>JARDYH010000003.1:96423881-101423881 GCA_029215795.1 Anniella stebbinsi
TTTCACACAGGCTTTCCCTGGATTTCAACTTAGCTGGTTTTATATTGCCTTTTTAACTTTTGACTTTTTAAATTTATCTGTACTTGTTGAATTTTACAGTTTTAATTGTGCATTACCCAGAGAGCTTCAGCTGATGGGCAGTATAAAAATGTAATAATAGATAAATAGTGATCTGTCCCTTGCGAGATGGGCACAGAGAAAAATGGGGTTAGCAGAAAGGGAGAGAAAAGACAGCGGCAGAAAGAGAAAAGGGTTGACCCACCGATGTTGGCTTCTGCCCTGCCCACTGCAGACTTTGGCTCTGCCCACCACTAAAATGCAGCCCTAGACAGGATACTCATGAGGGACTGCGAACCTCAATAGAAAAAAAGCTCCCCTCCCCTGTTTTAAATGGAAAACTGGCTGGCCTGTTCCACTGGATAATCAACTGGGTGACGCCTCCTGGTGCTTGTGTAGGTTGACAATATGAAAAGAAGGACAAGGCTCATGTAACTTTAACAGTTGTAGAGAAAAGGGAATTTCAGCCAGTGTCATTTGTATGCAGTTAGTTCCTGGTGAAATTCCCTCTTCATCACAACAGTTAAAGCTGCAGGGGCCCTGCCCTCTTGTGTATCTGGTCATTCTAGTATAGTGCCTGCAACTTTTAACTGTTGTGATGAAGAGGGAATTTCACTGGAAACTAACTGCATACAAATGACACCGGCTGAAATTCCCTTTTCTCTACAACTGTTAAAGTTACATGAGCCCTGTCCTCCTTTTCATAGGGTCAACCTATGCATGTGGGGCTTCTCCCACACACCTAGGATTGCAGCAGCCAGTATATCTAATTGTAATAAGATTAGGGTGACCAGATAAAATCCAGGTCAGGGTTCATGTAACTTTAACAGTTGTAGAGAAAAGAGGATTTCAGCCAGTATCATTTGTATGCAATTAGTTCCTGGTGAAATTCCCTCTTCATCACAACAGTTAAAGTTGCAGGGGCCCTGCCTTCTTTTGTATATGGTCACTCTAGTATAATGCCTGCACCTTTAACTGTTGCGATGAAGAGGGAATTTCACCAGGAACTAATTGCATACAAATGACACTGTCTGAAATTCCCTTTTCTCTACAACTGTTAAAGTGACATGAGCCCTGACCTGGATTTTATCTGGTCAGCCTAAATAAGATACCATATTCATCAGGAGTACCCAGATTTGTGCCTCAGAATCCCACTCACTCCTGGCTTGTCCACAGAAGAACATGCTTGTTTGAAGAGTCACATGTGCCTCATGTACTTGAAATGCATCAATTGTTTCTTGTTCCCCATTCACCCAGGCGGTAGAAACAACGCAGAACAGATTTGCAGGGCTGGCGTCTGTTAAAACAGAGATGTACAAACTTAGGCCCAGGGTCAAATCCGGCCTACCTTAGGTCCCAATCTGGCCCACCAGGGTTCACCAGATGGCCACACCTCCTGTCACCTAGCTGCCAATCATTTCACAGTCTCTTGGCTTTTGCACAGGTTTTGTCAATTTCATCCTTGGCACTATGCCCAGAAGCGTTTTTTTTCTTTCTTTGTTTTACAAATTCTTTGACAAGTACAGAATATGGCTTTTCTGGAGAGGATGAAACTGACAAAGATATTTACAAGAGGGGTCTGTGCCTCTGTGGGGCTACTTAGAGGGAGGACTTGTGATCATGCCTATATATATATAGATCGTATTTGTGCAAATTTTAAGATCCCTCCCCAAAAGATCCAGTTTGTGAAAATTACCGTCATTTAAAACAACAACAACAACCTAGAATCTGCTTATTGGATCAACTTTCTACAGATCAAGAAGATGTCACTAGGACGAAATGGAACAAAATCTGCCAGGGCTGAACCAGAAAAATCTGTTCAAAATTCAACTCCTAATATGAAAATCTCATACATCCCTAGGTAAAGGGAAGTGGGGAGAGTCTACTGGGGGCTGTTCAACAGCTCCTTTCTCAGGCCTCTTATCTGCTTTGAATCCTGTTCCTTCCTAATAGGGTGACCAGATAGAATCCAGGTCAGGGCTCATGTAACTTTAACAGTTGTACAGAAAAGGGAATTTCAGCCAGTGTCATTTGTATGCAATTAGTTCCTGGTGAAATTCCCTCTTCATCACAACAGTTAAAGTTGCAGGCACTATACTAGAGTGACCATATACAAAAGAAGGCAGGGCCCCTGCAACTTTAACTGTTGTGATGAAGAGGGAATTTCACCAGGAACTAATTGCATACAAATGACACTGGCTGAAATTCCCTTTTCTCTACAACTGTTAAAGTCACATGAGCCCTGTCTTCCTTTTCATGTGGTCAGCCTAGATCAGGGGAGTGGTGAATGCATCTCTGTAAATGGTGTGGTCCCCACTGCCTTGAAGGAGGCAGTGGTGTGACCACTCCTGATGGATGACTCTTCAGGAGAGGGACAATGCAACTCTGTTACTTCTTTTCAATCTCTCAGTGGCTTTTGACACTATTGACCACAGTATCCTCCTGGACTTCCTCTGTGAGTTGGGAATTGGAGGCACTGTTCTACAGTGGTTCAGCTCATACTTGCAGGGTCGGTTCCAGAGAATAACATTGTGGGACTATACTTCTGCCCTATGGCAGTTGAACTGTGGGGTGCCACAGTGCACCATCCTTTCCCCAATGTTGTTTAATATTTGTATGAAGCAGTTAGGAGCAGTCATCAGGAGATTTGGGGCAATGACACCCAGCTCAATTTCTCTGTAACATCTGAATCAGGAGAGGCCATGCACATTCTGAACCAGTGCTTGGATGTAGTTATGGCTTGGATGAGGGCTAACAAGCTAAAGCTGAATCCTGATAAGACAGAGGCCTTGAGGGTTAGTGGTTCCCAGGTCCAGTAATTGGGGTGTTTGCCTGTTCGGGATGGGGTTGCACTCCCTCTGAAGGAACAGGTCATAGAATCATAGAATCATAGAACAGTAGAGTTGGAAGGGGCCTATAAGGCCATTGAGCCCAACCCCTTGCTCAATGCAGGAATCTACCTTAAAGCATCCCTGACAGATGGTTGTCCAGCTGCCTCTTGAATGCCTCCAGTGTGGGAGAGCCCACCACCTCCGTAGGTAATTGGTTCCATTGTCATATTGCTCTAACAGTTAGGAAGTTTTTCCTGATGTCCAGCCAGAATCTGGCTTCCTGTAACTTGAGCCCATAATTCCGTGTCCTGCACTCTGGGTTGATCGAGAAAAGATCCTGACCCTCTTCTGTGTGACAACCTTTCAAGTATTTGCAGAGTGCCCCTCAGTTTTCTCTTCTCCAGGCTAAACATGCCCAGTTCTTTCAATCTGTCCTCATAGGGCTTTGTTTCCAGACCCCTGATCATCCTCATTGCTCTCCTCTGAACACGCTCCAGCTTGTCTGCATCCTTCTTGAAGTGTGGTCCATAGTTTGGGGGTGCCCCTGGATCCATCTTTGTCAGTGGAGGCCCAGGTGACCTTGGTGGCCCAGAGCGCCCATTATCAACTTTGGTTGGTATGCCAACTACACCCGTTCATGGATAGCAATAGCCTAGCCACAGTCATTCATGCACTGGTAACCTCACGATTAGACTACTGTAATGCACTCTATGTGGGGCTACCCATATGTGTGGTTCAGAAGCTGCAGCTACTGCAGAACTCAGCAGCTAGGGTGCTCACGGGGACACCTAGCTCTGCTCATATAAAATCTGTATTAGAAGAACTGCTCTGGCTGCCTGTTAGCTACCGAGCCACATACAAGGTTATGCTGATATCCTACAAAGCCCAACACAATTTGGGACTAACATACATAGCAGACTGCCTTCCCTCATGTGCACCCAGATGACAACTATGATCCTCAGAGGAGGTTCTGCTGGCCATTCTGAAATGAACGGAATGTTGCCATGAGCCTTCTCTGTGGTGGCACCCACCCTCTGGAAAACCCTCCTCCCTCGTGCAGTTCAGGAGGTGGAAAACGTAACATCTTTTAAAGGCCTCTTGAAAACATACATTTTCACACAGGCTTTCCCTGGATTTCAACTTAGCTGGTTTTATATTGCCTTTTTAACTTTTGACTTTTTAAATTTATCTGTACTTGTTGAATTTTACAGTTTTAATTGTGCATTACCCAGAGAGCTTCAGCTGATGGGCAGTATAAAAATGTAATAATAGATAAATAGTGATCTGTCCCTTGCGAGATGGGCACAGAGAAAAATGGGGTTAGCAGAAAGGGAGAGAAAAGACAGCGGCAGAAAGAGAAAAGGGTTGACCCACCGATGTTGGCTTCTGCCCTGCCCACTGCAGACTTTGGCTCTGCCCACCACTAAAATGCAGCCCTAGACAGGATACTCATGAGGGACTGCGAACCTCAATAGAAAAAAAGCTCCCCTCCCCTGTTTTAAATGGAAAACTGGCTGGCCTGTTCCACTGGATAATCAACTGGGTGACGCCTCCTGGTGCTTGTGTAGGTTGACAATATGAAAAGAAGGACAAGGCTCATGTAACTTTAACAGTTGTAGAGAAAAGGGAATTTCAGCCAGTGTCATTTGTATGCAGTTAGTTCCTGGTGAAATTCCCTCTTCATCACAACAGTTAAAGCTGCAGGGGCCCTGCCCTCTTGTGTATCTGGTCATTCTAGTATAGTGCCTGCAACTTTTAACTGTTGTGATGAAGAGGGAATTTCACTGGAAACTAACTGCATACAAATGACACCGGCTGAAATTCCCTTTTCTCTACAACTGTTAAAGTTACATGAGCCCTGTCCTCCTTTTCATAGGGTCAACCTATGCATGTGGGGCTTCTCCCACACACCTAGGATTGCAGCAGCCAGTATATCTAATTGTAATAAGATTAGGGTGACCAGATAAAATCCAGGTCAGGGTTCATGTAACTTTAACAGTTGTAGAGAAAAGAGGATTTCAGCCAGTATCATTTGTATGCAATTAGTTCCTGGTGAAATTCCCTCTTCATCACAACAGTTAAAGTTGCAGGGGCCCTGCCTTCTTTTGTATATGGTCACTCTAGTATAATGCCTGCACCTTTAACTGTTGCGATGAAGAGGGAATTTCACCAGGAACTAATTGCATACAAATGACACTGTCTGAAATTCCCTTTTCTCTACAACTGTTAAAGTTACATGAGCCCTGACCTGGATTTTATCTGGTCAGCCTAAATAAGATACCATATTCATCAGGAGTACCCAGATTTGTGCCTCAGAATCCCACTCACTCCTGGCTTGTCCACAGAAGAACATGCTTGTTTGAAGAGTCACATGTGCCTCATGTACTTGAAATGCATCAATTGTTTCTTGTTCCCCATTCACCCAGGCGGTAGAAACAACGCAGAACAGATTTGCAGGGCTGGCGTCTGTTAAAACAGAGATGTACAAACTTAGGCCCAGGGTCAAATCCGGCCTACCTTAGGTCCCAATCTGGCCCACCAGGGTTCACCAGATGGCCACACCTCCTGTCACCTAGCTGCCAATCATTTCACAGTCTCTTGGCTTTTGCACAGGTTTTGTCAATTTCATCCTTGGCACTATGCCCAGAAGCGTTTTTTTTCTTTCTTTGTTTTACAAATTCTTTGACAAGTACAGAATATGGCTTTTCTGGAGAGGATGAAACTGACAAAGATATTTACAAGAGGGGTCTGTGCCTCTGTGGGGCTACTTAGAGGGAGGACTTGTGATCATGCCTATATATATATAGATCGTATTTGTGCAAATTTTAAGATCCCTCCCCAAAAGATCCAGTTTGTGAAAATTACCGTCATTTAAAACAACAACAACAACCTAGAATCTGCTTATTGGATCAACTTTCTACAGATCAAGAAGATGTCACTAGGACGAAATGGAACAAAATCTGCCAGGGCTGAACCAGAAAAATCTGTTCAAAATTCAACTCCTAATATGAAAATCTCATACATCCCTAGGTAAAGGGAAGTGGGGAGAGTCTACTGGGGGCTGTTCAACAGCTCCTTTCTCAGGCCTCTTATCTGCTTTGAATCCTGTTCCTTCCTAATAGGGTGACCAGATAGAATCCAGGTCAGGGCTCATGTAACTTTAACAGTTGTACAGAAAAGGGAATTTCAGCCAGTGTCATTTGTATGCAATTAGTTCCTGGTGAAATTCCCTCTTCATCACAACAGTTAAAGTTGCAGGCACTATACTAGAGTGACCATATACAAAAGAAGGCAGGGCCCCTGCAACTTTAACTGTTGTGATGAAGAGGGAATTTCACCAGGAACTAATTGCATACAAATGACACTGGCTGAAATTCCCTTTTCTCTACAACTGTTAAAGTCACATGAGCCCTGTCTTCCTTTTCATGTGGTCAGCCTAGATCAGGGGAGTGGTGAATGCATCTCTGTAAATGGTGTGGTCCCCACTGCCTTGAAGGAGGCAGTGGTGTGACCACTCCTGATGGATGACTCTTCAGGAGAGGGACAATGCAACTCTGTTACTTCTTTTCAATCTTTCAGTGGCTTTTGACACTATTGACCACAGTATCCTCCTGGACTTCCTCTGTGAGTTGGGAATTGGAGGCACTGTTCTACAGTGGTTCAGCTCATACTTGCAGGGTCGGTTCCAGAGAATAACATTGTGGGACTATACTTCTGCCCTATGGCAGTTGAACTGTGGGGTGCCACAGTGCACCATCCTTTCCCCAATGTTGTTTAATATTTGTATGAAGCAGTTAGGAGCAGTCATCAGGAGATTTGGGGCAATGACACCCAGCTCAATTTCTCTGTAACATCTGAATCAGGAGAGGCCATGCACATTCTGAACCAGTGCTTGGATGTAGTTATGGCTTGGATGAGGGCTAACAAGCTAAAGCTGAATCCTGATAAGACAGAGGCCTTGAGGGTTAGTGGTTCCCAGGTCCAGTAATTGGGGTGTTTGCCTGTTCGGGATGGGGTTGCACTCCCTCTGAAGGAACAGGTCATAGAATCATAGAATCATAGAACAGTAGAGTTGGAAGGGGCCTATAAGGCCATTGAGCCCAACCCCTTGCTCAATGCAGGAATCTACCTTAAAGCATCCCTGACAGATGGTTGTCCAGCTGCCTCTTGAATGCCTCCAGTGTGGGAGAGCCCACCACCTCCGTAGGTAATTGGTTCCATTGTCATATTGCTCTAACAGTTAGGAAGTTTTTCCTGATGTCCAGCCAGAATCTGGCTTCCTGTAACTTGAGCCCATAATTCCGTGTCCTGCACTCTGGGTTGATCGAGAAAAGATCCTGACCCTCTTCTGTGTGACAACCTTTCAAGTATTTGCAGAGTGCCCCTCAGTTTTCTCTTCTCCAGGCTAAACATGCCCAGTTCTTTCAATCTGTCCTCATAGGGCTTTGTTTCCAGACCCCTGATCATCCTCATTGCTCTCCTCTGAACACGCTCCAGCTTGTCTGCATCCTTCTTGAAGTGTGGTCCATAGTTTGGGGGTGCCCCTGGATCCATCTTTGTCAGTGGAGGCCCAGGTGACCTTGGTGGCCCAGAGCGCCCATTATCAACTTTGGTTGGTATGCCAACTACACCCGTTCATGGATAGCAATAGCCTAGCCACAGTCATTCATGCACTGGTAACCTCACGATTAGACTACTGTAATGCACTCTATGTGGGGCTACCCATATGTGTGGTTCAGAAGCTGCAGCTACTGCAGAACTCAGCAGCTAGGGTGCTCACGGGGACACCTAGCTCTGCTCATATAAAATCTGTATTAGAAGAACTGCTCTGGCTGCCTGTTAGCTACCGAGCCACATACAAGGTTATGCTGATATCCTACAAAGCCCAACACAATTTGGGACTAACATACATAGCAGACTGCCTTCCCTCATGTGCACCCAGATGACAACTATGATCCTCAGAGGAGGTTCTGCTGGCCATTCTGAAATGAACGGAATGTTGCCATGAGCCTTCTCTGTGGTGGCACCCACCCTCTGGAAAACCCTCCTCCCTCGTGCAGTTCAGGAGGTGGAAAACGTAACATCTTTTAAAGGCCTCTTGAAAACATACATTTTCACACAGGCTTTCCCTGGATTTCAACTTAGCTGGTTTTATATTGCCTTTTTAACTTTTGACTTTTTAAATTTATCTGTACTTGTTGAATTTTACAGTTTTAATTGTGCATTACCCAGAGAGCTTCAGCTGATGGGCAGTATAAAAATGTAATAATAGATAAATAGTGATCTGTCCCTTGCGAGATGGGCACAGAGAAAAATGGGGTTAGCAGAAAGGGAGAGAAAAGACAGCGGCAGAAAGAGAAAAGGGTTGACCCACCGATGTTGGCTTCTGCCCTGCCCACTGCAGACTTTGGCTCTGCCCACCACTAAAATGCAGCCCTAGACAGGATACTCATGAGGGACTGCGAACCTCAATAGAAAAAAAGCTCCCCTCCCCTGTTTTAAATGGAAAACTGGCTGGCCTGTTCCACTGGATAATCAACTGGGTGACGCCTCCTGGTGCTTGTGTAGGTTGACAATATGAAAAGAAGGACAAGGCTCATGTAACTTTAACAGTTGTAGAGAAAAGGGAATTTCAGCCAGTGTCATTTGTATGCAGTTAGTTCCTGGTGAAATTCCCTCTTCATCACAACAGTTAAAGCTGCAGGGGCCCTGCCCTCTTGTGTATCTGGTCATTCTAGTATAGTGCCTGCAACTTTTAACTGTTGTGATGAAGAGGGAATTTCACTGGAAACTAACTGCATACAAATGACACCGGCTGAAATTCCCTTTTCTCTACAACTGTTAAAGTTACATGAGCCCTGTCCTCCTTTTCATAGGGTCAACCTATGCATGTGGGGCTTCTCCCACACACCTAGGATTGCAGCAGCCAGTATATCTAATTGTAATAAGATTAGGGTGACCAGATAAAATCCAGGTCAGGGTTCATGTAACTTTAACAGTTGTAGAGAAAAGAGGATTTCAGCCAGTATCATTTGTATGCAATTAGTTCCTGGTGAAATTCCCTCTTCATCACAACAGTTAAAGTTGCAGGGGCCCTGCCTTCTTTTGTATATGGTCACTCTAGTATAATGCCTGCACCTTTAACTGTTGCGATGAAGAGGGAATTTCACCAGGAACTAATTGCATACAAATGACACTGTCTGAAATTCCCTTTTCTCTACAACTGTTAAAGTTACATGAGCCCTGACCTGGATTTTATCTGGTCAGCCTAAATAAGATACCATATTCATCAGGAGTACCCAGATTTGTGCCTCAGAATCCCACTCACTCCTGGCTTGTCCACAGAAGAACATGCTTGTTTGAAGAGTCACATGTGCCTCATGTACTTGAAATGCATCAATTGTTTCTTGTTCCCCATTCACCCAGGCGGTAGAAACAACGCAGAACAGATTTGCAGGGCTGGCGTCTGTTAAAACAGAGATGTACAAACTTAGGCCCAGGGTCAAATCCGGCCTACCTTAGGTCCCAATCTGGCCCACCAGGGTTCACCAGATGGCCACACCTCCTGTCACCTAGCTGCCAATCATTTCACAGTCTCTTGGCTTTTGCACAGGTTTTGTCAATTTCATCCTTGGCACTATGCCCAGAAGCGTTTTTTTTCTTTCTTTGTTTTACAAATTCTTTGACAAGTACAGAATATGGCTTTTCTGGAGAGGATGAAACTGACAAAGATATTTACAAGAGGGGTCTGTGCCTCTGTGGGGCTACTTAGAGGGAGGACTTGTGATCATGCCTATATATATATAGATCGTATTTGTGCAAATTTTAAGATCCCTCCCCAAAAGATCCAGTTTGTGAAAATTACCGTCATTTAAAACAACAACAACAACCTAGAATCTGCTTATTGGATCAACTTTCTACAGATCAAGAAGATGTCACTAGGACGAAATGGAACAAAATCTGCCAGGGCTGAACCAGAAAAATCTGTTCAAAATTCAACTCCTAATATGAAAATCTCATACATCCCTAGGTAAAGGGAAGTGGGGAGAGTCTACTGGGGGCTGTTCAACAGCTCCTTTCTCAGGCCTCTTATCTGCTTTGAATCCTGTTCCTTCCTAATAGGGTGACCAGATAGAATCCAGGTCAGGGCTCATGTAACTTTAACAGTTGTACAGAAAAGGGAATTTCAGCCAGTGTCATTTGTATGCAATTAGTTCCTGGTGAAATTCCCTCTTCATCACAACAGTTAAAGTTGCAGGCACTATACTAGAGTGACCATATACAAAAGAAGGCAGGGCCCCTGCAACTTTAACTGTTGTGATGAAGAGGGAATTTCACCAGGAACTAATTGCATACAAATGACACTGGCTGAAATTCCCTTTTCTCTACAACTGTTAAAGTCACATGAGCCCTGTCTTCCTTTTCATGTGGTCAGCCTAGATCAGGGGAGTGGTGAATGCATCTCTGTAAATGGTGTGGTCCCCACTGCCTTGAAGGAGGCAGTGGTGTGACCACTCCTGATGGATGACTCTTCAGGAGAGGGACAATGCAACTCTGTTACTTCTTTTCAATCTCTCAGTGGCTTTTGACACTATTGACCACAGTATCCTCCTGGACTTCCTCTGTGAGTTGGGAATTGGAGGCACTGTTCTACAGTGGTTCAGCTCATACTTGCAGGGTCGGTTCCAGAGAATAACATTGTGGGACTATACTTCTGCCCTATGGCAGTTGAACTGTGGGGTGCCACAGTGCACCATCCTTTCCCCAATGTTGTTTAATATTTGTATGAAGCAGTTAGGAGCAGTCATCAGGAGATTTGGGGCAATGACACCCAGCTCAATTTCTCTGTAACATCTGAATCAGGAGAGGCCATGCACATTCTGAACCAGTGCTTGGATGTAGTTATGGCTTGGATGAGGGCTAACAAGCTAAAGCTGAATCCTGATAAGACAGAGGCCTTGAGGGTTAGTGGTTCCCAGGTCCAGTAATTGGGGTGTTTGCCTGTTCGGGATGGGGTTGCACTCCCTCTGAAGGAACAGGTCATAGAATCATAGAATCATAGAACAGTAGAGTTGGAAGGGGCCTATAAGGCCATTGAGCCCAACCCCTTGCTCAATGCAGGAATCTACCTTAAAGCATCCCTGACAGATGGTTGTCCAGCTGCCTCTTGAATGCCTCCAGTGTGGGAGAGCCCACCACCTCCGTAGGTAATTGGTTCCATTGTCATATTGCTCTAACAGTTAGGAAGTTTTTCCTGATGTCCAGCCAGAATCTGGCTTCCTGTAACTTGAGCCCATAATTCCGTGTCCTGCACTCTGGGTTGATCGAGAAAAGATCCTGACCCTCTTCTGTGTGACAACCTTTCAAGTATTTGCAGAGTGCCCCTCAGTTTTCTCTTCTCCAGGCTAAACATGCCCAGTTCTTTCAATCTGTCCTCATAGGGCTTTGTTTCCAGACCCCTGATCATCCTCATTGCTCTCCTCTGAACACGCTCCAGCTTGTCTGCATCCTTCTTGAAGTGTGGTCCATAGTTTGGGGGTGCCCCTGGATCCATCTTTGTCAGTGGAGGCCCAGGTGACCTTGGTGGCCCAGAGCGCCCATTATCAACTTTGGTTGGTATGCCAACTACACCCGTTCATGGATAGCAATAGCCTAGCCACAGTCATTCATGCACTGGTAACCTCACGATTAGACTACTGTAATGCACTCTATGTGGGGCTACCCATATGTGTGGTTCAGAAGCTGCAGCTACTGCAGAACTCAGCAGCTAGGGTGCTCACGGGGACACCTAGCTCTGCTCATATAAAATCTGTATTAGAAGAACTGCTCTGGCTGCCTGTTAGCTACCGAGCCACATACAAGGTTATGCTGATATCCTACAAAGCCCAACACAATTTGGGACTAACATACATAGCAGACTGCCTTCCCTCATGTGCACCCAGATGACAACTATGATCCTCAGAGGAGGTTCTGCTGGCCATTCTGAAATGAACGGAATGTTGCCATGAGCCTTCTCTGTGGTGGCACCCACCCTCTGGAAAACCCTCCTCCCTCGTGCAGTTCAGGAGGTGGAAAACGTAACATCTTTTAAAGGCCTCTTGAAAACATACATTTTCACACAGGCTTTCCCTGGATTTCAACTTAGCTGGTTTTATATTGCCTTTTTAACTTTTGACTTTTTAAATTTATCTGTACTTGTTGAATTTTACAGTTTTAATTGTGCATTACCCAGAGAGCTTCAGCTGATGGGCAGTATAAAAATGTAATAATAGATAAATAGTGATCTGTCCCTTGCGAGATGGGCACAGAGAAAAATGGGGTTAGCAGAAAGGGAGAGAAAAGACAGCGGCAGAAAGAGAAAAGGGTTGACCCACCGATGTTGGCTTCTGCCCTGCCCACTGCAGACTTTGGCTCTGCCCACCACTAAAATGCAGCCCTAGACAGGATACTCATGAGGGACTGCGAACCTCAATAGAAAAAAAGCTCCCCTCCCCTGTTTTAAATGGAAAACTGGCTGGCCTGTTCCACTGGATAATCAACTGGGTGACGCCTCCTGGTGCTTGTGTAGGTTGACAATATGAAAAGAAGGACAAGGCTCATGTAACTTTAACAGTTGTAGAGAAAAGGGAATTTCAGCCAGTGTCATTTGTATGCAGTTAGTTCCTGGTGAAATTCCCTCTTCATCACAACAGTTAAAGCTGCAGGGGCCCTGCCCTCTTGTGTATCTGGTCATTCTAGTATAGTGCCTGCAACTTTTAACTGTTGTGATGAAGAGGGAATTTCACTGGAAACTAACTGCATACAAATGACACCGGCTGAAATTCCCTTTTCTCTACAACTGTTAAAGTTACATGAGCCCTGTCCTCCTTTTCATAGGGTCAACCTATGCATGTGGGGCTTCTCCCACACACCTAGGATTGCAGCAGCCAGTATATCTAATTGTAATAAGATTAGGGTGACCAGATAAAATCCAGGTCAGGGTTCATGTAACTTTAACAGTTGTAGAGAAAAGAGGATTTCAGCCAGTATCATTTGTATGCAATTAGTTCCTGGTGAAATTCCCTCTTCATCACAACAGTTAAAGTTGCAGGGGCCCTGCCTTCTTTTGTATATGGTCACTCTAGTATAATGCCTGCACCTTTAACTGTTGCGATGAAGAGGGAATTTCACCAGGAACTAATTGCATACAAATGACACTGTCTGAAATTCCCTTTTCTCTACAACTGTTAAAGTTACATGAGCCCTGACCTGGATTTTATCTGGTCAGCCTAAATAAGATACCATATTCATCAGGAGTACCCAGATTTGTGCCTCAGAATCCCACTCACTCCTGGCTTGTCCACAGAAGAACATGCTTGTTTGAAGAGTCACATGTGCCTCATGTACTTGAAATGCATCAATTGTTTCTTGTTCCCCATTCACCCAGGCGGTAGAAACAACGCAGAACAGATTTGCAGGGCTGGCGTCTGTTAAAACAGAGATGTACAAACTTAGGCCCAGGGTCAAATCCGGCCTACCTTAGGTCCCAATCTGGCCCACCAGGGTTCACCAGATGGCCACACCTCCTGTCACCTAGCTGCCAATCATTTCACAGTCTCTTGGCTTTTGCACAGGTTTTGTCAATTTCATCCTTGGCACTATGCCCAGAAGCGTTTTTTTTCTTTCTTTGTTTTACAAATTCTTTGACAAGTACAGAATATGGCTTTTCTGGAGAGGATGAAACTGACAAAGATATTTACAAGAGGGGTCTGTGCCTCTGTGGGGCTACTTAGAGGGAGGACTTGTGATCATGCCTATATATATATAGATCGTATTTGTGCAAATTTTAAGATCCCTCCCCAAAAGATCCAGTTTGTGAAAATTACCGTCATTTAAAACAACAACAACAACCTAGAATCTGCTTATTGGATCAACTTTCTACAGATCAAGAAGATGTCACTAGGACGAAATGGAACAAAATCTGCCAGGGCTGAACCAGAAAAATCTGTTCAAAATTCAACTCCTAATATGAAAATCTCATACATCCCTAGGTAAAGGGAAGTGGGGAGAGTCTACTGGGGGCTGTTCAACAGCTCCTTTCTCAGGCCTCTTATCTGCTTTGAATCCTGTTCCTTCCTAATAGGGTGACCAGATAGAATCCAGGTCAGGGCTCATGTAACTTTAACAGTTGTACAGAAAAGGGAATTTCAGCCAGTGTCATTTGTATGCAATTAGTTCCTGGTGAAATTCCCTCTTCATCACAACAGTTAAAGTTGCAGGCACTATACTAGAGTGACCATATACAAAAGAAGGCAGGGCCCCTGCAACTTTAACTGTTGTGATGAAGAGGGAATTTCACCAGGAACTAATTGCATACAAATGACACTGGCTGAAATTCCCTTTTCTCTACAACTGTTAAAGTCACATGAGCCCTGTCTTCCTTTTCATGTGGTCAGCCTAGATCAGGGGAGTGGTGAATGCATCTCTGTAAATGGTGTGGTCCCCACTGCCTTGAAGGAGGCAGTGGTGTGACCACTCCTGATGGATGACTCTTCAGGAGAGGGACAATGCAACTCTGTTACTTCTTTTCAATCTCTCAGTGGCTTTTGACACTATTGACCACAGTATCCTCCTGGACTTCCTCTGTGAGTTGGGAATTGGAGGCACTGTTCTACAGTGGTTCAGCTCATACTTGCAGGGTCGGTTCCAGAGAATAACATTGTGGGACTATACTTCTGCCCTATGGCAGTTGAACTGTGGGGTGCCACAGTGCACCATCCTTTCCCCAATGTTGTTTAATATTTGTATGAAGCAGTTAGGAGCAGTCATCAGGAGATTTGGGGCAATGACACCCAGCTCAATTTCTCTGTAACATCTGAATCAGGAGAGGCCATGCACATTCTGAACCAGTGCTTGGATGTAGTTATGGCTTGGATGAGGGCTAACAAGCTAAAGCTGAATCCTGATAAGACAGAGGCCTTGAGGGTTAGTGGTTCCCAGGTCCAGTAATTGGGGTGTTTGCCTGTTCGGGATGGGGTTGCACTCCCTCTGAAGGAACAGGTCATAGAATCATAGAATCATAGAACAGTAGAGTTGGAAGGGGCCTATAAGGCCATTGAGCCCAACCCCTTGCTCAATGCAGGAATCTACCTTAAAGCATCCCTGACAGATGGTTGTCCAGCTGCCTCTTGAATGCCTCCAGTGTGGGAGAGCCCACCACCTCCGTAGGTAATTGGTTCCATTGTCATATTGCTCTAACAGTTAGGAAGTTTTTCCTGATGTCCAGCCAGAATCTGGCTTCCTGTAACTTGAGCCCATAATTCCGTGTCCTGCACTCTGGGTTGATCGAGAAAAGATCCTGACCCTCTTCTGTGTGACAACCTTTCAAGTATTTGCAGAGTGCCCCTCAGTTTTCTCTTCTCCAGGCTAAACATGCCCAGTTCTTTCAATCTGTCCTCATAGGGCTTTGTTTCCAGACCCCTGATCATCCTCATTGCTCTCCTCTGAACACGCTCCAGCTTGTCTGCATCCTTCTTGAAGTGTGGTCCATAGTTTGGGGGTGCCCCTGGATCCATCTTTGTCAGTGGAGGCCCAGGTGACCTTGGTGGCCCAGAGCGCCCATTATCAACTTTGGTTGGTATGCCAACTACACCCGTTCATGGATAGCAATAGCCTAGCCACAGTCATTCATGCACTGGTAACCTCACGATTAGACTACTGTAATGCACTCTATGTGGGGCTACCCATATGTGTGGTTCAGAAGCTGCAGCTACTGCAGAACTCAGCAGCTAGGGTGCTCACGGGGACACCTAGCTCTGCTCATATAAAATCTGTATTAGAAGAACTGCTCTGGCTGCCTGTTAGCTACCGAGCCACATACAAGGTTATGCTGATATCCTACAAAGCCCAACACAATTTGGGACTAACATACATAGCAGACTGCCTTCCCTCATGTGCACCCAGATGACAACTATGATCCTCAGAGGAGGTTCTGCTGGCCATTCTGAAATGAACGGAATGTTGCCATGAGCCTTCTCTGTGGTGGCACCCACCCTCTGGAAAACCCTCCTCCCTCGTGCAGTTCAGGAGGTGGAAAACGTAACATCTTTTAAAGGCCTCTTGAAAACATACATTTTCACACAGGCTTTCCCTGGATTTCAACTTAGCTGGTTTTATATTGCCTTTTTAACTTTTGACTTTTTAAATTTATCTGTACTTGTTGAATTTTACAGTTTTAATTGTGCATTACCCAGAGAGCTTCAGCTGATGGGCAGTATAAAAATGTAATAATAGATAAATAGTGATCTGTCCCTTGCGAGATGGGCACAGAGAAAAATGGGGTTAGCAGAAAGGGAGAGAAAAGACAGCGGCAGAAAGAGAAAAGGGTTGACCCACCGATGTTGGCTTCTGCCCTGCCCACTGCAGACTTTGGCTCTGCCCACCACTAAAATGCAGCCCTAGACAGGATACTCATGAGGGACTGCGAACCTCAATAGAAAAAAAGCTCCCCTCCCCTGTTTTAAATGGAAAACTGGCTGGCCTGTTCCACTGGATAATCAACTGGGTGACGCCTCCTGGTGCTTGTGTAGGTTGACAATATGAAAAGAAGGACAAGGCTCATGTAACTTTAACAGTTGTAGAGAAAAGGGAATTTCAGCCAGTGTCATTTGTATGCAGTTAGTTCCTGGTGAAATTCCCTCTTCATCACAACAGTTAAAGCTGCAGGGGCCCTGCCCTCTTGTGTATCTGGTCATTCTAGTATAGTGCCTGCAACTTTTAACTGTTGTGATGAAGAGGGAATTTCACTGGAAACTAACTGCATACAAATGACACCGGCTGAAATTCCCTTTTCTCTACAACTGTTAAAGTTACATGAGCCCTGTCCTCCTTTTCATAGGGTCAACCTATGCATGTGGGGCTTCTCCCACACACCTAGGATTGCAGCAGCCAGTATATCTAATTGTAATAAGATTAGGGTGACCAGATAAAATCCAGGTCAGGGTTCATGTAACTTTAACAGTTGTAGAGAAAAGAGGATTTCAGCCAGTATCATTTGTATGCAATTAGTTCCTGGTGATATTCCCTCTTCATCACAACAGTTAAAGTTGCAGGGGCCCTGCCTTCTTTTGTATATGGTCACTCTAGTATAATGCCTGCACCTTTAACTGTTGCGATGAAGAGGGAATTTCACCAGGAACTAATTGCATACAAATGACACTGTCTGAAATTCCCTTTTCTCTACAACTGTTAAAGTTACATGAGCCCTGACCTGGATTTTATCTGGTCAGCCTAAATAAGATACCATATTCATCAGGAGTACCCAGATTTGTGCCTCAGAATCCCACTCACTCCTGGCTTGTCCACAGAAGAACATGCTTGTTTGAAGAGTCACATGTGCCTCATGTACTTGAAATGCATCAATTGTTTCTTGTTCCCCATTCACCCAGGCGGTAGAAACAACGCAGAACAGATTTGCAGGGCTGGCGTCTGTTAAAACAGAGATGTACAAACTTAGGCCCAGGGTCAAATCCGGCCTACCTTAGGTCCCAATCTGGCCCACCAGGGTTCACCAGATGGCCACACCTCCTGTCACCTAGCTGCCAATCATTTCACAGTCTCTTGGCTTTTGCACAGGTTTTGTCAATTTCATCCTCTGCCTTGGCACTATGCCCAGAAGCGTTTTTTTTCTTTCTTTGTTTTACAAATTCTTTGACAAGTACAGAATATGGCTTTTCTGGAGAGGATGAAACTGACAAAGATATTTACAAGAGGGGTCTGTGCCTCTGTGGGGCTACTTAGAGGGAGGACTTGTGATCATGCCTATATATATATAGATCGTATTTGTGCAAATTTTAAGATCCCTCCCCAAAAGATCCAGTTTGTGAAAATTACCGTCATTTAAAACAACAACAACAACCTAGAATCTGCTTATTGGATCAACTTTCTACAGATCAAGAAGATGTCACTAGGACGAAATGGAACAAAATCTGCCAGGGCTGAACCAGAAAAATCTGTTCAAAATTCAACTCCTAATATGAAAATCTCATACATCCCTAGGTAAAGGGAAGTGGGGAGAGTCTACTGGGGGCTGTTCAACAGCTCCTTTCTCAGGCCTCTTATCTGCTTTGAATCCTGTTCCTTCCTAATAGGGTGACCAGATAGAATCCAGGTCAGGGCTCATGTAACTTTAACAGTTGTACAGAAAAGGGAATTTCAGCCAGTGTCATTTGTATGCAATTAGTTCCTGGTGAAATTCCCTCTTCATCACAACAGTTAAAGTTGCAGGCACTATACTAGAGTGACCATATACAAAAGAAGGCAGGGCCCCTGCAACTTTAACTGTTGTGATGAAGAGGGAATTTCACCAGGAACTAATTGCATACAAATGACACTGGCTGAAATTCCCTTTTCTCTACAACTGTTAAAGTTACAGGAGCCCTGACCTGGATTTTATCTGGTCACCCTACTTCCTAACTACTATGAATTTTCCTTGTTTGGGGCAATACTGCCCAAACTTACCTCTCTTCCCCTGCTCCAGATTTGTTGCCAATATCCTAAGGCACTCCCTGGTACATATAACTCTGAAGTCTTTAAAATCCTAAGACTCAATCATGCAGAGATAACACTATACATATTTCAGCACAACCCTGTACATTTTATTCAAAGAATTTATGGCTCTTGAGGTGCTAGATTGCCTAGAGCAGGAGACATAAAGTCTCAATAAAGAAGTAGACTTTAAAAATTATTGGCTTATGAGTTTCTTCATCTTTCAGTGCCATGCTACCTTGCCGGGGGGGATAAGAGCAAACTGTGGGTTTGCTAGAGAGTTGTGATTTATCTGACCAGGTTTTCACTAGTCGCTTGCATTTAGTCTTACAATCAAGTGGTATACTTTTGGAACTACTGCCATCCTTTTCTAATTATATTTTCTTACTAGTACTAATATATGAAAAAGTTACTGCTCAGGAAAGAGTACATTCCCTAACACTGGCCTAGTCTGCAGATCCTCCTCCAGGTGCCACTGCCCAATGAGGTAAGGTGGTTGGCTACTAGTGAGAGGGCCTTTTCAGTGTTGGCATCCCAGATTGAAAAAGCAGCCAGCATGGTAGTCTCCAAGGGGGAGGGAGTGGGAAAGGAGAGCTCAGTTTTCTGGCTCTGAGGTCAGAGCATTGCCTCCAACTTCAGATCCTGGAATCCCCAAAATCCCAGTCACTGCCTAGGAGCCATAGGATTGCTCCCTCCATAAGCAAGTAAGTAAATAAGTCAATCGGTCAGTCAGTAAATAAATAAATAATACAGTGGCAAGAAAAGTTGTAGCTATTGAACAATCCATCTTCTAAGTAGATCACATTTTGCCAATTCTGCTAATCTGATCCTGCAGGAACAGTATCATCATTTAGCAACATGGCATCTACAATCTTTAAATAACTAGTAAAAATTATCTAGTTTGAAATGGTTTAACAATTTTCAGTGAGTTCACACCTATACTCTCAAAGAACACTAGTTGGCTCCAGAAGTAAATGGAGCATTAAAGTACATTGTTTTTTCCCACTGAGTCAGCAGTATGGACAGTATAGATATGAAGTTCTTTCCTGTTAAAGTAAAGTTAGAATTGGATGAGATTACTGATGTTAAGAGTGTAGGTGTAAACATATCTGCAGACAGCTGGATTTTTCCAGATGAGCACGTTTTGTTAATTTTACATGGAACCGGACGATGTGTGTCTCATACCAATGCTTTGTCTAGCCAGAATGTGCCAGTCTCATACATTGCCCTTACTTTTGTTTTACGATCGATTCTGTATCGAGGTGTTGTTGTTTTTTCCTACTGAAATGTACTTTGTTTGGAGGTTTTTCTTTATTTCCATAGCCCCTGTCCAGGGAGCGGGTGGCAAATTTAGGTGTGGAATCAGCTAGTTGGAAAGATTTAAACTCCCACCCCATCCTAGTGCAGTGGTCCCGATCTGGATTGGGGTCCTGCACACTCACACTAAAGGAAAAAAATGTTAAGATGAACTACATGGAATGCATTTAATTTAGCCCTGAGCTGATGTTGAACTGGCTCTGCATTTGAATCTGAGTGCTTTATTGTCATCCAGACATGCATCACATTCATTTGCATAGATTTTGCTCAAAACAATGGCTGTGTGCTTGCTTTTCTCTTAAGAGCACCATTTGTTCTTAATGTTCATATGAATGATATTCAACTCGTCATCTGCATAGAGACTATCTCAACATTCTGCTTTCATCAAGGGTTTAAAAGGTGCTTTAAATTTGTGCCAGATGCTTCAGTGAGTCATCACTCAATCTGGCAAAATGTTGCACGCTTAACAAGATTTTCACTCTTCCTGTTGGAAGCAACTTTTCTTCTAGAGGCACTACTATGTTAAGCCTTGGAGCTGATCAGAGATCCTCAGGATGTGGAATTGTTGATAGCTGAGCGGCAGCTTTACAGGGTAAGGCCAATTTCTCTCTTGTGCTTGGCAGTAGGGATGTGCATGCCCCCCCCCCATTGGAACCAGAATCGGAACCGGAAGCGAGGCCTTGGATTGGATCGGATCAGATCGGAGGCTTCCCGGTTTGGTTCGGGCCCGATTCCAATACGAAAATCGGATGTCCTATTTTCGGATCGGATGCCATTTTAGCTGTTTTCACCATAGGCTTACATTGGGGGAAAGAAAGCTTTCCCCCAATGCAAGCCTATGGCAAAAACATGGGGGCAGGTGAGTGGGGGCCTAACTCCCCTATCCCTGTCCCTTCCCCCCACTTGTGCTCCTTACCTGCCAGGGAGCCCGCTGCCATCCGCTGGTCCAATCTACTGAGAAACAGGCTTCACGGCCTAGTTCTCAGTAGAGCACTAGGTGATCATCACCTGATGCTCTACTGAGAACCAGGCCGTGAAGCCTGTTTCTCAGTAGATTCGACCAGCGGGCGGTAGCGGACAGCAGTGGGCACCCCAGCAGGTAAGCCCCCTCCCCCTCCCTCGTGCCCCTTACCTGCCAGGGCATCCGCTTCCCTCCGGTGCACAGATCTACTGAGAAACAGGCTTTGCAGCCTGCCTCTCAGTAGCGCGCGAGGTGTTGACATCATCACCTGGTGCGCTACTGAGAGGCAGGCCACGAAGCCTGTTTCTCAGTAGATCGGCACACCGGAGGGAAGTGGACGCCCTGGCAGGTAAGTGGGGGGGCCCTCCCGCCTCCCGCCTCCCGCCTCCCGCATCACGCTCCTTACCTGCAGGGGCAGCCGCTTCCCTCCCCTCCCTCCCCTACCACTCCTTACCTGCTGGGGTAGCCGCTTCCCTCCCCTCCCGCCCCTTGTGCTCCTTACCTGCTGGGGCCTTCCACTGCCGATGGCAGCGGACGGCTTCACCAATGAAGGAGTGAGAGGGGTGGGAGGAGGCCTGATCCTCCAATCTTATCCAAACTGGATTGGGTCCTTCCGGACCGGTTCAGATCAGATCAGACGATCCAGATGCGGGGATCGGAAATTGGATAATTGTATCCGATTTCTCCCGAATCAGGTCCGGATCATGGATCAGACCCGATCCAGTGCACACCCCTACTTGGCAGTATCAGTGTTAGGGGAGTGCAGTACTTGGCAGAATACAAAGGAGAAGGAGTTGAAATAGTTCATGAGTTATTACTACAGTCTGCAGCCTGTTGTTGGGCAATTTATAATGGGAAAGATCATCATGTGATTGGACCGACTCTTTCTCTCTATCTCTTTGAACAAGGAGAAAGTGGTCCA
Organism: Anniella stebbinsi; assembly: GCA_029215795.1. Taxonomy (NCBI): domain Eukaryota; kingdom Metazoa; phylum Chordata; class Lepidosauria; order Squamata; family Anniellidae; genus Anniella; species Anniella stebbinsi. Next base: position 96,445,495 of record JARDYH010000003.1, read on the forward strand.
CTATAAGTTATTGAATCAACTAACCTTACTCAGGGGCACCTTGGGGAGGGGTATTTCCCCTGCTTCCTAGATCAGGGGTGGGCAACATCCCTGAGGACCACATGTGGCACTGGTGGGAGGCCAGGGGCTGCACACATGTGCATTGCACACACACACACACACACAGAGGAGGCTGTTGCCTCCAATCATCACAGTGATATTTAGTAATATTGCTGTGATGAGGCAGAGGTTAAAGCCTCCCCCTCCCCTACCCATTACAGTGATGCTGCTGAAGATAGCTGGAGTAGGAGGAAACTTCAGGGATGACTCTGATCTCCCCCTCCTCTCCTGGTTCTGCTGGGAAATGGCCCTGAGCATGCTGGCTCAGGACCATGGCTCATGCTTTAGATACAGACAGTCATGTTTGCAGAAGTCAGAATTTGTGTGTTCTGAAAGAACAATGCTAGAGGCAATTATTTAATAGTAGAGAACGAAAACTGAATCTGTTTATTCTTAGAACAAAACTGAAACATTAATAGATAGGAGTGGAGAAATAAACTAATCTTATCTAGACTTCTTGAAGACTTCTTACTAACTGTCATTAGAAAACATAACTGTCATAGTCAGGAAGCAAGCCTGAGAACTGCATTATGGGACACACCTAGAATCTTCAGTTAAAGAGATACAAACCAGTCAAAATAAAGAACATAGCACAAACATGTCTCTAACTGATTAACTATCTTAGTCTCTGCTGTACTCCTCCCTTATGACAGGCTGAGTTTCTTGCACACTCAATGTTGATCACATCTATCAGGTCCCAGGTTCAATCCCCGGCATTTCTAGGTAGAGGCCTTTCTACACCAGGCGTTTCGCCTGGGTTGGCCCCCGGCTGGTCCCTGTGAGTCCAAATGATGCAAAGGGACTCCCAGAGGTGGCGGCGGGGGGGGGGGGGGGGAGTGGCCACGGGATTTTCCAGGTTTAAGGGAAACCTGACAAATCCCAAGTCTTCCATGTTCCCGGGAAGTTCCCGGGGCCACGGAAGATGTGGCCTCCCATCCTGGGTGCTGCCGCATTTATGCGCGAGTAAGCTTGGCAGCAACAATGGGCACGGAGCTGCACCGCACAGTTCCGTGCGCATCTGGGGAGGAGGTGGCACCAATTTCATCACCCCCAGGAGGGCAGGGAGGGGGGGCTACACATGCGGGTTAAAAAAAAAATGTATCTTTTTCGGAGGTGTGCTCGTGCGCTCTCCACAGATCAAGAAACAAAAAAAATGGTGGGCACGAAGTGCAATGGCCCGGGAGGAACCCAGGCCATTGCACAACAATGTGTGTATTAGGCGACAAACCCGGAAGCGGGCACTTCCAGGCTCGCCACCCCTCTGGCCCTCTACATTCTTCTGGTGTAGAAAGGGTCAGGGATGGAAAAACTCCTGCCTGAAACCTTGGAGAACTGCTACCAGCCAGCGTTGACAATACTGGGCTGGATGGACCAAGGATCTGACTCAGCTTCCTATGTTCCGGTGTTACTGTGAGGGTTCAACTGTATTATCAAGGGTTAAATTGGATGTAAAGAGTTAAAATGTATGTACAATGGGTAAACTGTTAAGAATCAGCATACTCTCAAGAAGTGTCCTGCTTAGTTTAGCTTGAAGGTATGGAAGGGCAAATGGGAGGAAGACATTTCAGTGTAAGATTAACATACATGCAAAAGGTCTCCTGATTACATTAACGACTCTCTGCCGGGTAAGATCAGGTTTCTTGGTGAAAGGTAGAAAGCTGAGAGCAGGAAAATTACTGAGAGAGGTGGAGTTAAAACAGCAGTTGGTAGTTCAAACTGAGAAGCGGGGAAAAAGAGCCAATGGGAAGAGCTAGCCAGAGAGCCAATAGAAAGAGCTAGCCAGAGAGCCAATGGGAAAGGCTGGCTGGTCAGTTGGAGAGAGTTTTAAAAAAGGAGAAAGGAGAGAGGGGAGGCATTCAAGTTGTTCAAATCGTTGGGGATAGAGGATCAAGTCATCCCAGAGAGATGCAGGACAATTGGGCGCTGGGAGGGACTCAGAGCCTGATTTGAGGAAAGCTGGACTTAACTACCAAGGTTCAGGTAGCCAAGCCAGATGAAACTGCAGTTTTATTTCTGTTTGTTTGTATTGCCTTTGAAAGTAATAGCTCTATGTGTGTAAATACCTTAAGCAAGTGTAACTTACTATGCCTGGAATAGTAAAGAGTTTAGGTTTAAAACCAGAGTTGTTGGAGATTCCATATCTCACCCGCCTACAGCTAAAAAAACCCATGCTACTGAGAGGGGAAAGAGGAAAGGTGGAAACTTGGGTCCCAAAAGGGACAGAGTGGCTTTTAAAGAGGAAAGATATCTTTAAGGAGCAGGGCCAGAGGTTCCAGCTAGGAAGGTGGAACTCTGACAGTCAGGGTGGATCCCCGACAGTTACCCAACAGAATCAGTTCTGCTGGGAAACAAGGTACATGGGGTGAGTCATCCTTGTGTGCCATTTGCCAGCAGAATCAGGACACAGGGCACATAGGGATGTCTCCCCTCATGCATTCCTGTATGGCGGTGGTGGTGGGGAATTAAGGGGCCAGGGCACTCATGATGGGCCACTCAAGCAGTCTCCAAACCCTGCCCTAGAGTTTTCAGAACACATTCCTCAGGAGCACATATATTTCTAGCCACGTCCCTGGTCGGATGCACAATGCCACAGGTCGTACATTATCAGCAATAGAACTTCTCTTTATAGAGCGAATAAATGGCCATGCCTCCACAATCTGCATCTCACAGCTGATGTCTGGCTGCTCCATGACAATGCTCAATGGCGTGCCACATTCTCACAATTTCTTTCCCCCTTCCCAACCATTTTGGAAAGGCAGAAATCTGGAGAATGATGCATCTGTACAAGAAGACACCAGTGTGGAGCACCCAGCTCACACAGTCAGTTATATCTGTAGTGGATAGGAAGGACGATAGGAAGGACGTTTATTCAGCTGTCATGAAACGTTAAGCACTACTACAAATGGTTTATGAGCTGAGGTTGAGCGGCGTTTTTTTTTTTTAAAAGGGTTTGTTGTTGACCAGTGCTGACAACATTGCTATGGTTATTGTGAAGTATGAAAAAAGTAATTAAACCTAACACATGTTCTCAAAATATGCTGTGTGTGTGTGTGTGTGTGTGTGTGTGTGTTTGCTATTTAAAACTTGAATATATCCAAGAGCAGACTACTAAAATCTGAGATATATGTTGAAAAATGCAGTAGGACTGTATAAGTTGCATTCCCTGAGTCCATGGAATGTCAGGTTTTTTTAGCAAAAGAAATCCATGTTTTTATGGTAAACAAATCATGAAACTAACAGTGCAATCCTTGGCATGTCTACCTCAGAAGCAAGCTCTATTGAGTTCAATGGGATTTATTCCCAGGTAAGTGAGTACAAGATTGCAACCTAAATTTAGGTAAGATGATCAGTTAAAAAACAGACACAGTTAAATTTAACCACATGGAAAGATAAAATGGAACAAATAATATACTGGAAAAGGATCATAAAATCCACAAGGCTGAAGGATGAGACATGAAAAATTTATAGGAATGAAACAGCAAGAATGTCAAAATAGTTTTGTTCAGTTTACTTCCAGGTTTATATGACTGCCATTCAATACCTTAAACTTTTGAAATATGTATATATGTTGCTGTGTAAAATATTGCCACATCATTGTGTAAAATATTGCTATGAACTCCCCAGTTCAAATGTTGCCTCAGCTGATAACCCACTGGCTGGCTTTACACAAACCGTTCTCTTTCAGCCTTCCATTTGCAAAATGAGGATTATATTACCTGACCTACCTTACAGGGCAATTGTAAACTTAATGGGATAATTGATATAAAGCTCTTTCAATTCCATAAAATATTACATAAAGGTCACAAAAGCTTGTGCCATAATACATTTCTTAGTCCTTAAGGTGCCACAAGAGGTTTTGTTGTAAAGGCTGTTATTACTATTATATACACTGTCCTTTTTCATAAAATGATGTTGGACCAGGGTACCTAGGAGTGACTGTAATTTAGTACATGTTACTTAACTTGATATCATAAATTGATTATGTTGGCCTCAGTTGCCTTCAGTTGTGTAGTAAAAAAAAGGAACATTTTAAAAAAATTACTTAAAGAAAGCATGTGGCTTTTCTTTGTCAACTAATACAAATGTACAGCTCAGCTTTAAAAAGGAGGTTCAAAAGCGTTCCTGGATTTCAGATGGAAATATAAATCAATACTCTTAGGATAATTTAACTAAGTGACTATTTCGCTTTCGGCTAAGCTAAGCTTCCTTTTGTTAGTAGGAACATGACATCTTCACTGCTGCAAAATCATGGCGGGAGAAAAACTTGCACTGAAATGACATGAAAGCGCCATGGAAAGTTTATGGATTTAAAATGGAGTGGGCATGAGGGAAAGCACAATTGTGGCTGAACTCTAAGCCCAGAAATACTAGGTTCAAATATCACCCAAAGAAATGAATGAGAGAAAGTTTGCATCTGTGATTCATTCTTTGTCTCCAGTTCAATATAAATAGCACACAACCCAGTGTGCATAAGGCACAGACCTATGGTGTTAGAGTAATGTGTAAATTGACTCATCTCTTCCGTAGATGTGCTATGTACTGTGTCAGAGAATTTCCAGAAGAACAAACCTCTCAGTCTGTTCTAGTAAAAAAGAAAGATAGACAGCAAAGAATCCTTTAGCTCATTAAAGTCTTAACACATTTATTGTGGCATGAGCCTTTAGAGGCAAGTGTCTCCTTCATCTGAGAGCTGGTGTAGCATAGTGGCAAATGGCCAAGCTACACATTACACTGATCATCTGGAACACAGCCTGGGCTCTGCCTAGTTGAAGTCCTGAAAGCTGCCCCACTTATGGGCTGTCCTTATAGGAACAGAAAGCTGAAGAGGACTCACTTGTTCCTTGCCTTTCTCTGGGCTCCCTGACAAGAGAGAATACCATTTTGACAAATCATACAGGGAAAGGGTTGCTGCTGGCCGGGCCTTTTCATCCATTGTTCTCCCTCATGCTGCTATTCTTCCCTAAACGTTGGGTAGAGCAGGATGTTAGTTACTCATTTCATAGAAGACAGGAGTCCATTTGCAAATATCAGGTTTGATCGAGCCTCAGGTGATGGTCAACTTCTGGTCTCCATTTTGTTAAACACAAACATAGCTGTTTCAAAGTCATGTGACATTCAGGAAGCTGGCAGACCAAGGCCCTTCCCGCACCAGCCATTTTCCCTGGGGCTGCCCCTGCCTGCTCACGGAGAGTCTGAATGACGCACAGAGAATCCCGCAAGCAGGCTGAGGGCACCCCTCCATATTCCTGGGAGTTCAGGGAATGGTATTAACCCGATTCATTCCCTGCTCCCGGGAGGGAAGCAAGATGGGCGGCTGGTGTGGCACCCCCATCCTGAGCGCAGCCACGCTTACCCATGAGTAAAGGTGGCTACACCGATGACCACTGAGCCACACCACATGGCTCTGAGGCCATCAGGAGGGGGGACAGCGAAATCGGCATCCCCAGGATGGCGGGGGGAGGGGGGCCAATCGCGCGCCACATTTTAAAAAAATAACTTACTTTTGCTGAGGAGTGCTTGTGCACTGCTCCTCAGATCATCCAAAACATGGCCACCGCGACTTCCGACGGCCCAAGAGAAGCCTGGGCTATCACGTTGTGGTGCAGCCTCACCGCGCTGGACCCGGCTCACTTCCGGGTTTGGCTGCTTCCAGCCCTCTCCACCCCTCTGGTGCGGAAAGGGCCCAAGGAGCAAGGAAATAGCAGCAAAAAGGAATCATCCCCTCAAATGAACCCCTACAACAGCTTTCTCCAACCTGGTATCCTCCAGGTGTGTTTGACCGCAACTCCCAGCATTTCCGGGCAAGCTTTCATATGGTAGGTAAGCATAACTAGATCTTCCTTGGTTGAAGAAAAAGTAGAATACAATATAGAAATATTAGGTGAAAGGGTGGTCACTTTGTCAAAACAACAATAACAACAACAAATAAGAGGATATCAATTTGCATAACAATTATGTATTTTTTATTTATAGGTCTAAATAAAATATAGGAATAGTTACTATGATTTTAATAGCAGCTACAATGCATCTCACCACAGTAGGGGAGAGTGTAACCAATTGACCTGGGAGCATGCTCAGTCTGTTATTGAGGTTGCTACCTGTTGAGTCCTCTGTTTGAGGGGATGTCTGGCCCAAGTCCAGTTTAAATATGAAGAACCAAAAGAAGGGAAAGCAGGGGGCCAGATTTGCCCATCAACAGTTAGCAGCCTGAATAATGGACTGAGGAGGCATGTAGATTACCCTGTCACACTCCACAGAAAAGGACACATGACATGGCCATATTCCATTAAGGTAAAGATAATTGCCATATAAACAGAATTTGCCATGGCAGAGGCAAAAGATGATCACTTGAGAAATCACTTCACTGGAGAAATGTGGAGCCCATTTCTTGCTCATCTTACAGTACATAAGAGTTATGGCAGCATACAACCCAATATGACAATTTGTTTCTGTTTGTAATATGGACAGTGCAGCCTAAGGTGAGCCTTCATTGGATCAGGAGATGTCCAATTATTGACCATAGACTAGAAGCATAACATATGTCTAGATGAAATGGCCTAGGCTGAAAATGGCATTAAATACTGCATAATCATGACATGTCTTAACATTGACTAGTTGTATTTCCTGCCACAGTTTGAGATGGTTGCATAGGAGCATGGGATCTATTAAGACCACTGGGTTGTCAACATCTGTGTTGCATTTAGAGCAAAACTGCTACTGTATTTCCTCTACTCACAGATCGTGGGAGAGCTTGTTTGGTTGCTCAGCACTTGCATAGCAGAAGTAAATAATGAAATGACGCACATTTAGATAGCTACATTATATTAAAATATCAGTTTATTTCCAACGCATCCATATTCTGGATATATAGTTATCCATACGGTTTGCAACTATTTTTTATGGTAAGGCCAGTTTGAGCCACAATTCCCAGCCTGGCACATCTGTTGCTACAAACACAACTCCCTATGCATCCTCTCTTGCCTCTGGATCAACAGCTGGAAGGGGCAGTTTGCATTCCCCATCACATAGACTTGGATTTGGCTTAGATGGCTCCAGATTTTGATCCCTCTTATAGATGCTCTATGTATGTTTCCTGCAGAAATGCTTGCGGGCAGTCTGCCACATCTACTCTTTCCTTACCAAGCCTATTTATAATGTTGCATTTAATTGTACATTTCTTTTTTAAACCTATTTCAATATTTAATTCGGTGAACTTCAAGAAACCATTTTTGGGTCATTTTAGATTTTTTTCAAAGCCAGAGGGGCCTGGCTAGATATTGAGGTAGATCAATATAATTTATTGTGTATACTAGGGGACACATTAGGCTACTTTTCCGCACTGTTACAAATTTGATTTCTAAAAAAAAAAAATTCAGCCCACCAATGAACACTCTAATGGCAACATCCACAAAATCCATTCCCCAGGCACTAGGGACCCTAGGAAATGGGGTTTTCTTAGGGCATCTGATGTCCATACTAACTGCATTTCCCAGGATTTCCAACATCCAAACAAACTACATCTGCTGTCTAAACTACATGTCACAGTATTCCTGGGAAGCTGTCATACCAGCATTCTAGGCAGCCCAGAAGAGAAGAGAGCAGAGGAGAGGGAGCTCTCTGCCACTGCCATCACAGGAGCTGCAGTGCCAGAACAGTATACAGGTGAGAAGGGTGGAAGAAGTTGGGGGTGGATGGAAGGACTTTTTCTCCAGCTCAGATTAAAATCTAAGCCATAGAACTCAGAGCCCGCAATGCTCACCTTGTACGAAATGGCAAATATTAGAAATCGCCAAGGCATTATGAACCCAGAAATTACAAGCGACAGCAACATTCTCATTATTAAGTCTTTGATTTGGAGTACAAGCCAAATTGTCTAAATTGTGTTGAGTTAGGCTCTATGGGGGCTTGGTTTCACGCATAAATGGTACGACTTTGCAAATCCCTGAATTGCTTGCAGATCTCACCTAAAATAATAATAATGATAATAATAATAATAATAATAATAATAATAATATATTTATTTATTACCCGCCTCTCCCAACGGATCGAGGCGGGGAACAGCATTAAACACAAAATACAAAACTGATTAAAAGCACATAAAACCAATACATCATTAAAATACCAATAAAACACCAATAAAACACTTTTATTTGAAGCCAATTGGCAGCTTTCTGCTTGGGCAATCAGTCCATCAAATTCTGAACAAAGCAAAATGATTTTCAGTAAGTCTAGTGAAGTTTCTCAGGGAAGGTTTCCCACATCCCTCTTTCTAGACAAAATTCCACAGAAATGGAAGTGGAAATAGGGAAATAGGAATTCAGGGACAACTCTTCCTAGAACTTCTCTTGTAGTGATGAAAATTTTGTCACCTTTCCTTCTGTATTAAGGAAGCGTTGGGAGAGAACAGATGTTGTCTCAGCAATTTGGCTATGGAGTTGCCCCTGCGATCATCTTGCAGTAGTTCACAGTACCTCTAGGGCCTCATAAATATCGGACTCCTCTTTTATTTATGAAAGTAATGAGATCTAGCCACAATTATCTGCTGCAACAACACACTTTGAACGATAGCTTCAAGTGCCTCTGGTTGTCTGCTGAGTCATGAGCATGAAGAATGTAATTCTGGATATTAAAAGTGAAAGACCATAATGGTTACCGTATTTTATTTGTCCAAGTTCTGTCTAGTACAGTATTCTGTTTCCTTCCCAAGAGTGGCTAATCATATGCCTCTAGGAAACAACAAGCAGGACACTAAAACCAACCCCTTGCTCTTTGTGCCCAGTTTCTGGGTTCAGAGGAATATTACCACTTTCTATAAGTAGACCAAGTTATTTCAGAGATGCATCTTTACTGTGCCAATAGTTTTGCAGTAAGGCAATGGGACCTGTACATCTGAAGATATAAAGAGGGAGAGGGAAGAGCTTACTGGTGCTGAGTTATTGCATTACATTTATCTAAGTGAACTCAACTTCCAGAATTATTAATCTTTCAAATGCCATAGTTGCCAGTGCACTCTGGCACCCTTTTAAATATCTGACCTCTTTTCTAAAAGACAATCAACCTTTGTAGGCTGTTATCTGTTAATTATAACTTTCTATAGATGCACTGTTTTTCAAATGGAAGAGATTCATTTTCAGGAGAACAACTGTCTTTCCTTTCTCTGCTTGGCTTTTCGACAAGCTCTGAACTCTCTAGTACACATGTTAGGGGCTTGAGGCCAAAAATGTGGCTGTTATTTCAGATCAGTATAAGAAATTCAACCATCCTGACCTCTGCAACTTCTGCCCATCTCTCCTCTTTGCTTATTCTCTCTCCTTATTTTCCTTTCCCTCTCAGGCCCTTTCTACACTTAAGGGTGTAGAGGGAGGGCCATCACACCATCACACCTGCCATTTTCTGAAATGGGGGGGGGTGTCTCCCCGATGGGCACAGACATTCCCAGGACCATGGGAAGGATCAGGTTTTCCCAGACATTCTTTTTCCCTGGGAAAATCCCTGCCCATCCCCCATCCCCATGGGAGTCAATGTGCGTCATTTGGACACACAGGGACCACCCAGGGGCAATCCCATAACAAAAAGGCTGGTGTAGAAATGGCCTCAGTCTCCTACCACATGACTTCTTATTTCCTCATTTAGGGCATTTGGCCTACCAGTCAGGGATAGTTCCTACCCTCTCGTGTTTGAATATGCGAAGCTGTTTCATTCCATTGGTCCATCTAGACCAAGGCTCTGATCATCAGTGCCAATCTAGGGTCCACGGCTTTCCTGCCCCTTCTGCTTGAGATCCCTTGGCTCAGTTTGGACAACACATTTCTCAACAGTGGCTTTAGAACTCCACAGTGGAGTTTTTACACCACCGTTGAGAAATGTGTTGTCTGGTGGGAAAATTCCATGCAACAGTGGAGGGTTTTTTTTGGAAAACACTCCACGCAAAATATCCAAGATATACAGAGGGGAGTTCCTGTAGAACTGTTGTGTTGTGTGTTGTGTGTTGGGCTCCATGGAGTTCTCTGTTGCATTGAGATGACTTTTCCCACTGGCTACAGAGTGCTGCTCTAGGAGAGCCACTGGGATTGTTGTTGTTGTTGTTGTTGTTGTTGTTGTTGTTTGCAGCAATGGCCGATGAGATACCATTGGGAGGACCGGGGGAGGAGAGGGGCCAGAGGAACTGTCAATCAAACATCACCATGGATTTTACTCAATTCCATGGTAGCCCACATAGTCACACATGTTGTGTGGGGAGTACCTCCTAAAAACTGAACCGTTGAGTGGAGTTTTCACACTGTGTTGACTAATGTGTTGTCTGAACTAAGCCTTTGACTCAGATGCTAGGATCAAACCTGGGACCTTCTGGGTGCAAAACATGTGCTCCACCACTTAGCTTTGGTTTGAATTTTTTGTTTGTTTGTTTGTTTAATGTACAATGTTTGAAATAGTTTCTATTGTCAAGGAAATGGGATTTGCTGCAAGTCCCTGTTGTGTGCAGACTCAGTAACAAACAATGATTTGCCCTGTGCAATGGATGAAAAGGCCCAAAGAGAGCTAGTTTAGTGTAATAAATGGAGAATATAGGACTGGGAATGGGAAGTCCTGAGTTAGATCCCTTGGGCAAATGCTAACCTAGATATTATTTTTCACAGTAACCTACATATGCTACAATATACAAGATGTAAGGCAGGAAATGGGGCAAAGTCCTGGGCTTGGGAGGCCTCATTGCCCAGCTACCCCTAAATATTGCAGGGCCACATTGCTGCCAGACATGGCTGCTGGGAGTGCACATTTCGTTTCCCAGTAGAATCAGGCTCCTGGCAGCCTGCTAAACAGCAGAAAGCCAGGGCGCGCACTTCCTGCACACCTTGTTTCCCAGCAGAATCACTGCGATTTCAGGGGAGTCAGCAATGGCAATGGAGACCAGGATAGGCACATAAATGGCCCATTTATGTTCCCATCCTGGCCTGCAGGCCGCATGTTACCCACCCTAGATATCAAGGGGAAATCTATTCTGACATTCCTGGAGTGCATATGGCATAAGATGTGTGTGCGTGTGCATGAAAATGAAAAAAAGGACCTGATGATTATACATTCAGCAAGTATTATTAGGCATGTATGAGGATTTCATTTTTGCCCACAAAAGGTGTGAGCATACCTCTTTTGAATCACTGAGTGTGACACATGAGCAGGTCTCTGCCAAAAATATCCGCAAATCGTTGAATTCACGCTTGGGTTCATCTCATTCCCAATTCCAAGTCTGATTTGCGCGATTTTCCTAATCTGCACAAATTTCCTCAGTTGACTAAATCAGCCCTGCTTTAGCCTGTAGATTAAATTTGCACAATTTGGGAAACGTGCACAATTTTGGTGAGACATTGCGCAGAGCTCCCATTCGATCCGTGCGCAATTTGTGTAAGTCTACCATTCGCACAAAGCAAGCAGCAGGCGCAAATGGGAATCATGCACAAGACGATGTTTGAAGAATCCTAGAGAACTCAAATATCGCTCATTTGCCCATCCCTAACTATTACACCAAATAGCTTATATTCTTCTTGTAACAGATGTAATAACCAGTACAGAAGTTGTCATGTAGTAGAAATTAAGTAGAGCATTGATTCTGAAATGTAAGGATTTAAAGAATCTTATTGAGAACTACTAATTTCATATGCTGACCTACTAAATGCAAAACTAAGACACTCCTCCCCCCACCAAAGGCTGACACGTTTTATTAAATCTTCCTCTGTGTCAGCTATACGCAGGAGAGAACTAAAGATAGATCGTAACACTTGAGGGCTCTTATAACTTCTGCTCTGAAGCTGCTGTGACTGCAGTAACAGAGCAGTGGAATATCTACTGAACTGATTTCCCATATGTCTTATTTCAAGCTGGAGTAGTTAAGCAATATGGCTAAAAAGGTATCCCTTGGGCCATCATGTCTTTTGTCAACCATTAAAGATCCTTCTTGTGAAGCAACTGCTCATGTCTTCATGGGGGACTATTCATAATAATAAAAAAAAATGACAGGAGAAAATGTCTGGATGTGAACTGTCCTGTTTCTTCTTCAGTTAGTTAAAAACGTGAGTTACAGTATGACGGTCCAGGCATGACTCCAGCTGAGATGTATTTAAACATATTCGTTACATTTGTACCTGCCTTTTGTCCAACAAGCTCAGAGGGGTTTCATTTTCCCCTCACAAAGCTGAGTGAAAGACTTACTAGAGAGAATTTTACATGCCTTTCCCCCAAACAAATCCCAAACAGTAACCAAGCTCTAAACAACACTTGTGACCTTCTTAAAAACCTGCTCCTGCCTTTTATGTATTCCCAGATAGCCAAAGAAAAGAGGTTTATCAATCTAGGGTGACCATATGGAAAGGAGGACATGGCTCATTTATCTTTTAACACTTGTATAGTAAAACCATCTGAGGTAGAACCATTTGAGGCCCACTGTAATACATTTGCTGGGCACTTCCAGAATAAAATCTCTGGCATCCGCCAGGACTTAGACTCCAGTGTTACAGCAGGTGAATCTAGTGAGGTATCCAGAGCATAGGCTTGTCCTGTTTTCTTGGATGAGTTTCAGTTGGTGCAGCTTGAGGATATTGACAAGGTGCTTGGACAGGTTCGTGCAACCACTTCCATATTGGATCCTTGCCCCTCTTGGCTAATAAAAGCTAGCAGGGATGGAACAACTGGCTGGGCCAGGGAAGTGATTAATGCCTCTTTGCAAGAGGGAGTGGTCCCAGGCCTCCTGAAAGAGGCGGCAGTGAGACCACTCCTAAAGAAATCATCCCTGGACCCTGAAAATCATAATAACTACAGGCCAGTAGCAAATGTTCCATTCCTGGGCAAGGTCCTGGAGAGGGTGGTTGCGAGCCAGCTCCAGGCACTCTTGGATGAGACCGATTATCTGAATCCATTTCAGTCGGGTTTCAGGCCTGGTTTTGGTATGGAAACAGCCTTGGTCACCCTGTATGATGACCTATGTCGGGAGAAAGACAGGGGGAGTGTGACTCTGTTGATTCTCCTTGATCTCTCAGCGGCTTTCGATACCATCGACCATAGTATCCTTCTGGGACGACTTGCTGAGTTGGGAGTGGGAAGCACTGCATTGCAATGGTTCCGCTCCTACTTGGTGGGTCGGCTCCAGAAGGTGGTGCTTGGGGAACATTGCTCAGCCCCGTGGATTCTCCAGTATGGGGTTCTGCAGGGGTCAGTTTTGTCCCCCATGCTGTTGAACATCTACATGAAACCGTTGAGTGCGTTGTCATCAGTACGCTGATGACACGCAGCTCTATTTCTCCTTTTCATCTTCATCAGGTGAGGCTGTGGATGTGCTGAATCAGTGCCTGGCTGCGACAATGGACTGGATGAGGGCTAATAAACTGAAACTCCATCCAGACAAGACTGAGACGCTGTTAGTGGGTGGTTCCGCTGACCGGATGGAGGGTGTTCAACCTGTTCTGGATGGGGTTGCACTCCCCTTGAAGGAGCGGGTTCGTAGCTTGGGGGTTCTCCTAGAACCATTTCTGTCACTTCAGGCTCCGGTGGCCTCAGTGGCACAGAGTGCCTTCTACCAACTTCGGTTGGTGGCCCAGCTACGTCCCTATCTGGACAGGGATAACCTGGCTTCAGTTGTCCATGCTCTGGTAACCTCCAAGTTAGATTACTGCAATGCACTCTACATGAGGCTGCCTTTGAAAGTGGTTCAGAAGCTGCAGCTTGTGCAAAATGCAGCGGCCAGATTGATAACTGGAACCAGTAGGTTCGAACATATAAGACCTACTCTGGCCCGCTTGCATTGGCTGCCTGTATGTTTCCGAGCCCGGTTCAAGGTGCTGGTTTTAACCTATAAAGCCTTACATGGCTTGGGACCACAATACCTGATGGAACACCTTTCCCGACATGAACCTACCTGAACACTACGTTCAACATCTAAGGCCCTCCTCCGAGTCCCTCCTCCGAGGGAAGCTCGGAGGTCGGCAACAAGAGAGAGGGCCTTCTCTGTGGTGGCTCCCCAATTGTGGAACGATCTCCCTGACGAGGCCCGTCTGGCGCCAACATTGTTATCTTTTCGGCGCCAGGTCAAGACTTTCCTCTTCTCTCAGACATTTGGCAATATCTGAGGAGCCTGGGTTTGTTTTGTTTTGTTTTTGTAGCTTTTTGAAGTGTTGAAATGGTTTTTAAATATACAGATTGTGTGTATGTTGTATGTTTTTGCTGTTTTCATTTTTGTATATTGTTTTTAATTGTTTTTAATCCTATGTAAACCGCCCCGAGAGCTTCGGCTATGGGGCGGTATACAAATGTAATAAATAAATAAATAAATAAATAAATAAAGGGAATTTCAGCAGGTGTAATTTGTATGCATGCAGCACCTGTTGAAATTCCCTCTTCATCACAACAGTTAAAGCTGCAGGAGCCCTGCCCTCATTTGTATCTGGTCACTGTACAGTATCCAATGGGGCCTTTGTGCTCCCGCTGATTGTGTTATGCCAGTGGTACTGACCGCTTGCTCAACAGGGAATTAGTGCTTCATAAAGGAACCCTGGAAATAAGTGGAAATATTTATTTCCAGATTCGGACAAGTCAGCGTAACTCCCTTCTAAAGGCTCCGCTGACCTGCCTTGTCCTGGAAGTGAGCATTTCTGCTCATTTTGGGTTGCTGCCTGTAACCACCACTAGTTCCCTGTCACATCACCTGTGGGCCCTGCTGGAGCACAGGCAGCATAGGATACTGCCTAGGGTGACCAGATAAAATCCAGGTCAGGGCTCATGTAACTTTAACAGTTGTAGAGAAAAGGGAATTGCAGCCAGTGTCATTTGTATGCAATTAGTTCCTGGGGAAATTCCCTCTTCATCACAACAGTTAAAGGTGCAGGGGCCCTGCCTTCTTTTGTATATGGTCACTCTAGTATAGTGCCTGCAACTTTAACTGTTGTGATGAAGAGGGAATTTCACCAGGAACTAATTGCATACAAATGACACTGGCTGAAATTCTCTTTTCTCTACAACTGTTAAAGTTACCTGAGCCCTGACCTGGATTCTATCTGGTCACCCTAATACTGCACATAGATAGATGCCATATTATGTGCCTCTCCCTGGCCACAGGGACATAGATCACAAATTTTGTAATTGAGTCAAGAAAGATGTAAACAAGTTGTATTTGTCTATGTGCCTATTGGGAATGGGGGCAGAACGGCAGGACAGGAGAAAGCAGGAATCAGAATTCCCAACTAGCTTTCCATTGGTTTTTGAATCAAAAGGAAACCATGAGGTGGAAGCAGCAGGGTCTTGAGGGGAGGGAAGGGAAGGAACAGATGGAGGAATAGGACTTGATTGAGTAGAGCCACCCTACTCATTTCACTACAGTCCATTTTTAGAGCTATGTTATGATACCCACGTGGTGGGTATCTCACTTGTACTACATACAACCCTTCACTGTTGTCTCCTTTTGAATGGAGAGAACCAGAGCTACAATGGAAGTGTGTCACTGTAATCATCATTTTGTTAAACTAATGTCAAACCAAATGAGCTTCCTCACCCCCAGGTTCCAGGTAAATAACTTGTTGGGATTCAAATATCTGCCATATAATGTTTTGCCATTTCTACAATTCTTGTTTTTGTAATTGCTTCTTCTTTATTAGTTTCATCTGTGCCTTTTAAAGACCACAGAAGGATTAATTTTGCAAAATGAGCATGACCTTTAAAAGTAACTCAGTATACAAAGGCTAAATCTCAGTTTAGAATAATGTGAGTCTCTATTGCCTGGAATCTTTGCTCATTCTTTACTGTTTCAGAGTTGGTGCAGGTATTACTGCAACTGATGTACTTGTCCATGTCACTGCTCGTATGAACATGTCTACATGAGGAAAGTAACATGGGAGGAGGAAACTGGCATACGTTCACAGCTCCTCCATGGTGATTAAAATTATTTAAAGGAACTGTGATCATCCATGACTGTGAGTCTCTTCTGCCCCATAACATGCTGTTGACATGATTAGATAACTGGTGTGGGCCATTAAACGCTAGTTTTGATATTTAAAGCCCTTCACTGTTTAGGACCTCTGTACCTGAAGGATCCCCTCTTCACACATGTATCTACCTGAGTCCTGAGGTTATCTGAATATACCTGCCAAATGAAATATTTGCTGAGGCAATGAGTGAAACGAACTTCTCAGTAGTGCCCCCTCGGTTATGGTATGCCTTCCCCAGACAGAATGGCTTGGCACCCACATTAATATCCTTTCAGTGCCAAGCAAAGGCATTTCAATTACCCCAGGTCACATTATGTTGTGGTTCTAATATTGTTTTAGTTCTATAGATTTTACTCATGTGCTCTCATTTTGCCTTGCAATTTATTTGTTGAAGTTGTATTTTAACTGTGTTCCTTAACATTTTGCTCTATACTGCAAGCCAACAATAGAAATTATGTTATTGGAAGGCCTATCAATAGTTTGCCTATAAATAAATAGATAAATAAATAAATAAAGCAGCTACAGCTGATGTGGTCTAACTTAGAGCCTATCTACACAGTCCCATAGAACATTTTAAATAGTATTTTAAAACATTCCAAATAGGTGCATTCTAAAACGTCTTAGTAACTCAGTACTCAGTACTGAGTACTCACGTTACAGGAGAAAAATTCTTCAGTCTTCAAAGCGGTGTATGCAGTCACACATTCTTCTTCACTGTCTCTTTCTGTTTCGTTTTTACAATGAGTTTAGGGCAAAGCATTGTGGGAGTTGTAGTTCAGTCACCCACTTCCTCCTTAGTTCCTCTTTCAATCCCTAGCTTTCAATAAGTATAAGGCTAAGGATTGTGGGTGTTGTAACTCACTTGCCCACTTCCTCCTTAGCCCCTCTTTCTTCCCCACCAATCAACGGCTAAGCATTTGGGCACCAGTAAACGAAACACTGCCCCCATGAATCACAAACGGCAAGGAAGGACACATTATTTTACTTAAAATGATTTATTAAAAGTAAAACCGTTGTATGTAGCTGAAGTGAGTTTTAAAAAACCTTGAGTATATGTCGTTCAAGGGAGTGCGTCATGTGGCCAAAAGAGTTTTCGTAACCCTTATAAAACGTTAAAAACCTAGTGTGTAGATCGGCTCTCAGTGGTAAAAGGTCCCAGATCCAACCCTGACATCTCCAGTTAAAATTGTATCAAGTGGAAGGCTTGGGAAAGACCCCTGTCTGATATTCTATTTATTTTAGCTTCTTCTGGGAAAGAATACAGCTCAATGATAGAGCACATGCTTTGGATACAGAAGGTCCAATTCCTCACCTCTCCACTTTAAAAAAAGTTCTCAGGTAGGATGGTTAGAAATTCCTGTCAGCCATAGTAGACAGTACAGGGCTAAATGGTCCTATTGGTCTGACTCAGTACAGCTTCAATTGTCTATGTGCAGTAACATCTGGACTTGCTTTGGAAGTATACAAATTACAATTTTCCAAGTTGTATTTTACCATATATAAACCTGTGACCCTATAGATGTTGTTGGACCCCAACTATCCCTAGCCATCATTCCCAATGGTCAGGAATGATGGGAGTTGTAATCAAACAACATGTGGAAGGCCACAGGTTCTCCACTCCTTATATACCACATGGTAAGCCATTTATCTGTATTGCCCTGTTATATGTTTTAAAACACCTGATCAGCAATCCAAGGAAGCACTTATTTCATCAGCCTATCAGACTCCCTGGCTGAGCTCACGGAACTGGTCTCGGAGCTGGTGTTGGATTCGCCCAGGCTTTTGGTCCTGGGCGATTTCAACATCCCATTCGAGACTGGTTTGTCAGGTGGAGCTCGGGAGTTCGTGGCATCCATGACAACCATGGGCCTATCCCAATTGGTCTCTGGACCCACACATTCAGCGGGTCATACCCTCGATGCCGTTTTCAGTTCCGAACAGACGGATCTGTGGGCGGAGGTAACGAATACCTCCGTGTTGTCATGGACAGACCACTTTCTGGTTAAGGTTAGTATCACGGCTACCACCTGCCCCTGCGGGGGTGGTGGACCTATTAAGATGGTCCGCCCTCAAAGGCTGATGGATCCTGCTGGATTCCAGAAAGCCTTGGAGGGTTCTATGGCTGGTATCGTCGACGATCCTGTAGAAGCCCTGGTTGATAGATGGAATCAAGACCTAACTAGGGCTATCGACACGATCGCCCCCAAACGTCCTCTCCGACCCGCTTCTAACAGGGCGCCCTGGTATACGGAAGACCTCAGGGAGTTGAAGCGGAAAGGATGACGACTGGAGCGCCGATGGCGGAAAACTCGACTTCTATCCGACAAGACACGGCATAGAGAACATCTTCGTTCCTATGGGGTGGCAATACGTGCAGCGAAGAAAGCTTTCTTCTCTGCGCGCTTTGCGTCTGCGAATTCGCGTCCAGCGGAACTGTTCAGGGTGGTGAGGGGTCTAACCCGGGCACCTTCCCCCCTGAATCCGACTTTAGAGCCTTCGGCGGTTCGCTGCGATGCCTTTAATGATCATTTCGCAGATAAAATCTCTCGGATAAGAGCCGACTTAGATGCCATCGTTATAGCAGAAGCTGACGATGGAGTGTCCAGTGACTCCGCGAGTAGAATTATACTGGATCGGTTTCAGTTGGTGAGTACCGAGGACGTGGACAAGCTGCTTGGACGAGTGAGGGGGACGACTTGCCCTCTCGATCCCTGTCCTTCATGGCTGGTCGTCCAGGGAGGAGATGCGGTTAGATCGCAATTACAATATATTATTAATGCATCTCTCAGGGAGGGGAGTTTTCCATCATGTTTAAAAGAAGCGGTGGTACGGCCACTTCTAAAGAAGCCCTCCCTGGATCCCCTGGACTTTAATAACTACAGACCGGTATCAAACCTTCCATTCTTGGGCAAGGTGATCGAGAGGGCGGTTGCCTTTCAACTCCAGGTAGTCTTGGATGACACTGATTTTCTAGACCCATTTCAAACTGGCTTCAGGGCGGGATACGGAGTTGAGACTGCTATGGTCGCCTTAGCGGATGATCTACGCCTGGGTATTGACAGGGGGAGTGTGTCCCTGTTGGTACTTTTGGACCTCTCAGCGGCATTCGATACCATCGACCATGGTATCCTTCTGGAACGCCTGAGGGGATTGGGAATCGGGGGCACTGTGCTTCAGTGGTTCCGGTCCTACCTCTCGGGCAGGTTCCAGATGGTGATGCTTGGGGATAGCTGCTCTGCAAAGAAGGGGCTGCTGTGTGGCGTACCGCAAGGTGCCATCCTTTCCCCAATGCTGTTTAACATTTATATGAAACCGTTGGGAGAGATCATCCGGAGGCATGGGGCGGGGTGCTATCAGTATGCTGATGACACCCAAATATATTTCTCTATGCCTTCGACAACATCGTCAGCTAAGGATAGTGTGTCTCCTCTGAATGAATGCTTGGAGGCGGTAATGGGCTGGATGAGGAAAAACAAACTGAAGCTGAATCCAGACAAGACGGAGGTGCTTGCTGTCAAAGGCCGCAACCTGGGTTTGGAGGTGTGTCAACCGGTTCTGGATGGGGTTACACTCCCCCTGAAAGACTGTGTTCGCAGCTTGGGGGTGCTCCTGGATCCGTCGCTCCAAATGACAGCCCAGATAGATGCGACGGCCAGGAGTGCCTACTATCAGCTTCGGCTGATACGCCAGCTGCGCCCCTTCCTAGAGTTGGAAGACCTAAAGATGGTGGTGCACGTGCTGGTAACTTCGAGGCTTGACTTCTGCAATGCGCTGTACATAGGGCTACCTTTGTGCCTAGTCCGGAAACTTCAACTAGTTCAAAATATGGCAGCCAGGTTGGTCACCGGTACATCTAGGAGTGACCATATTACGCCAGCTTTAAAATCGCTCCACTGGCTGCCAATTAGTTTCCGGGTGAAGTATAAAGTGTTGGTCATTACCTTTAAAGCCCTACATGGTTTGGGTCCAGGTTACCTGCGGGATCGCCTTCTCCCGTACAATCCGCCCCGCACGCTCAGGTCCTCTGGGAAGAACTTACTGCGGTCGGCCAAGACTAGGCTGACAACTGTTACCCAGAGGACCTTCTCTTCTGCCGCTCCCAGACTGTGGAATGACCTGCCGGAGGAGACTCGTCAACTTAACAGTCTTTTAGAATTTAAGAAAGCTATAAAGACTGTTCTCTTCCGGCAGGCATATCCAGTGTAATTTTTAGAATGTTTTTAGGATGTTTTAGGATGTTTTAATGATGTTTTAGGATGTTTTAATGCAGTTTTAATAATATTTGTCATGTTTTAATTAGTTTTATGTATTTTATCATGCTGTTGTTCCCCGCCTCGATCTAGATGGAGAGGCGGGTAAGAAATAAATCGTTATTATTATTATTATTATTATTATTATTATTATTATCACTATTTGCAAGAAGGATACAGAAAATCCAATTATCCATTAATTGCATGCACACAATGGTAAGTTTCCACTTGATAATGGTCTGTTGCAATAATTTTCTTTCTATGTAATAATATGTCAGTTGTATTCTGAAACTATCATTCCATCATCCTGCCAATAACAACTTGGCTTCATTCAGATATTCATATACATTACTTTGTTTCCCTACACTTTATAATTGTACACTATATTTGGCAGGTGAATGTGTAAAGGCACTCCAGTGAAAAGCATTGCATTTCTATAAGATTAATGGCGCCGTAGTTGTGGCTCCAACAGATAAAGCGCTCAATATGGTTAAATGGAAATCAGGGGGAGGTTGCTGTAACCTTATCAAAATTGAAAGGGTTTCATCAATACTCCTGACAATTGCACATGCCAGAAAGCAATGTCTATTTTACATAATCTGAAAATTTCAGGAAGATCGGTTAAAGACTGGAGGAGAATGGGCAGTTAACAGAAACAGAGGGCTTAGAAGGAAGCTATGGAATAGAATGGGAGTGAAACATTGGTTCATAGGCAGGCCTGTCTTTCCTTGAGGGCAAAAGGTTTTGCTGCCTGAGAAGCAGGCTCATCCTGGTTCTTGCCTCTCTTTTGTGAGAAGGAGAGTCCTCTTTTCTCTTTTGGAACATGTTTTCCCTTAGCTTTGAGGCTATTTGGGGCTATCTTTCCCCAAGCTTGGCTCCTAAGTAGCTTGCTGTAGTTTCCCCCCCCCCCCTTTTTATTTTGCTCACTGGTGAAGCTTGGGCTTCACAACACTTTTCACCTGGATTACTTACCCTACCTGATGATTGCTGAGTTCTTCTTCGCCCTGGCTTCTAGGAGAAGTCTCTTTCAACCTTCTTCTAGGTCAATGAAAGACTGGTCCTCAGATCTCTCCTTTGGATAGGTGATATACCTTCCTTTTAAGCCACCCTACACACACTGCTTTCTTCCTTTTCTCTACAAATTTGGAGCAAACTGCTATAATGTTGAAAGCTTCAAACACTTCATTTAACTAGATTAGACTGGTGGAAGTTTAAGTAGAACTAAGTAACTTTTAAAACTGCTGCTAGGACTAATTGGGCCTACTAACATTGTTTAGGCCTACTAACACTGGACCTACTATCCTATTTCTTTGATTCTAAGACACACTTTCCCCCCCATATAACCGTCTCTAAAAATGGGGTGGTCTTAGAATCGATGGTGATTTCCTCACACTTAGAATCAAAGCTTTTTCCCTGTTGGTGGTACTGAAATTAAGGTGCATTTTACAATCGATGGCGTCTTAGAATCGAAGAAATATGGTAACGTTCTTTTTTAATATGCCTTGTTGTGTATTTTGCATAGTGTACACATGTATTTTCTAATAATTACATATTTCACATTTTACTTCCATATCTGATGTTCTTTTACTTTTACTTTTCTTTATAAACCATTTGTCTCATAAGACTTCTTTTGTGGCATGTTTTCATTGGTTTAACAAGTTAAAAGGGTATTCACTGTTTTCCTGCTTAAGTTTTTAAATACATTTTCAACAGGCCTAGAAAGTTCAAGAATTACAAAGTTGGCGGAAATCCTCAGTCTCTTTACTTACCCAGTAAAGGCATGGGTCAGCTCACAAAATAAAGATGTAAGTCACCTCACAGTAGGACACCTCTAGCAATACAGCAAGGCTCAGATGTTTCATAAGGCAATACAGGACCAGGACAATGTGGAGCATCTTTGCTGGTCACAGGCACCCCAACCTCCCCACCTGGATTTGGGACTGACCCAGAAACTTGGCTGCATGGAGGGTAAGTTGTAAGCAAGCACAATTTGTGACATTGCACAACATCATGACTTATTACAAGCACATCAGATAAGGCATCAGCCTTCCCTTCCAATTTCCTGGCTTTGTGGAGTTTAGACCCATGTGAGATAGCCTTAGCTTCTGGTCTATTAAACTGGATGGGTTTTTGATGCTTGAACAGTAAATGGTAGTTTAAGGAATTGTTACATTTCTATACTGCCCGATAACCAAAACTCCTCTGGTAATAATCTAAGCATTTCAAAATGAATGACTTTGAAATGAAATGAAACAAAATAAAATAAAAGACTTTCATATGTCTATTCGTGCATGTGAATCATCACTTGATGTTGCAAATCAAACCTCAATCAAATTCTGGAATATTCCCATTGATTTGTTTGCTGTGGAATAAATGTGCCATAGAATGAGGGTCAGGTAGAGAGGATGACTGAAATGTTTGATGCATGCCCATATTAGAATATTTTTTATGTGTAGGCCAAAATCATATATTGCTGAGCCATGTGGTATTGTCTTGGTCATATGTGGAAATTCTGTGGGTTGACCTGATCCTCTTATTGCCACCTCTTCCAGTGTTCCTGGGATGCACTGTGCTAATGTGATCCGGGTGATCAGAATCCCATATATTACCGAGGTGATGAAAAGCCAGATCACATAAAAAAGTTTAGTCGGGCTTCTTAAACTTTGTTTTCTGACTTGCATATACAAATGCAAACATTGTAAAACTGCAAATGTCTCTGTACTTGAACTGGAGAGGCAAAATATTTTTTTTTGAGAATGTGTGTGCATAAAGGAATGCACTGCCTGCCAGAAATGAGATTGCATCTAATAATGCCGTGTGTGTTTGTGTGTTTGTGTGTTTGTGTGTTTGTGTGTTTGTGTGTTTGTGTGTCAAACATTTTTTAGAAACATCAGTGGTTTTCTGAGATTCTAGTGTGCATGATATTTTTTTCATGTATGGATTGCCTTTCAGACTTTTCTTGATTATTACGTTCTGAATTTTTTTGAACTACTATTTCCTCTTTTGAGTCATTTTTATCCATCAGTACAGAAAGTACAGCCAAGCATTTATTTGCTAGCAAGATGACAAAGTCTGAATACTAGCGAGCGATGTATAAGTGGTGCACATTCTGAAAAACATGGAAACCAGTTTGACGAGCATGCAATAAAATGTCTCTAGAACATTTTCTGTTTGGCTAAATAGGGTCATTTTTAAGTGTAACTGAATAGCTTGGAAAACAATGATGTATGTATAAGTCTGATCAAATCATCTAGCTTTTCTCTTTCTGACGCTTTCCTTCCGAAGTGCAAATGCCTCAGACCCACGCCCAACTGGAAGACTGGGCGTGGGGAGGCTAATTACGGGCGGGGTGGTGAGAGGCGTGGAGGCTTGCCATTGGCAGCCTGTGGTGATGCCACTAGGACTGGAAGGGGTAAGCGTGGGCATTTAAGCAGTACTCACCCCTCCCACCTTCTTCTTTCGCGCACGCAGCTCGGCTCCCAGAGAGGAGGATCTAGGTGGGGCAGGGGAGGCCCAGCGACGGCGAGGCTCGTTTCTGGCCTGATTCATCTGGCGGTGCAGCGAGGGGGAGTTGGGCGACAAGGAGCTTTGGCCTTGCAGGCCACAGGTTTGAGGGTGGGCCGGCTGGCCTACCTGCGTGGCACGGAGGCGCGGGGCACCATGGGTTGGGGCCCTTGTTGGGGCTGCTCTGGGGAAGAGGGCCAGCTGGTCTCCCCGCCAGCGCTGCATGGAGGCGTGCAGCACTAAAGCTTAAGGGCATTACTAGGTCCGAAGGAGGGAGAGCCGGCTGGTCTCCCTTCACCTCGCTGCGCAGTGGAGTTGGGTGGTGGTGGGCTTTTGCCTTGTTGGGCCGCAGCTTTGAGGCCAGGCCAGCGGGCAGCCGTTTTGGCGCAGAGGCGCGGAGCACCGAGGGTTGGAGGCCTTTCTGAGCCGCGGGGGTGGGGAGGGCCGGCTGGCCTTCCCTGCTGGCGCCGCGCTCAGGTGTTTGTGGCTGTGAGTCCGGGGGCAGGCCAAACGGTCCGCAGGGGCGGCAGAATTGCTGGCCTGGCCAGGCCGTAAGTTGGGGGTGGGGCCGGACAGTCTTTTTAGGGCGACGTGTGGAGGCGCGCAGCCAGAGTTGTTTTGGGCCTCATAGGGTGGCAGCTTCGCTAGGCAGCTATAAGGGGGGTGGGCCTGATGGTCGCCGCTGCCAGCCGTGCACGGAGGCACGCCGCCCAAGCAGTCTTCGGGTCTTGCTGGCCGCAAGTGGGGAGGGGGCCGAACGGTCTACTCTAACGTTAGGAGTGCAGCTGGAGAAGTTTCG
The DNA here is from genome assembly GCA_029215795.1 of Anniella stebbinsi. Lineage (NCBI taxonomy): Eukaryota > Metazoa > Chordata > Lepidosauria > Squamata > Anniellidae > Anniella > Anniella stebbinsi. Next base: position 96,470,112 of record JARDYH010000003.1, read on the forward strand.
GGCCTTATTAAACCGCAAGTCGGGAGTGGGCCGGACGTTAACTGCCAGTGGTGTTTGGGGGGTGCAGACAGGGTGTTTTGGGCCTCATTTGGCCTCGTAGGCCGGCTGGCTATCCAGGCCGGTGCAGCACAGGCTTTTCACCGCTGCAGTGAGGAGCGCTTTATTATATATATATATATATATAACCACAAATTAATAAATACATATTAAGTGAGTACAGCTGGTGTGCCCCTCAGTATTAGTGAATAGAGTCACTTTAGCTCATCATGCCTTCCAAGAAAGGAATAGGTGGTCAGAAGGGGAAAGGCAGAGCCCCCCGCGCACAACCAAAAAGGGCTCGGACGCATGACGATTCATCATCGGGGGAGGAGAACCCCGCCATTACTTCAATTTTGGCGTGGCTACAAGCTGTTGAACAGGCTAAAGGCCTCCCACCTTCTCAAATGTCTTTGGGGATTCAGGATATGGGTAGCGTGGGATCTCGACAAACCCGTAAACAAAAGCAGGATGCTTTATTGTTATCTATTTCTGATAGACTACAGGCTATAGAGGTTCCCCCTAATGCAGGCACACAGCAGCAGATTCGGCTCCAGAGGGCCAAGACACTAGTGGCGCATCTGTGACTGAAGTACCGGGATCTGTGGTATCGACCATTCATGAGCCACGATCATCTGCAAATTCAGGTGTAGCGGGACAGCCTTCATCATTTCAAGGTGAGCAAGCACCCAACATTTCACAGAATTTACCTACCATAGGGGCTTTCTCCCCTTGGGATTTGTACCCTTGGTGGTCAGACCCGGCATGGATGGCACATGGCTTTGGTGCACATATGCCCACTGGAGCAACATCAAATGCAAATTCAGCTGTAAGCAGCGTTCCTCAAACAATTCAGTCAGCGGCCCAGGCAGCAGTGGGTCCTACACATGCAAGTAGCACAGTGGCTCCAAGCACTGGGGAAAACATTCAAAGCCCTCCTTTGGTTCCCCAGGACGTGGCTGGGCAACAGATGCCATCTGTTGCTGCAGCATGCGCTTCTGTATGGCGGGGACCCTCGGGTTCAGCTTCTGGTGCGACACATACAGCGAGCCAAACGATAACCGACCCTTACACTGGGGCAGCTCGGGATGCCATTCCCACTAGTAGCACTGCTGCTCCTCTTGGTTATCATTTGTTACCGGCCACCAGGGAAAAAATATGGAAAGGGGAGTATGTTGATATCTTCTCGTTGCTGTTTCGGGAATCAGAGAATAACGAAAAAGACAAGTCTTCAGAGAAGGAGGCAGAGAGGTTGAAGAAGAAAAAGGTCGCGAGGACCTGGGCCAATTGGCTCCCAGGCTTCCTCATTTGCATGGGCGTCATTCAACAGCGTTTTCCAGCGAAAGGAGGAGTGTTAACGAAATATCTCGATATGATTTATCGAGCCTTTACTGAGTACGAAGGAGGGGCCTGGTTGGCTTATGATGAATCTTTGCGTCGTAGAGCTGCTTTTGATCATTCCCTTAATTGGGATGTGAAGGATCATGACCTGTGGTTACAGTTCATGACTCCAGCTAGGCCCGGGTTTGGCGAACGGGCTGACAGCGGCCATATTCTGGCGAAGCAACAGCCTGCCTCCACCTTGAATGTGAGTGCTGGGCAGGGGGTTCATAACCACCTGCCTTGTTGGGAATATAGTGCTCGCGGGGTTTGTAACCGCTCTCCATGCAGGTATAGGCATGAATGCCCGATCTGTAGTGGAAGACACCCAGCAGCCAATTGCCCTAAAGCTCGGGGCAGAAGAGGTTTCAATCGCGATGGCCAAAATGTCAGGAACCCTGGAGGTCAGCAACAGCCTCCCATGGGGCCTCAGACCAGTTAAGACTGAGATAATTGTTTAAATGTTGGCTCAATACCCCCCCCCCCCGGCGTTCAGACATGGCATACTTGAAGGCTGGTTTTAAAGTGGGCTTTAGGATTTCTTATCAAGGTCCTAGACAGTTTTCTTTGCAAGGATTTCTGGTCCATTAACCATAAGGAACACTTAGGGAGAGACTGAATTTAATAAGGAAGTGTGGTGGTGGGGTCTTCCCCTCCCTTCTAGCCAGCCACCAACATGCAATTTGAGAGTGTCACCTGAGGTAATTTTTAGGAAGTCCTATCCCCAGGAATTTTTGAAGGGCCTGTAGGCACACTGGACCAAATGGTTCCATTTGGCATATACAACCATACTATTCTATGCGCCTGCATTAACAGCTTTCTTCGGAGCTTTTGGAAATTTTGAACCACTTGCGGCTTCCAAGAGTGACACGTCTGGAGGGTGCTCCAGTTACTGATATGCAATTACCAGAGCAGGGAGTTATAATAAGATTGCGACTACGCCAGGCTGATCAACTGGGAACAGAATGTGATGTTGTTTTTCCACCCCCGCGTTCTGAACTATGCCTGGTCTTTTCATTGAAGTCATATTTAGCATTGACGTTAAGTTCCCAAGCTTCTTGGGGTTTCCATACTCAGGTACTGGAGGTTGGCAGATGGCGTTCTGCAGCGTATAAGACCTGCGTAGAGAAGTTTACAACTACTTCTAATTAATATCTGTTTTCACATGTTCTCTTACCTATAGATATCCAGGTACCCATAGATTTCAGGTGGAATTTGGATCCACTGCGAGTGATCATCTGCGGCCACAGTATGGTCTTTTGGGCCGGCCGGCGCGCATCCAGCTCGAGTTTGGGTTCACAGCTGGGGATGAGCCGAATCCTATCCATTCAATGGCTTGGCAAGCATGGGATGTGGTGGGAGTATCTTTTGCCCACGTTATTCCAGCATTCAATTCCGCCCTCCCCTCAAATTTTAGTGGTTCATTTGGGTGGAAATGATTTAGGTATGTTGAAGGGGAAAGCGTTCATTCTCCAAGCGATTGCTGATTTCAAAGTTATCAGGCAGCGTTGGCCTGGCGTTTTAATTATGTGGTCCTGCGTGCTTCCACGGCTGAAGTGGAAAGAGGGTAGTGACCCTCAGGTGTTGGAATGAGCGAGAAAAAGAGTCAACACGGAGATATATAAGGATTTGACTAGATATGGAGACATCAGTCTTCAACACCCAGAAATAGTACAATCTCGGAGGGAGCTTTATAGGCAGGATGGGGTACACCTATCCGATGCAGAGAATGATTTATTTTTGTCAGACCTTCAAAGGGGGTTGCAGAAAGCAATATTAGATAGGTGGGGGGGAGCGACTAACCAAGTGGCTTGTCACCCCCTGTGGCGGGTAGGAGCGGGCATCGATAGCAGATATTACGATTGGTAAGGATTCTCAGGCACCATTATGGTGATCGGTGACACCTGAGGGCCTGCACCTGGGAGCTCCGCAGCACCAGGGGGTGGGATAGGGTGTTACCTTTGAGTGCCAACCCTACTCACCTACTCGGAGCCTTGCGGCACGAGGGGAGGCGACAAAGGAAGGACTCCCTACCCCCTGTGGGGGCGAGCCCGTGCAGTGGCGAATAAAACGCCATCTCACGGGCAGAGAATGGCTTGCCCAGAGTTACAGGGCCAGATTTGGCCCAGAGATGCCCGCTTAGGTAGCCCCCTTTGTTGGTCTTAAATAAAAGTGGCCCATATTCAATCCCATCTATGTGTCTCGCCTCTTTATTTACACCTCCATGTCGCAATTACCTCCTTCCTAACTGACAAGTCCTAACAGTAGGTGAAGTTTGCCCCCTCTCCCCTTCCCTCCTAAAATTTATTAAAGAGGAGGGGGGTCTCACTCTTGACAGAGAGTTCATCAGCTTCAGCTGACTTGTCCTAATCAGTCAGATCAGGCTGTTTCTCAAAACTTCTGAGACTTGTTGTATACTGAAGATTCTGAACTCTCTGTAAGAGGTCCTTTGTACCCCCTCACAGAATTGCAGATTTCAGGATTCCCTGAACAAGGGCCCTGTCTACACCTGCAGGCCTTCAAGGGGAAGAGGGATGATCACAGGCGTTTCCATTACTGGGATTGTCCCTCAGGGTGCAAACATCCCAGACAGAAAGAGGGCCGTTCCCCGGGGAATTTAAAAAAAAAAAAAGAGGAGAGGATTGCACAGCATTGATCCTGTGTGAAGATAGGACTTCCATGAAAAGAAAACCTAAACAACAAACTCAGCGCTTGAAGATGCCCAGAGCCATCCAGGGGACAGCAAAAATGCTCTCCCCCCTCACCTCCGATACCCATCCACTCTCCCCTCTGGCCTCCTGGCCTATTTTCTCACCCCCATTACTTGTGGGGAAGAGGAAGACCCTGGGGTGGGGGGGTGCCCATACCACCCATGGACCTCGGGATCTTCCTGAGACATGGGAAAAGATTGGGACAAGTGCAGTCCCAGATATCCAGAGCAAATGGAAAGGTTGTCCGCGGTTCACCCCAGGAACCGCCGTGCATCATTTGGACACTCGAGGATGACCATGTGATCAGCCAGGGATAAATGGCCAGTGTAGACATGGCCAGAGACATGTTCGTAATGTAGATGTACCCGGCAAAGTGTGAAATTCAGCATTAGTCATAAGTTTCGCACTGCGAAAGAAGAAATATGGTGAGTTTGAAAGACCATGACCAATGTATCTTTTTAAAATAACATCAATACAATTACTAAGTGCAATCTTATAAATGTCTATGCAGAAGAAAGTGCAATTGAGTTCAATAAGGCATGCTCCCAGGTAAGTGAGTATACACTTGATAATTGGGAGGCACACTTTGTTGCATCCTTAAACATTGCTATACTATTATGCACCACCTTGTTACCATTTAACTCCTTGTCTTTCACAGATAATCAGGGAATGTTAGACTTCAAAGAGTCCTTAGAGGTCACTGAGTTCAGCTCCCTACTCACTGCAATCTTGCCACAACAGCATTGCTGATTTAATCTCTGTTTGAATATCTTCAGCAAAGGAGAACCCACCAACTACTGAAGCAGTCTTTTTCACTGTTAAACGGGTCTTACTGTAAATAAGTTTTTCCTAATGTTTAGCAGGGAAGATTGAGAAATTTGCAGTTATGCTTGTTGGTTTTTAATAGATTTACCTGATTTGTAACTTCTGGAACCAAAGGCAGACCTGGGCCAGATCTACACCAAGCAGGATATGACACCTTGAAAAAGTTTGAAAACTGTATATGGAGTGTGTCCTGGACCCCAACGTTTGTCACTATAGTTATAAACCGTTTTGAAGCAATAGTGTAGATCCTGCCCTGAACTCAATTTGTAGTTAGAAATCCATGCATTTCTACAATTATCTTGGTTCTGCAAAACAAAAAAATAAGTGTGTCTGTTAACATGTGTACACATTTTAAAACTGCGCACATTTCTAAAATGTACACTTGCTTTAGTCAGTGTATGCACTCTTACAAAAAATGTGTTCATTTGAAAAATGCACACAAAAATACATACACATTTATATGTGGTGTGTGTGTGTGTGTGTGTGTTGTTAAGGAAATGTTCCCTAACTCTCAAATTGAAGAATCACCAGGAACAGGCAGAGTTCAGTCCAACAGGTTTATTCAAAACAATGTACGAAGGAGAGAGAAGTGGCACATGGGTAGTACCAAAGCTCTCTGAATCACAAAGACAAAACTGATTCATTTATCTCTGTTACAGGCTTTGACGTCACATACCACTCACACCCCCTCCCTCCTATGATGGATACATGCCAATAAATGTTTCAACTAACCAATTTCCTAAACCATAATAAAACAATATCCGGGGCATTTGACACCTCAAAGTAATTTACTGTTTCCTGATAACCTTCGATCACTGATACTTGGTGTTATTTGGTTTCCTCTAATGGCCAGTAATTTTCCTCTGGAAGAACTGAAAATGTTTACATTTATGGTGCCAACCTGTCCATGAGATTGTCTTGAGGGCCATAGAGTCATGTCCAATTCACAGTCTTTTCGGAGGAAGAGATTGTGAGGCTTGTTATCAGGAGAGGATGTTTTGGGTTATTTCGTTCTGTGTTTTTCCTCTGAAATGCTAGAATGTGAGCTTTGAACTATACCCTGGTGCAGTGAAATATGTTTCTACTGTACCTTAAAATGTTTCTTTAGAGGCTTGGGGGAAACTAGAGTTCCAGATTTTGATTTTAAATCAATGCCCAGATCAAAAATCTGTCCAGGAAAGAAGCGCTCCCGGTTCACTTACAGCAGAGTAAGCGTGTTTCAGTGATCCATTCAGTAATAATACTCACATACCAGCAGTCTGTGTTTAGTATAAGCCTTTTACTGAGGTTCCAATATATATATATACAGCAGTATGGTCCATCAAATATAATACAGGTTCCAGGAAGATTTCCACATCGCATAGCATATCCGTCCATCCTCATATCATCATATAACCAGCCTCTCTAACGCCATCAGATATTTACAGTTTATATACAGTTGACTGGTCAATGACTAAGCACTAATCAAATAGATAAAACTCCCAGGGAAAAACCCACTATCTCTCTGACCTTTTCAGCAGTAGATAGAAAAAACTATTCCCTTGCTAATTGATACCAGGTGCACTAGTCAGTCCTCTGGACACTTTGCAACTGTCCAGTCCTTTTATTCATCTTAAGGGAAATTTTCCCTGACAAAATCCTTATCATATCCACCATTTTGTTAGTGTGACTACATAGCACACTAACACTCAATCAATCACATATAGTCATTAATTCAAGAATCTCTTTTTTTCCTCTGGTCATGTTCACTTATCTCAAATAACACCATCTGTCACACTTCACCAGGGGTTAGAAGCTTTGCAGTAACACTGGCACACTTTTGGGAACATGCTTTCACCAATGCCACCAACGGGTAGACAATACAGATACATACAAGGTATGCAACAAATACAAAGGCCAAGATTTGGAGAAACTTGGACCCTATGGCACCAAACAGTCCTGAAAACCAAGTCCAGATGCACCATTCTTCAACTGTGGACTTTCCAATTTCACGTATGTTGTTTGCATGTTCATGTTTGTTATTTATGTTATCAGGTATGTAAACATTCTTTCCCGATGAGCGCACAGACACCGCCTTGGCTGGCTAATATGTAATCAAGGGCTAATCTATTTTGTAAAACTATTTGCTGAATTTCCCTTTGCTCACTGGCTAGCCCATCAAGGGCTGCTGCAGTTTCATTGGCCATGGTTTCAATGACAGATTGCAAAGGGACCACTGCATACCCTACCTGCCCTACACCATACATGGGGAACAGGATCCCTCCCACTACTTCCCCCTTGGATAGGGCTCCTGGGATTTGGGTTACAGAGGCTCTGACATTTTGAATTTTTCTAGTAGGGAGCTCATCGGTTACTCTGATTGCCGGGATCAGAATTCTAACATAACAATTCTCTTTCTAACTTGGAGGCAGAAATTTAAAATCTTTCTTTCCACTTATAAAATAGTGACCTGCTATGGCCACAAACATCTTACCACACACTGGTCGGGACACCCAGGTCAGGTTGTAGCCTCCAAATGGGGTGGCAAGGTTCCTCAACCACTCTCCATCTTAGGTCATGGCTCCATTTATTACAAAATTGTAATCACATTCACTAAATCCAACATCAGTACCAGACCCATTGCATCTCCAGCAATAATGTCCTCTAACTTTGACATGCAATTTAATAAATTAATTTGCATTCACTCGACTTTGGTCTCATAGAGCATTGGGTCCCAAGGAGTCTCTGTCTGGAACAATCATTTGAGTCAAGTTCAGTGGCAGTGGGGCAGTTGGAATTCCCCCATTTGTGTGGACAGGCATATGGCTGCAGACCCAACAGTTTGTCTTATTCATCATTTCCGCTGTCTTCTGTGCCAGTCTCATCACTAAGTTGTGATTCTGGAAACTGACAATTGGGGCTGTAAGAAGCAACACATAAAACAGAGTCACGTACACAGTCTTCTTTGAATGGTCCATATATTTCTCGGGTGCTGTGCCCTGACCATTTTCCAGGCTGCTTAATCTATCTCCGGGGGAGCTTGGATGGGGCTGGGTTCCTTCCTGATCCAAAGCTTGAGATCTCCTGCAGCTTTGCAAGACAATTTCTGTCCTGGCATGAAGGGCAATGCTTCTTGGCGAAGCTGCAAGTCGGTAGGTGCTGTAACTGGTGGGGCTTGGTCCCCTTGGATGACATCATCACTATTTCCATCGTTGTCTGGTGGTTTGGCAGCTTTGCAGTGCGATGCATGTATCCAGGGGCCGATTTCAGCAACTTTCACCACGGCGTTAGTTGATAAAAGGACTTGATAGGGGCCCTTCCACCTTGCTTCTAGGCAGTTTTTTCCTTAGATGTCACTTAATGTAGACCCAATCTCCTGGCTTCAGTGGATGAGCTGGCGTATCGAGCCACCTTGGCTAGGTATCAGCTACCTGGAGTTGAATAATCTCAAGAGAGTTAGAGAGGCCCTTGCAATATTCCATTAGGGAATGTTGCAGAGCCTGTAAATCCCCAGGTACTGGGGTCGTGCCTGGATGATAGGGGCGTCGCATCAGGATTTTAAAGGGGGACACCGCCCGCAGTCCTCGGGATCATCCCGAGACCACGGGGAAAATCGGGAGAACTGGGAAATCAGTTATCCTGGGGAAATGGAGGGGCCATCCCTGCCTGCTCCTGGGATCCTCTGTGTGACATTTAGATGCAGAGGGACAACCCTGGGAAAAATCCCCCATGTAGACATGGCAAGTGTGTCTGAAGGAAGCAGATTGGTTGAGATGGGTGAACATCCCCAGAATCTCCTCAGACTGAATGGGAAATGAACAGATTTCTTTCCAAACCACAACAAAAAACAAATAGGTTCATTTCCCAAAGGGACTTGGAAATGAAGACCTTGCGTCTCCTGCCATACCCCTCCCTTGACCTATGGTCAAACAAGGACAGCAGCAGAGAGCAGAGTGTGGGAAAGAGGAAGGCACTTTTCTTCTTTCCCATCATCCTGAGGTACTGCCGAGTGAAGCAGAGTGCCATGACATAAATGGCAGTGGTTCTTCCAACTTGCAACCTTCCCAAGGGCAACTGGGATTCGTAGTCCCAAAATGACAACATTCTTTATTTCAAGGGAAGTCAACCTTTAGCCTGTGGAGATTACCCATTTGGCCTGTTCAGGCATGGGTTACATGAGCTCCTCCCCTCCCTAAGTTTTGTCTCCCTTGGCCTGAAAGCTACCAGAGCCTTTGTGAGGAGGCGAAGTCCCCTTTGTATTTGTGACCTGTGACCGGGAGGCTGAATGACACACAGGGGAATCCCCTTATTATTTCTGATCACAGACTGATTGTTGCCCATTCAACTGGCACTTGCAGGAACAAGCACCAGGCAAGTATGCTGCCTGCCTTTGCTTTGGATTCAGCCCTGAGCCTGGATGCCCAGGTTTCGGCGGTGGCCAGGAGTGCATTTGCACAGTTAAAGCTTGCGTGCCAGCTGTGCCTGTTCCTTGAGATGTCGGACCTGGCCATGGTGACACACGACTTAGTTACATCCCGTTTGGATTACTGTAATGCACTCTACATGGGGCTGCCTTTGAAGAGTGATCGGAAACTTCAGCTGGTTCAAAGAGCTGCAGCCAGATTGTTGACTGGGGCTGGCTACAGGGAGCATACAACTCCCCTGTTAAAACAGCTCCACTGGCTTCCAGTCTGTTTCTGGGCACAATTCAAAGTGCTGGTTATGACCTACAAAGCCCTATATGGCTCAGGTCCAGGATATCTGAAAGACCGTAGTCTCCCTTATGAGCCTGCCCGTCCCCTGAGGTCCTCGGGGGAGGCCTATCTATCCGTCCCACCACGCCTGGTGGGAACTAGGGAGAGGGCCTTCTCGGTGGCTGCCCCGGGGCTCTGGAACTCCCTTCCCAGGGAAGCTAGATGGGCTCCCTCCTTGGTGTACTTTCAGAGGCAGGCTAAGACTTTTCTGTTTCAGCAGGGCTTTGGGGAGTAATTCAGACATTTGTGAATGTACTGCTTATAGCTCGGATTTTTAATTATGTGTATTTAAAATATTTAAAAATGTTTTAAATATTTTACAATTGTACTATGTTTAATTATATTTTTAATTTTTGTATATCACTATTTGTTTTAACTGTACATGTTTTAATTTGTAAGCCGCCTTGAGTCTCATTATTGGGGGAAAAGGCGGGATAAAAGTAAATATCATCATCATCATCTTTCACCTTGTCCCCATGGGGAAGGTGAACAATGACAGAGCTAGGTTTCACCTGCCCAGTGTTCTTGAAACCTTTCATCCCCAGCATTCCAGCATATATTAAAGACACAGGGCATCTTCTACAGCTCTTGGATATGGTGTCATTACCTTCTAAGGATACTGTGCTTGTCACCATGGATGTCACATCATTATATACCAATATTGTTCATGAAGAGGCCATGGAGATTATAGAGTCTACTCTTTATAAAAGATTGAATTGGCAGTATCCACCTACATGCTTCCTTTGTACTGTGGCAGAAATAGTTTTAAAAAAGAACAACGTTAGATTTCAGGGGGATTTTTATTGGCAAAGGTCGGGGACAGCAATGGGGTGCAAATTTGCCCTGGAACTGGCCAATCTCTTCATGGATAATTTTGAGCAAACGTATATCAATAATAATAATAATTTTTTAAAAAATTCAGAAACACATTACACATTATAGGAGATATTTGGATGACTTTATTTTAATTTGGGAAGGGACAACTGAAGAATTGTTAGAATTCAAAACTTACTTGAACAGTGTACATAACACGATTAAATTAGAATTAAAATACGATAGGCATAAAATCAACTTTTTGGATTTGTTGATATTTAAGGATGATTCGACCATATATACTGGTACCTACCATAAGGAGACGGATGCAAATTCCTTTCTTAAATATGACAGTTTCCATCCATCTCATATAAAGAAGAATTTGCCATATTCTCAATTAATTAGGATAAAAAGGGAACTGTTCAACTTTGAAAAACTTTGATAAACAGGCTTAACTACTAATTAAACAATTTCAGATGAGGGGATACCCAAGTGGAAAGTTGAAACAAGCTTGGTTGAAGGTTAGGAAAATGAAACGTAAGAATCTACTGTACCAAAAAAGGGAGAGACAGCAAAAAAAGGGGATACTTATTCCTATTACATTTGATGGACAATTAGGCAGATTCAAGATGTTATATTGAAATATTGGGGTCTATTGGAGGAAATACCAGACTGTAAGTCACAACCTAGGTTTGTCTTTAAACGTTCTAAGAATCTTAGGGACCTCTTGGTACATAGCTCTCTGAGACAGAAAGACAATGAGAAAAATCTTTTCCCCATGCATCAGAGAGCAGTGGGACATTTTCCTTGCTTTCATTGCAGTGTTTGTACAAACAGCTTAAAATTAAAAGAATTCGTCAATCCAGGGGCTAACAAGAAATACACGCTTAGGGATTTTTAAAATTGTAACTCAGAGGGAGTAGTCTATGTGATTCAATGCCCGTGTAAATTGCTCTATGTAGGTATGACAACCAGAAAGATTAAAATCAGAGTGTGTGAGCACAAAAGCTGAATTAAAAACAGAAAAGTACAGGCACCCCTTGTAAGTCATTTTCTAGAGATGAACCACTCTATAGATGATTTAAAAATTTTAGTCATTGAAAAACAGAATGGATTAGGAGTTCAATTGGAATCTTAACTAAAGAGAAGAGAATTATTTTGGATTTACACCTTATAAACATTAGCACCTAAAGGTTTGAATGAGGAGTGTAACTGGTCCTCTCTCTTGTAAGTTGTTTATAGCTGTGATGCAATATATGTATCCATGATACTTTTTCTATAGTTTCTATGGTTTTCTAGGGCTTCTACAGGTTTCTGTGTTGTTGGGTAATGAGAGGTACTGTCAGGTATTGTAATGGTAAGGAATATTACTTGGGAAGCTGTATCACCTTAATATAATTAACTAGCAGCAGGACTTGATTGGCATGCTGCATTGACTATAAAATGTGAAGGTTATCAGTTATCCCTGCTAGCAGTTGCATTAAGACTGGCATTTAGGCAACTCAAGGAAGACTGTAAGTCAAACATTTTGAATGTTTATACATAATTTTAAAGTAGTTATTTGATAAATAAAGAGTAAGAAGATTTTAAGTAATTTGGTGTTTACATCTTTTTAGGAAATAGTTGCAAATTAATGAATTGAAGAGACACAGGCTATCTTATTTAGGGCATTCTATTAGAAAAACCTTATATAGAATACTCAACAAAAGCTGCCTTTGGTAGGTTTTCCACATTTTCTATCCTGTATTAAATTGGGAGCTTCCCTTGATATACCTTATAATGTACCTATTCCCTTTTTAAGGATTTTTACATTGATAATGCATTTGATTTGTATGTTTTTAAATTGCAGTTTTTGGTCACTGAAGAAGATGCCTTGTGTGTTGAAATGCATTTGACCAGCATTTTATGATCAGCATTTTACTTGACCAGTACTTTAATTGTCATTTTTAACAAATATGTTTTGTATTAAATGGGATTGATAGTGCATGCTTGTGCCATACTAATGTTGTTTAAGTGTGTAACTTAATATATTATATACAATGGAAGGCTAGGTCAGTCATTTGCCCCACCCATTCTTGCCTACCCCTACTTTATGTCATGATTACACACATAGGCATGCGCAGCACATTTCGTTAGGGTGTGCATCCAGGGATTATTTTTTTTAAGGTGAACATTTATTGACTACTCAATCATAAAGGACATTATTTTTATTCATTTATTTATTAAGCACTGCAGACACTCCACGTTCAGCATGCCTGACTGTGGGACAGCCATTGCAAGGGGGGGGGGGATGAGGACATGCTACTCAAGCCCCAGCATTGGTGGGGCTTTGTGGTGACACTGGCCAGAGGAGGGACTTATGAGGCGATATTAGCCTTTAGGTTCCTCCTCCAGTCTCTTTGAAATGTGGGTCTTGGCAGAGAGGCTCCCAGCAGAATGATTCATTTTCACTCCTGCTTCCAGGAGCAGTGGTGGTCTCTCAGAGGCAGCTGGTGCGGCAGCGGAGTAGCTGGAGGGCAGCCAGAGGACAGTTCTCACTGTGTCTGGATTCCCCTCTGGATCCCTACTCAGTGGACCTCTCAATTCTGCACGTATTGCTTGAGACATTAGGGTGTACCTGGGCACACCCAGCACACCCCTTCCGCATGCCTATGATTACACACAGCTCTGCAGAGTATCAGGAATACCAGAGTATCCAAGTTCCCCCCTCCCAACCATCTCCACTTGCTCATTGTGCTGCCCTTGCTTCGTGGTAAATAAAAAGAAGAGAGGAAAGGTTCCTCTGGGAGGCGGCGTTATTAGGTATTGCTAGGAGTAAGAAGTCATAAGAAAACAACTGGGTGATGGAACTAGAGATGGGATCATGTTTAATAATAATAATAATAATAATAATAATAATAATAATTTATTTCTTACCCGCCTCTCTGTTTGGATCAAGGCGGGGAACAACAATATGATAAAATACATAAAACATGTTTGAGTTCATTGAGTCCCCAGAATTTTTCCTCAAAGCTTGTTTTACCTGGTTTGCATTCCTGAATGAAAGTATCTTTTTTTCAATTGGGAAAAATGTGCATTTTTCAAAGTGTGCCTTTTCCCCCAATTGTAAAATATGCATTTTTTTAAATGCACATTTTTCCTCATTGAAAAAATGTGTATTTCCCTCCATAGGCTAAAGCATAACATTTGCATGGGGATGGGATTTGCACAAATCTGTACATTCGCCCTGTCAGAAGTGTGCAGGTACGCACTTTCAGGTGCAAATGCAAGTTCAGGAAATTGCTAAATTTTCCTGAGAATTGCTTTCTTACTCATGTTCAGGGTTGCAAGCGGGACATGATCAGATGATTTGCAAACAGGAACAAAACTCTCAGACATCCTAGATGAAAGCATGGTGTTGGAGAAAGCAGAGGGCAAAGACAAACCTCATAGAAATATAGCTTTACTTCCCTACTTCTCCCCACTGCAGGGCCCCTGTGCCTTTAAAAGCTTTATGTCTCACAGAAATGCAACAGCTGCAGATTTTCCCTTTAATTAATCTCTGTGCTGGGAAAAGCTATAGCTGCGATATTCCTTTCAGCCGGGTAGCTTTTTAAGGTCCAGTCAGGGAGAGACAAAAGTGGTAAGTCTATAGAATGTTTTATTGCTATTTTAATAATGGGTACCATGTTTTAAATCAGTTTTAAGTGTTTTATCATATTTTATATTTATTGCTGTTCCCCGCCTCGATCCAAACAGAGAGGCAGGTAAGAAATATAATAATAATAATAATAATAATTATTATTATTATTATTATTAAAATGTGAGCAGCTGTGAGATGTAGAATGGGAAATGGGTTTGTTGTGCTGCTTGTTTTCTGTCCCTTTAATTCTAGGGATTAAGCAGGTTTTCATAGCGGGGAAATAATAAAGGCCAGTTGTTTCAGCCATCGCAATACCATGAGGGAACCAGCGAGTGTGTGAGCCTGAGGCTCACCATGGATTGCTCTTGTAATGCTAAACCACAGTTTAGCATTATGCCTCAACTGGGACATAGTTGAGGGAAACTACCTGCTTATGTTCTTCCACCAGGAGAAGGGGAGTACCAACACCACCCAGGGAAGAGGGAGGGCCACCTGCTGCTGGCTGGCTGCCTGCCTGCTGCTGGTGGTGGTCTGTTACCACCACCACCACCTTCTCCCTGTTGGGCTTCTGCTTTTCTTTCTTTCTCCCCCCCCCCCCAGGCCTGGATTTTTGTGGGGTCTTGAGCTATGTGCCTGGGAGGGGGGACACAGAGCCAAGTGGGGGGATTTGAGGGGGGGCCAATCAGTATAGTGATGGTTAGTGGGAGATATGGCATTGTGAGGAGGACTTGCCGGGTAAGGGGAACATGGCCCAGACAGTTAACATCTGTGCCTTGTTCCGGTCCACCCACAGGCTTGCTGCTTGCCCTACCAGCCAGCCCTCGGGCCTCCGGATGCTGATTTTAAATGCCAGATCGGTACATAATAAGACCTTCCTCATCCACGACTTAATTGTGGATGAGGCAGCCGATCTGTCATGTATAACCGAGACCTGGGTGGGTGAGCAGTCTCTCTCCTAGCTATGCCCACCGGGGTACTTGGTTCAGCCTCAGGGTAGACCTGAGGGCTGGGAAGGGGGTGTTGCTGTGGTCTATAGGAACTCCATCTCTCTCTGCAAGCTCCCTGTCCGTGTGACTACTGGTCTGGAGTGTTTGCACCTTGTGTTGGGTCAACAGGACAGATTGGGGATTCTGTTGGTGTACAGCCCACCCTGCTGCTCAGCAGACTCCCTAGGTGAGCTGACGAAGGTGTTCTCATGTGAACTGCTGACATCCCCCAGACTGTTGGTTCTGGGAATGTCAACATTCACGCTTAAGGCACCTTATCTGGGGCAGCTCAGGATTTCATGGTCTCCATGACAACCATGGGACTGTCCCAACATTCCACCGGCCCAATGCATGTAGCTGGGCATACTCTAGACCTAGTTTTCGCAAATGGACATGGAGATGGTGATCTGAAAGTGGGGGACTTCACATCAGTCCCTTTGTCATGGTCAGATCACTGCTTGCTGCGGTTTAGACTTACAGCAGCTTTTCCCCTCTGCAAGGGTTGGGGACCTATTAAGATGGTGCACCCCCAGAGGCTAATGAATCCAGACGGTTTCCAAAGGCCTCTGGGGAGTTTTCCGGCTGATAGGGCTGGTGCTCCTGTCAAAACCCTGGTTGATCTGTGAAATGTAGAAATGACCCGGGTGGTTGACATGATTGCTCCTGAGTGCCCTCTCCTGAGTAGACCTCGTACAGCTCCGTGGTATACCCCAGAGCTGAGAGTGATGGAACAAAATAGGACACGACTTGAGAGCAGATGGAGACAAACTCCTGACGGATGCAATCACACACTAGCCGCAGTGAGGGCGCAAAAAACCCAATACCTTGCTGCCACTATCAAATCATCAAACTGCTGCCTAGTGAAGCTTTTCAGAGTTGTCCAGGGGCTATTACATGCTGGCCCCAAGGACCTGGTAGAACCAACTGAAGCCTGCTGTAATGAATTTGTTAGGCACTTCCAGAATGAAATTTTTGACATCCACCAGGACTTAGACTCCAGTGTTATAACATGTGAATCTAGCGAGGTGTCCAGAGCAAAGTCTTGTCCTGTTTTCTTGGATGAGTTTCAGTTGGTGCAGCTTGAGGATGTTGACA
Source organism: Anniella stebbinsi (assembly GCA_029215795.1). Classification (NCBI taxonomy): domain Eukaryota; kingdom Metazoa; phylum Chordata; class Lepidosauria; order Squamata; family Anniellidae; genus Anniella; species Anniella stebbinsi. Next base: position 96,486,313 of record JARDYH010000003.1, read on the forward strand.
AGGTGCTTGGACAGGTTTGTGCAACCACCTCTATATTGGATCCTTGCCCCTCTTGGTTAATAAATCTAACAAGGATGAAAAAGCCAGCTGGGCCAGGGAAGTGTTTAATGCTGCTCTGCAAGAGGGAGTAGACCCAGACTATCTGAAATCTTCCCTGGACCTGGAAAATCATAACAACTATAGGCCAGTGGCAAATGTTCAATTCCTGGGCAAGATACTTGAGCAAGTGGTTGCGAGCAAGCTCCAGACACTTTTGGGTAAGACTGATTATCTGGATCCATTGCAGTCCGGTTTCAGGCCTGGTTTTGGCACGGAAACAGCCTTGGTTGCCCTGTATGATGGCCTATATCGGGAGAAAGACAGGGGGAGTGTGACTCTGTTGATTCTCCTTGATCTCGCAGCTGCTTTTGATACCATCAGCCATGGTATCCTTCTGGGATGACTGGCTGAGTTGGGAGTGGGAGGCACTGCATTGCAGTGGTTCCACTCCTACTTGGTGGGTTGGCTCCAGAAGGTGGTGCTTGGGGAACATTGTCGGCCCCGTGGACTCTCCAGTATGGGGTTCCACAGGGGTTTTTATCCCCCATGCTGTTCAACATCTACATGAAACTGTTGGGTGCAGTCATCCAGAGTTTTGGAGTGCGTTGTCATCAGTACGCTGATGACACACAACTCTAATTCTCCTTCTCATCTTCATCAGGTGAGGCTGTGGATGTGCTGAACTGGTGCCTGGCTGCGACAATGGACTGGATGAGGGCTAGTAAACTGAAACTCAATCCAGACAAGACTGAGTTGCTGTTAGTAGGTGATTCTTCTGACCAGATGGAGGGTCTTCAACCTGTTCTGGATGGGGTTACATTCCCCTTGAAGGAGCAGGTTCGGAGCTTGGGGGTTCTCCTAGAACCATCTCTATCACTTGAGGCTCAGGTGGCCTCGGTGGCACAGAGTGCCTTTTACCAACTTCGGTTGGTGGCCCAGCTACACCCCTATCTGGACAGGGATAACCTGGCTTCAGTTGTCTATGCTCTGGTAACCTTCAAGTTAGATTACTGCAATGCACTCTACGTGGGGCTGCCTTTGAAGACGGTTCGGAAGCTGCAGCTTGTGCAAAATGCAGCGGCCAGATTGATATCAGGAACCAGAAGGTTTGAACATATAAGACTGACACTGGCCCCCTTGCATTGGTTGCCTGTACATTTCCAAGCCCAATTCAAGGTGCTGGTTTTAACCTATAAAGCCTTTCATGGTTGGGGACCACAATACCTAACGAAACACCTCTCCTGACACGAACCTACCCATACACTATGATCACCATCTAAGGTCCTCCTCCGAGTGCCTACTCCAAGGGAAGCTCAGAGGATGGCAACAAGGGAGAGGGCCTTTTCAGTGGTGGCCTCCCAACTATGGAATGATCTCCCCGACGAGGATCGCCTGGTGCCAACACTGTCATCTTCTCGGCGCCAGGTTAAGACTTTTCTCTTCTCCCAGGCATTTAACAGCATATGTTGAGTTTTTTAACTGGCCCCTGGACAGTTTTAAATGATATGTAGTTTGTTTTTAAGCTTGTATGGTTTTAATTTTTGCATATTGGTTTTTAAATGTTCAATGTTTTTTAAGTTTTGTAAACCGGCTAGAGAGCTTCGGCTATGGGATGGTATATAAATAAATAAATAAATAAACAAATGTAACTTAAACTGCTGGAAATGCACAAAAAATAAATAAAAACTGGCTACCATACAGGGGAGGTAGTCTTGTAAGTCTCAGGGCATACAGTTGCCAGATGTAAAACTGAAGGAGGAGTATTGAGGAGAAAAGACATTCCAAATGAAAATCCTTGCTTCTATGCAATTTGCAAATACAGAAGCCACCTTGGGGTCTGAATCTGAGATCTCTCAAAGATGCAACAAGGACTAGATCTACACCTGTGCTTTTTAGCAGTATTGAAGTGCCCTGATAATATCACACATTCCATATACCACTTCTTTTTAGGTTATTTGCTGCTTTTTTATTCCATATTATCCAAAATATCGCAACAGATGTTGTTGTGTGTGTTACAAGGTATAAATGTGCAAGAGGGCTATAGCACTACCAAGGTGGGATAGTGGTGATATGACATGAATAGACCTGGCCCAGGTCCACGAGGTTGTGAGAAGAATACAGTATTCATTAGAATAAACTATTGTTCCGTTGAATTTAAGAGAGATGGGGAAAAGGGTCTCCTGCTGAAAAATGGCTTAGGAGGAGAGCAGACTCCTACCAATGGCATATGGGAGAAAAGGGATCTTGGAATTGGGTGGGCTTCCCTGTTGCTCCAACTGACTTCTATTAAAGCCAATAGAGCGCTATTGCTCCACTAACTTTAATAGAGGTGGAAACAAAAGGTGGGGGTAAGAAAAGTGAGAATCCAGAGAAGGTGATGGTCCAAGATTTTACTCCCTTTGACAATTTCTGATAGTGCCTGGTACATTATTTCAAAATGTCAAATGTGCCCATGAGCCCAAAAACATTGTTTATTTCCGGCATACACCTAATGTGACTTCGCTTGCTTCTGAACCACAATGCTGACTGTAGGGCTCTGGTTAAAACTTAATCAGCTAAAGCTTGCATTCATTTTAAAAAGAAAACTGTGACCAAAGTTCAGCACTAGTCACACATAATTCATACCCTCCAAAATTTCATGGGTAAAAACAGGGGCACTTGGGTAACTGTAATAACCTGTTCTCACAAGATCACTAGCTCTTCTCTAAGTGCTGTAGGCAAAGATACCCAAGCATATTAAAAGCAGCATCTAGCCAGGAAAAGCATTGGATTGCAGATTGTGAATATATGCAACATCTCCAGCTACATTGACTGTGTATGTGAACATTTGCTTCTGCATGCAGAAAGCTTCCTCCCTGGATCAGGTTAGGCATCTTTAGCATTTTCTTTTTCAGTTCTCATATAACAGTAACTCACCAGTACTAAAACAGTCTCAAAAAAAGAACAACCATACCCTTAACTTACATTCTATTGGATTAAAATTAATATCCACTAATTAATACACCAGGTATTTATTTGATCACTTTGCCAATGAACATTTGATCTCCAATTTAAGCAACAACATTTATATCAGTGACATATTTATCTTTAAGATTAAAAATCTATAAAAATCCAACACAATCCTTTGCATTGCAGGCGAAAGGGGGAAATAACGAGACGAGACAACAGTATATGGTATCAAATTTGAGCCACATTTATTGAAGATCTGCAAAGGGAAACTGGGCGGGCCCTAAACTACGCCAGCAACTAGCTAGGCATTTTATTTCGGGTGAAGCATTCTATGTCTGGCGAGTGGCGTCAGATGATCGCCCAGGCCATACCCCTTTTGGGGAGGGTAGACAGACCCATGCCACTCACCCCCCCGTGCCGCACGACTCCGGTTGGAGTGACGAGAGTCGGCCTAACAGGTGGCCTTATCCCCCACACTGGTACCGCACGACTCCCAGCGGAAGGCCTCAGGTATCACCTGTCACCAAACAACAGTACTGCAGAATGATCACCATCCCTTTCCTCTAAGCATGCCCACCCTAACAGCCTAAGTTAAATGTGACCAAATTAACCAAAATCAAGATATTATAATTCCTAAGACACTCTCTCCCCACTTAGTGTGAAGTAGGCAAAAAAACACATAGCCCAGGCCAATCAGACTATGTGCCAAAAATTCCTACTTGGCCCCCAATAGGGCAACCAGGTAAAACCCACACTGCATACAGGGAGGGAGGGAGAGATCCGCACTTCGAAGAGCCTGTAGGGCTGGGTGCAGCTGCCGTATATAAGCGCAGCCACCCAGCTCAGTGGCGCCAAATATGCATCAATGGGGAGAGAGCACGTCTCTTCTCCCCCTGCCCGCAACTTCCTCCCGGCGGCCAGTGCCAGGATGCGGGGGAAGGGCAGTTCTAATAAATGAGCCTCACTATATCCAATGGGCCTTACACCCAGGTAGTAAGTTGAGTTGAAGCCTTAATAATAATAATAATAATAATAATAATAATAATAATAATTTATTTCTTAAACCATGGGTGGACAACATGTGGCCCTCCAGATGTTTTGGCATAGCCAATGGTGAGGGACAATGGCCAAAACATTTGGAGAGCTGCAAGTCACCCACCTCTGACCTAAGCATAACTTTTGAATGAGCAGGGTGGTGAAGTTACAAGACATAAATGTAACATATTCTGCATAATATTACATCCCCACTCTACAACAAAGAGCCACAACACATCTGTTATAACACTGCAATCCTATTAATAGGATGTACTCCTAGGAATATATATATATATATATATATATATGGGAGTAAAGTACACTAAAAACAATTAGACTTACTCCTGAGTGGGCATATATAGAATTGTACTGTAAAGTATGTAATAACGGGCATTAAAAAAAAATCCGAGTACATTTTGACCATTAGAGTATGTTTGAGCTTAATATTTTCTCTGAACATTTACTACCATATCCTGTATCCTGAGTGTACTATATTTATACTTCAGAGTATACAAAAATGTTGCTTTAAAATAATTTTGTTTTAAAATTGTACAATTTTGCTTAAATCACAGGGACTCTTACGTTAGATGGTATCTTTTAAATCATTGTCCAATTGCATCATACATTTTTCTCCGACTGTCTCTGTCTTCATTAGGGATCACTGATGTCACATATATGCTCAGTATTAAGAGCCAAACAAAGCCGTCACTTATTCGAGGGAGGGGATGAAGGGATTAGAGAGACCAATATATCACAGCCTAACCTCTTTGCTCTGCACATTCACAGGAAGATGGGCAATTCTCACTCTGTGTACCACAGCCAGGATCAGTACACTTGAAAGAGCAGAAATCTCCATACTACAAGGACTGCAGAAAACTAAGGTATGCAGTTCTGTTTTATAAAATCATAGCTATTGAGTCTGACCCTTCCCTTTATAAAGTGCTGTCATATTTCAAATGTTTGAGTAAGACATTGAAGATGCCGTCTCTCACTTCTTAGTTAATAGACCTTAAAGATGCCAGGAATAATGTATTGATTCTTTAAAAAGATTGGCGCATTTATACACAATTGGACAAGTAAACATTTGTGCACCCTTAACACCTTGATAATCAAATGTGTATTCAGTAAAGTGGAACTCAGGTGTAAAGTGAGGATTATGAATATGTACCATAAAGTCTATAATGTTTAGGACTTCTTTTCCATAAAACTATGCAGTTACGGTTTACACATAGAACTGTTCAATATTAGGTAAGTGATTTAATGATGCAAGCATAGACTTATATAACACATGGATGTCCTCTAAATCAAATAAGCTGCAACAGGTTATATTAATAGATGGTGCTTTTGTTTGTTAACCTTCCTGTATCATGAGCAAGCATCTGGGGGTGGGGACACTATGATTTAGATAGTACCTAAGGAAATATAGATTTATTACTTGTGGCATTTTCATAGAACAGGGACTGAGAGATGAAGGGAGAGAGTGGGTGTACGGAAACTAAAGTGTAAACAAGGGCAGTATGTGAGATTGTGCAATATATTTGCTGTTTACATGGCACAGACGTTTAGGAGGGAGTTTTAACTTCCTATTCTTTTTGATGTATGAGCAAACTTGTAATTTCCTTGACTGTTCTTAAATCAAAGGTTTGATCACAGAATTTATATACAGATGTTCAGACTGAGCTACTACAGGCATTTAGCCAGTTAGTCCCAAACCAACATTAGTTCAGGCCTGCACCCATCAAAGTCAACACAGGGAAACCCAAATTGTTTCTCCCTAAACTCTCAACAACTCCTAAATTGGACCAGCTAAATATTTTCAGCCCTAATCCTTTCTGAATAGTGTGGGTGTCTTTAAGATATCTTGGGGAAGCAAACATTAAGCCTTCAGTTGCTGCCATTCATAATATTTCTGTTATCGGTCGTCGTACTTCAGTATACAGCAAATATCCATGGATTTCTGCTCCCAGGATTTTTTTAAAAATGGCATGTTTGTTTCTCAATTAATGTCTGAAACAGGCAGAAGATTTCAAAATATTTAATGTTTGGTTAGAATCAATAAAACAACACTAGATGATACACAATTAAGCCATTTGTGCATCATATGATGAGCACTTTTGAATGTGAAGGCTTTTGTGGATAATGCTACACCTGTGATATGCATCAGTTACTTAGATCAGCATTGCAAAAATCTGCATATCCAGTTTTGCAGGTAAGGATCTAAAATGTGCAGGAAGGCAGAACTATGCAAAGAATAAATAAAAAGGCATGTTTCACAAATTCCTGAGTATAGAAAACTAGCATATCAGATTGAAGGCTAGAACCCTTCCCTATCGCACCCTGATATCTAGCTTTCTTTGTGGTTATAATTTTGCAAGTGCAGGATTTGGAGGAGTATTCTAGCATGTAATCTGCAGTCTGAAGCCCAGAATACACATCTTTACCATCCCAGTGAGAACAGGACTACATGGGATTAGATCATTAAAAAGTGTAGCTTTGAACAGCATCCCTAATGGCAATACCATACAAAGTGTCTTCAGAAGGGAGAAGACCTGAAGCACATCAGGAATGTATCTATCTGGACAGAAACCCTGCCTCTTATACCTAGGATCTGGGCCACTATAAATTTATTCAATAAAGATAAAGGATGCAGCTAAAGGGATTGTATCCGATGTTACTTTAACTTAAATCCCATTCATGTCAATGGGTCTACTCTAAGGGGGATGGACACTGGCTACAGCCCAACATCTTTACAAATACTGTGCACCATTATGATGTATAAACATGCTAATTATTATTTATAGTAAAAATATTGTCAACGTGGATTGACCCAGTAGTGCAAGAATTTAGGTCCTTTCATACTAATTCAAGTTGCTAACCAGGTGCAGAAATAGATCCGCCGAATTAAGGCTCATTTGTGAAGTCTGAAGCTGAAGCATTCATTGCTGCTGTATCATTTTGACAGAGCACTGAAGGCCACATGGTAAAACAAGTAAAAGAACAGAAACAATGATAAAAATATTTCAGTATAGCAGATAGCTGAAAAGGAGTAAGCTTCTGTCCTCTTGATGAGCTAATAGGATGGGGTTTGGTGTGTGTGTGTGTGTGTTTCCATATGAGACATTCTACCTAGACAAGAATACAGCTCAATGTTCTACCGGTAATGGTGTGGGGCTAACAGTGTAATCCTATACGTGTCTACCCATGAGCAAACACATTAATTTCAGTGGTACGTACCCCCCGATAAGGGTGTATGGAATTGAAGCCTCCTAGCATGTAAAGAAGGCTTAGATTCACTAACATAAGAAAAGGGCAGATCACAGGAATGGAGTGTCCAGAAGTAAAGGAATGCAGGTTCCTCTAGAACAGGAGATTGCAACAGTTACAACTTCTCTTAGTTTTGTATGACAAGTTGCCGCCACATAAATGCCCTCTTCTACACAACAATTAAACATACCGGAGCCCTACCATTTGCAACTGTCACCCTAGGGCCCTCTGCCAATTTTGTTTTTGAAACAGAAGGCATATATTTTAATTGAGCAATGGCTTAGTGGCCAGCAACGTTGGTTCTGACAAATGACTGATTCCCACATGATCTGAGAAATGGGCAATGTGCTCTTTAACCCTCTCATCTGTAGTGTCAGCCACTAGAGAGGCATTGACCAACAAAGGGCCGCTTGACAGACAGGCAGGAATACAGAAAGCTAGGACAGGAACAGAGTCTCTGTGAGAGTTCTTCCATTATATAATTTAGTGGATCACTTCTACTTGCTTGTGTCATGATTTGTGTGGAAGAAAGCAGCTGAGGGGCATAATAGTGGGGTGGGGTGCGGTGGTAGCCTTCTGAAATGGGGAGGGGGACGACTCACGGAAGTCAGATAGGAAATCTCTTGGCATCTGAACCGACTTTCCAGCCACCAGTTGTCTGTTTCTATTCTATGAAATATTTTTGGATTTTTCTTGAATTTCGTTCTGAAAGGAGGACTAGAACAGGATCCAACTGAAAATGAATGTGTGCACATTGTTTGTCTTGAGGCTCTTCAAACCAGCTACATCAATTGTATACATTCTGCTTTCAGCTGCAGCATTGTGATGGCAACCAGCCATGTGACATATGGTGCATGTGTAATGAGCAAATCCCTTCACCCAAGTAGTGAGAGCACCACAGTTTCATAACACCATTGTCTAGGGTAGTTCAGGATGTCAGGCAATCCTTTTAAAGCCTTCTGGCAAGGCATGCTAAAGAGTATAGAATGTGTCATTTATTAAGCTAAAAACCATTTTAAGAGGTGCCTTGTTCCCTAGTGTTAGAATGAAGTAAGATTAGTCTTTGTATGTTTGATGTTTAATCCCAATAACTTGTAAAAGCTAAATAGCTACAAACCAAGGCCATTTATATGAACTTAGTCTGAATGCCCAATGTTAGGGACAAGCAGCAGGAAATAGCTGGTGTTTTCATGCGCTTCTTTCGGATTTCTGTGAATTTGGCTGGCCACTGTTGGAAGCAGGAAGCTGGATTGTATGTGCCTTGGTCTGATTCTGCAGAGCTCTTATGTTCTTACTCCTGTGCCTTTAGCAGCTGCATGACAGGCATAAATTGAACAAGTGTATGTTCCCCTGCCATTGAATATGGTGATGGAGGAAATCCTTTCCTGTGTTCAAGCAGCTATTAAGAGCACAACAGTCCTATCAGGAAAGGTGGCAACTCCTACTTTAAAATGTGAATCACTAAGGATAGGGTGCAGTGCAAACAGCTGTGTCACAATTAGCAAAGAATCCACATGTGAAGCATTTCCTGTCACTGCCACTAAATGTATGTTTCTCATTCACCTTTTAAAGACATGGGAATTCTGCCAAACAAAAAGCAATCCAGTGGGTTGGATCCATAATTCATCATACTTAGTATAGACCCACTGAAATCAGTGGGTCCACTTTGCGCGTAACTGCATCGGGATCCAACCCAGTGTGTCTTTATGGGTGTATGGCAGAGGTGGGGGAAAGTCTGGGAATGCATGACTGTGGAGCTTCCTTGATACATCTGTCCTAAATCAGGGCTGTACAACTAGTTGACTCACGAAGCCAAACAGATTCCCACCCATATAACAGCCCACCAGAAAAGGAAGTGGAATTTTTCTTGTTGCCATTTATCTGACAGGCCACAATCTATGCCTGAGGGTCTTCATATGATTTGATAAGTCACAATCACAGACAGCGTTAGGGGTGGGTGAGCTGGGTAGTTGCCTAGGCTGACCATATGGAAAGGAGGACAGGGCTCCTGTATCTTTACCAATTGTATAGAAAAAGGGATTTCAGCAGGTGTCATTTGTATGCATGCAGCACCTGGTGAAATTCCCTCTTCATCACAACAGTCAAAACATTTTTTTTTGACAGTTTGGATACCACATCTTGAAAATCTGGTTAGGTGGGCTATTGCTCACTGAGAATTGCCTTGTTGGTGCAAAACTATGATTTTATGTCTGTCAAACTGTGTTAGCTTAGCCATTTCCAAACCTCTCCTTGAGGCATCCCAGCCATTCCATGTACTGTATTTGTTAAATTCCTCCACCAGCACACCTGATTCAGCTAATCAATACCTCATTAACTTGAATCCGCTGTGCTGGTGGTGGAATCTAACAAATACAGTACCTGGGATAAAACTGTATATGCAATGGCTGGGGTGCCTCGAAGAGAGGTATAGGAAGGAAACAAACCTGTGTTCTTCTAGCCATCTCACAAGATAGCAATAACTTTTTGGAAAACACAAGAAATTACTTTTTAATTTATTAATGCTTATTTCTATTTATTCTAATATTATGTGGTGTTTTCCTAAGAAAATAAATACTTAATGCTCAGATAAATAATTTTAAACATAATTTTCTTGGGTGGCCTAAGGCTTTTGCCCAGTACTGTATATGGTAGACTTTTTACAGATATGTGTTTGAGAAAGACCGTCTGGAAGGTGCATGAATAGGGCCTAGGGTTTGAAGTTATATGACTGTTAGGGAATTTAGTAGGTATACTAATCACGTGAAACAAAGGCTGGAATATATGAAAGGCCTTTTTTGTGTTTTAATGCTTCCTTCTTAAATTTTGTAGTTTCGTTCTTCATACTTCCATGAGTTCAGAGTGATTGTTTAAGAAGTAGAGTGTTGAATGCATTTCTATTGATAAATGTATTATTTAATATATTTAGACCCCACCTTTTAGGATAACTCCTTACGATGCTGGAGAATAATAGCAGGAAAGGGTTTCTCATAAGTCTCTAGTTTCCCAGTATGCAATGCAGGATGCTGGACTAGAGAGGCCATTGGTCTGATCCAGCAAGGCTCTTTGTCTGCTCTTAAAGCCACTTACAAAAATGTAAAACAATGAAACATTAACACATGAACCAGTGTGCTTGTCACCAGTGTGCTTGTCACAACAACCTATTGTTTTGTTTTTATTTTTTAAAACTGGGTTGTTAGGAATGCAGCAGTATGCTGGTGTATGATGCCTCATCGCTTCCACTGTGAGTGGGAGCAGCTAAACAACCCAGGTATGCTCAGTCCCTGGGTTGTTTGCCATGATGTGTGAACCAAGAATTCTGGCTTCTCTCTCCCAACAAGCCTGAGTTAGAACCTAGCTTCTGGCTCCCCTGTCATGACAAACAACCACGTACTGAATTAGTGTTTTGGATTTTGATGTGAATTGAGCTTTTGAAGGTGTTTAGTTGTTTCATTGATATGTATGTACTCCTTCATGGGAGCGTTAGGTAATGGGTTATTTAAATAAAACATACTAAGTAATAAGCTTCTGTTCAACAGTGCTGATAAACTGTTTTCCTAGGATATAGCTGTGGGCAGAACTCTGAACCCAGGCAAATGAACAACAACAGACTACTTTTTACTGTTAGTGAGGCAGGGTATTGCTGTTAGTAGGACTAGTGAAAGAATTATGATCCACTTTATCACAACTCCTAGGCTTCTTACAAGACCATTTTAGTCCTGGTAGCTGCTTGCCTCTGCTGATAGGATGCTGCAGCTAGCATGACTGGAAGAGGATATGTGAATGAGTAACAGAACCTACAGAACACTGTGTGTATTGAGTTTGAAGGCCAAATGGCATGGGAAATGGAACATCAGTTTTTAATTTTACTTGAAAGCAACTGGCAGTGAGGGATCTCTAAATTAGACTGAAGCACTGGCATCCCCTGCATTATTTTCCCAATCGAAGTCACCTTTTCTCCTGAAGAGGCTGTCATCCCCACAGTGGATTGCCTGTGTTGCATGTAGTTTGGCCTGAATGTACTATCAAATAGCTAACACTGTGGATTTGTAGCTGAATGGGATCTAACCTCTCGTAGGTATTTTCAAACTTTTGTTGAATCTCAGATTCTCCTTTTTTATTTTTTAGCTATTATGTACCAATAATAGTGGCACCAGAAGGATCTGGTAGAGGAGGATGGCACCACTCTTTTCATGATTTATCCACATAACCCCAGGATGGTAATGTACTACAGAGAATAATATCCCCCCTAAGGAAGCCTGCTGTCCCCATTGCTTTGTAAATTATTTATGGGGAAGGTTATTGATAAGGAAATTCAGCCTAAGGAAAAGCTGGAGTTGAGCCCAACAGACAAGAAGTTCACAGTCCACACACCTTCCCACAAGCCAGCTTCAGATACTTTAACAGCTGCCTTTCTGGATTCAACTTGCAAGGTTGATTTCAAATTCAGGGCATGTTTCAGCTGTGATATCATTGTCCAGGCTTCTGTAGCAGACCCGATAGGAAAATATCCTCTATTTTTAACACACATGAACATGGTTAGACCCATCACCTAACAACATCACTTCATCCTCCTATTCAGAATAATGGGGCAAACTGTTTCTGCACTACTTCTTCTAACATTCAAGGTATGAGGAGGCTATTTACTACGCCCCCAAAAAATCTAGAATTTGGCCTTAGCTCAGCATTCTTCACTGCAAGGACCGAGGGCCACTGGTGGCTCCCAGTCACTTCCAGTACAGCCCTTTACCACTATCTCTTTGTTTTTAAAGGAGCTGCTTACGCTTAAGGACTTTCTAGCTTTGCCGTGTTGTTTTCTTTAGTGATGGGCTAGCTGCTGTGATCAGGGCTTACCACAGAAGGCTTCAAGGGTCAGGCATCACTCATTAGCTGTAAGGTGACTAGCATGGCTGGAGGGGGAGAGGAGAATGCAGGTGCAATCAGACAATTAGCTGGAATGGGGGAGGAGCCCAAGAGGCAAAGATCAGTGTGACTGGATAGATATAGTGGTGGACTTTGCAGGTGCTGGCAGTGGAGGGAAAATTGAATGAGCTTCTCTCAATGACAAAAAAAAAAAATCCATCCTAGTCCAAGGATTAAGTGAGGCTGTCATAATTTGTCTGCCTGGTGACTGGCTGATGAGGCCTTGCTCAGATGACGTGAAGGTGGGTGGGGAGGAGAGGTTCCAAACGACGTCCAGCTGAGTCTGGTGCATAGTGTCACTGCTTGACTGAGAGAGGGAAAGAGGACAGCCCCCCACAACCGCCATGTCTCAGGAGAGGCCCCTGATTGGCATAGGTGACAATGCCCAGGCAACCCATTTTCTTTTTCATAATGTAGGGTGTTAGCGAATACCATTTCCCCTTCCAGGACTGAAACATGACATGCCAAATAAAGCGCTGCAACATGGATACATTGTTAAGGGCAGGGTGACCAACTGTCAGGATTTCCCCGGATTTGTCCTGGTTTTTGTTCTATTCTGGATGTCAGGGGGGATTTTCTGTGATTTTCTATATTGTCCTGGAAAGACACACTTTCCCCTTTAAGGCCGCCATTAGCATTTTGGGAGGGAATGATGTGCTTTCAAGAGGCGCATCATTTCCCTTCCACTGCTCCAATCAGGACCTTAAATGGAAAGTGTGTCATTCCCGGAGATTATAGAAAAAGCCCTGATTGGAGTAGTGGGGGGGGCAGAAATGACACACTTTCCCCTCCTCCACTCCAATTGGGACCTTTAAGGTGGCGGGGTGGGGGATGACGCTTTTTCCAGAGGCCCTGAAAAGTCACTTTCCTGCCCTGCCCACAGGTTGTCCTCTTTTTTGGTTTCCCAAATATGGTCACCCTAGTTAAGGGTCTATTTTTATTTTCTCTCTAGAAACATGGTGGTATTGGATCTATCTTAAAAAGAAAAATAGATTTCATAGCATTGATAGGTAAGTGACCTTTTATTTTACTGTTCATAACACAGTTTTGTACAAGATGTGAACTACCTTTACAACTTTATACATAATAATATAATATATAGCATCTTTCATATAGCAACCTTGGCTATCATTGCTGTGAAATCTAAGGGATTTTTCCTTAATGTAGAAAAATATACTTTCAAAGGGAAGGTGTGTGTGTGCCCTGGTGTAGAATTTCTCAGTCTGAAAGTATTCTATTTTCTACCTCTCTTTTCCCTCTTCTAACATCACCAAAGAGAAGAAGAAAATGTGCAGTTCATTAGAGAAATAATGCTAAGGCTGTTAACTCGAATTATGACTGAACAGAGATGAGAGAAAAGTCTGTTTCTAGTCCCAATGGTCTCTCAATAACTTTTCTATTTCCTTTGCTTTCTCTCTGGATATACTTGAAAGAATTCCCTTTTTGAAAGTTTAAGAATAGAAACAGAAGTCCCCTCTCCCAAATACTTGGTGTGCAGTCTCATTATAGACAGGTTCATTCTTCTGATCCATAGCTATGTACCAAGACAAATATTTATTTCCCAGAAAACCTAGGAGAGTATCTTGTTAGAGCAACATTAAAATAAAAAAGCAGGCAATCAAATCAGAAGAAAAGAAGGGCAACAGCTCTTCTCTGGCCATTTTTCCTCTCATTTGAGTAGCATTTCCCATCGCCAAAATATTAACAATTGCAGCACTTCCGTAGTCCTTTCTGCACGCCAAGACTTATCATAGAGCAGTACTTCACTGCAGTCAAGCAATAGACTAAATGTTTATAGCAAATAAACAGATAAAGTTTTGAACAGCTGCTATGTCTTGAAATGATCGGAGACCAATAAAGTAAAAAGAATCAACCAACTTTCCAGGATATGATGGTAACCAAACATTTAAGTGGCAATGGAGACAATGGGCTCATCTACAGGTGTAGAGAGAAGGAGAGAGGGAGGATCCCGGACTTACCTGCTTCCACAATCCTCCCCAGCATCTAGATGGCAGCGCAACGTACCAGAAGGGAAGAGGGATGTCACAGCCGCCATTTTTTTAAAAAGGAGAGGAGCTGCACAGCCCCAATCCGCCAGAACAAGATAAAAAATGCAATGTCACCATCCTGGGGTTGGCGACATTGCTACCCTCACCCCCCCCCCCCCACGGGCACAGAGCCTCCCTGTTCAGCTCCATGCCCACTTTGAAAGCTGTGCTATTTGTGAGGAGGTGGGAGTGGCGGCCACACCTCCCGCAGTCCTCGGGATGGTCCCGGGACCACGGGGAAAATTGGGATAACTGGAGAACCAGTTACCCCTGGAAAATGGAGGGATTGTCCCTGCTTGCCCTTGGGATCCCCTGTGCATCATTTGGATGCACAGGGATGACCCTGGGGAAAAAAGCATGGTGTAGACATGGAGTAAGGAGTAATTCATTTTAATAACAATAGTTGCAGCAAGCCTTTAACTGGTAGATTAAGCAATTAAGGTGCCAAATCACAGAACAATAATGCTTAAGCCGTATTCAAACCAATGAGACAAGTTAGTCATGGATAAACTTAAATCCAATTAATTTTGATGAGACTGAGGCTCCAATCCTGTACAGATTTACCTGAGGGTAAATACAATTGAGTCAAATAGGATTTATTTCTGAGTAGATATGCACAAGATTACCATGTGAGAATGAATGTGTGTAGACGTGTATTAATGCATGTACGAAGGATGTGGCTGTATATGTGTGTGTACGCATTGCTGTGTCTGAATGTGTCTGTGTGTGAGAAAGAGAGAGGTTACCCCCACTCTTTTTTCTTTGCCCCATCTACTTTTTTGCTTTGTTCCACAAGCTCTGGCATGCAGCCCCAAGAAGGTTCACCATGAGGGAATCGTAGCCTGAAAATAGTTTCCTACTTGAAAATGGTTTCCTACCTCTGCTGTAAAACATGACCAACCTTTTCTGGATTGGGGCCTAAAATTTGAATTATTTTATCAGAGGAGGAACAATATTAATTAGGGTGATTTAAATTAAGGTCACACATTTGTTAGTTTGTTTATTTATTTGGTTCTTTTACTGACTTATAATAGGGTGAAACAAAAGCTAAAAGTGGTTGATAGCTTTGTTATTGCAATATAGTTTATCTTACATTATCTTCAGTCCCTCATAACAATATCCTTATTGAAATTTGGGTAATATGCAAGTTTATTTTATTAATGCATTCAATGTAATCAATTAATGTGGAGCTCTACTGTCTTCCTACTTCAAAGTAAGTATTTGGAAGATTGCAGGCTAAGTAGCTTAGGTTGGTAGGTGTCTAATCCTATTAGTGTGTGTTGTGATGTTGGCTCTTAAATAATGTAATTCACTTTTGGAAGTGGGATTTAAGCAAGTCTGAGAATTTATGTTCTTGAAAACATCAACATAGGTCTGCCTCTATCTTCTGCTGGAGCAGACTATACACGTCTTTCACCAATATATCACGGCTGGAAGTTGTGTACATATCCAGGAATATGCTATTGTCTACTTCTAAGTATATTCTGTGTATTGATGCAATGTTGAACACAATAAAACTGGACAAAAGCATTTCTTTTTCATGATTAAAACAACAGTCTTGTGGCACCTTAAGAAGTAGCACATTCGTTTGGTGTTTGTGTTTGATGGAGCAATGGGACAGAGTTGCTTGGGGAATGGAATGTTGAAGGGAACATGGGCCCTTTCTACACCATAGGGGTGTAGAGGGAGGGAGGGTGATCCCGGAAGTACCTAATACACACCATCGGAGCACAGGGAGGGAGGGCGATCCCGGAAGTACCTAATATACACCATCGGAGCACAGGGAGGGAGGGCGATCCCAGAAGTACCTAATATACACCATCAGCGCACAGGGACCAGCCGGGGGCCATCCCAGGCAAACAGCCTGGTGTAGAAACAGCCATGGAATGTCAGTTGGAAAGTGACAGTTGGAAGCAGAGAAGGGAAGAGGGGATTCACTGATTGGGAATGGCTTTGGGTGATTACTTGTTCTAATCACATTCATCCCAGGCTTCAGTTTTGTGAATTTGTTTTCATTATTCCTCAAATATTGTTGTCTTTTGGATTTTTTCTTATGGCCAGTGTGGTTACTCATTGAGAATTGAAGGGGGGGGGAGGGAACTTGGAGAAATTTAGCCATTCAACAGCAAACCCTACACTAGAGAAATTTTATACCAACTGAAGCTTGGAATTTATTCTCTGAGGTTACATCCCTCCAACTACTAGGTAAAGCTACCCAAATTGGCACTGACTTTTTAAAAACCTAATATACAACCTAAAATCATCTCCAACCTTGCTAAGGTAAAAAAACAAAAATAAAAAAACACTGTATAGTTTCTCTCGACTTCTGTTTTCTACATAATGAGAAACCTTTGTGTTTTGCCAATGGATGGAAACAGTTCCAAGAAATAGCTGAATTTTACATTTTAAAAATGTTTGTTTGTTTGTTTCTTCATCCCAGCAGCCCTTGGGAGAATCCTAAATACTACCAGAAACTATTTCAGTACCTGGTAGAACCTGGTTTGAATACCTGCAGCCTCCTTCCACATTCCATCTTAACACCATAACTAAATGCAGACTCCATGTCTTGAACATCAACACACACACACACACACACACTGTGTGTGTGTGTGTGCACATGTGTACTCTGTTTTCCATCTTGTCTAATAAAGAATTCTAGAGAAATTGACAGCTTGCAGCTATGCTGTGACCTTTACTTGGCTTAATAAAGGTATTGCCTAATATGTTTTTTGGGGAAAGTAAAAGCAGTGATAGATCAAGTAAAACTCAAGAAAAATTGGGGCAGATTAAATTATAGAATGGGTTACATATGACTGATAGGTTCTAGAGTCCTTCTTTATATGGAACTAGCTGATATACCCAGCGTTGCTCAGGCCCCCTAAGATTTACGTCTGCGAGGTGATCGTCTTAAAGTTGTAGGCCAATGCTAGGCCTGTGAGTTAACTTTTAAACAAATTAAATTTGTTTCTTTTTTTCCCTCTCTCACGTTCATGACAACCCCACAAGGTAGGCTGGTGCTAAGCTTGTGAGGTAACTTTAAAATGAATTAAGTTCATTTCTTTTTTCTTCATCTCTCACCCCCGATGCAGGCCAGGGCCCACTTCACCTTCTTCTGCTCGGGGCTCTTGGCAGGTGCAGGGAACCCTCCGAAGGCGGATGGGTTGAAGGCCTTTGCCTGTCTCAGCCTGCGCTTCTCGCCCACCAAGTGCTCCAACAGGAGGCTGTACTGAAATGCCAGGGCTGGCAAGTCTGGCCAAGCCAGTGCTGCACTGTGCAATCAGTGCCTGTAGGTAGGCCATGAGGGAGCCAGCCGGCTGACTGATTGACGGTTAGCTCAGTCTTTGCTGTTGGCAACAGGCCTGGAGCTGCACTCCTTCCGTCCTGCTCCTGATGGTGCTTAGCGACCAAGGCAGCCACCAGGCACTCTCCCTTCAGGCCCAGAATGGTAAGCCACTTCCAGATGATGGCTGCCAAAGCCCAGTAAATCTTCCCTCCTGCCCAAAGCATGCTGGGAGTTGTAGGCATAAGCCTAGGTGCCTGAATAATGTGTTTCTTTGACATCTGAGGTGTTAGAGTGAGAGGTCAGGAAAGTGGGAGCTGATTTAGGATTGAGAGAGATAATGACCTGGTTTTCTAACCCCTGCTTTATTTAAAATCAGCTACTCTACATACATACATACATACATACTAGTACTACACCTCCCAGCATGCCTTTGGCAGCCTGCAGGTGCCCACATCCTCTGAGACAGCCTCTTGTTGCTGATGCTGCTCCTCAATAGAGTGTCAAGGAGTAGCATCGCCAAGGAGGGGATGTAAGCAGCTGTCAGTGGATGTGCCCAGTTCCGGCCAATCCTGCTGGGATTGCCTTGGTCTGGGCTTCTCACTCACCACGTGCTCCATCAGGAGCCTGTACTGAAGGGCCGGGGCCAGGCCAGGCACTTCCCCTTCTTCATTGGGTCTGTTTCTGGGCATGCACAGAGTGCTTCCCCCTCCCTCTTAAGGGTAAAGGCTATGCGCTTGCCTCCCACAGATTCTGAGAAAACAGTGACAGGGTGCCTTTTGAGCATGTTTGGCATCTTGAAGTCACGCTGTTGTATCTAGTTACAGTTTTAAAACCATGCACAGTGGGTGGGAGGAGGCATTGTAAATGGATGCAGCCTGTTTATGTGGGTTGTTTTCTTTTATGTGGAATTGGGTTGATTGCTCAAGACCACCTTTAGGAGTTGGGGTTGTGAAAGATATACAGCAGCCACCCCACCCACACACTCACAATGGCCACCAAAGGCCAGTAAGTCTGGCCTCCCACTGAAGGCATGATGGGAGTTGTAGGCATAAGCCTAGGTTTTTATTAAATTCTTTAAAAAAATACTTTAAACCCTAAATTCTGTGTTTTTAGATTTTTCTGGTACATTGCACAACCAGACCAATCAGCATGCCAAATTTCAAGTTTCTAACTCATCTGGAAGTGGGTAAACTTTTCCGGACATACATCGCACACACATACTTTCCGCTTTATAGGTAGAGATGTTGTAGATTATCATCCAGTTTCTATATTCTGCTCTTTGGACAGTGTTTTAGCTTGAAATTCTTTTGTGAAGAGTTGAAGCAGCACCAGGAGGCAGAGTGGGTGGGAGGGGAAAAGCATTGTAAATCAACAAGAAACAGGAAGAAAAATACTGGAAGTATAATATTTTAGAATAAGTTAGGCCAGGATCCAAAGTACTACTTTAAGTGAACCCAAGTACTTGGGCAAGTGAGCTCAGATATATTTTTACTGGTTTTCTTTGAATAGCAGATCCCTGGCATGTCACAATATGCCTTTGAGTGACCCACTAGCAGTTTCAAAACAGTTTGTTATGCAGCACAAGGAAAAGGGGTGCTGCAGGGAATTGCAACCCCAAAGTCCTCTTGGGCATATAGAACTTATTGTTTTGTTCTTTGAATTCCAGCCTTATGTAAGTAGTTTTTAATAGACGTTTTAACTAGAGTTCAGTGCTTAACAGTTTGCCACTCATATCAATGCTTTTGTGCTCGCAAGCCAAAACACTGGAGTGTGGGGAGCATGTTCAGATCTTACTGAATAATAGGGTACAATGCTGCCTGCATATTTTTCCATATACCTTTGTAAGTGAAAGGGTATTATTATTATTATTATTATTATTATTATTATTAAAATCTGAACATTCAGGAATGGGGACTGAATATCCCTTAGTGTCTTGGTCCCTGAAGCCCTCTCAATGCCTCTGGTCTTGTTATCAGGTGCACTTTCTGCTTCTAGTTTGATGCCATGTGGCATGAGACCACAGCAACACCACAGCAACATTGAAATTGAGAGTAAGAGTACAACAGGCAGAATGTGCATTGGCTCCACTTCATGCGCAGATGGGTAGGAGACCACATGGGCAGAAGAACCGCATACATGTGAACTATGGGAGCCTGAGGAAAGCATTCACCAGACGTGACCTGTGTATTTATGTCACTTGGTCCCTGCCCTTTTTGACAGCTTTCTGAACTCCATTTCACCTATTTGTTTTCATTAGCCATTGCAATAATTTCATTGCTGCATTCATTGTCATTAAAAGTTGAGCATTATTCTGGGTGTTGTTTGAGGGGGGTTTTAGTAATGATTTTTCTGTGGATCACTTAAAAGAAATTCTAAGGCATAAAATTTGGAGTTTATTTGGAGGGGTTTTTTACTCTAACTTTCCATTTGTTAAATCCACAAGGCAGCTTACAGTAAACTGATAAAACAATACATAGTAACACCACAACACAGATATTACAAATGCAGACCGCAAAGAAAGTGACAGCACCAAAATGTAAAACTTATAGCTCAAAAAGGATATAAAAGAGAGCTGTCAATTAAAAGCAAACATAAAAGCTCCGTTAAAAGCCCAGGAATATAGGACACTCAACAGGTAGCTGCATCCCTGAGAGCAATTCTCCTTATTCTTGCTCCCAACGCTCTGCATTCTTCTTCTTCTTCTCTGGCAAAGCACCCAAAAGTTACTAAGCATTATATGCATACTAAACACAGGGCTGAATTATTTATTGGGAAGAGTCAGGCTAAATTCTAATGGACTCACAACACATTAGTATTTTTAAACTCAAAGTTTTAAATAATTCGTGCCACTGTCGTTTTTTCTACCAGGGTCACAGAAACTCAGCACCTGAAAAACACGTTTCCCATTCTGGCTCCATTTCTGCCACCCTTCTTTTCCCCTTATTCTCTAGCCCCAGGTCTCTCATCTAGGGTGGCCATATGAAAAGGAGGACAAGGCTCCTATATCTTTAACAGTTGCATAGAGAAGGGGATTTCAGCCAGTGTCATTTGTATGCATGCAGCCCCTGGTGAAATTCCCTCTTCAGCATACCAGTTAAAGCTGCAGGAACCCTACTCTATTGAACAGATACAAAAGAGGGCAGGGCTCCTGCAGCTTTAACCGTTGTGATGAAGAGGGGATTTCACCAGGGGCTGCCTGCATACAAATGACACCTCCTGAAATTCCCTTCCCAATACAACTGTTAAAGATACAGGAGCCCTGTCCTCCTATTCATACGGTCACCCTACTCTCACCTGTCCTGCCCAATAAAGTAGCACTGCCATTTTTTAAAATGCGGATCTCGCTGGGTGCATCGCTCTAAAGGAACCCGCAATTCATCTTGAAACAGTGCATCGTGTGTGTGTGTGTGTGTGTGTGAGAGAGAGAGAGAGAGAGAGAGCGCCTCCAAAGCAGGAACGCGTTGTGCGGTTCCTTTAAGTGATGGAGAACAGGGTGGAGAATGCTCTGCTCTCTGTGATTGCGTGCGCGCGCGCGTGTGCGCGCATGTAAGGGGGAGGAGAGGAAATCACCCGTCTTGTGCAAAGAGCATGCGCTCTGTGGGCAGAGGACGGTGAGCTCTCCGATCCTTTTCCTCTTTCCTATCTCGAGCAGCAGCGGCGGGGGGACATCCCAGCTTCCGAGCCATGGAGGTAGCCGCCGCCGTTGCCGAGGACTAATAGCCCACCGGCGCCCCCCAGGAATCCCGGGAAGAAGGCGCTTCCGATTCCCCACCCCCCCTCCGCCGATCAGTCCCTTCCGCCCCTCGGAGAAAAGCCTGCTCGCGTGCGGGAAGCTCTTCTCCCAGCCATGGGCAACGAAGCGAGCTTGGAGGGAGGCGAAGGCTCGGCCGAGCTCCCCGAAGGCGTGGCAGGGGCCGCCGCGGGAGCAGCAGGAGCCTCCGACGGCGGGTTGCAAGCGGGTCCTCCTTCCCGGGGCGCGATTCCAGCCGGCGTGGAGGCGGATCTGAGCCGGCTGAGCGAGGAGGAGAGGAGGCAGATCGCCGCCGTCATGTCAAGGGCGCAGCAGGGGCTGCCCAAAGGGAACCTTCCCGGCGCCGCCGGCGCGGAGCCGCTTCCCTCGCAAAGGCACGCGCAGAGTAACCCAAAGGCCGGGCGGGGAGGGACGGCGGGGTGGGGGGCTGGCGAAACAACCCGGGTGCGTTGCAGATCCCCCCCCCCCCGTTGCGTGGCACGTTTGGCAGAACGGGTGATGGGAGTGGATGGGGCGGGGGTTGCACGAAGACAGCCTTTCCGCTCGTCTCCCCCTCCTTCCTTGACACGGCTTTGAAATCCGAATGAATCTAATCCTTCTCTGCTCTCACTCCCCTCCCCCCCCATCTTTTAACCTCTTCTGCACGCTTTATGCCGTGGATCGGGTTAGTTTCAGTTTCTAGAGGAGAGGAGAGGCGAGCCGGCGTGCGTGCGATTGTTAACCCCACCTTAAATGTTCCGCAGCTTCCACTCGGGTTACTGGAGCTAAAATGGAAGCCCGCAAAGCTTGCTATCCCTACCGAAGGCTCTTCGTAGCTTCGTGCTTCGGGAGAGATGGATTATCGGTGAAAAGCCCCTTGAATTGCTCGGGCTTGAAGGCTGCTTCTGTTTTTAATGTCCCTCTGCTGTTTTAGCTTGCGTGGGCATTCGGCTCCCCCTTGGATGTTGGGTTGTCGCCTACGCCTCCCTCACTTCCCAAATATATATATGAAAGCAAATTAGGGACATTGGATTTGCTACTAAATATCAGCCTGTGTGTGATGTGGAGTGAAGTACCGACATTGCTATCGTGTGGTTTTATTTTTTGTTTGCTTGTTTCTCCCTGGTTCCCCCAACCCCCCTCCTAGTATGTTGCCCGAGAATGACTTGAACCGTGGAGTAGTTACTGCTACCTCGCCTGGTGATGATCAGGAACATGATTTCCATTTCCCTGTCCATGGTGCTGAAATCACTGGCTTTTCTTGAACGTGATCTACAGAGGGACGCCTTAGGGATTTCTAATTCTTATTCATTCTGGTGCTTGTTGAGGTCCCAAAGAGAAAACTCTTCAACATATTTTTCGCTGTTCATAGAATCATAGAATCACAGAATAGTAGGGTTGGAAGGGGCCTATAAGGCCATCGAGTTCAACCCCCTGCTCAATGCAGGAATCTACCTTAAAGCATCTCTGACAGATGGTTGTCCAGCTGCCTCAAGTCATCTAGGGGTACTTTTGTTTTAGGACCCACTTCACACTAGCTATGTTCTGACTTTATCATAGATAGATGCCAATTAGTTGTTTATACAAGTAAATGCTACAAGAATAGAAGGATTTTATGCTTTGATTTAAATTAATATAGAATAGATTGATATTCCCCCTTCCATTGTAACTTGAAACTCCAGTTCATTTTTTTAAAATTTGATTGTTTACTGATATTAGGTTTTCAGAAGCTTACGAGAATATAGTGAAGAACTACCATGCACTGAACACATGCTGTCTCTCTCTTTCTCTCTCTCCTCCCACCATGTTCTCCACTTTCATTGGTTTTGGAGATTAACCACGTATGGCAAACCTGTACCCTGAAACAGCTTAAACCACCCCCTAGTACTTTTTTTGTTTTAGTGTTATGGGTATTATTGGGTAGCACCCATGATAGGTAACATATTTACCCTTCATATTTGAAGACCTGTGTGTGTGTGTGTGTGTGTGTGTGCTGAATTCCATTTCCTGGAATTCTTTTTTAAAAAATCAATTTTTAAAAAAGTAAATCACTTATTTTACAGTATACGAGAAGATGAGCCCATGTTGTATATGGACATATATTATTTTAAACGAATAGCTAACTTTGTGTTACAGTCCAATCCTAAACATGCATAGTCAGAAGTAAGTCCCATTGAGTTCAATGGAATTTGCTTTCTAGTTGGCATGGGGTTGCAGCCTTAGTGATGAAATTGCCAAGATTTGAAACTACTTGCCTTTTGAGTCAGTCACTTTTACATTCTGCTGATTTATCTAAGACTAGGGAAAGCAACTGCAGTTAGAAATTAGATAAACAGACTGAGCCTCAGTGAGGCTCTCTGTATGTTTATTTATTTATTAAAACATTTATATCCTGCCCTATATCACAAGGATCACAGGGCGGCATACAGATAAAATCACACATATGAAATAGAACAATGAATATACAATTCTAAAACAAATTAAACTATTAATATGTTAAAACCAATATGAAATTTTAAAATAGTAGAAGCCAATTAAAACAAGACAGGCTGGTGGATTTAGCCATCAAAGGCTTTGTTAAAAAGCCATGTCTTAACCTGGCACCGAAATGAAGTTTATGGAGCTATCAAGCTACCAGATTTGGATTGGGACCAGAGTTACAGTAGCAAGTTGCACCACAGAATTAACCAGCTGTACATATCTATACACAACTATAGATATACACTATCTTAGGATCCACAACTGTCAATCACTAATTCTTAGTGTTATCAATAGTATAAAATCATTCCTAACTCTTTTGTATTAATATCTATTTTACTGAAGTCAGTGTTGGATTGCCTCTATATCTATTATGGAAATATATGCAGTATTGTTGTGAGTGTTGTGTGTATGTGTGTGATGGAAGATGTCATTCTGAAAGTACAAGGGAAGGTTCTTCTCTTGGTTGTTTAAACCTACATGTAAATTATTTCACTTCAGTATGTTATTTTGAAATAAGTTATCATTTGAAGTTGTACCTTGAATCACTTAAAGATACCTCCCTGTACCTATTTCCCTCCCCCCCATCCCAATTCCTGAGTGGTGGGATGCAACTTGCCCTCCTAGTATAATAATACTTTATTGTTAGAAACGTACACCATTTGAGGAATGAACTCAAGTTATTTGCTATATATTTAGCTTCATCTCTAAACCCACAGAATCTTGAACTGGTGTAAATCGCCAATATTTGTGCAATCTTGCTGCTATTATTATTGATGTAAGAACATAAGAAAGGCCCAGTTGCTGGATCAGATGAAAGACCTGTCTAGTCCAGTATTCTGTTCCCATAGTAGTTAACTAGATGCCCATGGGAAGCCTACAGTAGAACGTGAGCACAATAGCACACTCCAACTCATGTTCCACAGACGACAGCAACTGGTATTGAGAAGGATACTCTCTCTCTTACAGGCCGTAATATATAGCCATCATGACTAGTAGCCATTGATAGCCTTATCTTCCATGAATTTGTCTAATTCCCCTTTAAAG
This sequence comes from Anniella stebbinsi, assembly GCA_029215795.1. Taxonomy (NCBI): domain Eukaryota; kingdom Metazoa; phylum Chordata; class Lepidosauria; order Squamata; family Anniellidae; genus Anniella; species Anniella stebbinsi. The sequence continues at coordinate 96,511,106 of JARDYH010000003.1, forward strand.
CTGTTTGAGTTGGCTATCACTACATTGTAAATCATTATTCTTGTGATGTCTCTGGAGATTTTAACTTCATCAAAACCCTAGAATTCTAGTGTAAAAAGTAACCCTAGAAAACATACTTTTTTTGTTCAACTTCTCCTTATATTCCAGTAGAAAACTATACCAAAGCCTCCCCATTCTACATCAATATACAACAACAACAAAAATGTAAGAAAAATACCATGTCACCTAATTTGTATATTTAGTTACTTATTTCGAATATTTTACACTGTCCTTCAGTTTTCAGGATGATTTATAACAAAATGATACCATAGGCTATAAATAGCAAATAAGCAACAGAAAAGAAAAGAAAAGCTTCCAACAGAAATGGTTAAAAAGCCTAGGAAATAGAGAAGTCTTTAGTCAGTGCCTCAAAAATAACAGCATAGTTACCAATTGAGCCTCCCCAAAGCATGAAGTATCCATAGTGGCTGATACTATAATATCTTTAAAATTGGCAAGAATTCATATATTCATAAGTTTCTTTATAATTTTTTAGGCTCACAAGGTCCAGTAGCGTAGAGATTCCCTACGTTTTTCTGTGCCGTCTCAAGCACATTCGCATTTTCATTGGCTTTGATTTGTATATGTAATGGCCCTGTTTATAAGGGTTATTTTATGTACAATTAAACTGTGTAAATATCTTTTGTTTTTATTGCTATTTCCTCCTTTAAACACAAGATAGGCACTGAATTATTTCATCCCCAATGATGATTTACTTGATGGGGCTAATTCCCCCTCCACTCTTTCCATTTCAGATTAATTGAAGTTTTGCCTTAGGTCCAAATCATGAACCGTGGTGTATCTTAATTATGGTTTGTAAAAACAAGCCTGCTTCATGGTTTGAAGTTTGCATTTTTCCACTAACCATAGTTAAGAATCATCAGTTTGAAGATTCAGATAATATGGCAAACTGCGGTTAATGTAAAACAGAAGTGAAAATCAAATGATATCTGAACACTTCCTCACAGGAAGGGCAGGGGAAGTGTCACAGCCTGAGGCTCATCTAGGCTATACTATGGTTTAGTGTTTCATCTGAACCAGCTTCTTACAATGTGGTACCAGGCAATGAATTGCTCTTATCCCCCAAATATTAGATTAGTGTTAAACAGCAGAAAATAGAGTTCTCCCCTTGGTGGCTAAGGATTGCCAGACTTAATAGGATTTCTACTCTATTAAGAAAGTTATATCTCAGAAATATTATGTATTTTAGATAGATATTTTTATACCACTCTTCAGTAAAAAAAAAAAAAATCTAGAGCAATTTAGATAGGAAGGGAAGAAATGCATCTTGTTACAGATTAGTAACAGAGTAAACAATGAACCTTCTGCCATTTTGTGAGATAAGTTGTTAAATATTGATGGCTGGTGGATTCCATCTCCTGTTTTATACTCTGATACACTACTTTTAGGCCAGGGACAAGAAGGAATGGCCTCTGTTGAATTTGGGAACCTTTGGTTTTGCCTCATGCCTGAGACATTTTAAACAACTTTAAATAAATGATTCATAAAATGCACTCCTAGGGTGCTGTGGTCAGTGATGCACTTGCCTCTAGTACTCAAGACCAGATGAAAATAATGAGGGGATAATGAGGAAGCCTTTTGGCAAGCAAATCATGATGCATGCTTTTTAAAACTCAAGTCCTTTGATGTATACCTGGGGTTAAGGGAATGGAAGATGGTTGCTAGGCAGCAGGTCGACACTTCTAAGCTTGTACATACTCCATGTTGTCAAATCAGATCTAAATAGTCATAATCTGGACCTAGTCATTCACAGAAGTTTAAAATGCATTTGAGTTTAATTCAAAAGTGTTCTGAGCAGTTGGTGGTGGTGGTGTTTTTACAAAGGAGCCATACCTTTTAAAAACATTGATTCTAGGAAGATCAAACTAAGTTTAAGTTTAATAATAGCTAAGTTTAAACTAAGTTTAAGAATAGCTGTCTGAAGCTGTTATCCAAAGCATACTTGCTAGGGATTAACCCCTTGAACACATTGATGGGCACTTCAGTGTAAACATGTTTATGATTGAGCTGCACTGCACTGCATTCCAGAAAAGTAGCAGCCATTCTAGTCTCTTGTAGAAAAAGCAACAATGTCTTTTGTGGTGCCTTAAAGATTAACAAACTTATTGTGGCATAAGTTTTTCTATGTCCCTTAAGGAGGCTGGGAGTGTTGAAACTACTTTTATAATTGTATTTAAAGGTTATAAAATCCATGATATCACTCGAGCACAGCTTTAGACCCATTCCAAGGAAATGGTGGTTTTCTATCCTCAGCCATTTTCAGTGAAAGATAGTAATTTATAGTCTCAGTAGCCTGCTTCCATTCGCTTGACTGAGCTCGTCAGGTTTTCCTAGAAATGCTAGTAGTTCAATGGGCAAGGAAAACCTGATGCTCTCAATGAGTTCCCAGTAGTATTCTTAAATCATGACATCATTTTTCAGCTGGTACATAGAACACTTCAATGACTTGACTTTCATTGTGCAAATTAGGGGAACTTCATTGTGCACATTAGGGGGACGGTAGACCTGTTCATAGACATATGTTCATCAAGTGGTGACTTACATGTGTGAAATAAGTCATGACATATCAAACACCATAGACAGAAGGTTAGTATCTCCTCAAATTCTGTACTTTTCAGTGGATTCTGTTCACACATTCATTTATGAGAGATCAAATGCAACCAACGTTTGTCTGAATTGGCTGTTACAAATTTGCTAACACCCATTTTTTCCCTCTAGGGAAAAAGCACACCTTAAGTTCCAGCAGTATTTTATTCTTATATCATGTCCCACAGCTCAAAGTTATGGGTGCTGACTATACTGAAACACTGCACCTTTTATCTGCAGCATAGTATTATAGGGGCATTTGGTATCTGCTATTCCAAATGATTAACGGAATGATTTAGGATGTACAAAGCTATTTTAGAGATATGAAATTGGAAGTAGCCCAGCGCAGGGGAAAAAGTTAGCTTTTTCCCAGGTAGACATCTCATTTTCCAAAACTACTTAAATGAGTTTTTATGTACTGAAATATAATACACAGTTGTACTGAATTAACATTAAGCAGTAGTATATATCCAAGTTGTTCAGTAACAAATTACTGTCTTGCCATGCTGCATCAAATATATATACAGCAGTACCATTACTCAAAGAGTTCTGTTTCTATTGACTATGGCCCAGAAACAAGAGACCTGCCAAATTCACAGAAGAAACTGGTGGAAAGTATCCAAATATTCCACTAAAGACTTAGAAATCAGTTTTCTATGGCACCATTGATAATTTTCTTCAATGTCTGAACGTGACCCAAAGGTAAACATTGAAAGCCAAGCAGTATCTCAGTCCTTTGTTTTATGGGATTAGTGTTTTACAAAGTTATGAAATCTGTTATATAGCTCTCTTGAGGGATCAGTTGAACAGTCTTGCCCTTCAGTTTTTCTGGACTGCTGAAAAATATCCCTACTTCAGTACACTAGTGTCAGAAAAGTAGGGCTGTGTGTACAAACAAAATTTGAGTTCGGCAGGGTACTCCAAATTCTACTCCAAAGCCCATTCTTTATCATATCTGCATGATATCAGATTGTGATCTTTCTTTGTTTTTCTTTTTGCATGAACATTTTGCCTATTTTCATGTGTATTTTCCAGACATATACATCACTTATGTCCATCTTTGAAATGTATACATTCTTCATCCATTGACTGAAGCATGTTTGTGCACATTTTTCAAATGTATGTATGCTGTCCAACACAATTTTGTTTGGTTCACGAATCACATTTCAAGCCCAAACTGTGTTCAAACCCATGTTTGGTTCAGTAGGTACAAACTGGATAAATACTGATCAAAACTCAACTGAAATGAATTTCTTATGCATCGCTACAGAAAAGTTGTTTTGTAAACAAAGAAACCATATTTGCATACGGCAACTAGTTCTTTTGAGTCCACGGTTAACTAATAAAAAAATAAAATCCTACTGATGGATTCTGCTGCAAGATAGTTAACTAAGCAAGGAAGAAGAGCCTGTTTTTGGTGTTATGATGTCAATACTTGCAGCTAGAAAGTTCTCTTTGGTCTTTGCAAAGAGATTTTCTTGAAACATCCAGTTCCTGGCAAGTCATTCCCTATCTCCCCCGTTCCCCTCACCCCCCTTTGTGATCGTTCCAGTACATCAGGACTCCACATTTTGAGTAAAATTCCTCTTCTAGTAGAATTTTTGGCATCTACTAATGACCCCAAATTCTTGCCTGAAACTTGTTTTTACAAAATGGACAGATTAATACTAAAGTTAATACTACTTCTGGATATTTTTTGTCAATATCTTAATTACCATTGTAAGAACTGCCTTGCCAGATCACACCACAATTTACCTAGTCAAATGTGGTGATTCCTTCCAATAGTGGTTGGTCAGATATTCCTGATGGCTCACAAGGACAGCATGAAAGTTATGGATTTCCTCTTTTCTTGTTCCCATTATCTGATATTCAGAGATATACTGCCCCTATACATGGAGGTTCATTTTAGCAATCATGGTAGTAACAGTTAATAGGCCTGTCTTTCATCTATTTGTCTGATTCCTGTGGTGTTTAAAAGGCTAAATAAGTTGAGTGGCCATCACCACACCTTGTGCTAATGAAATTTCGTAAGATAATGATGTTTGAAGAAAGTACTTTATCCTTGAATTCTGGTATTTATTTATTTTTTAATTTTCTATACAATTTATATTGTGCTACATTGTATACATATTGTATTTATATATTTGCAAATTGCAATTTCTTCCTGGTATTAGATTAGAGGGAGAAAATATCCTTTACATATGTGATTGCTCCCATAGCTTCATAGCTCTCATCTAAAACCATGTAAAGCCACCTACCTGAAATTAAATTATAATGAGGAAGCTTACATAGATCCAGCCTCACTGTCGTGAGAACATCATCTAAACTTAGTGACAAGAAGACAAGTCAATGCACCTGCAGTACTGATTGTACCTGTTGGTGCTGGAACATATGTTAAAATGTTGGCATACCTTCCAGCACCAGCCAGTCTGCTACAGTAGTCTTTGTGTAAAAGATTCCTTTTAAAAAAGAGAAAATAAAATATTTTAAAATGGTCAAAAAATTAAAACCTTGGGTCATTTATTAACCAGGTAAAGTCAGACCCTAACAGATTGTTTCAGATTTTCAATTAAAAAAAGAAAGTTTAAAAAGTCAAAAAGAAGTAAAATGGGTTTTTTTAAAAAAAAAAAAGTAGGGTAGGTGGGATTGCCCTATGTCTGGTCCCCTTTCTTTGTTCCTCAGCATTTTCTTCTGGGGTAGTATTTTCAGAATCCTATGATCCTATGAGAAATTTGATTCTCCATAGGACTCTGATTTTTACCAGCTGTAAGAATTACATTTCTGCTTTCTGTGAATAATATAATGGTTCCTTGTGAGACATCTTCACCTGATTTCAGAAACCATCCTCTGATGGGAATAAGGGTCAGGGTGCTTTTCATGTGACGGGCCCTCTGAATATATAACCATCCTGCCTTATGCAGCCAGCCAACCAAACCATCACCCCAGAGGGAGCCAGAGCCAGAGGTCAGGGGTGATGGGAAAAGTGGGCCCTCAGACAGGAAAGGGTGGGACTTCATCCCTTTAGTAAACGGCTTGACTCTTTCCTTCCTGGGCACAGCAGGCAGACAGCAGTAGGTTCAGTGCCACCTGGGAGCTCTCTGCTCTTGCAGTTGCCGTCAGGGCAGCAAGAGCAGCAGCAAGCCAGATACCTGGGAATGCTTTATGGCAAAGCAGAAGCTACAGGGATCCTGGGCTGGGCCAGTTTTGAGAGCTAGTGGGAAGTGACAGCTATTTCACTAACCTCAGGTCTCACCCAGCAAAGCCAGAGAAAGGAGCCGGCCTCCCTAGAGTTGGAACTGTAGCTTCTTCCTCCTTCCTCCTTGTGGCTATCCCTGTCCACCTTTTTTCTGTTGCCTTCTTCTCTCCAACATCCCAAATAAATGGCAGAGGCTAAGCTCTGCATAATGCCAGTCAAAACAATTATTCATTTGGTTGACAGCTAAGTCCCGAAAGTGCCAGGTAACATGTTAACCCACCAAGGGGTTTAAAAGCTTGTTTCATCCCCTTTAAATAAGAAATGTGCAGCATAATTCTAACCATGCTGACACTAAAGTATATCCCATCGAGGATTGCAGGAAAGCTGGTTTTGTCTGGTATGGAATGTAGTCAGTTTAACAGCAGAATTGGTACATGATCCCAAGTCCCATGTTCTCACTTGCCATTAAGAAGGATCAGTGATTCTCCACTGTTTGCATAGGTCATTCCTCTGGTGGTGGATGAGACTGGGGAAGCCCCTATAGACATATAAGTTAATGTGCATGGTTGAGCCACCAGTTCATCACCTTAGGTAACACTCTCTCAACAATAAATGGTTGCCACGTTGTGCCATAAACAGCTTTACGATAGAACCTGTATGATATATGTGGAAGACATGCTTCAGAAGAATTTAGAAATGGAAAACTAATTTGGAAGTTCTCCAGTATTAATCAACTATTATAAGGAATATGCCAGTTGAAAATATTAACCAATTAAAATAACGTACTTTGGCATTTAGAGAATTCTAATATAGCATGTTACTACTATTTATACAACTGAAGCAGTTCATTTCTGATGAAACTCTTAATTAAAAATTATTGCAGAGTCACTTTGTTTTTATTGTTCTCAGTGCTGGGAATATTTAATAGGTGAAATATAATGAGTGCCATTTTAACAAAATTAATGTGCAATAGGAAATAATGTCTCTGGACAAGTGGGGCTGAACATAACTGTAGATGCCGAAAATGTAAAAACATAATTCATAGCACAGTGAAAGTGCTGAGGAACATTGTGCCCTCCAGAAAGAGAAAAATACAGTGCATCTCAATCTTTCAGCAACAATACAGTATCCTACTGAATTGAGAAGTTTCCTTCTGGCTTTCTTCCAAGGAGGTAGCAACATACGGAACACTGTATTTCTGCTACAAAAGGCCTTTATATGGAGGTGTTTCACTATCCATTGCAATCTTTTCAAGTTCATTATGAATTAAAGGATAAGTATTTTATTAACTTTTGCTTAATATTTTTTCCAGTTTTCATCTGGCATTATAGATTCTGCTGTAATTAAAAAAAACTTAGTTTTTATGACCTTTCCTTGCTGCACAGCTGAGTTTCAAATGCCCTTCTGAATATCAAACCCTTCACAGATTATGACCCCTGGACCAAATGCAGCCCATGAACCATGCATAGTAGTCAGCAGGGCTTTAAAACAAGCATACAAAACTTGATAACTCATGGACCACAATAATTGATTGGTAGAATGTATTTGACTTGGCATATTGTTACAACCAGAAATAGTGATCCAAATTGCCACATTACTGGTACTTCAAAGTAATATTTGTTTTAGCCTTTTCCTCAAAAAGATTGCTTTGGTTTTATCGATGTACTTGGATTGTACTGCCCAAGGTAACCTGCATAGAGTTGAGGGAGAGGGTACAGAAAATTCCTTCACCCAATCTTTTTGGGAGAGGGGCGTGTTCTCAACTTAGATATTTCTTTGATCTTTTTGTATTATCATTAAATATAGCATTAATGTATGGCACTTACATTAATGCTATATTAATGTAAGTCACACAGCTTAAATTGCTTTCCAAATTGCACTTTAAAAGTCTTTTGCCACTAATACATTTATTAATAAATGTTAGAAATTGGACTGTTGTTCATATTTACTGTTAACAAAATTTTAGGAAGTCCAGCCAGAAATGTCAGAAATCTTTGTATCACATACCTGACAAGTGACATTAACACTTGCAGTTGGGAAACTGCCCTTTACATGTAAATAATGGGAAATGAAGAGAACATCTGGCTTTAAGCTGGCTTTAAAATGTTTACTTAAGGCATTAAGTTGGCCTTGAATTTTTAATATTAAGAGCCAGAATTTTTTAAAGATTTCCCTTTGGGTCTCTACAAAACTTAAGGTTTCGCCATATTTGGTCTCCTGAACATATGGTTAACTTGTGCTGATATAATCATATCTTTCCCTTTGTAGACCTGCTCAGCGTGACAGCAGTCACCACCCAAGACAGCCAGGCAAGCCTCCAGATCCCGGGCCACATACCCTAAGTAAAAGCAGAACAGTAGATACATTGAAAACGGAGCAATGGGTGCCTGGAAGGAGCCCATCTTCCACGAGTCTGAGACAGTCTAAATCGAGGACTGATTTTAAAGAAGATCAAAAGTCAAGTATGATGCCCAGCTTCCTCTCCGACGCCAACCCATTTGGCGCAGTCACTTCTGTTGTAAACAAATTCAACCCGTTTGATTTGATATCTGACGCAGATACGGCCCAGGAAGAAGCTGCCAAGAAACAGAAACCCATTCAGAAAGAACAGGATAAACCTGAACAACAAAAAGGGCCTGTCAAGCAGCCCGCACAGCAGCAATCTCCAAAGCCAACAGGTTCACAACAGGGGACTGTCAAACCAATTCCACAGAAAACAGGACCTTCCAAACAGGTGCAGCAGCAGCAACAACCTGGTGTGCCTAAGCAGGCTCTGAAACCAGGGCCTGGCCAACCAGCAGGCCCACCATCAGAAGAAGCAAAACAGCCAGGGCCACCAAAAACTCAGTCCCAACAACCAGAGTCTACAAAACCTACTCAACAGCAGAGCCCTGCAAAACCTTCACCATCACAACCAGGAGCAGCAAAAGCATCATCACAACAACTTGATGCTGCTAAAACATCCACCCAGGTACCTGTTCCTACAAAGCCAGCAGCCCAGCAAAGAACACAACCTGGTAAGCAGCTATCTCAGCAGCCAGGAGGGCCTGCAAAGGCTGCTTCCCAGTCAGCAGAGCACAGCAAACAACCATCTCAGCAGCCAGGAGGGCCTGCAAAGCCAGCCCCCCAGCCAGTAGGTCCCATAAAGCAACCATCACAGCAGCCCGGAGGGCCTGCAAAGCCATCAGTTCAACAGGCTAGGCCTACAGTGCAACCACAGCAGCAGGCTGGACCTACAAAACCTACTGATAAACAGCCTGGACTTTCCCAGAAACAATATGCAGCTTCATCTCAGCAGGCATCTCAACCTGGAGGACCAGCTCCAAAGAAAACATTCTGTCCCCTTTGCACTACTACTGAACTGCTCTTGCACACTCCTGAAAAGGCCAATTACAATACATGCACTCAGTGTCAAACTGTAGTCTGCAGTTTGTGTGGGTTCAATCCTAATCCACATATAACAGAGGTAAGTAAAACTTTTAACCATAAATTATGGGCCCTTAAATTGAAAACAACCCTCCGACAAGGAATTAAGTGAGGTTTGGACAAGCTGAGATTAAACGAGTTAAGGAGTTTTTAAAAAAATCAATCAATCAATTTTTATTGTTAAGTTTCAACAAAACAAAACCAATAAAAAATAAAAAAATGCAAGTAGAATTACATACTTTAAAATCCTTAGTTTCAATTATTACAACATTAAAAAAGGAAAAAAGTGTAAATTACACATAAACTTCAGGAAAGACAGACAAAATATCCAAATATCCAAAGCTCATTTACGCTGACTATGTCTTACATTCCAAGAAGCAGATATATAATTTAAGAAAACACGTACATCAGAAAATATTAACGAGCTTTCCAATGCAAAGTTTATCTATCTGATGCATTCCTCCCAAAAAGAGACCACTATTGGGCATTTCCAGAACATATGAACAAAAAAAAATGACACCTCCAACAATTAGCCGAGTTAGACCAACCTTTTTTTAAGGAGACATTGTGGCATCCAGAATCAAAAGTTTTCGCTGAATAAGATGTAACTGGAGGTCCATAGACATGAGATACCGACTCCAAAATGGCAGTCCATTGATTAGACAAAATAGAACATTCCAATTCCCTGTTCCATTCCTGTTGAACAATCCATGTATCATATTCATTCACTGATAATCAGTATTTATAAACATGAATTGTGGATCAATATACCTGGTCAGCTTCAATAAGTGTTTCCAATAATGAAGGAGACTCCGAAGCAGTAAAAGCTGTGGTGCTGAATCTAGATTCTAACAAATTGCAAGTACTGCCATTCAGCTGTAGCAGGCAATTCTAATTTATCTTGCAAAGCTGAAATTAACAAACTATGAGCCTATCTGTGCTACTGCTTTAAAACGGTTTATAACAGTTTTAAACCGGTTATTAACCAGTTTAAAACTGTTATAAACCATTTTAAAGCAGTAGTGCAGATAGGCTCTATGTCATCAACATCCAGTAATTGATCCAGGGTAAAAACCATTCTGTCTGTCCAGGTCCACCACAAAAAAAAATTTCCCAACTTTTAAATCTGAATTTCCCCATAAAGCAAATTTAGCATGGGAAAATGGGTCAAACTGTAATTGGCCTGACATTATATGCCACATATCTTTCGCCACCGAGATTGTGAGAGGAGCTCTGTCTGCTTGAATATGCCAAGAACTTAATGCCATCCAATTGGAGAGAGACTCCAAATGAGTTGAGGTGTTTACCCATGTATGTCATGTATGCATTACTTAGATGTTGGGTTGTTCATCTAGATCAGTGAGTTTTTGTAGTCTCTTAGAAGATTACCATGAGAAGCCTAGTAATGACAGATAAACTGTCCCAAAATAGTACATCTTTCAATACTGTTCTTCCTCTGTCATGTAGTACCCCAGGGAAGTCATGTTAGATACACTCTCAAGTTGCATGGCGTGAGTTTGGCTTGATACACTACGTAAGTACCCCATGTGAACTGAGAGTGTTTTCTTGAACATGCCTTGGGATTCTCTGCATGGTTCTACAGCAGATGCTAAAGCAATATACTTTTGTAGATGCAGCAGTATGGAAAGGGTTCCTTGATACAATGAAGTTTGGAAAACTAGTCTTCTTAGTAGTATTTGTGAAATAGAAAGTATTGGCAGTTTGGACTTGGAAAATCAATTCTAATTTTAATACGCAAACAGTATAATCCTATATAGGTCTACTCAGAAGTACGCCCTATTGAGCTCAGTAGGGCTTATTCCCAGTGAAGTGTGTATAGGAAAAATGTAGCCTGCTGAAAGGAAGCCAGTGTAAAAATTCCACTGTAACTATTGCAGGTTGTATGGTAAGCTTTTCCATCTGTAGTTGCTGACTCCCCACCCCATGACAGCTATAAAACCCAAATTTACTACTTTATCAAAGAATATGATGATGATGATGATGATGATTTAGGTATTAATAATAATAATATAAAAATATTTTAAACTGTCCGTCCTTGACACCCGTCCACATGTAGAGGATGATGTTTGCAGCAGGGAGCCTCCTCTGTCCGTGGAAATAACTAAACCTCCACCTGATTACTAAATTAACAAATTTCCCTGGAAAACCAGGATTCTATACCATGTGAAAAGCCTCCAGATAAAAGAAAACTTTTCACTGCAGACAGCCACCCTCTACATGTGGAGGGCGATAAAGATGCAGTTACACATCAATATCCAATTCTACCATATAAGGACTCTACCACCTCTTTTTGTTACATGAATAGATCAGGCATGCGGCTGAATTTTTGGGAGCCTTAAAACACCTACCATATTTTCAAGAAGCGTAGTTTGAGCCAGTGTACCATATTCCTGTTAGTTTTTGGCTGTGGTTCTAGTGCTAGTCTAGAAATAAAGAATCTGAGCATCTCAAGGTTATAGTTCTTCTGTGAATCTTCAGTTATAAATGGAGAACTTTCAGTGTATTTGTAGAATAGGAAAAGCCTTTGGTTTGGTGGCTTGTTCTAGATATAATCTACAAGCATCTCCAGGTTATAGTTCTTTTATGAATCTTCAGGTGCAAAGAAATTTCAGTGAAAATATTTAATAGGGAAATGTTTCTTCTTTTTTATTTTAAAGACAATGTTTTTGTTGTTCACTTCTAGCCAATTGCTATTGCAGTTTAAGCTTATAGAAGGTAATAAGAAGGTACAGTAATGTCAAATTGATTGTATATTGACTTTGTGAGCAGATCCATCAGTGGCTATTTTACTGGCAGAGAGAAACCCCACCAGTTTTGAGATAAAGGACGGTGGGAAAAAATGGAAGTCATGCATAACCAAGTCAGATTGATCTTTAAATAATCAATGGGGGGAAAATCAAGTTAAATTAAGTTCCCCATTTGCACTTTAGATAATTCCTTTACAAATGATGCATAGCAATTGCTTTATACTGTTAAAATGTCGATTAATAGCTAAACTGAGCTGTAATATCACCCAGCAGGATATACTTTATATTATTTTTAAAATAAATAAGACACAAACTATTTTAGATTGCATCACAGTGATTGAGATCTAACCCTTGCTCCAGTAGATGCCATCTAGTATACCACCAGAACGAGCTATTGAGCACACCTGAGTGATCTTATACTCCTACTTTATGCCCTCTCAGAACCTAAGTATCTGTAGTTTGTTCAGTTGTGAAAAGATGAATATTTATGATTACCAGTCACGTTTATATCCCATAACATGGGGAACGATATTTTATCTCCCGAGTCAATATTAGATTTTGTTTCTGGAAAATTCTGGTTATTTGGCCTACAAAAAATTGTCCTGCTTGGTGTTCTTATACATCTAAACACAAAGCAAGGCAAATTGGAAATCCATATTTTGAAATAAAATTAGGAATGATCTTAAAACTCTCAGAGGAGAACATTTGGCTGAAATTTGGAAATTAAGCAGGGGATGAAATTTCCCCCCAAATCAGCCCCCCTCCGAATCACCTGATTTTGTGCCATCTGTTTTGCAGCAGCAGTGGTACTACTCCCAGCGGCAGGTGTGTGTGTTTCTCCTTATCACAACACTACTACATCGCCACGTAGCATTGGGGCAAGGAGATATTTGGGTAAAAAAGATCATACAGCTGCTACTAAGAGCAGCACTGGTACATTTTGCTTGGCTTTGCTTCCCCCAGAAAATCTCCCAACTTAACCAACTAGGTGTTATAGACCAGGATTCTGAACCCTCATCCTCAGAGGATCCCAACCCCTTGTCCTCAGAAGAAGAAGCTTTAGAGTTCATGGAAGAGGACACAGAAAGGTATCTTCCATCTCCCCAGGACCCAGAAAGACCCTATGAGAACTCAGGACATGAGGACACTAGCATGCTACAGCCACTCCCCCATCATCGCTAAAACAACTCAGGCCCCTTTAAGAGACAAAGCCTCAGCCAGTATAGAGGCAAGGCCAGCCTTAATGTAATTTCATTCTTATTTAAGGTTCAGCCTTGCACTGCTCCTTCTTGGCGCAACGTACAAACAAACCTGTCTGGCTTCAGCACTACTCGAAGCTTTCTAGGGTGCTGTTCTATTCCTGTTCCTGAAACCTGATCTTGCTGAAACAGGCCCATTCACTGGTAAACCCTACAGCTCAGACCTCACCAATGCTAAGCCCTCATCACTGCGGAAGTTGAACAGAACCTTGTGAAAGAGGCAGCAAAATTGAAGAGGGCTGCATTTTGTAACTCCCTCAATACAATTTATCACCTTAATTTAAATCAGTGTACCTTGTTTGTACATCCCACCTACCCCCAATTGACCTTTATTTAATAACCAGTAAGGTACACAATATATTGCTTATTTAATAAACATCTATAGTTTGTTTGTGTCTGCACTGGAACAGTAACTAGAAATTAATGACCCACATAAAATAAGAAGCAAATTGGTTTTTTTTAATTATTATTTCAAAGTATAGATTTTTATTTGCCTCTCTCTATGTGCAAGAATGGTAATTGTGACAGTTTATTGTAGACCAAATGCCAAGGATTTTCCAGAAACAAGGGCTGGTAATTATTTGAGGGGGAGGGAGGGAGGGAATACATGTTTCTACCGTGGGATGCAGTATAAATTTGGTGGGACACTAGATCATTCAGGTGAAATACAGAATGGAGCTGGAGCTAGATCCCAATGCCTTTGGTGATTTGTGAGTTTCTTTCTTCTATTATCTATCTCATAATTCTAAATATAGCACATGTTCTATTGTATCATATTTATAATGTTTAACCTCAGAAGGCCAACATTTTACTCATGATTCATTCTTTACACATTGGCTCAGTTCGGACGACACATTAAGCAACGGAGGAGGGAGGAACAATCGTCAGTTGTGTTGCTTATTGTGTCGTCTGGAGGGCAGCACACAACACACACACAACTGACAGTACATTAATCAGGCACTTCAAACAACGGAGCGAAACAACGGGCTTCCACGTTGTTTAGCCCGAAGCCCCGTTGTTTAAAGTGTTGTCCGAATTCAGCTCCCCCTCTCTCCGTGGACTATTCCATTTCGGAATAGAGTTCTGCTGCCTAGAGCAGCCAAAAAACCCCAGCCGCTCTATGCAGTTGGCAGAACCGCCGGTGCATGCTGGGATATGGCTGGGGGACAGACGGAGGAGAGGCTACAACCAAAATGGCCGCCGCAAGCTCCTTGCAGCTGGGGCGTTTGCTGCTTCCGAGCAGCGCCGGCTGCAGAGTGTCATCTGTGGAGCTCCTCCTGCCTAACGCACGGTCAGTACGTTATTTACCCCTCTGTTGCTTAATATGGCATCTGAACTGAGCCATTGTGTGTTTTCATACTGGCTCATGGATACTGTTTTAAGAGATTAAAAGTGTAGATGTTGCTTTAAGATGTTGGTATTAAATACAGACAGTATTTTAAAGTAAACCATTTTTAATAACAGAATGTTACTATAATTGAAACATTTTTAAAAAAAATGCTTTTAAAAAAAGAAATTTGTTTTTTAAAAGAAAAGAAAAAACACTGAGCTTTTTTAACCTCCCTGCCAATACCCCATTGTATTAGGTATCATCTGTTTCTGCCCCGTAGGGTTACAACAATTATAGGAACATGAGAAATTGCAGTTGCAAACTCTGCACATTACTAACTGCAATCCTATGAAAGTGGACGGAGAAGGATTTATTGGGTGAATTCGCATGTCATGCTAAGCCACCTTGAGAATAAGCCACCATGGATTGGTTGTTTGCTCACTAACCCAACAGACAGTTGGACGCTCTGCAGTTTTCCATGGGTTAATTCCCTCCTCAGTGCCCCTCAGTCTTCCTGCCAGCACCCAATACGTATCTCAGGTGCCTTTGCAGCAGAGGTCCTCATTTCTTGGGTCCCTACATCAGCACCCTTTCTGCAAGTGGTCTGCTGGGGTTGCTGGCTACTGAGGGAAAGCGTTCCCCCCCTCCAGCCCTGCATCAGATCACCAACTGAAATTAATTTTCAGAGACCTTATGGACACGGTAACATGTTTGCAAACTTTTTTAAAAAATGCAGCCCGGGGGGGGGGGGAGCAAGACTGTCCACTGTTGTAGCAAACACTTTTTAAAAAAAATTGGTCATGTACTACCTGCTTCATGTACTACCAGCTCCTGCTCCTGCAGCCACCAGCTGCTTTCGGCACCCCGAACGTGTGGTGCTTGTCACGTCCCTCCACTGATCTCCATTGTTAGCAGTGACGAGATTGGTAAAGATATGCAAATCTCATGGCAGAGCAGAGAGTGAGAGGGACTGGTAAAAATGCACAAATTCCAAGGTAAAAATATGCACACTTCAAGGTGAGAATGATCAGTACACATATGCAAATTTCATGGCAAAGGAGTACAGGAGAGAGGAAATCATGCAAATTTTAGTCTTGGAGTTTCGAAAGTGCGCACTCACGCAAGACCCCCCCACCAAAAAAATAAACAGTTGAGTATGCATTCAGGACACTCTCCAGTGCCCTTTCCTCTTGATACTTAGGAGCCCGGGCTAGAGGGTACTGAGAAGGGAAGAGGGAGGTTGGTAGCAGCACTAATGAGATTGTGAGGAGTGGCGGGGGTTTTCTTTGCTCTAGCCGTTCCTGACAACCCACAATGAAGTCGCCCTGGTGGTTCTGAACATCATAACTAGCCACCCTGAAAAAAGCCACCCTGAACAAGCCATAGATTCACAGGGTGGCTTGCTTGTGAAAAATAAGCTACCCTGTGGAAACCATGTTGCGTTCAGACATCACAACAGCCCACCATGGGTTTTCATCCATGGTGGGTTGTCATGTCATGTGAACGAGGTCATTAACTTCAGTGGGCTTACTCTCAGGGAAGTGTGTTTAGGAGCGTAAATGGCACTTTCATTTCTACTTAATTTCAATGATAAAGCATTTAGAAGATGTGAAAGGAAACTATGATTATTTTAACCATTGTGTTTAATTTTTCTTTCATTCTGTAAGGTTTCATTCTGACAGCTTTCTGTTATATTCCATTTTGGAGTTTGGATGAAAAATGTTCTCCTTCAGTCCTCTGTGTCTATGCACACATATTATTTCACAGGGGAATGCATCACATTAAAACCAGAATGAACACTGCTTGATTACATACATATGTAAGAAGCAATCTGGATTTCAGATTACTATGTGAATAGTTATTGCATATATTTGGTGTCAAATTGATGAAATATTTTCAGATAGAAGTCCCAATTCTCCTTGATCACACAGTCCAACCTGCATGTAGCATCCCCAGATTGGATTTTTTTCAGGTTCAGCTGATATCCCCTTAAAATTATTATAATGCCGGCTTGGGAGAAGCTCGTACAAGCATCATCATAGTGGCTTCCTATGGTGGAGTGTTTATGATGGATCCAATCTTTATTCTTAGCCAGAATTACAGATGCTTCTGACAGTTTAGCAAGTCTGTATATCTTAGGTATTGTACTGGACTAGCAGGACAGAGGGTCCTCTGGGTTGAAAAATCTGGTTGTTTTCCTGTATGGAACCAGAAACATTAAAGCTGTTCAGTCCATAGCCTGTGCAGAACTTAGTACGTGCATAGATGTACACATGAGATTGAGTGGTATAGCACCTGTTGGCTCTGCCCCTTTGTCAGCTTCAGTTCTATGTATTCAAGATTCTCCTTGTACAGGGTCCTATGTATGTACACCCCCCCCCCCACATATATATAGGTGTTTTATGCATTCTCTGTTGCAAGGTACAGATTGTATGTTTGGAGCCTACGTATGCTGGTTGTACACATGTAGGGCCCTGTGCAGACAGGACTTTGAATGCCTCATAGTTGGAATCAGCGCAGGGCTGTGGCAAGCAAATGCAACCCTGCACACAGAGCTGCTGTCTCACTTCTTGGTATTTGTTATGTCTAGGGGTTGCAGTGCATTGGAACACAACATATAGATTAACCTCTGGCATACATCTTCATGGAGGATTTACTGTTGCTTTTTCTGGTAGTTTATGGAAATGAAGTAGGCTCGCTATCGTAGCAGAATATGCATTGCGGTGGGTAGAGTTGATGAGAATTTATTGTATCTTGAAAGTGTTACTAGTTCTGTATGTATGTGTTGTGAAATCACTATGAGTATTGCAATGTATTCTCAGAAATAGAGAGAGGCTGCCATGAATGCATTGGTCAAGTGCTGGAAGCAGCACGTAGCTTAACTTAGCAAAGATACCTCCATCTGGGTGTTACTAGTATCAGTGGCAGAGCAGGCTACATGGAGGAAAATGGAAATACTGGTATGATCAGGTCTAGGCTGACCATCTGAAAAGGAGGACAGGGCTCATATAACTTTAACAGTTGTAGAGAAAAGGGAATTTCAGCAGGTGTCATTTTTATGCAATTAGTTCCTGGTGAAATTCCCTCTTCATCACAACTGTTAAAGGTGCAGGCACTATACTAGAGTGACCATATACAAAAGAAGGCAGGGCTCTGCAACTTTAACTGTTGTGATGAAGAGGGAATATCACCAGGAACTAATTGCATACAAATGACACTGGTTGAAATTCCCTTTTCTCTACAACTGTTAAAGATATATGAGCCCTGTCCTCCTTTTCAGATGGTCAGCCTAATCAGGTCTGAAACTAAAGATGAGGTCATTGGCATCATGAGGGCTATAAAAGGCCAAGGTTTCATCAGTTAGAGAGAGGAAATCCTGGAAGAACAAGAAACCTGCAATATGTGCTTAGGCTGGCTTCGTCCACCATGCCCTCCATTTAGGTAAATATGAACCTTTGATATTGATTGTGTGTTGTCTGGCTTGAGGGAAATGTCAGGTACTCCACTACCTGTATGCATGAATCCTTGAAGCCCCAAACACTTGATAAAGATTTGCAAATCTATCACTGAGCGCAGTCTGTCCTTTAAAGCCATTCTATTTTTTCTTGATTTGGTGAATCTCAGAGACACCGGTCCATGTTTGAGAAACAAGCTAGTCAGATAGAGTGAGATGCAGTTACTTGTCTCAAGTGGCGCCTCATCTCATTATGTTCTGTAGGAAAAGGCTTCACCAATGCAGGCTATTTTCTGATGGGAAAATGTTGTAGCACATACAATTAGCTTCCCTCAGCATTTCTATTTATTTATTACATTTATATACTGCCCAATAGCCGAAGGTCTCTGGGTGGTTCACAGTAGGTTTTGTCAGTACTGCATTCACTGGGGAAATTGTAGCACGATAATTATTTAAGACAGTTTGTGTCCTGAAGTGTGAAACTAAACTGGCCTGAGTCTTACTCTGTTAATCCTACCACAAGCTTTCGTAAGTGAAGTGCAGGAAATCAACACTGCCAAACTACTTAGAAAGTGATTTGATAGATCCAACATACACGTGAGCAAAGATTGCTTACAATATCCAAGACAGCCCTTTTTTATTTTAAAGGGGGGGGGGGGACATATATCTCAAAAAGTGGGACATATGGTTAAAAGCTGAAAGGTACAGTTAGGAAGACCATGTCCATTCAGGAATCTTGAACAAATACCAACAGTTCTTGTTAGTCACTGTAAGTTGAGAATCTAACATATAGCGGGGTATATTTTATTGCCCAGTAGGGCTGCCGTTACTCTTGATCTGGTCCTGGTCCTGGGTCTCTAGCAGCAAGTAGAGATGTCAGCAAAATGTGTACTTCCAGGACTCAGATGTGAGTTTCAGAGTAATGCTTGTCTCAGAGAAGACGCAAATGTTAGAAGCCCTGAATTCTCCTGAAGCTTGCATTTTAATTAAAGTCAGAGAAGAATTCCTGTTCAAGTCCATTCCCTCCCATTCATGTCCCCCTCAACCCCCCCTTTAAACTCCACTTATCTGGCTCGATGGTGAGGTCAGAGGTGAGACTCAGCAGTGTAGAAAGGGAAGAAGGTGTCTCTGTTCCTCTCCTTTCTGAAACCTGCTACAGTCTATTGCAGCATGTTAGGAGACAAGGCACCATTAGGCTTTGAGAAAATGACATTTCTCAAGGTCTATGGGGGCCTTCTGTGCTCCAGGAACCAGAAAGGAAAAGGGAAGAGAGAGAGGTTTCTCCTTCCCTCTATCTGCAGTTGTGTATCACCAGCCAACCTTGCTACGTGAATGGAGGTTAAAGTAAAGCCTCCTCCCATTTGGTAAGGGGAGTGCAGCGAAGAGGGTTAGGTGGAGTGGATTTGGCCAGGCTGAATTTTGTTGAGCCAAGCTAATTTCCAGTTTTTTAAAAAAAATCCCTTGGCTTGTTTCTGAACCAATCTAATGCAAGCCAAGGATGGTTCATCCACTTTTACTGGCATGCAGAAATTTTTGTTCACATACAGTTATTAAAAAAAAAGCTTTTAATTCTGTATGTCAGGGCCAGAAACCAACATGGCAACTATGTTAATTAGCCATGATTGGAATCAAGCGTAGCATTAAATGGCTCTCAAGTCTGTTTCAGTGAGGCAATTCTTTTGCTCTTTTATTCATATGTACTTGGGATGGGTTGCCTTTTTCAAATGAAACTCTGATCATAAGCACACTGTGAAGAAACCTCCGTTGAAATCATTGGGACTTGTGTTTAAGTGGATTTAGGATTGGTGTATGAAAGAGGCATAGTTAGTTCTTATAGAAAAATAAATGAAAACAGTCGAAGTGCCTATATAGGGAATCTTTCTGCTGATAATGTCTGTCGATAACAAAATATTGAAATATAAAATCAAGCAAAACAACAACAACAACACAACAAACACATCACAGGCCTTTGTATGTCTGTCTCTTTTCATCACAGCAGCTTTACTATTTGGAAAATTAGAACTAGCAGGGCTCAGAAATAGCTGAGGCATGTCCTCTGTGTTAAACATCTGTATCTCTAATCCCAGGTTCATAGGGAATGGATATTGTTAGTCAGTGGTGATGAAATTAAAAGTTGCTCTTATCTAGTCAGCCTGCAGGTACAGGTAAACATAGTCCCCAGCTAATGCATGCTATGGGAGCTACAAGCCCTGGTATTGAAAACAAGTTCCAGGTCTGGGGTCTGGCTAGATTAGCTCAGATGAATCCCTGGTTATTACACTGCACGGTCTGTCTCGTGATCCAGCAATCCATCAGTATGTAATACCTGTCTTCAAGGTGTGTAGACAGTGCAGATTTTAATCTAATATCTGCATCTTAATACTCATCTGTGCACTTTTGAACCAGCTGGATGTTCATATGCTTCTGTCTCTTGATGCACATTCCAGTGCAGAGTTAATAGTTCTTCTACATGGCTAGTTGCCCATGACTAGAACTGATGATGGAACAATTTCTTTTGGATTCTGCTTTTAAAAATAAAGACAGCCCTATCTTTGATCCAGAACAACTCTTGGCCTTCCTTTTTTCTTCTCTTATCCACCTCCTCGTGGTTCAATACATTGTTCAACTAATCTTCTTTGACTAACTTGCCATGCTGTTTCTCATACAACTAAACTTTCTTCACCTTTTGCAAAGCAATCATTGTATTTGTGTACTCTGAATTTCCTTTCTGATTGAAGGAGTATTGTGTAGGGCCTGTAGACTGAACTCCCTGGTAGCTGTATAATCAGGAAGCCTGCCTGGGATCTGTGCATGCCATAAGGCTGGTTCACTCTGTTTGAATGAGGATGAACATGGGGTTAGTGGGTTGGTGCAGCTCTCTCTGTCACTACAACCACATTTCTTTCAGCACAGAGATAGCTTCATGTAATATTGAGAAACTGAGACCCGTACAAAATCTCTTATGAAATACTGCCAGAAGATTAACAATTTCTGCTTGATTTCCAAGCACCTATCATTTGGAAGAAATAGTAACCTCATCCTTCCATTCAAACCAAGAGTCGTCTAACATGTGTTGATATACTTCCTATTTCAACCCTCGCCCCCAACACACTGACAGCTATCCCTTCTAAAAGGCAAGAAAGTTATTACTACCCAATGTACAAATAGGACATTTTTTCCTCCCCATTTTTTTAAATAGGAAATCTAAAGGGTTCCACTCTTCAAATATCCTTACCCAGTTTTTCACACAAGTAAATAAGATATTAAAATTGCATCATTAAGGGCACAATCCTATGCATGTTTAGACAGAAAGTCCTATATTTCCCAACATTCTCCAAATAGCATGGGTTGTAAAGATAACGACAGTCATATATCCACACCAGTATTCTCAATCCCTAGCAACTATAACTTACTATTACACCAAGGTCATGTGATTTCAGATGTTCTAGGTAATCACTGGCAAGGAATGGAAGTTGATTCCATTTTAGGTCAGACAGGTTAATCTTCACTCAAATCCCAGTAATATTGTTCCTTTTCTTGGCTGCTGCACAGACGATAAACCCCTATGTGCATTGTGCTGTTTTGCATTTTTTCCCCTCTCAATTTTATTTTGTATGGATTGCTATAAAGTCATGCAGCAATTTAAATGGGCACGCATGCAATATTTGCTGTTGGAATTAGGCTGTATACTATTCGACAATATACTAGAGGTGTTTCTCATATAAAGCAAGGTCTTCGGATATGTGAAGTGAAGTTGTTGGGGGATGTGCAGCTTTTTAATAATGTGAGAGTACTCAGTGTATGTTTTATGTTCAGATGGGAGATTATTTTGTGCATATCTGATATATATGTCAATCTGTTTTCAGATTATAATCTTCAACCATTTACCTAGAATGTCTTAAGGAGCAATGGAAAGAAAAAAATATTGCTTTTGTACTCTCTGGGGTATTTCTGATGCAAGCTGAGAATTCTCCATCCTTGCTCAAATCTAGAGACTGAATGAACTTGGGCTGAATGAATACAGAGATCTCAATTTAGTCATAACTGCCTGATTCAGTTGTACTATGGTAGAAACATTAGTGTAGAACAGGGGCTGGCAGGCTTATGGCTTATGTGATCTACTCCCCCCCCTCACATACACACACACACTAGAATTTCATGATCCGACTACCAGAGCCAGGTACAAAATAGTGACTCAAAAGGGTGAACATAGAATTGCAGAACAAGGTGACTCTTAAATACATGCTCAGTCCAGGAATTTGTTTTCAGTTCCAGAACTGGAGTTTGCACACAAATCCTTTCACACAAAAATCTACTCCTATTTTCCCCAAGCTGACTTAGATTTCAGCAGCTTCATTTATGAGACTATTTGTTGAGACTAATGTTAAATTATTGAGAGTTGGAAAACACTGCTGATACTTGGTAAATTACACAGGGAACTACCAGTAGACCCTGATCTACTTTCTGATTGCCTCTGGTGTAGCTGATCAGGGCCAATTCCCATGTTGATTCCAGATAAAATTATCAAGAAATGAGCTTGTTTGTCATTGATAAATATTGTGGATATGTGAGAAAGCAGGATGTTTGATAGCAAGTTCACGTAACTACCTAGGGTGTTCACCAAAAAGAGGACACACGTAACCAAAAACAGAGCACAAAAGAGGATAGCAATCTGCATAAAATTTGCATATACTAATTTAAATGTATATCTGCAAACTTGGAAATATTATTTTTATAATTTTGTAATGGTAAAAATAATAATAGTAATGTTAGCCTTCTAAATGGGTGGTGGAGTGGAGCTCCATTTGAATAGAACCATCACAATTGCCCTTCCTCTGGCTGGATTGATGGGCAAAACACTGATGGGCATAGTAGTAATGCAAAACACTTTCTGCACTGGAAAATGCAATGAGCTTTTCATGAGAGAGAGAGAGGGAGGAACTTCTGGAGCCCAGTTACCAGCCAGTTGGTCATGCCTCACCAAAAAAAGAGAAAATGCATCACCAAAAAAGAGGACAAAAGAGGGAGGGCACCAATTTGCATAATGTTTTTATTTGTTTGTTTGTGTATGCATGCATGCATCACACCACAGTGTGGAAGAATAGGACCAGGTGATCTGTGTGTCAGCCTGTTCAATGTGCTGTTCAAGTGCTTACTGTTAATAGACAACTGTCCTTATGGTTCTTTATCTTTAAACCGGAATTAGACAGGGCAGCCTTTCAAATAGAGGACGCCTTTCAAATAGAGGACAGTCCTATGTCAACCCTTTAAAGAGGGGGCTGTCCTCTGTAAAAGGGTACACATGGCTATCCTATAACCAGCCTATAGTTTTGTAGTTGCAATGGAAGTTAATTTTTAGTCTTCTTTCCTTGTCATGTCATCAGATCGCAAAGCAGAATTTCCTTCTTTTTATTTGTGTGTGTATGTGAGAGAGCATAAAGATAAAGGAAGATTCTCTGAGCAATGCTTACCCAACATAGAAGACTGTGACAGATTCCATTCTTTTTTGCTAATAGCCTTAGTGACGGGATTACATGGACTCTTTCCTTTCATAAGGCAAATGTGATCTTTCTTACAAAAATCTGAAATACTGAATGCTCTGTATGTAGATATAGTATATTCATGCTGAGGCAATGGAAGAACATGTCAATTCTCACAAAAACATGAGCAGATTATGGTTGCAATATGTTTTAACTCAATTAAAAGTGTATCTCATTGCAATCGCTTTTCATCTTTTACAATTGAGGGTATCATAAGATGCCACATCATGTTTAAAGTGCTCTTCTTGAGGGTTTTAGTATTTAAAGCCTTCTGTGGAAATATTAGTGTGGCCTGGGGAATTGCACACTCTCTGGAGGCTCCAGAAAGCGCACTTTCCTGCCCCCACTGCTCCAATTGGAGCCTTAAAGGCAGTCTTAACACAAGGCTACCTTGCATTAAGAGGGCCTTTAAAGATCCAACTAGAGTGAGAGGGTGCAGAAAAGTGCGGTTTCCGGAGCCTCCAGAGAGTGTGCAATTCCCCCAAGCATGTTAATAGCAGCCACCATGAGCATGCCCAGGGGAATTGGGCATTTTCCAGAGGCTCCAGAAAGCATGCTTTCCCAGGGTGGTCCCATGCCTGAGCGCTTGCAGGACCTTGTGAGCGCTTGGATGTGGGTCCTCCCTTGTACTGGGCATGTCCGATTGGGTCTATGAGGGCGAGACACAAGGGGGTCCACTGCCCTCATGGACCCAACTGGACATTCAAGCCACCCCTACATGGAACTCCATCTGAAGGGAGGCTAGGTTTACTCCCTTTGCTTTTCTTCCTCTGGAAGGTAAAGAGCATTTGGGTCTGGTGGGTTGGGTGTTGTTTTTAATAATATTTTTTTTCTGTAATTCATTTTATTTCATTTATTATAGTTTTTATCCTGCCCCATAGCCAAAACTCTCTAGTTGTTTCACAAAAATTAAAAACCAGTAAAATACGTTTTACAAAGTGCAAAATAAAAAGGCATTTATGTCAAAACATATCAACAGGTGGCACACGTACATATATCTAAAAACAATTTTTAAACAATCAGCCAAGGACGATCCAAGACCTGATTAAAAACTCATTACATGCTACCACATGCATGAGAGAAGAGGACTGGTGCCAGAAAGCTAACAGCATTGGCACCAGGCGGGCCTCATCGGAGAGATCATTCAACCACCAAGATGGGCCTCTCTCTTGTTGCTGCCCTCCGAGCCTGTCATTGTTATGTGTGTGCTTTTAGTGTATTGCAATGTATTGTTTAATCAATTTTAATTGGTTCTGTAAGCCACCTTCAGTAGGTAGAAAGGCAGGGTACAAAATAAATAAATAAACAATACAGTTCCACCTAATGCTGAAAAGTCCAATATTGTCCAGTTATAGCCCAGCTGAATCCCGTGGATGCCAGTTCTTATTTAATCTGTTCTGGCATGGTGAAATTAAGAGTAGCCATTTTTATTATTATTTTCTAATTTCCATTTCTATATTGTCCCATAGCCAACCATAGTCTCTGGTTGGTTTACAACAATTCATAAAAATACAAAATGCAACATAATAAAAATAATCCAAAAAATTTAACATGGAAAAATTAAAACAATGTAAACAGCTAAAAACAATTTGAATAAACAATGTTTTTCCTAGTAGATCTGAGGCATAGATGCCTCAACATATTCCATTAAATGCCTGTGGGTAAAGGATGGTCTTTACCTAGTGCTGAAAAGTTGACAGTGTTGGCGTCAGGTGGGCCGCAGTGGGGAAATTATTCCATATGGGTCTCCTAGCCCCAAAATCAAGAGGATCACCCTTTTCTGTCTACTTGCCATTTGTAAAGATGCAGAAACTAAGGTTATTAGAGAAGAAGAAAGGAGCATGAACTTGGAGCTTGTGCAGAACTTGAAAAAGTATAGAATTCCTGTGCAATTGTGAGACCTGTCCTTTCATTGGTCCCAACTATATGCCACTCTCAAGAGATACATCTTCATTATGTTCTCACATTCCCGTTCCCTGTCTGTGTGCTCAATAGCCCACTGTGACCAATTTGCCCAGCACTTAGCAGGCAGAATTGCTCAGATCCGCTCTGACTTGGATGCTATAGTTGATACAGACCCAGTGGATGTAATTCTGGCCCCTGCTTGTCCAGTATTATTGGATACCTTTCCATTTGTACAGCCTGAGGATGTGGACAGGATCCTTGAAGAGGGGAGAGCCACCATGTGTGTACTAGATCCTTGCCCTTTCTGGATTACAAACGCAGCCAGATGGGGACTGGTCAATGCCTCCCTTCACCAAGGTAGGACGCCAGCCTGCTTGAAGGAGGCAGTGGTAAGACCCACACTGAAAAAGCCCTCCTTGAACCACACCGTATTGGATAATTACTAGCCAGTCTCCAATATTCCCAACTCCAGGGATTCCTGGATGAGACAAATTATCTAGATCCATTTCAATCTGGCTTCAAACCTGGTTATGGGACAGAAACAACTTTGGTCACCTTGGGGGATGACCTACATCAGGAACTGGACAGGGGGAGTGTGTCCCTGTTGGTTCTGCTGGACCTCTTAGCAGTGTTTGATACCATCGACCAAGGTATCCTTCTGGGCCGGCTTGCTGTGATGGGACTTGGAGGCACTGTTTTACAGTGGCTCCATTCCTTCCTGGAGGGGCTGACCGAGAAGGTTGTGCAGGGTGACTTCTGTTTGACTCCTTGGCCGTTGACCTGTGGAGTCCCTCAGAGTTCTGTTTTGTCCCCCATGCTATTTAACATATACATGAAACCGTTGGGAGAGGTTGTCTGGAGTTTTGGGGTGCAGTGCCACCAATACGCTGATGACACCCAACTCTACTTCTCCTTTCCACCCAATTCCAAGGAAGCTGTTTCGGTGCTAAATCAGTGTCTGTCAGCAGTAATGGACTGGATGAGGGTGAACAAATTGAAGTTTAATCCAGACAAGACAGAGGTGCACCTGGTCAGTCGAAAGGCAGATCAGGGGATAGGGATTCAGCTTGTGCTGAATGGGGTTATACTCCCCCTGAAGACATAGGTTTGCAGCTTGGGTGTACTTCTGGATTCAGCCCTGAGCCTGGATGCCCAGGTTTCAGTGGTGGCCAGGAGTGCATTTGTACAGTTAAAGCTAGTGCGCAAGTTGCGCCCATTTATAGAGATGTCTGACTTGGCCACGATTACACATGCCTTAGTTACACCCCATTTGGTTTATTGAAATGTGTTCTACATGGAGCTGCCTTTGAAGAGTATTTGGAAACTTCAGCTGGTTCAAAGAGCTATAGCCAGATTGCTAACTGGTGCTTTTTACAGGGAGTATACAACTCCCCTGGTAAAACTGCTTCACTGTTTCCGGGCACAATTCAAAGAGCTGGTTATCGCCTGTAAAGTCCTATTCGGCTCAGGTCCAGGTTATCTGAAAGACCGTATTCTCCCTTATGGGCCTGCTTGTGATTTGAGATCTTAAGGGGAGATCTTTCTCTCAGTCCCACCACCATCACAGGCACACCTGGTGGGAACGAGGGAGATGGCCTTCTCGGTGGCTGCTCCAGGGTTCTGGAACTCCCTTCCCAGGGAAGCTAGACTGGCTCCCTCCTTGGTGTGCTTTCGGAGGCAGACAAAAACTTCCTTGTTCCTGCTGGCCTTTGGCAAATAGTCTGGAACTCTGTCTATTCATAGGACTTTAAAATTGTTATATATTTAAAATGTTTTAAATATTTTACTATTGAAGTGTATTTAATTATATTTTTAACTTTTATATATTTCTATTTATAGGTTTTAACTGTATATTTTTTTAATTTTGTAAAGCTGCCTTGGGGCCCAGCATTGGGCAAAAGGCAGGATACAAAATAATAATAATAATAATAATAATAATAGGATTGTGGCAGAACGTGACTTAGTGTTTAAATAAGGAGAAGTATTCCCTGCTGAGATGTCTGCTGGCTGTCTTGCTGGGCTGCCAGCTATCCATGTCTGTCAGTCAATTCACCTACTTGAAGTGTTCATCCAATGTTATTTTATTTCCCTTCCAGTAATAATAATAGAAGGAGAAAGGTATGAATACACAAGTACACTGTGTGAGGAAATTATGCATAATTGTGATTCATAATACTCTATTTTCTTTATAATATTTGAAAGCTACTAAAATTGCAGCCCAAATATTTCCCTCTACAAAGAGTCAGAGCGCCAGACTTCAAAATGTGGATTCCCTCTTATGCTATGAATAGGAAGAAGCACACACAAGGCACAGCAGTTAAAAACAAATATTTAAATAGCCCTTGATAAGATTCACATTTTAATAATAATAATAAACAATAATAAATTTATTTCTTACCCACCTCTCTGTTTGGATCAAGGCAGGGAACAGGAGTAAATATAAAATATGATAAAATACATAAAACTGATTAAAAACATGGTACACATTATTAAAATAGCAAACATCCTAAAAACATTTGTCAGATTTCTGCTTGTATGTATTTCTGTTGTTGTTTTCAGGCAGTGGGTGTAATCTGTGAGTTTGCTGTAACTGCATGGTAAAAAATTATTTGGTCATATGATGGACGTATCACTGAATTTCTCTTAACGTGTGGCCAACTGCAGTATATACTGACCTGGCCAAATGTCCCAGACCAGTTATCATCTTATAAATGGTATATAATAACAGGATAGGGCATAAACTGCAGTTATTGTGACTGTAGCTAAAAATCAGAAATATAACATGACCTTGTAGAGTTCTATTGGCAAAGGGATTTTGAGATATTTGTCCTAACATGTATATAATATTTTAACAAACTTTGTTAGAATTCAAACAAAGCTTTAGGGTTAGAATTCTCACTTAACGCCAAATTCTGGAAACTCTGGGTTACTGTGAGGGAGCCAGCATGCTAATGCACAGCATTCAAACACTCCTGCTTGGCTCCTCCTGGCAGTGGAAGTAGCTAAAGAAGCCAGGGACTTGATTAACGTAACCACAGAGTTAGCAGAACTCTAGCATGTTTCTTTTCCAGACAAGCCAGAGTTATAATCCAGGGTTTGTTCTTGGGTTACAATCCAGAGTTCCCCGACATGGACCTCAAACTGGGGATGGAGAGTTTAGCTTGTTCAGCTGTTCCTGAAGAAAGGAGAAGCCAAGCAGGAGCATAGGAATATAGGAAGCTGCCTTATACTGAGTCAGACCATTGCTCCATCTCGCCCAGTACTGTTTACAGTGACCAGCAGCAGTTCTCCAGAATTTCAGGCATGAGTTTTTCTAGCTCTCCCCGGAGATGCTGGAGTTTGCACCTTGGAACTCCTGCATGCAAAGCAAATGCCCTGCCAGTGAGCTGTGGTGTTTGAGCTGTTTTCACTAGCATGGTCACGGTAACCATGTTAGCCTACATCTGTTCCATATGAAGCAAACCCTGGCGTTACCGTATTTAGTCAACACAATTTTACCTGGTAAAATACATAGTCTGCACAATTTAACAAAAGCCAAAGCATTTTTAAAATTGTGGTGATCAAACAGATCAGGAATAGAGAAGCTAACATGTCACAATTAATGGGTATTGGTCGTGTTTATTGGGGGAATTGAAGGAAATTCATAAATGTTAAAGATAGAAAGTAGGTGTTAACAAGAGATTTTCTTCCCCCTTCAAAACATGTAAATTGGATATTTTCAGCATTCAGGATATGATTCTATCTTGCTATTTAAACTTTATTATTATTATTCATGCAGATTAAAGAATGGCTCTGTTTAAACTGCCAGATGCAAAGAGCTTTAGGTGGTGACTTAGCTTCTGGTCATGGCCCTGGACCACAGCCCTCTGTATCCAAACAAAAGATACCTGCTCCAACGTCAGCAACCAAACCACCTTCCCAGCCACAACAACATACACAGAAGAAAGAAGTTCCTCCAAAATCTGATGTTACTCCATTACCCGAATATAGAAAGCTACCAACACAGACAAAACAGCTACCCAGTTCTTCTCCTACAAAATCAAAGCCTCCTGATGCTGAATCACGGCCAACAGAAAGCACCCCAAAATCTGTCGAAGCTAAGCCAACAGTGGTTGAAGATAAACAAAAACAATCTAGTTTTCAAAAACCCACAAGTGATGCTGGGCCTACACCTTCACCATTGGATAACAAACAAGATTCAGCTGGCCTCAAACCTGCATTGGCTCAACAGAAAGTGGTACACTCTCAAAAATCAGAGGCTGTCAAGTTATCTCAAGACGCTCCTACTCCTATAGATAAATCTGCTCCTCTAGATGCTAAAACCTCACCTCAAGTGTCTCGGCAGAGGTCTGATTCTAAACTTGGTTCTCAGGCTGGACCGGGATTGGATAACAAGGCACAAAAACAAGTTGAGCTAGTGGACTTGAAAGAAGACGCTAAGAAAGTGCAACCCCAGATGAGTCCTAAGCCAGATTCCAAGCAGGTTCCCAAAGGACAACAAGCCACAGTAGGTCCAAAACCCACCCAAGTCCAGCCACAAGCTCAGATCCAGCAACCTCAGAAAACACCAGAACAATCCAGACGGTTCAGTCTTAATGTAGGAGGCATAGCTGATGCCCCTAAACCACAACCAACAACCCCTCAAGAAACAGTTACTGGGAAGCTCTTTGGATTTGGTGCTTCAATTTTTAGCCAGGCTTCAAATTTAATTTCCACAGCAGGCCAGCCAGGAGCTCAACCACAGGGTCCTCCATCTGGATCCCCCTCAAAACAAACCCCTCCTCCAGCACAGCCCACTGTCTCACAAAAAGACACCCGTCAATCTCAACCACTTCCCAAAGCGACACCCATGAAAAAAGAAACAAAGCCTCTTGTGGCAGAAAAACCAGAGCCACCCAAAGCTGAAGGCATCTCCACTGTTAAAGACACTGAGAAGAATCTGTTGCCTGCCAAAGATACCAAGTCTCCAGCTGTGAGAGCGAAACAAAGTGCTGATCCACCAGAAATGGTTCATCCTTCACTGGCAACGTCTACTTGTCCTCTCTGTAAAACTGAATTAAATGTTGGCTCTAAGGCTCCTCCCAACTATAATACTTGTACGGAATGCAAGAATATCGTGTGCAACCTCTGTGGATTTAACCCAGTGCCGCACATAACAGAGGTAGGCAAACCTTTCTTTTGTATTCACATTTTTGTGAACCACTATTGTGTAAATGATGAATATGAAAAGAATATTAAATAAGCCTTTTATGGCTGCAATCCTATACACACTTAAATGGGAATAAGCCCCCTTGAACTCAATGGGACTTATTTCTGAGTGGACATGCCTAGGATTGTGCTGTAAGTATAAATGTTTGCTAGATTGAAATGATATGTGTGTGTGTGTGTGTGTGTGTATGTGTATATATATATATATATATATATATATATATAATTTTGTTTCTTATATTTTGTTTCAGCCTGAAACAGCTTTGATAAATTGGATCCATAAATGATTTCACTGTGATGTTTGAGTACTTGTAAATGTGTAAAGGCAGAAGAGGGAGAGCTGTAATTTGCCATGTCAATATTTCTGCTGGGCTAGGATGGCAAAAGAGTTTGTTCTACACATACCTATCACAAGACAAGATGATGGACATCCGCTATTTGTTGCTTACTTGTCTGACATCTTTCCAGTTTGACTACTGAGCTTGAACAACTGGCATGCAGTAAAGCTCAGTGTGTGTCTATCTTCTGGCATTTTGTTCTCCAAATTAATTATTTGTGCTTGGGAAATATTGCGGATTGTAAGCAAAACACTGCCTTGTAATAAAATGAGTTTCCTCCTCTACTGAGGGAGGGTTTTGTTTTTGTTTTGGCTTTTATTTTTGTTTTACTGTACTATATCTTCCTAGATTTTAAGGCAAAAACTGTCCATCAGTTTTGCAACTATTTAACGGCGTAACATTTTAATGGTCAGTGACCATTCTTGTCATTCCCCTTTTGTGCCTAGCAGTACATTAACATTATAATGTATTTTCTCCCAGTACTGTTATCGTTTGACGTTATGAGGTTTGTAATTTGTTCTCGCCAGGATTTGGGTTAGGGCATTAGGTAGCTAAATTTGTTTATTCACAATTTTGTGGAGTTTGCTTTGCAGAATGGTGGTCGTTGATTTAGTTACACCTGGTTTGTGAAAGACTGCATAGGTGTGGAATGCTGAAACAGAAGATATTATAACTTGAATAGCAGAACAAATTATTATTAGTAATAGTAGTAGTAGTAATTTCATTTCTATACCGCCCAATAGCTGAAGCAACCTTAGCGGTTTACAATAGTTCATAAGATAATAAAATACAGCATAAAAATATAAATATACAAAAGTTAAAACAATTAAAAACAATTAAAAACAGTTTCAATAGGATAGGGGTATCAGTTAATTCAAAGCCACTCTAAACATTACCTGGAAGAAAAGAAATAGCAGCAGCTGACTAAGGCTGGGACATGAAAAAGAAGATGCATTGAGCAGGGGATTGGACTAAATGGCCCTATAGGCTCCTTCAAACTCTATGATTCAATGATTCTATGCATCCTTCCAGTGAGATGTGCATTTGTAGCAGGCGGAGGACCTTTTCAGATAGATAACAGCCTCTATGTAGATAAACAGAAGGCATGATTCTGAGATATTTTAAATTAATTAATCTTCATAACAGTATTCAGTTATTTAAATGGTAGCTGAGATCCGTGTGTTTAAGACCTTCCATAGACCAAAAATCCAAAAATCTGATATATATTTACCTTAATGCCAAGTTGGTAGAAAAGTAAATAGGTTATGATTAAATAAATGAGACTTGATAAATTCAAAGGCCCATAGGGTGATGTGTACTCTGATGGATTATCACGGATGTTAGCCAGTGTTCTTATGTGATGATTTATTCACTGGGGAGGAGCACTGTTTACCAACTCTTTAATTAGCCTTCCTGTGGACTTGCAGCTCAGGTAAATCTATTTTTAGCACATAGCACACGAAAATACAGCCACTGCAGATACTCACAAATGAAAGAAGTGCTGGTGACCATTTTGTACAGCATCTGATGGCAAGGGAACACTAAACACTGTGTGAACTATAAGTTAATTAATATCAGCATTGGGGTGGGAATGTTGGGATACCTGCTAGGAATATATATATATATATATATATATATATATATATATTTAAAGGGAGAAGTTACTTCATAAAAGCCAGCCTTCCCCAACCTAGTACCCTCCAGATGTGTTGGACTACAACTCTTATCACCCCCAATCATTATGGTCATTGGTTTAGCTGGATGGGGATGTTGGGAGATGTAGTCAAACAGATATGTTGAGCACTAGGGTGGGGAAGGCTGATACAAGCTATGGGCAGCCTTCTCCAACATGGTGCCCTCCAGAGGTGTTGGATTGGATTGGGGTTGCAGTCTAACACATCTGGAGAGTACCTGGTTGGGACAACTGCTATAGGGGAAAAGACCAGTAGAATATGTAGCTAGTCTCAGGCAGGTTAGTGAAAAGATGTTTCATAATAGATAAGTAAACAGAAAACCAACAGTTTGAAGATACATGGATGAGGTGTAATCTAAAAAAACAAATATGAAATCCATTGTGAGGTTCATCATCATATCTATGGCATATGAAATAGTTCAGATATTACTTCTTTCCCCAAATTTATATGTTCTGAGATAAGAAGTGATAGTCCAAACAAAAAATATGTAAAGATTTGTTTACATTTTTTTGTAGGGAACTCTCACATGCATTAACAAATTTTCTTGTCATTTATCTGTGGCTGTGAAATAACTTCTGCCATTGAAAATTAACAATGCCCATATTCATGTTGGTTAGAACAAATAATCATTTTTTTTCCTTTATTGTGAATATCAAAGAAATAGAACAATAAAAACAAATCGTGAAAAAAAGAAGAAAACATTACCTATACAGCAATGACATCATTTTTATTTTTAAAAAAAATTAAAAAGGAGAGAATTATACATAAATTTTAAAAAAAATCAGACCATATAGCCATATATTTATCCATTCGCAAGTTGCACCTGTATATCACCCGTTCAAATGTTGATAAGATTATTAAGTCCTCAATCCATTGCATTATGGGAGGTGAACATTTATCTTTCCAATATGATAGTATAAGTTTCCAAGAAACTGGCAGGTAGTTTAGAAGGACATGCATGTCCTTCCATATTAAAGATTGATTCAGGACAAGATTTATCCTTATTTTAACCTCCTTCCAAAAGGAGGAGACAACTGAGTATTGCCAAAGCATATGAATTAAAGAAGCATTAGGTGTGTTACATCTCCAACAATTATGTAAGTTAGATAGCCCCTTGTTGAAAAGGCGCTGTGGGGTCCAGTAGACCCGGAACAGGATTTTTTTGCTGAATAAGACGTAGCCTAAGATCCATAGAAACTTCAGATACAGTCTCTAAAGCAACAGTCCATTGATTGGGCAAAATAGGACACTCCAATTCTCGATTCGAATCCTGTTATAAACTATGTGTATCATATTTATTTACTACTACTAAATATTTATTTTTATATATATATATATATATATATATATATGGGTTGTGGGTCAACGTGTCTGCTCAGCTGCTATAAGTGTTTGTAATAGTAATGGAGGCTCTGAAGCCGTAAAAGCAGCCGGCCCAAACCTAGATTTCAGCAAGTGTTGCAATTGTAAGTATTGGCATGCACCTGTAGCAGGTAAATTATATTTAACACACAAATCAGAAAATGGCAAAAAATTATCATCTAAACCTATTAATTGATCCAAAGTAAAAATTGCCTTATCTTTCCATGTCCTCCACAAAAACATGTTTTTCCAATTTTTAAATCTTTATTTCCCCATAAAGTCAATTTTGTGTGAGAAAATGGGTCAAACTGCAGTTGACGTGATAATATACTCCATACCTCTCTAGCAGCCAAGATTGTAGGAGGAGGATTATTTAATCTAACATGTTGAGAACCAAGTGTCATCCATTTATGAAGCAATTCTAACCACAAGGATTCCAAAACTGACCAGGGTAGCGTATCTAAGCAAACTGGAAAAGACCAAAACTTAGTACAAGTCAATAGATAGGCCCGATGGTACAAAGCGTGGTCTGGAAATCCAAACCCGCCTTCTTTAATCGGACGTTGCACGTGTTTCAAAGATATTCAAGTTGGGGAAGAACCCCCCAAAAATTACGAAACAAAGCATTAAGTTGTTGAAAATATTTGCCATGTATAAGTAAAGGAATCCCACGTATAACATAGAGAATTCGAGGTACAATATTCATCTTAAGTGTATTGACTTTACCCTACAAACTCAATTTTAATGGTGCCCATCTGTCTATATCACGTACAATCTCCTTGATTAACTTATTCAAATTTATTTTAATCAATTGAGATATATCTCTGATAATAAGCATTCCCAGATAAGTAATAAAATCAGGACACCATCAAAATTGTCCATAAGCCAACACACTAGAAGATATGCTATCTCCAGTCGGCATCAATTCAGACTTTGACCAGTTAATGGAGTAACTGGACAGATCACCAAAGGTATTTATTAGGGATGTGCACTGGATCGGACCCGATCCACGATCCGAGTCCGGTCCAGTGGGAAATCGGATAAATTATCCGATTTCCGATCCCGCAGCTGGATCGGCCGATCCAATCCGAACCGGTCCGAAAAGGCTCCGAACCGGTTCGGCGGATCGGCGGGCGCCCACTGGCGCCCACCGCCGCTTCCATTGGCGGGCGCCAGCGGGCGCCCGCCGATGAAAGTGGACAGCGGGGGGGGGAGGAGGGGGGCGCTTACCTTCTCGGCCCGTCCGCTCCCGTCCGGCACTAGCAGCTACTACCAGCGGGCTCCGCGGCCTGCTCTAGGGTGGCGCGCCGGGTGATGTCATCACCAGGCGCGCTACTCTAGAGCAGGCCGCGGAGCCTGCTGGTGGTAGCCGCCGGCCCCGGACGGGAGCGGACGGGCCGAGAAGGTAAGCAGGGGGTGCGTGGAGGGGAGGAGGGGGCGTGCGGAGGGGGGAGGGGGGCCCTTACCTTCCCGGCCCGGCGGCTCCCGTCCGGCGCCGGCGCCTACTACTCCCAGCAGGCTCCGCGGCCTGCTCTAGGGTGGCGCGCCGGGTGATGTCATCACCCGGCGCGCTACTCTAGAGCAGGCCGCGGAGCCTGCTGGTAGTAGTAGGCGCCGGCGCTGGACGGGAGCCGCCGGGCCGGGAAGGTAAGGAGGGGGTGCGTGGAGGGGAGGAGGGGGCGCGCGGAGGGGGGAGGGGGGCCCTTACCTTCCCGGCCCGGCGGCTCCCGTACGGCGCCGGCACCTACTACTACCAGCAGGCTCCGCGGCCTGCTCCAGGGTGGCGCGCCGGGTGATGTCATCACCCGGCGCGCTACTCGAGAGTAGGCCGCGGAGCCCGCTGGTAGTAGCCGCCAGCGCCGGACGGGAGCGGACGGGCCGAGAAGGTAAGCAGTGGCGGGGAAGGGGGCTTACCCCCCCCCGGAGCCATCCGCTTCTATCCGCTGGCGCCCGCGGGCGCCAGCGGATGGAAGCGGGCGGCCCCAGGGGGGGTAGGGAGCGCGGGGGAGGGGGCTTACCTGCCGGGGCCGTCCACAGCGGACGGCCCCGGGGGGGGAGGGAGTTAGGCCCCCCCTCACCCACCCGCCGCCATTTTTTCCTCATAGACTTGCATTGCAATGCAAGTCTATGGGGAAAAAAATGGCGGCCGATCCAAAAATTTACGATTTTTGGGTCGGGATCGGACTCGATCCGGTCCGGGGGGCCTCCGATTTTGTCCGAACCGGTCTGGGACAAAATTGGAGGTCCCGATCCGGGTCCCGATCCGATCCGGGGGGTCCGTGCACACCCCTAGTATTTATCAGAGCCATGAAGGCAGGAATAGATGCCTGGAGTTTAGAAATAAACAATAAAAGATCATCAGCATAAAGAATAATTTTAAATTCTAAGTCATCATGCACAAACCCGTGAATACTACAACTGTGTCTAATTGCACAAGCCAGGGGTTCCAAGCATAAATCAAATATCAGTGGGGAGAGAGGACATCCTTGCCTAGTACCTCACCCAAGCAGGAAAGAATCCAACTCTTGCTCTTGGGGTCGAATTTAAAATTGTAACCTACTTTAAAAATTCCAGTGGAAAACCAAAATTACTCAAAGTGGCAAGCATAAACTTCCAATAAATTTTATCGAAGGCCTTCTCGGCATCCAAAGAGACAATGGCTGCCTGGTCAATTTTTTATCTATTTAAAGTTATCGAATCAACAACTGATCTCCAGTTATCAGCCCCCTGTCTCTTTTTAATAATTCCCACCTGTTCTGGTCTGACCAAAGTTGTAATAACTTGTTGTAATCTATCCGCTAAAATTGCCTTTAATATTTTGGTATTAACTTTTATTAGCGAAATCGGGCAGTAGTTAGCACAGTTGGTATGGTCTTTGCCATTAAGGGGTTCTTAACTCACAGTGAAGTTTTCTGTATTAAAAAACTTTCCATATTAAATGTTCCTAGGATAACCAACAAATACTTTTTTAAAAAATGACAAAACTGCTCAAGCATTCTTGTTTTGCGCCAGAAGCCCAGCCAGTTGTGTTGCTTGCATTCCATTTTACACCATTAGAATTTTTATGACTGCTTTGAACTGTGAATAGGTTTAGAGATTAAAGTTATTTATTTGGGAAACCCTGTGTATAACTGTGGAGGTTCATAAAAAGATGAATAAATTCATAGCATTTCCTTTTACTGAATGAGGTAATTCAGCTGTTTGTTGCAGGAGAATTCGTTATCCCTACTTCTAATCCTACTTCTGTCATAAAATACTATTGATGAGGTAGTGTATACTTTTAAATTATACAAAAGTAAATATTGTCTTCAAGAAGGGTTGCCATACGTCCCGGAAAAACAGGAATGTCCCAATTTCCAAGAGATTCAGCAATGTCCCGACCGGCTGGGCAAGAATCCCGGATTCCCAGTCCAGCCAGCTAATTTTTTGACTTGAACGAGGCGGCAGACAAGGCAGCTTAAGTCACAGGGTGCCCATCGAACTGGAAACGCCTGAACTTGACCAGAAAAATTATGAATTTGAGAGATCCAGCCAGATTTTATGAAATTTATTCAAATTCCTGGGAAAAACGGACCGTCTCTGCTTCTCCCGGAAGTCTAGGAGGCGACTTGCAGGACATGGAAGCTGCTGCGACCAATGAAGCAGAAACATTGCATTCTGGACTAGCAGGGACGATGCTGGGACTGGTAGTCTGAGGCAGGGCTCTGGAGCCTGCTTGGCTCCGCCCTCCTAGTGTGATGGGGTCACTTCCTTTTTCCCTCTAGAGCCCATTCGCCCACCTGGCTGTGTCTGCTGCTGCTGGCTGCTGGCCTTGCTCACCTGGACCTTGAGAACCCACAGGTGAGGGGAGCCAGAGAGGGAGGAATGGAAGGCACAGCATAGGCAGAGATATTTTCCCCAGCCATGCGCTCCACTCCACTCCGCTTCCCACCCCCCATCCCTCACAAGCTTTTTCAGGCAGGTGCAGGCCCTGTTGATGGGAGTGGGAGCAAAACAAGAACTGACGTTGAGTGATATGTATGTTAGAATATTCATGGCCAGATGTGTTTTTTTGTTTAGTACACATCTGTTAGGGAATTAGTTTAACTGTCCAAGAGAGTTGCTTAAATACTTTAGGCTGCAATCCTATACATACTTACCTGGGAATAAGTCCTATTTAACTCAATAATGTTTATTTCTGAGTAGACACACATAGGATTGCAGCTGTTAGATAGCTTTCTTTCTTTTCCTAGACCTTTACATATTGCTCAGTTTTTTTTAAAAAAAATCCTAGCCCCCCAAAAAATTGTATTTAAAAAAAATCCTAGCCCCCCAAATAGTTTTTTTTAAAAAGCTCCTACCCCCCCCCCAAAAAAAAAAACAAAAATTGACCCGGTTTTGTGGATTCAGAATATGGCAACCCTATCTTTAAGTTGGATCTCAACTGATATTATGGGTGGAGGAAATCTCATAGCTTCCTTGTCTCTTTCCTCACATTGCAATTTGTTTTAGGTGTTATTTAGGATTCTTCCAGCCATTTGGGAACAAAATTTAGATGATCCAACCATGTGGACAGCAGCTGATCACGAGACTTCCCATGAAAAATGCCACCACCTGTGGTGTTTTGTTGGTTCTGTGAAGCAAATCTATGTGATTGGCTGTTACTTTCATGGCTGGGTCATATTAAACATTCTGCCAGCAATGTGGAAGCCACTCATGGTTACAGCATGGCAAATTTGAAAAGAATAAGCTCTTTCAAAAAGCTTCACCTGCACATCAGTGTAAATCTACTGATATGTAACCTGAGTGGTGTTTCCTGATAAGTAACCTGAGATGCATATAGTTGCTTTGGGATGCATTTATAGTGTTGAACATATAAAATGCAGTTTATTAACCCCCTAAGTTTGAGGTAGATCAACATGTTATGACTTAGCAATTTTTCCAGGAAGTTCTAAATGTCTGCTGCTAAATGGCTCCAAATATAGCCTCAGAACTGGTGCTGTGGTATGTATGCTAATTAAGTTCCTTTCACATGAGCTCTGATTCAAATTAATGAACAGTGCTGTACGTGTCTGGTGCCTGAATGTTTCTAGAACCACACTGAGTAGTGAGCCAATTGGCTTAAATTTGAAGCCTCAAACGTCCTGTTCCTGTATGAAAGAATTATATGCAGGAAGTGCAAAACATTGATCTGCTGAGTTTGAGTCCTTAATCATCCTGCTTTGGTTCTTGTTTTGCTCTTCCTGGTTTTTCAAGGGGAACTGGCTCAGACAAAATAATGAAGCCTATCAACTGGTATTAGACCTGATAGCTCAATTGATCCTCCATGTCCAGAGGAACTGTGTTTCTAAACACCACGTGCAGGGGGACAGACAAGGGGGAGACCATCATCTTAATTACCAGTTTGATGGCAGTGGGATGTTAGACTATATAGACTGTTGGTTTGATTTCAAAAGCAAAAAAATAAATAGAAATATGAACCTGAGTTCAGAGCTCAGTTAGAAGCTTCTGAATTCAGAGCTGTGTGATCCAGCTATTGGAATTATTGTTGAAAAGTGTTCTATACTTGGTCTTTATAAGGGTGAGTAAATGTTATTTCTGCAGATAGTGAGGCACATATCCAAAGCTATGAAAGTCCAGATGGCTTTTATTAATGTTATAATGGGCTGTTGATAGTATTACTACAAACAGATAACTTCTGAAGTAGGTGCAGATGATGTATTGCTTCACAATCCTTCACAGACCCTGTTGTTCTTTGAACTTTAAGCTTGCCAGTCCTATCCACATCTGCGTTCCTCAACACCTTCCAGCATGAAAAACTGCTTGCTACATGATGTTCTGAATGCTGATCTTTGTGTTGTGTGTGTGTGGCCTCCAGGGCCTTGATAGCCTGTGGTTTAGTTATCTTAATTAGGGACATCAATGAATACTTAAATTTAAAGTAGATAATTGTAGAAAATTACTGAGCTGGCTTTCATCTGGTGTGTTATCAGAAGTAATGATCCCAGTCAAAGGGCATCATCAGATGTGTGTTTTATCACATGCTCACTACTGCCCACTTACAGATGTTCATGCGTCCTTTAGACGATGTCGTCTGCCTCCTGCATGCTTCCGTCTCTTTCCACTCGTTTTTCCATCACAAAATAGACCCCTTTCAATCCAACTTTTTATTTTTAAATGGAATGTGCCGCGGTCTCCTGCTGTGTGCAGGAAAAGCTGCATGATAAAAACTAGGGTGACCAGATGGCTCGGGGTTTCCCGGTCCTAATTGGCCCAACCAGGGGTGGTGGGGGCAAACCAGGGTGGCGGGGGGTCATGCGGCGGTGGCAGCAAGCGAGGAGCGGCGGTAGACCCGGCGGCGGTGGCAGCGGAGGAGCCCAGGAAGCGGCCGCCCCAGTAGGTAAGTGCCCTCCCTCGCGCCTCACGCTCCTTACCCGCAGGGGCGTCCGCTTCCCTCCAGTGCTCGAATCTACTGAGAAACAGGCTTCGTGGCCTGTCCCTCAGTAGCGCGCCGGGTGATGACATCATCACCAGGCGCGATACTGAGAGACAGGCCGCGAAGCCTGTTTCTCAGTAGATTCGAGCACCGGAGGGAAGCGGACGCCCCTGCGGGTAAGGAGCGCGAGGCGCGGGGCGCGGGGCACTTACCTGCTGGGGCGGCCGGGTCCGCCGCCGCCGGGTCCTCCACCGCCGCTGCCAGGCTCGTGAGGCCAGAGGCCGCGCAGAAGGGACGGGAGAGGGCCGGATCCGGAAGTGACGTAATCAGCCCTCCCCCGCCTCTTCCGCGCAGCCTCTGGCCTCGTCGGGGCTAGTCGCGATGGCGGCCTCATGATGCCAATGACCTCATCTTTAGTTTCAGACCTGATTAGGCTGACCATCTGAAAAGGAGGACAGGGCTCATATAACTTTAACAGTTGCAGAGAAAAGGGAATTTCAGCCAGTGTCATTTGTATGCAATTAGTTCCTAATGAAATTCCTTCTTCATCACAACAGTTAAAGTTGCAGGCACTATACTAGAGTGACCATATACAAAAGAAGGCAGGGCCCCTGCAACTTTAACTCTTGTGATGAAGAGGGAATTTCACCAGGAACTAATTGCATACAAATTACACTGGCTGAAATTACCTCTTCTCTACAACTATTAAAGTTATATGAGCCGTGTCCTCCTTTTCATATGGTCAGCCTAGACCCACCAGTAGTCACATCCCACAGTTTGAGAAGCACTGGGGACATAATAATAATAATAATAATAATAATAA
The DNA here is from genome assembly GCA_029215795.1 of Anniella stebbinsi. Classification (NCBI taxonomy): domain Eukaryota; kingdom Metazoa; phylum Chordata; class Lepidosauria; order Squamata; family Anniellidae; genus Anniella; species Anniella stebbinsi. Next base: position 96,552,470 of record JARDYH010000003.1, read on the forward strand.
TAGGAACTAATACTAATTGAAACTTCAAATGAGAAAATTTTACTCCTCAGGGTAAAAACAAAGTTTAGCCCCAAACTAATGTAAATAACAGTGTTCTGTGTCTTAAGGCCACTTAGATTACAGCCAAGCCAAATAATAGACAATTGTCTTGATGATGCCTTGAAAAAAAATTAAAGCAAACTGTTTTGTTGTGTTATCACCAGAATAATGTTGTGAATGATGTGCTGGATTTGTATCAAAGACACCTGAATCCAGTGCTCAACCATGAACTCCTCACTAGGTGTCTATGGGCAACTCGTCACCTCTTGGCATTTTCAAGTCAGGGTTGATTGACTTGGTCTGGACAATCTTGCTTTTGTATGTCTGTGAATTCTTTGCCTGTGCAAGGTCTGTTTTGATATGGAGTGTATTTGAAAGAAGAGAACCTTGGGATTTTGAGTTGGAAGACAGAGAACATTGTACAAATTGATTCTGGCACAGTTACATAAGTAATAGAAACTCCTTTGGAATTGCCTGTGTCACTCTGGGGAACAATATTGCTGTAGTTGGGGAAAAAGAGCTTCCTGAAGGCTTGTTGGAATGGATTTAGGCTTGAGGAATTGCTGTTTACTGTTAATTAATGTGTAAAATAACTTTTTAAAAAATCCCCTCAAATGAAGAACTGAAGTATTGATATTCTTCTGTTTTTAACTTTTCTTGATTTCTGGTACTGTGTGATTACCCTTTTTAAAATAAGCTACTCATGTAGATTAATATAATTGCTGTGACAAAGGACAAAATAAACCAAAAGTTTAAAGCATTAAAAAAAAACTGGGAGGGAGGCAAGGTAACAGAATTTTAAAAGAAATCATTTGGTTTACATTCCACTTTGGAACACCAGCCATATTAGTAAAAATGGTTTGTTTCTTTTTAAATGATTTTTTAAAAACACAATGGTTGCAACAGACAACAAAAATAATTCATCAGTATAATGATTAAATTCTAATGAGTATCAGTATTTTATTTATTTATTTATTTATTTATTTATTTATTTACCTGCTCTTTATTTTAATGAATTCTAGGCCTCAGGCAGCATACAATAATGATGTGGATGAAATGGTTTACATTTTTTAATAAGCATCTAGGATATGACATTCTAAATAAACATTTTAGAGTTTTAGTCTTCCTTCTTTCCCTTTTAACATTCTGAGAATCTAAATATTTGCTTAGCCAGGGTTCCCTTTACTTCACTTGATTTGAAGCCATTGTTTTAAGGGTGTTTGCAGAACATGGTTTGGAGGTTAGGGCTAACCTTGGGCAATATCCAATTGGACATGAGGGCTACCATAAATTATATTGCGTTTACATAGATGACCTCTTTTGCACTGGCAATAAATAGCATTAGCAATGAAAACATTATGTGAATGGCAACAGTTGTAATAATCACTGTCTGTACTTTTTTACATTTCAATTCCCTCTGACACTGTTTACATCTCCCCCTCTCCTCTTGCCTGTGTGTATAGGTCTGCCAACTTGAGGTTGACACTTCATGAAGTGTCCATGAAAGCTTATGCCAGAATTTATTTGATACTCTTTAAGGTGCCACAAGAGACTTTGCTGTAATTTACATTCGCACCAGTGTTCAACTAGGTACTTCCCCAGAGCTTTATAGTTCACAGCATCATGATTACATAGAGAAGAAAGGCGGAGGGAAAGTCCATGCTGGTAGTGTTGAATTGATTTATTGTCTGTCTCTGACTAGATGCTCTAGGTGAGTTTTGCATTAACTACAGTCATTGCAATCATTGCACTTTTGTTTTGCACCTTCTCCAAAGAGTTCAGAGTGGGATTATCATCCAGACCACTGTGTGTTGTAGGTGAGGTATTATTTCTGGAGTTGTATTACTACTCTTAATAATTTGGCCAGGATCTAAAGAACCATAAAATCATGAGCCCAAGGATACTCTAGTCTTTCATTTCAAAACAGCAAAGCTACTGCCTATACCATATGGCAAGCTGCTTTTGAAGGTGGGAGGGGTTTCAAAATCAGTTTTTAATATAGCAAGGAACTCAGCTGTTAAAAACTAAAAGTAGCACAATCCTCTTTCTACAAGCCTAGTGCATCTGTTTGGATTCTTGCCTTTGTTTATAGGTTTTAATTAAATTTTCTTTATTATTATTTTTTCTAATTAGCAAGATTTGCTTCAACATTTGCAGCTATGTTATTTTGACATGTAGTATTTATTGGTGCCTGCTATTACACTATGGGTTTGTGTTATATTCTTTTCAAAACAATAAATACAAGTTAAAAAAAATACTACCCCCCACAGTTTCCACCTTGCAACATGCTTTTTTCAAAAAAGCTGAGGGTATTTTAGTTTAAAGTTACAATAAGACATTCTGGTTGTAATAATCCCATTGTTCCTGCCAAACTATTGGCAGATCACCTGTTTTCATTCTTATTACATGAAGAAAAAGTTCCTTACTTTGAAGATGGTGACCATAGTGGCAACACTGGTAGGCATAGCAGGGAAGTCTGTGGCCCAGGGGTTCACAGGTGTTAAGACAGCCTTTGAATAGGAAAGTCAACCATGTAATTTTCTCCTACAAACAATGTAGATTTGTGTACATATGTAGATAATATTCAAACATTCCACCTTTGTGTACATACATGTGGGGACACTGAAGATGATAACACTGAGTAGGTGGGCAGGAGAGGATGTGCTCGTTCCCTTCCACATGATAGGCCAGATTAGGGGAGACATATGATCTCATCTGGCCTTAAATTTAGACCTAAATTAACTGTTGTCCCTGGGACTCAATAGCTTAGTCAGAAGACTTGATTATGACAGTATGGTAACTAAGATAAGAATGAGCTTTTTATTCAAGTACACAGCCTTTTTGCTTCTCCCCTTTGTGTGATCTGCAATTTCTAATTAACCCTGTTTTCCCATTTTTGTCTGAACCGGGAAACTATGGTTACCAGCTTCGAAACAGGTCAGGACCTTAAGCTATGGTTTGAAGTTGGTTTAAGATAGAGGCTTGTTCTGAAGCTGGTAACTGCTTCACATGAAACTGGTTAATTAGCTATTTCCTGGTTTGCTCAGTCACATCATGAAGGAAGGAACAAAGTTAGGCTGACCATATGAAAAGGAGGACAGGGCTCATGTATCTTTAACAGTTGCAGAGGAAAGGGAGTTTCAGCTGGCATCATTTGTATGCAATTAGTACCTGGTGAAATTCCCTTTTCATCACAACAATTAAAGTTGCAGGCATTATACTAGAGTGACCATATACAAAGGAAGGCAGGGCCCCTGCAACTTTAACTGTTGTAATGAAGAGGGAATTGCACCAGGTACGAATTGCATACAAATGATGCCGGCTGAAATTCCCTTTTCTCTACAACTGTTAAAGTTACATGAGCCCTGTCCTCCTTTTCATATGGTCAGCCTAAACAAAGTGGCTGCAGGCAAAAGGGCTGTTTGTACCTCCGTTTATTAAGCTGAGATACATGCAGCCACTGTCTTGGTATTCTGCAAGTATCTTTTTGTCACTATTGTTTCTGTCTAAATCAATACTACTACAGCCCCCTTCAGCTTCCTTAGGAACTGTCAGCATTTTCTTCATGTCAAGTTGTGTTACCATTTTAATCTGAAGCTCTATTTGTTTACCATACATAGAAGATCATCCTTCAGGCAAACTGTGTGGCAGTCCATTTCTCTGTCACTGTTCATGACAATACATATTGCAACATTAATAAGCATGTGATTGAAATGTTTGTCAGATATACTGGAGTTCCTTCAAAGACATATTGCTGCACCTTGCCTCTTTTAATGTCTGTTTGTTTTTATTAGTTATGTTATTATCTCCTTGAACAGTTGATAGCTTATCGTAAGAGAAGTAATTTAGGTTTGATCAGAAGTGGCACAGAGAACAAAGGCCATATCTACACTACAGACCTAAACTGATTTAGTTGCCATGGCTTGCTTGTAAGAAACTCTTGAGAATTTGTAGCCCCGTGAGGAGGCTGGAAGCTCTTTCATGGAGAATCACATCCTATAAAAACTACAATACTCAGTGAGTTTTGGGAATCAGTAAACAGGTTTTAAAATGTCCCTGAAGATTTATTCTCTGTTTCCAATCTATCCGAATTAGTCTCTCCAGAAATGTGACTAATGGGAGCTTCTCCCATGTTTTGACATTTCTTATGCCGCTATTTATTTCAAAGGGAGTAGTGCTGAATAATACTTCAATGTGACCATAATAGATGCAGTATGCATGCATTTTGTCCTTTTGGAGGTCTACCTGTATTCAAAACTTTGTAGAGGACTTGCCCTGGAGATGATGATGATGACCAAGGTGAGAATATGAATTGACTAATGTTAGCTGTGATTTCATCCCAAGAATTCAGTGATAGTATAAATAGATCTGTAGGCACATCTGTATTGCGGTTGCCCATGGTCTAGCACCTTGGAAAATCAGGATATGTCCCTGGAGGAGAAAATAGGCACTTTTCCCTTTTTCTCTGGAAAAGATCTGCTCAAAGGTGGGAAGCCAACACTGTGAAACACCACTGCTTAGGTGAACTCTACAATTTTCCTGTCTTTTGAGCTGAACTGTGGAGGACCAATGCAGACTAAGGACAGTGGTATGTTGGCTATAGGGATAAGAAGTCCAGCATGAACAGTTCAGCTTTAAAAGGTGCTGTGAAAATATTTCCTAGTTGCATGACTAAGCCCCTGTTCATACATGATCACTGCCACATCAAATGATGACTCAGTCCATTAGCTGAGATTCCGTTGGAATGTCATTTTCAGTTCTGATGCCAGAGGGGAGCAAAGTGGTATTCCTGGTTGCAGCCAGAGAAGTTGATGAGACTAAAAGCTTTGATTGCCACATAGGAAAGCTTGATATGCCCTTTGTATGTTAGATCCAATTCATTAAGAGTATATCCTTGCATTAGGAGTACATTCTTTATGTATATACAGGAAACCATGAGGTGAAGTGCTGTGTTAAGGGAAAAAAGCACCCGTTTTTATATTGAGGAAGTAGATCTGTATTATGTCTCGTATAAATAGCCCTCTGGACAACTGAACCAAATCTGAACCGTGTTTATGTATTTACATAAGAGATTATACAAATTTGAATTGAAATGCCTGGCTGACAGGCATTTCGACAAATTTATTTTTGTTACATAATAATAATAATAATTATTATTATTATTATTATTATTATTTCTTACCCGCCTCTCCCTCAGGATCGAGTCGGGGAACAACATCAATACAAATGACATAAAATGCATAAAACTGATTAAAAACATATAAAATTAATTCATTATTAAATACCAATAAAACTTTTAAAACTCTTAAACATCCTTTAAATCAAATGCTGTTGATGCCAGTTCATTTTATAAATAGCTTTTCAAATGCCTGTCCAATTTCTTTACAGTTATTTAAGCCTTTTTGTTGAACATTTTAATATATTTTACACCTACTGACTAGCTTGATTTAGAACTTTCAAAATACATCTGTTTTTTTCCCCACCACATCTATCATGCTGTCAGCCTATCCTTGTCAAGTTTTGCCAAACTGCTTGTTTCTTACAGATTCCATGCTGCATGGTGTGTGATTTTGTTTTTGTTTTTTTAAATAGGAAATTGCTCTTTCAGCTGTTCCAGTTGCAGTTGTTAATATATATCAAATGGGCCAATCCCCCCCACCTGTTCTCATGTTAGTGCCCAGATGTTTCAATGGTAATTATACTTTATCAAAGTAGACTATAATCGAAACAGTCCCCGAAGTGTCAGTGCTAAAAAACCTTTAGACCCAAGAAACAATGTAGTAAAATTGATTCTTTCACAGTACTTTCTGAGTTTGGAGTGACATGAAGCTAATAAAATGACATATGGGGGCCTAGAACACATATGCACACCCAGGGCCATGCAGAGCTGGTCATAGACCCAGGCCAGATGGGAAGTGTGTGCCTCCCCATTTCAAACTGCTCATATGTATTTTTTATGTTTTTTTTAATGCCCACTAACATGCCCGTTCTACATAACACCTTCGTATTAAACCTGTTCTGCAACACCTCAATGTTGAATAAGAAATTAACATTTATTTTTAGTTGCTGTACAAATAGAAGCAACAACAACAGAACAGTCCTTCATCATTATCAAACATTATCATCATCACCCTCACGGTATCATCATTATCATTATTATCATTAATAACTATCATCATCATTACCTCGTCCTCCGCTCCAGAGATTATATGCCATGGAGAAGTTTGAGGAAAAAGATGCAGTAAGGACAACCATCGTAACTTAGGCACTTATATCCCCGCCCCACATGCAGCATGGCCCTCTGGAGCTTGTAGTCTGACCGTGGTATTCACGATGGATGGCTTCTGCGCTGTTTCCGCAAGGCGGGCTCCTCGCTTCTCAATGGGCCGCTTACACTACAGAAGCAGTAGCGTAAGCTGGGGGGGGACTCCTCGTCGGAGTGCCCCCTCAATCATAGGCCCTGGACCAACTGACCCCACTGACCCCCCCTCTGCTTTGCCCTGCCACATACATCACTAAGACTATGTGTTGAAATTATAATCTCTGGTTCAGTTAGTGAAAGGTAACATAACATAGCTAGGAAATTATGGAAGTATGTGTAGTCAGGATGCAGTATAGATTAAACACTGCAGCAGGGAAGACAAAAATAGTACTCGTCTCCTTGGTATAGCTGGTATACAGTATTTACCTCACATAATACATGTCATGGAATATTCCAACAAAATGCTCCATCCTATCATCTGAGAGCATCCTTGTTCTCATTGCTCCATCGGTACATATTATTTGTAAACCTTCAATCTTTTACGCTTTAATGATAGTCTGATATTCTTGCATACCCTATTCAGACATCTGCCTGAATGCATGACAGCTAAATATGTGTAGAGGGATGGGGCCACACATGGTGCTCACCCTGCCAATATCCCTGTGCACAGTAGCCCTCTCCCCTCAGTTACTGTGTTGAGCCTGATAAAGCTGGTTCCCTGATCGTGCAGAGTTCAGCCCTAATCAGGCATTCTCAGTAGATTAGGTACATGAGCAGGGAGAGTTGTCCAGCTTCGCCCCTCTCTGTCATCTCATTCATCATCTTCTGCTCATAGAGAGTGACAGTCAGGAGAGCCTCCTGGAACCATGGAGGTTCCACGCAATCCAGAATGTCTGGCACGCATGGAGATACTGGGGTTCCATTCCCCTAGACAGATTTCGCCATTACACATTTAGGTAAACACCTGAATAAGGCTCAGTTTTCCCCTCATTTGCCTCTTCATTTTCCCTGCCTCTTTTGTCTCTTGTTTTCCTCATGCTGTGCACAGAGATAGTTTCATTAGTGTTAGCTTCTCCAGAAAATAAATTGTTGTTAACTTATATTGATGATGGCATTTCCTTCTTTCTCTCCTAAAGCCCGAGTTCTTCCTTTCTCTCTCTCTCTTCTAAGACTAGGCTGTGTGGGAAGATTGATTCCTGAAGAATTGTGTGGAGTTGCCACTGAATATTATCCCCTAAATTAAAATTTGAAACATCCTGCTTTTATAAAACATCTGTAGAGAAGATATACATTTCAATAAGATAATTGAAATTTCTCAAGGAAGGGGGCCTTCCACATCCCTATAAATGTGGTGTATCCTGCTGGTCCTTGGTACACACAATAGAAACATTTGCTTAGGGTGCGTGCTAAAGTTATATTCTGGTGGCTAGAGATGGCTTTTAAATGAGCTGTCATTCGAAGAATTATGAGAAATCTCATTCTGTCATTATTTCCCCCCCCCCATCATTTATTGAACACTTTGCAGACTAAAAATGTGAATCTTATAATTAACTCTTGAAACACCTCTTTGACACATTGCTATATTAAGGCAGTTTTATGGCAGTTCTATAGTTTAAATTGGAAAGGCAGCTTACGTGCCACAGAAGTTGAGTGAAAATAATCGAAAGGGACAGTTGAATTTCTGTGCATGCTGTTTGCTGAGGCTGTAACCCGATGATAGAGGACATGTTTTGCATGCAAAAGGTCCCAGGTTCCATTCTTGACATCTTTAGGTAGGACTCAGAAAGATTCCTGTCTGAAACCCTGGAGAGTAGCTGCCAGTCACTGTAGATGTTACTGAGTGAGATGGACCAGTGGTCTGATTCAGCATTAGGCAGCTTCCTACGTTCCTGTGATTTTCATCATTAAAGTTATGTGTGGTGAACATCTTTGAATGCTGCAGTCCCTGCTGGGGAGCTATGTACCAGCATATCCCAATGCATAGTAGTGATGGAGTAATCTTGATGGCCTTTCTAGTACCTGCCAACTTACAAATATTAATGGAAGGATAGCGAATAGGGCCTTAGACCATGATCTTAATGCATGGACAGGTTCATAGGCTGTAGGCCATCCTTGAAATAATTTTACCTCAAACCATTTAAGGCTTTAAACGTCAAGTCCATCACTTTGAATTTGGACCAGAAACACATTGGTAACCAGTGTAGCTGGTACAGAATTTGGTGTAATATGCTAATCTTTTAGCACCGACAAGGACTTGAGCGGACATATTCTGCACTAGTTTTTAGTCATCTTCAAAGGTAGCATCACACAGAGTGCATTACAGTAGTCCAGACTGGATGTAACTAGGGCATGCAAAACTGAAGTTAGGTCCACTTTCCCTAAATAGGGTTATCATCACTCATTGGAGTTGATAACAGGCACCACCTGGCCATTGCCACCACCTGTGTTTACACAGACAACAATGAATCCAGAACCAGCCCCCAAGTTACAAACGTGGTCCTTCAACCCCATCCAAAACCAGACAAATCCCTCGATCCAGTTCAGCAGTTTTTTCTACGCACAGTACTCCTGTCTTGTCTGGATTAAGCTTCAGTTTGGTCATCCTCATCCATCCAAAAGCCACCTTGAAGTACTGCTTCAGGGATTCCACAGCTTCCCTGGGGCTAGTAGGTGGAAAATATAGGTAGAGCTGCATGTCATGCATATATTGGTGATACTGCAGCCCAGACATCCAGATTGCCAAGGGAACTAATCTGGATGTCTGGGCTGCAGTGTCACCAGATCATGTTAAATAGCCTTGTGGACAGAATGGTACCCCAAAGTCCATGGGGCCAAGCAGAAGTCTCCAGCAGTACATTCCAAAACTAAGCTGCCAGGTATGATCAGAGCTACCATAGCACCATGCCCCCTAAACCCAATTTATGCAGGTGATCCAACTTCTTGTTGCTTTGTGTATAAGTGATTATTTATTAATAGCCAATACTTTCTATATAGAAGGTATTGGCTATTAATATACTGCAATTAGAATTGCAGTATGATATATATATATATATATCATACTGCAATTCTAATTGCAACTGGAAGAGCAGAGACCTTCTGGCAGATACAATATGAGCAAATTTTTACCGCATCCATAGTGACTTGCAGCAAGCTTCTCTTTCTGTTTGCGCTTTCCACCCACAAACTGTAGATAATGCTGAATTATCTTATGAAGTTGTTTTGGATTTTTGATAATAATACATGCGACACGTTTTTAAGTCCCCAAAAGGCACTATATAAATAATACTGATGATCAGCCCTGCCCCGAAGTTCTTGATCTAGTGATTTGCAGAACTTGAGTGATAAGGATTGCCATCTATCTCCATCTCCTCATGCAGTTATTTATAGACTTGTTAAAACTAAACAGATGCAGCTGAATCCTGAGGACGGCTGAGAGAACATCAGGGTAAAACTCCCCGCATACTATTTTTGTCTTTGTTTAAGGATTTTTTGCAGCTCTCTTGGCAGGTTTACTTCATCACCATAAAAAATAATTGGATTCATAACTTTTCCCCATGATTTAATGCTTCAGAAGAGAGTTTCCTCCTAGACATGGTAATCCCTGATAAAAAGAGCTATTTTTGAGCAATTGTCCAAAACGAGGATATTGTCTGAATTACAACTGTCTTGTAAGTATTAGATAGGAAGTTTTCTAGAAGTCATGAGCTCACCTGATTTTAGCATCAACAAATGTCTGTTACTTGCATTCTTCTTCAAGATTAAGAATTTAAAAAGAACTATGCAGGGGCAGAGCAAAGGCCTTTCTGGTTCAGCATTCTGTTCCAGGATTCCTATGGGAAGTCCTCAAGTAGGGCATACATACAATAGCACTCTCCTGCTCAGGTTCCCCAGCAAATGGTGTTCAGAGGCATACGGCCTCTGAACCTGGAGGTAATATATAGACACTTCAAGAAGGATGCAGACAAACTGGAGGGGGCTCAGAGGAGGACCCCCCGCCACTGTGACTGCTGTTGCCCACAGTAATATCCAAGGTGGTCGAGGTGTTTTTAATTTCCTACTTTTTAATTTATTTACTACAGGATTTATAACCAGTCCACAGCAAAAGATTTTGGAGCAGTGTACAAGTTAAAACCCTACATACAACATTTATTTTACAAAATTACACCACATACAAAAAAAATCACAATAAAATAACAACTACATCACTGAAACAGTTGTTGGGATTTAATCATCACTCAGGAAATGCTTGTCTAAAAAGAAAAGTCTTCAGCCAACATCAAAACCAAAGTAATGTAGACACGTGTGTGATCTCCGTTGAAAATACATCCCATAGCATGGGAACTGATACACCACAGGCTCTACTCCTGGTGGTTTCCAATTAGTTCTCTGACCCATGTGGGACCACCAGGAGACTTCAGTGATTGGGTAGCAGAGCAGCCAGAGTGGCACAAGACACCATCCTCCCCCCCCCCCCTTCCCAGAGACATCTTGCCCAGGACTCCCTCAAACCTACCAGTGCTCCTGGCTTCCAGGGTACTAACAGGGCCCGCCACTGACACTTTCGCAGGGAATAACTGGCCCAGCACTGGTTCTTTCTGTCATTTGATTTCTCATAATGCCCCATGCCCCCCCCCCGATTGATGTTTTATCCAGGCCGTTGCATTGTATGAGAGTGGCAGTTAGACTCGGCAAGCAGGCACTGCTTGGAGCTAGCTGATGCATCGGCTGATGCCATGTGTAGGGTGACCAGATCGTCCAGGGTTTCCCGGTCCTAACCAGGAAACCTAGGGCGATCCGGGCTAACCGGGGGGCGGCGGGGACAAACTGAGGCAGCGGGGGGTCATGTGGCGGCAAGCGGCGGTAGACCCGGTAGGTCCAGGCTGGGTTTTGGGGGAGATGGGTGGCTTGGTGGTGGGGTTTTGGGTGAGCCCCCCCCTGCCACCACCTGCCGGGGAGTCCGCTTCCCTCCAGTGCTCGAATCTACTGAGAAACAGGCTTCATGGCCTGTCCCTCAGTTGCGCGCCGGTTGATGATGTCATCACCTGGCGCGCTACTGAGAGACAGGCTGCGAAGCCTCAGTAGATTCGAGCACCGGAGGGAAGTGGACGCCCCTGCAGGTAAGGAGCACGAGGCGCGAGGCAGGAGGGGGGCACTTACCTGCTGGGGTGGCTGCTTCCCGGGCTGCGCCGCCGGGTCTGCCGCCGGGTTCTCCACTGCCGCCGCCGGGTCCTCCACCACCGCCAGGTCCTTTGCCGCCACTGCCGGGCTCGTGAGGCCAGAGGCCGCGCAGAAGAGGCGGGAGAGCCCCAAGGAGCCCGGATGCCCGCGCGGAAGAGGCGGGAGAGGACCGATTACATCACTTCCGGATTCAGCCTTCTCCCACCTATTCCGCGCGGCCTCTGGCCTTACGAGCCCGGCGGCGGAGGACCTGGCGGGGGCGGCGGAGGAAGAGAACCTGGTAGGTCCAGGTTGGTGTTTTTTGGGTGGGGGTGGCTTGGTGGGGGGGGGGTTGTTTTGGGGGGGTGGCGGGGGGGGACTGGGATTTTGGTTTCCAAAATCTGGTCACCCTAATGTAAGGCCTCCAGGGCCCACTGGTAGTGGAGAGAGCTCAGCAGAGGGAGCTCACTTTGTGCAAACCTAGAGCTGGCCCTGTGTGCTGCTAGTCCCATCTGAACTATTTTCCAGCGGTGTGCTGGCAAAGCCTGGGCAAAGCAACTCTTGGGTCTTAATAGCTTTCCATGTTAGGTCTGTTTGGTAGCCATCACAGTGGGGGGAGACTTTTTCTTCTTCTTTCATTGTTTTTCTTCGTTTTGAAATCCTAGCTGCAGATGATAGCTAAATGTTGTAATTTATGTGAATTGAACATCATAGTGAGAGCATGCACTTGAAGCCTGGGGCTCCCATATCTCACAAAACAGTGACTTCTCCTATCCCAGCAATCTCTCCAATCTCCTGCATGTGGCACTCTTCTTGTTTTGTGGACCTTGTGCTGCTTGCTAGACAGGAGTTAACTACTGAAGGCTTCAATGTGAGGCTTCTCTAGCTGCAGTGGAGCCCATAGAGGCAATAGCAGTGGCCAGGTACTAGGGTGGTATGATGGGCAGAGGGTTGATACTATCATTAGAGTCTAATGCTGCTCACTCCATGCATGGAGCAAGCAGGAATGGACCTACTGAGAATTCACAAGCTGGAGGAAAAATATTCCCCAGCAGATCAGCACCATAATTAAAAGAATACATTTTCAGGTATAGTTTAACATTTGACAGTTTAGTGTGCAATCAATATAATAGTTAATTATTGGACAACTTCTCGTAGACCTGTTTAGCACGACACAATGGGTTATCGTGGGTTAATTAACCCATGATTAGCCACAGTGTGTGGGGAGCGCATGTGGTCACTGTTTTGAATATGCAACCCTCAGTTGTGCCATGTCATCTGAACCTGGTCATTGTGGGTTATTTGAGGGTAAACAACCCTCACTTCACCCATGATTTGCAGTAGGGGTAAGCAAACGTTGTTTAATATTGTGTTTGCCAGGTCTTTCCTGGGAAACCAGCCAGCAGAGTTCTTATCAGTCCATTCTGGGATTGCAGCCAACAGAAATGCTTTGAGTTTGTTTTTAGCAAGGAGATATTAACGCCTGCAAAGCGTGAAGTGCTGAATCATCCCAGCCCCTATAGGCAGGAATACAAGGTTCCAGAATCTACAGACCAAGTCCAAAATCCAGGGGGAAACCAGAGAGAGTGTCCACAAGCTGAGTCCAATTCCAAAGTCAAGAGCCAGAGAGAGAGGCCACGAGCCAAGTCCAAATCCGAAGTCAAAAGTCAAAGGCCAAAGCAGGAGTCCACGAGCTAGAATCAAGTAGTGAAGCTAGGCAGTTTGCACGTCGGTTGTTTCTAGCAGAGAAATGTCTTGCACTTTGAGTCTTTTTAAGCAGCTCCTCAGCCTGGCCTCACCCCTCCCCAGCTGTGCCTCATTACTCAGTTTTAACTATTTAAGCTCAGCGTCCACTGTGCCACGTCTCAGCAGTCGCAGATTTCTTCTTGCTGGTTAGACCTGCTCTGCACGCTTTAGACACCTCCTTTGCTGAGGACTGGGTGGCTGACACTCTTTGCCTTCAGAAACTTCTTCAGGGGAGACAGGAGGTGGAGGAGGATAACTTTCCTGGGGCTTCTCTGCCACCTCTGCCGCATGGCCCCTCTCCTCCTCTGACGCTGCCTCCGATAGTTTCTGAGGCAAAGAATCTGCAGCCATGGGTGAGTCAGCTTCATCCTCTGATGAAGATTCCTCAGGAGGGGCCATGACATTTAACCCTCAAATGAACCATGATGACTGGGTTCTGACAAAATGGTCCGATTGGGGGTTGTGCAACCAAAATGGTGGCTGCACAAAGTCAGCACATGCTGAACCCACAATGAGCTAGCCATGTCATTCAAACTGGTCCTTAGTGTAGAAAATGCTACTACTCGGTTGGATCCTTACCCACACCTGCATGTACCCCAACTCTGATCCAGAGTGTCCCCCAACCTTTTGGAGAAGACTGAGAGGGGTAGAGGGCTACAGAGGGGAAGGGATAATGCATTCCACCAGTGGTTTGCTTTCAGTGGTGGAATGACACTGTTGGATTCAACCCACTGTGCTGATTGTTGGAAAACAGCCAAGATCCTCTGTTCCTTTATTTCAGACTTTCATTTTCTGTGAATCTCTGAACCATACAAAGATGGCAGACTGCTTTCATGAGAGAATCTAATAGCAATATATTTTATGATCATAAAGCTGCTTTGTAAAGTCAAGCTAAACTAATGTATTGTTGAGTGATTAGTATAGGCCATGTGAGCTTTTCTATGGCAGTTCCCAAGTTTTATACACTTAAGAGAACAGACATTCAGTAAGGCACAAAACTCATGAATATAAAATACCTTTAGACCTGGATATTACAGAAAAATAGTACTCTTCTTTAAAACTGGTATAATGCATTAAATAATTCATATTATGCTTAAAACTCTGAGTGAAACTATTCCTCTTTGTCACTCATATTTGTAAATAATATTTTTCTTGAGAACTTCTTGAGTTTGGGTTATGTGGCATTCTCTTCACCCTTTTTTTGAGATGAGTAAAGCAAAATGAACTCCATTTTTAAACTTGTCCTACTTTTTAATAGGGTTGCCAACTGATTACATAGTATTTGGTTGATTAAAGCAGCTCTTTAAACTGCAGCTTCAATTTATTTAAATTTACATATTACCAGAACCTCAATTTAGGTGACTTACTGAGCTGATTTGCAGTTCAAAGAAATAAAAACTACTATACACTATTAGAATAAAAGGTACTCATTAATTATTACATAATATTGAGGAAAGAATAGCTCCCACGAGCCCAGTGGAATGACTCCCTGTTCTATTTGGCTATGAGATGATTTGGAAATGGCTACCCAATTATTAATAATGGTAAGGATGGAAAATGTACAAATATGTCATCATTAATGGTCTGCTTACTCAGAGTTTGGGGTAGTGCCTTCATGCTCAGATTAGTTTTGAACATACTAGCGAAGGGAGACACATATAAAATCTGTTTGGATCTCCAACGCAAAATACGCTTTGTTCTAGAATAGCAAAACACAAGTAATATTCAAATACACTATGGTAAAATGATTGTGCATTTCTGTATGATTTTTAATTATAATACCTTGTTATTAGGAATAAGCTTTATGTAACCAGATAATAATAAAAAAGAGAGAATGGATTGTTTAAAAATAGTATTTCCTATTGTTGTAGCACACTGAAACCAAAATAACCCTCCTTTAGCTGTCTAAACTTTGCCATCACCAATTTAAAATGAATCCCACAGATTAAACAGCAAAACCATCATTTGATTAATAATAATAATAATAATAATATATTCATTTATTTATTTATTTATTACCCGCCTCTCCCTCCGGATCAAGGCGGGGAACAACGTCAAGCATAAAATACACAAACTGTTTAAAAGCACATAAAACCAATACATCATTAAAATACAAATAAAATACCAATAAAACACTTAAAATTCATCTGGGTAGGCCTGCCAGAATTTAATCTCTTGATTAAACCAATCAGATGTTGTACCTTATTAAAACAGCTTTCCCATGGTGTCTGTATGAAAATTAGGCTGACCATACGAAAAGGAGGACAGTGCTCATGTAACTTTAACAGTTGTAGAGAAAAGGGAATTTCAGCCAGTGTCATTTGTATGCAATTAGTTCCTGACGAAATTCCCTCTTCATCACAACAGTTAAAGTTGCAGGCACTATACTACAGTGACCATATACAAAAGAAGGCAGGGCCCCTGCAACTTTAACTGTTGTGATGAAGAGGGAATTTCAACAGGAACTAATTGCATACAAATGACACTGGCTGAAATTCCCTTTTGTCTACAATTGTTAAAAGTTACAGGAGCCCTGTCCTCCTTTTCATATGGTCACCCTATGAAAATCCATTCATCTCGAGAAATTCACTATACAGAGAATCCCAGCAACATGTGCCACTTAGGAAATGCACCAGTTCTAAACTAATGGTTTTCTGATTGCACTGTCAGTTTGCCATTCTCTATGAGAAATGTAAGTAAGAGAAGCATTTTGGCTAGTTGCTGTATACCTGTGGAAACCTACCATTGTCAACTCATCAGAGTTTGAGAATTTTTCAGAAGCATTCTGAGGGCTGGATTTTCAATCTATGTACATCACTTGATTTTCCATGACTTGCTAACTCAACAGCCGAATGTGTGAATTTGCCTTCATTGGAATGCATTGCATTTTTCATTGGCACTGGGCAATCTCAACGTTTTACTTGTCATGATTAATTTGTGCTGGTTCATTCGTATATGCAAATCATCATGTGCTGGTGGGATAGGTGACTGCTACATATCCGCTGCCATCTGTACCACCTTTCCCTGAGAAAATTGATACAGCATTTACCTTCAGTAATTTCATTCACATGTGTTCAAAAGTAAATTACTCCCTGTTGAGCTTTGAAATACTGAGATTAAATAGTTTTAAAAGTGTAAGTGGTCATATGAGAACACGCCTGAAGCAGAAGGATTTATCACCGTGAAACGTGCATTGTGTTGGTCAATTAACTGCTCTTTCAAAAGCACCAGCTTTTAATAAAGTTGATCAGATATGGAGTACTTCCGAAGATCATAAAAGGTTCATGCTGGAGATCAAGTGATATTAGCATCGGTTGTTGCCTTTGCCTCTATTTGCCTTTCTAAAGTCTCTTCCTACTCAGTGTATTAAGTATAGTGGAGTGAGCTGGCATGTCTTTTGAAAGGTACAGATTGATTCGGTAATGAATTGTGCTGATTTTAAATTATGGGTGCATTTGTTTTGGGAGGGCTGAGAGGAAAAACGAAAACATGGGGAATATATGGTCCTCCCTCTACATTAAGATTTCTGTGGGGGTGGGGGCTGCTTCAAGTACCTTTCTTGTCATACATTAGGTTTCTTGAACATGGTGCTTATCAAGTCTGTAGGGCTAATCTACTTGTGGTTTTTAGGAAACAAGCCAAATGCTGTTGTCATTTTAGATGGTGTTTTATATTGATTGTTTATTACAGTCAACAAGAACTAGACTGACAACCGTTACCCAGAGGACCTTCTCTTCTGCCGCTCCCAGATTATGGAATGACCTGCCGGGAGAGATTCGCCAACTCACTAGTCTTCCGGAATTTAAAAGATCTATAAAGACTTATCTCTTCCGGCAGGCCTACCCAGATGAATTTTAAAGTGTTTTATTGGTGTTTTATTGGTGTTTTAATGATGTACTGGTTTTATCTGCTTTTAATCAGTTTTTGTATTTTGTGTTTGGTGTGGTTCCCCGCCTCGATCCGTTGGGAGAGGCGGGTGATAAATAAATATATTATTATTATTATTATTATTATTATTTATTAAAGTAATTTAAATGTTTTGTAAGCCCCCTCAAAGATATTTGGACTGAAAGGCAGGACAAATGTCAAAATAAAATGAATACATGTGCAGTTCATTCTTTCCTTTCCTTTCAAAACATACAATAAAGTGCTGATGACGATCCATTATGCCATGTTCCACAATGAAGCTGATAAAGTTTGGAATAGAAAAAGGACGCAATCTGAGCAAGCATGCATCAGCAAAATTTCAAATGATTCAATCAGTTTCTTTTATTAGAGTTTCTGTACTTGTATAACTGCTGAAGTCTTAGAACATTCTCTTTGGTTTACTGATTCACCCAGTGACAGCCACAGATGTGCTTCTGAAGTGAATACTAGCAACTTCGGTAGCACTGTTTATGCATTTACAGTTAGGGTTGACTTCTTTTTGGTGGCAGATATCCTGTGCCTTTAACAACTGCATAAGAGGCTGAAATTCAACAGGTAAACCTTTTCTTCCATCATTGTTGAGCTTTGAAATACTGAGATTAAGTAGTTTTATAATGTTCTGAGGGGGAAAGTGTAAGTGGTCATATGTGAACACACCCGAAGCAGAAGGATTTATCACAGTGAAATGTTCATTCAATTGGTCAATTAACTGCTGTTTCAAAAGCACCCACTTTTAATAAAGTTGATCAGGACAATTTCCACCTGCTGAATTTCTGCTTGCCATGTAGTTGTTAAAGGAAATATACATTCCACCAGAAAAGTGTGGCAACCTTATTTATACTTCGAACAAAAGAACCACTTACAGTCTGTGTCAGCCACTAGGGAATTTGTTATCATTCCAGTCATCTCAACCTGGCTCTCTATTAATCTGAAAACTTCTGAGTTGATTGGGAAATCAGAACCTGCATTCTCCTCCAAGGGGAGAGACCATAGCTCTGTACTAGAACACATGGTTTGAATGCACAAGGTCCCAGGTTCAGTCCTTGGCATCTCCAGTTAAAAAGGATCTGGTAGCAGGTGAGGTGAAAAACCTGTATCAAAGACCCTGGAAAGACACTGCCAGCCGCAGTAGATAGCACAGGGCTAGATGGACAAACAGTTTGGCCTAGGATAAGGCAAGTTTTCTTTGGTCCTGTATTAACACAATTTGCCTGCCTTCCAGGGCACACTGTCTTCACAATATGGTTAAGGACTCTATATAAAAATACAAAAATTACCATTTCTACATATAAACCACAAGACCCTTTCTTTATTGTGCTGTCTTTCTTCTTTACTCTTGGTCAATTATTCCCTTAATGTTTCTTATGCATATGTGGCATAGTATAATTATACTGTAATCCAGCATAGCATCAAACCTGGGACCTTCTGCATGCAAAGCAGATGCTCTAACCAATAGTACTGGCCCCTTGAATAACAAGCTAAACAATGTTAGGCTTAAAGCCAGGTGCTTGCTTAATTAATGTGCCCTGATGACCGCTGCGTTATATCCAGATAGGGTGGCAGCCTATGCTGCTTACCCTTTATATGGGCAAATTGGGTGAGGCCGAGCCCTTAAAAGAAAACATGCCCACTAAGGGGAAGCAAAATGAAAGCTGGGCTGCTCGAGGGCCAGGGCTTGAGCGGATCCGAGAAAAGGCCTTGTGCCCAAATA
Source organism: Anniella stebbinsi (assembly GCA_029215795.1). NCBI lineage: Eukaryota > Metazoa > Chordata > Lepidosauria > Squamata > Anniellidae > Anniella > Anniella stebbinsi. Next base: position 96,571,312 of record JARDYH010000003.1, read on the forward strand.
GGTTATAAGGGGGTGAAATTCAAAGCAGCTTTCATGGGTTTCCTTCCCTTGGCAGTCACCCTTCCAGATACTGACCAGGCCTGAACCTGCTTAGCTTCAGCAAGGTGGCTTTATCAATTTTTTTTTACTCTTTGCCCTTTATATTAGTAATAGGAAGAACTGAGGCCAGAAAGAAGCAGGGGGATCTGCCCAGAGATATTCTGCCCCAGATGGGATGATAAAGTTATTAAAGAAGTTGTTATTAAAGAAGTTGTTTTTAATGTGGAATATAATTTTATTTTTTATTTATTTAATTTATTTAAAGTATTTATTTGCCGCTTTTCAGGGCAAAACCCCTCCAAAAGCATCATACAGCAGGAAACACACAAAACTAGTATAATATTAAGAGTGATTAAAAATGCAATAAAAATAGTAAGAACACAGTAAAACCAGCAATAAAACCATCAACAAAACCAGCAATAAAAACAGCAAACAAATTAGGAGAAGACCAGAATAAAATAATATGTTTTCAACGTCTTCTTAGAAGTGTGAAATAATGGACCATGGTGGACCCCTGATGGCAATTTATTCTGGCGATATGGGCCTTCTCACGTGTTATCGCCCATCTAACTACTCTCACAGGTGAGCAAATAAGGAGGGCCACTGTGGTATCTAATCCCCTTTCCCTTGGGCTGAGTGAAGAACTGTCAGACATTCATTCAGAATCAGATTCTGAGGTCGAACAGACATTCCAGTCTGTACCAGGAGGGGAAGAGTTGATTCCCATGGCCTCAGTCCCAGCTGTGAATGAACCTTTGCCAGCACTTATCTCTGATGGTGTAGATAAACCCCAAGCTGAGAATCAGGCCTCTTCTTCCGAAGGGGAGGGTGTGAAAAGCCTGAGAGATGTGCGATTTTGTAGGAGACAGAGACCTGCTGAGGCCAGAGAGGTGAGAAGGCGGTCAGACAGATTGATTGCTCAGAAATAGCTTGGTCAGGACCAGTCTACATGAAGGCAGTAATAGACTTTTACTTTTCTTGAAAAGAACAGCTGTTTCGCTTGTTTAGCTTAATCCTGCCTCGAGGGCAAGTCGCTTTGAACTTTTAGACCCCCTTCTGATGAGGGAAGGTGTTTATAGTCTGAATAAAGTTTTGTTGATTTCCTAGCAGACCTCTTTTTTGACTTCAAAGAACGCAAGGGAAAAGGGGGTCATGACAGCCTCCCTTGCTGCTCTTAAAGTGCAGGCTGATTGGGTGAAGGCAGCCCTTCAAGTTATTTGGTCCCAAACCATTTAAGGCCAAAAGCAACACTTTCAATTGGGCTAAGATACACACTGGTAACCAGTGCAGCTGGTGCAGTGTAGGCATCACATGATCACTCTCACCAACGCTCAGGCAGCCACATTCTGCACCAGCTGAAGGTTGTGAACCATTTTCAAAGACAGCCCCACATATAGCTCATTACAGTAGTCCAGCCTGGACATCACTAGTGCATGGATAACTGAGGCATGGTCCGTCCTCTCCAGCTAGAGCAGCAGCTGGCATACCAGCCTAAGCTGGTAAAATGGAGTCCTGGACACTGCAGTATCCTAGGTATCGCCAATTCGTGCAGAGTCCAGGATGATTCCCAGACTACACACTACATCTAAGGCCAGTTGTAATCCTCCTTCCAGAGCAATTGGTTTCCCAACCCACATTTCCTCCATCTTGTCTGGATTACATTTCAGCTTGCTTAACTTCATCCATCCCAAACATTGGTTCACAAATTCAACAGTCCCCATGGGATGTGTAGATGAAATGAGACATAGAGCTCAGTATTGTCCACATACTGATGAGACTTCCTAATGACTTCCCCCAGATGTTTAGAAGCATGGGGGACAAAATGGAAACTTGTGACACCACACAAGCTAACGGTCATGGGGTAGAATTGCCTTCCCCTCTCCCAATGTCATTGCCTCCACCGCCTTAATGCCATGTGCCCAGCACTACATCTATAGTGGCCTCAACTTCCTCTACCGCTAAATACATTGTGAGCCTGCTAAACATGTTGCAGGATGGTGTTGGCTGGTGTACATTGGATATTGTACAATTTCTCTTCATTGGCTAAAATGTTCAGATAAACATTGGGGCAGGAGTTTTTGACAGCTGTTTGCAATATGGCTCCTGGTGTGGTTTGGGAATGTGCAGAAAGTTTGATTTACATTCAGTAGGTCCACTCCCCACATATCTGGGATTAGGAGGAGGGGTTACTGGGGCAAAGGATATGACTTTCAGATGTTCAAATTTGAGTTGAAATGCAGCATGTTTCATTTTAGAAATTTAGAACTTTCTGTAACACTTGTCACTAGCTGAACGATTGGCTGTTGTTCATTGTTTTGGGAACTGTAATCACCCAAAATGAACTCTATCCTAATTTGTTCTGGTTGTTTACCTACACTAAACTATGGCCTAATAAGCAACTAGGAAAATAATGCATCAAAGGATCAATTCTTGTCACTTCAAGGATATGAAACCTGCCAAACCGAGTTAGAATGGCAGATACAATTACCAAGTAGCTATGTGAAATATAACTTGCTGACTAATGCGAGTAGGTATCAATAAGAAATTTCCCCACATCATGGCTTGAAGGTCAGTAATCAGAATGATAATACAAATTAAGCATCTCCCACTGCAATAGTATTACTAATGGGCTAATAAAGACCTGTGTTTGAATTGAGATGAAGTTAATGAAAAGCAATTACCAAAATGTAGAGGCCTGGCTATTAATGGAAAAGCAAAGCACTTGAGCTGAAATGTATTGCCCTGTTTACTGGAGTAAGGCAAATTGAGAAAACTTGCTTTAAATATATGTGAACTGGAAGCTACTGCTTGGTTTCCACTCCACTATAACATAGAATTTTCAGATTGACATTTTGTAAATGTTGAGTTTTAAAACTGACTCTCTGTAAGGGCACGGCTAGTGTGACATTAAGGATAGACAAATATGTCAGTTTCACTTTTGGATTTTTAAAATCTTATAGTCTTTCCATCTCGAATATGAAGAAATTTGCAAATTTGGGCAAATTCTTATAAAAAACCAACTGAAACAAAATTCTTACCCATCTGCACCAGCCAAATTCAATATGTTCAAAGAGAGGACTGCATCATACCTAACTGCCAGACAAAAAGACTCTAAAATGGTTAAAGTCACAGGGATTCAAACCCTGACTTTTAGGAGCTAAGCAGTCAATGCCCTGGGCCTGGTTGGCAGAATCTGTCAGTTTCAGATTTTCTCACATTTAGTTTTTGTTTTAATCTGAAGTTCTTTTTATCTCATATTGAGAAATTTGTGAATTATGAAAAATTCTTTCTAAAAAAGAATTGAAACAAAATTCCCGCCCATTCCATTTCTTTATCAGGTATTAGTTTTCTACTATACTTGTGCATTGTGTTTGATGGAGTTTGCATCTTATATTGGCTTGTATCTGTGTATCTATCTAACTATCTACCCAGAGGACCTTCTCTTCTGCCGCTCCCAGACTGTGGAACGACCTGCCAGGAGAGATCCACCAACTTACCAGTGTTCCAGAATTTAAGAGAGCTATAAAGACTGATCTCTTCCAGCAGGCCTACCCAGTCGAATTTTAAGACTTTGTTGATATTTTAATAATGCATTAATTTCATATGCTTTCAATCAGTTTTATGTATTTTATATTGTTTGTATTGATGTTGTTCCCCACCTCGATCTGGAGGGAGAGGCGGGTAAGAAATAAATATATTATTGTTATTATTATTATTATTTTATTATTATTATTATTATTATCATTATTATTATTATTATTATTATCATCATCATCAATCGGGGTTCCAGACATTTTAAGACCTTGTGAAATTTGCAAAAGCCAATGAGAAGCAATGTTAGAACATAGCAAGCAACATTATGATCAATGAGCTGCTGGTCTAAGCTTCCCTTTAGAACAAAGAGGCTGAGCTTGGAGACTGAGTGACAGATGTGTGCCACTCTAAAGCCACATGCAGGCAGCCACTTGCAATACACGTGGGACTCAAGTGCAGGTGGGATGTGTGCAAACACATCCTGCCCCAAGGATCCTCGCATCCTCAGCTATGTTAAAGAACTTCACACATTGAGCCCAAAGGTCTGCATCGGAGCTTGTAAGGGTACTCAGCTGAATGCATTTACAGAACTCTTGTGATTGGAAACCTGCTTTATCACGGGAATTCCTGATCACAGGAATTCTGTAAGTGTGTTTAGCCAAATGCACTCACAAGTCCAAATTCAGATCTTCGTGCTCAACACACAAATATCTTTAATGTACTGGGGTTACTGGGATATTTGAGGGTGGGGAGTGCATACTCACCCTGTGTTGCAGGTGAATCCTCGCATAGCCCTTTCTATATGTAGAATTTGAGAATTACATGTTCCAGAGCTCCTTAGTGGCATTTCTTATTCAGAGGGAGGGAAGTACCAATGAGATGTGGCGGGGGGGGGGGGGGGAGACCATGGAATAAGTCACAGGAATTTAGGGATGTATGAGAATTTTGTTTTTGCTCGCAAAACAAGCTCCAAATGTGAGCTCAAGCAGGTGTCCTCCAAAAATATTTGCAAATTGTCAAATATGTTCGCATTCATCTTGTTCCCAATCTCCAGTTTGATTTATGCAAATTTCCTCAGTAGACCGAATCAACCCCACTTTAGTCTATGGAGAAAATTTGCAAAAAAATGGGAAGATTTGTGCACGTCTCCGTTTCGATTGCTGCTCAATTTGCACAGGTTTCCCATTTGCACAGAGTGGGTAGCGATTGTGAATGCATATCAGTCATGAGACAATGTTCGGATAATTCTGGAGAGCAAGAACATTGCTCTTCCACTCATCCCTAATTGAGATCCCAGGGACATTGAGAGCCAAATTTTAAAGCCTCTGAACTAATGTGAGTCAATGAATTAGGCCTCTAGACTACAGAATGCATAGAAGAACTTACCGTAGTTTCCAGGGACTGGTAACGGAGTCCAAAGGCCTTTTGTCACATGTATAATTAATGTATATACATGCCATACTGACATATCGGACTGTACAAATCAGGCAGCCAGGAATATAAGGCGCTTAAGAAAGAGGCTCAAAGAAACTAAAGGGCATTACTCAATCTTGCAATTTTTCAAATCAGTCATGACCTTCTGTGGAGAGTGGAGATGTGGAAGGGCTCCATATTACAAGTTTGCATTGGAATTTGAGAAATTATGCATGGGTACTAAAGTGAAGAGGCATCAAAGCATACAAGTGAGAAGATCAATAGAGACCAGCTGAGCTGTGATTTTACAGGTTGTGCACCTTGGTCTGGGGAAGAAGACCTAGAGTAGTGACAGGTAGCAGGGTACCTGTGTGACTGGGGGACTTCAGGATCCAGGAAAGATCCCAAGGTTAGCAGAACGTTAATTTGTCAACCCCCTATTCATATGATTAGTGTGCATTGACTGAACACATGAACAAAGCCCATACACAGTTGCATGCACGCACAGACTGGTTTGCAAGTGGAACAAGCGTGACTGCTGCAACAAAAAAACATGGTTATGACCATTCTTTTGTCCACGCAAAGCCATGTCAAAGTCTGGGGCAATTGTGATAGGAAATGTCACCTCTGGAAACTACCAGCATGACCAAGGCACCCTTCCCACAGTGCCATCCAGTGGGCCTCCCTCAACCTTCAAGACAGCCTTGGTTCTGAATTAGCTCAGAGTAGGAATTGTAGGGCAGACAGAAGAAGGAGGAGGTAGTAAACAACTCCAGCATCGGCGGGGGGGGGGGGGGGAGGCTTTGGCACGTTGCTTGCTAGATAGGTAGCAACAGCTATCAAAGAGGAGGTGGCTGCTTCAATTCCATCCCATCCTCCCTGCGTGCAGTTGAGGCCCAAATTTGGTAAATTAACATGTGAGTACTCTGCAGGTTGGTGGTTAATTTTAAGATTGGAATTGGAAAGTCTGTAAATTAATTGTTTATGAAGCAAAGTGGGTGTTTTTTTTTCCCAACTGCTCCAAATGGTTGGATGGTTTTTGATTTCCCAACACACAATTTCACCCAATTTGCTTTTGTAGAGGTCACATTTCAATAAAGATTGATATGTACCCTGCCCTTGGGCTGTTTATGATGAGAGGATGCAGACCCAAAATAGGGGTGTACACTCATGTAAATTACAAGGATAAGACACTTTTCAAGAGCACATACATTCACACTGCAAGTCAAGTATTATCAGAGTTTGACATCATCACTAGTCTTTGCACAGACGTGATAAAGGGAATGAGTAGGCAGACCATGTTCATGTTATTGTCCTGATCTTCTAGCTTATTATTTGGTAATAAGACCAAATGTCTCCCATGCTCGAACAAGTTTCTCACCCTAGACCTGCTGTTCAAATAAACAAGGCTTTAATATACTGTGGTTTTTCTAGCAGTTATAAATGTTCCCAATCTCTATTTGTCATTTGTCAGTGACAATAATTTAATTTTAGTGATTTGCTCTCCTGGGGCAGAATCAAATGGTGTAATTCCACAAAAACAAATAGCTTTAGCAGAGCGCTGCTCTGCTGATCCTTTCTGTTGTGCAAGCGGTTGCCCATTATATTTGCACAACCCATTGTGCAAGCAGAATGCACAACTTCTTGAGCAAATGTATTTGCGGCAGTGTAACTTTAGTTGGATTTTGCTTTTCATAGTTCGGAACTTAGTTTCAGCTAGCGCTATAATAATAATAATTATTATTATTATTTTTAACCCGCCTCTCCCTCCAGATTGAGGCGGGGAACAACAGCAATATAAATGTCATTGGCAGTAATGGAATGATAGAAATAGATACTGCCCCCTGGTTCAATTAGCTTTTTTCTTTTAAAGCAATGAGGGAAGATCCACTTGTTATGTGTCAAATTCTGTTTTGATATCCATAATGCTTTGTTTAGGTTCAAGGATGGGTTAGATATTAATGTGTTCTCTTTGGGGGCAGTTGCCATGGGAAAACCAATAGGCTCTTTTCAAGCATCTAAATATACTGTCTGGAGCTGGAAATAATTAGATTGGCAAGTAAAGTTGAGTGAGCATGCAAGGGGGCATTTCATGACTAGAAGTGCCATCTCATTGTGCTATATTATAGGGAAGAGATTAATTGAATGTGGGGAAATTTGGAGTCATTCCCACGCTGCCCTGCTCTACCCCAAAAGTTATATGGCAATTTAGCACTGCAACTCCACTGATGTAAATGTCAAGTATGAAATGTTTAAACTCAGCAGGAGATATTTGAATACTGTTCAGGAATGCTAATTTCATGAAGTACTTTGTGAAATATTTTGTTGAATGGTTGTATATAAATACTGATAGTTAATAAAAAATAAAATAGATGAGAGTATATCTACTGGCTTCATAAAAAAAAACCTGGCATTATAAAATGCTACTGATGTCGATATATGTAGTGGTCTCCCAAAATCCAAATTTCCACTTGTGTAATTGGCCATAGCCAAAACTCAGACTTCATCACTATTATTATTTTGCAGTTAGTAACAGTTCATACAAACCTGTTAATTTTCCCAGAGGCACATTTTGGTGGGTCTCTTGAGGTTGCAATTCCAATATAGATGGATAGAATATTAGAGGACTAAGACAATCTTATCTAGATTGCTATCCTACATGAACTTATTTAACAAGACTTACATCTGGGTAGCCATGAAAAGGAGTATTGTATTGAACAAGAAAGGCAAAGTAAGATGGAAAGTAAAGGCTCAGTTCTGTGATAACTGTCATGAGCTGCTCATTCCCTCTGGCATTCACACGTGCTGGCAAACTGACAAGAGACACTCACATCGGTAAGACTTCTTTTTATTGAGGAAATCACACGGTCAAAAGCATAATGGTAACATTTTTCGACACCCACCTTACGCTGAGTGATAGTTAGAAAATTTTAGGCTCCTTTCTTGATACGAACTTTCAGGCAAGCACTCGGGGGAGGTGGGGTTAGGGTTAGCCATTATCCTATTTTAGCTTCTCCAGATGCCGTGTACGCTGGCTCCTCAGGGGACATGGCCAGAGCCTAAACAAGATCCCAGGGAGGGGAAGTGCTCAAGGCACAGGGCCGCCTTGAGCCGGGCAGAGACAAAGATCATGAACCAGTCAATCCCAGCCTGCCAACTGCTGAGCTGACCATGGTAAGCAAGATCCCAGGGAAGGAACATCTTAGGCCCAGGAACTCCCCTGGACGTAACATTAGCTCTAGGGAAGCTCTCTTGCCACCGGAGTCAGGCCACACACACACACAATCCACATCAAACGCAAATCTATGAAAAGCCTCACAGTAGTTTCCATGGCACAATCCTTAGAAATCCAGAGTCCAAATAGCAAGTGAGTGAGCATGTGCAGAGTGCTTCCAAAATCCCAAACAGATAGAATCCAAACAAGAGAGGTTTCAGGCCAAGAGTCGAAAGATGATCTCTGGCAAGCCTCTTCAGCCTTGCTTCAGCTATTATATACTAAGGCCGGGCCTATTCAAAGGTCCTCTGACATGTAAACTATGCCCATTTGCCAACATAACAGCACAGGTCAACCCCCTTTTGATGATGCTACATTCTGAGTGATAGCTTCTACGAGTTGCCCTGTCCTTATCAAAACACTCCTCAGTTCTCAGAGAAGCTAGCAACATCCAAGGCCACAATAAGCAACTCCCATGGGAAACATAGGCAGAGATAAGCTTGCAGAGAAACAGACTTCCTAAAATTACTTTTGATGCGAACCTCCGGCCTTATGGTACACCTGACAAAAACGATCCTAGTCCAACAAACCCTGAAGTCTACACAGCTCATTTCCAATTTTAATAAATCACAATGTTACTTCTAAACAAAGCCAAAGGATTGTTTTAGTTTAAGCTTGGCTTAATAACTGAGTTACATACAACCCACTACACCTCCCTTTGCTCAAGCAGTAAACAAGCCTGAAAACTGCAGTTAACCATAACTTTCCCTTATATTGGAACTTGTCTGAGAGAATGACTTCCAAACAAGTCAGAATATGAAACCATGATTTAAAGTTGTCTTCCGTATTCTGGCTTATCAGTTCCCATGCTTAAGATGTAATGGGAAGCTATAATTACCTACAACTTCCTGGCTTTCTTGTACGAAGGGAGGAACAAAGCAGGATCCAAGTGGCTGCATATGGGAATATGAAGCTCATGCAGATCTTGGTTTCTTAAGATAAGATTTGATCATCCAAGCATGGCCATAGTGTATAAATTAGGATATGAGTTGCTCTTATGTTATGGACATAATTTTCCAGTCCAGTAGTCAAGAAGTCACAAATCAGTGCCTTTGGTTGGAGATCATATCCTTTGATATTCACCTTTTCTCAAACTACATCCTTTCCATCATAGGGGAGACCAGTAATTTTCCAGCAACAATTTATAAGTAGGCACTATAAGTTTTTGGCTGGCCATGCCAAACATAGTCACTAGTTGCCACCCACAAATCCCCTCCCTGCCCACAAATCCACTCCAACACCTCCATGGCTTTTCCCAATGGAAAGGCTGGTGAGAGAGTAGCCTGCTGTGGGACACTGGTCAGAGCCACTCTGAACACCTCCAGCCAACGTTGAACATCACATACAGATCATTGGCCTTTCAAAAAGGAAAGACTAGCAAGGAAGAGGCCCATTGGGCTGTCATTTGGAGTGAAGGATCCAGGAGTACCCCCAAACTGCGAACACAGTCTTTCAGGGGGGGTGTAACAAAAGACAAAACAATGTGCTAGCCTTAACCAAAAACCACAAACAAGGAATAATCAAAAAGTTAAGGTTTACAATTTTTTAAAAAAAATATGTTATATAAATATGTCCACAATGAAATAGAGCAATTGATATACACATTCAAATTTCTCTTCAGTGATGATCAAGCAAATTGCTCTATAAATTAATGAAGGAGGCAGGCCAAACGCATTTCGACATTTTTAGTCTTCTTCAGTGGCCTGTAATTACCAGCACAAGCTGATGCTGTAATTCAAATATTTAAAGATGTAACTGACAGTGTCCTGAAAGCAGGATGAATTGTATCACTCCCCAAGACCAGCAAAGCCTACAGCAAGTGCTCGCAAAATAATCCTGACCTCCGTTTCCCAAAGTCAAATGCTGTGTAACCCCATCCAGAACTGGTTGACACATCTCCAAACCCACATTGGGGCCTTTGACAGTAAGCACCTCCGTCTTGTCTGGATTCAGCTTTAGTTTGTTTTTCCTCATCCAGCCCATTACCGCCTCCAAGCATTCATTCAGAGGAGACATACTATTCTTATCTGACGCTGTTGTCGAAGGCATAGAGAAATATATTTGGGTATCTCATACAAATTTTTCTGCTTCTACCATTTAGTACTAATTTCGGTTATTTGTTAATCCTAAATTGCAACAGTAGTTTTACATAGAATCATAGAATAGTAGAGTTGGAAGGGGCCTATAAGGCCATTGAGTCCAACCCCCTGCTCAATGCAGGAATCTACCGTAAAGCATCCCTGACATATGATTGCTGTGTTCATTTTGTTTTGTTTTTTTCTGCAACAGATTTGGAACACAAGCCTCTTTAACAGTGACAGATTTATTGTGGCATATACTTTCATGTACTAGAGCCCACTTCATTGAATGCATGAAGTCTAATCTTCAGTGGGCAGACATATTTGTATAGGGGTATAGAAGAAAATGTCAACAGTGGAACAAATTGGGGCCAAGATGTATAGTGTATGATAGTTCTATGTAACATTTAAACTATAAAAGATAAGAACAGAGATCATTAACAGCAGCAAAACCTGATAACAATATGAACATTTTAGCTTTGCTTTGTTAATTAATCCCCAGAGTGGGAGAGGAAACAATTGATTTGATTCAGACCTAAATGAATAGAATCAAACTTCCCAATAAGTTTGAATTCATCAGTTTTTCACAGGAGTTTCCCTTTTTGAACTTCCTTTGTTGAAGAATACCAACTTTTTAAATGTTACTTTTTTGTTGTATTTTTGGTACATAATAAGTAAATAACAGTTTATTTTTATATATTTTCCCCCAAAGGAGTGTGCAAGAACTAAATTACATAAAGGGCTTTTGTAAGGTCCCAAATGCTTCACCACAATTAATATTATTTGTATTCCCTGATTTGCATGTTACCCTAATTTGCAAAGTTAAGGCAGATAATCTACTTGTCCCTAACCAATATATTGCATCCTTAGTGAAGTAATCTTACCATCTCTCTCAACAGCTTTCAGTATTACCCTTTGTTATTTCCCCCACCCAAGTATTTGTTCCACAGCTTCTTCCCACTCATTAAGTATTACAGCCTGTTCCTCCTACAAATCTGTTCTTTTGACAGTTATCCTACACACAACCTTTATCTTATTCATTTTCTGCTGTTGTTGGATTACAGTTAGTTATTGTAATAACTGAATTATATTTTGCAAATCATAGGCTGCATACAAATGTATAAATAGCAGTTGCTTCCCATTTTTCTTCTCTGCGATGAGCCTGAAATATCTAATTGTAAATATTCTGTATTTACAATTACATCCTAAGTGTTAACATGAGCAAAATGGATCCCTTCTTGATATATTAGTGAACAAATAATGTGAGGGGGAATACATAGAGGCAGTGTAGTTTAAGTGCAGGAACTGGTTCTACCCTTCTAGGCACTGTGTTGGAATACCTGAGAAGTGCCACAGATATTGCCCATCCACCACTTCATGCCATGGATCGCTGGGAGATGTGTCTGTACAAGGGGAACAGAGAATGGCGCAAGAGATTATTCTAAAAACCTGAAAGTGGGAGCAGGAGCTGTGCAGATGCAGACCAAACATGGCTAATTGCAAAATATCCAAAGATGCCCTGATCCTTGGGAAGTTGGAGGAACCTGCCCGGGGATGGGTGGGTAGAGTTTGCTGAGATTTCAGCAGCTTGGCCCCCGGACTCTGGCTCATTTACCTGCGACCTGGGCTGACTCAATGGCCCTGTTCAGAAGACACCTTAAACCAGGATGGTTAAGGCTTTTTGTTAACAACAAAGCCTTAGCCACCATGGTTAAAACCTTAGCCACTGTATTTTAAGGTGTCTTCTGAACAGGGCCATTCTGTATTGAGTCAGCTCGTGAATTTTTGGGTATTTATTTCTTAAATAACCATTTGCACATTTCCAACTGTAATTGGCGCAAATTATGGCTGAAATTTGTGTAAATTATGGAAATTGGAGCTGCAATTTGCATAAATGGAGATTTAAGAAAGTTCCTGGATACAGGGGAAAAGCTTGCAAATGCAAACCTAGCTGGGAGTTCTGAGGAAATCCAGTGAAACCAAAAGCAGATTTCCCTGCCATGCCTTCTCTACCTGATCCAGTTACTATCCCTCAATTTTAATTGTGTAAAATTTAAATGATGATGCTTCCTTCTGGACATTATACTTTAGAAAAGTTGTGAGCAGAAAATAGATCTATCCTAATGTTTTGGACATCAACTCCCATCGTTCCTGATCACTGCCCATGCTGGTAGGAACTTTTACGAGTTGAACACCAAAACATCTGGAGATCTATATTCTTCCTGCCCTTGCTTTAGAACAGCCTTTCCCAACCTAGTTGGGTTGCAACTCTCAACATGAGATGCTCTAAAAAAAGAGAAGTCGGTGGCCCTAAGTTGTTCATCATCAGTTTTGGTGCTTGGTTGAAAGCTCTAGATCCTTAACGCTGTTTTGTTAAGTGTAGTTTTTTTGTTTAATGGATTTGTTTATACTTTGTTGCTTTATCATAATAGAGGGGAGGAACTAGAGATGAGTAAAGCTCAAATGTGTTTAGAATCCTGGAAAAGGGTGAACATTATGACGATATTTTTTTCTCCAGATCCCCACAATTCAAGGAAGAAATTAAAACTAGCTATGTTTTTACATGCCTTCAGTTTTGTGCAACAATATTAGATGACAGCAAAGAAATGTGCTTCACTTCTTGGAAGGCAATTATATTTTCCCAATCACCCTTGGTTCACCCTGTATCACTTGACTAGATTGTGTGGGATCACAACCTAAACATTTGCAAATTTGTGGTGAGGAGGCAGAAAGAACAGCTTTCTTTTTCAGCTGTGAGCAATGCTAATTGCTTTGATTGTGGAAGACGAATTCACTGTGAGTAATAAAAGCACATGACAGGATGAAGGCACGATGCTTGATTGGGAATAAGTTTCTTTCTCTCTCTTTCTCTCTCTCTTTCTCTTCAATTGTTTATATGCTTTTCAAATAGCTCCAGGATCCTAAATAACAAAACGTTTTATTGTTGCAAGGCAATCTTTTTTAGTAAAATCCAGGAGATGAAATAATTCAAGATATTTGTCTAGATCTTTACCTGTTGGGCCATGATTCCACAACTGCCACTAGAATTGGTACCTCTACAATTTTCTTTTTATTTAAATAGTTTGAGATGAGCTTGAGAAGACTTCAACTGGTTCAGCAGTCATTTCCTCTCCTCAGAGAATCAGGGGGCTATGGATTTAACAGAGACTTCCTACCACATCATTAATTTGAAGGGAAAGGATTTGAGAGAATTGCCATCCTCCTGAAAGCAGCTTCTGGGGAAATTTTCATTAGAGTCGCAGTACAGGGGAAAGTTTAATCCCCCTCCCCATTTCTGCATCCTACAGTCCCAATCCTGATCTCACACATATATCATACCTGCTGTTTCCCTAAAAGCAACAACACATGAAATATGATCATGAATTTCTCACACCATCATATCGATATCCATATGTCCGATAACTATCGGACATATCGGATTTTCGGACCACCATTTCAGTTGTTTTCCCCATAGGCTTGCATTGGGGGAAAGAAAGCTTTCCCCCAATGCAAGTGTATGGAGAAAAACACTGGGCCGGCACTCCCTCCCCCCCACTCACGCTCCCTCCCCCCACTCGCACTCCTTACCTGCCACCACTGGTGGTCCGTAGTACTGCGAAACAGGCTTTCCAGCCTGTTCCTCAGTACAGAGACGTGCCGAGTCACTCAGCGCGTCTCGGTACTGAGGAACAGGCCAGAAAGCCTGTTTTGCAGTACTACGGACTGGCGGCAGAGGGGAAGGCCGCAGGTAAGGAGTGCAAGTGGGGGGGAGGGAGGGGTCCCCAGGGGTCCCCCCTTACCTGTGGCCTTCCCCGCTGCTGCCGCTGGTGCGAAACAGGCTTTCCAGCCTGTTCCTCAGTACAGAGACGTGCTGAGTGATGACGTCCGATTCCAAAATTTCTGGCCGTGCACATCCCTAGTAGTGTGCATATACAAAGAAAATAAGGGCAAGAAAACAAAGAAGGAAAATGTAAAGCAAAAACAATGCATTTTGCAGGATGGGAGTAGAGGTGAGTCGCAGGTCTGAAATAGTTGAAAACTATGTGGCTAGATGACTACTTTGAAATGATCTTATAGGTACTACGGTAACCAAATTGTAATTTGTTTGTAAGCCGGTGGGCAGAGCCTGGGCGTCTTGCCATTTTAGTCATCGTTTATATGAAGGCTTCATATAAATTATAGCAATTAATTATTATTAGGCTACAAAAGGAAATTTATTAGCTTTTTACATAGTGCTATCGATTTGCTTTGGGGGGGGGGGAGGAACTGTTGCACTTTGTTATGTTTTTACGTTTTGCAAGATGGAAAGGGGATGCTTCCCGAAGGCCGTACATAGGGAGATAAATGTTCAAAACCCTTCACAGATTTTTGCTGTGCTCTCTCATAAAAAAAAATGTACTGTACAAAACGTCTTGTACACAGATGGCTGCAGCTTCACAGATGGTGATTGCCTTGAGCTCTTGTTAAGAATTTGAGCCATTTGGCTGATGACTCTACATTGATTGAAGTGCCAGCCAACACTACTTCCTGAGCCATGTAAAGTTCAAAACATATATGTTTGTGGTGAAGCAACTTTACAAGGCTACTGAAGTAGAGTTGACTCAGATGGAACTGTTGTGCCTCCCTTTGGGATAGAAGAGGAAGGCTGAACCTGAGAGTGTTTGGGGAGGGGCCCATCACATGAGCAGACAGAGGCCTGGTTCGGATGACACGATAATCAACAGAGGTGGGGGGAACAATCATCAGTTGTGTTGCTTATGTGTCATGTGGAGGGCAACACACAACGCACACACAACTGACAGTACGCTATTTAGGGCACTTAAACAATGGAGAAAAACAACATGCTTGCATGTTGTTTATCCCGAACTCTGTTGTTTAAAGTGTCGTGTGGATGGAACCCCCCTCTCTCCATGTACTATTCCATTTAGTCATAGAGTTCGCCAGCTGGAGCAGCCAAAAAAATCCCGGCTGCTCCGATACAGCTGGCAGAACTTGTGGTGAATGCTGGGATTTGGCTGGAGGACTGAGGGAGGTGGGTGGGAGGAGACGCAGCAGCCCAGAAGGACGCCAGGACTTTCAGCTGCACGACGGGGGAGGGGCAACATGTCATGTGGCGGGTGCTGCCAAAATAACACACGGTCAGTACGCTATTTCCCCCTCCGTTGCCTAAAGTGTCGTCCCAACTAAGCCAGAAGCTAACTGCAGCCCAATGCAGCTGGCCTCACCCAGTCATCAGCAGCACAATATAAGGCAAGCCTTAGACACTGTGTTTTTGCTGGAAGTCACTGTTGTTCCTGGTGCTGTGTCCCAGTAGCATTCCTGCCAGCTCCCTGACTTTACTCAGACTATACCTGACCCTGGAAAGACCTCAACCATTCTTCTGTGTGTTCCTGAATCTAGTATTGTTTACCTTGGCTCCCGACAGATACTTTTGGCATATCGACCTTGGACTGTATAATGACCATTCTAGCTGCTGCTTATCTCGCAACTCCTGTGATTTACGACAGAAACTTTCATAGTATGAACCTTGGGCAATAATGCAGAATACCAAAGGAACGTAAATGCAATTAAATCTCATAATAAACATGCTAAACCTTCACTTACAAGGAATTAATGGCTCCGTCACACTCACACACATTGAATTATCTACCAATCAAACATGGGTATTCATTTCAGTTTTTCATTTTCTAAAATGGCTCTATACTGCCTAAATACTAGCTCTTCCTTCTTGAAAGTTCTAGGCTTTCAGTTCCTCTCACTGAAGTCTTTGGCTGGATAGAAGTCCATTATCTGCTCATCTGGCACAGCTTGAGCAGGAAAACTGGTCCTTGCAGAGGAAAGGAAGGGAATAAAGGCCTCACGTGTACACAAACATGGGCCACTTGAGGCAGGGGCGGGGCCAAGCCTATAAATGCTGAGTCCGGCCACTATCTGGCCTCTCTGGTTGTTTCGTCTCCCACCCTACCTCTCTTCTTCTTGTATGGAACTTAGCCAGTTGCTCCCTTTGTTGGGAGGGCTGAGAAGGAATTTTTCCTTCCCACTGATGTGGTGAAGTTTTTGCCTACTTCATACTGGAGGTGTTATTAGGGGAGTGGATAAGCAGGTTAATTGTTGGTGGAATGTGTGGGAATTTGATATAGCAGACTAGGGACGGTGACCACTCTGGCACCTTTCAGTGATTGGCATATCCGGAGTTCCTGCTCGTCGTGAGTTTTACGGCTCCTATGTCAAGATTTGATATGCCTTTGGAGATCATCCTGCCTCATCTACTCAGAGTTCTATGGCTTTGCATGGGGATGATGTGGGGGTGGTCTCCCCATACTCCTAAGTGTCATATAAAAGAGGGGTCGGGTTTACCCGAATCCTGACTTAAGAGATTGGCTCGGCCATGCTGCCAGGCTAGTTGCCTGAGGTAAAGACATATAGATTCCCACAGTTAAATCCGGGAGGAGTTAAATGCCCCTTATTGTTAAATAAAGAGGCCCTAGTTTATCCCAAACTCTGGGGTCCGTGTCTTTATTCCATGCTTCCTTCTCCACTCGCAATTATTGTTCTGTTCTTACTTGAACAACAGTTCACATAAACTGGAATTGTGCCGGTAGAGATGGGCTAAACAAAGGAGAGGGTTTTTTAAAATCAATAACTTAAAAAAAAAGAAGTAAAAAATCAGATTTTTAAAAATGTTAATTTGACTTTTAATTTTTTCTCTTAAATATGAAGTTTCTCGTAAATAGCAGCTAGGATTCTGTTCAATTATATGGATACAAGCATGTTATCCATTCAGTTACTCTACAAACTGAATCAGCTAGATTGAGTTAAAGGAGATTTTTCAATGGAAATGAAGAACTAATCTGATCGTTTCTCAGATCAGAATATTTACACTGTAACTACCAAACACGGGCATTACATTTTCACTTGAGGAAAATTAACTGCTGTAGACCATGCTGAGAAACATTGCATCATCCTGTCAAGTCATGGGAATTTTATTTTGTTTTCTATTTTTAAAATTTTTTGGGTGGGTGTGACTGTTTTTGTTTTCCGTTTTGTTTGTGGGCGTGACTCATTCCCTGTATGTAAAAAAGAAAAAATGGGAAAGCATGCAAAGTATATACAGTGAGACTCAGATATACAATGTAAATAATACTCCACTTAGTTGTAAATTAACAATGTTAATAGTGGTGATGCCACCGAATTTCATAATTTGTCAGCTTGCTGGTCAAACTTTGCCTGTTCGTAATACTGATCTTTTCAATAAGCCTGGCCCAGCATTTTATAATTCAGTACTAAGTTTGGAATTGATCATGAGTTACTGAGAATGCACAGTTTATATCTAAGTAACGCTATTTCTACACACACACTGAGTTATATGGATTAGCTCTTTCCTGGCTTATGGTAAACTGTCACGTCTCTCTCTTACTCTCTTCAGATTGGCTTTGCGTAATTGATGTTCATACAGTACTTTCTTTTCTTTTGTTTGGCAAGTAAATGTGCATTAATTTACTGATGTGGTCGGTGGAGTGTTGCTGTGAGAGGCCACAGAAGAACAACCAATTAGGAAGGGGGTACATCATGTGGTGATGCATGACAACATTATGTACTACACATTTCCAAACTGCATCTCCCAAGATGCACTTTAATATTGTTCATGTGCCGAAGTTTGTGGAATGTGAGGTTATTTTAAAGGAGGAGTTCATCTGAGCTTACATTGGTGAGTTTGTTATTATCGGAGGAAATAGCAAATTCACCCAGGGTAAGTTTGCCGATCACTGGTTAATAGCAATTTTATGCTAAACGTCTGCTATGGACACAGCTGCCACTGCCATCCTCCTTCTCTGCCACCTGCCTCTTCCCTCCTCCTGCCCCGCCTACACCCCACCCCCCACCCATCCACCACCTCCATCTCCTCCACTGCCTACATGAGAGAAGAGTTGGCCCAGGCTCAGGGGTCCAAGGGGTACTGACAGAATTAGCATGAGGAAAAAATGAAGCTAAATTATGTATTATGCTGGCAGATATATATTAGTGCTGTGCCAAAAATGTGTCCCACATCCCCCCAATCATTCTCATTCAATTTGATACAGAGAAAGGAAGGAAGGAAGGAAGGAAGGAAGGAAGGAAGGAAGGGATTGTACAAGAAGCACGAAGGCACCCTTGCTAACCTAGTGCCCTCCAGATGGTTTCTTGACAAATGGCCATACTGGCTGCAGGTGATCAGAATTGAAGTCCAAAACTTCTGGAGAAGTTGGACCAAATGAAAAGGAGGACAGGGCTGTTGTATCTTTAACAGTTGTATAGAAAAGGGAATTTCAGCAGGTGTCATTTGTATGCATGTAGCACCTGGGGAAATTCCCTCTTCATCATAACAGTTAATGATACAACAGCCATGTTTTCCTTTGTATTTGGTCAATCCGGCTATACTAGAGTTGTTAAAACCTCCCAGGTCCAAGGATGATGTTTTAAGATGTGGCTGCACAACTACCTCTTTTAAGGTGGTTGGAACCATCCCCTTCGACAAAGATGCTTTAATTACCTCTTTGATCCACCCATCCAACCCCAGCTAGTTAGGAACAAAGATGGGCAAGATATAGGTGGTCAGCCACATACCTGCAAACACTTTATCCATATCTTCAGGCCACACCAACTTGATCTCACACAACCAGACTAGGCAACAGTTTGGGCACATCCACAGGAACTGTATCCATTATGGCTTCAAGTTCAAGGCAGTTATAACTGACTTTGTCCTCAAAGTGATTTGCAAGTTTTTCACAGCAGGCCTCTAATGACTCCACTATATGTCTACCAGGGTCTGTTTTTAGTAACCCATTCATCACCCAGGAAAGCACTGCTGGATGGCTACTCAAGGATGCAATGGAAGTGGAGAAGTGTAACCATTGCTCTGCCAGCTCTGTCATAAAGTAAACACAATGATATACTTTCAGTTGTTTTCAGTCATAACCACTGTGACATTTCTGCCATCTGTGTTCCACTCATCATCCTAGCCCATAGCTCCGTGCTAAACAAGGCTTGCCTTGACAGCACTGGAGAGGGTCCTTGGAAGTAATCATGTTGATTATCTGTTCCACCTCACCATTCCATAGTGAGACCAGGGCTTCAATAGAAACACCAGCCAAGTCAACTGGAAACTTCCCATTCAAACTTTCATATATCTCCTGGAGTGGACGATCTTAACTGGTTCACCAGCCTTGTGAATCAAAACTTCACAGAGACTGTGACAATCTGACCCTGACAATTGGGTCACGGAGAACCCTGCTCAATTGGATGGCTCATGTCCTGCAGGATCTGATGGGCTGAGTTGTATGTCTGAGGCTAGTCCTAATGCATTATCTTGGTTCCTTGCACCTACAAAGATAATAAAAACCTCAGTTTGAATTTATACTGGATAATTTGTTGTTATTCTGTTTAAAAGAAAGCAGCAATATGCTTTTGAGAACCCACATTTTTATGCAAAGACAACATTTGTCTAAGCAAAATGTCATTGCATGTGATCTTTAAATATGCTAGTAATATAACTTGACACTTTTGCTTTACATTATTGTCGGACCCTTGCAGCTTATTAAACAATGTTCCAACTGATCAATGGATGTACCCTTCACATACTAAAATCTTCATCTTTCATTGCTATCCTTTTTTCTATTTTCAGCAAAGGGAGTGATGGTTATAAGCTTCTTGTCGGCTTCTTATTTTGTTTATTTCTTGAGAAACTGAACTTGATGGTTCCATAAGAAATTTAAGATCTGGACACCAGTCAGCAGCCAGCTAGGTTAACCTGACAGTAATACAAATAACCAGATCATTTCCATTAGGAGGAACAGTCAACCATGGCTATTCCATCTGTTCAATGTGCTTTTGCAAAAAAGATTCCTTCACTCTACAAAAACTGCAAAATTGACTTTTAGGTGGAAGTGCCTTTCAATAAGGCATAACCCAAACACCTGCTTTAGAATTTATTGAAGAAGATAGGAAGGCAAATCAAACATTAGCTCAGTTTGGCTAGACATAGATGTGCCTATGCTTCGCCTACAAAACAAGATTCAAGTAGTTGCAGTATTTTTCATCATCAAAAAAATAAATGCAGGGCTAATGGCATAAAAAAGCAGATGCAAAAAAGTAGCCTTGACTTGAATGGTGGAATGCACTTGCAGCATCTTCTTAATGCTATGTAAATTCAATTAACCTCTGTGAGCTCGTAAGGACATACCAGGTATGTCGAATCTGGATAACAAATACACCTCATTTGCCCAAGCCATGTGCTCTGACGTCTACCTGTTAATTTTCTAACAGTTATCTGTTGAGAGACATAAATTATACAGTGTGTGTGTTAAAAGTGTTAAAAAAATAAAGGAGACCGCAAGCCTTCCTAAATATTTCACATGCTGTAAATAATACTCTGTTGGGTTTTAAGTAACTAAACAGCTGTTCTGTTTTAAAGCAACCCCACTGTATCATGTTTTTTATAATTGTGTTAAGTAGATGTCAGCATCATAATGGAGAGAAAAAGTGGATCTAACTTGCACTTTTTCGGCAAGTGACTTTGGATATTACAGAAAAATATTAATGAACAGTGGAAGGAGCTGTTGTTAAATCCTGTGATAAATGTAACGTATTTTAAAAGTGGCACTACTTGGGATTGTTTTTATGGCTGTGATCCCAGACACACCTACCAAGATGTAGGTCTCATTGAACACAGTAGAACTTACTTCTTAGTACATATTGTAGGATTGCATTGTAATCCTATACATACCTTGTCTAGTGTAAGAGTTCATTTTAACCATAGTTTAAATCCCAATCTACTGGAGCTCCATGCATACAAGGATCTTCCCTGAGAATTGGGTAATTCTTATCAATGAGATTCATGTGCATGTAGCGATTGTTTAGAGTTATGGATTGTCTTAATGTGTGCAGCTTCGCACAAAATAAGTCCTCGTGGCATTTTAATACGGTCTAATACAGTGGTCTTTAACTGGCGGGGTCACAACCCAATAATGGATCACAAGTTAAGTCCAGATGGGTCGCAGCAAAGCTGTTGCCACCATGTTGGGCAATTGTGAGACTGTGAAAATGGGTCCCATGTTGCGTATTGGGTGTCTGAGGTGGATTTCGGGTCTGGGACAGTTGAAGACCACTGGTCTAATATTTGTTTTGAGTTCTTCAACAGGAAATGCTAAGCAGAATGGAACGAAAGACTGTGTAATCTCAGAGCTTTAGAAATACCTTTCTTATTACCACAGCTGCTCTTGCTCAAATATCACAAACTTTTATGTGTCACTCGTAAATATGAATTCGAGATTTAAGCTATTCCATTCATATGGGTTTATTTCTCCTTTCTGTATCCCATATGGTTTTTTTAGCATTAATTTATTTATTGAATTTTAACCTAGTTTTGAATTTATAATGAATTGAGCACCACTTCACACTCACTCACAACCTGTAGTTAAAAATTCTCCTACTCCACCATCATTTCCAGGTTTCTATGGCATGGTAGTTGTGTTCTAGTATAAACATTGTCTTCATCACAAAACACAGCTGTAATGGTTTGGTCTTCCTTCCCTTAGTACACAGTGGACAACCTGTGTTCAAATGATTTCTTGCTGTTTTCTAGAAACTAATATGTTGTTCTCAGCCCTTGCCCCAACTTGCTCTTATAATTCTGTTAGTCATACAGACCACCATGGATCCTGGGAAAGTAAAGACTTTGGTGCCAAACGTTCTAGATAAATAAATAGGGGTGAAAGGATGGTTTTATTATCTATTTATATATGTACTTTTTATATTTATTCTATATACAATATCACCACTTAAGCGTGAAGTAAACAATACAAGTTGTTTAACACAGATTGAACAGGCTACAATAGCTGAATAGAGATGTTTTTACAAACAGAACTATTTTGCAAAACACTTCTTCAGAGTAATTCAACTCTTAGCACCATCACAAAGCTACTGCCGTGGGTGAATAGAGTTCGTTCCTCAATTCCAAAATGGCATATCTAGTCCTTCAAACAAGGGTACCAAATGTTCTAGATAAAATAAATAATCATGAAAGTTCTGTAGCAGCCTTCCCCAATTGGTGCCTTCCAAATGTTTTGGACTTCAACTCCCATCAGCCCCAGCTGGAGGGCACCAGACTGGAAAAGCTAGTCTGTAGGGAATTCTCATAGTGTAGTGATATTTTCGTGTTAAAAAGTTACTGTATAAACACCAGTGTTACCTCAAACTAGGAGGACTAAGCTTCTGCAGATTCTTTTTTAATTTGTTATCCACTTTCGGCGTTAGGGATGGGGCACTGCTATAATATTGAATAAATCAATGAATATTTAAGGTAGGCTGATGCTGTGAAATCTTATTCCAGTAAAGTTTTGAAAGGTGTTCTTCTCAAGCAAAGAATACTGGTTCTCTTTTTTTATTGTTATAGTTTGATTTTCAGATGTGTCAGCCTCATTGGATTTCTTCATTATCTCTAGAGGAAATAAATTAATATAACTTTCACAATCTGTTTCTAGAAATTAAACAAACCCTATGTGCCTGGCATAAGGGGCAATCTTCACATTACAGCTGCCTTATGTAGCATCCACTCACAGGAGACTCTTTCAAGCAGGCTCCATGCAGGTAATCACAACATGTAAACCAGTCGCTTACTTAGCCTTTCCATTGTAACCATGTTAGCGGAAGCAGTAGCAAGCAGATTGCTATTGGAGATGAATATATGAACTGAAAAATTAAGTGCGTGTCAATATTGATTTTGTCAGGATCACAACGATCTGGCAAACCTTTCTGGACTGAACTGTGAATTGCTGTCGTAAATTGTGTTCTTTATCAGTTGGAAAGACTTTTCTTTTCTTTTTCACGATACACAGAAGCAGCAAGCTTTTATTATCATTCCTCAAAAAAATGGCACATGCTAAAGCAGTTGTAAAGATAATACTGTCTGGAGTTTCAGGAGTCATGGTGCTCATATCAGATAGTATTTTCTTGGAAACTCCCACTGACCTTTCTGTTAAGATTTACAAGCGAGCTCACAACAAATGTGGGCATATGTTTGAATGTACATTCGCCACCTGTATCTTGTATCACTTTGGATTCTTATCACTTCCTATTCACTTTTGTAGGCGAAACTTTCAACGGGAGAGTTTTATTTACATGTGCTTCTCTCTGTTCATCCTTCTCTGTTAATAAACTAGGGCTGCATGAGTTGTAGCTTATCAAGCTGAATGCAGCGCAACAGCCACAAATACTGGCCTACTAATGCACTTGCCTTTTTTGACTGGGGGTGGGGGCGTGGGCCTTCTATCCAAGCCTGAAAAAATGTGATGGTTGCCAAGCACCTGATAGGCAACAATTAAATTGCCTATATTCAGCTTGATGGGGCAGTTATGCAAGATCATGCTATAAACTTGCCTGGAGCTTTTACTACCATTAAATCAGTGCTGATTTAAGCCACTTATAACATACATTTGAGATGCATAATTGTGGGAATTCGCTGCCTCTTCACTTGGGAAACAGAAGAAGCACAGATTACCTCATGGATGAAACTGAACAGATTTAGGCATTAAATCTTCCCTGAAACGTGCCCAGTGAAAACATTTGTGTGAATCTTATGAACTGAAAATTGTAACTGTTCTCAGTATTTCCTTTCAAGGGATTGAAGTAGGGGATTATAAAATTAATAATAAGGAAGACAGACACAAAGGCTAGATCTGCACCAAGCAGGACACTTTGAAAACGGTTTGAAAACTGTATATGGCGTGTGTCCTGGGCCCCAACAGTTGTCACTACTGTTATAAACCATTTTAAAGCAGTAGTGTAGATCAGGGGTCCCCAACCCCCGGGCCACGGACCGGTACTGGTCCATGGCCTGTTAGGAACCAGATTCTCACCAGTAGGGTGCCCAGATCGCCGATGGTTTCCAGGTCCTGACTGGGAAAACTGGGGTGATCCAGGCAGACTGGGGGGCAGCAGGGGCAAACCGGGGCTGCGGTGGGTCATGCGGTGGAGGAGGAGAGTGGCAGCAGAGAGCGGCAGACCCGGTAGGTCTGGGCTGGGTTTTTTGAGGGGGGGGTGGCTTGGAGGTGGGGTTTGTTTCGGGTGGGGGACCACCCCACCAGCCCCACCACCCAAAACAAACCCCACCACCAAGCCACCCACTTCCAAAAAAACCCAGCCCGGACCTACCGGGTCTGCCGCTCTCCGCCACTGCCGCCGCTCTCCTCTGCCGCCGCATGACCCCCCGCAGCCCCCTCACCCATGAGGGGGCTGCAGGGGGTCACTGTCACGTGGCAGCGAGCAGTGGCGGCGGCAGTGAGCAGCAGACCTGGTAGGTCCGAGCTGGGTTTTTTGGGAGTTGGGTGGCTTGGTGGTGGGGTTTGTTTCAGGTGGTGGGACAACCCGCCACCACCCACCCCCCTCAAAACAAACCCCACCACTAAGCCACCCCCCAAAAAAACCCACCCCAAACCCCCACCCCCAGTCCATGGAAAAATTGTCTTCCACAAACCGGTCCCTGGTGCCAAAAAGGTTGGGGACCACTGGTATAGATCCTGCTAAACACATGCACACAATATTGAAAGAAGCTTCAAGCTAGGAAAACTTATTTGGCCATGTGGCCATGAACAACAGAGGAAAGCACCTTTTATACTTCAAAATGAGAATAAAAAGCTCTTTCTTAGATGGACAGTTGGAGTACCTTTGCCAGGGAGAACTTTTACCATGGTAGAGCATTTCTCACCAAGAATTGCTTGCAACCGTGAAGTAAATTTCATGAGCCCCAATACTGAAGAACTAGGAGGAGAAGTTGATCAGGTACAAACATGGTACATGTGCCAACATTACTCAAGTCTGAAACCAGGCTTGGACATGGTCTATATTGAAGAATTTAAATGTACCTCCTATGTATACTAGTTGCCGGACAACAGCCTCAGAAAGGATGGCAACCTTTGAACTGTAAAATTTGGCCTTGGAATATTTGATTGGAACTAGTAACAGACAACTTCCCACCACAGAGTTATCTTCCTCCACTAGCAGCTTACTGCATTTCCATGGGGGATCCTGAAAAGGGGTAGGTAGAAGAAATTGATATAAAGGTAAAGCTAACATGTGTGGGAAGGTGTTGCTGCACTCGTGTCCTACTTGTAGGTTCCGGACAATAGCTGGTTGGGCATTGTGTGAACAGAAAGATGGACTAGATGGACCCTCAGCCTGATGGCTCTTCTTATGTTCTTATGTACTAAATCTATGAGTTTGCTCACAATATCTCAGTCTCAGTCTCACAAATAATTGTTTTGGGGTGAGATGGGTATCCCCTGCTTTCCTTGAATTACAGTCTCCCCTGCTCACTCTGCCTGCTTATCAGTCATCTGCCTGCTAGTTACCACCACCACCAGCATTGCCCTGGCCTTTTAAAGTTGAGACTGGTAGTTACCACATCACTGTTAAAGTTGCAGGGGCCCTGCCTGCTTTTGTATATGGTCACTCTAGTATAGTGCCTGCACCTTTAACTGTTGTGATGAAGAGGGAATTTCACCAGGAACTAATTGCATACAAATGACACTGGCTGAAATTCCCTTTTCTCTACAACTGTTAAAGTTACATGAGCCCTGTCCTCCTTTTCATATGGTCAGCCTATGTCTACTCCTTCAATGATATGGGCTATCTGGTCTGGATTTGATGGCATGATTTCAGAGATCATGCCAGTGATATAAATTGGCACTGTTACAAAAGGAAGACTCGCACAACAAATTCCAGCAGTTACATGCAGTAATTATTTAGCCATGTCATTGGAAGAGAGAGAGGTAGAACTTATAATTTTCACTGTTTCTAGGTTCCAATTTGCAATGAATTTTTAAACAAAAATTGAATCTGATTTAATTTCAGATACATGTACAAGTGATATTAGTGTGTGCCAGCATCTGAGAACCTTATGGCCTTCTCAGAGGGGAATGGGCCCTTTCTACCACCACTACTGACTTTATAGTCATTTGAGGAGAATGGGCCCTTTCTACCACCACTACTGACTTTATAGTCATTTGAGGAGATAGGGATGGACTGATCCCCACTAAGATACCCTGCATGCTTTTGGATTTCCCATGATGCTCCTGTGCTTAATCATATCCAATGGCTCCAAATGACGTGATGTCTGCTGAGAAAGCCATAGGTCTTCCACTGTCCCTGGATAATGAAGGTTAGATGACTCTTTGGAGATTGCAGGTGCAGCTTACATAGATTAATCCCTGCTTTGTTTGGATGTATAGGGGTCTATGGATGTTTGAGAATAATAGACTCCATCTGGATCCATTTTGCCCTCCAGCAACCAAGTTTTGGTCTGGGCCCAGGAAGTGCAGATCCTAAAATCCATTAACCAAATCAGGTAAACTTGGATTTCAATGACATTCATAGCTGCTAGTGTTGAATGTAAAGCATTAGTTTTGAGATCGGGGTAATAAGATTAAAGTATCAAAATATATTCTTCAGATGCTGTATTTTTACGAATTATTACAACCCATTTAAATTTAAATTCAGTTTTTGTACTGAATACTGTCTGTAAGAGAGTCTCTTTTCAGTTAAAAATGGAAATTGCTCTTTCGCAAGCAATAGGATTTTACTGTGCCCTATTTTTAGAGATATCAATCAATAGTGCTTCCACTGCTGGAAATTTTAAAATAGAAAAGAAAGAAAATGAAGAGTCTTATATCTATACATGTGACCAATGCTATATCACCCTTGTTTGACCTTAAGTATTCAGGGGGGGGGGGGGGGTTTAACCACGGTCCTCTTTTTTCTTCTTTCTTTTTTTTTTTCTGCTAGTTTTTCCCCCTAAAAGAAATATTTATTCTTGAAGGGGAAAAGAACTGAATTTCTTTCATAGCAGGATAGTCAGACAGAAGAAAAGGCCACATGGAAAACTCATCTAGAATACAAGGATTTTCAGTGAGATTCTCAAGACTTCTTTCTGAAGTAACCATTTACTTATAGAAAGACCTAGAATATCTGTCAAACTGCAGATAAAGGTGTTGAACTGGAGCAGATAACCTACAGTGCAATGCTATATCTACTCAGAAGTAAATTCCATAGGGTTCAATGGGGCTGACTCACAAGTAAGTGCATATACGAAACCTTTAAGGAAATCCCAAAAGATGGGAAATATATTATACTGGAGGTAGTTCGCCTTGGAGAGAAAATGGAAAGCCATTTCCACTGCTGTTAAAGACTTCCTTCTGTCTCTTGCAAAACCATTAGGCATATCTTAACTTCAAAATAGAGCTACAGCTCCAAGCCCCCTCATTGTGCTGTTGAAGGAATTAACAGAAAGGGAGGGTGTCCCTTTATATGTAATTATTCTATTAATTATGCCTGGATGTTCAGCTATTCAGTTAATGAGAAAATTGTGCCTTGCTTCATGCTGACATGCTAACTGGCCCATCACTACCTTGTGGGTGTAGTAGTCTATTTTGTTACATAGACTGAAAGCCTGCAGCCAATAATTGGCTGGTTGAGTCAAGTCATTATGTCAAATTCTCCCCTTGACACCACCAGAGGTGGGTGGTGGTGGTGTTGGCCCTTCTAATCTCCTTAGGCCTAGAGGCCAGTGGCAGAGCAAGCTTTTTTGGCACTGGTGGGTTGGGGGAGCATTCTGGAAGTCATTGAAATTGGAAGTCTAAACCTCCCTTAGGGTTACCAAGTTACAATGCTACTGTGATAGCAGGAGACACAACTAGCAAAATTCCGCAGCCTGAGTTTATACTCCTAGTAAAACATTATTTTAGCTACTCTGAGTTTTGATCAGCCACTCTAACATTCCAGCCTCCCTCACTCAGGGCCAAACTCGATGGTTTGCCCTTCAGTGCAGTGTCCTGATCTAGATTGGGCCCCTTGCACAGGCTGAACGTGAAATAAATCTGCAGTCATGGGCAGACCACATGATTAATAGCACAATTAGCTTGGCCCTCATCCTCCATAGTTTACTTTCCCTCCTGAAATTAAGTGCTGACACATTTCTTTGTCGCACTCTCTCTGATTATTCCTCTTTGGCTTCAATTCCTTGTCTCTTCTGTGCTTTTCTGCCAGCCAGCCACTAGCACTTTTCCTTCAGGTTGTATTTCAGGTTCTACAGTCTATCTCCTTCCATCAGCCTTGCTTGTTTGACTTCTACATCCTGGGATTACATGGATTCTACATCCATCCGCAAGTTCATCCCTCATTACTTCCTCTTTTGAAAGAGGAAGTAAACAACTTGTACGAGGCTTCTTCTGCACACAGCAAGAGAGAGCGGCAACTACCATCTTTACTGGGGTGGTTTTTTGTCGCACAAAAAAGGCTAGAAGGGGCGGGAGGCGCACGGG
This sequence comes from Anniella stebbinsi, assembly GCA_029215795.1. NCBI lineage: Eukaryota > Metazoa > Chordata > Lepidosauria > Squamata > Anniellidae > Anniella > Anniella stebbinsi. Next base: position 96,600,000 of record JARDYH010000003.1, read on the forward strand.
AAGCAGACAACGTTGTGAGAAGGACCCGCAAAAATTTGTGAGTGCCCAGTAATGAGCGTGCAATAAAACACTCATCTGATGGAGCTCGGAGTCTTCATTGCCCCAAGCACAATAGAGTATAAAGTATAGAACTGTTTGGATGGATGCATCTTTTCTTCTTGGAGATGCTGCTGCATGTAATTGAACAATGACAGGAGTACCTATTTTTAAAAAATAGACAACAACCGCAGTCAGTAATATAGTATCACTGATTTGAATACCAAAAAATTCTTTAAGAATTGAAAATATGTTTATGCTAGTGCTTAGTAATTTCTGTCAAGTTTTCAGCGAAGCCCCTATCTTCCTTCTCTCAAGCATTTTGCCATAGGCATATCCAGCTCCTAGAACAACTGGTGAATTCTTGTTAAAACAGTTGATGAATTATTGTTTTTTAAAAAAACATACACCACATTCTGACCTAAATTGTGTGCACAGTAGCATTTAGTAGCATACAGATGAAGAAATAATGTTACGTGTCAGGCATTAAAGGAACATAAGTAGAACCCGTCAAAAAGTTAGTAACCCTAATTAAAATTGATGGGAAAGTTTGGTATGTGGAATCCTGATACTAGTAATGCTATGCTTTCCTTTTAATCAAGAAGGGAGAATGAAGAATATGTCCTTTAAAAATATAGTAATTTAGGAATGGTGGAAGTTTTATGTCCCGTTGCATTCCTAATGATGTAAGATGCCTAGAGACAGTGATTAATACTGGCAAGGGCTCAGGGTGCCATGAGGCCTCAAACTCTTCCACCAGTACAGTGCATTAAACATAATAGGAACTCTCATGAAGCTGTGACTTCTTGGGTGCTCTGCATACACGCCTAAGATAATTTCACAGAAGAGGGAAGAAAGGACACAATTAAGGCCAAGATGCAGACATGGGGGCCCTAGGCAGAATAATCCTAAAAAAGGATGGTAAGAGACACCAGCCCTGATGGATTCATGCCAAGAAGTTGCGTATGGGTTTTTTTTTTCATGATGTCAGCTCCAGGGCTGGCATAGTTTCTTTCCCATTTGGGGACATGCCAGTGGAATGAGGAGGTTTTGGATCTTTCCCCTTTTTTCTACCTACTGTATTGAGGGGGCACAACAAGGAAGCCTTCGGTGGTGGGCTTCCTTCTTCGAACATGGTCTTTTGTCTCTGCCCATGGATGACTTCCCAGTGACCCTAAGTCCTTTAATGTACCTGATACCTTTAGCAAATGCATGAACTGGCTTAAAGGTCTTCAAAAAGTAAATGTAAGCTAGAAATCTGAATGGGGTTTTTCCAGAATCTGTTTCCCGGGATCTGTGTTTCCAGACTTTAGAAACAACCCTACCTGAGTCATACTGCCAAATTGTTGGAAAACATTAACAAGATCCAGACGTGTATTATGTACCATCCTTCTTTTAGTTGGCATCGCAGATTGCCTTTAAATATCAACTGCCCTAATGTGTTTGCTTAGCAAGACATTTTGAATTACTTCTGCCTGTTATGGGTAGACCGTTTTTTATAAAATCGCAGCTGTTATCGATTAGTACTGATAACTTCCATTTGTCTGCAGTAAAGGACAGCATGTTTTCAGCATCAGTGAAATCCAAATGATAGAGTGATTGAATTAAAATTCCTTCTCTTTCTTTGTAATAATGACTTCTCAGTTGTAATTGCAGATAAAAAAGAAAATAGTAGCTATTTCTGTATTTCTCTGCCATCAGCCCATGAAATGCTCTTTATCAAAGATAAACTCAGCTTGGATCATTTTGGACTCTGTGATTTCTCTATAATAGGTTCTGTGAAGTGTCTCTCAGGACTTTTTATCACTGAGTTGGTAAATCTATGCTTGGGCGGTACCACTTCAAACTGCAGATCGGAGCTCACATAGCTGAAAGTTTCTCCATACACAGAAATGATTTGCTCATAAATAAAAATAGCAAAAATAACAGGGATCATGATTCTAACACCTGATATGCTAGTTTTCTATGTGAAGAGGATATCTTTGTATGAAAGGCATAAGCTGCAGACTTCAGTTCCTCTCCTTGAAATGTATTTGCAAATAGTGTACAAAGACGTGAAGTGAGGAGATAGGGATTCATATCCTCACTCAGTCTCCTCAGGTGCCCACATTGTTCAGCAGGGAAGCACGTGAGTGTAGAAGAGGCGGGGGAGGAGAAGAAGTATGCACCCCTCTTTATGTTAAGTGGATTCAAAAATCAGAGGCTCCCTGGGTTTAGGGGGTGAGAGGAGAGCTGCCTCTGAGCTACAGATTACTCTCAGGCTCTCTCTAACTGACTGACAGAGCCTCTTTGGCACAATGGGTATGGCTATAGGTGTGTGCAACATATCTCCAAGGCTTTTTGATGAAAAGGCAGCATAGAAATTATAAATAAGTACATAAATACATTATTTATCAGCCAATTCCCAGCATTTCACAACACTTATAGAGAATAGTAAATCCCTGCATTTAACCCTGCTGCTAACTCTGGCCTGGTTGGCCATGAGGGTGAGATCAGAAGCTTGCCCTTCTCATTTCAATTAACCACAGTTTAGCATTGCATCCAAACCCTAAACTATGGTTAATCCTGACTGTGATTAGTTGAAATAAGCCAGCTTTGTAAACCAGGGGTTGAAGTTGGCTTGTTTCAATTAACAATAGTTGAGACTAATCTGTTTGTGTGGGGTTGGACATAATGCTAAACTGTGGTTAGTCTGAAGCAGGTACAGAAGCTTCCAAACTACTTGTCCTTGCCGTGCTAGAGGAGAAGATGGGATAGAGGCAGTGTGCAAACCCAAGGCTTGCCCAAGTTTGTTCTTTTAATGATAAACCATTGTTTAACATTATGTCTAAACATGGGTGATATGTAACTTAGGATTCACTGAAAATGGGTCCCAAAGGGAGCAGGGGCAAATGATGTGACTGTATCTGCCAAAGATCCTTGCAATAGACAAACTTTCCTTCCATGCAAATCACACATATCATCATGATGGATAACTTGCTAATGATGTGATGATGATGATAAAAGAACAAAGGGTGAGACATTATAGTCCCAGGGAGGAGGGATGGAAGTCATTCTCAAATTTAGGCTCCAAGTGGAAGGATGATACAATAATTAGTCAAGGCAGTTATTCCAACACTAGTGCAATCAAGAACTTTACAAGTGATCATTACAGACTACAATGCATTCAGATTTTTTAAAAAAATGTTTGGGAAAATGAAGTGTTAATGATGTTGCATTTATAGCATCTTTAGGGAAGTGATCTGAATGAATGTGTGACTCTGTTCATTGAGATTAATTTCAGCAGGATTAGGACTTCTTTATAATCTATTTCCAAATATGAGCACATATGCCACTCACTGCAGGTGAAGGAGGGGGGAAATAACGAGATGACACAACTGTATATGGCATAAAATTCGGGCCACATTTATTAAAGTTCTGCAAAGGGAAACTGGGCGAGCCCTAATCTATCAGGCGAAGCATTCTATGTCTGGCGAGTGGTGTCAGACGATCGCCACACCCAGGCCATACCCCTTTTGGGGAGGGTAGACCGACCCATGCCACTCACTCCCCAGACCACAAAACACCGGTTGGAGTGACGAGAGTCGGCCTAAAAGGTGGCCTTATCCCCCCACTGGGGCCGCATAACCCTCAGCGGAAGGCCTCCAATATCACCTGTCACCAAACAACAGTGCTGCAGAATGATCACCATGCCTTTCCTCTAAGTATGCCCGCTCCTACCAGCCTAAGCCAAATGTGACCAAATTAACCCGAATCAGAATATTATAATTCCTAAGACCCAAACTCTCCCCCCACTTACAGTGTGAAGTAGGTGAGAAGACACATAACCTAGGCCAATCAGACTATGTGCCAAAAATTCCTACTCAACCCCCGAAAGGGCAGCGACCAGGTCAAGTGAAACCCACACTGCATACACGGAAGGATGGAGCCACGCTTTGAAGAGCCTGGATGGTTGGGCCCAGCTGCCCTGCCCCCTAGCTGCTGGTGCCGAACGCACATCCAATGGGGAGCAAGCATATCTCTTCCCTCCCCCCCCCCCGCAACAGCCACCCTGCGGCCATGTGCCAGGACGCGGTGGGAGGACACTTGCATATCTTTCACTTGCAGCTACAAAAACACAGTTGAAGAACATATTGTAGTCTTACCAGTTTCCATTTTTTACTTATGCTTTGCCCAAACATCGTAACATAAAAAGAACACTGCTGAATCCACCATCATGTTCCCAGCAGCGGTTGCCGGAAAACAACATGCCTCTGAACATCGAGTGTAGGAATGGAAATTACTGCCTTAGCTGACTACTCCATATTCCCACTACTCACAGGTATAGGTGATAGTTGCTTTAACTTTGCTCATGCAGCAAGTCCAGCTTGTGGTAAGTGAACTATTTGTGAACTATTTGTCAAGAATGATATGACAAACTGTCCGAGTGCTCACGTTCTACTCGCTGCACAAGCAGGAAGCCTACAACCACAATTAAAGCAACTAGTAATTACCCCCAGTTCATTTGTGAGCTGAAACATACCATCCCACATGACATGGCTGTTGCCAGGTGGCACCACTTCAGGCTGCAAGGGCTGAATGTTTCTCCACATTAATGAGAACAATTCTCTGCACATATGAAAATCGGTATGTCAGAGCCAAATGTTTTGGTCTGTGTGCAGGGAGTTTTTGTTTATAAGGGAACATGTAACCAGTCTGAAATAGCATAGTCTAGCAAAACATTGAACCATATGATCTTAGACCATGAGCTTTAACTCTGTAGTTTTTATGTAGGAGAATGGGTAGTAATGAATGAAAATATTGCATGATCTGCACTTTTACAGGGGTGTGATTTATATTAGAACATCTTCAACGTTCTCATCTTAAGAGTAAAAAAGCAACAAAGCAACAATTAAAATGAAATATTTTATTAATTCAGAAAAAAATACAGCACGTTTAAGAACTGATTTCCCTGTGCTTTAAACTGAAATCTAGTTGACATCTTTCTGCTTCTGAAATGCACAGGGAACATTATTCTGACAGTGTTCTCATAATCATCCTGTGTTTATGTCATTTCAAAACGTAGGCGGAGAAACATATATAGCTCTTCAGTCATCTTCAGGTTTTGGTTACTTTATGAAACAGTGTGAACTGCCACAAACTACAATTTAGTTTTGAAAGTGTGGTATCCATGATCATGGTTTTGCTGTGCTATGTCTGACCTTTTACCCCAAAGGGTCATGATAAAAACTAGCATTGTGTTTGGCATATTAGAGTGATTGCAGTAAATCTCAATGCTGCACCACTTCTAATAAAGTTCACCTGCAGGTTTGAATAGCTTTTAAAACGAAGAGAGGGGGCTGGACCGTTAGGCGGCAATTTAAGCCGCCCGTCCACAGCCCCGCCCAGTGGCACCACCCGTATGCCCCAATCAGGGCATCCACCCACGACTCCTTGACCCCCCACCCGCAAATACCATCCCCCGCCAATTGGGCTGGGGATTCCACTTGTCTTAGTGAACCTGCATATTGGCACTGGAATCATCTTGGAGCCTTGAAAATGATGACCTACCATCTTAGCTGATTTTTTTTTTGTTTTTAGCACCTAGCTTCTAAGGGCAAAACTGCTTTAAGACCAGTCAGCTGATTGATTGATCGATTGATTAATTGATTAATTGATTGATTCCTTGCTGGTTCCTAATATAGTGGTTTGGTGACCTGTAAGCTCTTAATAATGGTGGCCACAGAATATAGCTAACAAAAGCAAGTGGTGTAGCACTTCTGAAAGGCATAGTGGCTCAGATTGATGGACTCAGTTTAATTCTGCCACGTGGTCTAGAGGAGTTAAAATGATGTAGGAAAGTATGCCACTGTTTTTAGAGATTTCCAAAGGGGATTGGAATTATTTCGCCGCTTCCAAAGCAAGATATTTATCTTCATTCTGCACTATGTGTTATTCAAAGTTCTTCTGTATTCTGAGAGTAGGGCCAGATCCATACCAACATGGATATAGCACTATGAAAGTGGTATATAAGAGGCAGGTGCTACACTACTGCTTTATAACAGTATTGAAGTGCACTGACAACTGTTGGGGCCCATTGACACATACCATATACCGCTTTCATACCACTTTCATAGTGCTATATCCCGCTTGGTGTGGCTCCTGCCTCTTATATACCGCTTTCATAGTGCTATATCTTGTTTGGTATGGGTCTAGCCAAATAAGAAAACAGTAACGATTTATAAGAAGATGTTTGTTACAGCAATTCTGTTTCACTGGTACTTTTGGGAAGAGATTCAGGAGGCTGTGGTTATATTTAAGAAACAAATGTGGGTGAAAGTGCAGAGATAGAAATGGTTATCGGGGTATTTCAAGAGATCCAGCCTTTAAAAACAGATTTTTTAGGTTTTGTGATTGAGTCTCCTCCCTAAGTGAGGATTAAAAGTAGCTGTGATGGGAAACTACCTGGGAACTCTGTGTACACTGCCTTGAGTTCCAAGATAGGAGGAAAGTGGGGTTTAAGTGTGGGAAATAATTAAACAAAATTAAATAATGCTTTTCATCAGTCTGGAGACCACATGCTTCTCTCTTCTTCAATCTTGAGGAGGATTAAGGTATCTTCGCACTACCCAGCTCCATTTTAGAAGGAGGATGAGAAGCTCCTTGTTTCTTTCTCCACAGCATTCTGTTTGTGGGTTCACAGTTAGTAAGCGATTCACTATACCGAGCTCTAAAATTATAAACAGTATTGAGGATACTTAAAACAAAGCCCTATTCAGGCATTCTGTACTCAGGTCAAACATGCAAGGAGGGAGAGCACTCTAGCCCAGCCCCTCTCTGTCATAGCATTTGTTACCCTTTACCCATGGAGAGCAACAGTCTGAAGAGGAGAGCCTTCTGTTTCTGTGGAGGCTCTCCATGCAAATGCAAAAGTAAGGCAAGCGCTGGTGTTGGGATAAAAACCTTATCTTTTCTTCAATACTCCCTACGCTTTTTGGATAAAAATCCTTCCTCAGGAGCTACAACTAAGATATATACACAATATGTACCAATGCAAGGCAACACCCATGCCTATAAAAGATTGCATATGCTTATACACAGATTATTAACGTTGTACATTGTAATTACCAAACTTACCCCCACAGAACAACAACAACAACAAAAAAGACTGACCTGAAGTAACACGAACTGTTCAAATATACAATAAAGAATCCTCGGCTTTTTCCAGACGTCCCCACTGAGATCTGCATTATCTAGAAAACTCCTACTCCTGCTGAACTGTAGAAAGGAGTTGATAAGCTGTTAGAGCTAATTTGAGAGCAGTCCACAGCTGTGATTGTATTGGATCTTGAAGATCCTGCTTGCACTTAATTGTAGCTGCTCCTATTCTTGAAGCATATTAATCACCTCCTAACTGACCATTAGATGTTTTTCATGAATCCTGTTTCATTATCTGTACGCAGCAAACTATTCAGTCCCTAAGGTGCCAGGTATTTCAAGGACAAAATCCAAAAACGTTATCTCTTGCTGACTGTTGTTTAACTTTTTTGATAGCCCAAAATATTATGTATTCAGGTTCGTGTTTCTTATACAAAAAGTGTTTAACCAAAGGAGCCCCTACCTTCTGATGTCTCAGGTTATAAAGATGTTCGCCAATCCTTATTTTTACTGGTCTAGATGTTTTCCCTACATAGATCTTGTTGCAGGGGCAGGTAACAATGTAAATAACCCCCGCGTTACTTAAAAATATGTTAATTTGAGAATTGAGAATGAAATGGAGCGTCTACTTTAATTGAAACATCAGAAGTTCTCAAAAACTAAATCTGTCTATGCAACAAAGAGATGGACAAAATTGCACATTTCTGATGTGTATGCATCAGATACAATAAATGCCTGTAAAAGAGTTACTCTTATCTGGATGTCCTGGTGCGTTATTAATCAGTGGATACAAAAATCATTAAGCCAGTGAGGTGAGAGTCATAAATCTATTTCTAGGATTTGGATTTGCCAATTCATTATTGCCCATGTTCCATTAGAATATATGGCTTTGTAGTTCCAACTATGATAAAAGATTATTCACTGAAAAGTACAGGGTGGTGGTACTCATGCTAGATTTGGGAAGCAAAATAAAACTTTAAAGGACCGGTTGCACAAATTGTGCCAAATCCCAAGTATATCAAAGGTCCAAAAATGAGACACTTGACGAAAGATCCGGGTAAGGCGCTGGGAACAAATTTATTCTGCAGAATAAGGGAACACTGGCGCCAATCGGCCTCAAATCAGTGTCACCCCACGCCACATTCAAACAGCAGCCTTTATACCCCAGATGTTACACGTCATTAGCCCCCATTTCATTGGTCCATAGCTGCAGTGACATCATTTGGATAAACCCATTTTACTCTCTGGTAGTTCGAGTAGTGGCCAGATGTGGCATTGCAGTCAAGGACCGTTGGTCACCGCCATTGCCATGTGCAAAATTACCTGTATGCAGAGGTGGTTTGCAACATCCTTGCACTTCTATCATTTCCTTATATGATCATTCTGTCCTCATCCAGGTGTACCAACATCCAGTCTCATCTGGATGAATCACCCACCTGGTTCCTGTACCCTGAACTAGTATCAAAGTGACTAAGGCTTTTTGAATTACGGTGAATGCGTAGAGCCAAGAGGCAATAGGGGAATGGGGTTTTTTTCCACGTCTAAACTAACTATAGCAGGCCTTGGGTGTGTGCGCACAAGCATGTGTGGGTGCAGATGCGGGCGTGTCTGCGGACACGTGTATAGATGTGTGTACTGTTGCATGTGTGAATGTGTGTATGCGTGTCAAGGGGAAATGGGCACCTTTTGGAGTGAAAATCACATATCTACACAGATTTTTATCACAGACCTATATAGCTATAGCTTAGTAATTTTTAAAAAAAAAAAAAAAATAGTTTGCACACAAATCACTTTGTAAAACAAAATTAGTCTCTTGGGTTGGCTGCTTAATGTAGACACATGGATGCATGTATAAAATGGTGCTGAAGAGAGATAATATGATTAGATTTGAATTGGCAAAAATTACAGGCTTTTCCTTTCCAGCTGTGACAAATCTTGTAAGACAAGGAAATAGAAAATGGTGTGTGTGTGTGTGTGTGTGTGTGAGAGAGAGAGAGAGAGAGAGAGAGAGGCATACATAAAACTACTGGTTCTGGGAAGCTGTGAAATAAAATCTGATTAAAAACCAACACAGTAAAATTGTTTATTTTTTCCCAACAGATATTAACACTTTCGTTTTGTTCCCTACTTATTTGTAATGATGGGCAAGCAATCTTAGCTTGGGAAATTTGCAGAAAAAGCTAGAACAAAGTTTCTTTGGAATTGCTCAGAAAGATGATCAAAGGAGCTTGCCAACTCTGCTTGCCACCTTCCTTAATCAAATCATGCCCTGGTGAAGAGAAGGAAATAAGGGTAAGGAAGGGCAGATGTGGAGGGTTTCAGCAGATGGGTAAGCCTTGTTTTTAAGGATTGGCCATTCTGTAATTTTTCTGAGCATGCTCAGAGGAGTCCATTGTTGGCAGAGAGCCTGGGAAATAGCTTCATAGACTGAGCCAAGGATTACTAACAACTATTTCCCAGGTTTCTTTGCAGCAGTGGATTCTTCTGAGCATGCTCAGAAAAATCATGAAATGTCTGGTCCTTAGGATTTTAGCCTCCCTGAAGGGAGTGGTTCCAATTGGATCTATAACATGGCTTACCAAATTCATATTGAAGTTGCTGGTACTTTTAGAGGCTTCAGCGTCAGCGACCTTCCTGCTACTTGTTCAAGGATATGGATAGATACAATGTGTTGGGCAAGCATCTACATCATAAATAGTTCTATCTATTAAGGCAACGACAGCAATCTCTCACTACAAGGAAATTTGTCTGGCCGCATCCCCATGGCAAATGTAATGTGGACTCAACCCTCAGCCAGTTAACCAAAAATCTTTCTCCCAGATAGTTCTGTTGATAAAAATGGATAATGTTGTTTGCTGGAGGGTTGAACAGTAGGAACAATAAGGGTACTGTAGCAATTAGCCATCCTGCCAACCACTACTGGGAGAATCTAATATCTGATGATCAAGTTCAACTTTATGAGCTGCCAGAAATCATCTAACACCTTTTAAACTCCTAATATTTCTTTTATTGGTATGGCACTGTTTTTAAATGAAGTTGCTATCTACGGATCACAATTTTCAACTGACCTCAACAAAAAAGGTGACAGTTTTCTTTGCAGAACACACACACAAACACACACATATATTACCCTGGCAAAGGAAGACAGAGTATATGTAAATAATACAGCTCAATAAGCTTTAAGAACATTTAATCTTATAGTATCGGATTCTACTCCAAATTACTTTTGTCCTGGTCTAACACTTCCAGTCCTTGTCAGATCAGATTCCATTCAAGACTTTTATATGGGTCTTTTGCAAAGTCATTCACAAACGGCTTTCATAAGAGTCTTTTGCTCTGAAGAACATGACCAAGCTGCAATCCTGCACAAAGGATTGCAGCCCACATGGAGTCGTTTTTTTAAAATTCAACTCAGGCATACTGTTCTTTACAACAAACTAAAACTTTCTCACAAAATGCCCCAAGGCAAATTGAAAATTCTATTCTATCATAGTCCAGAATTGCCCTAGGAAAATGGAAGTGTATGTCCCTTGCGCTCTGTCTTTTCCTGCTTTGTGGTATAATGTATGGTGTAGCTTTTAGAGCTCTATGGAGGTCTCAAGATCATTGCTCAGAATATTCTTGAAGGCCTGGTGATGGCCCAGTCTGTGGGGCCGCCGCCTGGGACTACCCAGAAGAAAGCCACCCCCAGACAGCAACTACCACACATAAGACATTTGTAAATGCTCCATGTAGTGACTGTCCTGACCACAAGGTAAACCATTCCCACCACATGATTTTTGGGGGGAAACTATTTAAAGCAGCCTCCATGTTTCAAGAGGGGGGCGTTTTTGAAAAGTGACTGTGCCAGTTCAGACTGCAGATGGAAAATTAAATGACTGAAAGCGCTTCCATTTAAAACAACAATTCGCTTCACTTAGAAAACTACCCAGCAGATAAAAGGGTTTGAAGCTGGTCTTCTGTCTGAGATAATTTCCCCATCTGGGATGCATAACATCTTTGAATTCCCACCTGCAGATTGAAGTGGTACAGACCAGATGTAGGTTTATATTTCATTGTGTATGTTACTGGAGTCAATGGGATGGGAGGTGGCTTCACTGTGATACAGTCCCACCAGACTTTGCTTATGTCTATATTCAGGACCTATATGGATGGATGAAGAGTGTGGTTCCTTCCTACAACATATGTCTCACTTTTTGAGATGATATTTGTATGGCACTGAACCAATGGTATTCTTTCAGCCCACATAGTTCCTTCATCTAACCATTATTGGAGCTGTTTGGGGCTACAAGGGAAGTGAGTTTTACAATATAGCATAAGATTCAGACTTTATTGGAAGATCTGAACTGTTTTTGTGTAATCATTTATCCCTTTGGTAGGATTCTCATTCCATGTTTGTATATATGCTAGTTAGGTTGATGTAGACATTCCAAGGTAGTTACCCTAAGGAGTATAACAGTCTTTCTGTGACTGTATAAATAAAAAGGGTTCCGCAAGGCTCTCTTTTGGGATCAATGCTATTTAACATTAATACATTAACTTGAGGGGGGGGGTAACCAAGTGAGGTGGGCAAGTGTGGGATGATACCAAATTATTTGGGATGGTGAGAAACAAAGTTGATTGTGAAGAACTCCAAGAGGATCTCTCCAAACTGGGATAATGGGCAAAATAGTGAATGAGGTTCATTGTATTTAAAGGAATGCATACTGGACCAAACATTCCTATCTTCAAGTATACACTGATGAAATCTGAACTGGTCATGACTAACTAGGGAAGAGAACTTTGGGGTCATGGTAAATAGGTCAATGAAAATTTCAACTCAGTGCATAGCTGTTATGAAAAATGCAAATTCCATCCAAAGATTATTAGGTAAAAGACTGAAAGTAAGATGATGAGGATTGGGGATAATATCTTCATATAAATTTATGATGCAACTACATTCGCATCGCTGAGCTGTAGAGTAGAGCTGGTAAAGGTGCAGAAAAAGCAGCCGAAATGATTAATAGGTTGGTCATCTTCCCTACCATAATAGATTAAAGAGTTTGGGTCTTTTTAGTTTAAATAACAGATGATTTTCAGGAGGGTGGGGAGTGAGGTATGATAGTGCTTTATAAAAGTATACGTGATGCAAAAAAGATGGACGGAAAGAATGGTTTTCCTCTCTCCTAATACTAGAATCACAGTAAAATACTAGAACCTGGAGTTACTGATTTCCAGTAGATCCATCATAAACTGCATCCAAACATTCTATCCTGAATCCTTGCACGTACCTGCACCTACGACACTTGGGCCAAACTAAGGCTATTTGGGATGGGTGTGCCTGAGTATTAAATACCAAGGACCCTGGAATTTTAACCTTTTTGTTTCCCCCCTACAGACAGAACAAGACAAATTCTGAGAAAATGGGAATGGTACCTTCATTTTTCCTCTTTGTGCGTTATTTCAAAGTGTAGATTTACTGGTAGTGTCTCAGTCTATCTGGCTAAACTTTAAACTTTTAAACTGATGTATCTTGTTCAAAAAATTAGCATCCTTCCTCTGCACTGCAGCCTCCTATTTAGAGGGGTTTGCATATTCTTCTTGGCTGGGATTTTGAATAACACCTTTAGTTTCCTATATTTGAAATAAGCAAATAAATATTTGACAAATTAACATGTAATATTAAAGTAGAAAAGGGAATATGTAATAGAAATGAATTTGAAAATATATGGAAATTATTTTTAGAGCATGTATTGTTGAGAGGGAAAGGACACAAACCTGTGCAAGAAGTATCACAATTTTGGAAAATGTAATGAAAAAGAATTGGTCCTGGTGAGGGGTGCACTTGGTGTATAAAGAATGGAAAAGAATGGTATAATTGTAGTTAAGAGCTGAAATAAAATTATTATAATAATAATAATAATAATAATAATAATAATAATATATGAAATAAACAGGGAGCAGTTGTCATGGGGTCAAAGAGGACATCTTACAAGCAATCCTTGCAGGCTTAAAAAAAATGTTACCTATCAGAGCCACTGCACAACTGTTTTGCTTAGGATTCTGTTCATTCCACTCATATAAACTGATTCAAACAGAGGCCTGGATTGGACTGGATGATGTGCATAAGTCTTGGGCTGTGAGGAGATTGGAAGTTTTTGCTCCCATTTTCAGTTAATTAGAGATTGCACTTAAATCTGACTGTTAAACTGTGGTTAATCATATCGGTAGTTTAGGAAAACAACTTCATAATTATGATTGGAAGTTGGGTTGTTTCAGTAAACTATACTTAAGACTAACCACAGTTTGTATGGGATTGGATGTAATTATAAACTGTGGTTTGTTAAAAACAGAAGCGAAAGTTTACAATCTCCTCATGACTATGTCAGAGAAGGAAAGGGGCAGGGGAAGCACAGAAGCCCAAAGCTTGACCAGATAATGCTAGAACATAGTTTAGCATAAACCATAGTTTAGCATAAACCATAGTTTAGCATTATTATTTATTTATTTATTTATTACATTTATATACCGCTCCATTGCTGAAGCTCTGTGGGCAGTTTACAAAAATTAAAACTTTGGACATTAAAAATCGATATGAAAAATTTAAAAGCATAAAAGCATAAAAAAGCCCAAATGAAGATAGTTATAATTAGGGTACTGCACAATTTACATGCATAGATGAGAATACCGAATCAGACTCAATTTGCACTTATAACAAAAAGATAATTAGTCATTCAAGTTAATTAATAATATAATCTCTTAAATTAATATATTTCAAATAAATTCATCTGGGGGGGCAAAAGTATTGTTCATTTCAAATTAAATACTGTAAATAACTCCTTAGGAGTCTTAAAGGTTTTATCACCATTTAAAAACCATCACCAATTGTAGCTTGAACATATGTTGGGGGGGAAATTACCTTAATTTTTTTTCCTCTTAAGAGTTCCTGAAAAAATGCAGGGTTGACTGCATATTCCAGAGAACTGTCGATGTTAGTCTACAGTGTCTTGAGGCACCTTAAACAGATCCATTGTAGAATAAGCTCCCATGAGGCGAGAACTCACTTTGTCAGATGCAGTGGCCTATAGTCAACAAAATCTTATGCCACAATAATTGTTAAAGGTGGCACAAGATTATTTCATTTTATATATAACTAATTATTTTCACTTCATGAATTCCAGTTAGAGAAGTAGTTCTGTGATGGGGGGGGGGGGGATGAATACTGCTGTCATAGCAGCAACACTCTTAGAGTGGGAGCTCTAGCAACCCTCTCCCTGACTCAAATGGAGGAGTTAAGTGTTTTTGTGGAGGTGTAAACTGACTATTGAGCCATACTTGAGTAAATTTGTATGTGGGTGTAAGGAGTTGTGTTTTGTGTATACGTCGGCTAGCTTGTGCATTTGCATCAAAGAGGGTTGTCAACTCAGACTCATAGGTTTTCTCTTGAATTATTTTATTTGGTATTTAACTCCTTCTTTCTGAGCTTTTGGAAACTTACAATATCTGATGAAGTGGAGTCTAATCCACAAAAGCTTATGCCACATTAAATCTTGGGGAGAGCAATCCTATGGCCCCTAGACAGTTGGGGATGTGTGTAGTATAGTTAGGATTCTTGAATATGAGATCACGGATAGCACTCTGACTTTGGACCCAGGAATCTGAATTCCCTGCCCCTCCACCCCCCACCCCCCGCCGTTGCACCTTGCACAACAAAGGTGACCTCGGAGAGGACAGAAGGAGAGCATTCCTGTGGGCGGGAATGGGAGGGGACCAGGGAAACTGGCTTACAAAGAATCCCGTGCCCTCCCCAACCTCTGTCTTTCCCCTCTCCAACATCTCAGCTACACTGACGAAAATGCCCATCTAGCAAAAATGATACGCAGGTTCAGAGGCTTACAGCCAATCAGATAGGATTGTGCCCTTAGTCTTCAAGATAATACAAGTATCCCTGCTGTTTTGCTACAATTGACGAACGTGGATTATCACTCAGGGGTTGTTCCTGTGGAAGAATTTTAAGCTGTCCTAACAATTTCAATGATATACTGGCAATTGTATTGTCGGAAAGGGATTTCAAAACAAGTGTCACTGGCCACTGTGTGGGTACCTGTTTATCATATCTACAAAGGACCTTGTGAAAGAAAGTTGTGTGGGTGTTACTGAATAATCTGTTGAAATCTTCCCATGTAAGATCCAGGTTGGGGGGGGGCTGCGAGTTGCCGCTGCAGTTGTGAGGAGGAGGGTAAGAATAGAAAAAGGAGCTCAAGTTGCTACGCTTCCCTTCCTCCCTTCCTCCCTACCCACCTGCTGACCACTGCCACTGCCTTCCCTTTAATACTTAGCTCTGAGGGGAAGTTCATGACAGTGAGGCCTTAGCAGGAGGTAGCGCTAGAGACTTTCTATGCCACGGCAGCACAGCTGATCTCCAGGGCCACTTTCCCACCAATGCCTCACTCTTTAGAAGGACCCCTCAGAGCAACATAATTGGTCCAGGCGAGCTCTGTGAAGAGCCGTCCTGGTGCAACTCCACAGAGAGCCTACCTATCCGAGCAAGGCATTGGCAGCCTTTCTACACTACTGCTTTAAAATGGTTCAAAACAGTTTAGAACAGTTTAGAACAGTTTTGAGAACTGTTGGGGCCCAGGACACACTCCATATACAGTTTTCAAAACGTTTTCAAAGTGTTTTGTCCTGCGTGTGTAGATAGGCTCTGGTAGGGTGACCATATAAAAAGGAGGACAGGGCTCCTATATCTTTAAGAGTTGTATTGGAAAGGGAATTTCAGCAGGTGTCATTTGTATGCAGGCAGCCCCTGGTGAAATTCCCTCTTCATCACAACAGTTAAAGCTGCAGGAGACCTGGCCTCTTTTGTACCTGGTCAATAGAGCAGGGTTCCTGCAGCTTTAACCGGTGTGCTGAAGAGGGAATTTCACCAGGGGCTGCATGCATACAAATGACACTGGCTGAAATTCCCTTTTCAATGCAACTGTTAAAGATATCGGAGCCTTGTCCTCCTTTTCATATGGTCACCCTAGACTCTGGGTGGGTAGTACTCCCAGGAGCTGCACCTACACTCTCTTGGTGCAGCCATTGAGAGGCATCAGGCAATTGCAATACTGGGACCCACTGCCCTCCTGGCAGTAGGGCACATGGGATCCACTGCTCTTCTAGATCTGCCCCCTGAGGCAATGCTCCCCGATGTGGAATTCATGGTTCCAAGGCAAGGCAAAAAATACACACACACACACACACACACACACCATCCTTTACTTGTAACTCTGTGGTTACATGAGTAATGTTCATGAACCCGAACACAGATGATAATGGCAAAAGTAAAAGTGAGGTTTAAAGGTAATGATACTTTGCAGGATTTTACAAGAATGAAAGGGTGGGATGATATGAAAACTAGGGATATAATGAATGGTCCCCAAGGTTTGCCACTCCATTTATTGGTGACCAACTTGGGATTTTCTGTGGTGAGGTGATATATTTTGATTTGGTGAAATGCTTACCATGATGGCAAGCAGCAATTGTTTCCATTCCCATTCCCACCCTTTTTTTTAGTCTGTTTTTTAAAATAATAATAATAATAATAATAATAATAATAATAATAATAATGCATTTTTGGTGTAGACTTGCTCCTGCTGTCACCATCACCACAGGTGGCAGTAACAAAAATACGTTTTTAGAAACAGTTTTAAAGATGAAAGAAAAAAAGAGGAACTGGCGCTGCTCATCACCACACTAAGTATTCTCTGTTACAATTGGGGGGGGGGGGGGATGGGTCCATCCCTGAAATTACTCCACCAACATTTACTGGAAGTTTCAGTAATCAAACTTATAGGCTGGCTCTAATCAAAACATAAGAAAATATATCTCTAGTTTAATACTACCTGGCTCCCTGATATTGATGGCACCAGGAGGTTTCTGTTCTTAGTTCCAGAACAATAATTTTCAGAATTCAAATCATTCTTAGAAGAAAAAATGGCTACTGGCACACACTGCAAACAAAAGGAAGGTGAGAATCAGGGGGTTCTTCTCATAGTCCCCTAGAGCATTCCTACCACAGAGGGTTCCCCCCCCCCCCAGGGCATAAACTCACTGTTGAGATCCCCCTCTATCTAAGGAGTTAACTAATTGAACACCTTTCATCACTTTTATAACAAAATCAGTTTTCTGGGAAATGGGAGTGTGGAAGGAATCTGAACAGGAAATGGGATTTTGTGTGAAAACCGCTTTGTCCCTATTCAAGCCACAAGAGATAGAGTTTGGGTTTTGTTCTTCCAATTTTCATTGAAATCTGTCTTTGAGGCTCCTTTGTTCAAAAATGGCTGCGTTGAGGTCAGTGACAGCATATCCTCGGGTACTGAAGTGTTCCCCCACTAGTTTTCGAATATTGTCATTTCTGATGTCCGAATTGTGTCCATTGATTCTTTTGCACAGGAGATTAAAATCAGGCATTTCTCAGATGACAATATCCACCCAACAAAGCAGAAACAACATCAACAGAGACAGACTGGTAGCAGGAATAATCTACAACAGGACAGATCCAGAAAAGAAACAATAGCACACAATAGTTGTTGTCACTTCCATTTCCCAGCTCAAACCGCTCAAACGTATCGACAGTGATCTACAGCCCACCCTGAACAACGATACTTCCCACTCATAGGTCTTGGGTGGTAGGCCTGTACTTGCTTACAGACAGCCATCCCACCATAAAACAGTTATTCACCAGCAAAAACAGACCTTGTACAGGAGATAGAGACACAGGGACCAGCTCCTGTGGCAGGATCTGTATCCACATACCTTTAACAGTACCTAATACTGTTATAGGACCATCCCCAACATCAGAAGTTCATACATCTGATCATCTTCCAGTGTGATATATGCCATCATTTGCCAGCAATGTCCTACTATATTCTACATATGACAAATAGACCAGTCTGTAATCGACACAATGCTGACTGTATTTGTCTCTATTGTATTTCAGTTCCTTCTGACCTCACTGTTTACAATTCTGCCCCCAACCCCCTGACCATGTGCATTTATACCTGTAAGTTATAGGATAAACACTTCTTGCTGACGAAGTGGACTATAGTCCATGAAAGTTGATGTGATTATATATATATATATATATATATATATATATATAATTTTAAGGTGCTATTATTCTTTTTGTTGCAACAGACTACTAACACGGCTACCCTTCTGGAAATTGTTCCTAGGGAGTGTATTTTATTTTTACTTTTTAATACATGCCATTCTTTACAAAATGTGGTGTTGAGCAGTTTCCAAGGCCATCAATGCACAGTCATGTTTTTCCTGAGCATTAGTGATTTTTCATGTCCCGCTGGTCCTTAGCATGGCTTTAACTCAAGTGTTTCGCAGCTAAGGTATAGCCGAATTCTCAGGCCAAGATCTGGCTCATATCTTTAAGGCAAATATATGAAACGCCTATAAACCGTCCTTATTGTTATGGAATTGGGCACTATGTTTCATATGCTATTTGGGTTGCCACTTATGAATTGTCAGAAAAAGAGAAAATGCATTGCCAATAAAGAGGACATCAGTTTGCATACACTTTATTTGCATACACTTGCATACACTAATTTATAGGTATAGATAAAATTTAGAAATAATTGTTATAATTTAAATGGAGATGTAGTGCTGAAAATGGTGGCCTGTGTTCCTACCTGTTCAGCCTCCTGTCCAGGTACTAACTGCTTATGAGCAACATTTCTTGTGGGGTTTTTTTATCTTTAAACTTGATTTGGACATGACAGCCTTCCAAATAGAGGATGCCTTCTAATAGGGGGGCAGTTCTCCAGCAGACCTTCAAATAGAGGACCGTCCCCTCTGTAAAAGAAGAAATTTGGCCATCCTGTGCTATGAAGGTAGTAATGTACAACGTGGTACCCAAGAATTTCTGAAATTGCCTAGATTGCCTGGTTGGCCCTTGTTAATTTTAATATAGTGCATTCCACACACGGTCCATTTTGTAAACATTACTGATGGACATAAAAATGAAAGTGTGTTCTTCACTTTGCATTTGGAATGCTGAACGTAAATGTTTCAAGACGTTTTTGGCTAACTAATTCTTGTATTGTATGATTCTTCCCTTTTTTACTTGGTTGTCTTGTGATTATATGGAATTATACTGTTCTGCTATGATTAGGTAATCCAGCAACTCTTCCTGGTCTTTTTCTTTGCAGGAAAATAGTGGCTGAGATGAAAATGTATGTGTTTCTTATGGAGAGTGATGTTGGATATGTAAAAAAAAACCAGATTGATGTCACTGTATCTTATTCCCCCTTAGCATTAATATGAAGTCACTTCATTAAATCAGATTCCTGGCATGAAACCTGACAGATCTCTCAAGACATTCTATTTTTAGTACTGCCAAGCCATTTGTCACACTTCAACATCTCACCTGTATGCAGAGCACTGAAAATAATCTTGGTGTTTTTGTAAGGTATGGATACATTTAGGATTCAGTTCTGCACAAATAGAAGTGAAATCCAAACATCAAGCTTCAAATCTATTTATGCCAAGGGTTAGCTAAAAAGAATAACTTGCAGTCCAATATATAACCAAAAACTAAATCATTTTAGATTTCTGGCAGAAACTAATGGAGATCTTCTGTTCTTCTTCTTCTTCTTTTTTTAGCCCTCCCCCCTGTCCAGTGTGTCTATATGTGGAATTTCAGGGAGGGAAATGTGTGAGGGGAGGGTTTTATCCTCCCTCCTGGTGTGCGCTGTTACCAAATCGGCACTACACACAATTACACTAACATTATCAGGCTTAAGTTGCACCCTGTGCAATTGACATAAATGTATAGTTTGGCCCACAGAGAGGAACACAAAAATACTTTTATCCAGGAGATGCAGAGATACGTTTTGGATGTTCCAAAGAAGCAGTGAGAATAGAAGTATGACTGACTTGAAGTATACACTCTGCAGGTTTTCAGGTCTTGCCCGAAGGGGGGTGGGAAGTGCATTTCCTCCATGAGGGAGTGTATGTTCTTCCAAGCTTTCCATCAATGTCGAAAAAGGAAGTGGAAGCCAATGAGGCTTTCCACTCTTGCTGTTTCTTTAGAACACCTGTCATAGAACACCTGAATCAGCTCTTGGTAATAGTAATCTTTTAAGCCTTAAAATTTAAGGCTTACTTATATTAGTTCTGATTAGCTAAATCTGTATAACAGCTTGCCTAGAAATGTTTGTATTTGAAGGGAGGGGAGAACTAGAGATGCCTAAGCTCATTAAAATTCTCTAAACTTTATTTCAAACCTCGGTTCATCTTATTCCCATTCTTGTTTTTTCTGTTCATGTGAAAGGGAAAAGTGCACATTTTTTCAGAAATTGTGCTTTGTAAAAACATTCTGAACTATTGTCTAAAATGCACCCTTTACGTTGAGCATTCTTTTCAAAAGTTGGGCATCTTTCAAAGGCTGTATTCTTTAAAGTGCACATTTTGCAAACATGAGCACACGTTGGGGAATTCGTGAACTTTTTTGGAGAACGTGAGTTCCTGTTCATATTCGAGGTTGTGAATGGGGCATTTTATAGTGATTTGGGAACTCAAATGAAATTCTCATACATCCGTGTGTGTTTGTTTCTACCTATGCTGTGCTGTTGATATGATGACAATGTACTGGTTAACTGCAAGTGTGTATGTATGTGCATCTGTGTGCTCTTATTGGTTTTATTACACTTGCTACGCTATTCGTCTATGGCCTCGGAGCTGCTTAAATATAGTTCCCTCACTTACCTTGTCACCAAGTTATTAAAGCAGATATATGCTTAATAGACTTTTCTTTACTGGCATATACCACTCCCAGTAGTTTAGCTAATAAAGTCAGTTAGGGTTCAATCTTACTCGATTACCACCCGCTAGACAGAAGCGTCCATTAATGTTCTTTATCTCTGACAGTAAATGCAACTTTTCTTACAGCAGCCTGCAATCTTAAAGACAGTATTAAGTTGACAATAACCTAAAGATAATAGACCTGAAAAGCACACCAAACCTGAGACCTAAGCTGCATTTAGGTAATGTTGCCTACTTACATAAAATTGTCAAATTGTTATATATATAACCTATCATTACTGCTTTTTCTTAAATAAATATTCCCGTTTGATTAACCCTTATTGCTGACTCCCTTAAAATATTTATTAAATTAAATCATTTGTATGCTGCTTTTGCAAAATGTTCAAAGCAGCTTACAAAAATCAGTAGACTGTCCTCCAGAGATGATAGTATATGGTTTATTGGATAAATAAAAGAAGTAAGTACATATACAACGCCTGAACAGAAGCTGCAGCTATTTAGTTAATTCTGTAGAAAGGGCTGGGAAGGAAGGGAGGGGATCAGGAGGGAGATGAGGCGATGAGCTACTGTTTCAGAAGGATGGAATTGGAGAGTGTAATACCTAATAAAGAGATGGGAGGGAGATAGGAGCGTTATTGAGGGGAGGTGTCTGAGAGAGAGAGAGAGAGAGAGAGAACCTATCTACAATACTGCTTTAAAATGGTTTAAAACGGTTTATAACAGTAGTGACAACTGTTGGAGCCCAGGACACACTCCATATACAGTTTTCAAAACCTTTTCAAAGTGTCGTATCCTGCTTGGTGTAGATAGAGAGAAAATAGAATCTCAATTATTACTGATCCCAGAGTTTATCTTTTTGGACTGCAGCATTAGGGTTGCATGAGTTGTCCCGTATGGATTAGGAAAGGTCTAGACTTGCTAGTTCTCAACAACATCCTTTTTCTGTAGGCACTAGGCAGTGATGGGGAACTGAGGGTATCACATGGGATTAAAACAAAATCTGAACTCTTCTAGAACCTTCCACAGTATTTCAAATACAGAGATACAAATAAATGGGTACTGTGAAATTCTGTTGCTAGACAAGGGAGAAGCTCCTTGATGGATATATGACAGACAATGAATTCCTAGGTTCTTGGGTGACAAGCAACTACTTTTTAACTGAAGAACATTCCTTTTTTTAAAGCCTTTGTTTTGGGATGGGTTCCCCCCCCCCTTGTTAACAAGGACTGGTTAATATGACAATATTATGCCAGCGGTTTGTGATCTGTACTGACTTTCAGTCCATTTCCATCCCAATTCAAATTGCTGGTATTAACTTTCAAAGCCTTAAATGACGCATTACCTGAAGGATTGTCTCTTCCTCTATAAACCTGCCTGGGTCCTAAGAACATTTTCAAAGGCCCTCCTCCTGGTACCCCCACCAAATGAAGTAAAGCAGGTAGCTACTAAAGAAAGGGTCTTCTCAGTTGTGGAATGCCTCCCTAGAGAAGCTCATTTGGTGCATCTTTTCAGTGCCAAGTAAACACCCTTTTTATTTTCCCAAGTATTTCAGTCCTTCAGAGTTTGTTTTGTTTTTTAAAAAGGTTATAAATATATTCTTGTGTTTTAGATTCTTACCCTGTTTCTGGTTTTTACTTTGGTTTTATACTGTAGTTTTAACTTTTGTGAATACCCAGAGAGTTTCGTCTGTCAGGAGATATAGAAATGTAATAAGTTAATAAACTATTTTTAAAATGTCTAAGATTAAAAAAAGGATCAGATGGGATGTGGGTGATGAGGGTAGGATTTGATTTTCTCATCGTAGGTAATGAGTTCAAAAATGCAGAATGCAAGAGAAGGGCGCATATTTGAGGTGCAGGTCCCTAACCTTGATGGATGATAATATATGCTAAAGGACAACTAGGTACCTATGATGTGCTTACTAGTGGGTTTCCCTGTGTTTCCTGCATGGTGTTCTCCCCATTAGTGCTTTTGGTAAGCCAATCAGTAGTAATGTCCAAATGACTTGATCACACTAGAACTAGACAGAAATTAATGCAGTTGCATATCCTTCTGTAAAACAAGGGTTGCTCCTGTCATCTCTGTTAATAGAGGATGCCTGACTTGTCCTTGGTATCTAAGTTCACAGACAAAATGGGAATTATAGATGTTCAAAATAACAACAAGTCTGAGACTCTTAATTTGCAATTTCGTGAGCTTGGTCCGCTTTTGATGATGACTGGTATTGAATTGCTATTTAAGTTGTTCAACTGGCTTGGGGGAAATGGTTTTATGTAAGGCTCCCTCTACAAGCAGTCGCTTTGACGCCCGATTCCCCGATTATGCGAATTACCTTGCACGCGCATTTATACCTAATACCTACACACATCTCGTGTGCGGGCAGGGGCGGCTGTTGCAGTGTGTGAAGCCAGCGAGCGTGGCGGCGGCGGCGGCGGCTGAGCGTGGCCTTCCTTCCCTCTTCCCTTCTCCCTCCTCCTCCTCGGGCTCTGCCTCTCCTCTTGCCCATGTGCGGCCGCGGAGCTGATGTCATCGCTTCGGCTGCCTAAGGCACACCAGATCCGAGCAAGCAAAAAGCAGGAGAGGACGGCAAGGGAGGGAAGGAAGGTGGGTGGAAGAGACTCTTTAGGTCGGTGTGTGTGTGTGTGTGTTTAACCAAGCCTTTCCTAGGCAGCAAAAGAAAAGAAAATCATCTTTTCAATGCCCCTCTCCCCGCTTTTTGCCTCCCTCCCCCCCTTCCCCGCCAGTAAGATAAGGCGCCATAACTCTGGAGAGAAAAAAACCTCGCTATTTAATGCGAATGTGAAAATGCGAATAAAAGGAGCTAAAACCCGCCTGTACTCCTGATTTGCGCTCCTCTCTTGTAGAGGTAATTTTTTAATGAGACTTGAAAGAGCTTTAAATCGCTCTTGTTGTAGAGGTAATTTTTTTAATGCACCTTGAAAGAGCTTTATATCGCTCTTGTAGAGGCAGCCTAAGTCATCTTGTAGTAATATTATTTTTGTAAAAGTTCAGTTGTATAAATTAAACAGCAGTACAGTGCCATCTGTGTACTGGAGTATTCCCATATTATGAACTTGTTGCTTCAGAAGGAATGCATCCCCATTCTGAGCAGGCTGAATATATAACCTGAGTACACCAAATATCAAAACTTCTATCTTGTCTAGATTAAGTTTCAGTTTGTTCATCCTCATCTAATCCAAAACTTCCATTAAACACAAATTTAGAATGCCCACTGCCTCTCCAGGATCAGAAGCTGGAAATGAGAGATAGTAATGGGTGTCATCTGCATAGCTGTATTAGCTGCAGCAAAACAACAAAGAGTCTTTTAGCATCTTAACTTTTATTCTTCTGTAAGCTGCTCTGGTGTTTTTAACATAAAAGCAGGACACAAATAATAAATGAAAGATGGCTTTGGGCAAATCACTGTCCTGTCAACCTCAGCCCCTAAGCTGCAACATGGGTACAGTAATACTGACCTATTTTCCAGAGGTATTATTGTTACTGAAGTAATGTAAATGGTAAGTAATAGTAGTAGAAGAAATGTCCCATGTTTTTTAAACCCAGTTTACACTGACAATATATTATTACTGTGCTGTCCCAAACACTCGGAGATACTTTCCAGTACAACATGATTTATTTTGGTTTAAAGGAAACGCTGCAGCGGAGAGAGAGGGAGTACCTTAGCAAAGGTGCAAAAGCTCTCTCTGATCAATGCTGGGTAAAATCAGCTTTTGCTAGCAAGTTCGGTAAAAGTAAATGGAGCATGCACAGAAAGCTTGTTTTCCAAGACAAAGATTCTAGCCAACCACAAATTTCCTCTAGCAGACTGGTTGCTTGGGCAACTAGGGGAAAAGGGAAGACTGACCCGACCGCAGACCTTTCAGTTTAGATAAGCATGGTGTGTGTGGGTGTCTTGTGACACACACACAGACCGTTTTGAAAGTTACTACTCAGCCATTTAGACTGCCCAATGTCTGACCTTTCCATTCAGATTGATCAGATTGATCAAAACATGGCTTCCCTTATGTCAAGATGTTCCAAAGGCTATGACATTACCCATGTGGTCTGAGACAGATTTGGTTGTATTTGTGATAACATTTTGAACAAGGTTTAAATGACTAGAGGCACAAGCTGCATTTATAGAGGCCTGTTGGGTAAACTGATGCAAATTGCATCTAGAAGGTTGCCCTTTAAATGTTCAACTACTATTGAAATATACATACAACTGTCAGAAGATTCCTGTGCCAATGAGACTCACCTTCTCACAAATAAACTTTTAAGCACCACTTTGCTGTAATTCTCAAAGCTTGACCTCAGTCTCTCTGGGTTTTGATCATTAAAATGGCCCTGCAGCTATCTGTAAAAGGTCTGTTGTTTCCCTACTGACGGAAATCAGTGGCAACCTGATTATATGTTAATTGCAAAAAAGTGAGTAACAATTATTAAGGAGATGGGTAAAGAAAAAAGTGGACATATTTTCTGACAGAGCAGTTGTGCTGTCTTTCGAGATCTCTCTCTCTCTCTCATTCCCATCCATACCCTCAACTGTGTGTGAAAAGTACATTATTGTGTTGTGTGTTTCTGTTTTTCAATCTGTAGAGTGCCAAGTAAGCTAATTCATCTGATCATGATTGTGATGTGTTGCAATCACAGCTTGTTTTTTTTAAAGTCCTTATGTTTTGTTTTTGTCTCGTTTTCTTATAGCTAAATATAAATGCATTTCCAGTTAGTGATTAAGTAACCTCTAATAATGCCTTTAAAGAGGAAATGTGCTACTTAAGTGGGTTCAAAGCAGTATTAGAGGGGTTTTATTCTTTTTCTAGAGAGGTTGTTATGGATCATGTTATCTAAGGCTTCATCTACAAGAATTCGCCTTTACGCCTGGTTAGGCAATTATGCGCATGTTCGCAGAAGCGCATTTACGCCTAATACCTCTGTACGAGAGGCAGCGAAGCACATTACTGGACGACCGAAACGCGATTTAAACTGTTGACATACGGCGAATCGCTTGTTCACATAGTCAAAATGCGCTTTAACAGCCGGAGCAAAATAAAACTCACTATTTAACGCGCATTCGATAATGCGCGTAATCGGAGAGAAAACGCGCCTCTACGCCCAATTTGCGCTCCGTTCTTGTAGAGGTAATTTTTTTAATGTGCCTTGAAAGAGCTTTAAATGCCTCTTGTAGAGGCAGCCTAAGTTAAGATTAGTTTCTACATATGCTGATGCAGTGATGTATTTAGAAAAGACATTCCCATCACTGGTCCAATAGTTTTAAATTATTTTTGGAATTTCAGTAGAAGAGGTTGATAGGAAAGAGGAAACCTTTTGATAGAGTTTCTTGCAGCATCCTCACTCAGACTTTTCTGAATGTGCCTTTCCACTTGATGTCCTACTATTCATATTCATATTCTTGTCCCCGGTTTCTGAATTGGAGATTTTGGGGTGCTTGCTTCTGGAAGAAAGGAGCAGGGAAGTTATTGTTTTACTGGTGTGTCTGTGTGTGTTCATTTGTGTGTGTGTTATTTTTAGAATCTGTTTTTTTCCCCTTTACATCAAAAAATGAAGTAAAAGAAGAAGACAAGAAGTGGATCCGGAAGATAGGGAATTAGTTGGCCAAAATAATTGCTTGTTATAGTCTTTCTTACATCTCGGAGTACTAGTACTAATGTATCTTTCAGGTTATTGAGGCGATTTGAACACTTTTAAATTATTTGGATTAATTTCAGTCTGGCTTCTGATTGAGTGAAGCAGCCTTGGTTGCCTTGATAGATGAATTTTGGGAGAAGGAACCTGCTGATTCCTCTAGACCTCTTCTTGCTCTTCAATACCATCAACCATGGTGTCCTTGTGGATGGCTTGTATGGGTTACAGATGGGGCACTGCACTTCAGTGGTTCTACTCTTAACTGGGGGGGGGGGCTGTCTGTACATCTTCTTTGCCCTGCAATGGCTGCATGGTGGCGCTGCGTCCGTTATACTGCAGGGCTTTTCCCCGAAGCTGCGTGTTAAAAAAGTTCTGACTTTTTCCTTCCAAGCAAGATCACTACGGCCCTTCTACCATGTGACCTTGCTCCAGCATCAAGGCAGGGGTGTTCTGGGGTGGATGACGACTGCTGATTGGTCACTGGAAGATGGGCAAGGGGCAGGGGGCAAGCCTGGCAAGCCGAATGGCCACCAAAAGCCCGCACTGCCTCCTGCTGTCACCCTGCAGCGGCATGGGGGGCGGGCAGCAGCGCGAGGCACTTACCTGCTGGGGCATCCGCTTCCCTCCAGTGCTCGGAATCTACTGAGAAACAGGCTTCACGGCCTGTCCCTCAGTAGCGCGCCGGGTGATGACGTCATCACCCGGCGCGCTACTGAGAGACAGGCCAGGAAGCCTGTTTCTCAGTAGATTCCGAGCACCGGAGGGAAGCGGACGCCCCAGCCGGTAAGGAGCGCGGGGCGGGGGGGCGGCGCGGCACGGGGGGTGGGGCGGGGCGGGGGGCGGCGCAGGGCGGCGCGGGGCGTGCGGCGGCGCGAGGCATGCAGGCGGGGGGGCGGGGTGGGAAGGGCGCGCGGTGGGGGGGTTGTTTTGGGTGGGTGGGGTGTCTGGGATTTTGATCCTCAAAATCTGGTCACCCTAACTATAGGCATGTAGGGCCTTTCATCACTGATGCTGGCACACCAGCCTCCCAGGTAGAGGTGGCCTGGCCATGGTTATCAATGTTCTGGTAACTCCCAGATCAGATTTTTGCAATGTATTTATTCATGGGGCTGTTGTAAACTTCTCAAAAGGTTCAATTAGTCCCCCCCCCCAAAAAAACCACCAGTTGCTAGGCTACTAACTGGGGCCAAAGGGAACACTCCCCCCAGTTCCCCACAAAATGCCAAAAATGGAAGAATTGAAATTTTTGGCACAGCACTAATTTAAATAAAGAAATAAATGCCACATAAGAACAGGCTTTAGAGTTTTGAGACAAGCACTATTAGGCTGACCATATGAAAAGGAGGACAGGGCTCATATAACTTTAACAGTAGTAGAGAAAAAGGAATTTCAGCCAGGGTCATCTGTATGCAATTAGTCCCAGGTGAAATTCCCTCTTCATCACAACAGTTAAAGTTGCAGGCACTATACTAGAGTGACGAGATATAAAAGAAGGCAGGGCCCCTGCAACTTTAACTGTTGTGATGAAGCGGGAATTTCACCAAGAACTAATTGCATACAAATGACACTGGCTGAAATTCCCGTTTCTCTACTACTGTTAAAGTTATATGAGCCCTGTCCTCCTTTTCATATGGTCAGCCTAAGCACTATCCACCAATAGAAGAACTGCCAGAAAGTTGCCAACCCACTAGCTACTTGTATTTAACGCTAGCTGATATGCCCGGCATTGCTCGGGTCCGCAAATAATGTTTGTGACATTTATTTGATAAATAATAAATTTTTCTGCAACTTATTCATCTTTAGGTTGGTTGGTTGTTTTTAGTTTGGTTGAGTTCGTAAATTGTTTTGTTAGAATAAATGGAAAATTGTGTCAATAAGAACTGTAGTTTAAATTAGAGCTTCGTGATAAACCACATTTTTGTTTTACCGGAAATGCCTGCACCTCCCATCATGCCTTGGCCGAAGAAGCCATCTAAACTTCAAAAACAATCAGCATACACAACCTTTTCTACCAGCTAAAAAAGATGCAAACCTAAGAATATATTTTCAAAATAGACCTGGCATTGCTGAGATAGCTGAATAACATATAGTAGGGAAGCAGATCTCAGTGGACGTGAGGAACTATTGTATGCATGTGCTCTGAAGTTATTATTATGAAAAAAGGAAAGCAGCCAGAACACAGAATACTTTATTGGCATAATTTACTATATAATATCTACATTTAACAGGTTTTGGCAGAAACCCAGGATGGTCAAAGAAACTGGTGACTTGGGCCTTTTATCTGACATAAAAATACCTAAAATCCAAAATTTCATGTTTTTAGATTTTTCTGCAGTAAAAACAGACAAGAAAGTGAAACCTACTGTGTGTTGGGAGTCTCAGACGGTGTTTGCAATTTGCATTTAACTCAGCTAGTATTTAGGTTGACCATTTTGAATAAGGGGTGCGTGCATTAGCATTATTTCATAACAATTTAGATTTTTCTGGTACATTGTACAGCCAGACCTATCAGCATGCCAGATTTCAAGTTTCTACCCAGCATTGCTTGGGTCCCATAAAATATATGTCTGCGAGGTAATAATCTTAAAGTAGCAGGCCAGTGCTAGACCTGAGTTAACCTTTACACAAATTAAATTCTTTTCTTTTTTTCCTCTCTCACCCTCATGATAACCCTTCAAGGTAGGCCAGTCCTAGACCTGTGAGGTAACTTTAAAACAAATTAAATTAGTTCCTTTCCCCCCACCCCGCTCTCTCTCACCTTCAGTACATGGCCAGGGCTGCCTTGAAGCTGTCGCCATAATTTTCCTAGTCCCCACAGAAAACAAAAACTATAACTCCGGCATGCCTTTTGCTGTGGTGCCTGACTTGCCCAATGAGAGTCCTGCTGCTGAAGCTCATGGGAAGTGAAGTCTGGCTGAGCCAGTCCACACTACACTGTGCAATTGGTGCTCATAGGTAGGCCATGAGGGAGCTGGCTGGCTGACAGTCAGCTTGATGGGCCTGCTTCCGATGGGGCCTAGCAACTGAGGCAGCTGGCCCCAGGCACTCTCCTTTCAGGCCCTGGAGGGTGAGCTACTACCATATAATGGCTGCCAAAGCCTGATAAGTCTTCTCTCCTGTCCAAGGCATGCTGGGAGTTGTAGGCTAAGCTTAGGTCCCTGAATAACATGTTAATTTTTGAACACCATCTTGTAAATTTCTGAATAAAGTTTATAATTTTTATGTAACAGCTGATTATACCATTGAGACAGAAGAGTAAATAGAGAATTGACTGATACAGCTGAGGCTAGAATGGAATGGTGGGTAGGTTAGTGGCAGTTGGAGAAAGTCAGGTAGGAGAACAAAGACAGTTAGTGAGAGGTCAGGGTTTGCTCACCCATACTTTATTTTAATCAGCCACTCTACATGCCAATACTACACCTCCCAGCATGCCTTTGGCAGTCCACAGGTGCCCACATCCTCTGAGATGCTGCTTCTTGATAGCGCATCAATAAGTAGCATCGCCAAGGAGTGGAGGTAAGCAGTGGACACACCTAGCTCTGGCCAATCCTGCTGGGATTGCCTTGGTCTATGTTTCTCACCTACCAAGTGCTACATCAGGAGCCTGTCCTGAAGGACCAGGGCTGGTCCGAGCACTTCCCCCCTTTGTCAGGTCTGTTTCTGTGCATGCGCAGAGTGCTTCCACTTCCTCCCTCCCTCTTAAGGGAAAAGGCTACATGCTTGCTTCCCCCAGATTCTGAGAAAACAGCGATATCAGGACGGAGTGCCTTTGAGCATGTTTGGCCCCTCAAAGTCATGCTGTATCTAGTTACATTTTAAAACCATGCTGAGTTTGGGAGGAGACATCGCAAATGGATGCAGCCCATTTATGTGGGTTGTTTCCTTTTATGTGGAATTAGGTTGACTGCTTGAGACCAACCTTAGGAGTCGAGGTTGTAAAAGACACGCAGCAGCCACCAACCTGTGCACTCACAATGGCCGGCAAAGGCCAGTAAGTCTGGCCTCCCACCCAAGGCATGCTGGGAGTTGTAGGCATAAACCTAGGTTTTTATTAAATTCTTTAAAAAATACTTAAACCCCAAAATTCATATTTTTAGATTTTTTTCTGGTACATTGTACAGCCAGATCTATCACTGTGTCACCGTGTAAAGTTTCTAACTTATCTGGAAGTGGGTAAACATTTCCAGACATACGTGACGCACACATACTTTCCGCTTTATAGGTAGAGATTTGTGGTGAGTCACCACATAACAGACATAACTGGTAATTCCTACTCCTGAATAAAAGATATGGAACAACTTCAACTATACAACTGTGTTATAACAGGTCTATTTATAAAATGTGAATTTAAAGGATTGGCAAGGATCTTTTTATATGTCATTTAGTAGACAGCTACTCTACCTTTTTTTCACTACACTGAAGCACATGTGTAATAAAGTCATAAATCACAGAATTTCATTTGTTCCCTAACATAAGATGCTAATGACACTGAGAAAACACACTGCATCAAAAAAACAAACAAACAAACCCCTAACTTGTGTGCCTCTGTGATAGAATTATTGAGTGTATACTGAACTCTAGGATCATTTCTTATTGTTGCAATATGAGAGTGAACATCACTAGAAGTTTTGTTCATGACAAAGAACAGACATTTTGTACAAAATTGATAACTTTATTCTCATACCTTCTTTGCTGAATTGTTAGCCACAGAAAAAGCTCAGGTTAACCAAAGCCTGTTGTCATAGCAAGATTTTCCCAATGAAGTACCTGTTGGGTAGATATCATTCAGATTAGTTTTATATATTGCAGATGACAAGGATATCTTGTGAGAAGAGTGAGGTTATTTGGCATTTCCATGCCTGGCAACTTTCAGATGGTTTAGTAGCCCTAATTAAGATCTTATACTACTGGTTTATAGCAGTATTGAAATGTGCTGATAATTGTTGGGGCACATTACACATTCCATATACCACTTTCATAGTGGTATTTCCTGCTTTTTATTCCACATTCATAATGATGTGACACAATGGCTCAGTTCGGATGACACATTAGGCAACGGAGGAGGGGGGAACAATCGTCAGTTGTGTTGCTTATTGTGTCGTCTGGAGGGCAGCACACAAGGCACACACAACTGACAGTACGTTAATCAGGCACTTTAAACAACGGAGCGAAACAATGGGCTTGCACGTTTTTTAGCCTGAAGCCCCATTGTTTAAAGTGTTGTCCGAATTCAACTTCCCCTCTCTCCGTGGACTATTCCGTTTCGGAATAGAGTTCTGCTGCCTAGAGCAGCCAAAAAACCCCAGCCGCTCTATGCTGCTGGCAGAACTCACGGTGCATGCTGGGATATGGCTGGGGGACACACGGAGGAGAAGCTGCAACCAAAATGGCCACCGCAAGTTCGTAGCAGCCGGGGCGTTTGCCGGTTCCGAGCAGCGCCGGCTGCAGTGTGTCGTCTGTGGAGCTCCTCCTGCCTAACGCACGGTCAGTACGTTATTTACCCCTCCGTTGCTTAATATGTCGTCCAAACTGAGCCAATGTGTAGATCTGGCCTAAGTTAAAGCAGGAACTCTATCCTTTGTCTCTTTGGGGGTTGGAAGTTGTGGTGGTCATGGACACATTTGTTCCCAATCCCAGCTACATTAATTAATTTATCCACCGTTTTTATGGGCTGTTTTCCATTCCACCGCTGGGGATATTTAAAAACAGCTTCTCAGTTTGAGCCAGGAAGTGGCCTATCCAGTATGAAATGGATCTTTTTACCCATTACATATAATATCTATAGGCATTCTAAAAAGCTTGTTGTTTAAACATGTGTGGAGGGACAAAGTGCTACTCCTGGTACCTCCATTGTCACTCTCAATGCACTGTACACATGAAAGGTACATTGTGAAGAAGAGAACTTGCTCTATCCATTGGGGCTCTTCATGCAATCTAGAACTCTGATTATCCAGGGATAAACAACACGTTCTGAGAATGCCTGAATAGGCCTTATGTGTCTCCTTTTGTTCCAACCACTCCACTCTATTCTCTCCTCTCACCCAGTTGTCTGTTTTCCACATACTCACACAGAGACATACAGATGGCCAAGAAAAACTCCTTAGGTTTTTTTCCTATTGGGAGGTGGCATATCTGCATATCTCAGGGTAAGCCTGAGTCTGCTGATTCCTCTCTCTTATATGTGAGTGGTGCAGTTTTGACTCCAACTCCAGGAGCATGGTAAAACTTGAATCGCCATCCTAGATAAAGTGGAGCCTTCCAAGGATCTAGATTGGAATCGGTGCTTTTTAGCTTGTTCTTTAATCATCTGAAGTTGTAGGTGAACAATGAGGCAGCCAAGTTTGCAGATCACACCAAATTATTTGGAATGGTAAAAACAAAAAGAGATTGTGAAGAGCTCCGAAAGGCTCTCATCCTTGCAAATGTGATTCAGTGCAAGTGTTGGGTGATGTGCATTGGAATAACAACATCAACAAAAATCCTAACTTCACATCTATCTTAAAAGGGTCTGAGCTGGTGGTGACTGGCCAGGAATTGGGGAGTTGTAGCTCAGTAAAAATATTAATCCACTTTGTGGCAGCCTTAAAAAAAAAGATGGATTCTGTATTAGGGATCATTAGGAAAGGGATTAGAAATACAACTGCCAATATTGAAATGCTATGGTGCGACTACACTGACATTAATGTATACAGTTCAGGTCACTGCGCCTCAAAAACATATTGTAGAGCTGGGAAAGATGCAGAAAAGGGCAGCCAGAATTATCAAAATGCGGGGGGGGAGGGGGGGAGTAAGTAGAGACATAATAGAGGTTATATAACAATGTATGATATGTAGAAAATGAATAGGAATAGGTTTTTCTCTATTTCTCGTAATACTACAGCTCAGGGTGGTCCATTGAAGCTGAATAGTGCTAGATTCAAAACAGTCGAAAGGAACATATAACACAACATATAATTAAACTATGAAATTTGCTACCACAAGATGTAGTGATTGCCACCAACATGGATGGCTTTCACAGGGGATTAGAGTACTTTATCTCGGATTGGCTACAAGTCATGATAGCTATCCAGGACCATAGGCAATATGGCTCTGAATATCAGTTGTTGGGGAACATAAGAAGAGGGTGCTATTGCATGCAGGTCTTACTTGCAGGTTTCCGATAGGCATCCGGTTGTCAGAACAGAATGTGAAACTAGGAAAGTCTGTCGTCTGATTCAGCAGGACTCTTCTTACGTTCTGTTTCCTTCTAAATTTATTCTAATCACATCTCAGACTAGTCTATCATTTTGTAGACACGCTTGTAAGGCTAATGCTTGATCTCTGTGGTTTTGAGCCTCTTTTACATGAGAAAGAAATCTCAGGTTGTTACCCAGTCATTGTTTTCCAATCACACACTCTGGTTCATTGCTTTGGGTCATTGTATGCTTGCACTGCATTATAAATTTTAAACATTTCAACAGGCATGACTAGTCTACTGTTTGTGTAATGATAAGGCACAATTTATGGAATTCCTGAAATGATGAATGCATTCAACAATATACGTTTCAGGCATATTGCAAGTGAGTGTAGGTTTACTTACAGCTCTTGTATTTAGTCATGTTAACTTTGGAGTACAAACCACTCAGTAGCACACAACTTACCCAGCATTAAGGTATTTTGTATTGTTGTGGGGAAACAGGATTTTTTGTTCGGCTCATTTGAAGAAATTCTGTCTGTCATTGACAAGGCCAAAAGGTCCCCTTTGTGTACTCTAGCGAATCAGAGCTTCAGGCAAATACATGAATCAGAGGCACTATACATGATGGAAGAAACTTGAAAACATGGAGCACTCTGCTGCATATTTATCAAATAGTACTTGAGCTGTTCCAGAGGGAATGATAACAAACTAGCTCAGTCCGTGCAGCTCTTTCCATTAAATTTAAAGGGATTTTATTTTATTGGTGATTCGAGCATAGACTAGGTCTCGTTCCTGCTGGTTGTGTTGAGGGAGATGATTTGTGCTGAGCTAGAGGCTGTTGGCTATTCTAAGATATGCTTCCAGAAGGGAAGGACACTGTAACCATAACCGCATGAGGGCATCGATTTTGCACCTCATTAGCTACTGATTTCCCCAAAAACTCACAACATTGCTGCTACGAAGCAGCCTCGATAGGGTTACATGGCAGGAGTGAACGTGAACTATCCAGCTAGGAAAATTCACAGTGATGTTGTCACATGGTGGTAACGGGCAGCAAATATCAAGTAACTGAAAACCTCCAAAAGCATTTTTTGTTGTTATCTGGCATCTCTGTGCAACATTATAGCTTTGAAAGCCTGTAGCTGCACATTTACAGTGTTATATTCATTGAATTTATGCGTTATGCATAATAACTGTCCTTACTTTCATTCCAGAATGAGACTATAATGTCACAATGATGGCCGTTACTAAACACCCACCCGCCACCCACTCTGTATTCTCACGCCTACCCTGCACTGGGATCCACCCCCTAACTATACCCATTCTCTTCATCCAAACTGAAGCCGCCACTGATGCATGCACAAACAACTGTGGTGAAATCTGAGCAAGTTAGCCTGAGGGCCAAATTAAATTTTGGAAAAGTGGATTGGCCACTTCCTGGCTCAAACCCCAGAGGGGCCTTTTAGCCCTTCTAAAAACTATTATTCCATTTTTAGATCTTTGCAGTGCAGCTGACTTTTATCTTAGTTCTTACTTTGGTTTTATTCTGTTTTGAGCTTATTTTACAGCTTTAATTTTGTTTGTGAGCTTCTGCTAATGGGCAATTTAGAAATGTAAGAAATGAAAATAAATAAACTAGGGCTGTGTAAGGACCCTCCGATCCACCTCAGAGGCTGATTTGGATCTTCCAAATTGGCCCCAATCTGCCTTGGGCTGCTTCGGGCCCTGTCCGACCCCTTTGGTTCCAGATCTGAATTAAGTGGGTTGGATGTTGCGGGTTCCCGGGTGCGAGGCCAACCAGGAGTCTGTCCCCTCTCCCCCCTCCTTCCAGCTTGCCCTCCCCTGCCCACTTGCCCCCCGAACCCAGTGAGCCACTGCCCCACTCATCTCCAGGAGTTACTTGACCTATCCAGCAACCAGCTGTCCTCAATAAGAGCCACCATTTTTAAGGAAGATGGTGGCTCTGTCATTTCCTAGATTTCATGTTCAAACTATGGTGGCCATAAAGGGCCATTTCTGGATGGGCGACCATTTCGAGGACACACGGCTGCTGGATCAGTCAGGTAAGTCCTGTGGGCAGGTGGGAGCAGCAGTTCACCATTGCCTCGGATTGAGCCAAAGCAGCCAAATGTGCTTCAAGCCTGGTCCAATCTGCTCCAGACTACTTTGGTCCGATCTGGATTCAGACCGAGGTGGGCCAAATCAGCCTGTTTCAGTTTGGAATCTGGATTCAAAACTGGGTGTTGAGCTTAGAAAAAAGAAGATTAAGCTAGAGGACACAATGGCCATTTTCAGTTATTTAAAGACTGCAGCGGAGAAGAACAG
Source organism: Anniella stebbinsi (assembly GCA_029215795.1). NCBI lineage: Eukaryota > Metazoa > Chordata > Lepidosauria > Squamata > Anniellidae > Anniella > Anniella stebbinsi. The sequence goes on from JARDYH010000003.1 coordinate 96,636,124, forward strand.
CAGAATTCCTAAGGGTAGAGAAGAATCTAATAATTCAAGTTCCCACAGAAAACATTTAGGCTTGAAAGCAAAGGAAAACTTCTCAAAGAACAATCAAGCATCATGACATGACCAGAAGAACCCAGTAAGAATCCACAAGTGGAATCATTTTATGCTTTTTATTCCCATTAGAAGGGATATCGTTTTGGTCAAGCTTTCTGAGACAGAGGGAATGATTTGGTGCATGCTTCCTTAGTGGGTGGGCATGCCTGCAGCTCCCTAGCAAGGAAGAGATACCAAGAGGTGCTGTGATGTTTTCTAAAGAATCATGTTGCATGCAAGATAGGTTAGATCACAGGAATATCTATGGGTGTCTAACTGGCTACTCAAACAGAACGTGTGTGTGTCTATCCTATCTATCTATCTATCTATCTGCACTGCTGGTAAATAATAAAACAACAAACAAAAACATAATTAAAACAATCATAAAACAAATACATTCAAAGACCAATACTAAAAGAAAATGTCAGCACCCAGTCCAGTAGAACCCCCTACATCAACACACCAGCTTCCATGCTAAAGGCCTGTCTGCATCAAACACCTTTGCCTGCTTGCAGAAGGACAACAGAGAGGCAACCAACCTACTATTTCTTGGAAGGCAGTTCCTGAACCTGGGTGTGGCCACCAAGAAGGTTCTCTCTCGCTTCCTCACCAAATGTATCTCCAATGGTGGCCGAATTGAGAAGGACCTCTATCACAGATCACTCACCTCTTGTCTCGCTTGGCCTGATTGTTGTCCTAATGCATATTATAAGCTACCAATAATGTTGTTCAAATTATATTTTTCTTGTTGATAGTTGATTCATTATGCCCTTTGTGAGAGAGTTGTATCCCAATTGTCCACTTTATTTGAATGTTCTTTTATTCTAGTAGTTACAGCAGAAAGTATAACAAAGAGGCACCCAACAGGTCTATGGATTGGCCTTCATAGTTTTATTTACTTCAAAATGATTTCTGAAGTGGCAGTGGGAAACAGCTGAGCAGTTGCCAGGACTAATCATGAATCCAATATAGGGAGCATTCTCAGACAGAGAATCGAGAGGTTTTGTGAACCTCGTTCTGGTTTATATCCTCTTCACAGGGGTTAGGGTGGGTGTGAGTGTGGGTGTGTATCACATACTTAATAATAATAATAATAATTTATTTATTTATAACCCGCCTTTCCTTCCGGATCGAGGCGGGGAACAACAATAAATATAAACACGAGAACCACAAAATAGATAAAATATTAAAACAAATAAAAACTAATACATAATTAAAAAACATCATAAAATTCAACTGGGTAGGCCTGCCGGAAGAGATCAGTCTTCATGGCTCTCTTAAATTCATAAATTCTCTTAAAATTCAACTGGGTAGGCCTGCCGGAGGAGATTTGTCGAATCTCCTCCGGCAGGCCATTCCACAGTCTGGGAGCAGCAGAAGAGAAGGTCCTCTGGGTAACACTCGTCAGCCTGGTTCTGGCTGATTGGAGTAAATTCTTCCCAGAGGACCTGAGTGTGCGGGGCGGATTATACGGGAGAAGGCGATCCCGCAGGTAACCTGGACCCAAACCATGTAGGGCTTTAAAGGTAATAACCAACACTTTATACTTTGCCCGGAAACGGATAGGATGAGCTGCTTACAAGTTTCTTGATGAAGTCACTCTCAGGTTGTGTTCATCATTTCAAATACTGGAATGCACTGACCAATGTGCTACCAATGGAGTCTGACAAAAAATTCAGCTGAAGCATAATGAAGTAGCCCCTCTCTTAAGAGGGCTTACCCAATCACTCCATCAGCAGTACTACCTCCATATTGGCTTCTGGTGAGAATTCAAATTGCTAGTTTTGCTCTATAAAGCTCTCTTATTCACCCCTACTTTTCCATACATCACATGATGATCTACCACGAGATACAGTTTAAGCACAGACAATTGACAGGCCCGTCTTGTACTATACCAAGCTTCATTCATCTTAGGCTGTGAGAGTTCTCTGCATAAAACGAGGCCAAAATGCAAACTGTGACAAAGAGTTTTTCAGTTGAAAGCTTGCCTTAAGGAGCAATTTGAATTTTAAGCAATATGACCTCAGGGAATGTTCTACTTTCACGTACATGAATGCACATAGAAATGGTGTGGATTTTCTGTTTTGGTATTAAAAAATGAATTGAAAACTCTATTGCTTAATGAAAATTAATCCTATTCCAACTCAAAGGTTGGACAACTATAGTTAACATGATACGTGCATGTGTGTGGATTTAGCTGTTAATCACACCAATAGCTGGATTAACGTTGACATCTCTTGGCCACAGAGTCATATGCCTTTTTAGATGCCTGCACAGTGTAGCTCCTTCCTAGCCAGGTTTCTGAATTCTCTGCTGGTACACATGCGCTTTTGCTGCTTTCACTAAGGCCCATCTGTTCTGATGCAATTATTCCTGCTAGCAAGTTGATCAGACCATCTCACTGAACAACAGAAGCCAAGAGAGTGGGGGTTGCAGTGGACTGCTATAAAAGACAAACGCTTTTTATTCTCTAAAAAGTCTCTTTCCTAAAATATTAGAGCCACATTGATGCCATGTGCTGCATTATTAGATGAAATTTGTTAGTGTTACGATGCCAGCAAAAGTTTCCTAAACAGGGAGGAAATGAGTTGCAGCTGAATGCTGATGTGGAAGTATTGTGTCTTTCTAGAACACAAAATAAATAACTTTAAGCTTGGAACTATTGTGAGAGCGCTAAATAAATGGCAACTCAGCTGACAGTCTAGATCAAATGTCATATCTTCCATGGAATTTCTGGTATGACTTGGTTTGGATGCAATGCTAAACCATCATTTAGCATTATGTGAATGAACTGCTTGAACCTAAGGCTAGAGCATTCCACTCTTCCATCTTCCATCTTCTCCTCTGTCATGCACTAGAGGAGATTGGAAGCATACACATCCTATTTAAAATCCAATAGTTTCTTGTACCCTAACTGGGAACTGCAGTTAGTTTAAACCATGGTTTATTGAAACAAGTCAGTGTCAGAAACCTGTTTGATCTTGGCTTCTTCCAATAAACCATGGTTTAAAGTAACCATGGTTTAAACTATGGTTTAAACTAACCTTGTCAAATATAACAACAAATATATTTAGTTTAAACCTAGAAGCAATTATTTCCAATTTTCTCCTAGAGGAGGCAGGAGGGGGAAGCAAGTCTGAGGCTCAAACAGGCTCATTCATATAGTACCAAGCTATGTTTTAGTGTTACATGCAAACTGGGCCAAAAACTTTAAGGGGCAAATTTCCTGTGAAATCACTAAATAAATGCCCCATTCGCAAACCCAAACGCGAACAGGAGTTCATGTTCTCCGAAAAAGTTCACAAATTCCAACATGTGCATTTAAAAATGCATAACTTTCTCAAAAATGCACAATTTTCCCTAAGCGCACAATTTTTTGAGAATGCACAACTTTCCCCATTCAAATGAACCAGAAAATAGGATTGAACCAAACTGAACAGGAGTGAACCAAACTGAACTTTGAAGTAAAGTTTGAGGGATTTCAGCAAACTTGAGCATCCCTGGTTCTCCCATCCTTATGTAGAAGCCATGTTCCAAAAATTGCATGGTGATCGTGTGATACATCAACACGGTGAAGCAACACAAAGGCAATCCAAATCAGCAGCAGAATGTGACTAGATGTAGTGGAACATAATGCCAACATAGTAATTATGACCCCTCCCTAATATTATATTGTTGTTCCCCCCAAAATATTGAAGAGTCTTCGCTTATGAAAACCAACTTTTCCTGCCAACTTCTGTTCGCAGGGTCTGGGCTGCAGATAGAGTAGGGTGGGTGAGAAAGATAATGTCAAGGGTCTTAAATTCATGTGCAGTGCTTCCGAACTTCGCCCACTGCCCTCTAACCAGTGTTGTGAAATTATCAGCAGGGAAACCAATTTTAAGCAGACCACTTATTCCCTCTGCAGGATACGCATTCGTTCTGAAGAATACACAAACAACAGGCATTATGCAACAAAACGCTGGGGGGGGGGGGGGGGGCTGGGAAATAATAATAACCAAAATGAGCAGTGTATATAGCCACAATCTACAAGGTAAGTCTAACAGAATACGTAAGAGGGATCACGTTTTCTCCCTAAAGCTTATAGTGTGCAGCAAGGTTTTAGAGTTTCTCAAATCAATGACTACTGAAAAGTCCATGGCTGGATGCAGATATGCCCTCCCCCCAACACACACGCAGTTTGTCAGTCTCTTACAGGCTGGCTAGCTGTAGTGCAGCTATTTGTTGTGGGCTGGATGAGGGCATTGCTGCCCTCCTTCCCTGCTTGTTCTCTGGATGGCTTTCATCTATTCTCTCTGTTCTTTCAGTTTTCTCCTTCTCCTTCTCACAATCAAGGATCAAAGTCACCACCACAGTCTAAAGAATGCTCACATTTCTCTGAGGCTGTTTTTAGCAAACATGCAAATGAATTGCATTAAAGCAATTAACATGTCTCATTTGGCCCTCTGCCTCACCAGAACTCTGCTGAGCAACAAAAAAGCTCAAATTATGTTTTTACTTTTCAAATAAATTGAAACTACTATATATTTATAAAAACTTTTCACATGTGATATATTAATAGCTATGCCCACAAGCACGATGGTATAGTTTTTTTTAAAAAAAATGGACACAATCTAGGCAAACTGAGAAGTGCTTAAATCCCATGGAATATAGTTGGATAGAATTAAGCAGCTTAATTCTTCTTTTGAAAGCAATGGGACTTGAAAAATGCTTACATTTGTCTGAATTGGTCCCAGTGTTCTTTTTTTTTTTTAATGTACTCTAAAAGAAGTAACCTGAAACCATTGGCGGCTTCCATGGAGCCCTTTTCTGTTGCTGAGGCATTGCTTTTCTATACTTAGCTGGAAGTGGAATTAAAATGCAGGTTCCACACAAGCTCTTGCTATAACTCTATAGTATTCACCAATGCCTCATGTCCAAGCTCCTTCAATAATGTTTACTCACAATGAAGTCACAGTCAGCGAAAGTCTCTTCCAATCTTCCATAGAAGGGCCCCTATCTGGACAGGGATAACCTGGCTTCAGTTGTCTATGCTCTGATAACCTCCAGGTTAGATTACTGCAATGTGCTCTACATAGGGCTGTCTTTGAAGACGGTTCGGAAGCTGCAGCTTGTGCAAAATGCAGCGGCCAGATTGGTAACAGGGACCAGAAGGTTCGAACATATAAGACCTATTCTGGCCCGCTTGCATTGGCTGCCTGTATGTTTCCAAGCCCGATTCAAGGTGCTGGTTTTAACTAGGGGTGTGCACGGACCCCCCGGATCGGATCGGGACCCGGATCGGGACCTCCAATTTTGTCACGGACCGGTTCGGACAAAATCGGAGGCCCCCCGGACCGGATCGAGTCCGATCCCGACCCAAAAATCGTAAATTTTTGGATCGGCCGCCATTTTTTTCCCCATAGACTTGCATTGCAATGCAAGTCTATGAGGGAAAAATGGCGGCGGGTGGGTGAGGGGGGGCCTAACTCCCTCCCCCCCCGGGGCCGTCCGCTGTGGACGGCCCTGGCAGGTAAGCCCCCTCCCCCGCGCTCCCTACCCCCCCTGGGGCCGTCCGCTTCCATCCGCTGGCGCCCGCGGGCGCCAGCGGATAGAAGCGGACGGCTCCGGGGGGGGGTAAGCCCCCTTCCCCGCCACTGCTTACCTTCTCGGCCCGTCCGGCGCCGGCGGCTACTACCAGCGGGCTCCGCGGCCTACTCTCGAGTAGCGCGCCGGGTGATGACATCACCCGGCGCGCCACCCTGGAGTAGGCCGCGGAGCCTGCTGGTAGTAGTAGTCGCCGGTGCCGGACGGGAGCGGCCGGGCCGGGAAGGTAAGGGCCCCCCTCCCCCCCTCCGCGCGCCCCCTCCTCCCCTCCACGCACCCCCTGCTTACCTTCTCGGCCCGTCCGCTCCCGTCCGGGGCCGGCGGCTACTACCAGCGGGCTCCGCAGCCTGCTCTAGAGTAGCGCGCCGGGTGATGACATCACCCGGCGCACCACCCTAGAGCAGGCCGCGGAGCCTGCTGGTAGTAGTAGTCGCCGGCGCCGGACGGGAGCGGCCGGGCCGGGAAGGTAAGGGCCCCCCTCCCCCCCTCCGCGCGCCCCCTCCTCCCCTCCACGCACCCCCTCCTTACCTTCTCGGCCCGTCCGCTCCCGTCCGGGGCCGGCGGCTACTACCAGCGGGCTCCACGGCCTGCTCTAGAGTAGCGCGCCGGGTGATGACATCACCCGGCGCGCCACCCTGGAGCAGGCCACGGAGCCCGCTGGTAGTAGCTGCTAGTGCCGGACGGGAGCGGACGGGCCGAGAAGGTAAACGCTCCCCTCCTCCCCCCCCCCCCCCACTGTCCACTTTCATCGGCGGGCGCCCGCTGGCGCCCACCAATGGAAGCGGCGGTGGGCGCCCGCCGATCCGCCGATCCGCCGAACCGGTTCGGAGCCTTTTCGGACCGGTTCGGATTGCATCGGCCGATCCAGCTGCGGGATCGGAAATCGGATAATTTATCCGATTTCCCACTGGACCGGACTCGGATCGTGGATCGGGTCCGATCCAGTGCACATCCCTAGTTTTAACCTATAAAGCCTTACACGGTTTGGGACCACAATACCTGATGAACGTCTTTCCCGACATGAACCTACCCATACACTACGCTCAACATCTAAGGTCCTCCTCCGGGTGCCTACTCCGAGGGAAGCTCAGAGGACGGCAACAAGGGAGAGGGCCTTCTCTGTGGTGGCCCCCCAATTATGGAATGATCTCCCCGATGAGGCCCACCTGGCGCCAACACTGTTATCTTTTCGGCGTCAGGTCAAAACTTTTCTTTTCTCCCAGGCATTTTAACAGCTCAAGTTGAGGTTTGATTGACATTGTGGCCAGGCTTAACAGTTAAAATGTTTTAAAGTGTTTTAATGACAGCTGTTTTATGTTTATGGTTTTAAATTTTGTATATTTTCTTTTTAATGCTCAATCTTTTTAATTTTTGTAAACCGCCCAGAAAGCTTCAGCTATGGGACGGTATATAAGTGTAAAATAATAATAATAATAATAATAATAATAATAATTAATAATAATAATAATAATAATAGCAGCTTTCTGGTTCTGTCCTGTTCTTTTCCTTTTGATTAGTTGCACAGCTGAAGGATTAGATATGAATTGCCCCTGAATAGTCTCTCTTCACTGCCACAGTGTTCATTTCTGTTTATGTGGAGAGAGTGTAAGGCTTTAATTGCGGTTTTTCTTCCATTTTTTTTTTAATAGCAAAATAGAAATATTTCAGAATAAAATAAAGAAAAAAACAATGAGAAGAAATCAGTAACGAACACCTCTCCATAGAAGGCCCATTTTCACTGACTCCCCAGCAATGATCAATGATTGCCCCCCTAGCAATCCTGATGCATATCATGCCTCTCTCTACACACACACACACACACACCAGTGATCCTGATACAAATATGTTTCCTGCTGCTATTGGTGGCAGGGAAATGGTGATCTATTTTCCCCACAAACACTCTCCCCATCCCCAGCTAATGGCAGATTAACTGGGTAGTGGGGAAAAGTGGTGAGGCACTCCAGTGCCCTATGGGCCACACAGAGTGAACAAAGGCTGCATGCGGATCACACATATGTGATTAAGATGTAAAGGACAACATCTAATTTTAAATGTGCATTTCAAAAGTAATGGGCAGCATCCTCAATTTGAATAGACATTTCTATGTGCATCCACAGCTCATAAAACCAAGGATATCTGAGTCACCACATGCAGTATCCACCCAAAATACACATTTTTATGCTTTAGCCTATGCGCATTCTTGGCTGTGTTTTTTTCCCCTTATTTTACGTATTTTTCCATTACTACATTAGTGTAAAATTCCAGAAAGTAACAAAACTGGTCTGCGGAACCTGTGCAATTCAGGAAAAAGCACTCCACTGCAAAACCCAAGGGTCAGGTTCATAAAAATCTGAACCCATTTGATTACTTTGCAGATTTCTCTGACAACCTGGTTCTGTGGAGCAAAGACCAAAAACCTAGGCAGCAAGGGTTTTGCTGTGAGTCCAACTGTATATCCAAATGTACATGCAGAAAGCTATTGAGTGGCGTATTTTGTGTATGTGTGATGACTCTAAAGTATGAAGTGTGTGAGGTATGAAATGATGTAGTAGTCATTGATGTCCTGTATCATTGATTTTAATGAAGAATATAAATCAGCAAAGTAACATATTCTTATCGCTGTGCACAAAGAAAATGGAAAAACTGCACTAGCAGTTGCAGGATTTCTCTGACCTCCAAAATGTTAGCACATCGTTATCCTCAGGTTCTCTAGGCCTGCATCATTTAATATATAGTTCAGTGCATCTCCTGCAGCTTCAATCAGCTATCCTCTTATGCTTCATTATGACTGTGCTTTTATATAATGTAATTTGATCATTTATTTTTCCCAGGAAGCCATATTTGAAAATGTAATTTATATAATGTATTACAGGCAAGAATAATGTAATTGGACAGGGGAATCAAAATAGCTATTGAGTATATAGGCTAAGGAAAAATCCAATGTGCTGTATTGTCTTAAAGGGAGAGTTAAAATATTTGCAAACAGTTGTTGTATTATACAGCAGCAATTTCTATACTATTGGTTACCACAAGGGATGCATGAGAAATTTGTTTCAGTTCATTTATGACCAGAATTTACCCTGTTCATACCTTCTGAACGTGAGTATAATCTGTGGCCAAAGCTCTTGCTGTCATAAATCACAGGAGTTGAAAGACAAGCCACAACTAGAGTGGGTCATTACATAGTCCAAGGTCAATAAGCCTAAGATATCTGACTGAAGCCAAGGAAAATAAAACCAGATATAGGGACGTGCTGAAGAATAGTCAAAGATGTTCTGGGTTCAAGAAGAGTCCAAGCTGGGTCCAGCAGTTGGCAGGAATGCTACTGCTATGGATAAGCAAAAACAGCAATTGCTCCCAGCACCTGAACTGAGTTTGCGGCTCGCCTTTATGCTGAGGCTGATGGATGCGTGAGGCCAGCTGGGTCGAGCTGCAGCTAGCCCATGTGCTGGGCCTCTCCCCAAACACTCTCAGGCTCAACTGTTCTGTGTCCTCCTCCAGCCCAAACAGATGCTGTTCACAGGGGGGAAATGAATATGTAAAATGTGTACATTTGGAAAATATGCATGCAAAAATTAATATTTTTCCTGTGCTAGGACACATAGGAGATCCTCCAAAGATGATCTCAGTAGGTAGGTAGGTAGACTTATATGGGAGTAGCTGGTCCTACAAATATCCCTTCCTGCCTACTAGGTCCATTTCAATCGAGCTTCAGGCCTTGTTTTGGAAGGGAAACTGCCTTGGTCACCATGTGTGATGACCTTTGCCAGGAGAGGGACAGGGGAAGTATGACCCTGTTGATTCTCTTGGACCTCTCAGTGTCTTTCGATATCATTGACCATGGTATCCTTCTGGATATGTTGACTGGGCTGGGAGTTGGAGGCACTGCAGTGGTTCCGCTCTTACTTGAGTGGCCAATTCCAGAAGGTGATGCAGGAGGATTATTGCTCTGTCTTTTAGCAATGCTGTGGGTTCCACAGGCCTCTGAGAGGTCATCTGGAGGGATGGGCGGAGTTGTTATCAATATGTGGATGACACATAGCTCTACCTCTCTTTTTCATCAAATCTAAGTGAGGCAGTGGCTGTTCTGAACCTGTGCCTGTACACAGCAATGGACTGGATGTGGGCCAATAAACTGAGACTCAATCCAGAAAAGACGGAGGTACTTTTAGTGGGTGGTTTATCTGCCCAACTAGGTTATTATTTAATCTGTTCTGGAGGGGGTTGCACTCCCCCTGAAGGATCAGGTTTGTAGTTTGGGGGTGCTCTTGGACCCATAACTGTCGCTTGATGCACAGGTGAACTTGGTGGAATGGAGCACCTTTTACACCCTGATATTCCAAGTACACCCTTATCTGGACATAGATAGCCTATCTACAGTTATCCGTGCTCTGATAAACTCTCATCTGGATTACTGCAAGATGTTATACATGGTGCTACCTTTGACAATGACCTAGAAACTTTAGCTCATCCAAACCAGCCAGCAAGATTGTTAACGTGATCATATTATGCCAGTGCTTTTCCAGCTGCACTGGCTGCCAGTCCCTTTCTGGGCCCGACTCAAAGTGCTGTTATTAACATTCAAATCCTGAAATGGCTTGCGGCCATGTTACCTGGTGGATCATTTCCTCCCACATGTGCCTATCTGGACTTTAAGATAATCTTCGGCGGTCCTTCTCCAGGAGCACCTGCCCAAAGAATTGAGGCAGGTGGCTGCCCAAAAGAGAGCCTTTTCTGCTGTGGCACCCAGTTGTGGAATGAGCTTCAACAAAGGAGTCACGTGCTTCTTCAGCATGGCCCCATAGCCTGGAAGCCCCATTCTGGACCATTTGTAGTTTCTGAGCACTCTTCAAAAGCAGCCAGATGTAGAGCACATAGCAATAATCCAGATGTGATATAAGTAAGGTCTATGTCACCATGGCCAGATCTCCATCCCCTGGGACCATGAGCACCTTTGCCTTGCTTGGATTAAAGTCCTATTTGCTCACATCCACATCTATTGCTTCCTGCAGACAACCATTTAACACCTCCTCGACCTTGCAGAAACGAAATGGAAATGAGTTAGGTGTAATCCACGGATTGGTGCATCTCAAACCCCCAAACTTTGGAAATCCTTCCCCAGAAGTTTTGTATAGCTATTAAATAGCACAGGGAACCCTGAAGAACATATAGCCCGATGGCTATGAAATTGACTTACAAGGCCACTAGCCAGGATGAATTGGTTGTTTATTGAAATGACATGCCTAAACTCTGTCCCAAAAAAGTGGCGGAGAATGGAACTTCCAAGGGGTTTATCCTTCATAAGGTTCATCTGATTCCAGAGAGTAAGCTTTAACAACAGATTAGGCTATGCTGCAGTTGTGTACTTTTCTTAAATTATGCGGTTACCATAGTTACTGCTGACAAGTTATATAAAACAAATTGCTTGTTGCAGCAAATAGATATAACAGCCTGTCTTCCTTTCTATCATTCTCATTTCTTGCAACAAGCATTAAAATGCTGCATTTTGTTAAGACTGACTAATGCCATTTTAGTCACTTTTTAAAATTTAAGGTCAAATCTAGCTTCCTTTAATGGTTGTTACTTTTCTTTTGGGGGGATATGGAATTGCCTCACCTAACAAGACAATAGATAAAATGTCTCACTTGTAGTTTTGCATTAATAATTTTTTTTAAAATGACCCTTTTTTATCAATTCTGTTGCTTTAGATACCACTTTACATCCTAAACGCTTGTTAAAACTTCACAAGGTGAAAAGATTGGTGAAGCTATAATGATTTTGGAGTCTTGCTAGAGTTCAACAGCCTCCTATTATTTATTATTTATTTTGGTACTGATGAACATGGTAGAAAATTTACAAGTACTTTCGGTTTCTCTTGCACCTTCATTGCACAGTGACTTCTATGTTATAACCATTTCAAATTAATTGCTTATTTCATACTTTTCCTTTGAGGCATAACCCACAGGTTGGATCCTGAGTTGCTACGGTAATGTGCTCTAAATGTGACTGCCTTTGAAAACTGTTCAGAAAATTCAGCTGGTCCAGAATACAGTGGCCAGACTTTACCGGAAGCATGTAACTGTCTTGTTACAACAGCTTCACTGGCTACTGGTATATTTCTGGGCACAATTTGAAGTGTTGGTTATGACCTACACAGTTCTAAATGGCTTGGGACCAGACTACCATCTTCCCCCATATGAGCCTGCTCAGGTATTAAGTTCTCCAGGGAGGCTGTTCTCTCAGTACTGCCGCTATTGGAGGCATATATGGCAGGGATGCAAGAGAGGGCCTTCTTGGTGGCCACTTCAGGGCTCTGGAACTCCCTGCCAAGGGAGTGAGGTTGGTTGCCTCTCCATAGTTTTTCCACCAGCAGGCAAAGACATTTTTATTCAGGCAGGCCTTTGGTCTGGTGCTGGTCTGGCGCTGAAGGATTGTTAATTGGCTGCTGCATATTTCTTTGATGAGTTTTAATTGCGTTTTTAATTTATTTGGTTTAATGCTATGTTTTAATAAAGATTTTGTTTTAATGCAGTTTTTTATTGTTAGCCACCTTGAATGGCATGCTTTGGCAGTAAGGCTGGCTATAGATTTCATAAATAAATAAAATAAATTGGAAGTTCACATGTGAGCAGGGGAGGTGATTTCTGCCGAGTTTCCTTCTTCCTGCATTGCCTTATGCCTCCAGAAATCTGCTCCTCCATCTGCAGAAGTGGTGTTTAGTGCTGCTGGGGAAAGAGAAATTGGGGGGAAATGCCTCCCCCTTTCTTCCACCTGCAGGAGCATCAAGTTAGCAGAGTGAGAGCCTGTAACATGGAATAGAGGGCTCAAGTTACAGGAAGCCAGATTCTGGCTGGACATCAGGAAATGCTTCCTGAGTGTTAGAGCAGTACAACAATGGAACCAATTACCTGGGGAGGTAGTGGTCTCCCACACAAGAGGCCTTCAAGAGGCAGCTGGACAACCATCTGTCAGGTGTGCTTTAAGGTGGATTCCTGCATTGAGCAGGGGGCTGGACTCGATGGCCTTATAGGCCCCTTCCAACTCTACTACTCTATGATTCTATGAACTCACTTCCACAAATGGAAGCTGACTTTCTATTCACGGAACAGTCCCTGTGGATCCCCTCGGATCTATTACCTACTCTGGATTTAGCCTCCAGAAGCTCTCAGATGCTGGGTTTACCAATGTCTGGCAGACTTGGTCATCACAAGCTGCAGGAACAGCTGACTTATATATGTGTTTCCCACTTCAGACAGTTCCCAAAGGCTGAAGCTCAGGAACCAGGTCTCCCCAGTGCTGCTTGCAGCTTGCCCTGGAATTAGGCTCCAGCAGTTTTAATCTACTAGCAGCGGTCCTTTACCCATGTGCATAGTATAGTCACAAGAAGTGAGACAGTGGGCAAAGGATGGCAGTGGGAGGGACCAAAGGAGGGTTAAGCGGGTGTAGAGAGCAAGGAATATTCGCATGGAAGCCTTATTGCTATGATTAAATGTGTGCAAAAGAGCAAGTGGCTGGTTGAACGATGGTGATTAGGGTAATTATTGAGACATGACGTAACGTTTCCAGCTAGAATAAATTATAATTGAAAATAATCTTTATTACTTCTCAAATAAATGCAACCTTGGGTTCCTTCATCCTGTATGGCATAAATAAGATAGTTAGACAAGACAGTAGTGACCAGTTCAAGACAAAAATAATCTGTACAGGAGGTCATAGACTGCCATTGAATTCACCTTGTCTGGCATGTTCATTTGTCACGAATCTAAGTAAATGCAAATTGTTTCAGTTATCTAATTGGGATTTTGCTTAAAGAACCTGGGAAAACTAATGTCATAGCAACAACAGGTCATGTGATCGTGTTGCTGTCAGATATGTTCAAATATGATTATTGAGATTATTTTTCTTCGTATCCTGGGAGCACATATCCTCCAATACCCTTTGAACTATTTATGATATATGTTTTCACAGAATGGTTAAGACCATATATACATCAGAGGGAGCTTCTTATTGAGAGAATCTGAAATGTGGGGACCCCTGAGACTTGAATGCCTAATTTTCATGCTGAAAGTGCCATCATATTTTTGAATTGTTAATACTGGGTCAGATCCTAGCTACTATTCAAAATAGTAGCAGATTACGAAGAAAAGCTCTGGCCGTAACTCATAATATTTGGCAATTAAATTTTGGGCTTGTGCTGGATTACCTGAATATACATGAATCATAGCTTTAACTTTTATTAAATTCCATTGTACACTACAAAAGAGTATTCTTGGTTTCAGTTTCAAAATGTTATTTTAAAAATTTGGACCGCAATTGTTCATCCTCGCCATTTCTTCCTGCTTCGTTCCCCTTTTCTCATTCAGTGTGTTGCAAGTTTTGTAAAATGTGAAAGATTGAAAAGATATATTATTATATTTAATAAAACTGTAAATTAAAGTACAGATTAATTTGTTAAAGTTCCCAAAGTGATTGTTTGTGTCATTCACATAATACCTCAGTGGATGAAGCTACCCAGATGTTAGGACTCAGCATCAGTATCAATCTGAGCCATCACAGTCCAAACACCATAGGCAGAACTTGCCTAAAGCATTCTGGGTAATTTACAGTGCAATCCCATATGTGTTTACTCAGACGTAAGTCCTATTGAGTGCAGTTAGGATTCTGTAAAAGCTTGCAACCCCAATAGCATTAATACAAAGGGTTTTTCATACAACTTCTATATTCTCATTCTTTCATGATCCTCATATCCAAGATCATGACCATTATTAGACTTTGCAAACGGTTCAGTTTTCCTTTCATTGCTCCATTCATTTATTCTGTAGTAATCTGCCCTGCATTGATTTAACAGCAAAGAAGTGTTTGTTCTCATTTATTTAAAAGATCTATAAGCCGCCTTCTGTGAGACTTCCTCAAACTTCTGAATGTGCCCACTGACCCAAAGAGACCCTGATCAGTTAGAACAGAGATCTAGAAGCAGGAGGCCATTTCAGAGAAGGCCTTGTCTCTCTTGCCCACCAGTAAGTCCTCTGGAGTTGATCTCAGAGTGTAGACAGCTTGGTATGGGTGACGGTGGTCCAAATAACCTGGACCCAAACTGTTTAAGGGTTTAAAGTCCAATGCTAGAACTTTAATTTGGGCCCAGAAATGCACTGACAGCCAGTGCAGTGAAGTAAACCTCCCTTACAGCCCTGGGGATCATTTGGGTCTCCAGAGACAGGGATGAAACCAGGAGCAACTCAAACTGTAAACTTCTTTCTTCAGGTGGAGTGCAACCCCATGAAGAGCTGGTATTTTCCTTAATTCCCAGACAAAGGAACCACTCACCCACAATACTTCCACCATATCAGGATTCATTGTAACATGTATAAAGAATGCATACAGAAGCTAATCTTTCCATTATTAACAGCCTTTTCTGGAGGTAACCCCACAACTTTGGTATTAATTTGTTTAAGGGATGTGTCCTCCTGTATTACTGAAAGGGTCTCTATGTTTTTTATGACATCAATGCAAATTAGGAAAAATGTTGCAATCCTCCTGTGAAAACAATGTCTACAAAGCTGTATCTTATTTTCATGTGACTTTTTAAATAAACTTTTGTATGTTTTATATTGATTTTGCTGGCCTGTGACCGTAATAAGTAAATAATTGATTGATTGAGCTTGTTGGCCCTCATCCAGCCCACTACTGCATTCAAGCACCACTCTAGGAGCCTATCTACACTACGGCTTTAAAATGGCTTAAAATGGTTTATAACAGTTTTGAGAAGTGTTGGGGCCCAGGACACACTCCATATACAGTTTTCAAAATGTTTTCAAAGTGTTTTATCCTGCATGTGTAGATAGGCTCATTGTCATGTACAGCTTCTCCTGAGTCAGATGTAATGGAGAAATAGAACTGGGTGTCATCAACGTACTGATGGCACCTCACCCCAGATACCCTAATGACAACACCCAGTGACCTCATATAGATTTTAAATAGCATTGGAGACAAGATGGCACTTTGAAGCACCCCACAGCAAGTTTTTGTGCTGATATATAGTCCCCTAATGCTATTCATTGGAACCTGCCCTGTAGGTAGGAGTGGAACCAGTGTAAAACAATACTCCTAACCCCCAGTCCACATAATTCATTCCGGAGGATACCATGACTAATGGTATCAAAAGCTACTGAGAAATTCAGTAAGAGTAACAGTCATAGTCCATCTGTTCCTCTCTAGATAAGGTCATCCATCAGGGCAACCAGGCCAGAACCCAGACTAGAATGTGTCTAGATAATCAGTATCCTCCAAGAACAGTTGTAGTTGAATCACCATTGCCCTCTCAAACACCTTGTCCAAAATGGGTGTATTCGCCACTAGGTGGTATTGTAAACCTCTGGATCAAGGATTTTTTTCTTTCAGGAGTGGTCATTCCATTGCCTCCTTAAGGGCAGCAGAAACCATCCCCTCACACATAATGATAACAATGCCATTCACCAGGGCAACTAAGACAGTTTCTGCCAAAACTCTGGTCTGGAACCAGATAGGAATGGATCTAAATTGTTCAAGAATTTACCTGGTGAGTGTTGTCGCTCCCCTCCACTAGGCTGACCATATGAAAAGGAGGACAGGGCTCATGTAACTTTAACAGTTGTAGAGAAAAGGGAATTTCAGCCAGTGTCATTTGTATGCAATTAGTTCCTGGTGAAATTCCCTCTTCATCACAACTGTTAAAGTTGCAGGGGGCCTGCCTTCTTTTATATCTAGTCACTCTAGTATAGTGCCTGCAACTTTAACTGTTGTGATGAAGAGGGAATACAGATGACACTGGCTGAAATTCCCTTTTCTCTACAACTGTTAAAGTTACATGAGCCCTGTCCTCCTTTTCATATGGTCAGTCTACCCTCCACACACACACCGCACACACAGGAAGGTTATGTTTAATCTGTTCTAGATGGGATTGCATTTCTGTTGAAAGACTAGGCTCAGAGTTTAGAGTGCTTATTGATCCAGCATTCTCAATAGAGGCACAAGTGGCTTCTGTGGCTGAGACCCCTTCTAGATAGAGGCATAGGTGTGCGCAAGGGGTGTGCCAGGTGTGCTTAGGCACACCCTAATATCTCAGGCAATAGACAAAGAATTGAGGGGGCCATTAAGTGGGGCTCCTGACACAGTGGAACAGTCCTGCCACTGCCTCCAGCTGCTCCGCTGCTGCACCAAAGAACCATTACCTCCAAGAAAGCACCACTGCTCCCAGCAGTAGAAGCAAACAGGAATCGCTCTGCTGGGAGGGAGCCATGCTTCAAAGAGCCCAGAAGGAGGGCCCCTGAAGCCTCATGAGACCCTCCTCCAGCCAAAGCCTCACAGAGTAGGGCATTAGTGTTTAATAAAAACAAAATGAATAAAAATAATGTCCTTTATGACTGAGTATTAAATAAAAGTTCACCTTTAAGAAAAATTTAAAAATTCCATGGGTGCATACCCTAATGAAATGTGCTGTGCACGGCTATGGGTAGAGTTAATGTAACTACAGTGATCCCTGTTCTGCTAACCTCCCAGTTAGATTACAGTAATGCAAAGTGAAGGAGGATGGGAATTATAGGCCAAAACATCTGTAGGGTCACAAATTGCCTGCCTCTGCAGTAATGCATTTTATGTGTGACTGCCTTTGAGGACTATCCGGAAATTTGCAGTAAGTCAAAATGCAGCTCTTGTGCTGCTAGCTGAAAGAGGGAATTGGGATCCCATTTCACCCGTGCACAATTTAAAGTGCTGATGCTTGCCTTCAAACCTGCCTTCACATCAGCCTACCCATATATTAAGACCTTCTTCAGAAGATCTCCTCTGGGAATCTCCATCATCTGAGGCAAGGCAGGTAGCAATCAGAAAGAGGGTTTTCGCAGTGGTGGCAGCCAATTTTCATGGGGCGATTCTGCTATCATTCCGATGACAGGAAAAAAGCTTTTACTTTTATTTTTCTGGGCCTTCAAACATTTTTAGTCTCCACTGAAATTGGTTTATGTTGCTATTTATATTTAATTTTTGATATTTTTGTATTTGTATTGATTGCATTTTGTTTCTATGTGCTATAAAGCTGCTCTGGGAAAAATGGGAAATGGGGTATAAATAAATTCCCTGCCAAAAAAAAATAAATTGGCACATTTGGACAATCAGCCTCCAAGGAAGAAAGGAGCTGACTGAGAAACACATTGGCCTACTTTAGTCTCAGTTGACCTACATATACATTTCTGATTTGGATCTTTCCCTGTCTATTCTGTGGGGTGATGGTTGTTGTTCTTCTAAATTTATCATGGTCCTTGGAGACACACATTTATTGCATACATGTATATATCCCACCCAAATGGACAAAGGTTTATTTGTTTTATATTTGGGAAGTGTTAGATAAAGTTTTAGAGGTAATTTATTCTAAGGATCCAGATCCTTTTGTAGTCTTGTTGAGTATTTTTAATGCACTTATATGGGTCAACAATGAAGTCTTTGAGACCTGTTAGGCAAAGACAATGGTTATATTATATAATGTGCTGAATAAGTATATTAAGAAAGGAAGACATGAGTATGTTGCTTTTATTGATTTAACAACATGATTTGATACAATATGCAGAGACAGACTTTGGTGTTAAATATTGGCTACCAGTAGAGATGGAAGACTATTGTGTCCGGTTAAGATTGGATCATATACACAAATATGATCATGAAAATTAGAATGACGATAAATTGGCTTTTGACAGACCCTATGACGAGAGTAAATCAAGACTGTTTCTTGACTTCAGCTTTTAAATTAATGATGTTGTAGAATAATATAAGGCACAGCTCCCCCCTCCACTCTCCATTTCTAAGTGAAAAGTAAGCAGAAGATAAGGCCCTACTATGATTACTTAGGTATATATTGCCAAACAGGAAGGAATTGCTCTCACGATCAACATAAAATCAAAGTTGTGCTGTTTGGCATGGATGGATAGATTGCTTTTGAAACTTTATGTATCTTGGCATACTAGTCAGTGAATGTCCTGGAAAAACTTTATAGCACCAGGAAGGCTAGTAGGTAGAATGGCTGCTTTGCATGCAGAAGGTCGCAGGTTCACTTGGTATAAAGCAACTTCCGATGTTGCTGAGGCTAGCTGGAATAAAGGGAATAATTTAGTCATTCTGACCATCAAGGTCTTTGTAGGTGGAATTATAACTCAGGAACAAAGTAAGTGTGGCACTATTTTCACAGGTAGCATTTACAGTAATTCTTGTTAAAGTGAATTCCAGGTGTGTAGAGTAAATCCAGATCAGGACTCAGGCACCAATAAGAGTGTTCATCCCAAAGCAAATGTACCCCTTGATACGGATCGTGACCAAAGTGGGAGGCATAAGCTGAAAGCCATTCTGCCAGAATCACAATCTAGATCAGGGGTTCTGTGCCTGTAATTTACTGCTCACATATACATACACAAAACCATTCAACCAGTTGGTAATTGGGTATCACATGAAATCTGCCCCTCTGTTGCTACATGGCGCAGAAATGTGGAGATTTAATTCTCTGCACTTGTTTAAACCAGTTCCTTAAAACCTAGTTAAGTCTTCCCCATGGTATGCCAACTGTAATTTTGAGAGCTGAGGTAGGTTTACTTTCATTGGAAGCTATTGTTTTAAGATATTACTCCTTTTCAGGTGGAAACGTAATAATGCAGAGGAACAATACAGTACAAAATGTGTTCTGGAACAGACAGCACCGCACAGCAGTGCAAGAAACTAATTATAGAGCACTATTTATCACCAGAGCTGGCAAGATCACTTGCAAGAATCTGGTCAAAAAACGGGCCACTCCACATAGCAAAAGCTTCTGTTTTTGTGTTGAAAGTGAAGCAGAGGAACTGGTGTATTAACCTTCCCAGCTGCAACATGTGAACTCTTAGGTGTGCTTTAGTTTTCATCCATATTTAGGGGTGGTTGGTAAATTGGAGTATATGAGATTGGCATACCAGAATCAAATGGCCCAGAAATATCAAAAGCTCACATTGAGCCTATCTATACACGCAGGATAAAACACTTTGAAAACATTTTGAAAACTGTATATGGAGTGTGTCCTGGGCCCCAATAGTTCTCAAAACTGTTATAAACCAGTTTAAACCATTTTAAAGCAGTAGCGTAGATAGGCTCATTACTAGGGATGTGCATGGACCCAAAAAATTGGATCGGAATCAGAACTGGATTTGATGCCTTGGATTGGATCGGAGGCTTTCCAGTTCGGATCTGATTCCGATCCAAAAATTGGACGTCCGATTTTCAGATCGGACGCCATTTTAGGTGTTTTTGCCATAGGCTTGCATTGGGGGAAAGAAAGCTTTCCCCCAATGCAAGCCTATGCGGAAAACATGGGGGCGGGTGAGTGGGGACCTAACTCCCCCCTCCCTGTCCCTCCCCCCCACTCGTGCTCCTTACCTGCCGGGGCCATCCACTGCCGCCCGCTGCCGCCCGCTGGTCCCTTCTACTGAGAAACAGGCTTCATGGGCTGCCTCTCAGTAGAGTGCCAGGTGCTCTACTGAGAGGCAGGCCGCGAAGCCTGTTTCTCAGTAGAAGGGACCAGCGGGCGGCAGCAGGCAGCAGCAGACAGCCCCAGCAGGTAAGTGGAGACCTCCCCCTCCCTCCCCCTCCCCCTACGTCATCACCCGACGCGCTACTGAGAGGCAAGCCATGAAGCCTGTTTCTCAGTAGAAGGGACCAGCAAGCGGCAGCGGGCGGCAGCAAGAAGGCAGCAGGTAAGGAGTGTGAGTGGGGAGGGGGGAGGGGGTCCAAGGTCCAATCCTCTGATTTTTTCGATCTGGATCGGGTCCTTTCAGATCGGATTAGATTGGACGATAGGGATCGGAATCAGATAATTTTATCCGATTTCGCCTGGATCTGGTCCAGATCGTGGATCGGACCCAATCCGCTGCACATCCCTACTCATTACCTAACTTTGACTTTCCTTTAATGGACTTCTTATCCTTTTGCCCATTGCCACTTCTCTCAGGATCCATTCTGCTCCCCCAGAACAAGGAAATAATTGAGCCTAGCCAGGGAAGCTAAGATGGAATTATTGCATATTAATTTGAAATAATCAGATCTGGGTATCTTCTAGTAGTACTGTAACTATGACACCAAATCTAAACTCAGTGCAGGATATCCCTAAGCATCTCCCTAAGGAAGCAAAAACAATTAAATTGTGAGAACCATTGAAACAATATGATGTCCATTTCTTGTGTCCTAATAAATGTGGGTTGGCAGGCAAACTGGAAAGATAGCCCCAAGGACATGCTTGTATGCAGGGCATGAGGTTAACTGAGGAAAAGACAAGTCTAAAGCTGAGGCATATGACTTCACGGTACAAACCTTGATTTTACAGATAACCATTCTGACAGGGAACCAGGAGCCTAGAGGCTGATGACATAATAAGGTTTATGGAGGTTTTATTTTACTTTGCAGGCTTCAGATGAGCACATAGTTCTTAAAACTTAATATGCACCGACAGGGCACTTTTTAAAAACCCGCACATATTGAAAAAGTTGTTTTACCATTGTTTCTTCACTGAATCACCTATAGAAACTGGGCACCAGTGGCCTATCTAAGTAGAAATATATTGCAAATGCATTTTGTTGAAAAGAAGTGCTTTAAAAAAGAGCTGCAAATTGGTGTTCCACTGGTTGGTATTACTGAAAAGCTGGGGCTTCTGAGCTATACTTAAGCAACCTCCAGACAGACAGTGCTTCTATGTAGAAATTTAGCCTGTCAGTTGGGGAAAGTATTTTTCCAGCCTAAGCTCACAGCTTTTACTGTTGCAAAAAAATGTCTCGCAAGATAGGAGAACACATTGGTAGATCAGTACTATCATTGGCACTTTTTGAAATCTAAATGTATACAAGTGAAAGAACCCTAGCAGGGTGTGAACCTGTAGGTGAGACTGTTATCTAGAAATGATTGAAAGTATGCTTAATGTTTTAAGGCAGGTAAGGCTTGTTTCAGGAGCAGACTACAGGGCACAAGCCTGGTCCATACAGCCAGGAGGCCCCCCAAAAACAGCACAGCTGCTGTAACATTTTCATTTCTGTTTTTAAAAAACTTTTATAGAAGTTGGGTATGGTGCAAAGCTCCAGTCATGCCCTCCATCTTCTTTTCCCAAAATGCCTTGGATCTGGTAAGCAGGACTCCAACTATTATCTATTGCTATTATTTATTTATTATAGTTTTAATCCACCCAATGATCAACATTCTCTGGGCAGATTACAAGTTTTTAGAAGACTAAAATTCCAGACTAATCATTAAAATACAATACAAACATTTAAAAGAATAAAAGACAACTAGCTGGTGGGAAGTAAACAAATGGGTCCATTTTTTTCTTTTGTTCCAAACGAGAGCTTCTATACCAAACGGTATAGAAATGCAATACAGAAATACAGAAATAAATCATTTTACATAGCTTCTTGGGCACACTGGGCAGCTGCTGCAAAGCTCCACTCACACCCATCATCTTCCTTTCCCTGTGAGTATATATGCAAGTGAAAGAACACTAGCAGGGTGTGAGCCTGTATATGAGATGTTATCTAGAAATGATTGAAAGCATGCCTAATGTTGTAAGGCAGTTATGGTTTGCTTCAAGAGCAGTGGTTCCATTAAGGCCAGACTACAGGGCACAAACCTGGGGCCCTATGGCAAGCAGGTCCCCAAACAACAGCACATTGTTGCTGTAACATCTTCTATTTCCATTTTTTTAAAAAACACTTTTACAGAGGTTGGTAAGACAAAACTGAAAAAAGAAAGAAAAAGAGACCCATTTATTTCCTTCCTGGCCACCACTTTCCTGGTAAGCTTGAGATTGGGGGGGGGGGGATGAGCAAAGGTCACCAGGAGGGCATCTTGGGAAGGCCCATCTCAAGCCTGGACACTTTCTTTTGAGCTGATGAGATGGTTGTTAAGAGTGTGACTGCAGACTTTCATTTAATGCTCTCACTACTATTATAGAAAACCCTTTGTCAAGGGAAAATATTCAAGGTTATAAATGGTGGTAGAGTACTCATAAAGAACAGGTGCAAATATGTTCAATTAGTTTCTCTATTAATGTAAGTAATGTAGGGTGACCAGATCGCCCGGGGTTTCCCGGTCCTAACCGGGAAAACTGGGGCGATCCGGGCCGACTGGGGGGGCAGTGGGGACAAACAGGGGAAATGATGCCCGCAGGGAAGAGGAAGGAGAGGGCTGATTATGGGCTCGTGCTGCCGCCTCCACTGCCGGGCTTGTGGCGCCGCCGCCAGGCTCATGGCGCCACCGCCGCCGGGCTCGTGCCATCGCCACCGCCAGGGTTGTGCTGCCGCCGCCAGGCTCGTGCCATCGCCACCGCCAGGGTCGTGCTGCCGCCGCCGGGCTCGTGCCACCGCCGGGCTCATGCCAGAGGCCGCGCGGAAGAGGCAGGAGAAGGCCGAATCCGGAAATGATGAAATCGTCCCTCTCCTGCCTCTTCTGTGTGGCCTCTGGCCTCCTCAGGGTTTGTCGCGATGGTGAGGAGCCCGGATGCCTGCGCGGAAGAGGTGGGGGAGGCCGATTACATCACTTCCAGAATCGGCCCTCTTCCTCGCAGCCTCTGGCACGAGTCCTGCAGCGCCGGCGCTGGCCCGGTAGGTCCGGGCTGGTTTTTTGGGGGGGTGAGTGGCTTGTTGGGGGGGGTTGTTTTGGAGGGGGGCGGGGGGGGCGGGATTTTGGTTTCCAAAATCTGGTCACCCTAAAGTAATGCTAGTCTGAAAGGCAGAAGAGGCTTTTCTATGAGGCTGTTAATGTGCTGTATCTGCTTTCAGTGTCGTCACAGAATTAAGATCCCAGCACCACAAAAAAGCATTTCCTTTCCTGCTTTTCCACTATGTATTCTCT
This sequence comes from Anniella stebbinsi, assembly GCA_029215795.1. NCBI lineage: Eukaryota > Metazoa > Chordata > Lepidosauria > Squamata > Anniellidae > Anniella > Anniella stebbinsi. The sequence goes on from JARDYH010000003.1 coordinate 96,659,671, forward strand.
AGGTAGCACTGTGGTATAACAGGATACTGCACATACACAATCATTTTTCATTTACAAATAATACCACATTTTCCCTGTTGCAAAAAAAAACAAAAAACCCTCACTGAAAGGACTCTTTAGGCACAGAAGCAAAACTGGAGGGTCACAATGTTGTCTAAAGAATAAACTCAGCAGGGCTGAGATTGAATGGCATGCTTATTTACCTTTCAAAGCCTTTTGACTGTTGTGTCTTATAATAAGTAATTAAAAGAAAATAAATATTGTTTGCCCTAATGATGAGCAACAGCTTTTCGTTTCTTTATTAAATCATAAGTTGTTTCACACTCCTGTTCAGAATCATGCTTTGAAAATGTTTTCTATACTGATGTTTTGGCAGTATTCAAATATATTTACAATTACTGTACCTATTTCAATCCGGATAATTAATCAACTACATCTATTTAATCCACAGAGATTTCTAATGTACACTGCTAAAATGTTTGCCAGGATACTGTGGCCAATTTCCCTTGTATATATATATTTAAAGTTAGAGCTAAACAAATTGGAAATTTTTGTAAAGTCAAGAAGCTGTTTACAACCATAAATATAAATATTACTGTTTTAACATAAAATATATACTTTAATAATGCAATGCTATTTGTCATATTATAGGTACAGGAATGGCTGTGCTTAAACTGCCAGACACAAAGAGCACTATCAGGACAGCTTGGGGATATGGACAAAATGACCACTCCTGTCCTTTCAAAATCATCACCCAAGCTATCAGCTGCTTCTCAGAGCCAGGCTAAACCTGCTCAGCCAACTCACCAGCAGAAGACTCCAGCAAGACCTGTTCAGATGCTGGAAAAACCCAAAAAAGATCCAGAAATTCAGAAGGAAGATCCAAAGCTTCAACAGGTCAAATTAGCAAAGGTAATTTCTGCTGATAAAATCCAGGAGAATGTTCATAAGGACGATTCAAGGCCTCGACAAGAAAAGTTGGCAAAAACAACATCTGCTGATCAAATTCCAAAAGAAGAGCCAAAACTGACCATGAAGCCATCTGCTGAAAAGATCTCAGGAGATATTCAAAAGAAAGAGCCAAAGGCAGATGTGTCAAAAATATCTGATAACGTTCAGAAGAAAGATCTAAAAATTCAAAAGATAAAATTGGTCAAAACGCCATCTGCTGAGCAGATTCGGAAGGAGGAGCCAAAGATTCAGCAGATGAAATTGGCAAAAACAATATCAGCTGATCAGATTCAGAAAGAGGATCCAAAGATTCAGCAGGTGAAATTGGCAAAAACAATATCAGTTGATCAAATTCAGAAAGAGAATTCAAAGGTCCAACAGGTGAAATTGGCAAAAACACCATCTGCTGAACAGATTCGGAAGGAGGATCCAAAGATCCAGCAGATGAAATTGGCAAAAACACCATCTGCTGATCAAATCCTACAGGTCGTTCAAAAGGAAGATCCAAAACTTCAGCAAGAAAAATTGACAAAAGTACTCTCAGGTGGTGAAATTAAGAAAGTTGATTCAAAATTTCAGCAGGCAAAACTGGCCAAAATACCATCCACTGATCAAATTCGAAAAGAAGACTCAAAACTAATTCAAGCAAAAACAGTGAAGGTAACCTCTGCTGATCAGCTTCAAAAGGATGATCTGAAAATTCAGGAGGAAAAACTAGTAAAGGCTTCTTCCAAGACAAGTAGCGATCAGACACAATTGGCAAGAACATTAGAGGATGATACCAAGTTTCCACTGTCACAGGAATCACCCAGATTTCCTGAGACCAAACACAAACCAATAGAAGAACAATTTACTGAAGGAAAGCTAGAAACCAAAGTGCTTCCAGAAACAAGGAAGCTGGGAAAGTTTAAAAAGGAGGATCCAGTGATGGATATTCCAGAAACCATCTCCAAAGATCAAAAATCTCATAAAGACGAAATCTCAGCTCCGCCAATATTATTGCCAAAGCCTGATCATGTGGAAATGTTGAGAGAAAAAGCAGTAAGTGTTTTACTTTACTCCTCTTCCTCCACTGAATAACATGGGAGCAGATCCCTGAAACAATGGCCATATTCCTGTAAATTTAAACATTTTAATTTCCATGTATCTTAGTGAGAGAAATGTTAAGTACATGCTTAACTGTTTCTTTGAAATAAATGGACAATTAGATGAAGTACAAAGTGTTGGTCATTACCTTTAAAGCCCTACATGGCTTGGGTCCAGGTTACCCGTGGGATCGCCTTCTCCGTACAATCTGCCCCGCACACTCAGGTCCTCTGGGAAGAATTTACTTCAGTCAGCCAAAACTAGGCTGACAACTGTTACCCAGAGGACCTTCACTTCTGCCGCTCCCAGACTGTGGAATGGCCTGCTGGGAGAGATTCGTCAACTTAACAGTCTCTCTGACTTTAAGAAAGCCATGAAGACTGATCTCTTCTGGCAGGCCTATCTAGTTGAATTTTAAGAGTTTTATTGTTATTTTAATAATGCATTAGTTTGAAATGTTTTAATCAGTTTTATGTATTTTATATTATTTGTATTTACTGTTGTTCCCCGCCTCGATCCAGAGGGAGAGGTGGTTAAGAAATAAATGAAATTATTATTATTATTATTATTATTATTATTATTATTATTCTAAAAGTGCTTTAATTTTGGTTGCATTGTGCCCAGTTTGTGTAGATCTTAATTCACACCAGCTTTTCTTTTGACACAGAATAGCATAAAATACAAAAATTTGTTTCGGTACACTCAGTACTTAGAGTGAAATGTACAAAACATTCACAGCTTTGTAATTATTTAGTTCAGGCATTCACTCTTTTTCCAGAACAGCTTTGTTCACTAAAAATAATAAAACATTAAGATAAAGGAAGAGGAAGAATGTCAATGTATTTTTTTAACAGTTCTAAAATATCTGAAACTGGCCACTGTCTGAAATCTTGCAGACTATGGGTGGATCTTTGATATTGCCTAGCAGAAATAATACAATTTCAAATTGCTTGAAGGTGTGGTTACCCTCTGGCATCGGCCTTATACCACAGTCTATGAATAAGCCTTGATTAAAATCTGCAGATTTCTGTTTTCCATTGTGTTGTAAGGTGAAATGGTAAAAGAAAAGAAATCTACCAGCTCCCCCAAATTCTTAGAATTTCATTTAAAATCCTCAGAAAACAATAAACCTTACTTTTCCCAGCAATCTTGAATGTCATAATTCCATCCTATAAAGTGCAACATAATAAGCAACATAGGTTTGAACAGAAAGATTTTTTAAAAAATAATAAATAATAAATCTTTCAAAACATATTGTCTCATTAATAAAAAATAAACAAATATCTGCCATCAGTTTCTGGTATTTTGCTTTTATTTCAAGTACTGTCAACTGATAGAAGGTTCAGTACTGTCCAGTCCTCAGGGAAAGTCTTGGAAAGGGCTCCCAAGACTACAGAGCCCCAACAGTCAGTCAAGAGGCTGTTTTCTTGTCACTTCCTAACAAAGCAAGGCATGGGTCTCAGTAGAGTGGAAAAAGAGTAAGGGAAGTCTTCCTTTAACATGATCAATGGTCACTTTGACCGGTGAGACCTCCTTCTCTCAGACAAACCTGCCCAGTGCTTAAGGCCATTCTTTCAGGACTGCTGCCTTCAGGGTGGCAATGCAAAAGAAGGCATTCTTGGTGGCTGCTCCCTGGCTGTGGTACTCCCTGCTGAGGCTAGGCTCATATTTTTTTTGCTGTCATTTTGCCAGCAGGCAAAGTCTGCTTTATGCTAGTGGGCCATTGGTGTATAAGCAGGTCTGTTGAGCTGGAAGCTGTTTTTACTCTATTGTTGTTTAGAATTGTGTTTTAAGGTACTTGCTTATTGCTGTTTTTTATCAGTGATTGTAAGCCACCTTCCGTGCCATTTTTGGTAGAAAGGTGGAATACAAGTCAAACAGATAAATAAATAAAATTGGGGGGATTTGCCCAACATGATGGAGTAGCTGCTCCAGCACCATCACATAGTGATCTCCTCCAGAGAGAGCTGTATATTTTTGCTGTCAGGTAAACAACTCTTGAGTGACTGGAACTTGTATCTAAGAGTTGTATCTTCTGCAGGTGCAAGAATAAAGAGATAATTGCTAACTATCAAAGTTCTTGGCATTAAAAAAAAAGCAATTGCTATGATATTTCAGGACATGCAATATTCTGTAGATGTTTAATGAAGATAAAAAATTAAAATTAGCTTTTATTAATATATAAAACATTATACAACACAGTCATTATGCACATTTAGTTAAATTACTCAGCAAAAGCACCCAGCATAACACCATAATCAGCCAAGAATGAGTTAAATATCAAATAGAATAAATAGATTAAATAGTACATCAGATAAAGTTTCACATATCTTCCAACGCCAATATTTGTTAATTTTTATATCACTATTATTTTTCCAGTATTCAATAAAAGGTTTCCATTCATCCATTCATTTGGGGATAAATGAAGATGAAATTAATCTAAAACTATTGTTTGGTAAAACAATTATATACTATATATAGGTATTAATTCGTTATAAGAATCCATTATTTTACTATTCATGAATTAAGCTGTCAGAGACATTTGCAGGCACATATTAAATTACAGTTACTGTAATGAATTAACCTAATGAACTTTCCCCTGCCCAGATTTGAAAGAAACTACATTATAAAATGAACATATGCTGTTGTATAATTCTCATAGATCAAGAAACAGCTTATCTGTTAGGAGGTAGAGATTTGCATCCGGGTTCAGTCCCCAGAAACTCAGTTTAAAAGGATCTCAAGCAGCAGGGATGGGAAAGACCTCTGAGAGGACTTGGAAAACATATGCTTGTCAGCATTAACAATGCCAGGCTGGATGGACCAGTGGACTGACTCATTTTTGCGTGTCCTTTGGTTTATATAGCAATTATTTCAGACCTCGAAAAAATGTATTCTGAAATATAGGGTTTCTCATGCCAACACTGAGAATTACTTGCACAGAACAGAGAACACAGTATGAATTCTTACTTTGCTTATACAGAGGCATAGTTTCCCCACAGAATAATATTATATGGCCTACTTATTTTTTTCACTGAAATAGTTTTAAACCTTTACTGAAATGTTTTAAACCTTCATCTCACAGGTATCAGGGTCATGTCAGAAAGCGTGACCTAAGCAATGCACCAGTAGTTTTAAAACTTTCAGGGAATCTTTCCCACGCAACCCTGACCCTACTATTAGGCAGAGTGTGGCAGACACCTAAGCTGATAGGTACCAGGACAGGAGATGGCACTATCTCCCAGGTGTTCTTCCTGAGCAAACACATCCCTCCCGCCCCCTGATACTACTCCATTTTGCTGAGCTGGTGTCTCAGGGCTGGAAATGCTTGCTTGTTTCTAGACAGAGCTAGCTGGCTGGCTCATCTTCCACCAGGCAACACTGCTGTAAGAGCCCCAGTCTGAGTGAGCAGACACAGAAGCAGCCAGCTCAGATGAGCCATCAAGTGGAAGTCCAATCAACTTATCTACATAGAATGTGTGTGGGGAGGGGGCAAGAGGGGAGGTTGCTGTCTTGTTCCTCATTTAAAAATGCAAATGTATTTAGTTATATTTTCCAACCTATGCCCCCCCCCCAAAATAGATTGGGTTACACTACGTATCCTTATCTCATTTTATTATCACAGTAACCTTTTGAGATAGGTTAAGCTAAAAGGCAATAACTTACCCACAGCCATCCAGTGGATTTTATTGCTGAAGTTAATTTTACCATGGGTCTTCTGTGTCCAAGGTGCCTTCACTGCACCATCCCAGTCTTAACAGATTTACCCATCATTTGATGCAACTTGAATATTCCTGCTATTTCTAAATAGTCACATCAAACTTTTGCACTGATCATAGCCAACTGGATCTAATAAAGCCTACAACTCCAGTGTGAGTAAGCCCCGTTGAGTATAGTGGGGCATACTTTCAAATAAGCATGCATAAGACCACACCTTAAAACTCTTTTTGAAAGATTTTGAAAATAAATAATTTTCCTATTTTCACTGCAAAAGTCATGGCAAAATTAATTGCATCTGAATTGTTATAGGAAGCATAATTACATTTAATTGGAAAAGTCATAATGTCAGTTGGCATTTTGTATTGTTTACACACCATTAGATAATAACGTAGAGCATTTCCCCACTTCTAGTGGGGAACATAACTCTTTTGCTTTTTTTCATAGTCGTCACATATATAAGTATTGTGCTTGATGGGTAATAATCTTATTTAATTACCCTGACATGATAAGTCTTAACCTATGCATATGTATTTTAGGAGAAAGAAGATGATAAATCAGACACATCGAGCTCACAACAGCAAAAAAGTCCACAAGGTCTAAGTGACACTGGATACTCGTCTGATGGAATCTCAAGTTCTCTTGGTGAAATTCCCAGTCTTATTCAAAGTGATGAAAAGGAAGTGCTGAAAGAACCTTGTAAAAAGGAAACTCTTTCACAGGAAAGTAGCCCAACCAGTCCCTCTGATCTTGCTAAGCTAGAAAGTACTGTTTTGTCCATTTTGGAAGCTCAAGCAAGTACTCTTGCTGAAGAGAAGTCTGGAAAGGCCAAAGACCTTTATAGTGTTTATAGCGAAGAGACAAAAGACTCACATAAAACAAAGCCCCTGCCTATCACACCAGAATCCTACAGTTCTGATGAAGAAGATTTGGCAAAACGAAATATTCACGGAAAAGATACAGGAGCTCCTGAAGAAGGCAGTAAACAAAATGTAGCATCTCGGAAAGGGTACAAACAGCAGGTAGAGGCGACAGAAGATGCATCAACCAGGAGGCAACGTTATGACTCTGTAGAAGATAGCAGTGAAAGTGAGAATTCACCTGTCCCACAGAGAAAAAGACGGACTAGTGTTGGCTCTTCAAGCAGTGATGAATATAAACCAGAAGACAGCCCGGGGTCAGGTGATGATGAAGATTTCATTCGAAAACAGATCATGGAGATGAGTGCTGATGAAGATGCTTCAGGTTCTGAAGATGATGAATTCATCAGGAATCAGCTGAAAGAAATCAGTACCAATGAAAGTCAGAAGAAGGAGGAAATTAAAAGTAAAAAAGGAATAGCTGGAAAGCATAAGAGGATGACACGCAAAAGTAGCACAGGCCATGAAGATGATGCTAGCAGACGCCATTCTTGGCATGATGATGATGATGAGACATTTGATGAAAGCCCAGAACCAAAATACAGGGAAACAAAAAGTCAAGACAGTGAAGAAATTACTGTAACTGGAGGAGGAGGTCTTCGGCGTTTCAAAACTATAGAACTTAACAGTACAATAACAAATAAATATTCTGAGGAATCTGAACAGCCAAAGAGAAGTCTATATTTTGATGAAGAACCAGAGTTAGAGATGGAGAGTCTCACTGACTCACCAGAGGATAGGTCAAGAGGAGAAGGATCTTCGAGTTTACATGCCTCCAGTTTCACTCCAGGTACATCTCCCACATCTGTGTCTTCCCTTGATGAAGACAGTGACAGCAGTCCCAGTCACAAAAAAATGGGTGGAGAAAGTAAACAGCAACGTAAAGCCAGACATCGGACACATGGTCCTCTTCTTCCAACTATTGAAGATTCTTCTGAAGAAGAGGAACTTAGGGAGGAGGAAGAGCTGCTCAAAGAGCAAGAGAAACAGCGTGAACTTGAGCAACAGCAAAGGAAGAGCTCTAGCAAAAAATCTAAAAAGGACAAGGATGAGCTCAGAGCCCAGAGAAGAAGAGAACGGCCAAAGACACCACCAAGTAATCTTTCTCCTATTGAGGATGCTTCTCCAACTGAAGAATTGCGTCAAGCAGCAGAAATGGAGGAACTACATCGATCTTCCTGTTCCGAATATTCACCAAGTATTGAGTCAGATCCTGACGCTTTTGAAATCAGTCCAGAAAAAATAATCGAAGTGCAGAAGGTTTATAAGTTGCCTACAGCTGTCTCTTTATATTCTCCTACAGAAGAGCAGCCTGTTGGCTTTATCAAAAAAGACAGCAGTCAAAAGTCTTTAAAAACTGCTGAAGTGGTATATGAAGAAATCCTGCACACCTCCCACAAAGCCAAGCCATTTCCAGATGCAAATGAAAAAGATGAAGTGTTTGAAAAAGAGCCTTTATATGGGGGCATGCTAATAGAGGACTATATTTATGAATCTTTAGTAGAAGATGCTTACAGTGGGGCTATGGAAGCTAGCCTTGTAACAAAGCAAGATGAGTGTGATGCCTTTAGCCAACAGAAAGTCACAGAGAAAAAAACAAAACCTTCAGATGAGCTATATGGAGAACCTATGCAAAAATCTACAGGAATACAAAAAGACTATTATAGGATAGAGCCTTTGCATTCAATTATGCCTCAAGAAGACATTGTGTCTAGCTCTTACATCATGCCAGAAAGTCATGAGATAATTGTACTGGACAGTGTGGCACCATCTTCAAGTGATGAAAAGCAGCTGCTGGATGCAGATGCTGCTTATGAGGAACTTATGAAGCGGCAAAGAATGCAGCTGACCCCTGGTTCCAGTCCTACCCAGCCATCTCCTGAATTAATTTCTGTCTCAGATACAAAGACAAGTACATCTAAGGAGACAATAGGCAGCACATCAATGACATCAAGCACTACTTCAGCAGTGCCAGACATACCTGCAGTGAGCTCTGTAGTGTTTCCCATTCCAGATGTTAAAATTACTCAGCACTTTACAACCGAAGAAATAGAAGATGAATATATCACAGATTATGCCCGGGAGATTGAAGAAATAATTTCTCATGAAACATCCATATTGACATATTCAGAGGCCTCAGAAAGTGCCACATCTGTTTTACCATCTGATACATCTTCCCTTTCATCGTCTACATCTTCAGTTTATACCACTGGTAGTTCCTCACCTGTGGCTGGACCAGATGGAATGGCTTCAGGTTACATAGAAACAGTGGATGCTATTAGCAAGTTATCAGATTCTGAAGGAACCAGTTCATTGACCCAGGTTTATATAAGTTCCAGAAAAGAGGACTCTGAACCTACTGTGCTACCCTCTAAGGAGACACTTGTAGATAAAAGTGTATCTCACATGGATCAGGTGGTGGTTTCTCTGCCTGAAATTGACTCCTTTGTCTCAACATCTGTAGAAACAAAGCACAAGCCCTTTGTCTGTGGATCTGCTGCCTTGGAAATTTTCCCATCAGAAGATGTCAAAGGGAGAACAATTGTGGCTAGGTTTGATGTTGTGAAGGGGCTTTATGAAAATGAACAGACAAGAGTCCCTGTTAGCATAACAACAAAAGGTTTACCACATGCTATGTCTGACCAGAGATTTACATCTACGTTTTTGGTTTCAGAACCAGCCCCAGTATTATCCTCTGTTACTTCTGTTATGTCTGTGTTGCCATCCGTAGCTTCTTCAGCTCCCACTATCGCATCAAAAACATTCTCATTTTTCAGAAGCTCTTCTTTAGACTCTCCTGCTCAGCCATCTCTGCCTCCTTCCCCTGCTCAACCATCTGTGCCACCACCACCACCTCCACCACCACCACCTCCCCCTCCACCACCTCCACCCCCTATTCTGCCTAAGCCAGCTATTTATCCTAAAAAGAAGCCACTGGCTAAGGCTCCAGTGACAACAGCTCCCATCCTGATACCATCTGTCAGCAGCGTCAGAACAGTACAGACTACATCTGCCACAAAAAACAGTGGGCCACCTGTCACAAAAATATACACAGCAGCACCACCTCCTGTCCCACCCAAGCCCGCTTCAATTCCAGCAGGACTTGTGTTCACACACAGACCTGCTGAAGTAATAAAGCCTCCTATTGCTCCCAAACCAGCCATTCCTCAGTTACCAACAACTGTTCATAAACTAGCAGAAACACAGCCAAAGCCAGCAGGCTTGCCTTTAACCAGCAGTATGACTTTGAACTTAGTTTCCCCTGCTGAGTACAAGTTGACATCCCCGACGTCCCCATTGTCTCCACATTCTAATAAATCTTCCCCAAGATTGTCCAAATCCTCTCTGGAAACCTATGTTGTTATCACATTGCCCTCTGAACCTGGAACTCCAACAGAGTCTATTACCAGCCAGGCAATTACCAGTTGGCCTTCAGGATCACCCCTTCAGGAACAGGCTCCTCACATTGTACAACCATTATTCCCTCCATCTATGAGTGCGCTGCAAATGCAAAGCATAGCTGATCAAAGCAAGTATGTTCCAGGTGCTTTGCAAACTATTTCTTCTATTCCTATCACTGCACGGTCAATTTTTGAGATAGTCCCTAGTTCAGCAACAGAGTTAATAACAACTGAGGTGGCCAGGACTACAGTGTCTTTGGTCAAAACTACCGGCTTAGGTAGTGTTTCCATAACTATACCCCCTGAACCGGCACATATAATAGAACCACCCAGATATAGAGAGAATGGAAGATTCCATGTCTTTGGTGATGTTATTGATCTTCGCACCTTGACAAAAATGGACATTGAAAGGACAGACAGCTGTATGGACCTTTCTGCTGCTCCCGCAGATATCAGAAGGCAAATTATGACAAGTGATACTTCTGGGCGGCCAGTAAGCACCGTTCAACCAGCTATCATAAATCTTAGTACTGCATCAACAGCTGATTCCTCCTTAGCTCCAATCTCTGAAACAATTACAATAGTGACTGGTACAGCTACTGTAAGTTATACTACAAGTACAGAAAGTCTTGTAGATCTGGGGTATGCAATGACGACTCCACTGCAGCTAACAACTTCAAAACATTTTGAGCCTGGACTTAGAGTAACAGGTAGCCAGGCACTCTCTGCAGACAGAGATGAAGTGCCAATAAATCTGTCGTTTAGCACTCCAGCACATGCCGTTACATGGGCTGCTACAAAGCCTGTCACTGTACCTCCTGTGGGCGCAACCAATGGTTGGACTGATGCTTCCACTGTCCATGAATCAATGGAGAGTGGAGTAGTTGACCTCAGCACCACAAAGTCCCACAGAACTGTGGTGGCCATGGATGACACAACTTCGGGAATTGTTACCACTGTAATAGAAGATGATGAAAAACCTGTAGACCTGACTGCAGGGAGAAGGGCTGTTTGCTGTGATGTGATTTATAAGTTACCATTTGGCAGGAGCTGTACAGCTCAAGCACCTGCAACAACATTACCTGAAGATCGTTTTGGTTACAGAGATGACCACTATCAGTATGACCGCTCAGGGACCTATAGTTATAGAGGAATTGGGGGTATGAAACCTTCAATGTCAGATACCAATTTATCAGAAGCTGGACTTTATCTGTACAAAACCAAGAATACATTTGAGTACCAAGTTGGGGCAACTGATGTAGCAGTAGACTTAACCTCTGGCAGAGTAACGACAGGTCAGTATGACAAGGCATCAAATCTTTCTTTGAAATATAGTAATGGTGTTGCTCATCTCATTTCAGGATGAATTATTTTAATTTTATTTCATTTCCCCCCTTTGTGTTACCGCTCTGTTGGACAGTGTGGCAAACTATGCTGGAATGTACACAGATATTTTTTGCTTCTTCTTTTTACATACATTGTTTTGCGCAAAGAGGTGCCTGCATGTGCCTGCATGTTCAGAAAATGCTTTTTTTTTCTCTTCCCCCTGCACAGCTAAAGTAGATCATTAAAATGAAGATTTGCATGCAGTCCCCCCTGCTTTTCCACTCATTTAAATCACCCTTATGGGATGGCTTTCAGAATCCACAAACAAGGACTTTGTTTTGTAGGAGTGGACTATAACTCTGCCCTGTAATTTCAGGTGAAATTATGGACTACTCAAGCAAGATTACTGGCCCCTACCCAGAGACTCGGCAAGTGATTTCTGGCATTGGGATCAGTGTACCTCAGTATTCCCAAGCAAGAATAGTGTCATCCCTAGGATCTCCATATGGCCTTGGAAGTGTTTTAAGATCATCCAATGGGATTGTTTATTCATCAGTGGCAACTCCAGTCCCATCAACATTTGCTATCACTACCCAGCCTGGTTCTATTTTCAGCACTTCGGTTAGAGACCTGTCTGCTCTTCGTACAGTTGACACAATGCCCTCATTATCAGACTTGCAGCAGAGCCAGGCACTTCCAAGATCATACAATTTCTTGACAACTGTAGCCTCTGAAAAAGATGGTGCAATTACTGGTATTGACATTGACCCAGGGTTGCAACCTCTCCCTTTAGAAGCTATTACCACTGAGCCAACCAACTTGATGCCCGTCTTCACTACAGCTTCTGAAGCTTTTGTAGATGCAATGGAGGATGAAGCTACACTCCTCATGGCCCCCGAAGAAGGCAAACAACAGCATCTTGATTTAGAGCGTGAGCTTCTAGAGCTTGAAAAACTGAAACAGCAGCGCTTTGCAGAGGAACTGGAGTGGGAACGTCAAGAAATACAGAGGTTCAGAGAACAGGAGCAATTCATGGTTCAAAAAAAGCTGGAGGAATTGCATTCTATGAAGCACCACCTTCTGTATCAGCAAGAAGAAGAGAGGCAGGCTCAGTTCATGATGAGACAGGAAACGCTAGCTCAGCAGCAACTACATATTGAACAAATCCAGCAGCTTCAACAGCAGCTTCATCAGCACTTAGAAGAGCAAAAAATACACCAAATCTACCAGTATAATTATGACCCTTCTGGAACTGTGTCTCCACAAACAACCACAGATCAAGTTATGCTTGAAGGTCAGTATGCTGCAGCCAACAATCAGTTTTGGACTGGTGACGAAGCCACCACCACTGCGTCTGCTGTACTCGGGATTGATATTCCACAGAGCCAAGCCTGGTACACCGTTCAGTCAGATGGTGTTACTCAGTACATTCCCAGGCCTGGCATGCTAAGTTCTGTTTCAGAGATGTCTCTTAAAGACATTGATGTGAAAGAAGAAAAACAGCTGAAAAAGAGAAGCTCTATGCCAAAGTTGCGTGGCCAATATGAGGAAGTTGGTGAAGCCATGGAAGAAGAGCCTAGGTGTCTTAAAAAAATAGTGGAGAGTGGAGTTCAAACTGATGAGGAGGACAGTGCAGACATGGGCTACGCAGACAGGAGACGGAGAACTAAAAAGGGTGTTGACACAAGTGTTCAGACGGATGACGAGGACCAAGATGAATGGGATCCTACCAACAGATCAAGGAGGAAGACTCGTGTGGGGAAATATGAAGGTACCACTGAGGTGGAGAAGTCTAAGTCTTTTTCCAAAGTCTCCAGTATTGCAGTGCAGACTGTGGCAGAGATTTCTGTACAAACAGAGCCTGTAGGGACAATAAGGACCCCGTCAGTAAGGGCCCAGTTGGATGCAAAGATAGAAATAGTAAAACACATTTCAGCCCCAGAAAAGACATACAAAGGAGGAAGTTTGGGATGTCAGACAGAAACAGATTCAGACAGCCAAAGCCCCCCATACAACACAGCCACCTCCCCTCAGAAAGATAAAAAGCGCCCAACACCATTGGAAATAGGTTATTCATCCCATCTCCGACCAGAACCCACACTTCAGGTAGCCCCCTCCCCTCCCAAATCCCCCAAAGTTCTCTATTCTCCCATTTCACCTGTTTCTCCGGCTGCAGTTATAGAGTCAGCCTTTGTTCCTTATGAAAAGCCTATTGCCGAAGACATTAGTCCTCAGAAGGTTCTGCACGCTGATGTCAACAAGATTCCTCAGCTGAGCCCAAAGTCTGCAAAGGTGATGCAGCGTTCTTTGTCTGACCCTAAACCTCTGAGCCCAACAGCTGAAGACCCTTCCAGAGCTCATTTCCAGTACACTGATGGTTTCCTGGTAAGAACTCTTCATTTTTTAAAGTATGAATTTGTTTTGAGGGACATTCTGCGTATTATGATAAGTTAGGGTGGCCATACGAAAAGGAGGACAGGGCTCCTGTATCCTTAACAGTTGTATTGAAAGGGGAATTTCAGCAGGTGTCATTTGTATGCATGCAGCACCTGCTGAAATTCCCCTTTCAATACAACTGTTAAAGATACAGGAGCCCTGTCCTCCTTTCCATATGGTCACCCTAAATAAGTATTGTTTCATTAATCTGACCTGTGTGTGTGAACAGTTTAATGGGCAGTTCTGGAAATGAAGCTCTGGTGTGTTACAAATCCGATAGGGAATGTTTGTTTGTTTTTAATTAGACTTGGATCTGTATGGACAGTACAGCACAGTGCTGCTTCAAATTAGGGAGAAATGGGTTTAAATGGGAATTAACTGCAAAGTCTATGTAATATATAAGGCACAATCCTATGCATGTTTAGACAGAAAAAAGGCTTACAGCTCCCAGCATGCCCCAGCCAGCCATTGCTGGCTGGGGCATGCTGTTTCTGTCTATGCATGCATAGGATTGTGCCCTTCATGTTGAAAAAGGATTTAGCTGTTTGAATTATTTATATTTATTTTCTTTCTGAAATTCAGCCTCTACTTTAGTAGCTTGGAACGCACCATGATTTCCATCCGAGAAATGTGGGTATTCACCAGGGAAGAGAATGATTTCCCCTTACCTTTGCTAGGTTGACCATATGAAAAGGAGGACAGGGCTCATATAACTTTAACAGTTGTAGAGAAAAGGGAATTTCAGCTGGTGTCATTTGTATGCAATTAGTTCCTGGTGAAATTCCCTCTTCATCACAACAGTTAAAAGTGCAGGCACTATACTAGAGTGACCAGATACAAAAGATGGCAGGGCCCCTGCAACTTTAACTGTTGTGATGAAGAGGGGATTTCACCAGGAACTAATTGCATACAAATGACACTGGCTGAAATTGCCTTTTCTCTACAACTGTTAAAGTAACATGAGCCTTGTCCTCCTTTTCATATGGTCAGCCTACCTTTGCCCTGCCTTTGTGTGGGTGATGATAGGACAAGTAATTCAGAACAATCTCTAAACATACGTTATGAACTATGTCTAATGTTATCACATTCAAGACATAACTAAAAAGGCAGATTGCAGATTGCCTGCTCTATACAGGTGCCCTTTTATGGATTTTATTACCTTCCATTTTCTTTTTGATTCACCGTACAGGTGGATAATACTTTATATTATGGGTCTGTTTGCTCCTAGTGTCCCTTGCTCTCCAGAGTTGTTAAGTAGGGATGGAATTAAATGATTTATATGAATCTGACCCACAGATCCTGAAGGGAACTGGTTTTTCCTGGGTTTCACAGATTTTGTGGACTTACATTCTGGAATTTTATGCAAATATAGTTGTAGAAAAATACGTTAAAAAAAAAAAACCACCACCGGCCAAAAATGCAGATTTCTTCCAGAGGCTAAAGCATGAACATGAATGTTTTGTGCGGGTAAGGTGAGATTTGCACATTTTTGCAAGTGCAAATTTGCACAAATTTGCAAAAATGGAAAAAGAAAATGATAATGTGCAGATAATGGAACAAAAGGCACCTGGTAATCCAGACCGAACAGATTTTATAATCTGCAGACAGGACAGATTTTACAAAATCCATTCATCGCCATTGTTAAGTTATGCTTGGTTGAGTTTGTTCATTAAGTAAGCTAAAAGGCCATCAAAATAAAGAGCAGTAAAACACATATTTAGTCATTCACATCAACCATTTAAAAACTTATACAGATCAAGTGCCTTCGTATGAGCAAATAAAAATGTAAAACCATTTTAACAGGAAGTATGTGTCAGTAATGCTATATGCTGTTACTGAAGTTCATCATCTTCACAGTCAGTCATCTGCCTCAAAGTAGTCATATAGATTTCTGCTGACACTTTTCCAGCTCTGATTATTTTGATGGTTCCAACCATGAAATCTTCAGCTAAAACCTCATGGGCCAATTATACATTCTGCTTTGAAAGGTGCACAGGAAACTGACTCTACAAATATGATACAATGAGCTAGAGCCTTCCAGACACATTGTCTGATCTCATGGAATATATCTAATGGTTTTCATTCTGCAACTTTAGATTGTATAGTGAAGAACAACACAAGTCAGAGATAATTTTGTAGAATAAATTGTTCTTAAGTCACCTTATGTCACTATTCCTTTATTTCTCAGGCAGAGTACTTTAGAATGGTCAATATATTTTTGCTGACAGCTCAAATTGACATAAACATTAGTGATGAGGTAATACAAATTTTCTGCAACTACAAGATTTTAAACAATTACAGTTTTGGAATTTGTTCCATCAAACAAATCCTATCAAGATTATCATCTGTTCCTTGAATAACTTTAGCAAACGTTCTAATATGAGCAACTGTTTTAGTTTTTAGAACTCTGGTTACTCCTTTCTGTAATCAGGTTATGATATTATTAGGGAAATAATTATCTTAGCTTAATATATCTTCTACATGCTAAACAATGATATCTTAAAGACAGTAGTTTTTATAGGGAAGCCTGGTACAATGTCCAGACATGTTGGGGTTAATTTTGACTTGTTAACATAATTTTAATGTTAACAACTTTCACTTTTTTCATTTATAATTTTATACCATTGATTATTGGCAGAATATTTTGTATTATCAAGCCAATGGCAACACAACAACAGTAGCAGTGTTGTTTTGTGTATATACTTTTTGTTGTTAAGATCTCCGGACACAGTGTGACACTTAAAATAATTATGTCACTGATACTTTTCCTTTAATTTTTTAAGTTGGAAAGCTTTGCCCAGGTCCTAACACATGCTGCTCAGTCAACAACAAAAGTCCTTCATTTGAAATACGATACTGAAATGACATTTGCTTGGCATATTATGCTGAAGGAATTGGAGCAGAAATATTTTAGATCTTGGGAAGTGAGGTTTACAGATATCCTTCCCTGTCTTTTCATACCAAGGCCAATGTTTGGTTGATGCTGAATGGGACTTTAATTGCAAATATCAGGAAATGAGTGAAAACATTTGAAGTTCATCCATCATTGCAGAAGTATTAACATTCCTGAGCAATGATTACTAATCAGCTAATTGAAATGTCCAAACATCTAGTAAAGGCAAGACCATATTGCTTCTTTTTAGTGCTATCAGTATTAACTGATTCATTAAAACTGGAAATTCCTCCTAATTATAGCATTTTGCTTAGAACAAAGAAATATGGCTACAGAAGCCATCTGTCTCTTAGACTGGGCTCTATACAATTATAATTATATAATCTTTATACAATTAGTAGCTGTGTAACTCTTCTTCTGGGAAACCCAAGTTTCAAGGGAAAGCCTCAAGGGAAAGTGCCAATATCTCTGTTGGCACATCTGCCACAGTTCAGAAATAGGGCATGCTTTTGCTATTAATGTCCTCTGGGAGAATATTTGTTAAGGGAGAGCCCAATTTGGAAGCATGGAAAATATTACATATTTTCCATTTGGGTTTGTATAAGTGCTCCTGCCCACTTCCCTACTCACTATCACACCCACACAACACACACACACACACAAAGAATGAAGATTATTTTTCCGTTACATTCTTCACATGGAGAAGGGCTAGCAAATCCTAAGAGTAGAGATCAAGTTAAGTGCTTTTAGGTCTCTTTGGGGTTGGGAGATCTGAGCATATCCTTAACTTTCTCATTGAGATAAGCGGGGCTCCAAAGTGCTTAACTTTGGCTGAACTGTCTTGTATGTATTTATTTATATTTCCTCCTCCATCATGATCCTGAATTCATTAGGCAGGTTGCAATTCACCACTTCCCCCACACCACCACTTGATGCTCCATCCAGTCCCTCATCTGTAACTGCCTATTTGATATTTCCACTTATCATCTCAAACTCAGTGGCTTCCCCCCTCCCCCAGCAGTCCCATCCCCCACTGTTCTGGAGTGCCCCTCCCCACCACCCAGAGAGGTTTTTGTGGTGCACAAGCAGCTGAATGGGGAAAGAGAAAACAGAAAAGTTTCCTTCCATGAACTTCCTTAAGTTAACTAAGGTTAGAATCCATGCCAATACATCCAAAACTGGATCCCTCTTCTTTCTACCCACCTAAGCCGCCTTCTGTTCAGGCACTCTCCATGATGCTCTCACATTATTACTATGTATGCAGCCATAATAGGGCATTTGCCTTTAAACGTGGCCTAGAAATGTTTTAGATAAATAAAATGAAATTCCATTGACAATGTTACTATCCATCCTATTGAACAAGGATGAAGCATTGGCTTTATCATTGACTTTCCTTTGATCCCTATATTCAGGCCACCACCTTTCTGTATAAGGAATCTTCCTTTCTACGATTGCAAAACTAGGACGCTTCCTCTCCACTCTTGGTAAAAACTCTGCTACATGCTCTTGTTGTCTCTCACCTTGACTACTTCAGCCTTCATCTTCCATTATCTCATTTCAGCCACCTCATCTCTATTCGGATCTCTGCTGAAAAACTTTAATCCTATGTAAACCGCCCAGAGAGCTTCAGCTATGGGGCAGTATACAAATGTAATAAATAAATAAATAAAATATATATTTCTCTTGTCACTTTGACCACATGGGTGCCTTCTGTTTGGACCCAGGATCCAGCACTCGATCTTTTCCTTAATCAAAGCCCCCATTTGGCCTTCCCCAAAATCTCTCTAGTCTTATATCCCATCACATGACCATTGGTCTTCCAGCACCACCATTGTCAGCTGTGTTCAGGTCTCCTTTACCTCACATACGTCCACCCTTTTTCCCTTGCTGCCCTACATCCCTGGAAATGCTTCTCAGAACTCCTCTGGATCCCACCTCTCTTTCTTTCTTCACATCCCTCCTCAAAATCCATCTCTTCTATTAGGCCTTTGTCACAGACCTTTCTACCCCATATCCTACTGTAATGAAGTCTGTAATTAAAATAAATGCACATTCTTCTCCTGGCTGCCTCTGTTTCTCCTTCCTTCCTCTCTTGTTTCCTCTTTGTTATTGTTAGCTCCTTTTAGACTTTGTAAAGTGTCTTGCATGATGATAATTAAAATATTTATTCCAAAACCCATACCTTGATTAGTCCAACTCAAAGGTCACAAAAACATGTAAACTTCTGACATTTACAGATCTCTTCGTCAGGCAAAATGTTACATAAATCACGTTGGCAAGGTTGAGGTTGGGGAATGGGGGAAGGCAGACTAGACGTTTTAGTCAGGATTTGTTGTTTTTGCTGCAATAAACTAAAATGGCTACCCTCTGGAAATAATTTAAACAAATAGTAATACTTTCCAAAAAAGCCACTAGCTACATAAAAATGCATTAACTAGATTGCAGGCTTGGTTTAGAATGCAGCTGACAGTGTGGCTTTCAAGGCAGTTCAAAGCAGAGGTGAGATTTAAGCAGAGATGCCCTGATTTGTATGTGATTGCATCTGGCCATAAGGTTACTGTGCCCCGCTTCCCTATAGTTCCACATCGCTGTGGGAGTGTGATAACACTCCCACATGGCCAGAGGATACTGATGCGGTACATACATACAATACTTAGGATGACTATATGAAAAGGAGGACAGGGCTCATGTAACTTTAACAGTTGTAGAGAAAAGGGAATTTCAGCCAGTGTCATATGTATGCAATTAGTTCCTGGTGAAATTCCCTCTTCATCACAACTGTTAAAGGTGCAGAGGCCCTGCCTTCTTTTGCATATGGTCACTCTAGTATAGTGCCTGCACCTTTAACTGTTGTGATGAAGAGGGAATTTCACCAGGAACTAATTGCATACAAATGACACTGGCTGAAATTCCCTTTTCTCTACAATTGTTAATGTTACATGAGCCCTGACCTGGATTTTCATATGGTCAGCCCACAGTACTTACATGTGGCAAGTTTTTAATGTGTTTTTTGTGTGTCTATTGGAATCCTCCCTTTATTCCTATTAATAGATTACAGTAGGGCCTGAAAAGAACAGTAAATCACGAGTCACAGTGACACCAGAAGGGTCTCTTGTTGACGCTGTATAATATCATGAATTAAACACTCTGTACAATACGTTGGTAGACAGTCATAACTATTTGATGCTGAAAATGTGTTTGGACATCTAAAAAAAGAATTAAGAACAAGATTTCATTGCCTTTGGAAAAACTTAGTCATCCTTTGGCAAGTTTTTGCTGAATCTGGGATGACACAAGGCAGCTAAAACAGGAATAATTGCTGAACTATATTTTGAAGAGCTCTGTAGTGGATCTCGTAAAATAACAATGTTCATGTGTTGAATTAGGAAAAGGGAACAGGTAAAGGCTTTCACATTTTTAGGAGCTGCTCAAAATTTATCTTAAATAGTGAACTATGAAATGTTAAGTGTATGTCCTTCTCTATTGTAATATTGTTTAATCTTTATTTACGCACTGAAAATAACACAAAAGAGCATCAGAAGTTATAGCTGATATCGTTTGTATTATCATCTTTCTGTGGAATTCTAGTGTATTAAGGGAGGCATGGCAGTGCCTCCCTTGTTAAGGGCCGTCAGTAAAAAACGCGTTCCACCATGTTAAAGTGATAATTGGGGGGGGGGGGGGTCATTCTAACAGTCATAAAATCGACAGTGTTTCACCAATCTTTCTGAAATTTACAGGTGCCAGAAACAAATGTTTGTTTTACATTCCCTGAAAATTTCAAGAAGATTTAAAAAGATTTTATTTTTTTAAAATAAAAAAGATTAAAGAATCCCCTGAATCCAAAAACGAAAATTGAACTCAGGGGTTGCGAGTATTTTTCCGCAGCTCTCCTTACCTTCTGGGAGCCTTATTAATTAATCCAATGGCAGGGTCTATTTCCTCCCGTTCTGGTGTAGGTGGAACTGCTTTTCTTTTTTTTAAAATTCGCTTAAGTCGATTTTATTAAATTAAAACTGTGCCTTTTTAAAAATCCGGTGGCCATTTTGATTACTGCACATGCTCAGTAGAGTCTCACTCCCCCTCACTCCTGCATCAGCTACAATGGCAGCTTCCTCTAGCAAATACATTGCTGTAGTATCTTCTCAGAAGTAAGTTCCATTGACTGAATGCAATGGTCTTACTCCCAGGTAAGTGTGTAGAAGATTGTAGCCTTTATTTTTTTTAAAAAAAAACCATCTGGAACTTTGGAAGGCGGAGAGGGAGAGATGTGAGTGAGAATTCCCTCTCCTTTACAGCACTATAACTCTACAATTAACAACTTGCTTGCATGCTTTGTATGTGTGTATGTTCATTTGATTATGGCTGCTGATCATTAATTTTCATATCGATTCAATCCAAGGCATGTCTACTCAGAAGTAAGTTCCACTGAGTGCAATGAGTCTCATTCTCCATGCACTAGCTTGAAGGGGTGTGTGGTTGTACTTCTCTCTGGGAGCTCTGTGTATTTAGGGACCAAGGCTTTTCGTGATAGAAGGGGTTAAGCTCCCCCCTCTTTTTCTTTTTTTTTAAAAAAAAATCCATGTATTTGATTTTTAAAGAATTTTTATTCCTTCATTGTTATAATTAATAATAATAATAATAATAATAATAATAATAATTAGTAGAAGTAATAATACGTTTATTAGTGTTACATTTATATCTTGCCTTTTTTTCCTCTTGCAAGGAACCTAAGGTGGCTTACATGATCCTCCTCCATTTTATCAGCACAACAACCCTGTAGGGTAGAAGAGTCAGTAACATTCTGAATTCTCTTAGCTTTTCTAATATTTTTTGATCAGGTTGAACAAAACTATTGTCTATTCTTTTCTGCAGTACCAACATCTTTGACAGGCTTAATATAGGATTCATTGACCACAGGCTATTTTTAGAGCAAAAAAATAAAAATAAAAATCCAAACTTGGATAGATTAAAATTAAATTGAGCAATATTTCTAAACACCCACATGGCTATTCTTGGTACTGGGTCAGATGTAGTGATATAAGAGGATGTTCAGACTCCATTTAGTTGATCAGTTGCAAAGAAGCTTCTCTAGTAAGGAGGAAGGGGAAAGCCCTAGACTGATCATTCTTTCAAGTGCCATATCTCCCCCCACAAAAACCCATGAGGTAGGTTAGGCTAAGAGTCTATGACTGGCCCAAAACCCTCTAGTGAGTTTGTTCTGCTGCTCACTTTCACAGAAATGTAAAACAAATGTTTGGTAATGTTTGGGTGTATGGCATGTGCTACTTTTACCCTCACAACAACCCTGTAAGATAGGTTAGGCTGGAAATCTAGGCCTGGCCCACTGTCTGTCTATGTCTGTGTGCCTGCCTCTTTCATATATACACAGAGAAAGGCATCCTTGGGTTTGTTCTTTACTTACTATATATATCATAAACTACGTGTGAATAGAGAAGTCTGTCACAAATGATGCAATACACTTACTTTTCACACTTCCTAATACATTTGTTTCCCAACTAACTTACTGCTAATACAGTCATGAATCTAACACTAAAATATCTTATTTTTACTATAGTAAGATTAAAGAATCCACATACAACAAGTGCAAATCAGAGAACCTACCATTTTTCATATTAGTGTTCAAGTATTAGGATTCTTTTCCTAATTATGCCTTACATGGAAGTTGCCTTTTTCACAGCAGCCAGGTCAACATTTTCATCTAGCTGACCACCTCCCCCACCCCAACCTCTTTCTTTGTCAATCACAGATAGTTAACTCAGATCCTGTCAATGTAAATGTGAAGTCTGGCCCACTGTCTGTCTATGTCTGTGTGCCTGTCTCTCTCATATATACACACAGAAAGGCATCCTTAGGTTTGTTCTTTACTTACTACATACCATAAACTATGTATGAATAGAGAAGTCTGTCACAAATGATGCAATACACTCACTTTTTGCACTTCCTAATACATTTGTTTCCCAACTAACTTAATTGCTAATACAGTCATGAATCTAATACTAAAATATGTTATTTTTACTATAGTAAGATTAAAGAATTCACATACATCAAGTGCAAATCAGAGAACCTACTATTTTTCATATTAGTGTTCAAGAATTAGGATTCTTTTCCTAATTACGCCTTACACGGAGGTTGCCTTTTTCACAGCAGCCAGATCAATATTTTCATCAAGCTGTCCACCTCCCCTGCTCCAAACTCTTTCTTGGTCAGTCACCGCTAATTAGCTCAGAACCTGTCAGTGTATATGTGAAATTGTGATCCCCCAATGTGCATCACTTTACACTTGCTTACATTGAACAGCATTTGCCCTTTTCATGGCCATTCTCTCGGTATGCAGAGATCTTTATGGCGCGCCTCACAATCCTCCATTGTTTTAGCAAGACTAAATAATTTGGTATCATCACCAAACATGGCTACGTCACTGCTCACTTCCACCCTCATTCTAATATTATGAGAAAGGGAGAAACTGCCTCCCTCTCCACTTTCTTCACAATATGCTGACCCCAAAATATTTAGGGTTTTTAAAACGAAGTGAGATTACCAAGAGCTCCAAAAGAATCTCTCCATAGTGGGAAAATGGGCATCAAAATGGCAACAACAGTTCTACATAAGCATTTGTAAAGTGATGCACACTGGAGCAAAGCATCCCAACATCACGTATACACTGATGGGATCTGAGCCTGCAGTGACTAAACAAGAAAAAAAAACTTGGGAAAGTGGTTAACAGCTCAATGAAAATGTCAACCCACTGTGTGGCAGCTGTAAAGACAGCAAACTCCATGTTAGGCATTATAAGAAATGTAATTGAGAATTAAACTGCCAGTATCATACTGCCTTTATACAAATCTATGGTGTGACCACACTTAGAATACTATGTACAGTTCTGGTTAAGTATAGAATTTAGTATCACAAGATGTTGTGCTGGCCACCATTTTGGATGGCCTGTCGTCCTTTCCATGTGGTCACCCTATGACATGACACTATTCCCACTTCCGAAGAGGTCTGGACCTCAGACTACTAAAGACAAAGTGGCAGACCATAATAACAGTGTTCATATGCCCATTGCTTTATGAGGCTTCTACAGGCTACCAAACAGAGGACTATCAGGCCATAAAGTTGCCTAAATGGGTCTGCCAGAAACCTGGCCTCACTGTTCCTGTTAGGTCCATGTCCTACAGCAAATGCTCTCAGCTGAACTTGATGGAATCCCATCCTTCATCCCTTGGTTTAATTTACTGGCCTCCCCTGTCCGGGCCTTGCAGGGAACAATAGGGTAGATGGAGCAGGCATACATAGCACACACAGAGTGCTAAGAGTGGCAAATCTAAAAGCAAATATGTTGCTTTTAAAGAACCAAGGAAATTCAATGGGTCTTTTAAGTAAATATCTATGGATGGAAATGCAGCCCATGCAGGCTTGAAACTTGACCACAAACATGATCACAATCTGCTACTTTAAGATGCAAACAGGAAGAAAAAGCATGTAGCATAAAATGAGCTATAATAATTAATATAGTAAACTGTAACTTATTCTAATTTAGGATATTTTCCTGTATCATCTTGTGTGCTTCCAGAATTAATCAGGGAGTTTTTAGTCTAGTAGATTTTTTTTTCAGGTTCTCTCCAAATACAGACACAAAACATAAAATGCTTCTTTTCATGAGTCAGTCATAGAAAGCTTTTATTTCTGGACATTGGCTATTAAAAAGTTCAAATGAGATCCCTCCGATTTCAAGTGAGAGAGCATAACTTCTGGGGTTCATTTATTATTTTGAAAAGTGGGTGCAACACATATCACTAGCTTTGATTTTATATTGGATGTCAAAATGGTGTAACTTCCTAGCTCATGCTGGCTTGCTTGTCAACTGTATAATATCCAGTCATCCATTACACAAAGCCATGAAATTCATTAAACAAAAAACCTACAGTTTACAAAAAAAACGTTAAGGCTCTACAGTTTCCAACCAAACACCAAAAAGCAGGGAAATTGGGAGTTAAGGCTCCCAAGCCTTAACGCCACATCCTCCCTAAGGAGGCAGAAAGTGCAAGTGAAATTCTCATTCTCCCAAAGCAGATAAACCATGAGGACAGGATGGAGAATATGATATGCAGAGGTGACTATGGGGTTGTGGAAAACTGATGACGAGCAACTTAGGGCCACCTACTTCTCTTTTTTTCTTTAGAGCAGCCCTTCCCCAACCTGCTGCCCTCCAAAGGTGTTGGACTACAACTCCCATCATTGCAAGTCAGTATGTCCCATGGTCAGGAATGCTGGGACTTGTCATCTCAAACACCTGGATATGCAATATGATATGCAGAGGTGACTGTGGGAAATGATGATGAACAACTTAGGACCACCTACTTCTCTTTTTTTAGAGCATCTCCTCATGTTGAGAGTTGCAATCCAACACATCTGATGGGCACCAGGTGGGGGAATGCTGTTCTAGAGCAAGGGCAGGCAGAATATAGATCCCCAGATGTTTTGGAATTCAACTCGTAAAAGCCCCTATAGCATGGGCAGTGAGCAGGAATGCTGCGAGTTGATGTCCAAAATATCAAGGTGGATCTATTTTCTGCCCACATGTGTTCTAAAGTATGAAGTTTTCCAGCATAAAGACATGTGATCCATCAAGGAACTCCAAAAGATGTGCAGTTTAAATAGACTATCTTAAACCAAATGAAGCAACAATGAATGAATCTTGAATACCTAATCCAGATAGTCCTTCAGACATCAACATTAGTTTTCAACACATGGCATAGGATGTATGTTTCTAGAATATCAGATATGTGGTGTTGGGGAACTAACATAGAGGATTTCTCTCATGTGTTCAGCAGTGTAAGATCAAAGGCAGAGCTACCACCTAATACTTTCATGCATAAGCATTTTTAAAAAAATTAAGGATGAAATGCTTTTTGTCTTCCCAATAATATGGAAGTTACAGTGCAATACATCTGGAGAGCATGAGGCTGGAGAAGGTTGGTTTACACTTGAATCCTATACATGTCTTCTCAGAAGTCAATGCTACTGAATTCACTAGGGCTTACTCCCAAATGGAATAGGATTGCAAACTAATCTCATCTGAAAGGAGTTCAAGACAGCCAAACTAAACCTTTTCTGCTCCTCTGTCGCTTTGATGAGATGATGTATTGTGGAGGGATTGTGGGGAGTGAATAGTATATTTTGTAGAAACACATTTTAAGAAAATGCATTGGTTTTTTGAAGGGCAGGATATTGACCAAAAGTTGAAAGTGCCTGGCACATGCTCTGGTTCTAGATCTGTAATGAATAGTGCCCCTTTTTTATCAAGCGTGCTGCTATATGCGAGATGTGTGTGAGAGAAAAGTATTGGGCAGACCCTGTATTTGGTAAGGATATGGAACAGCGTTCCCTGTCCTGTTGCCCTCCAGGTGTTTGAGATGACAAGTCCCAGCATTCCTGACCATGGGACATACTGACTTGCAATGATGGGAGTTGTAGTCCAACACCTTTGGAGGGCACCAGGTTGGGGAAGGGCTGCTCTAAACAAAAAAAGAGAAGCAGGTGGCCCTAAGTTGTTCGTGATCAGTTTTCCACAACCCCACAGTCACCTCTGCATATCATATTCTCCATCCTGTCCTCATGGTTTATCTGCTTTGGGAGAATGAGAATTTCACTTGCACTTTCTGCCTCCTTAGGAAAGATGTGGCGTTAAGGCTTGGGAGCCTTAACTCCCACTTTCCCTGCTTTTTGGTGCTTGGTTGGAAACTGTAGAGCCTTAACGTTTTTTTTGTAAACCGTAGGTTTTTTGTTTAATGAATAAACATTTACATCTGTGGGTGCCACAGAAGGGTATTTTCTGAAGGGGGTGTCTTGATTAAACTTTGGGATACCTCATACGTGCATATATGCACATCATTTGTATTCTCATAACTAGATGACTGGAAGCTGAATGTGTGAACTGCCTCCACTGAAAATGATTACATGTGTAAACTAATCCTTATTTTCTATGGAGGTTGTCATATGACTTGGGATGATGGTGCCATAGGGTATGAGAACAGGATCCACCTAACCAATGCTGGAGAAAATGGTGTGCCCCGGATTATCCAGTTCTATATTTTGGCCAGCAGGCAGAAGATGGGGGATGCTAGAGGTTTTCACTCAGTCTGCATTTTTAAGTGAACCAATCTGATTCACGTTTCCTGAACTAATACATAGATCAGAACCTTTAGTTTTCAGTCTACTTCAAATTTTGCAATAAAGATCTCAGCTCAAAAACAATACCAAATGTGTAGAAAACTCCATATTTTAGGATATATTTGTATTTGAATGCAAGTGTGTGTGTGTGTGTGTGTCTGTAAAAAGGCAGATTAATGCAGAAACAGGACAATATAGAATTATGAATGATCCATGCAAAATATATACAGGCTGGCCTGTCCATCCCTAGTAGAAGATTCCTGGTCATGGCTTATGGAGTGTGTAGATATTTTCCTGTCCATCCATAGGAAGTGTCCCTTCACTAACATTACATGTTTCTTTCTATTCTGTTAATGTCATAACTAGATGACCATAATAACCAGACAAAATTTTATATATTATTAGTATTGGAAAGTTCCATCTGTAATCGGTTCAGTTTGTGATTATGATAGACCACTTTCACCAGTTTCTTTGATTACTATTTTGGAATTCAAGGTGAGGGAAAGAGTTAGTAAAAGAGTCCCTTAACAGCTACAAAAGCTAGAAAGACCATAGAAAGAGCAACACAAAGGAAGTGATTAGACAGGTGCCTAAGCTCAAATAAGCAACTCAATATGAAAGACTCCAAAAACCATTATGAGTTATTCTGTGGCCCTTATTAAAGCATTGCTGTTACACAAATGAGAAGCAATGGGATGTGTGAGCATTTTCTATTGCACAACTGGTCCCTGTAATTGGGTAGATGCCTGCTGACCTCATCAACAGTTCTATCAAATTCGAGAAGACATAATAAGCAATATCAAGTGTTTCTAGGGAGACTGTAGATATAAGTCAAAAGCTTGTATATCTATATAGATAGATATAGGTATTATTATTAGAATGTGTCCATATATGTTGATTTTAGGCTGGCGAACACAAAACACTGCTAAAGTTTGGGTTTTGTGCATTCCAAAGCCCATCCTCTGATTTCAGAAGGTTTGCCAAAACATTATTGTATCATAAAGGCTAGAACCAGCGTGTTTGCTATAAAGAAAATGAAATGTAGAATAGAAAAAAATAATCTTTAATTGGATCAAACATCACTGTTTAAAATTTGCGGGCTTTCAAACCAATACAGGATGCTTCATCAAACATTCAGAATAAAAGACAAGATACAAAGATAAGGAGCAGTTACATATCCAGTTGGCATTTTGTCACAGTTGGTCAGAGAGAAAATGGTTGAGAAAGCTGGAGTTAATTGAATTACAGTTCAGTTGGGTTGAGCCATAGGAGAGAGCACTCAGGTTTTAAATCATTTGGGGATTATCATCATTTATATAGCGCTCAAACTTCTTTTTTTTTACATATAATTTTTTTTACGTTCAACATAAAATACAACATAATCATAACATAAAATACAATACACAACTAACAAACCCTTTACAAACCCCCCATGCTCCCCTAACCCAATGAGACATTCATTTATTCATTTATATTATACATTTTCCCAAAATTGCAAGGAATCTTTAAAAGGTGTACATCCTTTCCCCTTTATTAATACAAATTCCAAAAAGGGACTCCATATACTTTCAAAATCATTCTTCCTGGATAATCCCCTCTTAACTTTGCGCTCAAAATTCTTCACATACATTATGCTAGCAATTTCTTCACATACATTATGCTAGCAATTTCTTCACATACATTATGCTAGCAATTCTTACAACAATCCTTAAGATTAGTCAGACTTGTCCCCACATTGTAGATGGGGCGGAGAGGGAGACAAAACCATTTAGTGAGTTCATAGCTGAGATGAGATCTGACTAGTAAGTAGGAAAAAATCAGATTTGTCCCAGATATAAATGGCTTTGGAAGTCATTTTTGGAGTAAGAGAAGACATATGTTGTCGATCGTTGAGAAAATGCTGCAAAAACTGCTGAAACGCCTTTCTTAAGTTTCATAGATAATTAATAAATATTTTTCCAAAATATCAATATCAATCAGCATCTCTGATTCCTATTTCAAACTGGGAAAAGAAGAGAATTGCAAAACAGCTAAACGTCCATATAAATTGGCCAACTAGACTTACTAAAAAGACTAATAATTTGCTTTGATTTTAGCAGCACACTGAGGGAAAAAATAGTTTCTTTGATTTGTTGGTGTAACAGGGTTTGGGCAAGGGTGATGAGAAGTTAAAGCAAAACTAAATGGCATTTATTAAAATGTAAAATATACAGAAGTCAATGGAGTGTAGATGAAAGGAGTAAACTGAAGGAAAATGGCAGTAGAAAGTGATGCTTATTTCAAATATGTGCCATTGCATTAAATATAATGAACTGTTAAGTTTAACTAAGGGAAAAGGAGAAAGGATGTCAGTTGGTTGTTATTTTTCTAATTTATTAATTAACAGGACATTATCAGAATTTGGAAAAAAATATTCAGTAATTTATCAGAAAATCTTATTTATGTTGATATTTGATTTCAAACAATTCTGTTTAGAATTAGTATAGTTATTAATTACCATTTATTACAAAGTAGAGTTTTTCTAGCATGGGGAAGAGGCAAGAGCAGAAGTCAAGCTAGTGGTTGTGTTTTCTGAATTCAAGTGCTTAATACTGGATTTAAGTGATGCTAATACATCAGCTAAAACTGTTTATGAATGCAAAGCACATATATGTTTGAGGCCTGCTATACCTATTTACCCGTTCAATTCAATGGGTTTACTTCTGAGTACACACACATACATAGGATTAGACTGTGAAGCAAAATGTCAATAACAGTGCAATGGTTGATCAACCTGTCCACCTCTTTGAAGTCCAGTGCTCTTGGTTTTAACCTTTTTTTTCTTTTTACTGTAATGAAGCATATCAGAATATCGTCACGATTTTAGAAGAGATTCTATGTGGACAAAATGTTGAGTTTCATCATTACAAAATTCTCAGACCAGTAAGCTCTATTTAATGCCAGCGAAGACATTCTTTCCCTCACAAAGCAATCGTAAATACAATTTGTCAGCAAAGGCTTTGATGGTTTATATTTAGAGTTGTGTAGAATCATGTCATATTGGAAATTGCCATTTGCTATTTCCTTTTTTAGATGTTGAAGATTCTTTCTACAGTGTTCTTATTTATGCAAAGTGTTTTTACAATTGTTCTGTGTTACTCAAGGCCTGCATGCTATGTGACTCACCAAGTCAATGAAAACAATCAACCATATATGGTAGCCCACCAAGACTTCGATGACCTTACTGTAGCATAGGAGCAGGTCTGCTGGATTATTCCAAAGAGCCATCTAACCCAGATGCCTGCAGTCCATAAAAAGCATGAAAGCAATAGCCTTCCGTTGTGACTTATACCTTAGTACTAGTATGCAGCAATAAAGCAATACACTATCTCTGAACACGGAGGTTCAGTTTAACTGTCTGGTCTAATAGCCATTGATAGATCTGTCCCCTCTGAATTTGTCTTGTCCTCTTTTAAATCTGTCTAGGGCAATGGTGAAAAACTGTGGCAGTGAATTCTATGAATCTGTTTTGTGGAGAAGTACTTTATTTAGTCCATACTGAATTGAATGCCAACCAATTTTACTTTGTGACCCTGTGTTCCAGTCTTATGAGAGGGAGAAAAATATCTCCATTTCTTTTCTTTTTTTCCAAATCATTCATAACTTAATAAACATATTGTGACCCCCTTTAATTGCCTTGTTTTCAAAATCTAAATACTTCCACGTAATTTGTTTTTTTTCTTGTAGAGAGCTTCTCCAACATTTCAATTACTTTGTTTGCTCTTGTCTGCATTTTTTCTAGCTCTTTTCTTTTTGGCCAGAGCTGTACATAGTTCTATTTTGCTGCCTGCTTGGGACCACAAAAACATGAGAATTGTCAAGCACCTAGCAGCCTACAGTGTATGTGAGTGGGTTGCTTTTGGCTTGGTGAATCACAAATTATGATGGCCTATATTGTGCTGGCCCATTTCTCCAGAATAATCAACCTGTATTTTTTTTCATGTGCTGCAGACTAAGGGATCTCCAAGTGCAGCAGCATTAGGAATGCAAAAGAAGGTCAAGAGGACTCTGCCCAACCCACCTCCAGAAGATGTTGCAGTAGGAACACAATCTGCCTTCACCACTGTGGGCTCAGTTTCACGTCGAAGGATCTGTAGAAGCAATACCATGGCAAGAGCTAAAATCCTTCAGGATATAGACAGAGAACTGGATCTAGTAGAACGAGAGTCAGCCAAGCTTCGGAAGAAGCAAGCAGAGTTAGATGAGGAAGAAAAAGAAATAGATGCAAAACTTCGATATCTAGAAATGGGCATCAATCGGCGAAAAGAAGCATTGCTAAAAGAAAGAGAAAAGAGAGAGCGTGCCTACCTTCAGGGAGTAGCAGAAGAACGTGATTATATGTCTGACAGTGAAGTCAGCAGCACCAGGCCTACCAGGATAGAATCTCAGCATGGCTTGGAAAGACCACGGACTGCACCCCAAACAGAATTTGACCAATTTATACCCCCACAGACCCAACCAGAAACTCAGTTTACAACTCCTACAAGTCCTTATACTCAGTATCAGTACTCTTCACCTGCCCTTCCTACTCAAGCACCAACTCAGTACACGCAGCAATCCCATTACGAGCAGCAGCCGCCTTTATATCAACAACAGGTTTCTCCTTACCAGACCCAGTCGGCATTCCAAACTGTGGCAACCATGTCCTTCACACCTCAAGCCCAGCCACCGCCAACCCCACAGCCTTCTTATCAGCTCTCATCACAGCTGATGGTGATCCCACAAAAAACAAGGCAAACGTCATTATACTTGGAACCCAAGATAACAACAAACTATGATGTGATTCGCAATCAGCCTCTCATGATAGCACCTGCATCTTCTGATAACACTTATGCGGTGTCCCATTTAGGTAGTAAATACAACACCTTGGACCTAAGGTTGGGGCTGGATGAAAGGAGCAGCATGGCCAGTAGTCCCATCTCGAGCATATCTGGTGACTCTTTTTATGCAGACATTGACCATCACACATCACGTAATTATGTACTGATTGATGATATTGGGGACCTTGCTAAAGGAACATCAGCTCTTAGCTCTGCTTATGGTTTACATGAGAAGGATCTCAGCAAAACCGATAGGCTTCTTCGAACTACTGAGGCCCGGAGGGTGCACGAAGTCTCAGATTTCCTTGCTCCATTGCAAACATCTTCTCGATTGCACAGCTACATGAAAGCCGATGAAGACCCAATGGAAGATCCTTATGAACTGAAGCTTCTAAAGCATCAGATCAAGCAGGAGTTCCGAAGGGGTGCTGAAAGCTTGGATCACCTGGCAGGCCTTTCACAATATTACCATGCGGATACAAGCTACAGACATTTCCCTAAATCAGAGAAATATAGTATAAGTAGGCTTACCTTAGAGAAACAAGCTGCCAAGCAGCTCCCAGCAGCCCTCCTTTACCAGAAGCAGTCAAAACATAAGAAGGCCTTGATAGATCCCAAATTGTCTAAATTTTCCCCCATTCAGGAAAGCAGGGACCTTGAGCTTGATTATTCAACCTACTTAACTTCTAGCACATCATCACTGGGGGGCATAACCTCCAGAGCGAGGCTTCTCCAGGATGATATAACATTTGGCCTTCGAAAAAATATCACAGACCAACAGAAGTATATGGGGCCATCACTGACACATTCCCTTGGGACAAGCCTTGGGGCTGCATTGAGCGCAACAATGAGATCCACCTTACAAGATGATGCTGACAAACCCTATGGCAGTAGCAGTAGATCCAGGCCTTCTTCCCGTCCATCTTCGGTCTATGGGCTTGACTTATCTCTAAAAAGAGATTCTTCAAGCTCTTCTTTAAGACTGAAAGCCCAAGAGGCCGAACCACTGGATGTTTCCTTCAGCCATGCAGCCCCTTCTGGAAGAACTAAACCCACCAGTCTACCTATAAGTCAGAGTAGGGGACGAATCCCAATAGTAGCACAGAACTCAGAAGAAGAGAGTCCCTTAAGTCCTGTGGGCCAGCCAATGGGAATGGCAAGAGCTGCAGCTGGGCCATTGCCACCTATATCTGCAGACACTAGGGATCAGTTTGGATCAAGCCATTCATTGCCCGAAGTCCAACAGCACATGAGGGAAGAGTCACGAGCTCGAGGCTATGACCGGGATATAGCATTCATCATGGACGACTTCCAGCATGCCATGTCAGACAGTGAAGGTAAACCAGACTTCACACTGCTTTATCGCTCTCACAACACAAATCCATATTTCTATGCATGTGTCTAATTTCCTCATCTTTCGGGGACTACTACTACTACTTTTTTTCTTTCCGCATTTTCCGTGTGTATATATGTGCGTGTATATATATGTATATATATCCTTTTCTGTTGGTCGACTGAACTGTATGCTCAGATACTGGGTGGGTATATAGATAGACTTGCATGTTCAAGTCATAATTTTTTTGTTTCCTTTTACTTTGCGTGTGCATTTTTTTCTATTTTTCTTGCTCTTTCTACTTTCTCAAAAGCATTTTGGCTGGGGTTTTCAGAAGCTTTCATTGAGGATTGTTTTTTCTTCTTCCATTATGTTCAGTGGAATACATATTCACTGAAATCAATTAAGGCTGAAAAAATACCACACAAAATATAGCATTTATAACAATGTGACCCATCCTGTTCCCAACCTATCCTTATATGAAGCAATCCTCTGTGCAATAAGCTTGTTGAAAAATTCCAGCACCCTAAACATTTCCAAGAGCCATAGAGCACAGTTTACAAACAAAAACCTTTATGAAAGATATTCCCTTATATAATTCAATGATAAATTATTATTTTAAATCCTGATAGTAGAAGAAAGAATAGTGTTACGATGAGTTATTGTATTTTTGGAAACTTCATTATTACACCTTTATAATCACACCTTCATAAAGTGTATTGTGTTGGTTGTGTATGGACTGCTGTACATTAAAAACTATGCTGATATAAACATGTGTCTTGTTCAGATGGACAGGGCAATTAATATTCTCACTACATACAAACATATAATTTTAATCCTATCCATCCTATCCGTATGTATAAATGACCAAATATGAACCATAACCCGTGCTTCTGCCATTTGTAAAGTGACTGTTTGTGGAGAATGCTACACAATTGGCAGAGTCCTATTTGCTCTTCCAAGTATTGAGAAGAATCTGAGAGGTAGAGGGAGATAGGAATTTGGAAAATTGAATAAGGGAACAGCTTTTTAAAAAAATCCCAAGTAAATGTACAAATAAAAAATGGTGATGGGAAGTTCACAGGCAAGTGCAAACTCTTGTCTCACACAGACACACACTAAATTGCATGGCGTAATTATGAAATGCTGCTTTTTAAAAAGCAAAAACAATGTTATGCTGATGTAAAATATTAAAGTGTACGTTATGTATCAGCATTGTTGGACTTGAGTAAAGTTTTAAATATTTTGATAACAGTTTTAGAAGCAATTTCAACAAGAACTTTTGAAAGAATGAATTTTACATGTTTCTTACCTGTTTTTTCTTTGTATGTGCTCTGTTGACTTTTTGTGCATAATATTCAATAAAAATACAATGCATGCACTGTTCTGTTTGCTAATAGCAATGATTGCTGTAAACCAAATGCTTGTATTACTCTGGAGTATGATGATAGCTCTAATTCCCTAGCATTTCCTTCTTTACTTCAGCATCACTACTTCAGAAAAAAAACATTCTTATCTATAAAAATCACTCTGGGGGAAAGCACAATGAAAAATGTGATGTAACGCTACTTTTCATATCTGTGATCTGACCTTTGTTCTATCTCAGAGAAGTATAAAAAGATGAAGTTGAATCCAAAGCAAGTTAGTTGAAATCAGCAGGATTTAGGATTGTTTTCCATAGGATCTGTATAGGATTGTTCTGGTTCCAACTCATGTTTTTTTAGATTTGTAACTTGGTTTTACCTATTTTACTTTTTAAGATTATTTTTTAAACTATTTTACATTTCCTTATGTGAAAAAACGTCTAAAACACTCATTACAGAAACTTCCATTCCCCCAGATTCTACAGAAATGAAATGTAACTGTTAAGAGATGCAGGTCCTCTTTCAAGATGCAGTCCTTATCCCAAAGCGAAGTGGAAAGCAAGCCACTTTCCAATATAGTCAAGAAATATTGGAAAGGAATAAGGAGAAAAGAGATTATAACTATAGTCGTATCACATAAAACTATAAGGGTTGGTCTCCATTTCTGAAAATTTTGAAGTCATCAGGAGGAAAAAAAATTACCTCCCTCTGCAAGACACCCAGCATAATTATTTCTTCCATTCCTTATTAAAATTATTGAGCTAAAGTATCCTTTACGTATAGACATTTAGGGATCCTCCAAGTCATGTGTAGTTTCCCAGTTTCTGGGCTGGTTAGATGCTGTAGCAGTCAATGTAGCTCTAAATCCCACAAATGAGAGAAATACTGTAGGTTATCCTGCCATTGCCGCCACATGCAACAGAGGAAAGTGTGAGTTATCCCATCTATGTTTCTTTTCTTTAAAAAAAAAACACTTTGAGGTTTTTTGGGGCAGCATACAAAGCTGCCTTCTATTAAGTCAGGCCATTGGTCCATCTAGCTGCCTTCTATTGAGTCAGGCCATTGGTCCATCTAGCCATTGGACTGTCCGCAGCCCTCCAGGGTTTCAGGCAGGACTTTTTCCAGCCCTACCTAGAAATGCTGGATATCGAACCTGAGCCTTTCTGCATGCAAAACAGGTGCTCTACACTGAGCTATGGTCTGCTATACCTAAAAATAACCCTTCTCTACCTAAAAGAAATGCAATAGCCTGGTTTCTATTTGTAGACATGGGAGTGGCACCACTACAGAAACAATCTTTCAAAATGAAGAAAAATCAAGGAGATTTTTTTACAAAAAGGAATAAAATGTTACTCTTCAACTAATATGTTGAGTTTTCATAAAGGTTCTTGAATTAAATATGCTTGGTGAACATCCTAATAGGCAAGAGAGTCTTCCCCAATTAAACTCTCAATAGCTTTTTCTTCAGACCAGATTTCCTTAAACTCCATCCCAACTGATTCTTCGCAAACAGAAAGAGATTATGTACACCAGTCTTCTTCTGCCTCCAGCTCTTCCTACTTGTTCTGGCTTCTAGAATGATTCAGATGTTTGAGGGGCTACTTTCTGCAGTTCCTTTTGGTCAGACAAAAAAAAATAGGAATCTAAAATGTATTATGTATGTCTTGATTTGTTCATAAAGGTATCACATTTGATATCTGAAATTTAAAGTGCAGTGTATTCAGTTATTAATTACAAACGTACTTCTAAATGCTTTTCATTGTAATGATAATTTTATGAGAAAATGAAGCTATACATTATTCATTTGATTTCCCTACAGTAACAATGTGACTTTAGATCTGTAAAGAGGACTAAAATATAAATATTGCACATTCCACCCCCACCCCCCAATTTATGTCCTTTTATGGGGGGGGGGTGACACCCACCATCGCCACCACTATCAGCACTGCAAAATTTATGGAAAATTTACATCTTTAGAACTTATATCTTTTTAATTTCCCAGCTTAGTTCAGAATCTTTCACAGTTAAGTTAATGATGTGTCCCTGAAAATTCTCATTGTCTCCATTTCCTACATGGTAGGCAGCCCATGGCAGGTATCCAGTGGAAGCTGGTTTCTCTGGTTTCCGTGGAGCTGTGAATCCATTGTAGGTTTCAGTCAGAACCAGCCAGAACTCTAAAGGAGCTATCCAAGGTGCTGAACCCTGCTGTTGTTTTAAATACAGTGGCAGCCATAAGCAAAGATCTGTTGCACTGCAGTCAATGCAGCTGTTTGTCAGGAGATGGAAGCAGCTCTGCCTGACACCTTCAATGCCATCAACAAGCAATCACCTTCTTCACTGTTTTGTTGGGACTAAGGAGACAGGGAACACTCTAGGCCCTTGGTGTGTTGCAGGAATAGAGTCTGCATATCATAGTTATGAGTCTCCAACAACCAGCCCATTTAAACCATGCCTAAGCAACTTTAGATCTCACGGAGAAGTTCTTCTCATCTTTACTACATTGGACATCCCAGTTTTCCTCCTTTCCTGAGGCTGTTGAGGCTCTAATCCAACTGCCCTTCATTTACAGAATCATATTTACAGGTAGTCCTGACAGAACAAAGGGGCGAGATAATAGGCTGGCTGAAGAAAGAGAGGAATTAAATCTATCTTTGTACGGTGTTTTTTTTCTTCTTTCAAAATTTGCTCCACTTCATCCCCAACTATATATCCAAAAGATTTCCATATGGTATAAGCCAGGGGTGAACAACTTGTGGCCCTACAACTTGTGGCCCTACAATTCCCATCAGCAAATGGTGAGGGATGATGGGAATTGTAGGGCAAAACATATGAAGGGCCATAAGTTGCCCACCTCTGTTGGAAGCCACTAATCTGTTGTCTTTCCATGTAAGGTCA
Source organism: Anniella stebbinsi (assembly GCA_029215795.1). Taxonomy (NCBI): domain Eukaryota; kingdom Metazoa; phylum Chordata; class Lepidosauria; order Squamata; family Anniellidae; genus Anniella; species Anniella stebbinsi. Next base: position 96,697,046 of record JARDYH010000003.1, read on the forward strand.
CCAAGAAGCATAGCATCTACATATACTTTTTCTGAAACAAAACAGAAGGAACTTGGACCATTCTTCTCACTTGCACTTGCCAAATAGAACAACATGTAGTACCTATTGGAATTTTAAGCCACATTTGCTCCTACAGTCCTTTTCATGAAAATATTTACAATAACCCCTTTGAAACCATGACTTATATTTTGGGTTGTTTTGAACTATGGGTTGTTTGTTGAACCATGGGTTAGCATCTTATCTGAACACAGTCAAAGTGGCTGGTTAACCATGCAGTGTGGCTTCCTTTCTTGAGAACCCATGGTTTGATGTTGGGTTGTGCTGGGTGGTTAACAAGCCACACTGCATGGTTAACCAGCCACTTTGACTGCATTCAGACAACATGATAACAAACCCTGCAGAAATAGTGCAATGTGAAGTAAAGCCTGCAACTCCGCAATTGCTCATGTGAAGTCCAGCATCTATTTCTGTACTTGGAGTTCATTGTTATCCTCATGGCAGATAGTGGAAACTGTGTTCACCAGCAGCAGACTCAAAACTCAAAGGTGATCCCTAAGATCATGCAGTGATAGTGTCAGATATATGTTGTGGATGCATTTTTAGTAGCAAGTACTGTATACCTTCTTTCAGCTCAAGTAATATGATACTGATGGTATTAGTTCCTGTGATCAAATCTGGATCTTTTTTTTAGGGTGCATGCATAACATGACCCACAGATGTTGAAAGCGGTGAAGAAAAGCCACTTGTAGGAAAAGGAAGTAATACAACCTTCCTAAGAGAAACAAAATGATTGACTACAAGTTTACTAGGCTAACATTTTAATAATATGCCATTGTATTTATTCAGTTTGATCTCCTGAGTAAATAGTGTCTTTACGCAGATTACAATTTGGGGATATGTGCACATTCATCAGAAACAAAGATATTTGAAAAGTGTCAAAAATACAGCATGCTGAAATACTGATTGATTTACTACTAAGCCTTTGTACCAAGAGCCAGGTCATACTGTTCTACACTCCCCACTTCCCAAAGTGATGAGAAGTCTCAGAAGGAGACGTTTTCAGGATCGGTTCACTTATGAGCAAAGAGCACTATATTTAGATTGTAATATCTCTTTATTTACAAATAGACAAAAGAAAGGGGCATAAGCCAAGCACCCATGACAGATAGTGCTAGTCTTTTAAGCAGCACCAATTTCCTGCAAAAAAAACACCACATGTGTTTGGAACACCCAAGGCCTTTGTTTTCAGCTTTGCCACGTTTTTTAAATTCTTTACTGGCTTCCAAATTGTTTCATGCCAGCCCTTACCCAAGTAGATGAGGTATGTTCAGTAGCTAGTAACCACCAGTTATCAAAAACTACTCAGTATCTTTAGCTAGTAAGCATACAAAGATCCAGGGATAATCACTTATCACAGGATGTTAGTATTGTCCAATATACTCATTTTATTGCAGGGCATGTTACTTTACAAGTGTGACTAGTTGTGGTGTGTCAGAAGAATGGCACACTCATATACAGTCTTGCAAGCTGTACAGTTAAAGTAACATCGTTCCCAGCTAAATATGCTTTTCAGCCTAATCTTGCATATATTAAGTGGAAGTAAGCTCCTGCCATTAAATGTGCATGGAATTGAAGCCTTAGGGAAATTACAGCTGTAACCATAGATTTCAGATTTCCATTAAGATGAAATTAGGGAAAGGCCTGTGAAATTTGACACATGGGGTATGGTGGTGTACTGAGTCCAGCCCCTTTCCCATTTCTCCACATTCCATAGCCCCTGCTCATTGCTGCCCCCAGTCTGTCCTCATTCCTCCCCAACACACACACACACACCACCTGTCCCTATCCACATCCTCCCCAATCACTTCAAACTTCTGCCATCACCCCATTCTTAAACCACCACCTGTCCCCACCCTTGCTTTTCCAGGAGTCCCACTCCCCACCTGCACCACACCCAATGCTGTTCTTAAGTCATAAGATTTCTCATTTGCCCCAGAGCATACCAGAATTCCTGATCTTTCACCAAGAGTGTGGGATATGTTTATATGTTTATAAGCATTCAGTGCTAACCCACAGCTGTTTATCAAAACAGCAGTTGCTGATAAACACCTCCTCTTATAAGGATCCTCATATAATGTGCCTAAAATATAGATCACAGTCATGATGGGTTTGTTACTAATTTTTCGCATCTTCAACACAACTGGGAGAATTCAATCACCATATTTAGTGTTTTTCATTTCCACTAACTTTGTTGGGATCTGACTTGCATCACTGCGCAGTGAATTGGTTGCTGCTTGGAACAACTCACAAAACTGTTGTCTGGTATACAAATCTGCACATCTTCGCTTATTTTAATGAGATTTATATTTATTTTGCTTCATTAAAAGATAGTGTATTGGAGCGTATTACATTGCTAAGAATTATATTGTTGAAGCTGAGTAAGTCTTAGCCTGGTTAGCTGCTGGATGGGAGAGTGATTTGGAAAACCATGTAAATCTATCTAAGCTCCCTGTAGGAAGGTCACATTTAGAGCAATAGCAGTGATAGGACATGTAAACAAACCTTGACAGCTGCTACTGCTAGGCCAAGCAGCTACAGGAGGGATGATTTACAGCAGAGGAACATCTGCTTTTCCAATACAACTTCCCCAACTGCTGCCCCCCTTTGCAGGATACTAGTTGCATGTTTAAGAAGAGAACAGTACTGGATCACATCAGTACTGTCCCCACAATGACCAACCAGATGCCTGCAGGAAGCCCACAAGTACAACACGTTTATGTCACAAAAGTGTATCTAGAACCCTGCAAGGCTGAAGCAGCGAGAAGTGGGAGTTGCCGTGGAAACATATTAGGCAGAAAAACACACCACTGGTTGCTTCACTTATTAAAACAGCCCTTCATGAAGCTTCTTTGCATAGAAGCAGTTTGTTGGGATTGTATTGCACACGGTTGCATGTAAGGGTGAAACGAAACACACTTGAAAGGTGATGGAAGATATTGAACACACATCTTCTGCTCTGAAAACAAATACCTTAAAATTGATACTGTAATTCAGGCAAACCACACTCAGGAGTAATTTAATATAATCTATTAAATAGATTTGATTTACAGGACTGGGTTTGAAGAATTGTCTGGTTTAGAAGACTCCAGGTGCATTCAAACAATTCAGCAGTGCATCTTGACTATAGATAGTTTTGCCAGGTTTTCACCCAGAAAGAGCTCCATACAGAGATAAGCCTGCACTTTGCCACAGTCAGTCTGCGTGCTACCATAACTTGCCCCAAGTGGACACATCATGTGCACTCAGCAGCCAAAGAAAGAGAGCATGATCCAAGACATGTGGGAAGCAGAAGTGATTGATTGGATCTCCCGGGCAATCTCCAAGCATGGAACTCTTAAGGCCACTGGGCTCTGAACTGTGTGAAAATTTGATGATTAGAGCACTTTGAATTATATATTGATTTATATTTCTGCCCTGTGCCACAGGCTCGAAACAGAGGTTTTAAAAATAAAAACATTAAAACCACAATCCAACACATGTTTAGACAGAAAAAAGCCCTACACCTCGCAGCTTTAAAAATCTCTTTACTTTAAAAGTTTTGCATTATTTTCAGAAAATGTCCAGAATCAGACTTTGGTGGACCTGGAAATAGGAAATGCTTCAGAATTTGGAAGCATCTACCAAAAATGATTCTGTTTTTTGCTGTTATACATGTAAGGCACAATAGACGTTCCCCATACAGACATTAGTGACTGTGAATGAACAGAAGGCAGGAGATAGTCTATAAGGAGTGTTTTGAGAAAACATCTCAGAGACCTATGCTGAACAGAATATTTAAACAACCAAACAAGGCCAAAGAATTTCTTTTAGCATTCTGACAATACTGCTCTTAAGTGTCCACAGTCAGCAAGGCTAGGTCTTCCCTATCGCTTCCTACTAACCTGAGTTTGTCTGCTTCCACTCTTGCCTGCTACTTTTGCTTTAAAATGCATGGCCAATTATGAACTGCTACATGCATGTTGACTGCGCACACCGGACTATTGCTCTTCTCACATCTCTGGCTCAGAACCTATGACGTGTCCTTGGTTTTCAAAGCCTACCACCTGCGCCGGGAAGAAACAGATTGGTTCGACAAGCCCCGGGAATCTCGTTTGGAGAATGGACATGGTTTTGACAGACGACTGCCAGACAAGTTAGCCCATTCAAGACCACCAAGTCAGCATCAAGACCAAGTAAGAAGGCTATGTTTTAAACCAATTATATACTTTAAGAATTTTTTTTGATTCACGCTATTTCCTATAGCTCATTATACACAGGCCACTCACTTTGTCAAAGTGAAGTTTAAGGAAACTCCCACTTTCCCTCTCTAAAACTCATTGTAAAGACAAAGGGAAATATTATAGGTTTAGTGGTTGCCTCAAAAACCTACAACTATAGCAGGACAAACCAAAAGCATTTTGACAGGTATAGCCCCAAAAGTTGAGTGGCTCCCCCTCCTCCCCATGGTAAAATTAATTAATTAAACTACTGATAATTTGCTTCCTTTTATGGGCATTCGAAATGTGCCATTTGAGGCAGCTGTTGAAGTCTACGTACTAGTAGGGTCAGTCCTTAACTACAGAGCTGTCTTCACAGCCATTGTGGAGTGAGGTAGTATGTAAAAGTCTCTGCTGTCCTATAAGCTCTTTGATAAGCACATGTACACCATCCAGAGATTACACAAGCAACTCAAGTAGTTGGGGTTAGTGCTGCTCCAAGTGTTCATGAGGTTTTTTTCACTGCAAAGATGTCCATTTCAGGAGGTAAAAAATGTACACACACACAAAAAAAATACTACCCTCCACTCTTATGTAGCACCTATTGGCCACCATTTTTTTTCTCCCAGTCTCCTGATGCTTGAGAAGGAAGGTAATATATCCCCTTTGCTGAGGTAAGTGAAAAATTGACAGAAAAGAAGAGTTAATTTCACAGAGGTAAAAATGTTTGTGAAATCCCCTATCCTTTTCACTAAAAAGGCCATAATCATGATGCAAATTGCATTTGTGATACTAGCACTCCTCAGATGTTTAGAAAGTGTGCAAGCTCTTTACGTGAGGAAGGGAAGCAGGCACAAATAGACCATCTCTATCCATCAAGGCTCTCCATGTGATTCACACAGATAGCCTCCATGAACAGAGGGAGTAAAATGTCAACGTGGACAAAAATGGAGACAGAGGGCAGAGCTAGCACACTTATACCCACTCACCTCCTTTTAGAGTGTATATGCTTTCTGAATGGCTAAAGAAGGCTACATTCATACATTAGATTTGTACAACATCCCATGGTTCGAAGATCAAGGATGTTGTACAAATTTAAAGTGGGAATTTGTCATATGTGCAATTTGTTTCACAATTTGGAACTTTTTTTAGTGAACAGTCAACTGCTCCAGGACATAGCTCCTATGCAAACCATACATATGACATATTTACATAATATGTTGTTTACATACAGGAATAATTCAGTGGAGCAGGTCCGTGTCTGGAAAATGTAACATGCAAAGCAACTGGCTCCGTAATCATCCTGTGAACTGTGAACTCCCTCAAGAGATGCAGAGTAGAATCAGAACTGACCTAAGATGTTGCACTATATGACCCAAGAGTTTTACCACAGAATCTCTTGCAATACCAGAGAGGATGCTGGAATAAACTCCTGACACCAAGGGTTCTCCTGACACACAAATCTAAGGTCACATTGCTGCGTCACTGGCATCCCCCATACGACTGAGCCAAAAGGCTTCAGCCTTATTCACCTCTTCACTGCCCACTTCCAGCCAGCCAGCCAACCAATCCCATCCCACCTATTTTCTTTTCCGCTTGCCTCAATGTTCTGAAGCTACTGAGCATGCCCAGTTCTCACTGGGCTGGATATTTGTTTGTACTTCTGCAAACAATGTGGCTCCCCCAAAGCCAGTTGATACATCCGTCTTCTCTTTGGATTGTGCTCTTTTGATCAGCACTCACCCATGACCTTTGCAAGTCGGGAGAATCCTAATTGAGAACATAATTTAACCCATGCTGCTTCTTTTTTGTTGCATGATATTAACAAATTCTACTCCCCTTATTAAGTTTGCTCAACTTCCACATCATACATCATGCCTCACTCAATTTCCCAAGTGTTATGTTTTTTTAGTAATGCTGACCCAAATTCTATCCTAACCATACCATCATAGGAAAATGTAAGTACAGTGCTCAGACTATAATAAATTAAAACAAAGATTCTGTTCAAACATGCAGGAAAAGCACATAATCCAGAGCCAGCCAGTTTAGATGACAGTGATGGGCTGCTTCTTTGAAAACTTTTTAAAAAATGCTTCCTATACAGAGCAGGCTAGCATGACAAAGAGAACCGTTTCAGACTAGCTTTCTTCCTGGTGTAATATCCATATATCGGAAATTTGCTTTTGTAAAAATTTGAGGAGCATTCAAATATTCATTTTTTTCACCTGCAGTTCAAAGTCGTAAAGCCTTAGGTGAATTGTACCACGTGATTTTTCTGCAAATTTAAAACAGGTCAATAACATCCCTATTCTTGAGAGGTCTTTTCTTTGGCTTAATTTATATCCATCATTCCTGTATATTAAAATTAGTGCTGTGCCAAAAATTTCTCCCATATATTTTTCTGACCATTCTCCTTCCATGTTATAGAAAATAAATGGCTTTCAAAAAGACATGCAATGCTGAAGAAAATTTTGGAGAACTTCTCATGGGTTGGGTTTGGGTTTGAGGTTTTTGTGCATACCGTACTTAGGAGGTGGCCAAGGCGTGAGTGTGAAAGTGTCCTTGCCTTTCATTGTACAATCATCTGTCTGGCAGCCTATAACTTCCTTGGCTTCCCACACTTTATTTAATCCCATGGGTTTCCCATCATGAAGTAATTCCTCCCATAGGTCTTCTTCATATTAGGAAGCACAGGCAGTCTGGGAGCAATGGAGAAAAGTGTAGTAGAAACAAAACACATGCACAGCCCCCTCAGCCCCCTCACAGTGATTAGGTCAGCTCAAAACGCCACAAATACACATGATAAAACATCCTGAGAATGGGGGCGAACAATGGAAGCCTCTTTCCTAGATCTGGAAACAACACTGCCCCCCAGATTTGCATTGTGGTGGGTGCAAAATGGGGGGGCAGCCTACGCGACTGATGCTGCTGCCATTTCTTTAGCACAAAATAATGAAAATCTCTCACAAAAAAAGAAAGAAGCTGTACTACAGCCCCTGCCAATGATGACCCCCTATGTGATGAGATTTCTTCTCCCCCTTGAGAAGTTCAGTCAAATTGCCCCACCCTAATTTCTCTGCCCATAAATAGGGTGGAGAATTTCAAGAGGGCATTTGCACACATTTCTAATTAAAATCCTGAGAACACTTTTATTTTATTTTCTACCTATGCTGTACTAGGCTTTAAACCTCAAATCCAGTACACCGTCCCATTTGCATCAGTCTGTGCAAGCACATTCCAGTAAAAGAAACAAATTTGCTCAATAATATTAGGCCAAGAGCATTCCCCAGTCCAGATTTGCCCTGAGGACACAATAAATATGCAGTTCAGCAGACATCAGAGCCGGCAAATGACAAGCCACTGACCATTCTAGCCCAAAAAACAGCAGTGCTGGCAACTTGGCTTCTCATATATTTTTTCCTAAAGCTGTTTAATCTAACAGATCCAACTTCTATTTGAACACAAGCTGCAGTAGACACAATTATTCCCTGCAATCCATCTAAGTGTCCTTCTCAGGGATTTCTGAAATGGGACATCTCATCACACGGGCCCTAAACTGGGACCGTAAAATGCAGCTTAGGCTAAAGAAGTGTGGCAGATTATCCAAAACTTCAGCTGCCTGTCCTTTCTGCAGCAAGAGAAACTTGCCTAAAATATTACAGATGAGACGGGTGATATTAAATTATTGTATATTTGCAATGGACTTGCTGATAAATTCCCATTGTACCCTAGTAAACCTTTTGACCATTTGGACTTCCTGTACACTTGAAAAATTATGGAACCATTTCCTATGCTACAATTTCCTACACAGTGTTTTGTGATAGAGCAAAGTTCCACTCTGATCAGAAACTGGGCTAGAATAACAAGACCCTGTAAAGACAGCACTATTTCCAAAACAGCAGTTCCTCCTTTGCTTTGTGGCAGGCCCATTGCTTTCAGTTCTGTTCAAGAAATAATGTGGGAGTAATGCTAGGATATTCCCAGACTGCACAATGTCAACTTTACATATCTGGAGGCCTTTGGGGCACCAAGGAACTGCCATTACTGCTGCTCCACGTCAACACCGCACCTCTTTAAAAAGATAGAAGAGTAGCCATACAGTGATCTACACCAACAATATAGTGCTGCTGTCCATTCCTTTTTTTAAAAAAGTCAGATTTTGTGAGCTCTCAAAAGTAATGGAAGAAGCAAAGATGTAGAACAACAATTTGATGATGATTTCTCTGGTGAGGCCCCATATAACTGAGAATAGCAATTCCGTAATAATACTTAGGGGTAGTATCTAATGTTAGTCATATGTAGAGAAAACCTGTTGAAATGAATGGGACAAGTAGGTCTTAACTAATTTAAGTCTCATTCATTTCAATAGGCCTGCTCTATGTAGAACTAACATTGGACACTACCCCTAGGCAGGATCTACATTACTGCTTTATAACGGTTTATAACAGTTTTGACAACTGTTTGGGCCCAGGACACATTATATATATCGTTTTCAAAGTGTTATATCCTGCTTGGTGTAGATCTGGCCCTAGTGTGACAGTAAGTCCCCACACTCACAGGGTTTTTCCGAGAAAATGGTGGTGGGAAAGGCGGATGTAGTAGCAACCATTGCTGAGTCATTCCCTAGTAGGTCCAAGCATTCCAGAGGGCCTTCTGCAGCTGAGCAGCTGATGTCAGGGTCTGCTTATTATTATTATTATTATTATTATTATTATTATTAACATTTTCCATGAGTCTGAAGCCACTACCACCTTTCTTCAACCCAGAATGCCTCTAGGCCCCACTGTAGCATCATAGTGTGGTGCTCTGTCAGAGACACTGTGGGCAATGTAAGATGGTGCCTACACCAGCAGCAAAGCATGGTGGTCCTCTCCAAGCCAGTGGAACTGGAGAGCTGTTTGCCCATGGTGCTTGCCTTGTTTCCTAGACCAGAAGATGGTTTGATAATATTCATGGGGTGTGTCTGGGATCTGAAGAAAGGGTGTCTATTAAAGCCTACACCCTTTATGTATGGCAGTGCTGAATTAAATCAAGGATGGCCTACTGGTGGCTCATTACCCTGATTCATACCATTTAATACCCATCCCAGCACATCCCTAATACCCATCTGAGTGCATCCCTATTTACTCAGTACTTGTGGCTGACTACTGTCTTTACAGAAAAACAGCATTATATAATACTGTGTAATAGCAGCATGTAATGCTAAAATTGTAGAAACACTCCAAGGTTTAGAAAGTATGTCAGGAAGGGAAATTCTAGGTCCCAATATATGGGCATGAGAGGCATAGCTGCCAAGCGCACCTTTATTTTAATTATTAGCCCTGCTCCTATTCCTTTGACAGGAGCCTGAAAATACGAATGTATTAGATGAGGTTTTTGCCATTGCACCTGGAAAATATTTTCCTGCTACATTTCTGTAGGCCAGGTTGCTAGATCTTTTCCCTCCCTCCCTCCCTCCCTCCGTCCCTGTCTCTCTCTCTCTCTCTCTCTGACCATTTCTACACCAGGCTTTTTGCCGGGAATGTCCCCCGGCTGGTCCCTGTGCATTCACATGATGCACAGGAACTCCCGGGGGCAGGGGGACAGACAAGGGTATTCCCTGGGATAATAGATCCCTGGGGAAACCCAATTTTTCCATGGTCCTGGGAAGTTCCCGGGACTACGGGAGATGTGGCTGCCTGTCCCGACTGCTGCTGCATTTACTCACGAGTAAGCATGGCAGCAGAAATGGGAACGGAGCCATGCCCATCAGGGGAGGGGGGACAGCAATTTTGCCATCCCCAGAATGGCAGGGGTGGGGGTGGGGGCCTATTTCGGGGGTATTTCTTTAAAAAAATACACTTTCATTGGAGCGCAAGTGTGCTCTTCTCAAATAAAATGGCACCCACAACTGCGATGGACTGGGAGGAAGCTGGATCTTCACACTTCCTATGTGGATTCAAGTGATGATCCCGGAAGCAGGTACTTCTGGGAGCACCGCCCCTCCCTCCCTCTAAGCCCGTATGGTGTAGAAATAGCCTCTCTCTCTCTCTCTCTCTCACACACACACACACACGCACGCACGCACACACATACATATACACCTAGGTTGGGGGTAGGATGTTCCTCACAGTTTGAGAACCATGGGTTAATCCCTCTCCTATTCCTGTGGGTAACAGAAAGAGTGCTAAGAAAACCTCTTATGAAGCTGCTAGAATGAGATATCACCTTTTCTCAAACCTCTCCATTTCCCTACTAACCTGAATGGATAGAATCTACACCTCTTGTTTATGCAGCACTGAGCACTCCCATTATGAAAGTGGGTTGCTGGGCCTTAGATCAATGGACTCCTTAAACGCAGGGCAGTGACCTGAGCAATACAAGGGCTTCAGATCCTTTCTAGGCTGCCTAGGAGCAAGCATCAGTGTGTGTGTGTGTGTGTGTGTGTGTGTGTGTGTGTGTGTGTGTGTTCCGTTCCTCCAGAAGTAAATTATGTCCTGAGTGATCTGTTCTCTCTAAACCCATGCAGTGGACAAGTTGTTAGATTGGTTCCAATTTTATGATTAAATGAGACACTTGCTTCTAAAGACGTAGTAACATCTTTCTCATCCGCACATTTCCCTCACGTTGCTCTTCCTACCAGCCCAGCTCCTTTGCATATCTTTTCTCCCTCTTGCCAACAATTGATAAAGATTCTTGTGTGAGGTTTTGTTCCCTGCCCCCTTCTCTCTTGCCTCTCCTCTCAATTTCTTCCCTTACCTGATCTCATTCTCAGTGGTCTTTGTTTCTCATGCTTTGGTTCTTCTATATTGGACACATCGACTCACAGAAGAAGAAGGAAGCTCCTACCTCATTATTTGAGCGAGAAAGCATTTTCATGTGAATTTTACAGGCATAAAGCATTCTTTCTCTAAAAGAGTTCAGAAGAGGGTTTCACCTATCCAGCGTTGGGAGTGTCGGCATCCCCATCATCACTGCAGAGCTGTGATGTGGAACCTGCGCCCATGTAGCTCCTTCCATTCACAGAGCTTTAAAATGGACAGAACCTTTAGTCCAGTTGAATACGCCATTCACAGTTCTCTGAACCATATGTGGTACTCTTTGTCTTTACTCACAAGGACAGAGAACACACACACAGAATCCAGAACAGACTTGTTGTTCCCTCCAATGCCCCTTGCAGGATTCCATGAGAGAAGGAAATTCAGGACATAGCTCTTTTCACATTGCTCCATCTGTATGAAGATTCAAAGCTTCATCTAATTAATTTCTGCTGCTCCTGAAGCAGGTAAAGGCACAGGAGCCATATCCTAAAAAAAATGGCAACTCTATCCGCATAAAGGCTTATTCAGCCTTCTTATATGGTCTCACTAGCTTTATGGTGGCTTGTCAGTATCCATATCAGATTTATTAATGCTCCACAGATCTTCAAATCCCAAATTTGATTACATACAATGTGGGGGAAAGAAACTCAAAAATACAACAGAGCCCACTAAGAATACATTTTTCATTACTTAAAATTTAAAACAGGTTAAGAAAGTGTAAAGCAACCAATACCCCTTAACAATTATGTAGAAGTTAGTTACGAATCTTTACAGCTTGAATTACACATTTTGCAACTAATTCATTTACTTAGGGCACAAATCTATGAATATAGTTTGCACTGTTGGATGCAATCTGTAAAGCAAAAGGCTTATGTGCCGACCAAGATAAGGAAGAGTGACATATGGCAACAAGATAGTTAAATTTCATCAGTTGCTTTATGAAAGGCTTGTCTGATACCACAGCATAAAGATACAAGAGTGTTCCCACAATATATTCCTGTCTTAAAACACACAGTGTGGGGCATTCCCTGGAACACATTAAAGGAAAACCCTAGTGTTCCCAATGGTCTCATGAGTACATTTTTTTGCTGAGCTACATATGTGTATTGCACTTTCTCACATGTTTTTGGATAGAGGAGAGAGTCCTAAGAACACTCTGGTGTGTAGCCCAAGAAGCAATGTTCTGTTTTCTGCCCTTTTTTTTTATCACTTTCAGAAACATTATCTGTTGTGTAGACAAACTTCATAATGCCAATCACCACTTAAGCAAGCACTGTTTCCAACAAGCAATAAAAAAGGATATTTTTGATCCCTGGGTACCCAAAGCTTATATTTATGTTTATTTACCACAGAGATTTATACTGATTGTAAAACACTGCAGGTGGAAGTAATTGAAACATAATAGGCTAAGGCAAGTTCCTATTCTTTTCTTGGCTATGCATTCTCTTAAATAAATTTATAGCCTTCATTTTTTAAAAAATGACAAAATAAACTAGAACATAAATTACAATTTATGGATCCAAAACTGAATTTGCATAGAAATGAATGATTTTTAATTGACTTGGTGCTGGTTTAAGGATAGAATTCTTTACTTTAAAAGAATACATTTTCCCTATAAATATTGGATGGAAGGAGATTTTGTGATATGAAAACCCATTCACATTAATGTGTTTCAGGCAACATTTGAGGAACATTTTTACTAAGATGGTTGAGAATTTATATTAAGAGGAAGTTTAACAAAGCAGTACATTCCTAATGACCCAGTGCCTTCCTAAAATCAGCCTCTTCCAAAAATGAGGGAGCAGATGACACAGATTACAAAGAGTTCCTCAAGTGTTTGTGAATTTTAAAATACAGTAGGGAAGTTGAAAGGATTGCTTAGTTCACTGTTCTAAACTGGCCCTTCCCAAAGCAGATTTTCTTTAAGAAAAAGAAAAAAAAGATCATCTAGATTTTGGTACAAGCATTTGCTTGTAAGGTTTAGTTAGACCCCCAGGCTGCTGTTAAAACCATAGGGCAGGGGCCATTAAAAAGAAGGAAGGCAGCAGCTCTAATTACAGATTAGAGTTTGTCATGCTCATATGAAATTATTTTCAGATATTATCACATTAGCCATCAATCTTGTTGATGATTTCTCACATTACTCTACCCATCACATTTTTAAACAGCACAGGGCAGTCTCCAGACAGTTTTAATTAGACTGATGCCTTACACCATAGTCCCATTGAAATAGGAATAGACAAATCTGTCAAGTTTGATTCTGCTCAGTTTCTCATTTTTCCTACATTGAGATCTGTCCCATTTCTGCATCAGTTTGCAGATGATTTTAAGTGTGCTTGAACATCCGTATACATATTCATGTGAATTTATCTATGTGTACACATTATTGTATACACATTTCCAATAAATATTTTTGTATGTAGTTTGCCAAAAGTGATTTTCCTTAACATTATGTTGTTTTCTGCACCCTTTCCCTTAATATGCACATTTTTGTGTGCATTTTTTAAATTTACAAACCACGTTGCAAAATTCACAAAAGTGGAAATATTTCTGTATCACTGCATTCTGGCTCATGTATAGGTTTTGGAAGTGCAAATGTCTGGCAGTACCTAATCTTCTCTTGTGCTTACGATAATGACTGCCAGCACTCTGGGAAGCTAGCTACTGGAAACTAGCCAAAATGAGCATTTCCAGAATAGAACAAATCAGTGAGTTTACAGAAGGGAACTCTCCTGGCCTGCCCCTTTCAGGAAATGTTAGTTTCATCTCGTCTCCACCCTTGCTGTAAGAAGAGCTCGCTTCCCATTGTGCTGGTGGTCATTCCCGCCTAGTGGGCACTGGTAGTTTGCCAGTTTTGGATATTGTTCTTCATTAATTTGTATTGAAATGCAAACCCAACTAATTTCTTACCTATCCCTACATACCATTCAGACTGTTTTGCTTTAAATTGCAAATATCTTAAATACGGTTCTCATACATTACTAGGCTGACCATATGAAAAGGAGGACAGGGCTCATATAACTTTAACAGTTGTAGAGAAAAGGCAATTTCAACCAGTGTCATCTGTATGCAATTAGTTCCTGGTGAAATTCCCTCTTCATCACAACAGTTAAAGGTGCATGCACTATACTAGCGTGACCATATACAAAAGAAGGCAGGGCCCCTGCAACTTTAACTGTTGTGATGAAGAGGGAATTTCACCAGGAACTAATTGCATACAAATGACACTGGCTGAAATTCCCTTTTCTCTACAACTGTTAAAGTTACATGAGCCCTGCCCTCCTCTTCATATGGTCAGCCTATACATTACTAAAAGATTTCATTGTAAAGTAAGATGTTTGGCATTTGTAGTTTTATCTGTTAATGCAGACTGAAAGAAGACACATTGCCAAATTTATCCTTGCCCTGCAACTATATAAGCATAGGACCCATCTTTCAAATCAGGGCTTGGCTGCCTTAGACATAACCAGATTAAATAGATTGGAGAGTAAAAGGCCTGAGCCAGAAGTATACCTGAGCAACTATTGAACTGGTTAGATAAGTCACCATTCATTTCTGCTACTGATCTGCCCTGTGCCCTTGAGTTCTATTTCTATAGTATTTGTTCAATTGTTTCATTATAAATTGCCAGAAATTTTGTATTCCTTTATAGACGCAAGTTTGGAAGGGGTCTTACCTTGGGGTGTTTACAAAACTCACAATAGGGTGGCAGAACATGCTTCATCTGAATTTAGCTTGATTGACCCAGCAGTGCAAGAAGTAAGAAGCGCAGTCTGCTCTCTCACATTGGCTTGTGATACTTGAGGTATCACTGTAAGAAGGGATGTAAATGTGACACTGGCCCTATCCGTATGATCAGGTTCCTTGAAACATTACTGGGAGCAGCTACGGTGCAATGACCGTTATGTTGCTGCAAATAAGGTAGGGACCAATCCTAAGTGTGATTTCAAATCAGGATTGTTGATGGGGTGGGGATGGGGGACACACACTTCTAAATGTTGACCAGACTATTGCTTTATTCATAAGTTATTGTGATAACAGACATAGTTTATCTTTAATGAGCCTGCACATTTTATATTCTCTAGATTAATGGGAAGCCTATCCAATACATCTTTCCCTATGCAAGGCTGAAACTACCAAGGGACCCAAAGGATCACTCAGTTTCAGGTAAAGCAAACAGGAACATCTGGATTTATTCGAATATTTATTATATGGCATGCAAATTAAATATGATATGACCACCTGTCTACATAGTAAGGGATTGTTGTTTATCTCGGATGACTGACAACATTCAATGACAACAGAACATAATGGTATTGATTCGGCACTGCAACACTTTCTTAAAAATAAGAAAGATGCCATAAGAATGTGCGACTGAAGAAACAATGTCTGGATACTGCATATTTGTCTCCATTCCCTCTTCTCCATTGATTGGATGCTTAAGGCCACATAGTCTGCAGAAATCTAATCTCCTGGGATTTTTATTTCTATGCCTCTACATTACTCTGAAAATAGGTCAAGACTCATGGGATACTTAAGTGCTTTGGAAAGTAATGGATTCTTTAGGCTTCTGTCATAAGAACATAAGAAGTGCCATGCTGGATCAGATCGGGTCCATCTAGCCCAGCACTCTGTTCACACAGGGGCCAACCAGCTGTTGACTAGGGACCAAAAAAGCAGGACATGGTGCAATAGCACCCTCCCACCCATGTTCCCCAGCAACTGGTGCACAGGCTTATTGCCTTGGATACTGGAGGTAGCACATAACCATCAGGATTAGTAGCCATTGAAAGCCTTCTCCTCCGAATTTATCCAACCCCCTTTTATTTATTTTTATTTATTATTATTATTATTATTATTATTATTATTGATTTTCAATATTAAAACAACTTTACAAATAATTTTAACACAACTTCATGGGTAAGTATACCAAATCATACATAATATAATACATTTCGTTATGACGTTTTCAACTTCAGCAAGAAAGATACAGAAATATACCAAAAAAAATAATCTTTTTCTTTGCTCATGCAGGTAAGGTCAATTTGTTATCAATATACTTTCCTCCCTTATTCATTGTAACCACAAATTTTGAAAGGCAGCTGGGACTTGTATTTTGCATTATCTTGATTTATGTATTTAATAAAGTCCCACCAATCAGCAGTGAATGTTTCCCTTTTTTCTGTCCCCTTGACAACCTTATTTTTTGTGTTAGTTTTTCTGATAGTGCAAACTCCCATACTATATTGTACAATTTTTGTATCGCCAATCCTGTTGCATTTTTCCAGCATCTAGCTATTAATAATTTGGCTGCTATCAGGAAAAATCCTATTAAAGTCTTTCTTAATAAAAGTTCATTAGTGTCTTTGACTATGTGCAAAAGGGCTAATTCCGGGGTCACATTAACTTCTGCTCCAATTATATTAGAAATTTCATGAAAGACCTGTTTCCAGAAGTTAGCAACTCCTGCACATTCCCACCACATGTGTTGAAATGAACCAATGAATCCACACTTTCGCCAACAAAGTGGTGATGAGCTCTCATTCATGCGGGCTAGCCATACTGGAGTTAGATACCACTTTTGTATATTAACTGTATAGATATCTCTTTACAGTGTGCTGAGGAGGCCTTATATGGAAACTTACCCCACATAGCAGACCATTGTGCTTCTTCTATTTGTAAATTCTAATCTCTTTCCCAAATCTTATGTAGACTTTGGTGTGATCCCATATCTTTTGAGATTAGTAATGAATATAGTCTCGATATCAGTCCCTTTTCTGTTTCGTCCATGTTTATCAATATTGTTTCAAACTGTGTTAGATTTCTGCTTCTTTGTTGTAATATTATTGGTTTTCTTATAAATGTGCTAATCTGATACCAAAGAAGCTAGGTTATACCTGTATTTCTTAGTTTGCCTCTCCTTCGTGGAAGGGGTTGTGCGTTTTTGTAATAATCTCCTAGTCTAAATAATTTTGCCTCTTAATGGTTTTTTTATTTACGAGTCTGTCATTCCCTTGAAATTGAGGATGGCCATGAAGAGGTATCATTGGTGAAATTCCAGGCATGAGGCCCTCCTTCCTATATTTCCATATCTTTAATGGTGTTTTAAGGAATGTATTTGGGTTTTTCAAGGCATTTCCGATATCTTTTTTAATAAAGGGTATAATCTGTGGATCTGACTGTTTAAATAAAGATCTTTCTATTTGTACCCATTGCTTTTCTTGTGAGTCATTCATAAAAGATAAGAGGTGTCTAAGTTTATAAGCTTCATAATAAAGTTTAAGATTAGGAACTCCCCATCCCCCCTCAGCTAATGGCCTGTATCTTAATAATTTTGGAGTATGAGGCTGCTTACTTTTAAAGATTTTTTTTTCAGATTTGGTCTGCCAGATCTTAAGATGTTGTATTGGGACTTCTGTTGGTAGAACATAAAATAGATAAGTGAATTTAGGAATTATCATCATTTTAACTGTTGATATTCTACTTAGTAATGAAAGGTTTAAATGATTTCATCTTTTTAGGTCATTTGCACTGACTTCCAAATTTTACCATAATTATTATTAAAGGTTTTGTTGATGTTTTTACTAATTTTGACTCCCAAATATTGGAATGATGAGTTAACTGGGGGAATGCCCATTATTTTAGAAGTAGCCAATTGTGTGTTGGGGTTGACATTATAACATAATTAATCAGATTTAGAACAAATTACTTTAAGGCCAGATACATTTTGGAAAGACTCTAATTCTTTTTTTATGGCTATTGCATCTTTTTAGGGTGTTCAGTTACTAAAATTATATCATCTGCATATAAACTGATTAAATGAGTTTGAGTATTAATTTGAATTCTTTTAATTCAAGCATTACTTCTCAATTTGTCTGCCAGAAATTTGATAACTAATGTAAAGAGTACCAGGGAGAGTTGGCAGCCCTGTTTTGTTCCAGCATGAATATCAATCTTAGGAGTTTCCCAATTGTTAAATCTAATTGTAGCTGTGTTTTTTTCAGAGATCGAATTCAGAACATGAAAGTCTTCTTGGCCAAATGTTTTAAAAATTCATGGATTCCAAAAGAAAGTCTAAATTTACGCTATCAAAGGCTTTAAATAAGTCCCATTGCAATGATGGCTAAAGATTTTTTAAATGTCTTGCAAAATTTGATTATACTATATATTCTACGGATTGGATCTGCTATGTAACGTTTTGATAAAAAAAACCAAATTGATCTAGATGTATTACAGATCCTAGCACTGTTTTTAGTCTATTAGCCCATATTGAAGCAAATATCTTATAGTCTACATTAAGAAGAGATATAGGTCTATAGGAGTCGGGATTGGTTGGGTCCTTGTTAGGTTTAAGTATTAGTATTATTCTCGATTGTGACCAGGTATTGGGTAGGGAGGCTCCATTCAAAATAGTATTAAATAATACTTTTAAATGTGGAATCAATAAGTCCTTATATATATTGTAGTAGTCTCCTGTATATCCATCAGGCCCAGGAGCTTTATGAGATTTAAGATTTTTGATTACTTCTTTGATTTTGTCATCAGTAATTGGTTGTTCCAAATGAGCTTTTTGATCAGCTGAAATGGCTGGGATTTTAGCTTCTCTCTGATACTTCTCCATTAATGTGCCATCTATTTTTTATTTTTATATTGTTCTTCAAAATAATTAGCAAATATGTCACCCATTTCCTTTAAATTATGGGTCATTTCTCCTTTCCCTGTTTTTAAAGCTATTATTCTCCTTTTGTCCCTTCTTTTCTTGACTCTGTTTGCTAGCAGCTTGGATCCCTTTCCATCATGTTCATAGAATTTCTGTTTCATGTACAGTAGGTCTGTTATGGCCTTATCAGTATCTAAAAGATTAAGTTTAGTATGTTTTTTCTCCATTTGTTGTCTTATGGTGGAGACCCTTTCCAGGAGTTCTAGTCTCAGTTCTTTTAAAATTAAAGCTGCTTCTTTCCTGCTTGTTGCTATTAGCGTGTTCCCTTTATTTGGCACCATCAGACAAAATGGAAACCCCCCAAAATATCTGTAGCCTGCCTTCTGCAGTTTTAATGTGTAGGGTCTCAGTTGCCACCGTCGTTGAAGTGTTTCTGGCACCAAGTCTTGCAATATCATTACAGCTGCAACATTATGCATGGTTTCCTTCAGTTCCCTCAGTTTTTTTCTGCAGGATCTCTTTTTTGTTGTATCTTGCAAAGCATTCAGTTATGTCTCTAGGAGAGTTTGCATCCTTTCTCCTTGGTCCCAGAACTCTATGAGCTCTTTCAATATCGTCTGATGCAATTGGGAAATCCAGGACCAGGGAGGAGAGCCACTTTGCTAAAAAATCTTTTATGTTGTCTCCTTCTGTATCTTCTGTAAGTCCACACAGACACAGCTTGCATCTGCAATTTCGGTTCTCAGTTTCCTCCATTTTATATTTTATGTCTGCATTTTGCTTTCTAAGATATTTAAGTTTCTTATCATGCTGTGTTAACTTTATTACTGTTATTGCTGTTGTTTTTTCCGTTTGTTCCATCTTTGTGTTTAAAGTTCCCAATTTAGTTTCCAAAGTCATTGTCCAAGTTTCCTTTAGTTCTTGCTTAAAAGCAGTAAGTTGTTGATTTATTTCCTCTTTAAATGTTTTTGTCATTAATTGCATGCATTGCTGTTGTTCCTTTGTTAACTGGGTGCTGTTTGCAGTGCTTGCTGAGCTTCCGGCATC
This sequence comes from Anniella stebbinsi, assembly GCA_029215795.1. Taxonomy (NCBI): domain Eukaryota; kingdom Metazoa; phylum Chordata; class Lepidosauria; order Squamata; family Anniellidae; genus Anniella; species Anniella stebbinsi. The sequence goes on from JARDYH010000003.1 coordinate 96,716,809, forward strand.
CATCTTGTCTGCTTTGTTTGAAGCCTCTCTGCTATTTTTTGGATCCTGATCCCTTGGTTTAAAATCGTTTCTGATGTTACTTTCTCTGGTTCTTTGTCTGTCTGCTGTCATTCCCCATCCAAGGATGAGCTTTCCAATTGTTTTTGAGCTGTTTTATGATTTTTCAGGGCAGCTTTTTTGCATTCAGGCTGAGGAACTCTCACCTCACACTGCCATTTTCTAGGCACCCAAGCTCCACCCCATCCAACCCCCTTTTAAAGCCATTCGAATTGGTGGCCTTCACTACATCTTGTGGTACTGAATTCCATAATTTGACTATGCGCTGTGTGAAGAAGTATTTCCTTTTATTTGTCCTAAATCTCCCACTAATCAGCTTCATGGGATGACCCCGGGTTCTAGGATTCAGAGAGGGAGAAAAATGTCTCCGTATCCATATTCTGCACACCATGCATAATTTTGTACACCTCTATCATGTCTCCCCTTAGCCTCCTTTTTTCCAGGTTAAATAATCCCAACTGTTGTAATTTTCTCTCATAGGTGAGATGTCCCAGCCCCTTAATCATTTTAGTTGCCCTTTTCTGCACTTTTTCCAGCTCTATAATAACTTTTTTTAGGTGTGGTGATCAGAATTGTACACAGTATTCTAAGTGTGGTTGCACCATAGATTTGTATAAAGGCAGTATCATACTGGCAGATTTATTCTCAATTCCTTTTCTTATAATGCCTAACATGGAGTTTGCCTTCTTTACAGCTGCCACACCCTGGGTTGACATTTTCATCAAGCTGTCCACCACAACTCCAAGATCTCTTTCTTGTTTGGTTACCACCAGCTTGGATCCCATCATGTTATACTTGGTTGGGGGTGGGGTTGCCCCAACGTGCATCACTTTACACTTGCTTACAATGAACCGCATCTGCCCTTTGGATGCCCACTCTCCCAGCTTGGAGAGATCCCTTTGGAGCTCTTCACAATCCCTTTGCATATTAACAACCTTAAATAATTTGGTGTCATTGGCAAACTTGGCCACTTTACTGCTCCTGATTCCAGATAATTTATGAACAAGTTGAAAAGAATTGGTCCCAATACCGATCCCTGTGGGACCCGACTATTTACTTTCCTTCATTGGGAGAATGAACCATTTATCCCTACTCTCTGCTTTCTGTTGTTTAACCAGTTACTGATCCATAAGAGGACCTCTCCTCTTGTTCCATGACTACTAAGTTTGTTCAGGAATTTTTGATGAGGGACTTCATCAAAAGCTTTCTGGAAGTCCAAGTATACAATGTCCACCAGATCTCCCCTGTCTACACGTTTGTTGACACTCAAAGAATTCTAGAAGATTAGTGAGATAGGACTTGCCTTTGTGGAAGCCGTGTTGATTCTTCTTCAGCAGAACATGTCCTTCTATATGCTTACTAATTTTGTCTTCAATAATGCTTTCAACCAATTTACCTGGGATGGATGTCAAGCTAACCGGCCTGTAATTTCCTGGATCCCCCCTGGATCCCTTCTTAAAAATTGGTGTTACATTGGCCATCTTCCAATCCTCTGGTACAGAGGTTGAGCCTAGGGACATGTTGCATATTTTTGTTAGAAGGTCCACAATTTCATATTTGAGTTCTTTGAGAACTCTAGGATAGATACCATCTGGGCCTGGTGATTTATTTGATTTCATTTTGTCAATAAGGTTGAGAACTTCATCTTTTGTCACCACTATTTGCCTCAGTTCCTCAGTGTCCCTTCTTGAAAACATCAGTTCAGGCACAGGCATCTGTCCTGTATCTTCTGCAGTGAACACTGATGCAAAGAATTCATTCCACTTCTCTGCAATCTCCCTGTCCTCCCTTAGTAGTCCCTTAACTCCATTGCCATGCAATGGTCCAACTGCTTCCCTTCCTGGCTTCCTGTTTCTGATATATTTAAAGAATTCTTTATTGTTGGCCTTGATTAGGGTGACCTTATGAAAAGGAGGACAGGGCTCCTGTATCTTTAACAATTGTATTGAAAAGGGAATTTCAGCAGGTGTCATTTGTATGCATGAAGCACTTGGTGAAATTCCTTCTTCATCACAACAGTTAAAGCTACAGGAGCCCTGCCCTCTTTTGTATCTGGTCACTCTGGTATAGCTCCTGCAGCTTTAACTGTTGTGATGAAGAGAGAATTTGACCAGGTGCTGCATGCATACAAATGGGTTGAAGTCACCCATTATTACAACACTTCCTCATTTGGAGGCCTCCCTGATTTCGTTTTCCATCCCAAGGTCACCCTGAGCATTTTGGTCCAGGGGACGGTAGCACGTTCCTAGCATTAAATTAGTTTTGGGATCCTGTATTGTCACCCACAGCACTTCTGTGGAAGAGTCTGCCCCATTTAGATGCTGTAGTCTACTTTACAGAATGCCCTCTTTGACATTCAGAGCAACACTGCCCCCAGTACACCCTTCTCTGTCCTTCCTGTAGAGTTTATATCCAGGGATGACCATATCCTACTGGTCCTCTCTGTTCCACCACGTTTCTGTAATGCCCACTCTGTCCAGGTTCCCCTTTGAAACCAAGCACTCCAATTCTCCCATTTTGGCACGGAGGCTTCTAGCATTTGCACAGAAACACCTATACATGGTGTCCCTCCCCAGATGTCTCTGGTGTGTCCCTTTTTCACTGTTGCACTTTAGCTTCTTTGATTAGCTATCATGTTCTATCCTTTATTCATTGCCTATTTGCTCCCCTCCTACACTGGGACAATCAAAAATATTTTCATATTCATCTCCTTCGGATGACTTAACATGAAACGGGTGCTTCCCAGTTCCTGTCAGCTTTCCCCCAGGATTTAGTTTAAAAACTGCTCTGCCACCCTTTTTATGTTTAGTACCAGCAGTATGGTTCCATTTTGGTTCAAGTGCAGCCCGTCCCTCTTGTACAGGCCCAGCTTGTCCCAAAATGTTCCCAGTGACTAACAAATCTGCACCACAGTCTCATCCATGCATTGAGACTTCTCAGCTGCCCCTGTCTAGCTGGCCCTGCACAGGTAACTGATAGCATTTCAGAGAAAGCCACCTTGGTAGTCCTGAATTTCAACTTCCTGCCTAGCAACCTAAATTTGGCTTCCAGGACCTCACGACTCCATTTCCCCACATTGTTGGTACCAATGTGGACCACGACAACTGACTCCACTCAAGCACTGTCTACTGTGCTATCTAGATGGTGTGTGATATCCACAACCTTCATACCAGGCAGGCAATTCACCATGCGTTGTATATGCCCGTCACAAACCCAGCTGACTATGTGCCTAATGATTGAATCTCCCACTGCCACAAGCCCCCCTCCCCACTGGAGGCACATCCCCAGTGCGAGAGGATATTTGCATGCCTTCTGAGGAATGGGTCCCTTCTAAGGGATCACTTCTCTCTTCCTCGGAGTAAACCCTCCTTCCTCAAGACCCACATTCTCCATGACTTCAGAGGAGCTGTCACTGCTAAGTCCCTGAAGATCTCATCTATCAACCTCTCTGCCTCTCTTAGCTCCTCCAGGTCAGCAACCCTGGCCTCAAGGGAATGAACTTGTTCCCTGAGAGCCAGGAGCTCATTACACTGAGCGCATACCCATGACTTCTGTCCAGCAGGCAGATAGTCATATATGTGGCATTCAGTGGAATACACTGGGAAGCCCCCACACTACTGCTGGCTTTCTACCTTCATAACTGGGTTGTTGTTATTATTATTATTATTATTATTATTATTGTTATTATTATTATTGGTGTTACAGGGTTTGTTTACTAGGAGTTTGTTACTGGTAGGGAGTTTATTTAGAGATTAGTTTGTTTGTTTTAATTTAAAGTTACTTACTGTGAGTAGGGAAGGGAAGAGTTTACTGCCTTGGCTTTCTCGCCCTGCTGCTAAACTTGCGTGTCCTGACACTTAGTCACTGCGGCTCCTCATGCATGGAGAGCTGGCTACCTGCTAGTGTGCCCGCTTTTATAGATGGACTCAACTGCTGCTGCAGTGAACCTGTTTGGAGGGCCTCGTTTGAAAAGCAAGGGGTCGTGTTTGTTAGGCTGACCATATGAAAAGGAGGGTGAAATGTCATTACAGGGGAAGGAGAGATGGATATTTAACACCCATCTTGCCTTCTGGTCGCCCTGTTATCCCGGGGATCTTGGGGAACGATCCAGGCCACCCACAGAACCTTTCCTTGCTCCTATGCAATGCCAGGTCGGTTAAAAACAAAGCAAACATAATCTATGACCTCCTCACAGAAGAGGAGGCCAACCTGGCATGCTTCACAGAGACCTGGCTGGGAGATGACAGTGGCCCGACATGGGCTCAGGCTCTCCCAGCTGGGTGCTGTGTTAGTGAGCAGGTGAGGGAAAATGGGCGGGGAGGGGGTGGAGTAGCTGTGGTCTACAAAAACAATCTTAACCTGACCAGACATCCTGTCCGGCAACTGCGTCACATCGAGTGTGTGTACCTGAGTCTGAAGACCAGGGATAGACTAGAGATTCTGTTAGTGTACCGGCCACCCCGCTGCCTATCAGACTCCCTGGCCGAGCTCACGGAACTGGTCTCGGAGCTGGTGTTGGATTCACCCAGGCTTTTGGTCCTGGGCGATTTCAACATCCCATTCGGGGCCGGTTTGTCAGGTGGAGCTCGGGAGTTCATGGCATCCATGACAAACATGGGCCTATCCCAGTTGGTCTCTGGACCCACACATTCAGCAGGTCACACCCTCGATGCTGTTTTCAGTTCCGAACAGATGGATCTGTGGGCGAAGGTACTGAATACCTCCGAATTGTCATGGACAGATCATTTTCTGGTCAGGGTTAGTATCACGGCTACCACCCGTCCCTGCAGGGGTGGCGGACCTATTAAGATGGTCCGCCCTCAAAGGCTGATGGATCCTTCTGGATTCCAAAAAGCCTTGGAGGGTTCCATGGCTGGTATCGTCGACGATCCTGTAGAAGCCCTGGTCAGTAGATGGAATCAAGACCTAACTAGGGCTATTGACACAATCGCCCCCAAACGTCCTCTTCTAATAGGGCGCCCTGGTATACCGAAGACCTCAGAGAGTTGAAGCAGAAAGGACGACGACTGGAGCGCCGATGGTGGAAAACTCGACTTATATCCGACAAGACACGACATAGAGAACATCTTCGTTCCTATGGGGTGGCAATACATGCAGCAAAGAAAGCTTTCTTCTCTGCGCACATTGCGTCTGCAAATTCACATCCAGCAGAACTGTTCAGGGTGGTGAGAGGTCTAACCCAGGCACCTTCTCCCCTGAATCCAATTTTAGAGCCTTTGGTGGTTCGCTGTGATGCCTTTAATGATCATTTCATAGATAAAATCTCTCAGATAAGAGCCAACTTAGATGCCATTGTTATAGCAGAGCCTGACAGTGGAGCGTCCAGCGACTCCGCGAGTAGGATTACACTTGATCAGTTTCAGTTGGTGAGTACCGAGGACGTGGACAAGGTACTTGGATGTGTGAGGAGGACAACTTGCCCTCTCGATCCCTGCCCTTCTTGGCTGGTCGTCCAGGGAGGAGATGCAGTTAGATCACATCTACAACATATCATTAATACATCTCTCAGGGAGGGGAGTTTTCCATCACGTTTAAAAGAGGCGGTGGTACGGCCGCTTCTAAAAAAGCCCTCCCTGGATCCCCTGGACCTTAATAACTACAGGTCAATATCAAACCTTCCATTTTTGGGCAAGATGATCGAGAGGGCGGTTGCCTTCCAACTCCAGGCAGTCTTGGATGACACTGATTTTCTAGACCCATTTCAAACCAGCTTCAGGGCAGGATACGGAGTTTGGACCACTTTGGTCGCCTTAGTATTGACAGGGGGAGTGTGTCCCTGCTTGTACTCCTGGACCTCTCAGCGACTTTCAATACCATTGACCATGGTATCCTTCTGGAGCGCCTGGGGGAATTGGGAATTGGGGGCACTGTGCTTCAGTGGTTCCGATCCTATCTCTCGGGCAGGTTCCAGATGGTGATGCTTGGGGATAGCTGCTCTTCAAAAAAGGAGTTGCTATGTGGTGTACCACAAGGTGCCATCCTTTCCCCAATGCTGTTTAACATTTACATGAAACCGCTGGGAGAGATCATCCGGAGGCATGGGGCGGGTGCTATCAATATGCAGATGACACCCAAATATATTTCTCTATGCCTTCGACAACATCGTCAGCTAAGGATAGTGTGTCTCCTCTGAATTATTGCTTGGAGGCGGCAATGGCTGAATGAGGAAAAACAAACTGAATCCAGACAAGAAGGAAGTGCTCGCTGTCAAAGACCCCAACCTGGGTTTGGAGGTGTGTCAACCAGTTCTGGGTTTGGAGGTGTGTCAACCTCCCTTGAAAGACTGTGTTCACAGCTTGGGGGTACTCCTGGATCCATCGCTCCAAATGACAGCTCAGATAGATGCGACGGCCAGGAGTGCCTACTATCAACTTTGGCTGATTTGCCAGCTGCGCCCCTTCCTAGAGTTGGAAGAACTAAAGTCAGTAGTGCACACGCTGGTAACTTCGAGGCTTGACTTCTGCAATGCGCTGTACATAGGGCTACCTTTGTGCCTAGTCCGGAAACTTCAACTTGTTCAAAATATGGCAGCCAGGTTGGTCACCAGTACATCTAGGGGTGACCACATTACACCAGTTTTAAAATCGCTTCATTGGCTGCCAATTAGTTTTCGGGCGAAGTATAAAGTGTTGGTTATTACCTTTAAAGCCCTACATGATTTGGGTCCAGGTTACCTGCGGGATCGCCTTCTTCCGTACAATCCACCCCACACACTGAGGTCCTCTGGGAAGAACTTACTCAAGTCAGCCAGAACTAGGCTGACGAGTGTAACCCAGAGGACCTTCTCTTCCACTGCTCCCAGACTGTGGAATGGTCTGCCGGAGGAGATTAGACAAATTAGCAGTCTTCATGAATTTAAGAGAGTCATGAAGACAGCTCTCTTCCAGCAGTCCTATCCAGATTAATTTTAAGATGTTTTTAATGATGTATTTTTTTCTTGTTTCTAATTTTTTTTTTTAACCTTTTTGTGATTCTTGTGTTTTATATTGTTGTTGTTCCCCACCTCGATCCAGAGGGAGAGGCGGGTTATAAATATTATTATTATTATTATTATTATTATTATTATTATTATTATTAAAAGGAGGACAGGGCTCATGTAACTTTAACAGTTGTAGAGAAAAGGGAATTTCAGCCAGTGTTATTTGTATGCAGTTAGTTCCTGGTGAAATTCCCTCTTCATCACAACAGTTGAAGTTGCAGGGGCCCTGCCTTCTTTTGTATATGGTCACTCTAGTATAGTGCCTGCAACTTTAACTGTTGTGATGAAGAGGGAATTTCACCAGGAACTAATTGCATACAAATGACACTGGCTGAAGTTCCCTTTTCTCTACAACTGTTAAAGTTACATGAGCCCTGTCCTCCTTTTCATATGGTCAGCCTAGTGTTTGTGTGTGTATGGGTTTTTTTTAAAAAAAATAAAAACTAACAGATAAGTTGAATTCTTAAAACTTGCTATAGTTAATGGATTGCTCTCTAGGGTCTAAAAACTGAGCCTAAACTGAAGCTAGCAAAGAGTGAGTCTTCTTTCTGTCTGTATATGGGGTTTTTCTTTAAACAAAAAAATGAAAACCAGGGGATGAGTTGAATTCTTAAGCTTGCTTTATTTAATAACGCATTATTTAATCCTATATACACATACCTGGGAATAAGACATATTGAGCAGAGTGGCAATTACTTCCAAGTAAACATGCATAGAATTCCACTGCTAGACTGTTTAACAAAGCTGAGGACACAATATGTAGATATATTGACAGTAGATCATAGTCATCAGGAATCATCAGCAAAACTGCTTTGCTCACCTGTAACTTCTCCCACTGGGGAGTGAATGCAGGGAAGGTGAAACTGTGGCTCCCCCAATCTCCTCATTTTCTCCAGTTGTGATTGGAGATAACAAGAGAATTCCCCTGCGTGCTGCATATCCTCCCTCACCTGCATGGGTGCAGATCAGAGATAAAGGGATTTCTCTCCCTGCCTCCTCACAATGCCCCTAATAGCTTTCAGACCAGTGGGTGGGTTTAGGAGTGGGTGGAGCTTAGGAGTGAGTAGAGCTTGGAGAGGAGAATGGGCAGGGCTCATAGAGAGAACCCATTTCTCCATGGGCCCAAGCCTCTGCCAGTCAGAGGTTTCCCTCCCCTGGTCTAAACAAGGGGAGGGAGGGAGTGTCTAGAGGCTGGGCAGTACTTAAGGGAACAGTGCACATTTAGGGTATCTCTACATTAAGAAAAAAATGCACCCTTACCAGGCTTTCTTTTTCTCCGGCCTTTTTGCGTTCACTATGGGCTCCTTTAGACAGCGACCAACGGTGACCGCTTGATTTTGAATTGAAAACTTCCCTTCTAGGGAATACTGTTCTGTTAAATGAAACAGTGCCATCTAGTGGTGGAATAAATCCCATGATAAATTAGATACTGCATTATCTCTGTGCTTTTAAAAACTGGGATTACAGATGGATACCAGGAGAGATGCCCTGGCTGTTGACAACGTCATGTAATGGACCCACAAACATCCATGAGTGGCCAATCACGAGTGTGGTATAAATCACTTGTTTAGAGAAGCCCTTAATTCACTATGCCTCATTATAGTATAGCTCTACTTGCCAATACATCTCTGCATCTCTACCCCAGCATTGGTATTGCAAGGGAAACATGGGATTGAGAACCCTGTACTTTCTTCTTAACATATAGATCCCATTTAGGTTTGCTATCACCTATTTAAATCAACGGATTATATCTGCCTGGTTCTATCCTGAATTGTTGCCATAGATTTCATTTCTATTGGATTAAGTGGTCTAAAGAGGCACCACACAGATTTTCTGGAAACAAGTTCCAGGCATATTTCTTGGGGGGGGGGGGGGGGGAAGGAAAAAGAAGTGAGTAGCAGCATTTAAAATGCAAGCCTGTGTTGTAGAACATCTGCATTAAAAATGCTGGAGCTGATTCTCTTGGTTATGTGCTCTAGTAAAAATGCTATAGAACTTGTTAATAAGCCTGATGCTTCACAGTATATAATCCCATTTTTCTTTCTTTCTTGTGGAAAGAAAGACTATTGATTTTGAATTAAATGTTTTATTCTTTGGCAGTATACACTATTTGTCTTGTGCCAGAGGCATCTAGTTCTAGCATTCAAGGTTTTCTGGCAGAACAATTGGGATCCTTTTTTTTTTTTTTTACACAGCTATACAAAATTATAAAGGTGAATGTCAAAACCTGTTCCTGTGCAGAAGTAATTACTGCTGCAAACCCGCATTTTCCCTTCCAGTATTAAATGGAAAGTAGCATCATGTTTCCCTGCGTAGCTTAATGTTGTTGTTTTCCCAAGATTTGCTGGCAGAAAACATCAATAATTCATTCTTCCCATCCAATGCATCCACCAGCTAACATTCACCATCTCCTTTTCTTCCTTTACATTTCATGACAGTTTCAACTTCACATGGCATTTTTATGTATGCAAACAAGCAGGCAAAAATCAATAAGCAAATAAATAAATAGTTAGGGGGACTTGAACAACTCTATAAGAAATCACTTTCTCCTTTATAGTCCACTTCGATCTCTACATTCTGAGGGAAACAGCTTGCTGACCACACTGAGGTCTACTGAGGTTCATTTGATTGTGGTGCTTAGTTGGGCCTTCTCAACTGTGGCACCCACCATGTGGAATAATCTCCCCCTTGAGTTCAGGTAGCCTCCTGCTGCGAAGTGCTTCCTCCAGCAACTAAAGTGACACATTTACCCAAGTGTTCCCCTGACTACTAGCATTGTTAGCCAATACCTGGTTATTTTAATGAGATTATATTGTTTTCATCATTGATTTATTGATTGGTTTTAATGTATTGTATTATGATTTTATCTTGTCGACCACTTGGGATTTTATTTTTTTTAAAATGAAAAGCAGTACAGAAATCAATCAATAAAAATAAATAAGGACAAGGAAGGACACATTTGTTTTTATAATTTATTTAAAATTATTAAATTGATAACCTTAATTTAAATACATTACAGGCGAGATCCTGTGCATGTTTAGACAGAAAGAAAGCCTACAACTCCCAGCATGCCCCAGGCAGCATGGTTGGCTGGGACATGTTGGGAGCTGTAGGCCTTCTTTTCTGTCTAAACATGCATGGGATTGTTGCCTAAAAGAAGGCTTACAGCTCCCAACATGTCCCAGCCAACCATGCTACCTGCGGCATGCTAGGAGTTGTAGGCTTTCTTTCTGTCTAAACATGCACAGGATCTCGCCTGTAATGTATTTAAATTAAGGTTATCAATTTAATAATTTTAAATAAATTATAAAAACAAATGTGTCTTTCCTTGTCAGATCTCCTGAAGCCAAAGTTGGCACTCATTGGTCAGAAGACTGGCAACTGGATGCAGCTCTATATGTCCTGAAAGTAAAGGGTTGTGTGTGTTTTTAAACGGAAACTGATAACTCGGGGAATTTTTTAAGGATCTGTGAAATCATTTGTAGTTGCGTCCCATTATTTTGTCTCAGGCAGAATGTTGAGGCAGAGCCATCCAATAGCCCTGCAAGAAATAGAATATTGAGAATTATCAATACAGTAAACTGTTCATAGTAGTTTAAGGATTATGTTGATAATATTAAACAGCAACAATTAAAAAATAGCCTTGATATTCTTCTTCCAGGAGATAGTAAAATGCTGCCTAATGTAGTTACAAAAAGGAGGTGACAGCTAGGAATCTAGCATAAAAGCCAGCAAATATTGCAGTTCTTGGTACTAGAGATTTTTTTTTTGGTCCCTTGGAATAAGAAGCCAGAAATCCTGGCTACATAGGTTTAAAAGTAAACCTGGTCCATCTTTCAGACTAAACTAGCATGTCTGTCAGTTTCTGATTCTCAGACACCATAGCCAAATAACTATATAATATTTCTCTATATAGTGAGGGGTATAACGCTTAAAGCAGGAATGCAGAACCTAATTCCCAAGGACCCAACTGGCTCTCCAGGGGTCCCCGCAATCCCTGCCCCCTGCCCCTGGCCTTCCCCTCCAACCACAGATCATTTCATAGTGTCTCAGATTTTGTGCAGCTTCACCCACCCTTGTTGTAATGCTTCTCCTAAGGCTTAAGTTCCTGGCAGCAAGAGCTTACTGTCATGAGCTTGCCCCTCCCCGGGCTTCTTCTCACAAACTTAGGCAAACTGACAAGACACTCAAGATGGTGAGACTCCTTTTATTGGCGAAATCACACGGATTACAAGCATGATGGTTTCACTTTTGCATACATCCACTTAAAGCTGTTAACAGACAGAAAGCTTTAGGCTCCAGTCTTGACACGATCCATTAGGCAATCACTCAGGGGAGAGAAGTGTAGGGTTAGCCCCCTATCCTATCTGAGCATTTCCAGACGCCACATACGCTGACTCTTCAAGAACATGGCTAGACCCCAAGGAGGTGCTCCAGGGGACAGGGCCACCTGGAGCCTGGCAGAGACAGATCGGTCTCGCACTAATCACACCCAGCCTGCCAGAAACACTGAGCTGATCAAAGTAAGCAAGACCCCAGGAAATGAACCTCATCAACCTAGGAAACTTCCCCCTGCACATAATTTAGCTCCAAAGGGAAGCGCTCTCTCAGGCACACACACACAGCAGAGCAAACACAAGTCCAAGTCTATGAAAAGCCTCAGAGCACTTTCCATGGCACAATCCTTAGAAATCCAGAGTCCAAATAACAGATCAGCGAACACGTACAGAGTGCTTCCAAAATCTCCAAACAGGTAGAATCCAAACACGAGGGGATTCAGGGCAAGCGTTGAAACAATGATCTCTAGCAAAGGTCCTTCCCCTTTGCTCATCCCTCTTATAGACTGGAGGCCTGGCTTATTCCAAGCCACTTGACAGACAGGTCCTCAGACCTGTAAACCAAGCCCATGTGCCAACAGGGCAGCACAGTTCAACCTCCTCTTGATGATGCCACAATGTGAGTGACAGCTTGCAAGAGAGGCCCCCTCCTTTTCTAAACATTCTTTGTTCCCAGGGAAACTATCTAACTCAAGGCCTCAGCTAGCACTTCCTGTGAGAAACAGAGACAGATGATAAGCTTACAGAGAAACAGACTTTCTCAAAACAATCCTCAATTTTACAACTTTCCATCCACTAGGCCAGAGACACCCAAGAAGAGATGAGCTTTACTGTATTCCATAGGGCCTGTTCAGATGCTCTCAATCCTCCATTCAGAACACCCCAATGGACACAGGTGCATTTTTACTTGCCTTGACAACATAAAACTCCAATGGGAATCAGCACCTTTTGTGCTGATTTTGCCCCTGCATGGAGGGTTGTAGAGCGTCTGTACCGAGAGTGAATAAAAAGGTTGCTATATCAAGCAGGGATGGGTGAAGCCCATGGTAGGAATTTGTTTGCCCAGTCCCATGCAGTGCAAAAGATTGTTGGATGATTCAAAATTAATATGCACATGTGCTGCTGTTATTGTTCTCCACTTTTTACAATTTTTTCATTTAATTTAGATCCCAGATGTCGTTCTAGTTGTATATTTTGTTTGAGTTCATCATGCTGTATCATCCCTCCTGTAGCCTTAAAAATGTCTACTGTTCTGACTCAGAATGGAATGAAACAACAGGGCAAGTAAACATTGATACCGTATTTCATCGATTCTAAGACTCACTTTCCCCTCCCATGATTACATCTGTAAAAATGGGGTGCGTCTTAGAATCTATAGCGACTTAGAATCGCCGGATTTCTCCCACGTGTTGCAGAAAGCACTAGGGCTCTGCATGCCCCCCCTGCGACTTACCCTAGCGGGTCCCGAGGGACCCCACAAGCGGGTCAGAAGTCCCCCCTCCCCCCTTACCTTGATCGCTGCTGCCTCGGCCTGGGAAGGCTTCAGTACTGGGAAGTAGGCCGCGATCTCGGGAGATCTCACGAGATCTCGACCTACTTCCCAATACTAAACCCTTCCCAGGCTGAGGCAGTAGTGATCAGGGGGAGGGGGAGGGGGAGGGGGGACTTGCGGGGCTCTAACCCTCTCCCCTCCCCATACACCTTCATCGCCGTCGCCCATCCTCGCTGCTGCAGCCACCGCTGCTCTGCGCCACTGGCAACGCTCACCTCAGCCTGGCAAGGCATCGTTACTGGGAACTAGGCCAGATCATGGCCTAGTTCCCAGTAACGACAGCTTGCCAGGCCGAGGCGAGCGCTGGCAGCGGTGCGGAGCGGCAGTGGCAATGAGGACAGGCACCAGCGATGGAGGGGAGGGGGGAAGGGCGGAAGGGGTGCTGAAATTAAGGTGTGTCTTAGAATCGATGCAAAGCTTTTTCCCTGTTGGTTGCCCTGAAATTAAGGTGCGTCTTACAATCGATGATGTCTTAGATTCGATGAAATACGGTAGTACTTCTAGGTATAAAGAGGTAGGATTAGGCAATATTGAAGGATATGGTAGGGCACTTGTGAAAGATATATATAAAATGTTCACTGATATATCATTTACTGAAAACACTGAAAATCTCACAGATACAGGTTATCAACATTTGCAAAGGGTGGGGGAAGCTGCTAGAAGAGGGAGTTGCAGGGGAAAAGCAGTGGGCAGAGAAAGGATTATGCACTTTTATCACACAGACGACTACTTCAAAGTGCCCTCAAAGCAAGGTTGCTTTGCAACAGAGAAGGAACTGTTGGACTAATGTTACCTGCAGCTGCAGTGTAGCATTTATTTATTTATTTATTCTATTTCTATACCGCCCAATAGCGAAGCTTTCTGGGTGGTTCACAAAAATTAATTTCTTTGGCCTTTAACATTTACTTGGATTACTTGATTAAAGACCTGGTGCTGTTTGGTTTTCACTCCAGAATTTCTAGATCTGACTACTGCAAAACTGGGCTAGCTAGTTTGTTGCTCTGAGGAGATACTGGCCTCCTTCATTAATGAAGAAGGGATATGTGAACTGATGCATGACTATCTTCTTCTGGTTCTCATCAAAACGCTGATGAAAAACTGCAGTGTTCTGGGCATGATTGGGAATAAGAAGTAATTTGTCTAACCAGATTACCCTTCCAGTCACAAAGCATGACTTTGACCTCTACTCTTTTAGCTTGAGCAACACATTTTAATGAGATTAAATAATGCCTGTCATTCTCTAAGGGTTTTTCATTCCAGCACTTGTACCTACAAGTTTGTAATGAATGCAGATACAAAAAGTATTTCTAAATTTACAGAGTTTCAGTCACCTCAAGTACTCCCTAAAATTCATTTTCAAAAACAAAAGGATACAATGACCCCTGCAATAGATTAGAGAAATGATCTCTACCATCTCCATTTTCCCCAATCCTTGTTTAATCCCTTTTTCTAAAGTTATGTATGTCTATATCAAACATGCTCTCTTCCCTTTCTTCTATTTTTATTCTCTTTGCCCCAAAACAGTTACCTCATCAGTTCCTTTTTCTCTGGAGGCTGTTTTGGGGTAGATAAGGGTAAACAAGCTGAAGCTTAATCCAAGTAAGACAGAGGTACTGTAGGTTGGGAAACCAGTTACTCTGGATGGAGGTTTATAAATGGTCTTAGATGGGTTTGCATTTCTCATAAAAGACCAAGTGTGTAGTGTTGGAGTCATCCTGGACTCTGTGCTAATTGGGGAAGCCTAGGTGGAGTCCATTTTACCAACTTATGCTGGTACGCCAACTGCAACCCTATCTGGAGTGGATGGAAATTGCCTCAGTTATGTATTTTATATTGTTTGTATTGATGTTGTTCCCCACCTCGATCCGAAGGGAGAGGCGGGTAATAATAATAATAATAATAATAATATATTTATTTCTTATCCGCCTCTCCCTCCGGATCAAGGCAGGGAACAACATCAATACAAACAATATAAAATACATTAAAAATACTTATAAAATTAATACATTATTAAAATCAACCTAATTTTAAAATTCGACTGGGTATGCCTGCCAGAAGAGATCAGTCTTTATAGCTCTCTTGAATTCTAGAAGACTGGTAAGTTGGCAGATCTCTCCTGGCAGGTCGGTCCACAGTCTGGGAGCGGCAGAAGAGAAATAAATATATTATTATTATTATTATTATTATCCATGCACTAGTGATGTCCAGGCTGGACAATTGCAATGCACTGTCTCTGTGTCCTTCCAAATCCCAAATCTTCAGGAGTTTTGAGATTTCTATTTGGTCTGCTTCAAGGGAGTGTGCTTCAGTCTTGACATCTCTCGAACCTGTCCAAATCAGCCCGTTTCAGGATTTGGCTGAATCCAAAACACACCCCTAATGCCTATGAATGTAGAGACAGATGTATATGTCTTCAAGCAATATATAGAAATGCACTGTATGTTTGTTTTTTCAATATGAAAAGGGGGGCTTGCCCCTCTCGTGTCTATTCACTGCACCTTTTAGCAGCTACCCTGGTGATATTTTTGAAAATAAGATCTTCTTTCTAATCAGTCATTCAAGCAGAATGATATCATAATACCACATAGCCAATCAGATTTGGATACCTGATGATTTTGTCATTAAGCCAATTCAGAGTGAAGGCCATTACCAAAAAGATGCTCTGACTTTATGTGGCTATCCACTACACTTCAGCTTGTTGTGAGATATGAAGCAGAGCCTCAAAAGATGATTTGATGGGGGAAATAAGCTCATATAGGAGGAGCTAGTCCTTAAGATGTTTGGCTTCCTTAACCTATCTCTTCTTACAAGTATTTATATTTACTGATTTACCATTTTTTTGCTGGTTGTAGCAGTTTTTAATATTTTACTGTTTACCAATACATTTAACAACAATAACAACAGTATTTAGTGATTGCAGTGATCCTGAACAACTAATGTGGATTGCATAAATGAATTTCAATTTCTGGTATTTTTAAAAATATAAATATTTATAGGTTTATTGTTTGAGAGATGTACTCAGCTTTGTTCTAGCTAATTTGTTAGAGCTTCCTAGGGAAAACAGAAATATATCATTTAAGTATTCTGTAAGGCTCTAAGTTTAAAAAATAACAATTGCTTGATGAGTAGGACAGAACAGGCAGAGCTGTTCCATGTGTATTGAGACATATGAAGTATGATGTGGTAACAGTTTACTTGTGCCTTTAAGTTTCAACATGAGCTTTGTTTTCTTTTCTATGAAATAATTTGCCTATGGTAACAGGGCCTGGGTGGTTGAAAATTAGATAGCAAGGGTGATAGTTTCATAGCCTTGGGAGCTTAGTTAAAAACATTTTCAATTAATTGCCAGTCCTCAAGCTTTGAAGCATCTTAAAAGGGTTTTATTTAAAAAGTATAAAATTCCCTTTGAAAAGATATTTCTCCAGTAAGAGTTTCCAAGATAATCAGTAGGTCAAAGTTAAGAAGAATTTCTGTAGAATTCATTGATGCCGTTGCTTATGGCTAACTGGGCTTCTAGCATCATGATCAGTAAACTGTAGAAGGGGAGGGAGGGTGGATAAAGATAAGCTTGTAATTATCAAAGAAAAAATGTATTTTAAAATTGTAGTTATACTGCATACCCTCCAAAACTTCTCAAATGAAAATATTTCCAGAGAGATAGAAAAGGGGAAAAGCTTGAGCCGTAATAAATTTATTAGTAATTAAGATAGCATAAGACTCTTCATTGTTTTAAATGAAAATAAAAGATACCAACACCCGTATTCTCACATCTGGAATTAGTTTCCCTGTACATGTGCTAAAGTTAATTTACCATGAGAAGTTACTTTTTCTAAAACTTAAGAATGCTTGATAGAACGTTTAATCTCATAGTGGGACCTCATTACAGTTATTCTGGAATACATATTCTAAGTAGGGATGTGCACTGACCCCCCGGATCGGATCGGATAGCGGATCGGAATCGGACCTGGGGGGTCGGATCGGATCGGATCGGATCGGAGGCTGGTCGGATCGGATCGGACCAGATGTCCGATCCGGATCGGACGCCATTTTGAATGCTTTTTCCCATAGCCAAGTATTGTTTTACAAAAACGCCTATAACTTTTTCATTTTTAAAGATAGAAGGATGAAACTTGGGCACATTGTAGACTGGTTAGGGGTAGTTATCTGTGAGAAATTTCAGAAAGATTGGTGCATGCATTTTGTGGCAATTAATTTTTTAATAAATACCCAGGAATGCCTATAACTTTGTCATTTTTAAAGTTACACACATGAAACTTTGCCACATTGTAGGGGGTACCTTGGGAACTATGTGTGTGAAATTTCAGAAACGTAGGTGCTTGTCTTGTGTGGCAATTAATTTTTAGAAAAATGGGTAGTAGTGGGGTAAATACAGTTACGCCTCCCATTTTTTTATTTTTGAAGATACAAACAGGAAACTTGGGCTCATTACAGGTACCACTTGCCTTGATATGTGTGTGAAATTTCAGAAACATTGGAGCTTTCCTTGTGTGGCAATTAATTTTTGAAACAATGAGGAAAGAAACACCTATAACTTTGTCATTTTTAAAGTTACACACATGAAACTTTGCCACATTGTAGGTGGTACCTTGGGACCTATGTGTGTGAAATTTCGGAAACATAGGTGCTTGCCTTGTGTGGCAATTAATTTTTTAATAAATACCCAGGAATGCCTATAACTTTGTCATTTTTAAAGTTACACACATGAAACTTTGCCACATTGTAGGCGGTACCTTGGGACCGATGTGTGTGAAATTTCGGAAATGTAGGTGCTGCTTTCACTTTGTACTCAAGCAGACACGAGCCCTGTAATGGATACTACTAGCAAGGATCAAAGGGATCGAGACCAGAGTGATCCTTCCTTGCACGCATGGCTGCAAAACTCAGCTAGGCTCAGCCGTTCTGCTTGAAAAGTGAAAGTAGGAAAGGAAACACGAGCCCTGTAATGGATACTACTAGCAAGGATCAAAGGGATCGAGACGAGAGAGTGTTTCCTTTTCTTCGCGGGAAGCGGGAGGGGAAGACCTGGCCTCTGTAGAAATTTTTTTGAAACATGTAATTTAAAAATTCCATAGCCATCAAATGCCTGGACCTATAATTCTGAAATTTCTGACACATATCTACCCCTAACCCATCTACAAAGTGAGCAATGTTCAGACTTCTAACTTTTAAAATAAAAAAGTTATAGGCGTTTCTTTCCTCATTGTTTCAAAAATACCTTGCCACCACATGCCTGGACCCAGCTGTCTGAAATTTTACACACATATCAAGCCAAGTGGTACCTGTAATGTGCCCATGTTTCCTGTTTGTATCTTCAAAAATAAAAAAGTGGGAGGCGTAACTGTATTTACCCCACCACTACCCATTTTTCTAAAATTAATTGCCACACAAGGCAAGCACCTACGTTTCCGAAATTTCACACACATAGGTCCCAAGGTACCGCCTACAATGTGGCAAAGTTTCATGTGTGTAACTTTAAAAATGACAAAGTTATAGGCATTCCTGGGTATTTATTAAAAAATTAATTGCCACACAAGGCAAGCACCTATGTTTCTGAAATTTCACACACATAGGTGCCAAGGTACCACCTACAATGTGGCAAAGTTTCATGTGTGTAACTTTAAAAATGACAAAGTTATAGGTGTTTCTTTCCTCATTGTTTCAAAAATTAATTGCCACACAAGGAAAGCTCCAATGTTTCTGAAATTTCACACACATATCAAGGCAAGTGGTACCTGTAATGTGCCCAAGTTTCCTGTTTGTATCTTCAAAAATAAAAAAATGGGAGGCGTAACTGTATTTACCCCACTACTACCCATTTTTCTAAAAATTAATTGCCACACAAGACAAGCACCTACGTTTCTGAAATTTCACACACATAGGTCCCAAGGTACCCCCTACAATGTGGCAAAGTTTCATGTGTGTAACTTTAAAAATGACAAAGTTATAGGCATTCCTGGGTATTTATTAAAAAATTAATTGCCACAAAATGCATGCACCAATCTTTCTGAAATTTCTCACAGATAACTACCCCTAACCAGTCTACAATGTGCCCAAGTTTCATCCTTCTATCTTTAAAAATGAAAAAGTTATAGGCGTTTTTGTAAAACAATACTTGGCTATGGGAAAAAGCATTCAAAATGGCGTCCGATCCGGATCGGACCTCATCGGATCGGATCGGATCGGAGGTTGTCCGGATCGGATCGGATCGGATCGGATTTTCCCGATTTTGGGTCGGATCGGATTCGGATCGTGGATCGGATCCGATCCGATGCACACCCCTAATTCTAAGAACATAAGAAGAGCCATGCCGGATCAGACCAAGGGTCTATCTAGTCCAGCACTCTGTTCACACAGTGGCCAGCCAGCTGTCAGCCAGGGACCAACAAAGCAGGACAGTGCAACAGCACCCTCCCACCCATGTTCCCACTCAACTGGTATATATAGTTTACTGCCTCTGACACTGGAGGAAACACATAGCCATCAGGACTAGTAGGCATTGATAGTCTTCTCCAAGAATTTGTCTAACTCCATTTTAAAGCCATTCAAATTGGTGGCCATCACTGCATCTTGTGGTAGTGAATTCCATAGTTTAAATATGCTCTGTGTGAAGAAGTACTTCCTTTTATCTGTCCAGAATCTCCCACCAGTAAGTTTCCTGGTATTTAATTATATTTTTAACTTTTGTATATTTAGGCTGACCATATGAAAAGGAGGACAGGGCACATGTAACTTTAACAGTTGCAGAGAAAAGGGAATTTCAGCCAGTGTCATTTGTATGCAATTAGTCCCTGGTGAAATTCCCTCTTCATCACAACAGTTAAAGTTGCAGGCACTATACTAGAGTGACCATATACAAAAGAAGGCAGGGGCCCTGCAACTTTAACTGTTGTGATGAAGAGGGAATGAATAGTGCCCCTTTTGTTATCAAGAGTGCTGCTATATGCAAGAAGTGTGTGAGAGAAAAGTATTGGGCAGACCCTGTATTTGGTAAGGGTATGGAACAGCATTCCCCATCCTGCTGCCCTCCAGGTGTTTGATATGACAAGTCCCAGCATTCCTGACCATGGGACATACTGACTTGCAATGATGGGAGTTGTAGTCCAACACCTTTGGACGGCAGCAGGTTGGGGAAGGGCTGCTCTAAACAAAAAAAGAGAAGTAGGTGGCCCTAAGTTGTTCATGATCAGTTTTCCACAACCCCACAGTCACCTCTGCATATCATATTCTCCATCCTGTCCTCATGGTTTATCTGCTTTGGGAGAATGAGAATTTCACTTGCACTTTCTGCCTCCTTAGGGAGGATGTGGCGTTAAGGCTTGGGAGCCTTAACTCCCAATTTCCCTGCTTTTTGGTGCTTGGTTGGAATCTGTAGAGCCTTAACATTGTTTTTGTAAACCATAGGTTTTTTGTTCAACAAATCATATTTTATTCACCCTCACAGCATCACAAAATCCTTCAAATAGTTCTCAATCAAATTAACACAAGGTGTCATCTTCATATCAATATTCCAAATATATTTCCAGAAATATTTTGACAGTTGTTTATTAAGATCTCTATTCCATATTTACAATAGAGATATTAATTGATTTTCTAAATTATCAGTCACCCTTCCAAAACAGCAGCACAATGTGGTATACAATAAATTCCTAATATAATAAAATAAAACATAATAAAACCAGAGTATAAAAATATAACCCAGCATAAAGTCCTGCCTGAAGAGAGAAGTCTTCACTCATACCCTACCATCTGCTGACCAAGAGTGGCCCCTCCAAAGAGTGTCCCCTCCACAAACACAGAAATGTGTTCAACTGCCATAAATGATATTTTGCATGAGTTAGGGCGCAATCCTATTGAAATAGCAGAATATCCGATGCAGAGCATCCAGAGCATAGAGACAAACCTCGTCCCTGTGCTCCAGCCACCCTACATTTTTGCTAGATGGGTGATTTTGCCCATCAAGCCATCTGAGCAGGAGGGAAGGAGGCTTAGCGACACATAGGGGTCTGTGTAATGCAGCTTTCCCAGTCTCCTCCCCTTCCTGCCCCTGGGATCACCTTCTTTTCCCTGTGTCTGTGCCCTGTTTCCAAGCACGAAGAATAAGCCAGTGTGGAGAGACCTGCACTAGCTACAAGGGAGAGGAAAAAGGGAGCACAGTTTCTGGGCTCTGAGGTCAGAGCCCTGGTTCCAACCACAGAACCCAGAAACTGACCAATCCTATGACCGCACAGACACTGTCTAGGGTGCATAGGATTGCTCTCCAAATTATTAATTAGGTTCATATAATTAGATTTTCTTTGGCAACTTTTAAAATCACACACACACATACACACACATACAGCTTCTTCTATCCCAACACATATAATTTGATATTCAAAAAGACTATCAGCAACTCACTGAAAGTTTAGAGTAGAAAGTGGGTGTCTTAGTGTTTCATAAGGGTCAGCCCACACATTCTCTAGGTGGACTCATGGTGGGTGATCTCACTGGCAACTTTTAACTTTCGATGCTTTAATTACTGTAGTGTAGTATAATTTATTCCAGTTGTTATTATTACAGTACTGGGCCTTTAGCATTAGATGTTAGTATGCTTTGTTAGTATGCTTTGCAACATGTTAAAAACAGCATTGAAATCAATGAAAATTAAGTTAGTCATGACTATCTTGTCTGAATCCAACCCTTGACTATGTGGGGAGCTGGTGACATTTAGACTTTGGCTACCCAATGAGCTGAGCATTACCATACACTACAATGAAGTATAGGGTGTGTAGTAGTAATGTCCATATATGGTGCATGCCCTTCCCTCCACCATATTTAGCGTGTGAAGTGGGTGCATCACCTCAAGGTCCATATGCATGAAGGTCTGACTTGAGTGACTCTATGCCATAAAAATGGAAGGCAAGATTGCATGAATGAATGGCCACATATGACAGCTAGTGCCGGAAGAAAGCACTGAGTGATTACTGTTCTATTATTTGCTACAGTAATCGTTCTGCTGGGGTTGGGTTGCTAATTCATACATTGAAACTTAATAATTTAAACCATTGTAATAAGGGTGGGAAAATCAGCCTTTAAGGTCCTTAGACAAAAGTCGGAATCATCACATTTGTGATGATGGCTTTTATCTCAGGAACTTAAAGGCCGATTCTCCCACCCCATATAGGGAACATTTTTAATTATAAAGACTGCAGGCTAGTTTAAGCACGCATCAGTTAATAACATATTGGTACTTAATCTCTTTAGTGAAATGAAACTAGCATTGCCAATTTTGTACAAATGAGAGAGGTTTGTGCAGTTTGATTTTCCTTTCTGAGAATGTAGGGGATTTTTACACTGTTCCATTCAATTTCTAAACTTTTCTTTTTTTAAGAGTGAGAAACATTTAAATGCCATCTTGGTTTTGCATCTCATTTACTTCACAGCATCCTTTTACTTGCCAATACTTCAGCTGCACTTGTCAGTGAACAATAGACAATACTGTTTTCTCTTAAGGCTAAGACAAATTTATTTAATTTATTAAAACATTTGTATCCTGCCCTATATCACTAGGATCTCAGGGCGGCATACAGATAAATATGCAAATATGGCATGGAAAGAGGTTTTAAGATGCCCCCAATACATTTCATGAAAGACACACACCCCTCTGCTCACAAACCCCTAAACTGTTCTGCATTAGATTTGGCTATGGGACGGTATAGAAATGTAAATAGTAATACTAAATACTGACTTTCACAGCCCTTATTGACTGCAGTGGCCTCTGGCACCCTTTTTTGTTTGAAAAATAGTCCTTCCTGCAAGTAACAATGATTTGGCTATGCGATGAGGTCACTATGGACAAATAAAACCAGGTCAATGAGGCTCAGTAAAGTTAAATCAGGGTGAAGGTGTTTAGCTCCATTTGCCCTCAGTCATTCTGTAGCCAGACATTGTTAAATCACTGTTCCTAAGGAGAAAGGCTGTTTTCAAACCACAAAAAAAATAAAATGGAATTGAGGCAGCAGTTAAATGGTGCTTCACTCTCTGATGTACCATCTAAATGCCAGGCATTTGAAGGCACCTGAATATGTGCTGTGGGGTGCAAACACTTTGACCCACTGTTGCACCTAGTCCATTCACACATGATGTTTGCTTTTTTAGTGAAAGCCTCTTATTTTTTTTATTTTTTTTTAAGTGTATTCTTAAAAATCTAAGATGTGATTATGGAGGTGCCAACCTTGTGATCCTATCAGTGCCACCTTTTTCTTTGCTTGGGGATTTTAACTTAGGCTGCCTCTACACGAGAGGTTTAAAGCGCTTTCAAGTCTCATTAAAAATTTTACCTCTACATGAGCGGAGCGCAAATCGGGAGTTGAGGCGTGTTATCTATCCGATTATGCACATTATAGAATGCGCGTTAAATAGCGAGTTTTATTTTGCTGCGGCCATTAAAGCGCATTTTGCCTATGTGAACAAACGATTCTCCTCATTAACTTCTTCTAAAGCACATTTCAAACAACCGGCAAGGCCACCAGTTGTGCGCTCAATTACCTCCCGCGTACAGTCTTTTGCCATAAAGTGCTTCCGAGAAGATGCGCATAATCGGAGAGCCAGGCGTCAAACCGAATTCTTGTAGAGGGGGTCTTACTGAATTGATCTGCAGATTAATTTATTTGTAGCCTTCTTTGGTTATATTCTGATAATGTGGTTTTATTGCTCTACTGTATTTCTAATATTTTAATGGACAAAATAAACAAATGTTTGAGAACAAATTGTGGTATGGTGAGAGGTTTGCCCACAATTTCACACAAAATAAAAAATATATATTTTCCCAGTTGTAAGATATGTTCCACACACTGACGTTACATTTCTTTCTGTCTCTCTCCCTCCCTCTGTCCCTCTCTCTCTTGCGCACGCGCTTTTTAATTTAATTCTCCAGCTATGTGCTCCATAACTGTGAAGTCCTTTCTGCTAGCCAGCAGTTGGCACCAAATTTATAATAGAGTCAGAGAGGTGGTCAGTTTCTGTGTCCAAACACACTTCTAGCTTCCATCAGGAGAATAGTAGGAATGGTGAATGCACGAATACATTATTTGGCCATCTCTGTTCTAGAAAATTCTATATGGAAGCAATGGTGTTTGCCTCCCCAGTGCTTTGGTGCAAAGTGTCCCCAAATCATGAATCATTACAGGGTGCAAACAGTTTGAACTGGTCACTGTCTAATACCTGTCTAAGGAAACCTGTAATAGTAAACACTAGCATTTGAACCCCCTGATCAGTACTGAATGTTGTTGTAAATTGGATTCTATGGAATCGAAATTCCACTTCAAAAGTGATGGACAGGAGAAACCTTCTGAAGGGATTAGGATGAGGCAGAAGCACTGCTCCAACAGTGGAGAAGAAATCTGTTGGCAAGAGGACATCCAACCCAGAAGCCCCTGGTACACCTGTGGAAGTGTCCCCAAGCATAAATCTACCACCATTGGGAGACTATTCAGGCGACATGCTAACCCACGGTGATTAAGCATTATGAGCTAAACAGTATGGCTTAGCGTGTTCTGTGAACCATTCCTAACCATAACCATGATTTAAATATGTTCACTAAACATCTGCTGCAAAGGGTTAGCAGCCTATCTATGGCTTAGCGTGTTGTCTGAACAGGCCCTAAAATGGGGTCTTCTTGGGGTGGGGCAGGACAGAAGTAAAGCCCCTTTGTCCACTGCCCCCTTACACCAGACTAGAAGTAGTGTACGTAAATTCTTTCCCTCATTGGAACTAATGGGGGGAAAGAACAAAGAATCAGGCTGGATAGGTAAGTGGAAAACCATCCCCAATACATACACTTCCTGTCCCGGTTGGTGAGAGCCAGCAGGCTTTTCAGAAGTAGCTGAGGATCCTGCAACCCCACTTAGGATTGTTCTGTATGGGTGCAGTCCTATGCACATTTACTTGGCCGGGAGTAAAGCCCAATGAATGCAATGGAACATACTTCTGAGTAGATATGTATAAGATTGTGCTGGTGCAATAAATCAATTAACAAATATAAATTGGCTTCTATTTTATCCGTACATGTTTCATATGTTTGTATTTTCTTTCCTGAATGCAGGCAATGGACTTGGGATCCGAGTTGTAGGTGGAAAAGAAATTCCTGGAACCAATGGAGAAATTGGTGCTTACATTGCTAAGGTCCTACCTGGCGGAAGTGCTGAGCAAACAGGGAAACTTATGGAAGGTACAGTGATTCCTCTGTGTTTTTCACTATTCTTCGTTAGATGTGCAGAGAGTTCATTTAGGGCTCCATCACACCTACTCCCCCCCCCCAGTTTGCGTCCGTGATTCCCCCTCCGTTTCCTTAGTGAGTTGAGCACTGGACACTTTCACGTCTGTGCATTATTCCGCTATTTCAGCTCATGTATCTTTTCACCTGTATTGCTACTATGCCAGTGAAATCTCCCACCCAACCCCCTACGTTCTCCTTCCCCCTGCAGATAGATAGATAGATAGATAGATAGATAGATAGATAGATGATAGATAGTGAGATAGATAGATAGATAGATAGATAGATAGATAGATAGATAGATAGATAGATAGATGATAGATGTGCAAATACAATAGCGCGGCAGCCTGAAACTGCACAATTACGGTAAAACAACACACTGTCCTTTCCCCTAAGATCATATTAATAATATAAATGAAGAGAAAGTATTACAATTAGTTTTTGGAGAAGTGTGTGCTCAATGTTGGCATGGCAAGGGGAAGCCGACATTGTTTTGGTCAGGAAACTTAGACATGCCTACTCAGGAGTGAGAACCATAGAGTTGAATGGGACCGAGTCCTGGGCATGGATGGTGGCAGCCTCGCTTACCTTCTCCGTGGGATGCTCAGGCGCCCTCTCTCCCTCCCCCTTCATGGTTGAGCAGTGAGGACCGTCCCGCCCTCCTCTTTTGTCAGCAAGACCACCCTTTGACACACACTCCCCAACAAAAAACAAGATGGTTTTGCTGTCCTTGCGATATCACGCAAGGACAGCAATACACAGGAGGGAAGAGCGGCTTTATTGTGCATGGAGGGGGGAAACCATTTTCCCCGCTCCAAAACAAGATGGACAATGGAGGGATAGAGGCACAGGACAGGGACAATGAGCGCAGGACAGGGACAACATCATGTGAGTACCACGCTGCAAAAACACGTACAAGGCATGGCAAAACTGCGATAAATCACTGGTGTAATGGAGCTCTTACTCTCAAGACAAAACATAGGGAGACCTGAAAAATCAGTGAAGGACAAATAGGTAAAGCAGCAAAACGAGAGACTGTGTGATGAGACCCAAAGCATGAAAGACCTGAAAAAAATAAAGAAAAATGAGTCATGGGAATTCGGTAGTTTCATTTTGCCAAGAGAGGGAGCAGAGAATGTTTTCTAGGCTATATACCCCAGGGCAACTGGAGGGACTGCAGCCTGGATGCACATTACACTCACCATGTGGAAAGTAGCCATGTGTAGCCAGCCACTAACTGCTAAGAATTGTAAAGCTGTTGGCTGCTTTTCTCCTTCAGTTGTTCCCCTATGCTTATCTCTCCTTAGCAGCTAGTGGCCTGTGTTCCTCCATCTCTCAATCTCTAGAGAAAAGTAGCTACTAAGATGAGGCTCAGGAAGCAGAGAAATGACCATCAGTTTCTCCTTCATTTTGTGGGTGTGTGTTTTAGATTTTAGGTTATTCAACTGTATGACTAGTTGGTTGTTTTAGTGGAAAAATTATACCATGAGCTGCAATACATTGCAAGCAACCATAGCGGTTTCTAGCCCTAAGGCTGAAATGTTCTTTTCTTCTACATTTTAAGAATTGGTCTGGGACAAATAAGATTACATCTTGCAGTAGATTAAAGCAACAGTTGATTTGATAAGCTCAGAAAAGCACAGAAGATCAGAACAGTATTTGCCACAAGAAAAATGTAGGCTTTGAAAGCAGAGAAAGAGGTTGCCCAGAGTCAATACAATAGAAGTCGGTTGCCTTATCTTCATTACTATTTTCCCCAATTTTTGCATAAGCTACATACTATTCTATGATGAAAAGAATTCAATGTCTTGTCTTCTGTCATAAGAATGTTTTATAAAAATTATACTTGTTTTGTACTAGTCAAGTATTATTTATTTTCGCTATTTCTCTATGTACCACTTGGCTAAGAAAAAGTCTTCTACACACATGTGGAGGTAATATCTTTTGTATTTCTTCAGATCCCATAACTGAGTCCTGACATCATTAATGAGTTTCAAGACTGAACCCTTAAGCCCTGCTGGGGTGTAGGGGAGGTTACATGGGCCTACAGATATTTTGTGGGAGAGGGTGAATTTAGCTATGTGTGCAACTGATGTAGTGTAATGTCTTGTACTTGATGTTCCATTGTTGAGTTTGCCAGATGTTGCAATTCACAGCCAACAGTTAAGAAGTGGTTTTACACAACTGTCTGCTTTCACCAGCAAGCCTGAATGATGGTGGGGTCTCATATGCTAGGAAAGGTACTAAATGCAATTTGAATGTGGCAGCAACCAATGATCTTTCTCAGTCATGTGTTTGGTAACCCTGATCCCACAGTAATAGTAGGCAGGCCCAAACAAGCTGCGGCCTACCAAAAGGAATATAGTCCTATCAACCTTGTATGGCAATGCTCTGGTGAAGGAATAAACCTGGTTCTGCTGTCTACCTGTGTAGAACTCCAAAGACAGGGGAGTTATGAGGCAAAAACGTAGGGATGATATTATTTGTGCCCGATTCTTTCCCTCAACCCTAGCTCCCATTTCGTTGTTTGGCTGGCTTAATTTATGACCGCACCAAAATGGTTGGAAGGATTAACTTCACACTAATCTCTCTGTATTTGTCTTCGTGGTTGATGGTGCTGCCTATGCTCACTTTCCATTCTTTTGCTCGCTTTGTATAAACAGGGAAGAGCTCTGAATATCTCTGAAGTGTAGGCATGAGTATGAGTCTCAGCAGAATCTGATGATGTCGCATGTTGTCCCCAACCCCAAAGCAGATTGTATTTTAAGTAGTATGGAAAACCCATTTTCTCTCTTGAAGGAGTTTGAAAAGAGCTCTTGCATTGAACTACATGATTTTATTAATTTAATTACACCTGTTACATGGCATTGTATCATCATTCAAATGATGTTCTCCCTCGCCCCATTATTAGTTTAATTTCATTTTACAGAAGCAGAATAAATATTGCTAAAAATAAAAAGGACAATATACTTTCACCTTCAAACTCTAGCTATGAGAAGCTGATATACCAACCACACTTGATTTTTGTAAAAACAAATGTGATATATGGGAGGTTGGGGACCTTGAAAAAAAATTAGAATTCAATTATTTTAGAACTCTTTCTTTTCAAATTTTGTCCATATATTACATTTTAGAGTTGTTTGAAAACAACTTTAATCTATGGATATATTATCTACAATGACTCAGTTGAGATCTTGCATCTTTCTTGGGAGAATATAGATGGAGTCATGGTTGCATTGATACAATAATTACTTTCTTTCTAAATATCTAGACCTTGACAGATGGAACTAGAAAATGAAAAAATGTATATATTTTTTCATTTTTAACATATACTATGAAATGAACAGCTTATGTAAATTAATGTATTAACAAATATTTCAAAAGCCGGATCAAAAAGAAATTTCTGTTTAATGCCTTCAATTGTGTTCCATTATGAATCCTGTTGTTATCTCAGCTGCAGTTTTGGAAAGGAAATTTAGTTTCAAAGAAACAGATTAAGTATAGAAGAAGAAGAAGAAGAAGAAGAAGAAGAAGAAGAAGAAGAAGAAGAAGAAGAAGATCCAAGAAATTTTGTGAGAAAGGCAACATCATGCTTCTTATTTGAAGCACATTCGCTAAACAGTACTAATCCACAGGAAGATATAGATCCTTTCTACACGAGGCTTTTATTGTGCATTTATGATTGCTCTCTCATGGTAGTTTTCAGGTCCTTTATATGACATCATCATCCTCCAAGATCTCTCCGTGCTGTCAACCATTATTACTTTTTTTCCCCTAATGAGGAAAGTTGGGTATTATTTCATAACGGCGAATGAGAGTCTCATGAAATTGCACAATTGTGATATACAACAGCACCATTTAATGGTTGTATAATGATACATACAGAATGGCAGAGAAAGAAGAACCCTAGAAAAAAGCATGTGTAAAGAGCAGCTCTTAATCCCGCAAAGAATCCGGAAGCAGAAGCCTCAGTAAAAGATTCGGGATAAAAGCGTCTTGTAGAAATGCCATAGATGTGTGTTGCAAACTGAAATTGACGTACAGGTAAATAAATCCTGGTTTATAATTCTTATTTTCAAAACAGGCACAGCCTATAATTTGCTGTATCGACAATGGTTTGCAGGGAACCAGGAAGAAACTAATGAAGTGGAGTTCATGAAGAGAGGAGGGAGCATTCCTGCAAGCATGTGGGCTCATTCCCATAGTTTAGTAGAGTTGACATGAATCATGAAGCTACTTGTTCTTTACGATTCTTTGCCATTCCACGAGGTTTCCCCACAACCACTTCGAACACATGGGTAATATTCTCAAAAATGGCACATACCCAGAGTATCCCTCTGCCAAATCAGATCACCTCATAATTGTCCTAATGGGGATGGAGAGAAAACATTTTACCATTAGAACTGACTTCATAGGCACTTATTCAAAGAGATAGTAGGGGGTATGTAGGGGAGGAGGAGGAGGAGGAGAAGGAGGAGGAGGAGGAGGAGGAGGAGGAGGAGGAGGAGGAGGAGGAGGATACTTATTATTAAACCAGTCAAATGGGGGGGAGGGTTTAATGATGCACGACAAGGGCAAAGGGAATGCAAGTAAAATAAACTGTTATTATCCAAAAGACATGAACAGTGATTGTTTGCATGAGTTGTCACAACACAGGCACTTTTTTCATTAATCAACAACTGCTTTGCATTTTCATATGGCTGAAAGACGAACATGTCAAATGCCAGTCTCATCTGCTTTAAATAGGGTCTGATATTAGTTGTCTTGTGCAATTTAAAAAGAACAACTCACTGGAGACCTTCTGCCATGTATGGTAGAAGAGGTTTAAAGTTTTTAAGAAAGGTGGGGGGAAGTGAATTGGAGTGTTGATTAGAAGGGACTTTAAGAGAGAATGATAATTAATTGTTATTTGTGATTCTGATTATAACTCTAGTCTTCTTAGAAGCACTCCAAGGAACAGCGGAATTATTTCTACAGCGAGTTTTATGATGATATGCCCAAGGAACAGCATGTAGCTACTTGACTTGCATAGATGTTGAAAGAGCTAGAGACTTCTGGATTTTTGATGTTCCTGAATGCAATATTACATCCTTTTTCCTAAGGAGATATTTATTAGACCTGAAGTGAATTTTCTCGGGTGCCCTTGATTGCTACCAGTCCACATGCTATAAATTTCAGTGCAGTGCAACCTAGTTTATTCCAATGGCGTGGGAGAGATCTCAAAGGATAACTTTACATAGATGGAAGAACTTTTTACAGAGACTTATAGTAACACAGTGATGGATGGAAGGTATATTTATCATGCTGTCTAGGGGGCTGTCTATATGTGTTAAAAGTCCTATGATGGCTGCGTGGTGGTACTGCATCAGTTATATGACACAGCAACCACATTGAAGCCACCACAGGGGCTTTCCTACGAAGCTCCACATTTCAAAAGTCAGGGACTTAGGCTAATATCGCTCCATCTTCGAGGTGGAGGTGTTCCCAGGCAGAAGGCAACCCCTGATTGGTCGCCGGAAGCCCAGGCAAAGGGCAGGGAGCAGGCTGGTGAGCCAAACGGCCACCAGAAAGTCCACACTGCCTTCTGCTTCAGGATTAGCTGCCACCCTGCAGCAGCAAAAGCACGGGGGGGTTGCAAAATTGGAGACAACGAAGCACCATCAAGGCAGCCCCTATTTCTGGTATTCAGGGGGTGATTGCCATTGCTTATATAGTCAAAACAGCACCACCCATACAAACAGAAGAGGTATCAGCAGGCTAGGGGTTCCCCTGAGGTTAGCAGAAGTACAAAAAAAAATTGGGGGGGGGGGGGAAGCCTAAGTGGTGGGGGAGCCCAAACACAGCCCAATGAGAACAATGGAGGGGCTGGCATTCTGAACAAGGCACATTCCCCAACCCCACATTTTGATGCATTTCCCACTTGCCATTCACTATTAACCATAATGGTTAAAATGAAAAGAGATGCTGTGGAAAGGAAAATGGGATGATTGTTTGCATTGTGCCTTACTTATAAGCTTCCCTGGAACACCTGTTTGGCCACATATGTATTTTATTTTATTTATTTATTTCTATACCGCCCAAGAGCCAATGCTGTCTAACCATATCCACAAACCAAAACTAATTTATTAGCTGGTCCATCTTCCAAGGGAACCCTGAGAACTGTAGTCCTTTGAGGCAGCTAAGGACTTCTAACAATGCAATCCTATACATGTCTACCCAGAAGTAAGTCCCATTGACTTCAATGATGCTTATTTCCAGGTAAGTTGGTATAGGATTGCAGTCTAATCCTTTTTTCTTTTCTTTTTTTTTGTTTCTGCTGATCGCTGCAATATAGCAGGAAATTTAAAAACTGGGTTGCTTGCGATAATCTACATTTTGTTTTTATATGTGTTTATTAGTTTCTTCCTTAAAGGGAATTGACTATGAACATGGAGTTGTTTTCGTACAAAAATGAGAATGCTGATTGCAAAAATTGGATTATGTTGGCTCTGCTTTACCCGATATCAATATAATAGATGAGGAATGTGTGAAGAAAGCATTTGAGGGTACAAACATGTTGACATAGTTTGCTAATAAGCAGCCTACAGTGTTTTTGTGATGTGGCCTATAAATCTTCAGCTGGCTAACTAAACATTAATAAAACATGCATGGAATTAGCGGTGATTGCAATCTCTCCCTTTATTTCCATTCCTCTTTGCACCTTCCCATGGATATCAGTGACATGGTTTTAATTTCCATGTAGATCTATACGATCACTGTGCATGTATTATTATTTTTTAATATAATCTGATGTTAATTTAGCACATGAGTGCACAGTGTGTCAGGGGGTCACACGAACTAAACATACACACTAAACACACCACACACACACACACACACACACAGGGAAAGAGTTAGTTCGCTAGTACTGGCAAGAAAAACCCTTCTCTTATCTGTGATCTCTTTCTAGTTTAGATCTAGCAAGCTCACTCCTTCCTTATCTAAGAGCCCCCAAGCAATGCTGTCGCAACGTTTTTGGTGTCAGATCAGGGGAAGCAGGTGGGCCACCAGAAACTGCTTAATAGACCGCGTGTGGCCCGTGGGGTGCACTTTTTTGCATCCCTGCTTTAGCATTTTGGCAAGCCCATCTGTAAGCAGTAAATGCTCCGCTGGGGTGTAGAGAATGAGTGATGATCTGAATTTAGCTTAGGGCTGCATCATGCAAAGTGCATTCATGGCCCATTGGGGGACACCGATGCATATACAGATCAGAACTGTATGGTCAAGAAGAATTAGGTCTGCGAGAAGCCAGAGAAGCCCCAATGCTAGCAGAAACAATAGAGACGAACTCTGGTGCTGCGAAAGGCATGTATCTTTTAATGATGATTAAAGCTCAACGTTTCGGATAATAATCCTTCTTCAGGAGCTGAACTGTGATACACGTTGTTGCATTTCAAAAAGAATGACAATACTGATTACAGAATCACAATCTTATCAAACGTTTCTGTTAGGAGCTGCGTTTGCTCTTAGGAACAGACCTGTGAAGGAATTTCCCACTATTGTAAATGAGCTTGCACATCCAGTCGCAACTTTTTTTCCCCTGACTAAAACATTGATCACCTGGATTTCTGCAAAAGGGACGTACGGGGTTTGCAACAGACTCTGCAAATCTGCAAATTTTAATACACACATACACAGATATGTGGAGAGACAGGAGCACATGGACAAATGAGAACGTGGGTATATCCTGCACATTCATAAAATCGGGTTCAAGATCATGGACCCAGATTTCGGCATGCACATCTGGGCTTGAGAAACTGACTTCTCCTCACACACACCCCATAGCCCCTCCAATACCCCACCCACAGAGGCTACGCAGAGGTTTGGAACACCCTGATAAATGGAGTGGGAGGATCCCAGAAAGCTGGGTGGAAGCAACTTCTTGAAAGAAGTTCCACACACAAGAGATGCTTCAGCCCTTTTTTCATTTATCCCCCCCTGCACCACAGCTACCCCATTCAGCAGGGTCCCCTGACCCTCAGTGTAGCACTTTCAGGGGGTTAGAGGTAAGTGGAGGAGGGGAATTCCACTTCTAGGGTTACTATATGTCAGGAAAAAACAGAACATGTTAAGATGTTT
Organism: Anniella stebbinsi; assembly: GCA_029215795.1. Classification (NCBI taxonomy): domain Eukaryota; kingdom Metazoa; phylum Chordata; class Lepidosauria; order Squamata; family Anniellidae; genus Anniella; species Anniella stebbinsi. The sequence goes on from JARDYH010000003.1 coordinate 96,750,144, forward strand.
GGTGACAAATCCAGGAAGGGGGAAAATTATGAAATTTGAATAAAAATCTGGATTTTTCCCATCCTCCCCCCACCACCACCACCACCACCACACTTTAGGGCAGCTCTACTTTGTAGTCAATGGGAATTAATAAAAATGCTTACAACTCCATCATTTTTAAAGATAAAGAGATGAAACTTGGCAACATGATAGCTCTTAAGTGGGACTTTAGCCATGCCATGTTCAAAGCAGATCCCGTTCATCCTTTGATTTTTAGGATTTTTTTAGTTTGAGGTTTTAAAATTATTTTTTAAAAAAAACACTGGAGCCATACCCTTCAAACTCAGGTTGTCAAGCCTCCTCTTTGGGCTCTTGCACCTTGAGCAGTTTCAGCCCATGGCATCAAGGGGATCTCAAGTTTTTAGCTAAGAAGTGGTGGGTGAGCACAGCACCTTTCCTGTTGCAGATTTGGTGAGCAGTCATGCACCTGGAGCTCAGCAGTGGCAAGGCGTCCACAGATCCAAATGTGGGAAAGGAGAGGTCAGTCAAAGCAGCCCACAGGGCAAAACAGAAGGGGCCAGAGGCCTTTTTTTCTCAGAGTTCATCATGGGTGATGAAGTGTCATCCTTAGAGATTAATCCCTTCCCTTCCACTTCACTTTGTTCACTTGTGATCTAGGCTGTCTGCACTGCTGGCATGCAATGCAGAACGTTTGAAGTGCATGTCGGAGAAAAATAGATAGATTTGTGGCTTTGGCTGGCTGGCATATGTCTTAGACACAGGGTTAGACTGAAGACACAACTCAGAGATGGCTGTAGCTGAGCCCTGGGAGGCTAGAGAGCCACAAATAGCCTTTTAAGAGCATCTCAGAGTCCAGTGTTGGTGCAGGCAAATGTGGCTGGTGGCAGAGGCGGTTTTTAAAGTAAGAGTCACCAGACATGACCAACCAATAAGCTGACACTCTTTCCCCCCCCCCCCCCCGTCACAGGGTGCAAGTGCGCAGCCTGGCTGGACCATTAGGAGACTTTGGAAGAGGGAGGGAGATTGATTGTTTGAGGCTGGAGGCTTTGATTTGGCTGCAATGACTTCGAGAGAGAGACAACAGAAGCTGCACAGGCAACCCAGAGACACCTGTTGTAACTTAGTCTCACGGTGCTGGCATGCATAGCAGGGCATTAGAAAGAGGGTCTCAGAGTTGCGTGTTTGTGCAGGAAGTAGACAGGAGATCAAAGTCTGGATGTGAAAAGTGGTGCCAACGCAAAAGCCTTGAGAAACTAATGTATATAAGTGAGAAGTGTGAATGGGCGAAGTAGTGTCTACCGCCCACAACACCCACCCTAATGTTAGAGTAGAGAAACTTGGGACAATCATACACAAGTTTTTAAAAAATGAACTTTAAAAATAAAAAAGCCAGCCAGCAGCAAGCCCTGTTGAGCAGCAGCTTGCAGTGGAGTGAGGATACAATCAGAAAAGATATTTGAGGGAAGGGGAGAATGTATCACACAGAGTATAGCAACAAAGTACAGCAAAAGCTAACTTTTAAAGTACAGAAATTATAGGTATATTTATATGGCAGCCCTATAAAATGATAAAATCACCCAAAAATTATCGTCTCCGATGATTATCGTAGGTTTTTCTATCATATCGTCATAGTTAAACACATGCACGATAATGACCTTATCGTATCGTTATCATACATTTTAACGATATGATACACATCCCTAGTAAAGAGTGGGGTACTGCAGGGCTCAGTCCTGGGCCCAGTGCTCTTCAACATCTTTATTAATGATTTGGATGAGGAGGTGCAGGGAATGCTTATCAAATTTTGAGACAACTCAAAATTGGGTGGGATAGCTAATCCCCTAGAAGACAGAAACAAAGTTCAAAGTGATCTTGATAGGCTGGAGTGTGGGCTAAAAACAACAGAATGAAATTTAATAGGGATAAATGCCAAGTTCTACACCTGGGGTGGGGAACCAAATGCACAGTTACAAGATGTGCATGAACCTACCCGAACACTACGTTCAACATCTAAGGCCCTCCTCCGAGTGCCTCCTCCGAGGGAAGCTCGGAGGTCAGCAACAAGAGAGAGGGCCTTCTCTGTGGTGGCTCCCCAATTGTGGAACGATCTCCCCGATGAGGCCTGCCTGGCGCCAACATTGTTATCTTTTCGGCGCCAGGTCAAGACTTTCCTCTTCTCTCAGGCATTTGGCAATATCTGAGGAGCCTGGGTTTGTTTTGTTTTGTTTTTGTAGCTTTTTGAAGTGTTGAAGTGGTTTTTAAATGTACAGATTGTGTGTATGTTGTATGTTTTTGCTGTTTCAATTTTTGTATATTGTTTTTAATTGTTTTTAATCCTATGTAAACCGCCCAGAGAGCTTCGGCTATGGGGCAGTATACAAATGTAATAAATAAATAAATAAAATAAATAAGATGGTGGATACTTGGCTCAGCAGTACTATAAGCGAGAAGAATCTTGGAATTGTTGTAGATCACAAGCTGAATATGAGCCAATAGTGTGATGTGGCTGCAAAAAAAGCAAATGGGCTGCATTGATAGAAGTATAGTTTCCAAATCGCGTGAGGTACTGGTTCCCTCTATTCGGCACTGATTAGGCCTCACCTTGAGTACTGCATCCAGTTCTGGGTACCACACTTCAAGAAGGATGTAGACAAGCTGGAGGGGGTTCAAAAGAGGGCAACATGGATGATTAGGGGTCTGGAAACAAAGCCCTATGTGGAGAGACTGAAAGAACTGGGAATGTTTAACCCAGTTAGCACTCTTCAAGTACTTGAAAACAGTACACACAGAGGAGGGCCAGGATCACACAGAGGAGGGCCAGGATCTCTTCTCGATCATCCCAGAGTGCAGGACATGGAATAATAGGCTCAAGTTACAGGAATCCAGATTCTGGCTTGACATCAGTAAAAACTTCCTGATTTACAGCAGTACGACAATGGAACCAATTATCTAGGGAGGTTGTGGGCTCTCCCACTCTAGAGGCACTCATGATGCAGCTGGACAACCATCTGTCAGGGATGCTTTAAGGTGGATTCCTGCATTGAGCAGGGGGTTGGACTTGATGGTCTTATAGGCCCCTTCTAACTCTAACATTCTATGAATCTGTATGTCAAGGAAATGCTTATGTAGTGACTTGTTTGAAAGCCTTTTTACTTACTGTAATTTGAATTTGGCTAATACATTGCTATATATCTTTTAAAAAACTATATATATATATATATATATATATATATAGTGCAGGCACTCATCACGACACTTCCCATAGCCACGCCTCCAAGGGGAGTCCAAAAAAAAATGCAGGCAGCTGTGTTGATCCAGTTCTGGTAGTTTTCATCTCCACTAGGAGCAGGTCTTCTGTAAAACTGATAAGGGTGCCTCTACAAGAGCGATTTAAAGCTCTTTCAAAGTGCTTTACCGATTTTACCTCCACATGAACGGAGTGCAAATTGGGGGTTGAGGCGCTTTTTCTGTCCGATTATGCGCATTATCGAATGCACGTTAAACAACTACTTTTAATTTACCGCGTGAGTTAAAGCGCCTTATGACCATGTAAACAAGTGATGCTCCTCATTAAACAACTTTAAAGCGCGTTTCATACAACCGGTAATGCGCTTCACTGCCTCCAGTGTATAGGGATTAGGCATAAAAGCGATTGAGAGAAGATGCGCATAATCGACCAACCGGGCATCAAACTGAAATCTTGTAGAGGGGACCTATGTCTTAATTGCCTATTCAAGACCAAGCCATCCCCAAAATAATTGCAACAGGAAACAATATATATTCTTGCTGGGAAAATTCACTTCCCTGAGGAACAGGGAAGACTGAGGGGAGATGAAAGAGGATGTCAATGTCCCTGCTAATAAAAAAATCTCAGGTGCTGCATCCCTGTTCTGCATCATATCCTGTGACAGTGCAACAGGCTGGACAACATGACCCCTCCCAGCTTTCTGATCTTCCAGTTCCTTCATTTTGGAATATCTCCCATTGAGAGCAGCAATGCAACACGAAAGTCCATGCAGCAGAGCCTGAGCCAAGAGGGCCATTTTTATTATGAGAAACAGACTGTCCATTTTAAGGAGCTTGTGTACCAGGCTTACATTAATTGTTGTAATAATGGAAAATATTCTCGGTGGATACGAATGATGAATTGGAGAGGAAGTTAAAGTGTCTGCCGCAGTAATGAGCTCTTGTGTGATTCATGCCCAAGAAGTAGACAAAAATAACATTAACACACTGACTTCCATTACTTTATTTTTAACTCTCAAAAAAATTCAGAAGTAAGGAAAATGTGCTGCAAAGAACCTGGAACTGCATGTGAAATGTTATTGGATCCAGCTCCTAGCTGCCATGATCATGCTGGATAGGGCTCAGTGGAACTGGGAGTCCATCAATATCTGTCTCTGCCTTAGATCTACCCCTGTGGCTATGAATTGAGGGCATAATCAGCAGTGGTGGACAAGCAAGGAAGTCTACTGTTATTGATCTTCTCATTGAGGAATACATCAGAAGATTCCAAGGAACACCCGCTTATTTCAGCCATCCTAAAGCATTCTGAGCTCCCGTCCAAAACTGTGTACAAAATGCATATATTAGGATAAATGTGTATGAAAATGCATTCAATTTTTTCATGTGGACTTAAAAAAATGCCACCTAATGCAGAAAAAATGGGTCACAACGTATTTAAGATTGGAAAATGAGAAATTGAAATTCACAGATTTCTCCATGCATCCTTTCCAAACAGCAATAGCTTACTGTACGTTAACTTAAGCAATAAAATACATTACTTCTGTATTGTACGTACGTTCATTTCAGTCAAAGTTAAAACTACTGCTCTCTGCCTTATACTCGGGCTGAAAATAATAATAATTATTATGTATTTCTACCAAGTGCTACCCGTGCAGAGTTTTCAAGGATAATAGGTGCATGAGTTAGCCACTAGAATTATTTTGCAAATGACAAAGGTACTTTAGTCTTGTACCATTCAGCTTCCCAAACTTCCCTTATACTAGACTGTAAGGACTTGTTTTTTTTTTCTCATAACAGGCTTTCCCCATAATTTGATGGTCAAATCTGTGAAGACGAAACATGAGCCTATCTACACACGTAGGATAAAACACTTTGAAAATGTTTTGAAAACTGTATATGGAGTGTGTCCTGGGCCCCAACAGTTCTCAAAACTGTTATAAACCGTTTTGAACCACTTTAAACTGTTTTAAAGCAGTAGCGTAGACAGGCTGACCATTTTGAGAACTGTTGGGGCCCAGGACACACTCCATGTACAGTTTTCAAAACGTTTTCAAAGTGTGTTATCCTGCGTGTGTAGATAGGCTCTACAATCTCTCAACAAGTGTCATTCTATCTGGCTAAATGAGTTTTCTACTCTATGAGATTAGTTTTAGCATATTCATTCTTGTAGAGCAGTATATAAATATGACAAATATTGCTTGCAGCTTGCAGCTTGCAGCTCTTCAGCTTTTTTTATCCATTGAGGTAATAAGGTTAAGAGAAATAATTTTAGAGTTGTGCTTTAAAATCTACTTTTGCATGTCTGTGTAATACCTTTGTTTTTGTATATTCCGTGCTGTAAGTATAATAGTAGATATTGCAAGATACGATTTTTTTAATCTTAAAAACACGATTATCTCAGATGTGGGCATACCAGCCTAATCCCAGCACCCACCTTTGTTTTGAATTTATTTCCCCCCAAGCTATTCCTGCCTTAAAACATTTATGAATTTCTAGCAATGTTTTGTTTACTTTTTGTTCTCCCATTTATGTATACAGGTTCTCAAAATAAACGTAGGATCCATTAGGCGATCCTGTTTTATCTGTGTAAGTGTTAGCAGAACAAGGAGTTGTGCTTTTCTTTTTGTGACAATGCAGTGGGGTTTGGTTTTGCATTGTGATTTTAATTAGCAAGTTAGGACACAGTTCACCAGGAAGTTCTCCTGCACAAGCACTACAGAAATGAATGGGAACTGCACAAGAGCATGGTACGATTGTGTGCTATGAAAGCTGTCCTGGAAAGGACCTATTATATTTGTAGCCCCAAGGATTATATCATGACTTCTTGGCTCATGTAGCTGTTAAAACAAATGTAAATTCTGCATTAAGGTCGTAACTTCTGGTGTGCTTCTACAGCCAAACAAAATCAATCTATCCATTCACACATTTATAAAATTTATGAACACATTTCAGCCCAAAAACGTCCCTCAAAGGAAACATACTAATTAAAACAGGAGAGATAATAATTTTTAATGTCCCATTCATTTAGAAAAATAATAATCTTGGTGAACCTAAAACAACATTGTAACAAATATCATAAAACACTAATTAAAACCTGGAGGAAAAATCATCTTTAATGTCCCTTTCAGTTAGAAAAATAATTAGTCTTGGTGGGCCTTGATTCAGAAAATGCCTACTCTCACAGAATGATCAAGTATTTCCAACTTCAGGATATACAAATTGGGCAGAGCTGGCTAATATTTTTAGCAAGGGCGCCATCAGTCATAGTTGAAAATAAAAAGTAGGGCTATCCAGGACACACGAGTATACATGCTGCCCTTACCCAGTTTGCCTAAGCGTAATTTGACCAATAATAAGACTTAACTTGCGTCTGGCACTTTTCAGTCTGTTTGACGTACATGTTCTAATTGCAAACCTTACAACAACACAGTAAGGTAAGTCAATTATTATCCCCAAGTTCCAAATTCTGGGGCTGGGGACTGACGCTCAAGGAGAGTAGTTTGTCTTCAGCCAGCTCGTGAGTTCATGGCAGAAGCTAGATTTGAACTTGATTCATAGCTCAGTCTCTTAGAGTATGATGCTAATTTCCTGATGTTGACTGGCGGAGTGAGTGAGGGGATGGAAGCTATACCATCAGGGGTGTTCCCAAGACTCTGAAATAAGACTAGATGAGAGGATGAGCTGGGTTTGGATTCACTGGGTCCAAATCACCCTGTTCACTGAGATAGGACCATTCCAGACCTATTAACACCAGTCTGTCCCCTATTGCTTTCAGTGGGGAGAAAGTTTTAAATAGAGCAATCCACCACAATGAAAAACCCAGCAAAACTGCCCCCGCACATCTTCTGCCCTTGCTGGTGTGAGTCAGCAGAGTTTGGTATGTAGCAGGAGTACTGCCGCTCTGCTCCTCCACGGCTCCTCTTAGAATTGCTCCGCCTGCCACTACGCTACACCAGCTCTACTGTAATTTAGCCAGGGAGCAGGCAGCAATAAAGCTGAGCAGAAGTAGGCAAGAATAGAATCATGACTCTAAGCCACAGCAAGGCTGTTGTGCCTTCATGCTCCAGTCCAGGAGTTCTCCTGCTTCCTATTCCACTTGTGGCATCTGTCCTGCATGTTGGCCATCCATGAAAAAGGACATTCTCCTGTTCTTAAGCCCAATTTACACCCTTACCAGAATCAAGCGGTGGGGGGAGGGTTTTTTTTTCCGGGACTACTCCATTTCAAGGGGCAGGGCAGGATTTACAGGCTTGAATGCTCCCCATAAACAAAATCTCCCTGAGTATAGAAACATAGCATATTAGAGAGAAAGCAAGGCCATTTTTTTTCTCCCTGACATGCCAGTTTTCTGTATGCAGGGATTCCTGTTCATGGAGGGCATTTCAACTGCAACGTTCTCACCTGCCACCTCAAGTGGTACAGAATGGATGCTCTGAGCCTTAGAGAGTGTCAAGGAAATGATTGCCTGAATAGGGGAAATACCATAAAAAGTTGACTGACCACTGTCTCGATTCCAAAAGAAAAAGTCCACAATCCATATCGTCGTCACACCTTTATTAGGACAACTAAATAGTCACATAATACTGTGCAAACTTTCGAGCTCTCCAGAACTCTTCATCGGGCTCAGGTTCATGCCATGGATTCTGCATTTGGTTACAGTCTTACAATGGAAATTAGGCTTTCCTGGGTACTTTGATGGTATCAGGTTGCACCTCTTGCATGTATGTGTGCTTTGCAGAAGATGTTTTCACTGTTACGTTACCGTTTTATGAAGAATACAGTTCAAATACCGTGCATGTTCAGTTCATTAGTAAAAACTCAACTGCTAAATATTTCCGACACATCAGATGTCCATAAAACATCATGGTCACTTGTGGTTTGATATCCACCCATGGGTGTCTCTCTCCTTCTACAAATCTACACTGAACTCATCCTCACCTTCATTCATACATAAAGAACATGTCTGTAATAGAGAGTGTGTATGTGTAATTCTCTCTCTCTCTCTCTCTCTCTCTCCTTCCTCCCCCCCCCCATTACAGTCACACACTTTTCTGTTTCATGTGCCCCACACTCATATAGTCAGATCTGGGCTATACTATCACCAGAATCATGTAATGCAGCTCTTGCTGAATTGTGCCACCCTAGACTTCAAATTGAGTTTTATGCTGCCCAAGAGAAAAATAAATATTTGTATGTAAAAATTCATTTGCCAGGAAGAAAAGTAGACTAGAAGGAAACAAATACTCTCCATTTTGAATGGCCGATATCTCCTACCACATGATTCAGCATATTGTAAAGCTCAGTTCTACATCACCACATGATCATCCATCTCTCTGTCTCCTTCCAGTTTCTTCTTATCATAGGAGAATCCATTTCAGGCTCAATGAGCCCTTATCTCATCCATGTTTCTCACGCCCGCTGTCTAGTCATCCCCCATTATTTTGTTCAATGTATTGGTGGAAATACTCTGTTCTTGGATCACTCATGTTGACCTAAGTATGTTAACCCCTTGTAACCTATACAGGTAAGTTGATGTTTACACTGGGTGTTTTGTTGTGTGTTTTTAAAATTTATCAGTGTGCAGTGAAAAGGCATTGGTAATTCAAAGACCCATTGGAACTGGGCTATTCTGGATCTCTGTTCAAAACTTTTGGTTTAAATATGTTTAAGAACCTTGATATAAGCCAGGCGATGAAAGAACTGTGTCTCACCATGTTCTGTCCTGCTGCCGTAGGGATGCAAATGCTGGAATGGAATGGCATTCCCCTGACTGCCAGAACATATGAAGAAGTCCAGAGTATCATCAGTCAACAGAGTGGGGAAGCAGAAATATGTGTAAGACTGTGAGTTTTTCCCCATCTTTCTGTTTCCATTATTTTTGGCTCTTCATGGCTTTTTTATTCACAATTGTTAAGGTGGAACCTTTGCTAAACTGAATCATTTTATGCACTTTTGATATAAAAAGGTAAGGAGCTTGATGCACATATTAGAGGAGGATTTCTGTGATCCTTGCGATAAGTCGATAAAAGAAGAAGAGTTAAGATAGACTCTGGGTGCAATCCACATTCTGTTGAAGTTGATGGCTAATGTTTCTATGGATTTTAATGGTTGTGGATTGCAACCTCGGCATTCTGTTTGATGTCATCTTTTGTGTGGGGAGGGCAGGGTGATCTTCAAATTCTGTTTGTGATTGGAAACCCCTTCCATGAGTTTGGAAGGGTAATTAAATGTAAGGGTAAAAACAAAGATGCGTAATCCTTTGTTGAAAGAATAGTGTGGGCTTGTATTATACTTAGAACAAGGGAGTTCTGAGTTCAAATTTCAGTGCAGTCATAGATTCCTTGATCTGCAAGATAGGAAGAAGAAGAATGCACAGGACTGCTGTGGATGAAAGATACCTGGTTGTAAGGCACTTTGTCAGTGCTATAAAATTATAGGTAAACAATAATACATAGAAACTATAACTCATCTAAGCACTGTGGAAAGTATATGTATTTCAATGTAAACCTGTGTTTATTCCATTAAAGTTTTCACCTTAAAAAGTGCCATTTTTCTCAGCTCTTCAACAGCATCACAAACATGTCTCAGCCAAGAAGGGATCATGCTTGGGAGCTGTTTTCTGCCATAATTCATGCCTCATTTATCTACTCTAATAAAGCCGTGAGGGTGTATCAAAAGAGTTCCTTTTGTCTCAGGCTTGTCTTTGCTTCCTTTAGGGATCTCAGCATGCTGTCAGATGCAGAAAATCCACAACATCTGGAATTGCTTGAGCCAGGGAAGCCTGGTAAGTGAAAACCACTTGCTTTTGAGTGACACAGCCAACAAATTGAAATTTAACTTTATTCTAATTAGTGACTATGAAAAAGGGCAATCAAAATGATCAAAGGGCTCTTATGAAGAAAAGTTAGAAATTTGGAGCTTTTTAGGTTATAAAAAAAGGCAAATAAATATGCACATGATAGAGGGGTATAAAATTATGCCTAATGTGGAACAAGGGACTGGAGTCATCTGATGAAGCCGAATGGCGGGAGATTCAAGACCGAAAAAAGGAAATGCTTCTTCACACAGCACATAGTTCACCTATGGAATTCAGTACCACAAGATGTAGCGATGGCCATCAACTTGGACAGATTTAAAAAGGGATTAGACAAATTCATAGAGAATAGGCCATCAGTGGCTACTAGTCAGGATGGATATGTTAAGTGGATATCTTATTTGCTGTGGTCCATCACCAAACAATTTAGCGCAATAACAGCACTGAACATCTTAAATTCATGTATTTGACTTCAATATAAAAAAGCTGGGGGGGGGGGGGGAATAAAATAAGAAAGGCCCATATGCTCTTGGTCATTATTATGTCTCCTTGAGAAATCGGAAAGAACCATTAAATACTGGGCTAGACATTCTAGCCCTTATGACAGGGAGGTCTTTCAGCTTTACAGTTTCTACTGCCTGTAATTAAGCCTTAGGCATTTCAACCTTTTAGAATGGGAGGAAAACCTGCACAAATGCCAGGAAACCACCAAATGATGAGTGGTTGGGGAAATAGCATGTGACCAGGGGAAGAGGGCATGGCCCTGTGGGAAATCCCAGAGGGGCAGATTGGGACCACAGGAGGACTGGATCTGGTCCCTGAGCCTGATGTTTTGCACCCCGGCTTTAAGAGGACATGTGATAAATGCAAACATCCTCTAGTTCAAGGTAAAGAAACATTGGTGAGTGGCAGATCAAGAGTAGAATGTTCATGGTAAGGGATACTGATGGGACATTGGGTGGGTGGGATAAAGGGAAGGGGTATCATCTGTCAATGAAAAATTGCCAACCATACCAGTAGTCTAGTAGCTTCAGAATTATTTAATGATTACATGATTAAAATGGCTTGGATCCATAGGGCAGTTGCTGTTGATCTTTTGGGGTTGTTTGATTTCCTTTTTGCTGTAATAATTTGGAATTTTGTTAGTATTAATTACCTTCTTCTTCTTCTTTTTTTGACCCATGCTATAATAGTTGCAAAAACGTAATGCAAAATCTTTTGCTTGCAGTGGATAAAACAAAGTCCCCAGGTGTTGATCCCAAGCAATTGGCTGCAGAGCTGCAAAAAGTTTCTCTGCAACAGGCCCCCTTGATTGCCTCCTCAGCCACGGAAAAGGGCTCCCATGCACATTCTGGCACTGCGTCCGCCACCTCTAGTTCCGTTCCTAGCCCCGGCCAGCCCGGGTCTCCCTCAGTCAGCAAGAAACGGCACAGTAGCAGCAAGGTATGATTTGTGTGTGTGTGTTGTTTCATTTATTTATATTTTTCCATGTACGGATCTGCAACAGGATGTGTATATATAGATAATAAGAAGTATTACGATAAGAAAGTAACACTAGAGGTCTGGAATGACATGGGAGGATTGAGAGATGTCCAATGCCTCATTAAGAGCTTCTACCTGGTATGCTGCATGTAAGCACGTGACTTCGTGGCTCCATTGGCTTCACTTCTTCTTGATTATGAGTTACCACTTTGTACTTTGATTTTGAGCATCACAATAGGGCTGTCATCCGCCAAATGTGTACAGGTTTCATCCTGGCCTTAAGCACTCAAAGTGCTTCATGGGGGAGAAGAACGTTAATTTGACAAAGCTTCAATGTCTACAGAAAAAAAACGGAACAAAAGCCAGCAAATTACACAGCACAGAAGGGAGTCAACCTTTTGGTGCAAAGTGCCAACCACATCCTGTGCATGCCCTCTTTCTTCTTTTATCGTTTGATGAATGATCATGTTGCAACCACATTGTATTACGTGTCTAATTATAAATGTCCTTTGAGAACAATTAGTTGCTCTTTGCCACTTGCAAAAGAACAGGTTGCACTTTAAATTAAAGCAGAAATCCTTAAACTACTTCCTCTAGAATGGTCTCATTGTTGCCTACCATTTGGGGGGGTTGCAGCTTTGAAGCCTCTTGCACCCCACACACCTCAGAATAAAATTACTGTTTTTCTGCTCCTGTTTCTCAGTTATACTAACCTTTCAAAATATGTTTGCTTGTAGATTGAAATTTGTTTTTGATGTGGTCTATGGAGAGTGATAGGTCTGCTGGAATCAGACATTTGACCTCTGTTTGGCTTGGAATTTCTTTGCCAGTTCATAATAACTATGGAGCTAAATAGTTGTGCTGCGATCAGCTGTCATTTGGCATTTACCTGGCTAAGAATGAAGTTGAGTTTAAAAGTTATACAAGTATAACTTAAAACTAGAGGGAAGGTTAGTATACCTGGTGCATGATGTTAACCAACCCACTAATAAAGGACTGTGCAAAAGCATCCTACAAGCCAAAATCTTGAATAGTCCCATTTTGGAAGTATTCAGACCACTTTGGAATCTGAAGTGAATTGAATATGAAGTAGTCTAAGGGAAAGAGGGCTTGTCCCAAGTCTTTGCAACAACTGGTTCTGAAGTGTGCTTTACTGGCCAATTTGATCTATTTTGAATTTCCAACAAGCATTTCCAAGCTCTCCATAAATGGAAAACAGCAGAGAGGGGAGAGGCAGAGGACTGAGAACTTTTACTTCCAATTGTAATGCTTTTGAGGGAATTATATCAGAAACTTTCTGTGACTTTGGTACAAGAAAACAACAAAAACAGTTTTTAAAGTCTCAGGGCTTGTATTCATAATATCCTAATGCCGCACCCATCCTTCTCATATTTTGCAGGGAATTTACCTAGGAGCACCTCTTTGCTTTCTGTCCTGTCCACACCAATTTTCTACAAAATGACAGAGGAAAATATGATCAGACCTTTAAAATACATACACACACACAACTCAACACTTAAAGGTTCCTTGCACACACACCTTAGTGTTTTACACTATTCCCCAACTAATGCTATTTAATTTAGGGTTGTTGTTTTATTTTGGCTTGTGTCCAATAAAATCCCAACAATCCTACAAAAGTTGAATTTTGATGTAAAGTGTTACATTCAATTTTTTTGTGGTAAATGTCATATTTTTGTCAACTTTCAAAATATTTTATCACCAAAATCAGTGGTTAGTAGTTTTAACTGTGTAGATATAAGAATGTGTAGATATAAGAAGAGCAATAACTGTCACAATCCAAGATTCATTCTTAGGGAGATTATCATAATGAAATAATTCATACTGATAGGATATACCTGTATCTCTGTGTTCTGTTTTGTTTTTAATATGGCAGCCCGCTGAAGCAGCAAAGTCTGGTTCCCATCCAATAACTGGAGAAATTCAGGTAGCCTAATATTACATTTTGGCATTTATTTTTACATGAATGTGTTATGCGAAAGAGGACTCTATGTGTAATATCACTTTTGTTTGTACGCCATCTTGTCTTGTGTAAACGTCCACACAAGATAAACGCCTGCAAAATTTATAAATTACTGCTAAATGTAGATTTATTTTATTTTATTTTTTTAAAAAAACTGTTCATTGTATGTAGTACAAGCACTGATGACTGATACAAATCAAATTGCTGTTTCATGAGGAAAGGAAGAGTTGGGAATTATTTTTATATTCATGGTAGGTTATCCAACAGTGCATGTGTGTGGAAATTACTGCGTGAATTTTCCAACGTAGAGTTCCATCTTTCCTATGCTATGATGCAACTAAAATTATGGTCAGATCATGGGAAAGGGTGGGCATCTGCTGCCCATACAATTATTCCAATGATATAGTTGCATTCTGCTTATTTTATTCAAATTGAAAGATCCATTGCTGTAAGTGTTTGCAGTGGGAATAACTCTGTTGTTTTTAGTGGCTGGGATACAAAGAACTGCACAACTAGTTCTGTTACGCACCAGCTACACCATGATGGCAAACCAATTTTGAAACCAAGGTGATTCCTCAAAGCTGTTTGTGATATGATGTAGAGAGCTGCTGCTCCAAGAGAGCAGAGTCAAAACTCCCCACTGGACATGCCTATTCCTTAAGCGTGTTGCAGAGTTCTAGAAAGCAACAACACACTCCTATATACATCTCTTTGGAAGTAAGTTCCATTGAGTTCAGTAGGATTTACTCCCAGCTAAGGGTGTCTAAAATTCCAAACTAAAAGTAGGTTTTTTTGGGGGGAGGGGGGGGATATAGTCATGAGCTTGGATCTAAAAGCAGATGACTAGAAGTCCCCTGCCACAACTGAGCTTTCCTAATTTCTCCCTCCCACCACATCCCACCAAAACCTGAGGGTCAAGGGAGTGGCATGTGATGAAGTGACATGTAGGCTGACCATATGAAAAGGAGGACAGGACTCATGTAACTTTAACAGTTGCAGAGAAAAGGGAATTTCAGCCTGCATCATTTGTATGCAATTAGTACCTGGTGAAATCACCTCTTCATCAAAGCAATTAAAGTTGCATGCACTATACTAGAGTGACCAGATACAAAAGAAGGCAGGGCCCCTGCAACTTTAACGGTTGTGATGAAGAGGGAATTCACCAGGAACTAATTGCATACAAATGACACTGGCTGAAATTCCCTTTTCTCTACAACTGTTAAAGTTACAGGAGCCCTGACCTTCTTTTCATATGGTCAGCCTAGATTAGGTAAGCTCAAAAACACCATAAAATGAGTTAGAAAGCTCCCTCTTTCATGAGGGAGGATAGATTTCGGCTCCACCTCTTTCCTGAAGCTAGACACAGCACTGTGGCCCCCTCACACCTGCAATGTGGTGGAGGCAAAATGGGAGCCAGCTTGTCGACACAGTCCCTGCTGTCACCACTTGCAGTGGCAACACCCCCCCCCAAAAAAAAACCTTACGAAAAAAGAAAGAAGCTATGCTGCAACCCCACCCCAATGATGAGCTCTACTTGTGAGAAACTGTTGAGAATTTCTCCTCTCCCTGGAGAAATTTGGTGAAATGCCGCCACCGCGCCCATTTCTCTGCCCACAAATAAAGTGGAGAATTTTGAGAGGCCAGTTGCATGCAGCTCTGTGTCTTAATGAATCAATAATCAATAATAATACTCAACATTTGTATAGTGCTTTCAAATGTTCAGAGCACTTCACACGCATGATCTAACTATAATCCATACAACTTTGTACTGTAAATTAGTATTATTAATACCCATATTGCAGTTGGGGAAACTGAGAGAAGGGACCCCTCTGCGCGGCCGGCTTGCCTGGACGCGGGACGGAGATTGCGGTGTGGGGGTGGAGACGAGGAAGAGGGTGAGCCTTCCCATTGGCAGGCTCCTCTGTGGGGCCATTGCGGCTGGGAGGGGGTTGCGAGGATTTAAGGAACTCCCCTCCCAGCAGCCTCTCTCTCTTTGTTCCTTTCGCAGCTCCCTCCCTCCCTCCCTGTAGGCAGTGTGGGTTCGCTGGTCGCTCACTTGGAGGGCCAAGTAGGAATTTTTTGCTCATAATCAGCCTTATGTTATGAGTCTTTTTGCCTACTTCACACTGTAAGACAGGTAAGGAGTAGTAATTAGGTTGATCTGGTCAATAATAATTTGGTCACAATTTAAAGGCAGGTTTTGCGGACATCCTGAGTGTTTGTTAGGGTCGGCGACCTTTCACAGGCACTGTTGTGGTGATGGGTAATGCCTGAGGGCCCTCAGCTGTGAGCTTTACGGCGGCAGCTGGAGGGATAAGGGTTACCTGTGAGGCTAACCTTTCTCACCCACTCGGAGCTAAACGGCGCGAGGAGGGGTCGACACCGGAAGGTCTCCCTACCCCAAAAGGGGCAAGCCTGGGAGGTGGCGTTCGGAATCACGCCACCTCTTAGGTGGTGATTGGCTCGCCCATTGTTGAGAGGATGTCCGCATAGGTTTTCCCTTTCTGCAGATCTATAATAAAGTGGCCCTGTTTTAAAATCCATATTATTGTCTCGTCTAAAGTGGCTTTCCTATACCAGCTCTTGAGGTTATTACTTCTCTTCAGCAGTGTTGAGCCATCTGCTATGCTTTTAAGCAGTCAGGAGGCCCTTAATTTCTAGAAAGGAGCAGACAGACAGACAGAAAGAAAAGCAGGAAGGATTTTATGTAGAAACGTTAAAACAGGGTGGGGAACCTTTTTTTCTGCCAGGGGACACATTTGCCCAGGGGAGCCCGATGCCAGTGGTGGGCAAGACTAAGGCTAGTAGAGGGTGAGGCCAAAGGTGGGTGGGGCCACACCTTTATCACTCTCTCTCTTTCTGTCCCTCCTTGGCTGGTTTTGGACGACACGATAATCAACGGGGGAAGGGGAAACAATCGTCAGTTGTGTTTCTTATCGTGTCATGTGGAGGGCAACACACAACTGACAGTATGCTATTTGGGGCACTTAACGGAGAAAAACAATGGGCTTGCATGTTGTTTATCTCAAACTCCGTTGTTTAAAGTGTCGTGTGGAGGGAACCCCCCTCTCTCCGTGCACTATTCCGTTTGGCCATAGAGTTCGCCAGCTGGAGCAGCCGAAAACTCCCCGGCTGCTCTGATACAGCCAGCAGAACTTACATTGAATGCTGGGATACGGCCGGAGGACTGAGGGAGGTGGGAGGGAGGAGATGCAGCAGCCCAGAAGGATGCAAGGACTTTACGCCGCATGATGGGGGGAGGGCAAAATGTCGTGTGGAGAGTACTGGCAGAATAATGCACGGTGAGTGTGTTATTAACTCCTCCATTGCCCTAAGTGTCGTCCAAAACCAGCCCTTGTCTTCCTCTTTCTGCAACCCTCTCCTCGCTCTTCCCCCTCTTTCTATCCTCCCAGCAAGCTGTTTGGGAAAGGACAGGTCTTTCTTGTCAAAAGTTCTGAACTTACTGCTTGCAGAGGGATTTTAATATTAAGCTGAAGGGTGCACGCTGCCTAGCAATGCATTAAAGTGACAGAATCTTTGTGTCAACACAACCCACCACATGCCTATATACACACTGCAAATTATTTGACAAACATTTTGGGGAAATATGCTTCCATTCTCTTTCTCTCAAGATAAAGGTTATGAGATCCATTTAGGAAAGCTGCATCCGTGAATTTTAGAGTCGGAGAGTGGTAAAAAAGTAAAAGGTATATTCAAAATATCAGTTTGCAATGACATTATTTTGATTAATAGGGGGAAATGATTGACATCAACTAATGTTCCCCTTAGCTTCAAATCAACTATGACAAGCACCTTGGTAATTTGATCATTCACATCCTTCAAGCAAGAAACCTTGCTCCCCGTGACAACAATGGCTATTCTGACCCTTTCGTTAAAGTCTATCTTCTACCAGGAAGAGGGTAAGTAGAAGGGAAATTTCCACCACTGCCAGCCGTTAAAGCAACAGGTTTCAGATTTCTACCTTCAAGAAACACTTTCCACATTAGCTAGTCCGCATGCTCATTTCCTATGGGGACTTGCACTCACCCTGCACAAGCTACAAGAATGGTGAGCAAGCTGTCTTTCAAGAGAGCTTGTTTGCCAGTACTTACTCTTCTTCTCCCTCAGGAGTCCATTGGAACATGGTTTGAAAACTGTTGCTTCAGCATAAAGCCTTTAAGAGTTCATTCATGCATCAATTCCAGAGGACCATGAGAAAAATACAAATGTTTAAAGAATGTTTGTTTGGCATTGCTGGTAACAAGGGGGGGGGAGCTCTAACCTCACCCTGCAATCCTCACTGAGATTGTGGTTTCTTTGCTACTAATAATGAGGATTGCTGGAAGGGGCGGGGGGGAGTGGTGTTAAAGACTCTTCCTTCCCCCAGTAATAATGATGAAGAGCACTGGAAGAAGGAAGAGTGTATGAATTTGTAAGCATGAATATGTGTGTATGATATTGCGTTTCCATGTGTGTGCATAAGTGAGTGAATGGCCTATTTTGGACGACATGATAACGCATGGGGGGGGGGGTCAAACAACCGTCAGTTGTGTTGCTTATTGTGTTGTGTGGAGGGCAACACACAATGCACACACAACTGACAGTACGCTATTTGGGGCACTTAAACAACGGAGAAAAACAATGGGCTTGCATGTTGTTTATCCTGAACTCCGCTGTTTAAAGTGTCGTATGGAGGGAACCCCCTCTCTCCATGTACTGTTCCACTCGGTCATAGAGTTCGCCGGCCGAAGCAGCTGAAAACCACCGGCTGCTCTGATACAGCCTGCGGAACTTGCGGTGCATACTGGGATACAGCTGGAGGAC
Organism: Anniella stebbinsi; assembly: GCA_029215795.1. Classification (NCBI taxonomy): domain Eukaryota; kingdom Metazoa; phylum Chordata; class Lepidosauria; order Squamata; family Anniellidae; genus Anniella; species Anniella stebbinsi. Next base: position 96,768,491 of record JARDYH010000003.1, read on the forward strand.
TGAGGGAGGTGAGAGGGAGGAGACACTGCTGCCCAGAAGGCAACATGTCATGTGGCGGGAGCCACTGGATTAATGCACAATGAGTGTGCTATTCCCCCCTCCGTTGCCTACAGTGTCGTCCGAATGCTGCCCATGAGCGAGTACAAACTATTCCCCTACTGTAGTTCAATCAAACCAGGATCAAACTGCAGTTTATTATCCTGGTTTGTGAATGGTCTGTACAAACTAAAGTTTCCTGTAGTTGGGCATGACTGAAAACAGTTCAAAACCATTAAAAGAAGCTTTAAACATCCTCCTTGCATGTGTGAGGGAAGAGAGAAGGAGGGGCGAGCACATGAGTCTGATAACTGCACCTGCTTGTCCTTACAATGCTATGGTCTAGCCTTCTTTCTGAATCTGTAGTCTAGTTTGCTAATAGCTATTGCTGAGGATTCTTCCGTATTGAACTACCTGGGCTTCTTAATGCTTCTATTTCTCATAATTCTGATATTTGACACTCATGTTGTGCTCTCATAAACTGCTTTCAATCTCTTCTTTTTTCCTGTTGTTTTCTTCTTCCGCTTCCTCCATCATCCCTTCACTCTTCAATGCTTTGTTTCTTCACTGGGTCATTGCAGCCAAGTTATGGTTGTCCAGAATGCAAGGTAAAGTGCACTGACCTTCAGTTGACTCTCTCAAGCTTCTATGCATGAAACAGCGAATAGCCTGTACTTGTAACTGTAGATTTTCCTAGAGTTCCAGGGACTTATGAAGTAGGGGACAAAAATGTATCTCCTTCAAGGATGGCTTTGCAACTCATGGAAATGAAAGTGAACGATCTAAAATAGGCAAAAAATTAGTGCAATAGCATCTACAAAGGTCAATTAGTATTAGGTCAGTTGTTATTTCAAGGATTGCAGGTGCTCCTTCCTTTAAAATATGCAGAAATAATGCACTGTGGACCTGTCTGTTCTAAGGATGGGCAAAACCCTCCTGGGAAGTGTTGTTAATCTTATCTAAACTCTCTTGGTGATTTTTGTTTTTTGTTTTTTGTTTTTTGACATAGCTCAGATGATTCACCTGAGGAAAGAACTCCAAATTTTATTTATTATTTATTGCGGAATCGGAGCGCAGTAAATAACGAGACGACACCATAACTGGGTTTTAAAATGGGCCACACTTTATTGATGAATTCGCAGAAGGGGAAAACTAGCGGGCATCCTCAATACTTGATGGCCAACGCCATCCTAAGGATAGAGCGAGTCAAATCCAGGCCAGGGGATGGCGTGCAACTTACGCCACCCTCTGGCCCCCCTTTTGGGTAGGGAGGCTTTCCGTGTCACCCCAGCACGTGCCTCATGACTCCGAGTGGGTGAGAAAGGTCCGCCCCAAAGGTAACCCTTATCTCACCACCTGGGCCTCAAGACACACAGGTGATGAGCCTCCGGCATTACCAGTCACCGCTAGGTGCCTGTGAATGCTCACCTATCCCTTCCCAGGTGAAGATGCCCGCGCCTAACCGCCACAGGGTGCGACAAGCCTTATGCTTTGTCGCCAACCCCCCATCTGCGCAGGATCACCTCCCGCAGACCCCTCTGCAAATCCATCAAAAATATATAATTCCCGAGGTCCGATAAATGGACCCCATCAGGCCTATAAAGCTCCCTCCGCGCTGGGTATATAGCGGGATGATTAATAGACCAATCACCTCCCTCCCGCAGGCTGCGAAAAATCTCGCCGTTTGCCTTCCTACCAGCCCGATTCAAGGCCCTGGGATCACACGGTGCCCTCCACAGGCAACAAGGCACAATAGAGGACCAAACAATTACTATCCCCGGCCACCAATCCCGAATAATTTGAAAGTCGGAGATCGCCTGCAGCACCAAGGCCTTGCCCTTCAACATCCCCAAATCGTTGCCTCCCAAATGGAGTAACAACACCTGTGGTGGGGGTTGGGCCGCACGCCGCTGCATTAAAATCGGGATGAGCTGATCCCACCTCATCCCACGCCTGCCAGCCCACTGTATGTTGGCCACGCCGCTCAATCCCAACTGTGTGCCACCTGTGGTACAGGCGGCCCTCCGTCCAGCCCAGAACACGTAGCTGTGTCCACAGATGAGAACCTGAACTGGGGCTTCCGCCGGCCGGCCATCTAAAAACAAACACATTATGGTCAGCCACCCGTCTCTTCCCCCCCCCAAAGGGAGAATGCATCACTTCCCCCCCGTAGGGAGGGGCCGAACATAGGAACGGTACGCCTGCGATCTCCATCTGCCAATCGCCTGTATCTGAGCTGGCGGCAAACCCAAAGCAGCAGCCATAGAGGCAGCCCCTATACGAAAAGAATGGGTTCCGAATTTAAAACCTGCCAGTTGAAGACTGTCCAGAGCCCGCCTTGCAATGGCCGTAAACTGAAACTTCGTCAGCGGCAAACTATCCGCATGACAAAAAAGGAATCCAGGTGCCGTACCTCTCAACCCCCGAAAGGCCGTCAAGGCCCTAACAGGGCAGAGCTCCTCCCGGGGAGCAGCATGTAGGAAAATTATCTGCCCCTTGCCCAGTTGGTCAGTTTTGGAGCGCCTCAGCTGAATGGATACCTGTTCCTCGCTGAATTGTATGTCCCCGAATTGCAAGGCCCTGCCCGACAGATCTCCCTTAGAAGCCGCTAACAGCTCCGATATTCGCAGAGCCCCAAAAAAGGCAGTCAATGCCGCTGCGTGATACAAAGCGGCCTCGAAGGGGGATGCACACAGCAAGTTCCAACAAGCTTGCAGTCCTACTAAAATATCAGGTGATAATGGGGACCGTATGTCTGGCTTGGCAGGGTGCTCACGCGACCAGCCGTTCAGGGCTCGCCTGATCCTAAAATCAGCCGTGTTATCTTGCACCCCCCGGCACTTTGAGCAAAAAGCCAAGGCTGCCAGCTTACCGGATATGGTGCGAACAGCCCTGCCCTTCCTTCTCTCCGCCACACAAAACTGCAAGAGATGATCAACTGGAATAGGCCACTCGATACCCAACTCTGAAAACAACCTGAACTCATGAAATTCCCTACCTGCCTTCCTATACGCCACTCGAGTACTCGGGGCGAGAGACAGCCAAACCGCACGATCTACTTCATCCTGCCAATTTCCCACAGGGCAGCTGGTATTTCCTCCGGCACCGCCCTGGCCCAAGGTGCGAGATCCCGGAATTTCTCTACCTGCTGGCGTGATAAAGCATCAGCTATTGCATTATCCAAACCGGGAATATGGCGAGCTCGAAACAGAATGTTATTTTGAAGGCAGTGCAACGTAAATGCCCTGACCAATGTCATGACCCTATTGTTTTTGGAGGACAAAGTGTTGATAACCTGGACTGTGGCCTGGTTGTCACACCAGAAGTGCACTACGCAATTCTGTAAATCCTGCACCCAAATATGAGCTGCCACATAAATAGGGAAAAACTCCAAAAAAGTTAAATCCCTACACATGCCAGATTCTTGCCAACCCTCAGGCCACCTCCCGGCGCACCACCGGTCGCCCCATATAACCCCAAAACCTAATGTCCCCGAGGCATCCGAATGTATTTGCATATCTGCCTCCAACAATAACTCTCTCCTCCAAAAGGACACCCCATTAAAGCCTTCCAAAAAGGATAGCCAAACAGCTAAGTCCTCTTGCATTCCCTTAGTCACCCTGACATGGTGATGAGGCCTGTTAAGGCCTTTCATGGCATTACAGAGCCGACGTAAAAAAGCTCGGGCCGGCGCCACAACCCTGCAGGCAAAATTCAAATGCCCGACCAACTCCTGTAACTGCTTCAAAGTCACCTTTGTTTGGGACCAGAGAGAAGAGATTCGGGCCAACAAAGCCTGTACCTTATCCAAAGGCAGCCTACAACACCGTTGTACCGAATCAACTTCCACCCCCAGGTACATTAATACATTAGCCGGGCCCTCCGTCTTCTCGTGGGCTAAGGGGACACCTAACTCGTCCGCCAACGCAGCAAATTCCGACATCAAATAACTACATTGCCCAGAATCCTTTCCACCACAGAAGAAAAAATCATCAAGATAGTGAGTGCAGTCAGCCACTCCCGTGCGTTCCCGAAGGGCCCATTCCAAAAAGGAACTAAAACGTTCAAACATTGAACAGGAAATCGAACACCCCATGGGTAAGGCCCTATCTATATAATAACAACCACGGAAATGAAAACCCAGAAGATCAAAATCCGCAGGGTGAATAGGCAGTATGCGAAAAGCTGACTTAATATCGCATTTGCCCATTAAAGCCCCCAACCCGTGTCTCCTAACCATGGCTACAGCCGAGTCAACTGATGCGTAATGCACAGAACATAAATGTTCTGGAATTGCATCATTGACAGATTGCCCCTTTGGTGCGGACAGGTTGTGTATCAACCTGTACTCCCCGGGAGCCTTCTTGGGAACGATGCCCAAGGGGGAAACCCTCAAATTAGGTATAGGGGGACAACTAAACGGCCCCAACACCCTACCCGCAGCAACTTCCTTATCTATCTTATCCTGAACCAACTGTTCCAAAACCTTAACTGACTTTTGATTCTGTGCAAACGCGAATACCCTAGAACCCTCAAAAGGAATGCGAAATCCCTCCCTAAACCCAGCCTCTAAATAGCTGGCATCCGGTCCCGGATATCTTGCCAAGAGGCACCCCAACAGTTCAAGCCTGACCGGACTGGGGCCCTTTGGGAGGAGGATGCTGGCTCCCCGGCTTCCGGCCTCCTTGAGCCTCCCCTCCTGTTCCCCTTCCCCTCCTGGCCCTCGGGCAATTAGCCCCGGGGTGAGGTCCCCTACAAATTGGACATTCGTGTCGGAACCTACACACGGGCCGCGTGCAGGCCCCTCGGGAACTGTATTCCCAGCAAAGCAGGCGGGATTGAACCCCCTGCCCCGCCGTCACGTGGGGAGATGCAGTCAGCTGCTGCTTGGCCAAAATATGACCGCTATCTGCCCGTTCTCCGACCCCTGGCCTTGCCGGGGTCATGAACTGTAGCCACAGATCATTATCCTTCATATCCCAGCGGAGGGAGTGGTCAAACGCAGCCCGCATACAAAATGATTCATCGTAAGCAAGCCACGCCCCTCCCTCGTACTCTGTGTATGCTCTATAGAGCATATCCAGATATTTAGTCAAAATACAACCTTTCTCTGGAAACTTCTGTTGAATCACCCCCATATATATAAGATAGCCCGGGAGCCAATTCGCCCACATCCGAGCTACCTTCTTCCGGCGTAGCCTCTCCAATTCCTTATCTGTGGCCTTATCCTTGTCTTTTGTCTCTGTCTCACGGAAGAGTAGAGAAAAGACATCTACAAACTCCCCCTTCCAATTTTTTTCACGTGTGGCCGGAAGCAAATGATATCCCAGCGGGGCAGCAGTGCTGCCCGTTGGAATGGCCGATGCCTCCACCCCCACATACGGGTCTCGGACTGCACCTCCCGCTGCCATCAACTGAGAGGAAGCCCCAGCAGGCCCCTGCCACACTGCCAAAGCCGACGCATTCGCCTGTGCCTCCAATTGTGTCTGTGTTACCGCCGTGTGACTTACCGTAGGACCCATTTCCCCTTGGCCTACCGTCACCGACGTGCTGCCAACCACATTGGAAGCCGCCTGCTGGGCTCCAGCCGCTGCAACTGTCGAGCTCCCCGTCTGCATCAGATTCTGGGTCATGTGCGTTTGTGGAGTGGACTGTATTGTCCCCCCACCCCCGACCTGAGGTGCGCCCACCCCCTGAAACGCTGCCGGTCAACCCCAACCCGGGGCCCATGGGCACCAGTTCCACGGCGGGGATGGACCCCAAGGTGGAAGCGGACCCGTGTAAGATGTGTTGGGTGCCTCACCTGGAGTACGCACACTGATAACATTCCCCGCCATCGGCACTCCTGCCATGCCTGGCGCTGGCGTCTCCACCCCCGCAGAGAAACTCGATGCAGCTCCTTGGATCGGCCTTCCGTGTACCACTGACTGTGCCTCTTGCAGACTCGGCTGCTGGGACTGCTGGACCGATTCTCCGACTGCAGACGCCACAGTGCCTGATTCAATAACCTGTAAGCGAGCTGAAACAGAAGCCCACAATTGATCCTGCTTCTGTTTCCTCATAAGATGACGCCCTGTCCCACTACCCGGGCCACCCGGCGTAACAGCAGGCGCACGTGGGGCTAATCCCCGCTCACATTCAACCGCCTGCAACCTGGCCAATATAGCCACAACCTCAGGGCTCTCCTCTTCATCAGACAAAGATTCCCTGCACGCCCTAGGACGCTTAAACGAAGGCTTTGGCGCCTTCCCCTTGCCTCTCCTGCTTCCCATCCCCTTAGGAGGGGCCATCTTCCCAGCGTGTATCACAGATTACTGAGACAGCCAATAGCGAGGCCACACCCCTATCTCCAACCCTCAGCCACCAATAGTAACTGTATCAATTGCTGTATGTAATTCAAAATCAAGAGGCGGAGCTATAATAACCGCCCTCAGCACTACCCAATAGCCACCAGCAGGGCAAATCGGAATGGCTGTTAAATTTAGGGAGGAAGGGGCAATAGCCTCCTTTCGCCTAAACAGGCTCCTCCAAACAAGCAATAAACACCCGATCCCCACCACGCTAAAGACTGGGAGGGAGGGAGGGAGGGAGGGGCACGACATCCACCCGTTCCCCTGTAATCCGCCCGCGATCGAACCCCACCACTGCAAACTGGAATGGAGGGGGGGGCAAACTCCCCAATCCCCACTTAACCAATGGGTTGATAACGTCTGGGAACTGAAGCCCTGCACCCCCTGCTCCTAGGAGCCCCGACCAGGCGCTCCTTTCCTGCCTGCGCTGTGCCTATCAGCGCCCTTGTAGCACCGGAAGCGACCCCCCCCCCAGTCAAGTGGAGCCTCACTATCAGAGATCCCCAGGAGTCAGCCAACCCCCCGGCTCCTCGGCCAGGCAGCGCCAAGCCTCAGCCGCCCGCCCGCGCCAAAACCGCCCGGCGCTCCAACCACCCGTGGCCTCCAATCCGCCGCCTCGCTAAACTAGGCGGCCCGTGCTCCAACCTCCGCCCCCTGCCGGGAAGGACCAGCTGGCCCTTCCCCCAAACCTGCGGCCTCACGGCCAAAACCGCCGCCCGACGGGTGGGGGGAGGGCCAGCCGGCCCAGTCCCTTCAACCCGGGGGCGAAGCGCCCCTGAGAGATCCCGCCGTCCGGCGAGACGAAAAAACCTGGCCCCAGCCACTCCAGGCGCCGAGTGCCCTGACGCTCGGCCCGCCCTGCTCAGCCACTGCCTCCAGGAGCCGTCGAGTTCGTCCCCGCTGAGCAGCCGCGCAACCAAGACAAAGGAGGGGAGGAGTTCCGGCCTTATCAAGGCTCCCCGTCCTCCACCCCCTCCTTTTGGCGCCAATTTCTGGAGGCCGCCAATAGCGCGCCTCCACGCCTCGTCTCCCTGCGCCCACCGCAACCGCCCCACCGCCCCCAAGCTGCGCCGGGTTCGGGGTAAGGCAATTACATTTATATCCCGCCTTTTTCCTTCCAAGGAACCAAAGGTGGCGTACATAATCCTCCTCCTCTCCATTTTACCCTCACAACAACAACCCTGTGAGGTAGGTTGGGCTGAGAGTCAGTGACTGGCCCAAAGTCACCCAGCGGGCTTCCATGGCCAAGTGGGGACTAGAACCCAGATCTCCCGACTCCCAGCTCAATACTTAGCCATTACACCACACTGGCTAAATTTCCTTTAGAGCAAACCAAATTTGCTTTAAAATTTCCTGAAGGCAAAATGCAGTGATCATCTAGAAATGTGTAGAATCACATCCTAAGGAATTTTGAAGACCCATTGACTTTCCCAGACACTCTTCAGAGATTTTGCTTAAGAAAGCATCCCAATCTTGCTTTGAATTTTTCTTTTGGTGGAATTTCAGAAGCCTGACTCTGTATGCTGATCTGAATATTGCCCAGTGCTCTCTTTAATCAGTGCTCTTTGCAATCACTTATTACTGCATCTAATGAGTTTATATACTGGCCAGCTAATGCACATATGCAAATCATTGATGAGAATTTTCACTTTGTACTCCACTTTAAACTGAAGCCTTCCATTTTGGGTTTGTTTTGTTTTGATTTTGCTCTGGCATTTGATTGATATTTTCTTGTTCTTACTCTTTGTTGATTGCATAATGTATCTATCTCATTGCTAGTTCAATTGTGATTTTCTCCCAGCTGATAGTTGTAACTTCAGTGGGCCATATGACATTTGAACTGAGATTGGTAGCATGGATGGCACCATTTGGCTTCAGTTGTTTTCCACAAACATAGAAACCTGGTGAGCTGCCATCTGGTGTATCACATCGGCTTCCATTTTCCTGTTCTCACTGCAGTTATGATATCCTCCTAAACAGAGTGCTGTTGTTGGAGCAAAGTTGTCTTATCAGAGAGCACTCTATTTGCCAAATGAGAAGGGACATCAGCTTCAGCATCTCTAATTCACCCTTTAAAGGGGAGTCCTGAAAACAATGAAAACCTGCAAAAGATAACATGTAAAAATCTATCCTAAAATACAAGTATGGTAAAATTGGTGGGGGGGGGGGGGTGGAGAACACCGAACACATCCATTGACATTCAACTTTCCTTAGAATTATTGTGCTCAAGGTTTAATCTATTTGGGCTCTGAAAACATCATCACTTCTTTGCATTTCCTCACCCAAGGTTTATTATATTAAAATGACCTTATTGCATGATATCTGATTAGTTCAAAGTGGTGTTGGGGTGCAGTGTATGGTCTAGTATCAACATCCTGAGGAGGCAAAGGAATCTGTAGGGGTTTGTCATTTGTTCAGCTTTCAAGAAATACATTACAAATCAGATAATTCAGCAAAACCTCTGAAATGGCCTACAGAAAAACAGCACGACTTGGCTTCCACTCCTGCTTTAAAAAGATCAATATTAAATTAGTGTTTCTATCATTAAAAGGATGGTGCTTGTATCAGAGCTTCCCTTTTATGTTTTTCAGGGATAACTCTCCTATGATTAAAAGCTAGAAAATAATACAATGGATTAAACCCATCTCAGCCTGATAGCCGGAAGGACATTTTTCAAGAAAACAATACATAATGAGAACTACTGCTGTAAACAGACAGAAACAATTTGTAAATGTAACAAAGATATTTGTGTTATTGTCAGTCAGTTGAAAAGGTCCTTAGTAGGCAGGATTCAGAAGTTTAATTTTCAAAGACTGAATTGGGAGAATGTTCAGCAGAAGGTTATCATTTGCCCTGAAGCAGATTGACTGTCAATATACTGTGCTGGTCTGAATGATTGGTTTATTTATTTTTATCAGATGCATTGAAATTGTTCCTGCATTGGAACAGGTGGAGACAAGTAAAAGTAATGACATGTTCTGTTCCTTTGTTCCACATCAGTGTCGAGAACAAGAGGAGGACAAAGTATGTGCAGAAAAGCTTGAATCCTGAATGGAACCAGACAGTCATTTATAAAAACATCTCCATGGAGCAGGTGTGTGACTATAAGGGATATTCCATTCCAGGTGTGGGCAAATGATGCTCAGGAGCAATTCAAGAAAGTGAATATTGCGAACGGAGAAGAAAAGCACACGAAATAAGACACGGACACCAGAGCTTGGGATAAACTAGGGCCTCTTTATTTACATTGGGATGCTCCCCTCCTTGATTCTGAGCGTGACATGCGGGAATTTCACTTATTTATCTCAGGCGCTAGCCTGCCATTGTTAGGGCGAGCCACTCCATTGAACCCAGGGGTCGGGCGTACCCGGCCCCCTATTCAAACAACACTTGAGTGTTTGGTGAGACCATCTGCGTCATCCACAGCCCGTGCTGCAGAGCTCGGGTAGATGAAACAAGCCGGTTCCCAAAGGCAAGCCATATCCTGACACGGGAGCTGCACAGCCCCTGAGGAACAGGGCCTCTGACTTGCCAGTCACCTTAAAGGTGCCTGAGTGCTCACCATTCCTAGCCTCAACCCCCCAAAATTCCCGCACTAACCTCCACAGAAGGGAGCCAAGCCTCAGCTTTGGCAACCTACCCCCACCTGAACCGGAAGAATTCCGTCAGGGCCATGCTCAGATCCTGCAGGAAAATACCATTCCCTGCATCAGAGAGGTGCACTCCATCGGCCCTATACAAATCCCCTCTGGCCTTTACAATACCCGGGTGTGGGATAACTACTCCCCTCCGGTCCCTAAAATATAATCTAATTTCCCTATTAACCAGTTTAACTGCCCTATTTAAACTGCGGGCGTTCCAACCTTCACGCCATTGACGTCTAGGGAGCATGTTTGACCACACAATCCATGTGTCTGGCCACCGGCTCCAGATAAACTCAAAATCTAACTTGGCCTGCATAATTAGGGCCTTCCCTTTTAGAAGGCCCAAGTTATTCCCACCCAAGTGTAGCACCAACACCCTGGGTGGCACGGGCACATTACCACATCCAAATAGCAGATGGAGGAGACCTCCCCAGCGCAAGCCGCGCCTCCCCAACCACTGGACGAAGGCTGACGGACCGAGACCCAACTGTGTGCCAGCAGCTGCTCGCATTGCTCTACGGCTGGCCCAAAACACCATACTGTGCCCACAGATGAGGACCTTCTGCGGTGCTGGTCTCCTCCATAGATCTGCAAACCAAACAGAACTATTTACAGTAGCTCCTGTGTGACTATTTGCGAATGTAAGCCCTGAAGGCACCAGACCGCCATCGACCTATGGCACGTATCCCTGTCTCACCAATCCCTATTGCTGCTGGCGTGGAAGCTGCCCCAATCCTAAAGGAATGGGTACCAAATTGAAAATCTCCCAAACCCAATGCCCTTAACACCTTCTTTGCTACTGACCAAAATTGATATCTAGTTAAGGGAGACCTGTTCAAGTGACAGAAGAGGAAACCAGGCTCGCTTCCCCTGACCAGCAAATAAGAATTCAAAGCCGCCACCGGTCAGATCTCCTTAACTGGGGCCTCGGCTAATGTAATGCATGAACCTCTACCTCTCTGATCTGTCTTTGACTTCCTCGGCCGGAGAACCACCTTGCCCACTGTACAGTGCACGTCCCCAAACTGCAGGGCCCTGTCAGATGAATCTGACTTAGAACCTGCCAGTACTTCCCCGATTCTAAATGCTCCAAAACATGTGGTGACTGCCACAGCGTGGAATAAGGTCTGCTCAAATTCAGAGAAACATAGGATCGACCATTGTGCCTTTAAACTGACTAACAGGTCGGGGGTGATAGGACGACGTGCATCCGGAGCAGGCAGGACCAACCTTGCCCATCCCTCCAGCATCTTCCCTATGCGAAAATTCAAGGTGACATCCGGCCACCCATTCGCCTTTAACATGAATGCAAGTCCAGCCAGCTTCCCTCTAATAGTGCAGGTGGACAGGCCATTACGGTGTAAGGCCACACAGAATTCAACCAGATGCTCAATAGGGATAGGCCAGAGACCCGGAAGCTGTCGCCCCGCCCTGAACACGCTGAACTCCCTACCTGCTCTCTCATAGGCTGCACGTGTACTGGGAGCCACTGACGTCATGATGGCCTCCGCCGCTTCCCTTCTCCAAGATCCCATAGAAAAATGGGCATGGGATCTGGGTGTAACCTGGCCGTAGGGGCCAATTTCCGGAACCTGGACATCTGGTTGCGCGACAAAGCGTCAGCAATTCCATTATCCAGCCCCGGAATATGTCTTGCCCCAAATGTAATATTATAATGAAGGCAGTGGGAAGTCATAACTCTGACTAACCGCATTACCCGAAGATTCCTAGATATCATTGAATTAACTATCTGTACCGTGGCCATGTTGTCGCACCAGAAATGCACCACAGCGTTGGAAAGATACTCGGCCCAAAGCCACACTGCTACCACAATAGGGAAAAATTCCAGAAACGTTAAATCTCGGCAAATCGGGCCCTTCCTCCAACTCTGCGGCCACTCCTGCGCACACCAATGATCACGGAATATTACTCCAAACCCCATGGCACCCGAGGCATCAGAATGTACCTGCAATTGAGCTTCTAACAATAACTCCTCACGCCAGAAGGATACCCCATTGTACTGTGCTAGGAAAGTCTCCCAAACCTCTAAATCAGCTTTCATTTCCCCCGATACCCAGATACGATGAAGGGGCTGCCGAGCTCCCTTCATTGCATCACACAGCCGCCTTACAAATGCCCTACCTGGCGCTATAACCCTGCAAGCAAAGTTCAGGTGCCCTACCAGTTCCTGTAGCTACCGAAGGGTAATCTTTCGTGCCAAGCGTGTCTGAGAAATTAATTTGCTTAGCGTTTCCAGTTTCTCCCTAGGGAGACTGCAGGATTGGCCAGTGGAATCCAATTGTATACCCAGGAATGTTAACAAGGTTGCTGGGCCCTCTGTCTTTTCCCTTGCAAGTGGCAACCCCAGTTCCCTCGTTAGAGCCTCAAATTCGTCCAGCGCCAATTGGCACTGATCGGAATGTCCGGCCGACGCAAACAGGAAGTCATCCAAATAATGACAAGAGTTAATGGAGCCAGTCCTATTACGCCAAGCCCACTCTAAAAAGGTGCTAAACCTCTCAAACACAGAACATGAAATAGAGCACCCCATAGGTAAGGCCCGATCAACGTAGAACTGTCCTTGGAAAGCAAACCCCAACACGTCAAAATCCCCTGGGTGCACTGGAAGAAGGCGGAAGGCTGATTTGATATCGCACTTCCCCATTAATGCCCCCCTTCCACAGCGCCTGACCATTCTCACAGCGCTGTCGAATGAGGCATATCGTACAGTGCACAGTTCGTGTGGGATGGCATCATTAACTGAACCTCACCGCGGATAAAATAGATTATGGATGAGGTGGTATTCCCCTGGGACCTTCTTTGGTACAATACCCAGAGGAGAGACCCACAGAGTTGGTAAAGGGAGGAGTTGGGAAGGGCCCAACACTTTCCCCGCTCCCACTTCTTTGTTTTTCTTGTCCAAGACTATTGTCTCAAACTCGAAAACCGAGGCCTGGTTCCTAGCAAAACTATGTTCGTGCACTCCCATAAAAGGTATTCTAAAACCCCGTGAAAAACCTTCAAATAAAAACTGGGCATCCTCCTTGCATGGGTACACACGCAGGAGATTAGCCAATATGTCCAATTTAACTGGGCTGGGGCCCTTTTGGTGTAGGGCCTGGAGCATTGGGTTTCCGACCCTGGACGGGGTCGCGGAAACCTCTTGCTCCCCTGAACCTGGGACATCCGGTAAAAGGATGTGCCCCCCCCCACCCAGAGCATTCATGTCGGAATTTACAGGGGTTCCTTGTACAAGTACCCCTGAAACTGAATTCCCAGCATAGCAGGCGGGGTTGAACCACCTGCCCGGCAAGACCACGGCCTGGCACGGTCCCCACCAGGTGAGATAAGATGTGGCCACTGTCCGTCGAGCTATGCTGTGGAGTACTAGTCGATGGCTGCCAGACAGGTGCTCAAGCCAGCGACAAGGACTCGCGGCCTACATTCCCAACCCCGCTATTCATCTCCTCCTCAATTGGTGGCGAAAATGGCTACAGGCGCTCCACCCCCAAGGCAGGCACAGCTCAAGGCCCATACGGTGGCCACCCTGGCCACCCTGATGTGTGTGCAGTGTTAAACTCACCATGGACAGCTGCATGCGAAGCCACTGTTGTTACTGCTTCTCTGCCCTGCGCTCCTGGCACCAGGTCGCCTGAAGGGGCTGTCTGCTCCATAGGTGCCCCGAGCTCCCCCGACAACACCGTTTCTGTAACAGGGACCTGAGATTTATCAACTGCCCATCTAACAGAACATCCCGTGCCCGCGCCGGTACCCTTGGCTTCTGCCAGCTGCTGTTTAAGCTTGGCATTATCCTGCTCCAAAGCAGTAATTCACTTCAGTACTGCAGCCATATCCACCGCTTCCTCATCCGAGGAAGAAGGATGTAGGGCAGGGGGGGCGTTTTGCCAGTGGGCGTTGCACCCTCCCCTTACCCTTTGCCCCCCCCGTACCCTTCTTGGATGGCATGACTGCCCCCCCTTGTGCCTAGGATATATTATGCTAATTTACCCCCCAGCCACCTCACAGAAGCAATGCTAGCACCACTATACTGTAACCAAAACGGCAGAGTTTGAACCATATACCAGTGTAACTGCAAGGCCCAGAGGATGCCAGGCAAATTCTATTCAGCACGACTAATCATACACTCAAAATGGCCACCTCAATGTGCTCCACTATATACCACAAAATGGCCGCCTGTAATTAATCCCCTTTGCTGTACATCAGATGGCAGCCTATCACCCGCTTAGGACGCTCCAGGGAGGGCAGGACTCAATCTGGGGCACCCTAACCCTGCAAACTGTTACCCCAGGCCCGGCCGCCCACAGACATGGTGCTCGTTCTGAGGAGGCCATCCCTGTTTTCCCAGGTAGAATCCAAGCTGGGCTAAACTGCCCGGTTCCCCCCCCCACGCGCTCCAATATCCTCCCTCTCGCGCGCCCAAGAGAAAACGAGCAAGCCCTTTTACTCCCTGGGAGACCCACGCTGGCAAAGTCACTCCTCTGTCCCTCAGCTGAGGTCAGAGCATGGCTTCGCCCGGCGCAGAGGGAGGCCTAGCAGCATCCCCTTTTCCAGGCGTCTCGAGCAGGGTGGGTGTGAGTCAAGCCAGCCGCCCTGTCTCCCTCCACCCCCGAGCTCCAAACCACAACGGTGGGGACAGGAAGCCTCCTGATCCCCACTCTCCGTGAGTGTGCGGCCGCACACTCTCTTCAGTTCTCCAGCCCGTCTCCGTCACCGCTGCTAGCCTCCATCAGCGCACGAAAGGTAAGAGGCCGTTCAGCTGCGAGGGTGGGCTTTTATAGCCTAGCCCGCCCACCCCACGCCAGCCTATACGTGTGCAGCACGCGTACAGGCTTAATTCGCTCTCCTTTCCCCACCCGCAAAAACCAACCCCCCCCCAAGCCGTTCCGGCTAGGCAGGGATTGGGCTCCTGTAATAATGTCCCACACTTCCGGGAGTCTTTCTGTTGGTCCAGCTTCTCTTTCTGAAGCATTAGGCTGGCATAGTCAGGAGAACTACAGTCCAAAAGCTGAGGGGGAGAGGAAGATAGTGCATTCAGTATAGGGAACTACAGAGATCTTGCATCTTTATTCAAGTAGGGTATTGTCAGGATGAGCCCTGGTCTCCCTGGTGCAGATTACGAATCAGACTTGGAGGTTGAAGAAGAAGACCAGCCAAGACAGGTAGTGGGGGAGGAAATTCTCCAAGACTTTCTAGGAGTCAAAGAGGAATCTTCCCAGGAGCTTATCAAACAGGAGGCTCAGGCTCAGACATCGTCTTCTCCCTTCTCCCCCTTCCCCGCCACCAGGAATTCAGTCTTTTTTGTAGTGGGAGGGAGCATAGGAATTGACAGATCCCAGAGTCTGCCACAGGGTCAAGTAGGCAGAGTTGAGAGGAGGTCCACCAGACTAGCCACACAACAGATGTTGAAGCTTGAAGACCCTCCCTGAAAAAGGTCTCCAGTAAAAGCTGTTGGGCATGTCGGGAAACTGCCCATTTAGGTGACAGGCAACTGCCTTGCTTTGTTAGGCTAATTAAGTTTAGAGGATAGCTCCTAGCATTCACACTCCCTTCAGGTGTGAAGAGGTGTCTGTTTACTGAAGAAAGGTTTTGTGGATTGTACAGCAGACCTCTTTATTGTCTCACATCACAGTGGGAGGCCTTGGACTCGCAACAGGCATAGACAGTGCACCTCTGTCAATAACCACGAAGAAGTAAGCCCATTAAGTTCAATAAGGCTCACCGTAGGGTGCATAGGATTGCTCTGTAAAACTAATCTAATCATTGGAAGATCATTTTGTGTCCCTAAATAGTTTGGGCAAAATCTCATTGACTTTAGAGAAAGAAATCTAAGCATGTGCTTATCATGAAACCAAAAGAACTTAAAAATGTCCTAATTTTGGACAGATCAAGTGCTTAGTTTTCTGACTTCACTATACAAAGGCACTTTATAGAAAGTAAATCTATGTCAGCCTTACAAGTTGTTCAATATCTGGTGATAAATGAATGATTATACGGGGGAAAGTAAAATATCTACCATCTATATGTGTAATGGGATGATGATTACTGAAGTAATTTGTCAAGCTATCATTCTCTGTTTTAAGGGCGTCTCAGGACTCTGTTGAAGAAAAAAAAAATCAGACAGTGAAACCAGCTTTATATACAATTTCCCAAGGGCATTCAGAAATTAAGTCCAAAACATTCACTGCCATCTTTCCTCTTCATGTTCTACACGGTTTAGCTTTCTATTTGCTTTCTTTTTTTTAACAATAAAAATAAAAATTATCAAAATTTTCAAAGCATAGCAGGAAAGAATGTATGCAAAATTAAGTCATAATGTCAGCTATAATAACTGAAGTTTGCACATTTTTTAAAGGATGCTTGTAGTAGTTTTAAGGATGTCTATTTTGTAACTAGTATTTAAAAAGACTAATATAAGAGATAGGTTCAAAAGGATATTTTTTTAAAAAAATAGTTTCATCTTCTATATGTCTATTTTCTGCAGGGTTGGCCAGTCACATCCTGCAGATACTGCCCTTTTCTTTTTAATATACCAATGCAAACTCTAGGCATAAACAGAGGGACTGTTCAGATGATGTTTCAGAGGATGGACCTATGGTGCACAAGCCCCATCTCCACCATGCTGTTGGTGGTAACCCACCCAATTGGACATGTAGGCCAATATGGAGCAATCAAGTCCTGGATTTTACTTGGAAAATCAATGGCAAAATGTTGGTCTGTGTACACAAGATTGTATATGTGTAGGCTCCGTTTTGACAGGCTGTTCTCATGTTGATTATGGACATGGGGCCAGCATGGCACTCCATACGTAGCATTGGATTAGACCTCTGAAGTATCAACCAAGCAGTCCCAGTATCGTTTTCAGACCTTGCTCCTTTTTCTCTTTGTAACTATATTCTTTTGAAATAAATTTTAATAACATTTAATATATCTAGAACAAAGTAATTTAACACATAAAAGAAAAAAAATAGGCCAATTGACTGCAGATATTATACAGCAATAATAACATCTTTAAAACATTATTTTATAAAAAGTTTAAAAGAGAGCAGGGGGAATTATATAATTACAAAATTCCTGGCTTTTAGAAAGCCTTACAGGGTACCTTGCCAGCAGCCTTACAGGGTACCTTGCCAGATGTTATTTATTTATTTATTTATTTATTATAAGATTTATAAAGTTTCCTCCATCTACGAATCATACACAACATCAGAAACAAATCCAATATAAAAAAACCATACACGTTCTTTTTTTAAAAAAAATTCTTTTTCTTTTTTTGCTTGAGAGAGAGGCCCATCATTCCCATGGCAAATGCAATAGATCCAATGATGGATCCACAATAATAGATCCACTTGAGTAGTGGTCAGAGTGCCACAGGCGAAGCGCCCTGTGCTTGGGCTGAGTTCATTTCCAATTGGACATGTATTATTGTAAAGAATTCAAAGGCAAAGTAGCTTAAACATTTCCTTTGGAGGAATCATTCTGTCCTGGGACTGTGGTTCCTGGTGCTTTTTATTTCAGCCCACAGTTGCTGCACTGTCTGAGAAGTAGGCCAAGGTGGGGTGGAAGGCAGTCATTCAACTGAGGCTGGCTAACATTCAAATAAAAAGCTGATTTGGGTGCCATTAAGTACTGAGGGGGAGGAGAGAAGGGTGCTTATTATATTACTTATTTATCTCATTTGAATCCTGACTTTCTCCCCTCTTTATTTTATCCCCATAACAACCTGAGATGGGCCCAAGATTATCCCGTCAGTTTCATGGCTGAGTGAGATTTCAATCTGGGCCTCTCAGGCCAAGTCCAACATTTTAACCACTGTAACGCATCGGCTTTCAAGATAATGGTCATTTACCAAGTGATACATATAATCATTTGATAAGTTGACCAGCTGTGCCTTGTGTCAAAAGGTTTTTTTGTTGTTGTTTTGTTTTTTTTATGTTAGAATTTGCCGCAGCTCTTTCTTAAGAAGCTATTTGAAGCTGGGCTGCTCAACCCTACTGAAAATCACCCCCCCCCCAAAAAAAAAAAACCTTTGAGGGCAAATAGCAGCACGGAGAAGGGGGAGGTAATGTTCAGTGGGAAAATAGTGTGGTGGGAAGGTTAATCCTCTCTGCGGTGGCATAGTCCCAATTCAAATTAGTATACCCTGTTGTTCCTCTTTCTAAAGAAAGACATGTAGCCAATTCTCACCATGTTAGTTAAAAGCATTGTTAACACAACATGTAGTTTAGCTTTGTGCTGTGTTGCCAAGTGGTGAGAAGAATCAATAGTACCACTCCTCTGCTTCTCTGGATTTCTGATTAGGTGCAAAAATGTGGTTTAAAATACTGTAACAATGTTCTCACCACTTGATATGACAATAAAGAAGTCCAGGTTACCAAATATTATTATGCAGAACATGTAAATTTATCTCCTGTCAAATGTTTGGCCGTATGGATGATCATTTTGTCCAGAGGGTTATACTTTTAAGTTACAAAAACAGAAGAGAATATGCAAGTTAGCAAATCTTCTGTTATGTATATGGGACTAGGAATGCCGGAGTCATTTAATGAAGCAGTATTCGGAACAGAGCGAATGACAATCGTTATCTTTTTCACAAATGCTATGTAATGCACAAAATGTGCTGATTCACTCTGGACGTCTGAGGAATCCTCTTAATATTCACATCAAGAGGTGTTGATATGCTATCCTCAAACCTAAAATAAAGTGGGAAGGAGATCTCTGAAGCACTATCTGAAATGTTCTTTAAACTTACTCAGCCATGCCTTACTGTGAATACAAATGCATTTTGACTTTGCCTAGAACACAGTAAAATCTACTCACCGGTGCTGAGCACTGCAAGAAGAGAGATAGATGCTATCAACATTTTAAAAGCCACAGTGTGGACTTTATATTGCGAGCACAGCCAAGCTTGGGCAAATAGCTCTTCCAAGTTCCACAGAATCTAGGCTGAGCTCCTCCGTCTTGATATCAAATTTCAGCTTTACCTGAAATGAATTTTCCAAGTCCAAGGTTGATGCGGGGGGACGGACAATAATTGCCTGGCTATCATAGGCTGCCTCTACAAGAGGCATTTAAAGCTCTTTCAAGGCGCATTAAAAAATTTACCTCTACAAGAACGGAGTGCAAATTGGGCGTGGAGGCGCTTTTTCTCTCCAATTATGCGCATTATCGAATGCGCGTTAAATAGCGAGTTTTATTTTGCTCCGGCCGTTAAAGCGCATTTTGACTATGTGAACAAGCGATTCTCTGCATTAACTACATGTAAAGCGCATTTGAAACAACCGGTAAGGTCACCTGTTGAGTGCTCAATTACCTCCTGCATACAAGCATTTATGATAAAGCACTTCCGAGAAGATGCGCATAATCGGAGGAACAGGCGTCAAACGGAATCCATCTAGAGGGGGTCATATTGAAAAAGAACAGGCAGGTGGCAAAAAGTAGAACATGTTTTATGGATTGGATGCCAAATTCATGATGGGGACTGAAATTAACTATCTTTTGATTTAACTGCAGCTAAAGAAGAAAACCCTGGAAGTCACTGTCTGGGATTATGATAGATTCTCCTCCAATGACTTCCTTGGTGAGGTGAGTTCCCCATTTTTCTTGCTTCGCTGCCTTCCTTCACCTGACATGATAGTCAACTAAGGGTAGATCCACATGATACATTTTTCATGCAAAGAGTCATTCTGTTATTTCCTAGCTGCATGCTACTATGGAGAAAGCTGGAAGATCAGATATAATTGGCAGCAATTCCTATGGGATATCTCCAATCACTGCCATTGTGGGAGTTGGTGCTCACTCTGGCTCAGTCCAGACATCATACAAAACAAAGTTTAATGAAACTTAACTATGGTTTGGTGTGATAGTTAAATTGACACCATGGTTTGTGATTAGATGGCAAATCGGAATTGGAAACTATGGTTTGAAATGGTTTTGCAAACCATAGATAGTGCTAACCCTGGCTTGGTGAGATGCTTGAATTGACAAACTGTAGACCTGACTGTCATTCCCTCTCCCTTGCTTTTTTTTTTAATTTCAACAAAGCAAAACAAACATACACATAATACATAATATATAAACAAACTAACTCCCTCAACTACCCCCGTGCACCCCCCCCCCGAGACCTACTCACATTCATCCATCTTCCTTCCAGAATTTTAATGATTCTTTTGAAGGCGACTGTCCCTTTCCCGATCTTAAAACATATTCCAAAAAGGGAGTCCATATATCTCCAAAATCACTCTTACTGGACATTCCCCTCATTATTTTCATTTTACATGTCAACATATCATTCAATGCTATATCCCAAATTTCTTTATACCAATCTTCTATTTTATAACTTCGTTGCCCTTTCCAATTTTTAGCAATCATTATTCTAACGGGTGCCAGGAGGTTGTTTACCAATTCTCTATTAATTATATGCTTATTCCTACTATCCCATATTGCTAGTAGAGCTAGCTTCGGGTTTAATTCCAATTTACTTCCAATTATATCGCTTATTTCTTTAAAAACCTTTTCCCAGAATTTTTGTATTTGTTCACAGCTCCACCACATATGAAAATAGGTCCCAACCTCCTGACAACCCCTCCAACAATTCTTGGACACTTTTTTATCAATCTGGTGAAATCTTACAGGTGTTAGATACCATCTCCAAACTGTCTTATAATAGTTCTCCTTAATTCTAATTGACAATAATTTCAACATTCTTACATTCCACATCCTCCCCCAATTATCTTCATTAATTTTTTCCCTTGTATCTTCTTCCCATACCTCTTTTATAACCTTAAGTGAGTCCTGAAATTCCTCCTCTATTAAAATTTTATATATCTCGCTAGTGAGTCCTTTTTTAGCTCTGGCTTCATCTTTTTTTTCTATTTGTTCAATTAAATCTTCAAATCTGGTATTATTTCTACGTTTCTTATTTTTTATCCTCCATTCCTCAGTCCATTTTACCAGTTGCAGACACTTGAACCACGCTATCTTCTGTCCTTTAAACAAATCTTTAATATGCTCACTATCTTTCATCTTTCCCATCCAATTCCTTAGCTTAAGAATATCTTGTTCTTTCAGTCTCACTTCCATCTCTGATTTTAATGCTCTTGGGAAGTTTCCCACTACTACAACTGGGGCTAGCGGAGAATCTCCTGGTATCAACTTCCCCCTATACTTCTCCCATATCGATATTATATTTTCCAATAATGGGTTGTCCAGTACCTTCCATTCTTTCTTCTGCATTTTGGTAAAAAATATATTTCGCAATTTACATTCTATCTCTACTGTTTGCGATTCCAGCCATTCCAAATCTTGCTCCCCTAAAATAGCATGAATAACATATCTTAACTGATTAGCAATATAGTAATTCTTAATGTTAGGAAGTCCTAAACCTCCTTTCTTTTGAGTCTTATACCATAACCCCTTGTTTATCCTAGCTCTTTTATCCCCATTACAATATGCATTAATCATATTTTGCCAATTTTTAAGCTCAGCTGCTGAAATTCTAATAGGTAGCATTCTAAACAAAAAATTAACCTTAGGTAATATCTTCATTTTAATAACCGCTATTCTACCAAACCAAGAATGTTTTAATTTTCTATAAATCTGTAATTTCTCCCCTACCTCTTTTCTTAAGCTTACAAAATTAAGTTCCTCTATTCTTTCTAATTC
Organism: Anniella stebbinsi; assembly: GCA_029215795.1. Lineage (NCBI taxonomy): Eukaryota > Metazoa > Chordata > Lepidosauria > Squamata > Anniellidae > Anniella > Anniella stebbinsi. The sequence goes on from JARDYH010000003.1 coordinate 96,790,203, forward strand.
TTTATCTATATTAACTCCTAAATATTTTATTATATTTTTATGTCTTAATCCTAACTTAGCTTTACATTTCTCCATCTCTTCCTTGTTATAGTTATACAACATCATTTCTGACTTCCCCCAGTTAACTTGTAATCCTGTAATTTCCCCAAATTCTCTCAAATGTTTCTGAATCATCTCCCCACTTTCTAGGGGATCTTCTATTGTCAATAACGTATCATCCGCAAACATATTTACTTTAATCTTGTTTTTTCTTCCTATCCCCTTTAATCTTTCATCTTCCCTAATTACATTTGCTAAAATTTCTATAACGATTGCAAATAAAATCGGTGAAAGTGGACATCCTTGCCTAGTTCCTCGGGCTAGTATTATTTGTTGCGTTAACCCATCATTAACCATTATTTCCGCTTTATTATTTTTATACATCTGATTTATCACTCCCATAAATTTATGTCCAAACCCAAATGTTTTTAATATTATTTTTAACGCTGGCCATTCCACGCAATCAAAGGCTTTGAAAATATCTAAAGCTAATAATCCTGCTTTTAAGTTCCTTTTTTTAATAATATTTATTATATTTATAACTCTCCCAATTAAATTCGGCATTTTCCTACCTAAGATAAATCCGCATTGATCATTTTTAATATATTTAAATATAAATGTACCCATTCTTTTAGCCATAATTGCTGAAAATATTTTTGCATCCTGATTTATTAAAGATATTGGTCTATATGACGCTGGATCTGTCAAGTCCTTGCCTGGCTTCTGTATTAAAACAACCAGGGACTGGTCCCACGATGGCGGGGTCATTCCTCCTTCTATTATATTATTAAATAATTTTTTTAATCTAGGTATTAAAATATCTTTAAATATTTTATAAAATTCCGGCCCCAGACCATCAATCCCCGGAGACTTACCTCCTTTTAGTTTTCCAATAATTCCCTCAATTTCTTTGTCAGTAACCAAGGCTTCCATACACTCCCTATCTTGTTCATCCAGTCTTGTTTTCCAATTCCTTTCTACATATTCCCGAATCTTTTCTTGTGAAAGCGCCTCTGAAGTATATAAATCTTTATAAAATTCCTGAAAAATACTTAATTTATCTTTCATTACATTACATCTATTCCCTAACTTATCTCTTATTGTCCCTATCATATTCTTAGCCTTCTCTGACTGCGTGGATCTAGCCAGCAACCTGGAATTTCTATTACTAAATTCAAAAAAATCTCTCTTTAAATATAATAAATTCTTTTGGACCTGTTCTATTTCTTCTTTCTCCAATTCCTTTTTTTTAGCCTGAATTAGGGCATATAATCGCTTATCTTTTGACTGTCTCAGTCTCTCCTCTAAACTCCTTATCTCTTCTTCAGTCTTTTTATTAAGTACTTCCTGTTGCTTTTTAAGTGTGGACATTTCCCTAATACAGATCCCTCTTATTACTGCTTTCATCGTATCCCATAATAATCCTTGCGAATTAACTCCTTTTTCATTTATCTGCCATATTTCCTGCACTTCCTTTTTTAATTTATCCACTATGTTTTTATTTTTAAAAACTCTTCCGTCCGTTCTCCATCTCTTTGCTTGTTTATAATCCTTCTTTAACTTGATATCCATCATCACTAGAGCATGGTCTGTGATCTTAATTACTCCAATATCACAATCTGTTAATTTAGGTACCATATTCTTTGATATAAAAATATAATCAATCCTTGAGTAGCTCTTAAATCTAGGTGAGTAAAATGTATATTTTCTTCTTGCCCTTTTACAACTCTCCATACATCCATTAATTCTTTCCTCTCCATTAATTTAGCTAATTCTGTCTTACCCTCTCCTCTACTATCTCTTATTATATTATCTCTATCTTTCCCTTTATCTAGTACCATATTAAAATCTCCAGCCATCACAATATTCTTTTTCCCTAAATCTCCCACCATATTAAATACTTCTTTAATAAAATCAATTTGTTTCCCATTTGGAGCATAGACATTTATCAGCACAAATTCTTCCTCTTCCAACGTACAGTAAATTATAAGGATCCTTCCATTCTTATCTTTCTTTATACTTTGAATATTAATACCACATTTCTTCGATATTATTATTGCCACACCTCTCGCTTTAGAAGTACCAAATGACTTTTCATAAACTCCAACTTCCCTCATTCTTAACTCATTAGCCCCCTCCTTTATCTGATGGGTTTCCTGCAAAAAAATTATATCTATTTTTTTTCTTTTCAACAATGTTTCAATTCTTCGTCTTTTAACCACCGTTCCTAGCCCCTTAACATTTAAAGTTGCACATCTCAATCTATTCTCCATTTCTTACTTCCAGCCACATCATTAAATTGGTCTCGGTCAGTGATACACATACCCCCCCACCCTTCCCCCCCCCACACACACACACTTTTTTACCCCCCTCCTCACCAGTCATCTGGGCTCTGGTCCCAATTATTTTAGAACTCTTCAGGGGGGGGGAACACGGCCCAACCCACAGAGCAAAGTCCGATCCTCCCCTCCTTTTTTACTCTTTCCCCTCTAATCCCTTTTCATTGACTGGAACCTCCAACCGCTCCTTCTAGTTGATCTCTGGAACCTCCAACCGCTCCTTCCACTTGGACTATTTCTCCCAGATCCTTGGCATCGATTATGCCCAACTTCTCCAACAGCTCGATTCCCTGCTCGCACGATGTTATTCTTTCTTGCTTCCCTTGCCAGAAGAATCTCAAAAATACTGGGTATCCCCAGTTGTGGGTTATCGATTTCTTCCTCAATGCTGCTGTACAAATTTTGACACTCTTCCTCCACTGCACGGTGTGCGCCGATAAATCCTGATAGATTTCTATTGCTGTTGCTTGAATCTTTGGTTGAGCTTGTCGTCTGATTGCCTGCATAAATTTTTCTTTTTTATAATAATTTGCAAATTTAACAATTATGTCCCTTGGAAGCACTCCTTTACGCTTAGAACCAACTCTATGCACCCGTTCGAGATCAGCTTCCTGCCAGGCCTCATCTGGAAGTTGTACTCTTATCCATGTCAAAATTGTATCTCTTAAATCTTTTAAAGTCTCTCCTTCTTGTTCTGGATATTTTCTAATGCGAATATTAGCCCGTCTATCCCGATCCTCCATAGCGATAAGGCGTAGTTCATGTTGAGAAAGCTGGTCTTCCTGTTTCTTACAAACTCCCGCCAAAACTTTAGTATCTGCCTGGAGCACTCCAACATCCATCACCACTTGCTTTAAACCCGTCATGAGTTCAGTCTGCGTATCTGAGATGCGCTTCGCCAAGCGTTCTTCCAATCCAATAAGCATGTTTTTTATATCATCCTTTAATTCATCCATTGGGTCTGGCTGCCCTCCTCTGGCTATCTTTGGAATTGCAGCTGGCTCTGAAGTTTGTGAAACAGAGCCCTTAACGGGAGATTTTTTCCCAGTCTGCTTATCTGGCATTTCTTGAGAATCGACCCGGGCCAATCTGTGCCACAATCGATCTGATCCTCTCTCTTTTACAGGTCTTACCCAGGCGGGGGTGGAAATAGAGGGCTTCTGCCGTCTCTGCTTCTTCATAAATTTCCCTCCTCCCTTCTCTGCCTGGAGGCCCCTTACTTATGACTCTGCCTTGCAACCAAGACTTCAAATTCACTGGGAGTTAACTTAATTTCTTCTCAAACTCCCTCCAAGTGTGCCATAAAACAGGCTAGCTGCCAATTATAGTCCATAAATCAGTCCAATAATGGCGTCGCTTCCTCCGTATCCTTAGTCTCCCTTTTACATCCAGCCGGAACAGCCAGCAATCAGCAATTTCTGCTGCTCTCAAATCCCCCTTCAAAGATTGTTCACTTCCAGTCTATATATAATGCCTTTTAATACTTTAAGTCCAGCAAGCTGGGTTATATCTTCAATTATAAATCCATAAATTACCTCATTAATGGCGTCTCTCCTCCTCCGTTGTCCAAAAAATTTACTTTCACTTTTACAGCCACGACCAGCAGTGAACCTCCAGCAAGCTCTTGCTCGTTTCCAACTCACCCTCAGCAATTATTCACTTCCAGACAATATTTCATGCCTTTTATTAGTCTTTACGATAAGGAATTAGTGCTTAATTCATAGCTTTTTTTTAGGGAGCTCAGAAGATCTGCGACTCTACCCTGACTCAATCATAGCCACGCCCCCATTCCCTCTCCCTTGCTTCCCCTTATGCCTGGAACCTTTTTGAAAACCATATTTCTCTGAGAAGCTTTTGTCTTAACTCTTTAGTCCTCTCCATCTGCAGAAGCTAATCCTAAGTGTATGTAGCTACATCCATGCCTATTCCTCCCTGTTACGTTTCCCTCCTGCTTTCTTCTCCTCCCACTGTTGTCTCCTCCTCTGTCAAAATATAGTTTGAAAACTCACAATAGGGGCATGTCTTCTTGCTTATGTTACCTGTAAATGCCATGTACATTAATGGAGCAGCAATACTATTGATGACAAAGGTGACAACGGCAACCATCAGTTGGTCTCCAAACAACAGCCTTGCTCTCCAAGGCCAAATATTGGGAAAAATTGGAAAGGATGAAAAGAAAAAAATGATTTTAGCTCTCCACCTATTTTTTCCCCTAGAGCTTCCTTTGTCATTGTATAGTTTACAGGATATATTTCTCAGAGCCTATTAGCATGGTTTTGACCAGAGACACTCCACTGTTTTGACCAACGATATATGCAATTAGTCAGATCAGGATCAGATTCCTTACACCGCAAGATATTTATTAAATAATTTGCTCTCTGTTTCACCATATAGGTATTGATTGAGCTATCTAGTGCCTCTCAACTGGACAATACTCCACGGTGGTATGCTCTGAAGGAACAGAGTGAAAGCATTGATCATGGGAAATCCCATTCTGGACAGAGCAGCCAGCAGTCCCCAAAACCATCTGTCATCAAGAGCAGAAGTCATGGGATTTTCCCTGACCCATCAAAGGGTAGGAAATTATTAGTGTGTGTATTCATGCATCTTTCTTCACAAGCTGTCACCGCCCCATGCCACCGTTCTGTGCATGTCTCCTCCCCCAATGTTGACAGCCAATTATGTGAGATAACATAATGCATGTCATATGATGTTAATACCTCCCACCTCACATAATTGGCTGTCAACTGCAGGAGTGGAGAAATTTTGACTTGGGTGGGTGAGCTGGGTGGGGTGATCAAACCCAGCTCTGCCTGCATGGGTACCCAGTGTAGCGCCAACAGAGGCTGGAGGGCTGGGAGGGAGTCACTGTGGTTTACAGAACTTTCATCTCTCTCATCAGTAAACCATTGCATCTTGGAGCAGGCCTTGAGGGGTTGCACTTGGTGATGGGCCATAGAGACAGATTAAGGATGCTGCTGGTGTACCGCCTTCCCTGCTGCAAAGCAGCCTCTCTGGCCAAGTTGACAGAGGTGGTCTCAAGTTTGCGATGGAGGAGCCCAGGATGCTTTCTGGGTGATTTCAATTAATATGCTGAGACTGTCCCTGGAGCTCCAGCTTAGGACTTCATGGTCTCCATGACAACTATGGAACTGTCTCAGTTTGTCATTGGCCCAACATATGAAGTGGAAGATACCCTTGATTTTGTCTTTGCTCCAAACTGTGAGATGAGTAATCTGATAAATAGGAGTGGGGTGTCCAAGTAACTGCATTGTGATAGCCAAACAATTTCCTAGTGTCACTTGAATTTGTGGTGTTATTTCCCTCCTACAGGGGTGGGCCCCATTCAGACGGTCCACCCCCAGAAGATAGATGAATCCTATGGATTTCTGACTACTTTTGGAAAGAGCTGGTAATCCAGCTGAAGCTATAGTCTTGCTGCGGAATGGTGAGATGCAAAGGGCTATTGACTCAATTGCACCTGTGCGTTCTCCTGCACTGTACAGCCCACTCTTCTCCTGGGAAAACCTGGGAGCTGTGGACAATGAAAGAGTCTGGACATAAGTGGTGTAAGACTCGAAGTGAAGATGACCAATCATGCTCTAGAGCACATAATTGTGCCATTAGGTCCAAGGCTTGTTAACATTCTCTCCAGTGAATGGAGCCCTGGACCCTTCAAGGACACCACTCCTGATCCCAATTTCATGGCAAGTTGAGGTTCTGGGGAATGAGTATCATCTGAATGGGCCTTAAATCAGATGTTGTGTAGCATAGAGGCTAAGGGTGCAATCCTATGCATGTTTAGACAGAGAAAAGTACTACAACTTAAAAACAAAGTCCTACAACAGAAAGTCCTACAATATTTACCAGCATGCTGATTGACTCAGCTTCTGAAGCTTAGAAAGCTCTTCCAAGCTGAGCTGAGAAATTTTTCATTCATGCAGAATTGGGAAGTCACCTATCAAGCTGAAATAAAGCAGACACAATTGGGGGGTCTCTAATTTCAGCTTACTTTATTTGCAAAAATTGAATATCTTATATAAAATAATCAAAATAGTAAAATATTTTTAAAATACTTTGTCCTTCCTTCTTTAGAAAGTCTCACTGTCCTAGAAATTTAAGGCCACAATGCCTGTAGAGGTCCAAAAGCCCATCCAAAGTATCTCACTGATTCCATACGAAAGCTTCCTGTCTCTTACTTTCAGTCCCCTTTTTCTTCTTTCTGTCCAAAAGATCACTGTGCCCCCAGCTTCTCACAACAGCCAAGCATTATCACTTTATGGTGTTCTCCTGCCAACTCTTCAGGCACCAATAGAGGGGAAAAAATGACAATGGCATGTTTGAAGAACACAGCAGGAGATCAGAGCAAGTGGAAAATCCCAATCCTTGGTTCATCATGGCATCCATTTTACTTCTACTGGGACTATAGGCAGGGATGACATGAGTATCAATTATATAATCAGTGTGGGATATAATCAATGCAGGGTATTAAGTGTTATATTTCCATCTACCAGACATGCAGGTGCCCACCATTGAGAAGTCCCACAGCAGTCCAGGAAGTTCCAAATCTTCTTCCGAAGGACACCTGCGTTCTCATGGACCATCCCGCAGCCAAAGCAAAACTAGCGTCACTCAAACTCACCTTGAAGATGCTGGGGCAGCCATCGCTGCTGCCGAAGCAGCTGTCCAGCAGCTCCGCCTTCAACCAAGTAAAAGACGCAAATAAAATTCCTCAGCATGGCAGCTTAATGTTCATCTGTTGCTTTCCTCCCTCCCCTGACCCCTCTTTGCTGTCCTTTCCCTGCTGGGCTTTTCTTTCTGCTCTTAGCACACCGTGTGTTCCACCTGTTCAATGTTCTTTCTGTATGTCTGTGTGTAAATACATAGAAATGCAGTATATTCTTCCTATTTAGAATTCCTCTTTTATTTACATAGAATGCCATGAAACTGGCTGTTTCTCTAATACTGTCTCCATTTGTTCAATATTCTACAGCCCTGCACATCTTGTGGGAACATTCTGTTGTGTGGTGTTGCTTTGGTGCCACTAAATACCTCAACCATAATCCAAACTTCATATAGTTGGTTTCCATCCTCCTAGTAAGATTACACAGTTTACCTACAAAAGCAGGTTGCTAACATTAGAAAGCAAATGAGAAAGATATATTGGACAGTGCCACCATTTGGGACTTAAAAGCCTTAAGGCCAAAAGACTTCACTTAAAATGGCCTAGTTTGGATAGGTTTTACTCTTGTAGATGTTTCTACTCTTTTGGCAGGATTATTAAAAGCAACAACCTTGAGATGTTTTCTTAAACTCATAGCATTATTGTAGTACATACAAACAATACAATATAGACTGTAACTGAGGAAATTAGATATTGGTAACGTTAACAACCGTATCATTAACTCGACTGGAGTCTGCATTATAACGGGTGGATTTGATTTTTTGTTAGACTGTGAAGAGGTTTAACAATTACAACTCTTCCATAAAACTCCATGTGTAAATCATCCTCTCACAAAATTATAGGTTGATGATTTAGTCACTGGCAAATTAATATAATCCAACTGTGGTATCATTGTGTTTGTCTTCATGATTATTTAGTGTGTCATACAGTCCCCATGGTGTAATGTAGAAAGCAGGAATAAAATCCCCTCTGTCTTCTTCATCCTTTTTTTAAATTAAAAAGAAACAGCCAGTTTTAATTACCCATTAATGCTGTGCATGTGATGTCTCTTTGGTGTTCAAAGACACTTACCTATTTAAGTACAGAAAAGAAAATTCCCCACTTCTGTTTGCATGACTAACATTTAAGCTGGTTCCATCTGAGGATACATACTCTGGGTTTCCATTTCACCCACACTGCCACAGCAGCACATAAAAGCGGTCAGTCTAATCATGCAAGGAAGCAGCACAGACACAGCATAGCAGGAGTCCTCCCAATTCAAAGAACTCAGTCTGACAATCTGCCTCCACCAGCCAGTGACAACAAAGACCAAAGCCAACTAGCCCTCAGGAAAGTGATGTCCGATGGACCAGTCAAGCCTGAAGGAGGTGAGCAGAAAGACATGGCCAAGAAGTTAGCCTTAACCAAATGCCTTCTTGCCATGTCTGCTAATTCATTGCACATTGAAATTATTTCTTCAGCCCTTCCCTACAATGTTCCATTTAATTGAAAAACCCTTTCCCAATCTTCTGGCTAATTTGCAAGCACCATTTTGCTAAATCTAAATTCTAGAAAGTTCTGATATAGGGAAACTCCATGGTCTCTAAAAATTGGATTAACTATGCTCACATTGCCTACTAAACAGCATGCTTTCAACCTGATCTACTGGAGCATGATTAAACCATTCTTTACATATGATGACAGCCTATTGTGGCACACTGGAATTTCATTTTGGACACAGAATTGTTGTTGTTGTTGTTGCTGTTCTCATTTGCACATTTATTATGTCTTCATATATGAGAAATCGAGTTCAGGGACGGGAGGAATTCACAGCAGGAAAAAAGAATAAGAAGAAAGTGTTCATATGTCAGCATTCAAGAGTTTTCTAGCTTATCTCAGAAAGAGTCTAGGAGCCTATCTACACTACTGCTTTAAAACAGTTTATAACAGTTTTAAACCAGTTAATGGTTATTAACTGGTTTAAAACTGTTATAAACCATTTTAAAGCAGTAGTGTAGTTAGGCTCTAGGTCTTTACTTAAGTTTTATGGTATGTTTCAGGATAGTTCATTGGAAGCTGAGGACAGAGACTAGTATTCCATGGAAGCAAATGCTGAAAAGAATAATATCCATTCTAATTTTTATGTCTGTGAGGCATTTCAGACATAGTGAATGGGAGCAGTTGGAGGAACAACAATTGGTGTGTTTCTTGTTCCCCTTCTCTATCAATGTCTGAAGGAGAGTTTTTTTCTCTCTCTCCAACCCAGGAAAATACCCAAGCTGCCTGCTATGTGTCTACATTGGGAGCTTGTATATCTCCCCAGAATAGGAGACTCAAAAATTCTCTTTTGGACATGACAGGGAGCAGAAAACACAAATTGGCCATGCTCCCTCTGCCCACCACTTATTGTCACATCAAAAATAGCCCTGAGAGTTTACTGTGAAGAATAATGCAGTGCACCTCAGCAGAAATTCAGGTATGAAGCCCGAACTGAGATCGGCTTTATTCTGGATCAGATGACCACTTGATATACCTGATTCGTATGAGCTCTGTTCAGGCTCTACATCAATTACGCCAGGCGGAGAGACAGCAGAGCTGCATGCATTAGCCCTATTCTGCTGTGGCGTCCCCCACTCCCACACATTAAGAGGAGGTCTAAAGAGGGAAAGTAGACCAAACATGTCCGATGAGAGTTTCGTCTCATGGGGAAAACACACATGTGCTTGTCCTGCTTCCCCTTGCAGGCCTTCCTCCACATGTGGGTAGTGTGGGGGAAGGACCACTAGGAGATACAACTGTCTCTTGATACGATGTTGCATGAAGAAACAACAAATACTGAGTAGAGCTATAATGATATATTGATCCACGCCAAACCTGTCTCTCATTGGTAGCTAATACATCCCTACATACTGAAGAGGCTAACCTGTGATTGAAGCTTCAGATCATTTGGTGATACTGTATTGGTCGCAATAACCATGTGAAAAGGTTAGGAACATAGGAAGTGGCCTTCTACTGAGTCAGACCATTAGCCCATCTAGCCCAGTATCGTTGACACTGGCTGGCAGCAGTTCTCCAGAGTTTCAGTCAGGATTCTTTCCTTGCTGTATCTGGAGAAGCCGGGGATCGAACCTGGGACCTGCTAAATGTAAAAAATGTGCTCTATCACACTGAGCTATGGTCTTTCCCAGTCATCTTTTGAAGCTGAAGTAATGCGTTTTAAGATAAATAAATAAATAAATAATACAAAAATATACAGAAAACCTTCCGAAACTGCTCAATTGTCAGGAAAGTCCTGAATCTGTAAAAGACAGCATGACTTGGCAAAGCCCATCATGTCCATCTATAAAAGCCACAAAACAAAAGAAGAGGGGCCCTCACATATTAGGACATGTACACAAAACAGGACCAGAGCTAATTCCAAGATTTATATTGACAGCATAAAAAGCAGTAACTTGTACATTCAGTAATTACAAAAGCAGTAACAAAAAATTTCAACAATTTCTCTATATTTGCTCATTTTAAAGCTTAAATTACAAGCAGTTACTGGTAGTTAGCCCTGATAAAACCTTTTAATAACAAACGGTTACTAATTTAATTGAATTGTTGACAGCTGTAATAGCAATTACTGGTTAATAAAGTCAATGGAAGCTTAAATAGCTTAAATAACAGTCCGTTGTAATTCTTAACAATCCGTTGTAATTCTTGAGATGGATACTCCGGACATATGCACTCCGTTTCAGAAACTTGATCAGTCAAGAATAAATTCACAAGACCTCTGGATCAAGGTCGGGAACAACATTAAATACAGCAATACAATACATAAAACTGATTATGTATTGTATTGTTGTATTGTATTGACATGGCTCTCACAATCACAACCATGGTGACTTATTTTCCTTCCCCACCCCCGCCATGCCAGGGAGTTTGGCATTATTACCCTCGGCGGAACAGCTTGTTGTGTCATGCAAACCTGGCCAGGGCCGCTTGTTACCATGGGCTTATTAATCACCCTGTGATTGTGTGAATCAGGTTGGCATCTCCTTGAAAAAGTATTACAAAAAAAGACCTGAGCTTCTTAACCAAATTCACTTTAGCAATCAATCCTTCTGCTGTGAAGATGGAGAGAAATAGATAAGCCAATTGTGCCCCGGTACAGAGATGAACAACTGCGTTTAGCTACCAATTCTGTAAAACGTAACCTCGTGAGGTACAAACTCTTGGTTTGTATACAAAAGAGATTTCAAGACTACAGAATATTGGTTAATTTAAAAGATTCTCTGTGGCACTCATCCCTTCTATGTACTAAACTGCAGAAGAGCGTTATTAGCTTCTGTGATAACTGATTTATTTTAAGAACTGAGGCCAACATTTATATTTTATATTGTATTAGCTGATATACCTGTCGTTTCTTGGGCCCCCTGATATATATGTATGTGAGGTGATCATCTTAAAGTAGTAGGCCAGTGCTAGACCTGTGAGTTAACTTTTAAATTAATTAAATTTATGTCTTTTTTCTCTCTTTCTCTCTCAGCCCTGACACATGGGAGTGTCGGGGGTGTCACCATGATTTTCATTGTCCCCACAGAAAACAAAAATTACAACTCCCAGCATGCCTTTCGCCATGATGCCGACTTGCCCAATGGGAGTCCTGCCACTGAGGCTCACAGGAAGTGAAGTATGGCTGAGCCAGCCCATGCTTCACTGTGCAATCGGTGCCCATAGGTAGGCCATGAGGGAGCCAGCCAGCTGACTGACGGTTAGCTCGGCTGTTGCCGTTGGTGACAGCCTCAGATCTATGCCCTCCTCCCCTACTGCTCCCAATGGTGCTTAGCGACCGAGGGAGCTAACCCCAAGCACTCTCCCTTCAGGCTCAGGAGGGTGAGCCACTACCAGATGATGGCTGCCAAAGCCCCATAAGTCTTCCCTCCTGCCCAAGGCATGCTGGGAGTTGTAGACGTAAGCCTAAGTCTCTGAATAACATGTCTGAGGTGTGGTGGGAGCAACTGGAGAGCGGGCCTTCTTAGTTGTGGCACCCTGCTTATGGATTTCTTTTTCCCAGGCAGGCTTGCCTAGTGACTGCATTAATGGCTTTTAAGTGCCAAGTGATTTCCCCCCACCCAAGTCCTTTTAACTTGATGAGTTTTTATGCTGTGCTTTTTTCTGTTATAACTAAACCACAACATTCCAAGACAGATGCAGGAATTACTGAATAAAGTTTATGATTTTTATGTAAAAGACTGACTATACCATTTTAACAGAAGAGTGAATGGAGGAATGACTTACAGCTGAGGCTAGAATGGAATGGTGGGCGGAGCTAGTGGCAGTTGGAGACAGTCAGGTAGAAGGAGGACAAAGACAGTAGTGAGAGGTCAGGAAAGTGGGAGCTGAGTTAGGACAGAGCAATAGTGACCTGGTTTGCACATAGTGACCTGGTTTGCTAGCCCATGCTTTATTTAAAATCAGCCACTCTACATGCCAGTACTACACCTCCCAGCATGCCTTTGGCAGCCTGCAGGTGCCTGTGTCCCCTTAGAGGCGCTTCCCTCCTCTCCTTGCTAATGCTGCTCCTCGATAGAGCATCAAGAAGTAGCATCGCAGAGGAGGGTAGGTAAGTAGCTGTCAGTGGATATGCCCAGCTCCAGCCAAGTCTTGCTGGGACTGCTTCAGCCCGCACTTCTCACCCACCAAGTGCTCCATCAGGATCCTGTACTGAAGTGTCAGGGCCAGCCAGGGCACTTGCCCCCCTTCATTGAGCCTTTTTCTGCACATTCGCAGAGTGCCTCCCTTTCCTCTTAAGAGTGAAGGCAAACTTCCCCCAGATTCTGAGAAAACAGTGATATCAGAATGGGGTGTCTTTGAGAATGTTCAGAGTTCAGCCTCTCAAAGGCATGCTGCTGTATCTAGTTATGATTTTAAAAGCACACATCCTGGGTGGGATGAGGCACAAATGGATGCAGCCCATTTATGTGGGTTGTTTCCTTTTATGTAGAATTGGGTTGACTACTTGAGACCGACCTTAAGGGTCTGGCTTGTGAAAGGCACACAGCAGCCATATGTCTGCACAGTCACAATGGCTGCCAAAGGCTGGTAATTCTGGCCTCCTGCTCAAGGCATGCTGGGAGTTCCACCCAAAGCATGCTGGGAGTTGTAGGTGTAAGCCTTGGTTTTTTATTAAATTCTTAAAAAATACTTAAAGCCCGAATTTTCATGTCTTTAGATTTTTCTGGTACATTGTACAGCCAAATTTAAAGTTTCTAACTCATCTGGAATACAGTAAACATTTCTGGACATACATCTTCCAGCATTATTATTATTATTATTATTATTATTATTATTATTTACATTTATATAGCGTCCCATAGCCAAAGCTCTCTGGGCTTTATAGGTAGAGATAGGCAACAGTAACCTGTTTAGGAATCAGTGTCCACTAAAGTCTAATTTTTAATTACTTTGTGTAAGGTGACTTCAGTTTCATGAAATTAATATTCCACCATATGTGATGACAATAACCTGGTTCATACATAACACCAGTTCATGGATTGTTTGTGATTAAAACTGTGAGTTATTTGTCCCTCAAAACCTCAACATCCAAGGTTTAGATCTTGTGTTCCTAGGTTGTTCATGAAAGCTGATGCAAATCAGAAGTGGTGAGTGGTCAGGAGGCAGTGTGCTCACTTGCAGTCATGTAGCCCCAACTAACTATAGATTGTTTAACCCATAGTTAGTCATTGTGTGTGAACCAGGCCAGTTAGTATTTCCCATGTCAGGAACCCAACAAAAACAAGCATGTGCCTTGATGTCATAAGCTGTAAAACATTATTTGATTTAAAAATTGTGCAATGTAAATATGATGTCCAAATAACTTGATTTGTGGGACTAATTACATAGTACTGTTTATTTATATGCATTGCACTTCCTCAAATCAGTTCATAGTGGCACTCATGGCTTTTCTCAACAACCCTGTGAAATAGATTAGGCAGAGAGACAGTGAGGTGCCAAAACCATCCAATGAGCTTCATGGCTGAGTCAGGATTTGAACCCAGGCATGACACAACAGTCCATCATGGGTTAATTTATCTATGTCAGGTCAAGATGCAGGCCAGCCACCATTATGAATATGCAAGCCCCAGCCGGGGGTTGCCATGGCTTCTGGTGTCATCCAAGGGTTAAAAAAAACCCTTGCACAAACCAAAGACAGGCTATTTAACCCTCAATTAACCCCTTCTGCCTGGGTTTGGATGACACAACAAGCCATGGCAACCCCAACTAAGGCTTACATGTTCATAATGGTGGATGGCATGCACCATGGTGCCCTGAAGGTTAATTTACCTACAGTGGATTGAAGTGTCATCCAAAACAGGTCTCTATCTACATCACAGTCTTTCATTGTAGTGTTAAGGTATTGCTTCAGTTTATATTTCCATGCATTTTTGATATTTCAATTTTCCTAACCTTCTGCTTTAACTCTACATTTAGTGGGAGACATTTTTTGCTACTGAATTGCTTTTAGGGCAACCATGATGGATGTGCAGAAAAAGTTAATAAGATCTTTTCCAATGCAGAGCCTTTTTAACAACCTTCTTAACAACTCTCTGTCATATTCTATCATTGGTTTACAAGGATTCTTCACAGAGTAAATAAATTAATTGCCCAATAAAATTTCTTTGTAATAGTTTTTTTTCAGTACCTAATTCTGGGGGGAAGGGGGGGAGAGGTTAAATAGGATTTGTAAGTTGCCAAAATAGAAAAAAAGAAATTTCATGGACCTAACAATCCCTCCTCCCACTGGTCAATCTATAGACATCAATCATCTTTAGCTGTCCCTTGGCTCTGCTTTTCCTGGTTTGAGTGCCGCAACATTTCAGGGCTCTTGCTTCCACTATTTACTCTCCCACCTTTCTAAGTAGACATGCAATTTCATGAAATTGCTCAGATGCTACATCTGATGATTCCCATTTGGAAAATGTATCGCACTGTGACCTGAACCTTTTGAACCAGAATGAAACAGAGTTGTTTGCATAGCTTTGGAGCATCACAGCCCTCCTGTGATACAAACCATAGATGAAGATATAAAACCACAGCTGGAGCACTTTTTAAAAAAAGAAAATCATTTCATTCTTTCAACTTGAATTTTAAAAGTAATCATGGTGGAGAATATGCCATGGTTAGTTTTTTATGATGTTGTACTGTCCTGGACAACTGAGTTGTTCAAATGTACCCTAAAGCAGTGCATTGTTGACAAGAGTTAGTTTGTATGATGTTGCAATGTTGTGTTTTCACAGTGTTTCTCAATTTGCCCGAAATGAAAAAATTGGAGACATCAAAATAAGGAAGAATATACATTTATTGGGGGTGGGGAAGGGGTGAGATACATTTTTTTTCACTGAATTCAGAACAATTAGACTGGTACCGTTTCCCTAGGCTGATTTTTAGAATGAAACAATGACCTGCAGATTTTCCAAACTTTCAGTAGCAGTTGAGAAATATATTCAAGTAGTTATGTCGTGTTCTGAAGAAGATGCAGCCTGTATAGTATAGTGACAGACTTTTCGGGGGTTTGTTTTAAAATATGTACTCTTTCTCAAAAGCTGTTCAGTGATAAAATGTTTGAGCTATTTACCAGAATTGGTCAGGTTTGGTTCTACAGTGCCATTATTATTGGCCAATGTTTAAGTTTGCTAACAATTCTGACAAAATCAGAATTATAAAGATGGAGCATTATAAGGTTGACTTAGTTGCATAGGTTATTCAGAATATGACAAAATAGCAAAACTTCACAGCAACAAGTAAAATGTTTTGTGGGAATTTTTAGCTCTTGCCTCATGAATAGCCGGGTGCTATTGAAATTGCTTACACTGATGTCTTTATAGCTTGTTTGGTAACCCATCATTCCCTACTCTGTACAGCAAGACCTACCAACCATCGAACAGGAGAAAGTTCAGTCTCCTCCACTGGTTCATCAGCCAGTACCTTCGGCAGTGGATACAGTATGGATAGTGAAGGAAGCAGCAGCAGCAATGCCACGACAGGGGACAATAATCTCTTTTCCATTCCAAGAATGTAAGGCTTTTTTAAAAAAATAATATGCTTTTATTAACTATAGAAAGACAAATAATGGGATTAGTTACTTTAACCCTGAAAAAACTGCCTTATATCCTCCCTCCGATCCCAATATATACTTAGGTCCCCTCTACAAGATTTCGATATGATGCCCAGTTGCCAGATTATGCGCATCTCCTCACAATCGCTTTTACACCTAATACCTATATACGAGAGGCGTTGAAGCGCATTGCTGGCTGTATGAAACTCGCTTTAAAATTGTTGACATGCATGCAAATGTTGCTGAAAGTAATGCGATTTGTCCCAAGAAACTGCCAAACAGGTTTTGCACCGTTTATTCTCCCTGCCTACCAGAATCTCCCACCTTTGGTTTCCTAGGTTACCTGTGGAATGATGTGGTTAACCTGTTTGGCTACCTCTCTCCCCTCCAATTTCACCGCCAGCTGAAATTTGTCTCCCCCTTCCAGAACTGCTTAGGAGTAAATGGGAATGTGCCTCAGAACTTTCCCCCTCCGGCAGCCTTTAAAAAAGTATTTTCGGCTGCCTCTCTCTGCCCCCCACCATTTGCCAGAGAGAGAGGAAGAGACCGAGAGACCAAAGAGAAGGAGCGAGAGAGAGAGAGTAGAGATCCACACAAACGCACGCCCAAACAGACAGGGGAAGCTGCTTCGTTCCTTCCTCCTCCTCATTTTCCCAGTGAGATCAATTGTTTTCCCTTCTCTCCTTCTCAATCATCCGTTGTCATTTTGGTAATGTAAAACATTCAGACGCACACACACACAGCAAGCAAGCGAGGGGAAGAGTTGTCTAAGCGGATCACTAATTATCCACACATACGCATGACAACAAGACCATCTGATCGTTAATGTGCCTCCTCACAAAATTGTTTACACGGACATAAGGTGCTCTTACTCCCGCGGTAAATTAAAACTCGCTATTTAACGCACATTCGAAAATGTGAATAATCGGAGATTTAAAGCACCTGGACCCCTGAATTGTGCTCCGTTCTTGTAGAGGTAAATTTGGTAATGCTCCTTGAAAGAGCTTTAAATCGCTCTTGTAGAGCCACCCTTAGATGCAATCCTGTCCTATGCATGCTTACTCAGAGGTAACTCAGTGGGCCTAAAGTAGCAATCCTACTCATGCTTCCCTGATTGTAAACTCCACTGAACACAGTGGGATTTTCAAATACACATATGGGATTGCACTGTTCTTCCCAGGGAAGTGTGGAAGTAAGGATTGCAGGCTACTTTCCTTCCCTTCCTTCTGCTTACTTAATTATTTATGCTTTGAACTCGAGTACCAATTTTCCAATGTTAAAGCCATCCGAAAGGAACAAAAGCTCAATAGCAATGATAATGAAAGCCTTAGCTAGCAACACCATAGTAGATGTTAACCCAAAACACATTTTGTGGGAAAAGAAACGTGAACTGCTATGGGGCAGTATAGAAATATAATAAATAAAATGAATGAAAAATGAATTATGAGACTCTTTTCCCACACAAAATGTATCAATGATTTATTTATTTTTAAAAAGCACATTTTGAGCCTATCTACACACGCAGGATAAAACACTTTGAAAACGTTTTGAAAACTGTATATGGAGTGTGTGCTGTGCCCCAACAGTTCTCAAAACTGTTATAAACCGTTTTAAATCGTTTTAAAGCAGTAGTGTAGATAGGCTGACTGTAGGTTTTTAATGTAGTTTATTTTGTTTTGTTTTTTAAAGCCACCCTTTAAGCTCTGCTGAAGGACAATATTAAAATCTTATCATAAAATAGAATTCCTACAAAAGATTGATGAAATAGGAAGGTTTTAGCCAACGGTATGAACCTGTACAACAAAGAAGCCTGATAAACCTCCCCGACAAACATATTCCACACACTTTGCAAAATACAATGTGTTTGTTTGCTGACTACATTTCTATCCAGTAGCAGTTCACAAAAGAAACGGGGCCTGTTTTATTATTAGTAAATTTATTAGGCAACCTAAAATAGGTTTTAGCCAAAATCATAAAAAATATATAATACAATACATAGCAGAAAAGTATAAGAATTCAATCAGAGTAAAATATATTAAATACAGTATAGGTAGTATATCAGAATGGCACATATCCTAAACATAGGGTGACCAGATTTTGAGAACAAAAATCCCGGTCCCCCCTGCCCCCCCCCAAAACAACCCCACCACCACACGCCCGCCCCCCCGCCTGCCCCGTGCGGCCCACACGCCCCCCGCACCGCGTCACCAGCCCGCCTTGCCCCGCCTGCCCCCGCCGCCCGCCCGCCCCCCCGCCCTGCACCACTCCACCCCGCCCGCACACACCCCCCGCCCGCCCCCCTGCCCTGCGGCGCCCCCCCGCACGCCCCTGCGCCGCGCCGCTCGCCCCACCCGCACCGCGCCGCTTGCCCCGCACCGCTCACGCCGCTCGCGCCGCCCGCCTCACGCTCCTTACCTGCTGGGGCGTCCGCTTCCCTCCTGTGCTCGGAATCTACTGAGAAACAAGCTTCCTGGCCTGTCTCTCAGTAGCGCGCCGGGTGATGACGTCATCACCCGGTGCGCTACTGAGGGACAGGCCGCGAAGCCTGTTTCTCAGTAGATTCAGAGCACCGGAGGGAAGCGGACGCCTCAGCAGGTAAGTGCCTCGCGCCGCCCGCCTCAAACCGCCTGCCTGCCTCCCACCACCTCCGCGTGACCCCCCCGCCGCCCCAGTTTGCCCCCGCCGCCCCCCGGTTGGCCCGGATCGCCCCAGGTTTCCCGGTTAGGACTGGGAAACCCCGGGCCATCTGGTCACCCTACCTAAACATGACCATTGTCCTCTGACGCAGTTCTGAGCTGAGCTGCTTTCACTGCAAACCTAGCTATATTTAACATAATGGACTTAGATGTGTCTGTCAGAAGATATATAATTTTATCCATATCTTTAAGACTGACTACCAGTGCTAGGTATCTCTTTAGGTATTTGTCTCTAGGGATTTTATACAGTTTACATTATAATACATAATGTATCGTGTCCTCTACCTCGTGACTGCCACAAATGCATAAGCGTTGTGGCCTGTTTCATGCAGCTCGCAAAATGAATCACCAGCAGGTGAAGACCTCTGAGCAAGATCTTCTGAGAAGAAGATCTATAGACAAGGGAAGTGCCAGGGGAAGAGGCATTCCCCTAAGTCAGGGGTGAGACCCTCAGGCCCAGGGGCCATGCTCCCTTCTCCAGACCCCACCCACCTTTCCCTCAACCACCCGCAATTTAGGGGTTCCCCAGTTTTTGAGCAGTTTCTCTATTCTAAAATGTTGAAATGCCTCTGCGAAGGGTTAGTGGCTGGAAGCAAGAACTTTAAGCTAAATCCTGCTGTCATTTGTGTGTGTGTTTTCTCCATGCCACCTTTGCCTTGGCCCGTCCCATCACTGAAATGCGGCCCCTGCGAGCGTCTCCAAAATGAATTTGGCCCTCAGGTTGAAAGAGGTTTTGTACCCCTGTTCTAAAGTTTATACAAAGAATAAGGCCAAAATCTGGCCTCAGGAGATTCTCTTCCAGAAACATTCAATGCATTCATTCTTTCCTGGCTTGCTATATAATAGCAGCACTTTATTCTGCTATGGCAGTCGGAGATAAAAAGAAATCATCCATCTTATTCTAAGTTTCCTCTTCAATAATTCTAGAAGAAAAATATTGCTGCGAAGTTCCATTTGATTAAAAAAGTTATTAGATCCTTTTGTCTATAGATCAGAACAGATTATTCCTTAAAAGTTTTTTTAAAAAAAGTTTTAAGCATACTTTACGGTTTAGGAGTGTAATTATTTTCTTTTAATCCCTAATAACATAATATAGCTTCAGGAAGTTTTAGAGGATGCTTCTGCTAAAATATTTGGATTAAGGTCATCTGGTTATCTTTATACAGAAAGGTAATTGAACTTCACACACCGATGGGGATATGAAAATTGAGCAGGAACTTCCACAACAGATAAAATGCTGAAACTTCATGCACCTATGTCAGAATCCAACCAGGCACATATGCTTCCGCCAATTCTTTTCTGCTCTGCAATTCCATTTTACACATGTTGGGTCCCGCCAACTGTATTGTGCAAGTGGATCCCATCCCTTATGCAAGGGAGATTTAGTGCTTTCTAGTGGAACCTCTTCATTTCTGGAAGAAGGCAGATCAGTGGGGCTCCCTTATGCAAATTCCTCTGACCTGCCTTCTTCCAGAAATGAGCATTTCCACTCATTTCAGGTTGACCCACAAGTGCTACATCACCTTTGCAGAAGTGGTGGTGGCCAGTCGTGGAACAGAATTGGCAGAGTGTAAGAGAATCATTGGAGGTGTTTGCATCCCATTGGATTCTGCCGCTTTCGTGCAATTATTAGAAAAACTTTTATACCTCTGATCCAAAACATGTGACATGAAGGCCCAATTCAGGTTTTCCATCTGACATTAACATCCTTCTCCTGGTGGGGTGCAGTCCTAAGGCTTTAGGGCAAGTATGCCCAACACCACACCAATTGCAGGTATTTGTCCAAAATGTGTGATTCTTCTAGCTACTGATGAGAGTGGAGGTATAATGGATGGATGGTGAATTGTTCGTGTGTGTGTATTCTATGCAAAAATGCCGCGTTTGCTCATAAAATAATTTGTGTGGTGGAAGCCTATGCACAGTCAAGACCTGGCCCCACATTCTATCACATAAACTTAATTGAGAATGGTATATAATTCATGTAAATAAATAAAATTTGTGTTCATGGCTTTCTCCCTTTGTCCTCTTACCACAGTCCTCTGCACCACCCAAAAAATCTGCTCTCCAGGTTTCTTAGCCCTCAAGAGCAGATTCTGAGGGGACACAAGGGACTGTGAGGGGAGGGGGAATTGCCCCCTTCCACTTCCACTGACGGTACTGCTCCCATCAGCAGAATGACAACATTTTAAAACAGCAGAAAGTCTTCATACTAGCAGACATCAGGTCAAGCCACGCCTTCAATATAATGCAAGGTGTGAGATTTCTCCATATCCCTTCACCTGGAAGCAATTTTCCTTGCACGAAAGAACAAGCTGCAGCTGATAGATCTCCTCTGTATGTGAAAGCCCAGCTTCATGCAGCAAATTCCAGTCTGCACGTGGGAATGCCTACGCAGATGTGTAGATGGGCGTGTTTTCCTTCTGCTGAAATCCACTTGCCTTTTTCAAATGGTAAAACCTTCATCATGACTTGCAGATTCCAAGGAATGAATATTTCATCATGCATAAACCTGTAAACATCTTAGTTGTTCACTATATCTGAACATTGCAGCATTCACAATGGAGAGCTTTGTTAATAGCTGCTCAACTGTGTTTTTCAACAGAGGAAAGATGAGCCAGAATGGGCAAGAACCAGTGAAGCAGTCAGGAGTTGGATTAACGGAGACTGAAGGTAACTGTGTGTCTTAAAAGTTCGTAGAAATTATTTGTTGACATTGCTATGCTATGCAGAAGCACCTAAAATGTTATTTTATAAACTAAGCTCTATTTACTCTAGGGCTGTTTCCTGATGTTACTCCTAGGAGTGACAGCAGTGAGAATTACAAGTTCTGAAACAGATGATCGATCATTAAAGAGAATAATAATAATAATAATAATAATAATAATAATATTTTTATTTCTTACCCGCCTCTCCGTTTGGATTGAGGCGGGGAACAACAGTAAATATAAAATATGATGCTTCCTTTAGTGGGAATTGCATACAATTGTTGCTATTTATGCTCCATCCAGAGATATGCTGCATGCCCTCACATTCCCACCTCTTGAGACCCCTGCCAGTGAGGGCTACGCTACCCAGTATTAAGGGAGCTAGACAGGTTGTGCCCCAATTGCAAGCTGTTTCTAAGTGCAACATTTTTCTTTTCCCATTTTGAATGAATAGCAGCCATTCACTATACAAAAGAAAGCAAATTCAATTATTCAGGGATATTGTTGGGTTTGGGAGTTAAATCAGTTCCCTATCCTGGGTATTGCAAGTTTCTGGAATGATCAGAAAATGTGAGAGCCTGTGCTTTATATGCAAACGTTTCCGGGTTTAATTCTTGGCATTTTCAACATAATCATGTAACAGAGCTGGACAAGATCTTTGCCTGTGAACTCAAAGAGCCACTGTCATTTAGAAAAGATAACCCTGGGTCAAATATTTATGGCAGGTTCAAAATTAATAAATTTGCCACTTCTGAGATGTGTCCCAGATTAAGATCAGTCAACTTCGTTTTCAAAGAACCATTGAAAACCAAGCCATCCCCTATTTCAGCTTTCCCCAGCCTGGTGCTCTCCAGATGTTTTGGATTGAAATTCCCAGCAGTCTAGACCATTAGCAATGTTGGCTGGGGCTGATGAGAGTTGAAGTCCAAAACATCTAGAGGCCACCACATTGGGGACATCTACCCTAGTTGCCTAGGGCAAGCCCACCCCTTCATTTGCCTGACTCCCCTACCTACCCTTTTAAAAAAAATCATGCTCAAATGTGACAGTGGAGTGCAATGAAATATTGAGGATTAGCTTCTAAAAAACAACAGCCATGCAGAAATAATACTGTATGATGAGGAGTTGCATTTGCACAACTTTCTGTGTATATAACTTAGAGCACCATTGCGCTTTGAAGTGGTAGCGATTTGTAACACTATGCCTATAAAAATGAAGGCAAATTTAAGGTTGGCATCAGTTTTGTGGTGAGATGGGATGGTAATTAACACGGTGTCAGCTTTTGAATTATTATTCCAGGAGACATTTGATTTATTTTAACCAAGCAGAGTTAATGATGTTTTAAATCATTGGTTCAGCCAACCAAGGATTAATAGAGGACAGTGACCAATGCCCGTGGGGAAACTGTATGTATATCAAACTTCTGTGCTGTCACCTAGCAGACTCTCAGTTGCTCCAGGAGCCAAAATACATCTTGCATGAATTACAGCAGTCTCTCCTGGATTAATAAATCCATATTTCCATAGAGATCAGGGTTGAATGGCGCATTTCTTGTCATACACATCATAGCCTTCTCAGCATCCTCCAGTTGTTGGTGGCAAGATGCTTTGGATAAGCCTAAAATGGCATGTAGTTCCTGGCAGAACCCTCATTGATTTTGGTCCCCTCTACAAGGATTCGCTTTTGCGCCTGGTTAGGCGATTATGCACATAATCGCAGAAGCGCATTTACACCTAATCCCTCTGCACGAGAGGCAGCGAGGCGCATTAACGGATGTCCAAAATGGGCTTTACAAGTAGTTAATGCGCATAAGCGCTTATTCACACAGTCAAAATGCGCTTTAACGGACGGAGCAAAATAAAACTCGCGATTTAACGTGCATTCGATAATGTGCATAATCGGGGAGATAACGCGCCTCTACGCCCGATTTGCACTCCGTTCTTGTAGAGGTAATTTTTTTCATGCGCCTTGAAAGAGCTTTAAATGCCTCTTGTAGAGGCACCCTTTGACAGGTTTCTTCAGTGTTTCATGGGAAAAATCTACCCTTACAAAAACTTCTTGTCAATTTTAATTTTGTATGAAATTAGGTGACAACTCTAGAATATGGGCCCCAAATAGATTTTGTATTCCAACTAAAAGATGTTCTCCAAGTGTGCCCCACCCTGTAGAATGAGCCCCCAAATTAATAACCCCAAGAGATGAAGCTGGCTACTAATACATTAACAGAATTATAAAAACAGGTTCAGAGGTCAGGATAACTTGTTCACACAGACTTTCATTTTCTTCATATGGGTGGGGGGAATTGTAGCTTAAGTAATGTGTTTGTTTGGTTTAATAAACGTCCCGTGATTAAAGGAATATACTACAGCAACTTTCAGATTGGTGCCTTCTAGATGTTTTGGGCTTCAACTCCCATCAGCCCCGTGTTGTGTCCACAGACATGGGACCCTTGGAAACAGGAATCTGGTTCCACACAAAACTTAGGTGGTAGTCATTTATTTTAGTGCTCCTTCTTTGCAGGCGGCTACAGGCAGACTGGCCTTTGCATTGCCAGCCTGCTACAAAACCTGGGATGGATTATCTATGCTTAATTGCAGGTCATTCATAAATCCTGGCCTGGCTTTAAGAATGGGCCTATCACAAACGCTACATCCCTCCTTTCCTTCAATGTGAAAAACAGCAACATAGCTATAAAGCTAGAGTATCTGAACAACAACAAAAACTACAACTGTATAAGGAAATATACAACTAAATGCACATATTAAAAATGCACATGCAAATCAAATTAGGTAAACAAAAACAATTAGCTCATAGTTCACAAGAACAGTTTCTTTTATGTAATACAATCCTGCAAATAGCTTGGAGCACGGCGGCTGGTCCTTGTTGGGTAACGTTGCGAGTTCATCTCTGAAACACCAAGAGTTGCTGGATCTGGTGCTGCAGGAGTGGTGGATGGGACGGGATTTTCACTCTGTGTTAAATGATCATCATCATAGTCAGGTCTTTGGGTCTGAGGGGTGTTGTGAAGTGGTTTAATGTGTGAAACATTCCTTGTGATTTTATGGGTACCCCTCTGTGCCGTAACCATCGTGCCATTTATCATTGTGATTTGATATGATGCAGGACAGAAAGGCATTGAAAGTTTGTTTCGAGGTTGGAGATTCTTAACAAGCACCATGTCCTCCACTTTGAATGGTACTACTCTGCGGCTGAAGAAATGCCAAAATTGAGGTGCTTGTAGCATTGAAGGCCAACATGAGTTGAAAAGGTTGTGATATATCTGGACTCTGGATGGAGCTCCAACTGGTGGTAACCAGCCTATCACAAACACTACACCCCAGTCAGCATAGTTAAGCATCCTGGGACAAAACATATGGAAAGCTGTACTTCAACGCTGCAAGCATTTCAATCTAACATTCCTTAACACACACACATACCTATCTCACAATATCATAATCACAACTGCTTTATTAGACTTTTCTTATTTTCTCAGTAAGTATGCAACTGACCATATCCTTCATTGCACCCATTTCCCACCCCAAGTGTGATGCCACCACCTTTGCCGAGTGGAGAACGAAACCATGGAATAAAACATGGACACCAGAGTTTGGGATAAATTATGGCCTCTTTATTTAATTAGGGAAATTCTCCCCTCCCTGGATCTGCATGTGAAAGTGTGGGAATCTTAACCATCTTACTCTAGGCAACTAGCCTGCAATAAGGGCGAGCCACTCGGTTGAACACAGGGGTCGGGAGAACCCGAGCCCTTTTTCAAGCTACACTTCAGCATATAGAGGAACCATCCTGCATCATCCCCACCCGGTGCTGCACAGCTCCGGGGAAACGAGACAAGAGGGTCCCTAAAAGCAAACCATATCCTGACACAAGACCTGCACAGCCCCAGAGGAGCAGGGCCTCTGGATTGCCAATTACCAAACAGGTGCTACAGTGCTCACCATCCCTATTCTGATCACATGTAATTCCCGCACAACTCGCCATAGGAGGCAGCAAAGTCTCAGCTTCCTAACCCCACTCGCAGATCCTGCAGGAAAATATCATTACCTGCATCGAAGAGGTGAACTCCCATCTGCCCTGTAAAGTAAGCTGACCAGATAAAATCCGGGTCAGGGCTCATGTAACTTTAACAGTTGTAGAGAAAAGGGAATTTCATTAGGTGTCATTTGTATGCAATTAGTTCCTGGTGAAATTCCCTCTTCATCACAACAGTTAAAGGTGCATGGACTATACTAGAGTGACCATATACAAAAGAAGGCACGGCCCCTGCAACTTTAACTGTTGTAATGAAGAGGGAATTTCACCAGGAACTAATTGCATACAAATGACACTGGCTGAAATTCCCTTTGCTCTACAACTGTTAAAGTTACATGAGCCCTGACCTGGATTTTATCTGGTCACCCTACTGTAAAGATCCCCTCTGGAAGGAATAATAGCAGGATGTGGATTGGCAATTCCCTGCCGATCCTGTTGGATAAGCCGAATGTCCCTATTTACATTTTTAACTGCCTTATTTAAACTATGGGCATCCCAGCCCTCACGTCATTGATGTCTAGGGAGCATATTCGGCCACACTATACAAGTGTCTGGCCACAAACTACAGATGGTGTGAAAGTCTGCTTTAGCCTGTAAAATTAAGGTCTTCCCTTTTAGAAGGCCCATATCATTTCCCCCCAGGTGCAACACCAAAACCATGGACAGGCCAAGCACAGCACCAGACTTGAACAATGTATGGAGGAGACCTCCCCAGTGCAAGCCGAACCTCACCAACCATTGGATGGAGGCTGGTGGACCGAGACCCAGCTGTGTGCCGGCAACTGCTCGCGTCGCTCTATGGCTGGCCCAGAACATCATGCTGTGTCCACATGATGAGGACCTTCACAGGCACTGGCCTCCACCAAATATATGTAGAAAAAAATGCAGCTATTTACAATCATAATGGAGTGCTTCATTTGTGAACATATAACTTAAAGATCTTAGACCACCATCTCCCTATGGCCTGTATACCATTGTCACCAAACCCTGCTGCCGCTGCAGCCGAAACTGAACCAATCCTAAATGAATGATCTGTGCGTGGCCTCAAAGCCAATCCGTGCGTGGCCTCAAAGCCGGCGCCCGGCAACCACCGCAGAGGGGGGAAGCCCCAATCCACTGCTCCCACCATGAAGGACTGCCGCGGACACCAAACCGTTGGTGCAGGGAAGCTTCCCAGCCCCCAAAACGTTCCCACTGAGAGTGTGTGCTCGCCGAGCCAAAGGCCTTGTGTGCACGCACGAGCTCCTCTGCTACCGTCTCCTCTTCTCTCAGCCAGAAATCAGAAGAGGCCGAGTGTCACGTGGGGCGAGCCTTTTATAGGTTCACTCCAACCCATCCTAAGGCTGCACGCGTGCCACACACATGAGCAGCATTTTCCTGACTCCTCCCCGCCCGCAAAGACGACCCCTTGCCCAAGCCATACCGGCTGGGCAAGAATCAGGCTTGCCCCCTCTTTCCTCCCTCCCTTTAAAATCACATTGCAGCTAGAAACCCTTTGGACTCTTTGTGTGCCGTCCCGTGGAGTTCCTCTTGTAGCTATGGATCTGTTCTTATAAACACACACACACACACACACACACACACACGGGGCCAGCTTTCAAGAACATCTGCATCCACTATAGTATAGAATTTGAAATAGTATAGAATTTGCCATAATGTAGAATTTGAAATTTAAAGAATATGCCAGACAATTTATGCTTTGCTTCTGCCCTCTTGCAATTTGTTTGCAAGGATCACTGAGCTCTGGTGTGTGATGGCACAGGCTGTAGCATGCACCATTAGAGCGAAGGGAGGTGAATAAACCAGCCAACAAAGTGCCTCTTCCTTCTTTTTTACTCATTGTTGCCACTAAATAGTTCTTTAACCTCTGGAAGTTACTTATTTAGCTTGCCAACTGTCTTATTAGGTAGTGTAGTAAGGCAATTAAGCTCAGAGTAAGTAACAAGGTCTACAGTTTTTACCAAAGTTTTTAAAATGCAGCAATTTAAAAGCTACTGTGCAATATTTCCTGTGGGGTGGAGTGGGAACTTAATTTCAAAACTGTTTAACAGTTAACACAAGAACAATGAGATATGAAAATAACTTTAACAACTATACAATCTGCTGCCTCTAAAAAAATGTGATGTGCAGTGAAAATTCCTATTTCTTTTTAAATCATGACCTTCCCTGTAAGTATCATTTTAATCAATACAGCATTATAGTTACTAACCATATGAGCGTTGATTTGAGGGGAATGGATATTGATCCAAGACTTTACAGAGAAAACTGGCCATCTTGAAGTCTCTAACAGCACAAATGACAATGTCTATTTTTAGTTTCAAAGTAATGTCCAAAAGTGCAGAAAGCCAGAGTTTGCAAAAACCCTTGAAAGTCCTTCTTTAGATGTCCTATAGATCAATATATCATGTCCCTTAAAACAGCAGGAGATGACACTTGTGTAGCCCTATTGTCTCATCCTCAGATGGCTTGAGTAAAAGCAAATTGATGTAGGCAGTAGCACTTAAAGCGGCCTTTCTTCTGAGTAAACATGAGATTGCATAATGGAGACTTCTGACAGCACTGAAATGGCTTCATATAGGAAGGCAAACAAACCCATAGAGCAGAACCATAGGCATCCATCCTCTCTGTTATTATTCATGCACCTGAAACTGCTACAGCATGGAGAATTGTCATTCAGTACTTCCATTCCTATTAGGCCAGCTACCAGTTTTTATTTTTATAATTTTTTTATTTATTTCGACATAATAAAACATAAACAACATAAAATACAAAACCTAACCCTCAACAACCCCCCCCCGTGCGCCCCACCCCCATGAGACCTTCTCTTAATCATTCTTCATCTTTCTAAAATTTTAACATCTCTTTTGAAGGTTTTTGTCCCTTCCCCGATCTTAATACATATTCCAAAAAGGGACACCAGCCAGCTACCAGTTTTTAGATTTGTTCATGACTGAGAGCATAGTTCCCACAGCAATAACACTGGGGGAATTTTAAACTTAACGCAGGGAATAATAATTGGCATATTCTCCACAAATTTGCTTTCTCACATAACTATAGCATGGCACACAGTTTGCATGGGGCCTTATGGTGTGTTTAGTGGAATGGTTAATCCACCCCAGATGTTCAGTGTATACAAAGGTTTTGTATACGAAAGTTGTGAAGTAGTCGTTAGAAAACAGAAGCATATTATTATTATAATTATTGCAGTATCCTCTCCCTCACTGCTTCCATAGCTACTTTAACATATATTTTGTTCATTTATCATCATAAACTCATGTTTGGTGCTGTCCCATACAGGGTCACATCTGCTGTCTAGGCTTCATGGCAACCTCAGATGAATCAATGTCAAAATATTTAAACGGAGGAAATAACCCTGAGGTTGATCTCTGTTGCTGAATAATTGATTTTGTGCTGAGAGAGAGAGAGTGAAGAAGAAGAATAGAAAGTAGGCAATACAGGTCCCTATCTGCAGCTGGTCCTCTGTGTGCATTGGCTGGTACAGGCTGGCTTTCCTTTCTGACAGTGCAGGCTGGTGGCTCCAATATCAGTGGGTGGTGAATCTGCTATGGGTTTCAATCAGAACCAGTCAGAATTCTACAGGTCCTTTAGGGTTCTGACTGAAAACCAGAGCAGATTCATCACCCCACCGACATCAGGGCAGCCGGCCTCCACTGCTTTCTGATATATTGCTTTTTTTTTCTTGCAAAGACATACTCTGTGGATTAAAAAGTAACTGAGGAGGAATCAACCCCAACCCAACGGAGTCCTAATAAATCTGAAGACCCATGAATTTATTGATTTATTTATTGCATTTTTATACTGCCCATCAGCCAAAGCTCTCTGGGCAGTACACAATTAAGAACCATAAAATATAACAAGTAAAAATTTTAAACATTAAAAAGTTTAAAAGGCAATATAAAACCAGCTGCATAAAAAACCAGGGAAAGCCTGTGGGAAAAGGTATGTCTTCAAGAGGTGTTTAAAAGATGTTATGTTTTCCACCTCCTGAACCGCACTAGGGAGGGTTTTCCAGAGGGTAGGTGCTGCTACAGAGAAGGCCCCGCCACCAAGGTTCTTCATGGTGGCATTCCATTTGTCTCGGAATGGCCATGAAGTAAAAACATGCAAAATCTATTTTTTAAAAATTATCCTATCCTGCCTTTACTTCTTGGCTTAACAGTCTTCCTAGTCCACCCACCTCAAATTAATCTCCACAAGCTTCTTACACCAGGACATTTGGCAATAATCCCTGACAATTAAGGAGCATTTTGCCTTTGCCAACAAAGCAAAAAAAATGCTGCCATTGCTGGCACCAACTGATATGCACAGGGCAGAATGTCATCCTGCAAGCAGCACAAAACACATAGGGACAGTTCATACATTCCAATGCTCTCTCCAGAGCAGTCCCATGGAATGTAGATGCATGGAGGTAGCAGCATGCTTTCAAGCATATTTTTTCGGTTGCATTATGTGAATCTCTGCTGGGTCCTGTATTTGTAGAGGCACCAGCTGGCTAGAAAGAAGCAGCCTTGGTAAGTATGGTTACTTTTCGGGAACTGATAGTATTTCAGTTCTAGGGATCACCTATTTCAATACCTGCTTCTTCAGCTTACATACTTGTAAACAGGCAGATATAACAAGAATATTATATTTCTCAGAATTCTCCCCACATGAGGAAACAGACCTGTAAAAGTTCCCTGAAATTTCATAACAGTCAGGGAAAAGGAAAATGTGAAACAATGGCTGAATTCGGACAACACGATAGTCAATTGTGGGGTAATAATCAACTTTACAGTTGTTCATCTAGGGGGTACTCCCCACACAACATGGTAATAATCAACTGTGGTGTGGATTAGGATCAGCGCTGAGTTGACTATGGCAGCATTCGGACGACACGATAGTCAACACCCCCCCCCCCGGTTGATTATTGTGTCATCCGAATTCAGCCAGTATGTAGCCTCTGTGTGTGTGTGTGTGTGTGTGTTTCTTCTGTACCAGAGCGTTCTGTTTGCCCCTTGGTGACTTTCTTTTTTGAGGACTGTCAGTTGTACATGTCTTGAAGATCAGGACTTATTTCAAAATAACCAGCATTCCCTTAGTTTCTGACAACTGTGGGTACCTCTAGACGGCTTATTTGCACCTCATTGAATGCGCCCTGGCGGCATTTGTGACAGACGAGTGGGGCGCAAATCAGACGTACAGCAGATTTAAAGGCTCCGATTATGCGCATTTTCAAAGTGTCGATTTACCGCGACTTTAATTTTTTCTCCGCAGTTCAAGCGCATTATCTTAATGTAACCAATCCATTCAGATTAATACTAATAGTGGGTATAGTTTGGAAGGCAGGGCTGGTGGTGATGACATTAGTGAATGGCTGCCCCTTCGTTGCTAGAGAAAAGGGGAACAGGATGTGCGCTGTTCTTTTGGAGTATTTGAGGTCCGCTAAGGCTTCGTATCTACTCTAGTTCCCTCCCCCCCTCCCTTCTCTCTCTGACTTGCTGGGATCCTGGCTGGAAAAAGGCAGGGAAACTTCTCTCCGTGCGAGAGAGTTCCTGGCATTGAGCAGCCATCTTGCATGCTGTTACTCAGGAGTAAGGCGCATTGGGCAGGTGAGGGGGCTTGCTCCCTGGGAAGCGTGGCACAGGACGTGCTCTCATTTTGTCCCTAATTCAAGCCTCATTGATCTCTGTGGTTCACATTTCCTGGTGCTAGTGAATTTCGTGTTCTACTTCCTTTTACTGCCTGAAATCTTTTTTCAGCAAAGCAGTTTAATACAAAATCAAGCCCACAGGATGTTTCCAGGGAGATCCGATTTGCAACAGATTAACATCTGAAAGACAAGCAATCTTTCTATCTGACAGGAAGAGACTGCAATATAACTTGCTTTACCAGTTTTACCTGGTGGGCAGGTGTAACGAACGGCGGGAAATGCAGCAGTGGGCGGTACCAAAGGCCACTAGGGCAGTACTTTCCTCAACTTTTCCTCATTCAAGGTTCGGTCTATGCTCCAACTATGATGTGAATCTACGCATATAAACAATTGTAAGGCACAGCATATGGAGCCCATAATGCGCGTTCACGGCTCTCGTCTATCACTATTAGACGTAAATTCGAATATAGGAAAAGCGCATATTCGGAGAAACAGGCTCCAAAGCGACATCATATAGAGGGACCCTGTTTGTACAGATGAAAGAAAGCTTTTGCATTGCTCCATCATTGGTATTCTCATTATCCATTTTGTCCTCCAGATTTCTCTAGGCAATTCTATGTGCTCTTTGGCTCCATTTTTCCTCTAACCCTACACACTTTGCTGTATTTTTATTCCACTTTTGGTTCTCTTAGCATTTCAGTAAAAGAAGAAACACACTGATGGGCTTTATTAACTATCTGAACTTGCCATTTGGAATGGCACTGTGTGAGGCCTTTGCTGCTGATCTGTAACCAACTATTTAAATGTAATCTTGGTGCCTTTAACCTCATAAATGAAGATATGAGCTCAAGAACTAATCCTTCATTAACTTCCTTAGCAAGCAGATTCTCTGGGCTGATTCACACCATATTTCAATGGTTTAAGGTCTTGAGATTCGATTAGCACCAAGACATCCGTTTATGGCTGATGTTTTGAGTGCTGTAAACCCTTTGCAGTTATATATACAGGGAAGGGTTTATTTTAAATAATGCTGTGCCAAATTCTGCCTCCTGTGTTCGGGAACTTTTTATTTCCCTATGAAAGAGGCATTGTGGAGTTTTTTCCCTGCCTCTTTCCCAGGGAGGAGGAGAATTTTAGTTGTTGAGGGGTCTTCTTTCCTGCACCTATTGGAGACCATATGACCTCGCCAGTAGACATTCAGAAAGAACTCTTGGGCTCCTGCAAATGCCAGGAGTGTTCTCTAAAAAATAAAACAATAGAAAGAAGAGCTCTTTCCTAACCTGCCACAATCCCAGCAATCCCCACTGCTAGAAGCAGCTATAGGAAAAAGACCCCAGTAGCACCAAGAGAAGTTTCTCTTCTCTAATAGCAGTTTCGGGGGGATTATTTTCAGTGGAGGTTAGCGGCACTTATGACACCAGGGTGGTGAATCTGGTCCAAGTTTCAGGTGGGTTCTGACTAAAACCCAGAGCGGATTCACCACCCCACGAACATCAGAGCCACCAGCCTCCCCTGATTATTTTTATCAAGGCCATGACAAGTGGAGGAAAGATTCTTGAAAAACTTTATATGGCCGGGGCAATGATGTGGGTGACACTTTAAAATAAATGCTCTCCCACATATACAGCTAAAGTTATAACAGTCTAAATTGTACCACCTGTCAAGTTAGAGACAGACTGGAAGGGGAGGGGATTGTGCTCTATCATATATTAGATTTTAGACATAAGGTTTCTCCACATTTTGCAAATATCTTGCTGACTCACTGGGGCTTTGGCTTCTGGAGTCTTTGCAGGTCTAAGGATCAACACGATACATGCGCTCGCCCCCATTTTTGCTGGGTCCTTCCCATATGTTTCAATTTTACTACCAGCAGATGGTGCTGCAGTATAGTGTGTTTTCCATTTATTATTGCATTTTCAGAGGTTTATAAAATGGTGGATTCCCACTTGAACAGCATGAGAGGCATCAGATGTTGACGACATCATGAAAAGGACCGCATACTTCCATGAGTCACCAATCATGAGCGTGCAATAAACCGCTCACGTGGAGAAGCTCTTAGTTTAACTGTTATCTTATACCCATTTTATTTCAACAACAATTTTTTATTGCAGTCAATAGATGATTCCATTACACCAAAAGTTACATAAAAAGGACTGAGCATACATTTAGCTATTGAAGACAATTAGTCATGGAGGATCTAACAGAAATGGCAGTTCAGAAATTTGGCCACTTGCTCGGTGATTGACTTGTATGAGCTCTGGAGTAATAGGCTGAATTCGGATGACACAATAAGCAACTGGGGGGGGAGGTGGAACAATCGTCAGCTGTATTGACTATCGTGTCGTCCGAATGCTGCTATAGTCAACTCAGCGCTGATCCTAATCCACACCATGGTTGATTATTTATTACCATGTTGTGTGGGGAATACCCCCTAGTTGAACAACTGTAAAGTTGATTATTACCCCACCATTGACTATCGTGTTGTCCGAATTCAGCCATAGAGTCATTTGATTTGAAAATGTTCTCTTTCTCTCACACATAAGCCCTTGGAAACAAGTGGGTTATAGAATAGAAATGAATAGAAGATGTTGGATACCTTGCCACACAGATTAGTTACCGCACACAGCAGGATTCCATAGGTAATCTGAGCTCCACAGAAAGTGTGCATTCATATGATACACATTAATTTCTGCAAGGCCACATAAAACATCTCCCATGTACCAATAAGAACAGTCATGAGTGAAGGGTCATAAAGAGAAGGATTATAAAACCGTGGGCACTTCCATATGGAAGCTCCTAGCGCTACCAGTGAGATGGCATTGTGTGGCTAATCCACCTTTCTCTCTTAAAGGATTATCTGCAGTAAGAGAAAAGATGGAAGAAACAGTGGAAAAACATGGGAGAGTTACAAGATTTATTTACTTATTTATTTATTTCATGTATATTCCGCCTTTTTTTCCTTCAAGGAAACCAAGGCGGTGTACGTAATCCTCTTCCTCTCCATTTATCCACATGAAATTGTCTGTGGACACACACACACACACACCAATAAAATTCCGTGAATGAAGGAAAGCGAGGGAACCATAAAAGCCTCATCTGGAAGCACCTTATAAGTAAGCCAAGAAAACAGAGCATTCAAATAGCCAAAACCTTTTTCTCCTCTGCCCCGCCCCCACTTTTCCCAAATTGATCAAATCAATGCTGCAGCCCATCCGAAAGCCTCTCACATATGCAGCCAATGCTAGGAATTGGGGCCAAACCTCATGCTTATCTAAAAACTAAAATACATGACTAACTATTCTATACGGAGAGAAAGATTTTCCGCTCTCCCCTGCCCCCTGCAGCAAAACTCCATCCCAGATCCTGTTTTCATGCAGCAATGCTAAGTTGTTGATACGGCTACTGCTATATTTAAAGCCTTTTCCCCCGAAGCACCCTTTCTTTCTTGTTGACAGTAAAATGGATGGTCTCTGAAAAGAGCTTTTTGTTGCTACTGTTTTCATTTCCAGACAGTAGGGGGGAGTGCAGAACAATTTTAATCTCTTTTTTGTGTTCGCCGGCAAATAGGAGCTAACAATGTACAAGCGGGAAGCCTAAAGCAGTGGAAGTGAGCGAGGAGAGAATATTCCAAAAGCACAGCTTCTGTGAGCTAGAAACAAAGAGCTTTGACCATCAAGCAGATTTTTAAAAAAAGATTTGGAAAATGGTGTTGGTTTTTTATGTTTTAATGGGAGGTAATAAAATTAAGTCAGGGCTTTAGAGCTATGCAGTACTACGTAATAACCTCGATGCATGATGATATCTTAGTATAAGACCTTTATGCACAATCAAGTCGATTAGCCCACATGCAACACAGGACTCATGCAGGCCGCACAAGCGCAGCTCTTTGCAAATGGGGAGAGATGGGTTGGCGGCAGGGGAACAGAAGTAAACTGTGGTAGCCTGGATTACCTTTTTTATTCACAGTTTTATTGGTTTGTCATTAATAAACTCAATACTGTTGATTTTGGGATTAACTGTTGGGAGAAGCTTTCTCACAGGCAGAAAGTAATAGTCCCACTTTATGTGTGTTAATACTATATTTCTTGCTATGTAGATTTATTGTTTGTGGTTACTAGTTGGATGCACTCTGTAGGAGAAGGGAACACTTACTACTCTGAGTGGATCTTGAATTAATCCATGCTTTAAACTAAAATGTACCACGCACATTTTGTATTTTAGGGGCCTTTTTGCCTGTATAAAACACACACTTGCACACACAAATGTACTCATATATAGGTTGCAGAGGTTTTGTCACGCATGTAAGCAAGCTGCCGTGTACTGTGAAGGAAAGGCAGAAGAGAAGTGTTCTAAATAAATAAATAAAGCTCCCTCTTTCTAGTCCACTTTGTGTATCTGTACACAAAGAGATTCACTGACTTAACAGCCTTCCGGAATTTAAGAAAGCTATAAAGACTGATCTCTTCCGGCAGGCCTACCCAGTTGAATTTTAAGATGCTTTTTAATAATGTATTCGTTTTATATGTTTTTAATAATTCATTAGTTTTATATGTTTTTAATCAGTTTTATGTATTTTATGCTGTTTTGTATTAATGTTGTTCCCCACCTCGATCCAGAGGGAGAGGCGGGTAAGAAATAAATAAATATATTATTATTATTATTATTATTATTATTATTATTATTATTATCATTGCCCATGAAAGCTGATGCCACAGGAGTCTTTGCTGGTTTTTCCACCATGAACAAAAATGGCTACCCTTCTGGAATTTGTCCTATTTAATGCAGTCCCCTGCCGTTCTGTTATATACTATTGCAAAATTCTCACTGTCTCCAGGAGTGCTGTTGACGTCACTACTGCTGAAGTCCCCTCTCCCTCCACTGCAAACTGCAGTGGGAAGCTGAGATGGATCCTGCAGGGAAAGCAAGCTCACTGATAAAACAATCCTGTCCACATAAAACTTCCCAGGTTCAGTCTCAATTATTGTCAGTGTAAAGGAAGTCGGGTAACAAGGCTGGAAAAACTCACCACCATAAACCGTAAAGAGTGTTTGCCAATCAAAGTTCAATGTTGGGCTAGATGGTCAATTATCCAACTCAGCTTAAAGCAGCTCAAATATTCTTAGAGTGGAAGGTCAATAGAACAGTGACTTAAAAGCTTCTCTATGTTAAGCATAAGACCTGCATCCTTACCGGGGCTTTCTGCTTCCGTTTTTTTTCTAGGTTTATGATGGGCTCCTTTATATGGCAGACATGTAATTTGAGTTGAATTGAATTGAAAACTTCCTTTTTCTATCTTTTCCATTACACAACACCATCTAATGGCTGAATTATAGCACAACACCAACATTTCACACAGTGAATCAATTGGAATAACACCCCTTTCTGTGTTATCTCAAATCTTTTTGAAAGTGGGATAAAGGGGGCAAAAGTGCAGGAGACATCCTGTAAGTTGATGATGTCGTGTAAAGGACCCACCAACTTCCATGAGTGACCAATCACGAGCATGCAACAAATCACCCATGTAGAGAAGCCATTAGCACAGGTCTTGTAAATACAAGATCTTGGGTTCTGCCTCTGGAGCTAAAGAGCTGCGGAAATACCCTCACCAGAGAACTTGGAGGGTGGTTCCAATCTGGGCTAAATCAAGCCATGTTTTGATATGGTATGTGGTAGCTCATTATATAAATGGGAGAAATATGCTGATACTTGAGTGAGGTGTTCAAGAATCAGCAGCAATCTCCAGAAAGCTGGAAGAGGGCTGTTAGAAGATCAGCATTGACCAAAGAAAAGAGGATTGTTGAAAGACATAGGATGTTAAAATATATATTTTTTCTCTGGTAGGCGTGTGACTATTTCTTTTTAAAATAAAAAACTAGTTCTTTTCACTTCTTTTCTTCTTTTTTTTTCCTCCTTGGTTGTGCGCTGACTTGTGTGCACAGGCAGATACATTTTTTTGAAAGTTCACAATGTTTCAGGATGAAACCGATCTAAATTTGAAGCTGCTATACAGTTGTCCAGGCAGATGTGAGGATTAAGCGTCAGATCGTGCATCTGGATAACTTCAGTTTTTGTATTTCAAAAACTATGCTTGCTTGACTTCTTCTCTCTAACCAAAAAAAAAATAAGGGGGTTTTGTTTTTCATTATAGGTGACAACAAGACAAATTTGAAAGACCTCTGATATTAGGAATGTGTTTAATTTTTCATTGGGTTTAAGCTTTCTGATCCACAACACAAAACAACGCTAGTGGATCCTTCTTAATGAGTAGGATTGCCAGCTGTTTGGTTCTAGGCTGTCCCAGCTGCATTCTTTGACCTCTGGGCCAGTTGCCAGGCAAGAAAGAAGGAAACAATGTTTTTCTTGCCATCCAGTTCCCCCTTTCCCTTATCCCATTTAAAAAATAAATAAATCTTAAAATATTTTAATTTTAAAAAACCCGTTGTTTCTTTTGCCCATGCATGCATTGCAATTCTACATATACGGGCTTAGGGGTGGGGCTTTACAGAAGCTGGGGGGGGCACGCAGCACCATGCTGTAATGGCGAAATTTATGCTCGTGGAATTTGACGGGATGATACTGTCCTCCAGGTGTCTCTCTTTGGATTTTTGCACGTTTTGAATGAATTCCCCAAACATAATAAAACCTACAAAATGCAGCTGCCGTTTACAATCATTTCAAACAGAATGCAGTGACTTATAATGGGTCTGAAGCCACAATGTCAGATGCAAAGGAGGACAGAGCCGTTGTTCCTTTAGCAGTTGTTTAGAAGGGAGAATTTGGAAAGCCTCCAGACTATTAGCACGAAGTCTGAATAAGGGCGTCATCACATGCGGGGTTTGATGCACACCTGCCGCGACTTTGATCCACTTTTTCAGCACTGGACTCGCTCAGGGTGTGAGAACAGCAGGACGGGGACAACGTCATGCGAGTCCAACGCTGAGAAAGCGGATCAAAGTCGCTGCGGGTGCTCCTCAAACCCCGCCTGTGATGACGCCCTAAGTATCAGCCTTGTGGCTTTCATCAAAGTAGATAATGGACAGTCAGTTATGCAATCCTCTGGCAATGCTTACAGAGCCCTATATGGCTCTGTGTACCTCTTCAGATCACTGACCAGGTTCATTGTCGTGTGTGTGTGTGTTAGATCCACAGAAACAGATAATTGAAAACAAGGGCCAAACGACATGTGACATTTACTGCATCTTTGCATTTAATGTGCAGTTTTTTTAAAATGCAAATAACGTCAGCTGAGAGGGAGGTCTGACAATGATCAGGAATACCGTAGGTGTGGAGAGGAAATTTAAAGCTTTTTCATAAGGAAAATCTCTCCACTGAAATGGTGATTTGCTTTGTGGGGAAATTCCCCATTGGCACAAGCCTCAGAGGATGAGATTTCCTCAACACCACAGCAGGGGAAAAGGAAGGAGCGCAGAGAGAGGGTGGGGAAGGAGGAAATAGGAGCGGGAGGGATGCATATTTCAGATTATTTGGATGCAAATTTTTCTCTCAGAATATGCATTTTAAATCCGTATTTTGATCAATTTAAACTACACAAAACTATGGCACAACAGAGATACGCGAAGTGAGAAAACGATGGCTAATTTTCAATCTGCTCAATGGTCCAGCAAGGGCAGATCAAGACATTTTGTATAGGAGTTCACAAAGATTGTATAGTTCAAGGATCCCTAAAATTTTTCCACACACAGTCCACTGGGGCACCACCTCATTGAACTCAGTTTGAGCTTGAATCATTTTTGTTGTGTTTTCACCATGAATACAAATGGAGAAGGAGGGGAGAAAATGGCGAAATGGTGGCATGAGACCTTTTTATGAGTCAAAGAATCAGACAGGTCGGCAGCCAGGCTGGAAACAAGCAAGGTAAAGAAAGGCAGTTACTCACTGGTGTAAATTATGGGTGAAGTTTGGGTCAGGGCGTTCAATCAATCGATGGTCTTGCACAAGAATAGGAATGATTGGGCCATAATGTCTTCGTCCTTGTCTTTCCGGATTCCTTTCTTTCAGAAATAGGGTTATTAAATTGTTAGATAGAACTCAGATTAACAGGCATGTTATTTACATAATATTACATGGGACAAGTATAAGGAATATATATATACTAGGTATGGATGACAAGACTTACATTCTGAAAAAAAAAATTGCATTCTTCTGTTAACCAAAGTGAGGTGGTGCTATGCAGAAAAACTTAGCACATCCCATTTTCATTTACTGGGTTTGGACCGAGGCAGTGGGCAAGTTTTGTAACTCAGCCAGTTTGGAGTTAGAGCTGGCCCAAGTCATTTTGCTGCCTGAAATGGAACCCAAATTTTGCCAAAGCCGCCGCCACTTCTGCACCACCAGGGCTGCTTAAAGAAGGTTGACACTACAGCACAGCTCTGCTTCCAGTCATGTGGTGTGTGTTTTTAAGTATATCTTCAAAATGCACATTTACCAACAAATCATTTTCATGCTTCCTTTTTTTAAAAAAAAATAAAAATAAAGCAGCTCACTTTCAAAAGAGAATCATTTTCACTTTTTCAAAATTCAGCACATGTAAGCAAAGTTGCGACAGCCAGTTATCGGCCAATTCGTGTGATCCTTTCATTTTGTTTTGTACATGCTAGTCAGCATCGTCTCAAAATGTAGCTGTTAGAACCCATCCAGGGCATGCCATACTCTCAGTACCAATTGAAAATAGTGACACTGTGCTGGATGAGAGACAAAATAGAATTAAT
The DNA here is from genome assembly GCA_029215795.1 of Anniella stebbinsi. Lineage (NCBI taxonomy): Eukaryota > Metazoa > Chordata > Lepidosauria > Squamata > Anniellidae > Anniella > Anniella stebbinsi. The sequence continues at coordinate 96,830,174 of JARDYH010000003.1, forward strand.
TGATATTCGTTGTTGTTGTTGTTGTTGTTGTTTTAAAAAACATATAAAAATAAAAATGGAAGGTTAGCACCCTTAACATAGAGTTTATAGCAGAACAGTAAAAAATAAATAAATCAGTGCAGTGGAACCAATATGCTAATTGAGGTTTTGGAAAGCTAAATTTCATGGCTTGGTGAGCAGGCAGCCTCTGTTATAATGAAATATCATGATGATGTGATTTGCCATGTTACTTTGCTCCCCCAAGTGGACAAAGAGAAGATTGCATTTAAATTTGCATTAATTCCTAGGTGAATTTTCGGAGACCATAATCTTGAAAAAGCTACAACATGCTTTTTCACTGACATGCATGTAGGTGGCCGCTTATGCATAGCCAAAAAAGAGGACATGGCAGATGGGCAACTTCAAGGACCCTGCTCTCTGTTTTTATGGTTCTTTATCTTTAAACTGGATGTGAGCTGGACACCCCTTAAAACAGAGGATGCATCAAATAGACATTTCCCCTCTGACAGCCTGCAAATAAAGCAAGGGTAGGCAACCCAGTGCAAACCAGATGCTTTGGGCTACAACTTTATGTCAGACATTATGATTTATGCCATGACACCAAAAGGTGCTTGACAGATGAGTTTCCACTATCAGGCTCATATTCAATACATGCCAGCAGCCTGCATTCACAGAAAGATAATGATATGTACCAACTGTCTCCTATTTACTAAGTACAGCCCCTTTGTCCTGGTCTCTTATTAAAACATCATCCCAATTTTGACTTTCAATAAATAAAATAACATAATATAACATAACATAAAACTGACATGGTTGTTTAAAGCATGGGAGAATAAATTTTGCCAGGTGCCCAAAATAACAAAAAAAGTAGATGCCAGATAAAGTGACCCTGGACAAGTATCCCTAAATCAAGGTGCCACCACTGAAAGAATATTTCCCAACATAGAAGGAAAAGTGGTTTCCCCAATGAAGAGCCCCAGCATATGATCCCATTGACTGGTATAGGCAAAGACAATCTAATGAGGACCTAGGCACATAGCCCTGCTATATGGCCGTTTAAGGGTGCCTCTACAAGAGCGATTTAAAGCTTTTTCAAGGCAGATTAAAAAATGTACCTCTACAAGAGCGGAGCGCAAATCGGGGGTCGAGTCGCGTTTTACCTCCGATTATTCACATCTTCGCATGCGCATTAAATTGCGAGTTTTAATTTATCGTGGGAGTTAAAGTGCCTTATGACCATGTAAACAAGCGATTCTCCGCATCAAACACCTTTAAACTGCATTTCATGCAACCGTTAATGCATTTCACCACCTCCCGTGTATAGGGATTAGGCGTAAAAGCGTTTGCGAGAAGATGCGCATAATCGGACAACTGGGCGTCAAACCGAATTGTTGTAGAGGGGACCTAGGGCAAACACCAACATTTTGAATTGGCTCAGGAACAGTCTGGGAGCCAATAAAGCTGTTTCAGTACATGTAAGAGATGACACCCCCCCCCCAATGTCCAGTCCCAGTTAGCAACCTGAATTAATTGCAGTTTCTAAATTGTCTTCAAAAGCATCTTCACATACAGTAAATTGCAATAATCTAATAATTATCCAGAACATGGATAAATGCAGCCAGATGCTCTTTGTACCATAAGGGCTGCACCTAGCGCACTATTCTAAGACAACTCTCTGGACCTCTGAAGCCACATGGGCCTAGCAGATGCTCCAGACCGCAAACCTGATTCTTAGGGAGAATGCATCTAGAATGGGTTGAAACCACTTTGCTGGACAGATGAATCACACACCCATCTTTTCAGGTTTTAGCTTCAGTTAGTTGGCCTGCAATGGAACCAAAATCAGTTCATATTATGATGAATCCAACCTGCAGATTCCACAGAAGCCCAATTTTTTCCCTGTTTGGTGGATTTTGTGGACTTGTGGACTGTTTTTCTAACCTTCGGGAAATTTGTACAAATTTAATCGCAGAAAAAATATGCAAAAAAATTAAAAACCATCCATAGATGTGCATTTCCCCCATTGGCTAAAGTGTGAAAGCGTGAATTTGGGGGGGACTTGTACATTTGGGGGTAATTGCACATTTTCACAAATAGAAATTAGTGCAAATTTGCATTTGCGAAAATGTGCAATTGTACAAATTGGGAACTGGAGAAAAACTGATTCCATCATTAATGGAATGAAACACAGATGGAATGGGTCTTTCACAATCTGTACAACCATAGTTGGCCCTCATCCAGTCCTACTGCTTCCAGAAACCTGTTTAGCAGGTCCACTACCTCATTGGGCTCTGATGTAAATGAGAAGAGGAGCTGGTTGTTATCAGCAACAGGACAATCTAGCATCCTTTAGCATTAATGCTGTGGGGATAGGCAGGCACCCTCTAGAAGCAACTTTCCAGGCAGGAACAGACTCCCTGATGTACTGTGCCTCCAATTCCCAACCCTCAGAGCCTATTCAAGTGAATACTATGGCTGAAGCACTACGGAATTGGAAGGAAGATAAGATCTGGTTTCAGGAGAAGTAACGAAATTAGATTATGGTCCATTTGCACTCCTTGTGGTAAATGGGGATTGTGAGTCACTTGATGGCAGATAATATAGTTGGTGGAAATCCCACATTGTCTCTCTACATGATAGCAATGTACCCAGTGTTTTTTGTCTTAAGTGAGAATTTCCTGATGCTAGAATCCAAATGACAAGTTTAATTCTACACGGAAACAATATGCCAAGCCAGTTATTGGGTTGCATGAATTATGTTTACAAAGGGCTTCAGTATAGGTTCTCTAATGTCAAGGATGAAAATTAATGGTAATTTCCCATGTTATCCTGATGGACCAAACCATGGAACTTTAGCTTTCTCTGGAATGGTTAAATCAGCCAGAACCGTGTGGATTAGGTATTTGCATAAAAGCCTAAATGTGTGGAGAGGCCTATGGGTTCACAGAGGCTATCATTTCACCAATAAACCATACAGTGACATGGACCTAAGCCTGAAATCCTACGCATGCTTGCTTGGGAATGAGCCCCATTCTGAGTGAACATGTAATAGGGCTGGTATGCCATCTCACCAACAAGCAAATGAGCTGGCAATGCAAGAGAGGTTTATAAAGAGTAGGTGGTGCCTTTTCCACCAACATTCAGTGAAGGAACGAAGACAAGGGACGGCGTAAAGGGCCACTTGACATCTCATCACTCTTTTGCATTCCCTAGAATTATCACAGAGCCTTTTTCAGAGGTTCTTTTTTCACCTTTATTCTTAATATGTAAATATATTGTGTTTATTTAATTAATTATCTAATCAATTTTTTTTCTTACCATCCCAAAAGTAACAGAATAGGCAAGATGAATATAAGATTGAAAATAGTAAATTATCAAGCAGGAAACCTTCCCAACACTCAAGCTCAATAAGGCTTACTTCTGTGTAAGCATGTATAGAATTGTACTGTTGAGAGCATGTATAGAATTTTACATAGTCTGCCTCATTTTTCTGCTTCTTAAATTTTCACTAATACAATAACTAATGGTTTGCATTCATGAGATCTTTGGATCTCATGAATGCAAATCATACCATATTAAAGTTGCATGCTCCTTTTGGTTCTTTCTTGTAGTTCCTGGAGGTAGTATTTATCATTTTAAAATATGACAGTTGGGAACTCTTCATGGAGATTTTCAACTGGTTGGGTGTTAAAAAACATAAGAAGGGTCATGCTGGATCTGACCAAGGGACCAGCACTCTGTTCACACAGTGGCCAACCAGCTGTCAATGAGGAACCCACAAGCAGGACAGGGGTGTAACAGCACTCTACTGCCCATGGTCCCCAGCAAATGGTGTATATAAGTTTACTGCCTCTGATCCTGGAGGTACCACACAGACATCAGGACTAGCAGCCATTGACAGCCTTCTCCTCCAGGAATGTATCCAACCCAATTTTAAAGTGATCCCCAAATTGGTGGCCCTCACTACATCTTGTGGTAGTGAATTCCAAAGTTTAACTATGCCCTGTGTGAAGAAGTACTTCCTTTTCTCTGTCCTGAATCTCCCACCAATCAGCTTCATGGGATGACTCCACTGGGTTCTAGTATTATGAGAGTGGAAGAAAAATGTCTCCCTATCCACATTCTCCACCTCATGCACAATTTTGTTCACCTCTATCGTATCTCCATTCAGCCTCCTTTTATCCAAGCTGAACAATCTCAGCTGTTGCAACTTGCCCTCATAGGGGAGATGCTCCAGCCCCTTGATCATTTTAGTTTACCCTTTCTGCATTTTCCCCCCATGATAGCTGTATCACATCCCTTCAGCAAGTATTGTTGTCAAGATGGGACTCCTCTCCTTCCCCAGAACTGCACTACTGCTGCTGCTGCTGTTAATAAATATAAACAGTTGATTTACAAGAAACTTACTAGTAATTATAGAACTGTGCATATGGCTGTGCCCAAACTGGCATTTGAATTCTGTGTTCAGATCTGATTCAAAACCCATGATGAAGAAATCCATCATTTGAACTGCCCCAGGGAGAGAATTCTGAAAAGAACAGAACAGCTGCTATATTACTCTGAAACCTAGAACAGAAATCCACATTAATGATTAATCCAAAGACATGGTGCCCTTCATGTTTACTTTATGGCATTATTGGGGAAGGTAATAGAAGCAATAAATTGTGGCTGGTACTAGAATGTGTTTGCTTAAAGTGTATTTAAACATTAGTCACATATCACCAAATACCTTTCAGCAAATTGTGAAAATGATCCATTGCTTTGTATTTTCCAACCAATGCCCAAGAAGTTTGTTGTCCTCATCAGGTACAAGTGATCAATCTGTCTTTCTAATGAATTACTTTAACTGATATTAGCTGCATCTGAAATGGAATCTGATTTGCAGAATATTCTCTTATCCTTCTAAGGATTGATTTCCTGTACTGGGGTCAGATCTCCCTCCCCTCAATTCAATTTCATTCTTACTGAGTTCTCTCTAAATAATGTTACATGCCAGATGCATTCATCAGGAACCATTACAAAACCTGAATATGTATATTCCTTTCTAAAGATGCTTTTGGTCTTTATTAGGGTGCAGCTATGAGCTTTTCTACATGAGACTTTTAACCTGCTACTTTACTGAGGCTTCTGCTTCCAGATTATTTGCGGGATTAAGATCAGATCCTTTACACTCGTTTTTTTTTTCCTGGGAGGGGGACTTCTTTCTCTGCCTTTCTAATTGTTCCATTACACAACCACTATGTGGCACTGTAATCAGCAGAATTGTGGGAATACACTGGAATTTCATGCCACCCATTCAGAATATAACAAACTTTCTGTGTTGGATTTTAAAAATCCTAAAATGGTTGCAAAGCATGGGAGAGGCTCTTGAGGATGATGACATCTTGTAAAGAACCCACAAACTATAGTGAATGGGGAATCACGAATGCACAATAAATGCCTCAAGTAGAAAGGTTCTATGGGCCCTTTCCACACCACAGGGGTGGAGAGGATGGGAAGCGGGGGAACCCAGAAGTGCTTACTTCCAGGTTTGGCGTGATGAGGCCGCACCAGAAAGCGATGGCCCGGGCTTCTCCTGGCCCGTCGCAAGTCGCGCTGGCCATTTAAAAAAGAAAAAGATCTGCGGAGGAGCACACAAGTGCTCCTGTGCAAATGTAAGTACCCTAAAAATAAAACCCCCACATGCGATCCAACCCCCCTCCCCCTGCCATCCTGGGGATGGCGATTTCGCTGTCCCCCCTCCTGATGGCCTCGGAGCCATGCGGTGCGGCTCTGTGGCCATCGGTGCAGCCGTGCTTACTCGCGGGTAAGCACGACTGTGCCTGGGATGGGCGTCCACACCAGCCGCCCATCTCGCTGCCCTCCCAAAGAAGGGAACAAACCGGGATAATGGGAAAATGGAGGGCTGGTCCCTGCCTGTTTGCAGGATGCTCTTTGCGTCATGCAAACTCTATGCAAGCAGGTAGGGGCAGCCCCGGGAAAAATGGCTGATGTGGAAATGACCTATGTGTGATATCGGAGATCTATGACCAGGATTTCCCGTGGATGTATTTTCTTTAACAAATGCAATAGTAGACACAGGAAATGCCCAAATTAGATTGGGATCATAGTGTTGGGAGAGAATAAATTAATTCTTTCTCCTATGCCATTTTTTCCAATTATAATAACACTGCAAAAACTGCAGTTTGCCCTGTGGAGTACCTGCATGTTTTCCTCCATAGGGCAAATAGCAGATTTGTGAGAGATGTTCTTCAGGAAAATGGCTCAGAACAAAGGAAACACTGCTATTAAATTTAATTTTTTAAATTGCAGGAAATCTTCATTATGGATTTCCCCTGTCACGTCTAATTTGTCTTTTAGTTAGAAAGTAATGCTAAGTAGTCCATTTCAACTCTTATAGTTCGTTTCTCTTTTAGAGAACCTCAAAACAAATGGATATAAGTACTAAGGCATTGAGGCCCTCTGGGTAGAGGGACTGAAGAGGCAAGGTTGAAAAACTATGCAGGGTTTTTATACATTCAAATAAGAGATGGCTGGCAATTATGGGAGCTGCTGTCCAACACTTCACTAAATATGGCCCAGTATGGTGAAGCCAGTCTTAGTCTGGTTTAATGAGGGATGATACAGATGAGAAGGGGCAGACAGGTAGTAGATTCAGTTGGAAACTGGAAGTGCAAAGCTATATATTGATCAAAGATTTCTCCCTATCACTGTGGTTTAACTTCTATCGTTGAATGTGGTGTGATTGACTATGGCCCTTTCCGCACCAGCCATTTTTTGAGGGTCTGCCCCTGCCTGTTTGCAGAGAGTCCACATGACGCACGGAGCATCCTGCAAGCAGGCAGGGGCCAGCCCTCCATTTTCCCGGGAGTTCAGGGAACGCTATTATCCTGGTTTGTTCCCTGAGGGCAGCAAGATGGGCGGCTGGTGTGGACGCCCATCCTGGGCGCAGCCACGCTTACCCGCGAGTCAGTGCGGCTGCACTGATGGCCACGGAGCTGCACTGCACAGCTCCAATGCCATCAGGAGGGGGGACAGCGAAATTGTCATCCCCAGGATGGAGGGGGGAGGGGGCACGATCGTGTGTGTGTGTGTGTGTGTTTAAAAAACTAACCTTTTGCATACGAGCGCTTGTGAGCTCCTCCACAGATATATTTTTTTTAAAAAAAATGGCCGGCGCAACTTGTGGTGGCCCAGGAGAAGCCAGGGCCACCACATTGTGGTGCTGCCTCATCGCGCAGAATCCGGAAGTGGCTACTTCCAGATTTCCCCACTTCCCGCCCTCTCCGCCCCTATGGTGCGGAAAGGGCCTATAACAACTTTCCTAATCACTGTTTATTCACTAAGGATGCAAGCCACCAATGATGTGTTTTTGTTTTCCTCCTTCGCACGATTCCATCCTCACAGTGGGCATCCAATATCTTACCACATGGGACAGTGCTCTTCCATAACCATCAATTATGTGGTTACACTATGCATCAACACACACACCCATCAACTTCTCAGGATTTCTAAGTGGCTGCAGAAAGTAGTAATGCTGGATATGACCACACATAGCTCCCAAATAACTGGAACTTTCCAGATTACTGCTTGGTGGGAAAGCAAAGAAGCTGTGCCTTCCCCCCCCCCCCCCGCCCTGCTTTCCCTTTCACACACACAGCCCAGCACTGTGAAAACCGCTTTCGTTAGGCTGACCATATGAAAAGGAGGTCAGGGCTCATGTAACTTTAACAGTTGTAGAGAAAAGGGAATTTCAGCCAGTGTCATTTGTTTGCAATTAGTTCCTGGTGAAATTCCCTCTTCACCACAACAGTTAAAGTTGCAGGGGCCCTGCCTTCTTTTGTATATGGTCACTCTAGTATAGTGCCTGCAACTTTAACTGTTGTGGTGAAGAGGGAATTTCACCAGGGACTAATTGCATACAAATGACACTGGCTGAAATTCCCTTTTCTCTACAACTGTTAAAGTTACATGAGCCCTGTCCTCCTTTTCATATGGTCAGCCTAGCTTTCGTGCGATGCCATTCCAAGTTGCAATGACACTATAATAATGCTGACTAGTAGATAATAGTATTACTTTTCAGGAGTAGGCAAACCTTTTGGGCATGGTCATGTTTGGCAAAAAGAAAGTGCCTGGGCGCTGCCACAAAATGGCTGCCTGCCATGGGCAGTGTGGCAAATGACAAGTGACCTGCCCAAAAGACTCTGCCTCTACAATACAGATTGGGGGCTGAGATTCAACACACTAAACAAATCCTTTGACCTCACAGTGTTCAGCACCAACCAATGCCTATTTTCACAGAAGAGTTTTGGGTTGTAATTGTTTTGTTTGTTTTTGTTTGTTTTACTATTTAACTTGAAAATTCTACGTGTCTAGATAAATTCCAAATAATACAATCATCCAAAATCTGTAACATGAATTTCTTCTTTCACTATAACTGATATGATGCCCCTCACTCTTTTATAGGTAAAACCCAGGTGATGGGTGACATCAAGATTGCTTTAAAGAAGGAAATGAAGACTGATGGAGAACAGCTAATAGTGGAAATCCTTCAGTGCAGAAATATCACCTACAAGTTTAAGTCTCCAGATCACTTACCAGGTATCAATCATAAACAAGTATTGTAATGCCAAATTTAAAAATAGTGACGTGATTCACAATCACACAGTTAGTTGGATCCAGATTTAGACATGCTTCAACTTCAGCTTCAAACTCATTGAAATCAAGAGCACAAATTAATCATGACTTTGGTCCCACTGAATTCAACAGGTCTGCTCTCAGCATGACTAAATCTGGATCCAGAACTGGCAGAATAGCAGACCTGGATCCAGCCCCAGGTTTATAAAATCAACCACAGATTAAAATGGGCCCAATTAGGCCTACCTTAATGGGGTGGAAGGGTACTGCTTGTCTTAGGCATCCTATCCTCCTCCCACCTCCCAGTTCAAATCTGCTTTGGAAGGTCCTCCAAACCTCTTTGTAATGTAATGTAAGCTTCTGTGGAATGTGTGTTCCAAGTCGAAGTACCTCTAATTCATTTTCTTTCTGGAAAATATGTGAAGAGGTGACCTTCACCTCTTGTATGTAAGAGCCTATCTATACAGTCCCTTGGAACGTTTTAAATAGTATTTTAAAATGTTCCAAATAGGTGTGTTCTAAAACGTCTTAGGCCACATTAAGGAGTACTCACATTACAGGAGAAAACTTCTTCAGTCTTCAAAGCGGTGTGTGCGGTCACACACTCTCCTGCCCTGTGTCTTTCTGTTTCGTTTTCACAATGTGTTTAGGGCAAAGCATTGTGGGCATTGTAGTTCAGTCGCCCACTTCCTCCTTAGTTCCTCTTTCAATCCCTAGCTTTCAATGAGTATAGGGCTAGGGATTGTGGGTGTTGTAGTTCACTCGCCCACTTCCTCCTTAGCCCTTCTTTCTTCCCCACCAATCAACTGCTAAGCATTTGGGCACCGGTAAACGAAGTACTGCCCCCATGAATCACAAACGGTAAGGAAGGACACATTATTTTACTTAAAATGATTTATTAAAAGTAAAATCGTTGTATATAGCTGAAGTGAATTTTAAAAAAACTCGGGTATACATCGTTCAAGGGAGTGCATCATGTGGCCCAAAGAGTTTTCGTAACCCTTATAAAACGTTAAAAACCTAGCTTGTAGATCGGCTCTCAGATTGATAAACAATTTTATTTGATGAATCCCATAGCAATCAGGACAGATTTTTCTTTCGTTGCTGTTGTTATAAATCAAGTACTGCATTAATTGTGCAGGAATCACTTCAGATCTAAACAGAGGGGAACAACAGAGAGAATGAATTTAATGCCAAATTTCTGAACAGTAAACGCACCTAATGGGATGCTGTATGATAGGATGAACTATTTATTTGAACAGATCTGTATGTAAAGCTTTACGTAGTCAACCTCGCAACTCAGAAGAGAGTGATTAAGAAGAAAACAAGAGTATGCAGGCATGACCGAGAACCTTCATTCAATGAAACATTTAGATTCAGTTTGAGTCCTACTGGACACTCTCTCCAGGTAATCCTCCTCCTTAATGCAAATTGAATGTTGTGCTTCCGGTGTTGGCATTTGTGGAGGGCCAAACTAGACACTCCATAGAAGATCACCAGAGGTTCTCAAATTTGCTACCCCCAGGGCCCTCTTGAGAGAGCTAAAAGACTAAGACCCACCAGCCACAAAATGGTGCCAAATGGAGGCAGAGTTTGGCATAATCAGATGGCCATTGCTGAGATTATTTTATATTAATATCTAATCCCTCTTTGAAAACTCTAAATTCTTTGCCACAGCTGTTTCCTTGTAGCAGGGAATTTCATAACCTAGTTTTCCTCAAATACTGACATTGGCTCTGGAGGTATCATTACTCAGTGACCCCATTTTGGGAAGAATTTGCTGATGCAGGTGCTCTAAGTCTGGGTTTCCAACATGGTGCCCATGGACACCAATTTGTGCCTGGCTCCCTGGCTCATCTGATTTTAATATTATTTCTTAAGATTATTTTTTAAAGATTATTTTAAATCATTCTTTGAACTGGGAGATTTCCATTTTGGAAACCAAAGTGCTTCAAAAACTTTTGTTTGGGTTCAACAGAATGGTTTTGTAGTTTGGAGCTCAGCCCTCACCTCTGCCTTGTTGTTTGGCTAGTTGATTTTCTGTTAACCTCAACAGTTTGCCTTCGTAAATGAGTGTTTTGTGAGTGGCCATGCCCACTATGGCAGCCATTTTATTAATGAGCAGCAGACATGTTGTGAGGGTGCTCATGACACTCTCTCAAAATTCCAGATGTGCCCACTGACTCCAAAAGGTTAGGGACCCCTGCTCTTAATAGAGAAAGCTTTTTATTTTATATTGCATTTCTCCTCCTCCCCGCACACACCTCTCAAAGTCTGCTTACTCATCTCCTGTCATTTCTTCTGCCCTTCTCCTCACCTATCTCCAACTGCCAGTTTCTTTCACCCCTTCCTCCTCCTGCTTTTGCGTTAATTTCTTCCTGTGACAGCTTTTCTCGCTTATCCTCTTCTTCTATATTCTCAGTTGTTGTTTTTAAGTATTGTCGTTCAAAAATATTAGTTGCCACACCTACCTATACAATGTGCATAGTATGGACATGTTGCAGCACTGAGATCCACCTGAAGGTTGCTGAGACCCACTGTTGTGTCTCATCCCACAGTTTCAGAAACCCTGTGCTAGACATTCCATGAGCAATTTCCCAATGTTGTGGGTTTAGTTTGCTTTTTATCTGAAAAACTTCAGCAGGAGGCTGTCAATTGAAACAGAGGGACAATAGGGGGGCACTGCTTAGCTTAACCTTTTCTCTTCCACCATTTGTCTGCAGAAACCACACTCCCCAAGCTTCTGTTCTCTTCTCTCCCCACTCTGAAAGATATGAGAAACCAATATATTTTCTCTTCATGGGGATGGGGAAATGTTGGAGGAGCATTTTGTGTAAAAAACATGACAGGAAAGAAAAAGGTTTTCCTTTCTGTTCTTCCAGTCCTAATTACAACTTCTAATGCTGCTTTTCAGTTAAAGAAAAGTTGGGAGACTGTTTACTCTTGTTCTGTGTGTTCTTCTTAGATATAGACATTGCCAAGCAAGTAGACCTGTGGTATTTCTTCCGTTGCCTCTTTCCGTTATGGTGTTTTACATCTTTAGAGGAAGATTTCTCTTATAGATGAAATACCAGGATAGATGTGTCAGGGTTCTGTCTCTTGTCAGGTCAGGAGCTTGACTGAAACACCCCTTTGGACATGTAAGAAAAATGTAACCATTTTGGCATCTGTTTGAATGGTGTCATGTTTACACATACCTACACATAGCACTAGGACATGATGTCATGTCTACACATACCACTAAGACATGGTGGATTCAGGTTTATGCTATACTGCCATGCTAATTCTGCATACCTAGGCAGTGGAAGCCTGGTGCGGTCCATGTGGAACCTTACACAGGTGAGTGTTTTCCTTTTTGTTGAAGGCAGACATCATCATATTTAAACCGGTGTCCTTCAGCTTAGCCTGGAGAGTATTACCTGATCTTCAAGTATCAAACTGTAGTGTGAACTGTAGGATAGAAGTAGGCAGAGAATTCAGTTGACAGCAAAGAGAGAATTGATAAAGTGGCATGCTCTTCAAAACAGGAGTTTTTGATGCGATGTTCCTCATAAAGTAGATCAAGATAAGCCAAATGCTTTTCAGTGCCACAAAGCCCATCAGCAGCGTCCTAATGGAGTCCCCATTTTAGACTGTGGGAAACCCAGGTTCACATTCCTGCTCAACTAGGATGGCCCCAGCTGAGCTTTGAGCAAACCACTATCATTCAAACTAATTGAATGTACAGGATTCTAGTTAGGGTTGGGTGGGAAAGTTGCCATATTGAGGTCATCAGACTGAGAAAGGGCAGACAGATAAATGTAACGAAACAAGTACCACTTCACCTTGACTTATTGAATAGATGCAAATACAGATATATTGTATAGCTCTTACTTACTCTCTAAGGCGGTAGTTTTCAAGCTGTGTTCTGGAGAATTCTGGACTTCCTTGGAAGCTTCTCAGGAGATCTCAATAAGAAAGGCAGCTTGCCCATTGCTATTAATTTCCCCTTGCTATGTGCAGCCACAATAGATGTGTTCTACATGGCACACTGTCAGTTCTTGTGGAGCACCCTGTCAGTGCACGGTGTTCTATGAATCATTGATAGTTCATATGGTGCACTAGTCTCCGCAGGTGTGGCCCATGCCCCACACAAACTAACTGTGCACCAGAACCTCTCTGGCAAAGGTAAAAAGTCTGAAACAAAAGTGAAAAGTTTGAACTCATGTTCTCGGTGTTTAACCTAATAGCAAATATCTATCTAACCATCTGTTCTGTTCCCAGATTCTCCTTGTTTCCAATGGAGGAAAGTTTATGAAGAAGACCTTGATTGGTGAGGCCTATATCTGGCTTGACAAAGTGGACCTCAGGAAAAGAATAGTAAACTGGCACAAACTTTTGGTCAGCTCAACACAAACACATTGAGCGAAGGTGTCTTCCTTGTGCCTTTGCAGAGTCTGCTTATGTGATTCCAAGACTCTACTTTGATATTGTGTTTAGCTAGGCTTTCAGAATATGAAGTAGAAAAAAAAACAAGTTCTGGGCTACTTAGCACACTTTCATGAGGGCTAGTCAATAGGTTTTGCTGTATTTAAAAAAAAATCAGCAAAGGAAGAAAAAAACCAACCACCCTAAGCCCAGAAGTTAAGATGAGTCTTTGTGGCTATGAAGCAAAAGACTAGCACCCATGCCCTGGACAGGCGGTGTTAATGCAGACCATTTGGCTGCGGCTAGAGGCAGAGTCTCTGAGAGAGCTACCTTATTCTTGGTGCAATCAGAAGGGAGATCATTTTATGCAAAAGCACCTAAGGTGACTTTCTAGTTCTCACTTATCAGAAGACTTAACTGTGTTCTTCTGCACCTCAGAATATCTGACTATTTGCTTTAGTGAGATTGTGCCCCGGGAGGCAAATGACAGGATATTTTATTTTATTTCTTTTATTTTATATGGTGGCAATGTTTCTATTGTGCATTATTTTTCCTTTCTTAATTATATGCTTTGGACTATAAATTCAGAATGATAACCTCTGTTCTCCATGTTATTGATGTAAAATTGTCATCTTGGAATGTAAAAGTGCAGAAAGCACATGAATTGTAAATTTTGGAAAAGGTAAAAGAATTTTGGGGTGGGGGGCAATTGGTACCATATCATGAAAAAGTAATGACAGCAGTTGTGTGGAAGAAATTGCAGTTCAGCCTACTTGTTTTGAGTCAGAAGTTTAAAAAAATTGAGGGATATTGTCACATCACCTACCTGTCTTGCCTTTGTGAACTTCAAGGGGTTGATGTTTCAAAATGTCTAGCATGAAGTAGTCCATATGTTAGAGCCACTGTGCAAATGTCTCCCTGGTCATTTGGGCATTCTAAATCAAACAAAACACTTGACATCCAGAAGAAGTGACACAATGTATCTCACAGTTTGGGTGATGGTGTTTTACAGACTTCTTCTCCTATGCATGAAGTAGCACATATTCTGTTCACATATGGTGTTCCATTTAGCAAAATGAAAGTATTGGAAAAAGGATTTCAGCAACATAGCATTCTAAGGCCAAATCTTCCTTATAAAATGGAGGATCCATTCCTGGAAATTTCTAACCTTCTAGCATTCATTGCCATGGCCTCAAATCTTTCTAGTGGCATTAAAAATAAAGCTATGTTTATGGCTCCCATATGGACTTCCTAAAACAAAAATGGGTACACCATGATTGGCACCTTGCTATACCGATTGCTTTACATTCTTGTAATGGAAAATGGGCAACTCATGGCACTATCCCAAACTGTTCCTTGAAACAGAAATAGCAAAACTTCCAATGACAACAAATACCACCAATAAATAATAATCAACAAGAAGAATATATATTTTGATTTTTTTTAAAAAAAAGCAGGGGTCATCTGCATAATTTTGTTCTTAGGAAAGACAAAGAAGCCTCTGGAAATGTACTAAATAAAAATAATGAAGTTAAACAGGAAGTTGAAATCACAGTGAATAACTTCTTGCTGTGAGTTTAATCAGTGAACCCCTTCTCAGAAAGAGAAAGCCCCAAATCTAGAAAATATATTCCAGAAAGAAAGCACTGAAATTAAATTTTATGTTTGCACAGCCAATACATCTGGAGACAATATATGGCCATGGTAGAGGTTCACTGATCCAATTTTACCTTCTAATACCATACATATTTAATTCTATTCCGTGCAGTAAACTATGTAATCATTGGGAGGAGATAGCAAATATATGAATGTAGATTCACCACAGATTCATCCCCAGTAATGATGTCAATTTCAGTCCAATTCTTGGGTACAATTATACTGCCCTGAGATACTGCTCTGCTGAGCCACATGGAAATTGTCTGCTGTTTCATACCATGTCCGCCTTACCCAGAGTCAAAGCAAAAGAAAAGATGTCTCACATAGGGGCTGGATCCATGTTTTCTAACATAGCCAGCTTCAAATTCAATTACTAAGCAAAGTATGTTTTTGTTTTTTAAAAAAATGGTGAGATGTGCACTTTTGTGCAAACAGCTGGCAATTTTGTCCTTGCTAAGATTTATAACAAAGGCAGTGAATCTTTCCATGGTTGCCATGGGGACTTCAAGCACCAAGTGAAAGGCTTACTAGTAAGCCTATAATTGTCACTCTTAATTGACAAAGCTAGGCTGCTATTGCAATATACCGTTATGTGGAATGGGTAAAGAATTCAGGAGGAAAGGACTACTTCATGTTAATTGCAGATCTTTATTTACAATTATTTACTTGTTTGTTTGTTTTTAGTACTGTTGTCATGACTTCGACTGTCCCTCATTCACCACCTCTTACAGTCAATAGGCCTTAGTTTCAGGGCAGAAAAGTAGTGTAATAAGCCTTTGGAATCATGTGCGTGTCAATACCCATGCTCAGATGAATGTATGATGTTTGTGGGAATCTGCGCTTCTTAGGAAAGGTGGCTTCTATTCACAATGGGATGTTCAACTCCAGGAGGGTCAGAATTTCCATTCCTTTCATATTTATCATCCATCACAAAGAGATAGTGAAAGTGTGGTCCATCCACTAAATCACATTTGCATCAGTGCTGTAGAAGATGCCTCCAAAGTGTGCCAAGTTTCTTTTGACCAAATGTCTGGGTTGTACTGGAATCATTCTATGCAACGATGAATCACATTTAATGCATTTTTCTTTTTATTAATGAAGACAACAAAGCCCTTCTTGTGGAAATTATTTTTTTAAAGGGGGAAAAAAATCAAACAGGGACTTTGGGTATTCAAGAAAATGTATAGATATTTCTGCATCTTTGTGTTCCTCCTTGATTTTTTTGGGGAAAAAAATGTTTCGTTTTGTTTCTTCTGTCAGACAGAAGTGCTTAAATATGGCAAGACCTCTTAACTTGGAATGAATGAACTGTTGTGGATTTCTTTGGAAACATGGATTGTTGTTGGCACAATGCGCTTTATTTAGATATATCTGACAAGTCTACTGAGCTGAAGATAAAAGCTTATATTGTACAAAAAGCTGTGCTGGACAGGGAAAATGAGCTTGAAATATGAGTTAAGGCACAGAATGTGTGTTTACCGACAAATGATGGGTCATTTCACTAAAGGGGTCATTTCTCTTCTTCATTTTTCTGAGCCATCAGCCAGCTCTTCCTTTGCTTTTTTTGATCCCATCAAGGCATGTGCGTTCCTGTGATGGATGTTGATCTATTTTGTTGTCATCATATGCCTTTTAAAGGGATAGTATCCAGGAGCAATATAAATTGTTACTTGATTATTGCCCACTACCCCTACCCCCCACCCCAAACTTATATCGCTCTTGTTTAATGCAGATCAGGATAAATAGGGTATCTCATTGCAAGCACATAGGAGACATTTCTGTACAATGGAAATCAGGAACTTCATTGTCAGTCCAGTTAGTTTTCTAGTTGCCTAATTGTTGAAATAGTTGAATGGTTTTGGGCCAGTGGAATGGGGAGGGTGAGTACTGTAGCTGGTAACCAGCTGGTAATGGCTTCTTTCTATTAGGATGAAGAAGTAAAATGTAAACATCTCTTATATTGTATGTAAGCTAGTATGCTCAGTACAGAATTATTTAACATTTAGTTTCCTGAAGATTTCATACAGATGTTAATAGTATATTTTTATCTTTTTATTTCAGTCATCCCTGATGCTATATTAAGTGCTTTATTTTCATTGCTGCAGCGTCTAACATTCCACAATTCTACATATGTACATACATAGATGTATATGTGAGGGGGAATAAATGATCTGACTAATCAAGTGGTGAAGAAACTGAACGGAAATTCAGTGTACATATAGCCACTGACATTGCATTCAGAGACCATTCTTGCATTCCTCGCCAGTTCGCAATGCAAAATCAAGCTCTTGAGCTAGAAGTTGCTAGCTGAGACTAAAATAAAATCTGGATACTCTCTCTTTAAACCACAAGTTGCATTTTGATGTTTTCTCTGTATGCTCTGATTGATTCTTTTGACAAAATAACGAACACACTAATGAGGTTTTAAAATTATATGATCTATATCTGTATAGATATCATAAACTCGGACTAGGTGATCTGAAGAAAGTGGTTTTCTTAATTTGTTACCTTCTTGTAAATATGCATTTTTGTATTGGGGAACAAAAAATGAGCTTGGATTCCAAATCCCATCTGGGCTTCCAAGCATGTCAGTGTCAATACAAGTTGACTGTATCTTGTATAGATGTTAAGTGGCGTGCCCAGGTGCTCAGCAGTCACTGACTAGCATGTGTGCCATCATCCTATCAGACAATATGTGCAGCATTACTGATATCTAAAAGGGGTGGGGGAGAACACCTGCCCTGGGAATAAAAATTAAAATGCAACAACCACCAATAGTAGTCTTTGGAGAGATTTAATATTTCCACAATGAATGTTGCATGCGTCAATGGTGGTTTGTTAACCTTTTTTTCACTTGAATGAATAATGAATTATTCTTTGATTTTTGCCTTCCCATCCTCCAAGAAGAAGAAGAAGAAATACAAACCATGTTCTAAAAGTTGTACAAAATGAAACAAACAAAAATAGTATGGCAAATTGTATAAAGAGAAAAAAGCTTGTAAATCAGTCTCAATTTTCACTCTGTGTATAAAATCCATGTCATGGTTTTGTGATTGTATACAGGACGTATCTTGAGAATTTATGCAAATTGTGTTGTATAAAGGCTATTAAACCCAGTCTAGCTAATAAATATTTAAAATATCTAGTTTGGGGTTCTTCCCACCACTGAACACACATTGAACACTGACTAAAGCTAGAGGAGATGTCAGTAACTGGACAGCAATGAAGAAAGAGGGTTTATAATGGTACTGGCTCTGTGGAATAGGAAGGAATCTCAATTTTTGCAGAAGTTCCAAAAAACCTTTAGGAGCCCCACCCCTACTCAAAGTTGGAGAGGACCTCAATGAGGATTGTCTCTAATTATTGGCCCTGGAATGTTGGCTGATGGTTGGAGAGGGGGAACCCCCCCCAAAAAAAGTAAGAATGGTGGAGTGGTGGAACAGAGTATCCTGGAAGAGGTATGGCTACTTGTCTGGAACCCTGAACAGGATCCTCCACACCAGGTCCCCCTTGAGACAATTAATTCCACAGCTAAATTCTGACTAAGCAATTATGATATGGGTGCAATCCTATGCATGTTTAGACAGGGAGAAAGTCCTACAACTCCCAGCATGCCTGGCTGGGATATGCTAGGAGTTGTAGGACTTTTTTCTGTCTAAACATGCATAGAATTGAGGCCAAAAGTATTCAGCCTGACACAACACTATGGAATCTTGTGGGGAACAATTGCTTGGGGACAGAGATGTATGAGCTGAGGTGAACCAGGGTTTATTTTGGGGTGCAGTCCTCCATTTAATAATAATAATAATAAATTTATTTTTTACCCGCCTCTCCGTTTGGATCAAGGCAGGGAACAACAGTAAATATGAAATATGATAAAATACATAAAAGTTATTAAAAACATGGCACACATTATTAAAATAGCAATAAAAGATCCTAAAAACATCTAAAAACATTCTAAACATTTCCTGATTCACACACAGGAGCTGTGGCAGAAGGCCCCTTACCTCCTGCCACAGTTCTAGGATGTTCTAAGAGTTGTTTTTCCTGTGTAAACATGCATGGGATTGAACCCAAAGAAACTGAAAGCATCCACCAGTGTGACATGATGTGGGCTCTAGTTATACCTTAATCAAGGCTAAATCTGCTTTTTAGTGGTATTGAAGTGCAGTGATAACTGTTGGGCACATTATACATTCCATATACTGCTTTCATAGCATTATTTCCTGTTATATACCCCATAGGCTGACCATATGAAAAGGAGGACAGGGCTCATGTAACTTTAACAGTTGTAGAGAAAAGGGAATTTCAGCCAGTGTCATTTGTATGCAATTAGTTCCTGGTGAAATTCCCTCTTCATCACAACAATTAAAGTTGCAGGGGCCCTGCCTTCATTTGTATAGGGTCACTCTAGTATAGTGCCTGCAACTTTAACAGTTATGATGAAGAGGGAATTTCACCAGGAACTAATTGCATACAAATAACACTGGCTAAAATTCCCTTTTCTCTACAACTGTTAAAGTTACATGAGCCCTGTCCTCCTTTTCATATGGTCAGCCTAATACCCCACATTATCCAAAATGTCATTATGTGTCTTATGATGTATGAATGCACAAGAGGAATATAGCATTACTATGATGCCATCATAATGATTTGACACAAGGTATAGAGCTGGCCCAAGTGTGCGAGTTCCTGTAGCATTGAGGTATCAGGTACTAGAGGTCACAAATCAGGATCTCCCAACAACAAAACCCAAGTGCTTGGTTCTCTGTGGTTGCTTGCCTGATGAAGGAGCTTTAGGCCTGCTCTCGAGTGTATTGCAGATGGCCAGGGCATGGAATAAGGAGCCAATAGGGTTCTACCTGGTTCCATAAAGTTAGGCCAGAGTTGGTAACTTTGTGGAACCAGGTAGACCCCTATTGGCTCCATGTCTGAGCATTGTGGCTGGGACTGTCCATCCATCCACACCTGCCTTCAAGCCAACCCCCTTTAACTTTGGTCCTCCAGGCCCAGAAAGAACAAGCCTCAATCTGAACAGCAGGTCCACTGAAATTTGTGGGACATACTTCTAACTAAGCTTGGATAGAATCAGATTCTAAATACTAATCCTTCTATTGAGAGCTCTTTGGCCTTGTGCAAATTCCTCTGATCAGAAAACAAGGGGGCTGCTGGAATTTTAAAGTTGCAGGGGCCCTGCCTTCTTTTGTATACGGTCACTCTAGTATAGTGCCTGCACCTTTAACTGTTGTGATGAAGAGGGAATTTCACCAGGAACTAATTGCATACAAATGACTCAGGCTGAAATTCCTTTTTCTCTACAACTGTTAAAGTTACATGAGCCCTGTCCTCCTTTTCATATGGTCAGCCTAGACTAGTACCCTGATTAATAGAGGCTTTCAGGAACCCTACACATATTCAGCATCAAATTATAATCAACTGAATAATTGCTGCTAGGATTGAAGTAGTTAGCCAGTGGAAGACAACAGAGGGGCCTTGTGTTGCTGATTGGCAAAATAAAATACGGAAAGTCTTGTTCATGATGAAGCTGACACATGGTTTATTATACTAAATAGAACTTGTTTGTTGCTTTGTATGTTTTTTAAAATGTTACTTTCAAAATACTCAATTTTTAAAATATAGTACATGTGATTGTGGAATGTGAATGGAATGGATATAAACATCTTCTATAACAGATCTTAGAATGTATAATGATATAAATAATAAAACAAATCCTGCATGGATACCCACCCCACCCCAAGCACAGACAGCAGCTGTTGCTCATTAACATTCTTTCTGGAAAGTTCTCTTCCTAATCTTAAGAACAAATTTCAAGAAGTGGTGTTCCATCAGCAATGGACCTACCTTCTTCCTTTCCAAGATTGTCTCTCTAGGACTTCAGGTGAGAGAACCTCATGCTCACATGATACCTTAGAATAGGGTGACCAGATAAAATCCAGGTCAGGGCTCATGTAACTTTAACAGTTGTAGAGAAAAGGGAATTTCAGCCAGTGTCATTTGTATGCAATTAGTTCCTGGTGAAATTCCCTCATCATCACAACAGTTAAAGTTGAAGGGGCCCTGCCTTCTTTTGTATATGGTCACTCTAGTATAGTGCCTGCAACTTTAACAGTTGTGATGAAGAGGGAATATCACCAAGAACTAATTGCATACAAATGACACTGGCTGAAATTCCCTTTTCTCTACAACTGTTAAAGTTACATGAGCCCTGACCTGGATTTTATCTGGTCACCCTACCTTAGAAGATGATCTCATTGTAGAAGACATGTACGTAAACACTGTGGGAGGAATTGGGGGGGGGGGTTGAGTTGGGCCTCCAGGAGGTATTGATAGGTAGATGCCTAATTTTCTGTGGATATTGATAGGTTTGAGATGGGCATTTTGGAATTTTTGAAACTACTCCTCCAGTCATAAATTTCTACATTTCAGCAATATTAAATACTAGTATCTTTTTTTTCTCTCCTAGAGGTCCTTAACCTAATTTTCAACAGGAAAAAAGTCAGACTAGCAACATTGTTTTCCTGTAACAGTGAAATTCATTATGCATCAAGCAATGTGCACACCTTTCCTTTCAATTATGTGATCCTGACATTTATCGAGGCTTATTATATGGGCAATCATCAAAAAATCTTTTTCCATCAACTGTAACATAAGATTTTGTTTATTATTAACATATGTACTGCCTTACTTGCTAGAAAGTCATCAAGATGGCGAAAAACAATTTTAAACAATAAAAACAATAAAACCTTAAAACAATAAGTTACAAGAATATCAAAAAAGAGTAAAACATCAAACCATTTAAAAAACTGCATAGCTTAAAAGCTTAAATTAAAAAGATGCCTCTTTACACCCTTACTAAGAGCCAAGACAGTGGGAACCAGCTGTACTTGTAGACTGAGCACATTCCACAGGTTGTAATAAATAAAACAGGGAAATAGTCACACAGGAGCTGTGGTTGCTGCTGTATTTATTTTATTTATTTAAAACATTTCTTAGCTGCCTTTCAGGGCAGAAGCCCTCCCAAGGCGGCTTACAGCCATACATAAAACAGTAGAAACATTAAAAGTAATAAAAACATAAGGAGTAAAATATCTGATAAAAATAAAATAAAAGCTAACATTAAAAGCTAACAATAAAAACAACACGGGGAATAGAAGTAAAACAAATTAATTTATGAGAAGGCCATAGTAAAATAAAACATTTTAAGGCCTTCTTAAAAGCCTGTAAGGATGGTGCATGGTGGATCGTTGGTGGGAGTTAGTTCCACAGGGTGTAGGGCCACTGCTGAGAAGGCCCTCTCCTGTGTAGAGACCCACTTAATTTCTCTCACTGGTGGGCAAGTGAGAAGGGCCTCTCTTTTTTATCTAAAAGTGTGGGCAGGTTGATATGGATGTCCCAAACCGTTTAGGGCTTTAAAGGTCGAAACCAGCACTTTGAAATGGGCTCAGAAACACACAGGTAGCCAGTGCAGCTTTCATATACAGCCCTGTTACTTACAAATGGAGTCAGCCCTCGTTTCCATCATGGCTCTGTCAGACCCCTGAACAGAGGGAATGAAAATCAAACATGTAGTAAGTTTCCAGAAGGGAAAATCCTGTATCAATCCAATAATGTTACTGAGATTTGTTTAGAAGTCCTAGAAGGCTTCTTTTCTACATTGATTTTAAGTTGGAGCTTAACCATATATTTTTTTTGCTTCACAAAATAAGTCTTTGCAGCTTTCACAGGATGAAGAGTGCTGAATGCTCCATTGACATTCCTGCCCCTACACCATCTGCAACCTCATGTGTGCTGTAGGACATGGCAGTGAAGATACAACCACTCACCTGATCCGGAATAAATTGGATTGATCTCTGCCTCACCACAGCCGCCATGTAACACCAATTGTGTGAGGTTATTTTCCTGAAATAGCAGAAATAATCTAGAAGGATATCATGGCTGATTATATTGAAAACTGCTGGAAGGTGGTGGAAATCCACCAGTGTGGGCTGACCAGATAAAATCCAGGTCAGGGCTCATGTAACTTTAACAGTTGTAGAGAAAAGGGGATTTCAGCCAGAGTCATTTGTATGCTATTTGTTCCTGGTGATATTCCCTCTTCATCACAACAGTTAAAGTTGCAGGCACTATACTAAAGTGACCACATACAAAAGAAGGCAGGGGCCCTGCATCTTTAACAGTTGTGATGAAGAGGGAATTTCACCAGGGACTAATTGCATACAAATGACACCTAATGAAATTCCCTTTTCTCTACAACTGTTACAGTTACATGAGCCCTGACCTGGATTTTATCTGGTCAGCCTACACCAGTGTGACCAAAGCAGTTTCTGTCCCCAACAGGCCAAAAGCCAAATTCGACAGATTGAAATAAGCCATGTCTTCCAAAACTGCCTGGACCTGAAAGCTACTTCTCAAGAATGGTAAATTTGTTACTGGGTAAAAAATATTCAATATAGAAGGATCTAAGCTTAATTTCTTTAATAACGGTCATATTACTGCCTCCTCCGTTGCATCCAAGTCTGAACTAGAGGTAAGCAATTTTATCTGAAACCTCTTCACAATGGTCTTCAAGGGTTCCAAAAGTTGATGCACTCGGTCTGTATGAAGACAAGACATCACTCTCCAAAAGATGGTGGTGATGAAGTATGTTCTCTTCACCACCATCGCGGCCACAAGTTAGGCTTTAAAAAGGGCTCCAGCCTGTGTTTGATCATGTTCACCTCAAGTCTTCTGCCATTTGTACTCTAGTCATTGATACAATGGCTCCATTGCCTTCAGCTCCTCAGAATTCCAAGCAGCTGACGATTGTGTGATTTGGCCACAGGTGTTTGGGAGCAATTGTATCAATAGCCCAAGTCATTCCTACATGTCAAGTTCAGTTAAGACCTCAGTAGGACGACCACTTACCAAGTCTGTGGGAAATTCCTCTAGAGGTATCCACACCCATAAGTTTCTAGGAATGGACCACGAAGACCAGTCCTCCACCCCAGTAGAAGTTAGAAGACAGACTAAACCTGATTAGAGTGCAATCTGTCCATGACAATGAAGTCATTAACAGCTCTACCACCCACAGTAGGAAAATCAATTAACTGTCCTCAAAAGCCTTTAAGCATTTAGTGGCAGTAGCACTCTGAATCCATGAAAATGGTTTTCAGTTGCTGCAATTATATCCAGCAATTTTCACCAATATCAATTTTTATCAAAACCCACTTAATCTATTTGGAGATGAGGTAGCACTAGTTATAGTCAATTAGCGACAGCCTTGGATGTATTTTGTGTCAACCAGCAAGCCTATCTAGTTGAATTTTAAGACTTTTATTGTTATTTTAATAAGGTATTCGTTTTATATGTTTTTAATCAGTTTTATGTATTTTATATTTGCATTTAATGTTGTTCCCCGCCTCGATCCAGATGGAGAGGTGGGTAAGAAATAAATAAATATATTATTGTTATTGTTATTGTTATTTATTATAGAAATCAGGCTGTAGTTTGATGTTTTCAAGGGTACCTTCCTTCTTGCCTGGTTTAAAATAACTGAAATGCTCGCTTCATTCTTTCAGGCTGGCAAGGTCTCTTTCTTAAGAGCATTCTGGAAATAGTGTTGCTACCAATCCCCAAAAAGGAAAGCCCTCCAGGCTGTGGAGTTTTGCCTTTACCGTTGATTCAATTGGTAAATTTTATGCATTCTCTGTGACTGGTGCTCCCAGTAACAGTTCATTCTTTCCAGGATTAGTGGTTGCAACTAAAGAACTCTTGCAGATTCTGGATCTCATTCTTGAGCACATAATTCACAATAAAAATGTATTTAAAATGGTCATTAATTTCTGCTACAAAGTAATCCTGAGGGGGAGGAAGAGGGGAGAATTGGTGGTTTAGTTACTGCTGCCTTCTCTGCCCTGCCACCTCGCGGAAGCCACAGGGTTTTTTTTTAGTTTTTTTAATTGATTTTTGTACAATAACATAAGAAAGAGACATAAACACATCACTTATAAATCATATGATTAACATTATAAATCTAACATAATTCACCTAACTAGTGCACCCCACCCCCCTGGGACCAGCTACTACATTTCTATATAACATTTTTATCTGTCTATCTGTCTATCTATCTATCTATCTATCTATCATCTATCTATCTATCTATCTATCTATCTATCTATCTATCTTTTCTAAACATTCTTCCAAAATTGCATAGATTTGTATGACAGTGCACACCCCTTCCCCTTTTTTTAACTATCCACAAATAATCCCCATATATTTCCAAATTCATTTTTTCTTAATATTCCTCTTTTAACTTTAACATTGTTTGTTAACTTATCATTTATAGCATATTCCACACTTCTTTATACCAATCTTCTATTTGGTAGTTGCTTTGCATTTTCCATTGTCTGGCCATTATTAACCTCGCTGCAGTCATAAAATTCGTAATTAAATCTTTAACATTTTGCTCTCCTTCTTTATCATAAATTGATAGTAAAGCTATCCTAGGGAATATCTCAAACTTTAAATCTGTTATCTTTTTTACTTCTTCAATTACTTTTAACCAAAATATTTGTACATGTTTACAAGTCCACCACATATGAAAATATTCCAATTTCTTGACAACCTCTCCAACATAGCTTTGAATGTTTCTTATCTATTTGGTTTAATTTTACAAGTGTTAAATACCACCTCCATGCTATTTTATAATAGTTTTCTTTTATTCTTACTGACATAGTGTTCATATTACGCAAATTCCATATTTTCCCCCAACTTTGATCATTTACTTGTTCTTTTAAATCTTCTTCCCATAATACTTTCAAATAATGTTGCTTCTCTTCTCCTTCTAACAAAATTTTATCAATTTCACTTACCACCGCTTTAATATTCTTATTTATATCCTCCTCTTCTCTCATTATAATCATCTTCTCAAATTTTGTAAAATTTCGAAGCTCTTTGTTATTCTTTTTCCATTTAGCCATCCATTGTTATAGTTGGATAACTTTAAACCATGCTATTTTCCTTCCTCTCATAAATTCTTCTAATAATTTTTTAGTACTCATCTTTTCCTACCAATCCTTTATTTTAAAATTTTTCTGTTCTCTAAAAACTATTTCTAATTCTTTCTTTAAATTTCCTGGAAAGTCTTCCAGCAACACCACTGGATTCAATGGGGAAATATCTGATAATATTTTTTAAACCAAACATCTATAATATTTCTTAACAAGGGATTTTCTAATCTTTCTATCATATTCTTATTTACTTTAATAAAAAAAATTACTTAACCTCAATTCTAAATCCTGTCTATCCATCTCCAACCAATTTATTTCATTTGATCTTGCAATCCCATCTATTACATGCCTCAATTGATTAGCTGTATAATAGTACTTTAAATTTGGGAGACCTAATCCCCCTTTTTTCTGAGATTCATACCAATTCCCTTTATTAATCCTTGCTTTCTTATTACCATTACAAAAATTTGTTTATTAGAACTTGCCATTTCTTTAACTGTAAATCTGATATCTTAATTGGTAACATTCTAAACAAAAAATTAAACTTCGGCAAAATTTTCATTTTAATAAGCGCTGTTCTACCAAACCATGAAAGTTTAATCTTTTTATATTCTTCTAATTTTTTCTTAATCTCCTTATTTAATTTATTAAAATTCTCCTCTTCTAACTTATCAACTTCCCTTGTAATATTTACACCTAAATACTTAATCATATTCTTTACCTTAACTCTATATTTTTACTAAACTTCTGCTCCTCCTCTTTCATATAATTGAATAATATCATTTCTGATTTATCCCAGTTAACTTGCAAACCAGATATCTCCCCAAACTCTTTCAGATGTAACTTTATTTCCTCCATTTTTTCTATTGGATTATCAATTGCTACTAACGTATCATCAGCAAACAAACTAATTTTTACTTTTTCTTTATTACCTATCCCACTAAGATTCTTATCTTCTCTAATTGCATTAGCTAAAAGTTCTATAACTATAGCAAACAAAATCGGGGAAAGAGGGCAACCTTGCCTAGTACCCCTGGCTAAGGAAATTTGTTGCGTTATTCCATCATTTACTGTTACCACAGCATTATTTCGCGAATAAAGTTGATCTATTACACCTTTAAATCTTACTCCAAACCCTAACCTTTCTATTATTATTTTTAAAGCTGGCCACTCCACACAATCAAAGGCTTTAAAAATATCCAAAGCCATCAAACCTGCCTTCAATTTATTATTCTTAATTATATTTATCATATTCAATGCTCTTCCAATTAAATTTGGCATCTGTCTCCCTGCTATAAACCCACATTGATCTCTTTTAATATATTTATATATAAAAGTATTCATTCTTTTCGCCATTATCGCTGTAAATATCTTAGCATCTTGATTTATTAAAGAAATAGGTCTATATGATCCTGGGTCTGACAAAACTTTATCTACTTTTGGAATCAATACAATCAAAGACTGTTCCCATGATGGTGGGATCCTATCTCCTTCTAATATCTTATTATATAACAATTTCAATTTCGGTATTAACATTTTCTTAAATATTTTATAATATTCTGGTCCCAACCCATCCAATCCTGGGGATTTCCCCCCTTTTAATTTATCAATAATTTCTTCTATCTCTTTTTCTGAGACCCCCCTTTCCATTAAATCTATATCTACAACTTGTAATTTAATCTTTAAATGCTTCTCCACATATTCCTCAATCTTTTCTTGAGAACCTCCTCCTGCAGTATATAATTTCTGATAAAAATCATGAAATATCTCCAATTTATCCTTCATCGAATTGCAACACTTCCCTAATTCATTTGTAAGTGCTCCAATTAAATTCTTTGTCTTTTTTGACTGTGTAGATCTGGCAAGCATTTTGGAGTTCTTATTACTATATTCAAAGAATTCTCTTTTCAAATATATCAAATTTCTCTGAGCTTCTTCCAGTTCCTCTTTCTCTAATTCTTTTTTTTTGCTTGTAATTGTGCAAAGATCTGTTTATCCCTATGCATTATAAATTCCACTTCCAAATCCTTAATTTCTTCTTCCAAGTTTTTAAAATCTTTTTCTTGCTGTCTCCTCAATTTACAATTCTCTCTAATACAAATACCTTCGTTACTGCTTTCACTGTATCCCAAAGTATAGCTTGATTATAAAACCCCTTTTCATTAATTTCCCATATACTTTGTATTTCCTTTTCCATTTTTTCAATTATACTTTTATAATTAAAAATTCTTGTATTTAATCTCCACCTTTTTGCCTCCTTTCTTAACATTAATATCTATATTCACCAATGTATGAGCTGTTACTTTTATCAATCCTCTTTATTATTCTAGAAAACAAATTCTTTGACACAAAAACATAATCAATCCTTGAGTAAGTCTTATATTTTGCTGAGTAAAAAGTAAATCTCTGTTCATCTCTATGCATTGCTCTCCACACATCTATTAACTCATTTTTGTTCATAATCTTACTCAAACCTGTAAGATTGTTACATCTTTCTTCCAGCGTGGGGTTAGGCTTATCTTTTTGTTTATTTACCACCATATTAAAATCTCTCGCTATTATAATATTTCCCTTTTGAATTTCCTCCATTTCTTCAAAAAAATCTTTTATAAAATTCCATTTTATTATTATTATTAGGTGCATAAACATTAATTAATGTATAATCTTCTTCCCCCATTACCCCTTGCATCGGCCCATAGAATCCTTCTTCATCTTCTGTATTTTAAATCCACATTTTTTTGATATAATTATTGCCACCCCCCTGGCTTTTGAAGTTCCATAAGCTTTCTCATATATAACCAACCATCTTAATTTGAGCTCATTCACTCCTTTTTTTGACTGATGTGTTTCTTGGATAAAAATTATATCAGCCTTATCTTTATTCAATAATGCTTCCACTCGTTTCCTTTTAAGAATCGATCCTAGCCCATTCACATTCAAGGTTGTAACTCTTAATTTACCCTCCGTATTTTCAGTTTCATTCCCCTTTGCCAGTCCCCTATTGTACTACATATATTCACATATAACCCAACAATAACAATAACAATAACAATTTCTTCCCCCCATTTCTCCCTGGGATTAACCCCGTTTATGGCTTCTTTTTTTTTTTTTGGCCCCATGGGGGGGGGGAGGCAACTTCACCACCTCTGGTTAACAGTAGACAGCAGATCCTCTTCTCCTCCCGATATCACGTTACTTCATCCCTTATCCTGTTATTATCCATCAAAATCTGCTATGCTCCCAACTCCATTACTGTGAGCCTCCTGCTGCTCCCAACTCATCTCCTTGATCTTCTTTTCCTTGCTGCCGGGGATCTACTCCTTCTTGTAATCCCAACTGGTTCAGCAACTCCATCCCTTGCTCCATTTATGGTATTTTGTAGACTTTTTTCTCATATGTAAATTTTTAAAAAAATCGGATAGCCCCAACTGTAGTTAATATCATTCCTCTTTAAAACTTCTGTGCAAGGCTTAACTTCCCGTCTCCAGTTTATTGTTTGAGGACACAAGTCATTGTAAACTTGTATTGGAATATCATGGTATTTCAGTTGACCATTCCCTTGTCTTGTTGCCATCATCAGAAGCTCCTTTTTATAATAATTTGCAAATTTCACCACAATGTCCCTTGGAGTCGACCCTCTTCTTCTG
Organism: Anniella stebbinsi; assembly: GCA_029215795.1. NCBI lineage: Eukaryota > Metazoa > Chordata > Lepidosauria > Squamata > Anniellidae > Anniella > Anniella stebbinsi. Next base: position 96,859,530 of record JARDYH010000003.1, read on the forward strand.
TAGGAAATCCTGTGCACACACTCGATGTCTTCTTGCTTCCATTCTGTGCCTGGTACCATATTCTTTAACCACTCCATAATTTTCCCTCTTAGAATCCTTGTACTCTCTGCAGAATCTTCTGGGAAAAATTTAATCCTTATATTGGATCTTTGTTCCTGATCTTGAATTGCAATCTATCTTAAATCAATTTGCTGAACTATAATGCTCTGCTGTTTTATTTTCCCTTTATTTTCTTCAACTGCATCCTCCACTTATTGAAACCTCGAATTTATTGCTTTTAATTCATCTTTAACCAGCTTCAAATCCTCTTTTAAGTCTTGAGTTGATTTACCAATTTCTGCAGTCACTTCTCGCACTATCTGGCTCTTTAAACTTTGAACGAAGGGCTCATTGTTCTACATAAGCATATTTTGAAAGCTTATCATCATTTCTTCTGAAGATAATTGCTTAGACTTGGCAGTAGTTCCTGTTTCCTTAGGAACAGCTCCCGCCTTCCTTCCATTTCCTGTCTGAAGTGATTCCACACTCGCTGCTCACTTCCCCCCTCCCTTCTGGGGGCTGTCTGGCATATTTCCTTCTTCAATTGCAACCCTTTTTAAGCGAGAAAAAGTTTTATCTGAAGGGAACACTCTCCCGGTTCTAGTCCATGAAAGTCATTGTTCTTTTTTATGACCTTTACGCATTTGGCATCCAGCCAATCTTCTTCCGAGCACAGCGTCTCTTATCTCTTAATAATTATGCCACCAGCATATGCAGTAAAACTTCCCACAGCATATCAGAGTTTTTACTCACAGTTCGGTTTATCTTTCAGAAGGATTTCTTTTCTTTAAATTTTCTCTATCGGGAGACCGACAAATCCACTGGCTACTCCATTGGCCCGAAGCTCCGCCCCCGAAGCCACAGTTTTTGGTGGTTTTCACCGCGGTAGTTATTTTAAATTCCCTCTCTCCATTGACACAACAGGACCAGAGAATTTACAACACCAGCTACAGGTCATACCTTCTGAACTGCTTTGGGGGACTAAGGAAGCTAAGGATCTTATGGATCCTCTGACGCCCTCAGCATATCCCCAGTCTGCTGTCTTTCCAACCTTGCAACCACAGAGCCACTGACAAAAGAACAGCAACAGCAATGGGCCAATTCTACTGCCACAGCACAGAGACCTCTGCCAGCAGAGAGAGAAAGGGGTTTCTGATGTTCCAGGGGATAGAGGATACTCTCCCAGGAACCCTAAGATTGCGGCCTTATTGGAATTTTCCATTCCGGTGATTTGAATGGATGAAATTAAAGGTCTTTCTTTACATTTCTTTTAACATAGGCTTCTCTACACCAGGCTTTGTATCCCGCAACTTTTGAGGGGCTTCTGCTTCTGGATTCTTTGTGGGATTAGGATTAGGGGTGTGCATCGGATCGGGTCTGTTCCACGATCTGAAGCTGATCTGACTGAAATCAGATAAAATTATCCGATTACAATCCCGGCTTCTGGATCGTCCGATCTCATCCGAACCAGTCCGGAAGGACCCGATCCGGCTCGGATAAAATCAGAGGATCGGACCTCCTCCTCCCCCTTGCACTCCTTCAGCCGGGGCTGTCCGCTGCTGTCTGCTGGCACCCGCAGGCGCCAGTGGACGGCAGCAGACAGCCCCAGCAAGTAAGGAGCGCGAGGGGGAGGAGGGAGCTTACCTCCCAGGGCCATCCGCAGCAGAAGGCCCCAGGAGATAAGGAGCACAGCGGGGGAGGTGGGAGAGGGACCCCACTTACCTGCTGGGGCGTCCGCTTCCCTCCGGTGCGCAGATCTACTGAGAACTCGGCTTCATGGCCTAGTTCTCAGTAGAGCCATGCACCGGAGGGAAGTGGACGCCCCGCAGGTAAGGAGCACAATGGGAGAGGCAGGAGGGGGGGCCCACTTACCTGCCGGGGCGTCCGCTTCGCTCTGGTGCACAGATCTACTGAGAACTAGGCTTCACGGCCTAGTTTTCAGTAGAGCGCCAGGTGATGATGCCATCACCTGGCGTTCTACTGAGAACTAGGCCGCAAAGCCTACTCCTCAGTAGATTCAAGCACCTGAGGGAAATGGACGCCCCAGCAGGTAAGGAGGAGCGCGAGGGGGGGAGGGACAGGGAGGGGGGAGTTAGACCCCACTCACCCCGCTGCCATTTTCCCCATAGACTTGCATTGGGGGAAAGCTTTCTTTCCCCCAATGCAAGCCTATGGCGAAAATGGTGGCCAATCCGAAAATCGGACCTCCAATTTTCGGATCGGGATCCAATCCAAGGGACCTCCGATTTTGTCCTGGCCAATCCTTGACAATCTCAGAGGTCCCAATCCGATCCGGGGGGTCCATGCACATCCCTAATTAGGATTGGCCCTCTATACACATTTCCCTCTTTTTTCCAGGGATTTCCTTTATCTGTGAGTTCTGTTTGATTATACAACCATTGGATAGTGCTGTGGTATAAATTGAGAACACATTCTGGATGAGGGCCAACAGCATGCTGGTTTAAACATGTGAATAATTCACATGTAGTTTGGCTTTGGAGCTAGACCAAGGCCATTCAATGTATTTCTTTTTTTAAGAAGATGTGAAGGTTTGAGGCTTACACAGGCTTAGTTTTAGTTTAGGCCTGAAGGCCTGGAAATCCTCTGATAGGAGGGGGGCATTCCTGAGTTTCATTTTCCCCCTAAAGGAGTTAAATTTCATTTCCCCAGTTTTAGGTTACCAGATTAGTAGTTTCAGTTTCTGGATTAGGGTATATAAAGGGGTGGAGTTAACTGCACAGTGTGGTTGTTGGGGAATAGAGAGAGAGCTGGAGAGAGCCAGAGAGAGACCCTGGAAGAAGGACAAGGCCCAAAAAGAAGGTTGGGAGAGACTCTAGTCCCAACTACAGGTGAAAGTGTAGTTAGGTTGGAGGATACGGCTGTTTTACATATTTTATTTTCATTGTAAATGCCTTTATTAGTTTTACAGCTCTATTTGACTAAATTCCTTAAGTTTATGTGATTTTGCCTTACCTTATATAAAATAGTAAATAGTTGTTGTTAAAACCTTGTAGTCTGGAGTGTCATTTAAACCACGCCTAAGGCCTAAACCCCACGTTATTGAGAGGGGAAGGTAAAAGGTAAAGGTGGAACCTTGACAGAAGGCCAGACTCCCACTGGGGATACACTGCAAAAGAAAAATGCTGGATCACCTCTGGTCACCTGACGACAGTGTATCCTCCTCTCCAGGCAGCAAGGAAAGGTAGTAATTTTCAAGCCTGCTCTCATTAAGGTTCAAACACATGTGAAAAAAGCATTAAGAAACATCTTCTGCATCCCAGTCTTAATATGCCCCAATTAATTGGAACTGGGCACTTCCAGATTGATGCTTGGCCTATCAAATGACTGTAGGAAGGCAAGTAAACAGACAATGTTATCTTTTCTGTCCAGGTTGATAATATCTGTGCAGTAGGTTGACCAGATAAAATCCAGGTCAGGGCTCATGTAACTTTAACAGTTGTAGAGAAAAGGGAATTTCAGCCAGTATCATTTGTATGCAGTTAGTTCCTGGTGAAATTCCCTCTTCATTACAACAGTTAAAGTTGCAGGCACTATACTAGAGTGACCATATACAAAAGAAGGCAGGGCCCCTGCAACTTTAACTGTTGTGATGAAGAAGGAATACATCCAGGAACTAATTGCATACAAATGACACTGGCTGAAATTCCCTTTTCTCTACAACTGTTAAAGTTACATGAGCCCTGACCTGGATTTTATCTGCTCACCCTGCTGTGTAGGAAATTGCATGTATATTATACTGTGCAAAGGGTTTCAGTAATGGGAAAGCTGTATACACGTTGGCCAGCTGGACTAGCATGCTACTGTGGAAATGATGTGATGCACTAACTGGAACCTAAGCAACGGTTCCCTTTAGGTAGCAGTTTTTAAACTTTCTGCATGTGCATACGCATCTTTACAGTTGCTTTCCGAGGACCTCAATGGCTGGTTTCACACAATACATTAGGAAATGGGGTGGGGTGGGAGGAAGCAACCGTCACTTGTGTTGCTTATTGTATCGTGTGGAGGGTTACACACTACACACACACTACACACACACAACCGTCCAATTAAGCAATGGAGAGAAACAATGGGCTTGCACGTTGTTTGGCTCGAAGCCCGTTGTTTAAAGTGGCATCTGAAACCAACCCCCTCTCTCCGTGGACTATTCAGTTTGGTCACAGAGTTCTGCCGACTGGAGCAGCCAACCCACCCACCCCCCGGCTGCTCTGATACAGCCGGCAGAACTTGCAGTGCATGCTGGGATATAGCTGGAGGACTGGGGGAGGGAGGAGACACTGCAACCGAGATGGATGCTAGAACTTTCAGCCGCTCAACGGATGGAGCAGCAACTTGTCATGTGGAGAGCACCGCCTACCTAACGCATGGTCAGTACGCTATCTCCCCCTCCGTTGCCTAATATGTCGTGCAAAACCAGCAAATATCAGACAAACACCCACCATTACAGCCTTCCATCTGAAGAATTCTTGGTAAGCATTCAAGGATCCCTTAGGGTTCCCTGGGAAATAGCCGAAATGCACTGCTTAGGATGACCATATGAAAAGGAGGACGGGGCTACTGTATCTTTAACAGTTGTACTGAAAAAAGAATTTCAGCAGGTGTCATTTGTATGTATGCAGCACCTGGTGAAATTCCCTCTTCATCGCATCAGTTAAAGCTGCAAGAGCCCTGCCCTCTTTTGTATCTGGTCACCAGATGCTGCATGCATACAAATGACACCTGCTGAAATTCCCTTTTCTATGCAACTATTAAAGATAGAGGAGTCCTGACCTCCTTTTCATATGGTCACCCTAGCACTGCTAGAAGACATAAAGGCAAAGGGTGGAGAATTAAAGCCAGATCTGGTGGTTGTGTAATGGAACATATAGAAAGCCAGAGAAAGGAAAACCTCAGAAAAAAAACACGTGTAAAGGAGCCAATCTGGATTCCACAAAGAATCCAGACTCTGATGCCTCGATAAAGTGGCAGGTTAAAAGCTTCATGGAGAGAAGCCCAGAAAAGCCCGGCTTCAACTTGTGTTTCTGCCCAGTGAACTCACTAGTTGGCCTTAGGCAAATGGCACTCCCGTAGCCCCAGATCTGAATTATGGGGAGAAAAATATTTACCCACCTTACTGGTTGCTCTACGGATCATGTAAGAAGTTTGACCCACTGAGGCAGGGAGCCCATTTGGGGGTGTCTTGCCCATGAGTCCTGGAGCCAGCAGTGATTCAGATCACCACAGGAAGGGAGGGGGAGTTTAACACTTTCCTCCCCAACCATGGTCCTTAGAATAATCCCTTCTCTGAATTTTCTTTTTGCATTGGAAGGAAAATAACTTACCCCATTTGTTGTGATCCTGATTAATTATCAGTCACCCCACCTTTATCACATGTGGTTTGGATCTCAGAGGCAGTGACACACCAAAGGCCATTCCTTACTCTTCAGGGAGGTGTGGCACCCAGTTTGCCGGGTGCCCACTTGCTCACAAGTAAGTGGGCACCAGAAATGGGCACAGAGCTGCCCGCTGCAGCTCTATGCCCATCAATGGAGGGGAGAAGCAAGTCCACCATCCCCAGGATGGCAGAGGGGGTGGGGTGGGCAATTTCGGGGGGTAATTTTTTAAAAAAAAACAACACCAACCACCACGGTTTCATTGGAGCGCAAGTGCGCTCTTCTCGGATCGTGGGGGAGAAATGGCGGGTGCAACTCTGCGACAGCCCAAGAGGAAGCCGGGTTGTCGCACTTCCCAAGTGTATTACAGCAACAATCCCGGAAGCAGGTACTTCCGGGATCCTCTCCCCTCCCTCCCTCTACACCCCTATGGTGGAGAAAGGCCCTAGAAGAGGCTTGGGGTACAACTCTCATAATAGCTAGCTGAGGGGTTATGGGAGTTGTACTCCCAACACAGGGAAGTCAGGGAAGGCTGGGCTGGAAGATTCCATCATATGTGGTCACATTCTTTCAAATACAATATCTTCGCCACCCTATGAGAAGTTCCTCTTTCAGTCAAATATGAGTCAATATGAGACTGAACTTCTTCCAGTCAATACTGAGAAGTTCTTCTTTCAGTCAAATGTGTGAAAGTGTTTTTAAAGCTATGAGTTGTTGTTTTGTGGAAACAACCCCATGAGTATTTAAGTCATACATATATGTGATTGTTTTGTGAATATAGAGCATCATCAGATGAGTGTTTTATCACACGCTCATTACTGGCCACTCGTAGTTTTTCACAGGTCCTTTTGATGACGACATCTGCCTCCGGTGCATCTCCTGCGCCATCTGGTCTTCTTTCCATCAAAATATAAGACCCCGGTAAATCCAATTATTATTTTTTTGGAAGCGAAACATGCCGCCATTTCCTGCTGTGTGCAGGAAAAGCAGTGCAATAAAAACGCCCACTGAATGGGCCACATGGTCATTGTTTACTTCCTCTTACTTCCCCATGTGAAGGAAGTAATACTGTGAGACAGAAGTGGGGAGAAAGCGACGGTAGGGAAATGCGATTTCCCCTCGTTGGATGACATGAATAGATTCCTTTTTTTGGTATTTTTTTTTTTTACTGATATCCCTACAGTACAATTTTTACCCCACTTCTAGATTATAATTACAATTAGCCTAAGGAATTAGAGGGGGGTCACCCAATGGTTTACTACTACTTTTTACAATGAACAAAACTCCCAAGCTCAGGATAATATGTACACAAAGGCATGGGCCTAGCCAACTGCCCTCTATAATGATATGTCTTCTATAAATGTTTAAGTACTTTCATTCATTTACAGTAAGGGTTGAACCGCAAGTTGTTGTGTTGTGTGAATCAAACCACACTAACAAACCATGGATTCACTTTGTGGATTGTTTGTGATTAACGAACCATGGTTTGTTAGCGTGGCTGGGTTCACACAACATAAGAACAAAGTTAAGGACAATGAAATGCACAAAATTTAATGCAAAACAGATAACTTAAAAATAACAGTATTTTTACATAACAGCACTTGTGATTCCAAATTTTACATCCAATAAAGTACTTTTTTAAAAAGTGTTCTCTTTCAAGCGGGCAGTCATGTTTCGACCAGAAAATCTTCTTCAGTGGCCAAACATCTAGTCTTGCATGCACAGGAAAATTTTATCAAATGGGGCTGACTGCTTTATAGCATTCTCATGTAAACTCATCAGTATACACAAGTAAACATTTCAATTCTTTGTTATACAGTATGCTACAGTTGAAGAACTGAAATGTTTTTCTTAGGTTAAAAAAAAAAAGTATTGCAGTAGCAGCATCAAAATCGTACAAGGCTTTATTGAACGCTCTTTCAAAGGAATGCCCAGGGGTATTTTACCTCCATTTTTTCCAGATGGTTAGGTCTGCAGTTTCAGTTGGGGATTGTCTTTCAAGACTAGAACACAAGAGTCAAATTACTTAAGCCATCCAGATAAAACCCAACATTTGCAATGACAAAATAGGCCAAACTTTGTAGAGAGCAGGGATGAATCTCCTGTTAACTGTTACTGGCATATGAGAGATCTCTGCTGATTTCCACAACCAATTACAGCAAATTACGCAATAACGCCATAAATCCTAGCTTATCTGTGCAAAATGATACTCCCCTCCTCATATGTTCTAAAGTTAATATGTGTTGTAATATTTGCACAACAGAGCAGATGTGCTCATAGAATGAAAACAAACTCTTCGTCATTGGTATTGCTTTTTATCAAGGTGTTAGGGGAAAGCTCCCTTCCCCGTCTCATAAATGCACAGAACAGGTTCTCACAGGAAAATGCCTGCCATACTATACACATTTGAAGGTGGCTGGTGTAGTCTCATTTCAGTGTAAGAGTTTGAAAACTACAAAACCTATATTTCAAAATAGATTAGGAAGGGGTGAGGGGATGAACCCTGGTTTTGCACCTTCAGTCATATTATTATGCACATAAAATTCTTTCTAGCAGCTGTCAGGACTCTCAGTCTTTGCTGTTACAGACATGTATACAAATTCTAAATAAACTCTATCCATAATTATCTCTTCATAGCTACCTTCATTATGGATGGAGGATTATTGTTTAAAGTAAACAACAGTGTCTTTATCCTGTGCATAGATTTTAATCTCTTAGTTCAGTCCTGTTGAGTTCCTTAGTAACCGTAACAATTAATAGAACTATTGCAGACTAAAGCAAAGGGCACTGAATAAATCTGACTTTCACACAATGTCCAGGGTCGAACATACAGTTGTTCAAGCTTAACTTGTTTCCTGGCGTAGGGCAGCAGAATAAAGCCAAAATGTGCAATTTTACCTTTGAGCCATGTTGACCATTGCTGCCCCCGCACCCCGAGGCAATCAGACTGAACTGAGCAAAAGTCCAAATGGAACTTCCAAGCTCTTCCTTAAGCAACCTTGGCCCCACCTCCAACCTGGTCACCAAGAGCTGCCTTTCAGTATGGTAGGCAGCATACTCAGATGAATTTTAAGTGTTTTATTGGTGTTTTATTGGTATTTTAATGATATATTGGTTTTATGTATTTTTAATTAGTTTTGTGTGTTTTATGATGATGTTGTTCCCCGCCTCGATCCAGAGGGAGAGGCGGGTAATAAATAAATATATTATTATTATTATTATTATTATTATTATTATTATTGGAAAGTAATAGAGAAAGACACATTGCAAACAAAAGGAACTGTACCGGAAGAATCCTAGTGTGGGGCTGACAGTGATACCTCTGTCCTAATAGCATGTGCTTTGTCACCTGTTCTCAATAAATAGAGGCATATCAACAAGGAACCACAGCTATTGCAAATAACTCATTTTCAGTCCCAGGGCATTTCATATTATTATTATTATTATTATTATTATTGATACATTCAAATGTGTGTCTAAAAAAAATTTAGGGGCTATATTTTGGGCTATTTTTTTTGTCCTAGAAAATAAAAATATAAGGTTTGCATCCCCAAACACTACTTCTTTTACTGAGGCCCAAATGAAATCAATGTGTATTTGATTTCCGGGGAGGGGGTGCGTAAATTTCTTCTACATCATAGAAAAGAAAGTTCAATAAATGTTGCATGGGAAGGAAGCCTCTTCCTGTCAGATGTCAACTTGTCTTGACCGTGAACATCTGGAAATCAGTACCATTACGAAAAGGAAGGGCAACAGGTTTGCATTGCACAAGTTTTGCATTTAGTGTATAAAGCGGGGATGGCGATTAGCAATTGTCGCAAAAGCTGTTTGTGGTTTTAATGATTAATAACTTTATTGTGTGGCTAAAATAGATGCTTCAAGGGTTTTCAAAGTTAATTGAGGATGCATCTCTAGAGTAATAGGCTGAATATGTTCTGAAATGTAGAACATATAAAAACTTGAGTTGCTTCATTCTGAATGCCAAACTAAAAAAAAACTTTATTTCCTCTAAAGTATCCAGCATTTCCCTGTTTACTTTCAAATGCTAGCCTGCGAGAGGCGAAAGTCTTGGCTAGCCGGGTGTGAGGTCAGAAAGCGGGCCCCCCAGACCCTCTCACCCCTTTTCTTAATGATCAAATGTAAGCATATCGGAGAGCCTCAATGGCTGAAAACTGGGCTAAAGGTGTTTAAAGATATCATTGTCTCGCTCAGGTAAGCTGAAAATAACTCTGAGGTGTTTGTCTTCCTTTATGGCTCTTGTCTTGGACCATTTGAAACTCATGGGTATAAAGGCATCTTGCTACATTGCACCTTGAATGAAAGAGCTGGTTCCCTGCCCTGGGCAGATTACCACTGGCAGACCACCTGCGGGGCCACCATCAAGGGCAGACGTGGTTGGGCAGTAGCTGAGAGACCAGACCTCAGCAGGGGCCCATGGAAAAGAGCCCCCTGGTGTTGTTCCTCTTCTTCACCATCACAACCAGTTAGTTCACCTTCTTCTTGCTCTGGCTCCAACACAGCCTCCTTGTTCGCTGGCTCTTTGCCTGTCAAGCAAGCAAATGATTGCAATGGTGAGAAAGAGGAGGAGGAGGGGGGAGGGGAGGAGGGGGAGGGGGAGCTGCCACTTGGCAGCTGCTCCCCCTGATGATGGCCGTGGTGGTGGTGCCGCTAATCTGGCCTGAGAGCCCTGCCCTTGAACTTGCCAGCCTACCATTGTCTTCATACCACTGTCTGCAGCCACTGCCTATTCTGCAGCAAGGACTGGAGGGGCAGCCTAGCAGTACGGCTACTTGTAACTCCAGGTGATGCAACCAAATTCCCTAGCATTGGGTGACCAGATAAAATCCAGGTCAGGGCTCACGTAATTTTAACAGTTGTAGAGAAAAGGGAATTTCAGCCAGTGTCATTTGTATGCAATTAGTTCCTGGTGAAATTCCCTCTTCATCACAACAGTTAAAGGTGCAGGGGCCCTGCCTTCTTTTGTATCTGGTCACTCTAGTATAGTGCCTGCACCTTTAACTGTTGTGATGAAGAGGGAATTTCACCAGGAACTAATTGCATACAAATGACGCCTGCTGAAATTCCCTTTTCTCTACAACTGTTAAAGTTACATGAGCCCTGGCCTGGATTTTATCTGGACAGCCTACCCTAGCATCCCTGGCTGATTTAATTCAATCAGAATGCATGTAGGGATAAGGTGGACACAATCAAGTTGCGGGGAGAGGGGACAGAGAACTCAGGCACATAGCTTGCAAGTCCAATCAGTGCTCCCCCCCCCCGCCCTGCCAGCTGCTCTCATGGTTAAGTAAGTGCCCAGCAGCAGCAGTGGCAATGTGGTGGTGGTGGTGGTGGTGGTGGTGGTGGCGGCGGCAGTGGGCTCAGTGGCCATGGAGGCGAGCCCTGCACTTGTATGCTGTGTGCTGGTGCCATGCTTGCTTGTAAACGTATTTTTACAACAAAGTCCAGAATTTTGATTTTGATTTTATTTATTTCATTTCTATACCCCCCCCCCCAAGTAGGATGTGCACAGATATTATCTTATCAGGGTGTGCCATGGAATATAGTTATTGTTGAAAATGAAATAAATGCAGTTAATGATTCAGTATCTAATTTGGTTACTCTGCCCTGTTTTTGTTTTGTTTTTGATTTGGTATTATGTGTAAATGCCAATTATGGGCAATAAACCAATACTATTCCCAGCAGGCAGTCTTACTTTTTAATACCTAAAAATGGCAATCTGAATCTAAAGGAATTTTTTCTAAAGGAAAATTGCACTGAAACATGTTGTGGTACTACTGGCTTGACATCTTACAAAACAAGTTAAAGTCAAGAAAATTAATCCTGATACTTAAATGGAACCTCCATGTTCAGAAGCATTCTACCTTAGAGTATCAAATGCTGGGAATAAATAATACGAGACGATCATCAACTTTATGGCTTACTTGAGAGTTTCCAAAGATGGCTACAATTTTTTTAGATTAAAATTTACAACAACAGGGAGTTTTGACAGATAAAAAAGGGCGGGGGAGGCGGGGGGTGCAATTGACAGCCCAAGCCTCTGTGGAAAAACTTTTGTAGCTTTTAATCTAAAAAATTCGTAGCCAGCAAATGCCTGGACCTAACTTTCTGAAATTTCTGACAGACAACTACCCCTAACCCATCTACAAAGTGAGCAACTTTCAGACTTCTAACTTTTAAAATAAAAAAGTTATAGGTGTTTCTTTCCTCATTGTTTCAAAAATACCTTGCCACCACATGCCTGGACCTAGCTTTCTGAAATTTCACACACATATCAAGCAAAGTGTTACCTGTAATGTGCCCAAGTTTCCTGTTTGTATCTTTAAAAATAAAAAAGTGGGAGGCATAACTGTATTTACCCCACTACTACCCATTTTTCTAAAATTAATTGCCACACAAAGCAAGCACCTACGTTTCTGAAATTTCACACACATAGGTGCCAATGTACCCCCTACAATGTGGCAAAGTTTCACGTGTAGCACTTTAAAAATGAAAAAGTTATAGGCATACCTGGTTATTTATTAAAAAATTAATTGCCACAAAATGCATGCACCAATCTTTCTGAAATTTCTCACAGATAACTACCCCTAACCCATCTACAAAGTGCCCAAGTTTCATCCTTTTATCTTTAAAAATGAAAAGGTATAGGCATTTTTGTAACACAATACTTGGCTATGGGAAAAAGCATTCAAAATGGCGTCCGATCAGCGGATCGGACATCCGATCTGCGGATCGGGATCAGATCAGATCAGATCCAATCTGCCCAACCCCCGATCCGATCCGACCCCCAGGTCCGATTCCGATCCGCTATCCGATCCAATCCGAGGGGTCAGTGCACATCCCTAGTAATTAGAGAGAATAGTGTAATCAAGATTGAACGCTAGATATTAGTCTCATTAATATCAACTTTGGGATGATTTGAAATCCACCCCCATTGAGCCAGAGCTCAGTAGTTAATGCTTCTTCTTTTTATGACTTTAAGCCATGCTGACTGGGGCTGATGGGAGTTGAAGTCCAAAGCATGAAGGGCACCAGGTCAGAGAAGGCTGTTCTAGGGACTTTGGAGTAACTCTGTCCATTCAAGCCTACCATTGGCACTCTTTGCGTTGACTATATAGAGCAGGTTGGTCTTTCTACTGTGCATGACTTTGGCCTGTTGTACCCTCAGTGCCAGCTCAAGATAGTTTGCTGCTTGAAGCAGAGCCCAATTGACATACACACCCTTCCCTGGTTCCGTTAGAGCCCACACTTTTGATGGTGTTGCTGCACCAATCAGACAACAGTGCCTGCCTTCATCTGTTCCATGACCATGGTGCTTCTTTACGCTGCTGTATGACAGAACCAGACCTTGTGAACCAGCCCCTGTTGCCACCTCTTGGTTCTCACTCAGCATTGAGAGAGAACCAGCAATGGCATTGTTCTCCATATGCATACTTTTGATATTTCAAAAGTCTCTCTGCACCTCTCCCAAAAGACACAAATCCTGTAAGACTGCTTTACAACTCCATTGTTGTCAAGGAAGTGAGGAGGGCGAATTACTAGCAATGTAATAGTGATAGATAGGACTAGCCCTACCATTAGGAAGAATGATGTGGCCACGTCAGGCAGCTGATTTGGATGGCCTGAAAGGGCAGCAAGTAGTTAGTTGATTAAGTTTTGCTTGTATTTTTCCTGCCAGACAGGGGAGAGGTGCTTGTGGGTTTTCTGTTGTTTTTGGTTTGCCTCAATTGCCAAACTAACTTGGCTGGCTTGAGTATTACGCACCTTGCTTTTCTGTTCCACATCAGCAAAATGTTTTGGGGTGCTGCATCATCCTGCCAGGAAAGTATCTAGATAGTATTACAAAATACTATGACCAAGAGAAATATAAATCAAGAAGGTTATGCTCAAAACATGAACAACACAATAAACAGGATTTCATTAAACAAAATTTCAGGAACTTTAATGAGACAGGAAGAACGTTGGCTTATCAGATGACAAAGATGTGAAATAGGAGTTCGAGTCTGCAAAAGAGTGCCATGAATTTGTTGTGTAAGTCTTCACTTTGGAAGATGCTGGACAGATACTCATGCCTGAATCCCTTTTTCAAAGAGAATACCTGAAGACCTATAAATAGGTATGACAAGAAATGAAGCTCCAGGGCTATCTGACAAATCAAAATGAACATGTCACCATGTACCAAAGACTTCTTAAAGAACTCAAATGTAAAATTGTGTTTCTAACAAAAATATAAAGTGTAATCAGAATGCATGTTATCCTTACTGCAGGATTGGAAGCCAGTAAAGGCCCACTTTGCATGTAAAGTCTACACATGGGTTGTTGGGACCATATGGGAGTGAGCGAGCATACTGTCCCCCCCCCAACCATTTGCTGCTTCTGCTTCATTTCTGCTTTGGTAAACAGCTCAAGGTCCTAGGTTGTTCTCTGTGATGTCTGAACCTGGCACTCTGGGTTGTTGAAGGAGAAACAACCCAGAGTTTGAACCCATGGTTTGTTGTTGAGTTAAAACTCTGAGTTGTTTCTCCCTCAACGACCTAGAGAGCCTGGTTTGGATGTCACGGAGCAGAATCGAGGAATGCTTACCCTCCAACGACTTGTGGAGGCTATGAATACAGAGATGAAAGGGGGCAAAGGTAGCACATTCCTTCACACAATTCTAAACCTGGGAGATTAGAATTTCCAAATAGGGCAATAAAAGAATGAAGATAACCAACATCACTTCTGTAAAAGGAAATTTGGCCTCTACAACCTTTTAGAATTCTTTAAGGGTGCCAATAAATGCAGGCAATCCTGTAGACTTTGAGCATTTCCATGAGACTTTTATTTCATGAATGTGATTAGTACTTGCAGAGGTTTATGAATGTTTTCGCAACATCATCAACCTGATGGTGGGAGGCTGAGATGGTGTGCAAACCATGCAGAGATCTTTGTAAACCACTCCAGTCACCCTCCCGCTGTCAGGTTTGGATGTCCTGACAACCCACTCCTGGCAAAGATCATTGTGCTAATGTGGCAGCTCATGACTGACAGGGAAAATAAGCTACTCTTTATCAAGTTGATACTAAAAGTAGGGGATTGGGGAAATCATAAGGACCCCCAAATTGCCCAGATGTTGTGGTCATGAGGTGTGCAATTGTATACTTAATCTCAAAAGGAAGATTTGCTGACTGAATGAATTAGTCCACCTTCCCTATCCTGGTGCCCTCCAGATGTTTTGGGTTTCAACTCCCATCAGTCTGTGCCAGCAAGGCAAAAGGTCAGGAATTCTGGGAGTTGTAGACCAGAACACCTGGACGTCACCAAGTTGGGGAAGCTTGAATTCATCATTGCTCAGTGTGGTAGCAGGTACAGTACCAGATTACATCCACCAATGCATTCTGGGAGAGGGAAGCTATGGCTGCTCTCCATTTCTGCAAAGATAATGGCCATCTCTAACTCAGATCTGCTACTTTCTTTGGCCAAAACTCACAAGCTTCTGCATTGGCCTAGAGCAGAATTACAGCAAATCATGACATAGTTGTTCCTAATACAGATACTGGTCATCAATGCATTTTGGATTTTATTCTCATGAACCAGCATATCTACCTGTGGTTTGGTTTGTGTATTTGTGTTTGCCGAAAGACTACTATGTTGTCATTTATTTTTATTCTCTGTCTTACAAGGGACCTTTGTATTCTGACCTGTGCGAAAGATAGATGTACAGTTGTGATGTTTTGAAGGGAAACTCTCCTTTGCTTCTTTGTCCCAGTGTTGATCTTTGCAATAGATCTTTCCACAAGGCATAGGGCTAATCCGATCAAGCCTTCAAAGTTTCCCTCCATTATTGCCATCTTAATCTAATGGGGAGGATTTAGCACATGTTTTCGTTTAGGCCCTTGCCACACCAGACTGTTTGCCTTGGATGGCCCCAGGCTGGTCCCTATGTGCCGATGGTGTGTATTAGGTGCTTCCGGGATCTCCCTCCCTCCCTCTACACCTCTATGGTGTAGAAAGGGCCTTAGAAATATTCCTTTACTTGAAACATCCAGCCTGAAGAAAGCTTGCCTACAATTAGCAAACACTGATTAGTCTATAATCTTTTGACATTAGCCGTGAGCCCTGATCTGTACAACATGCGACTCTCCAAGTCCAATGCATTGTGACCTGCCAGTAGCCACTGTTGGGTCACCAGGCATGGCTTCCTTTGACATGAGAGGTCACATCAGTTGCTTCCAGTTTTCAGTTCCTCCTGTTTTCCCCACTTCCACCCCTACTCCAATCAGAAAATACACTTTTGAATGCAAATAACAAATAAAAGGTACAAACAATATTTATTTCCCTCTTCATAATCATTTGAAAGTATAAAATTGCCAGTTTTCATTGGCTCAGTGACCTATTTGTCAAACAGATTTGATCTGTGGTTGGACAACAATACCATTTAGGAAGGGCAAGACCAAGGGTTCCCTGGATTTCAGGTGCCATCTGATTATTCAGCTGCAGAGCCTCCATAGCTGTGACTGTCTTCACAGTGAGTGACTATTACCATAAAATGTTAAATGGCATTATTAAGTACAAGTTATAATGTGAAAGAAATGAAAAGCTTTGCTGGGGAGGGGGGAAAGTATTTGAGAGAGTGATTGTCTTAGAGCCGATCTACACACTAGCTTTGTAACATTTTATAAGGGTTACAAAAACTCTTTGGGCCACATGATGCACTCCCTTGAACATTGTATACCCAAGGTTTTTTAAAACTCACTTCAGCTATATACAACAGTTTTTACTTTTAATAAATCATTTTAAGTAAAATAATGTGTCCTTCCTTACCGTTTGTGATTTGTGGGGGCAGTGCTTCGTTTACCAGCACCCAAATACTTAGCCGTTGATTGGTGGGGAAGAAAGAGGGGCTAAGGAGGAAGTGGGCGAGTGAACTACAACACCCACAATGCTTAGCCCTATACTCATTGAAAGCTAGGGAATGAAAGGGGAACTAAGGAGGAATTGGGTGACTGAACTACAGCACCTACAATTCCTTGCCCTAAACTCATTGTAAAAACGAAACAGAAAGAGACAGACAGAAGGGTGTGAAACCACACAAATCGCTTTGAAGATTGAAGAACTTTTCTCCTGTAACGTAAGTACTCCTTAATGTGGCCTAAGATGTTTTGGAATGCACCTATTTGGAACATTTTAAAATACTATTTAAAACGTTCCAAGGTACTGTGTAGATAGGCTCATAGAGATGGCTTTGCTATATTTGTGAAATATAAAAGTAACCACAACACACACTGTCAAATTACAAAATGGTGTTCTTTTGCAGTGGTTGCTTCCTATCTATAAAGATTCCAAACAGCTTGGATAAGGGGAAATGTTTGCAATCATTGGGTATTAGCAAATAAAGTATGACTTGACTTCTTTGCCTGTTTCAGTTTGAGAACCAAAATATTACTTTCAGTGGTGGTGGGGTGTTGAGAAATATCCCCTTAATATCCATCTTTTTCTTTAATTTTCTTATTGTTTATTTCCCCTCTTTGCCACTGCTTTAGTACAGTACCATTTTCACTTCAAAATCACTGCATTCTTTTCTTCCTTGTTTAATCATATGGGTGATCCCAAACAATCAGGGATCACATAGTGAGTAGGATTGTATCACAGAGCTACATAACTGATCTTGCCAGCTGAGAATGAAGGCAAGGCTGCCTACATCACTGATTTGGGAGGGCTCAGCTAGTCTCCAATTTCTGGGCTTCTTTAAATTAATGATTTATAGCACGCTCATGATTGGCCACTCACCAAAGTTCATGGGTCATTCTGACGAAGTCATGAGCCTCCTTTTCCCAGTTAATCCGTTTAAAAATAAACCTAAGAAAACCCAATTCTTCTGAAAGTTGCCCTATAAAGCACCCACTACAGGACGCTGTTCCCATTCAACTAAATTACAGCCACATGGCTGCTGCTCTCGTCCCATGTAATTCAGCTCATTTCAAATGCGGAAGAGAAGCAGGAAGCAGAGCAATGGTAAGGAAACGCAATTTTCCCGTTTGAAAGGATTAATTGTCTCTCTGAAAACCCTCTTGACCCCTTTTATTTATTTATTTATTATTTATTTATTTTATTCCATTTATATACCGCCCCATAGCCAAAGCCCTCTGGGCGGTTTACAAAAATTAAAAGCATTGAACAATTAAAACACCGATATACAAAATTTAAAAGCATAAAGCATAAAAACAAGTTAAAATTACAATATCCTTCTGGGTCAAAGCACAACAACCACACAAAAACACAAAAACCCTCATCATATGCTTTTAAATGCCTGGGAGAAGAGGAAAGTCTTGACCTGGCACCGAAAAGATAACAATGTTTGTGCCAGGCGAGCCTCATCGGGGAGATCATTCCATAATTGGGGGGCCACCACTGAAAAGGCCCTTTCCCTTGTTGCCACCCTCTGTGCCTCCCTTGGGGAAGGCAACTGGAGGAGGACCTTTGATGTAGATCGTAGCGTACGGGTAGGTTCGTGTTGGGAGAGGCGTTCCATCAGGTATTGTGGTCCCAAGCCGTGTAAGGCTTTATAGGTTAAAACCAGCACCTTGAATTGGGCTCGGAAACGTATAGGCAGCCAATGTAAGCAGGCCAGAGTAGGTCTTATATGCTCGAACCTTCTGGTTCCTGTTATCACTCTGGCCGCTGCATTTTGCACAAGCTGCTGCTTCTGAACCTGCTTCAAAGGCAGCCCCACGTAGAGTGCATTGCAGTAATCCAATTTAGAGATTACCAGAGCATAGACAACTGAAGCCAGGTTATCCCTGTCCAGATAGGAGTATAGCTGGGCCACCAACCGAAGTTGGTAGAAGGCACTCCGTGCCACCGAGGCCACCTGAGCCTCAAGTGACAGAGATGGTTCTAGGAGAACCCCCAAGCTACGAACCTGCTCCTTCAGGGGGAGTGCAACCCCATCCAGAACAGGTTGAATACCCTCCATCCGGTCAGCAGAACCACCCACTAACAGCATCTCAGTCTTGTCTGGATTGAGTTTCAGTTTGTTAGCCCTCATCCAGTCCATTGTCGCAGCCAGGCACTGGTTCAGCACATCCACAGCCTCACCTGCTGAAGATGAGAAGGAGAAATAGAGTTGTGTGTCATCAGCGTACTGATGACAACGCACCCCAAAACTCCGGATGACCATTCCCAACGGTTTCATGTAGATGTTGAACAGCATGGGGGACAAGACTGACCCCTGAGGAACCCCATACTGGAGAATCCACGGGGCTGAGCAATGTCCCCCAAGCACCACCTTCTGGAGCCGACCCGCCAAGTAGGAGCGGAACCACTGCAATGCAGTGCCTCCCACTCCCAACTCAGCCAGTCGTCCCAGAAGGATACCATGGTCGATGGTATCGAAAGCCGCTGGAAGATCAAGGAGAATTAACAGAGTCACCCTCCCTCTGTCTTTCTCCCAACATAGGTCATCATAAAGGGTGACCAAGGCTGTTTCCATGCCAAAAGCAGGCCTGAAGCCGGACTGAAATGGATCCAGATGATCAGTCTCATCCAAGAGTGTCTGGAGCTGGCTCGCAACCACTCGCTCAAGGACCTTGCCCAGGAATGGAATATTTGCCACAGGTCTATAGTTATTCAGATTTTCAGGGTCTAGGGAAGATTTCTTTGGGAGTGGTCTCACTGCCGCCTCCTTCAAGCAGCCTGGGACCACTCCCTCTCATAGAGAGGCATTAATCACTTCCCTGGCCCAGCCGGCTGTTCCATCCCTTTCAAAGCACAGCCTGAAAAACCAGCAAAGCAAGGTGGCATCAGAAGTAGTAAGGCACCTTAACAGAAGCAAGAACAGATTCTGACGTGATCATTAAAATATTTGCTTTTTTAAAAAATATTTTTTTTTCAACATAATACAACATAACAACATAAAATACAATACATACCGCATACCCCCCGTGCTCCCCTCCTCCCAGGAGACCTTCAATTATACATTATTCTTCTTTCCAAAAGTGTAAAGACTCTTTTGAAGGTATTTGCCCCTTCCCCGTTCTTAATACATATTCCAAAAATAGGCTCCATATATCTCCAAAATCATTCTCACTGGACATTCTCCTCTTTATTTTCATTTTACACGTTAGCTTATCGTTAAGTGCCATATCCCATATTTCTTTATACCATTCTTCTATAGTATATATCCCTTGCCCTTTCCAGTTTTTAGCAATCATTATTCTGATGGGAGCCAGGAGGTTGTTTATTCATTCTCTCTTATTTATATTCTCATTGCCTTTATCCCATATTGCTAGTAGAGCCAGCTTTGGGCTTAATTCCAATTTACTTCCAATTATTTCACTTATTTCTTTAAACACCCTTTCCCAAAATTTTTGTACATGTTTACAGCTCCACCACATATGGAAATAAGTTCCAACCTCCTGACATCCCTTCCAACAATTCTTGGACACTTTTTTATCTATCTGATGAAATCTTACCGGCGTTAAATACCATCTCCATACTGTCTTATAATAATTCTCCTTAATACTAATCGACAAAAGCTTTAACATTCTTGCATCCCACATCCTCCCCCAGTCATGTTCATTAATTTGTTCCTTTAAATCATCTTCCCAAATCATTTTAAGAGAGTCTCGATATTCAGCCTCCTCTGTCAGGATTCTATATATTTCGCTAGTCAGACCTTTTCTAGTTTTAATTACTTCCTTCTTTTCTCTTGATTCAATTAAATCTTCAAATCTTGTATTATTTCTACACTTCTTATTTATCTTTTTCCATTCCTGTGTCCATTTTTCCAATTGTAAGCATTTGAACCAAGCTATCTTTTGTCCTTTTACCAACTCTCTAATTTGCACCTTATCTATCATTCTTTCCATCCAGTTCCTTAACTTAATAATTTCCTGACCCTTCAAACTTCCTTCCAACTCTACTTTTAAATTCCTTGGGAAATTTCCCACAACTACCACTGGGGCGAGTGGAGAGTCCCCTGGTATTAACTTCCCTTTAACTTTCTCCCAGATCTCTAGAATGTTTTTCAGCAATGGGTTGTCCAGTCCCCTCAAATCTTTCTTTTGAATTTTATTATTAAAAAAGATATTTTGCAACTTAAAATCTAGTTCCCCTGTTTGCGTTCCTAACCATTCTAAATCTTCCTCCCCTAATATACTATTTATAACATATCTTAACTGATTAGCAATATAATAATTCTTTATATTTGGAAGTCCCAAACCTCCTTTCTTTTGTGTCTTATACCATAACCTTTGTTAATCCTAGCTCTCTTATCTCTGTTGCAATAAGCATTAATCATATTTTGCCAGCTCTTTAACTCTGCATCCGATATTTTAATTGGTAGCATTCTAAACAAAAAATTAATCTTAGGTAATATCTTCATTTTTATAACCGCTATTCTACCAAACTTTTCCCCTACCTGTTTTTTCAAACTTGCAAAATTAATTTCCTCTAACCTATCTAAATCTTTTGCAATATTAACTCCTAAATAACGTACTACATTTTTAAGCCTAAGACCTAACTTTACTTTACCTTCCTCCATCTCCTCTTTGTTATAATTAAATAACATCATTTCTGACTTCCCCCAATTAACTTGTAAACCAGTAATCTCCCCGAATTCTCTCAAATGCTCTTTAATCAGCTCCCCAACCTTCAGGGGAGCTTCTAATGTCAGTAATGTGTCATCCGCAAACATATTTATTTTACTCTTCTCCTTCCCTCCTATCCCCTTCAATCTTGAATCCTCCCTTATAACATTTGCCAAAATTTCTATCACTATCGCAAATAAGATCGGTGAAAGTGGGCAACCTTGTCTTGTTCCTCGGGCTAGTATAATCTGTTGCGTTAACCCATCATTAACCATTATTTCTGCTTTATTATTTTTATACAGTTGATCCATCACTCCCATAAATTTTACTCCAAGCCCAAATGTTTTCAAAATTGTTTTAAGTGCTGGCCATTCCACACAATCAAAGGCTTTGAATATATCCAATGCTAATAAACCTGCTTTTAAATTCCTTTTTTTAATAATATTAATTATATTTAAGACTCTTCCAATTAAATTAGGCATTTGCCTTCCTGAAATAAATCCACATTGATCTTTTCTAATATATTTATGTATAAACGTACTCATCCTTTTTGCCATTATTGCTGTAAATATTTTTGAATCTTGATTTATTAAGGATATTGGTCTATAAGATGCTGGATCAGTCAGATCCTTTCCTGGTTTCGGGATTAATATGATCAAGGAATGATCCTACGATGGGGGGGTCTTTCCTCCTTCTATTATACTATTAAATAATTTTTTTAATCTTGGTATTAAAATTCCTCTAAAAACTTTATAATATTCCGGCCCCAAACCATCCAATCCCGGAGATTTCCCTCCTTTTAATTTAGCAATAATTCCTTCTATTTCTTTCTCAGTAACCAATCCTTCCATATAATTCCTATCTTGCCCCTGTAATTTTATTTTCCAATTCCTCTCTACATATTCCAATACCTTAACCTGTGATCCCATATCTGATGTATATAATTCTCTATAAAACTCCTGAAATATATTTAATTTATCCTTCATTAAATTACAACTTTTCCCCGTCTTATCTCTAATTGTCCCTATCATGCTCTTAGCCTATTTTGACTGAGTGGACCTAGCCAGCATCTTTGAGTTTTTATTACTATGTTCAAAAAAATCCCTCCTTGAATATAGCAAATCCCTCTGGACTTGTTCTAACTCTTCTCTCTCTAATTCTTTTTTCTTAGCTTGGATTTGGGCAAATAGGCGTTTATCTTTTGTCTCTCTTAGCTTCTCCTCTAAGTCCCTTACCTCCTTTTCAATCTTTTTATTTTGTGCTTCTTGTTGTTTTCTTAGGGTACACATTTCCCTAATACAAATCCCTCTTACTACAGCCTTCATAGTGTCCCATATTAACCCCTGCGAGTTTAAGTCCTTTTCGTTAATTTCCCATATTTCCTGCATTTCTTTTTTTATGTTCTCCACTATATTTTTATTATTTAATAGCCTTGTATCGATTCACCATCTCTTAACTTGTTTATAATCCTTCTTCATTTTAATATCCAACATCATTAATGCATGGTCTGTGACTTTGATTACCCCTATAGCATAATCTATAAGTTTAGACATCATATTCTTTGACACAAAAATATAATCAGTCCTGGAATAACTCTTAAACCTTGGTGAGTAGAAAGTATATTTCCTTTCTTCCCCTTTTAATACTCTTCAAACATCCATTAATTCTTTTCTCTCCATTAATTTGCTTAGTCCCATCCTCCCACCACTCTTAAGATCTCTTAATATATTATCCCTGTCTTTCCCTTTGTCTAATACCATATCACAGTCACCTGCCATCACAATATTTTTTTTACTCACTTCACCCACTGCATTAAAAACTTCATCGAAAAATTCCATTTGTTTTCCATTTGGAGCATATACATTAATCAATACATATTCCTCCTCCCCTACCATGCAAGAAATTATCAGAAACCTTCCCGCTTCATCCTTCTTCACCCTTTGTATAGTAATACCACATTTTTTTGAAATTATAATCGCTACACCTCTCACTTTAGAAGTGCCAAAAGACTTTTCATAAATGCCCACTTCCCTCATCCGAAGCTCATTTACACCCTCCTTTGTTTGATGAGTTTCCACAGTTTGAAGGTTCACCATAAATTCCTTCTGTGAGTCCTTGATTCTTTGCATTAATTTTTCCTCCTGCTTCAGTAAAGCCAGCTCCATCACCTTCTGAATTTTGCTCATTAAATCATCTGAGGCCTCTGCTTGACTCTCTTTGGCCGGTTTTGGTACTGCACCTGCTGCTTTAGGAGCTGTGCCATATTTAGTATTTCCGAGTGACCGGGGGATTTCCCTGTCTTATCCAATTGCTGCTGCTTGTCCGACATATTGTCTGGCATAGTTCCAGCAACCCTCACAAGACGCTGCCAGTTCCTATCAGATGGATGATCTTTCAATAATCTGCTCCAGGCGGGGGCACTGGATTTAGCTCCTTTTTACTTTCTTTTCATAAAGCTTAACACATAAATCCGCACCCCTCACCTAAATCCTCTCAGCTCAAACCAACAGTTGTGCTTCAGCTTCTAGCTCCTTCAACTGGAGGTTAAAAGTCACTTTTCCCACTTAAATCAATTCCGCCTCTCCCTCTAAAGTTATCTTAACCTTGCTGCTTCCAATTAAAGTCCATTAATTACCTTCAGTTGGCACTCTGTCAAGCTCCCGTCGGCCTCCGAAACAGTTTCGTTTTCTCCTCTGCTGTTATAGCAGTTATCCAGCTGCTTCTCTCACCACAGATGCAGTAAAGCTTCCGGACCCGAAATCAAGTCGTTAATCAAGAATCCATCACCTCCAAATTAGGGATTTTGTAAATATTTCATTGCTTCTTTATGAGAGCAAGAAAGTTCTGACTCTACTCCATGTCCCGTTAGTAAAGCACATGCGATTTCAACTGAAGAGTCTATTACCATTTTAAGACACGAGTGAAAATGGCAAACACTGTTCTGTAACACGATGACCTCCAGTTACACCTTACTCCCCTTTAAAAGTGGCTTGTTTGTTTTCTATCCAGAGTGAGGTTGGTTGAGCAGCACATTGCGAATCTTGGTTGTCCCTCGTAAATTATGCTCATTTTAAATAGATGGACGTGGTGGAATGTATCGTCATTCAACTGCTCTTTGAAACATTGAGCTGGCAACCTATCCACTTAACAGCAGGTGCTGTGGCTTCGAGGTAAGAATGCTGTCAAAGGGTCCTTTAAACTGCCACGTCTGAACAGTTTGGTTGCCTTTCATTTGTATCCATAAAGAGGGAGCTGCTAGGCCGTGTCACTATCCTGATAGGTCTTCAGTAGCCTGTAGGTAGAAGGGCAGTAGTGAGAATGCAGTTGAGCTAGTAAGGCTTTCGAGGTGGTCTCAAGATGGGTGCCTTGACTTTTTTTATTCCAGACATGCACTGCGTAGGTGTTTTTAAACAACTTAGGAAGCTCTGAAGCATTCACTGCTTCAAAATACTTTTTCCAGTCCTGCCATCGGATGGGATAAAAGGCTTCTCGTGGGAGAATCGTGACACCCCTACAGCTCCTGGTGTTCTGGAGACTATGGATGGAACACCAGCTCTTAAATATGCGGGTGAAGAGCTGTGGGCCTTGATGGCCCCAGATCCAGCGGCTGTAATCCGCCACAAAATCCTGCATGCAAAGCTCTATAAATCTGTGTTTGGGCTCAAATGAGAGGAAGGCCCCATTCAGTGTATATTTGGACTGTGTACCAAGTGCATTTGTGAGGTTATTTAAGTTCTTGAGGATGATGAAGTCTGTGTCTAAGTAGATGCCACCAAATTTCCACATGATGGCTATTCGGCAGGCATCTGAAAGGATGGGCAAGAAAAAGGGTTCCCACCTCTGCTGAGCCTGGGAATACCAGTCAGCCAGGGGAGTGTCCAAGAAAAGGTCATTCAGGTCCAATTGTTTGAACTCAAGGTTATGGAAGCAGCTAAGCAATGAAATACCCAAATGTTTGGGCAAGGTATGATTGTGCTTTGCCAAGCCTTTCATAAGGATAAGAATTCTGGACTCCGGGTGAATCCTAGCCGCTGATTCAACAGCACACATAAACAAGAAGTTGGGATTGGTTCGTTCAGATGTCTCCAGAAAATATATGTCCTTGGGCGATTGAGAAGACCATCTGGAAATCAGAGTGGGAGGAGAAGGAGGACACTTAACTTCCATAGGCAGAGTGTTGTGCCATCTGTTGTCATCGGCATACTGGGTGATGCTCCAGTAGAACATAATGGAAATAAAGGACATGAACTTAAAAATGATGATAAATACAACCAGGGTTTTGTGTTTTGGAGTCACCCTGATTAGTTTCTGCATACAGGCAGGCACCTTGTACATCGTCTACTCACAACAGAATGATGAACTGTCAGGAAAACCAAAATGAGCTGCAAAATAATAATAATAATAATAATAATAATAATAATACAATAATAAAAACAGCAACAACATAAGGAAATGGCAACATATATTATTAGTCATGATGACAAAGGAAATGGATTTTCTCCCCCAAATTATCCACAATTCTCTGTGAATTTTTAAGTTGAATATTATCAGATATTCGTTGAGTGATCGACTTGACTATGTAAAAAAATTGACATGAGAGAAGACATAGTAGAGTGTAGTAGATAGTGGGGCTACGGAGACCCAAGTTCAAATCCTTAGTCAACCATGAAGCTCATTGGGTGACCCTTGGCCCATTCAATATTCTCACCCCAGTCTACCTTTCAGGATGGTTGTGAGGATAAATGGGGGAGAGAACCATGTATGCCAGCATGAGCTCCTTGGAGGAAACATGGAATATAAAAGTAATAAATGAACTCTCTGTTAGCTGATGTGCAGCTGCCATGCTATGGTACTACTAGTGACATGCTATGGTTATTAGTTTGCCAGAACAAAAATCAATATGTGTCAACATATCTAAATCACCTGACATTTTAGTTACATATTTCAGAGTTTAAACATGCTCACTAACCATTTGCTGCAAAATGGTTAGCAGCTTAACCGCAGCTTAGTGTGTTGTCTGAACATGCCCAATATGAACACAACTGAATTTGAACTTGTACATTCAAGATTTGAAATTTTCGGCAAATAAATACTATTCATTATTAATTATTCTTTCATCTCTATCATATGTATGGAAAGTTTATTAACTTCCCTGCATTTTCTTCTTTGGTCTTTCACAAGTGTGCAAGAGCACAGATTCAGCTGTCAACTATGTGTAGTCTTGCCTGGTCAATTGTTTTGTATATTTCAACTGTCAAAGGGAGCACCAAAGTGAAGTAGGTGACATACTAGGAAATGAACAAGGCAAGACTATTGGCTCTCCCACTTGGCAATGTAATCTTCTCATTTTTAAGTCTTGAACTGACATGCCTTAGTGTCCTCTCCCCTTTCAACACTTCCCCCTTTCAACACTCCCCTTTCAACACTTCTCCCCTTTCAACACTTCAACACTCCAGCTAGTCCACAAATGGAAGTTATGCTGGGAGTTGTAGGACCTTCTCTTCCTTTCTCTTCCTATTGTTTCTCCCCTTGTCTTTTGCAATGAACAACTCTGGCACAGAGAATGTTGAGCTTTTGGGGCAGGGGTTGCTGATCACTTAGAATTAGCAGCTATATAGAAAACTGACAGGGAACCACCTTTACCGAGCTGGATGACAGGGAGATGTGGCATTCATGGAAAAGCTCACTAAACATAGGAGCCCACTAAACAAAGGAGGTCACAAAAGGACAATTTTGATGCCATCTGGTACCCATTCCTAAACTACACCTCAAAAACACCAGCAAGTTTGAGACCACTATTGACACATGGATGTGTCTGGAAAGGATTATTAGGATAAGCAGGACATTGTGTCCATGATTTCAGAGCATGATACTCTTGATTATTGACAATACAGCTGATACAGTAAAAATCTTATGTACTTCTATACCTGTATGTTTGTTGTTCTGTTTGCTTGTCTTTGATTCTAAAAAAAGGGGGGAATAAGGGTTGCCATTAATTTTCTATAAAAGAAAAAATAACAATGCAAACCTAAAATTATATTGCACTTTGCAATGCAATTGTATATATGTTTAGTCAGAAGTAAATCCCACTGAGTCCCACTTCTTCTGGAGTCTCATGGGAGTATGTTTCTAACAGATAAGGATGAAAGATGTTTAAGGGGGTGTCTCCCTTCAGTGGGAGTCTCCCTTATTAGGAATCTACACGTGGGAGATGCAGTAAGTATGCAAATACACAAATTGACCATAAATTAGAACATCCTCAAAAGTAGTAGTCTCTTTGGGAAGCTCTTTGAACATGTGATCTCCCTCAGAATAAGATTTGGTCGCCTTGGTGGCAAGGGTGAAATATAAGCATGAGGGAAAACAGGCAGGCAGGAGAAGAGCTTTTATAGAAAACTGTTGTCGCCAATCTGGAATAGTAGATTTCAAGATGCTGTAAAGCCTTAAATCATTTTGTATTTTTCTTTTTTTAATAGGACAAAAGCAACCTTGAGGAAGTCAGGGAAATAGATAGCTGGAGAGACAAGAAACCTTCCCAACTCTGATGTATCTTTTCATTTTTTGTTTAGCATTTTCAGATAGATAGATATACGCTAACATCTATGATGTACAGTCAAACCTCCAGTATGTTGAGCTTTCTAAAATAGTGTCAGTATTATTGTTCTTGTTATTATTTACAATTTTAAAATATTTAGGGTGCAATTCTACGCAGGTTTAGACAGAAAAAAGTCCTACAACTCCCAGCATTCCCCAGCAAGAGTTGGGGGGCAGGGGTTCCTTTCTCTCCAGCTATCTATTTCATTTCCTCAAGGCTGTTTGTCCTATTAAAAAAAGAAAATAAAAAGGTTACATTTATTTAAAAGATTACATAAATTTAAATTATATTTATATTAATTCAATCAATAAAAATATCTTTAAGTGCTAACATACTTTAAAGCCAGTTTTTACAATAATAAAATAAGAAATATAAAGACTTGATAAATAATAAGTACATAACCATTTATTTCTAAAGTTTTCCTTCAATTGGTGTTAAATTAGATCAATTATAATATGGTGCCTATCCACATTGCCCTTAAAATGACTTATAGTCTGTTTAAAAATGTTTTTTTTAAAAAAATCATTTCATTACGTGGTAGGACACACTGAGAAGTACTTACATTTCATAGCGACTGCTTCCTCCGTTCTCAAAGCATTCACTGGTGTCACAGGGTTATTTCTGTGTTTTGCAGGCTGCTTGACTCGCCCACTTCTGTCTCCGTAACTCAAGCAGCCTGCAAAACACAGAAATAACCCTGTGACACCAGTGAATGCTTTGAGAACGGAGGAAGCAGTCGCTATGAAATGTAAGTACTTCTCAGTGTGTCCTACCACGTAATGAAATGAATTTTAAAAAAAACATTTTTAAACAGAATATAAGTCATTTTAAGGGCAATGTGGATAGGCTCACCATGAAATTGCGCCCTTAGGTAGCAAAAGTCACCCTATGAGATCCCAATAACAGTGTTTTACACGGCACAAGTGGCTCCCAAAATGTTAAATAGATAATGGTGTGTTTCTCCTGAAGAACTATAGAATGAGAGGTGGATTTATTTTCTTTTAAATTTTAACATTATAGCACACACAGAGATGCTATGAATATGTTACATTTGTACATACATCCCGTTGACCATGGGCAATGTCTATTTTTCATTCCTGTAAAATACTGCCTCCATGTTTTGCCTCTTGAGATGTTGGGATACCTTTTTAGCGCACACAAATGTACTATGCAGTCCTCCAGGTTTCAGGGATCAATGGAGCAGTCTATTTCTGATTCATGCCTGTTTCACATGTGTTCATTCTTAAATCAATTCCATCCAATTTCCTCATTAATCTGTGTGGGGAAATGCACAAAAAATGTATTTAAATATACATTTTGTATGTGTTTTGTAATGTGCTTATTTATAAATTATTGATTGATTGATTTGATTTATACCCCGCTTTTCTACCAAAACATGGCACTCAGGGCGGCTATGTTTTTGAAGCAAGATTGGCATCACAAAATTAGGAGAAGTGCAAAATTCAAACCTTAATGCGTATTTATTTCTTTATTTGTTTTTGCATCTATCTGCCACCTTTTTTCCTCCAAGGAACCCAAGGCAGCACACATAATCCTCCTCCTCTCCATTTTATCCTCACAACAACAACCCCGTGAGGTAGATTGGGCTGAGAGTCTATGACTGGCCCAAAGTCACCCAGTAGGCTTCCATGGCCGAGTGGGGACTAGAACCCAGATCTCCCAACTCCCAGTCCAACTCTTCAGCCACTACACCACACTGGCTCTCATGTATTAATCCACACATTCTGCCAGAAGTTGCAAATCTGGTCAGTTTGCCAGTTGTAAGTGTGAAGAAAACGTAAAACCGTTTCTTGCCGTGGCAGGGTGTTCCCCTTCCCGCCACCCAGTTCCCCAGCCAAAGCTGGCTTGAGCCAGCGCTGGAAATAACCACACAGAATTTAGGGAGCAAAGCAAGTTTATTTACACACTACTCTAAGTTAAGGCCTTGGTCAAAACAGAGATAGTTATACACATACAATAGCAAAATAAGGGTTAGGTGAAATGGGAGGGAAAGGGAGAGGAGGGGGGTTTAGAAAGGAATGAGGTAGGATTGGTAGTAGCAGCACAAACCAACAAAAGCCATAAAACCATTAGGACCCTAATCAATCAAGCACACTCTTAAAAGTGCTAGGCAACCCCAAACCGAGCAGGCTAATAAAACAATAAAATTCTAACTAATACCCGACTTAATCTGGCCAGACGGAGATCACCTCTGAGCAGAGCCTCTGCCCCAAGAGAGATGCTGAAAACCGCCCAAACTGTCATTTTTCTATCTTCCCCCAGGCGGGCCTCTGTGCCAAGGAAATCAGCCCTCCCTAATTCTTTTCAGCTGAAGCTTGTTAGCAACAGCCACCAGCTTATCCTGGGCTGGTACGGTTTGAGATAACCAGCCCAGAACTATGTCAACATTCTGTTCTTCCATCACCCTCCCCCCTTGAACTCCAAGGTTCCCGCTTTTCGGCTTCCCGCCCCACAACTCCCCCTGCAGAGCCGTTCAATTTGAAATCTTATGTCCTTCACAGTAAGATTGGAATTGTCAGCTGGAAAGAGTTAATGGAACCATATGCACTTCTGGAGGCTGTCTTAATAGTTCTATCACCAACGCCAACACCCACAAAAGGAAATTGGCTAAATTGGGTGATTGTCCTCAATAGCTGGTCTTCCTCCAACCTTCTAAAGGACATACCTGTAAGGGATAAATCTCTGTCCCTTCCAGTTGATGTGATCTGAGTTGGACATGTGGATAGGGGAGGGGTGGCTGCCTTTCTAGAGATCTGGTGGGGGGGGGCTGTGGAATTTGGCAGTCCATTGTGTGCTTCCACCTACTCTCAGCTCACCTGTGCATTTGTAATACTACAAAACACCTGTCAGCCTTCAGTGATCTCCTTCCAAAGGGAACCAAACCTGGGTAATCCCTGCATCCCTGGAAGTTCTCATTACTCAAAGAAGCAGGTTGATTGGAATAGTACATATAACCAAATACATTGTAAGATTTACAGTGGATAGTGTGTGTTTGTGGGTGTGTAACATAGCTTGACCATGATGATTATATACCACTAAATATGAAATCTATGCGCTAGTAATCACCAGAGGACCTTGCATTATGTTACTCTGGTTTTGCAAATAAAATATTTGCGTGATGCATTTAAATATGCCAGGCCATTCCACTCTTTCTGTAGATGGCTAATTTTGCCTTTATTTGCACCAAAGCCAGTACAAGCCAGACTCAGTTTAGTCTATTGACATTTCCTCTGTATTTTAAGGCTACACCCATGAGGATTATAGCCCCTGGCATCATGGTTCAGTTATTTTCATTGCTCCTACAATGACATAGGTCACCTTTTCTCTAGTAATGGCTTCTCTGTGATCACTCAGCAATTGTATTCCTTCCACAAAACACTCCCCCATCCCCACCTCCAAGTACCCTGGTACCTGCTGAACCTGTCCGTCAATCTCCAGGGAACAGCATAGAAAGATACTTCCTTTTTGAAATCCTGATTTATATTTCCACACTCACTATAACACAAATTCTGTGTGTGCCTTCTGAATCTCCCATCTGTACAAAAGCAGACCTTGCTCCTTATCTAGGATGACCAAATCCCATAAAGTTCCAGCTGAACCTCCTCCTGTCACGGTAATTAATCGGAGTTCAAGTTTCAAACAGACAGCCTTTATTGCTAGCAAGACAACAGCCTGGAATCGTTCCACAAACTGCTGCCCCCCCTTTCGGGTGGAGCAGTCTCTTATACATT
Source organism: Anniella stebbinsi (assembly GCA_029215795.1). NCBI lineage: Eukaryota > Metazoa > Chordata > Lepidosauria > Squamata > Anniellidae > Anniella > Anniella stebbinsi. The sequence continues at coordinate 96,890,893 of JARDYH010000003.1, forward strand.
TCAAGCAAACAGGAAATATGCATTTCGTACAACAGGAAATATGCGCGCGCAACATGCAGTGTGGCAGGCCAGGTGCTTCCTTTTATGGTCTGGTCTGCTGCCTGCGTAACAGATATACAGCTGCATAGAAGCTACTCATGAGAGAAACAGAAAGGGGGGTACAAAATGGAGACAGTTAGGTTAAGGTTCCTTCACACTCCTATAATATTACTTTCACTCCTTGGTTCTCTATCAGTCAATCACTTTCCTGGCTGCTTTCCTGAGTCCTGACATAAAGAAATTGTTGTTGTTTATCTTAGTGAGCTGTATCCAAAGACCTTTTCCCGCCCCACTTGCTGGGCGGGGGGAGGATGTTGCAAGCGGAGATGGGGTGAGATGACGTGGAGCCCCATGGTTGGGGGGCTCCAGGTGGTGCCACCGGGGAGAGGAGGGGTCTCAGGCTATTTAAGCATCGCTGACCCCTCCAAATCTCCGCAGTTTGCTGCGCGGCTCAGCAGCTGAAGAAGCAGCGGAGGCAGCTAGGACCCAGCGGATCAAGAGCAGCAGCAGAGTGAAGACCCGAAGAGCCGCGGCGGCGGTGAAGCAGAGCAGCCGACAGCGGGGGCTGGGAGCAGCCAGCCCGAAGAGCGGAGGAAGACCGGGGTTAAAACAGCGGCGGCAGCTTACCCGGCGACGGAGAGGAAGCAACAGCAGAGCAGCTGGGCGGCGCGGCAGGGGCTGGAGCAGCCGGCCCGAAGACAGCTTACCCGGCAGGGAGCGAGAAGCCACGGCGGCGGCAGAGCGGCTGGGCGGCTCAGCGGAGGCTTACAGTTCATGACCCCAGCACGGCCAGGCCTCGGGGACAGGGCTGATAGCGGCCATATTTTGTCCAAACAGCAGCCCGCTTCCACCGCTAAGGGGAACGCGGGCCAGGCGGTTCAACACCGCCCACTCTGTTGGGACTTTAATAAGGGTTTGTGCACCCGCAACCCATGCAGATACCGACATGAGTGCAATACATGCTCTGGGTACCATTCCGCCACAATTTGCTTTAGGAACAAGGGTGGAAAGGGACCCAACAAGGAGGGACAGCATGCGGGGCGTACCGGGGGGCAACAACCTCCTCCCAAAGGGACCCAGCCCGGTCAAACTTAAACCCCTTTATGAGTTGCTTGCTTTATATCCCAAGCGGGGTGCAGCTAGGTATCTATGGGATGGCTTTTGGGAAGGATTCCGCATCCCTTTTCAAGGAGTTAGGCAAGGGTTATTATCCAGAAATCAAAAATCAATCAGCCTACTGCATCACATTGCTAGGGAAAAGATAGAGAAGGAAGTACAAGCAGGGTGGGTACTGGGGCCATTCCAGGTGCCTCCTATTCCCAACCTAAGAGTTTCTCCTCTGGGTATCGTTCCCAAGAAAGCGCCTGGAGAGTTTAGGTTGATACACAACCTATCTTTCCCGAAGGGGGCATCTGTCAACGACTCAATTCCTGAAGAATTGTGTTCCGTCAGATATGCTTCCTTCGATTCTGCAGTATGCATGGTGCGGAAAAATGGCATTGGGGCACTGATGGGGAAATGCGATATAAAAGCTGCATTTCGCATTTTACCCATTCACCCCAGAGATTTTGACTTATTAGGGTTTTGTTTTCAGGACCATTACTATATTGATAGGGTTTTGCCAATGGGTTGCTCTATTTCGTGTGCAATGTTTGAAACATTCAGTTCTTTCCTTGAATGGGCCTTCATTTTGAGGGCGGGAGCAACAGATGTCATTCATTAACTGGATGACTTCCTGTTCTCTGGGGCGGCAGGAAGCCCACATTGCGCTAGCATGATGGGCATTTTCAGAAATCTCTGTGAAGAACTGGGTGTTCCTTTGGCACACGAAAAAACTGAAGGCCCTACGGCAGTAATAAAATTTTTAGGTATAGAGTTAGATACAATACAACAGAGTTGTCGATTACCCGGGGAGAAGTTAATCACGCTGCGCTCAAAACCTCTGTGCATTATGCACATGAAAAAGGTATCACTTAGGCAGTTACAGGAAGTGGTAGGTCATTTGAACTTTGCATGCAGAGTAATAGCACCAGGGCGCGCCTTTTTGCGTCGCCTATGCACAGCCATGTCCGGCTTACACCTGCCACACCATAGAACCCGTGTCACTACAACCATGCGAGCAGACATGCAAGTCTGGTTAGAATTTTTGGATCAATTCAATGGCGTATCCTTTTGGAGGCGCGAGCTTCTGGTGAAAGCCGAACTTCAGATTCAGTCTGACGCATCAGGCTCATGGGGCTTCGGCGTCATCTGGAAGGACAGATGGTGCGCGGCGCAGTGGCCCATAGCCTGGACCACCAGAGGTCTGTGTAGGGACCTTACGTTTTTGGAATTATTTCCCATAATTGTGGCAGTGCACATATGGGTGGCTGACATGGCAAATTCTACGGTTTTGTTTTGGTGTGACAATCTGGCTACTGTGCAGGTCATTAATTCCTTGACATTGCGTAACCCGCGGGTCATGAATTTAGTGAGAGCTTTTACTCTGCATTGCATGAAACACAATATTCTTTTTCGGCCAAAACACGTTCCAGGTCTATGCAATGATATAGCGGATGCTTTGTCGCGAAATCAGGTACAGAGATTCCGGGAACTGGCTCCCTGGGCTCTACCAAGATCGGAGATCATGCCGCCAAGTCTCTGGTTGATTGGAGGGACGAAATAGATCAGGCTATATGGCAGTCTTTGGCGCCTAGCACCAGGTCTGCCTATCTCAGAGCAGGTAGGGAGTTTCAAGAGTTCCGTTTAGTTAATCATTTGCAGATCCAGTGGCCCATTCCTGTGGAGCATGTCCTCCAATTTTGTGTACATGCCAGGAAACGCGGTACTGCAGCTCGCACGATATATGTCAAGCTGGCTGCTTTGTCATTTCTGGCAAAAGCACAGGGCATGGCAGATTGCACATCTGATTTCCGCATTCGCAGGGCTTTGAGTGGCTGGGAGAAGGAAACCCCACGGGTTCCAGATACCAGGCGTCCAATGTCCCCTGATATCCTAATTGGATTGCAGGCACTATGGTCAACACTATGCCACTCTCACTACGAAGCTACCCTTTTTCATGCGGCTGCACTGACCACCTTTTTCGGCGCATTTCGAATATCCGAGGTGTTGGCATTATCAAAACGGGACAGGTCAACCAGAGCTTTTCAGCTTTCTGATGTGCGTATGGAAGTATGCAAGGTTCAGTTCCGCCTTAGACGGTCTAAAACGGACCAGTTAGGAAAGGGATGTTGGGTTGATCTTTTTCCCGCAACCAAACCTAAGTTATGCCCAATCAGAGCCCTGTCCGCTTACATGGCCTTGCGAGGAAGCTCGGTTGGATTCCTATTTTGCCACGCGGACGCTTCCCCGCTAACTAAGTACCAATTTTGGGCTATCATGAGGCGGGCTCTTGATGCCCTGGGCTTGCCCCCTGACACGTTCGGTACGCACTCCTTTCGCATAGGGGCAGCGTCTACAGCAGCTTCTCTTGGGTTCTCCTCTCCACAAATTCAATCCATTGGCAGATGGCGCTCATCGGCATTTAAATCTTACATAAGGGATACTGCTCAATAAGATTGGGCTGAGCATACTAACGTATCCATGTTTGTTCTAGATTTGCAAGTGGCTTCTACACCCATGCGGGTCTCCATATGCGGCCACAGCATGATCTTTTGGGCTGGCAGGCGAGCATCCAGCTCCAGATATGGATCACAGCTCGGCTTGAGTCAACACGCTAGCATTCGTTGGCTCGGGAAGCATGGTATGCGGTGGGAAAACTTGGTACCCACCTTGCTGCAGCATCATTCTGCTTCGCTCCCCCCGCAGATTCTGCTTATCCACCTAGGGGGAAATGATTTGGGCCTTATGAAAGGCAAAGCGCTCATACTGCAAGCTCTAGCTGATTTCCAGCAACTGCGCCAGCTTTTGCCTGGCATACGGATCATATGGTCCTGCATCCTGCCCCGCATATATTGGAGAGTCACTGGCGACCCTCTTGCTTTAGAAAGAGCCCGTAAATGGGTCAACACGGAGCTGTTCAAATCGCTGCTGCTGCACGGGGACGTTAGTATTCAGCACCCTAATATTCTTCGTTCTCGGAGGGAGCTTTATCGCCATGACGGGGTACACCTGTCACAGCTAGGTAATGATTTGTTTTTGGCAGATCTTCAGAGGGGCCTCCGCGAAGTAATTCTTCAAGGGGGAGGGGGAGTGGGTGACTAAGTTTAGACTTGTCCCCCCCCTGTGGCGGTAGGCGCGGGCATTGCTTAACATTTTGATAATGGTGAGCATTCACCGGCACTGTTAGGGTGATTGGTGAAGCCCGAGGCCAACCACTGAGAGCCCTGCGGCATCAGTTGGGGGGATAGGGCTCACTTCTGGGGTCGGCCCTTCTCGTCTACTCGGAGCCCTGCGGCACGAGGGGAGACAACACAGGTTGACCCCCCACCTCATATCGAGGAAGCTCTGGGGGCGGCGAAATGCTGGCGCCGCTCCCTGGGCTGTGAATGTCTCGCCCGATCCCCATAATGGCCTGGTTGGCCATAGCGAATGCCCGCTTAGGTTCTCCTCCCCCTTTTGCTTAATGGTTAAATAAATAAATAAAGTGGCCCATGTTTAAATCCCAATTTGGTGTCGTCTCTTCATTTCTCGTCTCTCGCTTCGCAATGGTGGATTTGTGAGATTGGAAGGTACTTCTCTTCACACCACGCTGGGCACCCAATTTTCACCAATCCTCCCCTCCCCCCAATGCACTGCAGACCCCCATGTCTTCCCTTCAAGAACTGTTCCTAAGGGCTTTATCACACTTACATTTCCCCCCCGGGTTGCTTCTGCAGTTCCCCCTCCATTTCCTATGCGAGTCTTAACGATTCAATTTACAAGTGCTCAGTATTGCTGCAGTACCTGTGATACCGGCAATACTTGCCTGTGCCTTTCAGATTTTGCCCGTTCAGGGTGACATTGAAACTGAAACTTTTTAAAAAAACACCTCAGGGCGAGAAAGCAGCGGGACTGGGACGACGTCATGCCAGTCCAGTGCTGAAGAAGTGGAGTAAAGTTGCGGTGGGTGTGCTTTAAACCTCCCGTGTGATAACGACCCAAGAATTGGGAGATTTTTTAGAACAGTAAGTAGGGTGACCACATGTCAGGAAAAACCAGGACATGTCAGGATTTTTGGCAACAAATCTAGGAAGGGGGGGAATTATGAAATTTGAAGAAAAATCTGGATTTTTCCCATCTCCCACCCCCCCAAGGACAGCTCTACTTTATAGTCAATGGGAAATAACAAAAATGCTTACAGCTCCGTCACTTTTAAAGCTAAGGATATGAAACTTGGCACCATGATAGCCCTTAGGTAGGGCTTTAGCGATGCCAACCTTGAAGCAGATCTGTTCATCCATTGATTTTTAGGAATTTGTTTAAGTTTGAAGTTTTAAAATTATATATATATATTTAAAAACTGTCATTTTTAAAGGTAAAGAGGTGAAACTTGGCATCATGATAGCTTTTAATTAGGGCTTTAGCCATGTCAAGTTTCAAGCAGATCTGTTCATCCATTGATTTTTAGCAAGTTTCAAAACAAAATTAACTTTAAAAAATTTTAAAAAATAAAAAGTCAGCAAAGCTGGCCGGCAACAAGCCCTGTTAAGCAGCAGCTTGCAGCAAAGTGAGGATACAATCAGAAAAGATTTTTGAGGGAAGGAGAGAATATATCACATAGAGTATAGCAACAAAGTACAGCAAAAGCTACAAAAGTAGGAGTGAGTGAAGTTGATTTCAGATACGCTGGACGTCTCACTTGTTATTTCAGTGTTGTTAACATTAAGATGTTATGTAGAACAGATTTGTCTTAATTGTGTGCTGTAAAATCAGACATGTGACTGAGGCTATGTTCAGGTGGGCACACCCCCTTGGTGCTGGACACACCCCCTGGGGGCGGACATGTTGGTTGGGACACCCCCTTGGGGGATGACCATGTTGTCCTTCTTTTTGGTTTCCAAAATATGGTCACTCTAAGTATGGGACACAGCAGAGGGCTGCAGCAGGACAGGGAACAATCAGGTGCCTCTTATTCCATGGGGAGAAGTGCTTTCTGATAGTGCAAAGCAATCTGTGGTGCAACCCAATGTTTGTTTTTGCAATATCCTCTTCAATCCACCTCCCACCCTTACCTGATCATACTTTTACATTTGTTATGCCAAAGTGTACTTTTATTTGTTCCCCTTTGGGGAGAAAGAACTCCATTTAAAAAAGGGGGAAGCCTTAGGGCAGGGATAGGCAACCTGGTGTGACTTTAATACCTTCCTTGACTCTGCTCATTGGCCACACTGGCATCCTCCTCGGCTTTCCTTGCTCTCTTTCTTTAAACATTCTGCCGGGGGTTGGGGGGGCAGGCTTTGCAGATCAGCACCATGGCATGTGGGGAGGGGGTTAACCCTTTCCTCTCATGCCATAGCCATGGCAAAGATCTCTCCCCGGAAGATGCTCTTTGGATTCATCAGAATTACAGTGCCAGAGAAAAGGCTTGACCACTCCCCACCAACCCTAGTCCCAGTCCTGACAGCCCAGCCCCTCTCAGCTTCTCTTTACCATAAGAAATGATTAACACAAGTTATTTCCATGTAGTTAGACCCTAAGATACACTGAGAGAGTACCAAATACTGCTTTGTCTATCCAGTGCCACTGACTCCAAACACATCGGGATGAATCAAATGTGTTTTGATTCTGGCATTCCATTTAGGTTTCATCTCTTCTTATATTGGCCACTGTATACAACAGAGTGCTGCAGTAGATAGACCTCAGGCCTCATCTTTTGTTTCCTTTGACATGCAGGGCATCCCCATTCCCTGATCTTTCTACAACCATCCCATGCTGATTCTCTCTGTTTCTTATATTTCTAGATGTGCTTTTTCCTCAGTGTCAGGGAGGTGTTGTTACTCAAAGAAGGAAACTGCATGCAGTTCAAACCTGCACATTACTGTCACAGCACAGAATCCTCTTGATCCAAGGGAGTGAATCCCACACCACTGTCTACTGTAAATGTAACTCAGTCCAGGCAGTTTGCCACTGGGAGAGACCATCTCTCTGCAGTATTCACCTTGGGGGCGTCTCTACAGCCTATTTACTACATCATGGCTGCACAGCGGTGCTGCAATGTCTAAATGATGCAGCAAACAACTCACAGCCACATTGGGTTCTACCCCCAAAACTGCGTTTTTACCGTGATTTTTTTAGTTGCTCCGACATCACCATGTTGTTTCTCCATCTGACAGTGGTGGCCTTGGTTCAGGTTAAGTCCAGTGGGTGCTGCTGGGTGTGGCTCCAGGTGCAGGCTAAGCCCAGGAATGCAGGGTAGGGGGCAGGCTTGATGAGCCGAGTGCCGACGGCACTGCGGTGTTTCTGGCCGGATAGCCCATGCTCCCTCCTGCCATCTAAATATATCATTTTCACCTCATAGCAGCAATGCTGTGGTGTTTTGAGGGGATCAGGTTCAAAGCGGCGGCCTATTGACAGCCCTGGATGTCTGCACCTGACCATATAGGATATGTCACCTGAAAGGAAGCCTACTGAGAAGCCGCAGAACCCTTCTTCTTTATTTCTATTACAGAAGAGGCTCTATGATTTTTCAGAGGTGGCATGATCCTGGTGGTCATTGGTCAGGCGCTCAGGACCAGGGGCTGGCAAAGATTTGGGAAGAGCAAGCATCCTGAACCTGAATACAGCAAATGCATGAGGAGACAGCTCCAACCTCACCCCTCTCCATCATTACATTCGTCATCCTTTAGTCATGGAGGGTTCTTTCTCGTGAGAAGAGCATCCATGGATACAGGAGGCTCTAGCGTCCTCCAGGAGTTGAGGGTGATGGATGCGACGAGAGACAGAGTAGGGCTGGAGTGTTCCCGCTCCTCACATGTTTGTTCTATTCAGGTGCAGAATGCCTGAATAGGGCCAAAGTCATGCACAAGGCTAATTTACTGACCTCCCTCAGCAATGACAGAGAGAAGTATAGTGTAGGCTTGGTGTGCAAGAGATGAACTTCCTTGGTACCCTTCTTCTACCATTGGCTTCTTCTTTTACCTGACCAGAATCCCATCAGAAATGGTATAGTGGAGCCAAGGCTTGCAGGGTCAAAAAGGAGGGCATCTTGACTACCAGAGAATGGGAAGTTGAAGTAATCTGCCTTCCCACTCAAGCTTCCCTGTTCCCTCTGATCATAGCTGTAATCCTCACAGTAGCTGGAGGGAAATGAATATACGCAGCAAGCATACATTGCCATGAGCTATCTCTCTCAAGACGCAGAGTGTTTTGGGCTGGGTTGGTCTTGAATGGGCAATTCAGATTCATACGCTTTATAAAAAGCTAGCGGGGTGGGGGGGACAAAAACTGCTAGCAGTAGTTTGTTGATACGCTAGAGATCAACAAAGCTGCCTGCATTTTGGGAGACAGTCATGATGAGGGCCTGCACTTCAAAATGTCCCTCTACACCGATGTAGGGGAGCTACCTAGCTGCTTGCTGCTGAACAGCATGGGAAGTGTGTGCCAGATGCCGCTTGGTGACCTCAACTGCCAAACATCTGTATGGAGGGGGCAATGCTGCACCTACTGGAATTCCCTCTTGCTGCCTTATAGGTACAGGTGCTGCTATTAACTCCACCTCCTGGATCTACCATGTTCCACACATGACCTGTCATGACAGAAAAGATTTCATCCATAGGAAGAAGGGATCGTAGCGCAGTTAGAGCACATGCTTGGCCATGCAAAAGGTTGCAGGTTCAATCCCTGGCAGCATCTTCAATTCAAAGGATTGGGTAGCAGGCGATGGAAAAGACTATGGGGAGCTGCAGCCAGTCAGAGTGTCCCATACTGGGCTAGATGAACAGTCAGTCTGTCCTGATGTAAAGCAACTTCCTATGTTTGCTCCTGTGTTCAATGATCTACCAGGTCAGACTTCCCTAACCCTGATAGATGTGTTGGACTACAACTCCCACCATCCCCATCCATCACAACCTTGCTGGCTGAGGATGATGGGATAGGTAATCCAAAGTACTTGGAGAGCACCAGGTTGCCAGAGGCTGTACCAAGTTATGCCTTGGCCTGACTAGGCCAACCCTGTAGCTAACCCGGGGGGGGGGGGGGAGGCGAGGGAAGTATCTTCCAGCTTCAGTGTATCATTTAGAGTGTAATCCTATGCATCTTTAGACAGAATAAAGTCCTAAAACTCAAATAATAGTGGGTAAACGTAGATTTTCTAATGGAAATTGGCAGCAGGGTAAGAGTCATACAGGGCACTCTGCCAATATTATTTTTATCATAAGTAACAAATAGTTTCAGTTTCTCTTACAGAATAATAAAAAAATGTATTTTTGAATAATAGTTATTTACACACGCAAACACATGTTACAATTTCTGCTTTTCATCACTTTCTTCACCATCTTGTTCCTTTGGAAAGAGATAGTTTAAAGTATGGCTAGTGTTACTTTTCAGCTGGGTCTACGGTTACCAATAGTTCAGCTGGTCCCTGCACCTTGGCTTTTAATAGCAGCTTGTTCTGCCACAATTAAAAAAGTGACCTCAGTCACTGCCAGGCCTTGCTAATCCCTGCAGCTCATCAAACTGCTGATAAAGGCACAGTTGGAGAAGTTGGTTGCAAAGTTGGCAACCCTAATTTTGGGATACTATGCTAGGGCATTTCTTTGTGGATAATTTCTTGGTGAATAGGTCTATGCTCCAATGATTATTTGGGTATGTAAACCTTCCCCCCGCCCGCCCGTTCCATGTTGCAAAAGAACCAGAGTGACTCCATGTTCTTTTATTCATGGTTATTGTATAGGTTATTGTATAGGTTATTGTATAGGTTAGTAGGGCTGTGCACGGACTTGCAAGTCTGTGGGAAAAAGGACTCACCACCCTCCCCCCACTCTCCCTGGTTATCTGTCGCCTCCTCGTCACCACCACTGTCCACCACTGCTGCCACTTCCTCTACTGAGAACCAGGCCTCACAGTCATCACCCAGCGTGATGTCGCTCTACTGAGAATCAGGCTACGAGGCCTGGTTCTCAGTAGAGAGGAAGCAGAGGCAGGTGGCGGCAGCGGCGATGAGGCAGCAGGTAAGCAGGGAGAGTGGGGGGAGGGTGGTGAGTCCAATGGATCTGGATCACCCCAACCCACTTCAGATTCTGGATCCAGATCAGTGCACAGCCCTATAGGTTAGTGAGAGACCAAAGAAGGGAGGATGCTGGAACCGAGGCCTTGTGTCATGTGAGAGAGGGATGAGTCTGTTTTATTTCAAAAGTATCTCTACTGCCTCCAGGCAAGCTACCTCCAGCTCAAGGTCATGCCGACAGTTGGGCTGATGTGAATCACACTACCGCTCCTTCCACCATACTTTCTGGCACTGGAGACTGGTGCTTTTCAGTATGCCTGCCTCCCAAGCAAATACCTATCATGGCAAAACCTACGGTAGTTCGTAAGTTATGGTTGAACAATACACAAAAAAGCTGGGGAATCAAGCATAATGCCAGTCGCCTTTCAAACCACAACATGCCTTGGGAAAAGGGATCAACACATGTGTGGCAAGTGATGAAGGGCAAGTGATGAAGGGCACACATGACTAGCTCAGAGGTCACAGCACTCTAGCTGTTGACTGATAGATCCCAGAGCCCTGTGGTTCAACAGTCACATGTGTCTCCCAATGGGCTCCTGCCGTTCATCACTTGCCACTCATGTGCTGGGCCCTTTGCCCAAGGCGTGTTCTGGTTTGAAAGGAGGCTGACGTTAAGGTTGTAAAAAAAAGATTTCCCAACTTTTGTATGTTCAGTTCAACCACAATTTACTAACCATCACAGGATTTGCCACTGCTATATATACTTAAGTGGGAAACTTCCCAGGAAGTCCAACACAGTCACAGTTGACTTCAACAGAGGAAACTTCTCTAAAATAAGAGAACTGGTGAAAAGAGTTGAAAGGGGGAATCAAGAGGGTTAAATCCTTGCAAAATGCATGGAGCTTACTCAAAAACACAATAATAGAAGCACAACTTTGAAGAGCCCATCGTAAAAATATCAAGACCAACAATAAAAAAATATTTAAATATATCAGAAGCAGGAAACCAGCTAGGGAAGCAGTTGGACCGTTGGATGACAATGGAGTTAAGGGACTACTAAAGGAGGACAGGGAGATTGCAGAGAAGCTGAATGAATCCTTCGCATCGGTTTTCACTGCAGAACATACAGGTCAGATGCCTGTGCCTAAACTGATGTTTTCAGGAAGGGAGTCTGAGGAACTGAGACAAATAATGGTAACAAAAGATGAAGTTCTCAACCTTACTGACAAACTGAAAGTAAATAAATCACCAGACCCAGATGGTATCCATCCTAGAGGTCTCAAAGAATTCAAATATTAAATTGTGAACATGTGCAACATGTCCCTAAGCTCAGTCTCTGTACTAGAGGACTGGAAAGATGGCCAATGTAACGCCAATTTTTAAAAAGGGATCCAGGGTGATCCAGGAAATTACAGGCCAGTTAGCTGGACATCCGTTCCAGGTAAATTGGTTGAAAGCATTATTAAAGACCAAATTAGTAAGCATATAGCAGAAAGCAGAGAGTAGGAATAAATAGTAAATTCTCCCAATGGAGGGAAGTAAATAGTGGGGTCCCACAGGGATCTGAGCTGGTGGTGACCGAACAAGAAAGAGATCTTGGAGTTGTGGTGGACATGTTATCCAGCATGACATGTCTTATGTTTTGCTTTGCAAAACATAAGACATGTCATGCTGGATAAGACCAAGGGTCCATCTAGTCCAGCACTCTGTTCACACAGTGGCCAACCAGCTGTCGACTAGGGACCAGCAAAGCAGGACATGGTGCAACAGCACCCTCCCGCCCATGTTCCCCAGCAACTGGTGCACACAGGCTTACTGCCTCAAATACTGGAGGTAGCACATAGCCATCAGGGCTAATAGCTATTGATAGCCTTCTTCTCCAGGAATTTATCGAACCCCCTTTTAAAGCCATCCAAATTAGTGGTCATCGCTATATCTTGTGGTAGTGTATTCCATAGTTTAACTATGCCCCGTGTGAAGAAGGGCTTCCTTTTATCTTCCTTGAATCTCCCACCAATCTGCTTCATGAGATGACTCCACTGGGTTCTAGTATTATGAGGGAGAAAAATGTCTCCCTATCCACATTCTTCACACCATGCATAATTTTGTACACCTCTATCATGTCTCCCCTTAGCCTCTTTTTTTCTCAGTTGTTGTAACTTTCCTCTCATGGGGAGGTGCTCCAGCCCCTTGACCATTTTTGTTGTCCTTTTCTGCATGTTTTCCACCTCTACAATCTTTTTAAGGTATGGTGACCAGAACTGTACACAGTATTCTGTACACTGTAGTTGCACCATAGATTTGTATAAAGGTAGTACAATATTGGCGGTGTTATTCTCAATTCGTTTTCTAATTATGCCTTTTTTTTTTTCAGCTGCTGCACACTGCGTGAACATTTTCATCGAGCTGTCCACCAGAACCCCAAGATCTCTTTCCTGGTTGGTAACCACTAGCTCAGATCCCGTCAGTTAGACTTGAAGTTTGGATCTTTTGCCCCAGCATGCATCACTTTGCACTTGTTTAAAATAAACCGCATCTGCCATTTGATACCCATTCTCTCAGTTTGGAGAGATCCTTTTGGAGCTCTTCACAATCTCTTTTTTTTAACCACCCTAATTAATTTGGTGTTATTGATTTGTCCACTTCACTGCTCACTCCTTATTCCAACTCATTTATAAACAAGTTGAAAAGCATTAATTCCAATAGACCCCACTATATATTTCCCTCCATTGGGAGAATTTACCATTTATTTCTACTCCCTGCTTTCTGTTCTTTAATCAATTACTGATCCGTAAGAGGACCTCTCCTCTTATTGCTAGTCTGCTAAGTTTGCTTAGGTTTTTGGTGAGGGACTTTGTCAAAAGCCTTTTGAAAGTCCAAGTGAAATATGTCTACCATTCAGTTCACCCCTGACTTCATGTTTATTGTCACTCTCAAAGAAATCTAAAAGAACTTACCTTTGCGGAAGTTATGTTGATTCTTTTTCAGCGGGGCTTGTCCTTCTATAGGCTTACTAATTATATCTTTAATAATGCTTTCAACCAATTTACCCAGAACAGATGTTAATCTAGCTGGCCTGTAATTTCCCAGATCCCCCTGGTTCCATTTTTAAAAATTGGTGTTAAATGGCCACCTTCCAGTACTCTGGTACAGAGGCTGATCTTAAGGACATCTTGCATATTTTGGTTAGAAGATCAACAATTTAATGTTTGATTTCTTTGAGAACTTTAGGATGAGTACCATCTAGGCCTGGTGATTCATTTGCATTCAAATAAAGTTGAGAACTTCATCTTTTGTCATCACCATTTGCCTCAGTTCCTGACTCCCTTTCTGAAAATATCAGTTCAGGCACAGGCATCTGTCCTCTATCTTCTGCAGTGAAGACCAATGTGAAGAATTCATTCAGCTTCTCTGCAAACACTTTGTCTTGTTGTCAACCAGCGGTCCAGCTGCTTCTCTAGCCAGTTTCCTGCTTCTGACATATTTAAAGAATTCTTTAGCCTTGGCCTGGATATTTTTAGCGATAATCTCTTCAAAATGCTTCTTTTTTCTTTTCTTTTTTTGCATCTCTTATTGTCTGTTTGTGCAAGTTTGTGCCCTTCCTTAATTGGCAGCAGTTCTCAGAGGGGGATGGTTCTTTGGTTCCATCCATGGTTAGATGAAGCAGAATAAATTATGTGCAGAAGCAAATATATGATTACATTATTTATACCAGGTGGCACAAAAAAACAGGATAACCTCAGTGGAGAGCCTTCATTTCTTAGCCCAGAGAGACCCATTGCTCTGTCAAAATTAAACTGGCCAGTGGGTTTGGTGGAATTTTCCCCTCTACCTACATTCCAGTTTAGTCTGGAGAAAGTTGCACCAGCCGGCATGGATGGTTGGATTGTTGATTAGTACTGAAGATAGTATGATCAATTATTCAGTGTCTAATTATGTACGTCATTATTAACAATGACACAGTAAGCTATCCCTGGGATCTTGGCAAGTGTGCATGCATTCAATATTTATCGAAATTTGTCACGCACCGAAAAACCTATGAACAATCAAGGCAATGCCACTACATAGCATGAGTCAATGGAAGTTTCTTCCTAGATACTGTCAGCAAACACTTGATACAGTCGTAAGTCTTTCTGGTTGATATAACCTGCTATAATACAATCAATTTTGTCTGAATTCCTCATGGCTTCTTCCCATGGAAAAATGTGTCTCCTAGAGCCACACTGATGGAACCAATGGGGTGGCTCCTACCTACTCAAACATGAGATGGAGTATTACTTTTTGGCAAGGAAGAACATCAATGCACCCCCATCCACCCATGGGACTCTGAGATGTACGTCATTGTCATTGTTGATGTTATCTTCAGCGTTTAAACAAATTTATACACCACTGAACATTAAAACACCACAGCGATGTACGACATTAATATCACAACAATAAATATACAGAATAAAGATAAAGCAATCATATAGTTAATAAAACCTAGAGAGACAAAGAGAGAGGGGGTCATTCTGCAGCAGGTGTGGGAAATCGAGGGCCCAAAGGCCAAATCTGGCCTTTCTGTGCTCCTAATCCGGTAGTCTGAGGTTCCCCAAATGGCCACACCCCTTTTCCTGGACCCTTTCCCTTTCCCCGGAATACAGTTCATGTGGAGGCTTTCCAGCTTTTACATGGGTCCCCCACCATACCCACTCTAAAAGGCTGATATTCTCCTCCTAAAGCTTTAAGCTACAATATGCTGGTATTGGGGGGGGGATTGGGCCCTCCCCTTTGGAATGCAGCCCCCGAGGGTCTCTCCAAAATGGAATTTGGCCCTCAGGTTGAAAGAAGTTCTTTACTCCTCTCTTATAAGAACCTCTTTAAGAGTAAGAAACTGACTTTCTATTTATATTGTGATCTGATTTGAGCTTATCATTAATTGAGAAAAACAGAAATTAAAAGGATGGCATACATTAGGCTGACCATAAGTCCGGTTTCCCCTGGACAAGTCTGAAAACAGGGCACCAAAATGGCGTCCGGGCGGACATTGGCGTATTTCAGCCAAAGTCCAGGAATTGCCACCATCCCAGGGGCCATCCAGGGCTTCTCCATGGCCAGCACAAACACGCTGGCCAAGGAGAAGCCCCGGATCAGCCTGGGGGAAGGGCAAGAAGTTGCATTTTGGTGCGTCCAAAATGCAACTTCCCAGCCCTCCCCCAGCCAATCTGACAGGCAGGCAGTGTCAGCAGCAGCATGAGACAAGGCAAGGCAAGGGGCTACTGGTGGCATCTGCCTAACAGGCCCTGCAATGTGGGGGTGTGAGTTTTCTGGAGGCCTCCCGCACCCCCTCCCGCACCCCCAGAGGAAGAGAAAAAGGCTTCCTTCACATCCACCCAAACAGGCCCTTCCTGAGGCCTTTCTAAAGCCCCACAATGCGGGGGGGGCGCTTTTCTGGAGGCCCGGAGAAGCCCCCTCCCTCTCTCACATGCTCCCACCACCCTCCCTGGCACACTCCCACCACGGAGCCTCAGAAGGCCTGTTTTGGTCAGATGCCATAGGGAAGGTCTTTTTTCTTCCACTCAAATGGCGGCCTTCTTCCAGGGGTTTGGAAACAAACGCTGTACTTTCAAATGGTTTCAGGTGGAGGCTTTGTCCCCACATACAAGGCCATGGCAATGTCCCTGGATTAAGCCATTTCTGAAGAAGCATAGCAAAACAGATGTATGTTTTCTCATTCGCCTTAAAATCATATAAATTCGCCAAAAAGAAAAGAATGGTTGTGCCGCAGATATAGACCACCTTAGTTTGGTCCACAGCCCAGTTTGGGTGTCCCAACCCAACAGCTAAAGTCAATTACATAATCCAACATCTATCTAATTATATCAAGAAATGTGGGCAACAAGATTTTTGTAGTGTTTGCTGATCTGTCAGCTCCTTTTGATCAGATAAATAGGGCCTGCTTGTGACATAAACAGGTGACAAGCAGAAGCCACCACACTCATTCGGGGCTTGCAAGCATCAGCCAAGTTCCTTCCTGTTCCTCTTGTGCCCTGACTGGAATGTGAACAGGTAGGGACAGAGGTGCTCAACTTGATATTCAAACTCGATACTTGGCAGGCCAGTTCCTGCAAGCACTGGCCAAGTCAATTTCCATGCTGAGAGAGTGGGGTGGGGTGATGCTGATGACATCACAGAAGGTGGCCAGCCTCCGGAGCAGGGTGCTACCCCTTTGACATCATCCAGCACACTGGGCTTGGTCTGGGAGACAATCTGGCCTCCTGACCAAAAGACGTCACACCCACCCACCCACCCAAATAAATGTATATCTTCATGCAGCATGATTCCTTTTTGTGCTCTCATTTTGTTATGATCTTTGCTTGTCTGAAAACTACTAACTAAACCTTCATGCTTGACAATCAGTGTGGCCAGTGTGGAAACTGCTGGACCAAGTATACTTCACATCTGAACTTGGGCTGCCTCTACAAGAGCGATTTAAAGCTCTTTCAAGGTGCATTACTGATTTTCCCTCCACAAGAGTGGAGCGCAAATGAGGAGTACAGGTGCTTTTTATCTCCTATTATGCGCATTTTTGAATTAGTGTTAAATAGCGAGTTTTATTTACCGCGGGAGTAAGAGCGCCTTATGTCCATGTAAACAATTGCTGTTCAAGCGCATTAACGATCAGAGTGGGTGGACTGTGGTCATGATGTCATTGCATAGAACTGCCCCTTTGCTGGGAAAACCTCCCACTTTTTCGTTTAGTTTTATTTCCTGTCTCCTCCTGGCAACTTCCTCCTTGTTCTCTGGCTCTCTGGATAGAAGCTCCAGGAAGATGAGACTCAATGTGAACTGAAAATAAAGTTTATTTGAACTCCCCTGATGGAATATTTGGTTCATGGAGACACAGGGCCAGATGGAGTGGTTTCACGAGAAGCAAAGGGGGTAGGAAGGATGTGCGCATGTGCGCATAATTAGCTATCAGCTTAGACATATCGTCCCCTCGCTTCTTGCTGGGTTCCTGACACGAGCTTTGTGTGTGTGTGTGTGTGTGTATGTTTTACAACGGTTGAGCTCGCTGGGAAGAGGAGAGGGAAAGAATGAAGCAGCATCCCCGTCTGTTTTGGCGTGTGTATGTGCGAGGCATATTCCCATTTATTCCTGAGCAGTTCAATTCAAATGGCAATCAAGCGAAGGGTGGGGAGAGAGGCAGCCCTGACTAAAAATAAGTTTTCAAAGGGTGCTGGAGGGGGGAACTTATGAGGCACATTCCCATTTACTCCTGAGCAGTTCTGGGAGCGGGGACAACTTCGGATGAAATGGGAGGGGAGAGAGATAGCCGAACAGGTTAACCAGGTCATTACCGGCAGGTAACCCAGGTAACCAAAGGTGGGAGATTCTGGTGGGCGGGGAGAATAAAGGGAGGGAACCTGTTTGGGCAGTTTTTCCAGAGCCCGTCTTGCGCTTCAATGGCTCTCGTGTGTAGGTACTAGGCGTAAATGTGATTGTCAGGAGATGCGCATAATAGGAGAATCGGGCATCAAAGGGAACTCTTGTAGAGGGGACCTTAGGTGTAAAGTTCACTTAAAAGTATTTATTTTATCCTAGTTTTATGCATTCTATGAATTAAACCTATCAGTAGGCTTAAAAAATCCCAAATGTGCAAAAGCTGATGTTATTGTGAATTGACTGAAGTGTAAGGCAAAGTTGCCCATTTGGGAATATCTGGGAAATTGCACCATCTCCCAACATGTGATCACAACACTGCACTATAATTATGACACCGTATGACGTCGTCTCAGTAAAGTCAATTGAGCACATGGAGCAGGAAGTATTCAATTTCAAACCACTGGCTGCTCGTATGATGCCGCCAATCACATCCAAGAAAGAAAGCAGATGCAGGGCAATTTTCTTTCTTTCTTTTTTTTAATGTAGAGAATTCTAAGGCTCTTCATTTTAAATTCTGAGTTTAAACTGTGAGACCGATAGCATCCATCCAATTCTATGTGACCAACCATGAAGTGAGATAATTTGGGTCCCTTTTATTATGAAGCCAGACAATTATAACCACTTAGGCACAATTTATTTTCCTTTCCCCTTTGAAATCTATCCATTTCTTCCCCCACAGCCCACCATTTACACCAGCATGTGAGGTTCCTCATGGCATCCCAATCCCTTCTTTGCCATTTCCTTTTTCGCTTTTATAGTCTACATCTTTTTCTATTTCTGTGCTAGGCCTATTAGAACTTGTATATGACTCCGTGTACTAAGGAGGTTATAGGGCTCCATCACACCTATTCTCCCCCCCCCCCCCGTTTCATACCGGTGAACTCTCTTTTCACTTGTTTGCTCTCCCACTGCTATTGCGCCCGCCCCACCCTGCCCCACCTTCTTCCTTCTCCAGTTCATTGGTTCTTGTCACTGACCGACACTATGATCAATGTGGCAGCCTTCCCCCTCCCTCACTGGAGCTCCTATGGGAATTAACCAAAATCATAGAATCATAGAATAGTAGAGTTGGAAGGGGCCCATAAGGCCATCAAGTCCAACCCCCTGCTCAATGCAGGAATGCTTACATCTGTGTGATTTTTAAAGATAAAGAGATGGGACTGAGAGCTCTTAAGTAGCATGCGAAATTTTGTGAAATTTACTGTATCATACTTATATCAGTGGAGCTTCATGAGCTTTGTGATTTGCAAATAAATCAATAACTTCAAAAAATCGCATTTTCTCGCTAATTCAGCCTCAACTGACAGTAAACCTAAATCTGCCAATGGTTTTGTGCCATTGTAGACTTAAGATGTCTTTTATTATAGAAAGACAACTGAAAGAGTGTTCTGCTTGTGCCACTGTTACTGGTATGGTGCAGAACAACCTTAAGGCAACGACGATGTTTGGGGAAAGTATTCCAAGTTTTAATTGTCTTAGGCCGTTTCTACACTGGCCTTTCTTCCCAGGACTGTCCCTGGGTGTCCAAATGTTGCACAGGGAATCCCAGGGGCAGGGGGGATGGGCACAGGTTTTCCTAGGGATAAAGAAACCCTGGGAAAATCCAACTCTTCCAGCAGTCCAGGGGCCATTCCGAGACCGTGGGAGGTGTGAGCATCCATCGCGCCTGGTGCCTGCTTACTTGTGAATAAGCACGGCACCAGAAGTAGGCACAGAGCCACATGGTGCGGCTCCATGCTCATCAGGGGAGAGGGGGGCTGCATTTTTGCCATCCATGGCATGGCGGGGGGGGGGGGTAAGGGCTGCGATTTCAGGGGGATTTTTTTTTTGTACTTACTTTTCTGATGGAGGGCGAGTGCGCTCCCAGCTCTGTCTTCTAAAAGAAACCCCAAAAAAATGGTGGCTGCAAAAAGTGCTACATCCTGTTTGCTTCCAGGATGTCGCACTCCTGTGTAGAAAGTGGGAGACAATCCTGGAAGCAAGTAAGTCCAGGATTGCCCCCAAGCCCTCCCTGGTGTAGAAAGGGCCTTAGTTTATTCAAAAGGTTTATCGGCAAAATAAAATTTTCTTGCAAATTTGATTCATATATACTCAGAAATGCTTGGTTCACGGCACAAGTTCGCAAGCCGCTATTCAGAATTGTGCATGCATTGACCATGAAATATATATTTTGTTAAGAATTGCATTAAAATATAATTATATTCTGTTCTTAATACGTAATTAGTAGTTCTTTGGTGGATTAGAGTCTATATTGGCTGACAACTGACAAAACTTTGTATATCAGTATTATTTTCTTTAAAATTCACCAATTTTACAATGGATGTCAAAAACAATCGACAAATAATGATACTACCGAGGAAGACAAAAACATATGCAACATAGTCGAGTCCCCGGCCCCCTTCTGGACTGCCGGGCCCCAGTAATTTGTAATGGCTTTGCCCCTCTCATCGGCCCTGCCCCTCACCCTTCTCTGAGGGGCAAGGCTTTGGGAAGGAGAAGGTGTTTCAGCATGGCCTTGGTGAACTGGATGCAGAAGCCTGGTGGGCTAGATCCTGTCTGTAAGCCAGAAGCTCCCCACCTTTGGTTTAAAGTATGTTGGAAGTGGTTTTGAGTTGTATTTTTAGGGTGATCATAGGTAAGGAAAAACCAGGATGTGTCAGGATTTTTGATAACAAATCTGGGAAGGGGGGAATTATGAAATCTGAAGAAAGATCTGGATTTTCCCCATCCTTCCCCACCCAAAGGGCAGCTCTACTTTGTAGTCAATGGGAATTAACAAAAATGCTTACAGCTCCATCATTTTTAAAGATAAAGAGATGAATCTTGGCACCTTGATAATGCTTATGTAGGGCTTTAGCCATGCCAAGTTTGAAACAGATCTGTTCATCCATTGGTTTTTAGATTTTTTAAAACATTTGAGGTTTTAAAATTAATCTTTTTAAAAACCCATCATTTTTAAAGATAAGGAGATGAAACATGGTATCATGATAGGTATTAAGTAGGGCTTTAGCAACACCAGGTTTGAAGCAGATCTGTTCATCTGTTGATTTTTATCAACTCAGGTTGTCAAATCTCCTCTTTGAGGTCTTGCACCATGAGCAGTTTCAGCCTTTGGCATCAAGGGGATCTCAAGTTTTTAGCTAAGAAGTACTGGGCATGCACAGCACCTTTTCTGTTGATGATTTGGCAGGCAGTCGGGCACCTGGAGCTCAGCAGAGGTGAGGCATCCACAAATCAAAATGTGGGAAAGGAGAGGCCAGTAAAAGCAGCCCACAGGGCAAAACAGAATGGGCCAGAGGCCTTTTTCTCAGAGTTCATGGGCGAAGAAGGGTCATCCTTAGAGAAAAACTCTCATGACCAACAGTGAGGTGCCAGTCAAGACAGAGGCTCTCATCTTTGCAGATGCCCTGTTGCTGCAGATGTTGGAAACTAGCATGTCATTGCTTTGCTTCACTACCCCTTCCCTTCCACTTCACTTTGTTCACTTGTGAACTAGGCTCTGTCTGCACTGCTGGCATGCAATGCAGAATATTTGAAGTGTGTGTCAGAGAAAAATAGATATATTTGAGGCTTTGGTTGGCTGGCATATCTCTGAGAGACAGAGTTAGACTGAAGACACAACTCAGAGATTGTTGTAGCTGAGCCCTGAGAGGCTGGCGTGCCACACGGAGCCTTTCAGATGTGACCGAGTAATATGCTGGCACCCTTTCCCCCAGCCACAGGGTACAAGTCTGCAGCCCAGCTGGACCGTTGGGAGACTTTGGAAGAGGGGGGTAGATTGTTTGTTTGAGGCTGGAGGCTTTGGTTTGACTGCAATGACTTAGAAAGAAAGACAACAGAGGCTGCACAGACAACCCAGAGACACCTGTTGTAACTTAGCCCCACAGTGCTGGCATGCAATGCAGGGCATTAGAAAGAGAGTCTCAGAGTCATGTGTTTGTGCAGGAAGTAGACAGGAGTTCAAAGTCTGGATGTGAAAAGTGGTGCCAAAGCAAAAGCCTTGAGAAGCTAATGTATATAAGTAAGAAGTGTGAATGGGTGAAGTACTATCTGCCACCCACAACACCCACCCTAATGTTAGAGTAGAGAAACTTGTGACAATCATATATAAGCTTTTTTTAAAAAAATTGAACTTTAAAAATAAAAAAGCCAGCCAGCCGGCAGCAAACCCTGTTAAGCACCAGCTAGCAGCGCAGTGAGGATACACTCAGAAAAGAGTGAGGAATCTTTGTTTTTGATGCTTGGTTCCATACTAGTTTTCATTTCTATAGAAATAAATTGCCATGAAGATTGCAATGTAGAAATTAAGATGTGTTGCGTTTACCTAAATAACCCATTTTTCTTCCTTTCCAACTGGCGAAGTTGGAAAAGGAGGACAAGAAGGCCTCATCCATAGTGTTTCTATGTGAATGAAGTGAGGGAGTGACTCAATGTATACATTGTAAGGAGCCTGATTTATAGTACAAAAACCACTAGATAACCAGATGGGCCTGGAATGTAAGATTCCCCCCATCACGGCATTTGTGAAAGATGAATTCCATTAGTTCTGCCTTCACTTTTTTGGGGTGGGGGGAGACTCTGATATCACTTCTCTATGGATCCCAGACATTACCTGCTAAAGACCCCAAACATGGCTTTCTGCTGATTGTCAAGAAATCCAACACTTTTTCCTATTCCCAATCATGCTCCTAACATCCCACCTTTCACTCTTCCCTTTCCTTCTGCCTCTGCCCCAAATGCTCCAAACTCTTATTTTATTTTATTTTTAAAAATCCAAAGGATAAACTATGCAAATGAGTTGCAACAAAGGGTTCTCAAGCAGTAACTGGTGGGGGTGGGGATCTTGATGACAACGCATTGAAAACTGCTTCCAACATTTCCCGGCTGTTTCCTGAAACCGGATTCCGTCCATCAGCAGGACACTAACCAAGAACAGCAGAATACACAGCACCTAGAAGCGATTCTCAATGCATTGCTGTGAAGATCCCTGCTTGAAACGTCAGGGTTGGGTGGGCGGAGTGTGGACAGTGATCTTTCTGTCATCAATCCCTTAAGTGCCACTCAGCGAATGAGAGTGGCTTGTTTCCCGCCCCAGGCTCCTCCCTGCTACTGTGCTCTTTATGAGCAGGAACAGCTGGCTAGCTACTCTCTGCCCAATTCTAGAGGGAAGTAAAATCGCTGTAGCACATTTATGAATGGGAGAGGCAGGCTAGTTAGTCTCGCTGTTGATAGTAGTGCCTATGGGGAGAGAATTAATGGGGGAGGGGGGCCCATCCCTTGACCATGTCACTGCCAGATCATGGCCACCTCACAGAGGCACGCTCAAGATTTCATGTAGTGGGATGGGGCATATTGCAGGGGAACCACCAGGGAGCTGCTTTAAGTAAAAAGATCGGACGACACTTTAGGCAACAGAGGGGTTAATAACACACATGTTGCCCCTCCCCCATCGCACAGCTGAAAGTCCCGGCGTCCTTCTGGACTACTGCTGCTGCTGCTCCCTCCCCCCTCCTTCAGTCCTCCGGCCGTATCCCATCATGCACTGCAAGTTCTGCTGGCTGTATAGGAGTGGCCAGGAGGTTTTCAGCTGCTCCTGCCAGGCAACTCTATGACTGAGAGCCTACCTACACTACTGCTTTAAAACTGTTATAAACCATTTTAAAGCAGTAGTGTAGATAGGCTCTCACTGGAATAAAACACAGACAGAGGGGGGTTCCTGACACACGACACTTTAAGCTATGGATTTCAGGATAAACAACTGAGCAGCCTGTTGTTTTTCCCTGTTGTTTAATTCACCAAAATAGCGTACTGTCAGTTGTGTGTGCATTGTGTGTTGCCCGACACACGGCACAATAAACAACACAACTGACGGTTGATTTCTCCCTCCCCCCTCCCCCTGTTGATTATCATGTAGTCTAAATTGAGCCATGGAGTAAAACCTATTTCAGAAAATGTGGCTTTTCCCTGCTGAATGTAGACTATAAGATATTTACAAAAATATGGGCTAAGAGACTAAAGGAAACGATAAATTACTCTATAGGGGTAGACCAATATAGCTTCTTGAAAAATAGATATATAACAGAACCCTTTAGGAAACTATGTGGCCTGATGAGGTTGAGCAACATAAGAAAAGTCCCAATGGTAATAATGACTCTGGATTTATACAAGGCTTTTGACACGGTAATCCCGAAATTTATAACTAATATGCCAGAAATATACAATTTGGGAACTATATTTAAACACATAATAGATACAATAGATGAGCAATCAAAGGCCAAAGTTAGATATAATGGTTTAGAAACGGAGAAATAAAGTTAATAGCAGGAACAACACAGGGATGTCCATTATCACCTTTATTATTCACAATGGCAATAATAATAATAATAATAATAATAATAATAATATTTATTTATTACCCGCCTCTCTCAATGGATCGAGGCGGGGAACAGCATTAAACATAAAATACAAAACTGATTAAAAGCACATAAAACCAATACATCATTAAAATACCAATAAAACACCAATAAAACACTTTAATAGAATTCTTAGCAGATAGAATTAGAGCAAATACAAAGATCAAAGGCATACAGGTTGGTAAAAAAGAATTTAAATTAAGCCTTTATGCGGATGACATTTTAATGACATTACAAAATACAAAAGAAGAGTTAAAAGAAGTGACAAAAGAATTATGGGAGTTTCAACAAGTAGCAGGCCTTAAGGTTAATATGGAAAAATCAGGACTGATGTGCTTAAACATAGGGCCCCAGGATCAAATAGAAATATCGGAAAGGATGGGTATCCCAATCATAACTAAAGCATTTAGATATTTAGGAGTACAGATTCCTAGAAAACAGAAAAATATATTTAAACTTAATTATGGAAAGATATGGAAAGAAATGAGAAACAATATGGCTAAATGGGAAAAATTACAATTATCTTTGTCAGACTGAATAATGTTGATAAAGATGAAGTTGGTACCAAAATTCACATATTTTTTCAATGTATTACCAAAGGAAATCCCAATTAGTAGATTCAAGATATGGAAAACAGGATAGAAAAATGTATATTTAGAAGTAAAAGACCAAGAACGCCAAAAATATACAGTTATAGACTCACACAAGTTGGGGGATGGAGCATACCAAATTTGAAAATATACTATGAGGCATATCAATTAAGATATTTATTAGCAATAACAAAGGAAGAGGGAGACTTGCAGTGGGTAGAAATAGAGAGGGAACTGACGGGACTTAAAAAAGAAGAAGACATACAGAATTTGCTGTATAATAAAAAATATATCAAAAAATTAATGGGAAACAAACAAAGCATAATAAGTGGAATTTTGAAAGTATTGTATTATAAAAAAGGGAAATTAATGCCATGCATATCACCTTTAACACCAATTTGGATACACCAAGAATTTGATATAAAAAAGGCAATAACCAAAAGTTATTGATGAAAAACTTTTATGAACAAAAAAATCCAATAACACAAGAAATATGGAATAGGAGAGTACAAAATGTTGAAATATCATGGATGGCATGGTTGCAGATTGACAAATTTATCAGAAATGGAAAAATACTAAAGGAGAGTACAAGGGAGCTAACTGAGTGGGAAAAATTATAGACAATTATAAAGATGGGGATAAGGGACTGATTACACAAATATATAGAATTATAATAAGACAGGAGGACTGGAGGGAATGATATTATACAACAGACATGGGAAGAAGATTTGGATCAAGAAATTGAAGACAGAGAGTGGCGAAGGATATTTGAAAAATTCCTATTCAAAACTACCTCCACAAAGATAAGAGAAGGGGCATTAAAATGATACAAAAATGGTATTTGACTCCAGTGAAGATAGCAAAAATGAACAGAAATGTGACCCCAGAATGTTGGAGAGGATGCACAGAGTCTGGAACAAATTTGCATATGTGGTTAGGTAATTTTGGGATAAGTATTTTCAAAAAATAGAAAAGGTCACTGCTCAAAAAATTAATAGAATATCAGAACTAGTTCTTTTGAATATATTTGTTAAAGAAAATAGTGATGTAAAGGATAAAATATTGATTGGATTTATGCTGACTGCAGCAAGGCAGCAGATAGCTAGTAATTGGAAGACAGCTAGGATGTTAACAATTAAGGTGTGGGGAAAATTTTGTGGAATATAGCAATGAATGAAAAATTAACACAGAAACAGAGTCTATAGAGGAAAAAAGAAGAGGGATACATTTAGAAGACAATGGTTTGCATATATAGATTATATGGAAAAAGATCCAAATAAGAACAATATTGCGGAAGCATATAAAAAGTTATGGGACTCCTGAAAAGAAAGAAGAGATAGAGAAGAAGCTGGAAAAAATAAGAAGAAGAGAACAGAGGCAAATCAACCGATAAAAGAGAGGAAGGGGGGAAGGGGGATAAATAATAGTAATGATGTTAAAAGGGTGGTTGAATGATGTAAGATATGAAAAATGAAATAAAGATGTATTTTTTTTCAAAAACTCCAAGGATTTCTGATAACCTTGGGCTATATTGGCTGGGGCTGATGGGAGTTGAAGTCCAAAACATCTGGAGGATATCAGCTTGGGGAAGGCTAATGTAGCCAGAGCCAGCCCTTACTGAAATGGCACCCCAGGTGAAAAGGGTCTTCAGTACCCCCCAATTGGTTTTGCTTTTTAATACATTATTTTGTGTTTCATTTGTAGCCCATTTCATGACTTTGAAGCACAATTTGTAGGCATGATTCATTACTGTCATATAATAAGATAATAAATTTGCACACCTGCATCTTAAAAACAAACAAACCGTGGCTTTTGAAGATAAAAGCAGCTGGTTGGTTGCAGATTGACCACGATGTGTGTTGCAAAACCCCTCAAACTGCTCTCCCTTCACACCAAATCACCTGTGTCGATTCAGGCCACATTGGTCTGCTATAGTAAAACAAAACAAGAGTGCTGCAGAACCTTAGCAGACTTGCAAATTGATGGCTGGTATACATAGTCTCAGTCTGGAGCTCTTTTCGCATGATATTTTAACGCACGTAAGCATTAAAATCAAACAAGTCTGTTTCTTTCACTGCAGAATTCAAGGGCAAAGAGATTGGATTGGCAATCTAGCACTGCAGCACAGCCCACCTCACCCCTTGTGCTCTGCTGAGGTTTGAACAACCTGTACCTTGTATATTTTCCTCGGAGAACACCAGCTGTGCTTTTATCAACTGTGTTTATTCTGTACCCTTCCCTTAAAACCTATTACAACTCTAACAGTGTGTTTCATCATCATCATCATCATCATCATCATCATCATCATCATCATCGTTTATTTGCAGTCAATAGACCAAAGGAAAAAATATAAAACATTTAAAAATAGTTGAATAAAATACTTAATATACTTAAGTAGCAGAGATAGGAAATAAATACCATGAAGAATATTCATAACCGGTTTTTCTTAACTGTCCACAGATTATCTGGTAAGTATGGCCAGGTTCAAGAACTTGGCCACCTGTACCATTATGGTTTGGTTTGTACCCTGAAGCAAGATATTTAAAAGATAGTCAAAGGAACGTCCTGGGAAGGGTAGCGTAATTGGCCAGATTAGATCTTCACTCGCCTTTTGGTAAAATTTGCAAAAAAATAAGACATGTGCTATTGTCTCTACTTCTGTGTCGTTACAAGGGCAGCATCTGTTATGCCATGGTGTTCTCTTGTAACAACCCTCCAATAACTTAGAAGGAAGGGCATTAAACCTGGCCAAAGAAAAGGCCTTCCTATACTTGGGAATAGATAGCCACCTCAGATATTGAATTCCACCTCTGCTTGGATGAAGTATCAGCCCCTGTGATTGTGTCGAGCAAGGGCCCCATGCAGCTCAAAGAAGCTCCTGATTGTCTATAATGTGTTTTTGATGATGATCAGAGAGCAACTCCTGCTTGACTTGTAGCCAGAAACCCAACTTGAATGTCATAGTGGATGAAAAATAGTCAGATCAAGAACTCAAATCTCCTTGCTGTGGAAATGGAGATGTGGCAGTCAACCTTCTGTCCCACCAAAAGTGGATGACATATTCCTGACAAACTATGTTTTGCCTCTCCTGATAAGAATGATTCTGCTAGATCAGTTCTGTGGTCTGTCTAGTCAATGGTCAGCCAAATGCTGACCAACTGGTCACTCACAGGCAGGGCACAAAGGCAATGGTCTTTCCCTGATATTTAACCTCATCCATCTGTCACTCCAGGTATACTGCCTCTGCACAGGGAGTTTTGCTTTATATCTCCTCAATGAATACGGCTCAGTGTGTAAAAGCCACCTAAGCCAGAGGCCATTGTCCTATCCTGTGTTTGTGAAGTCCCATAAGTGAAGTTACATGGTGCATAAAGTCGTGGCTCTCATTTCCCATCTGATCTTGACAGGGAAAGTGATTTTACTGATGCCTCAGAAATGTTGGTGCAAGCTTTCAACCTTCCACAGCTCTTCCTCCAACAGATGCACCCAACTTGCAGTACAAGCCACAAGAGAAAGCACTAAAAGACACATTGGCTGCATTCGGACAACATTCAGAATAGCCAACTCACAGTTGGTTATTTTGTGGTTACTCCCCACACAACGGCTCAGTTGGACGACATATTAAGCAACGGAGAGGTAAATAACGTACTGACAGTGCGTTAGGCAGGAGGAGCTCCACAGACGACACTCTGCAGCCGGCGCTGCTCGGAACCAGCAAACGCCCCGGCTGCTACAAACTTGCGGTGGCCATTTTGGTTGCAGCCTCTCCTCCGTGTGTCCCCCAGCCGTATCCCAGCATGCACCATGAGTTCTGCCGGCTGCATAGAGCGGATGGGTTTTTTGGCTGCTCTAGGCAACAGAACTCTATTCCGAAATGGAATAGTCCACAGAGAGAGGGGGGCTGAATTCGGATGACACTTTAAACAACAGGGCTTCGGGCTAAACAACGTGCAAGCCCGTTGTTTCGCTCCGTTGTTTAAAGTGCCTGATTAACGTACTGTCAGTTGTGTGTGCATTGTGTGTTGCCCTCCAGACGACACAATAAGCAACACAACTGACGATTGTTCCCCCCCTCCGCCGTTGCCTAATGTGTCGTCCGAACTGAGCCAACATATACCTACACAACTGTGGGTGGTTGGGTCTGGCGTTGAGTGGACTAATAGTCAACCCAGCATTTGACTGACACAGCCCCTACCCCTCTCCCCACCCTCCCTCCTCCCTCAGTCCTCCCAGTTCTATCCCAGCAGCCTCTGCAAGTTGCACCAGTTGCAGCAGAGTGGCAGCCGCCGCTTTGGTCGCTCTTGCTGCCTGCCTCTACGGGCTTGTGTTTTAACCCACTCACCACTCACCACACCCCATTAACCCACTCACCCCTCCACACAACACTTTAAACAACTGGCTTCGAGCTAAACAACTTGCAAGCCAGTTGTTTCTCTCAGTTGCTTATTTGGGCAGAATAGCACACCGTCAGTAGTTTGCGAGTGGCATGTTACCCTCCACACAACACAATAAGCAACACAACTGACGATTGTTCCCCCCCAGTTGCTTAATGTGTTGTCCGAATTCAGCCATTTTCTAACTACCACAGGGATGATAGCCCTAAACTAAAAAGCAGCCCGGCATGTTTCCTCTTCCTCTCTTCATTATTGTCACCCCCTTCAAGTAAACTCTCACAAGAGCAGCCCACTTGCCAAGTTTCTTCTAAACCGGGGCGCTGGGAGGGGGACTCCGAACACCTACCTTCCAAAGAGAAGTTTTCTCTCAAAACTGGTACGTCTGGCTGGTGCTTCGGGAACAAACAGAAACTGTTTCTCTCAGCAGCCTCTGTGGCATTTGGGTCATTATAACCGAAGGGCTGCTGCTGCTGCCATCCTCTCCAAACCCTGACATGCTATTAGCTCCACCTTTTTTCTTTCCAGCTCAAGTCCTGAATGCCCAAAAGAATAAATAATACAAGCTGGCAGCTATGAAATATCGTCGGTGGTTTGTTTTTTTTAACCCTGTAGGGCAGGCACTGCACCAGCGTCCCTCATGCCTACGAAAGCAACAAGTACCAGAAAAGGTGCCGCATCAGTCAGCTCCAGCCAAAATGCTATCCTGAGGCACCTTACAGATGGAACACAATAGGGATGTGCACTGGATCGGACCCGATCCACGATCCGAGTCCGGTCCAGTGGGAAATCGGATAAATTATCCGATTTCCGATCCCGCAGCTGGATCGGCCAATCCAATCCGAACCGGTCCGAAAAGGCTCCGAACCGGTTCGGCGGATCGGCGGATCGGCGGGCGCCCACTGGCGCCCACCGCCGCTTCCATTGGTGGGCGCCAGCGGGCGCCCGCCGATGAAAGTGGACAGCGGGGGGGGGGGAGGAGGGGGGCGCTTACCTTCTCGGCCCGTCCGCTCCCGTCCGGCACTAGCAGCTACTCCCAGCGGGCTCCGCGGCCTGCTCTAGGGTGGCGCGCCGGGTGATGTCATCACCCGGCGCGCTACTCTAGAGCAGGCCGCGGAGCCTGCTGGTGGTAGCCGCCGGCCCCGGACGGGAGCGGACGGGCCGAGAAGGTAAGGAGGGGGTGCGTGGAGGGGAGGAGGGGGCGCGCGGAGGGGGGAGGGGGGCCCTTACCTTCCCGGCCCGGCGGCTCCCGTCCGGCGCCGGCGCCTACTACTCCCAGCAGGCTCCGCGGCCTGCTCTAGGGTGGCGCGCCGGGTGATGTCATCACCCGGTGCGCTACTCTAGAGCAGGCCGCGGAGCCTGCTGGAAGTAGTAGGCGCCGGCGCCGGACGGGAGCCGCCGGGCCGGGAAGGTAAGGAGGGGGTGCGTGGAGGGGAGGAGGGGGTGCGCGGAGGGGGGAGGGGGGCCCTTACCTTCCCGGCCCGGCGGCTCCCGTCCTGCGCTGGCGCCTACTACTCCCAGCAGGCTCCGCGGCCTGCTCTAGGGTGGCGCGCCGGGTGATGTCATCACCCGGCGCGCTACTCTAAAGCAGGCCGCGGAGCCTGCTGGAAGTAGTAGGCGCCGGCGCCGGACGGGAGCCGCCGGGCCAGGAAGGTAAGGAGGGGGTGCGTGGAGGGGAGGAGGGGGCGCGCGGAGGGGGGAGGGGGGCCCTTACCTTCCCGGCCCGGCGGCTCCCGTCCGGCGCCGGCGCCTACTACTCCCAGCAGGCTCCGCGGCCTGCTCTAGGGTGGCGCGCCGGGTGATGTCATCACCCGGCGCGCTACTCTAGAGCAGGCCGCGGAGCCTGCTGGAAGTAGTAGGCGCCGGCGCCGGACAGGAGCCGCCGGGCCGGGAAGGTAAGGAGGGGGTGCGTGGAGGGGAGGAGGGGGCGCGCGGAGGGGGGAGGGGGGCCCTTACCTTCCCGGCCCGGCGGCTCCCGTCCGGCGCCGGCGCCTACTACTACCAGCAGGCTCCACGGCCTGCTCTAGGGTGGCGCGCCGGGTGATGTCATCACCCGGCGCGCTACTCGAGAGTAGGCCGCGGAGCCCGCTGGTAGTAGCTGCCGGCGCCGGACGGGAGAGGACGGGCCGAGAAGGTAAGCAGTGGCGGGGAAGGGGGCTTACCCCCCCCGGAGCCGTCCGCTTCTATCCGCTGGCGCCCGCGGGCGCCAGCGGATGGAAGCGGGCGGCCCCAGGGGGGGTAGGGAGCGCGGGGGAGGGGGCTTACCTGCCGGGGCCGTCCACAGCGGACGGCCCCAGGGGGGGAGGGAGTTAGGCCCCCCCTCACCCACCCGCCGCCATTTTTTTCTCATAGACTTGCATTGCAATGCAAGTCTATGGGGAAAAAAATGGCGGCCGATCCAAAAATTAACGATTTTTGGGTCGGGATCGGACTCGATCCGGTCCGGGGGGCCTCCGATTTTGTCCGAACCGGTCCGGGACAAAATTGGAGGTCCCGATCCGGGTCCCGATCCGATCCGGGGGGTCCGTGCACACCCCTAGAACACAATGTATCGTGGCATCAGCGTTCATAGTCTCAGCGCCGAATTCATCACTGAATGCTGATGAATGGGTTTTGTTGGGAGCAATTAAATGCTTGTTTAAAAAAAAACAAAAAAACCCGCCACTCCCGATATTTACTGACATTTTCTAGGAAAATGTAATCTGACCCTATGCTGTCAGCCAGCCATACTAAATTGCCTTCTCTGACTGGTTCCGCAAGTGAGCATATTGATAAATGATGAAGTTGGAGCTGGGTCTGACCTGGAATGACATCTTTACCAAGGGCAGTAAATTAGTAATCAGTAAACTACTAGATTATAACTGAAGAAAAACAGAGAAGCAGCATCAGAGACAGAAGTTGGGAGGATGAGGGGAAAGAACAATTAAGGCAGCAGCCTCCAGGAGGGCTTTTCCAGGGGGCTTTGGATCATTGGACCTCCCCCTCTGAGGAAAGAAACAAGAGGGCCACCCTGATGGGGTGGGGTCCTGACTTTGGATGCCCCACTCAGCCCATGAGGAGGGGAATTCCGCTTCAACTAGCCATTTGACCCACATCCCAGAATGACAATGCCATGCAAGGATATGAGTTAAAGGCTGTTTCTTTATTAAATCATTTGAAGAAATGCAACGCTAAGCTTATTTTCCCCAAACGAAGCAAACATGGGCAACCTCTCTAAGGGCAAACCCCCTCTGACTGCCCTTTGGGCAACTCCACCCTAGGTCCAAGTACCAGACAAGCTGCAAACCTAATCAGCACTTAGCAATGGCAAGTCCCCAGTAGGGCAAGATTCCTAAAACAACCCGCGATTCTTGAATTCTCTTTGACGGTAGTTTCTGGCGGGTTTTATTTGTTGCTGCATTTGGGGTGGTTTTTAAAATGGCAGAATAAAAAAGCTCAGAGAAGCACCGGAGGTGGACAGTGTCATGAAAAGGACTTGGGAACGTCTGCGAGCGCCTGATAAATGCCTTGTGTAATTATTATTATTATTATTATTATTATTATTATTTATAACCCACCTCTCCCTTCGGATCGAGGCAGGGAACAACAACAATATAAAACACAAGAATCACAAACAGTTACAATTTTTTTTAAAAAAAAAAAAAACAAGAAAAAATACTAGGGGTGTGCACAGACCCCCCCCCCCGAATCGGGACCCAGATCAGGACGTCCAATTTTGTCCCGGATCGGACAAAATTGGAGGCCCCCCAGACTGGACCGGGTCCGATCCCGATCCAAAAATTGGAACTTCCGATTTTTGGATCGGCCGCCATTCCCCCCCCCCCATAGACTTGCATTGGTGGAAAGAAAGCTTTCCCCCAATGCAAGACTATGGGGAAAAAATGGCAGCGGGTGGGTGAGGGGGGCCTAACTCCCTCCCCTCCAGGGCCGTCCGCTGTGGATGGCCCTGGCAGGTAAGCCCCCTCCCCCGCGCTCCTTACCCCCCCGGGGCCGTCCGCTTCCATCCGCTGGCGCTGGGGGGGTACGGATGGCCCCAGGGGGGTACGCCCCCTCCCCTCCCCCTGCTTACCTTCCGTGACCTTCTGTGGCTGTCCACTCCCGTCCGCCGCTGGCCGCTACTGCTTCGCAGCTTGCCCCTAGGTAGCGCGCCAGGTGATCATCACCTCAGATGATGATCACCTGGTGCGCTACCTAGGAGCAGGCCACGAAGCCCGCTTGCAGTAGCGGCCAGTGGCGGACGGGAGCGGACGGCCACAGAAGGTAAGAGGCACGTGCGGGGGGCCCTCCCCCCATGCCCCCCTCTCCCCTGCCCCCTGCTTACCTTTCCCGGCTGTCTGCTCCCATCCGCTGCCCCCTGCCCCCGTTGTCCACTTCCATCGGCGGGCACCCGCTGGCGCCCGCTGATGGAAGCGGACAGCACCGCTAGGGAACCCCTCCCACTGTCCGCTTCCATCAGCAGGCATCCGCTGGCGCCTGCCAATGGAAGCAGCGGCAGGCGCCAGCGGACGCCTGCCGATCCACCAATCAATCCGATCTGGATCGGAACCTTTCCAGATCGGATCAGATTGGATCGGCCGATCCAGTGGTGAGATCGGAAATCGGATAATTTTATCCGATTTCCCCCTGGATCGGATTTGGATCGTGGATCGGACCTGATCCAGTGCACATCCCTAAAAAATACATCATTAAAACATCTTAAAATTCATCTGGATAGGCCTGCCGGAAATGTGTTTCCATTGTAGGCAATGCCCACTGGTCGTTCTAAGCAGTGGATCACAGAGAAACTAGCCAGTCATTATGTTGGCTCCAGTGGTGTTCTTATGCATGCAAACAATGACCTCTGTGCATGGAAAGATGATATTATGCCTTGCACTAGATCAGGGGTGAATTCAATTTTAGAGATGTTTTCAGGGGCTGCATTCCAGTAGCGGGCATGGCCAAAATGCAAAAAGGGGCCTCGTGCAGCTGACGTGGCTCTCCAGAAAGGCCGTCCACCCAATCTCTTACTTTAGGAGTGTCCTCAAAGTGAGAGATTGGGCAGATGGACAGGCTCTCCTTAGAACATCCCTCTTGTCTCTTGCTCTGGTAGGATATTTAGCATGAGAGATGGGTGTTGGTACTCCAAGGAGGCCTGCAGAGTGCTCTCCTGCTAAGACATTTGCTGCAGCGTGTGAGCAGGGCCAATGCAGCAGCAGTATTGGCAGCCGCCCCTCCCAATCCACCATCTGAGCAAGGGATTCATCCTGCCTCATGGGAGTATTGGCCCACGGCCAGTGGTGGCACCAGAAAAAAATCAGGGGGGGCACAGAAGTGGCTAAGTATATTTCTAGGTGGGTGGGCTGTATCCCATATGTTAAGATCTCTGAAAAAAAATAATGGTATATCTCACACTAAAACTGCCATTCTAACCCTATATTCTGAAATAAGTCATATATATTGATCAATTTAGTTTTGGGTTTTTTAAAAAAAAAATAGCATGTACTAGCCAAATTCAAATTACTGTAAAGAAAAAAAGGCTTTCAAAAAAGGTACAGTCACTACACAAGCATTTCCTTGATGTACAGATTAAACAGACAGAACACTTTCTTTTGAACCAGTGCAGGCAGAACCAGAAAAGTAGACTCTTAGTGTAAGGAAGGAGAAAACTGAGACACCTGGGCCCTGTACACCTAGGAGACCCAATGCATGTGAAGTACTAGTCCAAAGATCCAAAAAAAATGTTTTTGAAGATGAAGCTGGGTGGGTTTTTTTATTGCAATCCATTGCCTTTGTTATATGGAATAAAAGAAATAAAGAGGCATTGAATATGGTGGGATTAATTGATGAGTAAACATTCATAGGCTTGCACTGTGAGTAAATTCTCCCCAACCCACCCCCATTCCTGTCCTAATTCTCTGAGGAGAAAAAAAGGAAGATGTGGAGAAAGTACAGATTAATTCTTTCCTCCCCCTCTCATTTTTCCTGGCCTACTGTCCTGAGAAAAAGAAGAGATCCATGGAATAAGCAGATAATTATTTGTAGGGTGTTCTTGCTGCTCTGGCAGTTGGTGCCAGAGTATAGTTTGGAGAACTGCCAAGAATAAGTTTAGGCAACAGGGGTTTAAAGTGTGATGCAGTTATGAGTGCCACCACCCCAAACTTCAGTGACCTAACCCTAATTGGTGGGGTGGAAAATGATTTCACTAGAGGCAGAGCCAAAGGGATCACAACCCTCCCCCCGGAAACCTCGCCCAAATAACACAGAGAAAGCAGTTTGTGGCAGAGTACACTTACTGAAAGCAAAGGGAGGTGGGAAAGGAAGAAGACCATTTCATGCACAGGCAAACTGAGGCAGAAGGCAAATAAAAGTCAATGACTGCAAGAGAGAGTGTGTTTGAGTTACATAATTGCAGCATACTAAATTCAAGCAGGCAAGCAGTGGGATGCGGCGGGCAGGGCGGGCATGTGTGCGGTTGAGTGGTGGGTGGCGGGCAAGCAAATGGAGGGCAGGGCGGGCGAGCAGTGGTTAGAGCAGGTGGGTGGCAGGCGAGCGAGCGAGCAAGCGAGCGAGCGGTGGGCAGGGCAGGCAACCGGCAGGCAGCACAGGCGGGCAGCTGAGCAACGGGCAGCCTGAGTTGGGGGCTCAAGTTGTGAGCTCAAAGGAGTGGTTTTCTGCTGTTATTGTGTGGATCAGACCACCCCTCTGCTTTCCACACAGAACCTTGGTCTAATTACTGGCCAATTTGCTTCACTTTGCTTTTTTAAAAATGGGTTTCTGCAGGAGCAAACAAATGTGGATTCAAAGGACACAGAGTTTTGTGTTTTGGATATTCAGACTCCATCTCTGCTTATTGCTCCCATTTCCGCTTAGCCTTAGCTGCCCCTTGCCTTCTACCCTACTATCCAGAAAGGCCACCATTCCTCACTGCCCTAATGTCTCTGCATCCAATTCAGAAAGGACATGATACCTGAAATTATATTGAAAAGGAATGAGCTTCGACAGAAAGGAATTTTAATTTATATTAGTTCTGGTTCGTATGAAGTACCAGTTTATGGGAAACACTTCAAATTTTTGGGAGAGGTGAGCAATGTTGCCTATAAACAGGCCAATAAAGGAAAATATAGAAACTAGAGATGGCATCATCAGCATCTATGCTATTTGGGCAACAGTTAGAGTGAATGACCTATTGCAGATATATTATTGGAGGACAACCCACTCCCTCCTTAAATTATATATGGTTAATAGTATTATAATGATGCTCATGCTTTGTCAAATGTTACAGTGAAGGCAGATATTAAAGAAGGTCAGGTTTAATTTGCTGTGGTCCCAAATCTGGATCAGTGTCTCCATGCCTACAATTTGTATTGCCAAAATAGGACTGATCAAAAATATTCTATTTAGGGGCAGTGTGTGTATGTGTGTGTGCATGTCTAGTCTACATAATTTACATTTCTCTTTTTTATGAAGCATATTTGCATTATAATATGCTTTTAAAAACAAATCTGCAGATTTCTTTGCTGCTTTGCTGTCAGTTAAAGTAATAATAATCCTCACAATAGATTGCTGTGGAAATTATGATCTCACAAAGACTAGATTATGTGGGCAGTGGGAGTTGAACTCTTGTTTCCATAAAAATGCCTTTTTTTAAAAAAGAAGACAGAAGCCATCGTGGGCCACAATCTGTGGTGGGTGTATAGTCCTCCTAGACGGGAGGGGTTTGCACTTGCTAGAGAAAGGTGAACAAATGTTAAGAGAATCAACTGAATTTACTTCTGAGTAGGATTATGCTATGCTGGTCTAGGCATTCATACAAAGTTAACCAGAATTAACCTGAACTTCACATTGACTATCCATTTAATATTGCGAGTATATTAAATGTCTGAGTTGTAGATTGTGGTGTAGTGGCTAGAGGGTCAGACTGAAAGTCGGGAGATCTGGGTTTTAGTCTCCACTTGGCCATGGAAGTTCACTGGGTGACTTTGGGCCAGTCACAGACTCTCAACCCAGCCTACCTCGCAGGGTTGTTGTTTTGAGGATAAATGGAGAGGATTATGTACACTGCCTTGGGTTCTTTGTAGGAGAAATGGCAGGATATAAATGGAATAAATAAAAAAAATGTAAACTCTGTAATCTTGTAACTTGTAGTCAGATGTTTTGATAGTGGTATAGTAACACGGTTTCGTGGAAACTCACCGAGGCCATATGGTGGGTGCTTATCACCAGTTCTTCCAATAGTGTACACAGAAAAATCTGTAGAATGCTATGCCCGGAGCAAGACTTTTAATAGAAACTGACTTGTTTATATTACATCTTAAGTGTTATAATGTTTTAAAGAGAGCTGCTCTTTCTTGCTTAATATTAAATCACACAAATAGGCCTGAGAAAAGATTGCTACAGTGACCCAATCATTCTTTCTCTCTTCTATCTCCACCTGGGAATAAGTCCTATTAAACTCAGTGAGGCTTGCTTCTGGTTAGGGAACAATCCTATGCATGCTGGCTGTGGAATGCTGGGAGTTGTAGGACTTTTATTCTGGCTAGAGGATTGCACCTTTTGCTTCCCTTTCTAATCTGTCTTTACCGCATATTTCCCATTTTCTGTTTAGTCTAGCATTGGTGTACCCCCTCCTAACTACAATGCACTTTAGCTATTTCCCCCCCCCCCAATCCATGACCTGTTTTCTTTAGAAAAATGGGAAATACAATTTTCTTTTCTATTGATTTTGTATGACAGCAAAAATAACTACCATAAATACAACAATAAAAAATACATGTTAATTTCAGATACATTGAATGTCTCAATTGTTCTTTATTTCAGTGATTTTAACATTAACATATTTTGTAGAACAGGTTTAACTTAATTGTGAGTTGTAGAATTAACATGTGACCAAGGCCATGCCCCCTTGGGGGTGGTCACATCAAGATGGGCCCAACTTGGGGGTTGGGCATGTTGGGGTGGGCACGCCTCCTTGAGGGCCGGCCATGTTGTCCTCCTTTTTGATTTCCAAAATATGGTCACCCTAGATATCAGGTTTATCCAGCTTCTAAATGTTTCACCAAACCCAAATGGACACTCAAAGACTTCTATTAAATGTGGATGTTGTGAAAACTGGCACTAAATGCAGGAACAGACTTTGTGTGCCTCACAGGAGGGGAAACGAACAGTCCATCAGAGCTGGGGAGCTTAGCGCCATAGTTCTGACACTTTTTGAACAAAGAGGAATGAGGGACGAAGATGCTGAGAAGAATTATGTTCAACAAGGACAAGAATTTGATAACTCAAATATTGTTTTAAATAAAGGAGAAACAGTCCATGCACAGGGCCACTGCTGCTTTCGTTCTACTCATGGCCAGCTCTTCTAATTCCATTGCACAAATGGCCCCACTGCTTGTGCAACAGCAATTTATTAGGGCTTCCAGGGGCAAGCCCTAAAATGAACAGAAATGCTTGTTTCTGGAAGGGGCCAAGTCAAAGGAGCTCCCTTATGTGAGTTCCATTGACCTGCCCCATTCCGGAAACAAGCATTTCTGCTTGTTTCAGGACTTGCCCCCAGAAGTGCTAATCACTGATGTACAAGTGTTGAGGGCCAGTTGCACAACAGAATTGGTGAGACTGGCTGCACGCAAGCAATCACTGTTGGATACTGCCCAAAGTTTCCAGTGCCCTACTATCCTCTGTACTGTGTCTCTTTGGAAGGTCAGGGGACCTCCAGAAAACCATATGCACTTCCTTAGTATCCTAAGGAATACATAATTGTATGTTTCTATGAAAGGTGAACACCAAAGAAGCTTGAGCCAGGAGCTTCTACCCTGAAAGTAGAACGCCAAA
This sequence comes from Anniella stebbinsi, assembly GCA_029215795.1. Classification (NCBI taxonomy): domain Eukaryota; kingdom Metazoa; phylum Chordata; class Lepidosauria; order Squamata; family Anniellidae; genus Anniella; species Anniella stebbinsi. Next base: position 96,929,642 of record JARDYH010000003.1, read on the forward strand.
CACAACCCTCCACATTTCTGACATAAAAATGTGACACCCCCCCCAAAAAAATCATGACAATTTATGCAACTTTAAATTCTAGCAGGCAGCAGAAGTCAAGTTTTCACTTGTAAAATTGCAAGTTATTTCAAATTTTATTCTTGACATGACAGCTGTTCAAGACAAAGATACAGAACTGGTAAAATGAAGCATTTCTGGAAATCTTTTCAATTCAGTCTGTTTTAATAATTATGATTCTAGGCTGCCTAAAACACAGCCACTATATACTTTATGTATATATTCAGTATTTTGATTTTAAATCCACCAGTTTGTACTAGAATTACTATGACATTTAAACATGAAACATTCTATTAGACTAGTTTGGCCTTGCAATTTTTATATGTAGATTTTAACTTTCACTCCCACCCCTATATATATAGATATTCTTCTTCATTTTATACACCATATTGATTGTTTAAAAGCATTTAAGGACTCTAAATTGCAATTCAAAAAAAAATTAAATGTTATGAATAAATAAAATGTTGACAAAAATGACATCTTTTAAACATACAACAAATGCGTCCCGTTTCTTTTATGAAAACATGTTTACATGAAAGATCAATGCTTAAAATACTATTTCACTCTCATACTAAACAACATGGTGATTAACTGCCATTTCCTGTCATGTATAGATTTGTCAGTATTTTCTTAAACTATCAAGACATCCTGGATTCAACACAATTAAACATGGTTGAGCCCACTGAAATCAACAATTCTGTATCAAGTTGGGTCCCAGCTCTGGGCCTGTTTGGATGCCACCCTTTTCTCATTTATATGCTGCAATGTTAGGAGCATCACTTGGGCTTGCACATCTCCCCAATCCTCCTCCAAACCTAGAAGATAATGTTCAAAATGGGAGGGTCCCTTAGCTACCTGGATGGTAACTCTCTAATGGATTAAATTTCTTGTTAGAGGAAATCCCACATTCAATACTCTGTCCAGATACTACTTTCTAAACATAGTGAGTAGGAATGACACAAAATCAATGGCCACTCCAGTCTCACCATGTGTTGAGGGGGGTAGCGGAAGAGTAATTTATGGGCAGCCCTACTACAATTTGAAGTTATCACCAACTTTTCTTCAGGCTGGCTTTCACAAACAGCCCACCGCAGTTTATTTAAGCAACAGTGTGTGTGGCGTATATGGGCAATCAGTTTGAATATTCAAGCTGTGATCAAACAATCCTCACATAACCCTAAAACAGGCCATGGGTTATGCAAGGATTATTTAAACCTCACTCTACCCAACCCTACTGGGTTTTGACAAAATGAAAGGCCGTGGTTGCAGCTTGAATATTCAAAATTTGCCTGGCACATGGTAACAACCCACCAGGGTCTCCAGTAGTTGTCCAAACCAGGTCTGTAAATAACAACTAAAGCTTATGAAAAGCAATTCATAGGTAGCCTATAACTGTTTTGTGTAAGACATTACAGCATCCCGTGTCTGGCTTTAGAACCAGATTGGTGTAGCAAAGGTGAGACACTATTCATAGCATAATTAAGACATGGGCAGTAGGCGATACAACCCTAACAGAATAAAAGCAGAAGTGATAAGTTACTACATTAAATGAAAGATGCTTGGAGGCAGAAAAAACACATGGTAAAAACACAGAGGTGGTAGATCGGCCTTAAGGCAGCCTTCTTGTAAAATCTGCAGTATGACCACTAGCAGAAGTATATTTTTAAAAAGCTCTTTTGTGTATCCAATCAGCTGAATACAAATGGTTAGGAACCATACCGATCCTGTGGGGAGGAGGGGAGGGGAATGGAGATGAAAAGAAGCGAACAAGTTACGTCTCTTACAAGCTAGCAGTTATCATTTTTACACTCGCAAATTGAAATCTACACCCATTTTTTTTCCTCTCGATACATGCTAACCACATCTTAAGAAAATTTAAGGTTCCACTTGTTTTGGAAAACCATGCATATTTCCCCAATAACAGGTGTTTAATCAGCTATATGTATTGGTGATAATCTAGTGAAACGGCTGGCAAAAACGCTCTCGGGGGCTGCATTCCAGTGGTGGGCAAGACAGAAGGCAGAAGGGATGGGGCCAAACATGCCAGCATATTTCAGCTTCAAGTTCTTTATTGCTAGTATCTGAGCCTTAGGAGAGGCACTGGCATTTTTTAGAAGGGGGGGGGGGGAAATGCACAAAAGCTAGAGCATCAAATGATCAGCAGTGGGGGAAAGTGGGTGCAGCTCTTTGGAGAACCCTGGAAGACCAAACTGGGACCCCAGATGGGCCAGATTTGGCTCACAGGTCTGAGGTTCAATATGCCTGGTATGACTTCCCATTTCCAGCTGCAGAAATAACCCTCTGTGGCCATGAAAAACTGTGCATATCTGGAGGCACCCTACATCCTCAGTGACAAAGGTCTCATAGGCCTTAATGGAAGATGCATTTATGTGATTGACTGGGTGCAAAACCACTATCCTCTCCAGTAAAAAAAATATATACAGCAGCTTAGCAGCTAGTACTCTAAAATGTGCTACTAACTTGATTATTGCAACATTCAACTGCTATGAGAGTGAATGGATTGAATTCTATCCTCACTGTACCCCAGGGTACACTGCACCCCAGGGTATGACCAATCGTTAATACAAGTTCAACGAAATCTCAGCCAATTCATAAAACAACACACTTTCACCCAAAGAGATCCATTCTCGTTGTGAAAGTCATAATACTAAACCTTTAGAGTTTGCACATGGAGCATGCTTTATTTCTCATTAACTTTTATAAGAAGGGAAATCTGTGCCTGCTCTCCACAAACAATTATGCAAAATGCGAGTGCTTCATGTCCTTAGAATAGTGGGCAATTCCAAATTTGGAAGTATCCTGTTTGTGTCGGTGTACTAACCTGAATAGACGTCATGACTCCATTTGCCAGGACAGAAAGCCTTCCAGCAACTGACCTTACTCCTTGCTTAAACTGAGCCATATCTGGAGCAGTGGGCAAGACATTTGAAATATTGTAGCTGCCTAAGGAGAGGGGACAGAAATAGGTTTTGGTGCAACGTATGAAAAGGAGCATGTTTCCTCAGTTAAATTGCACTAGATAAATTATACACTGTTCCAATTTGGTTGAAATATTTGTCTAAAACAAGGGTAGACAACTCTCTGTAACTAAAAGTGTCAAAAGAGGCTCTCAGACATAGCTTTAAAGCTATGTTTATGCACAGCCCCACAAAAAGAAAGTGCTTTTACTGCCCTTCACCTACTCACTAAAGTGCACAACTGCGCATTAACAAATGGGTGGAAAAGTGCATCCCTGATGTAGCGTTAGATTGCTATGTCGATACAGTGTTAAAAAACCAACAACACTCCATTGTGTGCAAAAGAGACAGGGATGTTGGCTTTTCTGGGGGCATCAGGCGTTTCCTGATAGGACTGGGCGAGGTGGGCTGATTTGGCTCACCTTGCCTCTGTTCTGAGTCAGTTCAAGGTCAGCCTGAGGCGCCCCGAAGCAGATCGGCGCTGAAGCTTCGGGGCGCCTTGGGCCACTTCGGAGTGGTGCTGGGCCCTCCCTCCCGCCATCCCAGGAAAGCCAGCACAAGGCTGGCTGTGAGTCCATTGGACTCACCTCCCTCTCCCCACTCTCCCTGCTTACGCCATTGCCGCCCACCGCCATTGCTGCCAGCCGCCATTGCTGCCTGCTGCATCGCTGCCACCTCCGCCGCATCGCCCACACTCCTTAGAACCAGGCCGCGATATCGCGTGGCCTCTGTAGTACAGTACTCTGTAGTATGTAGTATGTCCCAAACTATGACAGCCATAAAGGGCGCCGATGGTGGCTGACGTCGATGGTGGCAGCAATACGGCAGACAGTGATGCAGCAGGTGGCAATGGCGATGTGGCAATGATGGGGAGTGGGTACGTCCTGGCGGCAGCAGCTTTGGGTTGGGGGGGGCAAAGGAAGGACTCTGGCCTTACTACCGGCTTTCTTTGATGCCATCTGTGTGGCCAGCATCCAGGGACTCGCAAAGCCGAGTCACCTCGGGGGGGGGGGGGGGGGGGGAGGCGAACCTCACCTTGGCTTTAGCACCAAGGCAAGGCGGGCAATCCCCGAGACAAACTGGGGCTGTTTCGGGGGCTCAGAAATGGGCAAGGTGAATTGGGGGGGACCATGCACAGCCCTACTCCCTGACTATGGAAGCCTGGGTATGATGTTTCATCCTGATCCTGTCAATCCCAAAGGTTCTGTAGCCTCTTCCTCTCTTTTGGGGCACTTGGGATTTTCACTCCTTGGTGAGTAGTGACATGGGGTTTTGTTGTTGGATTGGGTGCCTTGTGACTAGGGAAGGCAGCCTATGAAGTTTGGTCCCAATCCTGCAACTCCCCCAAAGTTTCTAGCTGCAAGCCCTTTTAGAGTACCTGAGATTTTCACTTGTTGGTTAGTGATCACAAGGTGATTGTTGTTGGATCAGGTGTCTCCTGAGTGGGGGAAACTGTGTGTGAAATTTGGTTCCAATCCTGCAAACTTCCAAGGGTATGTTTATGACAGTCCAAGCAAGAATGGGCAAAACAGCGCTATTGCCCGGTTGGGAGGACTGCAGCAGGACGGGGGGGGGGGGGGGGGGGAGAGGATCAGATTAGGCACAGTAACTCATTAGCTCGGTCGTGTGGAGAGGCATCGTGGACTAATTCTAAAATAAGCTACTGTGTGTAATCTTGTTAAGCCATGGTGGATTAAAGTGCCATCTGAATATAGCCTTTATGTGCTCAACATGCTTTAGTTGTTTTGACAGTGGTGTACATCATTCAACATATTTCTACTTTAAGGAACTTGGACATTTAGCAATAGCACACAGTGAGATGACAAGGTCATCTGCCCAATGTACCAGCTGGAGAGAGGCACAAAATTGATCTCAGCAAAGATTTAACAGCCTAAACCTAAATAGGTGTATTTGGAACTATGTTCAACCAAGTTCATATTAGGACTGCAGTCAGTGCCATATCTAGTACATCACTGCTAGAAAATTTAACAGGACATTTTTACACAATTCAGAATATTCAAAAGTTCAGCTTCATTATTTTACTGCTATACCTGAAGGCTGTTTCTTCTGATCTTCAAACAAATCGGCAGAACTGATAGCAGAGTTTCCAGAAAACCTCTCTAACCGAGCTCTAGCTTCATACTATGAAAGAGTGAAGAACTCATCAATAATAATGTATTCACTTGACTTTCACATCTAGCACAGAGGACTTCCACTGTTGCAACAAAACTGAATTACCTAGACAAAGACAACTTTTCCAAAAATAGCTATTAGGTGCCCTAGGTGAAAACAGCTTATTAATCCCAATTCTCAATTTACTTTCAAAACCTCATTCTTCACAGCAGGAGTCCTCAATGTTTTTGGAGCCGTGGGCACATTTCGGAATTTGAAAAACCGTTTTGGGCACCACAACAAAATGGAGGATGTGGCTAGTCACATAATGGCTGCCACGAGCACCTGGCTAGTCAAAAGTGAGCTAAAGAGGAGCAGGCGGGAGAAACAGTGAGGCTAGAGGCTGGGAGTGGGAGAAACAGCAAGGAAAGGAGATGCGGAAAGGAACAGCTACACTAAAGATTGGGAAGGAAAGGAAACGAGTAAAGCAAAGGGGTGGAGAAAGAGCAAGTCTAGAGGCTAGGAGGGGGAGAAACAGTGCGCTAAATAGGAGGGGGGGGATAGCTGGGAGGAAGCAGGATATAGCCAAGCAAACAGGTAGGGGTGCGAAAGAGCAAGACTGGAGGTTAGAAAAGAAGAGAAAGAAGACTGCCCTAACGTATTTCAAGGTTTTTCTTATAATTTTTTTTTTTAATGGGGCAGCGAGAGTAGAGTTTCGCAGGAGCCACTGGAGATCCCTGCAGGCACCATATTGGGGACCCCTGCTTCAGAATATCGTATTATTCAAAGTAGAGACTTTTTGTTCACATAGCTAATCAAATGCATCTGAGAACATAGATTATGTTGAATGGCCTTTGGCTCCCTCACTGCTACCAAATATACGAACCCTCATTAGTATGGTTTACTGGGGATAGGGTGCAATTCCACGTACTATCAAAACAAATGTTCAAACAAATATATTTTATAAATTAGTTCTCAGCTTTAGAATGTGGGCAGGGGTCCATACTGATTTCTCTCAAATTTCATTTTGTTTATCGAGCTATCACAACTACATCCCACAAGGAAAGCTTCCTTTATTCTAACAAAAGCTATGTGAAGTTGATAACATCCTGGAATCATCACAGAGATACAAAATAGTCTCCCAAAACAGTTATTCGTTGCAAAAGTTGCCTGTTGTATGTGTGTTGTTTTTACTTACCTCAGCATGGTCTTGCTTTCCAAAGTACATATCTGATGAAATAGCTTTAACATTGCCAAATTTCTTTTGTGCCTCATCTGTATTCGCAGAAGGCTCATACTCAGGTTTACGACGAGACGAAGGCCTAAGAACATTGTTTCTATATGGTTACATCTGAGAGGATCCAGTTTACAGAAGTTAATTATTACCTCTGTATAAATACTATTAAGTATATTGCATATCAACCTGAGATCATCAAGTTAGCTCATTTGGTAAATACTGACAGCTGTTTATATTTTGATTTTGTTTTAACAATAGTTAACTGTCCAACTCACAAGTGGCATTCATCTGTATAGAATGAAATTCTCAAAATGAAACCCTATATACAGGTACATACTATATCTATATCTACGTATAGTAGGAAATTTATAATAAAAACATTTAGCAAATTTGTTGGGCTGAGCACAATTACCCTGTGTTTAAAAACCCTCCCAATTACCAAATCAGGAGAACTTGGGGTTGAGGGGGAACTATTTTATTCACATCAATTCCAATTCCACTTTCATTTCATTTACACTTCTGTACTGCACAATAACCAAGTAGTTTACAAGGATTAAGAACATAAAAATACAATGTTGTACATAATATAAAAACAGCTTAGCTACAAACATAGCCAGCAGACACACATACACACAGATATATCCACACAATATCCCATGACCTGATTAAAAACCTAGTATACGTTGCCAAATGCCTGTAGAGGAAGGTCATAACTTAACACCAAAAGTAAGCGGGCCTTACTAGGGAGGTCATTCCATGGGGGGCACTTGCAGAGGGGGGAAATAGCTTAGAGGATGACTTAGGGCAAAACAAGGAGAGAAGCAGATTCTCAGAATGCTAAGGTACTTCATTTCCAAGCCCAATGCGTTTCGGCCTATGTGGTTTTTAAGGCCTTCTTCATGGGGTTGATAAGAGATGTCTGCAGAAATACTCTTAACAGTCGCCAGTAATTACCGTAGGAGACTATCATCCTGTTAAGAGTATTTCTGCAGACATCTCTTATCAACCCCCTGAAGAAGGCCTTAAAAACCACATAGGCCGAAATGTGTTGGGGCTTGGAAATAAAGTATCTTAGCGTTCTGAGAACCTGCTTCTCTCCTTTTTTTGCCCTGAGTTGGATGCTCACCTCCTTTTGGTTTTTTAGAGGATGACTTAGCCTGGCCTTTCTGGGTGCCACGGTGCCTATGGGCAGTGTGTTGGCAACACAGCTGTACTAAGTAGTCAACATTTGTCTACATATACAACTTTCTAGTCAACTACCGGAATACCTTAGATATGAGCATGCAAGTTTAGTTCCTTGTGCGGAGATGGGATTTAAAAGAAAGCAATACATTTTTTATGTTGTTGGAACTATTCACATGTATAAGAGTAAGTGTTTTGCAGAGAAGTTTTCTTTAGATACCTTTCTGAATAACCCACAGTTTTTGAAGACAGAATCATATCTATATCTCTGTTGCTGTTCTCTTTCTTCCAGAAGGAATCGGAATTGTCATCCCATTTAGGAAAAGTGCTACTTCTCAACTCTGATGAATCAAAGTACCTGGATGGCAAAAGAAAACATTAATGGGCTGTAGCTCTAGAGCAGGAGTATGGGACTTCAGACTGGGGGGGGGGCAAATCTGGTCCTCTTCAGGTCCCAATCTGTCCCCCCCCCAGTTTCCCAGAAGGCCATACCCCTTCTCTTGCCCCCACCCACTGCTCCTTTGGTGATTTTCTGGGTTTTATGCAGTTTTACCCACCATTCTAAAGAGCTGAAATGCCTCTCCTAAGGCTTACTTAATGGATTTAAGAACTATGAACTAAAATATGTTAGTATTTTTGGTCCTAAAGAGCTATAAACTAAAATATGCTGGTACTTTTGCCTTTGGCTCTGGCCACCACTGGAATGTGGCCCCTGAAAGCTTCAGCAAAGTGGACTTTTTTGCCCTCAGGCTGAAAGAGGTTCAACCCTCCTACTCTAGAGAGTTCCCCGGACTGCTGGGGCAGTGAGAGCAAGGAAATAGCTGGAAGCCTCTATGGGCATGAGACCCTTTGATCCAGTTCTATACAATGGCATTACATTTTGTTACTTCAAAGAGCACAGCATGCTTTTCCATATAATGTAGGGGATTTAAAATAATTTTAGTCATTTTCATTCGCAGTTTAATAATAGTAGATATTACCATTATAAACTGAGGGTTTTCTCTCTCTCTCTCTCTCCCCTCACCACTTCTTGTTTATAATGGAAAGGGAAACCAAAAAGCCCATAGACAAAGAAGGAGCTTCAATATTAAAATCAACGTTTTATTCAATATTTTTAAATAGTTATAATTAACTAATAATTAACTTGAATCCAGATTAATCAATGAAAAGAGAGTTTGAATTTAATACAAATAATGTGAACAGAATAATTTGGGATTATGAGGCTGCAGCATTTCTGGCACTAAACCTGAATAGCTTCTTGAACAAAAGGCCACCATGCAAAACTATTTTTTTTAAAATGTCCGATTACCACTGATCCCCCCCCCCAATGCAACTTTGTATACCATGCCAGAGGATTCTGTGACACTAAGTAATAGGTTTTCAGGTAGTACAGAGGGGTGCAGAGGGCAAGAAAACCTCCTACATGAGTGAAATTCTACCTGTAGTTCTTTGAGTCCAAGCCACTGTCTTCAGAGTTTAAAAAAATGACTAGAGAATATATTTCCTCCATATCCTTTATTTTCTATACCTATCTCCTACTCACATCATGAACTGCCTTGTCATTAGTTCCCAAATTATCAGTATGTTTCATATGTTAAAAGTGTTTCAAGAACATGAATTATAAATGCGAAACGTTTTACCATCTTGTAAAATGTTTAATCCTTGCAAACATGAGCAACTTTTTTTTTTACTCTTTTATCCCAATGAAATAATAATTCATTACCTTGAACTGGGGGAAGAAAAATATGAGTCATCACTATCATTGTACTTTTTCCTTGGCTTTGCAGTGGTAGGTGTTTCTTGTTCTATGATTTGCATATCTGAAGTTACTGAATGGGAAATGCCACTGGAAGAAAATGAAGATAGATTAGCTCATAAAAGAGGCGTAAAATATGTCCTGAGAATATGATGCATCATACTCTCTGGTAACCTCTAACAAAAAGTATAAGACAAAAAGGAATCCTAGTAACACAAATCAAATTTCAGATCTCCTAGTCCATGACCCGAGATTTTAAAGCATCCTTAAGGAATATAAAAGCTCTTTCCCTAAGTTAGTGTCTCTAACTGTGATGCTAGACATCTTAGCAAGGCATGGAGTCACCAGGGAAGCTGGAGCTTATCCTCAACATGCCCCAAAGGATGTCTTGACTGGAACAAAAAGCAAAGAGTTTGCAGCAATTCAATACTGATTGAAAAAGAAAGCACAAACATCTAGGTCCTCCAGGTCTATCACAGAAAAAAGCATGGAGCAAACACAACTACAATTTATTGTGGCACAAACTTTTATGACTCAGAGCCCATGTCATCAAATTCATGAAGTCCTGCTGTGTTTAGGCTTTGCTAGAGAGAAGATGTCCCCATGTATCCAAGCATGAGAGAGATGTGTTTCCATTTCACAATGCTAAATCCAGTGTCTTCCATTAGTACTTTCAGTCTGTCATAAGAACATACGAAGTGCAATGCTGGATCAGACCATGGGTCCATCTAGTCCAGCACTCTGTTCACACAGTGGCCAACCAGATGTTGACCAGGGACCAACACAGCAGAACACAGTGCAGCAGCAGCACCCTCCCACCCATGTTCCCCAGCAACTGGTGCACACAGGCTTACTACTGGAGGGTAGCACATAACCATCAGGGCTAGTAGCCATTGATAGCTTTCTCTTCCAGGAATTTATCCAACTTCCTTTTATTTGTCCTGAATCTCCCACCAATCAGCTTCCTGGAATGACAAGTCTGTTGCAAGAAACACGGCTAACAAATATTTTGAGGCATGAGTTGCATGGACTAGGGCCCATTTTATTAGATGCATACGCTGTTGTGGACTAGTGACCATAGTGTCTTTATGTATCTGACAAAGCAGGATCTAATCCACAAAAGCATATGCCACAACAAACATGTTAGCCTTTAAAAAGGTATCCGTTTTTACTGCTAAAGACTATATGGCTACTCTTCTGGGACAAAATACTTGGGGCAGTATTCTCTCACCCTACTAACCTTTCATTTATCTGCCTGACCCTGCCTGGGACAAGAAAAAGATTGGGAACTGCCAAATACGTTCTGTCTTCAGTAGACTTATAGTGATATAGCTACAGGATATAGTACAGCAGACGCCATATCACTAACCCAGCCTCTCAGATTAAAAAGTGCCTCACTGTGCAGCATGGGGGAAGGTTGATGTTTGAGAAATGCAGGTCCAAAGCTTCCTTGGACCTGCAGAAGTGAACCTTGACCATACATACTCTTTGCTGTCAAACAGCTTGTGACTGGATGCACATAGAGGCAAACTAAGAATTTCCTCTGCTTTTACGTTCTCTCATGGGCTTTGCATACTGCTTTGCTCGCAAATACAAGGAAAAGATTCTTCATACAAACACACACACCATTCCACTGCCACTACCACACTTCTGAGTGCTAAACAAAAGGTTTGGGGCAAAAGGGGAGAATCAACTTGCGTTATGCTTCTACTGATATCACATTAGCCACTAGTATAGAAACCTGCTACAACGAATTGCAAATATCAGATTCTAAAGTCAAGAGACTTTAGCAGTGGTTGGCAACTTGTAGCACTTCAGACATTTTGGACTACAAGTTCCATCAGCCTTAGATAGCATAGCCAACGGTGAGGAATCATGGGAGTTGTAAGCCAAGTTATCTTTAAAAATGTATCAGGTTTTACTGCTAAAGACTATATGGCTACTCTTCTGGGACAAAATACTTGGGGCAGTATTCTCTCACCCTACTAACCTCTCATTTATCTGCCTGACCCTGCCTGGGCCAAGAAAAAGATTGGGAACTGCCAAACACGTTCTGTCTTCAGTAGACTTGGTAAGCCACAAGCTGCCCACCCATTCTATAGTATTAAATTGAAATATCTGTCATGTTTAGCATTTGTAACATGCAGCTACAGGACTGTGCATACCTTCTATTGCTACTGAATCCCATACCAAGTCTTTCTACCTCTGTTTTCTTTTTACCAGCCATATTTAATTTTTCTTCTTTCATCTGAATTTCAAGATCTTTGTAGGCCAGTCGCAAAGATGATACTCTAAAAAGAAAAACACACAGTCGAAATAAGTTGAATGAAAACTGGCAATCTTTCTTCCCTAATCCAGCAATGGTAATAACTAGATGAGGAAAAGTGTACTGTGTATGCTGAGATTGCATGTGGCACAATCTTAACCAAAGCCCTTTTGCTAGTTTTTCAGGATAGGAAAGTCTTAAGTACACAGGAAAGCCTATATTTAATCAACTGTGTCAGGCTACTCTAAGATACAGGAAAAGGGGCTCTTCCTAAAGCAGAGGTCAGCCACTTGTTGTCCTCTAGGTATTTTGACCCAAAAACTCCTGCCATCTTTCACCACTGGTGATGCTGGCTAGGGCGGCTGGGGGTGGGAAGCCAAAACATCTGGAGGGTCATAAGTTGTTCACCCCTTAAAAGGATCAATGGAGCTCTAATATAGGAGCACTAATGGCTGGATCTATCTGCTTCTGATGTGATATGGAGGAGATTGGTATGAGTTTCTCTATGTGTGAGAGGAAGACACCAGACTCAAGCTAGTACACTGGTGAATTCAAGCCCAGTTCAAACACAACTATAAACAATGTTTTGTTGTTACTTCCTCATCTCCCCTGATACGAAACGAGATCAGAAACTTCCACTTCAAATAGTTTACTGTTGTGTCCAAACCCTTAACTGTGGTTAATCTTAACTTTGGCTATTAGAAACAAATCAGTTTGATAAGCATAGTTAAGAGTAACCACAATTTGTCTGGTATGGAAGCAACACTTAACTGTAATTAGTCTAAGACAGAAGTGAAAGGTTTCAAACTCCTCTTCATGGCCATGCCAGACGAGGGAATGGAAGGAGAGGAATCTGTGAGCCTAAAGCTCACCTAGGTTCATTCCTGGAATGGTTTATCACATAAATCTAAACAAGGCCTTTATCTTCACAGTTCAAGGGCAACTTACTTAAGTAAATGTCCAGAGAACTAGAGTAATGGCCAAGGTAACAGTGCATACATCACTCCCATAATGAAATGCATGCCTTGAAGTGCATCTAGAACTCATGTATCTCTCCATAAGGGAGATTAACATTTAAGATGTAGCGCTGGAAGCATGACAAAGAGGATACAGAAATCCTCTGAGCAATTTTTAGTCATCTAGACCATCTTTGGTCTAGACTTCCATGAAATGACAAATAATTTGATAGCCTTAAAGTGTAAGTCATGAATGTGCTGATGAAGCCTATCACAATATTTTAATAAAAGTGCACAAAACATAGTAATTGAACTATGTAGTGTGCACATGTGTGTATTTTTAAAACAGACAAACTTAAGAATGAATCAAGGCATTATTATTTCCATACTTAATGACCAGTATTGCATTGACATTTAATTATATTTTATGGATTCCTTGCAATGATACAACCTAGAAATGCATGAAAATTACAAAACATATAATGACTCACCAGGGAAGTATCTTAGATCACCAGATACTTCATTAAACACATAGTATGTCATGTAATAAAGTTGCAACAAGCTAATGGAAATTGAAGTGATTACAGTTCAACAAATGAATATATATCAATAGGAATAAAAATATTGAAGGTGTTTTGCAATACAAATTCCTATCTTGAAGCCGTGCAAATATGTTGCAAAAGCAACTCAGTCAACGTGCTTTTTGATATTTCAGTTACAAAACAAAAACCACACTTACTTTTATTTCTCTCCGAGAGCATTAACAAAATCAAAAACGTCAGAATAATATGTTTCTTCAAACCATGGTGCAATTGTTTTTGTAACCTAACTTGAGGAGTAGTTTTATCAAAATGCAATATAGACATTTAATAAATATAATTCTTAAAAGAATAAAATGGTTTTCTGGAGAAAAAAAATCCTAAATGGGCAACTAGAGTTTATTACATGACAACAGGGATTAAAATCATGAAAATGCTAACTAAGATCAAAGTTTCAAGAAGTCAATTTGCTATTTGCAGGCACATTTTTAAAAATGGCAAACTCGGGGTATTGCGTTTATCTGTATGCAGTCCCACCCCAAGCGCTTGATCTGTACGTGGAAATAATGGAGATGGATTTAATGCATTAAAATAAACACAATGTAGTCTAGGTCATTTGTTGTATTCTCCCCAGGATGAGGAGACAGGTTCAGAGTTCTCTATGGAACTATGTAAAAATAAAACATAGTAAAAACATCTTTTGAGAAAACCATAAAATGCTTGAAACCCTTCTAAAAATGTGTGTATGCTGCCACCTAGCAACCATCTGTCAAATAACTGCATATTTTAAAGGGAGGGGGATCTCTTTTCAAATAGAAATGTTCCTCCCTGCTTTTTGCAATGAATACAAAAGCTTTCCCAGAGGTCTTCAAGGAAGCTACACTAGAGCAGCTTCCTTGAACGTTTGCAAGACCTACTAAATCTTTAGCTGAGGGGACACTTTTTGTCTTTAAGTAACTGAAGGAATTCCTTAGCAGTGAGAATCAAGAGACCACAATAGCCAGGAAACTAGCCATGAATCAGACTGATATTAACCATTACAACAGCTCAGTGAAAAGCATCTTCTTAGCAACCTGAAGGTCCCAGGTTCAATCTCTGGAAGTTCCGGGTAGGTCAGGAAAAAAACTTGCCTGAAACCCTAGAGGAGCAGCTGGCAGCCAGTGTCAACAATACAGGGCTAGATGGACCAATGGTTTGAGACTCAGTATAAGGCAGCTTTCTATTTAGGGAAGCCCACAACATTTTAAGAAATGTTTCTAATATGGACGTAAGCAGTGCGTCTTCACATTTTACAAATATAGTGAACATCATGAGCTGGTTTGCATGACATGACAATCCACCATGCTTGATCAGCCATGATTGGTTGTCATGTTATGTGAACCCGACACAGCTTACACAAGGTGGCTTATTTTTCATTAATCCATGGCTTGTTGTAGGTTTAATCATTCCCAATGTGTTGGGATCAATGTGTTTTGTTGTCCAAACCGGACAGGGCAGCTTCATCATGAGTTGTTGGGAATGGCTATAGAACTGCCTGGCAAGAGCAGTGAAGCCCTTAGCAACCACACTACTACCATCTTCCCTCATGCCTTCTCAATGCCCTCTGCCCCGTGCTCCTAAGAACGGAAAAGAAAGGACACTCAGGAGTGTCCTGAACACATTTACATTTTATTTTAAATTTTGGTTGTGCATAGGAGTAAACTTCCACTGATAGAAAATTTGCTTAATGTTGTTCTCTGTTTTACTGCTGCAAAGGTGCCTGAGATACATACCTGAGCTGCTGAGAGGACTATGAGATGAAGCAAGCCACAGAGCACCCAATCTTCTATCAAGTTAGCAAGCAAACAACCAACCTATGGTAGCTTAGCATGACGTCCGAACACACCCAATGTGTCCATGCAGTGTCCCCCACATAAAACCAAGTCAAAGATTCATTTAGTGCAGCAACCAGTTTCCAAAAGGGACAGCCAGATGTTTCTGGGAAGCCCAAAGTAGTACATGGGCAGTAGTCTTCCCTGCTGCCTTCGTACCCGACTTAAATAACAGGTACTCAAATAAATATTTAATCTGTGGTGGTCCAAAGCTTATCTGGCTGCATTGAACGTCTCCTGCAGAAAGGTGGGGGTGGGGGTGTTGTTGGTAATGATGACATGGGACCATGAATAAAGACTACAGTAAACTCACAGAAGTCAGAGAGGTCACGCGGTAGACGAGAATAAACCCTGTTCTGTAAGGGATGGAATTTAATGCCTTTGGCCTTATGTAATCAAGCTACTTCCAAAATGTAAAACATCTCAGAAACACTCTACTTGTTCTTTGCTCTTCCTACAGAACAAAATCACCAACTTTTATTTCATCCTATGTTTTGGATGAAAACTAAAACATGTCCCGAGTTTCATTTACTATTTTTCCTCAAATACATATATCTGCATTGTATGTTTCCCACAATCATGGGCATAGTATTAATTATTTCCTATGATGCAGCCTCCTATTCTAAATACAGAAGTTCTGTTACTGAAGATAGTAAGTAGTAGCTTCTCAACTCCATTTAACCTGGCTGATATGAATCATCATTCATTTCAATCTGCCTTCAGCCCCAGTTTTGGGACAGAAACAGCTTTGGTAAACCTAGAGGACAATCTTCGCCAAGAGCAAACCAATGGACATGCATCCCTGTAGGTTCTGCATCAACCACCCTAACTTTATGGACCATCTGGCTGGGCTAGCGGTTCTGGTCCTTCCGGAGTGACAGTTCCAGAAGATGGTGCTGGGGGGCTCCTGCTCAATTCCTTGGCTTTTAATTACAGGGTTCCATAGCCCCCACCCCCACGCTGAGATGTAGAGTGTTGTGTCATCAATTTTATTTGTTTTAATGATATTTATGAATCACTTACATTAAAGAAATTTCTATGTCGTGTACAGAAGCAAGTCTTTATACAGAGAACAAATGACCTTCCTGGGAATGCTAAGCATGTTCTTAGTATGCACCTGCCTAATTTATGGTAGAGAGCTCCAGGGAGCGGGTGCTACGATATTAAAGGCCCTATTCCAAGCCATGACGGACTGAACTCCCTATTTATTTTTTAGGAGCATTACCAGTATAACTGAAAGCTTATATTCTCCTGTATAAGTCTGCCCAGTTAGTAAGTTCTTCAGCAGAGGCCCTTGTGCGACCCACAGACCTTTGAAATACATCTGAAATAAGACCAGGGGAAGGGCCTTTTGCAGCAGCTCATCCAGATTTTGGAACTGCCTTCCAAGTGAAGTCCACCTTGCTTCTTCTATAACGTGCTTCCTGGCACATTATCAAGCCTTTCCGTTTGTGTTTAAAATTGGTTGAAGCAATTTATTGTTCCATTGGATGCTCTTCGGTTATTATTATTTCTGCTGCTTTTAAGGTTTTGTAATTAATGTATTTGTGGCATTGTACTGTTTTATTTGACTGTTAGCTGCCTTTTTGGGGGGGGGGGGAAGCGGGGCAGACATTTTTAAAGTAAATAGAATAAAATTAATGTGAGCTTCTGTCACATATAATAAAATTAGTTAATTATCCACCAATTATTACAGCATTTCTCAAACTAACTATGTGCTAGGATATACTAGTATTGCACAAGTGGGGCTGAAGTGTCTCCTGAAACTATGTCACCTGATTAGATGCATTGACCATCTATGACCCTCAGAGTAGAGAGGTGCTGTGCAGCATTGATCCCTTTTTTTTTTTTTACTAATATATGGGAGTAACATCACTCTGACTGAAGGAATATGGGTGCCTGGGGATTCTGTATCTTAGCCTGCACTACAGCTGACAGATGCAGAGGAATCTCCAGTGTTCAGAAAAGCACGATCCTATCCTTGAACTCTGGATGGGTAAAGGAGAGGGTGGCTGCGTTCACACAACACAATAGCCAATAGTGGGGTAATAATCAAGACAGTTGTTTATCTAGGGCAATATGTTTATTTAGGATGACATGATAATAATCAACCGTGGTGTGGAGTAGGATCAGCGTTGAGTTGACTATTAGTCCACGCTGAGTTGACTGACTCATCCCTCAAACTCTCTCCCCCTTCATTCCTCCCACTAATATCCCATCAGCTATTACTGCTAAAAATCTATCCTGCTGGCTGGACCAGAGCAACAGCCACCACTCTGATTTCTCTGGCCTTGCAACAGTGGCTGACGAAATAACCAACAGTGGTCGAGGAAATAACCAATGGTACCCTCCACACAACATGATAACCAATGGTGGTTCAAATAGCTAGCTCTGCACAGTGTTGGTTATTTGTGTTGGTTATTTCGGCCAAATAATCAACCATTGGTTAAAAACTCCCTTCACACAACACGATAACCCATGGTGGGTTAAATAACCAACCGTAGACTATTTAAACTGCCATTGCTAAACATGTTGTCTGAACTCAGTCAGTGAGAACCTGGAAGGAAATATTGCCTGGGCATAGCTGCAAGAAGGATGCCTGCACAGGCGTCTGGGGAAAATCCACTTATTCCCATAGTTGCTTTGCCTTTTTTTTCTTGAGCAATTTGACTCTACAATTTAACTTGGTGTTCTTTAAAAATGTCCCTGGAATCAAAGAACATTGAGCATAACTTCAAACATCCTGTATGTGAATTAAGAAAACAATATTAGATATGCAAAATGAACTACACTTACAGTGGCTCTTCTTTCTCAGTTCTTTTGCTGGCATGTATATCTTCCTTCATTTTATCTACTGCTTGTGCTTGTTTTTCAATCTCATTAAAACTCTTGCTGCTCATTTTCTGGGCCCCCAAGCCACCTTTTTTGGCTCCAAGCTTTAATGAGAAAGATTCAAGTAGTTTTATACTTACAATGTCAACCAATGATGCAAGAAAATAAGGAAACTAAACAAAATAAAGTGTCTGTTGGTGCAGACAGGTAAAGAGATTAAATGTGAGTTATTTCTGTCTCATACTAAATGAGATGGAAATAGAACAACTCCAATAATGGCAAGGTGAAGCAGGCTCAGCTTACATATCAGAGCTACAACAAGGCGTGGACTTGAGTCCCCAGACAAACCCCAAGTAAGTCAATGATTGGGATAAGAAGCACTACAAGATATAGACAAGCAGTCTAACAACGTATATAATAAGAGAAATAACTCATCAAAATTATTCTTCCTTCACCTCAACCCAGCTAGATACTATACGCGCACAAATGCAGGTTTCCACAAACATACCCAGAGACTGGGTTGGATGACACAATAGTCAATGGTTGATTAAATAGTCCTTGTAGATTAAATAGTCCACCATTGACTATTGTGTCGTCTGTCGGGGGGAAACCACACTACAGTTGGTTATTTCCCCAAAACAACCAACACAAATAATCAAGGGTGTGCAGAGTTGATTATCTGCACAACCATTAATTATTGTGCCGTGTGTCAGGCTCCGTTTATTATTTCCCATGCCTACAGAATTGTAAGGCAAGAGTGGCAGAAACCCCTGCCACTCTTACCCAGTGGGGCTCTATAGACATGGGAAATAATCTCATCACGGGAAGCACTGGGGGGGGGGGGGTGGCGGCGATTGTGCCTTCCCTGGGTTGGGTGCCATGATCAGCGGCTCTCCATGTGCTTCCCAGGACGGGAACATGACGTCCCTGGGTGGGGCGCCACCAATCGTGGCACCCCACGTTCCCAGAGATGTGCACATCCCTTGCCCCCGCCCCCACCGCGGAGGAAAAGTGCTGGCGACTATGGACAGTAGGAACTCCTGCCACTGCTTGAGAACGACAGGAGCTCCTAGCGTCCCTCGTTGCCAGCACACCGCAGCAAACGGAGGGCAGGGCGCAGGAAGAGTGCATACTCCTGCGCCCTGCCCTCTGTCCACGATTTGTTGCTATGCCAAGGGTGGGGGATGCTGTCAGGAGAGACTGTCTGACAGTGTCTCTCCACCCTTGCCCTCGCAGCACATGGGGAAGGAGGCGGACTAATACCATCTCCTGTCAGGGGATAACACTCTGTATCGCCCCCTTCCCCATGTGTTGCGAGGGAAAGGGCACAGGGAGACGCTGTCAGACATCACTCTCTCTGCCGTTGTCCTCACAACACATGGGGAAGGAGGCGATGTGGAGTAATATCATCCCGACATGGGATGGTATCACTTAACAACACCTCCTTCCCCATACGTTGCGATGTCTTTCTCGACGGCATCCCGATATGGAAATCGGGAACCAGCACCACCATTCCGTGAGGAGGGCAGAGAGAGAGCAATAGCCAACTCTGTGCAGCGCAACATGCTGATAGTCATCCAAGGGGTGGACTATTCACACAGGGTTGGCTATTGTGTCATCCGAACATGCCCCGAGAGGAATGGGAAAGCATAGAGTACCCATTTATGAATGTGATTCCCCAACCCATCCAACAGTAAGGTTTGTATATGTATACCCCTTTAACACACGCACATAACTGGAATAGTATAAATCAAGTATTTGAAAATGAATGGGGTGGACTCAGTCCTTATTTCATGCCAAACCGCTAATCACCAGGGCCAGCTTTTAAAAAGAGAGCTATATGCACACAGCCCTGGCTTTAGCCCTTTTGGATTGAAGTCTTATTGTTTATTTTGGATTTTTATACTTCCTTATCTTAGATGTGGTGGCAATGTACAAAATGAAACCAACACTAAGCCAAGAACACAAGCTTCACAGAAAAATAATTTATTAGCCATTAAAACAGAGGCAAGAAAATAAGGCAGTCTAAACACCTACCCCTTTTTTTACTTGATTTGGCTTCTTCTTGATCATGGAGCTGACCTCTGCAAAGAACAATGCACATTATATTAGGATACATAAGGTACTATGACAAAAGTGGCTACTACCTGCAACTTCAGCAGAAACATAAAGTAGCAGCAACTTTCCCCCTTTATTTTGCTTGTGAAATACTGCTGTTCCATTATGAAACTTTGCAGTATGATGCACCTTTAAATTTCCTATTTTCAAAATTAAAAAAGAGCTCTATAAAAGGTAGTCAAATAAAATCTGCGTAAAATATCAAAACCACAAATGAATATAAACAAGCATTGTGTGGAGGAAAGAGGCACAACTCGGACAACACTAGGCACAAACTAGCAAACCAGTTTCATGCCATTTCTTAGAAATATAACCCTTCAAAGAGTTAGGTACCTGTACAACAACTTAGAATCGTAAATCTAAACAAACAGACAACCACCCCTTTGCAGAAAAGTAAAATAACATTTTAAAGTTGCAAAAACTATCTGCAATGTTGGAGATTTGTAGATTTAGCACATTACAGTTCTGCACTATTCTATAACTGACACATTAAAAAAAAAGTCAAAAAGGTTCTTTAAACAGCATCTTAAAATTCTATGCACCTTCCAGGTCTTGTGTGATTTCAATCTACATTACGCTGAGCAAGAGTAACTGGCAAAGGTCACCCAGCAATCTTCATGATAGAGTGAGAATTTGAACTTGGGTCTTTTACTTCTAGTCTGGCACTCTTAACCATTTCACCACACTGACGTTTTAGCTATGTATATGTTGGAAGCAGCATTTCTGACACAAGTAAGAGAAGCATAAATAGATTCAAAGGATTCAACTGAACAAAAGAGTATGTTTTAATATTAAATACCAGGCAATGTCCATAGAAATGGAGTCAGACCCTTGGTCCATCTAGCCCAGCAGTGCTGACACTGACAGGCAGCAGCTCTCCAGGGATTCAGGCAGGATTCTTTCCTAGCCATTCCTAGAGAAGCTGGGGATTGAACCTAGGACCTTCGGCATACAAAGCAAGTGTTCTACGACTGAGCTATCCTCCCCATATTCAACCATGCATGCAGCAAAAGTTAAAATGAAGTATTTCTATCAAAGTTGCATTTGAAGCCATTATCCATTTACTACACTTTTTAGTAGAGAAGTCAAGAGACCATTTTTTATAAAATTGGGTGTAATTTTGCATTGCAAATTACATGGGATTTTAAGTGTAATTTTATACACAATTAACTCATATCAGCACAGTGAATCAACCTTGTGGATCAAATTCTACATGCTGATGTTTGCTACAGGAAAGAGAAATCCACAAAGCACCTCAGATTGCCATTGCATTCTGGGTATACAGCACTAAACTTATGTCAGCACCACTAGCTCTAATAACCTGCTTGAGGGAGAAGACCGAATACTTCCTACTTCAGCAGGTATTCAGCCTTATCAGAGCTGAAAAGGGTCATAATCTATTTGCTGAATAAAAAAAGAGCCAGATTCATTTGAATAAGCATACAATATGCTTATGAGAGGATCTCCAGATCAAAGCCATTTTAGGATGAAATCCTATGAGTTGCACCCCCGATGTTCATAAGCCCCCAAACCTGGATGCTTACAAGTATCCTACGCAGGGTGGGAACAGCAGCGGAAGCAATATTTGCTTTCCCATCCTCCCACCCTGTATTTTTTGCTAGACAGGGGGTTTTGCCTATCTAGCAGGGCATTTTGGAGGGGTTGGGAAAGAGGTTGGAGAGGCCTGAGGACAGCTCATATCCTGTCTTTTCCAGTCTCCTCCCCTTCCACTGAAATGTCCCCCTTTTCCCCTCTCCGAGTCAAGTTGGAGGTGAGCCAGCATGGTTCCTTCCATGCTGGCTGCGAAGGGGAGGAGGGTTAGATCTCCAATTCCTCCTGCCAAGGTCAGAGAAGGGAATCTGAACTACCTGAACTCAGATGCTGAACTCTCCTAAAGACATTAATATATTAAATACAAATTTATTAAATAAAGTTATATTGCTATTTGAGATTTTTAACAAAATATGAAAAAATAGATTCAAAACAAAACTGGAAAAAGTTAGAGATGTTGAAGATGGTTTATATGGTTAGTGAAAGAGTCATTTGCTTAAATTGATATTGCAATCCAAGAAAATTGTTAAGGCTCTATATTCCACAGATGTACTAAATGTGGAAACTGAAGCAGCGAAACAGGATATCTAAAACGTCCACAGTCACCTTTGCTAGGTGCGGTGCCTGAAGTATTTATATTCTCCGTGTTGGCTAAAATAAGAGATAAAAAACAAACATATATCACTAACTAAAAATGTTAATGTTTTAAATAAACAAGTGTACTTATATGAGATGGCAACTGCGTGATCCTAAGGACTAACCTACACAGTTAAAACAACGACATGGTACTGACCCCCAGGAACTGTACATTTCAGAATGAAGATGAAGAAAAATACAGGCATAAGCTCAATGGTGTTTCAGACACCATGCCAAGTGGCAAGGTAGCATGACTCTGTGAGGGGAATATTGTTGTTGTTTCAATGTGGGAAAGCATTCAAAATTGCAATCCCCCACTTGCATTCTAATTGGTATAGTCCCAGATGGGCTAGACCATATTAAGTCAGAAATAAACTCCAGGAATGAGGCCCAATATTTCGTGAAAGGGCACATTTGGTTGCATTGTAACTGTGCTGAGAGCATATTCAAATACTGTGCCTCCACCACATGGTGCCAGTCATCAGATGCTCAAAGAGACTCAGGGTCACATAGACCAGAAGTTATGGTAGGAAACACAAGCTGGTAAAAAGTACCATTCTAAAAACATGCCAATGACTACAAAGTCATTCACGTCTAGGACGCTATGTGAATCACATGTAATAGTAAATAGTTTTAGCAATGACATACAGACCTGCCCACATGTATTTTCCAAGGTATGTCACTGGCAAAATTGGCTGTTCTATGGGCTGGAATGCTTTTCATTAGGATTCTACTGAAAAATCAGCTAGCAGTGCAGAATTTGCACCAATTCTCTCATGCCAATATCTCTTTAGACATGTACACATTAAAATACATGGGTATTCTATGTCAATTTTGGATTGATTACCTAATGAAGCTTGTGGTGACACACTAAGGCAATCAACACTTGGTCCATGTTCAGGTTCTTCTAGAAATACAAAAACATTAAGGAGAAAAAAATGCTTTTTAGCAGGATTTTTGAAAACGTATTCCTAGAGAGATTATTCTCACTTCCCCCCATGTTACATAGCCACTAGACTTTCTGCTTTCCTAGCCAGCTTTCCCCCACCTACCTTTTTAAAACAAGTATAAACTGTGCTGATAAACAAGTATACTGTTCTTATCAGCTACAGTATTAAGAAGTTAGAACTGAAAGTTTGCATAGATCTAAACTGATTACAACATCTAAGTTTTAGTATGCTTTTATCTATGGATTGAGCAATGCTGAAGCAGACATTTTTAGAAGTTGTAGCGATAATAGCAATATGATATTCTTCATAAAGCAGTATAAACAAATCCCTTTGTGTATATCATCAACTCTGGGTACAACTGCCAACTATTTAGCACCTATAGCTATCACATATGCAACAATATAATAAAAATTAAGAACACAAAAACCAATGAGACCCAAGAGCATTTAATTTTATATGCACTTTTCCAGCAGTTGAAATATCTGTTTGAAAGTGACAAATTATACCTTCTTTGCTTTCTGAATCATTTTCTGAAGAACTCTGCTTTAGATTAATTGTATCATGGTGTGCTGACTCCCACTCTGTATTAATAACCTGCAAAAATTTAAAACTAGTTACAAGTACCTATTTGGAGTAAGCTAAAAGCAACTAAAACTGAACTACCTAAGGCACTGCTAATCTCAATATTCATGCTGTTGTTTGATCTATAGAACTAGTAACATATTAGATAACTAAGATTTCATAATTTTACTTTCTCACAATATTTCTGTCAATAAGAAAAATGAAGAGTCATGTAAGTAGTAAGAAAGATTAGGTTTCAGTTACAAAAGTACTTGAACAGTTAAGCCATGATTTGCAGTACTATAATATGTTACTATTAGCTTATATAAAGTTAACTTATCTGCCACGACTTAAACTCAACCACCTTATTGGAAGTAGTAAATCAACATAACTCATGGTACATTTGACCATACAATTATATTTTGAGTAAACAATAATTGACAGAACTAATTGTTACAAGACTGATAAAAAGTGACATTTTCATATTTAATATACAATGCAACTCAACTATTAAGCCATTAGGCCTGAACAGAGGGTGTGCGATGCTCTTCCTGCCACCAGTGCCAAGTGGGAATTAAGGACTGCCTGCACAGATGGATTATTTCATCGACCCTGTTGCTGGATAGATAAGCCGTATGCCTGTACAGGCCATTGCACAGGCACAATGGTGCACTGTCTGTACTGTGTGAACAGTCCCCACCCCTCAGATGTGGTAGGCAAGAAAAGCATGAACCCTCAGTGATCTTGTGATTGTGTATGAGGTTTGTGCACACTTATGCACAGGCCACAACTCGTATTGAAACCTTGCCACTTGAGAAATACTACATACTTAAGAAGCAAAATTCAACTTATTCTATACCCGAGGAGAAACGTGTGATGCAAAGAAGTCTTCCTCTTTTTCTCGAGGTGATAGAGGAGGGGCTCCACAGCCATCTAGCCACAACTAGAACAAACACAGCAGGTCATCTCAGGATGTTCCCTCAATACTGTATGTTTGAGGCATAATCAGCAGTACAAGAATTTTCAAAAAGACCATAAACATTTCTGTATAATGACACAGGACTAGACCAACCTGATACACAGCAATGCAAAAACTATTTAAAAGGTTGGAACAGAGGCAAATTAAGACAAGCATTTATATTCTTATGGCTCATCTAGCATTTTACTGCAGTTACTAAACTCCTGACAATCTACACTAGCATTCATTCATATGCTTAAATGAAACAGTGATACACATTAAGCAATGCTAAACATTTAACAGTCCTAAAAACAGAATTAAGTCAACATCAGTTTTCAATATTATAGGTTCAAAAGTTCACTCTAAATTTGGGAGTGACACAAGGCAAACCCAAAAGAAAGCAATAGATTCTATCTACTTGGGGAATCCCTAGGTTTGAAGAGATAATTTTAGGATATTTTTAATGTTGTGTTGTTCTCTTGTTTTTAAATTTTTTAACTGTTGTGAATTTTTGTGTTTATATTGTTGTTGTTCCCCGCCTCGATCCCGAGGGAGAGGCGGGTTACAAATAATAATAATAATTATTATTATTATTATTATTATTATTATTATTATATATATTTGTAAATTAAAAGAAAAAAGCAAAACACCCACCTGGGAATTTCTAGGACCTATAGGGCCTAGATATAAGAATTAAAATATTAGAGTAACTCTTGGGGGGGTGGGCTGGAAACCAGCCCCAATCCTGAACATTGTAGTATTCTATAGTACAGCAGGATAAGGTTACAGGAGGATAGGAAGCCCCCATAGCACTTAAAGGTACTATTTCTAACTTGCTGGAGTTCTGAGTAGAAGTACTCATACCTGGGGAAAACACTGCAAAGTTTTGTTCTAAATCCTTACTAAATCCTTATTAACTTGCACTTTAAAATAAACTAACAGCCATTTCAAACCAGGGTGGATGTAAATGATAATCTACGATATCCAGCTGGTCATCTGACTAGTCAAATTTGTCTGTAGCCAGCACTTGAATTCACTTGCCCAGTTTACTTGCTTAAAAAGTTGACAGCAGTCACTGACTACCTCCTTGGTTAGCAGTCAAAGCTGAACTACTGTGATGTGATGAAACGTTTATGACTATTGCAAATCTTCAACACTATTTTATATATTATGACACTTTATACATTATGAGGGGACCAGTCCCTGCCCCAAGGAGCTTACAGACTAAACATTGATATGACACGGGAAGGGGAAATAAATGGAGGCAGTGTAAACAGGCAGAAAGTTAGAATAGGATTTTAGTGAAGCTCTAGAGCAGGATTAAAAAAATTATAGAGCAGGTGGCAAAATTAGTAGGTAAAATTATCAGATAGCCTGTTCTAAAAGCAGTTAAGTATCTTGGTATATATTTATCACAAGTTCTGAACACACTGTTTAAAATAAAAACAGTTAAAGAGAATGACAGAACACTGGAAACTATTGAAATTCATGGATTTCACAGGATTGCCTGTCTAATAAATTCAGAGACACAGTTCTTTTTTATTTAACACAATTCCCTTATCCCTGACTAAATCTATACTCAGAAATTCACAGAGAATTATAAGTGAGGTTATTTGATGCAGAAAAAAACCTAGAGTGAGCATTATAAAACTTCACAAGAGAAAGTGCTGTAAATGTTGCTCTGTGTTACAAGGCTACATGAGTGGCATAGATGCTGTCATGGACTGATGGGAATACAGATTCCCTATAGTACAAGTCTGGAACAACTTTGTTCCATTGTCTTTATGCTTTGTCACTAACTGATAAAATGGATCATGGAGCAAGGCAAAAGACAGAAACGTTAATACCTGATCAAATTTTGATAATTTGGGGAAATGTCAGCCTTAATGCATTCTGTGGCAACACTTCATAAAAATATTTTCATCTCAGACAAAGATCGGGGTTTTTTTATACTGAGAGAATAAAACAGTCTAAGGCTACAATCCTAAACACACTTACTAGGGGGTAAGCCCAATTGAATATAGTGGTACTTACTTCTGTGTAAACATGTATAAGATTGTCCTCTAAGTAAATGGATGTGATAAGAAAAAAATATTTCATTTAAAGGTGCAATCCTGTGCACGTTTAGATAGAAAAAAGCCTACAACTCCCAGCATGACTGGTGTTGTAGGTCTTCTGTCTATAGAATTGTGCCCATAATTGATTTGTATGAAATGTAGCATGTTGTTTTGGAGTGTTTATATATGAGGTAGTAAGTAATTTGCTGTAATATTTAAATATGGGCAGTATAGATCAGATTAAGAGTAACATCAATAATAAGAATTGAATAATACAATTAACTGTATAATAAGCCACCTGCCTGTTGGGATCTAGTTAGCAGGTGAGTGTGGCATGCCTCAATCAGCTTCATGGAAGTATGTCGGTGTTGACTAGCTAATTGCCCTCACTGATATCACAGACTGCTGGGGGTGGGGGGAGAGTCAGCAATTGTGCCTGCATAGTACTAATCAAGGCACCACTACCTCAATGTTCATCTCTAATTGGTTCTGATAAAGATGGTAATTATCCTCAATCACCTTGAAGTGGCAGCTGGTAGTTTCTATTAGTCAACAATTTCACTGGCTGATACTGGAGATGTAAGATTTGAATTAACCAAATTACATTTCCAACATCTGTGTACATTTAGGAAAACAGTTTGCTCAATCTCTCCAGAGTTAGACATCAGTTAGGATAGGAACTCCATTCCCACCTGAAGTGGCAGCAAGCAGTTCCTTCTAGTGAACTACTTCACCTGTCACTAATGTACATGTCCTATCATTCAAGCTCACTGGGATATGATCCTCTAAGACATTACTAGCAAAGGTGCTTCTCTACCAGTGGAGAGGGGATCTACTGGAACAGGGCTTCACCACTGTGGAAGTCCCTACTGTACCTGCCAAGAGCTCCATGGGTGGAAAGCTACTCCTTCTTGGTGTTCCCACAAGCAGAAGTAAACATAGGGTACTAAAACGGGGCATTCCAGAGGTGAAACAGAGCCAGCTTTGGATCTGCTGAAGCTAAATTCACTTCATTCCCTTGATAGAGGCCTGATCTGAGTACCTCTGTGTAAAAAGTTCCCCAGTCTTATTGCCTTCAATGGGGAGGGCAATTAAAAATGAAAATTCCTGTCAATCTAAAAAGCTTGGTTCTTCTGCTCTTGTCAGCATGAACCAGCAGTATTTCAGATTTGGTATATCTGCCATGTCGCTCCCGCTTCTGACCCCACTTAGGATCTTCCCAACTTAGTAAATAACAAGTCTGTTATTAGAATTATTTGAAGAAAAATGGAAAAAGAGAATGTCAGTAAGAGCCAGAAAGGTAAACTAAATACCAGACTAGGAGGAACTGATGTAATAAATCTAGCACATAGTAGAATTCAACTAAATATTAGGAATGCTGAAAACACAGGAATATTAATAATCTCAGCAGAAACTGGAGAACGGTTTTTGATCATTCAAAGTGCAATAAACACACAGGTTACCAAGGTATATAATGTCTATGGTTGTAGGAAAGTGATTTGCTTTATTTTGACCCTGTTTAGATGACACGCTAAGTCAAGGTAGTTAAGCATTTTGACGTAAACATTATGGCTTAGCGTGCTGTCTGAACAGTCCCTTTGTGTCATTAATGATGGATAAAGAATCATTGGTTACAGTACAGGCTCCCCCCAACATGGCATCCTACAGATGTGCTGGACTACAACTCTCATCATCACCAGCCAAGCAAGGACATTGATCATACTATTGGAAGTGATGGGAGCTATAATCCAACACATGTGGAGGGTACCATGTTGACAAGGGCTAGTATAGTAGATATGTCTACACTACTGCTTCCAAAACACAACAACCAAAATCAGATTTTCAAAAGTAGGACTAACTTTTAGAGTAAATGCCTAACAATTTGCCCTTGGTTTTTCATCAGTAAACTGGGAAAAGTAATTACATTCTGAAAGGGTTTCTTTTTTGTGTGTGTAAAGATGCATAAAGCAACAAATAACTGATAAGCAGCAGTAAAAGTTGCTTGCATATTTTAAACATTTTTATGGCACTGCTTTTCTGCCACTTCTACTGGTAATAAGCTTATTTATTTACAAAGTATAAGTTCTCTGAAACATGCCTTAAATTAAAGACACAAGATCAGATTATCAAACCTACCTATATACTAAGCCATTGAGGAAGGTAAGAATCACTTTATTTAGCAACAGATGTAATAGAAACTTGACTTCCCAAACCCTAAATTATGCACAGGTCTATAATTTTTACTTTATAAAGATGCAAGAACTGCAAACTACAAAATGAAAACTTATACAATGTTACAAATACTGGATTTGTATAAACTTGTATAAACTACGATATTTTAACTATGAAAGACATATATCATATCTCAAGACAGCATTCAGATGTTGCAAAGGTAGAAAACTGATGAACACTTTTTTCCAAATATACGTGATCATAACTCTGATGCCACTGGTATGTTTATGTCCCACTTATTCATACATCATCTATATTATAGATAATATACAATGCCTGTAAAGCACCAGCAAATGTTTTGAAACCTGATTTGTTCAAAATAAGCCACCACCAAGTTCCAGAATGTCTTGACTTTGACACATATATTGACCTTCCAATATATACACTTAAAAAAAAACACTTTGTATCTATTTGTAAAATTAATTTTGACTTTTATAGAGTGAGATACTGCTCATAGTTAAGAATTATTGATATCAATTCAAAAGAAATCAGTATCTTTGAAACATGGCCATTCGTCAACAGATAAAAGTTATGTTCGCCTATTAAACCTTTCTAATGCTGTAGGTGATGTTTTACTAAAATAGCACCATCGCCACACCTGCCTGTAGCCCCAACACTCTCTGGAAACTTTGGTGTCATTTTATGGTGAACAAGATTGTACTTGGTGCAGGAAGGCAACATGTTCAGGGATTTACATGTTGGTAGTTGGGGTCAAAACTAGTTCATTTCAGTCAAAACACAGTAATTCTCTTGCCAGTTCCTTATAGTAAAAACTCAAGAATGTTGACTGCTTGGCACACTTGAAATATAATTCATCAGTTCCAATACAGAATCTTTAATCTTTCCAGCTTAACTGCATGCAACATTGTAATATAGCTAGATACATCTGAATGCTATGTGATTTGTTACACGTAAGTTTTATTTTAAAAAACCCATCAAATTGACTGGCGTCGGCAAAACCAAACCAAACTCATCAGTGCTGTACAATGCAGTTCACTTACATCAGTACCGTACTTCCGTGTTGCCTGAGTTGCAAGAGATTTAATCTTTTCCCTGTAAAGCTGAGCAGCACGACTGCTGTACTTTGCATTGGTGTCATTTGTTGTGCAACCATATTGATGAAAAAATGCAGACTACAAAAGAAACAGACAGAACATGTGTTCTAATAAAAATTGTGCATGGACATTCCCCTAAGACACAGATGGGAAGCCTGGGGCCCACAAGCCAAATTCAGGCTTCATAGCCTCACCATCTGGCCTGCCAAGGCCTCAAGCAAGGCCCTTTCTCCTCCCCACCTCCTCAGAAAACCAAAGGTGATCAGGAAAGTCAAGGGAGCATGAAGCCAGTGCCAGACTGAACTGACACCACACGGAGTCACTCCACAAGATGGTGGCTCAGTCGGGAACCTGCTTCATCCACCCTCGCATAAAATGAAAACAAATGTATCTAAGATTTCACCTTACTCTCTTCTTAAAAGGTTCAAAGCAGGCATTGTTACACTTTCAAACAGGATGCAAACTTGATTTTAAACAAGGACAGAAAGCCAAGATTCTCAGAAAGCAAAATTCTGCATCCAATAGCTCATTGTTAGTTGCTCTAGGAATTTGTTGAAGTAGAATCATGGGGTAGAAATTTGTGAGTAAACACATGAAGTGTAACTTCTTTGCACTCTCACAAAAATCACAGCACATACAGCTCTGCTACTACATATGTTTTATGTTCAACTTGAGACAGATTTCTGGAAACTAGGAGTGAAACAAACAATTTAACATATAAACTTACAGCGTTAGCATTTCCTCCAATCTGCATACATCTCAGTTGAAACCATGACCAGTTAGAATCTAATTCTGTAGACCTACCAAAACAAAATCAATACATTTAACATTAAAATTGGAACAGCTACACAAGAAGCAGCTAAGACTTTGGGAAAGGATATTTTCTATTGTCATCCCCACAAAACTTTCAAAGTCACCATTGCCTTTAAAAATAATCTTTGTTTATTATGGATTAATTTTTATTTATTGTCAACTAACTTGGAGGCCTGTTGTTAGGCAGAAAGGCAATATATTCAATCATATATGTGGAAGAGAGTAAGAGGATCTATTGAAAATATTTTGAGTCTTTAAAGTTAAAAAGAAAATTGCAGATAACATGGAACGCTCAGCCAATAAGGAAAAATCATTTTACTTACAAGTAACCATGAGCAAAATAGTTTTCAGGAGCTGGAATGTCAAACAAAATTACCCAATCTTTGGAAAAACTATTTTAATATACAATACACAAAGAGCAAAACTTACCCATTTTAAGATCTCAGATATCAAGAATTGATACATGATTGCTCTTTATCGGATTTCTGATACATAGTTGCCACAGAGTATTCACAAAATTGAAGACAGTCAAAATTAATAAAGAGATGCTATGGAAATGAACCTCAACTTTATTTATCTCAAAAATAGTATTTAATTTAAAATTAATCCCAGTTTAAATCCGCTACCTCTATGCTACAACTGAAGGAATCCAATAGTCACCATAGATAATTATTTAAATTTAGACCCTGACGTTCGGAGTTGATACTTCCAGGATAGCTAACAAATCACACAAAAGAGTTGGGGGGAAAACCCAGCAAGAATATGCACTAGAGCAACTAAAACCAGTTTAAATGGTTTCTAAACTTCAGTTTGAAGAGAGCACCTTGAAATCCAACCTTCTCCTTTGGGACCAAACCATTATATGGATGTTATAAATGAATTCTCACTTATTTAGTATTAGTGCTCAGTAGCACTCTAATTGTTAACAGGCACATGAGATGCAAAACGTTTACTAACAATGACATGGGGGGAAAACACACACAAATACATTAACATAGGAAAACATCCCCAATGCAGGAAAAAGCATACAAACTACTTACCGAATGAAACTCAAGTGAACCCCAAGTGATCTATGTGTCCCTGAGCAGTCAATACACAGGAAAACACCATATGTTATGCTTGCCCAGCTTGGGTTTTTTGCTCCGCAGTCAAAACACATCTAGAAAACAACCACAAGTTGATTGTTAAGATTATTTTCTTTAACTATTTATGCAGCATGCTGGTTCTCATCTGATAAAGCCATGATTTGGAATATCTTCTAAGAACAAGAATTGCACTACTTAGCATCAGAACAATTTTTACTGTAATTTGTATGTGTGTGGCGGGGGGGGAATGAGACAACAACATTGCAACTTCATTCTTAAGGGTTTAGATCCAGACTATGTTAGCTGAACTTTGGTCCCATCAACAACCAATGGGAATTGTTAATTACTAACTTGCTCTATTTATTTGATGAAATCCAAGTTTAATGAAGAGTTTGAATCCAACCCAAGATGTCCAAATATTCCACATGTATATGCAAAACAGTCATTCTAAAACCAATACCATCCCCTTCACCCTCCAAGAACTGCTTCTGTGCACTGCCAGCCAGTAAGCCGAGTCTCTTAGTTCCAGCCTATGTAGAAGACCAGATGAAATGTTGGAATTTACCACCAACTCCAGGATTAAACATATCAGTTTTAAATGTTTAGGTAGTTGGAAATACTCAATGCTAAAATTTACTAGTTCTCCTCTGAGGGCATTAAGCACACAGATTCAGAAAAGAACTTGAAAATCCACAGTATGACTCAATGGGCTAAGCAATCTTGTTGGTCACACTATGTTGCTGTGCAGGGCAATAAAGGGGTGGAAAGAAGAGCAGTAAAGTAAAAAAAGAAATATGAACTCAAAAGGTGTTTAAAGTGTAGAAATATTTTAAGCAAGCAGACTTGCACCTCTTACACTGGTCAACAGGGATCATTATCAAGTTCATAGAATCATAGAGCTGGAATTTGCCAAGAATCCACTAAGTCTAAAGTCTCCTTGCCACATACACATTACAAGGGGTGACTGTTCATAAACTATCTCTCAATACAATCCTTACCACAGCATGTCAGAAAAAGCAGTGTGGTGCCTGCAGAACAAATAACTCTAAATTACTCAAACAACTAAGCTAAGGCAAGAAGTTAATTACCTGGTTGCGATTTCTAGTTTACCAGCAGATGAGAGACCTTCACTTACCTGCTTCAGCCTTTATATGTCTACTAATTTATTAGGTTGCATGTAAGAAATCTGTGCGAACAAGCCCAGAATGGCTGCAGCTGAAATTCTATGTGCACTGAACTGGGAGTATGAGTACTGAATACAGAGGGACTTCTCTAAATAAACATCCATAGAATAGCACTGCTTTTTTATAACTCAGCACAAGTTCATTAATCTATTAACATGAAATAGTTCAGAATCCTGCTCAAAATGAACATGTGATTTTAAACATATTTGCATAGAGCATTGGATAGAATTTCTTTTCTCTTTAACAGTATAACTGATAATTGTAGAATGATATAGTTACGTCACAATGTGCAGAGGCAAACAAAAATACATGAAAAAATATATGTGGGCAATGCTGGTTGCTGTTTTTTTTTAATGCACACATTACAGTACTCCACCCACTCTGAAAGGTCACTGCTCACCAAGAACAAAATGAAAACATGCTTTAACTACAGTTAAAATTCCTAAGCCAGCTCATCAGTTTTCAATCTAAAATCAAAGTCTGCACTCATTTTGTGCTTTAAAAGAATACCCATACTGATAAGCGGGATGGAACTTTGACCATGAATTCTCTTAAAGAGAAAGAAAAAAGTAAGAATTCAGAACGTCACTTAAAATTACATTGCTTTTAAACATTTAAACACATTTAAAGATTTTTCCATGCTACAAAAAATCAGCTAAGCAACATTTTTTGCTTTAAATAAAGATAATTTATGACACTTTTCATGGCTTTCAGCAGTCACTAAGGCTCCATTCCTCACCAAACATATATATGTTAGATGGCACAGTACAAAACACTATATATATTTGATGTTACTCCTAAGTTATAATGTAATTTTAATATAGTTTTATATAATATTTCAGGAGCTTGGAGACTGCAAACTATTCACTTGTCTTTTCTACAATCGAACATATTTATGAATCCTCATAACTCATTCCTATCTGCAAGTTACTTTACACAGTCCTTAACCAAACACAACATTTATTTCCTAGTGAGCTCAGAGTGGATCACAAAATTTTTTGATATCACATTCACAACTGCAAGAAGTTAAATGTCCCAAAGATCTCATAGTGTTTTAAACCTGAAAGCCATTGTGCATATTTACCAACTTTCAACACCAAGTTGGGGTGATGTTGGGGTGGTGTGTCAATTCAAATATTTG
This sequence comes from Anniella stebbinsi, assembly GCA_029215795.1. Taxonomy (NCBI): domain Eukaryota; kingdom Metazoa; phylum Chordata; class Lepidosauria; order Squamata; family Anniellidae; genus Anniella; species Anniella stebbinsi. The sequence goes on from JARDYH010000003.1 coordinate 96,963,769, forward strand.
AGGTAAAATGGCTTAAGTACACACAACTGCTACCTTTAAGAATAAAAACAATAAACTCAACAAATATGTTTGGTATATCCTGGTGCTGTGGGGATTCAAACTTTCATTATGCAAACATAGGGAAAAGAATTCAGGCCATACCTACCCCACAGAAAATCTTTCCGGAGATTTGTGCACTGGCAGAAGAATTGGTTTTCCACAGGGTGGCTTGTTAACCATGCAGTGTGCTTTATTTTTCTCAAACAAGCCACCTTGAGAATCCATGGCTTGTTGCTAGGTTGTTCAGGGAGGTTAACAAGCCGCACTGCATGGTTAATGAGCAACCCCGCAGAAAACACAGTGTTTAGACAACATGCTAACACACCCTATGCAAAAAGTCAACATGATAACCCACGGTTCAACAACAATCCACACTGGGATTGTCAATCTTCTTCAGTGTTTGATACCTTGATTACCCAAATTAAGGAATTATTCTAAAGTTAATACAAAGACATTTACTGTAGACTTTTATTTCACTTGGCATTTTGTGTGTTCTATCATCCATGGGCATTTTCCTATCACTTACTAACAAGGTTGGCTTTACCATTAGGCAGAATGAGGCAGCCACCTCGAGCAGCTAATTTCTGGTGTCAAGATAAGGCAGCAAAATGTTATTAACAGCTGCTTTATGGACCTATCCTCCATGAGTAACTTTTTTAAAGCCATCTAATCTTGCAAAGCAAATTACTAAAATAATGTATGCATTATTAAAATATTTATTTGCCTGGGTTTAAAAAAATCAGAAATAGAAAAACAGGCAGCAATCCCCATCAGACAAGCTCCTTTATGGAATACCTTTGAGCCACCATTAGGCAAAATAGAAAATACACTAATTTGCTATACAGTGGGCACTATTACTAGCTTACCACAAAAAGAAACTTTGCTGTTAAGGAAATTAATTCTCAGCTACACAGAGAGCAAAGTTATTACTAAAGCAAATTATTTTAATGACCAATCCATGACACTTTTGAGTTCTTCAGCTAACAAATTGACCAGCAGTAGTAACAGATGTTGGGAGTTGGACTAGAGTAAACAGTTCCTCTAGCTTCATGTCACTTTGTTATATATGAAATAAAGGTAGGCTATACTGACAATGTATATATATAGATAGATAAATATAAATTGTTGAGAACCCATCACATATACGCTATACAACACGACTGTAAAGCTGGTGACTATTATTCCCATAATCCATATAGGGATTGAGGTCAACAGACTTCTCTAATGTGATCTAATGAGATTGTTGCTGAGTTAAATTCTGAACAAGGATCTTTTGGGTTCACATCTCACCCTTTTTGCTATACCAGCTATAAAATGTTAAATAGTCTGCTCCTACTTTATATCAGACTTAGAATCTGGGAAGGCTGCAACCTTAAGCATATTTTTCTCAAGCATAATTCTACTGAGTTCAATGGGACTTATGTACAAGTAAATGTGCACAAGACTGCCAATTTACAGAGAAGGCAGACACACATTCTAAAATGCAGTGGGGCTGGGAGTGATTTTGCGTATACATTTTCTGACCTAAATATAAATGCCTTAAAACTCAGCCAGCAAATGTGCATTCAAGCCATTTGCATCACACTTTAGAATGGATTTCTGTCTTAATCCTAAACCTGCAGTACAAAGCACACTTACTTGAAAGTCCTATTACTTCAAAACATGCTTCTTTGAAATCCAACATGACTTTACTTCTGAGGAAATGATCAGGCTGCTGAGTTAGATTAAGTTTTCCATTGTGCCTGATGAAGAGGTATGATTCTCTGGAAACGACATAGGAACAAATAAAAGGGAAAGGGAGAAACCATATTGATAATAATGAGAAAAGGCAGGAGAGCGCAATTGTGGAATATGACAGCAAAATCCATGGGAATGATAAAATAATCAATAAAAAGAAATACATCTTTAAAAAGCTTTTAAAAACAAGAATTTCGTGGAATTGCAGCCAATAAATAATACTGGCTTTAATAATTAAGATTATAATATCTACATATTACAAAGCGTTCATAAGAGCCCTTTACATTCATTTCAAGTAAAGAGCGTTATATAAAGCGTTGTAATATATGACAAGATCACATTTTAAAAACAGTGTTTTTAAAAGTCTGTCTTATAAAGAATGATAGGCACCCAAAACACACCCCAAGAACCAAGAGGTTGAACATCCCCTCTGCGCCCAATCCATCAACTGTATTGATCAGGGTCAGCCTCAGTTTTCTGGTACAAGTCCCAAAAACACACAAATGGATCTTGGGGAAGGGAGAGAGAGAGAGAGAGAGAGAGATAGGAAGACAGTGGGAAACAAAGTTGTCTGTAAACACCTGAACGTTAACTTTGTAGCCCTCTGTTAGAAACAAAGTCTGTGAGGCGGGAGACAGCGGAGAAAGCCTCTTAACTCAACTGGTGCATTTGTAACTGAATGCGCATTACACAAACACTCATGTCAGCCAGGCCAGATCCACACCAAGCAGGAGAGAACACTTTGAAAGCGGTTTGAAAACAGTAGACGGCACGTGTCCTGGGCCCCAACCCTTATCAATACTGTTATAAACCGTTTTAAAGCGGTAGTGTAGGATCTACACTACCGCTTTAAACCGGGTTTATAACAATTTTGACAGCTGTTGGGGGTCCATGACACACCCCATATGCAGTTTTCAAAACGTTTTCAACGTGTTTTATCCTGCTTGGTGCAGAGCTGGATCCTGCCCAGGATGTGAGATTGGCCGGTTTCGGAGGACACGCTAATCAACGCAACTGGCGGTTGCTTCTCTCCCCCCTCCCCCCTCCGCCGCCGCCGCCGTTGATTATCGTGTCGTCTGAATGCTGCCGCAGCCCCACAACCCCCTGGAGAAGACCGGTGAGGGAAATGCCTCAGCCGCTCCAGCCCCGCCCCTCGCGGCAGTGCAACGTGTCACTCGCGAAAGTTCAGCTCCCGCCAGCGCTGGGGGGGGGGGGGGGGGGAAGCGGGGAGACGAGGAGAGCCGCCTTCCTAACACGCCTCTTTCACCTTGTTCGTCTGAACGGCGCGGAGCCGCCTGAAGATGGTGACGATGTCCTGCTTGCTGGGCTCGCACATCCTCCCTCTCGGCCCGCGGCCGCCTCAACCCAAGCAAAACGGAGAGCGACCAGCCGCCTCCGCTCGACGCTCAGCTGACGGGAGCGAAAAAGACACCTAGGCTCGTCCAGCAACGCGCGCCGAGGGGGCGGAGCCGTAGCGCGTCGTCGTCGGCGCCTGGGGTTGGGCGGGGGCCGTGCCGCGTTGCGCATGCGCCGCTCGCGGGGGGGGGGAAGAAGCGGCTGATTGGCTCGTCGTGGATTGGGGGGTGGGCCCTCTGCGCGCCTGCCTCGCGCGCGCTGGTTCGACGGCCTCCCTCCGACGTTTCCAAGGCGACGGAAAGGGCGGGGCGACGTAGAGAATGGTCCACAGGGGGGTGGGACAGGTGAGAGGAGGGTCGTGGCGGGGATGCTTGACAGGTGGGCAGCGGAAGGCGTCAGCGCGGCAAGACCAGCTCAGTTCGACGGGGCTTTGCTTCCAAGGAAAAGCGGCGGCCTTCGTTGTTTGTCAAAGGATGTACGGAAGCCCCGTAGCTACGTCCGCCCACCCGCGCTCCCTCCGCCACTGGCCAGTTCCAAATCCTGAGCGCCTATCTACACTACTGCCTTTAAAACGGTTTATGACACTTTTAAACCGGTTAAATTATTAACCGGTTTAAAACGGTTATAAACCGTTTTAAACGCAGTAGTGTAGATAGGCTAGTCACCTCTTCCCATGAGGCACCGGGCTTGAGAAGGGCGCAGAGTCGGGGTTTTTTTAATGTCTTCGACCTGTGGCTTCCAACCTAGGGACTAATTCTTACAAAGGTTGCTGATTGCGGCTCAGGGCACCTCTTCCAGTTCAGCGGTGCAAGAAAGTTTTTAAGGAATTATAAAAGAATCAATAACAGAAATACATCTTTAATAAGCTTTTTTTTAAAAAGAAGCCTTTAATGGAATTGCAGCCATATCGGCTTTAAGAATTAATATTAGAATACCTACGTATTACAAAAGCGTTCGTAAAAGCCCTTTACGTTCATTTCGAGTAAAGAGCTTTATATAAAAGCGTTGTAATATATGACAAGGTCACATTTTTAAATAGAACAGTGTTTTTAAAAGTTTTTTTTGTTTTTGTTTCAGAAGAGAGGCAGTTTGGCCTAGAATTGAGCATATGGGAAAATGAAGCAAGAACAATTGTTCTGAGCTTAGGGACACAGAGCTCCATCACACCAGCGGTTTAACGCACTCTTGCCATGCCTGGTATCTGGTTTTGCAGTATGGGACTAGCATGACATCATCCCAGCCCTGCACCCATTTCGTCTCTTTTCCCATTTTGCATATTATTTTGGTGCAGGGAAAGTCTAGATTATTTTCCCCAAATGACTTTAAAGCACCCTCAAGCCTCTGTGCAGTGCTGTCCCCTCACTTTCCCCTTCATTGGGGTAAGTGTGCTTTGAATGGAGTCTTGCTGACAAAAGGGGAGGGCGGGAGGGGGGCATCTCCAGCACTCCTTGGTGTGGATCGTTCAAATGAATTTACTTTTTACTGCCCCAACCCCTCTCCTTGCCCACAGCTCCCTCATTTTTAAAGATAGAGATGAAACTTGAGGTCTTGAGAGCTCTTAAGTAGAGCTTTTGGCATGCCAAGTTTGAATGAGGTAGGTCCATGCCTTGATTTTTCGGAATTTTAAAAATGCAAATTAACCAAAATGCTTACACCTGCGTAATTTTTATAAAGAGATGGAACTTGACACGGTGATAAGTCTCCAGGAGACCTTTCAGCATTCCAAGTTTGAATCAGATCGGTTCATCCTTGATTTTTAAAGAATTTTTAATTCCCTTTAAAACCTTTTGATAGTTCACCAGTGCGCTGTTCCACCTCTTTGCATTTGTGAAGGATCGCTTTTTCTTTCCTTTGATCACAGGAAGCTATGCATCTCCAGTTCATGAAATAGAGATCTGCTAGTTCTCTTACTCCAGAGTAAATCCCATTGCTTTCAACTGCATTTACAACCAAGACATACTAAAATTCAATGCAGGCTTACCTTTGAGTAAACCCCACTGAACAGAGACTTACTTCTGAGTAAACACCTATAGAACTGACTTAATAGTGTGGTCACTCAGCTTTTTTTAAAGCTCTAAAACGGCAAACTGGAAAGAAGTGCTCTGCAACCCTATGCTTACTTCTGAAGTCTCACTTCTGTTTACTCTGTTCAATGGGGTTTACTCAAGGTAAGCCTGCATTTGTATAGACATGTACTTGCCTGGATTTGTTTTGAAAGAGAGCCATTTAGGAACAATACCATGTTGGCACCTGCCTGACCTCCAGAGGCAGGAAGTTCTATAGAAAGGTCACCACACTGAAGGATTTTCTCTAGGTGGTCTTGTCAGGCCATGGGTCCATGCGGAACCACAAACAGCATGCCCTCTGGTGACCCCAGTGACCAAGCAGTTTGATAAAAGAGAAGGTGCTCTCTCAGGTATCCTGGTCCCAAGTTGTTTAGGGTATCATACACTACTCCTTCAGCCTGGAAATTAAAGTCACCCAGAACCACCATTCTGGGTTCCTAGACCTGTGGCGAATAAACAGCCAGTGCAGTTCCCTCAGCAAAGGAGTTACATACTGAAAAGGGACAGCTCCTGACAACAGCCAAGCTGCTGCATTTGGCACTAGCTCCAGCTTCCAGAGCAGTCTTAAGGGCAGCCACACAGAGTGCATTGCAGTAATACAATCTTGGCAAGACCCAATCAGTCGTACCCCTCAGCTAGCTTTTATTAGCCAGGAGGGGCAAGGATCGAGAGGGCACATGGTGTGTCGCATTGCTGCAAGCATACTGTCCACATCCTCAGGTCGCAGCCACAGAAACTGATCCCACAAAATCGCTTAGATGGTGGCATCAGACACCTCGACTGGAACTGCACTAACAGCATCAAGTTTGCTGTAAAGACAAGCGATTTTGTCCTTAAAAGTGGGTCCTTGAGGAGACCAGATCTCCATTCACTGGGGAGAATGAACAGCCCATGGACCAACAAAGAGCTCTACCGGATGGCTACTTGAGGATGCAAAATAAGCCTTTTCGTTGCCTGCACTGCCGCACAACAGACATAATTATGTGCTCTGTCATCTTCACTTAGAGTCTTATGCCATTTACACACTAGCCAACATCCAGCCTGTTTCATTGACCAAGGCTCCCCGGTATACAAAGCAGAGTGGGCTCTACAGCGCTGGAGGGGGCACTCAGGTGAAATGAAGTTGGTGGCCCTCTGCATCTCATTGTTCCACAGTGAGACTTGGCTGGATCACCAGCTTTCTCCACTGGAAAATCCCCAAGAGCATTCAGAAATCCATCAGTCTTCTGGGGCAGACCATCCAATGGGACCCCCACCCCTGCAGGAGGGAAGTAATGCTGTGAGTTCAGATCTCTTCCCCCACACACACAATTTTCAGATTTCACATCTCATAGCTTGGAGCAAAAATTGAATCAAGAATATGCCCTGCTTCATATGTTCCGGTGATCACAAACTGAGACAGCCCCATAGTTGTCATGGAGGCCAGGAAGTCCCAAGCTGGAGACCCAGAGACAACCTCAGCCTGGAAGTTAAAAGTCAACTCCAACACCACACTTCAGACCAGCTTGGTCAGGGAAGTTCCTGGGTAGCAGCATGGGTGGTATACCTGCACCCCTACTCTGCCCCTATGGCCCAACACCAGGTGCAACCCCTCAAGGCCTACTCCAAGGTGAAGTAGTACCCTGGTGAGAGAGATGGAAGTTCTGTAAATCACAGCGACTACCCCACCTCTGCCCTCTAGCCTATGTTATTTATTTAAAGTATTTTTATCCTACTCCTCAGCCCAAAAGGCTCCTGGAGTGTGCTGCGCTGAGTATCCAAGTGGACAGAGCTAACCCACCCAAGTATCAGTAATACATGCCAGACTGGCCTTCTCATCCATGATTATTGCGTACTGATCAGGCATTAAATAGCACCCTACGAAACAGGAGGGCTCAGTGGATGTGCTACCAGGTACATGAGAGCTAAAGGAGGAGTAGAAGGAGAAGAGTGCATAAACATATGTAACCCATTCTACTCTGATGTCCCAATCCTCTCATCCTGCCATACTGCCTTCTGCCCCAAGTCACTGGAATAGAGGATTCCATGGTTCCCTGTGTCAAAGTTACCCAAGCACCAGAACTACCCAGTTGTTCCTCTACTTGTATTCTGGTTACTTTTCTCAAGTGAAGTCAAGAGAAAATACAATACTTACAAGAACAAGAAATATAGAATAGCGCTGGCAGTAAAATTGTGTTCAGTAAGGTTTATTATTTTTAAAATAGTGTACTATACAGAAAAATATTCTAGACTCTTACTCCTTCCCGTTTGTGACAAATCTTCAATTTCTGAACAATTATGCTGGAATATCATTATGACAGAGATATCCAGTACTCAGTGTTGTACAATTGAACTTCAGATGTTAATAAATACCTCAATCTCCAAAAGGAAATGGAATAGTCTGGGAGCACTTACAGCATTTTAATTATTGAAATGTTATTTCAATTACAGTGTAATTCCATAAAATAGCATATCTACTTACCTGATAAGATTTTGATTTTCTATAAAGCAACTTGTTCACAATCCAGCTATTTATATTTCGTACAATTGTATACAATTTGACACTTTTACAGCTGATTTGCAATTGCAAACAAGTAGAAGATTTTACAGTGTTCTGCTACAATAATCCACAGTGGGGCTAATGCTAGTTTGTATTTGGTTCCACAAATTTTATTGACAGATATAAATCTTAGAATATAACTACTATGTTCACCTTATGCAAGAATCCGGATAACATAATGCTTACGTCTCACTCCAGTGTGCTGTGGATGCAATGTCTGCAGAAGGATCCCAAAAAGCGCATAATAAAGCCTGGTTCTCTCCCCATTCCAACACACATTCAGTGTGCCAGGCCATTATATGGAATTGGGGAGGGGGGGCCTTGCGCATGCATCCCAAATCCCCCTCTAACATGCTGCTCTCCACTCGGGTCAAGAAAAGACAGGTCAAATTGCATTCCTTGACCATGAAGATGCAGAAGGAATTGATGGGGACAGGCCGGATGTATACAGGCCTCCCTTCCCATGTAATGACTTGATATTGAAGAGTGGGGAACCTAACTCTTAAATCTTATAAGAAATCCTCCGAGTGCTACACCCAGAGTACACTGAATTGAGCAGCTGATAACCTTACATCTAAACAAATAAGCACTAACAAAGCAAATCTGAATATGCTTATAATTTAAATTGCTTAGTTTACGGTAAAGCTGCAATCCACCTCCCACTGAAGTCAATAGCAAACTCACATTGATTTATTGGTGCTTGGTGCTAGATTCCACCTGAAATATAATGCATAGACAATAGGCTTGCTAATTAGGACATGCTCTTTAATTTTTTTAATATTAAATTATATACATACACGACCTAAAGAGCATATCGATAAAAATGAATTCATCTATTTTACAGTCTCTTGCTTGAAAAAATAATCTTCATATATGTTTAACTTTCCAGATCACACAAAATCATTAACAACTTGCAAAATGTAAGTTTCTCAGCAAGAACATGGTGGAAATTGATTTAAATATTCTATTTTTAAAAATCTACCTGAAGTCATTCAGGAAATTCATATATCAGGTGTTAAAAATGTATCAACCGCATTCACAAGAGAAACCCAAACTTTTAATATTTGCAGACAATTCTGCTACAATCTTCTGTAACAGACATAATATGACATTTTACACCATTAAGCCACGCTGAGAGCATGAATTGGAGAATACATATAAATCATAATTTAAGTAGTAATAGTTGGTGAACCAGACATGGAAAAATGAGCAGACCAGATAGTCTTTAAATTAAAAAAAAATCGTATTTCAAATATTGCTAAGAACATATACAAAATTGGAGTTTTTAAAAAAATCAAGTTTTAATTACCTAAGGTCACTTAAAATAACCAATTAAACAAGAGTCAACATAAGCCACCACCCAAAATACTGGGAATGAGGCATTAACTTAGCAAATTCCGAAATAATATACAAAAAGTCATGATAAAACAGTAAATTGTCAATAAGTACTAAAAATATCATTTTCTTGCTGAACTACTTTTTCAACTCTGTCCCCGTTGTTTTGTCCTGTGTTTTGGCTGCCTACCTTTTCCCAGGTCCAGTTTGAATAGTTAGATGGTTTCCCAGGGGGACAAGATATCAATCCATCATTCAATTGCATTAAAGGAAATATATACACATTTGAGTCTCCCTCACTGAGCCACAAGCATCATATTAGCTGACAGTTACTATAGCATTTTAGAATTATTTGTCACTGGATTGGTTCTACGTAGTTTGCTGGATAGAGGCCAACTTGTCCATTGCTTAGACGACCTTTGCACCAGCCTTGCTCATCTTCATCTTCAATTTTAGTTAGCTCTTCCCCTGTGGGGAGAAAAAAAAAATCACCCACTCATCTATACATAGACATCCCTAGGAGTGTCTCAGTAATTACAGTATTTCCTCTTTACACCAATAAGCATCAGAATGTTTAAAAGAATCATTTTTATTGCACTGTTCCCTGCATCTCCATACAGATGGGATAACAAAATCATCTATTAAAGAACCAAATTGACTGGATAAAATAAACACTGTTTTAGGGAAACCATTAAAGTGCCGATATTCAAATGTATCTAATTCCCAAGTGAGGCAGGTACAATCTCAGAATTACATGGGTTTTAAAGATTTGGCTCCATTTCCTTAAAAAACACATATGGACATAGCTCCCTAATAAATCAAAGTACAAGTTCAAACCTTAATGTACACTGTAGCAATGTCTTTTTTACAAGGTACTACTACTGAATATGCACTAGGATTACCTTACTAGAGATGTTCCAGAATGTTGAAGCCATGGGGGGAAAAGCATTTTTTTCCAGGAGAAAAAAGGTGATTTGGGGGGTAAATAGGCACATATGGATAATATGGAAAGGAAGGGGACTGTGTGAGCCACTTTGGGTTCGTTGCAAGAGGAAAAAAGGTAGGATATAAATGTAATAATTAGAAAAATGCAATGCTTATTTTTTTGGGACTCTCTACAGTTCCAAAGCCACTTTCTTCCTTTATGAACATAACATGTATTATGTATAACTTTGCTTGCTCATAAAATTACCGTTAAAACCAAAAAACATATAGAAGTACACTAAAAATTCACTAAAAAAATAGTAAATATGTAATTGTAGAACATTATAGTTTTACAAGTAAACTAATTTACACAATATGTTTCAGGGTTCCTGTTTTATATCACCAGAGGGAACTTCAGCAAGATGCCGGAAGAAAAAGAGAGGAAAACTTATCTGCTACTGTTTGAGAGGAATTGGTTAGAGTGGAATTCAGGGAAACCTGGTTTGAAGGAAAGGGTACTGAGACTTTATTTAGATGGGGAAGACTCTTTTACCGATTAGGAATATTAACTAGCATATTTAAGAATCTTTAAGTAATCACACCCTGTTATCTGAAGAGTGACATTTTATGCCCTTATGTAAATAATTCCCTTTAATAAATATTTTAATTTTTGTTCATTATGAAAGTTTGTCTCTAGTGGTGATGTCAGTCCAACGCCTATCACATACCAACCAGCTATGGAGTTTATTTTAGGTATAGAGGGTTTATTTTGGTGGCAGTGGTGAAAGGTTGTATAGCTACAAGCAGCATTCCCTAACAGTAATGTATAGCAGGCAACTTTATTAAAAACGTTGGCAGTGATTCCCATAGACCTAAGCCTCAAAACTTTTTTTAAAAGGGGGGGGGGGATATGTGTGTTGCATTCCACATAGTCTGCCGTGTGATGGCAGTAGCAGGATAATGTAGCATTTTCCTCACATGTGGGTTTTAGAACTACATTCATTGACTGCTAAAGCATCTAACCAGAACAAACCCAGAAACAGAAAACTCTACAACAAATCCCAAACAGTCAAGATTGCACGTTTTCTTCATATATTATGAGATAGTGACTCTAGTCACACTTCGGGAATCTGACCATGACTTGGAGTATCTCTAAATGTCTACAAGTAAAAGATAACTAGATCAATAATTTAATAAGGAATGGAAATCTTAGAGAGGATTTAACAAATATATTCCCCCCCCATGGTTTCAAAATTACCAGAAATTTTACACTTCTAGTCTTATGTCCTCCTATATCATTTTAAACAAATATTTTGAGAGAGTAAAGGCTGGGTAGCAATATATGAATACTTTGTTTTAAACACTATTCATCATTTTGAAAGACAATATTTCATAATCCAAAATCTTTGTTAATTATTTTAAAAATAAGGTCCATGGTGGTAGGGATGGAGAAAATGCTTTCCCCCTAATTTGTCCAGTTGTTTTCTGGGCCTTCACATCTCTATATCTTAACTTCTTCTAGTCAGATTAAATGTAAACAAGAAAAAAATCTTAACTGCTTCCACTTGAGCACCAATTTACTTCATATGATTCTGCCCATATGTCTAATACTACTATTTTAGAATAATTGTACAGATCTTATACTGGAAAGTAAGTCTGGGCCATCCAGGAAAATTCTGTGGGGTTCACAGGCCTTTCTGAAGATTGAGAGTACAGATCTTTGTGTGATTGGGGCCATCTTTCAGATGAAGGGGAACAGAGTACTTATGAACTCATTGCAACATGATCTGCGAGCTTATTACTAGGGGTGTACACCGGATCGGGTCAAATCCGATCCCCAGCACCTGGATCGGCCGATCCAATACGATCCGATCCGAAAAGGACCTGATCCGGATCGTGTTGGATCCGAGGATCGGTCCCTCTCTCGCACTCCTCACCTGCCAGGGCCATCCACGGACAGCCCCAGCAGGTAAGGAGCGCGAATGCGGGAAGGGAGTTTACCTGCTGGGGCCATTCCACAGCGGACGGCACCGGCATGTAAGGAGCGCGAGGGGGAGGAGGGGGCTTACCTGCCGGGGCCATCTGCTACCATCCGCGGGTGCTAGTGGACGGCCCCGGCAGGTAAGGAGGAGCGCGAGGGAGGGCTTACCAGCTGGGGCTGTCCGCTGCCATCCGCAGGCACCAGCGGACGGCAGCAGAACACCCCAGCAAGTAAGGAGCGTGAGGGGGGAGGAGTGAGGGGGCCACACTTACCTGCCAGGGCGTCCGCTGCCTTCACCTGCTCGAATCTACTGAGAACTAGGCTTCGCGGCCTAGTCCTTAGTAGGGTGCCATGTGATGATGTCATCAATGCAAGTCTATGGAGAAAAATGGCGGCCAATCCGAAAACTGGACCTCCGATTTTCGGATCGGGATCGGGTCCGATCCAATCCAGGGGACCTCCGATTTTGTTGCGATCCGATCCCGAACAAAATTGGAGGTCCCGATCCGATCCGGGGGGTCCGTGCACATCCCTACTTACTACCCTTTTTAATCATTTAAGAACCCTGCCACAGCTCAGCTGAGCATCATCTAGCAGCATGGCTCTCACAAGTATTGGAAATGTGTCTGCAAAGGCCCCAGGGAAGATGCAACATGTTGCATAGTCATGATGGCATTGTAGTGAAAAAGATAACTGAGGCAGCCATCCTTTTTCAGTACCATGCCATAGTAACCACACATTGCTACCACATTACATCTTCCCAGGGGCATCTGCAGAGGCATTTTTAGAGAGTGCAGGGGCTGTGTTGCCAGCTGATATTCAGGGAAGCCATTGCAATGCTTTTAAGCAATTCAAAAGAGGGAGCGAGCCCTCAGACCACCTTGGAATGAGTTTGCAAATATTCTCTCCCCCCCCCCCCCCGTGAAGTCTAAAGAATTTCTGTCCTTCTCCAGGAATTTCCCCAATTTCCCAGCTCAACCTTGGTCAGACTTTGGCAGCCCTACCAAACAGCCTACTGTTGAGGACTGCCACTGTATTTTATGTTTATATAATAAAGAAATGGTGACCAATTCATAACAAAATCAGTGAGTTGGAAGCCCTCTCTAATTCTTATAATTAGTCAATTCATCATCTCAACAACTTGTTACATTGTTTTATAAGACAAATCAAGGCAATTAGGAATTGTTGCTTTTCTAACTAATCTCCATATTTAATGTGAACATGATAATTTAATCACAATCTTTTATTTGCACTTTGTGCAGCCAGATCCTATGCATTAGAGATGAACCTCCGTCTCACAGTGGTTCCCTATTTGACCTGCAAACGTCTTCTGCAAGCTCTCCCCTTTCTCTCACATGGCAATAAGGTAGCCATGTTTGCTGATGACAAATTATTTAGGGTACTTAAAAAGGAGAGACAGTTAGAGCTCCAAAAGGATCTCTTCAAACTGCAAGAATGGGCATTAAAATGACAAATGTAGTTCAATGTAAGCAAGCGTAACATGATGCACATTGGGGCAAAACATCCTAACTTCACATATACACTAATGGGACCAGAACTGGCAGTGACTGACCAGGAAAAGGATGTTAGGGTCATAGTGGATAGCTCGATGAAATTACTCAAGTGTGCAGCTGCTGTAAAAAAGCCAAATTCCATTTTAAGCATAATTAAGAAAAGCATCAAAACTAAAACTGCCAATAAAACTTTTTAATTATGTGTAACAGATGTATTTTTATTGTGTTGTATAATGCCTTTATTCAATCTATGGTGTGACTACACTTTGAATACTGTGTACAGTTCTGGTCTCTGCACCTCAAGAAGTATATTGTAAAGCTGGAAAATGTGTTCAAGGGACTGGAGCAATTCCCCTATGATGGAAGGTTATGATGTTTGGGGAGTGTTAGCTTAGAAAAAAGTTGAGTAATGGGGGAACGTGATAGAGGTGTATAAAATTATGTATGGTGTGGTGGATAAAGAGAAGTTCCCTCAACCTAATACTAGAATATAAGAGAGATGAGGTCATCCATTGGGGACATCCATGGAGCTTAATGGTGGGAGATTCAGGACAGATAAGAGGATGTACTTCTTCACACAGCATATATAGAGATCACTACCAGAAGATGTAGAGATGGCTACCAACTTGGATTAGACAAATTAATGCAGGATAAAGCTATCAACTGCTACTAGTCATGATGGCTATGTATTACTTCCCATATCACAGGCAATATGCGTCTCAGTACCAGTTGCTGGGAAATATTAATATGAGGTTGTTACCTGCTTGCAGGCTTCCTAACAGCATCTGGTTGGCTACTGTGTGAATAGAATGCTGTACCAGATAGACCTTTGGTCTAAACCAATATGGCTCTTCTTATGCATCTGTAATGCAGTCTTCCCCAACCTGGCAGCCTCCTTGCCCCACCTCTCAGTGTGTCAGAGAGACAAATAATGCAATGATATATCACCTATCTTGTCCTCTATTTTGGATTCAATCCCCTGGGTACTGATGCTGATTTAACCAAAGGAGGTGCACCCACTCAGAAGAATTATCAGCAAATTCGGGGACTGCATTTCAGAAGTACAAAGAATAGTTAGAAAGCCTGAAAAAGCCCAGTGACAATGAAATTTTAAGAGTGGAGGGGAGCTACAAACCAGGGAGAAGGATGAATGCAAGACAGTGTCTGGAAAAAAGATGGTATAACAGATATAGATAAAAAAGGGTAAAGAGCCCTTTCATTGTCTGGATAGCTCATTTTCTAGTTCACAATGAGAATGCATTTTTAAAATGTCCCCTGGGACAGAAGTGAGAACTGCCTATATAAATCAGTGGAGACATCTACAATTTTAATCTAGCTGGAGTAGGCACCTGTGTCCACCCCACTACAAAATGAGGGGGAAAGCCCTAAAACAGGTCAATGAAGCATGGTATGGAATGGAAAACTAAGGGAGGGATGGAATGCAGTCGCTACAACTTTTCCTCTTGCGAAATGGATAACAATTTGAGACAAAAGCACTGTGCACTGAAACATTTTGTAGTGCAAGAGAAAAGTAAGATATGGAGAAGCAGCAGCAACATATTGCTTATGTCTAATTCCACCCTAAGAAAGACAATCCAAGATCCAGTTGGAATGCTGAGAAGGATCAAGCCAATCAGGGAGCAGAAAGTCCTAGATTTTGTGTCCTGTACAGAGGTCTGGAGAACAGAAACTTAGGAAAGCTAGTCTGGCCCTTCGTGTCTTTCAGTGAATTGTCCACTGCTTTTTGATTGAAGCTGTTAGCCAAGGCCTGCCATTCACTGCTCTGCACCAGTAACACCCAATGGATCTTCAGTCAGGTTTCCTTGCCCTTCATGGACACACAGATGTTTCACATGCTGTTTCACATGCATTCACTTCACTGGAATATGCCAAACTGTGAGTGCAAAGTAATACGAACACACTAGCTCCTTCCCTTTAAATGAAGAGAGAAGGTACAGTATATATCACAGCAGCAATAATGAATGTGTTACCTGAAATGTAACTGCAAAGTAACTACCACAAAGGCACCAACGTTTTGATATTTGGACAGAAATGCTGCTTAATGCATTAAAGAGCCATTTCTGTTCTAACATGGGTTTGAAAAACATACTGCTTGATTTGATTTGCCAAATTTATTTTTTAAAGATGTAGTTATCATATAACAAACTTATACACAGGCATTTGTGCACAACTCTTCGCACAGTTAAAAGAGGTTGAATAGGATGAACAAAAAATGGTCTAGTGATCCTACCCTGAGGTGCTATTCTTTCTAATTGACACTTACTAAATTGTACCAGCCCACTTGTAAGGCGCTGAATAAGTATTTTAAAATGCAATTTACAACTCCATTTTTAAAATTAAAAATACTTTTATCGCGCACTAGAAATCTTTTTATCCAAAGAAGGTGACTTCACTCCTCTTGCATTTCATAGGGCAGCAAAAGCGTTACTATGTCTGAGTACTTACCAGTCTTAAAGCTGAGTTCATCATGCTCTTGACCTTCGTAGTCGTACAATGCTCGTACTCTCACCTCCGTTGTAGGGGAGACATCTTCATCAAATGGATTAGTTTCTCCCTGGGCATCATTGGACGAAAACGGATTGTTGGTCTCTTCGTCAGACCACTCTGCGCCGTAACTTTGGTTTTTCTCATAGCTGCTAACACTAAACACAAGAGAAAGGTCTTTTAGCTTGTCTAGGAGAACTAGTTGGCAAAGGACAGGGTACATATATACTAACGGTGCATCACAGAGGCACCTCTTTAACAAAGCCGTGCTTTGCCATTTCAGACATCAGGAGCAAAGTCAATTTTCACATATAGTGCATTTAGAGAGAAGGACTGTACGTACAGGATATTAACCACCAACACAGCTTCAAACATCCATTTGAGAAAGAATGTTAAGTGGTGAGAGAGCCTCAGAAGAGGAAACATCCAGCGAGCATAGCCAGCAGCAGAGTTCCAGCAGTAGTTTCAAAGCACACTACCATATTGTTAACTTTTGTTGAACCAGTGAAGAAAAACCAACCAGAAAACAAAACAGTGATAGAGCATTGCTATGTTAGTCAGATTTGCAACACAAAGTACATAACCTCTCAACAAGGACTTCATGCATTGTGCAACATATGCTTTTGTAGAAGCCCTGAGTTGGAAACCCTGGATAGAAAAGTATAAGCATGAAAAACAATTTGAGAACAGTCTTTCACCAACTTTTTGTTTTTATTGTCCTCCTTTTCACTGACAGTACTTCCAGTATCCTCTTCATCTTCAAACGGATTGTAACTTGACTGTACTGACTGCACTGTGTTACTCGGGACACTAAGATTGCTATTGGAGAAAAAAAGCATTAAGGTGACCCTATCATTTTATGGACTCAATTATACATGCAGCTAATACCAGAGCCAAACATACAAATGCTTTCCTTTGTATAGCTTACCTTTTTATAAAAATAAAATTGCAGCTTCCATATATTAATATTCCCTCATCTTCCCTTCTGCCAAAGTAATTTTAACTCATTTCTCGTCAGAAACAACATCTGCTCAGTCAATTAATGTATAGACCAACAAGTGTGGTATGGTTCAGACATCATGGAGGCCAATCCCCAATGTAAGGCTCCAGCTTCAATCTATAGTTTGAAAACAAACTACAGCTAGTGATAAGCATGGAGACAATTGGTCACATCTTATGGTAAGCCATAATTATCACTCGGCATGAAATGGAAGAAATGCATATGCCTGCAGGGAACTCTAGATCAGCCCTCTATGCATCTGAACCAGGCCTTTTTAATACTCTCATGTGGTTAGGACAGCCATTAGGCCAGTATCATATTGAGAAGAGACATCAGCAAATTTAGCAATGTGATCATTTGAAAGATGTGGTTTGAAAGCTTTTTTTTTTTTTTTTAAGGACAGCATTAATACAATTTTAAAAATGCGAGGGCCAGTTTATTGATTCGAGAGGCCTTACACCACAGGGCACTTAAAATAGGCATCAATATTACTGCAAAGGTTGACCAAAGCTAAGGGAGATAAGAATTATGCAGAGGTCGTTACAATAATGATTGCTAAAAATTGGAAAGGACAAGGAAGCTATACAATAGAAGAATGGTATAAAGAAATATGGGATATGGCATTGAATGATAAATTGACGTGTAGAATGAAAATAAGGAGGGGAATGTCCAGTAAGAATGATTTTGGAGAAATATGGAGTCCCTTTTTGGAATATGTATTAAGTTCGGGGAAGGGACATCAACCTTCAAAAGAGCTGTTAAAATTTTGGAAAGATGAAGAATGATTAAGAGAAGGTCTCATGAGGATGGGGTGCACGGGGGGGTCGTAGAGGGTTATGTATTGTATTTTATGTTGTTTATGTTGTTTATGTTTTATTATGTCGAAACAATAAAAATTGTATATAAAAAAAAAGAATTATGCAGAGGTTAAGTCCATTCTCACACAATAAACCACAGCTCTGTGGGGGGCTCACCTGCATGAAAAGCTGCATATTAGGGAAAACAGTGAGGGATTTTCCATCATTCTACATGAATGGTCCCTGACATATGGAAGGGAACAGGCCCTATGCTGCTAATTTCTCATTATTGATGAAGCTTCAGTGCTCCTCATTGAGACTGTCGGAGTATGCTATAGAACCCACAACCCATACATTGGTACTAGGTGCATGAATGGCTAAACTTTAACGAGCTACACAGAAGAACTAGTAACAGCTCCAGTTCATACATGACAGTTTGGTCTACACATAAACATTCTAAAACTAGTTTTTGTAATAGATTACCAGGGTAGTTAGCAGCAATTCCCATATTGACAATAACTGGAATAATACTCCATTCGTAGACATTTCTGTTGGCTGTATCAGTACTTGCCTGGAGTGCTCAGCAATTGATTGAGGAGAGTCAGGATCATTTACAAGCACTGCAAAATGTGTGTTAACTTGCCCTTAGTATTACCATATTACACAGAGCTAAACCTTAAATCACTAAATTTTAGTATTTTCTATTTGCTTTCTTCCCACCACCACAATTATTGCAGTACTATGGCTCCTTCTAATTCTCGGTAAATAATTGGGTCAACCCTTCTGAACTAACATGTCAGTATTATGGAATTTGGAAACAGCAACATGCCTTCATTATTAGCAAATAATACAAAATTTGAAAATATTATTCCTCCATACAACTAGGGATTGTGCAGTTTTCTTCTATAGCGTAGTTTAATACAGATCATGAGGACTGAATAAAGTCAATCTATTTATTCAGATCAGGACTGGTCAGACTTTAAACTACAAAAATCCCAAAAGGTAAGTATACATATTGTAATATATCAGATGGTGTCATTCATAGTTGTAGTAAGCCCTGTTTAATTCTTTGTTATACCATTTGTTATAGTAGCAGCCCTACCTAGTTCTAGGAATTTTATAAGAGAGTAACAACCATTGAGAAGAGAAGTCTATCATTATGCATTAAAAGGAGAACAGTTTCATAATACATTATATCCATAAATATTATAAGGTCCCAGTATCTCCAGCTCAACAGATTTGTGATTAGAAAACCTAGAGGAGGCATCTGCTTATTAGCCTAGAAAGGTATTTTATGTCAGAATAGATAATTCTTTGTCATATACATTGCTGATCAGATTCAATATAAAACTGCTACTTATTTACCTATTTTCAACGAGAGCACATGATAGCATGTGTGAAATCTATTTTTTTGCAAACCCGTTCTTTTCTACAGATTACAATGTATTTGTATTATTCTGGAAGTTAACCTATAGTTGTTCAGTTCTCACTAAGTGCCTGACAGACTGACTCCCAAAGGAAGTCAAGTTTCTGCATACAGATCTTAAGCTACAATATCTATTTCGCTATGATTCTCTTTGGACAGTCTCTCCAACCCAACCCCTAAGCTCTCACTCCCACACACATTCCAAGCAAGTCAGGCAACGGCACCTTTTTCAGAACTCTGTGACACTCTGACTCTGGGAGATTAGTCTCCTTTACTGCAGGGATGGAGAACCTATGGCTCTCCAGATATTGTTGGATTCAAACTCCCATCAGCACCAGTCATCATGACCAATGGATAGGAAAGATGGGAATTACAGTGCAACAACATCTGGAGGGCTACCAATTCCCTACCCATGCTTTAAAGGATTTAAACTCTCAGTCAGGAATGATCATTCAAAGAACTGCAACATCTCCCAGTTCAGCTGGTGACTTCTTCCCAACATGAGGGAACATTAGAGGGGCGCAGGAATGAGCATGTTAGCTTGAGGCCCACTCCCAATTTTTCCTTAGGGAGAATGTGTCTAAACAGGGCTTAGGAGACTAACTTTCCAATATACTTAAAATGCTACATATTTCCGATATACTTCAAAATGCTAGTGTTTCAGACTTTAATCAGCGACTGATGCTAAAAGACATCACAGTCACTTACCTGCTATTTTTATTATGCTGTGAAACTTGATCTCCTGTCTGATTAACACCAGTCAGAGTCACTCCATCTGCAGCCTTTTTCTTCTCTCTTCGACTGAGAGTGCGATTCAGATCAGCTGACCAGTCCTACAAAAATGAATATTTGAAGCAGTTTCTTGCCACAGTACCATCCCATACTGCCACCTATGCTCCAAGGGCTCCATTCTCTCTGGAAACAATCTAGCACGGACTAACTGTTGGGGTATAAAATGCCATCACAGTTTCCTCTCTATTGAGATAGGACAAGAGAGTATCCTACCTTCTATACAATGGCTTGAGACCACTTGGAATTGCAAATGTTTAATTCTGTGTCATAGTTCAATCAAGGCCATATTGTATCCCTGCTCAACTGGTTATGGAGAACCTGGAGTTTGAGTGTCCTTACAAGAAGTATTGTAACACACCCATCTAAAGCCCAGACCTCTTTTTTATTAAACAAACAATGACATTCATCTTTCTTTTGTTCCCCTGGATATTGTCATTCTAGTTCCCCTCAATTCTTTTGTGAATCTTTATTTTCTAAACCTATAAATGGTTTTAGCACCTCAAAACCAGTTGTGATTCCAAGGGCTTCTTGGCTGGCAGACATTTTGCCAACTAATTTTTTGAATGCTTCGCTGACTGTCCTTATATCTCTGAAGACCTGAACTTTCGGTGTTTGATGTTCTTGCTGGGTCTAATGTAAGCTCTCTCATTAGCTTTCCAACACGCACTTCCGCAACCCCATCCTCCCCCGCCCTGAACACCAAAGCAGACCATGAAACCTCCTTTGGCTTCCTGCCATCTCACTTCTCATCACCCTCCACACCTCCCTTCTCTAGAACAGCTTGCAACAGTTAATTCTTGAATTGCCTTTCAGTTTATTTTCTCAGTAAAGCTCTGACCTCATCGGTTGCTCCTTCCTGAGTATCCTACAAGGGCACTCAGTTATCTCGACTATGTTCGTATGACTGGTAAAATGAATGTGAGCTCAATTCAGACATCACTGCAAATTGTCCTTAGTACAAACCCAGGCTTCAGATTCTGGATTACTAGTCAAATGCAATTTAGGTATCACACCGAATCATCATTAAAATTCCTCAGCCCTGGTCTGGTGCGATATCCGAGTTCAGTAAATTTTAAGTATGGACTTGGATTCAAGAACCATGAATGATGTTCCTTGCATGCATCAGTACTTTTCTACTCTTCTTGCCACTAGACCACACACACACACATACACACACACAGTGCCTGAAGATCAGAACAGTATGCCGTTTTGGGTGGAGGTGTTGCAGTCAGATGGGGGGGAAATTGTCAGGAATCTGCAAACACAAATATCCATGAATGGAACTGTGGAAGTGGAACAGAGCACTCTGTATCCAAAGTACCCTGACCTCTGGTATTTACTTTATCTAGTTAATAAATTTATTAAACACTTCATAAAACAATTTTCTTTAGGCTTTTAAACATCTATAATGCTAGTTCCTTAAATTAGAACATATAAAAAAACCAGTTTATCTGCATCTCTCCATTACCCAGCCTAGAGATTTGACGTCCTGGAAAAATTCAAGGGGGGGGGCCTCCCTTTCCCCCAGTGCCCCACCAAAATAACCTTTTTTGTTTTTTCCGAAAAACTGGAAAAATTGAACCATTTTGAATTACGATTTTGTTTTTCAAAGGATGAATAAAATGCTTGAGACAAGGAATTCATATACTGCCACCCAGACTTTACTCTCCCAAAATGATATATTAAAACTATTGAATAGAAATACTTGTATGTAAGACCAGCGGTGTAACATTTCTTGAAATTTTGAAGCCATGGAGAAAAAATCCAGGCAGATCTCTGGAGGGAAAACAACCTAGAGTTTTAATTCAACCACAAACCATGAGTTAAAATTCTGGGTTGCTTCCCCCTCAACAACCCAGGATTTCAGGTTTGCACATCACATGAACAACCCATTTCTGGGTTGTTTTCTAAAGCAGCTGCGAAGTGGATACAAACAGGCAGGAGGCAGTGCACACTTGCTCTCTCCCACATGGCTTGTTGTTACATGCAAACCAGGTCTTTGTTTCTGAGTAGCAAGCTGAGCAAGTTATACTCAAAGCTAGCATCTAAATAACACACATGCATGTGTACAAAGTAACCATTAACAAAAGGAAGCTGAATAATTGTACAAACAACACATGTAGTTTAGCATGTTATCATTTAGAAGCTTAAGTATGAAACTAGAGTTAAGTATAGCAGTATTTAAGAGTCTTAACACTTACTTCATCCTTGTTGCATGAAAAGCAAACAAAATATGTGTTAAGAGAGTTAATATCTTATTTAAAACATTTAAAAACTACTCCTTTTTTTAAAAACGCTTCCTACTGACAGCATTTGAATACAATATATACATTGATTTAAGTAATTATCTGAAACTATATAAATGTCTTAAACTCTTTTTATGCTGGTTTTTAATCACTATTTGCTAACGCTATTAGCTCATATCAAAGAAAATCCTCTCAAGGCAAGAATAATTTAAACCTTATTCTGACGTTAGTTTTATGCAGTAACAGCCTGCAGGAATCAGGAAAAAAAGGTTGCAAAGTAAAGCCCTTACCTCAAACTGTGGCCAGTTCATTGACATGCCTGGACCATGATTAGCTCTGAACCACCTTAGATCTTCAACAGCATCTGCTGCTTTAATGTTCTGCTCCAATTCACGATAAATATTTTTATAGCTGTAAGTAATGCACATTGATTTAGAAGTCATTACAAAACTATTAGGAGAATTATTTTAATCAAGTCTTACGCAACAATTTCCCTAGGTATTATTTTAGTATGTTGCACGAAGTGTCCAGTGTTCCATCTATCTGGTCCACCATTTTTGAGGCTTGAGGATGTAGACATGATGCTTGTAGCTGTACTACATGCTCTCAGTCCTTGCATATCCTGGCTTATTCAAGTTAGTTGGGAGGGGCTGGCTGAGTGGATTCAAGGAGTGGTAAATGTGTCTTTGTGCGACAGAGTGGTGCCCACCACCTTGAGGAGGCAGTGGTGCGTCCGCTCCTGAAAAGCCCTCCCTGGATCTAGAAGTTTATAGCAACCAGCAACCAGTCACTACTACTCCTTTTTTTAGCAAGGTGCTTTAGAGGGTGGTGGCTAGGTAGCTGCAGATATTCCTGGAGGATGCTGATTATCTCAACCCATTTCAGTCTGGGTCTCAAAAGAACAGGTTGCTTACCTGCGGTTCTTCAAGTGGTCATCTGTACATTTGCACATATGGGTTCTGCGCCTGCACAGAGCCTCAATCAGGAACATTCTATAGCTGAGGAAAAATTTTGGCAAGAACCCTTCCCCCTCCATCAAATACGCATGCTTGGAGCGGTTCCGGCCCGTTCCCTCAGTTCACTGAGACTGTCGTAGAGCCTCGAAACCAAAGGAAAAATCTCCCTGGTATTGGTAATAGTGAATACTGACACTAAAGTGAGGATGGAGGGTGTGTGTGTGAATGCACAGATGACCACTCGAAAAACCAGTTACAGGTGAGCAACCTGTTCTTCTTCTTCATGGTCTCTGTGCATCACACGTTTAGGAGAGTAGCAAGCTTGCTTACCTGGAGGATGGGTTGGTGTCACTCAAAAAAGCAATGACAGCACAGTCCTTCCAAAGTTGGTATGTTTTCTGGATTGGATGTCAATGCGGTAGTGGCGGACACGGTTGAGACCAGCTTGCTGCTCTATAGATCTCAGGTAATGGAGTGCCTTTGTCAAATGCGACCAACATGGCCATTCCTCAATTTGAGTATGACACTGTGCCTATAAGTTGGAGCCCTGAAAGTGAATATGCTAATTGGATGGTGCTGACAATTCATCGCACAAAGCACTGGGAAGACACTGGTCATCCTTTCTTGGCTTCTCCACAGCATACAAAAAGTCTCTGTGTCTTCAGAATGCTTCTGTTCAGGCTTGATAAAAGGCCAAGGCTCTGCAAGCATCAAGAGTGAGGAAGGAGAAGGAAAGAACGTAGGTAGTATTATGTCCTGAGTCATATGGAAAGATGAAATGACCTTTGGAAGAAATGCTGGTTCAGTCCTTAAGCCTACCTTGTCTCTGTGAAAATTAGTATAAGGAGGATCGATATGCAATGCGCAGAGTTTACTTGATCTTTGTGCGGAGGTAATGGCCACTAAGAATGCCACCTTCCAGGACAGGAGTCTGAGATCCACAGAGGCCATTGGTTCAAATGACTTAGCTGTTAGTACCTTGAGAACTACCAACAAACTCCAAGCAGGGGTTTGAGCACATATTGGTGGGGTCCCCATAAGAACCTTTTTGTTAAAGAATGTGAAAAAATGGAGAATCCTTGAATCGGATCATGCTTATCCGAGATCACAGCTAAGTAACCTTTAATAGAAGGTAGTTTCAAACCTTTAACAAACAACGAATGAAGAAATTTAGAAACAATTGAGATAACACATAAAGTGGGATTTTCCCTTTCCTGTTGAACAAAGTCTGCAAAGATTGTCCACTTCCTTGCATAGGATCACCTCATGGGTGGTTTTCTGGCTGCTTCCAAAATTTCATTTAAATGCAGAGTGAATTGGTTATTTACTTGTGTGACCGAAGTCTCCATGCCGTCAGTTGGGGTGGGGCGGGGGTGAAGATCTGGATGATGAAATTGACTGAGTTGCTGGTATAATAGGGACAGTATGGAAGGCAGCCGTAGGTATTGTCCGTTCGTCCTGCGGAGGAGCGAGCAAACCAAGCTTGTCTTGGCCACCAGTTTGCAGTTTGTGTTCTGTTCAACAATCCTTGCCAGGACCTGAGACAGGAGAGGAAATGGGGAAAATATTTGAAGAGGTCTCCCATCCAATCCACTAAGAAAACATCTCCCAGTGAGTTCTTGACGCATCCTGCCCTGCTGCAACACAGGTGGCATACTTTGCCATAGCATGCAACAAAGAGGTTCACTGTAGGTGCACCCCACTGTTTGAAGATTCTGTGAAGGGTTGTAGAATGCAGTTGCCATTCGTGCGTTTGATGAAAAATTCAGCTCAACGAGTCCACTGTGGTATTCTCGGTGCCAGCAATATGAATCACTATCAGGGTTATATGTCTTGAGATGCAGAAACGAAAAGTTTTCATTGTGAGAGCATTCAGGCGGGTCGAATGAGTGCCCCCTTGCTTGTTTAGGTATGCCACAATACTGATGTTGTCTGCCAGTACTTGCACAAAAGTGCTGAGGAGCAAAGTTTCGAACGCCAGTACCGCCTTTTTTTTTCCTGCCAACAGTTCTAGGAAATTGATGTGTTGGCTGCATTCCCAGGTTGTCCATCTGTCTTGAATCCAAAGAGTGTTCATATGTGCCTCCACCAGCCCTTTAAAGAGGCATCTGTCGTCAGTACTGCCTGTGGTTTCGGTAGCAAGAATGGCAGGCCTTTTAGGGGGTTGTGCTCTTGCATCCACCATTGGAGGGATAATCAGATGTCCTTCAGTACCTGAAGGAGGGAGTGAGCCTCCATTGGTAATTTGAACACCGACAGAGTCTTGCCCATTCTACCACTGAGATCATGGCTGCCATGTAGCCAGGGAGATGCTGGATCTCAAACGCAGAAGCTTTGGTATTTCAATGTAAGTGTTTCACCAGATGTATAAGTGTGTTTACATATGGGCAAGATAGATGCCAGTTATTGAGTCTAAAGTTGCTCCTATGAACTGAATGGTTTGTGTTAGGGTGAGAATCGATTTTTTTGTATTAATATAAAGGCCGACTTAGCACAGGAGATGAATGGAAATGGCAATATCGTGTGGAAGGGCAGATCGGGTTGGACTGACGATGGGAAGATCTGAAGCCCTAGAGTCCTCAGATGGGTACATACCACGGCCATACATTTTGTAAGTACTCGTGGTGCTATAGATAGGCCAGACGGAAGAACTCTGAATTGGTATACATCTTGGTCTATGACGAATCTGAGAAATCTTTGGTGACTCTCTTCTATCCCTATATGGAAATAGGCGTCTTTCAGATCTATGGATCCAAACCAATTCCCTTTCTGGAGAAGTGGCATGATGTTCGCTAATGTTGGCATTCAGAATTTCTTTGGGGTAATAAAGTTGTTGAGTAGTCTAAAGTCCAGAATAGGACGGATTCCTCCGTCCTTCTTTGGCACTGGTAAAGTAACATCAGTAGAATCCAGTCAGTTGATCTTGAATTGGAATTGGGCAAATCGCTCCTCTCTGAAGTAGCGATTTCATTTCTTCTGGTATCAGCTCCGAGGGTGCAGTCGAAAGGATGCCAGAGAAAAGAGGGACGGAGTCAAATTCTATCCTGTACTCATTTTGAATCATTGATAGGACCCATTTGTCTGATGTTATGGTATTCCACATGTGGAGAAATGGTTTGAGACAGGATCCAAAGATTGGTTGTGAGATTTCTTGCATCGGTGTTGAGTCGTCAAAGATGTCTTTTGTTGGTATTGTCCGGAGGGGGGGGGGGCTTAGAAGAGTGAGAGCGAAAGGACGAATATGGTTTTTTTGCATTCAATGAGGATTGTGGTCGTGATGACTTTTCATTAGAATGTCTATATTGTGAGAAGGATTGGAGCAGATATTTCCCATTCGTGTCTTCTTAAGGCTATTGCCCCCACCATGGCCTTGGAGTAGCAATCGGCCTGGTGTTGGGTAGTGTTATCTGTTGCCGTGACAACTTCATGGCCTCTTTTTGGAAGAGGTGGGCCAATTCCCCTTTATCTTCAGGGAGGTAGTCACATAATGAACCTACCTTTTCCCACAAAAATAATTGATATCTAGCCATGGTAGCTTGATAATTGGCTACTTTTAGACCCAATACAGCAGATGAGTAGCTTCCCCCCCACACACACACACACACCTAACCGTCTCCCCTCTTTGTCTACTGGAGAAGAATGAGCTCTTTGGGATCTCCCCTGGGATGATTCTACGATAATAGAATTCGGCTTGGAATGTTTAAAGAGGAATTTAGCATCCTTTTCTTTAATCTTATACATATTCTCTAGACTTTTAGAAGTAAAGAGCATAGAAGATGGAGATTTCCAGGACCATTGCACAGTTTGCAATAGTGTAGGTGAGAATGGAATTACGACTGGCATGGCAGTATCCACGTAGACAACATCAAACACCGGATCCTTCAGTTTCTGGGTTGGTTGTTGAGTTTTCAAATCATGGGATTGTGCCATGCAAAGTACTTGGTCGGAAAAGTTTCCCATGACCTCTGAGGGGGATGGTACATCATTTGTTCTGACTGGTGTGTCGGGCGATGCTACCGATGGAGCCACCGATCAAACAGACGTAGAGTAGGATTAATAGCCTTCTCCATCTGAATGTGGTAAAGAGGATCTTTGCGAGGTCTGAGATCTTTGTATGGTAGCATCTTGTGGTTCTGGTGCGTTCGGCAGCGCAGGTGTAGTCATAGGATAATTCTGAGGATTTCAATGTTGTGGTGGAGTGAAAGGATTGGATTGACTTGCAGACCTAGGCATTAGTACCAATCTTTGATCAGTGTTGTTTATTTGTGGTCTTGATAAAGAGGATGAGGGAACGTTGCTTTCCGAAGGATGGTCTTGAGGTGGACAATTCTCGTAATGATGCATGTGATAGTAATAATAGTCTCTTCCTCTATGATCTCTCCACTCATTCCATGAAGGTTGTCTGCGTGGAATGGACCATTCCGAGCATCTGTCCCAGTCCGATAACGGAAATCGGGATCAATGACTGTGTGGATAGAGTACTTGAGAGTGGTCCTGTATGGATCTGATGATATTGAGTCCGGGGATCCCCCATGGAGAGAACATGTTTGTAATAACAATTGGTCCTGATGTGGATGTATCCTGGTATCATCCAGTTCGGTATGGGATTGAGGGGGAGTGGAATCTCTTATTTCCTTCTGAGGTAGATGGTAATGGGGGTATGGCTCAATCCTTCTGAGGTGGAGTCGATGGCCTCGGTACCGATGTAATTGTTTGTGGTGTTGTAACAATCAGAGGAGGTTGACCAGTTGGCATCGACGGACGTGTCGGCTGGCATGTTGTGTAAGCCACAGTTATAACAGCTTGATTAGATTTATCAGGCTCACTCCTTTTCTTCTTAGGTGTTTTTATGTTCTGGAGCCTTTGGAAAAAAAATTTTTTTGCCTTTTTTGCCAATTTCTTAAGCCACTTTTTGGGTAAGGGAGCGCCCAGGAGTAGGAGGGTTGATAGTAATCACCTGTGGAGATTTGTCTGGCGATCGTTGTGCCATAGTCACTCTGGAGGAAGGGACGACTAGTAAAGCTCTTTTCCACAGTTCTGCTCAAAGCCTATCCGCTCTGTTATGGCGGGCGTGTTGAGAGAACGACTGGCAGAACGAACAGGTCTCGACTACGTGTCCCTCACCTAGGCAAAGTAAACAGAGTGAATGCCCGTCGGTAGATGGAATTTTACTAGCACACTTCAGGCTTTTATGGAAAAGGGCCTTGGAGGCCACACACCTCCAGGGCATGATCTCCTTGCTGACGGGAGATCGAGAGCGAAAAAGGGTTGTACAAGCACCATCCCCGAGGGCAAGCTGGTAAGACCGCCAGGAACTACCTGGTTGGGGGAAGAACCAGAAAAGGGGATAGTTGTAAGGCAACTACCCTCTCTTCTCCTCATCCTTGCTGTTTTAAATTTGTATTTTAATCTGTATTAATTCCTGCTGCTGGTTTTATTCTGGTTTTATTCTGGTTGTGTTTTTAGATTGTATGTTATTTGCTGTTTTGGGATTGTGGCTTGTTTTATATTTTTAAAATGATTTTATGATTTTAATTTTTGTGAACCGCCCAGAGAGCTTCGGCTATAGGGCGGTATAAAAATGCAATAAATAAATAAATAAATAAATAAAAACTGTAGTGAACGAAATAAAGAAAAAAGAAAAGTAAATAGAAAGAAAAAACCTCAGTAATGTTCATGATGCAATCTCTTGGAGACAAGTCCCCTACGAGGCTCACACTACAGCAGTCGAAGAACTGAGGGAACGGGAGGGAAGTGCTCCAAGCATGCATATTTGATGGGAGGGGGTCCTGCCAAAAATTTTCCTCAGCTATAGAACGTTCCCGATCGAGGCTCTGCGCAGGCACAGAACCCGCATGTGTGATGCATAAAGATCACAACGAAGAACTAGCCTTGAATCCATTCAGCTTTGGTCGCCCAGATGAATGACCTGTTGTGGAAGAGGGACAAAGGGAGCGCAACTCCGTTGATCTTGCCTGATCCCTCTGTGCCTTCTGATACTGTTAACAATGTTATTCTTTTGGATTGTTTCTGCAAGTTGGGAACTGGAAACACTGTTCTACAGTGGTTCTGCTCCTATACACAAAGCTTATATGTAAAAATAACACGTGCATGTGTACAAAGAAACCATTGACAAAAGGAACAATTGAACAAACAACACATGTGCAGTTTAGCATGTTATCATTTAGAAGCTTAAGTATGAAAACTAAGATGATTCCAGAAAATAACATTAGTGAACTGTGCCTTGGCTCCCTGGCAATTGTGAGAGCCAACAAACAGACTGGCAGGACAAGTTAGAGACTCTATGGGTGGACAGTCCCTGACTCTGGGAATTGGGGAGCTTGTCTGTCCTAGATGGGATTGCATTCCCTCAGAAAGGACAGGTATATAGTATGGGGATGCTCTTTGATTCATCATTATCAGTAGAGGCTTCTGGTGCAAAGTGTGCCTATTACTAACTCAAGTAGATATATTAGCTACAGCCTTTACTGGACAAAGACAGCCTAGCCACTGCAGTCCATGCATAAGTAGCTTCATGTTTAGATTACTGGAACACGCTTTATGTGGGGCTTGTGCTTGATTCGGAAGCTGCAGCTGGTGCATAATGCAACAGCCAGGATGCTGAGCGGGGTGCTTGGCCATGCCCATGTTACACCAGTGTTGAAGCAACTGTACTGACTACCAATTAGCTACCAAGCCAAATATAAGCTCTTGCTGTTGGCATATAAAACCCTGAACAGCTTGGGACCAGGTTACCTAGCAAATTGCCTTTCCTGATATAGACCTATATGATCATTAAGTTCATGGAGGAGGCCTTGCTAGTTGTACCGTGACATGGAGATTGCCATCTGGCGCCAACTCAGGAGCAGGTCTTTTCTGTGGTGGCCTTTCCCCGCTGGTATTTGGGAGGCACCAACTGTGGCATGCTTTAGGCGCAAACTGGTTAGAAATATTTTTTAAAAAATACGGTAAGTGAGATATAAAACTATTAAATAAATAAATGAGTTCTGTGCAATACACACACATGTAAAAGCTTTAATCTATTGTCTTAAACACCTGATGAATTTAACACATATGCTAAATTTAACCTTTTATTTATTTATTATTATTATTATTATTACTACTACTACATCTCTTTCACGCTCATGGCGGTTTTTCTAGACGGACATGATGGGCTTTGCCAAGTCATACTGTCTTTCATTGATTCAAGAATTTCCTGACAATTGAACATGTTTTAATTATGACTGCTTTCTGGATGTTGGTGTAGATATATTCTGGTAGGCCCAGTTTTTGGAGGTTTTCTGTATGGTTTTTTGATGTGATGCCGGTGACTGATGTGACTAATGGAATAATTGTGACCTTTGCCTGTTGCCATAGTTCTTAGACTTCCATGGCCAGTGGTGTATATTATTATTATTATTATTATTATTATTATTATTATTTACATTTATATACCACCTCATAGCCGAAGCTCTCTGGGCGGTTTACAAAGAATATATATACATACATATATGTAGTTTAAAGCTGTATATACCACCAGTTGAACAGAGAAAGAAGACAGCTGCTTCAATCCACAGAACACAACTTGAGTGCAAAATACGGATCGAAGTGCCCAGATGCACTTCACAAATCAGCAGTACAATTAGTGCAAGCCTGTATAAATTTTAACATGAGGGGATTGTCCAAGTACAAGGGGAATGCAATTACCCGATGTGTAAGCCTCTACAATATTATGCATCCCATTGAAGTATCCACAGTCCCTTGGACAATAACTTAATAGTATGGCATTACTGATTCATCACAAGCTAAGAGCAGGAAGCATTCTGCATACCATTTGACAAACTCTTAATGCACAAGCTACTTTATTACTAGAAAGGGGATGGGGGTCATTGCTTGCATTATTCTACTGCAGCACTTCAAAGTAACGAAATTGAGTCTAACAACATAACTGCAATCCATTTTAGCCTGAGAACTAAAAGAAAAGAATTCCTAAAAATAAAAAGGAAGCTTAAATCCAGCATTTAACAACTAATAGTAATTGCCAGCCATTACACTGCTTAACAGCACAATCCTAATTTCAGACTCCTATCTATCCATAACCTACAGTGCCACAACAGGTGACTGGACAAATAAGCTACACAGAGTAATTTATTTTTCCCCCTTGCCTGCCTGGGCAGGTATCCCAGCTTCCTTTGCAGGTTGTCAAGCTTTTGCCAGGTCCCCTTTCTCCGCCTGTATGCACCAAAAGGGCAGCAGGGGGTGGGGGCTCAATTCCTTGAACATCTGCAGAAATGGAACAAAATTTAATATAAAGGTTCCCTTATGGGAAGCCATGACATGCACTGCTGGATAAATGTGGGACTCTGCATTTTCATGGAAAAGCGAGGATTTATCTGCATGTGAAACCGTTTCAGAAGCACAGGGGAGAGAGGGGGGACTCTCTCCCCTGTGCTTCTGAAACGGTTTCAGTGGAGACACAGCCAAATGTGGCAGGAGAACAAGTTTGCTCAGAGATCGCTCCAGAGAAGCAGAGTGGCAGCAGCATTTCTGGCCACTCTTGCCGAGCAGCTCTGTAGGAGATCTCCATAACTCACACTGGTGCGACAAACAACATGCTAATCCACTATTGGTAAAGTAACGTTTACTGCAGACCATAGATACCCAGGTTGGCTTCATTGGGAGAAATAACCCACCATGGGTGGGAAAAGCTTCCAGACAATATGCTAAGCCATCATGGCTTAAATAAACCATAATGATTTATAAACCTTACAAACACGCATAGTGACAACCCACAGTGACTTAGTGACTTATGTGAACTTATGTGAACCAAGTCACAATTTATTTTTCCTTATTAGTGACGTAGCATATTTCTCTACTAACAAATCCATTTGTGAAGACGTAAAGAGCTGTATTAGAGAAGGGGTTGGATGCTTACATTTCATTAGCATTGGGTGAGGGGGTTGCATATGGAGAAGGGCACCTTTTACAACAGGGGTGAGCCTTATGTGGTAATTGGCCTAATTTTGAAAACCTCTAAAAGCAACCACTAGATCTCTGGCAAGAGTGGCCTGTTCCTTTTCCAGCAGCCCACCAAAAAGGGAGGGGAGGGGTGGCAGAAAGTGAGGGAAGGGGAAAATGAGGAAAGGGCAGCTCCCAACAGATTATACTTGAGGGAATGCGGCCTTCAACAGACAGGAACCCAACCTTCATACTTACATCAACTAATTCATCAAAATCTTTTGATAAATTATAAAATTGTTCCAATTATTGGGCAATTCTAACAAGTTAATTTTAATAAGAGTACTAACAAATATTTTATAGAAGTCAGCAAATTCAAAGAATGTTAAAACAGATATCTGTCACC
Source organism: Anniella stebbinsi (assembly GCA_029215795.1). Classification (NCBI taxonomy): domain Eukaryota; kingdom Metazoa; phylum Chordata; class Lepidosauria; order Squamata; family Anniellidae; genus Anniella; species Anniella stebbinsi. The sequence goes on from JARDYH010000003.1 coordinate 96,996,346, forward strand.
CCCTGTCCTCTATCTTTTATTGAGTAGTGAGCTATACAGCACTATTTATTCTTATTATACTATTGCACACAAAGACAACTTCAGCACACAAGACCTTCCATCTTGTATGTTTACCTTGGAACCGTAGACAAGTCAAGATGTTTCTCAACCTCCAACAACACTTCTCGGAAGAAACGGATACGTTTTTCCTCAAACTGCTGACACTGTTCAAAAACTTGCTCCATATTTTCCATATATTGAGGTGTAGTACCATCCAGGTCTTTAAGGGATTTTTCATACTTCTCCCTTGTCTTAAAGAAATAGATAGGGAAAGTTATCCAAAATACTGGACTTTTCTATTCTTTACTTGCCCTACTTAATCCATGCATAGCAGGCTGCAATTGTAATTTTAATCTTCCACCACAAGCAAATTCTGTTTCATGCAACAATCCACCAGAAGAGGGAAACCATTTCAAAGTTTCTTGGAAATAAACACCGGAATGTGATTTTTTAAGAATGCAGAATAGCCTAAATATAAACAAATTAGGAATGTAGGCCAATACAAGACTGGCTATGGTAGAGGCAAAAAAAAGCAACCCCTTGCTCACAGATATCTCAAGCATGGTAGGCTAAAATTAGGTCTAGAGACTGATTCCACAAATCCATCTAAGTTCAGGTCTGGCATACTGTCTCCCTCTAGCAGGCTTATAAATTAGTTCTGCTACTGGCCCAGATGGGACATAATACTAAACCATAACTTTGCATTGCGAGAACTAGTCTGGGTGAGGCTCAGGCTTGCAGGCTCCCCCTCCCCTTTCCTCATCTGGTATAGCCTCAAAGAGAATTCTAAAGCTTTCATTTCATTCTTTTTTATTAACTACAGCTCGCCATGTTGTCCAAACCTGACAAACTGTGATAAATCTTAACTATGTGTAGTGGAAACAAGACAACTTCAAACCTTAGTTTCAGACGTTGACTTGTTTCCACTAACTGTAAGATTAACCATGGGTTTAGGATTTGAATGCAACAGTAAACTATAGTTAATTTAAACAGAAGTGAATACTTCCAATCTCCTTCTTGCAACCACACCAGAGGGGAGCACACAAGATTTGCTGCAGCTTGTTCTTGTACAGTTAAAACATGGTTTACTGTTACGCTCAGACACAATCTCTATGTAATGAATTTACAACAACAAAAGAAAAATAAAATTGTTCAATGAGTTACTTAACAAACCTTGGACTGTTTCTGACATTCAAGAATATATCTCATTAAATCCATAATAAAAAATAGGCATTGTAGGTGGACTAACAGCATAAAGCTCCATTATACAGAACTCTATGTACTTGAACACCAAATTCAACATTTTAAGGATATCACAGAAGAATATCAACGTGTATCAGGTACCTGTTTCATATTTTCAAACAGTATAAAAGGTGCTATACACATATATAATGCACAGATGCATAGAGGATACAAATCAAACAAAATTCTGCACTTAATCACAATTGTCCTTTCATTAGAACACCGTGCTATCAAGGCCTGCATTAAGGGACTAATTTTTCATACAGCAAATTAAGATTTTAAAAAGTGTGTGCGAGTTCTACACACACATTTTAATTGACTAGAAAATTTAAGAGTATTAAGGCAAATGCAAGACAGTTCTTCACTCTTTTACTGGGATCATTTCTATATAACAGCCCTGGCTTTATTTATAAATCTAGCACTATAGTAATATTTCCATTTGTCTGCGCTGAAAATCAATGCCTGTAAAGCATTATGCTCAAAAGAATACATTATAGTTTACCTTAAGAACATCCTGTTTACTTTTATCCACTTTGTCCTGCAATTTCTTTAGTTGTTCTGGATTCAGAGCTGGGTCAGCTTTGCTATTAGCCTCTCTGGATGCAGCAAGTTTTTCCTCTTTGCAGGCTACATGATATGCTTTCTTAGAAGCTTCCACCTAGATGACATGTTTTAACAGATATTTAATGCTTAGACATAATCACTATAAGCACCCACCAGAGATTAGATATTGAGGAAAAGCATTGTTATGGGACTCAGGGATGCATCCAGGTATCTTTAAATAAACCCAAGAATTGTATGCTGAAAACTGCTGTAATGGACTGCTATAGGAGTAGATTTGAGGCACCAATATTTTACAAAATCCTGGATTACTCTTTTGGATCTGACAACAAATCTACGTTTTTGTTAATTACTCAAATTAAAACATCTGTTTATCACCAAAGCCTGAACTTACAATTTAATAAATAGTGTAATCCTAGGCATGTTTACTCATAAGTAAATTCCATTGAGCTCACCAGGACTTAGTCTCTAGAAAGTGTGCTTTGGACTGCAGCCGAAAGCTACCACATCACTGAGAAAAGGACATTTGTAATAAGGAATGAAAAATAAATTTCCAGTAGAACCCTAATCCATTCACAGCCTTGAATAAAAGTGTACAACCTCACCAATTAAAACTTGGCCACTATCAATTTATCAGCTAAAGCTTTGATTAGTTTACTGATTAAAGCTTGCAGCTCAGCTTCCTTTACTTTATTTTTTCTATCCATTAAAAATATAAATCCACCAACCAAAATTATGGCAAAGTACTATATCTCAACCCTCTGAAGGATGCTACCTGGTAAACACAGGCTGCCTTTTCTTTTTTTAAAAAGAAGACAATCTTCAGTCATGTGGTATGGAACAGAAATCTAAAAGCCACAGAAGAGTTCTGTCAATTATAGCTTCCCTCGTGTTATATGCAAAGGAGTCATCACGGGATGACCAGTGCCATGTGCTGCCCATGCCCCCAGCATCAGGTACACCACTAGTCTCAGCCCTGAACATCACAGATTAGTTCATGATAGATTAAGTTAGATTCTTGAGTAGACTTCTTCCCTGCAGATGTTCATGCCAACACATGAATGTTCAGAGGGCGGGGCCAGCAGCACATCCCTACTTATCATGCAAGGACCCCTTCACGCATACACCACATTAATAAGGGTACTTCAGCAGCTCTTACTTCCCATCTCCAGATACAACTAAGACCTGTAATCAAGTAAACGCTTGGCTATGTGTGGCAAATAAACTCTACTTTCAGACAAGATGGAAAGTAAAAACAGCTCACAGTGCAGACAACTGCAGCAACTTCAGTCTGCACTGACTTGCTTTCCAATTTGGAGGAGAGAATAAAGATCTGGGGCAACCACAGTGGCATTTCCCTAACAGCAAATCTATGGTTACTTCTCCTGTAGACTCTAGGCACACAAAGGGAAGACAGAACACCGTGGCGAGTTACACTATATCAGGGGTGGGTAACTTGTGTCACCCCAAATGTCTGGGCCTAAAACTCTCATCAGACCTAGCCAACATAGCCAATGGGGAAAGATTATGGGAGTTGCAGCTCAAAATATCTGGAGGTCCACAAGCCCATCCCTATACGTTACGGGGGAGAAGTAGATATGAGAATGTCATTCTTGGCATCAGCTCCATGTCTTCCATAACATCTAGTTCTGCCCAGTGACAGACCAACAGTCTCCAGATTGGGGTCAGTCCAGCCCACCTTGCCTTCCAGGCAAGAAAGCAAAGGGAGATATCTGAAAGCAACCAAAGGAGTTGGGGAGCAGAAAAACGGGGGTGGGAAGAAGTAAGAGAACTGGTGGGGGCAGAGTTGCAAAACTGACTGGAGTACACAATATGCAACAATTATTTACCTCTTTTAGCTTTTTGGCCCACGGTTTCTGAGCTTTCCTAAACCCATCTTCGGCTTCTTTGGCTTCCTTAAATCCACCTATCATTTGCTTATGAAAGGAATCCTTCTGCCAGTTCTTTATCTTTTCAAAATCTTCGTTCATTAGAGAAGCTTTTACTTCTAGGTGAAGTTCACTCACTTTTTCTGCTTCGGACATTAATGCATGCCAAGACTTTTCAACAGTCCCATACTGTGGCCCTGAACGTAAGTGAAAAATAAGACAGCAAAACAATATTTTTTCCGTTTAAGTGAAATATTGTGACCAGCTCTTACATTGGGTAAGGTTTTTCTTGTCCACATTTTTCATGATGACTGTATCAGTTCTACATTCAAACACCTGAATTCACCTATTTTGTAAGCCTCTGGTACCTTTTGCACCTCGTTCCCCCACAGAACACATGTTAACATTCTTTTGCAAATAAAAACAAGCATTTATTCAAACGTTTGAAGGCTACTTTTCAGTAAACTAGCAGAGTAGCATAAAATAAAGATCATAACACCAGTATACTATGAAATCGCATGAATCCCTAATTTGATATAATCCACCCAAATAAACCTGAATCATGGCACCCTTTCTTCCACTCCTGTGTTAAAACTACCCAGGCACATCCTTATTTGTCCGCTAAATAAAAGCTCAAGTACAACAAAATAAAATCCAAGCTAAAATGATCAAAGTGTCCAGCAGTGTGTGAAGCTTACTATAAAGCTATAGCTCCTAAAATAAAATAACCAACACAAATATGCATTCCAGCAATGCTTTCTAACTTTAGTCAAAAGATCTAACAATAGGATTCCCTTAACTCTTACATTCACATGTATTTTTTTTCTCTTAAGACTTCTTACTAATCAATTTCTAGCCATTTAGTAAAGACAAGAAAACACCTATATTAGCTGTTTTTCATAGCTTGAGTTCTAAAATTTCACATTATGATTTTTTCCCTAGATAATTAATTTACTAAATAAAGCTAAAACAATCCACTGGTTTTGACTTACACCAATAACCCAGTTACTTTTGTAACAAAAAAAGAGGTTTGTTTTTTGAAACCTGAAGACCCAGCTGCTCACTGACAATTCTGCAAAACAAAGACCTAACTAAGGACAGCTTAGTATTCAGAAGCAGCTAAATTAGATGGTTAGTGTACTGTTTTCAGTGCTTCCAAGTAACATCCTAAACTAATTAAAGATGCTCTCCTATGCATGTTTAGAGAGGAAAAAAGTCCTACAATTCCCAGCATTCCCCGGGGAGCTCCGGGAATTGAATTTTTCCCCCATCTAACCATGTATAGGAGTGAACACTAAGTGGACTTGCATTCCATAATGAAACAGAAAACAAAAATAAGCACAAATAAGTTTTAAGAGATGAAACTTCCATTTACCTTTTTCTACAAGTTGTTTCCACCTTTTTGCCCATTCTGTTAATTGCTGAGCATAGCCCTTCTCTATCCTTGCACGCTCATGGATACAGTTCATAAGATCACTGCAAAGTCTGTGACCATCATCAATACGTTTCACTGTCCGCTTATAGTTTCCAACCTATAAACAGAAAAAATTATAAATTCACCTTCAGGGTCAAGGAGGTGGAAGGTGGGGAGCACCCTCTAATTCAACATATCACATATTAGAGGCCAATTATTTTTCTTTTCTTAAAGGGTAATAATCTATATTAACAGATTATCTATTTTAATCGCACTTAAATATTCCATAAAACCAATATTTATCCCATATCCTGAAGGTGGGTTTTCCCCCCATGGTAGCAATGTTGCTCATAATTGTGTATCGAATCTTCTTATATATCATTGCTCCAAAGATAGGATTTGGGTGGAATTCCAGTTTTTAGCTATAACGAATCATGTTGCTTTAATGTGTTATGAAACTGGCATTTATTAGTGCTATTGATTTTAAACTGTCAGAAATTGCAGAGTCACAGCCTTATGGCAAGAAAAACTAAGAATCATTGCAGTAGCTTGACTTGCTTCTCAATAAGTGCTTTAAGGCCTTCCTTGACTGGTTTCGGACATCATGATATTTAACCCGTCGTGGTTACACGTATGGCGGGAGTTTTTAACCTACAATAGCTTATTTGTCCAAAATAGCACACTCTGTTAACCTACACTCTGCAGAGTGGGTTATTTAACCCATCGTGGGTTAACGGTGTCATCTGGTAGTCACTGTGAGTTATTTTACTTGCCTGCAGAGTTGCAGGGCAAAAGCAGCAGAAACCCCTTCCACCTCTTGCCCAGCGTGGCGCAATCGTCATTTACAAGTGTGCATAAACCGCTGCCCATATCCCCTTCCTGGGCAATCGGTATTGGATAGGGTCTCTTTTTTTATGTTCCCAGTCCCATTTTTGGGCAAGCAGCAAGGGGAAAAACCCTCCTATTTTGGCTGGGGAGGGGAGGGGGCAAGTGGCAGGGGAAGGATGCCCCAGTCTAGGGGACCCCCTTTGGATCTCCTCCAAGCACTGCATGATATGCATTCCCACTGAGAACTGGCTGTTTCAAAGTGGGGTGGAAGAAAGCAGAGGCGATCTGATAAAATATTACCAGTCAAAAGTTGTTTTTAGGTGTTCCTTTCAGCTCACGCAAACTCAGTTTGGACCATTCTTGCCTGTATGTTTCTATTTATCATCCTTGGAATTTCTGTCAAACACCTTCTGGGGATAACATTGTTCTTCCATTTCAGCATATAATTCCATTTCTGTAGTGAACCTGTGCTTTCCTGTTAATTTCTTATTATTAATTTCCTATTAAGTAACTATTAATTTCTCGATGTTTGATAGCTCTCTTTATTTTAAACATGGCTGAAAAGAGTAATAAGAGTGATAAGTCAATGACAGACCTTTCCATAATTATGTTGGAAAATTTGTTCTATATATTCATGTAACAATGCTTCTTTCTGGGAGTTCCACTGACCTGACTTGTTCCGGAAACTAGTGTTGCCGCTCGTTTCTGGATGTTTTTGAAAACACAATTTCTTGCTGTGCTAGTGGTCAGTTCATCTGCTAAGTTCAACACTGATACACTGTAGTATTCTAGCCATTGAGAACCAGTGTTGTGTAGTGGTAGGATGTTGGGCTGGGACGTGGGAGATCCGTGTTTTAGCCCCACTTGACCGTCAAACTCACTTGGTGACTTTGGGCCAGTCACTAACTATCAGTCTAACCTACTTCACAGGGTGGTTGTGAGAATCAAATGGAAAAGGGTGGGACCAGGAAAAAAGCAGGAGGGGGGAGGAGGGAGGGAGAGTGAGCTTTACGAAATGAGTTGCCAGCAATCAGCATGTTAAAAGCGAGCATCACTGCTACTTCAATTATACATGGGTGACAAAGATGTAAGGTCACTTAAGGTTACTTAAAAGTGACCTTAGAAGTCGTATCAAAAATCACATTTCACTGTATGTCTTGCGTTAGCCTGCTTTGGGGAAACTATTTCCTGTCTACTGATATTAAATTAATTTGACCAATAATACTTTTGTAAAGACTGGGGCAACTGAGAGAGGAAAGAAAATGAATGGAAAGTAGGAAAGCAGCCGGGGAAAAGTGAGCTATCTGAACATTCTTTTAAAATAACGAAGTGTAATAAACAAGAATAGATGCCAGACAAGATCTTCTAGCTAAGCTAATTTGAAGCAAGATATTCCTTATCTTTCTAGCACTCTCTGCTAAGTGGGAAAAACTCAAGCTAGCATTGTACTCTAAGTTTTTTAAAAAACAGTTATTAGAACTGCCTTCTTTGTTTATGCTGGATACACACAAGTATTTTGCTTTAAAAGGGCATTTTTCCACAAGATGCTTTGGAGCCTTCATAAAAATAATCTTTACTTGACTTTTAATAGCACATATAGTAAGCAATCAACTTTATATATAACTGTATTTTCAATTATGTTCTATTTTGTGCCTCTGGATCATGATTTGGATTATGATATATTATATTCTGTAAGAATCTATAAGCCCTAAAAAAACCTACATGTGATGTAAGTTTATTTATTTATTTATATTTATACCACCCAATAGCTGAAGCTCTGTGGGCAGCTCACAATAAGACTTCTATAGAGTTTAGCATGCATGAAGAATGCCTGTAATTATTATTCTAGATTCTGGTCTAGTTCCATCAGGTTATAGTTTATTGACTGTAAATATTGCCCCATGGGTTTTTTAAGTGTATGGCAGAGCTCCCCAACATATGTGACTTTAACTCACCATGGTGCATATCTAGGAATGTCTCTGATGTTTATCAGATGCTTTCAACCAAAGAACATCCAAGTCTTACAAAGAAGGAAACAACATGTGTGATCCCCTCGTCGTATTGCTACCATTTGCCCACATTCATTCCGCTGCCTCAGGATCAACTGGCAACAACTTAGCACCAAAGTCGGAAAAACCAAACGGCAATACCATGACTCTTGTGCAACATCCATCTATTTTATCAGCGGGTATCAGATAGTCAGCTCTGAACCATGGGACATTTTCACCAATTTCTATTCCTACACTAGCCCACACACAATGACCTGGGCTAGTGAATACTGCCTGATTACTCCCACTGCAAGCAATCTCCTTCCCCTCACCATGGTTAGAGAAAGCTCAGTAGTAGAATTTGGGGTGTCGGAGAAATCAGTGGGGGGGTTGGAGTTCACTGAGCTTTCAGCCACTTGGCCCTCCAAACTTCAGCTTGCCTCCCCACAAGCTGACCCAACTCAACTGCATCAGATTAGGCCAGCTCGCAGTTTTTCCAAGTCCCCCACCCCATAAATAGCTAATTGTGCATATTGCAGCTGCAATTTACATAAGTTGTGCAAATTATGGCTGCAATTTGTTCAAGCTGCCATATACAAGGGAGGAAAAACAAGAAAAGTTCCTGGATTCCAGAAAAATTCCACTTTGGCTCGCAAATGCAAGCTGAGTCAAGAGACATCAGGGAAATCCAATGAGCCCCCAAAGGGTTGGATTTCCCTACAACAGACATCCCTAAGTAGGATACATGCAAACCAAAAAGAAAAATTCCTACCAGCTGGTCCAAGGAAGAGAAACTCTATAATTCTCCCATAAATAATCAAGTGTAAAATATCTGTTTAGGACACATTAGCTATTAGCATCCAAAAAGGGATTTTTTCACGGTGGAAAGAATGATGATCACAGCACAATTTAAGTATGCAATTTATCCAAACATTTCAGAAAGGTACCACTTAATACTGTGATTTAGGGCTATTATTCAATAACTTTTCTTCTAGTCATTTGACCAGTGAAGCTTCATTTTATTTCTTATATATCAATGTCACATTTGTATCCTCCTCTTCTGCTAGGGAAGTCAAGGTGGTTTACACTCTGTGGGTGCATATTAAAACAGACAGTAATTTTCTAAGACAGCCCAGAAGGCTTTATGACTGGACAGAGATTTGTCCAGGCTTGCACAATTTGTAATACCAATACATAGGGGGTTTTTTTGTTGCAGTAGCAGGCAGATACCACACACAATCTTGTACTCTCTTCTCCTTTCCCTTTCCACCCTTTGAAGGTAATGCCCAAACTAACACCTTGTCTTCAAACAGAAAACCTTCCACTTGTGCATTACCGTCTACAAGCAATGAAGGGCTGGAAGAGGGGTGAAGAAATACCCAAGGCACAATTCTGCTTCTTGTCACTGTAGGTAGGTATGAGATCAGGTAAACTGCTCTAACAGTTATGTTTCTTTGGTTTCTAGGATTTAAATTTGCAAATCGGATGCTTAGTTGCAGCCAGAGAATTTATCCTGTTTTCATTTAAAAATGCAAGTTCAGAAGTAACAGATCTCTCATGACAGGTAACAAAGCCCATCTTGTATGATTTTTCAGACTTAGGGTTTAAAATTATTATTATTATTATTATTATTATATTTATATCCCACCTTTTTCCCAATAATGGAACCCAAGGCGGCTTACAAATTAAAACATGTACAGTTAAAACAAATAGAGATATACAAAAAATAAAAATATAATTAAACATAGTACAATTTAAAAATATTTAAAACATTTTAAAACATTTTAAATACACATCATTAAAAAATCCAAACTATAAGCAGTACATCCACAGAGGTCTGAACTACTCCCCAAAGGCCTGCTGAAACAGAAAAGTTTTAGCCTGCCTCCAAAAGCACACCAAGGAGGGAGCCGGTCTAGCTTCCCTGGGAAGGGAGTTCCAGAGCCCCGGGCAGCCACCGAGAAAAATGTATATAGGGACACAATTAAGTATCCCAGGGCAGCATCTTGCTTGAGTTACATCCACCTAGTATACTAACTTATGTCACTTTTTTCAGATTACCTCCCAGAAGCTATCGCTAGAAACCTCTTCTCCAACAGAATCATCGTACGAGCCAGACATCTCAAGATGCCCAATTGTAATCCGGTGTCTTGTAAATACTGGTTCTTCAGGGTCTACAAGGGAAAAAGAAAGAGAGTGGCTAAAGTAAGAATTGGATTTGCTCATTTAGATGTATTCAACACAAACACAAATGTAATCGTCAAAACTACTCGCCAGGGGCACGTCTTTGATTCTGAGTAAGAATACTGAGAATTCTGATGTCCAGAGGGAGGATGCATTATAGCAGCTTAATTAGACTGCCAGAAAAAACAGGAGTAGACTTTTCAGAGAAGGAGCCAGTATTTTACAGTTCTGAATGGCATCAGCAAGGGCTTCTTCTTCCCTTTCTCCTCCCTACGAATATTGCATATCTGATTGATAGGCGGGTGCTGAGCATGGCTGTACCATTTTCAAACTCTCTGTCTTGAGAGAGTAATGTTTTTTTCCCTCTCCCATGTGCAAAATTACTTTCCTACAAAACATCTTTTGCTCTCCTCAGCCAGAAGTATCTTCCTGGAACTCAGCAGCTAAACTCTTTGCAACCCTTGCCTCCATTCCTCATTCCATATATGATTCCGCAAAGATGCAGAACCTGTATGTATAATACACAGAAATCACAAAGTAGAATATGCAACTACTCTGTTGGTCCTTGCAGTTGCTCATTAACATTTAAAGGGAAAGGCACTTTGCACATGCTCAAAGGTGGCACACTGCTCCTTAATTTTAAGAATGGTAAAGAGACCAGTTACAACAGGGGTGCAGAACCTCCTGCCCACAGGTCTAATACAATCCATGAGATCTGCCCCACTTCTGTGGGCTTCAGCTCCTCCACAAGTCCCACTCCTTCAGGGTTGGTGAGCAAATAGGGAGAGTAATCAGCATGTTACAAACAAGCTCCAGATGTGTTGTCTCTCTTGAGACATGTATTGCACGCCATGGATTTAATGGACATTACCCACACCTTGGTGCAAGAATCCATTTTGTTCTGGATGGCATAGCCTGAAAGCTGCCAGAAATGTTAAGGCTCTGGAAGAGCTGGAGAGGCACATGAGCCATAGAATATACTTGCTTCCTCCTTGATTAAATAAAAGACTATTCCCAATGCCTGCCCAACTGCCATGTCACTGCCCAGCTGACTAACACACCAAAAGCCCTGGTGGGAAACATGATCCAATCCTGAAGCGCCCCTACCTCTGAAACAGTACAGCCAGGTCAAGCATTACTTGATTATCCTCAATGACACCTTTTGTTTTGAATACTACTATACAACTCTCTATAGCAAGCTAGATGAAAAATCAATCAAGAGGCAAGGAACTGCCGTGAACCTTCTGCTCAGTTGCCAGAACTAAACTGTTGTTCTCTTTGTTTTGACCCATCCTGGATCCAGCCTCACGCTATCAAACTCTTTGTTCCCTTTGTTTTGAACCCCATAACTGCCTTGAAATTTGTGCAGTCACTGTTCATTCATTCTGTTTGGGCAACCTTTACATTGAAGTGTTTCAACTATGAGGATAACCTGGGGACTGACTTGACTTTTAAAAACGTTCCTCATGACTTTCCTAGCACAATTCCCTTGCTCTTCTCTGACTTCTAACCCACATTTCCAGGGCCACTTTCCTATCTCATTTTCACCAGATGAATCCATTTGTCTCATATAACCATAAAGAACGCTTTACCACCACCACGCCCAGTAAAGCTATCCATTGAGTCCAAAGCTGGATTCCATGCATAACATAGCACAGCCTGCAAGCTCTATACAAATCTGTTCTAACCAAAATTGCAGTAGCTCCGTGGTCCTTCATAATGGCTTGGCCTGTGTTCAGTATCCCCGTCCTCACACAGACACCTCCATGCTCACACAGACGCTTCTCCTTTGATTACCTGTAGACAAGCAGTGCAGCCCTTCATCAACAACTCTAGGGCAACAAGAGGCTACTGCTTAAGTTTGTAATTTTGTACCCATAGGAAGTAAAGTCTTTTGTGTTCCCTTTCCAATGAAGTCAGATAGTTAAAGTTCCTCCAACTCTATTTCTTTTTCTTTCCCTTTCCTCTGGAATCTATAAATTTCCTCCACCACCCAGGACACCATTTCCACCAGCACGTGAACTTCCTTGGTCATAGCTTCGGCTATGGGGCGGTATATAAATGGAATTAAATAAATAAAGCCTTCCAATCCCCTGCTTTGCCATTTCCATAGTGCCCCCTTGCCCTCTTTATTGGATAAATGCTGATTTCCCCAATCTTTGTCTTTTTCTATCTCCTAAGTTCGGCCTCTTAGAATTGATATACTAATTCATGTGCTGAGGGGAGGGTAAATTAATCAAGCCAATTTTTTCCTTTAATTAATGTGCATTCACGTGTTTTTGAAAACAGAGAAAGTGTTTCAGTTCATTTCCCATTTTAGAAACAGTTATTCCACATTTCAGTAAGAGCATAGTGCATACATCCTCTTTGATTAAAGGCACCCTTAAACCCACATTGGTTGTTACAAGAAAATAAAAAGAAGCTACATGTTTGTGTTAACGAGGACATACAGCAACAACATTGTCTCCCACATTAAAGACAGAACTGAGACAGAGTGCCTTTCCTAAGGTGACCTAGTAAGCATATGTCAGAGGCAAAAATTGAACTGGAGACTTCCCAATGTAGCTCAGCAAACCAAGCTGCAATTGAGGGTTTTTCCAAGCTGTGTTCACACATGCCATTCACACAATATTGCATATCCCTGTCTGACTATCACGATTTCAAGTTGTATACACATATGGAACTCTTCCCTCATGTTGGGCTACATGAATAGTGAAAGCAGTCATCCCCAGACAACCCTGCTGAAAACAGTATTCTGGGTGAATTCTGACTCTGCTGCATACCTTGCCCCAGCTCTTAGATTGGAAAAGTTTTTCCTTATCTTTCTGTATCCAAATATTGCTATGCCATTCTTTTTGCATCTACTTGAGAGACCAATTGACAGTGTTACAAAATTCAATTGCTCTGAGTAAACAGGCTCGTAAATCGCCAGTTTCCTACTCTCCTATGGTGAGCTTGAACTGCCTTCAGGTAGACCGGCAAGGACTTTTTTGTAAACTGGATGAAAATGTGTCATTGTGTCCCCCCCCTCCCAGGTCACTGTCATCTCATAAATGATTTACAACAGCATGCACTGGCAGGTTGGGTAGCAAAAAATGTGACTAGAAAGTTGTAGGGCTATTTGGAAGACAGATTTTCTCTGTCTATTCCATGTAGTGATGTATAATCTGCTCTGTTTGCTTTTGCTGATTGTCAGGCATTATTTGCTCATTAATGGATGGAGATTTTTTTTCTGCCTCTTGCAAAGTACAAAAAAAAACCCCAGCAGAATGTATGGACTTTTCGCTGGTATTTAACATTTTGCATAATTTTCTTAAGTTAGCATAAAATCAACGAGCAGAGTACACACAAAAAAGATTGTTACATCACAACGGTTGAGGAGAGATCAGAGATGTGTAAAATGTTGTGGTGGGGTTTGTTTTAAGGCATAGATATATTGCCATCTTTCTACACATCGTCTGTAGTTTTGTACAAATTTGCATACAATTCTGGAACGTTTCAAAAGTAGTCAACAGAAATCCACACAACTCTGATAAGCCAATCCTCTGCGGATTCTGCGGGGCAGATTCATAGAAATCCGGTGTCATTTTGAACTTTTGCAGATTTCTCTGATATTGCTAACTTAAGTATCTGGTGTACCTTGCCTAGGAAAATTCCTGCTGGAATAAATTAGTGTTTAAGACGCAACAAAATATTTCATCTTTTGCAGTAAAGACAGCAAATAAGGCTTCTTCCCATGAATTAGCCAAAAGAGTTCAGAAAACTAAAATACAGTCATTATCTCACTGTACACGGCTTAGATGACAAAGGCTGTAACAATAGAATTTATTTACTTACATCAATAACCCTCTTTTCTCCCCCAAGAAATTGCCTAAAATGATGTACAAGCTATAACGTTAAAACAGTGCCAATAAAATCAAGATTCAACAATATACCGGTAAAATAATGTAAATAACAGCAGTCAAAAACTACTTAATGAAATGTCTCATGGAACAAGGCAAAGTGAAGATGCTTAGTGAGAAACCTGAATATTTTCAAAGATTCTGGGGATCTTCTAAAATTGTTGAATCAGTTATCAAATATTCTTGAAATCAAACTTGAATCAGCTCTTTTTACATGTCTACTATTCCAAAATTAAATGTGTTGAAGAAAGCCATTAAAACCTCTAAAATTTACACGTACTACAAACTTAAAATAATGCCTTTTTATATTTTATAATCTAGTTTTAAGGCTTAAGACAACAATGTTGTGAAAATACCTATTTACCTTTATGTAACGTTTACATGACACAGGAAATTGAGGTAAAAACTGCAATTAACACACACACATTTTCCAAACAGAGAAGTCAAAGTTATTTTTATTAACAAACCATTTTTCTCATGGATAAAGTTATGCATAATAGTAATGTTAAAGTTTGTACATAGCACCAGTACTACATGGTGAGAAAGTAGGAACAAATATATTTAGGGAAATATTATGAAGTCATAGCAACAACTACACAAGAATCTCTACTTGCACAGGACCTTTTTTAAAAAATAAATTAGATACTGAAATTCCAACATTAAACTAGCAATGAGTCATCCTAGTCTCCCACAATACAATGAGTAAAGAACAGCCAGTGCTTTGATGCATCTGATTTCAGGATCTGACTTCACCTTCTCCTCAGCACCAGAGAAGTTACCTTAGCAGTCATCTTAGATTACTGCAGTAAATTAAGTGTAATTTGGCTATGTTTCATCCTATCAGTCCTCCTGACCATTTTATATAAGGAGCTGTCGGATATTTAGATTTGGTTTAATAAAACAAAGCTGTGTGAAAAAATCAGGAGCCAGAGAATACATGAAGAGGCATTGATAAGCCCTATCTGCCTTTTAACCACCTGACAATGTCTTTTAAAATTATTTTTAATATTCTGAGAGTGACAGAGATGTACTTTTCATTTAAGATTAACTGAACCCGTGTTCACTCTTCAGTTGGATTGTAAAGTGAGACAGCTTTGGAGAAGAAATAGGAGAGTTTAGTTACTTTTTTAGGCTTTACTTTGAGCATCAATTAAAGTTTTCACAAATTTCATCTACTCTCGCTTTAAAAAAAGCTGGCAGCCTTGCAGACTAACCCAAAACACTGTAGTTGTCATGATAAGGGCTGGATTCTGAAATCATAAAGGCAGGCAGAGGAAGGAATGGATAAAGAAAAAGGGCTGGAGAACAGTGTATATGGAGAAAAGGGGCTGGAGGTACGGTATACTCCACATTTCTTGTTTTGTGTGCCCCTGACGTACAAAACTTGATTTCATGAAAATCCGGATAATATCCAGAAGCACTCTCATTCCGTTTTGATGTAGATGACCCCCAGGCAAGGAACTAACAAGGTATAAGATGGAGGGGCTTCATGAGGGTGGCCAGGCCAATGTATTATAATAGTGGGCCACGTTAAAAAAAACCCCACTAAATATTTGGAGCAAAACGATGGGACAAAAGTTTCAAGGCAGGATTACTCGGCAGCCACCTCCCAGGTCAACCATCCACCCCATCATGGGATGCCACTCCATCACAACATTTTATTCCACAGGAGCTTGAGGGCAGGGAAATATAATGGCAGCTCCATGTCCCATTAACAACTTGGATATTCACAAGAACTTTACAATATTATCCATACAGTATCAGGGGTATGCAGAACTTTCCAGTCCATATTCATTACATACGTATAAAGATGAATGTATAACATTTGATAAGTTTGAAGAACTTACTAGAAAGCACATTGGGAAAATAAGTCTGCAGTTCTATACATGTTTAGCTGGGAGTAAGACTCAGATGGACTCAGATGCCACTGTGACTTCTTTTCCCACCTTGTGGCTGCCTTTTCCCTAATTACCTGCAACACAGGTTAGTGTGTCATCCAAACCTGGTAAGGTGCACGGTGGGGATGGCTTCTAAACCAACCCACAACCCCCACAACAAGCCATGAATTTGGGGTGGTTTAGAAGCAGCCCCCCGTGGCACTTCTTGCCAGGTTTGGACGACATGCTAATCCACTCCACACTGCAAGTAATTCAGGAAATGGCATCCTCACAGTGGCTTCTTTTCTCCTGTGATCATCTGAACCTGGCCACTGAAGAATTGGGCTGTAAATGTCAACAAGATGTCAGAGATATTAACCAAAAAGTACTATAGATGCAAGAATGCATCTCCCATGGGGGAGTACCTTGCTGAGGAAATTAAAGGTCAAAACAAGGCAAGTCATAATAGCTTGAAATAGAAAATATAGGACATTAGGATTAAGTAATGCAGAATTATTTTACAGTGAAATATTTCCCTGCCTGGCTGTCCACATGACCCTGTCATATAATAAGTCTCCCATAAGAATAAAGTGCTGTTTTAAGATTCAAGCAGATTAGCTGAACTTAAAACTGAAATTTGTTCTTCCTGGCTTTTAAGCAAAATCCAAAGGTGAGTAGAACAGATGCTAGAGGACAATTTGACACAACTCAATCCAAATGTTTTACTCCTTAGTTTTGCCTTACTATTTCATTTCCTGCATTTGAAGAATACACAGACTTCCTCACAGCTGTGTGTCTGCACAACTTCCTCATCCTAGAACTGTTTGAGATACAGGCCTAGTTTACGCGTTGCAATAACCTAGATTTTTTTTTTTAAAAAAATCAGGATTATTGTGAATACGTGCTTTGTTTAGCACAGGAATGAATCCCCAACCTATTTGGATCAGTGGGCACATCTGGAATTATTAGAGAGTGTCATGGGCATTCTCATAAAAGGGCTGCCATGGGGGGGAGGGGTTGCCCCTTTGGAAAATTTCTGCCATGGTGTGGCTGGTCACAAACACCCATTTCTCAGAAGACAAACTGGTGACGCTAAAAGAAAAGTAACATGGCCAAGAACCTAAGTACAAAGGAAACATTGGGTCAAGGTTCAAAAACACAAAGCCACTCTTGAACCCATTGGGTTTGCTCCAACATCTTTTTCACAGAAAGCAACCTGATGAGGCTCAGAGAGAAGTAATTTGGCCTAGAAATTGCATACAAGGTAAGAGTCGGGGCCTGATCTCCAAATGCCGAATCACTCACCTATCCCCCCAAAGCATAACAAAATACATTTCACAAAAGGCAACCTGGTGTTGGTCAGAGAAACACACACATCTAGGCAAAACACCCATCCACATAAAAAAAAACAGACAAAAATAACAAAATAAACCAGCTAACATACACATGCAGATCACGTACACACAGCACAGGCAAAACATACCCTTGCTCTCCACCCCCCCACCCCCGATGCTCCTTGTCCCCCCTCCAAGCTCAAGAGGACACTTCCTACCTTCCCTTAGCATACCTTTTTGCAGGGTGGCTGGACACACTTCAAAACGAAACAGTGGGCTATTGACAACCATCACTTTTATTTTCTATTTCATTTCATTTATTATATTTCTAAACTCCCCCATAGCCAAAGCTCTCTGGGAGGATCATTCTATGAACGTCTCTGGGGCCATGTGGAAATAAATACGACACTAGACCAGCATTTGATTTTGCAGCATCCCAGCCTTCTAGTTATCAAAACAAATAATAAAATTCTAAAAAATAAAAAGCAGGCGGGGCAGTGAGGTGGGCCGCAAGAAAGGGTACCATGTTGGAAACCGCAGCTTTAGAATTATGCCTGAACCAGGAATTCCAGCTTGTCTCTCCTCCTGACAAATCAGAGAAATAACCCCTGACAAATCAGAAAAGTAACCCCTGGTTTGTTTTTAGGTTATTTCTCTGGCTTGTTGACAAAGCAACATGCTGGAATTCATAGCTGACATGTCATAGTAAGCAACCACAGATAGAAAATCCAAGGTTTGTTAAGCCAAGCGGTGTGCACCAGCATGCTGCTGTGTTCACTATAACCTAAAAAAAGTTTTCTCTCTTGCTTAGAATAGAGATCAGAGGCTACTTGCAAGGAACAACATCGGTCTAGCATTCTCAAATCATCCCTACTGAGCAGCCATCTTGCCACTTGAACCGTGAGCTTATATACCCAAACCTGTGTTGGTCCCCAGCAAACCTCATTCTTAAATTCCTACTGTGATGTCCAGATATTGCAAAGAGTTTGTGAGGGCAAAGCTATAATTTTTGTGGAAGTTCTCACTTGGTGACAACCCAGAAATGGAGCCCAGGAAGACACACTGGGAAGTAGTGCATTCTGCACAAACCTATATTCTGGGAAGAGAAATTTGGATTGAAAAGATCTTCTCAAGTTGTTCTAAATGCCCAGAGGTGCTTTGGGCTCCCTCCCTTCCCCTCCCGAAACCTTGGGAAATTGCCACATTGTAAATCTTTTTTTAAAAAAATTAATGGGAGTTTCAAACAGTAGTTTTTGATTTCAGTTTGCTCTGTCCAAAGAAGAGTAAAAAATTCCACTGGGCACACCGAAAGCAACTCTTTGGTTCCCGGCCACTATGACCAATTCTGAGGCTTGTTGAGCAAAATGGAGTGCCAATGGGTAAACAGAGTTCCTGCTCAACACAGATCCAAGTGCCAAGCACAGCCTCATACACGCATCCCCAGAGTTTTAAAATGGAGCATTTTATTTCTGACTTCAAGTTTACATTATTATTTGACCATATTTCAATGTAGAAGTCTCTTTTTCTTTACAAGTCCATTATTATATAAACCCACTAGGATGTTTAAGTTCTTTTTTTTTAAGCAAAGGTCTAGTTTACTAGTCTATAAGTGACTTTACAAACGAAAGAATATCTGTGAAAAATTAGATTAGCAAAGTATGTGAAGAAGTTTTACTTAAAAATGCACATTTGTACAAAAGTGACAACTTCATTCTTTGGCATATCAGATTTTGCCATCTTGACAGACCACTTCTTAGG
The DNA here is from genome assembly GCA_029215795.1 of Anniella stebbinsi. Taxonomy (NCBI): domain Eukaryota; kingdom Metazoa; phylum Chordata; class Lepidosauria; order Squamata; family Anniellidae; genus Anniella; species Anniella stebbinsi. Next base: position 97,015,362 of record JARDYH010000003.1, read on the forward strand.
TACAGGAACAGACTCAAAAAGTTTTTTTTAATAGTACAGGTAGAGATAGAATATTCCTGGTATGAAACAGTGTATATACATCCTTACAGACTATCTTTTCACAATGTTTTAAGAAACCAAGTATTTTGCTGTGCACTTTATTTCTGCATTGAAACAATTTCCTACTGGAGCACTCAAAATAGCTTTCAAATGTGCAAAATGAAGATATAATTTAAAAAACACATTAAAGACTGCAAAGCAATGATGTCATTTTAAAAGCATCATCACACTACCGCACACGATGGTTAAAACTTTTAGTGCAAACAAGTAAATCTATAAAAACAAACCACACAGCTAACATCAAATATCTTTTAGAGTCTCTAAACTGAAGCTACTGCACTTTTGGAGAGAGAAGATAGGATAACAGACAAGATGAACAAAGTTTAAGAGTTATGTGACCTCACTTGTTTTTAATTTAAGTTATCCATGTACACTAGAAAATTGGCAAAGATCAACATGGACAAAGGAGCAGAGATGCACAGGAGCCCTAAGAATCACTATATTATTGTAGGCTGCATAGCAAATGCTAGGAACCCGTAAGACACCCCAGATTTAAAGCAATGTAAAACAGTAGTAGTCAATATAGAGTTTTCCCACTCTTGACTCCCATGAATAACCCCTAAGACATTTAAATGGCCTGCTGTGCTGGATCTAACTAAATTATAGCGAATTGTAACTTTTAAATTTGGAGATATACTAATAAGAGCAAGTTTCAATAAGCGATGCACTAACACAACAGCCAGAATACACTGCTTTTTGAGAATTATAAATTTTAAAGCCAATCTCAGGATTAACAGGTTGCCATCGGGTAGCATCCAACACTGCCCACACATTACCAGGACCCACTGCTAGTGCAACAGGATCCTGAAGCAACTGACAGCTAGCTAAAGCATTCATTTCCAGAATGGGACAGGTGAGAGGAGCTCTCAATAGAATGAGCGGAGGCACTGTGGCAGTATTGGATGCTGCCCATAATTTTGAACAGTTGAGATTAGCAACTGAGTAGACTTCGCTTAAACAGTCCATGCATATTGCAGATAGCTGCCCACTGGCAGGTTTCACACTCAGAAGATACCAGAGGAAAAGGGGCATTCGGATAGCACTAAGGATAGGAATACTGAATGAAAAGAATGCCTACTGAATTAGTCTAATCAAAAGTTTTTGCTCTTTGTCTATTGCCTCTAATAACAAAGTTATATTGTTTCCAGAAGCCTGTAAAATTCAGTTCAAGGTACTTTGAAGTCTTGCAGCTAAGAGTTAATGAAGTAGTGCTGGTATCTGACTGATAAAAAAGGGTGGTCTATTTAGTGGTCAAAAATCAATCAAACATTTAAGCATCAACTTCTTAGAGGAGCAAGTCGTACTAATTTCAGAAATGATTGCCTTGTAGAAGACTAGTACGTCAAAGAACTCACAGATTCTTTCAAAGCACTATGTCATCCCTTGGCCATGCCTCATTACTGCAGCAAATGCAACCAAGTCAACTGTAGTTCTGATTCCTGGCAATTGTGACTTGTTTCAGCGTGATAACTGCTTGAACTTGTTTGCTTCCTGAACCTTGTAATCATGTTACAGTTCAAACATACCTGCCATTTCAGTTCACGGCCTGTAAAAGCAACTAGGCTACATGGCTTATGCCTAGTCTACACATGCAGAACTATACCATGTCAAAACTGCTATCTCCCATGTATCGGCCAAATTCTCATCTACACAGACTACCAGCATACAATATTCCAACAGCAAGACAAAAGATTTTAACTTCAGCCATTCACAACTGTGTTGACTTTCTATTTTCAGGGAGTTAACACAGTGGAGCATTATATATATATATATATATATAGTCACTCACCTGAAGTGTGAAAGCAACACAGTCCATTCTACCACCTCACTTTTCTGCATGTATATATAAGGCCTTAATTGGGAAGCTGTTCAAGGACTTGCAGAACAGGAATGTCTGCTTCTAAATGAGGTATGTGACCCTCAGTCCTAAAGGTGTGTGGACCAAACATCCAATTACTGCCACTGGTGCTGGGTGAACCCATCATGTAATATAGACAGGTTATTATTAACAAAATGGCATTCTTGACTTCATTAAATATTTGACATAAGCCAAAAATTAGGTGGTTAATGAACTGGTATCCCATCTTATGGACTCTTCCAATTGCCTTGTTTGCCCTTTCCTTTACGTCACAACTACAAATCTCCACAGAAATGTATTACCAGAGTTTGTACAAATATGTTCATTCTAATATGGCTATGCTGTATCAGCACTTTTGGTTCCCCGGTCTGTTGCAGGACTCCGATTTAAGAAAGCACTAACTGGCATTTGTGGAGTGTGCACATCGCCCATTTTTAACAACTGAGTCAACACTATCCACATTTCCAGTTCTGAATCAAAGTTCCTGCTTCAAGCTGTATATTAAACTTGACATTGAACATAGTGATCCCATGTCTCCTTTCCTACCCCATTATATTTTGCAAGACAAAATGTGCAACATATAACACTTTGCGTTCAGACTTTTCTCTCCTTTGCTAGTGGCAGCAAATGAAATGGATGCAGGTAGGGGAAATTAAAATGTCACAACATTAGGTCACACATTTTGCCTTATTGAACATTGCATGAGATAGGGAGAGACAGTTGGGGCTGCTGTTTCCAGGAGGAAATTATACATCTTAATGGAGCATGAAATTCTGCTCTACAAATGATAGCCAAATTCAATGACTTGCATACATGAATGAACTCAAGTTGAGACATTCAGCTGCAATTAAACTATTTTGACATGTCCACAGACTGAAAGTGATACTGAATTGAAGAAAATAAATGCTTCATTCAGCAATAAATATCAGTACCAGTGAATGTATACTGATATTTCAGCTGTTCCATCTCCATATTAAGCAGTTTGCAGAATTGTATAAGTACTGCTACAGATGTTACACCACTTGTCCATCTGCTATTTACCAATATGCTCCGTATTTCATAAATTTAATACTAGTACCTTAAGAAGTCATTTCTTAATTTAGAGTGTTAGTCAGTGCAATTAACCTGATATTGATGCTCTGAAAATGTCCTCTTACAAAACTGTTCTATCCCTTGATACCTGTTTATTTTCCTGTATCAGTAGTCAGCTAGAATATTACTAGAATTTCTAAGGCCTAAGAAGAAAAGGGGGGGGGGGGAAAGCTTTTGAAATAATTGCAACTCAATATGTAGGCTGCTTTTGTAAACAGAAAGTCTTTTAAGCAACTTGATTCTACTAAAAAGTCTTATCTTTCTGACCCAAATTCATCAAACCAGATCGCCACTAGCACTAAAAGTACATATTGATAAACCACTCCAGGGGAAAATAGCTTTCCTTTTTCATATGCTATCGCTCTTTAAAATAAGGAAATGTCAAACCCTCCTACTATATTATTATTGTCTCTTATTCTATGCTAAAAACACAGTTTGTTTTCTGCTTTATCAAGCAATGAGAATGTGATTCAGAGTCCTGCTTCATAGATACCAAGGTACATGGAAGCATGCAAGTTAAGCTGCTGGTACTGTGAAGAATTTTAAATAGAAAAGTCATTTTTAAAAGACCTACAGTAGTTATGCCTCTCCCTGCCAGGAGCCTATTTGCTTCCTTAGCTGGAAGGAAAAAAATCTACTTATGCAAATGATTCAGAATATGATGTGGATCAACATGAAACAGCAACAAGGCTGCTTCTAAAACAGTAAGACACAGGCAATACCTGAATTTTAAAGCATATCCCAATAAAAACATAAGCATACGATAACTACAGTAAGTCAATCCACTAAACACTAATAAGGTATATATACAGACACTGTAATCCAAAAATGCCTTTCCCTGTGAGCCTTCTCCACTAGAGGTTTTGCCAAATTTGTTCCAGTCATGCTAGCACCAATTTGTATTTTATCCATCATCCTAAACATGGCTTTCTGTAAGCAATTTAAATGAAGTTTGTATTACCATTAATCTTCTCATGCATACCTTTAGCATCTCACATTATTCACAGTGTCACATGCAGTTCCATAACTATGTAGATCTGTGCTGGTACCTGTCCTCTCCCAAAACAACTGTGCATGACCTCCAGTGTTCTACAAACAGAATTCTTGCACCACATTTTGCCATTTCCTGTTGGCGGCTATAATCCTTGTAGCTCAAGATAAGGTAATTCCTTCATACTGCAGCACACAGATTTTTCCCCCTCCAGCTTGTTTTTAATGCTTACGTACTGCAGTTTCTGCATCAACCTGCTTCTCCCAAACACTGAATCTTTGAAACTAAAATTAGCAGCAGCAGCAGCAAAGAGCAAAAAACAATATAAGGATACAACCAGTTTGGGCAAATTTCAAATTTCAAACAATCATGACCTCATGGGACATATTATATAGACACACATGCCTAAAGGAGTTGGGTTTAATTTATATCCCACTTCCCAGCACTTGCTCCCTAAGCAGCTCACATAGATTTGAACTAGTCTTAAAAATTCTACCAATTATAAAAGCCAATTTACTAACTCAAGATTCAATTCTAGCAGCAAATATATTGAGCGCACAAAAATACCTCTGTATTTTTTAAAAAATAGGATTTTAAAATTGAACTTGAAATTTTAAATTTAAATTAAATTTCAAGGTTTTTTTTTCAAAACAATTAGTAAAAAAAGAGCCTAGGTCAAAGATATCATCATGAATACTTATACACCTTCTAATTATGTTCTATGAATATGTTAACAGCAGTTTATGGAGATGGTAGATAACCTGATTAGTCCTATTCTGCACTGCAGGTGATGTACAGAAGGACATGCTCTCTCGGCAAAGATAGAAAAGGTCAAGAATAGAGAATTTAGGGAGATGGAATGGAACTGAGCAAAGAGGAGCTTGGATGGAAAAGAAAGGGACAGGGGAGAAAAGAAAGTGAAACTAATAGTGAACAGAACATACTGATGGAGTCTTGACTCCTGAGAAAACTTCCGCTGCCTGTATCCTCCACTGTAGCAGGCCGTAAAGGAGACCCCATTTGGGAATATTTTGTTTCTGTACCTGCCGTGATTGAAATTGTCTAGATTGTTTTTTTTAAGAACTTTTACATTTATCTAGAAACTGAAATAGTTAACCATTCAAAATTCATGTGCATATTTTGTTAATATTGCTGTTTGTTGAAGAAAAAAACTAACCAGAAGAATAAACAAACTTATTAGTACAATTTAAAAGACTGTTTGGTGATAGTGATTTTGGCACATCATGACAAAAATATCATGATTAATTGAACAGTTTGAGCTGGTTCATTTCCTGAATAACTTCATAAATTCATTCTGTTTTAGTACTTAAATTACCAAATTATCATCCCATTTTTTGTTGAAAATGAAGTTGAAAACAATTCGGAGTAATTGCTCAGTATGTACCTACCCTCTAATAAAACCTACATCTCTGAATATGTATTAAGGTCATATTAAACAATAATTTACTTCCACTACAAAATGTAAATAGAATCTTCCTCGCTAGTGATTTAAATCATTAAAATTGAGTCCTTCAAATAATCAATCAAATGATGATTTTACTGTCTACCTGCCTGAAGATGACCAGATTTTATTTAAGTTCTTACTTTTTTCCTGCTTGACCAGGAACTTTGAACAAGAGGGGTAGCATGTATCTGGCAGTCACCTATTGCTCTTCAGATGGTGTGAACATTCATAACAGAGCGCATCAGACGCTTTTAAGCCACCACAAAAATAAAGACACAGGGCAAGGCAAGGGACCCCTTAAAGCACTTTTGATTTGATTACAAAATGTCTGACTGTGAGGAGATAAACTACGGGACATGGAAGGGTATAACCCCCACCATCTGCTTGCCATTGTTGCTCTTTAAAAAAAATAAGACCTACCTACTGTTTTATATGAATGGGGAAGATTCAGGTTTTTTAAAAATGGATCTATCATTATTGTGTGCAGTTGAGTCATGATTTTCAAGCAATTACTAAGTGAGCATAACTGGGTCATTCATTTAGCCTACAGTCAAAATCTGTTGAAGACTCACAGAAATTAGGGCAAATAGCTCCTGCTGTCTAACAGTTGTTAGCATTCAACAGATACAAGGGGTGCAAAGATAGGAAACTATGTCATCAGAAAAACTGAGTGCAACATCAACCCTATTCTCAACTACAGTTATTTTCACATAGATAAGATAAACTCTAATCCCAGAACTAGTGGAACAGATGAAAATTGGAAAAAAAAGAGGCAACTACCCTGCCTAAGAACAACATGGGTAGATTTTTTCCCATTGTGTTGCACGGCACAGTGCTGACATTGGCTCAATTCAGATGCAATGACAAATCAGGGATGTCATTGTGGGAACTGGGAGTCATAAACCTGTGTTCGCCCCTTCTACTGCATGTGAGCAGAGGAGATTAAAAGCTTCTGCTTCCAAATTGCAGTAACCATCATTTGCTTTTAGACCAGGATTGAGAGCAAACTATCATTTGCATATGAAGGAAAAGAAAAGGGAGAGCATGAATTGGAGGCTTGCTATTGCTACTGATTCCCAACCCTCCAAACCCCAAATCATGGTTTAGGGGATCATCTTAATGCAGCCACTACCTCTGCCAATGCATAATGTTTGTGATGTTAGATGGGATGGCTTTGTTGTAACAGATTCCAGTTTTCCACATAACTTTTTTTTTTGAACACCATGCTGTTATGTTCATCAACAATACCCTTTAAAATACCTTTTTCTTTATTCAGATACACACACACACACCATTAGCAAACAATTAACTCAAGTAGTTTCTCCTTATGCCATCTGCTTTATAACTACATATGTAAATGAGTATCATAGGATAGACTTAAGAAAACAAGTTTGCAGTAGCTCAAGCTTATGCAAACATTAGGCATGCAATTTCCTGCAGCTTCTAAGCTTTTAAGTCATTACTAATTAATACTGAACATATATCTACCAATATAACCATATTCAGAAAAGTAAATTTCCCTCTTAGTACTATTTATTTATGTTTGGGGTGTATAATTTTTCAAACTGCTGCTAAATAGATATAGCTAGATAAAAATGCAAGAACTGGCAAATCATTCATTTACTTACATTTTTATTTTGCCTTTCTACTTATCAGCATCCAAAGCAACTAACAAATAAATCATAACAGACATTCAAAAGTAAAGATTTAAAAATAATCTATAAAATCTGAATTAAGAGAAGCAGCAATTGGAGAGCAACAAAGCAATTAACCATGAAATGCTTGGGAAAATAAGACTCCAACCTGGAGCCTGGAGGATAGGATTTAGCAAGATCAAGCAAATGTGTCTGGGGAGTGTATTCCCTAAATGGGGTACCGCTTAGCTTCAAATTGTGATGACATCCCACAGCAGAGAATGATCTTAACAAATGGGCAGATTCATATGTGATACCGTATGTTTAGTTTTAGTAACTCACAACGGATGCAAAGTTTGGTTTTCAAGTGAGGGAAGCCTTTGCACTCAGGCTAGAACTATTATGTGATGGCAACAGAGCCATTTGTTTAAACCACGTATAAAGTGAAAGAGGTGCCTTATTTTCAGAGCAAAGGGAGGACAAAATCCTATGTGCTCTCTGGACATCAGATCCACTCTAATCTATACATTATGTAGGTTTAGACAGGACTACTGCTATCAGATCTGAGCCTCAGTTTTATAGTAATTACTGACCCGAGCATATCTAGGTCAGTCATTCAAACTATAGTTAAAAAGTGAAAACTCACAGAAATTAGGGACCCTGTTGCTCAATAGCCATTAGCACTCAACGTTTATGAGACAATGATCTCACTGATAATGCCAATCCCCGTATTTTATTCATCTATATACATTTAGCAGCAGTTCAAAAAACTATACACCAAAACCATGAATCACACACTTGCATAAATATTAATTTTTAGATTTATAGAGCACATGCTAAACATAGGACACTGAGTTCTCAGCAGGAGGAATATTTGTTAGGAAAATGCTGTAAATTAAAAAAAGAGTTTATCTGCTAGTACTAGATGGCTATAAAATAAATTAAAAAGTGCAATTAAACTACATCCATGTCTAACTAGGTGACACACAATTCTCCATCATTGAGGATTCTTTCTCACAAGTGCACCATACATTTGTCAAATCAGGGAATTTCTTTTATTTTACTTGCTTTCTTTATCCTCTGGCCAGTTACTGATTAAAACTAGTTACAACCATGCTGCAGTATTCCCTGCTAGTATAATGTTTCATATTCAGCCATCTGTAATTTTATTTCAAACAAACTGATGTAAGAAGCTTCAAAGATACTATAGTATTTTGCTCCCATAACATTATGCTGGATATAAATGAGATATTCTCCCAGTTCCTGCATCTGAGATACCACTAATGGTATGGCAATCTGCCTATGTGGCAGGTAGAAGTCTCAGCAAGGCCGGGAGGCCTTGCAAGTTTCAGTTAGATTTAATTAGAACTAGTTTGGAATGTCAGAATCTGTGCAAACTTAACTCTGTCAGAGTTCTCACTCCCTGTCTCGACCTTGAAGCTACATGGTTTCCCTGGGAACTTGAGAATGTTAGAAAGGTGGGGGGGCCTTGTTGAACGAGTCACTCAGTTTGTAGAGTCATCTTGGTGGGCTGAGCAGTGCCATCCTGTTTGGACATGGGCATGACTTACGGGCCAGAGTCCCTACCTGTTAAGTTGCTTTGAACAGGCCCACACCTCCCTTTATAAGCTGCAGCAAAGATGAGAAACCTTTGTGAGGATCATCTTTCGACTCATGGCCTGAAATCCCTCCTTGTTTGGATCCATCACTGTTTGGGACTTTAAAAGCACTCTGCACATGGACTCTCTTCTATTTGGACTTTGGATTACTAAGGACTGTGCCATGAAAAGTACAGTGAGGCTTCCCATAGACTTGAACTTGCATTTGCTGTGGATTGTGTGTTTCTGATTGTGGTCAGCTCAGTGTAGCGGCAGGCTGGGATTATGACTGTTGGACTTTTCCTCTGCTGCATCAGATGGCAGGGAGTTCCCTGTGCTAAAGCACCAGCCTGGAACTCCTTGTGCCTGAGGTTTTACCTCCCTGGCGATTGTGTGTGTTTCAACCGCTCAGTGTAAGGGTAGGCTGGGATTGATTTTTATTGTTGGACTTTTTCTCTGCAGACTCAGATGGCAGGGAGTTCCCTGTGCTAAAGCACCAGCACAGAACTTCTTGTGCCTGAGATTTTTACCCACGCTGTGATCTTGTTTAGATTTTGGCCATGTTCCCTGAAATACCAACGTGTAGCTGCGTTTGGACTAACTCCCCCTAAGATGGTTTGTTAAGCCTTTCAAGAATGTCCCACTGTGTTTGCCTGATGGAACAGACCAGGAATCCTTCCTCTCCCTTGGCCGGGTTTGGAGCCCATTTTGGAACCACTGAGATGGCAACTGGGTAACCAGGTTGTTATTGTAGTGAGTAGCATTTTGACTGTATGTTATCTGGGAGCCTAAAGCGTCGGCTTTAGTATTTCTGAAGTGTGTAACCATTAAGCTTTTACCGTGGGATTTCCTCCAATAAAAGAAGTCTCACTGATTGGTGTTCCGTGTCAATTTGCCAGCACTCGTGAATGCCTGAGGGAACAGGAGACATAACACTATGTAACTGAAGATTGGTAGTGTCATCTTCAGACTCTACGCCAGGGGTCTCCAAATTTTTGGACCCATGGGCATATTTGGGAAATTGAGATACTGCTGTGGCCTCCATCACCAAATGCCAAATCAGTGGATAGCCTTTTTTGGTGTCTGCCTGTCGCATCTATGGATCTTAGGCTTATGCAGCAAAAACTTTTGTTTTGTGTCTATTGACACTGCAATGTCTCTTTAATAAGGGACTATCTAATTTGGCTAATTGCTGGTGGTGCAATACAGCTAATACTTCTTTTAAACATATATATTGGCAATGTCCAGTAATTGCTTCTTTCTAGTAGTTCATTACACTGATAAATTTTGTACTAGAACACATTTTCACTGATGTACCTGCTCTTTTAAACGATTTACTGCTTCATGGAAATTAAGAAATGGTCGGCATATATGGATTCTCTGCACCCTCTTGACAGCTAAAAGACTGATATTACAATGTTAGAAGGATAAACACTCACTTCCTACAATGCAACGGATTGAGGACCTCACAACGCTTTCAATATTTGAACACCTATTTGGAGAGAGGCTACTTCCCCAGACTTATTGCAGGAGTAGGGCTAAGTTCCTTTTCTGTACACTCCTGAGCATTTTCCCCCCCCCATGTACTCTTGGACTTCCATGGGGTCCCATACTCCCTTGACCTGTGGACCACTGCTGCCAAGGCAATGGGATAACAGGCAAATCACACATAATAGGGTGTGGGTTTTGAGATTCAAAGGAGTGTAGAACTATCAACAGAAGGCTTTTTTAAATACTCTGGACCTATGTTGATGTATGGTTTTGTTTTGTTTTTAAATTTTGTTACTGCTTTTAAATTAAAACGTTTTTAATTTTACAGTAGGTTTAATTCTATTTTAACTTTTGTAAACTTATATTTATATGTTTGAATTGTACATGTTTTAACTTTGTGAACTGCTTTGAATCCCAGCCCTGGGGAAAAGGCGGGATATAAATAATAATAATAATAATAATAATAATTAATAATAGTAATAATCAACAAGGTTTACCCTGTGAGTATCAACACTTGCAGCTCTGACCTCCAGCAAGAGTGATGGTACAGAGAACGCAGCAGGTTTCTACAGTTAGATACAACCTATTTTATTTACAAACACAAAGTTCAACATTTTTCAAGTTTAAACATGAGGGAAGTGTATGCTATCAAGTTTTCTCATGTCTTAAAATATGTATGAATAATATGTCAAATGTTCTAAGTAAAACCGCTAACAATTTACAGCTACTGTCCTAACACTTGGAATATATAAAAGAAAACAAATAGCACTAGCCATTATAGTTTGTTCCATTGAGATATCAACATAGCACAAGACATTTTTACATTGTGTAGGGCAAGGGCTGCTTCACCAACCTGCTCACTTAAGGGGGTTTGAGCAGCCCTTTCAGGACTGATTATTCTAACTTAAGGTTGAAGATTCTGGAATATAAAGGGCTTGTTCAGGCAACATGCTAAGCCATGGTTAGGTCGCTAACCCTTTTGCAGCAAATGGTTAGTGAGCGTATTGAATCCATGGTTATGTAGCCACCATGGTTAGGAATGGTTCACACGACACGCTAAACCATAATGTTTAGCTCAAAGTGCTTAACTACCGTGGCTTAGTGTGTTGTCTGAACAGGGTCATAGAGGTGTAAAATCTACTTCACCCCGCTCTGAATGTGTGTGGGGAAGGGAGTGAGGGTGTGTTAAACATCACCTAATATCACTCCTCTTCAGCAAAAAGAAAATTATATTGGTAGAGAGACAAAGGCAGACCAGCTTTAGAAAATAAAGCACAGCAGCTTAGTTTTTTACTCTGGCATTGTACTGATGGCAGTCTGCCAAGTTACCTAAAGACATTAGAAGGTTTCTAGCTAAGAATTGGTAACCATATGCTCACAGCTTGATCAGAGCTATACTGAACAGAATTTTAGCTTGATGAGTGGTTTCTGGCCTCCCACCATTCCAGGGAAAGAACACTTTTGTGTTTAGAATTTTTTGTAATGCTTCTTGGCAAAACAAGAACCTGGGGTCTAATTTAGTCTGACTTGTAGATTTAAGAGCAGCCACTGCAGAACATAGCACAGAAGATGACCCTTCAGAGCTGTGTGTAAAATTACTAAGGACACATAGGGCAAGAAAGGCAAAAGTTCCTTAACTATGGACACTTTATGGGAATCTGTCCATCTACAAGGAACAGTATGGTGATTGCATGCATGGACAATGGTTTTGAGAGACCACTTGAGCACATTGGCTGTTTTGTGGCATATGGTTAATCCATCAGATCCTCGTGGCACTAATAGGTCATTTTTTATTTACAAACGGCTTAGATACTAAAAAAAAAAGTTTTCTTTACCATAGTCTAAAAGTTATGAATATATTAGTGTTCTGTATTTTTGCATTTCAAACCATAGTATTTGAGGCCATGAGCTGTTGGAAGATCTATCATCATTTGTCACATTCACAATCTATTTTCTCAGGCAGCCTTACTGAAGGAGGCCAGCAAGTGTGCTTTGGGAAAGGAACTTCCCCTCAAGCATAACTGATCAAGTCCTTTGCATCAAGGTTGTTATATGCATATATTATGCCACTTATTGCAACAATATATTTTGCTCTGAGGATGAGTACAGTCTCATTAACTTCAGAGGACTATTCCAGACAAATGCTAGCCAGAATATATCAAACACTGTAAACATCCTCTCACGTACACGTTGATCAAGTAGATATTTAAGTGAATTAAAAATTGCCATTTGATCTGGTATGAGTAAAACCCAATTTTCTGGAAGAAAAATGCTATGGCCATGCTACTTTCTTGGGAGTCAACCCTAATGAACTCAATAGGACTTCCTTGTACATACTATAGGAATCAGGCTGCAAGGTAATAGTACAGTTCTAGTTAAAGTCCTTGAAATATACACAAGTTATCACCGGCCATGCCCATATCAGATTGCAAGGAGATGGAGAGAGAAGAAAGTCTTACACAACCCTGGTTTGAATCAAGGCACTGAACATTTCTCCTATTCTGAATGTTTTCATCCTAATGCTAGACTTCATCAAAGACAAGTTAAATTGAATCCTACTGTCCGGAGTGCATTTGCGTGTTGCTTTATGTGTACGTATTGTCTGTTTTCTTCACTCCCAAGTTATGGAACCAATGATACACAGATCTGGACAGATTCCTGAAGAATTTCATTTCATACTACCTCTACGTCCACAGTAGTGCATTAATTACTACTGGAATGCAGTTTTTCCCCGTCAAAGTGATGGCAGTCCTCTCCACCTACATTTGTCCAGTTATAGTAGCAATCTCAATTATCTGAATTCTGGTTCTTATGTAGTCAAAACAGCTTCACCCACACAGAGAGAGGTATTAGCATGCATAAAGGAACCCTGAGGTTTATAGGAGTAACAAAATATTTAGGGGAAAAAACTTAAGAGAGCAAAAAAGACCAGAACAACCCAATGAAAATGGAGTATGCTCAGTGGCCATGAAATGCTGACTGACTGTGAGGAAAAAAAATGGAAACTGAAAGAGAATAAAATGGTTGGAACCCTACAAATTGCAACATTTTATTGCAGACCCCACTTGTTTCTCCAGATTACAAAAACATTCCATCTTATTACACAAATAGTCTTACTAAAAGCAGTATCTTTGACCTTCTGCTTTTATCTTATTTACTCACTAGTTACTTTCTGCCTTTGAAAGTATATCTTATTTATAAATCTATGTTGGCTACTAATGTCACCTACATTTTTCCAGAGGTTCAAACTAAACTGTTTTTGAATTAAATTTAATCTGTACACTAGCTATGCAATAACTTTTATGTTAAATAGTTGACAATCTTAAAAACCAGAAAAAGTCACGTAAGAGCCACAGTTAAACCACCACATAATGTAATTTGATCTGTGTATGAAAAAGTGGTGGAGGGTAGTGCTTCGTTTCACTGTTTATATCTCACATTCTTTCCTGGCATGTAAATAGGTTTTATACCTTTTCAGAACAAAGAATACTATGCATTCCTACTACAGAACAAAAATTCTGGAAACTTAACTCTTGATATATACTAAGTTAGCATTATTGTGGGAGCTATGGGAACACAACACAATTCTGATAAAATGGCGCAGATTAAGTTCCTTGCTTGATTAGCATTTAAGGACATGGACTTTGTGTCATTATCAAGCCTTAAGAATCACTAACCTGTATTTCCAGTTGAACTGCAAAATGTGCTTCCACAGGGATTAATGTATTTTCCTAGCAATTCTTCAGTCGACATGCTTGTACTATATCTAACGCTCTCAAAAAAGGATTACTAAAATAACAGAATCTACAAGATTGACTATTTTCTTTCAAGGCTACTCCAAACTGGGGTGGTTTTTTTTTTCTAGTTTGCCTTAAGACATGAATGGAGAACTTCAGGCTATTGACCAAATCTGGCTCTCCATGGAAAAAAGACAAAATTATATATCTCAACTACTATCCTAAGCCAGTAACTAACTTATTAGTTGCTAGCTTATCCTATAAAATTATCATACCTCAAATTATGACACTGAATTTTCAACCCAACAGGATAAAATTGTGCATTCCTGACAGTAAATGTGCATTCTTGACAGTTTGGGTTTTAAGAACATAAGAAGAGCCATGCTGGATCAAACCAAGGGTCCATCTAGTACAGCACATTGTTCACACAGTGTCCAACCAGCCATTGACCAGGAACCCACAAGCAGGACACAGTGCAATAGCACCCTCTCACCTGTGTTCCTCAGCAACAAGTGTATAAAAGCTTACTGCCTCTGATGCTGAAGGAAGCGCATAGCCACTAGTAGCCATCTATAGCCTTCTCCTCCAAGAATTCAAATTGGTGGCCATCACCATATCTTGTGATAGCGAATTCCATGGTTTAACTATGCACTGTGTCAAGAAGTACTTCTTTTTATCTGTCCTGAATTCCCCACTAATCAGCATTTTTCCAAACTAAACAATCCCAACTGTTGTAGCCTTCCCTCATAGGGGAGAAGTCCCTTGATCATTTTAGTTGCCCTTTTCTGCATATTTTCCAGCTCTACAATTATCTTTTTTTAGGTATGGTGACCAGTATTCTAAGTGTGGTCACACCATAAATTTGTATACAGGCAGTATCATACTGGAAGTTTCATTCTCAATTCCTTTTATAATAATGCCTAACATTGAGTTTGCCTTATTTACAGTGGCCACACACTGGGTTGACGTTTTCAACGAGCTGTCCACCACAACTTCAAGATCTCTTTCTTGGTCTGTAACCACCAGTTATACTTGAAGTTGGGATTTTTGTCATCCCCCCCATAGAGACCTGTTTCTGATACTGTAGCAATCATTTAATGTAGTTCTAATCTATTCAGACAATAATTTCAAATTTACTGAGTTTACTTTTTAAAGTTCTTAAGTACAATAATTTTATGATAAGTTTTACCTAAAATAACTTAAAGACGCCCTCCCCAACCTCTGGATGTTTTAGACTACAGTGTCCAGCATTCCTGAACATTGGCCATGCAACATGAGGCTGATGGGAGTTGAAGTCAAAATTATCTGGAGAGCTCCAGATTGGGGAAGGCTGTCTTCTGTAAAGAGCACTAAAAAAAAGTATTGCTCATTTTTCTATTTTCCAAAATTTCTGAGTTTTCCCAGGGGTGGGGGAGTCGTTCTCCATGGTCTCAAAATTTCTGGAAAGTTTACATCTCTGTTTATACTACTTAAGATCATAGCTAGTGGTGAGTAATCATATTTTTCAATGTTCCCCATGTAAGGAAGTCACTCCTTACACGTAGTAGACTAGGACAAGTGAAAGGTCTCCATTAAATTTCTCTCTAAATTGTTAGTTTCCCACATGCAGGGAGATTTCACACACACACCACCCTCACAACTGCGCTCCATGACAGAATGAATAATATGCAGGAACACACATGCATGGCTTGATGCAGAGTGTAATTTAATTAATAATATTATGGCCAACATGTGTGGATCAGCTCTCAGGTTGCAATATAGGCTGCAACCCTCTGAGAAACCCCTT
This sequence comes from Anniella stebbinsi, assembly GCA_029215795.1. NCBI lineage: Eukaryota > Metazoa > Chordata > Lepidosauria > Squamata > Anniellidae > Anniella > Anniella stebbinsi. The sequence continues at coordinate 97,031,113 of JARDYH010000003.1, forward strand.
GTTTTTAAACGCATAAGTAGCAAGAGCTAATACTCTCTCATTAATAAAGTAACAAATTTGAACGGCACAAAGCTAATATCTTTGGTGTTAAAATGGCATTGCAGCCTCAAGTCAAAATCAAAGGTCATAACTGTCAGTGAATAAGCATCTCCCCTGTACACAGTATCAACCCCCATCTTTCCATTTAAATTCAATAACAATAATTAAAAGTTAACAAGAGTGTTTCTACTACAAATTTAAGACTACAGTACAGCAGTTTATTAGAACCTGAACTTGCTTAACCCTTGAACATCCCAATTCAAATAATGAAAACTAACCAAATTTACTTAGGTCATCAATAACATCTACTTGATAAACATATTACAAACTTCTACTGTAGTTTATATTACTTTTGCTTTCCTTGTATCTGGTTACCCGATACATCAGGAATGGGGATCCTCAGGTCCCAATCCAGCCCTCCTGGGGCCCCCAGATAACCATGCCCCCTTCACCTGGAACCACCCCATTTCCCACCAACCACCAATAATTTAGTGGTTTCCTGGCTTTTGTGCTGCATTTCCTCCATGCTAAAAGGCTGAAATACCGCCTAAAGCTTATTTACTAGCAGTAACAGCTTTAAACTACAATACGCTATTATTATTATTATTTATTTATTTTGTTGCATTTTTGGTCCTACTCCTTTTAGCTAGGCCCACCCACCAATGGAATGCCACTCAAGAGCTTCTCCAAAAATGAGTTTGGCCCTCAGGTTGAAACAGGTTCCTATCTCTGATATACATTGATCCGAGTCAATTTTGTTTACTTTCAGGTACTAGCAACAACTGTACAGGCCATGACAAAAAGGTTTTGAAATTCAAAATATTGAACAAAACCATGTACTTTACACATGAAATGCTATCCAATGGAATTATCCATAGGTTTAAAATAACTGATCAACATTATAAGTTATTGGGTGACACGCTTACCTTCCAGGCAGATGTTTTAGGACAGAAAATGAACAGCAACAATGAACAGCAACCAGATAAGTTTAAAGGACTACACTTAACACATAGGGAAAAAACTGGGAATAATTAATGTAGCTAAAAGCAAGCGATTTCCCTAATGACCTCATGGAGATGCTACATGGCTCGGGACCACAATACCTGACAGAATGTATTTCCTGAGATAAACCTAACAGTACAGTACGTTCAACATCCAACATTGATATCTTTTTGGCGCCAGGTTAAAACTTCTCTTTCCCAGGCATTTAGCAATATGTGATGAGCTTTACTGATCCTAGTTGTTTGTAGTTGTTTGAAATGTATGTTTCTGTGTATGTTGTATGTTTTTGTAGTTTTACATTTTGTATATTGTTTTTAAGTGTTTTAATCTTATGTAAACTGCCCAGAGAGCTTCGGCTATGGGGCAGTATAGAAATGTAATAAATGAATAAATAAAATAAATGGAGAGTTAGGCCTAAATGTGTAAACCCAGTCTCAAGAAGAATAGGAGATAAAACTGCCAATATCATACTGCCCTTATAAAAATCTATAGTACGACCACACTTAGAATATTGTGTACAATTCTGCTCACTGCATCTAAAAATATTAATTGTAGAGCTGGAAAAGGTGCAAAAAAGTTAACTAAAACGATCCAGGGGATGAAGCACCTCCCCTATAAGGAAGGTTAAAACAGCTGAGTTTGTTTAGCCTGGAAAAAAGGCGGGTAAGGAGAGACATAATAGAGGTGTACACAGGTACCAATTGAGACCACTGCTCATTTTGGACCCAATTACAGGTAAACCATAAATGGCATTCCTTGATACCGGAATGGCTTGTAAAAATAATTCTGTATTATTAAAAAATCAAAAACATATATAGGGAATAATCAGATTCATAGCACTTTATGCAGATCCTAGAATAATCTTTATCTTGTTTCCCCTCCCACACACACCCTTAGTCTGAAATTATGTACTAAACATTACTTATATTTTCAAATGCCTGCATAATTTACTATCCTATACTACCAGGTCAGCACCACTGGTTCCAGGCCATGTTTATGAAATCATGCAACTGCCTCTAGATCAAATGTTTGTCTAAGTAAAAAAGCAAGCGCCATGAGGACCTATTCAGATATTACTTATCAAACTTCAATCAAGCACCATTCCCATGCATGTTTGCACCCACACATTAGGGACATCTGATCCAACTTGTACCATGTATATTTGAACACAGTTTCCCTATGACCTCCACATACCATCATCTCCATTCTTCCTGGAGATGGACTGGGGCATTATGAAGAACCTGGGGCAACTTGGAACAGACATTCTCAAGAAGGGAAATTGAAAGTTCGCCCAAGTAATATCTGAGCAGGCTTTTAGATCAACTTCATGTTCTATACATGTGAAATTATTTCTAGCTACAGAAATATCACAATTATTTTTCCAACTGTGCATAAAGCATTTTCAAAGCATTCTCAATTTGATCTTGTCACAGCATTTTTCAAATTCAGATTAACCACATGCTCAACATTCATATTTCATGATATATAGTCAGTTTTATTGTGTATGCTGTTGCAAAGAATCAAACCATTCAATGGTGTCTTGGCATGTGTTTCAGTTCAGTTCATGCCTTCCCCCCACCACACCAAGAATATATTAATGATTTGAAGTTCACTTAGAACCAGTAGCTTACTTTACAGTTCAGCAGAAATAAACCTTAGCAATAGCTGACACTTGGAAACATCTTGGGCCAAGCTTAACACGTTAGTGCATTAAGTAATGTGTGTACGTGGCAAGTATACATATTGCTGTATGACAAGAAAGGGTTTGTTTCCCTCTCATGACAGATCCTCAAAGGGAGTTTCCTAGATTTGAGAAAGCTGTCTCATTCAGTGTACAACTGTACATAGTCAAGGATATAAAAAAATTAAAATATGATTTACAGTCTCAAGAGTCAGGCCTGCACTGCAGATGCCATTGGAACTAAGACAATGAGCTTGTTACAAACACATAGCTCAACTTATTTTTGTATGGGCTTTTTGGAGCTTTTTCTGCAACCATTTTGGATTATGAATTTATTTATTTTAGAATGATCAATAAAATGTTTGTGTTGTTGAATAAAATGATACAACATTCAATATATTCCTACCTGGCCTTTCCTCCCCAAAAATGATTTCTAAAAATGAAGTGATAAGAAAACTTCCCATAAAATCTTCTTCCTTTCACATCGTTTTTAGAAATCGCTTGGGGGGATTAAAGGCCAGGTAAGGATATATGACCACTAGAGATATAAAATGTCTTGAAATAATGAAGCAATGGGAGAAATAATTTTTAATTCACTCTGTAGGGTTCTCAGCATAGTTATACCTTCCACAGCTTATTAAAATTATTGATCTAATATAACTTTTAATGATAGACATTTAGGGATGCTCTAAGTCATGCTCAGTTTCCCAACATGCAACTATAGTCACCATATCATAATATGTGAAGAAAATGTCACTCTTGGCAGTGTGGGTCTCTACAGTCCTCTGTTTCTGAGGTTGTTCTGGTTAGATGCTATAGCAATCAATTAATGTAGTCCTAAAATGTACATATATGTTATCCTGACATTGCCACTAAATTCAACAGAACATGTACGTTATCCTACCTATATTTCTTATTACTTAAAAATGGAGGCTTGGGTCTATGGAACTCACTGCCACTGCTTTTAATAAAATTGCCAATAAAAGTACTGTTAGGGCATTTTGCCCCAGTTATAAAACCCCTCTGCCACATAAATAAACCCTCTATACATAAAATAAACTCAATAGCTTCGTTCCTATGGCACAAGTATGGGATTGACATCACCACCAGAAACAATCTTCAAAATGAACAAAAATTAAGATACTTATTAAAGGGAATTATTTACAAAAAGGAATAAAATGTTACTCTTCAAATAACAGTTTGAATTTCTAAAATTATATGGGTTAGGGTCAGCACCTGGTGAAATTCCCTTTTCTACACAACTGTTAAAGATACAGAAGCCCTGCCCTCCTTTTCATATGGTCACCCTATTAGTGACTATTTTTCACTCCCAAACAAGCACATGGGGCACAACAGCGGTTGAAGAGTATTTAAGCTAAAAGTTATTAAAATTTAACCAGATATATACTGTGTAGCTGACAGAAATAACCAATCACGTGGGGCAGATGATTTTCTAAAATGGAAAATTTTCCAACACTGAAAATGCTTAATTTTTCCATTGTTAGTAACAATGAATGGATGCCAACTGTAAATATATTACGCAAGCATGACAATTTCAAAGTTTTAATTAATCTTTAAGGCGATTATCCCTAGCAAGTATATCAGGGAATAAATATATGTAATTGAAATGCATAGATGTCTCAGTGTGAAAGAGAAGTAAATACATAGTAACAGCAAATCTGAAGGTGCTCCAATAACCTCAGTGGAAGAGAGTTGAACTCTTCAGAAATAGATGAATGAATGGTTATCAGCACATCATGCACAGTTCTTCAGGATGCTAATATCTGAGTGTGTCAACAGTTTGCACTTAAATTTAAATAGTGTAAGAGAAGAACAAAATGCTACAGAGCTTTTTGCTAAAGTGCTTTAGCGAACGAGTGCCTCAGCTGTGTATGAAGTTTGGTCCCAATTCTGCAAACCTCCAAGATTTTATAGCTGCTAATTCCCTTTTTGATGCACCCAAGATTTTCACTCCTTTGTGAGTAATCGCGCAGGGTTAGGATAGTGCATGGGGTGCCTCCGGACTGTATATGAGGTTTGGTCCCAATCCTGTAAACTTCAGTTGTTCACAGTTGCGCATTTCCTCTACAGACTCTACTGAAATAGCCTGTGTAGGTTTTTCCTTTAACACAGAAAATGCCCGCGAGGAGCAAAGCAATAGCAATCCAAACCACTCTTGCGGCACAACTCTATAGGCGACCAAAATGGTGCCCGCCAGTCAGCACAATAACCCACGGTGGGTTAAATAAACCCTACTGCAGACCATGGGTTATTTTGACCAAATAAGCTATCGTGGGTTTAAAAAAACCCATTTAATCAAGTTGCCAATCCCCACCCTAAGCTAAAAGGCTTAAGAAATGATAGAGCTAGGAAATGTAACATGTATTTAATGAACAACACTAATTCTGAGAAAAAATGAGTAACACTAAATCTGGAAAAAAAATAGGTTGGCATATAGCAGAAATCATTCCTATAAATAATGCATGCAAGACTGCATTTGAGAAACCTCAACAATGCATTTCTATCTTAGAAATAGAAAGTTGGGGGGGGGGGGGGCGTAGCTTTCTTGTTATTCCTAAGGAAAATATGCCAAACACATTCTACTGGAGTCTTCAGATGAATCAGGAGAGACTATCCTCTTCAGCCAGTTCTTTGAGAGTTTAGAACCCATTAAAGATGCTGATTTGACATCCCTGTTCCCAATCTGATTGTCTATGTGTGTTTTATAAAAATAATACTTTGAGGTCGTTTCCGTGGAACAAAAGTAGAGCAAAAATGTAAAACTGAACATTTCAACCAACATCATACTGATGATGATCTGAGCAAGCCTCGAGTTTCAAACAGCAATATTTCCCAAGGAAAGGAATGGTTTGGCCCTCTTAAGAAAAGTGTGTTAAGGAAGAAAATCAGCTAAGATGATACATTTAACTCTGCTCCCGGGCTTGTTTTCCTGTACTTCACCAAAAAAAAGCAAATTTATTGGGGTAATTACAGAGGAACTATCTAATATACACATCCAAGGTTAGAATTATCTTCACCAGACTATGATTTCAATGAGAAGGGGTGGGCCACCAGGAAAGCTGAATCTTGTGCAACTGGGTATATGCATAAATGAAGTTTTTGCCTCATACAGCAGGTTTCTTCTAAAAGGGTGGAGGGAGAGGAAAGTAACTCAGCCACACAAACATCTGACTCATTACAACCAGGGCAAGCAACTAACTCAGGAAAGATGCAGCCAAACACTGCAAATGCCAATAGTGTCACTGTACATTTTTAAAAGTCCTATTCAATTTGTATATTTATACTCCACCCTTAAGCCCACAATGCTCATGGGAGCATTGCCATCTTGGGATCACAAGATTGTATTCCTTATGGCAAGAAGTGCCAGTGGCAGAATATTTCTGAACTACCTGTAATTGTATTCCCATTACTACTCAGAAGGAATTGGTTATTCTTAGATGAAATCTCACTGCAGAGCCATGGGGTGGGGGAACAGAGACAAAAAGATATAGAAAGATTAACAGGAATGTAATTTATTCCCTTTTACCAGATAAATCACTAAAATGTTTCCCAGGATAAAGGCCAGTTAATTACTACCATCACCTTTGGACTTTAATCTTATCCTCTGACTTTTTCCAAGCCTGCAGTACAATTCTAATTCAGTTTCAGTTGCCTGAATACAGAAAGACACCCAATCATTGTGGTCATTTAAAAAATGGACATAGAACTTACTAGGTTCAGCAAAACCAAGATAGCATGCAACCATTCCTGCCCAGAACATTGCTTTTTCAAAAGTATGTCCTCTTTTATCTTAGTCCTGTTTGCAACACCTCAGATTATTCCATACAATTCTCTCTTTCCATGCTTTGTCCCATTCACTGAATACCATCTTCCAAATGCCTCAAAGAGGAAACTTCACAAGGCACAGCCTCTTTAAGACAAAACTAGACATGATGACTCAGGAGATTTGTGGTGTCCCATGGGGATTTTTTTTGTTTCATATTTTTAAAACATCAATCAGCAGCCAAACATGGCAGCTTTGAAGATCAGGGAACTGGGGCATAGGGTAGGAGGGAGAGTAACCATCTCCCTCCACCCCATTTCCCTAGTAGTCATTTCTTTTCACTCAGCTGCTCCTAGCTCCACTGAGAAAATCATATAAGTTCCATGCTAATTAGTAAGGTAGAGAAAGGACATTGCAATCAGAATTTCCTCTGCATCTTGTTTAGTTTTGCCCTTAATCTTTCTTTCTAAGGAGAGAGAAGGGATGGAGAACATATACCATCTCTCTAAATGAGATTCTGAGACTACAATGAGCCTTGTAGCACCTTAAAAGCTAAAAAAAGATTATGATCATATAAAATAATATGTTAGTCTTTAAAATTATACAATACTTTTTAAGGGAATTAATATAACCATATTTTAAAAAAAATTAAACCACAATAGACAGAAACTAGGCTGCACAGATCTCCAGTTGCAGAGGTAAATATGTTCGGGTTATACTGGATCCCATAGCAGCTATTTTCAAGGCTGTCAATACACCACCCACCCACCCTAGAGCCAGAATTGCCAGTCATCTCCACATCTGTAGCTTTGCCTACCAGGCTACTCAGATCTAATCTAAATAAAATCAAATCTGCAACTCAGCCAGAAACAAGATACAAAGGGAAAAAAAATACGAAGGGAAGAACAGACACCTCCACCAACTGCAAGAAAATATTCTAAGTTTGGAAGCAGTCCACTAATTGGAAACTAACGCCAACAAGGGGGTGACCCTCACATCACAAGATAGGCTAGTTGTTTGCTAGGAACAAGTTCCAGGTGGGTAGTAAGGAGAATTCTACCACACAGGTGTGTGATGAAACAGACATCAGTATCCAGGCATTTTCTCTATCTCCCCCTCACTAGCTTTATTCCCCCAACCATATAAGACACACGCCAATATATCCATCTTCTCAACGGGAGGGAAGAGTGATGGGATAAGCACACACAAACCCTTTATATAGGGTTAAAAGGGAAGGGGGGATAAAAAGACATCAATGATGAGTGCTTTGACCTAGAACAGAAAAACCTGGGTCCAGACCCCTGGCGTCCTCCTCGAGGCTCACGGGGTGATGACCTTGAGCCAATTACTCTCTCCTTCATTCAGCCTGTGGGAGGACTAAACAGGCAGCTTTCCACCATCACAGCTACTCCATTCCATCCCCCACGGCAGCCCCTATGAAATGGCTCAAGCTGAGCAAACCCCGACAGGGAGATACAGGCAACCTAAAGCCATGAGGGAATAATAATAATAATAATAATAATAATACACGTGCAAAAGGCGGGGGCGCCAATGCCAGGGATTCATGAAGCCTCTTGTCTCCCTCCGCTCGACTCCACCGGACCCAGTCCTGCTTTGCTGAGCACAATTTAGAAATTTTCGGGTGGGTAAAACCCAAACACGAAGAGCCCCGACAGGAAACAGTTCCCCACCACCCCACCTCTCCCCTTCTCCCTCACTAGAGGGGTCCCAGTCTCACCCTATATCCCCCCAAACAGAGGAAGGAGAGGAAGAAGGGCAGCAGCCTCGCCCCCCACTCCTCTTTCCCCCCCCCCCCCGCATCAGCTCTCACACTCCCAACCGGGCGGGGCGGTGAAAGCAGCGTCGGCGTAGTAGAAAGCGGGCGGTGGGCTTTGCAAGCCTGCGCGCGCACACGTCCCTCACCTCACCAGGTGCTGCGCTGACGAGTCTCTCCGGGAAAGGACGAGCGGGCGGCCGACTCCCACCAGCACCAGCGCCCCTCCCTTCCTGACCCCGCGTCCTTCTCGTTCCGCGGTACCTCAGCGACTGCCTTGTCTCCGGCCTTCTCCTTCTCCGCTCCCGAGCTCTGATTGGCCGCCCCGCGACTGTCCCCTTCTTGATTGGACAAAGTCCAAACTGCGGGCACGCCCCGTTTTACTTCACCGGCCCGCCCCTTTAGCCATTTTCACACAGGAGTGAATCCTATTGGTTCCCCCCCCCCCCGGCTCTTACTAAGCTGCCAATCAACGCTCACTTCCTAGTTCCAACCCCCCTCACAAAAAAAAAGCTGAAGGAGTTTTGGTTCACAGTAGGGAGAGTGAAGGCAGCATTTAGGGAGTTGGCGCCTGCAGCAGCTGGATGGGGTATGCTGGGTGTTGTAGTACTTTTTTCTGTCTAAACATTTATAAGATAGCTTTGGCTATAGGGTGGTATAAAAATGCAATAAATAAAATAATAATAAAATAAATAATATAATAATGTCATTTTTTTCAGCCCAGACCCATATCCCCCCTTTGGGGGGGGGAGGGGGGACAAGGAGAAGATGGAATATGCGCATCAATAATGGAGTGTCTCCAGCCATGTACAGAGTGTAATTAAAGAACCACTCTTGTGCGCCCAGGATTTTGCAGACAGCGCTTCTAATCTGAAGGTGCCAGGCTCGAGCACCCACGATTTTAATTTGTTTTATGTATTTAAAATGTTATAATCTGTATTTCAACCAAAAGTGCTCAATGCAATCATATTGTAAAATCACCATAAATGTTAGACATATTTGACACTAACAATTTTGCCAATAATTCGGAAAAGCAAGAGCAGAAATCAGGTACACAATCTGTAGTAATTCAAGTTTTTAATAGCCCTTTTGAAAAGACTGAGCTTCTGAACACAGAGGACCTGGGAGACCTCTCTAGTGTCAGGATGTTCCACTAGCTTCTGGTTGCTACTTTGGGGGACTGAGGATGAAGTGCAATCCTCCCCTCATTCTGTCACTTATTACTGCTCTTCTCTGGCATATTGAGATAAATAGCACTTCAAATTAGAAGACTGTTTTTATAAAATTGGACATCTGGCCAACCTAGTTAGGGAGTACAGATAGTTACTAGCATGTAGCCAGAAAAAATGTAAGTACTCTTTCAGAAAAAGAAACTGCTCCATTAAAAGGACTTGGAGCTGGAGACCTAGATTCAAATCTGCAAACAGCCATGAAGAATTTGGGATACCTTGAACCAGTCACACAGGGCTAGCCACCTCAACTGACAAATTGTGTGTGCCATTAAGTCATTGTAAATTGCCTCCTTTTTAATTCTTTTACATTCATGAGATGCTGAGTTAATTTCCTGCTTCAGGCAGGAAAACGTATTTGGTTGGTTTTAGCAAATAGAACGTGGTTTACATCACTGCCCTGCCCAGTATTTCAGACTGCATGTGATTATTTCTCAGGAACACCTAATTTAATGAGGGACTATTGCTAGAAACAAATTGATGCTGCAATCCTATACTTACCTGGAAATAAGCCTGATTGAATTCAGTAGGACTTACTTCTGACTAGATAGGATTGTGCTGTAAATTGACCTATGCTATGTACTAGGGATGCAAATCCCAAGCTCACATCTGTTTGGGGGAGGATGGGTCAAGTACAGGTATTGTCCTGAAATGCGATTGCATTTAGTTTCTTGGACAGTTTTGTGCAACCACTTCCGTATTAGATCCTTGCCATTCTTGGCTTATAAAAACTGGCAGAGAAGGAACAGTTGACTGGACCAGGGAGGTGATTAATGCCTCCTTGTGAGAGGGTGTGATCCTGGCCTGCCTCAAAGAGGCAGTGATGAGACCATTCCTGAAGAAACCCTCCCTGGAGCTGGAAAACCTTAATAATTTTGGGCCAGTTGGAAATGTTCCTTTCCTGGACAAGGTTCTTGAGTGGGTGGTGGCTAACCAGCTGTAGACACTCTTGGATGCGACTGATTATCTAAATCCATTTCAGTCGGGGTTTAGGCTGGGTTTTGGCACTGAAACAGCTTTGGTCACCCTGACCTATGTTGGGAGAGAGACGGGACTGTGAGCTTGTTGATTCTCCTGGTTCAGCTGCTTTCAATACCATCAACCATGGTGTCCTGCTGGGATGATTGTCTGAATTTGGGACCAAGAGGGAGGCACTGCATTGCAATGGTTTCACTCCTACTTGGATGGTCAACTCCAAAAGGTGGTACTTGGGGAATATTGCTCAGCACCGAGGATTTTCCGGTATAGGGTTCCACAGGAGTCAGTTTTATCCCTCATGCTATTCAACATCTACATGAAACCGTTGAGTGCAGTCATCTGGAGTTTTGGAGTGCATTGTCATCAGTATGCTGATCATATGCAGCTCTGTTTCTCCTTTTCATTTTCTTCAGGTGAGGCTGTGGATGTGGGAAATCCATGCCTGGCTGTGACAATCAACTGGATGAAATTCTATCCATATAAGACTGAGATGCTATAGGTGGATATTTCTCCTGACTCAATGGCTCCATCTTCACGATCCCGGGAGCACTGCGCCATGGCAGCTCCCCGGCGTCGTGCAGCACATTGATGCCCCTTATGCCAGTGCTGATGTAAGGGATGTGATGGCGCCTTTTCCTGTGGAGCCGCCCGCGCCGCCGTGCATTTGGCGACGTGGCGGCAGCTGGAGGAGGGGACTGGGAGCTTTGGCTGCCCTACTCTCAGGTAAGTTTTTTAATTTTTTTTTTTTTTTTAACAAAATGGGGGAAGGACAGCGGAGGCACGTAGGAACGCTTTTTAAATTTTTAAACTTAAAACGGGGGAGGACTGCCAAGGCACGGCACAAAGGTGGTGCAGCGAGCTTATGGCTTGCTGGACCATCCCCTTCCCTGCCCAGCCCATGGGGACCAATCAGTGGTCGCCATAGACTGGGCAGGCCTCCCCAGAAGCGGCGGAGAAAAAGCGACAGGCGGCAAAAGCTGTCATCGCTTCACCGCAAACTAAAAAAGTTGCTCTAAATGGCCAACTTTTTTGGTTCGCAGCAAAGCCCCTTTGCCCCAGATGGCTTCGGATTGGTGGCTGCGTCATGTAATGCAAGTGCCGCCATTCTAAAGCCACCGCGACGGATACTGTCCGTCTATAGGCACCCAACGGAAGGTGATCAACCGCATTTTAGGGCCAAACTCTCACAAGGCCTTCATTTTACTTTTACAGCCTTTATTTCACAATGCCCCCTTCAGAATGCTTTAGAAAGTTAAGACAACCTAGTTTTTGTATTAAACTTCTCAAAGCACTTTACGTACATTATTTCAGCAACACCTATGGCAAGATTGTAAAGAAGGCCGGTATTATTATCCCCCAATTACGGGTGAAGGGATCCTAAGACAAAATGGCTTGCCTGAGGCCACTTCATGGCTGTGCTGAGATTTCGGCCAGAGACAGACTTCCTGACTCAGCTTCTGCATGTAACCACTATGCTATACCAGCTCTAGTTTAAAGAAGCTTAAATCAATGTTCCCTCTAGAAAAACAATGATAGTGTTAAGCAACTGGGCTGTTAATCTAGACTGTCAGATGTGTAAATTGATAATGCATACTATTTTAGCCTTGAGATATGAGTCACTGACAGCCTTACTAAAAGCTCCGGGGCCCTGAAATCACTGCCTGCCTTTTTTGGTGACTTGGAAGTGGAATTTGTTGTAAAGAGCAGCAGTGATCAGAAAACATTGAAGCTGGTAGGTTTGTAGTTGTGGATCTCAATGAGACTAGCATTGCTTGCACCAGATTTTACGCTGGATGTACCAATCGCACCAGTATGGTATTGTGAATACATCAAACAAGATGTCAGGAAAAGGCACCAGCACAGATATCTTAGATCAGAGCATGTAAATAATTTGTGGATTTTATATTATAACTTGATTGTTTATTTGTTGTTCCAACCATCATGGTCATATCAACTTTACATACGTTCTGCTCTATTGTTCCTTTTATAGGGAGATTAGAGATAAATTATTGCTTGACACTGCATTAGAAATCAATGCTCTCCTTCGCTGCTTCAGGGCCACAGTGGATGGGAACACAGTTGACGCTTTTGAAGCTTTTGCAAAATTCTTCTTGAATGCTATGAGAATAAGGTCTCTCTGGAATTGATTTTGCTGTGTATATTTCTTAAATTTATATGTACTTTCCGCCCTAATCTTTGCATGTGTAAAGTCTGGTCAGTGACTGTAATAAAGTTGATGATGACTTTACATACACCAACAATACAGATGAAAACATAAAAACTCCATAATACAAAAAAGTAAAATACAAAAAGATACTAGAAAAGGTTTCCATTAGAACGTTCCCATATAGATGTGAAAAATAGTTTTAATACAAAGAATTAAAATAAGAGACACTAAGAATTTACATTTAAAAGGTCCATAAATGTCGTTTTAAATTTCATCTTTACAGTTCACCATATTGACCTCTATGAATCTTCTTCTCAACTTTTGGGCAGCCATTGCAAATCTCACAACTCTGTCTTTCACAAATCTGTCAGCATCAGAGAGCAAATATATAACTTTAGCTTGATCATCACTGTCAGATATATCCTGTAACAGATTCAAAATAAATTTTGTCCTGGGTTCAGAATACAGAGAACAATATAATAAATAGTGGTAGAGTCCTCTACTACTTGAGCACCACATATACAGAACCTCTGTTCTACAGGTATTTTACAGTAACGGCCCTCTAAATATTATGAAGGCATAGTCTGAAAAAGCAATGCCAGAAATGCCTTTCTAAAGGACGGCACTGATAACTCATGCAGATAGCGCTCGAATCCATGAGTTAGTTTTAAAAGACGCAGGTAAGGAGAAAATGATGATTTTTTAAGTTACGTCTAGATCATGTTGGGAATAAAACTCACCCGCTTTATTCTTTATGTGTCTCTGAAACTGATCTTGGAGCCATTTCTTGAGAACCTGGGGTATTAAATCGAAAGCTAACATTTGCTGTTCCCAGTTTGCTACCCAGGTGGTCTGTCGGTGAGATTTCAACAGTTCTAAAAAACATTTTTAGGTATCCTAAAATCATCCATATTAAGAAGTTTAAAATAAAACATAAACATAGCTACAAAAATATAAAACTGTACTGGCATAGTCCCGGTCTCAGCTCTAATACTGCCTGCTGGAGTAGAAGGTGGTATGCCAAGTAAGGTTTTAAGAAATTTATTTTGGGTTATTTCCAAATGGGACAGAGCTATAACTGAATAGTAGTCTGTTTGTTTAAGCTCCAGTATTAAATCATTCACATATAAATTAAACAAGAGAGGGGCTAATAAACAGCTCTGGCACACACCCTTTGAAGTTGAAATTAAGCCGGATAGTTGGCCATTCAAACCTACCCTCACTCTCATATGTGTATCAGAGTACAGTATTCTGACGAGTGTAAATAGTCGTCAATATTTGAGTTCCAGAGTTTTATCCACAGCCTGTCACGGTTTATTCTATCAAAAGCTGCTGTAAGATCAACAAATGCTGCATATAGATATTTTTTGTGCCCCTTTGCATAGTTATTAATAAGATGATTTAAAACATACCATTGATTGATTGTACTCCTTCCCTGCCTAAAGCCTGCCTGCTCCTCTGCAATAATATTGGATTCCACCCAGTCCTCCAATTTAAACAGTAAGTACCATGCATACAGTTTAGATGTCACATCCAACAGACTTATAGGTCGATAATTACTAGTCACTTTTTCCCCTTTCTTATAAATTGGCACTGTTATACTTGTCTCCCAACCTTTAGGAAGCTTACCATTTGTATTGATATGTGAGAATAGCTTAGCAAGCACAGGACCACCAGTTAATGTTATCAAGAAACAATTCTGGTGGTGACATGTCTTCCCCTGGAGCTTTATTACGCTTCAGTAAATTAATCAATGTTTTAACCTTTGAAGGTGTCACCACTGGCCATGGGTCAGTTTAATTCAATTCTGGAAATCTAATATAGGAATATACATTAAAGTTACAAAATTTTGAATTGAAGGCCTAGGTAAAAAAAAAAAAAGGCTTCGCATTTATCAACTAAGATGTGAGCATCAACCCCAGCTTTCAATTGCTTTGATTTTTGTGCTACTGGAGACCAAAATTTAACGGAGTCGTTCCCAAGAGCAGCCTGTTCTAACTCATGCCAAAGTTGTTTGGTGTGTTGCATTTTCTAATTCGTTAACAATTGTTTGTATTTTCTTCAATGTTGCACCATTTCACGCATCACAGCATCGCTAAGTTACTCAGTTCTTTCTTCTCCTACATTCCTCAACAAACCATTCTGCATCAAACTTGTATTTCTCCCCCAACATAGCTATGTTTACTTAACACAGGTTTTAACTTCTGAATGAGATCATCATAATTATCTAATACCTCAGTCTTCTCCTTCAAGAACTCCTTTCTCCATACTATCATATCAGGACTCAAGGGTATATTTTCAACCCTGTTTTTAACATTTGGGTCGCATCTAAGCCTTCTCTGGCCACACTGAAAATACGAAGGGGTTTGCCTTACCTCTAAAGCAATAGATGTATTTACGTTATCCAGGCCTATCAACAAAGGTTGATGGTCACTTTCTGGTTTTTCTCCCACACAGAAATTCTTAAAGAGGGGGGCTGCCCTAGATGTTAACAAGATATAATCAATCACACTTCCCCCTCTGCCGGTGGAAAAAGTAAACTGGCCTGCAGCATCACCCACACCTGTGCCATTGCAGATGGCTAGCTGATATTTGTAGATAATGGTAAATAACTTAATGCCTGCTTCATTGATGGTCTTATCTTTTGAAATTCTAGGAGGAAAGTTCTCCAGGTCCTCATTCAATAAACCAATTCTTCCTGCTATAGGTATGTTATTACCACCTAATCTAGCATTGAAGTTGCCCATCACAATAATTGGTATCAGTGGGTGTTCTTCCATTATTTTTTCTAACTGCAAGTCTAGCAAAGCCCATATATTATCTTCAGTTCACAGAGCCTTTAGGTGGTATTTAAACATTGACAGAGTAAATTAAACACTGTACCACTAGACAAGTGAACTACCTGAAAATGAGGTGAGAGGGATACCATTTTGTCTACTCTCAGTTTTAAGCTTATTGAAACACAAAATGCCTCCTTTACTCCTTCCTTTGATATTGACTCTTGTAGCTGGTTGGGAGTAAGAAGCAAACCCTTGTATGGACATTTCTTTTGTCCAAGTTTCTTGAAGGCAAATTATATGGAACTGTTTAAGATACTCGATAAAACTACAATCCATTAACTTATTAAACCAACCTGCAACATTCCATGAAATAAATTTTATAGGCTTATACCCTAAGTCTGTTGAGCTCGGTACATTTCAGCTACCATTTTGAGACCAATGTCCATTTTGAAATTCCTGTCTATTTCCCCACATTCTATCACCTCTCCTATTCCATAATTGGTTCTGACCCCTAATTTGCCATTGTTGTGGGGGAATAGGAATCATATTAGGATTTACATAAGTATCCCACCATGGGATTGTATATTATGAGTGAACAGGAACGCTGAAATAGCTAATCAAAAACTGATGCCCTCCTGACCGATCTCAGTTATGATTATGCACTGAACTCTGGTACATTTTCTTCCTTCTGGGGATTAGGAGACTTAAACAAAACTGACAGTTCAGTGTATATTCTTAACGTTTTATTTGCTACATAGTGGTGGGGCAGGGCTAATTCCTATAGGAGCTCCAATGAGCAGGGGGTAAGGCTGCCACGTGGATCACAAATGTCCGTCAAGGACAAGAACCAATGAACTGGAGGGAGAAGAAGAAGGGATGGGGTGGGGCGAGGTGGGCAGATGCAGTAGCAGTGGGAGAAGTGAAAAGAGAGTTCACCAGTATAGCTACAATTGTGAAAGGGAAGAGCGCTTGCAACGCTTCTGAAACGGAGGTAAAAAAACACGGAGGCAAACCAGGGAAAAATAGGTGTGATGGAGCCCTATATTTTGATGAAATCACACTCAGATTTTTTAAAAACTGGAGATATATAAATCCTAGTCCACCAACCATTTTAATGAGAGGGCTTGGAGTTCAGTCACTTTAACCACATTGAACAGCTGACATATTAGTTTAATAGAATAGTCAAGGGAAAATCATCAACTGTCATTAAATATCTCCAGTTTAAAAGTTTAAATTGCAGGTAATTTAGTTCCTCTGCCTACAATAAGACTAACCTGGCTAAATATATTTAACTGATTTGTCTGGATAGATGCAGAAATGCCATTCTTGCGCAAAAGATCTTTGACTTCATACGGACAAAATCAAACAATGAAAACCATTGTTTAAATTACCGGAAATCAAATCATCATTTGCTATTGGACAAAACAATCCTAAAGACTATTTATGCTTAACTAATATGTAGACCAATCCTGTGCCTGTTTAGTCAGAAGTCAGCCCTGCTGAACTCAGTGTAACTTATTCCCAAATGTTTTGTGCCACCATAGACTGTGCAGCCAAAAACTTATTTAAATGCATCTGCTAAATGATGTATATTAATTGTAAAAAGGTCTGAGCTAGACATAAGCATTGCTGTCTTTTATTCTTTTAGATGAGAAGTTTGATGTTTTCCCTATTAGCAAACAAAAACAACCTTTATATCGTGTTTGGATGCCTTCCCTTTCTCAGTTCCTCTAGAGGCTGAATTCTATTTCCCTGTGTGGAGACTTCCTCTTTTGATTTGAATCAGCTAGTTAGCTCAACAGAGGATTTCATGCATTTTGCTTCAGGCTATCCCATAAACAAATTGACCCTATATCTGTGCCTGTCGTCTGCAACAATCATGTGAAATGTTCATGGAACTCATAATCCGAATTGTGGTCCAACATTTGAGAAATTAGGAGACCAACCTTCTCTCTTTCTTATGATTTCCCCCCCCCCCTTTCTTGCTCCCAGCAACCCTAGAGGCAGCACCAGGTCCAACCTCATAACCATCACATGACCTGCAGAGCCTAATTTGAATGTCTGCAGGGTCTTCCTCCCTCAAACACTGTGACTTCACCATCGAATCAGTTTTTTTCCCCATTCCCTTACTCCCCCCAGCCTGTGTGTGGTTATTTTTTAAGGTCTTGCTGGAGAAAGAAATCTAAAAAACTTGCATATTTTTGTGCTCTTTTGATTGACCTTCAAAAGCCTATAATTAAAACTCAACCAAGGCGTTAAGTGTTTTTAGTTTGTAAATAACAACAGCAACACAATTTTTGGCAGATTAAGAGTGTGTAGCTGAGGTGGATCAGAAGCTCTCTTAGCCAAGTAAGACTTACATCTTGCAGATCTACATTACGAACTTATATTTATTTATGCCAATTTAATTGGAATGGCTTCCCATTGGGGCCTAAAGAATGGTGAAGGGTTGTATTGTAGGCAATTGAGATTGAACTAGCCTTCCTGCTCCAACTCCCCACCTGCCATTTTTGTGCTGGAGTGCATGTTTGTGTAAAGGCCAATACACAAATGAGGCCTGTTAGGGCAATCTGCCATATAGCATTTATGGTAGGACCTACATTATTAAACTCTACACATGTGGGCTCCTATGCATTCCCTAAGGGCAGGCCAATGTGATTTCAATCCCCCACTATGGCTCAATTCGGACGACACGATAGTCAATGGTGGGGTAATAATCAACTTTACAGTTGTTCAACTAGGGGGTACTCCCCACACAACATGGTAATAAATAATCAACTGTGGTGTGGATTAGGATCAGCGCTGAGTTGACTATGGCAGCATTCGGATGACACAATAGTCAAAACAACTGACGATTGTTTCCCCCACACCAGTTGTTTATTGTGTCGTCCGAATTGAGCCTATGTGTTGAATCTGAGTGCCTGTCAGGGCTGAGATTTATAAACCTCTTGTCAATTCAAGCACTTCCTCTCACTGTTTTGCAGAACAATGAGAGACGGTATGGCTTAAAATATGGTAAATGGTTTAGTAATAAATAGCAATTCACTCTTCATATCTTTATCATTTTGTAAACTATTTGCATCAATTTAAATCCTGTAGTTAGACACATAGGAAACTGCCATACCGAAGAAGAAGAAGAAGAAGAAGAAGAAGAAGAAGAAGAAGAAGAAGAAGAAGAAGAAGTTCTTACCCGCCTCTCCCTCCAGATTGAGGCAGGGAACAATATCAATGCCAACAATATAAAATACATAAACTGATTAAAAGCATATAAAATTAATACATTATTAAAACCAACAAAGTCTTAAAATTCGACTGGGTAGGCCTGCCAGAAGAGATAGCTCTCTTAAATTCTTGAAGACTTGTAAGTTGGCGGATCTCTCCCGGCAGGTCGTTCCACAGTCTGGGAGTGGCAGAAGAGAAGGCCCTCTGGTCTTGGCCGGCTTCTGATTGTCTACACTGAACCCTGGGGAGCTGTTGCCAGTCAGAAAGGGATCTTTCCCAGCCCAACCTGGAGATGCCAGGGTTGAACCTGGGACCTTCCCCTAATAGCACTGATATGCAAGGCACTGATTGCCAAAGACCGACCTGCACTGACCTCTTCCTATGATAGGTGGAACTGTAAACATCCCCTGTAGTAGTAATGTGAGCTCACAAAGCACATTATTCCAGCCATTTTGAATGGTTGGAAATTTGACTTGGCAAATGTTGTTTGAGGTTGGTTTATAAACAGAAAATAGTAATGCATACAGGCCCCCTAGTGGAAAAGGATGTTGCTATAAATGGCCGTGAACGTAATCTGTGCATAGAAAGATGTGAATATTTTTCTATGGCTCTCTTTTGGCTGTATCAAGGTTTATCTACTTGACCCTGGTGTCAAGGCAATTGGTCCGTTTTGTGAACACGTCTGCTTCGTATAAAATAAGGTGTTCCTCTTTGTAAAGCCACACTTCCAACTAACAGTAAACATTTATTTTCTATCCATCTCCTGGGCAGGATCTATACTACTACTTTATAAGGGTATTGAAGTACACTGACAACTGTCGGAGCCCATGACACATTCCATATACCATTTTCAAACCGCTTTCAAAATGTAATATCCTGCTTGGTGTCAATCTGCCCTGTACTAAAAGTACCATTTCTCCAAAGAAACCCAACTTTTGTAACTTTTAAACAGAAACCAAACTAAATTTACACATCTTTTATTTTGCCATAGTTTACCATAGCTCAACATGATGCACCAATCACTTTAACCTATCAACAACATATTGCATAATTATGTTGTTATATGCCACACAAACGCAATTCATGAATTTCATTCATGTGTGCACTACAGCTGAATGAGCATTTTAGAAAGGTTCTTGATTTCACTCATTAACTACACACACGTACACAGTACATGATCAATTGTTATCTTTTAGCTATTCAAATACAATCCATGCATTAAAGGCTACAGCCTCAAATCCCATTGCAAGTTGGACATGTTAGAACGTTAGCCTATGCAGGATCTAACCAAGAACCTTATCGTATCCACTACTTTGTCTTCAACAGTGGCCCCTGGACGGTTTCTGCATAAAGCAAGGTGGAAATGGCCATCCGCTTGTTTGTCCTAGTATCTGGTTTTCAGAGGAATACAGCCTCTGAATATGAAGGTTCCATTTAGATATACTGAGTAATAGCTTTTGATACTCCTTATCATCCATAAATTTGATCAATCCTATTTAAAAGCAAACATGTAAAGATCTTCCTTGATATTTCCTTCATTGTACTATACATGTGGAGTTCCTGCTAATTCTTCACTAGATAGATAGCTCACAAACAATGCTTGCATCAAAATGTATTTATTCAATAGCAAAGCTTGACAATGACATCCAGAGGAAAGGACTGATTAAATAGGGAATATTTTGTCCATTTCAGTTTAGAATACTTTCCAGATGTAGAATGGAGCTTGTTATCTCAGGCGTTTGCTTTCCTTCTTTCTTTCTATTAGATGCCAAATTTAAATAGTCTACAGAGTCATTCTAAACACAGTTTGATCTGTTGACTCCACAAAGTAAGGCAGAAAAGATTTAGTAGGAAAGCATAATTTTTAAAAAAATTTAACGCTCACGATTAAATGCACCTTGTTGCTACATATGCAAATAAAGTTACACTGACTGGCTTTAAAATGAAAGAACAGTAAATTCCAGTTACACAAGACAGACCTTTGTTTACCCTCAAGAGGGTCAGGCCTGCCTGAACTGGGCATGTGCTATCCATGCAAGTCATCGAAGCTGGGCCTTTTGTGAAAGTATGCTTTGTTTCTTTCCAATCATAGCAGGAAGCTAGGGAAGCAAATACCGTATTTTCCGGCGTATAAGACGACTGGGCGTATAAGACGACCCCCAACTTTTCCAGTTAAAATATAGAGTTTGGGATATACTCGCCGTATAAGACTACCCCTCTTCCAACGCACACCAAATAAAAATTAAAAAAACATCAGATTTGATTTCAATATGGTAATTTTAATTCAAATGCTTATGACATGCAGGTACTTAGCAGGAAAACTGTCACTTATAAACATAAGGCTGTCTCCTTTTAGTTATCCTTGCTCATAGTAGAGTAGGCTGGCCCTGTGACTCTCTTACATATTTCAGCCATAATGATTAGCGGCCCATGGCTTTCTGACAGGAATTGCTTAATTAGCTCCAATTCCTTGGTTATTAAGACAATATGGTTCTCAAGCATTCTTCTGAATCCAAAAGTCCCTGGAAAAAAGTCTTATCCCATTTATCAGTAACAGGGCAATAGGGAGAATTTGTATCCTCAGGGGACCCATCACCCTCTTGAACCCTTGGGTTAGTCCATATGTTTTGGCTCCTCCCAGGGACTATTTCTTCTGGAATTTCAGCAAAAGAACTTCCTAGTCTCAGCTGACGCAAATCAGAACCACTCCAGGACCCAGGGGTTAGACCTGCTAAACTTTCAGCTTGTGCAATTTCAGCTGCTATGTTTGTTTTCCCTGTTTCAATTGGTATTCCAAATCTGTTCCATGAATAATCCACAGTCCAGTCTAAAGCATTGGTAGGGGTGCTAACTGCTTCTTTCCCCCTTCATTTTCCTCTTCTTTTTTTAAGGGGAAAAAGGATAAAAAAAATTGTTTGCCTTTTCTTTTGAGGAAAGTCAAACACGAAGGGGGAGGAAATCCCTAAAGTCTTACATCCGTGCCTTGTTAGAACCATATAGTAAATTTCACCAGCCCAGCTTGGTGTCTGAGCAGTTTTGAGGGAATAAAAACAGTTAAAATCTAGTTAAAAGCTTTAAAAGATAAAAAGAAACTTTAGAACAGTAAAAATTGTTAAAATCCAACTAAAACCATTAAATGGCAAAAGAGACAGAGGAGCTCATGACACAATTTGAAATGGCCCTTGCAGCCCAAACCTCACCCCTATTTTTAGCCGAAAGTTAAGCCTTTCTACTACAACAGGCCCCAAACGGGCCGCTGCCTAGGCCTTCTGGTTCTTAAATAGCCATCTGGGCCACACCTCTGGAGCAAGCTGATGCTGTTGGGTGGCAGGTAGGTGGCTAGTCCCACAGGTAGGGGCAGTTCTCTTACCACCTTCCCCAACCAAATAATATCAACTTCTCTTGAAATCCCTCTCTACAATTCTCCTCCTCCTTTGTGAGGAGTCCTCATTTCCCCGCTGTAACTGACACTGTGCATGTTCAAACCTACCTGAATGCATATTCACCCCTCCTAACTTTGCCTTCGCCTTCCTCTCCCTCAACTTGCTCTGCTGTGCACGGTGTCAAAATGTAGACTGCAATCTCTTCAGGGCAGGGACCTATCTTCCTCTAGGATTACACCCTATGAACACGACTACAATTCTACGCACCCTCAACTGTGAGTAAATCCCATGGAAGCCTGTGGGGCTTATGCCTGAGCAGGCACGTACAGGATTGCACTGGGGTGCTCCAAGGCCAACCATGTACAGGAAAGGTGGGGTGCTCCAAGGCCAGCCTTCTCCAGCCTGGCGAAGAGGAGCAGCAGCACCACCACCACCACCAGGTAAACCACCTTGGTTTCCTTGCCAGAGGTGAAAAGGCGGAATATCTCAATTAACACACTCCCAGCCTGGCGGAGGGCATCAGGTTGGAGAAGGCTGCCTTGGGGAAGAAGGAGGCGGCATCCTTGTTTTGTTCTGCTGTGAAGCCCCCTGCAGACTGGTGGCAGTTAACAGTAACAACAGTAAGAACAATAAGAACAATAACGAGGCTGGCGACCACCTCTCTACCCTTCATATCAACCGTGCGGGAGAAACATACAATGAGAAGGAGCTCGGTCCGCCCTGCGGAAGAACCACTGGCGGGGATGTCCCTCCCCCAGGCCTGGCAGGATGGAGAGGAGTGCTCCGAGCGACACATCTGGCAGGCACACCTGGCAGCTTGGCGGGAGGCTGCGCCTGCACCCAGGGGCTCCAAAGGGGAGGGAGAGGGAGAGGAGGAGCAGGTGGAGGCCGTGCCGGCGCGCTGCCCTTTCTCTCACCAGAAAAGCGCAGCAGGAGGAGCCGGCGGTGGAAGCAGCCTGTGCGGGGTTTGGTCCCGCGACTCATCCCGCTGGCGGCGGCGGCAGAAGCGGCGGAGTGGCTGGGCTCGCCTGCTGTCCGAGATATCCGGCCAAAGGGGGCAGGGTGGGAAGGGCCGGCGGGTAATTGAAGGCGGCGGCGGCGGCAGGCTTGCGAGGGCGCCGCTGCCCAGGAGGAGGCCTCGGGGCTCCTTCCGTCCCTGCAAGGCGCGGGCTGCTCCGCGAATCGCAGCCAGCGCAGGCGGAGGATCGGGACTGCCGCCGCCGCCACCACCTACCTCCGTAGAGCCACTGCTCCTCGTCCTCGTCCGCCTCCAGCTGCACGGCAAGGTAAGCAGGGGGCGCGCGGAGGGGAGTGCTTACCTTTGAGGGACGCCCGCTCCCGTCCGGCGCCGGCGGCTACTACCAGCGGGCTTCGCGGCCTGCTCCAGGGTGGCGCGCCGGGCACCCGGCGCGCCACTCTAGAGCAGGCCGCAAAGCCCGCTGGAAGTAGCCGCCGGCGCCGGACGGGAGCGGGCGTCCCTCAAAGGTAAGCACCCCCCTCCTCCCCTCCGCGCGCCCCCTGCTTACCTTTCCGGGACGCCCGTTCCCGTCTGGCGCCGGCGGCTACTGCAGCCCCCCTCCGTCCGTCCTATACCCGGCGTATAAGACGACCCCCGACTTCAGAGAAGATTTTCCAGGGTTAAAAAGTCGTCTTATACGCCGGAAAATACGGTAGGTCAGAAGCAAATCGAAAGGGTCATAGAAAAGAACAAGATTTTTTAAAAAAATAATGTTTCTAATATTAGTAGGACACAAGCATTATTGGAGATACTTAACTCTGGATTGCAGGATTAATCAGAAAAAAAGTAGATTACATGCTCAACAAGGAAGCCTTGCCAAAGCATTCCACTATAGCAATAAACAATGCCCTGAATGGGTTATGATTACAATTGCCTTCCCTGTGCTGCCTACTCGTCTTAATGCCTTATTCATAAGCTGCTGTCCCAGATGCCTGGAATCATTTAGGATGTGTACTGATGAGGGGCATCCCTCTTTAGCTCTGACGTGACTTGTTTTTTCTTTTACTACTTTGCCTCCTTTTTGTAGGCTTTACTTCTTTTAAGCACAGTGCATTTTATCTCCCAGTGTAATTGCAAAATCTCTTCCTCCAAGTACTGTGTCAATATAGCCCTGGTTTTTTTTGGGGGGGGGGTTGTGTTTTGTTTTGTTTTTTTAATTGCTTAACTCTTTGTACAGGGTTCCTCAAGCATTCACATAAATTCTGTTGAAATCACATCAGGGCTCCATCTAGCCCAGCATCCTGTCTCCAACAGGAGCCAGACGGATGCTTCTGGTACATCCTCAAAAAGGGCATGAAGATGATAGTCTCCCCCCCCCCCCCCGACACACTGTTGCCTTTCAGCAATTGGTATTCAGTGGCCAACTGTCTCTAAGCATGGAGGATCCATTTGCCCATCATGATTAATAGTTGTTGTTAGTCCTATACTCCATGAATTGTCTAATCCCCTTTTAAAGACATCTAAAAAGTAGCCCGCATTTTATCCATAGAAACAAATTCCATAAAATAATTAAATGTCTGAAATTCTTTGTTCTCTGTCCAGAATCATGCTGTGATTAAAACCCTCGTTCTGATGGTAGAAAAAGCAAGCGTGACATTTTTCCACCCAGAAAACTTGTTATTGGGTGGATTAAAAATATATAACAAATTTTGAGTTTTGTAATAGAGGTGTCAGCTATGAGTCTCCCATTTGTTTTGGCAAACAATGGCATTTTCACCATGTTTGTGGAATAGTGGCATATTGAGAGCTGGGTATGTATGCAGGCTATAGCTTAAGCAGGCATGGGGTACTACTAGGAGTAATTGGAAGGAGCAGCTCACATCTCAAAATCTAGCTTGGAAGCAGCTGCAGCTATAAGATACAGGCTTGTTTTCTCTGAGGGTACAACTTTTTGAATCATCACTGTTGCCTGGAACTACTTCAAAATCACGCTCAGATAGCAAGGAGGAGGGTCCAACTCTATTTTATTAAAGAAAGAATCAGCGCGCTGAGACGGAACCCTGTTGCCTCATGGCTAAAATACAGAGGAACCGCCCCTAACCAACATAGACAAAGGTTTTTACTCTCTTGGCATGAAAAGAAACACCCTTCTTGTGACGTACGTGTCTAGAAACTTCTTTCAACTAAGAAATAGGGGAGGGGGAGGAGAAATAATGTTCTTTTTGCAAGCAGTTTACAGAGATGCAAGCAGCAAGGTCATTTCAACATACCAAAGAAGAGATAGCTCAGGGGCCTCTGGCTGGCAACAAGAAGAACAAAGGATTCTTTGACTTGCCAGCTCCTCTCATAAAAATTCTTTGACACCTTAATGTTTCTGCTATCACCGGTGAGATCATCTGCCCTGCGAAGACTCTTCAGGATTTACATAAGATTTGTTTTACAACTTACTTGATCTCAATTTAGGGGTTTCAGGGCACAGAGGCAGACATTAATCAATTCTTTCTTTTCTTTTTAATTTCATGTTACATTCCACATTCCCCTCTTTAAAGAACTAATTTAAACTTTACATTGGTTCTTTATCATACTTAAAAAGCATAAAGTTACAGAAAAACAGAAAAATCACTGTTAGGTATATTCGCCCTGTCTATAGTCATTCTTTACTCTTAGTGCCTCGAAAGCAGCTAGCAGGATCCAGAGCGTGTGCAGAGTGCAAAGCAGGAATTTGATACATTCTTAACTGCGTCTAATTTTCTACTTCTTCATGTTTTACATCTTCTTGCATAGCTAACGATACATAATGAGAATATATTTTGCGTTCTACAATGGAATTCACTATTCGTGTTACCAAAGCCATAAAACACGGGATACAGCAAGGCAAAATGCAAACCAGAACCACAACCAAACAAAACACTAAAAATGCAGTTTTAAGCCATCTGAGATTTGGAAGCCACGATGTGATCCAATCAAAACTCCATCCATTCCAATCTTGGACCGGCACATGAGCTACTTCTTTTATGTTTTTTGCTAAGCTTTTTATAACTTCTCCATTGTCATCTATTTGAAAACAACAATCAGAGAAATTCAGGGCGACACAAAGTCCGCCCTGCGCTGCCAATACATAATCTAATCCCAATTTTAATTGTAAAGTAGCTGTTCTGAGCTGTGTTAGTTGGGTTGCGATTAAATCTAAAGCATCAGCTGTGTGATTGGCCATGATTTCTACTACTGCTTGTAAACGTATGAGTCTATTTGTCAAATAGTGGCTGGTCCTGCCGCCTACGTTGGATTCCCAGGTAGCAGGACCTATCCATTCTACTATGCGTTCAGCCGGCCATTCTTCACTTCCCCATTTCTGATTTCCTCCTCCTGCTATGCTTTTTAGATCTAAAGATCTCCTTTTTCTCATATAGATGTCAGGGGAAGTGTCAGGGGAAACCATCCACAATCCTGGAACCACAATTCCCAAATAACAACTCCCTTTCCAATTTTGAGGTAATTGTTTGAAAGCCCATTCTCCGCAAATCCACCACAAGTGGTGTTTGTGTCCTTTGTCTCTGGACAGGAGGAGAGCGAGGGTCAGGGAAATCATTGAGGCAGGCCTTTCCATACGGACCCCACTACTGTAGTGGGTGCAGTTCCTCCCCCAAGTATGCATCCATTCTTTACCCAAAGAGCAGCCACAATATTTAAAAAGCACTCTTTTTAAAATGTTACAATTCCAGGTTCCTTCCCTGGGGGCTACTTGGTCAGAATACCAAGTCTCTTGACATTCTGACTTGCCTACAAACATCCCTGAACCATTTTGT
This sequence comes from Anniella stebbinsi, assembly GCA_029215795.1. NCBI lineage: Eukaryota > Metazoa > Chordata > Lepidosauria > Squamata > Anniellidae > Anniella > Anniella stebbinsi. The sequence goes on from JARDYH010000003.1 coordinate 97,057,916, forward strand.
GAAATGCAAATTTGTCCTGACAAGGGAACTACTTTGAGGGCTCTGCTGGAATTATAGTGTGCATATTTGAAAGGCACTTCTTGAAACCCCCAATCTGCCACAATCCCTGTTCTGTTAAGGGGGATGGGCAAAAACGGCAGTCCATCTTGATGAGATTTGGGAGTCAGTGCACAGATTACACAAGATTTATTATTATTATTGAGTACTGCTGCTGTTTGCTTCACGATTTGAATCCACAGATTTGGTTCTTCTTTTTCTACAGGTTTACTCAAACATATGGCTATCAGGGTTAACAACCAAAAGAGGGAGCACATTTTGGCGAGATCTGCCAAGAAACTGTTCTGGTCTGAAACAACACACTATTGTTATTCCAACTACAGCTAATGCTATGATCAAAACTATAATCAGTGGCCCATCAATCATGACATAAAGTTCATTTAGATAGTCCAATGTGATGAATCTTCGTCAGAGGAGGCTGTCAGCTTCCGGTGTGACAGCTCCTTTGAGCTGATGCTTTCTTCCCTCTCTCTCTCTCTCTCCACAGAGTGTCAGCTCTCGGTAAGGGGGGTCGCTTGGGTCAGGCAGTCGCTTTAAGATTTCTTTAGTTTAACTCTTAGAGTTCCTTTCACTGGGCTGGCCTTCCACAGTCCTGGTGCTTCAGCACGTTTGGCTCTGCTGTAATGAGTCCAGGATTTAAAACCAAAACATTTAATAGCAGTTGGAGTGACCAGCATTACCTGATGTGGACCTGACCACCTTGGCCTCAGAGGATCAGCTTTCCACTTTTTTACATAAACCCAGTCCCCTGGCTCAATATTATGTACTTTCTCAGTAAGAGGTAATGGCACTTCCCAGTTTAAGTGCTTTCTCACCTCCTCAATCCGCTTTGCCCATGGGACTACTTCTCTCGGGACATTTTGGCTGCTGCCATATTTTCTCCACAACGGAGACGGCCTACCGTAAACGGCCTCAAAAGGGGTCAGTTTACTATTTCCCTTGGGAGTGTTCCGTATTCTAAACAATACTTGTGGCAAAAGTTCTACCCATGTCATCTCAGTCTCTAACATATACTTAGTCAGTAGTTCTTTGATTGTCCGATTCATCCTTTCAACTTTTCCTGAGCTTTGTGGGTGCCATGCTGTATGTAACTTCCACTCAATGCCTAAGTATTTTGTTGTCTCTTGAACCACTTCTGCTATAAACGAACTTCCGTTGTCTGAGTTCAACTGCAGGGGCAGCCCATGGACTGGCAGGTGATGTTCAAGCAGGTATTTCACTACCTCGCGTGCTTTCTCTGTCTTGGTGGGCTTGGCCTCAATCCAGCCAGTCAGTGTGCAGACTATTAATAACAGATATCTATACACGCCACTCTTAGGCATTTCTGTGAAGTCTACCTGCAGCACTTCCATGGGTCCAGCTCCAACAGCTAACTGGCCTGCTGGCCCTACTGGACCTGTTCTGGCATTCGTCTTTGCACAGGTTACACATCTTCTGGCCACTTCTCTGGTGATGCTGGACAGTCTAGGGGCGTAGAAGTATGGGTGTATTGAATTGTACATAGCTTCTGCTCCCATATGAGTATTTTCGTGAAGCGTTTCCACTAGTCCTTTTACTTCTAATCGAGGTACAAAAGGCCTTCCGTCTGCCACCACCCATAGTCCTTTTTCTAGCCTTGATTTCAGTTGCTGTGCAAGGTCAGCATCTTCTTTTGTATATTGCCAGGGATTTTCTTCTTGAGACAGTGGGCCTGCGTACAGAATTGGAACCATGTCTCGTGCTGCTTTCTTTGCACACAAATCTGCTTTTCTGTTTCCTTGACAGACTTCTGATTCTCCTTTTTGATGCCCTTTGCAATGCATCACTGCTACTTCTCGTGGCTTAGTTACAGCTTCTAATAGCGCTTGGATCTGCTGCTGGTATTTTATGGGCTTGCCTTTTGAATCCACCATCCCTTTTTCTCGATACAATGCTGCATGCGACTGTATCATTGCAAAGGCATATTTAGAGTCTACGTAGATGTTGACTGTCTGCCCTTTTGCCAATTCTAGGGCCCTGGTCAAGGCGATGACTTCAGCTAACTGCGCTGAAGTTCCAAATGGTAAAGCACCTGCTTCTATTTCTTCTTCCAGTGACACAACTGCATATCCTGCCTTCCTTTTTCCTTCTTCAACAAATGAACTGCCATCAGTGTACCAGATACAATCTGGATTCTTCAGGGGCTGATCTTTTAGATCTGGCCGTGCTGCCCATGTTTGGCCAATCACAGTCTCACAATCGTGTGTTGGTGTGCTAGCTGTGTCCATTAGTGGGAGATAGGTAGCTGGGTTTAGAGTCCCGCTAGTGTGACGTCTGGGTCTTCTAACAGCATTAATTGGTACTTCATCGTCCGAGCATTTGTCATCCATGACATGCTTCCCTCGCGCAGCAAACTGCTGATTGCATGCTCTGTGTAGACTGTTGTTGCCCCCCCGAAAGTCAGTTTCTTTGCATCACTTAGTAACATAGCTGCTGATGCCACAGTTCTAAGGCATCTTGGCCATCCAGACGCCACAAAATCTAGTTTCTTGGAGAGGTATGCACATGGCTTCTTAATTCCTCCTGTCTCTTGTGTGAGGATCCCTTTTGCTATTCCTTCTTTCTCTGTGACATATAATTGAAAGGGTTTTGTCAGGTTGGGTAGTCCTAAAGCCGGCCCATGTGCTAGCTGTTGTTTTAATTCTTCAAAACCTCTTTGCTGCTCTGTGCCCCACATAAACGGATCTGTGTCTTTCCCTTTTGTTGCTTCATAGAGTGGTTGCGCATGCGTAGCATAATCTATGATCCAGAGCCGACAGTAACCCACCATTCCTAAAAAAGCTCTCAGTCCTCGCCTTGTGGTGGGTGGTGCAATATTGCAAATTGCTTGCACTCGCTCTGGCAACAGGGCTCGCTTCCCATCTTCTATCTGGAACCCTAGGTAGGTGACTTTCTGCTGCACCAATTGAGCTTTCTTCTTAGACACCTTATATCCACAAGCATTTAGGTGTCTAAGAGTGTCTTCTGTAAGTTTCTGACACAGCTCTTTAGTGATTGCACTTAGAAGAATGTCATCCACGTAATTTAGGAGGTGCCCCCCCTCAGGGATGTGAAGGTCTTCCAAGTCTTTTGTTAAGGCCTCTGCGAACAAACTTGGAGCGTGAATGAATCCCTGTGCTAATCTGGACCAGGCTAGCTGAATTTTCTTTGTTTCTCTGGGTTCTTGCCACACAAATGCAAAAATTGGAATTGACTGAGGGGCTAGTCTCAGACAGAAAAATGCATCTTTAAGATCTAGCACAGTGTGCCATTGCATGTCAGGTGGCAGTCTACTGAGGAGGGTGTATGGGTCCTCAACCAGTGGAGTCAATGGTTCTACTCTAGAGTTTACAGCGCGTAAATCATGTACTGGTCTGTACTGGCCTGAGTCTTTCTTTTCAACTGGATACAAGGGAGTTGACCACGGAGACCTACAGGGGACCAGTATTCCTTCTCTCTGGAGATCATGTATCACTCTACTTATCCCTTCACGCTTATGGTCTGGGATCGGGTATTGCTTGATATTCACCGGTTCTGCTCCGGGTTTCAACTGGATCAGGATGGGGGGCTGTCTGTGTGCCATTCCAATTCCTCCATTTTCACTCCACACACTCTCTGGAACATCTGTCAATTCAATCATGGGAGACATAATGGCTGTCTGCTGGCCACTTCTTTCCCATAACAGCTTATACTGCCATCCATGTTGCTTTGGCATGGATACTGTACAGACATCTCCTTTGTGTGGGACCTCGAACTTGAAACCTCCGTCTCTCTCGAAGGTTAGTCTTGCTTGGAGGCGGCACAACAAATCTCTCCCCATCAAGTTCACTGGGCAATTTGGGACCCACGTGAACTTATGAGAAAACTCCTTGCCATCTAGCTTACAATCGTCGATACGGAACACAGGCTGGATTTGCAGCTTTCCTGTCACTCCTACAATTGATTTTACTTCTTGTGTTTTAATCCCTTGTTTCTTTACAATAGCTGACAGTGTAGCTCCGCTGTCAACTAAAAATGGCACCTCTTCCCCACCCAGTTGAAGTTTGACCATAGGCTCAGAGGTGGCTTCAGGGTGCCTGGAGCCCGGTCGGTCTCATTGGTCTTCGCAGAGAGCATGTACTCCAATTGGGCCTTCATCTCTTCTTTCATTTCTGCCTTCATTCTTTTCCTCTAAGGGGCACTGCCCACGCCAATGCCCAAATTTCCGGCATCGAGAACACTGGTCTCGGCCAAGTGGCTGCCTTTCTGAGTGGCCTTCATTTCGTCCACTTCCCCTGCCACGACCTCTGCCTCGATATCCTCTTCCCCGACTTCTTCTATTCTGTTGGCCATAATCCCCTCTTATGGCTGCTGCCATCACTAAAGCTGTCTTCTTCGTTTTTTCATCTTCTGTGTCTCGGTTTATAAAGACTGTCCTCGCTATTTCTAACAACACATCTGGGTTTTCTTCTAAAACTCCCTCACGTTTCTGGAGCTTCTTCCGTATGTCTTTTGCTGATTGGCTTACAAATGATAGATTTACAGTGCGTCTGTTGGCAGCCTCATCTGGGTCTAGTGGGGTGTACAATCGATAGGCTTCCTTCAGTCTTTCCATAAAGGCTCCTGGGGATTCATTTGGACCTTGCGTTATTTCAGCCACTTTGGACATGTTCATGGCTTTTCTACCTGCTCTCCGGATCCCTCTGGTGGTCAGTTTGCATAACTCCTGACGCCTCTGCTCATGGTTTGCATTGTGAGGATCCCATTGGGGATCCTCTGTTAAAAATATTTCTTGCTTTCGCTGTTCAAATGTACGTGTTCCATCTGCAGCTGCTAGCTCTCTTAATTCTAGTTCCATGGCCTGGTGTAAACGTCCTCTCTCTTCTGCACTGAGTAGGGTGTTTTCTAGGGTTCTTAGGTCTTGCCATGTGGGACTATACGTGTTTACAATATTTTCCCACAGATCAGCCATTGGTTTAGGGTCTTCAGTCAGTGATTTTGTCTGCCTTTTCCAGTTCATCAAATCTGTCGTTGTGAACGGAATATAAGTCACAACCCGTCTGGTAATGGTTTGAGTGGGGTCTGTGGGATCAGTTTCTTGTCCCTGCTGTACTCTTAATGGAGCCTGGAGGCTTGGCTGGTTAAGTTTTTTTGTAGACTGGCGTGTCTGCGCTGGTGAAGTCTGTGGGCGTATAGGCTTTGGAATTCTACTGGGAATAGGCATGGATGGAAGTGAGGTTGATGGCCCTTGTCCCAAATCCTCTAGCGGTGGAGCTGATGGACTTGGTTGGGGCGCTTGTAAAACTGGATACACTTGTCTGTATGGTGGCGGTGGCGGGGGCAGTTCTTCTTCTTCATCCTGGGGTAAGGGCTCTGGGACTTCTGCCTGTTTCTCCCTTCTCTTGTTTTGGGTATCCTCACATTTCATTTTTTCTGCCTTCAGGGACTTCAGATCTGCTAACATCTTTTCACGTTTTATGCGCAGTTGCTTTTGTTGGGCCTCTTTATCTTTCCCCTTCTGGCGCTTTAATCGTACAGGCATCACAAAATTGGCTTTGGTACATTCCTGTTTACAGGAGTTCCACAGCCACGCTGGCATCTCTTGACAATTAAGCAGCCATTGATCAATGTAAGGAAATTGATCAGGATGCGGAACACTCACAATGGATTGGTAGATCTTTTTAATTTCATCTAAGTTACATGTGCCTTCCGCTTTCCAGGTAGTACTCTGACTTGGCCAGTCTAGCTGACAATAGTGTGTCAATGTATGTGGGTCTAACTGTTCTCCATACTCCCTCTTGAATCCTTCCTCAAAATTATCTACCATACACTGTAGTACAGACTGAGTCTTTGAGTTTCTCCCACCCATTATGATTTTCACAGAGACGTCACGCTTCCCATACAAACAAGACACAGAGGGGAAGGAACGGGCTGAGTGGTAAGGGGTCCACTTCAGCTGACACAAAAAGGTATGGACAGACAATCCAGACGTACCCCTCTTTCACGGCCCTGCCTGTCTCCAGGACAAGGAAACGCGTTAGTCAAGGGTCCCACTCTCCAGGGAGAGTCACACTCGTTTTTCGGGTCTCTGCTAATCAGATAACCGTCTCAGCCACCAATCCACGCATTCACCAATCACACTTCCAAACCCTGTCTCCAAGACCACGTCGGGGTAATGAGGTTCAAGCCCAAACCTCCCCCCGGTCTAACAGGATGGCTTAAGTCCTGTTCTCTATGGAGGCCTCCCTTTTTCATACGTTACCTGCCGGCCGGCGTCTTGTTCTGGTTAAGAAAGAAAAAAAAAACCTCGTCCTTTTTCACCCTTTTTATGACTGCTGTTCAGCTGACTTCCAGCAGCCGGTGTCCAGCCCTCTCTCTCCGCAAAGGTGGAGGTGGCGCCGTGAGGTGTGAGCACGAGCAACAGGAAGCCTTGCTTGTCACAGCTAAGCCACTTTGGGCAGGTAATTCACCAGAAAGAAACCATCCGAGTCACGGCACCAGGATATGTTGCCTGGAACTACTTCAAAATCACGCTCAGATAGCAAGGAGGAGGGTCCAACTCTATTTTATTAAAGAAAGAATCAGCGCGCTGAGACGGAACCCTGTTGCCTCATGGCTAAAATACAGAGGAACCGCCCCTAACCAACATAGACAAAGGTTTTTACTCTCTTGGCATGAAAAGAAACACCCTTCTTGTGACGTACGTGTCTAGAAACTTCTTTCAACTAAGAAATAGGGGAGGGGGAGGAGAAATAATGTTCTTTTTGCAAGCAGTTTACAGAGATGCAAGCAGCAAGGTCATTTCAACATACCAAAGAAGAGATAGCTCAGGGGCCTCTGGCTGGCAACAAGAAGAACAAAGGATTCTTTGACTTGCCAGCTCCTCTCATAAAAATTCTTTGACACCTTAATGTTTCTGCTATCACCGGTGAGATCATCTGCCCTGCGAAGACTCTTCAGGATTTACATAAGATTTGTTTTACAACTTACTTGATCTCAATTTAGGGGTTTCAGGGCACAGAGGCAGACATTAATCAATACTTTCTTTTCTTTTTAATTTCATGTTACATTCCACAATCACTAGCAGGTTCAGTTACTAAGTAAGCAAAAGCACAGTACTCATAATGACTTTGAACACAAGCCGGTACACAGTTCAGCACACTGAACACGGCAGATTCCCCCTTCCCTATATTTAAGTTGCCATCTCTTTTCTTTCTTATTCAAGTCTTCCTGTTCGTCTGACACATCATCTTAGTCTTTCCTGTTTTGTCTACCCTACGTCATAATTTGTTGTCCATCTATTTATATAAAAAGCTGGTTCCACTCCAGAATAGCCAAGAAGCAGAACTGATGATGGTACTATGTAGAGGAAGAGGTCAGGCTACTCCGAGGTGCAGCCTCAGTTTTCCATGCCTGGGGTCAATAGTGGAAGTGAATGGAGAATGGCTGTCATTCATTCCTATGAGAAAAAGCAAGGAACTACACTTGTTTGTGGTGGGAGCCAAATCTGCCTAACACTCATGACACTGGGTGGCCTAACCACCACTGTTAAGTCACCGCTGGGTGCAGTAGCATTCCACCACTACCTGAAGGTAAATCCAGGACAATGGGGAAGGGACATTTCATTTCCAAAACTTAGTCTTCACTCCCCAAAATAACCCGGGAAATGGGCTTAGGAGGGGGAAGTGAATGTCTATCCCAAAAGCAGTTTCTAGCTGTGTGTGGCAGAAGCATTCATAGCCTCGTAATTTAGGCTCAAAGACTGTGGTCAGTTTGGGATAGTAGCAGGAAGACTCAACGACACGCTAAACCACAGTGGTTAAACTTTTTCAGCTAAACATTATGACTTAGCATGTCTTGTGAACCATGAGTTACTGTGTCGTGTGAACCATTCCTAACCCTGCTGGCTACATAACCACGGTTTAAGCACACTCACTAACCATTTGCTGCAAAAGGGTTAGCAGCCTAACCATGGCTTAGCCTGTTATCTGAACAGGCCCAGTGCCAGATTTGCAGGGCATGCTTGGCTCCACCCCTTACCCCACCCATGCGAATGCCCTCAATGATGGATAGGACAGTATTAGATGTATGGAAAAACTTCATAATCTCATCCCACTTTGCCTTAATATTGATTACTGGTGCTGTTGTCACTGCGGTGGGTGGTCAGGCTAGTTTCTCTGCTTTAGGATGTGAAGGGTTGTGATGTGTGGGGTAAAGGATTGGAAGTCTCTTTCCTTGAAGAAATTATACAGATAGGAGCACACTTGGGTCCAAGATCACACAGAGCCCCCTATCTCAGTGGGAGAGCATCAACGTTCCAGCATGACCATAGCAACCCCTAACTAGCAGTGTTTTCACAACCATCCAAATTTCCACCCCTGCCTCTATAAGTGAGTTGGGAGGATCGCAGCAAGGGAAGCTACCATTGTGGCTGCTCCTCCTGCACATGTGACCTCCATTTGCATTATTCCATGCTTTCCAGCATAGGTTGGTATGTCGTCTGACACTGGCTCACAGCGGGGGCGGGGGATACCCAGCCTCCAGACTCTACTGCACATCATAGGTTGCTGGGGTCGGACAACATGCCAACCCATGCTGCAGTGTGGAGAATAATGCAAATGGCGATCATGTGCATAGGGGGAGCAGCCTTGCCGTGATCCTCTGAACCCAGCCTGTGTGTATGTTGTAAACCATGGTGGGTAAATGAGGAGAATTGCTTTCCTTCGCTATAGAGACCCTGTAGAGGCCATATAGGTATCCACCCACAGCCTGGCTAGTAACAGCTTCAGGGGGACATAACTTACAATTGGAGCAATGGCACAGGGGAAGTGGATTGAACACTCCTCCTCCAGCAACACTTCACATCAAATTAGCACCCTCCTTATTTTGAAATTTAAAAAAGACATCAGAAAACCCCATTATAGAATTTCAGCCAGATATATGTTTTGGCTCCAAATTTAACTGGTTTGCAATAAAGACTTCTGGAACTACTACTGTCCATCTTCCCCAGCCATAAGGAGCAACCAATCAAATCCTCTAAACACTCAGCTTGGATTGTCTGCATGAAATTTTAAATTGCACCTTTCCCACTACATTATGCTATGATTATGCCTTTTAGTACACAGGTGCTTTTAAAATATGCTTCATGACTACCCAAATGTTTAACATCAAGTATCTGAGTAATGTTGCATGTGGGACACACCCAAACCTCAGGGGTCCAAGCCATGGGAGTTTGTGTCTGAATTCTGGGTCACAGAATGGGAAAAATAAGCTTCCAGCCTCCTGTGCCATATTGTTCTCAATACAACAAAACAGGCAGATTTTAACTTTGGTGTTTGAGCTCACACCCAGCCGACAGCTCTGGCCATCTGCGATTTACTTACTGAGTAACGTCTTCCAGCTGGTACCAGTCATCACATATGAAGCTTGCAAATGCTCAACAATATTCAGCAGAATGTATCATATGAAATACATTACATCCCAACAGCAATGGTGTCTGCCCCCTCACAGCCACAAGTTAAACATAAAAACATAGTACTCACATTCTTTCAAAAGAAACAGATACACCTATCAAGCAGGATATAAATCTGCTTCAGTCTGTCAACAACTCACACAACAGCCACACCGTCCACTAAGTACACAATTGCACCATGCCCTTCAAAGACTTTGGGTGGTGTAGTGAGCAAGAGCTGTAGAAAGGCCTTTGTTCAAATCTCACCATAGGAATGAACTCTCAAGATAGCCTTAAGCATGCAACTCCACCACCCGCAGGTCTATAAAACAGGGAATCAGGCCTACTTTACAGGGTTGTTGTTAAGCACTACAGTGCATATACAGATGTGAGGTCTGAGCATTGTTACTGGCTTGGGCATAATACAGTCCGAAAACATATGAGAGGGTATTCTCTGACGCAAGGAAAGTCAGCATCAAAGATGCTGTCTTGCCATGTTCCTGCTGCCAAGGCTAACTGGGATCATAGGATCAAGACAAGGCCAAATTTGCACTGAGTGGCAGGAATGTTGGACGGCTGGCACAAGGTGCAGGATGTTTTCAGTGGTGCAAAAGGCTTGCTCAGTATTGGCTTTTGGGAGGTCGCTGAAAACTATTGAGAGAATTCCAGGTTGCATGATAGATTTTTATTGCGAACGTCTGTTGCGCCTTTTTAAAGATACTTTTTATGTTGTGTGTATCTGTGTGGATAAATTTTTATTTTTTAAAAATTGGTGCATGTTGCAAGCTACACCAAGGACTCTTTTGAGCCATGTTAGCAGGGTGCACATTTTAAAAGTAAAATATGCAAATATAGATAAAATTAGTGAAAATGCCCATTGTACCCTGGCATTCACAATGCCATAGAGATCAGGCTAGAAAACAGCTTCATCTGCATTAGATTCAGCTAATGGGAAAGCCAGTAGGTCAGTGATTCAAAGCTGTTTGTGATTTACCTCATCCCAGTATTGCTACTGTAATATTCACAACACCCCATACCAGTCTCTCCAGTTAGCTTTGGCAGGTAGATAGGCTTAAATAATCCTATACGCTCATCATGCCAGACTAGTTCTGTTCCATGTATCTGGACTGTGAGCCTGCAGGCCAAACACGCTCATGACGGCTTAGCCGGCGGTTGCGATGGTGGAATGGAGCACCTGGCCTTGGCCAGCAAAGAGTTGAACAACATGAGGGAATGAGTGCCTCCCTTGTGTGGAAGAGACACTGCTCCCTGCTGTTGGGTGGGAGGAAAGAGTGGTAGAGGAATATAATACAGACAAGACACAGTATTCACATATGGCAAACAGGCTGGGTTGGGGAGACTAAGGTCCCCTCTACAAGGATTCGCTTTTGCGCCCAGTTAGGCGATTATGCGCATAATCGCAGAAGCGCATTTCCGCCTAATCCCTCTGCACGAGAGGCGGCTAAGCACATTACCGGATGTCCAAAATGCGGTTTACAAGTAGTTAATGCGCATAAGCGCATATTCACACAGTCAAAATGCGCTTTATCGGAGGGAGCAAAATAAAACTCGCGATTTAACGCGCATTCGATAATGCGCATAATCGGAGAGATAACGCGCCTCTACGCCCCATTTGTGCTCCGCTGGTGTGGAGGTAAATTTTTTAATGAGACTTCAAAGAGCATTAAACCTCTCGTGAAGAGGCAGCCATAGGAAGCAGCTGCACCATTGTACATTACAGCTATGTTACCCCTTCCCATGCCTACCTCTCTATAGGATGCTGTCTTGCCCCCACCCCCAGGTATTGAAGTTGAGTTCAGTGTTGGGTGGCTTTTGTGTCCCATGGTGAAGTACCTGTTAGGATACTAGAAAGAGAAGCGATAGCAATGGGCTCAAGTTCCTATTTGTGAGGCCAGGCTGGGTTTGTTTGTTTTGCAAAGTTCTCCCTTTTTTGTGTGTAAAGTGCAACGTTTCCATGGTTTCCTATCACCAATTTCCCCGTGAGCAATAAGTGCATGTAACAGATAGGGCCAGAGAAAGATAAGACTCATGTCACATGCCCTATCATCAGAGCTGTGGTCTTCCTGTTTTACATACTGCTGGCGATGGTCTATGATTGGGTGTGGATTTACATTGTATCCTACGTTCTGTCATGGCAACATGGCAGAGCAGTCATCAATGCAAAGACAATTCCCCCCATTCCCATAAGTGACAATGAGAGGGAAATTCCCTGCACTGTGTCTGGGGTGGGTGTGTCTGGGGTGGGTGTAAAGTTACACCATCGACAGGGGAATGTCCACGAACTCCATGTCCCACCCACAACTCTGTCCCATTCCAGCCATTTCACTGGTGTATCGTTGCCAACCCATCAGCCCTGCCAGCATATCTGAGGTGTTCTGCCAGCATATCTGTCATAGTGGCAGCATATCTAGCGTTCTGCCAACATAGCAGTGCATCTGCCAAATCCTATAGTCTGCAGATCTTCAGGGTACAATTTGGCCCTAAATCAATATTGAGTTTGCTTCTCAGAATGCAGGTAATAAGCAAGTGGCTGCGTTCGGACAACACATTAGTCAATGGTGGGTTGAGTAGCCAACTCACAGTTGGTTGTTTTGTATTCCTACACAACTGTGGGTGGTTGGGGCTGGTGTTGAGTGGACTAATAGTAGGCTGACCATATGAAAAGGAGGACAGGGCTCATATACCTTTAACAGTTGCAGAGAAAAGGAAATTTCAGCCAGTGTCATTTGTATGCAATTAGTTCCTGGTGAAATTCCCTCTTCATCACAACAGTTAAAGTTGTATATGGTCACTAGAGTGACCATATACAAAAGAAGGCAGGGCCCCTGTAACTTTAACTGTTGTGATGAAGAGGAAATTTCACCAGGAACTAATTGCATACAAATGACACTGGCTGAAATTCCCTTTTCTCTACAACTGTTAAAGTTACATGAGACCTGTCCTCCTTTTCATATGGTCAGCCTAACTAATAGTCAACCCAGCATTTGAGTGACACAGCCCCCGCCCCTCTCCCCACCCTCCCTCCTCCCTCAGTCCTCCCAGTTCTATCCCAGCAGCCTCTGCAAGTTGCACCAGTTGTAGCAGAGTGGCAGCCACTGCTTTGGTCGCTCTTGCCACCTGCCTCTATGGGCTTGTGTTTTAACCCACTCACCACACACCATTAACACACTCCTCCACACAACACTTTAAACAACTGGCTTTGAGCTAAACAACTTGCAAGCCAGTTGTTTCTCTCAGTTGCTTATTTGGACGAAATAGCATACCATCAGTAGTTTGTGAGCGGCGTGTTACCCTCCACACAACACAATAAACAATACAACTGACGATTGTTCCCCCCCCCCCCTCAGTTGCTTAATCTGTTGTCTGAATGCAGCCCGTGTGTTTGTTTGAGAGTGGAATCTCTGTAATGGAGTTAATACACAATTTTATGACATAAAAATGTGCATTAACTTTATAATTCTTTTTTTAAAACTTCGGAATCCGTAAGTGTGAATCAGTAGAACAGTGCTCAACATGCCAGCTTCATGAAAATAGAAATTAAAGGATGTTGATAAACTGATTTTTGTATTTATAAACTGAGTTTCTACATAGTGCTCAAAGGTACATGTGGGGAAACTTTGATTTGCTTCATTATTTGGAACATCTATCTTGTGATTCCTCAAAAGGTTAAGTATCTGCTATGATGATGATAAAAGCTTCTGTTTACAACAGCATAATTCTTTCCAAGACCTGGGCACAGTAACATTTCCTAACAATGTGTGTTTTGGGAGGTAGAGGAGGAAACATCTGCCCTTCTGCATGACATCACAACAGTGACATTCACTATTGAACTGCAAATGTACTTAACAGCAGCTTTCTCCCAGCCAAGACATGACCCACAGAAAAGAACACATAACAATTCAAGGAGGGTTTTGGAAACTGATGTTATGGACAGAAAATAAACTTTCTTAACCTTTGAAGCTATTAGTTAAGAGCCTCTTTTGATTAAGGCATAACTTTGGATACATTCTCACATTATCAATAAATTTTAATTTGAACCCACCATGGCTGAACATTGGTATCCAAGCTTTGATAAATAGTACAGGCAACAGGAAGTTTGTGGCACTCATGGATCAGTGCACAAAGGTACATGGGCCGGGCTTATACCAGAGAGTCAGCCTCACTTTCCAGCCTGCCTCTCCAGTGCTGAACGGTTGTTGGCTATCTGACTCTTAACTACAAGTGAAACCACATCAAAGCATAAGAGTAGGCTCCATGATGCGTGATGCACTAGAGTGACACACTTTCAAACTTGTGGCACACTGACAAAACGAGTCACAGTTGTACAGAATTTTGTAACTGTAATTCACTACAGTGCTGCAACACCAGTGCGAGCTTACCAGACATTGGCTGAATTCAGACAACACGACAGTCAGTGGTGGGGTAATAACTTTACAGTTGTTCATCTAGGGGGTACTCCCCACATAACATGGTAATAAATAATCAACTGTGGTGTGGATTAGGATCAGCGCTGAGTTGACTATGGCAGCATTCGGACGACACAATAGTCAATACAACTGATGATTGTTTTCCCCACTCCAGTTGCTTATTGTGTCATCCGAATTCAGTCGTTGTGTTTTTCCTGTCTCCCCAGGCATTTCTGTGAGAGCAACCTCACACAGCTAACCTTCTCAGTTTTGGCAGGAAAACAGAAAAATCTCAGAGAGGGAATACTAACAGGTCAAATCCCCTGAGGAGGAGCTAGAAGTGTATGTTTCTAAGAGAAGGAAGGAAGATCACTAGTATATTTGAATACAATTATGTTTCAGTAGAATGGAGTAGAGATTTATGTGCATCAGCAAACAAGAGAGATGCCGCAGTAAGTTTAACCGGCAATTAGGAGGAAGAGTCCAGTGTGCCATCTCTGAGTAAAAAGAAATGGTGTGGCAACATCCCAAGTTTTAAGAAGGTATCATCGGTCAAATCCACTGCAATGCATCAGTGTTTTTGAGCACTTGCCAAATTAGCTATGGGAGAACTCAACACTGACATTGATTCTTCCAAAAATAGCTATATATCAAATTGTGGGGAAAGTGCTGTAACAGTACACAATATATAGATCAGTCTGAACTATATATAGTCAGAACAACTGGCCTGTCATAATGTCCCCAACACACATAGAAACTATTGGGTGAAGTCCCCTCACCCAATAAAACTCCATTATTTTTCTTTGAATATACTTAATTCTTGAAGCAGCTTAGAGAATGATCGCATGTACTTTAGAAAATAGCTGTTTCTAACATGGAGCCTTACAGTCATGACTGTTTTTGTGACATTTGGCAAGTGGAATATATGTATACTTTTATACACATTTTTTAATTCTAGTACAATTCAGAAAAAGTAAGACTTTCTAATTTTGAAATGCATATATATCTGCAATGTGAGAGAAAGCAAACACTTTTTTTAAAAAAGAAATTGTATCTTGAAATTTATTTATTTTAAAATTTAATCCCCCACATGAACATATATATTACAACTATTTGATACAACATGCAATTTAACAATCCTGCAACAAAACTGCAATGTATTTCATAAATAATAAAATAAATATTTCTGTCCGTGCCACTAGATCAATTTCAGACAAGCCTCCGCTGTACTTGTCACCATATTACAGAAAAATATCCTGTCCTTTCTGAACAACATTACCGTCCCCATAAGAGCATTTAGCAAAAGGAGAGAAGATCATCCAGAATCTGAGCATTCATTCCAAAAGAACTTCCTACCAAGACCAAAGCCCTGAATTCCATTAATCAGACTTCAGTTCATTCTGCATCTACTTCCATGTAAGGGCCCCTGGTTTTCCAGTGTCTCTGCCTCGGTTTCCCTTAAACCCAATGGGTTGACCACAGCGACTTCTCAAATCACGATCTGGCACTTCGTTTTGTGCCATCTCTTCATCATATCTAAGGATGCAGAGAGAGACAGAGAGAGATGTTAGTGTCACACCTGGCTCAAAAGGAGGGCTACACAATCATTAGAACTAAGTGATGCAGCTGTTACCAGACTTAGGCACTACAGCCTGCAGTTGGGAGAAATTGAATGCTTGAGCGCTTTGCCTTATTTTATAAAGAGCAGGGGAGATTCTCTGGGTATAAAAAACATGTCCGGGAGAAGAGTTCTGGCTTGGCTTCTGTTTTTTAGTATGCAGAGAGCCTTATGTGGGAGAGCTTTTACACACACATAGCCCATCTCCTCTCCCTGTCCAGAATAGGTTGAATACCATGCGTTTGCCATTTTGCTTCAAAACCATTAAAATGCATGTAAAGTTTGCTATGTAAACCACATAAAGACAGGTTGCTTACCTACAACCGTAGTTCTTCAAGTGGTCATCTGTGCATTCACACAAATGGTCTCTGCGCCTGCACGGAGCACCTTCGGGAAAAACTTCTATAGCTAGAGGTGTTTTAGGTGGGAACTCTTCCCCCACCGTCAACTATGCATGTCCTAACAGTTCCCGCCTCTCTCAGTATCTCTGAGACCACCAAAAAACAATCTCGATACCAGCATCTCCAGCATCGTAGAAAAACTTTATATCTCAACACCAGGAAGGGGACAGGAGGGTGGGGGTAGTGTGAATGCACAGCTGACCACTTGAACTACAGTTACAGGTAAGCAACCTGTCTTTCTTCTTCGTGACCTCTGTGCTTCACAGAAATGGTTGATTAGCAAGTTTCCTTACTAGAGGTGGGTTGATGTCTTAAAGATGGATGACAGCACAGATCGCCCAAATGCTGCATCAGCTCTAGCCCTTACATTGAGTCAATAATTATGAATGCAAGTAGATGGGTTAGACCAGGTCGCAGCTTTGCAGAGATCCAGAAGTGCAATTCCCCTGTTGAATGCAACCGATGTTGCCAGGGCTCTGGTACAGTGTCCCCTTATCGGTTCAAAAAGCTGCAAACCTGTAAGCTGATAGGTCAGCTGGATAATTTTAACCACCTATGTTGAGAATCTTTGGGGGGGATATAGGCATTCCCTTATGCCTTCTCCCGTAGCAAACAAAAAGTTTAGGTGATTTACAAAAAGATTCGGTCTTTGCTTTGTAAAATGTCAATGCTCTTCTGACATCGAGGACATGGAGAGTTGTCTCTAACGGCGTTGATGGAGATGAAAAGAATGCCGGCAGAACAATGTCTTGATTTACATTAAATTCTGTAACTACCTTGGCTAAAAATGTCAAATCTGGTCTGAGCATCATTTTGTCCCAATGGAACGAAAAGTATGGAGCATCAACTCTGAGTGCATAAAGCTAACTCGCTCTCCTAGCTGATGTTATGGCCACCAAAAATGCCACCTTCCAAGATAGTAGATTGCCATCGGCTCAAAAGGCTTAGTTGAAAGAGCCCAAAGGACAACTCACAAACTCCAGTTGGGTATGATAGGATGAACAGATGGTGTCATATTTTTTACACCCTTCAAAAACCTTTTAAGCAATGGGTGAGAGAACAGGGAAACCCCTTCAAACGTCGAAAAAAAGACGAAACTGCTGCTAAATACTCTAATTGAGGAAATTTTAAGACCTCTATCAAACAGGGTCTGTAGGAACAATAAAAATTGAGTTAAAGAACATTTCTTGGCATCAAAGTTATTGTCTGCCACAAACTTAACAAAAGCATTCCACTTTCTCTGATACGACATCCTAGTGGATGGCTTATGGGCTGCTTCTACCACCCTTCGCAGTGGTGATGGTAGAGAAGCTATATCTATAGCATTATTCTTCATGCTCTTACTCTCAACATTCTCAAGTCAGGATGTTGAACCCTGCCCTCTTGCTGAGTCTACAGATTCAGAATTAAAGGGAGTTTTATATTTGTCTCTTGAGACATTTGCAAGAGGGGGGCAAATCAGCTCTGCCTGGAGCACCATGGGGTCAGTAAAATGCAATTTGAACTGTCCATTGCTATTTTGGCTATTATCCTGGTTAACAATGGGAAGGGAGGTAAAATGTAGAATAGAGTTCCTGACCATGTGAGGAGAAAGGCATCTCCCAGGGAACCTTGACCTTTCCCTGCTCGGCTGCAATACACTGCACAGACCTTGTTGTGTGCTGTCGCAAAGAGGTCTACGGAGGGCAGGTCCCACTGATCGAACAGATCCTTCAGCACCGAGACATGCATCTCCCATTCGTGAGATATCACCAAGAGGCAACTTAGTCTGTCTGCTAGCTTGTTTTTGACTCCCTCGAGATAAACTCCTATTAGTTTTATATCGC
Source organism: Anniella stebbinsi (assembly GCA_029215795.1). NCBI lineage: Eukaryota > Metazoa > Chordata > Lepidosauria > Squamata > Anniellidae > Anniella > Anniella stebbinsi. The sequence goes on from JARDYH010000003.1 coordinate 97,075,672, forward strand.
GGTCGACACACCATAGTAGGATTTCCAAAGTCTGATTGAGCAACGGGATGGACCTTGTCCCCTCGTCTGTTCAGATAAGAGATCGCAGTGGTGTTGTCCGATGTTATCTGCACCATGCAACCCCCTAGGTGTTGTTTGAAGGCCCTCAGTGCCTTCTGACGTAGCTCTAAGAGGTTGATATGGTCTGTACCTTCGCTGCGGTCCCATATCCCATGTGCGACTAAGGGCCCGCAATGGGCTCCCCATCCTGAGAGAGACACATCTGTAGTCACTACACTTGAGGGGGACGGTTGTCGGAAGGGTCCAAATTTGCTGGGTTCATCCACCATAAAAGGGACTCTTGCACCTCGACTGGTACTCTCAGCTTGGTTTTCCGGGGATCGAGGGCAACGTCAAAATTGTGGATGAACCATGCTTGCAATAACCGCATCCTGAGTAGCTGCCATAAGACCCAAGAGACACTGGATCCAGAATGCAAAGACTGCTTTTCGAGTATGCATGTCCGCTGCCGCAATCGTTAGTACTCGACGGCGGTCTTCTAGCAAGAATACATATCCCCTCTTGGAGTCAAGTCATGCCCCTATGAATAATATCTCTTGCTGTGGCTGCAACTTGGACTTCTGTTCGTTGATATACAGGCCCAGCTTCTTCGAAAGAGCACAAGTGGTCTCCACCGATCTCCTGAGCTTGCATTCTGTAGGTGCCAATATCAACCAATCATCGATATAGGGATAAATCTTGACCCCCGTGTAGGCGTAGATAGGTGCAAACCACCGCTACACATTTGGTGAATACCCTCGGTGCTGTTGCAAGGCCAAAAGGCAGGACTCGGAACTGATCTGCTGTTGAGTCTATGAGGAACCGAAGGTAACGTTGATGATGGGGGGCAATGGCCACATGGAAATATGCATCTTGGAGATCGATGGAGGTGAACCAATTCTCCTTGGAAAGAAGTGGCATGATCACAGCCAAGGATATCATCCTGAACTTTTTGGGAGTGATATAGGTGTTTAGTTCTCGTAGACCAAGATCAGTCTCAACCCTCCGCCCTTCTTCGGTACCGTGAAATATCTTGAGTTAAACCCGTTTTGAAGATGCAGAGGAGCTACAAACTTGATTGCCCCCTTCTGCAGCATTACATCTCTCTCTTGAAGGAGCACTGAAGGAGGAGGAGTAAAATTTACAGTACCAACTGGGGGAAGGGTATCGAACTCGATCCTGTATCCTCCTTGGATGATTGAGAGCACCCAATTGTCCGAAGTGATCTGAGCCCATACATGAGCAAACTGCACAAGCCTTTCTCCAAAAACCAAGGTGTGGTGAAAAACAGGAATAGGTAGTTCAGGGGAGTCAAAGACAATGCTTCGCTCCCCCGTCATCCTTCCTATGGGCACCTCGGAACTTCGATGGTTGATATTGCTTGCTAAGGTAGTTCTGTTTTGGTTTATTAGTTCCAGTATACTGTTGTTGGATTTGGTTATACCCCAGCTGATGATGGTACCACCGTCACTGTCTTGGCTGGTACTGGTGTTGCTGTTGCTGAGGAAATCCCATACAACAGGCAATGTTTTGAGCCTTCTGGATGGAATCAAGAGATTCATCTGTCTTTGAATTAAAAAGACCCTGACCATCAAAAGGTAAGTCCTCTATTCTTGCCAGCGTCTCTTGAGCAAGCCCTGCTGACCTTAACCAGGCATGTCTGCAGAATGCAATAGAACCAGCCAGAACCTTTGAATCAAAGTCCACTTGGTGCCGACTGGTATGATTCTGCTGCCTGGAAAGTTTAAGCGCTTCAGCCTGGAAGATTTTTGCTATCTGCTTTTTGTTCTCTGGGAGATGGTCGAATAATTTCCCCCAACTTTTCCCATAGTAAGGGTTGATATCCAGACATAGCAGCCTGGTAATTAGAGATGTTCAACCCAAGAGATGCAGAGGAATATAAGTGTCTGCCAAAAATATCTAAACGACGCCCCTCTTTATCTACAGGAGAGGAATGTTGACATCTTGACTTTCCCAATGCAGCCTCTATAATAATAGAATTAGGTGCTGGGTGTTGAAACAAGAATCCTGCATCATCCTCTTGAACTCGGTAAAGGCCCTCCAATCTCTTAGACGTCAGTGGCATTGAGGAGGGACTTTTCCATGATTGTTTTATCACTGCCAGTAATGCTGGGAATAAGGGAATAGCTACCAGATGATAAGGCTCAGTTGCCACAGCATCAAAAACTAGGTCCTGTACCACCGGAGCAGACTGCTGCATCGATAGCCCCAACAACTGTGCCATACGAAGAACTTGATCATTAAATTGTCCCAAATCCTGAATCGTGCAACACAACCGCTGGCCCTGGAGATAAAATTGAAAGCTGACACAATGACGGAGACGTGGAATCAGAGAGCTACGCCTCCGATAGTGGAGATTCTGCCAGTTGCGCTGACAATGGCACATGTGGCTGAGAATGTGTGTCCAACTCTGCTGGTTGAATCACCTCCCCTGGACAAGGGATCGGTGCTCTCGGTAACGGAGGCATCGGTATTGATTGTGTTTCCACTACTAGACCTACAGTATCTGGCCACAGTCTTGCTCTTGGCTCAACTACCACTGGTATAGATAGATCTTGATGTGGTGGTTGAGAACATGGTCTTTGGGAGTATGGAGGTGGAATCAAAAAAGACCCCTCACGTTGCAGTGGTCTTGATATGGTAGATGACACGGTTGGATTGCGGTTATCACGCCTAGGGCTAGCATAGCAAGGATATTCTTCCACATAATAATGTCTATCTGGCTCGCAGTGATGGTATGGGGAGAACTGTTGTTCCCAGTCTGAGCACCTTTACACCTATGGGGTGAACGAGACCGTTCTCTATACCGATGATACGTTGGTCCATAACCCCTTGCCATCGAGACCGAATACACCGACCCTGGAGAACCTCTCTGCCTATCCCAATATTCTCCTTGTCCCAGTGATCTAGAGGGTAGGGGAGGTTGAATCAGAGAAGGCTTTCTAATTTCTCCTTCAGACAGAGATAGAACTTGAGTGGGGTCCACCCTACTGGGTGTGCTTCTAATTGGCGACAGCATCAAAGGCAGCACTGGCAGTATTGGTGTCGGTGTGAGATGTATTCGATACTGATCCTCAGATTCCTGTTGGTGTCGAGATCGATGCCCTGAAGAATCGGGATCAATAGGAGCCTGAAAAGTCCTCTTCGCATCGAGCGGTGTTGAGCCTGGATTTTGGGAAGCTCTTTGATGTGAGATCTCTCCCTTAGAGATATTTGTCTTTTTCTCTGACACTTTCCTCTTCTTCTTTTTGGGCTCCAGACTTTGGCTTTTTTCCCTTTTTCGTTAGCTTCTTTGCCACAGACAAAGTTAACGTGCGGCCAGGTGTGAGTGGTACGTCAGGAGGGTCAGTGCGGTGCAGAGGTGAACTTTCTCCGCCCAAGCCCGATACGGCAACTGCTGCCTGCGATATAGCCGAAGTGCTATCCATCAGAGACTCTTTTCCTCCAACCACCTCCAGGGCTTTAGGCCACAAAATAGCCTTTAATCTGTCCGACCGATGTCGCCTTGTTTGTTTGGAAAATGCCTGACAGTGAGGACATGATTGAACTATATGTCCTTCGTCTAAACACAAGAGAGGCCGCATTCAGACAACACATTAGTCAATGTTGGGTTGAGTAGCCAACTCACAGTTGGTTATTTTGTGGGTACTCCCCACACAACATATTCCTACACAACTGTGGGTGGTTGGGGCTGGCATTGAGTGGAGTAATAGTCAACCCAGCATTTGACTGACACAGCCCCCACCCCTCTCCCCACCCTCCTTCCTCCCTCAGTCCTCCCGGTTCTATCCCAGCAGCCTCTGCAAGTTGCACCAGTTGTAGCAGAGTGGCAGCCACCACTTTGGTCGCTCTTGCCGCCTGCCTCTATGGGCTTGTGTTTTAACCCACTTAGCACATGCCATTAACACACTCACCCCTCCACACAACACTTTAAACAACTGGCTTCGAGCTAAACAACTTGCAAGCCAGTTGTTTCTCTCAGTTGCTTATTTGGACGAAATAGCATACCATCAGTAGTTTGTGAGCGGCGTGTTACCCTCCACACAACACAATAAGCAACACAACTGATGATTGTTTCCCCCCCCCCCCAGTTGCTTAATGTGTTGTCCGAATGCAGCCACTGTGTCCGTCAGACAGTGGCAATTTACTGCCGCAACGTGAACATTTCCTAAATGGCACCCAGAGGGCCATATGCCCTAAGGGGTTAGCTGAAGATCGCAAAACAAATAATACGCAAAAGTAAAAGATAGAAAAAACAGGAAAATGGAAGAGAGAAGAAAATAGAGAACGCCTCAGAAGAGTAATCTCCGAAATTAGCCAGAAGCTTCCCTCATGATGCTGCCACAATGGCAGTCAAAGAGAGACTGAGGGAGGCAAGAACCGTTAGGACATGCATAGTTGACAGTGCAGGAAGGGTTCCCGCCTAAATGCCTCTAGCTCTAGAGGTTTTTCCCAAAGGTGCTCCACGCGGGCGCAGAGCCCATTTGTGTGACGCACAGAGCGCACGAAGAACTGAGCAATGTGTGTGGTTACTAAACGTAATTTCTAATTAAATGTTATGCCTCATAAAACAATCCTGGTTAGGTTAGCATACCTCAGTTACACCCACACAGATATACACACCCAAGTAATACCTGCCCATTTCTTCTGCAAAATAAAACTATTTAGTGTTTCAGACTGTTATAAGAAGCTCCCTGGCTATTGTCCTCTGAAGCTCCCTGAATATCATTCCCTGAAACTATGAAGTTATGATACAAAATATACTCTGGAGGGTCTCACAGTATTTCACATGACTATTTTTACCACCACTAGATGGTCTCTCTGTAGCAGAGACCCATATGCAATCTGGGTTTGTGAAGGATGCAACATTCATTCTGATAACAAGCCAAAAGAATTTAAGGGTCTTGCAGAGTATATTTGTCTTGGCTATTAATCTGAAGTAGTGCTGAGCCATTACAAGATCAGGATACACCATGACCTTGGTCACTCCTGGCAAGTCCACTTGCAGTGGGGCAAACAGTTGCTTAATACTTACAAAATTTCATAATTTCCAAGAACTTCCTTGGGAGGCGATTTATTCCATTTACAATCTGGAATTTCCCCATTAGGCACAGCAATGTTAAGCGTGTCATTAATAAGATTATATTTGAGTATTCGGTCATTGGCAGTACTGGAAGTAAGAGATGGGGAAGCATTGACCTATGGAGGGTGCAGAGGAAAGAGAAAAGTTGATAGTTCATATCCACCATTCATTCTACAAATTAAAAGGTGATTCATGAAACAAACCTGGACAGCAGTTCAATGAAGCTTACCATCACATGCAATTTTACAGTTTTGTCCAATAAGTACATTACCCATTTTGCTTCTTGGGATGACAATATTTAACATGAAAATTATTGTCCACGTGAAGAGAATAATGTATATTTCTAGTATAATAGCTGAAGAGCTGCTAAAGATTCTAAGAAACGTTTTAAAGAATTCCTAGACGAGGCTACTTTTTACTACTTGACCAGAATTTGGGAGTGTGCAAAACAGAAGATTAAACGAGACAAGACAAACTTCGAACCAAAAAGACCTCCCACTGATATATTTTTTCAACCATCTGATAAACTAAAATTATCAATTTCTCTGCTTCTATAATTATAGAGGTTTTTTTTAAAGTTTGTGAAAAAGTGTGAAGCAATGTCAGGGATACAAAGAACTGCACAACTAGTTATGTGTGCGGAATGGGACTTCAGGTTTGTGTTTACCCCAAAGTAGCTATCCTGTGGATATAGGAAATCACTTTTACAACTGAAGGGACTTTTCGTAACCAGATTGGTCTGGTTCATATGTAACAGTAAATCATACTTTACCATTATGAGAATGAGCTGCAGCAAGACTTGGACTCACACACTCTCCTTTCCTGGCAAGACCATGAAGAGTTCAGAGGATGTAACTTCCATCCTAGATTAACCACAGCTTACCATGTTAACCAAATCCAAGCAAGCCATGATTAATCTTAGCTATAGTTGGGGGGGAGCCAATTTCCTCACAACCATGCTGGATAATGCAGTCTTCCCTAATCTGGTACCCTTCAGAAGTGTTGGACTACAGCCAGCAGGCCAAATGGCTGGAGATGATGGGAATTGTACTTCAACACATACAGAAGATTCCATGTTAGGTAAGGCTAGATAAGCTTTAAATCTACTGTGATACAGCAATTGGAATTACTTATTCAACTGGGTACGTTCAAACCCTTGAGCACACCAATGTACCTCTTTGGATTTCAGACAGTATCTGTATTTGAAACATTATGAATGAACCATTGTTGCTCTCCTCCACAAAATACCCTGACTTGCCTTATACAGCAAGTGTAAATGTATATCCAGCATAACTTACAATTAAAATCGGCTATGAGTAGCTTATAAAAATAAGCGCAAAGATATACACTGCCATCCAAAAGGGCACAGAGACACTTGAAGCTGAGAATTCCTCACTCAAACTGGGCAGTATCCAACAGGGCTGCTCCACCTCCACTGGTTCTATTGCACTTGCAGGACCCACTGCTTGTGCAATGGGACTTCAGCACTTCTAAAAATAACCCCCAAAGTGCTTCGTTCCAGATTGGGACAGATCAGCAGAGCTCCCTTCTATGAGCCACACTGGCCTGGCCTGATCTGGAAACTAGCATTTCCACTCATTTCTGGGATGATTTTTAGAAGCCCCCAAGGCCCCCACTGTGCAAATGGAGGGTCCCACGAGTGCAACGGAACCAGCAGAGGAGAAGCGGTCCCATTGGATATAGCCCTGTCTGTGTTATGCTCCTCTAGATATAAATGACATAACAAAAGTGCTGTAAAGATTATATTGGTGCTATGTTAGGGCAGAAAGTATACTGTAAGAGCAACTTAAACAAAATGTGAGAGTTCTCATTTAATGTATTTTTTTTAAAAAAAAAAACATTTTATTATTGTAAGCCGCCTTGTAAGAGCCTCTGCCCTAAAAGGTGGCCAAGAAATGTATATATATATATATATATATATATATATATATATATGCAAAAATACTAAAACTTCCAATTACGTATTAATATGTTTATTGGAATTCAAAATGCCACATGAAATCTAAAGATCGTAAGTGAATCTGGCCCAGTTCAGGAACTTGGAATACAATTCATGTGGAGGAGTTACACCAGTGCAGCTACATAAAGGAAGTAATGTCTGATCCAGCATATCCACATATTTTAGCCACAGTGCTCACATGTATTGCTGTCAGGAAGCAGAACTTCTAATCGTGGGCACACTGGATCAGATGTTACTTAGGGTTGTACTGCAAGGAATATCTTAGGGGTATACTGCAAGGAAGATTTTCAGGTCTCTGGATGCGCGTCCTTGATTTTCACAGACTCAAGCAAAGAAGTTTACAGAGTTTTACCAGCTGCTATGATGCAGGGCTTTAGTTGCTGTAATTGCCCTGCGTTCAAATCCAACCTTGTCCCATGCTAGGAGCCAGCAGTTGTCCTTTGGGAGGAGAGGGCCTAGTTTGGCGGCAGAGCACATCCTTTGCATGCAGAAAGCACTAGATTAAAAGGGATCTTCAGTAGCAGAGCTGGGAAAGATCTTTGCTCAAGCGCTGGAGTAGGCAACAATAAGTCAGAGTGGACAGTATTGGCCACATAGACCAATGCTATGATTCTGCACAAGGCTGCTTTGTATGGATATTCCTCAAATACATCTGAATTTCCCTTCCAGAGTTGCTTTGCTGCCCATTTTTCTCTAGAAAGGGGGAGGGGTCGTTTCGGCACACTGTTTTCAAGAGAAACTGCAAAGACAATGTGATTCCGTTTACCTCAATAAGCCATGGCTTAAGTTTGTCGTCAATGATGATGTCATAGCCATAACATTCAAAGCAGTGTTTATCATTGTTCATTACAGGCTGAAAGAGTTGAAAGCAGACATTAGAACTGAAAGAATATGACTTTCAGCACAGCTTTACTGGCTATGGAAGATAGACCGCTTAAATAATTTGAAAAGCAATTCAGATACAAGCTACCTATTTTATTAGGTAGCTGTAGGTATGTTGGGAATCTGCTGTGAACCACCAATCAGCCAGCCGTTCCCAACACATGGGACGAACAATCATACTGTGGGACTATGAGCAAGGATCCGCTTTGGTACCCAGCTATTATTTGGAGCACAGCCACCAATGCTGTCTCTTTGGCTCTACCCATAAAGGACTCCAGAGACAGGAGGGGAGCAGAGCTCATTTCTGACACAATGCTGGGTTGGGAAACACTTGGAACCAGCAAGACTTCACACTGCTTCCAAGTACATCCAAAGCCTAGTGCAAAGTCAGTCACAAGACCCTTTCCAGCTCTCACTTTGTGTTGAGGCAGGAGGTCACCCGGCCAAAGATACAGCCACCACATCATCACATTAGCGATGAGGAGAACCAAAGTAATAATTTTAAGAAAAGATTTGTTAAGCATATGCAAATTCATATATTCCTCATAGGTACACAATTTGCCTACTGACTGGCTCAATTTGGACAACATATTAGGCAACGGAGTGGTAAATAATGTACTGACCATGTGTTAGGCAGGAGGAGCTCCACAGATGATATGCTGCAGCCAGCGCTGCTCGGAACCGGCAAACGCCCCGGCTGCTACGAACTTGCGGCAGCCATTTTGGTTGCAGCCTCTCCTCCCTGTGTCCTCCAGGCGTATCCCAGCAGGCACCGTGAGTTCTGCTGGCTGCATAGAGCGGACGGGTTTTTTTGGCTGCTCTAGGCAGCAGAACTCTATTCCGAAATGGAATAGTCCACAGAGAGAAGGGGGGCTGAATTCGGACGACACTTTAAATAAGGGGGCTTCGGGCTAAACAACGTGCAAGCCCGTTGCTTCGCTCCGTTGTTTAAAGTGCCTGATTAACGTACTGTCAGTTGTGTTTGCGTTGTGTGCTGCCCTCCAGACGACACAATAAGCAACACAACTGACGATTGTTCCCCCCCTCCTCCGTTGCCTAATGTATCGTCCGAACTGAGCCACTGGTTAATGAGCTCTGTGTATATATATATTTTAAGGACACTGAAAAGATAAGCGTACATAACAACAACAATATTCAAGGAGTGGAGCAAGAGCAGAAGGAAGCATTTGCACAGCGACAGTATCATAGCCAATGAGGTTATTTTTAATTCTTGTTTTAGAACATTTGCTTTATGCTTTCAGACAAATTGCCTAGTCCATGTTATGTGGGAGAATAAAGCATCAAGGAAAGGAATCAGAATAATCAGGAATAGTAAAAGGACTTACAAAAGTTTACTTGGATACAGATATAAAAGAATTCAGTAACAAATATGTATATTATGATCAATGAAGTACTACTGAAGATAATCTGAGTGGTCTTTTGTATTTCCAGTTAGCTGAGAAAGCATTTTGAAGTCCACTGTTCTTTACTGTAAATGTGTTTCTCTACTCACTGCAACAGCCTTCAGCGACTGCACAATTATCCAGTGTATTTCATCAAACAGCTTGTTGGTGACCTCTCTCCCTCGGGTGCTTTCTAGATACAAGCGCAGATTGCTCACTGTCCATTTGCCACCATGGATGTGATTGTAATCATCCTAACAGAGGGACAACATGAAATCAAAGTCTATGGATTTGATATCGTTTGCAAACGCTCACAATACTTTTCAAAACAGGGTTCTTTGTTCATCTAATAAAGCAGGGACAACAATCAGGAGTTTCATAGGCCAAATGCAGGCTCTGAACTAGTTTTATGCTGCCCACAGCAGCCCTGCCAAATTTTAAATCAAGGTGTTTTCAGGTCTCTTAAGGACAATGACACTGCTTTCAAGAAGAGATATCGCTATATATTTAATGCAGTACCCCACACGATAGATAGCTGGAGACAGTGACACTATAGCCAAGTGCAAAATGTCATGGTTGAACCAGGGTCTGGTCACTGGAAATGGTCTGTGGACTTCTGCACTTCCTCCTTCCCTCATGCATGCACCAATTCTCTTCTCCTTTTCCTTGTTCAAGGCAACAATTTTTTCCCCACACAGTGCAAGTCAGGCACACTAGGATTACCACTGACCATAGTTTATTTCAAAACCAGAATCAGAGCAAGGAATCAGTGCATTCACAAGAAGAGGTGGGGGTGTGGAAGGCCACAGCACGTGGCCCAATGGCCAATAAACCTTTATTTTCATGCATCCTTTCCCCCTCTTTTTTCCCCAAACTATGGTATAGCCATAACATCTGAACAAGGCCTATGAGTTTATGTTAGATAAATTCATGTACATTTTATTACAGTACTGTCTCATTTGTGTTCTGGCAAGGCACAAAGGAACCAAGAACCAAGAGCAGGCAATGATACATATGGGAGAAGTCAACCCATAAGGTGCTCCACTGTTGAAGACCTCTTGCCACCCAACTGCATGTGCTCTATAGCTGTGAAGGGTGCAAGGACTTTTAATGCTTGACCATTCATAGGGTTTTGTGGCAGAACAACCAATCATAGAATGGCTCCTGACAACTCACGTCTGTCCTCTCTGTAATTAGAGAATATGAAATTTTAGACATCCTTTGTGTGTTTTTCTACTGGGTTAAAAATAAACATAGCTTTACCAAGTACTTTGTTTAATTCTAAAGAAGGACAGTGCAAAACAGGAGAGGGATAGGAGACAGCAGCTGCCAATCCCATAGCATCCTTACTGCAACCAGTGAGGGCAGGAATGAGATGTTACCCCTACACACACATATTCTCTATCCAAAGCTGTTTTTCAGAAAACTGAAAATTCCTTGATACAACTATCAGCAGTTACTCGGAAAAAAAGTCATATTATTAAACCCTCTGTTTCAAAACTAAGTATAATTTTAGGATGAGGCAAGCTATACATGTAAAATGTAGGTTCTAAATAAAACAAAAGAATCATTCTTTTAACGTCAGAAAGGTTAGCACTTAAAAAAAGAAAATCAAAATAGGCTGTACTAACATCTGTGAATGCGTTTATATCTTTTTAGAAAATTAACATCGTATTTAAAGGCTCCCTGCATCTCCCAAATAATTGGAGAAAGGAATGACTTGCCAACATTCAATCTAATGGAGCTCAAGTAGCAATATCACTTTTAGTTTTATAGCTTTTTCCTCTCAAAAGTGCATTATTGATTGCGAGAGAGCTGAACTGTTAGCCACATCCTGCCTTAATGCAAAAATTACAACACAAAGAAGCCCACGCTTACTCATCTTGCACTGAGACTCAAAGAGACTGTTTGTACTCTCATTTAGTAACTTTCCTACAGCAGAAGGATTTCTGTTGTGGATATCTGCAAAGGGATACAATTTATCATCCAATATGTATTCTCCAATATGTATCCCATTGGAAAAAAAACAGAATTGCATTTATATTCCATTGATTTCAATTAGGGTTAACTGAGCTTAACTGACTTGCTGAATGGCTGTAAAAGGTGCTGCTCTCAGTTATATCAGAAAACATGGAAGATCTTGCATAACTCTCCCAACTCACGGTCTGAAAAAGCTCTGAAATGCCTCCACCATCTTGACTAATAGCCATCATATCAGCATTCCCTGAAATTTCTCATTAAAGAAACCAATTGTTAGGCAAATAGGGTCATGCATTCCAGTAGAAACTGGACTCTCAGTTTTTTCTTATCTATCAATATCAATGGGTATGTTTGATCCAATGGGTATGTATGAGCACCGCCAATTCCTGGAAATACAAGTTTCTAGAAGGCGCAAGCTGCATTCTTGGTCGTTTGGGGGCTTGCCCCTGGAGCGCTACTTCACTGTCGCCAGTGGTAGGGGCCACATGCACACTACCGCCAGCAGGGCTGGCCGCACACGCACCAGGAAATGGTGGTGCTCACCGCTAAATGCATTTCCCCAAATGCATAACTCTGCAACATCGGTCAGCGTTCAAGGTCCAAGAACACAAGATGTGCAGTTGTGCAAATGCAGAGGATGATCTGGGGAGGGGAACATATCCTAGACCTTGACTGTGAAAAAAGATCACCCCATTTATTCATTTTAAGGGAGTACTCAGTATGTGCTTCACATCATAAAGAGCACTTAATAGGGCAATACTTCACATATCTACTCAAAAGTAAATACCGTTCAGTTCAACGGGACTTACTCCCAGATAGGTAAGCATTGGATTGCCACCTAAATCTGATAAACTAACAATAAGAGAGAGATAATAATCCAGAGGGAAATATAATTGAGCTAACTATATTGTATCATAGCTATTCAATTCATAGATCCATCCAAAATAATTTAGATTTGATTGATGAAAGAATTTTAACTTACCCCATGTTTCTGAATAGCAACATTTGTAAGATGCACAAACATGTTGTCTAATTCACTTGTACTTGGTGTATATTTCACTGTGCAAAATCGACAAAACCCAAGTTTATACCTTAAATGCAAAAAAAGAAAAAAAGTTGATTAAGATTCAACTTTACATCTGTTAAAGACATAGCTTCCTTGGTGGTACCCTATTGGAATAGTCTCCCCAGACCTACCTGGATTTCTTTTTAGCCCAGATTAAGGCCTTTTTATGTTCCTTTTAATCCTTTAATCATTGCTGTATTGTTTTAATGCTACTTTCCATTGCTCTTTTATTTCTGCATGGTATTTTATTGTTTTAATTTGTAAGCTGCCATGAAATATTTATATTGAAGGCTGTCGTATCAGTTCTTTAAAGAAAGAACAAAAATCCAATAAATCAGCCTACCCCAACCTGATGCCCTTCAGATACACTGGACTGTGACTTCCATCATCCCCAGTCAGCACAGCCATCGGCCATGCTGGCTGCGGGTGACCCAACACATCTGAAGGGCACCAGGTTGGGAAAGCTTGAAATAAATGGATATAGTTAACAGGATATAGTCAACAAGGAAAGATTCATCATAATATCCCAGATATAGCTTGGAAATAGTAAAGGCAGTCTTTACAGCATCCTGGATAATAACCATGATTAAGATTTAACTTCCTGATTTCATAATGAAGAATATTCATTTATTTTAAGGATTTATACACTGCTTTTCCCCTCCAAAAAAGGCAATCTCTCAAGGTGGCTTATAAAATATATAAAAAAAATAAAACAATGACAACCAATAATTAAAATACATTTACAATAAACTTAAAGCAGCAGCAAAAATTCAAACAGACAAAAACTAACAATCAACACATGAAATTAAGCCATAACAGAACCTAATGTTTGTTTAAAGTGAAAGGTTGCTGGCAGAATGCACATAGACCCAGTTAAAACATAATGATGGGTGAGTACATTGCCTCTCACCCGCTTGCTGCTTCCACTTTTTATCCTATTTAGGAAACAACCCAGGGTTGAGTTTAGAAAACAATCCGGGCTGTTTGCTGCAATATCTGAACCTGGCACTCTGGGTTATTGTGGAAGAAATAGCCCAGAGTTCTAACCCATGGTTTGTTGTTTCTAGATACAACCAGGTGTTTGTTTGTCTGTTTTTAAGAGTGTCAGTCTGACAAACTTCAAAATCCTTCATCTCTCTTGCAACAGGAAAGACAGGTACATTCAAAAGCAATTTCCCACAACTCTGGATGAAAATTACTCTCCATTCACATTTATTACCAAAATGATAAAAAGAGAGAGAGGCATTATCAGAAAGAAAAAGGAAAAAAATCAACTTACATATAGCACCTCAGAGGACGGTAAGTCGAGACTAGTACATACAAACGCAGGTCAAATTTCTTCCCACCTATCAGTAGTGGATTATTGATATAGAGAGAAATCACATAAGCTTCTTTAGAGGACTGGGAGACAAACCTGGGGGGGGATATTATTTGAAATGTGTTAATTGCATTAAATCATTTCCTTCTCATTTTAAAACTAGTCAGAGAAAAGTAATGAAGGTAACTCCAATTACATCAGGGCTGAGGGATCTTTTTCCAGCCCAAGTGCCGCATACGCTCGTGTGTACCCTTTTAAGGGCCATGATGCCCGCAACGGGTGTGGCCAAAGCAACGTTTCTTTATTCTCTCCCTCTCTTGATGCGATTGATATCTTCCTGCATCAACAGCTTTGCTGCATTCCCCTGCACCAAGATGGTGATGCAGGAAGTAAACAATGTATTCATGCACTGCCAGCTCACTTGGCTTCTGCGCTGGGCAATGAGAAAGAGAGGCTCCTTTCTCAGCAAACAGCACAAAAACACAGAAAGCTGGCAGCCTGCCCCTTCCTCAGGCCCAGCTGCCCCACTCCTCAGTTTCCTGTGGATCAGCTGAGCAGTTGACACTCTAGGGAGGCTGAAACCTCCCCGCCTTCAGGATCTTCTCTTCCCCTGCTGCTACATGTGCTGCTGCTGCTTCCCACTGTAAAAAAAACCTTCCTCAAAAAAGAATGCTATGTTGAAATGCAAGCAAGACAAAACAATTAGTTCCACAGCATATAAGAAATATTGTAGTCCCTATTTCTTTTCCAGATCTATGTCTTAAGTTCCTTTCAAACTCACATATGTAAAAGTGCTTGCATAACCTTAACCAGTAACTGGTTTAAAGCAATTATGGGCAAGTCCTGATGAACGTAAGAAATTGTCTTTTTAGTGGAATGCCACAAATTCATCGAGACAGGCTAGACTACAATACAAGGAAATATATAATCAGAAACTTACGTAGATGTTTTGCTGTCCCGAGACCATTTTTTAATTTGTGAAAGTTTATTGATGAGGAATATTCCTTTTCCTTGAGCTTTTCCACAGGGTTTCATAATCCAAGTACTGGAAGGGTTTTTCCGGAATTCTTCAACAAATAAGTTGTAATCAGCTGGCAGCATAAAGGTGACAGGAACAAAGTCTAAAAAGGACAAAGGAAAACCAGGAGTTGACAGCATATTACAGCCAGTACCTATGTCAACACGTAAAGCAGAGGGGGAGGGCATCCCTTTTTTTCACTGAATACCCATTTCTACCTTTTTTATTTTAGTTAAGATTATGACAATGGGCTTGTTTCATCTTCTTTCCAACATCTGCACTCCATTTTAATTTGAGAGCAAACAGAAGCTTGGGTAATTCAGTTTAATTCGACTAACACATGGTAGGGAAAGATGCCTTATGGGAATAAATGTTTTTGTTCACCATCATAAAAGGGTTACCATGTGCTAAAAATAGTTACAGAACTTTCCATGTTCTGTCCTCCAAAGTCTGTATAAAACGTATAGGCTCTTATTTATAAACGCTACTTACTTTTTCTGTCTTTTTAAATTTCTTACTTTTAAGTGCCTTACTTTTTCTATCTTTTAAGTTTCACAGCTAATGACCTCATCAAGGCCATGTGTGTTTTCATACTGTGGGAGGAGTCAACATGATGTTTGAGACTAACTACAGCCTCTCCACAAATCTTTGGAAGACCACAGGAAGACATGTTATGTGCCTCTGATCAGCACTCTTTCAAGAAGCCTTCCTCAACTGACTAGCCACTGGTTTGCTTGCCTGTTTGTTTCTGGTTCCTTTGTTTTGTGGCAAATAAAACGTTATCTTAGGTAGTTTTAAGGGACAATTGGAGATGGGAATGTAGAAAGAAAGAATTGCAGCTCCGACTGTGCATTCCTTTCCATGGGTTATTTACAGATAAGTAACTTGGGTCCCTATCCTCTTTCTTGCCTTCCCCCTGGCTATATAGACAGGCTCCACAGTTAATCTAATTACAGTGCTTGTGGGCTGGTTTAGGTATTCAAAGTAACTCTTTTGTCTAAGATAAGAATTGGTTGGCTTTGAAGTAAAGAGAGTGATTACACAAGATTACTATTACCCAGCTAATCAGGCAAAAGTGGGGAGAGTGACAGATTAGGCAGAGAGGAGTGGAAAGGCAAAGGCGTAGTTTCATAAAAATGAGCTGAGATGTGATTGTGCAAGAGAGAAATTATGTGATGACGATTGCCTTTTTGAATTCTGTATAAGAACCCTGGAAAAATCTGTGATCGGAACTCCTCTTGTCCTTTGGGAAGGAGAGAGTCTTTCTTTGCAAAGGAATAACATTTACTCGAGTGATTGGATTTTTTTACCTGCCTGTCTGTGTGTATAATTGGAGGGCACTAGACACAGATTTACTGAGTCCTAATTCTGGAATCCCACCACAGTTTTTAAATTGAACAATTCTAATTTACTTTTTAATCTTCTTTCTTTTACTGTTTATACTGTTAGATAATTGAGCTGTATATAAATATTGTAAATAAATAATAAATAAATATGCTTATGAGAATTTGTCCATGCAACTTATTCATAGACCACTCTTAATTGGTTTACATTAGATAGTCTGGATCCAGCACCTAAAGTCATGTTATGCAAGTCCTAGTTGTTCTGTCATATTTTAACTGAGGTGTGCTTAAAAACATTTTTTTTTGCTCACTGTTTCACTTTAAGAGAAAAAAGCAAGTCTCCATGTGCATTCCACGTATGTCTTTCATACACATACTGAAAAGACAAAGAACTATTGTCATTTGCCTCTCCAAGAGATCTTTCATGAAGTGGATTCCTCAGCTCCGACTGATAAAATCACACCATCTGAGAGTATATGTTCCTTACCTGTGAAATCCTAGTTAGGTGGATCAACTTTATTACAAAACCTGACCATCTGTTAGGGGTCCAAATCATTCCAGTCTTCAGATTGGAGAACAGAGTAGCCCACAGAGACTATAAGGGCTTTTAAAGTAGATACATTTCATCTTAATGATTACGCTAGTGCTTATATGATCAGTTATTTTGAGCAGACAACGAGATGGGTGAACTGCACAATTCAGTGAAAATACACAGAGATCCAAAAAGAACTAGCCATACAGCATGTCCTCAGTTGACAAGAGGTCACTTTTTTTAATAAGACAACTATATGAAAATTCAAGTATGCTACTCAGATGCAATGCAATGGGTGACCGTACTAACCCTATCCCAATGGGGCAAGAAGTAAAACATGGGTGTGTTTTAGCCCCTCAGCTGTTTAATTTCTATATAAATGATCTTGCTCCCACTGTACATCGTCCCACTAGTCTGGCTAGTATACAAATTCTGCTTTTACTACATACTGAGGCTGCCCTACTGCATGCAAATGGATCTTAAAAGATTCTTGACAGTATTCTCAAGATACTGCAAAGAAGAAAGAATGACGATTAACTACGAAAAAAATAAAGTAATGATTTTCTCAAGCAAATGAAAAAAACATAGGTGGATTTTGGACAAACTAGACATTGACCTTCCGTGCCTCAAATATGATTAGGGTGCTACTGAGGTGGATTGTTTTTATTTTTACAAAAGGAGGCCAGCACCAACCTCAGTAGTGAAAGTTTATAAAGCTAAAGTAGTTACCAAGATGCCTGTACGGTGTTATTATGGATTCTAGGGATTATTGATTCTCTGGAGAGAATGCAAACTGTCTTTCTGAGGAAAATCTTAGTTGTCCCAAAACTGTTAGTCTAATGCAGTTTTACAACTAGAAGTGGGAATCTGTTCCCTAGAGTCAATTGGATGATCCTCTGCAATTGGTGGTTACGCCTATATTTATCACCATAAGACCTGGGCTACTTATCATCAGTCCTGATTGATAATTATGCTGGGTCATGACTGTGATTTGTTAATAACTAAGTAAAATCCATAGGATCCTCTATGCTATATCTATTACAATTTAAGTTGGTAAAACAGTTGGATGTATCAAATAGAGTCTGCTGGATCTAAATCTGCAAAACTACAGATGACAGGAAAGGGGATTTGCTCAACTGCACATCTTGGTTTACAACCGGGCAGTATCTATCAACCTGTCAACTACCTCACCTTTTTAAATATGTCCAGATATAGGACAGCATTTACACTAGCTAGACTGATGGATGGCTGTTTTGGGGGTCTTTCATGACATCTCAGATTTTGCCCTTGGAAAGTGGCCAGATTGAAAGAGTAGACCATGTTTTACTATACTGTGAAGTGCATAGAGATCTGAGGGCCCATTTCTTTCCCCAGTTCTTTTACCCTATCTGGGAAATACTGGTACGTTGTATGTTTCTATTCTGCAGGCAGATGTTAAACCTAGGTCACACTGGATGTAGCCAAATTTCTAGCCATGGCAATTAAAACTAGACTGCAACTGCTAAAGCAGAGATAAGGGAGCACTATTTTATTGATGAATTAACATGAATTTTATTGATGGATTAACATGAATTTTACTTGTGTATGAGTTCTTATGTACTCTTAGCTTAGCTGACCATTGATTTTATTTGTATGCAATCAATTTTTTCAATTCTTAGTTTGTAGTTTTGATCAGGTAATATCCTTTCTGCTTATAATTAATGCAATACCAAATCAATGTACTGAATTCATATATATATTTGTATTTTATATCTTAGTGTCTTATGGTCTGTAGACCAAAATAAACCGATTGATTGACATGCCAAGAAATTCTAATTGGCTAAATCAACTCACCTAAATGAAGGTATTTTCCATTTTCATCTTTCTCTGCAAGAGGACTACTTTCTTTTTCTAGTTCTTTCCTGTATCTCTTGATATTTTTTACCATTAAATCCTTTCGGGTGAGTTCATAGTGGTTTGGGAAGTGGTTGACAATCTGGTCATCAGAGAGGCGATAACCAGTTTCCACACTGAAAACATTTCGAATAGTTTGCACACTCATCCTGTGAAAAGAAAATTGTTACTTGGTCTCAACAAAAAGTTAATTTGCAACTTAACTAGAATCAGATTGGCCCATGGCTCAAATTGGATTAGAAGAAAAAGTTATCAGAGAACTTTAATAGATCTGTAAAGAAATCTGTTTCTCTTTTCTCACCACTAGTACTCCTTATCCAGTAACTTTGAGGAAAACCTATTTTGATTTGAAAATGAATCTATATACACTGAAGATTAATCTAGATAAGATAGAGGTGTTATGAGTTGGAAAATATGCTGATTTGGATGGAGGCTTGCCTCTGCATCTGGGTGGAGTCAGGCACACAGTCTGGGAGTCCTCTTGGACTTTGCATTATTTATGGAGGTATGGGTATCACTGGTGACTAGGAGCAGGGGACGATGTTACCAGCATAATTTGCCACCTGCAGCCCTATCTAGAGAAAACTGGGCTACTTTGATTACATCCAGACTAGATTATTATATTGTGCTGTACATGACACCAATACTGTACCAGTAACCTTGGTTGCTTATTTGCCATTGGGCTTTAGAGGCCTAAACAGCTGGTTTACCAGAAAGGCCACCTGTTGCTCAAGCTTTAAGATCTGCATCAGAGGCCCTTCTCTTTGCCCACCAGTGCAGTTGTTTGATTAGTGGATACCATGAGTAGTGCCTTTTCGGTGATGGCCCTGCATCTTTTGAATGCCACCATCATTGCCAGCCGTCAAGAAGCCATTGAAGATATTTTTATTCCACTCTGCGTTCGGCTAATTTTAATGTGCTATGCTTTTAAAACATGTTACTGCTGTTGCACTGAAATGAGTAGTGCTGAGGTGGGATTTTGTTATATTAATAACAACAACAACAACAGTCTTGTGAGGGCAGTGTGTCCTGAAAAGCAGATTATGAACCATTTAAACAAATAATTAAATAATAAAAGGTTGAGACAATCCCCAAGGATCTCCGAATGGGAGGTTTTTTATTCCTAAGCCTCATTGTGGTGGTGGGTAGGAATAGTTAAATTATCATCAGAGTTGCAGCTGAGGTGGGAATAGTTAAATCCTCTCCTGTACCTATTATTAAATTAAGAAAAATATCTGACAGAGTGCCTAACAAAGTATTTAGCATCACATGTAGTTTGATCCTCAGTGAACTCAAAATAGCATAATTATTATATTCTTTAATGGCCAATCCTTACGCTGTCCTACAGACTAACTGGTTATTCTACTCCAAACTCTGCTTTGCTCAGGAATCACCACAACAGCAACTTCCCTTACACTTGCCATCTCCCAGAACAGAGGCATTCAGTGAAATAAGGGATTTCTTAAAATAGTCTATAAAGAATGAAATGTAAACTACTGATGTACTAAAACCTGTTAAGCTACTCTTCTCATACTCTGATGTACACAGCAATCAGATGAGCATATATTTAACATGCAACTAATGCAAAGTAAAGTGAAAATCCTTGATCAAATAGTGCTCCACTCTTAAGTATTCCTTAGGCTGTGCAACATTGAATAGTTCTATTACTATTAATTAGAAAGAAAGATCATATGTTCTCAGAATAGCAGCTACAATGAAAAATGGACTATTAACATCAATGAAGAACTGAAACCTAGCATGCAAAATTTATAACAGGAAATCATATTCTAGGATTTACAAACATTCAATGCACATCACTGAGTCCCAAGAAACTCTGAGGAGTTTACAGAATTCAGCCAGACTGAAACAATAAGCAGAAAAGCATGATGTACATTGAGCAACCTTTTAACCATTTCTTAAGTCACATCAACAAAAGGAAATTACTACAACTGCATTTTGTAATAGCTTCTCTCCATAAAATAATGATAATTTAAGGTCTATGGTAACTTTCTCAATAGAGAGAAGGACCAAAACCAGCCCCTATTACTGTTGCTGCAATATGACATCTACAACTGCCAGAAGTAGAGAGAGGATCCAAAACCAGCTCTCCAAATTTTCTATGTAATAATTCATATATTTGCTATAATTTTGTATTAATTGTGATTGTTTTGTGATCTTTAGCTACTTTCTGAATGGAAACGGCAGGGAAGTCCCACCTCTTAAATAAGTAGCTACATATATTTTGCTTTAAAAAGAAAAACTATGCACATGCCTCTAATACAGCCTTTCTGAACCCTCCAAATCTTGTGGCTTATAAGCTCCCATCAGCCCCAAGTTGGGGAAGGCTGCATAGCTGTAGCTCAACCCCAGGAACTAGGCATCATAAAGTATCTACCTAATACTCTTGTCAATAAATCCCTTTATTCATTTTATCTTTTAACTTATAGTGAAACCGAAAGCTGATCCCTGTTTCTCCCAACCCACCGAGGCTGGAGAAAAGCCAGCTAAAACTACACAGGAGCTTTGCAGGAGAGATGGAGTGGAGATATCTGGACAAGGGTAGTACTTGGTTCAGTCCTCCACCTACTCAATTTATCAACACACTGCATTATTCAAATGAGAATTTATAAAGAAATAAAGAATTTCTTCTTCTATTGTGTTAATAAGTTAAGATTTTAAAACTTTATTTTGTGAATCAGACTACTAGACAGGCTGCATTCGGACAATATAATAGTCAATGGTGGGTTAATAGTCAACTCCACAGCTGATTATCGAAGGGGTACTCCCTACATGACATTATAGCAACTGTGGTATAGATTTAGTATTCAGCTAAAAATCCAGCATAAATTTAAACAAAACTAAACTAAAAAGCCTTGCACGTTTTGATCTGACCCTGAAAAGATAGTGTCTGATGAATCTCTCAGAGAGGAAAGACTCACAAGTGGAGTGCCACAACTGATTAAATCTGAAGCCATCTGTCTGCTTGGGATATATTTCTGTGTGGCTTGTGTTCTCCTCACCACTATTTGCCAGACTCTACTCCAACCCTATAGGAGTGTCCCTTTGTTAAATGGCAAGAAAGTCTACACTGCGAGGAAGTAAAATATACATCTAACAAGTAAATAATAATGTTAAACCAAAGCCACATTCAAAATGAGGGGGGCAAATTCTTGTTGAAATACTAATGACTACATGACAAAGACACATCAATACTTAAGACTACAGGCCACATCCTGTAACATTCATTTTATATGTGCCCTTAAGAAATTGGGGCTTCTGTAATAAAAGAAAAAGACTTGATTGTTCCTTCTGGGGGGGGCTATCTTCAAGTCGCCGAGTTCCCCCCAAACCCCGCATTTTTGCTTCTGCGCGGTTGCGCCAGATAATCCTCACACCAAGGAGCAAGTGTGGGGTTTACGGAGGACATCCGTCCCCTCCCCCCGTCCCTCCCTGAGACAAGAAAAAACGTAAAGCAATGTAGGGCAAGAAGGAGGAGGCAGCTTGTGGGATGAAAATAATTTATATTCCTGAAAGGGAAACTCTTCTCCCCATGGCAAGGCAACGATGGCCGTTCCGGCGGCCATTCTGCTCACCGGCCCACCCCCTGGCCTGGCGGACAGCGACCAATTGGGGGTCACCATCCACCGGAACACCCCCGAAGTGGCTACAGAGCAGCTATGGAGCGAGGACAGGACTGGCAAAAGAGCCAGGCTGCCCTAGCTCTGGCTGGATAAGTTGGGGTAAGTCCTCAACATTTCAGCCACGCATCTTTGGCTCATTGCACCAGGATGGCACAGATTTGGAGCCATCCTATTTTATTCTGACAGAAAATTATCTCAGCATATTCATAATACATCAGCTGCACATTTTAAGAAATGGACATATAAATGTTCCAAAAAGTGCTGCTTACCAGTAGAAGTTCCAGTCTTCATTTTCAGACACCTGGATCCACCCTCTCTTTTCAAAGTTGTTTATTAACACAGATTTCTCTATGTCAGTCACCCACTTTACTTTTCCTGCCATTATCCTAAAACAAACAAGTTTATCAGAATTAAGTACTTCCCTTTTTTAAAAAATAACTTTCTCATTAAGTATATGGGTCAAATAGAAATATATTGCATTTAATAGGAATTTTTTAAAAGAGGGGCACATACTTTGAAACTACCCTAAGCTTGGAACATAAGTCCTTTCATTTGTGGACCCCAGAAAATTGTCAGTATTTTCTATGTGGCTCATGCATATTCTGTGAATTTGAAAGTTACACTTTATGCATCTGATAAGGGAGCAGAATCCATGAAAGCTTATGTCAAAATAAATGTGTTGCTCTTTTAAGGTGCCACAAGACTCTCAGTTACTTTGGGAAGGAAGGAAACTTCTTAAATATGAATGTAAGGGTGGAAATGTTTCAAAATGATGGTAAGTAGAATTAACCATCAGTATATCCCGCAGTGTTGGAAATGTCAGAGATCTCATGGAGATTTTTATCACATAATTAAAACAACAACAACCTCAAAGCATAAAAATCCAGAACTTTCCATAGATAAATAGAAATCACCCATGCAGTTTTATAAATATAATCTTTTACTTCCAAGTCTACATCTTTGTTCCAGTTTTTGTAAGAAAGGATAACAGGTGTTCTCTGATATTTTGATCATCTTCAGCTGCAATTCTATATGCATTTACCTGGGAGTAAGTCCCATTGAACTCCACGGGACTTACTTCTGAATAGATATGCGTAGGATTGCACCATTGACTGTTTACTTAAGAGAGATTCCTTAAAAGCATAATCCTATGTATGTCCACTCATAAACAAGTCCCATGGAGTTCAATAAGATTCTCAGGTAAGTGTAAGCAGGATAATATTACAATAAGACCATGCCTTAGCAAAGCTTTAAGACATTCAAAGTATTTCAACATTATTAGGTGCACCATCAATGTAGGGGGGTCTTTACAGCAGCCTCCCCAAACCTGGTATCCTCCCGTCATGATAGGATGACTCTGGAGGGCTCCAGGTGAGTCAGGCTGATTTACAGCATCACAAAGGAAAAGTGATGCTGTAAATTATAAGCTTTACAGCATTATAAGCTCCTCCTTGTCCTGAGGAGCTTATAATAATTCACATACATGAGTATATACTAAAAAGAAGAAAAGCCCTATATAAGATGTAAACGGCGATAGCAGGACTCCCGTGGACAGGAGCGGGAATTTCAGCAGCCCCTGCCAAATTTCCTCTCCTGCAAAATCCACTGAAGGCACAAAGGAACCTCCTTTACCTCTTAAAATAGCAACCCTGGGCAGGTGACCTCAAAATAAGCCCCACTACGAACAATGGGACTCACTCCGTAGTGAGCAGGTCGGGGATTACAGAGCCGAGGTAGCGCCCTGTGCTGGAAGGCGGCAACCTAACGTCTGGCCTCTCCCACCACCCAGCGTTGGGATGAGGCTCTGCCGCAAGAGAGGCTTTTCACGCGCGCGCGCCTCTCTTCCCCGGAGGGCTGCTTGAAACCGGCCAGGCCCTCCGAGGTCCGCCCTTTCCCTGACCTTGGGAAGACCCTGCCCACCTTCTCCCTTAGAAAGGGCTTCATTCTACGATGGGGCGGAGGGGAAGCGAAGACCCACCTCTTTACACCCCCCTACAGAGAAGGGCGGCGGCGGCGGCGGCGGCTGCTGCTGCTCTCACCTGCCCCAGACGAAGATGCGAGCCGGGGAGTGTTCGCGCTCGGGGGCTCCAGAGGGTGCAGGACGCGGCAGCCTCGGCGGCCTCTCCTCCTTCTCCCTTCGCGCAGCGCAGCAGCCTCTCCCTAGCTCGGCGGCCGCCCCTGCCGCCCCATTGTTGCCTTCGCGCGCCCCAAAGCTCCAACAGGAGGGACGGCGGCGCCTCCACGCCGGGAAGGAGAAGGGAGGTGGCGCTCGAGCGAAATCCGCCAACTATCAGCCCAGCCGCCTCCTCCGGCGCTTCCGGAGCCGCTGCCTTAGTAACGGGGACGCCGCACGGCACGCCGCCGGCACGAATGGAAACTAGGCCCCAGAGAGACGGCGGCGACTACAGATCAGGGGTGGCCGGAGCTGCGCGATCTACCTCCTAGCTCTGAAAGGGGGATCTGACCTGATCGCCTTATGGTAGGGTGACCCTATGAAAAGGAGGACAGGGCTCCTGTATCTTTAACAGTTGTATTGAAAGGGGAATTTCAGCAGGTGCCCTTTGTGCAATTCCCTCTTCAAAACAACAGTTAAAGCTGCAGGAACCCTGCCCTCAAGACCAGATACAAAAGAGGGCAGGGCTCCTGCAGCTTTTATTATTGTGATAATTATCATGTTGTTGTTCCCCGCCTCGATATTTTATCATGATGTTGTTTCCCGCCTCGATCCAGACGGAGAGGCGGGTAAGAAATAAATTATTATTATTATTATTATTATTAAGAGGGAATTTCACCAGGTGCTGCACGCATACAAATGACACCTGCTGAAATTCCCTTTTCTATACAACTTAAAGACACAGGAGCACTGTCCTTATTTCCATAGGGTCACCCTACCTTAAGGACCATGGGTGGTGGTGGTTGTTTTTAAAAGCAAAGCAAGAAAGTATATTCAGGATCTCTGCACAGTCTTAAGCCACAACGCTACAATTTGCTTTAGTCGACTGTTTTTCCTGCTTGCTTTTTCTGTGCTTGTTTATTTATTTTTTTACTTTGTATTTTATAGATTTGTTGTGTTTTAATTTATTGTGGCGAGCTGCCTTGTACGTCTTTGTAGAGTTTAATAAATAACTGTATCGAGTGTTTCTGAATGTGTCCACTTGCTTAAGGATATCAAAATACTTTCCTGGATCACGCCAAAATGATCTTTGTCAGACACACTTTCCAAAAATCCCAGCAACGGACAACCTGCTGAATTTCTACCAATCGCAATGCTCTTATAGATACAGGTCCTCTGTTGGGAAACAAAGGCTCACCTTGAAAATTTGCTGTAGTTAAAACCTAGCATTATGGCGCAAATTAAGTTTTGTATTGTCACCTGCTCAAAAGTGCCTCATACAAACTATTACATATAGGCCTTTCCCAAGTCTCCCCTGGAAACGGTTATTTCTTCATTTATTTAATTTTAAAATATGTATGCCATCAACAAGGCTCTCATGATAAGTAAAACAATTTAATAATCACTGGGTTATTTACATTTAACAGATTTTGGTAGAGAGCCAGGATAGTCAAGACCACTGGTGACTTGGGCCTTTTCTAGGTTGACCATATTTTGGAAACAAAAATGAAGGACAACATCGTCAACCCCCAAGGGGGCATCCCCACCAACATGTCCGCCACCAGGAGGGTGTCTAGCACCAGGGGGGGTGCCCACCTGAACATAGCCTTGGTCACATGTCTGATTTTACAGCACACAAGACAAATCTGTTCTACGTGACATCTTAATGTTAAAATCACTGAAATAACAAGTGAGACATCCAATGTATCTGAAATTAACTTCACTCACTCCTACTTTTGTAGCTTTTGCAGTATTTTGTTACTATACTCTGTGTGATACATTCTCCCCTTCCCTTAAATGTCTTTTCTGATTGTATCCTCACTCTGCCGCAAGCTGCTGCTTAACAGGGCTTGCTGCCAACTGGCTGGCTAGCTTTTTTATTTTTAAAGTTCAAATTTTTAAAAAAAACTTGTGTATGATTGTCACAAGTTTCTCTAACGTTAGGGTGGATGTTGTGGGCGGTGGACACTATTTCACCCATTCGCACTTCTCACTTATATACATTAGCTTCTCAAGGCTTGTGCGTTGGCACCACTTCACACATCCAGACCTTTCATTCCTGTCTATTTCCTGCACAAACACTTGGCTGCTTTGACTGACCTCTCCTTTCCCACATTTTGATCTGTGGACGCTTCACTTCTGCTGAGCTCCAGGTGACCAACTGCCCACCAAATCTGCAGCAGGAAAGGTGCCATGCTCGCCCAGCACTTCTTAGCTAAAAACTCAAGATCCCCTTGATGCCAAAGGCTGAAACTGCTCAAGTTGCAAGACCCCAAAGAGGAGTTTCACAATCTGAGTATGAAGGGTATGGCTCCAGTGTTGTTTCTTTTTTAAAAAATAATAATTTTGAAACCTCAAACTTTAAAAAATTGCTAAAAATCAACAGATGTACAGATCTGCTTGAAACATGGTATGGCTAAAACCCTACTTAAGAGCTATTATGATGCCAAGTTTCAGCTTCTTATCTTTAAAAATGATGTTTTTTTATAAAATTAATTTTAAAAACTCAATTTTTTAAAAAAATCTAAAAATCAATGGATGAACAGATATGCTTCAAACTTGGCATGGCTAAAGCCCTACCTAAGAGCTATCAAAGTGCCAAGTTTCATCTCTTTTTCTTTAAAAATGACATTTAAAAAAATAATTTTAAACCCTCAAAATTTTTTTTAAAAATCCTAAAAATCAATGGATGAACGGAACTACTTCAAATTTGGCATGGCTAAATCCCTACTTAAGAGCTATCAAAGTGCCAAATTTCATCTCTTTTTCTTTAAAAATGACAGTTTTTAAAGAAAATAATTTTAAAACATCAAATTTAAAACATTCCTAAAAATCAACAGATGACTGAATCTGCTTGAAACTTGGCACGGCTAATGCCCTACCTAAGGGCTATCATCGTGCCAAGTTTCATCTCTTTATAAATGACAGATCTGTAAGCATTGTAGAGCTGCCCTTTGGGTGGGGGGAGGATGGGAAAAATCCAGATTTTTCTTCAAATTTCATAATTCCCCCCTTCCTGGATTTGTTGTCAAAAATCCTGACATGCCCTGATTTTCCTGACATATGGTTACCCTACTGACATATGACATACGGTCACCCTACCCTACTGATATACCTGTGCTCTGAAGACACACCATGGCACTTTTTAATTTTTTAGTTAAATGGTCAATCCACCAATTTATGGTGCTGGTGGCATTATGCCACTGCTATGGAGCCACATAGAGGATAAAGCAATTTTCAATATCTCCTGCTGAATAAATTTTATTTATGGAATGTCCTGAAGGAATAATAGCAATTTGTACTGGTCATGACTGTGAGTCATAGTTTGGTGGCAAGAAAAGACTCTTGGGAGTTCCACCAAGGCATGCTGGGAGTGGAAGACAACAGGAGAGCAGGCCATCTTAGTTGTGGCACCCTGCTTATGGATTTCTTTTCCCGAGACAGGCTTGCCTAGTATCTGCATTAATGGCTTTTAATTGCCAAGGGAATTTTTTAAAAAATATTTTCCAAGGTCTTTTAATTTGATATTTTTTTATGCTGCATTTTACTGTTATAACTAAGCCACAACATTCCAAGACACTTGCAAGAATTACTGAATAAAGTTTATGATTTTTATGTAAAAGCCTAACTTTACTATTGAAACAGAAGAGTGAATGGAGAAGTGACTGATAGCTGAGGCTAGAATGGAATGGTGGACGGGGTTAGTGGGAGTTGGGGAAAGTCACTTAGAAGGAGAACAAAGACAGCAAGAGGTCAGGAAAGTGGGGGTTGAGTTAGGCCTGAGAGATAGTGACCTGGTTTGCACATACTGACCTGGTTGCTAACCCATGCTCTATTTAAAATCAGCCCACTCTACATGCCAGTACTACACCTCCCAGCAGGTGCCCACATCCTCTGAGAGGCATTTCCCTCCTCTCATTGCTAATGCTGTTCTTCGATAGAGAATTGAGGAGTAGTATTGCGAAGGAGGGGAAGTAAGCAGCTGTCAGTGGACACTCCCAGCTGCAACCCAGTCTTGCCAGGACTGCCCCGGCCTGCACTTCTTGCCCACCAAGTGTTCCATCAGGAGCCTGTACTGAAGGGTCAAGGCCAGCCCACTTACTTGCCCCCCTTCGTTGAGCTGATTTCTGGGCATGCACAGAGTGCTTCTCTTTCCTCCCTCCCTCCCAAGGGTGAAAGTTGCGTATGCACTTCCCCCAGTTTCTGAGAAAACAGCG
This sequence comes from Anniella stebbinsi, assembly GCA_029215795.1. NCBI lineage: Eukaryota > Metazoa > Chordata > Lepidosauria > Squamata > Anniellidae > Anniella > Anniella stebbinsi. The sequence continues at coordinate 97,104,202 of JARDYH010000003.1, forward strand.
ATATCAGGATGAGGTGCCTTTGAGCATGTCCAGAGTTTGGCCTCTCAAAGACACACTGTTGTATCTAGTTATGATTTTGAAACCACACATGGCAGGTGGGAGGAGGCACCGCAAATGGATGCAGCCCATTTATGTGGAATTGGGTTGACTGCTCTGGACTGACCTTAGGAATCACAATGGCCACCAAAGGCCTCCCACCCAAGGCATGCTGGGAGTTGTAGGCGTAAACCTAGGTTTTTATTAAATTCTTTAAAAATACTTAAAACCCCCAAAATCATGTATTTAGATTTTTTTCTGATCCCTGTACACGAAGACCTGTCTGGGTGAACTGTATGAAGGCAGAACCCATATGTGGAAGTGGGTAAACATCCCCGGACATACGTGAGGCACACAGACTTTCCACTTTATAGGTAGAGATGGTGTGACAAAGTGCTGCTTTTGAACATGTGTCTCACCCATCTTTCTTTAATCATCTCATGTACAATAATGTACAATATAATAAAGACATTTCTGAACAAATACAGAGTGCCTTTTTTCACCACTGAGGAAGTGAGGCCAGTTCCCACACTTTTCTTTAAAATGAAGGAGCAGAACTTCCTTCCAGGTCAAATGGCAGGGTCTTGTGCAGACCTGAGCTAGGCCATCTCTCTTTACAGAAATGAAGCACTGCCTATATACCCCTGCCTTGACAACAGTCTGGGGGCCATATTAGACTTGATGGCAGCAGAAATAAGAGCCCTGCTGGATCAGACCAAAGATCCGTCCATATTGATTCTGCTTCCCACAGCAGCCAACCTGTTGCTTCAGGAAGCCCACAAACAGGACATGAAGGCTGCTCTCATGGTTGCTCCCCAGCAACTGGTATTCACTTACATAGTCATTTATTAGATCCATAGTGTCATATAAAGCAGATTATGGGAGGCCATTTAAAGCACAGCTTGGGCAGTAGGGGGTGGGAACTGAATCTTTCTACACTTCTGCCCTCAACTCCTTTGTCCCAGATTTTGTTTACCTTTGGTGGGTCTCTGAGAATGGAAGTAATCTTTGCTGGGGGGGGGGGGGTTCTCCATACTAGGCTATGGAGAAATACATTCAAAATGGTGTCCGATACAAAATAGGACGTCCGATTTTCGTATCGGAATCACATCCGATCTGATACAGCAGACCTCTGATTTTTTCCGATCCGATTTTTTTAAAAAAATCCGATTTTTCCATCTGTGCACATCCCTAGTTTCAAGTACAAAGCTTAATGGTTTCTGTCAAAGTTCTTATATGTTTCAAACTGTTACTTCTGTAACTAACTGTTCTTACAGCTAAACTTCTCTCTCACAATATTAAATCAGACACTTCACGTTTCTTCAGATACTCTTTCTCTCCCTCACTCTCAACTCTCCCAATCTACCTTCTCAACAACCCTCCAAAACAACCCTGTCAGCTCTCTCTCTGTCTGACTCATATATACTCTACTCGCTCTCCAGCTCCTCCCACTCTTACACAACTCACCAATCCAGGCACTCTAAACAACTAGCCAATCAGCACTCACTTACCATTCAGGCACACAATCAGCCAATCATTCTATACTTACCCAGACCTATAACTGCAAACAGTAAGTACACTCTGGCCTAGTTATTTACTTTACTTGTTATAATCCTTACTTTTTAAAGATATATAACTCAATGCGTATTATAACAATAAACTTTGCAACATATTTACATTTTCAAACATTAGAACATCATAAGCATGATTTGAGTTGGTCTGTGCCATCATAACATCTACTTTGAGAACACAGTCCAAAAATTGTTATGTGCTCACTACTCTCCTAAATGAAGACTTTACGTTCCTTTGTAACATTTGCTTATTTACAAATATACATGCAGAATATAAAATGGAGCTAAAGAAGCATTCCTAAAAGGCAGGCACCCAGAAAACATCTTGGGCCATCCCCAATGCTGCACACAAAGTTCCAACTAAGCTTTCAACCGTCTTCTTCTGCTTCTGTCTCTCACCACTCAAAATGGCAAAACTCCTGTTTCTGCAGTTTCTCCGAGGCATCCCCAGCTGGAGGAATGTCTCCTTCTTCAAGTGATGACCAGCATCTCATTCAAAAACACAGAGAGATTTCTATTCCAACTGTCAGGAGACCATCTTCTAACTCCTATTAATGGAATATCAAGCAAGCATAACCAGTATCCAACTTCACAAAGGAATCATTCACCAGCAGCAATAACGATTTTATTTTTTTTAATAGCAGTAAATGTTATATCAGTACTTCATCATGCCTGATCTACATCCTCACTTTCACCACAGAAAGGGTGGGTGCGTGAGTGGGAGAAATGCTGCATACCTACTAACTCTTCCTATTTACAGAAAACTGTCCATATTTTCTGGTTCTTGACCCAAATTATAATTCCCATTCTGTCTCTATTTTCATAGCTTCCCTTTCAACCTTCTCCATCCCCATAATCGCCTATCCAGATAGCAAATGCTGTTGGGTGTATTTGAATGTGTAGATATAACCAGATTCACTGGGATTAACTGAATTAAAATAACAAAACATTATGACCAGTTGATTGACAAAGCGTGCAGCCATCCCAAGAGGCTTCTGCAAAAAATAAAAAGGCGTGGGGTGGCCAGTGAAGGCTGGCGGCTCTGATTCCGGTGGGGCGAGGATCCATTCTGCATTTCAGGCAGAACCAGCCAGAGCTCCGGGAGCTACCTAAAGTGTTGAACCCTAGCCCCATAATGGGTTCAGCACCTCGGGCAGCTCCTTTAGAGTTGAGGATGTTTCTAACTGGAGCCGACAATGGAGCCATGGCCCCACTGAAAGCGGCGCTATCAGCCTCCACTTGGAATGGCCATTATTATTATTATTATTATTATTATTATTATTATTACATTTATTTATATCCCGCCTTTCTCCCAATAATGGGACCCAAGGCGGCTTACAAATTAAAACCTGTACAGTTAAAACAAATAGCGATATACAAAAATTTAAAAATATATAATTAAACCCAGTACAATTTTAAAACATTCAAAACATTCAAAAACATTTTAAATACACATCATTAAAAAAAAAAATCCAAACTATAAGCAGTACATCCACAAAGGTCTGAACTACTCCCCAAAGGCCTGCTGAAACAGAAAAGTTTTAGCCTGCGTCCGAAAGCCTTTAGCTCGAGGAGGGCAGCAACCTCTTATTTTTTTTTATCGGAGAATTGTGGGAGGGCAAAGGCGCGATGGCTTGCCCCCTCCCCGGGCTATAAACTCTTGAGACAATAATAAGGGCATTGGGGAGAGGTGAGGCAGCAGGTGTTCTCCACAGCAATCTTTTCCGAAGGAGAGAGCCACGCCAAACTTTGGGCGAACTTGGTGGCTTCTGCGGTAGGCCGCGCCCCACGCGCGCTCTCCATCCCGTCTCTTTGGCCACCGGCAAAACGGCGCGCGCCCCACTTTCAGGAGGAGGTCGGCGCCTGAGCGGAACCGAGGCTTGGGCGAGAACCCGGCAGGCCCGGGGCGCCGCCGCCACCGCGAGGGGCAAAGGCAGGGCGTGCAGGCTCTCCTGTTACAGGAGGCAGGGCGGGGCCGCTGAGCAGGCGAGGCGGGGGCGTCTGCCAGCCCCGGAGGGCGAAGGCGCCCTGCGGTCGACACAAGAGGGCCAGTTCGCAAGCGACGCTGCGGTAAGTGAAAAGCCCCCGTTGGGAGGAAAGCGCTCTTCCTCGCCATTATTATTATTATGATTATTATTAATATTCTTATGTTTGGCTGCTCTCTCGCTTCATATCCCCGCTTCTCGTCCGTCTGCAGGGCAGCTGTCGCTTCTTCGCGAGAGCCTAAAGGGGAAACTAAGGTAAGGGGTCGCGGGCAAACGCCTTATGGGGCTAAAAGACTGGAAAGAGTCAGAGGGGGATTTCCTACCACTGACTACTACGCGGGATTTTAGGGGTGGGGGTGGGGTAAAATTTAAACTCTAGTGATTATTTGAGGATTACTGCGAGTGATAGTTTGAGTGTCTTAACAAGGGAGCCGGAGAGACTGCTAAATTTGGGCTCCATTCAGAGCTTCCTCAGAGGACTTCATTTGATGTGGTGACTTTATAGGACGTTATAGAAAGAGAATAAGTAGCTCACCAGACTTGAGGGGTTTTTAAAAATGTTATGGCCATTGTTTTTAGTACAGGTAATTACAAACAAACAATTGCACGGAAGATAATGCCTCTTATAAAATGGTGTCTGCTGTGACAGGTTTGTGCATCACCTAAAAACAAAGGAAGAATACTTTTTTCCTTTATAAATATGCAAATGTATGTATACTTAAATGGATCAATTAACTTATACTCATACAAGAAAACGACAAAGATTTCTTTGATTGGGTTATGGCTCTATGCGGGTTATATCCTTAAAAGGCAAGCAGCCTCCCTTATTGGGCGTACTGGAGCTTCCTTCCATTCCATTCTGACATCATTCAGCCCAGAGGATACCAAAACTTGGCAATGTGCCCTGGAGGTAAATTGCAGAGGGCTGGTCTTATTCCTATTTCCTGAATTACACCTGCATTACACCTGCATTTGCTGGACAAAAACAAAACCCCGGAAGAAAAATACTTGCTGCCATGTGAGAACTACATATATTTACTCCTCTAACACTGAACATTCCAATTTCATTTCTCTGCACAATCTACTTACCAAACTGTCTTGGTTGCACCATCTCCTCTCTTTTATTATTGTAGTTGCGGGTGGTGGGGTGTGGGGTGGGGGTTGCCTGAAGGCCTGAGAACATCCACTTTTCAATATTTCAGCTAGTAAGATATGTGTTTTGGTTCTGTGAAAAGAAAGGAAGGGATGAGTAGATCCTTTCCTTTTATTCTAAAGATTTGGGACTTGCACATCAACACAATCATATGGATATTTGATTCACAGCCTCTCAACATTTTGGAAGAGGGAAGTTTCACAAAAGAAAGGAAGCTCAAAGTACAGTAAAACTATTTCAAAGTGAGGGAAGCTCTATCATTAGGCAGGGTTAGGTAGCCAGCCTCATACAGCATATTGTGGTGCCAATTATTGGGAATTATTTAGCTTCTTATTATTTTTACCATCATTAGGTCATCACTTGGGTTTCCTTCCTCAGGCACCAAAATGTTTGGGTCATTTGTGTCCACATCTGTCTCTGAAATTCAGCTTAAATTGCTTAATCCAGAACCAACAAATAGCCCAGTCCTGCATTTGGGAGCCATGATAGATAAATGAAACCTCCATGGTCAATGGCAGCGTTTCCCTTGTCTTCATTCCCTGCTTGTAGGTTATTTCAAAGGCATCTATCTAGTCACTGTTGAAGAAACAGTGCTGGGTTAGATGAGCCCTGATACAGTGAGGGAATTCTTAGATGGGCCCTGATTCAGCGAGGGAATTCTTAGATGGGCCCTGATTCAGTGAGGGAATTCTTAGATGGGCCCTGATTCAGTGAGGGTGTGCAATGGAGGGGAGGAGGTGCACAAACAAATCCCAGACTCTCTTGACTTAAGTTGCTATTAAAGTCTGTGAGTCTACTTAAGGAGTGCTCCAAAAAACTGGAGTCCTCTCAATATCAAGACACTTCTTAAGAACACTACCTGAAGAACCACCTTAAAGATGGTTTATTTAACCATAAATATTCAGATGCAGTACACACCTCTGGATACTAGATGCTAGTCTAAGCACAAACATCACATCAGCGTTGTTGCCTTTATGCCGTGCTTGTGAGCTTCCCAGACACATCTGACTGGCCAATTTTAGAAATACTGTGTTTGAATTAGATAAGCTCATGTCAGAACAAGCAGAGGTCTTCTTTTGGTTTAATTATGGTATGAGGTTTCATAGACAACCTGTTTCATCTGATTATAAATTGGGAGTGATATATGTACATTTGGGCTGACACAGTGGAAGACAAACCACTTTTAACAAGTTGAATAAAGGGAATACAAAGAAGACATCCTATTCACTAGGGTATGAAACATGATTATTATTTATAATCAGTATTTGCCCAAACATCAAAGTATGAATGTTAAACAACTGCTGAAATAACAAATAGGCGTCAGACTTAAGCATTCTCCTATATGCAGTGTTTAGCTGTTAGAACCTGGTTGAAAACAGCTTTAAACAAATAATTACTTTGCAATTATCCTGTTAAGTAGTAGCTCATGCTATAATAGTAAACATCAGCCATATAGGCCTGCAATATGCAGAATCTGGAATGGGCACAAACTTTGGCTTCTTGAAAATTATTATGATTCCAGTTTTTCGAAGCAAGTTACAGCCCTCATGAGTTTGTATGTGTCCATGGGGGTGGGTTTATTCTTGAGGTTTACTTGGTAGGTGGAGGTTTTGCATTTGTATAGCACTCATCTTATCCCCATGGCTACAGCCCCCTAAGCTGTAGAACACTTGGATCATATATCTTTGAACTCTGTCACTCTAGTATGATCCAAAATAGCCTCATACCAGTGCAAAACTGAACACCTAAATACTAAACAAATCAAGCAAAGTTTTTATGAAGTTTTGTATAGTCCTGAGAGAAACCAAGTTCTTTGGCACAGAATTTTGTTTTTTTCCCCAACACAATCCTAACCACATTACTCAGAAGTAAATTCCATTAATTTTGATAGCTTTACTGCCAAGTAAGTATGTTATGCTTAGGATTGAAGCCCTAGAGTAAAAGCTTTGTCAAGCCAATGTATTATGTTGATAAATAAATAAATTGCCCATTGCTCTGAACTCTATATAATGAACCCTCATCTCTGCACCACTGGGATATGTGGAATTGTGTTATATTTCAGAATAATTTTAACTGCTCTCACTCGGTTTATCAATTATTAATCAGACTGTCATTAAAATGCTATCCACAGTTTCATAAATAAGGAAAAGACATTTGTTTTCCATAGTTTTGTGTGTGAGAAAGAGACCTTCCACATTGTGATATTAGATCTCTTGAATGTCCTAGAACGTATACTCAAGAGTAGTCATTGTGGGTTCTTATTACAAGATGGTACTGAAATTATCAGAAAATCTGTTCACTTAAAGAGTCAGATTGTGCAACAAGATACTCTTAGAAGATGATTATAAAGAGCTGCCTTATTCTGAGTCAGGCAGTTGGCCATCTAGCCCACTACTGTCTACAAAGTGTTAGATCTCCAAGCTCTCAGGCAGGGCACTGCTTCTGCCACCTTAGATCCTACCTAGCTAGTGATGGGCGGCTGACTCTGGGACTTTCTGCAACGAAAGCATGCACTCTACCACTGAGCTGGCTTGTGGCCCCTCCTTGGAGAATAGACTGGCCGAGGAGAATGCAAAAGTTGAGTGTTCCTGATCTAGTGTAAAAATATTTGCTTGCTTCCTCGATTAGCCAACAAGGAAATAAAAATGAATATATACATGCCTGACACAAGAGTAAATAACACTTCCCCATACTCTTGCTGGAACGTCAGTAGTAAACAGATTAGGCTAGCCTTGCAAATCATAATTTAAAAGGTTGTTCCATACTCACTTGTCTGAGTTTTTCCTCTCTTACAGCCTGGCAAGATTCCCCTTCCCATTACTACTTGTGATTATTCCATGGGAGCACCTATATCTCTGGTGATTGTGAAGTGCAAAAAAGTATCCATGATATTCTTAAAATGCACTGCTCTTTTAAAAAAAAAATATAGTAAAGTTATCAACGATGGTTAATCTCATGGAGAATAAGGATATTCATGGAAGATAAGGCTATCATGGCTACTAACCATAATGGCACTATATTACCTCCAGTATCACGGCAGTATGCCTCAGTATTCCAGTTGCTGGGAACACAAGCCACAGCACTCACGTCCTACTTGTGGGCTTTCTGTGCATATCTGGTTGGTACTGTGTGAACAGTATTCTGGACTAAATAGGCCTTTAGTCTGATCCAGCATGGCTCTTCTCATGTACTTAATTACTATTTCCCCCCCCCCTTTTAAGCAAAAAGGAACTGTGCATTTCAGCATACATACCTGTGAGATAGACCAAATGAGTCTTGCCATTTCCATTGTGCAAGGAGCTCCACCACTTGCACAATGGGTGTTTTAGCGCTTCTGGGGCAACCTGAAATGAACGGAAACACTAGTTTCTGGAAGGAGGCAGGTCAGTGGAGCTTGCATAAGGGAGTTCTGCTGACATACGTCCAAATAGTAGCATTTCCACTCATTTCAGGCCTTCCCCTAGGAAGTGCTAAAGACCCCTTGCATAAGCTGTGGTCCTGCTTGTGCAGCAGAATCGGTGGGATCCACCACTTGTGGAAGGGAATCAGCAGAGCATAAAGGAATCAACAGCAGTGTGGCATGATTCCCCCTTGCCTTTTCTAAATGGTACCCAGAGAGAATGCTGTTTAACGTTTATATGAAACCGCTGGGAGAGATCATCCGGAGGCATGGGGCGGGGTGCTATCCGTATGCTGATGACACCCAAATATATTTCTCTATGCCTTCGATAACAGCGTCAGCTAAGGATAGTATGTCTCCTCTGAATGAAGGCTTGGAGATGGTAATGGGCTGGATGAGGAAAAACAAACTGAAGCTGAATCCAGACAAGACGGAGGTGCTTGCTGTCAAAGGCCACAACCTGGGTTTGGAGGTGTGTCCACCAGTTCTGGATGGGGTTACACCCCCCCTGAAAGAATGTGTTCACAGCTTGGGGGTGCTCCTGGATCCATCACTCCAAATGACAGCTCAGATGGCCAGGAGTGCCTACTATCAGCTTCGGCTGATACGCCAGCTGCGCCCCTTCCTAGAGTTGGAAGACCTAAAGACGGTAGTGCACACACTTGTAACTTCGAGGCTCGACTTCTGCAATGCTGTACATAGGGCTACCTCTGTACCTAGTCCGGAAACTTCAACTAGTTCAAAATATGGCAGCCAGGTTGGTCATCGGTACACCTAGGCTTGACCATATTGCACCAGTCTTAAAATCACTCCACTGCCTGGCAATTAGTTTCCAGGTGAAGTATAAAGTGTTGGTTATTACCTTTAAAGCCCTACATGGTTTGGGTCCAGGTTACCTGTGGGATCGACTTCTCCCATATAATCTGCCCCGCACACTCAGGTCCTCTGGGAAGAATTTACTTCAATTAGCCAGAACTAGGCTGACTAGTGTTACCCAGAGGACCTTTTCTTCTGCCGCTCCCAGACTGTGGAGTGGCCTGCCGGGAGAGATTCAACAACTTAGCAGTCTTTTTAAATTTAAGAGAGCCGTGAAGACTGATCGCTTCCGGCAGGCTTACCTAGTTGAATTTTAAGATGTTTTTAATAATGTATTAGTTTTGTTTGTTATTAATGTTTTATCTATTTTTTGGTCTTTGTATTTATATTTTTGGCTGTTCCCCGCCACAATCCGGAGGAAGAGGCGGGTTAGAAATAATAATAATAATAATAATAATAATTATTATTATTATTATTATTATTATTATTTGCAATGTCAGGAGCTACTAGATGCTAGGGAGTTACTCCAGGTCGTTGCTGTGGCAATCATCTCCTCTGTGGAAAGCAACCTCACATGCTGGTGGCCACTAAAGCTACAATCCCATGGGAGTAAGCCTCGCTGTACAATAGGATAGGCTAAAATTGAGAGTGTGCATGAATGATAGCTTTGAAAAAAGGTGCCTTTGAGAGTAATTCAAGCTGTGTTAGGAACTGTTTTAAGCATAAACAGTGCTTCAAGGTCATTGAAGTTGAGTTGTCATAGGAAATGGCACAAGGAAGGGATGAGAAAATTACTGTTTGTGACCCTTTTAGGGCACTGGGAGTTATGCCAGGAAGGTAACTGAAAAGAAAAAAATAATCATGTAGCCATTAAGATTTTACTGTTGCACAGAAAATACCTTAAGATCAGTATTTCCTATAATTAGAATATAAAGGACCACATACTTTTATGTAATGACAGACCACCACTATGACATTCTACAATACTAGAACATTAAGGAGATGTTCTGAAATTTGTCTATCTCTTTATTCCCAAAGTCATAACACTTGCCAGTACTTTTTTAAAAAGTGCAAAAGTAGCCATGTTGGCCCTTAGTAAAATTTGAAAATCTTGTTAGTGTAAATTCCTTTATTATGCCAGCCAAAATATCACAAAAATGTGAAAGCTTCCGAGATCTCAGTACAGCTTGAGGATGTTGACAAGGTGCTTGGACAGATTTGTGCAACCACCTCTGTATTGGATCCTTGCCCCTCTTGGCTAATAAAAGCTAGCAGGGATGGGCCAGGGAAATGATTAATGCCTCTCTGTGAGAGGGAGTGGTCCCCAAGCCATCTGAAAGAGGTGGTAGTGAGACCACTCCTTCAATCATGCTTTTGTTTACAGAAAACTGAAGTGGCTCAACTATACAAATAGAAAAGGCTTCATGTGCAGACATTTGCCTCCAACTCATGAAGGAGGAGGAGGAGGTGACGGGGAGCGGAGCTAGATTGGAGTAGATGATCCCCAAGGTCCCTTGTACACACCAGTAGCATGTCTGAGTTGGGCTACTGTGACTTCCTTTTTTGTATTTTGCCTGTCTTCATCCTTCACTCTATTTGACTTCAAAGTGGGGCAAACTAGGGAATGTAACTTGATCCTTGTGCTTTGTCTTAAGGCCTTTCAAAGTGATGCCATTCCTGCTAATGTCAGGGAAAAAACATTGTAATAGGAGCAGGTGGAAGAGCACTGTAGGCAGCATTGTAAACTAATAAAAAGCCAATTTTTTTCAAGTCAGAATGATTATTAAGAAGTCATAGCCATTCGTTTCAGAACAGGCACTGTGTTGATTGTTTTAATAGCATCTACCGAATACAAAAAGGGTCTTATCAGACAATTATCTAAAAAGTCTTCTAGACAGGTGGTATGCAATTTTGTTGGCCTGGCCGGGACTTACAACTTAAGTTGTTCTAGCTTGCTGTGTGGCTTGATTCCAGGAGAAACTATGGCTGGAGCAGAAATATGTCCCAAATTAACACCAGTTTTGTAGCTATGTTGTTGTTGTTGTCGTCAATAATAATAATAATAATAATAATAATAATGTTAATAATAATGATATAGCATATTTCAAGTGTTCAGAGCACTTCACATATACTATCTCAGTAGTCCTTATAACAACCCTATAATATAGGCCACTATGATTATCCCCATATTGTAAATGGAGTGGGGAAGACTAGGAGAATTGTCTAAGGCCAACTTGTGAGTTTGTGGCTTAGGTGAGACTGGAACTGGGACTTTCCTGAATCATACTCTGAGCTACCATGCTATACCACTTCTCTGTTTGCACTCCTAAATTGTTAAATGCCCATCATTTAGACCTGCCTTAATAAATTCATATTAAAAAAATGTTTTAACAATTTTGAAGGTAGCCAATGTATTTGTCTTTCATCTTGTCAGTATTAATTCAAACAGGGTTTTCAGACACCATGGAATAATATTCTATGCACATCCCTTTTGTTAGGTCTTCCTTGCTTTATCATTTTAGACAAGCGGGCTGGTAAATCAGTATGTTCAGCTGCAGCTGAATTCTGAATGACATATACTAATATCTGTATCAGTTTTATTAGCTGATGGGAGGATGGTATTACCACAACAGGTGTGAAGTGGCATATGTTGTGCTTTGGAGTTTTGTCCTGACATTGTATGATTTGTTTACATGTCTGATTTCTGAGGCCTGTGATCTCATCCTTGGTCATTTTCAGAATACAGTTTTTGCTTTCAACAAATATAGACATTTCCACTCATTCTGTTTAAACACACACACACAACTCTGGAAATTTTGTCTGATCTTTTAATTATTTTATTCTTTTGATGCATTCTTTTAAAATAATTTTCTACCAGATTCTTCTACTTCTTCCTCCTCTCTCAGAATCATCTTACAGACAAAGTTATATTTCACATATCTATGGGGAAGTTGTGGAGCATTTCTCAATCAAGCTATCTTTATTCATTCTTTTTTGCTGTAGGCCATTATTATTATTACTTTCATTTCTATACTGCCCAATTCCCAAAACTCTCTAGGCAGTGTACAACAGTTCAACTTAATGGCCTATAGCGGAAATAAATACACTCACGCTCACAGGCTAATATGTTCAAATGCAGTCCAAAATAACAAGGAAACAACTCCCACCAGTATCTAATATTGTACAAAACAATAGTTTATAAAATATGAATAAATAAAAATTATACAACATCTAAACACATAGGATTCTATACAAAGTTGTAATTCCACTGGCAGAACCAGGAGGGGCAATTCCCCTTCCTCCCTCTGCACCCTTCCATACCCTCAAAATCTGCTCTGGAGGCTGGGAAACTCTCCAGAGCAAATTGAGCTGCAGTGGGGAGGAGAGAGGAAGAACATCTCATCGTATTAGCAAATTTCTGCAAGCATGATGTTTAATTTAACCCAAAATTGCATCATGCCCCAAAACAATATACTAAAGTGGCACTTTGTATTGAAGGAACAAAGTCTTAAATTAATTTATCATTAAGTTATCAGTAACGATACCACCGCTTTATTAGTATTAAACTACAGTTGGTTTGGGCAAAATTTTGACCTGATTTTGCTACTTCCTATGACATAACTGCTTGTAGTAATTCTGTCCAGTCTACTTTTGAGCAAATATTTAACTGGGTAGCACGTTTAAAATGAAAAGAGAAATATGAATAATTGGAAAGCATGTTGATGATCTATTATTTATACCCCACTATTCTATTTGAAATTGAAGAAGAATGTACTTGGCATGCTTGGAGTTGTGCATGTTGAGCAAAGTTCATTTGAGTAGAAGAGAACTGAGTGGGAGGTAGAATATTTTGAGAATCATTTCATTGTTTAAAATAATTGTTCAGCAGAGGTGTGGAAGCTGGAAGTGGCAATGGAACAATGTCACAATACATATTTGTGCTAATTTGAAGGATAATTTTTATTTTAAAAAATAATCCCCTGATGTCCAGCCCTAGGAAGATCAGGGTCCTAAGATGTCAGTTTCTTGGATGCAGAGAGCTATGGACATCTGTCCATGTGGGCCATAATCAGGTGTGTAGCGCAAAACAGGCAGAAGTTAAGATTCAGGACAGCACATAAAGATCTGCGGGCCAGAGGTAGAAATATGTGTGTGTGTGTGTGTGTGTGTGCGCGCGTAGCAATCAGAAAAAGAGAGCAGAAGCTAGACTGAGTGGCTAGTTTTGATGCCAGGGCCTGGTGTGACGAGACTGGCTCCTGGAATTTTACACAAGCTGATACTGCAGTCTAGATGCATCATTGAAGCCTGGAATTCAGACTGCCAAGCCTCTACAATGCCATCTACGACATACAAAACTTGTGTGTTTTGTTCGATGCTGGCCTATACTGAAGAGGAAACTTGCCATCAGCAGATGGCTTCAAGTTGATTCAAATATACAACTAACCTCTTGGTTTTATGAGCTGCCAATAGTACAAATGCATCTCAAATAATTCCTCATAACCTGTGATCCAACCCCAGCCATTTTGTCTACCAAGTGCATTAGTAACTAAAAGACAAAAGTATTTGAGATGGGGGTTGAGCTTAGCCCAGGGGAAAAAAGAGGAATATGCCGAGGAAAACAGTTAAAACAAATAGTACCTTACCAGAGAAAACTCGCCCTGACAAAGCAACAAGTGAAGGACTGCTGAAAAGGTTATTAATTTTGCAAAATTGAATTATGCAGCCAAACAAACAAACAAAAATATAAACAAAGAAAATACAAAGTCTTTTTAAACATTTAAATTTCTATTACAGAGGAATAACCTTAAATAATTTGATAACCTTCATTTAATTTCTTTGTAGCATCTTCAGCAGTCAGAAACTATGACTCAAACAGGACAAACCTCCAGACACTTCCTTCTTTCCAGCTTTGAGAATGTAAATGCAGCTCCAGAAGACAACATTCACAATGTAACAATTCCAGACATTGCAGAACACATGGAGTTTAATATCAGGTATCACATGGAACTAACACTCTCTTTGGCTTTTCTTCAAACACCTGTTTTAATGTTGTTTTTGTTTTTAAGCTTTTCTGAGGCAAATTCATTTAATACATGTTAGATGAGTTACCAGAGTGAAAACCTGATGTTATCATTTCAGATCTATACTTCATCACAAAATATTCTGCAATAAATCAGGGCAACTTTTCAGTCTCCAGGAGGTCACAGATAATGATCATTCATGAGAAGCCCAGCTGTTGTAAAGAGCAGCTGACAAAGCTGTGTTTACAGGATTGTCTACATATCTTGTCTTTTAAAGCCACTATATAACCTTCCTCCTGATTGAATGGTCCATAAAATTATTTTTATCTGGTTGCTTAGAATGACTAAGTAGCAAAACAATATTCTTTCAAAGATATGTGGTTTGCTTTCTACAGCTTGTTAGTGTCTGCTTGTTAATTTCCTCACGTTGATTTGTATCACTGAGATATAGCTATATAGACATGACCTTGTGGCACCCTGAAGCAGCCTTGCAAATAGGTCCACGTTGCCCATGCATACTGGAGTCACACCAGCAACCTGAGGAGAAACTTTCACACCTCTCACCTCCTGGTAATTCTTATTCACCATAGGCAAGTGGCTATCTACAAGCCTGCCTGTGGTTATTTACAAGCTTGCTAAACTGTGATAGGCTACTGTTCCTTTTATCAGACAGATGCTGCAAGAATTACACCAAAGTGCTGCAATAAATGTTTTAGTGTTTAACTTGGGGAGAGCTGTAGCTGGTCCCAGGTTCAATTCCCAGCATTTCCAGTTAAAAGCATTAAAAGCATCTCAAATACCAATGCTGGGAAAAGCCTCTGCTTGAGAGAGTTGTTTCCAGTTAGAATAAACAATATTGAGCTAAATAGATTCATGGTCTGACACACTAGGCAAATATCATATGTTCATCTACCATAGGACATGTGTTTGCTGCAACAGACGATCACAGCCACCATTCTGGAATAAGAATACAAAAGTACTGCTGCTTTCTGTAAAGATTTTCCTTTAGTAATAATTAGGGGTGTGCACTGGATCGGCTCCGATCCACGATCCGGAGCCGATCCAGGGGAAATCGGATACAATTATCCGATTTCCGATCCCCCCTCTGGATCGTCCGACCTTTTCTGAACTGGTCCAGAAGGTCCCAATCCGGTTTGGGAAAAATTGGAGGATCGGCGGGCGCCCGCTGGCGCCCACCACCAATGGAAGCGGACAGTGGGGGGGGGGGCTTACCTGGTGGTGATATCCATATGTTGGGTTGGATTCTGCCAGTGTTTTGTGAAAGTAGGGCAAGAAGATGCTGTCAGTCAAGGTGATGGAATGGGGAGTCAAAATGTAATGATGCTTTAAGGGGTGAGACAGAGAGAAGTCCTTTTTTCTTATTTGTGTTATTATTGTATATATTTGTATTTGGTTTTTTATCTATTTAGTAAGCACCTTGGGGACTGTGTAGCCAAAGGGTGGTTATAAATCTCAATTAAAAATGCATAAATACAAATATAAATAAATAAATAAATCCCCAGTAGTAGGCCCAGGGATTGGGAGGGAAATCACAGGAACTGAGCGGTGTAAAATATTTATTTTTGTATTTTAGAGGAGATCAAAGTCTATCTGGTCCAGCATTCTGTTTCGTAGGGTAACCCTATGAAAAGGAGTACAGGGCTCCTGTATCTTTAACAGTTGTACTGAAAAGGGAATTTCAGCAGGTGCCATTTGTGAAATTCCCTCTTCATCACAACAGTTAAAGCTGCAGGAGCCCTGCCCTCAAGACCAGATACAAAAAAAGGCAGGGCTCCTGCAGCTTTTATTGTTGTGATGAAGAGGGAATTTTACCAGGTGCTGCACGCATACAAATGACACCTGCTGAAATTCCCTTTTCTATACAATTTAAAGACACAGGAGCTCTGTCCTCCTTTCCATATGGTCACCCTAATTTCAGTGATCCAGTGCTGCCAATGGAAAATCATAGAGAGTGATTACAATGTCTGTCACCAGTTATTTAAGCCCCAGAATTGATCCTTAGAGTAAACTGCCCCAGAATGTAGAGGTTCTATTAGCTATATGTGTAACTAATAGTCATTGCCCTACCTGGCCCCCATAAATCCTTTTTAGCCATCTTAAAGCCGTCTAAGCTAGTAGCGATCACTACTTCTTCTGATAATGAATTCCATAAGTTAATTATGTGATATGTAGGAAGAAGCATTTCTTTTTGTCCTGAAAGTATTGGCAGTCAGTGAGTGATTTTTGTAGGTTCTCATATTTTCAGTGAATGAATGAGAAAAAAATATCTCCCCCACTCTTGTTCATAATACTATAAACCTTTATTATATCATCCGCTTCCCTTAGTTGTCTCTTTTCCTAAACTAAAAAGCCAGACCACTTTTAGCCTTTCGTCATAGGGACGATGCCCCAGCCTCTTGATCATTGTAGTTTGCAATTGTACACCCAATATGCATCCTAGGCATGCATAGGATTGCACTGTTACTCTTTCCCACATTTGTATGCTTTTTGAGACAAGGCAACCAGAACTCTATTGCTTATTATACATTATCTATGCTCAATCACTTGTCCTAACATTAAATTTTTATTGCTCATTTAAATGTGAATTTGGCATTGGGACAAATATGTGATGAATTATCATCTTCATATGCATTCAACTCTTGCAGTGCTGTGACCCAAGTTAGCCGTCAGCTTGCAATAATTGGGGATGAGTGTAACATGACATACAATGGGAAACAAGAGGATTCGCTATTTCATCTTGCAAAAGGGTAAGACTTGCTAGGGGAAACGTTCAGTATTAGAATGGTTGCATGCCTAGTAATCCACTTCAGACCATAAGTGATGCCTGCTTTTTTTTAATGCTCCCCTGTGCAAAACAAAAACTCCCTTGCTAGTAGAAAAGCAACACAGCAGGGAGCAGGTTAGGCTAGAACCTTTCATCCTGATGTGCTAGTTTTTACTTATGTGCTATGCACATTCAAAAAAAGTTATTCCCAGCCTGCAGCCCGATTTGTTACGGCCCTCTCTACCACCTTACTCTGCTGCTTGAGGCTACCAGACAGTGCAAAAAATTAGCCCTGAAACAGGAAGCACCTCCCTTTTCATGGTTGAACATGTTGTTTGTCGATTATCTGCATTCTGAAAATGATTGTGGCAATCGCCGCAAACCTCATGCCTAGGGTGACCATTTGAATACAGGGCTCCTGTATCTTTAACAGTCGTATAGGAAAGGGAATTTCAGCAGGGGTCATTTGTAGGCATGCAGCAGCTGGTGAAATTCCCTCTTCAACACAACAGCTAAAGCTGCAGGAGCTATACTAGAGAGACCAGGCACAAAAGAGGGCAGGGCTCCTGCAGCTTTAACTGTCACGATTATTGGGATTGCAGAGCTAGGGAAGGGAAATTTAACTCTTTCCTCTGTTGCTCTCCTGAGGTGCTATTTACACTTGGAGGAAATCCCCCATTGGTACCTTCAAAGGAGGGATTTCCCTCAGAGGAAAGGGTTAAATTTCCTCTCCAAGCCTGCGCAGAATCTGACAGCCCTTCCAGCTGATGCACTTTGCACTTTTAAAAAACAACTGCATTTTAAATGCAAAAAAAAATATTCTTATTCTTTATTTAATAATAATAATAATAATAATAATAATAATAATAATATATTTATTTATCACCCGCCTCTCCCAACGGATCGAGGCGGGGAACAACACCAAACACAAAATACAAAAACTGATTAAAAGCAGATAAAACCAGTACATCAGTATAGCATTTATATATCCACCCCATAGCCAAAACCCTCCGGGCAGTTTCCAAAAATTAAAAACATTGAATGTTAAAAAACTGATATACAAAATTTAAAAGCCATAATATCATGCCATGCCTAGTTTGGCCTTCGTTTATAATTCCAGATCCAACATTCCATCACACTCCAATGTAAGCAAGAAACAGGATTTTTATTTATTTATTTATTTATTTATTTTGGTGGTGGTGGGCAGTGGTTATGCAAATAGGAACAGGCCTGGTTCTTAATGGTTGAAATCACTGGAGGCATGGGAAATACTTAACTTCCACCTATTTAATTTCTTTTGCTACAAAAAGATGCAAAGCTCAAGTAAGTTTGATAGCAGAAAACTGGTAAACTTGAAGAAAGATTTTTCACCCCCAGTGATGTCATGACTAACTTAAGTCCCATTGATTTCAGTGGGTCTACTCTGAGTAAGACTAAGCCCGGATCCTCCCCTCCCCCATGTTTAACTACTGGTTGTTTAGAGCTCATGTTTATAATGTCTAATATATTTTAAAACTAGATTGTAATAAATTAATTACTCTGACTCTTTTGCTTCTTAATAGGATGGTGGCCAGTGTTTTTCAGGCTTGTTCTGGGAGCAGCTTAAAAAATGTTATGAAAAGTTTTGGGAGTTTCTTGAACAGTGGCTGGAGAAAGAAGATTATTGACTACAACTGGGTACATTTCTTTTATTTTGCATTCAGAATTTTTCTGTAGAGGATCGGGATAGAAATAAAAGTAGCAAAAAGGAATTCCAGTACAATCCTATGCCTTGTCTACTTATATTGTGCATAGAATAGCACTGGCAGGGTGGAGCCCTGAGCCTGAACAACCTTCTTCTTTAACCGTTTAGTCCTATTGTTTTAGAGGAAATGAGCTAGTAGGCTAGTTATAATGGTTTGTTCCTTAAGTTATGCTTCCATTAGAATCCTGCCTGGCTTGCTTATCTGAAGTGTGTCTGTATTACCATGAAACTATTGCAGTAATAGCAAATCAGTTTGGCCTCCATGGGAACACATGCACAGTTGACAGTGAATGTGCAAGCTCTTCCCACACCAGGAGTGACTTCTCTTGGACCAGAAAGCAGAGTACTAACCTACTCTCTTTCAATTAGTGCCAGACAGGATAGTATGAGTTGGCTCCAGGCTGTTAGTTGCATATAGTTCACATTGAAATCAATGGGACAAATCATGACTAACTTTTCACATTGATTTCAGTGGGAACTAACTGCAACTTGCTTCATCGGAATGTAACCTAGTGTTTTATGTACCTTCTGTTGTTCAACCTGGCATTACGTGATCATTTTGAATTTTTCTCTTTTTCTGTTGTTAAGTTTGTCCGGGAATTTAGTGATCCTGGTTCACTTTCCACAGAGTAAGCGTGTTCCAGAAATCCATGCAAGGAAAAAATACTCACACACCAGCAGTTCTCTTCAGTAAAAGCTTTACTGAGATTCAGTATTTCCTTCAATATATTTACAGCAGTTTTGGTCATCAATATAATAAAGGTTACCAGGAAAATCCACATCACATAACATCATCACCATCAACCATCTAACACCAGCATCAAATAACTATGAGACATGTACAGATTAGATAGATAGATAGATAGATAGATAGATAGATAGATAGATAGATGATAGATAGATAGATAGATAGATCGCTGTCTGTCTGTCTGTCTGTCTGTCTGTCTATCTATCTATCTATACACACACACACACACACACACACACACATGAATGGACAATGACTATGCACAAAATATAGAAAAAACTCCAAGAGAAAACCCCCACTATCTCTTTGACCTTTAAAAGCAGTAGATAGAAAAACACTCCCCTGCTAATTGACAACCAGGTGCAATAATCAGTCCTCTGGACACTCTGCAACTGTCCAGTACATTTCAATTCATCTGTTGAGAAATTTTACCTCAACAAAGTTCCCAGGCAAAAATGAAATGTTTAGGCTTTCTGGATGTTTTTTTAAAAAATTACACCACTCTTCTTTAAAACTCTCAGAGTATCTAAAAAGCTCAGAGTGATTTACAAGGGGTTGTGCATGGTCTGTATCCCACTATAGCTTACCTTGAACAATGCTATAGCACGTGGGGCCCAGTGAATCTGACCCTCATTTGCTTGATCTCTCTCTTCACTCCCTAGTTGCCTTCCTCATATTACTTCTGCTTCTTTCCATGCAGTGAGCAAAATCTAAAGCTTCCATGCAAAAGTGTTTTATTTATTTATTTATTTATTTATTTATTGCATTTGTATACCGCCCCAAAGCCAAAGCTCTCTGGGCGGTTTACATAGGATTGAAACAATTAAAAACAATATACAAAAGTTAAACCAGCAAAAGCATACAATATACACATACATTTAAAACCACTATAATAACTTTAAAAAGCCATAAGCCTAAAAACAAAAACAAACCCAGGCTCCTCAGATATTGCCAAATGCCTGAGAGAAGAGGAAAGTCTTGACCTGGCGCCGAAAAGATAGCAATGTTGGCGCCAGGCGGGCCTCATCAGGGAGATCATTCCACAATTGGGGGGCCACCACAGAGAAGGCCCTCTCCCTTGTTGCCGACCTCCCAGCTTCCCTTGGAGTAGGCACTTGGAGGAAGGCCTTAGATGTTGAATGTAGTGTTCGGGTAGATTCATGTCGGGAAAGGCGTTCCATCAGGTATTGTGGTCCCAAGCCGTGTAAGGCTTTATAGGTTAAAACCAGCACCTTGAATCGGGCTCGGAAACATACAGGCAGCCAATGCAAGCAGGCCAGAGTAGGTCTTATATGTTCGAACCTTCTGGTCCCAGTTATCAATCTGGCTGCTGCATTTTGCACAAGCTGCAGCTTCCGAACCGCCTTCAAAGGCAGCCCCACGTAGAGTGCATTGCAGTAATCTAACTTGGAGGTTACCAGAACATGGACAACTGAAGCCAGGTTATCCCTGTCCAGATAGGGACGTAGCTGGGCCATCAACCGAAGTTGGTAGAAGGCACTCCGTGCCACTGAGGCCACCTGCGCCTCAAGTGACAGAGATGGTTCTAGGAGAACCCCCAAGCTACGAACCCGCTCCTTCAAGGGGAGTGCAACCCCATCCAGAACAGGTTGAAGACCCTCCATCCGGTCAGCAGAACCACCCACTAACAGCGACTCAGTCTTGTCTGGATTGAGTTTCAGTTTATTAGCCCTCATCCAGTCCATTGTCGCAGCCAGGCACTGGTTCAGCACATCCACAGCCTCATCTGATGAAGATGAAAAGGAGAAATAGAGCTGTGTGTCATCAGTGTACTGATGACAACGCACTCCAAAACTCCGGATTATCTTTTAATTAAGCTTGATAAGTGTTTGATCTTGATTTGGGAGGGGCAAAGTTGAAGAATCCCCCTCCATTGCATAAATTATATTCTTCCTTGACTATCTTCCACTAAAACTCCCCTTACATGTAGCTCCCCCTCCTGTATTCTGTACTAGGATAGCCCAGGATGTGCAATAGCCCAGGATGTGGGTGGTTCTGCTGACCGGATGGAGGGTCTTCAACCTGTTCTGGATGGGGTTGCACTTTCCTGCCTTGCATGTGCTCTTATTATTAACTTCTCAGGTTTTTAATCAAATTCTTTATTCTCTCCATGAACAGATTATTTGGATTCCTCTTAAGTATGGGTTTCAGAAATGGTTGCCAGCCACGCTGCTTGCGATTTTGATGTGGTGGCTAGTCACTCATGGACTGCAGAACTAGAATCAAGAGTTGCCATTGAAGGTCACTGCTGGACTCTGACCATTCTATATCTCACCCAGGAGGTGGCATTTGCTTTGTTTGTTTTAAAGTTATGTATGGAGAACTTTTTCTATTTAAAATGTAGGCTAGTGCTGGGTCACTGCTGTTGTCATACCTTTTTAAAACAAAATATGAATATGGGGTTGTTGCTGGATAACTACCTGAACGGCTTGTTTTAAAATATGTATATTGTAGTAATTCAAGTCTGGCTTTTATACATTGAACAAGATGAATACTTCACAAGGAAGGCGTGTTTTTTTAATGGAATTTGGAAAGATAACAGAAGGAATGCTGGCCATCCTCTTAAATAATATTTGCACTGTAAAATATATAATGAAAATTGAAATCTTACAGACTTGAAAAAATAAATAAAATTATTGCTCTGGATATAATTGTTACATTTTATTACACACTTTTCTTGCATGTATGTTTGACCATGACCTATCCTGCACACATAATCCTATTTAATAATCCTCCCCAGGGTTCTACTTGGATCTTATAAATATTAGTGGCTACTTTGCCACTGACTTTGAGATCAGTTTTGCACCACCATCAGGCATTAGTCCTTTCTCCCATCACTCACTGCACTAGCAAGAATACAGAAATACACATTTATGAGTTACGTTATGATTCATGCACTTACTTGTACAAAAAGTCATTATCAGAAAAATTAACATCCCATTCGTAGAGTGACCATATGTCAGGAAAAACCAGGACACGTCAGGATTCTTGGTAACAAATCCAGAAAGGTGGGGGGAATTATGAAATTTGAAGAAAAATCCAGATTTTCCCCATCCTCCCCCCACCCAAAGGGCGGTTCTACTTTATAGTGAATGGGAATTAACAAAAATGCTTACAGCTCCGTCATTTTTAAAGATAAAGAGATTAAAATTGGCACCATGATAGCCCTGAGGTTTTAAAAGTAATGTTTTAAAAAAACATCATTTTTAAAGATGAGATGAAACTTGGCATCATGATAGGTGTTAAGTAGGGCTTTAGCCATGCCAAATTTCAAGCAGATCTGTTCATCTGTTGATTTTTAGGAATTTTTTAAAGTTTGAGATTTTAATTTTTTTTAAAAAAAGCAACTCTGAAGCCATACCCTTCGAACTCAGGTTGTCAAATCTCCTCTTTGGGGTCTTGCACCTTGAGCAGTTTCAGCCTGTGGCATCAAGGGGATCTCAAGTTTTTAGCTAAGAAGTGCTGGGCGAGCATGGCACTTTTCCTGCTGCAGATTTGGTGAGCAGTTGGGCAGTTGGGCACCTGGAGCTCAGCAGAGATGAGGCATCCACAGATCAAAATGTGGGAAAGGAGAGGTTAGTCAAAGCAGCCCATAGGGCAAAACAGAATGAACTAAAGGCCTTTTTCTCAAAGTTCCACATCATGGTTGATGAAGGGTCATCCTTCGAGAAAAACTCTCATAACCAACAGTGAGGTGCCAGTCAAGAGAGGCTCTCGTCTTTGCAGATGCCCTGTTGCTGCAGATGTTGGAACCTGGCATGTCTTTGCTTTGCTACCCTTCTCTTCCACTTCACTTTGTTCATTTGTGAGCTAGTCTGCACTGCTGGCATGCAATGCAGAACGTTTGAAGTGTGTGTCAGAAAAATAGATGGATTTGCAGCTTTGGCTGGGTGGCATATCTCTTAGAGATAGAGTTAGACTGAAGACACAACTCAGAGATTTCTGTAGCTGAGCCCTAAGAGGTTGACGTACCACACAGAGCCTTTCAAGAGTGTCTCAGAGTCCAGTGTTGGTGCAGGCAGAGGTGGCTGGCAGCGGTGGTGGTTTTTAAAGTAAGAGTTACCAGATGTGACCAAGCATTAAGCTGGCCCCCTTCTCCACCAGCCACAGGGTACAAGTGCCAGCCCTGCTGGATCATTGGGAGACTTTGGAAGAGGTGAATTACTAACCCTTCCGTTGTCTAAAGTGTCGTCCAAACACACCCTATGTTATGAGTCAGTTAAGGAATCAGCTGGAGAGAGGGAACAGCTGAGCCTGGAAGTGTTGGAGGCTTGGCACTTCATGTAAGCAGCAGGGACTGGCTGAGATTCAATGCAGCTGACAGCAATTGGTAATTAGTCCACTTCCCATAAAAGTCTGGCCAGCACTCAGCCAGATTGCTGGAAGCAATGTTAGTATTTGGTGCTGTTGCCTTTACACTGTGCTTCTCAGCTTCATGTTCATGCCTAGACTTGTCTGACCTTTGGAATGTATCCTGACCATTCTTCTGTGTTGTCCTGTAACCTTGTTCTTGCCTGGATGTATCCTGACCCTTTGGACTGGACTTCTGATGATGCTTCAATGCCTTGTGATTCCAAGATTATTCAACTTGACTTCAGACTACAACCTTGGCTTTGATAGATAAAACTTTGTTTCAACCAGTGGTTACATCATCGGCTTTGATCAACAGACTGTTTTCTCGGACTTGGCTATTTACATTCTTCAGTGACAGCCATTAATCACAACACTCTGTTACAGAGGGTGGGACTGGCTGTATGATGTTGGCTAAGCCTGAGTAATGCTCAACCACTAAATGGAAGTGCTATGGCTTCCTGCCATCTTAACAGAGCTGATTGATAGGTAGATGGATAGTTTCATTTGTATACTGTACTAGGAACTTTTCAAGTACCAATCTGCTCTGTTTTGAAGAAACACATAAAAAGCGGAGGACAAAATAGAGCTGATTTAATTAATCAACTAATCAAGAGAGTGATATTCTGTAGTAGTCACTAAAAATTTCCACAAGGAAGCAAAAACAGAAGTTGCTGTCAACACTTGTAATATTCTCCAATGGGCTATATACCACTTCAGCTTGAATGCTTGACAGAGCTTTCCTTATGTGGTATGTTAAGAACATAAAACACTGCCATATACTGAATCAGACCATTGGTCCATCTAACCTAGTATTGTTAATACTGACTGGCAGCAGCTCCCCAGGGTTTCAAGGCAGGAGCTTTTTAGAGATACCAGGGATTAGGCTGACCAGATAAAATCCAGGTCAGGGCTCATGGAACTTTAACAGTTGTAGAGAAAAGGGAATTTCAGCCAGTGTCATTTGTATGCAATTAATTCCTGGTGAAATTCCCTCTTCACCACAACAGTTAAAGTTGCAGGGGCCCTGTCTTCTTTTGTATATGGTCACTCTAGTATAGTGCCTGCAACTGTAACTGTTGTAATGAAGAGGGAATATCACCAGGAACTAATTGCATACAAATGACATTGGCTGAAATTCCCTTTTCTCTACAACTGTTAAAGTTACATGAGCCCTGACCTGGATTTTATCTGGTTAGCCTACCAGGGATCAAACCTGGGACCTTCTGCATGCAAAGCAGGCGCTCTACCACTGAGCCATGGCCCCTTCCCATCCTTGGAGGAACAGTGATGGATGAATCTATGAGTTTCACTTTCTTACTTTTCCAATCTAAAATTCTGTTCGCCCTGAGTGTTGGTTTTTTTTTTAAAGATCACATGAAAATACATATGCATTTTTGTGTGCATTTCTTCTAAGAAATCCATTATGTGTACAATTATGCCTAATATACACTCCCTCCCAATATAATGCATTTTGGATGTTATTTTCCAGTCGTATGTACATTTTTGTGTGCATTTTTTTTTATTGGCGAACTCTTGCAAAATTCTGAGAACTACAAATTTCAAAGAACAATTGAGTGTGAAATTTGATAAACTCGTATTAAAAATTGAACTGAACGAATTTCTCCTCCATCCCTAAATAGGAAGCAACTGGAATACATATAGACATAAATACAGAACATGTATACATCAAGGAGACTGGGCTAGAAAGCTTCTCTGCATTAAGCTACTTCCCAATATCTCATGCTACATCTTCAATCTGAAGCGGTACAATCCTAAAATGGTTGACCCACTTGAGATTTCTGGATGTTTATTTTGGCTGTTTATGAAATGAGTAACAATCCTGAGAAATGTTAGTTAAGCCTGAAAATAGATAGCAAACAAGTGGGAATTTCAACAAACTGCTTCCCTGTGGTGTACTCTGTTCAGGACTATCTGGTTCCAGGATGCTCCAATCCATTCTCACTCTCACTTGGTTTTCTGCCCATGGCCCCAACTGTCTATTGCCACCGGGCATGCTATTTTGAGGGGCATTTTCCACCTGAGAGTTTTTTAAAAAAATTTATTTTTGGTTTTCCAGATCTTGGAGTTCCCCCAAGCAGCCTCTTGTGTACTTTCAACTATATAAGGACTGGCACTGGGAGACCTGAGTTTGGTATGTGTGTGCAGACACACAAGTGAGTAATCATAGGGCTCTATATCACTTTGTTAGAAAACAGAAACATTTAAGAAGGCACACAATAATGATTTGTTTATCTGTGGATTCAATGATTAAGAAAATAACTGGTTAAAATAAAAGAGGGAGGGGAATATCGATTGTTGTAATGATAGAGTAAGAGAAGGTTACATATTTTTGCTGTGGGGAAAATTGGAAGTCCATCTTAACTTTGTATGTCCTTTTTAGGTGTTTGTATGTGTTTTCTTTTATTGTTTATTTGTTATTGTTCTTTTTAAGATGTTGTGTTTGTAAGTTGGTGTTGTCTAGAAATAATAAAAATATTAAATCAAGAAGGCACACAACCTTTAGAAGACACATTTTAAGGAATCCTCCAGTGGTCTGCTGCCATCTATACTCCAGCAACAAGATTCTAAGCCACGGAAGCAGAGTTTCTTTACAGAATATGAAGGCCATACCCTGCTTAGTGAAACCATTAGCTTCTAAACAGAAATTTAAACAAAAGCTGACATTATACCACACCCTTATGATAAAGCATACAAAGGACTCCTGAGCTTTATTGTAGTTAATGTTTACACCATCAAAACTGGAATTTGTACTGGCAGGCTGGGGAAAAAAATCAGCAATTTTTGAATTGCAACCAACAGTTGCATCATAGAAACTGAGCCTATTTTTCTTTGAGAAAAGTGATTTTGTGGGCAACATAGCAGTGAACTGCACAATCACATATTGGCTACAATCCTGCGCCAAGTTACCTAAGCTTCACCTTTAAGTAAACATATAACTAGAAATAGAATTGGAGCCATTGTAACTTTATATATATGGGAGATGGTACGCTGGGCCCAAGGCTCTATAGGTTGTAACTGCCACTTTGCAACGTCCCTTAAAACACAGGAGAACTGGCTGCTGATTCCCAGCACCCTTTTCATCTCTCCCATCTTCCTTATTAAAAGGAAATCCATCTAGAACAATCATGTGGGTGGGGCAGGAGAGGCCACAGGATAGAGTGGATCCCATCCTCTCCTCTCTACAAAGAACATCCCTTTTGTGTTCTCACAAAAGATTACGGTTGTTTTGCACACTAAGAATTATTTTAATTCACAGGTACAAACAAATACATGTTTAAATTATGTATTTGTTTTGAAAGACCAAAACTAGCAAATCTGTACTAATCAACTGCAGAAAATGCTTACACACTGCTGCCATCCTCTGGTAGACTACTTGAGATGATCCTAGAAAGATTCTCTGAAACTTACTGTTTCCAGATATCTAATACAGGTACAGGCAACTTGATGCCATCCCGATGTTTGAACTACAACTCCTATTGCCTATCCATCGGCCCATGCTGGCAGGGGCTGATGGGAGCTGGTAGTCCAAAACAACTAAGGGCACCAGGTTGCTGACTCCTGGAGGCTGCCTTGATGGCGCCGAGTAGCTGACACTTTTGGAAAAAAACCCACACTTTCACTGCTGCAGGTTGGCAGCGGGCAATCTGAACGCAGGAGGTAGCGCAGGCTTTCCGGTGGCCATTCAGCTCGCTGGGCTCACCCTCTACCTGGGCTTCTGGCGACCAATCTGGGGTTGTCATCCACCTGGGAATGCCTCTCCCTCGATGCTGGAGCAAGGTCAAGCGGCGGAAGGCCTGTGGTCAAATCGCTCTAGCGTAAAAAGTTGGGGTAAGTGCCTGACTTTTTTAATAAGCAGCTTTGTAGGAAAGCCCCATGGTGGCTGCGAGGTAGATTCTGTGTCGTATAACTGATGCAGTGACATCACACAGCTACCACTTTTAAAACATATAGACAGCCCCCTGGTCTAACCTTTTAAATCTATTCTGGTAGAATCTGGTGTCTTTTCTTGTGCCTATGTTATCCTTGCTCTGGAAAAATAACTTTTTTTTGTATTACATCAGCAAAAAATTAACTATGTAATTATCTATCTATTATTTGTTATATTTGTATCTCATCCTTTCAAAGAGCTAAGAGCAATTTATAGTTTATCCAAAGAATTTCATATAGTTCCTCTGTGATTTTCAAGGGACAGTTCTCAGGGACAGTTCTACTAGCTTAGCTTCAATAGTACCTTCAGTCCATTCCCTAGGACCTTCTCTGGATCAGAGAAAGCTTCTGTGACAACTAGAAACTCTGGTTTTAAGACTAGATTTGTCTCTTCAAAGCTATATAGCAAAAGCTGGTCTTTGTGTTCTGAGACACCAGTTAAGTTGAAAATTTTACTTCACAAGTAATGAACAATACCACCAAGAGCTTCTACAACAATGACCTGGTTTGCACATTACGCCAACCCAGAGTATGGGTTGTCACTGAATTGCTTCATTACATGCCAACCCTACACAAAGGTTTAACGATGGGTTCTTAACCATGAACAATTTGAGAGATAACCTTGGTCAGGTTTGCATGAAACAAGATACCATGGCAACCACCAGTTGAGGTTGCATATTCATAATGGCTGATGGCATGTGTTGCAGCTACTCAAGAATAAATTAACCCATGATGGGCTGTCATGTCATGCAAACCTGGTCTCTGGTTTCATGACATACAAACCAAGTCAATAACTTTCAAAGTAATTAACCTGCATCGCACATGACAACCCACACTCCATCCATACTCAAGCCTGAGTGTAGGTTGTTGAATCGTAGGTTGTTGTGTGACCCCAGCTGTGCTAACAAACCATGGTTTATTAATCACGAACAACCTATAGTTCACAACCAACAACAAACTATGGATTCTTTTTGTGGGTTGTTCGTTAACAAACCATGGTTTGTTAGCATATCTGGGTTCACACGACAAACCCATGTTTCAGTAACTACCCATGGTCCAGCAACAACCCTACACTCAGCTCATAGACCTGGTTCACATGACATACTGTGGCTCATCATGGGTTAAACCCACAAGGAGCCGCAGCTCCCGCAAGCACCAAATTATATATCCAAATCCTGACTGGGAGATGTCGTGTCATGTGAACCCAGCAAGTGTGGGTGGGTTATATGAGGGTTAAACAGCTCTCACATTACCCATGCTCATTGCGTCCACACAATATGACAACTCTTGAGCAGGAGAGAGATATACAATCTGGACCATTCTTAACCTTGAATATGGTATAACCTTAGTTTTGCAACAATGAAGAGTCACACTACAAAAAGCTATAATGTTCTCCACTTGTGACATACTATTTTTCTATCAAAATTGGAACCCCCCCACCCCCACTCCACAAATGGTATGTTAAGCAAAGAAAAGATTTTAAAGCAACTTTCTTTTTAATATCACCAATTTGTAAAAGGCAAAACAAGATAGTGACTACAAGTCATCACAATCTTTTGGCTAATGCAGCCCTATTAGATATGTACAAAACAGGTTTTGGACATCTGTAGCTGGAATCACTGATTTAATGAGGCTCATGAGCAAACCTGTCAGTTTGAAGAAGAGACATAGGAGATGGCACTTTTGTTCACGAGTTGACAACCAGTTCTTCTACGCATAATAGCGATGCTGCAAGCCTATACCAACGGTGCAATTTTGTATGGCTCTGTTCTGTGGATAACGAAAGGTCCTATATTGTGTATTCCTCCAGTGCTTTCATGTCATTATTTGTAATTCATAATAAATGGATTTAAAAATAAGTGATAAGCGATGGCAAAATTCACTATGAAAACGTTTCTTGCAGACATCTCTATGTTTCTTCTTTTGATTCATCTTCTGAAACATCAATATTTTTATAAAACGTCCAGGCCTTCAAATTGCAGCTTTTTAGAATTGCTCCTAGCTGTTTCCCAGGCCCCACTTCATATGTGTAAGGAAACGCTACTCCTTTTTTCCTTTCATAGATGGCATGCATTGTCTGTTCCCATTTTACTGGAGAAATCAATTGCGTCACTAATGAACGCTGGATCTGTTTGGGTTGTTTGTATTTCTGGCTGTCCACATTTGAGTAAACAGGGATGAGAGGCTGTTGAATGTTAATTGATTTGAGGGCTTCAGATAAAGGCTCCACTGCCAACTCCATAAGTTTAGTATGAAAAGCACCACTGACTGGCAGCATTTTTACACGTGTGAATGAGTATTTTTTGGAATTATTCTTTAAAAACTCTAAAGCCTGAAGTGGGGGGGGGGGGAACAAAACACACAAAAATAATTATTTCACTCAATCTAGAACTGCTATTAATGCAATTCACCTTTTAAGAAAATACTACACTCTGGCCATGCAGCTGCATACTTCCAATGTGAGAGGAAGTCTGCACCAAGAGGCAGAAAATAAAGAAAGCATACAAACAAATGGTATTGGAGACTTAAAACAATCAATAAGTGAAGACTGTAATCATTTTTTCTATGTGTACCTTACTGGAATATCTCAGAATGTAAGAAAAACAGCTATGTGAGGCTGCCTTTGAATATAGTTTACGATTTCACAGCTGTTGGCCACAGTTAACTGCTGAGAGCAAGTAATGCCAGTATCAAGGAGTGCCACTGGTTACCAAACAGCACCTGTTCTCGATTCAAGGAGTTGGTTCTTCACTTTTAAGGCTAGAAACAGCCTTGGACCCAGGAACAACCAGAAAGTACCACCTACCACATGAGCCCCCTTTTACCAGAAGATCATCTGGTGCAATGCTTCTCCACTTAAAGTTAGGACAGGGCCTTTTTCATTGCAGAATATTCTGCCCTGCAAGACCCGTCTCACCTTTAGAAGTCAGGTAAAGATCTTTTCATTGCACATTTCATTCCAAATGTGAGATTCACTTTTTTAAAAATGTTGTGATCACTTAATGTTCAGCTATTGTCATTATTACTTTTACTACTGTTGATGTGTTTTAATGTGTTTTAATTTTGTAATGATTAAAGAAATATGGCTATTAATAGCTCTGGGGGTACTTTGCAATCAAAAAAGCAGTATGAAAATGAAATAAATTAAACAATCAAGAAACTTCTTCACCAAAATACAGAATAAGGTTGACTGCAAAAAAAAATCATCATTGTGCAAAATTTAGCGTCTTAGAACTGGCCGCTGTCAGCAATGCTAATGAAAATTATTCAATTTCTAAATTAATTAGAATAATTATTTTGAAATAGTACCTTCAAATGTCCTGCAATGACTCGGCCATCTGGGAACAAGTAGTTTGAAATTGTACACACAGGATTTTCAATGCCCACTGACTTGCAATATTCATGGGCTTCCAAGCAGGCAGCGACATAATTTGAATTACGCCGGCCAATAACAGACATCATCCCACTTGGGACTGCTTCTGACGCCTCTTGCATGGCTTCAGCACGCACCTTTACTGCATATAAGGCTAAGGAAAATAGGGGGGAAACTCTCAGCTTGATATATATTAGTGCCACAGAGACAAAGGGTTGTAACTTCACAAATCTTATGCATATTTCTATATTATTATCAGATCAAGCTTTTGTATCATACAGTATTATGTAGACTACTGGCTTTCAAACTTTCTACCTACAGAGAATTCTTCTACCGCAAAGTAGCTACCACAGAACTTGCATGAGATGCAAAAGATTCTGGTACACATGCTAGCTTGTGTAGATCACTGCCCAGATCTACTGACTCTCACCATTGGCTCATATAAAGTGAAGGCACACCCAACATTCCCCTGCAGCTGTGCATTGCTTGAAACTAATATTAATAAGCATCTAAAGAATTCCAGAACTCCTTGCAACATCACTGTTGTAGATCAAGATGACTAGAGCCTAAAGCATATAGAGAAGCTTCTCCCTACCTGTTGCCCTCCAGATATGTTGGAATTGAACACAACTGGAGGATGCCAGGTTGGGGAAAGTTAATCTAAGGGAATTAAGCCTGATAAAGGCTTGGCAATTTGGCTTCTTGCTATAGACATCTAAAGGTAAAAGCATGTTTTTTCACACTTTTATTCCAGTTGTCACCCAGACAGGTTCAGTTCAACCATCACGTCAAACCATGGCGCCTGTCTTGACAAACCACAATCATGGCCATTGCTCCACTTCCAAATGCAGCTGGACCACAGAGATGGGAATGAAGTTATATAGCTGAGTGTTCAGAAGACAGAAAACAAAAGCAGATAAGCAACTTTAAACATGTCCATTTCGTATGTTTGGAAGTTCAAATCATGGTTTGACTTACTGGAGTTAACAAACCATGATTTGGCATGATGTCTGATTTGAGTTACTGTCTGCCTCTAGGATCAGTACTGAAAGAGGATCAGTATTTTAATCATTCAGAGAACCTCCATGGATACAGGAGCCTCTCCCTTCAGAACATTGCCCTACAGGGTGACAGAAATGCATGCGAGGTTAGCCTCCTGATTAGGCTGTTCAGATTTATTACACCTGAATACAGCTATGTTCTCTCTTGTATCCATTATGCATACTTAAAATAGATTTCAAGTGAACTAAATTGGATGTAAGATTGCAGCCCTTATTTGTAATGTGAACTATAATTCTCTGTTCAAAGAAACACTTAAGTATACCTTTCTCATCAAATGAACTAACCCTGAATTAATTCTTAAAATACTGCAAAAGAAAGTGAAACAAGCTAGATTTACAGTTTTATTCCCTAGACAACAATCAGTTGCATCCTGAGATATTCTACACCAGCAAATGAGCCCACAGAGTGGTGTGAACAGACCAACGTACCAGAGCATAAACCATGATGCTATGTTGACACTGCCAGGATATTACATGAAGGGCAAATGTTTAATATAGCAATGCATGGATGTTTTATTAATACCTTCTGCATAATCTATGGCTCCTGCAAAAACAAGGGCTGCATATTCTCCAACGCTGAATCCAGCAGCTGCAACACAGTTCTCAACTACCTGTAGAAATTACATAATCAAGTTTTAGTACCTAAGTAACATATTCAGAAAGCTAAATGCTGAAATTTCTAAAAATAGCTACTAAGTTGGAGAGTTCTCCAGTGCTAATATGTGAGGTGCTAGGGCTGAAATTTGCCCATAAGCCATACCTTTGGCTTGAAAGAAACCTCTCCCCCACCCCGGCCCCAAATTTGGGGTAGACAGAATTAGAGGTGAAGGAAGATTCTGTTGCTTCACATTAAAGTATACCTAGAGCCTGTGGTTTTGGGAAAAATAGTAATATAGGTGTAGCAAGGTCTTCATTTCTTTTTTTATGGACAGGGCTAGGTTGAACTCAACAGGTGAAGCTTTTACCAGGCACAGTAATGGCAAACAATATAGCCAACTAATTTCTGCATGTTTATGCAGTTATTACCAGAAATAATGAGGCTAAGGCTTGGTGGGAACACAAGAGACCGCCTTCTGTACAGTCGCATCAAGTCTGTGGAATTCTCTGCCCCAGGAGATCCACTGGGCACCCTCTTAAATGATTGTCTGCCACTGGTTAAAGACACAATTATTCCACCAAGCATTTGTTAGTTTGCCAGGTTGATTTTCCCTGTTATTTTAATTGCTACCATCAATCTTCATTTTTTATTGTTTTACATTTAACTGTTATCCACTTTATGCGTCTTTGCATGGAAAGGTGGTGTGTACATTTACTAAAATAAAGATAAATATTGGTAGTTCAGTTTAGGGCTGTCAACTTTTTCTGGCAGGGCTTCATGTGGATTAGGCAACCTGGCACCTCCCAGACCTGTTGCGACTAAAACGCCCAGAATCCCTTACCATTGGTCATTCTGGCTGGGGCTTATGGAGGTTGCAGACCAACATATCTAGAGGGCACCAGGTTTAGTTCACACAGCAACCTCTTGGTCTGAGAAAGGGGTGCTTTGCAGCCGTTTTCCCTCAAAATACTCCTCCAATGCCTCTATTTGATTAATAATATCCCAACCCACAGATTTTTACATGTGGCGGCAGGCTATATACAACTGCACATAAGGTAGGGTGACCATATGAAAAGGAGGACAGGGCTCCTGTATCTTTAACAGTTGCATAGAAAAGGGAATTTCAGCAGGTGTCATGTGTATGCATATGCAGCACCTGGTTTAATTCCCTTTTTATCACAACAGTTAAAGCTGCAGGAGTGACCAGATACAAAAGAGGGCAGGGCTCCTGCAGTTTTAACTGTTGTGATGATGAGGGAATTTCACCAGGTGCTCTCATGCATACAAACAACACCTGCTAAAATGCCCTTTTCTATACAACACTGTTAAAGATACAGATGCTCTGCCTTCCTATTCATAGGGTCACCCTACATAAGGAACTTCACAAACTCTGGCACTGAGTATTAACAACGGCGCAGATTTGCAGAACCCATCCAGAAGCTCCCCACCCCCATTAAAAAAAACCGGTGAGAAACGCAGCAGTTAAAACAACTCGCAGCCCCTCCTGGGCCAGTGCTTCGGGCCCCCTTCCTGACCAGCCTCACCACGGGCTGCTGATGGTGCAGCTTCTCCACGGCGGCCAAGGAGCTGACGAAGACAGCGGGCTGGCTGTGCACGGTGCGGTCCAGCTGGGCCCTGGGGCCTTCCAGGCAGAGGTTCAATAGGTCATAACCCAGCACGTCCTCAGCCACACGGAAAAGCGCTCGCACGTTCGGGTAACGCAGCAGCCCTCGGCCCATCCCCACGAACTGGCTGCCTTGGCCAGGGAAGAGCAGCACCGAGGCCTCTTCCGGAGCCCGCCGCACCTTCCGAGCAGCCTCGTCCCCCGCGCCCTCCTCCTCCTCCTCGACCATGGCGCTTCCCAGCAGCTCCGACACGCTCACGCCTCGCCCCGCGTCGGGCGGTTGGGGGATCCCGCCCCGGCTCAGCCACCGCCGCGCAGCGTCCCACGGCGCCCGGAGAGCCATAGCGGGGCCCCTGCGCGTGGCAAGGCGCAGCAGCATGAGACCGGGCCCCGCTGGTTACTAGGGCAACAGAGCCTGCCCGGGCTGACAGGCTGTGCGTCTAGTAAAAGCGCACGCCCCGCGTCCGGCGCCCAAAAGCTTCCCCTTGGCTGGGAAACACCAGTCGTAAGGAAAAGGTTCCGCATCCCTAAAGGACACCGACCGCCGCGCTTCCGGCCCCATCTCAATTTCGGAGCCAGACTCATTGAGAGAAAGGAGAGAGAGGGTCGCCGCTGTGGAGCGCTCTGCACTATAGAGATGTAAAGTTCCCAGAAATTTTGAAGCCATAGGGGAAAAAAGGGGTTTTCCCTGGGGCTTTCTGGGAAAAAACTGAAATTTTCAGAAAAATTGAGAAGATGCAATATTAGCAGTTTTTACAGACTGAAAGTCACTTTGTTACTTTAGGAACATAAAATGTAATTATGTATAAGTTGGTCTGGCATAAAATGATCACATCTGGTATATTCAAAGTACAGTGTATTCAAACCATTATTACAAACTGAATTTACTTTTTATTTTATTTT
Organism: Anniella stebbinsi; assembly: GCA_029215795.1. NCBI lineage: Eukaryota > Metazoa > Chordata > Lepidosauria > Squamata > Anniellidae > Anniella > Anniella stebbinsi. The sequence continues at coordinate 97,139,342 of JARDYH010000003.1, forward strand.
TTTACTTTATTCGATAACAAATGGAGCTACAAGCTCCTGGACTGTAAGGAAAACCTGAACTGTAAAGAACCTCTTTGGTTTTGCCAGTTTATGAGGAACAGGCAAAATAATAATAATTAAAAAAAAACAGAAGAAACTATCAACGTTAGTAGCAATTTAGTAACAACATTTTTTCAATTGTTCCAATTTTTCAGAAAAAAACAAAAAAAATGTGTTTTTCCTGATTTTTTCCAGGGGTGGGGGGTTCCAGGCCTTCACATCTCTACTCTGCACAGCATTGGGTCCTGAAAATGGGGCGGAGGTGCCGTGACAGGCAGAGACTCTCTCCTCCCCCTCCCCACCCCGTTTCTGGGCTCAGCAGTTCTGCAATGGCTTCAATCTTTCCCTGCTATCTTTGCTATCTTCCTAAATAGCTATCTTCTTTTTTGTCTTATATTAACACAGTTCAAGTATTAGATAAATAGTATGTGAATAGTACCTAATTATGTCTATGTTTACTCAGAAGTATACTCCATTGTTAGATGTCCTGCCATTGGAAGAATGTTCATCTCATGGCCACATCTTTGCCCTTCCCCAAAGCATGGTGATCAGAGACGATGATAAAAATGTGCCCTAGGATTTGAAGGTGGACTGTAAGTCATTGAATCACACTCCCTCCTGCCTCCTGCATCTCTTAGTGAAACTAAAGTAAAATATGCCATTTTGAGACATAAAGACGGCCCAATTCTGCTTGGGCTTCAGACTTGGTCCAAATTCAGGGCATATCCCTTATATATGCATCAAATTTAGAATTACAAGAATTTATTTACATTTTACCAATTTTAGTAAACTGGGGGACATGGGTGGGAGGGTGCTTTTGTGCTAATGTCCTGCTTGTGGATTTCTCGTGGGGAGCTGGTGGCCATTATGTGAACAGAATGCTAGGGTATCTCTCGACGGCTTATTTGCGCCTCCTTGACTTCGCTGTGATGGCATTTTGGACAGACAAGCAGGGCGCAAATCAGACGTCTATGCGATGTAAAAGGTGCATTAATGCGCATTTCCAAGGTGGCGATTTACCATGACTTTAAATTTTTCTCCGCAGTTTGAGCGCATTTTTGCGATGTAACCAATATTGACCATTCGCTTTAATGCTAATAGTGGGTGCAGTTTGCTGGGCAGGGCTGGTGATGTCATGAGTGAATGACTGCTCCTTCTCTGTCTCTACCTGGCCACCCCTCCCACTTCTCCATTTATGTGGTGAGGTTCTGAGCAGATTCATTGTTTAGATATTTTTGCCTTGGTACATCGTTGAGCGTCGTGATGGCTGACTCTTGTGAAACGAAGGGAGTTGGAAAAGGGATGTGCGCTGTTCATTTTTAGTATAATTTGAGGTCCGCTAAGGCTTCGTATCCACTCCACTCCACTTCCCTCCCCCTCCCTTCTCTCTCTGTCTTGCTTTACCGGTTTCCCTCCCATCCAGTCCCCCCCCATACGCCTGTAGATGCCTTTGTTCTTGATCATCATTGTTACTAGTAACCTCACTCTGGTTTCTGCCAGGACATGCTCTCATTTTGCCCCATAAGGGCTACAGTTCAAGCCTTATTGAACTCCGTGGGGCTTACTTCTGAGTAAATGTGCGCACACTTTGGAATTGACAAGCTTGTGATCCTCTTGCATGGGGTTACTCTTCGGGAAAACGTGGCATGATTTTTCACAATAAAGTTTATAGACTGTTTATTGCTATCCAATAATTTTGTACCAACTCTCAGTGGCGAACGGGAAATTGAAAAAACAAACAAACACTGACAATAATTTTAAAAAATCTAACAAATGACTGTAAATGCACAGGCAGGGAAATTATGAAGGACGCAGCACAGGATCCATCACGGCAGGGCAAGTGTGCACGTCCAACCTTTACAAATTGAGTTCACATCCGAAGAACCGCGAGATCGTGGGCAGAGGTAACAGGTAACCAACGGCAGGAAATCCAGGTGGGCAGGCAAAACCAACGGCGGGAAATGCAGGTGGGTGGTACCAAAAGCCACTAGGGCAGTACTTTCCTCAACTTTTCCTCGTTCAACTCTGATGCGAATGTACGCATATAAACAATTGTAAAGCGCAGAATATACAGCCAGTAATTTGATGTCAGGGCTATTGTCTATCGCTAATAGACGTAAATTCGAATAACAGACAATGCGCTTATTCGGAGAAACAGGCATCATACCGCTGTCCTATAGAGGGACCCCTGGGCTAGATGGACCTTGTTCTGATGCAGCACGACTCTTCTTATGTTCTTAAATATAGACTGCCTCTGAGAATATGCAGAATGCTTTTCTTTCACCACTGAGCACTTACATTCTTCCCCTACTAATTCTATTTCCTCCTCATTCTACCTCCAGCAACTCTTCATAAAAACAGATGTCTTGTTTTGTGCATCTCTCCTCTACCTCCTTGTTACGCACAAGCTCTTATTGTGTCTTCCTCCCCGTAACTTCATTTGTACCAAGACTTCACCAGAATTCAGCCAATGAGTTTGTTTTCAAAACTAGGGCTAAGTTATGGAGAAACCTTGAGCATGTACTAAGTGCCTTTTCCTCGCCACTAAAGCTAGAGTTTATGCAAAATGAAGAGAGAGAGAAACCCCACAAATGGCAAAAAATGCAAAGGACTGGGCTGAAAGAGCAATCAATTCATTAGACTGGAATTGGTTGGGCAATGTATTAAGCCAGTAGTACCATGCTCACAACTCAGCACTTATTTCTGAGTAAACATGCAGAAGATCAGGCTGCAAACTTCTCTGCAAATGTAACTTGAGCTGGAATGCACACTTTAGGAGGCTGTGGAGAGTTTGTAAGGCTTGCACGTACTTAAATTAACTTCATGAGGTGAAGTGGCTGAGGCCTTTTTCTTGCTTTTTAAAACTGTAAAACCTATTTTAAAGCCCCAGCACAAAATCTTAACCTTCCTCTTGAAATAAGCTGAGACCTACAGCTATTTAGGAGAAATTAAAATTGAGGAGAAAGAACTTAGTTGAGGCTGGTTGAATTCTTTGCTGTGCTGAAGCTACAAAACCTCTGCAGAGGCCAAAAGTTCTAGTTTGGAGCAGTAAAATCAGATGCCGTGTGAAACACCAGTATTTTACACAGATCTCTTCCTGCCCTTCCCTCTTGTTTTTCAAAATATCATTGCAAGCAAGCTCCCATATAAGAGCAGGAAATTAGTGGGAGATAGAAAAAACAATGTGCAGACTGTGGAAGGAAAGGTGTCAGTCTTTCCTGTAGTTTAAATGGCTGAGGCATTCACACTACACTCCCTATTGGTCTGCTAAGGGAGCAGGTCCTAAGGCCTCCTTAGTAACTACAAGGCTACTGAACTCAGAGGGAAGAAGCAGACTTGTATTAAAGCAGATGGCAATGAGGGAGGCTCAGATGATCTGGGGTCCATGCACTGGTGGGCCCTTCTCTAAAAGCACCCATGGTAAATGTGCATTTATATGCAGCGGGGCATGTAAGATATATGGACAAAGGATTTACCCATAGCCCACATCCTGTATGAATCAGGTTTATGCTTCTGTAAAACTAATTGATTTGATTTGGATGCAAATTGTGCTTCCATATGAAATTTAAGCTGCCTTCATGCACAAACTGCTTGAAGGATTGTATGGCCACATCATTGGTCTCACTCCCCAATTTGGGAAGCTTCACCCAGCCTCACCTTCAGGGTCCATGCATTAAGCATTGACATCTGCAGGCTTTCTACATGACCTGGAATCGCACTCGTGTAGGGTTCCAGCTCATGTGGAAAGCGTACTCTTGTTGAGTGCTAATATGTCAGTGGTGAAGCCAGCGGAAGCCACATAAGCTCAAGGCCAGAGAAAGTCCTGCAGTTCTTTTCTGCGCATGATTCCCTTTTAATGTGTATAATGTATGTAGGGGCTGTAGGCAATGCCCAAGTTGCCTCTGCTAAGACATTTGGCAACTTAATTGTGGTAAACTAATTAAACTCACTGGGACCCACTTACAAGTAAACCTCCATATGCTTGGGGTGGAGTTTTGTAAAGGCTTCATAATTTCAATTAGTGTTATATACGCAAGTGGATCAATTCAAGAGTACTTAAAACTGATGAATTGTAGACATGTAGCGTTATATCTATCTCATAACAATCTGAATAAAAACTTATGCAAGTAGAAAGAACAAGCTAACACACACCAAAGCCATCAGCAAAGGAGGAAAGAGATGGGTTCAAATCTCCTATCCTTACAAAATCTCCTTCCTTAGACAGTTCACACAAGGTCAATGTATAATAATTTTATTTCTCTATCTTGATTGGGCCAATTTGCCTATGGACCTTTAACTCCAACATGAGTGGAATAAAATAGTGCTCTTCCTAAATACCTTGGTTACACTTGTATCCACAAGGAACAAAGGCTACTAAGACAAATTACAAAGCAGATTCCAGTCAAATGCACTATTCAAATGGATAAGATTTTTTTGCTCCCTTTTTAGCCAGTGCCTCTTCCTGATTTTTGTTTTTGTTTTTTACACTAATGGCTTCCAAAGCAAACTATGGATTCTCAGGAGAGCCCAATAACACTGCCCAATAGAATAAAGTCAGTATTGGTGCAGATAAGCACCCACTCCATGCCTTCACCAGTCACCTTTGCCCCTCCTTCATCAACCTTTGCAGGCCTCTGATTTCACACACAATGGATAGGATCCCCACTGCAAACTAAGCCTTTGAGAACTGCATAGATTCCACACACACACACACCCCAACAACCCAAATTACCATATGAAGGCAAAGAAGCTAGAAGACCTTGCCTAGGTGGATGGGTATTCCTATCTAATATTATACTATATCAGTTATGCCACCTCCTCTCTTGGTTATTGACAGATGATAATAATCAGTGGGTACAGGTTGAGAGAATGATGTTACCATCAGATACAGTGGATTAATTTTTATATATTAAAAATGAACTTAAGAGAATATGTGTTAGTGACACCTCAACCTTGAGAGCAATTTTACAGGTCTGGAAAGGGAGGAAAGAAAAATTACTACCAGGGATATCCCCTGTGATTCCCTTATATTGTCATCCAGCCTTTCATAACAAAGATTGTCCAATGGATATAATGGCCTTTAAACAGAAGGGGCTCTACAGGTTGAAAACAAGTTTACCTGACTACTGAGCCCCTTCCCAGGGAGTTTTGGAGTACTCACTTGAAGGAAGCTGGAATAACATGGTTAGCAGGTACATTTATTAGGAGAGACAATATTAAAGAGCAGGCTGTGAGAAATTTAACACCATTTGAATCCATATTTAAACTTTTAGGCACATATTTACAGAGTGCTAATCAATTTAAAACAAATGTGGGAACTGGACTGGGGAATAGAAATAGAGGATGCTTTATGAAATTCAATGCTGGAAAAAAATCCATTTAAATCAGCATCTATTAATATGGGGGAACAAGCTTTGAAGGTTCTTCAAAAGTGGTATATGACCCCTTTTTGGTTAGCACACATCCACCAGGAATTGTCAAGATTGTGCTGGAGGGGACGCAAGGAATCAGGTTCCACCCAGCAGATGTGATGGTCCTGCGTAAAAGTGGCAAAGTTTTGGACTGCAATCGTTGGTGAAATTGATAAAATACTTGGACAACAGTTGGAGCAAACACCAGAGCCGGCACTTTTAGGACTATTTCTGGGAAATAACTAAAGTTGCTCCTTTAAGCTATTGGCTGGATTTTTTTGTTGGTGGTAGCTAGACTGGTCATTGCTCAATTTTGGAAGGACCTAAGAGGAGCTTCATTGGATGCCTGGTGGACTCGGGTTTGGAAGATTGCCTTCATCAGAAAAATTAATAAATAAGTTGCAACTGGCGAAAGAAAGTAGGAAACAGGATACATTCGCTATGGATTTGTATCTATTTATGATGTATGTTGGTAATACTCAATTTCATAACACTCTGCCTGTAGCATTTTGGTCTCTGTGGTTCACGTGAATAATGTATTCTGTATTTTTCTGCCTTGATTTATTATAATTATTGACTATCGCATGTAGGGGGGGAAGGGAAAATAAAGGAAATTGAAAAAGAAATATACTTTAAAGCTAATTGAAGGAAGATCTTTTTTGTACACAAAATAACCATAGAACCTTGGGGGTGGGGAAGGTTACAGACACTTGCTTTTTGCCACCTTTACTGCAGATGGTACATTGAGAAACACAGCCACTGAGTTCAGCTAGCGTTTTGTCAGCTCAGCTTGGTCAGGGCCCTGCACAGCTGGTGATACGCCCAGGCCAGACGGGAAGTGTGTGCCCCCTCCCCCCATTTCAAACTGCTCATTAAGTATTTTTTAATCTGTGGCACAATGCTAAATACATATATATGAACTAGAACGATTTATTTAAAAAAAGGTAACGGGAAGCACTTTTATTCAAGATGCAAGGCATCCCTTCTTCACATTCGGAAATGCTTCCCGTGCTTTTCTTTGGGCAAATTCATCAATACCAACAGGAAAATCAAGCAACTTTGCCTTGTCTCAATGTCAGGAAAAATGCGCAACGCGATGAGGCCATTTGGGAAAACATTGGGAAGCAGTAGCATAAGCTGGGAGGGGCCCCTCCTCGTCGGAGGACCCCTCAAAATCGTGGGCCCCGGGCCAACTGGGCCCCCTCTGCCCTGCCCTGAGCTTGGTGCCCCGGGGCGACCGCCCAGCTCGCCCACCCCTAACCTCAGCCCTAGCAATAGACCCACAGGGTTAGCATCCCTCTGGAAACCGCTTGAACTCGGGGGGGGGGGGCTCTTAAATTTCCGAGCAAACGTGCCTAGGCTCGGACTCGTCCCTTTCAGCCCAAGGGCCAGGCTTCCAATCAAGAGCAACGGGGAAAGGCGCCTTTCGCCCATCCACCCCCCCATTACTCTCGACGGGCGGGAGCTCCGAGCTTCGTTCGCGCCGCCCCACAAAGGCGAAACAGGAGCAGCCGCTCCGCCCCCGGTGGCAGCCGCAGACCCTACAGTCGGGCTGCGACTGGCTCCGCCGCCCCGGGAAGGAGGGGCGTTGGTTCTTCTGGGCCGCACCCCCGAGCTGCTTTTTCCCACCCCCGAACTGCCTGTCGCCGTTCAGGCTTCCCTCGTTTTTTTCCGCGCTCAGGAACCCACGGCTCGAAGAAGTCTCGACAGCGCAGCAGCCACAGGTAACCGACTTTACTACTCCTTTCTCGTGGCTTGCCTCGGCAGATCCCCACTGCAAACTACGCCTTTGAGAACTGCCTAGATCCCACGCCCCCTCCCCCAACAACAGCCCAAAACACCAAGAAGCTGGGAGGCCATGCCTAACTTTCAAAGGAGTTTCGATTAGGGGCAGCGTCGGGCAACAGAGCCAGGAGGAGCCGCAGCCCCAGGCCGTGACCTATCTTCCCTTGGGCATCGTGATGACCTTACTGTTGCCAAAGGGATTGTTACTTGGCTGCCTGCTTAATAACCCAGTAACAGCTAGAAGGAGCATGGGTCCTACCATGTGAAATCCTTGCAGCCGGTATCTCAGGGGCCATGAAGGCCAGCCCCTTCCCTTCTGCATGCTATTAGCTAGGAGTGGTGTTGGGTGGGTGGGTAGAGTGAGCAACTGGAGTCCCATGAGCTAAATCCAGCCCTTTGAGTGGCGCCACCTGCCCCTTCAGCTGCCCAAAACTGGGGTGGAGAAAATGGCACCCGTGACAATAGAGCTAAGTGGCAGACCACTTTAATGAAGAAGGGTTGGGGTGGTAGGCCAATTTCCTTCAAAGAATTAGCTCCGTAGGGTGCTTGTAGCACTAATATATTATTTGAACAAACTTCCTCTATCTCCTTCCTCTACCTTATAAAACAACTTATCTAATGCACTGGCTGGCCACAACAACTGAAGTGGAGCTAAAGTCGTTAGCTGAAGTCATTCTTACGGCTAAAAACAATTGTTTGAGCTCAGTAGTAAAAAAAATTAAATTCTAATGCCTAATGACACGGTTTAGCAGAACCAATATCACAAAGGGTGAATCAGTAACTAGTAGGGGTGTGCACGGACCCCCCGGATCGGATCGGGACCCGGATCGGGACCTCCAATTTTGTCCCGGACCGGTTCGGACAAAATCGGAGGCCCCCCGGACCGGATCGAGTCCGATCCCGATCCAAAAATCGGAAATTTTTGGATCGGCCGCCATTTTTTTCCCCATAGACTTGCATTGCAATGCAAGTCTATGAGGAAAAAATGGCGGCGGGTGGGTAAGGGGGGGCCTAACTCCCTCCCCCCCCCGGGGCCGTCCGCTGTGGACGGCCCCGGCAGGTAAGCCCCCTCCCCCGCGCTCCCTACCCCCCCTGGGGCCGCCTGCTTCCATCCGCTGGCGCCCGCGGGCGCCAGCGGATAGAAGCGGACGGCTCCGGGGGGGGGGGTAAGCCCCCTTCCCCGCCACTTACCTTCTCGGCACGTCCGGCGCCGGCGGCTACTACCAGCGGGCTCCGCGGCCTACTCTCGAGTAGCGCGCCGGGTGATGACATCACCCGGCGCGCCACCCTGGAGCAGGCCGCGGAGCCTGCTGGTAGTAGTAGGCGCCGGCGCCGGACGGGAGCCGCCGGGCCGGGCAGGTAAGGGCCCCCCTCCCCCCTCCCCCCTCCGCGCGCCCCCTCCTCCCCTCCACGCACCTCCTCCTTACCTTTCCGGCCCGGCGGCTCCCGTCCGGCGCCGGCGCCTACTACTTCCAGCAGGCTCCGCGGCCTGCTCTAGAGTAGTGCGCCGGGTGATGACATCACCCGGCGCGCCATCCTAGAGCAGGCCGCGGAGCCTGCTGGGAATAGTAGGCGCCGGCGCCGGACGGGAGCCGCCGGGCCGGAAAGGTAAGGGCCCCCCTCCCCCCTCCGCGCGCCCCCTCCTCCCCTCCACGCACCCCCTCCTTACCTTTCCGGCCCGGCGGCTCCCGTCCGGCGCCGGCGCCTACTACTACCAGCAGGCTCCGCGGCCTGCTCTAGAGTAGCGCGCCGGGTGATGACATCACCCGGCGCGCCACCCTAGAGCAGGCCGCGGAGCCTGCTGGGAATAGTAGGCGCCGGCGCCGGACGGGAGCCGCCGGGCCGGAAAGGTAAGGGCCCCCCTCCCCCCTCCGCGCGCCCCCTCCTCCCCTCCACGCACCCCCTCCTTACCTTTCCGGCCCGGCGGCTCCCGTCCGGCGCCGGCGCCTACTACTACCAGCAGGCTCCGCGGCCTGCTCTAGAGTAGCGCGCCGGGTGATGACATCACCCGGCGCGCCACCCTAGAGCAGGCCGCGGAGCCTGCTGGGAATAGTAGGCGCCGGCGCCGGACGGGAGCCGCCGGGCCGGAAAGGTAAGGGCCCCCCTCCCCCCTCCCCCCTCCGCGCGCCCCCTCCTCCCCTCCACGCACCCCCTCCTTACCTTCCCGGCCCGGTGGCTCCCGTCCGGCGCCGGCGCCTACTACTACCAGCAGGCTCCGCGGCCTGCTCTAGAGTAGCGCGCCGGGTGATGACATCACCCGGCGCGCCACCCTAGAGCAGGCCGCGGAGCCTGCTAGTAGTAGTAGGCGCCGGCGCCGGACGGGAGCCACCGGGCCGAGAAGGTAAGTGCCCCCCTCCTCCCCCCCCCCGCTGTCCACTTTCATCGGCGGGCGCCCGCTGGCGCCCGCCAATGGAAGCGGCGGTGGGCGCCAGTGGGCGCCCGCCGATCCGCCGATCCGCCGAACCGGTTCGGAGCTTTTTCGGACCGGTTCGGATTGGATCGGCCGATCCAGCTGCGGGATCGGAAATCGGATAATTTATCCGATTTCCCACTGGACCGGACTCGGATCGTGGATCGGGTCCGATCCAGTGCACATCCCTAGTAACTAGGCTAAGCTGGTGCCATGGCAGGGCTGTTTGGTGATGTGTCCCTCCGGGGGAAAAGTGTGCCTTGTTCAGGACACCTTTAGAAAATTCCCCACAGGTCAGAGCGTTCCACAGGGGAGTCTCTTTCTGAGTGTGGAAAAGGAGAACTGACTTTGTTGCTACCTTTTTATAGTAGAGGCCTTGATAGCTGCATGTCAGGCAGAAATTTAACAGGTGAGTTCATCTGTAAGAGTGGCATATAATTTAACAGGAATAAAGATGGTGCTACGTGTTCATTTTTTACTGATCCCGGCTTCCTTATCTGTAAAGTTCCCTTTGCCTGCTGTGGCAGCTTAACGGAGAAACTAAGTAGCTGAAACTTTGACACCATTTAACTCCATTCTGCAAAAAAAAAAAAAAAAAAAAAGCTTCACCTTCTCATTTCTGGCATGCCAATCTGTCAGTAAAATCACATTAATCTTACTTTGATGGATTCTTAGGCAAAAGTAAATTTCACAATACTATTCATAAGCAGAGTGTTTGTCTTTCCTGGTGGGTTGGTTGAAGCTTGGCAGTAATTATCCTCTCCTATATTCATTAATTACTAAAAATGAGCTAGATATTACACAACAGAGTGAATGTATAAAATAGCTGCAGTTCAATAGCAATATGAAAAAAGTGACAAAGTTTGCAAACCTATGTCATCATTTTACATCACCTGAGATATGAAACAAGTCTGATTTTACAGGGCATCTCAATATGAGGAAAAATACTATGCTTGTTTAACCGAACAACAAACTTTACTCTTGCCCCATTGTGATCATCTGTATGAACCATGTATCTTATTCTGAAGTCTGTCTCTGTCCCTGCTGGGCTGGTTGCATAAGCATTTTAACGACTTACACAACTTCTGTCCTATTTTACAAAGATATTATGAAGAGAGTTCAAATTACCATGAAGAAAGGAAGATGGGAGTTTTTCCTCCACACTTTCACCTCCAATAAGCTTCGAGAAAATCATAGCACTACGATTTTTTTAATGGCCCTGTTGCTTCTGTGCCAAAGAGAAATGAAGCAGTTGAAAGTTTTTGTGACATGGAGATAAAAGAATGCAGAAAGATTCATCTGTTTATTTTCTGTATAAGCATTTCAGATCAGAAAGTTTTGTTTCCAATAGTCTTAAGCTCCAGCATCTCTTTTTCCAGAACTTAAGCTGGCCAATGTGTTGTCTGCATAAAAGAAACATAATCATACAACGTGATTAAAAATAAATATGTGAGCTTCTCAAGATTAATGTCATAACTTAATAAGCCTTGCCATAATTCTGCTTCTTAAACTTGGCATCATTTTTCTCCACTGTATTTCTCTTGTCTTTTCCCCTTGTGTCACTTCCCACTTCCTGGTGGTAATCAGACTTGCTTTCTCTTCAGCCACATGCTGGGCCTTTCGGTATTTCCTTTCCTTACAAGCCGAAGAATGAGATGCCGGACATCCCACATACTTGCTTTATAACAATAAGGGCTTAATCCTATGCATATTTAGACAGAAAAATGTCATGACTCCCAGAATGCCTTGCTGGGAAATGCTTGGAGTTGTAGGAAGTTTTTCTGTCTAAACATACATAGCAGTACACTATAAGAAATTCAAATGTGGGGAACCAATGAGCTGGCCAGAAACGTGGATGCTTCTGCGGAATACTCAGATATGGCCTGAAACCTGGTGGGATGTGAGGAAGAAACAGAATGCCAGATGGAGCCCGCTACAGCTGTGAACAGATACAAACATTTTTCATTAGTACATCTTTTTCATAGGTGGGGATGCCCCTGGTTTTTCTGGCCCTGCTCCTGTGCCTTAAACAGCAACTTGCCACACACATTTCACAAGCATAAAGTGATAAGTGAAAAATCTTGTTTAATAGTAACTTTAAACACACACACACACACGGCCAGAATAAAGTGACAAACCCAAGTGTAGGATTCCAACTACACATATGCTTCCACTTTCATTGAGCTTTCTTTTCTTTTCTAGCAGGGCTTCTGTGCTTCATATCTGTATAACAATTTAAATCTACCATGACAACCTATTCATAGTACTAGTGGTCACTTTTCTGACAGGTCAACGTCATAAACAGTTGGGTGGTAATGAAGCTTGTTCTGTATTTACCCTGCTTCACACAAAAAGAATAAGCGTTATACCTGTGATAAGCAGCAGCTTTTGAGCAATTAACTGAAACAAGTTACACAGGTTTTTGTAGTTCTTTTCTATGCTATGCCTCAAAAATTATCAGATGACATTTATAAAGGCTCTTTAAACTCCTCAGGTCTATCTTTTCCCATCAATTATTATTTTCTTTTAGTCTCTAAATCTCCTCCTTCTCCCTCCCCACCTCATAGCCTTCTTACATTGCATAGCTCTCTCCTCAAAAGTTGAAAATATCATCCCCTTTCCTCCACCTTTACAAAATAGCTTCATTCAATTGCATGTTCTTTTTAAAAAGTGCTGATTCGCAAATATATGTTCACTGGATAACATATATTAGGCTGACCATATGAAAAGAAGGACAGGGCTCCTGTAACTTTAACAGTTGTAGAGAAAAGGGAATTTCAGCCAGTGTCATTTGTATGCAATTAGTCCCTGGTGAAATTCCCTCTTCATCACAACAATTAAAGCTGCAGGCACTATACTAGAGTGACCAGATACAAAAGAAGGCAGGGCCCCTGCAACTTTAACTGTTGTGATGAAGAGGGAATTTCACCAGGGACTAATTGCATACAAATGGCACCGGCTGAAATTCCCTTTTCTCTACAACTGTTAAAGTTACAGGAGCCCTGTCCTCCTTTTCATGTGGTCAGCCTAACATATATATTGTTATATATGTTGCATGTGGGATAGTGTGTGCATTACAGGCAAAAGCTCTTCAGATGACCGCAAAGACACACAGCACTATTTGATAGAATCTCTTCTCACGTTCGATTGCAAGACATTGATGAGTGATTGAGTGATGATAAACTTGAGCACATGGGTGAACTGGCTCTTCACTTTTGTTTCAAGAATTCTTGACAGCGTCATAGTATTGACCAGCCTTCTCCAACCTGTTGCCCTGCAGGTGTGGTGGACTGCAACTCCCATAATTCCCAGTGAGCATATAGTCCAACGTATCTGGAGGCCACCAAGTTGGAAAAGGCTGGTATAGACTATTCTGAAATGCAATGCTGTTACCTGGTCTTCTCTACTCTTGTCTACTACTCTCAGTTATTTTATCCACTCCTAGTTTTCTAGCAAAGACTTTCAGTCTCCCATGGCATAGTTTTCTGATCATAGCTTAAAGGCATGGAAGGTTATATTTGACATTGTTGCTACTGATAATATTTTCCTGCATTAGCGAAATTGGATGTTGCAAAGCCAACTCTCACCTAGTTTGTATATATGCGTGGCTATTTCAGCATCTGCGATGGAAATGGTACCTTCCTGGGCCCCCGTTGTTGGCTTCACGCTCTTGCCGCATGCAGGAAGCATTTGGGGAGCTAGGATTACCAAGAAAGAAATTCCCACATGGTATGAATCCCTGGAGAAGCCATCTTGGAACCCACCAAACCGGGTGTTTGCACCTGTGTGGGCAACTTTATATTCATCAATGGGGTATGTAGTCTCATGTTTGTTCACTTTGTTATTACCTTTAAAGCCCTACATGGTTTGGGCCCAGGCTACCTACGGGATCGCCTTCTCCCGTACAATCCGCCCTGCACTCTTAGGTCCTCTGGGAAGAACGTACTCAAGCCAGCCAGAACTAGGCTGGTGAGTGTTACCCAGAGGACCTTCTCTTCTATGGCTCCCAGACTATGGAATGGTCTGCCGGAGGAGGTTAGACAAACTGACAGTCTTCACGAATTCAAGAGAGTCGTGAAGACTGTTCTTTTCCGGCAGGCCTATCCGGATGAATTTTAAATGTTTTAATGATGTGTTTCTCTTGTTTTAATTTTTTAACTTTGTCATGCTTGTATGTGTATTGTGTTCCCCGCCTCAATCCGTAGGGAGAGGTGGGTTATAAATATTATTATTATTATTACATTATTATTATTATTACATAGTACATATGCTGTATTTTATTTTAAAAATGTGCATCAAGAAATGTGGATTTGCCTCTTGGAAATCCTCTTCTAGATTTGGACATCTCGCCTGGCATTATTCATATATTTTACTATATGGGCTAGAAACTTTGTTTTTATTTTAAAAAATGAAAGCAGAAATTCTCAGCAAGCTGAATTCTTGTGTGGACTTACAGAATACACACCTTTCAGATTACTTATGGCCTGGCCTAAAGCAGGTGGCTGTGAAGCATCTTTTATCAGCTTAGGCTAATATACAACCCTATCCGGACTGAGATAGCATTGCTAGAGTTATCCACACTGTGGGAACCTCCTGGTTGGATTACTACAATGTTATATGTGGAACTGACTTTGAAAGCAGTCTGGAAATTTCAGGTGATCCAAGAGAGATCAGCAAGATTGTAACAGGGACTGTTACACAAAATCACTTTATCCCAATGGTTTGCCATTTGCACTGGCTCTCAGTCCATTTCTGGGCCCAATTCAAAGTGCTGGTATTAACCTTTAAAGCTCCTAAGGGCGCAGTGCTGGGAGTTGTAGGGTGTTTCTGACTAAACATGCATAGGCTTGTGCCAGCCCTGGATTAACCATTAAGCAATACAAGCCCTTGCTTAGGGCACCAAGGGAAGGGGGCCACCACCACAGAGTACCCGTACCATAGCTGTAGCCACCTAATTTTAAGGAATATATAAATATAATAAAAAACCAGTTTATATTTAATATAGTTGTGTGTTCTGGTGTGGGGGATGATGGCCTTGAAGAAAACTGCGTTTTTAATGTCTTATTTCGCCTTCAGCGCTTATTGAGTCGTAATGTCTTGCCAGCTAAGCAACGGAAGGGCCAAGGGAGCACCATTATTGGGCTGTGCTTAGGGCATCAGATGGCCTTAATCCGGTCCTGGATTGTGCCCTAAACAACATGGGATCAGGTTACCTGAAGAATCCTCATCTCCCACATATACCTGCCTGAACCCTGAAATCATTTTTGGAAGCTCTTCTCTGGGATTCCCCCTCCAAAAAGAAGTCAGCTAGGTTCCCCCCTCCTCCATTGAGCTGATCCAAATGAGGTGACGGAGAGGGCTTTTTGAATGGTTGCATCCAAGTTATCGAATACCCCCTCCCAGAAAGGATCACCTAGCACCTGTATTGTGATACTTTTGGTGCCAGGTGAAGACACCCCACCCCATACACACACAGCCCTTTTTAGTTTCCGAGCTTAAGTTCCTTGCACGCTTGTTTTCTTTTCCTGTTTTATTCTGATGGCAGTTTAATTCAGTTTTGTCTATGCCAACTTGCCCTAACCTCATGGCCTCCAGATGTGGAGTGCAACTCCTCATACCGGGGATGATGGGAATTGCAGCCTAAGATATCTAAGGGTGGACTACACTGGGACAGGGTTGACTAAACTGTTAGCAACTCTCAAAAGTTTCAGGCCCTGGCTTTTCCTGGCGCTACTGGATGATGTCGGTGATCAAACGTGGGACCTTCTGAATGCAAAGTAGAAGCTTTACCACTAAGCCACGGCCCTTTCCGAATGCCACGCAGCATTAAAAAGGGAATAAACATAGCATTACTGATTTGCCTACTTCCAGCACTTGCTTGTAAGCAGGAGTTTACTTCGGGGCTAGAGCCCATGGTATGGTTTGCAAGTGAGAACCTGTTTAAGGAAAGGCTGCATAGCAGCCCCACCCTTCTGCGTTTGCATTTCAAGCAAGCATATTGAAAACAGGGATTTGGCACTCTGCCACTGCCTAACTTCTCTGCCACAGTAAAAGCAGGAACATCAAAATGAAAGAGAAAAATATCCTTCCTGTTTGCTCAAACCTGTGCTCTCTGCGAGGTGTTTTTGCAAGTGTTTGGGTGCCCCCTAGTGGAAGTCAGTGGGAAAGTGTTTGTTTTAAATATATTCAGTTTTGTTTAGCAAAAAAAAAACAACTTTTCACTTTGCATTTGCCTTTCTTCAGTCCTCCAAGAAACTCGTTTTTATCCTTGCAGCTTCCTTTTCAGAAAAGTTAGGCTGAAAACTTGCAACTGGCCCAAGGTCACCTGGAGAGCTTCACGGCTGAGGGGAAATTAGAACTCTCTGATCTTTGCCCACCACTGTCTACTGACAGTAATCTAATAGGTGCTTCTCTGTAGATTTTAGTGGATTACTTTTATTTAATGTGATTATTTAGATTTTAAATACATGTTTTCCTGACAGTTGAAGTTTTGCATGTTATGATATTGATTTGCTGAGCAGTTTGGGAAGGTGGAAATTGATGGTTAATCATCACACTGGTTGAGGCTACTGAATATTCTCTCATTTGACTTGTTTCAGCGGGGAGGAGGTATCCAGTATCAAGATCCTGCAGTTGTGCACACATTAGTAATAGACCCATGTTATTTTAAAAGGACGTAAGAACTTAAGTACTGTCCTGGATCAGACTGACAGCCCATCTAGTCCAGTGGCCAACCAGCTCTTGACCAGGAACCCGAGTGCAACAGCACCCTCCGGCCCATGTTCCCCAGCAACTTTATGGGCTAGAAACTGAGAGCCAGGAGCTCATTATATGACTTCTGTCCAGCAGGCAGATACTCATACATGTGACACTCAGTGCAATACACTGGGAAGCCCCTACACCTCTGCTGGCTTTCTACCTTCATAACTGGTTTTTTATTGTTATTCTTGCTTTATACATTTGTTTACTATGAATTTGGTACTGGGAGAAGGTAGGGAGTTTATTTAGCGCTTAGTGTTTTGTTTTTTTTTTATTTAAAGTTACTTACTGTGAGTTTCTTACTGCCCTGGCTTCCTCGCCCTGCTGCTAAACTCACCCAGTTGCTTAACTCGCATGTGTCCTGATGCTTTGTCACTATTTGTAGTTTTTCAGAGAAAGGATATGGGTATACAACTTCAGTGATCCCTAATGGGTTTCCCAGGCAAGAAATGCAAATTTTAGCACCTCGTGGCATTTGCAGAAATATTCTGAGTTTAGGGCTTCTGTACCATTTGCATCTTCCTGATTTTTAAAGCTCTTGTTCCCAGTTCATTTTTTTATCATGACATTATCTTCCTTTACTTTAGATATGGTTCTTACCTGGTGTGGAAGGAATTGGGAGGCTTCAATGACAAATCCATGGTTCCACTTGGACTATATGCAGGACAATTAGCATTAAACTGGTCATGGACTCCCATATTCTTTGGGAAACACAAATTAGGATGGGTAAGTGTTGCAATGTATGTGCCAGGCAGTGGTCTTGTAGCTTAGAATTGTGGTTTTTAAACTTCCTGCCTTAAGAGTACCCTGTCTAAATGTATTTATTCATCAGAGAACCCTTGTACATCTGCGACAGAACCCCTGGTGTGCTGTAAAAGATTCTGGGGCATGTTCTATGGAGCAGAGTCAAGCCTCTGGCCAGGCATCTCGGTTACTTCCCATCTGCTGATAATGTACCCAACAAGAAACTCAAACATGAACATTTATATACATTTAATTGTCATGGCTTGGCATCCCAGGAATTGTAATACGACCGTGGTGATCAAAATCTGCTAGAGATCCCTGGCCAGTTAAGTCTCAACAGGACTGTGGGAGCATAGGAAAGAAAACTGTCCCTCTGTTGCAATGCTGGAGCTCAGCAAAAGTGATTTATTTTCATAGTGTGTCTTCCAAAATGAAATAGTTCACATAATGCACGATCACGTTATAGAACTGTAATCTGCAATGATGGCAACTAACTTTTTTAAAGTGACAGAGACAAATTACACGTTATGCTAGTTGCATAGGGCAGTATCCGACATGGCTGTCCGCTTATGCTATTGACATGCTGCTAACCCAAGCAACTTCTAGTGGTACATCAATAGCATAAGCTGGTGCAATGAGTTTTCTGGGGAATCCCATTTTACCAGCTTGTGCTATTGGCGTACCACTAGAGATCTCTTACGCTAGCGGAATATAAAGTGTAAGCAGATCAGCAGAGTAGGATGCTGAGGTTTGTCTTTTTTTCCCCCCTAGTGTAAGCACACACAGGCCTGATTCGGATCAGGACCCCCCCCCCCCCATGCTTCAGGAAGGGAGGATTAAACCTGGCCCTCCCGTCATTGACTTCCTGAAAACCCAGCCCCATGTGTGCCTCTTGGCAGGTGGGGTGGCGGTTGCTAAGAAAAGAAAAAAGCCTCCATTGATACTAGTGGAGCCTCCCCCCCTTTTCTTTTGTTAAACTCCCTTCAAAGTAGGGAGTGGGGACGGTTTAGGAAATCAAACAGTTGGGAGCACGGTGGCCCCAATCCAAATCAGGGCCACAAGCACTCACACAAAAGCCAAGCCTCAGCTACGTGCTATGCGATTGGCATAACTTGTAGTTCAGCTCTTACACAAGTACAGGGAGGATGCTATTAGCCATGCTAGTTAAATAGAATTTCCATATTTACCTCCATTGTACAGATAATAGTGACAGAAGAGAGGGTGGCTATCGTCTTCATTACACGAACTAGGTATTTTTGATAGAAATAGTAGTCTAACAAATGATTTGTGGTGTCATTTGGAATACAACTCTTAAGGAATTCCTCAGGTGAAGTTTTTTTCTTCATTCTCATCCAAGGAAGCAGTTATTTGAGGTCAATGTGCAACACAAACGAATAATCCCTTCTCCATCCTTTCTGAAATTCCCTGCCCCTTTTGGGAAACCTCTATCTTGACTGCTTCTATAGCAAAGGTGTTGCGAGGCAGATCCTTTTTTGCCATCTTCAAAGGCTTCTTCATAGAATTAAGTTTTTGAAATCACCTTTTCGAACTGCCTCACCGGTAGAGGCCCTGCTCTTGCACATGAGACATTTCTCCTGCCTGCTCACTAGTTGGAAAAGGAAGAGAAGTCTATTAGGGCATGCAACTCAGCTCTGGGGAAGCAGGACCACTTTCCCCTGCTTTAGTGTCCAGCAGAAGAATCATCCCCCTTCCACGGTGGGTTTCTCATGTTCAGTGGTGTAGTGGAGCCAGGGAGGGCTCTTTGCAACAGCGAGGGCAGGGTGAATGTTCCCACCAGCGATATATTGTTTCCTGTTGTAACATACAATATTTTTGGTGGCTTGGTTTTGAATGGGCAATTAAGCCCCATTAGGTTTACAGGAGACCTGCTCCTGATGGAGATGAAAACTGACAGATATGGATCTACACAGGTACCTGAATTTTGGGGATGCTCCTTGTGGGAGTGGCTATGGGGACTTTCATGATGAGCATCTGCACTTCGACATGTACCATGACACCACTGCTCATGTTGTGTCGCTGAGCTCTGAGGCAAGCAGAAGTTCTCCTGTTCTACCTCCTCCAAGCCCCAGAGCAATATGAAAGTGTATTTATTAAAGTTGCATGCAGCCCACCTTTCCCCAAAATAGTGAAAAACGAGTCCCTGGCCTATACAGAGGATGTGGGAAAGCAAATAGCAGTGAGCACGTATTATGGTTTGGCTGGTAAAGACCAGCTAAAATTTGTTAGCTCCTGCCTATCCATAACTAGAAATAAGTAGGGTTATTGCTGCTTTGCTTCAGGAAGTCCATGGATATTTCCTGTATTCCTAGACAAGGGTTTAATTAATGTGTTAAGTGAATGCAAAGGAATTAGCACAAAGCTCCTTGTTTTAAGGCAAAGGAGGATGTCCGAAGCTCTCTCTGCTCTGGAATGCAAAGAAAACTGCATTTTAATCCCATTCTGTTGTTTCAGGGGCTGGTCACTTTATTACTTACCACAGGAGCAGCAACAGCTACAACAATAGTCTGGTATCATGTCAACAAAACAGCAGCATATTTGATGTACCCTTATTTGGCCTGGCTAACCTTTGCCTCTGTGCTCAACTATCGTCTCTGGAAAGACAATCGCGCTAAGAAGCACCAGTAACGTGTACATATTTTTCTAAAGCAAAACTTGGCAAAAACATTTTTTTTAAAAAAGGAAGAAAAGATATATTTTCTAAATTGGACTACAATTCCACCATTCCATTACTTAAAACCACTTGCTGTCTCAGACAATTGTAAAAGATCGTATTCATGTTACCATGCAAATAGAAGTCTACTACTTTAAACTGAAATAAAATTAAATGAGACTAAGGAATTCTACGATCATTAGCAACGTATTTGTAGTGGTGTGATCTTTAAGTCCATGGTGGCTTGGCAGGTTTCGCTTTAAGCTTTATACATGTGAGTACTTCTTTGCTCATCACAAGACTGTTCACAGCTGGATTTATGAACAGACTCCACTGGAAAGCACCGTGAGTGAGGTAATATGCATGTTTTACCTGTTGCTGCATGCAACCTTCTAGGGGTAACCATGGAACCATGAACCAGCCTAAAGAATAGTGCTATAGAAAAAGCCCTAACTTCCTGGGCTTTGACATCATGCCCCACAGCCATCCCACTGGGATTTGTTTTAGGGGAACTGAATACCTTCCCTTTATCTATCTTGAAAACAATAATAACTTCTTGTTTAGTTTACCTGAGACAAAATAAGTCCCCTAAACATTTGTTAGGTAGCAAGAATGGCTGGTCTCTCACACAGCAGCTATAGTGGCCAAAGAAGTCTTACCACATCAAGGTTACGTCACACTGCAAGGAATCATGTCAGGAATTTTAAAGTGCATCCATGGTGGAGACTTAAGCCTAAATGGAGGTAGGCGTACCTTTGCCCTCTCCATAGGACCAAGAAATCCAACAGGGAATTTTGGGAGTACCACAGGGAATATTTCTGCCTGCAGTTCTCAGTGCACAAGTGAGCCAACGTAAGATGCTACTGGAACGGGGAGAAAAATTCTACCCAAAGCACTCCACGTTCAGTCTTCTGGCAAAGTGATCGGCTCTCATTATCAGGACCCAAACAATCCAGCAAAATTCTGACCGATTCAAAGGTTAGCAATTCAAAAAGGCTACATGGAGGATATAAGTGAGCTGTTTTTAATAGTTCATTTGCACATTATTAAACTCTGAATATGGTGGGCAAGCTCCGTTTCTCCAGTAATGTCTTAGAAATATATTGGTGCTTTTACATCGTTTGCCTGCTACTGACCTTTCAAAATACAATTCTAAGGACATTGCTTGAATCTCAGAGGCAGAATCTTTTCCTTCAAAATTCACCCAGAAGTAAGAAAAGCTGAACATCCCTACATTCATTTTCTTTGTACTCAGTACCACAGGTGATAGCAGATTATTCTGAAGCTTGGGGTGTGGTGAGGGGCACAAGACGGATAACTGAACCAGAGTTAGATTTTTTGGTACACACTCCTTCAATGCCCAGGAAGTTGCCTTATACCGAGTCAGACCATTGGTCCATCTAGGCCAGTATTGTCGACACTGACTGGTGGAAAGAAAGCAGGGCTGGCGCAGCAAATAAATCGCTGCAATTTTTATTTTATATTACATCTTTACCTGGAGAAAAGAATTTGGAGGCGGTCCTCCGCTACACCAAAGGCAGTCTCTGGTATTTTGCTGTGACATTGCTTATTCTAATTAAAATGAAAACTGTGTGGTCACAAGCCAGCTGCAGCCTTCAAATAAAATGCTTTGTTTTCCAAATTAATGTGGAGCTAATTAAGAGATGGGAACATAACCGTGTTAGGACAAACAATGGCCTCAATTAAATGCAGCAAATCATCAAGCAGGTTGAGAAAAGCTTCCTTGTAAGCAAGTACAAGGGACAGAAGAAACTGCTACTGAACTTCTGTGATCTTCAGTATACAATAATACATATATACCGTGAAAGCAAGCTGGTGATAAAATAACAGCAGAGAAACAAGAAAAAAAGAGCAGACGACAGCTTAGAAGTACACTATGCATATTCCACCTGATGGAATAGGCCATTGTCTTTTTTTTAACCAGCATAGGAAAAATACTTGCATAAGCAGCTCATAGAACTGAAATGTAAATATATGTATATCGTTGCGAAGTACACATTAGCCAAGTCAAGCCAGATGAAGCTAGACAATGGAGGTCACGTGGCACTCTTTGGGTTCATCCAAGAAGAGGGTGCTGAAGACATCATTGAAGAAGGTTGGGTGGTATTTGCAGGCTCTGTCGCAGTCAGGGTTGAAATTCACCTCCAAGATCTGAGGCAGCATGTGTGGTTTCCCTAGAAGATAGATAATGTAATTATGGGGGGTGGGGAGAGCTGCAATTCTTTTGGGAAACGGAAATAGATGGCTTTCCTCACCAGGCAGGCAGCCTGGCTATCTGAGGCCAAATGAGACTCTAGTGCTGCAGTATTGTTATGCTGAGGGGGGGGGATTCGGACTTAGAGGTGTTCAGTCACAATCCCACGGATGGTAGATGGTGTATTAAATACAAACGAGTTGCCATAGTCCTCCTTATCACTATCCTACTGCTTACACTCCACACCTATGTGTGCTCTAAGTGGTCATACATTCCTGGTAACCCTTATTATGGCGACTCTCAAACTGGGGGAAATTGCTCAGGTGGACCCTGCTCCGATGACACGCTAAACCATGGTGGTTAAGCATTTTGAGCTGAACATTATGGCTTAGCATGTCATGTGAACCATTCCCAACCATGGTGGCTACATAACCACTGTTTAAATACGCTTACTAACCATTTGCTGCAAAGGGATGAGTGGACTAACCACGGCTTACCATGTTGTCTGAACGGGCCCACTAAGAAAGAGAGGGCTGCGTAAAGCCATGTGGGGAATGGTGGCTAGAGTGTTGGACTGGGAGTTGGGAGATCCGGGTTCTAGTCCCCACGTGGCCATGGAAGCTCACTGGGTGACTTTGGGCCAGTCAGACTCTCAGCCCAACCTACCTCACAGGGTTGTTGTTGCTGTGAGGATAAAATGGAGTGGAGGAGGATTGGGTATGTTGCCTTGAGTTTTTAAGGAGGGAAAAAAGCGGGATATAAATGTAATAAATAAAAATAATAAACCAGGAACTTCTCAGCTCAGGCTCTCAGCCTTATGCTACACTAGCAACATGGTGTAGTATCTCTGGAAAACTGTAGTTAAGGTGGCTTAAATAGTACAGGTAACCCAAAGAGGAGGATCCAGGCCGAGATAGCATGCAAATCTACAACCCACTCCCATTCTCTCCACCATGGCTATGAGAGGCCTTTTCTCATGGCAGCAGAAATATTTCTGCATTCATTCATTTGCATGTATTACAAACACAGTTAAGGTTAAACAAACACTGTTCTGAAACTTGCAATACGTTTTCTTTGTGGATGAAAAAAGCCTTCTCTCCAAAGTAGCACTTTTATGAGTAGGGTCCATAGAGATTTGCCTGATTTTCCATTCCTGCTATAGCACCCCTAGGTGCATCAGATGCCATTCCAGAAAGAAACCACCACCCCCAACCCGCAAAAGTGGCCTTTTGTGTGTGTATTTGTTAGGTGGAGGATGAGAGGCTATAAGTGGGAAGGCCCCTTAGAAAAAAACCTGAAGGGAAAAACCCTTGGATCTCAATTAATTGTGAAAAAGTGGGGAGGGAAAGTACTTTTCATGAGCTGCGCAAAGCTTTAATGGCTACTTAAGAATGAAATCCCCTTTCCGTTTCTAAAAAAATGTGATGAAAAGAGAAAGAAGAAATTACCATCACCGGATGTATCCCACTTGAGCATCAGGTCAATGGCATATATGGCTCGTGAGGATGGGTATTCACAGATGCCAAGTGGTGCGGGTTTTGCACAAGCAGCTTGGAATAATTCAACGAACGCCTTAAAAATATCTTCCTGATGACAAAGAAAGTCACATTTACCAGAGGCACAGATGTTCATAGCAAATGAACCTGAGTCTCATTCTGCATTTTAAACAGAAGGTGGTGGCTGAAGATCACGAGGGAGAAAATTCTCAGAGGAAACTGCGCGCGCACCGCCCCCACCCGCCCTTGGCTATATAATAGGTCCTGTTTTACTATCTCTCTGACCTCATCTCCAGTAACGGCATAACAAGGAGAGGGCATTAAAAGAAGCCCAGCCCATTATGTGGATTTGTGTATATGCCTCATCTCCTTTTTATTTTGAAACCACTCATAAGGACTTGTACCAAGTCAAGCGAAGGGTCTAGATAGTCCACGATCCAGACTAGCAGTTGCTCTCTAGAGATTAAGGCAGACGGTGGCAATTACAATCAGGAGCTTCTGCAGGCAAAGCTTATGCTCCAGGGTTGAGCTATAGCTCCTTCCTTCTGCTCAGGACATAAGGCTGTTAAAGAATGGCAGAAGCATTTGAAAGAAAGAAATGATTTTAAATGACATCACTGTTGACTCTGACAAATTAGCACTGCAGCAGTAGGGAACAGTCACATACATGTGCAGCCAAAAGAATATAATTGGTGCAAATTGTGTGGACAAGAAGAGTGGCTCCATTCATGGAGTATCATCTGCAGGAGATGGTCATGATTAATCTATAGCAGAAAATGGAAGCATTGAAGATTGCTGGGTGGTTGTTTTTTGCCAAAAGGTGAAAAATGAAACAACTGAGTAACTTACTTCAACAGCTTTCCAAGAGCACTCAGGATACTGCTTCTCAAAGAGAGGAATAAATTCATTATAGTGGATCTGAAAATATGACACCATTTGATTAGTAATGTATCTCTTTAAAGGATATCAGGTGCTTTATAATTTTCACCTCTGTCTTCCTTACAATAGCCCTGTAACTTCGTTTTTTCAGACTGCCGCCTTCCCTCCCCTTGTGCTCTGAGAATCTATGAGGGCCACGTGAAGAAGAGCCTCAATTTTAGGCAGTGACAGGCAGCTCAGCAGTCCTCCAGAAACACAAATCCAACCAACATCCCTCATTTTATTGGGCTGCGTCCAACATCTGTGGTGGTGGAAGGCACCTCAGGCAACCTATCTTTTGCTCCTCCCTCCTGTACCCCCTAAAGACCTTCTCCAGGGCTACAGTGGGTGGTGGGGGGGACTCATCCAAAATCTTGTTCCAGTGCTCAGCTCCCAAGATGTTCATAATAACAATAACTCAGCAGCCAGCCAGCTAGCCAGCCACCCAGCCAGCCACCCAACCCCATCCTTTAGCAGGGGCAGCTGTACGAATGTCACACGTGATTATGGTGGTTCCAATCCAGACTGAGGGGCCCATGCCCACAATTTGCATTGCCAAACACTGACCCATTAAAATAAATGGTTCTCTTTTTTGGCAATATAAATTGCAGGCCCAGGTGCCCTTATTGAGATCAGGTTAAAACCCCCACCCCATACTACAGTCCCCCATCTGGATCAGGCTCCCTGCACCTACTCTAGAGTAAAAAAAACAAGCCAGCATAGCTGCTTGCTATGCTCTTAAAGTAATGTGTGTTTGGGGTCTCAGAGACAAACTTACCCACTTTCGAAACATGTCACTGGCTTATCTAGTAAGGGCTTGGGGGAGTTCACATTCAACCTAACATGCATCTACTTACACAACTCTCTCATTCCAATCTGAAGATGAACTCTGCTATTCTGTACAATGTATTCACCTGTTTTAAAGACACTCCAGGAGCATAGTTCATTACGGTAAAATGCTTCTCATAATCATCCAAGTCATCAAGTGAAAATGGTCTTCAGAAGGGGGGAGGGGGAGGCAGAATCAACATATGAAATGTTCATGGAATTCAAAAATTCTAGAAATTCAAATCTTTTCAGTGTATTATTATTAGTATTATTAGTATTGTTGTTATTATTATTATTATATTTATTTATATCCCACCTTTTCCCCAATAATGGTACCCAAGGAGGCTTACAAATTAAAACATGTACAGTTAAAACAAATAACGATATACAAAAATTAAAATTAAACATAGTACCATTTAAAAATATTTAAAACATTTTAAAAACATTTTAAATACACATAATTAAAAAATCCAAACTATAAACAATACATCCACAAAGGTCTGAATTACTCCCCAAAGGCCTGCTGAAACAGAAAAGTTTTAGCCTGCCTCCGAAAGCACACCAAGGAGGGAGCCAGTCTAGCTTCCCTGGGAAGGGAGTTCCAGAGCCCCGGGGCAGCCACCGAGAAGGCCCTCTCTCTCGTTCCCACCAGGTGTGCCTGTGATGGTGGTGGGATGGATAGAAGGGCCTCCCCTGAAGACCTCAGGGGATGGGCAGGCTCATAAGGGAGAATACATTCTTTGATAAGTTGGTCATTACCTATTTGAAAACCGGAGCCAAAACACATCGTAAACATAGAGCCTGAGTGGCTTAACTGATCGCAGCAGCACAATGTAGCGAATGTCAAATTTAACTAGCCCCACATCTTCAAGATGAAACAAGACTGGATTCTCAATATACTTAGACACCACCTGAAACAGAAGAAAAATGCAACAAATTATGTAGCGCATACGATGAGGAAAAGTTTGTTCATTTCAAATGTCTGTATATAACCTTTGGGGCAATTTTAGGCTGTCAATTGTGTAAAAACAACAACAACAACAACAAATAAGAATAATTGTGAAAGCAACTCCTAAAATAAATGGGCAGCTGCTGTACACTGTAATGAGGGTATTGAAACCCCCACCCCAAAGCAAAGGTACAATGTTTTCCTTTAAAATATGTACCAGCCCTTCTTCAGGCACAGATGGCTTTCAAAAGATGGTGTTTTCCCTTTATAAAGGTTCAATTAAAAGTTTTATTTGCATATTATATCATAATATAGAGTTATTATCTATCTAAATTAATTTACAGCTTCCTCCTCCTCTATGATTTTGCTATTTTGTCCATTCAAGAAAATGCCTTAGGGTGCAATCCTATGCATGTTTAGACAGGAAAAAGTCCTACAACTCCCAGCATGCTCCAGCCAGCATGGTTGGCTAGGGAATGCTGAGAGTTGTAGGACTTCTTCCTGTCTAAACATGCATAGGATTGCACTCTTTTATAGTACAGAAATTAGTGCAAGTGAAAATGTCTATATACACACCCAATGAGGACTAGTCTCATACAATCCAGCAGAATCTTGCAACATACCACTACAGATTGCAAGGGGTGTGGAGAGGTGGGGGAGATAGATACAGAGTAGCAGTGTTACCATCCACTGCAGCCTGAAATAGTACAGTCAAGAAAAAAATCACTACTTGATCCTGCTGATTGTTTTCTACTGGCAAACGTTACAAATGAGCTGCCATGTAAACAAAGGATCATAGGACATTATTTGCTTTGGAGGAAAACCTTAAGTCTAATCACTTAGCTTCATATTGATTTCAAAATGTATAAACTGCCTTATCCAAAGCACAATCAGGCTACCCATTGAAATCACAAATTAAAGAGCAAGTTACAGCCCCAAAAGCCAACAGCTTCAAAACTAGAGTAAAATCAACATCATAAGCAACAGACTTCATTTCTTCTGGTACGTCAACTTTGACACAGGCTCCAGCTTTTAAACTCTGCTTTCTTTGCTACCGCTATTCCCCTTTGACTGAAAGCTACTTAGGATGAAAATCTTTGCACACCTAGCTGTAAGCCCTACCGAACACAGCAACACTTCTCAGTAAATATGCCTAGGGTTGTGCAGTGAGTTTAGAAAGTTTTAGCTACCTTTAGCTGAATTATTTTAACCTGCTTCTCAACCAAGAAGACATGCTGGAACTTAAAAGGGATTCAAAAGGGATCTTTGCATTCTGGTTTAGGATCCTAAAGAACTAACCTAACAGAAATTGTGAGAACAATTTGATGCCAGGCAACATTACTGGCTTTCTCTATCAAAAGGTGTTATTAAATATTTGTTGCTGGAGTTAGAAAAGCATGCATTTGATGCTGAAAACTTAATGACCAACAGCAAAGCGATGAGTTGGTTATGACAGCCAAAAACTGCCATACCTAGTTTTATTACCGTCCTTAAATGCACAGAGATGTGGCTTGAAACGAGCTGTTAGAAAAAACACTTCAAACATTGTAAAGTAAGGGCTAGGACCAGCAAAAGCAAGCTCATGCTCTGGCAAAGTCATTTAACACTTTTTTAAAAAAAAGGAAGAAAGAAAACATGAGCTCCTCCAATCTCTTCCAGAAAATAAAAAAGCCACATTTTCAAAGCTTGCATTGCTCCAACCTTAGGGATGCTCTCTCTCTGCCTGATGATATTGTTAAGGCTCTTGGTGATGTGAGTGTCCAAGCTCCTGGCCAGGTTCCAGGGTTTGCATATCCAATGGTTGTCTTCTCCTCTACAGCAGGATCCAAAGAAGGAAAGAAGGAAATACCATGAGTGTATCCACTTAATGTCTCAGTGCAAGCACTTATTCCTAGTAAAGGAAGGTCTACACCAGGCTGCACAATCTGTGGTCACACCAAGCCAGATTTTATTTGTTTGTTTGTTTATTTATTTATTGTCTATACCGCCTAATAGCTGAAGCTCTCTGGGCAATTCACAACAATACACAGATCAAAACAGCATAAAATAATTAAAATCTATAACATTTCAAACAATTTAAACAGCTAAACAATTTAAACATGTTCACGCATCAGGCATAGATTCCCATCATATGCCATTAAATGCCAGGGAGCAGAGGCATTTGCCCACCATTTTTTTTTGGTTTTTATCAAAAGATGCAAGGTGCCGAAATGGATCAAGGCTAGCCAATGAAGAACTGTATTGGACCACAAAAACAGGAGGTTTATTGTACTCTGTGGTAGGCCTAAAGACACGGCTGGTGAGTTGTGGGGCTCAAAAGTTACACAGGCCTGCTCTAAATCCCAGGATATATTGATTTAAATTTAGCTATCAATAATATGGTGTAGTGGTTACAGTACTGGACTGGGACTCAGAGGAGACCCAATGTCAAGTCCTTACTCAACAACGAAGCTCACTGGGTGACTTTGGGCCAGTCACAGATTCTCAGGGTTGTTGTGAGGATAAAATGGAGACAAGGACACTTGGGTCCCTTAGAGGAAAGGCAGCATATAACAAATAACAAATACACCAATTAAAAGAATTGTACATTTTAGAATTGTGTGTTGTTGTGATGTGCAAACCTTGCACTATGGATTAACTATGGGTTAACTATGAACAATCCAGAGTTCACAGCCCAACAACAACCCATGGGTTCTTTTCCTACAGTGTTCATGGTTAACAACCTGTTCACACATAACAACCTATTAGTTCAAAAACCACGGGTTAATTGCTAGGTTGTTTAACTATTAAACAACCTAGTAGTCTGGGTTTGAACATCATACTCAACAGGAGCAGATTGTGGTTTGCTGAGCTGATCGTGGGTTGCTAAGTAAAAAAGGAAGAGTTGGATGCGCTGCAGGCACTGATCCCATGCATCCTTGACACCCATCTGTTTTTAAACTTATGGGTTATTGTTACGTGCAAACTAGATCAATGTTAAACCATAATGCACTGTTCGCACATAATGGTAACACACAATTCAGTCATATTCAACATATACTTTGGGTAGTCATTACGTGCAAACTGGGCTAATGAAACAAGGGTTAAAAGCATGTAGCCCTATTTTTCATGCTTAGGAGATCCTTGCTATTAAAAAACATTTCCTCCAACTACAGTGAGCCAATACACATTATTTAACCCATGATGAGCTGGATGGGTGCAGCTGCCATTTTCAATATATACCCCCAACTGGGGCAATTGAGATTTGGGACAGGTCATGCAAACCCCTCTCATTGTGGGTATTCAAGGGTTAAACAACCCTTGGATAACCCTCAATTAGTAGTATGGTTATGCAAGGGTTAAGACAGCAATAGCTGAGGCCAAAGTTACCAGCTTATTTTGCCTGGTATAAAATCATCATGATTTTATGCTAAACACAGTATGTCCAATATGAAGAGTGAATACTGAAACTAGGGCATACCAAACGTGGATGTGGATGGTTGCTTCTGTGTAGGAAATCTACTCACCTTATCTCACGCTGCTGAAAGAAACGGATGAACTGTGGTAATTCTGTATGAAGGTTAAAAGTACGAGGCAGCCAGTTTGGCCCTTCTGAGCCTCCAACTCGCCTTGAGACTGATGCTAGGCAATCCTTCACGGTCAAGAGATTCTCACATGGAAACTGATTCAACATCACGTGAGGTCTTTCCTCACTTAGTTTCCTACAAGGAAAGGAACTCATTTAAAAAAAGAGAGTTCCATGGCCAAATATATGCATATTGGACAGGTAAGAAAAACTGTTACTTGCAGGGAAATAGCTGTGTAACCTGTAATCTTTGAAGTGAGAGAAGTTGTAGAGAATATCTGCTTCTTGCTCAGAGTCCGTAAATTCAAAACGGGAATGAGTCAGATTCTGTAGCACCTGTTGGAGATCTGTGTAAACTCTGGAAGAAGGCGGGGAGACATGAAAGAGAAAGGTATACTGCAGCACAACTTAAAGTTCCTGAGAAATGTTTCATTGGTATAGGGGGAGTAATTTCCCTAGAAATTGAACATTTTTGAGACACTACGGGACTCCCTGCTTTCCAACCTATATATCGCATAATGTATTTTCTACAAGACTGTAGAAATGTATTAACACATCTATATGCCATCCTAGCTCACTATTAAAATCAAACTCCACAGCAACATCATCAACGCAAGATACAACAGAATAATTTAAAAACACATGCACATATATAAGATCAGAGGCAGGATAGCTTCATAATGTCAGCAGCACCATAATCCCCCAAAGCCTGGGGCAAACGTAGTACTTTTTTCCAATATCTTAAAAATTCCCTCTTCCGTGTGGGGACTGCTTGCCTTTTTAACAATCTTCCAATAATGAAAACATTTCTGCTTAGTATAAATGAAAGACCAAAACCCCAAAAAAGTTATGTCTCAAACAAATTAGTCACTTAACTGCATGGGTTTTAAACAACTAATGGGCTGATCATACAACCAAAAACAATAGTTCTGAAGAAGGCAGCTTATCTTTTGTACGCGGATGGTGTATTGTTGTATCACTGTGGGTACCACATCAGAAGAGAAACTCCCTCATCTAAGAGAGAAGCAGGAATGCTTCTTCTGTGGATTTAGAAGTGCTTGCCTTACAAATAGACCTTCCCTGCCCCCGCCCTAAATCCTGTTGAGCAAGTCATCAGGGCCATCTCTCAAAAACTACACAGCCTTAAAAATACCCAACAAGTAAATCTTTATACCATCAACAAAACTTGTTGATGAACAGCCTCGCCTGGTCTAACAACATTTCAGGGTGCTTTAAAGGCGGACATCAGCCAAACAATGATTGTCCATTGGAAAACTGGTCTCCCATAAACATCTGAAGTGCAGACTTTTGTTCATCAGTATCAAATGCCATGGTTTACTATCCACAGTGGATGACCTCACATGGAATCTACACTTTCAGTGTTTAGTCACTAAATTACGAGCATGTATTAAAACAATCTACACTCTCATTTCCATTAAAAAAAAAGTTGTCCTTGTAGATAATTAATGAAATTACTATCAACAGAGGTGCAATTCTTTTGCAAGTTAGTCTATGGTGTGTATTTTTAAACTGTACAGTAAATTATATATCTATAAGTATGACATTGCATTTACTGGGACTAACCAAAAAGCCACAACATAGTGAATATGTTTTTGGGTTTTCCACAAGTTTTCTTCAGGCTAGATGTTAAGCAAAACAACGATTAGCAACCTGCCCGTGTCTGAAAATTGTCAGAATGAGGCTATTCCCCAGGTTTCTTTGCCAGGGGACGCTTGCTGTGTATGAACTAGGTGGCCAGTATGAACTGGAATGCCCTCCCAATTGAAAGCTAACTGGTGCAGATACTGCTATCATTTCAGCACCAAGTTTGCCTGGACATTTTAAAGTGTGATGTTGTTTTGAGCTTTGGTCTGCTCTTTTTGCTCTCCTGATCTGTTTTAGCATTGTATGTTTTCATTGTAAATCTGTGCCTTTTTAAGTTCTTATATGTTTTGTTTACTGTCCTAGTATCTTAAGATGAAGGGCAAACTAAAAATATCTTTAATAAATACATACATAAATAAAACAAACAAAACTTGGAGTGGGGGAAAATGCCAGTATGATATTGAAGCCACAAAATCTGCATTTTTATCTGAATTATAATACTGTAAACTACAGTGTAAAGGAATATGTTTTAAACCTCTGATCTGCAGGGTGGATGCCACCCTGATGTACCACCCTGATTGGTAGCAAAATCTTATGTAGCATGTGAAATGTGTCATGGGATCATATTACTTAGAGTGCAAGGAAAATTTGTTAAGTTTTCTACTTGGCCTTGCCATAATGAGAACAACAATTCACAGTTTTGGACTATTTACAAGAATACAGGCAAATGTAAGCATCCACAATTTTTTTTAATTACGCTTAACCACCTGAATATGGATTCACAAAAACAAAGCAAGCAAGCAAGCAAGCACACTTTTGCTCAAAATGTAAAAGAATGCAGGTGTGACGCAAGGTGAAAAAAAGTGGATTTAGGTTAACTCAACCTGGAGCTTACATGCGCAGTACTGAATAGCTGTTTGACATCTTCCTGAATAGAGGAAAAGAGAAAGGCCATCTGTGCATATATTACTACAGATGCTTGGTAGGCCAGCAACCACCACGTCCACTGCATATCTGTTTAATTACAAATATCTACACTGGTGCATTAGAAATAATATGCCTTCCGATTGTAGCGGTTTTAAGTAACTACACACTAAAGCTTTGACGGCCTCTCACACATCCAAACTCTGCAAGCTTCACAATGTTTTCCTTTCTCCACAATGAGTCATCTTCTCCAACACTTTCCTGAAGCAGCTTTCACTGCAAGAGCTAACGTTTCTCCTGTTAGTTCTCCCTACTGATAGATATTTACATTTTCTATAATGCATTTTTATCATGTCCATTAATAATACATTCTCTGGGTGTTTTAATATTGTTAAAATATAGAATACAAAAATGAACACAGAACTAAAAACAAGTTAAGACAAGGTCCAAGTAAAACTAGCAATAGTAGTGCCTAAGATCTAACAAGCACTCAGAAAAGCTTCAGAAAAGAAAAAGGGCCTTCACTTGGTGCTGAAAACACCACCATGTGGATAACAAGCAAGCCTCTCTTGGGAGATCATTCCTCAACTGGGATGCCACCAGTGAACAGACTCTGTCCTTAGTGATTCCTTTGCTTTGCCTTATTTGGCAGGGGCACCTAAGAAGAGCCTCTGAAGGTGATCTTCAGGCCCAGGCAGGTAAATGTAAGATGAGATGATTCCTCAGGTAACCTGGCCACAAATGCTTTAGGGGTTTAACGGTTACAACCAGCACTCTGAATTAAGCCTGTAAACTGACTGTAAACCTGCACAGATTACAAAACACTGGCATAATCACCTCTCTTCACCAAACTGGTGTCCACCAGTTGCTTTGGACTACAAGTCCCAGTATTCCTGACCATTGGTCATGCTGGCTGGGGTGATGGGAGTTGACATCCAAACCATCTAGAGGGCATCAGGTTGGGGAAAGCTGACATATATCACTAAAGAATCAAGTTAAAAGGGCCTAAAACCTGTGCAGTGTTCTACTTGAACTCATCCACTACAAAACATTTAAGATCAAAAGTCCTCCTTTCTTTTCTGCTTCTCTGTATTTCACTGTATTGTCCATTAAGTAGCTAAGAGAAGGAACTAGAACCCAGGCTTCATGTCAAACCATACAATTATTGGAGCTCTATTATTCCTTGGGTGGCTGGCCCTTCAACTGCTGAAAAATCACTACAGAAGCAATATGTTTATTGTAAAGCAATTTGATTTGGAAATACGTACTTGAAGATTTTATTCTTGTCATAAACAGGAAGCTTTATTGAAATTGGAAGTTTCTCCTTGTTTTTATTTAAGATTGCCTAAAAAACAAAACAAAATCCCACTGGTGTTATGGAGCTTTGCATATTTATATTTAGAACAGACTAAATGGACAACCTACAGCCCTAGAGTCACATGCGGTCCTCCGCCTAATTTCATGCAGCTCTTGACAAGAACAAACTGCCCCCTCTCTCTGGCAGCCACTGGGGAGGGGAGGGAGTGTCAGAAAGGGTGGCCACACCCACTTCTGGTTCTGGCCTCAGAAGTTAGCTGGAGACCACCCAGTGCCAGCATGTAGCCCCTAACCAACAACAGGAAATAAAACTTTATCGTTATCAAGCATGGTACGAACAGCTTTGCTGTCCAATCTCATGCGTATTCACAGCGTTCAACAGGGCTTAAGCCAAGAAATGTGTCACAAGATTGATTGGAAGCTGCATATCAAAGGTTGTGAAGAATAGAAATTAGCAAACATATGTTTCCTCTGATGCAGGATAAATTTTGACACAATTCTTTGCACTTTCCTTGTTCAACTATTCCTGGTCTCTCTCAACCCATCTGTTCCAGCTCTGTCAAGCTGCATAAAAGCCAAACACTTCAGTTTCCAGAGAATTCTCTCATTTCTGATAGTGATAATTATTTCGGAACTATGAGGATCAGTCAACCAGTTCTTATTTGATATAGACTCATTTGTAGAAAGTTGAAAGAGACCAAAAATGGGCAACACATTTTTTTGTACAGACTACTTGTAAGATCCCAAAACAGAAGTAGAGTCACTCTAGGGAGTAAGGAGAAGCCAGGTTTAAAGTGCTGAGTATTAAACGCTCATTTTAGCAAAAATCACATTAGAGCCCTTCTCTGGGAGTATACCACTTCAGGTAGGGAAATCATACACACTCTCCCATGTCAAAGTCACCTTATCCCTGCATAGAGAAAGCTAGCTCAAGGGAGACAGAGTACTAAGCTGGAAACTATCTTAGACATGTGCTAGTTTTCTATGAGCACTAAGGATGCTGTTGTTTTTATCTTTCAAATTTTTTTTATGCTTTCACAGCACAGGAGGCATCTACAAATTAGAGAGGGGAAGAAAAACCAAATGCCATTCAATCAAATACTCTTAAAACACAGATGCACACCAGGCATTATTAAATTAGTGGCATTTTTTAAAAAATCCAAGGGGGAACACACAATTCCCCACCTGGAATCTGAAGTATGCCAATCCAGAAGGACTCCAGCATGCGTTTTTGCCGAACTACAGAACTGCCCTAATGCTTTGTGAATATTTCACTTCCCCACTCCTATGCTTGTATGAATTCCTTCTCTGGTTAGCATTAAATATGGTGCAAGATCACATCTATGAAAAAAGAGCCAAGTTCTAGTGCTACGAAACAATCTTTTTCTTTAATCTTTAACAAGCTCTTCGGGCTGCTCTACATGTTTCGGAAAAAAACATCCTTCATCAGGAGCTACATAAAAAACAAATATAACTACAAATTAGACAAATAACAGCTGAAAAATAAAATGTGAAATAGCTTAAGATTAAACACAAAACAACACCCATATCAAATAAAGAACAACCATTTAAAATCCTTCGCTAACAACAAACACTATAGTTACACATTTACACATCCAACTAGAAACACACTGAATGAACTAACCTGAAGGAAAATGTACTTTACTGTAATTTCATAATCATTACCACAATGTTAAAACAATAAATCCTAAATGCAAAAGGAACCAATTCTCAGCTTGTTGGGCATCCTACCAAGCTCAGTTTGAAGCAATTTAATTTAATTCATAAACAGCCGGCAGCCTCAATTGTCTTATCTCTGAGTAATCCTGTTAACACTTAGATGTAACCACATGTCATTATTATTTAAAATATTGTTTTGATTTCAATATGTTTTTAATATAAGTTTTTTGGGTTTCCCCCCCCCAAAAAATCCCACTGATCTACTGCTCCCAACACTGGAAACTTATTTTTGGATTCTATTATTTTTTATATGAGGTCAAATCCAGAGAATTGTTCAATCCCCTGGGTTCCCAACTTTTTTAAGGAAAGAATCCAGAAAAGTGTAAACAGACATTACTCAGTAAAAGAGAACTTTTCTGGATTCTTTCCTTTAAAAGTCTGGAACCCAGGGGATTGAACAATTCTCTGGATTTGACCTCATACAAACAATAATATAATCCAAAAATAAGTTTCCAGCGTTGGGAGCAGTAGATCAGTGGGATTTTTTTGGAACCCCCCCCTCCAAAAAAACCCCTTATATTAAAAACATATTGAAATCAAAACAATATTTTAAATAATAATGATGTGTGGTTACATCTATGTGGTTACATCTAAGTGTTGACAGGATTACTCAGAGATAAGACAATCAAGGCTGCCTGCTGTTTATGAATTAACTTAAATTGCTTCAAACTGAGCTTGGCATCTAAGTAGGAGGAAGACAGTTTGCAGATACTACAGAGCCTGGTGGGGACGCCCAACAAGCCAAGAACTGGTTCCTTTTGCATTAGGATTTATTGTTTTAACATGGTGGTAATGATTATGAAATTACAGTAAAGTATGTTTTCCTTCAGGTTAGTTCATTCAGTGTGTTTCTAGTTGGACGTGTAAATGTATAACTATAGTGTTTGTTGTTAGCGAAGGATTTTAAAAGATTGTTCTTTATTTGATATGGGTGTTGTTTTGTGTTTAATCTTAAGCTATTTCACATTTTATTTGTCAGTTGTTGTTTGTCTAATTTGTAGTTATACTTGTTTTTTATGTAGCTCCTGATGATGGATGTTTTTCTGAAACATGTAGAGCAGACTGAAGAGATTGTTAAAGGTTAAAGAAAAATATTGTTTCATAGCACCAGAGCTTGGCTCTCATTTTTCATCGGTTTAGTGGTGCTCTTTCCCTCTTCTTTCTAGCAAGATCACATCTGCATCAGCACTAACCAGGATTAATACTAACAAACATCTAACACAGATTAGCACTGGTGCAGATATAATGTTCCACTGCACTTAATGCTACCTAGAGAAGAGGGAAGATGGAAACATGCAAACCCAACAGCAAGGTCCCCATCTCTTAATTATGGTTAGAAAATGACTTAAGCTCTTGGCTGCCATTTTAAAATGGGGCAAAAAAATTAGAATTGTACCTGGTACTGATCATCTGATGGCTCAGTGGTGAAATAATTAATATCTAGAACCTCACTGGGTAGCCATGGCAATAGCCGACACATCCTAATTAAATGATTGGTTTCTCCATAGGCAAAGTCACGGGTCACTTCCTCTATAAGAAAATGAAAACTGTATGTAGGCGTTTCTATGTCATGGATGCACTATTGCCAATAGAAACTTGCAACAGGTTACAACACAGACCATACCAAAACTTCTACCTTCTAATAAGAAATGCTAATGGTTTAGGCCCAGCAGATTTAGTGCTTTGCAACCAATTCCATTTTTGCTTTTAAATAAAAGCACAACTTAAGCCACAACTTTAAGGCCACCTAGGCCCCACGGTTGGCTGGCTTGGGTGAGTAAGCACTTTTTCAGACAAAGAAGTTTTTGTAAGACAGATGCAAAGTGGCTCTTTTCCTTTAGTTCTAACATATACGAGCACAGTTATATGCTAGCAAGTAAGCTAGGAAAACTTTTTGTAGGCTAATAACTTTCAAGGGCTTTATTGTAACACGATTCCAGCCAGGTTTACATTTCTGCCCTAGCACTTGGTATGAAAACTGGAAAGTAATTAAGATCATCACTTACTAAGTTCAAATATAATTTAACCCATTAAAAATGAGGAGCACCTTCTCAAACTGTAGTGAGAATCCCTAATGAGTGATGAGAAAAACAAGAACAATCCTACACATGCAATAACCTGGAGTAGAAATGAGTAACTGGAGCAGTCCCCCGAGGGATACCACCTAGCTTACCAGTGGTAAACCCAGGCACAACAGAGGGGTCAGTGTCACCTATAATAATAGGACTTGCTCACAGGGCACTTTGACTTGCCCCACCATTTTCAAAAGTGATCCTCTGAGAAATCTAGTTATCTACCAGGGCCTTAGAGCACCACATTCTGTCTGCTATTGGAGGCATGATACTTGACTGCACAGGCCACCGGCCTGACCCTGCTTATCTCTTCTCCTGTTCCTAGAACGTACCTGTTGTAAAACACACACTTACCGCCAGTCTCAAGGTCTCTTAAGGGCCAGAGAACCGTATAAGCAATTTGTTGTGGCATGTAAAATAAAGGTGCTGTTGCAAAAGTGGGTTCATCTGAATGCTGGATTCGGGATCCAAATTCATCCATAATATACCACACAGGGACCTTCTCTTCGGCAGTCTAAACAAGAAGAACAAACCTAGTCACATCATCATCGTATTTATTTCTTACCCGCCTCTCCCTTTGGATCGAGGTGGGGAACAACATTAGTATAACAATACAATAAAAATCAAATACATAAAATTAATTAAAAGAGCATGTAAACCAATACAATATCAAGTTTACAATCAACACATCTTAAAATTCTTGGTTTAAAATTCATCTGGGTAGGCCTGCCAGAAGAGGTTATTTTTTATAGCTGTCTTAAACTCAGAGAGACAGTTAAGATGATGAATCTCTTCTGGTAGGTCACTCCACAGTTTGGGGGTTACAGAAGAAAAGATCCTCTGGGTAACAGCTGTCAACCTAGTTTTAGCTGACTGTAGTAAGTTCTTCCCAGAGGACCCGAGTGTACAGGATGGATTGTACGGGAGAAGGCGATCCTGCAAGTAACCTGGATCCAAACCATGTAGGGCTCTAAAGGTAATGATCAACACATTGTACTTCACCCAGAAACTAATTGGCAGCCAGTGGAATGATTTTAATGTAGGGGTAATATACTCACCTCTAGATGTACTGGTGACCAACCTGGCTGCCACATTTTGAACTAAATGAAGTTTCCAAACTAGATACAATGGTAGCCCTATGTACAGCTCACTGCAGAAGTTGAGCCTTGAGGTTACCAGCGCCTGCACTTCCAACTCTAGGAAAGGGCACAGCTGCCGCAACAGCCAAAGCCGATAGTAGGCACTCCTGGCTGTCACACCTCTCTGGGCTGTCATTTGGAGCGCCGGATCCAGGAGCATCCCAAGCTGCGAA
This sequence comes from Anniella stebbinsi, assembly GCA_029215795.1. Taxonomy (NCBI): domain Eukaryota; kingdom Metazoa; phylum Chordata; class Lepidosauria; order Squamata; family Anniellidae; genus Anniella; species Anniella stebbinsi. The sequence continues at coordinate 97,178,102 of JARDYH010000003.1, forward strand.
CACAGCCTTTCAGGGGGAGTATAGCCCACCTAGAACCCAGGTTAGGACCCTTGACAGCAAGCATCTCCATCTTGTCTGGATTCAGCTTCAGTTTGTTTTTCCACATCCAGCCCATTGCCATCTCCAAGCATTCATTCAGAGGAGAGACACTAGCCTTAGCTGATGCTGTTATCGAAGGCATAGAGAAATATTTCTTTAAAAAATCCAAGAAAAAATGTTCTTCGTCAATGTACTATGAACCACACAAAAGTCAGTATCTAATGTCCATTCTGGAAAGTCAGAGATGGGTTTTCCTGTATATTGAATGCAGAACAACACATTCCAAACCCTCAGGACAAGTACTACTAGGCTATTGTCATGGGAATATCACATTGCCCCAGCTTTCAAGCCATAATCCTTCGTATTTGGGACTCTGGCAAAACGAAACAAAGCACTATGAAGAGAGACTGAAAGAACTGGGCATGTTTAGCCTGGAGAAGACTGAGAGGGAGACATGATAGCACTCTTCAAATACTTGAAAGGTTGTCACACAGAGGAGGGCCAGGATCTCTTCTCGATCATCCCAGAATGCAGGACACGGAATAATGGGCTCAAGTTACAGGAAGCCAGATTCCGGCTGGACAGATTCCTGACTGTTAGAGCAGTATGACAATGGAACCAATTACCTAGGGAGGTCGTGGGCTCTCCCACGCTAGAGGCATTCAACAGTCAGCTGGACAACCAACCATCAGGGATGCTTTAAGGTGGATTTATACACTGACCTCCTTCCAACTCTATGATTCTATGAATGTTGCCTAATTCTGATTACCACAGTGGTAAAGAGCTACAAGACGACACTTCCCCTATGACTCTCCTCTCCTACAAAGTACCCCACTGAAGTTTTCTCAAACATTCTTTTTTTTATTTGTGAGCTGCACAGAGGAGAAAAGTCCAGTCATATTAAAAATAAAGTATCCCTCTTCACCCACTAGAACCTATCAGTGGCTTTTGATAACTCATGGTATCCTTCTAGATAGGTTGGCTTGGGTGTGAATTGGAGGCACTGTATTGCGGTGGTTCCGTTCCTACTTGGACAAGTTGATTCCAGAAGGCGATTCTTGTTGACTACTTGGCATTTATTCTATGAGCTCCCACAGGATTCTAGTTTGTCCCGCATGCTACTTAACATCTACATGAAACTCCTGAGTGAGGTCATCCAGGGGTTTGTGGTGGGGTTTCATCAATATACGGATGACACAGAGTTACTTTGAGTAGGTAATTTGTCTGGCCAAGTGACTGGTATCCATGTTATGTACTGGAGCTATATGGAAGAAATCGGGTCACAGCTTGAGGCTGTCCCCTGATCCTACTTTGCCACTAGAGACACAAGTGCCTTTTATCAGTTAGGCTGGTATCACAGCTGCCGCCCCTCCTGAACAGAGGTAGCCTGGCCTCAGTTAAACAGTGTTCTGGTAACCTATAGGTCAGACTACTGTAATACACTATATTCAGGGCACCCTTTGAAGACAGTTCAGAAACTGCAGTTAGTGGAGAATACAGCTGCTAGATTAGTAACTGTGATTGAAGGTTATGATCATATCCCTCCTGTGCTATATCAAGTGCACTGGCTCTCAGTCTGTTTCTGAGCCCAATTCAGTGTGGCTTTGACTTTTAAAGCCCTTCATAGCTCGGACCTCACGAAACACCTCCTGTATCCCTATGTACCTACCCATAAATTTAAATCTTCAATGAAGGATCTTCTGCAATGGGAGGGGCCTTTTTTGTGGTGGTGGTGGTGGTGCCCCAGCTGTCGAATGCTTCCCCCACAGAGGTTTGACTGGTGCCAACTTTACTGACAGTTTGGTGCCAGGCAAAGACCCTTTCATTTTCCTGCGCTGTTTAGATGTGATTTTAATCCTGCCCACTATTTTTTACTGCTTTTATCATTTTATGGAGTTCAGCTTGTTTTATTCACATTTTAATTGTTTGATTCTTCTTGAAGAGAGCCCAGGGAATAAGATTTAAATAAACTACTAAGGATAGGACATGACAGTGCAACAGGCAAAAAGGTTAGAAGGCTGTTGGAACAGGCTTTTCCCCTTCTCCTTCCCAATTTTTCTCCACTCATTAGATTGTAAGCCTGCATGCAGAACTACTCTTTAATTTTGTTTGATTATAAAGGTTTCTGGAATATTATTGTATACAAGCATTTCTCACGTACCTCCACAGCAAGATCCATCTTGTTGCATCTGAACTCAATATTTAAATGTAGTTTCTTTTTAATGAATGCATGTGCAATATCTATAATATCTGCTCAGTAGCACTGTTTTCCTCCCAAGCTAGAATGACATTATCTGAATTTCTCACTCCTCACTTATCTTCAATATATTCTTCCTGTGCTACACAACTGAGTTGATGAAAAACTACAGGAAAAGATAAAATAAAGTGAATAGAGCTAAACATTTGAAGTGGAAAGGTATATTCCATGGAAGCCTCTTACTAGGAGGTTTGCGGTCTGAAATGCTTTTAAAATACTATTCAAAATGTCTTAATTTAGTTCTACGCTAATGGTGGGCAACTTGTGGCCTTCCAGGTGTTTTGGCCTACAACTCGCACCATTCCTCACCATTAGCTATGCTGACTAGGAGATAGGAGCTATAGGCCCAAACATCTGGAGGTCCACAGCTGCACACCAATGGAATTTAGCATTCCTATTATGGACATACCCCACAAGACAACTGATAGGTCTGGTTGTATTTCCACATTTCCTCCAACACCTGATCGACGGTTCCGTCGTCTGGCACTTCTCCATGGAAGCCTATTCCCATCAAGCTGGCCATCCTATGCAGCAGACCAGGAACTTGCAGTAGCTGTTGGCGGGCGTGTTCAACACGGTATGTCCAGGCATGGTCAATTAGGAAAATACTTTGGAGACAAAACATGCCACGTCAGAACAGAATGCAGCACACACATTTAAAAAAACCAGAAGGCCATTTATAGGCCACTGCTTTGCATTCACGAGCAAGGAGTTCTAGAATTCTGCAATGATTTACAAACTAGCGAAAAGTGGGCTAGATGGAACAACTATTTATTACGTGGATCCACAGTTGGCTACAGAGTTGGACTCAAAGAGTGCTTATCAATGGTACCTTCTGAAACTGGGGGGAGGTAATGAGCAGAGTACCGCAGGGCTCAGTCCTGGGCCCAGTGCTCTTCAATATTTTTATTAATGATTTGGATGAGGAGGTGCAGGGAATGCTTATCAAATTTGCAGACGACACAAAATTGGGTGGGATAGCTAATACCCTGGAAGACAGAAACAAACTTCAAAGTGATCTTGATAGGCTGGAGCACTGGGCTGAAAACAAAAGAATAAAATTTAATAGGGATGAATGCCAAGTTCTACAGCTAGGAAAAAGATACCAAAAGCACAGTTACAAGATGGGGGATACTTGGCTCAGCAATACTACAAGCGAGAAAGATCTTGGAATTGTTGTAGATGACAAGCTGAATGTAAGCCAACAGTGTGTGGCTGCAAAAAAAGCAAATGCTATTTTGGGCTGCATTAATAGAAGTAGAGCTTCCATATTGCACGAGGTTCTGGTTCCCCTCTATTCGGCACTGGTTAGGCCTCATCTTGAGTATTGCATCCAGTTCTGGGCACCACACTTCAAGAAGGATGCAGACAAACTGAAGCGTGTTTAGAGGAGGGCAACGAGGATGATCACGGGTCTGGAAACAAAGTCCTATGAGGAGAGATTGAAAGAACTGGGCATGTTTATCCTGGAGAAGAGAAAACTGAGGGGAGACATGATACTTGAAAGGTTGTCACACAGAGGAGGATCAGGGTCTCTTCTCGATCGTCCCAGAGTGCAGGATGCAGAATAATGGGCTCAAGTTACAAGAAGCCGGATTCTGGCTGGACATTAGAAAAAACTTCCTGACTGTTAGAGCAGAACGACAATGGAACCAATGACCTAGGAAGGCCGTGGGCTCTCCCACACTACAGGCCTTCAAGAGGCAGCTGGACAACCATCTGTCAGGGATGCTTTAAGGTGGATCCCTGCATTGAGCAGGGGGTTGGACTTGATGGCCTTATAAGCCCCTTCCAACTCTACTATTCTATATTCTAGATCCCAAATCCACATTGTTGCCGCACACCAAAAACTGCAAATGCAAAGTCTGCCTTGGTTGTACCTTGGGCTTCTCTCTCCTTTGTTCCCCAGACTATCACCAAATCATGTTGTTTCTCCCACTACAACAGGGTGGGCAACTTCGGGAGGTCCAGGAGCCATTTTGGCCCCTCAGACAAGCCATGCAGGCCACATATCCCCTGCGGGTGCCAAAAGCAAAAACAACAATAACTAAATGGCATATGTTGCTGCTACAAAAACTCAAAAGGGTTAAAATTAGCTTCATCTTTTTCGGGTCCATAGCAGCTCTAGGTGCCATTTTGTTTCCACCCAAGAAACTTTTTTTTTTCCAACTGGGTACTCCCTGAATTTTGGAAGGTGGCAGAGGGCAGACTGGGCGGCTGCAGGGGCCCCATGTAGCTCACACGTTGCCCACCCTTGTTCTACAACATTGCAAAACTACAGCCCCTTCCTATTAATTCCCTTAGAAAAAGCCCTGATTCACATCTCTCACCAGCACTTAGTTATTGAAAGGGCTTCAGAAATATTTTCCCCGCTCTAGAATTCCATTACCTCAGTGAGGTCACCCCATCTCCATCCAGCTACCAAAAGCATGCACACTCTTGTTGCCTTCACCTTGCAACATCCCTCAAAACCCTGCATGGCCCTCACTCCATTATCTTGCTACCCTTTTATGTCAATACAGAATTGACTGTGTCCTTTGCTGATCTAGCACCACTGCTATCGGCCACCTGGAGGTCTCCTGCTTCTTCAAAAGAACCTGTCCTTCCTCCCTTGCTCTCCTTTAGCCTTGGAATCGCTCCCCCGCCGTACGCTTAGACAACACCAACCAACTTGCTTCCTCCAAATTCCTTCTCAAAATCCACTTCTTCCATCAATCTTCTAGAACAACTCCATATTATAATTAAGTCTTAGTAAAGATAATTAAAATAACTGCTCCCGGTTTATCATTTCTCCCTTCATCCTCAGTTATTGCTCTTGTGTTGATCCATAGACCATTACCTCCTGAGGGACTTCTCTTCTGATACTCTGTAAACATAAGCCCATAACAGCACTATTTCTATCATCACAAAATCCCAAACAATAACTCACCTATCAGACCCAGATGCCTGAAGTCCATTTTCATTTGTCACTATTACTTTGTAGCAAAGTTCATTTCCAGGATTTGATTTCTTTTTCAATCCTTCCGCTGTTTCTTCATCGCCTCCTCCGTCCTCTTCCACCTCCTCCACCTGCATTATCCCAAAATACTCACCAGCATCGAACACCTGAAATCATAACCAAGGATGCCATGAACTAAAGTGGCAACGGTACCAACTGGACCCAGAATACAGAACTTGATGTTTTAGAACTCTGTAGAGGCACAATCCAATACTTGTTTAGATGGAAAATAGTCCTACAACTCCCAGCATTCCCTAGCCACGCTGGCTGAGGAATACTGGGAATTGTAGGACTTTTTTCCCCATCTTAGCATGTATAGGATTGTGCCCTAAGTCAGGAATCATGCAGGAGTTCATCATTATCTAATTTCAATAAAATTACATATTACAATGAATTCATTGTGTCCTAAGGTGCCACATGGCAGGGTGCTTTTGCTGCAGGAGACTGTTCCACTAGACTTCGTCACTACTACAGAGCTTATTCCCATGTTGGGCACAGTGCATCAAAAAACAGCCATGTGTGTGTCTGTGAAGCAGGGAGGGGGGAAGCAGAAGAATCACCATCACTTGCTCAACTTCCTCCCTGCATGGACCATAAACATGTGATTCATATCTCATGGAGTCCAATGGCTGTAGGTCCAAAACCCTCCAATTGCTACTCTGATTGTGCCAAATTAGAATTGCAATTATTAAACACAGACTTAGGGCACTCTTCCCCATCTATGCCCCTTATGTAATGTTCAATGTAGGAATGTGGGCCCAGACCATGCCAAGCTCTAATGACAATTACCAACCATCAGGAAAACACACTCACAGCCTGACTTCTGGCAATTTCTGCCTGAAGACATGTGGTGTTCTTTAAAAGCAGTCAACTTTAGTTTGTTCCAGATCCATATGAACCCATCAAGATGGAGGTGTCACAAATGAAGGGATTGCTCCTCTCCTTTTCCTAGAGTCATTGGTATACCCTGAGGTGGGGAATCTCTTTTTGGCCTGAGGGCTGAACTGGTTCCAGGCAAGCATGCTGGCATATTGCCTCATGACTTCATTGCCTGGACCCCCCCCACACACACACACACACACGAACATACACTGCCCCTCTCCATACAATCCGGCTTTTTAAAAGCCTGATTACAGAAAAGAAGGAGCAATTTTTCAAGGGGGAGTCACAATGTGGGGGAGAGGAAAGTTAGCACTTTCCTACCCAGTAGCCACATAATGGCCTGTTTTGGACGACACGATAATCAACCGGGGGGGGGGGGGGGGAACAATCGTCAGTTGTGCTGATTATTGTGTCATCCGAATGCTGCCAATAACTTACTGTCCATTGCCTCTTCCTCGCTCCGTTGCCTAAAATGTCGTCCGAATGCTGCCGATCAGCAACACAACGGACAATTGTTCCCCCCTCTGTTGGTTATCGTGTCATCCGAAACAGGCCCCCCAAATGCTGCAATTAGGCTCTAGCCAATTAAGGAAGAACTGCCAAGCTAGATTCAAGAGAGTCAACTGAGCAACTAGCCCCACCAATGCAGTTACTAGCCTTTAAATGTTTTGGCTACATTAGGGAATGAAGCAAAGGAAACACAGCTTCCACAATACGGCTCTAATGCTTAAAATGATACCTAAACTATCAAATGATCTGGAGTTAGGAGTGAGGAGCAAGTTGTCCAAGTTTGCTAATGACTCCAAATTATTTAAGGTGTTTAAAACAAAAAGATTCCAACGAGCTCCAAAAGGATCTTTCCAAATTGGGAGAATGGTCATCAAAATTGGTAAATGCAGTTCAATGTAAGCAGGCTTAAAATGATGTACAATGGGGCAAAAAATCCCAAGCTCACATATGTGCAGATGGGGTCTCAGTTGATAGTGACTGCCAGGGATCTTGGGGTTGTGGAGGCCAACTCAATGAAATCATCTGCCCAGTGTGCAGCTGGTGTGAAAAAGCCAAATTCCATGTTGCAGATCATTAGGAGGAAAGAAATCAAAAATAAAACTGCCAATGTCACAAGCCTTTCTACAAAGCTATAATGCAATCATACTTGGAATACTGTGTACAGTTTTGGTTGCCGCACCTTAAAAGGGATATTGTAGAGCTGGAAGAGGTTTAGAAAAGGAACATCAGAAACCACCTTATACTGAATCAGACCCATTGAGTCGACACTGACTGGCAGCGCCTCTTCAGGGTTTCAGGAAGGATTCCTCTCCTAGTCCTATGTGGAGATGCTGGAGATTGAATGTGGGACCTTCTGCATGCAAAGCGTGTGCTCTACCACCGAGCTACAAGCCATGGAAAAGGCAAATCAAAATGATCAAGGGGCTGGAGCAACTCCTCTACAAGGAAATCTTACAACGTTTGAATTTTTTTAGCTTGGAAAAAAGGTGAATAAGGGGGGGGAAGACACCATAAAAACATATAAAATTAATCACGGAGAATGTGGCTCAGAAGACATTTCCCCCCTCGCTCATAATACTACAACCCATGGTCATCCTATGAGGCTGATTTGTCGGAGGTTCAGGACAAATAAAAGGAAGTACTTCTTCACACAGCACATAGTTAAGCTATAGAATTCACTACCACAAGATGTAGTGAAGCTTTAAAAGAGAATTAGACAAATTCATGGATTATAAAGCTATCAATGGCTACTATTCCTGATGGCTCTATGCTACATACAGTATCAGAGGCAGGATGCCTCTATACACCAATTGCTGGAGAACAATGGTGAGAGGGTGCTGTTATATTCCATGTCCTGCTGTGGGCTTCCTATAGGCATCTGTCAGCTACTGTAAGAGCAGAATGGACTAGACAGGCCTTCTGTCTAATCCAACATGGCTCTTCCTATGTTGTTGTGTAGAGTTGGGCACTACCATAAGCAGAGTGAGATACCCATGGTAACACTCTCCTAGGCCATTCTCATTCTCCTGAGCCAGTATCCCAGTGACAATAATGCTCACTTGTTATTGGTTTGGCCAGCACTGCTGGGAAAGGCTCCTGATCAAACAAGCAGGGAGAGACACAGCCAGGCCACATGCATTTGCTGAGGATTTGCAGCATTTGTGTTGTGGCTGGACTGGGGCAGAGCCTCATGTGTGATTGGAACCACTCTGGGAAGAGGCCTATAAGAACTGGCCCTGACACAAGAAGGCCCCTTGGGAGCAGTGCAGAGATAACAAGAGCGGGACAAACTGGAAACATCTGACCCTCTGCTTCGTCGGCCAAGCACCTGCCAGCAAGAGTGCCCTGTGCTTTGCTTTCTTTGCCTTGCTTCTTTTCAGAGGGTTGCAGCTTGTAGCTGTGACTGTCTACAGCTTGAGACGGGGTTGTGGCTGGGGCACAGGCTCATCCATGATTGGAACAGATCTGAGAAGAGGCCTATAAGAACTGGTCCTACTGTGGGTGGCGAGTCAACCCCATAGGGTCTGTCTTCAGTTTATTCACCTGCATCTAACTCATTTGGGCACCATTTTGGAACATGCACAGCTTCTCCTGATTCAGAGGCCAAAGAGAAACAGAGCTGAGTGTCATCAGCATACTGCAGGTACCTTGCCCCAGATCCAGTGAGTGCTTCCATATGGATATTAAATAACATTGGAGACAAAATCATGGCCTGTGGCACCCCACAATTCAACTGCCAGAGAGCCAAGGCACAGTCATCCAACTTTATTCTGTGGAACTGATCCCACAATTAAGAGCTGAACTACTGTAAAACAGTACCTTCAACTACCAACTCATGCAGGCACTCCAGGAGAATGCTATGGTCAACAGTATCCAATGCTGCCAAGAGATTGAGGAAATGTAACAAGGTCACACTCCCCTTGTCCTCTCCCAAAGAAAGTCACCCATCAGGGTGACCAAGGCTGATTTCGCCCCCAAACTAGGCTTGAACCCAGACTGGAATGAATCCAGAGAATCAGTTCCATTCATGAGCACCTGCAGCTGACTTGCCACCAGGAATGGGGTATTTGTGCCTGGCATGAATCTCTGGGGCCAAGGAGGATATTTCAGGAATGGTCACACCATTGCTTCCTTCGAGACAGGAAGGACCCCACCACTCCCCTGATCCTCCACTCCAGTCAGTCCCTGCGGCTAGCTCAAAGAAGTCATGAAGAGCAAAGGTTGAGAAAGCATGTATTGGATCATACAGATGCAAGTGTCTTGCCAACATCCTCAGGCTCCAAAAGCTGAAACTGATCCCACAGAACAGAATAAGGCTGCCTCTACATGAGAGGTTTAAAGCTCTTTCAAGTCTCATTAAAATTTTTACCTCTACATGAGCAGAACGCAAATCAATTGAGGCGCGTTATCTATCCAATTATGCGCATTATCGAATGCGCGTTAAATAGCGAGTTTTATTTTGCTGCAGCCGTTAAAGCGCTTTTTGACTATGTGAACAAGCGATTCTCCGCATTAACTACTTCTAAAGCGCATTTCAAACAACCGGTAAGGCCACCAGTTGTGCGCTCAATTACCTCCCGAGTACAGTCTTTTGCCATAAAGTGCTTCCGAGAAGATGCGCATAATCGGAGAACCAGGTGTCAAACCGAATTCTTGTAGAGGGGGTCTAAGACAATGAACTGGACACCTCAACATACACTCTATCAAAAGCAGCATTCAAATCAACATGGTTCACATGTAACGCTAAGCCCCAAATCCTAGCTTTACAAGCCAGGATATTCATGAGCAGCATGCACCCAGCTTTGCTACTCTCTTCCCATGAGCAACCTAACAAGCCAGGATTTGCCATTTAACCATAGTTCCCCATGATGTGTGAACCAAGAACTAAAGTTAAGTGCTTACAAATGAGCCAGGATCAGAAGAAAGCTTTAAACCAATGTTTATTTGCAATCACTTAACCATAGTTCCTTGATTGCATGCCACTGAAAGCAATGGTTCAATGCCAAATAATAATAATAATTTATTTCTTACCCACCTCTCCGTTTGGATCGAGGTCGGGAACAACAATATGATAAAATACATAAAACTGATTAAAACATGGCACACATTATTAAAACTGCATTAAAATATCCTAAAAACATCCTAAAAACATTCTAAAATCCCACTGGATATGCCTGCCGGAACAGAACAGTCTTTATAGCTTTCTTAAATTCCAAAAGACTGTTAAGTTGACAAGTCTCCTCTGGCAGGCCATTCCACAGTCTGGAAGCAGCAGAAGAAAAGGTCCTCTGGGTAACGGTTGTCAGCCTAGTCTTGGCTGACTGTAGTAAGTTCTTCCCAGAGGACCTAAGCATGCGGGGCGGATTGTATGGGAGAAGGTGGTCCCGCAGGTAACCTGGACCTAAACCATGTAGGGCTTTAAAGGTAATGACCAACACTTTGTACTTCGCCTGGAAACTAATTGGCAGCCAGTGGAGCGATTTGAAAGCTGGCGTGATATGGTCACCCCTAGGTGTACCAATGACCAACCTGGCTGCCATATTTTGAACTAGTTGAAGTTTCCGGACTAGGCACAGAGGTAGCCCTATGTACAGCGCATTGCAGAAGTCAAGCCTCGAAGTTAGCAGTGAGTGCACTACCATCTTTAGGTCTTCCAACTCTAGGAAGGGATGCAGCTGCCGTATCAGCCAAAGCTGATAGTAGGCACTCCTTGCCATTGCATCTATCTAGGCTGACATTTGGAGCGACGGATCCAGGATCCAAGCTGTGAACACAGTCTTTCAGGGGGAGTGTAACCCCATCCAGAACTGGTTGACACACCTCCAAACCCAGGTTGTAGCCTTTGACAGCAAGCACCTCCATCTTGTCTGGATTCAGCTTCATTTTGTTTTTCCTCATCCAGCCCATTACTGCCTCCAAGCCTTCATTCAGAGGAGACATGCTATCCTTAGCTGATGCTGTTATCGAAGGCATAGAGAAATATATGGCTTGTTAGCTCATTCACGTGAAGAGAGCAACAAAGCCTGATTTGGTCATGCATATCTTAATTAATAATGCTAGGATTGGGGGCTTAGCATCATTGAAAAGTATTGTTTAAAGGTATACGTATGTTTAAAGGTATATGAAAATTCTGTCTGCAGAAGATTAGGGGTGTCTATTTCAGAAAATACAGTCAAGTATCCACAACATTTTATATGTTTATCATGCAATTGTGGGATACATAGACAGAGAACAAGAGTGGCTGTAAAAACAATGTACCTTTTAGGATTTGAAAAACCTAATGTGCTGCTTCAAACCCCTCATGGATTTTGAAGCAGCACATATAGAACTCCCCAATTTTTAAAAAAAAATTATATATTTTCAGTATTATTCATCTCACACCAAAAATGTGGAGGGTTTTTTGAGGGATGAACAATTTTGCATTAATAGGTTTCCTGTAGCTGCCTGAATCTGATAACTGTTACCAGATGTTAAAAGCACCATCTGTATATGATACAATGGCGCCAGCTGCTGAACAGTGAGGGCCAGACAGAGCAATCAACACTGTCTGGCACAGCAACCTTGGGAATTGTGGAAACATTGTTTTTTTTAAAAAAAATGTTGACATATTACACTAAGCTAGAATCTATGAAATTGATATTTGGGGAAGGGAAACTGAAAAGTCTTCCAGTGTTTGTGGAGGAAAATGCTAGTGCTGCAAAGTAAAAAAGAACACTTAATAATAATAGTAATAAATTTATTTCTTACCCGCCTCTCCGTTTGGATCAAGGCGGGGAACAACAGCAAATACGAAACATGATAAAATACATAAAATTGATTAAAAACATGGCACACATGATTAAAACTGCATTAAAACATCATAAAACATCCAAAAAACATCCTAAAAACATTATAAAATTCCACTGGATTTGTGTGCTGGAAGAGAACAGTCTTTATAGCTTTCTTAAATTCTAAAAGACTTAAGTTGATGAGTCTCCTCTGGCAGGCCATTCCACAATTTGGGAGTGGCAGAAGAATCAAGGGTGGGGCTTTCAGGGCTCTGGAAGCTGGATGACAACACCCCATCTCTTCCCCCGCGCGCACACACACAAATGGGTTGGCATAACATGATAAGACACGGCTTGTTTTGTTGTCTGAACCTGGCCAGAGTGGCTTGTACACAGTTAACAAACCATGCTGCGGAGCTTGCTTGGGGCAGAATTATTACATGTGTGAATGTTTTTCTATTGAAAATATACCAGGAGTTGTGCCAAATATAAAATCAACCAGCCAAATACTACCACAGAAATACATCACAGCCCAGTCACATCAATAATAAGATATCATAACCAGCTGCAGGAAAAGCTCTCTCAAGTAGCCTACAGAATCTGTCCAGGGTGAGCTGACTTAAGCTACTCCTTATTGCTTCATAGTAAAGACATCCTTAGATAAGGCACATACATCACATGGATGTGACAAGAGGAGTCAGAAACTAGCAATTGCTCCAGAACAAATAAGTCCCAAACTCATAAGGAGAGGATGAAGAGTGTTATCTTCAACAGCCGCAGGTCTCAGCCCTTTCTACATACAAGGAAGCAAATGATTATACAAATATTTCATCTAGCAAAAGACAAGACTAAACACGAAGACGGCATCAGAATATAGAAGATTTGGGTGCTGGCCAGGTTGATAAGCCTAACTGCCCTGGCACCTCACTTATTGACAGAGTAATACTCTTCATTTGCTGGGTCTCACAAGGACCAATCCTGTGCTTCTCAGAAACACTGGAGTAGTTTCGGTTCCAAAAACCCACCCTCCTCTCTATACAGGACACCACAGAACTAATTTCCTCTTCCTGTCCTCAGTTAGCATCAACTACGAAGCAGCGTTCTACAGGTTCAAATTAAATATTGCTCAGTTTGTCAATTCAAGAGACTGAAACCAAGATTGGAAGCTGGTTTCAACCTCTGGGTTGACTCTGCTAACTCTGTGGTTAGCAGTAACTATTGTTACACTGGGCCTGTTTGCACAACCATGAAGTGGGAAATAAGACGCACAGATTTGCATAGTTACCCCTTGCTGGCATGGTTAGCTGTGTTGTGCAAACCCAGAGAAAGTGGCTTTTGGCCATGGTTAACAAGCCACTCCAGAACCCTAGACCAGCAAATGAGTTCTGGGTGGCTTGTTAACCTTGGCATGTTCACACGACATGGCAAGCCACTCCAGCAAGAAGAATAATGCAAATCGCCCGAGCATGCGACCACCCCATGCAGCAAGGTAAATAAGCCACTGTGGCTTATTTCCCACTCTATGGTTGTGCGAACCTGGTCACTCTTAAGATATAACATTGCACAGTAGTGTGAGTAGGGTATTATGTGGTGGAGACTCCACACAGAGACAAAGACACGCAGCTCCCCTACTCATACCATTCTTCCCTCTCCAAAAAAGAAAAGAAAAAAAGAATAAAGGCCAAAACAGATATTATTTTAAATCCATATCAAGTAGAACATTTGTTTACCTTTTCACTCTAGAGTAGGTACAAAAAGGCAGATCCAAACCAAGACCCAGCTTGGGTGGTAAGAGGGCTTTTAAGATCTGGATTGGGAACCCTGTGCCTATTTTAGAATAAAAATGAAGAAAAGATATGGATTTAAAGTCATGTCTGCTTTGGCCGTGAGAAAGGAAGGAGAGCCCAGACAAGCCAATGTACGTACTTTAGATCAGGGATGGGAAACATGTGGTCTTCCAGATGTTGTTGGGCTGCAACTCCTATCAGCCCTAGCCAGCATAGCAAATGGTGAGGGATGATGGGAGTTGCAACAACATCTGGAGGGCCACAAGTTGCCTCTCCCCTTTAGACATAGCATCATCAGTGCTACGCCAGGACTGTACCCACTTGTGTTAAAAAAAAAACACATTTTTTAAAATGTGCTGTTTGGTTAACTGGGGGCACCCTTTAAAATATATATCTTTTAAACAGATCAATCTAAAAATCAAGCCAACTAAATGTTGCAGCTCTTATTGGTGGCTGGGCTGGGCAGAGAGAACTTCTGAACTGGAGCTGATGCAGAGAGCTGGATCAGGCCTTTGAGGCACCAGTCACCTACCCCTAGACAGTCTGCACCGCCATTACAAGTGCAGACTACCTGGAATACCAATTAGTGCTAGGTTATACTATGTAAGATTCAAAGACAAGACTGAAAGCAATTTTAAAACAAGAAAGTTGGCAATAGTTCCACAAATAACTACAGTATAAACCACTTGCCACACATCCCAATGCCATTCCATTCTTCTTCTTCTTCTTCTTCATCATCATCATCATCATCTTCCTCTTCCTAGTCATCCCTTAGCCCGATTCCAAACAACCTACTCTTTGCATAATGAAGAACACTTTTGAGCTGCCACCCTACTTGCATACTTCACAGAAACACAGTCAAATCCAGCCGCATTTATTTACATAGTGCCAGAGAAATATGGGGAATATTCTGCTCTGGGCAATGGAGGCATCTGGATGGCCACTGCTGAAAAGAAGATGAGACCCTAGATGGACACTCTAATGTGTTATAAAGGAGAAGGCTCAAAAAACCTAAAGGTCGGACAAGAAGACGTTACAGTGATGACAGCCGGGTTTCAGCCCCCTGCTCAGCTCTATATCCGTCCCCTTGGTTACCACTCAACTCATATGTCTACTTAATCCCCCTTCTCTCCTCCTTTAGCCTTTCCAAAAAAAACACAAAACCCTTGCACAACAAAAAGATACAGAACAAATCTGAACTATGAAAAATCGTAAGTGTGAGAAGTGAAATTACGCAATTTAAATTTATTCAGGCTGCAAAATGTGGATGCTTTTAAAACAACAGGTAAACGGGTAAAACTAGCAGTGGTCTAGTTCTCCCTGGGATAATAAACCTGTGTCTAGGCTATACTATTCCAGATTGCTCATGAGGCTCACATGACCAAATGTTCTTCCATGGGAGCTTCCTATATTTAGGGATTTATTTGTAGGGAAGAGCATTCAGTTACATAAACACTCTCTGCAAACAAAGTGGTACAACCAGATACACATTTACCGGGTCAATGAGAACTCGCGCTTTGACAGTTTGGTTTGCGGGGCTAATTACACTTTGGCAGAGAGGGAAGCCAAGTTAAAGAACTGGTTAAAGAGACCCACTTCTGAGAAAATTACAGTGATGCCTAGAATTGTAAAATAAAATCAAGAGTACTTTTTGTTTCGAAAGCTTCTAGAGTTTTAGCTAGTAAATTTAAAGACAAGGGGAGGAGAAGCCTGTTCTAACATTTTAAGTTTTACATTAAATGTTTTAATTATGTGTTTCTCTTGTTTTAAAATTTTTAACTTTGTCATGCTTGTACTGCATTGTGTTCCCCGCCTCGATCCGTAGGGAGAGGCGGGTTATAAATAATAATAATAATAATAATAATAATTATTATTATTATTATTATTATAAAACTCACCAACACACAACTGGCCACTAGGCAGAGCTCTCCAACATGCTTAAAGAAGGGATGGAAAAGGAGGCAAAGCTATTAGGCCAGATGAATTATAAACATAATGAGATCAGATAAGTTTTTATTCAAATTAAGCATCTGAGTTTTCAAATTTTGCTAGCTTAAGTTCCAAAAAATGGGAAACCTTCACACATGTAATGAGGGATGTATGTCTCTTTCCCCATACAAATCAGCAGACCCACATGCCGTTGTAAAAAAAAAAAAGAGAAGAATACAAGGTTTTATTCTGATGGCTATGTAAAATACTGGATGGCCATGATCCTAATCTTGAAAGCAGGGGAGGGGGTTAAAGTAGGGTGAGAAAAGGAAGAAATAGGTGGATCCTTGCAGACACACTCTCCAGGTGCCGTCCGTACATTTTCAGCACTCTTCTTTTAAACGTCACATCTCAAACCAATACAACGCACCAGGAGCTCAGAAAAAGCTCTTGGTTTTGCTACCTGCCTGGGACAGAAACAATTTCGGGAGGGAGTGGCCAAGCTACTGGAAATACAACTTCATGGGCTACGTTCAGCTTAGCGGGTCATAAGTTGTACAGACCTGCTTTATCCTCAAGCAAAATGCCACAACTCGGGGAAGGGGGAAATCCCCCATTAAAAAAAACATTTTATGAATTTTTGGGCTTCCAAGATCCTCCCATCTTCTTCCTTTAGTGCATGACTAGGCAGGTATGCACCTCTTAAAGTTTCACCATCTTTTAGAACAATCTCCTTTTCAATACACGCTTCTTCTTACCAGCTCATTTAATCTTATCCCCAACTACTTTTGCAGAAAATGAGGCATTAATTCCAAGTTGGTTATGTGTCCTACATGGCCTAGAAGGGTTCAGAGATTACATAGATGAATCTACAAGAACTATTTTTTTTTGTCAAAAACAGTCCCCCCAAAATATTGGTTAATTCAATCTTGCAGAGATGCACACCTTTGTGGAAGATTTTGCACAGCAACCCACTGCAGTGAATTAAATGCCACTGCTTATTACTAGGAACCAAGTAGGTAATCTTATTATGGCAGTGAAGAGAAAGGCATTTGTGTAGTGTGGAGAACACTGTGCATGATAATACCACTCCAAGCATAGCATTTTGGTAACACTTTTGAATATTCGGGATACTGCACCTTTGTAAGGTAGATCATTATCCCCATAGTGCAGAACTTGGGCTCATAAAGAATAACAGCTGACCAAATGCCCCATGGTAAAGCAAGATCTGGATCAGATATTTCCCAACAGGGGGAGGGGACAGAGCTCAGTGCTAGAGCATCAGCTTTGCATGCAGAAGGCATCTCCAGGTAGGGCTGGAAAAATTCCTGCCTGAAACTGTGGAGAGCCACGGCCAGGCAGCGTCGATGATACTGGGCTAGATGGACCATTTGTCTGATTCAGTATAAGGCAGCTTTCTATGTTCCAACTCATGTTCTTTGGGGCTCACAACACATTTCATTCAAATATATGTAACCAAAGCCCTAACACCCCCTGAAAATAAAAATAAGAGCCACTCTGAGAAATGAAAATTTAGAGTGGAGACACCAGGGGAGAAGAAGTACTTAGCCCTGTTCCTACTTTCCATTTTCTCCTCCAAATCTGCAAGAACTCTGTTAAAGCTGTGGAGTGGTGGTGGGGAAAGCGGACGACCAGCCGTCAGGGAAAGGGCAAGTGTCCCCTCCCCTCCCCGAATTCCTTCCTCCTAAGGCAGCTTTTTGTTTCGAAAGTTCATCTGCTTGCCTGTAACCTGCATTGAGCTGTTCTACTGTTCAGAATGTTGGGGTGGGACGCGGGAGGTCCAGGTTCTAGTCTCACTCAGCCATGGAAGCTCACTGGGTGACTTTGGGGAAGTCACTGACTCTCAGCCTAACCTACCTCACAGGGTTGTTGGGAGGATAAAATAGAGTGGAGGACCATGTAAGCCATCTTGGGTTCCTTGCAAGAGGAAAAGCGGAGTAATATAAGTGTAATAATAATAATAACAACAACAACAACAACAACACTGGAAGCAAAATTATTTGCCAATAAGCATATGGATCATGGTTAGAATCAAGAACATGCAACAAACTTGACAAAACACTGCTTGACTATTTTCTTCATCTCTTCTTTCTAGCAAGTATACTAACACTTAATTTATTTAAAAGCAGATGCCTCTTAACACAGCTGTTCTTCAATTATGTGTACTGAAGCAAATGCAGCTTGACAGCATCTCTCACATGTCATGATAAATTAAAGACTCCTGTGAGGGCAGGTAATTGCAGTGTGTGTCTCACTGTGCCTCAGGGGACCAACAGTGTGAGGGCTGGCCTACTTCACACCCACGTCGCAGGGCTCAACAACCTCCTGACGATTGTTGTTGGGCTTGTGTGTGCCATGTGAGCTGAAAGGACAAGGCTGCACTGCACCACATTTTCACAAGTTGCAGCGCTGGGCTTCGACAATATCGTGCACTTGCATTGCTCACGGCATTGCGGCCTAGGCATGTGCTCCTGGCTTGCACAAAACCAGCCCCATGCATCACAAACATGAGCAAGCCCCATGGTAACCATGCAGACAGAACTCATTGGCAACCTGTGAGCCAGTGTGGTGTAGCGTTTATAGCAGGAGTGGGTAACCTTCCCCTCCATTTCCCTGCAAGGGCCGCATTCCCTTGGTAGTGAGCAGGGCCAGAGCCACCCCACACTCTATTTTTCAGACACCCCACACACACACACACCCCACATCCTTTCCCACACGTGCCCATCCAATCTCTCTTGCCCATCACTCTCCTCAGTTTTGCTGAGGAGAACAAGAGCCTGGCAGGCAGGAACATGTGGGAAACATGGAGGCCAACCACACAGTACAGTAGCCAAGGAGTGGGTGAGGCAAAAGGTCAGATGCAAAGGCTTATTGGGGGCCACATCCAGCCCGGAAGCTCCCTAGCTTAAAGGATGGGGGATGGGGGGGAAGAGAGTTCAAATCCCTACTCATCCTTAAAGCCCATCGTTGAGTGTACTTGGTCCAGTCGCTTTTTCTCAGTCTACTCTACCTCACAAGGTTATGAGAATAAAGCTCTTTGGAGGAAAGATGGGATAGGGAAACACACATTCATACACACACACACACACACACACACACACATTCGAAATGTGCAAAACAATTTAACTGATTTGAGTATCAGACATGAAGACAGTAATTATTCCAAATGCATTTATCTGTATGAAATGAGTGTTCCCTACATTTTTAAAGAGTTCTATCAACATGTAATTCCTTCTGAGCTATATCACAAAAATCAAGGGGTTTGGGGTAGGGAGAGGAAAGGATTCCCATACGCAGGATTATTTTGAACCAACTTGAAGGATTACCATAATTTACAACTTCTGTTTATTTATCGTTCTTTATAATATACCTGATAAAATGTATATATAAAAACAGTGCATAATAATAAATGATCATTTCCATCATG
Organism: Anniella stebbinsi; assembly: GCA_029215795.1. NCBI lineage: Eukaryota > Metazoa > Chordata > Lepidosauria > Squamata > Anniellidae > Anniella > Anniella stebbinsi. The sequence continues at coordinate 97,197,219 of JARDYH010000003.1, forward strand.
GCAAGGAAAGAACACATTTAAATCATTTGGGGGATTAAAAACTAGCTTTAACCTGCCTCAATAGGTATGCTCTTAATCAGCCTAGTTAGTGTTCACTTACAGGATGGCATGCAACTCCTCGTTAGCAAATCAGGTACCAACTGGAAAATTATCCTTGGTTATATCAAGCTTTCTTCATTTCTGCAGTATAATTAGGGGTGGGAGACATTTTGTTGCTGCTACTGTTAAATAACTGGGAATCAGAAATCCTTGCGGACCTACTACAAATCATCCAAAGATCTATCAGTACCTTCCGCCACCCTGAAATACTGGCTTCCTTTAACGGTATATAGTAAAGTAGGAATGGGGAGCCTCTGAGCCCATCAGGCTGGCCCACCAGGCTGGCCCATCAGGCCTCACCAGATGCCATTGACTCTCACTCTGCCCCCCAACCACAAGAAAGGAGAGGAAGCCCCATTGTTATCTCCAATCGCTGCTGCTTAGCATGCTGTCCACCTTCCCAATTGGGAGGGTAAGAGGCATGCTTAGAGGTTTATCCACCCTGTGTCCTCATCGATGGAGGGAGGGCAGGCGAAGATACCCTGAGCCCAAGCAGAGGAGCAGTCCTCTCCCCAGAGCCTCGGTTGGGGCAGCTTCGTATATCCTGCAATCTCCTCAATTAGGGAAAACATTGTGTGAAATAGGTTCCTGTTGGTGCTGAAAACTGCAGGTTTAAAGGAGTTGTTTAGAGCGTTAAGGCTCAGACCCCAACTTTGCCTTGTGTTTAATCTTTTGCGGAAGCTACTTGTAATCACTGTGCTTTAGCGGATTTGCACAAATCTCTCCAAAGGTGAAAAAAGTTGGGATGTCACCAATATCCTTATAACGCCCATCTGTCCCTAATTTTCTGGAGAGGCAGTAAAGGTTCTGAATTAGGTTTCAGGGCTATTTTGGAATGGATGAGAAATAATAAAATGAAACTGCATCTAGGTAAGTCAGAATTCTGTTGATTGGAGGATGTGTTCATTCTTCTTGAAGAGATACGACCTCACCGGTTGCCAGGAGTGGCTTTTGCAGCTCTATCTAGTTCACTAACTGTGCTTTTTCCTAGAGAAGTCACGCTAGTAACATCTATTTTGGATGCACTCTACATGGGGTTGAATATGAAGACAGACCAGAAACTTCCATTGGTTCAGAATTCTGCTGCCAGATTGTTATGTGGGACTAGCAGGACAAAGCACAAGATACAAGTTTTGTGTCAGTTTTGCTAGCATCCAAGTTGTTTCAGGGCTCAATTCAAGGAATGAGATTTGGCTTTTAAAACTTGAAATGGGCAGGGAGGACCAGGGTCTCAGGGATTTCCTCCTCCCATAGGAGCCTGCTTGAAATCTCTGATGCCTTCTTGCTGACCCCCTGCTGATGGAAGCCTGACTGATAGGAGATGGGATGGGTAGGCTTGGTCTGAGGGCAGACGATGGAACAACCTTGTAAGGGATGAGGGTGGTCTGAATCTGGTTGTGGCTCAAGGAGAGACCATCTGGAAAGCCAAAGTGCAACAACCTTGAGTTCCATGACAGAAGAAAGGCAAGATATAAACGTACGAAACCAATAAAACATGGTGTCCAGATTATCGAATGATCTCCTCAGGTCTAGCCTCCGCTTTGTTTGCTTTTAAATGTGCACTAATGACTGTTTTATTTTGGCATGCAATTTTTTAACAAGAGATCTGTTTTTGGCAGGATCTGCTTCTATCTCCATGATGGAACAGCTTTTGGAGAATGAGGAATGGCTATAACTAGGATTTGTCAATTCAGACATCACATCAAACTGCAGTTAGTTTAAGCCCTAGCTTGCACAACTGCTTCAAACCATGTTTTCTGATTCCAATTAGCTAACAGCTCTCAAGCCATGATTTATCAATTCAACTATCATATCACACCATAATTAAGTTTCCATAACCCTGAAGCAGTGTCACAAGGCTGTATATAACAATAAGAGCAACCACAACAATAAACTAAACATTGATTAGATCATGTTGTGTCAATTGAAATAACTGTTCATCCTAAAGAAAAAGCGCAACATATTTTGGGGGATCGCAAATGTGTATTAAAAGCTTAGGGAAATACTTTTCCTCCCTTCTTCATTGTGGAGGGGGGAATGTTTAAAATGGTTACTGAGCTACTCTTTCCTGGCTCACACCATTTTCAGTGCATGTTTTACAAAACAAACTGCTCATTGCTTCTAAACAGGGTTACTGAGCGGTTCCGTTATTATAATTATGTAAAATATTTGTAGCGATTTAAAAACGTATATAAATCGAAACAACATGCACACACAGCAAATTCCTACTTCATGAAACATGATTCCTAACCAGAACATAAAGTCCTCCAGCACCTCCTCTTTGCATCTCATTCTGCCTCCCCTTTCCTAGTCTTATGTTACTTTTAGATCCGAGTATATTTTTAAAGGCCCAGAAAACCAAACAATCTCACACAACCCAAAATTCAAGCTTTATTACAAGGAAACTCCAAACCGCTGTCTTGCTCCAATACAAAGTTATCCCTATGTTAGTTATTAACAAAACAACAGGACTTACTCCTATTGGTTCCCACTTGACTATAAAAAGTAGGACTAGTTGTGCCCCACCATCACTTATGCAGGAGCAGGCTCATCTGAAAAAACGGGCCCGCTCCCAGCTCAACGTGATTAGGGGGTTACAGTCTAGGAGTGTCATCACACTGGAGGTTTAATGCACCTCTGCTGCGACTTTGATCCACTTTTTCAGCACTGGACTAGCATGACGTCGTCCCTGCCATGCCGTTCTCTCGCCCTGAGCGAGTCCGGCTCTGAAAAAGTGGATCAAAGTCGCGGCAGAGGTGCATTAAACCTCCAGTGTGATGACCCTCTAGGGCTACCACTCAACCAACAGGGCTTATGTCAAGTAAACACGATTAAGATCAAGAGCCTCTAAGGATACTGACTGGGGAAGAAGGTCCGACTGAAATAAGCAGGACTTAACATTAAAGCCAAGGAAGAGCCACGTTGAATCAGACCAAGGGTCCATCTAGTCCAGCATGCCTTTCACAGACCCACGGGGAAACTCACAAGCAGGACACAAGTGCAAGACCACGACCACCAGCAGCCACGTTCCCCAACCACTGGCGCAGAGGCACACCATCTCTGATACAGGAGGTAAGATTCACCCGCCCCCGCGGCTTTGCTCCACTTCCTCAGCGCTGGACTCGCATGACGTCGTCCCCCGTCCTGCTGTACTCGCACCCTGAGCGAGTCCAGCGCCGAAAAAGTGGATCAAAGCGGCGGCGGGTGGCGCATCAAACCCCGCGTGTGATAGCCATCGGGACAAGTAGCCCCGGATAGCCTCCTCCTCCTTCTCCTCCAGGGTTTCGTCTAGCCCCTTTTCCGAACCGCCTGACTTCCCCCGTGAACACAAAACGGAACCTGGGCTCTGCGTGGCAAGACACAGTCCGATCCTAGTCACGTTCCCTCGAAAGCGAATCCCGCTCCGAGCGCAACCGAGCTGAAACCCTGGAGTCGGCGCGGGCCGGGCTGGTTGCAGCCCCCGGGCTGCTTCCGAAGGCGAGAAAGCTCGCGGCGCCTCTAGCGAAGGACAACAGCGCCCAGGAGGAGGAGGAGGAGGCGCCGCCGCCGCCGCCCGCGCCCTTCCCGAAGGAGCCAGGAACTCCCGGCCAGGCCGGAGCGGAGGCGTCTCCGGCACCCACCTCGTTCTCCAGTTTGCGCCACACGCTTTGCCAGTAGCCAGGCGGGACCCCCGAAGCGCTGAGCGCCGGCCCGTGCAGGGCCACGAACGCCTTGTACTCGTCGGAGCAGCAGCCCCCCGCCATGCCGCCACTCCCGCTGCCGCTCGCAAGGCTCGGCTGGCTGGGGCGCCTGGCTTGGGCACAGCCCCAGCGACACACCGAGGCATGCTGGGTGTGTGGAAGCGTCTTAAAGGGAAAGCGCTCTCTGCGCGGCTGGCGGAGGGAAGGAAGGAAGGAGACGGTCCCCGAGCCAAAGCTCCAAGCAGGTCAACCCTTCTTGCCGGGATTAGAACCCACCTCTTCTGGGGGAACGCGCCCCGCGCTGGACGCTGGACGAATAAATCTGCTTCGGGCGCTGCGGTGCCAATGCTTTCAACCCCAAGTAACCGTGTGTAAGATCCTCGTTGGATCTATTCTGAAATAAGTCCCCCTTGAGTACGCAACCTTAGGCTGCCAAACCTAAATGCCTAATTTAGTGGCATTTACTTCCCAGTCAAGGGGACTCCAGCTTCAGGCTAATCTGGGCTCTAAACTCACCTGAAAGTTATTATTATTATATTATATTTATTTATATCCCGCCTTTTTCCCAATAATGGGACCCAAGGCGGCTTACAAATTAAAACATGTACAGTTAAAACAAAGTTAATCAACAATTAACTGGTATGGTGGATGCAGCCCACGAACGTTATATGGCTTATCCTCCATTTAAAGAATGTGTTTTAATTCTTTGCTTTTGTTAACACAGAGGAAAACAGGTTACACAGAGGCTCAGATCGGACAACACGTCAGTCAATGCAGTGTGAGAACTCCACTCAGTGGTTGATTTTGTAGCGGGCGCCCCCCCCCCCCCCAATGTTCTAACTCCACCATTGTGTGACTGTGGGCTACCGTGAAGTTGAAGAATGGAAACCTCTGATATTATTGAAGAATGGAAACCTCTGATAGACTTTTTAAAGGAGAGAGAAAGGAAGGATATATTTACAAGCGGATTCAGTGATTAAATTGGAAGAAAAATAATTGATGGAAGGAAATTCACTCTGTAGAAAGTTTGTTGGACAAATTCGGAAGTCCATTTCAATGTTGTATGTTGTAGTGTTTGTGTTTTGTTTTTGTCTGAAAAATAAAAACTTTTAAATTAAGTTGAGTGAGTTGAGTAAAATCCATCATGACGTTTGATTGACAGTTCCTCCTCTCCCTCCTCCCCTGGTCCTTCCGAAGCTATCCTATCAGCCATTGCTGCAAAACCAAAATAAAATAAAAAATCCTGGCGGCTCTCCTAGAGCGGCACTCACTCCTTTTGCCGCTCTTGCCAGGGAACTCTGTAGCCAGTGGGAAAAGTCAACTCAATGCAGTGCAAAACTCCATGGAGCCCACCACATAACACGCAATACAACGGTTGTGCAAGAACTCTCTTCTGCACAACGTATTCTGTGAGGAGTGTTTTCCCAAAAAAGTCACCGTTGCGTGGAATTTTCCCGCCAGACAGCACGTTTCTCAATGGTGGTGTAACAACTCCACCATGGAGTTCTAAAAGCACTGTTGACTAATGTGTTGTCCGAACTGAGCCAGAGTTTAATTGATTATTGTCTATCATATTTTGGAGAGGTCCATCTTTTCATTTTAAAATGCAAAATTGCACTGCATTTAATTTTGCAAATGTACAAAATAAAAGCAACCACACAACACATCTCACCAACTTTCTGTAACAGTTTATGAGGAAAAAATAGCAAAACAAGGAGAGAAGGAAAGAAAGAGAAGTCTGTATAAAGAAAAGAAAGAAGGAAAAAGTTAAGAGAAAAGGATGAGGTGTTGGGCCATCTCAGGACTAATGAAAGTACTCAAGCTTCAATACTGAAACAAATGAAGAAATCTCTGACAGATAAAAGTGCAAGGTTCAGGAATTTAGAACTATAAGAGTTCCATTTTTAATACCAGATATTGGCTCTGTTTGGTTGATAATATCTTGGCTTAATAAATTGAGATATGAACACAGCCTCTTTGCTCTTCGCTTCGCAGCGCAAACTAATTAATCCTACTTTCCTGTTTTGTCTGAATTGGGGGAGTATGGTTAGCAGTTTAGGAACAATCCGGAATATTGTTCAACAGTTTGCAGTTAGTTTAGTCTCTTGGCTTGTGCCAAAACTGATAACAATAGTTCCTCAGTTCAGAGAAGAAGAAAAAGAAACTGTGGTTCATTAAGGATTCCAGGTTTGATTGTTTGCATTGTGAAGGGAGGATCAAAGGGGCTACTTTTGTGTGCAAAATATCCTGCTTGTGTGCTCCCCATGGGCATCTGGTTGGCCACTGTGGGAACAGAATGCTGGACTAGAAAGGCCTTTGGTCTGATTCAGCAGGACTCTTATGTCCTTGAAAGGCTCATTCATATCTCAGCTTATTAAACCAAGATACGATCTTAACTAGGCCAGTGATGTTTGCCATCTAGGTATAACTGTAACCCTAATAATGCTGAATAAAAACACCACTTAAGTAGATCAGCTCTTAGGCAAAAATAGCAATGTGAATTGCTAACTGTTAGCTTGGATACTTGATCAAGGATTTGCAACCAAGAAAGTGAAGCACTTGGGAGAGCCCATATCTTACTTCAACGTACTTTACGTGAATTATTTCTAGGTCAGATAGAGACAGCGTAGTGGTTATCATGAAATGTCAAGACTCATCTTGATTCAGTGCCCAATGCTCAACAATTTGTTTGCTTTCCCTATCCATTAGTGATAATCTGACAATTCAATTTATTAAAAAAGCTGTTGCCCATATCACCTGTAGAATGAATAATGTTAAATAACTTTTATCTCATTTCAGATTTATTATGAAAATGATTTAACAAAAAAAAATTATGACATGCTTCCTTTTGAGCTTTGACATAGAAAACAAAGCTACTGATATACAGAGGCATAGATGCAGAGATAACAAGGTACATTTACAACAACCTTTTCAGCTACTGATTTCGGCAGTGTTGTTAAAATGTTGGTAAAGCTCAGACCATTTTTAAAAATCTTCTAAGTACCAAACTTTATACATTTATTCACTATTTTTATTCTAGCCTACCATGATACAGTTCTTGTGTGAAATAGCAATTTGTACATAATTTACATTGGAAATAAAGCTTAGAAGTATCAGCAGCATCTACAAAGTTTTAGTTCTGATTTTTACTCATGGCCAGCAATTTATTGAAAACAACAACCAGGAGAATACAGAAATATTACACATCTAGTTTGGACCTTTAGATTTGTTTGTAACAAATAATGGGACATATCCTGATACACCTTATTCGGACAATGTTGGTGATTAGGCAAAAGTAAGGAATTGAGAATGGACCAGGTTGCTCGTTTCCACAGCAATAATTCTATACAGCATCTTTGCTGACCTTTTAACTACATTGAACACAAAGTTCTCCAGTCTTTTTGTTTCTTCCTTGGTCCCCCTTCCCTCGCCAGCCCCATCATAATAGCTGGATGTTCTGTTTGTCTGAGGCAAAAGGTTAAATTGCTGGTACCCACCATCAGCTTTCTACAATACCCCACACAACTGGGGAACAGCTTCCTCTGACAGCAGCAAAAAGATGACACCACTAAAGTGGTCTGTCCAACATGGCTTTGCCCTAGAGTAACCACTCTGGAAAACCCAGCATCTTCTTGGACAGGTTTCCTCTGCCCCTCCATTGGCAGTTTCAAATAATTATTTGAAATCCACTAGTTCTTTAAAAGCAAATCTATCTTGTTTAATGGCGCCGAAATCTGCTTCCTGAGGAGAATCATCTCAGTTAATAGCAAAAGAAAATATAATATGAATATTTAACTACATCGTATGTGGTATGAACTAGGAAGCTCCTGAACAGTGCCCTCACCTAGATGACTTGAAACCAGCCCAACTAGTTTTACTGCCACTCAACAGTGTAAGGCAAGGGACAATTCTCAGTTACTTTGCATCTGTGTTCTCATTATACAATGGTCTAGTGTTTTTGTCACTGGGTGGGTGCAATCCTAATTCTGAAAAATAAACATCATTCATTTACATGCCAGTCAAGTGAATTCAGTCCTGTAGAATTTGCATTAAAATGTATATGGAAATCCGTAACTAGGCTGGCCTTTGCAAGTTACATCTTAAAGTACAGTGGATGCCCTCGTACAGTTCTGGTGGTTGAATACTTGTGATCAGTCTTTTCTGTGGCATTAGCTGCTATACATTTTTAACACAAATTCATGTTGCAGTTCTTTCCCAAGGGGTTTTTTCAGGTGCAGAAGTTGCTGGCCATATATGCATACACAAGAAAAACGTGATTTGGGAAGCATAGCGCAAACATCCCATCCAAGATTTGTTATCCACAGAATGAATGCTTGAACATTTCAAAAAGCATAGATCTGTCTGCATGTGAGATTTATGTTATTACATGTCTCATTCTGTCCTTTAAAAACAAAACAAAAAACCTTTATGCAGATATAAGAGTGCCTACTCAAGATAATTTCATTGCCTTTCACATCTTCACCACCATACATACAATCCATGGGCATTGAGAAGGGTTCAAAGATAGACCCTCAGCATATTAATTATGTGTATTTTACCCTTATTTTAAAAGCTGAATCATGAAGCAAAATGTTCTCAGTTGATTCTCACAAAATCTGTATGATTTATGGACATACACACAGATATGTGCCACTTGTCTAGTTTTAAACATGCCTGACCACATTCTCTCCCTGCCACCTGGCATTACTTCAGTTTTATATTTTTTGCTTTTCAAATGTATGCATAATAATTTCACCACAAGAAAGAGAGCTGAACCTTGCCCGTGCCCACTGCTTGGCTCCCCATAACCTTCCTCAAGTGCTTTGGAATTGGAGTTCAGTGGAGAAAGGAAGCGCTCAAGGCGACAGTGAGGAAGGGATCTTGACAAATTCAGTTCCCCCTCACCTATACAATTGCTTTGCTTTAAGTATGAGTCCCTCACTACCACCACACTTAATATATCTGACTGAAGCAGACCCCGTTTTAAACAATCAAATCTGCTGCCATTATGTCTGGCTTGAGCCTGGCTCTGGGACTTCGCCTAGTCACCTACCAGTGACACAGCAATATAGCTATCACCAAAAGCCACTCTAGGGGCAACCTCTACTCCTCCTCCAGGCATATATGCGTAAAATGTAAATTATTAAGGCCTTTCTACCCTTCTATCTGCCAGGAAGAGGCAACAACTTTCAATTTCAGAAAGTATTAGCATTATTGCTGTTTTCGCCAGCTGATGTACAGGAGGATCACATTAAATATATGAATATCTGATTTTCACAATGGACTATAAATACTCCATTTCCTTTTTTTCCTTCAATGTAAAGGGCAAGGTATAGAAAACTATTTACAGAATTAAAGAAAGTAGAAAAAGATAGAATGCTTTCACATTGTAAAAAAGTATGTTTCATTAATTAAGTTGTTTATGGATAATACCTTCCTAATAAGCAGTTCAAACTGTGTTTCTTGGAGTACCAACATATGCAATTATATGTTTGAAATAGTACAAAGCTAGTAACTGAATGAGAAATACAAATGTTAAATAATGTTACTCCTTGGTTGTAGTCCTGGCACTTGAAATACAATGCAATAAAATAATGATAATCTTACAAAGGTATATGGAATAGTTTTGGCATATGCAAATTTTTAAACTCGTAACTCAGTTTCCTGAAATAGATGGTCTAAATTAGAATACCTAAAAGATATCCCTTTATGTACACGTTATAGCTGTATATATATATTACATAGTGTCAAGGATTAAAACAAGAATGGTACAAGCAGAATAAATAAAGGAAAGAGCAAACATGAGGTGTTTGTACTCAGTTAAACAGATAAACATTCTTTGCTGCAAAGTTTGTCTTTCTGTGAATGTTTCTACTAAAGTGATAATAACTAGGACCCAAACCATATTCTTATTCAGTCCAACTTGGAACATGGGCCTTCTTCTTACTGGAACTGGGTTTTCACTTCTGAGAGGTGTTGAAAGTCTCCTTTTTTTTCTTTTCAAGTGCTTACAGTGTTTTGTCCTAGATTGCTGTTTAAAATGTCTCCAAATATTAATGGGATTTTTCACTTAATAGAAGTCAGCGGATTTCTACCTTCTGCATGGAATCTATCTTTGCTCCCAGTTCTGCAACTCTAATGCAAAACTGAAAACTTGAGACAATATAGTGATGTGGTTCAGACATTGCACCTCATGTTGTTTGTACAGTCCACCTAGGATCAACCCTCTTTTTGCCCCCATCTGACATACGGATGAGGTAGAAGCGTGGACTCAACAGAAAACTTGTGTGTGGCTTGTGGAGCTCAATTGTCAGGCATAAATGAATTAAAGAAGGCACATGTGTGTCCATAAATGTGTAAAATCCAATTCCTTATGCAATTTTTAAAAAGTATTTTTAAAAGCTAGATTTTACCACATATCTTTTAATAAAAACATTTGGATTCAGACAAAAGTAAAATCATAGAATGACTGAATCCTTCATTTCAAAAATAATATATAATCTCTGTATTTAGTTCTTCACCCCTTTTTGGTGTGGGTGTGTATATGTTAGGGTGACCAGATTTTGGAACCCCAAATCCCGGTCCAAAATGGCCACCCAAAATGGCCGCCCAAAGGGCGCGTGCCCACCCCCCAAAAAAAACAATTTTTTTTAAAAAAAGGCCCATGCAGATAAGTGGGGGGGGCCCTCCTGCCTCCCGCCTCATGCTCCTTACCTGCAGGGGCAGCCGCTTCCCTCCAGTGCTCGAATCTACTGAGAAACAGGCTTCGTGGCCTGTCCTTCAGTAGTGTGCCAGGTGATGACATCATCACCCGGCGCGCTACTGAGGGACAGGCCGCAAAGCCTGTTTCTCAGTAGATTTGAGCACCGGAGGGAAGCGGACGCCCATGCAGGTAAGTGGGGGGGGCCCCTCCTGCCTCCCGCTCCTTAACTGCAGGAGCAGCCGCTTCCCTCCGGTGCTTTAATCTACTGAGAAACAGGCTTCGCGGCCTGTCCCTCTGTAGAGCGCCGGGTGATGATGTCATCACCTGCCGCGCTGCTGAGGGACAGGCCGCGAAGCCTGTCTCTCAGTAGATTTGAGCACCGGAGGGAAGCAGCCGCCCATACGGGTAAGGGGGGCCCCTCCTGCCTCCCGCCTCCCGCTCCTTACCTGCAGGGGCAGCTGCTTCCCTCCGGTGCTCGAATCTACTGAGAAACAGGCTTCGCGGCCTGTCCCTCAGTAGAGCGCCGGGTGATGATGTCATCACGTGGCGCGCTACTGAGGGACAGGCCGCGAAGCCTGTTTCTCAGTAGATTCGAGCACCGGATGGAAGCGGACGCCCTGGCAGGTGGTGGCGGGGGGGTCCCCCCACCCAAAACCCCACCACCAATCCACCCCCCAAAAAAACCCAGCCCGGACCTACCGGGTCTGCTGCCACTCAACCCCGGGCAATCTGGTCACCCTAGCTGTGTATCAGACTTTCCCAAACAGGTGTCCTTCCCCAAAGCATCTAGAGAGTACCATGTTGGGTAGGCTGTAACATATGGTGTACAGACTAAAAAAAGGAACAAACACGTGTTTTCCAATGGCTGTGTTTGGATATCATACTGAACAATAATGTAGCAAGAGGTGAATTAACTAGCTCCTCCTGTGCAGCTCAGAGAAGGCGTTTTGAAGCTTCTGCTTTTGATTAATCACGGTTTGTTGTATTATCTGAATGATAAACTGTGATTCATATTAATTGTAGGTCAAAACAACGGCAGGGCCACAAGTCATCCACCCTGGTTTAAAACAAACTAACTTCAAACCATGGGTTTTGAAGCTGGCTTGTTTAAAAACTAACCAGAGTTCCAGGTGTAGATGACAGAGAAAGCTGCGGTTAACCAAAAGCTTTCAAACTTCTCTTGGCCACACAAGGGAGGAGAAGAGGGGAGGGGGAGAAAGTGGAGCCCAGGCAGAAGTAAGGTGCCGTTCATGTCACACTTTGGAGTGTCATGTTTGGCGTCACATCTGAACGTGACACAGTGCAACACTCTTCCCCCCAAAAACACTGGTTGGTTTCCTGTAACCCTTAATAAAAGAACAGATTGGAAACATCCCGCAACAAATTTCATTTGCTCACTTGCTGAAGTAGCACTGGAAAAAAACTTTTTTCTTGTTCCAAGGTCAACATTATTGGCATATATCAGGCACAGCTATGGGGTGCAAGTTTGCCCCCAAACTTGCAAATTTATTCATGGACAGGTTTGAACAAGCATATATCCTTAATCAGGAGAGTATTTTTCAAATCCACACTAAAATCTACAAGAGGTATCTTGATGGTTTTTTAAAAAAATTTGGAAGGGCACTACAAAAAAAACCTAACTAATGTAGTTTAAAACTTATCTGAATAGTGTACATGATACCATAAAATTTGAGTTTAACTATGACACCTCTAGAATTAATTTTCTGGAAGTGGTGGTACTTAAAAATGGTACCTCAATCTATACAGATACCTACAGAAAGGCTACAGATGCCAACTCATACTTGAAGTATGATAGTTTCCATCCTACACATATTAGGAGGAATCTACCATACTCTCAACTCATAAGACTCAGAAGAAACTGTAGCACTCCATCTGATTTTGATAGGCAGGTAAAATATTAATAGGACAACTTCAGACGTGTGGGTACCCTAAAAGAAAATTAAAGCAAGCCATGTTTAAAGTAAGAAAAATGGAGCAGATGAATTTAAAAATTAATACAAGGAACAGCATGATTCCAGAATGATGGTGCGTCTGACCTATAATGGCCATAATGGGCGTATACAAACTGCTATACTCAGACATTGGAATCTGTTGGTGGATGTACCTGGGTGTGAAAACAAACCCTTATTTGTTTATAAACGTGCCAAGAACTTGAAAGATCTATTAGTGCACAGCACCCTCAGGAGTAGTAATGAAGGTAGTGAAGATTTAATTTTACATCAGAAAACTAAGGGAAATTTTCCATGCCACCACTATAGTGTTTGCGATAATTGCATGAAAATAAAGGACTTTACAAACCCACAGGGATTTGTACAATTGTAAGTCCAGGGGAGTTGTATATGCCATCAAGTGTCTATGTAAACTTTTGTATGTAGGCATGACTACTAGAAAAATAAAAATAAGAATTTGTGAACACAAGAGCTGCATCAGAAATCAAAGACTGCAGGCCCCCATGGTGAAACATTTCGTACCGTTGGGACATTCCGACAGGACGTTAAATTCTGGATCTTGGAGAGACAGACCGGCTCTGGAAAACAACTGGAGAACAGCTTGAAAAAAGGAGGGAACTTTTTTTGGATCTTTACACTTGGAACAACAATGCCAAATGGCTTAAATGAAGAATGTAACTGGTTATATATTTTATAAGATTGGATCTATACTGTACTTTCTAATATTACTTGTCTTTAATTAATTATTCTTTGTAATTTTGATGCATTATGGGTGCCTTTGAAGATTCAGACAGGAATTTTATTTTAAAGGGCCTTCCCCCCACCCCCGATGCTGAGAGCACAACTGATAGGTATAATTACTTGACTGATTAGGCATATAAAGGAAGCCTTGCTTTCGCCTTCTTATCTCAGATATATCTTACCATGCACAACAGTTGTGGCTAAAATTAAAATGCCTGTGAGTACTCTTTATTGTATTTTTGATAAATATGTTTGTGCACACCTGTAAAGCAAAAGTATAATGAAGTACTTCATTTTTATTTCAGGGTGCATTCTATCTACCATTTTGGGGAGTGATATACAATTCCCTTACTTTGTGAATACTTAAGTCAGCCCCTCCTTTTTTGAAAAACTTTTTCTGAGTACTCAACAGCCTAGGTAGGTCCAAAAAAACTTTTATGTTATATAAACAGGAAAAGAAAAAAGATAAAATTCCGTTGCTTCTATCTAAGGCACTAACAAATGTTTTTCTGTATACTTTTAGTGATTGGACCACTGACGAAGACTAACAAGTCAAAACGCATATGGCCAAAGCCTAATGAGCCCTGTTTTTACTCTATTACTTTATTTGTATATACATAAGAGTGTTCTTTGAAAATATTAATAATTTAATTTTATTTGAATTAAATTAAATTTTATACGTACATCCTTAACTTCTTTTTTCCCCCAATTGTTTGTTTTCGGTTAAGGGTTAGCACCTTGTTATCTGTATTGGTTTCCTGTAAAGTCTGAAATGGTCCTTAATCTTTTAGATTGCTACTTCATATCTACTATAGCGATGGGTATATTCAGGAAGTCTGGGGCCCTGCAGCTTCTGAAAAAAACATAATTAAAAAATGGCATCCATAGTGACTACTGCTAAAATCTAGCAAACAAGCTAATTTTGACCCTCTTGGTGCTCTGTGGCTACTACATTTTTTTCTCAGAATGTAGAGGACAATATGCATCCCAGGTGTGTTGCCGACTCTGCTCTACTACCTCAAGTATTTATGGCGATTAATTCTGTGACTGCGTTGAAGGAAAAACATTTTTGAAATAACAGCTAGATTCACAACTATTCACTATACAAGGAAGGAGGGGAAACATCCAAGATTGGGTAAGATGAGAGCACATTAAATAATTACTTCAAATGTAATTTCATATAGTGTTGTTAACTATGCTCAAACCCACAATTACTGGCATGCAGCAAATTATGTGGATTTTGGCATTAGCCATCTCCAAGCTTCTAAGTATGCCAATCAGCAGCTTACAGATAACACAACTTGATAATTTGGGGGAGGTTAAAAATAATAATCAAGGAGCAATTGACTTGACATTTTTTAAAAAAACAATTAAGTGCTGAAGTCAGGGGAAGTGAAATTAAAAGTTAAGTGCTGCAGGTACAATTTTAAAACAATGACACAATCCAGGCAAGCGCTTCGTCCCATTGTTTTGCACCCTAAATTGCTTAACACATTAGGATTCTATCTCAACAGTTGCAAATTAAGCAACAAAGTTTGTTTGGAATATTATTTGAGGCCTTGACAAATTAATATCTAACTGCCCTGTGGAAACACAGGGAGGATTCTGCCCATTAAATAAGATCTCAATATATTGTGTATTTTTCTCTACATCTTTACATTTGTAAAATGTAAGGGGTTATTTATTTATTTATTTATTTTACGTATGCACTTCAATATAAATGGGCAGTATCCAACGGTGACATTCTGTGAATTCAAATCATGCTAGTGGAGCTCCTCTGAATCTTTCCATTGTAACCAGTTGCACAATGCATTGCACAAGAGTTATGCCCAATTGGTTGTACAAGCATGATACAAAACTGCTTGCGCAACCACACTTGCATAAATGTAACTTTAGTTGGATTATTCTTTTGTGCATCGTTCAGAAACTAGTTTCCACTAGCACATCATTTGCGCTAATGGAATGACACAGTTGGATACTGCCTAACATTTCCAGGGTGGCTTACAATATATTTCTGATAATGACTGAGCTATATCATACAACTGGTTTTCCTAAGTAGAAACTATTTGAAATGTTCTAGGACTGCTTCAAACAATCCCTGGCTAAAGTAAAAAGTCTACACATGGTGGGGTATGGGAGCAAATGTTGGGCTTCCAGTTCTACTTATATAGACTAGCAACATGATTAGGAACATAATGTATCTCTATGCATGCTTACATGCCTCACCTCTTCGATGTATCTGCTTCTTATTTGCAGCAGAGCACATGTATAAACCAATTAAATGTGGCATTCTATGGTTCTTTATGTGAGCCAGCGACTTATTCCCACACTCCACTCACAGAGTCTCAACACTCTGCAGGAACTGTGTGAAAAGGACCCTTGCCTTCCTCAAATACTGTAGCTTCTGAATTATACGACAGAGATTTAATAAGTGAGCATGAGAATCAAGGACACATTTCTTTACGTTTCATGGCTGTCTAGGTTTTGATGTATTAGTGTAACGGAAATTGACAAATAAAAACAAAGTAATAAAAAGTAATTTTTGCACATTAAATGGTGAGCTCTCATACTTCTGCCAGTATCTCCAAAAGACACTTGTACTGAGGTTTTTGTACTATACTCCTTTATTTAAATACTATCAGATAATTGGTGAAAAGGCAAATGGTAAATCAATGAAATATTTGAAACAAAGTTTACAGCCCTATTAAGGATGTTTTAATGTGATGATGCCCCAATCTGGTGTGCTGCTTTTCTGGTTTGTTTGTTCTTTGTTTTTATAGGAAGTGGCAGTGGACGTTTTTGAAGTATCAGCTCTGCAAATATAGAAAGTTGTCTACCCAGGTGGAAAGGATGGGGTTCAGAGTATCAGGCATTCAGTAACACTGCTACATTTGTTTTCAGTTGCTATTGTACCCAAACGTAAATATCAAAAGCGGTACAAGCGAAATGGTAACGCAACCATCAGCATGTAAAAAGTAGCCACGTGTAAGGCAGGTTCTAACTTGAGAATTCTGGAGAAGCTGGAAATAATAGAGCTGCAACCTGTTGTTCCCCTTCCCTATGCATTATCTTTCCTCTCTTTCAGTGGCTAATAGTTCCTTGGAATTGGGAGGGAGAGGAGCAGGGATAATTAACCACTAAAAGAGAGAAGATAAGTAGAGATAATCAATAGACTGAGAAAGGCAGCCTGTGGCTCACATTTTTATATATATTTGGAAAAGGTTCTCCCTCTCCCAGCTTCCTCAGTTTTAGGGGAAAATTCAGAATTCTCATCTATCAGAGCCTGACTTATAAGTGGTTACTTTTGACATAATGAATGTCATGGCTGTTCACACATAACGGCAGCAAATCATGGGTTGACTGATTATAGGTTAACTACGGGTTGTTTAACCAGTGATTAACTTATAGTGTCCGGGTTTGGACATCACATAGCACTCCCTGGGGTTTGAATATTCAAAATGTTTAAACCCTATAAAAGCAGCTCTGGTGCATGAGCTTCTCTACATGAGCAATTTATTGCATGCTTGTAATTGGTCACTCATGGATGTTTATGGGTCCTTTACACAACATCTTCAACCTCCAGGACCGCTCTCACGCTTCTCCCACACACACACATTTTATCCCAATTTCAAAAAGATCAGAGATAAGCTGAAATAGATAATGGCACCATATCGGCAGTGTGTAATGCTGGCATAGCACTATAATATAACCACTAGATGGCACTGTTTGATTGAACATATAGAGCATTGCGGAGAAAGCAAGTTTTCAATTCCAAATCACATGTTTTCTGTCTAAAGGAGCCCATCATAAACCTGGAAAGATTCCAGAAGAAGAAAGCCTGGTAAGGGTGTGGGAGTTTTGCTGAATGTAGAGAAGCGCCATGTCTGTTCCACGACATATTATTCTATTCTGCTTTTCATTCACGTATTTTTGGTGAATTCATGGCATTCAGGCCAAACTTTGGGACACATTTAAGAAGTTTAAAATTAAATATTTCACTCTGAAACTCTGATTCTGTGTAGTACTTTCTACTTTTACCTTGGCATGTAGCTCAGAAAATATGTATTCAACTGCATTAGCCTGTATATAATCCATAAGCTAATTCTATTTAGGAAAAATGTATATGCCCATTCATCACTGTGCTACACCTAGGACCAATTCTTATTCTTCAAACATACATAATGGCTCAGTTCAGATGACATATTAAGCAACGGAGGGGTAAATAACGTTCTGACCATGCGTTAGGCAGGAGGAGCTCCACAGATGACACTCTGCAGCCGGTGCTGCTCGGTACCAGCAAATGCCCCGGCTGCTACGAACTTGCGGCGGCCATTTTGGTTGCAGCCTCTCCTCCCTGTGACCCCCAGCTGTATCCCAGCATGCACCGTGAGTTCTGCTGGCTGCATAGAGCGGACGGGTTTTTTTGGCTGCTCTAGGCAGCAGAACTCTATTCTGAAACGGAATAGCCCACGGAGGGGGGGGGGCTGAATTCGGACGGCACATTAAACAACGGGGCTTTGGGCTAAACAACGTGCAAGCCCGTTGTTTCGCTCCATTGTTTAAAGTGCCTGATTAAAGTACTGTCAGTTGTGTGTGCGTTGTGTGTTGCCCTCCAGACGACACAATAAGCAACACAACTGACAATTGTTTCCCCCTCCTCCGTTGCTTAATGTGTCGTCCGAACTGAGCCAATGTTAACAACATGCACATTATAAAACAATAAAACAAGGGTGCATTTCAGACATTCAGACTGTAGTACCAACGTCTGCATGATGGGGAAATAAAAGCATGTGAGTGAGGTGCCAATATTAGGCATGTATGATTCATACAGCTCATAGAAGAAATCATTTGCATGGTGCCAGGTAAATGAATTCCAGAGGATTGCTCCCTCCACCTCACCACAATTAGGACTGAATTGGGCCAAAGATCTGGACATTTCATTTACAAAATAAAAAGTCCTAAAATGACGAAGCTCCTATGAAAAACATCAAGTCACAGAACTGAGCACTAATGCCATGAATGTAAAAGGAAACAAGAAGACAACATGAAACACAATTAAGCCATAAGGTTCACAAAGATTAAATAAAAATCTGAAAGCATTTTCTGATGCCCCAAATTGACCTAAATGGTCTTGTCAGTAACTTGTTTGTTGGTTAGTAGCTATTGGCTCTTGTCAAACAAGGAATGGCTACTCAACTGACCATCTAAGACATCTGAGTTCTTCAATCTGCCATTACCCATTCCATGAGAGAAGTACACCTTGAAAATAGGTACAAGTAAAGGTTAATTTGTTTTTGTTAATTCTGCATGTGGTGACTACAAATATTTTAAGTGCTGTCTTGTAACCTTTGGATAATATTCAATATAGTTACGTTCCTGTTGTTATGTATTGTTCCTTAACTGTACTTGCTTCAGGGTACAAGACAGTCGTCATACCTATTACCAACATTATGAGTTTTGAAAAGTACTTTCAAAAGCAATATATTACAGACTTCATGCAATTTATTTAATATTGAATGTTTAAGAAAGGACATAATATTATCCACAAGAGGCCAGCAGCTACACCATATAACATGGGGGATAGTTTGAGCTTATACATATACCGGGTGGCCCAAAAGTAGGTATATAGTTGTTTAGAATGTTGATGGGAGTTGGGAAGAGTATACTGCATACCTACTTTTGGGCCACTTGGTATGTTTCCAATATTTTTATATATTTGGGAAGTATGCCCATACTCATGTCCTTTATTAAACTGGCAACTCTTGAAGGAAGGATTGTTTGTTTAGGAAATATATAAGCCGCCCTTTAGCATAGACTCCTTTGGGGGAGGGAGGTAACATACAGTTAGGAGAATAACAGTGCAATCCTATATATATGTCAAAGATAACTCCCAGAAGCTTCAAGGGTGCTGATTGCCAGGTAAGCATGTATAACTAAATCTAAATAATGTAAGAACACAAAAACGAGCAGCAGCAACCAACAAAACCAGGCTGAGCCATAAAACAGCAATTAAAATAACATGCTGAAAGCCTGGGCAAATTTTTTAAAGAAAGTCTTTGCCTGGTACTAAAAAGATACTGGAGTGGGCACTAGGCAAGCTTCTTCAGGGAGAGTATCCCAAATGTGGAGGTACCACAAACAAGAAGGCCCTCTCTCCAATCATCAACCACTAACCTCTCTTTGGCTCTGTGCTTTAAAATAGTAAAGTACATTCAACCATTGGCAACTGCTGAAGGGGATGTTGGGGGGGGGATTGGAGACATGAAACATTGAACGGCAAATGTTTTAACTTTTCCACAACAGCATTTGATCAAGGGTAGCAAGAACTTGACTTTCAATGGCTATGCCCCTAAAAACAAACAACCCAGTAACATTTTCAGGGGCAGGGGAAAGGGAGGAAAGTAGAACTGGGAGCTGGGTAATATTCCAGTTATGACACTACCTCCTATCAAGCAAAAACGAGTTTGCAGAGCGCATAACAATGCCATTTACAGAGACGTATTTTGTACACCACATTAACATCTTCACCTCCAGAGCTGGTTCCATTAACGTTTGGCTAAAATAAAATGATATTTAGATATGCAGGTGAGTCTAAAATGCAGATATGTACATCATCTCGAGAATTATTGGATTAGTAATGACAAAATAGATGAGATCTGTAATTAATCTTTATAGTTTTAAGGAAATGATGTCAAAGGATTATTTCCATCATATAATGATTACATTTTAGAATTTGGATGACAAGTGATGTTGCAAGTATTTTTTCCTTTTCTTTATATGTACATCATGGTTTTTTTAAAAAAAAAATGCAATGAAGTCTGTAATATTTCTTTTGAAACAACATTCCTAAGTCTAATGTTGGTATCTTGCACTATAAGGCAGTTATAATCAAGTAATGCATACATAAGGCTGTCTCCAAAAAGTTTGTATGCAGCGAGACTCACTGCTTGTGCAGTGAGACTCACTGCTTGTGCAGTGGAGATTTAAGTCTTCCTATAGGAAGCTCCAAAATGAGTGGAAATACTCATTCCTGTGTTGGGGCAGGTCAGTAGAGCTCTCTTACTGAGCTCCACTGACCTGCCTCTTTCCAGAAACGAGCATTTCCACTCATCTCCAGTTGCTCCCAGGAGCACTAACACCCCATTGTGCAAGTGGTGGGTCTGGCTGCTGGAATGGAATTGGTGGGGGCGCAGCACCACATTGTATACTGCCCAAACTAACATAGAAGGCCAGCCATACTGAATTAGATTAAATTGACCAACGATTATGAACAAGCAACCAATGGATTCATTCTCAGTCCATCAAAAACATATGGGAACAACAAAATAATTTCTTGTACCTATTTTCTAGGTTCACCACAAAAAAAATAAAAAATAAAAAAAAACATTTTGGGCCCAGACTATATTGGGTATGATGAAAATCAATCACTTATCATACAATTTCAATTTACTTCAAATTTGGGATAAACAAAATTTACAAATTCTTAAACGGAATTGTATAATCTCATAAAATAATGTGGATAAACACCAAAACAGCAATCCAGGAATCCCAGATCCTACAAATGGAGCATTGCTGAATATAGAAGGGGAAAGCTCCCTGCAGAGTTCAATTTCCAACACCTACCAAGAGCATCTGCCCACCTGTCCTACCATGTACAAGCAAGGCTCTGGATTGTGGGAAAAGCATATATTTATATATTATACTTATTTAGATGTTCCACTGAGGGCAGGAAAACTGGTTATTCATTTTTCCTTGAATCTCTTCCATTGTATAATGCAAATTATTAGAGATACCAAATTGTGCCCATAAGTCTATCATTCCACTGGCAGCATTAGACACTAGTAGACTTTTGAAAATCTTATAACAGGGCCAAAAAATATTAGATTTTGGGATTAGATCTTGCCTAATCCATCAAACAAAAATTACACACCTATTTTATCTCCGTCATTCTTCTTTTTTGGTTTATACCTAGAACAAAATCTCCACAAACCACCAATGGGAAACAATGAAATTAGATTTCCCCCATAAAATTTCACATATAAAGTTCAAGTGCAATTCAAAATCCAAGTATTATTTATACTACATACTCCTTTCGATACTCTTCTTTGCAGGTAGTTTCTTTGACCAGGTTGAACAGGTTTCTTCATTGCTTAAAAGAAAACTTCTTTCCTCTAAAAAAGGTTTAGAAATACATTTTCCAAAACAAAAGCTTTTCAGTGACAAAACTGAAGTGAAACTAGTGCAGACATTAATTTGGATCTTCAATTGGATGCACTCTGGAATCCAAAATTATTCTTCTTTGAAGTAAAAAAAAAATCCCATTCAAAATATTGGAGATTATAAAACATTATAGTTATTCTTCAATATACAATTAGCAAGAATGTTTCTACTGTCAAAGGCAATACAATATTTGACAGGAATGCAAAAGAACAACAAAAAAATGGAAAGCACTAGGAAGTTATTTGTATGGTCGTAGAAATCTGGAAACTTTTGATCGCAGTAACTTTATAAATGATCTTGGGAACATCTCCTTTGATTCTTGTGCTGTGTACTTGAAATAGTTTTGTGGATGTGCTAATACATCGAAAAGGGCTTTAATCAGTTTCTTGTCCTGCGGGAGACAATAATAAATATGTGTATAGCGAGAGCATAAGCAACGGAATTCTATTCAGTCTCCCTTCCAGCCCTCTGCTGAGCACATTGTGTTTCTTCTCACTAGGAAGGAGCTTCTGCTTTCAACATTCTGATTTTAAGGGGCACTATAACAATCCATCAAAGTTCACAGCTATTAGATATAAACAATGGATGAAAAATAGCATCTTGGGCACTGCAGAGTTAAAGAAAAGTTTACTAACTTTTAGAATTTCTTGATGGTTTTCTGATGCGTATAAACGTCCATCTCGAACAATATCTTCTATTAACTGTTGATAATCCTCTGAAAAGCAAACAGCAAGACCATCAACTAGGCAACATTTCACTACTACATCACTGAAAGCCTCTACAGAGAGCAACTGACTCAGAATCACTTCTTTTAGTTCAGGATCACACACAACATTGCTGCCTAGTCAGATTGTATTCATATATTGAACTCAGCCCTGCCTTGTTCTATCTGAAGCCCCCTACATTTTTGTTTCCTTCAGCTTGACCATATTAGACAAAGTGGCTTCAAACCTTGCCTACAAATTGGTTTAATGTTAACAATGTTTAGCATTAGCATGGATGCAGGTGGGCCATTGCACTATGGTTGATGTTGAAAAGGGGAGGAAGTGGGAATTAAGAGATCAGGGAAAAAAACATGCCTGCATGAAGTATTATTAAAGTCACTTGGCATTTTTGCACATAACTCTAAATTATGGTTTAGTGCTATAGGAGTGAGCCTCAGATCGGAAGGAATCTTTCTCCTCCTCTAGCGCAATTACAAAGAGGCGATGTTTGACCACTGGCACTTTAAAACGATGGGGAAAACCCAGCAAATATATTTTTATCTTTTAAACTACTTTCCTTCAGAGATCTTTGTACATATAGGTGTATTAGAGAGATGGAAAATGCCACAAACATTACCATCATATGTCACATATGGTACTTGGAATCCTTTCCCACTGTTCCCTTCATTTGATTTGAACTGAATCCACAACTTCCGTGATCTGGAAGTGAATGCTATAGGTCTCTCATAGGTCTGGCAAGTTTCATAGGTAGTAATTGATGTGGGTGAAGCTGAAAAAAAAATGAACATACGACGGATTTTTGTAACATGTTCTCATTTTCAAGACGCAGCAGATACCAGGTATCCCAACTCTTAGTATTTTCAGTAGATTGACATAGGAAGCTGCCTTGTACCAATTCACCCCATTGGTCACTCAACCCAGACCTACATACTTGGACAGCAGCTCCACGATCTCAGGCAGAGGTCTGGAGAACATTTTTTCTGCACATGCTGGGGACTGAACCTGGGACCTTCTACATGTAAAGCATGAACTCTGGACTGAGCTAAAGCTCTCTTCAATTAGAGATTAGGTCGCTAATCCATACCCTACCACCCTGAAGATGATAAAGGATGGGAAATATGTGGATAGCCCATTCTGCCGGCCCATTTAAGATGAAGATTTTTACAGATTATCCCTAAACACACACAGATGTCCAGGCACCTTATATATGTATTGTTTTGAACCAATGTCTATGCAAGTTCCCCTGCTCAGGAACAGATAGCTCTACCTGCTTGTTGCATTCCATTTGAGATTGTCTGGGGGTGGAAATAATGCTAGGCTTAGTGAATGACTGTATGCCAAAGATGAGACATGTACTGGTAACTGATAGTATGATTCATAAGCTCCCACAAGTGGTTGTATGGCAGGAAGCAGGTTCCATGGAACACTCAATCCGAACAGAATCCTAGAGCAGCTGCCATTTTAGACACCACTGTATGAACTGGATAGTTTTAATACATTTCTTTATTGTACACTCTAGTCTCCTGTTTGCATCATTTGTTAATTGAATTTACAATATCGAATATTAGCAGCAGAGTCTATGCAGATAGAATTGCCAAGTGGTAAGCATTTAAGGGGCCACTATGTAGTTTAGTGGTCTTCTGTATCTACCTCCAGTGTCACTGAAATTCAGTTCACTTTGGGGTTATGTTACTTATGGATTAATAGTTTTTGTAGATGTTTTCATGGCTTTTCTTTGGTCCCCTCTACAAGGATTCGCTTTTGCACCTGGTTAGGCGATTATGCGCATAATCGCAGAAGTGCATTTACGCCTAATCCCTCTGCATGAGAGGCGGCAAGAGGCAGCGAAGCGCATTAACAGATGTCCAAAATGCGCTTTACAAGTAGTTAATGCGCATAAGCGCTTATTCACACAGTCAAAATGCGCTTTAACGGACGGAGCAAAATAAAACTCACGATTTAACGCGCATTCGATAATGCGCATAATCGGGGAGATAACGTGCCTCTACGCCCGATTTGCGCTCCGTTCTTGTAGAGGTAATTTTTTTAATGCGCCTTGAAAGAGCTTTAAATGCCTCTTGTAGAGGCACCCTTGGACTCTAGAACAGCTTACCACTTTTCCTCATTACTAAAACATCACCACACTCATCTTCAATGGGAAGGAATATTTCAGGAACCACTATAAGAATCCGCCTCTTTGGGGGTGGGCTTATATTCCAGATGCATTCAACATTGGCTGGGTAATCTCCAGGATAGTTGGGAGACTCAATGTAGCCTGTGTAGTCTCCAAGTTCCCCACCACATTGTTGATCTATGAAAAAAAAATGATAAGAAAATGAGCTATGGGCACAGTGGGCTGTCTTACTAATTTTTCAGTTCCCTGTTTGTGAAATGGGAATTTTCATGGCCTACTTCTCTGGACTGTTCTGAGAACAAAACGGATAGAGAATGTAAATCATTTTGCCTATTAAAGTGTGTTTCAGAAATTACTGTGAACAACAACTATGTCTCTGAGTGCCTCACTTTTGTGATCTGGATCTGCTTGTGCTATCTTCTGTAAGCCTCTATCTACCCATCTACCTAACTTTCTATCTAGATACAAAAACTATATCTCTCTATATAATACACACACAGAGATATAGGACTGCAATGTTTAACCAATCAGTGCCTCCCTTTTATCATGTGGATCTAATAAAATCTGCTTCATAGTTACCCCTGTGCTTCCCTGTCTGGTACGTTGATGGAGGTGCTCCTGATGAGCCCTCACTCCGAATTCACTTAGTTTGTCCTTAGTTACATCAGCACATAGCAAAATTTGGTGGGCTACTGCTGATCAAGTCAGAATAAGACATTGCTGATCAGGGCTGTAAACAGAGGGCTGGCATGAAAAAAAAATACCGACGGGGTACAGTTTAGTGAATATTTCAAGTGTCCCGAAAGTTCCCCTTTGCATGGAAAATATGTATGCAGCTAAAGTATTATTAATACAAATACACAGGTATGCTGGGGACAAAGTGGGTGGGGATGGAATACTGGGGAAGGGCTAGCATGCGCAGCTCCATGTCTCTTACTCCAGCAGGGTTCCCGATCGCATGTGCATGCGTGTGTGTGTTCTGCTCACGTTCAAGTGAACATGAGTAGAAGCTCCCTTCAGATTTCCCCCCTCAATTAAGAAGACCAGGAAATGAGCAGGCAGAGCTGGCGCATACAGGAATATTAGAGATGGGACTATTGCATGTGGCCTCTTAGATGCATTGATATACATTGTTCAAGTATCATGCTTGACCTTGGCTTGGGTGATCAGTCATAAGCACTCACAGTCTAGCAGAAGTTCCATCTCTGATTGCCACCAAAAATACAAATATAACTTACTTTTACAATGCGTAACGTTAGTAGAGCCATCAAAATCTGTACTGGTATTCCCAGGGCAGGTGATGCAGTAGTTTTGACCAAATTCAGGCTGGTAGGTTCCAACAGGACATCTGATACATCTGTGGGTTGTAGAGTTGTAGTAATGGCCAGGAGAACAATGAACTGTATAGTAGAAAGGCATGTTATTTTTCAATATATTACAAAGAAAGGCACAAAGAAAGAGGGGAAAAATTGAGACATGTAAGGCTGGGAACTATGCAAGGCATATACTAGAAGTACACAGTCCTGCTAAAAACAGCAGCTCAGTTTTGAGCACCACTCCACCCCCCCCCCCCCTTAACATGAAGCACAACTTACCTGAGGGCTCAAGTATTCTTTTTTGAGGCCCAGTACGAACTTCTAAGACAGGCCCTCTCCCATACACATACCACGATCCCAGCCCATATGTACAATCTTACAAATCATGAAAGAAACATTTCTATTTCAACACTGAAATTACATTTCTCTACATTTCTGAAATGGCCCACATGGGGCCTTTTCTACCAGGCTACTCCCCCGCATCCCACTTTTCAATATTCTTTGGGATAACATCTAGCCTGATGAAGAGTCTTACAGAGCCTGCTGACCATTTTGTAACTTTTAGTTCTTCCTAATAAAGAGATTTTCCTCATGGTGTTGTAACTTTTTCATTCAAATGGACTATCTATCATGTCTGCAAACATTTTTTGAAATAGACCAATACCCTTTAAAGCTTAAATTTTTTTCCTGGCTTTTTTTATTGCAAAATCATAAATCATCTCTTATGTTTTTAGGCCCAAATCTGGACCTTTAAGAAAAACAACCAAGAATCAGGTAATTAAGTACTACAACTTTTTGTAAACCTTCTTCTGAATATGGTCGTGCTAATAGTGGTGCTAATGGTGATGTTAGCTGACTATGCTTTGAAAGCATGAAACTGGAGCCCCATGATGCATCTGACTGCTTTTCTTCATTATATTGAGGAGATAGTAAAAGCATTTTGTTCATCTACTTTCCTAATTAGAATATTGCTTGAGCCAGTCTATTGGCTTGTCAGTTTGGGGGAAAAAATAAGTGAGAGAGAATTGCTTGGTTTCCTTTAGCTGATTTTAGTTCCCTTTTTTAAATGTACTTACATTTCTGGCTGCCTGGTTTGCATTTATAGCAAGAAATGGCAGCATAGTGTGTGGCTGTGTTTGGACAACACGATAGTCTACAGTGGGGTAATAATCAATTTGGCAGTTGTTTATCTAGGGGGTACTCCTCAAACAACGTGATAATAATCAACCACGGTGTGGGTTAGGATTAGCGTTGAGTTGACTATTAGCCCATGCTGAGTTGACTCACTTAATTCCCCTCTCCTCCCTCAGTCCTTCTCCTAGTATCCCATCAGCCATTGCTGCTGAAAATCTATCCTGGCTGGACTATAGCGACAGGCGCCATGTTGACCACTCTTGCCTTGTGACTTTGTGGCTGACAAAATAACCAACGGTGGCTGAGGAAATAACCAGCGGTGCCCTCCACATGACACGACAACCAGTGATGGTTCAAATAGCTATACAGCATTGGTTATTGACATTGGTTATTTGTGCTGGTTATTTCAGCCAAATAACCAACCATCAGTTAAAAAACTCCCACCACACAACACACACTGCCGTGCGCAAGGGGTGTGCCCAGGCACGCTCTAACGTTTGCCCCCACCCCCGCTCGAATCAGGGCTTTTAAGGAGGGTGGGAAGAGGGGTGAATTCTACTGCTTTCCCCACCCACCCCCTGCTAGGAAGGTCGATAATTCTATTTGCAGGCCAGGGCCGGAGCTGCCGCTGCCAGCCCTCTTGCTTGCTCAGTCATCCAGCCACTCTTTCCCTTGCTGCCCCTTGCTCTTGCCTGCCCGGCAGCTCTTGCCTTGTGCCCCAGCCAGACACGGAGCTCACAAGAGTTAGCTGGGCCTCTCGTGACAGTTGGAGCACAAGGCGGGAGCAGGAGGAATCCTAAAAAAGAGAGAGGGGAAAAAAGAAAGGGACGCCGCCGTGTGTCTTCTCTCCTCCCTGCTTCCTCTGCCGCAGGCCAGAAGGACTGGGAGAGAAAAGGAAAAAGGGGGGAGAGAATTGCAGTGCCCCCCCCAGGCCTTTCCTGGCTGAAGAGGATTCTTCAACGTCTTTCTGCATCCAGCTTTAGGTTCACAACAGCGCAGGAGCGCTAAAACAATGCCCCGGCTTATTTTAGGTAAATATGATATCCCCCCCTTTTTTTCAAGTAAATATGATGCAGTAACCAGCAAGCTGTTATTTTCCTAGATATGGTTTGTATGTGTGTGTGTGTGTGTGTATCTTGTGCTACCTTAAAGATAGAATTGCAGTACAATGCTCAGTATGTCTACTCAGAATAAGACTTTACCACAGACTTATTCTGAGGTAAATGTGCGTAGAATTTCAGCCTGAAAAAGAGGGTGGAGAAAAGGCAGGAGAAGGGTATAAAGATGAAGCCACTGCAGAACTAGAATAGACCATTCTGGGCTTTTTAACCCACAGTTAAACACTATATTAAGTACAGCAATTATTAATGTCCTTAAACATACATAGAGTTCCTCTCCTTCAGTCATCCCTAACTGCATTTCCGTCCCAATCAAATAATCACAACAGTGAACCATGGGAAAACTCTGCACATGGTGACAGATACTTATTTTAAATTTTAATTAATACATATATGATCCTTTCCTATAACAAAATGGTGCTTACTCCTAAGTAAGTGTGTTCAGCAGCAGAGGGAAATCCTATTTTATTCCTTTAGTTATGTTAGTGTGATGTGAGTTAAAGGCACAATCCTATGCACAATCCTATGCATGTTTAGACAGAAAAAAATCCTACAACACCAAGAATCCCATAGCCAGCATGGCTGGCTGGAACAACCTTTTTCTTTCCAAACATGCATAGAATTGCAGCTTAAGTGGGTTTAAAATGTGAAACTCGGCACATGCGTGGAATCTTTAAAAAAATATTATTCCTCTAGCATCAGGAATGTAGCAGTTGTGCAGTGTGGAAGATATACTGTGCTTTCCCCTCCTCCGCTCCAATTGGGCCTTGGGTGCACCTAATGAAATGAGCTGCACATGCCTATGACAACACAATAAGCCATGGTGGGTTAAATAACCAACGGTCGACTATTTAAACCACTGTTGGTTATCGTGATGTCCGAATCCAGTCTGCATGTGTGCGTGAACAAACATAACATGTATGTTTACTCACAACTATCAACAGCACTGGCTCCCACTACCGCTGGGATCCTGTATTGTGCTTTGTCTGTCCCACCAGCTGTGCCTTCCCCCTGATTATGCATGAGTAACTCTGGGACTGATAATTCCCCAGAGAGTATATTACACAAGGAAGCACAAAGTTCCCTGTCTCTCAGATGAAAAATCCTAGTCTGAACTACACAAGCACCCACGTTTTATTCTAGAGACGGGCCGGTGCCAGTAATTCTTTATTCAGAATGTTGCTTATGCTACTGTAACACCACTTCTGCTTGGCAGCAGCATATCTCATGAGATCTAGGCAATAGGTAGGTATGTAGGTAGAGGGAAATAAATTTCCATAAGTATCCTCAAGCATGATTTGCAATTTACCCTCCATTCCCCCATATATAAATGAGTCCGTAGCCAGGGCTAGTGCCCTGAGACCCAGTAAAGTGTTCCCTCTGCCCTCTCCCCATGCTTGGGCCCTGCTTCCAATGTCATCACACCATGTGTTTCCCTGTTCCCAACCCATGTCATTGGCTGCTAGTTGTATAGGTAGGGAAATTCTCAAAGAATTTCATTACATCAGCAGGACTTGGGGAAAGCTGTAGTGCATATTATTGTACAGGAGCACCTGACACAGAAGTTCAACTTTCAGTAGATGCCTCACATTTCTTATAACTCCATACACACTCAAGTTTTAGCAGTTTCACTTTTATTGATCTGGGTGCTGCTTTAATAGAGTAGCTGTTCTTTGCTCATTCAATCTTTTTGTTATTTAATGGTATTTTAAATATTTTATTGTAAGCCGCAGTCACAGAATTTATTTAAAGGGCAGGTTATAAAGCCAGCTGCCTACCTTTACTTTAAAACTTACCCTTTGTTTCACAGTCCTGAAATGACACTGCGCCTTCGTATTTTGTCACCAGCCCTCCACCACATGGAAAACAAAGGGTCCTTCCTGGTTCAGACTGATATGTGCCAAGTGGGCATAGTCTACAAGGTCTAAAGCCATCAGAAGAAAAATATCCAGGAGAACACTGCCCTAGAAATTGAAAAGTTCTATTGTGTTATTAAGCCTAACGCTCTATGGAAATGCAAAAACATTTATATTTTAAATGTTGATGAATTAATGTTTGCCAGTTATCTCACTGGTATAAAATGGCAGCAGTGTTTTAAATAAAGGGAATAGTCAATATAAATGGACTAAAGTGCACGTTCTCAAGATGAGAAATCAGCAAAAGACATTCACCAAGCAGACACTATACTAGAGTGACCATATACAAAAGAAGGCAGGGCCCCTGCAACTTTAACAGTTGTGATGAAGAGGGAATCTCACCAGGAACTAATTACATACAAATGACACTGGCTGAAAATCCCTTTTCTCTACAACTCTTAAAGTTACAGGAGCCCTGTCCTCCTTTTCATATGGTCAGCCTAAGATATACCTCTGGAAAGACCGGCAGCTTTTCACCCCCATTTTGGACATGAGGTTATTTTCTATGCAGAGAACCTGTTGGGATGTGAGGTCTAAAGTGATACAGCTCAGACACAGATTTATCACCTCAGTGAGAAGAGAACTAGGTCTATATTTGCGAGCCATATCATTTTAAGATTTGTTTAACTGTTAAGTGTACAGGATTACTGCAAAAACATCTTACAAATTCCAATCATTTCTGTGCAGCTCAGGATAAGGAAGTCCTCACAAAATACCCAATGCCCTATGAAGTTCTCGTTTTTCTTAAAAAGTAATTTCACAAGGCTCATTTTTATGGATACTGTCTAAATGATCACTGAAGAAAGTGTATTATCATTCTCAGTGTATAGAAGAGGCAGAGTTCATTTAGAAGTGCTACAGAACTCACAGCTTACAGAATGCAGTGCTTACCCTCAAACTAGAAAGCGGTTTCCAAATTTTCTTCTTTGAATTCCTTGGAAACGTATCAGGGGCTTCTTAAAGAGAAGATCAGTAACAGCAGCAGGATACCTCACCCCACACTTTTTATCTTCCGGTGCCCTCAGTTCACAGAGCAATATTGAGGGTCAACAGCCTTGGCTTGCGTTAACAGACTGCCCAGCACTCTACAACATGTCCCCGGTTCTTCTAACATGTCGATAAGGAACACTAATCCAGAGCACTGGCTTATGACCCAAACTCTCAGGTTTCCTCCTCTCCCTCCTTTTGACCTCCATACCTCACTACTGAATGCGTCTCTTACAATCAAATTACACTTGCCTCCACATTCTGACACATTTCGTGCTCCAGCTACTCCCTGACCTTCATTGCTTGGGCAAGGTTCACAAGAGAGTTGACCTTCTGTATCTTGGTACGTTCCTGGTGAGCAAGGAATGCACTGATTATGTTCTCCACTATAAAAGGTGCCAGTGCTGCAGGTAACTGGGAAAATAAAAATGGAATCTATATTAAGGACCTTCATTCTAGTATTATAATTTGTCTTCACAGCATTACTAGTGAGGCAAAGAACTTTCCACTCCCTTCTTCTAATGGTTCATGAGGTCTTGGAACATACATAGCACCGTTGCTAATACTACAACAAAGCTCTGAAGCATCTTAAAACAGGATATGGGTGATGCATTTAAATATTATGCTTCCTTTCTGCAAAAATGGAAACCCTTTCCAGACCCCTCTAATGCTGGTTCAGGGCACTACATCAGGTTAAATTCTGTTGCCTGTATAAATTACGCACACTGAGCATAATGTGCTCAAATCCTTGTTTTACATAATTTATTTTGCACTTCTTTGCATTTTTAAGCTGGCTGTGTTAGTCACAGGGGCAGGCAAGGAATTATGCAGGGCACTGAAGCCCTATGCCCAATCATAGGAAACCTGATCTTGACACCCGTCTAGATTTTGAGATTTCAGCAGGCACTGCTCACATACTTCCCAAGCATATCTTTTGCAGCCTTCACCATAAAGGTTACAAATTTGCCTTAAAGAGAAGAGAGAGAAAAAGAAAGAAAACAGAGGGGTGTTTTGTTTTTTTGGAATGCTAAATTTTGTGCCTAAACATGCCTTTCTGTGCTGCCACAAGATCACAGCACATGTATACCTCTGAGTATTGCTGTGAAAATGAGCCTAACCTTGAACTGGTGGAACTGTATGCAATGTTGACCTGAACTACAATGGAGACCTCAGGGAGTATCTCTGTTCAACTTTGTGCTTATGTTGTGAAGCAGTTTACTTGGATCTTACCACATTTTCCATCCTGCTGCACTTGCCCTGTACTGCAAGGGTCATGTCCTTCAGTGACAACTTTAGCTGCCTTCTGAGCCACTTCATACTCTGTCCCAGAAAACTGAATGTAAAATTGCTGTTTGTTAATAGATTTCCTCAAGGTTTTGATTGCTGTTTGTAGCTTCTGCTCCATCCTTTTCCGCAAACACTCAACATTACAGGCGTCTAAGCGGGAAAATGATAAGAAAGCTAGAAACAATTCAGAATTAGCACAGGGTTTTCCTATCCTGATTCCCAGTCCGCTTGCCCCAGTCTGCTTGCAGAGACCCCTAGTATGACTTGAGAGAAATAAATTAACAAAATTATTAAAGTCTCTTGGGAAGCTCTGGTCATGGATTCTTCCAATCGGCCTCCAAGGAAGGCAGGGCATTCTTCTGTTTGTTTCTGCATCAGCAATGACTGAATTACCTAGTCTCATCTGAAAAAGATATGAACAAGAATTGTGCCTTTTAAAAATACAAACACTGCATGGGGAGCCACAGAAATGTCTGAGAAAGTGGAGGCCTGCCCATAGGACTGCATTAGGACTGGCCACTTCTGTGGGATGCTGCATGTGTGAAACAAGCCCCACTGTCAGATGATGAGATTGAATGCTCTCTAA
Source organism: Anniella stebbinsi (assembly GCA_029215795.1). Taxonomy (NCBI): domain Eukaryota; kingdom Metazoa; phylum Chordata; class Lepidosauria; order Squamata; family Anniellidae; genus Anniella; species Anniella stebbinsi. The sequence continues at coordinate 97,229,835 of JARDYH010000003.1, forward strand.
TGCCTGCTCCTGCATGAACTTGCCCAGCTATTGAGAAGGCCTTCAGGGGCTCTACTCCATATTCCCATCTGAAATTAGGCAGGTGGGGATGGGAGACCGGGCCTTCTCAGTTGTAGAACTCCCTTCAGAGAGAGGCTAGCCTTTCACCAAAAACGGAATGAAGACACTGCAAGGTGAAAACTTCTGTATTTGTTTAGGCTTTTGGTGATTTTAAATAAAATAATGTTGGAAATTTACCTTCTGCTGCAAGTCATTGTTGCTATTTTATCTGCCTCAATAAATGCCATAAAATAATGGTGTGTGCCTCTGTATATATTGACAGAGGCACACGCAACTGGGCTGGTGGAAATGGACTTCCCTGATCCCTCCACTTCCTCTGAGAAGCTCCTCCCCTGTGTAGCATCCCTGAAAATGCTACACAGGGGAGCCAAGGCCAAAGAGTGGCTAATAACTGTTTTAATAAACAAACAATGTCACACTAGCATCAGTAAGTTATGTAGTAAGTTATCAGTAAGTTATGTAGCAGCACTCATAAGGGGTCACCATAGCATCACGTTTAGACACTATATAAATATTCCGACATTCGCAACGCATTGTCAAAGTCTAGTGTGACCCACGAAACTGAATCCAGGATGGAGTTATAGAGATAGGAGCGCTCAGTGGATAATTCTCAGTCATCAGGGACAGACACCAGGTTTAGTCCTGAACTCATTGGTATTTCACACTGGACCACTTGACTTTCTCCTATAGAAGTGAATGGTTGCCATTCATTGTGGGGAAATGAAGAGAGCTACATTTATAGGATAATGCTGCAGTGGGAGGCAAACCTGAGCTCCACCTTTGCAATGAGATAGTTTATTCCTATTGACAGTGTTCCTGCAGAAGGGGCAAGATGTTTGTGAAATATACAAGCCCTCAAAACACATGTTATGCTAATAAATAAATAAATAAATAGTGAGTGAAACATCCTGCACTGAAATCATTATTTTGCTAATGCACCATTACTTGCTAAAAGCAACCGCAAAAGAGGACTTTCACAAACCTGAGACTTCCTCAGATTTCATCTCCACTTCAAATTCAGCGGTGATATGGGATACTTCCTTTGATGGTGATTTCCGGCCACGACGTTTCTTCTTCGAGGAGTCACACTTGAGGTTCACGAAGGTTACCTGGCAGTTGTCTGTACAAGGGAATTGACCTCCTTTGCATAATAGAAGCAACATGGAATTATTATCGGAAACTTTGGGCGGTGGATTTTATACAATTTATTCCTTCAGTGACATCAGTCAATATACTGACTAGTCAAATGTTTGATATTCATTTTACTCAGCTAAATAAGCATCAAGAAGTACTAGGAACTATGTCAAGCAAATAAGAGCTTCAAATGTTTTAGTTTGTCTAATGTCATGGACACCTAAGGGGTCTCCAAACTTTGGGGGGGCTTGAAAAAAATGCTACTGTAAGGGGATGAGGGGCCATTAAGTTGGGAGCCCCCCTTATCTGTGTTCATGTGTGCATGAATATACACACTGTGTCACTCTGGATTCCCTTTCTCTCTCTCTCGTTCTCTGTCTCTCTCTCTGGTTTCTCTTTCTTTCTTTCTTTCTTTCTTTCTTTCCTTTCTTTCTTCTTTCTATTACTCTGGATCTCCTTCCTTCCTTCCTTCCTTCCTTCCTTCCTTCCTTCCTTCCTTTCTCTTCCCTTCTCTTCTCAACCCCATGCAAGAGAAGGGAGCAATTTCTCCAATCATTTGCATTGGGCAAAGAAAAGCCCCTCCCTGCCAAAAATCAGCTGGAGGGGAGGCAAAGTCCATCGAAGAACTTGTTGCCCCAATAATCCTTGGCGGGGGTACACTTTGCCCTCTTCCCTAGCAAGTGAGCCTTAGCCCGTTATGTGCAGACATTACTGGATATGGCAGTACTAGCATTGAGTTAAAAGAAAACAATATTACAGTCCCCACAATGAGAAAGCCATTTGGAAAGGAGCAGGCGTTTTTAGAGCTGTGAAACTAGCTTTAAAAAGTACTGCTAACGTTTTTTTTTTCTAAACAGAGAAAAATCAGCCCCACCAAATGAACACACATCTGGCTGATCTGTCAAAACACTCCCACACCATACCTATAACAGCCTGCTGCTTTCCAACATCTTTAATTTTTTCTTTGCTGCGAGGCCTTAAGTGACACTTTGCATCCTTGATTTTGAACCGAGCCTTCTGTTTGATGGGTGGCACTAATATGTCTAGAGAAAGAAAAGTAAAAGTTATCATTTGTGCTGTATTTTAAAGGAAACCTGGAGAGTTTTTGTAGAGTAAATCAGAGAGAGAGAGAGAGAGAGAGAGAGAGACTTTAAACATCCTGTAGCACTGTTTTCCCACTCTAATTACAGATTTCATACTGTTGATTTCTAGGTAAACATGCTACTTTTCAATATTAAGAATTATTCTTAACTGATGTATGAAGAAATGAGGATCAGGATGGACTGGGAGCAGGAATTGTAAAAGACATGTAAAGCTGACAAATGCTTTACTTTTTCAGCAGGAACAGAAGATACAACAGTGTGGAAGGTCACAAAAGAGGCCTAAAGAAAAACTTCTGCATGAAACTGGGTCGCTGCTGATTGAAACAGACATTCTGAATGATTACAGCAACAACTGCAAAGACCAGGATTCCAAGAAAGATGCTTCCAAAGCTTTCATCAAGTTCATCTGGGCCACAAAGGTGGCCCAAGCTAAGACAAAGGCAACTGGGACTAAGAAAGCATGTTGCAGGGAGATGAACATGTTTCTCTTTGGATGTGAAAGAAAAACGCAGGGAAAGAGAAGTACAAGCCAATAAACAAATAAACATATTTTTGTGGATATTGTGGTGATGGCATTTAGAGCTTCTGTCTGGCTTTGTTAAGAGCAGAAAATTTAGAAGCAAGAGAACTGAGGGTAACAGTGAAACTACAACGTATCACATTTTCTCCAGGAGGTTGAAAGAAACCAGCAATAATAGGATGGAGCCTGTGGCACTAGCACTTCCTGCTAGCAGAGAACAGCTCACACATCCCTCTGTTTGAGGACTAGCGTGGCAGTCTATTGAGGGTCTGGGTTGCATTTGATGGCTTTGTAGAAAGCGTTGATCAAAACGAACCTGAAGCATTTTTATGCAGAATTTTCACCCACTCAGTAGGAGTCCAGGGCTCCAATGGTGGTCAACATCATCCTCTGCTAGAGTCTGTGATCCCCTCTGAGGTTTACCACAGGTGGTGCCAAAGACAAGCATGATTAGCTCTCACCACACTTCCTGCTTATCTCTCCTTGTACAGATGCAATCCAGAACAGGTATGCCTGCTTTAGTGGGAATCAAGGACTGAACTGCACACCTCCAGATTTCACCCTATGACAATACAGGCACACCAGAAGCACGGATATATAAAAAGAAGCTCTAATCAAAAGCATCTAAAAATCCAACCATTGTTTTACCTTGAAAAGCAAGATGGAAAGAAAATTAGAAACCAAAACCTTGCACTTGGCTGTGTTTTTGCACAATTGGTAGGCAGCACTTACAGATACAAGAAGTTGATGTGCCCTATTCAGGTGTTATGAAACGCACCATGCAAGCAGGAACAGGGCTGCACCGAACAACCCCCCACCATCATGTCACATCATGGCTCTACCCAGAGATGGCCAAGTATACAGTGTGAATGCCTGCAGTGGGAAGGCCGTTGTGTGTACAGCTGCATGCATTTAGCCTCCCATGCAGTCACGGTTTATGCTCTGTCCAGAAATTTGGGCGATGGGATGTTTTTCCAGCATTCCATATATTCTGTATAGCCCCGGGTCAACAAGTAATTTTTAACATATTTTAAGTTGGGAATGTGTAGAAGTGCCAACAGTGTTGGTTTCATGACTCACTTCCACATGAGCCAAGGCTTAGGCCAGGGCTCTTTTAAATGCCTCCTCTCCAAGGTGAACAGCAACAAGGCTTTGGCAGAGCACCTCCCCACTCCCTATCCCAGGGCAATACACGGGAAAAGGGGATGAAGGGCAACAGCACCCTCTCACCGATGTTCCCCAGCAAATGGTGTATATAGGCTTATTGCCTCTGGGGCTGGAAGTAGCACATAACCATCAGAACTAGTAGCCATTAATAGCCTTCTCCGCAATGAATTTGTCTAACCCCCTTCAAAAGCCATCCAAACTGGTGGCCATCACCACATCTTGTGGTAGCAAATTCCATAGTTTAACTATGCGCTGTGTGAAGAAATACAAGTTGCTTACCTGTAACTGTAGTTCTTCGAGTGGTCATCTGTGCAGTCACATACTATGGGCTCGCACCGGCGCCGAGCCTCAAACCGGAACTTCTAAAGCCTAGAACTTTTTGGCGGGAACCCCTCCCCCCACCGTACTATCGCGCATGCTCGGGTTCCCGCCTACCTCAGTTCCATGAGACCACTATTTTGCCTCACGAACGAGATAGATGAAGAATACAAACGTAACAAGAGCTGCATATCACGATTACCTCATGGACCATAAGCGAGGTCTAAAGGGGACGGTGGGTGGGTTGTGTGACTGCACAGATGACCACTCGAAGAACTACAGTTACAGGTAAGCAACTTGCATTTCTTCTTTGTAGTCTCTGTGCATCATACACTATGGGCGAGTAACAAGCAGCCACTTACTGGAGGTGGGTAGACTCGCTGAACAATTCATCACTGTAGAACCGACAACAAGATAGCTCGGCCGAAGGAGGAGTCATTCCGTGCTCGGACATCCAGTTTGTAGTGAGCGACGAAAGTCGAAGCGCTGGACCAAGTCGCGGCTCTACAAAGTTCTGGGATAGAGATCCCTCTATTCATCGCTGTGGACGTTGCCACCGATCGTGTCGAGTGGGCCTTTAGTGCATCAGGTGGATCTTTCTTTACTAGTTGGTATGCAAGAGAGATCGTATGCACTACCCACTTGGCAAATAGTTGTGTGGACACTGGATGCCCTTTCATCTTGCCACCATAGCAAATGAAGAGGCGGTCCGATTTCTGGAAGGAAGATGTTCTGTCCTTATAGAAGGCAAGTGCTCTGCGTACGTCTAGGGAGTGAAGCGTGGTGCTGATATGGTCGTCCGATGCCTGAAAAAATGTAGGGAGTATAATGTCCTGGTTGATATGAAAATCAGAAACGACCTTAGGACGGAATCCGGGTCCTGTTCTGAGTATCACTTTGTCCCTGAAAAACTGCGTTTATGGCGGGACAGACATTAGTGCGCAGAGCTCCAAAGCCTGTCTGGCCAAGGTAATTGCCACTAGGAATGTCGTCTTGAGGGTAAGCAGTCTGATGTTCGTAGTTGCCAGTGGTTCGAAGGGTTTGTTGGTTAGTGCGGCCAGGACTACTGACAAGCTCCATTGTGGAACCACAGCCTGAATCGGTGGGTGTAAGTTGTGGAGTCCTTTAAGGAAGCGTTTGGCAAGAGGATGTGAGAAGACCGAGAAGCCTTGTATTAGATCATGTCTTGCTGAGATTGCTGCCAAATAGACTTTAATAGACGTGGCTTTGAGGCCCCCTTCGTACAGGGAGTGTAAGAAAGTAAGGATGTCCGTCATCCCGCAAGATCGTGGTAAGAGGTCTCTTTTGGATGTAAAAAGTTCAAACCTCCTTCACTTTCTGTCGTATGAGGCTCTGGTGGATGGCTTTGTCGCTTCCAGCATGATGGCCCGTATAGGAGGTGGAAGGTCTAGTTGTTGCCAATGTGCTGGATTCACCATGCTGTAAGCTTCAGCTTGTGCGATCCGGGTTCATTGGCAGTTGAAGGTATTCTCCTCTGGAGAGTCGAAGTAGGGGTGAGAATCAGGCCTGCCGTGGCCACCAGGGCGCGATGAGGATGGTCTCCGTCCGTTGTCGTTGCAGAGTCGCTATAACTCTTGAGATTATTGGGAAGGGGGGGAAGGCATAACCAAGCTCCTTTCCCCATGAAGTGCTGAACGCGTCTCCCTTGGAACCTTTCCCTATACCTGCCCTTGAGCAGAAGGAAGCGCAGACTGCATTGTCCACAGACGCGAAGAGGTCTATGCACGGGTTCCCCCATCTGTTGAAGATGTGTCTTAGGATTCCCGGGTTCAGAGACCACTCGTGGGCGTTTTGGAATTGACGGCTCAGGGCGTCCGCTTGCACGTTGTCCGACCCCGCAATATGAACCGCTGAGAGGCGAATTCCATGGGGAATTGCCCAGTCGAAGATCTGGGGTGTAAGGCGCAAGAGGTTGCGGGAGCGGGTGCCCCCTTCTTTGTTTAGGTACCAGACCACCGACGTGTTGTCCGATACAATTCGCACATGGTGTCCCGCCACATGGTCTCTGAAGGCGTGTAGTGCTTTTTCCACTGCCAGGAGTTCTAGCCTGTTGATGTGGCATGTTCGTTCCCTGGGTGACCATTCGCCCTGAATGGTAAGGTGGTCGCAGAGCGCTCCCCACCCGAGGAGGGAGGCATCTGATGTAATTGTCCTGGATGGCCCTGCAGTCACGAATGGGAATCCTACGGCCAAGTTGTCCTTCAATGTCCACCATCGGATGGATCGATGTAGTGAGAGGGGCATGACTACCCTCTTCAGGTTGCTGTCTCTGAGTGGGTCGAAGTTTCTCAGCAAAAACTGTTGTAGTGGTCGCATCCGCAGGCATGCCCATCGGACCGCGTATACGGATGCTGCCATGAGTCCCAGGAGTTTCTGTACTGTGATTACCCGTATACAACTTGGGCGTATGATGTCTTGGGCCAGTTGTATGTGACGGAGCCGTGGCGCAGGTAGAAAAACTCTTCCCACTGTAGAGTCCAGGCGTACGCCTATGAACTGTATCTTCTGCATCGGACGGAAGACTGACTTCTCGATGTTGAGGACTAGGCCTAGCCCTTGCAGGAGGTTCCTTGTTGTGGTCATGTCCTTTTCCGCTTGTTGTCAGGAGGGGGAAACTATCAGCCAGTCGTCTAGGTAAGGGTATAGCTCTATTCCAGACGACCGGAGGAAGGCGCATACTGCGGCCATGCACTTCGTAAATACCCTGGGTGCGGTCTTTAGTCCGAATGGCAAGACAGTGAACTGATAGGTCGTCCTCCCGACTATAAACTGGAGGAATCGTTGATGGGACGCATGTATAGGGACGTGAAAGTATGCGTCCTTTAAGTCTATTAGTGTGAACCACCTGTTGCGTCTGAGGAGGGGGAGGACAGTCGCCAGTGTGACCATGCGGAATTTCTTTGTCAGGATAAATTCGTTGAGAAGCCTCAGATCCAATATTGGCCGTAGTCCCCCGTCTTTCTTCGGGACTGTGAAGTAACGGGAGTAGAATCCCGTCCTCAGATTTAAGGTGTTTACTTGGGAGATGGTGCCCTTCTGTAGAAGAACGCGTAATTCCTGATGTAAGATTTCTGATGGTGGTGTGATTTTCAACTGTCCAGTCAGTGGTAGGGAAGCGAATTCTATTCTGTAGCCGTGCAGAATGATGTCCAAGACCCATTTGTCTGTTGTAATGTATGTCCATGCATCGTAGAACGGCCGAAGTCTGTGGTGGAAGTGGTGCGGTGGTAGGTGAATTGACAGGGGAGAGTCAAAGGCGCTGTTTACTGGACGCCTCTGATCTGCCACGGCTTTGGCGGAATCTACCTTGAGGGTAGCTCTTCCTACCTTGGAAGGTGGGGTGCTGAGCAGGTTGGAACCGCTGAGACTGTTGTTGTGGTGGTGGTTTGAAGTGCGTGTAACGCTGCTGATAGGGGTACTGTCTAGTCCATCTGCGCTGGCAGTACGGCTGGTATGGCTGTGGCTGGTAGAAGCCCATTTTCTTCGCTGTATAGTGTATAGTGTCCATCGTCGTATCGGTGGTGGTGTTGAATAGTCCTTCCCCATCAAAGGGAAGGTCCTCGATTCTCGTCTTGGACTCCTGTGATAGGTTAGATGACCTTAGCCAGGCGTGCCTTCTGAGTGCAACCGACGCGACCATTGCCTTAGAGAGGCAGTCCATTTGGTGCCTGGCCGTCGTAAGCTCTTGTTTCGCTAAAGAGGTGGCTTCCCTCTGAAATATTTGTGCAGCATCCCTGATGTCATCCGGGAGATGTGCATGAAGAGCGGCCACCTTGTCCCACAGAAATAAGTGGTACCTGGCCATCATGGCCTGGTAATTTGTAATCTTCATGGACAGAGCTGCCGATGAGTAGACCCTACGGCCAAAGCCGTCCAACTTGCGCCCCTCCCTATCGACTGGGGCCGAGTGCGTTTTAGACGTCCTACCTTGAGCTGACTCCACTATCACAGAGTTAGGCTTGGGGTGCTGGAACAGGAATCCTGCGTCCTTGTCTTGTAGTTTGTAGAGGGAGTCCACCCGTTTGGAGACTGGGGTCTTCCATGATTCCTGTGCCGTGCGGAGGAGAGTTGGGATCAAGGGCATGGCTAACATGGTGGTCGACTCACCGTACATCACGTCATAAATATAATCCGCACAATCTTCCTCTGGCTGCTGTATCTCGACCCCCAGGGACTGTGCCAGGCGCTGCATAATTTCTTGAAAAGAAATGACTTCCAGCGATGGGGATGCTCGTTTGTCTGTCCCTACCTCTTCCTCGGGTGATAGTAGCGATGGGGGGACATCCATAGAAGAAGAGGAATCTGAAGTGTAGTCCTCCTCGGAAGGCGGTAACATTGGGGCCCTAAACTCCATAGGTGGGAGTGGAGCCGGGGGCGAGTCTGTTGGTTGAGCAGCCTGTGTCGGTCCCGACACAGAGGCTGATGGGGGTTGCCTGGGCTGCCGTTGAGGCTCGACCATCTCTCCCTGTTCTGCGAGTCTTTCCCCTGTGTAGGGGTCAAAGAGGAAGTCTGAGCGCGGCTCGCTGTGGCTCGGTGGAGGTAGACCGGTCCACGATTGCGTCAAATGATCAGAGAATTGGTCCCAGTCACGCAGGGGTGTCGGGGACAGTGAGCGGATCCGGCAGGCGGAGGGTGATGCCCTCGGTATCGACGTCGGTATTGGTGATGCGAAAGGTGAGAGCGGGTCGAAGGGCCGGTCTATCGGCTCTGAGAGCGTCGAGAAGGGCAGGTGGAGTCTCACCGTTGATGGGCTACAGCGTGCGGCTTGTCCAGCGTCTTTGGTCGGTGTCGATGCCGAGGAAGTTGGTTTCATCGGTACCGAGGGAGTTGTACTCGATGGGTATCGGTGTCTCAGTGTAGACGGCGGCGGCCATGACAGCGGTAGCAATACCGATGTCAATGGGGACGGCATCAGTTTGACCATCGGTACCGGCGATCGTGTCGGTACCGAGGCTGGTTTCGGCGGCTGCATCATCTTCGGCCGGGCGTATCTCTAGGTGGCTCGACTTCGAGGAGAGCTTCTTTTTCTCCTTTTTCTTATGTGTCCCTTCCTTTGAGGGTGCCTGATCACTCTTACGCCTCTTTGCCTTCACCGCCTCGGCGGGAAGGGAGGGCTTGGTTTTCTTAGGGCGAATAGTCTGTTCAGCCGGTTTGGCTTCGGTGGTGGTCGCGGTAGCCGGGCGCGCCGGCGGATCTACCATCTTCAGGGCCCTTTTCCATAGGAGGGCTCGCAACTTGTTAGCCCTATTCTTCCTTGTCTGCCTTGAAAAGTTGAGGCAGTAGGCGCAAGTATCGACCACATGGGTCTCGCCCAAGCATAACAGGCACTTTGAATGACCCTCGGAGAGGGTCAGCTTCGCGTTGCACACCGTGCAGCCCTTAAACAACGCAGTCTGTGCCATTTTGCGCTTGAGAGCCATGCAAGCGGGAAGGGGGAGGGGTTCCCCGCGCCCGAATTTAAGAGGGAGAGAGACAGAAGTATGAAGACGCAGATCAAAGGTAGGTATAGATATATAGATATATAGATATATATAGACAAGTATAGTAGAAGTATATATATATATATATATAGGAGAGAACGAGAAGAAGGAAGAGCGAAGAGCGAAAGGAGGAATGAGAGAAAGAAGAAAGAAGTCTAGGCTGTAATGATTCTAAAAAGTACGAACGATAGAGAGAAAAGTTCTCTGTGAGGTGGTCGAAGTAGAACTGAGGTAGGCAGGAACCCGAGCATGCGCGATAGTACAGTGGGGGGAGGGGTTCCTGCCAAAAAGTTCTAGGCTTTAGAAGTTCCGGTTTGAGGCTCGGCGCCGGCGTGAGCCCATAATGTGTGATGCACAGAGACCACGAAGAAGAAGTCCTTCCTTTTATTTGTCCTAAATCACCCACCAATTATGGGACCACCCCTTTGGGTTCTAGTATTGTGGGAGAGGGAGAAAAATGTCTCCCCATCTACATTCTCTACACCATGCATAATTTTGTACACCTCTATCATGTCTCCCCCTAGCCACCTTTTCTCCAAGCTAAACAATCCCAGCTGTTGTAAGTTTCCCTCATAGAGATGCTCCAGCCCCTTGATTATTTCAGTTGCCCTTTCTGCATTTTGTCCAGCTAAACATTTTATATATATATATATATATATATATATATATATATAGATGTGGTGACCAGAACTGTACACAGTATTCTGAGGGTGGTCGCACCATAGATTTGTATAAAGACAGCAGCATACTGGCAGTTTTATTCTCAATTCCTTTTCTAATAATGCCTAATATGGAGTTTGCTTTCTTTACAGCGGCCGCACACCGGGTTGACATTTTAATTGAGCTGTCCACCATAACCCCGAGATCTCTTGCTTGGTCAGTCACCATCAGCTCAGACCCCATCAGTTTATACTTGAAGTCCTGGAGGCTTAAATGAACCTCGAAGCCTACAGTTGTATATCCTTCCAATATAGTTATACATTGTAGAATTTATAATAGGAACACATCATAGTCATAGATGTTTGGGAATTACAACTGTCAACACAATGTAAAGAATAATACCTGCACAGCTAGGAAGTGTAGTGTTGCGTTTCTGTTGTGACTTGCCATGTTGCACTGGCACTCCACAGCTTACTGAATAACTATTCTCTGAGTCTGGACAAAAAGAAAACAGGGAAAAAACCCACAAAATGTAATGAGATAATGGAAGATCTTTCATTTCATTCACCTGCACTTTTGTATAAACATTTATTAGTTTTATTTATTTATCAGTTCGTCATCACAGATGATTTAGGATACTTAGATATTCTGTCAGATAGACTCAAGATTAACCCAATTGGTTTTGTGGAATATGAAAAAACCCGAAAAGATGAGCCACTATTTCCAGAAATAATCCAACTGCTTATCACTTTTCTGCGCAAAGAAACTATAATTTAGGAATGCTCTCAGTCACAGTCAGACCTATTGCAAACTTATACAAGTTTTAGTTTTGAAAAAGTCTTGAAATGATCCATAGTACACAAAACAAACTTCACACTCTTTATTAACTAGGGCCCCCTCTACAAGAATTTGGTTTGGCGCCTGGTTGTCCGATTATGCGCATCTTCTCACAATCACTGTTACAATACTGACTGTACGTGGGAGGCGGTTAAATGCATAACTGGTGGCCCGACTGGTTGTTTGAAACGCGCTTTAAAGTGGCTGAAATGCGGAGAATCGCTTGTTTACATGGTCAAAATGTGCTTTAACTGCTGCAGAGCAGGAAAACTCGCTATTTAACGTGCATTCGATAATGCCCAGAATCGGAGAGAAAACGTGCCTCTACCCCCGATTTGCGCTCCACTCTTGTAGAGGTAACATTTTTAATGAGACTTAAAAGAGCTTTAAACCTCTCATGTAGAGGCACCCTAGGAAAAAGAAGAGAGTTAAGAACATAAGAAGAGCCAGGCTGGATCAGACCAAGGGTCCATCTAGTCCCACATTCTGTTCACACAGTGGCCATGCAGGACATGAGTGCAACAGCACCCTCTCGCCCATGTTTCCCAGCAACACACTGCCTCTGTTACTGGAGGTAGCACATAGCTATCAGGAGTGGTAGCCATTGATAGCTTTCTCCTCCAGAAATTTGTCTAGCTCACTTTTAAAGCTATCAAATTGGTGGCCGTCACTACATCTTGTAGCGAATTCTACAGTTTAACTATGTGCTGTGTGAAGAAGTACTTCCTTTATCTATCCTGAATCTCCCTCCAATGAGCTTCATGGGATGACCACGGGTTCTAGTATTATGAGAGCAAGAGAAAAATGTCTATCTACATTATCCACACCATGCATAATTTTTTTACAATTCTATCATGTCTCCCCCAGTCTCCTTTTTTCCAAGCTGAATAATCCCAGCCGTTGTAACCTTCCCTCATCGGGGGTTGCTCCAGCCTCTTCCTCATTTTAGTTGCCCTTTTCTGCACTTTGTCCAGCTCCACAATAACGCTTTTAAAGTGTGGTGACCAGTACTGTACAAAGTATTCTAAGGGTGTTTGCACCATAGATTTATATAAGGGCAGGATGATGTTGGCCATATTGTTTGATACAAACCTGGGACAAAAAGTGTGTTGGACGGACAGGATAAGAAACAGCTCTCAATTCCTCCTGATTTACTGCAGACCAGCTGAGCTTTTGGAGCTGGCTTGGCATTTGGAAGGCATTTCACCATCTCTGAGGAAGAAGAAGCAGGAAATCACTCAATCAAACAACTTCATGAGCAGCAGAACAAGCATGCAAGCCTGAGCCTGTTCTTGAGGGCAGGGACAATCCTGGGTGAAAATAATGTTTCAGAATATTTCTGGTCATCATTTCCAGTTTAACTGTTTCTTACATATGCACATTTGGGAGAAATGTTTTAAAGATGAGAAAATGGTAAATTAAGCCCATGAAGGGTCATAAAATAAAGAAGAATTTCGCCCAAACTACTGGAAATGTAAAAGCCAGTGAGAATATTTCTATAATATATTCTGGGTTTGTCTATTCGCCGAAAAATATTGGAGGAAGATAAAACCATGGATGGAATAAAAATCTTAATTAGAACAGACCACTTTTTTCTTTTGTCATATAATCATCATGGGTTAATAGAAAGACAACATTACAAACATATTTATGCATTTATTTAAAGCATTTTTGCGCTGCTCTTCAGCTGAAAAAAGGCCGTAAAGTGGCTTACAAGGTTAACAAGACAGGGCAAATATGTCACTGTGGCTGAAAGAATCCTTTATTGAAATGTATCTCATGTAAAGGAATAAATTATGAAATATTAGAATCATGCTGTCTATCACTAAACTAACTATATAAGTGTGAGGGGAAAAGGCAAACATTTACTAATTATACTACTAATTGGTTACCATTTAAATCAAAAGCTATATAACCCACTTTACAATTTAAATATTGCCTTGAAGTTTCTTTATCTGTAAATTCTGTACAAATATTTAAACATTTTCATTCTTGTGTAGCAATCTTTTGAAGTACTATGTTAAAAATATCTCCTATATCTGGTAAAACTGAACTGCTATAGATTTATATTAAATGGTTTATGAGGTTGTATTACTGTTTGAGTGTACATGTGTTTTTATGTGTAGATGTTTTCGTTAGTATTAACATACTTAAAATGTAAAAAAAAAAACCTTACTCATCAATCCAATCCCGCCCATACTTCAAATAAAAGCAAATAATGGTTTTTATGTTATGTATCCACATGATGAGTTCATAAAACAATCACAAAATAGAAAGCATTAAGTTAAAGCCAATCTATTTTGGATACAAGATGGCATAATAAATTTCCATTTCCAATATACTTTTAAAATACGATATGCATTTTTTGAAAAGTAACCAGTAGGTGTCATCAGTACCCACAGATTTAAATTATCCGCACTAAAATGAATACAAACTAACAAGGGATATTTCATCAGCAATTTCTTTCCTACAATTTGATTCAGTTTTGACACTAACTCTGAACTTGTTACTAAGCCAGTTTTTAAACTTTTGAACTTGTTATCAAGTACATTTCACGTAGAGTAGCTTTAGAACCTAGGACGTTTCCAATGTAAATTGTATAAAATGAATATAACGGTAATGTTTTCATTTGACTAAAAAAAATATCTATTTTTAAAATAATATTGTTTATGCTCACTAATACCAGAGATGGGATAGGAGTACCTTAAACTGGGCACAAAAAGGCATACATGCATATATTAGGGAAGAGGGCATAAAATGCATGAACATGTGTGTGCAAACTTTAAATACTAACATTTGCAAACTATTGCAGAAATGGGAAAGAAGCTGTGCTTGAAAAAAATGCTACATTACAGAAAGTGAAACAGATTAATCCACCCATAATTATCACTAGTTCTATTTTGAAATTTTAAATCACAAATCAATTACAAATGATTTCTTTTTAGAAAAAATAAAAGTGAGTTTGTAAACCTTAGATTTGGGTTTTCCCCCCAGTTAAGCCAAAATACTACTTACAACTTAAAATTCTTTAAATACTGCCAGTACTGTAGCATATCTTGAAATAGACAGCTGGATTTGCCGACTTTCAAAAACAGAAGAGTTCAAAGCAGTCGAAGTATGAACTGATGTCTCAACCATGGTTAGGATGTTAGGAATCCTTTATGAACTCCTTCCCTCTTCCTCTTTCCCTTCAATATGCAAATTCCTCCCTCCTTTTCATTGTTGGAGCTAAATATGGTACAGTATCACATGCACCAGAGTCTTCACTACTCATGGTTAGGTCTAAAATCACAGTTTGCAACCATGGTTTGAAGTGGATTTGAAACCCACTCTTTGATCTAACCAGTGCTGGTGGAGAAGTAATGGTATATACCATGGTTAGCTCTGAAAATGTAAGGGAAGGAAAAAAACTGCACAGAGAGGGGAGAACGGAAGCAGAAAGAGAGGGAAGAAATGTTTAAGCCTGCAGGGCGTCCCCATCTTCTAATCATGGTTTGCAGATTGGGTTGCACCAGGCCATTGTTACCTTGGAAAATGACCTTTCCTATGTGCATTTATCTATTTGTTTAATCAATTTATTTATAAGCTGCACTTCAGTGCATAAAGTGAAAAATGGAAGTTTATGTTCTGAAATGTTACTTACCAACACAATCCTTTTTATTCCAGTGTAACTTCTTTCCAGATGGACATAAACATTCATAAGTTCCCATTGTATTAAGGCATCCGTAGTCACAGCTCCCATTGCTGATGCTGCATTCATCAATATCTAAAAGTATATTTAAATAAAGTAGCATTGTATTATAGATGTATACTATGATATGCATGAGCACTAATTAAATGACAGCTTACACTAATGGAAGTGGTTGTACAAACCATCCCTAATAAACAACCAAAGGTCTGGGATAAGCCACTATGGGGTTAGCATGTACACAGAAGACTTCACCACCCACTCTGACAACCACTAAGTAACAGTGTAGAGAACTGTGACCCCATGGGGAAGTGTTTTGATTACTGTAGTCTGCCTAGAGCCAAACTGTAATTTGTATGGAATTGATGAAGAGCCCTGTGTGACATTTGAAACATGCGGACTTTTATTAGCCAAAATAAATGCTGCCCACCTATTTCTTCTTTTTCCATATCAAAGTCTTAAATTTCAGTCCTAGAGTTAATTATTTTTATATCATAAATATACAGGACCTCAAACATTTTATCTAAATTAAAAGATGCCAAAATTACATTTTGCATTGTCTGATTGTGTTGGAAGAATAATGTATATTTAAGCGAAGACAGTTGAGTCTGCTACTTAAATGGTCCTCAGGAAAATTATAGGCAGTCCAAGATACTTGTCTAATATATGTTTCACTGATATTGTAACAACAGACTTGAAGATTTAAAACTATTTGGGCTGACTTCAACATAACGTGTTTAGTCTACTTTTATTAGCATTTAGGTATGACTTCATATATATGAAAAGTTTAATAAAATCTGTCATTTTCCCTAGAATTCAACACAATAATTATGAATAGAATATTATTTTAACAATTAATTTAGGCTGCAATCTTGCACACAATGATGATGCTTAAATCTCATTGAGGTTAATGGCATTAACAATCTCATTGAAGTTAATGGCTGACAAATATCTTCCTTGGAATTCCATTAATGGTATGGCTGATTATCCCTCTTGTCACTACAATTCTGAAGCCTTAAGAAAGGAGACAGCCTATCAAATAATTACATGTAAATGAAATTAAAAAGAATCAGATTCTCCAAACCTCCACAATGTGTCATTCCATACAGTGTGTAACCTTTATGACACAGGCATTCAAAACTTCCAGGATAGTTGATACAGGTATGGTCGCATGTCCTTTCAAATGAACATTCATCTATATCTTGGTTTAGAAGAAAAAGGTAAAAAATATTGTGAAAAATAGTGCAAGTTTGACAATTTAATTTAACATTCATATTCAACATGATCAATGTCTCTCAGCAATGTGTCAATAAAGGCTGATGAACTGGAGAGATATGGAAAAGACATACAAGGTTTGGTTTCCTACAAGAAATGCTTGCAGATGCAAAGCAGATCACCCATGTGTTCATCATATCCGATAGTGTACATGTTTTGCTTTTTTTCCTTTCTCAAAGATTATCTTCATGTTGGAAATTGTCAGGATGAAGAAATGTTGAAATATGATTTGAAGTATAGAGTTGAAATAGAGGTATGCACTAACTCCCAGATTTGACATGGAGCCTATCTACACTACTGCTTTAAAACTGTTTATAACAGTTTTAAACTGGTTAATAACCGTTATTAGCCAGTTTAAAACTGTTATAAAACGTTTTAAAGCAGTAGTGTAGATAGGCTCTCAGACACCAATTCAACACACTAGAAAATGGCCCAACTGCTCAGATCAATTTGGAGGCAATCCACTCAGACTTGAGTTCTGAACCTGAGCTGAGATACAGAAATCAAATATTGGCTATAACTTCCCCCCTCCCTAGGGTGACCAGACGCCCAGATTTGTCCGGACATGCCCGGGAAATGGGGAGCAAATCTGCATCCGGGCGGAAAAAACCGTTTTGGGGGCCAAATCCGGAAATTTAGCCCCCCAAAACGGTGACCAGATGGCCCTGGGGCGAGCCGGGCCAACCGGGGGGTGGTGGGGGCAAACCGGGGTGGCAGGGGGTCACGTGGCGGTGGCAGGAGGCTGGCGGCGCGAGGCACTTACTGGGGCGTCTGTCCACTTCCCTCCGGTGCTCGGAATCTACTGAGAAACAGGCTTCGCGGCCTGTCCCTCAGTAGCGCGCCGGGTGATGATGTCATCACTCAGCGTGCTGCTGAGAGACAGGCCAGGAAGCCTGTTTCTCAGTAGATTCCGAGCACGGAGGGAAGCAGACGCCCCAGCAGCAGCAGGTAAGGAGCACGGGGCGGGGGGGCGGGGGGGTGCGCGGCGGGTGGGGGGCGGCGCGGGGATGTGTGGGTGCGCGGGGTGGGTGGGGGGCGGCGCGAGTGCGCGGGGTGGGGGGGGCGGCACGGGTGCGCGGGGCGGGGGGCGGCGCGGGTGTGCGGGGCACTTACCTGCTGGGGCTTCCCTCCGGTGCTTGGAATCTACTGAGAAACAGGCTTCGCGGCCTGTCCCTCAGTAGCGCGCCGGGTGATGACGTCATCACTCGGCGCGCTGCTGAGAGACAGGCCAGGAAGCCTGTTTCTCAGTAGTTTCCGAGCACGGAGGGAAGCAGACGCCCCAGCTGGGGCGGGGGGGGCGGCGGGGGGGCGCAGGGCGGGGGGGGGGGCGGCGTGGGTGCACGGGGCACTTACCTGCTGGGGCTTCCCTAGGGTGACCATATGAAAAGGAGGACAGGGCTCCTGTAACTTTTAACAGTTGCATAGAAAAGGAATTTCAGCAGGTGTCCTTTGTATACATGCAGCACCTGGTGAAATTCCCTCTTCACTACAACAGTTAAAGCTGCAGGAGCCCTGTCCTCTTGACCAGATACAAAAGAGGGCAGGGCTCCTGCAGCTTTAACTGTTGAGATGAAGAGGGAATTTCACCAGGTGCTGCATGCATACAAATGAAATTCCCTTTTTTATACAACTGTCAAAGATACAGGAGCCCTGTCCTCCTTTTCATATGGTCATCCTACCTTTGGTGGTTATTGGAAGTCCTGTTCCAAGTGCCCTCATACGCTGTGGTGTGGTGCAGGGCTACTTGGGAGTGGGACTTTTCAGTAGTAGCCCCCTGTTGTGGAATACTGTCCACAGAGAGGTCTGGCTGACACCTACTTTGCTGGAGTTGTTTGTGCCCACCTGCTTCCAGAGTGCACAGGAAGAGGTGGGTCTCTAGCTGGTGCTAGAAGATAGCAATTTATTTTTTTAATAATGCATTTTGACCCATAGACCTTCCTCGCCAATTTGCTTTGAGATAATTGGCATGATGTATATTTTGTAACAATTGCTGATACTTATTCATCCTTCTTAAAAATGTTTTAAGTATGACTGCTTTCTGGATGTTGGTGTGGATTTATTTTGGTAGGCCCAGTTTCTGAAGGTTTTCTGTAGTGTGTGTGTGTGTGTGTGTGTGTTGCTGGTGACTGATGTGATTAACTGAATAATTGTAACCTTTTCCTGCTGCACAGTTCTTTAATTTCCATAGCCATTTTTTTCTCTCTTTTCCTATTCCTTTTCTGCAACATTTTTGCCATTAGGTATTGCTAAATCAATGAGGTAGGTGTGTTTTTCTTGTTTATTACTGTAATGTCTGGTCGATAACAAAGTATTGTCTTTTCCCAAAATTGTTCTGTTCCAGCAAGATAATATGTGAGTGCATAGTGTGGCTTGTCTTGGCTTGTCTGAGTGTGTCTGGATCTCCTAAGCTCTAAAAGCGTCTTTCTGGAGAGCACCTGCTGGTTGCATGATCCATGAGGCCAGGTTCTCATGAGTGCATAGTGCTTCTTGACAGGAGGGCCTTGCACTTGCTAGAGTAAGCTGAACATATGTGAAGTGGCTGCAATCCTATATTCATTTATCTGGGAGTAAGCTTTATTGAAATCAATGGGACTTGTTTCTGAGGTTTCTTTGGGCAGTTTTCTTTGGGTCCCTGATTGAGATTTCTGTTCTCTGCACACTGAAACAGTGTAAATTCAGGAGATATTTGTCTAGCATTGTGATAATGGGCATCTGTTCTGGCTTTTCTTTGTATTGCTACTGACCATGGTCTTGTTTACATGGCTAATGAACCAGAGATATAATGACACATTGTTAGATTAGTTTCTCATTGATAAATCAGAAGTTGAAACAAGCTAAGAGGTGCTAGTGAGAAGTGACAACAACAACAACAACAACAACAACCTTTTAGTCCATTTTATTCCATGGCTAATGCTTGCAGGGTAATAGTATTTTATACTCTTTCTTAATGCTAGGTTGCTAGTTTGTTGTACTAGCTTTTTCTGTACTTGTCAACTGCTTCATTTGTTCAGTGGTAGCAGTATGCTGAAGCTGTGAGTATGAATATGAGAAAGGTGATGGGGAAAGAGTGTTAAATGTTAGGAAAGGTGAGACTATGGTCATCCAATGAAGGATTTGTAGTCAGAAAAGATATTTGAGGGAAAGGGAGACTGTATCACACAAAGTATAGCAAAATCTTTAAAGTACAGCAAAAGCTACAAAAGTAGGAGTGAAGGTAATTTCAAATACATTGAATATCTCAGTGATTTTAACATTAAGATGTTATGTAGAACAGGTTTGCCTTAATTGTGTGCTGTGAAATCAGAAATGTGACCAAGGCCATCTTTGGGTGGACATGTCCCTTTGGGAGCCGGCCATGTTGGTGGGCATGCCCCCTTGGGGCGGCCATGTTGTCCTCCTTTTTGGTTTCCAAAATATGGTCACCCTACCCCTACCCCCTCTTTGTCATAATTGGATATTTTCAGGCATACTAGGCCCTTTGAAGGGGATTATGCCTGCCAAACGTCAAAAAAATAGGGTTTTTTTTTGCTACGCACCTTTATGGTTTGATTTTTTTAAAAAATAAGGGGACTACTGATAACTTTTATGTCTTTGCATTCCTGTATGAACCTTGCAGGAGTTGTTACCCATTCTGAAGGGATCAAGCCTGTTTCAGATAAATAGGTGCAGGGCTTTTCATCTAAAAGCAGCCTTGATAGTTTCAGGGTATCCCTAAGATATTGTGCTTACTCCCATATTCTTTGTGGTGTATTGTTTTGAAAATGTCAAGACAGTATAGATGTGTCCCTAAGATAGGCTGACCATATGAAAAGGAGAACAGGGCTCATGTAACTTTAACAGTTGTAGAGAAAAGAGAATTTCAGCCAGTGTCATTTGTATGCAGTTAGTTCCTGGTGAAATTCCCTCTTCATCACAACAGTTAAAGTTGCAGACACTATACTAGAGTGACCAGATACAAAAGAAGGCAGGGCCCCTGCAACTTTACAACTTCCCTTTTCTCTACAACTGTTAAAGATACATGAGCCCTGTCCTCCTTTTCATATGGTCAGCCTACCCTAAGAAAGAAGTCTGCAAAGTGCCAGAAAGATAGGTGCAGCAATTCATGTGGGAGGGGAGGCCTCAAATTTGATCAGGTGGATGGGGAAAGCAATTTGCTTTCCCTTTCCTCACCCCACCTCAGTTTTGGGGCTATTTATATGAAAATGACACACACCATAGAGGTGTTTCCTGGTAAGAAATCTGCAAAGTTTCAGAAGGATAGGACTTCCTCTTTTTTATATAAATATATAGTGAAGCCTTGTAGCATTTGACGGTCAAATCCTTGCCCTCCCACAAAGCAGAGTAATTACAGCCCCAGGTAAAACTTGGTTTAGGATTAGAAGATGGATTTATCAGTCACTCAACCACAGTACCTCTTTTGCCCTGCTCATCAACATTTCAGAGAAACACAAGAAAAGTTGCTACTGGAAGAGGAGACAGAATGTCTGTATTTCCAAGCATGAATCAGTAGCAAAACCTTGTTCTGGCCCAGCTTTGATTCTGGTGGCTTCAGACAGAAGCCCAGTTTGCCTTGGGAAACACCAGAAATGGTCTGACGGGGCCTGATTCTGCTTGGGCTTCGTCCAAATCCAATGCACATCCCTAATTATAATGTTTTCTAGGAGCCATGCACATATTGACCAGCGTGTCACCATTGAATCTTTGTTCTGTTTCAGACTTGGCAGAATTTTTTTAAAAAAACCTATTGAAGTAGTCATTTGCATTTTAGACATTCATAAGGTGAACCAACAGCGTTAAAATTATCTTTGTTTATTTTACAAAATAAAAGCTCTCACTAAGATAATGTTGCATACATATTGATGGTGTGTTATTATCAATTATATATAATGCTTTCCTCCTAGTACTCAAAGTGTTTCATTCACATTCTTACAGTGATCTTAGAGGAACCGTCATCATTACTGCCCCAATACTACAGGTGGACAGATGAGATTAAGAGCATGGCGGCCAGCCTCAGTCATGAATCCATGACTAACAGGAGATTTGAACTGAGGACTTCCAGGCTCATAGCACATTTCCTTGACCATTATGCTACATTTGCTCCAAATGATTTGACTACATGTGCATACCTACACCAAAGACTAGTTTACTATTCAATTCCTCTTCCTAGGAAATCCAGAGAACTATTGCCCAGGGCTGTGGGGAAGCCCCACCACAAAACTGAAATCCCTGAGGGGAAACCATTATACTTAAACCAATAGATAATTTGATATGAAAAATAATATAGATTATTCTTCCTAGCCCCACCTCAACTGAATCATATAAGCACTTCTTGGGAGTTCTTTTCAGTCTGCATTGAAGTGTTTTGTTCACCATGGCTTGAAAATAGCCATAGTGGTCCTTCCAGTGAAATCAGCTTCTGCTGTAATATCCTGCTGAAAACAGTATGCGTATTTTGCTATATAACTTCAGTGATTCCCTACTAATCATCATGAGAATAACCATTCCTTCTTTTTTGCCACATGCTTTAGATGTGTCCATCTCAGTGGATTTTTTAAAATAAAATCTGTTTTTTTCTTCCTTGAACAACAGACACCTGTGCCATATTGAAAACTGCTTTTGAAAGTCACTCCTTTACAAAAGTGGTTTATTTATCATGCAGCATGCACAGCTCTATGCAGGGATGGAGGCCTGGCTCCAAGCCAAAAAGGGGGCACTAGGGCCTTTGAGAAGGGCTCTAAAGTGTGGAGGGACAGTTGAACAAAGAATGTCCCCTCCCTATATAGGTAATCTAGCAGAAGTAAGCGCCAAGCCTCAACATAATTGGGCTGGGGCCCTTTGACAAACTTATGCTCTGAATGTGGTTCCCTGGGTCCTCTATCCCCTTAACCTGGAAGCATCTTGGGAATAGATGGAGGTTGTAGCATAAGGAACCAACGAGCTAGAGATTACCCAGATTCCTGGAGCAAGAACCCCAACAACTCAACTCCCAGCAAGGCAGGTGGTAAAACCCGCACTGGCAGTGGACCAGCTGGGCGGGACGGGATGAAGCCGCTGTCAGTGTGCTTTTCTGTGATTGACCAGGCAGGCATCATGAATTGAAGGCCAGACTCAGCCACCTTCATGTCCCACTTTAATTTAGAATTGAAAGCTACCTTGCATCTGAAGGCCCCATCAGTCAGGCACAAGGTATTCTGAATAGCACCTAGTACTTGGCTAGCACTATCCCTCTGCCCAGGTGCTTTTGCTGGGATATACCTACAACTTACTTAGCCCACAAGCCAATTCTCCTGAAACATCTTGGCCTTCTTCCTCTTAACTCTTCTCCTGTTCCCAATCCTTGTCCTTGTCTTCATCCTTGTGTTCATCCACCCTAAAAGTATGGGAAACACACCTGCATATTCCCCTTCCAACCTACCCTTTGGTGGCAAGCCGCAAGTGATTGAAACAAGTTCTAAAAGGTTACTGGTGGCAGGCCATCTCCATTGGGCACAGTGCCAATAGGGACTCCTGCTGGGAGCTCACACCCCCACTGGATTCCTCAGAACCAATGGGAAGGGAAAATGACAAGTCACTTCCCAAGCCCCCAACTAGGTGAACCCCATGGTCCCATTGATGCCAAACCAGCCAACCTGCTGTGCATGGTGCAGCATACCCCCCTTGTACATGCCGCCATTGGTGGAACAGAATCCTGGACTAGGATCCTCCAGTGCTGGTTCATTTGCAGGGACTTCAAGGTTCGAGCTTTATTATTGCTCTGTTGCTACTATTATTATATTGAACAGTTTGCATCAATATATACACTTTTTTATAGCGATTCTCCCTATGGAGTGGAGGAATGTATTCCCCTTATCATCCATGGCAACAGTCTGTTAGATGGTGGTGAGTTAAAGCACTTTATCACAACATGTATATAATATAATTTTTTGAAGCTTTTTGCTGGGGTCTTATCAAATTTCTATTCACTATTACTCATGTCTTTTCAGTTGATAAACAATATTTACTGATGAAGCTTATTGCAAAACAGGGAGTGAGAAAATATACTGGATGCCTGTTAACTTTGTATGAATCGTTTAACTTTACATGAATTGTTGACATTCTGAAGAAAGCAACTGTTAACTTTGTATGATTTGTTAAATTTTAAATGAATTGTTTATTATACTGAAGAAAGCAACTGTGTATGTATTATTTACAACACTGAAGAAACCTGTTAACCTTATATGAACTACTTATAACTCTGAAGAAATCTGTTTAACACTGTTAAAAATCCTTTTATGAGACTAAAAATATCTGGTCTCTTATATATAACTTTTTTGTTCACCATGTTGTTCTGGTTAGCTGTCAGTTTAGATATTTCCTATTCAGCTGCCTCAGCTTGTTAATAACAACTGTGTTATGCAATAATGAGTACATTTCTGTATTCACACTGTCTAGTGTGTCTATATATGAAAAATAACAATTAAAACTTAAGAATTGTTTATATGTTATAAAAAATTGCATACACCAGCTTCATTATCTATGGTTATCTATATTAGTAGCTGTGTGCCTTATGCACTACCTATTTAATCTTGACTTTGTCAACTACTGTTCTCCAGTGACACATTCCCTTATTGTAAACAAATATATTTCTAGTAACCAGACTACCTCATTCACAATGTACTTCCAACTCTTATGCTAATTTGTTTTTAGCTGTGTATATTTATTGTTTTATATTGTTTGTATGATTTTATCTGTATGCCGCCCTGAGATCCTTGTGATATAGGGCGCGATACAAATGTTTAAATAAATAAATAAATAAATTAAAAGAAGCATGTTATAAAAGCGATAAGGCATTTTAAACATTCAAACGCAGCACTTCCTTCTTTAGCTAATTTCTGCTAGTGCCTCCTTTCTCTCTCACTCTCTCAAAACTTTAAAGAGCAAATCAAAGATGCCTACCACCTTTAAACATAAACACTTTGGTTGATAGCCAGACTCCTGGTAATGCCTGCTAGGCAATGCCCAATGGTCTGCATTTTGTGCAATCTTTCTCTATAGAATTACCAGTCTGTTGTGGAATTCAGCACTTGCCATAGAAAAAAGAAAACTATTTCAACTACTTATTCTGCCGAAAAGGAAGCTTATTATGAGTTAAAGTGAGGACTCTGGAATCTCTCTTTCACCCCCTCTTCAGAGTCCCAGATATACATGCTCTCAGTCAACAACTGATTTCAACCAGCTCTTTGATTTATTCAGGTATTTGATTGTCACTTTTACAAAGCTATGCCCCTCTCTGTTCTTTTTAATGCTACTTAGTTTCTGCAAACAACAGCGCTAGCTACATTGCTACTGGCATGAAGGGACGGCTGGTGTATTTAACTTCACGAAAGTTACCAAAATGGGTTTTTGGCAATTAAGTAACATTTATTTGTATACTCTGTTAATCTTGGGCAAAATTAATTTTAACTAGCAGGCCTTGTCTGACATAAAAGATGTGACGCATATGGCACACATAGATGAGTGTTATACTAGGACAACACTTGTGGCCTACGTCCATTATCTGTGTCTAGAAATTGAAGGGGCAATAGTTTCCGGGTTAGAAAGACAAAACATCACAGTTTTAGCACTTTGGGTTGGTGCAGATATACTGTTCCTAATCTCTGACCTATGTTTTTTTTTTAGAATACTTGTTATTAGTTTCCTTTTCTTTTTTAAACAACATAACAAATATTTAACAAGCAGGTGATCTAGTGTATGTCATTAAAGGCCCATTAAGACCCCAAGGCTTTGGAGTTACTGAAGCACCAATTAACCTTCAAGAGAAATGCAAGACTCAAGGGCTTGCCTTCACTTTATTATACTACCCACATGAAAAACAGTCATATGTTGCCATCTCTTGCTTGTTGAGAATTCTGAAGGCTCCCCTGGAGCCAGGAAAAGGACAAAAACAATACAGGGTATCATAGGTAAAAATAAACAGAGAAGCTGGAGCCCCTGGGCCGCGAAGCCTGTTTCTCAGTAGATTCGAGCATCGGAGGGAAGCAGACGCCCCAGCAGGTAAGTGCTGCGCGCCGCCCACCTCGCACCGCCCGCCTTGCGCCGCCCCCCGCCACCGCTGCGTGACCCCCCGCCGCCCCGGTTTGCCCCTGCAGCCCCCCGGTTGGCCCGGATCGCCCCAGTTTTCCCAGTTAGGACCGGGAAACCCCGGGCAGTCTGGTCACCCTAATATACAGACTCTTACTTGATAATAATAATAATAATAATAATAACCATAATAATAATAATAATAATAACAATTTATTTCTTACCCGCCTCTCCGTCTGGATCGAGGCGGGGAACAACAACATGATAAAATACATAAAACTGATTAAAACATGACACATATTATTAAAACTGCATAAAAAAATCCTAAAACATCCTAAAAACATCCTTAAAACATTCTAAAATTCCACTGGATATGCCTGCAGAAATACTCTTAATAGGATGATAGTCTCCTATGATAATCACTGGCGACTGAGTAAATGTAATCATTCCTGGCCCCTCCTTATATTCCAATTCATTTTTTTCTCATCGTTTCATCATTATTTTGTCATTTTGTGTGTGCTCTGCCAGGTGCTTCTATGTAGCAATGATAAGTACAAGGTCTCAAAATACGCCATTACTGCTATCCTTATTGCTGTTATGTGGGAGTCACTGCAGGTAATTACCGAATCACAGAAGTGGCAAAAATTTGAGATGTATTGACTGTCTGCTTGGTTGTTTTTTTTTATAGGGCTGTGGATTTGGCTGTTAATGGTTTTGGAAACTTTTGTTGTTATTTATGCTTTGTTTTTATGATTTTAATTAGATTTTTAAGCAGTCTCAAATGGTTGAAGAGGCAGAGTATAAATGTTTTAAACAAACAAAGCATATAATTCTCACATTGGGAGAATCTAACATTCCTTTTAACTGTTCTTTGTTCAGCTCAAATTGTTTTTCCTGACCATATTTTAGAGGATGCAATTCTATGTTTGTTAAGACAGAAAAAAAATTCTACAAATTGGCTGTGGAATGGTGGGAGTTGTAGAACTCTTTTCTGTCTAAACAGGCATCCGACTGTACACTTCGTTACATATACTTGGGCATTGTAACAGGCAAATTGCAGTAGTGAATGGCAGCAAGGGAGGTACAAACATTTCAGGGGAAAGGTGAGTTTGGGGGAAGGATTTGAAAGTAGTATGTTTCAGGAATACAGGGCAGAAAGGGAGAAAAGGCGGAGTCTTTTTAGGGAGTGGGGGATCTTGGGAAGTAGTGGAGCTGGAAGAGTAAAGAGTAATTAGGGCTATGTAGTGATATAAAAGCAAAAGTGTGGACTGAGGAGGTGGGGCATGCATGGAGGACTCTTAAGAGGCACGCTCCCCATGCCTCCTTCCCTGCTATGGGCTGCCCTCTCCCCAAGGTATCTAACTTGGAAGAATCCACCATTCAAGTGACATGCGTCCCAGACCGTACATATAGAGTTGAATTGTGTTTACACAACTGAAAGCTAGACATGGCCATCAAGCTTTGACATCACGCTCATGCCACATTTCCTCTCGCGCGTTCTGAAATGCCTTTTGTCGAGAAGATATTAGGCTAGATCAGCCTTCTCCAACTTGGCAACCTCCAAAGGTCTTGGACTACAACTCCCACCATCAACAGCCAGTGTGTCCATTGGCTGCACTTGCTGTGGATGGTGGAGGTTGTAGTCTAACACATCTGGAGTTCACCAGGTTGAGGAAGCAGGGATGATTGAGGGAGGCCAGCAAGGTTGTCTATTAGGTGAAGCTTTCTATGCTTGTTTATCAAAAGGAAAGTTTACTGCAAGGACAGAGGCAGCTTCTTGTGCGTTTCCTCATGTGGCTGAACCTTAGCAATGAACTAAGGAAACCACTCCCGGGAGCAAGAGGGTGGATTTTCTTTTTCCATGCTCATCCATCCAAGTCCATGACCTTGAACCTCTTTTACTGAAGCTTCCAAAATTTCCAATTACAGCAACACTCATTATTTGGTGGTTTGGGTAATGTGGACACTTGCCTGCTTGTGGACTAGGAGCTGAGGCTGCAAAGCAGCCATCAGACAGTAATGATTTTTGGCTAGTCCTGAACTGGTCTGGAGCCCTACCACTGTCTCAAAAGTGAAAGGCTCTCTGTTCCTGCTATTAGTTCCTCCGTTTAGCACCTTGCACACTACAGATGATTCAAAGCTTACTCTGTTCAGCACATAGCACTATGAGATTGAGACAAATGAGAGTAAGCAAAGGTAAATCTGGACTTTTGGGTGGCCTTGTCATACTTCAGTAGGAGCTTTTTAGCTGAGTCATATCTAGACACTGTGCCCAGTGCAGAGTTGAAATGCTCCATTCCGCCACCACCACTACCTCAATGGTAAGTATTCTTGGGCATTTCATATCAGTAACATGGAAATCACTGGTGAAACAACACATACCACTCTCTGTTGTTGGATGGTGGTCTGGCTACTTACTAGGGCTCTCCCTTACTGTGCCCCGCAGACAGCTGTATCCTGGGCAGCCGTACCTGCCACAGTACCCTACTTATGGCCCTGCTTTAGGCTAAAACAAAAAACCAAAGGGAGAAGAGAATCCACTCAAATCGGAAAAAAAAGGTTGGAGAAGCAAGTTCTCAGAATGCTGAAATATTTTATTAATTCACGCCCAATGCGTTTTGGCCTATGCAGTTTTTGAAAAGGCCTTCTTCCGGGGGCTGCAACATTAAGAATACAATACATTATGTTATAGGGATTATGTGTTATCCCTATAAACATAATGTATTGTATTCTTAATGTTGCAGCCTCCGGAAGAAGGCCTTTTCAAAAACTGCATAGGCCAAAACATGTTGGGCCTGCCTTAGGTTACTTGTGCAAAATTCATAAAAAAATAACAAAATGCTGAAAACCGATTTTTGCATTCCTATCACTCCTCCTTTCTTCACTTGACAGTGAATACATACTATACCTGTCTGTGCAGAAGTGAGTTCCATTGAATTCAGTGGGGCTTACTCTGGGGTAATTAGGTATAGGATTGCAACCTAGAAAAACACTTCGAGATATTCTAAAATCCAAATGAGTGTAATGCTTTTATTAAGCCAACCAAAAGACCGTTAAAAATGTGCAAACTCTCGAGGGCTCCAGATCTCTTCATCAGCCATGATGTTACAAAAAGCTGGTTTGGCAGGATTGGGTGATGAATTGGAGAGGGGAAAAAATCTGATTTGATGGTGAAGTCGGATGTTCAGAATCCCTAGATGAAGCGGGGTAGGAGGGATTTGCAGACATTCAAATTAAGCTCTGCAAGTCATGTGATAGTTACAAGGTTGGACCTGGAGGTGCCCCATGGGTTCCTGAAAACCAGAAAGGAGAAAATGTTGGGACCTACCCCCCATTTTGGATATAAAATCCAGCTGTTACTCAGACACGTTTCCACCCTAGGAGTAAGGTATCTGGACCACATAACCAGTGCCCCTGGTTTGAGAAGCCTGGTTCCTTACAACACCCTCGCAAATCACACCTTGCAGTTTTGTCTACAATTCCATTACGGACAACTCCTAAAAGAAACCGTTGATAACACTTCAATTCTAACCAGTTTTCAGCTTGTCTCACAAGCTAAAGCCTCAGACCTTACCGGCTACTGCTATGACAAAAGCAGGGTGGGCTTATGAATTTCTAGGTTAAGGGGAAAAGCTAGAGCTGAAGATCGATAAAACACCAGCAGCAAGGTCTCTTATGGACACATTTGGAAATACAGCCAGCTCACTTGAGGGAATGTGTATTTTTTTCTTCCTTCAACCACGACATGCACACCCTCAAATTACATACACAAAACTGACAAGGTTTGTCTGTACACATTTGGTTTTAAAATAGTTATTTTCTGTTTTCCTTCTTTCCTCCCAAGTTTTACCTGCCGCTGGAACCACCCACACAATGTTTTCTATCTCACAGTCAAGATGCAAACTGAAGCCTTTGCTAGGGGCTGCCTGTCAGATGTCCATAGTTAGTAAGCACTACCAGAATTCTGCAGTGAAAGTCACGAGTTCCAGACTTTCTCATTCAAATGAGGGGGAGGGGGGCCACCTGTTGAAAATCTTTCTGTTATTCTTTTATTTCCAGCTTGATGCCTTGGATCATAGATTTATTATTCCAGATCCCAAGTGAGAGCAAGTAATGGTGTATTGTCAAGGCTATTCTTAGAACAGAACTCCAAGTTACTGAAAGGTTTGCCAGTTATCTATTCCCACCAGTTTTGAACAACCACTCCCCACTCATCATATGACAGTTGCAGTATTTCATTTACATCAATTTGCATCCCACCTTTTCTACAAAGGTGGCATACACACATCATTCCTGTTTATTTTCACAACAACCCTGTGAAGTAGGATGAGCTGATACCAAATACATCCAGCAGAATGAGGTGACAGAGAGCCTATTTACACTACTGCTTTTAAACGGTTTATAACAGTTGTAAACTGGTTAATAACGGTTATTAACCAGTTTAAAACTGTTATAAACTGTTTTAAAGCAGTAGTGTAGATAGGCTCAGAGACCTGAGATGGTAGAATGAACTACATCACTTCAGATGGCAGCCAGCATCAGATATGAGAATGTTCCCTCAAGGAGAGGGTGGGGGAAACCCTATCTGCATGTACTAGGCTGACCATATGAAAAGGAGGACAGGGCTCATGTAACTTTAACAGTTGTAGAGAAAAGAGAATTTCAGCCAGTGTCATTTCTATGCAATTAGTTCCTGGTGAAATCCTCTCTTCATCACAACAGTTAAAGGTGCATGCACTATACTAGAGTAACCATATACAAAAGAAGGCAGGGCCCCTGCAACTTTAACTGTTGTGATGAAGAGGGAATTTCACCAGGAACTAATTGCATACAAATGACACTGGCTGAAATGCCCTTTTCTCTACAACTGTTAAAGTTACAGGAGCCCTGTCCTCCTTTTCATATGGTCAGCCTACATGTACTAAATTAGCAGCTTTCATCCCAATTTGACTGATTTCAATGACACCTACTGCTGACTAATTGGGGTGCTGGATTCTGAAGTACCTCAAGACTTTCCAAATCAGTTCCTCTTACATCCATAGCTATTCAAAGTGCCTAACTGACGAGCATAAAAAAGTGATACAACTGTCTCTTGATTTACAAGATGTATGCTTTGTAGATATGTGGTAATAGCTATTATGTTTAAAAGTCTGCAATAGTAAAACAGTGAAAGGAAGGAGAACAGAAAACATTTAATTGATCTAAAGTCTCTCATTTCATTGTTCCGCCCTCCCACCCTGAAAACAAATGCTATTGTGAATATAAGAATTAATAGGGGTGAAAGGAGGAGAAGGAACCCTTCTTTGGGCTTCCTACTACATGACTAACTTGCAATCAATTCTATTTAGTTGTTACGGAGACTTAGTTAATAATGTACTAATGCTATGCAGAAGTGAAAAACCCGTCTGGCATTGATTATGATACCTTTAAGTTGAGCTCTAAAGTATAAATGGTTCTGCCACATGTTCTGTTTCAAAAGCCAATAGTAGGCAACTTTGTCCATTTTGATGAACTCTGACTTAGACAGAGTAGATGTTTATTCAAGAGTTTTATTGCTGACACTTAGCTATGTGATTAGTGAAGTCCAAATGCAACATGTTAATCAGAGAATAAAGGAACTCTGAAGGAAATTGGTTTTGCTCACAAGGAAATGTTCTTTCCGTTACGAATGATTAACTCTGGAAGAATTGAGAACTAGCAACGAAATTATAAATCCCAGAACACACTAGGGCGACCAGATAAAATCCAGGTCAGGGCTCATGTAACTTTAACTGTTGTAGAGAAAAGGGAATTTCAGCCAGTGTCATTTGTATGCAATTAGCTCTTGGTGAAATTCCTCTTCATCACAACAGTTAAAGGTGCAGGCACTATACTAGAGTGACCATATACAAAAGAAGGCAGGGCCCCTGCAACTTTAACAATTGTGATGAAGAGGGGATTTCACCAGGAGCTAATTGCATACAAATGACACTGGCTGAAATTCCCTTTTCTCTACAACTGTTAAAGTTACAGGAGCCCTGACCTGGATTTTATCTGGTCAGCCTAGAACACACTTATTGCTATACTGATGAGACACACAATAAAAAATCTCAGAAGGTATGTAAATACCAAATGCGGAGGCACTAAACATATTTTCCTGTAGTTTCAGAATCAGTTGACCCACAGGATCACTCTAATTTAAGCATTAACTGCCTTGTATGCACCACTGCATATACTTGGGCTGACCATGCTGCCTATTTAGCACCATTAATGGTAGGGTGACCATATGAAAAGGAGGACAGGGCTCCTGTGTCTTTAACAGTTGTATTGATTTCAGCAGGTGTCGTTTGTATGCATACAGCACCTGGTGAAATTCCCTGTTTATCTCAACAGGATCCCTGCCTTCTTTTGTATCTGGTCAAGCCTTATTCCATGGTTCTGCCCTCATAGGTGAGTGAGAAACCAGAGAGTATAGTAGGCTGGTGTGCCCTTTCTACTCTCTTCTCAGAGTAGGAGGGGGGAAAAAGCCTTCCCTGCCCAGAGAGGGAGCAAATAAAATTCCAGGAGTCTGTCAAGACAACGAGACATACAAAAAAGCAAAACTATTTTGAAATATGAAAATTCACCTCAAGTTTAAGCAGAATCGCTCTTCTATAATGTGATCAGAGTCAGTTTTATGTTTTAGCAAAAAACATTAAAATTATTAACCGTTAATTTCCTGCTCTGTGCTAACATTGTTTAGCTACGAGCTTCATCAAAAAACAACCAATGAGAATAATAGGAAGGCTATTGTTAATGAGTAGTAATTGAATTCAGATGGAAAGCTGGTTTTATTTATCCTGTTATTAGGCCATATGACAGGAGTAGGGTGGGAGAGAGACAAGGAGATTTACTACCTGGGAAAAGCAGAAAATGTAC
Organism: Anniella stebbinsi; assembly: GCA_029215795.1. Classification (NCBI taxonomy): domain Eukaryota; kingdom Metazoa; phylum Chordata; class Lepidosauria; order Squamata; family Anniellidae; genus Anniella; species Anniella stebbinsi. The sequence continues at coordinate 97,262,055 of JARDYH010000003.1, forward strand.
CTGTGTGGTTTAGGAAACACAGAGGGAACAAGTGTTAGGAGCTTGTTGGAAGGATTCAGCCCTAGAGCCAGGAATTAAACCCACTGTACATCCACAAACCCCACATATCTCGGACAGCAATGTCCCATGAACTTCAGGCAAAGAATACAAAGACTCAGGTTGGGCAAACAGCCAGGGATGTCAGCCAAGGGGACTAAGCAGCATTCCAGGGGGCAGGCAGGGATTGAGCCACTAAACTGGAGAACTAAACCAAAAACTCCACTGCCAGCAAAGCATGGACTACTGATGCAAAAATTTGCTGGATTTTTCAAGAAACTAACTAGATAATCCCAACAGGCAATTGGGGCTTAGGCACTAGAACTAACAGGATTAGAAATTTATCCTGAGAAGTTATTTTAAAATAATCAAAACTGATCACTAAACATTAGGCCCCAATTATTTCTACCCGTTGTTTTTAAATGAACCTGTTTTCCTATGGATGTGTTTCAAGACTTTACTTGTGTCATATTCATGTGGAAAATATGTTCTTCCGTTGTATTTTAAGAATTTTTAGTTTACTTCTTTCCGCTAAGGAAAGCTTACCAACTCATTTCTCTCTACAAGCTTCCCTCAACACCACAGAGCCAGTGTGGCGTAGTGGCTAGAGTGCTGGACTGGGAGTCAGGGGATCCGGGTTCTAGTCCCCACTCAGCCATGGAAGCTCACTCGGTGACTTTGAGCCAGTCACAGACTCTCAGTCCAGCCTACCTCACAGGGTTTTTGTAAGGATAAAAATGGAGAGGAGGAGGATTATGTAAGCTGCCTTGGGTTTCTTGCAGGAAAAAAGGCAAGATATAAATGTAAGGGGGAAAAAACCATTAGACAAATTCCTGAAGGAGGGGCTCCTAGTCCTGAAGGCTATATGCCACCTCCAATATCAGAGGCAGTATGGCTATATACACTAGTTGCTGGGGAACATGGGTGGGAAGGTGTTGTTGCACTCATGTCTTGCATGTGGGTCTCCTGTCAACAGTTGGCTAGCCACTGTATGAACAGAATGCTGGACTGGTATGGACATGGCTCTTCTTATGTTCAGTGTCTTTGGCTGAATTCGGACGACACAATAAGCAACTGGGAGGGGAGGGGAACAATCGTCAGTTGTATTGACTATCGTGTCGTCCGAATGCTGCCATAGTCAACTCAGCGCTGATCCACAGTTGATTATTTATTACCATGTTGTGTGGGGAGTACCCCTAGATGAACAACTGTAAAGTTGATTATTATCCCACCATTGACTATCGTGTTGTCCGAATTCAGCCATTGTCTTGCATTTTTTTAACCTGCTGACATGTAGCCATTTGTCTGGTGTTTGTTCTCACCTTCTTTAGGGGTTCCTGCTTTATCCAGTCTGTTCTGGGAAACTGTGGAAACCTCTCCTTGTTAGTTGGCCCTACCTTCTGCCTGAATGGGGTGGGGGGGCACACATCCCAAAGGAAACTGAATGCCCACCTTTCTTCCTTGGAGAACTCAATTTTGTATTCTGATGTCAGTAATTGAATTAAATGTTTTATGAGATGGGTTCCACTGACTGATTTGTTGAATATGATAAGCAGGAGCTCAAGTCATGAAGAACTAATGGGCATGCCTTTGTAAACAAAAGCTATAGCGACAGCAGCCTATTCTTTAATTTTCTTTATTGATTAATAATCGTAGTTATTTTTATATTATTAGCATTTTAAATATATTTGGATTTACTTGTCTACTATGAATTTATATACACACACACACATTTATATCCTGCTGTATATCACAAGGATCTCAGGCCGGCATACAGATAAAACCGCTCAGAGAGCTTCAGCTGTGGGGCGGCATATAAGTGTAATAAATAAATAAATAAATAATACAAAATAGAATGAATATACAATTCTAAAACAAATTAAACCATTAATATATTAAAACCAATACAAAATTTTAAAACAGTAAAATCCAATCAAAACAAGACAGTGTGCAGGCTGGTGGATTTAGCCATCAAAGACTTTATTAAAAAGCCATGTCTTAACCTGGCTCCAAAATGAAGCCAGTACTGGCTCCAGTCGGGCATCCAGGGGGAAGGCATTCCACAGGCAGGGTGCCACAACAGAGAAAGCCCTCTCCCATGTCCCACCAGAGCATATATCTCGCGTTGGTGGGGCACGGAGAAGGGCTCCTCCAACAGATCTCAGGTCTCGGGCAGGCAGATATAGGGAGAGGCGCTCCCTCAAGTATTGAGGTCCCAAGCCATTTAGAGCTTTAAACGTCATTGCCAACACCTTGAATTCCGACTGGAAACGTATTGGCAGCCAGTGCAATTCCTTTAAGACTGGTGTTATATGGTTTCTATGAGATGTTCCAGTCAGCAGTTTAGCTGCTACATTTTGCACTAGCTGCAGCTTCCGAGTCGTCTTCAAGGGCAGCCCCACATAGAGTGCATTGCAGTAGACCAATCGGGAAGTTACCAGTGCATGTATTACTGTGGCTAGGTTATCCCTGTCCAGGAAAGGCCATAGCTGGTGGATCAGCTGAAGCTGACCCCAAGTACTCTGGGCCACGGAGTCCACTTGGGCCTCCAGTGACAAGGATGGATCTAGGAGTACTCCCAAGCTATGCACCTGCTCCTTCAGAGGGAGTGCAACCCCATCCAGAACAGGGCGCTTACCCAATTCCCGGACTCAGGAACCACCAATCCACAGAGCTTCCATCTTATCAGGATTCAGCTTCAGTTTATTAGCCCTCATCCAGCCCATTACAGCCTCCAGGCACTGGTCCAGCACTTTCACCGCCCCAGCTGACTCCGACGACAAGGAGAAATAGAGCTGAGTATCATCAGCATACTGATGGCACCCAACCCCAATATATTTACTATATTCCCTTGTAACCTAGGTTTGTAAACCCCAAATTCAAATGACAGGCTCAAAAACTGTGTTTTGGATTCATCAGGATTTTCTTTGGTGCACTGGTATTGCGATACCATGCTCCATACAAGGAAGGCAAGGCAAGGGGAAATCTTTCCACAAGTTTAGGAAGAAGCATGCATTCCTGGTCTGCAAGTCCTGGTTTTGCAAGGAGCCAGCATTATTTCTGCACCAGGCTATAGTAACTCAACAATACTAGATTATATTAAAAAGCATTTTTGAAACAATTCAAAGAGGAAAAGTGAGAATAGTCTTAAATGTCTGGGTTCAGCTTGTTTTGAACCTGCCAAGCATTTTGTAGCTCTAGAAATTTGTTTTCAGATGATCATTGACATGAAAACATCAAAAGTAAGGGCCAAGTGAAGTATTTTGGTGTGCATGCATACCTTTAATGTGCCATTTGTTGGACACAGTACATTGGAGGGCAATACCAATGATTCCATGATAGGGAAATAAATGCATATTGTCTTTTACTGTTCAGTTTTCCCTGGAACTTTCTGGATTATTGCTTCCCAAAGCCTAGTTTTTGGTATAGAATGTAACTTGATGTATTTGATCATGAGAATGGAAACAACACAATAAAATGTGGTAATTTTATGGGTTGAATTTCTGCTGCCTCAAGTGTGAAGTTGAAAAACTGGACTTCACACTGTCAGCAAAAGAAGTCAGATCGCATTTACATTAGAAGAGGACTTCGTTCATTTCAGGCCCTTCTGTATAATAATTTATGATTGGTAGTTCTGAAATATTTTACAAGGAGGAATCCTAAAAATGAATTTGTTGCTCATTACCCATTTTAAGTCTCAACCAATGAACTATAAGTAACCTTCAAGCCTGTTGGCTATACTGTTCCACAATGTTCTGGTGATTCTTCCTTCTTTAGTGACCCAGACACAGGAGTGTCTTTGCCTAACGTATGAATAGGCAGGATTTATTATCTTCCAGAAGAATGGATTTCTGCTGAAAAATAAAGGGGCGCACTAGTGCTATCCCAGTATGGGGTACTACCTGCCTCATCCTTGATATTAGGATCAGCAGTGCCTAGGACTGGGGCACGTTTTGGCCCTATCTAAACAATGTCCTTGTTTAGAGCCTTGTGAAAGTCACCAATGGGAATTGCTGACTTCTAAGGGAGAAGGAGAGGTAATAATAGAAGGTGAAACCACCAGGACATCCTGTGACCAAACTGTCATTCCTCTGAGGCTGGAGCAGATCTTCCTTAACTTTCTCATGTCAAGTTAAAACTAGACTGGCTAAAGGAATAAGGCTGGGTGACAACTGTGAGGAGTCTGGGCAGGAATAAAAGAGTACCGTTTTTGTGGACTTGCACACAGAAGCCCTATTCTCATGCTCAGTCCAAGTTTAAAGCAAATGTGTGGAGGGAGGTTGCACCCAGTGACCTTACTCCTTTCCTCCACACATTCAGGTAGATATGAAAGAGACTCTATATACATACATACACAGCTGTATGTCAATAGGGGCTGTACACACAATAAGGAGCCCTGGCCTGATCACAGTTTCCAGTTGTGTGTACATAACATGGCAGGGATGGGGCCAGCAGACATAGCGAGGTGAGGTGCAAGACCACCTGACGTGATCCTCCTCCCCTCTCCAAGGATGGAGATTACGTGAGTACAGGGCTAGTGCTTCCTTGCCACCTCCCTGAGTTCAGAAGCAAGTCTTTAACACGCTAGACATCCCCCCCACATGAGACCACTCCCAACTAGGGAGGAAATTAAACCACCTGGAAGTCTGCCTGACCAAGATACATGACCTGAAGTAGCACTGATACATGATAAAAATACAAATACAGCTCCCTGATTCTCTGCGTGGCAGTCATGTGAGCAGTAGCAGTTACGAGAGAAAGGATGAGGAGCTATAGCAGCTGGTGACGATGGCAGTGAGACTCACTGAGGGAGAGAGGCTCTCCCTCAAAACCTTGGAGCCGGCACTAGTCAGGGTCTGGGCTTCTCATCCAGATTCTGTCTAGGGTGGAGCTCTGCCCCGTTCCAAGCTTTCATTTTCCCTGCCTGTTAAGGAATATGAAAAAGAGAAGTACAGTGATGGTTGAGTTGAATGAAGGGGACGTGAAGAGTTCGGATGGAAGAAGACTGTGGGACTAGAAGCAGAGCAAAGATGATTCAGTTGGCAATAAAAGAGCGGGAGTGAGGAGACGAGAAAATGGATCAGGATAGGAATGGAGGGGAATAATAGTAGGCAGCAAGGAAGTAAACTTCCTTGCTGCCTACTATTAGATAGAACAGATAGAATTCTGTTGATTGATAGTTATGAGGGTGTTTATTCTGGTTTAATATCTGTACAACTGCTTACTTCAGCTGAAGTGGGGAGAAAAAGTCAGAGGCCTGGATATTTTTAAACTGCTTGAACTCTTGCTATCTTCTCTCATGAGCATAAAAGACACAGAAGCAGGAGTGAAGTGCAAATGGAGAACTTGTAAGTGTTCCAGCTTTCAGATGCTTTCCAAACCTTCCCAGGAACCCACAGTTTCTGTGGTGTTCCCTTCTCTCTACTGAAGACAGAATAAACCTTGAAGCCTGTCTCATGTTCTTCTCTAGAGAAGGGACATCAAACCTGACCACCAGGATACCTGTTCAAACATGGGGTTTGTGGGTTTAGGTAAAAAAAAATTTTTTTTAAAAAATCTCTTTGTGTTTAGATGCAAAATCTATTTTTAAAAGCAAGCTGTGTAACCTTCCTTGTGGTGCCCTCTGGATGCCCTTCTGCTCGGCCTCAGAGGATTGCATTAGTTTAATATCGCTCACCACATTTCCATCTACAAATGAAAGAGGAAAGTTCAGTCTGTTTTCTTCCTAGTGGATTTCTAGTTTACAATTCAACCTGTGTCCAATCTCCATTTCTTTCACATGATTAGTTCCCAAAGTAGCTACGTGTACAACTGGATGGAATGATAGATGGCAATAGAAAATGTTCTAGTTGAAAGATCCAAGATTTACTAGCTCTCCAAATCTTTTGCAAAAATATAATTTGGAAGCTTTTCCTTTAGATGGGTTGAGCATTCTCTTTGCTCCTACTTGATTGTCAATTCCTCCCCACCTCTACGAGAATTAACAGAAATTGTTTTTCTTATGTATACTTTGTGTAATTGCACAAACTTTAAACATTTGCTAGACGAGCTTTGGTTAAAGAAAATAAAGTTAAATACATAAAAAAGAAGACTTGGATAGAACCCTTCACTCTGATATGGTAGCTTTCCATGAGCAGTTTTTACTTTCCCTATGAGGCCGTACATCTTTCCTCACTTTTTGCAGCCTATCTTTAACTGCCTGAAGAAAGCTGTCTGCTCAGTCAGGCATCCCTTCATCACGCTCAGATACATCTCCAGCTATGAGTTCCTACTATTGCTGAGGCCACCAGAAAGGAGAGGAAGCAGCAGCCCTTCCATTGTGCTTAGATCTAGCTCCATGACCTGAAAGGGAATGCTGTTCAGCTACACCTGAAAGGGAATGCTGTTCAAATTCCAAAATCTTTCCATCGTTAGAACAATGTTTCACAGACTGAGACATTGGACCATCCAAGGAGAAAGGTGGAGCCAGGGTGGGGAAGGAAGAAGGGCTGGGAACAACTTTGGTGGGCAAGCACGGCAGAATGATCAGAGGAGGATGGGTTGAAGGAAGAACATTGGGGACCTGGACTGGAAGAATTCCAAGTGGACTGAATTGTAAATAATTTCAAAGCATAATGTCCTTGCATAATGAAGCAAAATTACCTTGCTATGTAGATGAAGCTAATTATCTTTTATAATTTGTCTTGGGAGGGATTAGCCCTGAAAGGTGGCATATAAATAAACAATAAATAAATAAACAGTCCCCTGCCTGTGTTCTAAAGTAGTAACAGCTACTTCACCAGTCATGTTTTCTGGACATGTAGGTTTATGCCCTTTATTCCTTTATAGATTTGAAAAACCATAAATTCAAGCAATTTTTTTACCCACCAAATTAAGCAAAATTAAAGTAAACAGTACCTCTTAACAGGTCAAAAATGGATGCAAAGATACATAAACAATATGAATAGCTACACCACCTTTCAACAAACATGTAATTAAATCTTTCTGATTCAGACTGTGGGAGGATTAAAACACCCAAAATAACGTCTCTCAAGAGCACTTTAAAATGCCTTGCCCAAATGTTTCCAGAAAAAAAAAAGCTGCAGAAAAATTATAAACTAAAACTGCAGACAGGTTATAAACTCAAAAACGGTATTTTGCTATTAAGTTACTTTTTAATTATCTTTTACATGCTTTATATTAACATTGCTGGTCTGTGACCATAATAAATGAAATGATGATGATAAACTGACATGGTGAGAATCTCAAACCACTCTTGGTACTTCCATTTAAACAATAGCCGCTGATGACATTCTGTCAGTCGAGAAAGAAACAAAATACAGGTGATTCACAGTTTGCTGATTGCTTGATCTCTATTAGCTTCACTTCCTTCAACAACAGTAGTCATGCTGACTGCTTGAGTTCACCAATGATCTCCTAGGCTGCCTCTTCACGGGAGGAGCGCCACAGCAGCTTTTCCTGTTGCCACCACCGCCACGCCTGCCCAGCATCAGATGGAGGGGCTGCTGAAGAGGCGGCCCACCTACTCTAAGGTAAGTGGTTTTTTTTTAAAAAAAAATTAAAAATTGAGAGGCGGAGGTGGTGCAGTGAGCTTATGGCTCGCTGCTCCATCCCCTTCCCTTCCCTGCCCACTCCGGTCTGAAAAAAGTCGGGCTAAATGCCTGACTTTTTTAGTGCGGAGCAAAGGGCCTTTGCCCCTAGATTGCTTCAAATTGGTGGCAGTGTGATGTAACCCAGCTGCTGCCATTTCGAAGCCACCGCGAGGCAAAGTGCCCGTGAAGAGGTACCCCTAGAAACACCAGACAGGAGCTAAATGATCCAGGAGTCACCTGTTTCTGTGAGTCAGATGCTACTAACAATTACAGCTGTTGTCAGCCTTTAGGTCCTATCTCCTCAAGCAGAAAACAGGAAAATATTTGGTATTCATACCATCCCACTGTAACACCCAGTGTTTCACCAGCAGAACACAGCTTTAATGGGGTTCTGCTAGTGAAAGTTGAACCCAGGGAACTAATCTGTTCACACAAGTTAATAAAAAAGAGGAACAGCGAGCCTAGTCCTATGGTATTCTTTTTTCTAAAGGCTCAATAGGTTTCTCAATAATATGATGGGGTGACTTGTTCAACAATGTTCTATTATTCTGAGATACAATTCATATCATGGGAAAGCAGGGGAGGCTGGCGGCTCTAATGTCAATGGGGCAGTGAATTTTCTCTGGGTTTCAGTCAGAACTCTAAAATTCTGAACAGTTTTGACTGAAACCTGGAGCAGATTCACTGCCTCACTGACATCAGAGCCACCAGCCTCCACTGTGGGAAAGCCTTCTCACCATAATGTTTCATAAAAGAGAGATTTCTATGAAATATTTTTTGTCTTCTCACCATAATGTTTCATGAAAGAGACATTGCTGTGAAATATTTTTTGTTATGTGGGTGCCTATTTCACACAAATGGTTGCTCATTCAAATGAATTGGTTGCTACACGAGGATTCTATCGCATTTAAAAAGTAGGATCTGGACCTGAAATTCAACATCTTTATCTTGGGCGTAGGTTCTCCAGTCATTTTCTCTTTTGCCATATATTTTCCTAGCAGCCCTATCTCCCCCCCCACCCCACCCCCATTTTCTCTGTGATATATTTAGATATGAACCCATAAGGAAAGGAAAATTCCCTTCCTCCAGCTGCCATTGTATCTTCCTCTCTTGCAGTCATCTCTTTCCAGGAGTGTTTGCTTTAGGTTTATCTTGTCTTCTTGACCAGAAAGCTCTTCATGGCAGAGCCAATATTTTGCTGCTCTCTGATAATATATAGTGAGCATAACAGAAATTGATTTTTGTATTACCCAGCAACACAATAACAATTAATAACACTTCTCGCTACCTACCGCCTGCATTGCAATCCATCAAACATTCAAATAACATATTAGGGCAATATGACTCGGCTTCTCTCATGGAAAATCATTATCTTTCTTGTACATATATTTTTAGTGGTGTAAGAGTCAGTCACCATGAGGTCCTATCTCAACAGTGAAACAGCTGAATGAGCTCTGATGTTTAAAAGACAATTCGGTGGCACCTAACACCTCATATTGTATATTTTCTTGTGGCATCTAGAAGACTACCTGCTAATGCTTTGTAATTCCAAACTCTGTATTTTGATAGATGTAGGCCATCCTTTATTATTTCTTTGACTATTGTATGCTAGAATTTAGGTAATATAAATATTTGTTTTTTGTTATTCCTACTAATTTTAAATGGGTACAATTTCATTGTAAATAAAACCACCTTTCAGTGCAATTATTTGTGACATTTTCCTCCATCAATCTCCCAAAAATTCTGTATGAGTGTTTTAGCCTTACAACAAGGCATGTTAAGCTGAGTAAAAGGCCATCCAGTGAGTGTCACTATGAGGAGATCTGAAACCATTTCCTACGTACAAATCCAAAAGTCAAGGCACACCACTACGATCCAATGTGACTTAATAGCTCCATAGAATTCATGCACAAGCATGACACATAGCTTTCTATTCCCCTTAATACTTATTTTAAGACTGTGTCACCTTGTTGTACAATGAAATCACTCATGTTTCACATCGATCTTGACATTGTTCTGACACACAAATGCCATAGCTGTCAGCTTGTTCTTGACTGACACCAGCCACAGTGCTATTTCTGCTGACTCAGTCTATGCTCAGCTTGCCCTTTACCCACAATAGTCGGCCTTATATTACCTAAGGACTTTATGCTGGCTACCCAAGGTCTAATCACACATTCTTCTCAGAGGTGGAAAATAACAATAGAAAGCTATAGAAAGTCTTAACATCAGTCACTCCACCTCCCCATGAAGGGCTCTTCCACCCATTATATAACGAATAGGGAGAGGAGGAAGGGATATTAGATATTTCAAAATCTTCACCACCACACTCATTTGATACTTAAATATTCAAATGGTCCTTAAATATTAAAAGCCATCAATTTTTACTGCTATAATCAGGAAAATAAAACCATGATCTCCAGTTATGTATACAATTAGCACATTGTTCTTCACACTCCAAAAATATAGGTTCTCCTTTGTAGGATGTTTAAAGAACAGAAATATTTTTAATTTTTTCCATATCTCAGAATGCATGTATCCTGTTCTAGGATTAACTATGGAAATCCTCCCATGGCAAAAAAGGTGGTGTGAAGGGTTCTGAAGCACAAAATCTGGAAGGTTAAATTGAGAATGGGGTGAAATGAGGATGGTGCAAAACAGGCCCTCCTCAACATTTCCACAAGGTCCTTCTCAAAGTTCTGCAGAGCAAAAACATGTACTAGGCAATTCATCATGCATATTCACAGCTCACAACTTCTGGGAGTGGCTCTGGCTCATGCTTTTCAACACTTCTCAACACTAAGCCAAGTTGTTTCCTGGATGGGATTTTAATCCCCCTGTATGGGATCAATCCTAAACTAAATCCAGCTAGTGATGACTGATGAAGGCAGAGACTAGACTCACTGGTCCCACTTCCCAACTAGGTTGAGGTACCACTGAAAAGCTAGAAGCCTGTTTGATCCAAGCACTCCATAATCAACTAGCATCTTGCTTATCCTAGAGTGCCAGATGTTACACACACACACACACACACACATCAAACGTCAAAATCTCAAAAATGAGGATCTAGTGAACTTAACCAGGTCATCCAATGTACCTCAACAAGCTATTCTGTGAGCTGGTATTAGAATGTCTCACCTACCACATTTCAATCATATACAGACATCTATTTATCTACTGCATAATTTCTCTCTGTTAAAGTATAAAGCGGGTCTTAAAATACAGATTTATAGTGCTCTTAAAATGATGACCTATACACCTTCACCCAGTTGGTCAAAAGAGGGAGCTGGAATGAGACAAGCCACACCACCAAACAACCCTCTTCACAACAACAGGCTACAGTGGGTTTGGTGATACTCCTTGAATCCAGTTAAAGGAGTTTAGATTAGGGACCTGAAAGCAATTAGGAAACTTTGCAGGTTCTAGGAACGTTTGACATTCTTTTTTTATTATTATTAATTTATTTTTTAAATTTCAAACAGAGATACAGAATTCTGAAAGTTTGACATCCTACCCGGAAAACCTTTATTTTGGAAAGTAACTGTGATAGACTTCTGGGGCTTGCATTTTTATCACTGAATTAATAAAATGGGTACCATCACAAATTTAGGAGGAAAGCCATATAACCAAAATGTGATTAAAACAGTACTACCTTGGCAGGTTCGTTCATCTGTTAGTAGTTTATAACCCTTCTGGCAGCTGCACTCAAAGCTGCCCACAGTGTTTCGGCAGAAGTGGTCACAGCCACCGTTGTTTACCAGACACTCATCTATATCTATCAGAAACAAACAAACAAACAAACAAAAAACAGAACAAACCATCAGCCATATACCTTCTGAGAGAGAAAGGAGAGAAATGTTATTCCTCCCACTCCTCACTCCCAATCCTTGGAAATAGTGAAATCATTTTTGAGGAACGAATATCTGAATTAAGATCCTCACCAGAAGCATACTTGCCCACCAAGATGAAGGAAGGCAAATGGTTTCATGGGGAAGATGTTAGTGCAATGTGAATTTCTTTGTCAAGAATTGGGGCAAAATGAAAAACAAATGTTGAGGAAAACTGGTGAAGAGAAACTGAAATGCTGTTGAACTATCATATTCAACCCTGTAAGTAGATAATTTCAACACATCCAGTGCTTTTCAACTGTCCCACAGCAATTATTAAAATAATTTAACTTCGATTAATAGCCCTCTGGGCCATTTTTCTGCTCTCAAATCACTACATATCCCTAACTGTGACCGGTGCTATTCCAGCTCCACTACCCTCCCATGATCTCCCACTCCTTTTCTCCCTTTCTGCCCTGTATTCCTGGAACTTATTTCTTTCAAAACTCTCCCTCAAAGCCACATTTTCTGTGAAGCTTTTGCACAACCCTAGCTCCCCTTCACTACTGCAATTAAGCCTGTAATAAAGCCCAAGTATATGTAAAGAAGCCTGGAATTCTATGCCTGTTTAGACAGAAAAGAGTCCTACAACTCCCAGCATGCCCAGCATTCCCCAGCCAGCCATGCATCCGTGGACATTTATTCTGTTTATCTCTATCCACACCTTTCCCCCTCTCTTCTGTTTCCCTCCTTTGACAAATTTTAGATTGGAAGCTCCTCAGGGCAGGGACTCATCGTCTTGTATTATTTAAAGTATTCTGGTTGCTGAACTGCATCCTTATCTGGACAAAGAAAGCCTAGCTACAGTTATCCATGCTCTGATAACCTCTCGACTGGATTACTGCAATGCGCTATACGTGGGGCTGCCTTTGAAAATGGTCTGGTACAAAACAGAGCAGCAAGACTGTTAACAGGGACTGGCCAATGAGACCACATTATGCTAGTTCTTTTCCGGCTTCACTGGCTGCCAGTCCAGGTCCGAGACCGATCCAAAGTGCTGGTATTAACATTCAAAGCCCTAAATGGCTTGGGGCCAGGTTATCTGAAGGAACGCCTCCTCCCATATTTACCTGCCTGGACCCTAAGATCATTCTCGGTGGTCCTTCTCCATGAGCCCCTGCCAAAGGAAGTGAGGCAGGTGGCTACCAGGAGGAGGGCCTTCTCTGCTGTGGCACCCTGGCTGTGGAATGAGCTCCCTAGAGAGGTTCACCTGGCACCTACCTTATACTCTTTTCAACACCAGGTGAAGACCTTTTTATTTTCCCAGTATTTTAACAGTTTACCATCTTAGTCTTTTAACTTTGCTGTTTTAAATCTGTATCTTAAATCTGTATAAAATAAATCTCTGCATTGCTGCTCAGTTTTATCTCGGTTGTGCTTTTATATTGTATTTTTATACTGTTGTTTGTTTTATGCTTTGAATTGCATTTGATGGTTTAAACTTTTGTGAACCGCCCAGAGAGCTTTGGCTATTGGGTGGTATAGAAATGCAACAAACAAATAAATAAATGTACAGTTCTGTAGAAAGAGTGCCCACTTTGCTAACCTTTGGTCACTTAGATACGTATTTTGAAACAGATAAATGAATACAACAAACAGCACACCTATTAACCCTAGTTATTCTAATGTTTTGGATCATTAGGCAAATGGCTTGGGATAGTTATTTGTGGCTAGCCTGGGAGCTGGATTCCATGGCTTCTTCTTCACTAGTCCTATGCACTTTGTGCAGTCCCACTGAAGGTAATCAAATGGATAACGCATGTAGTAAAGCAATAATAAGAGACAGTAAAAGCGTCAGTTCATAATCGTATGTTTACTTCTGGGCTGGTAATGTCCCCATGTGGTGAACACATTTTTACAAAGGCAAGAGTCTGTCAGAAATTCTGGCCTGAAAGTCCGAATCAAAACCAGCACGATGCTTGGGATAAATTGTTGTGGTTTCAGTTCCTCTGTCAACACTGCCACAAAGTAGATTTAAACAGAGGAATCCAATTTATTGCAGGATGTTAGAAAACAACTGAGTTGTTTTAAAGCCATGCAGACTTCAAATATCAGACTAAAGATGTCAAATTCTGGTCAAAATGATCACCTCAATAATAAAAACAAACTAAATAGCAGTCTGTTGGCTTATTTCTGCCTTAAGTGTTTTCTGTTCTGATTCCGTAAAACCAAAAGAAAAAAAGAAAGAAAAGAAAATGGCACAACTTTCTATATAATTCAGATGTATCACATGATTGGTTTTCTATAGATATCTGGAAACAAAACAGCAAATGTCTTTTAGAAAATGCTAAATATTCCTAAGACGTTTCTTGATAATATAGTTTCAGCACAAATACTTGTTACTGCCCTTGGATAATTATGAGGGGCAGTATATAAAACAAATAAATAAAACTTACCAGGAATTAAGTCATTCTGAATTTAACTCTGAATAAAAAAAGGTTATCAGATCTCTTTGAAAGTTTTAAACTGGACTTGAACTGAATATGAAATTCTACATTAAAGTAGTTAGCTTACACCTGAAGTTTCAGTGTTTTAGTCCTTTTCTCAGAAACTCCAAGGAAAGGACGAAATCTCAATGCAGCCAGGACCATGGGGCAGGTTATTTTCTGCTTGTCCTTTTTCCATTTGGTCTATTGTTCATTTCCATCAAACTGACTCCAACCTTGAAGTAGAGGGCACAACTTGGCTGTTTCCTTGACCTGCCTGATGCCATCCTCTGCTTCTACCAGAAACCACTAAGCTCCAACCATTGCTCACCATGCTCACAAGTGGTGTTTGACTTTAAACTCAATGGTATTTAGAATGACAGCAGTATGAAAAATATGAACCACAAATATTTCAGTTTGAAAATCAGTGCACATTTTAATGCTTTGACATTTAAAAACTCTACAAATAAAGGAAACTTTCTATGTCAGAGTTCAAAGAATCCTAAACTCAAATTCAAACCCCATGTTGCTTATCCAGAAAATTCACGAGAATTCTACATTTGTTTTGAATATGCATTTTCATTTTTATATTATTCACAGGAAATCCAACAGCAACGTCTGAATTTTTGCTTTATTTTATGTTTGAAGCAGAAACTATTTGGGGTATCAGAAATACAACAGAGAGGGCTGTAGGGAAATCCAAGAACAAACGAGAGAGAGAGAGAGAGAGAGAGAGAGAGAGAGAGAGAGAATTGGTTCTCAATGTACTCCAAAGAAACTCTTTAGGAAGCAAAATGTAATGCCTCCTGATGAAAACTACTTGGGACAACTTTTCTACTTCAGGTCACCTAAGCAGACCCTTAGATACCAGAATGGAATAACGGAACACAAAAAATGGATGTTTCCATGAGCACTTTTACATGTTTGATATATTTTGATTCTATGCTTCAACATAATGCTAGCTCATCTTTTGAGGAGCCATAAAAGAAACACACACACACACAAACCTCCTTTGGCTATAGAAGACCCATTTATTAGGCCTTTATCACACGGCCATTTTCCCCCCAGATTGCTTCTGTGGGTTCCCCCTCCATTTCCTACGCAAATCTAGCAATTTGAATAACACGTGGTCGGTTTTGCTCCGATACCTTAGCTCGGCCTGTTGAACTTGCCTGAAACGGACTTTGCCTGTTCTGGGTTAAACCGAAACTAAAAACGGAGCAATCAGGGTGCGAGAATAGCGCGAGGGGGATGTCATGCGAGTCCCGTGCTGAAGACGTGGATCTAAGTCGCAGTGAGTGGGCTTAAAACTGCGCGTGTGATAACAGCCTTATTTGTGTAAACTGATATTATTCCACTGAAGTTGATGAAAAATTGCTAATTTGGGAGCAACTGAAAAGACCTGGATCAAAACTGAGACTTATGCACTTTCACAATGCCTTTCGAAACCAGGGCCTTCAAAACAGGAGGGAGATCAAAGCTGTTAACTACAAAAACATTTTAAGCAACATAAATAACGCCATGTCTCATTTCTCACTGTATTTCTTTCCATGGCTGTAGCAAGAATGACAAGGTATGTAAAAATTATTTCACTCTATGGAGGGCAGAATGTTGCTGCATTTCACTTGAAAGGGAACAAGATCCAAATGTTACAGCTCTAACCAAGTCACTGGCTTCCATTATTTTTCTTTCCATAGCTGTAAAAAAAAAAGTCTTGTTATGAGACATGTGAAAATAATAAATGATCCCACAGCATGAAAGAACTAGGGCTTATTTATCTTCGCATAGGTTGGTATCCAATTTTATCATATCCCAAGTATGTGATCCACTAAGTCATTGTTTTCATCAAATACCTGTCCTCACAGCCATACATTTTAATAAAGAGAAAAGTAAAAAATACAATAAAAACCAATTCTTAGGGCATGTTCACAGATGCAAGTACTGTGAACATGGATTGCACAGCTAATAACAGTTCAAATATAAATGGCTCATCACAGAATGAATACCCCAGCAAAAACTTTCATTTGAGGGTGCTCCTAGATGAGGCCTTCATTGTTCAACTGCCCTACTTCATTTACAGATAGAGTCACCTTCAATTTGTAACCCTCATGTTTTCCCATTGCTTCTTCCATCTTTTTTCTTCCACACAGACACAAATCCATGAAGGAGGAAAAATCAAAACCGTTGCACTCTGCCTTTCATTTGGTGGCCCTTAAAGCACTCCTTTGGAAAACATCCCAGGAATCGATGCATGTGTGAACCAGACCCTTGGAAGACAACCGGGCGATGACAGGAAGGAGAAGCAAGGTAACATGGTGTGAGTGTGAACAAATGCATGCACATATACTTGAGCTTTGGGAAATCATTTTGTTGTATACATGGCTGCAATCCTATACACACTTGCCTGGGAGTAAGGCTTAATGAATAGAGTGGTTTGTACTTCTGAGCAGATTTGTGCTCTTAATGTTTGAAAATGTATGAATTATAAATTGTAGATGACTTGTAGGCAGCAAACAAAACCGAACAAAAAACAGAGCTCAAATACAGGGCTGGCTTATGCCTCCAATTATCCTCTATTGTTTCAGAAGCTTTAAACAGGGGAACATAAAACCTAGGTGTCTTAAGATAAGTTGCATGGCTGCACATTGACAAGAAGGAACTGACAGTCCTTTTTGGTTTTAATGCCATGTCAGGAAGATTTGTTCAGTGTAATTGACATGGGTTCTCAAATGACTGGAGGGATCTGGTTTGCATCAGATCTGTGTATGTGTACACACACACACACACACACACACACTGACCATAAACTCCTCAAGTATGCCAATAAATTGTAAAGCAGTGTTTTTTACATTATAGACTTTCAGGATCATCTACTTTCATAAAAGTTAGTTGGACAAATGTCTCCTTCACTCTGCTGTTGAAATGAAAGCATAAGTCATTTATAAGTCAGGTTGTTGGCAAGTTAAGGATGAAATTGCACTTGACTTGATGTATACTTCCAGGATTCTCAATTTTATACAATGGACCTGCTGAGTCTATAATTGGAAGTTGAAGACCAACATGGAAGGTGGGGTGCTTCTTAATGCTTTTCCATTGGAAGTTACCCCCCCCAAGCTCATTCCCCCCCCCCCGTTTTGGGAAAAGATATGAATACCCATATCTTTTCTTCCATGAGGTAAAAGCAGCTGGGGAGGGGGATTGGGTTGATTTTCGGGGGGGGGGGGGAGGCAGAAGGGGAAAAGGTTAAGAAGCTGCTTTCATCTATGCTGCCTTTTCTCATCAAATCACAGCCTTCTTTAAGTGGGTTCCCCAAGAAAAGAATCTCTGATAGGCTTCCAGCAGTCAGGATCGCTGATAGGCTTCCAGCAGTCTGGCACACCCTAGTCTTTCCAACTGCTTGGGGAGTTTCTGAGCCCTATTGCCATGACCCCTCCCTTCAGCCCAGCCCTAGGAAAAAAGGAAGAAAAAAAAACAAAGGTGTTTTCCTTCCCAAAGGCCAGAAACAGTGAACTTTCCAAAACTCTTCTAAAAATATTAAAACACAAGTGGTAGCTTTGAAACACTGTGGTCTTTCACGTGAGGAAGAGTTCAGTGAGAAATCTCTTTTAAAACAACACAGCCAAATGGCCAAATATAAAAAGTGTATTTAAGGAAAAAAGGAGAAATGTCAGGGAAAAACCAGGGAAAACAACCATCACCCATATACACAGAATTCCAAATAAAATCAAAGAGTCAGTCTAACTGATCTAGTCACATTACCTACCTGAGTACAATCTTGGATCCTACAACATATGCCAAATGTATTGCAGAGAAAGTGAGACCACTGGGCTCCCAGTTATACAGTATATAGGTAAAGCTGTAGAAGGACTTATAGGGATCTCCACTCAGTAAAAGCCAGCCCCTTTGCAAAGACTGATCGTTACTTTGTCCAATAATGCAACAAACTCCATTTTTTATGACAGTGGTCTCGCCAGCAAATCAGAAAACGACCTAGTGGCTGGACCAAATCTCTTAATGAGGGTAACTTACTTCTCAAAAGCCCAAGGTGCTTGGAACCAGCCAGCCTGTTCAAGAAAAGGGATGAAGGTTTTGTCCACATTGTGGAGGACAAAGAAGTGAGATAAGACTAGATAAAACTATTCAGTTGCCTAGCAGGGTGCCAACTGACCAGGTGCTCAAGGGGCACTGTGAATTTATATCAGAGGTATGGGTTTGGCACACTGTGGCACTGGGGTGAATTCTCCAACTCCGTCATGAGCATGGCTCACTGTCATCCCACACATGAACTTCTAGATGCTAAGGGACTCCAACTCCCATACACCCCAACCAGCATGGTCAATGGTCAGCAATTGTGAGAGTTGTAGTCCAAGCAAGAGATGGAGGACCACAAATTCCCCACCCCCACAGAAGACCATGAAGATTAATGTAGCAGCCAGGGAGCATACGGCATCTTCTCAGGGATTCCAGTGATGCAGAAACAACAACAACAAACTGCACCAAATAATTGTACATCAACACAGGTTATAGAGAAGCAAACAGATAGTCATGTTACACTGCTGTAGAAGACTACACTTTGCCTTCTGAGTCAATTAATATAAATGGATAAATTGAGTTTTGTGTCAGGACCAGGCTTGGGCCATAGCTGATTATGCCCAAAGATAGACTCTAGCTCAGGACCCCAAAGACAGTGGCTTCAGCTGGAGCCTGAAGCAAAGCAGGGAGATGATACTGCTCTGTTGACCAGGCAAATGTAAAGGCCAGGTTCTAGGTATTTATAATAGGCCAGCTTGATTCAGAGGCTTCATGCAGCCAATTAATTGCAGTGGCTGGTTTTGCACATTGTTGTTCCCTTCTGTGCCTGAAGAAGGCTCTGAGATCTGAGCTACAGCTGTGTACAAGTGGCATCCCAGAATTCTCCACTCTATTTGTGGGTGGAGAAATTAGGGGGGGACAATTTCACTGAATTTCTCCAGGGGGAGAAGAAGTTCTCCAACAATTTCTCACAAGCAGGCCTCACCATTAATGAGGGTTGTAGAACAGCTTCTTTCTTTTTTTCTCTGAGGGTTTTTGGGGTTTTTTTTGCACTGCCAATGCAAGTGCATCCTATACTTAGGATCACTCCAGGGCATTGAGAGGAGGGAATGCAGCCACCACAAAATAATAATAATAATAATAATAATAATAATAATAATAATAATGAAAATGTGAGAAAATTCTGAAAGGTGTCCTTTTATTTCTAGGGGTACAAAAAGAAAAATCTCCAGAATTTCCACAAAGTTTTCTTTTCCCATAAATCGAGCCTCTGTTTTTCTGCCTCATTCTCAGGGGCATTTTATAATTTATTTTCAATTTGTGTTGGCACTGTTTTGGCCTTAACTAATAACTGTGAAGTAGCTGATGGTACTGCCTATATTTTTCTTTCTATTACATATCTCATCATTGCTTTACAGTTTCTTAGGCTACCTGCAATTCCTGATCCGAAAAGGCCCTATGCGTGGAATAAATTTATGATGTCTTCCCTTGGGTGGGAAGTGCGGGAAGCCAAGAAGTCTACAGGATGCCAGAGAGATGACTGTACAATGACACTCATACACATCCCTCAGTCATCTCATGAATAAAGTAAGCAGAAGAACCCTGAACTGAACCCATGAGAATTTCTCTGAAATTTCTTCTCTTTGAATTTTTTTTTTTAAGCGATTTCTTTTCTATCAAATTCTTGGGAGAAATTTTCAGCACAGCACTAATCTGAGCGTACATTGTCCATCGTGGTAGATTGTGAGACCTACCCTTAGCCCATGAGATTTCTGGTTTTCGACCCAGAATCCTTGACATTTACAGGGCATGAGGGAGGAACTGGCATTCCTCATAACAACTTGTTCTATAGGAAACCCATTTCACACTTCGAGAAGGCTACATATATACATAGATTTGCCCATGTGCAGTCCCATCCTGCACTGGTTTATGCATGCAGAGGGCTCCTTTTTATTCACTTGACTTCCCCTTCAAGATAAGGGGAAAAGAGTTTAATAATAATAATAATAATAATAACAACAATAAACTATGGCTTCTGGGGTGATGTTTCCTTAATTAATAAGCTTGCAAAGTAGGTAGGAATAGGCTAAATAAAATTTTCAAGTCTGTATCTTTCATAATCTGATTCCTGTAAAGCACTCAGCTGTGTACAAATACTCTCTGAAGACAGAAAAGCTGAGGCAGGTTTCAACAAATTTCTGTCATGTCACTTTCTCCTTTTTCATCTGTTATCTTTGCAATTTCCTGAAGGCACATGCTTTTAAAGACAAACAGTAATCTGTCACACATGGATTTGAGTGTCAGCTATGTCCCTTCAGGACATATCTACTCTTAACATTATCCATCAGCTAATCAATTTTAAAATGGCCTTCAAGGCTGCCAAGAGATCAATCACCTTGTAAAACAGGCATCGATGACCTTTTACTTTTGTATTGGAGGTAATTAGATTTATACAAAACAAAAGGAGTAAACCCAAAGTGCATTTCATGCAGAGATTAAGTACCAAATTTTAATTTCATATAAGGAACAAAATATTCAACATATGTAAAAACTTTTCTCTTCAAATGTAAGATAAAATTATGCTTTCTTTAAAAAAGATTTGTCAGTAGTATTAAACTAAAGGCAATAATACTGGAATGGGTATGAAAAACTTCTCTTATCAAGAAGCCTCATAGGTGCAAGCCACTAAAAATGCTGAATGATCATATCAAATTTTCAATTTTTTTTTTTTTTTAGTTTTCCAATACTATCCAAAAATATAATTGCAAAAGACACATTATGAAATTGTAATGCCGCTTTCTTACATGCGTCCGAATCAGCCAAACATTTCAGGTAATAAAAGAAGCGTTGCTCATTTTAACAAGTCTGGTGCTTGAAGGTTATTGCCGACTAATGAAGCAATTGGGGTGGTGGGGGTGGTTTCCCCAACCAATCATTTCCCAGAAGAGGGGCAACAATTGGGTAGGAAAAATTCCTGTGATTGGCCTCCATTCACGCACAGGCCTTTCACACGCACCCCACAGCAGCTTTGTGGGGAAGCAGCTCTCATGCTGATATGGGGGCTTGTGCAGAAGGCCACATGCTGGAATCGGAGCATCTTAACAGTAGGTCACACAGCCGTCTTGTCCTGACTGGAAAGGGAAGCTGACATGGAAAGAGAATCAGTTTGTACACAGTATTGTCTCATCTGCAAATCCAACAGGGAGTAGATGGAGGCAGTAGGCAAATTTAGAGTCACATCCCTATCTTGGTTGTTACCCTTCTTCTAACACAACAAACCAGGTAAGACCAATTGCTCTCTGTGAGAGATATAGGCGAGAGAGGAAGGAAGGCAATAACATTACTACATGCCTACTCCTGTTTCACCTGAAAGTTCCCCCTTCTGCTGCTCCTCTCCTTCAGGTTTAGAAAAACTAATTGTTCTTCATATTGGGTGGTGTTTTTTTTTTAAGTTGAGATCAGGTTTTTTTTAAAAAAAATCCTATTTTCAACCTGTGCTTCTCTTTGTCTCCATGTCTTTCTCCTTTCCTAGGGCAGTTCTCGTGGTGTGTTTTTGTTCATTAAGGGACACAGAGTTATATATACAACTACTGGTATTCGCTTCCCTAAGCCCACCTTCCCTCCCTCCCTCCCTCCCTCCCTCCCTCCCTCCCAACTCACGTGTATGTACATACGTTCACTCACACACATTGTAAATGCATTCAAGAATCTGAAAATGCAAGTGGTGGGGGCTTTTTCCTGCTGTGTCTGAAAAGTCAAATGATAGGGATTTATTTCAAGGAAGTAGGCAGTGTATTACATAGCTGGGTAACCATGACAATGAGACAGGAAGAACAAGACATGTTTGCTTAAAAGAGCATCCAGTCAAATAACACCCCCTAGTTAAACACCATATGAGAAAGTTAAGAAGGGTTCTTAAACTGGTAGAACAAAATGCCCTCGGTTTTGAGATCTGTTGTTGTACAAAGGATGGCTGAGATGTCTAAACAAGTGTATGTGGCATCAATCAAATGTTTGTTTTAGGCAAAGATGCAAATAAAGGATTAAAAAGAAAATATCACATGAGCACTTATCCCTACAAAACACAGCTATGAATTGCTCTTGTAACTAATGAAGGGAAGCTCCAGAACTCAATAATCCTTGGAAACATCACAATGTAAAATTCAATTTTCTTTACCTACTACATTATATCTATCTAAAAGTCAGGGACAGGAGCAGGGCCCCCATGCATGGCAATCCAAAAATCTAAGGTTAATAGAAAACTCACTTATTTTATCAATGTCCTACTCTCAAATGATGAATTCTAGAACAATAAGGATTAGCCATACCAATTTCATCTTCCTTCTGTTTCTGAATTTCCTGTGGCAAACCAGACGCTGCTGCTGGGACACTAAACTCACACTGTTTAGAGCTCCCTATGATTTCCCACTCTTAAATCAGCTATATCAAATAAATCTCCTGCTCTGTCAGCTGTACATGTTGTGTCTAATGTGATTAGATGCTAAACTGATTAGACACTTTCTATATTTCAGTCAGGACAGATTAAGAATGGATTCAGCACCTGGCAAGAAAACTGCACAGAAGCCAAGAATTTATGGACCAATGCCCAATGAGCTGGAAGAGCAAGTGTCAAAAGGGGGTAGTGGGGGAGCTACAGGGTAATGAGGAATTGAGATGACAGCACTGATTGATACAACTTCTTTTCTGCCACTCTCAGTTTTCAGGAATTTGCTGGGCTACCCTGTATCATGAATAAGAAAATAGGATTTGGGAAACTCTATACTGTACAGGATTGAAGCTATTTCATGGCAGCATTAACACAAAATAGTGCCAGTTCCTCAAGACAGGAAAGGTTGCAGGCCCCACGTGCTAGGAAAGGACTTTCAGGGATGGCTCTGGCTCTAGAGCAATAAATGTCAAAAAGCCCAATTATCAGGAACCCAATTTGATTTGTCTGCTGGTGAACCCCTGCACCATTACTGAGGGTTGTGAGGGGCACTCTAGGCTGTACTCTGATTTTTTCTGGGGGGAGGCAAACAGGCCCACTGGATTTAGCTGTCAACCCCAGTGAACTAAGAATGTACCCTAGAATGCCCCTAACATGTGCCTGGGTTTGTACATTGCAGGAGAATATTAGTAATGTCGGCCAAGATCTTTAAGGAAACTGTCTGTGATTACCACTGTTTTTACCATGGAAACATCGCAAGGAATCTCAGGAATTCCGGGGGTCCATGGAATACAGCTTCAAACCATTGCTGTGGAGGAAAAGCATCCACCCACCTCTGACGCTGCAGTCCGCTCTGACCTGCCAAAGTACTGATGCATTGTGTCCAATATGGTTATTCAATACAGACATGAAGCTCAATTTCATTACCTGAGAATTGGGCTTTTCAGACCCCTAATGGCAAGGCTAACCCCTATGCAACAGTTCTGTTTCTTTTTTTAACAATCCTACACAATTCCCATGTTTTCTCCCCATATCCTGCCTAAACATTTGAGATACCTTATAGCTCCTTTCTTCCACTCCCAGCCCAGCCCATGCAGAGAACAACAAAAACAATGTGCAAGAGATATGAAACCTATCTATTAAGACCAGGGAGTCAAGTGCATTAAGAAGCCATCAGATTGTTGAGTTAGCATGCCAATGAATCAGATAAAAAATCATCTTGGTAAAAGTTTGGGTAGTTCAGTCTTATGGCCTGCATCCTATGCACTCCCAGTAGAAGAGTTCAAAGGAAAACAATGTCACTTGAAATTACACAGAATGTAGTAATGCTTTTAGACACATCTTCAGCATCCATGACACCCGCATCCACCATTCACAGCATGTCATGGTGATGATGTACCCATAATACCCACAAATGAAAAGAGCTACTTCACACACAGTCATAGTAGAATGCTCCCAACACACCCTATTGAGACGACACAACCTGACACACACACACACACACACACACACAGTGTCTTCACCAGCATGAATCACACCAGGTACTGAGCACGCATCCTGCAACTGACACATTCCAGGAATCCCCTTATAACACCTACATCCCTACATACAACAAGTCTTTTGACAGGGACACAGGAATGTAAAGATCGGCAATTACCCAATCAATGCCATAGCTTAGTTGTCTCCCCAAGACAAGATTTGGGTTCTGGTGGCTTATACTGCCCCTTTGATGGGGAAAAAAATCTTTTTGCAAGGGAAGGGAGAAACCAGGACAAGGGAGTATGGAAGCCATAGATGAATGTTTACAACTTTACAGGAATCAAACCTCTACAATAGTGTAGTAGGAAAGAATTACTGAAGTGGGGGAGAGGTTGGATCTTGTTATGAGGGAATGTACGATTGATAAAACTCACTTTTTAATGCCGGGTCAGCAGCCATCATATCAGCACTAAAAAAAAAAAAAAAAAGGAGAGCAGACAGGACTAGAACTCACACCTTACACTCCACAGAACAGCTCCCTAAATACAGACTACTGGAACACCCCAGTCCCCAAGGCCCAGCCCCTAGAACTAGGACTGAGGGGGATGTAGATGAATCTGCAGCCCTGTGAAAGAGCACAGGTTTAACACACATTAACGCAGTTCGCAAGATCACCACAGCCCACTGGGGTTTGTTTAAGCCTGTGGACTGTGGCACAGTGGACTGTGGCACGGGTTGTTGCATGTGCTGGACGGTTTTTGAATATTCAAGCTGTGGCCATGGCTTGTCGTGTCATCCAAACCCAGGCAGAAGGGGCTGTTCAAGGATTAAACAACCCTCAAATAACCTTAGAACAGGCAATGGTTATGCACTCACTGTTTATTTAATAAAGAAAGAGGAGGGGGTCAATATTTGATTCACACCCTCTTGAATATTGTAGAATTTCTGAATGCAGTTGATAGATTCAATTGAATATTCCAGTTTTGACAAATGTTCTGCTTTCAAACAGGAAAACAGGCTGCCATTTCTGCAAATACGAATACAGTTACGCTCAAGCAGTGGTACCTCTTGGAGAAAGAGGAAAGTCTTTCTCAGTGTTAATACACTTGTCACAGAACTCCCTTGCTAAGGAGAGCAGCTTAGTCCACCCAGTTTTCACATTTGGGAACCTGGACTCAACACTTTTTTAAAAAAATTCTGTAGGATGTTTAAGAACGCATCCTACAGAATTGCATAAGATCTCCTCATTACAGCAGAAACATACACACTTCACAGGCCCCCAAGGACATACAAAGACTGGGAGGCATCAGAGAAACCTGAGAGAATCCCCAAGTCCTCAGCCCTGGAACCTACTCCATCTGTAGAAATTGCAGAGTTGAGGGGATTTATGTATCCCAACTGATTCATCTCTTGGCTCTGGGACCTCAAGAGCACAGACAGCAACATCTGAGATGAAGTTCACACCATACAAGTCAGTCCATATCTGGTTGCATGAAGCACCTCATTTCAAAGCCCAGAAGGAGGAAACCTTACCATATGGTCACAATTAGAACAGGGTACAAAACCCTCCACCTGGTGCCTGGAAGCTGCAGATGAAACAACTCAGTGAACCAGATCTAGCAACTTCCTGGACAGCTCCCCTGCTGATCAGTCCCCACATTGCCAGGCTCTTCACGCATGAGACATTGTTGACTGGCTTCACCACTCATTTGCCTAGTTTAGAAGATTGGGAATGGAATAAGGTGAATTCACACTGCTGGGCCATTGACCTCACTTACAATTTATATTAGAGTTGGAATGTGGAAGATTCCTGTGTTTGCACCTACAGGAGGACTTCCTGGAAAGAGCCAAGACATTCAGACAGTACTCAGTAATGGTCAACAGCTGCAACAGATAGTTTGAGTGTAGATGTTCAGTAGCTGATAGCAAGTGCTGCAACCTAGGTAGTCTTCCAGTTCTCATGCATCTTCCTTGCTTCTCCTTGGTGATGTCCCTGATCTTGACATTTTAAGATTCATCTGTTCAGAAATATCATGGAGACAATAGCTACTGCTCCCCTGCAGGGAGTTGCAAAGGATATATCACGGCAGTTTGTTTGTGATACTCCATTATGGCCAGGTTCTGGTCCTGAAAGGCAAAAGGAGTCAGAAGCAGTAATAGTGAAGTGTCTGGTACCAAGAAAGGTAGCTGGGGTCCCACTTCCTTCATGGTACATGGTGAAAGGTCACTTGCATGTGATGTTGCTTGGCTAGCAACTCTCACACATGTATACACACACATAAACACCCCTTTCTGCACTGTGCATACCTATCTTGGAAGACAAGGATACTAGGTGCTGAGAGAGGAAGGGCTGTTTAGCCAAAACTTTCCAAATATTTCTGGGCTGTATATGCATAGGAGACATTACAGTAGTCATATTTTGAGACATGGAGTTCTGCCTTGCTCACCTTTTTGAGATGCAGTGTCCTTGCATCCCATGCTGGAAGAATGGAGTAGAGATTTATATTGGGTTTTATGTTTGGAGCCATTTGGGGTACCTATAAGGGTTCTGAGAAGACAAGTGTTAGCAATATGCCTGTCCAACATTTATCAAACCATGTTGTTTCACCAAAGTGCCCTCTTTTTGTGCCAAGGCCCCTCTGAACACAGGTCCCATCATGCTGTACATTCTCTAGATGTGAGGCTCGAGTGATAAGGCCCAAAGCATGAGGCTATCTGAAATATGATTTTTCTGTTTGCCCTTTATATACTGCTGCTGGTATCCTGGGATTAGCTTCAAAGTTTGCCATAAATCTATGTTCTGTGAAAGGAAGGGCACAGGCAGGGGGTTAATTTTGATTTTCCATTGAGTTCAACTGGAATGTTTTAACTTTCTTTTGCTTTTATAACATTAAAATGCTGCCAGGGAACGTACTGAGGTCTGAGGGATCTTGGGATACCAATTAAATCCCACTCCTCCTTAGATAAAGCCCATCTCTGGACTCCATGCCAGCAAAATTGATCTACCTGACATCAGGGTTACACTAGTGTTAAAGTGCAATTGTACAGATCCCCAGTGATGCCATTCTTTTCATTCTCCACTGAAACAAGGGGACGTAATATCTTGCATCAATCCAGCTAGCACAACTGAAGCACAGGATGGCATTGATATGTTAACCCAACGAAGATTGAAGGAATTGGGATTGAAGATTCATTTGCTGTTTATTTAATAAAGAAAGGGGAGGGAGGAAATCTTTGATTCACACTCTCTTGAATATTGTAGAATTTCTGAACACAGTTGAATTATTCAATTGAATATTCCAGTTTTGACAGATGTTTTGCTTTCAATCAAGCTGGCCAACAGGCTGCTATTTCTGCAAATACTAATAAGATTATGCTCAAACAATTATGCTAAAAATGGTACCTCTTGGAGAAAGAGTAAACTCTTGTTATAGAGTTCCCTTCCTAGGAAGAGCTGCTTAATCCCCTCAGTTTTCACATTTGGAAAGCTGGACCCACCTTTTTAAAAATAAATAAATCTGCAAGACGTTTAAGTTGAATGGGTGACATTTGTAATTCAGCTGTTTCTCATGTGTTGTATTTTAATCATTTTTTATATCTGCTGTTTTTCAATTTCTCATTGGTTTTAATTTGCTGTACATATCGGCCCTGATATTATAAGCTATCTTGAGGGCCAGTTTGGTTCAAAAGATGGTCTACATATAAAATAAATAATAAATAAAGCTCACTAATGAAGAATAACCTGAAAGACTGCTTTTTCCCACATGAACCTGCCCAGGTTTTAAGATCTTCATAAGAGGCCCTTCTTTCAGAGGAGCCTTCTCGATAGCTGCTTCCAGGCTGTGGAACTCCCTTCCGAGGGAGGCAAGGTTGGTTCCTCCTCTGCTGTCTTTCTGCTGGCAGGCAAAAATGTTTAATTTATGTAAGCCTTTGATGCGTAAGCTGGTCTGTTGGGTTGGGTGCTGTTACCCTGTTGTTGCTGTGTTTTAATGTATTGTTTTATTATTGTGTTATCAAGTTTTACCTTTTTAAAAAATAGTTCTTATGAGTGTAGGCTGCCTTGAGCACCATTTTCTTGGTAGATAGGCAGGGAACAAATCAAATCAAATCAATCAATCAATCAAACAATCAATCGTACTTGAGTACCATTCCATACATACGGAACTGAAGAAGGATAGCATAAGTATTGGTGGTACAGTTAGGTAATTTTAGACTCTGGACTCCCTTTAGATGTCAATGTAGATTACTACAAAATGTGATAAGTAAGGTCTCAACAGAGCAATAGCTCAACTTTTCCTCCCCTCAAAAGCCCACTGACAAGAAATACAGTAGCATATATACTCCAAGCATGGCTCATCCCACCATCCCACCTCTGCCTCATAAATATATGGGGTGCAACATGATCTTATACATATTTATTCAGAAGTAAGTATCACTATGTTCAATAGCTCAGAAGTTAAATCCCATTCTGTAGGTAGATTAAATTCTCAGTCCTCATTGTTTTCTTGAGGTTGCCCACTTAAGGTTTTTGTTTTTTTGTTTTTTTGTAAAGACTTCTTTGTATTTCAGCAAAACGTAGTATTTCCCCAAGTCTACTGGTACCTTTCTCTTGTGAGTAGATGGTACCATTTTGCCTACATAAGGAATGGCACTCAGACCTAATCACTAACAGAGGGAACAGTTGTTATTGAATTAACTGGGTATAGCATTTGAAAGATATTGCACAATGCAATTGTCTCATTTTAGAGATGGGAAGTACCAAGGATGATCATGACTTGCCAAAGAAAGATACCCACAGCAGAGATTTCTGAAGTCTTAGTCCCATGATATAAATGAAGAAGACAGAGAGAAATACTTATGCCCAAGGCCAGAGAGAAAAATTCTTAAGTATACATGGTTTGGAATACACTCCACATATGCCCCATACAAAATAAATTGCTACTTCATACCACTACAGCATAAGCTCCCCTACGGCACAAACCAGGATTGGCTGAAAGGAAAGCACAGGATCTCCCATTTGAGAACCATCCTGCATCTCACTCTACGGAGCAAGGCCCTGACTTCTTCTCCAAAGTCCCATCCTGATGACACCACTGATTAGCATAAAATATGATCTAATGATAAGGATGATCATATGATACTGCTGCTGACTAAATACAGGGACAATATTGTGCTATTCACACATACTGAAATAAATGTGCAAAAATCAGGTTACAGGAAAATGGAAAAGCTGCTTCTGTCAATTCACATCTTTACAATCAGCCAATCCCTGAGTCCATCTACTCCTTCTTTAGCCCACTCCTCTGGAGAGAAGAACTTGAAGCCTGGACTATGCCAACAACTGCTAGAGGCCAGAGGAGAATGCCATACACACAGCCGTATATTCTTAATATCTTGTACTGTATTTTTAAGCCACTTTGACTGAAAAATAAGGTATAAATAAGGTATAAATATAATAATACTGAAGGGTAGTATTAAAATACTTTAAATAAATAAATAAATAAATTAAACAATAGACAATAATTTAAAGGAAAATCAAAATAACTCTACAAAACAAAAATCATGATAGCTAGCCATGACAATCCTTATCATTATGGCGTTATGATATTGGCAATTTTGTTTTTTATCCCTATTTTAATGATCTCTAGCAGAAAGTTCACCTTTTTCATAGTTGCCCCATACTGGGTCAACACAATTTTTTGAGCTATCCACCATGTCCCCAAGGTTCTGTTCCTGGCCAGTAACCATTACTGCAGACTCCATCAGTGTATATGTGAAGTTAGACTTTTTTACCCAGTCTACATCACTTACTGAAATTAATCTTTAGATTGCTCAGAGGACTGCAGCATCAGCCAATAACTTGCATTGTCAACAAGCCATCATCAATCAAAAACCACCAATAGAGTTTTTAGCTCTAACCGAGAAATGAGATGCCATGATGTGCACATATAGGTGAATCAGTACCTTGTTTCTTTAACCAAAGAAAAATGTTGATATGCACAGTAAATTCATTAGTGTGTTACCTTCTATTTAACAATGCACAGTATGAAGCCCCTATGCAATGCTAGTCCTAAATTAGCCAATATTTGATAGTATTTGATGTCCTGTCCGGCTTATAGGTCCTTCCTAAAGAGCCATTCAAATTCAAAATCAATTACTGAATAAATGTTCCTACAGAAGATCACCTTGACCAGTGAAATTAAGGCTACACTATACATACAGAAGACCACATAGAAGACCTAGAGTTTGAAGAAAATACTGAAGCAAAACACCATAGCCAGAGCATGCTACACTAGCCATTTAACCATATAGATCTTTCCCTTACCCATACACAGTTCCAAGCATAAAAAAATGTTTAAGCTACAATCATATACACACTTACCTGGGATTAAGCCCCACTGAACACGACACTGTTCACACACAACAACAACCCATAGGTTGTTTAATCAGTGTATTATCAGGCATGAGCAGGAACAAGCAAGTGCATCTGGGATGCTCCTCACTTCTACTTTTAGTAATCACTCCAGTCACTCTGTGTTATTTGGAGGTCAAACAACCCAAATTTAGCCTACAATTTGTATTGGGTTAATCCTGGGTTGTTTCACCCATAAATAATCCAGAGTGCCCAGGTTCAGACGTCATACTCCCAATGTACAAATGGTGAGATCATAGGTTGAAGTGAGGGGCATGCTGAAGGCCGTGCACTTGCTCTCGCTCACCCTTGCCAATTCTTGAGTTAAATAATCCAAGAATTGCTGTCACGGGCAAACCAGGGCAAACTGCCTTTGATCCAAAGGTGTTATCCCCTTTGGAATCAAAGAAGGGTCTCCCCAAAGATCAGAGATCTATCTTCTGCTGCAGCCCCCTGCACCACATGCCAGACGGTACTCTAGTTTCAGAAGCAGGTTTTCAGGGGGTTGCAGACAGAAAGGTGATGCAGCAAAGTCCCATTCAGTGAATGGACCTCTATTCCATTTACAGAATGGAAATTACGATCCAAGCCAATGGGATTTATATCCAACTAAACTTGTAAAATACTGCACTGCACAAGCTAGAGGATAGTCTGTCCTGAACGGCATATCGATACCACAAAGGCAATGAACAACGTGAGCCAAGCAATATACCAATTAGCAAATGAATTAAGGTATTGTTGTAGAACCCAGTCATTTATTCTTCATCATACTTTGTGATGTTGATAGATTCCTTCTTAAGCTCTTGTCTGCTCACACACATAGGTCTTCAGATTGGACTGTAAGTACTCTTACAAGATGTGTGCAATTTACCTGTAAACCTCATTATGATCAACAGTGTACATTTTTCAAGATAAAGCAAGGGCAAGGGCTACAGGTCAATGGGAGAACACATTATCTGCATGTGGAAGGGTCCAAGTTCAATCCCTGGCATCTCCAAGTAGAGGAAACATCTCCAGCTAACAGAACTGCTGCTAATTGGAGTAGACAATATTTGTATTTATAAATATCTGTCTGTCTGTGAGTCCACCTACCCACAAACTCACACACATATATATGCTGCTTTATCAAGAATCTATAACTTGGCTTCATTCATTTATTATTTCAAATTGGTCATTATTATTTTCTGGGTGCATTGCTTGTTTTAAGATTTTACATAGCTCTTAAAAATATAGAGTTATCAAAGTTGGGATCTATACTTCTCCACCATTTGCTCTTCCCTTAGTTCGGAAATAATTCTACTGGATGGTACACAATGGGTATTTCACACACACACCGAAATAATTATCCAAAAGACTTAGGGTTTGATCCAAATTTAGTCATATTTAGAGAGAAGACCCATTGAAATCAATGGGACTTCAGCATGGCTAAGTCTGGATCCAACCCACTTTAGATAATTTAGAAGAAAAACAGAAACACTAAAAAAGCCTCTAAGAAAAATAATGGCTCACAATGACAACTGTACAGTCAGAGAAAGGGTAGATTTTCGAGTTGTGCTTACGGCACTGCTAAGAACCTCTATGTGTCGATTATATTTCTGCACATTTAACCTCTGGTACTGAAACTACTAAGGGGAAATGATGTATTGCAAAGCAAACAGAAGCTGACCTTTGCATGTTTTCCCATCAGGCTGCAGGGTAAATCCAACTGGGCAACTGCAGCGTACTCCAGTTGCTGTATCCTTGCACGTACGGTCACAGCCTCCATTATTGACAGCACATGTTTCTGAGAAATGAAAGTCAGAAAGAAAGAGAAGGATGGGGGTGAGTGGGTGGGGAGAGAGAGAGAGAGAATATAACACAACACATTGTAGTCCTTCTGCATAATGTTCCCATGCCATGTAAGCAATCTTTTCTTAAGCAAGCAACGTCAATATACCTTGTATGTTTATCACAAGGGCTTTAACACTTTCTTATGCATCAACCCCAAAGCAGATACATCCAAATTCTATGCTTATTGACCTGGAAATAAGTTTCATGGAATTCAATGGGGCTTACTCCCAAGTATGTGTACATAGAATTACTGGAAAATCCCATTTAAATTAATGGAAATTATTTCTAAGTAAACCCATTTAGGATTAGAGAAAGCAACTATGAGAGAGTATTCATTACTGTAATCAAGACTGCCTTGCTTTAAACCATACCAGCGATTTTATATGCAGATTTTGAAAAAACTAACAAGTTACCTTTTAAAGCAGGATCAACCAACTACACCCCAACCTAAACATACCATATGGCGGTAAGATCCTGTGATTTCAGTGGAGCTTACTTCCAAGTAATATGTTTGAATGGCCTATCAGATATTATCCAGTGATGGCTTTTTAATACCCATTGTGGGGAAAAGATTGCTCTTGATAGACTGCTGAATTTGGAGGGGAAAAAAGCTGCAGAAAAGCAAAACACAGTGCTGGACTTCAGATTGAGAATTCCAAATCCTTTCGTTCACAGAAAGAGTTAATAGAAAATGAACTACATATATCACTTTGACAGAAATCTACATGCCCAATCTGTTCTTACTGAACTACAAGAAAAAGGCATCTGGGTTTTGTCCACTTAAAGCTTTTTACAAATTGAAAGGAGTTTGGAGTGGGTAGGGAGGGCATAATTGAGGTCACTGAACCCATCCCAAGCTGTGTCATTGAAATTTCCCAGTGCTTGTAGGATGTCACATGGTGGTTGGGCAAACATAGGGAAAAGAAAGCTACAATGATTTTCATAACTTTTACAAGAGTGGGAAATGGTTATTAGGGACCACTTCATGAAAAGAAGAGTACAACGTCCTTACCAAAAAATGCCACAATACATGTAAGTGCCTAGTATCTGGGAAGAAAATAATAAAAAACAGCCAAAACGGACTGTCTTATTCATAATTCACAGACAGGAGACGAAGTGGCAGTGCTGACTTTAGTTATTGGATTGAACCATGTTTTTATCTAACAGTTACTTTTTGGTCTGGACCAAGACATTATGGGCCAACATCTCTTCCTCTCTTCCCTATTAACATCAACAAATACCATCAAACATGTCACATGACATCATTGGGCCTCAGATTTCCCTGTCCCCATGAGCAGCAGCCAATGGAGTCAAGGCAGAAAATCTCAGAGCATAATTACCTTCTGTCACACATTTTATATTTTTGAATGCTACAGGAGAAGAAAAGGAGCGAAGGGGTTGCGCCTGTTGTATTTGGCTGCAGCCCCACATCCTCCATAATGCTTTGTTCTGATCTAAGGAAACAATTTTGAGACTCTGGGGGAAATATTTCCAAGTTTCTCATATGTGCTACTGCTGAAATTGAAATCTGTCAAGGTGATTCATTGGAGTTATATTAAGCTATATGAACTGCTCACTCAGGTTTATAGAACCTCTTTGGTGGGCTTTCATTTTCTGGTGGGTGTACTAGGGCTGAACTACACATTACACTCAAACCATTTGTTCTAAGGAAAAGTAGTTTCAGAAGAGACAATATGGAGCAAAAAAGTGGAGGTGGGAAAATGGAGTATTGAACCTTTTCCCTTTCCACCATATCTCCTGCAATCCACCCCCTACCTTGGCATTCCAGGTATAATTTTTTAATATATATATATAAAATATAAAATTGAAATGGTTATGACAGTAAACCCTCTTACAAACTGCTTTTGAAATTAAATTATTTATTTATTTAATTATTTATTGCTCAATTATCTAACACAGATTCCAGAGCTGTGAACATAGGTATAAACAGTAAAAGAAAGAAAATTAAAAAGCAAATTAAAATTGTTCAACTTAAAAACAAAGGAACCGGGGGGGGGGGGGGGGGAACAGTAACGAGCCAGTTGAGGAAGGCTTCTCGAAACAGAGTTGTTTTCAGGAGGCACCAGAAGCAGCCTAGTGCTGGCGCCTGCCTGAGGTCCAGGGGCAGAGAGTTCCACAGAGAAGGGATCACCACTAGGGTGACCAGATTTTGGGAACCAAAATCCTGGTCCCCCCCCCGCAACCCCACCCACCCAAAACAACCCCCCACCGCGCGCCCGGACACCCGCTCTGCGCCGCCCGCTCGTCTCGCGCCGCCCGCCCGCCTCGCGCCGCCCGCCCGCCTCGCGCCGCCCGCCTTGCGCCGGCCGCCTCGCGCTCCTTACCTGCAGGGGCGTCCGCTTACCTCTGGTGCTTGAATCTACTGAGAAACAGGCTTCGTGGCCTGTCTCTCAGTAGCGCACCGGATGATGACGTCATCACCCAGTGCGCTACTGAGGGACAGGCCGCGAAGCCTGTTTCTCAGTAGATTCGAGCACCGGAGGGAAGCGGATGCCCCAGCAGGTAAGTGCCTCGCGCCGCCCGACTGCCTCGCGCCGCCCGCTGCCACTGCCGCGTGACCCCCCGCCGCCCTGGTTTGCCCCCGCCGCCCCCCGTTTGGCCCGGATCGCCCCAGGTTTCTTGGGCGGTCTGGTCGCCCTAATCACCACACTAAAGGCTCTTCTCCTGGAGGATTCCAATCAGGCCACAGATCCATATGGAACCACCAGGAGCATGCCCTCTGACGACCTCAGTGATTGAGCTGATTGGTAAGGGAGAAGGCGCTCTCTCAGGTAGCCTGGTCCCAATTTGTTTAGGACTTCGTACACTAGTACCAAAACCTTAAACCTGGCCTGGTAGCAGTTTGAGCTATGGCACAAATACGTGCTCTTTAAAAAAAAAAAAAAAAAAAAAGACAAAAAAAGTCCCTAAAATTCCACTGAAAAGGTGAGCTCTTTCGGCAAACCCTTTTTGGCCTGCCAGCTCTTCTGCTCCTGACCAAGTGCTATAATATAGAGAACTGCTTACAACTCACTCCATCACTTACTCTTGTGACTTAGGATGGATGGCATCTTAAAATGTACAAAGCTGAAACCCTCTGCAAAAGATGCCAGTCATGAACTCTGTGGCCCTAAGTATACTTCCGTTGTTATTAATGTAAGTTACGTCCATATAAATTCTCTGATTCAGCAATTCCAGTGTACACGTAGGGGCTCAAAAGTGTACAATATATAGAAATAGGGTAAGAAGGTAGAACATTCACTAATATTAAATGTGTATGGGACATATTTTCTTTGGGCATAGATTTGTGCGCATGCATCAGAACATGCTGTGTTTCAGGCATAGCTGGATATGGATGTCAACTTATTCCTTCCAGGGCTCCACAACTTTCTAGGAAATGTTTTGAATTTTGAGAAAAGGTGTGGGTGCTACCACAAAGTGGCTGCCATCGGTGCCATGCCTAAACACAAAATGGCTGCCATGGGGACATGACCAGTCACAAAATGGCAAGTCATGTCTAGTAAATAAAAAATGGATCATCATGGATTTGCATTATTGAGGCATTGTTGCCAAGCACTTAGCACTTAAAATACTGTAAATACTATAAGCACTATATAAATAATAATAATAATAATAATAATAATAATAATAATATAAAGCCTTAAGATGTAAGAGGTCAGCTGGATACCTTTTTTATTTAGAACTTTTTAATTTGATTTTAAAAGATAAAAATAATGGATATTCTAAATTAAACAATGTTTACGAAAAGATAGGAACTGCAATAAAACAAAATAAATATTATAAGTAAAACCTATGATAGTTTTGCTGTGTTGCATAGTGCGCTACCAGTGTTCAGAATGTGGCTTTTTGAACTTTGGCTTGTACAAACTGTAGCACAGTGACTGAGATATCAAGGTTTTGAGCAATGTTGTTCTTGATGGACATCACACCTGAACCAGGCCCCATAAATCCTCTGGTGGCCTTGCAAAACTGACTATGAGGGTCACCAAAGACACTCTTTGCCTAGGGCACTATTAATCCTAGGGTCAGCCATTGTTCTTTATTGGGAGAACAATGACAAATTTATCTCAAAAAAAGTAGTCTTCACATCAGATGCAGTTAAGGTTCATTGACACTTTTTCAGAGCAAATGCTATTAAGTATTTTAATGATGTAATTAAGAACATCTTGCTCATTATATTTTTCAGTACAGCTGCCTTCTTTATAACAATTATATTATAGATAGAAAATATTTAAAAGAAGGTTAAAAATACATTACAAAAAGTCTTAGGGTTGTGAGATAGCTAATCTACAGCCCCATCTAAATTTTGTAGAAGTAGCAAAATCGAAAAATATTCCAAATCTTGCATGGCCTAAAAATGCTGAACATTCATTTATCTGGATCCATCTTCTGTGGTTTTGATCCCACAATCTTGAGAATATGAGCTGATTTTATGGTTTTGATTAGAACCCAAGGAAAAATACATCTTTTAGATTGATTGCTTTGGCAGTTTGGACCATATTTGAACCAGTGACGGAACAAAACCACTAACGATCAATGAAAACTGGGTAAAAGGTTCATACAGTAACAAAACTGCCAAGATTACTTTCTTCTTTTTTTATCATTCTTGAAGTCTGACACCATCGATATTTGTGGGCAAATTACATGTTATGCTCAAGTAACAGATTTTAACTTTAACAGAGACCTTATTTAATTTGGAAGAAAGTCCACATGTATCATGGAATGCTGTTGTTTTATAATGACTAGGGCACGAGCTCAGGCTTCAAGATTCAAAAGGCAAACAGGAAAAGAGTTATAACAGCATGAGGAGCCTCTTAGGCCTAGAACCTTCTCAGAACACCCACGTATTGCTGCTTCTCTCCTTTCCTTCAAATCTTTCCTCAGAACTAACCTCCTCTGGGAATCCCTTAGTTCTTGTCTAACTGAAATGAAATTCAGGTATTTATTTTTATTTAATTTTGTAATTTCCACCACAGATTTCTAGCTCTCGCCATCTTTATCGCACCATGTTTAACTGCATTTGTGCACATTCTTCTGCCTGGCAGTAAGTCCTTTTGAATTCAAAGTGACTTACTTCTGAGTAGACATGTATGGTTTGTTCTCTTAGTAAGGAGCACTGTGCTTAGGCTGACCATATGAAAAGGAGGACAGGGCTCCTGTAACTTTAACAGTTGTAGAGAAAAAGGAATTTCAGCCAGTGTCATTTGTTGGCAATTAGTCCCTGGTGAAATTCCCTCTTCATCACAGCCGTTAAAGTTGCAGGGGCCCTGCCTTCTTTTGTATATGGTCACTCTAGTATAGTGCCTGCACCTTTAACGGTTGTGATGAAGAGGGAATTTCACCAGGAACTAATTGCATACAAATGACACTGGCTGAAATTCCCTTTTCTCTACAACTGTTAAAGTTACAGGAGCCCTGTCCTCCTTTTCAAATGGTCAGCCTAACTGTGCTGTATGTTGTTGTTGTTGTTTACTTAAAATGAGAAATGTCATACAATGACTAAGCAAGAAGTGGAAATGATAGTGGGTGTTTTTTTTTGTTGAAAAGGGAACAAGATAATTTAATCTAGAACCAAAGAGATTGATTTCTATAACTAGATTGCAACTTAAAAGTTATCCAGTGTGAACCAGAATCTGACTAGGTTTTGTGTTTGTGCTGGAATTTTGAGGCCTGAATTCTTTTTTTAACCAAGATAAAATTTTCTACATAGGTATCCAGTTCACATGTCACAACTAACCATGGGTTAAACAATCCACTGTTAGCCATGGCCACACCAGAGGAAGTGAGCCGCTTGTTGTTTCCACTTTACATCCAGCTTTGTTGTTAAACAACTAAGTTTTTACCCAACAATAAAGCATGGCTGATGATTGCATTAAAACTCTGGGTTGTTTAACTTTAAACAACCCAGAATGCCAGGGTTGTTTACAAAACCAGATATAAAGTTGAAGTGACAGACACGTGGAAGGTAGCATACTTGCTCGCTCCCACTGTATGCTGGCCTTGCTGTTATGTGTGAATCACGTCTCTGTGTGTTTGTTTAATGTGGTGTTTTTGGTGTTTGCTATCCTCTATGATATTATTAAATGTTCAAAATTGTTTAAAAAGCTTATAAACAAATTCTGGAAAAGTGCTGATTTCTTACACCCAGGAAATATTTAAATGCATGTATTGTTAGTATCCAGTCTCATGACACAATCCTATGCATTGTTAATCCTACTTAATGTGGCTTTCTCCCTATAGCATTAAACACCTTAACAACATTATCAAGAGTTCATTGGCGGTGTATCCTCCAAAATTAGGTATAAACCACCAATACATGTATCAGAATAGATTTAGCCTCAAGAAAAAAGGCAAGATATAATAAAACAGTTTTGTAAACACAGAAGCCATATCCTGGAATAGACTGGACTATAAGAGAGATGTGGGGCAATATTTGGCAGTTGCACTTTTTCTTGTCATTGAAACATATTGACTAGTGAACCTTCAGCTGTGGAACTTCTGTTTCCTCAGAATATGTGAAGGAAAGAAGCCTCCTGATAATTCTGAAATACAGACATATGGCTCCTGCCAATCATAAGTTTGAAGGATTTGACCATTAACAATAAAACCCTCGCAAAAGAAATGAACTGGAGGAACATGAGACAGATTGCTATTGCATCTAATTATTAATCCTTAAAATATGGATATTGCTATGACCCCGAAAATCTGTGTTCTTGTATAGATTTCTATTTGATGATGAACAATGACAGTTTCCTTAATGGATATAGATGCTCACCATGTTAGCCTTTTTTTTTAAGCTATTGTTGAATTTACCTCAAGCCATACCTTGTACAGAGGGGGCTGAACAGAAAAGTAGTTTGAATTTGAGCAGTGAGAAAAACCAACTGGGGACAGCAATTCTATGTCCCCTAGAGAGTGTCTGGGGGACCCTGGATATTTCAGTTTCCTAGCTCTGTGATCAGAGACAGGAAACCGCACTCCCCACCCTCTCCCCCTTGCAGCCAGCATGAAAAGAACCACAATGGTTGCTGCTATGAGCTCCCAAATACAAGCTCATAAGAGGTGAAAGAGGGGCATTCCTGAGGACAGGGAGGAGGCTAAGGAAGTGGGGCAATGAGGTATCCCTAGTTGTCCCCAACTTCTTTCCCTTCTCCTCCCACAAGCCCCTGCTAGATGGGCAAAATTACCCGTCTAGCTAAAATGCAGAGTGGGAGGTGGGAGGTGTCTCCTGCTGTGTATTGGATACTCGTAAGCCTCCAAGTTTAGAGGGTTATGAGTACTCTGTGTACATCCCACAGGATTGTGAACTTAATTTGTTTGAGCTGGCTTGGGAGAAACTAAAGAGTGTGCTGTTACTTTGAGGACTGCCTTAGGACAAGCTCTCTATACCCCTGTAACTAACTTGCTTCCCACTTACTCTACTCGTATATTTGTAAATAAACAGACATTTGAAAAATGCCACAAATTTCCAGTATTCTCCCCTTACAAGGAAACTCACCCTGAAATGTCCTACTATACGAGGAAGTGCTGAGTGCAAAATAATATTTAATCTAAATTCCATTTTGTACAAGTGTCACATTGCCCATTTTCCTATGTAGTGAACCTCACAACACTGTCTTCTGGCTCCTGCTTTCATTAATTTGTATTGAAAGAATTCAAAGCACTGGATACATACTATAGCCCTCTGACCAAAATGTTTAGTGTAATCATGAGATGGAGAATGCAATCAAGGAGCCATTGAAAGGAGAAAGTGTTGTAGTAAAGGGGACTTTAATTACCCGCATACAAAGTGGTAACATTTCCAGAACAAAGGAAAGGCAGTTTGTTCCCTAGACTTAATCCAAAGTGACGCCAAGGACATGTATGTGTAACTGGACAATTGCCAAGAAAGTCCAACACAGTCTCATTTGACTTCAAAAGAGGAAACATCTAAAAAATAAGATGAATAAAAAGGAGGTGGAAAGGGAAAGTCAAAAGGGTCAAACCTCTCCTGAACACTTGTGGGTTGTTCAAAACCACAAGAATAGAAGCTCAGCTAGAAATTATACGGATGAACAGTGCCTGACTAGGAAAGCGATCTTGGGTTCATGATGGTTAGCTTACTAAAAATGTTTAAATTTAACGTTGATGTAGTGGGTGGCAGCTGTGAAAAAGTTGAATTCCTTATAGGGATCATAAGGAATACAAGAGATGCTAGTCACACCACAAGAAAGGTAACATAGAGCTGGGAAAGTGCAGAAACAGGACAACCAAAATGATAAAGTGTCTGGAGCAACTCACCAACAAGGAAAGGTTACAATGTTTGAGGCTTTGTAAAGGGAACATGATGGAGATTTATAAAATGGTAAATGACACAGAGAACATGGACAGAGATAGTTTTCTTGTCTCTCCTAGTACTAGAACTTGAAATTATCCAATTCAGTTGAATGGTGGGAGATTCAGGACAGGCAAAAGGGAATACTTCTTCACAAAGCACATAGTTAAACTTTGGAATTCACTACCGCAAGATGTACTGATGGCTACCAACTGAGACAACTTTCAAAAGGATTGAACAAATTCATGGAGGAGAGGCCTATCAATGGTCACAAGTCAAAATTAGGCAAGTTGTTGGTAGAATCTACCATGTTTATAATATGTATACTGAGCTTAGATGGTTATCTAATGAACTGTAGTCTTTTCATTATTTAACTGAAATTGATTATGAGCGCCTGCACAGTCTGCAGGACTAAAGCATCTAAATTACGCTATTTCTGTGTATGTCATGATGTTAGCAGGTTCAACCCTTTACTTTCTAAAGGAAATGTTTCCATCTTATTTGCAATGTTCATGCTTGTGGAATGATGTCAGTTAACCCTATAGTTACTGCTTTCCAAACCATCAGTGTAAAAGTTTGAATTTGAACTCTCTCCACAAACCAATCATGTTTGAAGAAGCAGCTACGGAAGTTAGTGTCCACCTCCTTTTTAATGTTTCTTTTTCACTTGTGGCTTGGTTTCTTTTCTGCATTCAGCTGGTCAACCAAGGTCGTCTCTCCAGGTATCAGACAGTGCAGTTTAATCTTAGCCTGAGTGCTGGTGGGTACTGGAAACAGAAACCAAAGAGGAGGAGGAGGAGGTTGGGAGGGGGAGCAGTGCAATCCAGGGCAGCTGGCGGGAGAGGAGGAGATCTGGGCTTTGGCAGATGGAGCTCTTCCAAAGCTCCTACATGGGCCACTTAGTCCAACTCCAGACCAACTATAGGGCAAAGAGCAGGGCACCAGAAAGGAGAATATAATGTAGTGATGTATGATACCATGATGCGTAGCATTACGCCACATTGTAGTTTCCAAGATCCATTTTGTTGACATGCATGTGCAACAATTCATATATGCACAACACAATCTCAGAATAATGGAGAATGTTAGTCTGAGATTGGATGGAGGAATTCATAACTGGACAAGGAAAATATTATTTCTGTTGGGGTAAGTTCACCCATCACTAGTCATAATGGCTATATGCTACCTCCACAAGCACTATTTCTCTGAATCCCAGTGGCTGGAAAGCAATGGGAGAGTTCTATTGGCCTCATGTCCTAATTTTAGGCTTCCTATGGGCATTTGGTTACCCACTACGTTAAAGAGGATAATAAACTTGATAGGCTTTGGTCTGATCTAGCATGGGTTTTCTGATGTTATTAATACATGAACAGTAGAATATGTCAGGCTTCTAACGTGTTTTATCATTCTGTATGTGCTAATACAGAGAGCTTCAGCTATTGGGCAGTATCGAAATGTAATGAATGAATGAATGAATGAATAAAACTTGGTTTTCCCAATCCCTTGTGGATTTGCAAAGGCTTCAAAACATTTTTGTTGGTTACTGTACATTAAATAACCTTCAGTTGAAATTTATGGCCTACTAAAATTAAGAAATCCAAAGTACATCAATAAATACATTTATGTTCTGAAAACAGAACTATTAGATATAAAGTCAAAGGAAGATTTTGAAGGTACTTTTATTTTATTATTTTTTAAAAAAGTCTGCTGAGGCCACACAGATAGCAGCTCTATGTTCTTCATGAAATAACTGAATAGTGTTTAAAGAAACACAATCCATCCAGATTTTATAAGTAGCACTCTTTTAAAATCTCCCATTCCAGTCAGCTGAAGACTTTAAAGACATTTAACATTACAACTGACAGGAAGATTGAACTTTCCCCCCTTTTTCATTACGAAGGATACCATTCAATATACTTTTAAGACTAACCCCAATCTCCTAGATAGAAAGATTTTATTTGTTCATGTACAGACATTACACATTAATATGAAAAATGTAGTAACATGTTTCTGGATATATTTC
The DNA here is from genome assembly GCA_029215795.1 of Anniella stebbinsi. Lineage (NCBI taxonomy): Eukaryota > Metazoa > Chordata > Lepidosauria > Squamata > Anniellidae > Anniella > Anniella stebbinsi. The sequence goes on from JARDYH010000003.1 coordinate 97,304,554, forward strand.
AAGGATCCTGAAAAGACTTCCTGTATCCCATCTCAAATATTTGGGACAGCAAGCTGGAATAATACCTTGAAAGCATTGGAAAATTTTGACAAAATCATGCGAAATACAAAGAGGAACAAGACAAGGCTGCCCATTGTCACCACTATTGTTCATCTTGGCTTTGGAAATTTTAAATAGAGATATTAGGCAAGACGAGAGAATTAGAGGGGTGACTATATAAAAAAGAATCTTATAAATTAAGAGCATTTGCAGATGATTTGGTGTTTACATTAGAAGAACCCCTAAAAGGAATTGAAATTTTGATGAACAAATTGAAAGAATATGGAGAAGTATCAGGTTTTAAGGTTAATAAACAGAAAACCAAGATGTTAACAAAAATATGAAATCTCAAGAGTAACTAAAGCTGATAGAAAAAACAGGCTTGAAGATCGAGAAGAAGGTAAAATACTTGGGTATCATGCTGACAGATAAGAATTGTATGCTATTTAGTAATAACTATGTTAAAGTCTGGAGTGAAATCAAAAAAGACTTAGAAAGATGGAATAAGGTTCAATTGTCGCTCCTGGGGAGAATTACTACAATTAAGATGAATGTGTTGCCAAGAATACTGTCCTTATTTCAGACAATACCTATTGCGTCTTCGGAGCAACCATTCAAGCAATGGCAGAGAGATATAGCTAGATTTATATGGCAAGCAAAAAAAACAAGAGTTAAATATAAAATACTACAAGCTGCAAAAGAAAGGGAGGTTTGGGTCTTTCAAACATGAAGTTGTATTTCTCTGCCTACTGCTTGGTATGGATGAAAGAGTGGATATTGTTGAAAAACAGAAGATTATTAGAATTAGGGGTGTGCACGGACCCCCCGGATCGGATCGGGACCCGGATCGGGACCTCCAATTTTGTCCCGGACCGGTTCGGACAAAATCGGAGGCCCCCCGGACCGGATCGAGTCCGATCCCGACCCAAAAATCGTAAATTTTTGGATCGGCCGCCATTTTTTTCCCCATAGACTTGCATTGCAATGCAAGTCTATGAGGAAAAAATGGCGGTGGGTGGCTGAGGGGGGGGCCTAACTCCCTCCCCCCCCCGGGGCCGTCCGCTGTGGACGGCCCCGGCAGGTAAGCCCCCTCCCCCGCGCTCCCTACCCCCCCTGGGGCCGCCCGCTTCCATCCGCTGGTGCCCGCGGGCGCCAGCGGATAGAAGCGGACGGCTCCGGGGGGGGTAAGCCCCCTTCCCCGCCACTGCTTACCTTCTCGGCCCGTCCGCTCCCGTCCGGCGCCGGCGGCTACTACCAGCGGGCTCCGCGGCCTACTCTCGAGTAGCGCGCCGGGTGATGACATCACCCGTCACGCCACCCTGGAGTAGGCCGCGGAGCCTGCTGGTAGTAGTAGGCGCCGGCGCCGGGACGGGAGCCGCCGGGACAGGAAGGTAAGGGCCCCCCTCCCCCCTCCGCGCGCCCCCTCCTCCCCTCCACGCACCCCCTGCTTACCTTCCCGGCCCGGCGGCTCCCGTCCGGCGCCGGCGCCTACTACTACCAGCAGGCTCCGCGGCCTGCTCTAGAGTAGCGCGCCGGGTGATGACATCACCCGGCGCGCCACCCTAGAGCAGGCCGCGGAGCCTGCTGGTAGTAGTAGGCGCCGGCGCCGGGACGGGAGCCGCCGGGACGGGAAGGTAAGGGCCCCCCTCCCCCCTCCGCGCGCCCCCTCCTCCCCTCCACGCACCCCCTGCTTACCTTCTCGGCCCGTCCGCTCCCGTCCGGGGCCGGCGGCTACCACCAGCAGGCTCCGCGGCCTGCTCTAGAGTAGCGCGCCGGGTGATGACATCACCCGGCGCGCCACCCTAGAGCAGGCCGCGGAGCCCGCTGGTAGTAGCTGCTAGTGCCGGACGGGAGCGGACGGGCCGAGAAGGTAAGCGCCCCCCTCCTCCCCCCCCCCGCTGTCCACTTTCATCGGCGGGCGCCCGCTGGCGCCCGCCAATGGAAGCGGCGGTGGGCGCCAGTGGGCGCCCGCCGATCCGCCGATCCGCCGAACCGGTTCGGAGCCTTTTCGGACCGGTTCGGATTGGATCGGACGATCCAGCTGCGGGATCGGAAATCGGATAATTTATCCGATTTCCCACTGGACCGGACTCGGATCGTGGATCGGGTCCGATCCAGTGCACATCCCTAATTAGAATTGGAAGGGCATGAACTGAGATATGGGTGGCATGGATACCTGTGGTACAACAAAGCTAAGGTCAATGTAGAATTTAATAACCATTATGTGCGACATGCAATTTTGAGAATATGGAACAAATATAAACCTAGATTGTGTCAGAGGGTCCCACTTTGGACGTCAGCTCAGGAAGCATATCATAGAAGAGAACTGTCAAGTCTACATAAATGGTTAACATATAAAGATGTACCAGATGCGGTACAAGGGGAATATAAACTAAAACCAAGAGGGGGTTAATAAAATAAGGTTATGTATGTCAATGGTTTCCCCATTTGCAAATTGTGGAAAGGTTTAAAATATATTTAAAAATGTGGGAATTTGAACAAACAAAATCTGAATTTGAAAAGGCATTATGTACAAATGATGAACATGCTATTTCAAAAATATATAAGTTGTTGAAGTTTGAGATGGAAGATGAACAGGTGAAAGATTGTATGATAAAATGGGCACAAAATTTTGGGTATAATATAACAATGGATCAATGGGGAAACATGTGGTTGAAAGATTTAAAATTCATATTAAGTACTAGACTTAAAGACAACTTTTACAAGATGATGTATAGATGGTTTATGTCTCCACTGAAATTTGCTAAAATGTATAAGGGGGCCTCTGGAACTTGTTGGAAATGCGAAGAGAAAGATGAAACCTTTTACCATGTATGGTGGACTTGCAAAAGAGAAAAAGCTTTCTGGTTACAAATTCATTCCCTGATGCAGAAGATATTAAAGATTAACATACAATTGAAACTGGAATACTTCCTTTTGGGATTAATGGATGATGAGACGAGAAACAACAGAGGAACTTTAGCTTTATATATGACAGTGGCGGCAAGACTCTTACATGCACAAAACTAGAAAAACACAATGATACCTACAATGGATGAATGGATTTTGAAACTATTGGAGATGGCGAAACGTATGTCAATAATCAGAGAAAAGTCAACAGCCAGATTTAGAACTGAATGGAAACCCCTCATAGATTATATGAAGGGGCAAGAGGAAAATGATTTGTTCATCTGTGGATTCGACGAATAATAAAGAATTAAAAATAGAGAGAGAGAGGAAAATGTGGAATGCGTATAGCATAGGTATACGGTTTAGCAATAAGAAAATCTGATTATATGCTTTTGCTGGGGAGAAGAGCAGAACTCACTGTAAATCTGTTGATCATCCTCTTATAGTGTGTTGTTTCTGATGTTTTATGTATTGTGTGTGTTTTGTTTTTTATTTGTGAAAACAGAATAAAAATTTTGAACTAAAAAAAAGAAAAGAAAGCATTGGAAAATTTTGGCTTCAAGCCATTCCCACACTACTGCCCCAGATTCTTGTTACCATGAAGTATTTTAATTGTAGCTTCACCTTCTTTCATAGCAGTAAGTTATGAAAACGTTGAAAAGCTTTAGTTTGCAATTCATTCATTTATTCGTTTATCACATTTCTGAAGGATCCCCCAACCCCGAACATCATCTTAAACTTTCAGCAAAAGAGCCAGGTTGCAGTTAGAAATGTCTAGAAGCAACACCCTACACTTCCTACCACTGCCTCCCTGTAATCACTCACCATTGAATAAATTGAAATTATTGCTTTGGATAGTTAAAATTTTGAAGTAAAAACCTTGCTGTACATTCTAGCTTGGGAAGATGATACATTTTGCACATTCCTACCCACCCATATTGCCAGCTTCTTAACTCCCACTTGGACTTTAGAAACCTTGCATGATGAATAGACACAAATATTTCTTTATCTGCATGGCTTGCTAGCAATTACTCAAGTTTATTAAAAGATCTATGTATAAACTATCCATGGATTCCCCTGAGGAAATGTTTCTCCTAATTAAATAGAAGTAGACGGCCAGAGAAAACTTCTATTGTATCAAATATTTGCTATACCTGTATTCAGATGTTCGTATTGTCGTTAGGAAATCTACATATTATGCAAAATTAGGTGGTCAAATTCTGGACCATACTACTTCAGAATGCAGGTGAGGAATTCATCTTTGAATAGTCCCCATTCTAGAAACTTCCTACATGTAGAAAAAAATAATAAATTCTAGAACATCAAAGCAAGGTATTACACTAATCCCTTCTCGATGTGCTGGTTTACTACATACAGAGGCTTTTTTTAAATATGGGTGAGCAACATATGATCTGCTGTCTGAAATAATACAGTTTAGAATTCTACCCCCTCATTCTCTGTAATGTGTGTGTAGATTAGCTCTAAAGCAATTTATGGGGGGCAGGAGAGAATGAAAAAATGTTTTGCTATTGAAACACACAATGACCTTACAGCTATTTCTCTGTATCACCAAGAATATTCAGAGGTAGCATCCAGTGGCTGCCAAACAAATTATTCTTATTCTTATTATTTACATTTCTATACTGCCCCATAGCCAAGTGGTCTGGGTGGTTTACAAAATGAAAAGCAGCGTTCTTTGCCCCACTCCACTGAACTGACAAAACCCCTGAGGTTTGTAGGATGAAGGTGGAAAAAGAGAGCATTTGAGCTATTGAATCCAGATGCCAGGGATTAGACTTCAAACTCATGTCCCTCTCTCCTGCCTCAAGTTCTAGGATTCTATGAGTAAGGTAATGAAATGCTCTGTGCCTTTTTTATTAAGATCCTAATTGGTGGATGAAATTTCCATCAATAAAACATGTATAAAATGTGCAGAAATGTATACTAAAAACAATAATATTAATGGTGAGAAACAAGGTGGGGGATATCCCTTCCTGCAAATCTGTGGAAGCATTCAACAACCCAGATTCAGTTGCAAATACATGTTTGATGGCAGCCAGAATATGACAAGAACCTTGCCAAAACCTTAATACAATAGGTTGGGAGAAGAAACAAAGTAGATTGCAGGCAAATTTACATTCACATTAAGAAAAACAAACAAAGAAGAAGCGTCCTTTTTATTTGTTCAAGCAGTAGCAGTAGCAATCAGTTCTTGAAGCTGTTGTATTAAACAATCACCTCATTAAATAGCAACACAGTGGATTTATGTTATCATCTAAGTTTTCTCTTCAATGCATGTGTTCCGGGGCAAGTAATTGAGGAACAACAATACATTCCTCTTACCCTGTATCATTGTTTTCAGCCATGTGTGTTTGGTTCAGGGAGATGTAAGGAAACCTCTGATTAAGCTCCACCTGAAAGGAAGTACTCAACCCTGGTGGGTAGCATGTAACTATTGCTACCCCTCCCATCAGTTTCAAATGTCAAAGACACACCCACACATACTCTATTGGGGGGGGTTACATGTATGCTTGTTTGCGCTTCATTTTGGAAGAAGAGAAGAGTGTACAAGAGCTCAGTAACTACTGTGGGGGAGGGGGAGATCCTTCCAATGATTTCAAACCCTGAGGAGATAAAATCATTTCAAGCAATAGTCTAATATTTCAACCAAAAGTACAGTAAAATACTGTATTAAATATGCACAAAAAGGACACCAATCATTTTATAACATCAAACCCAAATATAAACTCATTTTGCAATCACAGAAACATACAAGTCACATGTGAAAAGCAGGCTTGCAACAAGTAAGTAAGGTTAGTGGCAAACGTTTTCTTCTCCGCACCAAAGACTTTCAACATTAAAACTACAGTGTTAGAGGACTGGGTGGGGAGATAATAGATTTAAAATGGGAAACAAACGTTTTGATGGAAGATCAGGATTCTAAACAAATTGTGACCTCAGCACACATTCAGGACAAAAATAATAGAAGAACAACCCACCCCCATACATACAGAGACAAAAGTTGAGAGCACATCAAAGGAAGTGGAAGAAAAGTGTTACCCATAAGTAGCCGCCGTTTCACCCGCTTGTCCACATCAGCTACTGACGTGGCATTGAACTCAGAACTCTCAATTGCAGCCTCATCCTTCTCTAAAACACAAGTAAGGGACAAACATGGAGCAGTTGGTTAATGAAAAGCCCAATTTTCCACTGCCGAAGACAGTTTCTTGGCCTGGTGCAACCGAAGCCAAGAAGCATGAAAGCACTAAAACCCCATTTAGAGAGTTAATTCCATTTGAAATCCCAGAAATAAATCAAAGTGTGTTGGAGGGAGGGAGAGAGTGGAGGAGGTGGGCAGGAAAGAATGATGATGAAAACAAAGTAACCAGCCAGCCAACACATGTTAAGCTGGTCTCACACTAGTAATAACACAAACACAAAGGAGAAGGTGCCCCAGATCGGTGTTAATTAAGAAATTAAATTTATAAGATTCCAAGTTCAACACATTGGTTAAAAAAGAAAGAGACAAACGAAGTGCTGCAGGCTGAGAGAAATGCCAGCTCATGAACACAGCTGGCAACAAAAGTATTGAACACAGAATAGAGCTAAAAGAATCCGGTGATGGATGGAGATGGGTACGTGGTAGCTTTGTGCATGTTGACACAGTGTATAAAAATTAAAAAGCATGCAAATTTTAAAAAATAAAATATAAAACAAAACAGATACAATTTTTAAAAAACAAAACAAAACAATTAAGTTGGGCAGTGCTGGTTGCCTGCTTGTCTATGGAACATGACTAGCTAAACATTCAACACTAGAAAAAAGATGTCGCAGGAACAGACTAGTAATTTTAGAAGCATGCAGCAAAGCGGGGGAGGTGTTAGCACAGGACATCTTGCAGGTAGTTTCTGATGTCCAGTATATGAAAAAGTCCTATCCAGCATTACAAGGTGTTAAGTTATGCAATATTTAGAAATATACCGCAAACTATCCATTTGCAAGAATGGGAAAAGATGATGAAGTGAGTAAAGGGTCTCATACAAAGGGAAAAAAGCAGTACAGAAAGCAGTGGCTGGGTTATTAAAATAATGTACATGGGATGGAGAATTGCGTTTAAAAGGAAAAAAATACAAAACGCAAGTGGGGACTTTTCACATGCAGCAGACATAAAATAAGAGCATAAGTCCAGAGAACAAAGACAAAATGGATTAGACAACAGGGTACTTATGCGCCATTGCAGACATTTGCATCCTTACAGCGATGTCCAAATTGCAGACATCACTGAAGTCAGCAAACACTAGGTAGACGGGAGAAGGAAGTGTAGAAGGAATCAGAGGAAGTGGAGGCAGCTGGCAGGTTTGATCTGTGGTAACACTAAATGGTTGAGTTGTAAGAAGACATTGTTCTAAGAAGAAACCAAGTTCTAGATGGGATCAGGCTGCAATAGAGGCTTTGGTTTGAGGTTGTTTGTTTTTCGTTTAATATATTTTTTTCCAGAAATTATTAATGAACATCAGGTATCAGACAAGACAGGCAATCAGGAACCATCACCAGAAAGCAGGAATAAAAATGAAAACAAAACAAAACTTTAAAAATATCTAACAGAAGAAGCTACTCAGAAGGAGAAGGAAAAGGAGGGAGGGGGAAACCAACACAAGCCAGCAATATGCGACTTACATCACAGGAACAGAAAATGTAACATGAAGTCATATTATATAGCAACATTGCAAAAATGGAGCCAGGGTGGGGAGTGCAGTTTTCAACAGTTCAAAAGTTATTCTAATGCCAGATCACATAAACAAACATCACCCTAAAATTCTAGTAGAGGGAAATTTAACCAAAACCTACTTATTGTCAACTCCCTCAATGAAACCTGTATCTAAATTGCCAATCCTGCAACAACTCTACATGGCCCTCTGCAGTTGTGCATAATATGTGCGCATACTTATGGGGATAAGACCCAGGTATTCAAAATAAAACTAAGAGAAACCCAAGAATAAGTGGAACACAGTCAGTATTATAACAGCTATATTTTAACCATAATTAGATTTGTTTTTAATAAAGGCAGAAGGGCCTCAGCCCTGCACTCAAATCTGCTTGCTTCATCCATGGAGTACCAAGCTGATTGTACTAAGTATATGCTTAGCAATGGGACTATTTGAATGGTTTCTGTTCCAGAATCATGACTCTGTGAGCCTATCTACACTACTGCTTTAAAACGGTTTATAACAGTTGTAAACTGGTTAATAACCAGTTTAAAACTGTTATAAACCGTTTTAAAGCAGCAGTGTAGATAGGCTCTGCGTATACATAATCAAAGTTTGTTGAAAGAATATTGGATTTCTTCAGTTCAACAGAATTTAATGTAATATACGTTTGATGGAAGCATACAGTTATCCATGTCACCGTATGTTAATTTCACCACAGAAAGGTGTTAATTTCACACCTTTAATTAATCAAAATTCTAAGTTTTAAAGAAGAGATGCTGTGTAAACGATAGAGTGATGGCTTTCAGAATACAAATTTTGTGGGAATATTTTTTATTAACTTTGTATGATTAGATGTGAGTCACTGAAAATTGGTCTTTATCTTGTTCAGTGTTTCATTTTCAGGTTCTACTGGCAATTACTATTGGACTCTCTAGTTTTCAAAACTGTAAACTGTTACACTTAAAACATTAAGTAAACTTGCTTTCACATTTTGCCATGCCTAATAGCAAATTATGAACAGAATCCAGCCAAAGAGCCCCATGGATTTTAAGTGCCACGGATTTCTGTGGGAAAGAGATAAGTATGCAATCATCTCACCCACTGAGATCAATTAGGACTTAGCTTAACTTGGCTAGATAATGTCCTGCGTTCTTACTGTACAAAGAATAGAAAGGCAGTAAGAGCAGTCATTAAGTAATTATCAGAACAATTCAATCGGAATTAAGTTTAATTTCAATGAGAGATATTTAAACCCATGCTTGAATCTCCTACTGAAATTAACGGGGCTAAAAAGTGCTTACAAGTACTATGGTGGGGGGAGGTTGAACATTTCAAGTCCCACTAATTTCATTTAGACAGTTAAGCACATCTCTCCACCTAAATCAATGGGACTTACAAGTGTGTAGCACTGGCTGCTATTTTAAAAATATATATTGTTACATTGGTGTAAAATTTTAGATTGGTGTAAATTTCTGGAGGAAATTTAAAAAATGTATCTCATTAAACTGAACCAAGTGCACCCATTACTACCATATATAAAATCTTCTGTTCATTCTAAGCTTGCAACCACAATCAACTCTAGACAAAAACAACATCAACCCTCAACAGACAATATTTTGCTTTGTATGACACTTATATGATGATACAAAATGGTCCAAATGATTACTCCATGTCAGAAAACTTTTGTTACACATAATTCATATGCTTTAGTTCCAGTGAAATAACTTTTCTTTGAAATTCGAACTCCACCTCTCACATTGCCCAGATGTCCTGGCCATATCCATTAGTGCTCAGGTTTTCATGATGGGAGTTCAATACAGTCAGTAGTTACTATATTCATTTTACTGTGAATATATAACAAACTTGCTTAAACAACTGCTTGCTCAATATACACAGCACAGCTTTTAAAAACAGTAACTTAATTAATAAAGATGTTTGCTCCCTTTTTCCAATGAGCAGGAATGCTTCACAAAATTACAAAAATGCTCATTTAGAATATGTAGCAATCAACATGGGTAGCTGTTAATCATACAACCAGGTGAGTCCTGTTTCACATGGCAAGCTGTTTTTGAAGTGATTCCTCACATATTCTGGATGTTTATCACTAAAATCACCACTTCTCTTTTTTTGGAGTTAAAATCCACCAGAACACATGCAGAGAGCCACTCACACAAATGAGTTGGCGGGTTGGATTCTGGTCACATAGTTGTGATAAGAATGCATGCCCATGGGTCACTGCATGTTTAAAAATGTATTTTACACATAAAAGAAATAATGATTCCTGTTAGCATTTCCCTCAGAAAAACAATTACTAAAAAGTTCTTATCACAATGGAAATAGTTTATGCTCCAAAATCTTAGCTACGGTTAACAGAATATTCCAGATATATACTTCTGGTTAGTTGTACTTTTGTTCATGAACAGACAAGTGTTCTTGCTCTTGCACTGAACAAGAAGAGAGAAGGGGAAAGAAATTATGTGCATTTGCCAGTATGTAGTAGTATATAAAATACAATTGTAGAGTATTTATACATACATACACAAACATATATGTAGAAGTTATACGAAGTTATATACGAAGTTATTAAACGGTGCCAAGTCCTTAAACAACAAATATATTATAGCTTTTAACTGCTGGGTTTCCATGACTTTCACAAACCCAATCCTACTAAAAAAGATAAAGAGTTGATTACACTTTCTTTTAAACAGTATTTCCATTCACAAAATACAAACACACACTTATACTATTTAGAGAGGTACTTACCAATGCATGTTCGGCCATCCGAGTGTAGGGCGTACTTCTGATGACAACCGCATACAGGACCAGTATCTGTGTCATCACAGGTGTGTTGGCAGCCTCCATTTCCATAGTTACAGGTTACTAGTTATTCCCCCAAAAATATGTGTGCATATATATGTATGAATAAAACAACAATGAAACCCATTAGTTTCTTTGTGGGGGGATGGGGGGCAATTTTAGGCAAACAGAATAAATTATTTTTTAAGGCAATGCATATAACAACATAGCAATATTACCAATATAGTTGTTTCTAGTATATCCTATCCTTATCAAACAGCAATATTCTAAGCAGCCATTAGTCCTGTGCAGATGATCAAAATATATAGCCTGCACGTGTAGGATTATGCCAATTATCCCACTCTGACTTGCTGGACCTCCACAAGTTGAAGATTCAGCCTGCACTGGTTGTATATGTTGTGTTAGGAATCTGCTGTCCTTGTTCCCTCACTGCTCAAGGCCCGTTCTAGAAGAAGTCTACATATATACACTCTAAAAATGTAATGGTGTGGATCGTGTTTGGATCCTATTTGAATTATGATGTATGCAAATAAGGTCCAAATACATGATCCACACGGTCAATCTTTTAGAGCGTATCTATGTAAACTCCTTCCAGAAAGGGCCTTGAAAGGGCATTGAGCAGCGACAGAGCAAGGGCAGTGGACTCTTCTCACACTTTGACAATCTGCACTGTTCTATTGTCTCACCCGTGCCATAATTAAAAGAGAATGTAGGATTATTTTTCTTTCACCCTTCGTATCTGTGATAAATACAGCATGAAGAAATATATTTTCCTGTCCTGGAGAGGGCATTGTTCTTTTCCAGCTGTGCTTTAACCTACAATTCCAGAAATGACTACTCCAGACCACAAGCGCAAAAAACATACCAGCTATCAAATCTGCTTTTATTATTAGTTCTTCAGGATAGTAAAACATTTTATAATAAATAAGGAAGTGTGTTAACTTAATTTTGGTTCACCCCTCCTTCCTTTTTAACATTTCATTGACTCAAAGGTATGGCTATTTAGCAACTTCCTAATTTGAGGGGGCAGAGATTTTGTGTTTACAGCTTTTTCTGCCAAACCTAAGTGAGTAGCCTGAAGGGAGAGTCCACTGTGGTAATCCAGAATACATAGGCCATGGTAAAGGCAATGATGTCTTTGTACACTATCCATCTTTGACTACCATAGTACAATATGTAAAATGGTGTTGTGTATCGACTAGGAGTTTGAGATGCAAGCTGGTTCAAGTCTCTCCTAGCCATGAACTCAGTAGCTATGCTTAGGCTCATCTGCAACTCCCCATCTGTGATACTGGAAAAGGGGTATTTTAAGGGGTATTTTAAGGTTTAGAGTGCAATCCTATGGGTTGCACCCTAAGTCCCCAAACTCAGGGACTTACTACTATCCAATGCAGGGTGGCTGCAGCATCGAGGGGATCCTCTCCTCCGTGCTCCATCCACCAGGCTTTTTCGGCTAGATGGCCAATTGTCTGGCTGGGGGCTTCGGAGGGGCTGCGCAGGGCATAGAAAGCCGTCTCAACTAGCTTCCATGATCTCCTTCCCTCCCTGCCCCTGGGACTGCCCCCTTTTCACCCTCTCTTCACTCAGTTTACCGAGCACCGAGAGGCAGCAGCCGTGATTCACTCTGTGCTGGCTGCAAGGAGGCAGGGGAGGGGAGCACAGTTTACTAGCTCCCAGCTCAGAGTGCGGTCTATGAGCTCAGAGCCAGAAAACTGAAACATCCTATGTCCCCAATGCTGCCAGACTCTGTCTAAGGGACAAAGGATTGCTCCCTTCCTTAGTTAATATGACTGTAGCAAATTGAGCACATTGTAAAAGTGTATACCATCTATCTATCTATCTATCTATCTATCATCTATCTATCTATCAATCAATCAATCAATCAATCAATCAACTATCCATCCACCAAGGACTATAGACACATAAAATAGCTTAGAAAAATCAGACCTAGCTTCCTACCACGACCCTGACTGCCATAGTGCATTGCTCCAGCAACCCAATTCACAGGTAATATATGTAATTATGGACTTAACCTTAGATAGACAATGAGGATAGCTCGTGAAAAAATTTACACATTAAAGTAAGTCCAAAATCTGGAGAACAAGTGAAACCTGCAACAAAATGTTGCAGTGCATCTTCTCTGCTAATAGGAGTGCTCCTGTTTAGGTCGGCCTTTGCCTCCAAGCAGGCATTCCACTGTCCCTCCACTGCCTGGTCTTCCATTAATCTTTTCCAACTGACATGCAACATTCCATGGCTTAGAATGCTCTGTCCTTTTAGGGGTTCTTTGGTCTAATGGTGTGTGTGTGTGCGTGTGTATGTTTGATATGATTTGTTGCACTTCTGCAAACTGCAGGGTTACCCCTCGCCACCTTTCTCAATTTGCCTTCAATCCTCAACAGCTGAGCTCATTATTAATGATGATAACACATATGCTGGCAATCCTTGATGTATTTTATGAATGTGCGAAAATAATGCATATTTCCCATATTTTGAATGTAAACCATTGAATGCTGTCTGAAGACAGTTTTGGGGTGCATAAGGACAAGCAGGCTGAACCTAAAGACAGTGTTCCTGTGGTTTGGGAAAGTGTGCAGCCTAGCATGGAGGGATGGGGCTGCACTCCCTCTGAAGAGGCAGGTATGCAGGTGAGGCAGGCTCCTGGACCCAGCGCTCTTGATGGAAGCGCAAGTGGCAGCTGTGGCCAGGAGTGCTTTTACCAATTTCATCTGGCTCACCAACTGCGGCCCAGATATCCTATCTGATCCAGTGATTCATCATTGCACCGCACTCTCCATGGGACTGGCTTCAAAGGTGGTTTGGGAAATTCAATTGGCACAAATTGCAGCAGCAAAGTTGGTGTGAGCTAGGTAAATGGAAGGTGTGATATCGGTTAATTACCAACTAGTGTAAAGCTTATATCGCCATGGGTGGTAGTAATTTGAAGGTGAAATATACTGTTCTTTGACTCCTGCTGTCAGTCCTCCAGAAGCTGTATGGGGGTTACTTTCTTTCAATGCAACTCAGGACTTTTGGCCCTCGCTTCCTCACACACATATTGTTGCTGAATAACATTCACTTCTTCCCCTCAGGCCTCAAGCCTACCTCCTTCTCTCTTCACCCACATTTTAAAACCTGGCATTTCCTAGAGCCATTTCGTTTCCTCTGCCTCCCCTGCTTTGCTGCCACCTTCACCACCATTCCAACTGTCAATGTGGCTACTCTGAGAGCAGGCTCAATTTGCAAAGCCTAATAAGGCCTTCCCTCCCTCCATACCCACCTTTGTGTTTTTCTCCTGGTGCGCCTGTGTAGCGTGGGTCTACATGGGAACTGTAGTTCGCCCCACTGCATCGGGCTCCTGGCCAGGGCATTGAAACATACACTTTGGCATTTAAAAATAAGTTTTGAACTTTTTCGGGAGGTTCAAAATGTTCTGCACGTCTACACTGCTCAAGCTTCAGAGGGTTTTTCTTTTAAAAAATGAGCAAAATCAGTCTGGTAGATTTCTAGTAATACACCATAAACCATTATATCTTTATATATGACTAAAATGACCGCCTGGTTGTTTCCTAAATTGCTTGGGATCTGGCTATCTGAAAGACTATCTGCACCTGTACAAACCTGTCTGTACATTTAATTCAATGTCTGCAACCCTGCTTCTGGGCCCATCATTAAAGTAAGTTAGACTAATGGGCATCAGGAACAGGGTATTCTCAGCGGTGGCCCCATATTTGTGGAATTCGCTCCCTGCCCTGAGGTTTATGCAGCTCCATCATTATCCGTTTTAAACAAACAAACAAATAAACAAACATCAAAGCCTTTTAAATTTAAATTTGTGGTTTTGAAAAAAGGCTTTCCTATAGATACTTAGTACTGTTCATTGTAGAGGTGCTTGTGCATAAATTTTAAGAGTGGTGATTTTATATTGGTATTGCCATTTATTTATTTATTTATTTATTGCATTTTTATACCACCCAATATTTTATGTATTGTTTGTACACAACCTTGTGAGTGCTTTAAGTCCTGAAAAGTGGTTTAAACTCTGCTTGTAAATACATAAACCACATTTAGGTGGTTGTCAACATTTGCCAGTGCATATATCTTTGGACATTCACAATATTGTTCTAGGATTGCCAACCATAACGTAAGTGTTTATTCATTGAATTCTGGATATTGTAGTATAACATGTATTGCATACACACACACACATACACACACAGGGATATACTGCATGCCAAGAAGCAACATGAAATTATCAGAAAAGAACGACCATTTCAAACACTCAGAAGTCAGGAAATACCAGGACTAAGTTTCTTACTGCAAGCGTCTCCCTGTCTATATTGAAAGATAAAATATTCCCACTTAAATGTCCTCTTCTTGAAATAGCTCACATAGAATATGTTTCACATTTGTTCCATTTACACCCTATCCTCATTCCAAGGAGTTAAGGGTAATGTAGATTGGGGGGGGGGGGGTTTCTACTGGTATCTGCTAATAATCTGGAATCATGATAATAATATTCTGGACATCTGGGTAATTAACCTAGAGGATTGGGGACGTGGCAGATGTATCATAAGTGCACACCATGACTGGAGGCCTCAATCCTTGCTGCAAACTGTTCACACTGTAAATGTGTGTCCCCTTTGCATTTCTTATTAGATGCCATGAAATGGCCAGGACAATTTCATTCCTGATGAGGAACTGAAATGCTGGACATGGTGTGTCCAGTGATGCTGGGAAATATTGAAGCTTCATTTATGTCAATACTGTTTGTCAGGACTGGAGGTTTACAAAAACCCAATCCAGATCCAATGTAGACCAGAGTCTAGGTTTCATGGAGTTCGCTGTCATCTCTTTTACCCCATTTTATAGGCGCAGCTACCAGGTGAGGTAGATTAGGTTGAGAGACAGTGGCTTACCCAAGGCTACAGCTAGAACTAAGTGAGAACTTAAAGTGAAGTCTCTTTGGACAACATCCAGCAGTCTGCCACCGTAGCTGTCTTATCCATCTCTCTATTGGGGCAGATTCAGAGGTCGAGGAATAATATACAGTACTATCCGTTTTTTAAAAAAACAAAATATGCAGCACTTGTTACTATTTTGGGAGGAGTTGCCTTTGCTTCCAGCCAAATAGTTAAGTCCAGTGCAAGATTCCCAACTGGCTGCACAGGGCCAGTGGGGCATACTGTAGTGTTGGATTTGCTTGCAAGAAACAAGGTTCAAATCCTTGCCCAACTGTGACCTTGGGGCAATCCCCACCTCTCAGCCCAGAAATCCTAATACAGTCAATTGATAGAATATTTCTCCATGTTTATGAATTTTACTGCTTTTGTGTGTGTGGGGGTGGAATATAAGTCTTTATCTAGTGAAGGTTTTTTTTAAAAAAAGGTGCTTCATTCACCATGCAATGTGTGTCAAATCAACTGCTTCAATTATATCTCCTGAACGACCATTTCTGATTATAAAGAGTATGTCATACGAAGGAGGCAGGGTTAAGGTTACAACCACAATTTAAGCTATGGCATTTCCTTACTTCAGAGTTCTGGCCTGGTAGTAGTAATAACATTCTTCTACCGTAATATTGTTGCATATTTTATACGAGTAGCCATTATCCAGCCCAAAATCAATCCACTTGGAATTCAAGATATTTTCAGGCTCCTTGGACTCAATCTTAAAATGCTTGTCTCTTTCCAAACTCTAAATAAGATTAGGTTTTTTAAATGAACTGTATGAATTCAACCCATATTTAGGAACTAAGCTGGCTTTAACACACTTAAAAACTGCAATTGCATTATTAAGTGCTTTATTACCCAGACAACTATTTTGGTCATTATGTTGATGCAGGACCATTGAAGGAGTGTTAGCAAATTGTTCTCCGTATATAATCAACTTTTAAAGCATGAATGATACAACAGTTTTACAAAAGACTTCCAATTATGGTTCTCCCTATTGTGGATTAGCTGTTTATGAATTTTGCATTCATTTTATTTATTTATTTATTATTGCATTTTATACCTCCCAATAGCCGAAGCTCTCTGGGCGGTTTACAAAAATTAAAACCATAACAACTATTCAAAATATAAAACAACAGTATAAAAATGTAGCATAAAAATACAATATAAGAGCACAAGCAGGATAAAACCCGAGCACCCATGCAGAAATTAACACAGATTTAAAATACAAATTTAAAACAGCAAAATTAAAAATTAGACTAATAAACTGTTAAAATACTGAGAAAATAAAAAGGTCTTCAACTAGTATCTAAAAGAGTATAATGTAGGTGCCAGACGAAACTCTCTAGGGAGCTCATTCCACAGCCGGGGTGCCACAGCAGAGAAGGCCCTCCTCCTGGTAGCCACCTGCCTCACTTCCTTTGGCAGGGGCTCACGGAGAAGGACCCCCAAGGATGATCTTAGTGTCAGGCAGGTACATATGGGTGGAGGCGTTCCTTCAGATAACCTGGCCCCAAGTCATTTAGGGCTTTGAATGTTAATACCAGCACTTTGAATCAGGCCTGGACCTGGACAAGCAGCCAGTGAAGCTGGAAAAGGACTAGCATAATTACGGTCTCATTAACAGACTGTTAACAGACTGGCTGCCCTGTTTTGTACCAGTTGAAGTTTCCAGACCGTTTTCATAGGCTGCCCCACATATAACGCATTGCAGTTATCCAGATGAGAGGTTATCAGAGCATGGATAACTGTAGCTAGGCTATCTCTGTTCAGATAAGGGTGCAGCTGGTATATCAGCCTAAGCTGATAAAAGTTGCTCCTTGCCACTGAGTCCACCTGTGCCTTCAGTGACAGTTCTGGATCCAGGAGCACCCCCAAACTACAAACACGATCCTTTAGGGGGAGTGCAACCCCATCCAGAACAGGTCAAACATCACCTAGCCAGACAGACGAACCACCCACAATAGTACCTCTGTCTTGAGTCTGAGTTTGTTGGCCCTCATCCGGTCCATTACCGTGCCCAGGCACTGATTCAGAACAGCCACTGCCTCACCTGGGTTTGATGAAAAGGAGAGGTAGAGCTGGGTGTCATCCGCATATTGATGACACCTCAACCCACATCTCCAGATAACTTCTCCCAGCGGTTTCATGTAAGTGTTGAACAGCATAGGGGATAATATAGAGCCCTGTGGAACCCCATGGCCTAGGTACCATGGCACAGAGCAATAATCCCCCAGCACCACCTTCTGGAATCGGCCATCCAAGTAGGAGCGGAACCACTGTAACGCAGTGCCTCCAACTACCAGCCCAGACAGCCTATCCAGAAGGATACCACGGTCAATGGTACCAAAGCCAGTGAGAGTTCCAAGAGAATCAACAGGGTCGCACTTCCCCTGTCCCTCTCCCAGTAAAGGTCATCCCACAGGGCGACCAAGGCCTGAAGCCTGATTGAAATGGAACTAGATAATCTGTTTCATTCAAGAGTGCCTGGAGTTGTCCTGCAACCATCCACTCAAGCACTTTGCCCAAGAAGGGGACATTAGCCACCGACCTATAGTTGTTAACATCCTCCGGGTCCAGGTTAGGCTTTTTCAGAAGTGGTCTGATTACTTCCTTTTTTAAAGAGGCTGGCACCACTCCCTCTCTCAGGGAGGCATTTACAACCTCCTGGACTAGCCGGAGATCCCATCTTTATTTGATGTAATGAGCCATGAAGGACAAGGGTCAAGCACACAGGTGGTCGACCGGACTTGGCCAAACACCTTGTGCACATCCTCAGGCCTCAGTAACTGAAACTCATCCAATAAAACTGGACCAGACATTGCTCTGAATGCCTCTTCTAGTGGAACTGCATTAAGTGTGGTGTCCAACTCATGACGAATCTGAGCGACTTTATCTTCGAAGTGCTGTGCAAAGTCATCACATCGTGGTATCGAGGGTTCCATCATCTCTTGCCCTGGCCCAGAGTGTAGCAGGCCACAAACCACCCAGAAAAGCTCTGCTGGACGACACTGAGAAGATGCAATGCTGGTGGAAAAGAACTGTCTCTTTGCCACCCTCACCGCCACAGAGTAAGCTTGATAGTGAGCTCTAACCTGTGTTCGATCAGACTCAGCACAAGTTTTCCCTCTCATGCATTCCAGCTGTCTCCGCTCTTGCTTCATTGCCCTCAGCTCAGGTGTATACCAAGGAGCTGGCCGGCATAACTTGCTGGTTTATGTGCCATTGTAGTACTGTGAAATTTGCAGGACAACTTCAAATACCAAAGCTGACAAATTATGGACTGTATAAAGCTATGTGTACAGAAAAAAATAATTTTGTCTATTTAAAATGTATTCTATCCCATAGTTTCAATACTGTTTGTAGGGCAACAAAACCACTCACCAACAGGACGGGAGTGAAAAAGACTTTGATATCGGTGAGCAAGGATGCTAAAGAGAGGGAAGTGCCTGAAAAACCTGGAATAGATTTTTGGAAGAAAGTCTGTTTGGTAGTTTTGTAAGCCATTGGGAAGGATTTATTCTCTTTCCCCTCTCTGCCCTTTCTCAGAATAGTGCAGATCTGATGGGTAGATGGGAAGGACGGCCACACCATTTTAGTCTCTCTTTGGTGCTGCTCAGTTCATTTCTTTTCCTGTCCAAATTTAAGGCTGCTTCCCCATCACACAAACTCTTTCCCCCAAGACTACCCTCTTCCTGGAACTTAGCAGTAGCAGCAGCAGCAGCTAAATAACCACTGAAACACCATAATATATCCAGAGGATGAGAACCTTCACCTCTCACCCTCAGGATATATTCCTTCCAAATACCTCCCAGTTAACAGCCTCCTTCATTCCAATTGCAGGTATGCATATTTTTAAGATATGTCTCCTCTGAATGAATGCTTGAAGGCGGTAATGGGCTGGATGAGGAAAAACAAACTGAAGCTGAATCCAGACAAGACGGAAGTGCTTACTGTCAAGGGCCACAACCTGGGGTTGGAGGTGTGTCAACCAGTTCTGGATGGGGTTACACTCCCCCTGAAAGACTGTGTTCGCAGCTTGGGCGTGCTCCTGGATCCGTCACTCCAAATGACAGTTCAGATAGATGCGACTGCCAGGAGTGCCTACTATCAGCTTCGGCTGAAGCTGCGCCCCTTCCTAGAGTTGGAAGACCTAAAATCAGTAGTGCACACACTGGTAACTTCGAGGCTCGACTTCTGCAATGCGCTGTACATGGGGCTACCTCTGTGCCTAGCCCGGAAACTTCAACTAGTTCAAAATATGGCAGCCAGGTTGGTCACCGGTACATCTAGGGGTGACCACATTACACCAGTTTAAAAATCTCTTCACTGGCTGCCAATCAGTTTCCGGGCGAAGTACAAAGTGTTGGTTATTACCTTTAAAGCCCTACATGGTTTGGGTCCAGGTTACCTATGGGATCACCTTCTCCCATACAATCCGCCCCGCACGCTCAGGTCCTCTGGGAAGAATTTATTACAGTCAACAAGAAGTAGACTGACAACCGTTACCCAGAGGACCTTCTCTTCTGCCGCTCCCAGATTGTGGAATGACCTGCCGGGAGAGATTCGCCAACTTACTAGTCTTCAGGAATTTAAAAGATCTATAAAGACTGATCTCTTCCGGCAGGCCTACCTAGATGAATTTTAAAGTGTTTTATTGGTGTTTTATTGGTATTTTAATGATGTACTGGTTTTATCTGCTTTTAATCAGTTTTTGTATCTTGTGTTTGGTGTTGTTCCCCGCCTCGATCCGTTGGGAGAGGCGGGTGATAAATAAATATATTATTATTATATTATTATTATTAAGAACAAGGAAGGTTTGCTTTGAAACTGAATGACTGAGCAGGCAATTTCAAAGGTCCAGTTTCAAAGCTGAGTCATTTAGTAACTGCTTCATTTTCACTGGCTCAATTCGGATGACACGATAGTCAATTGTGGGGTAATAATCAACTTTACAGTTGTTCATCTAGGGGGTACTCCCCACACAACATGGTAATAAATAATCAACTGTGGTGTGGATTAGGATCAGCGCTGAGTTGACTATGGCAGCATTCGGATAACACGATAGTCAAAACAACTGATGATTGTTTTCCCCATACCAGTTGTTTATTGTGTCGTCCGAATTGAGCCACTGTGTCTCCACCACTGGAGTCTTTCTCCATTCTCCAGCCCCACTTGCAACTGGTTGCTCTCTTTATCACTCCCACTTTCCGCACCCAGATAAGAAGAAGAAGAAGAAGAAGAAGAAGAAGAAGAAGAAGAAGAAGAAGAAGAAGAATTGCAATTCCTTGGTTTGGTCCTTCGGGAGTTAACAAACAAACAAAAGACTGAGTTGTGAAATAGAGCTGCTGCAGGGAAGAAAGAAAACTCTGGAGTGGATTTTATGGAAAGAGATTTTTTGGAGGGGTCGCCTAGAATTTTTAATCATGGTTTTGAAAACAGATGGTTCTTGTGGTGTACTTGGGCTTATCAGGGAAGTGGAGGCAATATTTAAAGAGACCTGCAGGCTAATGGGGAACAATGCCATTAACCACTTCCCTTATTTCTGGGGAAGGGGAAGCCTGGCACTTGAACTGCATGTACTCAGAGGCACTTTTACTTGATGGCTGATAGAAATATATATTTTTTCTTGGACATATGTACACCACACATTTAAACTGATTTGAAAAATGCCCAGTTCTCAAGGAACAGGGCTAGGTCCATGTTTCATGGGATCCTTCCCAAAATACTGATGGGCTCTCTCTTACATTGATGTGCCCCTTCAGTCTTACCTCAGGGAGGCAGTAGCACTTCCACGGTGGCTGAGAGTTACCATTTTAATTTTTCACGGAACTCCAGAATGCATGACATAGTGTCATTCTGTAACAATGAGAGCCTCACAGATCCTGCGGTCCAATGTGGAAGGCCTGATTCAGAGATCACCATTATTGAGGCCCTGCCAGGGTACTGGAGCCTAGCAGCTGCCCTAACATGTCAAGTGCTGATGTTGGGCCTGCCAAAAAAGCCTGGGTTTTGTAGTTCTGTGAGGGAGTCTAGAAATTCCTAACAGAGAATTGTCAGTACTCTAACTAGGCCCTTTCCACACCAGGCGTTTTGCCTGGGATAGCCCCTGGGTGTAGAGGGAGGGAGGGAGGGCGAACCCAGAAGTACCTAATACAGACCATCGGACCACAGGGAGCAGCTGGGGTCCATCCCAGGCAAACTGCCTGGTGCGGAAAGGGCCTAAGTTACAATTTCCAGCACTGAAGTCATAACAGTTAAAGGAGTAAAGCCCAGAGTGGTTTGTCATTTAGATATGCTCAAACTGGCTGGAAGTTCCCCATTTGCTCTATATTTGAAAACTATTAGGTAGGAGTTTTTCAGATGTATGATGGCAATCTTAAGCTTTTGTCATTATTATTATTATTATTATTATTATTATTTACATTTATATACCACCCCATTGCCGAAGCTTTCTGGGCGGTTTACAAAAATTAAAAGATAAAACATTAAAAAGTCAATATACAAAATTCAAAACCATAAAACATAAAATAGTTGATATTTAAACATTTTAAACTTTTAAGCCTGGCCACAAAGCCAGTTAAAACCTCAACTTAAGCTGTTAAAATGCCTGGGAGAAAATAAAAGTTTTGACCTGGCGCCGAAAAGATAACAGTGTTGGCGCCAGGCGGGCCTCATTGGGGAGATCATTCCATAATTGGGGGGTTACTACAGAGAAGGCCCTCTCACTTGTTACCGTCCTCCGAGCTTCCCTTGGAGTAGGCACCCGGAGGAGGACCTTTGATGTTGAGCGTAGTGTATGGGTAGGTTCATGTTGGGAAAGGCGTTCCATCAGATATTGTGGTCCCAAGCCATGTAAGGCTTTATAGGTTAAAACCAGCACCTTGAATCGGGCTCGAAAACATACAAGCAGCCAATGCAAGCGGGCCAGAGTAGGTCTTATATGTTCGAACCTTCTGGTCCCTGTAATCAATCTGGCCGCTGCAGTTTGCACAAGCTGCAGCTTCTGAACCATCTTCAAAGGCAGCCCCATGTAGAGCGCATTGCAGTAATCCAATTTAGAGATTACCAGAGCATAGACAAATGAAGCCAGGTTATCCCTGTCCAGATAGGGGCATAGCTAGGCCACCAACCAAAGTTGGTAGGAGGCACTCCGTGCCACCGAGGCCACCTGAGCCTCAAGTGACAGAGATGGTTCTAGGAGAACCCCCAAGCTACGAACCTGCTTCTTCAGGGGGCATGCAACCCCATCCAGAACAGGTTGAACACTCTCCATCCGGTCAGAGGAACCCCCCACCAACAGCATCTCAGTCTTGTCTGGATTGAGTTTCAGTTTATTAGCTCTCATCCAGTCCATTGTCGCAGCACCGGTTCAACACACCCACAGCCTCACCTGATGAAGATGAAAAGGAGAAGTAGAGTTGTGTGTCATCAGCGTACTGATGACAACGCACTCCAAAACTCCAGATGACCACACCCAACGGTTTCATGTAGAAGTTGAACAGCATGGGGAACAAGACTGACCCCTGCGGAACCCCATACTAGAGAATCCACTGTCCCTCAAGCCCCATCTTCTGGAGCCGACCTGTCAAGTAGGAGCGGAACCACTGCAATGCAGTGCCTCCCACTCCCAACTCAGCCAGTTGTCCCAGAAGAATACCATGGTTGATGGTATCAAAAGCCACTGAGAGATCAAGGAGAATCAACAGAGTCACACTCCCCCTGTCTTTCTCCCGATATAGGCCATCATACAGGGCAACCAAGGCTGTTTCCGTGCCAAAACCAGGCCTGAAACCCGACTGAAATGGATCCAGATAAAAATTAAAAGATTGAACATTAAAAAGTCAATATACAAAATTTAAAACCATAAAACAGCTGATATTTTAAACATTTTAAACTTTTAAGCCTGGCCACAAAGTCAGTGAAAACCTCAACTTAAGCTGTTAAAATGCCTGGGAGAAAAGAAAAGTTTTGACCTGGCACTGAAAAGATAACAGTGTTGGTGCCAGGCGGGCCTCATCGGGGAGATCAATCCATAATTGGATTTTATTATTTTTTATTACTTACATTTTTTTCAGTCATGGACAAATATTTGTCAGTTAACATTTATCCATGTATGACAATTTTATCTTGAATTTCACTGAAACGTAAGAGACGTATATATCAGGTATATTTGCTATTGAAAGTGAGCAATGTAAGTGCCTAATAATCATAGAATAGTTTATTGGCTCTAAAGAGACTGTAACGTTTTCTGTAAGGAAGAACAAACCAGAAGATGCCAGGACTAGAGAAATATACACTTCTGTTTTGCAAATCTTTTACTTAGCGATGTTTATTTTTAATTCCTACATTCTTTCAAAGTCTCCAAGATAAAATTTGGCAGTTTGCCCTCAGTTGCATGGCTCCCTCTGGATTGAACTATTGTGACATCATGGAATGTTCACAAACATGCTGTCTTCGGTTCTTTATTCTAAAATTCCTTCACTCCAGCACTCAGTCAAAAGGCAATTTAAAAAGATATAAGGGCCAGTAAAACAGACAGATTTATAATCATAAAACTCAGACATGTTCAGCACCTGAAGGCTTGTAAGTCTTTGCAGAGACCCCTGGGTGCTATTGAGGCCAACTATGAAGGTTGCCGCCTACATGACAGGGCTCTGACATCTCTCTGCCCTATAAGGGGCAGAATGACTGTGGGGGCAAGGACTATGATCAAGGCCCAATCCATCATACATTTCTGAGTTCCATGCTGGGTATTTGAACTGTTCCCATTATGCCTCCTAACCCTAAATACAAAATGGCTGCATTCAGACAACACTTTAGTCAATGGTGGGTAGAGTAGCCAACTCACAGTTGGTTATTTTGTGGGCACTCCCCACACAACATATTCCTACACAACTGTGGGTGGTTGGGGCTGGTGTTGAGTGGACTAATAATCAACGCAGCATTTGACTGACACAGCCCCCGCCCCTCTCCCCACCTTCCCTCCTCCCTCAGTCCTCCCAGTTCTATCCCAGCAGCCTCTGCAAGTTGCACCAGTTGTAGCAGAGTGGCAGCCGCCGCTTTGGTCACTCTTGTCGCCTGCCTCTATGGGCTTGTGTTTTAACCCACTCACCACACGCCATTAACACACTCACCCCTCCACACAACACTTTAAACAACTGGCTTCGAGCTAAACAACTTGCAAGCCAGTTGTTTCTCTCAGTTGCTTATCTGGGAGGAATAGCATACCGTCAGTAGTTTGTGAGCGGCGTGTTACCCTCCACACAACACAATAAGCAACACAACTGACGATTGTTTCCCCCTCCCTCAGTTGCTTAATGTGTTGTCCGAATGCAGTCAGTGTGTATGTAAGAGGCCTTTGCAAAGGCTGCAGACTGAACTCTGAAGTCAGAGATCATATTGGGCCAGGTGGCTGCAAAGGTAGCAAAGTGGGCCACGTAAGCATTGTTTTAACTGAAACATGTTCTGAGGTCTGCATGAATCTTGCACCAAAACATGAAGCAGGGGGGAGTATTTTGCAGACTGATTCATGGAATTTCACTCATTCCGATTTTAGTATTTTTAAAGAACAAACCCCAAATGGCACTCTAACCTCTGCCTCCATTTTGTATCAGTTCTTTCAATGCCTGTGCTTAGATTGACTTACAGATTTAAGAAATGGATGCAATGTTCTCCAACCATCTATTCATAAATGTACAGTTTGTGTTCCTACCGCATGTCCTGTTAAACACATTTAGTAATTCAATCCCTACTGTTCCTGCTTACACAGATAGATGGACAGACAGACAGACAGAACTTCAGGTCAATAAAAGCAAAGTGATTTCTTGATTATTTTTTTAAAACAGCAATATGGAAAATAAGACATGTTGGGCATTTGTGATGTAGTCTGCATCTACCTACATTTGCAGTCCTTCTGGTTTTTGGCAAGTTCAAAGCCCGGCCTACATTCACAGGCAACCCCACCTTTGGGTGTCTCTCGGCAGATATGTGCGCACCCATGATCTTTGTTCATACAGTTCATACCCTCTGGAGAAAGAGAAAGAGAGAAAATGCACAAATCTGAAAACAATCTAAATGACAATTAGCTCTAAGCTGTCATAAAGCTCTACTGTCACCTTTCACACTACAGAAAACAAATTGTCCCGCTTTTGGTATTGGAACTGTCTCATCCCCGCAATTCCCCGTTTTCCCAAGTGCAAACTTCCAGAGGTAGTCGCTACAGAGTTCACTTCCTTGTGTGAAGAGAACTCTGGAGGCTTCAGGCAGCTTTGTGGTATCTGTTTACTTACAAATATACATGATGAACATGGGAAATCAAGAAAGCACTCACACAGAGTACTAGCCTGGAAAGCAGCATCAGTCTCCAAAAGAAGCAAACGGCATCCACATGGAGACTCCCTGGTTTCTCGGCTCATCCAGGTAACTAGCTACAAAACTCTGGCTCCTGTCCTTTTGCTGGTCACTGTATAATTTACAAATGGTTTCCATTCCCTCCCTCAGTAATAATTTATGTTCAACGAATTAACACCTACCCTTCAATTATTATTACTTTAATCATTTCTTCTCTGCCTTTCCATCCCCAAAAATGGCTTTTAAAAAAACCCACCACAAAACTGCAACATCTAAAAAATATATAACAAAAATATCCATTAAAACTTAATATGCCAGCCAAGTAAAAGTACTGCAAACAGAATTAAAAGATATCCAAAGGCTCATTGAAACATTAGTGCAGTGAAAATATCTCCAGATAGCTCCAGAACCATGCTGACCATCACTGACAAATCACAAGCAATCAAGTTAAATCTCTTCACCCATCATTGTAGCACTCCCAATAGTATATCTTTTTTTTTTCTATACCAATTTAGTAGGAACTGTTAGTTAAGACTAGGTCAAATGTGCTATGATTGGATTCAGATGGCGTGATAACTCACAATGGGTTAAATAAGCCACAATGGTTTATTTAACCCACAGTGGGTTGTTGTTTCATCTCTCAGGTACTTTTTAAACCCACCATGGCTTGTTTGGCCACTCTGATAACCCATGATCTGCACTAGGGGCTATTTAACCCATCGTGGGTTATTGTGCTGTCTGGCAGTCACTGCGGCTTATTTTGGTCACCTATAGAGTTGTATGGCAATAGTGGTTCAGATAGCTACCATTCGGTTCCTCATGGACATTCTCTAGGTAATGAAAACAGCTGACACAGGCTATTTCAGCAGTGTTTATGGGGTGAGATGCGCAACTAGTAACACCTTAAATCCTCTATGCCAGCAATGTCTGTGGGGGAAATGTGCAATTGTGCTTTAGCAAATGAGCGAAAAAGCCCTTGGGCAAAAGAGCGCTACAGTGCTCCAATGTGTGATATTGCCAGTGGGAGAAACACAAGGAACGGGTGGGAAAAAGGGGTTGCAGGTTTTGGGGGGTGGGGTGGGTTGGGTGCCTCCCTATGAGATGCAGATGTGTGAGAGATTTTGTCCTGTTCCTGCAAACTTCAGAGGGTTTATTTGCCCCCCTTTATGGTGCACCTGGTGGTTTTACCCCTTGGTGTGTAATCGTGCAGGGTTCTAATGGCGCATCGGATGCCTCCCAACGAGGGCCAGCTGTGTATGAAGGTTTGTCCTGATAGTGCAAACTTCCAGCCTTTAGAGCCACCACTCCTTGTTGGGGTGATGCTGGAAGCGCTGGATGAAGCCCCCTGTACTTTACCGCACACCTCTCCCCTCTCATTGGGATCTTGTGGAAGATTAAAACAGTCTGCTGCATTCTTGGCAATAGGTGAAACAGTGCCACTGCTCAGGTGGGAGGACTGCAGCGGGACAGCGGGCGGGGAGTGACTCCGATTGCGTACAGTCACTCAATAAGCAACTCACAGTAGTTTATTTGTCTGATCGTGTGGGGGATAACAGTAGGTTATTTTCAAAATAAGAGTTGGTGTGGTGTGGTGGCTAAAGTGTTGGACTGGGAGTCGGAAGATCTCGGTTCTAGTCCCCACTCGGCCATGGAAACCCACTGGACGCATCTGGGCCAGTCACAGACTCTCAGCCCAATCTACCACTTCATGTATCTGATGAAGAACCTCTATGCCATGAAAATGTATACCAGAAGATATATGTTCATCTTTAAGGTACAACAAGACTCTGTTATTTTAACGAATAAATATCAGTGCTCTACACTCCGGATATGTTCACACATTGGTTTCTGAAGAGCAATAGGAGTAACCTTCTCAACATGACCCACGGCACTAACCTCATTGGTAACAGAGCAAATGTAGTTGGGAGTGGGGGTGCGGTAGCCTGTTAATTCCTATCCTAATTTTATACTTGCAGCGGTTCTTTTTAATCCCACATAAATGACCTTAGTGGCATAATGGATTATATCAGCTTGCAAGCAACTTCTGAGCTAGTCAGTCTCTTTCCCAATGGAAATAATAACAAAACATTCTTGAATAGCAGGCACTGCCAAGAGGCCAAGCTATTCTTGTCATTTTCTTTTCTTTTTATAGAACATTTGTGAATATATGGGTAAGTGCCCAGTCTGTCCTATTCTGAGGAAAAGAAAGAAGCAGAAGTCTTTAAAAGCAGTTCAAAAACTTACCTTGGCATGTGGGTTGAGGGTCACTGAAGAACACATTTCTTGTCAAGAATGCGATCAAATAGATCCCAATAACAATAATACCAAAATATATACACACTTATTACAGGCATAATGGTTGTACTGTGGGTGCAGCCTTTGCATGCTGCCCAAAGTACACAAATTCAGTTTGGACCACAGAGGGACAGAAAAGATGAACACGTTCTGCAACCAATGATACCACCTCCACCATGTGGAAAAGCCTCAGTACACAGCCTTATTCACTCATTATCATAAACAAGGTCCATATCGATGTACTTCTGTTTCTAGCTGTGCTAAGCGTTCCCAGAACACTGGGTTTATGATGTGAATCACAAATGCTGAGTAGTGTTTATAGAATAACTGGAGCAATCTAGGCCTGAAGGTTTAAAAGGCAGGAAATGAATCAGAGGAACAAATCTTATTGCTGAAATCTTGCCACCCACGCCAGAGAAGCAAATATTGTACCCTGAGAACACCAAGCAAAAATTAAGTTTTTAGGCAGTGGGTTGTTGCATATTAATACACGTTAGAGCTGCACAGAATTCAGTAGACACCAGAGATTGAAATTCTGTACCCCAAATCACTTCAAGTGTCCAAATATTCAGCTTTTTTCAATTCTGTTCATTACTATTGTTTCTCCAAGCTGCTATTTCCTCCTCCTTCCTGGCTGATCACATGGGTGATCCCACAGGGAGATGATGTTACTATGCAATATAATAGCCAACAATATTTAGCTATATGGTTAGAGCGATGGAAGGCATTGCAAATAGGTAAGTGAATTTTTTTATAAGAGGTCCTCAAAAATCTCTGAAAATAGAGTTGTTATTAGGGGGGGGTGCTCTGCACTGACAATCTGAGGGTCCGATGGACCTCTGATGGAGCTCTGAACTTTCAGTGCAGTTAGGGGACGGTTTTAAAACCGTTGGATACCTGCAGTGTGGAGCGAAGTTCGTTCGGGGTTCTGTTCCGTTTTTGGATAACTGCTCTATGCTTACATCTTTGTCATTTTTAAAGATAATGAGATGAAACTTGGCACCACGATAGCTCTTAAGGAGCGATATAGACACACCAAGTTTGAAGCAGATCCCTTCATCCCTTGATTTTTTAGGATTTTTAAAAAAGTTTGACAGCTCAGCTGTTCTATTATACTCTATGGAAAACAAAAATGCTTACATTTCTGTCATTTTTAAAGATAAAGAGATGAAACTTGGCATAATGATAGCTCTTAAGTAGGGCTTTAGCCATGCCAAGTTTGAAACAGCTCTGCTCACCTCTTTATTTTTTGGATTTTTCTTTTTTAAATCCCCCTTAAACCCTTAAACACACACACCTAATTCTGCATTAATTCACCCCTGTGCATTGACAGAGGGAGCTTTTATCCTTTACTTTGCCGAAGCACAGCAGATCTCCATTTTCATCAACTGAAGATGTGCAGCTGTGCATCAACTCTCTCCACAAATGTGCAGGGGTGAATTAACACAGAATCAGAGGTGTGTGTGTGTTTATAGAGGGGGGAACGGTTTGAGGGGTGGAAATTTAAAAATTCCTAAAAATCAAGGAATGAACCAATCTGCTTCAAACTTGGCATGCCTAAAGCCTGTTTTCTTGGATGAGTTTCAGTTGATATAGCTCGAGGATGTTGACAAGGTGCAGAACTTGTTTTGATCTCACAGAGCTGTTTTAGCACCTCTGCTCTTGTTGATTTTTGTAGGGATGTGTGTGTGTACTCGCTTCCAGAATTGATGAGATCATAGGTCAAGTGAAAGATCACAAGTTCACAAGTCAAGTGAAAGCCTGAATGAGGAAATGCTCTGGATGTTGAAAACGTTCTTCACTTTACTGCTTCAATACTAAAGTGTGGAATAATATAAGAGTTTTATCTTGCCATCTTAAATACAGTTTTTAAAAGTGTGTCTGTAGGAAAGAGATGCATAGGGCAATTAGTAGGATTTGCTGTCTGCACATATGAGGCACAGTCCAGTAAGAGGTTTTCTCACCCATTTCCATGGGACTTGCACAGAAGGCTTTGAGCTAGATTGTACTTCTGCCATTTTGTCCCATGTAATAAAATCATACATTTGTACTAAGATATAAAATCCACCACATCTGAACTCTTTTTAAGGAGTGTATGAAAAGTAAACAGATTACCTAACCAAATTTTGCCAGGACAGTCCAAACTAAAATCTCCCTCATCCATGAGTAGGCCAAAGTGCTAGACACTACCAAATGCTGGAAGGAGTAAAGTCTCTCCTGGCTGTGCTCTTCTGGGTACTCCATGCTGTGGGAACGGGAGTGCTGTGATCTATAGGAATCCTGTGTCGTTCCTAGGCTTCCTGTCCATTTGAGTGCCAATTGTTAAGTGCTTGGTTTTCAGTATCAAGGACAAATTAAGGATTCTACTGCCCATAAGTCTCCCTACCTGAGCTGACAAAGCCGGTCTCAGATTTGGCATTGACGACCCCAGGATGATTGTGGCGAGGCTACCTGATCCTGGTTGACTCAGGACTTCAAAGACTCCATGGCAACCATGGGGTTGTTCCAGCATGACACTGGCCCAACCCATGCAGCAGGACTCACTTATGCTTTAGTTTTCTCAACCAGATGGAAGGGTGCTAACCTGAAAGTGAAGGATTTAACACCTACCCTTGTCATGGTCAAATCACTTACTATTGTTTAGTCTTTCAGCAGCCTTTTCCATCTGTTAGAGTGAGTGACATATTAAAATGGTCCACCCGCAGAGGCGAATGGATTCTGATGGACTCTGTAGAGCTGTACTATGGGTGGATCATCGTTCTGAAGTCCTGGATGATTTGTAGGATACGGCGATGACTAGTTGAATTATACGTTTGTGCCCAAGTCCTCTCCCTCTGAGCAGAATCTGTGCACATCTGAGCTGAGGACAATGAACCAAGATGGGAGATATCTTGAATACTGGTGGAGGAAGACTCATGCTGAGTCTGATCAAATATGGATTACAGCTTACTATTGAGACTATTCTATTCTTTTCCACTACCATGCATCTTCTCAGTGTCATTTAGCAGAGCTTTAGCCACGTAGTTAAAATCTGGACCGCAGAGATGTTTGGTGCAAGATAGTTTGAAAATAAAATCCATCACATCCATCATGACTTATCCAAGTTAAATGTAGTTCCATTAGTGGAGGTGTCCAGTTCACCATCTGGTCCACATTTATTAACTTGAAAAAAAGTTCTTTGCTCTCTCCAGTCACTGTCTCCTTTGAGTTTTCCACCACTTGCCTTTTACCTAACATCCTAACAATTTCCTTGCTTCCAGCTCCCCACCAAACCATGAAGCCAAATGGGATCTCCCCAGGAGGAGGTGGCACTTGGGAATAATTTTGTCCACTGCTCAGGTCATCTCCATATGCAACAGAGCAGCCAGGTGTTCAACATGAGCACCTGCAATACTAATAAGAAACTTTCTGAAGCCTCTCAGGAATCCATCTGAACCCATCAACTTTCAGGGGCAGATAATTCTAATTGGTCCTTCACCTCTACAGAAGAAGAATTTGCAGCAAGCTTCCTCTGAAAAAAGAGTCAAAGTCTCAAGATCACAAGCTTTATGCCCAGATAAAAATACCAAATCCAAAATGTGACCAGAAGCATGTTGAGACAGCCCTGTAGGTTTCATGGCCATAAAGTCCTGAGATGCCCCCAACAAGGGAGCCTCAGCACAAATGATGAAGTCTGCAAAGATCAACAACAATCCTGAGACTATCTCAGACCGTTAGACAGCAGGGTGGTGGTACAACAAAATCCCCAGTCCCAATTGCCCATCATCAGATACAAACACTCATAATTGGCCTGATAAGAGAAGAAGTCTGGAGAAAGATATGGAATCCTTACAGATCACAACAACCCCACTTCCCCAACCACAAAGCCTATATCGGTGCTGCTCTGAGAAACCAGGTGGACCCAGCTTGTAGCTTGTCCAATCCTAGGGTGACCAGATTTTGGAAACCAAAATCCCGGTCCCCCCCACACCCCCCACCCAAAACAACCCACCACCACCAAGCCACCCCCCCCCCAAAACCACCAGCCTGGACCTACCGGGTTCTCTTCCTCCGCCGCCCGCACCGGGGCCTCTGCTGCCGCCCGCACCGGGTCCGCCGCCGCCGCCGGGCCTTCCTACACCACCGCCAGGTCCTTCACCACCACTGCCGGGCTTGTGAGGCCAGAGGCCGCGCAGAAGAGGCGGGAGAGGGCCGATTACATCACTTCTGGATCCGGCCCTCTCCCGTCTCTTCCGCGCGGCCTCTGGCCTTACGAGCCCGGCAGTGGCGGCGAAGGACCTGGAGGTGGTGGAGGACCCGGTGGCAGCGGACCCGGCGGTGGTGGCGGCGGCGGAGCCCGGGAAGCGGCCGCCCCAGCAGGTAAGTGCCCCCCCTCGCGCCTCGCGCTCCGGAGGGAAGCGGACGCTCCTGCAGGTAAGGAGCGCGAGGCGCGAGGGGGGGCACTTACCTGCTGGGGCGGCTGTTTCCCGGGCTCCTCCGCCACCACCGCCGCCGGGTCTACTGCCTCTCGTCGCCGCTCGCTGCCACCGCCGCGTGACCCCCCGCCACCCCGGTTTTCCTCTGCCGCCCCCCCAGTTGGCCTGGATCGGCCTAGGTTTCCCAGTTAGCACCAGGAAACCCCGGGCCATCTGGACACCCTATTAATCACATCTCATTAATGCAATCCAAAGTAGACTTATTCCTCCAGGTCAGAACCTGGGGATGGGGATGTTGGGATTATCATGCTTAGCTTAAATAGCTTGGCTGCCCTAAAGCTTCGAAGATGAAGTACATTGATGAGGGCTTGCTTTGATGCCAATTTGGGTCAGACTGTTTCACCCACTGGACACTCTGGTTTGCTCAACTGCTTTGGGGCAACGGTGGAGAGGGTGAGCCCTTCATGGATTTCCCCTTTGACAACCTGACCAGGGTGAGTCTATCAAAGGTGCCTAAGTAACAAACTGCATCTTACCTACAAACATATGTAACTGTAGTGCAATAGATTTTACGGGTGGGGGTGCTATTTAGTGGGAAAGCAGTGTAGAATGGAGACATGGCACAGGGAGGAGATGCTCAATCATTTATTCACTCACCATTTCACACACATACACACTCCAAATCTTTTTTTAAAGTATCTTCTCTGACCCTTGGTAGGATTAAAAGATATGTTAGCAATCTGAAATGGGGAAATAGTGGGCACATAGCAAAAGATGAATGGAGCACCCCTCTTGCTCTGTGCTATCAAGTGCCTACTCCTGAAGTCATCTTTCAATGAAAGAAGGGACATCAGGCTAAAGTTTCACATTTGCTTTTAAATTTGCTTTTGAACCCCATTGGCAGGGCAGTCACTTTAATGGGGGTAGACTCAGATCAGTCCGGTGTACATATTCAAAATTAAAATTGTGAAAGAATGAAAAGTATTGCTGTGTAAGGAATTCCACTTAAAATGAAGTCATTTAATTTACATTCTAAACACATCGTGTATTGTGTAATGTTTCTGAAAGATAAACCAAAGACTTTAGCTCAGTCCAATGGATGTTTTCTCGGAAATGTCCCACTAGGTTCAGTGGTACTTACTGCTAAATACGTCTGCACAGGATTGTAGCCTAAGGATTAACTGTTGGCCGCACAACTGAAAGACATCTCCAATTTATTTTGCCTTGTGATTGATTATTTAGTGGTAGATGCAGTCATCAATTTTCAAAAATCTTTCAAGTATCCATTTTGCCTTTTTGATAGAGGAAATGTTTATGTTCCCCAACTGTATTGTGTCTCTTAAACCCTTGAAACTCCACACCTTGCCCCCCCTGTGATTTCCCACTTTATATCACAATGTGATACACAGAAGGTAAAAGATGCTGGAATCCTTTCTGCCCTAAACCAGTCTCTAAATCTTCAGAAAAGCAAAGTTCATGAGTGCATTTTCAAGGGGCACAATCTGTTTGTGCTTAAAAGACAGCTGCTCACCCCCACCCCTCACATTTGTGTGTCTGGAATAACAATGCCAGAATGTTTATTCTAAAGGACTGTTGTCATGGCAATGCCATCAATAACATCATTTTCTGCACCCTCCTTTAAAACGTCACATCAAAGTACTCAGGAAAGGACAATTACCTTTTATCACTCAATAACAGAGGGTTTAAAAAAACACAAAAAAACACCTCATCAGTAGAAAATTATGTAAAAAGGAATAATAAAAGACTATTTCAAGAAGCACCCAGAAGCCTATTAGTGACAAAGACTCCCTCCCCTCCCTTTCCATGAATAATTACATCTCTTCAAGAAGAAATCAGCCTGGGCTAAGGGCCCTTTGCAAGCTTTAGACAGTAAAACAAACATTTGACTATTGAAGGATTTCCCTTTCATGTACCTGTCCAAGAGGCGGAAAGAAAAGGGAGGGCAGTGGGGAAAGCAACAAGTAAATCTTCAGAGTGCCAGAAGGAAAGACAAAACCCAGAGGAAACATCTGCAGCAATTACATTTTTAGGAATCCAGCACAGTTCAAACTAAAATGCTCATATCAATGCAATGACTCTAGGTGCAGAATCAATAAAGACTCTGAGCTAGCAAGTGCAACATGCTTGTGGCGGAAAACTTCTGTTATTTAAAGTACATGGTATTTTAAAGAGTAAACTGCATGCCGCATCAATGAATGAATAACCAAATTTTTTAATTTTTTTTTAAAAAATCTTCAGAGGTATGCTATTACACTAATAAATAGAAAAACTGTTTTATTTTAATCAACATTTTAAAAAGAAACATAGTAACCACTCAAAAATTGAGATGTTTTGGATTATCAATAATGAGGGTTAATATGACAAATATTCTTGTAGAGTCTTTTATGGAAATTTATCTTTCAGATATTATGCCCCAGGTATCTTAAACACAAATACTTATCCATAAATAGATTTTAACCACCCTTCAGGCCACACAGTGAAGCTTGGTGTGAACAGGTAAAATGCTCAGGGAGGTTCAGAGGATGACAATATGAGAGAAGGCCTTTTTGGTGCCCTCCCCCCTCTGATTGTGAAATGTTCTTCCAAGTTAAGGTCCACCTGGCGTCAACATTGTCATCTTTTCGGCATCAGTTTAAGACTTTCCTCTTCTATAAGTCATTTGATGGCATATGATGGTCTTTTTAATTCAGTTGCTTTAACATCTTTGTATTTAATTACTAATTGTTTTAGCTGCTTGAAATTGTTTTAAGTTTTTATATGCTTTAATCCCTGCTGTGAGAAGCCTTGAATCTTTTTCTGAGAAAGCCATCTAATACATCATCTTCATCATCATCATCTCCATATCCTAACATTGCTTTTGCAAGAATTCTCAAGAATTATTTTTTAGCCCAGCCCGTCTCAAGGACACAGAATGGGTAACAATATGTTCTAGGGACATAAGGAGCTGCCTTATGGCAACGGCCCTCCCATGCATGAAACCCCTGGAGAATATTTATTTAGTGGTGCCCAGGTGATCTCCCCTCCAAGCACTGACCAGATCCAGACCTGTTTAGCTTCACAAGGTAGCTGTCTCATGTGCCTTCAGACTATCAGTATGGTGATGACACCCAACTCCATCTCTCCTTTCCATCTAAATCCAAAGAAATTGTTCTGGTTCTAAACCAGTGCCTGATGTTGGGAATGGACTGGGCGAGGGTAAACACATTGAAGCTTAATCCAAACAAGACAAAGATGCTCCTGGTAAATCAAAAGGCAGAAGAGGGAATAGGGATTGAACCTGTGCTGGAAGGGGTTACACTCCTTCTGAAGATTCAGACTTGCAGTTTGGGTGTAATTCTGGACTCAGCCATGAAAATAGATGGTCAGGACAGTGGCCAGGAGAGTGTTTGCTACCTGAAAGACTGCCTTCTCCCATATGAGCCTGCCAGAGCTTAAGACCTTTTGAAGATGCCCTTCTTTCGGGACCGCCACTGCCAGAGGCACATTTGGTGGTGGCTCAAGAGAGGGTCTTTTTGATGGCTGCTATCAGGCTGTAGAATTCCCTCCCAAAGGAGGCTAAGTTTGCTCCCTCTCTGCTGTCCTTCCAATGTCAGGCAAAGGCCGCTTTATTCAAGGAGGCCTTTGAGTTGTAAGTGGGTCTGTGGTTTAGGTGCTGCTTTTATTCTGCAATTGTTATGCTCTTGTTGTATTTTAATGTGTTTTATTGTTATAATATATTGAGTACTATTTTTGGTAGAAAAACAGGGTATAAATCAAATATTAAATTAAATAACCCCCAATCAGTGGGTTTTCCAGCAAATTATTTAAGTAGCAGAATCAGGTACTATTTCATATTTTGATTGTCCAGTGTATTCTTTTATGTTCTTATTTGCTATTGGATTGTTTTATATACTGTTTTCAACTTTCCTGCTTTAAATTTGTATAATGCTGTTGTTTTTTGTTTTTGTTTTTAAATAGAACTAATTTTAGAACCTGTGCATCATTCTAATTAAGCACGCAATTAGGTTTGCAACACCTCAGTGATGTTGAAGGACATTGATTTCCCCCTCCCTGCCTCAACTATTTCAATAGCAATTTGTGGGAAGCACCTGATTTCACCACAGAAAATTCCAAACAAATCACCTGTGTTAGGATACCAGATCAGAAAAGGTTTTGACTATTTCCCTCTTGTTCCTGGTGTAAGAACAGTGGGTACTGCTATCCCACAAGACAGGAAGTCGTTGAGAATGAAGGATGCCCATTCAATAACTTAATTTGGGGCATCAGCACAAGTATTTAAGAAATGTGTTTCTTAAAAGCATTTTGAAGGGTGCCTGTGGAAATGAGGGATTTAGGTGGAAATAATAACTATTTCCTGCTTCGTCAGAAAATATTATCAGGGGCATCATAGTGCTATGGATCTCAAAATTCTGCTGCAAGCTTTACATGTTGTATCATTTAATTAATAGTCATCAGTGAGTAATTTCTAAGATGAGTGGTACCAGGGCTTAGGTTTGGATGGCATGGCCAGTATCACAGGGTACATGGGTGGGGAAAGTTGGACCTTGAGCATGTACTCAGAGAATAAGAAACTGAAGTTCAGTAGTACTATCAGCAGACAGGGCCACAAATAGGTCCTTCTGCATTCCAGATATTATCCCTTCCCAGCCTCCTCCCTGCCCAACTGGTAAACAATGCTGCAATATAAAGGCCAAGAGCCCCCTCAACTTAACTATCAATCTGGCTTCAAAGTCAAACTGTGGTAAGTCCAGGGATCAACAAATTACTCTGTGACCTGGTTCGCACATAACAACAAACCATGGGTTGATATTATATGCAAACCCAGAACTCTGGGTTAACTATGGGTTGGGTTGTTTTCTGGGTTCTGATCTGTGGGCTTAAAGCATGGGCTGTCATTACATGTGAACTCAGGGTCATGGGTTGTTTAGCCAGGCTACGGTCACTGCGGGCAAGAATGGGGAAACACCCTAGCCTCTTAGATGCCAAGACTGCAGTTCCAGAAAGGCAGTTGAGATACAGGGAGGAAGAAGATGGAGGGAAACATACAATCCAGGGACTGAGAAAACAAACTGTGTTTTGTTCGATCCTCTGCCAGACAAACCCTGGGTAGAACAACAAACCATGGTTTAAATAAACCACGGGTTAACGTTACGTGCGAACTAGCCCTATTAGTCTATTTCCTGTCTGTGTCACTTTGGTCCCCTCTACAAGGATTCGCTTTTGCGCCTGGTTAGGCGATTATGCGCATAATCGCAGAAGCGCATGTACGACTAATCCCTCTGCACAAGAGGCGGCGAGAGGCGACGAGGCGCATTAACAGATGTCCAAAATGCGCTTTACAAATAGTTAATGCGCATAAGCGCTTATTCACACAGTCAAAATGCGCTTTAACAGACGGAGCAAAATAAAACTCGCGATTTAACGCGCATTCGATAATGCGCATAATCGGGGAGATAACGTGCCTCTACGCCCGATTTGCACTCCGTTCTTGTAGAGGTAATTTTTTTAATGCGCCTTGAAAGAGCTTTAAATGCCTCTTGTAGAGGCACCCTTTGACATGTGTTCACCAGGTACGTTCCATCCCATTTCTGCATTAATCTTCATTCTTTGAAATCTGTGCATGTTTTATGAGTATTTTCTCCCATAATACGCTTTTCTAAATGTATTTTGTCAAAATACACATTTCTAAATATTTCCCCCTAAAAATAGATATTTTAAAATGTATTTTTACATCTCATTTGAGCCATGAACTGTGTAAAAACAGCTGGGAAGGGCAAAAGCCAGGACATTTGTCCTGCATATTAGTCTAGAAAGCGTGTATTTGATCAGTTTGTATTGGAATTCCTCAAGCATCCACAAATGAGCCCTGTCCCCAATTAAGAACAGATTTTCATTATGCTCTAAAAAAACCCCTCATTTTTGTCACTGCTCAAGAAACGTAGAAACAATTCATGAAAGGTACATGGCAGAAATAAGTTATGGGACACAGAAAATAACTGGGCTAGGAAATTCAGAACAAATTGCCTTTTCTTTTCAAAATGATAGACTGAAAAAAAAATTTAAATACCAAAATTAAGTTGCATTTCCCTTTTCTGATCCATGGGTTGCTGCTGTGGGTTCAAAGCACCGCTTTTGTGTAAATACGTTTACACTGTATTTTGCCTCTGAATAAGGATTTATATTTGAAACATTTTGGGCTCAATAAAAAATTCCGTGCACCTGGAGGTTCCCTCCATTTTGTCCCCTCCTTTGGGTGCTCCCCATTTTTCCTTTCCTGTGCTTAATATTAGGCCACATTCATTAATGGTTTCGACCATTTATAGTGACTGTATTCTTTTCATGAAAATAACTGATAACTGACTGTAGCAACTTCAAAGTGTGAAAGCATTGATTCAAGCTTGTTAGCAAATAGTTTACACATTTCTAAAAATGATGAATGGACCACAAGCTAAACTGAGCCTGACCAAATCTGAAATGAGTGGGGGGGCAATCACAGTGGGGTCCCATGCTAGCAGTGGGGTGGTCCCACACACTGCAGGCATGGGGTCCCTGACATTCTTGCCCAGAACCAATTCAGCCCATGGGACAAAAATGATTTCCGACCACCCCATTAGGGTTTGGGGACGGGGAATGAGAGCCATGTAGTAATTCTGCTTGGAATAGGATATATGAGATGGTAATAGACTCCAAAAATCCTGATTAAGGGCCTCTCTTTACCCATTTCTTAGTTTAAGTACACTCTTAAAAGTGTTAAGTATATCCCTTAAAATGTAAAATATGAATATGTCAAATTTATGTTTCAAAATGTGTGTATTATACCAGTACACCCGCCAGTGTATGTGGGTCCCTGCTCAGACTGGATGTGGGTCCCTGCTCAGTTGCAAATCCAGATTTCTTCTTGTGAAATGTATGAAACAACTCATAGTGCAAACGATTAGATTAGAAGCTCTTGAACCTCAGGTTCAACACTGCCAATAGAGAGGGATGGATCACAGTTTTATTTTCCAATCCAATTTGTTCGCAATCCATATCTACAAATATTTATATAGTACTGCACCAGGAATTGTGCTCAACAATAATTATATTAGTCTAGCATAAGAAGAAAGTGCAGTGCTAATTTTAGGCTATCTCTGTTTACTGATTCAGAAGAACTACCCTTACTTTGTGTGTTAAGTTGTTCTGCCAAGAGAATGAAGATTAAAGGCCAAAGTGTTGGGGTGCCAGAAATCAGCAAATTTGGAATGGCATGCAAGTTCCCTCCCAGCGAGACTGTGCAGGAAGCAC
This sequence comes from Anniella stebbinsi, assembly GCA_029215795.1. Taxonomy (NCBI): domain Eukaryota; kingdom Metazoa; phylum Chordata; class Lepidosauria; order Squamata; family Anniellidae; genus Anniella; species Anniella stebbinsi. Next base: position 97,344,349 of record JARDYH010000003.1, read on the forward strand.
GGCCCCACCCGCACCCAAAACCCTTTGGAGGAGTTGTTTTCATAACTGTACTGAGATAAACCAAGGGCCAAACAGTGGGACAGCAGCAGATCCATATGTTCAAGCAGAGATTTGCACCAAATTAAAAAAGAAGGGGATCCAGTAAAAATAAAAATAAAACAAGCTAATCAGCCTTTCCAAAATACAAAATAGAAAAGTTTTGGCCATTTTCCTAAAAATGGACCTGGCAATCCAATCTGGTAATAAATTCCTGAGCATAGGCACTACCACCATAAAGGCTTTATTTATTTATGTATTTATTTATTGCATTTATATCCCTTCTTTTTTCTTCCAAGGAACCCAAGGCGACGTACATAATTATCCTCCTCTCCATTTTAACCTCACAACAACAACCCTGTGAGCTAGGTTGGGCTGAGTGCCTGTGATTGGCCCAAAGTCACCCAGTGAGCTTCCATGGCTGAGTGAGGACTAGAACCCGGATCTCCCGACTCCCAGTCCAACACTATAGCCACTACACCACACCTTACTTCTTGCACGCTCTTTTTCCCTGATACGCCTTCTCTCTCTCTCTCTCTCTCTTCCCCCTCCCTCCCTCCCTCATGCCCAGTGGGTTGCTGGGAGAGGGATATATAGCTCTTGCCAGAGGTCTGAACTGCTCACTTGCAGAAGGCTTTTGAAATTAGGCCAAGGGCCACAGGTTACTGCCTAGAAATCCTAAAAGGTAGAATGCTCCAAGTTGCAGACCCACTCTTTTCTTCTATCTATCCTGGGTCACTCAAAACCACTTGAAAGGAGGAATACGTTGAAGAAAACTTTGAAAGCAAGAGAAGGAAATAGAGGCAAAAGGGGTAAATCTTTTCTTTTCTTTATCCTCTACCTCCTGTTTGGAGAGAGACAGTAGCCCTATTCAGACATTGGGTACCCAAACAGAGTGAACATGAGTTTCTTCTCATGTGTTTCCATCGTCCTGTACTTGTAGAGGGTGATGGTCTGAAGAGGAGAGCCTCCGGTATTCATGGAGGCCCTTCACGAGAGTCAGAATGTAGAATGAATAGTATAGTTAACGTGTTTGTTGGACTAGGAGTGGAGAGACCTGTGTTCAAATCTCCAGTCAACAATGAAGTTCCCTGGGTGAGTTTGAGTTAAATTGGCCAGGAAGTTACAATACAATTTATTTATCTTATATTCATTCTCATCTGCTTAATCTTTTTATGAGTCCTTCAGCATTAAATGTCAGATTCTTTTGGAGTGGGATGGGGGAAAACCTCAAACCCTGACTGTTTTTATATAAACAATAAACAATTATAAACCCCAAACCCTGACTGTTTTTATATAAACAATTTTTATATAAACAATTTATATAAACAATTTACTATTTGTTTTTTGTTTTTTGTTTTTAAATACTGATTTCAGACACAATTGCCTGGACTTATTTATTTATTTATTGTCAAAATGACATTTAAAGTATTGCATTATTTTTCTGTTGACGCCACTGCTAAGTGAGTAAAGCGTGTGATATTGTGGGTGAAATCTAAGCCAGTTCTCACACTAAACAGCTGTCTCTTGTTTCTTCAGCTACGAGTTGGTAATTGATCCATCATGTTGGTTAGGCTGCACTGTTGTCTTAATATATCTTCAACTGCTGGAATTCATGTACCTTAATCATGCCAGTATCATGGTATATATGGCAAATGTTAGGTTCTGACTTTGCCAGAATTTGTGAATATGGAAATTCATAATTTAGAAACAGGACCCCAATCTTTCTCTGCTCCCCGATCCTACCTGGGAGTAGTAAAGGTAGGATAAAGGAAGACCGAGTGTGAAATTACATGTTCTAATAATCTCAAGGCTGGAGCTGAGAATTTACCCCATCCTCGGTCACCATCAGGCTGTGTTTCCCCTCATCCAACCCATGATGTGAACAGAGAAACAGCTGTTATGAAGACATCGGGACATAAGTTTTCCTCTAAAAGAAGAACTCAATACAAGACTGCTGTTTTTGGCAGTAGCTCCATGTTTATCATACTGTGTAGTTTATTTAATTTTATTCTGCAGATTTATATCTGTCTTTCAGTCAAGTGATTTCCAAGGTGGCTTAGAACAGATTAAGAAATACAATAATAAAATACAAAGAACTTAAGACAATTCTAGCCTACGTGGCAGATGACAGTACCTACGGGTAATGGGACTAAATCCTATACTTAGGCAGCTATGACACAAGCCTTCTACATGCATCAGTGAAAGAGCCTATCTACACTACTGCTTTAAAACGGTTTAAAACGGTTTATAACAGTTTTGAGAACTGTTGGGGCCCAGGACACACTCCATACACAGTTTTCAAAACGTTTTCGAAGTGTTTTATCCTGCGTGTGTAGATGGGCTCATAGTGACCGATAATTGGGTCATATCACAATCTAAGGTGGGTGAGACGGGAGCCATTTTTAAAATTTAAGTCTTTACTGAAACAGAGGGTGGATCCGCATGATGATGGAGGGGGGTATAAGCCACGTAACTTATTTTCCCTCCCCATGCATTCTGGTTGTGAGCTATCTTAGGCTGACCAGATACAATCCAGGTCAGGGCTCATGTAACTTTAACAGTTGTAGAGAAAAGGGAATTTCAGCCAGAGTCATTTGTATGTAATTAGTTCCTGGTGAAATTCCCTCTTCAACACAAGAGTTAAAGGTGCATGCACTATACTAGAGTGACCATATACAAAAGAAGGCAGGGCCTCTGCAACTTTAACAGTTGTGATGAAGAGGGAATTTCACCAGGAACTAACTGCATACAAATGACACTGGCTGAAATTCCCTTTTCTCTACAACTGTTAAAGTTACATGAGCCCTGACCTGGATTTTATCTGGTCACCCTAAGCTATCTAATTAGCATAATTATCCTCTCTGGGTGAAGGTTGTCATGACATCTGAACCCAGCAAGGATGGCTGGCTGGGGTAGGTTACAAACCACTTCGAAACCAACGGCTTGTTCTAGGGTTTCAGGATAGTTTGTAAACCACCCCAGTCAGCCATCCTTGCCAGATTCATAACAACCTGCACCCAGTGAGAGTAATTATGCTAATTAGACAGCTTGTGACCAGCACACATGGGAAAGGAAAATAAGCCACCATGACTTATTTTTCCTCTGTGACTATGCGAACCTGCCCAGATAGTATAGGTAGAGTATAGGCACAGAGTATTTAAAAGACATCAAGACAGCAAAGGAAAATAAAGAATTAAAAGTATGTCCAATGTTGAAGATTTGGGTTAAAGTAGGCTGACCATATGAAAAGGAGGACAGGGCTCATGTAACTTTAAGAGTTGTAGTGAAAAGGGAATTTCAGCCAGTGTCATTTGTATGCAATTAGTTCCTGGTGAAATTCCCTCTTAGTCACAACTGTTAAAGTTGCAGGGGCCCTACCCTCTTTTGTATATGTCACTCTAGTATAGTGCATGCACCTTTAACTGTAGTGATGAAGAGGGAATTTCACCAGGTACTAATTGCATACAAATGATGCCTTCTGAAATTCCCTTTTCTCTGCAACTGTTAAAGTTACATGAGCCCTGTCCTCCTTTTCATGTGGTCAGCCTAGTTAAAGGACAGTAATAGATCTGAAAAGATTAGAAACTATTAGGCTGATGAATCCAAGAAAGGCTTGCCAGAAGTGAATATTGAGGAGAGATTCTAAGGAAGCATTATCAAGAAGAAGAAAAATATTTGTATTATATACTGAGGGCCAAAAATGGTACAACTGGTAAGCCTAAACAGGAAAATCAATTATTTACAAAAACATGTAACTGAGAAAATGAGAAGGCAATGATAGATTTTGCCGGTTTAAGTAAAATACCCAGACACAAGGGCTTAAATGAGGTTGGGAATTTGGGGGTGTACTGTGGCATGGCCAAGAGCAAGTTGTGGTTCAAGAAAGTACTGAATTGACCAAGTAATCATAGTATGCACAACTGTAAAGAGCACTGGGGAAGTTAGTCTTTAAATGACAGAGAACCTTTGAATAAACAAGAAATAACTTCCTCAGACAGAATGACAGAAATTAAAGAAGATAATTGTAGGTGTTATTAGGTCATTATTGCTTACTTCTTTCCCCAATTCCGGACTCTTTTTAAAGTTCTGGCTTCAAAGCTTTTATTTGGTTTAGTACCAGTCTCTAGCCACGTGGTTTCCACCATTCCCTGTGGGAGACTAGTACATTACTCATTATTCTTGCTGTTGGAAAATCTTCCCTGTGACATTCAGTATAAGTCATTCACTGCTCTGCTCCCAGGTTTGTTTCATGACTTTAAAAAATATCTCTCTCTCTCTCTCTCTCTCTCTCTCTCTCTCTCTCTCTCTCAGTAATGGTCAGAACAGCTTGACAAATATGAAGGATGCTATGTTATTGGACTGACAAAGAGGCCTTCGACTCCAAACCCATGTAAGAAAGAACTGCCAAGTAAAAGGGCTAAATGAAATATCTGATGCCATAATTGTTAAGACAATAGCATGGTAATAGGCTTCCCAGCTGTTTTTTTTTTTTACCCCCAGTGTGCATGCAGAAATTGGGGTTGGAAACAGTAGCATTCTTTGAGCTGGTTCACACATACATGCTCATCATTTGTTTTCTCTACATTTCATGCCTGTGTGAACTAGGTTCAACAAAAAACACTGCCTCTTAGATGATATAAAATTCTTGTTTATATATATGTAAGGGTTCATTCCTACATGCAAGTAATTTCTTGATGTGGCAGTAACTGAGTAAGGAACTTTCATGAATTGTGAATCAGCCCTTGGTCCATCCCAGGAAAACTCAAAAGGAAGGCAAGAGGGTATTTACAATTCCCAAGTTTTAATTTCTAAATTTGTTATACACCGTTGGGGCATAACATATTTTCTGAGATCTCCCTTACCATTAATTAAGAGGTTTCCTGACATAGAGAAGCACAAAGTTATAGTAATGTGCAGTTTATTTATGAAATTAATCATTTATTTATAGGGGAAGAAGGGCCTGCACATTCTTGAATCTAACCTCACAGTGACTCAGTTCACACGATTAAATAACCTACAGTTTGTGGGTTGTTGATCTGGTAGTTACCAAGTAAGGAACTTTCATGAAGTGTGAATAACCAAGAGTGCTGGCTCCAACCATTAAACCACTTCCACTGCACTAAACAGAGCTTGTCCTCAGTGACATGCAAACCCAAGACTTATGGGCTAACATGTCATGAAGAACAACCCATGGCTTGTGCTTCCCTGGGTCGTTTAGCACAACCATGGGCAGAAGGTAGACCTCCAGATGTTTTGGACTTCAACTCCCAGAAGTCTCTGCCATCATGCCCAACGGTAAGGAATGCTGGGAGCTGAAGGCCAAAACATCCGGAGATCTACTTTCTGCCCACCCTGGTTTAACACAATGGAAGTGGACGAGCAGTTGCGAGCCAGCATGGTTGCTCACTTCCGTGTGCTCCCAAACAACCCACATTTAACAAAACATGGGTTGTTTAATCATGTAAACTGGGTTAGCATGTCACATGCAGAGAGGAATAGAAAACAAGATGTAACATACTAAACAGAGGACATTATTCCTGATGGCTGAAGTAGGTATGCCAAGCTACATAATAAATAAAGACCAGGGAAGGCAACCCAAATAGTCATATCCTGGCAGGCTCCAAGTCACTGAACAATCTGAATGGGGGGGGGGGGATTCTTTCGTAACCCTGAACATGATAATACCCATACCTCACAATAAGCACTTACCTGTAGTTTGTATGGTGCTTCCCATTGCAGGTAACATGCTGGATGTAACCTAAGGTTATATAACCTAATCCAGCCTAACATACAGCTACTTTAGAATGACCTGTTAGTTTCAGTCTTTTGGGATAATGGATCACCATTAGGGTTACCAACAAGCTAGTCTGTCAAGTTAACCAGTATCCAATGCTCAGTAGGTCTACCCTCTAACTACCAAATTCTGCCTTAGCACCACCCATAATCTGCTTAATTTCACCTTGGTTCTATCCTAACAATCTAATTTCTGTTCTGGCCCACCTGTTTCGGCCAATATTTTTGAAATAAAAATGTTGGCAATACTAAGAAACATACATACTGTAGGGCACACACTTTGGCTGCATTCGGACAACACATTAAGCAACTGGGAGGGGGACAATCGTCAGTTGTGTTGCTTATTGTGTTGTGTGGAGGGTAACACGCTGCTCACAAACTACTGACAGTATGCTATTCCACCCAAATAAGCAACTGAGATAAACGACTGGCTTGCAAGTTGTTTAGCTCGAAGCCAGTTGTTTAAAGTGTTGTATGGAGGGGTGAGTGTGTTAATGGCATGTGGTGAGTGGGTTAAAACACAATCCCATAGAGGCAGGTGACAAGAGCGACCAAAGCGGCGGCTGCCACACTGCTACAACTGGTGCAACTTGCAGAGGCTGCTGGGATAGAACTGGGAGGACTGAGAGGAGGGAGGGTGGGGAGAGGGGTGGGGGCTGTGTCAGTCAAATGCTGGGTTGACTATTAGTCCACTCAACGCCAGCCCCAACCACCCACAGTTGTGTAGGAATATGATGTGTGGGGAGTACCCACAAAATAACCAACTGTGAGTTGGCTACTCAACCCACCATTGACTAATGTGTTGTCCAAATGCAGCCACAGTCATGCAAACTCCACATCCAACCAGTTGAGTATCTCTCACAGAGTTACACGAAAAGTCCAGCTGTTATTCTGGATCAAATTTAGAACATGATGCGGAATACATTAAGACAGAAATCCCTATAGTCTGTACCCAGGCACACTAGTGCAGTGTAAGAAATTCAATAAAAGCTCCTGAGAGTACCCAAAGTCTCCTCCCATTTAGGAGGCTGCAAACTTCATCTCTGCAAGATTCATTGCTTAGGCTTTGCCTGCATCGAGGGGCAGTTAATTCTGCCACATCTTTGCACTAAGTGAAACTGAATGCAGAGATGCTATAGAAATATGAGCTTCCTAGGAAGACATACTCAGAACTCACAGAGAAACACAAAAGGTTGATAGTTCTGAAGATAGGTGGTAGTAGTTACTCTTACAAATTCTAAAAGTAAATGTTCGGGGGCTGTAAGAGCAAAGGATGCCCAGTTTAAACTTTGGGGGAAATCCAAGTATGTTTCACCTATTAGAATGATAGAAAACACCATAGTAAACCATGACCATTTAGATGTAGGTGGATGGCCAAAGTAAACATTCTTGCATGAATGTTCCAGAAATTTCCCAAATCTAAACTTAAACTCAGGAAAAAGCAAAACTAAAACCTAATTTTTACAATTTAACCTTTCTGTCTAGGCAGGTAGACAGACTAATTGTCGTATGCACACATCTATATGCAGCAACCAAGCTACCCCAATCATATCCTCTCTTCCCCAGCTAGAAGGAAGGATAAGGGTACAGGTTGGGCCACGTGGAACCCACCTGACCAGCTGGTGAGAAAGAGCAGGGAGCTTTAAAAGGCCTGCAGCTACACCCTCTTCCTGCTTTATGACTGCAGTGTGGCAACCTAAATTCACTGTGCCCTGTAAGTCTGTAGTTAGTGTTATTAAAGCAAACTTTCCCAAGTTATACAGAGGATTTGCATCTATATTAAAACTTCCTCATAGATGAAGATTTTGCTTCATGTAATTCTTGCTTTTAATTCATGAGCTTTTCAGAAGAAAGAACCCCATTGTGTCCTCTGTCATGCAAGATGTTTTAATGGTCTATAAATAAAACATTACTATTTATAGGATTAATGTGGCAGCAAAACGTTGCATAACTGCTGTGTAGAACTACAGGTTTCAAGTCAAAGCAAATCATTCTGGTACAGCTGCTAATTTAACCGTGTGGTTCTTTACACACAAGTACTTGACTAGTTAACAACACAGACTGAATTATCATATTTACAGGGAATGGGTGCGCTACTGTCCAACAGTTTTACGGGAAATCCTGTGCAATGAACTAATGGCCTGTAAGAACTCTTTCTCTTTCTTTTTCTGGTTTTTTTAAAAAAAACAAAATCTGTCTCCTGCCTATAGAAAAACAAAGAGGGTTCATTGATTCAAGTAGTGACCATTAGGATTTTGCTACATGACTTTGACCTGATTGATTACAGGGGAAGCCCTCGGTGTTTCAATTAAAAGAAGAATTATATAGTGTCACCATGTGCATGATACAAAAAAAGAGAGATTCATGGCCAGTGGTGCTTACAATCTAAAATTTGAGACAAGGGGCTGCGGGGTTGTAGAGGAAGATGAAGGTGAAAATGTTGTCACCGATTGTGACTAAGTTGTCACAGGATTTTGCCCCAAATACCTGAAGAACCTTCTCCCACACACTTCTGCCTAAGAATTAAGAGTGCACTTCCTTCCTATCTTAGGAGAGACAGCCTTTTCTTTAGTTGTAAAGAGACTCTAGAATGCCTCCCATGGGAGATCTGCCTGAATTCATCACTGCTTGTCTTTGCAGGGCAGATAAGACTCATCTGTTTCAACAGGCTGCTGATTGACTCTTTCTATGGATTTTGGTCTGCTGATATTGTAGTATGATGTTCTGTATAGCTACTTTAGTATGTGTGCGGTTAACCTTTAAAACTCTTCATGACTTAGGACCAGGGTACTTGATGAACCACTAATCTCTATATGAGCTGACCTGTAGGGATGTCAGAGAAATCGGCAATGAAATCGAATGAATTTGGATTTCTATGAATCTGACCTACAGACTTGTGAAGCGTTTATTTTTACTTTCCAGAATTTTATGCATATTTAGTTGTAGAAAAAAAAATGTAAAACTAAAAAAGTGCTCCAAAATGCAAAATCTGTACAACCCTACTTACTTGTACCCTGTAGTCACCTTCACAGAATTTTATCTCTGGTGATTGGTTTTTATGGTGATCTGCCATCTGCTGTTTTGGAGGTTATTTCTGTTGTTGTTTAATTGTGTACACCTTATTGATTTTATTCTATTACTTTAAGTCCTGTTTTTTATTGTGAAATCAACCTAGACAAGTTTCTTTGAAGGCTGGGATATAAATGACCAAATAAATAAGTAAACAGTATTATGTTCACTTTATCCTAAGAACACATTTTTTTGTCAGCTGATTTTCTTATCATATAGCTAAGCAGGATGAAAAAATCTATTGGAAAAAAAAATCCAGCATGAAATTGAAAGTCCTTCCTCAGGTGAAATATCTGTGGAATTTCAGGGGAAGTCAAATGAGCCTTGAAAACAGTATTGAAATTGTTCACAGGGCATTTGCACATACCTAATTAGGTAAACAAACAGAGTTCAAGAAGGGTGTTATACAAAATAATCTCTATTGTTTATATAGAGGGATGATCCCCCCCCCCCCCCCCCCACACACACACCTAAGTAACTCCAACACTGATTCATTGTACTTGTGGTGGTATATTAGAACTGGCTTAGTGGGAGACATTTTCTTTATGACTACATAAATCTTTTCCATTAAAATTAGAGTTATTTATGCTTAGGACTACCTGTGCTTGCACCAGACCTGGTGAGCCAGGAGAAAGCCCTGCCAAGACCACAGACTAACCCAGACCTCCAGAGATTTCTAGTCAGCCATAAGGAGTGGTTGAAGAATGTAAGTTTTTGAAGGTGGGTTACGAGTCCCAAAGGGCTTAGCAGCTTATTTTAAAGACAGAGAGGGAGAGAGAGGGAGAGAGAGACAAATTCTGTAACTTTTTACCATATACTGACACCAATATGAAAAGAGGAAATGCTATGAATAATAAGTACAAAACTTTATCTTTTAAAAGCCCCACTCTGAAACATTTGCTGATACACCTTCCAAACTCTGCTGGGAATCTATAAAAAGTGGTATCTCAATTTCAACATGGAGAGCATATTGTGCCTGCAATATAATACAATAGGAGACATTGAAAAAGTCACATTTATGAAATTCTGAGCAAATATTTGTGCTAATGAAGGTTAAGGGGTTGGCAGTTCTGGAAACTGTATGCCTCTATTTATCCAGTCTAATTTCAATGCAGGCAGCTGGAGTGCAAGCTTCCCTCTATGGTCCTGGCAACACTTTCAACCCCAACCTAAACGGACCCTCTATAGGAGAAAGAAATAATTTATTCATTATGCTGACTGGGCTCTGGTCCTCTTTCAAGCCATGGCAGCCAATTCCACAAAATTCACACGTAGGGTTTTACAACATGACCTGTGGTCAACTAGTATCTGATCAGAGACCACCTAAGTCATTCCATTAAGACAACACATTGTAGCTGAACTAGACAGAAAAGGCCAGGGTCATTATTTGCTTTCATCTTGTGATGCATTTTCCAAATTAAGTGAAGCGAGCTACACGTATCAGACACATCCAACTAGGTACCAACGCTGCTACTTCCACCAAAAAGGTCAGGAAAACTTGAAACACTACTTTGTACTGACAGATCTCTTAAAGTACAAGTCCTTCTTTGGTCCACAGACCTGATTGTTTCTTCTCATACCTATTAAAAATTATTATGATCCTCACTTATTGGAAGAAACCATTTTTGAACAGTAACAGTGTTTACCGTCTGTGTGAACCAAGATGTTTCATTGTTCATCTTAAATACACAACAAAAGCTTCTGTTTCCCAATGGGCATTACATTATTCACGTAACTGAAGATCATCATCACCACTAATTTTAAAAGTTATCTTCCTCACCCCCCCCCCCCCCCCCCCCACACACACACACACTGCTGAGCTACTCCAGATGTCAGTCTGGTCCTTTCATGCTAGGATTAACAGCCAGGATAGCCCAAGCAGGAAGCAGTTGGCAGGGCAAAAAGTAGAGAGAGTATAATGAGTGCCCTCTGTATACTTATTTGCAAGGATACTTACTATTTGAAATAAACCTTTCTCTAATGTTTCCCAAAAACAATGAGGACTTTTAAACATATTTGGCATGATTCTTTGCAGCATAGGTGTAGTGCCTATGCACAGATGGAGCTCTACAGTGTTTACAGAGACCTGCTTTCCTTTTCTCTCGGATAGGTATGCAGAGTGCAATTGGCCATTCCTCAGACTACGCCAGCCCATTCCATGAGTGCAAACCAAGGGGGCAGAGAGAAAATAGGGCTCTCTTTAGCACTATGGGGGAATCACCCCTTCATATGAGCATTCTGCCTAGGTTGGGAAGAAACAGGCCCATTGTTCCTGCATTTAAAAATGGGATGTTTCATTGTTTTATTTTTAAAAAATGGCTTACAAAGTTGCCCAATTACTTCACACCTTGGTGATCAGTAACTCTCCTGGTAATTGATTTATAGTAATCCATAACTGAATGGCTAATTAAAAAATGCTACCTTTGGAAATGAGGAAGAAGAAAATGCACGTGAGTTTTCCTTCTTTTTATTTTAAGCAAAATTGCTTCAAGGGCCATATTTTATTTACAGGTCACCAGTTGGCTATTTACAGGCCCTAGTGGGCCATCCCATTCCCGATTTAAATGCAAGATCCTCTACTGTGGTAAATTAATGGGACTTGCTTTTAATATTCAGTGAAAGCAATTATGCACCACAACATAAATGAGGGACAACGACCTAAGGGAGGAAGATATACCAAATGATTATTGTCTATTAAAAGGTACCATATGGAGGGCTTTACACAACTCCATGGCGAGCAGGCTCACCTTGGCGAGAGGGAGAAAGAATAAAATACCAAAGCAAGCACCAGCAAGCCTCATGCCAATGAGGTGAAAGCAACAGCGACACCTTTAAAAAGTGGAGTGGAAAATGTTGAGCTTCCTGTCCAGCTGAAAGTTATTTCCTGGAAAAGAGTTTTTTTAAAAAGCCATTTAACCCACAAAGAAGCAGGGCTCTGTAAAACATTAAGTAGTGTATTTGAAGGAAAGTTTACTTTGAGATGTATTTGATGTTGTTGCTTGTCACTGAACTGTGTTTCTTTTCTCACCTTTTGCCAAAAAGAGGAGGAGGAGGAGGAGGGAAGGAGGAGGAGGAGGAGGAGGAGGAGGAGGAGGAGGAGGAGGAGGGAAGGGGGAGGGAAGGTAGGCATATCACTGGCAAGTGCTAATATTTTTCTGGGTACGTGTTCATTTGCTTTCACTAGAAAAAAAGAAGTGCAATTCACTAAGGATCCAATTTTACAGCAAATAGTAGTGGAATAAAGTAAATTCATTATTCTAACAATACAAAAAAGAAGAGGCAACCAATGTATAAAAGCCAGCTCCTATGATTCTTTCACAATTTAAAGTAATGTAGAAATTCAATTTTTGATAAGCTATGCAAATAAAAGGCTTGATTCTCTGTGGCCACCATTAAATTCTAGGATAACTTGAAGGCAGAATCTACCCCTCATCCTGAACACGGGGTCACCTAAGGACGGGATCAGGTTAGCTCCTGCCTCAGTGGTGTCCATAAGTACAACCCTTTACTTTCTTAAATAAGAGGGAATAGCTGCTATTCACCTCATGGTGAAAAAGTAAAACACTGCACATGACCGAAGACAATGGCTGAATTCAGATGACACAATAAGCAACTGGTGTGAGGGAAACAATCGTCACTTGTATTGACTATCGTGTCATCCGAATGCTGCCATAGTCAACTCAGCGCTGATCCTAATCCACACCACAGTTGATTATTTATTACCATGTTGTGTGGGGAGTACCCCCTAGATAAACAACTGTAAAGTTGACTATTACCCCACCATTGATTATCGTGTTGTCCGAATTCAGCCAATATGTCACACCTCTCACTTTATGTCCAGCCCTACTGACAGATATCCAAAAAAGGGAGAAATTAATCTCTACGTACAGTATGCACAGGAATTCATTGTACACTCCAGGGATTTATGCAATATATGCACACAAAAAACAAACACATCTGTCACAATGACAAGCATTTAGTTAGAAAGACTGAGGGCTGGTCCTCTCTCCACCTTCTGAGCAATAGCTAAGAACATTGACAACACCCACCAAAGACAAGAAATGCCATCCACTCTTCTGACATTATTAGGAATCTTTTCACATTTTGTTTATTTATACCCCACATTTCTACCAAAAATGGCACTTAAGGTGGCTTACAAAAACAATTTAAAATAGATTAAAACTGTGAAACATATTAAAATAAAATAAAAACATAACAATATAGGCAGTATAATGGGTTTTCCCACAGGATATATCCTTTAATATTGTGTGTTGTTGTGTATTACAGTGGGTGCTGTGGTTCAGCAACGGTTGCTTTTTGTGGAAGAAAAATATGGTAATCATTGAGAAGCCTCAGAAAGGCTTGAAGTCTCCGCGTTTGGAATAGGTAGATTATGGTTTTCACGCATCTTCACTTGGATGGGGTGAATCCCAGAAGCATTGCAGTAACCCAAGAATGGGACATGGGAAGTTCTGATTTCTCTCTTTTGTAACTCTGATACCTGATTTATCAAAACATTGCATGGTTTCCTAAAATTATAAGAACATAAGAAGACAAGGGACCATCTAGTCCAGCATTCTGTTTACACAGTGGCCAACCAGGTGTCAATGGGAAACCCCACAAGCAGAACATGAGGGCAACATCACCCTCCCACTCATGTTCTCCAGGAACTACTATACATTGGCATATTGCCTCTCATACTGGAGATAGCTTATTCAGTGGCGAGAAAAAGTTTGTGAACCCCTTAGGATTGTCACATATTTCCAACCTAAAATGTTATTAGTTCTTTATCTAACCCCACAATCCTTGATAAAGAACAATAGATTACCCGATTAAACAAATGACACACAAACATAATGCTTTTTTCAACACTTCTTTAGCCACAACTGATTCAACATTCAATATCCATTTGTAAAAGGTATGTTAACCTTTAGATTCAGTAACTGGTGGCACCCCCTTGAACAGCAAGGACTTCAAGGAAGCATCTCCTGTAATTGTTAGTCAGTCTCTCACATCGGGTTTGAGGACCTTACAGAAGTGTTTCAACTCCATGACATTTAAGGACTTCCTTGCATGAACAGTTTGCTTCTGGTCCTGCCACAACATTTCAGTGGGGTTTAGGAATGGACTTTTGACTAGGCCATTCTAAAACACAGAATTTCCTCTTCTGCAGCCATTCTTTTGTAGATCTGCTTGTATGTTTAGGATCATTGTCAGTTCAGCTTCAGCTCATGGGCGGATGACCTGGCATTCTCTTCTAGAATCTTCTGATACACTGTGGATTTCATGGTTATTTCAATGATGGCAAGCCATCCAGGTCCTGAGACAGCAAAGTGGCCCAAACCACTATATTCCCACCACCATGCTTGATAGCTGGGATGAAGTTCTTCTGTTTGAACTCTGTGTTTGTTTTCCACCAAATATTACATTTCTCACTGAGGCTCAAAAGTTCTACCTTTGCCTTGTCTGTCAGAGAACATTTTTCCAGAAGTCTTAGGGATCATCTATGTGCTCTATAACAAACTTCAGACAGGCAGCAACATTCTTTTTAGAGAGCAGTTTCCTCCTGGCTATCCTCCCATGAACACCATTCTTGTTCAGTCTTTTTCTGATCACTGATGAACACTCACATTTATCAAGGCAGAGTGGCCTGCAGATCCTTGGATGTTACTTTGGAATTCTTGTTTACTTCCTGGATAATATGCCGGTTTGTTCTTGGAAAGATTTGGTAGGATGACAGCTCGGTAGTGTGACTGTAGTCAAACTTTCTCCATTTGTAGACTTTCTGTCTTGCAGTGGATTGGTGGAGCCCCAAATCCTTAGAAATTGTATTGTAACCCTTTCTAGACTGATGAGCAGCAATAACTGCTTTTATGAGGTCCTCAGAGCTATCGTTTGATTATGGCATGATGTGTTTCCACACAACCATATGGTGAAGAGAAACTCACACAGTTTCTCATCCTTTTATAGGGTGGGGCCTCCCAAACTGACCCCTGAAGATCTACCTAATTGCTTAAACACCTGATTCTAATTATTCCCTTTAATTGAGCTTATGCAACCAGGGGTTCAATTACTTTTGCACATACCCTGACTCTTAAGTACCCATTGTTTGTCTGATTTATACATTGTTTTATCTCACAAGTCATGGAAATGGTTAATATAAACCCTGTTGGATATTTCGAAAAGGACTGGTTTTGATTCACGAAGGCTATCGTGGTAAAATTATGGAATTTCCATAATTATCATTAGAGTTCACAAACTTTTTGTCACCCGGGTAATGAAGCAGTCACATTAGTTAGGGCAGTGATTTTGACTATTGTTTATATTAAACTCTCAAAACCTCCCTTGTGGTTTTTCAAGCATTCGCCTGGAACATTAAAACAACTGAGGTAATGGGAGGGAGGGAGAGCTGGAGAGGGATTGTCCCTAGCTCCTCCTTTCTCTCCTGTGCTGAATTGCTCAGAATAGGGAAGAAGGAAAACCTCAAAACCCTGGCTGGGTGCCATTCCGCCATATGGAATTTCCCAAACTTAGTGGCTGACTTCAGTTTTATGATAAGCCTGGCAGGACATAGTAAGTGAAAAAAAGTAGCACATAAGTTTTGTTCCTGAGTACCAGAAACCTGGTCGAAGAAAAATGGATGGGGCAAATATGGAACCTGAATAGGTCCTAGTCCCCCTTTGACCAGATTACCTAAATTGGCTGGTTTCGGACAACACTTTAGTCAATGGTGGGTTGAGTAGCCAACTCACAGTTGGTTATTTTGTGGGTACTCCCCACATAACATATTCCTACACAACTGTGGGTGGTTGCAGCTGGCGTTGAGTGGACTTATAGTCAACCCAGCATTTGACTGACACAGCCCCTGCCCCTCTCCCCTCCCTCCCTCCTCCCTCAGTCCTCCCAGTGCTATCCCAGCAGCCTTTGCAAGTTGCGCCAGTTGTAGCAGAGTGGCAGCCGCCACTTTGGTCGCTCTTGCCACCTGCCTCTATGGGCTTGTGTTTTAACACACTCAGCACATGCCATTAACTTAGGCTGACCATTTGAAAAGGAGGACAGTGCTCATGTAACTTTAACAGTTGTAGAGAATAGGGAATTTCAGCCAATATCATTTGTATGCAATTAGTTTCTGGTGAAATTCCCTCTTCATCACAACAGTTAAAGTTGCAGGCACTATACTAGAGTGACCAAATACAAAAGAAGGCAGGCCCCCTGCAACTTTAACTGTTGTGATGAAGAGGGAATTTCACCAGGAACTAATTGCATACAAATGGCACCGGCTGAAATTCCCTTTTCTCTACAACTGTTAAAGTTACATGAGCCCTGTCCTCCTTTTCATATGGTCAGTCTACATTAACACACTCACCCCTCCATACAACACTTTAAACAACTGGCTTCGAACTAAACAACTTGCAAGCCAGTTGTTTCTCTCCGTTGCTTATTTGGGCGGAATAGCATACTGTCAGTAGTTTGTGAGTGGCGTGTTACCCTCCACACAACACAATAAGCAACACAACTGATGATTGTTCCCCCCACTCCGTTGCTTAATGTGTTGTCCGAAACCAGCCATTGTGTCTTTTAGAGCAAATGAGAGCCAATTCATCAAATACATCATCTTGGTTTCAGAAACTGTTTCCTCATATTCATTATTATGTTTTTTTCTTCTCAATACTTTACTACTTTGAATTTAGCTCACTGCAAAGAGGTCTTTAAGGAGAGGGTTAATAGTGTTTTTATCCAAATGGATCTCTGTGCAGTTGCAAGTAATAAGATAGCACCTTGGTTTGCAGTGACTAAGCTTAAATTTTAATGTGAATGCTACCTGACTCTAATTTCTAATCCTCGTCTTAGATCAGCCCTTGCACGATTAAAGATGCAACAAATAAAAACAGCGGTTTTAGAAAGGCGTTTTAACAAAATTTCTTATACCTCGAGACTTTGCCCCTGCCGTAGTGGCAAAATGGAGGATCTGCCTCATTACTTGTTCTACTGCCCTATCTATTCCCAAATTTGTTCTAAATATTTAGATTGTTTCCTTGAGAAAAAGTCCAGCTGGTCTGATTCAGAAAGAATACACTTTTTGTTTATATGGGATAGCAAGACTGTCCTATTGGCATTGACCAACTTTGCTCTTACAGCGCAAATGTATAGAGCAAAATTTCTGACCTTGCAGAATGTATGATTTGTCTTACCATTGTTTTTACTATACTTGTTGTAACCACTAGTTGAAACAATAAAGTTTTATCTATCTAGGTCTTAGACAAATGCAGGTTGGTGAATTTCTATTCCTTGGAAAAAAGGAGACGTACGGGTGGTTTGAATCTCCGACAGAGAATTTTGCAAGCAGTCTTGAAGAAAAAGAAAAAGAGCATAAGAACGAAATAAAAACCCTTCTGGATCCGACCAAATGCCTCATCTACCCCAGCATTCCTACAGGAGCCAGGCAGATGTTCCCCTTCCCCCAGTTGTTAGACCTAGCAGCTGATGTTCAGAGGTGTACTGTTCTGGCGGTTCCTGTTTAGCTATCATGGGTAAAAAGTACTAATTTTTTTTGACTTATTAGAGCTTAAATATCTTTTTGCCCAGCCACAAAACTGGCTGTAAAAGGCCATGCCCCCTGCCCCCAACGCCACTGTCAAACAGATGTTTTAGTTCTTCAGTCTCCAGTCACGGCAAACCAATTTCTTAGGAAGATTTAGCAGCAGAAAAAGAAAATAGCATCAGTACGCTCAGAGCCAGCTCCTGTGGTGAAATATTCATCACCTAAGTGATAGTTATATACTTCCAAAGTGTAAAGTAAATAGCCTTTTCTAAATCAAGACTCCCCGTGTTTCATGTTTAAACCACTTATGAACAAAAACACTTATTTATCTCTCTGTTCACAGCACATCACCTTTGTACAATTTCATTATCAGATTGTACTAAACTCTAAATATCTGAGATTAGAACAGCACTGCAAAATGGAAAACTATAAGGAGAAAAGAAATATACATTATTATTATTATTATTATTATTATTATTATTTACATTATATACCGCCCCATAGCCGAAGCACACTGGGCGGTTTACAAAAATTAAAAACTTTGGACATTAAAAATTGATACACAAAATTTAAAACCATAAAAGCATAATCAAACTTTAAAATAGTTCATAAATCGTTGATAGAAGTTAAAACTTCTATCAGAGAACTGATGATATTTTCAGTGCCAGAATTTAAAATGGATGCAACAAACCTGAATACTTTTGACATTTAAAACACATTCCCTGAATGATGTTATGAAGGCACAGGATACATTCCACTATTAAAGCAGAGCAGATCAGACTCTGTAATTGGTCTGGGAACTGCACATGAGACATTCTAACGAAGAGTAGTGGTACAAATGTAAGGGATCAATCTATCGGTTTTTCTGTTGTAAATATTGGTTGTGTGTATTTTCATTTCTCTGATTCAAAAATGATCACTTTTTTCCACCTCGAGAGGACACAGATCCAACCATAATTACTCCCGCGTCGAAAATATCACTTTAATATTTTAATACTGAGTTGAATTTCTCATTTTGGAAAATAGCTGTTATAGGGAGACAGGTATTAATGGTCTTTGTTTAATCTTATTGCAATTTGTAATTAAAGTCTAAATTCGTAGATTACTTTGAGCAACATTTAACCTGGGGGGGTGTCTATACGCTCTATTAACCCCTTAGCAGCTACCCAGTGGCGCTGCATTTAAATGACGGAGCTGCCAACTCACAGCTACATTGGGTTTCCCCACCACCACCAAACTGTGCTTTCAAAGTGCCAATATACAGCGATTTTTCCTTTGCTCCAGGTTATCCAGTGGGGAAAAAAGCTCAAATCGGCTACTAGCAGTGAGGCGCAGGAACGCTGGCCGGGGCAGGCTTTTCCGGCAGGGTAGCCTGCGCTCCCTCCTGCCCCATTGAGCTTTATCAGTTTAGCCTCATAGCAGCAATGCTGCAAGCTTCTGAGCTGATGCCCTTCCAAGGCATCATCGTATAGACACCCCAACATTCACGCAATGGCATTTCTATATCTGCCTGTTCTGTTTATTTTCACCCTAACTGGGCCTGATCTAAGACCAGATAATAAAAGATTAATTTTAGATTATTTACTCCCACCCATACTTGTTTATTTCTTTTGGCAAAGTACTATATATGATATTCTTTTTCACTAATAAGCAATTTCTTTCATTATAGCGTTATATGCATTGGAATAAGCAGCAGTGGACAGAGAAAGGGAAAGAACATTTTTAGAACAAACCATTTTAACTGCAGCACTCTCAACAGAGAAGTACACATTATGCTTGCTCCACTTAACTAAATCAATTCCCAACTTTTAAAATCACTAGAATACATACATACTGTACCAGTAATATAATACAGCATCACACATACACAAAGAAAGCACCCACTCACCCATGGAAAGCACCTCTTGACACAAAGATATTATTATTATTATTATTATTATTATTATTATTATTAATTATTAAACATTTCTATACCGCCCCATAGCCAAAGTTCTCAGGGCAGTTTACAAAGATTAAAATATTAAACATTAAAAATTGATATACAAAATTTAAAACTATAAAAGCATAAAAACAGACAACATACAAAGACCCTATCTACACTACTGCTTTAAAATAGTTTATAATAGGGTTGTGCATCGGATCGGGTCCGATCCATGATCCGAAGCCGATTCGACCAAAATCGGATAAATTATCCGATTACGATCCCGGCTTCTGGATCGTCTGATCTCATCCAAACTGGACCGGAAGGACCCGATCCGGTTTGGATAAAATCGGAGGATCGGACCTCCTCCTCCACTTCATGCTCCTTACCTGCCGGGGTCGTCCGCTGCCGTCCGTTGCCCCTTTGACTGAGAAACAGGCTTCGCGGCCTGCCTCTCAGTAGCGTGCCAGGTGATGGCACGCTACTGAGAGGCAGGCCGCGAAGCTGTTTCTCAGTAGAAGGGGGCAACGGACGGCAGCGGACGGCCCTGGCAGGTAAAGTGCACAAGAGGGAGGATGGGGCTTACTTGCTGGGGCTGTTCGCTGCCGTCTGCTGGCGCCCGCAGGCGCCAGTGGAATGCAGCAGACGGCCCTGGCAGGTAAGAAGCACGGGGGGGGGGGAGGCGGGACGGTCCCCCCACTTACCTGCCAGGGTGGCCGCTTCCCTCCGGTGCTCGAATCTACTGAGAAACAGGCTTCGCAGCCTGTCCCTCAGTAGCGCCCCAGGTGATCCTGGCACGCTACTGAGGGACAGGCCGCGAAGCCTGTTTCTCAGTAGATTCGAGCACCAGAGGGAAGTGGCCACCCTGGCAGGTAAGAAGCGTGAGTGAGGAGGGAGGGACAGGGTGGGGGGAGTTAGGCCCCCACTCACCCACACACTGCCATGTTTTCCCCATAGACTTGTATTGGGGGAAAGCTTTCTTTCCTCCAATGCAAGTCTATGGGGAAAACACCAAAAATGGCGGCCGATCCGAAAATCGGATGTCCAATTTTTGGATCGGGATCAGGTGCAATCTGATCCGAGGGACCTCCGATTTTGTCCGAATCGATCCAGGACGTCGGAGGTTCCGATCTGGGTCCTGATCTGATCCGGGGGGCCCTGCACATCCCTAGGTTATAACAGTTTTAAACTGGTTAATGATGGTTATTAACTAGTTTAAAACTGTTATAAACCATTTTAAAGCAGTAGTGTAGATAGGCTCAAAGACATGAAGAGGTTTTCTACATGAAGCTGTTAATCACCTGTTAATCCACTGTATCTACTTTCAGAGCCTATTCACATTGCCCTTAAAGCAACTTATATTCTGTTTAAAAACGTGGTTTTTTAAGTCGTTTCATTACATGGTAGAACACACTGAGCAGTACTTAAGTTTCCTAGTGACTGCTTCCTCCATCTTCAAGGTGTTCACTGGTGTATTACAGGGTTAATTCCTTGACTCTTCTTCTTTCATTTTTGTTTTGCAGGCTGCTTGAGTTATGGGGACAGAAGTGGGCGGGTCAAGCAGCCTGCAAAACAAAAACGAAAGAAGAAGAGTCAAGGAATTAACCCTGTAATACACCAGAGAACACTTTGAGGACGGAGGAAGCAGTCACTATGAAACGTAAGTACTGCTCAGTGTGTTCTATCATGTAATGAAACGACTTAAAAAAACACATTTTTAAACAGAATATAAGTTGTTTTAAGGGCAATGTGGATAGGCTCTCAGTTTCATCGCTGAAATAAAATCTGAGCACTCCATGAGGAAAGTTTCCTTTCCTCTTTTCTGCTACAAAACTCCTAAGTGACCGTGTGGTATAGAAGAATAGCTCAAATAACACAAGAGGAAACCTGTTTTCTTTCCCTTTCACAGAGCTTCCCTACACGAGGCATTTATTGTGCACTCACGATTCCTTAGTCACGGCTGTGTATGGATTCTTTAGACAATGCTGTAATCCTCTAGTTTTGCTTCTGTGTTTAAAAAGCACTTCCCTGGAGTTTTTCAGAGCAGGGAAAATGGGATATTATTTCTGAAATCGAAAGAATATCCCATTGTACAATTGTGATATTCTGCTACAGCACCGCACCACCTAGAGCTTATGCAGCAGGAAAACAGGAAAGGAAAAGCTGTTTGTGTAGAGCTCGGATCTCAATTCTGCCATGGCACCAAAGTAAATATAGCAATTAGCCTCCAAGTAGAAAAGCTCACAATTAAATGATGCATTTTCCCTGCTCTAAAATGATTTTAAAAATAGCGAAAACTGAGTGCAATCTACACAGAGATGCTTTCCAATGCACTTCATATTAAAACCGCATTTCCATCAAATTGGATTTGCAGCCAATTAAAGTGGCGTATGCAAAAAAGAAAAAAAGAGAACCACTCCCCTACCATCCTGGTATTTGCACTGCATGTTCCAGTTGTCTCCAGGATACAGTTCCTCCCCCAACCCCCTGTTTTATCAAAGACCTATAGGCTATGCAACTGGTGACCACTAGGCCATTCAGGCATTATGGCATAAAAGATTACATTGCAAGTGGTGAGAATAGCTGGAGTGAATTTTCACGGAAGGCTCACAAGAATGCAGATAATTTGCTACAAAATCAGCTAAAATATTGTGCATTTAGATAATGTGAGATGCCACACTAAATGCATATTGCACGAGAAGGAATAATGCTTGGTGACCCAAGTATGGCAACAGTGAAAACTTTCTGATCCAAGAGGAATATGTAATATACTCAACAAAAGCATGGCAAGTTTTGATATCGTTTTGGAACAGGATTCAGAATTGACTGGACCACAATATTTATTCTCCCTGTCTTTGTTTCTTCTGGTTAACAGGTCTTTGAAACTTCATGCACACACGCAGAGAGATCTTCTGCAGTAAGCTTCTATACTCATCTATCACTTCATTTTCCCAATGCCTTTCTTCAATGCAGATACTCACATCTTTTTTAAAAAAATATTATAACTAATGACAAGCTCAAATTTAAAAATATCTCATTTACAGAGAGCAATATTAATTACATTAACCACCAGTCTTTCGATGAGTTAACCCTATGCTTTTCTGCAGAGAAGTAAGGCCCACTGAGCTCAATCACATTAATTCACAGGCAAGTTACGCATACTGGATTACAGCCTAAGTCAGTAACACACACGATGATGATTTTGTCTCTCTAAACTTAAAGCAATTGTACCCTGATTGATAAGTCATTGCAGAAGCTCTGTATGCTTTCCATCTCGAATTGGCCAGGAGGTGGCAGGCTTTTCTTTGAGAACCTTCAGTTGTCACTCATTGTTTTATCTGCTAGAGGTAGTATGGTGATATGGGGTATTTATGTATACAGAACTTTAATAAAGCTGCCAACATTTCTGACACCACAGAGAGTGCTTATTTAGAATAGAAAGTCATGGTACCCACAGGCACTTAGATGGCTTGACCACAGCCAGACTCTATCTGGAGCCTGTACTCTGGTGGAGGCATCTGTGTTCTCGCTAGCACACAAGCTATGGTACAAAATAGTTACTGTACTTCAGGTATACAGGCAAACCAGGATTCTCTTGTTAAACAAAGCTTCATTATTTCTTCTGCCCGTTTCCCAAAGAGTTTCATGCTATCACACATGAATCTGCAAAATCAATGCTTAACCAGGGTTAGCTTGGTTAGGATGTGCAAACATGGATTGTGCAAGCAACATTTAACTACCAAAGCAGATTTGTGGCTGAAATTACACTAGATTTATTTTATATTTTGATGATGACGATGATGACGTCTTAACAGCATTTCTATGCCACCCCATAACTGAAGTGCTTTTGTTGGCATACATAACAATGGTTAAAATATTTATTTATTTATTATTGCATTTATATCCTGCATTTTTTTCCCTCCAAGGAACCCAAGGCGGCCTACATAATCCTCCTTCTTTCCATTTTATCCTCACAACAACCCTGTGAGGTAGGTTTGGCTGAGAGTCTGTGACTGGCCCAAAGTCACCCAGTGAGTTTCCATGGCTGAGTGGGGACTAGAACCTGGATCTCCCGACTCCCAGTCCGACACTTTAGCCACTACACCACCCTGGTGTGTGTGTATGTATATATATATATATATATATATATATATATAATGAACAATAAAGATACCATTACAGTATAAAACATATAAATGCAAAGATTAAGCAATAAAATTAAACACAAGCAGGTCTTAACACTTTAAAAAGCAGAAACCTTAAAGCACATCAAAAAGCCCTAAAATGCTCCCAAATATGCTTGGGAGAATAAAAGCTATTCGTCTAGGGAAGCTTGAGAGAATAAAAGCTGTTTACCTATACCTGCTCGCATGATCCATCCACAGAAAAAGGCCGGTGGGAACATGGCCAGCATCAACGGTAGGCACATGGCAAGGCCCCACACCCCAGCAGGGCCCTTCTGACAAGAGCTGCCTAGACCTGATTCTTTCTGTCACCACTGCAACCTGCTTGTTCATCTACCTCTCATTCTGGCTCAGACAACAGCGGTGGTGCAGAAGAAGCCACTGCCCATTTAGACCAGGAGGACCTGGTGGAAATGCTGGTAAAAAAGAAGACTCATTGAAGGAGGGGGATACTGGGGTTGTCTTGCCCAAGGCCAAGGGCACTCCGAACTCTGGAGCCGGCACTGCCCTGAGGATACTCTCTTGATAGCAGAAAGTAAATCATCTCTTGCTCTTGCCCTATCACGATATTAGGGGTTATTAAATGGTGCAAAATCCTTCAGCTTTGTTTACCACGTGGAACTGAAGCTTTACTATACTGACCAAACAAGTCTTCGACTATACAACAGAACATAGATACATGTACATATCACTGAAAATACAGAGATTATCTCCAATATATTTATGACGTGCAAATGAAGTTTTCAGTCTCTCGCTCTAATCGACATACTCTGATCTGTTCTTAATGCTCTGGTTAGCAACTAATTTGACCAGGGAGGGAGAGAGGTTGGCAGGATAAGGCTTCTCCTCATCTCCCAAAGTGAAGCTAGCCTCTCATATTGGTTCAGTCATTCCACCCAATTACCTTTCTTTGCTCTGCACTGGCTACCATGAGACTGGCTGGTGTTTGACTGGGCGAGCACATTTGACCCTGAGGCCTCCAGTTGCCAAACCCTAACTTAATGGCTACAATGTACCTATGATTAAAATACTTAACATGCTTGGAGAATAAGATGTCAGCTTTTTATGTACTTGTGAAATGGGATAATAAAAAATGCCAACTGGAGACGGGTAGAAGCCAAACTCATAAATCAATGTTTGGGGTCTATGCCAGATAGATAATACTTGGCAGCTTTAGAGTTGCTAAGTTGACTGGTCAATATGAAGGGTTCTGAGAGCAGAGCTGGAGAAAGACTACAGTCTCCTGTGTTGGTTTACTCCAAAAGTTAAGTTTTATTATAAATAGCTATCCAGAACTTAAAAATGAAAGCAAATATTTTTAAAACCTCAATTAACTTGAATTTCACGATTATTTGAACCTCCTGCTTCCTAGCCAATGTAATTATGTAAACAGATTTTCAGAGAAATGTCTATATAAACGGGTGTGCCCTTATGTGGGTTTAATTTTTGCCAGGGGCCCTCCATAGCTCAGCTCTGATGTGCTTTTTCAGTGTCAGGACTGAAAGCCAGAGCAGATGTAGAATATATGAAAGTAGAATCAAGAATAAGGGGGAAAGGCTTCTGAATCAAAGGTTGGTATTTACAAATGAACTTGAGCTCTGTCAATCTTTTCTTTTCCCTAGAAATTGAGCACTGCCCACAGGCCATTACATGCTGCATAATGCAAGCCATTTTTTTCCAGAGTGTTGTGGCAATACACAGACAAATGGATAAAACAACCATCTCTGTGCTTGCTAACAAAGTTCTACCACTAATGCCCAACCCAGTGGTAATTAGGAAAAAAAAAACATTGCTAGTTTCAACGCTACCCTGAAACTGTGGTTTTTGATCAGGAAGTAGGGCAGGCTTTAGAGTGAGGTAAGGTTGGCCATTTGACAGGGTCCCATGACAAGGAAGGGTCTCATTGTCCTAACAGTGTCATTCTGCCTCAGAAAGATTGAAAGTTTGCATGCACCACCTCTTTCAGATGGGGGGGGGGGGGGGGCTTGCAAAAGAATCCCAAATCTTGGAAATAGCACTACAAGAAATCTATTTCTTCTAATCTCAGGTAGGCTGTGATTACTCAGTGGGGAGAAAATACACTCTGTATATGCCCCAAAACATTTGTTCACTGAAACATGGCACAGAAAAGTAATTGATGGGTGGATTCCCGCCACGAACATCTACATTATTTTTCTGTTGTACAAACAGCATATTTGGGTGGTCCTTCTATAATAAAGCCAACACAACAGAAGTTAGATGTTCTGTTTCCACTAACCAAGCAAGGCTTTACTTTTAAATTTTAACATGTGGCCTCTGAATAATAATTCTTATTCTCTACTGCCGCTCTTTGGGTTCTGCGCAATTGAGGGTGTTTCCATAAGGCATTCGTTGTAAAATGCTCACATCTATTCAGAAATGTAATCTAAGCCTCCCACAGCAGCTTTTCATTAAATAAAAGGGTGGCAGTTACATGTATCTGCCATATAATATCTACCTTGGCACTTAATCACACTGAATTTCAGCTATGTTGCTGCAACATGGCCAGCGGATGGTGGAGCTACAGCACCTCCCACTTCTAACCAATCTGTGGAGTCCCCTTTCTCTAGAGAGGGAATCCTAGGAAGCCAGATCCTGGAGCCACTGGACCTGCTCAGTTAAAGCCCTGAGATACATGGTGGTAGAAGAACCTTCCCCTTTATTTATTTTTTTATACTGTTCCAGTTACTTCAGATAACGTTCATCCCACCAGTTCCAGGCTTGCAGGGCAGAGGTGTCTTGTGACACCAATCCATGTGGTGGGGGGAGGGAGGGGGGTTTCCATGCAAAAGCTGGCAATTTTGACAGGGTATATACTCATTTCAAATAAACACTAGCCCATTTCGTGTTTCTTAGGCTGCCTCTACACGAGATGTTTAAAGCTCTTTGAAGTCTCATTAAAATTTTTACCTCTACAAGAGCGGAGCGCAAATCGGGAGTTGAGGCACGTTTTCTCTCTGATTATGCGCATTATCGAATGCGCGTTAAATAGTGAGTTTTATTTTGCTGCGGCCGTTAAAGCGCATTTTGACTATGTGAACAAGCGATTCTCCGCATTAACTACTTCTAAAGCGCATTTCAAACAACCGGTAAGGCCACCAGTTGTGCGCTCAATTACCTCCCGCGTACAGTCATTTACCATAAAGCGCTTCCGAGAAGATGCGCATAATCGGAGAACCAGGCGTCAAACCGAATTCTTGTAGAGGGGGGTCTTAGGCAGCAGTAGATAAGGAAAAAACAGCTCATTCAGGGTACATGGTGAAGCTTGCCTAACCATCCATATATTAGGGAAAGGGTGATAGATCACATGCTTTCCTTGCAGAAGGTCCCAGGCTCAATCCCTGGGATCTCCAGGTAGGACTGGGAAAATTCCTGCCTGAAACCATGGCAGGCCAGTGTCAGTCAGCATTGACAAGACTGCGCTAGGTGGACCAATGGTCTGACTCAGTATAGGGTGGCTCTCTATGTTCCTAACTCTCTCCTACATGCTCAGTGGTGTAATGGTATATTTTGAAGTGCTGGCACTCATCATGACAGGCCCCACAGCCACACCGCCAAGGAGCGTCCAAACATGCAGGCAGGAACAGTACTTCTGTAAAGCTAATGGGCCTGAATTGCCCATTCAAGGTACCCCAAAATACGGGGAACAATATATTGTCACTGGGAAAATTCATTCCCCCGCAACTACTGTGAGGATTGCAGCTAAGCTCACAGGAAACAAGGAAATCTTTCTGTGCTGCGTCCCTGTGAGCCCTGACTACATGATGCCACCGCATCATTTCCTTTCCCTTTCCAAGAGCGTTCCCAAAAGTTTTGCATAGCAACTGAACTCTTCAATATAGTGGATTCCTGGTATGTCTGGGTTTTGCTAAGTTAGGCTGCCTGAGGTGGTACATGGCTATTGAACCAACACAACGGAACAGAGTTGAGGACTGCGTCCTTAGAAGTCTCTCTCTCACACACACGCACACGCACACACACACACACAATTTCAACTGCATTTGTGCTCCTCCATAATGTCACACAAGGTGTTCTGATTTGTCCTTTTTTTAAAACCATAATAGAATATTAATAATACATTGTCATACAAAAAAAATCCATTCCTTTGAGACATCGCCCAATTTCTAAGCATTTAGGAGGGGAAATGACAGTTTTACTGTCCAGACAAACTCTGTAAGCGTTAGGAGCTGGAAAAGGTTGGCGGACCATGCAATTATGTTGAAGCTCATAGATGGGTTGAACGATAGCTTGGAAAGAGCCATTATTATTGATTCAAGGATTATTATTTGAGCATAAAGCATTCTTGCGATCATGTAAGCAAACCAATCTCCTCCTCTCCCTTTGTTCTCTTCACTACTGTTGGAATTTAGCTTGTAAGCTCCTTAGAACAGGGTCCTGCCTTTTTTTCTGATGAAATTCTTTAAAGAGCTTGACAATGCTCGGTGGCGGCTGATGACTCCGATGTCACTGGGGCGGTGAATCCTCTCCGGGTTTCAGTCAAAACTCTAAAGGAGCTATCCAAGGTGCTTCACACCTTAGATAGCTCTTTTAGAGTTCTGACTGGTTTTTGACTGAAACCTGGAGCAGATTCACTATCAGCATCCACTGATGCTATATAAAAAGTAATAACACCAGATGTAGACATACAGAGGTCCTCTTTGGATTTGCTTTGCTGCCATTCATAAATGATCTGAAAACTGAGGTGAGCAGTGAAATGACTGTGTTGACTAGGATATGTTGGACCTGGGACTGAATGGTCGTACAGGAAGGTCCTTTTTAGACAGCCATGTGTATTACTTCAGTTGTGAAGCACACGGCTAACATTTATCTTCTCTGCCCCATTCCTTTCCCAGCCATTCCAAGCTTTATAAGTGCTTCTGCATTCCTGATATGTTAGAGTAAATGAACAAAAGCCACTTCAAAAGGTAAGAGAGGAGATGCAGGACACAATTATCAATGAATTGTTATTCGCAAGTGCCAAAGATACTTCTTTGTTTTTACACAAATACAAATCATTAACTCATCACAGGTTTTCTTGACAGGGTTGGGTTCATTTGCATATTTTTCTTATGTTGATAACTTTTCATCCAACATTGGTATAAGCTGGTTTCTAGAAGTTGCTTTCTAGATTTTACATCCCTTACTTTACAACACTTCTGAGCAAGACTTATGACAAGAAACATTGGTACACTTCCAGTACTGAGTGATTTGAGAAGCCTCCTTCCCCTAGCCTTTTTACATATTTTCCCTTGTTCGAAAATACTGCCTTCCAGTGTATTTTCCCACCCGTGCGTACAGCTTTCTATTCTCGTCAGTGCTTCCAGTCAGTCTGGAGTTTGCCTGAAGACTGTTCAACTATTATTTTTTTATTTTCACACAGGTGTGGAGAGATTTTTATTTCTCTTCTCTTCTCTCTCGTTCTCTCTGGCAAGTAGCCTGCTTGTCAAGTTGCCGGTGTCGATTTTAAACAGTGCCTTGTTTCACAAGACACTTCTTGATATCTTAGCGGCATGAATTCTGACACATTTTCCTTTCAGTTCCTCCACAAAAAAAGCACTTTACACTGAAACCTGGCAGAAGTAATGCCGACGTCATTCATCTACCACCACTTTTAAGTGACCAAGGAAGGGAGAGCTTCATGTCCTTTCTTCCAAAGCTGTGTTTTTTAGACTTCCTACATAGAAACATAGAATATTAGAGTTGGAAGGGGCCTATAAGGCCATCGAGTCCAACCCCCTGCTCAATGCAGGAACCTACCTTAAAGCATCCCTGACAGATGGTTGTCCAGCTGCCTCTTGAAGCCCTCTAATATGGAAGAGCCCACCACCTCCCTAGGTAATTGGTTCTATTGTCATACTGCTTTAACAGTCAGGAAGCTTTTCCTGATGTCCAGACGGAATCTGGCTTCCTTTAACTTGAGCCCATTATTCCGTGTCCTGCATTCTGGGTTGATCAGAAAGAGATCCTGGCCCTCCTCTGTGTAACAACATTTCAAGTATTTGAAGAGTGCTATCATGACTCCCCTCAGTCTTCCCTTCTCCAGGCTAAACATGCCTAGTTCTTTCAATCTCTCCTCATGGGCCTTTGTGTGCCTCTACAAGAGTGATTTAAAGCTCTTTCAAAGCGCATTACCAATTTTACCTCCACATGAACGGAGCGTAAATAGGGGGTGGAGGCGCTTTTTCTGTCCGATTATGCGCATTATCGAATGCGCGTTAAACAGCGAGTTTTAATTTACCGCAGGAGTTAAAGCGCCTTATGACCATGTAAACATGCAATTCTCCGCATTAAACAACTTTAAAGTGCATTTCATACAACCGGTAATGCGCTTCTCCACATCCCTTGTATAGGGATTAGGCATAAAAGCGATTGGGAGAAGATGCGCATAATCGGCCAACCGGGCATCAAACCGAAATCTTGTACAGGGGACCTTTGTTTCCAGACCCCTGATCATCCTCGTTGTCCTCCTCTGAACATGCTGCAGCTTGTCTGCATCCTTCTTGAAGTGTGGTGCCCAGAACTGGATGTAACACTCAAGATGGGGAGCTCTTCCATGTCAATTTATCTTCCAAGTAATTCCTCTGCAGAGCCTTGCAACAGGGGCACACAACTGTTTTGGTCCCGAGGACTGCATCAAGTGTGCCAGGGGCCACATATTTGCCTACATGCACGCACATACACATACACACTCACACCTACACACTCATTCACACACTCAGACATGCATATACGTTTATATTCACACTCGTACACACAAATACATGCACACACTCATTCATACACACACATACACAGCCTAATGCAAATGCAGGTAACCCCCAGACAGGGCTTTCTCTTGTTGGTGTTAGCAAGGGAAACAGTACCTTTAACTCGAATCTCTCTGGAGATCGGAGATAAGGGAAGGGTTCCTCTTGCTAGCTCTACACACTTTCCCTAGCTAATGCTAACAAGGAAAACCCTGGGCAGGATCCCCCCAGCTCTGCGGGCTACATGGTCCTAGATGTTTATTCAGTGAGTTATTCCACCCAAGATCAGAGATTCCACCAGTGGAAGAGAGGCTCAATGCATTGTTACATACTCCCAGTTCCCCCAAATTGCATACTACAGAGTTTGGCTTCCTTTGAATGGGAGTCCAAAATTATGGTATTTTTGGAATATTTGCTTTATTTATAAATGTATTAGCAGAGCTTAGAGGAAACAAGCAGGCAATCCTATAGCAGGCTTCCTCTGTCTAAAGTCAAACTGACAGTTTTTCATATACACACACAGCGTTCCCCCCTCCTGCTGCCTTCCAGGTGTTTGAGATAACAAGTCCCAGCATTCCTGACCATGGGACATACTGACTTGCAATGATGGGAGTTGCAGACCAACAACTTTGGAGGGCATCAGGGTGGGGAAGGGCTGCTCTAAACAAAAAAAGAGAAGTAGGTGGCTCTAAGTTGTTCGTCATCAGTTTTCCACAACCCCACTGTCACCTCTGCATATCACATTCTCCATCCTGTCCTCATGGTTTATCTGCTTTGGGAGAATGAGAATTTCACTTGCACTTTTTGCCTCTTTAGGGATGATGTGGTGTTAAGGCTTGTGAGCCTTAACTCCCAATTTCTCTGCTTTTTGGTGCTTGGTTGAAAACTGTAGAGCCTTAACGTTGTTTTGTAAATCGTAGGGTATATATCTATATCTATATCTATCTATATCTGACAAAGGCTAAAATTCTTCTAAATCATTTAAGTGTGATATGCCTCAAGGAACTCTGGCCTATAGTTTTAGGCTACATTAAACCCAAGGATGAATGTATTTTGACTCAGTTTCCCCGTAGGCAGAGATACATCAGATCATTTAAATTAAATGTTTCCAACAGAACTGACAGCAAAACCCACAAAGTCAAATGATTTTAATTCTACTGTAATGACATTTGGTTCAAAGCTAATTTCAAAATAATTAATGTAAAGACTGAGATATCTAGGTTTCAAAATAAAAAGTAGAAAATTTTCAAGTGCTCTAAGACTGGGTCAATCCTAGTCTTATAATGCAAAGATGCTATCTCTGCTATTCTTCAAACAAGTCATCCTCATGCTTAAGAACTTACCATGGAGTAATCAGGCTATTGCAACCATCATACCACCGATCATATTTAATTAAAAATAGATCTGCCCTGATTGTAACAAGAAATGAGAAAAAATCCCCCTTTCTATACTTTGATTCATTTTATTTCAGCATTAATAGAAGTTGTTTTATGGCAGGAGAAAGTGAACATATCACACAAGACTAAGCATGTGTCTATGGCCTCAAATTTTTAGGATCCTGAAACCAAGGTCTTTGAAAGGGAAAAAAATAGCCTCTGTGAAAAAGCCAGCCAATTCTTCCTGATAAATAAATGTTGCTCATAATACAGGCATCCATGTGCTCCATCACACCAGCGATTTATCGCACACTTGCCATACCTGGTATGTGGTTTTGCAGCCTGGTACTCACATGACTTCATCCCTGTCCTGCACTCATCTCGCCCCTTCCCCCCCTTTGCTGCATTTTATTTTGGTGCGGGGAAAGTCTGGATTATTTTCCCCTTTCACTTTTTCCTTTGTCGGGGGCATGTGCAAATGGAGTCTTGCTGAGGAAAGGGGAATGCGGACGGTTCCCATCCTCCAGCATGTCGTCGTACGTAGTTGTGCTCAGTCGGATGAATGGACTTTTTAATACTCCAACCCACCCACCCTTCATCGCCTGCAGAAACGGAGCCCAGATGAAATCTTAAATCAGTAATTGCTAGATAACAAAGATGGAGTGAGGGGGGGAAAGAGCCCACGCTCATCGGAGTACCACAACCAATGAACTAGAGGAAGAAGGAGAAGGGGTGGGATGGAGCGGAAGGGCAAACCAGTGAAAACCCATGTGAAAGGGACTGTGTGTGATGGAGCCCTTGACTTGCTTATGAAATGGAGGTAAAAAACACGGAGGCAAAGCCGAGAAAAAAATAGGTGTGATGGGGCTCATTCTTGTCATACAAGAGAAGCCCTTGCTGTTGGATGGGTTTTTCTTTCTTTTTTGTTATGACCCATCGGATCAGATGCTCCCAAGCACTTTTGGAGTCCACATGATATTGCTTGTCAAAGTGAAGGTCCAAGGCAGGCATTGACTGGGTTTGGATGACACAATAGTCAACTGTTGATTAAATAGTCCACAATTGGCTAAATAGTCCACCATTGACTATTGTGTCATCTGGTGAGCATTTTCCACACAGTGGTTGGTTATTTCACAGAAATAACCAAAGCAAATAATCAACAGTGTGGAGAGTTGAATATCTGCACAACTGTTGATTATTGTGTCGTGAGGTGGGCTCTGTTGACTATTTCATGTGCCTACAGAATTGCAAGGCAAGGACAGAAGAAACCCTTGCCGCTCTTGCCCAGCGGGGATCTGTGTCATTAGTCCCAGGAAGCGTGTGGGGAGCCACCGATCATGAGGCTCCCTATGCGCTTCCCGGGACGTGCATCAATGGAGATCGGGGCGGAGGGGTAGCAGGATCTCTCCTGTGGCTGCAGTGTCAAACCATGGGAGAAATCCCCCTGCCCTGATTCCTGAAGCCCATTTGTGGATACTAGGAGGGCGTGGAGGGAGATGCTCACTGTCTGCCTCTGCGCCCTGCTGATATCCACAAATGGATAGCGGGGGAAGGATATGCTCACCTGACACTGTCAAGGACAGCATCATGCGAATGTCTCCCTTCCCCCTGCTCTGCTATCCATTTGGAAATGGGGACAGGGCTATGCTTCCATCCCCCCAAACCCATTTCCAAATGGATAGCCACACCAAGCGCTGTCAAGGGTATCAGTAGGAGCAGAACATGCATGTGGCACCCCAGCCAGGGATCGTGCATGTCACAGGAAACATGGGGGTACCGCGATTGGTCCATGCAGTACTGGTTCCCATGAAAATCCCCTTTCATGCCAGGTCACCCCACCGTTGGAACAGGAGGAGCAGAGCATGGCACCAGGTACTGACAATGGGGGGACCCAGCACGAGGGAGGATTCCCATGGGAATTAGAGCCGTTATTCAGTGGGGAGGACAGAGAGGGGGTTGGGGGTGGGCAATAGTCAATCTTGTGCTAATAGTCAACTCCAGAGATAACTATTTAGGGGGGTACCCAAGACAACTTGATAATAGTCATCCATGGAGTTGACTATTAGCACAGGGTTGTCTTTTGTGTTGTCCAAACGCGGGCACAGTTTTACTGCGATGTCAGGTCTAGATTTAGATTTGTGGAAAACCTAGTCATTTTACAAACTGAATTCTTTAATACTGCACCCAAGCTACATGCAGAACCTGTTCAAAACCATGCATAACTTAATTTTTTTAGAAAGACATATTGTTTTGGTACCTGAGAAGGTAGATTTTAAAGTCCATTGTCCACAATTGTAAGATGCCAATGGGCTCAAACCAGGGAATCTGGTAGGAGGGCCCAGGCACCTTGGTCTCTTCATCAGGTTATGGGAAGAACTTTAGGCCTAAGCTTTTCAGGTGCACAGCACCACCTTGATCATGGCTGGAAAGTGAATTGAAGCTTGTCATCCCAACTCATAATCTGGGAAAACACTATTGGCGCCAATGGTAACTTGATATAATTGTTGTTTCAGGCCTCGTTCCCCAGTCTGAGAAGTTAATCAGCCAAAGTACTGACTCCTACAGATTCCTGAAGCCCTGATCTGCCCTCTTCACTTATACTGTTACATTTTGGTACTCAGCTACCCGAATGCCTGTATTGTACAGCTTCTTCTGCATTTGGCCTGCTGTTTCTTCTCCATCTTGGACTAAAAGCCCTAATTACATTTTACACTCAAGATGCAGTATTTCCCCCCCCCCCCTGTACAATTGTGAGTGTGGGGGGGTGTCCAATTTTTATTGGGATCACTAATGCAGGGATTTTTTTTTCTGCCATGGGTGGGGGGGGAGGGTTTGCTAGTAAAATTTGGGTCTGGAGAGGGAAGTATTAAACCCATCTCTGCATGAGGAGGCAATGAAAACTAGATCCCTCAATTATGTGTATGTGGGGGAGACACAATGAAAACTGGATCCCCCAACTGTGGAGGGGAAAAGATGCAGCTGCTAGCTACATCTTTAACGTACAGCTTGCTTGGAAGTTAGCTGCACCTGGTTCCTTTGGCTGCTGCCTCTGGAACATGACCTGTATTTGGGGGCTGCCTTGATGAGGGCGCATTAGTGCCTCGAGCCCCCAAAACCTCACACTTGTGCTCCTGTGGGTTGTCCCCATGCTAAGGAATAAATGTGGGGTTTGCTGGGAGGAGGAGTGGCCGTCTGGTGCACTGGCACGCCTGTGCATCCATGTGTCCCTCACTGGCACACTTGCGCATCCATGAGTCCCTCACTGGCACACCCGCGCATCCCTCTAGGGTTTTTTTAAACCACTTTCCCCCTGCCAAGCTCCATCGGCCCTGTTTGTCTATTGTTGGGGCCATGGAGGCGTTCTAGCAGCTGTTCAGCTCACTGGCCTGCCCCTCCTCCCTATCCCAGCCAATACCAACCAATCAGTGGTTGCCATTGGCTGGGACATGCCTACACTGTAACACAGGAGCAAGGCAACAGATGGCACATGCACATCAGTGTTTTGCTCACAGGAAAAAGTCGGGGCAAGTCTCGACTTTTTTAAACTGGAGCTTCAGGGGTATGTCCTGGGACAGCTCTGCAATGGCTGCTGTGTCATATAAATGATCTAGAGCTACTGCGGAGCCACCCCGGGGCTTTCCCCTAGTCAAGACAAGCCCCTGCATTTTCTGCAGAAAGTAATTCTCTCTTGCATCTATATTTTCCCATTCGATATAGACTACCCATTGCACTATAATAGATTTCTGGGGACCTCTCAGAAAGGGGAAAAATACTACTTGGGCACCTTGATGTTTTTCAGGCAACATGGGTTTGGGTCAATGAAGTCTAGTGGTTTGTCGCTGTCGCAAATCACCGGCGTTAACTAGATAAGCAGGAGGAAAACGTCAATAAACAGTCCATGGACGAAAGCCAAAGTATCCGTCAAAAACAAGGTCAAACGATACTGGGTTCAGGAATGTGCCAACGAGTAGTCAGAGTCCAGTCCAAGGTCAGGTTACATCCAGGCAAGATCAAGGAGCTGGTATGCAAGCAACCAAGACAAAGTACCAAGAACAATAGTTGCTTCCAGCACCCCCTATCACTGCTGGCATGTTTTTTATTGGGAGGGTGGTGATTAGGAATTGCTGTCAGCTGTGTTGGCCTACAGCTGGCTTCTGCCTGTTCCTCTGAAGGCCACTCCCCAAACACTCCCAAGCATAGCTGTTCCTCCTTTCTGTTTAATCCCTCAAACTGAAGCACAACAGTCTCCTAAACTCTGGTCTCAGTTTGGAAATTGATTTCAAAATTCTTTCTTAGAATTCTGCAACTCAAGGACGTACGCACCACACTTCAAAATTAAAATAAATATGATCCATAGCTCAATATAAAACAAAAGCATCTACTTCTAGATTTTTAGTAGTATCATTCCTTGAATATTGGGGCTCTATCTGTTCTGATTTCCTAATATTAGCTATATTTTAAAATTATTTTAAGAAATGGCCTTTGCACCTACCTATTCTTAACTGTTCTCTTGTGGTATACATGACTGGTAAATGGATTTTTACGTTTCATAGGCTAAACTATGACATCTTAAGATCCCTAGAGATCAGAAAGAAAAGTAGCAACTGTTAAGAGAACATTTGGAATGGGGAGCCAATTTGTGATTCTTCAGAATTTTAACAGGGAACCATTGGAAAACTCAAGAACTGCAAAAAACCACAAACAAACAAAATTCCTCCTTGTTTCATGGACCTACTGAACATTAGGAAATCCATGATTTCTGATCATTTATTAAAAATTCCAACTTCACAATGTAGTATTTTGTTACCTTCAGTTATATCCATCTCATGATGCCACTGTCTTTATTACTACTACTATTTGGATTTTTAAAGTGTGTCAAATGACTCTGAGGCTATGGACATTACAAAAGAACAGCAACCATGAAAACAGATTATGCCAAAAATGGTAAAGTGTCTTAAATGGCAAAAACACACAAAAGAAAAACAAGAACTACAGAAGTCAAAACCATAAAAACAATTCCCCCTTTTTGCCACAAATAAAAGTACCATATATGGCTGATTCTCTTTGCTAAAATGAAAAATATTCAACAGCTTAGGTATATCTCTGGAGGTGCCAGGCAAATTATACTAAAACACCCAGTAAAGCTGCTGGGATGGCTTGGAAAGAAAAGAGATGTGAAATAATATTTCATAGAAGTTCTAGGAACCTTAGTTAGGTTGATCTGCACAGGCATAACAATTAAAGTTTTTTTATGCTTTCTATCCCCAAGGAATACATTCCATGTTGATTTGTCAACTGAGGAAGTTTCTGTGGCTGCTACAGATCTTTTGCACATTGCAGAGGATTTGGGGGTTCATGATAGGGCAAACTGTCTGTGCATATGAGATGCCAGCCATGCCTGAGGAGTCTGGTTATTATGCTGTATGAACTAAAAGAATGTTTATATGCCCTAGAGCAGCTTTCTCCAACTTGGTCCCCCCCCCCCCACCAAATGTTTGGACTAAAATCCCCACCAGCTCCAGTCAGCATGGCCACTGGTTACGGATTATGGGAGTTGTAGTGCAAAACATATGGAGGCAACTAGGCTGGGGAATACTGCTCAAGAGAATAACTCCAGATGCACATCGCAGAGGACTGTCACAAATGGTAGTCAGACAGTCTTCGAGGAACATCTGACCACTACTATCAAAGTTTCCAAGGCGTGTTCCTCAGAACAGTTTCAAAGCCAAAAGCTGAATGTGTCACCTCTAGAACACTTTAGCCCTATTCTCACCTTCCCTCCATGCATATATTGAATGCATAGTGGGGAAACAAGATCATATCTGTTGGCCCTCCTCCAACCTTCATGCATTCAGCAGAAGTTGAGAATAGGCTGGATGTGCTTCCAGTCTGGCATCCAGGGTCCTGGATTGCATTCACCAATCCTACACTTGTACAGTTCTGCACACACAGAGCCCCTTCTCACCTTCTGCTAAAAGTGAAGAAGTCAGGAGTAAGGTCAGGAGATGTGCAGAGATTGGAGCAGAGTCAACAGGTTAATCCCCCTCTCCCTTCCAGGGAAGCTGAGAATGCAGCTATTGTGTTTCATAAATGATTTATGAAACACGATAGTCAACTATGTGTTTAGTCCTCATGTCAACTATGAGGAACGGATTATAGGTGGATTCAATTCATGACTGAAAGTGATGACTTGCCTCTGCGAACAGCCATTCACATGCAAAACACAACTAAGCAGAACTTTGATATCTAATAAAAGTAAAGAGAAGAAAACTAATACACTTATTTGAATAGTAGATTCAAGTCTGCTGAAGCAAAATCTTGTACAAATTCTACAAGAAAATCCAGATGTTGATTCTAAGTAGGTTTCAAAAAATCTGCCATCTCATCTAAATTGCTAACTCTCGGCAGCTGATTAGCTCAGCTAATTGTACATGTTCTAATACTGTACATAGTTAACCAGCTTTAAAAAGGCCTCAGACAGCTATAGGCTGCCTCCCTTGTACAATCACAACAAGCACAGAATTACTACAAGATGATGTTTTCATGTTAAACTCAGAATAAGCTAATATTTTAGTTTTGAAATTCACAAAGCCTTTTGCAATTCTGTCTATATGTACTTTTTTTAAAAAAAAAAAGTTTAAATAATGAGAATGTATTCCTTTAATCAAGGAGTCAATTTGCTCCACAAGTAAGGTGTTTTTAATATAAAATAAGCTCACAATAAATAAACATCACCACACATCTTCATTGCTTGTTCTACAGCAGTGAATCCTTAACTCTCCTCTACCCCAATTTTCTCTGTAAGCAAAGAAGTCTCTATCACCATAAATGCATGGAGTTTCTCTCAATATGCATTTTTAAGTGCACTTGAAGTTCCACTTTTCATTTATTTCATTAACTTCTATCTTGACTAGCCAAGTTCTCCCTCATTACAGCTGCAACTTTTATAATGTGCAAATTGAAATAATTATTCTATCACAGTTTTCTGCAAGTGGTTTTCATTAAGTCTCCAATCTACTATTCCTTGCTCTGTTGGATATCTTTTCTATTAATACTCTGGACAGAAATTTGAACAATTTATGTTGAACAAGTTACCCCAAATCTATTAGATAAAATGAGATACAATCCTCCACATTCCACTGGCTAGTGTATCATAGGGTGACCAGATCGCCAGGGGTTTCCTGGTCCTAACCGGGAAAACTGGGTCGATCCGGGCCAACCGGGCCCTGGGGGCAAACCTCCGGGGAAACTGTCGGCTGGATCTGGAGCACTCCCCCTCCTCCCTGTTCAAAGCACTGCTGCGCCAAGCCCCTTGCAGGCGACACTCATCTGGGCTCATGTCGCTGGCTTGCTCGCTCACGCTGCTGCTGCCCCTCGTCGCCTTGCAGGAGTAAGTGAGGGCGCCCAGCTCAGGTGTCCCATGGTTCCCCCCCCCCAAACCAGTCCTGGAGCCGTCGCTCTTGGGGCGGCGCCGAGGAAACTTCCCCCTGGGCGGGCAAGGCACTTCCTCCAGCCCCTCCTCCTCCCCGATGGCGCAGGAGTAAAAACTGCTCAGCTTGGCCTGGAGGAAGCCCTGGATTGCCAGGGGGAGGGGCTGGAGGAAGTATGCTGAGGAGGGGCGACAGTCTGCCTCGCCCGCCCAGGGGGAAGTTCCCTCGGCGCAGCCCCAGGCTCGCCGGCTCCAGGGCTAGTTTGGTGGGGGGACGATGGGACACCTGAGCTGGGCGCCCTCACTTCCTCCTGCGAGGCGACGCGAGTGAGCGACATGAGCCCAGGTGAGTGTCGACCGCGAGGGGCTTTGCGCCTGGTGCTTTGAACTGGGAGGAGGGGGAGCAAGCGAACGCTGGGGTGGAAGCTTTTTGCTCCTTGAGCAGCCAGAATGGGGGGGGTGCTTTTCTGGAGGTCCGGAGAAGACCCCTTCCTTTCTCACATGTTCTCAGCACCCTCTCTGGCGCACCCCCAACAAGGGGCCTCACAAAATGCTTGTTTGGTCAGATGCCATAAGGAAGAGTGTTTTTTCTTCCACTCAAATGGCGGCCGCCATTTGAGTGGAAGAAAAAAAACCCTTCCCTATGGCATCCGACCAAACAAGCACTTTGTGAGGCTCTTTCTAAAGTCCAGGGATGCAGGGGCAGGAGCAGGTTTTTTTTTTCCAGAGACACGGATAAGCCCCCTCCCCCCCACGCCGTCTCTCACCTGCCCCTAACGTGCAGCATGCAGGGAGTTGTAGGCTGTTCATTGTACAGAGCTTTCTGGGGAAGCAGGCAGTGAACAGCCTACAACTCCCAGCATGCACTGCCTGGGAGGGCTGCATTTACAGAAGCCTAGGACTAGGAGAACTCTCTGGGGAATCAGGCATCTGCGGGGCTCTTGGGAAAGGTGTGGTGCCAGTGACCCCTCCATGGACTGCCCCTCCTGAATTATGCCAGCAGGCATTCATGTTGCTGTCTGTGCTGGCCACAAGTGCTGGCTGTTCCTTGGCTACGGTAAGTGCAGCCTTCCAGGCAGTGCATGCTGGGAGTTGTAGGCTGTTTTTGCTGCACAACATCCTCCCCTCCCTTTCTCACTTATATATATATAGTCTGAAATATAGAGTTTGAAATGAATAATTTGAATTAAATGTAGGTGTTATTTCCAATTTAAGCTCTTTTTGTACAGGTTTATAGTCACAGAGGATGTAAGAATCTGATGATTGTTAGGTATAAGCATTACCAGTGTGTTACCGCAAGAGCCCTGCCCTCTTTAGCTAGTGTGACCAGATGCAAAAGAGAGCAGGGCTCCTGCAGCTTTTCAGTGTTATGATGAAGAGGGTATTTCTCCAGGTACTGTATGCATGCAAATGACACAGGTGAATACACTGAACCACCTGAATAAACAATAGGACCAGCTATACTACATTTAACAATATTTATATTTGTGTATTAGTGCAGTTTATACCCACTTCAAATATTTCAAGCACATTATTAATCAAACTTTTTTCACAATTCATGCTTCAGAATGCCACACAAAATTAACAAACTCCAGAATTAAAACACCATAGTATACTAGTCACAAATACAGTACACAAATATTTTTTCAATAATATTACAATGAATCTGTAATGTTTTCTTCCATTTGTGTATAATTCTTTCCAAGTTCTATCAGCAAACTATTTAACAGAAATCCAGTGTCATACATCTGTTTCTGTATGCTTCTTCAGAAATTGCTTAATCCAGCTGTGACCACAAGTTTGGAAATGAACGCTGTACTTTCAAATGATTTCAGGTAGAGGCTTTGTCCCCACATACAAGGCCATGGCAGTGACCCTGGATTTGAAATATTTGAAGTGGGTATAAACTGCACTAATACACAAATATAAATATTGTTAAACGTAGTATTGCTGGTCCTATTGTTTATTCAGGTGGTTGAGTGTATTCACCTGTGTTCTTGTATAATATTGTCAACCATTGCCTCCTGTTTGTTTAGTTGCATGCAAATGACACCTGCTGAAATTCCCTTTTCTTCACCACTGTTAAAGATACAGGAGCCCTGTCCTTCCTGTGATGCAACTTCCTTCTGAATAAATATGCATAGGTTTGTGCTGCTTGTATCAAAGCTTCTTCCTTTTGTGTTCAAAATAGAGGCAACAAGAAAAAAAATGCACAGTTTTTATTATTAAAGGTAAATTAATTTCATGAGAAGGAATAGAGGAGGTCTGAGTCTCAAGCTTGCTTATGGATCCAAATGCTCCAGTATAGGCATGGAATATTCTTACCTACAAGAACATACTGATTCATTTCAAAGGAGGGACTAGATCCACATACACCTTCCTTTGAACACTACAATTGGATCCCTTCATTGAAATGAGAAATGACCCCATGTGCATAGTTGCTTCATGTAAGCATCTGAGCATACATGAAGTACTGGACTGTGGGTTGTGTTTTTATATGCTTACCAGGAGTTTAAATCAAACTGCTATTTGACATTGTCATGAAATCTATATTGGTTGATTTTTTTTAAAAAAATAGTAGGGATGCAATGTTTAGGCGTTCAATAGATCTAAAACTTTTTAAATCTATCAAAAACTTAAGCCAAGGTGCCTTGGCTTAAGCAGGCAGCTGATTTTTTTAAAATAAAAAACTTAGCATTTAGACAGAACTTTAGGATGTTCAGAGCACATCATATGCATGACATTATTAGAATATAATCATTACAACAACCCTGTATGGCAGGCCAGTATTGCAGGGTGGAGGCTGAAAAAATAGTGGTTTGCCTAAGGCCATGCTATGAGTTCATACAAGTTGTGAGAGCTTATCTAGGGGCATTCTGGTTTGCTGCTCAGTTTCACAGGCATTACACTGCACCAGCTGTGAACTTTTTCTTTTTTGAAAAAATACTGCTACTTACAAAACCCATGGATGGCAGGAACCATTTTAATGGAATACT
Source organism: Anniella stebbinsi (assembly GCA_029215795.1). Taxonomy (NCBI): domain Eukaryota; kingdom Metazoa; phylum Chordata; class Lepidosauria; order Squamata; family Anniellidae; genus Anniella; species Anniella stebbinsi. The sequence continues at coordinate 97,386,462 of JARDYH010000003.1, forward strand.
CTTCTACCTTCCTCATGGTAGAGGGAATGCATCTTTTAAGAAGGCACACTGTTGCAACAACTGTGTGCACTACCTAAAATCAAAGAAAGAATATTCTTCATCAGAACAATTGTTTTATCTAGGCATTGGAGCATTTCCTTGTGTGTCAGATCTTTTGGGGGGAACTCCTTTGTCTGGCTGGGCAATTCTGGAAGTTGTAGGACTTTTTTCTGTCTAAACACGCATAGAATTGTTTCCAAAGTTTGTTAGCCAATTGAAGTATGCCCAATTGAGCTCAATGCAGTTGTTTCTGAGTAGACATGTATAGGATTGCACTGTATCTGGTCACTCTAGCTTTGCCATAGTATCTCACTGGCAAGTCTCCCAAGAAGGTATTTCCATTGGAGTTCTACTGATGAAAATTCTGACCAGCAAAATATCTCGATCTATGCCAATACGAGCAAGATTTCCTAAAACCTTTGCTGGTTTATCAGGAATTTTGAGTCATGAAGGAAATTCTTACCCAACATAGTTGTTTTTAGCCATCCTCTGTGGTATGTGGTTTGGCTCGCTTGCTTGAGCTATTTATGTACCTACTTGCTCCGTAGCTCAAAAGAAGAAGTGGGTCTCTAGCTGGTGCTAGAAGATAGTAATTCACCTTCCTCTCCAATTTGTTTGATATAATTGGCATGATGTATATTTTGTAACAATTGCTGATAATTTTTCATCCTTCAAAAAAAACTTTAAAAAAATTAACAAGGTTATTATTATCTCTCTTTTCTTGCTTGTGGTCGTTTTTCTAGATGAACATGACAGGCTTTGCGAAGTCATTCTGTCTTTTACTGATTCAGAAATTTCCTGACTATTGAACATGTTTTAAGTATGAATGTTTTCTGGATGTTGGTGTGGATATATTTTGGTAGGCCTAGTTTCTGAAGGTTTTCTGTATTTTTGTAAAAAAAAAAAATTTGATGTAACTGATGTGACTAACGGAATAATTGTAACTTTTTCCTGTTGCCATGGTTCTTTAACTTCCATAACCAGGGGTGTATATTTCCCTCTCTTTCCCTCTTCCTTTTCTGCAATATTTTTATCACTAGGTATTGATATGTCAATGAGGTAGGTGTGCTTTTCTTTTTTTATTTATGACTGTTATATCTGGTTGATTGCAAAGTATTGTCTTATCCCAGAATTGTTCTGTCTGAGCAAAATAATATGAGTGCATAGCGTGGCTTGGCTTGATTTGTTTGAGTGTGTCTGGATTTCCTATGCTCTGAAAGCATTTTTTTGGAGAGTACCTGTTGGTTGCATGATCCATGAGACCAGGTTCTGGTGAGTGCATAGTTGACCTTGACAGGAGGGGCTTGCATTTGCTAGACTAAGGTGAGCAGGTGTGAAGAGGCTGCAATCCTATATTCATTTATCCCGGAGAAAGCTTTATTGAAATCAATGAGACGTATTTCTGAGGTTTCTTTGGGCAGTTTACTTTGGGTCTCTGATTGGGATTTCTGTTCTCTGCACACTGAGATACTTGGATAATACAGGAGATACCTGAATAAAATGAGGGAAAGATCCTTGTCTAGCATGGTGATAATGGGCATCCATTTTGGCCTTTCTTTGTATTGCAACTGACCATGGTCTTGATGCTGATGATAATGATGCTGATGATTTATTACATTTATATACTGCCCCATAGCTGAAGCTCTCTGGGCGGTTTACAAAAATTAAAAGGTTGAACATTAAAAAGTCAATATACAAAATTTAAAACCATAAAACATAACATAAAACATAAAAACAGCTAATGAACAGCTACACGGCTAATGAACCAGAGGTATGATAAATTTTTAGATTTGTTTCTCATTGATAAACTAGAAGTTGAAACAAGCTAAGAGGTGCTAGTGAGAAGTGACTGCAACAAGCTTTTAGTCCATTTTGTTCCATGGCTAATGTTTTCAGGGTAATAGTATTTTATACTCTTTTTAATGCTAGGTTGCTAGTTTGTTGTATTAGATTTTTCTGCACTTGCCAACTGCTTCATTTGTTCAGTGGTAGCAGTATGCTGAATCTGTGAGTATGGATATGAGAAAGGTGATGGGGAAAAAGTGTTAAATGTTAGGAAAGGTGAGACTGTGGTCATCCAGTGAAGGATTTGCAGTCAGAAAATATATTTGAGGGAAAGGGAGACTGTATCACACAGGGTATAGCAAAAGCTTCAAAGTACAGCAAAAGTTACAAAAGTAGGAGTGAGTAAAGTTAATTTCAGATACATTGAATGTCTCACGTGTTCTTTATTTCAGTGATTTTAACATTAAGCTGTTGTGTAGAACAGGTTTGTCTGGATTGTGCACTGTAAAATCAGACATGTGACCAAGGCTATGTTCCGGAGGGCACACCCCCTTGGGGCGGGACATGCCCCCCTGGAGGGGTGGACATGTTTGTGGGCACGCCATTTTGGGGGCTGGCCATGATGTCCTTCTTTTTGGTTTCCAAAATATGGTCACCCTACACCAGATACTATCATCTCCAAGGCAGTTTGAGCATGTTGCTGGGGATGATGGGACTTGAAGTCACAACACAATCTCGTGGGCGCTGCACGCCCCCTTTGGGCAGCCATTTTGGACCTGGATTTTGGTTTCCAAAATCTGGTCACCCTAGTGTATCAACTCTCCCAAGCTTCCTTACCAAGCTGATAGAGGTGATCTCAGACTTACTACTGAGGTTCCAGAAACTGATACTGTTGGAGGACTTCAACATTCAACACTGAGCGCTCCTAACTGGTTACTTTTCAGGACTTCCTGATTGCCATAAAACCAGGAGGACTATCCCTTTGCATTACAGGCACAACATTTGCTGTTATGAAATGCTCCGGGGACAAATGGGAATAAGCAGAATGTTATCTTTCCAGGGGCACATCATTATTTAGTGAAGGTCCATTTTTTTTTTTTTTTTGCAGACTATCTACAGGGGCAACATACTACAGACATCCTGAATTATCAAGAGAGTTCACCGAGTTCCAGAAAATGCTTGAAGATCTATTAAAGGATATTGATGATGGCTCTGTTATCCAATGGCCTGGTCAGCCATTGGAACAGGAGGCTGATTTGGGCCACAAAGCATCCACACTCATACCACACCTGCACCCCAATCCCTGAGTGTTTGCAGTGAGAGATTGGTGAAAAATCTGAGCCTTCTAAAGGTCTATTTCAATTGGCAATTGCTGCAAAATATCCTTCTCACTTTTGGTCACCACTGTGTGTATCTAGAGCTGTTCCATTTTTTAAAATGTTGTTATTAAAAATTAATAAAATCCTGCAGTTTGATGAGTTAGAAATCCAAAATAGAGATCTCAGCCATTCTTTAACTTTATAATATTTGTTTCAAATATTTAATAATAGGCAAGAGCCTTATCCATCTTTTTTTAAAAAAATGCGTGATTTATTTCTATGCTTATGTAAATACACAATGCCCAAAATACGAACTGGAGAGACTGTTTACCAGGAACATCTAGTTTTTAAGTTAATATGATGATTGGCAGGTACAGTAATAGATACATGCAACAAAATGCTCTGATTAAATTTTGTGACTTACAATTACAGCATTTGCAAACGCAGTAGAAATTTACAGGGTTGTCATAGTGTTGACCATCAACTTTTCATTTTATCATAATCATGGCCACAATTTAAATGACTATTATATTCAGTATATATTTTCTACGGTTGAATGCAAGCTGAATGCAAGCTGTATTCAGTTTTAACGGCCCTCATTATTTCATTACCATCATTTTGCTATTTGCTAATTGGTACCTTTCAAAGGCCCGGAGGCAGAAAGAAACCTTAGTTATCTGGACCTCCCACATTCAAATGTCTCTATGTTCTTAACATTCTCTAGGTCCACCATTCCAATTTTCCTATATAATATATAAGCCAGCCTTTGCAGGCAAGTTTCATGCCTGTATAACCAAAGGGCAATCCTGAAGATAGCTGGAGCTGCCTCGCACTTCACATCATATTCTGTTGTTCTTTGCTAGAAATGGCTAAAGTGTGAAGCCGAGAGAGAGATGTCCTCAAACACCTAGAAACAAGCACTTGAGAGAGCCATGATTCTTCATGTACCCCTGTTGCATGTCCACTGTGTGAGTTTCAAGATTGTCATCTGCCTTGCACATTTGATGTGTTCACCATAGAGAACCCCAAGACACCCAAGCTGCTGCCTTAAGAGTAAAGCTCTTGCAGAGTGAAGATGTCAGGTACTATTAAAATAAAATGTGTCTAAAAGATTAGAGCTGTTCAGAACAGACTGCACTAAATCTGGGTTCTAAATCTAGGTGCTTCTTTCCGTCCAGTAGGTGAAGAACCTTATCATTTTTAGTACATAGTATAGGAGATCAAAGTTGAGGCTGGCAACAATTCTTTAAAATGACCCAGTTGAGGCCACAATCCTATACATGTTTAGGAAGGCTGGGGAATGCTGGGAGTTGTAGGACTTTTTTTCTATTTAAACATGCATAAGGCTGCCTCTACATGAGAGGTTTAAAGCTCTTTCAAGTCTCATTAAAATTTTTACCTCTACATGAGCGGAGCGCAAATCGGGAGTTGAGGCGCATTATCTATTCGATTATGCGCATTATTGAATGCGTGTTAAATAGTGAGTTTTATTTTGCTACAGCCCGTTAAAGCGCATATTGACTATGTAAACAAGCGATTCTCCGCATTAACTACTTCTAAAGCGCATTTCAAACAACCAGTAAGGCCACCAGTTGTGCGCTCAATTACCTCCCATGTACAGGCATTTACCATAAAGCGCTTCCGAGATGCGCATAATCAGAGAACCAGGCGTCAAACCAAATTCTTGTAGAGGGGGTCAAAGACTGTATTCCAAATCCTGCAGCATTTTAAAGACTATCCATTTTATTACAGCATAAACGTTTGTGGACTAGAACTCACTTTGTTAAATGCATCCAGTGGGATCCAATTCATTCAGTGTACTCAAATTATGCCACCACCACCACAACAATAACATTTTAAAATTAATAACATTTTAATAACACTTTAGAAGTCAGCTTAATCAATTATAAACATCTTCACTGTATACATTGAGACCTTCCTCCCCCAGCAGGCATTTAATCTTTAATTTGTTGCTTTGATTATTAATTTTATGGCTCACTTTAATATTTTAATGCCTTTAATGTTTTAATATTTTATTATGTTGATATTTTCAGCGATGTATTTATTGAATTAAAGGTGTTTTTTTAATTATTGTAAATGGCCCCAAGAGCATTCGCCAGTTGGACTGTATATAAATATAAAAAATAAATATATAAATAAGTTTTATGGCTATTTTTCCTCTTCTGTGTTTATAATCTGTAAGAGATGAGAGAGGCTTCTTCCACCAGCAAGGTTTCCTTCAGCTGTCCTTACGTTCTCAAACTTAGCCCTTCATCAGCTCATTATTGTGCAAAGAGTATCATAGATTGGAACCAACGGCTCCAATGCAAATACCAGTGTACATACAGAGCCTTTGGTTTGGAGGCAAAGGCTCCAATTCACATGCAAGGCCTTCCTCATTCACTTCAAGTTTGGTAAATCTTCAATTTGCCAAGCATTTCCCACTGCTGAAGTGACGATTTGTGTAGACCAACATGGGTGTTCAGCTTGGAATCCTTGGTTCTTGGAATGTTTCACAGACCAGCTACTAAAGAAAATGCAGTGATTTAGGAACAAAAGAAGGGAAGTAAATTTTTCCAGATGTAAACTCTTGGTATTATACAGTTTACTTGAAAACATAATAGAAAAATTATTTGTCTCTCGTTGAAAGCTTGACGAAGTCCTTGAGTTAGAAAATATGTTATGTTAAGTATATATTAAGTAAACATTTTAGATGAGGTATCTATAAATTCTGACCAATGACCTCTCAAGTTTTAGTGGGATTTGTAACAATTCTGTGCTAGATCTCATATTTTTCATGCATAAAGTCCCAATCTTAGACCAAGACATTCTAGCTAATGGTTTTAAGATAGCGAAGCTGACAAAAGTCTCTACCGGAAGCTCCAGAAAAACCGCATCCAACAACCGTGATCTAATGAGGAGCAAGTACACACAAAGATCTTCCTAGATGTTTCCTTTTCAGCTCAAGAGCCTCTCACCTGTGAACTCACCCTATTGGCACATAGGAGAGGGGCCACTCAGAAACCATGCTCATAATCCAGTTTCAAAACCAAGCCCACAATTTGGGTGGCTAATAGGCCGGGCAGATGTTGGCCAAGCAGGGAAAGTTTGTGAGAGGTGCCCTTCATCTTTCCCTGGTGTGGGGGACCAGGGCTACCAGGGTCCTGGAGACATTTGAGATATTTTCAAAATGATGTAACATTTTATATACTTTATCCATCTTTAAGATATCATGAAACTCTTGCAATGAAATAGGCAAGGCAAAAAAACTAACCAAACAACAAACTCCACCATATCATATTGATGGAGATATACTAATTTCTTCAAGTTTCCATGGCAGTCTGATCCAACCAATATATATCCCACTCTCTCTCAAAAGACAGGGAAACAAAATCAATGTAAGATATTTCCCCAAATCAATGGACATAATACTATGCTACACCAAGACTGAATACCTAACCACATGCATGCTTCATGCATTCCGGGTAATCTTTGTAGCCCTCACATCCTTCTGTTCCAGTTAGGTTCCTGCTATAAATTGTGGAAAGCTGCATTTTCATTACAATACGACATGATCAAATCATATAAAGTAGTTGTAGTTTTTAATGTGTCTTCTTATGGCTAACAGACCCACCCAATTCTTCATATGACATCATCGTAGAAAGTAGGCAGGTCCTACATGTGGACATCCCACTGCCTAAAGGACCTGAGAAGCACAAAGATGTAATTCTCATTAAAGATGGCATTAACTTTGTTACAGTCCAACAGAATTATTTTAGCATGAGGAACAACCATATCTGAATTTGGATTGGCAGACTCATTGCATGCACCACAGACTGGAAACTTACCATTGGAGCGGTGAATACAAGTGTGCTGGTTATCGCTCAGGAAAAAGCCTTCCTTGCACTGGCATTCATAGCTTCCCATAGTATTGACACAAATTTGCTGGCAGCCACCATTGTTATCCAGACATTCGTCCACATCTAGAGAAGCAAATTTTTAATAAAAACTGTTAATATGCATTAGGGAAAGCATGTCTTGGTCAGAACCCACCAAGTCAGCATTCTACCTGATTCAAACATAACAATCTGGGTCTAATACAGCATGATTTATTGGATTAAGATGAGTGTTGAGCCCATGTGTTCCTTTCCCTTTTCTCACGTGCCTTAATGCACAACGTCCAGGGTTTGTTAGACTAGAGATTAAACTGTGGTTTAATCTTAAACATGAAGCCAGGATCAGGTCACAATATAGAGCATTTCAGCAAAACTCCTAATCATTCCACCTTGGAAAACCGAAATTTCATCCATTCATGAGCAGTAAGAAATGGGGAGATTCTGATAAACTTAACTCAGATGTATGACACTACTATCAAATAAATGGAATTGGGTCTGTATTCATTTAAATTTATTTTTTCTACACACACACACATACACATACTTTCCTTTGTTTAGCTTATTCTTGCTTTATTGTTTTGTTGTTGCATTATTGTCTAGGAGGGGACGAAGTGTGGATAGGTTTTAACATGTCCATCTACATCCTAAATATTATGACTTATCTGCCAAGAATGTATCCAGAAATACATCAGTGAGTTTGGGATGTTGGCAGATAAGTGCCTTAAAGCACAGAGGAATCAAAGAAGAAAGGAAGGGGTAGGGGAAACATAGTGTATGTGCTATAAAAAGGACAAATCAATAAAATTTTAATTTTAATTAGTTATATATGAATTTTATGGTGTTTTGTATTTGTTGTTGTACCCCGCCTCAATCCAGAAGGAGAGGCGGGTAAGAAATAAATTTATTATTATTATTATTATTATTATTATTAAAGGAAGGAAAAGGTGGTGGCATAAGATACTTTAGATAGTGGTGCTGGTACATGTCGACCATGGCCCACCAGTTGAAAATCCATGTTTTAAATTATCTGCTGTGTGTGCATTTTTTATTATTATTAGCACTTCCCCCAAAAATCTTATTAAACCCCATTGTGGAATTCACAAGAAGATATGTCGACCACTACTTTATTTGGCTTTGAAAAAGTATTAAACAACTTTATGGAAGAGGTCCATCAACGGCTATTAACCATTATACCTATTACAGTATTCCTATGAGTACCAGATACTGGGGTAAACAAGAGGGGAAGATTACCACCTTCATGTGAACACCAAAAACCATTTCACTGGACACTGCTGAAAACATAATAGAGAACTACATGGAATTTAGTTATAATAGAGAACATCAAGCAACATATGTTTTTTTAAAAAATCTGTGAGAAATGTCCAATTTACAGTTCCCATTTTGCAAATGGGAAACTGAGGTTAGCAGTGTGCAGTATTTGGGCCCATATCTTTCAGTGTAAGCACAGTGTACCATCTCCTGAACCATATTAGCTCTTTTACTAAAATATATATTTAATGGCTTCTATGTTTGGCTTAGCAGTGGCTTGGATGGATGGAGAGGACAATCCATGAAGAGCCATTCTTCATTAAAGCATTCTCGGTCCCTAAAGGTGCCATGTTTATTGAAGGAGACAGGGTTTATTGTTCAAATGCATATGTCTGTATGGCCAATTCTAATGGAGAAGGAAGAGGCACCAAGATGATGCCTTTATTTTTCCTAAGCTTAATAAGATTTCTTGAAAATTAAAACTAGAAATCCAAAGATGATCTCAATGTTTTGATTAACTATGTTAACTAAGAATTCATGAAGTGACTTCTTCTTGTCACATAAGGCTTAAACCAGGTTGGATAAGGAGTGAACTGCTCAACAGTGACATGCATTTGGCTTATATGGCCTGGAACGTCCTTCTGAAAGCAAAGTACCATGGTATATTCAAAACAGTAGCCAACAGCTTATCAAATGTCAAGTGCATTGCATTGCATTTACTAGCCTGCAATTATCAGTCATCACTGCCATAATGGAATCGGGTACTCATCTCCTTCCACAGTCCTAGCTCCAAGCATTTCAAATTTAGGCAATTTAAGTTCACTTAATGGGACTATTTATGGAAGCAAATTGTTTTCTGGATCATTCAAAAAGTGGCTAAAAAGGATATAGGTATGGTTGTAGCACTTTAAAAATCAATACACAAATGGAAGACTATTTCTAAAGGTATTGACACAGCTCTAAGTAATAATAAAATCTCTCTTCTTGCCATTTTGCAGACTGCAAGGGCAGTCCAGTCCGTCTACTTAGCATTCAAGATAAAGATCATCTGTTTTTCCCCCTTGAGTTATTTCCGGTCTTTTAAAACAATATTTGCCACTCTCCATCTTTAAAAAAAAAAACTTTTTTTTTAAAGGACGCTGTAAGATGGAAATTGGGTACAAGGGAACTAGACAATACTGAGCAATGGCAGTTCTGTATCCTTGGTTCCCCCCCCCCCCTCATGTTCTTGGTAACACCACAAGGAGTGACATGGCATCATCACATGGCATTTCCTTGTCTCTGTTGTCAGTACTCAGTAATGTGAATCTGGGGGAGGGAAATACACAGCACAATGACACCACTCTAGGAAGAGGGGAGATAAAGACACAGGGAAGAGCTCCATGTTTCCTGCAATGCCGATGTCAACTCTTGGCACTATGGCCTGGTCTATAACAGGTGGACAGTATTACTTCAGAATGCAGATGGAGGAACACCAATTGTTAATGCTTTCCAATGTAAAAAAAAACAAAATAAAAAAAACCTTTCTATAATTAAAAAAAACTAGCACAACCTCTCCGTGCGATGGTAGATTTCTACTTGCAGGGAGTAGAAATCTACCATTTGACACAACTGCTGTCAAAGATAGACAAGTTAAGTCTACCACCACAGGAGTTGACCGTCATCAAGAAAAATCAGCCACACTGCATGGTTAACAAGTCATCCTGCAGAAAATGTTCTGGGTTCAAACAACATGCTAACCCACGGTTCAACAACAACCCACACTCAACCACTGGGCATGGATTAGCGTGTTGTCACAGGACAATGGAGGACTTCTTTAACGATTTAAAAACTCACTTGTTAACAAGGGTTTTATTCCTAAATGACTTCTAAAATTTTGGATGGCTTTCATATCTCAGCATGTACCAAGTTTAAAAGATTAAATGTTGAGGTTTTAAAGATTAATTCCTCATCTTCAAAGCTCTCCATGGTCCTGCCTACATATCCCCATATGTCTTTATCCATGTCGTGTTATCCTTCCAGCTCTACAACTGTCAGCTGTCTTAAAGTGTCCTGCTTCCTCAGATGACTCCACCCTGTCTCACTTGCTGCTCCTTAAGTCTGGAACTGCCTCCTAGATGATACTGCCGTTACTTCCTTCAAATCCTTCCTGAAAACCTGCCTTTTCTGTGACACCTCCCCCACCGAAATCTCAGTATGTGAACCTGAAATGAAAACACAGGATTTGCCCCAATCTTCCGTTCCTCCTTCTGTTAACTCTCCTCTGTCAAATATTAGATTGTAAACCCCTCTAGGCACGGACCCATCTTCTCAGTCATTACTCAGTCAAGCGCCATGCAGAGTGATTGCGCTATATAAATAAAATAACAACCAATTCATTCAACAGATTTTTTTTGTCCTAAATTCTAACACAGAGAATTTAGCAGAAGATATACAGTACAATTATTTAGCTAAAGAAAAAGCAACATAAAACTATTTAGCTAAAGAAAAAGCAAAAAAGCTAACAGATGATGAGCACTAAATTCAGGGGAGGATATTTGCTGCTACAATGGGAAACATTGAATATATATATATATATATATATATATATATGAAGGGGGGAGGGATCCCTCTAATGATTGATGAAAAATGTCAAATGCCCAGATTTTTAGTCCTTTATTAAATACACCTGGAAAATATTTTGCACAGTATATGGTTACTGACTGATATAATTCACAATATGTTTTATTTTTATTTTTAGTGAGTGCACAACCTTTTTAGCCCCCAAGGACTGCATTAGGCATCAGCAGAGGGCCTTGGGGGCACATCTGTGTACACACACACACACACACACACAACACAAGATTGCTGGTGCTGATGGGGAAAGCTGTTTTGAGAGTCAATGAGGAGGGGAAGGGCTCCCCTGCCAGCTTCACCCATTGGGCAGCGCTGCTTCTGCACTGTCATTAGCATTGCAGAAGCAGCGATGCCAATGAGCATGGGGGGCACGGGGACCACACATTACTCATACAGGGGAGGGGAGTACGTTGTGCACCTTGGCCTTAAGGAAATATCAACTTGAAAGATATTGGTGAAGACACAGTTGAGGTTGGAAGTTGCTGACACAGGGTGCCCAGGAAAAGGATTCCTGTTGATGTAATGTAAGCTGCCTTGAAGATCTATCTGGTTTGAAAAGTGGGACAAATATCACATCAAATCACATAAAGTTCATTGGAGTCACCAACAATTCCTCCAACTTTCACACTACTAAGTCAAAGGGCAACGCCATAAATTAAGATCCTAAGGTTAGGTCAACTACACAAGGTTGTTGTTTTTTAAAAAATTGTGATGTATCAGTCTCACCCATTCTCAATGACTCATTCCAATTAATCTTAATGTCGTTCTATTTTTCCATTTCTCCACAGAAAGCTTTCTGGAATTGACCACTATTATGATAATCAGTTACCTCTACATAGAATTTATACGTTACTTTATTTCTTTTGGCACAATTATTGTAATACGTAGACTAAAACAGACACTAGTAAGATAATGACAATTTAGGATAAGCATTATTCATAGATAAATTTATTTATTTAGACTACTTATACGCCACTTGATATCATATGTTCTTTAGGCAGTTATAAATCTTGAGGAGTACTACCAGGATTAAATCTGGAAAAAAAATGTCCCCCCAACCCCCAGAAGGTACACAGTGTCCAAATATACTCACACGGCTTAGTTACATCCTGTTCGGATTACTGTAATGCACTCTACGTGGGGCTGCCTTTGAAGAATGTTCAGAAACTTCAGCTGGTTCAAAGAGCTGCAGCCAGATTGTTGACTGGGGCTGGTTACAGGGAGCATACAACTCCCCTGTTAAAACAGCTCCACTGGCATCCAGTCTGTTTCCGGGCACAATTCAAAGTGCTGGTTATGATCTACAAAGCCCTATATGGCTCGGATCCAGGATATCTGAAAGACCGTATTCTCCCTTATGAGCCTGCCCGTCCACTGAGGTCTTCAGGGGAGGCCCTTCTATTCGTCCCACCACCATCACAGGCAAGCCTGGTGGGAACGAGGGAGAGGGCTTTCTCGGTGGCTGCCCCAGGGCTCGGGAATTCCCTTCCCAGGGAAGCTAGACTGGCTCCTTCCTTGGTGTGCTTTCAGAGGCAGGCAAAAACCTTTCTGTTTCAGCAGGCCTTTGGGGAGTAATTCATATCTTTGTGGATGTATTGTTTATAGTTTGGATTTTTAATTATGTGTATTTAAAATGTTTTAAAATGTTTTAAATATTTTAAAATTGTACTATGTTTAATTATATTTTTAATTTTTGTATATTGTTATTTGTTTTAACTGTACATGTTTTAATTTGTAAGCCACCTTGGGTCCCATTATTGGGAAAAAGGCAGGATATAAATAAATATTATAATAAATAAATTTTATATATATATATATATATATATATATATATATAATTAAGAGAGCTCTGGCTCTGCTGTAGCTACAGAAGTTGACTACTGTCAACCTCTGTCATTATAGAAGAATACTATATTATTATTATTATTATTCATCTCTTTCTCACTCGTGGCAGTTTTTCTAGATGGACATGACAGGCTTTGCCAAGTCATGCTGTCTTTTACAGATTCAGGAATTTCCTGACAATTGAGCATGTTTTAAGTATGACTGCTTTCTAGATGTTGGCGTGGATGTATTTTGGTAGGCCCAGTTTCTGAAGGTTTTCTGTATATTTTTTTGATGTGATGCCAGTGACTGAAGTGACTAACAGAATAATTGTGACCTTTTCCTGTTGCCATAGTTCTTTGACTTCCATGGCCAGTGGTGTATATTTGTCTCTCTTTTCTTCTTCCTTTTCAACAACATTTTTGTCATTCGGTATTGCTATGTCGATGAGGTATGTGTGTTTTTCTTTTTTGTCTATGACTGTTATGTCTGGTTGGTTGCAGGGTATTGTCTTGTCAGTATGAATTGTTCTGTCCCAGTATATTTTATTATCTGCATTTTCCAAGATTGTTTCGGATGAGTATGTATAGTATGGTGTAGATTGTTTGATAAGGTTGAATTTGATGGCCAGTTGTTGGTGAATTATATTATTATTATCATCATCATCATCATCATCATCATCATCATCATATTTTCTATACTGCCCCATAGCCAAAGCTCTCTGGGCGGTCTACAAAAGATTAAAACATTAAGCATTAAAAATTGATATACAAAATTTAAAACCATATGACCTGACATATTACATCTCTAGCTTAAGGCACTCCATGTTGCAGTGCTCACTATATAGAGAATTCATTGACAGAGAAAACCCAGCCCCCAGATCTGCTGGTTGGAGGGGGTTAGAATGGGGTGGGGGTGCCAAGTACATCCATGCCATCCTCTGCAGCCAGAGCTTTACTGCCAGCTGTGATTCCATGGGCACTAATTGGTGGTAGTCCCTGAAATGAGGCAGGATGGAAGTAGCCTTGGAACTGCTGAATCCAAAGCTCCTTCATTCAACAGACTGGGCCCCTGCTCTATGTCAGCCTGGAGTTGGTATTACTAATTTCCCCACAAATGGGGAGAGGAATAAAAGAACCAAAGAACTGTATGGAACAAGGAAAGGACTCCTCCCCTACCGTACACACACAGACACAGAACCCTCCCCCCTTTCTGCTCTGACTGGCGCATGGCTACACTTCGCTCCCCCACAGACCCACTCAGAATTTTACTATGAGAGCTTAAATACTTCCTCAGGAAAGGACCACTGGTCTAACCGATCGTTATTTGAACTTTTGTCTAAACAACGAAGACAGTGATATTTTGTGGCTTCTCCCTTCCCTCCCACCATCCCCATACGTGCAACCACCATCTGCAGAATCTTCCGTGATGCAGCGTGGGTTAGCATGGCATGTGAACTTGGTGTGGGATGCAGCGGGGTGGGGGTGGGGCGTATTGATGGTACAATCCACGACATGAAGTAGAGGTTGCGGGGTAGGTACAAAACCACCTCTGCTGTGCCCCATGCTGGGTTCACTTGACACTCCAATCCGTGCTGCATTGCATGGGATTATACAAATGGTGGTCACACACACAGTACGGGCGAGGGAAGAAGCTGCTAAAACTGAGAGTGCGGGGAGATTCATTCTGTTTCCTGACTTCTAGCTGAGCAGAGCAGATAAGAGGAAGCTGCCCCAGCTGGACTAGAAGGAATATAAGGAAGCCAGCTCCCAGAGAGACAGAGAGCAATCAGAGCGAGCAAACAGGAGTTTGTCAGGGGGAGTTCAGCAGGAGAGGTCCTTGACAAAAGTTTGTTCTTATAAGACACACTCATTTGGTAGGGGATTCTGTTGTTCACTTTCAGAGAGGACAGGACAAAACACAGGCAATTCCAACACAATCAGAAAGACAGAAACAAAACGGAAATAGAGACTATGGATGAACAGGAGACTCTAGCGGTGGTGACCTGCAAAGTGTGTGCAATGTTCGTGTTCCTGCCTGAGATCAACATGATGTACACCTGCAACAAGTGCAAGCTGGTTGCACTGTTGGAAGAAAAAGTGAAAGCACTTGAGTGGCAAGTGTCCACCCTCCAAGGAATAAGAGAAGGTGAAGAGTTCTTAGACAGAACGGTGGAACTGCAACAGGAACAAGAAGCACAAGAGATTGAAGAGCAACAGCAAGCCGAAGCAGAAGTGGAGAATGCTGAGATGAGGGAAGCCAACGAAGAGGAAACTCCTGGGAAAAGGGTGGCAGTTAGGAGCAGAAGATGTAGAAGATGCTCTGCACCAGTAGAACCATTAGAGTTATGTAACTGCTTTCAGCTACTGGAGGATGAGACTGGAGGACAGCCTTCAGAGGAAGAATTACAGGGGACCCCATTCAACAGTGAACAAGAGGCAGAAGATCAGTCAACCAAGAAGAAGAGAAGAATAGTCATTGTGGGAGACTCCCGGCTGCGTGGGATTGAAACCTGAGTATGTTGTGAAGACCCATGGATTCGCCAGGTACCCTGTCTCCCTGGAGCACATATTAGAGATGTGACTGAAGGGTTGTCAAAGCTCATCAAGCCCACTGACACATATCCTTTTCTTCTTATCCATGTGGGAACAAATGATATTGTCAAGCGGAGCTATGAAGAAATCACATCAGACTTTGAAGCTCTGGGAAGGAAACTCAAGAACTTTGGGGCCCAGACAATTTTCTCATCCATCCTCCCGGTTCTTGGAAGAGGATTAGAAAGGGAAAGAAAAATACTCTAGTTGAACGATTGGCCACGTGAGGGATTTGGATTCTGGGACCACGGGCTATGCTACTTGGAAGATGGACTGCTGGCAAGGGACGGGTTGCACCTCACAAGGGCTGGGAAGTAAGTGTTTGGCCACAGCATGAAGAACTTCATCAGGAGGGCTTTAAACTAAATCCTATAGGGGTGGGAGATGTAAACTTTGAGGCAACAATGGATGAAGGCTCATGCACCATAACAGAGAGAACAGCTCCAACGGTGCCCAAAAATAGAGTTCACAACAATGTAGGAAAGAAGCCAGACTATAAAGCGCATGGTTTTCGATGTCTGTATACTAATGCCCAGAGCATGGGAAACAAACAGAACAAATTTGAACTCTTAATACATGAAGGCAAATACGACTTGATAGGTATAACTGAAACTTGGTGGGATGACTCCCATGACTGGAATACAGCAATTGAAGGATATAACTTGTTCAAAAAGAACAGAAGAAATAGAAAGGGCAGTGGAGTCGCACTTTATGTTAAAAATACTTATCCCTGCACAGAAATACAAGAGGATGAGCTTGGGAGCCCCATCGAGAGCATCTGGATTAAAATAAATGGGGCAAGGAATAAAAGGAGCATGGTAGTCGGAGTCTACTACTGACCATCCAATCAAGGAGAAGACAAAGATGAAACTTTTGAAAAGCAAATCGCCAGTGTTTCAAGGAAATCCAATGTAGTAGTAATGGGGGATTTCAATTACCCCAATATCTGTTGGGAGACAAATTCTGCCAAAAGTGGCTCCTCCAAGAAATTCCTGACATTTTTGGCTGATAACTTTCTCCTACAGAAAGTAGAGGAAGGAACTAGAGGAATGGCTATTCTTGATTTGATACTGACCAATAGGGATGACTTAATGGATAAAGTGGCAGTTATGGGAACTCTGGGCGAAAGTGACCACGTCATACTTGAGTTCTTGATTTTAAAGGAAGCAAAAGCTGAGTGTAGTCATACCCGAACTCTGGATTTCAGGAAAACTGATTTTAATAAACTCAGAACTATGATAGGCAAGGTCCCATGGCAAGTGACCCTAATGAGAAAATGAATCCAAGATGGGTGGGAGTTTTTTAAAAAGGAAATTTTAAAGGCACAATTACAAATAATTCCAACAAGGAAAAAAAAAACAGAAGACAACAGAAGAAACCAATGTGGCTCAACAAAAGCTTAGAGATGACCTGAAAATAAAAAGGGATACCTATAGGAAGTTGAAGGAAGGCCAGGCTACAAAAGAAGAGTACAAACAAGTAGCACAGAAGTGCCAGAATAGTGTCAGAAAGGCTAAAGCTGAGAATGAGCTGAGGCTAGCGAGCGATGCTAAAGACAATTAAAAGGCTTTCTTCAGATACGTGAATAGTAAAAGAGGAAAGAAATGGTGGTTCAACTACTTCATGAGGATGGCAAATTGGTAACAGATAACAAAGAAAAGGATGAAGTGCTCAATTCCTACTTTGGCTCAGTCTTCTCCCAAAGCAGGTCTATGACACACACACACACCGGAAAAAGTGAAGTACAAGCTGAAGGGGCAGGATTGCAGTTTGAGATTGATAACCAAATGGTCAAGGAACACCTAATTTCTTTGAACGAGTTCAAATCTCCAGGGCCCAACCAACTGCATCCTAGAGTAATGAAGGAGCTGGCAGAGGAACTCTCAGAACCACTGTCTATTGTCTTTATGAAATTATGGAATACAAGTGAAGTGCCGGATGACTGGAGGAGAGTTAATGTTGTCTCTTATCTTCAAAAAGGGCAAAAAGGAGGAACCTGGGAACTACAGACCAGTCAGTCTGACATCCATCCTTGGGAAAATTCTGAGCAGGTTATGAAGAAGTCAGTCTATAAGCACGTTGAAAACAATGCAGTGATTATTAGAAGCCAGCATGGATTTGTTAAAAACAAATCCTGTTAGACGAATCTGATCTCATTTTTTGATCAGGTAACCTCCCTTGTGGACTGTGGGAATGTTGTGGACATAGTATATCTTGACTTCAGCAAAGTTTTTGACCAAGTGCCCCATGACATTCTGATTAACAAAGTAGTGAAAAGTGGGCTAGATGGAACAACTATTAGGTGGATCCACAGTTGGCTACAGAATCGGATTTAAAGAGTGCTTATCAATGGTACCTTCTCACACTGGGGGTAGGTAACGAGCGGGGTACCACAGGGCTCAGTCCTGGGCCCAGTGGTTTTCAACATTTTTATTAATGACTTGGATGAGTAGGTGCAGGGAATGTTTATCAAATTTGCAGATGACACAAAAGTGGGTGGGATCACTAATACCCTGGAAGACAGAAACAAACTTCAAAGTTATCTTGATAGGCTGGAGCACTGGGCTGAAAACAAAAGAATGAAATTTAATAGGGATAAATGCCAAGTTCTACACCTAGGAAAAAGATACCAAATGCACAGTTACAAGATGGGGGATACTTGGCTCAGAAATACTACAAGCGAAAAAGATCTTGGAATTGTTGTAGATCACAAGCTGAATATGAGCCAACAGTGTGATGCGGCTGCCAAAAAAGCAAATGCAATTTTGGGCTGCATCAATAGATGTATAGCTTCCAAATTGTGCAAGGTACTGGTTCCCCTCTATTTGGCACTGGTTAGGCCTCATCTTGAGTATTGCATCCAGTTCTGGGCACCACACTTCAAGAAGGATGCAGACAAACTGGAACGTGTTCAGAGGAGGGCAACAAGAATGATCAGGAGTCTGGAAACAAAGCACTATGAGGAGAGACTGAAAAAACTGGGCATGTTTAGCCTGGAGAAGAGAAGATTGAGGGGAGACAGAGAAGAGAGCCAGGATCTCTTTTCAATCAACCCAGAGTGCAGGACACGGAATAATAAATTCAAATTACAGGAAGCCAGATTCCGGCTGGATATCAGAAAAAACTTCCTGACTGTTAGAGCAGTACGACAATGGAACCAATTACCTAGGGAGGTAGTGGGCTGTCCCACAGTAGAGGCATTCAAGGGGCAGCTGGACAACCATCTGTCAGGGATGCTTTAAGGTGGATTCCTGCATTGAGCAGGGGGTTGGACTTGAAGGCCTTGTAGGCCCCTTTCAACTCTACTATTCTATGATTCTATGATATACCAGTAAATGCCAATGAAGTCATTTTTCTATATATTTAGAGGCTTCAGGCTCTTCTCCATAGCATATAGATTGTCGATCTCTCTTCCCCCTGCTGCTTCCTGGAAAGGAGGGTACAAATTTCAGACAAGCTTGAGCCTTAACACTTTTCTGCTTAGAAATTGAGCCCTGTTCCACATAGTCCCAGTTTGCACATCACATCAATTCCCTGGGTTGTAAAACAACCCAAAGTCAACCCAACAACAAACCATGGCTTAACTCTGGGTTGTTTTTACACCTAAACAACCTAGAGTTTCCAGGTTTGCGCATCACAAAACAATCCAGGATTGGAGCATTCCTGAATTGTTAACTGAAAATGGAAGGGGGCTCCTGTGCACTCACAAACAACTCATGATTAACAAAAGATGGGTTGTTTGATCATGCAAACTGGGTCATGATGATATGGTGGCTGCTAGAATTCAGTCATACATCTGAAAATGTAGTTTGAAAAGAGAGAATGCTAATAACTTGGTTAAGGAAGACAAAGATACTTCAAACTTTTAAGAGCAGTTCAGCACTCATAATGTACTTTTCCATCCCACATGGCATTTTCAGACAGATCAACAGGATCAGAAAAGTTTACGGGAAAGCTGCTCCACATTTTTCATGGCAAACGGATTTATTGCAGATATCCATGATTAGCGGATAAAGTATGACTGGTAGACATGTCTTCAAACACACAAACATGAGCCTGGGAACCTCAATTAAACTGGAACTTCCAGGGATGCATACCCTAGTGTTTATGGATATGTGTCTGTCATCTGCACTTTACACATTTGCAGGGGGGGGGGGGAACCAGTGAACCTGTGACATCCAAGATTGCTGCATAAAGTGTGGAGTTGCTCACACTCAAAATTGTAATGCTCACCAATCAGGAACAAAATATTGTACAGAAGGAGGACAAAGCAAGAGGCCAGTTTTTGCATTTCCTCTCACAAATATTTTGTGTTTATACAACATACAAAGCCTTCCAAAAGTTGTTTAGTTTCTGTTAACAGTGTTCAGTGTTTTAACAGAGAGGGGGAAAAACCCAAGTTGAGCTGTTGGATAACATAAAGACAAACAAACATCAGCAACAGAAACATACATTTGGGGTTCCTATAACCCACACGTTGCACGCAGCTGTCCAAAGAGAGAAGAAAAACAAAGCTAAAACATGAAAATGAAAAA
The DNA here is from genome assembly GCA_029215795.1 of Anniella stebbinsi. Taxonomy (NCBI): domain Eukaryota; kingdom Metazoa; phylum Chordata; class Lepidosauria; order Squamata; family Anniellidae; genus Anniella; species Anniella stebbinsi. The sequence continues at coordinate 97,406,339 of JARDYH010000003.1, forward strand.
GAAAGTGTTGCTCTCTTTAATCACAGCAATGATTATGCAATCTTAAATCAATTAATGCTACAACTTGTTGACATTTCACATCTGGCGGTTTATGAAATGATTTCCTACTCGACTGTAAATCTTCTTTCACTTGATGTTTGGAGAATGATTGTAATGTTCCACTTTAAAAGGTATGTAGGGGGGAGAATTAGATAGGCCACATTTTGTGACTGATTGATTCTGTAGAAGCAAACTACCTTTTAATGTGCAGATGCTGAAGCGGACCATAGTACTGAAGATAAATCTACCAACAGCTAATAGGCTGCTTTAAAAAAAACAAAACTAAAATTGTCCCAAACTGTTCTCTACACTCCTGGCAGCAGCAGGTAACATCCTGGGCAAACCTCCTTGTTTTTAGGATGCTGTTCCTCAAACTTTCTACTGTTAGGGAACACTTGTACTACAGTTACAAGATGGGGGATACTTGGCTAAGCAATACGACAGGCGAGAAGGATCTTGGAATTGTTGTAGATCACAAGCTGAATATGATCCAACAGTGTGATGTGGCTGCAAAAAAAGCAAATGCAATTTTGGGCTGCATCAATAGAAGTATAGCTTCCAAATTGTGCAAGGTACTGGTTCCCCTCTATTCGGAACTGGTTAGGCCCTATCTTGAGTACTGTGTCTAGTTCTGGGCACCACACTTCAAGAAGGATGCAGACAAGCTGGAGCATGTTCAGAGGAGGGCAACGAGGATGATCAGGGGTCTGGAAACAAAACCCTATGAGGACAGACTGAAAGAACTGGGCATGTTTAGCCTGGAGAAGAGAAGACTGAGGGGAGACGTGATAGCACTCTTCAAATACTTGAAAGGTTGTCACACACAAGAGGGCCAGGATCTCTTCTCGATCAACCCAGAGTGCAGGACACGGAATAATGGGCTCAAGTTACAGGAAGCCAGATTCCGGCTGGACATCAGGAAAAGCTTCCTGACTGTTAGAGCGGTACGACAATGGAACCAATTACCTAGGGAGGTGGTGGGCTCTCCCACATTAGAGGCATTCAAGAGGCAGTTGGACAACCATCTGTCAGGGATGCTTTAAGGTAGATTCCTGCATTGAGCAGGGGGTTGGACTCTACTATTCTATGATTCTATGATTCTACTTCAGGATACTAGAGAGAATCCTGGCAAAGTTATAAAATTCACACAGAATTCACAGCCAGGTCTGAGGGGGCCTCACTGACACTGCACTCGAAAACACCCTCAGCACTACTGGGGAAGATTATTATAGTCAGGTAAGATGTCTTTCAGGAAATCTTTTTCACCAGTACTGAGATTCTTATTGAGGAAACCCTGATGAGCTTTCAAGGAACCTCCAGTGTTCCCCAGATCACAGGATGGAATCCATTACTCTATGAGAAGAGCAGCAGCACTCTTCAAATACTTGAAGGGCTGTCACATAGAAGAGGGCAAGACCTATTTCCTGCTGCCCCAAAGAACCAAGGGCAGATCTAATGAGCTTAAGTCACAGGTAGGTAGAAGTTAGCTGACCCTTAGAAGAAACTCCTTGACAGTAAGAGCAGTTTAACAATAGAACCAATTGCCTAGGGAGGTGATGGGCTGTTCCTCGCTGGAGGTCTTCAAGCAAAGGCTGGACTGTAGGGGTTCTCCTAGCTCTAGAGTTCCTGTATCAAGGAAGGGTTTGGACTAGATGACCTATGATTTTCTGATAGAATGATATTTTTAACAGCATTTGGACATGTTCAGAAGACACCTTAAACCCTGCTGGTTAAGGCTTTTGCTTAAGCAACAGTGTTTAAGGTGTCTTGCGCGATGCATTTTGCTAAACCCTGCTCACTCACTAACCACAGTTGGACCTTGTGCAGCAGAGTTAGCGGCTCTCACCATGGCTTAAAGTGTTGTGTGTGACAGCATGGCTTGTGGTTAGTGCGAACCCCAGAGCCTGAAGTGTCATCTGAACAGGCCCATAATTTATTTATTTCATTTCTATACCGCCCAATAGCCAATGCTGAGCCATTTCATTAAAGTGAAAACAAGATTTACAGATTCAAAACAGCAGAGTTAAAAGATTAGGATAGTAGATTGCTAAAATACTGAGAAAATAAAGAGGTCTTCACTTAGCGTTGGAAAGAGTATAACGTAAGTGCCGGGCAAACCTCTCTATGGAGCACATTCCACAGCCAGGGTGCCACAACAGAAAAGGCCCTCCTCCTGGTATCCACCCACCTCACTTCCTTTGGCAGGGGCTCACAGAGAAGGACCCCTGAAGATGATTTTAGGCTCCGGGCATGTACATATGGGAGGAGATGAGCCTTCAGTTAACCTGGCCCCAAGCGGTAGACAGTCAGTAGCACAGTGAGGGATGAAAAATGTGCCCAATACACTGGGCTCCACTAAATATATTCTGATGAAGTAATGTGGGCGAACAAGAAATGTTGTAGCTAACTTGTATACAATTTGTAAAATATATTAAAATGAGAGCAAGTGTAGCATTATGGCTTCAGGAGAGGTTAGATCTGTGTGCAGCTTCCCTATGTGATGAACTGCAGGTGGCCATGTTCTCGGTGAAAAACCTTCTGTATTGACTCTACCCACCCAGGCTGACCATTGGATCCTTCTGGTCAGGAAAGAGTCTATAAGACTTCCTGTGTTCTGGGGTGTTCTTACTTCCTTGTGTATTCTTAATTCAGTCCCGATTTCTGGCTTGTTCTTTGACCCCACCCCCTCTTCTTTTGCCCTCCAGTCCTGAGCTGCTACATAAGTGCCAGCTCCATTTCACTTTAGCTATAAAGCCACTAGTTGGCCTTAAGAAAATCACTATTCTCTTAGCTTCATGTTGCACTGCACCACCCAACCATCTGCAGTATGGAGGAATAACAATGTTGAAATATCGTACGGAATATTATATAATGGACAAGTATTTAAAAAGGTGTAAGAACACATAAGTCTAAACCAGCACAACCCTAATTACCTTGTCCCCAGGGCTGTCTCTAAGTTTGAGCGAGCAAGGTGATTTGGCTGCAATGCTGCACATATGGTTTGGGTACATGGTTTGGGTCCAGGTTACCTACGGGATCGCCTTCTCCCATACAATCCGCCCCGCATGCTCAGGTCCTCAGGGAAGAATTTATTACAGTCAACAAGAACTAGACTGACAACCGTTACCCAGAGGACCTTCTCTTCTGCCGCTCCCAGATTATGGAATGACCTGCCGGGAGAGATTCGCCAACTCACTAGTCTTTCGGAATTTAAAAGTTCTATAAAGACTTATCTCTTCCGGCAGGCCTACCCAGATGAATTTTAAAGTGTTTTATTGGTGTTTTAATGATGTACTGGTTTTATCTGCTTTTAATCAGTTTTTGTATTTTGTGTTTGGTGTTGTTCCCCGCCTCGATCCGTTGGGAGAGGCGGGTGATAAATAAATATATTATTATTATTATTATTATTATTATTATTATTATGTACATGAAAGCAAGCCCCACTGATGTCTACTTCTGTGTAAACATGCACACAAACTTTGAATGAGTTCAAATCTCCAGGGCCCGATAAACTGCATCCTAGAGTGTGTCGAAGGGCGGTCTTGCTGGCAAAAGAGGAGGGTGGGGCGGTTCTCCGCTAAGCTGCTCAACCGTGAAGGGAGAGGGACAGCAGGTGCCCAAACACCCCACAGAAAAGGCGAGCAAGGCTGCCTGCCGCCCATGCCCGGGACTTGGTCCCATTCAACTCTATGGTTGTTACCCCCGAGTAGGCATATCTAGGTTTCCTGACCAGAACAATGTCAGCTTCCCCTTGCCATGGTGACATTGACCACAAACTTCTCCAAAAACTAATCGTAATACTTTCTCTTCACTTGTCTTGTTTAATATGATCTTAGGAGAAAGCATAGTGTGTTGTTTTACCATAACTGCGCAATTTCAGGCTTCTGTACCATTGTATTTGCGCAGAAATAAAAATATATAAAATTAACTGCAGAGGGAAGGAGAACATAGGGGCTGGTGGGGGTGGGTGGGAGATTTCGCCAGCGTAGTAGAAATACAGGTGAAAAGATATGTGAGCTGAAATAGTGCAACAACGCACAGACATGAAAGTGCCCAGCGCTTGATGCACTGAGGAAATGGAAGGGGAAAACGCAGATGCAAACCGGGGGGGTGGGGGGGGGGAAGTAGGTGTGATGGAGCCCTGTGTCGTGTGAACCGTTCCTAACCATGGTGGCTACATAACCACGGTTTAAGCAGGCTCACTAACCATTTGCTGAAGAAGGGTTAGGGGCCTAAACATGGCTTAGCGTGTTGTCTGAACAGGCCCAATATAAATCCGGTTCTGGCTTTCCTGCACTAGTTGCTAATATGTTTCCAGGCCAAATTCAAAGTGTTGGTTTTAATCTGTAAAACCTACAGGGTTGCAACCCCAGTACCTTAAGGACCGCCTCTCCGCATATGAAACTACCAAATCCCTGATGGTATGATCATTGTTAGCTAAACAAGCCACTGTGGCTTGTTTAAGCCCCAGCGCGTGCCAGGTGCAATTTGCATAATCACCCACTTGGCCACAACTTGTTGTTCCATCCCAACCTAGTAAGCATGGCATTTTTGAGAGGGAAACAACTCTCAAATCACCCATGAGCTGTTGTTGGGTTATTTGAGGGTTGTTTCTCCCTCGAACAAGAGATGCCGACTGGGCTTGAATGACACGACAAGCCACACCAGGGCAGGTGATTATGCAAATTGCACCCAGCATGCACCGGTACACACCGCAGCTTGAGCAAACCACTGTGGCTTGTTTAGCCTATGAAGGCAGTCCGAACGAAGTCCCTCTGGGTCTCCTCAGAGAGAAACTCAAAGGATGGCAGATCGAGGGGGGACCTTTTCTGTGATAGTCATCTTTTCAGTCCCAGGCACAAACAAGCTTATTTTCCCTAGCATTTAGACATTAGTTATTGTCCAATTGTTGTGGGCTACTTTTGTGATCTCCATTCTAGGTTGTGACATTATGTACTGTGGATTAACACTTTTTGTATTAGATTGTTTTTAGACTATGTGTTGATGATGTTTATTTTTATTTGTGTTACTGTGCTGATTATGCTTTATATTGATTTTTTCCTGTTATGTTAATCATGGATTTTTGTATAAGTCATTTTGAGACTTCTTTTTGGAGTGGAAAGCAATACATTATTATTATTAATAATAATAATAATAATACATTACCATCCGAGAAAACTCATGGTTCTCCCCCAAACCCATTTTATGCTGTTCAGAAAATAACAGTAGTGGTGGTGTGGGGGGTGGGGTACCAAAATTGTATCTTGCCTAGAGCACCAAAATACTTTGTGCTTGGCCCTGCTTTCGCTGAGCTCCCGGAAGGATGGGATTCAAATATAACAAATAAAGTAAGTGGTAACATACAACATACCTGGCAGTTTAAACATTCTATAATCATTACTTACTGTAAACTCCTTGGACAATTATCTTTTTCATGTGTGATTATGCTCTAATGCCCCATGTGTTTTGATGATGCTGAATAATAAACATCTAAAGACAGGGTTTGCCTCAATTTTTTTAATGTAATATATGGTTCCATTTTATAAGTAGTGCTTTTTTTTAGAATGAGATGGCTCTACCACATTAAGTTCTGACCAGACCTGAAATGCACTGCTGATTTGGGACTAATTATCTGATTCTAACCCTGTTTACTAATTCTCTGATCCTATGCACGTTTACTTTCTTCTAGTAAAAAAACGCATAGGATTGCAGTCATGCAGTCCAACTTTATGCCTGTTTATTTGGAACAAAAGCCCACTGACACTAATCAAACCTACTTTCAAGTAAATGTGCATACGATTGCTACCTTAGAATAATCTGAGAAGTCAGTATTTAAAAGGAAATGTTTCTCCTACTCCAACAGATCTTGCAGATTTTATAAAACAGTTTGGGCATGTAAGATAAAATGGCTTAACATATTTTGCACTGAAATCCCCAACGTTCAATTGATATTTGACCTCATGAAAGGAAAAGAATGATGGAAAATGACAGAATATATATATATATATCCCAAAGCGTGAGAGGAGGGAGGGGAAATCAATTAATCAATAAGTCAATGGGAAAGAAAATCAAACAGAAGAGAACATCTGGACAAATATGCTACTTGCTTGTAAGAAAACAAAGTATTTCCCTCATGCCCAGGAACAGAAAGTTTATTTCACCACCGGTTTCAAATTAAGGCTTAAAGAAACCTTCGTTTCATGAGGCTAAATATTAATCTTATGTCCACTGAACTGAACTTAGAATAATAATCTTCACGAAGAGCTACTGCAATTTCAAGTGATTACAATGCTAAAAGCAATTATATTTAACCAGATGAGGATCTTACCATAGTTTAAATTCCCCATAGTGTCATTTCATGTTATATTTGAGAAATTCCTCAATAAAAATGTCAAATAGAGAATGAGTTGAGTTCCTTCAAGGACAGACTTGGAGCATTTCCAATATAAATGTGTAGCCAAGGAATCTCAACCAAAAGAAGGGGGAGAGGGAATAAAGCTCATTTGATCAGAGTAGAGAGAGAAAATTGGAAAGGAGAACAAATCCCATCTCCTCTAATTAAAATGAAGAAGAAATTCCTTTTCTTTCTTTGTAGGAAGATTATTATTATTATTTTTCAATGGCTACATTAGTGCAAAGCAGGTCCTGAAAGAAGGTTTGTCTCATGGGGACCCTGTGTGAAATAATTACTTAGTAATAACCTTCTAAATACTCTTACAAAGATAAATATTTGCCCCACCCAAAAAACCCCGAAATTGGTCCAAAACTGCAAAAATGGTTGCAACATATTTTATGTATTTCTGGCAAGCCCACACAAGGTGGCTTATTATAAAAATGCTGAAAACAAAACAGTGGAACAAACAAATTTATTAAAAAGTCATTTCTGTAACAATCCTTTTAAAAGAAGTCATAGCAGAGCAATCCTATGTACTCTGGGGAGAGGGAGAGAATGCCCACAGCATCCCTAGCCCTGCTGGAGGGGGGAAACTTTATCTTCTTGTTTTTCCCACTGGAATTCTATGTGTTTCTCCCCTCCCATTGACTGCAACGGGAAGAAAATTAACTACCCCAGCTCTGGGGCCAGTGTAGTTTGGGGTGCAAATTCAAGGTATGTCAGAGGGACAAGGGGACTTTGGATCCTGCAGATCCAAGCCCATCCCTCACATGCCCACAGAAGACCCCATTTCAGTTTCTGCCACTGGTTGAAAGTAACACCATGATTGGCATTTCTACACCTGTGGAGCTTTCCGTGGGCATACTGTGGTGCCTCTGGGGGGTGCAATTGCTAACCCACTGGCAGAGCAGCATTTCCACCACATCCTATGACCCTTCAGCTGGCAATGGGGAGAGTTTAGGATTTCTCCCTAAGAAAGTTTAGGCTGCAATTGTACATAAATTTACCTGACAGTTAAGTTCCATTGAATTCAATGGGACTTACTGCTGAGTAGATATTATTTTAACCAATCCTTCTCAGCAGACAGTATGCAGCAATCAACTTATCACGTTGACCACCACAGATGAGAAATGATCAAATGTTGGTCTTCATCCTCCTTAGCAAGAGGTAGCCTTTCCAGAGTCAGCAGTGAGGTACATAAGGAGGCAAGAATGGGAACAAAAAAGAAACAGCCAGTGTAGGTGGACAGAACCTCAACAGATGCTGCCTCCCAGTCCAAGGAGCAAGATAATATTGAGAAATATCAATTCAATAAAAACAACTGCTTAAGCTTCACAGAGCTCATCCTCAAGCTAATATGTGACAGCTAGAATAAAACCTAACCGAACACAAGTTGTTGATGTTGCATGTCAACTTGAAGATCTCTAAAATTAAGAATGTAAGAACATAACATAAGAAGACCCATGCTGGATCAACCCAAGTATCCTGTCCCCAGAGTGGCCAACTGGCTGCCCACGGAAAACCCACAAACAGGACATTAGTGCAATAGCATCCTCCCATCCATGTTCCCCAGCAATTGGTGTACACAGGCTTACTGCCTCTGATACCAGCGGAAACATATAGGCATCAGGACTGGGATCCATTGACAGCCTTCACCTCCAGGAATTTGTCCAATCCTCTTTTAAAGCCATCCAAATCAGTGGCCATCACTACATCTTGTGGTGGTGAATTCCATAGTTTAACTATGCACTGTGTGAAGTACTTCCTTTTATCTGTCCTGAATCTCCCACCAATGAGCTTCATGGGGTGACATTGGTTCTAGTGTTATGAGAGAGGGAGAAAAATGTCCCCCTACCCACTTTCTCCACACCATGCGTGACCAGATGGCCCGGGGTTTCCAGGTCCTAACCGGGAAACCTGGGGCGATCCGGGCCAACCGGGGGGTGGCGGGGGCAAGCCGGGGCGGTGGAGGGGTCACGCGGCGATGGCGGGAGGCAGGCGGGCGGTGCGAGGCCGGCGGCGCGAGGCACTTACCTGCTGGGGTGTCCGCTTCCCTCCGGTGCTCTGAATCTACTGAGAAACAGGCTTCGCGGCCTGTCCCTCAGTAGCGCGCCGGGTGATGACGTCATCACCCGGCGCGCTACTGAGAGACAGGCCAGGAAGCCTGTTTCTCAGTAGATTCAGAGCACCGGAGGGAAGCGGACGCCCCAGCAGGTAAGAAGCGCGAGGTGGGCGGGCGGCGCGAGCGGCGCGGGGCGGGCGGGACGCGCGGGCGGGGGCGTGCGGGCGGGGTGGGGTGGGGCGGCGTACGGCGGTGCGGGCGGGCAGCGTGGGTGGGTGGGTGTGCGGGCAGCACGGGGCGTGCGGGGTGGAGCGGCACGGGGCGGGGGGGGCGGCGCGGCCGGGCGTGGCGTGGCGGGCTGGCGGCGCGGGGCGGGCAGGCGGGCCGTGCGGGGCAAGCGGGTGCGTGGTGTGGGGGGGTTGTTTTGGGTGGGGGGGGTGGGGGGGACCGGGATTTTGGTTCTCAAAATCTGGTCACCCTAGTAAACCTCTATCATATCTTCCCTTATTTGCCTTTTTTCTAAGCTACACAACCCCAGATGTTGTAATCTTTCCTCACTGGGGACATTTTCCAGCCCCTTAATCATTTTAGTTGCCCTTCTTTGCACTTTTTCCCAACTCTACAATATTCCTTTTTATGTGTAGTGACCAAAACTGTACACAGTATTCCAAGTGTGGTTGCACCATATATTTAGATAAGGGGAGTATGATCTTGGCAGTTTTATTTTCAATTCCTTTGCTAATTATGCCTAACATGAAATTTGCCTTTTTCACAGCAGATGCACAACCGTCAACTATTTAAACCACCATTGGTTATCATGTTGTCTGAACCCAGTCACTGCTAGGTCAAAACCCATCGACTTATACTTGAAGTTGGGATTTTTTGTCTCCACGTGCATCACTTTACACTTGTTTACATTGAACTGCATTTCCCACTTTGATGCCCATTCTCTCAGTTTGGAGAGATCCTTTGATGCTCCTTGCAATTCCTTTTTGTTTCAACCACCCTAGATAATTTGGTTGCAAAATTAAATTTGGAATTTGCAGAACCCATCCTTTTATTTCCTTAGAGTTTTCTGATGTGCCGCCTCAGGGTGTCCATAGAAACTCCACAGAGTCTCAGATTGTTATTTCCAAACTTCTACTCACACGAATGTACACTACCTAATTCTCATGGAAAGGCTGCAAAGTAGCAGCAGTGAAACTGAATACCTGTGGACCCAGCTGCACCTCTACAACCAATTTAAGGTCCTCCAGTCTTGAGTGAAAATGACAATAAGGTTTAAACTTCTTGTCAATTTCACTTATTGTGAAGAGGAGCTGACTTGCTGAAGAGTAGAAGAAGGTGGTTAGTTTAATGGCTGCTCTTCACAGTCAAATCCAAGTATGTGAAAAATGCTACAAATCCACTGACCTCTAATTATTTTCTCTGAGCAATATATGCATGGGTTTGTGCATTCAACTACTGATAAGCTGTTAACAACCTTGGGAGGAGCTGTAAGCCGCCTTGAGAGGGCTTCTGCCCTGAAAAGCAGGCAAGAAATAGGTCACAAATAAATAAATAAGTTGTTTTCTCCAGTAGAAATTATATTGGATGGAACTAGACACAAGGAAGATCCATGATACTTGGCCAGATCAGCAGAACTACACAATCTTTATTAGAAAACTAAATTGGTGGATTATTGCAGTGTCCCTGGATTAGACGTGGCATGTTACATAGTGCAACAAAGATATATGCAGTATTGTTATCTGACTGGATACTTTGCCCGATGTTATCTAGAAGCAACTCACCATTGACTATTGTGTCATCTGTTGAGCCTTTTCCACACAACGGTTAGTTATTTCACTGAAATCGCCAATGCAAATAATCAACGCTGTACAGGGTTGACTATCTGCACAACCATTGAATATTGTGTCATCTGGCAGGCTCCGTTGACAATTTCACGTACCTACAGAGTCACGAGGAAAGGGTGGCAGAAACCCCCTGCCGCTCTTGCCCAGCAGGGCTCCGTACGCATATGTCATTCATCCCAGGAAGCCCGTGGGCAGCCGCGAATCATGCAGCTCCCCATGTGTTTCCCAGGACATGCACAAATGGACATCGGGACAAAGGGGTGTAAGGATCTCTCCTGTGGCTGCAGAGTAATAACCACAGGAGAAATCCCCCCTCTGCCCTGATACCCAAAGCCCATTTGTGGATATGGGCAGGACGCAGAGGGAGACACTTGCATCACGCGAGCGTCTCCCTTCCCCCGTCAACTATCCATTTGGAAATGGGGTCGAGGGGATGCTTCCATCATCCTAAACCCATTTCCAAATGAATGGCCTGCCATGGAGGAGGGAGAGGTTCGCATGACACTGTCCTTGACAGCATCAGGCTAGTGTATCCTTCCGCCTCACCGGGTGGAGGGAGATGTTCACCTGACACTGTCAAGGATATTGGCAGGCAGGGACGGGACAGGCATGCAGTACCCCACCCAGGGATTGGATGAACATGTCCCAGGGAACATGGGAGCATCGCAATCATGCCATGTGGTGCTGGTTCCCATGAGAATCCCCCTTCACCCCACCATCAGAACAGGAGGATGAGAGCACATTGCCAGGTACTGACAGTGGGGGACCCAGCACGAAGGGGGATATTCATGGGAAGCAACACCACTATTCGGTGGGGAGGACAGAGAAGAGGTTGGGGGTTGGCAATAGTCAACCCTGTGCTAATAGTCAAATCCACGGATAACTATTTAGGGGGGTACCTAAGAAGACATGATAACGTGGCCAGAGAATGATTTTCATGACAAAGCTCCATATCATTGCAGCCTGTCCCTCTCAGTTTTTGCCTGCCTTGCACTTGATTTCTCGGGGAAATTACTTGTCCTTCATGATTAGGCAGGTCCCCCCCACAACAGTTGCTTTGTGACTAGGGTGGCTTCCATGGCAACTATTTTTTGGTGGTGCCCATGACAGTTTCTGATATTTCCAAATGTGTTCATAGGCCCAAAAGAATTGAAGATCCCTGCCCTACAGACAGTTCCTCCACATAAGCCTAGACAGAGACAAGGAACAAAAGATGTAGGAGACAGCTAATCCCACAGAATGAATTTTCTTAAGGCAAATGATGTATTGTTACTGCAGAAGGAAAGCAGGTCAGCCTATATCAGATGTCTGGACAGGAGACTGCTGGGAGATCGCATGTAAGCCATCCTAAGCTATTCAGAGGAAGAATACGGATAAGTGAAATACATACATGAATAATATTGGGGCCCATCTGTAAAGATGAAAATAATGAATGGAACTGCCACTGAAATTAAAACCAAATTTGGGATTGCCTTATATGAAACATTTGAGGTATTTTGAGGGAGCTTCAATAAGACCAGCAAAAGGTGGCGTGAGAGAAAGGGGGAAGGGTACATCTCTAGGCAGTCACTGGATTCTGCTTAAAGCAAAATGTAACGACAATTTGGAATTTCCACCAGAGGAATTTTGAGAGAACCCAAAATAATGTTGATAAGATTAGCACCCCAGGTGGCTTTTGCCTATCAGAAGTTAACAGCTATTCTTGTGTCTGACTCCGCTGCTCTAAAGAATTGTATAGAATTGTACAGAAGTACAGCTATACCATTCCCTTAAGTTCTTTAGCCATGATGTTCACCTTCTTCCCATCCTTAACCATGACTAATTAAATTAATATATCTGACTGAATCTTACATTATAAAAGAAATATTGCACTCCTTAGTTTTAACCATGCGTTTAAACCACACTCATGAGCATTTCAATATATGTGATTTTATGTACAATTAATACCACCTTCTAGAAAATATATCCATCTATTCACAACATGAAGAACTGAATACACTTTAGTGGAAATGCAGAAATGGATCCATTTACTCTTACTATTGCAATTAGTTGAATTATAATGGACAGCTTCAGTATAACACCATTTTAAAACTTGCATACATCTAGATGACTAAAAGCATGCAAATAAGCAACCATAAGGATTTTTCTTCCTCTGGGAAACATAGCAACTCAATATTACTCAAGGCTACACAACCACCAATTTTATTTTTCCTGATGATTACGTCTGATTCTGCTTGTTGCAGGGAATGACTGTCTAACATTATATTTAAAAGAACAAAGTCAGCTTTTCTAATAATAATTCTACTAGTTTCTAAGATAAATTAAATGTAAAAGCTCATATCAAAAGCAGCAAATGGACAGATTCTGCAATCTATCTAAATAAACATCCCCTTACAAATATGAACGAAGGAGATAATGCAAAGCTGAAGAATTATCAAAATCTATTCCAGAAATTCCTCCTTGGCCTCCAGTTACACAGAGTGCTAATTGACATCGGTGGAATTTTGCATAATTCTTCAGCTTTGCATTATCTTCTTCATTCATATTTGTAAGGGAATGTTTGGATTGGATCCAAAGATCCCATTGCACCCTCCAGAGGAACTTCTGAGGACTGAGTGCAGAGGAATCAGTGAGACCTTTCCACTCGCACAAGCAATATTGTGGATCCAAGCCAATATGTTTCAAATTATACTTATGATAACTGAATTTCATGTAACAGAAATTCTCAATCATTAATCATGAGATAAGAGCAATATCCAGCTAGATATTGCTGGATGAGAACTAAATCCTGCTAGAAACCAGTAACTGAGCTCTACACACATTATCCCCCAATTGCACAACCACGTTTCAGCCTCATGAATCACTCATTCCTAGAACATCTGCATTACTTTATTTTGTCATAAGAACAGCATTCTATGTTCTTACGCACAAATAGAAGCCTCAGAACTAAACAGAAAACATTTACAGAATATTTGTCATAATATCCCAAATTACCATTAAAAATACTCTGTTTTCTCAGATATACCATTTAATAAACATGCACACACAGGCTGGTTTGAAACACTGTTCCAGTGCCTTCTCTCTCTCATAGCACTTTATAATCTGAACAGCATGAGCAAAATGCTTGTGGAGACTGTAAACATGTCCTCAGTTCAAGGTCTGGCATAAAATTACCCTGATCTCCTCACCAAACTTAAGACTAGATCATAGTGGGCTTTGTTTGACAAAAGCTATGTGAGGCATTGCATAAAATGACCAAGCAATTTCTCCAAAAAATGACTCACCGAGGCAGTTGTGTCCATCATGAGCCAACATGAACCCATCGTAACATGTACACCTGTAGTTGCCTGGAATGTTGATGCATTCATGTACACAGCCTCCATTGTAGAAATCATTTTCACACTCATCAATGTCTAAGGATGGGGGGGGGGGGAGAAACCAGTATTTAGATTCGCAAAAAAAGCAGTACCGTACACAATGAACATGGAACAACATTGCTTTATAAAAATAACCATGAAATATTGTCAGTCATAGATTACCCATAACATCATAATTTCCATTTATTAGAGTACACGAAAGCCATTCCCATCTTAGCTCAACAGAAATGTCATCTACTTTTGGTGATTTGAGAAGCAGACATGAGTACATTGAACATTCCTGAGGTGGGTTGGCAGGTGTGCCATCAGCCTAATTCAGACATAACATTCCAAACCATCAATTGTTGGAAGGGGGATAAGTGATGAGCTTGAGCATTTCTCCCTCCCTTGACAGTATTTTTTTAAAAAAACAAAAACAAAACAAAACCCTGAGAAAGCTGTTGCATGGGACAAAGTGAATGGGATCCTATTGCAGTCTGTGCGTGTAAGTACCGAGGGTGCTGCTGCTCATTTGCTCCATCCCGTTCCGTCACTCTCTAGGGTTTAAGTTTTTTTAAAAAAACTGTCAGGAATATTTGCATAACTTTTGGGGACAGGGAAGTAACTGGACGAGCACTGCAGGTGCTCAAATTTCCCCTCCATTTACTTCCCAGCCCTTAAATTTGCATAATCTCTGCATTTAAAAAACAAACATATACGGTAGCAGTAAGTGTTTCAAAAAACCCAGTAGCCGCAGTAGTAAGTGCTCAGAAAAGTAGGAATGGAAAGTGGAGGAGAGTTAATGTCTCCCCTTTCTGGATTAGCTGGAGAGTCAGGGAAGTGTTGAAAAGGTGCAGAGACACTCAAGATTGTCAGTTCAACACTTAAAAGTGGGAGGATCACATTTTCAAGGGGGAAATATTGTCCCCCACCACTTACTCACTTGGCTCCCCTCCCCATTTTCGGTACTTTTGAATTGTGCACCTTGGTACCTTCTTTCTCTTACTGTTTTTCTCCACCCACCAACAGTCATTCGCAACTGTCTGCAAGTTAGCTGATATGTGGCCTCCCTCGTCTTGTCAATTTTCTTGTATGTTACCTACTCCCTTTTGCAGCTCCCTTTGTCAGCTGAAACCAACAAGGAAATTGGCCAGGCAAGACTGCATATATCACAGCCATGAGTGCGCACTTCCAAAGACTGACAAAGAAATAACAAAAAAGAAATTTTGACCCCCCCCCCCCCCAAGTGTGCATTTTTGAGGCACCGAAAAGTAAAATTAAAAAGCCAGGGAACAAAAAGTGGTAGTGATTGGAGCGACACCAAAACATAATAATTAAACAAGGGGTTTCACAAAAAGGGGCAGTGAAAAGGGGTAGCAATCAGAGCAAGAGGGGGAGTCAAGACACTTTTTGCTGTAAAGTCCCCGAGATATATGCCAAATTTGGCTGGAGGATGGAGGGGAAGAACAAGCCATGGTTAGCCAAATTGTCTGTCGGGCATACTGTGGGTTGTTCCATGAACAACCAACCCACTGTGGCTTAGTTGTGGGGTGGCTTAATGTAATGTGCAACCCCCCTCGTGACATGTTACCATTCAGATTAATCAATATGCTATGCAGAGACATGAGCTGGGGAAGTGTAAAATTGTTTATTTTTTCTTTTTTTTACCTTTATACTAGTAAGGGATGCTTTGATGGTAACAGACGGTCATCCACCAGAAGAATAATGAACTATAGTCTAGTCTCCCTTATCCTAAGCATTGTCTCTGAGCTTGTATGATGACAGACCTTCAAACTTGAGGCATATGTAGTCAGAATGTATGCTTTTCTTTCATGCTGTGCCCTTTTACAATTGGATCTGGAACTAATTTGGGAAGCATAAATTGCAATTGACTTTCAATAATTTATGTTCTTGAACCTCTGTAGAAATACAGCCATCAGGAAGCTGTCTGCCTGCATAAATCTTAAACATCTTTTCATCTAAATCAGCTATCCAATTGCAAAACATAGCACTTGGGGAAATCATACACAGCAGAGTTTGGGTACTAAAATGACTTGAAATGTAATGTTTTCATTGCTGACATGTCAGCAGTTGGCTATATGGAAGTATTTATTCAGACATCTGAAGGGAATATATATGTTGAAAAAATACAACTTGAAATATGTGATGTGTCAGTAAAGAAGCATTGAAGAGGAAAAGTGGCTTCATTTTAAGGCATGGAAATGTAATGAACAAGCTATATTAATGCATATATGTGAGAATTCATAACCTACAATTCTAATAGTCATTTCAGAATACATTTGGATGGTTTCACTTTTTGAAAATCAATTAGAGCTGTCATTCTATTCAAGAAATCTTAGTCAATTAATCATACCTGCTTGAACTAATTTAGTCACTCTGCATACATTTTCATATGAATACAATCAATCATTCCAGAAGAAAAAAGAACATCTCCTTTGTCTTTCAGATGATCCAGACACGAGTCAGAAGAAGTATAATCTTACAAGAGGCATTTTGTCCTGTGTGGGATAGAAGAGGGAATGCCTCTTCCAAAACTGTGTCTGTGTATTTTTTGTAAATACCTGCATTACAAATAATCAAAATTGTTCTACAATTCTGCTGCCCAATTAACTGGAGCCCTTTTTATCAAATCAAAAAGGTTTTAACAAATTAATTTGACTAATTATTCAGCTAAACACCAGTGACCTATACTGAAATAATCAGTCATAATTTATCTAATCTACTTCAAGTGTACAAAGCGCTTTACATATTTTAACTGAGGTGCAGTGCAATATTATATTTG
This sequence comes from Anniella stebbinsi, assembly GCA_029215795.1. NCBI lineage: Eukaryota > Metazoa > Chordata > Lepidosauria > Squamata > Anniellidae > Anniella > Anniella stebbinsi. The sequence goes on from JARDYH010000003.1 coordinate 97,422,846, forward strand.
TTTATTCAGAAAGGACAAGCAAATGTCCTAAACCGTATATTAATGTTTATAGGGCCCTACTACACGCCCGGCATAGCCTGGGCGTGGTGGGGAGATTGCGGCGGGCGTGGAGGACGAGGCGTGGAGGCACACCATTGGGCGGCCTCCTGGATTGGGAAGGGGAGGGGGGAGGGGGAGCCGGAGCCTTTATAAGGCCCGGGCTCCCTCCCTCCCTCCTCTTGGGCAAAGCGGCTCCCTCCCTCCCTCCCTGTAGACAGTATGGGAATGAAACTCCGGTTGTCCTTAGGAAGCCAAGTAGGAATTTTTTGCTCATAACCCCCTTGGGGCTGTGGGTTTTTTCGCCTACTTCATACTGTGAGACAGCGGGGGAGTACTAAATAGGTTATTTGGTTGTTTCTAATCTGGTCACATTTGGGCGGTTAGGCGCAGGCATCTCCACCTGGGAAGGGATAGGTGAGCATTCGCAGGCACCGAGCGGTGACTGGTAATGCCTGAGGCTCATCACCTGCGAGTCTTGAGGCCCAGGTGGTGAGATAAGAGTTACCTTTGGGGCTAACCTTCCTCACTCATGCAGAGTCATGAGGCACGTGCTGGGGTGACACGGAAGGCCCCCCTACCCCAAAAGGGGAGGCCTGGGGGTGGCTTATTGGACACGCCATGTCCGGGCCTGAATGGACTCGCCCTACCTGTTATGATGGCATTGGCCATCCATGTCAGAAGATGCCCGCGTAGTTTTCCCCTCTGGGAAAATGTGGCCCAAGTTTAACCCAAAAAAACTGTGTCGTCTCGTTATTTACCGCGCTCCGATTCCGCAAAACAAGTTTCTGGTTCTGCTTTGACAATAACGGAGTTGCTTACTGACCACAACATTCTTAGTTATGATATTTCAGGAATAAAATGTCCAGGTATGCTACCTGATCCTAAAGCAGTTATACATGCCTTGGAATAAGTCTCAATAAACTCAGTGCATTTTACTATGAGTAGACATGTATAGGATTGCTCAATAAGGCTTACTTCTGAGTAGACATTTATAGGATTGCACTGTAATTCACATTAGTTGTAAAACGTATATGAGAATGTATGAACTGTAGTTTTAACTTTCACAATTCATGTGTATTTCAGAAATCAGAAGAACCTTTAAATAGGCAAGTTCCAATTATTTAATGTATTTATTACACAGTAGTCAACCAACTAAGGAGTTTTCAGATGATCAACCATTAATGCTTTAACCATCAATGAGTAACTGATTAAATGTAAATACTGTTTAGTATGGTGAGATCATCAATATGGGTACCTTTTGAGACACTGGAAGAGCCGTGTATGACGCCCTTATCATTTAATAACATATTACTACAAATTGTTAGAAGAAAAGTCCATATTGTTTTAATCCTGATTACAGTAATACACTAGAACCAATACAGCAGGGGGGTATTGTTTGGGGAGAAGCAGCATTTGAGTACAATCCAAATAAATTGTTTAGCACATGCTGTAGTCCTATTGAGGTTAAGTAGTTTCTCAAAGGAAATGAGTAAGTGAAAACTGAAGAAAGTAATGCAATTTAGTTCAAGGAATGCAATTTAGACCGATCCATTAGATTTATTTCTCTAGAAAGTTTTTCTTATACACATTATGTTGGATTACTCTGGTTTTAGTGTTAAATGTAAATTTTGGGCCTTTAACAATCCAGCTGTAAAAGAACAAAGGAGCCTGATTTAAAAACTAGGATAAAGTCTCGGCCTGATTTCTTTCAGTCCTTTAAAAAATATGAAAAATTCAGCCTCTGTCCTGATCCCTGCATAATATCTGATGACATCTACCCAAGGTTTAAAACATTACCTAAGGGAGAATATTTGCTTACTAGTCTGAATTTCTATGAATATTCTCAATCTCACCAAAAAATAAATTTTGCTTGGGGAGAAAAATGTGAAGTTCAATATGCCATCAGTTATCAAAATGAGCTTCCATTTATCAGTTAAAGCTATGAGCCCAATTCTATGCATATTGACTTTAAAAGTAAGTTTTATTAAGTTCAATGGGACTCCTAGCTAGGTATGTGTAGCACTGCAGCCTTACTTGATTCATCTAGTGATTAAACCAATCAAAACCGCAGCCCTATTTATAACATCTCTATTTAGGATTAAGTATTAGGCCCAAAGCAGCAGAGCAGAGCACAACTCTGTTTTCCAAGTCTCTATTAATGTTATCAAGATCTGATGTCTACTCAGCAAGATTTTCAGAAATTAGATAGAAAAATACTCAAGGCTACAATCCTGGAAGTAAATCCCACTGAACTCAATGGAACTTATTTCTGAGTAAAAGTGTACAGGATTGCTCTGTCAGTCTTATTTCCTAGCTACTTGTTTAAGGCACATGTCCTTATACCTGTATCTTAATATGTGAGGAAAGTTGGATAGGTAACTCACATTTAGAGGAATTTGCATTTCTCCTGGAGTTCTCCAACCTCACCATCTCTCTTGAGTTCTCTTTATATGATAGAGGACATGGGAGGAAGGGCATTGGCAACCAGAAATTCAGCTAAAAAGTAGTGGATCCAGGTTTAAAAGGGGTGTTTCAGCCTTTCCTCATACTAAAGGTTTTCCAATGCCAGGTTCATTGAGCTGCCCTTTGCTAGATCTATAATCATCCTTTTTGAGACGGGGTGATTAGAGCTTAATTTTCTTCCATTATATGTTCTGCAATATAAACATGTGCACCTCACATCCATTATCTGAAGTCAATGAGCATTTTAAGCAGACATTTCCTTAACTACAAACATGAACAAAATACTGACAGACAACCTTGACTGTATTTAGATTTCCCGATACAACAGTGTATTTTGACAGTGATGAGTATTTGCTTTGAATTGCAGTCTGAACTAGACAAAGTTTATGATTGCATTTTATTTAATGATGTATTAAGTGCAATGCAAGATTCTCTTCCCTTCGGTACTTGCCTGATAGTGTGGTTAATTTGATTTCCATGAAACAAAGGAAGCCATGCCCGAACCCATTAGCTCCCCTTCCTTCTAGTGCTAAAGAATGAGGCACATATCTAAAACGTTGCCTTTGTTAAGATGAATGCATTTTGCCTCTAAATATTATGGCCTTGCAATTGACATGCATTTTTTTTAAAGAAAGAAAATCAATTAAACACATGCCACATGCCTCTTGTTTTTATTGCTTTCCAGTTGTCATGATGTTTTCAAGATGCTAGTGCCCGAGGAAACTGTAACATTTTAAAAGGCCCGAGGACTGTTTGTGGAGGCAAGGTCAAGAGTGAGCAATGGGAAGGGGAGACCAAAGAAAGAAAACATGACAGTTCATTAGGACAAGAGGAAAGGTACAAGTGCAACAACTTCCCCGGGCTTGGATTGCTTTGGTAAAAGTAGATTTAAAAGAAAAGGAAAAAGATGGGAAAAGGCCTTGTTAATTAACATAGCAACACCGGTTTACTAATGAAGAGGGCTCTAGTCCATGAAAGCTTACCATAATTTCTTCACCTTTAAGGTGACACAAGACACTCTGTTGTTTTTTTGACTAGTGGTAATTTCTCTCACATTCTTCCTATTTCTGTGTTCAGCAAGAAAAAAGAACTTCAAAGCTCAGCTCACCAATATTAAAAAACTAGCAAAATGCTCATCTCTGATCATGTTTAGGGAGGTGTTGAAGGACACCTCCATGGATCCTGATCAAAGAGGGCCATACTATTCAGGAATCAGATACGGAGAACTCATTTTGCCCTCACTGCAACAACGTCCTCAAGAGCAACATTTTAACTGTTTCAATAGGAATTCGTGGCAATCATTCACTTAGACTGGAGAAAACAGACTGCATTGGGTAACTAACTGCAACCAGCCCCCAACTGCCAAGGCCTTCAAGAGAGCTTACAATCACAAAGCAACACTAAAACATCACAATAATTAAAAAAAGTCAGTATCAACAGAATCAAAACAGCAAAAAGCAGTGCACTACTTTCCAAAAGCCTGGTGAAAATGGAAAAGCTTTGGGCTGCTCCCTAATAAGTGGGAGGGAACTAGTCCTGCAGATTTGCTAGGCTCCAGAATTCCACAGGCCAGGTGTCAGAGCAAAAGAGGCTCTTATTGTACAGGGTTCCCCCCCCCCCCCCCCCCGTAAGGCAAACAGCATCAGTTGGAAGGGCTGATCATTATCAGAATCCCATAAGGCATTTGGCTGCAGTGGGGGGAGTAATTTAACCTTTCCTCCCCTACTGTGGTCCTCTGCAGCTGATATTGAGAAAACAACCAGTGCAGACCCCCCCCGCCCCGGAAGATCTTAACATGCAGGGGCATTGATACAGGAGGAGGTATTCTCTCAAACTGAGAGCAGGAAGCTCCAGGATAAATCTCCTTGTGCAGAAAAAGTATTGGAGATGTGCGGTTGCTTTTTAATATATATATTATATATATATATATATATATATATATATGTGTGTGTGTGTGTGTGTGTGTGTGTGTGTGTGTGTGTTCTGTTTTTGCAAATAAACAAATTGAACAGATATGAGGGCTGGGTAGAGCACACAGGCACACTGTTGCACAATGCATCATAGAATCATAGACTAGTACAGTTGGAAGGGGCCTATAAGGCTGTCGAGTCCAACCCCCTGCTCAATGCAGGAATCTACCTTAAAGCATCCCTGACAGATGGTTGTCCAGCTGTCAGTCACCCCCCAAAAGCTATGCAGCCTTCCCCTCTGCACATTTGGGAGGTGCCACATCGAGTAAGGCCTACCACATGCTCTTTCAGCTGGTTAAGGCTGCCTTCTTCCAGCCAGCTCCAAATGTCAAACTTGTTTGAGAATCCCAATGACCTCCCAGCAGTGGCACACATCCTTCCAAGAACACTGGTCTCAGCCCTCACCCTTTCATGTGACTAGCATTCCAGATTCTAGGAGCCTCAATTGTTCCTGTTAAGGAAGCATCTTGAGCTATGAAGTTATACAGGAGCCAAGGGAAATAATGATATTTTCATTCTACGTAACAGAACAGCATAGCTTTTGAGTATTAGGCATATGAAGTATCTGAGTCAAACGCTCCAGTATTTGTAGCTTTGGAAGCCATATTTTTGCATAGTCTAACATGTCTGACGGATATATTTTCTTCTCGTTCCTTCTGTACTGACTGATGTCCCACAGTACTAACTTCTGTACCAAATTACCTTGTGCTGTTTGCACTGCCATTTCAGAGGAGATTAAATATCTGCAGTTTCTCTTAGCTTTGCCCCAATGTTGGAAAGAATATGACTATCCCATATTCCCTAGTAAGACTGCATGTGGATGCTGCTGCCTATATGACCCCACCCCTACCCCGCAAAGGAAAAACAAACTGTACTCTTATAGAACATTGAACTCAATTATTTTTGCCCATGATGAGAGAGGATCAGTAGAGGTGCACCACTTCTGTCCAGCTGCCCAGAACAGTGTTGTTTATACTGCATTCCAGGGAAATCTAGGTTTCCTTGGAAGGTCATTGTGAAGCTTTGTGCATGCTATTATCTTTGCTTTTATAGTTTGTTAATTCTAACATGTCTATGTTTTATCTATTTTGTAAGCCACTTTGGAAAAGCAGCTTAATATGTAACTAAGTAAATGTAATTATTGAAAGAAAAGAAAGCAAAGTATGTCAGAGCTTCCATTCTCCCTCTATTACACATTTCTGAAAGCTCTTCTACATTTGTAGTAGTCTATGTTTCTTTGTTCTGCAACAACATGTCCTGCTCTTGCTTCTCAAGGGAGGGTGTCCTAATTTCCTTAACCATGTGCATAAGATGCAACAACACATGCAGCAAACCATCTTGGGCCAGAACTGAGAGGCTGGTTTCGGATGACACTTTAGGCAAGGGAGGGGCGGATAACGTACTCACAGTACGCTAAGCAGGGGGTACTCCCCACACAACATGTTGCTCTGCCATCCGTTGAGCAGCTGAAAGTCCCGGCGTCCATCTGGGCTGCAGCGTCTCCTCCCTCCCACCTCCTTCAGTCCTCCAGCCGTATCCCAGCATGCACCGCAAGTTCTGCCAGCTGTATCAGAGCAGCCGGGGGTTTTCAGCTGCTCTGGCTGGCAGAACTCTATGCTCAAATGGAATAGTACATGGAGAGAGGGGGGTTCCCTCCACACGACACTTTAAACAACGGAGTTCGGGATAAACAACATGCAAGCCCATTGTTTTTCTCCATTGTTTAAGTGCCTGAAATAGCAAACTGTCAGTTGTGTGTGCATTGTGTGTTGCCCTCCACATGACACAATAAGCAACACAACTGACGATTATTTCCCCCACCCCTCCATTGATTATCGTGGTGTCCAAAACCAGCCAGAGTGCTGTCTGCGCTTTAGTGAGGCACTCACAGTTCAGGCAAGGCAATTAAGAGGCTCAATGAGTTTAGCCCACACTCTGCAGGAAATAATGTGGTACACCCTAGAACATGCCTCAGGATCTTTTACAATGCACACAGTTCTGCAGCAGACACCACAGGGTTCCCCAGCAGGCAATACAGTCTGGAGAGGATTTCCTGAAGGTGGAAATTTTTAAGACTACTGTCCTAAGGTAAGAAGCAGTGAACAAAAGCTGAATCATCCAGCAGTAATTTCACACCACTCTAGGCACTCTACCCAAGAAGGGCAAGGTTATCAGTAGCTCCAATTTAAGCCAGTGGTTTAAAAATAACATTTAAGAAATCCATGCAAATTGGAAAGGCAGCATGACAACATAATCCAGCCTCCATGTGACAGGTAGTTTACCTTGACTACAGCTAGAGCCAGATTAAGAATGGTGGAGACATCTTGGGAATACTAACTGCAAGGGCAGCATAGAACAAAACAATATATTTCCCCTTCCTTATCTTACATTACAGAAATACTGTAGATCATGGGATACTCAACCTAGTTTAAAGACAATTATTGGTCTTCTCTAGATTGGTACCTGACACATTGATTCCTTGGCTTTAATCAAAGTGCATTAGAATCAGCTGAGCTCCACTGAAGTGTATTTAAGAACCCAGTGGGGTTATTTAGGAAACAGCATTTGGAGTGATTATTTTATTGGTTAAAGCCATTCTCTCGAACCAGCCCCCTCTGATGTCCTCAAAGAGGAGGGGAGATCCATGCCCTGGCGTGTATTTACCCAATCAGACTTCGAGGCTGGAGAATCCGCTTTAATCCTTTATTTTTCAAAGCTGCAGCTATGGATGCCCAGGCAAATGACAAATCTGAGCATACTGAACAATAGAACTTAGAAACTTATATAGTTTTTGGTTTCAAGCTTTTTCATTGGTCAGCCTTATCACATGCTAACAATGGATTAATACTACTGGTCTATATCTCTAGCAAGCTAGATCATTAGTGCAAAGTTCGTGTGTGCATACATCTCATGACTTCATTGGATACACGACGTTTGATTGGCCATCAACTCTTTGTCTGCTTGCACATGGCGACTACCATTAAAGAATTTACATACAGCACATACACAGCTTTGGCAATGGGGCGGTCTCAAACTTCCCCACAATAAGGCAGTAAATCTAACAATAGAAAAGAGGAAGGAGGGAGGAAATTCCCCCCACATACATCACCTCCAGAAGTGTTGGGTCTACAACTACCATCATCTGCAATCAACAAGGTTTGGGTGGGGATAATGGGAACTGTAATCTGCCACATACAGAAGGCACAAGGTTGGGGAACCCTGGGTTAAGTACTCAACACACACAGCAGTTTCAGTGCAGAGCCATGAAATGGGAGGGGTCAACAGCTCTCCAAGTACATCCTATGGCTCAGTTTGGATGACATGATAATCAACGGAGGGGGGAAGAGGCAACCGTCAGTTGTGTTGCTTATTGTGTCATATGGCAGGCAACACACAACGCACACACAACTGATGGTATGCTATTTCAGGCACTTAAACAATGAGGAAAAACAACAGGCTGCTCAGTTGTTTATCCTGAAATCCATTATTTAAAGTGTCATGTGTCGGGAACCCCTCTCTCTCTGTGTATTATTCCAGTCAGTCATAGAGTTCCCCAGCAGGAGCGGTGGGAAAAAAACCCAGCCACTCCTATACAGCCTGCAGAACTTGCGGTGCATCATGGGATATGGCCAGAGGACTGAGGGAGGGAGGAGGAGCAGCCTAGAAGGATGCTGGGACTTTCAGCCACATGACGGGGGAGGGGCAACGTGTGGTGTGGCAAGTACCGGAAACATAACCCACGGTGAGTGTGTTATTAACCCCTCCGTTGCCTAAAGTGTCGTCCGAACTAAGCCTATGAGTTATTTAGCTCTCTAACTTACAACCTTTCATGATGTTATCTAAACCTTGATCATTCAATTCTCCAACGGTCATGGAGAAATGTTTAGTAGAAATTAAAGCAAAGAGAAGGTGCAGTTGCTTGTTTAATAAAATGATAAAGTATTTCAGTTATTTAAATAGTGTTAAAATTTCAAAGACAAACACTTCACCACAAACATTTGTTGACCTCGTTCTTAAATTCCATTATGTGGCGTTAAGCCCAAAAGAACATGGATTGTTCTTTCCTCTTCTATGAGTAAAGACCAGATAATAAAAGCAACATTTGCCAAGCATGGCTCCTGGCAATCCCCAGTTTTGAATGAATGAACGAGGCTAGCACAGAAGATTGCACTTCTATACTAGCAAGCACAGCATTGACAAGTGCCTAGAGACAATTCTGCCATTAAACTACTCACTATATAATTAACGCTTCTTAAAACTATACTCCACCGTTTGTTTTTAAATTATCAAAGACCACTGGGGATTTTAAATATTTATAAAATTTATAATATTTATAATGCATGTTTCTTCCAGGTGGAAGCCGGTGCAGATACTGCAGGCCTGATCCCTTACAGTACAATACTATGCATATCTACTCTGAAGTAAGTCACTATGAATTGAACAAAGCTCACTCCCCATTAAGCATGCATATAGTATTTCTACCTTAATCACTGACCTCTTAAACTACTTTGAGCTAATGCAATGTAGTGGCCAAGAGCAGGAAGTTTTTTGCGGGTGACCTTAAATCTACACTTTTTCTCAGCCTCAATCCCCACCCCTATTCTGCCATCTGCAATGACTGCCCATTTTACAGATTGCTGTAAGGATTACAGCAATACAATGTATATGGAATGTTTTGACCATTTGAACATCCATGTATACAATAATGATGATGATTAACAATGTTACACAAGCAGCAGACAAACTCACACAATGGATCGTTCCCTCCCTCTCAGGGTGGCTTAGCATGGTGTGTGAACTTGACTTTCACTCTGGAGAGAGAAGGGGCTAAAGGGAGGGAATTTGCGATCCAAATGTTCGGTAGCTACCTGGTAGCTTTCAAAATGGCGTACAATTTTAAAAATCCAATTAATATCCTAGCCAATATAGTGACTAACTTGAAAAAATTATTTGCAGGCTATTCAACGTCTTGCCAAAACAGAAACATCTTTTAGGAAGACCATATGAAAAGGAGGACGGGGCTACTGTATCTTTTTGTATCGAAAAAAAAGAATTTCAGCAGGTGTCATTTCTAGGTATGCAGCACCTGGTGAAATTCCCTCTTCATCACATCAGTTAAAGCTACAAGAGCCCTGCCCTCTTTTGTATCTGATCACCAGATGCTGCATGCATACAAATGACACCTGCTGAAATTCCCTTTTCTATGCAACCGTTAAAGATACAGGAGTCCTGTCCTCATTTTCGTATGGTCACTCTACTTAAAGTCTTTACTATTTTTCTAAACACCTGAAATTTGGGTCTAAGGCAAAACACTTTTGGTAGGACCTCTGTAGGTAATCTGCAAATTCACCTGAACATTCATATTTAACTTAATTTAATTTGTAACAGATTGAACAGTCCTGGAGTATTGAAAAAATGCACAACACTAATACTTATGTGAATTTCACATGCTGATTTAGGAATTTATAACAGCCCAAAACAGTAAGGATAGCAAACAACAATCCACTCACAAAATCCATTGCTCACAGTCCCTCTAAATAAGTAATTCCATAGTCAAAACTTTGGTCAAAACCACATGGAGAAGGCTTTTAAATGTTTTAATTAACTGCGATACATCTATAGTAATGAGTAGCTGTATGGAGACTAAATTATTATCTAAAGGTATTTGGGCTTTCAAACAAGCCATTTAAGAAAGGCTTACTGGTGGGGTTTTTTTTTAATGTAAGCTGTTTCCAATTATAAAGGAAAGCTTTTAATTAAGATTAGAACAGCCTAATTCAAGCAATAATTTGGCTCTTGTAGTTAGTAAGCCTCTATTAAAAACAAAGCAATTAAGGTTAAATGGGTTGAGGCACTTAAACTTCTCTCCCACCTCAAATATGGATATGTCAGGGACTAACTCAGACCAGAAAACACGTTTCAAGCAAGTTTGTGTTTTCCTGTTAATAACAGGGTTGCATTTAATGTTTCACCAAAGACTTGTGCTTTTGTAAACTAGATGTTCAACAGAACATCAATTTGGGGAAAGATGTAATCATAGAAAAGAGAGCTATTTCTCAACCCTTTCATTGTTTGTGTGTCTTCCTCCCTGAAACCTATACCTGCATTTTTATATCTTAATACAAATGGTTAGTTTAAGAGCAAAGCAATGACATTAGCTTTACGAAGCGATTAAGCTATTCAGCATTCGATATCCTTTATCGCACTGGTTCTTAAACAATGCACTTACAGGTGGACCCCAAAGTTCATAATAAAAAGAGAGGAAAATATTGAGGAACAGCAGTGTTCTTTGAAGTTTCTATTACACACTGAAGAGATAAATGGTTTTTCAGTGTCCGTTTTAGAACTTAACCTAAAATGTGGCTTGCCTGCTGTTCTTGCTATATGAGTGGCCTCAATGGAAACTTTAAAGAATGGAAGGATAGAGAGGCAAGCATGGTAGTGAGCAAGAGGCAATTTTTGAGCACTCTCCCATGTAATGGCTGTGAATAATGAAAATGAAGTAGTCTGCTAGGAAAAGGCAAAAGAAAGCAGCAACACTTAAGAACCACTAGTTTATTTTATATGGTGTAGAATAGGTACATGGAATGTGTAGCTCTCCAGATGGGTTGGACTCCAACTTCCCTCACCATTGACTATGCTGGCTAGAGCTAATGGGAGTTGCAATCACAGAAGGGACCTATAAAGCCATCGAGTCCAACCCTCTGCTCAATGCATTAAAGCATACCTGACAGATGGCTATCCAGCTGCATCTTGAATTCCTCTAGTGTGGGACAGCCCACTACCTTCCTAGGTAATTGGTTCCATTGTCGTACTGCTCTAACAGTCAGGAAGCTTTTCCTGAAGTCCAGGTGGAATCTGGCTTCCTGTAACTTGAGCCCATTATTCCGTGTCCTGCACTCTGGGATGATCGAAAAAAGATCCTTGCCCTCCTTTGTGCGACAACCTTTCAAGTACTTGAAGGTACTATCATGTCTCCCTTCGGTCTTCTCTTCTTAAGGCTAAACATGCCCAGATCTTTTAGTCTCACCTCATAGGGCTTTGTTTTCAGACTCCTAATCATCCTCATTGATCTTCCACTGAACCCCTTCTAGCTTGACTGCATCCTTCTTGAAGTGTGATGCCCAGAACTGGACACAGTACTCAAGATGAGGTCTGACCAACATCTGGGGGGCCACATGTTCCCTATCCCTGCTATAGAGAAACAATATGAATTTTATTCCTGCTCCACAGGTCCATGGACTTATACAGATCTCTTAATCGAAATGGAGGGACCCAAATATGCACCTAAACTTCTTCTACTGCAACAGTTTCCCTCAATGAAAGAACTGAAGTGGAAGTTCTGGAATGTGTGGTTATGAATGAATTGGTGCTCCTACCCCTGGAGTAAATTGATCAACTATAAAAGGATTGCTGGACTGCACAGAAATACAAGAATTTCCAAGATTCCAATCCAAATTTTATACCCAATTCATGTGCAATGCACATCCAAGATAATTTAAATAAGAAGTATCTAGCCCTCAGAAACTGTTGAAAAAATACAAGAAAATGTGCTGGTTTCCTGGTGAAAAGTAATGGCGCCCACTTTTGACTCTGATCTGACCAATGACAACAAAGGTACTGCTGTGATCAACAGGCAAAATAAGTAAAGAGCCATTCTACCCTGTGTACAATTAATGGAGTGTAATGAGCAGGGCTACTGTCTTCCTCTTCCATGTCAATATACCAGTGCTTTTGGTCTTCCAGGCCTAAATCCTAGGAAATCTTGGGGAGGGCCAAGTTCATTCAAGGTGCGTTGGCTGAGAGATTGGCCTATATCTAGGAGGCAGGGCTAGCCGGTGCATTCTCAGAAGCCTTTTCACATGTATAGGTAACCACTGAAGAATGCTATGGTTGGCATTATGTAGATGCTCTTGAAGGGTATTCATGGCATAAGGGAAAGTAAGGAAGAATGGACAGACTTACTTTAGAAAGTAGGGAACCTTTAAGTAGGAGAGCGTAGTAAAGTTGAAAAGAATGTTGCTTGGATTTCCCGCAAATACTTTACAGGAAAGTGATTATATGGTGTTTTCCTATCTGGCCATTTTTCAGTAACAAGAAAGATGGGCTTCTCCATTAGCCCTGCTTCTCTTCTTGACTTCTTTTCCCCATGGAGAGATCTGACCTTTAGACTGATGCTGATTGTGCAATAGACTGTTGTCTAGGGAGTGGGGCTAGCTGGCATATTCTTAGAAGCCCATTTACACTTTCAGTACTATAGCATTTTTTCTCGTCCTTCAAATCTCTCCTCACATCCGGTTGACTTAGCCCTTTAATCGTAAAGAAACTAAGGCAAAGTAGGCATATTCTTCACACTATTCTTTAGGGATGTGTATCGTATCGTTAGAATTTACGATAATGATACGATATGCTCTTTATCGTGCACATGAGCTATGATAACAATACGATAGAAAAACCTACGATAATCATCAGAGACTATCATTTTTGGGTGATTTTATCATTTTATCGGACTGCCATATAAATATACCTATAACTTTTGTATTTTAACAGTTAGAGGCTTGAAACTTGGTCACAGTACTTCTGGGGTATGCCTAAATATGTGCATGAAATTTGAGATCGATCCCTCCAACCCTCGATTTTATATTAATTTTTTAAAGATCGTTTCCGTTCTGACAGGTCTGGTGAGCTATCATTCTGATCTGTCAGAATGGAAACGATCTTTAATAAATTAATATAAAATCGAGAGTTGGAGTTATCGATCTCAAATTTGGCACATATGTGTAGCACATGTCTGCCATTCTGAAGAACAGGGATTTCTAGTAAACAGGGATTTCTAGTAAACAGAAATGTCTAGTAAACATAGTGTCATAGTCCACAGTATATGTATACCAAATTCCAGAACTTTGCCTCATTAAACAGGTACCCTAATTATTTTGATACTCCTGTGAATGAGTCACAGTAAGGCCCAAGTAAGTGTGTGTGTGTGTGTGTGTGTGTGTGTGTGTAAACATACAAACAAAAGGGTAGGATAAAGCTACACACCTCAGTCCAGCAAAAGTGATACTTGTACAGACATATCTTATACACACAGATTCCCTTCCAATATGAAGTACACGTGCATATTGGGTACAAACGTGCAACCACATTACAATGCATATTTGAACAAAAGGCATCTGATACTGTGCTGCCTCGAATCATAACGGTGCCTCCTGACTTGCATATTTCTGTCTGCACTGCATTTAGAGCTACAATATGTGTCAGAATCCTTGAATGTTTAGAAATAGATTTATTTATTTATTTATTTATTTTATTCCATTTATATACCGCCCCATAGCCGAAGCTCTCTGGGTGGTTTACAAAAATTAAAAACATTGAACAATTAAAAAACCAATATACAAAATTTAAAAACATAAAGCATAAAAACAAGTTAAAATTACAATATCCTTCTGGGTCAAAGCACAACAACAACACAAAAACACAAAAAAACCTCATCATATGCTGTTAAATGCCTGGGAGAAGAGGAAAGTCTTATGTAACTGACACTAACAGGTTTGCTTTATTTATTTATTTATTTATTTATTTCAGGGGAGCCTATCTACACTGTACCTTGGAACGTTTTAAATAGTATTTTAAAACATTCAAAATAGGTGCGTTCCAAAACATCTTAAGCCACATTAAGGAGTACTCACGTTACAGGAGAAAAAAATCTTCAGTCTTCAAAGCGGTGTGTGCAGTCTCACACCATTCTGTCCATCTCTTTCTGTGTTGTGGGCGCTGTAGTTCACTTGCCCACTTCCTCCTTAGTTCCCCTTTCATTCCCTAGCTTTCAATGAGTTTAGGGCAAAGCATTGTGGGCGCTGTAGTTCACTCACCCACTTCTTTCTTAGTCCCTCTTTCTTCCCCACCAATCAACGGCTAAGCATTTGGGTGCCGGTAAACGAAGCACTGCCCTCACGAATCACAAACGGTAAGGACGAACACATTATTTTATTTAAAATGATTTATCAAAAGTAAAAACCATTGTATATAGCTGAAGTGTGTTTTAAAAAAAATCGGGTATACAACGTTCAAGAGTGTGCATCATGTGGCCCAAAGAGTTTTTGTAACCCTTATGAAATGTTACAAAGCTGGAGTGTAGATCAGCTCCAGGTGTCCCTAAAACAGTTTAGATTAATATTCATTAAACTGCTGTGCCTCTTTAAATAATTAAAATAAATAGAACAGTAAAAAAGAGAAAACTCATAGAAAACTTATCTGCCACACATCCTATTATATCTTAACTGGGTTTTATTGTATTTCCTCTCTCCATTTTATGTGAGCTATTTGGGGGTTCTTTTAAGGACTAAAAAGCAGCATATAAATACTGTTATACATCAATAAGCATACATTCCTACTTAGAATACTGCAACATACTCTACGTGGAGCTGCCTTTTAAATGTATCAGGAAACTGGCTGGTGCAGAATGCTGTGGCCAGGCTGATATCACAGGCCTCTCATTCAGAATGTTGTGATTCAGTTTTTATTCGGTCTGCATTTGGTTCAGGTGTGTTTCTGAGCCCAATTCCAAGGGCTGGCTGTTGTCTTTAAAGCCCTGAATAATTTTGGGCCTGGATACTTAAAAGACTGCCTGCTCCCACATAATCTTGCTTGCCCTTTTTGAGACTTGCCACAGAGGCCTTGCTCTTCATTTCACCACCATCTGAAGTGCAGTGGGTGGCTACAGGCACTTTAACTGTAGCATCCAGACATTGGAACCATCTGTACCCTTCTATCTGGTTTCTTGTTGTATTGTATGCACTATGTGCCCAAGAATTATAGCTAATGATGGCAGGAAAATATTATGTCACCCTTAAAATAGCCTTTTAGAAATGTCAGCTACTGAAATGAGAGTTACTTCTTTCAGCTTTTGGTAAAAATAATGGGACAAGCCTGCTCTGGAAATATTTCTGCAAACCAGGATATTTTTTGCCAGACATTCTCATCAAAATAATCACCCCTTGGAACAGATCCAAAGTAGACCAGGCTTCTACCACAGTACTTGCTGTGAGCTTACACGAGGGAGCAGTTGGCAGGCCTAATGTCAAACATTGTGGTAGGGACTCCATTAGATCCTAGATTGTGCTGTTAGCACACTCTGCAATAACAGAATATGCTGGGAATGATGTGAAATGCAACATATGTAACAGCACCCATTCCATGTGGCATTAGACATGGTATCCAATTACTTTTTCCATAGTTTCCTGAGTTTCTAGATACTGTGGAACTGGATAGTATCCAACATTAGTCCTACTTGGAGCTGACCCATTGAAATGAATGGGACTTAAGTTAGTTGTGACTAACCTAAGTCTCATTTATTTCAATGGGTCTACTCTACATGGGACTAACATTGGATGCTACCCACTGTTAGCAGTGTTTAAGGCCTAATGGAGGTCTTACAGCAGCATCCCCCAAGTCCCTTCCTTGCCTCTCCCTCAGTAATGTAAGGGAAAGGCGGACAGTAGATAGGGAGGTTGAAATTAATCCAGTTAGGAAGGATCCAGACTCCACGTTGGTCCAATCCTAATTGGAAGGGTGATGCCAGGAATTCTGTTATAAAAGCCCCCAGTATTTAATATTTTGCACTAATATTAGGAATTAATGTGTAGAATTCTACATGAAATCATTAAGATTTGTGGTTATCAACATGAACAAGGAATACAACTTGTTATGGGTTTATAGCTGAAGGCAGATGTAGCATTTCTTTGAGCAGTAATAATGATTCAGCCACTGCATGTACTTAGCTTTGCAACAGTGGTACAAACTTGCACACCAGCAAGTTGATTACTGGAACTGTGAGTGAGATGGCCGTTAGTCTTGCCCTCCCTCATATGACAGTTAGGCTATCTGATCTTTATTTTATTTTAAACTGAAGGGGCAAAAATATATTTATGCATGCATATATTCATCTCTCATGTTGTGTTGATTTTTTTTTTATAACTACTCCAAGGATTGAGGGATAGGCAATGCATGTTACTGATGCGAGATGCCTATCAATGCTGTAACCCACAGCTTTTTCAAAACCACACGAAAAACCTGCAGAATTAGTTACTTCAGTGCTCAGCCTGTGACTGACAAGTGTGTGTGTGTGTGTGTGTACTGAGGGCAGTCAACGTGCTATGAGTCTGTCTTCACTTAAAATAACTAAAGTAGCCCCATGGTCTATTTGGGATAGGAGTAGTAGTTATGAGTCTTGATTCATTAACAAAACTCATATATATGACACTCAATCGCAACTTTCTAATTTCTGCATAATTCCCTCTTGGGAGAGATAGTCATTTGAAAAATCCTACATTGACTCCAACATACGTGGAAATGTTCTCAATACAGCTTGTGTCAAAAGGTATCATAAGTCCATCATCGGCCTACAGTTAAAAATTGTTGACCTTGTACAGGAAGAGGTAACTCAAACCAGCTACATAAGAACATCCAAAGGGAGTCTAGGAATTTTCTATGAAAACAAAATTCCTGCGAGAGAACAAAGCTTATCGATACATTAAGCATGCTTTTAACTCAAGCTGTAGGCTCCATCCAAGTAGGAATCCACCATATGTATGCCATTATTTAGATCAGGAATGCAAGACGAAATCAGAAAGGAAGAGGTGATATCACTAAAAGAACCCTATTATGAAAAGGCAACACTTGGTCAGGGGACTGTTGATAGGACAATAGCTATACCTGGGTACATGCATTATTATAAGATTATTTCAAATATCATAGAACCAGCCACTGTTGTTGCAGTAAGAAAGGTATAATAAATATTTACCATCATAAACGTACTGGAAGGAACTATTTAATACAGTTAAGACATTCGGAATGGACCATGAGATTGTACACTCCGTTCCTAAGAGCACCACTAGAGCAAAATATCTTGCCTTAATAGTGTTAGCAATAACGCTAACCATAACTAAAATTTAGGCTAACCTTAATTTGGCTAAGTGGAAGGACCCCTGGCTATTCCTACCAACAATTAAGATCAGCAATGGGGAATGATCTTATGCATGCCCTGCCTCTGTCTAGGATAAGAGTAGCTGAGCCAATGGCAACCCAACGAGGGATTTGTTAATTCCATTCTGCCTGTGTTTCTCAGTCTGTCAGGCAACTTTTGTCCTGTTTATCCACTCAAGGTCAGTCAGATTTTTTGTATGAAAATTCAAATGTGCAAATATTTCTTTCAAATGCGCACTTGTGCTAATGCGCATTAGTTGCGTATTTGTACAAATGCATACTTGCACAACCCCCCCCCCCACACACACACACCAAAAAATAAAATAAACGGTCCACAAGTCCACACAACTTGGAAAAAGGCGCTCTGCAGTAGATTCTGCAGGTTGGATTCACAGAACTCCGATCTCATTTGAATCCGTTGCTGATTTCTCTAAGCTCAACCAAGCGTCAGCAGAGGTTCTGCCCTGCTGTGCACAGCCCCTACGAGACCAGCAGGCAGCTGAGACAATCACTGGCATAGGATTCATCACCACTACCACAAAACACTTTTGCTCACTAGAATATATATTTTTTTAAGTTCATCACCTGGATTTGTTCTTTCGCATTAACCCTTTCACTACAAATGTAACATGCTATCTTGAAAACAAAATTGTATAAGAGAGCCCAAGTAATTGTCATTGTGAGGTTTCTTTTAAATCGATACAGAGTAGTCGTTTTAGCCCAAATTCAGCGGAAACATCATTCCTGGGTAAACAAACCCCATAAAAATATATTAACTTACAAGCCATACATTCTTTGAAGACACGCTTTGGGGTCAGAACATTCTTCCTCCAGAAGATTTATATGGTAGGCTGACCAGATAAAATCCAGGTCAGGGCTCATGTAACTTTAAGAGTTGTAGAAAAAAGGGAATTTCAGCCAGTGTCATTTGTATGCAATTAGTTCCTGGTGAAATTCCCTCTTCATCACAACTGTTAAAGTTGCAGGGGCCCTGCCTTCTTTTGTATATGGTCACTCTAGTATAGTGCCTGCACCTTTAACTGTTGTGATGAAGAGGGAATTTCACCAGGAACTAATTGCATACAAATGACACTGGCTGAAATTCCTTTTTCTCTACAACTCTTAAAGTTACATGAGCCCTGACCTGGATTTTATCTGGTCAGCCTACTATATGGACTCTTTATATATTGCACAACAGCAAATCTCATGAGGCAAATGTGAAGGCCCTTTGGCCAGTTATTCTATAATGTATTTTCATAGGGTAGATAGGAAATGGGCAACCAATCAAAATCCATTTGGAGCAATCCTGCTTTGAGCAAATGGAATAATTCATTTACAGGAGCTCTGGTTTACATGCATGTAGATACCTATTTGGCATAGTTTGCCAGATGAATTCCTCTTCGCTTTCAGGGACAGAACTACAACTTCCAAAATAGTGAACAGCCTGTCTTGAAGTATGGTATTAAGTGGAAATGAATACTGCCTTGCCATTTGTATCTGTGGTTTTGTAAATTTGACCTCCTGGCCACAAGATTAGTCTTCTCTTGTTGAGTAGAGGAGGCCTTCACCCTGCTGCCAATGTGCCTCATGATCTTGTCTTCTTGCTCCTCAACATACATATTCATTAAAAAAAATGAATGCTCCTCAACTACTTCCAAGAGAAACTGTGAATATAATAGTCTGAAACATACTTTGAGAGAGTCTGATTTAAGATGTGTTTAATTTATGGCTGAAATCCTTGCAAGTAAATCCCATTGAATTTAGAGGAATTGTGTCCAAGGAAGGAAGCATAGGATTGGGCTGCACAGGTTTTAATATAATCAGGTGTTGTTTTTTTACTTGCCAAATTATGCATTCTTATCATAATTATGGGCTATGAAGTGCATTTCATATTCAGTAAGTTTTACAATAGCCCTACAAGGTAGGCCAGTATCATCATTCTTTGTAATACCAATTCATGTCTTCCTGTGCTTGCAGATTTGGAGTCAAAACTGCAGAACTCACACACAAAACAGAGGGATCCGCAGTTTCAGGGTAAGCCTGAGCTTTGCAGATATGTTCAGGGGGAAAGCCTATTGGCATGAAAAACTCTCAAATTAGCCCCATAATAACTCAGAGGTGCAGAATGGGGGGCAGGACTGACAACGGGTCAGAAGAAATAGAATGAAATGGCTGAAAAAAGGAGGGAGAAGGAGTCATCACATAGATACACAGAAACTATAGAATGATTAATTTCATTGTCTGGATAGGTCACTTCCATGATTATTTTACTATAATAAAAATAAAAATAGAAAATAAGTGAGGCTGTCCAGTGGAGAAATCAACCATTTTAATGTAGCCGGGACAAGCCACAAGCATGTCCAGTGAAAACACCTCCTCCTAAAAAAAACCAAAATGAGGGGGGAATCCAAATGAGGATTCCCAGTATACTGACTGGGGTGGCGGGATATAGAAAATCTGGGGAAGTGAGTGGAAATGGGAATGAAGTTGCTGGAACCATGCAGATAAGTATTCCACACAGAAACATTTTGTTGCAGGGTCCCACTTGTTTACTTGTATTGTTGACATAGCAGTGAGGCTGAGGAATAACGGCTTGCCTATGGCGATCTAGTGAGTTTATATTGAGACAACATTTGAACCATGACATCATGGCTCAAACACTTAGCTACTGTTGTACACTGCACCAACTCTCTGGATGATCATTTTACATGATTAATAAAGAACTCATGTTTTATGTTAAAGCTAAAATACCATATCCAAACTCCTGAATTTAGGAAGAGTGTATGAGTCTGTAATACAGCACCACCTCATAAGACATGGAAAAGCAGTGTTCGGAGGTGGTTTACCACAGGAGCCGACTGTATCATTTGAAGTATATAATCTATAAAGAAATTATTGATATTTAATGTTTTAAAAATGCTCTGGAGCAAAACTCCTCTAGTGTAGCAATGTTTTTATAGGACACCAAATTATTCAGTACGGATAACAAACTGACAAATGAGATTCAGTGTAAGTAACTATAAAGTGAACACATTGCAATAACATCACATCCACAGTGAATGGGGGAGGGGTCATAATTAGTGGTTACTTGCTAGAAAGGAGATTTTGGGATTATGGTGGGATAGCACATTGGCAAAAGCATCTCTGTGTGTTGCAGCAATGAAAAATGAAAATTCCATCATAAAGTTCATTAAGGAAAGATTTGAAAAATAAAATGGCTAGAATTGTAATAACATTTTGCAAGTCTATGGTACAACTGCATTTGAAATAATGTGATCCATTCTTGTTATAAGGGTACAACCTGGTACCCTCCAAATGTTTGGGACTATAGCTTCCATAATTCCTGAACATTAACCATGATGGCTGGGGGCTGAGGGGAATGGTAGTCCAAAATATCTGGAGGGTATCAAGTTGCCTACCCCTGTCTTGTTCTATTCCATCATATATATATCACAAAGTAAGAAAAGATGAAGAAAAGAGGAGTTAAAATTATCAAGGGGCTGGAGTACATTCCCAATGAGGAAAGGGACCTTAGCTTGGGAACCATGACTGACCATGAGAGCTGACTGACCGTCATGGGTCCACAGAAATACATTTCCCCTTCAGATGTTATAGTGTTTGCCATGGGAGTCATGGTAAACACTCCATAATCATTTCCCACATTGCATGAAGTGTCCCACAGAAAAACATGAAAAGTAGGGGTTCACTGATGGGGCCATTTAATTAACCACATAAAGTACAAAGCATGCTCTGAATAAAGAAGAATATTGATTAACAAGTCTAGACACAAGCCACTCCGTCCATGGCTTTATGTGGCATGTTGTATTCTAGACAGGCTGAAAAGTAGTAGACAAGAATTGACTGGGAGTTGGCCAGGAGGAGGGAATTATCTTGAAGGAGACTAGACTAGCATAGAATGTGGTAGCAAAAGGGAAGAATGAGCCTCAGAGACCCAGTTTCAAGTACTTTGGTCAAAGACTCAGAAACATGTACTGCAGAAACCAAGGTAGCTCTAAGGAACTGTGAGTTGAGCAAATGAAATTCAGAACTCAGCTGAACCCATATGTCCCCCAAAGAAGGCTTTGATAACCTCTAGAGCTCTGGCCGAGAGGCAGCTACAAGGAATTTAAAGGGACAGCACTCTGTCCTCAGGCGGTGTCCTATGCCTTTTCCAATAAGGAGCGCTAAGAGAGGGAAAAATCAGCTTTGGGGGATGGTTGCATTTCTCACCTGAAAGGTCTGAACTGCAAGCCCCAGGTTCATAGCCTGGCATCTCCTCCTGCTGCTGTCCTTCCTCCTAACCCCCAACCCACCCCTAGTTAGGTCATCAAGGATCTCCCACTTCTGGAAGATTCAAGGATTCAGAAACACAAAGACATAACTGCACAAAACCGTCTCCAATATTGGAACAAATGGGTCACTGCCTGCTCCCTTAAACCAGTGTATGCACATTGGAGCTATTGGATTGGAACCAAGACAGTTTTCCTATAAACCTCATACATTACAGTTGAGAACGCAACTACCCTTTAATGATTAACACAAACCAGACATATCTCACACATATACACGACATAATCCCTGGTAAACTATTAAAATTAAGATCTCAGTTGTAGAATGTGTCCAAGTTTGCCCTACCTCTCTTACCTATTCACTTTCAGATGCTAAATGCCATCACGTGTGTGAAAATTTAAAATTAGTCATGCAAATTCCATTTCATACGTGGATTTCTGTAGGGTAATCTCTTGCTTTAATTCCTCACAGAGCCCTCTTATTTTGAGTGAGCCAAGGTATGTTGGGACAGAAAGAAAGTTATGCATTAAATAAGCATGGATTGTAGCCAGGTCTACCATTAAACAGAAATCAGCATCTAAAATAGGGGTAGTTTTAAGACTCAGAGAAACTTTGGATGTGGCTTAGCTGGCCCAGCTACAAGGATCAACACTGAGGACACTGCCTCATGCAGCTATAGCCTGAAATAGGTTTTCCTGGAGTGTAGAATTAATTCCTTGGAAGGCATTGCTGGGGGGGGGGGGGGGGAGGAAAGCAAAGCAAAGGGTATATAAATATTCTTTCTTTGTCTCTCTGTTTGCAAGAGGAAAAAGCTGATTTCCAAAGCACAGAACTTCCAAGGCACTGAGCACTGAGAACAGTATATTTAAAATGTATCCATCGAATTGGAGCCCAAGATAGAAATAATACAGTGACCACAAAAATGTTTTACAAGGGCACTTGTCCAAACATTTTCAATGCCCTTGGAGAATATAAAGTTCTATTTTTTATTGTAGACTTCAGTAAAGCAATCTTCAGGTCTTTAATCTTTTTAATAGATTGACCTTATGTTGTGCTAAACATTTCAAATACTGTTTCAGCCTGCGATTGGGGAGGCATTTACAGAAACGCTAACTTCATTTACAAGTGAAGAAAAGCCACATGTCTTATTTACAAGTCACTGTGCTGACTTCAATGTTAACATTTGTCAAAATGCAGGGACGACTTGGTAAAAATGTATGTGCACATTGAAGTAATCTATATACAATCTGATTATTAATTTACATAGTGCCTATAAATGAAGGTATCTTTAACTGTGATTGGAATAAATCTTGGCTTCCCAGTTTGGCTTCTGGTAAAGTTTATCTTTAAATTTGCTTAATATAAGTACACACATTGAATTCAGAATTGGAGTGCTGCTTCCAGGAACAACACAAACCCTAAATGGGGGGGGGGGGGAAGAGACATCTGGCTGAAGGTCCAAATCCATTGTCCCATGCGCATCGTCCCACCACTCTGACAAATTTCAACTGATAAACCAATTACTAAAGGTAACAACACTTCTGCCAAACTCTAGTCTAGTGATTTTGACAGGCCATTACAAGTTCGGCTGGAAAGAGGTAACTCGGGTGGTAAACACATCACCTAGTTGTTCAGAGAGCATAAAGACTTTGTACTCAAAGACCTGACTTCATATTTAAATTTGCCAACTAGAAATCAGATTCTTCACATCAAAGTCAGTGAACAGTTATTAAATAATAAGCCCTAACCCTAAACATAATTACGAAAAAAAGAAAAGATAACTGTAGCCATTACTGTTAACCAATATGGCCCACCTGGGCCAGAGCATATGTCACACTGGCTCCTTAGCTGCCACTAAAAATTGAGGCGTACACTTGTTGCATGTGTACGCCATGTTGATCTCAGGCGAGAAAACAAATATTGCACACACCCCTGCAGGTCACCACCACTAGAGAATCCTTTCCTTCCATTTTTTGTTTCTGCCTTTCCAATTGTATGGGAATCACCTGGGCTTTGCTCTGTCCTCCTTGAAGGTTAACGACAGAGTCCCTCGTATATGTGAGTGTGTGTCACAAGAAAACATGTTTTAGTTAGGGACCTCCCCCTTCAACTCCCCTGCCAAACTCTCCTGTTTGCTGTCCCTTATTTTGAACGCTTGCTGTCTGGGAGCTCGCTTCCTTGTGTACTTTCTAGTCCAGCTGGGGCAGCTTCATCTGCTCTGTTCTGCTCTGCTAGGAGTCAGGAAACAGAATCTCATTGCCACTCACACACCACTTCGCCCAGTGCCCACTCATTGTGCATACAAACAAATGCTACAATGCAGCAGCACCAGTGTGCCTTACATTTTAAAGACGTTTGCTCATATGCACTCTTCTACAATGTACAAGTTTCCATATCCACTCCTACAAACAAAGGAAGCCAAATTTCATGGAGTTCTGCAGTTATTGGATGAAGCCATACTGTGGTGCCAACCTCAGGAATCCATGGAGTCTCTTGACTGCATCAACAAACCAAGAGCCCCATCATACCAGCAATTTAGTGCACTCTCGCCATGCCTGGTGTGTGGATTTGCAGCACAGTACTCACATGACGCCATGCCTGTCCTGCTGACACCCTGCCTCTTCCCCAGCCTTTTCTTTTTCCTAGAAAGCTAAAAGCCTGGATTATTTTCCCTAAGCGTATTTAATGCATCCTTAAGCCTCCATGTAGTTTTAAAGGAATTGGGGGCATGTGTGTGATGGGAGTCTTGCGGTTGGCTTGAATGGATTGCATCAGGTCCTGGCAGGGAAAAACGATCTCTCCCAGCAGCCGGCTCCAAGCCTCAATATAAAACCCAAACCTTGCATCCTAGGCTCAAAAGCGTTTTTTTAAATCATACAATGCCCGAATCTCTGCAGAGACAGGATTGTACTCCCTCGATGCCCCCAAAGAGCCAGACTAAAGGGTTGTTCCATTTTTGCCCGGCAGAAAGACAGTCTGGTTGAAGTGCTCATCTGACTGGACCTGACTGGAGGGAGAAAGAGAAGGGGCGGGGTGGAGTGGAGTGGAGTGGAGTGGAAGAGCAAACAAGTGAAAGAGCGAAAGAGCAGCTATTCAGGTGAAAGGGATCATAAGCTTGACGCACTTATGCATCAGAGGTAAAAAAACAAACGCGGAGGCAAACCGGGGGAAACATTAGGTTTGATGAATCAAGTTTAAGCAAAGATCAACAACTGAGTTGTCTAAATTTATTTTTTCATTATTGCAATTCACAGAGTTGAACAGGAAAAAATATTTCTCCCAAGAATAATCAAAATTTTGAAAGAGTTTTGGAAAGAATATGCTGCCTTATTTCCAAAGCTTCAGTCAACTATGAGTACTTGAAGATTAAGAGTAAATGGTTTAGGGCTACAGAATGGTTTGGGGAATAAACTAAACCTTTACAGAACTTGTTTCCCCATTCATATACATAATGTTATGAACAATATGTGTATAATGTGCTTCAGTAGTAAACAACTCTGTTGTTTACACTAATCACTATATCTGAGGGGCTCAACTGACCCCGAAGAGCAGCCAGACATGTGGCAAGGACACAGCTACAGCATACATACAGAACTTTCTTACTATACATGAACACACATACATACACAGACACACACACATCTTAGCTTCCCACACTAGGTTTTAAAGTAAAGTTACACTTGGTTCCCCAGAAGTAGCTCACTGAATGTGGGACACCTCAGTTTAGATGCCAAACAATTAGCAGAAGCAGCAGGAGCTTCTTTCCAATAAACACCAGGATCTGAGGATAAGCAGCTGTAAATCTGCATTAATTGTTTCAGGAATTCTGCTATTTACAGAAGCACTTGCAGAGTAAATAAAATGGGAGGGGGGAGTTTGACAGAAATACGAGAGCAGCTAACCTTACCTTCACATTGTTTTCCTTCTCCTTTATAACCTGGTTTGCAAATGCATTTGTACGACTTAGGCGTGTTTTGACAAATTGCATCAATGTGGCAGTCATCTGTCCCTTCCGTACATTCATCAGCATCTGTGTCATATAACATTTAAAAAATGGGAGGGGGGGGGGGACAATAAAAGATCTCATGAAAACCATGGAGAGATTCCACCTAGAGAAGCTCTTTAACCAAGTTTGCTCCCGGTATATCACCACAGGCAAAACTAAAGTTATCCAAATGTCACAACTGCAATATATACTCCATATATAGGCAAGACTGACTCAATTTAGCAAGGTTATCTATGTACAAAAGCAGTTTTACATGCATTTAGTGGTGATAAAAGAAAGGTACCCTGGAACCCACTGAACTATCTGGGTATCTCATGATGGCCATGGAATATGTATCTTCATTCAGCACAAGGAGTTGTGACTAGCTGCTTGACACTAGAGCTTATTAGGTTTATTATGCCTTAGAAACATTTATTCAAACTCTATAATATCACCCATATTCATCACATGAAACTGAGACCATTTCACGCAGTATCTTTAGCAAATCTGGTGAGCTTAGGCATGCATGTTGTTTGTTTTAGTGGTTTTGTCTCTTTAAAAGAGATGGAAGTGGGAACCTGATAATTTCCTAACGTTTGCTTGCATATTTTTTAAAAGAGACACAAGCACTGAAAGACAAGTAATCAAACGCAAAACCTGGTGTGAGAAGTACACCAACTAACCTAGCAACAGGACCACCAGCCCTGGGAGTGAAAAAGGAAGCAACTAAAAGAGCAGTATCCATTTCCCAGGGTGTGCGGAGTCTCCATTATTGGTTTAGAGTGAAGGTTGTTTTCCCATTTTGATGACTTACAGTATACTTGACTAGCAACGATCAGTATGGGGAATGGCCCAGTGTAAATCTGGCTGGTTGTTGCTCAGGATACCTAATCAGTGTGCCGTTCACCTGCAGACATTCTCTGATTACCAAAGAATTACCATCTAAAACACTTCAACTATAAAGTAAAAATAAAAGCCTATTCCTAGGTTACCACACACAGAATTTGTCCACACATTATATTCAGGTTAAGGATAATCATTATCTAGCAGGGACTTAACTTTTGTTTATGTTTCTCTGTACAGTGCCATGTCTATTGACAGTGTTATATAAATAATAATCTTGTAGTAGATTCACGTCTTGTAGCAGATGCAAATTCCCAAGGGCACCACTCTCTATTGTACTGATCCTTAATTCACCTGTAAACCTAGCAGTGTGTCCCTGACCACATAGAAAGCCACAATTTTTAAAAAACTACAATTCCAAGCTTCCCCGGGTTTCTAATCGTGTGCAAATGTAAGGGAAAAAATCACCCAAATGTGTGACAAATGCTACAGAAAACCAACTTTCCCCATGGTTACGAATACACTGCAGGATGTTTACAAGAAGCAACCACAGTGTAAATAGTTAACCACTGCCCTTCGTCACATTTCATTTCAGTTTAATCTAGTACTTCCCCCCCCCCTCTGGGGACAGGTATTCCCCATATAAGCCTAGGCCCTGTCTTGACGACAGCGTGTCGGCACCGCGAGGCCTTGGGCTCCTGCAATTGCGCTCCTTCCCGGCATCTGGACAGGAAGGAGAAGAAGTGTGGAGTTGCCACCGCAGCCGCACCGAGCACCGGGGAGGGGGGAGGAACGGAGCAGCCAGAGGGGGAGGAAGGGAGGGACCCGGGTCGGCCGAACCGGCTCTTCTCCCTCTGACCTCCCTCTGGCTGCCATGTTCCTCTCCCCACCCCCCGTTTTTATTTTTTATTAAACAAAGAAAATAAATAAAAATAAATAAATAAAAAATGGGGGGTGGGGGAAGGAACAGGGCAGCTGGAGAGGGAGGAAGAGAGGGACGTGCAGCGCACAGACCCGGCGCTCCTGCCTCAGACCTCCGGGAGGTCTGACCCCTTCCCTGTCCAGCCGATGGCAGCCAATCAGAGGCTGCTATCAGCTGTGGCACACCTCCGCAGCAAAAAAAAAATGGAGTAAGTGCCTGACTAGCTTTAAGCAGAGTTTCGGGGGTCTGCCCTTGGATGGCTTCGGGATGGTGGCTGCATCATATAGATGACCTGCTGCCACTCCGGATCCACCCTGGGGCAAACCCGTCGTCAAGATGTACCCCTAGTCAACAACTATCTTTCGTTGAGGGCTACTTCCAAAGAGAGAAAGAGAGAGAGAGAGAGAGTTGTAGTGGGCCAGATGCCTTGATCTACCCACTCCCCAAACAGTACCCCACTAGTAGGCTATGTTACCCCAACCACTTCTGCCACATCTCTTTTGCCTCTACATAAGCAACTGGTGGCAGGACCCCTAAGAGAGCCAGACATACATTCTTGCTCCTTTAGGAATGAAAAACTATATTCACACACATACACACAGATACATGCATATATAAAATGCACAATTAAATTGTGCATCAGTAAATTTGATGTGCTATACAAAAAAAGTGATTGAATTCCTATAAGGAAGTCTGAAGTAGAAGAAAAGCTAGGATGAAAGACATCATAAGGCAGTTGTCCAAAGTAAACCAAAGTAGCTTCTCTTCTGCCGCTCCCAGACTGTGGAATGGCTCCTGCCGGAAGAGATTCGTCAATTTAACAGTCTCTCTGACTTTAAGAAAGCCATAAAGACTGATCTCTTCCGGCAGGCCTACCCAGTCGAATTTTAAGAGTTTTATTGGTATTTTAATAATGTATTAGTTCTGATGTATTTTTAATCAGATTTATTTATTTTATATCATTTGCTTTTAATGTTGTTCCCTGCCTCGATCCAGAGGGAGAGGCGGGTAATAAATAAATAAATTATTATTATTATTATTATTATTATTATTATTATTATTATTACTTTAGCTGAAGATGCCAGTGGTTGAACCTTGCACCTTCTACATGCCAAGCATATGTTCAGCTAAATCCCCTTCCCTTCCCTTCATGTAAATAAACCAAGAAACTGAATGTTCATTGCGAGTGGGGGGAGGGAGGGTGTCACTTAGTGACAGAAAATAATGATGTGCCAATTCTATCACCTACTTGAGCCTTTTTCAGTGGCAGGTTGCGTTTGAATGGACCATGCAGGCATATCTAAATCAGAAGTGAGGCAGGTGGTCACAAAGAGCAGGGCCCTATCTCAGTTTAACTTACATCACAGGGACACTGTTAAGATAAAATGAGATAACTGCAGATACACTATCTTGTGCCCCAAGTTGAGAAAGGATGCAAACGAACAAATCTCAGTGGAGAGAAACCACTGACTTTTTAAACTGATGAAAACTGCAGGCAATAACCAAGTGGAACATACTCAGGGCTGGACTTTCAATTGGCAACGAGAGGCATGGTGCCTTGAGCCTATGAAACTCCCAAGGGCTTAAGAAAAAGTCTGGAGAGCTGCCAGATTTAACAGGCCACGAGGGGCAAGAATCCAATACAGAAGTGGCCACAAGAATCAGTCCAAATACTTTGTCAACGTCCTCAAGCTGTACCAACTGAAGTGATTCACCTGCTGTAACCCTGGAGTCAAAGTCCCAGAAGATGCAAGAATTTTTAACCTTGCAAACATATCGTAGCAGACCTCTGATGGGTCCACAGCCTCCTTAGGGCCAGCGTATAATACGCCCCAGACAACTCTAAAGAGGTCAGCTGGTCAGGATATAGAGGATTCAATATGGTCATTTCTCTCACAGATATCCTGTCTGCGTAGATACATGAGAACAATAGAAATGCATCTATGAATGCATGTTGTAGATCTGATGGATAGGTGTCTATTAACGCTCTTGCTTTAGAAGCCAGTTCATCACTGGATATAGACCTATCCACAAGAAAACTAAACCTTTCATTGAGTGCGGCGTATGCTGTTTATTGTTCGCCCATGTCAATGATAAGTCTATCCATTATGGGATAGAAGAACTGTGTGTGGAATTTGTCACTAGCACTCAAATCGAAGTGAGTATTATCCATGCCAACTTAAAATAAAACAAAACAGGTTCTCAGTCATTTGCCTTGTGTAGCCTCCTTATGTGGTGTGAGTCCTTTTGCAGCAGCATACTCATTGGCTAATGGCAAAGCATGGGTTTCAGAAATTTTAACCTTGCCAAATTTTAAGGGTGGATGTTACCATATGTTCTGTCTTAATTGGTCAGTGTTCCAACCCTTTTGAAAACTGATCGTAAAACTACCTGGCAAATATTTTTCTCCTCATGGAGAACAGAGACAGGGTCACTCTGGGCCACTGCTACAACATTTCTGATTAGCTGTGCTATGTAATTGGTGGCAGCAGCAGCACAGGTCAGAAGAATGGCAGAAAAGTCCCAGTATCTTTAAATGGAAAGACGTGAATGTGGGGGAGGACCTAGGGACACAACTATTGTTTCAGGGTTCCCTGTGGATATTTGGGAAGCTAGAATCTTCCCAAGACTGTACCCCATTAGCCCAAGGTAACACACACATGATGATTATGGAACCTATACAATGTAAATAATTATCTATAGACCTATCTCACGGGTCTATGATTATGAAAATGCCTAGGGCCTACAAACACATTAGTCAGGCCCTGGACATAGCTAGCAGCATTTAACTATGAACTGAAGCACAGAAGTGTAATCAAATTGAAAACTATTCAAGGAGATACAATAATTTCCCATATCAAGGTGCAAAAAGAATGGGTGGGGAAATGTTTAAAGTGACATGTGCAAAAAGCATATTTTCATTGCCAAGTAAATTTCCACTGAACAACCCTACCAATTAAGTGAAAATAGATGCATAGGGTTGTATGGTTAAGAAGGTAAGCACTCCTACAGATATTTCAATGGGGGAAAGTACTCCCCCCTTTTCCCCCTCTTTTTCTGAAAGAGAAAGGGAGAAATGCTTTCTGTTGAGAAAATTAATGAAGGCAATAACTATAAACACAATAAAATATGCAGATAAAGGACTAAGGAGAAATTCATCATCCCCATTCCATGTTGTTTTATAGTGTCAAGGGGGGGGGGGGGAATATTGTCAACAGAAACAGGAGTCATTGCGTAAGGGGAAGGCAGTGGGAATCAGCTGACCTTTTGGAAGAACATTTGTCTAATAGAGCCAGGCCTTGGGAGACCTTGGTGTTCATGGAAGAAAGTGGCCCAAGGCTATTGATTACTGCCTAAATGTCAATCAGGCAAATCCACCTTATAGCGAAAACAGCCTTTAAATGGATTTCCTCATAATTTAATGCCAGAGGCCCATCTG
The DNA here is from genome assembly GCA_029215795.1 of Anniella stebbinsi. Classification (NCBI taxonomy): domain Eukaryota; kingdom Metazoa; phylum Chordata; class Lepidosauria; order Squamata; family Anniellidae; genus Anniella; species Anniella stebbinsi. Next base: position 97,453,781 of record JARDYH010000003.1, read on the forward strand.
GGGCTCTTTAGCTTATTGGATGCATAGCCATCACACATAATAATATGGCTAACAATTAACTCCCTAAAACTAGGATCCAAAAAATGCAAAGATTTAAATTTATAATATAGGTGGATTGGGGGAAAGAGGGAAGATCAAGAAAAAATGTAACTCCCCTGCCATCCATGTGCTGTATGTTTCGTGCCCATTAGATTAACAGATCCTAAGAAAAGGTGCATTAAAGTGAAAAACACTTTGATTGTTAGCTTGAAATCCTAACGCTAATTGTTTCAGAAATGCTCACTCAGCCATCTCCAGCGATAAAACAAGGATTCTTCAAAGTCACCAAGGAGGGGAGGGGAGGGGAGGGGAGGGGGCTGCTAGGAGGCGGCAGGAATAATCAGATATTGTGGCCAGGCACACATCAGAGAACTTTGTAAAGGGAAGGAATATAAAGCAAATGGAGGGAGGGATTGTTATTTTGGGTGAACCTTCTTCTAAGAATCTTAGAAGTGAAATTTTAATAAACACAGGCACCACCAAAGTAACCTTGCTTTTCACAAAGCAGTATTGAAAGGGAAAGAAGTTTGCCCTCTTCTACACCACTGAAATGGGGCTGGAGGGGAGGAATTGGTTAATTGGTTTCTTTCTTGTGATTTTGTTTAGCTGTTCAGCCAGTTCAAGACTAGCTCTTATTTTATTTGTATTTATTTTTTAAATGGTAAATTCGCTTCGGGGTTTTGAGGGCACAGTTCAGATCACGTATACATGCCACTATATATTCAATCAGGCAGGGGATAAAGCAGGAGTCGGCGCTTTTGTTTCAAATGCCTACGTTCATACATTTCACTCATTAAAAGGGGCAACTAGCTCTCCCATCAAGCTCAGTAGAAGTGACAGCTGGGCTCCTTTCTAATGCCGTCAAAAACCTCAACCGCACTGAGTCCAAAGGAGACATTTCACAGCGACCCGAGGATGCCTGAGAGTCAGGCGTGTGAATGCCAATGAGTCAAATGGAAAGGGCAAACCCAACGGCGAAAACTTCCTCTATTGCAGGGCTCCTGCTAGGTTACTTAGACATTATATTCTTAATCCCTGACCCCTTTACATTTCTAGAGGCATCATCTGCTCATAAGGAAAGAGATAGATGTATCTAGATTTTTAGATCTATGCTAGCTATCCCCAAACTTCTGATAAATGAGGTACTTTTATTTTGAGGTACTTAACATAAAAAAGGATTACTTTTCAGAATGTAAGAATTACCTGCCCCCGACATGAACCAAGTCCCTGTATTTTGTTTGGTGAGGTCACTGTTCTGGCTTCACCGGCTCTGCTGTGTCTCTGGATCAGAAGTCATTGAATGCTCTAGTCATACGTGATCCAGAGATGGGACATAATTAACTGCCCCCTGACAGGCTGATTGAAAAGAGGCAAGGCCAGAGCAGGGATCATGCAGAGACACAGTGGGCCACCTCCTGCATGGGTGGGAGATTTGAATATTCACAAGAGCTTTAAAATGGACATAATTTGGAAATTATAATTCTAGGGCAGTCTTCCCTGACCCAGCACCCTCCAGATGTGTTGGGCTACAACTCACAGGATGGGAGTTGGAGTTCAACCCATCTAGAGGGCACCAAGTTGGGGAAGGTTGTTCTAGGGGCTGCATTCACTTATAAGGCATGGCGTAAAATAGCTAGTCTCTACAGATTGCTTTATATTCCATCCTAGATTGCTATAATCCAATCCAAATCTCACATAATATGAATAGATCCATCAAGATACCCTAATCTTTTGCTCAGAAAAGGAGGAACAGATTTTTCTTGTCTACTAATACCACCAACTGCAGGTTAACCACACTGTTGATACTATCTGGAAATCTATACGGGGCAGAGTAAAGTCTACATAACTTTGCTTCCCACATCACACTTTATAGTTACCCCCATCTGCACAGAATGCAAATCCAAAAGATATTAGGCATCTTTGAACATAGAATATCCTAAGCATAATAGAACAGCCTTGTGAAATGTTATTTGAACAGGAAACTGGCTGGGAAAGGAGAGAGAAAACAAGCTGAAGTTAATAAATCCCCTAATTAACGTTTTGCACAGATTTATGGCAACCAGTGTATTTATCTGTCTAGACAGGTTGACCTGTACGCTGCTAAATGGTCATGTTGCATCTCACCCCTTGTGCAGAAGTCCTAATTGAACATAACATTAAGGTATTTGGGGAAAGGAAGAGTGAGCCACATTAGACAAAGCCATATATATATGGTCCTACACCAAACATTCTCAGTGGAACTTTTCAAGAAGGCTACAAAAAAGACAGTCCACTTCCCCATTCCACGGTACCTTTTCAGAGGTACAGAGGTGGTCCCGTCATCAGAGGATATGTTTTGTTTCCCCCCAAAAGGGACTAGTGAGCAGGAGGGGGAAGAAGTGGTGAAGGAAAAAGGAAGGAAGGAAAAGAAATCTCTGTCTTCCCTTACCTGGGACCCCATTGCCTCCTGCAAACCTGCCAGGGTGGAAGAAAGCGAGAGCCAGGTACAAGTGCCATGCAAAACAAACAGTCCCCATGATCATGATACGATTCAACGCAAGTTGGTGTGTTTCTTTGATAAGAAGACGCGCTCAGGACTGGCAAGAGGGGCAGCCGCAGAAACTGACGCGCTGACAGCATCCCGCTGATTCGCAGAGGGACCAGCAGGGTGGGCGGGACGGGCGAGGAGGAATGCCAATCGCTCATCGGACTCGAGAGAGAAGAGAAAGAGGGGAGAAGGAGGAGGGGCCAGCAGCTTTGAGCAGATTGAACTCCTGGCAGCTCCTTCCAGGACGGAGGGATTAGACGACATATAGGCAGGATCTACACTACTGCTTTAAAACGGTTTAAAACGGTTTATAACAGTAGTGACAATTGTTGGGGCCCAGGACACACTCTGAGCCTATCTACACTACTGCTTTAAAACGGTTTATAACAGTTTTAAACCGGTTAGATAGGCTCGATATACAGTTTTCAAAACGTTTTCAAAACGTTTTATCCTGCGTGTGTCTATATACAGTTTTCAAAACGTTTTCAAAGTGTCGTATCCTGCTTGGTGTAGATAGATGATCTTTTCACACATATAAAAAGAGGCAGATATTTCCACATAGTTTTCAGTTTACCCTTCCCTTTATTTGTTTCTGACACAGAGCAGCACAGGAAGCCTAGGAAGATTTTTTTCTTCTTTATTAAGAATAAGGTTCCCCTGCCCCATTGGTTAATGCAAGCCGTCATTAAAGGGAGCGGTGTAGAAGTTATTAAGAATCATGTGCTGTGATGGAGCTGGGAAGCCCTGGTTCAATCTTAGCACAGCCGCTGTTCTTCACTTTTCTGTCCCTTGACCTGTAATTTGAGGGCATTCATAGTAGTCTTCCTCATCGGAAAAAATTGTTGTGATTGTGAGATAAAGTTGGGTTGCCAACTGATTAGTTGTTGTTTTTTCACTGGTCCTGTTGCCTGATATTAGGAGTAAAGCTTTTTCCTGGTATGGAGAAATGAGGTGGGGAAAACTTCAGATGCTACGTTTCTATGTGCCACGCTGCTACTAAAGGCAGAGGAGCAGTAAAAAAAAGTTGGCAACCTTATATGCGAAGTGCTTTGGCTATTTGAAATGCATTATATAAAAGCTCTTTGTGGGAATTTGCATCATGTTGTTCCATTCATAATCTGACAGGGAAAGCAATTGAAGACTTGAGGACCCCTTGCAGTCTCACCTTAGCCTTATTCAGAAGCTTGTTTAGGATTACTGACTTAAAGCTGCCTGTATGTCTTGTCTTGCCAGAGAATGACTTCCATTTCTAGCAACCCCATTTTATTTTTCTTGCTTTTTCAAGCTAAAGGCTTGAACCTGTTTCCTTCTCTTCCACCCCAGGTATAGCTGATATCTTTTCATGGGCCCCACAGCCTGGCCTATTCATGTTTACTGTATTCAGTGGGACTAATTTCCTAATAGCAGTTCTTAGGATTGCAGCCTTCAACATTTTCAGAGCTCCTCAGCTTCTGTTCTCCCCTTCTCAGGGGTTTCAGTGACTGCCTGATTTGCAAAGAAATGGCTCCTCTCAAGCTAAAGGCAGGAGGCTTTGAAGCCCCACAGTCCAGCAAACCCAACAGCAGATCTCCTTGACAACCAGTAAGAGGGACCCCCCCCTTCCTGGGCACAGACTAAAAGAAAACTTTTTTGTATGTGTCCTTTTTTGGGGGGGGGGGGCTTTCCCTTCAGGCTCATCTAACCCTTAGTGCTGCCTTTTCCACTTGCTCCAGGTCATTACCATTAATACTAGCCACTAGATTTCCATAACGTTTGAACAGAGCTAAACAGGACACGCACGCACGCACACACACACACACACACACACACACACACACAGAGAGAGAGAGAGAGAGAGAGAGAGAGAGAGAGATTGCCTGCAATGTCAAGTGATGACATTCTTGTTGATTTTAACAAGGAAATATCAAATTGTCAAGATTCCTCAACTATTGATTGATAAAATGCAATTCTATTTAGGCTGACCATATGAAAAGGAGGACAGGGCTCCTGTAACTTTAACAGTTGTAGAGAAAAGGGAATTTCAGCCAGTGTCATTTGTATGCAATTAGTTCCTGGTGAAATTCCCTCTTCATCACAACTGTTAAAGTTGCAGGGGCCCTGCCTTCTTTTGTATATGGTCACTCTAGTATAGTGCCTGCAACTTTAACTGTTGTGATGAAGGAGGAATTTCACCAGGAACTAATTACATACAAGTGACACTGGCTGAAATCCTCTTTTCTCTACAACAGTTAAAGTTACATGAGCCCTGTCCTCTTTTTCATATGGTCAGCCTAATTCTATTTTTAAAAAAAAGGTGGGGGGGAAAGGATTCAAACTGTCACTTCACTTTAAATGTAGGCAATAATGTCAAAGTTTTTAATGTGTAAAATACTTGTAGATCTTACATTCACTTTTAATGCTCTTCATCCCTTCTTTTCACAATTTCCCAAGAGTAAGAAAGAAAGAAATCCTGTTCCTTCCAGAAATTCTTTCCTAAATCCACGTTTGTTAGATATTCAGAGTAATAATATTGTCTGAAAAGAACAAAACGTGTATGGTCAAGCCTTTTCCCAACATGAATATGTACACTTCACTTTTAAAAGATTATCATTGGACTAATGCACTGCATTTATAATTAGTTCCTTTACTGAAAATACTTCCTGAAGTAGTGAATGGCTAGTTGAAACCATTAGGACAAAGAGCCTGTGAGGAGTAAAATAAATTATATCATTACATATAAACAGTAATTTGAGATAATATCATTAAATTCCACTCCAACAAACCATGCATAATGCATTATTAGCTCAATATATGGGCGTTTCAGGAGAAAAATGATTTAGTGTTTTTAAAATTCTCATTAAGTTTTAATTGTAAAATAAATCAACAGAATGTTTATTCTCCATCTCTTATGTCTATTTACATTACTTCTATTAACTCAAGACTCACTTCACAAATGCCTATACCTCTCCTTTGAATGTGGATTTTTTATTATTTCTTTAAGATTTTTCTTTCTCCATTATCGTATAAATGTCTGCAAAAATTCTGAAAGAAGAGATTGTGCGTTTATTGCTGAGGTATCTCTCTGTATATGTCCAGGACAGCTTCTGTTTCTGTCCCCAGAGAAGGTTACCTAGTACCTTAGAGCTCCATCTAGTGAATTGCAATTCATGTCAAGCAGAAATTTCATGCTTTAAAGAAACATACATATCTAAGCTGCCACTTAACTAATAGCTTTTCAGCGGAACAAATGTGCTGGATATGAATTTGCTGATATATATATATATATATATATATATGGGGTTGTATCCAATGTTAGAGTAGACCCGTTGAATTGAATGGGACTTAAGTTAGACTAACATTGGATATACACACACATACACGAACACACAGCTCTGAAATAAAGCCATATGGAAAATTTGATGCCAGACTCATTTTTTTCCTGAATTTCCAACCATCTAAGAGTTATTCAACTAATAAAGAAAATCTCAGGATTTATATAGTACTTTAAAGTACTTCTTATGCATTATTTAATAACATACAGACACATTCCTAAAATACAATTAAAACAATCGATCACATTAAAAACAAACAATTGAAATTGAAATGCAATATATAATAAGAAGCTAAAAACTTGAGGCACTAGCCAAAATAATTGAATGTTAAAAGCTTGCCTAAAGAAATAGGTATTGAATTTTTATATAATAGAGCTTAGAAAGGGAATGAAATGCAACTGAATTTGAAGTGTTTCTGAGCCATTGCACCACCACTGAAAAGGCTCTGTCCTTCATATGTGCTCACAGAACATCTTGTGATGGCCCTGAGAGCAGGGCTTCTGAGGCTGATCTTGAGGTTTGGATGGGTCTTATATGGGATCAAGCAGTCTTTGAAGTAATGTATTGCATATTAGGGATGTGCATGGCCAAAATTATCATATCGTATTGTCATTGGAAATTCCAATATAAAAAAAATTCGGATCTGATCATATTGGGGCGTACCCGGATTTGATCGGATTTGAAATCCGATAAATATCAGAAGTTCTGATCCAATTACGGTGTTTTTCCCCATAGGTTTGCATTGGGGGAAAGAAATCTTTCCCCCAATGCAAGTCTATGGGAAAAAACACTGGGCCGGCAGTCCCCCCCTTCCCCCACTCGCGCTCCTTACCCACCGCCACCGTCTCTGTCGTTGCTGCTGCTGCCCCATAGTGCTAAACAGGCTTTTTGGCCTGTTCGTCAGTACAGAGCCGCGCTGAGTGATATCGTCATTTTATTTATTTATTTATTTATTTTATTTCTAACCCACCTCTCCATCCAGATCAAGGCGGAGAACAACAATAAATATAAATACAAGAATAATAAAATAGATAAAACATTAAAAAAAATAAAAACAAATACATTATTAAAAACATCTTAAAATTCAACTGGATAGGCCTGCCGGAAGAGATCAGTCTTCACAGCTCTCTTAAATTCAAGAAGATTTCTAATTTGTTGAATCTCCTCCAGCAGGCCATTCCACAGTCTGGGAGTGGCAGAAGAGAAGGTCTCACTCGGCGCAGCTCTGTACTGACGAAAAGGCCGGAAAGCTTGTTTAGCAGTAGTACAGGGCGGTGGCATGGAAGGCCACAGGTAAGGAGTGCGAGTGGGGGGAAGGAGTGCGAGTGGGGGGAAGGGAGGGAGGGGGTCCCCACTTACCTGCGGCCTTCCCCGCCACCGCTGCCATCAGTCCGTAGTACTGCTAAACAGGCTTTGCGGCCTGTTCGTCAGTACAGAGAGGCGCCGAGTGACGATGTCATTACTCGGCGCCTCTCTGTACTGATGAACAGGCCACAAAGCCTGTTTAGCAGTACTACGGACCGGCGCTGGCAGTGGGGAAGGCCACAGGTAAGGAGCGCAAGTGGGGGGGGAAGGGAAGGAGGGAGGATCCCCCAGGGGTCCCCACTTACCTGCAGCCTTCTCCACTGCCATCCACTGCCCTCCGCTGCTTCCGGACTACTGAGAACAAGTCCTGTCCTGTGGATCCCTATGGGCATGTATGGTTTACCTATGGGCAAGTACTATCCTATTTTTCCCTATGGGCAAGTGCTGTCCTATGGATCCCTATGGGCAAGTATGGTATTCCTATGGGCAAGTGCTGTCCTGTGGACCCCAATGGGCAAGTACTATCCTATGGATCCCTATGGGCAAGTGCTGTCCAATGGATCCCAATGGGCAAGTATGGTTTCCCTATGGGCAAGTATGGTTTTCCTATGGGCAAGTATGGTTTCCCTATGGGCAAGTATGGTTTTCCTATGGGCAAGTATGGTTTCCCTATGGGCAAGTACTGTCATTTGTTTTAGTACATCCCCTTTAAAAGCAAACATGCACAACCTGGCACTGTCTAGTTGGTTTGGACCACAACTTCCACTGTTTCTGACTATTGACCATGTTGGCTGGGGCTGATGGGAGTTTAAGTTCAAAACCTCAGGAGAGCACCGGGTTGGGGAAGACTGGTTTAGAGGAAGATTAGCTGGCAGTGTAAACACCCCTTACCAAGATTCCTTCCTCTCTTCCTAATTGCAGCTTTCCACTTATTTTCATTGTTGTTTTTAAAGGTAGAACTTTGGGGGTTAACTTTTATGCTTTTACATTTTATATTGTAATCTATAATGTGCTTTGTGGTTTTAATTGTTGTGAACTGACCAAAGAGTTTCATTGTAAGAATTGGTTTGTGCCAGTTTTTAGGATTTATCACACAATCCTATGCATGTTTACTCAGAAGTAAGTTACTGCCAATGGGTATTAGGAGCCCTTCTGGGCAAGGAAATGGTTAATTGGTGTTTTCCCTCCCCTTTTTGCTTTCAGTTCCCCCAACAGTTGCTGGGTTCAACTGTTTGTAAATATGGCCTAGAATCCATTTTGTTTTGCTGTATTTCATTCATATTGTGAAAATGTGGTTTTAAAAAATCCTTTCTTTCCTTTTCATGGTGCAAGTTAACATATATTCCTGGCTAAATTCCTTCTGTTTTATGGGGCATACTTTTTTCTTCTTCTTCTGAAACCTGTGATTATATAGGCTGACCATATGAAAAGGAGGACAGGGCTCCTGTATCTTTAACAGTTTCATAGAAAAGGGAATTTCAGCAGGTGTCATTTGTATATATGCAGAACCTGGGGAAATTCCCTCTTCATCACAAAGTTAAAGCTGCAGAAGCCCTACCCTCTTTTGTACATGGTCAAGAGACAGGGCTCCTGCAGCTTTAACTGTTGTGATGAAGAGGGAATTTCACCAGGTTATGTATGCATACAAACAACACCTGCTGAAATTCCCTGTCCTTTGCAACTGTTAAAGATACAGGAGCCCTGTCCTCCTTTTCATATGGTCACCCTAGATTATATAACCCAAACTCACTCATCTACAGCCATTGGTTCATATTTTCCTGCTGTCTCAGTTTGCCTGTGTGTGAAATGGGTTTTGTGGTCTCCCATCTCCCTTTAATTTAAATCTTAGAGGAGTGGTCTTGGCTATAAATGCCTTTCTCTGTGTTGTGACGTACCCTGGATAAATTGTTTTTTAAAGACACTTAAAAAAAAAAAGCCTGATCTCTGTTGGTTCTGGGAATTTAGTATGCTGCAATTATGTAACCGAAACACACACTTGCTGCTCTGGCACCAACTGCCAGAGCAGCAAGAACACCCTCAGAAGAATTAATCTGCTTATTCCATGGTTCTCTTCCTTTTTTTTCAGGACAGTAGGCCAGGAAAAATGAGACAGGGAGGAAAGAATTAATCTGTACCTTCTCCACATCTTCCTTTTTTTTTTCTCCTCAGAGAATTAGGACAGGAATGGGGTGGGAAGAATTTACACACAGTGCAAGCCTATGAATGTTTACCCACCATATTCAATGCTTCTTATTTCTTTTATTCCGTATTACAAAGGTAATGGATTGCAATAAAAAAAACACCCAGCTTCATCAGGAGCTTCATCTTCACAAACTTCATCTTTTGGATCTTTGGACTAGTACTTCACATGCATTGGATTTCCTAGGTGTACAGGGCCCAGGTGTCTCAGTTTGCTCTTTCCTTACACTAAGAGTCTACCTTTCTGGTTCTGCCTGTACTGGCTCAAAAGAAAGTGTTCTGTCTGTTTAATCTGTACGTCAAGAAATGCTTGTGTAGTGACTGTACCTTTTTTGAAAGCCTTTTTCTGTACAGTAATTTGAATTTGGCTAATACATGCTATATATTTTTTAAAAACCCTAAATTTATCAATATATGACTCATTTCAGAATATATGGTTAGGATGGCAGTTTTAATGTGAGATATACTGTTATTTTTCTTTCAGAGGACTTAAGTATGGGATACAGCCCGCCCACCTAGAAATATACTCTGTCCCTTCTGTGCCCCTCTGATTTTTTTTTCATGTGCTGCCACTGGTCACACACCCCTGTGTAGGACTATGCAAAAGTGTGGAGGAAAGGTGTTGTGGTACACAGTTAACGGATAAGCCCTTCAAACTGTTTCTGATTCTATATGATGACAGTACACCCATGTATTGAAAACCAGGTTCTGATTTTAAATGTGTAAGGGGTGCATGGGCATTGGGTGCTAACCCATACCCCCATGGCAACTCCCATCTCTTTGCAATCTCTCCCCCCATGTTACTTTTCCTTCTGCCTATGGTGACCATATGGAAAGGAGGACAGGGCTCCTGTATCTTTAACAGTTGTACTGAAAAGGGAATTTCAGCAGGTGTCATTTGTACACATGCAGCACCTGGTGAAATTCCCTCTTCATCACAATGGTTAAAGCTGCAAGGGCCCTGCCCTCTTTTGTATCTGTTCAAAAGGGCAGGGCTCCTGCAGCTTTAACTGTTGTGATGAAGAGGGAATTTCACCAGATGCTGCATGCATACAAATGACACCTGCCAAAATTCCCTTTTCTATGCAAATGTTAAAGATAGAGGAGTCCTGTCCTCCTTTTCATATGGTCACCCTATGTTCTGCCAGGCTTCAAGAACTGAGCCCAGCCCAGAAGAAAAGCTCTCTAGGGACAGAGTTCATGATGTGAGGCCAGCTGAGAATGGTGGGATGGTCAACAATTTGCACCTCTCCTGCTCTTAAAATCAGGTCACCACCACACTCAACCTCACTTTACATGTGATTGAGGGCAGGTCTGATTTAAGCAGCCAGGTCTGTTGTTGTTGTGTTTCCTGTGAAATTCAGAGTGCAGAACCACTGAGTTAGCCCAGAGACACAGGTACCCCTGAGAAATGGTCACGTTGGGTGTTTCACTGCCCCCTGCCTCTCCAAAATGAAGCCCATCATTATAAACAGATGGAAAGGCTGAATTCCATTGTGGTTTGTTTTCAGTGACACTCCTAACCCAGATTGACTTCATCATAAAACAATTACAAATAAAAAAATGTGTGTGGCTCTGAAAATACAAATAATTATGTAAATCCAGACGCATTTCCCTGTGACTTTGTACACACTATCAACATGGAAGCTTGTTCTTAGTGTATCCTTTGCCTGGTTGTGACTTGTTTTGGGTGCAGCCACCCAATAAATGCCCTATGTGAAGTTTGGCAACTGTACCCTACTGTCAGCAACATGGTTGAGTAATGCGATTAGCCTAACAGCACAATTTTTTGTCAGACTTATTTCCTTGCAAGGCAACACCTTCTTCTGCATAACAAATTGTTCCCAGGGAGTAGCATCTACTAGATCTTATTACGTCTGTTCACTTGGAATGAGGAGGGAAAGTGTGAATATTTATTCAGAAACATTTAAATTCTACCTCCACCCTATCATTGTCTTCTGACAACGTTGCGCCGTGTTTGTAACACAGTGAAAAAAGTAAGATTCAGGGTTAATAAGAAAGACAGCAGGCAAGAAAAGCATCCAAAGCTTCTCACGTATATGAATACCGGATCACAAGCAGAATCTAAAGAACATAGTATATAAGCACAGGAAGAACCATAATAATCAAATACAGCATTTGAAACTGCCTTATACTGAGGCAGACCACTGGTCCATCTAGCCCCATATTGTTAGTTTAGCAGGCAATGACTTTTCAGGCCGTCCGGCAGAAGTATTTCCCCATCATCTGCTATCTGAAGATGCCAGGTAGCACTGAATTTGAGACCTTGTGCCTTGCAAGGCAGGTGTTCTGCCATGGAGCTATGGCCCAATTGTAACAAATTGTAATCAGACATTGCAATTTATGAGTTAAATTCAGAATGCTCATCTTCTATATCAGGAGTGTAGAACCTTCCAATTCAGCCCTCTGGGGTTCCCCACATGGCCATGCTCCCTTTCCCTGGGCCCACCCCTTTCCCATGACAACAGATTGCTTTCCTAGCTTTTGTGCTGTTTTTTACCCCATGCTAAAAAGTTGTAATGCCTCCCTGAAGGCTTAGTTAATGGCTATAAGAGCTTTAGGGTGCAATGCTGTGGATGTTTAGACAGCAAAAAACCCTAAAACTCCCAGCATTCCCCAGCCAGTTATGCTGGCTGGGAAATCCTAGTCATGTATGAGTTCTGGGACTTTTTTCTGTCTAAACATGCATAGGAATGTGTCCTTAAGATATAATATGCTGGTATTTTGGCCCCACCTCCTTTGCCTCGGGCCCTGCCTAATACTGGAATATAGTGCTGAGGTCTTCCCTGAAATGGAACTTGGTTCTTGAGCGGAAAGTGATTCAATACGCCTGCTCTACAGAAAAGTCAGATCTCACCATTTAACATCCCATCCCATTGTAGCACAATCAAGAACCAGAATTAGGATGGAGCTATGCAGACAAAGGGCCAGGCTATGCAGATAGGAGCAGCTGTGATTCTCAGTGACTGAGGTCACCAGGAGTAGGAAGCAGATTTAGGCCCCTCACCCCAATGCTATTCCTAAGGTATCATCTAAATGTATTCCTTTAGTTTCACCCATATAAGTGAATGCTTGATATTCAGTCCCATTAGAAATGTTGCACACTACTTGTAGGGAGAGCAAATCTGGCCATCTATCCTGGACATTTGTTGGGCTAACTAAGGCTTCATTGACTTGGATCTTGCAAAAGAGTTTTGTTTCAGCAGTGGTCCAAAGTATTCAGCCTGGCCATTTTTGTTACTTTTAGGAAGGGCAAAAACTACCCTGCAAAGATTAGATTAATTTCCAGGGGATATTTTAGGCTTGGGATAGGTGAAATGTAAGAACTGTCAGGGTTCTTACTCCATTCATCCAATCTATCATACACATACAACTAGCACAATCACAGATGATAGTTTGTGGTAATAGCCAGCCACAGGTCACAATGAGGGCATCAGGCTAGCTAACCCACTAGCAATATAAAAGTCATTCAGAGTTACTACACACTCCATCTTTCACATGGAGTCTGACATACATTCCTTCCCTCTGTCGCTCACCCAGAGGGTAACCCACTTCAAACTACCACAGGCTCTCACCCTGAGCAGAAGAAGCAGTCCCAACACAGGAAGCTCCTGACCTTTGTCTCTCACCCAGAGAGGGCAATGTTTAGAAATAGATATTGCTAGAAGAAGACTCTCACTTGGGGAACTTCCCACACACACAACACGTATTATGCGAAACAAACAGGGAGGAAACAAGCCAATGAAGAAGACAGAAATGGGAGGTGCCCTCTCACCCTCATGGCATCTTGAAGGGGCAAACCAAAGGGGTGCATCACCTTTAGTGTTGCCTCCTTTGGGGACACCCCAGCTGGGACAGCCCACCACCCCACAGCAAGGATGCTGTTCTCTCTCTCTGGGCCTCAGATTGTCCAATGCCTGGGGGATAGTGTCCTGCCTCAGCGAACTGGATCTTCCAGCAGGTGTTTTCATTCAGTTCACTTGGTGAGGGTTCCACCACCAAGATTACCGGAGGTGGGAATGGGCAGTTGCAAAGCTGTAATGACACTTTAGTCTATTTATTTATTTGTTTATTTATATTTTTAGTTATTTATTTATTTTTTATATTTAATAGATTTGTATACGACTCAACATATTTAAAAAATATCTCTGACCCTGCACTCGAATGACAGTAATGTCAACGCCTGTCCTCTACAGGGAGAGCATTCCAAAGATTGAGCACCATCGCTGAGAAGTTCTTCTCCCTTGTTCCTACACAATAAACTTCCCCTGGCAAAGAAATCTGGAGAAGAGCCTCCTCTGAAGATCTTAAATCACTGGCAGGTTGGTACAGGGAGAAGCCCTTCAGAAGTGAATAGGTGGCCAATGTAACCTTTCAAGAAGCAATGTAATATGATCCCATCAGGCTGTATCAGTTAGAATTCTGGAAGCTGCTTTCTGCACAAATTGAATCTTCTAGGTTTTCTACAAGGGCAGGCCCATGTGCAATATATTGTAATAATCCAGCCAGGAGGTTACCAGTGTATAGATCACCATGGCCAGACTACCCTTGCCCAGAATGATCATAGCTGGCAAACAATGAAGGCAGCCCATGCTACTGAGGCCACCTGAGATTCAAGTGACAATGATGGATCCAGGAGTATCCCCAGGCTTCATTGGTACTCTTTCAAGGGAAGAGCAAAGCCAATTAAGTTGTACAGCTAATTTCTGGATGTCAGAACCACTTACTCACCTTCACCTTGTCAACATTCAACTTCAATGTATTGGCCCCAATCTAGCCAACTCCAGGCACCTGTCCAGCATTTGCACAACCTCACCTAATTCAGATGGCATAGAGAGATACAGCTGCACCATAACCCTCATGACAACCTCACCCAGCAACTTCATATAGACATTAAAGAGCATGGGAGATAAGGTGGAATCTTGTGGGACTCCATAGTATAATTGCTATGAGCTCAAGCAGAAGCTACCCAATGCTACTTTTTTGAAACCACCTCAACAGATAGGTGTAGAACCCCATACCATTGTGCCTCCTACTCCCATCCTGCTGAACCATGCTGATGGTATCAAAACCCACTGAGAGATCAAGGAAAATTAACAAGGTAGCACTCTCCCAACAGAAGTCCTCCATCAGAGCAACCAAGACTGCCTGAGTGCCAAACCCAGGCCTGAACCCAGATTGAAATGGGTCTAAATAAACCACTTCATCCAAAAGTACCTGAATTTGAACCTCCAACACCCTCTCAAGTTCTTTGCCCAAAAAGGGATATTGATGGCTGGAGAATAGTTGTTAAAACCTGTCAGATACAATGAGGGCTTCTTAAGAAGGACCAGACAACTGTCTTCTTCAAGATGGCTGGCACTACTCCCTTTTGCAAAGAAGCATTAATCACCGCTTGAACCCACCAAGTCAATCCCCACTGGCTTGCTGTTAATAACTAAGGGTGCAAGCTTATGCATATTTAGACAGCAAAAAGAATGATGGGAGTTGTAGGACTTTTTGCTGCTAAACGTGCATAGGAATACCCTAAGATAGGAAGGGTCAAATATAGAAGTGGTTGGCTAAACCTTTCTCAGCACTAAGTCCACATCTGCAAGCACCCAGTCTAAATGGTGCTCTATCATCTCCATGGGAACTGCTTCAATACTGCTGTCAACATCAGCCCAAATATACGTGATTATATCTTCACAGTGCCAAGCAAACTTGTCACAGCAGGCTTCACTAGTATCTGATCATAATAAGCCATTTGGCACCCAAAAAACTCTTCTGGATGGTTACTCATGGATATAATGGCGTTTGCACAGTAAGAATGCTTCAATGCCACAAAGTAGACAAGATAATGTGCAGTCATGAGCACCCAGTCATAATGACTAGGAGACTTGAGCCATCTTCACTCCAGGCATTATCCTCTATGTTTCATAGCTGGTAGCACCTTGGGGAACAAAGGAGATGGTTAGAGAGGGTGCTTGGCAACAATTGGGTCAACAGCCCTCTTCATCTCACCATTCCAGAGAAAACTGAGAGCCACAGACTGAGATGTTTTCAGCTCATGTTAGAGGTGCCAGTCTGTTCAGAGACGTGCGGAAATTTTGCCTTTTGAAATCTTTTTCTTTTTCTGATTACCATGTACATGACCAAGAATATGGTTAATAAAGGTCATTTATTTCTGAGAAGTGTGGATACTGAGTAGTTCCACTATAATCCCACTATACAAATCCACCACACATGTTGCCACCCAACATCGGGGCTTCTAAAGGGTGTCTTGACCTGAGGTGCTTCTGTTTGTAACCACTTCTGAAATCAGGATAACCTGGTTTAACAAAAATAAGAAAACAACCCCCGCAGAAGCCTACACAATTCTGCCATAGTAAAGGGCTTTTACTATGAATTAAAGGGAGTTTTAATTCATACGTAGGGTGACCATATGTCAGGAAAAACCAGGACATGTCAGGATTTTTGGTAACAAATCCGGAAAGGGGGGTAAATTATGAAATTTGAAGAAAAATCCGGATTATTTATTTATTTATTTGTTTATTTCTAACCCGCCTCTCCATCCAGATCGAGGCAGGGAACAACAATAAATATAAATATAAATATTAAACCATAAAATAGATAAAACCATTAAAACAGATAAAAACAAATACATCATTAAAAGCATCTTAAAATTCAGCTGGGTAGGCCTGCCGGAAAAGAGCAGTTTTCACGGCTCTCTTAAATTCAAGAAGACTGCTAATTTGTCGAATCTCCTCTGGCAGGCCATTGCACAGTCTGGGAGCGGCAGAAGAGAAGGTCCTCTGGGTAACACTCGCGAGCCTAGTTCTGGCTGACTGGAATAAATTCTTCCCAGAGGACCTGAGTGTGCAGGGCGGATTATACGGGAGAAGGCGATCCCACAGGTAACCTGTACCCAAACCATGTAGGGCTTTAAAGGTAATAACAAACACTTTATACTTCGCCCGGAAACTAATTGGCAGCCAGTGGAGTGATTTTAAGATTGGTGTTATGTGTTCACCCCTAGGTGTACCGGTGACCAACCTCGCTGCCATATTTTGAACTAATTGAAGTTTCCAGACTAGGCACAAAGAT
Source organism: Anniella stebbinsi (assembly GCA_029215795.1). Taxonomy (NCBI): domain Eukaryota; kingdom Metazoa; phylum Chordata; class Lepidosauria; order Squamata; family Anniellidae; genus Anniella; species Anniella stebbinsi. Next base: position 97,470,269 of record JARDYH010000003.1, read on the forward strand.
AGCCCTATGTACAGTGCATTGCAGAAGTCGAGCCTCGAAGTTACCAGCGTGTGCACTACCATCCAGAGCTGGTTGACACACCTCCAAACCCAGGTTGGGGCCTTTGACAGCAAGCACCTCCATCTTGTCTGGATTCAGCTTCAGTTTGTTTTTCCTCATCCAGCCCATTACTGCCTTCAAGCATTCATTCAGAGGAGACACACTATCCTTAGCTGACGATGTTGTTGAAGGCATAGAGAAATATATTTGGGTGTCATCAGCGTACTGATAGCACCCCACCCCATGTCTCCAGATGGTCTCTCCCACCGGTTTCATATAAATGTTAAACAGCATTGGGGAAAGGATGGCACCTTGTGGTACACCGCATAGCAGCTCCTTCTTTGAAGAGCATCTATCCCCAAGCATCACCATCTGGAACCTGCCCGAGAGATAGGATCGGAACCACTGAAGCACAGTGCCCCCGATTCCCAGTTCCCCCAGGCGCTCCAGAAGGATACCATGGTCGATGGTATTGAAAGCCGCTGAGAGGTCCAGGAGTACCAACAGGGACACACTCCCCCTGTCAATACTCAGGCGTAGATCATCCTCTAAGGCGACCATAGTGGTCTCAACTCCGTATCCTGCCCTGAAGCCAGTTTGAAATGGGTCTACAAAATCTGTATCATCCAAAACTGCTTGGAGTTGGGAGGCAACCGCCCTCTCGATCACCTTGCCCCAAAATGGAAGATTTGATACTGGCCTGTAGTTATTAAGGTCCAGAGGGTCCAGGGAGGGCTTTTTTTAGAAGCGGCCATACTACCGCCTCTTTTAAACATGTTGGAAAACTTCCCTCCCTGAGAGATGCATTAATAATATGTTGTAGATGTGATCGAACTGCATCTCCTCCCTGGACGACCAGCCAAGAAGGACAGGGATCAAGAGGGCAAGTTGTCCTCCTCACTTGTCCCAGCAGCTTGTCCACGTCCTCAATACTCACCAACTGAAACTGATCCAGTGTAATTCTACTCGCTGAGTTATTGGACACTCCATTGTCAGCTTCTGCTATAATGATGGCGTCTAAGTCGGCTCTTATCCGAAAGATTTTATCTGTGAAATGGTCATTAAAGGCATTACAGCGAACTGCCGAAGGCTGTAAAATCGGGTTATGGGGGGAAGGTGCCTGAGTTAGACCCCTCACCACCCTGAACAGTTCTGCTGGATGCAAATTTGCAGACGCAATGCGTGCAGAGAAGAAAGCTTTCTTCGCTGCACGTATTGCCACTCCATAGGAAAAAAGATGTTCTCTATGTCGTGTCTTGTTGGATACAAGTTGAGTTTTCTGCCATCGGCGCTCCAGTCATCGTCCTTCCCGCTTCAACCAAGGTGCCCGATTAGGAGCGGCTTGGAGAGGACTTTGGGGCGATTGTGTCGATAGCCCTAATTAGATCTTGATTCCAACTGTTAACCAGGGCTTCTACAGGATCATCAACAACACCAGCCATAGTACCCTCCAAGTCTTTCTGGAATCCAAGAGGATCCATCAGCCTTTGAGGGCAGACCATCTTAATCGGTCCACCACCCCTGCAGGGGCAGGTAGTAGCCGTGATACTAACTCTGACCAGAAAATGGTCTGTCCATGACAACACGGAGGCATTTAGCACCTCCACCCACAGATCTGTCTGTTCGGAACTGAAAACAGCATTGAAGGTGTGACCTGCTGAATGTGTAGGTCCAGAGACCAATTGGGATAGGCCCATGTTTGTCATGGATGCCATGAACTCCTGAGCTGCACCTGACAAACTGGTCCCGAATGGGATGTTGAAGTTGCCCAGGACCAAAAGCCTGGGTGAATCCAACACCAGCTCCGAGACCTGTTCTGTGAGCTCGGCCAGGCAGTCTGATAAGCAGCGGGGTGGCCGGTTCATGAACGGAATCCCTAGTCTATCCCTGGTCTTCAGACTCAGGTACACACACTCGATGTGATTCAATTCCTGGACAGGAAGTCTGGTCAGGTTAAGATTATCTTTGTAGACCACAGCTACACCACACACACCCCGCCCACTTTCCCTCATCTGCTCACTAATACAGTACCCAGCTGGGAGAGCCTGAGCCCATTTCGGGCCACTGTCATCTCCCAGCCAGGTCTCTGTGAAGCATGCCAGGTCGGCCTCCTCTTCTGTGAGGAGGTCATAGATTATGTTTGTTTTGTTTTTAACCGACCTGGCATTGCATAGGAGCAAGGAAAGGTTCTGTGGGTGGCCTGGATCGTTCCCCAAGATCCCCGGGGTAGCAGGGCAACCGGAAGGTAAGATGGGTGTTAGATATCCATCTCTCCTTCCCCTGTAACAGCATTTCGCCCTGCTATCGCTATATCTCCCTTTGCCCTGTACAACACAAATTGCCACTCCCAGACACATTCCAGTCACCTGTCAGTTGGCTCAAAGAAGAAGGGGGGGACAAGGGGCGGGACAACGCCTGCGTCTTTCCACCTCTCTCTCTTCCTCCCCCCTCCCATTGTCAGTCCCCTCAGCGCCGGTCACCTGGCTGGCTCTGGAAGCCTCGCTCAAAACGAGAAGGGGGGAGGGGCGGGACAGCGTTGTCTCGCCCACATCTTTCCACCTCTCTCTCTTCCTCCCCCTCTCCCGTTGTCAGTTCCCTCAGCGCCAGTCACCTGGCTGGCTCCAGCAGCCTAGCTCAAAACGAGAAGGGCGAGGGGGGGGCGTTGTCCCATCCTCCTCCACCCAAAGGGAAGCTCTACTTTGTAGTCAATGAATTAACAAAAATGCTTACAGCTCCATCATTTTTTAATAATAATTATAATAATAATAATAACAATTTATTTCTTACCCGCCTCTCCGTCTGGATCGAGGCGGGGAACAACAACATGATAAAATACATAAAACTGATTAAAACATGACACATATTATTAAAACTGTATAAAAATCCTAAAACATCCTAAAAACATTCTAAAATTCCACTGGATATGCCTGCCAGAAGAGAACACTCTTTATGGCTTTCTTAAATTCTAAAAGACTGTTAAGTTGACGAGTCTCCTCCGGCAGGTCATTCCACAGTCTGCGAGCGGCAGAAGAGAAGGTCCTCTGGGTAACGGTTGTCACCCTAGTCTTGGCCGACTGCAGTAAGTTCTTCCCAGAGGACCTGAGCGTGCGGGGCGGAGTGTACGGGAGAAGGTGATCCCGCAGGTAACCTGGACCCAAACCATGTAGGGCTTTAAAGGTAATAACCAACACTTTATACTTCGCCCAGAAACTAATTGGCAGCCAGTGGAGCGATTTTAAAGCTGGCGTAATATGGTCACCCCTAGATGTACCGGTGACCAACCTGGCTGCCATATTTTGAACTAGTTGAAGTTTCCGGACTAGGCATAGAGGTAGCCCTATGTACAGCGCATTGCAGAAGTCGAGCTTCGAAGTTACCAGCGCGTGCACCACCATCTTTAGGTCTTCCAACTCTAGGAAGGGGTGCAGCTGGCGTATCAGCCGAAGCTGATAGTAGGCACTCCTGGCCGTCGCATCTATCTGGGCTGTCATTTGGAGTGACGGATCCAGGAGCACCCCCAAGCTGCGAACACAGTCTTTCAGGGGGAGTGTAACCCCATCCAGAACCGGTTGACACACCTCCAAACCCAGGCAAAGAGATGAAACTTGGCACCATGATAGCCCTTAGGTAGGGCTTCAGCAATGCCAAATTTGAAGCAGATATGTTCATCCATTGATTTTTAGGTTTTTTTAAAAAAATTGAGGTTTTAAAATTATGTTTTTATAAAACCATCATTTTTAATTATAAGGAGATGAAACTTGGCATCATGATAGCTCTTAAGTAGGGCTTTAGCCATGCCATGGTTCAAGCAGATCTGTTCATCTGCTGATTTTTAGCAAGTTTCAAAACAAAATTGAACTTTAAAACTAATTAAAAAAAAAAAAGCCAGCCAGCTGGCCAGTCAGCCAGCAGCAAACCCTATTAAGCAGCAGCTTGCAGCAGAGTGAGGATACAATCAGAAAATATATTTGAGGGAAGGGGAGAATGTATCACACAGAGTATAGTAGCAAAGTACAGCAAAAGCTACAGAAGAAGGAGTGAGTGAAGCTAATTTCAGATACATTGGATGTCTCACTTGTTATTTCAGTGATGTTAACATTAATAATAATAATAATAATAATATATTTATTTATTTATTACCCGCCTATCCCAACGGATCGAGGCGGGGAACAGCATCAAACACAATACAAAACTGATTAAAAGCACATAAAACCAATACATCATTAAAATACCAATAAAACACCAATAAAACACTTTAAAAAGATGTTATGTAGAACAGAATTGTCTTAATTGTGTGCTATAAAATCAGACATGTGACCAAGGCTATGTCCAGGTGGGCACCCCACTCCCCTTGGTGCTGGACGTGCCCCTGGTGGCAGATATGTTGGTGGGGACGCTCCCTTGGGGGCTGACCATGTTATCCTCCTTTTTGGTTTCCAAAATATGGTCACCCTAGCAAAGGGAGTTTAATTAATCTAGTGCTGTGCAGGTAGTTCCGATAAAGTTAGAAACAGAATTCAAACAAGACATTGGACTGTATTATTGAGTGTTCAAAACACAGATTACAACATGAGACTTAGACTAAACTGTGTATGCTTAAAAAGGTTGAACCAGCTCTCCCAATACCCAAGGCTTTGTTGGTCTTGCATTATTCAAAATATATGCTTCTTATCAAGGTACAGTGGCCGCTAATTAGGGTTGTACTTAGGGCAGGGCAGAGGGGGAACCAGTGGGGTCAGTTGGCCCGGGGCCCACGATTTTGAGGGGGCACTCCAATGAGGAGGTCCCCCCCAGCTTACGCTACTGCTTCTGTAGCGTAAGTGGCCCATCGAGAAGTGAGGAGCCCGCCTTGCGGAAACAGCGCAGAAGCCATCCGTCGTGAATACCACGGTCAGACTACAAGCTCCAGAGGGCCATATGTCGCATGCGGGGTGGGGATATTGCCCAAGTTGCGATGGTTGTCCTTACTGCATCTCTTTCCTCAATCTTCTCCATGGCATATAATCTCTGGAGCGGAAGGTGAGATAATGATGATGATAGTTATTAATGATAATAATGATGATGATACTGTGAGGGTGATGATGATGATGCTTGATAATGATGAAGGACTGTTCTATTGTTGTTGCTTCTATTTGTGCAGCAACTAAAATAAATGTTAATTTCTGATTCAACATTGAGGTATTGTAGGACAGGTTTAATATGAAGGTGTTATGTAGAACGGACATGAATGTACTAGCAGTTTTGAACATTAACAGTGACAAGGCAAAGCTGCTTGATTTTCCTGTTGTTATTGATGAATTTGCCCAAAGAAAAGCACGGGAAGCATTTCTGAATGTGAAGAAGTGATATCTTACATGTTGAATAAAAGTGCTTCCCATGACCTTTTTTACCAATTGATCGTTCACATATGTATTTAGCACTGAATCAGTGCCACTGATTAAAAAATACTTAACGAGCAGTTTGAAATGGGGGAGCACACACTTCCCATCTGGCCTGGGCAAATGACCAGCTCTGCACGGCACTGGTACTACATTCTTAACAAAGGAAGAAATTCAAACTTGATGTCTCTTGAATCATGGTTTACCTTTCACCTATGTAGTAACAGTTATATCCATTTTTTTCACAGAAGCAAATTTGGCAGAATTGTGGGGAATTTTTTTTTACAAAATAAGTGGTATGCTCTAAAAAAAAATCTTTAGCTGAAATCACAATTACAACCGTTTCCAAAAATATCGGTTATTTTACAAAGGAAGACATTATAATTTGTTGTAGTTTTTACTGAGATGGAGCCAACTGACATCTTGTTGCCAACACTAGAGTAATCAAGATGATGGTATTATTTCAGTTGCTAAAGCTAAGATACAATGTGCTACAAATTAGAACTGAGCACTAAATAAAAGAAAGATAAGCAATACAGCTAATAAAAAATTAACGTTTTACATTTCCTCCCATGGTTCCAAGCCTGATCCAAGCTTGAATCTTGATTCCCACAATTTGGGCTTGTCTTACATAAGCACTCATAATGTGAAACTACCATAATGTGAAACTACCATTTAAAATGTACATTTTTTATTTTTATTTTTCAAATAAAGATCATTCAGGAATGTTGTCAGGTTTTCTGATGCATAGATCTGGGGATTCTGGGAAAGAAAATGTAGCTCAGACTAATTAAAAGTAAAAAAAGTAAAACGGGTGTGGGGAGGAACAGAGTAATGATTGCCTATTACTTCAGTTATGATGGGAAATTACTACGTTTTGGTAATTGACAAATACAAATAATTCTGAGATACTTTTCTATAAGACAGGGGGAAATGTTGTGTATTAATGGGGAGACCTATCCATGGGAAAAGGGGATCTTCAGGCAACCATGAATAATATGGTCACTTGTGAAATAAAGCAAGTATTTGTATGAAAGGTCTTAAAGATGAAAGGCATTGTGTAAAGTGCAAGATATTATTGTTAATATACCTTTTACAAAGCTTGCCAGCCAAACCACTAAATAAATAATACTGTAGCTTGGTTTGAACTTCAACTACTTTATTTTCACAAGCTACTTCATAATGTATATGCTTGGAAGCCAATATGTTTGTACAAAGTCGATATTTATGAGACTTGACTGATTTTGAGTCAGAGAAAGGGTCAAGCTGCCAATATCTTTGTAGAGTAATTCCATCTTTTAAAAGGTATCTTTCTATATCTACTAACCTCCACCCATTTTCATCCAATGATTTTTTGGACTCTTCTACACTTCGTCACCCTCCCTCCTCCCTCTTTCCTTCTTCTTTATAAGAATATTGTTTTGAAGTCGGCCAACGAAACATGTTTTATTTAAGTACTATATTCCTGGAGCAATGGATTCTTTGGAGAGCTAAAGGCTGCAGAGCACTTCATTAGTTCCACATAATGAGAGAATGGTGCAATTGAAGGAGGTCTCTAAGGGAGAATGGCGTGAAAATTAGAGATCCGTCTGCTCACTTGCAAAAAAAAACAAAAACGTGGATTTGCTAAATAAAGCACACCATCTCCATTCAAGTCCACTGAGAAAAGGGTCCCCCACTCAATCCTCTTACCGTTGACAATATAATAAAACCAGAGGGACTTTTTTGAAGTAGATCTGTGCATTCCACATTTGGATTGAGGGGCAATGGACTGTTTAAATTGCTATTTACATTTCCAGCTGTTTTACCAGTGATTTGCCCATCTTAATAGCTCTTTAAGCTTTTAAACAAGAAAATAGCTATTCTCACGACTCAAAGAAGAAACCATGGTTATTTCAGACTGCCCCTATTGTAAAAGGCTTAGCTCCCTCTGTCTTTATATATGCCTTTCTCTTTATACTATTTCCCTTTTCCCTTCCCCTGCAAGTTTCTAAATTTTACCCCTTTTTCTTTTTAATTTTTACATTATATATTTTAGTAACATAAGTCTTTCCTGATACTGCTGATTCAAGGAGGGGGTGGAAAGCCTACAAACATCCACGCTGTTTCCCTAGAGAGGCCTAAGACAGCCAGAATTGAGACTATAATCTTCTGCTAGTTATTGGAGACTTAGGCTAGTGTTAAATGCAACAAATTAAAATTGTGTATTTATTTACCCAATTTTTTTCTGGAGGTGCATCAAATTTAGTAACGTGTTCAGGCATGATTTAAACCTCTATTTCTTACTTATTTTTAAGAGTTTTGAGGAGAAAAACAAGAACAGGCTGATCGGCATGTTAGACTTCAAAACTGAGTTGGGGGAGTTTATTTCAATATAAATGTATACATCCCTACAGCAATTCTGTTATAATGTAAAACCATTCATTTCCTTCAACAAAATACCTTTAAATTGTTATTCATGTTTGGGGGAACCCACCCTATGCACTGTCTATGCTGATCAAAGCTTTGAATGTCTTCTGTGTTTAAAGTGTCTCCTAGATCAGTATATAGCCATGCAAACCTTATGATAAGTGTTAGCAACAGCTCTTCTTGAAACTTTGAAAGCTGATACTGTTCAATAATGCTGTTCACAATCAGAAGCATTGACTGGAAAATATTCAGACCACTCACTGCAAAGAAAATGGAGAGCCCATATTTGTTAAGCACTGTGGTTTCTTATCACCACAATCAAGAAATGTGAATTCAGATTTGTGATTTTTTTCTCTCTCTTTAAAAATGTAGATTCTGTGTCTTTATGTCTCAGATAACCCAAGAAAGCTAATACGATTACTTGAGAGTAAGTGGCATTGAAGTGTGTGGACAATGGAGCAACAATTGCAACTGTATACTCACTTATCTGTGAGTAAACCACATTGAACTTAATAGGTCTTATTTCTGGGTAGACATGTATTGGAGTCCCCCCCCCCAAATCCCATTAATCCCATTCAAAATTAAAACCACTAAGCAGGATCAGTCACCAATCTCTACTGAAAGGTAGCAATGACCTTTTACTATGAATACATGAATTTACAACCCAAATTGTAGTTGATGTCTTGTGCACCCCCAATTACACTTAATATTTTGAAGTGGATGGAATCAACTATACTCATACCTTAGCAATACAAATAGTAGTTGTGTCTTTCTCTCTCTCCAATCTCCTTTGTTGGGAAGAGTCAAGTACCCATGCCAGTGATCTTATATAGAATTGTATAGGTCATTGTTCCTGACTGACTTTTTAATTCTTATTGGTCAGCTATCTTTGACCTCTGCCTGTGTGTTTAGCCTCCGAATAAACCAAGGTCGGGCACCTTTCTTTGGGTCAAGGGTCACATGTGGTGTTGGAAGGGTGACCAGGGGCCACATACCTACGCATGTGCAGGTTCATGTATTCACACATACATACACACACACACACACATGCATACACATAAGCATCATTTACCAAAATTCCAAGCAAATTCAGCACTGAAAATGAGAAAAACTATCACATTTCCCACGGACCATTTGCCAAGACTTTACCCCCACAGAACACTGAAAACCACTAATTTAGTGGGAAAAAATCACTGAGTTGGCAAAAATTCTATTGACACATAGCTCCAAGAGAGGGATGGGACACCAGAAATGATCATTCAGTCCCCAAGTCTCTCAGAATTTAAAAGGCATCGCTACGCAAGTTGCTATCCTTATTCCACTGATAGGCACAGAAATGTTCATTGTGTGATGACATCATATTATGCAGTGAGTTCCATTGGATGTATTGAAGGAGAACTAGACATGGGGATAGATGCTGTCAGGGGCATTCATAACGTCTAGTTTTGTCTTAAAACACATTTTAATGTCTATGACCCTGTTCAGATTGAAAGGCACTGAAGGAATTTCAGTCTGGTGAAAGAAATGTCCCCTCCCTCTTGTGTGCCTGCATTTACTTCCGTGTAATGGAAGAGGTTAAATCTACCTCCTGTCAAGATTAATTAATGGGAAATGCCATGTGTGAGGAGGACAAAGAGAAAAGTTTTTAACCTATGAGATGTTGAATGTAGTTTGCATGACCAATCAGATAGAGCATATTCTATAACTCATTCATATATGCATATATGCATTGAAACCTAATTCCTTGAGCATGAACCTATAATGTTCAATATTATTAGATTGTAGTGACGTTAACCAATGAAGATGTTTTTTACTCCTGTATTCAAAGTTTATATAACAGTGTGAAATCCTTTGTTCAGGGCGCTCTTGATTTGTTAGTGGCCGGAGCGCCACTGCTGCAGTGGGAAATAAAGGGTTAAATTGGATTCTCCAGTCTCTGAGTCTTTTATTGGATGGAAGGTCTCGGAGGCCATAAACCTCTCACCCGTTTAGGGACATCAAGATGACACACTAAGCCACAGTGGTTAAGCATTTTGAGTTAAACATTATGGCTTAGCATGTTGTGTGAACCATTCCTAACCATGGTGGCTACAGAACCACAGTTTAAACATGCTCACTAACTATTTGCTGCAAAATGGGTTAGTGGCCTAACCATGGCTTAGTGTATTGTCTGAACAGGCCCAAATGAAGAAACCACTTCTTTACAGCCAGTACTGTGAGGCATGCTACATTATGTTATGTTGAACTATGCTGACTTTTGGCCAAAAGGCTCCCAAAGCAGCTCACAAAAAAACATAGAAATACAATATTCCAACAATACACTAAATAAATTTTTACAGCAGAAATATCATAACAACTATTTAGACCTAAAAACAAAACAAAAGACCCTGAAGCCTAGGGTGTCCAGATCGCCCGGGGTTTCCCGGTCCTAACCGGGAAACCTAGGCCGAGCCGGGCCAACCGGGGGCTGGTGGGGGGAAACCGGGGTGGTGGGGGGGTCATGCAGCAGTGGCAGCGAGCAGCGATGAGCGGCGGTAGACCCGGCAGCGGTGGCGGCGGAGGAGCCCGGGAAGCGGCCGCCCCAGCAGGTAAGTGCCCCCCCTCGTGCCTCGCGCTCCTTACCTGCAGGGGCGTCCGCTTCCCTCCGGAGCGTGAGACGCAGGGGGGGCACTTACCTGCTGGGGCGGCCGCTTCCCAGGCTCCTCCGCCGCCACTGCCGCCGGGTCTGCCACCGCCGGGTCCTCCACCACTGCCAGGTCCTTCGCCGCTGCTGCCGGGCTCGTGAGGCCAGAGGCCGCGCGGAAGAGGCGAGAGAGGGCCGATTACATCACTTCCGGATCCGGCCCTCTCCCGTCTCTTCCGCGCGGCCTCTGGCCTTACGAGCCCAGCAGCGGCGACGAAGGACCTAGCGGTGGTGGAGGAAGACCCGGCGGCGGCGGGGGACCTGGGGGTGGCAGCTGACCTGGCGGGGGTGGCAGCGGAGGACCCAGTGTGGGTGGCGGAGGAAGAGAACCCGGTAGGTCCAGGCTGGTGTTTTTGTGGGGGGGGGGCTTGGTGGGGGGGTTGTTTTGGGTGGGGGGGTGGCAGGGGGGGACACCGGGATTTTGGTGTCCAAAATCTGGTCACCCTACTGAAGCCCAAACACACCTTCATATCCAAAAGCAAAAGAGGAGAGTTGAATAATCCATGGCTCCTTATAAGATTTCCCATGCAGAGGACAGAGCAAAGCAGTTGGGGGGCAGTGGGGGGGAATTGCCTTGGTTGGAACAGAGTCTCTCTCCTGAATCAGTGCCTCCCAAATTGAAGCCGCAGCCTTTGCTTTTAAAGTCTCTGGGGCAGGATCTACAGTACTGCTTTATAACGGTTTGGAACAGTTTTGACAACTGTTTGGGCCCAGGACAGATTGCATATACCGTTTTCAAACTGTTTTCAAAGTATTATATCCTGCTTGGTGTAGATCTGGCTTGGGTGGGGGTGGAGAGCAGGTTCATCCAATGGCAGCACCTCATAGCTTACTACTTCATTAGAAATGCAATTGGGCAATATTGGGTCCCCCCTCTCCTATAATCAAGTCAATGGACAACATTATTCTTACTCTGATTTAGAATTGGTAAATGGATAAATGTTCTCCTCAGTTAGATGCTAAGTTTCAACATCTGAGACCCAGGCCTGTTTCGGACGACACGCTAATTAATGGGGGGGGGGAGGGGGACAATCGTCCATTGTGTTGTTCATCAACAGCATTCGGACGACATTTTAGGCAATGGAGGCAGCATTCAGACGACAAGATAATCAACACAACGGACGATTATGTCCCCACCCCCCCGGTTGATTAGCGTGTCGTCCGAAACAGGCCTCACGCTACTATTCCTGTGCTCAGTTTCTCTTCCCTTTTCTTCTCCTGTCAAGTGAAGGAGCTCTGGTCTTAACAGCTCTGTAGTAAGTAAACAAACAAACAAAACATGGTACTACTTCTGTATTAAAAAGCCAAAGCTTTGCTATGAATACTAATTTCAAGGTTAGATAGCACATGGATTACCAGCTGAAGCAATCCATTCTAACAAAACAGTATGAATTGACAATAACCTCCATGCTCCTCACATGTCTACACACATGCCTATATTACTTTGATTTTAGAAATAACAGTGTTCATTTGCATTTCAGCTTTATAACTGGTCACCAAGGAGTAAGTCCTATTGAAGACAATACGATTTATTTCCCAGTTGACATGCATAGGATTGCAATATAAGTCAGGATGAACTTGAACATGCTGAGGTTGTAAGCTTTGCATGTACTTGATATAGAAAGGTGAAATAGACATTATAGAACTAAAATAAAACAATATAATTTAGACTTTTTAAACATTTGGTGTAAGACATTTTGAAGCCTGAGACATACTAAAAGTACATGGCCAGCTTTTGTACATGGGCACAATGCAATGAAAATGAAGCCTTTGAAGCCCCATTTGTTTCAATTTCAGGTGCTTAATAGTGCAATCCTATAAAAGTTTACTCAAAAGTATTTATTTATTTTGCTACATTTATATCATGCCTTTTCTCCCAAGGAGCCGAAGGTCATGTATATTAGCCTTCTTTCTATTTCATCAAACCGGTGAGTAGTTTACCAAACCTGTGATGTCTCCCAATCCACATTCTCCACACCATGATTTTGTGCACCTCTACCATGTCTCCCCTTAGCCTCCGTTTTTCCAAGCTAAACAATCCCAGCTGTTGTAACGTTCCCTCATAGCAGAGTTGCTCCAGTCCCTTTATCATTTTAGTTGCCCTTTTCTGCACTTTCCCCGGCTCTTTCCAGCTATATACATCTGCAGCTAAAGGGGGGGGGGGAATTACACCCCATATGGGTTATAAATTATGAACAGTGTTGAGGGAGATTTTCCCCCCTCCCCTTGTTCACAACACTAGAACTCATGGGCACCCAACACAATTGATCAGCATTGCATTTAGAAAGGACGGAAGGCACAACGTAGTTAACTTATGACATTTGCCGCCACAGGGTGCTTTGGTAGCACTGGCTTTTAAAAAGGGTTTAGCCATTTCAGGGAAGACAGATTCTCAACCGAGCAGTGGTGCAGCTAGAGCAAAATGTCCCCGGGTCCCACTTCCCAGCATCCAAGTGACCACCCGGAGAGCATCAGGTGTAGAAGTAAACTCTTATTTTATCCTGTAATCGTGATGGTGCCATGATTTCAGTGAGTGTAAAATGCAAAACGGCAGATGCTCCGCGTATTTTATTTATTTATTTGGCAAACTTTTGTTGTTGGCAAACTTTTGTTGCTAGCCTAATATATTAGGAATGTGAAGCCATTTTAAAGCATGGAATGGCAGTTGCAGTGGTTGTGTATTACTTCTTTTGGGAAGCACACATGCCCATCAAAAGGGAGAGGGGCGTAAGGCCATTCAGTAAAATTAAGCTGCTGCAGCATTGCAACTGAGGTTAGTCATGATAGTTAATCGAACCTCTAGATGCAGGGGCAGCATGCCTCTGAACAGTAGAAGCTGGATACATTCAACACAGGAGGGCTGCTGCCTTCAGATTCTTCTTGTGAGCACTCAGGAGCACCGTTCAGCCACTGTGAGAAGCAGAATGCGGAATTACATGGGCGTTGGTCTGACCCAGCAAGGCCATTTTTGTGCTCTTACGAGATTTCCTTTTCAGGACATGCCCCAAAGTGTTCCATAACTGTATCACCCCAGTTGCAGTTTTTCATCTCCATGGGGTTGCTTCTTTCCCCTCCCTCCCTTTTTCATGTGGTTTTATAGAAACGGAAGAGGCTGCTTATTCATTTTTCAAAGGAAAATTAAAGCCTTACTTTAGGTTCCAAATAATTAAATGCCAGTGATTTCAATTTGCTGTTGACCTTGGGCGGGACCAGTTATTGTCTCCAGAGAGCATCACGCTGTTTTATTCTCAGAGCTTTCAAAATTGCCAAGGCAAACAGTGCGCTTTGTACTCCAGAGTGACATTTACACATGAGCCTGGGGTGTTAAAATAGGAGCAGCAGCTTGAAATAGCTCCAGGCGCCATCACTGAGGCCACTTGGGTGCCTTCCCTGGGCCATGGGAGAGGGCCTGTCCTCTTCCTCGCCGCCTCCCAGGCTGCGCGCCAGACTTGGCTGGAGGCTTTTTGGATCCCTTCTCCCCTTTCCCTTCTGTGTCATCCAAGCAGGACCTCAGTTGCTCTGTCAGTCAGTCACTGTATCAATATGAAGGAACTACTGGGTTCAGAATGAAGAGGTTGTGCTTCCTGGGAAGAACCAGGAAGTCATTAAGGTCAACACCCACTGCTTCTGGCCTGGGGAAAGAGAGGCCACAGCCTGAGAAAGCTCTGTAGCTCTATTAGCATGGAGAGAGGGAATGACATTGGTGGCGGAGGGGAAATCGTGTGTCCCCCTCATCAATGGGGGCCTTAAATGTCCTATTAACACTTGCATTAATAGGGCTTTTATAGACCCCAATGGCAGGGAGATACACACGATTTCACCAAGACTGGGGAAATTGCGCATCCCCCCATGCTAAGAGTAGCCTTTAAGGCCCCCATTGGCATGGGAGGATGCATGATTTCCCCAAGGTTGGGGAAATTGCACATTTCCCCCCTGCACACTTTCTGGAGCCTCTGAAAAGTGGGCAAGTGGGGCCTTAAAGCCCTCATTAATGCATTAATGCAGCGGGGAGGGGAAAGAGCATGATCTGGAAGTGCACCAGAGTCCATCGAGCCTTGAGATGGGCTGTGTGGTCCTGGAGTGGTCCACAAACTTGGCTTGGGGGATGAGCCAAGAGGACCTCACCGGGCTTTGAGCCTGTACTCTTGCAGCATTCCTATAAGGGACCAGATAGTGTGTGGAATAGAGGACACTTGGGAACAAGAGAGATTGCTGAGGGAAGCAGACTTGACCTTAGAGAATAGCTTGGATATTTGTAGGGCAGCTGAGTTGCCCAAAGACAGGGTTAGGACTCTGGAAGGACAGATGGTGGAACCTGTCCATATAGTATAGAAGAAAGAGAGGAAGAAACTGAAATGCCACAAATGTGACAAAATTATCCACTTCTGTCTATCAAAACAGAAAAAGGACAAAGCTAGAGTCACACTGTAAATATGGAGAGTGACAGTGAATATGAAGATATACAGTGGGTAACAGATCAACTAGTAAACTCACTGCAGGAAAAGCCAACAATAAACAATTGTATGCAACTATGCGCCTGGGAAATAAAGCATTGCCATTAAAGAAGAAAAAGGAATATCACATTGAATGACAAACTCAGACTGAGGGTCACAGCAGTACCAGCCAATTGCTGACCTCAATGGACCTAAAAGCAGACTTAGAAAATGTAAGAGCTATTCAAGACATGCCAAAATGATAAAGGAGTACAAAGATTTTTGGGAGTGACCAACTGTTTAGCCAGGTTTTGTAAACACATCTCAGAGAACTCTGAGATCCTGAGGCAGCTGACGCATCAAAAGACAGGTCATTATCACACGGGCGGTTCTAAGCACAGCCACCTCGGCTTTGCTCCACTTCTTCAGTGCTGGGTTTGCATGATGTCGTCCCCCTCCTGCTGCTCTCTCGCCCTGAGGTTGCAGGTTTTCGTTTCTGTTTTGATTTATCCCTCCATGGGCAAAGTCCAAAACAGGCAAAGTTCAATAGGTATCGCAGTTATACCACGTGTGATTCAAAATGCTAGACTTGAATACGAAACGGAAGCTGCAGAAGCAACCCGGAGGGGGGGGGAATAGTAGGTGTGATAAAGCCCACACTGTGGGAGGGAACAAAGCTACATGAAGATGCTTTCCTAAAGGTAAAAAAGATGATTGCAACAACCCCATCTTGAAGTATTATAACACATAGAAGAGCCATTAATACTTCAGTGTGATGAGTCAGAAACCATTTTGGGGCTTCCATGCTGCAAGGAGGACAGCCAGTTCCATTTGTGAGCAGAGCTTTATCAGAAACAGAAAAGGGCTATGCCCTCATTGAAAAAGAACTACTTACAATACTTTTTAGAATGGAGAACTTTTACCAGTAAACTTAAGGATGCACAGTATATATGTCCAGACTCACCATAAACATCTGGAAAATATATGGAAAAAAGCCTTACTCAGTGCACCAAAGCATCTACAATGCATGATGATATATCTGCAGAAGTATGATATACGAATCAACCATTCCCCTGGCAGAAGCCTAGTGTTAGCAGATACCCTGAGCTGGGCACAACTACCAGATGCTGCTATGGGGGAATCAGTAGACGCTGAAGTAGAAACCATCAATATGGTACAGTACTTATCCATATCTGAGGAAAGACTGAGAGAGATTCAGTGACAAACAGAGGAAGACAACATGCTCCAGAGACTAAAACTCGTGATATTACAGGGTTAGCCTAGGCTGACCAGATAAAATCCAGGTCAGGGCTCATGTAACTTTAATAGTTGTAGAGAAAAGGGAATTTCAGCCAGTGTCATTTGTATGCAATTAGCTCCTGGTGAAATCCCCTCTTCATCACAACAGTTAAAGGTGCAGGCACTATACTAGAGTGACCATATACAAAAGAAGGCAGGGCCCCTGCAACTTTAACTGTTGTGAAAAAGAGGGAATATCACCAGGAACTAATTGCATACAAATTGCATACTAATTGCATACAAAATCCCTGACCTGGATTTTATCTGGTCACTCTAGGTTAGCCAGAAACAAAAGATCTTGAACCACTAGAGATTACACCATTATACCAGAAGCCCTTTGGATGGAAATCATGCATAAATCATACACATCATTTCTGGGAATTGAAGGAAGCCTACAATGGGCAAGGGAAGCAGTCTACTAGCCAGGAATGAATGAGCAGCAGAAGACATCCATGGAGAAATTTGAAGTGGGCAGATCCTGGGAAGATTGCCAATCCAAAGAAACAGTACTACAGCATGATATTCCAAAGAACCTTGGGAAACAGGTGTGGGTGTTTTTAGTTGGGCAGACAAGGAATACATGATCATTGTAGATTTATAGGCGTGTTCATAGATGATGCTATAAATTAGAATGAAGGAGAAGCATGTAACCAGCAGAGCATCCTGTGGGATGAAACAAGCAAGGAATCCTTGCCTGGTGCTGGCCAGGGTAGAGGCACACCAGAGCATTGTCCAGAGGAGATGAATGCTGAAGAAAAGACTGCAGCAAGGACACACCCTGAGTCCACATGGTAGCAAAGTGAATGGCTGCTGAAGGACATCATCTCTGAACACAGACACACACAAAGTGGGTGAGTTATTAAGAGACCTGCACACACCTGAAAGACTATTTGTAAAGTTCCAGTTAATTTTTTATTTTATTTTCTCAAAAGAGAAGGGATGTAACGATATGAAGGAATTACTGGGTTCAGCCTGAATGTGTTGTGCTTCCTGGGAGGAACCAGAAAGTAGTTAAGTGCAACACCTACTGTTTGTGGCCTGAGGAGAGAGAGGCCACAGCCTGAGGGAGCTTTATAGAAAAGGCTCTTGTTTAAATAAATGTAAGAGTTTGTTTATAAAGCAGAGTGTCTGATTCTATATGGTGCAATCCACCAACTTTGAAACAGTGACCAAGTAGGGAAATTCTGTCAAACTCATTTGGTGCTTAGATTGGGATGGATCTTTTATTATCCCTGCTCTACCCAGTGCTGAAAAATCTCCAGAACAGGTCTAAAGCAAAGAACAAGGCTTGTATGACATGACATCCTGTGGAACATGTGGGGCATATGTGGCTGCCATTTTAAATAGGCAAACCAACTCAGGGGTTGTTGTATCAAGCCATGGTCTGTTGAGGTACTTGGGAGTTATACTGGTCACCCTTGGGCCTTGCAGTGAAGAATACTGGCCTAACTTTTTCTTGTGCATTTAATAGCAACAACAGGTGGAGTTTGTCATGGCATAGAGTTAATAAGCATTATTGCCTGCTAATTATCAAGCTTCTGTTAAAAAAACATAAAAGGTAGAAACATTGGCCAGGATTTTCACATTGCTCGCTGATACACCAGAGTCCAGTCAGTGGACAGCAGACAGCCATTTTAGATTTCTTCTCCCAAAAAAGCCTTTCCTTCTTTGCACCTCACTTCTCCCATGGTGGTCAGTGACAAAAGAATTAAAACGTTTCTTGCAATTGTAAATAAATTCTGGCTAAATCACTTGTACAGTCTACATGAAGCTCATACTTAGTACATAGATCTATTCAATTGTTTCTCAAAATAATGTATTGGTGTGTAGAACCAGTGAGATATCCACAAATACCAGTGCTTCTGAGGAAAAACCTCATGTTGCAACATCCCTCCCTCTTCCTTAAATGTCACCCCCTCCGCCCTGTAATAATTGTTGTTGGTGTCCATCAATGTTTCCCCCCCCCCCATTTCTTTAGCCTCTATGAGGCAGGATTTAGGAAGGGAAAAGCAGCTGAGTGGGAACGTAAGCACCCTCATCTCACTCCAGTTCACTCTCCTCCATATGCTTACACAAGTGTAAAAAAAAAAAGGTTAGGATCATTGAGACACTTAATGTAGCATCTAATTTACCCTTCAGAAAAAGAGTAGCTCACAAGCAATCCTTTTCCTCTTTTGTTCATGGAGGTAAATAAAGTATTGCTTCATCAAATACATTTCTGCCATCAGTCTTTAATGCAAACTGTTTTGAGAGTAGACCCCTTTCCTTCAATTGTTCTTTAAAAAAATAACAAATATGGGCAAGAAATGTGTGAAATGAGTTACAAGCTGTTCCAATTGCTCACTTTACTAAATGTTTCCACAGCTTCAGCTCTCTTTGGAGATAAATGTGGCGAGACTATCAAACACATTTCAAGTAACTCCATTCTTAGTAAGATGTCAAGAAGCCGCTCCAAGATATAAAGACATATGACTGTGATTTAGGAGCTGGGGGGAAAAAAAGAATCCCAAAGACTTCTTAACTTTCAAAGATAATTACAAAGCCCTTGAATACATTTGTCTTCTATGCTGTGTTTAAGCCAATGGAGATTTCATTTTCAGGAAGGTGGGGGTGCGGGTTTGTGAGAAGGGAAACAGATGACACAAGGTGATGGCATAAACTTGTACAGCTCTTTTGAATTTTATGAAAGATTTGCCTGCAATGTTTTAATTAAGAATTCTGTTGATTGACACCTCTGAAATGAACCACTAGATTTGAGTAACCTCCGCAGGGGAGTTACTTAACTTTTGTTGTTGTTTAGCTTTGCTTTGTTAAATGTGATGTACATTGTTAGTGCTAAATAAAGCAATAAAGTAATAAAACTAAAACAGAAACAGAATTGAGAATTTACAATCCAGCAGCACATACCCCAGAGGGTCACTCACTACACACATTACATTTTTAGGTGTTCACCAATTTTAAATAAGAAAACCTGGCTCCCAGGTATCCAAATTAGTCTAATTCCTTAAAAAGGGGACAATAACCATACCTCCCCAATGTCTAACACCTAATTTCAAGTTATGCCACATAAGAGCAAGTTTTTACAGAAAAAGAATTGATTCCCATATCTACATTAATGGAAGCAAAGTAAATTGTGAGTTGCTGGTAATACAGAGCATCTTGAACTGAGTCCTTTAGCCCATTTAGCCCCATAGTGTCCACCTTAACTGGTAGTAGCTCTCCAGGGCCTCACCCCTGACACCTGGGATTGTCTAATTTAAATTACCAGGAACTGAAATGGGGAATTATGCAAGTAGTCAACTACTAAGCCGTGGTTCTTCCTAACTTATGTACTTAAACCATTGCCATGTAAACTATCTCATTATACTGTTCCCATCCCATGAATACCTAGAGGAGACAAAACACCTCCTCCAGCATAATGTGTGAACTGCCCTTCCTTAACTTGTGGTATCTGAGAAGTATGTATTACTGCCTCTCATAATTTGGCTTCTCTTTCCCAGTACATATAAAGCTGAAGTCAAAATATT
Source organism: Anniella stebbinsi (assembly GCA_029215795.1). Taxonomy (NCBI): domain Eukaryota; kingdom Metazoa; phylum Chordata; class Lepidosauria; order Squamata; family Anniellidae; genus Anniella; species Anniella stebbinsi. Next base: position 97,490,037 of record JARDYH010000003.1, read on the forward strand.
GATCTATCTAGCCTAATTTTGTCTATGTGGATTGGCAGGAGCTCTCCAGCATTTGACAGAGGTCTTTCTAAGGCATCCTTCCCCCAACTTGTAGCAGTAGAAGTAACAGATAACAAAAAAGGATCTCAAGTAACAGGGTAATCCTTTCATGCAGACATGGTGTGGTTTGAACCTAGGACTTGCTGTTTGCAAAACATATTCTCTGCCACTGAGCTACAGTCCCATCCCTGAATTTTCAAAGATCCAGAAAGAAGAGCTCAAAGATGTTTCAAAGTTAGTGAACTGCACCCCACAAATTCAAGCAGACTATGCTTCCAAGCAAACTCACAAGTTTTATTTAACGAACGAGTCCCAGACAGAACTCTGTCAGACTGTGGCCACTCTCTCCTCAGGCCAGAAGCAGTGGGTGTTGCTCTTAACTATTCTGTACTTCCTCCCAGGAAGCACAATCCATTCAGGCTGAATCCAGCAGTTCTTTCATATTGTTACAGGCTCCCAGCTGACTCTCATCAGAGCCAAAATATGGCATACAGCTCAAAGGTTACTTGCACCCCTCAGAGCCTCTCAGTCCAATCTGCCAGCTTTCCTCAAAGCAGGCCCTTTCTTCACTTCTGCCTCCTCTCTGGCTGGACTTCTCCATCCTTGAGAGCCCTACTGTGGTTCCAGGCAGTCAACACTGTCAGTCATATTTGTGTAGCTCCACTGTCCTCTGATACATTCTTCAGGGTTTGGTTGCTTGTTTCTGGAAGTGGCACCTTTGACTCCACTTGGTGATTTCTGGAAGCCCTCTTGCAAGCACTCCAAACACCTAGCCCAGCCTTCCCCAATGCAGATGCTTTGGGCTTCAACCCCAGTCAGCCCCTGCAGGCAACTAGGCATTGTAGTCCAAAATTTCTCAAGGGTACCTGAATGGAAAAGGCTGACCTAGGTGTTCTGCCAAGGCAAGCCTGGAAGAAGTCCAATTTGGTCATGTCTAAAGTGAACTTTTAAAATGTAAAAAGGTAAAAGCGAAGATTTTGGGTGGCAAGAAGTGAAGCACTTTTTTCCATTGTAGTTTTTCTTTTCCATTGTATATGGGTGTGGTTGGGGAAAACTGCTCGACAAACATATGAAAACTGTTTTTTTCCACAGTGTTCTTGGGATAGTAGTGGTGTTGGTAACCCAAAAAGGATCAGTATTTACATGTTGAGGTGGGTTACAGTCTATGTGGGGTGGGTGGGACAGAAGTGCAAAACAAAACAAACTCCAATAATCCTTTCCCTGGCTGGGGCCTTTTTATCACACGGGCGGTTTGAAGCACACTCACCGCGAATTTGATCCAATTCTTTCACACAACATCATCCCATTCTCGCTGTTCTCACGCCCTGAGTGCTCCTTTCTTAGTTCCTCTTTCGAAATATCCCTGAACGGGGATTGTCCATTTGCAGGCAAGTTCAGGCAAGTTGGCTGAGGTATCGGAGCAAAAGCGACCACGTGTGATCAAAAGGCTATATTCGCATAAGAAAAAGAGGGGGAACCCGCAGAAACAAACCGGGCAGGTGTGATAAAGGCCTGGAAGTTAAAAATGAAACAACAACGCAAAAAAAACCTTAACTTTTCTGGGCTCCTGTGATAATGCTGGGATGGAGAATGGAGAAATGCCAGAAGGGATGAGAGGAAGGCCTGGATGGAGAATATGGGGGTGGGGGATGCAAGGGACTTGCTGGGGGGGGGGGGGGGAAGAATCTTGCTTTTGCTTTGCTGAAATACCTCTTAGTGGTTCAACTAGATAATTTTAGACTGTGGAACATCAGTTGTGAAGCAAACAAGTAATATTCCTCTTCTGCCCTACCCCTTGCCTTTAACAGTGTTCAACATTCCTGAGATGCTGGACCAAAACAAAACAACAAAACAAAAACAAAAAAACCATTTAAAAACCCACTTCATCTATTCTGATTATATATATATATATATATATATATTCTGAGCTTGTGCAGTTTTACACTTCAAATTCATTTAAATCATGACACCATCATGAATGCACAAATAAAATTGAGTTGGCGTCTACCGCCGTTTACTTGGGAATAAGCACGATTTTGTTGAAAAAGAGGAAAATACATTTTAAAAGTATAATTAATAAAAAAAAGTATCAGTAGCCACAGACTGTCCCTGGCTGGCCCCTGAAGAGAAAATGTTTTTAAGAAGAAAGAAAAAATGCTGCAGTGACCGGTACCAGCCCCTGTTAGCTTTGACATGCCCATCTCTACATCACCTGTTGTTCTTTGGGTGGTGAATGTGTTTGGAGGGGCTGTGGTGCAGGACACTGGACTTTGGCCTCAAGGTCCAGCCTTAGCTGTACCACTGCCCTTGCATACAAGAACTATCCTCTGCCTAATCACCTGCTTCAGGCCGTTATCACATGCGCGGTTTTAAGCACACTCACCGCAACTTTGATCCACTTCTTCAGCGCGGGACTCGCATGACATTGTCCCCCTTGCGCTGTTCCCGTGCCCTGAGTGCTCCATTTTTAGTTTCTGTTTCAATTTAACCCTGAATGGACAAAGTCCGTTTCAGGCAAGTTCAGCAGGCTGAGCTGAGGTATCGGAGCAAAACCGACCACGTGTGATTCAAAAGGCTACACTCGCATAGGAAATGGAGGGGGAACCCACAGAAGCAAACTGGGAAGGTGTGATAAAGTCCTCTGTCTCGATAGAACACTCACAATAGCATCCCCCATAATAGAGAAATGGAACATACTGAACAAAGGTAAAAGTAGTTCCGCCCACTCCGGGCTTTGGCCCTACCTGTTACTGGATGTGGCCCTTACATGTTCTCATCAAGGCAATTGGTCCTCAGGCTAAAAACATATAAAATAGAAGCATAAAATTGCAGCCACCCTATAATCCTATGTGGGGTTTACCCCCTTGGAGGCTTACCTAAGCACTGCAAGGCTCTGAGGTTGGGCAGCTTCTCTAGTCGTGTCCCTTCGGGGCATGTTTAGGGACTCATAGGCTTAAAGCAGGTGAAAATTAAGAACAATGTTCACTGCTAAAAAAAATAATATATAACAGAGGTATTATGGATGTAGGTGAGGATGAAACAAAAGTCACTGGATTATTTTCCCACAGCCTTAAAAATAAATAAACAAGCAAACAATATTTTATGGCACAAGAGAGACCAGGGATAAAAGCAAGGTGCATTTCACCTAAAGTTCTAGTAGTACAAGTTTAGTGAACCTCATTCAGCTGACTCAAAAGAACCAAGAATCAATAGGTGGAATGAGTGGTAATTAGATTAATTAGCACAAACCCAAAATACTCATAGTGAACCTCAATTGAAACTCCAGTCAATTTATATCGTGGCATCTATTGCACAAAGCTAGCCGTAACTGCTCCCTCCTGTTTTGTGGCCCAACCCATTCCACTAGAACCTTCTGTTGTCCAACTGTACAATCAATTTAATTGCTCAAAAGCATTAAACATAAAAAAGTCAACTGCCCTCTGAGCTAATTGACAAGGGCACTGCTGCCTCCTTGTGGTATTTCATATATAAACACCTTCAAATTTAATCGATTCAATTTATACAATTTTTTTAAAAAAAAATCTGGACTTTGCACCACTGTTGTTCAGATGACTGAGCATTTTAATGGGGGGGGGGCAATGTGTGGGTCGAAAGGATCCCCCATCTGGCACTTGGGGATGTGCTTATGGAGCATCATGCTGCAGCAGGTTGCGTGCATCCCCTAACAACTTGACAGCACCAATCATAATCTTTTATGGGATGCAGGAAAAGGTTGATTCCGGGCATTCTTTTCCCTTATTTATTTATTTATTTATTACATTTGTATACCGCCCCATAGCCAAAGCTCTCTGGGCAGTTTACAAAGGATTAAAACAATTAAAAACAATATACAAAAATTAAAACAGCAAAAACATACAACATACACACATACATTTAAAACCGCTACAACAACCCAAAAAAGCTACAAACAACAACAACAACAACAACAAAAAACCCAGGCTGCTCAGATATTGCCAAATGCCTGAGAGAAGAAGAAAGTCTTGACCTGGCACCGAAAAGATAACAATGTTGGTGCCAGGCGGGCCTCGTCAGGGAGATTGTTCCACAATTGGGGGGCCACCACTGAGAAGGCCCTCTCCCTTGTTGCTGACTTCCGAGCTTCCCTCGGAGTAGGCATTCGGAAGAGGGCCTTAGATGTTGAACGTAGTGTTCGGGTAGGTTCATGTCGGGAAAGGCGTTCCGTCAGATATTGTGGTCCCAAGCCGTGTAAAGCTTTATAGGTTAAAACCAGCACTTTGAATCGGGCTCGGAAACATACAGGCAGCCAATGCAAGCGGGCCAGAGAAGGTCTTATATGCTTGAACCTTCTGGTTCCAGTCATCAATCTGGCCGCTGCATTTTGCACAAGCTGCAGCTTCTGAACCGCCTTCAAAGGCAGCCCTACGTAGAGTGCATTGCAGTAATCTAACTTGGAGGTTACCAGAGCATGGACAACTGAAGCCAGGTTATCCCTGTCCAGATAGGGACATAGCTGGGCCACCAACCAAAGTTGGTAGAAGGCACTCCGTGCCACTGAGGCCACCTGCGCCTCAAGTGACAGAGATGGTTATAGGAGAACCCTGTTAACACTGGGCTGTAGGCAGCCAAGGACACAGCCAATGGGAGAGGGACTCAAATTCAGGTTGGATAGAGCATTGCTGGGACACCATGAAAGAGTCAATCTGGAAGCAAGAGCAGACCAGTGTCTGAGCTGAGAAGTCCTTCCAAAGCTAGCCAATTCAGAAGGAAGCAGGTAGGCTGAGAGCTCCATCAGATGGGGCGAAATCACGTTTGCCTACTGTGGCTTCTCTGCCCCTGCTCCTGTCCTACAATACTTCCTCTTTCTTCCCGGAGAAGAAAGAGAAAGTAAACAAAGACCACATGGCCCATTCAGAGGCCATTTTTATCGTGCTGCTTTTCGTGCACACAGCAGGGGTCTGAAAAGGCAATATTGCCCCTTCGTCCTGCGAGCTGCAACTACTAGTTCACCAACTTGGGCATTCCTGGTTCAAACTTCAACTGCTCCTCCTCCCAACTGCATAGCTCTGGCCAAGGTTAACAAAACTCTCTGTCTATCATCTCTCAGTCAGTGTCTCTTTATGCAGGTTTGTTGTAGCCTGCAAAAATATCCACTTCAAGGCCAATACTGGTCTCTCAGGCAAAATAAAAGTCTTCTGTAACATAAAATGATATGCCTAAACACTGAGCACAACCCATCCAAAGTCAAATACATTTAAGTCCCATTGATTTCACTGCTTAAATTCCTCCCACTGCAATTGATGGGCCAGATTATATGGCCTCATTTTGGCACGGCTGTTCTGTTTTATAGCAAACTTTGAGAACGTCATTGAAAAAAATCCATAAAACAGAAATCTTTGGGCACAATCCACCTGGACGTTCTTCGGTTTAAGCACAAGGGAGCTGCGGAAGTGTGAAAAGTTTCTTCTGTTACTATTCCTTCTTCTGCATTCTATATTCATAAGTGTCACTCTATTCTCATTATTATGCTCTCACAGGCCAGTGTTTGGGTGGACCAGGAAGTCCAGTATTAAATGGTGCCTAATCTGTACTCTACTAATGATATATAAGTCCAACAGGGTTTCTCTCTGCTTTTTTTGCTGCCCCATAGGTTCTCTCCTTCATGGCCAATTTCTACATCATAGTTGCCACATGAAAGCCATTTTAAATAGCTCTCTGTGGCAACTGTCACTTTTCTTTCTGGATATTTGCACCCACCATGTGGGGAGCTGCAGAGTCCAGCCATACAGGTGAACCTGGTGGCTGACTGGAGCTCCCCAGTTCCAGAGGTGCCTGGCCCCCCTAATCTAACAAGCAAGGTTTTCATAGTGAATCTAGTAATCCTTGAGTTTCTCTGGTCAATCCATTGGGAGGTATGGTTGGCTTCATATTTTAAACTACTTAACATAAATTAAGGCACAATCCTATGCATGTTTAGACAGAAAAAGGTCCCACAATTCCTATGCTGACTAGAGAATGCTGGGAATTGTAGGACTTTTTTCTGTCTAACTATGCGTAGGATTGCATCTTTTGTTACTTGTAACACTGTGCAAGGGTAGGCAGCACACACTTTTAAATGGCAGTTGGCTCTGCTGGCTGGGAATTATGGAAGTTGCAATCCAACACATCTAGAAAGCACTAGGGACAGTAACCAATGAGGCTGCTGTACTTATGCAATTGAAACATAAACAACCTCTAGTGCAATGCTAAGTGGATAAACTGTCATGAAGCATTTCCCTGGAAAATCTGTTGCACCAACTTTTCCTAGTGCCACACCAATTGCATAAGCGCAGCATCCCCGTTGGATAGTGCCCCAGGTTGGGGAAGGCTGATGTAGTAAGAGCTGCCATGTGGAATAATTTAAGTGACTTTTGCATGGTGGCCATAATGTGAAAACCAGGGATGGTCATAAGAAGAGCCAGGTTAAATCAGACCAATGGATCATCTAACCCAGCATTCTGTCCACACAGTGGCCAACCAGCTGCCTATGACCCTGTTCAGACAAGCATTTTGAGCTAAACATGTTTGTGAACCATGACTTAGCATGTTATGTGAACCATGAGTAAGCATGTTGTGTGAACCATTCTTAGCCATGGTTTAAACATGCTCACTAATTATTTGCTGCAAATGGATTAGCAACCTGACAATGGCAGAGTGTGTCGTCTGAACAGGCCCTGTGGGTCAGCTTCCTGTATTCTTGCAGCTGCTTGTCTTCTATAGAGCAAGGTCTCGGGGTGTGAAGTCAATATTGCTGTACCACTTGACCACTTTGTGTGTCAGGCTCCATAGTAAAGTCGGCCCTTCTGAGTATTCAAACGACACACAGTGATGGAGCATATGTGTTTGGAGACAGCTGGAGCATTATTTAATACACATAAAGTGACACGGAACTTTAACGTGCGTGGAATATCCCTTTCGCTGCAACTTGAAAACAAGGGCTCATCTATACCTAAGGATGTAGAGGGAGGGAGGGGGAGAATCGCAGACTTACCTGCTTCCGCGATCCTTCCCCGGCGCCTATAAGCCTGTGCGATGTCCCAGGAGGAAAATTGCAGGTGCCATTTTTTTTAAAGAGGAGCTGGTCAATCTGGGAGAAAAGGTAAAAAAAAGAAAAGAAAGAAAACCATTCAACCCCTCCGCCATCCCAGGGATGGCGAAATTGCTGCCCGCCACCCCTATAGGCATGGAGCCTCCCCGTACAGCTCCGTGCCCAGCCCCGCTACTTGCAGGGAAGAAGGGACAACCTGGGAGTGGCAGCCACACTGCCCGCGCTCCTTGGGATGATCCTGAGACCGCAGAAAAAAATTGGGAAATCCACAGTCCCAGATATCCCGGGGTTGTCTCTAGGTCATCCCTGGTTTCCCCCGGGATCCCCTGTGCATCATTTAGATGCACAGGGACAACCTCACGGTGATCCTGGAAGAAAAGGCTGGTATAGACATGGCCCAAGTCACCAATTGTCCATCACTGTCTCAGAGCTTACCTTGAGCCCCCATGACCCTGCTTTCCCCTTCGAATTGGTCTAAGACAATGGCAATGTCGTGTTTCCCAACTCCCCTCACTTTATTGGGAGACATAAAGAAGTTGGCTATGTAATCCACAAAGCTTTATTCAGGCAATAAACATCTTCTCCCAGCTGAAGGGACTATAATTCTCTAGGAGCTTTTCTCTAGGCAAGATTATGCAAAGTAAGCGAGACAATTCTCCTTCCAGGAAAAAAAAGGAAAGCTCTTCTCCCAGGATGCTTTAACTTCAGGGAGGCTGGTTTCCACGAAGCCTTAGACGAGAAACTTGATGGGCCGACCTTCCCTTCCCTTCCTTTGTCTCAGCCCGCTTTAGTCTCTGACGGGTTCTCGGATCCACCAGGCTTCCTGTCTCCTCCCCCTCAGAGGAAACCTGATTCCCAGCTTGTAGGTTGTTTACCCCCTCAGAGATAAGGGCTGGCGAAAGTTCATTCCTAGCTGATGAAGAGCCCGTGAGAGCCACCTCTCCCATTCCCTGTACAGGCTGATATCTTCTGCATCATAATCTGATTCTGATTGATTGCCTGAGAATCCTTCTCCCAGCTCGGGGAAACAGGTTTAGTCACAACAAGCAAGTGCCACAGCAAAAGAGTTGTAATTGGAGATGCTATCTAGAAGAGGGAAGCTTCCCCCATATGTCAGGTTACATCTGATTATTCTCAGAAGGACCAACAATATCTCTGGCCAGCTCACTGATTTTACTTACTGTTGTTAGTGGTTTTCAAACTGTGTTTTGTGGAGCCCCGAATTCCTCAAAGGGTTATCAGGGTAACTTCAATTAAAATATTGGTGGTGGTACATAAGATTCCCTGAAAGGCTCCTTGCCAACATACTATTGATCCTCCTTGCAACCATAGGTGAATGTTCGGTACGTGGAGAATGTTCAATACAGAGGAAAAGATGGGGATGCCCAACAGACCTGGTCAATGCCACCTGCACATTATAAAGTGCTTCAGAATCTTTTGCAATCCACAAGGTTTTTGTGGCAGAGGTCCAGGTATTCCTCAGATGGCAAGCCAAAGTGGAAAGGGTTTCCTTGATGTGGAAAGTTTGCAATGGTATCAAACAGGAAAACCAGCGTATCTGCTAGATGGGCATGCCAAAGACACAAACTCCTTTGCTTTGAACAAGGTTTTGCTTTTTTTTTTTTAAAAAAAGAAAGATTTATCTTGTTTTGATAATGTTAATATAGGTATAATAAAGAATATGATGGCATCCAGTTTTCTTAAAACATTCTCCTTTTTTACAGTCTTGATTTACCCAATGAATGTATCCATGAGTAGCCCTTTGGACCTTGCTCTATCTAGTCCCTTTCCTGAAATGGCACCCCTGAATTGTCCTTGTTTTGTCTTCATTGCACTCAGGGAGCTCACTATGAGAAGGTGTGAAAACCCAAGTGTCAGTGGCTGAATTCGGACGACACGATAGTCAACAGTTGTTCATCTAGGGGGCACTCCCCACACAACATGGTAATAAATAATCAACTGTGGTGTGGATTAGAATCAGTGCTGAGTTGACTATGGCAGCATTCGAACGACACGATAGTCAATACAACTGACGACTGTTCCCTCCCCCCCCCCCCCCGGTTGCTTCTTGTGTCATCCGAATTCAGCCAGTGTCAATGTAGGCCTCAATCCATCTTGCCTTGTGGATTTCACACAGAATTAAATCCGTCTCAGGGCCCCTGTGTGATTGGGTCAACCGTGAATATACTCTTTGTTTCATAGCAAGCCTGCACTTTCTGCGTTTTGTCACCAGATGGCAAAATTCACCATAATAATAATAAAAATAAAAAAGCTAGATCTACAGAGAAGGATTACTTCAAAGAGTGAGTTGCATCTGGAAATAGTAGCTTTCAATGTACTTATCTGCCCTTTCCACTGAACGTTTCACTGCCATTGTATGTTTAAAAACACACACTGGAGTAAGAAAACAGGCAACAATATTCTGAATAGGAAACTGTTGTGGAATTCTTTAGATGGTCAAGAGACTGGACATGACTCACGTAGCATTCGCTCACCAATTGCTTTAATGCAGCAGGACAGAACACATGCTGCAACGGAGTTCCCTAGTACAATGAGAAGAGAACTGGCCACCACCCCAAGGTTTAACACTTTTATAGGTTTCCATATGTAATTAGAGCACACCTTATTGCAGAGGTCAATTACCAATCACAAAGCTTACAATAGGTTAAGTATGACATCATGACATGATCTGTTGCTTGATTACATTTGAAGGAGCTGATCTATATATTCAGACGACACTTTAGGCAACGGAGGGGGGGAATGGCATACTCATGGTGCGTTATTTTTCCGGCGCCCGCCACACGATATGTTGCCCCTCTCCGTCACGTGGCTGAAAGTCCCGCCGTCATTCTGGGCTGCTGTGTCTCCTCCCTCCCCCCTCCCTCAGTCCTCCGGCCGTATCCCACCATGCACCACAAGTTCTGCCAGCTGTATCAGAGCAGCCGGGTTTTTCGGCTGCTCCAGCCGGCGAACTCTATGACCGAGTGGAATAATACACGGAGAGAGGGGGTTCCCTCCACACGACACTTTAAACAATGGATTTCAGGATAAACAATGTGCGAGCCTGTTGTTTTTCTCCGTTTTTTAATTGCCCAAAATAGCGTAACGTCAGTTGTGTGTGCCTTGTGTGTTTCCCTCCACACGACACAATAAGCAACACAACTGACGGTTGCCTCTTCCCCCCCTCCGTTGATTATCGTGTCATCCGAACCCTTTACCCCATCCTCCACATGTCTCAGTCTCGAGAAGTGGCTGACCACACGTTTCCTGTTGCCCGTTATTAGCCAAGAGAGACAGTGGCCTATACTTCTTCTTTTTTCCCTTAATATCGCAGGTAAAAAACAAGCTTTCCAGCAAAGCAAAAACCCCTTTAATAAGCAAGTTTTTTTAATTGATAAAGGTGAATTTCCACCATACATTCTCCCTTTGGATCTTGCCAAACAGATCCACACACTCTGAAATTCACTTTGAAGGATCTCCCAGCTCTATTTGCATCAACTCCGTCACGTCTTCCTCAGCTGCTTGTTCAGCTTTTCATTGGTGGATAATCATCATTTGTGTCATGACTGAAGTGTTAAAGGTCTGGGTAGTCTTTTTTTATGCAACAAGTGATATAGCACGTTATCATTTGGAGAATAATGAATTCACTGAAAAGTAAAACTACTCCAAGCAACCACTTTCATTTGGTAGCCACTGCTCAGGGCACAGGGCCCTCCTTGCTCAGCCAGAATATAATCAAGGGCTAACCTGTTTTGGTATGTGACTTTCTGCAAGTATGTGAGGGCTTTATTCACTTGTATGAAGGCATCATGTGTGGACCTACCTTTGACGGACATGTACTGAGAGTTCTAGGTTCCATCTACTAGGCAGTCTCTTATGGTGGTATTGGTGTAAGCATATAACCACATGGAGCCTTCTGGCTGACAGTGACGCTGTGGTTGACTACCATAGACCAGCTTAGAATGGATGTAGACAGAGTGAGGCCTTTATCGCACCTACCCGTTTTCCTTATGCGGGTTCCCCGCTCCGTTTCCTATGCGAGTGTAGCCTTTTGATCACACGTGGTCGGTTTTGCTCCGATACCTCAGCTCAGCCTGCGGAGGAGGGGAGAAAACAGACAATCCCCGTTCAGGGATGCTTCGAAAGAGGAAGGAAAAAAGGAGCACTCGGGGCGCGAGAGCAGCGCCAGGGGGGATGACGTCATGTGAAAGAATTGGATCAAAGTTGCGGCTGGTGTGGATCAAACCGCCCGTGTGCTAAAGGTCTGAAACTTCACACACTCCCAAGAGTGGGAGCAGTGCAGTGAACTTATACTGGCTTACTTCTACTGCTGCTGTTAAAGGAGCGCTGGCATTTCTTTGAACACACCAGCCCTCTGCTGGGAGTGGAACAATTTCAAGCCAGGCCCACATCCTAAGTGGAAATGTCTTCAATGGTCCACATCTAACAGCTTGTGTGAAATTATATGCATTGGTAGGTACAGGTAACAAAGGCCGTCCTTCCCCACTACCTTAGGGAGCTTGGCACATACCCAGCAATTATCTCTTTTTCTTTCTTTCTGCTACCTCTTTCATTAGCCCAATAACAGTATTCTGCCATTGTCCCATTTCCCATGCTGTAGCCTGGGTTGGGGGCAAACACACTGAAAAAAGGACTAAAATGATCATTCTAGATAGCTTAAGAGCTAGCAAATAATAGCAAATGAAAAGACAACAAGGCAAAATATGTAAAATACAATGGGGCCAGGCAGAATCCAGCCATCATACCGTTCTGGCCCAAAGGTTTCAAGGGGGTGGTAAACTGGTTCAAATTGATGGATCTTTGGGGGGTAGGGGTCTCCCAAAGAGGTAACAGCATGGCATCTGTCTTGGGGGAAAAGTTGTCCGCATCCCGCGGTCGTATTCTTCTGGGGTCGCTTTACAGTCGCAACCCTGCACCACTCCTCTTGGCTAAACTGTCTAAATCTGCAGTCGGCTTCTTCTGGGCGGGGCTGCCTGTGTCTCTCCATTTGAGGGCGTTGTCTCTTGGCTTGGGATTCCGTTAGCAGTGGGAAGCATGTATCCAGCTCTTCACTCCCTCACTTGACCGCAGTGTTGGTCACCAGTAACACCTGGATTGGACTTTTCCACCTGGGCTGGAGGGCATGTTTTCTCTGGAAAGCTTTTATGTAGACCCAATCACCTGGCTGGAAGCAATGTTTCTCTCCCTCTGCAAGAGGCTGGGGCAATCTGGCTTTAACCTGTGGAAGAAAAGCTTGGATGGTCTTGGTTGGCTGAATGCAATAGTTTTTGGTGTAGCCATTAAGTCACTTGCTACTGGAGGTGAGCAGGGAACTCTCGTGGGTTGGCCCATGAGAATTTCATGTGGTCTAAGTCCATTTTGCTCTGGTGTGGCCCTTATGTTGAATAGTGCCTCTATCACTGTTCAAAGCTACAAATATTTTAAACCTTGGAATCAGTTCTTTTAGTAGTTTTAGTTTTATTTTTATTATTTATTTATTGCAATTTTGCTTTTCAGGACCACATTTTGTCTTTCCACTGCTCCTGCAGATTGGGAATGAGTGGTATTGGTGTTCCAGATTTCTTGTGTGCACGGAGGGATGTTCAATCATGTGAGCCTCCAACTGCAGTGTGACGTTTAACAATCCAAACACAGGTTGTCAATCTGAGTAGTGCTCCAATATGAACTTCGCTGGGTTGTCTGGTCACTTCACTGTCCCTGCTGCTTACTCCATCTTCAAGATAATTGTGAAGAAAATTGAGGCGAGCGCTGCAGAAATGTACAAATAAAAATGTGATCTGGCTAGAGAAATCAAAGATTATTAGAACAGAGACGAGCAACTGGAGTCCAAGCCCCCCCCCCACACACACACACAGGTGGCCAAAGCAAAAGCTAAACAATGGCTGAATTCGGATGACACATTAAGCAACTGGGGTGGGGAAAACAATCGTCAGTTGTATTGACTATCATGTCGTCCGAATGCTGCCATAGTCAACTCAGCACTGATTCTAAACCACACCACGGTTGATTATTTGTTACCATGTTGTGTGGGGAGTCCCCCCTAGATAAACAACTGTAAAGTTGATTATTACCCCACCATTGACTATCGTGTTGTCTGAATTCAGCCCATGTGTGGAGGAACTGCTAGTCATAGCAATTTGGCTTGCTGGCAATTCACTTTGAGGCTGAGCTGCCTTGATTGTCACTATATAGCTCCTCCTCAAAGTGTTCCTACCATACATCTAATTGCCCACCAGTCTCTATTAACTGGAGGTCAGCAACACCATGTGGTTTGAGGTCAACATTTGCAGGTATATGTGGGCGAGTTCATTTTTATATGGGAAAAAATCTAATTTGAAATGGTTCAAACAAAAATATCTTTGTTATTTTCCCCTTTGCTTTATGCTAGGTGTGTTGTGGACGTATTTAAAGATAATTCTCCAGAACATGGCCTAGCATGAATATAATTTTAAATAGGCAGTGTCTGTGCCAAATAAGACATTAATCTAATTCTTATATGCTTTTCCTTTCCAGATGAAACTGGGTGGTAACAAGTCTAGCCTCATTTCATTGAGGAGTGTGGGTGTTTTAAACAACAGATTAAATACAGCTTTTTATAAGCTATTGTTCTTAATGCAGTTTTGTTTCCATTCCTCCTTTCCCACATCACTCCAGCTAATTATTAGTTTTCTTTCGTAGATTGAGAAGTGCATTCCTTTAGCTTGGGCAGACATCAAAGTAATGTTACATGTATTAGGATGGCTGTTGCATTCGCCTATCAGCTGAATCCAGTACACTGAAATTAAATTCAACGGAATTTCTGAATTGAAAATTCTTTTAAATTGGTATTGTATGATAGTAATTTGAGCCATAGGTCTTTATTTGTCAAAATGTTATGACTCTGTCCAATTGCTTCTGTATGTAGAATCTGGAGTGGGGCACCTTCGCCTCAAGAGCAAAATGACTTGGGCCAGGCCTCTTCAACAGTTTAGCCAAAAACATCTGCCATGGGAGTGAAAAATTATGGTACTGGTAGGAAAAACTGAGTTACAAATAGATCATTCTTACAGTGCAATCCAATGTATGTTTACTCAGAAGTAAATCCCATTCAGTCCAATGAGGCCTATTCCCAGGTACGTTAATATAGGATTGGAGCCTTAATTTACATGTGATGTATTATTAATGCTTTGGCTCTAACATTGAGCTTCTCTGCATGAGTGATTCATTGCATGCTCATGATTAGCCATTCACTGAAGTTTGCGAGTCCTTTACACAACACTGTCAACCTCCGGGATGTCTCCCGTGCCTTCGCCCAGCAATCTTGCTTTTAAAAAAAGCGGAGATAATGAGGTATTTAAAATAACCGTGGAATTAATTCTACCACTAGATGGTGCTATTTGATTGAATTTTATGGAGGCTTGCCCAGAGGGGATGTTTTCAATTACAAATCACATCGTCACTGTTGGTTGCAATCTAAAGGAGCAGGTAGTGAATCTGAACAAACCTCAGGAAAAAAAGCCTGGTAAGCATGTGGGTGTTTTTCCTTATTGTAGAGACACCCATTGTTTTCTTTCATTACTATTTGCAATTGTTAGATTGAAGTGTAAAATAATCAGACATTAAACATTGATAGTACACTAAAATTAAAGCTCATTAAAATTCGGGGTGGGGAGATTCAATATTGGATACTGTGGTGGAAATTCACCTTTATTAATAAAAACTTGTTTGTTAAAGGGGGCTTTGCTTTGCTGAGAAGCTTGCTTTTTACCCTGTGATATGAAGGAAAAAAGAAGTATAGGCCGCTGTCTCTTTTGGCTAATAACGGGCAACAGGAAATGTATGGTCTGCCACTTCTCGAGACCGAGACATGTGGAGGATGGGGCTAAAGGGAGATATAGAATGTATAGATCAGCTCCTTCACATGTAACCAAGCAACAGATTATGTCATGATGTCATGTTTAATTTATTGTAAGCTTTGTGATTGGATAATTGACCTCTGCAATAAGGCATGCTCTAATCACATATGGAAACTGTACAAAACCTATAAAAGTGTTAAACCCAGTTAAAAGAACTGGCGTGGTGGCCAGTTCTTGTTGCATTAAAGCAATTGGTGAGCAAACACTACCTGAGTCATGTCCAGTCTCTTGACCATCTAAAGAATTCCACAGCAGTTTCTTGGTGCATTGGCCGGGAATTGGCAATTTGGACAGGCAAGCTGGTTAACCGTTGTAACATGGGACCTTGACTAGTAAAATGAATTGCACAATCACTGGACACGCACACAACCTAAGTGGGCAAATCCCCCCACCCCATGAGCCCAATGCAGACTGACCATGCTCAATAGCCACAAAGCATTGCATGCTTCTCTAGCAGCACCTGAAAATAGGCATCATCAGAAGAAGTCTTACACTATATCAGATGAGGATAGCTTAAATATCTTAGCAATGCTTCAGAGATTACTAGACATTGACAGTTCTTTGATGACTGAGGACAAGGGCCTTAATTAGAAGGCCTAATAACAAAAGGGAATTGTATCATACCACAGTCAATGAGGAAATAAAGTTTAGACCTTGTTTACAAAGATATCAGGGACTAACCAAATGCTGCAAGAAAGCCAAGTAGACAGTATGGTGGCCAGGAACTGGAAATAACATGAAGAACAAGTGACAACAGTAGAAGAAATTTATCAACATAATGGGCTGCATCACACCTACTTTTTTTTCCTGGTATGCACCTGCAATTTTGACCTCCATTTCATAAGTGCTGCAAGTGCTCCTCCCTTTCACGATCGTTGCTATACCGGTGAACTCTCTTTTCACTTGTTTGCTCTCCCGCTTCTATTGTGCCCGCCCCACCCTGCCCCTTTTCCTTCCCCCTCCAGTTCATTAGTTCTTGTCGTTGATGGACATTGTGACTGACGTGGCAGCCTTCCCCCCTCGCTCACTGGAGCTCCTATGGGAATTAACCAAGATGCTTCCAGCTCCCTCATTTTTAAAGATAAAGAGATTAAACTCGGGACTGTGAGAGCTCTTTAGCATGCCAAGTTTGAATCAGATTGGTCCATCTCTTGATTTTTTAGGAATTTTTAATTCCCCCCTCAAATCATTCCTTCCATTAACACACGCACACCCCTCCGATTCCGCGCAGGGATGGATTAAGGCAGAATCAGAGGTGTGTGTTCAATGGAGCTCATTTATTGCTGAAGCTTGATTCCCTTACTCAAGAGTAACTCCCATTGATTTCAACTGCATTTACATCCAAGCCATACTAAAATCCAATGCATGCTTACCTCTGAGTAAACCCCATTGAACAGAGAGAAACTTACTTCTGAGTAAAACAGAAATAAGACCTCAGAAGTAAGCATAGGGTGGCAGAGCACTTCTTTCCAGCTTGCTGTTTTGGACTTTTTATTTTTTTAAAAAAAAGTTTCTGAGTGACCACACTATTAAAAGTCAGTTCTATACGTGTTTAGAGGCAGGGTGTCTGCAGGACAAGCATGACGTCATCTGAGTGCCCTGCTGCAAAACCAGGCATGACGAGAGTGTGATAAAACGCTGGTGTGATGGAGCCCAATATGTTGGAAGGAACCTTTAATCATGACAGCCTTATGCAATAGACCAAGGATGGGCAACTTGTGATCCTCCAGAACTTTTGGCCTGTAACTCCCATCAGTTTTAGCCAGCATACCCAATGGTGAAAGATGATGGGAATTGTAGTCCAATTTGAGTGTCATTTTTAGCTGCCATTTTTTAACTATCTTGAGTGCTATTTTTGGTGGAAAGTTGGGTTATTATATAAATAAATGGCCTCCAAACCTCTGGAGGGCCACAAGATGCCCACCCCCTGTAATGAACCTTGGAAAAAGCCAGCAACTGATGTGGGTGAATTGGGAAGTCAGCACTATTTGGTTGCCATATGGGTATATTTCCTTTGTTTGACATTCCCTGCCATAGTTTTGTGCTTTGGCATTCCAGATGAACTTGTAACCTGCAATGCAACCCAATTTATGGCAGCAGAATTCTAGTCACTACATCCTTTTCTTACAACTTTTGCCAAACTACCGCTAGCTTTCACTATCCTCAAGGAAATGCGAGGGCAGAGAGAGCAATACAGACTCCAAAGGAAATTCTGAGACAGAGTGAACCACATATTGCTCTCTTCGGCTGCAGGTCAGCAATGCTGATAGCTACCGGATATAGCCCAGCTGAATTGGACAGACAATGGGAAGACAAATCGGAAGACCCATTTGAACCCTAGAGAATAATCTCAGTCCAAACAGATTTTACTTGGAAAATCTTCTGCCTCAGATTACAAAGCTAAGTGAGGTTATGAACATGTTCATAATTGGCACAATTCAGTATGAGATTTACCATGTCAGGAGACAGAATTTAAATCAAACCTGATCGAGAAAAAAACATGTCAGACACCAGGAAAAACCAAATGAAACACAAGATCGTTACAAATCGTTACAAATCATTACAAATCGTTACAAATGTGGAATAAATAGCAGGAAATAACACTATGAAAGTGGTATATGGAATGTGGATTGCGCTCCAACGGTTATCAGTGCACTTCAACACCGCTATAAAGCAATAGTGTAGATCTAGCCTTGATTATATTCTTTTGAGACTAAACGTGGAATACTTAATAGAAAACTGATATCTTATTCCCGAGAGGGTACAATCACAAAATATACAAGAAGTAACTGAAAATCCAAGTTCATCTTTTTTTTTTTTTAATTAATAATAATTTTATTAATTTCAACATAACAACATAAAATTCATCTTCTGAGACCCTGCCTCAGCAATTTTGAAAGGCTGACAGTGGTGTCTACTCACATTAGCACTGGCTGAATTATTAGGAAGCCTATGAGATTTAATGATGACTATTTACTTGAACTATCACACATTTCAAGAGTGCTGATTTACTTAATTGTTGTTTCTTTAAATCATGGGTGAGCAAATCTGCCCTGCCCGGTGTCCCCCCCCCCACTGCCCTGCTGAAATTTGCAATGGCAAAACGTGGCAGTTTGCCACTGAATTTCAGCAGTATCCTGCTACAAAAAGCTAAACAGACAAATTTAGATTGAAAAGAAGGCAAATTTGTCCATTTTAGCCTTCTGTAGTGGTTTGCTGCCAAAATTTGGCGACCCCCCCCAATAATTACGTTGTTGCTACATTAATCAACGGTGGCCAAAGTGTGGCCTATGGAGGAGTGCAGGGGGGCAAAATAGCTGTTAGACACCCCACCCTGGAGTTGCACACCCCTGCTTTAAACTAAAGCAGGAAGATATGTGGGTAGTGTCATTATCTAGTTTAGTCACCAGGTGGCACCAGACATAGGTGTATTTGGATGGAGTCAGGAATTCCCTCTTGCTGTTCTTTTTTAAAGAGTGACAATAAAATTCTTCCCTAGCTTCATCAATAGTCTGTCCCCTAAGCCTTCCATGACAGGATTCTGCTATCTCTCCTTCTCAATTTTTAAATATTTTCCTTATATTTAACATATCTAGGCCATCTCCCAAGCAACAATTCAAATCCAGGAAAAACCTGCTAAACATGGAGGAACCTCACAGTAAGCAAATTTCAAGTAGGGCAAACTTCAAGTATCCCATTGTCTAGGCACTAACTGAACATGTTTTTAGTATCCTCTTAAGGGTTTGATTCATTTTCTGCATCAAAGCCATCTGTCTGAGGATCGTAAGCTGTTATACAAATAGCCCTTTTCTCTCAATAGACCATGTAATTGAAGAGCTTGTGTTGTGTAGTGACTTGGGCATTCCAATCCCTGCTCCAGTACAAAACTCACTAGGTGACCTTGGACCAGTTACTATTTTTTTCTCTGCCTAACCCACCTTACAAGGTTGTGGTGAGGATAAAGGTGGGGGACTGTCTGCACCACTCTGAACTCCTTGGAGGAAGGGTAGAGTAAAACCACAACGACGGTCTGCAATGATTGGAATCCTTCTC
The DNA here is from genome assembly GCA_029215795.1 of Anniella stebbinsi. Lineage (NCBI taxonomy): Eukaryota > Metazoa > Chordata > Lepidosauria > Squamata > Anniellidae > Anniella > Anniella stebbinsi. The sequence goes on from JARDYH010000003.1 coordinate 97,509,111, forward strand.
TATTAAGATTTCAGAATAGACCAACTCAACAAAACAGCGCTACTGCATAGCTTAGAGCAGCCTTATTATCATCTTCAAGCTGTGATGGGCTACAACTCCCACCACTCAGTTCAGCTTCCTTTTCCAATAGTGATGTGGGAAGTCCATACAAAGGCAACAGGGCATGAAGGCAACGTTTATTTATAGTTATTTTATTTATTTATTACATTTGTATACCGCCCCATAGCCAAAGCTCTCTGGGCGGTTTACATAGGATTAAAAACAATTAAAAACAATATACAAAAATTAAAACAGCAAAAACATACAACATACACACAATCTGTACATTTAAAAACCACTACAACACTTCAAAAAGCTACAAAAACGTTGTTGTTTGCTGGACTTTCTCTAGGACAAGGCAAAGAAGGCGGTTGCCCCTCCCCCCCAGCAGAGGGCACAATAATAATAATAATAATAATAATAATAATAAATTTATTTATTTATCACCCGCCTCTCCCAACGGATCGAGGCGGGGAACAGCATCAAACATAAAATACAAAACTGATTAAAACACTTGAAATCAATACATCATTAAAATACCAATAAAACACCAATAAAACACTTTAAAATTCATCTAGGTAGGCCTGCCAGAAGAGATCAGTCTTTATAGATCTTTTAAATTCCTAGTAAGTTGGCGAATATCTCCCGGCAGGTCATTCCACAATCTGGGAGTGGCAGAAGAGAAGGTCCTCTGGATAACGGTTGTCAGTCTAGTTCTTGTTGACTGTAGTAAATTCTTCCCAGAGGACCTGAACATGCAGCGCGGATTGTATGGGAGAAGGTGATCCTACAGGTAACCTGGACCCAAACCATGTAGGGCTTTAAAGGTAATAACCAACACTTTGTACTTCACCCGGAAACTGATTGGCAGCCAGTGAAGAGATTTGAAAGCTGGCGTAATATGGTCACCCCTAGATGTACCGGTGACTAACTTGGCTGCCATATTTTGAACTAGTTGAAGTTTCCGGACTAGGCACAGAGGTAGCCCTATGTACAGCGCATTGCAGAAGTCGAGCCTCTGTGCAGCAGTGGCAGCAGGTGGCTGGCTTTGTCTTTGATTGGTGGCAGCAATTGTGCACAATCACCACTAACCCTCCCCTTCCTCTCTGGGCCCCCAATATCAAAGCCCCTCCCCCCATTTTACTCTGGATTACAGTGCCACTTTTGAGGAGCCCTTGAGCAACACGTACCCAATGCTTCTCCTCTCTGAGTGGGCCGACCTCCTTCTTGCCCCTGTCACCATGGCCCATCCATGTGCCGTCTTTTTCTGGGCCAAGTCTTTCTAATCGCCTAGAAAGGGAGCACAGGGCTGCTCCATTTCCTTTTTCCTGACACATGTTCACAGGGTAAATGTGAGGATATTAGATGTTAGGATTGTGGTAGTTAGAATCTTAATAAGATCAGTTTTCTGTACTGCCAGGATATTAGATTTAAGGAGTTGCAATTTGGGCACTGAGATTTTGAGTGTCAGCATTTTTTGTAAGAACAAATCAGATACATAATGCTTGAAGGTATTGACTCCAGATATTTGGGTGCCTGCCTCACATTATGAGAACCTTGGTTAATTGATCTTTCACCAGAAGCAGAATGCAAACGTTTCTTTCACCAAAACCGCATGCCAGGCAACACAAAGAATAAGCAAAGGGAGACTGTTCAACTTTATATTTTTGGAAGACTTGAGTGTTAACCACATACAGTGCATTACACATGCATTTTATTCACACAACTAATAAACCACATGGTTCATTTCTTTCCAGCAGGCAACATGTTCCAACCACGTTTTCAACACTATTATTTGTCCCAGTCATGCTACAGGACTCTAAGAAAGGAGAAACTTCGTAAGTCAGTTACCAGAAATACAGTTAGTCTAAATGCCACTTGCTGCTTTGGCAAGGTTGTACCCTGCTTTTGGAATGCCCTTGCCAGGGAGGCTTGACTGGAACCAACACCAACTGTGATAAAGGCAAAGGCATTTATCTGTGCCGAAGTTTTTAACAGGCATTATCAATTGTATGAGAATTTTCTCTGCATTACTTAAGTTTCATATTAACTTTCCATATGGTTGTTCTTCTTGTGTCTCTGTGTTTACCCATGTGCAGAGAACAGCAATTTCCTCATTTGGATCACTGTGACAATGTGGGGGGATTAAAACCTTCTTCTGTGGTGCCATAGGACCAATCCGAAGTGGGGCTCCATCCATGGCACTACCTATAGCGAAAGAAAAAGACACCAGGAGTTCTATTTATGTATCTCCTGTGTCATATATTTAGTCTAGTCCTAAGGCAGGGGTCTTTCCCAGCTCTACTATCTAAGATTCTTTTAATCTAGCAGTGCCAAGACAGAACCTTCACCCTTCTACACTCTGTCACTGAGCTACGGGGCTCTTCCTGGTGCCAAACCTTGCACCACCATGACATGAATTAACCTAAACCACCTCCATACTTTGTCTGTGGCAGCTGTGGAACTACATGCGAAAACGCACAATGTAATGATATCATGACATGTGGTGAGCGTTTGTAGTTGTTACGGATGATGGCCCCAATCCATGCACTGAGTATAATGTAGTGTTGTTTTTATAGCTGAGGCTCACTTTCCCTTCTTAATTAAAATTGCAAGCACACACTCAAAAAGGTTTACTTTTAGAATGTGAAAGAGTAAGAAGGACTCAGAGGAGCTCCATCTCCTTGATGTTTCTGCATGAGTTCCTGTTCTGCATGTGCTTTATGATTAAGAAACTAGCCCAGTACAGGGACTTATGCTGAGATGCATACAATGGCTAGCCCCAGACCTGAATTACCTGATCAGGAGCTGATCAGGAGGCAGCAACACCAGAAAGTGAACCATGAAGAGGAGCTGTGGACATGTAACTCCATGTGTGGGGAGTTTGGCTGCCTCTACAAGAGGCATTTAAAGCTCTTTCAAGGCGCATTAAAAAATTTACCTCTACAAGAACGGAGCGCAAATCGGGCGTAGAGGCGCGTTTTCTCTCCGATTATGCGCATTATCGAATGCATGTTAAATAGCGAGTTTTATTTTGCTCCGGCCGTTAAAGCGCATTTTGACTATGGCCTCCTCCACACGAGACGTTTAATGAGCCTTGAAGGCTCATTATAAATTTTACCTACACACGAGCGGAGCGCAAAACGGGCGTACAGGCGCGTTATCTCCCCGATAATGCGCATTTTCGAACGCACGTTAAATAGCGACTTTTATTTTGCTCCGGCCGTTAAAGCGCATTTTCGCTGTGTGAACAAGCGATTATGCGCATTAACTACCTGTAAAGTGCTTTTTGGGCATCTTTTAATGCGCTTCGCCGCTTCTCGCCGCCTCCCGTGCAGAGGGATTAGGCGTAAATGCGCCTCCGCGAAAATGCGCATAATCCCCGAACCGGGCGCAAAAGCGCATCCTTGTGGAGGGGGCCTATGTGAACAAGCGATTCTCCGCATTAACTACTTGTAAAGCGCATTTGAAACAACCGGTAAGGTCACCTGTTGAGTGCTCAATTTCCTCCTGCATACAAGCATTTACGATAAAGTGCTTCAGCAATTATGCGCATAATCGGCTAACCAGGCGTCAAACAGAATCCATCTGGAGGGGGTCTTTGTTTACTTACAGGAGCTTTAAATTATTCATTTAACTTCTTTCTCACGGCACCCTAGAACACATGAAGCTGCTTCATACTAAGTCAAACCACTAGTACTGACTTCATATTGTCTACACTGATATTGTCTTCAATGACTAGCAGCCAAGCATCTCCAGGTAGAGCAGGGATTCTTTTCCAGCTCTACCTAGAGATGCTTGGGATCGAACCTCAGACGTTCTGCATGCAAAGCACATGCTCTACCACTGAGTAACGGCCCTTCCACTAAAAGTTCTCTTGCTGACAAACATTACTTTGATCAAGTAAAGGAGGGTCAAGTAAGTTTTTAAAAAGCTCTGCACAACAACAGGAGTTTCAATATGCGCTTCAATGGAGTCGAGCTAAAATGCTGTAAACAGCATTGCTGTTTATAACCTTCAGAAATTTGGAACTGGTAGACCAAGTCACAGCCACACAATGCATCTCTTTGCAGCCCAGCATTTTAATTACGTTTAAATCTTTGTGTACGGGGTGTGCGTATGATTAAAATCTAGTTAGCAGGAGATGCTACTTAATGGTGAAATATTCCTTTATAAGACTTTAAATGGTAGAAAGAAATAATTAATGACAGTAATTAAGACAAGTGTAAACAGTTAAAAGAATTCACATTATTTATTTTTATACACGCAGCATTTAATATTAACTCTAAACGAATGTAGCACAGAAGTGGTTCGGATTCCAACCCTTCAGGGAATCCCCATTGTCTCTTGCATTCTCATAATACTATTGTTAGGTGACTGGATTCTTTAAAGATATATTTTATATCCTGGTTGTTTATAATGCTGGGACGCAACAATGGCCCCCTCCACAAGGATGCGCTTTTGCGCCCGGTTCCGCGATTATGCGCATTATCGCGGAGGCGCTTTTACTCCTAATCCCTCTGCACCGGAGGCGGCGAGAGGCGGCGAAGCGCATTAATTCATGTCCAAAAAGCGCTTTACAAGCAGTTAATGCGCGTAATCGCTTGTTCACACCGCGAAAATGCGCTTTAACGGACGGAGCAAAATAAAAGTCGCTATTTAACGTGCGTTCGAAAATGCACATTATCGGGGAGATAACGCGCCTGTACGCCCGTTTTGCGCTCCGTGCTTGTGGAGGTAAATTTTTTAATGAGCCTTCAAGGCTCATTAAACGTCTCGTGTGGAGGAGGCCACAGATTGGTGAAGCATGACCACAGTTGTTTAAGTTCAGAACTGAGTGTTTCAAGAAACATAAGGCTGCTTCTGATAAATGCAGACCTGCTAAATTGCCTCCCTCTTCATACTGTCTAGGGGTGCCTCTACAAGAGCGATTTAAAGCTCTTTCAAAGTGCATTACCGATTTTACCTCTTCATGAATGGAGTGCAAATCAGGGGTTGAGGCGTTTTTTCTGTCCAATTCTGCGCATTATTGAATGCGCCTTAAATAGCTAGTTTTAATTTACCGCGGGAGTGCACTTTATGACCATGTAAACAAGCGATGCTCCACATTAAACAACTTTAAAGTGTGTTTCATACAACCGGTAATGCGCTTCACCGCCTCCTGTGTATAGGGATTAGGTGTAAAAGCGATTGGGAGAAGATGCGCATAATCGGCCAACCGGGCATCAAACCGAAATCTTGTAGAGGGGACCTAGTACAATTTGCCTCATCATGTCCCAGTGTCATTAAGCTGTGAATTTCCCTAATTCCACTCAACTTCAGTGGCGACTGCTAGTGGAGGCAAAAAAAACAAAACAACCCACAGCGTAATGACATCAGTGCACACAATAAGTTTCACTAGATATAGGTCGGAACAGTTGTCTCCACCCTTGTATTCCACATTATATCCCATCATTTACTGGGCATTTCATCTTAATTAAATTATGAATTAAAAAGGGCAGAAAGTTCAGTTTCAGATAATCAGCAACAGAAGATCAAACTTATTTCAAGCAAATCATTCTAATAAAACCTTTCTATCTTTCTACCAGTCTCATTGCCAGGTGCTGCTGCTATTTGCAAGGAGCTATCATCAAGCCCTGCGTAATGGACAGAGGTGTGACATAGGAAATTCCCTGTTCAGTCTTGTATTTATCATGAGCTCACTAATGGCCTTTGGCACACCATTATTTCTCTGCAATATGGGGATAGTTATGTTAAATCTACCTTGCATGGCTGTTGCGGTAGTGAGATAATGTATGTGACGTGTATTTTATCAATTTATCATCATCATCATCATCATCATCATCATCATCATCATCATCTTTGAATACTCACAGCAGTGCAAGCTAATCAATGTCAACTTCCTAGCCAGAAACCTGTGCTTTGTCATGGACTGATACTGACAGTATTCAATATGCTTTCCATTCAATTTCCTTCCTCTGTTGTCTACTTCCTTCCTGTTGTGGTCTATGAACATTAGCATATAGACATCGGGGCAATGGAATTATTATCAACATGATTTTCCCGTGTTCCAGATTGCATGGAAAACCTCCGTAGATAGAGGAGGCTGTCTTCTTCACAAAGTCGGCCTCTCTGTGTAGAGGGTGACAAAAGCAACAATAGAGGGGACAAGGCTAGTGTGCTCCCCTAGAACTTGAGTTTACTCTTATTGGATTTAGAATGCCTGAATTGTGCTTGTATGAATATATTTATTTATTAGATTTATAGACCTTCCAACTAACACATGCCCCCCGGAAGCTTTAAGGTCATAAAACCCTGATGTAAAAATAAGGTAACAAGCAAAATAATAAAACAGCTGATGAAAATATAGCAATATAAAGATAATAAAACCAATTTTAAAAAGACCCAGCAGTCTTATTTCATCAGCCACAATCCTAGCTATGTCATCACAAAACAACTCCTCTAATAACTAGTAGTAAGACATTGACTGAGTTCAGTTGTCACAATAACCCACAATGGCTTATTTAACCCATCATGGGTTATTGTGTCTTCTGTTAGCAGTTTTTTAACCCATGATGGCTTATGTGGTCAAAATAACCCACTCTGATAACCCACGGTCTGCAGAGTGGGTTATTTAACCATTATGGGTTATCATGCCACGTGGCATTCCCTGTGGGTTATTTTGGTCATCTACAGAGTTGCTTGGCAAGAGCGGTCAAAGCTACTGCTGTCACTCTCCTCCAGCCAGCAGATCTCTCTTTTCATGATCCTAACCCTCCCCCACAGCGGTAGACTCTGCAACCTCCCCAAATATCAAACACTGGCTGAATTCGGACAACACTATAAGCAACTGGGTGGGGGGAAACAATTGTCAGTTGTATTGACTATCGTGTCGTCTGAATGCTGCCCTAGACCCCCTCTAGAAAGATTCGCTTTGGCGCCTGGCTGCCCTATTATGCGCATATTCGCAGAAGCGCATTTACTCCTAATACCTCTGTACGAGAGGTGGCGAAGCACATTACAGGACGACCGAAACGCGCTTTAAACTTGCTGACATGCGGAGAATCGCATGTTTACACGGCAGTAAGGCACTTTAACTGCCGCCGCAAATTAAAACTCGCGGGTTAACGCGCATTCGATAATGCACATAATCGGAGGTTTAAAGCGCCTCTGCCCCCAATTTGCGCTCTGCTCTTGTAGAGGTAAAAATTTTAATCAGCCTTGAAAGAGCTTTAAACCTCTCTTGTAGAGGCAGCCCTAGTCAACTCAACACTGATCCTAATCCACACCACAATTGATTATTTATTACCATGTTGTGTGGGGAGTCCCCCCTAGATGAACAACTGTAAAGTTGATTATTACCCCACCATTGACTATCGTGTTGTCCAAATTCAGCCACTGTCTCAGACAGGTGGCAGCAGGGGTTGTCATTTTGCCTTGTGTGCTTCTCTGCTGGGGCATGCTGTGTATGAAGTTTTGTCCCATACCTACAAACTTCCAAGAATTTATTTGCACCACCTCATTTTTAGTGCACCCAGGGTTTTCACTCCTTTGTGTGTAATCACACAGGGTTTTGATGGTGTATTGGGTGCCTTTTAATTATGGGAGACTGTATACAAAGTTTTGTCCCGATCCTGCAAACTTCCAGCACTTTAGAGCCACCCCACCCCCTTGTTGAAGTGATGCTGGAAGCACTAAATTAACCTCTCCCCTCTCATTGGGATATTGTGGAAGGTTAAAACAGGCTGCTGGGATGTTATCAATGGATGAAACAGCACCACTCCTGGGGAAAGACGACTTCAGCAGGACGGGGGGATGGGGGGGGATGACTCAGATTACACACAGTAATTTAATAAGCTATGAAAAGTAGATTGTCTGATCATGTGGGGTATAACAGTCCGAACATGGCCATTGAATGGGATGGCTCACTCCTTTACTCAGGATGCTAATGGAGAGCTCTACTCTAAACCTTTACAGGTACACATAATATTTGATTCAGAGTGCTGGTGTTGTGAGTCAGCTAAGGGATCAGCCAGATCAGCTGAGCCTGGAAGTGCTGGGGGAGTGGCGCTTCATGAAAGCAGGCAGGGACCGGCTGAATGTAAGGCAGATGATGGCAATTGCTAATTAGTCTACTCCCTATAAAAGTCTGGCCAGCGCTCAGTCGGATTGCTGGTAACAACTCTCGTCTCTGGTGCCTTGGCCTTGCCTTGGCCTTGCCCCGCCTTGCCTTGCCCCGCCCCGCCCTGCCTTATGTTTCTTGCCTGGGCTTGTTTTGACCTTGGACCGGATCCTGACCATTTTTCAGTGCTTCCCTATAACCTTGTTATTACCTGGACATATCCTGAACCTTTGGACCGGACTTCTGACGACTCTTCAACGTTTGTTGTATGGTTACAACTCGGCTCGGATGGAATCTTCAGGCTCTCACCACGGACTGATTTATGGACACTTATATCTGTTTCTCGAGTTACACCGCTTAATTTATGACAGCTGGATGGGCTGCTAGACTCCTACCTCCGCACTTGATCTCATTATTGGTATACACATTATATTGCAAGATGACTCACAGCTGAATGTGTGGGCTGCTTCCATTGGAAAGCACTGAGGTGATGTGAAAGTTCTGTCTGATCTGTGATGGCTCATTCACATTTGCAATATATCACTTGATGTTATCACAGTCATCTTGTGATGAATATGCACACGTGAACACATTGTAAGATACTGAACAAGAATGCCCATTTTTCTTTTTCGATATTGACACTGTTAGCTTCTGCACACACATACCTCGTTGTAGTCATTATCATCACCCGTTTTTCATTAGCTTTGTGGTCTGAATATGGTCTGAATATTGTCCAAATATTCCTGCCTCAAGGGGCACACATGCTTGTTTATATTCCTTCTTATTCATATAATGAAAAGCCAAATACTGGTGCCAAATGGTGGACCCAAGAGAACTTTAATAGGGTATCCAAGTTCTGCAATTTGGCATGTTAGTAAGATTTCCATATTTGTACATTCAGGCTGCCTGTATATTAATTATTATTTGTCAAGTACTGACTGTGCTTGGCAGGTTGTAAAGCGCAGAGACAGACAGACATTCTGCCACAAATTTTTCCTTGTTGCTTTTTAAAAAAATCTATATTGCAACAAACTAAGGAATGTTATCAAGGTCCCTTTCTGTCGCGTTGGCTTCGCAGGGACAGCAGTTGGATTGGATGCAGTTGCTGTCCATACGAAGCCATCTAGGGGCAAAGCCCCAAAGCTCCACACTAAAAAAGTTGGGCATTTAGCCCGACTTTTTTAGTTTGGAGCGAAGCGACGAAGGCATTTGCTGTCTGTTGCTTTTTCTCCGCTGCTTCTGAGAGGCGTGCCAAGTCTATGGTGACCACTGGGCAAGGAAGGGGGTGGTCCAGCGAGCCATAAGCTCACTGCACCATCTCCGTGCCTCCACGGACCTACCCCCCAGTTTACAAATAATATTTAAAAAACCCTAACCTCCACACATCCCCTCCGCGCCTCCCCGGACCTACCCCCCCCCCCCCGTTTGCAAATAATATTTTTAAAAAACTACCCTCCGCGCATATGCTCCATGCCTCCCTGGACCTACCCCCCACATTTTACAAATAATTAATAATAATAATAATAATAATAATAATAATAATAGAAAAACTACCCTCTGCGTCTCCTCAGGGCTCCCCCCATTTTACAAAATAATAATAATAAAAACACTTACTTTAGAAGCGGGCGCTGTGGCGGCAGCAAGTAAAATCCGGCGTGACGCTCCACTGCAGACCTCCAAAAATCTGTAGACCTCCAATATACTGAAGGATTTTGTGCTTGGCTCTGCCAAAATTGGCTAGGTTCCTGTCCAGATGTGCCCCAAACTGCTTGGAACAGTCCTGCGCTCTTCATCCTGAATCCGAGTGCTCTGTACCCAGGTCCACATGGGTCCCAGGAAATGGAGTAGCTAGGTAGGGGCATTGGGGGCTCATGTCCTGAACCGTTTTCTGACTGCCCCAAATCTCAGCCAGCCTCCAACTGTGTGAATACTTCATTATTATCATTTTCTCCCCAGAGGATGGCAATGGAGTGGGAAGTTAGCACAGCACCCAATGGCCAGTCAGACTGCTCAAGCAAGGCCAGAGGTCAAGGAGGAGCAAGCAAGCAGGAGCCTCATCCTCTCCTTTCAGCAGATGGTGAATGAGCTGGCAAAGGAGACATTGGACATACACGATTAGTACGTCTAGCAGAAACTCCCCCGCCCACATTCGTGTATGTACTGCATCTCAAGCTTGTCCTTAGCCCTATAAGAAGTGAATGCATTTTCTGAAGGGATACAGCGCCCTGTTCAGTGGGCCTTGGTTTCCCGTTCTCTTTTGCCTGTAATCGAGACCATCCCATCCCAGGTGGTACGCCTCGTCAGTTCCTGCGGTACTACTTCAGGCATGTTTAGCTTGGAGAAGAGAAGATTGAGGGGAGACATGATATTACTCTTCAAATACTTGAAAGGTTGTCACACAGAGGAGGGCCAGGATCTCTTCTCAATCAACCCAGCGTGCAGGACACGGAATATTGGGCTCAAGTTACAGGAAGCCAGATTCCAGCTGGACATCAGGAAAAACTTCCTGACTGTTAGAGCAATACGACAGTGGAACCAATTGCCTAGGGAGGTGGTGGGATTTCCAACATTAGAGGCCTTCAAGAGGCAGCTGGACAACCATCTGTCAGGGATGCTTTAAGGTGGATTCATGCATGGAGCAGGAGGTTGGACTCGATGGCCTTATAGGCCCCTTCCAACTCTACTGTTCTATGATTCTATACTAGGATGGCCAGGAGGGTCGAAGTTCTCCTGCAACAAGTTTCCACGTGCTGCCTGTGGAGAAGGTGGCTCTGCCCAGGCATTGCAGTTTGGGAGTGGCTGGAAGTAATAGAGCTTCTTTGGCCCCTGTGCCGGTCATCTCTGTCACTCTTGCTCTCTTCCGGCCTCTTCCTTCTCAGGGCCCCTTACTTCCCATAGGTGCAAAGTCCTCCTCTCTCTCCTTTGCATCTACATGACCAATTTCTCAGTCCAGCTCCAAATCTTGCATCCTGGACCACCTCCCCCTATTTTTGTCCCTTCTTACTTTTATGTCCCATGAGAACAGAACCCCCATTTTCAAAAGCAGTGTTCCGAGGGGCAAATGGCTTTGCAAGCGTATCTAGCTCCTGAAAAATACTGCATTTATTATCATCTGCTCATGCTTTTCTTCAGACATCCTTCGTACTCTATTGTCCTATAAATTCAATAGACATTTTCTTTTCTTTTTTCAACCTTTTCATTTTTCATGTGCGATACTTCAAGTACAGATAGGAGCCCCATACACTTACTTTGGTGTAAATAGGAAGTCAAGAGGGAACTTCAGCCTATGTAATTAACAATGCAATCTTTTATGCGGCTGTTCAGAAGTAGGGCCCATTGAGTTCAGTGGGACTTAAGCGGCTGAGGCTAATACACCAGCCTGCATCCAGTCTCAGTTCTTGGACACTGTGGCCTTCCTGCCTATTTACCAGTGAGAAGACATTTTCAAAAGGGGCCTTCCCTACAACAGGCAACACCTTCCACCAGTAGCTTTACCTCAGATCAAACACCTTTACTCCTCAAGGTATGAGGACACATGGGCCTTTTTTCTAACTTTTATTATTAGCTTTATTATGTTTACCCTTTGGAAGCCACAAGTTGTAGGCATGAGATTTTATAAAACATAAAAATATATATTTACAGAATTAAGATGTCAAACAATAAATAACCACAGACTCATAACAGACACAGCAGAACAGTAGGTGACTGCGAGCTAGCCAGGGGGCTGATCTTCCTGAATAGGCCCACTGGTAGTGGAGCATTGGTCTTGCACTATTTTGTAGAGTAACGGCATTTCCCATACTATAACATATTGCTTTGGGTGTCAAATGCTTTTAAAAGGGATTATATGCATATTTAGTGGGGTGGGTGGGTTTCGAGCAGAAAGAAAAGAAGACATTGACACACAGTACAGTGAGAGTAAGGGGGCACTCAAATTGACATTCAGTCAGACCACTCAAGGGTTTTAAGAGGGGGTTTCAGTTAACTATCACAGCAAGCAAACCATGTTCAGAGGCAGTAGTTCAACTTGGCTCTGAGCAAGGGATAGTAGAATCAGCCTCAAATATATACCATGGGCTGGTCAAAATGAAAGACAACATGAAGCCCCATAGTAAAGTCACTTTTGAGGAATTGGAATTCATTAAAAAAAAAGAAAGAAGCTTAGTTCTGAGATATCTCCTTGGAATTCGTTTTATACTGAACCAGTATGGGAACAAATTCAATTGACAAAACTAAAGGATCTTTTGAGAAATGACAGAATACATTCATACGATGAGTTGATGAACAGAAGTCAAGTCAGGATTCCTATGTATCAGTATCTTCAATTAAACATTGGGCATAGTATAAGCTAAGGGCCAAAGCAGACATTACTTTAAAGATGTAGCTAGGAACTATAACTTTCCCCCCATCATTTTTACTCTAGAATCTTATATCAGAATGCAGTAGCGTAAGGCTTATTACTCAAGAGTTACCAGACCAATTTTGCTCATTTTTATTTTAAACTGAAACTTGAACAGTGTAGACGTGCAGGAAATTTTGAAAGTTTGAAAAAGGGCAGTTTATTTTAACTGTTTTATATTAAATATATGCACAGGCTTTGCTTGCAATTTCCCCCTATAAACCTTTTAGATGTAATATTGTTGTATTGTTTATAAGTATGCACAGGCCTTGCCTGCAATGTGCTTTTTCAACTGTAATGATTGTGGTTCGGCGTTATCCCATCCGTTTGTTCATATATGTATTGTTACAGCCCCCTGAAGAAGCCCTAACAGAAAGCAAGAGGCCAAAACGCATCAGGCTTTTTGTAAATAAATTTGTCTACAGCATCCTGAGATGTTTCTCCCTTTTTCTTGTCCAAAGTTAGTGGGTCAGCGAATCCTTTCTGGGTTGCAGTCAGAACTCGGAAGGAGCTATCCAAGGTGCCCCTACTGCCACATTGACCAACCAGATGCCTCTGGGAAGGCCTCAAGCAGGACATGAAGGCAATAGCCCTCCCCCATTGTTGCTCCCCAGCAGCTGGTATTGTGTGCATCATTGTTGTTCTTATTTATACTGGAAGTTCCATATATCCATCATGGCTAATATCCATTGATAGACTTATCCTCCATGAATTTGTCTAAGTCTGGCAATGTTTTGGGGGAAAGGGGATGAAATTATCTCCTTGTGTTAGTCTGATTGACCATGATTTCAAAATTGTGGAATGTTGGCTTTTAATAGCCCAGATGTAATTTAAAAAAACACACACACACACACACACACCAAGCAATCCTAATACCTCTTCTAACATTTGGACTTGCAATTATAATAAGACAAACCTAAGTTGCAATTCCATACCCACTTCTCTTGGAGTAAGCCCCAATGAACTCAATAAGACTTCAAAGTAGACATGTAAAGGATTGTGCTGTTAATATACATATTGTGGGATGTCTCAAAATTCAGAAGTTTTAGATTCGGGTTTTGGATAAGAGTTTGTTAATGGTTAAACTTTTGATATGGCATAATCCAATCATTCTAAGCTATTTGTGAGATATGAGTTCAAAACAAGTATATAACAACATAATTATATATTATTTGCTACTGGCAGCTAGGACTTTGAAAGCCCAACATTGGAAGAAAGCAGAAGTTACTATAATACCTTGGGAAATTAAGTAATGTTCCATGTTGAAAAGTTTGAACTTCACTTACTTGATGTTCATCAGAGAAGGCATGATTGCAGGAGAAAGTGGAATGTATTGAATGAACTGTTCAGCATTGGAATAAGCAGAATAAAATGAGTGTCAACAACTGAGTTGCACAATTAAGGGTGGTTAAGAACAAGTAATGAATGTAATACATTGTATTATAGCATTTTAATTGGATCTTTGTATTGCTTGTCACAGGCTGTATTGCATACCGTGTATTGCATATTACAGATGTTTTGTAGTTTTGAAATTTTAATAAACATATAAATAAATGTTTATGAGATGTTGGTTTATGTGGGGTTCTCATGCATTCAGTGTGCCCCCCTGACCAGTTCCCCTTACCCTATCCCCTTACCCACCACCTTTTAAAAAATGTTATTGGGACTTGCTATTCTTCAGGATTCTGACCTCTCCCAGTGGTCTCTAGCAGTTACATCTCTAAGGAGCAGATTCGGGATGTTAAAAAAATCAGAAGGGAAAGTGTTATGTAGCCTCTTCCTGACTGCCTAGTACTTGTTCTCTAGTTGCTTTCAGTTGAAAAATATGGAGGAAAGAATCACAAACTCTGCTTAATGTGTAGGTCGAGCTTGAGTATGGAGCAATGCAGAAAAGGTGCAACTGAGAACCAAGCTAGTCTATGTGGAGTTCTAGGCAACAAGATAAGAGTACTGCAATCTGAGACACCATTATTAGGGTGACCAGATAAAATCCAGGTCAGGGCTCATGTAACTTTAACAGTTGTAAAGAAAAGGGAATTTCAGCCAGTGTCATTTGTATGCAATTAGTTCCTGGTGAAATTCCCTCTTCATCACAACAGTTAAAGTTGCAGGGGGGACTGCCTTCTTTTGTATATGGTCACTCTAGTATAGTGCCTGCACCTTTAACTGTTGTGATGAAGAGGGACTATCATACCAATTGCATACAAATGACACTGGCTGAAATTCCCTTTTCTCTACAACCTTTAAAGTGACATGATCCCTGACCTGGATTTTATCTGGTCAGCCTTCCATTATGAGAGGACCAGACTTGACACTCATCTGAGATGGGCTCATCATTGGCAGCTTAAGCATCCACTGCAGGGTGTCCCCGTGTTCCCTTTACTTTCTCAAGTGTAATGGATTTGCTGCCACACATGGTGGGAGAAGAAAACTACACTGGAAAGTAAATTTGGAATTTTGTGTGTGTGGGATATCTGCTTACCAGTTCTGGGAACACGTGATCAAAAGTAACTTCATGTATTGTGACCCTCCAAACCACAAATACCCAATCCATCATAATTATGGGCATTTAGGTAGCCAATAATCATAATCATTGCAGCAGCAACAGCCATAAATTTGGCAAGTACTTTTTGGGGGTGGGGGGATCCTCTTATCTGAGTGTGAAATAGAGGCATTTTGCAAAAAAATAAAAATAAAATAAAAACGGTGCCCTCTTGCTCTTGACTGGGACTCATTTTTACAGGATCAAGGGCACAATCTCTTGCATGTTTAGCCAGAAAAAAGTCCTACAAAAGTTGTAGGACGTTTTCTGTCTGAACATGCATAGGATCACACCCTAAGATTAGAGATAGGAAATAGATCGGACATAGGGATGAAGAGAAAAGATAGATTCCAAAGGGAGCGCCTATCTACTCCCCAATGTCAGTTCATAGCAAATTGCTTCTACAGCTCCTTCTCACAATGGGTTAAGGTTGCTGCTGTGTCTCATGTGCTTCTGCGCCTTAATTGCTCTCTTATTAGGGTAAAGTAAAGAAAATCTGTAGGTTTTCTTCCGCAGAATGAGTGTGTTTTAATTACATTTGGGAAAGGCAAAGAGGAGAATGGGAGTGTGCCAACATTCATGCTGTCTGTCATCCACAGCCTATTGATGACAAGGAGTTGAAAGCTTGGCAGCTACTCTTATAAACAACAACCTGGCCGATGAGGAATAGAAAAGATTATATGAAATATACAAAAAAAAAAAAAAAAAGAGGAAAAAAAATAAAGAAGGAAAATCATTTTTCAAGAGAAAACTAAACAAGAACTCCAAACGAGGGTCTTATCAAAACAGGAAAGGCACTAAATAAAAAGTTCAGGTTTTTCAATTAAAGAAAAAGTTTTCACTAAGAATAATGATAATAAGCAAGCATAAAATGCACCGTATTCCTCCAATAGTGATTGGGAAAGAGATGTTTTCCTATAATGGGAAAGAGATGCTTTCCTGTAATTTAAAAACATATCAAATTGATGTGGAGTACAATTCCATATATAGTACACTGTATAGAGTCGTGGTGTTAAAGTGGGAATACTCTAGATGATTTTCAGATGGGCAGGAAATCGTGTTTCCTTACCATCGCTCCACTTCCTGGTTTTCTTCCGAATAGGGATGAGCAGAATCACATGAGGAAGAAAGAAGCGACCACATGGCCCATTCAGTTTCATGGGGCAGCACCTCCTAGAGGGTGTTTTATAGTGCAACTTCTCCTGCACATGGCAGGAAATAGCGACAAATATCGCTATAGCTCAGAAAAGTTGGGTTTTCGGGGTCTATTTTATGACAGAAAAAGAGCAGAATGACCGGGAGATGCGCAGGAGAACATCTGTGACTGGCCAGTCATGAGTGTGCTATAAAACGCTCATCTGAAGAAGCTCACAGACACAAAACTCACTAGGTGGCCTTGGGCCTGTCTCTGTATCTGAGCCAAACCTGATTTTAAAAAAGGAACCATCTATTGTATCCTTTACTTGTTGGTGAAAGAGTTGTCAATAAATACATGTGTTGTTCATATAGATTCCTTGCCCCTATTAGCATAATGGGGCTATAATTTTTGCTATGATTCATTATAGCACTTGGTCCTCTTGTGTTTTCCTTCATTCAGTTAATGTTTGGTTTATGTGGTTGCTTCTTTAAAATTTAGGAGGAAAGGTTACTATATACTTACTGCAACTGATACCATTCAGAAACTACTGAATTAGAGTTTATCAACAGGATCAGTACACTGTCTCTAAAGGTTTGCACCTGGATCGGTCATTGGGCAGCCCTCTTGGGAAAGGCAAGCAATAATTTACACTGAGACAGGGTTAGGTTATAAATTGGCCACAACTTTATCGGTTACAGCTTATAGTTTGACATGGTATAGGAGCTGGATCCCCCAATCGGTCAATCCACCTGCTGACTGATTCATACCACAGCCTGCATGCTGAGAGGCTCCATGGGTGTGCGTATGTGGTTGGAGCATGGGGTTGACCATGTCACAACATGTGTCATTCACATGATGTATTAGTTTTTATTTGTTTTAATATTTCATCTATTTTGTGGTCCTTGTGTTTTATATTTGTTTATATAATAATATAAATATATTTATATAATAATATAAATTTATTATTATTATTATTATTATTATTATTATTCCCTGCTCCCCTGAGACTGGTTCTGGCATAACAGCCCCCGAGCTGGGCTGCAGCCCTGTGGCCCCAACCCCAGGACCCCCCCCCCCACCTTCCTCCTTGAACACGATGGGAGACCAGGCCATGACCACTTACAGCCCTGGAGCAGACTGGAGAAGAGACTTCCCTGCCTGCAGCCATGCCGTCCCCCACACCCAGGACAGCCAGTGCACACCTCCCCATTGATGCAGACCACCTCCTTTCCCGCCACGGCACCCACCCCGCAGCACAAACAGGGCCCCCCCAGGTAAGCAGGGGACCGGGCTTGCAGTAGTAAATGCAACAGCTTTCTCAATGCAAAACTAATAAAAACCTCACCAGAGTAGCTCTTGGTATGCCCCATCCTAATCTAAACATTTATAGTGCACGCGCTGGTAACTTCGAGGCTCGACTTCTGCAATGCGATGTACATAGGGCTACCTTTGTGCCTAGTCCGGAAACTTCAACTTGTTCAAAATATGGCAGCCAGGTTGGTCACCGGTACACCTAGGGGTGATCACATCACACCAGTTTTAAAATTGCTTCATTGGCTGCCAATCAGTTTCCGGGCGAAGTATAAAGTGTAGGTTATTACCCTTAAAGCCCTACATGGTTTGGGTCCAGGGTACCTGCGGGATCGTCTTCTCCCATACAATCCGCCCCGCACACTTAGGTCCTCTGGGAAGAACTTACTCAAGCCAGACAGAACTAGGCTGGCGAGTGTTACCCAGAGGACCTTTTCTTCCATCGCTCCCAGACTATGGAATGGTCTGTCGGAGGAGGTTAGACAAATTGACAGTCTTCATGAATTTAAGAGAGTCATGAAGACTGTCCTCTTCCGACAGGCCTATCCAGATGAATTTTAAGATGTTTTTAATATTGTATTGTTCTCTTGCTTTTAAAATTTTTTAACTGTTGTGATTTTTATGTTTATATTGTTGCTGTTCCCCGCCTCGATCCGGAGGGAGAGACGGGTTACAAATTATTATTATTATTATTATTATTATTATTATTATTATTATCATTATTATTATTATTATGGATAGTCAACTGCTAGCCCAGAAGCTCAATCTGATCACTGTGATTTCCCATATCCCCATCCTTACCCCCACCCACAAGTATATGTAATATACAAAGGCACCTGCTCCTTATGTACTTCAGGAGGTTCCAGTTTGGGATGAGGGAGGGGGAAGAGTACTTAACCTTTTCTACACTGAACATTTTCCCATCCCCAAGCTATTTCTTCCTTCCCAACACAGCTGGATATGGACGTTTCCTTTAAATACACACACACATCTGTTGGGGATTCATTGCACACAGACGTTGGCTGCATTCGGACAACACATTAGTCAATGGTGGGTTGAGTAGCCAACTCACAGTTGGTTATTTTGTGGGTACTCCCCACACAACATATTCCTACACAACTGTGGGTGGTTGGGGATGGTGTTGAGTGGACTAATAGTCAACCCAGCATTTGACTGACACAGCCCCCAACCCTCTCCCTACCCTCCCTCCTCCCTCAGTCCCCCCCCCCCGGTTCTATCCCAGCAGCCTCTGCAAGTTGCACCAGTTGTAGCAGAGTGGCAGCTGCCACTTTGGTCGCTCTTGTCGCCTGCCTCTATGGGGTTGTGTTTTAACCCACTCAGCACACGCCATTAACAAACTCACCCCTCCACACAACACTTTAAACAACTGGCTTCGAGCTAAACAACTTGCAAGCCAGTTGTTTCTCTCCGTGGCTTATTTGGGCGGAATAGCATACCGTCAGTAGTTTCTGAGCGGCGTGTTACCCTCCACACAAGACAATAAGCATCACAACTGACGATTGTTCCCCCCCCCCCCCCCGGTTGCTTAATGTGTTGTCTGAATTCAGCCATTGTGTAACTTGTTTGTGAGTATGGGTTACCACACTAATCTTTCACCAAAAGTGATGACCAATGGGCCTGCTGTCCTCTTTGCCCCGGGGTGGCTCCAAATTTGCATGCTGTGGGTTAGATGATGCAGCCACAGATTCAAAGCCACCCCGGGGCAAAGAGCTGAAGATGCACAGCTGAGAAGTCAGGGACTTACCTCAACTTTTCCAGTCAGAGTGAAGGCAGCCCTGGCTCTTCTGCCCATCTGTCCTTGCTCCAGAGCCACTCCGAGGGCGTTCCCGGCAGATGGCGATCCCTAATTGGTCGTCATCTGCCTGGGCAGAGGGTGCGCCACTGAGTGGAATGGATGCTGGAACGCCTCATGCTGCCTTGCTGTGGGGAGAAGCATTTCCCTTTCAGGAAAATAAATTATTTTCTTCCCTCAAGCTGCCTCCTCCTCTGCCTCCTAAAATAAATGATTTTCTTCCCCTGTGCTGCCACATCCTCCTCCTCGCCCTAGATTGCTTTACATGTTTTCTTGGCTCAGTGAGGGACGGGGGAGGGGGTGGATGACCGCCATAAACCCTGCACTTGCTCCTTGGCATGGGGATTTTCTGGCGCAACCCTGCAGGAGCGAAACTGTGGGGTTTGGGGGGAAAGTGGCACTAACTCAGCGCTGTGAAGATAGCCCCGAGTTGACATGTGGGTAATTTTTAAGGACTATGCCATAGGGCTAGCAACATATTTCTTTGCTGCCGTCGCATCTGCAAAGTACATTCTGATTGTGCCTTTTTGAGTGATTAATGGCTTGCTGAACCTAGGCTGTCACCATCTGAATGCTGAGTCATCTTCAATCTATTGTGATGGATTTGCTGCATACTATGCAGCTAAAATGGTCCCTCTCCAGATTGACTTAGAAGACACTAAAGACAATTTGCATATAGCTTTTGAAACATAAGAGGATCAATTTCTTCTTTTTTTATTTGGATTTGGGATTTTTGTCTGAAAACCACTCCATGTTTACTCTGTTTGTTCCAGAAGTTTTTTTTATAACTCAACTCTTCCTCCTCCCCTTTCCATTCCAAAATCTATCCCAGAACCCTCTATGTGCACAAAGCTAACAGTGCTCCCACAATAAACTATATATGGCATTGCACTCTCTCTTTTTATGTTGCCAAGTGGGGAAATGTAGTCCTGGTTGTGCATCTCTCAGAGTAAGCTTTCCCCTTATTTTGCATGATGGCAGGGATGTTTTGGCCTACAACTCCCATCAGCCATAGCCAGCATATCCAAAGGTGAAGGAGTTGTAGGCCAAAACAGCTTGAGGGCTGCAAGCTGCCCACTCTTGCATTATGCTTTCATGTCTGTGGCTATGACACTGTCTGGGAATGACAACAGGACACTCCTCCAGCTCTTGTCCCAGCAGCAGCTGTTCTGACTTCATCACACCAGGAAAAAAAAGAAAAGAAAAGATGTTTGCTACGAAGCTGATAAAGGCACAGGATCCCTGTCAAAGGGGTGGTGGTGTGGAACCATTATACCTTCCTATCAGTTTGAACGGCTGTTCATGACATAAATAATAAATGGATAATAAATACAATGTTTCAATGAATTTACACAGAGGGAAAAGGGATTTTGCAGCCTGAGAAATACATTCCTTCACGCAAGCGTATCAAGGTGGTTTTGCAATGAATTACTAAAAATAGGTACAGGGAATACAGAAAAAGGAATAAAGGGGATCAGGAGCGTAACTGACTTTGGAGCCCATTCAGAACTGTAATACATATAGCTTTACATTCACTTTTGGAGGGGGGAGGATAATAAAGACGATATATTACAGTTAAAGAAATATTCTCTGCCTTGAAAATTAATGCTGTCTGCTGTGCAGCATACAGTGCAGATAATGATGGTGAACAAACATCGCTAATCATTGGAAAACGCATTACCTCCCTGTGGCATTTGGGGTTCCAATATACAGCTGTCCACTCAAAAATTACCTCCCTACAGATGTTCCTGCTCAACAGGTGGATGCTGGGGGGGAGGAACTCACTGGCACACATGACTTTTGGGGTGGAGCCACTTGGCAGAGGCCCCATCCCACTCATGTGTTCAGACCAATCAGTTTCTTAACACCTGAATAGGGCTAGAGTCTCACACAACCATCCAAATGTGTGAACATATAGGCTGGTTTCGCACGACATATTAGGCAACGGGTGGTAGTGGGAAGCAACCGTCAGTTGCACACACAACTGACGGTACGCTATTCCGCCCAATTAAGCAATGGAGAGAAACAATGGGCTAACAAACTGTTTATCCCAAAGCCCGTTGTTTAAAGTGTCATCTGAAACCAACCCCCCTCTCTCTGTGCACTATTCTGTTTGGGCATAGAGTTCTGCTGGCCGGAGCAGCCGAACCCCCTCCCCCCGGCTGCTCTGATACAGCCGGCAGAACTTGCGGTGCATGCTGGGATATGGCTGGAGGACTGAGGGAGGGGGGACGGAGGAAACGCTGCAGCCAAGATGGCCACTGGAATTTCCAGCCGCTCAACAGACAGGGTAGCAATGTGTCACGTGGAGAGTGCCACCTACCTAATGCATGGTCAGTACGCTATTTCCCCCTCTGTTACCTAATGTGTCGTGCGAAACCAGCCACAGTGTGACCTGAAGATTCAGTGGTCTGAATACTTCCCATGTAACCAAGGAATTCTCAGGAGATCTGTATCAGAGGAAGACAAACAGAAGGATGAAGGTGGTGAGTAAGCAGATTCAGGCCAGTTCTCTGCAGAACTTGCTCAGTCCCATCTGGGCTCTCAGCCTTGCTGGAACACCTGTCTAATTAATCTATTCTCCATAAACCAGGTATGACACTGTTTTTGAAATGCCGAGTAATGATGCTACTTATCAGTGGCTCAAAACCTCTTATCTGTTAGTCATCTGTTATCAGTGACCAAGTCCTCTTACCTGTTGCATTCTTCAGCCAGGCTACTGACTGTTAGTGTAAATAGTCCCATTGATTCCTTGTGAAAAATTGTACAGGGAGCTAGGCTGAGTTGGCCCTTTACCATTGGCCCACCAGTTCCTTGTGCAAACCTTGGGTGGAGGTTCCTATCCTTTACTAATGCTAATGATTGTTGACTGTACTATTGGTAGGATCAAGGATTTTTTCCCCTAGCATGGGGCTTTAGCTCTCCAGGGCTCTGATTGGCCAGTTTAAGCAGGTGCCTCTCTAGTGGCTGTTGGGCAGGAAGCAGGGCTTTAGCATACATCGGGGGTTTTGATGCTTCTTCGTAAAATGAGGACACTCCACGGCTACTAAACGTTGGCGTTTGAAGACAGTGGAAACATGTGACGACATTGTGCCCTAGCGTGCTCAAGCATATTCTTTATGCAGGCACTGTCAAGGTGTTAGAGAAGTATACTTACAGAGGCAGCAAGGCTGAGAAGTCAGGCACGTTGTCTGAGTCTGTGAATCAGGCCTATATCTGAGACCCAGAATGTTTGGATATCAGTTGAAGTGGGTCAGGGGTGGGGGCAGCGGGAACGGGGGCCAGGAGAAGAGAGAGAATTGACATTTTCAAGCCCCTGACAGCTTATAGGCAGTATCCTAGAGCCCCACCCCACCCATTCCCATAAAAAGTTCAGGTTTCTGACTGGCAGCCCTCTGTATAACACGGCGGGGAACAGAATGGGGCAAATTGTATCTTCCCCCCCTTCCCCTATTGACCTCCCCACCTCTGCCACAAGAAGCCTGATCAGCACTAGAAGGCTGCTGCTTCAGACTGCCTGGCGCCATGATGAGACACACTCCTCTTAGAGGGTAGGGTTGCACCACAACATTATGTTGCAGCCCTACTTGTAAAGCATGTGAATGCTCTCTGAAATTTTACACATTGCAACCTGTTTACAATATATACATAGGTGCATCTCCCCTCACATAATCATGGGGACATTTACTATATTTGGGGACTAGAAGTGGGATACAATCCAGGAAAAGAGGCATCGTAAAACATTTGTCTGAATGACTGGGTTTGCAGTACCGCAGGGTACATCTTGACGAGGGGTTTGCCCCAGGGTGGATCCGCAGTGGCAGTAGGTCATCTATGTGACGCAGCCGCCATCATGAAGCCATCCAGGGGCAAACTCCCGAAGCTCCGGTTTTAAAAAAAGTTGTGTACTTACTGTGTCTTTTCCCGCTTGGAGCAAGGCAATGATGACATCTTCCATCTGTTGCCTTGCTTCGGAGCTGCGGTGGAGGCATGCCCCAGCCGATGGTGACCCCTGATTGGTCACCATCGGCTGGACAGGGGAGAGGGTGGACCAGCAAGTCCAAGAAAAATGACTACTATAGCCATATTCAAAGCTCATAAACGTCAAAAATAGTTTTTTAAAAAACCACCCTTTAAAAGGTGGGGTGCTCGGACACACCCCGGCACCCATAGAAGGACGCCTCTGCACCTCTCCAGCGTGGCAGAAGGACGCCACGCTGAAGAGGTGCATAAATGCCTGAAAGGTTAAAAAAAAGAACTTTAATAAGTGGGGGGGGGGATACACAGACCCACCCCAGTGCCCGTGCAATGATGCTCGGTGGTGTGCGGACTCAGGCATGGCGGTGGCTCCTTCCAGCAAACCCCACACTTGCACTCCTTGCCGTGAAGATAGCAGGAAGGAATGCAAGTGTGGGGGATCAAGGGATCAATGTGCCCCGTCAAGACACGGCCACAGAGTGGAAATAAACCATGGTGGCTTATTCATTCACACACACACACACACACGTGCATGCTGGTCACATCCCAGGTTAGCATAATTACCCTCAGCAGTGGGTTTGTCATGTAGTGCAAAGCCAACCAGGGTAGCTTTATACCATGGGTCACAAGACTCCCAGAACCCTACAACATGCATGGGGGGGGGGGGGAGTGTGTGGGTGTGTTTGTGTGTGTAAATAAGTGGAATTGGTCAGTAACTGTTGCTAGAGACCAATACTTGTAATGTAGTGCAAATCAGGGTAACAGAGAGAATTTTGTGTACAAGCTGTTAGCTATGTTTACTAGAACAGATGTTAGCATAGATATACCCTAATGAATTCTTCTTTTGTGGCCTTTTCTGTTTTGTTTCCATGTGTTTAGAAATTAGTAGATAAAGTGTCATGCATCTATACTTTGTTCAAAATATATTTTGGAGTACAAAGGAAATCTGTACATCAACACCTGCATATGATATTAACATGCTTTGGTACCAGTTTTTTTTTAACCTATATATCTCAGTTTCCTCTAAAGTATTTATTTCTTATGGAAATTTTTGAGCATATGAATACTCCTACGTGCGGGTGAATCTTAGGCATATATCCAGATATTTTTTTTCCAGATGAACGACATAGTTAGTTCTTGGAAAGATGCAGGGGTGCTTATTCTGACATCCACATTTATGGATCAGATTCTTAAAAGCCAGAGGATAATGTTACTTCAGAAAAAGTCTCAGTTGTGGATGGAGGAATAAGCACTCTTAACAGGTCTGTCTAAAAATGAATCTACCACTCCATTCATTGCTGGCAAATTTGGAGGCCATTTTGGTATTATTTTTTCCTGGTGGTGAATGTTTCAGGGTTGGTGTTCTTATCAATTGTCGCCAGCAGCAGATTCTTCAGTTGTAAACAAGTAACATTTTTGTTGCTGCTGTTGTAGAAGACACAGGCAAAGCTACTGTAACCGCCCCTTCCTGTTGTATGCCCCAGGATGAGACTATGGCTGCTTCCAGATGAGGCTTTTAACATGCAATCACCCTGCCTCATTCATGGAATTTCACTGGGTGTCCACACGTCATCACCGTCTTTCATTTGACATCCTCCCATGTTTCCACACTGCGTCTTGTCTTTTTTCTCAGCACAGAAAACTCATTAAGAAAGAAATGAATTTTGATTTTTAGTGCTGTGGGAACCCTCCCTCTGGAAGCACCCTGTGTCATGTTGTAGTATTATTTTGAGGGTCAAAAAACAGAAAAGAAACACCAGGAAGGCAGCCAAAAAAAGCCAAAGGCAAAGGGGTGGAACCAGGGAAAGGTTTAATAAAAAATGATTATAAAAAAGAAGGTACCAACGCGTTTAGATTACCCTGAAGGACAACACTGTGTCCGAAACGCTTTGGTACCTTCATTTTTATAATAATTTATTAAACCTTTCCCTGGTTCCACCCCTTTGCCTTTGCCTTTTTTTGGCTGTATTATTTTGAGGGCCATTCTGGGGTGAGTGGGAAGTTGACTGTAAAGCAAGGGGGGGGGGGGAAAGGAGAGGGTTGTATTTTTTTTACAATTTAAAAAGCCACTAACACCTGCAACCATCTCACCCTAAAATACTCAGAAAAGTTTGCCCTTGCAGTTGCCCTCAGTGTCAGCCATCCTGATCAAATGTCAAGCCAAAATTCATGCAGCTACATCAATTTTGGAAACCGCCCAGAGAGCTTCGGCTATGGGGCGGTATATAAATGTAAATAATAATAATAATAATAATAATAATAATAATAATACTTTTAGACCCCGGACCTCCTCCCTTTAGATGGCCATGAGTATCACTTCAGTTGTAAGTCACACAACTAACATTTCTTCCCTCCACCCGGCACCGCCGTTCCATGCTTCACAACTGCTTCTACATTCCTGATACATTAAAAGGAGCTGGGTGGGGGACCTGTTTACCACCCTGCCCCCCCCTTACCATAGAGGAATGGGGTTTGCTTCTGTTGTTCCTGCGCTAAAAGGGTTTACTGGGAATAAACTCCAGTTTGTTGTAGGAAAGGATAATATATTTGTAACAATATACATGCTTAACTAGCTGTCCCTTGATTATAACGTTTTTAAAAAACAAACCAACGAAATAATGCTGCAGCCAGCAGCATCAACCCACTTGGGCCCCACAAGACCATGCTGCCTCAGGTTCTGACACTGGCCCAGTTAGCCTTCACTGGCAAAATCAGGGGGGCCACTTGGGCTGCCGCCTGGGCTCTGGAAACCAGTGCATGACTGTAAACATTCTAGCCAGCACACAACATTGGTCCCCATGCTTGCTATCTCCTACCCAGAAAACCACACGTATTTCTCAGTAGGCCCAACTTCATGAATTATTATTGGAAGACTGAAATCCCTAGTAGATTGTCACATAGCACTGAAATCCCATGAAAGCACAGATTGGACTCACCTCCGTTGTAGTCATATTACGTTTATATTACGCCTCCCGTTTATAGGGATTAGGCGTAAAAGCGATTGGGAGAAGATGCGCATAATCGGCCAACCGAGCGTCAAACTGAAATCTTGTATAGGGGACCTTAGAGGAGACAGAACCTAAGAACTGCATATATATCTATTCCTGTTCTGTGATGGGATAGCTATATATAGAAATAGACATAGGTGTATGTACATACACCTCACCTATATGACAGGGGTAGGCAGCCTACTCCCATAAGCTTAAGACAGCATGTTCAATGGTCAGAGATCATGGGAGTTGTAGTCTTAAAAAAATCTATAGGGCACCAGGTGACCTACCCCTGCAGTAAAGGCTTGGATCCCAGGTACCCTAAATGCCCTGTATTGGCCGCAGCAGTTTCAGTTGCGGATTGTGTAGGGTGTGAAATAACGAGGCGAGACAAGTAAATGGATTTTAAACAGGGCCACTTTTATTAATGGATCTGCAGTAAGGGTAACCTAGGCGGACATCCTACTCAACCCTGGGCGAGCCATTCACCACCTGAGTGATGGCGTGATTCCAAACGCCACCCCTCAGGCTTGCCCCCTTTTGGGGTAGGGAGACCTTCCGGTGTCGACCCCTCCTCGTGCCTTTTAGCTCCGAGTGGGTGAGAACGGTTAGCCTCAAAGGTAACCCTTATCCCTCCGGCTGTCACCGTAAAGCTCACAGCTGAGGGGCCTCAGGCATTACCCGTCACTCTAAAAGTGCCTGTGAATGCTCACCGTCCCTAACAATGCTTCGGATGTCCGCCAAACCTGCCATTAGATTGTGACCGAAACTGTAATAAATAAATCAACCTAATTAGTACTCCTTACCTGTCTTACAGTGTGAAGTAGGCAAAAATACTCATAACATAAAGCTGATTATGAGCAAAAAAATCCTACTTGGCCCTCCTAAAGAGCGACCAGCGAATCCATACTGCCTACAGGGAGGGAGGAAGGGAGCCGCTGAAAACACTGCATGGGGCTGGGAGGAGTGAGGAGGCTCATATATATGCCCCTCTCGTCCCCTCCCAACGCCCGTGGCCTCCGGGGAGCCCGCCAATTGGTGGCTCCCATCTCGCTCGTCCCCACCCCCACCGCAACACCCTTCCCGCGCCCAGGCAAGCCTGGAGCATGAAGGGGCCCTTGCGGATTGTGTAGGGTGTGAAATAACGAGGCGAGACAAGTAAATGGATTTTAAACAGGGCCACTTTTATTAATGGATCTGCAGTAAGGGTAACCTGGGCGGACAACCTACTCAACCCTGGGCGAGCCATTCACCACCTGAGTGATGGCGTGATTCCAAACGCCACCCCTCAGGCTTGCCCCCTTTTGGGGTAGGGAGACCTTCCGGTGTCGACCCCTCCTCGCGCCGTTTAGCTCCGTGCTCACCGTCCCTAACAACGCTTCAGATGTCCGCCAAACCTGCCACAGGGGGGACAATGCACTTGATTAGTCACTCCCCCCCACCTAGACCTAATAAGATCCCACAAACCCAACTGCAAATCTTTTAAGAATAAATAATTCCCAGGGTCTGACAAATGGACCCCGTCCTGCCTGAACAGCTCTCTCCGCGTTAACAAGATCGCGGGGTGTTGTATATTACAATCGCCGTGCCTAAGTAATTCTTTGAATATTTGATTGTCAACTTTTTTCCGGACTCTATCCATGGCCCCCTGGTCATTGCCCTCTCTCCAATTGAGCCGAGGTAGCAAACATGACCACATAAGTACTACACCGAATTGTTTCAAAATCGGCGATCGCTTGCATGATGAGGGCTTTGCCTTTCAGCAAACCCAAATCATTGCCCCCCAAATGAATGAGGAGACCCTGTGGCGGGACCAGTTCCACACGCCGCTGGAATAATGTGGGTAAGAGGCGCTCCCAATGCATGCCGCGTTTACCAAGCCATAAGATGTTGGCGTAGCGGCTCAATCCAAGCTGAGTCCCAAAACTGGATCTGGAAGCCCTCCGACTGGCCCAGATGACCATGCTGTGCCCACAGATGATCACACGCACCAGGGGGAAGCCCACACCGGAATCTAAAATTAAACACGGAGATGTTAGAATGCAACGCTGCCCGCGTATGAACTGCTTATCTAACAGAGGATTGATATGCTCTGGACCGCCATCGGCCCATAGCCTGTATTTGCTCCGTGGCAAATCCTAAGGACGCCGCTGTTGATGCCGCTCCAATATGGAAGGAGTGAGTTCCGAATTGGTGTGCGGCCAATCCCAGAGCCTGTAGGGCCTTTTTAGCCACTGTCCAAAACTGATACTTTGTCAAAGGCGAAGCATCACTGTGGCAAAACAAATAACCACTGCGATTGCCCCGCAGAGACAGAAATTGCTGTAGAGCTTGAACAAGACACAGTTCGGACCCCGGGGCTGCGAAAAGGGTAACCACTTTGCCTTTTCCTTGCTGGTCTGTCTTAGAACTCCGAAGATGGAGGGACACACCCTGGGGGGAGACCTGAATGTCATCCAATAAAAAGGCACGTTTAGAAGAATCCGTTTTTGAAAGGGCTACTACCTCAGAAATTCTGAAGGCTCCAAAGAAGGCCGTTAATGCCGCCGCATGAAAAAGGGCCGACTCGTAAGAAGAGTGGCAAAGTAAAGGCCACTGAGTCGACAGACCCTTCAGTATGTCAGGGGACAGTGGCCGACGCGTATCGGGTGTGCGAGGTGTTGCTCTGCCCCAACCCTTTAAAACGCGACGTACCATGAAATTTATCGTGGTGTCCTCAACACCTCGCAGTTTTGACAGGAAAGAGAGGGCCGCCAATTTGCCTCCAATAGATCCTGTGGACAGGCCTCTCCGCCGAGAGGCCACGGAAAACCGCAGCAAATCTTCCACCGGGATTGGCCATTGCTGCTGTAACCGTTCGCCGGCTCTGAAGCAGAAAAACTCCCTACCTGCCCTTGAATAAGCAGCCCGTGTACTAGGCGCTAGGGACTGCCAAGCCACCCGCTCCACTTCCTCCTGCCAATTTCCCAAAGTGTTGGTGGCATCGCCTCCAGAATTGGCCTTGCCCAGGGCGCCAGATCCCGGAACCTCTCGATCTGCTGTCGCGACAAAGCGTCTGCGATGGGGTTTTCTAGGCCCGGCACATGCCGCACCCTAAATAATATGTTATTACGCAGACAATGCAGAGTAAAGGCCCTAACCAGTGTCATTACCCTGGGACTGCGTGACGACACAGTGTTTATCACCTGCACCGCAGAGAAATTGTCGCACCAAAAATGAACCACAGAATTGCGCATCTCGTCAACCCAGAGATGCGCCGCCACGTATATTGGAAAAAATTCCAAGAACGTGAGATCTCTGCAAATGTCTGAGGTAACCCAGTCTTCTGGCCAGCGCTGGGAGCACCAACGGTCCTCCCATATAATTCCGAAACCCAATGCCCCTGACGCATCAGAGTGGATTTGCATCTCTGCTTCAATCAATAAGTCCTGTCTCCAAAAGGAGACACCATTGAAGTCATCCAGAAAGCGAAGCCACATGTACAGGTCTTCCCATATTGCACTCGTGACCCACACTCGGTGTTGAGGACGCCTCAGGCCTTTCGTGGCGTCGCACAGGCATCTAAGAAAGGCGCGACCTGGGGCCACCACCCTACATGCAAACTGAGATGACCTAGTACTGACTGTAACTGTGCCAAGGTTGCTTTTGGCGTGTTGATAAGTGCCAATAATTTAGCCCGCATAGCAGTGATCTTGTCTATGGGAAGCCGACTGCATTGTTGCACAGAGTCCAACTGGATGCCCAAGAATGTGATGACATTCACGGGTCCCTCAGTCTTTTCCTGTGCCAGTGGTACACCCAGCACCTCTGCTAAGTCCTGAAACATTCTCATGAGAGATGCGCAGCGCATGGTGGCACATGGGCCCGCAAACAGGAAGTCATACAGGTAATGAATGCAATCCTGAGACCCCGCCCTCTTATGGAGGGCCCACTCTAAAAAGGAGCTGAATGTCTCAAACATGGCACAGGAAACTGCGCAGCCCATTGGAAGAGCCCTATCTACATAGTATTGTCCATCAAAATAAAGCCCAAAAGGTCAAAATCGTTGGGGTTGATGGGCAAAATGCGAATTTGATGTCGCATTTCCCCATCAAAGCCCCTTGCCCGCATCGCCGCACCATTGCGACTGCTGCGTCGAAGGAAGTGTAGCGTACTGAACATAAGTGATCTGGAATGGAATCATTCACAGATCTGCCTCTGGGGAAGGACAGGTTCTTGGGGACAATTCCCAAAGGAGAGACCCTCAGATCTGGAAGGGGAGGGGAGACGAAAGGGCTGAGGACCCTCCCCGCTTCAACCTCCTTTGCTATCTTTTCCCGAACTAAAGGCTTCATGTGCCGGATTGATTCCTGGTTCCTTGCAAAAAAGGCCTGTCATGGGCCCCCGAAAGGAATAGGAAACCCTTCAGAAAAACCAAACTCTAAGTATTTCGCTTCCTTACGCCTTGGATAGAGCGCCAGAAGTCGCTTCAACGGCCCCAATTTAAGTGGGCTGGGACCCTTTTGGAGGCGGCTGCTGCCCTCCTGGTTTCCTGCTGTTCTGTGGGTCCCTGCCCCGACCCCGCCCTCCTCGTGTTCGGGAGCAACTAGCGGCTGGGTGTGGACCGTTGCAGATCAGGCATTCATGCCTATACCTGCATGCCGGTCGTGTACAGCTACCTTTTGCGCTGTACTCCCAGCAAGGCAGGCGGGGTTGAACCCCCTGCCCCGCACTCCCTGCTGTATTGGAGGCAGGGTGCTGTTTCGCAAGAATATGTCCGCTGTCTGCCCTTTCCCCTATCCCGGGGCGCGCTGGCGTCATAAATTGAAGCCAGAGATCATTGTCTTTAATGTCCCAAGGGATGGGATGATCAAATGCGGCCCTTTTGCGGAAAGACTCATCATACGAGATCCAGGCACCGCCCTTGTATTCAGAGAAGGCTCAGTAAATTATGTCTAGGTACTTGGTTAATATGCCACCGCGATTGGGAAATCGCTGTTGCACAACTCCCACATATATCAGGAACCCAGGAAGCCAGTTGGACCAAGTCCTGGCTACCTTCTTCTTTTCATTCTCTCAAATTCCCTGTCGACCTGTTTGTCCTTTTCCTTGTCCTCGGGTTCCCGGAAAAGCAAGGAAAAGACGTCAATGTAGTCACCCTTGAGAATCTTTTCCCTAGTGGACAACAAGAGGTGAAAGCCCAGCGGGGCCGCCGTGCTTCCCGTAGTGATGGCATCTCGGGCCGCCCCTGCGTAACGGTCTATCGCGCCCGGGGGTACGTCCTTCCTCACGGAAGCCGTGATGCCAGCCGGCCCCTGCCACACCGCCGAGCAAGCCTCTGTTACAGACGGTGCCTGTTGAGCAGAGCTAGTTCCTTCGTTGGTGCTGTCCTTCTGCTGTTGAGGAGTTGCAGGCGCTAATGTTGCGGGAGCACTTTGGGGCTGAATTACTGGTCCCCATGGAGGCACTATTGCCCCTATTGGGCTGGAGGTCCCCGGTAATGGCTGGCAGCTTGCCGGGTTCCCTCTAGGGGTTGCCGTGGGGGGCCATCCCACACCGCTAAGCCAAGGGTACCATGCCCACGGAGGAAAGGGGGCGAGTGGTTGCATGTGTTGCTGTGGTGTAGTGTTGTGCGACTCACCTGAGGCTTGTGCCTGGCTGCCCCCCCCCCCCCCAAAGACGCTATTGGCCCCACATTGATGTTCGTCTCCGCTGTGGGTCGGTTCAGTACCGGGTCTGGCTCGTTGTCTCCGCCAGTCACACTGGAGGTTGCCACGGCACCTGCCCTCGGCTCAGGTACACTGGATGCTGCTTCAATCGCATCGAGCCGAGCTGCAAGAGATGTCAAAACCTGATCCTGCGCTTGTGCCCTGGTCAGCCTTTTTCCCCGCACTCCTGCCCGCCCAGTAGGGGTGGAAAGGGGTGGGGGGGTGACTCCTTTTTCTTGTTCCATTGCATTAATTCTTGCTATAAGCGCCGCGATGTTGGGATTCTCCTCCTCATCGGAGGAAAGAGCCACCGGACTCCGCGCCCGCTTGGCCGGGGGATGAGGGGCTCGCCCCTTCCCCTTCCTACCACCTACGCCCTTCCTTGGAGACACTGTGCGTCTCAGTTCGAGAAACTGGCAAACTTGGGGCAGCCTGTACAGCAGACTGTCTGGTGAGTCGAAGTAGTCTCTCCGCCTGCCCTCTGCAGCCTATCAGTGATATTAATCTCTCTTGTGCTGCCTGAGCTATCTGCCCAGCAACAGGAGTCAGGCCCTGTGGATACAATGTATCCCACCTGGAAAATGCAGGGCACGCTGTCCCGATCCCGCCTCCGGCCGCCAGGCAAGTTTGCCTAGCCACCCGCACCAGGCTCTAGGTGGAGCTATGACAGTCCCCCAGCCCCCTCTAAAACTGCCCAGCAACAGAACTGGCACGAGTCCAATAAGGTCTTTCTGCCCGGCAACAAGGTGTGGGGGTGGGCGAACCTATGAGGTTGTCTCCCGGCCTCTCCGACGTGGCCCAGTGAAGGGCAATGGGAGAAGGCAACCCTCCTGCGTCACTCAGCCTAAAAGACAAGCAGGCCTCCTGCACCGCTTTTATGTGTGTGGGGGGGTGGGGATTGAAGAGGGGCGACTGGCCTTCAAGCTCAACTCGCCTCCTTGTGCCTCCCCTCAGGTAGACCGGGTCACCCGAGCCCCATAGCCTCCCCTCAGCCCCGCTCCCCTAAAATCCACCAAAACCAATTGAACTAAAGGGATGTGGGGGAGGGTGAACTGGCCCCCGCAACCTGAGGCCTAGATAGGCCTGTTGAATCTGCCGCTCCGAAGGACTCGCTGCGGCTGAGGCTGAGCTGTGCCGCCGCCCGCGCTGTCACTGAGGCTCCCAGAAGCCTCCCGCCGCCGCCAGAGCCTCGTGCCGCCTCGCACTCTGCCAGGCTCCCTGCCGCGTCCGTTGCCCCGTCCGACGCCCGTGCTGTCGCTGAGGCTCACAGGAGCCTCCCTCCGCCGCCAGAGCCTTGCGCCACCTCGTGCGCTCGCGCGCTGCTCGGCTCCCAACCGACCTGCCCAGCGCGGAGAAGAAGCGGCACAGCAGAGCCGCTGAAAACACTGCATGGGGCTGGGAGGGGTGAGTAGGCTCATATATATGCCCCTCTCGTCCCCTCCCAATGCCCGTGGCCTCCGGGGAGCCCGCCAATTGGTGGCTCCCGTCTCGCTCGTCCCCACCCCCACCGCAACACCCTTCCCGCGCCCAGGCAAGCCGGGAGCATGAAGGGGCCCTTATAGGGCTGACCACAAGGCCAAGTAATAATCCAAGTCAATGTTCCAGCAGACAGGTTTCTGTTCAAGGGGGTTCAGGCAAAGCAGGAGTAGTCAAACAGGCAAAGAGTTAAAGCACAGTTAGGCAGTCTAATACATACGCAATCCAGTAGCACAGGGATTCAAGCCCAAGGTAGGAAAAACTGCTGGGAATGTGCTTCATCAGATGAACATTTTATCACACGTTCATTACTGTCCACTCACGGTTTTTCACGGATCCTTTCGACAACGACCTCTGCCACCCTCATGTCTCCCACTCCTTCTGGTTTTTCAACAACAGACCCAGTAAATTCAATTTAAAAAAACAACAACAGCTTGCCACCATTTCCTGTGTGCAGGAAAAGCAGTGTGATAAAAATATCCACTGAATGGGTGAGTCCCATGGTCATTGCTGCTTCCTCTTTCTTCCCCCTGTGAAAGAAGAGGAAGTTTCTTGTTCCCATTGTGAGATAGCGCAGGCTTTAAATCACAAAGGCTACTTACTGAGCCCCACCCAGGCTCAGTTGTTGTCCATTGGATATTGTATTTATAATCTGTTTTTATGCTTCTTATGGTTTTTTAATGTTCAATATTTTTAATTTTTGTAAACCACCCAGAGAGCTTTGGCTATGGGGCAGTATATAAATGCAAATAATAATAATAATAATAATAATAATAATAATAATAATAGAGCTCTCTGGCCAGAGAGGAGTCACTTTCTCCTGAGTAGACTGACTTTGTAAGCGAGCAGAAGACCTACTGGCTTATCGCCTGAGCACTCCTAGGGTTGCTCAGCATCTGCTCCAGAGTCAGAGTTCTATCTTTCCTGATAGGGAAG
This sequence comes from Anniella stebbinsi, assembly GCA_029215795.1. Lineage (NCBI taxonomy): Eukaryota > Metazoa > Chordata > Lepidosauria > Squamata > Anniellidae > Anniella > Anniella stebbinsi. The sequence continues at coordinate 97,543,542 of JARDYH010000003.1, forward strand.
ACCAGGAGCCATCTCCCCCAAAGGCCCAGGCTCCTCCTGGTCTGGTGCCAGCGATTGATCTAGTGTGCCCCTGCTTTCTGGAGGCTCTACTTCCTCTGAGGATTCCTCTAATGAGGGCATGACACTAAAGAACACTTGCTCCAGTATCATCTTACTTATGTATTGAGGTAATCCTTCGAGGCTCTTCTCCAGGTGCCATGGCCATGTGAGATAAGGTCGGTGAGAGCCTTCTCAAGCGTGTTTCGCTGGGGAATTGCTTCCTCAGAGAAGTTTGTCTGGTGCCAACATTGGTATCTTTTCTGCACCAGGCAAAGACATTTTCCCAGGCCCTTTAATGAATTGTTATTTTAACATGTTGCAATTTATTTGTGTGTATGGGGGTATTGTGTTTTTGTAAACTGCTCTGGAAGCATTATTGATGGGAGTAAATAAATAAATAAAAGGTATTAAACGTCTATATTTGGCCAAAATCCAAATAATTATTCTAATTAGTTCCATGTGTCCAAGGGAACGTTGAACATGGCTTCATATAGAAAAATTGTCAGATAGCCAGAATGAGCTTGTGCGGTAGTGTACAAAAATCAAATAGAAAAGAAACCCCCATTTCCACATGTGCTCACTTAAGCATTGTGTCATGCCTGTAGTTATTGGAAAATGGAAATGGCCAAACACTTTCCTAAAAGCACAGCTAGCCCAACATTTTTTGTTCTAACACCCCTCCCATAACCATGCCACGTTCAATTATGAATAGTGAGGATACTATTTTATTATTTTCATCTTTAATTTTCAAAAATATCACACACTAGTGTGTTTCTCAGTAGTTAATCTAAACTAAATGCAACCTACAGGTTCCTGTGCACAATCACTCACATAATGTAGAAAGCTAATCTAAACAATGAGCGTGCGCTGAAAAAGCTGGTAAATCGAAATTGTTCAGTTGCTGAGAGCAAAAGTATAGCTAAGATGTTTATACAATTGAGGCAAGTGCTCTCAGCCAGGGTGGTTCCCTGAACAATAACCTATTAGCAAAAACCTATAAGCAAAGGAAGCTTCAAAGGTTGGTGCTTTAAAGAAGATCTATAGCAATAAACCATAGGACAGGGATTTCTGCTTCTTAGAGACCTTCAAAGCCAGCTGCACACTGCACAGCAGCTGCAGGTGAGCAATACAAGCTACTTTTCCCTCGCTGTAAGTCCCAACCCACATAATTCTAGATAGCATCAGCTTTTATCATAAACACAGGATCTAAATGTCTGCTTTGTGACCAGAAGAACAAAGGCCTGTAATATGCATAAATCTTCCAAATTACAGAGATGATCACAAATGAACCATGTTGTTTCTGAAAGTGATAAACATTTTGGCATAAAACATAGGCAGCCGTTTGTTTTTGCTACTTTCAGAAACTCCCTTGTGTGTACTTGTATACTTAAATTTTGACAATAGAAACTTTGTGGGTTTTCCACCATTTTTTTTTATGCTTTGATCAATTATTTTGATAACAGATTAGACAGCAGATATGTAGGTCTGGCAACTGACCGTAAATGCTAGGAAGGCATCGGGGCTGAGAGATTTCCTTCAAGTCTTTAAGACTTTAACAATCTGTGTGCCCCTTCCACTTACAGTGGCTGCGTTCAGACCGCATATTAAGCAATGGAGAGGAAATACTCCACCGATGGAGGGCAAATTCTGTGGCCGTGGGTGACACGGAAGTGCCGTCCATTGAGAGGACTGTCTCCTCTCCATTGCACTGTCATCTCTCCCCCCCTCCCCCTCTACTCCCTCCCCACCCAATGCGGCTGCTTGATTTTCAATTCAAGGCATGGCTACTCAGAAGTAAGTTCCATTGAGTGCAATGAGTCTCACTCCCATGCACTAGCTTGAAGGAGTGGGTGGATTTTGTTGTAGTTTTCTCTGGGGCTCTGTGTATTTAGGGCCCATGGTTCCCATGAAGGTTATTAGTGGGAGATTCAGGACAGATAATAGGGGGACATACTAAAACAAATGACAGTACTTGCCCATAGGGAAACATAGGATAATATATGTCCATAGGGAAAATATCACTCCCCATAGGAAAATCATGCTTGCACATAGGGAAAGAGGATAGTAATTGCACATAAGGAAACCATACCTGCCCATAGGGAAACATAGGACAGTGTTAGCCCATAGAGAAACCATACTTTCCCATAGGGAAATACAGGACAGCACTTGCCCATAGAGAAACCATCCTGGGGTTGGTTGTAGTTAAGGAAGATTTCCCCTCCCCTCCCCACCAGTGCTGAAAGCAAAGGGAAAGCTATCATTTCCATCCCATAGAAATCAAGCTTCCACCCACACTCTTCCTTTTGTAGAAGTGTGTAATCCAATGTTTGGGTGCAGGATCCTCCTCATTCAGAATGGGACACTTCTGTTGGTTTAGAATGCAATGCTAAAGTTTTGGTTTAGAATGCAATGCTAAAGTTTTAGTGTTGGGCTAATAATGCATGCTTACTCAGAAGCCTGTCCTACCAATTTCAAAAGACACAGAGTGTCTCTAAGTGCCCCCCTCCTTCCCTGGCATGTGTGCAAAGGATGGGAGGGGACATCTGCTGTACTGTTTCCTCACAGCCCCCAGGAAAGCCAGGACCTACTCTGGGTAGACATAAGGTGCTCAGCACACTTAGGTCCTCTCTACAAGGATTCACTTTTGCGCCCGGTTAGGCGATTGTGCGCATAATCGCTGAAGCGCATTTACACCTAATACCTCTGCACGAGAGGCGGCGAGAGGTGGCGAAGCGCATTAACGGATGACCAAAATGCGCTTTCCAAGTAGTTAATGCGCATAAGCGCTTATTCACATAGTCAAAATGCGCTTTAACGGCCGGAGCAAAATAAAACTCGCGATTTAACGCGCATTCGATAATGCGCATAATCTGAGAGATAACGCGCCTCTACGCCCGATTTACGCTCCGTTCTTGTAGAGGTAAATTTTTTAAAGCGCCTTGAAAGAGCTTTAAACCTCTCTTGTAGAGGCAGCCTTACTTGGGAGTAAGCCCCACTGAAGACAATGGGACTTTTAAAGTTGGAATAAACAGCCCATTATAGCCTATGGAAATTAACCAAAATGCTTACAGCTCCATCATTTTTAAAGATAAAGAGATGAAACTTGGCAGCATGATAGCTCTTAAGTAGTGATTTAGCCATGCCAAGTTTGAAGCAGAGGGGAAGCCGTAAGGCATCTCTTCCTTCTACAGTCACCCTCCAGACGGACCCCATCGCACTGGGAACGTGGGTAGGAAGGAGGGATATTTTGGGGAAAGTTTTCCCCTCCTTTGCCCACCCCCATCTGGCAATCCAGTCTGACTGGGAATCATAAAATGGGTGCATGCTGCTTGGGCTCTTATTAGCTGTGATGGGACCATGGGACATACTGACTTGCAATGATGGGAATTGTAGTCCAACACCTTTGGAGGGCACCAGGTTGGGGAAGGGCTGCTCTAAACAAAAAAAGAGAAGTAGGTGGCCCTAAGTTGTTCATCATCATTTTTCCACAACCCCACAGTCACCTCTGCATATCATATTCTCCATCCTGTCCAAATGGTTTATTTGCTTTGGGAGAATGAGAATTTCACTTGCACTTTCTGCCTCCTTAGGGAGGATGTGGCATTAAGACTTGGGAGCCTTAACTCCCAATTTCCCTGCTTTTTGGTGCTTGGTTGGAAACTGTAGAGCCTTAACGTTGTCTTTTTTTATTTAATGAATTATCTCTTTTCTCGCTCGTGGTGGTTTTTTTAGACAGGCATGACAGGCTTTGCCAAGTCATGCTGTCATTTACTGATTCAGGAATTTCCTGGCAATTAAGCATGTTTTAAGTATGACTGCTTTCTGGATGTTGGTGTGGATGTGTTTTGGTAGGCCCAGTTTCTGCGTGTTTTCTGTATAGTTTTTTGATGTGATGCAGACGACTGATGTGATTAATGGAGTAACTGTGACCTTTTCCTGTTGCCATAGTTCTTTAAATTCCATTCCATTAAATTCTATTTTCATCTTCCTTTTCTACATTTTTGTCATCAGGTATTGCTATATCAATTAAGTACACACCGTCCAGCATCTCTGCGCTTTGAAAGAGGCAGTGGTGCGACCACTCTTGAAAAACCCTCCCTTGAACCAGAGATTTATGGCAACTATTGTCCGGTCATCAATACCGCACTTTTGAGTAAGTGCATTCAGCTGCATTCGCTCTTGGATGAAACTGATTATTTGGCTCTATTCCAGTCTGGTTTCAGGCCTGGTTTTGGAATGGAATTGGCCTTGGTTGCCCTGATGGATGACTTCTTTGGGAGAGGAACAGGGGGAGTTTAAAGCTCTTTCAAGGTGCATTAAAAAATTTACCTCTACAAGAACGGAGCGCAAATCGGGCGTAGAGGCGCGTTTTCTCTCCGATTATGCGCATTATCAAATGCGCGTTAAATAGCGAGTTTTATTTTGCTGCGGCCGTTAAAGCGCATTTTGACTATGTGAACAAGTGATTCTCCGCATTAACTACTTGTAAAGCGCATTTGAAACAACTGGTAAGGTCACCAGTTGAGTGCTCAATTACCTCCTGCATACAAGCATTTATGATAAAGCGCTTCAGCGAATATGCGCATAATTGGCTAACCAGGCGTCAAACGGAATCCATCTAGAGGGGGTCAGCATCTTTTGATACTGTTGACCATGGTATCCTCTTGGAGTTGGGGGTTGGAGGCACTGTTTTACAGTGGTTCAGCTCATACTTGGGGGGTCGGTTCCAGAAAATAGCATTGGGGGAATGTACTTCTGCCTCATGGCAGTTGAACTGTGGAGTGCCACAGGGCTCCATCCTTTCCCAAATGTTATTTAATATCTATACGAAGTTGTTGGCAGCGGTCATCAGGAGATTTGGGGCAAGGTGTCACCAGTATGCTGATGATGCTCAGCTCTATTTTTCTGTAACATCTGAATCGGGAGAGGCTGTGCACATTCTGAACCAGTGCCTGGATACAGTTTTGGCTTGAATGAGGGCAAACGAACTGAAGCTGAATCTTGATAAGACAGAGGCCTTGTGGGTTGGTGGTTCCTTGGTCCAGAAATTGGGGGGTTTGCCTGTTCTGAATGGGGTTGCACTCTGTCTGAAGGAGCAGGTCCGTAGTTTGGGGGTGCTCCTGGATCCATCTTTGTCACTGGAGACCCAGGTGACCTCAGTGGCCCAGAGCGCCCATTATCAACTTTAGTTGGTATGCCAACTACGCCCGTTCCTGGATAGGGATAGCCTAGCCACAGTCATTCATGCATTGGTAACCTCACGATTAGACTACTGTAATGTGCTGTATGTAGGGTTACCGATGTGTGTGGTTCGGAAGCAGCAGCTAAGGTGCTCACGGGGACACCTAGCTCTGCTCATATAAAATCTGTATTAAAAGAACTGCTCTGGCTGCCTGTTAGCTACTGAGCCACATATAAGGTTATGCTGATATCCTACAAAGCCCAGCATAACTTGGGACTAACATACATAGCAGACCGCCTTCCCTCATATGCACCCAGACGACAACTACGATCCTCAGAGGAGGTCTTGCTGGCCATTCTGAAAAGAACGGAATGTTGCCATGAGCTTCTCTGTGGTGGCACCCACCCTCTAGAAAACCCTCCCTCGTGCAGTTCGGGAGGCGGAATATGTAACATCTTTTAAAGACCTCCTGAAAATATACCTTTTCATACAGGCTTTCCCTGGATTTTAACTTTTAATGTTTTAAATTTATCTATACTTGTTGTATTTTATGGTTTTAATTGTGCATTGCCCAGAGAGTTTTGGCTGTAATAAATAAATAAATATATGTGTTTTTCTTTTTTGCCTATTACTGTTATGTCTCACTGGTTACAAGGTATTGTCTTGTCCGTACGAATTGCTTTGTCCCAGTATATTTTATGATCTGCATTTTCCAAGATTGTTTTGGGTGAGTATTTATAGTATGGTGTAGGTTGTTTGAGGAGGTTGAATTTGATGGCTGGTTGTTGGGAATTATTTTGGCAGCTGTATTGTGTCTGTCCATATAGTCCATTCCTGGCAAGATTTTACATCTTCGTGTTACATGGTCTATTGTTTCTTGGAATTGATTACATTTCCTACATAAATCTGTTGTTACACCGTTATCTTTTATGATCTTTTTGGTAGTTCTTTGTTGCTATAACTTGATCCTGTATAGCTATTAGGAATCCTTCTGTTTCAGGAAATAGCTCACCCTTCCTGAGCCATTCGAACGGTCTTTCTTTCTTTCTTTCTTTCTTTCTTACATTTGTATACTGCCCCATAGCCGAAGCTCCCCATGTAGTGCTTTTTGTGCCCATTTCTCTTTTTTCTCTGCAAATGTGAGTGGTTGTGTTTGGTCTTCGTTTTGTAGTTCTAGGTTGAGTGGGGTGTAATTTTTATCTGCTTTCCCTATGGCTTTGTGAATGGGAGTGTTTTTAGTGTGAAAGATTTCTCTGAGTGATTTCATTCATTTTAGCATTAATTGTGTCAATGTTTAGCAGACCTCTTCCTTCTTCTTTCCTGCTGATTGTATTATTACTATTATTATTATTATTATTATTATTATTATTATTATTATTATTATTATCTCTCTGGACAGTTTACAGAGATGGACTCTATGGAAACCATGCAGTGGGTCCCAGCTTGTTTTAGGCCCAACAAGTGAAAAAGGCTATTTTCTGAAGGTTTCCTGTTCTACATAGGGCAGAATTCTGGTAATTAATGGCATGGATACTAGACCATTGTATAGTTGGGTCATTACCTGAACAATACACATTTGAGCATAGTTGCCTCTACTCACTAAAAAGGGGAACCAATTACAATGCCCTTGGACGCTTATGGATCAGCTCTGTTTTCGCAATGCTCTTAGAGATAGTTGTAGTTGCAGTGACAACTTTGTTGTTACCCTAGTAGGGATGTGGAATAGTAGTTTGTCTTGGACTCCCTGGCATCCTTTTACCACACTCAACAGACTCCAGCCGTTTTGTTTACAGAAAAATTGGGGAACTTGAGGTGTTTGGCAGATGACCTGGGCAGCGATGGTGGAACACTCATACTGAATCAAAGTGAGCATGACATGGACCTCAGTGGCAGAGCATATGGTTTGCATGCAAGGGGTCTCAGGTTCAATCCCTGGCATCTCTAGATAGGGCTGGAAAACACTCCTGTCAGAACCCCAGAAGAGCTGTGGCAGTCAGTGCAGACAATACTCAACTCCACAGACTAATGGCCTGACTTGGTATGAGGTAGCTTTCTATCTCCCTTTGGAATAATTGGTCTCTATTCTGCTGCATCCATTTGAATTGCATATCATAAAAAGAGTAAATAAGCACTTTAAATCGTGCAGCAATTCAGAGACTTAATTTCACAGCCATTACTAGCAATGTTCTTTAAATGCTGATTTCTGTCCAAATCTGCCTCACACTTTGTCCCATCCCCAAAATGCCCATTGCAACTATGCAGCTGTGAAGAGGGTGGCAAAGTTAGGTGGACATTTCAGCTCAGCACTAGTATATTTTTCTAAGAAGGCAGCAAAAGGAAGCACTACTTTCATAGCTTCCAGCAACCCAGTTGTGAAGTGTTTCATCCTGAGTAATGTGTCTGGGGGGGCTGATAATTTTTAATTGTCATTGAGATTTTAGTTTTGCTGGATCTATGCTTTTATAGTTTATATGTTAGGGTTACGTTTTTAAGGTTTGCATTTTGGATTTTCCTGGCATTTTAACATACGCACTTTCAATGTCTTATGAGAGAAAAGATGGCCTAAACATAAATAAATAAACTTCCTCACAGTTTTCACAAATTGAAAAAAGTGGGTTCTGAACAGCCCCATGTATTATTTTAGGTAACATGGGGGACTCGAAGCCATTGCAAAAAGGATGTTTAATTTGATTTTGCACCTATTACATCTGTAATAGTATATTCAGGATTTAAATTTTTTTGAAAATGGCTTATATTCAATCTCACATTAACAAGATCCATGCACATGGATGGACAATTTAGTGCAACAGAGCCTTGAAGTTATTTTTAGTGTAATGTCTGAAAGTGTTTTAATAGAGACAAAAAATAATTCAGAAAGGTGACTAAGGATCAGTTCTCCTGACCCCTCAATGTAGAGTTCCATCCACTAGTAGGCTGACAGGATATGCTGTGAACATTGACTCTTCTGTGCACTATTCTCAGTGTAGCTTTTTTGATTATCTACAGCAACAGCAGCAGCAGCGTGCTAAAAGTCACTATAACCCTGTGTGATATAAAACCATAAATCCACAGCAACTTGGCTAAAGCCACTCCGTAAATTTTGCGCTGTACCTGCAGAGAGTGCTGTGCATACGTTTCTTTCCTGCTGCTTCGCCCTTTTGTATTGTGTATATGAGATTGGAAACCACTGATTTAACATTGTAAACAACCTTGAGTACATTGTCAGCAAGGTTATATATATATATATATATATATATGAAACAAATAATAGGGTTGGTCATTCACACAACTTCCTCAGCATGTGGCACCAACAGCTGGAAGTCGGCATGGCGCAGCAGATAACTATGCCAAAGTGGGAACTGACGATCGGAGAAATATAAAAGTCGTGTTTAATCGACACCTTGGAAACGCACGTTAACGGAGGCTATAAGTCGCATACACGTCTGATCTGCGCACCACTCGTGTGTACAAAATGCCGTCAGAACGAAGTAAAGGTGAACCAAATAAGCTGTGAAGAGGTACCCCAGAGCACACAAAACCAGGATGGAAACAACCCAGGTCCCCTCTACAAGATTTCGTTTTGACGCCCAGTTGCCTGATTATGCGCATATACGGAGAAGCGCATTTACTCCTAATACCTATTCATGAGAGGCGGTGAAGCACATTACGGGCTGTATGAATCGCGCTTTAAAGTTGTTTACATGCAGAGAATCGTATGTTTACATGGTCATAAGGCGCTTTAACTCCCGTGGTAAATTAAAAGTCGCTATTTAACGCGCATTCGAAAATGCGCATAATAGGAGATAAAAAGCGCCTGTACTCCTCATTTGCGCTCCGCTTTTGTAGAGGTAAATTTGGTAATGCGCCTTGAAAGAGCTTTAAATCACTCTTGTAGAGGCACCCCAATTCGGATTAGTTAATGTGGAGTATTGTGATCTTGCCTACTGGGCGTCCCAATGCACCTCACGCGCACAAAGCGGGGAGACCCTGTACTTTTGAAGAATCTCTATTGCCCTCTTGGAGTCCCCCCTTTGCTCCCTCATTGCCCATTTCCCCATATCTGCGAAACGAAACGCCTGTGTGTATGTATGGGAAGGTGTGTGTGTGTGGGGGGGTGTTAGTGACTGGAGCCCCCAAAGGAGGTGGGGGCGAAGGCGGAGAAGGGGGAGGGAAGAGACGGAGCTGGGTTGCCAGAGATGATTGCCTGCTTTAAAAGAAGAAGGAAAAGAGAAGGGGGGCGAGAGAGAGCGATGTTATCCACGCGTGCCTTTTACGACAAGCTCTGCGAGGAGAGTGAGTATCTGGGGGTTCGCGGGGTGGGGGGAGAAGAAGAAACGAAGGTTTCCCGTAGTGAGTGCTAGGGGCTTTCTCTGTCAGGGCGAAAAACGCGGGGTGGGTGGGTCCAGTCGGTTGTTGGCGGCTCGGCGTCGCTTCCCCCCCCCCCCCCTTTACGGAAAACGGTGGTCAAGCGAACCACCCCAGTTCAAGGCTGGCTGTTTTTACGCGATTAAAAAGACGGCGGCTGAGGGCCCCTGGGACCTTCGGCCGCCCACCCCGCTGCCCCGCAACGCCTTGAAAAGCGACCTTCCTCTCAGCCTCCCCCCACCCCTTTAATAATAATAATAATAATAATAATAATAGGGGCGTGGGGGGGGGGGAGAAAGCCCCAAAGCTAGAGCGCGAGGGTGAGTAAGAAGCAGCTGCCTTCGGGAAGGCAAGAGCAAGAAGAAGGGGCTGCCGCTTTCCAGGGCAGTTCCCACACTTCTTTGGAAAAAAACCCGTTTCCCTCCCGCTTTCGGCATTATTATCATTGTCGTTATTCCTTTCAACCTGCTGCTTCTTCGACCCCTCGTATTTAAGCCCCCTCCTTGGTCTCCTGCCCTCGCCCTAGGTGCCTGCTGTCTTGTTTGGCGGGGGATGTTTGGAAGGTAAGGAACTGGGCTGCCTGGCTGTCACGCATCGTCCTCTTGGTTATTAGAGCTCTCTCTCTCTCTCTCTCTCTCTCTCTCTCCCTCTCTCTCTGCGGATTTCTTTCTGTTTCTAGATTTTTCTTCACGGCTAGTTTTGGGGGCTTCGAAACATAAGATGAGTGAACCGCCGGGGGGAGAAAACGCAAACGAAACCAAAGCGGGATCCTGTGTACACGGTCTTCCAAAGTGTGTCCTGCCTACTGCGACCCCTTTGGAAGTTACTTTTGTTTGCAGAGTTCCAGTGGAGGCTCCTCAGGGCAAAAGAGGCATTACATGCCCACGGCTGAAGTCAGATCCGCTCTGAATGTCTATTCCGTTGTTTTCATGCAGGCTGATAAACGGGGCTGGTTTTCCTTGTCTTTTTGGGGGGGTATTATTCCTCTCCACCCCGCCGATTAGTGCGTGTGTGTGTGTGTGTGTGTCTGCGCGCATGGCCGCAGAATATATCTTTCTTGTCCTGCCATTCGTGTGTCCGCTACATCTTGTCCATCCGTGAGTTTGCTTTGCTCAAAGGAGAGTGTGAAATCTGGAAGATTTTACTGATGCTCCAAAATATTGCACACACACACACACCACTCCCAGGCCTGTGTTTTTTCGTTCCAGCGTGTTTATTTGTTTTATTTTTTATTATAACACGAGAAATGTTTAAATAATTGATTGAAATCAGCAGCAGCCTGGTTTAGACTGCGATTCTTTGCATACTCATTAGGGATGCCCATGGAAATCAGTGAGAGTTACTTCTGAGCAAGTAAACACTGAAACCCATGGAACAAGGCAATCCTATTGAAACCCACAGAACAAGTTAATTGAGAATAAGTGTGTGTTCAATGGTATCTAAAGCCCAGTCCTGAGTTTAGTTCCAGGTAAGTATACATACCTGGAAGTAATAGATGAGTAATTTTATCCGGATTGAGGTTTTAGAAATTAGGATATTGCTGTTTGCTTGTGGCTTTATTGAATTTGTACTGGATGTTATGCCACAAGAGAGGAAAATAGTCTAGTAGACCAAACCATTGTCATTCTGTTTGGAATCAGGTGGTATCTTTTCACTGCCAGAAGAAGAGAACACTAGGGTATTCCACTTTCTTTGGAGAGCTATTTCAGTTTCAGGTTTAACATAACAGAAGACTTTACTCATGGTGTAACAGACAATGCATTTCTAGAAGACTCAATCAAGTTACGGTTATTACATGCTGAAAGTGCCTTCTCCTGGCATGCATTAAGAATAATGAAAGGACCTTTTGAAATGTTCGAAAAAATACTATTTTGTATAATATCCATGTCTAAGGTAGCAGGGCATTGATAAGTCTTTTGGAAAAAGTAAAAGAGGGACTATACTAGAGTTTAATAATCTGCAATAGAATAGTAGAATATACAACAAAATAAAGTTTTGGATACATTACATAGTTTTTTTTAAGGTTTTGGCCTCAATAAATACATTTTCTTTGAAATCTTATTAAGTATGATGCCATATGCTGTTAAGTATGCTGGTATATCCTAGACTGTAATTTAGCAAAGGAGTTGTAAATGTTATGGTTAAGCTGTTCTCTCCAGATTTATTTCATGATCTCACATGACAGGCAATTTTTATTAAAGTGCTACCTTAACATTTCTTTCTGCAGGGAATGTATATTTTATGCGGATATGAGTAAATACATTGCAGGTTTTTATGCATTCACACACACACACACAAGTTTAAGAAGTGTGGTGTCTGTTGAAAAAAATGCTTACAAGATGTTAAAAGTCTTGTTTGCAATGTGCTTGAGGGATACATCACAAAGTTGATATTGATACCCTAAAATAGCTTTTATTAATTAGGAATTCAGTTTTCAGATATTAAGGAGATGCAGTCTTATAAACACTGATAAACAGTACAGCGTACTCATTTATAGTAGTGCCAATGTCTAGCCCTGTAGTTTAAGTCTGTATAGTTATTGGAGGAATTATTGGTCGCATTGTGAAGGTTAGTTGCTGCAGTCCCAGTGTACTATTATAGTTTTTAAAGACATTAAGTGTCTGTGTGACTTGTGAGAAGTAGTATATCATAGATTTAATGTTTTTGTTGGACTATTTCTGTATTGTACTTCACTGATGAATTCTTAGAAATGTGGACTGTAACCATAAGAAGTAAATAATAGTCATATAGATTATGGATTTTTAAAAAATCAGGATAGAATTCAGTGCAATAACTACACAATTCTCATTTGTATTGTTTAATGATATTTTGTCTATAATATCTCAGATTAATTCCAGTAGATTAAGCAACAGCAGATATCAGGGAAAGTTACTGCACACAAAGGAGAGTTACTTTATTTTAGAATGCATTATTATTAATGCCAACATTGTTTAGATTGTGAGCTGCTCGGAGAAGAACCTGTTGAATTTACTTTTGCACAGTCTTGTATACCTTAAGCATAATATAAATAATAATCAGTCATCTATAATATAATTGCTTCATTTTACAATAATAGAGCAGGTAAAAATCATCTCGTAGCATTTGATTTTTGCCAAATCATGTTCTGACAGTCTTGTAATGGAAGGCCAAATTTAGAACAAAACTGATGTATAAGACAGCTTTAATGAAATTTTACCTTTTTGTTATTACCTGCTATGCTGGTGTATAAGATGCCATAATTTGTGGTCTGGGTGTGGATGGACTTTCTTGAAATACTGAGGATGTAGAATGGTTTGTAAATTAGATTAGGATATTAAACTTGGATCAGTTTAAGCTCCTTTCTGCATTATTGTTGCGATAAATAGGTGTAGGACAATTGCTATGTAAAAACTATTTAACTCTAGTCATGAAGTCCCCCCCCCCCTCCCCACCTTCTTTCTCACATCAGGAGAGAGGGGAAGAGATGGTAGAAGTGATACAGCCCTGCTGACTCCTGCTGATCAAGGGTCAATGATATTGAATTATAAGCAGGAGGATTTAGGTTAAACATTTAAAATAGTTTCCAAACTGCTTAAGGATGCAGTATAAACCTCTCTTGAAAATGTACATTTAAAAATTGGAGAAGTATGTGATGCTTTAGGTTAGGATGTCATGTTTTTGAGGGGTGGCACTCATTCCTGTTTCTAAAGCAAGGCAGTGAATTGTGGAGGCTGTATTACTGATAGAGGGGTGGGGAGAAGAGAATTAGGTTGTATGGGAACAAGGACTGAAGTCAGCAAGGGGGAGCAGATTTGTGCATCTACACTGAAGGGCAGGAGTGGACAGAAAGTAGATTGGGAACTACTGGTAGATCTTTGCTTCATGTGAAGTAGATCAGCAAGGATTTCTGACTCCTCATTGTTTAGAATAGCAATAACAAAATGAATTCTCACCCTCAATTATACTACTGAAATGAAGAAAGCTTGCACAACTAGGGGGCTGTCTAAACGCTCGGAAAGCCCCGTGTTGGTGCACAGTGGTGTGGCATTGATTATACAGCGCAGCAGCAGTTGCAGACCCACCCCGAGGCTTTCCGCTGAAGCTGTGGAGAAAAAAAGTCAGGGACTTACCCTGACTTTTTTCTCTGGAATGAGGCGAGGACATGCAAGATGATGTCAAGACAGCCCCTAAGCCTTGCTGCAGTGGAGGTGTGGCCGGGCAGATGGTGAGCCCTGATTGGTTGCCTTCCGCGCTGACAGAGGACAAGGGATGTGACCAACGCTGGAAACCCCACATTTTCCTTGCGGTGTCAAGTTTACCCACTGTCTCACAGCAGTGAAACCCGCCGCTGTAAAGACAGCACCTATGAGTGGATTTTTATGTGGAAGGACTGAGTTTCTTGCAGTTCTGGTGCTTAAAACAAATTCTTGGACTCAGAATTATTTCATTCTAAGTATATCTTTTGCACCTGGCTCCAGTTGATGGATCTCAAGAGTTCTAGTAAAAACCAAAGTTGATTCTACAAGCCTGAAATTTGCTGAGAATTGTGTGGGGGTAGGAGTGGGATTGGAGGGTTGTGGGTTTATTAGATGTTCAAACCAGTGAGATGAATCTTGGGCTGCACATGTTATTTGCAAAAGGGATAGGGAGATAGCTGGGGATAGCAGTCCTATGGCCTCTAGACAGTGTCTGGGGGAGCATAGACTACTTTGGTCCCCTGAGTGCTCTGATCTCAGAGCCAGTGGATGGTAAAGGGAGGAGACTGTAGAGGCTGGGATACAAGGTCTCCCAAGGCCTCTCCAGGCTCCTTTCCTCCCCCCTCAGGAACACCCAGCTAAACCAGGGGGGGAAACCTGTCTAACTAAAATGCAGAGCAGGAGGACAGGGAGGTGACAATCGTCTCCGCAGCACCTCCCACTCTGCTTTTGGATGATTCGGAGGCTTACAGTCATCAAGGACAGAAGTTATAGAATTGCATCACAAAAGTCTTAGCTGACTGTCATAACATAAATTGAAACTACCAACGAGCTTTTACACTTGGATGTTCCTTTTGCCTGGAAGTAGAGCTTTTCTGTTGTGTGTGCAAGAAGAGATTCTTAGGAATAATGAAAGACTTCTGGAGCATGCACATACTCACACACACACACATTTAACTCCTTCTTTTGCATTTTCATAGAAATACATGTAAATGAAATAGACAAAAAAATTAGAATTGTTTCCAAAGAAGGAACTAATTACATCGTAAGACTCCAGGGCAAATCTGATGTGATATTGGCCCTGTTCAAATGACACTCAGGGCTTTATGGTTAGCTTAACTATGTTCAGCTGTGGTTAACGCTAATCACATGTGGAAGGCTTGCAGCCGACACTGTTAACCCTTTTGTGGTTAAGTTTTCCTTAGCCACACACTAACCATAAAGTGGTTAGTGGAGCACCTGATTCCTCCAAGTGATCCACCCCGTATCCCAGCAGCCCTAGTGCTAGGAGCCCTGGCAGTTACGGTCGTCATTTTAGTGCAGGCACCAATGAAATCAGCAATTACATACATGCAGCGCCCCTTTTAGTTAGCGGTTCCTTCGCTTTCTGCATCGCCATGCCTGCTATACAGTCATCACAGGGGAAGTGGAAGCCTTCTGAGATGGCTGTGTTAGCTGTGTCATCAAGCAGTGCCGCCACAGTAATCAGAACCTGAGGGATGTAATGGTGCTTCAGTGAGGTAGGAGAAACGGATGCGTCGTATGGGAAAATTGCAAGAGGGGATTTAAAAAGCTCTACTGTAAGCATGCTCCGTAAGAAGAGCAAAAATCTCTCCAAAAAACGAATGCTAAACACGAAGTGGCAGACGCAGCGAGCGTATCAGTTGGCAGTCCAGAGCAGCCATAGAGCCTGCTGGCTAGAGTGGCCCCGCCTAGTTAGGCCACTCTGCACTGGAAGCGCCATGCCTTAACCCATTAACCACAGCCCCTTAACCACAGACACGTGTCAAACAACACTTTTAGCCATGGTTAGTGCCGCTAACCATGTTGCACAATGAGGTTAGTGAGCCTAACCACAGTGTGGTTAACAGGGCAGATAGTTAGGGAAAACGGGTGTTCAGACGACACCGTTAATCATGCTGCCCTAACCACACTAACCACAAAAGGATTAACAGCATTGTTAATTATGTCGTCTGAACGGGGTCATTATAGATAATTGGGGGGGATGTAATGTAGTAATAAAAAGATTACTTGTTCCTAAGTAAATATTTGCCACTTTGTTATTTAAATAAAATATTGTACTTATCGTATATATATTTGCATATATCAGGTGATCACTAAATTGTGAAATTATCATATTCTGAGAACAGAAAGAAGACAAAGCTGTATTATGTGCCCGCATTTCATTTTAAAATTTCAAAATTAAATGACTATATGAATACAATTTGTGTTGGGTGGAACTTTTAATAATTTAAAAACAAAGTTAATTAGGATAAAGTGAAGGACCAGCAACTATTATTTTGGATGTAGATGAATTGGAGTAATTTATATGAAGTTATAATTCAAAATGGAACTTGGTAATAGTTATCTGGCAGTATAATCCTATACCTCTTTATTCTGAAGTAAGTTCCACTGTATTCAATGGGATTTACTCCCAGGTTAGTGTGTATAGGATTGCAGCTTTGTAGTGCAATCCTATGCATGTCTACTCAGAAGCAGACCCTATCCTACTTTAATAAGACCTACTCCCATGTAGATGTGTATAATACGGTAGCCTAAGTGACTATTGCTCTAAATTATTGGCGGTATTGGCTTATTAATTAAAATATGAACAAGTTCTTGTCTGTCTGAAAAGTACAAAGAGACCTATAGTACTTGGAAGACTAAAATTTTCATCATAGCTTTGTGGACTCAAGACCCCGTTGTCAGGTGCCACAGCACAGGATTATTTGTTCCCTTTGTTACAATAGATTAGCACAGTTGTCCTTGTGGAATTTATAACCGAAAATTGTTGACCACAAATGTGATGTTGCACTTGTAAAAATTACAAGTGAGCCAGAAGGCATAATTTTGGCAGCAAAATTCATTTTCTATTTAAACTTCACTTTATAAATTATTCCATGTGCGTTTAAAATAAAACAATTACTGTAACGTAAGATTCCCCCATGTAACGTATAGAAACTAATCAAAGAATGTATGGTATTAAAAAAATCCCTTAAGTTTGACATATAGCTGCAAGCAACAAGCAAAAGTGGCTATTCTTCAAAACCAGGCTAGGGTTTGAGCTGTAACAAATAAACAAAAATGTCTAGCTCAATCAAAGGAGGACCACTTTTACTTTATTGCAATCTGGTCATTGTTCAGAGTGACTTAGAGAAAAAACATTTAATGCTTGGATTTGGAGTCATTAAATAAAGAGGATGGTCAGGTATCATCTTGATGGAGATCACTGTCGGAGAATTAATCATTCTTGGCAAGCTGTACTTCTTTGTTTTTCTATTACATTTTGCATGGAATTAGTCTCTGATTTATAATGACTTCTCGAGACAATGTTATCCTTCTTGTCTACAATGTTTTATGTATGGGCTTAATTAGATTTGGAGCCCCCCTTGTTTTACAGATACAAAAATGGAGATAGATTCCCATCCTTAAGGCTCAGTATATATGTTAAAAAAGTGTTTGGGTCTGTACAATTTATGTACAGTCACAGGTGTTCATATATGTTGCAGTTAAATTGAAGGTTCCTGGGGAGCTCAACAAAAGTAGAGGAAAGGAATGCTTGATAGGCAAAAGTAAGGAGAGATATAAACCTACGAGTGATCAGAAATGGGAAGTGAGAAAGCAGTGAAGGTGTGGATAGTGTTCATGAAATTATCTCCAGAGATAAGAGAACAAGTAAAAAAAGTGATGCCATATAATGGCTGATGGAGAACTGGACATGGGATGATAAAGGAATAGATGAGAGATAAGAGCAGAGAGGAAGAGGATGCAAAATCTTTCTGCCAGAGTTTGAATCAAGGCTGATTCTAGCAGAAAAACAGAGCATAAAACATAACAAACATAAGTTGCAAAGGCTGGCAATAGAACCATATTGGGAAAAATTAAGCAATGAAAGGACAGGTTCAAAGCAGCAGTGATTTATTTATATTGTTCTCTACTGAGAGGATTTGTGTGGTAAAATCCTCAACTAGAGAGTGAAGAACAGAAATTAATGCATGGGCACTATTTTTGGTAGCAGTGCCTGCCTTGAACACAGAAAGCCTTAGGTTTCTGATAGGTGGTGAGGATTGCTTCCTGTCCAAGGAAAGTTGACGGTGATGAACAGATATAATTGTTCATGAAGTCTATGAAAGAGTATCACTGCCATCAATAACAACAACAACATTATGGTGATTGCTGCCTTACAGCAGATTGTCAGGGTCAGCCTGGGACTGTAGGTGACTGTAACTAAATCTAGACCTGGAGGGTTGGTTCTCTGGTTCAGAGTGCCTGAGGTCACTGATTTGAGCTGGAAGCTAAAACCTAAGCGTAAGTAGCAGAGGGTTGGCCACACTCTTAGTATTTAGTACCTGGCCTGGCCAAACTGTAGGCGCCATAATTCCCATTGACCACAGAGACTGATGTTTGCATATCTCTATTCTGTTTTGGGCCAGAAGAGGGCTCTTGTGGTCTATGGCCGCACAGTAATTTACTGGAATAAGTCGTGTAGTAATTTATTTATTAATTATTTTATTTATTACATTTGTATACCGCCCCATAGCCGAAGCTCTCTGGGTGGTTTACATAGGATTAAAAGTGATAGGGTTAAATTTTAAGTCTTCACTATATATTGAGTTGAAGCTAAAGACTCCTCTCTGAAACTGTTCTTGTGTTTTACTTTCATTTCCTGATTCCGTTCAAAACTTGCTTGTTCTTCAGTAAATAGCTTATGATGTGGGGCTACCAAAATGTGAGTAGATTCTGCGTTCTTTAAAAGTGAGGACTTAACAGGCCTCAACTTCAGATGCTGAGGCTCCTGGTTCAAGCCCTTTAATTCCTATTCTTGGTAGTTGAACAGTTCACCAGTACAATAGCAGTTTAACTGGTTTACAACTGGCTGCACTGTTGAACTCTAAGCCCAAGCAACCACAGGCGTTCCTGTTCCTCCTCACAAGCATGAATGTAGGATACCCAGAGTTTTTTTCTAGCTAATAACCACTTGCCTTCGTAATTTGTCTTGCAATTCTGGCAACACACTTAATTGTAATTTAACATTAATATCAATAAGCTGTTCAAAACCCCAAAAAATGGTTTTTAAAAATCCACAGACAACTGTAGTTAGAAAGATGCCTAGATTTGTAGGTTTTGAAACGTAATTCATAACAATTCTGTCTTTGAGAAATGTATGGGAGTGAGAAAGAAAAGGGAGAAATCTTAAATGACACTATAGATGTAAGCTTAAAATGTCCCCAGGGACTTCATTCTCCTTTCAGGATATTTGTTTAAGTTCCATTGACAGTAATGGCAGATGCATAATGCAGTCAAATTTTGATGAGATGGCTTATAAGTGCATGTTTTGGTGATAGAAATAGTTTCAACTTAAAATTACACCTGATAAAAAGGTCTCTTCATTTAAATTTTCAGCTCAGGCTGTAATGGCTTATAGGCAGTTATTCTTACAGTTCTGCCAGTATTTATGTATAAAACTGACCTGAGACGGCACATGCCTAAATGTCCACTGTTCATGCTAGTATTGATGTCAGTTCCATAAATTAGGTTTAAAGCATTTATTAGATCACTGAAAACCCAATAATAGGTTTTAAAACTGTAGTTTCACACCCCCCCCCCTCCCCACACATCCCATGCTATGGTGATTCCAAATGTTGACATCCTGGGAGCGATCAGTCATTGCCGAAAGACAAGTAGTTGTTGTTGGTGGGTTCTGCATGAGGAACTGAGTGGAATTCTGCAGGCGGTCTCTGCTTCATACAGGCCGTAAACTCTGTTGCTAGGCAAGAGAGTGGTGTTGACAGGCTGAGGTGAAAGTGGTAGCACTTTGCCTTAAATGGCCATTAATATTCATTTGCTCCAGTCCACCGATCCCCATGTGATGGAACTGTGCATGAGAATTATTACATTCTTTTCAGCCATATGGATGGATCATGGCCATGTCTCAGAAGATAGACACCTGCCCACCTTAATCAAAAGATAGAGTCAGCACAAAAGAGAGGAGATCACTGAGATATTTAAATCATCTCCATATTTTTTATTTTTTTTGCAGCCACAGGGTGCTCCGATCTGGACAGGGAATGCAGCACGATGGGAAGGGGGATTTAATACATCCCCTTTACTTTTTTTCCTGATGAAAAATTCCCCCCTCCTCTAACTTTCCCTGCTATGAAAACCATATATGCACTATTTCTCAAACAGCTGGATGGGGGGGGGGGGCATTTTCCATTAGTAAAGTTATACAGCAGGGGAAATGTTGTGTTGTGGGTAGCATTGGTCCCCTTGCATTTTTAATTTGAAAAAGAGAGAGCGGGGGGGGTATTCCCTCACATCTGTTGTCATGTATAGTTTGGTTTTCGATTGATCAATAAGTATGGGAAATGCTTTTAACTTTGAACCATGTAGTTGCACCATTCTTTCACCCTGGATCTTAATGGTTTTTCCTCCTCTAACTCATAAAATGTGTTATTTTACAAAGAAGCATCTTAGTGTAGCTTGTTAATATATGATAACTCTTGTTTAATGTTTTTTTAATTGAGGCTGCCTCTACACGAGACGTTTAAAGCTCTTTGAAGTCTCATTAAAAATTTTACCTCTACAAGAGCGGAGCGTAAATCGGGAGTTGAGGCGCTTTATCTCTCCGATTATGCGCATTATCGAATGCACGTTAAATAGCGAGTTTTATTTTGCTCCGGCCGTTAAAGCGCATTTTGCCTATGTGAACAAGCGATTCTCCGCATTAACTACTTGTAAAGCGCATTTCAAACAACCGGTAAGGCCACCAGTTGTGCGCTCAATTACCTCTTGCGTACAAGCATTTACGATAAAACACTTCAGCGATTATGCACATAATTGGCTAACCAGGCGTCAAACAGAATCCATCTAGAGGGGGTCTGAGTGAGGGAAAGTTAAAACATCGGTTGTCTTGGCATAAGAGACTAAAACACACAAAAAAGTCCTTATTGGTAACAGTTGAACCTACTTTATGGTACTTGCTTACATATCTGTTATCTTTCTTTCTCAATATGTCTTTTTGTTTCAGTTGATACAATCTGCATTTTTCTTGCATCATCAGCATTTTATGTATTTTCAAATCTCATTTGAAAATGCATCTGTCTCCTCCACACATTAACCTCTTAATTTCCACTTTTCTCTCTATGTAATTCCAGCTATTTATAAATTGTATGTTGTACATTGGATTCAATATAGGTCTGTAGTTCAGTGAAGTTGCAAAGTTACAAGAGATCATCAAATTGGGATTTTGGGGGGGGGGATACAATGTATATCTTGAGGTGAAGTGATGCCCCAAAAAATGAATAGTGAACAATGTAAACTAAAGAACAGTGGATAAATGATGGAAAGAAACACATTATAGAAGCAAAGCACATGATTTGAAAAATGGAGATCAGGAAGGAAGACTGCAGAATAACAAGAAAAGATAGACTAAGAAATATGTGATTGAAAAATGGCATGCAAAAGATGAAGTGGAATTATTTCCTGTAGAGTATAACATAGTAACAAGGATGGAAAATGGCAGAGTAAAGAGCAAATATCTTGTAGTAAAAACAAAAACAAAAAACCAGAGGCCTGTAATACTTAAAGATCTTGTGGCATGAGCTTTCTTAGGCAAGATGCAGAAAATAGTAAGCTCTTGCCTGCAAAAGGTCATACCTTGATAAGAACTAGCTAGAACTAGCTATGTGCCACACAACTCTTGGTTCTCTTAGGACAGAAGCTCTGAGAGCATCCATTCACACTTATCCTTCCCTGCCACTTGGCTACAACACATCTGGCCATGCCCTGGCAATTTGAAATCTGCCTCATCTGTTGGGGCTCCCAGTTTGGGGCTCCCAGTTGGGGCTACACAGACACCAGGGGATGGATTACTCAGTGCTTTGTTGGAAGGAGTGTAAGGTCTTGACCAAAGGCAGCCTATGTGAAGCCACTATTGCTCTGGGGCAAAACAGAGAGACGAAGGGTAGATCAACCTGCTTGTACCTCCTTCCCATCTGCTAGTGCTGTGGATGCCCCATTGTCTCCAAATGTGGGGCTTTATTACTCTGTCCATTTGGAACAGAGGGAAGAAACTGTCTTTTGCTGCAACAGAACAACATTGCTGCTCTTCTGCTATCCCATAACTTGTATGTAGTTTAAAAGAACAATCCTATGGCCTCTAGACAGGGTCTTGGGGAGGGGGCATAGGATTGATCAGTTTACTGGCTCTGAGGTTGGAGTCAAGGTTCCAACCTCGGACCCAGTAAACCGCACTCTTTACCCCCCCCATAGCTGGCATAGAGAGAACTGCACTGGCTACTTCCCCTCACTTCGAAACCTAAGTGTGGAGATTGGGAAAAGAGGGCGATCTTGGGAGCAGGAAGGAGAGGAGACCGGGGAAGCTGCCTTATGCTGCTTCCTGTGCTTGCCCCAGCCTCCTTCCTCCCACTCCGAAGTGCCGCAGCTAGATGGGCAAAATTGCCTGTCCAGCAAAAATGCATGGTAGCTGGAGCATGAAGGCGAGGATCCTACATTAGGATCCTACATTAGGATACTTTGCAGCCTCAAACTTCAGAGACTGCTGACTAACAACATAGGATTGTGCCCTAAGGCTGCAGTCCTATATATACTTAACGTGGTGGGAATAAGTGCCATTGAACTAAACGGGACTTAATTCTGAGTAGCTGAGGGGGATCGCACTGTCAGTTGTATATACACTACTCTTCATGTCTCATGTTATCACTCAAACCAATGTTATAGCTGATGAGTTGTAATTAAAAAAATAACTTTAGAGGGCAGAAATGAAAGTTGGTGATGATGATTAAATTAGGTATACACTACACACCTTGTTCATTTTAAACCTCTCAAATTTATTGTTTAAAATTTAAAATCATTAATGTAAAAAATATTTTTTTACTTGTGTATTTTTGCGGCATAAATCCTGTAGTGGCCTAAACCCAGGGAAACAATTGATTTGTTATTGTTCTAAGATTTAGGGTTGGAAATGATCTGTTCATAATACACTTGTTTGGTGATCATCTCATTACATGTAAGTTTCCTACAAAACTGTTAACTGCTGTTTGTGCTATTCTGAATACTAAAATCTATATATAATAGTTTATTTGAAATAGGGATGGCAGGCGGGGATCAGCTCTTTGCCACTGTGTGTTAAAATTACAGACACAGGCCAACATAGGAGTTGGCCACATATGAGCTTGCTACATGTGCTCATTGCTTCCCTGTTCTGATGCTGCAACACCACCATGATTGCATGAGGGTGCAGGGATGATTCTTGCACATCATCTTCTCCAGAACAATCGCACTCCTGATAGCCTGCCGTTCAGCAGCCTGAGGGTTCTCAGGAGCTTGCTTCCAGGCACAGGCAAAATGCTTTTTGACACCTTATTTCCAATGTGAACAGCATCAGAACTATGTTGGAGGTCTCTATGCATCATAATATCACCATTCCTTCTAATAGCACTTGACTGCCTATCATGTAAGAGATAGAACATGGCCATCTAAAATAAGGTGGGTGCTTTCTGCATACTTGGGAAATTCCTGGGGGTGTTGAGAAGGTTGTTCTTTATAGCTGTACTGCTCAGGACACTTTGAGATCTGTCAGAGTATTTCCATAGTAAATCGTACGAGAAGGACAACTTATGACTCTCTGGATGTTGCTATACTGGAACTCTCCTCATCCCTCACCATTAACTATGCTGGCTGGGGGTGATGGAAGTTGCAGTCTAACAACATTTGGAGAGTGACAAGTTACTCACCCCTGTATTAGAACATTTCTTTTGAAAATTAACGCTTCCCTTCTCCTTTTCCCCAACTCCTTTTATTTTAATGTTACTTCACGGCACAAATATAGCATCTGCGACTGTTCATTTAAGCACCATTTCTGTGCAAAACCGTATCCTTTACTACATGGTTTTGTAGAGTAGCGCTTGAGGATAAGGAATCATTTATTTGAGTCTCAGATTGCCTCCCACTTGGTGAAAGGAAATGGTAGGCATCTTATAGTTGTCCTGTGTGTTATCTATGCAAAGAGTTAGTTCTCTGAAGTTAAATGATTTAATTGAGGATTTTATCTTTTGATTTTAAATGTTTTTAGTACAGATGTTTTGTATTTTCTGTTTTTAAATGTTTTGAAGCTGGATTTTTTTATAAGTTAAATGTTTTATGTTGTAAACTGTTTCAAGATGGCTTTTAGATATAGACAACCATTCTATAAATTGACTAAATAAATAAAGAGTTGAACGTATCATTCCAGAGAATGAGAAATGAGAAGTGAAGAGCTATTATAAAAATGTAATACACTCTATGAGTAACTAAATTGTAATTTGAGCTTTATACAGTTTAAAATGTCTAAAATGGAACATACCATTTTAAAAAATGGCTGTCACTTGTGCTGTCATATGAATAATGAGAACTATATTCTTAAAACCTTAGTGAGGAAGAGAGGTTTGTTACGTATTATAAATAGAATTAAAAGCCCTACTAAAAAAATAATCTGCAAACAGTTACATTACCAGCATTTAGTAAATATGCTGTGGAGCTACCCAGTTAGTCTGGATTACTGCAATGCGTTATATGTGGGACTGCCTTTGAAAACAGTCCGGAAACTTCAACTGGTACAAAACAAGGCAGCCAGACTGTTAACAGGGACTGGCCAACGAGACCATATTACGCCCGCCCTTTTCCAGCTTCACTGGCTGCCGGTCCAGGTCCGGGCCTGATTCAAAGTGCTAGTATTAACATTCAAAGCTCTAAACGGCTTGGGACCAGGTTATCTGAAGGAACAACTCCTCCCATATGTACCTGCCCAGACACTAAAATCATCCTCGGGAGTCCGTTTTTGTGAGCCCCTGACAAAGGAAGTGAGGCAGGTGGTTACCAGGAGGAAGGCCTTCTCTGCTGTGCCCCCCCCCCCCCCCCCCGGCTGTGGAATGAGCTCCCTAGAGAGGTTTGCCTGGCACCTACATTATACTCTTTTAGACACCAGGTGAAGACCTTCTCATTTTCTCAGTATTTTAACAGTTTATCAGTTAAATTTTTAACTTTGCTGTTATAAATCTGTATTTTAAATTGGTATTAATTTTTCATTGCTGCGTAGTTTTATCCTGCTTGTGTTCTTATATTGTATTTTTAAACTGTTGTTGTTTTATATTTTGAATGGTTTTTATGGTTTTAATTTTTATAAACCGCCCAGAGAGGTTTGGCTATTGGTCAGTATAAAAATGCAATAAATAAATAAATAAATCCTTTTGGAATGAAGCCTTAACCGGGATTGAGACAGTCCCAGAAGCCTCACTTCTGGGGGCTGGCATCAAACTATTTAACTTGTGCAAGTATACATTGACCACATCAAAAGTTTAAAAAATATATATTTAGGGGAACATTACCAAAATGGTGATTTTAAAGATAGTTGCCACTGTGATGTAACATTGTACTTTGGCAAATGCATAAAAAACGATTGTTTACATTAATATGTTTTTTTTTTACCTTTAATAATTTTAACATCCCAGTGACAAAGAATGTGTACTTTGATTAACGATTATCAGTATTATCTGCACTGAGTGGTGGATAAGAGTCTTTTGCAGCTCTACGTGGAGGTGCCAGGATTGAGTCTGGGACTTTTGCATGCAGAGCTTGTGTTCTGCAACTGAGCTATGGCCCTTACCTGATATACTGGGAAGAATAGGCTTATTTATTTATTTATTTATTGCATTTTTATACCGCCCTATAGCCGAAGCTCTCTGGGCGGTTCACAAAAATTAAAACCATAAAATAATTTTAAAAATATAAAACAAGCCACAATCCAAAAACAACAAATAACATACAATCTAAAAACACAACCAAAATAAAACCAGAATAAAACCAGCAGCAGGAATTAATACAGATTAAAATACAAATTTAAAACAGCAAGGATTAAAATTGAGTTAATTTAATTGTTAAAATACTGGGAGAATAAAAAGGTCTTCACCTGGCGACGAAAAGAATACAAAGTAGGTGCCAGGCGAACCTCTCTGGGGAGCTCATTCCACAGCCGGGGTGCCACAGCGGAGAAAGCCCTCCTCCTAGTGGCCACCTGCCTCACTTCCTTTGGCAGGGGCTCACGGAGAAGGACCCCTGTAAATGATCTTAGGGTCTGGGCAGGTACATATGGGAGGAGGCGTTCCTTTAGATAACCTGGCCCCAAGCCGTTTAGGGCTTTAAATGTTAGTACCAGCACTTTGAATTGGGCCCGGACCTGGATCGGCAGCCAGTGAAGTTGGAAAAGGACTGGCGTAATATGGTCTCGTTGGCCAGTCCCCGTTAACAATCTGGCTGCCCTGTTTTGTACCAGCTGAAGTTTCCAGACCGTTTTCAAAGGCAGCCCCACGTATAACGCATTGCAGTAATCCAAACGAGAGGTTATGAGAGCATGGATAACTGTAGCTAGGGCTGCCTCTACAAGAGCGATTTAAAGCTCTTTCAAGGTGCATTAAAAAAATTACCTCTACAACAAGAGCGATTTAAAGCTCTTTCAAGTCTCATTAAAAAATTACCTCTACAAGAGAGGAGCGCAAATGGGGCGTAGAGGCGCGTTATCTCCCCGATTGTGCGCATTATTGAATGCGCGTTAAATAGCGAGTTTTTTTTTGCTCCGTCCATTAAAGCGCATTTTGATGGGAAGCTGCTGCTGCCGCCGACACTCCTCGCGAGTCGCGGCGGGCTCGAGCTGCCGAACTGTCCTTTCCGCTCGCTGGAGCAGCATGAGGAGGGGGCTGCTGCTCCGGCGAGCGGAAGGGACAGTTCGGCAGCTCGAGCCCGCCGCGAGGAGCGGCAGCGGCAGCTTCCCATCCCGTTTGCATCTCCTCCTCCACCACCTCAGCCCCCAGTCGCCAGCCAGTTTCCCTCCAGTCACGAAAGCAGCCACATTTCCAAGGCAGCCAAAGGTGCTTGGCAGCGTCCAGTAGCTCTCACGCACCCCTCTCTCGCCACTGTCCTCGGCTCCTGCTGAGGGGATCAGGCTGTCAAAAGGCGCTCCCCTCCCCTCCCCGCTGCTCCCCAGCTGGCTGGCTGGTAGGCTGTGGGCAGCACTGCTGCTTCGTCTCTGGGCGGACGCCCGCCCGCCCGCCTGCGACTCCTTCCCCGCAAGAGGGGCGACTCCTGCTCGGGGCCCGGCGGGAGGAGGAGGAGGAAGAAGAGGGGGTAAAGGAAGGCGAGGAGGAGGAGCACTCGCCTGCTGCCCACAGCCTACCAGCCAGCCAGCTGGGGAGCGGCGGGGAGGGAAGGGGAGGGGAGGGAAGCGCCTTTTGTCGCTGCCTCTCGTGCAGAGGTATTAGGCGTAAAGGCGCTTCAGGGATAGTGCGCATAATCGCCTAACCGGGCGCAAAAGCGAATCCTTGTGGAGGGGACCTAGGTTATCTCTGTCCAGATAAGGGCGCAGTTGGTATATCAGCCTGGTATATTTGAAAGATTCCTCCTCCTCCTCCTCCTCCTCCTCCTCCTCCTCCTCCTCATCTTATCCCGTTTTTCAGACAATTATTGTCTCCCAAAGTGTCTCACATCAATAAATAAAGAAAAGAAGGAAAGAGGGGGATGGGCTTACAAACTAAAATGACAAGACACACAAGGGAAGAAGATTGGAAGGAAAAAAGAGGAGGGAGATCAGTTTTTCAGGGCCAAACCAAGGTGCTGAGCTATAAGAAGGCATTTAAGTGGACTTTGAGCCAAGCTGATTGCCCCCAGCTCATGGGCCAGTCTTCAACGGCAATTTAGTGTGGAGGGGGAGCGCTTTGAGGTTGTTTGTGACACATGACATTGTTGCCAATCCTAGGCTGACCATATGAAAAGGAGGACAGGGCTCATGTAACTTTAACAGTTGTAGAGAAAAGGGAATTTCAGCCAGTGTCATTTATATGCAATTAGTTCCTGGTGAAATTCCCTCTTCATCGCAACAGTTAAAGTTGCCGGCACTATACTAGAGTGACCAGATACAAAAGAAGGCAGGGCCCCTGCAACTTCAGCTGTTGTGATGAAGAGGGAATTTCACCAGGAAATAATTGCATACAAATGACACCAGCTGAAATTCCCTTTTCTATACAACTGTTAAAGATACATGAACCCTGTCCTCCTTTTCATATGGTCAGCCTAGCCAATCCACAGCAACCCCGCAGATTCCCCCAGGAAGAGGCGCAGTTTTGCAGAGTACTTTTAGTCCGTTGTTTTTCCTTAATGCGGCTCCCATGCCGTTGAGCTACATCCTCCAGATTAAATCCAGTATGATGGGCATGGCCAGGGGTGTGTCTTTCACCTGGCTGTGACCTTGGTCAAGGAGTGGGGCTTCCCTGTTTCCCCCCCATTGTTGTGCTTTAGCTGCCTAATTAGAATCGCTAATTCTCTAAATCTCTAAATCGTTAAACCTCCAAAATTCCCAAATCATTAAATCGCTATAGTGCTTTAGCACTTTAGTTCTTTAGTGCTTTTGCGCTTTACTGCTTTGGCGATATACCATAGCTCCCGACTTGTGATATTGTTGTATGGTTCCATGTAGCAGTAGGGACATGGGAGTGTCATTTCTGTGGAGAAAGACTGGCAAACACATTTGTTGGTGGGATGTAGGGAAATTTCCAGGCAAAAGGCTCTGCTCCTTTTCTCTGGATGCCTGATACCTCTTACATTTCCTTACCCTGAGCAGGGGAAAGTGGGGGCAGTGTTGATGACGTTCATTTTGACTGGCGGGACACCACCCAACCCACAGATTAGAGTACAGTGTGACCCATGAAAGCCGTTGGTTTGGGAGAGGTGTAGTCCTCTTTTTTCGACTTAGTATGCCGCTGATGGACCAAAGCCGATTTCAGGAAACAGCGGAGAAAAGGTGAAAGCGATTCTCAATGTGTTTCTGTGAAGATGGCCCCATGTACTTGATTGAAAAGCAACTAGTGGCACTTGTTCCTTTGGCTGATAGATGGGGCCGGAATGTTCTTTCACTTTACTTCTGCGGTCCCAGGCAAGTTCGACCTGAATATTAGTTCTAAACTAAACATTCTCGTAATCACGCCTGGCTTAGCTATGCATGATAGATTTCCTTATGTTAGTGTAAATCCACAGTGATCCAGAAGGAGTTAAACCCTTCCAACCCACTGTTTTTTCTCTCCCAGATTCCATCTCCCCACAGAGTGGGGGTGAAAAAAAAGACAAATGTTCCCATTGACTGCAATGGAGACCTTTTTTTGTAACCCCCCGCCATTGCACAGTGAGTGGATGGAATTTTGGGGAATAAAAAAGTGTGGGGGGGGATGTAAGTTTAACCTGCGCTCCCAGATCACAAATGTCCTGATCCAAATTGAGGCTATGCGCACTTAGACCAGTATAAGGTAAGCTAAATTGTGTCTCCTTACCAGAAGTTTAGTTTGGTTGTTATTTCTAGCAGGGAGGAGAAAGTGAGCTCTGTGAAATGCTTCTCTAGCTGATGGATGGGCCTGGTTGGTCTCTCCATTGGCGTGATGTTATTCCTAGGTTGCAGTCTCCCAGTGACTCTAGGTCCCTGGCTGATGGGGACTTATGCCCTTTGTCATAAAACTTGCATATATGGGAAAATATAATGGTGTTATTGAATTTCATTAAGTAAATTTAAAAGTGGTGGCTTTTCTTCAAAACATCTCATGATGCCTTTCCATGGCTGAGTCTTCTCCTATAGACTCTGGAGCCTCTTCGGAGAATGGTTGGAATCCTCTGAGGACAGTGTTTGGGGTGCTGATCTATGACAGTCAAGAAGGTTGGAAGAGGCTCTACCAGACAGTGGCAGAGGCAGGCTCAGGACCCTGAAGCAGATCGAGGCCAACTCTTGTTGGTTTTTTGTTTTAGAAATCCTGGAGGAGCTAGGGCAAAGAGGAGACACGCTTGACCACAAGACCCCATAAAGACCCCCAGGCAGTGGAGACAGAGGCTGCCTCTACACGAGAGCTTTAAAGCTCTTTCAAGTCTCATTAAAAATTTTACCTCTACATGAGCGAAGCGCAAATCGGGAGTTGAGGCGCATTATCTATCCGATTATGCGCATTATCGAATGCGCGTTAAATAGTGAGTTTTATTTTGCTGCGGCCGTTAAAGCGCATTTTGACTATGTGAACAAGTGATTCTCTGCATTAACTACTTCTAAAGCGCATTTCAAACAACCGGTAAAGCCACCAGTTGTGTGCTCAATTACCTCCTGCGTACAGTCATTTACCATAAAGCGCTTCCGAGAAGATGCGCATAATCGGAGAACCAGGTGTCAAACCGAATTCTTGTAGAGGGGGTTAGAGCAATTTCCTCAGAATCCGAGGAAGAGGGCTTGGGCAGGTGGGGGTATGCAACCATTCTGCTGCCTCTTGCAATCTGCCACCTGAGACAAGTGGCTCAGAGTTGCTCATGCACCTCATAGGGATATTGTGATGCTAAAACACTAAATAATTAATAAGAGGGTTCTTTGGCTCAGTATTTCCTCACATGTTGCTTAATACTTTGCATATTTACTTGGAGGTATATCCCACTGTGTTCAATGGGACTTACTCCCTAGTACATGCATTTAAGGTCACCCAAGGAAGTTGATTGGCTGTAGATTCAGGGCAGACAAAGGAAGTAATTAACAAATGTGGTGCAGAACCAGTGGGATGTAGTGGTTACAGTGTCTAACTAGGTTCAAATCCCCACTCAAATGGGAAGTTAGGGCCCCCTCCACAAGGATTCGCTTTTGCGCCTGGTTAAGTGATTATGCGCTTCATCCCTGAAGCGCATTTACCCCTAATACCTCTGCACGAGAGGCAGGCAGGGAGAGGGGAGGGGGGAGGCAAGACCCCCGGAGGCAGGAGCCGATCTCGGCCAGGGAGCAGCGGAGGGGGCAGCGAGAGTCCTCCGCCGGCCTTTCTCTCTGCAAAGGCAAGAAACCGGGGGTGGGGGGGCGCTCAGGGGAGCCGGGAGGAGTTGTCACTGCTGGACGGGGAGCGTCTCCTTTCCGGCGGGGCGGCGGCAGGGCAACCCCTTCGGCCATGCGAAGCTCTCCCGCGCGCGCTGGCTGCAGCCTCAGCGCTCCGCTCCATTGCCTGCCTGCGTGCCTGGCTGCTTCGCCCTCCCCCGCCAGAGGGAGGGAAGTCTGTCGAGGGACGTGGGCGGGCGAGGAAGGCAAAAGACGGAGCCAGAGGAGCCGGCTAGGGAAGTCAGGAGCCAAGCGGGAGAGCGAGCAGCAGCAGCAGCAGCACATCCCGCCGCAAAATAAAACTCGCTATTTAACGCACATTCAATAATGCGCACAATCGGAGGGATAGCGCGCCTCTACGCCCGATTTGCGCTCCCTCCTTGTAGAGGTAAATTTTTTAAAGCGCCTTGAAAGAGCTTTAAACCTCTCTTGTAGAGGCAGCTTAACTGGTTGATCGTGGGCCGTTCACTTTCTCCTAACCTAATCATCTTCACAGGTTGTTGTGAGAATAAAAGGAGGGCCTTGGAGAAATGACAGGATGTTGTTGTTGTTATTATTATTATTAATTATAATTTGTATAATTCATTCACATGTTCAGAGCACTGCACATAGAATCATAGAATAGTAGAGTTGGAAGAAGCCTATAAGCCCCCCTGCTCAATGCAGGAATCCCCCTTAAAACATCAACATGCACTAGTTGTAATCCTGAGGTGAGTCAACATTATTATTCCTCATATTGCAGATGGGAAGACTGAGGCTGAGAGAAAGTGGTTTGCCTAAGTCCACGTAGTAAGTTCAAACTAGGGGCTTCCTGATTTGTAGCTCAGTTCTTAGTCACTGAATAAAGGAATTGGCTCATGGCTTAGAAAGGGATATCAGATTCATGGAGGATAGGACTTTCAATGGCTATTAGCTATAATTTAAGAAACCTCCAGAACAACCTTCTCCAACCTGGTGCCCACCATTAGGCATGCTAGCTGGGAATTATGGAAATTGCCATCCAACACATCTAGAGGGTGCCAGGTTGGGGAAGGCTGCTCCAGAAGTTTGCTTTTAGTAAGCTATAAAGAGCTATAAACCAGCAGTTTGAATTGTGCTCAGAAATGTAATGGAAGCCAGTGTTGTTGTTTTAAGAATGGTAAAAGGTGTTCTATATGTCCAGTCCCAGCCATGGAATATTGTAGATTTTTTTAAAACTTCACTTCTACTTAAGTATATGATTTACTGTTTTAGTTTGTGTTCCGGGTTTCCTGCTGCTGGTATAACTATATTGTAGAAATAGTAACATATTAAATAATAATGAGAAATCATTTTCACACACACATACATATATAATGAGCAAACATGGGTTTTGATTTAAGTAATAACCATTTTCAGCATATCTTATGAATAATGGTGTGGCCTTCTGACTTAAGATAATATTTTCAATATAGCTAACAAATTGCCCATTCCAAGTTCATTAGAAACTAACTAAATAATGAATTTATTTCTCACTGTTTTCAGTGTTTTCTTATTTCAAATCAAATAAGACTGGATTTTCCTTCAAATCAAATTGTCATTTCTCATTTCTCTGTATTAGGTCAGTCCTGTTTTGGAGGGGCGTAACCATCATCCAGTGACCAATCCAATCATATTAATTCTGTTGATATTTGGTGTCTTTCAGGAGCTGTAGCTTTGACAATGTGAATGTGCAATGATGGAAACCTTTGTGGTTTGAAAATGGTAAGTTTCCACTATTCATGTTTTCAGGGAAAAGTATGACAGATGCTGCAGTCTTGCGCACATTTACATGAAAGTAAATCCCACTGAACACAATGCGAGTTACATCCAAGTAAACATGCATAGGATTGCACTAGGATCCCAAAATGTGGTACTTCGTGAAATTCTAATTGTGTTGGATCCAAGCTTTGTCATACTTCGAGTAGGCCCATTGAAATCAATGGGACCTAACCTCATCATGACATTAGAAAACTTGACAGGAAGTTGATAAAATCCAGGTATGTGTGTGTGTTTTAAAAGATGTGAAGAATACAGCTGGAATCCAGATGGGAGTGGGCATATACCTAGCACTCATACCTAACTTTTCTTTGATTTTGTTTTTAGAGGATGCTCTCCAAAGCCTACAAAATGCTTTTTAAAATTCTAAAAAAATTCCATATAGTTGGATTTTTGAAAGGGTAACATGGGAAGAAGAGCAACAATGAAAAGCAATTTTTCCATTGAAAAGCTCAGCCACCAAATACAAAATTTATTTAAAAAATACATCTGAAAGTATGCCCCCCATCTCAGTCTGTATAATAAAATACTGCTAAATATGTAGAAAGTTGGTGTTCAATGAAAAAAAGAGCTGAGTGCAAGATTTGAAATTGTATATTTTGATGAATGTTGGGGAAATATTTAAAAAGTAGGCAATAAATTCACTTGTACAGATCCGAAAAAAAGTCATTGTGTTATCTGTTGATGGTATTTTTTTGAAGTGAGTATGTGAATGTATCATATAATTTAATTCTGGAAAGATTTGTTAATGTCATGTGATAAATATATAACATAAGTGAATATGAACTACTGGATGGATTATCTGCCAGATACAGCATGCTTAGAGCAGCCTTCCTCAGCCTGGTTCCCTCCGATTATAGTCCAACAGAACTGGAGAGCACCAGGTTGGGGAAGGCTGGCCTAGAGGATATGAACCTCTTCATTGAATCTGCTAGGAATTACCAGTGCAAACGGTATGGGATGCTCACTCCCTCTCTCACAAATTTGGGATTGGCTAAGCAAACTGTGGAGGATTATGAAGATGGAGGAACTGAGCTTTTAATGTTCATAGAAGAAAAGAGAGATTAAACATAATACATTTTGTGAATAAGTGCAAATTATTTTGGGGCAAATGGTATAATTTATACATGGTACATCCAGTCATGAATAATGTATTAACTTTATACACATTCTTTGCGTGGGAAATAATCATGAAAGGGATGTACATTTGTGATACCTGTTTTGTGGATTCAACAAAGCATTTTCAGTTACAACTGTTACAACATTCCTCTGGATAATTCATGGTTTTATGAATGCCATTGAACCATAGGATAAAACAGACCTTATACTAATTTTTTGGAACACATGCTTGTAATTTCTTCACGCACAGGCATGCAGTCAGTTTGAGCAATAATATAAACATTCAGTAATACACCAAGGCTACTAGGGACGTAAAATTAAAAAGTTGTGTTTGCAAAACATTAAAACATGGCCTGTAATTTCTAAGCAGTAATGCATTGTTCGGTAGATTTTTGATTAAAAGTCCTAACTGTTGGAACATGTTGTACCATGTGTTCTTTTACAAGTTTGTTTCCCTCCTTGCTCAACTATATGCAAAACATATTTTCATCAAATTGCTGAGTTTGGAGAGATTTGAGCATTTATCTTCCTCTCCTAAACCTTTATTTTTTTATCTGATATTATGTAAAGCATATCTCAAGCAGATTAACTATCAAACACTTATACTGCATTTCCTCAGTCTGCTTTCAGGTTTTCAGAAGGGGAGTTTGTGCATGATGTGGTAAGGAGAGAACATGGATGTTTTTAGCCAATATAGGAAGATAATGGAGAGGATTCCCTGAAAAATCAGCATCACTGCATAGAGCAAGCATGGCTTTTGCCCAATCGCACATTATGACAGCTAGAAGGCATCAACACAGTAGACTCATAATTGAAGTTGATGAGTACAGCTCAAACCCGACACAGGCATTCACGTTCTACAACATTAACCAGGGACGCTTCCAGCCCCCACATGTGCAAATGTAAGTATTATAGTTCTGTTATTGCTGTAGCACAGACTTCTGAATGGTTATTGCTGTGTCAATGCGGTGTTTGATGGGCCAGTCAAAAATGGGAATCTAGGGAATAATATTTGGGTGAAACGTATTTTTATTAATGGATGCAAGTGGTAACGCACTTTGATGTTGCATCTTATTAGTTAGTAAATAGCAACAGGCAACTGCTGAAGTTTTTAGAATGGGTGGAATTGTACCATTAATCGGTAACCACCACACATCCCTATATGAATAGTTCTTTTATTGTATATTGTGTTTTATATTGTTGGTATCGATGTTGTTCCCCGCCTCGATCTGGAGGGAGAAGTGGGTAAGAAATAATAATAATAATTTAAAATTATTATTATTATTTAATATAAAGCCTGTTTTAGAACAAAACAATTCCCATTGTTTGGCTAGAGATTCAAGACATCTACACTTACAAAAGAATGGCAGCAACTAATGAAATAGTGTGGGCACCCAACTGACAGATCCTAGTTTAAATACTGACAGTAAGGTACATGATGCTTAAAGCGTAATTAAATTAACATGCTTGTTGTTAACTTTTTGTGCATATTAAAACATCTGTAAAGTTAATTGCTCTGAAGGGTTATATTCTTTTAATGTAACATGATCATAAATGCAAAATGGAAACAGATAATAAAATTGAGAGCCAGAAGGGAAAGAAGAAAATATTTAGCCATAACAACCAAATGAAGTATAAAAACTTGCTGTAAAAAAAATTGGTAAGTAAATGAAACATGTACAATATACATTTTCTCTTTAGGTTTGTTTTGCTAACTTCACCAGAAGCGGAGTAGTGTTTAGCTTATCTTGTCTGATTGTATATGGCAGGTGCAGGCTATTTGTGGCCCTTCAGGTGTGTTGGCCTGTAGCTCCCATCAGCCTTAGCCAGCATAGCCACTGGTGAGGGTTGATGGACGTTGTAGGCCAAAACATCTGGAGAGCCACAAGTTGTTCATCACTGGTAGAGGGCATGCTTTCCCATAACCATTCCATGTGTAATGTGCGTGCTTGACATGCAAACTGCAGCCATTGTGGACTTACAGTTAACTGGGGTTTAAGGGTCAGCATTGAACCATGGGATTTTGTGCAGTCTTCTCCCTGCTCCTTCTCTTCAACCTTCCCTCCCTATCTTGGTTTGGGGTTCCATTTAGTTGTCACCAATTTGGACCTGAAAAAGCCTAGGGATGTTTGTAAAGTCATGTTGAAAACCCTTATGAAAATAGTTCTCAGAATTAATTTAGGAACACACCTAAACTCCTTTTAATTTAGTTTGGTGACAGTTGCACATATGAGCCAATCTCATAAGGAAGTGGGGAATGACTGTGCATGTAGTCTCAATATCTGCACCTGCTTCCCAAACCTTATTTAATCGTACACGAGATCCTCTCAATTAGAAAAGTGACTGGATTTATTTGGGCACAGAAGACCATGAGAATCATATATAATGTGTGCAAACAATGTTTTATTATAACTGTGTGATGGGGTAAGCAGTCCCCATCCTAGACTAATCAGGGAAGGATTAAACATCCTTTTAAATCCATTCATTTGCTACAGTTAGATCAGAATTTGGTGAGTTGTGGCAGATGGTATACTTCATTCCAGGATATCACCAAATGGCAACAGGGAAGAATAGCTATACTGGGGGAAGAAAGGCAACGTTCAACAGACATTACAGTGATAAAGGGTTGAATGAATGCCATATGATAGTTAAAATACAGCATCACTTTAGCTGGGGAGGTGTAGTATCTAAGAATGTGAATTGTGAGGGAGGAAATCCCCAGTTGAGTCCTGCTTAATCCAAGCTAGGTGGGTGGCCATGTGTAAACCAGTCTGAGCCCCACATCTGCAACATGGGGTAATAGTTTAGAGTTAAACTGAAATCCTTCATATTAACTGTTGCATTCACAGGTGATATAAATAGAAGGCCATTTTGGCAAGTGTGTGGGGGAGTGAAACTGGAATGTAAAGCACACTTTAGATGGTGGCAGCAGTTCCTTGCCGCCATTTCCCTCCCCAGAAGATCCTCAGCACGACACTCAGTCATGATGCTGTGTTGCACGAAAGAACCTCGTAGCGTGAATAGGGGAGGGGATAGAATGCCAGCTGCCAGCTGGGAACTACTGAAAGGAGCTCTTCCGCTGCCACCACAAAACACAGCTGGGGATGGCAAAGTAAGACAAAAGGAGGTTTGTAGTTTCAGCCCCAAATTGCCCCAAAGTGAGCCCAAACCTTCTCTCCAGAGAACTTTCAGCCCACACTTCTATCTGACCTAACTTACAAGTTCTGCTGTAAGGATTACTAAGATAATAATAACAATAATAATACCGTATTTCTTCGATTCTAAGACGCCATCGATTATAAGACACGCCTTAATTTCAGTACCACCAATAGAAAAAAGCTTTGATTCTAAGAATAAAAATAAAATAAAACCTTTGCCATGTATAAAGCGTGGGAAAATTCTAAAACTGTGATTCTAAGATGCCATCGATTCTAAGACGCACCCCATTTTTAGAGACGTTCATATGTGGGGGGGGGAAGTGTGTCTTAGAATCAAAGAAATATGGTAATAGTTTATTAGTTACTTATGTATGCTGCCCTTCTCTGTGTAGACCTAGCTAGTTGAAGTGTAAACACAAACATGTAGGGTAGTTTCAGTTTGGGCTCAGTGTTGGTGGGGAAATGTAGTTGTGAGGCCCTGGAAGTCAAATTTAGTTTGCAAGGTAGCAGATTGAATTCCAGGACCACCAATCAATCTTTCTCTGAAATGCTTCCTGTTCCATGCAGCTAGATAGGCAAAGCTGAGGAGTCTCAAGATGTGGATGAGACAGTGGTGTAGGGAGGAGGGGTTCAGATTTCTATGCACTGAGGAGCATTTTGGGACAAGTCAGGCAATACAAAAGGGACAGCTCCACTCGAATCAGAATGGAACCAGACTGCTGGCACTCAAAAAGGGTGACAAACTGAACTGTAGGGTTCAGACAAACTGAGGCTTGAGAGACATAGCAGAAGATGAACATGCCAAAGACATCTGGGGAAGGACACCCTGTATAGGTCCTAGAAGCTTCAGAGCAAAGATAGAACAGTTGTAGTGCCTGGTTTTAGAGGAGAACTTAGATATTGTGAGCATAACAGAAACCTGGTAGAATGGAGAGAACTGTTTTGGATAAGGTCATTTCTGGATATAAACTGTATAAGAAGGAAAGGGAAAGGCATACTAGAGGAGGTGTTGCTCTGTGCATCAAATAGGGCCTAGTGTTAAGCAGACTAGAAAACCTAGACTCCTCCAGAAAGAGCTGTGGGTAACAATATTCGGTTCCAAAAGTAATTTTGGAAGTACTAGGGACATGCCTTCATTCCCCAAGCCAGAATGTTCAGGGTGATCTTGAGATGGAAAATGAAATCAGGGAGGCAGCCAAACGAGGAAATGTTGTAACCATCGGTGACTTCAATTACCCCCTCTCCCCATATAGACTAGATGAATGCACGTTCCAGTCATGACAAACAGGTTAAATTTCTCGATGTTCTAAATGACTGTGCTCTAGAACAGCTGTTCATGAAACCAACAAGAGGGGAGACAACTTGGATTTAATCCTAAATGGTGCCACCCACAACCTAGTGTTGTTGAACCAATTGGAAATGGTGACCACAGTGCTCTCAGATCTAATATAAATTTAAGTGCAAAATTGCCAAGAAGTCCAACGTAGTTTCAGTTTTATTTATTTCGGTCATGGACCAGTACAGCAGAAAACATCAGCAGTAGTAATAATAATATTTAAACCCTGATAAAATACTTACAATAAAATACATACATAAATCAAAACAGAACAATCCCAACCTGAATCTAAAATATTATTGTTTATCAGTACAACTCTTCAACATTAATTTCCATTGGTATATGGCAGCTGCACAGAAACTGGACACTTTTGGTGTAACCTGAGGATTCTGATGCGATAAAAGATGTTTTAGGTAGTATTCATCTGATCTACCGGGGGTTTGTTGCAAGAGTAGGGGTTATAAATGTTTGGCGCAAATCCCGGTAAAAGGAGCAGTACAACAGAACATGGCCTGCTATTTCCACATTACCCATCTCACAGGGGCATACCTGTTCTTGGTAGGGTATATATTTCCAAACCTTCCATCCAATAAGGTTGAAGGCAGAACATTGAACCTGGCCAGAGTGAAAGTTTCCTGACTTTAGGAATATTCAAATCCACCAGATATTTTGCACATGCAAAGGTCATCCCATTATTTCTAAATTCAGGGTACATTGAGGCCAGACTCGAATGATTTTGCAATTCCATATCCCAAATATGCTGTTGAATTGTTATTTTAGCTTTTTCATAACCAAAAGCAACTAGGGCATTTGGTGAGAAGTCCAGATTTCTCAATTTCTCATGTAACTTAGATTTCCATTTTGTCTGGCATGTATCAATCAACGTCAATGGAGCCAAACCCTCTGAAGAGAAAATCAGCTTCAGCCAGTAATGAATCCTAAGGATCCATGCACTGGCCTCAACAGAGATTTGCCCCACCTCTAAACGAACAATTACATTGGGAACACAACATGGGATTCCCAACACAGCATGCAAAAACTTAGTCTGAGTGACTTCAAAGGGGGCAAAACTTTTATACGCACACAACTGGGATCCATATAACATCTGGGAAATAGCCTTTGCCTTGAAAACCTGAATAGCTGAAGGAATGTATTGGCTTCCTTTCTTATGAGAGCCTTAATTCTTCTCTGTGCATTCTAAATTGCATTTTTAATTTGTAAACTCCATGAGCCAGAAGAATGAAAGGTTATACCCAAGTATCTAAAAGATGAAACTTGTTCAATGGGGTAGTTGTTAAACTGCCATTTGTGCTTTAACCTTCTTCTGGAAAAAAACATAACGTTAGATTTAAGATGGTTAATCAACAGTAGTTCATTTTTGCAATTGAGGTCTAAAGCTCTGAAGAGACGTCTTAAACCTACGCTTGTTAAAGAAAGCAACACAACATCGTCGGCATACAACAGTACTGACGGGCTTGTTTGCCAGATTTGGGGGATGGAAGCATACTTCCACCAAACTTTTAACTAATGTATTGATGTAGAAATTAAATAGAGTGGGAGCAAGTACACAGCCTTGCTTTACTCCGTTAAAACTTGGAATTTGATCTGTTAGGTGTCCTGCCTGATCACAACTTATTCGAAGATAAGTGTTCTCGTATAAACAGCATATAAGAATTAAGAGGCATCTATCAATATTTGTATCCTCAAATTTTCTCCATAATCTCTCTCTTGAAATTAGATCAAAGGCCGATTTGAAATTGATAAAGGCTGCATAGAGAGCTCCTCTAGCTTGTAATGTGTATTTTTCAACCAGATGTTGGAGAACCAAACCCTGGTCAACAGTGGATCACCTAAATCCTGTCTGCTCATCTTCTACAATATTTTCTTGGTCCAGCCACATAACTAGCTTTTCGTGAAGATGGCTGGCATATAATTTACTAATAATACTTAGAAGGCTAATAGGTCTGTAATTTGAGGGGTCCGGTCTTTTCCCTTTTTTGTATATTGGGATGATAATTGTAAGCCCCCAATTCTCTGGGATGTATGCTGAACGGTCAATGCAAGTGAACAGGGCTGCCAAAACTGGCGCCCACCACTCTATATTGGCTTTAAGCAGTTGTGGAGGGATGTTATCTCCACCTGGTGCTTTACCCTGTTTAAATTTCAGGATAAGGTTATTAATTTCAGAAATAGATACAAGGGGCCACTTGGGAACACTATTGATTAAAGCCATTGAAAACTGTTGTGAGATTTGCCCACTTGCATACATCATCTGGAAATGGGATTCCCAAACTTTGGCAGAGATAAGGTACTCTAGTCCAGCTGTTGTATTTGACCAGCACCTCGAAATAACTTTCCAAAAGATGGCTGAGTCACCCACCTTCGATGCATCTATTACCATGTTTCCCTTTGAGCTTGCTTCTTTTTCTCTTTAATCAGAGCTTTGTATCTCCTTTTGTGCTCAAACCACTCCTTGGGAAGTACTGGCAGATTCTGTTCCCTATACTGCCTGTATTTTTCAACTAAGGAATAGTTGAATTAAGGCAATACAATCATGGCCAAACCACCTTTTAGACTTGTTGGATAGAGGAAATTGTCCCTTTTTATGCGTCAAGCAATTTTGAAGGGACGAGATCAAATCAAATCAAATATTTATTACGGTCATAAAACCAGCATACAAAGTGCACAGCATAATACATATACATATAACATTCAGGTGTAATACTAAAATATAATCTTAATTACTCTAAAACTGCATTTAAAAATTAATGTTTCCATTAGTAGATAATATTATCCCACGTCGGCAGGCAATTGCGGCTGCACAAAATCTTGCCATCTTAGCAGTTATCTGGGCGTTCTGATCAGCCAGGAGGTACTTTAAATAGAATGCAACAGATCTCCCTGGTTTTTTCTGTAAGATGGGGACTATGAAAATATGTCGAAAATCACAATAAAATGTACAATATAGTAGGACATGGCCCACAGACTCTACCGTACCATCCTTACAGGGGCATAAACGCTCAATATATGGAGTGTTGTTATATTTCCCCTCCAAAAGTGCAGAAGGAAGCACATTAAATTTAGCTAATGTAAACGCTCTTCTATATTTTGGAATGGTTATGGTAGCTAAATAGTTTGCTGGTAGAAAGGCCTGCCCATTGTTCCTAAATTCAGGGTATGGGCGAGCTAACCTTATGTGCTCTTGAAGCTCAATATTCCCAATTCGCTGGCATATCTCTTCCTTTGCCCTTAAAAGTCCCAGAGCTAGAATAGCACTTCGTGAAAAGCCCAGATTATGTAATTTCCTTTCAACCGCCCTTTTCCATGAAGACTGATATACGTCTATTAAGGTTAGGGGAGCCAAACCCAGTGGGGCAAATGTCATTTTTAGCCAGTAGTTTAGTTTATAGCTCCACGCACAGGATTCAACCGTCATTTGGCCTGTTTCCAGGCGTAGAAGTATATTAGGCACACAATTTGGGAGTCCAAGAATAGCTCTTAAAAATTTTGTTTGGATAGCTTCCAAGGCCGTGAAGTTGCTATAAACACAAAATTGCACACCGTACAACAATTGTGCAAGCACTTTAGCAGAAAACACTTGTAGGGCTGATGGTATATATTGTCCGCCCTTAGCATAAAAGAAAGAAATAAGTGCCTTAGCGCTCCTCTGTGCGTTGGCAGTGGCATTGGAGATTTGATTCCTCCAGGAGCCTGAGGATTGAAAGATTATTCCCAGATATTTATAGGTTTTAACCTGTTCAGTTTGGTGCCCATCTATTTGCCAACGGTGTTTAGTCCGCTTTCGTGTAAATATTAGAACTTTAGTTTTAGTGTAGTTAATCATCAACTTTTCATTTTTGCAATAACTGTCCAAAGCTCTTAGCAGGCGCCTCAAGCCTATACAAGTTAGAGAAAAGAGTACAGCATCATCTGCATAGAACAAACTGGACAGGGATCTATGTGCCAGCTTGGGAGGGTGAGAATTTATGTCAGTAAGCCTCTTGACCAAGGAATTTATATAGATGTTAAATAGGGTGGGGGCAAGAACGCAGCCCTGTCTAACACCCGTGTATGTTGGAATTGCTCTGGTCAGATGTCCTGCATGATTGCACCTCACCTTTACCCTGGTATTGTTATAAAGGCTATGAATGAGGATCAACAGTCGCCTATCAATATTGATGTCCTCCAGTTTTTGCCATAACCTGTCCCTTGATACTAGATCAAAAGCAGACTTAAAATCAATAAAGGCAGCATATAGTGTCCCCCTGGGGGCAGAGGAGTATTTTTCTACTAGAGGTTGCAATATGAGACCCTGGTCAGCTGTAGAGCGCCCAGGTCTGAAACCCGCCTGCTCATCTTCCAAAAGATTTTCCTCCTCTATCCAGCTTAACAATTTTTCAAGGAGATGACTTGAAGATACTGCTGTTTCAGGGGAAACCGCATTTAACAAAGCATCTATAAAATGGAGAATACAATCAAGAGTATAACATCTCAGATGTTGCTTTGTCTAATTTAGCAGACTACCTAATCTGTAAGGATCTCATTTCTACCTCTGCAATCATTGGGAAATCGTGATCAGCGGGCACATTAAGGTTTCCCAGATTTAGGGATAACATTAAGGGTAGATGGTCACTCTCAACTCAGTTACCCACCTTGCATCCAGTCACCCTACTTAACAAATTGTAAGAGACTATAATGTAATCAATCGTTGATGCATCCAAACCAGACAGGAAGATAAATTCCCCATTCATATCACCCTCTACACTGCCATTCAAGATTACTAGGTCAAGTCTATCATTTTCATAAGGCAGGTGGGTGTTCATAGAAATGGGCATACAAGGTAGCATCATTTAGACCAGTTCAGGCATTAAGATCACCAGCAATGAGGTACAAGTCTGTCAGCTTATTGATATACTCCTCCAGCTTTAGCCAGTTTTCTTTAACCAAGTGCTTTTTCCTATGTGGTGGCATATATACATTAATTATTAGTAAATTAAACAAATTACACTTTAAAATCAAGGCAGTGGCCAAATGAGTCCGGGCCTCCCATCTAGCCAGGGAGGCCCTAATACTTGTAGCTACTAAAATACCCAAACTTCCTTTGGGCCACCCACCTTTGGTACTAGGAGTTGCTTCCAAAGAATATGAGGCAAAACCATTTATAGATAAGTCCTCTCTGGCCCAAAAAGTAAAATCTCATGCTTTTTGATTAATTCTACAAATGGGGGATCTACCACTTTACTTAGCTAACCTGCGATATTCCAGGAAAGACGCATAATGCGACGCATTATGATGACCCATTTTTTGTCAATCCGGTACAGACCCCCCTTGTGGGAAGCTCTGGGCTCTTATAGTCTCTCTGGGGCAGGTGGTTGGAGTTACTCCCCCTATACCTGACTGGTG
The DNA here is from genome assembly GCA_029215795.1 of Anniella stebbinsi. NCBI lineage: Eukaryota > Metazoa > Chordata > Lepidosauria > Squamata > Anniellidae > Anniella > Anniella stebbinsi. Next base: position 97,587,022 of record JARDYH010000003.1, read on the forward strand.
TTCCTTTGTAATTTCCTCAACCCCTGAATACGGCCTTGAGTTCTCCTCCAGGTCTTCAGTCAGTTCCATCTGTGGCATGATCCTACTGACATTCGTTTTCACTGGTCCCATCACCTTTATCAGGGAGTAAACAGGTTCAACAGGCCTTTCTGGGGATCCCTATTCCCCTCCTTCCAAGTATCACATATCAACCCAGGTTAGAGATTTTGATCTGATGGCATTTGCAGTAATCTCTTTGGGCACTGAGTCATGCTGCACAAATTTATTATCCTGGGGAGTAGTCTCCATTACACCCAGTCCTCTCTGTATACCTAACTCCCCTCCATTGGGGCCAACATAGTTTGACTTCAAGAGGAAACCTTTCTAAATGAGGAAACAGGTAAAAAGGAAGCTGAAAGGAGGAGACAAGAGTATTAAATCCCTCCAAAATGCTCAGAGGTTACTCAAAACCACAGTAATAGAAGCTCAGCTAGAATGTACACAACAGCTTAGGAAAGGTAGCATCAAGTCCAAGAAGTTACCAGCATGGTTATTGAGTATTATGTCAAGGAAGCTACTAGAGAAAAGGTGGCTTCCTTTAGAAAATGGAAATATTGCCCATATGAGGAGAACAAAAAGGAACACAACATTGCACAAAGGAAATGCAAGCAGACAATAGGAGGTGTGGGGGGTGGGGAAAGCATTTTGAGAAGCATATTGCTAACAATATCAAGGCCAATAATAAATAATTATTTAAATTATTAAGCATAAGCTTATGTACCTGCATTTCTTATGTAAATATATCAGAAACCATACAGGGAGACAGTTGGACTGTGGGATGATAGAGTTAAAGGAGTACTAAAGGAGAATAAGGAGATTTCAAAGAAGCGGAATTATTTATTTTTCAGCTGTCCTCAATGCAGAAGATGTAGGGCAGATACTGGGGCTTGAGTTATGTTTTTAGGAAGGGAATCAGAGGAACTGAGGCAGATAAAGATGACAAAAGATTAAGTTCTTTAATTTATCAAGAAATTGAAAGCTAATAAATCACCAATCCCAGATGGTATCCATCCTAGAGTTCCTAAAGAACTGAAGTATGAAATTGCTGATCTTCTAACAAAAATATGTAATAAGTTCTTAAGATCAGCCTCTACAAGAGTAATGGAGAATGGCCAATGTAACACCCATTTTTTAAAAGGGAGCCAGTGGGGATGCTGGAAATTACAGGCTAGTTAGCTTAACAATTGTTCCTGATAAATTTTATTTATTTATTTATTTATTTATTACACTTGTATACCGCCCCATAACCGAAGCTCTCTGGGTGGTTTACATAGGATTAAAACAATTAAAAACAATATACAAAAACTAATACAGCAAAAACATACTGTGGCAGGAATTTAAGTCCCCCAGGGAGGCCTATGACTCCCTCTTATGAGAAAGGGGTCATTTATTGTCACAGATCCCTTATGAGAAAGATCTTTACTCTAATTCTTTATAATGCTTTGATACAGTAACTGGCCTAAATGTAGACTAGGGATGAATAACCTTAAGATGGGGAAGGGACCTCCCATAGATCAGTGACTTCCCACCCAATAACTTCAAAGGAGTTATATTCATGCAAGCAATTAAACTCAGTCACAGTGGAGTCCAAAGATACTCACATATTAGATTCTTAAAGATAGGTTTATTGAAGAAGACACATCAGCTGAGGGAGCCAGAGATAGACCTCTGACTGAATTAAGTATATAGGGTATCACTCTTATATAGGAAACTGGAAACATCAGAATTAGCATATCTAGCTTTTTGTACAGAATCACCTTTGTACCAGGGGAAAGTTTACAATAATACAGGGTAGCACATAGGAACGATGTAATTTGTCTCTAAGTCAAAACAGAGAAAGGCGCCACATATGAATGATGGAGGTCAAGATAAACTAAAACAATACAGAATGCATATAGTTGCTAGTGGACCAAAGTTCATTATGATGAGGCTCAACACATCTAGCTATTACATTGCTGGTTCTATCTTACAGGAGAACAGATACATGGTTTTATTAGAAGCATGAAATCAATATTAGTTTCTCAATCATTTAAATGTTGTTATCACTAGCTATTGTTATGATCATACCTGAAATATTCCCGCAACAGTCCCGCCTTTTGAGCATTAACAATAGCTCACACTGGTTTAACAACTGCTGTGGGTTTCAATGAAACAATTTTATGTATTCTCTCTCTGTACGTTGTCTCTGAACTATTTGGGTTCTCTCGTGCAGCAGTGTTTTATTAAGGTTGCAATGCAATATAGACTTATTGTAATTAGTATTGCTGTTTAACAATCTCTGGGACCATCCTGTTATATCAGGGAGCCAGCTCCACATTGAATTCTACATTGAGCTCCATTCGCTTTCTGAGCTTTGTACTTCTGTATGGTGAACTTTAATAGCACTCTTTTTTTTCCCCACTACTTCTTTCTGCACCTCACTTGTATGATCTATATAGAAGCAACATTTTTCTTGGACCACGGCACAGGTCCCGCTTGCTTGAGCTAATATCAAATCAAGGGCTAGACAGTATTGTACTACTATATCTCCAAGAGAAGAGTTTTCAGCTTGAAGATTAGTAATACTCATGGCAACATTTGTTATTGCTGTTTTCAATTCTGCTGACACATTTTCTTAAATTTGTTACTTGGGAATGATACAAGTCTTTATGATATTGAAGGTCTGGAAATAGGTAGGCTATAGAGCATCTCTTTGTCTAACTTTTGGGTAACTTTTATATATGGCATTTTTACATTGAATAAATACTCTTTTTTTTGTTTGTTTGATGTTAAGCGCAAGGTATGGGTTTTTCATAAACAAAGCTGTTTCTAAATTCAGATCTAAATAGAAGTTCAGAGTCATTCAACTGGACTATTTTTGACTAAAGGCGACTGTGATGTATAATTTAGCAATTAGCTCAAATTCAGGCTTTTTTACAATTACACAGGATACTGTTGTGTATGTCAACAAGGGGAAAACTTCTAATATGATGTTTCAGTAATTTACCTGCATAATCAGAAAGTTTGCAAGGGAAAATGTCTATGTCATGGGTTTTGTTAACTGTTTCTCCATTTTCAATTGCAAAATATAAAGTCTGATTATACAGAAACTTGTTCTGATGTCTCTATTCAGGCATTGTAAAATTCAAAGCATCTATGGTAATTTGAGACAAGAAATAGTTTGGTCTCTCAAGTGAACTTGGCTCTTGGCGTGCTACATTTTGTAGTGTTTTCTTTTTTGGGGAGGCTTGGAACTGATTACTAAAATGGCTGTTAATTGATCAATTTTCTGTGCGTTGCATTTTGCTTTGTCTGTATATTATCAATTGGGATATTTACTAACATGTTGCTTTCTCTTACATAAGTTCATAGCTGGCAAAGATATTTGATGAATAGGAATAGATTTAGGCTAGGGGTAAGATGCATTTATGGGTGTGGTGTTTACCTGGTTTGTCTTTGTTTCTAGCTCTAACGGGCTTAATAGCTGTGTTTCAAAGTTGTTTACTTTACTTTTATTTTCTATTATAAATTTCAGGACTTTTACTTTCTAGAATTTCAAAATAAATGTAATGGATCTGGGAACAAATTTAAATAGGTGAAGGCTCTGTCTAGCCAGTTAAGGACATGGGCAGGGGTACTATGGGTAAGATGTCTTTCCATGAAGCTAATTCTTGTAGCAACTGCTTGTATGGCTCTGTAATGGGAGTGTTCAGGAAGGTATACAGGCTGTGACACTGTCTGGACTATCACAAGTACTTTCTCACACATACATTTTATTAATCATGCTGATCACACACTAATAACTTTGCACTAAGATAGGTTGATAAGTACTGTAACGTTCTGTGTGAATTTAACTTTAGACATTCCATGTCTTTCTAGTGAATATCTCAATAATACATCTCAATAATGATACAATAATATATCCCAATGAATCCCAATAAAAAAAAATATTTGGAGCAAGGTAATTCTGCAGGTAATATTTTTTCTTCTGAAATAAGTTTGATGGCAACACTACTGTTCTTATTACTGCTGTTCACATGTACAAGGTCGAAGAGTGGGTACTGAGTGTGACTCAGTCAGCGTGAATATTCTTCTGCTCCTAAAGGGCTCACTTTAGGAGTCTTTTATTAGAGTATTATTATGACTCTTTGATCTCAAATTGTAAGGAGACCTTTGCCATACAAATTTGGCCGCTTCTCCTCATAACGATCTTTTGAAATTTTCTCGAAGTTTATTTCAGGCTCCCATGCTTTAACGTCCTCACTCTCTGGTGCTGGATCGTGCTGGGGCAAGAAGTCATCAGCCAGGTCTGGCTCTTCATGTGCTCTAGAAGCTGTAAAAGAGTTGTCTGTTTTGTAGGCTGGAACGCTGAACTTTTTGTGGATATATCGGTGTGTCTTTTTGCTAGACTCTGCAGAAGAAAAGCTTGGATGGTCTTTGTTAACAGATTGCAATAGTCTTTAGTATAGTTATAAAGTCACTTGCTTCTGGGGGGATGAAGGGATTCAGGTGAACTAAGTCTTTTTGCTGGTGCTTATGTTGAACAATTTGCTTGATTTGTGCTCCAATTTCGGGTAAATTTGCTTTAAAATAGGTCTAACGATATTTCACATATTTCAGGTCTAGCGTTTAAATAAAAGTTGATTTCAAGAAGGGTTTTCTTAGAGCAACACTGTACTTCACAAACTAGGGAACTTCTGCTATCCTCCCCCTTTTTGTTGTTGTTGTTGTTGTTGGGGTCCAAGAGTACAGGAAAAATATATTTAATATGGATCTGGCTAACATTTTGTTCTAGCTACAATTTTATTGCGCTTTAAACAATGCTTAAGTGCTTCTATTTATTTTTGTGACATATCTCTGTAAGTTATGTTGGGAATGATAATAATTATAATTATAAACAATGAGGAAGTGCAAGCTAACTTTCTGGGCAGTTTGACAAATTGCGAATGCATGTTTTATTTGGAGAAAGGCAGCGAGATAAAGGGGATGTTCTCAAGGACTACAGATGCCAACTATTACTTGTTCTTTATATCTAATGCCAAACAAATTTCTATAGAGAATGGTAAGAGTTTTAAGTCTTGATTCTACAAAAGAAGGTACTAACTTTAAAGAAAAGGTAGAATAACAAGATATAATTAACTGCTCTGCTCGAATGCATGATTGGGAACAACTGAACACATCAATTTACACATACAGAATAAGGGTAGATAAATGCAAGCAAATATTGAATTATTTTTCACATACATAACTATTGTTATTTATCATCTTACACATCTTATTTAGAATTGTATCTGAATTTTAATTTTGTAGTTTACATTTTTTTTTTTTGGATCTTAATTTATAAAATATTTAAATTTGTCTAACTATTTTTTTTTTGGACTATGCACAATACTTGGTGACATGAAGTAATTTTAAGGTTATAGGTATATTTGCAAAGAACATATTCTATTAAACCTCTTTAGATAGACAGACACAAATTTGGCCACAGGTCAAGAGTATGGAAACACAGACTGGTGTAGGTAGTAAGTTTGGTTATTCTTCTAAAGCAGCTAACTGAGCATATTTATTTGCTTGTGCAATTCCTCTGGACACAGAGGTGTTTTCAGAGGTGTGAACTCTGCAATGTTTTTTTGGAAGTTGTAGAGTTTTCAATAAGGCATCTATAAGTGGGCTATTTGCAATTGGTCTGTCTGCAGCGGTCATAAACCTTCGGTGTTTCCAAATTTGACCTGTAGCATAATTTGAATCGGAGACAATGTTTACACAACGTGATTTAGCTAACCGGCATGCACTAGTTAGGGTGAATAATTTAGTCAACTTGAGCACTGTGTATATTTGGAAGGGAAAAAGCTTCTAAGACCTCATAACACTTATCAGAAGAATATTGTGCAGGGTGCTGCAGAACAACAGCATATCTTGCACACAGCATTCTATAGTGGTCACATTTCTAGAACTCATCTGTAAACGTACAAAATCTGGATTTACGAAAGGGAAATTTGCAAGGCCAGGTCTAGATATCTTAATCTCTTGGATAGTTGATTTTTATTAATATTACGCTTTACACTTGGTACCTAGATCAGCTGTATGGTCTGTATGCTAAGTCGTGACTGATGTTTCAGGTAAACTGGGATTGTCGTCTCATAATCTTTCAATAGGTAGAAGTGTATTACAATGACTCAACATGATGGAGGGATCACTGATTAGATAGAAATTAGATAGAAAGACAGCTGTAATATGTTATAGAGCGTTGCTTAGGCTCTAAAGTTTGAGTTAGAACACTATAGGCTGCTCTTTCAATCTCATGGACATAAGGAGTGAATGGCTTAGCATCATTGGGCAAACACAAGTTCTTTTGGCTCTGGTAAATGGCTCTGTTGCTATTAGAGAAATCAGAAAGCCACAGCTTTCTAATAGAGCAGAATGAGCACATCTGCTGTTTATAACAAAGACTGACTCTCATCAGATGGGGACTGCAGGGTGCAAGATACCCCAATAGGTCAAAAGAAAATCATATGGAAGGATACTTCGGCATGTCTCTGTCTCTCCATCTCAGCCCCTGTCCCCGTCCCTCTCTCTCTCTCTCTCTCTCTCTCTCTCTCTCAGTCGGCTTCGATTAGGCCGACTGTTGCACATCCTCTTTCCTTCTCACATACATATTCCTGTCTATCGCTCTGTCTCTGGCTCTGATCGCACGCATGGGAGGGCAATCAGAGACGCTTTCTATCTGCTTAAACTTATCTTCTTTTTCTCTTTCTTTTATATTATTTTACACTTTCTTTTTGCTTTCAAACACATTCTCGTTTCTCTCTTCAGCTCCTTACTTTTGACAAACCTCAATTATCACAACTGTATTTGTGGTCTATCTTTATAAATTAACTGGGGTGGTTGATGACAAAAGCACAGGTTTTAGTGTACTTCAACTTGAATAATGTATTCTGCTTTATTGTGATCAACCACTGCAGCTAATCATTGGGGTCAGCTTGAGTTATTGGGGTCTCCGGGGCACATTCTTCGGCTGCGGAGGAGACACACAAAAGGGGAGAGGACATTCTCGCTGATAATGGCCTTGACGGCCACAGTGATAACAGTAAATATTTTGTACGTTTTGGACATTTTGCCTATTAGTTTGTTGATTCCAGGGTCTCTGTTTATTGGATGGACTATTTTGTGCCCACGCTCTTCGCCTAGGTTCTACTTTTGCTAAAAGCCTAGGTTGGAAGGGTTTGGGTTCATTACATTTGGTTAATTGCTGCACTTGCTCTTTCAAGTCTTCATAATACTGAGATGCTGCGCCTAAAATAGTCTCGGGTGTGGCTTCTCTATATCCAATCAAAGCAGTCTTTATTTTCAAGACAATTTTTGGTAAGAGACCTTGCAGGAGTAAGTCAGTTATTTGCCATGCCTGATTAGCATCTGCAGGGTTTATGTTAGAATTTTTTTGGATTACCCCCTCTAATCGTGATAAATATGCTCTTGGGGTTTCATCAGGTCGCTGCTTGGTATCACGGATTACACTCATATTAATTTTTTTTTTGCAAACATGATGAATAGCACTATACAGGGTTTCTCTTTCCTTAGCCATGCGCTGCATGTCAGTGTCTGTAAGGGTAATATCAGGTCCTGGAGGGTCTAATGGCCATCTCACTAGTCCCCCATCAGGATTAGTGGCCTTCTGAATAATTCGGTCAAACTCATGTTTAGGTATTACAACTCTCAGTAGATCCTGTAAATCAATGGCTGTAGGGTTATAGAGCATAGCCAAATTTTTTAGTTCTTCAATAAATTTTTCTGGGTCTTTGCCAAGGGCTGGCATCCTTTGTTTAAAATTATAAATGTCAGCAGCAGACCATGGTTGATAAGCTCGTATAGCTGGCTGTGCTGAGTTTGCAAAATTTGGATATGCACTTACAGGAAACAGTTTCTGAGTTACAGGATTTCTTTGTACAAGATACACTTTGTTTTTTTGCACATTAACTCCTGTTACAATCAAATCATTCCACAGGTGTTTTAGGCAACTCTGCAGTTGAGACGTGGTAAAATCTTTAACATGAAATTCTACATCTGCAGAAGGTGGTGTTTTATAGTGGGGCATCACTCTCCCTCTAGGAGTAAAAGTTGCAGGATCTGTTTGTGGGGTGTATGTGTCCTGTTGACTTGTGCTATGTTGGGGTTGGGGTGGGGAACATGCCTCTGCGCCCCCTTGAGATGGTTGAGGTGATTGTGGCAGTGGGGGTAATGCTCGAGGGAGTGGAGGAATTGGGGGAAGCATGCAGGGAAGTATTTCAGAGATTACACCAGTGCATGGGTCATACACTGAGTTATAAAGTTTCTGAGTGCAAGGCAGTCTTTCAATTTTAGGTACTTGGCTTTGAAATAATAGACAGTTTGGGAGAGGAGCTGTGGGATTCACAGAATTTGTCTTTCTTTCAATTTTTCCCTCCTGCTGTTCCCACAAATCCCAACACTCAAGTTGCTGTGGCCTGTCATCTTCTAAACAATGCTTAAGGTTATATAAGATTTTAGAGTCAAAACTACCTTTTGTGGGCTCTTTTAGAGGAACTGAAATGTGTCTTTTTATAAGATTATCTGTATTTTGGTTGTTTGCAAATAAATTTGCGTAATCGTACCATATGTACCAATAAATCATTTGTTGATATTTGTTTCTTTTTATACAGAATTTTAAGTAATTTAGACTTTCAATGTTAAAGGTACCTTGTCTTGGCCATCTTAAGGTCAAGTTATTTTTAGTAAATTCTGGCCAAATTTCTTCACATAATTTTTTTAAAATTCTGGTACGCATTCTAACTGGAAGCTGGCACTCAGTTGGGTAAATGTCTTCACATAATTTTTCTAATGGGGTACGTGCCATTTCAATGGTAGCAGTCTCCATATTTATTTGTAACTCAAATAAATCAAGCGCCTTACGCAAACTAGCTGTTAGAGTGTCCTCTTTCAGCTAGGGAATATTAAAGCAGTTGAAGGTGAAAGAAAAGAAGAAAGCCTCTTAAACAAGAATATTAATTTTCACGTCTGTCTCAGCTTTTCTGAATGCACTATATTCAACAACCTGCTTTTCCACCGGGCCCAGTGAGAAAACTTGGCTTTGATTTTATAATAAATAGTGCCTCCAGATGTGCATAGGACAGAAGGTTAAGATAAAAAAAACCCGGTAAAACTCTTACTGTGCAGAGACACACTTTTCAGACAATCTATCTCTTGTCTTGGGACTTAAACCCAATATATACTGACTTGGGACTTCAACCCACTTATACTGACTTGGGACTTCAACCCACTTATACTGACTTGGGACTTCAACCCAATTATACTGACTTGGGACTTCAACCCAATTATACTGACTTGGGACTTCAACCCAATTATACTGACTTGGGACTTCAACCCAATTACTCAATTACACACGTGTGTTGTAGACATTGGGACTCAAACCTCAATTCGCAAACAGAGGTACCGAGGGGCCAAAGTCCTTATTGACCCTCCGGGAGTGAGGCTGCGATACCAACACAATCTTCCCTCTGCTCCCCAAGGTTAGTTGGGTTGTCTACAGAATCTCTAGAGCTCTTATCTTCCCATTATAGCCTTAAAATTGAGATCTCTTCTCTTCTCAAAACGCGTTCCCCCTTAACAACACAGAAGCTGGCTTCAACATCCACCAATACCTTGTCATGTAATGCAGTCGTCCTGGGGTCATGCGGAGTCAGACTCCTCGCCCATTAGAGAGTACATGATTTGGCATTCATTCAGAAAATAAAAACCTTGATTTCATTCATTCAAGCCAGAAACTTCACTCCCCTCTTCCCAACCTAACAAAGTGGTTCCCCTATTTCCCCTGAAAGAGAGTCTGAGAGTTTGGCTGCTAGTCAGCCACTTTGGTACTTACCGTCTCGGAGGGTGGTTGCTGATACGCAGGGTCCAAGAGAGGAAAACAGAGAGGAAAAATGGCAAAATTACTTAGGCGCTTTATTTCGTCTCCTGGGGCCGGCTGGAAAGCAAAAGACCCTTCGAGATGTCCACTGTATCCGAGTTCACGGCACCAAAACTGTGGCAGGAATTTAAGTCCCCCAGGGAGGCCTATGACTCCCTCTTATGAGAAAGGGGTCATTTATTGTCACAGATCCCTTATGAGAAAGATCTTTACTCTAATTCTTTATAATGCTTTGATACAGTAACTGGCCTAAATGTAGACTAGGGATGAATAACCTTAAGATGGGGAAGGGACCTCCCATAGATCAGTGACTTCCCACCCAATAACTTCAAAGGAGTTATATTCATGCAAGCAATTAAACTCAGTCACAGTGGAGTCCAAAGATACTCACATATTAGATTCTTAAAGATAGGTTTATTGAAGAAGACACATCAGCTGAGGGAGCCAGAGATAGACCTCTGACTGAATTAAGTATATAGGGTATCACTCTTATATAGGAAACTGGAAACATCAGAATTAGCATATCTAGCTTTTTGTACAGAATCACCTTTGTACCAGGGGAAAGTTTACAATAATACAGGGTAGCACATAGGAACGATGTAATTTGTCTCTAAGTCAAAACAGAGAAAGGCGCCACATATGAATGATGGAGGTCAAGATAAACTAAAACAATACAGAATGCATATAGTTGCTAGTGGACCAAAGTTCATTATGATGAGGCTCAACACATCTAGCTATTACATTGCTGGTTCTATCTTACAGGAGAACAGATACATGGTTTTATTAGAAGCATGAAATCAATATTAGTTTCTCAATCATTTAAATGTTGTTATCACTAGCTATTGTTATGATCATACCTGAAATATTCCCGCAACACATACAACATACACACAATACACACATACATTTAAAACCGCTACAACAGCCCAAAAAAGCTACAAGAAACAAACAAATTTGTTGAAATAATTATTAAAGATAAAATTATTACACATATAGAAAGACAAATCCTGCTGAAAAAGTACCTCCGTGGCTTCCACAAAGGTAAATCCTGTCTCACTAACCTTTTAGAATTCTTTATGAGTGTCAATAAACAAATGGACAGGGATGATCTGGTAGACGTTGTTTACATGGACTTTGAAAAGGTGTTTGACAAAGATTCCTGAGCAAATGTAGCACTCATGGAATAAGGAGAGATCCTCTTATGGATCAGTAACTGGCTAAAGCAGAGAGTAGGAATAAATGGTAAATACTCTCAGTGGAGGGATATAAACAGTGGGGTCCCACAGGGACCAATATTTATTCAACTTGTTGATAAATTACTTGGAGTTAGAACAGTGAGGAGGCCAAGTTGGCTGATAACACCAAATTTTTTAGGGTGGTTAAAACCCTAAATAATTGTGAGTAGTTCCAAAAGGAGCTGTCCAAACTGGGTGAATAGGCATCAAAATGTCAAATGCGGTTCAATGTAAGCAAGAGTAAAGTTGGGGCAAAAAGTCACAACTTCACGTATATGCTGATGTGATCTGCATTACTAGTGACTGACCAAGAAAGAGATTTTGGGGTTGAGCAGCTGCTATGAAAACTAAAACTCCATGTGAGGCATGGGCAATTAGAAAAGGAATTGAAAATAATATCACCAATATCATACTGCCTTTATACAAATATGTGGTGGAACCATCCTTGTAATATTGTGTACAGTTCTGTTCACTGCACTAAAAAAGGATATTGTAGACTGCAGAAAAGGGCAACAAAAATGTTCAGGGGGCTAGAGCATCTCCCCTATGAGAAGTTACAATGCCCGGGACTCTTTAGCTTAGAGAAAAGATGAGTGAGGATAAGCATGATAGAAGTGTAATTTGAGAAATTAGCAGTCTTCATGAATTTAAGAGAGCCGTGAAAACTGATCTCTTCCAGCAGGCCTACCCAGTTGAATTTTAAGATGTTTTTAATGATGTATTATTATTTTTTTGTTTTAATATTTCATCTATTTTGTGGTCCTTGTGTTTTATATTTGTTATTCCCTGCCTCGATCCGGAGGGAGAGGCGGGTTATAAATAAATTTATTGTTGTTGTTGTTGTTGTTGTTGTTATTATTATTAAAATTATGAATAGTTTGGAGAAAGTGGAAAGGGAGATATTTTTCTCCCTTTCTCATCATCATCATCATCCCATGAATCAGATTGGTAGGAGATTCAGGATAGATAAAAGAAAGTACTTCTTCACACAGCACATAGTTTAGCTATGGACTTCACTTCCACAAGATGAAGTGATGGCCACAGTTTTGGATGTTTTTAAAAGGAACTTCAAAAATTCATGGAGGAGAAAGCTATCAATGCCTTCTAGTCCTGGTGGTTGTATGCTACCTCCAGTATCAGAGGCAGTGTGCCTATGCGCATCAGTTCCTGGGGAACATGAGCAGGAGAGTGCTGTTGCAGTCATGTCCTACTCGTGGATTCCCTGTGGGCAGCTGGTTGGCCACTGTGTGAACAGAATGCTGGACTAGATGGTTCTTTGGTCTGATTCAATATGGCTCTTTTTATGTTCATATGTTCCTTCAAGGAGATCTTAATGCATTCTTTCTCACTTGGTGTTATGTTTTCTTTTACTGGGAAGTTGGCAGCGACCAAATAAGAAGCCAACTCAGAACTGAACCAAAACTCCTTTTACTTCAGGTAAATAACTTGCAAACACAAAACAAACTAATTAACATTAGCTCGCCTCAAGGGAGGATTAGGCAAATGACAAAAGAAGCAATTGCTTTCTGTAAGAGACCAAAGAGAGAGTCCTTTCCAGCCGGGACTTAAGTATTCATCTTTAAGTTGCTGTGCTTCTTCTTACCGAGCCGTTCCCACCGAAGTCTCCCCACTCTGGCCTCGTCCGGCTTTAGCCTCCTCCGGAATATTGCATCCTTTAAAGTGTCCACCGGCTCCTCCTCCTCCTGGGAAGCTGGTCGAGGTTACTCAGCTGAAGATAAGTTCCCCTCCACAGCGCTAATCTCTGAGTTTCCATCCTCTGCAGCTGGAACAAAGACCTGGGGAATCAGTCTATCCCCGGGTGATACCAACAGGTCCTCTTCTCGTTCAGAATCTGATTCTGCCCCCTCCTCTCTCAACTCATCAGCCTGTTCAGGGTAAAAGGAGGCCTCCTCCACACGGGGCGTTTAATGAGCCTTGAAGGCTCATTATAAATTTTACCTACACACGAGCGGAGCGCAAAACGGGCGTACAGGCGCGTTATCTCCCCGATAATGCGCATTTTCGAACGCGCGTTAAATAGCGACTTTTATTTTGCTCCGGCCGTTAAAGCGCATTTTCGCTGTGTGAACAAGCGATTATGCGCATTAACTACCTGGAAAGCGCTTTTTGGGCATCTTTTAATGCGCTTCGCCGCTTCTCGCCGCCTCCCGTGCAGAGGGATTGTGAGTAAATGCGCCTCCGCGATAATGCGCATAATCGCGGAACCAGGCGCAAAGGCGCATTCTTGTGGAGGGGGCCGGAGTTAGACACAAGGGCAACTCCAGATGTGTTGGACTTAGGGTTGCCATACGTCCTGGAAAACCGGGAATGTCACGGATTCCAAGACATTCTGAAATGTCCCGGCCGGTCAGTCACAAATCCCGGATTCCTGGTCCGGCTGGGCAAGACAGAGAGAGAGAGAGGAGAGCAGAAAGCTCTGGGGCACTAGGACCCAGACAAAGAGAAGCGCCTGAGTTATTCCTCCTCCTCCTCCCCCCTACGGAGGAGGGACGGTGCATGGCTTCCTCAGCCATGAGGAGGATCCATGGCCGCAACCAGCAGCCTTCTTCCACAGCCCACCTTTTCCCAAAGCACTAGGTGCATGCTGGGTTCCCGCACGCCTCGTCCAGAGGTTTGACATGAGATTCCTGCCTCCTCCTCCCTCGGTTCAGCCAAGGACTTCAGGTTGGTTGAGTATTTCCCTTCCTTCCTTTGCTCTGGGACAGTGTGCGCCTCCTTTTTTAACCCACCAAGCTAACATGTTTAAAAGGCATTTCCCTCCTCCCTTTCCCCCCTCCCAGATGGATAGCCCTCCCGTAGTTTGTTGTAGCTAAACAACAACAAAAATAAACCTGTTAATCTTCACAATAACAAGGCTCTTGTGGCATCTTAGGCTACACATACTTGGGAGTAAAACCCATTAAACTCAAAGGCACTTATTTATGAGTAGGTGTGCATAGGGTTGTACTTCTAAAAACAAAAGGTGCAATCCTGTGCATGTTTAGATAAAGAAAGTCCTACATCTCCTAGCTTCCACCAGCCAGCATGACTGGCTAGGGCATACTGGGAGTTGTAGGACTTTTTTCTGTCTAAACATGCATAGGATTGCGGCCTAATAGATTTATGTTGGTATAAGCTTTTGGGAACTTAAGCATTCTAGTGTCCACAAAAGTATATGCCACAATACCATTCAGGTAGCCGGATTTTATGCAGGTTTGCTTGTAAATTCAGTGGGGCTTACACCCAAGTTAGGGGTGCCAAGGGCCTGTATGGTAACTGTTTTGAGTTAATAGGTAGATGGATTTTATATTTTCAAAAACGGAGAGACAACAATTGTCTATTTTCGTGTTCTCTGTAGTCCTGTGGGCACTGAAGCCATCACATCACCAGGCAGAGGCCAAGCTGAATGTCTGCACACCCTCCTCTTCCATGCACTGAGCAGGGGGTTGGACTCGATGGCCTTGTAGGCCCCTTCCAACTCTACTATTTTATGATTCCATATCATTTTATGATTAACAACACATGCATCCTGACTATAACATCCAGTTAGCTCCCCCACTACCATTCATATTACCACCACCACCCTGCTTTTTGTCACATCTTGCCTGATGAAGAGATCTGAAGATCTCAAAAACTTGTACATTTTTGTGATTTTTGAGTTGGCCTAATGAAAGTATTATGTTATATGGATTTCGATCTTTTCCCCTTATGGTCAACATGGCTGCCTTTGTTTTTGTTCTTTAGGGCACAATCCTATGCATGTTTAGATAGAAAAAACATGTATTTTAAATGCAAATATAAATAAATAAAATTTGTCCTGGTTTTGTGAATGCAGAATATAGCAAACCTAATGTGCAGGAAAAAGCAGGCATTTAACATTCTCCCATTGAAACCAATGAGATCGTACAACCCTATGCATGTTTGCTCATACATAAGTCCCATTGTGTTCAGTGAGTCTTACTCCCAAGTAAGTATGCATGGCATTGCAGCCTTAAAAGTACTTAACTTTTGTTGGATCATGCCTTAAGTTTAATTTGGGCTGTGTGTGTGTGTGTGGGGGGGGGTGTTGCCTTTTAAATATGTCTAAGAAAATCAACATTATCGTTGTTATTTACAATTCATTTTGATCTTGTCAGCTAGTGGCACAGAACAGTCCATATTCTGCTAGAGTCACCACTTGAACACGAAGTTGATGGCTGCTTTGGGGTTAAACAATATCTTTTAATATTAATATTGGGCAGTTAGGGTGGGGGTAAGTCTACATATTGAATTCTCCTCTAGCTTTTGAGAACTAGTGGATAAATGAAATTTAGTGTCATTTTTCTGTTTGATTGCTTAAATTGTTCTTTGCCTATTATTTATTTACAGATGCTTAAGTACTTTAGGACTGTTTGTCATTTAAGGCCTAAAAGCCTGGAAATCTATTTGGGGAGAGGGAGAGAATGAGTTTCTGTGTGTAAAGGAAAAAGAGCGGGAAGTTTGTAAGTTAGAAAGAGCGGGAAGTTTAAAATGAGAAAAGAGCGGGAAATCTAACCTATAAAAGAGCAGCACAAACGTTACCATAGAGAGGAGGGAACAAGAAGAGCAAAAGAGCGAAATCACTAGAAGAAAACAGGCTCATTTCCTTACTTCAAGAATCCTGCTGATTTAACTGTACATTAATGAGGATGATCAGGGATCTGGAAACAAAGCCCTTTGAGGAGAGATTGAAAGAACTGGACATGTGTAGCCCGGAGAAGAGAAGTCTGAGGGGAGACATGATAGCACTCTTCAAGGACTTGAAAGGTTGTCACACAGAGGAGGGTCAGGATCTCTTCTCGATCAACCCAGAGTGCAGGACGTGGAATAATGGGCTCAAGTGACAGGAAGCCAGATTCCAACTAGACATCAGGAAAAACTTCCTGGCTGTTAGAGCAGTACAACAATGGAACCAATGACCTAGGGAGGTGGTGGGCTCTCCCACACTAGAGGCATTCAAGAGGCAGCTGGACAACCATCTGTCAGGGATGCTTTAAGGTGGATTCCTGCATTGAGCAGGGGGTTGGACTTGATGGCCTTATAGGCCCCTTCCAACTTGTACTATTCTATGATTCTAATTTTAGTACTGTTTGAACCACTTAAGCCTTTCTTTCTCTTGATTTCAGAATAGCAGGGCATCTGTCATTCTTTTCTGCCAGTTTTCTTTGATCAATTATCATTTTTTCAAAGAAAGTGTTAGATCTCTCCATTAAACCCTGACGGGCAGTATCTGGCAAAAGTCATGCTCCTCTCTGCTGTTCTGGTGTGCCCTGATACAGAGCCCTTAGCTATTCTAGCCTGCCCTACTGCAGACTCTTCAAACTACTTTGGCTACTCTTGCAGATTCTCCAACTGTTCTGGCCTGGCCTGTCACAGACCTTGTGAGTATTTTTGCCTGCCCTAAGACAGAAGTGTTGGAAGTGCCAGGTTAATAACGGTTATTTTATTAATGTTTATGCATTCTGAGTTATGTCAAATGACTTATGTATTTTAAATGCAAAAATAAATAAATACATTTTAAAAATTGTCCTGGTTTTGAGGATTCGTAATATGGCAACCCTAGTTGGACTGCAACTCCCTTTATTCCAAGCTAGCATGAGGATTAGGGAAGACTGAGCTATGGTGATGGCCAATGCCTTAGATTGCTTTAAAAGAAGATTAGACAAATTTAGAGAGGAGGTCTATTAATAGCTATTAGCCGTGACAACTAAATATAGCCTCTGAAAACCAAATGTTGCAGATAATTGGGATGGGGGACCATGCCGACTGAGCCATGCATTGCCTCCATTGCTACGCCTAATGATTGCCAGTAAGAATGTGATTTGCCCCTCCCCCTTGAAGATACTCCAGAAGCAGTGCAAGCAAGATTCCCATCAGCGAAACATCACACCAGTCATCTCTGGACCAACCTAGTTATGCCATAACTCAAATGAGCTTAATACAATTCTGCACCTGTTGTTAAACAAACATTTTTTTTTGGACTTCATCAGACTTGTTTTTTTTTTAAAATGGTTGCTTCAGTGATATAGTATTAATGGAATTCTTACAGAATTGGTTATTAAGAAATGTGTATAGAAGTTGCCATACAAGATGATGTAAATTGTTATCTCTTCAATCTAGTATTGCTACATAGCAGCCACATTATTTTTCTTATTTGAAGAGTTCAAAAAATAGTATGTATGTATATATATATATATATATATATATATAATTAGAAATATAAATTTAAAGGTTCTCTAAACTGCACGTTTAACTGAACTTCAGCAAAGATAAAGTCTCATTCAATAAGAAGCAGTGTTTATTTATTAATAAGCACATGAAAAATACCTACAAAGTAAAACATATTTAGTATTTATTTTTACATCTGCTATTTGGTCTAATGCTTATTAAAAACACTTAAATTTGAAATATGTATTGCTTACCTTTCTGAGCTTTCTAAATTGCTGTATCATATGTGGTAAAAACATACCATGACTTGGAACTGCAAACTAGATATGTGAATAATATGGTGTATTCTATTATATTTTGTAACAGTGCCCCAATGTTTTTCACACAGGGTGGATCCTGTTCCACATGATGCTCCTAAGCCTCCAGGATACACACGCTTTGTCTGTGTATCTGATACCCACTCCAGAACAGATCCAATCCAAATGCCATATGGTGATGTTTTAATACATGCTGGTGATTTCACAGAACTGGGACTTCCTAGTGAAGTTAAAAAATTCAATGAGTGGTTAGGTGAGTATTATGTGACAGATAAATTTGAAATTTAGTTTCATTTAAATCATGTATAAAACTGTGTCTCTGCTTCTGAGTGAAATATTATGCTCTTGGGACTTTTGAATATTAATTTTGCCTTGGTGTTGAAGGCAGTGATCATTATTGTGACTTAAAATCTTGCTACGATGTACTCTTCAGGTGTAAGAAGAAGCTATGTGAAGCCATCCACTTTTGCTTTTAGAAGCTTTAAACTGAATAAGGTATTCTATTCAGCAACTTTTAGCTGAAACTAAACTGTGGAACTTATAGGGATTTGCATAATAGCTCTTGCACACATTGATTCTTCCCCTCTGTAGGGCAGGCGGGGGGGGGGGGGATTGTTGTGATTCTTTGTTTTACCCTGGAGGCTGCTAATTTTTCTGTCTGAGGCTCAGCTGCACTGCAGCCCTGAAATCCAAGCAAAGCAAAACAGGTGCATGTGGTTGCTGCCTTGGATAAAAATGTAGATGCCTTCTGTACCAACTGTTGGCATGGATCATGGAAATTCTGTTCCACTGGGCGAGCAAGCAGTGATGTTTATGCACTCCTATAATGTTCTGAATATGCTTTACAATAAAGTGTAAATAAAGTCTATATGTATATATATATATATATATATATACACACACACACTGTTTTTCATTACTGACTGGCTGTGCCACTATTGCCATGAAATGGAATATATTCAGATTTCCATTTTGCGTGACAATCCTGAGGAAAAACCAGGCAAAGACTGAGATTTCACACATAGTATTGAATATAGTATTTCTGAATAAATGTAGTATTTTGGAATGAATAGAGTTTAATATGTCATAAATGGATTGAACCAATGGTAAGAGTTATGACACACTTTAAGTAAAGTAAGGAAAGTGGTCTTAGGGTTTGTAGAGGGAACTTTCAGGTTCATTTGGAACACCAAGGACAGGAACTATCTTTGCTACTGCCTTTTCTTTGGGTGACCATTCTACTATTCAGTCACAACAATATTAAAATCCTGGATTTCTCCATTTTTGGCAATTCCCACTTCTGTTTCTGGGTGAAAAAGAATATAAGGGTTATCATTTATGTGAGTCTATAAATTTAATCCATGGTTAGGAACAGTGGAAACATTAAATGTTAGGATGTGAGTTGAGGAAGAAGAAAAGGAAAATGGAGGGGTGAAGAAATAAGAATGGTATGCTTAAAAACATAGTGAGCACTTGAGGTTGGAAGACAAAGGTGGAGGATGCATGCCATGATGTTTAAAAGAAACTCTTCTCCTTAGGGCCACCCGGAAGAAGTCGGGGGCATACAAAATGCCTGCCACCTTTGTGTCCTGTCATCCGTTCCCCCCGGGCAGGCCTTGTGCTGTATGGGGATGTTTCAGAGGAAAGAAAGGGAAAATGAGATCTTTCACTTTCACACTCTCCAGAGCATTTCTGTCCCTGCTATGTAACATTAAAATGTTTATGTCTGGACTGGCAGCCAATTTCAGGCCTGAGCCCTCCTAGTACTGTATAGTACAGCAGGGGAAGGCCTTGGCCTTGAAAGAGGAAAAAAATATTTCCCCCCTCTCTCCCTCCATATCCTCCCCACCTCGACAGATCTGAACATAATACTTCTGTTCCAGACTGGCTAGAACCGTGAACAAGAACAGTCCTAGCAGATGGGGAGACAGTGCAATATTTTGCTACAGCCCCTATGTATCACTTTATAGGAAGAAGGTAAAATCTATATTAGTCAGAATGCTCATATGTATTGCGGATACCTCTTCGACACATTCTCTTCTGTATTAACAGCAGTCAAATATAATCATAAATGGTCCAAGACACTCAATGGCAGTTTATTTCTCACTTACAAATTGCACTCAAGTTTCTTGCTTTAAAGTACAAGTGATACTTTATACACAAATGCATGTAATAAAAAAACAAAGTGGGGGGCAAGAGAGTTTGTCTTCAAAATGGTACTGAAAAATGTAAGGAACTTTTTAATAAAATAGGAAATTTGGTCAATTCCTTTTTGGTGGAAAATCTTCCTCAGGGACACTAAAGAACAGCAAACCATAATTCAAACAACAATATAAAAATGCTATATATATATATATATATATATTAGGGGTGTGCATCGGATCAGATCGGATCCACGATCCGAATCCGATCTGCCCCAAATCGGAAAAATCCGATCCACTGAGGTCCGATCCGGATCGGAAAAAAATCGGCGGATCGGACACCATTTTGAATGCTTTTTCCCACAGCCAAGTGTTGTGTTACAAAAACACCTGTAACTTTTTCATTTTTAAAGATAAAAGGATGAAACTTGGGCACTTTGCAGATGGGTTAGGGGTAGTTTATCTGTGAGAAATTTCAGAAAGATTGGTGCATGCATTTTGTGGCAATTAATTTTTTAATAAATAACCAGGAATGCCTATAACTGTTTCATTTTTAAAGTGCCACACATGAAACTTTGCCACATTGTAGGTGGTACATTGGCACCTATGTGTGTGAAATTTCAGAAACGTAGGTGCTTGCCTTGTGTGGCAATTAATTTTAGAAAAATGGGTAGTAGTGGGGTAAATACAGTTACGCCTCCCACTTTTTTATTTTTAAAGATACAAACAGGAAACTTGGGCACATTACAGGTAACACTTTGCTTGATATGTGTGTGAAATTTCAGAAAGCTAGGTCCAGGCATGTGGTGGCAAGATATTTTTGAAACAATGAGGAAAGAAACACCTATAACTTTTTTATTTTAAAAGTTAGAAGTCTGAACATTGCTCACTTTGTAGATGGGTTAGGGGTAGTTGTCTGTCAGAAATTTCAGAAAGTTAGGTCCAGGCATTTGGTGGCTACGAATTTTTTAGATTAAAAGATCGGGATCTGATCTGATCCACCCAACCCCCGATCCGATCCGTCCCCCCAGGTCCGATTCCGATACGCTATCCGATCTGGGGGGGTCAGTGCATATCCCATATATATATATATATATATATAGTTACTAACTATAATCCTGAAGTGGGTGTGGGGTTTATAGATGGAATGTGTGCCTGATGGTGCAACATTTTTTTTGAAGGCCCTATTTGTACCTATCCGTCTGTAACCTTTACTGTCCATGTGCAGATAATAAGGGCAAAACCTGGGAAGCTTTGCAAGGTATACGGATCCTCTTTCCTACTCACAGAAACAATTGGCCTTTGGGCTAAGATCAAGTGTAGTATCATGTTCTGCAATAGTTGCATATGCATACTTTGTTCGTGCTATTAAGGAATATCAACAGTGTTTGCGCGTGTAAAAAAATTGGGTGGCAGGACGAAGAGGGAGGAAAATGAATTTTAGCAAATTGAAGAGGGAACGGAGGAAAATGCAGTAGGTTTGGGTGGTCAGGGAGAGAAAAGTAAGCCAGTGGAAATAACAATGGAGAAGGGAAGAGGAAATTTCTTTGGCCCCAATCCAGTTTCCTGTGGGTTCTAACCTATATGAAAATGATTTGACGAATGATGCAACTGATGGAAAAGTTACATTGTAACAATCTCCCAACTTTTTATTAGAGAAGTATCAAAGTTATTTTCTAAGTTCTTGTTCTGATTCTCTCATCACTTGACTTCAGGTTCTTTTTCCTGTTTGGTTTCCCAGGAAAGCTCAAGTACAGTTGAAAAATGCAATTCCATACTTACTCAGAAATATGTCCCAGAAAGTCCAATGGGACTTAAGTGCGTATGGAATTGCAGCCAAAGAATTGTGCATGGTTAGTACAATATATGAGTTCTGTGGTTTTAGATGGAATATAATTTGTGAGAAACCGGTTGATTTCTTCATATTGATTCTGTAATAGTTAATTTGTTGTGCTGTTACTGTTTTATTCTTGCTTGTGTAGTGTCATCTTTGAATAGTATGTGCTGTTTTAATGGAATGCAGTTTTAAATGTCTCACAAGGAGACTTTATTATTTGCATTAGTATCTTAATTATTTACACTAAAAGAAGCAAAAAGCTGCCCAGATTCCTTGACAGAATTCCATGTCTCAAATAAACCACCCATGTGCCCCTTTTCTCTCTTTCTCCTGCTCTCTTTTTGTCTGTGAACTTGCTAATTTGTCTGAAGGAATAATTGACACCATATGGCACATGAGCTTCCACGCTCTCCCACATCGTCTTGCTCTCTCCCAGATTGCATCCCTCAACCCCCTTCACTATTCTCAATATTTATTCTCTGCTTTCTTCGGTTTTGTCGCTCTCTAAATATTCAAATCTATATAGCCATCTAGTCTCAGAAATCTTTCTCTCATATTCTCCTGCCTGTCAAACTGTCCTTTCACACCATAGTTTTGTCCAGCTTCATTGCTCATGCTAATTACTTTCTCCCTGACGTCTTCATTACTTATGTTAATTATATGTTGCTTTAAACATCTTCCAAGGTCTGTCCATATTTATATTTCATACCATGTCTCCTGTCATTTGCTGTATTTCAAGCTCTAAGCATTGCATATGCTTCTCAGGCAACATATAAAGCTTCTCACAAGTATCCCCTGTTCTCGGCCTGTTTTTAAAGCCTCTTCTCTATATCTCTTTGAACACAACCATCTCTTTATGCTCTTACTTATATACCATAAAAATAAAATGATATTTATTTTGATAGAAATTAACTATAGGTTAACCGGGTACTTCAAAAATAATAATAATACCACTGGTAAATAGCAATTCAAACCTCGTCATCCTGCCAGGGTTACAGTTAAGATTTGTTGCGCAGTACAATTTATGGACACTTTCTTACAGTGCGCATAATCGCTGAAGCGCATTTACGCCTATTACCTCTGCACGAGAGGCGGCGAGAGGCGGCGAAGCGCATTAAGGGATGACCAAAATGCGCTTTACAAGTAGTTAATGCGTGTAAGCGCTTGTTCACATAGGCAAAATGCGCTTTAACGGCTGGAGCAAAATAAAACTCGCTGTTTAACGCGCATTCGATAATGTACATAATCGGAGAGATAACGCGCCTCTACGCCCGATTTGCGCTCCGTTCTTGTAGAGGTAAATTTTTTTAAGCCCCTTGAAAGAGCATTAAACCTCTCTTGTAGAGGCAGCCATAGAGGTCTATTCAGAGGCAAATTTTACTGAGTTAATCTAGAAAGGTATAACATATGCCACTTTGGACACTTAAGGGGGAAAAAAGCAGTCAGTAAGTGAAATAAAGTACCATACATCAACCTATTCCTTCCCTACCTTTGTAAATTCCAGACCACAGATCTGTAAATTTAACAGCTGCTCCCTCCACACCCTCAAAAAGCTTAGTCAATTGTTTAGTCAAATATTGTCAGTAAGCAGTGAAATGTTTAATTAACATTCAATGTAATAACATTAGCTTTTTCCTAAATATTTAATGCATTAAAATTTTATCTGAGAGAGGACTTCATCAATTACAAAAAAGTTAGTTAGCTGTTGTTGAGAGACAATAAGATAACTTCTTAATCAGCTGTAATTATTATTACTTGCAAATAACTATGTTATGCAAAAACAAACTTATGAGTCAAATATGTATTTATACGTTTTGTGCATTGCAGTAGAAATGAGAACGGATCGCCAGATTGACAGCTATAAAGGTCTCTATAATTTAGTGTAAAAAATCCCCAGAATTTTGTGTAGAAAACTATGAGGCAGCCACCTTGCTGAAGCTCAGCAGGTCTGGGTCTGGTCAGTGCTTGGAGGGGAGACTACATCAGAACCACATAGCTACTTTGAGTTTCATGGTGGAAGAAAGGTGGGATATAAATGTAATAAATAAAATGAAAATCTGAAGAATCTCCAATGATTTTTCACTTTACGTGACAACTGATTTTCTAATTTATTACTTGAGCTTACTTCATCCAGCTGTTTTCATACTACCTAGTATCTAATATTTACTCCTACCAGAGTTAAATATCTGATACCACTGTGAAAATATAGAGAGAACAAACATACAGTCACAGGCTTGCTTTTAGGTGTTTTTGAAACAGACATCTATAATTGAACAGCAATTTGGGTGAAAAAACTACCTATCCATTATCAGTTGCAATGCAGACACAAAATAGGCAGCCATGACTTGAAGTAGGATTTATACATTTGCAGATACTTGGCTAGTCAGTTTTTATAGCAATTTATTTGTCTAACCACTATAAATGTAATTTTAGATCTGGGAAGCTGCTATTCCAATCTCATGTACTTGGAAAGAAGTTCTATTGAAATCTGTGGGACCTTTTTTCAGGTAAATTGGTTTAGGTTCAGAATGGAAGTATATTTTTGAGCAAAGGCAATTTTTCTTCCCAGAATATATGTGCCCTTTTTTTGTTAACGTTGGTGCTTAGGTATAGAATATTTATTTGATATTTTAATGTTTGGTTTAATTGCTAGCTTTTACGTTTCAATGATGGTTAGATATAACAGTTTACAGATGACTTAAGAAGGTGTATTCATTTTCAAAGCTAATGTAAATTTTCAGACATCAGCCAAGTGTTTAAACACAGAACTGTCAACGAGATGCTTAAAATGCAATCTAAGACAGTTATACTATCTTTACTGTATCGCTCATTGCAATATTCTAAAAGGTTGAAATGAGAAAGGGAAAGTGTTAAGTGGGCATTTATATGATTGCTATTGCTCTTACAGAATACTAAAATATGTTCAATAAAATACCTAGAGAGAAGTAAAGCACAGCTGCTGTTAGGAGCCTGCATATCTGTCTCACTAAAGTTAGCATATCATTTTTAAAATATTCAGTGGAATATGGAGGGATACAAAAAAGATATCCATAGAAACTGATTCATGCCCAGATATGGAACTAGTGCTCTTTGCAAGACTGGAGCTCAACCAAAGCACTCTGTGGAATCTAGATGTGGTCTAAGTAGGCCAAGACTCAACACCAGTAGACCAAACTAGTCTAAATCATTACGGGAGCAATCCTGTGGTCCCTACTCAGAATCTGAGAGAATGAATGAATGAATGAATGAATGAATCTGAGAGGCTGTAGGATGTTTCAGATTTCCCGATCCAAGGTCAGGGACAGTGCCCCAATCTTGGAAAGAAGAATCAGAACTCTTCTACCTCACAGCCAGTGCAGAAGACCTCGGAGAAGGAGAAAAAGGGGTGTTTCAGTGGTGGGGAGAAAAGGAGACGAGACTGGAGAGGCCAGGAGGTGAGTTATACTGAGGCCTCTCCTTCCCTCTCACTATGAAGGGCTCTAGCTAGACAGGCAAAAAAGCCCATCGAGTGAAAAATGCAGGGTGTGAGGACAGGGAGGCGAAGATCACCTCCACCGCTCCATCCGCCCTGCATTGGATGATTAGAAGCCTCCAATTTTGGGGGATCATGATCATCAAGGGCACAACCCGTATGACTGTTCCCTAAGT
Organism: Anniella stebbinsi; assembly: GCA_029215795.1. NCBI lineage: Eukaryota > Metazoa > Chordata > Lepidosauria > Squamata > Anniellidae > Anniella > Anniella stebbinsi. The sequence continues at coordinate 97,612,344 of JARDYH010000003.1, forward strand.
CTTAAGGAAGAAACAACAATGCAAGTACAAAGCTAGACAAAACTTTAGAGCAGAGTTGCCAGGCTCAGATAATGCCTTTAAAGCTTCTTTCAAACAAAAGGTGAGCTTTTAAAGCCCTTGAATACTACTCCGATCCATAGAAGAATTCTCAGTTGCCCTCTAGTCCGTGCCATCCCCCTCCCCCAAATAATAATAATAATAATAATAATAATAATAATAACGATTTATTTCTTACCCGCCTCTCCGTCTGGATCGAGGCGGGGAACAACAACATGATAAAATACATAAAACTAATTAAAACATGGCAAATATAATTAAAACTGCATTAAAACATCCTAAAACATCCTAAAAACATTCTAAAAATTACACTGGATATGCCTGCCGGAAGAGAACAGTCTTTATAGCTTTCTTAAATTCTAAAAGACTGTTAAGTTGACGAGTCTCCTCTGGCAGGTCATTCCACAGTCTGGGAGCGGCAGAAGAGAAGGTCCTCTGGGTAACAGTTGTCAGCCTAGTCTTGGCCGACCGCAGTAAGTTCTTCCCAGAGGACCTGAGCGTGCGGGGCGGATTGTATGGGAGAAGGCGATCCTGCAGGTAACCTGGACCCAAACCATGTAGGGCTTTAAAGGTAATGACCAACACTTTATACTTCGCCGGGAAACTAATTGGCAGCCAGTGGAGCGATTTTAAAGCTGGCGTAATATGGTCACTCCTAGATGTACCGGTGACCAACCTGGCTGCCATATTTTGAACATGTTGAAGTTTCCGGACTAGGCACAAAGGTAGCCCTATGTACATCGCATTGCAGAAGTCGAGCCTCGAAGTTACCAGCGCGTGCACTACCATCTTTAGGTCTTCCAACTCTAGGAAGGGGCGCAGCTGGCGTATCAGCCGAAGCTGATAGTAGGCACTCCTGGCCGTCGCATCTATCTGGGCTGTCATTTGGAGCGACGGATCCAGGAGCACCCCCAAGCTGCGAACACAGTCTTTCAGGGGGAGTGTAACCCCATCCAGAACTGGTTGACACACCTCCAAACCCAGGTTGCGGCCTTTGACAGCAAGCACCTCCGTCTTGTCTGGATTCAGCTTCAGTTTGTTTTTCCTCATCCAGCCCATTACCGCCTCCAAGCATTCATTCAGAAGAGAAACACTATCCTTAGCAGACGCTGTTATCGAAGGCATAGAGAAATATATTTGGGTGTCATCAGCATACTGATAGCACCCCGCCCCATGCCTCCGGATGATCTCTCCCAACGGTTTCATATAAATGTTAAACAGCATTGGGGAAAGGATGGCACCTTGCGGTACGCCACACAGCAGCTCTTTCTTTGCAGAGCAGCTATCCCCAAGCATCACCATCTGGAACCTGCCCGAGAGGTAGGACCGGAACCACTGAAGCACAGTGCCCCCGATTCCCAATCCCCTCAGGCGTTCCAGAAGGATACCATGGTCGATGGTATCGAATGCCGCTGAGAGGTCCAAAAGTACCAACAGGGACACACTCCCCCTGTCAATACCCAGGCATAGATCATCCGCTAAGGCGACCATAGCAGTCTCAACTCCGTATCCTGCCCTGAAGCCAGTTTGAAATGGGTCTAGAAAATCAGTGTCATCCAAGACTACCTGGAGTTGAAAGGCAACCGCCCTCTCGATCACCTTGCCCAAGAATGGAAGGTTTGATACCGGTCTGTAGTTATTAAAGTCCAGGGGATCCAGGGAGGGCTTCTTTAGAAGCGGCCGTACTACCGCTTCTTTTAAACATGATGGAAAACTCCCCTGCCTGAGAGATGCATTAATAATATATTGTAATTGCGATCTAACCACATCTCCTCCCTGGATGACCAGCCATGAAGGACAGGGATCGAGAGGGCAAGTCGTCCCCCTCACTCGTCCAAGCAGCTTGTCCACGTCCTCGGTACTCACCAACTGAAACTGATCCAGTATAATTCTACTCGCGGAGTCACTGGACACTCCATCATAACGACGGCATTTAAGTCGGCTCTTATGCGAGAGATTTTATCTGTGAAATGATCATTAAAAGCATCGCAGCGAACCGCTGAAGGCTCTAAAATCGGATTCAGGGGGGAAGGTGCCCGGGTTAGACCCCTCACCACCCTGAACAGTTCCGCTGGACGTGAATTCGCAGACGCAATGCGCGCAGAGAAGAAAGCTTTCTTCGCTGCACGTATTGCCACCCCATAGGAACGAAGAAGTTCTCTATGCCGTGTCTTGTCGGATAGAAGTCGAGTTTTCCGCCATCGGCGCTCCAGTCGTTGTCCTTTCCGCTTCGACTCCCTGAGGTCTTCCGTATACCAGGGTGCCCTGTTAGAAGCGGGTCGGAGAGGACGTTTGGGGGCGATCGTGTCGATAGCCCTAGTTAGGTCTTGATTCCATCTATCGACCAGGGCTTCTACAGGATCGTCGACGATACCAGCCATAAAACCCTCCAAGGTTTTCTGGAATCCAGCAGGATCCATCAGCCTTCGAGGGCGGACCATCTTAATAGGTCCACCACCCCTGCAGGGGCGGGTGGTAGCCGTGATACTTACCCTAACCAGAAAATGGTCTGTCCATGACAACACGGAGGTATTCGTTACCTCCGCCCACAGATCCGTCTGTTCGGAACTGAAAACAGCATCGAGGGTATGACCCGCTGAATGTGTGGGTCCAGAGACCAAGTGGGATAGGCCCATGGTTGTCATGGATGCCACGAACTCCCGAGCTCCACCTGACAAACCAGTCTCGAATGGGATGTTGAAATCGCCCAGGACCAAAAGCCTGGGCGAATCCAACACCAGCTTTCTGCCAGTCCCAACTTCCAAAAACACCCTCTTCCCCTTCCTTTCCTTTTCCTGGCAAATAGCAGTGACATTGGGATAATAGAGGAGGGAGTCTTGTCCCTTCCCTCCCTCTTCATCCCCATAGTGCAGTGAATAGAAGCATGCCAGGCAGCAAAGCCCAAGTCCACATATCCAGCATGCCAGGGAGATAGAACATGAAGGAAAGGAAATAACAAAACTTCCTCCCCTCCTCTTCTCCCACTGTGTTCCACTGCTGCTACTTCTGTCACCACCACCACCACCACGACGTGCAAAAGAAGGGAAGAAGGAGAATGTTTTGGAGGGCAGCTAGTGAGGTATTTGGGGAATGGAGGAGGTTCATTTTTTCAAGCCTTCTGTTTTGAAAGAATCTAGATCATTTCCAAATTAACCCGAAGGGTAGTTGGTAGACTCACCCATCAGCCCAAGCAGTGGTAGTTCTTGTGAGGGTATCAATAGCCCATGTTGGGCACTGCTGGCCATTTGACAGCCAGGCGCCTGCTTTGTGCAACTCCAACTGTCCCTGTTTCTGCTGCTTCCCAGCCAGTAAGAGTGTGAGGCCCCTCTCCCCCTTGGTCACTGGTCATTAGTACTAATTCTGCCCGCTCTGCATCCTGATTAGTCCAACAGGGAGCAGGCAGCAATATAGAACTTTAGCCGTTATTAAGGAGGTTGCAAGTTGGCTCTTCTTGTTTTTTTATGTGGGGCTGTTGGGAGGATGTGATCATGCAAGTCAGGGTGCAGCGTGGCCTATGTGCCAAAGCAGCTTTCCAAAGCTGGAAGTAATTATTTGGGGTACAAATGCTGTAGATGCTTTCAGTTCATTTGTAATGTTTTGTTTAGTTTTGATACACGTGAGCAGTAATAATGCAAGCTATGGGACTTTATAAAAAAATCTGGTAACGTCCCACTTTTGTTACTCCAGTAGGTGAAGACCACAATATCTCATAACTTTGAAGTCCTCAGTATAAAGTATGCGCACTGCAGTTTCAAAATTGGAATGCAATGTGTTGTAATTAGTACATAAAAACTATAAACAGATTCCATTTGATATTCGCTAATTCGTAAAAGAAATCTCAAAAAAGTTAGTAAACAAAGCAATTATAAGCTATAAACTATAGACAGATACACACCCATTAGCTTGCAAATGCTATCATCAAGTTAATGAAGGTAGTTTAGAGATACATAACTGACCAAAAAACCCCACATGATATGAGAACAAAAGAATAGTTGGATCCTATCTTGTCTAGCATTCTGTTCTCACAGTGGCCAAACTGATAACTTTGGAAAGTTCACAAACAGGATATGAGTGCGATAGCAGCCTCCCACTTGCGTTCCATCGGCATCTGGTACTGATAGGCGTATTGCCTATGATACTGGAGGTGATATATAGCCATCATGAGTAGTGGTTGTTAATTGCCTTCTCCTCCATGAATTTGTCTAATCCCCTTTTAAAGCTATGCAAATTGGTGGCCATCACTACATCTTGTGGTAGTGATTTTCTTAATTTAATGATGTGTTGTCTCCCACCATTCAGCTTTATTGGATGACCCTGGGCTCTAATATTATGAAAGCAGTAGAAAAATGTCACCCTAACCACTTTCTCCACACCACGCATAATTTCATGTACTTCTGTTGTGTCTCCCTTACTTGCCTTCCTAAAAAGTCCCAAGTATCGTAAGCTTTCCCCATAGGGCAGTTTCTCCAGCCGTTTGATCATTTTCGTTACCCTTTTCTAAACCTTCTCCAGCTTTACAATATCCTTTTGGCAGTGTAGTGACCAGAACTGTACACAGTATTCCAATTATGATCTAACCATAGTTTTTTATATACAGGCATTATGATATTGGTAGTTTTCCTTTTGATTCCTTTTCTAATGATCCTTAACATGGAATTTGCCTTTTTCACAGCAGACACACAATGGGTCAACGTTTTTCATCAAGCTATCCACCGCAATCCTAAATTCCCTTTTCTGGTCAGTCACTGCCAGCTGAGGCCCCATCAAAGTATATATGAAGTTAGGATTTTTTGCCCTAGTGTGCATCACGATATATTTGCTTACATTAAACTACATTTGCCATTTTAATGCCCATTTCTCATTTAATGCCCATTAACATTCATCTTGGGCCCTTATTCTCCTTTTCATAGGAGCCCTACTGGCCTGTCACTTGAGGCGACAATGCTCCTGGGAGCCAGGGGATTGTTCAGCCTCTGCAGCAGACTCCTCTCCCCCCTGACAGGTATGGACTTGAAGCCATCTCACCCAATGGCCCAGGCTCCTCCTGGTCTGATGACAGGGACTAATCTAAGGTGCTTTAAATTTTGGGGAGCTCTAGCTGTTCCTCTAAAGAGGATTCCTCCAGTGGGAGCATGACACAATCTGACCAAACTTGATGGCATTCACAAACTCTGAGGTAACTCTCCTCATTGCTATGGAATCAGTGGCTGCTATTCTCTAGAGTTGACTGTAGAGGATATTTGTAGATTAGCAACAATGGGTACAGGAACTCACCATCTTCTTTCAGAATTTGAAGAAATTCCCTGGTTTCACAGATTGTGCTGTTGCCAAATTCCCAAGCTAGTATTCTGCATGATAGTGTGCTCATCACACATAATTCTGAGCAATGAATTTCTTCTTGTCACTCTTTTCTGAGAACACCTTTGTCAGTTGCTGAAGCAAGACTGTAGCGATAGTTTCAGCCTAAGGGTCTTCCAGCTGTATGTGCATAGAAGTGTTCCACTGTGAGCCCTCTTTGTCAATGGGCTGGAAAATCAGTATGGCTTGGCAGTATGTGGAGACATCTGTGGTGTTGTTAGATTCAATAGCCATCAAAGGATTGCTCTTCAGCTGTTGTTTGATGTGATCCTTTGTCACCATCAGCATGTAGGCCAGCAGTTCTGGATTGTCTTCAAGAGACCTCTGAATACTGTGGCACTGTGAAATTCCATGTCTGAGTCAATGGCCAGCATGAGATTAACTAGACTACTGAAAACTCTTGGATCCTCCATCTCATTGTAAGCATCGAAAGCTCCATAGAACTATATGCAGTTGATAGGTTACAAAGGAAAAACAGAAGTTATAGGATAATGAAATAGAGAGGACAGTTACAAAAGCACAATTCTTCAGGAGCTAGATTCTGTGGGGAATTCAACAATCGGAGCATAAAGGCAGCAGCCCTTCTGCACTGTTTGTCCCCCAGTAACACACTGCTTTTGAAAATGAAAATTCCATTATCATGACATCTATCAAAGGGTATTAGTCATATATCTCCATGGATGTCTAAATCTCTATGGATGTGTTTAATCCCTTTTTAAAAGGTTATCAAGTCCAACACCCTCAACACCTTGTGGCAGTGGATCACGTGAGTAAACTATAGATTTGGGCAGAAAATTAGTGGAGAGGGCATTAGGATGCAAAATTTGGAGCAGGGTCGAGAAATTGGTTGCATGGACACAGAGGAAAACTTTACATTATGGAAAGTGAGGGGTGCCTTCTTTCTCTGGATTTTCCCCCTACTGGCTGCTGCTGATTGACCAGCTTCACGGGCCTCCCTGTGCTCTGCTTACTCCCCACCCCAATCCTGTTCCCCCCTGCAAAAAACATTCACACACCTGGAGGCTACCTGATATTGGGGATACAGGTCCTGCATGCCCATCCCTAGCAATGTGAGCCCATATGCATAAGCAATGGGAAAATACAATTTCCAGAATTGTATTGATCTGGGAGTTCTGATTTTGTTGGGTCCCAGTCATATTAGATTCTTTTGTTTACAAAGATGAAATAAAGCCACTTGTGCAAAAGGATGACAGTTTATTGATAGAAAATGGATACATAATATATATGCAAAGGAAGTTCACAACTCTCTTCGGTTGACAAAGCAGGCACCTTTGCCACGAGCTGAATGTCTGTCTGGGCCCCAAGATAGACGAGAAACCGTTCCTAGAGACACGAAAGTTCTCCAAGCTGGTAATGTGAATATTCCCCCTTTAAGTGAGACCAAAGCACAGATTGGATCTTATAAGCTTCTCTGATAGATGCCTCCTCCAGTTCATGGGCTGACAGGCAATGTCTCTCTCCCTTCTCAGAATCTTACAGGCCAACACACACACACACACACACACACACACACGCACACATGCACATATGCACAGAGAGAGAGAGAGTCAGGAGAAGGAGGCTTCTTTTTTCAAAGGTGCTCAAAGCGTTGCAGACTGGGCCTCAATATTCCAGCATGAAGGGGGAGCTTTTAAGCTCTTCTGTGAGAATCAAGGCATGACACCCATATCTCTTTCACTTCATGAGATAATTGGGCAAAGGCTTAGCAATGTGCAGTTGTTGGCATATGGAGCTGTATTTGCTTGAAACCAATTAAGGCACGTGAAAGGCCTGCCTAATTAACTATAAAGCTGCCAGGTGCCAGCTAGGCCAAACTATACAGGTCTCTGGGTGGCTACCCACCAGCATATAGGAATAGTGTGAAGTCCACCTCTTTGCACACCAACCAACTCACTATAAGAATGATGTATGCAGAAGCAATTTCCTTTGCAAATGAATGCTTTGAAGTACTTTGAAATGTCAAAAGCACTCTGCATGATTTAACTTTATGTCATATGATTGTGCTCCTCCAACTGGTGAATACTGAAGTAGCCTTGGATTAGTTCTATATATGTCAGAGGGACGTTAGTGCAACTACATCCCATTGGCTTATATGATTGATAGATTCCATTTTGCTTACTCCAGTCTTGTGATTTACTTAAGGCACAGAAGCTCCCTACATTGAAAGTCTTTCCTATACATTTCATTAGGAACATAAGCTGCTGCCATTTACTAGGTCAAATTGTTTGTCCATTTAGCCCACTATTGACTGGCAGTGGCTTTCTAGGGTCTAAGGCAGAAGTTGTTCATATCACTTGCTACATGTTCCTTTAAACAGGAGATGCCAGGGATTGAATGTGTGATCTTGTATATGCAGAGCATGTGTGCTGCCACTGAGCTATGGTCCCTCCAAAGAAGGAGGTCAAATACTGACAAATATTTTGGTTCAGGGGCTCCAAATGAGAGATCCGTTTGTGCGTCTGAATGTATATAGCTGAATGTATATAGCGTCTGAATGTATATAGTCTGAATGTATACAGCACAATTATACATACTTATAAGATGGTAACCTAGAATTTTATTTTGGGAAAACAAGTTATTTTTCTTCTTCGTGGTCTCTGTGCATCACACACTATGGGCTTGCGCCGGCGCCGAGCCTCATCCGGAACATTTCTATAGCCTAGACTTTTGGCGGGAACCCCTCCCCCCACCGCCCTATCACACATGCTCGGGTTCCCGCCTACCTCAGTGTTTTTTCGACCGCCTTGCTGCTTGCCTCGCAGGAGACTTCTCTGAGAACGAATTGTTCGTATTTGCGTTTCTTTTCGCTTGTTAGCTTAGACTTCTCTCCTTCTTCTTCCTTTCTCCTTCCTTTTGAAGTTCCTTATTAAAAAAAATATATAATAACTATCTTCTCGACTCTAGCTCCTTCTTTGTTATTTTTCCCCTGTTAGAGTGCCTTATGGCCCAAACAGCTTTGTTCAAGAGCTGCACTTCGTGCCGGGCCAAGTTAACTCTATCGGACGGCCACTCCCGATGTCTCCTCTGTTTAGGAGAGACGCACATGGTCGATGCTTGTGCCCATTGCATGAGCTTCTCCCGCCAGACGCGGAAGAACAGGGCGGACAGACTACGGGCACTCTTGTGGAGAAAAGTGCTAGAGGCTGTAGACATTCCTTCTCGCCCGGCCCCCGTAGCAGTGTCTTCCGTTCCGGAGCAGATGTCTGCTGAGAACTCAGCGGCCCGGTTGGCCACAAAAGAACTTGCCCCCCCGTGGTAAAACCAAAGGCAAAGAAGCCAAAAAAGGCGGTGGCGACTCATGAGGAGGCCAACCGAAAGAAGAAGGTTAAGGCGAAGCATTCTGAGAAGCCTGTAAAAACCCACAAGGAACGCCCGCCAACAAAAGCAGCTTCCTCGATACCGCCTTCCTCTGGACTGGACTCGGTACCGATGCGTTCCCTGGTACCGATGGTGCACCCGATACCGTCGCCTTCGGCGTCCGTTCCTATGCTGCCGACAAATACCTTCTCGATGCCGATCACCCGCCCGGCTCCGTCGCCCTTGACGTCTCGCCCGGTACCGAGCCGACATCGACCCTCGTCGCCGTTTCGCTCGGGCTCCGTAGGATTGGCACATTCCCATCGGGATTGCCTTCGGTACCGTGATCAGAAAGACACGATTTCGAGCCACAGTCACCTTGCTCGATACCATCCCCTGCTCCGGGGTTGATGTGTGCGTCCGTTGACCGTTGGTACCGATCCCGCTCTCCAACTCCCTCTTGGGACTGGGATCGTTTCTTGGACCGATCTGCACATTCTTGGATCTCTCAATCGGGTCCCTTGAGGGTCACAACCACGCGCCATCGCGACATGGAAGACGACTCCGGGCATCGTCATTATGTCTTCGATCCCTTCACGGGACATCGCCTCTGGGACAGCGATGAAGATGTCTTCATACCACCGGTGCCTCCCAGACGCCCTCCGTCAGCCACCATCTCGGCACCGCCACCGGACTCACCGGTACCGACGCCACCGCCGGTGCCGACACAGTTGATGGACCTCCCGACGCCATCATCGCCTTAGTCTGTCGAGGACTATGCTTCAGACTCTTCATCCTCGGCCTCTACTCCTCCGTCAGTCCCCTCACCGGACGATACAGTAGGGACAGAAAAGCGAGCTTTCCCCTCAGTAGAAGTTAGTACTTTTGCAGAGCAGATGCTTCGTATGGCACAGTCGCTAGGAGTGGAGCACCAGCAACCTGCAGAAAAGTGCATAGACTCAATCGGATACGCCTACCTCCTTGGCCATGCCTCTAATTCCCACTCTGCTGAACACCGTTCAGGAGTCATGGAAGAACCCGTCTACCATGGGACCTGTATCCAAGCGTCTGGTTGCGCTTTATAAGATTCAGGAGAAGGATGCGGGGGTTTTATTCACGCACCCAAAGCCCAACTCTATGATTGTCGAGTCAGCTCAAGGGAAGTCCTCAAGGTCTCATTCGACACCTACTGACAAAGAAGGTTGAAAACTCGATACGTTTGGCCTCAGGATCTACTCATCCTCCGCCTTAGCAATTAAGGTGGCAAATTATCAGGCCTTGATGGCCAGGTACAACCTATTTATATGGGAGAAGATGTTGTCTCTTCTTTCGCACCTCCCGGATGAGAAAAGACAGGCAGCACATGTATTCCATACTGAGGCCGTCCACCTGGCAAAACAGGAACTGACGACTGCCAGACATCAAGTGGACTGCGGATCCAAGGCAATGATAGGGGCAATCGCCCTCAGGCGACATGCATGGCTCCGTTCCTCCAGTCTGCCTCAGGAGTCCAAGGTGAGGATAGAGGATCTTGCATTTGACGGCGAGGGTTTGTTCAATACCTCGACCGACACAACCATGGATACAATCCAAAAAGCCAAAACCACAGCTAAGAAAATGGGGTTTTACCCAGCTACAACTTCTCAGGTGTACCGTTCGCGCAGGTGGGTGCGACAGCAACCATACGCACCACGTCAGTTTCAGAGTCGGCAATAATGCTACCAGCATGTGCCCCAATCTACATACCAACACAAAAAGCCCTATCAACAGGGCTGCTACCGACAACAGCGCAACAGGTCGGAGACTTCGCAAAAACAACAGCGACTTTGACTCCGTTCCGGTCACCTCCTCTCTGCAGCCCACTTTTGGTCACCGACTACTACAGTTCCAGGACTCATGGCAAGAAATCACCTCGGACAAGTGAATCCTAAGCATTGTCAGACATGGTTACCAATTAGAACTAACTTCTCACCCCCCAACTGGTCTGCTCAAAGTCACTCAACCATCGGACGCACTGCTCTCTGAGGTAACCATGCTTCTCCAGAAAGGAGCAATCATCCCCGTCCACCATTCGGATCTACCAAGCGGATTCTACTCCCACTATTTCACAGTCCCAAAGTGAGACGGTGGCATCCGCCCCATCATGGATTTAAGAGGCCTCAACAAGTTCATCCCGACCAAAAACTTCCGTATGATCACGCTAGCAATAATTCTACCGCTGCTCAGATGGGATTGCTGGTTTTCTCTTATAGATCTAAAAGATGCTTATTTTCATATCGCCATCCACTGCTCGTCCCAGAAATTCCTCCGATAGATGGTTGGCCCGAAAGCCTATCAGTTCACGGTCCTCCCATTCGGCCTAAAGACAGTCCCCAGGGTGTTTACGAAATGCATTGGAGCAGTTTGTGCATTCCTACGAACTGCCGGTGTGGAACTTTACCCTTATCTGGATGACTGGCTGATAGTATCCCCCTCTCAATGCCAAACAGAGAGAGATGTGACAGTAACGAGGGAACTCCTCCAGAGACTGGGTCTATTCATAAACCAGGAAAAATCCGTGTTTATACCTACCCAATCCATCCAATTTATTGGAGTTTTCCTACACTCACCACTGGGAAAGGCATTTCTTCCAAGAGATCGGGCATCCACCATCCAGCGACTTACCTTACGCATCCTGGACTCCACACGTGTCAGCGCATTTACCCTACAAAGATTGCTGGGACTCATGGCCTCCTCTGTGTATGTGGTCAGATGGGCAAGAATGCACATGAGACCATTGCAGCAGTTCCTCCTGGCCAACTACGACCCATTCAGAAATCCGAACAAAGTCAGGCTTATCATACTGCAGAGCTTACGGGACGCCCTCAGGTGGTGGACGCTGCGTCACAACCTAACCAGAGGACTGCCGTTTGTGGAACAAGGACCCACAAGGACCCTCACCTTGGATGCGTCACTACTGGGGTGGGGAGCACACTGTGACCATCTGTCTATCCAAGGGAAATGGTCGGCCGTAGAGAGGACACTCCACATCAACAAATTGGAGCTCCTGGCAGTGAAAAAAGCCTTGCAAGCCTTTGCTGTACACCTCAGGGGTCAGCATGTCTGGATTGTATCGGACAACACAACGGTTGTCTGGTACCTCAACAAGGAAGGCGGGACTCGGTCCCCCCACCTCCTTCATCTAACCCTAAAAATTCTCCATTGGACAATCAAACATGGGATCCGCCTATCGGCCATCCACATAGCAGGGACAGACAATGTTCAGGCAGACGTCCTCAGCCGCCACTTCCAGGACACACACGAATGGGAGCTGGCTCCAGCGGTGCTACAAACTTTGTTCAGTCGGTGGGGACAACCAACAATAGATCTGTTTGCCACCCCAAGGAACGCCATCTGCATCGCGTTCTGCACGAGAGCAGGGATAGGCAAGGGGTCCCTAGGGGACGCTTTCAGTACGCCCTGGGGGAAAGGACTGGTGTACGCCTTCCCACCTTTTCCGCTAGTGGCCAAGGTGGTCACGACCCTTTCGTCGTGCCAGACGGATGCCATCTTGATAGCTCCATGGTGGCCTCGGCAGGCCTGGTTTGCGCCGTTGCTCCACCTAGCCAGAGGAGAATTCCTGCAATTACCAATATCTCCGGATCTGATTTCCAAAGACCACGGTCTAGTCCTTCACCCGGACCTATGACAGCTGCGACTCACCGCTTGGCGAATCCAGCCAGGTGGCAAGACCTAGATCTGCCTTCTCCAGTCAGGGCTATTTTGCGAGAGGCCAGAAAGCCCTCTACAAGAGCCTCATATAACAGAAAATGGACGAAGTTTGTTCAGTTTGCCACATCGAGTAAATTTGACCCTAGATCCTGCTGCATTCATGATGTTCTAGTTTTTCTACAGTCCCTCCACGAAGCGGGTTTAAAGACGACCCCCATTAAGGTCTACTTAGCGGCTATTTCAGTCAACCACGACCTGATTCAACAGTTTTCAGTCTTTACTCATCCTCTGTCCAAGTGCTTCCTCAAAGGCCTATGTAATATGCACCCGCCACTACGTCCGATCGTTAACTGCAAAACCCTTTGAACCGCTAGCCACTATTGACATTCGGCTACTCACCTTTAAAACTGCCTTCTTAGTTGCTATTACTTCAGCAAGGAGAAGCTCAGAGTTGTGTGCCCTTATGGTTGATCCACCATACACTCAGTTTTTTCGGGATAAAGTGGTCTTGAGACCGGACCCTTCGTTCCTTCCTAAGGTTGTATCCAACTTCCATTTTAACCAGGACATTATATTGCCCACTTTCTTTCAAGCTTTGTCAGATCCCGTTAGCGCAAAGCTCCATTCCTTGGACGTGAGGCGCACTCTGGCTTTCTACAAGTCTAGATCTGCAGACTTTCAGAAATCAAACTGTCTGTTTGTATGTTATGGTGGAAAGTCCAAAGGCCACCCGGTCTCAGCTCAAAGGTTCGCAAAATGGATTGTACAGACAATCTCTTTGTCTTATCAGTTAGCTGGGAAAGACCCACCAGGTTCCCTAAAGGCACACTCTGCCCGGGCCCTCTCCACCTCAACCGCTCTAGACCATGGGGTGTCGATTCCAGACCTATGTAGAGCTGCAACATGGTCCAACGCTTCTACTTTTGCGGCTCATAACAAGCTGGACATTCGAGCCAGGAAGGACTCTACCTTCAGTCGGGCTGTCCTGTCTTCGGTTCTTCAATAATGCCCAGCGAGTCTACCCTCCTCCTACCCTTTGCTGGTTATTCGCCCATAGTGTGATGCACAGAGACCACGAAGAAGAAATGCAGGTTGCTTACCTGTAACTGTAGTTCTTCGAGTGGTCATCTGTGCATTCACACAACCCACCCACTGTCCCCTCTTGGCCTCGCTGGTTGCGATCTGGTCATAGAGAGTATCTATTGCGCATGCATGCTATTTCTTATATATGTGTTTATTTGGTCACTTATTTTTATCTCGTTCGTGAGGCAAGTCGGTCTCATTGAACTGAGGTAGGCGGGAACCCGAGCATGCGCGATAGGGCGGTGGGGGGAGGGGTTCCCGCCAAAAGTCTAGGCTATAGAAGTCTTCCGGGTGAGGCTCGGCGCCAGCATGAACCCATAGTGTGTGAATGCACAGATGACCACTCGAAGAACTACAGTTACAGGTAAGCAACCTGCATTTCTATGGTGTAAGATAGTTTTTGTGAGTTGCCAGTGAGCATGGAAAGGCTAGAAAAATGCTGAGCTGCAAACTCATCAAAAACCGTTGTTAATTGAAAAGCTGACAGACCCATAACCAGAATAGTGTTTGTAGACACCACTATAATAAATGTGACTGTATGTTTAGAGTAATTTGCTAATTTGCTTAAGTAACGCCCATAGACAGCAGCATGGCATAAATATATTAGAGGAAGCAACAACTATAACCAGCTCTTACAGGGTTTGTTTAGTAGATGGATAGCTTAGATGAGCTAGAAAACATTTAGAAAATATAATGGAAGTGGAATTGTTGTTAACATTAATTTAGTATACCGTTTACTTCTACATTTGCCAAGGGCATTAGAACAGCAGTTCCAAACCTTTGAATGCCTAAATGTACTATAGCATTTGAGCTATATTATCAGTTTATATTTGTGTCTACATATATTATATAGCAGGGGGACTAAGGTTTGCTATATTGTTGAGCACTTCAAAACTGTATATGAAAATACAACTTATATTTAAGAAGTGCTTTGAATAACTTTACTTTTATCTTAAATGGAAAATCAAGATATGCACAACAGAACAGAAAAGAAGGATATTCGTTTTCAGTGGCTGCGTTCGGACAACACAATAGTCAATGGTGGGTTAATAGTCAACTCCACGGTTGATTATTGAGGGAATACTTCCCACGTGACATAATTACAATCAACCATGGTGTGGATTAAGGCCAGTGTCGAGTTGACTATTAGCCAACGGTGTGTTTGATTGACACATCCCCCTCCCCTCCTCAGTCCTCTAGCTGGTATCCCATCAGCCATTGTGAGTTCTGCTGGCTGGACTAGAGCGGCAGCCGGCGCTTTGGTTACTGTTGCCAGGGGACAGTATAGTCGCCAAAAAATAACCAGCTGTGTGTGACGAAATAGTCAACAGTGCCCGACACATGACATGATAACCAACGTTCAAATAATTGACTTTGCACAGTGTTGGTTATCTCCTTTGGTTATTTCAGCCGAATAACCAATCATGGTATGAAAAAGTCCTGACAGACAACACAATAACCCATCATTGTCTATTTAACCCACTGTTAGCTATCGTGTCATCTGAACTCAGTCAGTATATTGGTTCAGATTACTTTATAGCTGGATTTGCTAACTAATAATTCAAAATGCTGTATGCTCAAATTCAAGTAGATGAGTGATTTTGATAGGATTTGGAGGTTGTGTGTGTATGCGTTTTAGCCTGGGTAGAAAAATAGGTGCTTAGTGTAGAAAATGGGTAAGGATTGGTAGTTTGCTAAAGGGAACTTACTTTTATTTGCTGTGCTTTTTTATTTACTAAAGCCAAAGCATTGCTAATATATGCTAAGAAATGTGGGTGGGGGTTCCCTTTAATTTTTTACAGTGACGGCCAAGCTAGAAGTGGTAGCAGCAAATCCTTTTGTTTAAACACAGAACTGCCACAGTGGCATAGGAACAGGGGGCAGGTATTTTAATAGTAACAGGAGTGTACAAACAGGGGTGCTGATCCTTCTTTGCGCCCACTACTTACTTCCAAGGTACTTTCCCCCCAGTATTCTGGTATCAGAACTCAGCTGAAGAGAAAAATCCTTAAGAGTGTAGGATTGGGAATTTCACTGTCAAAAAATATTTGATTAATTGTCCAGTATTGGTTAAATAATAAACATGTAATTTTAAAGCACAAACTTTATTAGATCAACAAAAATGCATGCATGCCAACTCTGTCATGGAGAAGCTGCAGCAAAGGGTGGTTTGGGAGAAAGTTCTTCAGTACTCCTATCTTTCTGCTTCTTTTGCTGTTAAAATCTGTCCAATTTTATTCTCTGCCCTCCACCAGGTGAAGGTTGCCATCGTAACCTCTCATTTGCCCCATTGTACAAAAACTAATAGAAATGTTTCAGAAGAAGCTCAGGATCTCTCCTGAAAGGTGAATGATTGTTGTCCACCA
Source organism: Anniella stebbinsi (assembly GCA_029215795.1). NCBI lineage: Eukaryota > Metazoa > Chordata > Lepidosauria > Squamata > Anniellidae > Anniella > Anniella stebbinsi. The sequence continues at coordinate 97,628,237 of JARDYH010000003.1, forward strand.
GTGCCTGAATGTGATGCTTCCTTTCTGTGTAGATATGCCTACTTTAGTTCCATTTAAATCTATTTTATTTTATTTATTGAGAAAATATGTATCCCACCCTTCAATATGTTTATTTCCTGGTTAGGGTTGAAAATATTTTTTTTAACTACTAAAAGCAGCATATCAAAATAACATATAAAACATAAAAGCAGAAAAAAATAAAACACAAAAGAAGAGCAGAAAAGTAAACCAATTTGAATTGCTTGACTTGGGCAGTCACAGACGTGCAATCTGTATTTCACCCCTAGTTAAAACTGCTGTGCATTTCATCTTGAGACTTTCCTTAAAATGTCCAGCTACATCTTCATCATACTCTGAATGTCCATATTAGTCTAAATAACAAAGGGTCTTGTTAAATTTGTTACAGACTAACAGATTTATTCTGGTGTAAGCTTTCGTGAACACTGTCCATTTCATCAGATGTATATTACTATAATGCATTTATTTGGCCACATAAGTGTGTGCAGCACATGTCATTAGGGTGTGCACCCAGGGCTTTTTTTTTAAAAAGCAAACATTTATTGAATACTTGAATCATAAAGGACATTATTTTTATGCATTTATTTATTGAACACCATAGACACCGCAGGAGGGCCATTGCAGGGGGGAATGAGGAGATGCTCCTCAAGCCCCAGCATCGGCAGGGCTTTGAAGTGACACTGGCCGGAGGAGGGGTTTACAAGATGATATTAGCCTTCAGGGTCCCTCCTCCTGGTTGGGAGCAATGGTGCCCTGTCAGGGGCAGCAGCAACGGAGCAGCCATGAGGACCATTCTCGCTGCGTCTGGATCCCCTCTGGATCTTTACTTAGTGGCCTCCTTAATTTGGTGGTTATTGCTTGAGATATTAGGGTGTGCCTGAGCACACCTGGCACACCCCTTGCGCACACCTATGTTAGGTCAACCAAAATATAACAAAAAAGGTACAAGCTTTTAAGATCTCCAGATCGTTTCATCAGGATAGATGTTATAAAAAGCAGATTTGAGGGGTGGAAGAATAGAGGAGGGCTGGAAATAACAAAAGCTTTTGCCAGAATAAATTTGTTGAGGCACCTATGTCTCTTTTACTAGTGTACTACTAGGCAGTCTTTATATTAATCAAGCTGGGGATAATTTTAGATGCCGCTCAAACTACTCGGTAAAACTCAATTTGGCTCTAATTTATTTGTTTTCTTTTTACCTAGTACAGCACCTCCCCCACAACCCTGCTTTTTATAATATCATGCCCGATGAAGAGATCTGGAGATATTGGAAGTTTGCACATTTCTATGATTTTTTGTTTAACCTAATAAAGATATCACCCTAATATGGATTTTAGAATTCGTGTTATGGTCAACAAAGCTGCCTTTGCTGTTCTGGGTACAATTTGAATGATTATGCATACTTAATATTAGGGATGTGCGCACCCAAAAATATTGTATTGTATCGTTATCAGAATTTCGGACCAAAAAAATTATCGTCTTCGATAATATCGTAGGTGACTTGTATCGTATCATATTTCCAATAATTATCGGAAATACAATATTATATCGTTTCCCCATTTTGCCCTAGAGAGTTGATTTTTGAGTCAGAGAAAGGCCTAAAACTTCTTAATTTTCCAAGTTACAGGTTTGAAACTTGGTCACAGTGCAGATGGAGTGTTGCTAGTCATGTGTGCCAAATTACAGAACAATAGGTGCAATTGTCACTTGGAAGTAAGTTGTCAAGATCCACTGTTTCAGTTGGCATAAGGGAGACGACGTCCACAGTTCTCCTCTCATGCTCATCTCACAGATGGCCTTGAGGGGACTCATCTGTGCCCAATTTCAGATGCACAGCTGCAGCTGTTACTCAGAAGTAAGCTCTCTCAACAACACATGCACTGTTTTTTTTCTGGTGGTAAATAATGCTGCTGCTGAGAGAAATCCTCATATTTAAAGAGCTAGTCCTTAAAGTTGGGGACCTTACCGAAGGGCTGTAGGGGGACTAGCGGACTCATGTGACATAGCTTGTTCAATGAATTGATGAGGAAGTTTGCCTCTCCTCCAAAGCAAGATTTTTAAACCAGACGTAACGTAAGGTAGTACTACAAGCAGCCCTGCGACACGGGCCCAGTACGACTTACCAGTCAGATGTCGAGCCAGACCATTCCCAGACAGAGGCAGCAGCCAGGCAGGTAGGAAGGTGCAGGTAGGCAGGTTGGCAAAGGTGGGCAGCAGGCACAGCTGGGCAGAAGCTGGCAGCAGACTCAGATGGGCATAGATGCAGGCAGATGCAGGCAGCAGGCACAGCTGGGCAGCAGGCACAGGTGGGCAGCAGACTCAGGTGGGCAGAAGCTGGCAGCAGACTCAGGTAGGCAGATGCTGCCAGCAGACTCAGGTGGGCATAGATGCAGGTAGATGCAGGCAGCAGTCACAGGTGGGCACAGAAGATGCAGGAAGGAAGGTTCTTCGGTCAGTCAGTCAGGCTGAAGGCCCCCAGGAAGCCAGGCTCAGGCTGCACCTGAAAAAAATAGATGAAAAGGGAAAACCAAGTCAATGAGTGAGTGGTCCCCTGCTGGTCCCCTGAAGGAAGCCCATCCCCACCCGTGCCGCCTGCTTCACTCTCAGGCAGCAAGTCCTTGATTTTTTTTTTAAAAGCTACGACAACCAGCCCTGCAAGGCGGGCCAAGTACAATGTACTTACCTAAAAAATGAATCAGCTAGACGTGGATGCAGTCAGGCAGTCACAGGTGGGCACAGAAGATGCAGGAAGGAAGGTTCTTCAGTCAGTCAGTCAGTCAAGAGGCCCAAGGAAGCCAGGCTCAGGAGGCTGCACCTGAAAAAAGAGATTAAAAAACCCAAATCAATGAGTCCCCTGGTTCCCAGGAGGAATCCAGAGGAAGCCCATCCCTGCCCGTGCTGCCTGGTTCACTCAGGCAGCAAATCCTTATTTCTTTTTAAGGATACAACAACCAGCCCTGCAAGGCAGGCCAAGTACAACTTACTTACCCCAAAAATGAATCAGCTAGATGTGGATGCAGGGAACCAGGCACAGGTGGGCACAGATGCAGGAAGGAAGGTTCTTCTTCTTTTTCAGTCAGTCAGTCAGTCAGTCAGTCAGTCAGTCAAGTCAGGCAGAGGCCCAAGGAAGCCAGGCTCAGGAGGCTGCACCTGAAAAAAGAGATGAAAAGGGAAAAACAAGTCAATGAGTGAGTGGTTCCCTGCTGGTTCCCTGAAGGAAGCCCATCCCCGCCCGTGCAGCCTGCTTCACTCTCAGGCTGCACGTCCTTGATTTTATTTTAAGGCTATGACAACCAGCCCTGCAAGGCGGGCCAAGTAGTCTGACTTACCATGAATCAGCCAGATGTCAAGACAATACACGCTTCCTGGGCACAGATGTCAGGCAAGCAGATGCAGGTAGCAGGCGGAGATGGGCAGATGCAGGTGGAGTGCCAGTTGCTAGCTCGATGCACAAGTATGCCATAGAACTCAGGGCTTAATGCAGAGATCCAGCTACTGCACAAAGGCAGCAAACTGGCTGGCAGGCAGGCAGGCAGACAGACAGACAGACAGACAGATGAAGGCAGGACTACACCATAGTCAGTGTGAGATGCTTAGCATCCCCTCAATAGCTTATAGTTGGAGAACAAACAGGTTCCTTTGGAATCCTGCAATCAGAGTTGAGTTACTGAGCTGTGAAAACAGCAAATAAAAAAAAAATAGGCAGACAAAAGTAGAGCCTACCTGACAGGTGGGTCTCTCGCTCCCCAGAGGGCTTGAGGGTGGGGTGTCCCAGTAGGGGCAGGTTCACTTTGAGAAAGACGAGCTGCTCCACTAACAGCGTCCAAGCGAGAGCGGTGGGGTGTCACGACGTCGCCTGCCATCGAGAACACCCACTCACTTGGAACACTGGTTGGCAGGCAGCTCAGTCTATCTCGGGCCACCCGAGCCAGATCTAGCCACATCTGGCTCCGCAATGACCAGTAGGCCAGGGGTTCTACGGAGATGTTCTCCTTGGATTCTGCCAGGTAAAACTGCACAGCAGTAATAGCATCATTCTGATGGTTGGGTTGGTCGCCTGCCTGACCAACCACTTCCTGTAGGGCATTTGCCCAGAACCCAAGGCCTCTACTGCTCCTGCTGGGAGGGATGCTGCTTCTGCTGCTGCAAGGACTGCTGACCCGGGAAGCCGTGGCCGCCTCCTCTTCCTCCTCTGCCGCCGCTGCCTGCCCAAGCCTTATTTCCCGCGCAGCCTGAACTTCCCCCATCAGCAGTTCCACCCACCCGCAGACACTGTCTTTTAGATGAGGCTCACACATCGTGGCGAAGATGTAGATCCTGTCCTTCATAATGGGCTCCATCCTCTTAACTAGTCCTACCTTCAGCCTGTGAACCACTTCCCGCACATCTTGCGGGAAGTGCCTTCCGGTGGTGGGATCCCCGGCCTCCAGAAACTGCCGCATCTTGGTCTGGAGATGCCTGGCCACAGGGATCACCTGGTTGAGGAGGGTGGTGCTGCTGCTGAGGGTCTCTTTGGCCTCAAGGAAGGTCTTGAGGACCATCACCAGATGGGACATGGTATCCCACTGCTGCCTGGCTAGTGGTGCATGGATACTTATGTCCCCGACCCTGCACATTTCGTGCACAGCACGCTTTTGCTCCACCATACGCTCAAGCATGAGGTATGGTGGAGCATGAGGTTCCAGCGTGTGGCAACGTCCTGAAGGAGCCGGTGCTGCGCGAGATCCACTCCGCCTGCTTCTCCTGCAGCAACCAACTTCCTTTGACACTATGGTGGAAGTGTCCATCCACCCTCCAGCAGCTGTCCAGGATGTTGCGCACTGCTGGCACGGGAGGGGGAAGGTCGCTGCTGCTGCTCCCCATGCCAAGCCCACCCCTCACTACGAGGTTTAAGATGTGGGCAATGCAGTGGACCCCCTCAAACCCACCCTCACGCACTGCCCTGACCATATTGGCTCCCCCGTCCGTGACCATATAACCGCGGGTGTGCTGATGCCCAAACAGCCACCCCTCTGCCATGCAGTTAATGGCCTCGGTGATCTCCACTGCCATTTGGGACTGGTCCATGACTTTGGTATGAAGGAGGGCCCAGCAGTAGCCCTCCTTCCCAGTCCCACAAGTGATGGGTGCTTCCTTCCCTGAGGCTCCCCACCAGTGAGCTGTCAGGGACTGGTAAGCGTGCGCTCTGCCCTCACTGGACTAAATGTCCGAGGTGAAGTGCACCTTCTGTGCCTCTGCCTGGCACAGTCAACCCATAACCAACTCCCTGCATGCCCAGTACAGGGAGCATGCATGCACTACCCTTAGCAGCACACGTCTGCTAAGGGTAGTGCAAGACAGCAGTTTGTAGTATGGGACCACCATAGCCATCAGCCTCTTGAACCCTGCATTGTCCACAAGGCTGAATGGCTGGTCATCCAACGCCACCATCTCACCGATGCAATTGGTGAGCTGGTTGGGTGCTGGAAACCTCCAACGCGTGGTCCCATACTTCCCCCACCCCAGGTCTTCCATGGTGGCCTGCTGAAGACGCTTGGGGATGGGAGATGGAGAAGCAGCAGGAGCCTTCTGCTTGCCCTTAGTGCCACCACTCATGGGAGGTGCCCGCCTCTCTCCCAAGGAGGAGCGCATGGTGGTTCCTCTGGAGGTGGTAGCGCATGTTGGAGGTGGTGAGGTGTGCCAGTTTTCCCCCCCTGCAATGCCTTGCAATGCTGACATACAGCAAAGAGGGGATCCACAGCCACCTCAAAGTGGTCCCACACCATGCTGCTCCACTTGTGGGGTGAGCCAGTCTGCTCATCGCCAGTGCTGCCTGGACTCTGGGGTGCCACCACAGGAGCAGGGATAGAAGGCCTCGAAGTGGTTAGGGAGAGTGGCGAGGGAGCCACTTCGGCCAGCTGCTGCTGCTCCTCAACCTCAACCACCGGCTGCTTCACCTCAGCGATCTCAGGGAAAAGATCCCTGAGCACCAGGCTCCCTGCCTCAACCCCTGGAGCAGGAGATGGTGTTACCCCTGGTCCAAGGCCAGTGTTGCTGCCACCGGCCTCTGGAACTGGCTCTTCAAAGAGGTCCCTGCGGGCAGAGCTTTCAGGAGGCGCAGCTGGTGCCTCTGCCTGCTTAAGCGCAAAAACAGCAGACTTGCTCTTTATTTTCACGGGGGGGGGGGGGGGGGGGAGAGACAGCCACCCCAGAACTGCTCCCAGCAGCAGCATCTCTCCTAGACCCAGAGGAGCCACCTCGCCCAAGGCGTGCCTTAGAGCCGCGTTTCATTATGGTGCTGCAAAATGTATGCTTTGCCCAAAACACTTTTTGAAATGTGTGCTGCTTTGGCCACAGATGTGTAGTGCTCCTGTGTAGCACTAGCAGGCTACAGGACACATCAGCACACTCGCAGCCAATCAAGCACGCACACACACGCACACACACAGGAAGAGAGAGAATATTTTTTTTGGTATTTTTGGGGGGGGGGGGTTATAACAGGAAACAGGGAAGGGAACAACAACACACTCACAGAACCCCCCAGTTACGCTAACCTAACCCTCAATCAAACCAAGAAGCAGCACACACACAAGGAACGAACCTGAAACACAGAGGGGAACAGAAAGAAAGACGCAAGAAGAAAAATCGATAGAAGAAGAATCTACAATCGCTAGTAATACTAGTAAAATGCACAGACCTCTGCCAAAATACTCATTCTCCTTTCAACTCCTACGCCCGACAAAGATGGAGAACCCAAGGGTGGGGGGTTTATGTGGGGATATCCTTAGCCCTCCTCCAACATTGTGATTGGAGCTTGCTAGAATCCTTGCTGCACGATTGGTCACTGAATCTGTCAGTCTCAGCAAGCACACCCCACCTTCTAGCTCCGTCCATGTGGCGGCAAAAGAGAAAGAGCCTTACGATAAAACGATAAAATACGATAATTATCGTATGATTTTTTATCGTCTCCGATAATTATCATAGGGTTTCCTATCGTATCGTTATCTTTTATCATATGCACGATAAGGAGCATATCGTATCATTATCGTACATTTTAATGATACGATACACATCCCTACTTTTTATCAGACATGTAATAATAAATTGACTTATTGTGTTTTCTCCCTCCCTTTTAGGCAGCCTACCATATGAATACAAGATTGTGATCGCAGGCAATCATGAACTGACGTTTGACCAAGAGTTCATGGCAGACTTAATCAAACAGGACTTTTACTATTTCCCTTCTGTTTCCAAACTGAAGCCAGAAAGCTATGAAAATGTACAGTCTCTCTTAACAAACTGCATATACCTGCAAGATTCAGAAGTGACAGTGAGAGGCTTCAGGATATATGGCTCCCCTTGGTAAGCATTTAAAACTTAACAGTATGGATTAATACAGACATTTCTTGTCTATTGTTCATTTTTCAGTGGTTATACAACAGAAAATGTAATGGTAACTTCTATATAGTTCATAATAAGGTTTCAAAATTTAACTTGAATATTAAAACTTTAAATCAATTAAAAAGGTGCTCCTGATTAATCTGGCAGTGGCCTAGTTTGCACAACATGGTAATGCAGTTGTTTTCTTGTTAGTTTGAGCAAGCCAGCATGCCTGTAGGAGCAACAAAACAAGCCAGAAACTCTAAGCACCCCTGGTTTGTTTAGCTTGGTGTCCGAACTAGGAACTCTGACTAGTCTGATAAGCCTGAGTTATATGTCAAGAACAATCCCTGTCACCCACATGTCAATCTTTTCTTAAGGGACACCTCTTACATCAGGCCCCCACATCCTGCACCATACATATGTTTCTCAGCTGGGATTTGTTTCTGATGCTCTAGGCCATTTGCACTCCTCAGGTTTATTTCACGTGGGGAACTTAAGTTCAAAGGTGGCCTTTCTAGTGGCTCTAATGTCTTCTAGGACAGTGATGGGCAACCTTTTGAGCTTGGGGTGTCAAACTTCGCCAAAAAACTGAGCATAACTCGGGTGGTGTGTCACTTTGAGGAAAAAACATTATTTCGCGATATTTATAGTTTAAATAACATAAATGTATAATTATTATTTAATTTGCGACTAGAGTCTTAGTCGTTAGACTCTAACTCCAAGATTCTAGTCGCAAATGTTTCATCCTCAGGAGCAGCAAATGTTTCATCCTCGGCTACTGCACTTGGCCATGCAGGAGCCGAGGATGAAACATCCTTCTCTAGGGTGACCAGATTTTAAAAATAAAAATCCCGGTCCGCCCCCCCCCCACACCCAAAACAACCCCCCCACCAAGCCACCCCCCCCAAAAAAAAACCCAGCCTGGACCTACCGCCGGGTTCTTCCTCTGCCACCCACACGGGGTCCTCCGTCGCCCGCGCAGCTGCGCCGGGTCTTCCGTCGCCACCCGCGCGGAAGAGGCAGGGGAGGGCCGGATCCAATCAGCCCTCCCCTGCTTCTTCCGCGCGGCCGCTGGCCTTACGAGCCCAGCGGCGCTGGTAGACCCGGCGGCGGTGGCGTGGAAGGAGCCCGGGAAGCGGCCCCCCCCCCCCCCACCTGCGCCACCCGCCCGCCCGCCCCGCGGCGCGCTCCTTACCTGGGCGTCCGCTTCCCTCCAATGCTAGATTCTACTGAGAAACAGGCTGCGCGGCCTGTCTCTCAGTCTCAGTATCGCGCCGGGTGATGACGTCATCACCCGGCGCGATACTGAGACTAAGAGACAGGCCGCGCAGCCTGTTTCTCAGTAGAATCTAGCACTGGAGGGAAGCGGACGCCCAGGTAAGGAGTGCGGGGCGGGCGGCGCGGGGGGGGGGCGCTTCCCAGGCTCCTCCGCTGCCACTGCCGCCGGCCCGGGTCTACCGGCGTCGCTCCTAGCTTGCTGCCACCCGGGCCATCTGGTCACTCTATCATGCGGCCGCCTCAGCGGCCGCGTGTCATCAGAAATGGCTACGCGTGTCAGTGCTGACACGCGTGTCATAGGTTCGCCATCACTGTTCTAGGAGGAGGATGAACACCCTTCTAAGTCGTACATATTAGATGTGCACTACGCCCTACAGATCTATATGAGGAGATCATGGGTGTTCAAGTACTCTGACTGTCATTTTATAACATACAAGCTGGAGCACAAGGGATCATGACAAGGGATCATGACATCCAGATCCAGGTTGGTCATCAAATGTATTGTCCTAGCATGTAGGTCCAACAGATGATCTTCAGTCAAGGGAATCGTGATTTTCCAGTGTGTAGAGCAGCTGCCTCTGTTGCTTTGAGAATACATGCCCCCTTAGACCACATCTGTAGTATCCTCTATCTTCATGTGACACTACAGAACAATAAATTAGTTTGCCTCTGCAAATGCCTCCTTTTGTAGGAAGGTTCGCAACTAATAAGAACTGTGGTAGGGGTGGTGCTTCTTGTCTCATGCACGGACGTAGGCACCACATTTTGAGATTTCTTTGCTGCCCACTTTCTTACCTTGATGACCAAGAACACGATGTCAGATATACTGTGAGATTCTCTTTTGATCATCAGGCAAGAGAACAAGCAGACCAACCTTGTCTGCTTTGTTTGCATGAATGAGAGAGGACTGCATTTTGCGTAGACCTCCTAGTGCAGGAATTAAAGATACCATTGGATTTCCTTCTGTCGTGTCTTCTTTTATGTTTTCTATTGCTTTCATCCCTGTTGAGATGATAGTTTGATTTGCTGAATCTCAAATTCAAGAGAAAGTGGGAGGGAAACCTAGAAAAATTAGGAAAAAAACATTTCCCCCCCCAGGGATTTGAAGAAAATTGGTGTGGGGGGTACAATTTTCTCTCCAATTCCCCCACCTGACCCCCAAGCCTTCACATCCCTATTTAAGAGATGTGCTAAGTCCAGCTTTTCAATCTTCCAACTGAGAATAGCAGTGTGTGCATCTGTCAAAATGGACCTTACTCCATGAAAGCTTACGCTACAATAAATCTGTTAATTTTAAGGTGCACATGGCTTTTTAAAAAATATACACATAATGGAAAATTTTGTGTGTATTTTTATATATGGCCCAGTTCTACAAGTTGTTGTGCCTGCAAATAAGCATTCTGGATAGGGTGCAATGACTGCTATGCTGGCAACAGCCCTTGACGGTCAGTGTTTTGCCAAGTTAGTGTTTTGCAAACCTATAGTGTGGTATGGAACTAGTGTAGGGTAGAGAGGTGGACTTTGATAAAAGTGGGCATGAGACAACAAGTGGCAACCTAAAAGGATTTTGGCCATCATAACGACAGTTACTTAAGAATAATCTGACATGTGTGATATGAAGTAGCAATATTTTTTTCATGGCATACTGATAGTGAGAACAATCTTGTCCAGAGCAACTCTAGTATGAGCCATGCTGAACTCTAGTACAGCCATTTCTTTTCAGAGGGCTGTTAGAGAATTATACTGTAAAGTTGTGAATATAAATGGTACATTTTTTCAAAATCGAGTCTAATTTATTGTTAATATAGAGAAATGTATAAATATATTTAGACTATAATCATATATAGATTTACTTGGGAGGAGGTGTCATTGAACTCAGTTGGACCAATGTTTGAGTAAACATGGGCAGGATTGGGGCTATACAATATTACAATTTAGCACTATACTAAATATGCAGTTATTTGAAATACCTTTATTTTAAATACATTTATGATTACGCATCTTTTTTAATTTAATAAGGGGAAGTAGTTACAGAATGTAATGCTTTATAATGTGCCATTTGTACATCAGAATATGTTGCATATTTGATAAACTGTGCCAAGGTTCAACTTCAGTTTATGTAATAATATTAGTTTTTACTATACGACTCTCTAAACTTCAGATTTAGTTTTGTTGAAGTTACATCTGAAGTTTATAGGGACATATAGTAAAAACTAATATTATTACATAAACTGAAGTTGGGTACCAGTTGTTGAAGGGCACTTCGCCTTGTGTGTATTCCACTGCCTTGCAACTGCAAAAAATGAAAAGCGCTGGGTACAGAATTCATCTTCAAGTCACTCTTTTATTCTCTCTCATTTTAATCCATTTCCCAGTACTATATGGCTGCTAAGATAGAGGTGAAAGCCTTTGTGAAATGGCTGACAAAATCTCAGGCAAGAGTCGTGATTAAATAAGATTTCCAGTGATTCCAGGGTAGCGCTTCCCTTACCAGCCTTCTTGCGCTCCTCCCATCAAAATTAGCCAATTAAAACAAATTATACAGGTCGCAGACTACACCTTTTTCTTTGTGCAAATTTTAATATTTTTAACATAGTCTACATAACGTGGTAGATATAAATAATCAAGTGTGTGTGTGTGTGTGTATGTGTGTGTGTGTGTGTGAGAGAGAGAGAGAGAGGATTTCATGAACATACAGTAAACTTTGAGGCAGTTTAACATTTGTTGTTATTTCTTAAATTTCAGTATTTATGGTTCTGTGTTGTTGTTTTTTACATCAGCCTGGAATGTAGGAAACAAGTTGTCAGACCTAATGCACATACCTCAGTGTGAATTCTCACAGTGTGAATAAACTGTGAAATGTATTGGATTTTTTTTTTTAATGAAAATTGGCATTCACCAACTTGTGCTTGTGCTGGGTGTTAATCCTCCCCACCTGCTGATTGTTGTGCATTTATCTAAATTTAAAACCACGTTGCACTTGAAATATATCCATTTAAATCAAATATCCAAATTGTTCTTGTATTGTCTTCATATCCACCTGCTGTGTTTCACTTCCATGTTCCAAGTTAATTTTGTTTCTGTTATATATATGACCAGTGCAAAACTAAGATTGGCTCCCAAATTATGAAGAGAGTACATATAATTCCCAATCTGGGTTTTTTTTGCCATTTACCATTTGGCACCTGTTATTAATTTGTAAATCTAATGTAAACATAGTAATTATCCTTTGAGATATTTCTGGTATCTTACTTGGTATCTTCACAGTCTGCATCATAAGATCACAGAAATGTAGATGCATATAGGAGCTGCAGTAAAGGTGCAAATAAAGAAAAGTAGTGTCAAAGTAGGACTGGGAAAGGTAGCCTTAAAGAATATATTCTCAAACCGGAGGTGATATTGCACAACAGCAGATTTTTCAGCCAAAAATTGTAGAGCGAAATGGCTGAAACAGGACCCTGTTCATTCTGGTGGCAGCTTCCATCCTGATTAACTGAGCAGACTCCCCTCCTCCTGACAATGTACAGGTGTCATTGCCAGAATATGACAGTTATTGCTTCATTTGGAATACCGACGATTCCGTGGGGGGGAGGCAGGGACAGGTGATTGTGTGCAACTGGTCCCTTTGACTTATCCTCACCACAGCCTCCCCCAGTTGGGAGGCACCGATTCTCCATCAAACCCCTACGCGATAACTCACCAAGAAGGGAAAATCCTGAGTGCCCCAAAGAGGGGGAAGTGGCTAGAAAACCTTGGAGGTTTGCAGGATTGGGGTCAAACTCCACATACAGCCTCTCCTAGTCAGGAAGCACCTAATCCGCTATCAAACCCCTGCACATTTACTACACTCACTACATTGTTATCTGTCTCTGTCCTCTACTTCTCTGATTTACTGATTTTCAGCATTTCTGAATCACCGATGAGGGCCATTACTTTGATTTAGCATTAAATCACAATTTCCCCCTCCAAAGTAGCTACTCCCAGTATTGGAACAATTTTGTTATATTTTTGTATAGAGATGACTCACATGACCAACGTATGTAGCAGGGCATACTCTAGACCTGGCTTTCGCAACTGGACAAGGGAGATGGTGATCTGAAAGTGGGGGTCCTCACATCAGTCCCTTTGTCATGGTCAGATCGCTGCTTCCTGAGGTTTAGACTTAAAGCAGCTTTTCCCCTCTGCAAGGGTGGGGGACCTATTAAGATAGTCTGCCCCCGGAGGCTAATGGATTTGGATGGTTTCCAAAGGGCTCTGGGGAGGTTTCTGGCTGATAGGGCTGGTGCTCCTGTCGAAACCCTGGTTGCTCTGTGGAGTGCAGAAATAACCCAGGTGATTGACATGATTGCTCCTGAGCACCCTCTCCTGAGTAGAGCTCGTATGGCTCTATGGTATACCCCACAGCTGAGGGCAATGAAACAAAATAGGAGATGGCTTGTGGGCAGATGGAGACAAACTCCTAGTGGATGCAATCAAACACAGGTAAGTGCCTATAGTAAGGTATATTCAGGGGCAATGAGGGCGGCAAAAAAACAATACCTTGTTGCCACTAACAAATCATCAATCTGCCGCCCAGTGGAACTTTTCAAAGTTGTCCGGGGGCTATTATATGCCAGCCCTAAGGACAACCATCTGAGGCCCGCTATAATGAATTTGCTAGGCACTTCCAGAATAAAATCTTGGGTGTCCTCCAGGACTTAGACTCCAGTGTTATAGCAGGTGAATCAAGTGAAGTATCCAGACCACAGGCTTGTCCTGTTTTCTTGGATGAGTTTCAATTGATACAGCTCGAGGATGTTGACAAGGTGCTTGGACAGGTTCGTGCAACCACCTCTGTATTGGATCCTTGCCCCTCTTGGCTAATGAAAGCTAGCAGGGATGGAACAGCTGGCTGAGCCAGGGAAGTGATTAATGCCTCTCTGTGAGAGGGAGTGGTCCCAGGCCATCTGAAAGAGGTGGTAGTGAGACCACTCCTGAAGAAATCTTCCCTGGACCTGAAAATCTTAATAATTATAGCCGGTGGCAAATGTTCTATTCCTGGGCAAGGTCCTTGAGCAAGTGGTTGCGGGCCAGTTCCAGACACACTTGGATGAGACTGATTATCTGGATCCATTTCAGTCAGGTTTCAGGCCTGGCTTTGGCACAGAAACAGCCTTGGTCGCCCGGTATGTTGATCTATGTCGGGAGAAAGGTAGGGAGAGTGTGACTCTGTTGATTCCCCTTGATCTCTAAGCGGCTTTCAATACCATCGACCATGGTATCCTTCTGGGACGACTGGCTGAGTGGGATTATTGTGTCATGTGAGCCAGGCAAGTGTAGATTAAATAACTCTTGCATAACCCATGGCCTGTTTTAGGGTTATGTGAGAGTTGTTTAACCCTTGTATAATCCACATTCACTGGGTTTGCGCAACATAACAATGCCCAAGTGGGGGTTGCGTATGCAAACTGATGCCTGCAGGTGCTGCGGCTCATTGTGAGTTAATGAACCCATGATGACCTGTGGCATGTTGTCCGAACTTGGTCAATGTAAACCATTAAGATTAATAAATTCATTGCAGAGCAGAGACCTGATTTCACTTCTGCCGGTGATTAGTTATTTTGTTTATTTTCTCAGATATCTACAGATTTTCACTGTTATAAAATTGCACATCGATTAAAATCAAAGGTTTGTTTTATTAAACATGATATGTGAAATATTGATTCCTACTTCCACATTGGGAAATTCAGGAGCACAATTCAATCTTGAAATTCATGTTTAATATTAACATTGCTGCCAAACTGATTTGTCTGAAATTTATTTGAAACAAATCACTGGGGATTTAATTTGTGCCTTTGTATGCTTGTGTGAATGTATGTACACATGTGCTCATTAGGCAGAGCAGAAATGTGCATCCTTTGATTTGGGAGTGGGGGGTTCTGGTGGCAATTCTTTTAAAGGCAATCTAAGCCCCATATATAGAGATGGGGCTTAGGTTGCCTTTAAAAGAATTGCCACAAGAACACCCCAAATATATGGGGCTTAGGTTGTCTTTAAATAATGGCTACAAGAACCTCTCATGTGTGGCCATGCACATGATTTGGGTAGTTCTTTAAGAATGTTTTTACCCCCAAAGTATTTTTATGCCTTTAAAATGTTGACTAGAGTTGAGTGGGCTCTCCCAGTTGTAGTTGCCCTCAATTGAACTCCATGGGCCATTGGGATTTTTTGCTGTGAAGTGCTGCTAATCAGTGTACCGGGGAGACAAAGAGAGAAGAAGGAAAGGGACAACTTCTCACTCTTTTCCTTTCCCTGTGGACTGCCACTGTTGCTTTCGCTGCCACCAAAACTTGCCAGAAAAGAAAGGGAAGGGAGTTTGAGGGGTGGCAAACTGTGATTGAGGAAGAGGAAAGAGGAAAGCTGAAGGATAATTTGGGAGCTTTAAAAGCTCACCTCTGTGTTTGTGTTGGGCTTTTATTGAGTCCCTAAATTTTGTTTCCGAGTCTGGCTTGGGAGAACTTCACCAGCAGCCCATACCTACGAATGGTCATAAACATACTCAGATGCACAGACTGTGTGTTCACCTCATACTTGGAGGGGTTTTTTTAATGTCATGTTATGGGAGGTTAGTAAACAACTTTCTATGTGATGTTGGCTCTGTTTTCTTCAGCTGGTAAGAGTTAACAGCAAGAATAATCACAATATGATTACTTCTGGGAGGTTATTTTAAGAAACAAAGAATTATATTTCAGTTCAAAATGTCCATACGTTGCTTAATTAGATTTTCAAGGAGATACATTCGTAAAGCATTTTATATTTAGATTCCTCTTACAACATGTTAGGTTTTTAAAAAGTTGGATTAAAACAACAACAACCATACACACTTTTGTTGAAGGAAAGCCATGATTTGGAACAGCGTTTTAACCATCCATTTGAGTTATGAGGATTATAATGAGTATTTGAGACCAGTAAGGTTCTTGAGGTAGATGGAAATCCTGAGTGTGAATAATACACTCCGCTTGCTATTTGAAATTGAAGCATATCATATCCATTTTTACTTTAAGGCAGGAGGTTGGCATCTTGAGATGATGAGGCTGCAGCATTCTTTAAAGTTGAGGGAAGATATTTTATTTCAGGTGTTCAGTAAATGAAAGATAAATGTGACATATGCTTAAGCAGTTTTTTAAAAAGGCAAAATTGATTAGCTTGTCAAAAATATTAATTTCAGCATGGAATACACATTTCATTTTATAGGAGTAATGGATTGACATTTTACACCCTTTTTCATATTTATTAGCATCTCCATTTTGGAAGGCACCATTTTTCTTCTAAAGTCTTCAGACCATAACAGTGCCATTTACTTTGAAACATAGGATATGGTCTGTTATATTCAGATGTATACCAAATAACAATTGAAATGTTCACAGCAAGGCTTAAATTGTATACAGATTTGCAGTTTTAAATGCATAAGCCAGATAAAGCACAAAATGATTTTGCCTAAAAGGAGGGTGAGGTGGCTGGTAGGATTTTACTAATGTGAGGCTCTTTTATACTCTGTTCCAAAACACCTGTGACAATGTAGCCTCCTGAAACACCTGTATACTTTCAGTCTTCGCATAAAATATTCTGTGATGCTACATTGGCATAGGGATAGTAAGTTTCTGGTTGCCATATTCCCATTTCACAGCTTGATTTGCATATTATGCAAATTGTTTGCCAATTTTGCAAATCAAGTGATGAGTTGGGAAAGGGTTAAACAACGTTCTCCCCTCCCCCCATCACTCAGTGAAGCAAGGAAATACCTTGTTGGGCCTTTCTTACAGTTTTGCAATTAACATGTACTTCAACCCTGAAAGGCAAAATAAAAATGTAAGACATCTGAGTCTAATAAATTAACCCTCAATTCATTTGCATGGACTTTAGTATTCTTTGTAGTCACTTCATCTTCTTCTGCATGGACATTTCTTAGTATATTTCTCACACACTATAGTTTAGCGTTAGACTTAACCATTTGACGTGGCATTTTTACCTCTAGTTCTGACATACGCTCCAACATATCATAGATGTAAATAGGGGACATGCTTTTAACTCCCATCTTCTCATACTGAGGATCACTTTGCGAGCCCCAAAGCCACCCTTTGTGAGGGAGCTGCATCAGACAGGAGATACTGAGAGTGGGGGAGCAGGTCAGAGTGGCAGCAACGTGTGGAGAGGACAGAGCTGTTTATGCCACATAGCCTGCCTTAGACTCCCCATCAGGACAGTGAAGGATGCTGTCTTGCCACTAGCTGTAAAGTCCATTCAGCTCCTGTACATGGAATGGGGAAGGGGACCTTTACTTCAAGCTCTAAAATGTCCACCAATCTGCTGAGCCGCAGCTCCCCATGCTCCTATGAGTCATCCTTAGTATAATGGAGTGTGGACCTTCTCATCAGTCAATAGAGTGCTTCTTGAGTGGATGTCTTTGCCACCCATGAGAACGGGAAATGCAGACATTATTGCAGCAGAGCAGGGATGCCCTAGGGGACACACGCCTTTACAGCTGGATGGTGCATTCCACTATGCACCTAGAGAATTGCAAAGACTGCTCAAGATGGAGTAGAATGCACGCTCCTACCCTTTGGTGGAGCAGGCAGGTACAGTTTGTGTCGTGAATATGCCTGTCAAAATGAAACTGTCATTGGCTGCCTGTTCCCTTGGGCCACTGTTTCAAGGGACTGAGGCAAGGTTCTTCATCCGGACTTTTGGAGACTCAGCTTGATGGCAAGGCCCATCTGGCAGCAGAACCCTTCTCCAGTGCTGTCACAGAGGTGCTCCGGGCCACACTCAAGCCATACCGCAGGGCACCCTAAGCAGCCAAATGGAAAGCATTTGTGAGACTCGCTACAGCACTGGCAACTGACACAGAGACTTGCCCGCTTTCTACAGTTCTGTATTATTTGTGAAAACGGGGAGTTAATGCTTTCCTCAGTTTAAAGTATTTGGTCGCCATTTCCATCTCACACTTTCTAGTTGACAGTTCTGTTTTTTTCCACCAGATGGCTAAATGTATTATGAAGGATCCGGCTAATATGTTTCCTCCATTGCGCCTACCAAGCCTTCTTGGAGCCTCCATTTCTGGCACAGTTTTAAATGCCTCCTTTCAAACAACTTGGCACGTGATCTTTCCATCTTCTGCAATGGAAGGTCACATACTTGCTGACCATCTCGTCTTCCGGGGAACAAGTGAATTCAACCTACTTTGGCATGATTTACCATTCCTCTCCTGCACAGGGACATACTCATCCTTAGGCTGGATATTTCCTTCTGCCCTAAAATGGTCTCTAATGCTTCCTTTCCACTAAAGGAAGAGTGTGGACTCTCTTTTTTTAGCCTTTCGTGTGCATGTGGAACTGTTAATCTTTCATTCTGTTTTGCCTTTTCCTGCTAACTGCCTTTTTAACAAGAGGCAGCAATGCCATGTAATTCCCATCACTTCTACCTTTTAGAGTGCTGGGTTTGGGAGATCTTGATGCTTAGATCAACATATATGCACTTATGCTCACAGCTCCCTGACTTATTACAAGGGACAAAGGCTTGGGATAAGTCTTCAGACTGCTTTCTTTTCCGGAGTACATGCATACCATGTAAATTTGATGTGTGAACTGGCTTCGTTAAAAGCATTGTGTGGAATATATGCCCTAGTGAGTAGTTCCTGAAGATGGAAACCCAGCATCTGCCCCTGCTCCCACAGCTAGGCTGCTCTCTGGCTAATGAAATGTGGGATACATTAGATCAGAGAACCATAGACCTTTCAAATCACAAAAAATATTGGGCAATTAACCTTTTCAAAATGGGACAATAAACTTTTCGGCTTGCACTTATGACAGTGAACCAAACATGAGCCCTATTTTGCAAACGTTTAGTACATGAGCTATTTTACTGTACTGGTTATTATTGCAACTTAGAGCAAGTAATTTACAATTGACAACAATACACTTGGGCAGATCCTATTTTTTAATACGGGAAAGTCACAACAGTTTCAACCTATATATTTTCATAGCTTGCCTCATGGAGTATGACAGTCACTAGATATGCTACAGAAATATGTAATAAGTTGTGCTTATCATGTATTCTTGGACTCTTCAACTATGTATTCTGCTCACTTTCTTTCAGGACTAGTGTAAAGTCTATGTTTATGTAGGCGCTAGTAGTCTGAGGGGGAAACCTACAGTTCTTCTTCGTGGTCTCTGTGCATCACACATATGGGCTCGCGCCGGCGCCGAGCCCGCATCGGGAAACTTCTTAGTTAGCCTAGGATTTAGGCGGGAACCCCTCCCCCCACCGTCCTACCGCGCATGCTCAGGGTCCCCGCCTACCTCAGTTCTTCTTCGACCGCTTCGCTGAACGCCTCGCGGGAGACTTCATCCGTTCAGATCTGTAAGAAGGACAACAGAATTATTAGTTTAAGTTAGCTTAGGTTATAATAGTTAAAATATATTTAAAAAATAAATAAATAAATAATATTAATCGTTAGTTAGTTAGTTAGCGGGTTTTTTCCCGGCTGCTTATGGCGCAGTCTGCGCTATTCAAGCACTGTTTGCGTTGCCGAGCTAAGTTAGCCCTCACGGACGGCCATACTTTGTGCCTGGGCTGTTTAGGAGAGGGCCATATTATTGACTCCTGTGCTCACTGCATGAGTTTTTCGCGCCAGACTAGGCGAAACAGGGCTGACCATCTCCGTAGCCTACTTTGGAGCAAGGCCCTCTCGGCGGTTGACCGACCAAGTTCTCTGAGGATGGAGCCGGGCACATCTTCTTCTGGGGAGCGGGGGCTATCGCCCAAACAACGCTCACGCCCAGCAGCTCCTGACTTGCCCTTGTCTAGGGCCACAGTTCAGGCTCCGTTATCGCCTTCTCCTCCCCCTCCGAAAAGGCAAAAGGGGAAATTGGCGAAAAAGGCCAAAAAATCATCGGCATCAATGCCGGGAGACGCACCATCGACATCGGGCCCTTCGGCATCGAAAAAATCTTCGGCATCGGCGTCGAAGGAGGCGCCATCGGCATCGCGACCTTCGTTAGTGAGAAAATCCTCGGGGTCGCATGCATCGTCGGTACTGAAAAAATCTTCGTCGGTACCATCCTCGTTGCCATCGGCGTTACCGCCTAAACCTCCCAAGCCGCCAAAACGGCCTTCCTCGATACCGGCAGATGCCAGTCACCATCGCTGCCACAAGGAAAGCTGACACTTTCACCGGGGCTGCATTCTCGAGGGCCTTCGGAATATCCTCCGGCCTCCATCCTGCAGTCACCCATCAGTGTGGCTTCGCTACCGTCACCGGTACCATCGGACCTGCCTTCAGAAGGGGAACTTTTGGACACGCTTCCCCTCGATACCGAGGTGCTTGTTATCGACGAGGACCTCTCCGACCCCACCGCTACCGAGGCTTCGGTACCGATGCAACAGCTGCGGCGCCATGGCCCTCGTCGGTCACGATCGTGATCTGTTTCTCAAGACTGGGATCGCTCTTCAGAATTCTCCCATCGCTCTTCCCGTCGCTGGTCTACCGGCCACCATCTGCCAGTCTTGCCTACGGAGCCTCCACCAGTGCCCCCTCGGCGCTCCACATCGCTTCTACCGGCAACGGCAAGGCACAGACACCGCTCTTTGGTCCAGTCGGTACCGACACGTACCATTGCGGTATCGCACCGGCGTTCAGTACCGTCCCCCACCTCGGTGGACGACTACGTGTCGGATACCTCTTCTGTTCCGTTCCGTCACCGGCACCATCGATGCCATCTCCTATAGAGGAGGTCGGTACCGAGGAAGGTGCTTCCCCATCTATGGAACTGGGCGGATTTAACGACCAGATGCTGCGGCTGGCCCAATCCCTTGGCATAGCCGTACACCAACCTCAGGAGGAAGAGGAAGACATCTGTGATGTGATGCGCACGGACCCTACTCCTCAGTTGACCCTTCCCCTGGTCCTGACTTTATTGAAGACCGCCAAGCAATCATGGTCCAACCCTGCTACCCTGGGCCCCACATCAAAGCGGCTGGACGCTCTCTAGAAAGTTAAGGAAGCAGAAGCACCATTTCTGTCAACACACCCTAAACCAAATTCCATTGTTGTAGAGGCGTCTCAAGGGAAGACCAGTCGGTCACATGCTGCCCCCGTTGATAAAGAGGGTCGTAAGCTCGACTCTTTCGGGAGGCGCATTTATTCCTCTGCGGTGCTGGTGATCAAGACCTCAAATTACCAGGCCATGATGGCCCGGTATCAACTCTTTTTGTGGCAGAAGATCTCCACCCTCACTGACTACCTGCCAGATGACCAGCGTGAACTCGCACGTGTTTTTGAGGCTGAGGCACTTCGTCTGTCCAAGCAACAGATGACCACTGCTCGACACCAGACGGATTCCGCGTCGAAAGCTATGATTGGGGCAGTTGCTCTCCGCCGACATGCATGGCTGCGTTCAGCAACTCTCCCGATCGAGACGAGGAACAGGATCGAGGACTTGCCCTTTGACGGGGAGGGCTTATTTAACGCGGCAACAGATACGACTATGGACACAATCTATAAGGCCAAGATGACCGCTAAAAAAATGGGTTTTAGCCAGCCTCCGTCCCAGTCCTTCCGTCCGCGCAAGTGGTATAGGCCGCTCCCCTATCAGCCTCGACAGGGTCAGGATCGTGGCCAGCGTTATCAACAGCCACCTGCCACATCCTCCTACCAGCCACGCAAGTCTGCCCCTCGTTATGCGCAGTCTCGCTCCAAACCTCCGCAGGCGCAAAAGCGCCGTCTTTGACTCCCCTCCGCTGAGTCCCTTTCTGTCCACAGTTCTCCCCTTTGGATTAAAAACTGCGCCAAGGGTCTTCACCAAATGCATGGCGACAGTGTGTGCCTACCTCCGGTCCATCGACATCGAAGTCTATCCTTACCTAGACGACTGGCTGGTTGTCTCTCCCACTCTACACCAAGCAACCACCGACGTTCGTGTTGTGGAGTCGGTTCTCTCGTCTCTAGGCCTGCAGATAAATTACGAGAAGTCAGTATTCCAGCCTTCCACAAGGCTCCAATTCATTGGAGTTCATCTGGACTCTTCTGTCGGAAGAGCCTTCCTTCCCAGAGACAGATTAGAGGCGCTCCAGCACTTGGCAGCAAGACTGAGTGTTGCCCCTCGGGCCACAGCGCTCGTGATCTTGCGACTCCTAGGCCTAATGGCGGCGGCAGTTTTCGTGGTCAGATGGGCTCGACTGCGAATGCGCCCTCTACAACAGCTCCTCTTGAGTCAGTATGCCCCCTTTCAAGACCCGCGCAGGTTAATACTCACCATCCCGGATCAAGTGCAGCGCTCGCTTCTATGGTGGTCAAACCCGTCGAATCTGTCGCGAGGAATGCCTTTTGTCGATCCCGGTCCTTCGCGGTTTCTCACGACCGACGCGTCACTACAAGGTTGGGGGGCACACCTCAAGAACCTAACCGTGCAAGGAAGATGGACACCTTTAGAGAGCCGCTTGCACATAAACATGCTGGAGCTCCTAGCAGTAAAGAAAGCACTGCGAGCTTTTCTTCCCCAACTCTGAGGTCACCACGTGAGGATACTCACAGACAATACCTCCGTAGTGTGGTATATCAACAAGGAAGGGGGTACTCGCTCCCCTCGACTGCTTCGCCTCACCAAGGACATTATACTGTGGGCGATTACGGAAGACATGCGTCTATCAGCCCTACACATTGCAGGGACTTCCAACATCAGAGCCGACGAACTAAGTCGCTCTTTCACAGAGACTCACGAGTGGGAACTAGCTCCACACGTACTGGACCGCCTCTTTGCCCGCTGGGGCACACCCCACATCGACTTGTTTGCAACATCAGCCAACAAGGTCTGCCCAGCCTATTGCTCCAGGGCGGGAATAGGACAAGGGTCCCTCGGGGATGCCTTCCTATGGGATTGGTCGCAAGGCCTTCTGTACATGTTCCCACTGATCCCGCTGATAGCACGGACGATCACACGGGTGCAACGCTACCAGGCCAATGCTGTTCTGATAGCGCCATGGTGGCCAAGACAAGCGTGGTTCACGCTTCTACGCAGACTAGCCGCTCACCGCGTGTGGCGTCTCCCCATCACTCCGGACCTTCTGTCCAGAGACGGAGGCCGGACCCTACATCCGGATATTCGGACGCTTCGCCTCACTGCTTGGAGACTCCTGCCCTCTGGCAGGGGCTAGCGCTCCAAGAGGGTGTAAAGACCATCGTGGAAGCGTCTAGGAAACCCTCCACTAGGAGCTCCTACTTGTCGAAATGGCAACGTTTCCAAGTTTTCGCATTAGCCAACGGGTTCGATGGCAACTCAGCTAGTATGACTAACATTATCGACTTTCTGCATTCCCTACATACTGCTGGTCTGAAACCATCCTCTGTTCGTGTTTATCTAGCGGCTATTGCCGTTTACCATTCCTTAATCGATGGTTTTTCAGCATTCACTCATCCCCTTGCTAAGGCTTTCCTTAGGGGCCTCCACAACCTATTTCCACCAGCTCGCCCTATCGTTCCGCAGTGGAGCCTCTCTCTGGTTTTAAGTGCATTATCGACTAAACCGTTTGAACCGTTGGCCACAACTAATCTTCGTTTGTTAACATTTAAGACTGTTTTCCTTGTTGCCATTATGTCCGCTAGACGAGCGTCAGAGCTTACGGCACTTCTCGTGGACCCTCCATATACACAGTTTTTTAGGGACAAGGTCGTGCTCCGCCCCCCTCCTTCCTTTGTTCCCAAGGTTGCTTCTAGTTTTCATATAAACCAGGACATTGTACTACCTACCTTTTTCAAAGCGTCGTCCGATCCGTTGTGTTCCACGTTACACGTGCTGGATGTTAGAAGGGCACTAGCCTTCTACAAGTCGCGCTCCGAAGAGTTTCGCAAGTCTCGCCAACTCTTTGTTTGTTTTGGTGGAAAGAATAAAGGCTTACCGGTGTCTTCTCAGCGTCTTTCCAAATGGATCGTTGGCACTATTGCTTTGTCTTACCAAATTCTAGGCAAAGAAATACCCCTTGCAGTGACTGCTCATTCTACCAGGGGACAGGCCACGTCTACGGCACTCCTCCATGGTGCGACCATTCCAGACCTGTGCAAAGCGGCCACTTGGTCGAATGCCTCTACTTTTGTGAAGCACTACCGTTTGGACGTTAGAGCACGCCAGGACTCCTCGTTTGGTAGAGCTGTCCTGTCCTCGATATGTCAATAATCAGCCAGCGTGCCTTCCCACCGCCGGTAAGTTGGCTTATTACTCGCCCATATGTGTGATGCACAGAGACCACGAAGAAGAAATGCAGGTTGCTTACTTGTAACTGTAGTTCTTCGAGTGGTCATCTGTGCAGTCACACAACCCACCCGCCGTCCCCTCTTGGCATCGCTTTTCTGATTGTCAAGTTGGTTCCAGCATGCTCATGTATGTCTAATTATCTGGTTTAGAATTCTGTTGCCTTAGTCACGAGGCCGAGCGGTCTCAGGGAACTGAGGTAGGCGGGGACCCTGAGCATGCGCGGTAGGACGGTGGGGGGAGGGGTTCCCGCCTAAATCCTAGGCTAGCTAAGAAGTTTCCCGATGCGGGCTCGGCGCCGGCGCGAGCCCATATGTGTGACTGCACAGATGACCACTCGAAGAACTATAGTTACAGGTAAGCAATCTGCATTTCCTTGACTCCCACTGTGTCAGTTCTCCTTAAACTGTATGGAGGTTACTTTCCTTCAATGCCACAGAGGACTTTTGTCCCTTGCTTCCTCACACCCATTGCCACTGAACAACATTTGCTCCTTCCCCTGAGACTTCAAGCTCACTTCCTTCCCTCTTCCCCCACATTTTAAAACCAGCTTTTCCTAGGGCCGCTTCTTTTCCTCCACCACCACCAGAGTGTTCACTCCACTACTATCCCTGCTGCCAATATGGCTGCTTCGAGAACAGGCTCAACTCCCAAAGCCCAAAGCCCCACCCTCGCCTTTGTGGGGTTTTTTTTTTTTTGCATGCCTGTGCAGCACAGAGCTATATGGGAGCTGTAGTTTCTCAACTGTTTCAGGATCCTGGCTAGGACACAAAAACATATTGTTGGACTATCATAGGGTGACCAGATAAAATCCAGGTCAGGGCTCATGTAACTTTAACAGTTGTAGAGAAAAGGGAATTTCAGCCAGTGTCATTTGTATGCAATTAGTTCCTGGTGAAATTCCCTCTTCATCACAACAGTTAAAGTTGCAGGGGCCCTGCCTTCTTTTGTATATGGTCACTCTAGTATAGTGCCTGCAACTTTAACTGTTGTGATGAAGAGGGAATTTCACCAGGAACTAATTGCCTACAAATGACACTGGCTGAAATTCCCTTTTCTCTACAACTGTTAAAGTTACATGAGCCCTGACCTGGATTTTATCTGGTCAGCCTAGACTATTAAAGCTCAAGCTTTAAA
Source organism: Anniella stebbinsi (assembly GCA_029215795.1). NCBI lineage: Eukaryota > Metazoa > Chordata > Lepidosauria > Squamata > Anniellidae > Anniella > Anniella stebbinsi. The sequence continues at coordinate 97,653,313 of JARDYH010000003.1, forward strand.
CTTTTTCAAACATGCAAAATTCTCTGCATGTCTACATTACTCAAGCTTTACTTTAAAACAAAAATGAGCAAAATCGGTCTGGTAGATCTCAAGTAATAAGCCTTACACTACTGTATTCTTATATACAATATAATATTCCTAGTAAACCAAGTCTCTGAATAGTTCAAGATAATCCCCTCTTTTTCTTATAGTTTAAAAAGTTTCCACCAGATGAGAGATTTCACCCCAAAAGGTTTCTTCCTGAATGAGTTATTTTACATTAGTTCCCAAGTGAAAAACAGAGCTCATTCTAGGGGTGGTAATTACTATGAAAGAAGTGTTCATAATAATATGCTAGCTGGAAGTGGAATTAAATCAGAAGTTGCATGTACACTTATTAAATCACTGCATTATTCAGCCGTGTTCTTCCCCGAGACCAAGATATTTCAATAATGTTTACTCACATGTGACTTCCATTCAATTAAGGTCCTCAGTAACACTAAAAGTTTCCTCCTTGTAGTTTCAGCCCATTTTACTCCTTTCTGTTCAGTGCAGCTGAGGAATTAGTGATGAATTTATTTATTTATTTTATTCCATTTATATACCGCCCCATAGCCGAAGCTCTCTGGGCGGTTTACAAAAATTAAAAACATTGAATAATTAAAACACCAATATACAAAATTTTAAAGCATAAAGCATAAAAACAAGTTAAAGTTACAATATCCTTCTGGGTCAAAGCACAACAACAAAAACACAAAAACCCTCATCATATGCTGTTAAATGCCTGGGAGAAGAGGAAAGTCTTGACCTGGCACCAAAAAGATAACAATGTTGGCACCAGGCGAGCCTCATCAGGGAGATCATTCCATAATTGGGGGGCCACCACTGAAAAGGCCCTTTCCCTTGTTGCCACTCTCCGTGCCTCCCTTGGAGTAGGCAACCAGAGGAGGACCTTCGATGTGGATCGTAGTGTACGGGTAGGTTCGTGTCAGGAGAGGCATTCCATCAGGTATTGTGGTCCCAAGCCGTGTAAGGCTTTATAGGTTAAAACCAGCACCTTGAATTGGGCTCGGAAACGTATAGGCAGCCAATGCAAGTGGGCCAGAGTAGGTTTTATATGCTCGAACCTTCTGGTTCCTGTTATCACTCTGGCCGCTGCATTTTGCACAAGCTGCAGCTTCTGAACCGTCTTCAAAGGCAGCCCCACGTAGAGTGCATTGCAGTAATCCAATTTAGAGATTACCAGAGCATAGACAACTGAAGCCAGGTTATCCCTGTCCAGATAGGAGCGTAGCTGGGCCACCAACCGAAGTTGGTAGAAGGCACTCCGTGCCACCGAGGCCACCTGAGCCTCAAGTGACAGAGATGGTTCTAGGAGAACCCCCAAGCTACGAACCCCCTAAGTAGTCAGCTTCTACTTCGTAGGGTTGGGGAGGAAATACTGCTTTCCTTCTTTTTTATTTTCCTTTTTTCATATAGTGCTATTTCGCTATAAAGATGGAAGCCAGTAATTTAAACACGCACACACCCCGCGGAACAGAAGCTGGCTAGTCATCGCTGATTCCTCAGCTATAGCAAATAAAGATCAATAAAACAGACTGAACCTGAAAACAGGAAACTTTCAACTTAAGGCACAGTAGCGCTTAAAAACTTCAGTAGTTCTTTGCCTCACAAGCGAGCACATTGGTACTAAAATGACATCTTATTACAACAACAACAAAATTACCTACAACTAGGTCTGAAAAAACAATACAGAGAAAAGAGGAGCACCATGATTTGGCAACACAGACTGTGAAATTACTTTATATTAATGCATGGTACATTTAAAAACTTTGCAGTGTGATTGCTAGAATTGTACACCCTGTACTTACTTTTAAACCATATAAAATAGTAAATACAAAGTATGTGTACACTGTATATACCCATTGCAAATCACATACACCTTTAATAATTTATCTCGTAATTGGCTGTTTTAGAAATGGAAAAGAAAGAGAAAAAGAAATGCTTTGAAGTGTATCTCATCTGTTGTATCTCATTGTTTATTTAAGAGCTTTCTTCACACATTTGACCACGGCGGGGGCTAGTAGTCTGAGAAGATTGGATAAAATATATATTTGTCCATTTCCATTGCGACTTTACATTTTAAAAATAAATGTACTGCAAATAAACCAGCAAACATGAAAATAAATAATGTCCTTTTAAAAAAAGATCATTTACCATTTTTTGACGTTTGAGGTCGAAAACATGCGATGTAACATTTTTCTCTCTTCTCTCTCTTGTGTCCTTTCAGCTGTTTCTCCTCAGCTTCTCCTCCTCTTCTAACTGGCTTTTTTTCAGCCCCTTTCTCAGCGTTCTGTGCCTGGTCTTTCATTGTCCCAGCCCTCTAAAAGCTTACAGGAATAAGCATTAATATGCATGCTGCCACGGCTCCACAATCCCTGGAATTCCGTGACCTGCTCTTTAAGGATCTCTTGCCTCCTTAAGAGCCTATTTTCTTCTAGTGATTTTGCTCTTTTGCTCTTCTTATTCCCTCCTCTCTATGGTAACGTGGAGGGTTGGCTTTAAGCGTGTTAAAAATTGACTCTCCCACAGATGAGGTTTAAAACAAAACTCTTTACTATTGCAGATAGTAAGGCAGCTGTCTTTTAGGGTATATACAAGCATATAGAGCTGTTCCTTGGTGAAGCAGTTACAATATACACAAAACAGGTCTCACACTTGCCTTTGCCTAGAGCTCGGCTCTATTCCTTCTCCAGACTCTGTATTTGTTCCTCCCAGAGCCTCTGTAGCAGACCTCTGTCTTTGGCCCTCTCGGTCAACTCTCCTCTGGTTTTTTTCTGTTCTTTTATAGGTTAGATTTCCCGCTCTTTTTCTCATTTTAAACTTCCCGCTCTTTCTAACTTCCAAACTTCCCGCTCTTTTTCTTTTACACACAGAAACTCATGCTCTCCCACTCCCCAAACGGATTTCCAGGCTTTTAGGCTTTAATGACAAACAGTCCTGTGTAGCTCTCAACATTACCCACTTTACAAACAGTCTTGTGTAGATCTCAAACCTTCACACATGCATACACACATACTGTGTCACATGTTACATTACATGCACAGTGTGGGCATATGCATTAACCTCGCCTTTGCCTCATCCCTCTCCCTTCTTCCTTGCTGAGCTGTCCAAAGCTTGAGTTTTGAACTTTTTAAAAGTTTCAAAATTTTCTGCATGTCTTCCCTGCTCAAACGTCAGTTTAAAACAAAAATGAGAAAAATCAGTCAGGTAGATCTTTAGTCATGAGTCTTACACTACTATATTCTTATATATGGTACTCCGCACTTCATGCCTAGCAACAGAATGTGTGAAGTGCTTCCATTGAAAAACATGAGGTGAGGTAATCCCAAAGTTGTATCTGATAAATGGACCTGTGATGGTCCATTCACTCATGGAAGTCATCACTTGAGTTGCAGCCATTAAATGACAATTACGTATGTTTGAACCACCCCTGACTTTCCTTCTAACCTACAAGAAATGTGTATGTACCTGCACACACATTCTTGCCCTCTCCGAATTGCATGCTTAGGACTTTCACTTGGGATGTGTGCATGTGATCAAAAGACAGATGGTTTCTAGGAATGTGAAGTAGCCAGGTATGGTTTGGGGAAATAGCTAAGTGTTTAGTGGCTGTTAGCACACACAGTGATCAACAAAGGTGGGTTAATGGGTACATGGGTGCAAGAATCATTACTGAAGAAGGGTTGGGACTTGATCAGGAAGATGAGCAACATGTAAATCAGACCATACCAAACACATAAAGCACTTATACCACTTTAAGGGTGTGTATAGTTTTATGTTCAAACAAACAAACAAATAAAAAACCAGAGGTGGAATGCAAACAGTGACAAATAATGGTATGTGCTGTAGAGTGTCTTTCTTTAGGCACAAATCAGCAGCAGATAGCATGAAAAACGTCGGGGAAAAACCAGCATTGTCAAGATATCCAGTTAATTTTGCTTGGTAGCTTGCTTCTTGTGGTGTTTATGCACAAGATAATTTTGGCAGTACACCAGATTCTTATTTGTATTATTAAGGTATGGGTTTTCTGACTTCAGTAGAAAGATTCAAATTTTTATTTTAATTTAAAAGGTATTCTAATACATTGTAATAGTACAAAGAAAAATCTAAATTATTTTTGGATGGTGTTAATTATTACATATATATATTTAATATAGTATGGTTCTGTTTTCAGTTACTTAAAAGAAAATAATTGAATTTTCAGATTGAGTTAAGATGTTTGCTCCATTCAGCTGTCTTTTAATTGAGGGACTACAGAGTTAGAGACCTGTAATTTCACTATAGGGAATCGTTTCATTTTCAAGCAGTTCATAAAACACAAGAATGAAAACGCAATTCCCCAAAGCATTTTTTCACTTTTATTTTTCCTCATTTCCTTAAAAGTTTAATTTTATGAGGGACATCTGTTTTTCAAGTTAAAGATATTGTTTTGTGTTTATACTAAAAAATAAGAACTTCTATTACCAATTGTTCTTAATTTAATAGGATCTCCATTCTTACGGTATAGTGTGTATGCATGAATAAATCCCATTTACTTCGTTAGGATTTATCCATAACCATAGGGCACAATCCAATACATAGATATGGATGTTTAAATTTCATTAATTTTGATGAAAATCACCTGTCATGCTCAACTGAATTGTACCCTAAGAGTTCAATCCCAAACTATTAAAACCAATAGATTGGACTAGATGTGCAGTGCAATCCTCTGCATATCTATTCAGATGTAAGTCCCAGGACATGCAATGGGGCTTACTCCCAGGTAAGTGTGCACAGGAATAAAGCCTAAGGTATATACCGGGTGGCCCAAAAGTAGGTATACAGTTGTTTAGAATGTTGATGGGAATTGGGAAGAGTATACTGTATACCTACTTTTGGGCCACTTGGTATGCTTACTTGAGAGTAAGGCCCATTAAACTCAGTGGGGCTTACGTCTGAGTAGATATAAACAAGATTGTGCTGTTAAGTCATGATTAACTTGTTGCATTGATTCCAGTAGATCTTAAGTTTTGATCTAACCCCATATAAGTTTTCTCATTTACTTAAGTGGGATAGAGGTTGATCCCTGTGACTGGAGCTACTTCATGAATGAAGATGAAGAAGAATTTTGATTTTACTTTCATGGGTAGGTAAAAATGATGAGCCTTTTAATGATAAACATGCTGATATATTTAACAACATGATTTGCAGACTCTTCCTTTTCACAATGGTTACTTTAATCAAAATGTAAAGGTCAGGTGTTTTGAGTTTTTAGAAAATACAATTATTATTCCATGTTGTCATGTCAGTCAAAATATTGAAAAATAACATGGAGCTGGCACTTGAAAATAAAAAAAAGTGTGAAAGAACATTAAGAAAATAATTGGTCTGCACGTATCGAAAAGATTATGAACAATTCTGCTATATCAAAATGAACATTGTAGAATTAGGACAGGAAAAGGAACAGCAAAAATGACTGAGCATAAGGAAAACTCCAAGGAAGATTAGTAATACATGGATGGGGTTACTTGGAAATTATAATTACTCATCATTCCTAGTTTAAAAACTAATGTGAAATACCAGACTGAGCTAATGAATCCCCTCTTGCCTTGATGGACTATTCTTCTAATGCCAAATCAAGCTTCTCATTTTCAAGGAGACTTCAGGGAATGGAGAAACATGTACTAGGAAACATTTATACTGATGAAGTGGGTTGTAAGCCACAAAAGTACATGTTAATTTATTAAAATATCTGAAAAAGTCCTTAAGGATAACTACCATCCAGTGGAGGCTGATGGATCCTATGTCAGTGGGGCAGTGAATCAGCTTTGGGTTTCAGTAGAACTCTAAAAAGCCATCCAAAGTGCTGAACCCTATCCCCCAAATGGGACTGAAACCCAGAGTGAATTCACCAATCCACTGACATAGAGCCACTTGCTGCTGCTACTACCATACCCTTCAAATATTAGTCTTCTGCTGGAGGCCAAATTTATTGTCTGAGGAGAAAGGTGAGGCCTGTATTGATAAAATACAAAAATAATCTCGAGACACCCCCAAAATATTAAGATATCCATTACAAACAGCAGTTTTTATATTCCAGACGAGAACTTTAAGCCATCAATTCCATTTTTTTTTAAATCACTCATCAGAACAAGCAAGCTAGTGCATTTTCTATAAGTAAGATTTCGGTTTTCCAGTCCTCTCAGTCTTAGGAACTTAAGTAATGTTCTCTTAAGAGAAAGCCTTTTCTACACCAAGGAGCGGTTAGGAAAGTGAATGCGATTCCCCGCCTCGATCCGTAGGGAGAGGCGGGTTATAAATAAATATTATTATTATTATTATTATTATTACAAGTAATATTTTTTTTAAATTGCACCTCTACAATATTTTAGTATTGGCCCATACAATATCTTTTAAAATGTCTGTCAGAGAATAATGGTATGCTTCAGGGCACCTAGTGAGTTTGTGGTTCAGGGAAAAATTTGTACTCAGGGCTTCCATCACACACTCTGAGAGTCCTCAATCCATCAGCTATTTCTAAAAAAAATTAAAGAAGGGAGTCTCCTTTGCAGATGCATACACTGCTCATGTATGGTTGTCCAAGAGAGATTCGATAGACAGCCTGAGCCTGCAGAAAAATAGTAAGCACTTTACAGGCCATAATGGTTAGTTGGCTGCACAGCATTGATGAAAATGGTTGGTAGTGCTGTTACATGATGTTGAAAAAGGTGTCAAATTTTCTTCTGCTGCAAATTATTGGATTTTTACCCCATTGACAAGCAGATGAACACAACAATCTAACTGACCCAAGTACTACACTTCCTTTAAGAATGAGAAGGAACACCTCTGATTTTAAATCGAATTCCTCAATTTATTTCAATGAAAGGTTTTAGCCCATAGACATAGGTGGTTGTGTTTTTAGATTGTATGTTATTTGTTGTTTTTGGATTGTGGCTTGTTTTATATTTTTAAAATGATTTTATGGTTTTTAATTTTTGTGAACCGCCCAGAGAGCTTCGGCTATAGGGCGGTATAAAAATGCAATAAATAAATAAATAAATAAATATTAGAACTGAAATGTTTTCAGCTTAGTGGCTCACAAATTTTCCAGGTCCAATTTTGATGCATGCCAGAGCTGTTCCTGAAATAACATGTTTGTACTGTTGTTATTATGGGTGAATATAACATACAAGGGAATTATTGATGAAGGTTATTTATAGTTAACTTCAGGTAGAACTTGGAAATGAAGTCAGCAAAATGAGCTCTTGTCCTCTTTGTTTTACTGAGTTCTCTTCAGCTGTTATGAAATTACATATATAACATTAATATTATAGACATATGTATATATGTGAATGTGATACACATATGCACAGATACACATATATTGTATGGATTTTAATGGTTTCAGATGTATTTTTTCTGTTCATGTAACTCAAACCAGCTTTGGATTACAAAAAAGAAAGTTGGCAGGCAGCTAGTCCATATGGCCTAATTACTTTGGTATTTTGGAAGTGGGGGAACGAAAGCCTTATGTGAGTTATTAAATTGAAAAGTGGATTCTATTTAGGCTTTCCTTGTGAATTTTAAATGTATATACATTATGTGCATATCCTATATTCTTAGTCTTGGTTCCTTCTGAAATTTAGTCCCTGCAACGGCAGATCCATGGAAATCTATCAAATTCTTTGAGCTGTGCAACCACAGAGGTTAATTTTCAAGATTCTTGTTCATGCAGGGGAATTCCCACTCTCCTGAGAGGCAATGAGTGAACTTGCACATCATGGTAAGCTACCCTGAAAATGAGCTACCATGGGTTCATTGTTCACTGAACAACCCTTCATGGCTTGTTTCCAACTTACTCCTTCCGCCCATTCCTTGCAAATATCCTAAAGACCTTTGTGGCACAGTTTACATCCTGTGATCCTTTGCTCCCTTGCTACATCAGCAGACTTTTTTTTTACTATTGGTCTGCTGAGTGCTTTGGGCATATTTTGCCCTTGCCAGCTCCCAATGGAAAGTTTTCCGATCCCTTCCCCACCCCTTGGCAGATCAATACCTGCCTATAATTGTTTTTTAAAAAAATAAAAATTGTAAATCCTGACATGACCTTTTGTGCTTTTTACTTTTGCCTGGCACTTGGTCTGGGGTTACCAAACTGCTTTTTTTGCCTGCCCAAGCAGTGGGTTTTGCTCATCCTCCCTCCCCCCCCACCTTCTGCTCTCTGACACCTATAGAAACAGCCATCACTCATCCTTTCTCCCACCCCCATCCTGTGCTGGACTGCAGCTCCCCAAGGACTTTTTTGAGTTCAGTCTCTCTCTTCCCCGTCTTCCCCAAGGATCTGTTTTTGCTCACCCTCCCACCTCTGCTCTCTGTCAGTCGTAGACGCAACTGTTTATCTCCATTCTTCCCTGACCCCCTCCTGTTCTGGTCTCCAACAGCGTAGTGGTTTCAGTTCAGTCTCCTGCCCCACTTGCTACTCCCCCCCCCCCCCCCCCGATTCCATTTAGATCAGGGATCTTACTTTTCTCATGCTATCAATTTTATCCCACTCACCCAAACTGTGGTCCAAAAGCCTGGTCTCCAAGAATAAGGGAGTTCAGGGAATCCAATTACCATTGCTGGTGGGATGGTCAAGAATGATCCCATGGCTAGCTTATCTGCCACTGGTGAATTCCAGAAGATACCAGTGTCATGTTTTTTCCCCACAATCCCAGTGTATATGTCTATGAATCTTCCATTAGAACCCACAAGTCCCTGAAGCATCATGCTATAAAAACATTTATGGAGCTAAAATGCTGATGTGCGAAGAATCCAGTGCCCCCACTGTCCAAGGGAACCCTAGTTTATGGAAACCCTGCATGTTCTTTCTCTCAGCTCCTACCTTTATGTTGTCAAACAGGTAGACCTTGCTCAGGATGCGCACTGCTTTTCTGAAGAATTCATGTGCAGTAGATTTCCCTACTCTGAAGGTAGTGCTGCGCAGGAAGTACCCAAAGTTGAAAACAATTTTGTACAGAGTCAGGCTCAACCTTTTGTTTACTGGAATCGATTTCCTCATTAGTGTGTCTGAATGGTGAATTATGGGATCAATTTCTGCTGCTGTGGTTTCAAAAGTTGCTCAGGACTTGTGGAAAGTGTCATGAAATCTGGCATCATCCCATGCATCTACATCCAGCATCTATGCCCAAACAGCTTCAGTATACAGCAGTGTCCAGCAGCGGACAACACATTGGTCTGCAGTAAGCTGCTTCATTACAATGGTTGTAATCACAGCATCCCGTTATTTTCCCACCAAGGCAGACATTTGGAGCCTCTGCAGAATGCTGAACCTTCTGTGACCATCGTTAAAGAGGGTTCTTTTGTAGTCCTGTTCCTTCCCTTCCACACCACCTGCAGTGCAGAAGTGCTGCAGAGACAGTTGAGAATTTATTCTACGTATCACACAGAGGTGCTGGAAGACCTCATTCTGGTCATCGCAGTGAGCAGTTTGCATAGCAGCAGTAATAGCAAAGTCTTCTCCCATAGCTCAATTCCCAGTCCCTTGCCAAAGTACACGAGAGGAGTGGTAGCAGTCAGAAATCGTGATGATTTATCTGTGGAAACAGGAGGAGTTGAAGGAGAACAGGGGGTGGAGGCTGAACCGCAGGAAGGATGCAGTTTGGAGTGAGTTGAGGAATGCTTGATTCAGTTGGGGGAGGGGGGAGAGGCAAGCAAGATTTCTCACGAGGAGTGTCACAGTTTTTGGCTACTCTTGCCAAACAACTCTGTAGCTCTTTTCAATAACCCATGATGAAATAATCTTGCTAGGTTCGAATAACACAAGAAGCCATCATGGGTATGAACAACCCTAGAACAAGTCATGGGTTCTCAGGGTGGCTTGTTTGAGAAAAATAAGCAACCCTGCTGAAAATGCACCGGGTTGAGATGACATGACAGCCTGCCATGTCAATAATAATCATAATCATATATTTATTTCTTACCTGCCTCTCCCTTTGGATTGAGGAGGGGAGCAACATTAGTACAATAATACAATATAATCAAATACATAAAACTGAGCATATAAAACCAATACAATATTAAAACAACAATCAGGACATCTTAAATTTCTCAGGTTTAAAATTCATCTATGTAGGCCTGCCAGAAGAGACTAATCTTTATAGTTGTCTCAAACTCAGAAAGAGTGTTAAGTTGACAAATCTCCTCTGGCAGGCCATTCCACAGTCTGGGGGTGGAAGAAGAAAAGGTCCCCTGGGTAACAGTTGACAGCCTAATTTTGGCTGACTGAAGTAAGTACTCCCCAGAGGACCTGAGTGTGCTGGGTGGATTGTATGGGGGAAGGCGATCCTGCAGGTAACCTTTGCCTGCTTCTGGAAGTGTAGCACAGAGGGAACCAACCTGGCCTCCCTATGAAAGGAGTTCCAGAGCCTTGGAACAGCCACTGAGAAGGCCCTCTCCCGTGAACCCATCAGGCATGCCTGGGATGTTGGTGGAACTGAGAGAAGGGCCTCCCCAGAAGATTTCAGCGCACGGGCAGGCTCATATAGAAGAATACAGTCTTTCAGATAATCTGGACCTGAGCCATATAGGACTTTATAGGTGATAACCAGCACTTTTAATTGTGCCTGGAAACAGACCGGAAGCCAGTGGAGCTGTTGTGTGCTCCCTGTTACCAGCCCCGGTCAACAATCTGGCTGTAGCTCTTTAAACCAGCTGAAGTTTCCGAACACTCTTCAAAGGCAGCTCCACATAGAGCGCATTACAGTACTCCAAATGGGATGTAACTAAGGCATGTGTCACTGTAGCCAGGTCCGACATCTCAAGGAACAGGCACAGCTGGCGCACTAGCTTTAACTGTACAAATGTACTCCAGGTAACCGCTGAAAACTGGGCATCCAGGTTCAGGCTGGAATCCAGGAGTACACCCAAGCTGTGAACCTGTGTCTTCAAGGAGACTGTAACCCCATTCAGCACAATCTGAATCCCTATTCCCTGATTTGCATTTCAACTGACCAGAAACACCTCTTTCTTGTCTGGATTAAGCTTCAATTTTTTTGCCCTCATCCAGTTCATTACTGCTGACAGACACCAGTTTAGTACCAAAACAGCTTCCTTGGAATTTGGTGGAAAGCAGTAGTAGAGTTGGGAGTCATCAGCGTACTGATGGCACCGCACCCCAAAACTCCGGACAACCTCTCCCAATGGTTTCATGTATATGTTAAATAGCATGGGGGACAAAACGGAACCCGGAGGGACTCCACAGGCCAATGGCCAAGGAATCAAATAGGAGTCCCCCTGCACCATTTTCTGGGTTTGCCCCTCCAGGAAGGAACAGAGCCACTGTAAAACAGTGCCTCCCAGCGAGGCGGCCAAGAAGGATACCATGGTCGATGGTATCGAACGCCGCTGAGAGGTCCAGCAGAACCAATAGGGACACACTCCCCCTGTCCAGTTCCCAGCATAGGTCATCCACCAAGGTGATCAAAGCTATTTCTGTCCCATAACCAGGTCTGAAGCCAGATTGAAATGGATCTAGATCATCTGTCTTATCCAGGAATCCCTGGAGTTGGGAGGCCACCACACGCTCCAATACCTTGCCCAAAAATGGAAGACTGGCTGGTAATTATCCAATAGGGTGGGATTCAAGGAGGGCTTTTTCAATGTGGTTCTTACCACTGCCTCCTTCAAGCAGGCTGGCACTTTGCCTTGACAAAGGGAGGCATTGACCACTCACTTATTCACTCAGCCAGTCCCCCTCTGGCTGCTTTTATAAGCCGGGAAGGGCAAGGATCTAGTACACATGTGGTAGCTCTCACCTCTCCAAAGATCCTGTCCACATCATCAGGCTGTACAAATTAAAAAATATCCAATAATACTGGACAAGCAGGTGCCAGAGTTACACCCACTAGGTCTGCATTAACTATAGACTCCAAGTCAAAACGGATCCGAGTGATTTTGTCTGCAAAGGGCTGGGCAAATTGGTCACAACAGGCTGTTGAAAGGTCTGAATTCTCCTCTTGGGGGCCAGTATGTAAAAGGCCCCTGATCACCCGAAACAGCTCCACTGGACGGCTCTTTGCAGACACAATAGTGGCAGGGGAAAAACGTGTTTTTGCTGCCCATATTGCCACAGAACACGCCTTCAAATAAGCTCTAGCCCGTGTTTGATCGGATTCACTCTAGGTTTTCCCCCAACATCGCTCTAGTCGCCATCTCACTCGTTTCATCGCCACCAGCTCCCTAGGAAATCAGGGGGCTGGTGTGGCTCCACTTTGTGAAAGAGGATCGTGTCCACTGCCCTGGTCATTCTCCATTCCAGAGATCGACCAGGGCTTCGACAGAATCGCCTGCCGAGGCAACAGGAAAATCCCCAAGAGCCACCAGGAAATCATTCGGATCCATCAGCCTCCTGGGGCGGACGATATTAATTGGTCCTCCACCCTTGCAGAGGCTCTGAGTAAGAGGTAAGGGATTTCCATGGTCTTTCAGTGGGGGGTGGGTGGGTTAGGGTTTGTTTCTTTAATTCTGCTATTTCTTTCTCTTCTTAATTTATTGTAAATTTAATATTTTTATGCATTTATTTGGGCACTTGTACTTTAGCGAAATAAGGAAATGAGATTTAAAACAAAAACAAGCAATTGACAAGCTGATCAGATCTGTAAACTGAAAAGTGACATCCTGGGCTTCTCCTCTTCCCTCCCTTTCAGTCCATGAATATACCACTCACCCTTCTCCTCTTCTTCCGCTAGCCCTCCCCCCACACTTCCTTCCTTCCCCAATGTAGTTGCAGGATATGGAGAAGTGAAGAGTCTCCTGAAGAAAGTGTAGTGCTTGGGAGAAAACTGCCTTCCTTAGATATAGTGCTGGTTAGGGATGTGCACGGACACCCCCCCCCCAAGATTGGATCAGGACCCGGACTGGGACCTCCAATTTTGTTCCGGATCAGATAGGAACAAAATCGGAGGTCCCCTGGATCGGATCGGATTGGATCGGACCCAATCCCGATCTGAAAATTGGATGTCCGATTTTTGGATCGGCCGCCATTTTTCCCCATAGACTTGCATGCAAGTCTATGGGGAAAAATGGCGGCGTGGGTGAGTGGGGGCCTAACTCCCCCCTCCCTGTCCCCCCCCGGCGGTTCTTACCTCCCGGAGCTGTCCGCTGGCGCCCGTGGGTGACAGTGGACGGCAGCGGACAGCCCAAGGAGGTAAGTGGGCCCCCTCCCTCCTCCCCCCTCGTGCTCCTCCTTACCTGCCCAGCCCGTCTGCTGCCATCCGCTGCCGCTCAGGCGGCAGTGGATGGCAGCAGACGGGCCCGGCAGGTAAGTCCCCCACCACGCTCCTCCTTACCTGCCAGGGCGTCCGCTGCCTTCACCTGCTCAAATCTACTGAGAACTAGGCTTCGCGGCCTAGTCCTCAGTAGAACGCCAGGTGATGACCGCCTGGCGCTCTACTGAGGACTAGGCCGCGAAGCCTAGTTCTCAGTAGATTCGAGCAGGTGAAGGAAGAAGACGCCCCGGCAGATAAGTGGGGGGGGCCCTCCCTCCTCCCCCCTTGCACTCCTCCTTACCTCCCGGGGCCGTCCACTGGCGCCCACGGGCGTCAGCAGATGGCCCTGGCAGGTAAGCCCCCCTGCAGTTCTTACCTCCCGAGTGGGGGGAGGGGGTCCTATCCTCCGATCCAATATGATCCGGATTGGGTCCTTTTCGGATCGGATCATATTGGATTGGCCAATCCAGGTGCTGGGGATCATATCGTATAATTTTATCCGATTTCCCCCAGATCGGGTCCGGATTGTGGATCGGACCTGATCCATTGCACACCCCTAGTGCTGGTACATAGACTTACGGAAGAAACAGAGCCGGGAAGAGATTGTGTGACTGGAGGACATCTCTAACCTACCCCACCTACAACTTCTCTGGAACCAGGAGAAAAAGTCATTGGCTTATTCTGCGGGAAAACGGAGATCACTGCAATTTAATTATTTTTAGAAGTTGCGCATTGGTAAAGTGAATTTTTAAAAAATATCACACCAATTCAAGCCATTGCACCCTGAGCAACACCTCTCACCAGCGCCTCATAGTTGGCCTGCTCAGGCAGCTGAGGGAAATGATGCTTGCCATTGATCATGGCGCTGCTGGTGTTAAGGAGCCAGATTGAGTCTTCTTTTGCTGCCAGGTTCAGAGTTGGCTGACTCCCGTCCTTCAACTATCTTTCTCCCTCCCTCCCTCCCTCCCTCCCTCCCTCTCTCTCTCTCTCTCTGGCTGGCTGGCTCCTTTAAGCATGGGGCTGTGATCTAGCCCAGAGACCAGCTCCTCATTCCCCCTTTCCTACTGTTAAAAGGGTAAACTGAAAAGGGGAAAACTTGGACATTTCAGGACACATATAATGGCAGTGCACTCAGGAAATGGAGTATCAATGAGCACATTTTCCATGGACCACTTCTCTGGCCTGCTGCTCCCAAAGCATTATACCTGTTCACACCTGATAAGCTGATGTTGCAGTTGAATTCAAACAAAACTTTTGATTGAATTTTACATAAATAAATGGATGTATGAAAGCAACTGGAAATAAAGGGTGGCACAACGAAGTCTGGCTAAACACAGAAGAAAGTTTAGATCAGTTTCCCATCTCCTGCCTTTTTTCTTTCCTACTTTCCTAAGTCAAGCTCTGCTGTGCAATTAGTCAAAAACATTGAAGCAATTGAGGTGGGGTTTTTTAAAAACCCTATGGGATTTGTACAAAAGGAGAGATTTATGTGCTTCTTCAATGCACAACAGACTTGGCTTTCCAAAAGAGTGTTTACCCTGGAATAAGCAAAACGTTATACATACACAGGCAAGTGAACAGATTTGGCTGTACAATACCCCACTATGTTTGTATGTTGTACAAGCCTTACTGTGGGTAACATTTAGCAATTCATGTGTTTGCTGCTGTACCCTTCAGAGAACTGAGGAGTTAACGTCTAATTACACTCACTTGTATGGAAAATGGCCTATCAATTCCAGCACCAAGCTGAGGAAGACAGTATTTCTTATGCCTGTTCAGACGCTGGGTTGGATCTAGACTAAGGGCATGTTTAGACAGAAAAATATCCTACAATGCCCAGCATTCACAGCCAGCATAGGATTCTGCCCTAGGTTAGTTATAAATTATAATTAACTATACATTATGTCCACTTGCAGGGTTTTTTGCAGGAAAGTAGGTGACTCTATTAAAGAGATACTAGCATTTCTTCAAATTAGTATTTCTTTAATGAATCATTTTCTGCAAACACACACACACACACAAAACAAGAACCTACAGGTGGACATAATTTATACCTAGGGACAAGTTGCAGTAGCTGTTTATAATAAGTCTAGGGACATATCCCAAGGAAACCAGTTAAGGGAGGCATTTCCTTTATTTGTGGCAGCCTCATTGCCTATTTCTTTGACCAGTAGGTGGGGTCAGTGAAATAGTTGGTGGAGAAGCTCTACTGATCCTGATTTATGAGCTCAGTGGGTAAGCTTGAGCATACATCCCTATGAAGAGGGACACCACGAATATATTTTGAACTGCAAGCATATAACCATGTACCATATCATGATTTACAATGTATTGGTTACGATTCTGTGTAAAATTGTTATCTAAGTTGTTCCCTTAGTAAACTGATTGTAAATATACTTACCACCGTATCAAATTATTGAGCAGTTGAGAGCATGGTAACATTTGGCTCACTGCAGATATGGAACCCATGGACAACCTTCTTGTGTGGTGTGAATACCATTTAGCAAGTTGCCACCTGTTTCTGTCCTAAGAAATTTGAAAGAATCAATAAAACATTTGACAGTGTATAAGATGAAACAGGCAAGAAAAAAAGAGCAAACTACAATTGGGAGGCAGATGAAATTCAGAAGTGGTTGAGAGGCAGCCAGAAGATAGGATTTTGGTAGAAATAGTGTCAAGGGCAGGCATCTATACATCTAATCTAGGATGGTGTGCTCTCTTACCCAGTTTTGGGGTCCATTTCAGAGTCTATGGGAGCAATCATGGCCCTTAGTGCTCCGACCTCCAACCCAGGAGTCCAAGCTCCACACCCATTCCCTCGCCCCCTCACAGCTGGAGGGAAGAAAACAACACTAGTTTCTTGTATGAGCTTGCAAATGCAAGCTCCTAGATGGGCTGAAAGGGAGCATACTAGACAGCAGGACGGGGAGACTGATGGGGAAGCAGGTATATGAACTATCCCCAGCGTTCTTCCCTCCCAAAGCTTCCACTAGATGTTCAAAACCACCCATGTCGTTAAGATGCAGAGCAGGAGGCACAATGGAGGCTACAGGTGCCATGGCAAATCAAATGGGATCGTTCCCTAAAATGCAGCAAACACTGTTGATAAGGCAAGGCCACTCTCCTGGTATACCACACAAATCAAAGGCCCTTCCAGCTTCAGGGTTCATGTTGCAGACACCTATTTCCACCTGTATCTGAAGAAGGCCATGAGGCCTGAGTACACATAGTTCTAGGTAAATTACTAGAGCAAACCTCAGCCACAGGCTATGAGGTGCTTGGCCTCAAAACCTGATAAAATATTGCTCTTCATCATTGTCATACCATTTTAATTATGGATCTAAATCCACAGAGAAGAAAACGGAGTGTTAACCACAAATAGAGAACGAAAAGTTAATAGCCATGTGACAATTCCCTTAGATTTGGCTGAATCTGGGTTATCCCAGGAATCTTTTGGGGAGTTTTTTTTTCTTTTTCACCTTAATGTTGAATTTATTCGCTCTTTATTCACAATTTGAATGCTTTCTTCCATATCAGCTGGAAGATTATCTTTTGGCAGAATGGGAAAAAACAATCGTAATATATATTCAGCATTTCATTAATGTTATTCATGGCCTGTTGTAGCTTTCCTCCTAGTTATGGAGATAAAACTTACTCAATTTTGTTTTTCATTGTTTTATAACAAATTAATTTTTAGAAACAATCATTTCAAATTAGTCACAGCTCAAGTCTTTCTTCTTTCCAGTCAGAGACCCATGAATTCCCTTTTTAAATAATAGGTGAAAGATTCCATGTGTAATTTGAAAAAGGAAGCAGGGGGAGTTAATAGCAGCAGCATCTTTTTTATTTTTGTGTGTGACAAAAGAACCCTTAATTTAAGATAGAATCTTCACCTGTGCCTCATGGGAACGTCACCTTTGCCTCATGAAAATTAGCATGCAGCATAGGAACAGTGCCATACTTGTTGGGGAAAACATAGGAGGGTATAGCAGTGGTGGCGGTTAGGAATGTTGCAAGTATTTGGTTTGGGGCTCTCAAAGGAGCAAGTACACTTGCTCTCATACAAACAGGATTTGGATGAGCAGAGCCAACAGGGCTCTTGATACTGGCTCAGTTCGGACGACACGATAATCAGCGGGGGGTGGGGAGGGGGGGGAGAGGCAACCATCAGTTATGTTGCTTATTGTGTCATGTGGCAGGCAACATACATCACACGCACAACTGACTGTACGTTATTTTGGGCAACAAAAGGCTGCTCAGTTGTTTATCCCGAAATCTGTTGCTTAAAGTGTCGTGTGTCGGGAACCCTCCTCTCTCCGTGTACTATTCCACTTGGTCATAGAGTTCGCTGGCAGGAGCAGCTGGAACCCCCCCCCCCGGCCACTCCTATACAGCTGGCAGAACTTGCGGTGCATGATGGGATACGACCGGAGGACTGAAGGAGGAGGAAGGGAGGAGACGCAGCAGCCCAGAAGGGCATTGGGACTTTCAGCCGCGCGACAGGGGGGAGGGGCAACATGTCGTGTGGCACGCACCAGCAAATAACGCACGGTGAGTGTGTTATTAACCCTTCCGTTGTGAAAAGTGTCGTCCGAACACACCCACTGTGTGCCCGACTGCCCCTTTACCCTGCCCCTGCTGCAAGGACCTAGTTACTTACCTTGGAGCCAAGGAAGGCATTGGCTCTCCAAATATCCAGTGGAGTGTCTTTTCCCACCACAGATGGGATGAACTGCCAGCTGCCATCTTTGGTAGGTAAATGACCCAATAGCCTCATTTTCTCACTGGGAATGATGAGACTGCTAGCCCCATTCCAATGCCCATTGTGGAAAGACAATTACCAGGGCCTTCGGACAGCTTGCCATGTCTCCTACCTTCCCCCGGGCCCTAAGGTAAATTGTTTGGGCTGGGGTAGGGGAAGGTAGTGGGAGCAGACTTTTCAAGCACCTGTGCTTGAATCAAGTACTCACAAAAGGCTTGAGCTCCCATGAGCGCCTGAGTTACACACCTGCAAAAGCTTCACCTTTTTAGGATCAACTGTTGAGGCAGTCATTAATCCTGGTGGTGAAAGAGAAGAAAATACTGCCTCTATCTCCTGTTCAATAGAAAACCTGCCTCCACAAGCTTCAAAACAACATGAAACAAATGGCTATATATTGCTTTGGCTGTCCAGTGCAGTTCCACTGGTGCAGACAATTATCCTGAATCTTCCTAATATTTAATAATAATTGACATTGCCGGGTGGGGTGTTGGTAGCTGGATGTGTGGATTCTTGTGCAACTGAGGCAGGGGAAAACAGCTTAATGTACAACTTCATGTTCAGGGAAAAATCATAAAATGTCAAAAAGCATGAACCCAGGACAAGGAAAAAAACAGAAGTTTTTTGAAAACGATATCCAAGAAGCTCCGTGGACTTTCTGTTCATCCACTCGTCAGGGTGAGGCAGGCAACTGATTTTGGGTGCCATTGAAAGGCAGCAAATTGATAATTATTGGCATTATTGTTGCATTTTACTCCTAGGGAGGGAGAAAAGTGCAGGAGGGATTTCTTGCTTCGGCTGTCAAAACAATTTGACTGGACTTTAGTAATATATCTTGACCTGGGGAGGCATCGTTTGCTGCTCTGCCTCAGGCAGCAAAAAGTTTTGGGCCAGTCCTGGGATGCCCAGCGGAAAATCTAACAGACATGAACTGAAGAAACTTTTGAGCATTCTTTGTAAACCCTCCCCCCCAAATGTAAGCAATACAATTGGACCAGAGTGCTGTCACTATCCACATCTTCCCAAGCAGAAATTTTGGAGTGATAAAATCATGTTTATTCCAAATTAGCTTAGCATTGTTCTTTTTTCAACAGGTTAAGTGAATCATATTCATTCACACAGACCTTCAGAGTTGGGGAATGCGTGTCTTTCATTTCTCCATAACTATGCCCATATAGAGGAGCCAGTTAATTCAATGAGGCTTCTGCAGGTTAAACCCCTGAGGAATGGTGTCACTGTCCTCATCATGAAATTGGCAGAAAGAAAATCCTGTCTACTGATTGCAGTGGAAGCAAAACGATTTTGTAATTTAATGGTGCTTAAGCTGTTGTTAAAATAGTAGCCAGCTTTGCATCCACAAGTCCACAATGAAAATAATAGGGGGAGATTTCAAAAGCAAGGGATTTAATTGACGTTTCTAGCAGCTGCTGAAGAGGCAGCCCAGTTTTCAGTTTAAATATAAAAATGTAGATGATAAAGCAGCTTGTCTCTTTATTTTATTTACTTAAACTAATTCTATGCTTTTTGATATTCTAAGACCTGAAAGCAGTTTACATAATCTACATCTAATACAATATAAACATCAATGTAAAATAATGAATGGATTTATTTCTTTGTTGTTAAAATGGTAACCAGTCTCTTTAGCAGTGAGCAGTGAAATTTCAAAACATGCCATTACACACTCTTATGTTCAGTTTCCCCTTATGCTTTGTTGGCTTGCAATGACAGAGGTACAGAGGACACATACAGCAATTGGGTTTCAATTTAGAAGTCTTCTAAGCATTTCCTTGCATGGCTAGCCATAAAGTTTAAAATGTGGTGGGTTTCAAAGAACTACAACAAAACCGTCCTCAAAATAAAATTAAGAGGCAATATTGTAACTAATGTATAGCACAGCTAGAAAAGACTCTGATCCTAAATGCAAAATTTGAAATGGGAAGTTCCACAATGTTAATGATTTTTTTACCCAGATTTTCATTTGTTCATTTCATGTTCCAGATTGGGAGGTACAAGAAGCATCCAGTATGTTTTAAACCAGCCTTCCCAAACCTGGTGTCCTCCCAGATGTTTTGGACCAACTTCCATCATCCTCAGCCAGCATGGCTAATGGTCAGGAATCCTTGGATATGTAGTCCAAATCATCTGGAAGGCATTCGGTTGAGGAAAGCTGTTTTAAACTCTATTACTTTAAGTGGCTGTAACACTGCGTAATATTTTCCTTTCAAACACGTTGGTTTGGTATTCGTCAATTTTTCCAGTCCTAAATCTGGATTTCAAGAGGAATCGAGGATCTTTCCAAGCAATGGTGTAGTCCAGGTAACTTCCACATCTAGCTACTCATATGATTCCTTTAAAAAGGAATGCAAATTATGTCAGCCATGGCACAGGTTAGTCTACTTTAACTTTTATATTTCTAAATCAGCCCTTGACCTCACTGCTTAATGTTTGCCGTACTGTATCTACAGTCACTGCTACATGGGTATGCAAGGCTCTGAAAGGCAAAGTAGGTATACTTGACTAAGCTCTGTTGAAGTATATGTGAAGATTTTAAAGCTTCACAGAGTTCTTTCTTAGACTTCCTTCTTTAGAATTCTGCAGGCAAAAATGTCTTTTTATAGAAGAGTTCGGCATTGTTCAAAATCCTATGAGCGGTAGTTGACTCAAAACAAAGAATGAATCTTTTTTTCACTGCCCTATAATAGTTATGTGCAAATAATGTGCCTAGGATTAATAATACTGTAAATTTTGTGTGTATGTGGTCATTTGAAGTTCCTGTTCCATTGAAGCATTTACTTTTTTGAATGAAAAGCAAATTCATTTTTGTATTTTCTTAATGGGAATAGCAGAGATATGAATAAATAAAAATATTATTTGCTCATTGAGTTCTTGAGTGATTTTTATTGTTGCATTGCAAGGGCATGTATGTGAGATGTTGCTTATTGAGCCTTCAAGTACAGATAATAGTATTCCACAGTGCTATCTGCAAATACTATTCTGTCATTATTGAACCTGGTTGAGTAGCTTCTGTGAGAAGTTCTGCTACAGAAGCCCCATTAAATAACTGGGAGTTATGGAAGAGACTGGTCTGCAACTCCTATTTATTTCATTGGGGCTTGTGCAGGAGAACTTCCTGGAGGATCATGAACAATATATTTAGAACTTGAGCAACTGGGAATAACTTGATAGAGTGTGCATGCCTGCAGCAATTTCATTCCAGATCCATGGTAGAACAATGACAACAATAAACGTGCCTTTGAAATTCTTAATTTAACATGTAATCTATTGTTTAGCCATAGGCCATTTCAATAATATAACATTTGATAAACTACAATGAAATAAAATAAAATGATGAATAACAAAAAAGAAAACTCAGTGATCACTTCAATCAATTCATCCTTTATCAAGGCATTTTCTCAATGTTATAGCAGTTGCGTTTTCCTGCCCTAAAGATAATGCATTTGTCTGATTACAAAAGGGTCTCCAAATTCTACAAGCGAAGTAGGAAGCTCTGTGTGTGTGTGTATGGGGGGGGGGGGGGGGGTTAAAAAGATATGAGTGTGGTAGGTTGTTTTTTTACTTTGTTCATTCAATTTATGTTAAGGTGCATTCGTGTGTTACTGTCAGGGGCTTATTGAGTTTCTTAAATGATAAAGACAGGAATAAATTATTAATTACACACCTATATTTAAACTAGAAAGACTCATGTATAACTTGCTTTGGCCAACATCTGGTAACAAAATTTCTGATGTGGTATTTTTCTAAAAAGTAAAAATACAGTCAGATGTGTGCCCCATTCAGGTCTAGTTTTGTGTGCATAACCAGTCCATTTCTACAACTGCTGAGCCATTTGAGGAGTGTAAACCTTCCATTGTCATGTTAATTAAAGAAAATCTACAGAATGTGCTGTGGCCTTGTAAAATGAATTACATGTACCAATATTTTGTGCTTCATTTAAAATGCAGCATTTGAACTACACTGTTGAGTAAAACCAGGAATGCTGTTAAATAATTAAGTCAGAAATGCATTTAACAGTTTTTTTAGTATCATTTATTTCTGTTATTATGGTAGCAGAAATGAATACTTCAGAGAAAATGAATGCTAATTATAGCTAAAGAGGTCATTTATAGGAGGTTAAATTGGTTTAATTAGAATTTATTTGAAGGTTATATAGGAGTACAAAGAGATGATAAGGGGTTAACCCATAAGAGATTACATTGTAGTCAGTGTTCTGTTAAAGTTTGAATTAATTTTTCCCATGGGTTTTTCACATTCTAATTTTCAACTAAATGAGACATCTGTTTCAGAAAAGGAAAATTTGCTATGGTTGTCATAGCAACTATCATTCTGTAAGAAAATTATTCCAATGGTTACTTTACAACAGAAAGGCAGAAATTCCGTACATAAAGCAGCATCCAAGAGCTAACAGAAATTCCGTCCTTTTGTATTTGACCTGTGAAAGTTGTTCATACATTTTAAACATAAGGTTAATTATGCTGTAAACAAATTCTCTTGTCATCCAATTTTTCTCTCTAGAGCCTTGAACATAGCAAGTTCATTTATGCTGTGGCATTAACACTCAGTTTATATGGGATAGCAAGTATTAACAGAAGTGTATTGTCTTTTGGAAAGACAATCTGTCAGGATACATTGCTTTGTCATGAACACTTCGTTTCTTAGGTGAAACGCATAGGCATTTAGATACGTTAAGTATGTGTCATATATGTTAGATCAGATATACATGTTAGGTGTTATCTAATTGATATGTTAAGTGTGAACGAGGGAGGCTGTCTGATCATTTATTTGACATTTGCTCATATTTTGCAACAGAGGAAAGCAGCAGATAACCACCATAGCGGCCAGACCATTCGGGGCTTAGGTGAGAAGCCTTTGTCTGATGGCATCTCTCCCTGCCTCCTATTCCTGGTGTGTGAGGGCTTTTTGCTAACCAGGCTGAGGGGAACCAGCTGTGTTTCTGGGCTTGTGGAGGTGCCCACCTATAACTTCAGGCTGACTTTCTTTTTGTTGCTGGGGATTAGTTTCCCCTTTTTAGGACCTGATCATGTGCCTGCGATGGAGGATATGCCCCCCCCCCCCAGTTAGTGTGAATACAGGTAGAAGAAGGTTATGGTGTTGGGTGGAGGGCTAGCTAGATAAGGAGAATGCAGCCCAGTCAGTAAATGGCTGTGCCATGCTCCAGCCCTCCCCTCACTTGCAGGTTTGGTGGCCGCCCTATCACAGCTTGCCCTTGGGACTCCAGATGCTGTTTCTAAATGCCAGATCTTCCTATTTCATGGTCTAACAGTGGATGAGGTGGCCGATCTAGCATGTTTAATCAAAACCTGAGTGGGCGAGCAGGGAGGCGTTAGTCTTTGTTAACTGTGCCCACCAGGATACTTCGTTCAACATCACGCTAGACTTGAGGGCCAGGGGGGAGTTGCAATACTCTATAGAAACTCCATCTCTCTCTCCAGGCTCTATATCCATCTGATTACTAGTCTGGAGCATTGGGCCAGCAGGACAGATTGGGGATTCTCTTGGTGTACCTCCTACCCTGCTGCCCAAACTGACAGATGTGGTCCTGGGTGTGCTTTTGAGGGTCCCCCAGACTGCTGGTTCTCGTGGATGTCAACATTCATGCCAAGAGTGCCTTGTCTGCGGTGGCTCAGGATTTCATGCCCTCCATGACAACCATGGGACTGTCCCAAGATGTCATTGGTGCAACACATGTAGCAGGGCATAGTCTATACGTTTGTTTGTTTTTCGTGCCAGCCATGGAGATGGTGATCTAATAGTGGTGGACTTTGTATCAGTCCATTTGTCTTGGTCAAGTCACTTCCTGTTGAGGTTTAGACTTATGGCAGCTTTTCCCCTCTGCAACAGTGGGGACCTATTAAGATTGTCCACTCTAGAAGTTAATGAATCCAGATAGCTTCCAGAGGTTCAAGGGTGGGTAGGGATTTCCAGCTGATATGGCTGGCTCTCCTGTCAAAATCCTGATTCTGTGGAGTGCAGGAATGACCGGGCAGTTGACCTGATTGCTCCTGTGTGTACTCTCCAGAGTAGAGTTCTTATGGCTCCATTGTATACTGTGGAACTGAGAGCGATGAAACAAAATAGAAGACCACTTGAGTTTTGATGGAGGAAAATCCCTATGGATGCTTGTACTCAATATTCACTGTCCCTGAATATTGTTATCTCTCTGCCTCTATTGAAATCCCTATATGTCCCCAATGGAGCTTTTTAGGGTTGTTCAAAACTTATTATATGGTGGCCCTAAGGAGGCAGTGGATCCATGAGAGGCCTGCTGTGACATGTTTGCGAGGCACTTCCAAGATAAAATATTTTGCATCTCTGACGCTATAGCAGATAAATCAGGTGAAGTATCCAAAGTATAGTCTTGATTATTTTTGATGGATGAGTTTCAGTTGGTACAACTCAAGGACGTTGACAATGTGCTTAGACAAGTTCGTGAGATCTTCCCTCTGAAGAAGTAGGGTTGTAGCTTGAGGGTTCGCCTTGGGCCATCTTTGTCACTTGAAGCTCAGGTGGCCTCGGTGGCATGGAGTGCCTTTTACCAGCTTCCGCTGGTAGCCCTGCTATTCCCCCATCTGGATAGCGATATTCTGGCTTTAGTAGTCTATGCTCTGGTAACCTCCAGGTTACATTACTACAATGCTCTCTAAGTGGGACTGCCTTTGAAGGCAGTCCAGAAGCTGAAGCTTGTACAAAATGCAGTGGCCAGATTGACAGCAGGGACCAGAATGTATGAACATAGAATGCCGATATTGGCCCACTTGAGCTGTCTGCCTGTATGTTCCTGGGCCCAATTCAAGGAGCTGGTTTTGATCTATAAATCCTTACACCACTTGGGACCACCATACCTTACGGTGTGCTCTCCTGGTATGAATCTATCCATACATTATGATAATCATCTCCTCCAAGTGCCTCCTCCTCAGTGGGAGGGGTTTGGAGGATGGCAGCAAGAGTGATGGCCTTCTTGGTGGTGACCCCCCTCAATTATGGAACATTCTCCCCAGTGAGGTCTACCTGGTGCCAACATTATTTCTTTTTAGTGCTGGGTTAAGACATCAGACAGCATATTATTATTATTATATTTATTTATTTATTTATTTATTTATTTATTTATTTATTACATTTATATACCGCCCCATAGCCGAAGCTCTCTGGGCAGTTTACAAAAATATTATAAGGCTTTTTAACAGGTCCTGGGATTTTTATTGTTGATTTTTAAAAATTGTTTTTGTAGTTTCTTATGTTAATGATTTATGTTATTGTATTGAGTTTTTAGGGTTTTAATCTGCTTTGAAAGTAGAAGTGGAGATTTCAAAAGAACAGAAGTCATCCCAAAGTGACTTGCTGACTTGAAGGTTCATATGGAGAAAAACAAAGCATGTTAATGCCTTTTAACATTATGCGAAGGTGTGCTTCTCCAGAAAAGCAGAGATTAAAAACAATAGACACCCTCACCCCTCTCTGAGCTCCATGCTGAGTAAGTGCAGTGTAAGTAAATGATAATTACTTCTGAGTAGATATGTTTAGCAGGCTGTTTTCAGGGCAGATGTTGAGATTTCAAAAGTCATCCCAAAGCAACATGCTGACTTTAAGGCAAGGAGCATAGCTCTGAGCTCTCCTCTGGCTTGTGAGAAGGGAGACAGTTCTATGTGTGTCCCTCTTCTCTGAAGGGTCCACCTTTCGCTGGAGACAGCCCCTTTTTAATTCCCCACCCCCTCACCACCGCACCTCTGAAGCTGCAAAGTTATGGAACCTTTGAAGGCTCATTTGGGGGAAAAGAAAGCCCATTCACCTTTTAAAGTCATTAAACTGATGCTAAGGTTTGTGCTTCCGGAAAAGCACAGATTTAAAACAATAGCCTTCCCCATCCTTCTCTCCGCTCCGTGTTGTGTTAAGTAAGTGCAGTGGAAGTCTGTGGGAATTATTTCTGAGTAGACATGTCTAGCAGGTTGATTTCAGGGCAACCTGGAGATTTCAAAAGAACAAAAGTCGTTACTTTAAGGCTCAGGGGGTGGGGGGTGGGGGGAAAACAAAGCACGATCCATACACAGGCCTGTTTCTCCCAATGTGATGCAACTTTCCCTTCTCCCTGTCAGTGCTGCACTCCCCAGCTGGCACTGAAGGCAACATCGCTAGTTAAGGTCGCACAGATTCCCAAGCCACACCAAAGCCCGCACGATGGGAAACTGTCACAATATGACTGCAAAAATGCAGGTGTTGTGGCATGAAAACCTATAGTTGCTGGGGGGGGGGGGGGGAACACGTGCCATAATAATGTGTGAGATGCACTCACTCAAAAACCTGACTTTAGATGTTAAATTTAAACTTGCTATGAAAGGCTTCTTTAGATTAAGAGGAATTTGCATTGCCTTACTAGGGCTTTGCTTCCTGTTCCTCTTGCACATTCGTAATGGGCTGCACTACACGGGCAGAGAGGGACAACCACGTGGTCTATAATTGAAAACTGCCCCTCCTGTCAGTGCTCATAGCCTTGAGTGGGACACCACTCTCTAGTGGGTGCTTTGTAGCGCAACTTCAGCTGCACACAGTAGGAAATTCTCTGATATTTCAGAAGAATCGGAATATCCAGAGGGTTTTTTAGAACAGAATAACTGGGGGGAAGGCATGGGAGACGTATAGGAGGTTGGCGTGTCATGAAAAGTTCACAAACTTCTGTGAGTGGCCAATTGTGTGTGTACCTTATTTCGCTTATGTGAAGAGCCCCAAATTCTCTAAATACAAGACAAAATTGTCTTTGTACAGGTGACAGGTCACAGGGTTGTCACAGGGTTTCAAGGATGTTTTCTCTACACACAAACATTTTAAGGCCAGCGTTTTACAAGATGGCAGAATGATTTTACTTTTTTTATTGTGTTAGGTACTATACGAGTAGAGAATCTTTGGAAATGCAAAAAAAGGAACACTAGGCTCATGCGCCAAATCTTTTCTAGGGCTTCATCTTTTCATGCAGATTTTTTTGTTCTTAAGATTGTCAGAGGAGCGAAAGCACAATGGCAAGTATTACAAGTTTTAGCATTGCCTTTGCATAAAAGAACAGCTTCAGCATGCATAAGTTGGCAGATCTTAACTCAAGAGTATATATTCTACAGCAACAGAATAAGGGAGGGGAAGGAAGGAAATTTCCCTTCCCCTAATAAGCTGATCATTTCTATTCACAAAGGAAAACACATTTTTCCAAGAAGAGAAAAATGTGGGTTATGAATGTTAGGACTAATGGAGGAAAGGATAGCTGTGGGATTTTGCATATATTTATGCAACTCCTTAAGACTGGTTGATTTCAGTGATGTGAAAAAACCTTGCAAATTCTTGAATGATGGAGTTTGTTTTACCCCTTATTGCATCCATCCAATTCAGTGAGGCTCAAATGAATATCATAATGTGCATCCAAATGCTCCATCCTCTTAGCCAAAGTGTTTGGAAGGGTTCTGATATATATAGATCTCTCCTGCTGGATCCAGTCTGAAAAGGTTCCAAGAACGTTGCCTTTCTATTCAAGTCTACCAGAAATCATTAAAGGACGTCTTTGTTCAATGCAAAGATGTTCATTGATTTAAGAAATGTTATGTTGTTCCCATTAACTGATAGAAAGAAAAGCAAAAGAATAGTAGATTATTTCGTCTAAAGCTCAGAATATAATCAAATTTGAAGATACGTTGTGGGCTATGTGTACTACTGTCGGTGCAACTGTAGAAAAAGAAAACTAAGGGGGGAAAGTGATAATTGAAATCTGAAATTGAGAGGGGTACAAAATAGAACTCATAAGAGAGACTGTAAGGAGAAACAACCTATGTGAAATGGAGAACCAAAGTGATATATAAATTTTAAAGCCCCTAGGAAGTACGCTGGGACTTTGAGTATTTACATCTTTTCTTTTCTTTTGAATTTTTCAAATTTAAATACGTGATTTAAATTGCTAAATTGGCAGCTTCTGCCCAACATCTACCTAAGGTTGACTATTATTTTTTTCATAGTGTCTCATCTGGACAAGCTTTCACTGATAAGAATGTGATTCACCATATTTGCAATTGTCAGGGTAGTGTTCGACATTATACATTGCTACAATCATACATGTCATTATTTACAACAGGGAAATAGAAGCAGTGTCTCCCGATGTTTACTACAGGGCTTGTTTCTGAACTCACCTTCCTTGGTTATTTACATTGTTTGGTTATTTTGAAGCACTGATGTATATGTAGAAGAGTAACAGCAATAATACATTTCATGGCTGTGCAGTTACAAGACCTTACCTTTGAAAGATAGCCAGCAATTTGGGAAATAACCTTTGTGCTTTTGGGGGGGGGGGGAAGCTGTGAAGGAACTATGCAGGATGTGACTCAAAACTGAAATAGCTGAACGTAGACACAATGAGGATAAATCAGTTAGGAAGCAGAGTTTTTCTACTTGAAAAACTGGACAAGTGGGACCCTGGGGGGGAAAGGGGAGACATAAAATGATCGTGTATACTGTGGGCAATGACACCTTACCCTGTACAAATCTTGCATTGCCATGCTGTACGGCCCATAATGTAAGGAACGTTTTAGAATGGAAGAGCATACATAAATGTATGCTATTGTGTTTGATATTCCTTCCCATGATTCTGTGCTTTTTCCCAGACATTCCTCCCTGTTTCTGTTGGAGAGGCCTTCCTCTGTGCACCATATTTGTTGGTGTGTGTGTGTGTGGAATCTGTATGAGAATGGAGCAGTACTTTCTGTATTGTAGCACTAGGGTGACCATCGAACCAGAAATGCCAGGAGAAGTCCAGAAATCATGTCCATTTGGACAGTCCAGCCGGATTTATTCAAATTTATTTAAAAGTCTGGGAAAATGGAGCATCTCCGAGTCTCCTAGAAGCCTGGGAGGCCTTTCTGGGCCTTTATTGTGGTCGCTGCAGTGATGACGTCCAAAATAAAGGACCGGATTGCCGAGAGGGAGGGGTGAGGAGCGCTCTTTCACCCCCACCCCTTCCTCTCAGGAATCCGGGCCTTTCTTTTGCCAAAGTAAAGGCCCGGATTGCTGAGAGGAAGGGGTGGGGGACGAAAGAGCGCTCTTCACTCCTCCCTCTCCGAAATCCGGGCCTTTAGTTTGGACATCATCACTGCGACCTCCAAACTAAAGGCCTGGATTGCCGAGAGGAAGGGGTGGGGAGCGCTCTTTCGCACCCCCTTCCTCTCGGAGATCCGGGCCTTTCTTTTGCTAAAGTAAAGGCCCAGATTGCTGAGAGGAAGGGGTGGGGGGGATGAAAAATCGCTCCCCACCTCTCCCTCTTGGCGATCCAGCCCTTTATTTTGGACGTCGCTGTGATGACGTCCAAAATAAAGGCCCAGATTGTCGAGGAAGGGCAGCCATCAGCCCACAGGCAGGAGCAGCAGCAGCATTGTCAAGGTAAGGCAGCGGCGCGGGGCTTCATGGCCCAGCCTGGCATGGGGCATCGTTGCACGTGGGGCGACTGGACTGGGGCGGACTGGCCTGGCGCACGGGGCCGCGGGTCGTGGGGCATTGTGGCGCAGCGCACGGGGTGGTAGACCAGTGCAGCCTAGCACGGCCCAGGGTGGGGCAGGGCAGCCTGGTCTGGTGTGGTGCGCGAGGCGGTGCTGCCTGCTGGGAGGGCAGCCCGGCACACAGCCAAGGGTGGCGGAGTCTGGTGCTGCCTAGCATGGCACACGGGGCAGAGCAGTCTGGCGCAGCGCAGCTCACGGGGTAGTGTAGCCTGGCACGACATGCAGGGTGGTACAGGGTGGTGCGGCCTGCCACGGATCGTGGTGTGGTGTGGCCTGGCACAGCACGTAGAGTGATGTGGCTTGGTCTGGCGCCCGGTGCCCAGCGTGGCCTGACCCAGTGCGGTACATGGAGCGGCGTGGAGTTGGGGGCATTCTTGGGGTATTCCTGGCATGCTGGGGCATCATGGTGAGTGTTGTGGTCTGGCCCAGCCTGGCGTGTGGGCATTTTAGCCCGGCCTTGTGTGCAGGGCTTGGGCTGCCTGGATATGTATTTATTTATTGTTGGGTACTGCTACTGTTTAGTTAACTTTTCTTTAATATTTTCCATTTATTTTGATGAATTAATTGGGGTGGTGTATGTGGGTGTGTTTTAAAACTTTTATTAGCTTTGCCATGAATGAGTACGCTCGTATGTGTGGATATTTATTTTATTTTCAGTCTTGGTTGAGTGTGTGTGGTTGTTCGGTTGGTTGGTTTTTACCTTGGTGTGTGTCTGGATTTTTATTATTTTTCCTTGGGTGAATATGTGGGTGAGTGTTGTATTTTTAATATTTTATTGCAATGGGTGTGTGTATGTTTTTGTGTTATTTTGCATTTTGTGGGTGGCTTATTATTATTATTGTCATTATTATTTTATCTTTGTTGAATGTGGGGTGGATTTTTATCCCTCCTTCCAGTTAAGTGTGTGTGTGGAGGTTGTTGTTGTTTTAATTGCCTTTGGGAGGGTGTGGAGTTTTTCCCCACTTTGAGTGAGTGTGCAGGTGTATGTATATTTTAATTTTTATTGCCTTTGGTGAGCATGAGGTGTGTGTGGCTGCTGCTGCTGCTGCTGCTGATTTTACCTGGGGTGTGTATGTCTGCCCTCTTTTGTATCTGATCATGTTAGGCAGGGCTCCTGCAGCTTTAACTGTTTTAATGAAGAGGGAATATCACCAGGTGCTGCATGCATACAAATGACACTTGCTGAAATTCCCTTTTCTATACAACTGTTAAAGATACAGGAGCCCTGTCCTCCTTTCCATATGGCCACCCTAACTAACGGAATAATTGTAACTTTTTCCTGTTACCATAGTTCTGTAACTTACATAGTCAGTGGTGTATAGTTTCCTCTTTTCCTCTTCCTTTAATGCAACGTTTGTGTCATTAGGTAGTGCTATGTCAATGAAGTAGTGTGTTTTTCATTTTTTTTTATGACTGTTACGTCTGGTCGATTGCAAAGTGTTGCCTTGTCCCAGAATTGTTCTGTCCCAGAAAGATAATATATGAGTGCATAGTGTGACTTGTCTTGTCTTGTTTGAGTGTGTCTGGATCTCCTAGGCTCTGAAAGCATCTTTCTGAGAGCATCTGCTGGTTGCATGATCCACGAGGCCAGGTTCTGGTGAGTGCACAGTTTTCCTTGACAGGAAGGCCTTGCACTTGCTATATTAAGATGAACAAATGTGAAGAAGCTGCAATCCTATATGTATGCAGGAGTACGGTTTATTGAAGTCAACAGGACTTATTTCTGAGTTGTCATAGGATAGCATTGTATGATAGGACATAGAGAGCTGACAGTTTCTGAGTTATTTGCTACTCAGTTTTCTTTGGGTAAAGTATTTATTTATTTATTTATTTATTACATTTGTATACCGCCTCATAGCCGAAGCTCTCTGGGCAGTTTACATAAGATTAAAAACAATTAAAAACAATGTACAAAAATTAAAACAGCAAAAACATACAACATACACACAATCTGTACATTTAAAAACCACTTCAACACTTCAAAAACTACAAAAACAAAACAAAACAAACCCAGGCTCCTCAGATATTGCCAAATGCCTGAGAGAAGAGGAAAGTCTTGACCTGGCGCCGAAAAGATAACAATGTTGGCGCCAGGCGGGCCTCGTCGGGGAGATCGTTCCACAATTGGAGAGCCACCACAGAGAAGGCCCTCTCTCTTGTTGCTGACCTCCGAGCTTCCCTCGGAGGAGGCACTCGGAGGTCAGCAACAAGAGAGAGGGCCTTCTCTGTGGTGGCTCCCCAATTGTGGAACGATCTCCCTGACGAGGCCCGCCTGGCGCCAACATTGTTATCTTTTCGGCGCCAGGTCAAGACTTTCCTCTTCTCTCAGGCATTTGGCAATATCTGAGGAGCCTGGGTTTGTTTTGTTTTGTTTTTGTAGTTTTTGAAGTGTTGAAGTGGTTTTTAAATGTACAGATTGTGTGTATGTTGTATGTATTACACTCTCTGATTGGGATTTCTGTTCTTTGCACACTGAGGCAGTGTAAATTCAGGAGATATTTGGATAAAAAGAGGGAAAGATCCTTGTCTAGCATTGTGATAATGGGCATCTGTTTTGGCCTTTCTTTGTATTGCAACTGACCATGGTCTTGTTTACATGACTAATGAACCAGAGATATAAATAATGACACATTTTTAGATTAGTTTCTCATTGCTAAACCAGAAGTTGAAATAGACTAAGAGGTGCTAGCGACTGCAACAAGAGTTTTAGTCCCTTTTGTTCCATGGCTGATGTTTGCAGGGTAATAGTATTTTATATTATTTGTGAATGCTAGTTTGTTGTACTAGATTTTTCTGCACTTCTCAACTGCTTCATTTGTTCAGTGGTAGCAGTATGCTGAATCTGTGAGTATGGATATGAGAAAGGTGATGGGGAAAGAGTGTTAAATGTTAGGAAAGGTGAGACTATGGTCATCCAGTGAAGGGTTTGCAGTCAGAAAAGATATTTGAGGGAAGGGGAGACTGTACCACACAGAGTATAGCAAAAGCTTCAAAGTACAGCAAAAGCTACAAAAATAGGAGTGAGTGAAGTTAATTTCAGATACATTGAATGTCTCAATTGTTCTTTATTTCAGTGATTTTAACATTAAGATGTTACGTAGAACAGTTTGTCTTAATTGTGTGCTGTGAAATCAGACGTGACCAAGGCCATGTTCAGGTGGGCACGCCCCCTTGGGGGCTGGGTATGTTGGTGGGCCCGCCCCCTTGGGGGCTAGACATGTTGATAGGTACGCCCCCTTAGAGCGGCCATGTTGTCCTCCTTTTTGGTTTCTAAACTATGGTCACCCTATGTAGCACCAACTTTAGGGAACTCATTCCAAGAGAGCACTGCCTGGCCATTTCCCTGGTTAGCTTTCATTGGCAGGTAAAGATCTCCCTTTACCATAATGGCTTCCTTGCACACTGTTGATGGGCACATTACCTATCTGAAAATTATTTTTTAAAAACAAACAGAACGAAACCTTTTCTCTTCTGATATATAAAATCTTCCCTATCTAGCTGCCAGGAGGGGGAAAAATGCATCACAGCCTACGTGGCAAACAGTTTTTTTTCCCAATCCTGGCATAAAGATCACCATTGCTGAAGCCCCAGAGATAGGGATGGGAGTGGGAAAGAGATTTTGGGGACCAATATCACATGGGCTTATGTGGAAGAAAAGAGATGAAAAAGAAATATAGGAAAAGGGGAAACAATATGCACACATGGGCATATTGGCTTTTCTCTCCCCAAAACTTGACATTTAGCAATAGAAAAGGAAGCCTGGCCTTCCTCTTCACGACGCCGGTGTGGCCACGCAGTGCTGGTGGCAGGCTGCGCGCCCTGCATTGGCACACCTTTCGTCCATCTACAGCAGAAGGAGAGCCATGGCGGGCTTTCCTGCCGCTGTGCCTGTGCGGCCACACCGGCGCCATGAAGAGGAGGGCCCAGACAGTCGTCAAAGCTGTTGGCTTGTTTTGCTTGCAATAGTAAACGTGGTTGGAGGAACTTTTCCAGCACTCCACCCCCCACCCCCACCCCACCCCCGCTTCTCCCCCTTTATAAAAGGGGCAGGCGGGGTTGTTCTACCAAATAAAATTTCTCTTTCCAAGCTAGCTTGCATTCATAATTGCTTCTGGTATGCACTCTTTTACAAACATTCCACACATACGCACTGATAGGGTTTCAAAAGGAAATATGGAAAAAATTGCAGACAACAAGTTAATTTTCTGAAAGCACTAGAAATGCATCTGTAGAGGAAGCAGATAAATCGCTGTTTCAGGGGCAGTTCCTTTTGTCTTCACCATGCAGTATGCAAAGAACAGTTCAGATGATTTCTTGAAAGAATTATCTCTGTTTCTTGTTGATGCAGCAAGGGAGAAGTGTAAAGCCTCTTCAAAAGTAACATCTGTAAAGGAAGCATAGTTGATGTGCCTATCTTTATAAACACCAACGCTGCAATTATCATAAACCTTATTAAATTGTTGCAGCCTCTTTTTTCTTTCTGTAGGGGATATGTAGCGAAAGCCCCAGTCAGCAGATATAAATACCCATAAACACATTCAGTAGTCTCAACCCCACACTCCCATTATTTGTAGTATTGCCAGGAAGCAATTGTTTGCCACTGTAATGATAGAATTTGCAGCCCAATAAATTCCCTTATAGAATGAACACTATTTAAACATAGTAACTTCAGAGTGAAATATTTGAATGCAAAAGATTGAAATAGTAATAATTAGCATATCAGATGCCAGAAGAAAATGTTATACACTGGTAATTGATTAATTGGGAAGATTAGTCATTAATTTCCAATTTTGTAAACCATAGAAGAGGGTGCTGTTGTTGTTGTTTGTTGTTGTTTTAAAAAATCAGATTCTTTTTAGAGTCACCCTTCAATAGAATGTTCAGTTCTGCTGACATTGCTGTCAATAAATGTCTTTTTAGTAGCAGTGAAATCCTAAGTCCTGTTGGGGAGGAATATGCAGCTACACCATCTCAAGCCCTCTAACCTCACACTTTTCAGCCTGGCATATATTTTTATGTTCATCACCCCTGTTCCACTGGATGCAGTGGGGGGGGGGGGAGTTATATCACCTCCAGATCTGTTGCCCCTCGGGGGATGGAGCAGTTTTAGATCCAGTGGAATATCTATTTATAGCTGAAACTGTAGTAAATAGTAAATACCAAAATTAATCAGTTAATTTAATAGGTAAAAACAGCCACAACCAATTAACTGATTAGAAACTATTAAATTGTGGACAGAGTTCTATATGATTTAATTCAGATTTTGTTTTCAGTATTTTAAAAAACATAGTAGACAGCAAGCTCATTTTTCCACATTCTTTGTAGCAGTTTGTTTCTGTTTTAATCGGTTAATTTAATAGGTAAAAACAGCCACAACCAATTAACTGATTAGAAACTATTAAATTGTGGACAGAGTTCTATATGATTTAATTCAGATTTTGTTTTCAGTATTTTAAAAAACATAGTAGACAGCAAGCTCATTTTTCCACATTCTTTGTAGCAGTTTGTTTCTTTTCGGTATTTTGCTGCTAAGTAAATGCTACATAAATAGTAGTAAAATGAAGTAAAATTTTAATTTCAAATCTTGATTTTTATCCTATGCAAGCACAGAGTTATTTAGTGTTGTCATATCAGGTTGTGAATGAATTAAATGTATTTCAAAACCACAAATGTCATGTTAATGTTCTTCTCCAAATCAAAATCTGTTTATTGCAGACCCTGACCAGATTGAAAAAAACAGGATATGCAAGATATATTATACAAAACATATATAGCAACAAAGTATATACACAAAGACGTATCGAACTGTGTATCACCCATGCTGAGCAAATCAAAAACAGCTCTCAACATAACTGCAACAGAAAAAAACCTTAGCTACTTTTCTAGTAACTACAGGAATGGTATCAGCTAAACATTAAGATACATAAAACAGATTGGATCTGCCAGGAAACTTAGATAATAAAGGCACAATCGGGTCTCTGCTAATATCCCGATAGAAATTGCAATATAATAAAACATGCATTACAGTCTCTAAATCCACCGAACCACAGGGACAACGAGGTTGCAGTGAAGAATCCTTATTGAACCTCCTCTCTAGCATGGCGGATGGTAGAGCATTCGTACAGACAATGTGAATACAACCTGAAGCTTATAAATGTGAAAAAAAAATAGATAGTTAGCCCCTCTCCTCCCATTTGTGAACTGAATGCCAAAAATTTAGCAGCCATTAAATGTTGCCATTCAATCTCATATAGTCATCACAAAATAACTTTTTTTTGCCTTTTCACTGCCCAAAGGAAAATATTCAAATGGAGAAATACCCATTTCCATTATTTTACAGTGTACAGCCTTCCAAAGATATTTCTATAAGAGTCTTGCCAGATCATAGAACAGTAGTTAGTCAAAACAAAATTTAATCCATCTAAATAGAGTAGATGCCTAAACTGTACATGTTACGGAGTTTAATCCAGTTTCCAAGCACAATACTGCATTAGCCACACACCTAGGGACTCCAAGAATTGTTCTAAGGAAAAGTGACTGAAATCTTTCAACGTCGTTATTTATGCCCTGGATGCCCCATATAAGAACTAGGTTATAATCTTAGCACAAAATCCATACAGTATTAATTGACTGTCCTTTGAAAAATAGAATGTCACAAAAATGGGCATAGGCCATCAGCATAATGATATAGTCATTCTCTAATATATTTATGAACGGCAAGTGTGAATCCATGTTATAGGGTCATGTTACTTGAGGAGTTGCAGCAGGAGGACCTGCATCTTGAATATCTCTACCTATAAAGCTGAAAGTATGTGTGTGGGATGTAGGTCCGGAAATATTTAGAAACTTGAAATTTGGCACGCGGATAGGCCTGTATATACAATGTATCAGAAAAAACTAAAAACACTGAATTTTGAGTTTTTAAGTATTTTAAAAGAATTTAATAAAAAATCTAGGCTTATGCCTACAACTCCCAGCATGCCTTGGGCAGAACTCCCAGCATGCCTTGGGTGGGAGGCCAGACTTACCAGCCTTTGGTGGCCATTGTGAGTGTGCGGGCTGGTGGCTGCTGCGTGCCTTTCACAACCCAGACTCCTAAGGTCGAACTCGAGCAGTCAACCCAATTCCACAGAAAAGGAAACAACCCACATAAATGGGCTGCATCCATTTGCGGTACCTCCTCCCACCTGCTATGTGTGGTTTTAAAATCATAACTAGATACAACAGTGTGACTTTGAGAGGGTAAACTCTGAACTTGCTCAAAGGCACCCTGTCGTGATATCTCTGTTTTCTCAGAATCTGGGGGAAGAGTGTGCATGGCCTTCACCCTTAGGAGGGAAGGAGGAAGGGGAGGCACTCTGCGTATGCCGAGGGGGGAAGTGCCTGAGCTGGCCCTGGCCCATCAGTACAGGCTCCTGGTGGAGCACCTGGTGGATGAGAAGTGCAGGCCGAGGCAGTCCCAGCAGGACTTGGCTGGAGCTGGGTGCAGCCACTGGCAGCCACTTACCTCCTCTCCTCAGCGATGCTACAAGAGGAGGGAAACAACTCTCAGAGGATGTGGTGGGAGGCATGCTGGGAGGTGTAGTACTGGCATGTAGAGTGGATGATTTTAAATAAAGAATGGGTTAGCAAAACAGGTCACTGTTTCTCAATCCTAACTCACTGACTTTGTTCTCCTTTTACCTGACTTTCTCCAACTGCCACTGTGGGACCTTTCGTTGGCCATATTGCAATCTTGTATTTCTGGTGTATGTCTGTCCTCACCATAGTGCCAAGATGGTGAAACCTAAACAGCTGAATTTAGCATACATACTAAGGGGACCCTAAAGGTGTGCATCTTGAGGTTATTTGGTTTTAAAATGCATGCATTAATTTAAATTAATTTAAATAACTACCTTCAATCACTAGGTGGCAGAGTTCCTTAAGCAGCAGATAACTTTGCAATTGTAGTTTGAAACCAGGGAGGAGGGGTCCAAGGGACAGAATTACAGCACCTCCCCCTCCTCACTGCTGTAGAGCAACTCTCCTTCCTCAGGAGACTGTTGGGGGTACACCACAGCCTACAGGTGCCAATGGGCGGTATCACACTCAGACAATCCAGGCCCAATGTGTCCAGCTCTTACTTCTGCGAATTGAAGTTTTTGCTGTATCAAACTAAGGGCTATTCAATCTATGCAAAGCCAGGTTTATTCACTAACGTAAACTGGAGTGTTCAGAATGTCATATCATAGTGTTATAAGATTTAAAAAAACTGATAAAAATATGAAATGCCTTCTTTTATTAACTTTGGTCTTGTTATCATCCTTCAGACTTACTAAAGAATGATAACAATTAGTACTTGTGTCAATCCTTAACGTTGTTACATATACTGCCATTTTGATAAAATACATGGAACACATTATTTGCTCCCGATGGCTTGTATTAGATTTAAATTTAAGCAGGTGGTAGCCAGCTTTGCTGAATTTGACTACAGTCATCATACACTAATTTAGTCCGTCACTAGAGGAATACCTTCCAAATTGAACAACAATTTGCAACAGCCTTGCCCCAGTATTTTGCAGATAATGTTATCCAGCTTATTCCCCCAGCTAGTTTGCAGGTGCCCTATGCTTGTGTTAGCAGCCCCTCGGAGAATATTTGTACTAGATACAGCCTATTGAAGTTTGGAAGAACTTGTTTCTTTGTTTTAGTTGCTAAATTCTGAAGATTGTATTATGTACATCAGTGATGAAGATTTTATGAATGCATGGCACTGTTTTACATTGAAGAGAGCATATTTGTGTATCTGCATTAAAGAGTTGCAAGGAAACAGTTCCCAGGTAGTTGGTTTCAACTGACTAACCAATACCTGTGCACTGAAGATAATCTCTCCCTCTTTTGGCAGGCAACCTTGGTTTTATGGCTGGGGCTTTAATCTTCCACGAGGCCAAGCACTCTTAGAGAAATGGAACCTAATTCCAGATGGAATAGATATTCTTATAACGCATGGACCACCTCTTGGTAAGAAAACACTGGAAAGTACTGATCTGTTTCAGTTTATGATAATTTCTCTGTGTTGGGGGATAGATAATAATTCCTAGTCTTCGCTGCTTCTGCTTAGTTTTTGGGATCCAAGTGGTGTGGTTCTGCAGAACCTTGGGCTGCCTCTACAAGAGGCATTTAAAGCTCTTTCAAGGCGCATTAAAAATTTACCTCTACAAGAACGGAGCGCAAATCGGGCGTAGAGGCGCATTTTCTTTCCGATTATGCGCATTATTGAATGCGCGTTAAATAGCGAGTTTTATTTTGCTCCGGCCGTTAAAGCGCATTTTGACTATGTGAACAAGCGATTCTCTGCATAAACTACCTGTAAAGCGCATTTGAAACAACCGGTAAGGTCACCTGTTGAGTACTCAATTACCTCCTGCATACAAGCATTTACGATAAAGCCAAATTCTTGTAGATGAGGCTTTAGAGTGAAACAGTATTCCACCCCTGCTTTACAGTTCTAACATCCGTAAATCCATTGATTTAATGATTGGCATAAACAAGATGACAAGACTGAAAGAGGTCCAATATAGTTTTGCACTCCCACTTCTCTGTGAGAAGTTTGAGAGCAATGCTAAGTTTCAGTCTATTTTGTGTTTATCTTATACATTTGCTACATTTACACATTTACACATTTACAAGCAGAATTCATTGGAAGCAGACAGGTGCTCCTACAGTTGACAACAAATCTGAACTACATTATGAAAGAGAGGCCTTGCACAACAAGTGGCTTCCATCTCCAGGTAACTCTCAGTGTCCTCTAGCTTCTGAAAGTGAAAACAGGACTCCAGGCCATCAGGCAAAACATCTTCTAATATTTAAGGCGCATTCAGCTTTTGTTATTAAAGTTCCTGACTACTCATTCAAAGTGAATGTATTTGTCACTTCTAAATATTAATCAAGTGAGGGATTTGATTGGAGAAAAAAAAATTCAGGAAGATTCCCAGAATCCCACCACACTCTAAATACAGCCTTTGTCCCTTTTATACCACAACATTCAATAGCAGCTAAGAGATGTGAACTGAAAGCTCCTGGGTTAAATCTTGCTTGTGAATGCATCTCACATGTAATAAGAACATAGGCACCATGCTGCCCAAATTGGTCACCATCACTACATTGTATATCTTTATCCCTCCCTTTATCAATAGCAGTTGTGAGGTGGAGTGGGGGGGGGGGGGCGGAAGCAAGAAGGAAGGATCCGTGGTGTTGGGGAATGCTTGGGTCATTCTCCTCACTGCTGCTGCTGTTGTTAAAGGGGAAAAAGGCATGTGAAATGCATTCATGCATTTAATATCATGTTTGTTTAGCTCACAGACAACCACTCTCTTATGTTCCACTTTCCATTACAACGTGGGGATCATAATGTTGACCGACCTTACATAGTTGTTTTAAGCATCACAACAAGTCATTTAGAAATATCAATCTGTCTTAAGTTCGGTTTTCTGCAATATATTTCCATTCACGCGTGCACAAACCAGGGCTGTTTGGTATAATATTGACTGGAATGTTGAAGGAGACTTTGGATTTTTAAAAATCAAAATAATTTGGCTAGCAATAAAATATACAGTATACAATTTTGGGGGTTTTATATAATTTCTAATTCTCTTGCGCTGCAATCCTGTACCCACGTAACCTGAGAGTGGGGCTGACTCATGCATAGGCATGTATAGGATTGTGCTGTTTATTACCTAATAGTTATTTTGGTATTTAAAAAGAAAATTGCTTAATGGTTTTCTCTTGAAGTTGCTTTTCTGTATTTATAGGCCCAGATCCAGCTGTGCTCATGCACAAGTAGCTGTATGTGGCCCCAGATGGAGGTGCACATCTGCGCCACAAGGCACACCCAGCTGTTTCATTGTGATCTAGATAAGCATTATAGTTTGGATGCGGATGTACATCTGCATGCATCAGCTTCATACACAAATTCCCTTGCTGGATCAAAGCACTACACTGATTCCCTTTGCAACAACCACTCATGTTTCACAGCGAATGGGATGCAACAACCTTGTGATTATATCAAGATGTACATCCACTGCTTACCTTAATTTTTTTCCAGGGGGTGTCTTCACGGCGCTGCTTAGCAGCTTCTTCCTCTTAAAACCCCGCGGTATTGCAGCTGCGGGGTGGAGGTGGGACATCCCCGGGCCATCCGTCTCACTGAGCCAGCGCCCTGCCCGGCCTCCACAGACTTCCGGCCATCTACCCTGGAACACCCCCAGCTTGACACCAAAGCGAGGTCACACAGTGGAAGGACCATGGTGACCTTGCTTCAAAGCAAAAAATCGGGGTAAATTCCTGACTTTCTAAATTTGCAGCTTCGGGGAAAAGCTGTACGGTGGCTGCAAATTGGTGGCTGTGTCGTATAACTGACGCAGCGCCATTGTGCAGCCACCTCGGGGCAAATAAAGCATATAGAAAGCCCCCTAGTCAGCAGTTTAGTCACTGGTTTATCAAGCAAAATTGACTTCCTTCCAATTCCCACACTTCAACTTGTTTACTTAAGAATGGTATAATGTTGTGGCTCATGTAATTTCAGGAGGCATGAGAGTGCCTCCTTAGTTGAGCTTGGACCAGGAAAAAACACATTCCACCATGTTAAAGGGGTAATTGGGGGGGTCATTCTAACATTCATAAAATTGAAAATGTTTCACCAATCTTCCTGAAATTTACATATGCCAGAAAGAAATGTTGGTTTTACATAACCTGAAAATTTCAAGAAGTTTGGTGAACAATTGAGGGAAGGGGGGCAGTTTAAAGTAGAAAAGGGGGAATGTAATGGGTCTTACTCCCAGGTAAGCATGCAGATGATTGCAGCATTTTAAAAATTGGAGCCTCGGGGATGAGGGGTGGAGAGGGTAAAGATTTCCTTTTCTTTTCAGCAGAATATTAATCCTACAATTTACAATTTATTTTCTTGTTGGCTGTGTATGTGTGTGTGTGTCTGTCTGTCTGTCTGTGTGTGATCTCTTACTCCGCTGCTTGATTTTCAATTCAATTCTATGTGTGTCTACTCAGAAAGTTCCATTGAGTGCAGTGGGTCTCACTCCCGAATCGGTGTGTAGAGGATTGCAACCTTTTCAAGATTTGAACCTGGGGGGTGGAGGGGATGGGACTGCAGGATTTCCTGTACAAAACAATTGTGCATTCTACGATTAACAGCTTCCTTGCTCGTTTGCTTTATGTGTGTGTGTTCTTTTATTCATTTGATCATCGCTGCTGCTTTATTTTCAATTCAATCCTATGCATGTCTACTCGGAACAAGTTATTTTAAGTACAAAAACGACAACATGTGTAAATGCTGAGCATGGAG
This sequence comes from Anniella stebbinsi, assembly GCA_029215795.1. Taxonomy (NCBI): domain Eukaryota; kingdom Metazoa; phylum Chordata; class Lepidosauria; order Squamata; family Anniellidae; genus Anniella; species Anniella stebbinsi. Next base: position 97,695,253 of record JARDYH010000003.1, read on the forward strand.
GATCCTATTTGGATCAAGACTACAGTGCATGGGTAGGGTAGCTACACTTAGGGGGGGGAAAGTGCCTTTGAAATAAATGGAACATATCTTCCTAGTTGTAAAGTGCTGTGCAGCCTGTTTGCATCAAGGCAAAATTGTCTTTTAAAAATAAAAATGCCATCATACGTTTTCTATATTGTCCTCTTTCCATATGTCACAGGCTCTCAGTAGGGGCTTGGTACTATTTCTGTTGTGATTTTTGTAAATATTATTGTGCCCTTTTTATCTTATATTAATATTACATTTTACTTCTGGTCATTTTAAGAACATTAGAAGTGCCGTGCTGGATCAGACTGAGGGTCCATCACGTCCAGCACTCTGTTCATACAGTGGCCAACCAGCTGTTGACCAGGGACCAACAAAGCAGGACATGGTGCAACAGCACCCTCCCACCCATGTTCCCCAACAACTGGTGCACACAGGCTTACTGCCTCAGATCCTGGAGGGAGCACATAACCATCAGGGCTAGTAGCCATTGATAGCCTTTCCCTCCAGGAATTTATCCAACCCCCTTTTAAAGCCATCCAAATTGGTGGCCATCACTACATCTTGTGGTACCGAATTCCATAATTTAACTATGCGCTGTGTGAAGAAGGGCTTCCTTTTATTTGTCCTGAATTTCCCACCAATCAGCTTCATGAGATGACCCTGGGTTCTAGTATTATGGGAGGGGAGAAAAATGTCTCCCTATCCACATTCTTCACACTATGCATAATTTTGTACACCTCTGTCATGTCTCCCCTTAGCTTCCTTTTTTCCAAGTGAAACAATCCCAGCTGTTGTAACTTTCTCTCATTGGTGAGATGTTCTAGTCCCTTAATCCTTTTAGTTGCCCTTTTCTGCACTTTTTCCAGCTCTATAATATCTTTTTTTAGGTGTGGTGATCAGAACTGTACACAGTATTCTAAGTGTGGTTGCACCATAGATTTGTATACAGGCAGTATCATACTGGCAGATTTATTCTCAATTCCTTTTCTTATAATGCCTAACATGGAGTTTGCCTTCTTTACAGCTGCCACACCCTGGGTTGACATTTTCATTGAGCTGTCCACCACATCCCCAAGATCTCTTGTTCAGTCACCACCAGCTCGGATCCCATCAGGTTTTTACTTGAAGTTGGGGAAGGGGGGGTTGCCCCAACATGCATCACCTTCCACTTGCTTACATTGAACTGCATCTGCCATTTGGATGCCCACTCTCCCAGCTTGGAGAGATCCCTTTGGAGTTCTTCACAATCCCTTTGTGTTTTAACAAACTTAAATAACTTGGTGTCATCAGCAAACTTGGCCACTTCACTGTTCACTCCTAATTCCAGATCATTTATTGAACAAGTTGAAAAGCATTGTTCCCAATACAAATCACTGTGGGACCTCATTATTTGCTTCCCTCCATCAGGAGAATTTACCATTTATTCCTACCCTCTGCTTACTGTTCTTTAACCAATTACTGATCCATAAGAGGACCTCTCCTCTTATTCTATGACTGCTAAGTTTGTTCAGGAGTCTTTTACTTTGTGTAAGCTGCTTTATATACTGCAAAAAATGGGGCAAAAATATTTAAATAAGTACTATGCTTTTGCTCATACTTCCTTTTCCTTTTTGTTCATATGGCTTCTCTTCGTATTCCTTATGATTGTTGGGTTTTGGTTTAACCATAAGGGGAAGTGAGCATTGACGTGGTCATGTTTGGTGATGATACCAAATTATTTAGTCTTGCTAAGACAAAGGGGGATTGTGAGGATCTCCAGAAAGATCTTTCCATACTGAGAGAATGGCCATCAAAATGGCAAATGCTGTTCGATGTAAGCAAGTGTAAAGTGATGCACATTGGAGGGAGGATCACAATTTCACATATAGACTGATAGGATCTGAGCTAACTAGCGGCAACTGACCAAGGAAGAGTTTAGGGCGGGGAGGTGGACAGCTTGATGAAAATGTCGACCCGGCTACTGTGAAAAAGGCAACTTCTGTGTAAGGCATAATTAGGAAAAGAATCCTAATTGTGAACAGTAATATGAAAAATGGTAGGTTCTCTGATTTGCACGTGATGTAAGTAGATTTTTTAATCTTAATATAATAAAAATAACACATTTTAGTGTTAGATTCATGACTGTATTAGCGGTACGTTAGTTGGGAAACAAATGTATTAGGAAGTGGGAAAAGTGAGTGCATTGCATCATTTGTGACCGACTTCTCTATTCACACGTAGTTTATGATATATATAGTAAGTAAAGAACAAACCTAAGGATGCCTTTCTGTGTGTATATATGAGAGAGGCAGGCACACAGAAATAGACAAACAGTGGGGCAAACTTCACATATATGCAGATAGGATCTGAGTTAACTATCGGTGCCTGACCAAGAAAGAGTTTGGGGCGGGGGAAGTGGACAGCTCAATGAAATGTCAACCCGGTTGCTGTGATAAAGGCAACTACCGTGTAAGGCATAATTAGGAAAAGAATCCTAATTCTTGAACAGTAATATGAAAAATGGTAGGTTTATTTATTTATTTATTTATTACATTTATATACTGCCCAATATCTGAAGGTTCTCTGATTTGCACTTGATGTATGTTCTACAGCACCTTCTCTCAGCTGAACTTGATGGAATCCCATCCTTCATCCCTTGGTTTAATTTACTTGCCTCCCTGGCTGGGCCTTGCAGGGAACAATAGGGTAGACAGAGCAGGCATACATTGCACACACAGAGTGGTGAGAGTGGCAAATCTAAAAGCAAATACATTGCTTTTAAAGAACCAAGGAAATTCAATGGGTCTTTTAAGTAAATATCTATGGATGGAAATGCAGCCCATGCAGGCTTGAAACGTGACCACAAACATGATCACAATCTACTACTTTAAGATGCAAACAGGAAGAAAAAGCATGTAGCATAAAATGATCTATTATAATTAATATAGTAAATTGTAACTTATTCTAATATAAGACATTTTCCTGTATCATCTTGTGTGCTTCCAGAATTAATCAGGGATTTTTTATTCCAGTAGAACAATTTTTCAAGTTGTCTCCAAATACAGACACAAAAACATGAAATGCTTCTTTTCACGAGTCAGTCATAGAAAGCTTTTATCTCTGGACAACGGCTATTGAAAAGTTCAATTGAGACCCCTCAGATTTCAAGTGAGAGAGCGTAACTTCTGGGGTTTATTTATTATGTTGAAAAGTGGGTGCAACACATATCACTAGCTTTGATTTTATATTGGATGTCAAAATGGTGTAACATCCTAGCTGATGCTGGCTTGCTTGTCAACTGCATAATATCCAGTCATCCGTTACACAAAGCCATGAAATTCATTAAACAAAAAACCTACGGTTTACAAAAACAATGTTAAGGCTCTACAGTTTCCAACCAAGCACCCAAAAGCAGGGAAATTGGGAGTTAAGGCTCATAAGCCTTAACGCCACATCCTCCCTAAGGAGGCAGAAAGTGCAAGTGAAATTCTCATTCTCCCAAAGCAGATAAACCATGAGGACAGGATGGAGAATATGATATGCAGAGGTGACTGTGGGGTTGTGGAAAACTCATGACAAACAACTTAGGGCCACCTACTTCTCTCTTTTTGTTTAGAGCAGCCTTTCCCCAACCTGCTGCCCTCCAAAGGTGTTGGACTACAACTCCCATCATTGCAAGTCAGTATGTCCCAGTCGCCAGTAATTATTGTAGGAGACTATCATCCTTTTAGGAGTATTTCTGCAGACATCTCTTATCAACCCCCTGAAGAAGGCCTTAAAAAACAACACAGGCCGAAACGCATTGGGCTTGGAAATAAAATATCTTAGCGTTCTGAGAACCTGCTTCTCTCCTTGTTTTGCCCTGAGTTGGATGCTTTCCTCCTTTCGGTTTTTCTAACTCTTAGAAAAACTGGAAACTGGGGTGGCAATTCTATTCTGATTCTTTGTAAAGACGTTCCATTGCAATATTTCACAATACATTCAAGTTTTTATATTTTATCTTAGCTGCAAAATATTAATGATGACAACAGCTGCAACCTTAATGTGTCCTATCTTTTCTGATGAAATTAGGTGAGCTGATGGCTATGCTACCATGTGAAGTTAAGAGAAATATTTTCTGTCTCTCAGTCTTCTTTTCAAATTGCAGCTTTTGTGAAAGTTTTGTGGTTTTCAGCCAGGTGACCCTAAAAAGTGCATTGGAGACAGTTAAGTCTCTGTAACATTGGATTTATTATAGACTCCAAGAATAGGTAGTGGCTGTCCGTTTCATAACTCCAGTGACAGCTTAGCTCTTCTCCATAGGACCCAAGGGATGGCATTGCAACAGGCTGTCTGGTTTGAATCCTGCTCCATGCATTAAATCACAGTCAGCTTCTGAGTCTAAGCCAAAGAGGTTAACTGCAAAAGTGTTTTGTTTTGTTTTTCTTTAATAGCAGAGCTTCTAAAAACTTTTCACAAATAATATAGTAGAATCTGTAGAGATAGTAACCAGCTAAGAGAGAAATATCAAAATTCCAGAGATGAAAGCTAAATTACACAACTGGCCGTATGGCTATGCTGAACCCAAGTGATGTAGAGGGGATTTGGAGAAGGAAAATTTTCTAATTAGTATATTGTTTTAGACTACTCATTTCTCCAACTAGTACAGTTTATTTAATCAGTGTCTTCTAGTCATCCATTTAAAGCATCATTTCCCAACCTGGGGCCCTCTGAAGCTGAAATATCACAATCCTGGGATATATGATGTTTTATTTTGGTTTTAAGTATATAGTTAACTATCCTAAGCACTGTGGTCAGGTTACAAATATGCAGGTTTATACAGAAAGAAATCCTATAACTCCTAGCATTTCCCATTCAGCCATTCTGGATTGCACCCTAAACCTCTCTTGCCTACAGAGGCTAAATACTGTACTCTGTTTGCTCTAGAGGAAACTACGTCTGTTGTCTTTTTTTATTTTGAAGCAAGCTTTCATTTCCTTTTAAAGTCTTTATCAGAACCAGTCTGTTTGATTGTTGGAGACAAAGATTTATACTTTCCTGCGTGTTGTAGATTTCTGTTTTCAAGTAACCAAATAGTAGGGGTGGGTGTTGAGGGGGAAGAATCTAAAGCAATCTCTAATTGTTAGCTAGGTGTAATCAATTATTCTTAGTTTGTGTAGTCAGGTGTACATAATAAGCTGCAAACATATGGGAAAGCTTCAGAAGGCTGATATTGCATGCAAACAAAAACATGCTCAACATAAATAATGCCTAATTTAATGGAGAAGTTAATTTCATGGATTTTAGTTTGCAAAGTTTTTGAAGTGGAAATATGTTTCGCCCTTATGTGCAGCCTTATTTACATTTAACTATTTCTAGCCACTGGGACAACAACAACTTGGATTTCAATCTCTGGATGCTTTCAGATAGAAGGCTCCTAGCACTATGAATTTGAAGGCATTGTGCAGCAATTCCGTCTTTTTCCCCTTAGCAGATTATCTGCAGTAAGGAAAAAGATAAAAGAAGCATAGGAAAACACTGGAGGGAAGGGTGAAGAGTGGAAGATGTTGTCCTCTGAACTGCCCATAAAATTCTGCGAATGAGGCAGGATGGTGGCACTCTAGAAGCCTCATCTAGACACATCCTCGTTTTGCTGCTCAGGATGTTCTGTGGGTGATATTTTTCCCTCGGGCACTTTCCTTTCCTTGCACATTTGTTCTTGGTTTTGGGAAGAGGGATTCAATATAAGCTGTTTAGCAGCTGTGAATGAGCAATCTGATTCTGTAGGGCTGCTTTACCTCCAAGTCAGCTCCTGACACCACAGATATAGCCCTCAATCCCTTTTCAAAACATCAGGTAAAGCGTCGTACAGAAAACTGCAACTTTGAATTTCCATTAAATTTCCAAATTTGGGACTTCTAATATCCTACAGCCCTGTTAGCCCTTTGTACAGTGTATATGCTACATGGTGCCAAAGCTGAGGACAGGTCACAGCAGTAATGAGACTTGCTATAGCATATGGCCCACGTAGTTATGCAAAGTGTTTGCACACAGATGGCTCTAACATCTAGACAGGGAAGCATTGAGATGCATAAATGAAATGTATAAACCAGGAAGATTCCTGATATGACCAGCAGTAATTTTTGCAACTGTGCACTAGGTGAAAGAAGCGTCACTGTGGTCTTGAAAACGGTTACCAGCAATACCCATGAATGCCCAGTTCATACACTACATCTGTCCAAGTGACTGCATACTTGTGAGTGGTCATGACTGCTCACCGGGGGAACAAAAGTACTGATTTCTCAGATTAAGACCCCCTCTAGATGGATTCCGTTTGACGCCTGCTTAGACGATTATGCGCATAATCGCTGAAGCGCTTTATCGTAAATGCTTGTATGCAGGAGGTAATTGAGCACTTAACTGGTGACCTTACCGGTTGTTTCAAATGCGCTTTACAGGTAGTTAATGCGGAGAATTGCTTGTTCACATAGTCAAAATGCGCTTTAACGGCCGGAGCAAAATAAAACTCGCTATTTAACGCACATTCGATAATGCGCATAATCGGAGAGAAAACGCGCCTCTATGCCCGATTTGCGCTCCGTTCTTGTAGAGGTAAATTTTTTAATGCGCCTTGAAATAGCTTTAAATGCCTCTTGTAGAGGCAGCCCTAGAGATGTCCTTCCATATGCGGAAGGTGCCTTCCATTTACAGAAGGGCTGTTTTAAACCTTGTGTGAGAACACTGCATGAAAAAAGTGAAATTAAATCCATAGCTTTCTTTTAGTTGCACAAGAATTTGTGCAACCTCTTGCCCAAGCAGAAGCATGAAAAACACTGTAGAACCTAATGTATTTATTTATTTATTAAACCATTTGTCTCCCACCCTACATCACTGGGTTCTTAGATAAAATCATACAAATAGTATAAAACAAGAAATCTATGCAGCTAAAAACAAACCATTAATCAAGCTAAAACCAGTATAGAATTTAAAAGCAGTAAATCAATTAAAACCATGTGCAACCTTGGTGAATTTAGCTGTCAACGCCTTTTCTAAAAAGCCATGTTTTAACTTGGTACCGAAATGAGTCCAGTGCTGGGGCCATTCGGGCCTCCAAGGGGAGGGTGTTCCACAGCCAGGGTGCCAGTGGAATTCCTTTAAGACTGATGTTATATGGTCTTTATGGGATGTACTGGTCAGCTGTCTAGCTGCTGCATTTTGCACTAGCTGCAACCTCCAAGTCATCTTCATGGGCAGCCCCACATAGAGTGCATTGCAGTAGTCTAATCGGGACATTACCAGCACATCCACTGTTGTGGCTAGGTTGTCCCTGTCCAGGAAAGGCCAGAGCTGGCGGATCAGCCAAAGCTGACCCCAAGTACACCTGGCCACAGAGTCCACCTGGGCGTCCAGTGACAAGAATGGATCTAGGAATACTCCTTCAGAGGGAGTGCAACCCATCCAGGACAGGTTGTTCAACTAATTCCTGGACGTGGGAATTACCAATCCACAGAGCTTTCATCTTATCAAGATTCAGCTTCAGTTTATTGGCCTTCATCCAGCCCATTGCCTTAGCACTCTATGAATTTTGGTGGAAGCGTTGGTGAAACAGCATTAGTAGCTATTTTAGTTCTGCTCACTGTTCTCTGGATCAAACATATTGTAGTCAATTTCACTTCAGACCAACTATATTAGAACCTGGATTTAAAAGAACCCCCCATTAAAATTGGAACGCCAATAATGGGTAGTCTCACACTAAGGGTTGATCAGGCGGTTTAGATGTAATGTTAAACCAGAATTGCTATGAATTCTTGCTTATCATTTCTCTCTTCCTGACAGCAGGAGTGGTTAAACTAACCAGGAAATCATCAGCAAGCTAAAGCTTATTATTGCATCCAAACCAGGAGTGGTGATTTGTCACTCTCCTAATAAGCCAGAAGCGTATTAGAATATAAATCCTGGCTTGAATGAATCAAGGGGAATCCAAGCAAGAGTGGTCAGGCAATACTCAAGCATGCTGCTCAGCGACAATAAGTCAGAATTCACACCAATGCTGCAGCTCTCAATCCAATGTACATAGCTGCAATTCTGACTCTGAGTACGGTGTGAGACAATTTGCAGAAAAGACCCCAGGGAACTAGCTGGAGTCCCAAGTTCTAATTCTACCACTTTTGCCAGCCCATAGCCTTTAGGGGAACACCACGTTCCTAACAAAAAAGCCAAAGCAAGTATGAGATTCTATATATATCGAAAGGGTGACTATACACCCTATTTCCCTTGTTGTTTCTGTGCAGTGTTGCTGCGTTGTTTATATAACACAGCTACCAACGTGCAGACACATCGGGCTTTCCCCCCAAAACTGCACTTTTTCAAAGTGTCCATTTAATCCGACTTTTCCCTTTGCTCTGAGTTAACTACGTTGTTTCTTCATATGTCAGTGCTGGCCTCAGTTTGGGTTATGGAATTGCGCATAGCTCTGGGCAGATCGGGTAAGCTCGGGAACGCAGGGCAGGGAGCAGGCTTGACAAGCTGAATCGCCACCGGTGCTGTTGTTTCTCTGCCCACATAGCCTGTGCTCCCTCCTGCCATCTAAATTTATCATTTCTGTCTCTCTGCACAATTTTGGAACACAATTTCCCCTAATGTACACATTTTCTATGCAATGTATGTATCATGTATGCATTTTTTAAATCAGAGAACTGCATCACAAAACTCAAGGATAATTGCATTCCAGTTCATAGTTTAGTTCAGGATGTGAGAATTATATTGGTTCGTATTACAATGCAGACCAAATGAATTTCGCCTCACATACCTGATTTTAAGCTTATTAAACTATAACTGGTATAGCTAATGAGTTTTTCTCTTATACTAATTAATAAAAAGGTTTAATCAGCATTTTTTAAAAACCAGCACCACTCAGGACCACTTATATGCACACACACACGTGCATACGCACGGAGAGGGAGAGAGAGAGAGAGAGAGAGATATTTCCCTTAAACAGTTGTCAGTGACAAGATTAGTTCTAATCCCTTTTGTTTGCATAGCTGATTGTTCCATTTTATTAAAATATTATTCATTTCTTTATACTGGCCAATGAATACATCCACTTTTAAAGATAATTCTCCATATATTCTTTTAAAAGTTAGAAAAGACATTCAACAATATGATTTTTTTTTAAAATTCGAAGTATGAAATTCCTCAGATAATAAGTTTCTTTGTTCTCCTTTCATATTGTATTTATTTTAAAGGTTTCCTAGATTGGGTTCCCAAGAAAATGCAAAGAGTGGGTTGTGTTGAATTGCTGAATACGGTCCAGAGACGGATACAGCCACGCCTTCATGTTTTTGGACACATCCATGAAGGTCAGAAAGCCTCTTTGATTGTGATTGTGAGTGTGTGTGTGTGTGTGTGTGTGTGTGAGTATGTGTGTGTGTGTGTGTGTAAAATTCCAAGTTAAACTTTCACAGTCTACATCACACTTCCTTAGATGCAGGAACCTACCAAATAATTTGATTCAAGTACTGCCGTTATTGTGTAAGATCCAGGTTGTAATAGATGGGTTTATACTGGCTGAATTCAGACGACACTATAAGCAACTGGGGGGGGGGGGGGGGGGAACAATCGTCAGTTGTATTGACTATCGTGTCGTCCAAATGCTGCCATAGTCAATTCAACGCTGATCCTAATTCACACCAGAGTGGATTATTTATTACCATGTTGTGTGGGGAGTACCCCCTAGATGAACAACTGTAAAGTTGATTATTACCCCACCATTAACTATTGTGTTGTCAGAATTCAGCCACTGATTTCAACTGAATTCTGTCCACTTTAGTTATCTGGAATTTGTAGAAGAAAAGCTGAAGTTCTTTTAACTCGCAAGGGCAACCGTCTGCTAGATTCACATACAAAGGACCATTTAATGAAAACTTTGGTTTTACTGGTAGCAAAAGACTTTCTAGAAACAAGAGAGCTGCACCAATCAATGGGGAAAAATGAGAGGAAAATTTGCAAAGATGCTGTAGGTAGGCTGACCAGATGAAAAGGAGGACAGGGCTCATGTAACTTTAACAGTTGTAGAGAAAAAGCAATTTCAGCCGGCATCATTTGTATGCAATTTGTACCTGGTGAAATCCCCTCTTCATTACAACAGTTAAAGCTGCAGGGGCCCTACCCTCTTGTGTATCTGGTCACTCTAGTATAATGCCTGCAACTTTAATTGTTGTGATGAAGAGGGGATTTCACCAGGTACTAACTGCATACAAATGACGCCTGCTGAAATTCCCTTTTCTCTGCAACTGTTAAAGATACAGGAGCCCTGTCCTCCTTTTCATATGGTCAGCCTACTGTAGGAAAATTTTTAAATGTGCACAGTTTGAAACTATTCCTGGGCTAACTGGAGAAGCTCACTCAGTTGATGGCAGTGGTCAGCAGTACGTTTCACCAGCTTAGGCTGCTACACCATCTGCAACCTTCTCTTGAGAAGGCTGACCTTCCCTTAGTTATTCATACTCTGATGGCATCCATGATGAACTACTGCAATGCACTTTTTGTGGGATTGCCTTAAAGATGATTTGGAAACATCAGCTTCTGCAGGATGTGGTTGCCCAGATATTTAGGGGGGGCTGGGTGATCAGTTCATGTGACACCAATGCTGTGTAGTTGCACAAGCTCAATGTAATGTCCTGGTTTTAATCCTTGAAGCTTCAAACTGCTTAAGCCCATATTATTTGAAGGGCCATTTTTACCTGTATCTGTCTAGCCATCCTCTGAGGTCACCAACAGAGGCCCTCTTCTCACTTACCTGCCTCCAAGCATGGTCAGGTTGATTAATACAAAGGAGAGGGCCTTTTTGGTAGCAGCCCCGCACATCCAGAATGAGCTTCCATTGGGATTTCATTAGGACCCTGCTTTGCAGGTCTTCAGGAAAGCGCCACTTGTGCTCGTTGGCCTCTTCTTAATTATTGGGCTGTTGCTTTTATTGGTAAACCCTATTTTTATTTCTATTTATTGTTCTGTATTGCTTCTTTTATTGTGTCTGATGCCTTGGGAAAGTTCCATCCTTAAAGGCAGCCTAAAACTAAATAAAAAGGCATAGTACATTTCCCACCCACCCCTCCCCACCCCCAAAGTATTGTCCCTTCCAAACTCTTTTCAGAGACAGATGGTTCTATTTTTCACTTACTTTCTGTCTATAAAGGATGTGACTTGGGATGTTTTCTAGAAGTAAAAATAGTCTTGCCCAGCACCTTTGCATATTTTTGTCTTGCTTTTGCAGTAAACAAGTCTGCCACAAAGGAATCAGAAATGCATTTTTGGAGCATATCTGCTCATGCTTCAGTGCATGACTGGATAATGTTTGGTGTATACAAAGTGGTATGTATCCACTTATCTACGTTATTCACACATTACTGGAGCCAGTGGTTTCCCCTTCCTGAGCTTTTATGACGTGAACTTGCCAGCTCTTTAAATAAAAAGAACCATACATTTATCTCTGTCATGACCTGAACATGTAAATCAATTAGACTGACTCTGTGGAGTTCGATATATCAAACAGCCCCAACCCTATGCACATTTATTGAGAAGTAATTGCCATTGTGTTCAACGGAGCTTACTTCCAGGTAATGCTGCATAGGACTGCAGCCAGAGTTGAATTTCACTAATGTCAAAATATATTGACTTTAGTCTGGTATACTTTAGGCCATACTAGACATGCTGGCTGTGACCATGTTTGCTTATTCCATGGATCTACCTCACTCATGTACAAATGCACAAAATGTGCATTAAGGAGAGAGGAGCTAATCATTCCTCATCCCCAGACTGCCCTGTCCCCATTAGAAACACTTTTCTCCCCAGCCCATTTCCAATACCAAAATGAGCTGGGCTGAGAAGGAACATGATTGAAGCAATGGAGTATGGTGAGATTAAGTTGGGGGAGAGTTCAGCTCTCCTTACCTGATCACACCTTTTGTTATAAAAATTAGTCTTCTCACCCTCCACGTAAACCTGGACAGGTCAGACATGTGAATAACAAAATGTGACTACACCCATCATATTTAGTTTAGCCTGAATTATAAATTGACATAATGTGTGGTTAGCTCACAGGCCAGGAGTCTTTTGTCACTTTCGCGGAAGTAGATCTGTAAAATCAAAAGAGATGATACAAATTGGTAAGTGACATATAATTGGTTCCATATGTCAAAGCTGCTGAGGTGTGCTGATGCCACAGTTAAAGCTTCAATGGATTTTTTTTTAAAAAAATGTATGGTAAGGTTGATTTGTTTTCAGGAAGACATATTAACAGACAGTAAATGTAGGCTGCATCCTATATATCTTTGCCTCAATGCAAGTCCCATTTAATGCAGTGGGGCTTATTTCTGAGTAGAATGCATAGGATTGATCTGTTATACTGGTAACGAGCATTACAAAAGCATCTCTTTTGGCCTAGTTCACTTATTTGAGATTCCAGAGACAATGTGGAGCTTTCAGGATCCAAATAACCATGCAACTTCATTTTGTGTGTCCATTGAAACGTTAGATGTCTTGTTTTTCAAGCAGCTAGCCTCCATGACATTCAGAAAACTGCTTTTCGACGCTCAAGGGAGTTTCAGCACCAATGTGTGATATAGCATGGTGGGGTTGAAACAGTTTGCATCCTGCTTGGCTTATGCATGACAGAGAAGCTGTTTGGATGCTGTCCTTTTAAGCAACTCTTCTCGAACAGACCTGGCAGGAAATTATATTTATACAAATGACTGTTTCAGGTGGATGTCTCTTGCAATGAGTAGTTTTAGGTTGCAATCCTATACACACACTTAGCTGAGAGTAAGTCCTATTGAAATTAGTGGGGTTTATTTCTGAGAAGACATGCATGGGACTTCACTGTTCAGAGTCTTTTCAGCCAGCAAAACCAGTTCTATTGTTTTATTTGGCAACAATGAAGCAGCGTATTGTAACAGTACTGCTTACAAAGCAAACTGCATAATAAAAGAGACAAGTTATTTTTTATTGCAAATTACAATAATTTAGAGCAAATAAATAGGAAACTGCAAGCTAGATGTTACCTTGGGATGCTGAAGTTCCTCCAGAAAGAATTCCCAAGTAAGTTATCATAGAAGGCCTTAGCACTACAAGCTGTTCTTTATGGAGTGGCTGCATGCTGTGAGCAGATGAAATCTTCCCCCTCCAAAGCTACATCTGCAGTAGTCATTTATTGAACGTCTGGGAGGAATAAATAATTGACTGTTCTCTTCCTTCTAAAACTATTTGTCCTGCCAAACGTATCCCACCTGAAATTATATTTCGTACTGGTCCAGTGCTAATGATGACAGAATCACCATTTTTCTAGTGGTGTTGTCAACTCCTCTTTCTTGAGCAAGGGTTCAGCTGCATACCCCATTCCTCTCTGTAACTTTGTTGAATTGTACTCGATCTGTGGATTGTTTTCAAAGAATTGCATATGAGGACTAACTGTGTAAAGCAAAACCTGCAAAGAGGCAGACATCATCTTCACATGCAGCCAGTTCAGCTTAACAAACACGTTTTCAAGCCCTTAATGCCACTGAACAGTGATATCCTGTTCACACTGAGAACAGGAGGTAATGATGAAAGAGTATGGACTCCTCTTTAAAGAGCAGCAATAGCACAAGGCCTGTGTTGCTTGCTCATGGGAATGTTGGAGGAGTAGGGTCCACCTTCTCCCTTCGTAGGTGGGTCTGTGATGGAGTCCAATAATGTGCGGTGGCCTCTGGACTATGGAGAGAGACCTCCCTGCTACTATCCCTAGATGTTGAGTGATGGTTTGGTGGGAATAGCTTTCTTTGCACAGTAGGTTATCAGCTTCCGGGCCCTGACATGTGACATGGCCTTAATGTGCATTAGGGCCTAGGGGCCCGAACCAAATGGAATCTGATTGCTAAGAGCATTTACAGAGCAGATGTATTGAGGATAAACTTCAGTTTCTCCAGACAGCTACTTCACCTGTAGCTGTCCTACAGTCACTGACCTTCCCATTGGGGAGGTGCTTTGTGAGCGAAGCATCCCCAGCTAAGCTGGCAGCTGGAGCATTCCTCCAGCTGCCGGCTCAGTTGTGGTGGTGGGAACGGGCACACTACAAAATCCTGTCATGGGCTGTAATGGAATAATGTCAGTCTGTCGAATGCTGCTGCACTTATTGCCTCCCAGCCTCATCTCTTTTAGGACTTGGGGAAATCACATCTCCTGAGAAGCAGCAGGAGGTTCACCAAGGTGCCTGGAGTTCTTTCCTGCTGAAGAACAGAGCCAAACTAGTTGTACTGTGCAGGGTCTCAGGTGTTGCTGCTCTTTCCAAATTCCCAGTTTCCCTAAAACCTGCCAGTGAAAGTTAATCTGAAGCAAAACACAGAAAGGGTGACTCATAACTAGGTGATTTTTTTTTTTAAGGTTATGGAGTCATGGCTGATGGAACTACCACCTATGTGAATGCTTCTGTGTGTACAGTGAATTACCAGCCACTCAATCCACCTATAGTTATCGATTTGCCTACTCCAAGGAACACATGATCATTACAGGACACCAATATGAAGCCTGCAAGCTACGCACAACGTGAGCCGCTCTGTGCTGCTAGCCAATGTGGTAATTGAGCATTCATTAAAGTATGAAAACATGTTTCTTCTTTCTTTATGGACAAACTGGAGAGACAAGAATGGACAGATGACAAAGCATTTGGTATCACAGCTTTCTAGAAGTACTTTAATGGATCTAGCATTTCATTGTTTTAAAAGAACTTTTTAATACAAAAAAGGGGATGCCTTCCAGAGAGAAACGCGTGCATTTCACATATTCCATATGTTATACTAAATTTACTAAAAATACATGCCTCTTCAGCAAATGATTCTTTATGAATGTTTACAGTTTTACATGTGTGTTAAATAATAGCATTTGTTCATTTAAAACTGGCTGCACAGGATACTCATGATGTGTGTGGGGGTTGTAATTGTGCCTCATTCTTTGAATGGTTATGGCAGGTATAAAATAGTATCCCATGTATTTAAGAGGTCAAAGGAAGTATATCCTTATTCCACATTCTTTTCAGATCTACAATCTTCCACTCTTTTAAAATCATCGTCGGTAAAAATTGTCTTTTTGTATCTGGCATTAAAAAATGAAAAGTGATATGATGCGGATTACTGAAGTGCTGTAAACAGCAGTATAATCCAAAAGAGAGGTTATTTAAGAATCAGATGTAAACTCAGGAATTAAAAGCCTCTTTCCTGCTCCCCCAAAAAACAACTGAAGAATTTTGCTGCTGTAAAATTTCATTTAGGCTACAATCCTATACTAACTTAGCTGGAAGTAAATCTCGTTGAACTCAGTTGATTCTTACTTCTGAATAGATATGTATAGGATGCACAGGAGGTAATTTTGTGAGTAATACAATGTTCAGGGTCCAAGTAAAATTATGTTTAGGGCTCACTCACCAGTCATAATACCAGTTCTTGCATTTTGATTCTTCATGAGAAATGACACGAATTGTGTGGAATCCACACCTACTCATAGTTGATTGAACATAATGGATTATGTTGGCTCCGCGGTTGCATTATGTTGTCTTCTTCTTAGACAAAAACAAAACCACCTTTTCATCATGTCAAATGCAGCTCTTTGATAATCAAGCACTGAAATTCACTTTAATGTGATAATAAAGAAAGAAAGAAATCTAAGCAGCTGTTGTTTCCATAAAGGGATGTTTTAGGTTAGTTATAGAGCGAGCTCTCCAGATACGTGAAACAGTCTTTGCACACGCGAGACAGATCTCACAGGCCAAGTCCACACTCACCAAAGCTGGCAAATGATATGCATGCACCTGCGCCCCACACATTTATTTCAGAACTGAGGAGAGGTCTACAGAAATATAGATATGCATTTAAACTACAGTATCTGCCTGTGCTTTGTACCACACACAACGTCAGGAATGTGGGTCCAGGATTGAAACTGAAAGTGGTACAGAATGATAAATAGACTTATTTCATGTTGATCAACAACTGGTAATTCCAAGATGAAAATGCTCTCTGAATTATTTGTTAGCATTCCTGAAAAAAAGGAACTAAAAAAACAAGACCTATCATTGTACGATAACCCTATAGGCTGTAAAATTTTCTATTACTGTGGATCAGATTTTTTCACAGGATCAGGTATGCCTGAGAGTGTGCACAGAAGCTTAATGTAACTCAGGCTATATGTGCAGGAAGATGGCAGTTATCTGTGGTCACAGCTGCACGAAAAAGTGAATCCTCTATCACAGAAATGGCTTCCAGTTCCCTGCATGTGCAACGCAGCCTGTCTGCACATAGTCACGTACCCACATACACAATCATCTGGATGAATTTTACATTGTGTACTAGCCTTAATGTGGCTATTTTTAAAAGCTAGGCTTGCTTCAGTCTTATAGTGATGACAACCACAGAAAAAAATTAAGAAAACTGGCTTTCTCAAATACATAAAGAAGTCTAAAATGTGTACATTTACTCATAGCACTTCAGAAACACTTAACAAAAAGGTGTGGCATATTATTAAAAAAGAGGCCTTTCCCCTTATTTGCCTCAAGAACATTTCTATGTCAATCAAGAAATAGTCTTTGAAGAATATTTTTTTCTTCCTGAGGTACTTACTTCAAAATATAGTGTATTTTTATGTGAGAATAATATGAAATCAAATGTTACCTTTAAAAGGAGCTTTTGAGGTTGCAAAAGTTAAAAAGTGTGTAGAATCATTTTGGCAAAACTGGTTTGTTGTTGTAATGTCCCGTCAAGCATGTTAGGTCAATAAAAATCTTTTAAAGCTACTAACTGTGTCGTCTGTGCCTTGATTGGAAGCAGAACATTTCATATTCAAAATACCACAGGTGTCCTCATTTTATATAAATACCTGATTTTCTGTGCTTTATAAGTTAATATTCCTGGAATAAACCAAAGGGTGGCCCACATACAAGTGGATAAGAGTATCTCTCCCACAAGGGAGATCAGTTGATTGACCAGCTGATTTGGATGCCAACTGAGATCCAGATGCACCTCAAGCATCATGGAAATCATCCAGTCACTATTGGATATCCAGGGTCACAAGAAATTAGATGTGACTAGAGCTGAGCTGAGGCCTGATGTTATCAGGCCTGGTTTATAATCATGCCAATGTGACTGCCACTTAGAAACTGCTTCTGCTCTGCTGGGTTTTACAGACTCCCCGTTCCACACATTGCTGGGTTTACACGGCTCCATGTTTCTGAGAGCCCTTGGGCATGACAGCCTAATTGTCCCCCTCTGTCAGTGAGTCTGCCTTCTTACCTCCACTGCTCTTGCTGCTCATCCTCTTTCTCATCATCGCTGCTACTTGCTTGATTAATAGGCAAAGAGCCAGTGAGCAGGTAGGCAGTGGCATCTCCTCCTCCTCCTCAGCACCGCCATTGTCTGGGCCAGAGTGAGGGGCAGGTGAACGAGCAAGTTACAATGATGCAGAGGAGGACGCCTGCATGGGGTGTGGGCCCTCAGCTCTTGCCCAATTATGCCTACCCTATGCCCTGGCCTGGCCCTACAAAAATGAAGGGATTCACACTCTGGCCTCTGCTATCAGACCAAGGCCACTGGGAGGTTGCACCCCCTGCTTCCACGGGACAACCTCACAGTAAGTGGGAGAAGGGCCTGGCCCATCCTTCTGCCAAAGAAGGAGCCAACTACACAGGGAGCTTGCTTCCCTCCTCCCTACCGGAAAGAACGCTCCACTCCATCTGACTCCCATGGACTGCAGAGCTGAATGGAAACACACTCTGGCCCCATGCAGTGACCCAAAAGGCAAAGGTGGTGTGGGTTTTGTTATGTGTGTGTGTATGTGCGTGCGCATTAATATATTCTGTTGTAAACAGCCTTGAAGATCTTTTGATCAAAAGGAAGGATATACATCTAACTAATTAACTAACTGAAACTGCCATATGCATATATGATAATGATGCTGGATTGCCCACATTGCATGGTCAGTTCCTGTATCACCACTGTGGCTCCAAATGGTTTCAGATTAAAAGGAAATCAATAAAGTAAATTAATCTGGGTACGGAGCAGCAGGAACAACCCAGTTTGTATCAGTTTTATACTTCATATCAGTTTTATATCAGTTTTATAGTTAACTATTTTAAATTTTGATGAATAGAAATCCAGGGATGATTTTCTTTTTAGGTATGATATATTCCAAGCTGTAGCTTGAAGAGTGCAGATTTGGATAAGTAACCCAGAATGTTCATCAGTTCATTGGGGTGAAGCAAACTCACTCAATGGTGGGGCAAAATGAGCAGGACCTTCATGGACTTATTGCAAATGCAGCCATTCTTTAACCATGGATCACATCAACTTACTTCCTACAGCAAGTTCAGTTTTCAGAAGAGATAAGAAAATGCACCACTGTATATTGCAGTCAAAACCCCAATCCTGTTCTAGTTCTGCACGAAGAAGGGATTCACATGTGACTAGTTCCATAAGAATGAATGGATGGTGCGGGACATTTGAACACACATTAGAAAACATATCCCATTCAATCTAATACAGTGGAGATACACTACATCCTCACTTAGCAGTGCATTCAAATCCACGTCTAAATGCAATTGAATTTATGTTCTTAGTTTGCAATCCAGCAAGCCTGGTTACATGTCAGGATTGCCTTACATCTGCTGCCTCTAGAAGTCTTTCCAGTGATATTGTACCCTTCATCCTAGCCTGGGTTTATATGCTGTGCTGTACAGAATCTTGGTCTACTTGTTTTACACATAATCGGGTATTTAAAGCCAAACTAGCTATAATGCTAAGGTGCCACTTCCCAATTTTAAATGGGATCGCCCAATTTTCATCAGGACCGTTGCCTGGAGAGAGAGAGAGAAGTTAAATTGCTCTGCTAAGCTGCTATTAGCTGCACTGGGGAAGCCTTCCCTCCTGCAACTAATAGCAGCTTTAGGACTGGATATCTGCAGGGAAGGAAAAGGCTGTTTTTAATGGTAAAAAGAGACGAGGCACTTGATGTGAAATGATTAGCATTACACCTAGTTTGGCCCTATCTCTAGAGGGTGAAGTTGTTTGTGCCAGTACATTAAACTAAGAACTAAGTAGGGATGTGCCTAATATTCTCCCATTTTGAATTTCAAATTGAAAATAATCTCCTACAGCACTAAAGTGTGCAGATGCTCACTTGTGTTATTCCTGTTGATGGCCATTGCTCCCCCTATCTGCTTGGATACCATGCATTTGATAGCCTTCTAATTAATTATGTGATTAGTCACATTGGTGATTCTATCCCGTTAAAGATCATGTAGAGAATGGGATGTTGCAATGCTATATAGCTAATCTGATTTGACTACTTTATAACATTACTAAGGGCACGTAAAGCCAATTGATAATATGAGCAGTATTTACTGGATAAGTCACATCGGTAATACCAGCCAGTAAGGGATCCTGTAGTATCACGATGAGACAACATCATACTGCTGAGAGCAAATTGAGGGCAAACACATTTGAAGCAATCACCAAAAGAGGGGTCATTTTTCATCATTGCAATAATAATAATAATAATAATAATAATAATAATAATAATAAATCAATGCCCATGCCCCTCAAGAAAAGTGGGTATATTTGATTCAGCTTTATGATTAAGCAACTTTAGAAAATTTCCACAAACTTTTGCTTCCTTATAGTTAAGGGAAAACTCTGGAAATACGTGTTGATGTGTATCACTTTGCCAGGCAAGGCAGGGAATAACAATTTTTTTTAAGAGGAAATATTCTGATAATTTTAATGAAATATGTCTTATTCATGCTGGACGATACAGTACATGTAAACTTTATTCCCATCTGCTATTTTCCAAAGGGCATTTCAACGTTTGAAAGAAATGTATTTTTATAAGGGAGAAAAGAAACGAAAAAAACATAATGAATAGGACATTTCGTTTTACCACTTTTTAACATTTGAATACATGACAATATATTTTTAATCTGTTCAAAACAAAATAAGATATTCTAGTGTTGGGTTTTATTTGTTGCAGTCTTATCTGGAAAACAACTAATATCATAATCACAAGGAATAATGCAATATTTTCAAAATGTTTAGAATGGTTTATTGGGTGTATTTTTAAAAGTTTTATTTTCAAATGTAATTTTATTGTTTTCCAAAATAGCATAATGGAGCAATAAACAAGCAAATAACACTCACTCAGAGATTACTGAGAGTAGGACCATATTTTCCCTCATTTGTTAAATGTCACATATTATATATACAGCCAAAAGTATACAAGTCCTAAATACAAGCATAAAGTTTCAGAAATGAAGCAAAGCTAAAACAAAACAAAGAAGTTAATGGATGTATCAATTGCATCACATTGTAAAAACTTTTATTGATGCTAAATCACTGGGTCTGTACTAATTCTAGAAACGAATGAATAAAGTCCACTTTTTATGAAAAGTCTCTATTGAGTTATTTTATTTCTTCCCTCCCACCACGAGCCAGTGTGGTGTAGTGGTTACGTTGTTAAACTAGACTCAGAAGATTTGGGTTCTAGTTTCCACTCAGCCATGATGTTCACTGGGTGACTTTGTACCAGTCACTGACACAGTCTAACCTACCTCACAGGGTTGTTGCGAGAATGAAACAGAGAAGAGGATCATGTATGCCACCTTGGGCTCCTTAGAAGAAAGTCAAGATGTAAATATAACAAATAAATAAAAGCTTAGATATTTTATGTTAAGTGGTATATACATATTACAAATAAATAAATAAATAAATATTTGTAAGCAGTAACTTCATTGCCATTGTGTTCCATATTTTCCTTCTCAATTGGCTAAGAGTTGGTAGTGATGCCACTTTCCATTATTTTGTCTATAGTATATATGCTGTGGTCAACATTTGTGTAGTCTTCTATGTTTTTTCCACTTGTCTCTATTTCCCCCAGCAACATTATTTAAACAAACTCTGTATCCTATTATTCTCTGATACTTTCTACAATATCTGACCAACTTTTTTTAATCTAAGAACATTCCCACCAAACACATGTGAATGTTCCACTTCCCTTTCAAGAGTGGTGCAATCTTAAACAAAAGTTTCATATGTCATAGG
Source organism: Anniella stebbinsi (assembly GCA_029215795.1). NCBI lineage: Eukaryota > Metazoa > Chordata > Lepidosauria > Squamata > Anniellidae > Anniella > Anniella stebbinsi. The sequence continues at coordinate 97,716,345 of JARDYH010000003.1, forward strand.
AGCTAAAATAATTAATTTGAATATCATTATGTGTTGAATTCCAAAAGGACTGAAACCATTTCCATCTCATTTCCTGTATATAAACACATCAACTTCACACATATATAGCTCATTTAATTGCACATAAATTGCAAAATTCCAAAGTTTAATTAATCACAGACATATCACAGGAACTTTCCTCTATTTCCAGTATTAAACAAACTAATATAATTTTACATGAAATAGATGTACTTTATTGTTACTTTAAAAAATATATATTAGCAAACGTAATTTGGAATCAGGGGTTCTATTTACAGTATATATGGGATATTCATTTTAAGTATTATTTTTGTTAAAAAGACTTCATCTTTCACTCAATAGTACCACGTTTTTGTTACTATTTGCAGAGGGTAGCTGTATTAGTCTATTGCGAAAAAACAGAAACAAAAACTAACAATTCTGGTATAAGCTTTTCACTTCATCAGTATTTGTGATTATTCTCTTCATATGTTGAATATATTTTGCATGGAGTTAGGTACCACTGAGTTAATATTTTATAACAATTTTTTTCTAAGTGCTGAACATAATGCATCTCAACCTAAACATATTTCCAAATCAATACATCAGAAATGCACTGTTAAGATCCCCCCTCCACTTTAATATACAAGTCAGTTTTCTTTATCCAGTTGCAATAACATTCCATACAACTGTGACAAACATTGTTACTGAGTGCTCAGTGTTGCTAGCTCCCCTCTTTGAGTAGAGCATGTGCTGGTAACTTCGAGGTTTGACTTCTGCAATGAGCTACCTCTGCACCTAGTCCAGAAACTTCAACTAGTTCAAAATATGGTAGCCAGGCTGGTCACCAGTACACCTAGGGGGGACCATATCACACCAGCTTTAAAATCACTCCACTGGTTGCCAATTAGTTTCCGGGTGAAGTACAAAGTGTTGGGTATTACCTACATGGTTTGGGTCCAGGTTACCTGCAGGATCACCTTCTCCCACACAATCCGCCTCACACACTAAGGTCCTCTGGGAAGAATTTACTCCAGTCAGCCAAAACTAGGCTGACAACCGTTACCCAGAGGACTTTCTTTCTGCTGCTCCCAGACTGTGGAATGGCCTGCCCGGAGAGATCTGCCAACTTAACAGTCTTCCGGAATTTAAGAAAGCTATAAAGACTGATATCTTCTGGCAGGCCTACCAGTCGAATTTTAAGAGTTTTATTGGTATTTTAATAATGTATTAGTTTTTATATGTTTTTAATCAGTTTTATGTATTTTATACCATTTGCTTTTAATGTTGTTCCCTGCCTCGATCCTGAGGGAGAGGTGGGTAAAAATAAATAAATAAATAAATATTATTTATTTATTTATTTTATTACATTTGTATACCGCCCCATAACGAAGCTCTCTGGGCGGTTCACATAAGATTAAAACAATTAAAAACAATATACAAAAATTTAAACAGCAAAAACATACAATATACACACACATTTAAAACCACTATAATAACTTTAAAAAGCTATAAGCCTAAAAACAAAACAGACCCAGGCTCATCAGATATTGCTAAATGCCTGAGAGAAGAGGAAAGTCTTGACCAGGCGCCAAAAAGATAACAATGTTGGCGCCAGGCGGGCCTTGTCAGGGAGATCGTTCCACAATTGGGGGGCCACCACAGAGAAAGCCCTCTCCCTTGTTGCCGACCTCCGAGCTTCCCTTGGAGTAGGCACTCGGAGGAAGACCTTAGATGTTGATCGTTGTGTATGGGTAGGCTCGTATCGGGAGAGGTGTTCCGTCAGCTATTGTTGATGTTGCAGTCAGGGGCCTGGAGAAGTCCTGCTTCAATTCCCCCAAACATCACAGCCGACCAAGATGGGGAAATCCCTGGTGCATCATCTCTGCCTACTGATTCAGCCCCTTGGTGTAGATGTGGGTGAACTGGTCAGAGCAACAAGAGGGATCAAAGTGCATATTATTAATGCATACTACAGTACTAAGCAAAAAGTGAGAAGAAAGTTGGAAAGAAAACACCTGTCATCTGCTTCTAAATTTCTGCAAGTTCCCTTCTCATTCTGGAAGGGGAGGAGGGTGAGCCTAGAACAAAGTAGCTTATGGTTATATTTATTTATTTATTATTTAATAATACTACAGCCCTTGGGCATCACTTGACATAAAACCATCAATTTTATATTACCATGGAAATGAATATTAGGGTCTTTTTAAACAATGTTCTGATTTGGAGGACTTTAGGATTCATGTCTGCAAGCATTCCCTGAATTAACTGCTTTTTTGTCCTGTTTATGAATGGCAATTTTTTCATCTTATACCATTGCCTTTGAAAGCTGTGTTTCACAAGATGCCCGAATAGAACTAGAGCTGCTAACGTCTGTTCAAGAACTTTGTTGTATAATTCACCATGCACTGAGACAGACAAGCCATGATTAATAGATAACATCTGAAAATAGAATTCCAATATGATTTTGAAACTGGATGTGTTTATACACACCAGCCCTGATCCGTGCAATTAGTCATACACAACGGCTTCTGGCACTGGATCTAGGGGAGCATCCCAATCTTCATCAAAATATGCATCCAACACATCCAGTGGGGCCCAGCTCTGCCTCCACCACGGCAGGACACCCAGAAGCCAACCCTCTTGCTGGATTGAGGAGGTGATGGAGTTAGTCAGGGCAGAACAAAGTGATATGGGGAAAACGTGATTGACTCTCCTGATCTCGCTTTCTAAACCTTAGAAATAGTCATGGAGAGGCATGGGGTCAAGGTCAGGATAGAGAAACTGGGTGTGGGTGTGGGTGTTTAACCCTGTCTTCAGGCACAGGTTTCATGCTGTAGATCAGCCCCCTGATATTTGCCCCCAACAGGAGGGAAAGCCGACATCTGTATGGTACCTCTCCTCCTCCTCCTCCTCCTCCTCCTCCTCCCTAGCCAGCCCCCCTCATGGGCATAATAGCAGCTGGGGGTGAGCAGTTTTGATGGGAGAAACAGTATGAGGGAAATGGTTGAGCATCCCTCCTGAACTTGGCCGAGCTGCCTTTAAATTTTAGCAAAAGAGTTCAGGAGATCGGCTCACGGATTTCCCACACCGCATGTAGTTTGGTCCTTCGTGATGCACATGGCTAGGATATCACTTTATAAAGAACAGGATAGATACCCTCAAACAATGAAACACCACAGGGGCCCAACTGGGCTGGATAGTACAATACATTTCAGTCCTAGAAGTGAACCTTGCTACATAGTCTAAACAAACTGCTTATTTGCAAAGATCACCAACACGTGAATTTGGATTCTCACACTCATCCTTACAATTTGAACTGAACACTGTTGTTGTTGTTTTACAGCCCCGAATGCATGAAGAGCCGTACTGCACATTTCTCTGTCTGCAATGCCCTTTCTAAAGACAGTGAAACATGCATCAAGTTTGCCATGAAGAATATTCACAATACCTGTTTATATTCATGGCCCACCCACGCCACTGGTTTATTTAAAATTCATACGCAAAGGATAAACTCTGCTAGAACTCGGTTAAAAAACAGAGATGCTCCGGCAACAGTGATGTGGCTTTATGTTTTAAACAGTAATTTGAACAGCATGTTGTATCTGCTTATTTGAAGATGGTGATATTTTGTATTGTTAAAGAGAATTCATGCCAAACTAACTTTGGAGGGAGATATAGTAAAGACATCAAATTAGCATATTTTAAGTATTAACATAATACAAAATCCTTTTTATGTCTTCTTGAGATAATAATATACCCTCCATGGGGAGACAGCTTTTTGTGTAGAAAAAAAATCATGAATGATGAGAGCTGCACATTATCTCTATCTTTTTCTATATCTAGAGATATGAATGACACCCATGTTCCGTATCCCTTTCAACTTGTGACCATCTGGCTGGCTATGACTCGGAGGGGAAGCACTAATCCTTTACATCTCAGTGTATCCTAGACAAACATCTGCAAGAGGGCTTAGGTGGTGCTGTGGTTAGAATGTCGGATTTGGGCTGCGGAGACCTGAGTGTGAATCTCTGCTCCGCTATGACCTCGTGCCAATCGCCATCTCTCAGCCTAAGCTTCCTCTTGGGATTGTTGTGATCATAAAGTGGGGGAGCCAAAGTCTGTGTCTACCACCCTGAATTCAACGGAGGAAGGGCGGCATTCAGATGAACCATTCTGCATGGTTTACTCCCCACCTGCATCTTTCTGATTAAAGCCAATGGCCCTTAGCGCAAGGGTGGGGAACCTCAGGCCTGAGGATCAAATCCAGCCCTTCACGGTTCTCAAGGTGGCCACGGCCTTGTCTACCAGTGCCAATTGTTTGGTGGTTTCCTGTTTTTTGCACAGTTTCTTCCTCATCCTAAAAGGTTGACATGCCTCTCCAAAGACTTTGGTTACTGGCAGCGAGAGCTTTAAGCTACTGCAATGTGCTGGCATTTGTTGTGTTTCTGGTCCCACTCCTCTTGCCTTTGTCCCGCCCCATCCGAAACAGCAATCAGCCCTTTGGCTGCAGGAGCTCCCACCCCTGCCTTTGTGCCTCGTCATGCGCCTCAGTTCCCCAAGCGAAAGGAAGGCTTTGCATCTTTATGATGAGAGAAGATTGGCAACTTCATGGAGCTTCTAGTATATTGTTGGTTTCCCAGTATTCACATGGGGAGAGGAGGAGAGAGAGATGGTTAAGCAGAAGATGACAAGCTGTAAAGGAGCATCGGTTTCCCAAAACCATTCCAAAGCTGCTCTTCCCTGCCAGCTTTATAAGAGCATAGAATGGCCTCGTTTGCTCACTCAGGCCAAAGTCTATCCAGTCCTGCATTCTCATTTCCGAAAGTGGCCAGCCAGTTGGTCAGGGAGCTCAGGAGCAGGGTGTGAACATGATGTCCATGGGAGGGGCTGTAGCTCAGGGAGAAGAGCACCCGCTTGGCAAGCAGAAGGACCCAGGTTCAGTTCTCAGCATCTCCAGAAAGGAAAGGAAAAGTTCCTGCTTGAAACCCTGGAGAGCTGCTGCCAGTCAGGGTTGACAATACTGTGTTAGATGGACCAAGGGCCTGACTCAGTCTAAGGCAGCTTTCTATGTTCTTCTTCTTGTTTGATCCCGCTTGGCATACAGTCCTCAGGGGTATATTGCCCTTTGGAGACGTCACTTAACTAGCATGCCTAATACCTGCTGGTGCATCTATTCTTTGTGAATTATTCTAATTCCCCTTTGAAGCCAACTAACTTAGCAACCAGCACAACATCTCACCAAGCACAATGCTTTCTGTTTCCTTTCCTGGCTCCATTCAAATGGCATGCATTTCTGCAGAATATTATTTAGGTCCTACTCTGCCTGATAGACGTGCCACAAACTCCAATAGCTGGGAGCACTTGATGTGGATCTGAAGATTGCTACAATCGTATGTATGTACAAAGAATTGTAGTCTGCAATGGTCTGCTATTCCCCACCCCATTCTCACCCTCATGCAGTTTAGCAAATTTCCTTTTAACTAAAACATGGAACAAAATACAGCAGTTCTGGATCCCTCTCTGCATTTGCCATCTATCAGCCCTGTATTTCCACCCATTCACAACACTAGTACGTGAGACTTTAGATTTGAGGACCCTGACCTTCCTTTTTTATTTTAGAAGTTGTTGATGATGATGATGATCTCTTTCTTGCTTGTGGTGTTTTTTCTACATGGACATGACGGGCTTTGCCAAGTCATGCTGTCTTTTACAGATTCAGGAATTTCCTGACAATTGAGCATGTTTTGAGTATGACTGCTTTCTGGATGTTGGTAGACCCAGTTTCTGAAAGTTTTCGGTATAATTTTTTGATGTGATACTGGTGACTGATGTGACTAACGGAATAATTGTGACCTTTTCCTGTTGCCATAGTTCTATGACTTCAATGGCCAGTGGTGTATATTTGTCTCTCTTTTCGTCTTCTTTTTCAACAACATTTTTATCATTTCGTATTGCTAGGTCGATGAGGTATGTGTGTTTTTCTTTTTTGTCTATGACCGTTATGTCAGGTCAGTTGCAGGGTATTGTCTTGTTGGTATGAATTGTTTTGTCCCAGTATATTTTATGATCTGCATTTTCCAAGACTGTTTCGGGTGAGTATGTATAGTATGGTGTAGGTTGTTCGCTGAGGTTGAATTTGATGGCCAGTTGTTGGTGAATTAGTTTTGCAGCTGTATTATGTCTGTCTGTGTAGTCCATTCCTGCCAGAATTTTACATCCTCCTGTTATATGGTCTATTGTTTCTTGGAATTGATGGCATTTCCTACATAGGACTGTTGTTACACAGTTATCTTTTATGATGTATTTTTGGTAGTTCTTGGTGGCTATAACTTGACCCTGTATAGCTATTAGGAATCCTTCAGTTTCTGGAAATAGCTCACCCTCCTTGAGCCATTCGTACAATTGTTCTTTGTTCATTTGTGGGTTCTGTATTATGTTGTGGTGCTTCCCACTGAGTGCTTTCCGTGCCCATTTTTCTTTTTTCTCTGCGAGTGTGAGTGGTCGTGTTTGGTCTTCGTTTTGTAGTGCTAGGTTGAGTGGGGTGTAATTTTTATCTACCGTTACTATGGCTTTATGAATGGGGGTGTTTTTAGTGTGGAAGAATTCTCTGAGTGATTTTATCTGTCTAGCATGCATTGTGTTAATGTCTAGCAGACCTCTTCTTCCTTCTTTCCTGCTGATTGTTGTTCTTTTAATGCATGAGTTGGGATGGAGCATGTGGTGTTTTGTGAGTTTGGTGTGATTGAGTCTGTTTATTTCTTCAAGTTCAGTGTGTGACCAGTATTAAACGGTGTGTGACCAGTACTAAACGGCTTGGGGCCAGGATATCTAAAGGAACGCCTCCTCCCATATGTACCTGCCCGGACCCTAAGATCATCTACAGGGGTCCTTCTCTGTGAGCCCCTGCCAAAGGAAGTGAGGCAGGTGGCCACTAGGAGGAGGGCTTTCTCTGCTGTGGCACCCCGGCTGTGGAATGAGCTCCCCAGAGAGGTTCGCTTGGCGCCTACTTTGTACTCTTTTCGTCGCCAGGTGAAGACCTTTTTATTCTCCCAGTATTTTAACAGTTAAATTAACTCAATTTTAATCCTTGCTGTTTTAAATTTGTATTTTAATCTGTATTAATTCCTGCTGCTTGGTTTTATTCTGGTTGTGTTTTTATATTGTATGTTATTCTGTGTTTTTAGATTGTGCCTTGTTTTATATATTTTAAAATGATTTCATGGTTTCAATTTTTGTGAACCGCCCAGAGAGCTTCGGCTATGGGGCGGTATAAAAATGCAATAAATAAATAAATAAATAAATATGATTCCAAATGAGTATGTAAGAATGGGTATTGGGTATTATTATTATTATTATTATTATTATTCTCTTTTCTTGCTCGAGGCGGTTTTTCTAGATGGACATGATGGGCTTTTCCAAGTCATGCTGTTTTTTATTGATTCAGGGATTTCTTGACTATTGAACCTATTTTAAGTATCACTGTGTTGGTGTGGATGTATTTTGGATGATGATGATGATGATGATGATGATGATGATGATGATGATTAGGGAGGCTGTCATGTGACGTGAAGCTTCAACCTGTAATGCCACCTTTAGTTCTAAGCATACCTCTAGTTAATTTAGAATTCCAAGGCATTCTTGGAAATGAATGGTGAATTACTGCAAGCTGGCTACAAAAAGGGAAAAGTAAGTTGGGGGTGGGGTGATAGGGAGCATTCAGGGAAGGGGGCAGCACAAGTAGCAGTGTGTGTGTGTGTGTGTGTGTGTGTGTTGCCTCTCTGAGGTGTTAGCTGGTTTGTTGCTGTGGTGTACGCTTTACTAGTATATGTGTTTGCTTGGTGTGGGGGTGTGAGCTAGTGTGAGAGAGTTTTGCCTGGGTTTGTTTTATGTGTGTGCATGTGTTTTGCCTGTTTGTTTTTTTCTTTTTTGGTGTGGCAATCTGGTGTGGGTGGGTGTTTTGCCTCTGTGCATGTGCATACTTCTCTGAGCATCAGCAGTTTGCCTTTTGTGAAATGGGGATTTTGTTGTGCCTTGTGGGGCAAATATGTGATTCAACCTTTGAGGCTCAGATGTCACTTCTGCCTTGTACTCAGTTTCTTGACCAGGAGGCTGTCTATGTGTCTTCTTTGCCCTGCGGTGACTGCAAATCAGTGCTGCATCACTTATACAACGCAGCCCCATGGCATCCATTTCGTGAGAACATCCAGGACACACTCTCAAAAGTTTAGGTGCACCCACAAGCCCAATAGGTTTGGAGATCACTGTGTTTCTTGCTTCTATGGTGCATGCCTTAGATCAACAGGTGGCCATCAATACATTATGTGAGTTTCCTTCCCAGATTTCCTCTTTCTCACTGCCTTCATTCCTTTTCTTTCTCTAGTTATTTATTATTATTATTATTATTATTATTATTATTATTATTTACATTTATATACCACCCCATAGCCGAAGCTCTCTGGGCGGTTTACAAAAATTAAAAGATTAACACTAAAAAGACAATATATAAAATTTAAAACCATAAACATACAACAGCTGACATTTTAATCTTTTTAAACTGTTAAGCCTGGCCACAATGTCAATCAACACCTCAATTTAGGGTGACCAGATTATGACAATCAAAATCCCGGAACCCCCCCAAACAACTCCCCCCCGCGCGCCCGCGCCGCCCCCCCCGCGCCGCGCCGCACTGCGCCACACCGCGCTCCTTACCTGGGCGTCCGCTTCCCTCCAGTGCTCAGAATCTACTGAGAAACAGGCTTCCTGGCCTGTCTCTCAGTACGCGCCGGGTGATGACATCATCACCCAGTGTGCTACTGAGGGACAGGCCGCGAAGCCTGTTTCTCAGTAGATTCCGAGCACTGGAGGGAAGCAGACACCCCAGCAGGTAAGTGCCTCGCGCTGCCTGCTTCCCGCCACCGCTGCGTGACCCCCCCCGCCACCCCAGTTTTCCCCCGCTGCCCCCCAGTTGCCCCGGATCAGCCTAGGTTTCCAGGTTAGGACCGGGAAACCCCGGGCCATCTGGACACCCTACCTCATCTTGAGCTGTTAAAATGCCTGGGAGAAAAGAAAAGTTTTGACCTGGCGCCGAAAAGATAACAGTGTTGGCGCCAGGTGGGCCTCATCGGGGAGATCATTCCATAATCTGTTGGCTCTGATACCTTCCTATTTCCTCATATTTTCATTTGACTTTTAAAAGGAACTTCAGCCTTCCATGGTCAATAGTTAGTAAGCCATTTTAAAGAAAGCTTTGTATCGCAAAGCCTTCACCACCTCTCTAGAGGGAGAGTTTTCGAAGGAGTAAAGCAACCCTAGTGAACCTGAGGGAGTAGTAATGACCAGCATTTGTTTGTAGTTTAATTCTGAACTGAACGGCTTGTGTGAGTCAAGATAAGGGAAAGATAGAAGATGCATTATGGGAAAACTGTGTTGAAGGAATTGGTTCGTCTGTTATTGAGCCCTCATTGGCAAAGGTATCATTTAGGGAGGCCAAAGGCAGATCTTCCCCCACCCCCACGCATTTCAGACTACATGCAATTATTCCTCAAAGCACCTTAACTCTATTATGAGGTATAGAAAGTAGCTACAACAAATGCTCTTAAAATATGCTACTCTCATAGGCTGACCCTATGAAAAAGAGGACAGGGCTCATGTAACTTTAACAGTTGTAGAGCAAATTCCTGGTGAAATTCCCTCTTCATCACAACAGTTAAAGTTGCAGGGGCCTTGCCTTCTTTTGTATCTGGTCACTCCAGTAAAGTGCCTGCACCTTTAAGTTCTCTTTGCTCTACAACTGTTAAAGTTACATGAGCCCTGTCCTCTTTTTCATATGGTCAGCCTATGCTCTCATGCAATTTAATATATTGTATACATCCAATGGGCAGGCCTTTGAACCTTGATCTGAAACTTGCCTTCCCCTGGGCAGTCTTTGGTGCAAACACACACTATTTCGACTTGAAATGGTGCCCCCCTTTGCTGTTAAAGAGGCCAAGCACACTATTTAGTGCCTCACTTTGCAATTTAAGTGGTGCCTAGACCTAAAGAGAGATGTGGCTCCTGTAAATGGTTCTTGTAATTAAATATATTGGTACTGCAATGACCAAGGTTATGGGCCAGAAGACGCAAATCCCAATTAAAGCCAATGGAACTACTCTGGAGAGTGGTTTTAGGGGCGAAGCATAAATCCCCATGATAATTCCATCCCTGCTTTCTTCTTGATAGGCAGCTTACATTTTATGCTGAAAGTTTAGGAAATGTTTTGTAACAGTGCTCAGACTTCTATTGGGCTGGTTCATAGACCTTCTGGCTATGGGAGTAAGAGGTGAACTGCATATATGAATGAGCTATTCCAGATCCAGTGGTGCAGACTATGGACTTAATGGTCTGACGCCACCCCAAGATGGGAATATGCATGACTTCACTTATGTCTACATGTGGTATGCCCTCTGTTACATTTGGGAGGCATTCTGCTGGGTGAGGCACTGGAATTCTGCTCAAAAATCCTGTCCTGACTACACCACTGCACAGATAAAACAACAGAGACAAAACTTTCATATTCACCTCCAAATGTTTGGAATTTATTAACACATTCAGTTGTAATTTCTCAATCCAGGGTGATAGCCCTGACATCCAGGGTGACAAGGAAGAAGACCTGGGTCCAAATTCTCATTCATCCATAAACCTCACTGAATAAACTTGGGCCAGTCACTGGATGCATTCAGACAACACATTAAGCAACTCTGTGTGTGTGTGTGTGTGTGTGGGGGGGGAACAATAATTAGTTGTGTTGCTTATTGTGTTGTGTGGAGGGTAACACGCCGCTCACAAACTACTGATGGTATGTTATTACGCCCAAATAAGCAACTGAGAGAAACAACTACCTTGCAAGTTGTTTAGCTCGAAGCCAGTTATTTAAAGTGTTGTGTGGAGGGGTGAGTGTGTTAATGGCGTGTGGTGAGTGGGTTAAAACACAAGCCCATAGAGGCAAGTGGCAAGAGCGACCAAAGCGGCGGCTGCCACTCTGCTACAACTGGTGCAACTTGCAGAGGCTGCTGGGATAGAACTGGGAGAACTGAGGGAGGAGGGAGGGTGGGGAGAGGGGCGGGGGCTGTGTCAGTCAAATGCTGGGTTGACTATTAGTCCACTCAATGCCAGCCCCAACCACCCACAGTTGTGTAGGAATATGTTGCGTGGGGAGTACCCACAAAATAACCAACTGTGAGTTGGCTACTCAACCCACCATTGACTAATTTGTTGTCTGAATGCAGCCACTGTCTCTTAGTCCATCTAACCTCACACCGTGAGTGGTACAACAAAACTCATGTATGCCACCATGGAGAAACTCCTTGGAGAAAAGATGGGACACAAATTTGACAGAGCAATACAGGAAATATACATCCATGGGTGAATCAATCCGGCCTTTGAGGTAATTTAACTTTTTTAGTCCACCTTTTTAGTCCATCCAACTGAAATATAAAATGCAAACATCTAGAGCTATCTTGTCTGTCTATCTATCTGTCTATCTATCTATCTATCTATCTATCTATCTATCTATCTATCTATCATCTATCTAATCTATCACATTTGTATCCTTTCAGCCAAATGGTTCAGGGCAGCATAAAATTATTCCATTTTATATTTCACCCAGAGGAATATGCCTAAGAGCATTTCTACATGAGGCTTCTAATTGCACAAACATGATTGCTCACTCACAGAGGTTTGCAGGTCATTTACACGATGTTGGCAAATTCCAGTCCATCTCCTGTGCATTTGACCGTTATCTTGCTTTTAAAAAAAGCAGATAATGCGGCACTCTGATATGTTGGCATAGTGTAATGATGGAGTTACACTATTTGGCAGCACCAATTAATGGCTGTATGATGAAACATATAGAACTTACATACAAATTAAGTTCCAGAATCAAAGCATATGTCCGCCCATGTAAAGGAGCTGATCTTAATCCTGCAAAGAATCTGGAAGCAAAAGCCTCGGTAAGTTGCAGGATAAAAAGCCTAGTGTGATGGCAGCCTAAGAGCCTTTCTTCACATTATGCAGAATGAAGTAATTGAATTCTGGACTGTACTACTTCAGAATGCAGAGAGGGAGGCCGTCAGGGAAAGGACTATTTCTTCCTTATGTGTGCTAGTTTACTACATGGAGGTAGGTTTTAAATAACCTATTTAAAATTCAATAATATGATTCCCCACCTGCAGTCTGAAGTGGTACAGATTGGAACTCTTCCACTTCATTCTGTGAAATGTGTAGAATAATTCTAAGTTAGTGGATTCACCAAACTTACCCACCCTTTTACCTTTTCCCAGATTTCACTCTTCCATTACTACTTTTCATTCCCACAGACCTTTTTTGGTTGTCAACAAATCAGTATTTTATTGGTCCAACTAGGAAAGTAACCAGCACTGAGGTCTGAAAGCCCCCCAAAAATCAAACTCCTCCACCACCACCCCAGGTCCATGGGTAGAACTTTGCCTCAACCCCTGCAACTCCAGAGTCTGTCATGGGTCCAAGGTCGTACATGCAACTCCTCCGTCTTGATCCACCAGGTTCTGAAATGGTTCCGGCTGCTTCATGCCCTTGCCCAGAGACTATTTTTTACATTGGCAACCTTTCAGACATTGGAGGTAGCAGATTAAACAGACAGAACTTGCAGTGTGTACAAACTCGTTCACAAAACCAACTGGAAAATTGTAACATTGTAACAAAGGTTCTGCAAAGCATTTTGGCCCAATTTTGTATTAACTGGGAAAAAAATGTATTTGCCATGTTTTGGAAAGAGGTCATCTTCATTCTATTGAGTTGTGTTCATTGATTGAGCCTGCCCAAAAGAGAAAGAAAGCATCATCTTCTTAAGTCCCCTTACAATGTACAATCACTATAGATTTATGGAACATACGTCTGTAAACAGTAGGTGTTTTCTACATTATTCAGGATATTTCAAAAAGATACTTGACATTCAGTGAGATTCCCCCCTCCAAGGCTGGATAAAAAACAGTTTGGCAATTGCCGTCCAATGCCTTTAAAGAAGGGATTAGTCTTCTTTTTTTAAAAAGCTGCATGATTTGATTTGTTTTTACAGCAAAAAGATTGTTCTTGAATCCCTTTGGAGATGTTGAGTCGGGTTCTCCTGCCAGGAGCACTAATGAAAAATACACTGGCACGACGTGTCAAGGAATCCTGCGATACCTGCCTTTCTTCCCCCACGGCGCTGTTTCTTCTTACGACAGCCGATATCCTGAAGACAATTGGAAGAAAGGAACCAGCATTGCTGTCCTGACAGCTGTGTACGAATTACAGTAGCTGCAAGACATGGCATAATGGACTGCAGAAATTGGGGAAGTGTGTGTTGGGAGGTGTTGATATAATCTTCCAACTGATCTAATTATTGCATTCCCACTGGAAGAATTTGTGTGTGGTGGGGGGGATCACTACGTTATATTTTTCCTTATTAGTTATGTAAAAAAGGGGTTTCATTTTCAACACAATGGCCATAAATATGGCATAGTAGTGGTTAAAAATGAATCTACCCTTGATTGCAAAGAACAATTGAGATTGGTATATTATTTTATCACTGTAGTTTAATCCCAGAACATAGAACAAGCGCACTCCACTTAAAGGGCAGCATTTCACTGAGACCAAAGAATATTAGAAATGCTATAAAAAGGGGGGGGGGAACCTGAGAGCTGTTTTCAAATGAGGATTAAACATAAAAGGTTACAAGGATTTTAAAAGCTTTTATTAATGTTCAGAATTCTAATTCTAATCAGAATTCCTTGGTGGTTTTTCAGCACCTGTTGAAAACCTGTCTGTTTACTCAGGCATCGGATGATTTTAATCCTACCTTACTAGATTTTGTTTGTATTTTTATATTTTATTTTAATTGTGGTTTTAATGAGTTTTGCACAGTGCCCTGTGATTTGATAATGAAGAGCAGTATATAAATATTTTTTAATAAATACATAATTACTAACACAATATTACTTTGTCTGATCTGTGAATCCTTGAGGACTTCTTCTCCATTTCTAAAGAGGATGAAGAATTTTTTCTCCAGTGCTTTAGACTTTGTGCGTTTCCAGATGGTGTGCTCCTAGCGCTACGCAGAGCCAATCTACACGCTAGGTTTTAACGTTTTATAAGGGTTACGAAAACTCTTTGGGCCACATGACGCACTCCCTATAACATCGTATATCTGAGGTTTTTTAAAACTCACTTCAGTTATATACAACGGTTTCACTTTTAATAAATAGTTTTAAGTAAAATAATGTGTCCTTCCTTACCATTTGTGATTCATGGGGGCAGTGCTTCGTTTACTGGTGCCCAAATGCTTAGCAGTTGATTGGTGGAGAAGAAAGCAGGGCTAAGGAGAAAGTGGGTGAGTGAACTACAACACCCACAATTCTTAGCCCTATACTCGCTATGGAATGACAGAGGAACAAAGGAGGAAGTGGGTGACTGAACTACAACGCCTACAATGCCTTGCCCTAAACTCATTATTAAAAATGAAACAGAAAGAGACAGGGTAGAAGAGTGTGTGACTGCACACACCGCTTTATAGACTGAAGAATTTACTCAGTAATGTGGCGTAAGACGTTTTAGAACGCACCTATTTGGAATGTTTTAAAATACTATTTAAAATGTTCCAAGGGACTGTGTAGATAGGCTCAAAATCATTGCTCTTCCACTGAGAGTTACAAGTGGAAGAGCACTTTCCACACTTCTGGGGATTTAGTATTTCGGTTGTACATCCTGATATATACCGTACACAGTCGTGGACATGGTGATAGGGCGCAACCTGGTGCCTTCCAGATGTTTTGGAATACAAGTCCCAGAATTCCTGACTGTAGGCACTGCTGACTGTTGGAGGTTAAAAGTCCAAAATATCTGGAGGACACCACATTGGGGAAAACTGGATTAAAGTCACTGCACACATAGAAAACAAGCTCCTTATAGAAGTTGGATGAGCAGTGCTAAGGGCCTCCATGCCTCTGGGGACTGTGTGCTCTTTTTTACCCTTTTCAAAAGATCCGCCCTTTCTGGGGTGCTTCCAGATGAGGCTTCCATGGCAGCATCACCCTGGCCCTGTCTCATTCACTGAAGTTGACAGGGGCCCAGATGCTACCGCCTTCTACACATGACCCTCCTGGGTTTTCCCTCTGTTTCTTCCACAATGCCTTCTCACTGCTAGTGCCAGGAGCCCACCATCTGGAGGCACCCTTGTAGCCTGGCAAAAGGGGAATCCACAAGACAGTAACGATCTGATCACCATGTCGTATGGATGATGCCCTACAAAAGGTGAGTGAACAAAGCATGACAATTCCACACACTAATCACCTGGTGTGGAAGCAGTCCTAGAGCAATGTTTTACATTTGGCTGGCCTGAATGTGGCAGTTTAAGATAAAAAGTTATCTCTGATTTTAAGAGACTTGCAAAGTTGTTTTCGGAAAGAGTGACCAAGCAATATCACATGAGCTTAACAAAATGACAAAGTCTTAGGCAGCCTTACAATCATTCTGGAAGATGCTCAATCTAGAGTGAATCTGTAAATGGACAGAATTTGAGAACAGCCATACACCACAATGCAAACATCCCTATGGACTGGAACATAGATTAAAAACATCCGCAGCAGCTCTGGCAAAAGCATCCCTTCCCAGCTTCATAAGCCATGGTTTATGAAGTTGGCATGACTTTCCAGGTCGCATGCTCCTTCCTTTCCCCTGCTCTCTGCCCCTTGCATGCCAACTAAGGTGCTTCATCCCTGGTTTGCACCGAGCACTAGAGTTCTGAATTATGTCTCAACTCAAAGTTCTTCACAAACTAGGACTGGCACCCTGAGATTTCAATGGGCTTAAGCACACCTAACTCTACTGGATGGTAGCCATTAAATTCTGTGGTACCAATTTCTGAATAATAAGGACTAATGTATTACATACAATCCATTTGGGAAATTTCAGCATATAAAATTGAACATTGTGCCTTTTAAAATGTAAATTAAAAGTTCCTTTTCTTAACAATACTTTAATTGAAAAAATAAAGTTATTGTATTTTAAGATGCCAATTAAAAGCCTCAAAACCATCACTGTAACCACTTTAATTGTTTTCAGTTTTCCCAGCTAAATGGATTATGAGAAAATTAATAGCCCCAACTATTGAAGATTTACTTCACCAGACACCACCACTATTTGCACTGTGTCAGCATTATAAGATTCCTGATGAACTGTTAACCAAGAGGCTGAATTTATATAGTTTTATTAGTTCAAATGAGGAAATATATTTCAGTAATCACATCTCTCTTGCCTAATGATTCTTCAAGATTGGAGGTAACTTTTTTTTTTTCTACTGCAGGAATGCTCTGAGGAATTCATTGTAGGAGATTCTGGAAGTTAATGTTTTGTCATAATATTCCAAGATGTGAAAGAACTCCTCTTCAGACAGGTTGATGCCGTACTTTCGAAGCACCTGCAGAACACACAGAAAACTGACACATTGCTTATCTTTAATTAGGAACCATCCAGGAAAGTTAGCAGCAGGCAACCAACAAGGCACTGAAACTTTCACACAATTCATTTAAGCAAAACTGCCTCGTTCAGCCCGCAAAATTTCAGAATATCTGGTTATTTTCTCCACAAAGTTCCCATGGCAACATGGCACATAGTTGCTGCTCCTATATCCTTCCCATCACGGACATGGGCTAATTTGTGAATTACATCTACACAATACGACAAGTTGAGACGGCATATTGACTTAAGGCATGACTGCATTGCAGACTCAAACAGGTTTAGCTATTCTTTGAACTATCGTTCAGTCAGAAGGGTAAGGGGTGGGGAATGTATAAAGGAGAATTTGCGGAACCGCATACCAATAGGGTGACCAGATAAAATCCAGGTCAGGGCTCATAAAATCTATAAAATTAATAAATGAATTTCTTTTAAATAATAATGTATAAAATCTGTTTTTATGAGCTCCAAAGTCCTGATAGGACTATGAGGTACAATATGCATTGGAAAATAAAGTAATATAAATTAGATATTTATCTCCACTGACCTGCTCCTGTTAACAAGCAAAGACCAACTAGGGCATGAGAGGCTGCAAAGGAGTTTACACACTGTAGAGTAACACCTTGCGCCACCTCAGGGAGGCCCAGCACCAAAATGTTCAAAGATACAACATGGGATGTAAGCTGTGGCTTCTCCCTTTCCATTTTCCTTGAGGGATCTGTATTCCGCTTCAGTATGTGAGAAGGAATAATTCACTATAGTTCTCACAATATTTACTTAACAATATAGAGCTGTTTTTGTACTATTAAAACACCCGTCTGCTTTTTCCAAGAGGCGAAAATGATGTCCGAAACAAAGGGGGGAAACACAGCAGCGATATAGGGGCCACCAGGAGAGAAATTATGTAGACAGAAAAGAAACTCTGGCAGCTGCAGCTGATTCTTTTAAGTCTGAGGAAAGCTGCAGCAGCTAAAATCCTCTCTGTAGCACAACACCTGGACTCAAGAACTTTGGGGCCCAGACAATTTTCTCATCCATCCTCCCGGTTCTTGGAAGAGGATTAGAAAGGGAAAGAAAAATACTCTAGTTGAACGATTGGCCACGTGAGGGATTTGGATTCTGGGACCACGGGCTACGCTACTTGGAAGATGGACTGCTGCCACGGGACGGGTTGCACCTCACAAGGGCTGGGAAGTAAGTGTTTGGCCACAGCATGAAGAACTTCATCAGGAGGGCTTTAAACTGAATCCTAAGGGAGAGGGAGACGTAAACTTTGAGGCAACAATGGATGAAGGCTCATGCACCATAACAGAGTCAACAGCTCCAATAGTGCCCAAAAATAGAGTTCACAACAATGTAGGAAAGAAGCCAGACTATAAAGCGCATGGTTTTCGATGTCTATATACTAATGCCCAGAGCATGGGAAACAAACAGAACAAACTTGAACTCTTGATGCATGAAGGCAAATACGACTTGATAGGTATAACTGAAACTTGGTGGGATGACTCCCATGACTGGAATACAGCAATTGAAGGATATAACTTGTTCAAAAAGAACAGAAGAAATAGAAAGGGTGGTGGAGTCGCACTTTATGTTAAAAATACTTATCCCTGCGCAGAAGTACAGGAGGATGAGCCTGGGAGCCCCATCAAGAGCATCTGGATTAAAATAAATGGAGCAAGGAATAAAAGGAGTATGATAGTTGGAGTCTATTACTGACCACCCAATCAAGGAGAAGACGAGGATGAAACTTTTGAAAATCAAATTGCCAGTGTTTCAAGGAAATCCAATGTAGTAGTAATGGGGGACACTGAATGGAGAGAACAGAGGGTGACAGGAAGTGGAAGAGAAAAGGGGTGACCCCCCCCCCCCACTTTTGGCTCTGGCACTACCCACCACAGGCTCTGCCACACTCATCACTGACATGCGACCCCCAACAGATAATCCGCAAGGGAATGTGGCCCTTGATAGAAAAAGGTTGCTCACCCCTGAGTTCAACCAATAAAACCAAATAGAGCAAACATATCAAGCTAACAAACTGTAATCAACCACCCCAGTGAAGGGTTTATAGAGTAAAAATAAGTTTACATGCCTCCGAAAAGCCAGAGATGAGGTAGCTTATTTGGCTTTCCTTGAGGGGACCACCACTGAAAAGGCCATGCTTTTTCTAACCACTGCCTGGGACCCAGCAGTCCAAACCAAGGCTTCATCTGATTACCAAGGGTGTACGGGGAGGTTCATACAGGAACAGGAGTTCCCTTACTTTCCCTGGACCCCAATCTGCTTAGAGCTAAACTATGAATGCAACTAAAACTGTTAAAAAGCCAATTACCTGTCTGAAATCCTGAACACTTAGGAGTCCGGTCCTACTTTCATCATAGCACTTAAACGTTCGTCTCATTGGCCTCCAGCAGTGCAGGATCTGTGGCTGAATCCTCATCATTGCATTGAAAAAGGTTGGTGATTGTGGCCCAAGCGGATTCTGTCAAATATGAGGGAAAGACATTGCTCTTGATTAAGATGCGATGAAGCCCGATTCAGGTGTTCTAGGTGTGGTGAAGGGGCAGTGGGACTGTGATGCTGGCCTCACCTCATTGTCATGGTTGCACCGCTATGCCCTGTGGATGTCTGCATGTTGGCTTACATGTAGGGTTTCCCAATGCAGATAGCTGTGCCAATGCCAAGGGGTGGAGCTAGTTCATTCACGATCTCAGGAGTGAAGTCCCACTGCCCCCTTCTCCATGAGTAGAAGCGATGGGTGGTGAGCAGCAGGACAGTGCTTCATAGAGGTAGCTACCTGAAGCCCCCCCTGCTCCCAGAGACGAAAGAGAAACCAATGGAAGTCTAGGAAGTAATAGCCAAAATGGCATGGATGGGACAGACTTGAGAAAAACATAACACTTGTACAAAATACGTTTTCTGAGAATGGGTAAAAAATGTGGCCTATTTGAACAAAAGTTACAGATGGTAACTTCTGCTGATATTTTTAATATCTTAGCATTAGGATTGGTAGAAATTTGTTTTTGTTGCAGTATGTTTACTTTGTGTAATTGTGGGGAGACGTGCGTAACCATTTTTTTTTTAATAAAAAAAATTAAAAAAAACTGGGGGCAAAGTCCACATTTCCCCATATATAAAACAGTGTAGTCTTGGTCTGAAGAACTTGACTTCTCCAAAAAAGAGGTACAAATATGTTAAAAGAATTACACACAACAAATGAGGGGAAATACCCAGTTATTGCACCATAAACTGGCACATGTGAACACTACCTGTGGCCCATGGAACGGTTGATGCAGGGGCCTCTCAACTAGCAGGGTTAGAATTGCCCTGGATCCATACCTGCCACCTTCCAAACAACCTCCAGCTACAGACCCCTTTGGCATCCGCATCCCCTCCTTCCGCCCAAGGGGCATCTACCTGCACGCGTGGATTTTGGATTACAACCCTCTGTAGAGGAGACACTTCTTGTTGTTTAAACCGCAGCACACAGCTTTGAAGGAAGTCACAGTACGCAAATTTCCCAACGCTCTTAAAATCGTATTTCGTTACAAGTTGCTTAATTTCTTCTTTGGTCAAATCCAAGTGAAATTTCTCCATTATAGCTGAAATAAACACAGGCGAACTGCATAAAAGACATGACAAATGAACATGCTCCGAAAGTGCGTATCAAAGTGACAATTAATTTTGGACAAGGTGGGAGGCCACCGCTTCTGCTAAATAACATATGATTCGCATTATTGCGGTTCATTACTTACAGCCACAGAAATATCAGACCATTAATCAACAGCAGGGCTCATTCTCACATGCACTTGCGCCATTTACAACAGTCTTTTGGCACTTTCAAGACTAACATGTTTATTCTGGTATAAACTTCCCGGGATTATAGTCCACTTTATCAGATACACTCTTAGGGAGAATTTCAGTTTTTTTATACACTACATATTGAGGGTGGTGACGGGGGGGGGGGGGGGGAGTAGAATTGCAAACACTGAGGTCAGAAAGAAATTCAATGCAGAAAGTAATGATGGTGACATCACACTCTTTATACTGTTAATAATGTGATTGTCTCCACCAGTACTTTCTGCACTGAATTTCCTTCTCACCTACAATGCTCAACCCTATGAACTCTATACAAAACTTGAAACTCTCCATAATACCCAATGCATCTGATGAAATGGACAGTGCCAAAAGAAGCTTGCTTCAGTATAAAATCATTAATCTTTAAGGCATCACAAGGCCCTTTGTTAGTTTTGCTGGAATACCCCTCTGGAAATACATTACTTGGTTATTCTGTGCTGCACTAGATAAACTGACAGCCGGAAGTTTGAACTGACTCCGCTGAAAAAAGTTTGAGGTAATATGAGGAGACACCAAGTGGCGCTTGATTTGCGCTGGCTAAGTCGCGTATGTGTGCCTCCACCAGACGCGGCAGTTATGTGAATGTATATGTCCGTGTGAACCAGCATTAAGAAAATAACATGTCATTTATTTGCTAGGAGAGGTCAAGAGGGATGCAAGCCTACTGTTTGCACCTCTCGTGCTACATGCTTTCTATGTGGCATCCAGATTTGGCCTCAGGGGGATTTGGGTTATGGAGGGTCAAGCCAGATGTAATGGTGGCAGCCACAAGGTTTCATCGCATGTCTGCCCCAGTAACAGATAAAGTGGAGGGGCAGGGTCTGACTTCGCCATCAAAAGAGGTGCATGGAGCTGAAACCTCTGATTCCCCTGACGTACCTCCCCACACGCCATCATTTCAAGCACTTTTCTCCCCACTTAGCTTATTTCCAATATGGGAGCTGAGGTGAGCTGAGCGAAAAAGGAATTTGGGTTACCGGCTGTAGGGTAATATGGCAAAGAGTTCATCTCCCCTCAGTTGGTCACATCTTTTAAAATTCAGACCACCCTTGCTTTAGATATGAATGGGGTATCCATATGATTAAATAAAAATGGCTGTCACCATCACACCCTAGCTCAGGGGTGCAGAACCTCAGGCCCTGGGGCCAAATCCAGCCCTCCTGGGGTCCAAATCCAGCCTTCAAGAGTTCCTCATGTAACCATGCCCTGTTCCTCTGGCTGCACTCCTGTTCCCCCAACCATCAATAGTTTAGCGGTTTCCTGGCTTTATAAGTATTCCCCATTCTAAATGGTTGAAATCCCTCTTCCGCATGTTAGTTTCTGGCAGTAAGAATTCTGAGGTAAAACAGGCTGGTATTTTGGCCCCACCCCCTTTGCCTAGGGTGACCATATGTAAGAAAAAAACATGGCATGTCAGGATTTTTGGTAACAAATCCGGGAAGGGGGAAATTTGAAGAAAAAAATGGATTTTTCCCATCCTCCCCACACCCAAAGGGCAGCTTTACTTTATAGTCAATGAGAATTAACAAAAATGTGTACGGCTTGAATCTTGACACCATGATAGCTCTTAGGTAGGTCTTTAGCCATGTCGACTTTGAAGGAGATCCGTTCATCCGTTGAATTGTAGGAATTTTTAAAGTTCGAGGTTTAAACATTTTAAAAACATCATTTTTAAGGATAAAGAGATGAAACTTAGCACCATGATATATCTTAAGTAGGGTTTTATCCATGCCAACTTTGAAGCAGATCTGTTGATTTTTAGGAGTTTTTAAAAAAAAATTGAGATTTTAAAATTATATATCTATCTATATATTTTTTAAAAAACTGGAGCTATACCCTTCAAACTCAGGTTGTCAAATCTCCTCTTTGAGGTCTTGCACCTTGGCCAGTTTCAGCCCTTGGCATTTTAGGAGATCTTGAGTTTTTAGCTAAGAAGTGCTGTGTGTGCATGGCACCTTTCCTGTTGCAGATTTGGTGGGCAGTCAGCAGATCAAAATGTGGGAAAGGAGAGGTCAGTCAAAGCAGCCCACAGGGCAAAACAAAATGGGCCAGAACCCTTTTTCTCAGAGTTCCACATCATGGGCGATGAAGGGTCATCCTTAGAGAAAAACTCTCATGTCCAACAGTGAGGTCCCAGTCAAGAGAGAGGCTCTCATCTTTGCGGATGCCCTGTTGCTGCAGATGTTGGAACCTGGCATGTTATTGCTTTGCTTTGCTATCCCTTCTCTTCCACTTCACTTTGTTCATTTGTGAGCTAGGCTCTGTCTGCACTGCTGGCATGCAACGCAGAACGTTTGAAGTGTGTGTCAGAGAAAAATAGATAGTTTTGTGGCTTTGGCTGGCTGGCATATCTCTTAGAGACAGAGTTAGACTGAAGACACAACTCAGAGATGGCTGCAGCTGAGCCCTGAGAGGCTGGCGTGCCACACAGACCCTTTCAAGAGTGTCTCAGAGTCCAGTATGTTGGTGCAGGCAGACACGGCTGGTGGTGGTGGTGGTGGTTATTATTAGTATTAGTATTATTATAATAATATTTATATCCTGCCTTTTTCCCAATACTGGGACTCAAGGTGGCTTACAAATTAAAACATGTACATTTAAAACAAATAGAGATATAAAAAAAATAAAAATATAATTAAACATAGTACAATTTTAAAATATTTAAAACATTTTAAAACATTTTAAATACAAATAATTTAAAAAGATCCAAACTATAAGCAGCACATCCACAAAGGTCTGAACTACTCCCCAAAGGCCTGCTGAAACAGAAAAGTTTTAGCCTGCCTCCAAAAGCACACTAATAAGGAAGCAAGTCTAGCTTCCCTGGGATGGGAGTTCCAGAGCCCCAGGGCAGCCACCAAGAAGGCCCTCTCCCATGTTCCCACCAGGCGTACCTGTGACGGTGGTTGGATGGAGAGAAGGTCCTCCCCTGAAGACCTCAGGGGACGGGCAGGCTCATAAGGGAGAATAGGGTCTTTCAGATAACCTGGACCTGAGCCATATAGGGCTTTGTAGGTCACAACCAGCACTTTGAATTGTGCCCGGAAACAGACTGGATGCCAGTGGAGCTGTTTTAACAGGGGAGTTGTATGCTCCCTGTAGCCAGCCCCGGTCAACAATCTGGCTGCAGCTCTTTGAACCAGCTGAAGTTTCCGAACACTCTTCAAAGGCTTCCCCATGTAGAGCACATTACAGTAATCCAAACGGGATGTAACTAATTTATTTATTTATTTATTTATTACATTTGTATACCGCCCCATAGCCGAAGCTCTCTGGGCGGTTTACATAGGATTAAAAACAATTAAAAACAATATACAAAAATTAAAACAGCAAAAACATACAACATACACACAATCTGTACATTTAAAACCACTTCAACACTTCAAAAAAACTACAAAAACAAAACAAAACAAACCCAGGCTCCTCAGATATTGCCAAATGCCTGAGAGAAGAGGAAAGTCTTGACCTGGCGCCGAAAAGATAACAATGTTGGCGCCAGGCGGGCCTCGTCGGGGAGATCGTTCCACAATTGGGGAGCCACCACAGAGAAGGCCCTCTCTCTTGTTGCTGACCTCTGAGCTTCCCTCGGAGGAGGCACTCGGAGGAGGGCCTTAGATGTTGAACGTAGTGTTCGGGTAGGTTCATGTCGGGAAAGGCGTTCCATCAGGTATTGTGGTCCCAAGCCGTGTAAGGCTTTATAGGTTAAAACCAGCACCTTGAACCGGGCTCGGAAACATACAGGCAGCCAATGCAAGCGGGCCAGAGTAGGTCTTATATGTTCGAACCTACTGGTTCCAGTTATCAATCTGGCCGCTGCATTTTGCACAAGCTGCAGCTTCCGGACCACCTTCAAAGGCAGCCCCACGTAGAGTGCATTGCAGTAATCTAACTTGGAGGTTACCAGAGCATGGACAACTGAAGCCAGGTTATCCCTGTCCAGATAGGGACGTAGCTGGGCCACCAACCGAAGTTGGTAGAAGGCACTCCGTGCCACTGAGGCCACCTGCGCCTCAAGTGACAGAGATGGTTCTAGGAGAACCCCCAAGCTACGAACCCGCTCCTTCAAGGGGAGTGCAACCCCATCCAGAACAGGTTGAACACCCTCCATCCGGTCAGCGGAACCACCCACCAACAGCGTCTCAGTCTTGTCTGGATTGAGTTTCAGTTTATTAGCCCTCATCCAGTCCATTGTCGCAGCCAGGCACTGGTTCAGCACATCCACAGCCTCACCTGATGAAGATGAAAAGGAGAAATAGAGCTGCGTGTCATCAGCGTACTGATGACAACGCACTCCAAAACTCCGGATGACTGCACTCAACGGTTTCATGTAGATATTGAACAGCATGGGGGACAAAACTGACCCCTGCGGAACCCCATACTGGAGAATCCACGGGGCCGAGCAATGTTCCCCAAGCACCACCTTCTGGAGCCGACCCACCAAGTAGGAGCGGAACCACTGCAATGCAGTGCCTCCCACTCCCAACTCAGCCAGTCGTCCCAGAAGGATACCATGGTCGATGGTATCGAAAGCCGCTGAGAGATCAAGGAGAATCAACAGAGTCACACTCCCCCTGTCTTTCTCCCGACATAGGTCATCATACAGGGCAACCAAGGCTGTTTCCGTACCAAAACCAGGCCTGAAACCCGACTGAAATGGATCCAGATAATCAGTCTCATCCAAGAGTGCCTGGAGCTGGCTCGCAACCACCCGCTCCAGGACCTTGCCCAGGAATGGAACATTTGCTACTGGCCTGTAGTTATTAAGATTTTCAGGGTCCAGGGAAGATTTCTTTAGGAGTGGTCTCACTGCCGCCTCTTTCAGGAGGCCTGGGACCACTCCCTCTTGCAAAGAGGCATTAATCACTTCCCTGGCCCAGCCAGTTGTTCCATCCCTGCTAGCTTTTATTAGCCAAGAGGGGCAAGGATCCAATATGGAAGTGGTTGCACGAACCTGTCCAAGCACCTTGTCAACATCCTCGAGCTGCACCAACTGAAACTCATCCAAGAAAACAGGACAAGCCTGTGCTCTGGATACCTCACTAGATTCATCTGCTATAACACTGGAGTCTAAGTCCTGACGGATGCCAGAGATTTTATTCTGGAAGTGCCCAGCAAATGTATTACAGCGGGCCTTAGATGGTTCTACCATGTCCTTGGGGCCAGCATGTAAAAGCCCCTGGACAACTCTGAAAAGCTCCGCTGGGCGGCAGGTTGATGATTGAATAGTGGCAGCAAAGTATTGTTTTTTTGCTGCCCTCACTGCCCCTGAATACAGCTTACCATAAGCACTTACCAGTGTTTGATTGCATCCATCAGGAGTTCGTCTCCATCTGCCCTCAAGCCGTCTCCTGTTTTGTTTCATCACTCTCAGCTCTGGGGTATACCACGGAGCCGTTCGAGCTCTACACAGGAGAGGGCGCTCAGGAGCAATCGTGTCAACTGCCCGGGTCATTTCTGCATTCCACAGATCGACCAGGGTTTCGACAGGAGAGCCAGCCCTATCAGCCGGAAAACTCCCCAGAGCCCTCTGGAAACCATCTGGATCCATTAGCCTCCGGGGGCGGACCATCTTAATGGGTCCCCCACCCTTGCAGAGGGGAGAAGCCACTGTAAGTCTAAACCTCAGCAGGTGGTGATCTGACCATGACAGAGGGGTTGATGTAAAGTTCCCCACTTTCAGATCCCCATCTCCATGTCCAGTTGAAAAAACCAGGTCTAGAGTATGCCCTGCTACATGCGTTGGGCCGATGGTATGTTGGGACAGTCCCATGGTTGTCATGGAAACCATGAAATCCTGAGCTGCCCCAGATAAAGTGCCCTCGGCATGAATGTTGACATCCCCCAGAACCAAGAGTCTGGGGGACCTCAACAGTACACCAGAGACCACCTCTGTCAGCTCAGCTAGGGAGTCTGTTGAGCAGCGGGGTGGGCGGTACACCAACAGAATCCCTAATCTGTCCCGTTGGCCCAACACAAGGTGCAAACACTCCAGACCAGTAGTCGCATGGACAGGGAGCCCACAGAGGGGGATGGAATTCCTATAGACCACAGCAACCCCCCCTCCCCGGCCCTCAAGTCTACCCTGATGCTGAACCAAGTACCCCGGTGGGCATAACTGGGAGAGGCATGTGTGGGCATAACTGGGAGAGGCACTAAGGCATGTGTCACCGTGGCATGACCAAGCAATAAGCTGGCACCCTTTCCCCCAGCCACAGGGTACAAGTGCACAGCCTGGCTGGACTATTGGGAGACTTTGGAAGAGGGAGGGAGATTGATTGTTTGAGGCTGGAGGCTTTGCTTTGGCTGCAATGACTTAGAGAGACAACAGAGGCTGCACAGACAACTCAGAGACACCTGTTAGCCCCACAGTGCTGGCAATGCTACACATGGCATTAGAAAGAAGGTCTCAGAGTCACGTGTTTGTACAGGAAGTAGACAGGTGTTCAAGTCTGGATGTGAAAAGTGGTGCCAATGCACAAGCCTTGAGAAGCTAATGTATATAAGTGAGAACTGTGAATGGGCGAAGTAGTGTCCGCCGCCCACAACACCCACCCTAATGTCAGAGTAGAGAAACTTGTGATAATCATACACAAGTTTTTTAAAAAATTAACTTTAAAAATAAAAAAGCCAGCCAGCCAGCTGGCAGCAACCCCTGTTAAGCAGCAGCTTGCAGCGGAGTGACGGTACAATCAGAAAATATATTTGAGGGAAGGGGAGAATGTATCACACAGAGTATAGCAACAAAGTACAGCAAAAGCTACAAAAGTAGGAGTGAGTGAAGTTAATTTCAGATACATTGGATGTCTCACTTGTTATTTCAGTGATTTAATGTTAAGATGTTACGTAGAACAGATTTGTCTTAATTGTGTGCTGTAAAATCAGACATGTGACCAAAGCTATGTTCAGGTGGGCACACACCCTTGGTGCTAGACACGCTCCCTGGGGGCAAACGTTGGTGGGCATGCCTCCTTGAGGGCCGACCATATTGTCCTCCTTTTTGGTTTCCAAAATATGGTCACCCTACCTTTACCTTCAGTCCCGCCCACTACTAGAATGAGGTTCCTGAAAGCTTCCCCCAAATGGAGTTTGGCCCACAGCCTGAAAGAGGTTCAGCACCTTGTCTTAGTTGGACACAACTGGCAGATAACAAATGACCTTATGACCTGTTCATCCCTGTTCATCCCATTAAGAAGTAGATAGAGACACTGTCTTCTTTTCTTTTGCTGCTCGTATTCTGATTTAATGGGCATTTTTAAAAATGCATTTTGATTCTATACTGTTAACCACTATAGGGGCTCTTTGAGACAAAAGGCAGATTATAAATGAAGCAAACAAACAAACAAACAAATACGGTAATTAAATTAGTATGGCCCAGCAAGTCCATTCAGAGTATTGATTCTCTGGACTTCTGGGTTGTAGTTCCATTTCTAGAAATCCATATATACAGGATTTGAGCTTAACAGCACCGAGGTGGTAGGATCTACACTGCTGTTTTAAAGTGTGTTATAACAGTACTGACAACTGTTGGAGCCCAGGACGCGCTCCAAAATAGTTGTCACTACTGTTATAAAGCACTTTAAAGCGCTTTAAAGCAGCAGTGTAGATCCCCCCAATTGGTGTACTTTTCAAATTACAATTGCAATCACACACCCGTGTATAGGAAGGATGTGCCAGAATCTCTTTCTAGTCTGATGCATGACTATGTAAACTGATCCCTGCTTCTACTTTCTGATCTAGGCCAAGTGCTGCCAATAGCATGGGCCATTCTCAAATTTCAAAACACACACCTAATCATATCTGGATGAGGATCTGCGTGTATGAAATCACACTGTGAGAAGCAGCTCTCATCAGAGTGCAGACAGGCTGGCAGACCGAGGCTGTAATAGTCATAGGACTAAAGTATCAGCGCCCCATGACAGCTGAGAATGTGCAATTTTATGCAAGGGGACCCATAATCCCACAGAATCCCTGCTAAATCCTTGATGTGAGCCAGTCCTGATTGGCCCTTATAGGCATTTCTTTCTTGCCCATAGATATATAAACAGGTTCACCTTTCTGCCTGTACATCCACACATGAGTTTAATGTCTCATCTGGCATGTCACAAAATTTGGAATGGAACTAGTGGTGAAGGTTTGAAGAAGACAACAAGGGGCGCTAAAGGAAAAATATAGGAGTAGGAAAGCTTTGTGACACAGTATGTCACAAATGTAAGCCCTTTTCCAACCGTTGCAACTGCCACAAAACTCAACCAAGGAACCCTGGAGCCTGCAGTTGTGTGAAACTGCTAGGATCTCTTCCATCTACGTTGAAGACTTAAATAAACAACCAACCAAACATATCTTCTACTGAGACTTCTCCCAGGCGGTTGACATCCTTCGCTCTGCATTCCTTCAATATTTCTTTCCAACAGTGTTGAACGCTCTTTCGGATTTTACTTTCAATGGGCTTACAGTTCAGAATAGGTGGGCTGGGAACTGCTGCTGTATACGGCCTGCTGACGGCTGGGGCCTAAAAGTAAGAGACAGCTTGTAACCAGTTTGTAACCTAAATCAAAAGGAACGTTAATTTAAGGCACAATCTCATACACGGGGGTCCCCAATGTGGTCCCACGAAGCACCCCACTCCCTCCTATATTCAAACCTTTATTGTTAATTTTAAAAACATGGGAAAACATTAGGGTACCGGCTTCTCCTTCCTGCTCTTGTACCTGCCACTGTTCAGTGTGCAGGAAGAGAAATAAAAGGTTGTTTCCTTGCCCCACCCAAACTTTTTTCTGTTCGCACAGTCTCCGCCCACATTATCTCTGTTTTTCTCCACCCTGCCCCTTTCTGCACTATTTTTCCTGCCTCCCTGCTAGCCTTTTTCTTTCTCTCCTTTCCTTGTCCCAAGCCCTTTTCTTTCTTTCTCTCCCTTCCAAGCCCCTAGCCTTGCTCTTTCTCTCCCCTCCTCTTTTGACTAGCCAGACCCCCCACAGCAGCCATGATGTGACTAGCCACATCCTCCATGGGAGCCATTTTGTGATGGCATCTACAGCAGTTTCACTAATTCCCCAATGTGTGCTCAGGTCCAAATTGGGGACCCCTGCCTAAACATGTTTAGATAGGGGGAAAAAGTCCTACAAATTCCTGGATTCTCCAGCAAGCATGGCTGGCTGGTGAAAACTTAAAACTGTATGACTTTTTTTCTGTCTAAACATGCATCAGATTGTATCCTGAATTGCTTTCTAAATTTGTAGTGGAACATACTTGATGAAGGATTCTCATTTGATGATTCCTTTTGTTTTAAAAAGCAAAATACTAAATACCTTTACTCATTGTTCCAAATTTAGAAGGGTAATGCGCATGACCGCCACTGTATTAAAATCCAACTCAGAGAAGAACCTTTGACACCATAATACTCCCTTCATATCTGAGGTGAACTTTATGAGCGATATTACCAATTACAAGTGGATGTTGTAACTTGCAAGTTCAACCATGCACTCTCCACCTAGAAGAGTCTCAAGGAGTAGGGCTGGAAATTATCCTTGCCTGAGAGACCCTGGACCGCTGCTACCAGTCAGAGCAGAAAATAGTGGGCTAGATGGACTTCTAGGCTAGATGGACTAGGTTTAAGGCAGCTTCATAGATTGAGATACTCATTAGAGGGAGATCCTGGTCACCACTCCTCCCTCACCCAAATGACGTTATTATGTCTGTCCCATAATTTTAAGTTCAGCATTTGGTAGCTGCATTGAGTGCTCAGCCAAAATATTTGGTCCAGCCTGGGGTGGGGTGTTTGGGGTGGGTGGGTTGATAATTGCCATCAGAGAGGCCTTGGAGGAATTCCTCCCATTTTTTTGCATGGGGGAGGGAGGCAGGACTTATCCGATAGAGACACAATGCGTCAGAAAGTATTAGTTAGTTTCAACCTGTAAAAAAAAGTAGACGCTTTTCCTCTGCTTCAAGTGGCAGGTAAGCTGTAATAAGCAGCATCAGTCCAGTGTCATCCTCGCTGTGAATGGCCCAATGGGGACAACATGAGGGAAAGTGCCAACCTGCTGCCGTGGTGGCCATCCCCTTTTTTAAATTTACAATTGCAATCCTTTGTAATTGTAAATAATTACAGCCCTTTGCTGCCTTTTGTCTATCATGTAATCTGCCCCCTCCCACACACACACAAAAAATAAAAGACACATTTCGTCTAGCCTAGCAGCAACAGCCTCTGATAACTGGGCTATCGCAGCTCTTGAACCCTAGCCCTTTCAAGACACTGGTGACATTGAAAAGCATTTTGTTTGAGCTGCTATCATCTCAAACACACTGCTTTTCAATGACACCAGTTCACCTAGCGAACTGCTATTCATCACACATCTGCATCACCTGACTGCATCATCAAGTGATGGACAGCCATATAGGATTAGACCTTAGCAGATATAACACATCAGACAAAACTTTCTGATAGCCTCAGACATATTATTTTCAGTGGAGTCAGTTCACACATTCATATGTCATCTGCTATAGTGAAATCAAGCGATGCATATGTGTGTCTGAACCAATTCTTGGGACTAATTTAATCATGACGGTTTAATAATGGCTGTTTTCATGCCCTTAAAACAATTATGAATGCAGATGGACTTTGTGGTCCCTTCCATTGATGTTCATGTTTCTGACCTTGATCAATGTAAAGAATGGAGCTATAAATGAAACAGAAATAGGTTTTCCATGATGATCAAACATTAGCTATTTTGTTCCCCTCCCAATAAAATATTGTCAACTGTTTTAATAGTTTTCTAATCCATGAACTGTGCTAAATAATTTGCCCCTTTTACACATGGGCTTCTATAAACATAGAGCTCATGCAGCCTAGCACATACCCATATAAATGCTACACTTTGTTGGGAAAATCAGTATGTGGTAATGCCCGCATTGCTTCACTTCTGTATTTTAATCTCAGCAGGCCTACACAACTTGCATCACCTGCGAAGCCAGACAGCCACATGTAGTAGCTTCCCAGGCAGGCAACAGCAACAACAGGGAGCTATGTCAAGCCCCTGGTGGGCTTCCTGTGGCTTGATGAGTCATAAATCATGCAGGCCCGGGATAACATGCTGGACTTTAAACAGGCAGACCATTGTGCAAATCCGTCAGCCATGAATTCCCCAGAAGAACCTTAGGCTAGTCACTGTCTCTCACCTTAATCTACCTTGCAGATTGTCAGGGCCGCCCCTTCCATTAGGCAGAGTGAGGCAGCTGCCTTGGTGGTAAGTACTGTGGGATGGATGGGTAATGGCAGCAGCCCCTTGGGCCATTCCCCTGTGCTCCATAAGCTAGACTGCTGCCCTGTGTGCTGGGCACACATCACCAGTCCCATCACCAGTGTCAAAACAAGAGTGAACTACCAATTTGGTTGGCTTCCACATGTGGAGGAGGGGTGCACCATCTTTGCTTCAGGCAGCTAAATGTCTTGGCCCTGAGGTTTGTTGCGTAAACAAAATTGGAAGACCTTAAGCCCATCTCTTGAGCACCTTGGAGGAAGGGTGATATACAAAAGGCGTAAGCAAAATAAAGGAACCAGGGTTGGATTTCCCATACCATACCATGCCTTGGCAGATGAAGGGCTTTGGCTACAAAGCACTTACTTTCTTTGGAGATAATGGGGATAATGGAGATAATGCTGTTTTAGGCCGTGAAGCTAGCCGTGATCCAGGCTCGGCAGGTGTAGCTGGTTTGCTGGGACCATCTGGGTAATTCATACCAGGTGTATCTGGCATTTCTCCTCCTTCAGAGCTGAAATTCCTCAAAAACCCAGGGTATTTCAATTTCCCATTCGGATCAAGAGGTACCGTGTTCCAGAGATTCTCAAACTATTCAAGCAGAGTTAGATAGTACTGATCCATTATCATAATAAAATTTATGTATCTATCTACCACTTTTAGCATTTGTGAATTGAAGCAAAATACATTATTCATGAGCCAATGCTTAATTTCTAGAAGAAGTGCTAAGCCAAAGGTCAGGTCTGTCTGTCTGGAAATGTAACTCTATGATCTGGAAGCCTGTCCCCAAACCTGTGATGTGCGAGGACTCCCTGCCACTGAAAGAAATGTACTCTGAACCTATTCATGGACATGAACAGCAGGATGATGGTGTTGCACTCATGTCTTACATGTAGGCTTCCCATGGGCAGCTGGTTGGCCATTGTATGAACAGAATACTGAACTAGATGGACCTTAGTTCTGATTCAAAACGGTTCTTATGTTCTTATGTCATATTCATCTGTTCTTCTATCATATATTCCAAAGTCAAGCCCTGACAATGCACCTTTATCTTACCATAGGTCAGGGGTACAGAACTTCAGGCACAAGGGCCAAATCCAGCCCTCCAAAGCTCCCTCAGGGGGTCATTCCCCTTTCCTTGGCCCCTCCGTCTTTTCCCCAAGCACTGATTGTTTAGTGGATCCCTAGCATTTATGTAGTTTTTCCTCTCTTCTAAAAGTTGAAATCTCTCTCTTAAGGCATAGTTAATGGCAGCAAAAGCTTTTTTTTTTTTGACATTTGATCTTTTTGGTATTTTGGTCTTGCCCCATTTGCCTTTGGCCCCACCTATCCCTGGAATGAGGCCCCAGGAAACTTCTCCAAAACTGAATTTGGCCCTTGTGATGAAAGAGGTCTGTACCATATAAATAAAGAATGGCAGTCATGATTCCCCCCCCCCCCCCAGAAACTCATTTCATTCTGTTAGAAGGATGAGAGGAAGGTGACTGCAGGGTATTTTCAAATGGAGCTAAGCCCAGCATGAGCCATTTTAAGACTTAAGTCTTGCAAGTCAATGCATGCATTGAGTTAGAATACTTGATACTATGAATGTCCATTGCTATAAAAACAAAGGTAGGCTATGCCTATATTTGGTCCAGGTATGATTCAGGAGAAGTTCCTACAGTAATCATAAAGTTGTCAAAGATATCTCAACAGTCCAGGTAGAGTTCTAGACCGCAAATTTGGATCTGTAATTCACTTCACATCAAGGCCAAAATAAGCCCTTAAGTACTTGATTCGTGTTCCCATTGATTCTAAAGGGATCGCAAGTGGTGTCACAAAATGGCTGCCACATCCAGGCCACTGTAAATTGCCTGAGGTGGTGACTTTCTCCATGGAGTAAGCTGAGCAAATTTGCATAATTTCTTATTTTGCATAATTTATGCTCATTTGACTATTTTGCATAATGTCTTCTGATTTTGCTAACCATGAGGAAGAGAAAGAAGCTATGCGAAGATTAAAACACCCCCTGCCCAGCAATGAGAACCTTAATCAGCCTTCTTTCTAGCTTCTGAGATTACAGCAAGCATTTCCTATACACTTTCAGTCATTTGTATTCATAATGGCTAGAAGCTTGCTTTGAAATGAGAGGTAACACTCTTAGGAAGCTGAAGTTTGTACCTAACAACACATTCTGTTTTTGTCTGTCCTTCCATGAAATCACAGCATTCACACAGCTCTGCCCATAATAGGAGCTGCGATTATCCATGAGATAAAAACACCTGTGTAGGATTGAATGCCAAGCCTGCTGCTGCTGCTGCTTCATTTTACATAGAAAATTACCATTTTCCTAATCAATATTCTGGACGCATGTGTACATGCAGAGGAGCCTCCAATGACGGATAGGATCTAGTGCTTGGGGCATTTAAGCCCCTCATATGACGTGACTCTTATTATTTTTTCAAATATTTACATAGTACCCCTGTGCCATATAAAGAGGTGAGGTAGAGCACAAGAGGTCAGATTGGCCCTTTGTGTCGACTCTGGGATCGTGCCACCTGAACACGTGAGGTGCTGCATTAATACCAGTGCTCCCAAGATCAGACTGGAAGGGTGTCCTTATTATTTGTCTGTATTCATGGAAATGGAATGCCACTATTAATGGGTCTTATTTCTCATTGAGTTACTTGTTCCAGATTTCAAACAGACAACCTGTAAACTTCCTTTTAGAAAAAAATCTTCCCTGACAAAACGTAAAATTAGACCTTGAAGAAAGCTCACCACCTCTAAGGCTTTGATTTGCATGTGGCAAGTTGTAGTTGAACATCAAAGGCCAGAACTATATTTTGAATTTCCTTTCAACTTTCCCCCATTGGCCAGGCTGCTACCATATTATAAATTATACAAAACAAAACACACTTTGCACTACATCAGAGGAACTCAAAATGTTTTACAAGCATCAATTAAACATTATAAGAGCTGTGTGGACTAGGTTAGCAGAGATTATTTTTAGCTACCAACTGAAGGCTGTCAGCTTGGGAAATGTGTATAATATCAACAGTTTAGTAGGGAAGGTGAAGTGGAAAACTGTACCATGATCTGGCACAAGGTAGCTGCAACTAAATCCCACTGAAAGCAATGAATTAGACTTAGTTGCAATTAACAAGGTTTATTGAATCCTTGATGGCATGTAAGGCTTCAATACAGGCTGTTACTCAAAACAGCATCTTCAAGGGCCATCTGCAACATGGAAGCTACTTCCATATGATCAGTTTCCATGCTGCAGAGTAACCATTTCCGAACTATGTATTAGGGTTCTCTAGTTTGCCGCAAGAGAACTATTAGTGTGCCACAGGGAATAAATGAATTAAATAATCCTGTACCTAAACACAGAGGAGGCTTCCTGCTGTACCTCTGCATGAGTTACTGCTCTGGCCTCACTATCTTCCAGCTAGCTTCCACTGGGGTGAGATGGAGTTGTATTTCTGCCAGAACTCTGCAACAGGCGTGATTGTGTTATTCTCTCATCCCTGAGGCGGAGAAGCACCATAATTACCTGCACTCAGAGAAGGAGGCTGCATCTCACATCTCAGCATCATTCCCATCAGGAGGCAACAAGCCCACAGAGTGACTAATGCAGTCACACATCAGGTGGACCCCTCTCAGGGCCAGTCCTACTTACACATTTGAAAAACAAATATTTCTTGATATAAACGTGAAGTGTACTTCCAGCTTTAATTAAGAGGGGGAAATGTGCCTCTACAATCAAAAGTTTGGGAAACAATTCTTGAACGTGTAATAAGAATATATACACCTCTGCACTAACACCCATTTGTTCCCTCTGTTAACCCTCTACTCCTGCTTCTTGTGGGATAATATCCAGTCCCACTTGCTATAACAGGCCCAGGAGAAAGAAGGGAAACAGGAAGACAAGAGCAAGACCCATGGAAGACATCGCAACGGCATGATCTCCTACTGCAGTGTTAACTTTTAACATCAAGCTGCAACCTAGCAACCTTATTGACATCCCTCCAGCTGATGTTTTATCTCTATTTACAAAAATGCAGTATTACTAGGGTGACCAGATAAAATCCAGGTCAGGGCTCATGTAACTTTAACAGTTGTAGAGAAAAGGGAATTTCAGCCGGTGTCATTTGTATGCAATTAGTCCCTGGTGAAATTCCCTCTTCATCACAACAGTTAAAGTTGCAGGCACTATACTAGAGTGACCATATACAAAAGAAGGCAGGGCCCCTGCAACTTTAACTGTTGTGATGAAGAGGGGATTTCACCAGGAACTAATTGCATACAAATGACACCGGCTGAAATTCCCTTTTCTCTACAACTGTTAAAGTTACATGAGCCCTGACCTGGATTTTATCTGGTCAGCCTAAGTATTATGGCCTGGGAAACAAATCCCCTACCCTGCTTTTCTTACCTGCTCATCAGTCAGAAGCAAAAACCGTCGGTTGCAGATATCTCTGAAGGCCTCTTTTGATACAACATGCGCTATTGTGCAGTCTGCGGTTTTAAACTCTTGTTCAATGGCTTGAAAGCGAGCATTCACTACTTCTTGTATACGAGCAAAGACTTCTTGGTTGGACAGATCCCGACAAGCAAATTTACTATGCTCCCTCTCAGTCTAGACGGAATATACACACAAACAAAAACAAAATCACGAAGGGACCCACTGATAATGTATATAAGGTGCCATTCATGGAGTCATGCCAAAGAGGGCAGTGGACAAGGACAGCTTCGATTTTTCTGCACCAGTGCAGTCAATCTGAAGGATTATTAGCAAATGCCAAAGGAAATGACAAGAAGTCAGGTATGTCAGTAAAATAAAAATCCTCTATTAAAATATGGATGTAACTTAAGGAAGATTGTTTCACAGAGGACTTAAAAAATATTTCACCTGGTTAATAAAGGAGCAAGGTAAACACTAGAAAGTTTTTGCAAATAAAGATTTGCAAATAAATTATTTTGGCCCTCCTCCCAGCTGAGTGATGATTAGATAGAAAAGTCAGAATTGGCCTTGCCCATGTTGTTCTGGTAATACACACATACCACAGTAGGAGCCTATCTACACTACTGCTTTTAAATGGTTTATAACAGTTTTAAACCGGTTAATAACCGTTAATAACCGGTTTAAAACTGTTATAAACCGTTTTAAAGCAGTAGTGTAGATAGGCTCTAAGATGGGAACAAAAAATGGGGAAGCAGATCCCCTGTTGCTAAAAGTATGTGTGATTAGGACCATGGGCAGCATTCATCTCAACATCTTACAGAAATATGCATAATTTTAATATTTATCATTTTTATAATGACGTGAGTGTAACATGGGTGTTTTTAAAGTCACATCAGGTTCTTGCCCTGGAGATAAACATCAAAGGGAGGGAAGAGAGAGGCAGGGGGAGAAGGGTTGAATCTGACCAGATGCAGGGATATGTACTTAAGTTTTGTTTCAGTGCAGGATGCAGCCATCGCTGGATCCCAGCAAAGTCCAAGAAGCAGTATTAAAAAAACAAAAACCTTTCCACATGATCCTTGTTGTTCCACTATAAAGATAGCTAATTAATGCCAGAATCCTTGTTGAAATGCCCTGATAAAATGCAGATAGCAGAAGCCTCAACAAGATGCCATTCTTATTATCCATTTCAAAAATAATCAACCCAAAAGGCAGGTAGAGAATGAATCTCCATAAATGTATATGAATTCCTATGAGTCTATTCCCATATCTGATGTGGTGTTTACCATAACTTGGAAGTAAAGAACTTCAATTCTGAGTTATTTTTTCCCCTAGGAATTGTACAGATAAAGCATGCAAGGCCCTCTTGACCACAGTAACCATGGGGCTGTGTAATCTACATGATGGAAGTTACAATAATACCACGTCATAGCATACTTTTTTTAACAATACTATCTCAACGATCCAAATATGCACTGAAGTGCAAACCAAAAACATGGGAGAACTCTCTTTGTGGATGTTCCCTGATGAGCTGAAACTGGGATTCCTTATCAGTATTTTCTGTTATAGACTCACTTTGAAGGAGATGGCTTCAAAAATGGTTCATGCAAATCTCCTTTGAGAAGACTCTTTTCCCAGTTGGCCACCCCATCCCTTTTCTCAACACCAGAAACCAATGCCACACCCCTGTGATCTCTCTTGATGTGGCAAGCGTGGCAGAGTCTGCAGTGTTGAGCACCCAATGGGACTTATTTTTTGGGGTGGTCCTGTCTCTTCAAATTGGTCTTCTCTGAAACTGACCTTACCAGACACTCTAACGTTAACCAACCATCAACTTGTCTTGTTCAACTGCCCTGGAACCTTGA
This sequence comes from Anniella stebbinsi, assembly GCA_029215795.1. Taxonomy (NCBI): domain Eukaryota; kingdom Metazoa; phylum Chordata; class Lepidosauria; order Squamata; family Anniellidae; genus Anniella; species Anniella stebbinsi. The sequence goes on from JARDYH010000003.1 coordinate 97,754,273, forward strand.
ACACTCAATATTCTGTCAGCTAGCTTTAAAGAGCTAGTAGCTTAACATTAGTTTAGATTAGCCATGATATGCTCGGCCCAGCTAAAATTGGCAGAACAAAGAGCGTATACAGATGACCAAATTGCCCTATGATGAAAGAGCTCACCCTCAGGTAACTTCATCATCTATATCTATATCTGATGGGATTTTTCTTTTCTTTTACCACTCATCAGCTCTCAATCTGGGCACGGTAATGGACTGGATGAGGGCCAATAAACTGAGACTCAATCCAGACAAGACGGAGGTACTGTTTGTGGGTGGTTCGTCTGTCTGACTAGGTGATGTTCGACCTGTTCTGGATGGGGTTGCACTCCCCCTAAAGGATTGGGTCCGTAGTTTGGGGGTGCTCCTGGATCCAGAACTGTCACCGAAGACACAGGTGGACTCAGTGGCAAGGAGCACTTTTATCAGCTTAGGCTGATATACCAACTGCGCACTTATCTGGGCAGAGCTAGCCTAGCTACAGTTAGCCACACTCTGATACCCTCTTGTCTGGATTACTGCAATGCGCTTTATGTGGGGCTGCCTTTGAAAATGGTCCGGAAACTTCAACTGGTACAAAACAGGGCAGCCAGACTGTTAATAGGGACTGGCCAATGAGACCATATTACGCCAGTCCTTTTCCAGCTTCACTGGCTGCTGGTCCAGGTCCAGGCCCGATTCAAAGTGCTGGTATTAACATTCAAAGCCCTAAACAGCTTGGGACCAGGTTATCTGAAGGAACACCTCCTCCCATATGTAACTGCCCAGACACTAAGATCATCCTCGGGGGTCCTTCTCCGTGAGCCCCTGCCAAAGGAAGTGAGGCAAGTGGCTACCAGGAGGAGGGCCTTCTCTGCTGTGGAATGAGCTCCCCAGAGAGGTTCACCTGGCACCTACATTATACTCCTTCAGACACCAGATGAAGACCTTTTTTATTTTCACAGTATTTTCACAGTTCTTCAGTTTGATTTTTAACCTTGCTGTTTAAATTTGTATTTTAAATCTGTATTAATTTCTGCATGGCTGCTCGATTTTATCCTGGTTGTGCTTTTATACTGTATTTTAAATGATGTTTTTATACTGCTGTTGTTTTAGATTTTGAATGTTTTTTATGGTTTTAATTTTTGTAAACCGCCCAGAGAGCTCCAGCTGTTGGTCAGTGTAGAAATGCAATAAATAAATAAATAAATAAATGGGTGGGAGAATGTGTGGTAAAATGGTTATCCGTATGGACTCCATACCTTGACCTAAAACAGAGGCAATGGAGCAGACTTTATGCAATCCTTCCAGGAAACACAGCCCTGTTGTACCAGTTTCACTTTTGGTGGCAGTAAGTGGACCCTGGACAAGCAATGCAAGGGTTTCCTCCCTGCAGTTTTCCATAAACAAAGTAATTAATTAGCAGGAGGTTCTGATTCCCACCTGAATGTATAGTAGTATATTAGTATGGCACTGAAAGCGTTGATATTGAGATGTAGGACCAGTGGCCCCCTGTGCTTTGGGAGGATCATTTTCGTATTTTATTTACTTATTTGCTCATTTGTTTGCTTGTGATATTTATAAAACACAAACCATAAAAAGCCGAAGTGCTTTACATAAAAATATTAAAGTCATATTTAAAATACAGTATTAAAACAATTCTAATTACAATAAAAGCAATACGAGCGGTAAGGTGGAGTAGCATGGTTAATTTAATTACAAGCCATTTGTAATTCAATTATTCATTTAATTAATTTAATTTAATTAAAAGCCTAGTTGAACAGGTGCGTTTTCAGGAGGCATTTGAAAGAGGCCACGCTCTCAGCCTCCCGAATTGCACTGGGGAGGGATTTCCAGAAGGTGGCCACCACTACCGAGAACGCCTGCCATCGAGGCATTGCATGTTGACATTGTCTTAATTTTGGAATGACCCGCAAGTCTTCCTCTGACAACCTTAAAGGTTGGTTGGGTACATATAAGGAAGACAGTCTGCTGGATATTTCCTTAAATCACCAATGGCACAAAAACACAAGTTAAACCAACAAATATTGCATGTGCATCAATCACACAGCAGGATGCCATTGCTGGGAATGCCAATAGAACTACCACAGTCTTGCACTCCCAACTTGAGTTTGTACGTCTATAAGCTGTAACTTGCAATGTGACTTTTTGGGGCTAGTTTATACATAGGCTCCACATGCAATGGGGATACAAGAGTGCCCCCACCTCTTTTCGCAGTAGAAGGCGCACACAAATGTACATGTTCAGGCTTTGGTTAACAGTAAACATTCTACATCTTGTGGGGCGGTGTGCGAGTGTGAAGCTCAGCAGGCCAGTGCCCACCTGTGCATAGAACCTACATGCGCGAGTGCTCACAGGGCCCAAAACAGGAGACTATTGGAAAGAAAATGGAGAGATATGGAGCTTTAGGACACACATGTTATGGAGCCGAATTTAGGGGGTGGGTGCTAGCTGCTAAACCAACCCTTTCCCACAAGTGGATACAACTAAACCTGCACATACAGGTTTGGTTGTATACGCAAACCTATCCTTTCAAAATGTAGGCAAATCGTTAATTGAACAGCTAAGAAAACTATGTGGAAATCAAAAATGTTTCTCTGATTTCCATCTAAGTCCTGGACACTAAACCACAGCTCAGACAGAAGACGGTAAAATCACCCAGAAGCCAATTTGGAAGATTCCAGGGAACTATGTGGTGCCTGAGCTATTGGGCCACAGGGCACAGCTTGGGAAGTTTCCTGTGCCTTGGAGGAAGCAAAATGCCCTGTAGTGTGTGAAAAGGGACTCTGCCAAACCTTTTACTCAATTCGGGTAGAGAGCTCCCCTAAATTGAATCAGCAACTGCACAGTTTCCTGGAGCCTTAAAAAGCAGCCTTTGCAGCCTTTGACACACTCCCTCCAAGTGTATCCCAGGACCTGGATGAGAAAATAGGCAACATTTCAAGGAGGCAGTTGAGAGAACACAAAAACCACATCAACAGTAACAAATGCAATTCTGAAACAAAAAAGACTGTTTCAGCACAGCTCTAATTTAGAGCCAGTCTCATCTTGAAGGCTTTGCACCGGTAGCATAACTAAAGCAGAGCAAATGGGCTATGTTGATTTGACTTTCTCACGCAGGCCTCCACCAACTTAATCCTCATTCAAACAGACAGCCAAATACAAGGAATTTTCAAACACTTAAGAAGAAAAAAAATCCTAGAGTTTTATTAATAATAGTAAGTGAACCTTAGAATTTAATGCTTACACTGGAGCAGCTACGCACCTTGATACAGAACAACAAAAATGTGTGATCCGGCTGACAATTTGCTCATCTTATTTAGGTGAGCATTATTCAGAAGGTCTCATTAGAATATACCAGCATCATCAAAAGTCCCCAGTGATGTAGAGGAGAAAAGAAAACTTTTCTATTTTCTCAGTTTCAGTGAATTCAACTATTTCTAAGCATAAACTAGATTCTAAACTTACATGGTTCTAGGGTATGCTAATTACTCACCTTTTGCAGTTGAGAGATGTATTTTTATTTATGAGGTGCCATTTATTACCCATCTTCTCACAGGCTTCAACTTACTAGTTCAGTAAATTTTCCATACTTTAATGATCAAAGCTGCACACTTTGTTACATATTTCCATATATACCTCAGCAATCGGGTTTTGTGTAATGTATGACAATAAGGTTTTCATAATGTGCTTGAATGACCAGCATCATTAATTTAGCGATATATATGTTAAATCTAAATTAGTTGAATATTTAGATAAAGTGAACACTTTGATAGTTAGCATTCTTTCACTAACTGTATTCCAAGGGTAAATGCCAAGATCCAAATTTGGATGAAGAAGGGAAAGAACTACAAGCTCTGTACATACATACAAGAATGTACTGGCAAGTTAGATGTGAAAGCACATTTGTCATAGTTGTGTCACACATATCTTTATTTATTTTCAGTGTTTATAGCCTGCCTTTCTAAAAGTTTTTTTTAAAACTCAAGATGGCGAAAAGGAACAAAAATTTGGAAAAATAGGTAAAACAATTTTTAAAGCAACAAAGATCGCAAAGCAGAGAACAGCAAAAGTCAAATGCCACACTAATAAAGCTGTACCTAATGCACTGGTTGTAAGCTGAAAGATGGGGCTGGGTAGACTTCTTTTGGCAGGGTGCTCTGTTGTCTTGGTGCTACCACAGAAAAGGCTCTGTCTCTCATGCCCAGCTGCTGTACCTCAGACAGTGAGGGGACAGGGTCTCAGTAGATGATCTCAGGTGTTGGGCAGATTCATATGGGTGGATGAAACTTTTAAGATATTCTAGTTCCAGCCATTTAGGGCTGTAAAGATCTGTGCCAGCACTTAGAATGGAGTGCTGAAATTAACTTGTAACCAGTGTAAATGTTGTAGTAAGAGTTATATACTCCATTTTGCAAGATAATGTAAGCATCCCGGACCAATCTCAAAATTGACTTCAAACAAAACAACACATTACAGTAATCCAGTATGGAAATGACTAAGCCGTGATTGAATGTGGCCAGTTTTGGTTTCTTGAGGAAAGGGAAGTTGGTGCAGCTGTTAAAGCTGGTAACAGGCACTTCTAGCCACCACTACCATTTAATCATCTAGGAGCAGGGATGAATCTAGGAAAGCCCTAAGCTACAAATCTGGTTTTTAAGTGAGAAGTGGCAAGCAATCCAAAGCAGACTGAATACCAACTTCTAAATAGAACCTTCAACAGACAGTATCTTCATCTTGCCTAGATTAAAGACTGTTCCTTTACCCCCATCTATCCCCAAACTAGTTCCAGATACCAGTTTAAAACTACTGTCTCCCTGGGATTAGAAAATGGAAATGAGAGATAAAGCTAGTGTCATCTACACAGTGATGATACCATAGTCCAGATCAGATTTTTTGGTCAAGAATTTCATGTACATGGGGGGGCAACATCCAGGGGTCTGAAGACCATCCCCCCTCCCCCAACCCACCAGCGGCTACATCCCACCACCAAAATTGCCATCAAAATTTGGCAGCATTTTCCCTTTAAAACCTAAGACACGTTGGCAGTGAGTGCCTTGTTTTAAATCAATTTTTGTAAACTGCCCAGAGAGCTTCGGCTATGGGGCGGTATATAAGTGAAAATAATAATAATAATAATAATAATAATAATAATTTGGGGAGCACAATTTTACTTTAAAGCAAGGGGTGCGTTTTCTGCATGCCTTGAAGGAAAAATTACGCTTACTTGCCACCATCAGTGGCACAAACTGAAAAGTATCCATACGGACAATTCACTAGAAAGAACTCCCAAAGTGACAGTACCGGAGTCCTTCTCAATTTTGTATCCATGTCAGAGCAGAGCAGAGGTGCCTTTACCCACAAAAAGTCTTGTAAAATGGTTGATACTGGCCTCCAAGGATAGATTCCTGCAGGCCAGGTTGCAAATGCTGCGTGGATGATAGTGGCAAAGAACAGGTTGCATGCCTGTGACTGTGGTTCTTCAAGTGGTCATCTGTGCATTCACATATATGGGCTCTGTGCCTGCATAGAGCCTCGACTCGGGAATCCTCCTAAAGCTGAAGTCATTTTGGCAGGAACCCCTCCCCACTGTCCAACTGTGCATACTCAGTAGGGGTTCCCGCCCAATCCCCTCAGTTCCTAGAGACTGCCAATGGTCCCTATACCAAAGGTAGCCCTCAATCGGTACCAATAAGAGTGTTAACACCAAAGAGGGGACGGTGGGCGGGTTGTGTGAATGCACAAATGACCACTCGAAGAACCACAGTTACAGGTAAGCAATCTGTCCTTCTTCTTCGTGGTCTCTGTGCATCACACATATGGGTGAATAAAAAGCTCACTAACCGGTGCAGAGTAGGTGTTACAAATCACTGTAGTATATTGCTGAAAGAACTGCTTGTCTGAAGCGACAGTCCTTTCTGGCTCTGACATCAAGCTTGTGGTGCGAGACAAAAGTTGACTCTCTCACCCACGTCACTGCTCTGCAAAGGTCAGGTAGAAGAATGCCTCTATCAAAAGCAGTTGATGCAGCTACTCCCCTAGTGGAGTGTGCTTTGACTGACGGAGGTTGTTCCAGATTTGCTAACTGGTAGGCCAGTTAGTTTCCACAATCCATGAGGAAAAACGTTGTGTCGATATGGAGCAACCCGCTGATTTGCTTCCCATATGCCAGAAGAGTCTATCTGACGTGTGAAGAGTTTCCGTGCGATTTTTATAGAAAGCCAACACTCTCGGTACGTCTAACGTGTGCAACGTTGACTCCAATGGAGTCAATGGATGTTGGAAAAACACCATAGTTCATTAACATTATTCCATGTTAATCAGGAATAATGTCCTGATTAACATGGAAGGAAGACACAACCTTTGGTAGGAACGCTATGTCCAGACTGAGGACTGCTCTGTCTTTGTGAAAAATTAGGTATGGAGCATCTACGTGAAGAGCACATAACTTAGATGCTCTGCGAGCTGATGTAATGGCCACTAGAAATGCGACCTTCCACATCATGAGGTGAAGGTCTACAGTAGCCAGAGGCTCGAATGGCTTTTTGGTGAGGGCATTGAGCACCACAGATAGGCTCCAGGCAGGTACTGGTGAACAGACCAGTGGCATTAAGTTCTGTAAGCCCTTAACAAACTGACATACAAGTGGATGGGTAAATATCGATCTACCATGGATAAGGTCATGATTAGCTAAGATAGCAGCTAGGTACACTTGTATTGATGAAAGTTTGAGTCCCCTCTTAATAAATGCAGAAAAGCCAGAATTCCTTGTATAGGGCCAGATATAGGGTCGAAGCCCTCTTTATTAGCAAAACTCGTGAATGATCTCATTTTGCTTTCATAAGCTTTCCTTGTAGCTGGTTTTCTCGCTGCCTGTAGGATTGACTGTAGTTTGGGTGGCAAAGTTAGTGGTCGTGGGTATGAAGAATTCTCCACGCCGTCAGTGCTAGAGACCTGACATCAGGGTGTTGAATTTTGCCGTTCCATGATATGAGGTCCGGAAATGGCGGTAGTCGGTAAAAGTTGCCCTTGGAGAGTCTGAGGAGCGTCGTGAACCAGGGCTGTCTGGGCTACCACAGTGCTATCTGGATGCAACCCGAGTGATCTGTTTCTATTTTCACTATTATCCTGGAAAGCAAGGGAAGAGAAGATATATAGGAGATTGCTCGTCCACTCTTGGAGAAAAGCGTCTCCTTTTGAGTTCATTCCTATGCCTACTTTTGAGCAGAATCTGTGGCAGACTGCGTTGTTGGAGTTCGCGAACAAGTCCAGTGATGGAATCCCCCAGTGGCTGAAGAGATGATGTAGTACCACTCTCGACAACTCCCAATCGTGTGTGTCTACATAGGTTCTGCTGAGGCGACCCGCTAGTACATTATCCTTTCCTGCAATATGTGTTGCCACAATTAATACATTTCGAGGAACAGTCCACGCGAGTAAAGAGTGAGTTCGGCCAAATCCAGTAAATGTGTGCCTCCCTATTTGTTTATGTACCAAACTACGGAGGTGTTGTCCATGCGCAATTGAACGCGCCTCCCTATGAGTTCAGTTTCAAGTGAGTGTAACACCCTTTAGACTGCAAATAACTCTAGAACATTTACATGAAGTGTTGCCTCTGCTGGGGACCATTTGTCCTGGATTTGGAAGTCTTTGAAGTGTGCACCCCATCCCATGAGAGATGCATCTGTTGAGAGCACACATGTGGGCATGTTCTGTCGAAAAGGCATGCCTTGGACCAGGTTGTCTGAGCTTGTCCACCAAGGTAACGTTTCCTTGATCTGTAGCGGTATGCTGAGGTGCACTCTTCGTACATCGAGATGGTTTGGGAAGTGTCATATGAACCAATTTTGGAGAGGTCTCATTCTCAATCTGGCCCATTGGACAAGGTACACTGTCAACACCATTAATCCTAGCATTCTTTGTATCAGGAAGGCTGAACAGTTTTGTGAACATAGTAGTCAGTATGCAATGGTCATAATCGTATCTACACGGTGTGGAGGTAGGAATGCCCTGCCTACCATGGAGTCTATTACGGCTCCAATAAAAGGAATCTTTTGTGTAGGTTGAAGCCTTGACTTCTCGACATTGACAAGGAGGCCCAGATTTGCTAGCAAAGTGCATACGATAGTCATACATTCTACGGCTCTCGTGCGAGAGTGGGACACTATTAGCCAATCGTCGAGATAAGGGTGTATCTCGACTCCGAGCATCCGAAGGTGGGCACAAACTACAGCCATGCATTTTGTGAACAGCCTTGGAGCTGTGGCTAGACTGAAAGGATGGACACAAAATTCAAAGGTGTTGTCTCCGATCATGAATCTGAGAAACTTGCGGTACTTTGGGTGAACAGTAACATGAAAGTAAGCATCTTTCAGGTCCACTGCTGTGAACCAAGCGTTTCCATTTCAGGAATGGTAGGATTCCTGCCAGCTTGATCATACAGAACTTCCGGGGTGTAATGTAATTATTCAGAACTCTTAGGTCCAAGATAGGTTGATGTCCCCCATCCCGTTTCGGTACCCCATCCCGTTTCGGTACAAATGGATTCCGCGGGGGAATCCATTTGTCATGTTTCCGTGGAACGGTCTGGATGGCTCCCTTCTGGAGCAGAGTAAAGGTTTCCAGCTGCAGGATGCCTGATGGTGGTGTAATCTTTACGGTACCGAGGGGAGGGAGGACATCAAACTATATCCTGTAACCCGACATCATTATTTCGAGTACCCAGTTGACCGTGGTGATGGCTTTCCACGCTTGAAAATAATCTTGCCGTGTGTTCCCAAACAGTAGGTTAAGAGAGGGCCTGATGATTGGAGTATAGTCAAAAATGGCATTTAGCACTGGTAGTTGGGTTTGGCTTATTTTGGGTGAAGTGTGTCTGAGACTACCTCTTCCTTGGCTGTCCCGGTTGCTGATAACGAAAATTGCGGTCAAGGTATATTTGCCTAGGAAAAAATTGTGTTGGTGAGCGGAACCATTTTCGTGTTTTATGTTGGTATTGCTGCTGTTGCTGGTGATTAATACCCATTCTTTTTGCTGTATTTTGGCTTTTTGTATGGTATCCATAGCCTCATCCGTTTTAGCATGGAAAAGCCCATTCCTATCGAATGGTAAATTTTCGATCCAAGTTCGTGTCTCTGGTGTTAAAGCCACGGACCTGAGCCACACATGTCTATAGAGGGCAATTGCATGCACCATGGCCTTTGCTCCACAATCCGTTTGATGTCTAGCCATATTTATCTGTTGTTTTGAGAGTTTCATGGCTTTATCCTTTAAGAGTCGAGCTAATTCATGGCAATCTTCTGGGAGGGTCATAACTAGATACAACAGCGTGTCTTTGAGAGACCAAACTCTGGACATGCTCGAAGGTACCCCATCCTGCGCCCCTTCCTAGAGTTGGAAGACCTAAAGATGGTAGTGCACGTACTGGTAACTTTGAGGCTTGACTTCTGCAATGCACTGTACATAGGGCTACCTCTGTGCCTAGTCCGGAAACTTCAACTAGTTCAAAACATGGCAGCCAGGTTGGTCACCGGTACACTTAGGTACAGCTTTAAAATCACTCTACTGGCTGCCAATTACTTTCTGGGTGAAGTAGAAAGTGTTGGTCATTACCTACATGGTTTGATTCCAGGTTACCTGTGGGATCGCCTTCTCCCATACAATCCACCCTGCAAACTCAGGTCCTCTGGGAAGAACTTACTACAGTCAGCCAAAACTAGGCTGACAACCATTATCCAGACGACCTTCTCTTCTGCCACTCCCAGACTGTGGAATGGCCTGCCGGAAGAGATCCGCCAACTTAACAGTCTTCCAGAATTTAGGAAAGCTATAAAAACTGATCTCTTCCGGCAGGCCTACCCAGTCGAATTTTAAGAGTTTTATTGATGTTTTAATGATGTATTAGTTTGTATATGTTTTTAATCAGTTTTATGTATTTTATATCATTTGCTTTTAATGTTGTTCCCTGCCTCGATCCAGAGGGAGAGGCGGGTAAGAAATAAATTATTATTATTATTATCATCATCATCATCACCCTGATATCGCTGTTTTCAGAAACTGGGAGAAGCACACACACAGCTTTCACCCTTAAGAGGGAGGGAGGGAGTAAAGGGAAGCACTCTGCGCATGCCCAGAAATCAGCTCAACGAAGGGGGCAGGTAGGGGGGCTGGCCCTGACCCTTCAATACAGGTTTCTGATGGAGCACTTGGTGAGCAAGACGTGCAGGCCGGGGCAGTCCTGGCAGGATTTGGCTGCAGCTGGGCATGTCCACTGACAGCCGCTTACTTCCCCTCCTTCGCAATACTACTCCTCAATTCCGCTTACTTCCCCTCCTTCGCAATACTACTCCTCAATTCTCTATTGAAGAGCAGCATTGGCAACAAGAGGAGGGAAGTGCCTCTCACAGGACGTGGGCATCTGCGGGCTGCCAAAGGCATGCTGGGAGGTGTAGTACTGGCACGTAGAATGGGCTGATTTTAAATAGAACATGGGTTAGCAAACCAGGTCAGTATGTGCAAACCAGGTCACTATCTCTCAGTCCTAACTCAGCCCCCACTTTCCTGACCTCTCACTGTCTTTGTTCTCCTTCTAAGTGACTTTCCCCAACTGTCACTCACCTTGCCCACTATTCCACTCTAGCTTCAGGTATCAGTCATTCCTCCATCCACTCTTCTGTTTCAATGTATAGTCAGGCTTTTACATAAAAATCATAAACTTTATTCAGTAATTCTTGCATCTGTCTTGGAATGTTGTGATTTAGTTATAACAGGAAAAAAGCAGCATACAAAATCTCATCAAGTTAAAAGGCCTTGGAATATATATATATATATATATATATATATTTAAAAATCACTTGGCACTGGAAAGCCATTAATGCAGTCACTAGGCAAGCCTGCCTTGGAAAAAGAAATCCATAAGCAGGGTGCCACAACTAAGATGGCCTGCTCCCCAGGTGTCTTCCACCACACCTCAGACAGTGTTCAAAGATTAACACATTATTCAGGGACCTAGGTTTATGCCTACAACTCCCAGCATGCTAAGGTGACCAGATAAAATCCAGGTCAGAGCTCATGTAACTTTAACAGTTGTAGAGAAAAGGGAATTTCAGCCAGTGTAATTTGTATGCAATTAGTTCCTGGTGAAATTCCCTCTTCATCACAACAGTTAAAGTTGCAGGGGCCCTGCCTTCTTTTGTATATGGTCACTCTAGTGTAGTGCATGCATCTTTAACTTTTGTGATGAAGAGGGAATTTCACCAGGGACTAATTGCATACAAATGACACTGGCTGAAATTCCCTTTTCTCTGCAACTGTTAAAGTTACATGAGCCCTGACCTGGATTTTATCTGGTCACCCTACAGCATGCCTTGGGTGGGAGGGAAGATTTATCAGGCTTTGGCAGCCATCATCTGGAAGTGGCTCACCATCCTGGGCCTGAAGGGAGAGCACCTGGAGAGAGAAAAGAAACTAATTTAATTTGTTTAAATGTTAACTCACCGGCCTAGCACTGCCCTGCTACTTTAAGATGATTACCTCACAGACATATATCTTAGGGAGCCCAAGCAATGGCGGGTAGAAACTTGAAATTTGACACACAGATAGGTCTGGCTGTACAATGTGCCAGAAAAATCTAAAAACATGAAATTTGGGGTTTAAAACATTTTAAAAGAATTTAATAAAAATCTGAGGCTTATGCTTACAACTCCCAGCATGACTTGGGTGGAACTCCCTAGAGTCTTTTCTTGCCACCAAACTATGACTCAGGGTCATGACCAGTACAAATTGCTATTATTCCTTCAGGCCATTCCATAAATAAAATTCCTTCAGCAGGAGATAGCGGTGGCATAATGCCACCAACACCATAAGTTGGTGGATTGACCATTTAACTAAAAAAAATAAAAATAAAAAAGTGCCATGGTGTGTCTTTAGAGCACAAGTATGTGAGATAAAAGGCCCAAGTCACCAGTGGCCATGACCATCCTGGTTCTCTGTCAAAATCTGTTAAATGCAGATATTAGATAGTAAATTCTGCCAATAAAGTGTTCTGTGTTCTGGCTGCTTTCCTTTTTTCATAATAATAACTTCAGAACACATGCATACAACAGTTCCCCGCATCCACTGAGATCTGCTTCCCTACTATAAGTTATTCAGATATCTGGGAAATGCCAGGTCTATTTTGAAAACATATTCTTAGGTTTGCATCTTTTTTTGGCTGGTAGAAAGGGTGTTGTGTGTCCTGATTGTTTCTGAAGTTTAGATGGCTGCTCCAGCCAAGGCATGATGGGAGGTGTAGGCATTTCAGGTAAAACAAAAAATGTGATTTATCACAAAGCTCTGATTTAAAATACAGTTCTTATTAACACAATTTTCTATTTATTCTAACAAAACAATTTACGAACTCAGCCAAACTAAAAAAAAACCAACCAACCTAAAGATGAATAAGATGCAGAGTAATTTATTATTTATCAAATAAATGTTATAAACATTATTCATGGACCCAAGCAACGCTGGGTGTATCAGCTAGTCAGTCATAAAAGAAAAGGGCATGCAGTTTGGATCTGGAAGGTGGTTGGATAGTACAAATTAGATTCTTTAAAAAAAAATCTCAGATCTCTAGGACACATTTACAGAACGGACAAAAACTCTGCAGCTGATGTCTACACAACCAATTCCATAATAATTGTAGTTTTGTAAATACTTGTGATCTCTCATGGCACTCTCAAATGACAATTTCCAGAATTCTTTGGAAAGCCAGGACAGTTAAAGATGGCATAAACAGATATAAGTTTCTAGTGCAGACAAATAGCTTTTATAGCAGCCTTCTCTAACCTAGCTCTCTCTCTAGATATTTTGGCTTTCAGTTCCAATTAGCCCTAACCAGTATGGCCAATGGTCAGGATGATGGGAGTCCCAAATATCTGGAGACATCTATGTTGGAGGAAGATGTTTTATAGAGTTGGTTCTGATGTGGCATATAAAAAATTGTGAAAATGACCAAAGAGTTAAGGTATACAATATTTAAAAAAAACTTAGTTTAGTACATATATACATACACAATAAAACAGAGCAATTGAAATACTGGGTACAATTTTGCATCGACAGATATTTATACAATTAGCTCTGTACAGATAAAGGAGGCAGGCCAAACGTGATCCGACGTTTTGTCTTCTTCAGTGGCCTCCAGTACAGGCTCGTAGTTCAAGTTAAATATTTTAAGATGCAAGCATCTAGAAGAGGGGGCTGCCTGTCAATATCCTAGGAACAGGATGAGTTCTGTCACTCCCCCAGAATAGTAAAGCCTACAGCCAGTGCTTGCCAAATTTAAACAGCCTCCATTTCTCAAACAAAGAAGCCGCAATCTGGCCCAGATTGCAGCTTCTTTGTTTTAGAAACGGAGCCTGTTTAAATTTGGCAAGCACTGGCTGTAGGCTTTACTATTCTGGGGGAGTGACAGAACTCATCCTGTTCCTAGGATATTGACAGGCAGACCCCTCTTCTAGATGTTTGCATCTTAAAACATTTAACTTGAACTACGAGCCTGTACTGGAGGCCACTGAAGAAGATAAAACGTCGAAACGCGTTTGGCCTACCTCCTTCATCTGTACAGAGCTAATTGTATAAATATCTGTTGATGCAAAATTGTACCCAGTATTTCAGTTACTCTATTTTATTGTTTGTATATATATGTACTAAACTAAGTTTTTTAAAATATTGTATACCTTAACTCTTTGGTCATTTTTAGTTTGTTAATTTTGGTTGAGGTTAGCACCTTGCTTTGTCTCTCATATAAAAAAATGTGACATAAAGCTCTAATTGGTTAGTTATATGAATTGCTATTTCATGACCCATTTTTTTTGCATGCTTTTGTTATACCAGCATCCTATTATTGCCTGAGATAGCATATTTAGCAGATGAAACAACAGTTGATTGCTAAAAGTACAATAGGCAATAGAAGTCTTTATTTCTTTTGCTTTAACCAGTACAGAAAGTGTTCTTGAGACTCCTGGTCAAATTTAGAAGTGGTATCCAAAGTGGGCAACCTTAGATTCCCCTTAGGTGAAGAATTCTGAAGGGATGTCTGAATTTTAGCCTGCAAATAGTCAATTTTTCATGTAGTTAGGAATGAAATTTGCTCAAACCTGCAATCAAAAAGCACTGAGTTAAAGGAGATGTTATAAGCTGTCTAGGATTAACAATATGTACTCTACCTGTTGCAAGCACTTAAGTCTTATTAATTTAGAAGGTGAACACTGCTCTTCATATAAATCTGAGTGGATATGGGCTGGATCACATATGCACATTCTTTGCTGCAATATCAAGTGAAGTTCTATATTTATGAATGGCACATCACAGATCCACAGACAGAACTTTCATATTGCTTCCTATGCAACAGTTTCAATTGTCAGTACACACATTCAGCTACCACTTATCAAGTGATAAAGAGTGATGTAACAAGCATGTGTGAACCAAGCAAATGTATTTTGAATAAAAGCGCACATTGGAAAGACTTTGTCTTGATCCAGCAAGGGAGATGCAATGGTTGGATTACTTGGCTGGATCCAGTACTGAAGGCACAGACCAGATGCGGATCAGGCATTCAGCAAAACCTTCATATATTGTGGATGGTGTGCAGGTGACTGACGGAGCGTAGATGCATACACAGACTTCCAATCCACTCTCTCATTTCTGTATACATATTTTTGCATGCAACATTTACTGCATCGGAGACAATGTGAATGATACTTTTTCAATTGACTGTCACCTTAGACAAGATGTCATCACTGTATGCCATTGTGCCTGTTGTAAAGAAGCTGTGGATGTAGTACTCTCATTTTTCTACAGCAGTAGCATGTTAGATTTTATTTTGTGGGGTCACCGTATGATCACCAGAAGTTATCCTACGATACTATATTTTTACACCTAAGTTGAACTGGTACTGCAAATCCTAAAATGGCCGTAAGCTATTAAAAACAACAAAGAATGTAGTGTTCTTTTTTTTTTTTTTTTTTTTTGCTAATAGTTTTTGAACACTTGTTACATTTTCCTGCTTCTTTCTGCAACCTGAAATGCCAGAAGACAAACAACTGCTAGTGCAGCCTGGCACTGAGCAATTCACCTGGTAGCCATGGCGACCAGGAATTCCATGCAGGCAAGTAAGTGAGCCTGGTCCTTTAGGAGGGAAAGATTCCTCCAATCTTCCTTTCCTAGCTTGCCAGGTTTATGCACTCGTTGTGGATGAAGCAAAGCCTCTTCGTCCATGACTAGCTTGGAAATATAGCAGGCTGGTGGAAATGGGAGTCTGCCAGTCGAATTAGTAGTTTTTTTTAAAAAAAACAACAACTATCCTGCTAAGAGGCACTAGTAGTAGCCTGCATATCTATGCCATCTGTGGAAAAGGGAACTTCCCCTCCCCCACAGCTACCATGGAAACTCAAACCACTAGCCCCTTAGTTTGCTAGCAAATTGTTTTGTACAACCACTGTTACTACTGCTACTGCAATTAACTACTAACTTTTGTGGTCTTATTTACAAAGCAGTGCTAGGATAGTGAAGTTAAGGCTGCAATCCTATGAACACTTACTTGGCAATAAGTACCACTAGACTTAGTGGGATTACTTCAGAGAAAATATGGAGAGGTTCCCAAGACAGGCCCATGCTCCGGTGGACAGAATAGGCATATCATTAATAATGATCAAGGGGAAAGCAACTTTCCCACAAGGAAAGTCTAAAACGTTTGAAGGTTGTTTTTTTTTTAGTTTAAGGAAAAAAGAGGACTAATCAGGGTCAGATATACACGGTTTATAAAGTTATGAGCATCATGGGGACATTTTTATCCCTCTCTCATAATACTAGAAAGTAGATTCCCACAAAGAAGCTGATGTCGACAGTTGGTTCAGGATGGCCAAAAAGGAACGCTCCTTCACAACAACAGAAATGCTCCTTCACAACATTCACTCATAGAACTCACTACCACAATCTATAGTGAAGGTGGCTAGCTTAGGATCAAACTTATTCTGGTAACATAGGGTAGTATCCAATATTAGCCTTATGTACAGCAGACCCGTTTAAATGAATGGGACAAGTTAGCTGTGACTAGCTTAAGTCTCACTCACTTAATTGGGTCTATCCTCTATTTAGGACTAACATTGGATACTACCCATACAGTTAAAGCAAATGTGTGATGAAATGTCACTGCACTAGGGGTGCTTTCAGACAGAGGGCTCCCAGCACTAAGACTCAGAAGGTATCATGCAGCTAGTCCATCTTTTCTTATTATCTGCAGTAAGAGAAAAGACTGAAGAAGTGGAGGGAGAGCACGAGAGAGAGAGAGAGAGAGAGAGAGAGAGAGAGAGAGAGAGAGACAACCCAAGGGCAACACTTGGACACACAGACCCAGACCCTGTAAAATCCCACACATGAGGCAGAGCGATGGCACCATAAAAGCCTTGTCTGGAAGCACCCTGAGTATGCCAATGGAGGTGAGAGAAATCTGATATTGTATCATTCATTAGTTTTAATAGAAGAGATCCTGATCGGTGGTGGCAACACATTCATAATAATATGTAACTTTGGACTTGGAGGACTTTAAGGAAGGACTAGATATATTTGTGAAGCATAAGCCTATAGCGGCTTTGAACAATGACAGATAAATGAAAGAGCCGTGTGCACGGACAGCTAAACTCTGGGTACCACATGCCAGAGTGTGAATAGCATGATAATCCCAGATGGGGAATACTGTGCTAGGCATAAGTGCAAATAAGGGAGAAGACACAACAAGTGCTCTAAAAAGGGACAAAGAGAGCATCATGCAAAATATACCTAGTGAGGAAAGAGAGGGACACATGCAAGTATTTTCAGGGGTATAGAGGTGGATAGCTTGATATTAACCACCAGAACTTCAACATTGATGAAACTGAAGGTATCTTAATATTAAATTGCAATGTCTTGGAATAGTAGGTGCCTACTGTGATTCTCTTAAATACAAGGTCTATTTTCTTGAGACCCAGGCTTTTGCTGGATGATTTAGGGCTAAAGAGGATAAGACAATGGAGACAAATGTCTCCAGGGAATGAAGTTTCACAAAAGTTGGCTGTTTTTCTTCTTCTAGGCTTAAATAAAGGTATATCTGGACAACAGAAGGGGTAGTAAAAAACACAAATATGGCCTTATTTGCAACGTTAATTGATTGCAGTCCCAACTACATCAGCCTAGAATGCAAAACAGGGCAGGCAAATGGGGTGCTGTTATTATGTGAGCTATAGCTTAAGGTGAGGAATGGTGTACTGTATGCAGAATCTCATTGTATCACATGAAAATACTCATTTTGGCTTGCAAATATGTATGACCTGTTTTCTTTGTCTCAAAAAACATGCTGATCTGTGAAGGTTAGGTGATGGAATAGCAAAGAGACGGGGAAAGACCAGGGCTGGGGAACGGGTGGTCTGAAGAGTCCCACTCGACTTCCGGAGACTTCCCATCAGTCCCCCCACATAACTCCGAGCCTGAGCCCTCCTCTTACTAGGCAACTTAGCAACTTTCCCTCATGTGATTTAAGACACAAGCCCAGGACTGCCAAACCCGAACTCTGAATACCATCTCATTCTCTGTTTTGTATTTAAGTAGATCCCTCCCCTTTCTCGATGTCTGGAAGTGAGTAGCCGAACTATAGGAGAAGGGCTCTGCCAATACTTCTGCTGCTATTCACAGTAGTGAGGATGGGTTTAAAGAGCCCCTTTCCTAGGAGAGACCCATGTGGAGAGGTGGATGGAGTGGTGAACTAGCTGGGGAGAATTACACTCAATTCCTCTTTATGTATGAAGCTCACTAGTTTACCGTGGGTCAATTCACTGTCTCTCAGCCTAACCTGTTTTACAGGAAATAAAAACAAAAACAAAATTGTTATCATCTTGGCTCGTGTGTGTGTGTGTGTGTGTGTGTGTGTGTGTGTGTGAGTCAATGGACCAATGTTGCTGGCTTTCTAGCTTTTTCAACTCAAACTCTGCCCTCCCTGGTTAAAAGCACAAACAAACAAATAAACAAACCTGTTTCGGATTGTAGGATAGGGGAAGCCCCCTACCTCAATTCCATTTGAGGGAGTTTTACTGCCATTCTTACCTCTGAGAAGAAGTTGAACTGTTGCAGAAAATATTTCCAATCTATGGAGTGCTCGCCACGAAGTCGCTGCAGTTTGAGGAGATGGTTGAATTGCTTTTCTGAGAGTGTAAAACAGAAGTGGTGAAGCACCTGTCGGAAATCCAGGGTCGAAATTGCCCCCGTACGTTCCTTGTCAAATGCAGAAAAGGCCTGCAAATAAGGGGGAGAGAGAGAGAAATCTATCTCTAAATGGCTGGTATTTGAGAAAGTGATTTCTCTCTAGTAAGGCTATTACTGAACGACAAAGATAAATGTATAGGCAGCACGCTTCCTTTGCTGCCTCAAATATTCTACATATGAAATGGTGGTAAGAATTTCCTGATAAATTATTGTTCAAGCATTTTGTTAGTTGAACTGCTCCAAGAGCAGCTTCTCCTCTAGCAGGAGTGTCAGGTGGGAAGGCTGTTTACAATAGGCCTCCATAGCAACCAAAGGCAACCAAAGAGCCCTAGATGGTTAACAACGGTTTGAGAGCCAGGCCGGGATGAGAGAAGATATAAGACATTGACTTCTATCAAGCAGTGGAACCTACCCTTTCTAAACATCAAGGGATGGTAAAACGAGGTTGGCAAGAAACTGCAGCCAATCCTGGATCTCTGACAAGTATTTGCAAACATGTGTTAGTCTCATTCACACACTCACACACTCACACACACACACACACACACACCACACATAATTAAAAATTGTGAACAAAAATATGTACGTTAGGGAAAGTTGCATATAAAATGTGAATATTAGGGAAAGTTATGTGCAAATTTTATTGTAGTTTGAAAATAACAACCATGGACTGATGAAGCAATTGAACAGAAAGTACTTATGATTGAATACTTGCAAAAGTGACACAGGCTGATTCATCCCAGACTGTACCCCTGATGCTTCAAAGGTAATGCAGTGCAACCCTGTCCAATACAGGATGAATGTGACCTCATCTGCCAACAGTACCGCTGTTTTGTCTGGATTGAGCTTCATTTTTTTTGGCCTTTATCTAGTCCAGTACCACTCCTAGGGTGCAAGGCAAGTGAGCATCCAGGATGTACACACAAGGAGAGAGAAGTCTCAGAAAAGTTTATTATACAAAAGCAGTACCACTCCCAGACACTGATTTAGCATCTCTACTAGCTCACCTGAGTCAAATGAAAAAGAGAAATGCAACTGAATGTCACCCACATCCAAATTCTTAGATGACCTCGCTCAGTGGTTTCATGTAGAACTTTAAAAAGTGTGCGTGGGGGGGGGGGGGAGGATGGAAACCTACGGGACTCCACAGCATGAATGCTATGGGGCAAAGCAGTAGTACCCTCCTACTTACACCACCTTCTGGATTTAGCCCTCAGGTAGGAACTGAAATACAGAGCTCCATCACACCTAATTTTTTTCCCCTGGTTTGCCTTCGCGTTTTTTTTTAACCTCTGATGTATAAATGTGTCAAGCTTATAGTCCCTTTCACCTGAATACACTGCTCTTTCGCTTGTTTGCTCTTCCACTCTACTCTGCCCCTTCTCTTTTGCCCTCCAGTTCATTGGTTGCTCCTTCCCCCCATTTAACAAGACATATACAAGCAGGTCCTGTCAGATGAGCACTTCAACCAGACCACCTTTCTGCCGGGCAAAAATGGAATGACCCTTTAGTCTGGCTCTTTGGTGGCAGCGAGGAGTACAATCCTGTCTCTGCAGAGATTCAGGCATGGTATGATTTTAAAAAACGCTTTCGAGCCTGAGATGCAAGGTTTGGGTTTTATATTGAGGCTTGGAGCCAGCTGCTGGGAGAAATCGCTTTTCCCTGCCAGGACCTGATTCAATCCATTCAAGCCAACAGCAAGACTCCCGTCACAGCACACACACCCAACAAAGGAAAATGTGAGAGTACAGCACTACACGGAGGCTTAAGGGCACTTTAAACACACTTAGGAAGAATAATCCAGACTTTAGGCGTTCTAGGAAAAGACGGAAAAGGCTGGGGAAGAGGCGGGGTGTCAGCAGGACAGGCATGGCATCATGTGAGTACCGTGCTGCAAATCCACACACCAGGCATGGCGAGAGTGCACTAAATCGATGGTGTGATGGAGCCCACAGTATCTCCCATATCCATTCCAGGGAGCTTATTCAAAAGGATACCACAGCTCATGGTACTGAAGGCTGTTGAGAGTCCAGGAGGAGCACTGCTGTCAGAGTACTGGAATAGGCAAAACAATGTTCTGATGTGGTATCAGCTGCTCTTTTGTTCCAGTTCTTTTAAAACAGACACATTTCATTTTCTCCCTGCAGCGACAGCTGAAGACCAGTTTGAGAATCACTGCTTTAGGGAAGCCAAACTTTGCAAAAAATAAAGAGTATGGCTCCAGTGGTCTCCCGTGAGCTTACAATGCGCAAGGCACATAACTTCCTTTACTGCACTGATTGAGAGGAAGAGTTCTGACCCAACACCTTGCTTCTTTTGTCTCAACACAAACATCAGGCGATGGAAGAAACATGCTCTTTCTCTGCCCTTGGAAGTCCTACATAACCTGGGAAGCTGGCTGAATTCGGATGACACAATAAGCAACTGGGTTGGCGGGGAACAATTGTCAGTTGTATTGACTATCGTATCGTCCAAATGCTGCCATAGTCAACTCAGCACTGATCCTAATCCACACCACAGTTGATTATTTATTACCATGTTGTGTGGGGAGTCCCCCCTAGATGAACAACTGTAAAGTTGATTATTACCCCATCGTTGACTATCGTGTTGTCCGAATTCAGCCATTGCGTTGGAACTGCGTTCATCAATGGATCTACATACCAGTCAGTTTCTGGGTTCCATCACACTCTTCTATTGACTCAATCATGACAAAAAAAATAGAACCCTGAAGAAGACTATGAAGATGAAGGGATTGGCCTTTGCAGATAGGTTCAGGACTCAATGGCTCTGCAACCAGAGACACAGACATGTGGGAGAAAAAGTTTTGCCCCAGACATTGGACACCCCAATGGTGTCCATGAGTACACTTTTAATTTTTCCCCCAGCACAGGCGAATGTCTTCCATTCTCTCCTGTAAGAAAAACTACAGAGCTTCTCCTTGGGACACTGTTTGAAGCTTACCTGGTCACCACCACTCTGAAACTGGGTGGCTTAGCTTCCACTAGGAACAACCCCACTGGAGTCTCTTTGTCCCTCCCCATTGTATTTCAAGCCAGGACTCCACAGAGGTATTTTTGGGCCTTGAAAAGAGGACAAGGTTGATCAAGAGCAGGAAATCAGAACCCTGGTGAGCAACTTGCAGACTACCACCTCCCAGTGCTAACCATTAAGAAAGATTGGTAAGGAAACAGATGGAAGAAGCAGTGGGAAAACACCAGAGGGTTACAAATGGAGGAAGACATCATTGTCTAGACCCCCTGTAACATTCTGTGAATAATAATAAAATCCCAATCTGGAAGCATCTCACTTAACAGAGACGTGGTGACAAGCCAGGGATGTTGTTCCCACAACTGTCTGGAAGCAACTGTGGTTTTCATAATTGTCTCCAGCTCTGCCTCCCCTCCCCTCCCCTGGAAAGCTAATGCAACTTAAAGGGGCCATGCCCTATTCTCCAGGCATTGGCTTCAGTGTGACTAGGCAGCAGTGAGGGGCTCTCCCACACTGTGGAGGGTTTTGAGAAGGAGTCATCCTCAGAGTCAGAGAAGGGGGCAGGGTTGCTTTCTCAGGCAAAGCAGATAACAGCAATTCAGGCTCCTGGAGCTCCCCTCTTCTACGTATTTCTGGGACTCGTTTTGCGCATGGCTCTTACAGTCTTTCCCATTGTCTGTGTCCTCAGGGTCTGGTCAAGGGCGATGAAATTGCCCTTCCTCTCCTTGTCATAATGACAGGCATTTGCTAGTAAATTATAAGGGCTGTGTGATACCTACCTTGTATAACAAATTAGATGAATCTGTAACAATCTGTTTTATCTTTGCCATGGCTTCCTCTATGCTGAGTTGCACAAAGCTAATGGGAGGTACAGGTGGCACAGTACTCCTTCTCCATCGTTTGAATGCTCCACGATCATCAATAGCTCTTAGAAAATCAAAATATGAAATCTTGTTGTCCTGTATGCTAATTCCTAAGCTAAGGAAAAAAGAGACAGAAGACTGGAGATTTATTTATTATTTCCAAAGTCTCGCTGCTAAAGCTGCTGCTACTAATCATTCCGTTATAGGTCTTTGTATAGTCCTAAGATTGCTACATGGCTAGTTTAAAATTGATGAGAGTATTCTTGTGCCAGCCAGCTGATAATTCTCTTTTGTTTTTTGTTTTTAAAGCTTTAGCTCAGCTACAATATCAGGCAATAAGCAATTTTCCATTTGGATATATTTAAACTGATTATTCAGTCATTTCGATTTCTATCTTGCATATCCTGAAAGTTTTTGTTGGAAAATAACCCCCAAACCCATTGAGATTAAAATGAAACCCACTAGAATATCCCAGCAAAAATTAAAGGATCCAGGAAAAAACAGGGTGGAGTTATTCCTCCTTCTCATGCCCTTCAGTATCTGCTCCTTAACCTCAGCCACTAAAAGTTGGACGCAAGAGGAAGTTCTTTCAGGAAGTCCAGCAAATTGTTGAAGCGTTGTTGTATCTCCAAGGGAAAGAAGGATCTTTGCATAACCTAGTCAAGTGGAACTGGCATACACAGATACTAAAGAATGATTAGGGCAAGGATCAGCGCTAAACCATCTATACTATTTCACACCTCCAGGAAAGGACAGGGTTGAGTTTACATGTGCACATTCATTATTTTGATGATATGATGAAGTGTGGACCTGCATGTGCAGAGCGGCTTTCCTAGACAAATTGTCACAAGAGAACTTCCATATTATCATCTTGCAGCACACTTGATGCAATGAGGGCAGTTCATATATTCAGCTACAAATCACCAAATGTTGGGTAATCACGTAGATGGGACTCTGAGTGGTGTCACACACGTTGGGCCAGCCCCAACTCAAAGAACTGCCTGGCATTTTTAGAACTCACTCACCCATGCGGCTTACTCAGTCTCTTGCTTTCATTATTGCTTAGTGCTCTTGTTATACACTAATTCAAAGGAATATATGTGATGTTGATTTCCCTTTTAGGAGTTCCATTTAAAAGGGATATATAAAAGAGCATAAAGATGAGGTCTTTCTGAACATTGAGTCAAAAACATTTATTGCGCTAAGGACTAAGAAGATGCAAAGCCATTGCTCCGTCCTACTTGCTCACTATCCTTCCGTGAAATGTAAGGAGTGTTTGCAGAGCTGCAATGTTCAACCCTGTCTCCAAAACCTTTCTGATCTGCTTGCCACACATTGAAGGAATTGTGTGACAGCAAATGAGAGGAAAGGAAGGGAGACAGTGGAGGCTGGGGAGGCAAAGGCCACAGTTCAGTGATTTGTATGTTAAAGATCCCAGGTGTAAGATTCTTCCCATCTCCCGTTTGAGCTGAGAAAGACTCCTGTCTAACCCTGGAGAGCTGCTATCAGTCAATATAGAACAATGGCAGGTAACCACTTTGGCTGCAGAGGCCGAATTGTCCTCTGGACCAAGCCGGCAGGTCAGTGGATGTTAACAGGGTGGGGCCCTGCCCTGAAGCCTTTCCCCTCCTGTGACATCACTCACCCTCTGCCCTCTTTTCTCCATGTTTCTCTCAGCATGGAGAAAGGGACTTGGCAAGTGTTTGCAGGAGCCGGTCCTACGAGTGGCGGCCAACTCCCATGCCTGCTTCCTGTACTGCTCACGTCCTAATTGGATGACGAGCATTGTGTACAGCAAAGGGACTCAGTAGCCTTTGCTCCGCGCAAGCACCTGCCAAGTCCTTTGTGTGCCCACGGTATCTCCAATGGTATCTCCAACAAATAAGATTTTATTTGTTTAAATATAAAAGCAAATGTATTTTTTTCTGTTACTAAGAAGAAAAGTAAAAGAGAGATGACTTGATATCTCAAGTACTCTGAACAGTTGCCAAATCAAGTGCAGCTGGTAAGCACCTAAAGACCAAGGTCATTTGGTTTCTTCCCTGTGTGCTGTGAGGCATAGCAACACATGGGGAGATATGCAGCCAACGCTGTGATAGGTCCACAGTGCTATAAATGTACAGCATGTGGAGAAACAGTGTGGGTGATGATGATGGTGAATGTTAGTGGTAGGTTATGGTTGGTTGGAAGTATTGCTGAAGATATTAGAGGAATGTTTTGTTCTATGTAAATACTTGTAAGTAAACTTAGTATAGTAGTTTAAAACACTGCTGTGTCTGAGTGTTTACTGATTACCAGGACATCTGTCTGCTACCAGTGAGCTCTGCTGTTATTCCGCTGCTGTGTGCTTGCACTCTGTACATGCTCAGAGAGTGCAGTGCATCACAAACTCTGACAGGTTATGGGCCCAGCCTGCTAGGGCTGCTAGGGCTGCTAGGGCTGCTAGGGCTGCTAGGGCTACTAGAGCTGCAGGGCTACCCAAGGTGTCCAGAGTGTCCAGACAGCCAAGAGGACTCCCTGCGTGGTGGCAGAGCGTTGTGAAAATCCTGGAAGTGAAGAGTGACTTCTCAAATCTGCAGTCCGGTGAGTGTCGTTGCTGAGTGCCTTGGAGGGGCTGAAAGCTGAAAAGCAAGCAAGACATCTGTGTGCAGTAATTTGAGATGGCAGCAAGTATGTCGGCAGCTAATCTACCACTCAATCGTCTAAATGAAAACAATTATCTGGCTTGGAGCATTAAGATGGAACAATATCTAAGGAGGGAAGGTTTATGGACGGTTGTCTGTGATCCTCCAGCTCAGCCAGATGAAGACGAGCAGAGAAACATAGAGAAAGCTTTGGCAAGCATTATCTTGTGTTTAGAAGATAACCAACTTGTTTATGTAAGGAGGCTGGTGTCCGCGCAGGAATGCTGGAAAACTCTCAGAGAGATTTATGTGAGAGAAACGGCAGCCAGCAAAGTTATGCTAACAAGAAAATTGTACAGAGCACAACTTGAACCAGGAGCCAGCATATCTGCACATTTAAGCATGATGAGGCAACTGTTTGCGGATCTGGAGGAGCACGGCATGTCTTTCACTGAATCCCACAAAGTGTACGTCGTTCTCAGCTCACTGGATGATTCGTGGGACAATCTTGTTTTGAGCCTGGAAGCAATGCAAGAATCCGAGCTCACGCTTCGTTTTCTGACCGGCCGATTGCTGGAAGAAGAAAAGAAGAGGCAAGAGAGGCAGACTGCCAAGCCTAGAGACACCCACGTTAAACAAGCAGCTTGTGAAGATAAGGAGAAAGTGTTTGCAGTTCGGCGCTGTTTTCGTTGTGGTTTGCCCGGGCATCTGCGGAGAGATTGTCCCAACCAAACGAAGGAGAAAGCAGCAACAAGCAAGAAAAAATCTGCTAAACCGAAGGTCTCCGTAGTTAAAGCTGCAGAGAACAACCCAGAATGTACCTGGTTGATGGACAGTGGTTCCAGTCAGCATATTGTGAACAACCAGAGTTTGTTTACAAGTCTACATTCTGCTAGCCGGGACCATGTTACATTAGCAGATGGCAAATCTTCAGCTGTGACTGCAGAAGGTTGTGTATATGTGCCATGTATTGATAAAACTGTAAGCAAGGTTCTGTGTGTGCCAAGTTTGGAACACAATTTGTTAAGTGTATCTTGTTTGGATAAGGAAGGATATTGTGTATCATTCTCAAACAGCAAGTGTGAAGTGAGCAAACAAAACAATGTTGTAGCTTTAGGTGTACTTAGGAACAATCTTTATGAAATGTTGCCTAAAGGTCTAGAAACATCTAGAAATGTAAATTCTGTTATGAATAACACACCTTTGCATAATGATTGTGTGCATTTGCTGCATAGGAGACTTGCACATGTTGGGTTCCAAATACTGAAAAAAATGCCTGAAATGTGTGTAGGACTGAATGTAAAAGCCTGTGACAAATATCTAGACTGTACTGCATGTAAGGTGGCTAAATCCAAGGTTGCTCCAATCTGTAAGAAGAGTAACAGAGTTGCCACGGCAGCATTTGAGATAATACATGCAGATTTAATTGGTCCTATGACTGCAACATTAGGAGGGGCAAAGTATGCTTTAATTCTGGTGGATGACTACACTAGATATGGTTTTTGTTATGTGATGAAAAACAAAAGTGAAACGTTTACTGTTTTCAAAGATTGGCTGAGTTGGGTGGAGCGGAAATTCTCTACCAAAGTAAAGCAATTGCAAACAGACAGAGGGGGGGAGTTTATGGCTGAAACGTTCCAAAAATGGCTTAGGCAGAAAGGAATTTCAGCAAGACGAACTGCTCCACATTCACCATGGCAAAATGGCGTTGCAGAAAGAAGGAATGGGGTTCTGCAAACAATGAAAGATGCCATGTTGACAGACTCTGGGTTGCATGCTCATTTTTGGGGAGAAGCAATGCTAACAGCTAATTACATTGCTAATAGGCTTTGGAGCTCAGCAATAGATAACACTCCATATTTCCTCATGTTTGGGAAGAAGCCATCCCTGGCTCATCTCAGAGTTTTTGGGAGTGATGCCTGGGTGAACATCCCCAAGGTAGCTAGGAGGAAAGGGCAGCCAAAAGCCAGGAAAATGAAATTCCTAGGCTATGCACCTAGTTCAAAAGCATACAGGTTTTATGCTGGAAATGGAAACATAGTAATTTCTAGATCAGCAAGTTTTCAGGAGCAGTGTGACTGGGAACGTTTGCACGGCAGTGAAGTGTGTTTGCCTATACAGGAAAACATAGGCAGAGCACCACAGCCAGTAGAGAGACAAACAAACAGTTCCACAACTCTTTCAAGTCCTAAGAAGGAGGAGGAAGAGGAGGAGGAGGGAGAGAACAGAAATGTTTTTATTCCCAGACGGTCAGAAAGAAGTACAAAGGGAATACCTCCTGAGAGATATACGGCCAATGAAGTACGAGTGTGTCAAATATCTTATGAACCAGAGAACTATGCAGATGTTCAAAGATTGTCAAATCCAGAGAAAAATCTATGGTATGAGGCTATGGATGAGGAAATGGAAGCCATGGCAAAATACAATGTGTTTACCCCTACAATGCTACCAAAAGGTAAAAAAGTGGTTGGTTGTAGGTGGGTGTTCAAAAAGAAATTGCTGATGTCAGGAGAGACAATGTATAAGGCTAGACTTGTGGCAAAAGGGTTCACACAGGAAAAGAATGTGCACTATGATGAAACCTTTGCACCTACTGTGAAAGCTGAGTCAATGAGAGTAATGTTAACTCTAGCTGCAAAATATGATTGTCAGGTGAATCATTTTGATATAAAGACAG
Organism: Anniella stebbinsi; assembly: GCA_029215795.1. NCBI lineage: Eukaryota > Metazoa > Chordata > Lepidosauria > Squamata > Anniellidae > Anniella > Anniella stebbinsi. Next base: position 97,781,719 of record JARDYH010000003.1, read on the forward strand.
CATATTTGAATGCACCATTACAGGAAGAGATTTACATGGCTCAAATTCCTGGTTATGAGTCAAATGTGCCAGGCTCTGTGTACAAATTAAACAGAGCTATCTATGGTTTGAAACAGTCAGCAAGGAACTGGAACCAGTGTTTGCATGAAGCACTGGAGTCAATGGGTTTCAAAAATGGAATGGCTGACCCATGTTTATATACAAAAGGTGTCAACAGTGAACAAATGTGGTTGTTATCTTTTGTGGATGATATATGTTTAATTTCAAAAACAAAAACTCAGGTTAAAGAATTTGCAGAGCAACTGAGTAAACATTTTGAATTAAAGGATTTGGGTCCAATCCATGACTACCTAGGAGTGGAAGTCACAAAGCAAAAAGGGGCTTATGTGTTAAGTCAAAAACAGAAAATCAAAAATCTGCTTGCAAAATTCCACATGGAGGAATGTAAAAGTGTTAAAACTCCCATGGTGGCTGGTTTTCAATGTAATGACAGTGACACAGAATTTTGTGACAGAGACCTATACCAGTCAGCAATAGGAAGTCTACTCTATTTAGCTCAATGGTCTAGGCCAGATTTGGCTAATGCAGTTGGCATATTGAGCAGATTTGTGTCCAAACCAACGAATAGTGCCTGGCAAGCAGTTAAAAGAGTATTCAGGTACGTAAAAGGGACTATTGATGTGTCTTTAGAATTGAGACCATTGGACACATTATCACTCGAATGTTACACAGACAGTGACTGGGCTGGTGACAGTCAAGACAGGAAATCCACCTCAGGAATTGTAATAAAACTGGGCAACAGTTTAGTGGGGTGGAAATCCAGAAAACAACGGTTAATTGCCCTGTCTACCTCAGAGGCTGAGTTTTCAGCATTGTCTGAGGCTTGTACAGAAATAATTTGGTTCATCCAGTTGCTGAAAGATATGAAATTGCAAGTGAAAACTCCAATTAAAGTTTTTGAAGACAATCAGACTTGCATTCATATGGCAAAGTCAGAAAGGGTGAACGCAAGGAGTAAACATGTTGATATTCGTTACTGCAACGTAAGACAAGCTGTACATGATGGATTGATTGAACTTGTGTATTGTAACACCGAGGTAAATGTGGCTGATGTATTCACAAAACCTTTGAATGTACAAAGACATGAACAATTGTCAAAACAGCTTGGAATGCTAGAATGTCAGACAGAATGAAAATGTTTGTTAGTTACAGAAAAAAGGAGGGGTGTTAAGATTTTATTTGTTTAAATATAAAAGCAAATGTATTTTTTTCTGTTACTAAGAAGAAAAGTAAAAGAGAGATGACTTGATATCTCAAGTACTCTGAACAGTTGCCAAATCAAGTGCAGCTGGTAAGCACCTAAAGACCAAGGTCATTTGGTTTCTTCCCTGTGTGCTGTGAGGCATAGCAACACATGGGGAGATATGCAGCCAACGCTGTGATAGGTCCACAGTGCTATAAATGTACAGCATGTGGAGAAACAGTGTGGGTGATGATGATGGTGAATGTTAGTGGTAGGTTATGGTTGGTTGGAAGTATTGCTGAAGATATTAGAGGAATGTTTTGTTCTATGTAAATACTTGTAAGTAAACTTAGTATAGTAGTTTAAAACACTGCTGTGTCTGAGTGTTTACTGATTACCAGGACATCTGTCTGCTACCAGTGAGCTCTGCTGTTATTCCGCTGCTGTGTGCTTGCACTCTGTACATGCTCAGAGAGTGCAGTGCATCACAAACTCTGACATATAGAACAATGGCAGGTAACCACTTTGGCTGCAGAGGCCGAATTGTCCTCTGGACCAAGCCGGCAGGTCAGTGGATGTTAACAGGGTGGGGCCCTGCCCTGAAGCCTTTCCCCTCCTGTGACATCACTCACCCTCTGCCCTCTTTTCTCCATGTTTCTCTCAGCATGGAGAAAGGGACTTGGCAAGTGTTTGCAGGAGCCGGTCCTACGAGTGGCGGCCAACTCCCATGCCTGCTTCCTGTACTGCTCACGTCCTAATTGGATGACGAGCATTGTGTACAGCAAAGGGACTCAGTAGCCTTTGCTCCGCGCAAGCACCTGCCAAGTCCTTTGTGTGCCCACGGTATCTCCAATGGGAGCGGGAGCAGCATGTAGGGGAATCCTCTCATTATCTCCACTTACATGGGGATTCCTCTCCTCTCTCAAGGGGGCAAGTCTTAGGGAGGGAGTGGGGCCTACAGTGGGTGTCCAAGCCTCTGCGGGTCAGATATGGAACTTCAGTGGGCTGGATTAGGCCCATGAACCAGAGTTTCCCCCACTCCTGGTATAGAAAATACTGAGCTAGTTGGATCAATAATCTGATTTATTAGAAGACAGTTTCCCAAGCCATCCTCCATGGGTAGGCTGACCATATGAAAAGGAGGACAGGGCTCCTGTATCTTTAACAGTTTCATAGGAAAGGGAATTTCAGCAGGTGTTATTTGTATATATGCAGAACCTGGTGAAATTACCTCATCATCACAAAGTTAAAGCTGCAGAAGCCCTGCCCTCTTTTGTACATGGTCAAGAGGACAGGGCTCCTCACCAGGTTCTGTATATATACAAACGACACCTACTGAAATTCCCTGTCCTTTGCAACTGTTAAAGATACAGGGGCCATGTCCTCCTTTTCATATGGTCACCTTATCCATGGGTCCTCTAAATCTGTAAGAGGCGAGATGTTGTTTGCCAAGAATTCTCTTGCACTTCCTCTGAATTGAGAATGGTGGCTTTTTTAGACCAGTGGTCTCTTTGCTGCTTTCGGCAGAAAATGTCCCACCTTGCCTTCCTCTGCAGCTTACCGTGAGAGAGATTAAGGCGAAGAGAAGCAGTTATGTATGGAAAACAAATAGAAGGAATCTGTTTATGTTTTATAAGTCCTGTTTCTAACCTCAGTCTGAAAGGAGAGCCTCCCCCACCCCCGCTGCTGCAAGATACAGAAAAGGATGGGGGGGGGGGGTTCCGAAAAGAATTCTAAGAGCTGCTTTGTGGAACAATTGGATGCTCCACTGGCCTTTGTGTTTAGGTCTCTGTAAAGCCAGAAAATTCAGAAGTTAATTTCAGCATGTAATCTGTGGTTCAGTTTGGGGATATGCGCATTTGGGGAAACACCTGAGAGACAAAAGGTTCAAAGCCCACTGTTTCCTCCTTCCCCATCTACTCAGCCGCAGCCTCAGATGAAACTCTGAATTGCCAGAATGCTACTTGGAATCCATTCCCTGAAAAAGCCTAAGGCCATGAGACAGAGGCTTCATTCTGATTTCCATGAACCTTATATTCCAAAATTTAGAACAATCTAAATTATTCCACTGGTCCTATTCCAGATTTACGCTCCTGTAATTGTGATCAAGATCTTCCCCTGTAAAGGATATTAGCAACTGTTTCATTCAGGAGCTATAGAGTAATTTGTGTGCTCTGGGCAGCTTTTAAAATCTGTGCACTCTCATTCAATTTTTGAGCAAAAACCATTACAGTTCTACAATTCTGCATGCTCCTATTTCTTGGGTCTTGCTTTGTTGCACCCCTAGCTGTGCCCTGGATCACTGCACCTGTGACCATACTCTAGTTATAGCCCCATACATCAGTGTAGCCACTAGGGATGTGCACGGACCCCCCGGATCGGATCGGGACCCGGATCGGGACCTCCAATTTTGTCATGGATCTGTTCGGACAAAATCGGAGGCCTCCCGGACCGGATCGAGTCCGATCCCGATCCAAAAATCGTAAATTTTTGGATCGGCCGCCATTTTTTCCCCCATAGACTTGCAATGCAAGTCTATGAGGAAAAAATGGCGGCGGGTGGGTGAGGGGGGGCCTAACTCCCTCCCCCCCCGGGGCCGTTCGCTGTGGACGGCCCCGGCAGGTAAACCCCCTCCCCCGCGCTCCCTACCCCCCCTGGGGCCGTCCGCTTCCATCTGCTGGCGCCCGCGGGCGCCCATGGATAGAAGCGGACGGCTCCGGGGGGGGGTAAGCCCCCTTCCCCGCCACTGCTTACCTGTTAGGGCCGTTCGCTCCCGTCTGGCGCTGGCGGCTACCGCCAGCCGGCTTTGCGGCTTGCTCTAGAGTAGTGCGCCGGGTGATCACCCGGCGCGCCACCCTGGAGCAGGCCGCGGAGCCCGCTGGTAGTAGCCGCCAGCGCCGGATGGGAGCGGACGGGCCGGAAAGGTAAGGGCCCCCCTCCTCCCGCCCCCTCCTCCCCTCCGCGCGCCCCCTGCTTACCTTCCCGGCCCGTCCGCTCCTGTCCGGCGCCGGTGGCTACTACCAGCGGGCTCCGCGGCCTGCTCTAGAGTAGCGCACCGGGTGATGACATCACCCGGCGCGCCACCCTGGAGCAGGCCGCGGAGCCCGCTGGTAGTAGCCGCCGGCGCCGGACGGGAGCGGACGGGCCGGAAAGGTAAGGGCCCCCCTCCTCCCGCCCCCTCCTCCCCCCCCCCGCTGTCCACTTTCATCGGCGGGTGCCCGCTGGCGCCCGCCAATGGAAGCAGCGGTGGGCGCCAGTGGGCGCCCGCCGATCCGCCGAACCGCCGAACCGGTTCGGAGCCTTTTCGGACCGGTTCGGATTGGATCGGCCGATCCAGCTGTCAGATCGGAAATCGGATAATTTATCCGATTTCCCACTGGACCGGACTCGGATCGTGGATCGGGTCCGATCCAGTGCACATCCCTAGTAGCCACTGATAACAAACAAAACCAAATGATACATCATTCAGCCCTAGTCAGCAACTAGTTTTCTCAGAGTGGGTGAGTGGTACTGACTAGCAATTCATCCTGCAAGTGGCAAAGTGGCCTGCCAGCAACTTATGTTGCTACATGCATAATTTCTCCTTATGGTTATTGACCCCATGTTGGCAACAAGGGAATCCAGTTGTCAAGGGATTTGGCCCAGGGGGCTCTAGGTACTGCCCCTTGCAGGATAAGCTCCTGGTTTGAAGGATCATAAGAACATAAGAAGAGCCTTGCTAGATCAGACCAAGGATCCATCTAGTCCAGCATTCTGTTCACACAACGGCCAACCAGCTGTCCAAGGGAAACACACAAGCACACTCTGGCCCATGTTCCCCAGCAACTACTGTACGAAGGCATACTGCCTCTGATACTGGAGGTAGCATTTAACTATCAGGACCAGTAACCATTGATACCCTTCTCCTCCAGGAATTTTTCTAATCCCCCTTTCAAGCAATCCAAATTGGTGGCCGTCATTATAACTTGTGGTAGGAAATTCCATATTTTAACTATGCCCTGTGTGGAGCAAGACTTCCTTTTAACTGTCCTGCATCTCCCACCAATCGGTTTCATGGAATGACTCTGGGTTCTAGTATTATGAGGGGGGGGGGAAATGTCTCCCTGACCCATGTTTTCCACACCACACATAATTCTGTACACCGCTAGCATGTCTCCCTTTACCTGCCTTTTTTCCTAAGCTAAACAACCCCAGATATTGTAACCTTTCCTCGTAGGGCGGTGCTCCAGCCCTGTGATCATTTTAGTTATACCCTTTACTGCATTCCCCCACCCCCACCCCGCTGTTCAATACCTTTCGGTGTCGTGACCGGAACTGTACAGAGTACTCCAAGCGCGGTCGCACCAAAGATTTGTAGAGGGGCAGTCTGATCATGGCAGTTTTGTTGTCAATTCCTTTCCTGATTATGCCCAGTGTGGAATTTGTCCTTAATTGCCCCCTCGCTCCCCCAGGCGGCAGCAGTGGCTCTTTCTGCCCATCTGCGACACAGACAGAGGCCTCGTGGCAATGGCAGCTGCACACCATCCACCTGCCATGGCCCCAGAGCAAGCAGGGAGTGGCAATGGCAGCAAAGTGCAGCTGTTGCTGCTGCTGCTCCTTCTCCTAGTCACCACTGCCACCGGCTTGCTTACTTAGGCAGGTGAACAATCAGCACTGGCAACAGGGAGCAACTGCCATTAACGGTCCTCTGCCTCCGTGTGGTGGATAGCGAGAAGTTACCAGAAATAATGGTTCAGTGCCAAGGAACACTCTTGAGGAAAGCCTCATGACCATAAAGGAGAAAGAGAGAGGGAGGGAGAGGGAGAGGGGGAGGGGGGAGGGGGGAGGGAGTGAGGAGACAACAGGTGGCTGCTGCTGTTCTTTCCTTGCAATGCGGCCTTCAGGGATGCTGAGCCCTTAGCAGTTGCCTTGAAGATGCCAAACCCTGCTAGCCCTGGGCCCTTATCATAGAAGCCAAGAAGTGCTTTTTATATTCTTACTTTAGGGCAGATATCTTTAAGCCAAGAAATGTTGGTGCTGGAGCTGGAAAACCCAAATGGTACCTGCCCCCTCCCCTCTCTGGCTACAGCAAAAATATAAGAATTAGGGGAACAACTGACTTTTAGCTGCTCTCCCATCAGTCATCTGGAGGCCTGACTCTGCCTAATGGTAGGGCCTGTCCTGCTTTCTTCCTCACACACAGTTCTCAGAGGGTATTGTAGAGAACAGACAACCCTTAAATTTCAGCCAAGACCAATAATGTAGATCTGAAGCAGCAAGTCCCGTTTCTGGCATGAAACGATTACACTGGAGTGCCTCTTGTGGTCTGTTTTCACTGTAAATCACTCAGTGAGGACTCTTTCCAAAATGACCCATTGCCAGAATATGCATTGGCGACAATAACTCATTAAGTGGGTCAGAAGCTATTTTAACAAAAAGGAGCCTTGATAGGGGCTGGAAAAAAGGAATATAATGCACAGACCCACATATCTGCTACTAACCCTCCCCCCTCTCCCCACCCCTCCACCCCGCCCAAAGTCCATTCAAGAGCATTCCTTTTGCATCTTGCAGCTGCAGAGCACTCCAATCCACGCATTACCCTGTATCAAGCTGGCTCAGATGTTAGAAAGACTCAGTGGAAAAAGAAATAATCAACGCACTTCAGCAGAGGAATAAATTGCCAAATTGGTATTAAAATTTTAGTAATAAAACCAAATGCATATGCTAATCTACTCTATTATTTAAGGCGGGGTGGGGGAAGAAAAGACTCTTTCCTATCTGGAAAGGACTAGTCTGCAGAAAATTACAATGAATGGAAGTGTGTTTATCATCAAAAAGTCTTTGAGGAAAGAAGCATGCAGCAAAAATTCTTATTAGAGGCTTAATTCAAGGGAGCTTAATCACTCAATTTGTAGGTGGAGTGAAAAGATTTTGTTTAGGTTTCTCTTCTCCCTCTACTTCTTCCAAAAGAAAGGGGGGAGTCTTCTTTGGAGTTTAATCCTACTGAATCTTACCCTCTCATATAATCAATGCCATTTTCAGATTTCCTTTGTATAGAAAGGTAGGAGGTTTTTGTTTTTTTTACCTTTAACAGGTCCCTTGTGTTCTCTGCTCAAATTAGTTATTGCCTATTCCTTGGGTTCACACAAAAAAACTGATGTTATCTCACTATACAAAATTAATATATTTGCACAGTAGTTTAAGTATGGATTATTATTACCGTGCGGTCTCAGAAAATGAGAAATAAAATGAACCATATTTCTTAATGGACCAACCGCAGTCAGCAAAAGCATTATTTTTGAAATTGATGCAGAGTATTAATATTGTTGGCCTGCCTTCCTCTTCATCTTATGCAAGGGAAAAATAAATATATATTTTTCAAACATCAGCCATGAAATTAAATTAAATAGATATCTTACTAATTTCTTGAACTGTTTAATTTCAAGAAATTAGTAAAATAGGTTCTGTTACTAGGTTTTATTCTGGTTATAATTCCATATTGTGGTTTTTAAGCTTCCATATTTTATATTATGCTGTACCTTGTGGTTTTATGTTTCAGCTTTTCGGCGGTATAGAAATGAAATATATAAATACAAATAAAATAAATAAATTTGTTAAAGGCATACCAAATGAACACCACAAGTCAGGATTTGCAGAAATTGCAGGCGTATCACTTGTGGGGGTGGGGTGGGGTGTCTTTGGGATTATAGATGCTTTGAAAACTAAAGCTATCTTAAATTGAAATGTGTTGGTGGAATCTGCTATGTAATAGCAGTTCTGGATGGGGTTACACTCCCCCTGAAAGACTGCATTTGCAGCTTGGGGGTGCTCCTGGATCCATCGCTCCAAATGACAGCTCAGATAAATGTGATGGCCAAGAGTGCCTACTATCAGCTTCGGCTGATACGCCAGCTGCGCCCCTTCCTAGAGTTGGAAGACCTAAAAACAGTAGTGCACGCGCTGGTAACTTCGAGGCTCGACTTCTGCAATGCACTGTACATAGGGCTACCTCTGTGCCTAGTCCAGAAACTTCAACTAGTTCAAAATATGGCACCCAGGTTGGTCACCAGTACACCTAGGGATGAGCATATTACACTTGCTTTAAAATCACTCCACTGGCTGCCAATTAGTTCCTGGGCGAAGTACAAAGTGTTGGTCATTACCTTTAAAGCCCTACATGGTTTGGGTCCAGGTTACCTGCGGGATCACTTTCTCCCATACAATCCGCCTCACATGCTCAGGTCCTCTGGGAAGAATTTACTACAGTCGGCCAAGACTAGGTTGACAACTGTTACCCAGAGGACCTTCTCTTCTGCTGCTCCCAGACTGTGGAACGACCTGCCAGGAGAGATCCGCCAACTTACCAGTCTTATAGAATTTAAGAGAGCTATAAAGACTGATCTCTTCCAGCAGGCCTACCCAGTCGAATTTTAAGAGTTTTATTGATTTTAAGAATGTATTAATTTTATATGATTTTAATTAGTTTTATGTATTTTATATTGTCTGTATTGATGTTGTTCCCCACCTCGATCCGGAGGGAGAGGAAGGTAAGAAATAAATATATTATTATTATTATTATGTTGTTGTTGTTGTTGTTTTGAGGAGGAAAAAGTTCAAATCCCACTCACTCAAAATGACCGAGCTGATAAGCTGATGATTCAGTGAAAAGAAAACTGAAATGCATTTAAATCAATTGGACATATGTTATGATAAATATGTTAAAAACCAGAGTGTTAGTGCGCTGACTGCACGTATACATAATAAACTAGGACAGATCCATTAACGTTGCGACAATCATAATAACCTGTACAGAAGTTCACTGTTCTGTTCATAGCCAAGGCAACAGTGAAAGTCTTCCAGCATCTTACGTAGGTTGACCACCGATATGTAGCCTTCTTTGTTTTTATCCTGTTGCAAAAAAGCCTTGTGGAAGTCTTGGGAGCATTCATGGTACTTCTCTCTAAAAGAAAGTCGATTTCCAGTTCAGCTTTCTTGTTAAAGCAATATTCTAATTTCTTGGCTTGCAAAATGCCTATCAGGCCTGCACAAACAGGTGACCCACCAAGCGCAACACAGCCTACCAGCCATGTCTGTTGGCTCTCCAGGGGCTCAAGAAACCTCCTGTTTTGGCCGACTGCGTCAGACTGCAGCAGTTGTGGGGTTTCAATCAGCTAACAGTCACAATATATGGCTGACTGGCCTGCAAGCAGCTTGGTGGGTCACAAGTTGTGAAGCCGTGATTTCGTACGGGAGTGGGGTAGGTTTGGGCAAAGTGATGGACATTCTGCCTCCATCGTATTCAGCTTGTGATGCCAAAACACAGAGCCTCCCCATGGACCGTGTTGTGTCGTGTGTATTGCCCCAATGTGTGTGAAGCACTACAAACACTGAAGATACACTATATACATGTTACATGGTTCTTGATCCTTGACAGCATCTTTAGATTAGAAGTACCATATAAAACTGCAATAGAATAATGTCAGCAGCAACAATCTGGAATCCCTAAGCCTAAGCAGCTAAAATGATAGCTTTGCATTGCTGCTGCTACATTCCACGTATACCTTCCAGATCAAAACATTAAAAAAATGGGCAATCAAAATCTTTCTTTCTATCCTTATTTTTAGAAAACGGAGACATTCAGCCGTTTCTTCAGCTGAGTAAATGGTTGCCAAGCAGTAATTATTCCAAGCGTGGCAGAAAAATTGAGCACCAAGTATATGTTGTAAACTATGGATCAAGTCAGGCTGCCAACCACCAACCCCCCACCCCACCCCAAAATAAAAAAACACTACCCAGTCTTCACTTGCAAATGTTTTGTATTTCCCTTGAAGTGCTGGACAATCACTATTCAAATGTTTCTAATTTGGAGTATTTGTTCCTCTTGAGTTAAAACAAAAGGAAAAAATTATACACCCAGATTTCCCCCCTTCTTGAATATTAAGTTTCTCAGACCCCTTTGTCAGTTGAACTGTGTCTAAACTGTAAGCTAATGAACACATTTTACAAAACATTTAGGATGAAATTGAAGGAGCAGCATATAACAGCATTTAGACTCTGCACTATGAATAGCTAGGGCTTTAGCTTGAGTAATACAGGTGGTGTTTTGTAACTGGAGAACAAAGAATAAGCTAGTACCATTATAGAGAGAGGTCCCCTTCTATTATTGCCATCCCCATTAAAATAGATAAATGTTGATGAAGACTCTGGGACAAATATCCTTTCCATAACAGATTTTTAATTGGTTGAGCAGGGGTGGGCAGGAGTCTCAACAAGGTCCAAAGGTTAATTTGCAAAACACATGGCATGAAAGTAGTAGCGGTAGCATTTCCCACTTTGTAGCCATACTGTGAAGCAGAACATACTGAATGACTTGGGGCCATCATGCAGTGGGTTTCCCCATTGGTGGCCACCATTTATGTGGATTATTTTGTGGGGAAATTCATTGAGATGGCACCAACTCAAGCAGTGAATTCCACAGCAGATATGGCCACAAGATGAGAAACGACCAACGAAATACAAATCCCACATGGTGGAAATTAACATCATGACTGATTCTCATTTTACTTGGAGCTGTCCTACATCTCAAAGAAGATGTTATTATTGTGGCTCCTTTTCTTCCCATCATTTCTGAAATGTAGATTGTTAGCTCCTTAGGCAAGGCCCTGTCTTTTTTGCTTACTTATGGACAGTTCTGTATAAACAGAAAATAACACCCCCAGCTATGCGGAATTTGAAGTATCTATCTTCTTCCCATCACAAGATGAGAATGGGCATATCTTTATGAATACAGAGCCATACTAACAAATATTGTCTTTTCTTTCATGAGACTTTTAACCCATCACTTTACCAAGGCTTCTGCTTCTGGATTTTTGTGGGATTAAAGTAGGCTCCTTTACAGATGTTTTTTCTGGCATTTTTCTTTCTCTGCCTTTCTATATGTTTCATTACACAAACACTAGCTGGTGCTGTGGTAAAGCAGAATTGTGCTAATGCACCACGTTTTCATGCCATCATCATTCATGGAAATACCACATTCTGTTAGAAAAAACAAGAACCCGACTATAATGGTTGCAAAGAACACCAGTGGCACGAGGTACTGGTTCCCCTCTCTTCGGCACTGGTTAGGCCTCATCTTGAGTATTGCATCCTGTTCTGGGAACCGCACTTCAAGAAGGATGCAGACAAGCTGGAGCGTGTTCAGAGGAGGGCAAAGAGGATGATTATGGGTCTGGAAACAAAGCCCTATGAGGAAAGACTGAAAGAACTGGGCATGTTTAGCCTTGAGAAGTGACGGCTGAGGGGAGACATGATAGTATTCTTCAAGTCCTTGAAATGTTGTCTCACAGAGGAGGGCCAGGATCTCTTCTCGATCATCCCAGAGTGCAGGACTCGGAATAATGGGCTCAAGTTACAGGAAGCCAGATTCCGCCTGGACATCAGGAAAAACTTCCTGACTGTTAGAGCAATACGACAATGGAACCAATTACCTAGGGAGGTGATGGGCTCTTCCACATTAGAGGCATTCAAGAGGCAGCTGGACAACCATCTGTCAGGGATGCTTTAAGGTGGATTCCTGCATTGAGCAGGGGGTTGGACTCGGTGGCCTTATAGACCCCTTCCAACTCTATTATTCTATGATTCTATGATGATGACACCATTGTGTAAAGCACCTGCAAACTACCGTGAGTGAGGAATCATGAGAGCACAATAAACACTTCATGTAGAAAGGCTGATTATCTTATAAGCAAAATAGCAATGATCAAGCAATTGACTTACCTGATCTTAATTATAATTTCATTGATGTCAATGTGCTTCCTGTCCTCTCTTTTGAAATGATCCATAAAGCGTACATAGTCCTCAGCCATAATCCGCTTGTTGAGGCCGGTGTCAGAAGGTATGTTCTCCACACCCATTTTTTGCAGGAATTCTTGATGTGTAAGGTATCCTTTTGCATTAATATCGTACCTTTGAAAATACCAGGAAAGACATATTTCCTTTTGTGAAATACTAAGCTTTAGAGGCCGAATATAGTATACTACTGACTCTTGAGCATTCTAAGTCTGATTCTATGGAGGAATGTGCAGGGAGCCACAGTAAAAGATAAGAATTCCACTGAAATGTTCCACATGCAACTGGATTTTGCAGGAAAGATCTGTCAACAGCTGAGGTAGATGTCTAATCTCCTGCCAATGGATATTTACTGTAAAAAAAACTATGTGAATATGAAGAACTTAAGAACTGCCTTTCTGGATGAAATCAAGATCCATTTAGCTGAACATTCTCTTTCCAACAAGGTCCAGCTCTCTTTGGAACATCACAGAGAATGGAGGTGATGCTCATGACTAATTGCCATTGAGAGATCTGTTCTCCATGAATTTGACCAAGCGTTCTTAAAGCCATTCTGATGTTGAATCTCCTCATAATCCATTTGATTACACACACACCTATGTTCCAGAGCATTCACCAATAATGGCTCATGTCTGAAAGTGATTTGAAACACGTGGACTGCACACCACCCTAGTAGATTTATTAACTTTCTGAGGTCTGTTTAAAATTTCAGAACATAGTTATAATTTATTTTATTTGTTCAATACAGCCCAGTCACCAAAGCTCACTGTAGGTTCCTGATCATAGAGGTTTAGCCCTCCTTGTGCTGCAGGTGACTGCCTGCATAGGGCACTTATCTCTTGACCAGCCCCCCAGCACTCATATCTCCGTGCCCATTATAGCATGCAGCCCCTCCTATCCTGGAACATTCTGGAATTTCCTCAGGGGACTTCTCTGATTGGCCTTTTCTTGCTGTAGAATAGCTCTTCCCTATTCTCTAGCCCTCATTCTCCACCTAGCTTGCCTTCAGGTGCCTCTTTTCAATCCAATCGCTCTGAACCCCTTCCTTCAGCCTCTTTGCTATGTATTGCTTAGCTTCCCTGCCTTCTGCGACCTCTTCCCAGTCTTCAGCATACTGTGTGTGAAGTTTCAATGCCAGCCAGCCTGACGATGTCTTTCCCCTCATGTAAGTAGTATTGCAAACTGTTTAGAGTCTTATTTGGATGTTCACCACACACAGAAGGGTGTGGAGAAGGCCACACAGGGGCCATGCTGCTAGCCTTGCCCCAATGCCTTATGCGGCAGTGGCCATGTTACCTAGACTTCTGCACATTGCTACAGAAATCCAGGGAGGTTGGTCAGTGTCACACAGGATGTTGGAGCAGGGTCAACAGTGCAATTCTGCTGCCCCCTTTTTCACACATGGTTTCCATATTGAGAGAATTCCTGAATAGGGCTCAGTTCTCTGAGCACCTGAATATTCTGAGCCATCACACCAGCTGAACTAATTAGAATCAGAGGCTTTACCTTCACAAGTGCAGTAAAATATAAATAGCAGTATTGTCAATATGACCCTAAGCATGTTTACTCAGAAGTAAATCCCACTGGGTTCAATGGAACTTACTTCCTAGAGCGTCATCACAAAGGGGAAAATCACGTTTCCTTGCCATCGCTTCTTCTGTCCCTCATTACTTCCTCTTTCGAAAGAAGAAGTAAACAAAGTGCACACGGCCCATTCAGAGGCCGTTTTGATAGTGCTGCTTCTCCTGCACAGAGCAGGAGATAGCGGCAAGTTCCACCTCAAAAATAATTACTATTTACTAGGGTCTTTTTTTGTCACGTGAAGAAGGCCAGAAGGGGCGGGAGCTGCGCAGCATACAGATGATGTCATTAATAGGACCCGTGAAAATCCATTAGTGCCAAGTAATGAGCATACAATAAAATTCATGTCTGATGACGCCCCTAGTAAAATGGGTTTAAGACTTTAGCATATGCCTTCAGATGTCTCTTCAAGCTTTACTTGATCAATAGAAGGCAAACAGTAACCTCATTCTAGTGCAATGAGTTTAGAAATGAAGTCCTGGGAATGCTGGAGTTCATGGAAGCTTATTAGGGGTTTCTCAACAATACCACTAGTGGAAGACAATCTTACCACCAATCTTTCCCTGCAATAGACAGCCTTAGGGGGGTGTTGGGTAAGCAACCTCGATTATAGTCAACAAAGAATAGCAGGTTAGAACTGTGGCTATAGATAAATATCCTAGACCTGACAGCTGCCTGTTATAAACTAAAAATGAAGCCCAGAATACATTCAAGAAGCCCTCTGCAAACTGCAGGGGTTGATTGGAAAACAAATTAGTGTGGAAAAAGCTCCCTGAGGAAAGGTCATTTAAAAGAGCCCGGCTTTATGGGTTTACGTATGATATAATGAGGTCTATTACATATTCTGAATATTTAAAATTCAGAGTCAATACTGCTTAAATATTTGGCTAAGACTGTATATATAATGTATGCCTTCTCAGATAACAATTTTCTGTGGGCTACATTACAATTTTCAAAAATAACAATGCCGTTTTGTACTTTAATAGTATATTACGCTATTCTATAGTTTATATCCTAATTTTCTATAGATATAATTAATATCTGCTATTTTCCACTTCAAAATGTTGCTGTGTTGACTGCAGTTACTTTATTTAATCACATGGGAAGTTGGATTTTGTTTTCAAGTTATCAAAAGTAGAGCATGTGTAGCAGATGGCTTAATGCTAAAGACATGCTGTCGCAAGACATCCTTATGGAATAAGAAAAGAAACTGAAAAGCAGTGGGGTAGAAAATAATTTAGTGATGAATCACTGCTAGGAAATAAACCATACAGTCAAGACACTTTGAATCCAAAGCAAATGCACCTGAGTCTTAAACCACATTTTTTATATATACACAAAAAGGAAGGCAGGGATATACAAAATACTAAAACATTCAGCTTCCATTCTGCAAGCATCCACATGCCTTCCTGGCTACTTCTGGAAATACCCACCTACCCTGCTTGTTCTGCACTGACCTCTATTATGGGATAACCCCATTTATGCGGCATATCCTATGGCACTGATGCTGAGTCTGAGATACTAATTCAAAGTATCACCTAATATGAAAATGTTTACCTTAAGTATTATTTCACATATTTTGGAGCACGTTTCTTGTTTTGAGGGATTCCTGTGTTTGTATATTCTTTAGTAATCAGAGCCTTTGATACTATGCTTGTGCCAAATGTCAGGTGTGAAACCTAAGGGAAGTATACTGGCCATTCTGATAACCCGAGGAGTCACTCGGTCAATCAATCCTAACTGTATTTCTATTAGGGATGTGTATCGTATAGATAAAATGTAGGATAACGATACAATATGCACTTTATCGTGCATACGATTAACAATAATGATACGATACAACATCCTACGATCATTATCGGAGACGATAAAAAAACCTACGATAATTATCATATTTGATTGTTTTATCTTAAGGCTCTTTCTCTTTTGCCGTCACATGGACAGAGCTAGAAGGTGGGGTGTGCTTGCTGAGACTGACAGATTCAGTGACCAATCATGCAGCAAGGATTCCAGCAGGCTCCAATCACAATGTTGGAGGAGGGCTGAGTATAAAACCCCCACCCTTGGGTTCCCCATCTTTTTTGGGAGTAGGAGTTGAAAGGAGAAAGGTGGATTTGTTGGAGGTCTGTGTGTATTTTACTACATTTGCTGGCGATTGTAGATTCTTCCTCTATTGATTTTTCTTCTTGCATCTTTCTTTCTGTTCTCCTCTGTGTCTCAGGTTCGTTCCTTGTGTGTGTGCTGCTTCTTGGTTTGATTGAGGGTTAGGTTAGCGTGACTGGGGAGTTCTGTAAATGAGTGTGTTGTTGTTCCCTTCCCTGTTTTCCTGATATAACCCCCCCCCCCCAAAAAAATACAAAAAGAAATTATTCTCTCTTTCTTTCCCTCTCTCTTCGTGTGTTTGTTTGATTGGCTGTGAGTGTGCTGGTGTGTCCTGTAGCCTGCTACACAGGAGCACTACACATCTGTGGCCAAAGCAGCACACAAATTCAAAAAGTGTTTTGGGCAAAGCATACATTTTGCAGCTCCATAATGAAACGCGGCTCTAAGGCCTTACGTCACGTGTGGTTTAAAAATCTAGCTTTCCTTGGAGGAGAGGCAAACTCCCTCAAAAACTCGTTGAACAAGCTATGTCACATGAGTCCACTAGTCCCCCTACCTACAGCCCTTCGGTAAGGCTCCAACTTTAAGGACTAGCTCTTCAAAAATGAAGATTTCTCAGCAGCAGCATAGAGTGAATTACCACCAGAAAAAACAGTGCAAATTCGGACGACACGTTAAGCAACAGAGGGGTTGGGAAACAGTTGCGTTGCTTATCGTGTCTTGTGGGGAGTAACACACAACGCACACACAACCCACAGTACGCTAATCAGATGAATTAAACAACAGAGGGAAACAACGCACTTGCACGTTGTTTAGAACAAAGTCAATTGACTAAAATGTTCTGTGGAGGGGTGCGTGCGTTAATCAAGTGCGTTGAGCTCAACAAGGGGCCAGCTACTGCAAGCACGCATGCCGTGCGCCCATTCGGCACCAAAACGGAAAAGCAACACCACCAGAAGGGAATCAGGGCAAAGGACGGAGGAGGACACGTGCCACCGCCAGGCGCCCCCAGTCAGCCAGGAACAAGGGGCAACCCTCCATCCATCAGGGAGCACAGCAACCCAGGCGACATCGGCCCTCACGGCCGCGCGTCCTCGCCCGTCGCCTCACCCGGAAGCAGGGCCCGGGGAAGCGGTGCTCACCAAGCCCCCCTTCACCCACCCAACACAGCCGGACAGCGCGCACTGGCTATGGCCATCCCCAAGACATGGGGGCGACCCACCTCCACAACACACTGGACGGCCAGCTGCGGATGTTGTGGGAAACGGGCGAAGGTATGCCGGCGACACTTAGGCAGCTGGGCCAAGCGGGCCTGGGACTTCCCACCCGACACCGATGAAGAGGAGGAGGGGGAGGGACCCTCCCCGCATGACATGTCCTGAGCCACAGGCATGTAACGACCCCCCTGGCCTCTCCGTTGAGGGTCCTTGGCAGCATACACCCCCTCCCTATGCCGCGATAAGCCCCGTCGCCTCCCGTTCCTTTGGTAACCATCTCCCTTGGCCCTTTCAGGCCGCCCAAGGCCAAGTAGATGCAGAGGCTGCCCGCTACTATGTTGCACATCCTGGATTCCATTCGTTCGCGGCCTCACTGCCCCTCATTGCAGCCCACTCCCGTCAAGATGGCAGCACTCTCCAGGTCCGCTGGGCTCCGCACGAGCCGCCACGGCCGATGCCACAGGGCCCTACGGTGTGGAGGTTGGTGTGTGGATCAGTTGGCTTGGGTGCAGGGGAACTGCTATGGCCTCCGTGTCACTGATGGCTGTCCTCCCTCCCCTCCTCTTCTCTTCCCCCCTCCCAGGGAAGCTGCACTCCCTCCGCTGTGCCATCCGCAGAAGGCGCAGGGCCCACATGGCACGGCGCCTCCACACCCTGGAGCTGGCCCTGGGAGAAGTCCTGCATCACATTCGATGTCTGGAGAGGAGCATCAGGTGTTGCCGCCGTCTGATCTCCGGCTGGCCGTAGGCCCTTCCGTCGGCATGAGCAAGCTGCACCCATCCCCCCTCTGTAGTGCCCTCGCATCGTCATGAACCGGCGTTGCCCCATCACGCCCCCCCCCCTCTGGCCACTTCCTTCACTCCCCTCTCTTGCAGGTGTGCAGAAGCCATAACAAAGCCGCCTTGGCCTCCCGTTCCCACACACTCCCGTATTGGGCAGTCCCATGCTGGGCGCGTCACCACCCCTCCCTCCGCATTCCCACTCCATCACGCCTCCCGTTGAGCTTGCCTCCCCTTTGGCCTCTGCAGCACGGGTGGCTATATCCCGCCGAGAGCTCGCTACGGCCGGCTTGCAGGCGGCGATCCAGGCGGCCACGCAGAACAATGGCGACAGCGAAAAGGAGGACATGCTATGTGCCCGGCTGCGCTACCTGGGTGGCACCTTGCCCACAGGGCCGACGTTCGGGATGGCCAGCGGTCACTGGCCCCTTGGCACTGCGGAGGCCTTGCTCTGTTGCCGGGCTGCCATCTTGCCACTGCTGCGCAGACGTGATGCAGGCACAGTGACCATGGGGGCATTGGCCAGAGGCAATTTACTCCATGGCAACATTGGCCGACCTCCTTGATTAGCGAGAGACTGTGCGCAGCTGGGTGCTCCCCCGGTCAGATGCCATGTGGAAGGAGATGCAAAACTTGGAGGACTGGGACGACGAGTGTTTCTGGGGAAGCTTCTGCATGTCCCGTGCGACGTTCGAGGTGCTGGTGGCCGAGGTGACCCCTGTCCTGCAGAGGGAGTGTACCGTCATGCGCCCGTCCAGACCAGTCTCTCGCCATCTGACACTGTACAAGCTGGCGTTCAACGTGAGGTACCTGCCGCTGTCGACGATCTTCGGGGTGGACGTGTCCACCACCTGCGAGATCTTCTGGGAGACAGTGAGCGTGCTGAACAAGCTGTACCTGGCCGCCGTCATCCGGGTCAGGGACGAGCGGGAGAACACGTGTGGCTTCCATGCCCTGGGCTTACTGCGGGCGGGCAGGGCTCTGGACTCGACCCACATGTGCATCCTGGCCCCCCTTCCGCAGCGATGAGTACTACAACCGCAAGCAGTTCTACAGCATGGTCCTCCAGGCATTGGTGGATGCCAAGGGGTGATTCATGGATGTCTATGCGGGTGTGTCCGGGCAGAGCCATGACACAGCCGTCTTCTGGAACTCCCCCCTGGTGGCCAAGCTGTCATTGGACCACTTCCTGACCTCCGGGCCAGTTTCTGTGTGCGGGCGTGCCGTGGGTCCGCTGCTCCTGGCCGACCAGGCCTTCGCCCTCCAGCCGTGGCTGATGGCCCCGTACCGCTATCCCCACAATGCCATGCAGCATAAATACAACTACTACCACTGCCGTGCCTGCCTGCCCATGGAGCGCGCCTTTTGGCCGTCTGAAGGAGCATTAGCACTCCATTTAGCTTGTTAGACTTGCAGGCTGACATCATCCCCGACGTCATGGTGTGCTACTGCATCCTGTGCACAACATCTGGAAGTCCTGTGGGGACGTGTTACTGGCCGAGCACCCTGACCTCCCCTGGCCGGGCGAGGACACTGATGCCATTGATGTGGATGGGCGTGACGTTGCGCCGTTGCCCGGACCCGTGAATCCCGTTGGGGAGCGCCGTGCCCGTGCAGAAGCGCCATGGGTGCGTGAGAGTATTGGTGACTGGATCTGGCTGCACTACCCCCACCCCATGTGACCTGCGGCTGTGGGGTTCCTTCTGTGGACTGCCGTTGCTTCCTGGCGGTGCGCCCCTATCCACCTCCCCGTCATCCCTTTCTGCCGCTTGCTGCTTCGAGGTGCCCTGCTCTGCTGTCCCCTCACCACTGTGCCTTCCCAGTCACCTTCTCTTGGCCCGGGGACGACTGGCCTTTCCGATGACTCCACCCGTGCTTCGCAGTGGCCCTGTGCCCATATAACCATTTTTATACGCCATGCTGAATAAAGCTTTTTCACTTTCCCCCTCTCTAGCCCTCTTTCCAGTGTTTGCGGGTATTGCACTCGGGGGGCGGGTTGTCTTGGGTGGGGGCTTGGGGATGTCGGGTGCCCTCGCGGCTGCCGCGCATCTCGTGTAGGGTGGCCATGGGCTGCTCCCGGGGCAGGGCTGCCTGCCATCTGGTTCTGGCTCCTGGGTCTGCATGTCGGCCAAGGCTTGCCTGTACATTGGCTGTGCTAGACCTTCCTCAGCTCTGGATGGGGCTGTGGGGCTCTGTGGAGGATGAATCGGGCGGGTGTGCTTTGTGCCCGTCTGATGGCTAGCCGGCCGGCCCATGCCTGGTCCCATCGGGGCTTCAGGTGTGATGGGGCGTAGGTGCCAATGGTTGGGGTACTGTGCCGGGGATGTGGGGTGGCCGCTCTGTCGGTGTGGCCACTCCTCCTGTCTGCTTCTCCGCCCGGGGCTGGTGTGTCCCGCCCAGTGCCTATGAGCGTCCAATGGTGTTGGAGAGGCTTGTCCTCCTGCAGCTTCAATGGCAGCGCTCATGGCTTTCTGGTCGTGGTGTGTGCTGGGATACCTCTGGGAGGGCTAGCGGTGGTTGGTGGGTGGGCAACATGGTGGGCAGGCTGTCGGTCACGGCCGCGTTCGTTGTTAACCACCGGTGCGTTTGCCGGTGTCGTGCAACGCCGGCTGCAGCGTGTTGTGTGGGGAGTGTCGCCTCCTTAACTCCTGGTCAATACACTATTTACCCCTCCGTTGCTTAATGTGTCGTCCGAATTCATGTGTTGCTGAGAGAGCTTACTTCTGAGAAACAGCTGCAGCTGTGCGTCTGAAATTGGGCACAGCTGAGTCCTTTCAAGGCCATCTGTGAGATGCTCAACTGTAATGGACGTCTCTTGAAAAAGGACCACATTTCAACCACCTGAAGAAGTGGATTTTGAAAGCTTACTTCCGAGTAACGCTTGCACCGGTTGTTCTGTAATTTGGCAAACATGACTAGCAACACTCGGTCTGCACTGTCACCAAGTTTCGTACCTGTAACTTGGAAAATTTAGATGTTTTAGGCCTTTCTGACTCAAAAGCAACTCTCTCTAGGGCAAAATGTAGAAACAATATAATATCGTATTTCCAATAATTATGGGTCACCCACGACATTATTGGAGATGACATTTTTTTGGTCCAAACTTCTGATAACAATACGTTATGATAATTTCGGGCGTGCACATCCCTAATTTCTATGTATAAGACTAGTAGATAAAGTTTCCATTCTGTAAGCATACATACCCATTTCTGGAAGTGCCCTTCCTCCAAGCTTAAGTCTGACGGAAGTGAATTAAAAGGCAAAGAACCCCCACAATCCTACATTCCATCCCATGTTTAGCTGGGTTAGTTCTTTGCTCCAATCTTGGCCTCTATAACTTCATATCCTAGGCTTTTACTTTAGATGGGGGGGGGGAATCCCATTTTCACACTTTCTTAGTAATAAGAGTGTCTTAAGAGCAATCCTACATCCCCTAATCAGTGTCCGGAGGATATGCGATTGTCTGGTTTCCTGACTCTGAGCTCGTAAACAGGGGCCCAGAGCTGGGAGCCAGGAAACCGCGCTCCCCACCTGTCCTCATAGCCAGTGTGGAGAGAACCATGCAGACTACCTCTTTGCAAAACTGAGCGCAGAGACTGGAAAAAGGGGATTCCTGGAGGAGGAGAAAAGAGAGGGTTGGCTGCCATACGACAAATCCTATGGCCGCCCTAGCTGCCCTAGTGGAATAAAGAGCAGGAAATAACACTATAAAGGGGTGTATGGAATGTGTCGTGTGGCCCAACAGTTAGCAGCGCACTTCAATTACACTATAAATCAGTAGTGTAGATCTAGCCCAGGTCTTGAACATCTGTTGACCCACAAAACTGAATGCAGCCCACTAACCATGTATTCTGACCCACTAAAGGCTCAATTAACTTCCTTTTTATTGCTTACTCCCTGGGACGGCAAAACATTATGATATCGCCATTCATATTCTGTGAAGCCTGAATATCTTTATATATGGGTTGCCAAGCACCAGGCAAGCTGCAATGCATGGCTGGTGAGCTGCATTGGGTCTGGTGAACCATGACCTGTATGGGCCTGAATAAGACCCATAGGCAATTGAAGACACTCATTTCTGAGTCGGTTGTTGACCTGCCATAGCCAATTCCTCTGAGGATCCAATAAAAACCACACAAGGCAACATGGGAAATATCTGGGAAGTAGAAGTGGTGAGATTGAGAACCTAGATAAGAAAATAATTATGTAAACATGGCCATTTGCATTCTCATATCACTCTTGTCAAGCAAGCTTTTTTGTCTGAAATCAGCAATTAGACATTAACAGGAGCAAGTCGCAGGAAAATGAAACATCGGTTTAGCGTCAGGCATTAAAGTCCATAGGTAAAACTAAGAGGGAGGGAAGGGATACTGCTAGAACAAACTTACCTTGCCCAGAGTTTTTCAAATTCTTTTGGGTTCAGAGGGATGCCACATCTATACAGGACGTCCTTCAGATCCTTTTTCAGAATTATACTATTTCCATCAATATCATATTCATGGAAATGCTAAAATATGAGATGTCTTTAATAGCAAGGCGAGCGCATTTAAAAGCAAAAAACAAACACTTCTTCTATGAACCCCAGCAGTGATAGGAACTGGAAATAAAAAATAGAATTGGGTCTGGGGATGTGTAGGCTGCCATCCTGAGCAGTGACTGAAGAGGACCGTGGGCCGGGCACCAATAGAAGGAAGAAGGAAGAGTGGCCTGGTCTGCACAGTCCAAGTGTTGTAATGGAACAGAATCCAACATCATACGCTGTATGTATTGTATAGGTTCGCAATACAAAAAAACTCCACTTGGGCCTTAATGCAGTAATTTCCAAATTGAGCCCTGGGGCACAAGACTACGCCACAAGAAAGCTGTTAGCTAGTGTGCCTTGAAATAAACTGATTGAATAATGAAAGGCACCTGTGTACCCAAAGTGCCCACCCATGGATAATTACTGCCCACTATGCCTCTCTTCCTTCTAATAATCCTTTGCTGGATGCAAGTAATTCTGTTGAGTCTCCACATTGGGTATGATTAGATCGCCCAATCACTCCTCAAGCAGAGGCTCAGCAGAATTCCCCACTATCGCCTCAGCAGAGACTGCCTGCAGGCCTGGCACCAGCTTGCCCTTTTATCTAGTTTAGGTGATGACTGCACTGTGAAGTGAAGCATTGGCCAAAGCTGCAGCTGCCCACCAACGTCTTCTCTCCAGAATGCCTTTGGGTCCCACGACATCGGGATCCAGAGGTATTCCGGGGAAAAGGAGATGGTGGTTGGCTGCAGCCTTGGCTCATGCTTTGCAACACACACGCTTCTGAAACTGAAGGGAGCGGGGAGGGCACTTTTGTTCACCACCACTTGGTAAAGTTACTGGGGGACACAAGGGTGGAGTGTGTGGGCCCTGAGGGCACCTTGGCCAGAGTGCCTAGCTTCCTGGTGCATCTTTGCTTGAGTCACTGCTAGCGAATGGCGAGCTCTCTGGGAGCTTGCCGAGTGCTGCCTGGCTGGCTCTCTTCTGACCGAGCCAGCCTGGCAAGTGCTTGGTGTTGCATGCGTCCAACGCCACTGGAAAGTGTGCAATTCCCACGGCATGCCATTAGCTTGCTGGGGGAACAGCGCAGTTTCCAGAGGCTTCAGATGTGCATTTTCCCTCCCTCCACCCCACCCCGTGCCCATCCTTTTAGCCCCAATGGGCAAGGGAGGGGAGAGAGGCATAGGAAAGCGTGCTTTCCAGGCCTCCGGAAAGTGCGCAGATTCCCCCACCTATGGTAATGGCGTGGCTGGGGGAATCTACACACTTTCCAGAGGGCAGGAAGGTGCGCTTTCCTGCCCCCCCTGTACCCATCAGGACCTGAAATGGCCTCTTTCAGGCCCTGATGGGCGTGGGGGGGGGGAACGGGAAAGCCTCTGGGCCTTTAAGACTCCCATCGGCGGGGCAGGGAGGCCATCAATGTGGCGGGGAGGACTACTGCAATTTCCCCAAAGCTGGGGAAATGGCACATTCCCCCCCCCCCCCCCCCCGTGCCCAACAGGACCAGGACTACAATCCACCGGGCACTTTCGCCGGAGCTCAAGAGGGCTGAGTGCGGGGTGTCTGGCAAGCTTGCAGGCCCGGGCGGATGTTCAACCCACCCCACTGCCCTGGCTTTACCTTCTTCCACCCAAGCGGCATGTCCAGGATAGTAACTCAAGCAGAAATATCATGGTGTGGGGTCCAGTTGGAGTGGCTAATTCATATACCTTTTGGAGGTATAAGAAACTGAAGTGAACTCTCCAGGGTTGTTTCAGCTATCAGAAGTTTTGAAATCCTGCCTTAGGTAACTCCAAACGTCGCCCCATTGCTGCAGAAGCAGCACCAACAGCCAATTTGCGTACATATCTATAGTGGGGGGTGGGTGGATCTTCTACTACATTTTTAATGGCTGAGAAGCTCAGCAGATTCAAATCAGATACTGCAATACATTATTTATAAACGTATCACTTGTTTTGATCAGTAATGAGCTATTTGTTTATTGTAGTTGAACGCCTGTGCGTGTATGCTTTTTAAAAAAAATTATACGGTCAAAGTAAAACATTGTCTGAAGCTCTGAAATCTTTTTTAGACAAACGTATTTGTTTAAAGGCTACATGAAGCTTACCATGGCTAGGTCATTCCATCTGCTTTGTGCTTTGATGGTAAGATAGTAATGAGCTTGTTCGCAAGCTAGGTCCGCATTCGCTGCTATCTGTTTGGGTCTCAGAAAGAAAGAATTATTATGATAACTAACTGTGGTCTTCTTTTAATGGGATCATTACTATCCCACAAGGTTTGTTTGTTTGTTTGCTTCCTTTTTATATTTGTACAGATAGCTTTAAAGGCTCATCTCAGACATCTGCATACAAATGAATTCCTTATAAATATTGCCACCCTTCTCCAGCTGCAAGTTAGGAACGATCCCTTTAAAACTTACGTTAATCCCTGCTATCACTTGCAGATGCAGATTGGTCAAATTGCTTAATTGCAGCAGAGATATGAGGGGGAAATATTTGTAAGTCAAAGCAATAACATAAAAGACAATGTGCCTACGAGATCTGAAGCAGCTCAGGCAAATTATTACTAATTTTTAGATTAGCACTAGCTGCTTTTTTAATGGGCAACACTAGGGTGACCAGATAAAATCCAGGTCAGGGCTCATGTAACTTTAACAGTTGTGGAGAAAAGGGAATTTCAGCCAGTGTCCTTTGCATGCAATTAGTCCCTGGTGAAATTCCCTCTTCATCACTACAGTTAAAGGTGCAGGCACTATACTTGAGTGACCATATACAAAAGAGGGCAGGGCCCCTGCAACTTTAACAGTTTTGATGAAGAGGGAATATCATCAGGAACTAATTGCATACAAATGACACTGGCTGAAATTCCCTTTTCTCTACAACTGTTAAAGTTACATGAGCCCTGACCTGGATTTTATCTGGTCAGCCTACGCAACACCGAAGTGTTCCATTGCGAGCTCAAGTTAAAACCACTGGGCACGATCCAGCAAAAGTAAAGGCCTCATTAGGTGACTGCACTTAAGAATGGGGAGCAAGACACCTTTCTCAGGGTTCTCAATTGTGCAGACAGAGCCTGTGTGCACACAGAGTATAACACACTGGCTCTTTCACAAGACCAGCTAAACACTCACGAGCTTCAGGGCAAGAGTGGGGACAGTAGTTAGGACTATATTCCACCCCTCACATGTTCATCACATGTGAGATGACTTTATTTGTGACTTGAAGTCCTGTTCCTGGAAGGTCAGTGGGACAAACGGTTAAACTAGATGTGATACACAAGGAGAAAGACAGCAAGGTGAGCTATTTCGAGTGGCTAGAGAAGAAAAGGTACATGAGCTCATCTCCATCATCTCTTTTGTCTCTGTTCACAGCCTCCCGAGGCTGATTTTCAATAAATAAGATTTTTTTTAAAAAAAAAAGCTGAAAGGAAGAGCCACATGACTGCATGTCCCATCTAATTTTTCATTTGCTCCCAAGTAAACTAGCATGAGATTGCATTGAAAGCACTGGAATGGTGCATAGTTGTGACTCACATAAGTCCTACTGATTTTAATGAAACCAATAGGCATTCTACAAGTTATGCAGACTGAGATAGAAGAAATCAGGGTTTTAGCATTTCAGGCGGTGGGGGTGGGGAGGTCATATTTGTATTTCTCCCTCCCCCCTGGCTGGGGAATGCTGAGAGTTGTAGGACCTTTTCTGTATATACATGCATAGGATTGCACCGTAAATGTTTTTATATTATTTATTTTAAGATGTGCAACCCATTCTCTGCTATGGGCTCAGAAGACAACAGTTTTTCTTGGCACATATATCTTTCCCAAACTTAAATGAGCTTTTGCTGGGTCATGCCCAATGGACCCCCACAACATTCAAAATGCAAAATTACAGTTTAAAATTTTACACACAGGCTGAAGGGCTAACTAGACCATTTCAAGAGAGCTTCCAAGCTTCTGCAGGAAACCTTAACAAGTCCTAGATGCATGTATGTTTACCACAACAATTCTAAAACATGAAATATTTCAAGTTGCTTTTCATCTAAGCAACACTCTGCCACACCTTGCAAACTACATCTAGCCCACTTCTATGGTAAAATGGAATAACCAATGAAATCAGTACCTCTCCTACTGCAAGATACTCAGACTGCGATACTCAGACTGAGATACCATATTTCTAAATTTATTCTTTTTGAACTTTTTTACAAAAAATAAAAGATTTTTTTTAAAAAACACAGCAGAACACGTCTATCTATCTATCTATCTATCTATCTATCTAATCTATCTATCTGTGAGTATGTGTGTGTATACAAAAGAGAGGAAGGGGGGGTGTATGCTGCTTTTCAGACAGAAAGGCATCCAAAGCAGCTTGCAAAAATAAAACTGAAGTGGCAGGCAGCATCAACAATAAATTATCTGGGGGAGCAAACATACAACATTAAATGCTCACCAAAAAGCAGCTTTCACTTGCTTTCTAAAAGCCAAGGCGGACAGGTCTCTAGGAGTTGGGGATGGGTGGTCTGGGGGACAGTCCACTAACTAGCCCAGCATAAGAGGGGTTTCCCAGGTGGTCTCCCAATTAGGTGCTAATCAAACCCAGATTTGCTTAGCTTCAGCAAGGCTGCTACATCACCCACATTGGAGGCTGTATCTGCTAAAAAATTCTCTCTAGAGCGAAAAACAAAATGCAGAGAAGCCTTATCACTGGATCTGTCACCTCAAAATGGAAGCATCCACCCAGCATAATAATAGGTGAAAATCCTTTATAACTAGAGCTGTACCAAGGATGTTCAAATTCGTGATCATATGTGTTCATATATCAAACATATGATAAAACTACATCATAAGTTCATGTAGTAGCTTCGCTTGCAGAATTCTGACATAAAGATTTGAAATAACTTGTTTGGCAAGGTGAATTGGCAGAGGGGGTCCCTGTGGAGTTACACAGCCAGCAACATCAGGTACAGTAGCCATACTAGAGAGTTAAGCTAATCACTTAACAACTTTACTCTTTCACCTTAAAATGATAACAGGGATCAAAGCTAGACAAGGGCAAGGGCTACAGTTGAGTCTAAGTTAAGTACTTTTAAATTCAAATTAGATGAATTTGGGTTGAACTGTGCCCATTATTTCTATACGGTTAAGTTGAAAGGTGAAACTGAGCATTCACATAGGCAGGTAAAATAAACCAAGGAGAAGGCCTCAGCATGAAAGCAAGAAGGCAGCCCAGTGCATTTTAACATAAGGGCTAGAAATTCTGTGTTTTTAATACAAAGGAGATTCTCAGTGTACTGAAACTTTCAGCAGACAGAGATCAAGTTCTACACTGACATGATGGGCATATGGATTACACTTAGCGCAGCCCAAAGTCCTTTTGAATGAAACCATGTACATTACACATTCTCATATTAATCTTGGCTATACGTATAAATAAGATAGCCCAGTTACTGTAACACAGCAGAGTCAGTATTCAAGAGCTCTGGTTGCTCCTTGTTGTCACTAATATTTCTCACAATTGACATAATAATAACAAAAAAACTATATCGCTCTCACGTCAGATAATGTTCAGAACTAAAGCTAAAGACTGAAAGGCTAGCAAGACTGGCCCAAGACATTTTGATGCCTGAGTTAGAACAACAAATCCCTCCCACCCCAAGGCAAGGTGCATAGTACCCAAGGGGGGCAGCTATTATGCCATCCGAGGCAGAACATTTACTGTGTCTCTTCTTCCTTGGCAGTAAAAATGCAACACCAATAGATTTATAACACTAACAATTTGCTGCCCTTTCATGATGTTCAAAATCAGCTTAATCCACCACACTCTGGCCAATCGCAGAGCTGGACCTGGACGCTAGTTATCAATGCAGAGAAAAGCACAATCAAACTCACATCTTAAAATGCATGTGATATTTAGCATAAATTTCAGCAGTAAAGAGGGAAGATTTTTATACAATTCTGAAGATGCAATAGATCTGCTTCACCTCACCTATCACACTGCTATGTTTTCAAGCACAATAGCTGTGAGTAACTTCAGATGTACCAAAAAGCAGAGGGGACAAGGCTTCGTAATTAACTTGTAATTCTCATTCCCCGATCTTCTGCATCACATCTGAAATTGTTGTTGTGCATCTCCCCTGGTGGGAGGCGTGTAAGCTGCCTCTACGGTGATAACTTGAGCATCTCCCCACTGGGGGAAATACACAAGATCAATTTTGGATGAGACTGAGAAATAGAGGAAACAGTAAGTGCAAGTCAATTGTACTTCCCATTAAGCTGCTTATCATCACATCTGAAACTGCCTTGAATCTGTTGAAGTATAGTAGGTCTTATTCTTAAGAAAGTACTTTGCGCTCTAAATCTGGAGTAGATTCATTTCCAGAAGTGAATTGTTCTAATGTCACTGTACTGAGAACAAAGTACATATTCCTTTTAATATATGGGCACATACAGCAATGGAATTTAACTATTTTGGACTTTTTGTCAAGCAGTTTCCCACAAATTGTGCCCAATAATTTAGAAACCACAAAATTGATTCAAAACTCTTAAAATTTGTGTCACTTGGAAGGTGCCGCTCAGTTTGATCACCAAAAGAGTTGGTTCAGTAGACTGGATTCAGCATGGTATTTACTTATTTAAAATGTGTATATTCTGTCTACAAGGCAGCTTACAAATGTAGCTATGGAGAGGTTTGATTTTTAAACCCATAAATAAGTCTGAAGAAACCAAAACAAGTTGATTCACTGCCAAATGTGCTTATGTTCCTACAGTGACCAAATTGGCCAAGGGCCTGTTTTTTCCAATGCTATCCAATAGTAGCTTGTATCTTAATTTATCTTAAATCCTTAAATATGCTATACAATATAGTCTGCATCTTATAGTAGCTTGTATCTGGCTAATATAATGATAAGATAAAACGAAGTAAATTTATGAGATTGCTGCCCTTCTTACTTGTAAGACGGGATCAGCCAAGGGCGCATCTCTTTAGTTGCATGTACTTGGAACAACTGAAGGAATTCCGGATAGTTTAATGTAGAAGCCTCATTCATTCCCAAGATACCAAGCAGACGTACATATTCCTTGTCTATCATGCTGATCATGAAGCTATTCAGGAGGCGTCGGAAATCAAGCATGGTGATTATACCATCATTATTCTGATCTATTTTACGGAAGGCAATGTATGGATCCTAACAGGGAATATTCAATTTAATATCAACATTTGATGTTTTTTCTTTTCTTTTTAAACAAATCACTGAATGTAGCACCACACCAACTATACAACTAAGGATGCATGTTTAGATGGGGGGGGGGGGAAACCTACAACTCCCAGCATTCCCCTGTCAGTCTGGCTGTATAGAGCATCCTGGGAGATATAGGATGTTTTTCTGTCTAAACATGCATAGGTTTTTAAATGAATCTTTATTTCAAATTATTCACAAAAGACATAAATTTAAGACTTTTATTTATTTATTTATTTTATTTATTTATTACATTTGTATACTGCCCCATAGCCGAAACTCTCTGGGCGGTTTACATAGGACAAGTTACATAGGGTAGATTTGGAGATTCCTTTCTTGAGTCTCCAAAGCCAGGTTGGACAACCATCTATCTGGGATACTTCAGGACAGCCTTCCCCAACCAGGTGCCCTCCAGATGATTTTGACTACAGTTCCCATAAATCCTTGATCATTGACCATGTTGACTGGGGAAGATGGGAGTTGAAGTTCAAAACATCTCAAGAAGTTGCACCAAATTGGGGGAGGCTGCTTTAGGAGCTATTCGGCCCAAGGTTGCATTCAATGGGCCATTAGATTTCTTCTAATTTTCTTGACTTGAACACACCATGAAATGTTATCCCCCTACAAAAGGTTAGCCAGGTTAGTTGAACCCCCACATACTTAGCCAACATAACTTTAAAGAGAACATTTTCAGAGTCTCAAATTCCTCGAAAACAGTTCTTTGGAACACACTTAACTGGTAGCTTCACAGCTTTATCCCTTAGGGGCTACTCAGAATCATTGTCAGATTGTTAAGAAGCTGGCTACATATGAAACCGTGCATGTGGTAAGCAGTTTGGCTCTGCTTGCACAGAACACGAAAGGCTCCCTTCCACAGACTACCCCTACAGTTGTGGTAAGCTGGAGAAGTGTGAAGTGCTGGCTTGCCCATCAGCTCTCCTGGCATTCCCAGAAAGGAGAGAGCCCCAATATATCAAATCCACAGCAGTTGCTCCTAGACTTAGGAATAATCATCCAACTCATTGCTGCAAGTCAAGGTTTTCTTCTCTTCTGATGCTTATCTCAAGCTGCTAATCTTCTCTGCCCCTCTTCTCCGATAAAGCCCAGACTGCAGAGACAGGTCAAGTCCTTCCCTCTGACAAGGAATTACTGCTGTGCCTTTGATAACCTGGGTCTCCCTCCTTCCTGGAAGAGCAGGGAAAGGTGATGGGTCAATTAGCACTTCAAGTCTCTGCAGTCCCCCTGCCTGTAGGGATAGCTTGTGGAGGGAACCCTCGGGTTCCTACCCAAGCAGAGCCATGCTGCGAGCAACATGAGCAAATTAATGCGCAAACCAGCTCCAAAATGGGGCATGCCTGAATCTTTGTGTCTATAGTGAAGGAAAAGTGCTTATAAGGAAGCATCCCTAGGACCCAGGGTGTGCATCTGGACCATCCTTTTCCTTACCATAACTGCAAATGAAACAAATGTGCAAAGAAATGCAAATACTTATCATGTAACAATGTTATGACTTGAATCGATAATAACAAAGAGCTGAATGTAATTACCCCATATTCTTCCACAAGTTTATCACTATACTGGCTGAGGCATTCTTCAGCAGACAGGAAGTGACACTTCTGTGCAGTGGCTTGGCGATTTGGAGAGTGTCCATTCAGCCTGGAATCTGAAAGAGTTGCATCAGGGTAAAGCAACCAACACTTCACATGATGTTTTGCATGAATAACTGACATTGCAACCCAGCATGCTACAGTGGTTGGAATGTCAGACTAGGACCGAAAAGACCCAGGTTCAAATCCCTACTCAGCTTCACTGGGTGACCTCTGAACCAACCTACATTGCAGGGCTATTCTGAGGATAAAATGGCAGGGGGGGGGGGAGAGAATCATGTACCCTGGAGAAAGGGTGGGATATAAATGTATACTATAGAAATGTATAAATCATTTGATCAGTAACTTATCTAGGCTGACCATATGAAAAGAAAGACAGGGCTCCTGTAACTTTAACAGTTGTAGAGAAAAGGGAATTTCAGCCAGTGTCAGCCTAACTTATCAAGACAATATTTTTAAAAACACTTCATAACCTTAAACCCCAAATGTCGCACACCTCTTCACAAGTTTGACCTTGAAGTGTTTAGGCAATAAAGATATTTGGTTGTTGCTAACATAGGGCTGCATCCAACATTAGCCCTCCTTGGAGTAGATTCATTGAAATGAATGGGGCTTAATCATAACTTAAGTCCCATTTATTTCCATGGGTCTACTCTAAGGAGGATTAACATTGGGCACAACCCATGTATAGCTCCCAAAGAAGCAAAGAGGGAAGAAGAACAGCGTATGGACTTGTTTGATTCCTTAAATACCAGCATACAGGTATTCGGCAAAAAGCTCTCTCTGTTTGTTAGCCGACTAAGAGATAGGGAATTGTTACGTGTGACTATCATTTATTGTATTTCTATACCGCCCAATAGCTGAAGTTCTCTGGAACGTTTACAAAAATTTAAACCATCAAATACAAACCACAGTATAAAACAAACCACAGTATAAAAAGCACAATATAAAAGTACAACATGAAAGCACAACCAGGATAAAACCGAGCAGCAATGAAGAGACTGAGCCCTCATCTTGACGGTGCCGCCGTTGTGGCGTAGCGGCAGCAGCAGGTGGCACAGCCTACATTGACACTCTTCCAGCCATCTACACTGGAAGGAGAATCAAGGCGGCTTTTCCTGCCGCCGCTGCTGCAGCGCCTGTGCCTCCCCAGCAGCAGCTGGAGGGGCGGCTGGGAGCATCGACTCCCCTCTTCTAGGGTATGTTTTTTTTATTATTATTATTTTAAATGGGGGGGAGTGGACTGAGGAGGCAGTGCAGTGAGCTTATGGCTCACTGGTCCATCCCCTTCCCTGCCCAGCCCGCTCCGCTCTAAATAAATCGGGGTAAATGCCCAACTTTTTTTAGAGCAGAGCTTTGGGTCTTTTCCCCGCAGTAGCTTCGGAGTGGTGGCGGCGTAATGTAATCCACCTGCCACCACTCCAAAGCTACTGCGGGGAAAGGACCCGTCTAGAGGTACCCTCATACAGATTTAAAATACAGATTTAAAACAGCAAAGTTAAAAGACTAAGGCTGTAGGCTGTTAAAATACCGGGGAAAAGCATGTTGCATGAATATTATCTTATAGGTTTGTTGGGAAGGGGAGCATGTGGGCCCATCAGATGTTGCTGGACTCCAACTCCCACCATCCCTCAAATTGGCTATGCTGGCAAGTGCTGATGGGAGATGCAGTCCAACGACGCCTGGAGTGCCAAACAGTCCCCTCTTACGATTTTATTTCCACTTGTAATTATTATTATTTTAAATTGGGTCTAACTGCCTTCGCCCACGAGGAGGGGGAGGAGGCCCACTACACATGGTACTCTTCTCATCCTGCAGCTGTAGCAGCTTTTGGGGAAACGGCTGACCCTTTTCTTCCTCAGGGAGTGACTGGTTTTGCTTATTAGGGCGCTCATTCTTGGAGCTTTTCTACATGAGGCTGTTGATCTACTGTGTCTACTTTTGGTTTTGTCACAGAATTGAGATCCGGGCACCACGAGGAGCGTGGCCTCTAGGTTGGCAGAACGGTACAAATCCACAAGAGGAAATCACACTCCCTTGCTACGTTTTCCTTGCACAAAAAGGACTTGCCAGAAGTACTGGTCAGACACAGAAGCCAAATTGGAGGGTCACAACATGATCTGAAGAACCCATAAATAGGGTGACCATATTTTGGAAACCAAAAAGGAGGACAACATGGCCGCCCCCCAAGGGGGCGTGCTCCCCAACATGTCCGGCACTGAAGGGGGCATGCCCACCCAAACATGGCGTTGATCACATGTCTGATTTCACAGCACGTAATTAAGACAAACCTATTTTACATAACATCTTAATGTTAAAATCACTGAAATAAAGAACACTCACTCACTCACTCCTACTTTTGTAGCTTTTGCTGGACTTTAAAGCTTTTGCTATGCTCTGTGCGATACAGTCTCCCTTTCCCTCAAATATCTTTTCTGACTGCAATTCCTTCACTGGATGACCATAGTCTCACCTTTCCTAACATTTAACATTCTTTCCCCATCACCTTTCTCATATCCATACTCACAGATTCAGCACTGAACAAATGAAGCAGTTGACAAGTTCAGAAAAATCTAGTACAACAAAAGAGCAATCTAGCATTCAGAAAGAGTTAAAATACTATTACCCTGCAAACATTAGCCATGGAACAAAATGGACTAAAGGGTTGTTCCGGTTATTTCTCACTAGCACATCTTAGCTTGTTTCAACATCTGGTTTATCAGTGAGAAACTAATCTAAAAATGTGTCATTCTACATCTGGTTCATTAGCCATGTAAACAAGACCATGGCCAGCAGCAATACAAAGAAAGGCCAGAATGGATGCCCATTATCTCAGTACAAGACAAGGATCTTTTCCTCCTTTTACCCAAATATCTCCTGAATTTACGCTGCCTCAATGTGCAGAGAACAGAAATCCCAATCAGGGACCCTAACAAAACTGCCCAAAGAAACCTCAGAAACAAGTCCCATCGATTTCAATAAAGCTTACTCACAGATAAATGAATATAGGATCACAGCCACATCTGTTCACCTTTCTCTAGCAAGTGCAAGCCCCTCTTGTCAAGGAGAACTATGCCATAACCAGAGCCTGGCCTCATGGATCATGCAACCAGCAGGTGCTCTCCAGAAAGATGCTTTCAGAGCCTAGCAGATCCAGACACTCAGAAAAGACAATCCACACTATGCACTCACATATTATCTTGCTGGGACAGGACAATTCCCAGCATGACCAGATACAAAAGAGGGCAGGGCTCCTGCAACTTTAACTGCTAACCTTTCACCAGGTGGGGGGATGGTAAATACACAAAGCCACACTGTAAAATAATCAGAATCTCAAAGCCATACAGAAAAGCAATGTTTGGAACGGAGCTGACAGTTGTAAGAGTGTGTACCCCTTTGCATGTAGTATAAAAATAATCAACAACATTTGCATCAGCATCAACACAAAAGCAGTTCTGGAGCCACATTTCTTTTTGTTACAGGAACAAACCAATGATGGTGTTAATGATGGGGAATCCACTTATTTAAGGCAAAAATAAAAAATCATTCACACACACACACTCACCCAAGGTAAAATAATAATAATAATAATAATACACACACACCTCACACATGCTTACCAAAGGCAATAAAAATTTAAATCCACACACCACTGCACACTCACCCAAACAGATACAACAAAGTCACTGCTCCAGAGTTCTATCAATCTCCATGTTAAGTTATTACTGAAAGCACAGAGCAACAATCCCAGTGAAAATCTCCAGATATGATAATGACCAAGGTGAAGATGAATTGATACCATTATATTAATACAAAGCACAGTTATTAAAGGGAACATTTAACAAAATAAACATATATATGTGTATATATAATATACCAAAATGATCTCCGTTATCATTCAAGGCACAAAGCCCTGCTGCTGTAAACATCTTGCATAAATTGATAATTTTAAGTTGCAATGAGCTGTACACAAATTAAGGATTGAACATTCTAGAGTTTTGCCAGTTTATACGCAAAGTTCAAGATTGCTAGAATGTATGAATTTACAATCAATATCTTCCAATTATGTCAATATTTGCTTCTATATGGTATTTTCATGCAGAAATTGATAAACACTGGCTAGCCATTTAAAACACTTAAATACACACAAGATAGAAACCATCAGCCATAATAGGATTATGACAGTCATTCACCCAACCAGTCTGTGTGTATATATCTATATCTATATCAGAATTTGCTCAAAAATTCCTCTAGCCCAAAGGTCTATTTATAGCTACCCTGCCTCTTTTCAGTTCCTCGTGGCCCCTCCTTTTCCCAAAGCCAAATAAAATGAAGTTTAATGGGTGGATGTAATCCTGGGCTCTGTGCAGCAAAGTCAGTCAGCTCTGCAGCAGCAGTCATCCAGATCCCTGCACCTAGCTCAGAAAGGTGAGAAGAGGAAAGAGGACAGATTCTGCTAAAGTAGGAACTATATAACCAGATTACCACCATAAGCCAAACATGATGATCATATATTGCTGTGTCGTCAGAGCAATAATTTAAATTATGTCTGCCCCTCCTGCTGTCAGTAAGAGTCACAAGCAATTGGCTGAAAGCCAGAAAGTAGTCCTCTCCATTCAGATCTGACCCAAGCTAACAATAAATGACATCCATGCAGTTTTCCATTCACGTTTTCTATTTAAGTAAACTAGCTGGATTGTTCTGAGGTGAGAGGCGCCAAGGCATTTCTGGGAGTTTGAATCCAAAAATAAAAACATTCGCTCTACAGTTTTGTAACCACAAATGTGAATTCGGTGGGGGTGGGGGAAGCATGATGCCAAAAGGACCGGCTGATTCATTTTCCCTCTCCCTGGTAGCAACACCCCGGACACAGAACTACTAGCATTGGGGAAGGCGCGGCAGCACGTTTTCCCCTGCATCTGGCAGATTGCAACATTTACCTACCATCTCCCCCAGCCAATATCCCTTCCCGCGGCCAATCCATGCGCTTGTCCTGCCTCCCGCCCTACTAGCTCCAAATCCAGAGAGGTGACAGCACCACCACCACCACGGTGGCAATTACAACCCACCCACCTCTTCGATCAGCCACACCACCCTCTTCCCCCTCCCCCAGCCCAATGCGGATTGCGGCCACTGGCAAAAAAGAAAAAGAACAAACAAACCGAGCAAACCAGAGACGTGCCTTTCATCCGAGAAGAGGCGGGGTGAGCGGGAGGGGGGCAGGATAATCCCACAGAGGGCGGGCAGATAATCCTGGGCAGGAGGAAAAGATTACCTCCTTTCCCCTCCACAAGTATTTTCTGTTCCACAGGCAATAATCCAGGGGCAGCAAAAGGGTCTGGCTAAGGAGTTTGGAGCAGAAGCCGGGGAAGGGAGGGAGGGATGGGGGAGAAAAAGGCAGCGCAGGTTAAATTCCCCATTACTGAGTGGGCACAAGCCGCCGCCTCCCGGAAGATACCTGCGTGACCCCCTCAGTCCCCAGCACCAGAGGCCGCCACTCGGTTCACTCACGCGACACACGAGAAGCCCCGAGTCACGGGGCAGCCTCCAGCCCGGGAAACCGAAAACCAGCCCCCGTCCCACACGAGCCTGCCTTCTTTCTTCTCCTCTTCGAAAATAAAAGAGTGGAGCCAGCGAGGCTCCAAACTCTGTTCCACGCTCCAGACAAGGTGGGCGAGCGAGCAACAGGACCTTCTGCCCGCCCCCGCGAAGAAACGCAGGCGCACGCTGGCCCCCTGACAGCCCCTCGCGCCGGAGGAATGAGGTTAGGCAGTTACCGGCAAGGCGGCCGTCGGTCGGCTGGCTGGCCTCGTCTGCCCTCCGCTCGCTCAGTTGCACACACGCAGAACCGCCGGCCCGCCTGCCGCTCTCTCTTCAGTGGGCGCCGCTTTGCCTCAGCCCCAGCTCTGGAAGGCTCGGAGGAGCTTCACGAAGCCGCCGCCGCCGCTAGTAGCAGCAGCGCGCGCTGGGCACTCTCGCTCTGTCCCTCTCGAGAAGCGCACATGGCGGGGGAACGAGAACACGCCGGCGCCGCTCTCGCACTTTTGCGCGCGCGATTATTACTACTAGGCTGCTCTTAGAGCAGGACGCGCACGAGCGCCACAGTTGTTCCCCGGTCGGTCTGGTTGGCGGGCACCCGGAAGTGCGGGCGCGCGTCGTTCCAGCCTCTTCCCCGGCCGATCTGGGCCTTGTTCTTGGCCAGCGCAATCGCGCTAGCCAAGAACAAGGCCCGGATGGCGGAGGGGAGGAGGCTGGAATGACGCGCACCCGGAAGTGCGGGTGTGCATCGTTCCAGCCTCTTCCCCGTCCGATCTGGGCCTTGTTCTTGGCCAGCGCAATCGCGCTACCCAAGAACAAGGTCCGGATGGCGGAGGGGAGGAGGCTGGAATGACGCGCGCCCGGAAGTGTCGGTGTGCATCGTTCCAGCCTCTTCCCCCGCCGATCTGGGCCTTGTTCTTGGCCAGCGCAATCGCGCTAGCCAAGAACAAGGCCCGGATGGCGGAGGGGAGGAGGCTGGAATGACGCGCACCCGGAAGTGCGGGTGTGCGTCGTTCCAGCCTCTTCCCCGGCCGATCTGGGCCTTGTTCTTGGCCAGCGCAATCGCGCTAGCCAAGAACAAGGCCCGGATGGCGGAGGGGAGGAGGCTGGAATGACGCGCACCCGGAAGTGCGGGTGTGCGTCGTTCCAGCCTCTTCCCCGGCCGATCTGGGCCTTGTTCTTGGCCAGCGCAATCGCGCTAGCCAAGATCAAGGCCTGGATGGCACGGGAGAGGCCCAATTTTCCGGATTTTGGGGGATATTTTGAAATTTCCCCCCTGGACTCAAATTTGGCCCCCTTTTCCGGGCATGTCCGGGGGGATCCGGACGTCTGGTCACCCTAATGGCCCATAAATAAATGTGAGTGCGGAATGTGAGCGCACAACAGATGCCTTGTGTAGAAATGCCCTCAGAGTAAGCAAGGTTTAGATGCCCACCACCACCACCACCAGTTCGGTTCTATTGCTACCAATGAGGATGAGGAGATGCATTTAAAAGCAACAGCAGTAGTTTCTCCGCATTTCCTTACCATCCTCAAGTAGGGAAGGGGGAGAAATTAGTTCACTTCTTATTTCAACGTGAGCTTCTGTAATTTTGCACTTTTCTGAAATTAGCTGTGGCGATACCCCACATTTCCGTCTCCCTGTGTATGTCTGAATTAGTGTGTTTGGAGAGTGCGGAATGTTGGACTGATTGGGTGTGGCTGGTGATACTGGAAAAGGGAAGGGGGAGGAGTCTATATAGTGTGAGGGAGGGGTTTGTTAGAGTGTTGGTTGGGTGGAGGGTAGTTAGGTGGAAGATAGCTGTGTGTGTTCTGGTCAGGAGTGTATGAAGAGAAATTAAATAGAATATATTAAGGATTTAGGATTGTTAGTAAGATTATTAGAAGTATTAAGAATAGGCAGGTTTGAAATTGATTTTGAAAGAGCTGCAAACAACAATAAACATTTTATTTTAATTTTGCTACCACAAACCACGTGTCAACTTGGCTTTGTAACCTGCTCTCTTAGTTGATAGTTTTTCAAAACCTTAATACCCTTTTCTCCTCTGCTGTTAAGGGAAAAGTGGTGTGTCTTTTTACCCTTCCCTCAGGTATTTAAGTAGTGGTGCTTAGCCTGAGAGGGGTGTGCTCGTCTAGGCCTAGTGTTTGAGGCTGTGGCGGCACATTAGCACTTCTCCAAATTTTGCAATAGTGTTCTCCAATCAAAAAAATCCACATAAGACATATATTAGGAAAAGTGCACACAAAAATACATACATATTAATTTCTTCACATTCAGTGGTTGTTGGATGCATGGGAGCAAGATCAAGGCAGAAGTTGTCACTCTGGAGTTCCGACTGCTTAATTCCACAATCTCATGCACACTTACCCAGAAAAACACACATAGGTTCAGGCTGTTCCTGGCTAGGCTGACCATATGAAAAGGAGGACAGGGCTCATGTAACTTTAACAGTTGTAGAGAAAGGGGAATTTCAGCCGGTGTCATTTGTATGCAATTTGTATCTGGTGAAATTCCCTCTTCATCACAACATTTAAAGCTGCAGGGGCTCTACCCTCTTTTGTATCTGGTCACTCCAGTATAGTGCCTGCATTAATTGTTGTGATGAAGAGAGGATTTCACCAGGTCCTAACTGCATACAAATAACACTGGCTGAAATTCCCTTTTCTCTGCAACTGTTAAAGTTACATGAGCCCTGTCCTCCTTTTCATATGGTCAGCCTAGGATTCCTGGCATGATCCTATCTGCAATGACTAAAAGCCCTGCTGTGGTATTCAATGGTTATTACTCCCAAGTAAGTGTGCATGAGGTTTGCAGACTTCCTTCCTGGGAATGTATTTAGAATTGCAGCCTTATTAGGAAGTACGTCTGAATTAACTCCATGGGGCTTATTCTCCCTGAGTGGCAAATGGGGGTGTTATTCATTTATAAATATTCTTTTTATTATGTCCTTTCTTTTAAAAGTTTATATCCCACCTATTAACCTTAGAGGAAACTCAAGGTTGAAAATAGAAAAACCATCGATATTTAAAGCGATCTTAAAAATCCAAATTAAGAAATAGCAACAATAAGAGTTTGTAAGAACAGCTGTTAAACACAAGACCACTCCCCTCCCCCAGTAAGAAGCATCCAGCTTGTCTCCAAGGGCCCCCAAGCCCCAGAGCTTTTCAGCTTTTTCTTCTCTTCAAGCCAGTGAATGGCTGTGCGGACCAGGTGGCCCAATTGTTAAACACCAGGACATCTTGACATTTATTTTAAAATACTTCCCATCAGTCAGTATTAGCTACATCCTGGTAGATCTGTCAGGAACTAATCGGAGACTTATTTGTACAAAATCCCAAAGGTGCAGCATGGAGCCAAGCCATGGGAGTCCAGCCTATAAAACCCTTCTGTATCAAAATAGATAGACCACCCCCTGTCCTTGCGCACCCCAGGGAATTGTCTGTACTGCCTGCCTTGATTTTCACAGAATTCCCATATAATCTCAAACATGCCAAATTGGCAAAGTCTGCTCTCCTCCGTACGCCCCGCCCACGCTTCAAATCTCCTAACAAAAGGAGAGTCCATTAGCAGTCACATTCTGGCTTTCTATTCACCTCAGATCAGGAGAGAGGCAGGGACCCAGAGACTTCCAGGTGGGTTCAGAGTGAAGTGGTGGGCTTTCCAAGCTTCAAGCTAAAAGGGCGGCAGTGGCATCCCTTCTCCCTCCCACCATGCAGAGAAGGAAAGGTCCAGAGAAGGAGCAGAGGTCTGAGCAGGGGACAGTGTGCTTCTCTTCGAACCTCACCCTGGCTCAGGTTTGGATGCTGCAGTTCGATGGCATTATTTCCGTTTCATTGCTGGGCTACGGGGCCTGCGAGAGGCCATCACTAAGTGGAAGCAGGATGCCGTTCTGAAGCAGCAGGGAGGGGGGGAAGGCGTGTGAGGCTCCTTCTCCTCTCCACCTCGTTCCTCTCGCCCTCCGAGGATGCAGCTCCACTTCAGTAAGGAAGAGCCACTGGACTTGCTTTTTCTTTTAGACGGAAACACGGAGAGAAGGGAGGCTGCCCGTGCTACTGTCTGTAGCAGACCTGGGCCAGCACAGCTATTTTTCTCTTTACATTTCAATCCAGAAGAGAAAGCCAGCTGCAGTAGTGGCTGCTCCACACTGGGAGGCCCAGGCGAGTAGCGTTCTCTTTTGCCTTGTACAGCAATGGACCAGTGGTGGCCTGCATACCTGTGGGAGGGGAGCGGACAGCAGTGGGAGGAAATGGGCGCATTCAGGACCGTGCAGAGGGGGGCCCAGTGGGGCCAGTTGGCCCGGGGCCCACGATTTTGAGGGGGCACTCCCACGAGGAGATCCCCCCCCCCCAGCTTACACTACTGTTTTGATAACGTAAGCGGCCCATCGAGAAGCGAGGAGCCCGCCTTGCGGAAACAGCGCAGGAGCCGTCCGTCGTGAAATTCCAAATGTGAAGAAGCGATGCCTTACACCTTGAATAAAAGTGCTTCCCATTACCTTTTTTTTATAAATCGTTCTAGTTCATAGATGTATTTAGCACTGAATCAGTGCCACTAATTAAAAAATACTTAATGAGCAGTTTGAAAGGGGGGGGCACACACTTCTCATCAGGCCTGGGCATATGACCAGCTCTGCAGGGCCCTGGGCGCATTTGCTCTCATTCCGACACTCTTCCACAATGGTCTCGACTGAGTCATGAGACTCACCTTGCCTCGTGACAGGGCCAGCCCTGGGGAATGGTACCTACACCGTTTCATAAATTAACTGGCCCTTAGATAAAAGTGCTGGGCTCTTTCAACCAATGACATTGTGTACATTACATGTATAGCTGGTCTCAGATTTTTGTAGGAACCAAGGGTGGGGGGGAGTTTCAGTTCTTTCAGAATGAATATGTTATGGTATCCGTAGGTATGCAGTTACCTTCAAATACTGCCACAAAATCAAGGTAACTCAGCCCTCCAACTGGGAATCCTATTTTCTCAATAAGTAGATTAAACTGGTCATCACTCATGGGCATCCCAATATTATCCAACAGCTGACAGAGGAAGAAAAGGGGGGGGGGGAAGATGTTTATTAAACATTAGACACAGACACCTTTAAGTACAACTGGTTTCAACAGTTTAAAGAAACAGTTTAATGAATGCACAGCTCACTCCTACTAAAATCAAATGGGAGTTGCTTAATATTGTCTGGATCCATTCCCATTGAAATCAAATGGGAGTTTTCATCAAATCTTGTTTAGTGATATCCAGAATTATGATTATCACTCAATGGAGCTTACTTTTGAATAGACATGTATAGATTGCATTGTGACATTTCTTTAACTGGGCAATGTCCTAGTTGTAGGTAGTTCATTAAGCTTCCAGCCTCAGCAAATTAGTCCAGGGGGCTGTCTATACATCTTCTAAGACCTGTAGTGGCTGCACAGTGGCACTCAGTCAGTTATATGACGCAGCCACCAACTTGCAGCCACTGTGGCACTTTTCGCCGAAGCTGCATGGTAAAAAAGTAGGGAACTTATCCTGACTTTTTTCTTCGAAGCGAGATCACCATGACCTTTCTGCTGTGTGACTTTGCTCCAGGGTCAAGCTGGGGGTGGATGGTGACCCCTGATTGGTTGCCAGAAGCCAGGAAGAGGGCAGGGTTGTGTTCATTAACT
This sequence comes from Anniella stebbinsi, assembly GCA_029215795.1. Classification (NCBI taxonomy): domain Eukaryota; kingdom Metazoa; phylum Chordata; class Lepidosauria; order Squamata; family Anniellidae; genus Anniella; species Anniella stebbinsi. The sequence continues at coordinate 97,824,024 of JARDYH010000003.1, forward strand.
TCTCTGATGCTGCTTTAATTCCCCACCCCAATTTATATCCAAAACTGCGCATTTGTGGAGGGAGCTTTTACCCTTTATTTTGCTGATGCACAGCTGTGCATCTCCAGTTTGTAAAATAGAGATCTGCTGCATTCCGTTTGCTCTAATGGGGCAAAATTGGGGAAGGGGTGCTCACCCCCCATTTCACCCCATTCCAGAAAACTGGGAATGCAGCAGATCTCTATTTTTATAAATTGGAGATGCACAACAGTGCATCAGCAAAATAAAGGATAAAAGCTCCCTCCACAAATGCGCAGATCCTCCCTTCAGATCCTGCCCTGGTTAACTTGGAACTTTTGCTTCTTCTCAGAACAGTAGGCATAATGGGGGGATGGGGGGAGCTATTTCTTCCACCCACCCCACATGGAAGTCTGTTTTTCCCATCACTGAAAATCTGGGTTTTAGGAACAGCTAGCTCTGCCTTATAACACTGATGGAGCAGAGCCAATTTCATCATACTGCGGAGAATAAGAGCAATGCGCTTTCCTCCCTAGAGGCCTTATCAGAAGAATAGCTTCTGCATTAAATCCTGAAACTATGTATTTGTGGAGAGTCCCATTCAGTTCAGTAGAACTACCTATAAGTAAGTGGTTTCAAGCTTGCGGTCTTATTTAGTGATATTCCCTCCAATTTAATAATCACAAATTATTCCTGTAGTTCTAATTTGGGCACGTTCTTTTGTACTTCCGCTCTAGATTTTTGTCCTTTTGTAATAGTTTCAATGGTAATTATTCTTACCATTCTATTCTATTTTACTTACTTAGTTCTGGAGATTATATATAAAAAATAAGCATCATATGGGTGAATGGCGTCAAAATGTAAAAAAAAAGTGAGAATGCTCTAATTAGCAAATTATCACTCTTTTCAGTAGATTTTAAATGCTTTTGAAAAGAGATTAGCAGCTTTGTGCTTTAGTTCAGGCTTTTTGCTATCAGATTGAATTCTGAATTATAGAGCCACGGGAGTGTGGCATACGAAGGAAGCCATCATTGCATAAATACAATGAAGAATAAAATCTGTCTTGCTACAGTATTTTGGGGAGTTAATGGCTCTGATGCAAAGCTCTGTGTACAGTGTGATGGAGCTCCCATTCAAGTGGGCTTCCTCAGTGTCAGAGTCGCCAATGGAACTGAATACATGAGGCTGCTCCTAACACTGAAATAAATAGGGAAGGCTTTCATATGTGCCTACTTTGTGCATAGAAGAAACTCTAATCAAGCTGTAAGTGTGCAACAATCATCTATTCGAATTAATGTTATGCTCTACAAATACAGATCTGGTGGGCCTTAAGTGGGATTTCTACTGAGCCTATGCAATGGGTTTGAACGTAGAAATTGGGACAGAGCTTCAACTTCCTACTTGAAATGCCAAAGTGCAACTACAGTGGGGTTTAAACCGTCTGACATAGAAGTGTGGCCAAGATAAGGTTGGTCACGCTTTGTTTCATTGTACAGATAGGGGACACAGAGAATATCAGTCAAGAATTTTTATTGGACCAACTAGTCTATACAATACTGGGAAGTCCACCCAAGCTTGATCAGCTGAAAGATATTGTAAGTAGAATGTAAGTTGAAAGTTGCCCTTTAGAATAAAGAAAAGTTTTGAGCCTAGCCTTACCGGACCAATCAGATTGCAGAACCTAATTTCAGTCCCCACCTTTTCTTTGTTTTAAAGCCCTCTGAACTCAGCTAGCTCACCATCGCCACCTATCTTCTACCCATGGCAGATTCCCTAAGATTTTATTGTTAGTTGCCTCAAGGGCCATTTCTTTTTTAGCAAAAAGGTAGGATGTTAATTAAATAAATAAACAAAATTCCTTTGGGCATGTGCAAAGCTTTGGGCATACCCAAAGTGATTACCTGGATCTTGGTCATGGTGCTACCTGTAGCAAGCATGCCCCTACCTAAGAGCCACTAAGCGAAACACAGTCCATCTATCACACACAGTGAACCATCCAGGGTTTAATAAACCTCCTGGGTTGTTGGGTTTTTTGCCTCCTTGCCTTCGGACTGCAGCAACAGAGGGTTGTCAAGCATGCACCTGGTATGCTATATCACAGAGCTGCTGGAGCATTTTCATCTTGCTGGATCACAAGTTGTGTAGGTCTGAGCTGCTAAATGAGCTAGACGACTCTTTGGTGGGCAACGCAACAAGTAACTTTTTCTATGTCAAAATAATACCAGTGGCAAAACAGGGAGCACTGAAAAATTGAATTTTTGCTTTGCACTCTCATTTCGAAAGGGTTTCACGTGGATAGACGCAACTGTGTATGTGAAACAATGCCAGTACCAGTACAGATAGTGAAGCTGGAGAGATCTCAGTACAAAACAACCCGCATAAGTCCGCAGGACCAAAACTAAAAGCAAATACGATCTCATTTACCTTTTTGAAATCAGTTTTGCTCAATGTCCCACTTGCTTGCTTGTTGTAGGCAAGAAAGGCATCTCTAAGGCTAGCTTCCTGTTGCAAGATACCTTCCCTCAGCCTTTCAATTACTTCATCAACAGTTCTATTCTTGGTGTATTTGTAGGCATGGTCTTCAATCTGTTTCATTCTAAAATTGGAAGATTGGCAATGAAGAAAAGCATCTAAAATATCGTTCTATAAAATATTTGATTAAAACATTAATGATCTGTATTGTTGCAGTTATAGAGAGCATATACACACACTACAAATTTACAGAAAGTGACAGTTGTTTATAAAGCTGCAATTAACATGGGGCCACATGGTCAATTTGAAAAGAAAACCAATGTAGACACTACTATTAAACTGACTGTATGACAGAGGATTCTAGAGTTTTGAGGGACTCTATTAGGAGTCATGTAGGTTGAACAGTATGTTAGCGTAAACTTTCATATGTACACCGCTGTGCACCCAAACTTTTTGTGCATTGAAACAAGGAACATGCTCCCTACATACACTGTCTTTTTCACCACTGCAATTTGTGGTGATTGTGGTGTGTGTGTACAGCCCACAGTGGGTTTTGGGGGGCAGAAAGTGGCCCCCTGGAACTTCTGAAGTTGCCCACTCCAGAAGTAAGAAACATCCTTTATCTTTTATTTATTTAGCCCCAGTGTTACCAGTGGGGAAAATTCAATAGGCTCATTAATTTGATTATCCAACCCTTGGTAACTCACAACTGATAGTGTGACTCCACAAAAATTCTCTGGTATTTGATCTGTGATGGCTTATTCAAGTCATCACACTCCATGCTGCAGTTATCAGTTGCTGATGCTGATTAACGATTGCATTATCCATAGCATATTGGGAAAAGCCCTTGCTTATAGAGCCAATGGCCTATAAGTAATGAACTGCACATGTGCTCCCTAAGGGAAAGTAGCATAACACCATGCATTTAATGATTGTACAGCACCGTGTGATTTGAGGCCTTTTGTAAATCAACAAAATCTATTATCATAGTGTGTGCGCAAAGCCAAACACACACACACACACACACACACACCATTCCTAAAATTTGTTATACTGTACAAATGAATAAAAAGTACAACGCCAGATGTGTGGCATGCAGCCAGTGGCAGGTTTAGCTCTGTTACTGAAGGGATGGAGGGATGCTTAGCTCTCACCAGGGGATACCCTCAAGTTCAGCTCTTTACTTTCTCCCATGTAAGGGAATAGATAGCATACACTTCTATGGAGAAAAGTGATGCACTGCACTTGGGGACAATGTTGTGACTGGGTAAAATCTGCCCCAGATAGAGGATGCCCCAGTTCACATTGACAGAGATACTACAAGGTGGTGTAAAGTTCACCTACTAGCCTCCTTGTAAATTCAAGCCACTCCTTCCATGCAACCCACCTGCCGTAACTACATGAAACTGATTGGCAGTAGATGCAGGATAGAGGAAGGAAACTAAATCTGCATGTGATGCATCGTTAACTTATGGAGTTCATTGCCATGGGATATATGAGCCTTCCCCAACCTGGTGCTCCCCAGTTGTATTGGACTGTAACTCGTATCATTCCCAGCCACCATGGCCAATGGAAATAATGGGAGTTGCAGTCCATTACATTTGGAAGGCATCAAGTTGGGAAAGACTGAGCTATGTTGATGGCCATTGGCTTAGATCGCTTTAAAAGAGAATTAGACAAGGACAAGTCTATTAATAGCTATTAGCCGTGACAACTATGGCCTCTGAAAACCAAATGCTGCAGATAAGAAGAGGAGAATGTGATCACCATTGGCAGTGGTGGTGAGGGGAGGTTCCATGCAACCCTAGGATGCCACTGGATTTCAAGAGGGAATTTGGAGGTTCTTTTTTGAGCAACAGAGGAATGTCAAGGGAATCCAAATGGGTTTTGTTAAGGTTTTAAAAAAATCTCTGGAGAGTTTTTCACACTTCTAACCATTTCTAGATCTTTAGCAAGGAACTGTATACATTTAGCAATCACTTGTACAATACCTCTCTAAAAGGTCAGCCAGCTTTTTATCTTCTTTCTGTTGATTTCCTTGGGATGAAGGGGTGCTGGCAAAAGCAGTCAATTCTTTTGGCAAATCGGCGACTCCTAAACTATGTAAGAGCATCCTGTATAGGACCCCTTCTGTAGTATCATCTTGGTATTTCTGGTATAATCTGGAAAGAACAAATTTAAAATAACAATCATGATTTTCCAGATAAATAATGTATGTTACCGGGGAAAACAAAGTCTCAGTGTGTGTGTGGCTCCTATGTTTCCTTGGGTTCAGGGTTCAAGTCACCCCTACCTGGACTGGACTGTTTAGGTAAACACTAGCAGTTAAGACGGAAATTATTACTGCTCAAGAGAACAGAAGAGCAGAAGATGGATGATGGTCAATGCTAAGAACCAGTTGCCATTCCCTCTTCCTTCTGCTTTGAGAGGGAACTCTGCCTAGGCGCACTTCTTCCGTTGCACTTTTTATATAGCTTCGGCTATTGGGCAGCATAGAACTATAATAAATAAATAAATGGTTTTCTGAGTCTGTGTTAATTGGTTAATAAGTTGGATAGATACCAGGTTTTAACTTCAAGAATAGTTTATAAACTTTCTTTTCATGGTGGATTGTTTGGATCAAATACATTTAACAGAATGTTTCTAAACACAGTTTTTAGGGTTGCTATAATTGTTGCTCTGCGTAACATTTGATTCTGTATTTCATTTAAAGGGGATAAAATCACCCTAAGTTACCTAACTCACAAATAAAAATAAAGTTGAGAAGGGAACTGAACCACTATTTTGCAATACTGACCATCCTCATCACAGCTGATGCAAATACATTACATCGCACAGAAAAATTAGATATGTACAGAACTGCATCAAATGAAATGCTCTGAAAAATTCTTCAGTCTGAAAGTCAGCGGCTGCAGAGCCATCTATAAGAAACAAGTTCAGCCATTCTGCCTCAGAAGAAGATGGCGCTGTCATAAGCACTGAAAGTCAAGGCACCCTGGGTCCCAATTGAAACAGAAGTCTCACCCCAAACAAAGTGCCATTCTAAGTAAAAATTGCATCAAGACATATGAAAACTCCAAAAAAAAGTGATTTGTTTTATCAATGCCCAAAATCTCTTTGAGGGATCATTCCATAAATGAATGAGTTGACACACACACACACACACACACACACACCCGGCCTGGTTATGAAACCTCCTGAACACATTTGACAGTTTTACATCCAATCTCAGTGTTCTTGAAGGAGTCATGTCGACTTGACTTATGTGAAAATGCTGCAACTTGGATTTGGAATCCCTTGTCAGTTCAGTGTTTGCGAATGAACACTGCCATCCACTGTTCCTTGGAGTAATCTGATTGATCTTGACAAAGGCACACAAATTAAAATCCAGATAGATAGATGCATAGTCAGTTCTAGTTCGACAAAAAGACCTGTATGAGGGTGTGTGTCAGCCACATCGCTTCCTCTTCCTCTTTTAGGTTGGTTACTTCCAAACAGCATTAAGAGTTGGCTCTAAAATGAGAGGCAGCTAGGGCAAGAGGGCAAGCTGCTCTCTCTCCCTCTCTGTATATCTATTATAGATTTATTTGTACTTATAAAAAAATATTTTCAGATATAACAAGCTCAGACTGGAGGAAAAGACAAGCCATTTCTCTGTAACACATGTATACAGTGAGCATATCTGGATCGTCATTGTCTCTGTTTTAGTAATATCATGTGGGGTACTCCCAATATTATTTTTCTTCAATTTCCCATATATGGTTCGCAATTTAACTTCTGGGTAATTTTTGGCATGGTCTGCATTATGTTCTTCAAAGATAGATAAGAACAATTGGAGTTTGCTCAATTAGCTATTTTATTATTTGACTGCATTCCTCAATATCTTTCTCCAAACTGATTTTATGACTTCACAATCCCATATGTGGGGAAATGTGACCTTGCCGTCACAGTCCCACAAATATAGTGAGTTAATTGAATTATAATTATAGTTAAGTAGTTGTGGTGTGAGGTATCACCTATTTCAATGTATTTCCACATTTTCTTTTTAGAATGCATTTTCAACAAAATGTTCTTTGCTAAAAAAAAAAAAAAAAAAAAAAGTACCAGTAAAGCCATCCACACCTGGAGTTTTCTGATTTGTAATTTTGTAAATGTTTTAGATCTCTTCTTTTCTGATTTCTGTATTCTTAATTTTCTCTACTTAATGGTTACAGATTCAGTTTTTCAAGATAGTATTGCTCTTTCTTCCGGACAATTGGTAGAACATAAATTTGCAAATAATTTTACAAATTGATAATTAATTTCTTTGGTGTTATATGGCTTTTTCATTTTGTACTGCTGTTATTCTATTTCTCCTCCCTCACCCCCCAAAAAATCCTTAGGGCGCAATCCTGTTGTTTACGTCCTTGACGCTCGCAAAACTCTGAATGCAATCATCACCTCCACACACCTGCTCTGCATTTTAGCTAGACGGGCTTTTTTGGTCGTCTATCTGTGGTTCCTTGGAGGAAGAGGGAGGCTGGAGGGGCCTTGGGATAACTTGCATCCCAGCCGCTCCCCTCCCCACCCACTAGAATGCCCTATTTATCCCCTTACCAAGGTTGAGTTCCCAACGTTGGAGAGGCAGGAGGCGCGGATCTTTCTATACCAGCTGCAGGAGGTGGGGGATGGAGTGCGGATTCCGTCCTTCCAGGTAAAAGCGCTGTCTCTGACCCTGAATCTGGGAAACCAAAATATGTCTAGGGGCCTTAGAATTGCTCTCCCAGTCAATGTGTTAGAAATTTTGAATTGTTATCCCCAAATTCATATATTTTTGGTCTACTTATTGCATGGCAATATTCATTTGGCTTAATTCTAACGGATCTAATTCATTTCTGTGCTTTGTTAACTCTTATTTATTTGCTCCTGCTTGTATGTTTTTCTTCCAAAAATGTTATATTTTTCTGTAAAGTTTGCCTTATTCTGTTGATTACTTTTCCGATTTTACTTATTTCTTTTATACACTCTGAGGACAGTTTTCATAACATGAAACAGGTAGATCTAATGTGTTATTGATCTCAAAATATCATATGATTCCTTCTTTCAATTTGTCTCTAGTTGATTGTTTTTGTAATAGAATCTGATTCAGTCACCACATAAAAGAAGTGTTGCCTCCCCCACACCAATTAATTATAGTAGTTATGGGAGCATGATCAAAAGCTGCTGTAGAACCTATTTTTGATGTTTTAATGATCAGTTCCCAAAGTTATGAAACCAAGATGTAATCAACTCTGGTGTATATGATATGTCTATTTGAAAAAATGGACAAAATCCCTTTCTCTTGGATTGGACAATCTCCGTGTGTCTTTTAGTCTGTGTTCTGATATGACGTGTGGTAGTCCTGTGTCCTTTATTTTATTTATACCTCCATGGTGTCCAGTTTTGTCTCATTTATTGCCCCTAATTAAGTTTAAATCTCCTCCTATAATTACTTTCCCTTCTCTGAATTTGTATAGTATTTGAAATGTTTCTCTCAAACAAGAAATGTGTTCAACATCCATCCTCCTAGGTGCCCCTTTATGAAAATATAGCTCCACTTTGGGTCTTTCAGAATTTCTTTGGTAACACAACAGAAGCATTTAATTAAAGCCATTGCTACATCCCTTTAGAATTTCATGGGCCGGAGGAGATATCCCCCTAATCCCTTGTAATAAATTAATTTATCTGATGTTCTCCTGTGATTACTTTCTTTTAATAAAATAATATCTGAATCTTCCACTTTAATTATGTCCTGGATTCATTGTCGCGCCACTTATATCCCTAAGCTTTGAAAATTGAACAAGTATATCTTAATTTTAGGTATTTTCTAACAGAAATAAGTGTTACTTGTGCAATTATTTATTTTTAATGCAAGTATCACTGTATTGTGTCTTATTTTGTAGTATTTCCCATCCGATCTGTAAAACATCACAATTTAACTTTCAAATGTAGTAACAGTTAATAGAATTTGTCCATGCTCAGGGATCTATTCCCTTTACAGGAATTCTCGTACTTGGTCTCTAATATCAACTTGCTACAGTGGAACTGTAAGTTGAGAGTAAATTATTAGTTTAGGGCCACCACCCAACCTGGTACTAGAGTTATTTCCAAATTTTAAAGGTACCTTATCTATTAATGGAAGTGATAATTTTTAAGTTGCACTGAATTTTTTTTTAACATATTGATATTAAAAAATTAGTCAGTTTCTTGTTACTTGCCAAGCCTTACAGTGAAATTCAAGTATGGTAGGTTGAGTCAGATTCTATGTATGCCATTTGCCTCAGAATTCCCACTACAAATTGTTAGCCAGCAAGGAATTGTGCATATGAATTGAGCACTATATGTATTTGTTTCAGCAGAAGGAAAATCTCAGGGTCAACTAGCTGTGCCTTTAAGGACATGATTCAAAACCACCAATAATCAGGTCCATCTCTTAGTTCACAACAAACATCTGGAATCCAGATCAAGCTGTGGATTGCCCTGAATTTAAAAGCAAGAGAAATAGTTGGATCCGGGATGGTGGGTGACAATTTTCAGCTGGAAAACTATTAATTCCCCCTCTCTTGGACAGCTGCTTTTTGTAAAACAAACACATGTGGCCAGACAAAAGCATGTTTTTTTCAAGTAACATGTTTCACATCTACTTTGACCCTATTAAAAAAGTGGTAAAGCTTTCTGGCTTAACCACTGTGGTTAAAGCCGTGGTTTAAGGTGTCTTCTGAATGGGGCCAGAGAGTGCTGAATGAAGTTCTATCACCACTGGCTAACGCTGAGCTTCTCTACATTAAGCAAAAATCTCACGCCTTTACTGGGCTTTCTTCTTCCGGAATCTTTCCAGGTTTAGCATGGGCTCCTTTAGACGCCAAACACGTGAATTGGAATTGAAAACTTCCCCTCTCAGCAATGGTCTCTATATGTTCAATGAAACAGCGCCACCTAGTAGCTGAATTATAGAACTGTGCCAGCATTACACGCTGCAAATATAGCACAGGGAAAGCACAGGAGATGTTCTGGAGGTCATGTAAAAGACCCGCAAAATTCCACGAGTGACCAATCACAAGCGTGCAATAAATTGCTCATACAGAGAAGTTCTCTATCACAGAGTTAAGAAAACACTCATTGACTCTAGTGGCATTTAAATACATTTTCTTGTGACTCCTCTCCCCACATCTGTCACCCCACACTTTTGTTGCTTTCCAAATCTGTTCCAAAGACTGAAATAGACAGACGGAGCAGGTAGGCTGGTTCTGGGTGAGATGAAAGCTATTGGCACAGAGCGCAAAACAATGGTGAGAAAGGGCACAGCAAAAACAGCTAAACACAAATTAGCACTTCTTTCTGTGAAGTACCCACACAGAAATTAATGCTATTTAGACTGCAATGTTGGGGAGGGGGGAACATGCTGAGACACTTGCTTGGGCAAATATTACATTTGCGTTTTGTCTAGTAACTGTTTTTGTCTTTCAAAAGCATAAGCACGCTTACTGATTGAAACTAATCTGTAATCTTCACTAGTTTGGCTTTCCCTCCCCCCCCCCCTCCTTCTTGCTTCCTGTTCCTGCTTTCCAATCTAAACTACAGATGGCTATTATTGCTTTCACTTGTCCTGAATTCAATGGTAGGTTTGACATCACCTACTCATATATGGCTATCAAGAAGATGTGATGAGAGGATGGAGTGGGTACAATGTAGCTGAATGAGCAGCCAATTAAAAGCATAGTTTCCTCAGTCCCATGGCTCACTGAGGAGCCCCTGGGTTTGTGGGACCCCAGGAATGGATAGCAAGAAATGGGGCCCAACACCAAGGACCAACATGTTACAAGGCCAATGTGAACCAGGGAACACGACAAGCAAAAAAGATCTTGGAATTGTTGTAAATCACAAGCTGAATATGAGCCAACAGTGTGATGTGGCTGCAAATAAATTGAATGCAATTTTGGGCTGCATTAAATAGAAGTATAGCTTCCAAATTGCACCAGTTCTGGGCACCACACTTCAAGAAGGATGCAGACAAGCTGGAGCGTGTTCAGATCAGATCAACGAGGATGATCAGGGGTCTGGAAACAAAGCCTTATGAGGAGAGATTGAAAGTACTGGGCATGTTTAGCCTGGAGAAGAGAAGATTGAGGGGAGACATGATAGCACTCTTCAAATACTTGAAAGGCTGTCACACAGAGGAGGGCCAGGATCTTTTCTCGATCGACCCAGAATGCAGGACACGGAATAATGGGCTCAAGTTACAGGAAGCCAGATTCCGGCTGGATATCAGGAAAAACTTTCTGATTGTTAGAGCAGTACAACAATGGAACCATTTACCTAGGGAAGTTGTGGGCTCTCCCACACTAGAGGCATTAATGAGGCAGCTGGACAACCATCTGTCAGGGATGCTTTAAGGTAGATTCCTGCATTGAGCAGGGGGTTGGACTCAATGGCCATATAGGCCCCTTCCAACTCTACTGTTCTATGATTCTATGATATGTTGTCATCAATGTCAACATCATTTCTCTTAAATTAAGTACTTGCAGCAATGTAGGCCAATACATCGCCCAAAATGTGAACGGCCAGACCCACTAAACTCTAACAGTGTGGTAGGTACGATGCAGCACAAAGGAAGGACAGGGCCCTTCTATCCAGATGATCAATCCAAGCATCCAGCAAGACAAATCTTATAATCTAGCACTGGACAACAGCACCTCAGATCACGACTGTGACTGAACATTCGAAATAGCTGTAAGAGAAATAGGAACTGAAGGAGTGTAAGAAAATACCATGGACTTCTTCAGTCTGAGTGCAAGCGCAGGGTTTGCATGTGGCGGGTTCCCACAATGCTTAACTGAGCCATTTCTTCAGTTCCTCTTTCTCTCTGCCTAAGCATGGGCACAGGTGTATCAGGCAGCAGAATAGGTCACAGCAGGTACTGAGAAGTCTGTGAATGTCACCAAATTCCCATCTAGCTGGGTCTATTTTGGGACTGCAACAGGTTCTGTATATGACAATTTCCAGAGAGGTAGCCATTTTAGTTGATTGCGAGAAAAATATGACTCCTTAAAGACTAATGAATTTATTTTGGCATAAGCTTTCGTAGACCATGATGAAGTGGACTCTAGATCACGAAAGCTTACGCCATACTAAATTTGGCTCTTTGTTGCATATGACAATTAGCAGCCAAGGAATGCAACTGATTATGATGAAGTTTCAGAGAACTGAGAATAAAATGCAAAAAGGAAAGGAAACACATTTGAAAGGATCAATGTCTACTACACAAGTTACTTACGCGATAAAATGGTCGTCAGTTAATGAGGGACAATAGAGCTGAAGAACTTTTCGGAAATTATTTCTGCTAATAATACCATTATTTTGAGGATCGCTTGCCTGCAAAGCTTTGTTAAATTCATTCCAGTATCCCTTGACTTGCTCAGTTAGGACATCTTCTGCCTAATGTGTGACCATTTTGACAAGGAAATTCAAACATTTACAAAGAGTTGTAGCATATTAGATAGCAAAATTATACTTTCAAAGAGTAAACAAAATCTTGCTTTAATTTTTTAAAAATGTTTTTGTTACTTACAATATTCCAGGCTTCAAGGACAGAAGTTAGCTTTTTAGCATTCTTTGAACCATTAATGCATTTGGCATCTGGCTGATTGGATAAAAAAAAATACTTGTATTAAAACTCTTCCACTGTACTATTTCCTAAGAACTATGCAAGATCAAAGATAACTGATTTTTTTGTTTTAAAAATGACTGAAAGGTGATACTTTTTTAAACACACAGTTGATAGAAGAAAACCAATCCAGTATCATGATCAAAGGTAATCCAAGAAAGCCATACAAATAAAATACCTGATGGATATTATTAAGTATGACATCATTTGAAAGTTCAAAATAGCCTTTATTGAGCCCTTCCCCTCTTCCAGTAAACAACATGGCTGCATATAAGTAAACAGGGTCAATAATACCCACAATGTAACTTAAGAAAGCCCCCACCAATAGTATGTGGGGTCTAGCTGACACCAGTTTTTGAAATATAGAACATACTGTGGCATTACAATCACAGAACATAATTATAACAGTTGCCCAAGTATAATAATGCAAGAATTGTGAGTTGTGAATAACCAGTAACAACAAGAAATCTCACAGACCTTGCAACCATAGCACAAGCTACCCAAGCAGCCTACGCACAAACACATTGCAGAACTACATGAGGACAGATAACAACAGTTACGTGAAACACAAACTGCTCTGCTTTTCCATCACTGCATTGACGACAGTGGTAACAGCTCCTGCTCTGGGCATTAGCAGTGGCAGGCTCTATCGTTTCTGAGGCTGCCTCTCTTGACATCTGGGGCAAGCGAGCTAAGTCCCTAGACTAGGCTGACCATATGAAAAGGAGGACAGGGCTCATGTAACTTTAACAGTTGTAGAGAAAAGGGGATTTCAGCCAGTGTCATTTGTATGCAATTAGTTCCTGGTGAAATTCCCTCTTCATCACACCAGTTAAAGTTGCAGGGGCCCTGCCTTCTTTGTATATGGTCACTCTAGTATAGTGCCTGCAACTTTAACTGTTGTGATGAAGAGGGAATTTCATCAGGGACTAATTGCATACAAATGACACTGGCTGAAATTCCCTTTTCTCTACAACTGTTAAAGTTACATGAGCCCTGTCCTCCTTTTCATATGGTCAGCCTACCCTAGACTCAACCCAGATTTGATGAACTGTAGACCCAAGTCTACTCGGAAGAGATGTCCTTTGCAATGTTCAAGCCAGTGTGAGTTGTTTCGCTTCCAACAAATATAGGCATTTAAACAGGCAATGCTCGCTATATTCAAAGAAAACACCGTTGGTCACAGTTTGTTAGGTAAGCAGCTCAGAGAATTTTCAGTTATGGGGCAGCATACAAATATGGTTAATTAATAAGTAATGGATTAATAAATGCATTTTTAAGTATATGTGGGGACCATTTGGCAGAGTCACTTTGATTCCTACCAACATACATTCCTGGTTTTTCAGTTGTCCGATCATTCCAATGGGGTAGAATTGACCCCAAATGCCGTAAGAATAAAAACATTTCCCCCCACAAAATTAAAGAAAGTCCCCCTGAAACATCATGTTAACTGATACCACATCTCATCATGGTTGAGGACCACTTGACACACCCACCCCACCTCTCATGGACAGAGCATTTATATACTGGGGAGGGGGGAGATCAGGGGGATGTGATGAATGTATGAAACAGAATGGAAACATTACATGAAATAGTGGAGGGGGGAACAGAGATGGTGGCAAATCCCAGAAATACCCAGGGTTTGTTTGGTTTTTTGTTTGTTTGATTTTGTACTATCTCTGAATCCAGTGGGTCTGGAAACAAAGCCCTATGAGGAGAGATTGAAAGAACTGGGCATATTTAGCCTGGAGAAGAGAAGATTGAGGGGAGACATGATAGCACTCTTCAAATACTTGAAAGGTTGTCACACAGAGGAGGGCCAGGATCTTTTCTCGATCAACCCAAAATGCAGGACACGGAATAATGGGCTCAAGTTACAGGAAGCCAGATTCCGGCTGGATATCAGGAAAAACTTCCTGACTGTTAGAGCAATACAACAATGGAACCATTTACCTAGGGAGGTTGTGGGCTCTCCCACATTAGAGGCATTCAAGAGGCAACTGGACAACCATCTGTCAGGGATGCTTTAAGGTAGATTCCTGCACTGAGCAGGGGGTTGGACTCGATGGCCTAATAGGCCCCTTCCAACTCTACTGTTCTATGATTCTATGAATACTAGAGCCCTGCAACTGTTTCAAGATGGTTATTTAAGGGCAACAGAAAATCTACAACAACAGAGTGATCTGCGGATTCCAAGCATCACTTGGAAGAAAAGTATTAATCAACATTAGCATTTATTGGAGGATATACTTGCTTGTGAGAAGAAACCATTAATTACTTACAGAAAAACTAAAAACATTAACTGTTGCTTTCTTGATTGCAATAAGTATTTAAAATCACAAGAATTGCAATCCTACCAGGGAAAACCGTCCTGCAGGGAGATTTCCCTTGTGGAAATAATGCGCGTAGCAAACACTTAAGGAAAACACTTTTTTTTAATGATCCAGTAGATAGCAAAAAACATTTCCTCAGGTGTTTCACAAGACTTAATAGCGTTAATGTAATTTGTGCCATTGAATATCCCTGTACAAAGATATATAGAGAGGGGAAACCAAACATGGAATTGTAGAAAACACACTGGGGAGCATAAATGTAATTCACAATAATAGAATTGGGGACCTATTGGTTGAACATTTCTTAAATATCTCTGGTGACTCATTTGTTTGGCACTGGCACAGAATTTATTTTTTGAGAACAATATTACAGAGGAAACATGCATAATGAGTCACCCTATTCTAACATAATAGAGAAGTGCAGCTAAAATAACCTCAAGCCACTAAATTCTGAATCCACTAAAATCTCTACAAGTCTCATCAGTTGAACTTAAAACATGAAGGGTATTGTGAAAAAGGTGTTCTTATCCAACCACAAAGATCTCAATAGGCCACAGCTTTAGACTCTAAAAGATATTTGGAACTTTGGAGGTCAAAACTATCATGTTGATATGGGCAGTCACTGTACAACTTGGGAATTGAAAGTGCAATAAGTTGGAGAGAGTATTGACGGTTGGAGATGTCGTTCAGGAGGTGGGCCATCACCCTTTCAGCCTTCATGAGCAGATATTTTCAAGGGAAAAGGCAGTGCTGGCTCCAGACATCCTCAGCAGTCCCTTTAACCTGAAAGCCATGGGACATGCACCTTTAGGATTCTCTTGTGCTGCATCTGATCAGCTTGAGTGCTCTGTGCCAAGCAAAAATGGCGGAGTTGTTGTACACAGATAGGGTCCTTTGCCAGACTTAAGGTCCTGACAATTGTCCACCTCTGCTGTTCTCTGAAGCTGGGAAAAGAGTTCCATTGCTCCTTAGCCAACTTCCAAGCCACAAGACAAAAACTCACTATGTAGTATCTTTTATGAGTTTATCTAGTTCAAGCTTAAACTGACTCAGTCTTAAAGTGTTATATACTAAGAGTATGTTATTAATTACTTTAAAAGCATAAACAACTTCAGAAATGAGCATCATGAACTTTTACTTCCTTTAAAGCTATGTTTCTTTTCAATAATTTCACTATATTCAAAGCACAAGACTATATTGCCCTGTACTTTGTTCTAGGTATGGAGGTGCTGAGACTTACTATTGAATCCTTGTCTTCAAACAGATTTAAAAATTTATTGTAGCTGAGATGCCCAGTGTGTTCTGGATCTATTATCTTGATTAATTCTTGGAAGTCATCATCACTTATTCGGAACATGATGCAATCTAAAATACGGCGGAGCTCATTTCTTGTAATCTTTCCATCTTGATTCTAAAACAAAAGCAGGGATTAAAAAAAGCATTCAGTGCCATTCTACTATTTACTTTATTTTGTGACATTAGGCTCCCAAAGTACCTTCCATTTGAAGATTTCTAATTCTCCTGTACTGTAGAGTAGTTAGTTATTGTTTTTAATTATTGTTTTATGTTCGTTTGAATTCTACACTATTCTATGATTTTCCTTACTTTAGGAATTTGTAATGATTGAAAAGCTGGTTATAAATCTCTAAATTCTCTCAGTAGAGAAAAGGATATATCACAATGGCACCTTTCTTTGGGATGCTTCAGATATGCAGTCTTCCACTTCCTCATGGAAGCCATGCATTTATATGTACTGAAAATAATATACTGGGAAAATAATAATAATAATAATAATAATAATGATGAATTTATTCATTTCTTACCCGCCTCTCCCTCCAGATCAAGGCGGAGAACAACATCAAATATAAAATACATAAAACTAATTAAAAGCACATAAAACTAACACATTATTAAAATACCAATAAAATACCAATAAATCGCTTAAAATTCATCTGGGTAGGCCTGCTGGAAGAGATCAGTCTTTATAGCTTTCTTAAAGCCAAAGAGACTGTTAAGTTGATGAATCTCCTCCGGCAGGCCATTCCACAGTCTGGGAGCAGCAGAAGAGAAGGTCTCTGGGAAACAGTTGTCAGCCTAGTTCTGGCTGACCGTAACAAATTCTTCCCAGAGGACCTGAGTGTGCGTGGTGGATTGTATGGGAGAAGGCGATCCTGCAGGAAACCTGGACCCAAACCATGTGGGGCTTTAAAGGTGATGACCAACACTTTGTACTTCGCCCGGAAAGTATCATGAACGATATCCAGGTATTTGTTTAGACATTATTCCCCCAATCGTAACTTCCTCCATTCTTTATTTTTCTTCATCTGCACTTGTTTTGGGAAAGGAGTGGGCTGACTGCAATGTCCAATCAACAGGGCAAGGCTTAAGGCACAGGCTGTGGAGCAACCTAACCAGAGATATAATTCCTCTCTCTCTCTCTCTCTCTCTCTCTCTCTCTCTCTCTCCCCCTCCCTCTCTCTTCTTCCATGTGAAAGCAGAAACGGGCTGCTCTTGCTTGTTCAGCCACATTCTCTGCCCGGCATTGGGGTGAGAGATGAGAAATGTTATGACGTGGCCAAAAATGGAGAGACTTGCAGACCAGTATGCACCAGCATTGCTGCTGTAGTAGGACGGAAACAGGAAAGGGTGAAGGAAATGGCCCTTCCCTCCTCTGATGCTGATGCTATGTAGGAACCAGGGAGGGAGCAGAGCTCTCTGTCCACTTATGGCTCCAGTGTGGCTCTCGACACAGTCATGCCCCATTCTCATGCCTTGGACAATGCAAGTACGTGATAAACCTCTTCTTGCTTTTGCTTTCCTACGGAGAGTCTACATGGCTACAAGACGACAGCAATTAAGTTACTTCAAAGTTAGCTTTAAGATACTTTTATTCTAAGCAAGAGATAATGGTTTTGCAAAATTGTTACTGCTCCTTAACATGTTCCCATGGAGAATTATGTTATTGCATTCAATCATCTGGAGAAAAAAAATGAACATAGTAAACAATTTACGAATAAACAAGATGGCCTTATTGTAACACACAGAATTAGAAAGGCTTGCTTTAGCATAGTCATAGCAGAGATGTTGTTTGTATTTTTTACTTTATTAAGGGCCCAATCCTATGGACTGCACCCTCGCTGCTCGGAAGCTCCCAAACCCAGAGAGACTTCTGAGATGCCTATGCCCTGCTAGGCTAAAGCCAGCAGGTCAGGAGGAGCAACCGAGGCAATCTTTACCCAGGGATTATAGGACTGTTCTCTACATTATCAAATGTGTTAAGTTCGATTAAGGCAACAAGGATCAAAGGGTTTACTTGAGTAAAAGCAATAATTAAACTTCATACTGCAATAAGAGACATTACCCTTTCGATTACCACTAGCTAGCTAAAGATTCAATCTGGGATTATTTGCCTCATTTTCAAGAGAGCTGGGAACCAGGCCTACCCATACAAAAATCTAAGAGTCACAAAAATCTAAGAACAGAGACTTCACCACGTATAATTAGTCCTGTCTGCCACACAAGAGTGCTCAAATCAACGACCAGCTCTCCCTGGCAATTCTTAAGTCTGAACTTTTCTCTCATTGCCTGTTCAGCCCCATCATATCACAGGCTCCTACTGAGACACAGAGGTCGAGACGTGTATGCTCATTAGGCCAGGACCCATCCTCTCAGGGTAGGCCTGTCCCAGCCCAGTAGTTCACGGTCCTCAGTCTTGTTCCACTCTCAAAATGATAAAAGGGATTATCTCTTCTAGCATTGCTCCTTGGGGAGCAACTCCCAGCCTGTGGCAGCCATGGGGGAAAATATTGCCTTCCCCCCTGCAAATCAGCTACTGGTGTTTAGTCCTCAAGGAGTCGAAGCATCCTTATCCAAGTAACTGAGAGTGCAGCAAAGGCAATGGAGGTACTGGGGGAGGGTGTTGATTTAGGGTCTTGCCCCAACTTCCTGATGTTCCTGCACCTGCAGTTTCAGCTGCTGTTGCTTTGACCTGACATGGTGGTATCAGGAGAAATAAGCCCTACCCAGATGTTTGCTGCACTCAGCAACAGATCTGTTAGTTCCCAAGGGAAGAGGCTACTTCACCCAGACAATGCAGTTTTCTTTAATACTTCTCTCTCGCACTTGTTACTCTAGCTAGCTGTTCCCCAGAACCAGACTCCCTCAAGTTTTCCCCCAGGTTCTTCATGTATCAAAGGATTTGTTCATCGACTGACTTTCTGTCAGATATGACAAAGTTTCTACCTTTGTACCAGATACTGCAAAGTTAACTAACCCATTCACTTAGCTCAGCCTTCCCCACCCTTATGCCCTCCAGATGTGTTGGACTACAACTCTCAAAAGCCCCAGCCAGCATGGCTAACATCTGGAGAGCACCACATCTAGAAGGTGCCAGGTTGAGGAAGGCTGCCTTAACTCAACCGGAAGCCAAATTCAGCTGAGCTGTTAAGCAAAAATGAAGGCATTTCTGTTAATAATGGCAACTCGGCTTTGCGTGGCAGGGCACACAAAACCATTATGTTTCTGAAATCATAAAACAGCATCACTTATCTGGAGCCCATTTCAAAATCCTTATTCATACAAAACCATGACCCTGGAGTGGTTGGAATAAAACAATGTTTGACTTTTAGCAAAATCTGAGACTGAAACTCGATATTACAATGCTACTCGGAGACCACATGTTGGAGTGGATCTAGCAAACGTAAGTTTATTCTTTGAAACTAATGGTACTGCACCAGTATTTCACCTCCTCTGAACAACTTTCCTTGCTTCAAAACAATTACATATTCAGCCTAGATCACTGGCCAGAGGCAACCTGCCCCCACTCACACCTCACATGAGTGTTTAGGGAGCGGGAGGAGTCACTGGGCTTGTACACAGGCAGCACTCATACAGACAGTCACAATTTATGTGAACTGATGCCTTCACGTTGATTTTGTCTATATAGCTGCTGCAATTTGCAGCGCAGACTGCCTCCATGTGGAAATGCCAATTCACACAAATGGTGGCTCCCCAACCACAAACTTGACAACAGCCCCACAACCTTTTGAGGCACTCACATGGAGGCCACCTGGAAGCAAGAGCCAGCCCTAAATTTCCTGTAGCTAAAGCTTTTTTAAAAATCTCAAATATCTCTTGTCTCCAAATAATTTCCTTCATTAAAGCCTTTAGCACTCTGCAATTTCAGTGGGACTTAATCTCTTGTTTGAATGAGGGACTTAATCTGCTATGTGCCACCATTACCCACTGTGATGTGTGAAACTGAGAGCTCTACTTTGTAAATTGTTAGGAGAATTCTCTCTTTTGTGAGGGATTTACTGCACCGTTTATGCCGCCAGTGCTGGTAAGAAAGAGACAGCAATTGTTATGTAAGTGCATAAGGCAAGAATTACAATCTAGCATTTATATAAAAATCCATAATAAACACGCCAGTAGGAATTTGGAAGATATGCCTGCGGCTCATTTTGCTGGTGCCATCCAGGCTATGGAAGCTTTAATTTTCTCCCCCAGTTTATTATTTGCACAGCTAATCCAAAGATATGAACCATACAATTTTAAGAACTGTTTGAGGCAAATTGAAATAATAATAAAAAGTTATATCTACCCACCCTAGGGAGGGAAAATAGCACTGTCAAGTTCACAGTTCATATCACAGAGGTATATCCTGAATGATAAAGCTATATATATATATATATATATATATATATATATGATGGTTCACCACATCACTTACTCATGCACACACACAGACCTATGAAATTGGTAACCATTCAGCCAATAATTGTCTAAATGTCATGCCCCACCATGCCCCTCTGTAGTCCAGGAACAACTGACAGACTTTGGATCTTGGGCATGAGATGAGAAGACGGGGGACAAGAGCCTATGCCCAATCTCATTTTTAAAAAAACCTTATCCTGACAAAATATAAAATAAGTTGCAATAGGAACAATAAGTTCCTTTTACAAATTAAACTGCAATAGGCTGCATGTTGACCTTCCTTTTAAATCTGTTCCAGCACCTCTTGGATAGATAAGCAGCAGCCATTCCACTTTTATTGGGTTACATAATCACACCATCTAAAACTTTCCTCTGGTTGTTGAAATCTCTAATGACTGGCTGAATTATCACCCAACGATCTTCCTCAAAAAGAGAATTCACTATAGACAAGGCCAAGTACTCCTTGCATTGACCAGACTTGCCATAGCTTGCATTATCAAATACTATACCGTACTATACTGTACCATATCATACCATACCATACTCATGCCCTACCACTTAATATGTAGTAAAAAAAATTAAGGCTGCAATTCTACTTCTAGTTACTAATACACGTGTCCTATTGAACTCCATGGTTCTTACCTGCACATACCTGAAGGCAGGCTTGAACCCTATCTCTGTGTATACCTAGGCTGACCATCTGAAAAGGAGGACAGGGCTCATATAACTTTAACAGTTGTAGAGAAAAGGGAATTTCAGCAGGTGTCATTTGTATGCAATTAGTTTCTGGTGAAATTCCCTCTTCATCACAACTGTTAAAGGTGCAGGCACTATACTAGAGTGACCATATACAAAAGAAGGCAGGGCTCTGCAACTTTAACTGTTGTGATGAAGAGGGAATATCACCAGGAACTAATTGCATACAAATGACACTGATTGAAATTCCCTTTTCTCTACAACTGTTAAAGTTATATGAGCCCTGTCCTCCTTTTCAGATGGTCAGCCTATGTATACCCCAATTCATAACGAGGACAATGCTTCCTGGATTAGCCACATGGATGATCCTAGCCAATCAGGGATCATATGGTGAATGTGAAGGTGTCACAGTGCTATCAAATTTGGCTATATGTAGACACTACTGAGGACAAAGTTAAAGGCAGGAAGTTTTTTGAACAGACAAGGGCTTTTAAACAATTTCTGAAAAATTAAACTCTGATGAAAATGTTCCTAAAAACAGAGGGTACTTTTGGCTCAGCCATAGTTTTGCATAATTTACTCTGTAAAATATTTTTTTCAAATAGTTCAGTTTTTTAACACATTGATCTACATAAGTCAGATCAAAACAAATCAGAAAAAGAGGAAGTTGAGAAAATGATTCACATATTCAAAAATCAGCCATAAAAGGTAATGGGGAGCAAGTCTAATTCAGTACAACTCAGGACAGGAACATCTTTGAGTTATCTCTGCATCAAGCCTGCCCCCTCCCATTTAATGGCCTGCCATTCTAGGCCTCTTTTAATGAATTTTCAACTTATTTAAACAAGTGCATCTCCAGCCTTTTTATTTACAGGCACAAAAGCAAAACATGCGGGCCATTTTTTAAATTCCACAAAAACCTGTTCCTAGCTTCCAGTGTTCTGACCAATGGGTACAAAGGCACTGTGTGATTAAAATCTGTGTGATTAAAATTATTTAATATAATGAGATAATTTTAATTTAAATGAATAATAATAATAATAATAATAATAATAATAATATATTTCTTACCCGCCTCTCCCTCTGGATCGAGGCAGGGAACAACAATAAATATAAATACAAAGACCATAAAATAGATAAAACATTAAAAACAAATAAAACTAATACATTATTAAAAAAACATCTTAAAATTCAACTAGGTAGGCCTGCCGGAAGAGATCAGTCTTCACGGCTCTCTTAAATTCAAAAAGACTGCTAAGTTGTCGAATCTCTCCCGGCAGGCCATTCCACAGACTAGTTGTGTTTTCATTTTTGCTATTTCACTCCGACGTACAAGGACTCCTTCCAGTGTACCCTTAGGGTCCCCATCATAATATTTCTGGCTATGAGCCTACTGCTAACAAGTTATTACACATAATAATTCATTATTTTAAGGTACACCCAATGCAGCTAAAATCTTTAGCAGATAATTAAACGGATGAGAGAGGTCTCGAAGGCTCTGCTGACTAGGAGAATGTTGCTGAGGGGGGAGGAGAAAAAGGATAAGTAATGGTTATAAATAATTGCTCTCACTCTGTCAAGCATAAGGAAGGCCTTCTTCAGGGAGGAATAAGCATCCTGGATATGTCCATGCAGCTTTAGGAGAATTCGGTCACTCGACAATGCTTCATCCAACTTTCTGCTTCTGAAAGGAGAAAATACTGACTGGATTCTCATTTGCGGTGTGCTGCTATACCTACATTTTCAAGCGGCAGTATTTGAATGAAACACTAATTCAGCAGGAAAGTATTTCTGTACTGTGCATTCACGCTGCCACTTCCACGGAGAATAAACCACTACAGTAACTCTTTCATTTGAGCAAGGCTGAGAAGAAAAGTACTGGTCACCCCCCAAATCCCTTTGCCTTAAATATGGTAATATGGACATCACTGTTTTTGGAAATGACAACCTACCTACCCAAGTCTTTTCTGCTCAGGAGGAAAGAACCAGTTAATATTATTTCTGTACTGTTGTTAAAACTAATGGATCTCCCAAAAATAATTTAATACTGAATTACTGCTGGATGAGTGTAAACTATACCTAGGTAAGAGCACATGGACTCCCACAGCAGTAGTTCCAGAAGCCAACCAATAGGAATGAACTTTTTGCTTCTCATCTACTGTGTGAAAAATTCCCCAGCGGTGAAGCAGAAGTTACCAGCAGATGGGCAGAATGTCAAATCAGTGGTTATTAGGAATACGGCAGGAGTACAGAATACAAGGGTTTGTATTACCAACATGAACACCACAAAGACTTATTATTTTGGCAGTTCTGTTTCCAAGAATGGAGCTGTGGGAGGGGAGGGGTAGGGATGTGAAGACCAGTAGAAAAACAGGGAAACCCAGAAAAGTTAGAGGATGAAACCCATTTTCCTCGGTTGTTGTTTTTCCAAGGACAACCCCCTGAATTCCCCCCCCCCCAGGCTTTGGGTTGTTATTGTTTGGACCTTCATATCTCTAGAGAGGGGGCACTGTGACAAAGGTTGGACCATGGTACAGATAGATTCAAACCATTAACCTAAATCAGGAACTAGCCCATGAATCCTCTCAGTGGGCCTACAGGCAGGGGACACACATACATTTCAGTTGGAATAATTAAATCAAAACAGAATTGATTAGAAGATGCTCTGAATATTTATAGAAGTTCAGGAACTTTTCCAAAACATAAAGTGAGGCAAGTTCTCTGACAGAACTGAAACAGAAAACAGGGGATATTGTCCAGAAAATTCTGTCAATAAGGATCTCCTTGAAATCAGCTTCAGAAAAGAAAAGCTATGTGAAGATGTTCCAGATCTTGGTACAATCAGTATGTGGAGCGGGGAGCAGGATCTCTGTGGCAGATATTCAACCCAACGTCCACACGTTGATTGGATCTTGTGTACAGAGCCTAGAAGTGTAGAGTGAAAAGTGCTTCGGTTCCTGTATGTGCGATTCAGCACACTTCATTTTCCAAGTTTCCAGAATGTGCAAAGGAAAGTTGGGCCAGAAGACACAATCCTGATAATGACTACCCCCTCCATAGATGGATTGTGCCTAGATTCAGATGTCTGCAGAAAGCTTATGAATCTGCATGAAAGCAGGGAAGAGGATCTCCCAATCCCAGCCTCTTGGTATCAGCCTCATTCAATACAGCAGTGGCTTTCAAACTGTGTTCAACTCCTCAGAAGCTTATTAGGGGTCCCTCAAGGACTAGATAAACTACAGCGGAGGATGTGAGTATCACCCATTCTTACTGCAATGAGCAGTTGCAAGAGAGAGTTGGATGCATTCTGGAGCACACATGGGTGACAGAGAGACCCTGCAGCCCTATCAAGTGCTCTGGGTGAACTGAGTATGCATCCCAGAAGATACCACAAATGCTTTGCGATATAGAGGGGTTCCATGATGAAGTGCGTGGATGTTTCTTGGCAGATAAGTTCCTGTTTACAGAACCTTTGAAACCCACTGCAGCAAAAGATTCTAGGGATGGGAAATGTGAAGGGAAAGCCTATTTCTTAGGTCTCTTCAGACATTTTTTAGGTGAACAGCTAAGAGGTTTAAAGAATACACCTAAAAATGGAAAATATGAATGTGACAAGTTAGTCTTTCTAAGGACATGTATTTACAGGTACACTTGTCACAGAGCTGGGATTGGCTCTGGCCTCCTTTCAAGTAGCAACTCAGTGGCAAACCCAGGTTTTCTGCCATGTAATGTATGAAACAGCCCTATGTGATGGGGTGAAGGTTGATGCAAGAGGTCTTTTAACAGAATCATGGCCAAGAGCATTGATCAACAAATCTAACCTCTGGCTTACCTGTGGTGCTTTCTTGTAGGAGATGTGCGGCTCATATCAAATATCAAGGGGTCTTGAAACTTATCTAAAAATCTCTCCCAAGCCATATTTTTGGAAAGTTTTATTCCAAATCTGATCAAAGACAAACATTTTTTTTAAAAAAAGAAGAGCAGTCCAAAATGAAACCAAGATAAAAATAGCAGCAAATAATTAAACCTTCTCTGCACATAAAACAAACTTTAAAACCATCAGCAGAACAAATGACTAAAAGCACTCAAACCAATTCTTAAAATGCCTGAGAGAATACAAAGGTCTACACAAGTCTCTCATGGTGAGAGCATTCCACAAATGTGGTGCCACCACCAAATAGGCCCTCTCTCTTGTAGCTATCTGCCTCACCTCATATGGTAGGGGCATTAGGAGGAGGGCTTGAATCTTAATATCCATGTAGGGTAATACGAGAGGAGAGATTCCTCTAGTAATCTGGCCCTAGGCCATTTGGGGCTTTAAAGGTTAAAACCAGCACCCAGAAACAGACTGGCAGCCAGCGCAAATGGAGAAATACTGGCATAATTTAGCACTCCAGCTGCCGTAATTTGGACACATTGAAGTTTTCGGACCACTTTCAACGGCAACCTCATTTATAAACCGTTGCAAACATTTTGAAAAAATATACATGAAAAGAAGCAAAGATTTTGACGCAAAAAGAATAAAACAAAGCTTGCAATCAGATACGGATGCAAGTTGGACCGAGCTTCAAGACGGAATTTGGAGAATGTTGGCGAGATCGAATTTTGCTGATTCGCACATCCCTAGTAAATGGGATATGGAAAAGGAAGTATGAAGCGGCCTGTGGCATCGTCAGCCTCATTTCATACAGGCAGGGCTGTCTATCAAGCACTCTGCACACTCCACACCTAAGCAGAGTCTTGGTGCACCATAGAAAAGAAGCTAGTGAGAAAATATAGTGTGGTAGCATATGCCTCAGCTCTTCATAACAAGCATGTCCTTTTTCAGAAATGGACCACACTTACACCATTTGCGGACTGAACGATGGGGATCATTTTCACATATGAAGGGATGTAGCATTGTACCTACGTAAATGTGCACAGCCAGCTGAGTACAGCATAACACAGAATGACTCATATAACAATCTTACAGTTTTTCATAAAGGCAACAAATTTACAGTATTTGTGGACTAATACACAGTGTTTATTTTCAGATATTGGAAGTACCAGGAAAAGGAGAAAAATGAAGATCAATTTCATTCCAACGACAACATTGCCTGCTTATTGCCAGTTTGACATTGCCTTTTGCAGCAGAGGCATTACCTCTCAGAAACCTACCTGGCTATAGCCCTTACTGCAGGGGTAGGCAACCTAGTGCCCACTAACATGGGCAATGGTTGGTGATTATGGGGGCTGTAGTCTAAAACATCTGGAAGGCCCTGGGTTGCTTATTACTTCCTACTCTCTCTTGGAAGTTGGGAGATCCAGGTTCTAGTCCTCACTTGGCCATGGAAAGCCACTGGGTGACTTTGGGCCAGTCACAGACTCTCAGCCCAACGTACCTCACAGGATTGTTGTTGTGAGGATAAAATGGAGAGGAGAAGGATTGTGTATGCTGCCTTGGATTCCTTGGAGGGAAAAAGGTGGGATATAAATGCAATAATAAAAACAAATAAAAAATACACAAATGCTTTGAAAGGAGTACCTTATTGTCTGGACTTCTCACACACATTCGTGAATAGCAGCACAGAACTCAGGGTTTGTGGCACAAAACAGCAGACAACAGCTCAAAGTCCTGCCATACATTTTGAGTGAATATGAAAATGATAACTAGGGTTTTAACTAGAAACACCAATTGGATATGTCAGTGTACACTTGTGGTTAGCGGCACAAAACTAGAGAAAACTTAGGCATAGGATTTGAGGGAAGCCGAGTTTTGGAATTTGTAGCTAACAGAGTTGGCAGTGGGCGAATCGCACAACAGAATTCATATTCTTCTGGCATGCGTACCTACCAGCAGGTACAAAACACTTTAGACCTGCGCTATTTGGTGAAGGAGATGACCTCCCAATAGACTTGCCACTATCTTAATGATGACCAACTTTAGCTGCAAATGGAAAAAAGTTTTCTTGCTATTGTCTCAGCTTTTTCATGGTTGTAGTTAGTTTGTCGTTGTTGAGGTTTTTTTAAAAAAAAATCATGGATAAACAGTTTTCAGTGATGGAAGCAAGGACACACAATGGGCAAGGGAGAACTTTACATGATAATCAATATCAGTCTTAGAACTATGCATGTAATATCAGGCCTTCCTCTAGTGGAATATACACTGAATTCAAGATCTTATACCATAAAAATGTCTAGAGACAGCAATAAAATGTTCATGCACAAATATTACATTCATATATTAAATGCTACAAATATTTCCCCACTATATAACGTAAAATGTGAGAAATATTTTAAAAAACAGGGTCCCAATACATAGACATCCTCAGAGCAGAGGGCAAAATTCACTTCAAATCTTTCTCAACAGAAATTAACTTTTAAACTTGAAAGTTGTGTGTTTCATTTCTGTATCACATCACTGAAGATGGTCTCTGTCACTGAATTCACAGTGAAGCAACTTTGGAATTACATTATCTCAGCCATATCACCTGAATATATATGCATATAGCAGTTGTAGGCTAGGACATTTCTGTTTATAGTATCATTAAAATGCTTAGATGA
This sequence comes from Anniella stebbinsi, assembly GCA_029215795.1. NCBI lineage: Eukaryota > Metazoa > Chordata > Lepidosauria > Squamata > Anniellidae > Anniella > Anniella stebbinsi. The sequence continues at coordinate 97,851,462 of JARDYH010000003.1, forward strand.
AGGGAAAATCTCCCTGGAAAACTGCAGGCACGGGTCATCACAATTATGAGTTTGCATTTAAGAGCAAACACCCCCCCCCCCCCGAAGTGATAGAAATGTAGCAGCAATATTTTCCACAAAGCAGTAATCTATCATCACTGTAGCTGGTTTTGAATTACTCGAAGCCATTTATGATTTATTTGGTGAATGTGCGATGTAATAAGGTCACGGCAGATTCCGACTCTCCCTCAACACACACTAGTATAAAATGTTTATTATCAGCGAGGCATTTAAACTTCAAATATGCGCAGCATGAGTCGTACACTGATTCTCACAGCTCATGCCGCTTCTTTTACTTCTAGCATCCTGTCCAAAATGACACATTCTAACTTATTATTTAATGTCATCTCAGGATTGTCACCCACTTTTCCTTCTAACAAGAAACCCAATGTGGTTAACATTCCATCAATTTTACTGTTATATAATTAATTCAATGTCTAAAAGTTTTCTTGTCCCAGCAAAGCCCTCAAAGTGGTTTATAAAATCCCATTAAATGTCATTCATGCTCTCTCATTCCTTGTTCATGAATCCCCTTTCGTTAGTAATGCCAAAAACCGAATGAAATGAAAACTTTTAAAATAGCCAAAATAGCAAAGTGTGGCAACCAAACTCTGTAGAAACAAATGTTCCAAGGTAGTTCTGTGCAAAATGTTTAAAGAGCAATCCTTTGGCCCCTAGAGAATGTCGGGGGAGGTCATAGGATTGTTTGGTTTACTGGCTCCAACCTTGGAGCCAGTAAGCTGAGCTTCCCCTTCCCCTCCCCCCTCCCCCACGTAACTGGCTTGGAGAGAACCATGCTGGTTACCTCTCTGCACTCAGAAACTTGAGCATGAAGATAGGAAAGCAGGGAAGCTGCCTAATACAGGGTCCTATACTTGTTCCAGCCTCCTTCCCTCTGCTCTGTACCACTGCGACTCAATGGGCAGAACTGCCCATCTAAAAAACAATGCAGGGGTGGCCATACTTTGGCTGCCCTGCATCAGGATCCTCAGCAGCCTCAATCACCATAGGATTGCACCTTTCATACCTCCCCCACCCTCTCACTGTGTATAGGATTGCTCCTATCTGTAGCCTGGTTGCCATTTTCCCATTCATGGCTTCCCATTTTCCAAGGTAACACGTACAAGATCACATGGTAACTTCCCATGGTAGTATCACAGCTGATTCTGGTTTGGAGAGAGCTGTTGTAATTCAAAGATGTCACTGAGGAATGTAGATGTCAGAAGTCGGTGATTCAGTCTGTAAGTTAAAGCCGACGTTGCCGTCCAAAGTCCAGGTAACAGTCTTGTAATCGCAAGGTGTTGAAGCATCATCAGGAAACCAGTCCACAGAGTCAGGATACGTTCAGGCTAGTCCAAGGTTTCAGGAATACGCAGGCGAATGATCAGGATACAGTCCAAGGGTCAGAATCAGGCTTGAGTCAGATACATGGAGCTGGGAAGCAGGGGGTAAAAGTAAAGGCATCCAATACGTTCATTGCTTCCAGCACTCTGGCTGAGCACTGGCCAGACTTTTATGAGACGTGGACTAATGACCAATCGGTGTCAGCTGGATTGAAGCTCAGTCAGTCCCTGCCTGCTTCCATGAAGTGTCTTGCCCTCAACACTCCCAGGCTCAGCTGCCTCTTCTCTCCAGCTGATTCCTTTAACTGACGCACAACAGGAGCTACTTGATGACTAATTTCTACATTATTCCTGAAGCAGCCGGGGAATCAAAGCAAAGGAAGAGCAGCAACCACACCTTAGATTCTACACACCAAAACATATGACTTGCATCACCAAGGCAAATGTTGTATTTTGGATATAACTTCCCCCAAAATAATAAAGATGACATGGTGTTGCAGTGGTAGAATATTCTGAAAGAAAAATTACATAGTACTTACATATTCATTAGCTCTTGAAAGACATCACTTCGTATCGGAAATACAAAGGTGTTTAGAACTGATTTTAAATATTCCAAAGAAACAAATCCACTCCGACCAACATCAAATGCTCTGAAGGCTTTTACAATGTTTTCATAGGCTGAACGCAGCTGTAAAGAATACAAATTATGGTGTTTTCATCCTAAATTATCAAGCTTATTCAGCTTTTTGAGACCATAAAAATGTTTTTATCAGAAATTCCCCTCTGCTAAGATATGCCCAGAAAGGTTGATTTGCATGATCTAACCATCAAATGCTTAACTGATATCCTCACTAGACTACAGTCTTCCCCAATATGCAAGCCTAAATGACAAGGCAGTTGAGCTTCAGAAGAAGGATAATCATCTCTCATTAAATTTTATTCAACTTTCATGAAGCAAATCATACAGAGAACCTCCAGCTAGGGTCATCAGGACCATAATTCGGATTATTAAAAGAGGCCATTAGAATAATAAAATGGAATGGAAAGTGTTGGAAGTATGCAGAGATTAAGACAGTACATGGGACAGCTACTCAAGACACTATTGGTGATGTCAAACATTCAAACATATGGAAAAAGTTGTTTGAACATATATGTGCTGCATTTTAAGGTTTTGTCAGGGTAGAGAGTGTTCAGTCCCCTTTCACAGCTCTTAAACACTATATTTGTATTCACCACATGTGTATTAAACCCTTTTCACATACACTTCAAAACGTGTAAAGTCTACAACTCAGAAGACCTCTTAAACAGAATAGAATGTTTAACTGTTATCCACATACAAAGAATCGAATACATGTAATTCATTCATATGAACTTCACTCCTTAAGATTGGGGAAGAGGGGTGGGGAGATCACACTGACTGAGCCTACAAATGTGGAGATGCCAGTTAGACATTATATACAAGATGTGGATACAAGCTGGAGCCCATAGGTAGTCACTTACATGCCTCACATAGAATCTATGTGAGGGAAGGAGGGAGAGGTGTCCAGTCAGCCTTGCACTGGCTTTCCCAGGTGGGCAAGTGGGGGGAGTGGCCCACCCCCAAATTGACCCAAGGCACCCCAAGGCCTTTGGAACCCATCCGCTTCACCTCAGGCCAACTTAGTACCGCCTCGTATTCATGCCGAAGCAGGCCGAATCCACCTGCCTCGACTCAGATTGGGGGCTTCAGCCCGAGGCAGTACACAGCCCTATTAATTATCTTCCTTCAATTAGCTTTAAATGTTTATTTATTTATTTATTACATTTGTATTACATAGCCGAAGCTCTCTGGGCGGTTTATATAGGATTAAAACAATTAAAAACAATATACAAAAATTAAAACAGCAAAAACATAGAACATACAGACAATACACACATACATTTAAAACTGCTACAACAACCCAAAAAGCTTCAAAAACAAAAACAAACTCAGGCTCCTCAGATATTGCCAAATGCCTGAGAGAAGAGGAAAGTCTTGACCTGGCACCGAAAAGGTAACAATGTTGGCGCCAGGCGGGCCTCGTCAGGGAGATCGTTCCACAATTGGGGGGCCACCACAGAGAAGGCCCTCTCCCTTGTTGCCGACCTCCGAGCTTCCCTCGGAGTAGGCATCTGGAGGAGGGCCTTAGATGTTGAACGTAGTGTTCAGGTAGGTTCATGTTGGGAAAGGCGTTCCATCAGGTATTGTGGTCCCAAGCCGTGTAAGGCTTTATAGGTTGAAACCAGCACCTTGAATCGGGCTCGGAAACATACAGGCAGCCAATGCAAGCGGCCAGAGTAGGTCTTATATGCTTCTTAAAATATGTTTCTTTTTGAATTTCCACTTTGATGTCATTTAAAGGTAAAAGTCAGTGAAACAGTTTACTTTGAGGCAACATTATCGAGCACTTAGAACCTGAAATACTGTAAACCTGCTCTCAAAGCCTCCCTAATGTGGGGGGCGAAACAAACATAGGGACAAAACAATATAGGGACAAAACTTAGAGATGTGGCCAGATGGCTTAGTTGGGAGCGCTTCACACAGTGTTGATGCCACGCTGGAGAAGACTCTGCCCCTTGTACTCATGCTACATCTCAGCTGGTAGGGGAACCTGCTGTTCAACCAATGACATTGATCAGAATGTATAGGAGTGAACTTATGAGAAAAGATGGTCCTTAAGGAACCCAGGTTCCAAGTTGTTTGTGTCATTAAAATAAGGGGGGTGGGGGTGGGAAAGAAGAGCCATGCTGAAAATCTAAATATACCCACCATAGTAGTAAAAGTACCATCATAATTCTACAGAGTTGATATGTGCTGCCATTTAATGGTTTCCCACCTAACGGCAAGGCCAGCTGTAAATCTATGGTTTTAAAAATAAAGGAAAAAGTAATAACCACACATCAATGACCAAGATGAAAGTGGTTAATACAGTGATGAAGAATTTCCCAACATGCTGACATCAAAGCCATTTGCCTTCTCTTGGTGAGCAAGGAAAATGTGACGATGTATAAATCTTCCCTTTTATTTGTCAAAGAGCTCTCACCTTTTCCCTAAAATTCTTCGCAGTGGTATCTAGATGGATTTTTGTCAAATTATATCCAGCAATAGTAGGTGAGAGTAACTTTGTTTCACTTTTTTTTTCTGCTGGCTCATTTTGGTCCTGCACTGTTAAGAAAAGCTATAGTTTAGCAAAATTGCTATTAGCGTTCTTTTAAACAGTAATATTAATGACAGCACTGAACATTTATGTACTGCTTTTGGACAGTGTAAACACTCTACATACATTATCCAGGTACCAACAACCCTGCAAGGTAGCCAGTATAACTATCCCTATATTGCAGATGTGAGGGAAAGAACCATTTCAAACAGAATTGCTGTAGCCTTGTCTGCACTGGTACCTACACTATTGTTCCCTGCTTAGTGTATTAAAGGCAAATGTGGGTAAGTGTTGGGCCAACATTATGAAAGGCTGGAAATTCAGTCCAAATTGTGTTTGGGGGGGGGAGCTGGGGGTGGAATGTGTCATTGACAAAAGAGGGGTCAAAACGCCTCTCTTCTTTCTCATTTTGGGTTTTTGTGATGCGGGATGAAAATTACTGGCTTTCGTTTACAAAACTCTGTCCTGATGACAGCTGCAATTTTAGATTTCCCAGAATTCCCTATTATAAGCGGCATTTTAAAGGAAAAACTGATAGCTGCAGGAGGTGGGTCCATTTTTCTGGATGCCCACTGGTGATTGAAACATTCTGGAAAATCTAAAATGGTGGCTGCCGCTCAGATGAACCTTCAAAAAGCTCTGGTAAGTTCTCCTGCTCCCCACAAAATCGCCCCATATCTGAAAGTCATCATGGGGCTGTAAAATGGTAGGGGAGGGATTCTGCCCAGCCCTTGAAGTGTGTTCTAAAATATGCATTTAGAGCTCCATGCCACATATGTAACATAACATTGCACACAGGTCCCCAAAAGGGAGTAGGTAGGCAAAGCAAAGCAAGGCTGTGGAAGTCTCTGGCTCAATTCGGACGACACGATAGTCAATGGTGGGTTGACTAACCCTAACCCTAGGGGGTACTCCCCAAACAACATGGTAATAAATAATCAACTGTGGTGTGGATTAGGATCAGCGCTGAGTTGACTATGGCAGCATTGGAATGACACAATAGTCAAAACAACTTACGATTTCCCCCCCACACCAGTTGTTTATTGTGTCGTCCGAATTGAGCCTCTGACTCAAGAATCAAGCCTGAGGCAAAAGTTACATGCGGCCAGGCCAGATCGCCAGGTCTTCCTGGATAGACAAGCTACTGGACACTTAGCCATTATCAGTGTCGTCCTGCTGAGCAGCATGATCAATCTAGAGGTTTCCTGCCACAGTACTGAGTCCACTGGTGCCTTACATCTTCACACCCTGCCACCTCATAAACCCTTAACCACATCTCCGTGCTGCTTCCTAAGGAAGACCTCCGCAGCAGTCCCAAACTACATTTCACAGAGGTCTTGGAGCCAACAATACTGATGCCACCTACTGAAGGCTCCAACCACAGCACATTCCAGAATTGCTGCCACTTCTTCAGGTACGTTTCAGTGAAAAAAGGGAAAGGGGTGATTGAGGTAGTGAGGAAAGCCAGTGGTGGTCTGATGCAGAGCTAATATAAGTAGAGCCCACATTTCAGAAATGTTTGGCATCTGGAAGGTTTAAAGTATAGACTTCCCAGTTTTGAATTTTAGCAGCATCTCTACTTTGAAGCTGAGTATTCAACCATCATTTTGCATTCTGTAACATGAAAGCATTGTTGAAGGTTTCTGCATCCTTGTACACCACTGAAGTTAAACTTCTAATCAAAAGGGTTATTTATTTCATATCAGTTGCCAAATCCAAAGAGACCAGTAAATTTAAGTTCATTACCTAGCCTGATTTAAAAAAGAGAGAAAGGGAAAGAAGATACAATTTTATTGGATCTAACACAAGCTTAGGTATTCCAGAGGAGCCAGAATTGATTTTTAGTCTCAATTTTCACTCAATTTTATTTTGTGCACTTTTAACTGCCTCCTCAAAATTTCATCTATTTTGTTTTTTTTGGTCCTTCCTGGACCTGAAATGCGAGAAAGCGTCCAAAGTCTAATTTTCAAGTCTCCGGGGAACTGTAGAGTCCTTGCCCTAACCCACAGAGCACAGCTCAGGGAGCTTCCAAAGCCTTGGGAGACCGGAAGCTATGCAATCCCTGACCTTGCCTGATCACCCTTGGGGAAGCTCCCTCATCCAAATGAGCTAGAGCTAAGGCAGTGTCCCTTTATATACTTTCTGCCCAGTCCATGTGACTTTAATCCCACTCTCAATCCCATGGCATGGGGAAGGGCTATAACCTTCAGGTTAGTTCACACCCTGCATAGTTTCCAGGAGCCTTAAATTTTTAACATTCAATGGCTTTTTAAAAAAAATACTTTTTATTGATTTTTCCATGTCAACGTACAGTACACTATACAATTCAATTATTTTGATATTTTTCCATACAGTTACATTGGTGGTTATGTTTATGACTGGGTTCGGACAACACGATAACCAATGGTGGGTTAAACAGTCAACAATTAGTTATTGTGTAGCCTGTTAGGACTTTTTCACAACACGGTTGGTTATTTGGCTGAAATAACCAGTGCAAATAACCAACGCTGTGCAGAACTGATTATTTGAATAATGTTGTTGGTTATCGTATCATGTGTCAGGCAGCATTGACTATTTTGTTGCCCATAGTTGGTTATTTCAGTGACTACAAAGTCCCCTGGCAAGAGCGACCAAAGCAGCGGCTGCCACCCTAGTCCAGCCGACAAACTCGCAATGGCTGATGGGATACGAGCGGGAGGACTGAGAAGGGAAGAGGGGGTGGGGGATGTGCCAATCAAACACACCATTGACTAATAGTCAACTCAACGCTGACCTTAATCCACACCCTGATTGATTATAATCATGTCATGTGAAGACTACCCCACCCCAGGTAATCAACCGTGGAGTTGACTATTAACCCACCACTGACCATTGCGTTGTCTGAATGCAGCCTTTGTCTTCTTAGCTTTATTACTTATTATTTACAGTTCAACTAAATTTTTAATCTGTATATACTCTTTATCTATAACAACATCCAGACTGACATTGTTTATATGCCAGTTCCGGTGTTTTCACTACTGTTGTTTCCATTATAATAGATATTTCTTGAAAGATTTCCATCCAGAATCTCTGGATACGTTCACAATCCCACTACATATGAACATAGGATTCCTGGATCACACAACCTCTCCAGCACAAAAGTGAGTAAGACCTTTCTTTGCTCTTTTGGATGGTAGTTAATACCATTTTTGTAATAAGTTAAGCGATATCTCTGTGCATTTAGCTGATGTGGCACCCAAACTAAATGCAAAGAAGCACTTTTTATTTTCATGTGAAAATATTTCTCCTCATCAAATATGCAAGTTATGTTATGGAAATCAAAAGTCACAAACATTCAGCTTAGCTGCAGTAGAGACTTTGCAAACTGACTTTTTCTTCTATTTTTTACAAAATTCAAAAGTAGTGTGCCTGTAGAGAAAATTGCTGTAGCTAGAATGCTGTGCCATCCAATCCCCTTACAAATACCTACCTGAATCTTGACTTTCTGTCATTCTTTTCTTTCTTTTCTCCAAATGTATGCCAAGATACTGCAAAAACTCTTTATAATTCAACGTATTGGTTCGGCAAATACAATATCGATTCCACAGCCTAACAACAACAAAAAAATGAAACATATCTAAATTTAATATATCTAAAGTAAAATACTAGAGAATAAACATGAAATATTTACACCTTTATCAATAATTAATATAAAAATTAAAGTAAGAATTGAGTAACATTTCCCCTTAATTTATACATTCAGTTTTCCCTCTGAGATAACTTGTTTAGCTGTTTAGATTGCTCGACAACCCCCCCCCCCCCCATTTGTATCCTTCACCTTTACCTCCAAATTGCTTAGGGAAGAGTATCATGGTAATTATCCCATTTTTCACAGCAACCCTAGGAGGTAGATTAGCCTAAGTGATATTAACTGGCCTGAGTAACACTTCTATTTTTGCTTCTGAGACACAACTCACAAAAATAAGGACAGTCGCATGCTCTTAAAGAACGTTCTAGTTATTGTGGACATATACTGTAAAATATAATCAAAACATAAACACATTCTGAATGGGAAGCAACCCATGAAAATGGTAAGAGCCTGTCTGGATCGCACTGAGGGATCATCTAGTCCAGCCAGAGGCCCTCACGTGCTGCTTTTCTGAATGGCAACAACCCCCTCCAATTGCTTATCCCTAATCCCTGGGGGGCTAAAAGAGATATGAAACGGGAGAAGTATTTAATCATTTAATAGCCTCCTGATTTCTTTTCAAAGTAGCCACAGATGTGGCAGTTTCACTGAAGGAGGGGGACAGAGGCTGTTCAAGTTTTTCACCACCAACTGACCTTTCGCTCAAAATGTCCATCTGTGAGGGGACAATATAGATACACATAACCTTTTCTCCTTAGGTGGAAGGACAGCAGGAGATGCCAATTTGAAAGGGAAAAAAACAACCAGAAAGGAAAGGCTTAAACAGCACCCCATCCCATTCTGACACTCAGGTTCCTGAGGCTGGTTCCATTAAAAAATAAGTTGAAAGTCTGTTATCACGTGTCTTCCATGTAACATTTGGCCTGCTTCTGAAATGCCAAGGCATATCATCTCTCTGAACATGGCGGTCCCAGTTACCTACGATTGGAACCTGAAACAAAATGTTGCAGTGTATCCTCGGGACTTAAGAGGAGGGTTCACGTTCAGGACACCAGCCAGCTTGGAACAAGAGCCTTGTACTGCTGTCCAGGCTTCTTAGGATAGGGGGAGTTTCAGGAGTAGTGGATAGGAGACACCTTTACTCTCCACACACACCAGTCTACACCCCACAAGGCCATTCCCTCCTCCTGTGCTAGAGGGCTGCCAGCCCCAAACCTGACCATTTTATGGTCATACAGAGAGGTGGGGCATGGAGTTCTGGAGGGCGGGGAAGGGGAAAAGGGGTCTTTTTCTTTCCTCTCTTTCTGAAGCAGAGGGAGCATTCTTAACCTCATAACCACCCTCCAGGAAACTTACTAAAAGCTATCATGGGCTCGAGTATATCAATTCCCTTTCTTTTCCTACCTTCCATTTTCCATCTTTGTGGGAGGAGGCAGGTTGTTATCTGTTTGCCACAAACATTCCATGACCAGATCTACACCAAGCAGGATAGGACACTTTGAAAACGTTTTGAAAACTGTATATATGCAGTGTGTCCTGGGCCCCAACAGATGTCACTACTGTTATAAACTGGTTTAAAGAGGTAGTGTAGATCCTGCCCATGTCTCAACCACAGACTTTATGCCTAGACTTAAGCCCTTCACATCAAATGGCACCCACTGCCTGAAATCCACGTTAGCTGTGCACGTTTGCAGGGGGAAAGCCTACATGGATAGGCCGAGAGGTTCCAGCTCCCAGGGAAGCCTACACATGCAGAGGTTCATGTGAGTAGGCTTTTCCCTGAAGACATCCATGTTTAACACTTGGACATCAAGCATGGGCCAGGGGGACGCAACACAACATCAGAGTTGGAGGGAAACCATGTGGCCCCACTCCCCAGTGAGCACACGAAGACTCCTTTACAATTACAATGATGGAAGAAGGGAGCTACAGCCTGCCCAATGCCACATCGATTTAGACCCTTCTCTCGCGTTCTCAGTTCAACTGCCTGTAAGCTCACATGTTCTTCTCAGGTAGTTTAATATATATATTTCCTTTTAACTCACAAAGTTATATACTTCTGTGTACCAAAGTAATTCTCCCAGAATATGTAGAAACCACGTTTTTATTTTTGGGTGACCCCATTTCACTTCCAAACTGGCAGGTGCTACACCAACCAATGGTGCTTTAGAGGGGATGATAATCCTACATGGACCCAATCCTCTCTATACATGTTCAAATTCCTTCCCTACTGTAAATCCACGGAGGCCTGAATACAAATGTAATAAACGAACAAGGTTTTGTCCTGAGCCCCTTTGATCAAAGCAGTGGCAGGAGGTGGGAGGGCTGAGATGCACAGAAGGAGCTAGAAGATCTGCCCCACATCCCCTGCCCTTTTGCAAGTTCCATGAGAGCAATTTTAAGTGAACTAACATTTAATTCCACTAAAGATGAATCCAGTTTGTTGTTTCATACATAAAAGTTACAAATCTCTGGGGTATAAATTTCATCATTTTTATTCAGCCTTAAATGCTCCAAATAAAAATTTGTGATCTTTTTCACGATGCTACTCACTACCATCAATGTAATAACATCCATACAGATTTATCACATTCCAGTCTTCAATGCCAAGTACAAGATTTATGGTCAAATAAAGCCACATTTTGTTGTTTTTCATTGCCCTGCTTTAGAAAAGCACTACTTCTGTTCTGTAATTGCATGTACCAAATTATATAAAGGATTTTTTTGTGTAGTGATCTAATTCTGGAGAACATCCTGAGCACACACAAAAGGAGAGGAACACCAAACAGCGAGGCCAGCTAGTAAAGATGGACTGAAATTGGTTTTGAGGTTGCTGGTAATGAGAGATATAAAATATTTAGAGCAAAGCAAAACAAATAAATAGTCTGTCCTAATTTCTTTCATTTTTCCTGTAGGCTTTTATCCAACTCAATGTTTCTGCAACTGCAGCTTATTAAAGTACCATGGACCTCCCAAATGAAAGTCATTCCAAACTCCAGGAGAATACATCCTCCTCAGATAGAACTGCTTACTGAAAGCACAACCAGCATATACATTTATCATTCATTCTAGAAAAACAGAGACAAGATCTTGGCTCCTATTAGAAATCACTCAATCCAGGCTTGACGTTGGGTCCACCTCTACAACAGAAATGAGGTGGGCATTAAACTTCCTTCTACCCATCCCCTGTCCCCATTCGACTCTCTTCCCTGCTTTTTTTTTTAAAAAAATAACAAACCTTCGTTGACTCCAATGAAAACTTTTTTTAATTTTTAACCCCCCCACTGCCCAGTGTATGGAATTGCAGTGGTGGGAGGTTTGATCCTCTTCTCCCAGTGTGCACAGGTCCTCATCCAAATTGGGTCTGCATGCAATTACACTAAAGTAAAGGTTCCGCTACACACTACATAACAGAATGTGTACTTATACCCTAAGGTGATAAAATAAACTTGACTACCTCATGCTATATGCAGGGGATATTTTCTGAATGTTCTGCAAATGAAAACAAAAAGACCCCTCTCATTCCAAACAGAAATGTAACACATCAGGAGAAAGATTAATGACCACCTCTTTGCCGCTATTTTTCTATTTACAGAGAAGGTGTTTTTTTTTCACATAGGAGTTTTTAAAATGCCATCCTCCCCCCTGCATTCTGAAGTGGTGAAGTTTATCCTCCCATTTCGGGACTCTACCAGTTCAGTCCTGCTTCACGTGTAGCCTTGTTCACTCATTTTTTTCGTGCCTATGGAAAGGGTACCCTCAGTTTGCTCATCATGCAAACTGAAGGCCCCCTGTTGTGTTTCTCAAAACTTCTTGCTTTATTGGAAGACAATGAAGAGGTCTGCCACGCAATCTACAAAGTTTTATTCAGGCAATAAACATATCTTCCCAACTGAAGGGACTCCAGCTTCTAGGAACTTCTCTCTAGAAAAAAGTATGCAAACTAAGCGAGACAATTGTCCTTTCAAGAAAAAGGGAAAGCCTTTTCCCAGTATGCTTTGACTTCAGGGAGACTGGTTCTGAAGAAGCCTTTGGTGAGAAGCTAGCTGGGCTGACCTTCTCTCACCTTCCTTTAGCTCCGCCCGTTTTAGTCTGCGGAATACTCTAGGATCAGCTAGCCTTTCAGTGCCCTCCCCCTCGGAAGAATCCTGAATCCCCAGAGCTTGTGCATTGCTTACACTGTCAGAGATGTCTGTTGAAAGTTCATTCCCAGCTGATGAAGAGCCTGTGAGCGTCACCTGCCCCACTCCCCGTATAGGCTGGTATGTTTCTGGCACTGTCTCTTCTGCTTCAGAATCTGATTCTGATTGATTGTCTGAAACTCTTTCTTCCAGCCTAAGGGAACAGGCCTAGTCCTGACACACCCTTAAGCTGTTTAACTATCCACACATCCAACATATCCCAAACCTGATCCTGACTGTTGCTCAGGGTAAAATGCCCTCCTTCTCCAATCATGCAGAGGCTACACCTCCAATAACACTATTGTACCGCTCAAACTTTCCTATCTATCTGTTCAGTGCCAATCAGAGTGCTGTTAAATTCAAGTAAACCAATTTAACACACAACCAATCAAACTATCTCTAAGTTCTCATATCTTCTTAGGCAAAATTATGTATGTCACAGTTCCATAGCAGTGCAGGAAAAAAAACCCAGTTTCCACTAAAATTAACATTCAGGGAGATGTAGCAAATGTCCAGCCAATATAGATCAGAAAATATGCTTGAACGTATGTGAGCAACAACTGTGTGAAATAGCAGAAGCCACAGAGATGTCTGAATAAGATTTCTAATGGTTGGGGGTTAACACTTCATTGCCCTGTAAAGATTTAGTGCATCAGCTGTGATCTTTCCTGAGTCAGCCTGATTTGGCAACAGTTATCCATGATGGTTATACCATGCTTAGACTGTTACAACATGCTCTACATAGGGCTACCCTTTAAGGGTTTCTGGAAGCTTCAATTGGTGGAAAATATGGCAACTAGGCTGCTAACCAGTGTACAGTACTGAGAACATATTACAGCAATATTGAAAGATCTGCCCAAGTTGCGAACTGTTTTCTGGGTTCATTTCAAAGTGTTGGTTTTAATCTCTAAATGGCTTAGGGCCTGACTATCTAAGGGACTATCTATCTTGTTATGAACCTGTCCAGTTATTAAGACTTGTAGGAGAGGCGCTCCTGAGGACACTATTGCTTGCAGAGGCTCATTTAGCCCCTAAACCACCCAGCAGTCTGGGTTCACACATCACAAGAGCAGCCTATGATAGGGGAGCTCATAGGTTGTAAAACGAAAGTGAAAGTTAAGAGTGTGCTGGAGGCAGTGCACTCGCTCCTGCTTGGTGCCTGGCAAATCATGGATTAATTAATTCACCAATACATGCAAATCAGGGCATTGTCAAATCTTAGATTGATGATCCTAGATGCAATCAGTTGTGGCAAGGAAAATGTAATCAACCTGATAAATATTGTTGAGTATTGTACCCTTAATATGAATGCAAAGTATGTTACCCCACAATGGCTTTACAAGAATCCTTAACTCGTTCTTTACTTACTTATCATACTCACAGTCCGTCATCCTGAAGCAGTTGACCTCAAGAATTCTTCTCAGCTCATGCCGCTGAATTTGTCCATTTTGATTGTAATCAAAAAGTCTACAGGTCTTGATAAACCGTTTCATCTTTTTGGAAATCTATTCAGTGTTTTCAAAAGATGCATGTTAAAATAAGTAAATGGTATTAAACAAGTGTCCTGATATCAGCATTTTCCTCTCTCTTTCACAAAATGCTCCAAAAAAGCATAACCTACCAAAACACATCACAATCTTTCAGATTTTTCTCTCAAGCATGAGAAAAATACACTTTTCATTTACCAAACGTTGTGAAAGTAATTTTCTCCATACCTTATATTTGGGAAAGTCAAAATTCTCTTTCAAGAAGTAGAAATTAGTTTCAACTACTATTCATTTCTGCTGACCAAATGAGCAGTACATATACAATACCTTTGTTCAGCTACTGAAACCTCCAGATTGACTGACAACAAAAAGTTCCTAGGCTTAACAAAATGTGTTAAGATGGGGGCGTCAGCCTATCTTAAATAAGGGTTTAGGTGTATTAAATATTTGTGACATTGGGTATTTTTTTATTTATTAAAACATTTGTAAAGCCCCTATATCACTAGGATCTCAGCGCAGCAATCTGCATACAGGAGAATGAAAATGTTTCTCTCTAAAACAGGGAAAGGGGTATGATAGAGCTTATCCAAATTGTCCCAAAGATAAAATCTGTTACATTTGCATTCCCTTATTTCAAGAGTGGGCAAAAAGTAACTCTCCAGATGTTTGGATTTCAGCTCCCAGCATTCCTGACTATTGGCCATGATGGCAGGCACCTCTGGTTGTTAAAGTCCAAAACACCTGGAGAGCTACCTTCTGCTCATCCCTGCCTAATTTCTTCCTTCCTCAGCATATAGCAATATACTGAGCCTATCAAAAATGCCTGTCAAGTAGCTCTACACTTGTCTTTACACACCATTTCCATTTCAATCTCCTTCTGTTTGAAAGTAAAATCCTTTGTGACATGTGACATGCCATCCAACATTTCACAGATATATCCAGGTACTGGTTGCTTGGAAGACAAGGATCTGCACTGTCATGACTGTGTAAAAGAGATAAAACCCTTTCTGGAAGCCATGTCACACTCCCATATCTTCATGAGCACCCATTAGGGGAAAGTAGAGGGAAGGAGGGAGATATTCATGCACGCGAGTGGGCACATAATAACTTCAAGTCAAAAGTGATTATCCAATAGGAACACCTATATATCCCTGGCTAGGTTCGATATACTAAAATGGCAGGTGGCTGCTCCAAAACATACATGGAGCCCTTCCCCATCCCAAGGCTCTTCCATTTCCCTCTGCTCGGAACAATTACAATCTGAACAAGTACAATTCTTCATGGCGCACAGGAAGCATAGACACAAAGAACAGGGCAGCTCCTGCCACGTGAACAGGCTGTGGCATAGACGTCAACCTAAAAATGCTTTCCAACCCATGCGAAGGGTTTGAGGCTTTTAAAAAAATTAAATTAGTGAAAAAGACAGATAAATGTTCCTAAACAATAAATATACCTGTGCCTCATTATCCCTTATATTATATGTCTGGGCTACTTTCTACAAAATCTTTAATTAAAGGTTTTCTTTGGAATTGTCCCCACCAAGGACTAAAGGATGAATTAAAAAAATATATATGCACGCACACAAACCCAAACTATGGAAGGGCACAGCTGTGCATATATGAAGTGCTATTCAGCACCAAATGAATTGGAACAAAATAAGTACTGAGACTGTTATTCTCTCAGTTTTGGCTCCATATTCTCAATAGCACCGTCTAACTTGTCACTTTATATTGATTCCATCTGTTTACACTCTGCAGAGGATTGGCTTCCTACAGCGAACGTTTCCTATTTACCAGCTGGTATAGATGGGCCAAACCAGATAGGAAGGAATTAGATTATTTTCAGATCCTCATAAACATAAAAGGGGGGGAGTGGGTGGGGGGGAGGAATTAACAGGGGAAACAGGGTGAGGGGGATGGAGACCGAGAAAAAAAGGATTGAAACGGTGTGATAAGTGCTCTCTCTCTTTCTCTCTCTCTCTCTCTCTCTCTCTCTCTCTCATTCTTTTTTTCCCTTCCCATTTCCTCTAAGTCTGCTTTATGTTTCTCTGCCAATTTAAAAGGGCCTTATGTTGGTTGAAAGATATTTTCTCTTTAACATACGGTTGATTATTGCATTTGTGAAACTCCTGTTGGTGCAATGGCAATCAGATCCCTGAGGCTGATTTTCTTAAAAGATAAAAATGAGGCTAAATCTTAAATCAGGCCTGCAAAACTAGTGACCCAGCAAGCTGAATAGAGCCCACTAGCTACATAAGGTGCTCCACCAAGGTCTGACTTAGGGAGGCACAAATTTTGTTAAATTCAATCCGTTTGTGTTCCGTGTATTTTCAGGTGTCTTTCCTTCCATTGTCTGCTCATTGAAAGAATCCGATATTTTTAGGGATGTACTAGAATGTTGTTCCTGTGGGAAAATGCGCATTTGCAGTAATGTGTGCTTGCACAAATCCCACTGTGTGTAGAGGTGATGTAGGAGTGAAGTAACATCCAAGCAAGCTTCCTAGAATGGAGGGAGGTCTATCATTCACAGAGATCTGTCAATGGCTATTAGCCATGATGCCTGAATGGAACTTCCATATAGCAGGCAAGTATACCTCTGCTCCAGGCACTAGGAACAAATTTCAGCAAGAGGCCACATTTTCATTACCTTCTTGCAAGCTTCTTAAAGCATCAGGGAGGGGCACTTTTGGACACAGAATTCTGCATCAGCCAGATCTTTGCCCTGATCAACCATGGCTGTCCTCATGTTCTTAAGCACAGAGATATTTCACACCTGAATACTCAGTCTCTTCTTTGTGTTCTGAATGCAAGATTTTTAAATGCTTGGCCTGCACCCTGTATACAGCAGCGCAGAGGAATTTCACAGATCCAGTGGTTTTAAATAATTTCAGCCCTCTGTCATATTCGCCATTCTTGGGCAAGATGCTGAAGCATGCGGTGGCCTCATAACTCCAAGCCTTTTTGGATGAAACTGATTACCTAGATTCATTCCAATCAGGTTTCAGGCCTGGTTATGGGATGGAAACAACCTTGGTCGCCCTGGTTGATGACTTACACCAGGGAAAGGATGTAGGGAGTGCAACCCTATTGATTCTTTTGGATCTCTCAGTGGCTTTCGATACCATCAACCATGGTATCCCTCTAGATCATTTATCTGGATTGGGCTTGGGAAGCAAGGCTTTGAAGTGGTTCTGGTTCTTTCTGAAGGAGCAGTCTCAAAAGATGTTGCTGGGGGACTTTTGTTCCACCTATTAACCATTAGCCTGTAGGGTGCCGCAAGGTTCTATCGTGTTCCCCGTGCTTTTTAACATCTACATGAAACCGCTGGGTGAAGTCATCAGGACGTTTGGGCTGATGATACTCAGCTCTACCTCTCGTTTCCATCTGCACATCCCAGGGAGGCTGTGGAACTCTTGAACAAGTGTCTGGAGGCATTTTGGGATGGATGAGGGTGAACAACCTGAGACTTAATCCAGACAAGACGAAGGCACTGTGGGTTGGGAAACCAACTACTTCGGATGGAGGTTTAAAACTGGTCTTAGATGGGTTGCACTCCCCACTAAAAGACCAAGTATGCAGTCTGGGAGTCCTCCTGGACTCTGAGCTAACTGGGCAAGCCCAAGTGGCTGTGGTGTCCAGGAGTGCATTCTACCAACTTAGTGGTATGCCAACTGTAGCCCTATCTGGACAAGGCAGAACTTGCCTCAGTTATCCATGCACTAGTCATGTCCAGGCTGGACTACTATATACATGGGGCTGCCTTTGAAGGTGGTTTGGAAACTCCAGCTGGTGCAGAATGCAGCTGCCCAAGTATTGGTGGGATCGAGGCAATTTGATCACATAACATCTATACTGCAACAGCTGCACTGGCTATTGGTGTGTTTCCAGGCCCAATTCAAAGTGCTAGTTTTGATCTTTAAAGCGCTAAATGGTTTGCAACCAAGTTATTTGAAGGACTGCCTTCACCTACATCAGCCTGGCTGCAGTTTAAGATCAGAAAAAGAGCAATGGCAATAGCAGTACTCATTTGCCCACCTGTGAGAGCAATTAAGTGCGCTATCACACAGGAGAGGGCCTTCTCTGCAGTGAACAAACTTCCATCGGAGGTCCGCCATGCGCCATCCTTGCAGGTTTTTAAGAAGGCCTTGAAAACATTTGATTTTATCATGGCCTTCTCATGATGAGTACTGCTATTGCCATTGCTGTTCTTCCTGATTTTCTTGGTGCTTTTGATTGTTTTTGACTGCTACTTTATTGCGCTTTGTTTTTATTGCTTTTACCCTTTTACCTCTTTTTATGAATTTTATTGTTGTAAGCCACCTTGTGAGAGCTTCTGCCCTGAAAGGCGGCCAAGAATCGTTTTAAATAAATGATGTAAGCTGGAAGAGATCCAATACATCTTGAAAAATGTCTCAGTCCCAATTACTATTTATTAATTTCTTTGTCATATTGTGCCCTCATGGTAGATAACCCTTAAACCCTAATAGATAAGATTGCTATTATTGTCCTGCAGTTGAGGCTTTGAAACTGGTTTAGAAGCACCCATACATTCAGCTCCAAACTGGAATTGAGAATACCTGGAGAAAAATTAAGCACAAAACATACACACACACCCCTTTACCTCTTCACTGCACAATTTCACCCCAATCTCGGTGACTGACATAAATGTTTGATGGCTGATGTGCATTTCTAGGTTGACAATGCAAATATTTTTCAGAATAATCAATGCAATGTTTTGTTGCAGGATCATCCAAATCCTAAATCTTCTACTTTCCTCTTTCTTTCATTTACTTTAAGCATTAATTGTTTTGACAAAAATTAGAAGGCTATTTAAAAACAAAAAAGACTCTACATTAATCCATATAGGAGCTTTATTTTAGATTGCCCTTAATCAAATAAATAAATAAACACAGGGCCTTATAAATTAAATCTTCTGGAAGCCTAATTGGGACCATGGGGGATATTTTCGATTCATAAATGTTGCAACAGACAGATATCTTGGCTGTTTCATTTATGGTGGGAAAATGGAAATGTAACTCCCCTGTTAACTGCATATATATAGCCAACTTGAAGAGAAGCGATGGCAGCAGTAAGAACTATATTTGAGTGATGACTGATAAGCTTTACTGCGGTGAGGAAAGACTGTCTTTGATGCAATCTGTCCTGACAGCTCTGTGATATGTGAATGTCTCACGCAGTCTAGAATGATGGATACAGACACCCTTCAGGAGAGAAACAGGCTGGCACCTGCATCCAAGATAGAAACATGTGGGTGCGATGGCACTCACAGCGCGTGTGCCAGAGGAGCTGAAGCTTGGCAACCAGGACAACTCCATCCTGCTACATTGCAGCTGTACTTGCAATTCCTCTGTCAAAGCTTCCTACCCAATATCAGGCCTGGAGAGTTATGCCAACATAGTTCACTTTTGGTGAATGATGTGCATTTAAGCCAGGGATTGGCAACGCGGTGCCTGCGGGCACCAATAGGCCCCTGGACACTCTGCTGCATCCCTCCCACTTTTTTTAAAACAACAACAACACATTTTCTTACCAGCAGCTGGGATTGCTGTGAGATCGGTTTCTGTCAGTGCTGAAAACTGTGACTTGATAGGAATGGCTCAGTGTGTTGGGGTTCAGATTCCACCCCTGCCTTGGCAGGTTACTTGTCCTTTGCCATGCCTCCCAAGACATGTGGTGAGAGTGAAGACGGTTTCTCAAATTACGAAAAATTCGAATGGCCCCAGAAGGTCGCTACCCCTGATTTAAGGCATTTCTTTGATGAGTAATGCCCAGTGTCAGAAGTCCGTGGATCTTTCCCTAGAGACTGCTTGTCCAAGGCAACACTGAATAAACCACTTCCCTCAATTTTCAGTGCATCACAGACAACGTGGAAGGGGTATCTCACTTCATGCTAGGGACAGGAGGAGGAAGGAGAGAAAAGACCTATCCATGCTCCCAAGAAGCTCTGACATTGAATCTAGATCTCGAAGACACTTGTAAGCAGCAAGACTCTCTCTCACTGCTTCCGAGAGTCTCTGAAGCTGGCAGAAAGATCTGAGAGCCACGGTCAATCCCTCACTTTGTACCAGACATTGGGGCAAGTCAGAAGCAGTTAAGAAAAGCCTTCAATGCTTCTCACCATCTTCAAAGCCCAGCACAGAGTCTGACCTCTCCTCTCCATGATTTCTCTGTGTATGTCAAAGAACCTGGAAGAGATTTGGTAGTAACCACAAATCATGACTGGCTACCAAAGCCAGCAAAATGTGTGGAGTCCTCCCTCTCCAGTGTGAGAGTTACTTGCTGTACAGTACCTTCTCCCTTAAGAGGCATTCCAGCTGAGTCAATGTCCTTGTCTGGTTATCTCTGATATCATTCCACCTGAAAGAATAATTCAATAAAATAACCACAAACAATATTGCAGACCAAAACCCACCCCCTACTATCAAAAGACTCAATTTGCAGGTGGAGATCAAGGAGGAGGTAGCAGTGGAGCCAGGCCAATGGGAAAAAGCAGGCCACAAGGGCTTTGGCTAGCATTTGATTTGGTGGTTCATCTACGGGCAAATCTGATGAGACATTGGGAGATTTCTGTGCATCCTCCCATGTATTCCTTTTTATTTTAACCAGAGATGGGGTAGTGATGGGGAATTCCACCAGGCATCCTGAGCTGGGGAGATTACCTCTCTCCACCCACATTACTCTCCTGATCTAAATCACCCCACACCCTCAAAGCAGTTATTTGCCACACATAAGAAAACAAAACCATCAAGCACCTGATGTGGGGACAGGGGTTTAAACACTCCTTCAGCACCCCAGTCCAATTTGGGGTCTTCCTCCCCACATAGCTGCTTTGGACTAAGGAGAGAGGGAGGTACCATAAATGTCTCATTCCGTTCGCCCCTGACCATTCAGGTTTTTAAGGTGGGTTCAGAGAACTGCAAATATGCTGCGATAGCACTCAATAATGGGATTCCCCACCTGAAATTTGAAGAAGTACAATCCAAATTTCTTTACCGTCACATTCTGTAGCAACTTTCCCAAGGCCATTAGGATGTACATTTCCTCATCTTCACATGCAGCAGCCAATTGCATGGAGCAGGGGAGGGGAAATGCACATCATAATGCCATCAGGACATGTGGTAAGTAGAACTTGACACAATGCAGTGAGAGGAGGGAACTCAACACAGGCCTGCCATTTTCAACAGTTTCACCATCATAGATTTCACAAGCAGGGCGTGAGGATGATCCCTGTTCCCCATCATCTGGTCCTAGCAGCTGATAATCAAGATACATACTGCTTTTGAGCATTAAAATTTCATTTAAGCTGTCCTGGTTAATAGCCACCAATAGAGCTGTCTTTTATCCGTTTATCCCTCCTCCTACTGCATTGTGTCAAGTTCTACTTACCACATGTCCTGATTATTTATTATTTTATTTATTACATTTATATACCGCCCCATAGCCAAAGCTCTCTGGGCGGTTTACAAAAATTAAAACTTTGGACATTAAAAACCGATATACAAAATTTAAAACCATAAAAGCATAAAAACAGACAACATGTTGAAACAGTATACCTTTTAAAACAACTGTGAACTCCCAGGCAGGCCTAAATATAGTTCTGGGGTCAATTAAAAACTCAGTATATGCTGTTAAATGCCTGGGAAAAGAGGAGTCTTGACCTGGCGCTGAAAAGATAACAACGTTGGTGCCAGGCGAGCCTCGTCGGGGCGATCATTCCATAATTGGGGGGCCACCACTGAGAAGGCCATTTGCCTTGTTGCCATCCTCCGAGCTTCCCTCAGAGTAGGCACTCAGAGGAGGACCTTGGATGTTGATCGTAGTGTACGGGTAGATTCGTGTCGGGAGAGGCGTTCCGTCAGTCCCAAACTGTGTAAGGCTTTATAGGTTAAAACCAGCACCTTGAATCGGGCTCGGAAACATACAGGCAGCCAATGCAAGCTGATGGGATTATGATGCGCATTTCCCCTCCCCTGCTCCATGTAATTGGCTGCTACTGGTGAAGATGAGGAAATGTACATCTTAACGGCCTTGGGAAAGTTGAACTAGAAAACATGGGTGTAATGGCATTCACTGTTCGAGAAACTGAACACCAGCCTGCCATTCTGAATTTCAGTGGCAGCCATGGGTTCTTGGTGCTGCATAGCTCTATCCTAACTTCACCATTACCAGCTCTACCTATATCAGAACATTACAATTTAACGCTATCTAAATAATATAAAAGCTCTTACTTTACGGAGAGATCGTCGACTGGCTTAGCAAACCTGGACAAGAACTCAAGATAAGGAACAGTAACTTTGGTACTGCCTGGAATCTGTTTCAATGCAAAGAGAAGTTAACGTGAATGGTATTCCAAGACATGCATTATACTAGTTCATCATATTTCCCCTTGCCCACTCTTTATTTACATACTTAATCGCCTATATTTAGATTTCTTCTCATTCCTAGCAGATACAATAAAAGATTTCAACAAATAGCCCATGGCTTTTAGATCAAAATAGTTCTTATTCCAATCACTCGCAAATATTTTTCATAATAATTTTTGTAACACACACCCAAGGAGTTTGGCCATGGATTGGCCATTAACACGTAACTTACAGCAACACTGCTTATGTTTAACACTGGGAAGTATCACTATGACTGAAATCCTTTACAAGAAAAGTTGAAATTTTATTAGGCCTCTAACCCAAAGCTATTTTATACATCCAGCAAAACTGAGTGGCAAAGTTTTCCCTGGACTGTACCACTTCCTGCTGGAGGTATTGCATGTTTTGGTTTTCCTTCATGGGAGGGGGGGGGAACCCTCCATCTGCAGAGAAAACACCATGCTAGAGAGAAAGTTAAAATGAACCTTTTCCCCTAATGTACTATTTTTTGTTATACCTTCAAGATTCAGGGCAGGGGGGCAGAGGGAGCATTAAATAGGCAACACCTTCCCTACACACCTGCAGCCCGGAGTGGCATAATCCTCACATAAGGATACTGTTAAAATGTATAAACTAACTTGGCTGCCTTGCCAAAGAGCTACCCTTGGTCTGGTTCGCAGGTCAGGGTAAGTCATGCAGAAAACAAGCTATGGCAGATTGGATAATCACTCGCTAAGCTCTCCTGCTGCTGATGGCTCACTAGCTTGCTATGGTTTGTTTCCCTCTTCGGCCTCCCGCCCACTCCCAGCACATATCTTGGGGGCCTTTATGGCACAACTTGTCTATACTCCTGCTGCGATGAGATTCTCCCCCTCCTTCCCTTCTTGCCTTGCGAAGCAACTATATTTGAAGCACCTACACTGACATGTAAATGACCATGTCTTTGGAATCAAGGTCGGGGGTGGTGGTTATCTTATCCTTCTGGAGCATATGGATGAGGGGTTTATTATTTTTTCTTTAACTCTTTTAAAAAAGCCTCCTTGGCCATTCCTTGCAGCCAGGGGTGAGCGATGTTCCTCTTCCTGTGACAGGTAATGCAAAAGTGACTTACCTCTGAAATTCCATGCTGAGACCCTTTTTTTTTTTAACACCCCCCATGGGGGGGTGGGAGTTCAGCGTGAGAATAGTTCATGGGAAAACTTAAATCCTCCCCTTCCGAATTGCCATGGTCCCAAACTGGGACATTGTACGCTGAGCCAGAGCTAAGTCAATCAAACATACATGCCTCCCTGACTTAATTTGGCTCGTGAGGGGATAAAGTCAGTTCCATGTGAAATAAAGCACCAAGCTAAAGGGCTGAGGGGTAAGTTTTTTCTCTGCTCTTGCCAGGAATCTCTGTAGCCCTTTTGAACAAGCCATGCAGAGCCCACACTGCCAGATTCCCATGTCACAACAAGCCACCCTGAACAACTCAACAACAAGCCATGGGTCCTTCGAGTGGTTCGTGCATGGTTAATAACATGACAAGGTGGTTTGGACAACACGACAAGCCACTCTCAAACAAACAGAAGTGACAATACATCGTGAGTTGCCATGTCATGTGAATCAGGTCAATGTGTTCTAGAGCTAGAAATAAGTATTGCCTACAGTGTTTACTCATTTCTAACTGACCAGAACTGGTGGCACATTTGAGCGATACGTAACATTCACTGAGAGAATCAGAGCAATTTGGAGCCATTTCTGTCTCTGCCTTTGATCCAACTTTGCATCTGTCTTAGTTTGATTAGCTTGCACAAACTATGCAATACTATAAACTTCGATTAGGAACAGGTAGTTGAATAAATGGGTTGGACTGTCAAACCTGGAAGTATATGCATGTGTGTGCAGATTCTGGGGAAAAAAGGTTCAGCACACTGGTAGTATTCCCATCCCCTCACCAATATTGGGGTGGGCGGGGCGGGACCACCATTTCAAGGGATCTAGAACAGAGGTAACCAACCTGGTGCCCTCCAGATGCTTTGAACTACAACTCCCACAATCCCTGACCATTGGCCAGGCTGGCTGGAGCTTATGAGAGTTGGAGCCTGATTAGCCTTTCACTTGAGGTGGTGACCCTCCCGGGGTCAGGGGGTTGCTCAGCCACTGCCTCAGAGGAAGAGTTCCTTTCTCCTGATAGGGATGGCCCTGCAACCACCTCCCCTGAGGTCTCAGGCTCCTGTGGGTGTGATGATGGTCCCTGGCCTGGGATGCGCTGGGCTTCAAGGGCCTCTAGCTCCTTCTCTGCGGAGGACTCCTCAAGTAGGGGCATGACAGTCTTAACCACCTTCAATAACAGAAAAAGCTTATGCAACCCATGCGAATACACACCTTTGCTAGCACAGAATCAAACTGGTCTTGCGTCAGGGGTAAGAGGAATGTTTCAATCACTCTTCTAAATTCGCCTTTTGTGACTTTCAGGGTTTGATCAATGTCAATGGTCCGGAATGCTTTTTTAAGTTCCTCTTCTTTTGCAATCATCTTCTGAAGCAAAATCTGCTCGATATCCACTTGGGACAGTGTGGGATCGGGGACAGAACTGACCGATGCAGCTATAAAATATATTTTAGTTATACTGCCTTCTTAAGCCTGGTACAAATAAAATTTTATGAAGAGAATCAAGCATAAACCATGTCAGTTTCTAGAATACCCTCCCCGAGTTTAACATTTGTGTAGCAAGAATCCTAAGTAGGCTTGGGGAGCTGGGATAGTGTCCAGCATCTGCTTCTTAAGGAGTTACAGAGCTCCACATTCCTCCTACAACTCTCAATCTCACCGCCTTTAGCACAGTAAACAGCTTAGTTCTCTAACCCTGCACGGCACACATCTGCTCAGGAAGATGCAAGGTCCCTCCCACCAGGTATCAATGACCAGAAAGTATTTTTTTATTTAAGTTTTACTCATCTGGACATTTATATCCTGCTTTTCTATAATAAAATCAGACTCAAGCTAGCTTGGAGCTTGACGTTCTCTTTCCTCTTTTCCTTTCACTCTGGAGTCTGCTCGAACATCTCCCTGCCAGAGAGAGATGCACAAAATTGCTTTAGATGAGCCAGAAAGATGTAAAGACCGGGGAGCCCAAGTCAACTGTACTTTCAACCCCTCAACCCCAGCTAATTTTCACTCCTGAAACAGCCCTAGGAACCCTGACTTACATCTAAGACAAAAACCAAAGGAGGAAAGCATCCAAGTTAGGTGAAAAGAAGGGAGAAACGGGTTCTCAGGATGCAAAGGATTTATTGATCCAAAACCCAACACACTTCGGCCTGTGTCTTTTCAACGGCCTTCTTCAGGGGGCTGTCAGAAGAAATCTACACATTTTCCTCTAACACTAGACTGCATCATCTGATACTTATCACCTTACATCTAAAGCAGCCTTTCCCAATATGACACCTTCCAGAGATGTTAGACTACAACTCCCAGAATCCTCCAGTTGGCAATGGCTGGCTGGAGGATGCTGGGAGTTACAGTCCAAGAGCTCCGGAGGGAGCCAGGTTGAGGAAGGCTGATCTAAAGTGTTTTGCTCTGCTGCTTTTTGAAGCCTGTAATGCGAATTTTAATGCGTGTGCTTACTTGAAACTGATGTGCCAGAACTTTTTTCGCTGCTGCGTGTTGATGATCTGCTTGATGGTGTAAATGGCTGTCTTTGATTAAACACAATTCCATGGGACTGAGGGCGCAAACGACTGTAATCAGATGCACTAACCACTCTGGACATGATTCCTACGGGAAGTAAAAGGAGTAAGACCACTTATGAGGACACAGAAACAAATTGAAGCAAAACCAATCCCACGGCACTAGGACCTCAAGCAACTGCTTGGAGGTTGAGATTATTTTTTTCATAGATGCCAACAAAGGCAACAGGATCCCATGCAGAGCATGTTGGGATATAACTCTTCAAATTCACAGCTGTGCGTTGGGATGGCAAAATGTGTTAGGTAATTCTGCCCAATTGACAGTGGAATTTTAGGATGTTTTTAGAATGTACCTTGCTTTTAATCAGTTTTATGTATTTTATTATATTTTATATTTACTGCTGTTCCCCGCCTTGATCCAAACGGAGAGGCGGGTAAGAAATACATTTATTATTATTATTATTATTAGACCCACATCTTATGAGAAGCTCTGTATTTTGTTTAATCCCAAAGCAGCTTCTGAGCAAGACAAAGGAAGGTGGTGAGGGAAAGGCTGCTCATTCTTTCCCCTATCATTTTTCAGCTCAGAACTACCCTCCTCATTATTTTTTTTTCATATTTAGGACAAAGATACAAGAAAACTATAGGAGCACAGGAACATTCCCCTTTGAGTGAAAAAGCAGCTTGGAGTGGGTGATTTCATCTGCAAAACAACAGGAGATGATGAGGTTCCACAGCTTCACCACTGCCTAGGCATCCGTATGTTTGGAAAAAAAATGGAGGCAAGAATCATGAAATGTCCAATGCTGTCACAGCACAAGCACTAAAGATGTTGCACTAGCATAAACCAAGACTAGCGCAACATCTTTAGCCCTTACTAGGCAAGAGGAAAAGCAATGAGTTGTTGTCAAATGTCGGCAGCATGGTTTGCTGTCAAAGTTTGGTAGGAAATGGCCGCTTTTCCCCCTTTGCCCAGCAAATGCTAAATGATGTTACGCTAGCATTGGCTTATTCTAGTGTAACATCATTAGCACTGGTGCTGCGAAAGCACTGGATACCACCCCACGTGATATGTATTTCGAGCAGAAGATGACAGAGAGAGGCATTCAGCTCAGAAGGGGCAGAATAATGTTAGATGCATTCCGTATTTCACTTGGCAACAGTGGCGGCACCAACTGAATGGAACGCACTTTGCTAGATCAGCTTGGCTCTTTCCTTCCATCAGCAGGTTAAAAACTCTTGATTGCTTGTTTTTCAAAGATACTTCACTCCGGTTGATGATGGGTGTGCCGTGTAATTTTAGCTGGGTGCCATTTTAGTTTAGTCAGTGCTTAAATTATTGTGTGTAGGGGAGCTTAGCCCTCTTACCTTCTATAGTGAACTCTTTAGCTACAGTTTTTACAAAGTTACAGGAGCTGGGGCATGATTTGGCTAAATTTGATGAGAGATGGGAGATGGCATTTGTGGATTTCATCAAGGCCCCTCTACCTTTTCACCAATAATTCTCTGTATTGCTCCAATTTTAGTATACGTGCTAAATCGTTGGTTGAATTATCTGCACTTTTCGCAGATAATTCAACCAACCATCTAGCTGGCCTTTAGCTATATATATACATACATATATATTAATCCTTTATGAATATTTGTACTGCTGTTTTAGGATTGTTTTATTGCTTTTCATTGCACTCCTATACAGGTCGACTCAAATGTAAGACTCACTGAGTTCGGGGCTTTCTCCCTGGTAAGTCAATATAGGATTTCAGCCTTTTATCACACACTACCTGGAGTGCTGTTTGGCACATAATATGGTTTATACATGCTTGAAATAAGCAAACTAACAGTGAGATAGGTGCATATCAGAGGTATACTACAGTTTCTGTTATGGTATCACAAGGCTAATCCAAGGCATTGACAACAAACAATGAAACAGAAATGGAATGTTTTAAAGAAACAAACTGATTTGAGTTATGTAACAAGGAAATAAATATAACCAGGGCCAGCTCTATCATTAGGCAGGATTAGGCAGTTGCCTCAGGCAGCAGATGCTGGGAGGCGGCAGCAAAGTGTTCAAGGAGAGAACGATGTGCATTGCAGCCTACTCTGCATTCCGTAAGTTAGCCTGCTGCAGAGAACCTTGTCCCGCCATTAGCATGGAAAACAGTCAGTTTTTGTACATGGAATGGGAGGGGAGCCATCTTGTCCTTCGCCTCAGGCTGCAAAACGTCTTGGGTAACAGTTATATAGCACTTTTTCCAAGTGCTTCAATGGTTTCACATCTCACCAATCCTTACACCACCCTACAAAGTGGGCAGTAGCTGGACACTACTGTCAGCTAATGGAGGGCATCAACTGTTGCCCAGCAAACTTTAAGATACGTTTTAAAATACATCTATGTAAAAATACAACAGCAGTTATTCTTACTTTTTTGTCCATTGAATGCAATTATGGGATTGAAACTAAAATGTGAGAGTTAGGAGAAATCCCTATTATATTCCCCTATTATAGGAGGGAAGCAAATACCAAGAAACAGTGGCTTGTTTAGTGTCATTAAGTATGTCCATGGCAGGCCTGAGATTTGAACCAGGAATTTTGTGGGTCATGGTTCAAACTCTTATGTCCTACATTGCATTACTTCTTATGTCTCTCTTATTGTCCTTTAAAAACAAACATATTTCTTCATGTCATATAGAATTTAAGAGAGAAACTCATCACAGAACATAGTTATTTATTCTTTGTTTTAGTCTCACCCTCCATTAAACAAAAAATCTGATTCATAAATTAATCTGTTTCCCATTGTAGTTTACACAGAGCAAATAAGGATAGAAATAATATCCAATTATTCCACTGTCTTTAAAAAAAACAATCTACATCTGTGGTTTAATTATGAAACTTGGAGCTAACAGCCTCCCTCTATATTCATTATTTTCTCTGAATAGATATCTGATGAAACCCTGAATTTTAAAACAAAACAACCTTGTATATATACATTAAATTCGTTTACCCTCTATGGGATTGGCCTAAAGATATTGTGCTTGCTTTATCAAGCACAGATTCATAGATGCCAAAGGGCTAACCTCCCCCTTCTGTTAAGAAGTTACAAAGCCGGTAAAATGATAACTTTTACTGGACCAGCTTACACTGCTCTGAGGCAGCTATATTGATGAGTCTGCTGAAGAACCTGAGCATCTGCCATGGAACATCGGCATGCTGGAAAAGATTCTGGGAAATGTTCTAGGGCGCACCCCCTAAGCTGTAAGCCTAGGCACCCTTTCCTGGAAGAAAGCCCCAGTGAAGTTCTGAGAAAATACATATAGATATGGAAAGCACACTAAAGCAGGTCCTTGGCTACTGCACCAATGGGAGGGGTTCTGGCTCAGTGTTAGATAGGCTGACCATATGAAAAGGAGGACAGGGCTCATGTAACTTTAACAGTTGTAGAGAAAAGGGAATTTCAGCCAGTGTCATTTGTATGCAATTAGTCCCTGGTGAAATTCCCTCTTCATCACAACAGTTAAAGTTGCAGGCACTATACTAGAGTGACCATATACAAAAGAAGGCAGGGCCCCTGCAACTTTAACTGGTGTGATGATGAGGGAATTTCACCAGGAACTAATTGCATACAAATGACACTAGCTGAAATCTCCTTTTCTCTACAACTGTTAAAGTTACATGAGCCCTGTCCTCCTTTTCATATGGTCAGCCTATGTTAGAACACATGCTTTGTTTGCAGAATATCCCAGGTTGGTTCCCCTGCATCTCCAGATGGGGATGGGCTGGGGAAAAAACTGCCTGAAACTCTAGAAAGCCACTGCCACTCATGGTTGATATTAATGGGCTAGATGAACCAAGGGTCTAACTCAATGTAAGGCAGCTTCCTATGTTCTTTAGAACATAGCCAACTCTTCCATGTAGTTGTGGGCTGCAGGGGTAGACTGGTAGAGGTGGACAAGCTGTCTTTCAGGAAAGTTTATCCACCGTTACTGATGTTTGTACTGAGAAACCCCTGCTGTGAGGGCATGCAAGAGTTTGCAATTCACAAAGCCCTTCCTCCTTGAAAGTTAAAAAACTTGCATACGCTCATACTAGACTGAATTGGTCTAATAAAATATCATTTTTTACTTACTGCGTACGTTCTGCCCTTTATGACAAACACAGCAACTGTGGAACCTTATTTCTGTATATGAGAACAGCAGCGAGGTTATTGTATGCACAAAAATGGAAAGACCCAATGCTGCCAACAAATTAAGAATGGATGATGAAGCTACTGGAGTTGGCGGAGATGGCAAAACTCACGTCAATAATTAGAGAAAGGTCAACGTCTAGGTTTATAACTGAATGGAAACCTCTCATAGACTTTGTGAAGGGACAAGAAAAAAATGATTTGTATGTCTGTGGATTCAACGAATAGGAAGAAAAGGTTTAAATAAAAGAGGGGAAATCTGTTCAAACTTTTTTAGCAAGAGAAAATACTGGTTACATATTTTTGCTGTGGAGAAAATAGGAAGTCTAGCTTAACTTTGTATGTTTTATTTCCTAGGTTTTTTGGATGTTTGTTTTAGCTTTATTGTTCTATTTCGTATTGTTTGTTTCTTATTTGGTTTGTGTTTTAAAAACAATAAAAAAATTATCTCGGGGACAAACACAACAACCATTCTCTAATGGACACCTGGCTTTTTCTAATCCCCAGATTGAAACATACATGGGTAAACAAAACCCATTGGTTTCACTAGGGTTATGCATATGGAAGTAGACTCAGGCTGGGACTTGAAATCCATTACCATTCATACATTATCATCTTTTTCTTACAGTTTTATTCTTCAAAGAGCTCAGGAGAGCATACATGGGCCTTCTTTCATTCACACAACAACCTTGTGAGATCAGTTAGTTTGAGAGAATGTACCTGTCCCAAGGATATGGAGTGGACTCTTGCAGCTGAGAGGAGATTTGAATGAGGTCTTCCCGGTCTAACACCAATATTGTAATGTCAAAGATACAAAACCCAACATGACAGGAGCAAACAAACATGCCTATAAGTGCTTGCCCACTTTTCCTCAGGCCCAATTCAGAAGCTGACAGATTGTGTTCAAAATTATCAAGCCCTTCTCTCCTCCTCTTTCCCAAACTGATAACCCAAACAGACTGAACATAATCTTACCAGTGCTGCATGAATACAACCCCAGTACTTGGAGGGGGCTTTTAACTTAGGGAAATGCACAGTCAGCATCCATATGTGTGCATGTTTCCTATTACCAGACTGGGGCAGCAACCTTTTTGGAGATGAAAATGAATGAGATGTGGGGGCAGAAGAGACCTACACGGTCTATTCTTTTTCATTCCAGCAACAAATGTGCAGAAGTTATCCAAATATATAGGTTTAACTTTGCTCCATCTCATTGCTTTCTGCATTAAGTGCATGCATGATGGCCCAATCTTGTGAAAAGCCCTCTTACCTGATCACCCCTGGAAGGCACAATTTATCAACAGGTGATCACATGACCCACTGTCACTCAAAAATCAAGCTAGACATTTTAAGTAACTACTTTCTTTCTTTTAGACCACACATATACATGGACAGACTAGATGTGGACAGGCAAGCTAGTAAAAAAAAGTACAAGTTAGGAACATCTTAATTGCAATGCTACTGTAACCTAAACTTTGAGTAATCTGATAAATAGGTGAGTATGGAGGATGCTGCCCTATTACAGTGAGCGGGAATGGATGACCTTCAGGTATACATAAATCTGAGCCAGCGTTCAGATCTGGAATATGAAGGCAGTGCCCTTTAGCTGATGGAGGAAACTGATTTTCTAAATCCATTTCAATCTGCCTGGTTTGGGGACAGAGACTGCCATGGAATGACCTTTGCCAAGAGAGAGGTTCTCTCTCATCAAAGATTCTCTCTAAGGCTTTTGATACCATCAACCATGGTGTCCTCCTGGTTCACTGTCTGGGTTGAGAGTTGGGGGCATTATTTTATAGTGGTTCTGTCCCTGCTTAGAAGGCTGTTTCCAGAAGGTGGTGCCAGGGGATTAATGCTTTGTTTCATGGTAATTATGTCACAGGGTTCCACAGGCTTTCATTCACTTGAGATGAGCAGAAAACGATTTCAGGTCAGAGGATCAATTTCTATACACTTTGAACTCTAACACCTTGTCTTTTAACCATTTAGCCAATATTGGATATTTTGGATTTTAATTAGTTAGATATGTTTTATTGTAAGTTGCTTTGGGGGCCGTTTTAGGACTGAAAATATATTATGGGTGCAATTCTATGAAGGTTTAGACAGAAAAAGTCCTACAACACCCAGCATTCCCTGGTCAGCCATACTGACTGGGGAATGCTGGGTGTTGTAGGACTTTTTTCTGACTAAACCTGTATAGGATTGCATCTTAATGACATTTTATATTTATAAATAAATATCAGTGTGGAACAAAGTACAAAAGAAAAGTGTTATATGCATTTGCAGTGTGAGGTATGCAAGTAAATTCACAAGGAAGTTTCACCATGTTAATGGAGCTTGCTAGGCAATCCTATGAACACTTACTAGTGAATTAGTCAACTTGATCTCAGAGGTCCTTCTTTTTTTTTTTTTTTTAGTAAACCTGAGCATCCAACTGAAAAAAAGCTTACTCTTTATCTTCTTAACTTCAGTTTTGTGTGCAGAAATCAGCAAATAAGCTTTCCACAATATGGAGACAAACAGCCTGATGCTATGCAT
This sequence comes from Anniella stebbinsi, assembly GCA_029215795.1. NCBI lineage: Eukaryota > Metazoa > Chordata > Lepidosauria > Squamata > Anniellidae > Anniella > Anniella stebbinsi. Next base: position 97,884,088 of record JARDYH010000003.1, read on the forward strand.
GTTTACTCAGATGAAAGCCCCACTGGGACTGTATTTCTAGTACGGATGCAATCCTAAACATATTTATTATGAAGTAACTCTCATTGAACTAAATGAGATTTAGGGCTGTAACAGATATGATACAGGAAACCTGTGACAGTCTTCAGCTGTGGTCTCCTCTCCCAGTTCCGTACTCTTCAAAGCAGTTGTTGTGGGGATGATTCTGATACCCCATGCTGTTTTCCTAATCTAAATTGCCTCATCCCTAAAGCTGCTATGAGCCCACTCCACAGGGTTAAACAAAAAAGCCCAGGCACAATACAGGGAGAGTTCAGGAGGGCAGTTACCTGAAAAATGGCACAGCTCTCCTGCATCACACTTGTTTCAACCTTGACTTTCAAATAAATATGCTTAGTGTTGAACTCTACGTGCGTCCAGGGTTTCAGTGTTGCTTACTTGGGACCAGGCCCCACCAAACATAGTGGGGTACTTCTGAGTAAACATAAATAGGACTAGTGTGGAAGAAACTAGATTGTGAGCCTAAACCTGTCTCATAGGCAGGTTTGGAACAGAAAGCAAGACTGTGAGTTTGTCCTTCCCGAAGGTCCAGAGAAGAATATTGTATTTGAGATAACTGTAAAATGCTATGCTTCATGGCCTTACATTTTAGCAAAGCACCTTGCTAACTTATGCCCTGGTTTACTTCCTTGTCACACCAAACAGGCTGTATGTTTAGAAGTGATAAGAAAACCTTTACCCTGATGCTAAAATATTTCCGACTATATTTGATTAGATGATTTAGAAACATATATGCTGTATTTGATTGGTTTTTAGTTCTTGTATTTTGATTGTATGTAGATTTCATATCTTAACGTGTGGATTGTTGCCTTTTGGAGTCCCCCATTATAACTATACAAAACCTATGGAACCCCTATAAAAGTGTGGGCAGCTTTCCAAATGCCAGTCTCACTATGGACTCGCTCTTGAGTGCAGACTCCTTGCAATTGCTCGAAATACTTTCTCTTATAGAAGGAGCCCACATCTTGAGATTCCTTGACCCCCACTGAAAGATCCTAAAAGGGAGGAATGAAATTCCTCAACACTAGTCTATTACTAGCAAACACACGTAGAGCCAGTGTGGCACTGTAGAAAGGATTAATACCAGATTCAAATCCTGATTCAGCCATGAAGATCACCGAGAGACCCTGGGCCAGTCATAACTCTCAGAATAGCCTACCTTACAGCGTTGCTGTGAAGATATCATACAGCGACACGAATGTATGCTACTTTAAGCTCCTTGGAAGAAGGGCATGGCAGCTCAAGAGGGGGGAAAATGGCAGAAATTGCACTTTGCTCCCCAAAAAATCCCTCACGCCAATTCTTAGAGGACACACCCCTGCCTTCCCTTGAATCTGTTTCACAGACTTTTGTATTAAAAAACAACAACACATAACAGCATTTCTTTACCTGCATCCTTTCCCGCGGGTACAAAACAAACAACCCAACAGTGATTGTCTTCCCTGTTTTTTTCCCAACAAGAAAAACTGTCCCAGGACCACCATTACCTGGTTAATTCTGTGCAGCCTTTCCTTCCCAGCTAGAGCTGGCAGAGGAGAGAGCCCTTCACCCCCGCTTTCCAGCCACTGCGTGCTTGCCAGAGGAGGGAAGGGTGATGGAGACCACCTGGCCTGGTCCGCACGAGCCTGTGGGAAATTCCACCGCCCTGGATTCTACACACTCTTCCCGAAAGGCGCGTTTCTAGGACGCGGTTGCCCCAGCAACGGAGAGCAGCTTCTGATTGGCTTAGATGCACTGTGGCTACCTAGCAACGGCAAGGCTGGCGACAATTGGAGCTCACTGTTGAAACGCACTCTCCCCCATCCCATCCCTGCGCATTTACTACGAAGTAAGCTCGACTAAAGTCGGTTGAGTTTACGCTTAAGTAAACATGCAACAGAATTAGTCCTTCCCTTTAAATAAACATGCAATAGAATCGGACTCCTTCTCTTTCTGCACTGCGGCCCTACACGTGCTTACCTGTCCCACTTAGCTAAATTGGATCTCCTAACGACGCTAGTACGCGTGGAGAACGAGGGAGGGGGAAGACCGGAGAACAGTTTTTGTTGCCCTCCCACCCCCCAATATAAATGTGATCGGTTGTTTGGTTTCCAAATGAAGGATGCGATCTTGTGCACGCTTACTCGGGAGTAATTTCTGTTGCACTCAGCGGGACCACTTCCGAGGAACCACGCACCGGATAGGGTTGCAAGTTTAACGCACGCTTTAGGGAGAAATACTAGCATATGTCTTTGCGTGTAGGTGAGTCATCTCCTCTCCCCCGCACCCCAAACATCAGGGTTTGACTACTTTTTTCGTTTTGTTTTTAACAGAAGGGCAGCATGCAGAAAATCAACCGGTGAAGCTGTTCCCATCATAACACACACACACCCTACCAGGAAAAGCTTCCACCGGATGAATTCTTGCATTAAGTCATGCAGCTCCAAAAAGTACACCTGCCTGTAGAGGTCGCAACTGTGTTTGCAGAGCAAGGAGATGCTCACTGCACAGGAAACTAAAGGCACAAGTTGAACAGATACAAGAACAAGGGGGGGGGGGGGGATTGTGCAAAGAAGCCTGACATTCTTTTTAGGCCGTTTTCACACATGGGACCAGAATCGGTTTTTGCTTTTCCTGTATCTATAATTTCATTGCAATGTTACACCTCGATTAGAGCATGCATCTGATTTTTTAAAATTTAAATGTCTCTCTAGCTTTCTATCATGTGTTAACGATATTTGTACAAAAGCGCAAGAGTATGTGTACATAGGTAAGACTGCAGCCAAAGATGATTTTACAATAAAATATTTTAATTACAGTGCTATATTTCTAATTATTAAGCTGAGACTACTAGTGAAATTGGAGTGTGAAGGTCAGTGTGAAATTGGAGTCTTCAGCTGCAAACTTATATACACGCTTGCTTCGGAGTAAGTCGTAATGAAATTAATGCGCTTCTGAGTAGATATGTAAAGAATTGTGCAATTAAGTGTTGTGTGAGAAAACACTAGAGAAAACTGCTAAGGGGGGACTTTTTCTTGTTTGCTACTGTGTTAATACTAATATATAAAACACTGAACCTAACATACTGTTGACATTACAAAAAAAGATTCCACTGGTAACAGAAATAAAAGCATAGGGTGGCCTGCCTTGTTATATGTTCCCCTCTTCTACAAAACTATTAAAAGTGCAAAAATGCTGTCTGTTTTGCATCTGGCCACCCTAAGCAAACCTCACACACGCACACACAAGAAACATCACAGATAGAGGACAGAGCTTCTGCACCTTTTAACAGTCGGGAAGAAGAAGGTATTTCAGCTGGCCACCCCATGAGAGAGATTCTCATATATACATAGCCAAACTTGGTGACGTTATTAGATTATACAACATTTATTTATTTACAATAATTGTATATTGCTCTTCATCAGAAATAATTATATTCCTATATATGTAACGTTTCTTTTCTTTTTCACTATGAATTTTTGAAATTATTCTAGGGCAGTTTACATACCACAATTATGGCTGCAATGCTATTCTCACCTGAGAATGTCCCGTTGCTCCATGTGGTAGTGGCATCACCCCTATTACATGTGATCTATATATTGTAAAACAGAGAAACTGGAGATGGCTCTTGCTGAAATCAGTCCCCATAGTCGTTCAGAGTATTGTTTGTGCTTTATTTTTAAAATAAACATTTTAGCACTGACTTTTAAAATAAATAAATGAATTGCACTTTTTGGAAAAGAAGCAAATGGAAGTCAGCGAGGGACAGCTAACCCATATCTTAATTAATTGGCATTTTTAGCTTCACAGAAACAGGGTGGCAATTCTTGGCTGGCAGGCATATTACAGCTGAGCTTTTCCTTCTGCTGGCATTTAATGCTGACCATACAGCAGGTTAAGTCTTACTATTAAGCATGATGGTACCCATGTGCCTCTGTCATAACAAGACAGGCTCTCAATAGCATCCTTTGAAGACAGTCTGACCCAAAGCTGATTTAAGAGTATAACCCTATGTGTCTACACATAAATAAGTTTAATGAGACTTGCTTCTAGGTAAATGTGTATAGGAAGGCAACCTCAATGAGGTAGGTTGTCCATTACTAGCAAACCTCCCCTCCAATACACAGCTGCAGGGCAGTCCTAGGTGGCAATAAAACTCTCAGATCTCATTCAGCTGGCCATATGTGATCTGAGAGAATACCCTATTATATGATACAGAACGAGGCAGCTGCCTCTGCTAGGGGTGGCAGGTACCCCCAAAGGCATTCCTAATTCAAGGCTTGACTTCTGCAATGCGCTGTACATAGGGCTACCTCTGTGCCTAGTCCGGAAACTTCAAGTAGTTCAAAATATCGCAGCCAGGTTGGTCACCAGTACACCTAGGGGTGAACATATTACACCTGCTTTAAAATTACTCCACTGTCTGCCGGTTACTTTCCAGGCGAAGTACAAAGTGTTGGTTATTACCTTTAAAGCCCTACATGGTTTGGGTCCAGGTTACCTGGGGGATCACTTTCTCCCATACAATCCGCCCCGCACATTCAGGTCCTCTGGGAAGAATTTGCTACAGTCAACAAAAACTAGGCTGACAACTGGTACCTAGAGGACTTTCTCTTCTGCCACTCCCGGACTGTGGAATTACCTGCCAGGAGAGATTCACCAACTTAACATTCTTCCAGAATATAAGAAAGCTATAAAGACTGATCTCTTCCACTAGGCCTACTCAGTTGAATTTTAGCAGTTTTATTGGAGAGCTGAAACCATGTACTCCAGCAGACATTGCTTGTGCACATACGTTGCTCTGTTCATGTGACGGACACTGGTGTTGCTGCATTGCAGCATTTTTGGAGTGGGGTCAGCATGTGCCCAGGCAGAGCAGTGAGTGAGTGGTGATGAGGTGCTGGAGAACAGTACTGTGTGTGCCACACAGCCTGCTGTGGGCCCCTAAGCTAGTTTGTTGCCCTTAGGTGCAGTAAGATTCAACTACCAATTCAGTCAGTTCTGTACATAGAAGGCGGGATGGCATCATATCGTCCTTCGCCTCAACCAAATGTGTTGAGCTGGCCCTGCATAGGCCTACAGTGAGGCCCACTGGGATTGTCCAGCATCCTAGATGAACTGAGTATGAACCCTAGAACACTTCCTCGGAATCCTCTACAATACAACAAGGGGCCCATAGCAGAACAGTGGAAAGTGCTGCCAATGGCTGCTAGAGAAAGGGCCTTCTGGGCAGTGAATAGCCTCCCCTGAGAGGATCTCTTGGTGCCTTCTCTTTATGGAGCCAGGTAAAGACGTTTCTATTCATCCAGGATTTTAAAACAACTTGAGTTTGTTGTTGTTTTTAACTGAGCTGTTAATTGGTTTTATTTACCAGAGCTAAAAAAGGGACATGTTTAGGTTGGATTTACTGATTTAAAAAATAAATAAATCTTGTATTATATCTTAATCTTGTATTTTATTTTCAGTTTTGTATGCCACCCAGACAGATAACCTATGTTGATGGGTGGCCATATACATTCAGTAAATAAATTTGTCATAATATATTTTCCAAGAATCTTCTGAACTAGTTTAAAATCTCAACTAACTATAATTCTCAAAGCCAACCACTAAACTCTAGTTTTGACAATGCCTGCTGACCAGATATGCTTTATACATTATGTGGCTGTTTACTATATATACACTCTAGCCAATGCTCCCTAGCACATGAACTCATGTGGGTCCCAAGACAATTAGCACACATTTGTTGTGCATATGTTGTAAGCGGAGGAACACTACACTCCCTTACCAGGAGTCCTTGTCCAGCCTGGAGTCAATAAAGATTGGACAAGCAGGTAAGATTCAAGCTGACAGCATTTTATTGTTAACAATAGACTCTGCAAACAATGGTGTGAAGCCATGCTCATATCTTCTGCAAGCTGCTTTATACATTCTCTAAGGCAGAGTACATGCTAGTTTCAGACAGGGTGAGGGCAAATTCCAGGAATGGTTAGGAAGCGATAAGCACTGGACGTTTCAAATTGCCCATCCAGCAGCTTCAAGGCTTTCCCTTTGCTTACTCATCACATAAGCACCACAAATCAGAGCTACAAGATGGCGTAGCCCTGGTTCAAGGCCTGGCAGTTCAATTTAAGCAGTTTTTACCACACTCCCCCCTTTTGATCACTGGAACCTCCCAGAAGATCACTTACTTAGCCCACTGTCTCAGAATCAGTTTTGGAACAAACCCATTCTCATTCAACTCTATGTCTTTCTGAGGTATTGCCGCATACTGACCCTCTGCACGGGCTCTTGGGGTAAGCATAGGGTTGAAGGATGTACAGAATGATCCATGATACACTGCATACAACATAGTAAGAAAACTACTATAATTATAAACACTAATAACCCAATTAATGCTTTCTTAATTCAACCAACACCGAGTAGACGAGCAAAAGGGTCCCAGCTATTGAGCCCTTCCAACTGGACTGCCCAAGCTGGTTAGCACCAGCTCCATAAAAAGGAACACTATCCTGTAGCCAGGATTCGCCAGTAGCTGTTATTTCAGTACTCAGAGGAGCTTCTCTGTCATTTCTCATTCTGGATCCTGGCAGTTTTTTAAATAATAAATAAGGATCCTGAGGTGCTGAGGAGACAGGGATCACAAGTACCTGTCCAACTGAAAGGCAAAGTCTTGTGGGCTGTGTTTCCACATACCCAAAACATTCCAGAAGTGTAACTGTGAGAATATAGTATAGCAAAATTTGAAACACTGCAGTATTGATTTAGGGTTAGTGTGTGCCCTGAGCACCACTGAGTATTGTTTGCATAGGTATTATTGTGCCTGTATGCCCAACAGGACTGTATCTGTATCTAAGTACGCCTGGTGCTGAGTTTTCCTTGGTTAATGGTGGAACAGTTGATTGTCTGGCTTTGGCTGACATACCAACTTCCACATTGGTTGAAATGCCAGAAAGTTCTTCCAACTGGTGCTGTCCAACCTGTGATGTAATTGTCAGTCATTGGGGTATTAGTGAGGTTTCTGGATACGTTATAATTCACTCAGATCCACTTTGGAAGGTACATTCCCAATCAGTATGTGATGTGATTGTATCATGTTTCCACCCAAATATGTGTTCATTATGAGTCTGATTTTCATACAACTGGTCCCAGACTAAGGTGTGGTTGCAGAGCAGGCCTTGGCTGCCCACTGGGTGGGTGCCATACTGCTGCCCTACTTTTACACATACTGGGAATTTTCCCATGGGCTTTACCTGCAATTTCCATTGGACCGGTCCCGGGGAGTTGTATTGTTCTCTGTTATAACCCCATTTTAGGTCTTTATTGTGAATGTACCTGAGACTACAAGATGGCGTAGCCCTGGTTCAAGGCCTAGCAGTGCAATTTAAGCAGTTTTTTACCACACATATGTTTCATTGCAATATGTACTTGTGTGAAACGTATATGTACACTGTAAAAGGTGTGTGTGATGTGACATGAACATTTACTGAGAACGATGGCTGGGATTGATAGGTCTTGCAGTCCAAGACATCTGGAGGGCACCAGGTTGGGGACTGTTGGATTAGACAAATTAATATAGCAGACCTCTATCAATGATTAATAGCCTTGATCGCTAAATAGAACTTCCATGTACAGAAGCAGTATGCCTGAATACAAGATGTTAACGGGCGATGGCCATCAGCTTCAAGCCCTGCTTATTGGCACCCTGAGACATATGGTTGTCTACTGTGTGAGTGCTGTAATAGGTGGATCTTTTTTAAAAAAAAAAAATCCTGGAATTCACTTTTGAAATGGGTTTATAATATAAAGTCACACTATGGTTACGTTGATTAAATGTATTTACATTTCTTTCCTGCACCATCCTGAACGCTCAGGGTGGGTTATGGATTCTGATCTTGTTAATCACGGGAATGTCTTATCCTCAATCATCCCATTAGAAGCTTTCACTGAAAACTTAACATTCATAAAACATCAATTAAACTTAAAAGTGAATTTGGGAACGTAAAATAACATTTTTGCTTTGAATGTTGATTTCCACCCTAGAGTTATGTTCTTATGTAGGGCACCCCCCCCCTCTCTCTCTCCTAGGAAATGTCTTGAGGCAAAGGTAAGGGGCTGGGGGCTTATAGTCTCTCTTTAAGATTAACCACGTGTAAGGATTCAGTAGTTCTCTTCAGTTCAGAATGGACAGAGGCTGAACGTCATGGCATAGTGAGTGGGAATTCAAGGCCAAATTATATAATGAGCAGGAGCAAGTGGAAAGGCTCAGTTTATGGAGGATAAAGTTATCAGTGACTACTAGTCATGATGGTCATATATTAAATCCTCCAGTATTGGAGGCAGTATGCCCCTGCATACCAGTTGCTGGGGAACACAAGCAGGGGTGTGCTGTTGCAATCATTTCCAATTTGTGGGCTTCTGGCCAATTGTGAACAGAATGCTGGACAACAGAGGCTTTGGTCCGATTCACCATGGCTCTTCAAGAGTCTGGAAACAAAGCCCTATGAGGAGAGATTGAAAGAACTGGGCAAGTTTAGCCTTGAGAAGAGAAGAGAAGACTGAGGGAAGACATGATAGCATTCTTCAAATACTTGAAAGATTGTCATACAGAGGAGGGCCAGGATCTCTTCTCAATCATTCAAGAGTGCAGGACACGGAATTATGGGCTCAAGTTACAGGAAGCCAGATTCCACCTGGACATCAGGAAAAACTTCCTGTTAGAGCAGTATGACGATGGAACCAATTACATTACATTATATTAGAGGCATTCAAGATGCAGCTAGACAGCCATCTGTCAGGCATGCTTTAAGGTGGATTCCTGCATTGAGCAGGGTATTGGACTCGATGGCCTTATAAGCCCCTTCCAGCTCTACTGTTCTATGATTCTATGTTCTTATTCTGAGCTCTACCAGTTCAGGCTGTAGGTGTGGAGTGGGGAGGGGGGGAATGCATCATTTAATGCTCTCCCTGCTTTTACAAGATCAGCATGCCACTAAGAAGAAAGGTTCAGTGAGGCCTTCTCATGATATGCTGTTCTACCTGCAAGATTTTTTTTCATGGAGGAGTATTCAAAGCATGCAGCAGTGCAGTCCAGAAAAAAGATTTTGCTGACTATATTTATTATAACTCCATCTCTACATGGCAGATGCTTCAATAATTTTTTTTAATCAACCAGACATTCCTCTATTGTTACAGAGGAATGCACATATCTACAGTAGTAGGCAGGAGGTAAAGTAGAAGTTAAAGTACTTTCCATGTAGTTGAATGTTAATTAGAGAACTACTTTTGAAACAGCTTAATGAACATCAGTGCTCATTTAGCTACTTAAACTAAAATAGAGATGTGCTGTTCCCTGACTGTTCCCTGACAGTTTGCTCTAATGGGGTGAAATGGGGGGGGGGTGCTTTCCCTATGAGAGCACCCCATCCCAATTTCACCCCATTAGAGCCAATAGACAGGGAACACAGCAGATCTCTACTTTTATAAACTGGAGATGCAAAGTTTCACATTATCAAAGTATAGGAGAACTGACCCTCCAAATGCACACACCCTCCTGCCCTGGATAACTCTGGATTTTTGCTTCTTCTCGCTTTTTCTTTTCACTGCTTTGTTTTAGGAAGCTATGGGGATAGGATGGGGTGTGTGTGTGTGTGTGTGTGTGTGTGTGTGTGTATGGGGGGATGGTTTGAGGGGATTTTTAAAAATCGTAAAAATCAAGGGATGAATGGATCTGCTTGGGGAAGCTGCCCACATCCATCACAATGTCACAACCAATGAACTGGAGGGGGAAGAAGAAGGGGCAGGGTGGGGCGGGGTGGAGTGGAGTGCAAGAGCAAGAGCAAACAAGTGAAAGGAGGCTTCACCACTACATGATTTAGACTCCAATATTGTAATGGAAACCTCAAGGTCTGGGAACCTAGCGTAGCCTGACTGCAACAGATCCCTTGACAACAGGGAGTGTAACTTCAGTTCTGGCTCAGCAGCAAGATAAGGCTTCATGTCACACCTTTGATTTAGGGCCCAAGACGGTGGGAACTAGAGAATGAGAGGAGTCTGAGGAGGAGAGGGGATCAAGTATGTCATCCTGGATGAGACATCAATTCAGGACATTCTCAGCAGTTATGAGCTAAAGGTTCAGGTTGGGAATGATAGTCAGAAGAGGCCTATCCTGGTATTTAAAGTATGCCCTAGTTGACAAGAGCTCACAGAGATCAACATCTTTTATGTTGGGATATCTATCCAGTCTGAATCCTCTTGGTCACTCTATGAACCCTTTTACAAGTTTATGTATGCCATTTTTTTGCAGGAACTAAAACGCTGAAAGGACCTTAGCTTAAGATTGCCTTTCCCAGTTCAAGTTGATGTGAAGAAGCCAATTGTTTGTGGTCTGGAATTTAAGTGCTAAAAGCTAGTTCACAAGTCTTTGGAATGCGTATCTGTGTAACTTGATCTATGGAAATAAGTGACTGAAGGGCTTTCCTGTTGAATTGCCTGAGGAGCCAGATAGACAAGCTGTGATAACTTATTTCTGTTTCCTCTTTAGCAGGAGTACAGAGCCTCAAGCCCCAGGGTCCCAATCCTGCCCCATGGGGTTCCCCAGATAGCCATGCCACCTTGCCCTGATCCCATCCCCTTTCCCCTGACCATCAATCAATAGCTTTCCCCCTGAAGTGCCTCTCCTAAGCTTAGTTACTGGCAGTAAGAGCTTTAAGCTCAAGTAAGCTGATTTTTTTTAGTAATCCTGGTCCCACTCCATTTGCCTTCTGGCTACAGCTACTCTTGAGTAGACCCGCGTAGTGGCCAGACGTGGCATTGCAGATTTTTACAACACCACCACTGGTTGAGTCCTCCTTGGAGGAAGACCTAGAGCCTCCAGCAGCTGCCAAGGGTCAGCACTCACTAGGGCCAGAAGGCCTGGAGGAGCCTGGGTCCTCGATAATGCCCACCCAGGGACCTACCAGTGCAGGAGGAGGTGAGATCTGATTCAGAGTCAGAAGAGAAGAGGCTCCCCAAGCCTTCAGGAGTGATGAATACTGAAGAAGTAGGCCAAACTCAAGTCCAGGAGAAGTACCCAGTTGCAGCAGAGGGCTCCTTGGAAGTAAGGAGGTTCCTCAATAGGAGACCCTTTCCAGACACTACTAACAGGCCGCATCTGAATCATGGGCGGTGTTCTGATAACCTGCTTAACAGTAGCAGTTGAGACCTGGAAGAGTTGCTGGAAAATTCTATCCTACTCTTCTGGCTCTAGCCCTACTTGACCTAGGGTCCCTAGCTCTCCATAGGACTGAACCCGTTGTGAAGACCTCTGAATTGCCTTTTGGGTATGATTCCTGCCTGAACTTTGTCAGCCGTGGTGTCTTACCAAACTCCCCCTTTGAACTAAATCTCTTGCGATTACCTTGATTTACCTCTGAGGGTAGCACTACCATTTTTGTTGTGGCATAGTTGTTCTCTAAGATGTCTCATTTTATCCCGTTTGGGAATTCCATCAGCAAAAGACACCACACATTGTTAATTTGTTATGTTTTCCACCTACACAGCCTGCTGGACAGCATCATGTCCAACCATGGCTCTCAGTTTACTGCCCCATTTTGGCAAGCATTGTTTACCCTCTTGGGAGTGAAACTGCACCTCTCTATGGCATATCATGCACAGACCAACGGGCAGACAGAACATACAAATGCCTCCATGGATGAATACTTCAGGTGTTATGTCAACTACCAACAAGACAATTGGGACAGGAGATTGCCTTTAGCGGAAATTATGTTAATTCTCACCACTCTTCTACCAGTCAGACAGCATTCTTTGCAAACTATGGCTTTCATCCATGATTCTGTCCAGTCACCATCAGATCATCCCCCATTTCAGATGGTGGCCATCTCTTTCAGGAGCTACAAGTCCTGTACCAGTTCTACAAGAGCAGTTAGACCATATCAGATAATCATATAAATACTTTATGGGTCTGAAGCATCAACCAGGACCCCATTGCAGGTTGGGGATAGAACATGGTTATCTACCCACTACTTCCCGACACACCAGCCCAGCCACAAATTGGATGCCCGATACTTAGGTCCCTTTCCTGTAATTGTGCAAATTAATTCTGTCTTCCATCGCTCTCTCTTGGGTTCTGGCTACCACGAATCACCCTTTCAGAGATCCACTGGTATCACGCTTAGCTGATGGTGAAGAGGTATATGAAGTGGCTCAGGTCCTGGATTCGTGCCTCAACCACGGCCACCATCATAGATCATAAAGGTTATGGTCCTGAGGAGCAATCATGGGAAACACCTCTGATGTCCATGCTCCAATTGGTAGGATTTCAATCACACACACAAACACACACAATTGTTTTCAATTGCTTCCACAGAATCTATGCTGTTGGTTAATACTGTTACAAATGTCTTCCCTGCTTTTCTCAGTTGGATTCTAAGTCTAGATCCAACCCTATGTTTGCTCGAAGTGGCTAACAAGATACAACACATAATTAACTTGTGAAAATTCACTATTTCAAGATGGCTACTTTGCTAGATAGCTTTTGAAAAGAATTGCACAGATTCATGGAGGAAATGCCATGGCAGCAAAATGGAATCTCCATGTTCAAAGTCATATAGGAGAGCTGGTTGTAGTGTATTAGCTAAGAGAATAAGCTTTAAGGTCCATGTCCATCTGAAGGCTATATATATATACACACACACACACTTCATTGCTAGCTCTGTTGCTACTGTTTGATTTTTGCATATATTTTGCTTGCATTATACTCCCATCTACTGGAGATTTCTTAAAATTTATTCTGATTAAAATCAGATTCAGATTGCCATGTTAACCCATTAGCACAGAATTAATCATCAGTAAAATTAACGTTGGTGCACTTCTGTAGAGCAGTAACTGTTTTTTCTGTTGGAATCACGCAGAGGGGGCCAATTGGGTGGAAATGACAGGCACATATATGTTGTTCCATATCTAGATAGCTACTGCAGCAGTGTGGGAGAAACTGCCAGACCTTTGAAATAATGTGAGAAGCAGGCACAAACCAGAATGTTGCATATGTACATTCAAGGAAGGGTGGTAGAGCTTATTTGTCCCTCCTGAATCTGTGTATGTTTCTCTCTCCCTCTCTCTTTAGCTCTGCACTCATGCCCCCTCTGAATGCAGAGGGATTAGGGTAGGATCATGCCTGCTGGACCTGTCCCTAACTTCGTCTACATGTTCAATAGAAGTATGAAAGGCGCTCTATAGGGCTCCATGCATAGACTCTTCCAGGTGATTGGGAAACCTATCCAGGCAGAGTTAAGGAGTCTACACATTAGGGGCGCGCAACCTTTTTGGCCCTGAGGGACGCAGTGTTAGTTGCAGGGGGGGGGGGTGGAGGCTACACATGCATAACCATGCATACACACACACACACACACACACACACACACACACACAGGGGATGCTTTAGGGTAGGCTGACCAGATAAAATCCAGGTCAGGGCTCATGTAACTTTAACAGTTGCAGAGAAAAGGGAATTTCAGCCAGAGTCATTTGTATGAAATTAGTCCCTGGTGAAATTCCCTCTTCATCACAACTGTTAAAGGTGCAGGCACTATACTTGAGTGACCATATACAAAAGAGGGCAGGGCCCCTGCAACTTTAACAGTTTTGATGAAGAGGGAATATCACCAGGAACTAATTGCATACAAATGACACTGGCTGAAATTCCCTTTTCTCTACAACTGTTAAAGTTACATGAGCTCTGACCTGGATTTTATCTGGTCACCCTATTTTAGGGACAAAGGGGTCTTAGAATTCCCCAGCAACCCCAACTGGGACTGCTGCTTTCCAACCACCATTACTGGCAATCCCAGCTGCTTCAGCATCACTTGGGGAGTGAACAGGGCTGCTGTCTGTTTGTCTATATTGCTAGAATAAAGTTTATTGTTCTGCTAAGACCTTGATCTGTCTGCCTTATTCCTGACTTTAAGAGCAGAGCTGCTGGGAACTGGACTTTGTTTATTAAAAATGCATCCTGCCTCTCAGTCTTCATTTTAAAGGCAACATCTCACATAATTGAAATCAATACAAATAATTAAACAAAACAAGCGAATGAACCAAGAGTAAAAAAAAGAAAGATGCCAGAAGTGAAACACGCACATACATATCCACAATAAAGAATGTAAAAACAATAAAGGCGGCAGACGGCAAAGCAATATAACAAAATATAAGCAAAACTTAAAATGTGCCTTAACACCAGTAAATATACATTTCAAAGGCGATAAGCGCATTGAAAGCTTGCAAACATAGCAACATTTCCAACTGATGTTTAAAAGAATATTAAAGAGGGTATTAAGCAAACAGATGGGGAAGGGTATATACAATCATTTGAGGTGGCACATCTGGAAAAACCTTGGGCGGGTCTACACTGCTGCTTTAAAGTGCTTTATAACAGTAGTGACAAGTGTATATGGAGTGTGTCCTGGGCCCCAACAGTTGTCACTACTGTTATAAAGCACTTTAAAACAGTAGTGTAGATCCTGCCCTTGTCTTCTATGGGCCACCACCTCATATCTGAAGGTCAGGACTCTGAACAGGGCTGCTAAATAATTGGGAGGGATCATGTGAGAAAAAGTGGTGCAAGCTATTTGAGATGCTCTAGGTCAAAGTCAGCACCTTAAATTGAATCTGTCAATAAACTGGGTTGAAGGGAAGTTCTTTGAACACTGGCAAGATGTGTTCCTTATTACCAACACTAGTCAGTAATCTTGCTGCTCTGTTCTAAACCAATTTAAAGTTTTTGAAGCGCTTTCAAAGGCAGCACCACATAAAATACACTGCAGCAATCTAGTATGTACGTATCTTAGCAGGGCATGGATAGCCATGGCTAGATCCCATTTTTCAAAGGATGGCTGTGGCTGGAATTCCAACGGAAGCTGGTAAAAGGTGCTATATACTACAGAGGATACCTGAACATCCATCCAGAATATTAGATCTAACTGCACCTGCAAGCTGAAGAACTTTTTTATTATTATTTTATTTTTTATGGAGAGTCAAACCCCATCCAGAACTGGCCAGATTCCTTTTTGGTCAACTACCTCACCAACCAACAGTGCCTTGGTCTTATTTTGATTGAGTTTATTGACATTCATTCAGTCTATTGTTGATTCCAGACATCTGTTCAGAACATTCACAATCTCATCTGGACAAGATGGGAAGGCGAGAGCGAGAGCTTTGTGGACTGGTGGCATTTCATTCCAAACGTCTGGATAATCCACATATTAACATTATCGTGTGAAAGGTGTATGAAGGGAAACAATCCCGGGGAATAGTAACAAAGACCTGAAACCCAGGGCTTCAGCCATTTTGAGATCGCTCCTTGTAAGAGTTGCAGAGTGTTAAATTACACATGTCAATCTCCTGTGACATTATCTTACAACATTTGCAGTGGCATATAGCACAGGTCCCTTGGAAGTTATGAACTAGGCATCAAGCTTCCTACATTGAATTGGTGTGACATCACAAACAGATTGTGGAACCATTGTAGAGACAGATGCCTGACTTTTGTCCAGAATTTGAGCCAGTGTGGTGTAGTGGCTAAAGTGTTTGCCTGGGAGTCGGGAGGTCTGAGTTGTAGTCCCCATTTGACCTTGGAAGCTCACTGGGTGACTTTGGGCCCGTCACAGACTCTCAGCCCAACCTACCTCACGGATAAAATGGAGAGGATTATATATGCCGCCTTTGGTTCCTTGGAGGAAAAAAGGCGGGATATAAATGTAATAAAGAAAATAATTTTAATCCCTCCCGCTCAGCTACTTTTGCCTTCCTTAGGGTAGCCCTTAATAAAAAAGCAGATCACCACCATACATGGAACTTGTCTTTATTAAATAAGCAAGCAAGCACAGAAGTATAACATGTAGTGCTTAAATATTCTTAACAGTACTAAAAAATATAAAAATAAAGTTTACTGAAAGCAGTTTCACTCACAAATATACGAGAAGTGCTGTCAATCCACAAAATTCAACACCATTTGCCAACATCTGTACTGACAGAAAACTGCCTTGCTCTGTCCTGTGGTAATGTGAATTCTTGTTCGTCCTTCCTTCTGGATTTCTTTGAGCAAGTTATCAGGTTACAACCCAGAGAACCACATTCACTCTCTTTAAGAACCCCAAAGCTGCAAAAGGACACAGGTGGCCTTCTCTGTCCAGCTGTTCCTCCAGCCCTGTCATCCACGAGAATGGCCAAGTTAGTAATTGCAACTTGCAGATTCAGGCTATGTGTTTAAAATCACTGAAGTGGAGTCCACCTTCTGTAACAAACAAAAATCCAGGTTTGTGGCACGGTGCCTCTGTGTGCAATGGACAAATGCTTGGGAGAGAGTGGGAGAAGCAAGTACTGAATTTCTCACTTCATCAGTGGTCTTAAAAGTACTATGTGGATCTCCAGGTTGCAATTGGACATCTCCTACTTTTTTCTCCCGCTTGCTGGAGCAAGCAGGACTCCTGTACCCACCTCCTACCAAGTGGGAGAGGAGGGTAGGCAAAGAGATTATAGAGTGAATGTGCAGGAGAAACTTAGGGCTGTAATCGTGTCTGTGTCAACCAGAGTATTTGGGGTGGGGAACCTACTGCTTGTTTTATTTTTAATAGGGTTAAAGCTGTGTTTTAAAATAACCACTTTTCATGTTTTAGCTGCTTTGATCATTATTCCTCTATTTAAAATCTATTTTAGGTTGCTGTTTCTGCGTTTAAATTCTTTGAATGTGTTTTATCACTGGTTTTATTGTATTTGTTTTGATTATGTCTGTTGCCCTGAGAGCTTCAACTTTAAGATCGCTCATGAATTTAACAAATAATAATAAAAAAGAGAGATGGCTCTCCAATTTGTGGTGTGGTAATGCTTCAATAAAGTGGAAAAGCAAGAATAATCGATTCTCATATTAACAGGCAAAATGCTCTAGGTTATATACATAAATGACTTTCTGAATAGGTATATAGTAAGCACACATCACAGTTGTCATACAGGTTCACTATATATATATATATATATATATATATATATAGTGTGTGTGTGTGTGTGTGTGTGTGTGTGTGTGTGTACTATATATAGTGTGTGTACTATATGTAGCCTCCTTCAGACTAAACCTATAATTCGACAAGTGCATCCTGGTTGATGGGGCAAAGCTAGTCTCACATGTTCCTGCTTGCCCTTTCACATGTTCGGTACCTACAAGTATTGAACACCTGAATAAATTTATATTTGTTGAATAAAACATGGGAAGCCCTATCAGGAGAGAATCCCCCCATTACTCCCCCGCCAAACAGTGCTGAACTAGTACATTGCTGTGGCTAGAATGGTAGCTAGGTGGATCAACTTTTCAACTGACCACTATATCTGTACCTTGAACAATACACTGACATTCAGAAATTAGCTTATTTCCAAGCTATGAAAAGATTCATTTGCAAATCAAGAACAGACCAGCCCTGGGTGGGGGAATTGGCAAAACCTTATAGTTGTTCTAGGAACAAATGAGTTTTCTGCATTTTCCCACTAATATGTTTCTCAACCTAAGAGAACATCATGCCCATGGGGGACAAGATGCCGTGAGCATAAGACCCAGGGAACCAAACTGTTACCATGTTCTATTTTAGTTCCACTTGGGTTCAGCTGAAATTTTCCTGTTTTCATTCTGGTTCAAGCAAAGAAAGATTCAGTAACTGGAGCAGCACATCTCCAGAACCAGTTCAGTTCTGGTTCACGTAGGAAAATTCAATTATGATTATTTATTATGAGGATTTAATACTTATTCTTCGCTCATAAACCTTTCGGAGTGGCTTACAATAATTGATTCACTCTACAGTACTGATCTGTAAAGAGAATAGAGCATGTTAATAGGTGTAACTTCATACAGCTTGGGCCTAGTTTTCACTGAGATAATAAAACTATGTGTGGGCATAGGACTTCACACGTGAAGAAATGCTCCTCAAAAAATTGTGTCCACACGAAAATGTGAGAAGCATCTGTGAAAAGTGTTCTAGCCTAGCCCTCTCCCTGACATGCTAGTGTACTATGTGCAAGTTATGTGCACATGCTGCTTGAATGGCAGGGGTAACTTGCAGGTCACATGCAGCCCCCCCCCCCCCAGTATTTACTGGATTGGTTCTGCTTAATTTGCTGCCAAAAATCAGCAGCGCAGCAGCAAAAAAAAGGTCTGAATTTTCCATGTTTTTAGAAAAACAAATAGCAGTTGGCTGCAAAATTTTAGTGATGCAGTAGCAAAAAGGGCTGTTCTGGCCTAGTTTTAAAGGAAGCAACTTTGGTAGCAGCAGTGCATCCATCCCCTGCTAGGTTTGGGAGGGAGGGGAGGGGAGGGGGAGGAGAGGAATTGACCCCTGGACATTACCTACGCTGACTGTGTGGCCAGGCTTAACAGTTTAAAATGTTTTAAATGTCAGCTGTTTTATGTTATGGTTTTATATTTTGTATATTGTCTTTTTAGTGTTCAATCTTTTAATTTTTGTAAACCGCCCAGAGAGTTTTGGCTATGGGGCAGTATATAAATGTTAATAATAATAATAATAATAATAATAATAATAATAATACTCTGTTGTAGAGAAGCGTTCAGTCATACGCACCCCTATCTGCAGTCCATAGTGGTACAGTCCAAATTCGGGTTTTACTCAGTGAAAACTAGTCTCAATAATAAATTATGAAGGTTATGTATGAATAAGTATAACTTGAATCTCCAGTATTAGCTGCTGCATTAGAATGTTTAGACTGGGAAGTGGGGCAGACGTATGTTTAATTTGTACGAATTAGAGTGAACTGTACCGTTCATCTTTGAAGTAGAAAACCTTTGTTTTGCCTTCTGTTTTTCAGCTGTTTTAAGAGGGCAGAAGTGAAGATAGAACCAATGTATAAAAACGTAACTCTCCCATCCCAGATAAGGAGTTGCCAACTTCTGAACTGTTCCGGTAGTTCTCTCTTTAACGGTGCCTGATATGCAGCAATTAGAGGTGATGTTTACTTTCATGCCATGAAAGTGGTCACCTGCTGATGTCTTCATCGCAAATTTCTGTTAAAGGAACAGAAGCAGGCAACTTACTCCTAGACATGACATCTCTGAGGCTGCCATCCTATACACACTTTCCTGTGAGTAAGCCTTAATGAATGTAGGGATGAATTCCAAGGCAAGCATGCAGAGAACTGCGTAGTGAATGGGCTGCAGATACACATTGTGAGGGGGCTGTAACTGCACAAACATGGGCCACCAAATGCAAGTGCCCATAACTATATATCTAGCAAGGAGATTGTATTGCAAGCACGTATTTCACAACGAATTGCAATGAAATCCATTGTGATCTTAAGATTTTCTCAATTGCTGGATGATGGTTCTTAAAAAAAGGAAACTCACCTCTTTACTGACAGACCTAGCTTCAGAGGCTACTGTAGAACGGGCTGTTGCAGAGCAAATGAACGAAGCATATAACAGGCAGGGAGGAGCCTTCAGCAAAGTATATTGGACGTGAGAGGATAGGGGTGCAGGTGTGTACACACACCTCGGCTGTCATCCTGTGAACACTTGAGTAATAAGCCCCACTGAACCCAGTGGGGCTTACTTCTGCATAAATGTATTTGGGATGGCACCATTGGGCAGTGAGCCTTTCTATCAGAATACACTTGTGATATGTATAGCCTTATTTTCATCTGTGAAACGTTGGGAGGCTACGTACTTTCTTTCTTTGGAGTTGACGTCTTATTCTGAGGCGTAACCTGAAACATATTTGCTTAGACTCCGTTCTGTGTTCAGTTTCAACAGACACTTTTCAGGCATGTTCAGGATTCGTTCCACTTCAGGAAATAAATAAATAAATAAATAAATAAATAAAGGTGCTTAATTCAGGTTTCTTTTGACTCAAGGCCAGACCCTGAAGGCAAGAGAGCAAGGGGACAATGCCTCTCCTTGTGTGCCTTCCCCACCCTCCTTTCCAAGTTGGATTTGGTGGGTAACTGAGTAGGGCTGGAGCCTGGCAAAGGAGTTGGGCAAGGGGAGGAAGCGAAAGGGAAAAGATCTCTTGCTAGCCACACCCAAAACTTAAACTCCTGCTCCCACAAATGCCCTTTCTCCACACCCTTCTTTTGGTAGCTGGAGGAAGGACAGATTTAGCATAGAGGTCTCTAGCTACTGCTCCCTAGGCTAATAAATCTGGATTTTTGAGCCAGGGGATATTGTTCTCTCAGAATTCATGCAAGTAAAAATACATCTGAGAAAACGAAAGGAAGTCCCTACCTTTATCTGATAAAATCATGGTGTCCTTGTTTCCTTAGTAATAGAAGTGATAATGACAGCTGACCCCCTGAGATCAGTTTTAGTACATCAGCTCAGCTTGTTGCTCATTCTCCTCTGAAATGAACTTGTGTCTGGTGTACTGAAATATTTTTAGATCTCCACTGAAAAGCTTCTGTAAAGTATTTAAAGTAAATAAAGTGGCGCCGGAAAGGCATTTATCCCTAACTGCATATATAATACATACTTTACAGGTATAGAATGCATTCCATAGCAGCCCAATACTCTTGATATATATTAGCATGTTTTTGTTCACAGAGGAAGGACAGGGTCAAGGATATACTTTCTATGGTTTGCTTAGGTTCTGTTTTGGACACAACACACTGGGAAGTTCCTACTGCATACGCCCTATTGAAATGAATGGGAGCTGTGCAAATGAAGGAAAGGCTATAGTGTTTGGGGCTTTTTAGTTTAGGGAGGAAATGACTAAGGCTGAACACTCACTAGGGCATTCGCCCCATTCAGCTCAACAGAACTTACTTCTGAATAAGCACCCACAAGATTGTGCTTCACACCTGCAATATTATGCCTACCTACCTGGGAATAAGTCCCATTAAATCAATTGGGACTTCCTTCTGGGTAAACCTGCATAGGATCAGTTTTAACAAGGGATATGAGAGAGGTTTATATAAATTATGAATGGGAATAGACTGGAAGAATTTTTCTCTCTCATAACTCTAGAATTCAGCCACCCGATGAAATGGAATGGCATTATGTTCAGGAGGGGCAAGGGAAAAAGTACTTCTGCATAACTAACCTATGACGTGTGACAGGTACTAGATTTAGATGGTTTATCTAAAGGAATTAGAATAGCCTTCCCCAACCTGGAGCCCTCTAGGCTAGAAATGATAGGAGTTGCAGTTCAATAAACCTAGAAGGTCACAGGTTGGGGAAGGCTGGATTAGACAAATTCATGGAGTATAAGTCTATCAGTACCTATCAACCAGGATAGTGAAATGCAGCCTCCATAAACACCAATGCTGGAGAGCAACAGAGAAACTCCACTGATTTTTTAATCTTCCTTGTCAGCTTTCCAAAGGCATCTGTCTGATCATACTTGCAAGTAGAATGCTGAACTAGGTGGACCTTTGGTCCAATCCAGCAGGACTCTTTTACAGTCACTTCCCAATGCATGGGGCCCTTTGTTTTTTAAATATTGATACATGTAACAGGTACTGCGTTGTGTCCAGCGAGTAATAAATGAATGCAGAAAGCACTTCTAGCTAGCATCTTGATACTGTAGACATGCATTTTTGTTTTCTTTATAAATAAAAGTCAAACGTGAGGTCGCACTTTCCCATCTTCTGTTTGTAAACTAAATCAAATTTCTCATTCATGGAGACAGTGAAGATGTCTTTCCACAGCCCAACTCGTCCTGAAATAGAGAAAGGGAACGGGGGGGGGGGGGGGGGAACTACAATTTAGGCTGCTAATTGTGGACATCATATAACAGGATCTGTTAATAAAAATGATATGTCTCATCCTGCAAAGAACTGCAGAATCCCCCCACAAATAGCTGGACTATCCCTCAGCCCCTATAATTCCTGATAGTGTAATGTAATTGAAAACTGCCTAATGGAGGAGTAGGTAACCTTTTGGGGCCCATGGGAACATTTGGCAAGTAAAGTGTCCTGGGCACCACCATGCAATGGATGCGCTGCAGACGAAAGCACTGCCTGCACTCACCTGTCATCTTCTTTTCCTAAGAACGTCTTTGAGCCCCATAGGTGGCCCAGGTGCATCCACGGGAAAAGAAGATCGGAACAGCTAGGCCCTAGGGGCCCTCGCCTTTCTTTGAAGCCATCCCAGCTGCCAATAAGAAATGCTGTTATTTAAAACGAAGAAAAATAAAAGTAGGAGGGGGAGGACATCCCGACGGATGTGAAGAAAGGTGCGCTAGTGCCCACAGGTGCCATGTGGCCCATCCCTGGCCTAATGTTATAGGAGGCAAAATGTATTTGCAGAGAAGGCCGGCATTGCAGGCAGCCCTGGGAACGCAGAATGTCTCTGGCGCTCTGCACAAAGAGACACACTGCACCCCCTCCAAGGGATCCCAGTCAGTGGAGGCTGAGCTATCTGCTGTTGGAGGTAGCAAGTGGCTTTGGCCCAGACTACAATGCTTTCCCCAACTGCTTTATTAAGAGAAAATGAGGGGGTGCATTAAGGGCTACCACTAAAATGTGTTCCTCGGTGTTTAGGAAGAAAGTCAATTTGCCCCCACCCTGCAACTAACTGTGTTCCAGGCTGAAAATCTCTTTACTTGGAACTCAGTGGGAACCATGGGGACCGAACCAACACCTATCGGTCTACTTATGCCCTACACTCCCTTTCGTTCTGCTAGAGTGAATGAATATAGATGAAGAAATTACATTCTAGTCCTTAATGAAAAATCTCTGTATCAGACAACTGTTTGAAGACTTAAACTCAAAAGTCTGTTTAGCTGCATTAAGCCCTTGAAGACGCACATGGGAACTTTCTAATGTAAGGCCTTTGTCAGAAAAAATTATATGAGTGAGCCTCTTATTTCCAATTCTCTCTAGTGATCTTTTAGAGGCACGTCATATGGCCTTATGAATTAACAGAACTCTCAGTGATGAAGAGGTGGCATAGCACTGTGGCTAAGAGCGTGAGTCAGGAAGTCTTGGATTCAAATCTCAACTCAACCTTCAAATCCTTGTGGCTCCAGGCAAGCCACCATTGCTACATTTTCTCCACCTGCGCTATGGAGATAATAAACCTGGCCTACTACAAAGAACCATTGTTTTAAAAATTTGAGATTAGGGTAGCCTCCTTCTCAGGATATTTGTGGGAAGGAGTGGACAAGAATCAAGGGGGCTATTTTCTGATTGGCTTGAGAGGTTTTCCCATTCACTCTGCCTCACCATGTCCATCAGGGTCGACACCTGCAGGAAAATCCATGAATCTGAGAATAGAAGCCCTGTTGAAAGCATCTGGGTAAGGATAGAAGGAGAGACAAACAAACGTGACATTGTTGTGGCAGGATACTACAGACTGCCTAGCCAACCAGCAGATATGGATGATGCTTTCCAAAAACAGATAACAAAACTTTCACAAAGGTAAGCAATGGTAGCCAAAACTTTCACAGAGGCAAGCCATTCAAATATCCTAACATCTGCTGGAAGTGTAACTCTGCTAAAAATGAATGTCCAATACTTTCTTGCCTTGTCTTGCTGACAGTTTCATCTCTCAGAAGGTGAAAGAAACAAGATCCTGGACTTAATCCTGACCAACAGGGAAAAGCTGATTGCTGAAATAAAAGTGGCTGGAATCTTGTGGGAAATTGATAGTGTCATGGAATTCAGGACAGCAAAGGTTGTGAAACTATGCATAGTTGGACATGTGCCCTGGACTGTAGAAGCTGTTTAAAACAGCTCAGAGAACATTGTGCAGGATCCCATGCTGGAAATTCTGAAGGAGAAAAGAGACCATGAGAGATGAAGAATTCTGAGAAGTGAAATACTGAAGGCACAATTACAAAGTATTCCCATGAGAAGGAAAACTGGAAAGATCTAAAGAAGCCAATGTGGCTGCACAGGGAACGCTCTAATGAGATGAGACGTCAGAAGGACATGTAGTGGAAATAGAAGGAGAGGCGTATAACCAAGAATGAGTACAACAGAGTTGCCTAAACCTGTGAGGAAAGCTCATCAGGAAAGCTAAACCCCAGAATGAATCGAGGCTCACAGATGCTGAAAAACCACCAAGGGGGTTTCTCTGGCTATGTCTGGAGCAAGAAGAACAAGGAATGAGTAGGTCCGCTACTTGGGGAAGATGGAAGTGTTGACAGAGAAAAGCTTTGCCTCAGTCTTCTCCCACAAGGGGAATTGTGTTCAATCTGAGAATAGTAGAACAAATTATAGGTAAGGAGATGGTGAGAGAACACCAAGCTACTTTGAATGAGTTCAAGTCTCTAGAGCCTGAAGAATTACATCCCAGGGCACTGAAGTAGCTTGCAAACATTTCAGGTTCACTCTCTGTATTCTTTGAGAATTCTGGCAGAATAGATGAAGTGCTAGAAGACTGCAGGCAATTGTTATCCATTTCTTCAAATACAGGGAAAGGGTGTGAAACTGCAGTTTGACATCGAGACCAGGAAAATGCTAGAACAAAGTATTAAAAAGTCTGTCTGTGAGGATCTAGAAAAGAAAACACTGATTACTAAGGGCCAGTATGGGTTTGTCAGGAATAAGTCATGCCAGATCGAACGTGTTTCCTTTTTTGATAGTGTTACTAGCTTGGTAGATCATGGGAACACCGTGGACATAGTATACCATGATTTCAGCAAAGCATTTGGCAAAATCTCTCATGTTAAGTCTCTCACGTGGGTCTGACAATACTATGATCTAGGTCTCTTAGCAGATCACAAGCTGAAAATGAGCCAGCCATGCAATGTGGCTGCTAAAAATAGCTAAAGCAAACTTAGGTTGCATTAACAGAAGTATAGTGTACAGATTATGAGAAGTAATACTTCCATTCTGCTCTGCACTGGAGCACTGCGTCCCAAGTCTGGGCATCATGTTTAAAAGGTCATTGACTGGAGCTTGCCCAGAGAAGAAGGTCTGGAAACTAAGTCACATGAGCAACGGTTGAAAAAGATAATTGGGAGACATGTTAGTGGCCTTCAAATATCTAAAGGGCTGTTATGCAGAAGTTGGAACAGAGTTGTTCTTTGTTGCTCCTGAGGGCAGAACCAGAATGAATGAGTAGAAATTGCAAGAATGGATTTCGGCTAAACATTAGGAAAAACTTCCTGATGGAAAGGGTTGTTCAACAATGGAACAGACTGCCTTAGAGGTGGTGGGCTCTCTCTCACTGAAAGTATTTAAGCACAGACTTGATAGCCACCTGTCAGGGGTGCTGGAGATCCTGCACTGAACAGATGGCTGAACTAGGCTGACCATATGAAAAGGAGGACAGGGCACATGTAACTTTAACAGTTGTAGAGAAAAGGGAATTTCAGCCAGTGTCATTTGTATGCAATTAGTTCCTGGTGAAATTCCCTCTTCATCACAACTGTTAAAGTTGCAGGCACTATACTAGAGTAACCAGATACAAAAGAAGGCAGGGCCCCTGCAACTTTAACTGCTGTGATGAAGAGGGAATTTCACCAGGAACTAATTGCATACAAATGACACTGGCTGAAATTCCCTTTTCTCTACAACTGTTAAAGTTACATGAGTCCTGTCCTCCTTTTCATATGGTCAGCCTAGCTGAACTGGATGGCCTCCAACATCCCTTCCTATTCTAAAATTCTATGATCATGAGGCAGCAGGTACAGCTTCCTATGCCCAGCCAACTGCCATCCTCACCTACCCACCAGGCTCCATGCCTGATCTTCCAGGAACCATAACTCCTAGGCTCCACCTCCTACCCCCATCTCAGGTTCTGAGCCTCTGGAAATCTGGCAACCATAATTGAGACAACCTTATGGTTGCCAGGTTTTGTTGCATTTCAAATGCATTAAGCCATGCACGCCACAAATGGACAAGAGCTCTGGAAGGCTCATGGGCCTGGTTATAGCTGGTGTCAGACCTGCATTCTCACCTTGTTTTCTGGTGCAACTCCATTACCTGCTTCCCAGCTCGGTACACTAAAAGCAAAACCACTCCAAGCCACAGCTGGCTACATATGTACACATTAGAGAGACAGGATCTCCTCCTTTGGATTTGACTTGCACCACATATGTTCAAATAGTGGGGCCTACCACCATGCTATATAAATGCTAAGTATTGTTCTATTTTGCTGGCACCCATTTTCTAGCCATGTTCATGGATAGCTGGTCAAAGAGTCACCCACCTGGGTTCATGATTTGATTCATGAAACTGTGATTTGTGATGGGACATGGAGCAAATGTTAAGGAACATGAGCTAACCAATGGCCTGTTTTCACAGCAACAGAGGGTTATCTTCTGAGTAAAGATCAATGAGCTAAAAGGGAAAAATTAAAGACAACCAACATAAAACAAAATAATAAATAAAAAGGAGCCAATGATAAATTAACATAGCTATGAACTACTATAATTAAATTATAACCTTGGCTACAGAATTTTAGAACACAGAAATATTTTTTTAAAAAGCAGGAAGAAAAGACATCTTGACATTCAGGTAGCATTGGGGGGTGGGGGGTGGGGGAGAAAATATTTACAAATGCCAGAAAGCAAAACAAATAAATTAACAAGGAAGAAAATGTGTAGATAAAAAGCAGGCGGTGAACAAGTGCAGGACGTTTGATCAAAATACTGTGGGAGAAAATGTCTAGGCCACACATGGGGTTCATTTGGGAGGTGGGTGTTTCAGGCTTAGTAAAGAGAGCCCAGCATGAATGGGCAAATGGCCACAGGCACTAAGTGGAATAACGAGAACAATGGGGGCTGGACAGAAGTAAGAAGAAGCAAATCATTTGGCCTTTCAGATAATTTAGGCTGGAAACAGATGAAGAAGGTGGGACAGAGCCATTATTACCTGTGCCATGCACAGTCATAACACTGTCATTCCTGAGAAACAGCTTTTGCAGGTGTTTGTGGGGACAAACAAAGAAACATACCCATGGTGGCCAAACGAGATATAATAGTGGCAATTCAGTTGTTTAAACATGGAACTGTCCCAATCACAGAGAAGGTGGGGGATGAGCAGGATGGAAAGTCCCAATTTTAAAAGTAAAAGAGGTACATGGGTCAGGGGAAATGCACCCTCATCCCCCTATGGCTTTCCTCCTGCGTTCCTCTCTACAGGCACTTTTCTCCTAACAAGAGCTGCAAATGAACCTTGCTCAGAGAAAGTGTGAAGGCCGAAGGGATGCGGGGAAGTACACCACTTGTAACAGGATTCGGTTCCCCTCAACTATAAACCCCCACCCCTCTGCTTCTACGTTATTGGGACAGTCCACATCTACTTTGGTCCTCTGTGATACCACCTTCAACATTCTGAACAGTCTATTAGCTGTCTCCATCCCAAGAGACTAGATTGTAAGATGAGTCATTTTCCTGTGTCTACAATATACTACAGTATCGAGTTCGAATTTCTTTGACAGCCATTTGAATAGTGAGCTTATTTTGAGATGATCAATAAATTCAGAAGTAACACAGGGTAAAGTGGAAAACTAGCATGTCATGGAATCATCCTGGTCCATGATCGTGGAAGGTTTTGGTCTTTTAATGCTGGGACGCATGCAAATCCTCTCCGTATTTGCATTGTCATGTTCCAGTCCCAGACAGATTGTGTCACATCCTTCCAAATGTGTAGGTTAGAGCTTTGCCTTCATAGTGACCAGCTGATGGCAAATATGTCTGTAACTTTTCCATCACAGACTCTATATCTGGAAGTGGCATGATTGTTGATTGCCCACAAGACTAATGAGGTTTATAGTCCCTCTCTTCAGCTTTTATGAATATTTGCAGTGTGTTTCACATACATACCCCTGCCAACAGGAAGCGCTTCTGCATTACAGCACTGGTCGATGAGCTGGTGACAATGTTCAATCATGGCTTCCAACTGTGCTTTATCATAAGAGATGCCCAAGAACCTTGCCAATTGTTCAACCATCGTTGCAAGGTCCTATGAGGAAAGAAAATATGCATATGCAGATAAAGTGACAGGCAGAAAGAGAGAAAGCTATAGATAACAATCTACCCCTGCAAGTAACCACAAAAGCTTTTGTTAAGAATAGCAGCTTCAAATCAATGTTGCTTATTATTTTTTGTGTCCTAATCCAGATGATTGAGTAGCAGGAGACATCAGATTTAAGGTCTCTTGCAATAGTGTCATAAGCACTGTAGAAGATCTGCTTACAAACCCTATAGGAAAATAATAATAGGCTAACTAGATAGAAAAGCTTCAATCCATCTAGGCACCCCTAGCTATAAGAAGAACGACATGATACCCACAAATTGGCACTACATGTGTGGATCTTACCACTAAAAAGCCCCTCTGTTTGCAAGGGGGGAGGAGCAAATAACTCAAAGTGAATCCTTCCCCTGAAACAAATAACAGATGGTATTGCCAGTATTCTGAGACAGGCCCTCCACACACAGCTCAACCTGCTGGATGGGGCCTTGTTTGTGTTGGGAGTTCCATGCACAACAGCCCATTTGCACTGTTAGCAAACTGGATTAAACAGTATTTGTAAAATGTGCTCTTTTATTCTCTTTTGCTTTACTACCAACTGTGTCTTAAAGTGAAGCACTGTACACTGATTTCATTTTATTTATTGCACATTCATTTTTATAAACCAATCCTGAGTCAAATCCATAAATGCAATATTAATTGCAGTAATTATCGTAGGAGACTATCCTCCCGTTAGGAGTATTTCTGCAGACATCTCTTCTCAATTCCCTGAAGGAGGCCTTAAAAAACAACATAGGCCGAAACGCGTTGGCTTGGAAATAAAGTATTTTAGCATCCTGAGAACCTGCTTCTCCCCACTTTTTGTCCCCCAACTATGGAACAATCTCCCCGACAAGGCTCACCTGGCGCCGACACTGTCATCTTTTCGGCGCCAAGTGAAGATTTTTCTCTTCTCCCAGCCATTAAACAACATATGTTGAGCCTTTTAACTGACCCCTGGACAGTTTTAAATGATATGTAGTTTGTGTTTAGGCTTTTATGGTTTTAAATTTTGTATATTGGTTTTTAAACGTTCAATGTTTTTAATTTTTGTAAACCGCCCAGAGAGCTTTGGCTAAGGGGTGGTATATAAATGAATAATAATAATAATAATAATAATAATAATAATATCATTACACCAGAGGATGAAAACTGAACCAAAGCAGAAGCAGCAAGAGTAACAAGGCGAACTCAGCAGGTAAAAGCAAACTTAAATATAAAAGAGTGCAGCCTGAAAGTACAGTTAAAAGCAAGGGAAAATTAAAAACATTTTTACATGATCTCTAAAACTTAACAAAGATACATACTCTGGAGAGGGAATTCCACACATGGTGCCACCGAAAAGGCATTGTTTCAATCAATTAAATATTTTATTTTATTTTGTTCATTTGATTATTTCCCCCCCTACAGTTTAATACCCTGCTCCATTTCAGAAACAGATAGTTTACAAATATAAATAAATATAACTGCAGGTCATAAAGCTGCATCAAATGATATCTGGCGTAGCTAATCAAAGAAGAAACTCCTGAGGTCATCTCTGCTACAGAGGAAAAAGGGGGAAATCCATAAGCAATTGGGGGAGGGGGGTTAAACTCTCTGATCTTACCTTGTGCATATCTTCATACTTGAGAAAGAGTACATTGGAGTCCATATGATGTTGCCAAAATTCCTGCACATGCTCAAACCAGGAACCATATCCTACTGTGGAGATAGCAAATATAATGGCTAATACACAAGGGAAATTATCATGGTTGTTCAGAGTTCCTCTTGAATAACTCAAAATAAGTACATTGAATTTTATTGCTTTGTTTTCGAACTATGGTTGATTTGTTCCAAACAAACAAAAACTGGAGACAGCCACATGTACAATCTCTAAATATAAGTATAATGAGAATGGTTCTTACTTCAGGTAAGAAAACGAAGAAGAAAAACTTCTTCCACATATACTGATCAGCCTATCTCCCCCCCCCCCTTTTTTTTTTGAGGTGAAAGAAACACCCAGTTCATTGGCCATACTGGCTGGGGATGATGGGAGTTGTAGTCAACAACATTTGAAGGATACCATTGGGGAAGGTTGATACAGAGCATCTCAAGATCCCCAGACTGCTCCTCCACTAGGCGAAGACTAATGCCTATAGGTACATGTCTGAACCTTGGCTTTAAAAGCATCACTAGCAACACAATTTTATACTTCGTTGCTAATAATAGATGGAAAAGAGATTTTAAAACATTATAGATAAGCTTAACATTTCTTACACTTATCATTCATAAACCTCCGACAGAACTCTTGAAATGTTCCTCTGTAGCTCATGGTCCGTAGGGAACGGTGGAACTGGTAATAAGACACTACCAGGTCTTTGGGGTTGCGAGCCATGTATATCACCTAAGAACATGAAATCGATTAATCTTGCTGAGTGATTCATTTCCTCCCGCCCTCTATTTCACAAAACATTCAAATAATGCAAAGCTAGTTTAACTGTTACCTTTGAATCACCACTGTGCAGGTCTGAAGGCAAAAAACGATACGGCAGGTGGCTTTTGATGAGACGAGGCGATGTAAGCTCCTATAAAATGAAGGAAGGAAAATAAATAAATAAATAAATAAATACTGAATTGATTGCTTTTTTCTAAGTGAGCCAGATCCCTCTGTTTTCTTTACTTCCAATTCCATATTTCAGATTTCCAGCTAAAATCTTTGGTGCTCCAGTCACCCGATTACTACGGTGGCCACTTTTGTGCTTCTGATTCCTTGTCATGCCTGCATTGCCCTTCTCTGCTCTCTGGCAATCTGCAGATGGAAAGGACCATGTGGCTCCTCTTTGCAGTTGCTACTTGTTCATGCAGGAGCAGGTCCCATGTTGCTTCAGACCATAGTTTCATTTTAGATAGAGATCATGTGCCAATGAAATTCAACAGAGCATGCAACTTGAGAAAATACACAGGGGAGCAGGATATTTTTAGAGCTGCAGTGAGAGATGTTTATGGTCTGTGGTTATACCCATGGTGTGCACACGTTTTGGAGTTTCAGTAGATATAGAACGTCTTGAAAGGGAAGGTTACATTATTTCTTCAATATGCATGCCAGTTTTGGCCCTGGTTTCTGCATATCTCTTTTGATAGGAAAACACCTGTTTGGATACATCTTGATATATTAAATATCTATTAAATTGATCCCCCAAGTGCCGTGAGAGCAAAGTGATGTGATCACACTCCAGGAATCAGCAAAAGATATCCCAAGGATACCGTCTTGCACTTCTAGTCCTTCAATACCTGTTTACTTCTTCCCAAGCAAGAGAAAACTAAGGGTTTTTCTACACATGGCATTTATTATGCATTTGTCATTCCCTACTCATGATTGTTTACGGGTTCTTTAGACAATGTCTTGACCCTCCAGTTTGGCATCTGTGTCTAATGAGCTTTTTTGGAGCAGGGAAAATGGGGCATTGAATTGTGAAATGGAAAAAAGCAAGATTTCCTTCTGTGTATTTGTGCTTTTCCGCAGTACCACAGTGCCATCTAGAGGTTATGTAGCAGAAAAACAGGAAAGAAAATGCTCCTTTTGCAGTGCTTGTATCTCAATTCTGTGATGAATCCAAAAGCAGATTGGCCAATTTATAGCCTTGTGTAGAAAAATTCTAACTGGTCAGTAAATGGTGATAGTTAAGCATATTCCCTTTGGATAGATGTCAGTCTCCTTACCTCATCTGCTTCCGCAAATTAGACTAAATGGCAAACTTACCTGGGAGTAAGCATCTTTGAACAGAGTTGGGTTCACTTCTAAAAATGCATAGGATTGCACTGTAAGGCGCACACACTTGGAATGCCAACTTCAGAGCCCTCTTACTTTCCTCCCCACCCCCAAGCGTGAATGGTCAGAGAAAATATTCCCCTATAAATAGTGTCATTTTGAAAAGAGAGAGTTTTTGTCTATGGGAGGAGTCAGACTTCACCCATCTTTGTAGAACTGCTATATTTATACACATGTGAACATCCTGTATCTTAATTGTATCATATCTGTTTTTTGTTAAGGACCAGTGTGGTTTTTCGTTTGAGATTGATTCATATGTTGACCATCTACCTGATCACTGTCCCAACCCTTCTTCAATACTGATACCTTTGCATTTTTCCAGTAAATTGCTTACATTGCACCCATGTACCTATTAACCCACCTATATTGATAATTGTGTCTGCTAGTAGATGTTAAACACCTGGATATTTTCTGAAACCATAACTGGCTACTTCACATTTCTAGAAACCAGCTGTCTTTTGTGGTTTAAATTGCAGTATAACATTTCCCCCATATGCCAGATACTGTCCAATGTACAAATCTGAACAGGGAGATTGCCCAGACCTGCCCCCTTCCTTCCGTAATTTCTCTAAAAGGGATCTCCTTATCTTGAATAGAGTCAAAAGCGGTGGAGGCAACTTCTTACCTCTGACAATGAGCCCAGAGGAAGAATTGACTGCAAATCCCTGTATCATAGTGCATGTCTAAACTTACTCAGTTGAGTGGTTTATGACATGCCTGAACTCTAAACATGCTAACTACACAGGAACAAGTGTTGCACAGCATGGCACAATTGATTCCTGTAAGATAATGCCTTAGCGTGGCGAGACAACCAGAAAGTGACGGTTGTCTCATTTGTATGCATCAGATACAGGTTTTATTTTGCATCATCAATGAGTAATTGAATAATATTCTTTGCAAGCAAGTCAGAATTGCCAAATAAAATAATGGGGTGTCATCTGAATTGGATGCAAACCCTTCTGACCAAATATCAAAAAGATATCTGGGACTTTTGTCTTTTACTTATTGCTGTGTCCATAATAAATATGTGATACCTTCAACAAGTAAAGATGGAGACATGGAACCCATCAAATCACCCTAATCTTCAAATTACTTCGCTTGTTATCAGAAAAAGCCAAAGAGGACATGTGAGCAAGTGGCATTTTCTCTTTTTATCCTTCTGGAACAAAGAGTGAAGGGGAACACATGCACTGCCTCAAGGAGAGATGCATGAGTTGTTGCAAAACAGCACACACATTGGCTGAATTCGGACAACACATTAAGCAACTGGGGGGGGGGGGGAAACAATCATCAGTTGTGTTGCTTACTGTGTTGTGTGGAGGGTAACACGCCGCTCACAAACTACTGACGGTATGCTATTCTGCCCAAATAAGCAACGGAGAGAAACAACTGGCTTGCAAGTTGTTTAGCTCGAAGCCAGTTGTTTAAAGTGCTGTGTGGAGGGGTGAGTGTGTTAATAGTGTGTGGTGAGTGGGTTAAAACACAAGCCCATAGAGGCAAGTGGCAAGAGCGACCAAAGTGGTGGCTGTCACTCTGCTACAACTGGTGCAACTTGCAGAGGCTGCTGGGATAGAACTGGGAGGACTGAGGGAGGAGGGAGGGTAGGGAGAGGGGCGGGGGCTGTGTCAGTCAAATGCTGGGTTGACTATTAGTCCACTCAACGCCAGCCCCAACCACCCACAGTTGTGTAGGAAAATGTTGTGTGGGGAGTACCCACAAAATAACCAACTGTGAGTTGGCTACTCAACCCACCATTGACTGTGTGGTCCAAATGCAGCCATTTTATCATCATAAAATGTTTCTAACAAGCATCTCCACTATTCTAGGCACTACACAGGAAACAATTGTAAACTTGTCCCTGCCCATAGGCTTACAGTCTCATAATGCATGAAATACAAAGGACAGAGACGGGAAAAGTTACATGTGCTAGGGAAAAAATTAGAGAGGAAAGAGCCTATGAGAGAACCAAAAACAATGAGTTTTTAATACTTTCCTTAAAAGGAGACTAAGGAACAGCCTGATGAATTTCCAAGTTCGTACTGGAGAGATGCATGAGTTCTGCTTTCAGTCATTACCACGAAAGTCCAAAAGCAAAAGCAAAACAGAAGTCACAGCAACCAAAAAACAGAGGATGTGCCATTCAACCACTCTCATGTCCTCTTTTGGGATTTCCTGGTACCATACAAAACCAGTCCTGAGGTTCGAAGTCCCTTTTGCTGAAACATTTAGGTAATTGCAGACCATGTGAAAGCATAATAAATCTTACAAAATGGCTTAGTAAACTGTTAAGGTAAACTGACAAATTATGAATCGTTCTAATATACTCAATTGGCTCATTCACAAAGGGGAATTAAATGGGGCTTTGAAATGAAAGCTAAATAAGCAGAGATAAAGTAAAAATCATTTCAAAGGGACAACATATTTTCAGAGTATTAAGTTGTACCTTGATAATGTCCAGACCGGGTTGAGGATACTCTAGGACTGGAAGCTGCTCATCAATATTCATTAATCCAATTTCATCAGGGTCGGCTCCTTGGCTGACTAGATATACCACTTCCTGCAATAAACTGGTGCCTGGAAATTAAATAAATATGCGATAAAAGACCTCAATCCAGTCCCCAAAGAAAAAGAAAGGAGGATGTTTTACACTATCAGAAGATTGGTAACACATCTCCGTGTTTCCCTAAACAGTAATGTTTTAGAAAAGCACATCAAATATAATCTATGGGGTAGATGAACTGGCATAAACTCGAGACATTTTTGCAAGAAAATTGTCTCTGGACATGGAGACTTAAGAACCTATCTAATCCCTTTTCCAAGTCATCTCAAGCTATCACCACCTCTTAGGATAAGCTTGCCTCTGCACCCATTCTGTTCAAATATCATATCAAATCATATCTGACAAAATAAGCAAAACACTCTGGACAATATCTATGGGTTAAACAAAACCTCACAAACATCACTAGTGTGCTTTCTAGACAGGATTTCTCTGTGCAGTTTTCGCTAACCATCATTTCAAAACATAGTCATATACGCACGTTGAGCCAATTGCTGCTACTATCTCCCAGTAAGACAATGTGGACTCCATTTCCCCCTCTATATCGTTTCCTTTATACAGTTTGTTGAAGGAACCCATTAACTTAGAGGTATGTTTGAATGTGATTTTTTGTAAAGTAACTGCAAATGTAGGATTCTGGAGTGCTTTCAGAAAAATATACTGAGATTTCCTGTTCTAAGTGGTGCATTCTAATCCCTTATCTGCTGGAATGTGGACTATTGGCCCGTCTCTCATTTTGCTCTTTATATTGGTATTGAAACTCACAATTGCTGGATATATTTGTGTTAGATTCTCTCCCCAACTCCTCTTACAAAATATTTGTTCCTGAATTTGAAGAACCATTCACCCCTCTCAACATTTAAATTTCTAGTTGGATTCACAAGGTTAAGTAATTTAAATTGAAGAACCACACTTGTCCATTTCTAAGTACAAGGCAAAGTACTGGCGTTTAGTATTAAAGCTAAGGGGTGGGCTATGTGCACTCCAGATGTTTTTGTCTATGACACCCATCAGCTCTAGCCAGTATGGCCAATGCTGAGGGATGATGGGAGTTATAGGCCAAACTTATGTGCTCCTTGGCATAGGATGTGACTAGATCTCCACTGTGCAGGAAGAACTCACTGTGACTGCCCTTAGAACAATACATCTTTCTTAACCCTCACTTTATAAACTCAGGGTTAATAACTGCCACCAGATCTCCCTCTCCTTTGTTCCCTCTATCAAAATCAGATAAACATGCTGCTTGCTGACACAATTAAAGTCGTTTTGAGCAGCACCTGCATGAATCCTATTCATGTGTACATTAAGTGCGTTAATATCAATGATTGGCCTAAATTATTCAACTCCAGGGTTGACAGTAGTTGTCCATGTACCAATGGTATTATTTAATTTGTCTGCTTTGTATTGCCAGGAACCCTTTATGAATTTTTATGGTTACTTTCAGGAAAATGGGAAGGCATGGGTGTTGTTGGTGTCAGATCCAGTGGTCACTAGCAGGATCAGGAATCTCAAGCAATTACAATGATATAACCAAGGTAATGCATGGTGGCTGAAATAAAAAATCCATTTATACAAATGTCTGCCAAAGATGGTCACATACTCTAGTTCTAGGCAGAAGCCAGAATCATAAAATTCAGCTGAAGGAAGGAAGTCTGAGCCAATGTCATGACTATAGTGTCCTGCTAGGGTTCAATCCCACTAATTCAGGAAGTTTGGGGTAACCTTGAGCCACCCAATCTGCCCTCCCTCTCTTTTTCTCTCCCTTACCTACCATCCAACTTTGAAAATAAAACAGGATACCCAAATATTGGCTGCAACAAGGTTCTTAGAAGGGCGGGATAAAGATGTCATAATAACAGAAAAACAAGCATTACGTGAAGAAAGGGATTAATATATCGACAGGCAATTGGGAGGGGGAATGTAAGTCCAAACCCCCAAAGATTGCCATGTGACCTCAGCAGAAGCCCAAGGATGCCCCTTCTAGTAAATACCTCACCACTTTCTCCGAAGCATATCTTCCACATTCTGGTGCCCTCCAGAAATATTGGGCCACAACTCCCATAACCCCACAGCAAGCCAACTGGGAAAGGCAAGGAGTAGGTAGCGCCACCTCCTGACTGCTTCAGTGAATGCTCCTTTAGGCACTGCCAACTTCACCCACACCTCACTTTCTCTGATCAGGGAAGGTGAGAGCAGGTAAAGCCCACTGAGCCATGACCTCAAGGAGTGCTTCTCAAGGCCACAATTCAGTTAGGAGTCTCTCTCCCATCACGTCTCTTTTCTGTAAGATGGTGGAGCTTCAGGATGGGGAAAAGGATGAGGAGGCCCAGATGTAGAGCCCTGGCAGACTGAATTCAGCCCATGGGCCAATGTTCCCAATCCATATGAAAAAATGCAAAGTGGGGATGGTGGGAGGGTGGTGGGAATGCACAGATGATCACTCGAAGATCTACGGTTACAGGTAGGCAACCGCCATTTCTCCTTCATGGTCTCTGTGCATCACACCTATGGGTGATTAACAAGCTGACTTACCAGAGGAGGGCAGGTGCACTTTCATAAGACCGAAGACAGGACCGCCCTTCCAAACGCGGTATCCAATCTCACCATAACACCAATTTGTAATGCTTAACAAATGTTGAAGGCTTAAACCAGGTTGCTGCTCAACACAAATCCATTTATGGTACACCCCTGCCAAAAGCAGTCGAGGTGGCTATCCCCCCTGTCGAGTGAGCTCGCACTTGAGCAGGTAAGACTCTGTTATCGAGTTCATAGGCTAGCTTAATGGCTTGGACTAGCCAAGAGGCTAGTCTTTGGGATGAAACTGGTTGACCTTCACTCTTCCCAGCATAACATATAAAAAGTCTAGACATATTATGGATGCCTTCCGTTCTAATCTTGTAGAAAGCCAAGGCTCTTCTTACATCGAGGGAGTGATGTTTAGACTCCAATTCTGACTTCAGTACCAGCAAGAAGGTTGGTAATGAGATTCGTTGATTTACGTGGAAGTCTGAAGTCACTTTTGGAAAGAAAGAAATATCTGGGCGTAGCTTCACTTTATCCTTATGAAAGATTAAGTAAGGTGCATCTATTCGAAGAGCAGACAGTTCACTGGAGCATTTGGCTGAAGCGACTGCCATCAAGAAAGCCACTTTCCAAGAAAGAAGTCGAAGATCCGCCGTGGCTAATGGTTCAAAGGGCTTGGACATCAACATCCTAAGCAGGAGAGGCAGGTCACATTGCAGAGCCCATGAATGGATAGATGGCACTAAGTTCTTTGAGCCCCTAAGGAACTGCCTGACTGTGGGATGAAGAAACAGTGACTGATGAGTAGTTGGAGGCTTAGCCGCCGCGATCGCAGCCAGGTACACTCTAATCGAAGAAGCCGAAAGGCCCTTTTTGAAAAGATGGAGCAGAAAACCTAACACGTTTTGCACAGAGGCCAAGTCAGGATCAAATCTTTGATCTTTCGTGAAGTTTTGGAATTTCTTCCATTTTGCCTTATAGGACTTTAGCGTGGCCGGTTTCCGTGCTGCTAAGAGGACTGCCGGTATGCCCTCCAGTATTGAAGGTGATGCATCTAGGCTCATACTCTCCATGCTGTCATTTTTAGGGTATTCAAGTCTGGATGACGTACCCTGCCCTGCTCCCGACAGAGCAGGTCCGGTGTTTGTGGCAGTCTCCAGATTTCTCCTTTGGACAGATTGAGGAGTGAACCACGGTTGCTTGGGCCACCATGGCATTAGTACAATTAGTACAATTAGTACAGTCTGATTTGTCCTCTCTGATCTTTGTCAGGACCTTTGCAATGAGAGGAAATGGAGGGAAAAAGTAGAGAAGGCTGCTGCTCCACTGGAGCCGGAAGGCATCCCCTAGAGATGTCCGACCCGACCCCCATTTGGAACAGAACCTGTCGCATATTGCATTGCCGCTCGTGGCAAACGAATCGATTGCCGGATGTCCCCACATCCAAAAAAGGCAACGAAGAATCGATGGAGACATCTGCCATTTGTGCGAAACCTCGCTCAATCTGCTCAAGGCATCTGCCAGGACATTGTCCTTCCTCGCTATGTGTAGAGCAATAATGGAAATGCCCCTCAGGATAACCCAGCTGAATATATCCGTTGCTGTTCGTATCAGCCCTGATGAATGAGTGCCCCCCCCCCCCGGTTTGTTGAGATGCCAAAGGACGGCGGTATTGTCCGTAAGCAGCTGCACAAGGTGTCCTTGTAGTTCAGTCTCGAAGGCTTGCAGAGCCTTCCATACTGCCAGTAACTCCAAACAGTTGATGTGAAGACAGGACTCCTTGTCTGACCACCTCCCTTGTATGCGTAGGTGCCCGCAATGAGCGCCCCAGCCATCCATCTGTGGTGATGGTGCGAGAAGGTGGGCGAGGAAGAAAAGGCATCCCTTGAGGAAGGTTCAACTGTCTCCTCCACCACAGAAACGATTGTGAGATCTTGGGTGGAATTCTTAGGTAGACCCTCCTGGTGTCTGCCCCGAAGGGGAAAACTCAAAGAATCCAGTGTTGCAGAGGTCTCATTCTTAAACGAACCCATTGGACTACCGTTACCGTGGCAGCCATATGTCCCAACAGAGTCTGTATGGAATGGGCGCTTGTACGTTTCCGGTGATAAAGATGAGTTGCTAACTCTATCAAGGTATGCATCCTGTCCCGAGGTAAGTATGTGTGGGCCGATGTGGAATCTATGACTGCCCCTATGAACTGTATGTGCTGCATAGGGTGCAGGGATGATTTTTCGCTGTTTATGTAAAGACCCAGGGCTGGAAGCAAATTGAGAACGAAATGGACAGTATTTTGTAGAGAAGAGCGTGAGTTTCCCACGAGGAGCCAGTCATCCAAATATGGGTAAACCTCTACCCCACGAAGCTGCAAAAAGGCGCACACCACGCACTTGGAGAAGACTCTCGGTGCCGTGGCGAGGTCAAAGGAGAGGACCTTGAACTGAAACATTTCTTCCCCAAAGAAAAAACTGAGGAAACGATGATACAACGGATGTATCCCTATGTGGAAATAAGCATCTCTGAGGTCCACGGCTGCGAATCATATGCCTGCCCTGAGAAGTGACAGTATCATGGCCAGAGTAACCATGCGAAACTTTTTTGTCAAAAGGTAGATGTTGAGGTTCTTCAGATCCAGAATAGGTTGATGTCCTCCATCCCACTTCAGGACTGTGAAGTAATGGGAGAAGAACGCTCCCTGTATCCGAGGAGGAACAATACGCTGAATGGCACCCTTGCATAAAAGAGTCAGAGTTTCCTCCTTCAGAATCTTCGATGGCGTGGTTATCTCCACGTTCCTGGTGGGAGGGAGGACCTCGAACTCTATTCTGTAACCTCGAGTAATGATGTCCAGTACCCACATGTCTGAAGTCACTTGCTGCCACAGTGGAAGGAAACGGCTCAACAGGTTGCCGAAGACTGGGGATTCCGGTAAATGGTATAGACTGACGTTTCTTTGACGCTTGGTCAAATTTGCTGCAGCCTTGTCGATATCTTGAAGGAGCAAGCCACTGTTTGCGCTGCTGCTGGGGCTGGTACCAAGGTAGCCTGTCATTATACTGTCTGAAACCATACTGCTGTGGACAGAACCAATGTTTAGGTTTAAAGGGCTGAGGAGATGGGTGGGTTCCGAAACCCATCTTACGTGCTGTATTCTTGGCTTTTTGGATCTGAGTCCATCTGCTCATCTGTCTTTGAGTTGAATAATCTATCCCCATCAAACGGCAGATCCTCAATTCTAGAGTGTGCCTCAGGAGTCAATCCTGGCGATCTTAAGGCAATAGACCCTACCATAGACTTTGCGTTGCAGTCAGCCTGGTGTCTCGCAGTATTGATTTGTTGGCGAGATAGCTTAACAGCCTCAGTCTGAAACATTCTAGCTAATTCGCACTGGTCCTCTGGGAGATAATCGCATAAGGAACTCATCTTTTCCCAAAGGAATAATTGGTAACGGGACATCATGGCTTGGCAGTTTGCCACCTTCATTCCCAAGGCAGCTAGAGTACATTTGCCT
This sequence comes from Anniella stebbinsi, assembly GCA_029215795.1. Taxonomy (NCBI): domain Eukaryota; kingdom Metazoa; phylum Chordata; class Lepidosauria; order Squamata; family Anniellidae; genus Anniella; species Anniella stebbinsi. The sequence continues at coordinate 97,924,465 of JARDYH010000003.1, forward strand.
GCCCAACAAATCAAGCCTTCATCCCTCTTTGTCCACTGGTGAAGCATGAGGTTTCTGAGACCGACCGTGTGCGGACTCCACGATAGTAGAATTAGGCTTAGGATGTCCCGCATCTTTTTCTTGGACCCAATACATAGATTCAAGCCTCTTTGAAATTGAGGCCATTGTAAATGGTGCTTTCCACGATAGCTTGACCATCTGCAACAGAGTAGGGAGAAAAGGAATCACTATTGGAGCAGTAGCTTCCGAGTAGACTGCATCAAAGACTGGGTCTCGAACATGCTCTGCTGGTTGTTGAACATCCATACCTAGTGATTGAGCTATCCTCCCTATTTGGTCCGAGTAGGAACCCATATCCTGCGATGGTGATGCTCTCTCTTTCGATCCCACTGCTTCATCTAGAGATGAAACTGACGGTGGTAACAAAGAATATGAGGAGGAGTCATCCTGGTACTCCTCAACCAATTGCGGAGAAGGGACAGAGTGACCATGCTGTTCGATCCCTGGTTCCTGGTGTTCAGGAGACGCTGGAAGAGGGCAGTTGCTTGGTACCGAGTTAATTTGTCCCTGACGTTCGATTTTAATAAACTCAGAACTATGATAAGTAAGGTCCCATGGCAAGTGACCCTAATGAGAAAAGGAGTCCAAGATGGGTGGGAGTTTTCAAAAAAAGGAAAATTTAAAGGCCCAATTACAAACAATTCCAACAAGGAAAAAAGATAGAAGACAACAGAAGAAACCAATGTGGCTCCACAAAAAGCTTAGAGCTGACATGAAACTAAAAAAGGATACATATAGGAAGTGGAAGGAAGGCCAGGCTACAAAAGAAGAGAACAAACAAATAGCACAGAAGTGCCGGAATGGTGTCAGGAAGGCTAAAGCTGAGAATGAGCTGAGGCTAGCGAGGGATGCTAAAAGCAATAAAAAGGCTTTCTTCAGATACATGAATAGTAAAAGACAGAGGAAAGAAATGGTGGTTCAACTGCTTCATGAGGATGGTAATTTGGTAACAGATGACAAAGAAAAGGCTGAAGTGCTCAATTCCTACTTTGGCTCAGCCTTCTCTCAAAAGCGGGTCTATGACCCCCCTGGAAAAAGTGAAGTACAAGCTGAAGGGGCAGGATTGCAGTTTGAGATTGATAAACAAAGAGTCAAGGAACATCTAATTTCTCTGAACAAGTTCAAATCTCCAGGGCCCGACGAACTGCATCCTAGAGTAATAAAGGAGCTGGCAGAAGAACTCTCAGAACCACTGTCTATATTATCTTTGCGAAATCATGGAAGACAGGTGAAGTGCCGGATGACTGGAGGAGGGCTAATGTTGTCCCTATCTTCAAAAAGGGCAAAAAGGAGGGACCTGGGAACTACAGAGCAGTCAGTCTGACATCCATCCCTGGGAAAATCTTGGAACAGATTATAAAGAAGTCAATCTGTAAACACCTTGAAAACAATGCAGTGATTACTAGAAGCTAGCATGGATTTGTCAAGAACAAATCCTGTCAGACTAATCTGATCTCATTTTTTGATCGGGTAACCTCCCTTGTGGACTGTGGGAATGCTGTGGATATAGTATAACTTGACTTCAGCAAAGCTTTTGACAAAGTGCCCCATGACATTCTGATTAACAAATGAGTGAAAAGTGGGCTAGATGGAGCAACTATTAGATGGATCCACAGTTGGTTACAGTCGGACTCAAAGAGTGCTTATCAATGGTACCTTTTCACACTTGGGGGAGGTAATGTGAGGGTACGCAGTGCTCAGTCCTGGGCCCAGTGCTCTTCAACATTTTTATTAATGATTTGGACGAGGAGGTGCAGGGAATGCTTATCAGATTTGCAGACAACACAAAATTGGGTAGGATTGCTAATACCCTGGAAGACAGAAACAAACTCCCAAGTGATCTTGATAGACTGGAGCGCAGGGCTGAAAACAACAGAATGAAATTTACTAGGGATAAATGCCAAGTACTACACCTAGGAAAAAGAAACCAAATGCAGTTACAAGATGGGAGATACTTGGCTAATCAATACAACAAGCGAGAAGGATCTTGGAATTGTTGTAGATCACAAGCTGAATATGTGATGTGGCTGCAAAAAAAGCAAATGCTATTTTGGGATGCATTAATAGAAGTAGAGCTTCCAAATCGCACAAGGTACTGGTTCCCCTCTATTCGGCACTGGTTAGGCCCCATCTTGAGTATTGCATCCAGTTCTGGGCACCACACATCAAGAAGGATGCAGACAAGCTGGAGCGTGTTCAGAGGAGGGCAACGAGGATGATCAGGGGTCTGGAAACAAAGCCCTATGAGGAGAGATTGAAAGAACTAGGCATGTTTAGCCTGGAGAAGAGAAGATTGAGGGGAGACATGATAGCACTCTTAAAATACTTGAAAGATTGTCACACAGAGGAGGGCCAGGATCTCTTCTCGATCAACCCCGAGTGCAGGACGTGGAATAATGGGCTCAAGTGACAGGAAGCCAGATTCCAACTAGACATCAGGAAAAACTTCCTGACTGTTAGAGCAATATGACAATGGAACCAATGACCTAGGGAGGTGGTGGGCTCTCCCACATTAGAGGCATTCAAGAGGCAGTTGGACAACCATTTGTCAGGGATGCTTTAAGGTAGATTCCTGCATTGAGCAGGGGGTTGGACCCGATGGCCTTATAGGCCCCTTCCAACTCTACTATTCTGTGATTCTATAATACTAAGGCCATGTGCCCATAAAACAACCAACAGAGGAAAAAAATAGGCCTGTGACCGCAATGGCGGTTTCGGGATTTTAAAAAAACTATTTTTTATAAAAACTAGATTAGAACAAAAGTATATGTACACAATGTATTCAACTCAGTGAAAAAGCTTCCTAAAAGCTTTTTAGAATGGAGTAAACTTCCAATGAGGCAACTTGCAAGGTGGTCGAAAGGAACTGGGGGAACGAGCAGGAATCCGTTGGAGTATGCACAATGAGAAGGTGGGAGAGGGTTCCCACCAAAAAAGTCGTTCCTCAGCTATAATATTCCCAACGAAGCAGCGCAGAGCCCATAGGTGTGATACACAGAGACCACGAAGGAGAACTATTATTTACCATGGAAGAAACAAGTTAACTTCCCTCCAGATTCACACACTCTCATACCCCCACTGTCCTTTTAGCGCAACTGCAAGAAGTTCAGAAGGTTTTGCTTCAATTTTAGATTAAGAACAGCTTGTTGTGTCATTCAAACTTGACAACCCAATCCTAACAAACCTGCAGTTAATTTTAACTACAATTTTGCTTGAAACACGTTAACTTTAAGCTATCATTTATGATGCGGGCTCGTTTCAACAAACCATAGTTACTATCAAACTACAGTTTAGGGTTTGGATGATATGACAAGATGCAATTAATTGAAATCGGAAGAAAAAGCTTCCAATCTCCTTGTGGTTGCATCAAAGGACAGTGGGGGGGGGGGGAGCAGGCAAGGGCCCTGTGGCTCACTGGTAGAACATCTGCTTTGTATGTGGAAGGTTTGAGGTTCAATCCTCAGTTTCTCCAGGTAGGACTAGGAAAGAATCCTGCCTGAAATCCTGGAGAACCGGTGCCAGTCAGTATCAACAATACTGGGCTAGCTGGACAAGGGTCCAAATCAGTATAGGACAGCCTCCGATGTTCCAATGAGCCCCTGGGTGGGTGTGTTAATGTGTAATCCCACCCTAACAGATATGCTTTAGCTCCTGGCTCCAACCTTGATTCTAGATCTCTCTTGCCTCCAATGCCCCTTAATTCTTCTTGTTGTTTTGATTTTGACCCACAATATGATGCATTTATAGGCCTAGTAATTGTTTAGTCAATATGCCATGGTGTAGTTCCACAGCCTTGCGGTCAGGAGCACATTCAATGTACTCATTGGGAATCTTCCTGGCAGCTTGCTTCAGCTCTTTCAACTGGCTGATATCTTCTTCTCAGGGTTTCTGTCAGTGCTGATTAGAAGCCCTCAAACAAAGCTGAAATGATTATATGGCGTTTATGACTGACTGAGAGCCGATCTACACACTAGGTTTTTAACGTTTTATAAGGGTTACGAAAATTCTTTGGGCCACATGACGCACTCCCTTGAACGATCGATACCCGAGGTTTTTTAAAACTCACTTCAGCTATATAAAATGGTTTTACTTTTAATAAATTATTTTAAGTAAAATAATGTGTCCTTCCTTACCGTTTGTGATTCATGAGGGCAGTGCTTCGTTTACCGGTGCACAAATGCTTAGCAGTTGATTGGTGGGGAAGAAAGAGGGGCTAAGGAGGAAGTGGGTGTGTGAACTACAACACCCACAATCCTTAGCCCTATACTCATTGAAAGCTAAGGAATGAAAGGGGAACGAAGGAGGAAGTGGGCAAGTGAACTACAGCACCCACAATGCCTTGCCCTAAACTCACTGTAAAAACAAAACAGAAAGAGACGGCTAGAAGGGTGTGAGACCGCACACACCGCTTTGAAGACTGAAGACTTTTTCTCCTGTAACGTGAGTACTCCTTAATGTGGCCTAAGATGTTTTAGAACGCACCTATTTGGAACATTTTAAAATACTATTTAAAACGTTCCAAGGGACTGTGTAGATAGGCTCTGACTTAAATGTGCTTTGGATCTATACCAGGCTCTCTCAGCAGTATGTATGCGACTCATTCCCAGCGTGTCAATAAAATATTTCAAATGAGCAAATAAAGTTCCTGTTAAGGCTTGTGATAATTTCATTTCACAAGGCACCAGATTTTCTTTTCTACATTATGAGAACACAGAGGCTCCCCACACTACTTACCCAGAGGTCTCTTCCAGAGCTGCTATTGCTATCCTTGAAACGGAGATGCCAGAAATAAAACTTTAGACCTTATACATGGAAAGCACATTAGCTACTATTAACTTTGGCTATTCCTTACACCTGTACCCAGTCCAAAATCTAGGGAAAATTGTAAGATTCTCTCCACCCCAATTTAGAGAGCAATCCTATGGCCCCTAGATGGCGTCTGGGAGGCCCCTAGGATAGTTTGGATTTCTGGATCCAAGGTCAGAGACACTGCTCTAACCTCAGACCCAGGAATCCGAGTTCCTTTCCCCTCACAGCTGGTGTAGAGAAAACCCCTTGGAGGAAAGGCAGGGATATAAGTGTAATAGGATGTAAAAGAATGGAACGGTGAAATTATTTTTTGCATGCAAAAGTTCCAAAGGTTTAATCCCTGGCATCTCCAGGTAGGGCTGGGAAAGGCTCCTGTCTGAAACCCTGGAAAGCCACTGTCAGTCAGGTAATAGAAAGCAGATCTCCAGATGTTTTAGTTGCCAGCTTCCAGCATTCCTGACCATTAGCCAGGCTGGCAGGAGCTTTGTTTTCCAAAACATCTGGAGATGTACCTACTGCCCACCCGTGCAGTAGATAATACTGAGCCAGATGGACCAGTAGTCTGACAAAGCAGCTTTATGTTTTTAAGCATAGTTTCTGTTCTGCCTGACAGGATGATATAGGTTACCAAGTAACCCTGGGTGAGAGTAGTTCAGTTATCTGTATTGGCTTAAATAATTGGCTTAGTGGTTACATGCAAATTGTGGCAAGTCACCACTTCATAATTCTTCTCTTGTGTTGTTTGCAATGGCCTATGGCTATAAGCAAGAAACAATTTGTTGTTGTAAGGAATTGTTATTTTTATCCTTACAGAGCACTCGGTGATACAGCATTCTAGAACTATCTGTTGCGAACCTCAGGCGTACTTGAATAGCACTTTGTCTTTTAAAAAGCAAAAGCTTGGAGCCAACGTTTTAGACAAAAGAATGAATGTGTGTGTTCAATGCCATGGGCTCAGTCTGTACTGCAGCTCAAGCACTTCATGAAGCATTTCATGGTGACAGCAGCCAAAGCCCAGGCACTCAAGAAAAGGAGAACGGCACACCAACAGCAGGGCACATCAGTGACTCAGGCGTTTGCCTGATGCGGAAATCTGCCTGATGTTGTCATCCCCCCCCCCCCCCCCGACCATTCTCTAGGAAGTAACATGTGCAGCATAGCCCAGGCAAGATGACAGCTTCATTACTCAGGGTGCCTCTACAAGAGCAATTTAAAGCTCTTTCAAGGTGCATTACAAATTTTACCTCTACAAGAGCGGAGCGCAAATTGGGGGTTGAGGCGCTTTTTATCTCTGATTATTCGCATTATTGAATGCGCGTTAAATAGTGAGTTTTAATTTGCTGCGGGAGTTAGAGCACCTTATGGCCATGTAAACATGTGATTCTCCGCATGTAAACAACTTTAAAGCGCGTTTCATACAGCCCGTAATGCGCTTCACCGCCTCTCATGAATAGGTATTAGGAGTAAATGCGCTTCTCCGTATATGCGCATAATCGGGCAACCGGGCGTCAAACCAAAATCTTGTAGAGGGGGCCTCATTTTGAATAGCTCTGTTGTGTCAAGCAGTTTTGCAAGAGGCAAAAACAGCACAGTAATTTACAGGTTGTGACCCAGGAATAAAACAAACAAACATTGATCTGTTTTCGGCAGGGGTTGCAACAACGGCCCTAAAAGCAATCCTATGGAACTGCAGGAAAATACAGTTCAAACCTATGCATGTTCACTTCATTTGGATGCCCACTGTGTTCAATGGGGCTTATTCTAGGGTGACCATATTTGGGAACCCCCCCCCCCCAAAAGGACACCCAGTGTGTGCATGCGTGGAAGTGCGCTTTCCTCTCTTCTGCTCCAATTGGGACCTTAAAAGCCCCAACTGAAAGCGAAAACATGTCATTCCTACCCACTGCTCCAATTGGGGCTTTTTTTTATAATGTCTGGGAATGACACACTTTCCCCTTTAAGGCCCCAATTGGAGCAGTGGGGGAAATGACGCACCTCCAGAAAGCGTGTCACTCCCCCCCCCCCACACACACACAAATGGCAGTCTAAAAGGGGGAAAGCATGTCATTCCAGGACATTAAAGATTACAGAAAATCCCCCAACACCCAGACTAGAACAAAAACCAGGACAAATCTGGGGAAAACCTGACAGTTGGTCACCGGCTATTTAGGACTGTAGCCAGAGTGGCCATAAGCAGACACACTTAATTTCAATAGACTTAAGCTTTCCTATTTTGGCACTGAAATGCGGTCAGCCTCTGTTTAACTGAAGCTAAAATGAGATATTTAACAGCAAACTTAAAATTCCCAATCCTACACTTGTCTACAATTTTCAAAGCACAGGTGGGGGCATTTGTAGGCGGAAAGTGATGGGCTGGCAAGAAGCAGATATTTTACCCTTTCCTACTCACCAGTCACTTTTCTGCATTTAATTGGGAATCCCATGGTTGCCACCCAACTTCCAGTTCCACGCTGAGCTCCTGCTCTTAAACAGGCTTTAGAATCTACTTCCATCCCCAGTTGTCTGGTTGCAGAAAAACTGGAAGTGCAGGCTGCCTGTTGGGATTAATATCTGAAAAGGGACCTTGCAGGAGAGATGTGCAGGTTCTGGATGCAGAATGAGCTCACACATGCCTGTCCCGCAAGGTCCCTTTTCAAATGTTACAACAGCAGTGTGAAACTAGAAAGGGTAACCCACATGCACTTCCTGTTCCTGGCTTAATTTAATGTTAAAAACAGAAGTCAAATGACTGCTGTTTTTAACATGTGCCTAGATGCAGTAAATTAGAAGACTTTTCTTGTGAAAAGTCCCATTGTAATTGTGCACATAAAAGTTAGACTGAAAAGCTTAGAACATTTCCAATGGGACATCAGTGGGATGCAGTAGCACCACTATTTCATATTACATGTAGCCATTTTAGGAGAAGTCCAATTACTTCATCAAATAGATGAAAACATCATGGTGTACACTCACATGGAACAGTGCAAAATCTGTAACTACAACTGTGTTTATATTTATTTATTTATTTATTTATTGAATTTCTATACCGCCCAATAGCCAAAGCTCTCTGGGCGGTTCACAAGAGTTAAAACCATCAGACACAAATCAAAGTATAAAACAAACAACAGTATAAAACAAACAGCATAAAAACCCAATGTAAAAGCACAACCAGGGTAAAACGGAGCAGTAAATAGACTGCCAGGCAAAACGGATGGAATGCAGCAGCAAAAGAGGAATGAGATGAGTGCAGGCTCATTTCCCCACCCAGGGAAAGAAGAGGTACTTCAGAGAACAGGTACCCCCTTTTTTAAAGGGGAAAAAACAGCTAAAAAAAAGAACGTTAATGTTATATTCACATCTGCAACTTTGTTCTAGAAAAATCACATTGAAGTGGTAGAATGGAGCTCTACCTTAGACAGCCACATTCAAAAGGCCATGAAGAGGGCATATATTGCAAAGGTCAGTTTTGCAAAAGACACCAGTCTTGGAAACCTTCAAGCCTGGTTGTAATCAAGCCAAGGATCTTTCAGTAATTCTTCTGCATAGATGATTTTCTGGGCCATTTCCACGTCATAAATTTTCTGATACATTTCACATGGCTTCTCGAACTACTGGCACCGCTTGGTCTCATCAATGATTCTGTCCATCATTAAGGTCCAAGGAGCACTCTGTAACCAATCTCCATATTCACATCCACTCCTTGAATGGTGATGGTCCTGAATTCCAAGTGATTGGAATTCATATAGCTGCTTCTACATCAAGGACCTGCATATAGCTGTTTCTACATCAAGGACCTGATGGTCACTGCCTGCTGGCCCACAGTGTCTGAGCTGGATACCCCCAGGCCTCTGCTAGTGACATCAATGCCCAATGTGATGAGTAGCCAGAACTAGAAATCCTAGGAGACCATTTTTAAACACAGTTCCTCTAACCCTGCCCCTGCAAGCCTAAATTAGTTCTAAACAGGCCCAGTTTGGGACAGTCCTGGAGTAAGATCTGCTCTACACTTGCCGCACAATCACAAACGTGACAGACTATACCTAGACAAAAGTAACATGCTTAAATGTTCTCCCAGGTTTTAAAAAAAACAGCCTGCATCTAATTATGATGGTGTTAATAGTTCTAAGAATACCTGGTTAAAATTTTAAGCACAAACAGCATGCCATCAAGTCTTAACTAAGTAACAATTAAACAAATAAAGTCTATAGAAGATATAGACTGAGTGCAGACTTTATATACTGAACACTTTTTAAAGGCTTGGGGGAGGGAATCAAATAGAGCTTTTAGTGCTTCCTCCATGTCATAAATATTTCAGATGTGCAAGCTTAAGAAAGCAATAAAGATGTAGCCAGACGGTTCTAATCTGGCATTCATATGCTACTACGGCTTCTTGCAGTCTACCACATTCAATTAAGTTATTGCTCAGGGCCTGGCAGAATCCTTAAAAGTAAAAACGATGACTGGATACCAGAATAAGCAGATCTAAATTCATATTTAATACGGATGTGGAACCTTGAACCTCCTATCCTTTATTGTTCTCCTGTGTTGTGTGATAAAGAACCCAGGAAATGAAAATGTTAAAGAATTGTCCCTGTACTAACTGTATGGCAATCCTATTCATATTTGCTTTAGACAGGCTGACCATATGAAAAGGAGGACATGGCTCATGTAACTTTAACAGTTGTAGAGAAAAGGGAATTTCAGCCAGTGTCATTTGTATGCAATTAGTTCCTGGTGAAATTCCCTCTTCATCACAACAGTTAAAGGTGCAGGCACTATACTAGAGTGACCATATACAAAAGAAGGCAGGGCCCCTGCAACTTTAACTGTTGCGATGAAGAGGGAATTTCACCAGGAACTAATTGCATACAAATGACACTGGCTGAAATTCCCTTTTCTCTACAACTGTTAAAGTTACAGGAGCCCTGACCTGGATTTTATCTGGTCACCCTAAAATAATGGAGGGAAATGGAGAAGCAAACTTTACCAATAGAGGGGCAGAGCAGTTCCTCCTAATCTTCATTATTGTCCCTGCCCACTGAATGGAGACTTTCAGTCAGGAGATGGAAGTGCAAGGACTGTGTGATTCCAACTTTTTCCTGTCTCTACCATAACACTGTTTGGCTCCTGCTCTCCCTGGGAGCATTTCTAGGTCCCGCAGCACTGGGAACTGATCAGCTGTCTCACCTCTCTGTATTTGAGAGCTGCTTCCTGCTGCTTGCCATTGCAATCCACTATTGACCAATCTCTGGTCAACTTTGGTTCCGCAGTCACTGTAGCCCCTTGTACTCCCTGAAAAGCTGTTTCTGAGATTGGGGGGGGACCTTCCGGAATGGCATAGAATGTGGGATGCAGGAGCTGTAGCAGGAATTGGTAAAAATAAGGAACAAACACACACTTGCACGAGCTGAAGATCCACTTCCGCTTGCAAATATGCCAGGGATGAGGAACCTCCAGATTACAATTCCCATCATCTCTGACTATTGGCCATGCTGCTGGGGCTGATAGGAGTTGAAGTCCGACATCTGGTCAGCCACAGATTCCCCACCTTTGCTATAGTACACCCTATTGGCTTCTAGCGGGTCTCGGGTCTAACTCATTATCTCTGTGGTCCATGTCAACCATGCATAAGGCCTCTAAAGAACACTGGCAGAGCCTCACTCTAGAGTACCCCAAAAAAGGCGCATGGAGGAATCTGCCTTGGTGGATCCCCTGAGGCACCTAAACTGACCATGTTACGGAGATGGAACTTGCTGTACATCCAGCTGAAGTAGAGAAGCAGCAGCATGGTCTCAGTCCAAATAGTTTCCAATTCAGAAAAGCTTCCCTGATTATCAAGTTTTTGGATGTTGTCACATAACCTCTCCTGATCCATTCACCTCCCCTCCCCTCCTGCAGGGTAAAACAAGGGAGATGGAAAGATGGGACAATGGGACAATGGGCAGAAATGGGGCCCCTGAAGAGACAGGCATGATCTCCAAGTTGCAGCCTAATAACTTTACTTGACATTCAAAGCAGATTTGGGGGCTAAAACCCTTGTTCATATTAAGCATTTCATGGATATATTCATATACTCCATGCATCTCTGTATTTTGTATGCATGAGAAACTCTGTTGACCTATTCCAGTTCTGGTAGTGGTAGTTTTAGGTAGTTTGCTGTTCCATGAGCCATCACTAGTTTCCCTCTGCGCTAGTAGATATTCCCACAAGCACAGTGACAACATTAGACACTGCCCGATATACCCCAATAAGAGATCCAACAACTAAATTGTACACATATTATGTTGGAATGGAGTTGGGTCTGAACTCATGTATATTTTACATGGAAGCCAAATACACAATGCTTAAAGGCTAATAATATATTCCAAGAGATCCAAGAACTAAATTTCACACATATAATGTTGGAATAGGAGACAACAGACACATGTCTTGATACTTTAACATCATTTAAAGGACAATATACACTTGTGAAATTATCTGGGGGGGGGGGAAATCAGGGAATAGAAAAAGATTTTGATCAATTTTGGTCTGAACTTTAAACTATGAAAATAAGGACATTTTCCAAAGATTAACAGGATTATGCCAAGTCTGGGTTTTATAACTGGATATCCATGTTATTAAGAATTAAGAAAAAGAGTATATCTTGGCAAGGCCTTTCTAACGTTCCCTATAGACACTGATCTTAATGACATAGGAGATGAATCTACTGGTAAGTCAGGAGATATTTCAGTAGACTTTGAGGTCACCTCTACTTAAGTGAGGATTTTTTCTTATGATTTGCTCATATCACACAAGGTGCAACAGGATTAATTTATCATCACGTCGTTTATCCAAGAAGGGAAGACAGGTTTAAAATCTGGGGTTAAGCCTTATACTCATTCCTAGGTACAATGCACTTTGTAGCAAAGTGGATTAATGTAGTCTTATCTGGCGACTAAAACTTTGGCCAGATCTACACCAAGCAGGGTATAGCTCTATGAAAGTGGTATGAAAGCGGTATATGGGAGGCAGGATCTACACTACTGCTTTATAGCGTTATTGAAGTGCACTGACAACTGTTGGGGCCCAATACACATGCCATATACCGCTTTCATACCACTTTCATAGTGGTATTTCGTAGATGTGTCATAGGCCCCAACAGTTGTCAGTGCACTTCAATACTACTATGAAGCAGTAGTGTAAATCTTGCCTTAGATATTTTTTGGTAGTAATAATTCCAATTGTCATTCCTCCTTTTGATCTAGATCCTAATTTATACGACCTGTATCAAATCCAAATATTCAGGTCTATGAACATCTGGCACTTAGGGATATAGAACAGTTGGAACAAATATTGTGCATGAAATGGAACAACTTGTCAAAGGAGGAACAGACATTATTGGATAATTTGGCCAGTGATCAATCCTTGGTCAACAAGGGTGATAAGGGCGAGGCAACTGTGATATTAAATACAGAAGACTATCTATAGAAGGTTCATAAACAGTTACAGGAGGAGACCTTTTATATTCCAGTTAATAGAGATCCAAGTATTGCTTGTGTCATTACTGAATAAACTGAAGCTGAATCCTGGAAAGACGGAAACCCTGTGGGTGAGTGGTTCCCGAGTCCGGAAAATAGGCTCATTGCCTTTTCTGGATGGGGTTGCACTCCCTCTGAAAGATCAGGTTCATAGTTTGGGGATACTCCTAGATCCATCACTGCCGCTGGAGGCTCAAGTGGCCATGGCAGCTCAGAGTGCCTTTTACCAGCTTTGGCTGGCTCAGCAGCTACGGCCTCTTCTGGACAGGGATAGCTTGGCCACAGTGGTACAGGCATTAGTAACCTCAAGACTGGATTACTGCAATGCGCTCTATGTGGGCTGCCCTTAAGACTGCTCTAGAAGCTGAAGCCAGTGCAGAATGCAGCATGTAACTTTTCAGCATGTAACTCCTTTGCTGAGGGAATTGCACTGGCTACCTATTGGCTACCGGGCCAGGTTTAAGGTTTTGGTACTAGTGTACAAACCCCTAAACAACTTGGGACCAAGCTACCTGAGAGAGCACCTTCTCCCTTACCAACCTGCCCGATCACTGAGGTCGTCGGAGGGCATGCTCCTGGTGGTTCCACATGGACTTGTGGCCTGATTGGAATCCATCAGGAGAAGAACCTTTAGTGTAGTGGCCCCTTCACTGTGGAACTCTCTGCCCCTGGAGGTCAGGCAGGCACCAACACTAGGTTGCTTCCGGTGCCTCCTGAAAACAACTCTGTTTCAAGAAGCCTTCCTCAACTGACTAGCCACTGTTTTTTCTGGTTCCTTTGTTTTTAAATTGAACAACTTTAATTTGCTTTTTAATCTTCTTTCTTTTACCGTTGATACCTATACCTATGTTCACAGCTCTGGAATCTGTGTTAGGTAATTGAGCGGTATATAAATACTGTAGTTCAGCTTTTACTTTTAGGATGTATTGAAGATTCTCCATAAAGGTTTTTGTAAAAATTACATCCTCATATACGGGTGTTGTATATGCTCCCTAAGATTAACAAACTGGATTTTTCCACCAATGATTTGTTCTATTGCTTGTGATTCAAATTCCTTGTTAGGGCCCTGTCTCAATATGTGGATTCTTTTCAATGCCGTTTTGTCCCTGAGATTAAATAATATGTAAGGGATACTTACATATGTAAGACATTATTAATATGCGTCAAGGAATGAAGATCCCGGAGCAAGCTGTCCTTGTCAGTATGGATCAAAACTTCTTATATACAAGCATTCTACACAAAGAAGCACACAGAGTTATAGAATTCTATCTTAATCCATGCCAGGATATTATACATCCTATTTAGTTTCTTTTAGAACTAAAAGAATTATTTTAGATTTTCTGATCAGCATTACTTTCATATTAGAGGGGTTCCAGCATGCAATTCTTTTCATAATGAGATCTTTTAAAAAAATTTTTCCAAATGATAGATTATATTTTTGTTGTTTTCTCATACGTGATTTTTTATTTCACACTAATCAATTATATTCATACCACTATGAATGTTTCACGTTATTTTGATAAAAGCACTTCTTTCCTTTTTGGATAGTGAAATTGACAGAGAACACAAATGTTTATTTGTACAAGTCTTGTAAAAGCCTAACTGATTTTAAAAAACCCTCTTTTCTACTCTTCTTCATTTCACTCTTCAGAGTTACATACGAATCTACATCATGGGAAATATCTTAAATTAAAGAAGGACTCATCTCATGAAAGGAATTACACCATTCAAAAATCTAGGTATAAGCAACAGCTACGTAAGAGAGTTTATGCTCTTAGTATCACAAGCAGAGTACCGTGCTGATTTGGTCCCAAGACAATGCTTGCTAATGGATAGAACTGTGTGTTCTCCTAGCAATATTATTTGTTCCTTTGCGTACTCGCATTTATCTCTTTCAGTTGTGAAAATCTTACATAAGCATTGGCATGTAGCAAGATACATTTTTAGATGCCTTAGGTAGGGCTCAAAAGAATAAAAACTTCAGAGTCTATTTGATGGATTCAGACATTGAGGCCCTGTTCAGATGATCATGGGGGAGGGGGAGGGAAACCATGATACCTGCACCCGCTGTGGTTCACTTACCCATCCCCGCTCCATAGCAAACTCATGTCTTCCCACCAGTAGTTATCCCAGTGGCCAGCAGGAAAGGCATATTGGGCACTCCAGCCATTGCTATGTGACAGCAATCATAAAGTCCGTACCGGCAAAAGCATCACCAGAGGTGGTGGACACTCTAGGGGGCTATTTCTATGGTTGCAGGAATTTCCTATTGGAGTGGCCAGAGCAAATGTTGAAGGTCCTGCCACATGATACAGGAACCATCCCCAGAGCATGTTACCCCCCACTGCACGGGGTAGGTAACAGGGTGGTTACTTCACCCACATGACACGCTAACCCACTGTGGATCGGTCAAAACCACAATCCACAGTGGGTTAGTGTGATGTCTGAACAGGCCCTGATTCTTCTAGAGTAGGATACTGATAGAGGGACATTTTAAATGCAGCAGTCATTCAGTTTGTTCTTTATCCATCTAAACTGCCATTTTCAAACACCCTTAAGATCACCATGTATTTAAACTCCATCGTTTTTCAAATTATGCCACAAAGAGAGTGATATGTATTATATGCTGATTGTATGTTGGAAAGAACTCACACAGTATTAGAACATGCGTTGTGGTACAGTGAACCACGTTTAGAATTATGGATGAACCTTTAGTGAATCATTTTGTTTATTGTTCACATAGATACAGTATATACGGATTTTAGATTTATGGTTGCTGATAGTATAGGTTCTCATATATAATTGGCTGTATTATGATAAGTTAATACAAAAGGAAGCAGAATGGACTTTTCAATTGGATACAGTAAGTTAAATTTTAATCTTGATTTTTCTTCTTTGAATAATGAGACTGCATGCTTGCCAATTTGGCTCTCTCCTTTTGCCTCCTTTTGAGACCAATAGTTTTATTCAATAAACATTTCTGTAAATCACTGAATCAGTGATTAACTGTCTATTGCTCATATTTAATAACTGTTATATTTCATTGTATAGGAGGAGATACCCACCTGATAATGTTTGGTATTAATGTAATTCTGTGTTGACAGGGGTGGGGATGTCAAAGGAACACAAAATCCACCCACCTCAACTGATTCCATAATGAATAAAATGAAAATAGACTTATTCCATCAAAAATGTTGCTTTACCTGAGTTTTAAGAGAATGATACAGTATTTCCGGTCAATAAGGCACACTATGGTATCCTCACTATTTCAAGGAAGAAAAGGCCTCTTACCACCAGGCAAACAGGGTTCTCTGTCATACAAGCTATTTCTTTCTTTAGGCAGGCAAATACTCAGGGTCAGAACCCTCTTTGACGGGGGGCGTGACCTAGCAGGACATGGAATAGGTCGCAAATCCTTCGTCCTCCGAAAGAAGCAGTGAATTAATTGTAAATTCCCTATCCTAAAAGAGCGGTTTGCTACATACAAGTCTGCTATGGAGAGGGGAAAGCTTGCTAAAGAGACAAGAAGATTTATGGCTTTATAATCGGCATGAATGAGGGAGGTGACGGACCGGCAGCTTTGAAGTACGGTGAAGGTAAATAAAGGACGTATTTACGATTGCTGGCTGATTGAATAGACTGTAAGAGAACAGAAAGATTGCTAACACTTAGAAAAGAGACTTTTAAGCTTTGGAGAGTTTTAAGCTTTTAAGCATCGAAAGATTGTTGTTGTATAACTGTTCTGCTGAGAGGAGGGGCTAATTCTGCCCGACGAGAATCGAAACTAACTGTGCCAGTCTTGGCAATTAAAAGAACAATTAAAAGACTAAGTGATTAAAACTTGTCAGCCTTGGCAATTAAAAGAACAATTAAAAGATTATAAGTGATTAAAAGGCTGTCCGGGAGACAGAGAAGCCAGAGGGTGTGATTGGTGAAGAGGAAAAGACTTTGATCCCTGGCTAGAAGTAGCTGTGTCCCTATCGGATAGGCTTGAAGGGTACATGATTTATGAGCAAGAAGAAAATAACTTCTTGGAATAGACCCAAGGGTGATCGGCCGTCTGATAGAAGCTACAGGCTTGTCCGTACTGACAAAATGTCGGAGGCTGAAAAGACAAAGAAACAATCCCCTAGTCATGCCGGAAATGCCAGTGCTAAGATTGGAACTAAGCCAGGTGCAATTCCTAAAACAACCACAGGGAGGCAAGCTGACCCAACAGATGAGCTGATTCAGAATATCCAAAAGATGCTCGATGCAGCTATAGTAAAGCAGGATGGAAATATTCAGCAGGCGTTGTTTGAGCAAGAAGAACGATTAATTAAAAGGATTACCGAGTCACAACAGCAACTCTTGGCAGGCCTTCAAAAGGTGGAGAAAGAGGTTGGAGCTTTGCAGGAAGAAACTGGAGAACTAAAGGTTTTATATAAGAAACAAGAGGAACAGCTAACGCATCAGGATTTACGGCTTATCGCGATGGAAGACAGAGACCGAAGAGCAAATATACGCATAAGATCTTTCGAGGAGCAGCAAGGGGAGACCCTTAACGGTATAAGAGAGTTAATTTTGGCATGGGTCAAACAATTAGAACCACAGGAAGATTGGAAAATGGAAGATATCGAGCGGGCCCATAGGGTGGGATATGGAAAGACAAGAGAGCACCCAAGAGACATTATTGTGAAATTTGCTAATTACTACAAAAAAGAAAAATTAATGCAAGCAGTTAGAAGTCAAGGTCAACCAACGCTTCAAGCAATACCAATTCAGGTTTTCCAGGATTTGTGCCCTCAGACGGTGCAGTGGAGGAAGAGCGTTAAAATATGCACAACGGCATTGAATATTTATTTATTTATTACATTTGTATACCGCCCCATAGCCGAAGCTCTCTGGGCGGTTTCCATTGAAGAGGAAATCGATCTCCTACAATTGGGGATATCCAGTTTTCTTGAGATTTAAGTGGAATGGGAAGCAGCAAAGAATAACATCTTGTGAGCAAGGCATTGAGCTATTGGAGGAGCTGGGCATAATGGATGCCACATCGGCTGGAGAAGAGAAGCAAGAAGAAGGCGCGGCAGGAGGGAGTAATGAATAGACCTTAATAAATATTGTAAGAGGGATAGGGAGAAGAAGAGATATGGAGGGGAGGGTAGACTTTATTCCGGAATGTTGGGCCGAGTTCCCCCCCCCCCCAAGAGTTCTAAGAAGATTGGGACCAATGCCCAGGAAGCTGGTGAGGAGGGGGGTGAAATTGGGGGTGAATGTGGGGGGAGGGTTAGGGAGGGGGGGGAATGGGTCACACAGAGGGAGACCGACTTAAAGATTTGTGTGAAAGAAAGAGATGGAAAATAAACTTAGATTGGCAACATTGAATGTTAAAGGGCTAGGAACAGTAATTAAAAGGAAAAGGATTGAAATGTTATTAAAGAAAAAAAAATAGATGTAATTTTTTTACAGGAAACTCATCAGGCCAAAGATGGAGTTAATGAGCTTCGAATGAGGGAGGTGGGCGTTTATGAGAAGGCATATGGAACTTCGAAATCGAGAGGGGTGGCAACAATAATTTCAAAGACATGTGGTATAACTATTCAAAGTGTAAAGAAAGACAAAAATGGAAGGTTTCTTATTATGTTCTGCAAGTTGGGAGAAGAGGAATATGTATTGGTGAATGTTTATGCTCCAAATGGGAAACAAATGGAATTTATTGATGAAGTATTTAACGTGTTGGGAGAAGTGGGCAAAAAGCATATGGTGATGGCAGGTGACTTTAATATGGTACTAGATATAGGGAAAGATAGGGATAACATATTAAAAGATATTAAGAGGGTGGGGAAGACAGAGTTAAGCAAATTAATGGAAGGGAAAGAATTATTGGATGTGTGGAGAGTTTTAAGAGGGGAAGAAAGGAAATACACCTTCTATTCACAGAGATTTAAGAGTTATTCAAGGATAGATTACATGTTTGTATCAAAAAATATGTTACCCAAAATTATAGATTGTGATATTGGAGTTATTAAGGTTACTGACCACGCGTTAATGACAATGGACATGGCAATCAAGAAAGACTATAGACAAGCGAAGAGATGGAGATTGGATGTAAGGTTGGTGAATAAAAAATACATAAGGGAGAAAATAAAGAAAGAACTGCAGGAAATGTGGGAGATTAATGAGAAAGAGAATAACCGGCAAGACATATTATGGGATACAATGAAAGCTGTGGTAAGAGGGATTTGTATTAGGGAAAGTTGCACATTAAAAAAACAACAGGAAGCTCAAAATAAAAAGATTGAAGAGGAGGTAAGGAGTTTGGAAGATAAGTTAAAGGAGACAAAAGATAAACGCCTAATTGCCCAAATTCAAGCTAAGAAAAAGGAATTAGAGAAAGATGAATTAGAACAAGTTCAAAAAAATTTGTTGTATTTAAAAAGAGATTTTTTTGAATATAGCAACAGGAATTCTAAGATGCTGGCCAGATCCACACAGTTGGAAAAGGCTAAGAATATGATAGGGACAATAAAAGACAAGTCAGGGAATAGTTGTAATTTAATGAAAGATAAATTAAATATATTTAAGGAATTTTATAGTGAATTATATACATCAGGATCGGGATCGCAAGATAAGGTAGTGGAATATGTAGAGAGGAATTGGGAATTAAAATTACAGAAGCAGGATAGGGATTATATGGAAGGTTTAGTTACTGAAAAAGAGATAGAGGGAGTTATTGATAAACTGAAAGGAGGGAAATCACCAGGAATGGATGGATTGGGGTCGGAGTATTATAAGCTTTTTAAAGAAATTTTAATACCAAGATTAAAGAAATTATTTAATACTATAATAGAAGGGGGGAAGGCCCCACCATCATGGGATCATTCCCTGATTATATTAATTCCGAAACCAGGTAAGGACTTAACCGATCCCGCATCATACAGACCAATTTCCTTAATAAATCAAGATTCAAAGATTTTTACAGCAATAATGGCAAAAAGAATGGCCACATTTATTAGTAAATATATTAAAAAAGATCAGTGTGGATTTATTCCGGGTAGGCAAATGTCTAATTTAATGGGAAGAGTATTAAATATAATTAGTATTATAAAAAAAAGGAATTTAAAAGCAGGCTTGCTAGCAGTGGATATATTCAAGGCCTTTGATTGTGTGGAATGGCCAGCACTCAAAACAATATTAAGAACATTTGGGTTTGGAGATAAATTTATGGGAGTGATGGATAAGTTGTATAAAAACAATAAAGCGGAAATAATGGTTAATGATGGGTTAACACAACAGATCACACTAGCCCGAGGAACTAGGCAGGGATGTCCTCTTTCACCGATCTTATTTGCAATAGTAATAGAAGTTTTGGCAAATGTAATAAGAGAAGATGAAAGAGTGAAGGGGATAGGAAGAAAGGAGAAGATTAAAATGAATATGTTTGCGGACGATACTTTATTGACAGTAGAGGATCCCTTAGGGAGTGCAGAGGTGATTAAGAAACATTTAAGAGAATTTGGAGAAATTACGGGATTAAAAGTAAATTGGGGGAAGTCAGAAATGATGTTATTTAATTATAACAAGGAAGAGCTGGAAGAAGGTAAGGTTAAGTTGGGTCTTAGACTTAAAAATATAGTACGATATTTAGGGATTAATATTGATAGAGATTTAGAAAGGCTAGAGGAACTTAACTTGGTAGCTTTAAAAAAAGAAGTAGGGGAGAAATTAGAAGTATATAAGAAATTAAAACATTCTTGGTTTGGTAGAATAGCAATTGTTAAAATGAAGATTTTACCTAAGATTAATTTTTTGTTTAGAATGTTACCAATTAAAATATCAGATGTAGAGCTGAAAAGTTGGCAAAATATAATTAACGCATATTGTAATGGGGATAAGAAAGCTAGGATTAATAAAGGGTTATGGTACAAGGCTCAAAAGAAGGGAGGTTTAGGACTTCCAAATATTAAGTATTATTATATAGCTAATCAGTTAAGATACGTTATAAGCTGTATTCTAGGGGAGGAAGATTTGGAGTGGTTGGAGACGCAAACGGGGGAAATAGATTATAAATTGAAAAATATTTTTTTAAAAAAAATTCAAAAGAGAGAATTAAAGGGACTGGACAACCCTTTGTTGGTAAATATAGTGGAGATCTGGGAGAAATTTAGGGGGAAGTTGATACCAGGAGATTCACCACATGCCCCGGTGGTAGTAGTGGAGAATTTCCCAAGAGTGTTAAAAGTGGAGATTGAAGCGAGATTGAAAGATAAGGAAATAATTAAGTTAGGGAAGTGGATGGAAAATTTGAAGGATAATGAGCAAATTAAAGAGTTATTGATAGGTCAAAAATCAGCATGATTTAAATGTATACAATTAGGGAAATGGACTCAGGAATGGAAATTGAAAAATAAAAAGTGTAGAAATAATACAAGATTTGAAGACTTAATAGAGTCAAAAGGTAGGAAAGAAGAAAAGAAAAATAAGAAAGGGTTGACTAGCGAGATATATAAATTATTGATTGAGGAGGAATTTCAAAATTCACTTAAAGCAATAAAAAAGGTTTGGGAAGAGGATGTAAATGGAGAAATTAAGGAATACAACTGGGAGAGGTTGTGGAATGCAAGAATGTTAAAAATGCTATCGATCAGAATTAAGGAGAATTTTTATAAGGTATTGTGGAGATGGTATCTAACACCGGTTAGATTTCACCAGATAGACAAAAAAATATCTAAAAATTGCTGGAGGGGATGCCAGGAGGTTGGAACTTATTACCATATGTGGTGGAGCTGTGAATATGTACAAAAATTTTGGGAAAGGGTATTTAAGGAAATAAGTGAAATATTGGGAAGTAAAGTGGAATTAAACCCGAAGCTTGCTCTACTAGCAATATGGGATAAAGGGGAAGAGGATAAAAATAAGAGAGAATTGATAAACAACCTCCTGACACCTGTTAGATTAATGATCGCAAAAAATTGGAAAGGACAAGGAAGCTATACAATAGAAGAATGGTATAAAGAAATATGGGATATGGCACTGAATGATATGCTGACTTGTAAAATGAAATTAAAGAGGGGAATGTCCGGTAAAAATGATTTTGGGGAAATATGGAGTCCCCTGTTGGAATATGTATTAAGATCGGGGAAGGGACAAACACCTTCAAAAGAGTCGATAAATTTCTGGATAGAATAAAAGATTAAGAGAAGGTCTCCTGGATTGGGGGTGCACGGGGGGGAATGTGGAGGATTATGTATGTATTTTATGTGTTGTTTATGTTATTATGTTGAAATTAATAAAATTATTTCAAAAAAAAAAAAAAAAGAACCCTCTTTGACAGTAGACAGGTCAATCTTAGCAGAATCACATCTCAAATGCTTTCACAGTTGCTCTTCTCTTGCCCAGTCTCCCAGCCACACCTGCCTATGCTCTCCTGCCTCCCAAGGGTGGGGGGGAGGCTGAAATAGGGCCTTGGCAGCATCAGCTTTACCTAAAAGCATTTATTTAAGTTTAAGCTGGCTTTTGAGTCTCCTCCCTGTTTGTTGTGGAGATTTCTCTCTCCTCCAGTCAACACATTCCTTTGAGTTTCTTGTATTCCTTGGAAAAGCTATAACTTTTCCAGTCCGCTGGAAGTCCTCTTCTTTCCTTTTTAAAGGCAGTGGTTGAGCTCTTATCCACTATAGCTGAGGCCCATTCAGCCTACTCCCAAACTGATCAGCGGTTTCCCCACAGGAATGTGTTACACCTGAGGAGACTCCCAGGAGATGTCACCACTTGTGTAAGTAGCCCCTCATCAGCTAGAAAATGTGTTGGCGATGTGGACAGCTGGGTAAGGGAGATGACATATTGCTAATACCCTTTAGGATCCACAATTAGATTTTTAAGGGAGCTTACACTTTTGGGGACAGCACCCATTTGCAGGAGGGAAATTTACCAGTAGGTGGCAGACTTTGAGCCTTTTGGGGGGCCTTGACTTGCCATTCACTCCCACAAAAAGAAGACAATCCTCTGCTAAGGCTTAATAGAAACCTCCCAACTTTAGTTACCTTGGGTTTTAAGGTAGGACTACTTGTTTTAAACAAATTGAAATGAATTCCTATCTAAATTTGTAGAAATAGCAACCATGAGCTAATTGCTTTATGTCTAATCTTTAGATTTATTGAAGAGAGCAATGGGATATTTAAGAACATGTTTTAAAAAGATCTTAGCTTTTAGGCAGCTGAGGGTTATTATTTTCATGAAAGAACTTTAAAAATGGTGATGAGGTTTGGGGGTTTGTTTGCTTGTTTGGTAATTACACGTGGAAATGTTCCTTACATTTGTTGTTTTATAACAAACTAGTTGACAAAGTTTCAGTCTTGAGGACAAACCTTAACAGCACATTACTTTAGTTTTTGAAATTGTTGTCTCTTTGTGAAACAAACTGTACCCTTACATAGGTTTTTATTGTCTATACATTAATGTGTGTGTGAATTTTTTGCCAACTTATTTCGGGATATGTTTTTAATGTTTTTGCAATATTTGGAAGAACTTTGATCACTTATTGGCAGCACTTGATAGTCCAACAAAATGGGATATTGGATGTCGTAGAATTCGAATTCAGTATCTTCTTTTCCAACATCATATTTGTTCAATTTAGTCTTGGATGTACCAGCGGGTTATGTTGTTTATTGATCTTTAAGCATTGTATATTTGGGTTCCATATAAAATACACATGAATTCAGTGCCTCTTAATCCAATTTCAGGTGCATGCAATTTAGCTATGTGATCTTTTGTGCTATTGGCCCTTAAGTATCATGTCACATTCCCTGCTTTAATTCGTTGGCCTTGTTCACACAACATGACAGCCCACGGTGGGTTAATTTACCAGCAGGGGCTGTTGTGTTGTGCTAGGCACCCATGGGTGCCATTTTTGCATGCTGCCCACAGGCACCCACCTTGCCATGGCTTGTCACGTTGTGGGGTTGTTTGAGGGTTAAGACAACTCTCATATTTATTTATTCATTTGATTTGTACCCTGTCTTTCTATTAAAAAATGGTAATCAAGGTGACCCAATTACAGGACATAAGCCTTCTTCAATAAAGCAGCCTTTGTCCTGCTGGTGATAAGATAGTAGAGGGGGGGGGGGCAAACCTACCCACCCTTAGGAGGAAGTTCTACTGCATGGGAGCGGCTCAAACAACCCCCCAAAAAAGTCATGGGTTGTAGGTTGTCTAACCCTCAAATAACCCATGCCACCTGGGTTCACACAACACACCATGGCAAGTTGGGGGTGCAAGTGCGCCATGCAAATTAGTGCACACCAGCACAATGTGACACCCCCATGGGTACATTGAGCCATGGTGGGCTGTCGTGTCATGCGAATTAGGTCATTGTCTAGAGTAGGGACAGGCAACCTGATATCTTCCAGATAGGTTTGATTACAACTCCCACAATCCCTTAGCATTGGCCATGCTGGTTGGCTGGGCTGATGCAAATTATAGTCTAAAATATCTGGAGGGTGCCAGGTTGCCTACGTCTGGTCTACAGCTTGTATGGTGGGTTGAGAAGCTCTACATAAATGAGGTCACATTCTTACTAATTGTTACTAGATAATACTAGATAAATGTAGGTTGATAGGATCCATGCATTATCATGACATCCAATTAGGGCCTCATTTTAGGGGAAATATGCTGGGTCATACAAAAGTGGGGAACATCCAAAGTGACCCAATGGAATGAAGAGAAAAAATATAGTTTTATTCCTTGAAGAAGCCCAATGGGTCAATATTTCTAAAAGTGCAGAGATCTCTGAAAAAGATACGTCTCCATGTCCATGGATATGGTAACATATACGGTGGGTGGACAAAATCCACCTCCTACAAACAATATGTATACCCACAACTGTTTAATATTATAGATTTCTAGTAATTACACTCAGTGCCCAATTTAGGACTCTAAACACATGTACATTACAAAACACATTCAAAGCTAAAGGGTAAAACAAAAAGATTGGAGACCTCCACACTGAAGCACCTTCTGCATGTGTAGCCAGTATGCGCCCCATCCTTCCACACTGTGATGCTCATCTGGGGCCCATTAAACAGGCTGGAGTATGTATGGGAACGTGCATCCTTATCCAGGGTCACTAATGCAAGATTAGTTGCATGCAGCTATAAAGCTGCATCTGAGCCTACAACATCAAATAGATGGAAATAACAAATAGCAAACCCTAAAACACATTCAGGGCACAGTCCTATGCTTGTTTAGACAGAAAAGGGTCCTACAACTCCCAGAATTCCCCAGCCAGCAGGCATACGCTTGTGCCCTAAGGGTTTTTTTTAAGTGTCTTTCTGCCATTTTGTGAACATAATTCTGCCTCTCATTATCAGATTATCCCTAGTAAGAAATATATTGGTCCATCTCCACCTACCTACTGTATGTAGGAGTGACAGTGGTAGGGGTTAAATAATAATAAGGCAGTGAGCCTATCTACACTACTGCTTTAAAACGGTTTATAACAGTAGTGACAACTGTTGGAGCCCAGGACACACTCCATATACAGTTTTCAAAACGTTTTCAAAGTGTTGTATCCTGCTTGGTGTAGATCTGTCCAGAATCTCCCCCTAAAATGTACATGTGGACAAATCCACATTTACAATAAGCAGACTCAGAGCTCCATCCGACGAGCATTTTATTGCACGCTCGCTACTGGGCCCTCACGAATTTTTACAGGTCCCTCTCATGACATCGTCTGCCTCCTGCTTGCCTCCTGCCCCTTCTAGCCTTCTTCCCGCGACAAAAAAACACCCCAGTAAGTCCGACTTGTTTTTAAAGACAGAAGTTGCTGCTATCTCCTGTGTGCAGAAGCAGCACGATCAAAACAGCCCACTGAATGGCCACATGCACGTTGTTTCTTCCCTCTTTCGAAAGAGGAAGTAATAAGGGACAAACGCATGGGCCGAGAAGCAATGGTAAGCAAACCTGATTCCCCCGCCCCCCCAGCGTGATGACACTCTCAATGAAGCCAGTGAATGTAAGAATATACATTCTTGCTAGATCTATCGTGTCCAACCTTGTTTCCAAAAACAGCCAACAGATTCTTCTTCGTGCTCACAAGCAGAGGATGACCTAACCTATTTATGTGTGGCCCCCTCATAAGTGGTATTCAGTAGTTCCATTTAGCTATCACATCTAATCCTTTTTTGAATGCCATCTTCAGGTTGTGGAGGTCACTGAATTATACATGGAGCCATTTATGTCATGAAGACCCTGTTCAATAAAAGCAACGAACTGATCTTTAATCTCTTCCACAATCAGTCAATACATCATAGGAAACTAGTAACTCTCGCCACCGCTTCCTCCACCAAATTAAATTAGCCCAGGCCTTAGAAGCTTCTAGGTTGACACTGCTCTCAGATTTCTCTACAATTTTTGAGAATCTGTTAGCCTGAGGATATGTTTGTTTACTCAGAAGTAAGTCCCACTGAGATCAATGGAGCTTTCTCCCAAGTATGAGTGCATAGGATTCTATCCCTAGGGCCCTCAATATTAAATAATTCAGTTTTCTAAGTCTCTGATCCAGGCACAAAAACAAAACCACCAGGCAGGGTGCGATGGTTGCCTAGAGCAGCAGATTTTGGAAAATTGTCAATTGTTTAGTTTTTCATTGTATTTTTCTGACTGTCATGGGCAGGTGCCATTTAGATTGTCTGCTTCAGGCCATAAAATGCCTTAGGCCATCTCTGCTAGGAAGCAAATCTCATTGCACTAAGTAGGATTTATGTCTGAGTAGGCGTGCTTAGGCTCACATAATACATAAATAGACTACGTAGCCATTCTTAATTAGAGTTTGTTATCACTCTCTATATTGCGGGTCCCTTAAAAAGCATATGCAAAAATCCATCCAAGAAACAAACCTATGCACGCAGGAGTGTTTTGTTTTGTTTTCTTGCATTCATGCGGAGCATCGAATACCTCTCTCGATGTAAGAGCCAGGTATGAATTAATTATTTAAATGGCACACCTCTGCGTTAGGCAAGTCATTGGGCTACCATCGCTACCTGGCAGATCGGAACCGTCCCTCGTAGTGCTTATTAGATTAATCCAGAAAACAATGGCAATTAATTTAACTTGCTTTTAAGGGGGGGAGGGAGGAAAGGGTGAAAACTGGAAAGGGACACAGCCCAACCCTTCAACGCAGGGGAAATAAGCGAGCCTCTCCTCCCTCCCTTCTCAGCCCTCTTCCTCCCAAGTTCAGCCATGCCTTGTACCTGATTTGGGGTAGGTCACAATCCAGACATCGCTGTCTCTCACGGGGAAATTGGTGATTTCTTCCATCTTCCCCCTGCAGAAAGGGGGCAGGCGCACCCCGTTGTATTCGAAGTATTTGCTCTCGAACTCCCCTGGGGTGCTGGGGGTCTCGCATTCGCTTTCCGCCATCCTCCTTCTCCCTTCTTTGCAGCCCAGGAGGGGCCGAGATGCAGCCAAGAAGAGGCCGGAGGAAAGGCACCGGCCGCGATGCCCCCACCCCCCACCCCCGTTCGCTTTGCACGCCCCTTGCCCCCCTGTCCCCTCGGAAATAACAAACGGGCGCGGCCGCGGGGGAAACAGAAAGGGGGCTCTTGCAAGCTGGGGAAGGCGCTGCTGCCCTCTTCGGTGGGGGAAGAAGAGACCGGCCGCCGGCGAATGGGCTCTGAAGGCGATGATGTAATGCAGAGCCGCTCAATAGGCGAGCAGGAAGGGATGCAGAGGCGGCGGCAAGAGAGAGAGAGAAGCAAGCCGGCTCGTGGATTAACCCTCTGCATCCTCTCTCCCCACCCCACCCCCAACTCCGTATACTTGGATTTCTCAAACTTCCCAGCACCTTACCCCCCCCCCCAAAAAAAAGGGTCCACTCCGTGTCCCAGTTAAAACTGGAGGAGGACTTAACTTCCTTACATCTGTTAAGGAAATTTCCCGAACTCTCGAGTTGAAGCATCACCAGGAACGGGCAAAAGTCCGATCTAACAGGTTTCTTCAATAACAACGTAGGCAGGAGAGACATGTGGCACATGGGTAGTACCAAAACTCTGACTCTCAAAGGCAAAACTGTTACATTTTATCTCTGTTATAGGCCTTGATGTCACGTACCGCTCACCCCCTCCCTCCTGTGATGGATTCCATGTCAATAAATGTTTCAATTCAACTAAACTATATCCTAAACCATAATAAAAGCAATATCCTGGGTACATTTTATGTGACCACAAACTCAGGTTTGTCACCCTGGACCCTCAAATGGAGCTGAAGGCAATCCTGGCTTTTTTTTTTTTTTTTTACAGAAATGCCTGCATAATGCACGTTTGCGTACAGCGTATGTTACAGCGAATGCTTCGGCCATTCACACTTTACGCTTGTTTGTGTTTTCTATATTGTGAGAAACTGAAAATGGTGACCCCTCCTGTAATATGTTTTGATTAGCAGGCTTTTTCTTCCTAAATATGTGTGTTGGACTCTACACCTGGCATCCAAATCCATCAGGTAATAGGCCACAATATGTTCTACAACAAGCAGTTCTTTCTTTTCTTTAAGATCCCTTCCTTTCTTCTTGAAAGCCATAGTTCAGTTTAGTTGAAAGATGCTCTGTTGTCATGACAACTTTGAATATGACTGTTTTCCTTTATTACACACACTATTTCTATAGCTTGTTTTTCGGTGTTCAAAGCACTTTGTAGTGTATCTTGGTAATACTTTCACCAACGCTGTAAGCGAGATCGGTACTGTTCACCCTAATTGCAGAAAAGGCAGAGGATTGAGACTAATGATAGTTCAGCCTAAGACCATCAAGTGTATTTGTTGCTATGACAAAGTTGAACTGTGGACTTCCTGCCTCACAGCTCATCCTTGTAGCTACTAGGTTACACCAGGGAAATACTATCCATACTAAGGGCTAATGTACACCTACAGCCCTTTCATAACGGAGGAGGAATGATTGCGATGGTTCCCTGCTTCCGTGATCGCCGCTCATAGGGCACATGTGAGGGAAGTCTCCCACAATGACAGGAGTGCCATTGTGGGAGGATGTATGTCCCTTGATGGCACTTCCACATGTGGCTCAGGAGAAGTGGGCAGGGCTAGGCAGATGATGCAGCTACGGGGCTTTTTTATGAATTGGGAGGGATGCTCACGAACGCAAAATCACAGCTATGCATAGGGTGGATAGGAGGTTCCGTGAATATGTGATGCTGCACAGAGATATGTTTGTGTTTTTAAAAATACACACGGTCATGGTCGGCGCCAAAACACACCAATAACCAATCAAAAGATGTGCCGAAAATGGCAGACAGGACCACTCCCACACACCTCCAAAACCAGTGGACATGCCCCTGACAGTGGGTTGGCTCTTTGCCGAGTTGGGAAGTGCTGAACAGCAACAACTTCAGGAAGGGGGGGGCACACCAGCTGCGGACTTTGGGATGGTACCGAGAGAGCTGAAAAAACATGACAAAAGCAGTTAGCGATATTCCTGAATAACTAAGGGGTTAACCTGAGATCACAGCGGGATCACTTGTGCGTCATGTAGCCCTTCGATATTATCCTGGAATAAACGGCTGGTGTAGACATGGCCTAAGTTTTCTGCCAAAGAACCTAGTAATTCCCCGCAGCATACCTGTGTATTGCAGAGGATTCTGAGATATATTTTTGGATACATCAGAGGAGATGCCAGCTAAATTGCAGAATGATGGCCACAGGGGTGGGGGGTTGTGCAAGGGTAGCCTTGACATTTTGAGGGTCTTCAAAAGAGGACCTATTTATCTCCCTATTTTCCTTGTGAACCATTTGTTCTGAAATTTATAGACACCCTAGAGGTGTCCCTAAGTAAGAAACCAGCAAAGTTTCAGAAGGTTAGGTTTAGCAGTTCATATGGAAGGAGAGTTCTCCAATTTGGAGGAGGGAGTGATTTGCTTTCCCTTCCCTTCCACTGCCCCCATGGTTTTTGGGTGAACTTATAAGAAAAGAAACAGGTCATTAAAGATGCCCCAACCCAGACAAAAGACCTGCAAAGTTTCAGACGGATAGGAGCAGGTGCTAGGGAAGTATGATGCTTGAAAACCAGTTTAAGGCTGTTTCATAGTTAAGTATGCTGTCGTTAGAAGGATGGCCATCTCATGGTTGCATCCTGGCCCTCCACCAAAGCACAATGATGAGAGACTATGGTAAAAATGTTCCCTAGGACCTGTAAGTCGTTGAAACATACACCCTCCCTCCTCCTGCAGCTCTTAGTGAAACAAAAGCAAAATATGTCATTTTGAGACATAAAGACTACTCAGTTCTGCTTGGCCTTCAGACCTGGTCTGAACTCAATGCACATCCCTAATTATATGTATATGTATATAATAGTGTGTCTCCTCTGAATGAATGCTTGGAGGCGGTAATGGGCTGGATGAGGAAAAACAAACTGAAGCTGAATCCAGACAAGACGGAGGTGCTTGCTGTCAAAGGCCGCAACCTGGGTTTGGAGGTGTGTCAACCGGTTCTGGATGGGGTTACACTCCCCCTGAAAGACTGTGTTCGCAGCTTGGGGGTGCTCCTGGATCCATCGCTCCAAATGACAGCCCAGATAGATGCGACGGCCAGGAGTGCCTACTATCAGCTTCGGCTGATACGCCAGCTGCGCCCCTTCCTAGAGTTGGAAGACCTAAAGATGGTAGTGCACGTGCTGGTAACTTCGAGGCTTGACTTCTGCAATGCGCTGTACATAGGGCTACCTTTGTGCCTAGTCCGGAAACTTCAACTAGTTCAAAATATGGCAGCCAGGTTGGTCACCGGTACATCTAGGAGTGACCATATTACGCCAGCTTTAAAATCGCTCCACTGGCTGCCAATTAGTTTCTGGGCGAAGTATAAAGTGTTGGTCATTACCTTTAAAGCCCTACATGGTTTGGGTCCAGGTTACCTGCGGGATCGCCTTCTCCCGTACAATCCGCCCCGCACGCTCAGGTCCTCTGGGAAGAACTTACTGCGGTCGGCCAAGACTAGGCTGACAACTGTTACCCAGAGGACCTTCTCTTCTGCCGCTCCCAGACTGTGGAATGACCTGCCGGAGGAGACTCGTCAACTTAACAGTCTTTTAGAATTTAAGAAAGCTATAAAGACTGTTCTCTTCTGGCAGGCATATCCAGTGTAATTTTTAGACTGTTTTTAGGATGTTTTAGGATGTTTTAATGCAGTTTTAATAATATTTGTCATGTTTTAATTAGTTTTATGTATTTTATCATGTTGTTGTTCCCCGCCTCGATCTAGACGGAGAGGCGGGTAAGAAATAAATCGTTATTATTATTATTATATGCAAATTTGGAATTACTGGAATTTATTTACATTGCACCAATGTTAGCCAAAGGGGAACATGGGCAGGAGGGTGTTTTTGTGCTTGTGGGTTTCCCATGTATGTCTGGCCACTGTATGAATAGAATGCTGGACTAGATGGACCCTTGATCTGATGCAGCATGGCTCTTATGTTCTTAAATATAGAACCCCTCCATACAACAATCCCTCGGCATTTATTATTCTCCAGCAACTCTTCATAAAAGCAGATGTCCTCATAAAAATAGATGTCTCCTCTACCTCCTCCTTGTTATGGCTGATATGTCTGAGGGCTTCCACCCTCAACCAAACACCTTTAACTTGGTGATTCCAACAGTGGACACCCCATCCTATAAATGAGACATCTCACTGACTGTAGCGGTTGGAACAAGTTGTCGAAAGGGCAGTCCTTCTACAAGGTTGTTCACCATAGTCTACCATTCCAGAGAGGCTATCACAAATGCTGGTATTTGGTGCCTGAACCTTCTTGAATTCCATTGGGTGTCAAAGCCCCTGACAAACCAATTTTATAAAATCCTCATCCATAGATGAGCAAAGGGACTTACTGCTGTAGTTGCTGCCATTAGCCCAATCTCTATATGACACAAGCTTTTATTGTGACATGGTTCTGGATTCCCTTGGCCAAAGCTCTTAAAGTCTTTGCCCAATTTTCTGGGAGGCATGCTCACACTACGATCGAGTCTATGGCAACTCCAATGAACTGAATGGTTCATGTCAGTACCAATAATGACCTTTCTGTATTGACACACGGGCCTAGGATTTCCAGTAGATTTAGGGTTTGACCAGGCAATCATCTATATGTGGGTAAATTTGAATACCCCAAAGTCTGAGGTGGGCACATGCACAACTGCCATTGAACTGGTAAGGGCAGCTGTCATTTGCAAAATTCAAGAAACGTTGGCAGAATTCCTCTATAGCGACCTGGAAGCAGGCATCCTTCAAATTGATGGTTGCAAACCAGACTCCTTTCTTTAGCAGAGCTAATTTAGATGTCGACATGGTCAACTGAAATTTCCTTGGGCAAATGAATGTGTTGATGATTCTGAGGTCTAGAATTGGACATAACCACCACCCCCACGAACCATTTCAGGACTGTGAAATACCAAGAGTAAAAACCTTCATGCATCTTTCCAAGAGGTACTGGCTGAATCTCTCCTTTCTCCAGGAGCGTATCAACCTCTGAAAGCAGTACCAGGGATGATGTCATGATCTGAACACCTGAAAAAGGAGGGAGGATGTTAAATTCTATTCTGTACCCCCTTCACACAATGGTTAGCACCCAGAAGTCTGTTGTTATCATTTCCCAGGCTAGGAGAAAGGAGTACAGGCAGTGACCAAACAGCAATGAACCCAGAGCAGAGCTGTGCGACAGAGGTTTAAAGCTCTTTCAAGGCACTTTAAAAAATTTACCTCTACAAGAACGGAGCGCAAATCGGGCGTCGAGGCGCGTTATCTCTCCGATTATGTGCATTATCAAATGCACGTTAAATCGTGAGTTTTATTTTGCTCCGGCCGTTAAAGCTCATTTTGACTATGTGAACAAGCGCTTATGCGCATTAACTACTTGTAAAGCGCATTGTGGTCATCCGTTAATGCGCTTCGCCGCCTCTCGCCGCCTCTCGTGCAGAGGTATTAGGTGTAAATGCGCTTCAGCAATTATGCGCATAATCGCCTAACTGGGCGCAAAAGCGAATCCTTGTAGAGGGGACCTTTGACAGATCAGTCCTTCAGCATGAAGACTGAAAAAGAGAAGTTTGGCCTGAGAAACATTTAGACTGTGACGTATAATGTAGAAGAGTTTGCTGATCCAGCTGTGACCGATATTGCTGAAAGGGTGGTTAGCAACACCAGTGGTGCTGTTTAAAAGATTATTGGGGCTGGGTCAACCCCATTTTTTGTGCCGTGTTTCTTGCCTTTGGGACTGCATCCATGACTCCATTGGTTTTGCAACTGAATAATCCCTACCCGTCAACAGGGAGATCTTCTACATAGGAGCGAGTCTCTTACGTAAGGTCCACTGACCTTAGCCAGATATGTCTTCAAAGAGCTACTGCTCCTACCAGAGCCTTGGCATCACAGTCCACCTGGTGGCAGGCCATGTTTATTTCTTGCCTGGCCAGTTTAGTTGTCTCCAACTGGAACACCCTGGCTAGCTCTTGCTGGTCACCCAGAAGGTAATCACACAAGGATCCAATCTTCTCCCATAAGAAAAGCTCCCATTGCTGCTTGGTAATTTGTAGCTTTTAACCCTAAAGATGAAGAAGAGTATATCCACCTGCTAGATCTAGTTGTCTCCCTCCTTATCTACAGGAGAAGAATGAACCTTGTGAGAATTTCCTTATGATGATTCCACTATCACCAAATTCAGTGGAGAGTGAGTGAATAAGAATCCTGCATCTTTTTGCTGTATTCTCTACATGTTCTCCAGGCACTTTGATGTTGGTGTCATAGATGACAGAGCCTTCCACAACTGCTGTACTGTCTGAAGCAGGGTTGGGAGAAACAGAATCGCCTCAGTATGGAGCACATCAAAGACCAGAACCTTCACCCTTTCCACCGGTAGTTGTGTTTCCAACCCAAGAGACTGGGCCATCCAAGAAACTTGTTCTGAAAAATGACTCATACCTTCAGAACCCACTGCCCATCCGGAGAAGGTGCAATCAAGGATGTGGATGCAGAATCCGACTGATAGTCATCAGTAGCCAAACAAATTGAGACCCGTCTCTTCTCACTCCACGGAGGCAAGAACTGAGGCTGGTTGTGGTGCTGTAGCATGGGGAAGATCATGACCTGTCAGTTCCGACTGTTGTGGAGGCCAGATGGTAGGTCTCTGTACCTATGGTTGGGAAGGAGGAGGAGGCTCTCTTCACAGTGAAGGTGGAGGTGGTGGCATATAGGGCTAGACTGGAAGTGATTGAGATAGGGATGGCGATGACTGGAATCTATAGTGGCTCTGCTGGGGTGTCGGGTAGCCCCAGTGAGCATATTGGTACTCCCTCTGCCATCGATAATTCCAACCATCTCAATCATAAAAAAGTCTTGGAGGGAAAGAATACTTGGACTCCCTGTCCCAATCAGAATGTGGGGACCTAGATCTGTCCCTGAACTGTCTGGATCGAGGATCTGGCACAACTTCCTCACGACAGGAGTGGTAAGACAAGTCCGACTGCAGTGAAAATCCCATCCTGTCGCATCCCTCCATCGGACGTGTCACTTCACGGTCTTGAGACTCTGACACCAAGGCTATCAGTACCAAGGTTGACGCTGGGATTGAAGCTTTGACAGTAATTGGAACTGGTGCGTCTAAGAGCAGTGTGAGGGTAGCTGGCTTTGAACTTTTGGCAGGGAGCCACTAACATTCCTAGACTTTTTCCTTTGCTTTTTCTTCTGCTGCATGGACTTTTTTAGAGATCTTTTTGGCCAAAGTGACTATCAGAGATCAGCCAGGGATGGAAGGATCAGAGTGGCCCATGGTTAGAGTTGGAGCTGATGCCAGGGATGAATCTATCGGTGGCCCTTTATTCTCACCCAAGGTAATCATTCTTTTTGACTTAAACAAAGCTTCTCTCTCTCTCTCTCTCTCTCTCTCTGATTGGTCTAGTGTTATCTATCTTTAGGGAACCATTTTTTCCCATGTACTTAAATATTCCCAAGTATTTCCATTAAGATTTAACTAGGCTAAGTCAATTTAGGGTGCAATCCTATGCATGTTTCAACAGAAACAAGTCCTACAATCCCCATCATCCCCCAGTTTGTCTAAATATGCATAGATGTGTGTACTTAAGCAACCTTCCCTCCATTTAAGACTATATTTCCCAGAAGCATTTGCTGAAGGAGTCATTCAGTAATAGTGTGACATAATTCAATATTTTACTAAGATCACATGAATACAGCATCCAATAAGGGGCAGGCCAGAATGCAAACGAGCTAACAAAATGCAATTATGCTTTCAAAATAAAAACTCAAAAGATAGGGTAGCATCTGAAAATGACAGATAATTACATCAGAGCTACATTAATTCACTTTGCTCTATTTCAGGAACTACTGATTACTCTTCTGCTTGTAATTCGCTAATGCTTATGCAACAATTTCCTTTCCTCCCAACAAGATTTTGCACTTTCGCTTGCACGATTTCAATTGGCTAGAGTTCATACATTTGTCAGTGAGCTGCATCTTCTTAGTGTCTAATTTTCCTCCAAGAGTATCTGGATATCTGAATAGAATATCTGATACCTGTAGTGGACACCCAGTAGGCCCTTTTGTAGGGGGCAGGGAATAGTCCCAGGCCTTAAAAATGGAGGCATCAAGCATGACAAACAAAACACACAAACTGAGAAAAGAAGGGGGGGGGGCTGAAATGGCTATTCAACATCCAGGCTTCTCAGAGTCTTAAAATGCTTAAGCTCCTGATGAAAGCCAGATATATTTTGATATTTTTATATGTGCGTTTTATATTTAGCATTCCATAGTTGACAAGCAATAACAACTCTATACCCCCAATCTGAGCAAATATCCTTGTACGCACATCATACATTGTTCAGATTCTGAATATTGAGTACTTGATCTGGGCATATTTCAGATTGATGGAAGTCATTTTTGAAGTAGTTTACCCTTGAACCTCTTAATTATTAATGGTAATGGCATTTTACAGGTCACTACTCCGTAATATCTAGACCATGCCTGAATGTTTGCATACTCCTGATTGTGCTGGATCAAATGAAGAGGAGGAAAAGATGGGCAGAGAAACAAGGGATTTAGAAACACCTGAAAGTGGTCTTTAAAAAGCTGTTGAGAGTAGACACATAAATTATGGAATGATGAAAATAGTGGATCAGTACCAAGTTTTAGGTGGTTCTCCCCAAATGCACTCTAGACTTCTCCCAGAGGCAGCCTATGACACTTTGCTGCCTGAGGCAAAGAACAAGATGGCACCCCTCTCATTCCATGTATAGAAACTGACAAGATAGGCATCTTTTGCTTCAATAGGACAGTGTCATGACAAATCCAAAAGCTACCCCACCCGTACCATGCTTTCTGGAAATGTGTCTAAACAAAGGATATGCTCAAACATGCTTAGGCATCTTTAGGTACCAAAATCTGCATTACTCCACATTTGAGTACCCCCACCCCCACTGAAGTATTGATTTGAACTTCCAGTCCCATTCTTGGAGTTGCCCAGTGCCCACAGGCATATCTTTCTTTGGGGTGTTTGTTTGTTTGTTTTGTTTTTTGTCTTTGAGTGGTTGGCAGAGTTAAGACAAGACTAAGCCACACTGTGGAGTCCCAGGTATCCCACAACTGCAATTTGTTTTGACAAATTAATGTTAGGATCTTGATAAATAAGTTTTAGTTAGCTACTTTTATGTTTCATTTTCAGTTTAAAAGCAACTGACCATTTCTGAACTTCTCTCTGCCTGGTTCTGGAATAAATCTACTCAACTGGAAATTACTGTTGATTTAGGTCTTTTGCCTAAGGTTGATCGTACATTTTTGTGCAGGTTCTTAAGGAGTTAAAGGAAGCTCTGGGAAAGGGTCCTATATGTATGTGTAGGCTATTATTAATCACGTGAGTGGTGGCTGTCCAACCTTGCAGAGCTGAGCTGTAGATTTCCATTTGTCAATGCTCTACTTCACCTGAGGGCATCTTAAGAGGAACAGGGCAGATTATGTGGCACAGTTCTGGGTGGATAAAAAGTATTTGTTTTTAAATTGGATGCTTTTTTAAATTTAAATTGTACTTTTTAAAGAAATCAAATACTGAATTTCTCTCATTTTAAAAAATAATGTAATTACAATTAAATCTCATTATAAATATGCCGAACCCAGACTTACAATATCATAAAAATGAATTAATGGGTCTGTCAAACTCACACACATTGAATTGCCTACCCATCAAACATGGGAATTCCTTTCAGTTTTTCACCTCATGAAAACATCTTTGTCCAGACTAACTACCGTCGCTTACTTCTTGAAAGTTCTGGACTTTCAGTTTCTGTTTCTTTGACTAAGGTCTGCTAAGAGCCTATCCACATTGCCCTTAAAACGGCTTAGATTCTGTTTAAAAACGTGTTTTTTAAGTTGTTTCATTACATGGTAGGACACACTGAGCAGTACTTACGTTTCCTAGTGACTGCTTCCTCCGTCCTCAAAGTGTTCACTGGTGTATTACAGGGTTAATTCCTTGACTCTTCTTCTTTCGTTTTTGTTTTGCAGGCTGCTTGACCCGCCCACTTCTGTCTCCATAACTCAAGCAGCCTGCAAAACAAAAACGAAAGAAGAAGAGTCAAGGAATTAACCCTGTAATACACCAGAGAACACTTTGAGGACGGAGGAAGCTGTCACTAGGAAATGTAAGTACTGCTCAGTGTGTCCTACCACGTAATGAAACGACTTAAAAAATCACGTTTTTAAACAGAATATAAGTCATTTTAAGGGCAATGTGGATAGGCTCGAAGACACAGACTGATGGGATTGTTGTTGTTCTGTGTTTATGTGGTGGATGTTGCTGGGCCAAGAAGCAAGGCAGAGTACCTAAGACAGAAAGAACATAGAGTGGGGTGTTCTTAGTCAATGGAGGCTTTTTCTTTTGCTAATCTCAACATGGGGAGTGGGATTTGGGGAAGCAAATAGTGGAAGTGGAAGTTTAATCCTCCCTTCCTGGAGCTTGATGGTCCTGATTCAAATCATGCTGCACATGCTTACACTAAAGTAAAACAAAAGACAAGCATCAGCTACACATTACACAATTCATGTAATGATGGATAGTTTAGCTTTCAGGTGAAAATGAAATTGGTTCCAAAAGAAGAGTGCATGGAATGAGAAACGTAGATGAGATTCTGGAGCAGGGGAGAGCACAAGGTGGTTGCTAGGCAACTGGCCCACTTGCTTTTCTAGGTCTCCCCACACCCTTTCCCTCTGGTACAAGATCCATGGTGGATGAGGGCTGTGACGTAAAGACCAGTTGAGGACCCCATTCCTAGAGTTGGAAGACCTAAAGACGGTAGTGCACGCGTTGGTAACTTCAAGGCTTGACTTCTGCAATGCGCTGTACGTAGGACTACTTCTGTGCCTAGTCCAGAAACGTCAAGTAGTTCAAAATATGGCAGCCAGGTTGGTCATCGGTACACCTAGAGGTGGCCACATTACACCAGCTTTAAAATCACTTCACTGGCTGCCAATTAGCTTCTGGGTGAAGTATACAGTGTTGGTTATTACCTTTAAAGCCCTACATGGTTTGGGTCCAGGTTACCTGCAGGATCACCTTCTCCCATACAATCCGCCCCAAACACTCAGGTCCTCTGGGAAGAATTTCTCCAGTCAGCCAAAACTAGGCTGACAAACGTTACCCAGAGGACCTTCTCTTCTGCCGCTCCCAGACTGTGGAATGGCCTACCAGAGGAGATTCGTTAATTTACCAGTCTCTCTGAATTTAAGAAAGCCATGATCTCTTCCAGCAGGCCAACCTAACTGAATTTTAAGATGTTTGATTGTTATTTTAATAATAGTTTTATATGTTTTTAATCAGTTTTATGTATTTTATACTATTTTGTATTCAATGTTGTTCCCCACTGCGATTGAGAGGGAGAGGCAGGTAAGAAATAAATAAATGTATTATTATTATTACGTGGGAAGCGATAGCTGTTTGGCAAGCTGACAGGTCTAGTAGTGAGGACATAAAGTGAAGTTTAGTTTAGTTATGATTAGGGTGACCAGATGTTATGGGAGGCAGGGCTCCTGTACCTTTTATAATACAACAGAAGAGGGAATTTCAGCAGAATCAGCTTATCGTGAATGGGGTGACAACTTCACTTGCTGAAATTATCTTTTTAAAAGTTTATTTGTTTAAGTCTTAAGTTTATTTATTACATTTCTGAATAAATATGTATATAAGGCTTCCAAACTATAAGGGACCTACCTTTGATTATGTTTACTATTAGCAACTGCTTGATATTGTAGCCGCAAGTGAGCAAATATAGAGACATTGTTCATCACTATTTAGGATGTTATACACTTCAATTGTGTTGTACAGAAAATTATCGTATGTCAATTATCTGTAACTGCTCGTCATTGTAGCTCTAATTGAGCAAATATAGAGATATCTCTTGTTACTGCATTGAATGCTAATACACACTTATTTGCGTTAAGATATTGTATTTCCTCTACATTAATTACATGTTACTACATTTTATGTTGCTATGATAAACCATCTCATCCACTTGGTTATGGTTTAATGTATATTTAGTAAGGCATTTGCACTTTGATCAGCTTACATAAGCTAATAAAACATTGGAATTAGTGTTATCCAATTGAACATTTTGATTTCTTCTGTTGGAAGGCATGAACATTTACCACTACGTTTAGGTCCTCTTTGCGTGTAGGTTCTAACTGGTGAGGGCTCCTATCTTTTCTTGGTTTTCCATACTATAAGGAGCATAGTGTACATTTATTTATTTAAACCTACAGCATTTTTATCCAAGGAGCTTAGAATGGATCTCCCTCAGCCCCCATTTTATCCTCATAAAACCCCTGTGAAGGTTAGGTTGAGACAGTGAGTGGTCCAAGGTCATCCATGGAGCTCTGTAACTGAGGAGGGACTTGAACCTACCCGCCTCATTCACTGTTGTGTGGAGTCAGATTATTTAGTCTCTAGGTGTAGGCTGACCATATGAAAAGGAGGACAGGGCTCCTGTAACTTTAACAGTTCCAGAGAAAAGGGAATTTCAGCCAGTGTCATTTGTATGCAATTAGTTCCTGGTGAAATTCCCTCATCATCACAACAGTTAAAGTTGCAGGCACTATACTAGAGTAACCATATACAAAAGAAGGCAGGGCCCCTGCAACTTAACTGTTGTGATGAAGAGGGAATTTCATCAGGGAGTAATTGCATACAAATGACACTGGCTGAAATTCCCTTTTCTCTGCAACTGTTAAAGTTACATGAGCCCTGTCCTCCTTTTCATATGGTCAGCCTATCTAGGTGACACTCTCATGCGAGGCTGTATTGAAGATGCTGAGATTCTCCAGAGTGATGTAGTGGCTAGGGAACTCCTGACTTAACCCAGATACAACATTAAAATAATAATAATCATAATTCATTTGGTGCTCTCATGCTTATGTGGAGTCATATTATTCAGTCACTAGGTGGCACTGGACTCGCATCAACTGAACCCATAGCAAGCAGCAATGAATGAATCAGACATGCATTCAACAATCTATGTGGTAGTTCTTGTCAGCTAACATGTTCCCCTGAAATATCCAATTAGAGCATAGTGAGAAGAGCCCAATTCTTGTTTTTCTCTCCTAAATCTCCAAAAGAGAAGTAGTGCACCTGTGTGCCTTCAGGGTAAATGTAATCCTACGGATAGGCTGACCATATGAAAAGGAGGACAGGGCTCATGTAGCTTTAACAGTTGCAGAGATAAGGGAATTTCAGCAGGTGTCATTTGTAGGCAATTAGTACCTGGTGAAATCCCCTCTTCATTACAACAGTTAAAGTTGCAGGCACTATACTAGAGTGACCAGATACACTGCAGCTTTAACTGTTGTAATGAAGAGGGAATTTCACCAGGTATGAATTGCATACAAATGACGCCAGCTGAAATTCCCTTTTCTCTACAACTGTTAAAGTTACATGAGCCCTGTCCTCCTTTTCATATGGTCAGCCTACCTACGGGGACAGGAGATGTATACTGCCCCATAGCTGTAGCTCTCTGGAAGATTTACATACATCATATATTAATCATGAGCCATCTCATCCTAAGCTTCTACCCTCTGAGCTCATCAGTCTTTCTGGAAAGAGCTTTTTGGCCAAATACCTTTTAATGTGCTTAAACCTTGCTATTTAATGTACACAATGACCATATTGACCCTAACTTGAATGTCACCAGCCTCCTCCATTGAGATTGTAACCAAATGCAGGCTCCATGGCTTACACATCAGCCATCCTTTTTCCCTTTGCACTTTTTTGTGGGGAGGGGGATGTTGTTTACCATCTCTTGTGATGAAGAGTTCTAGAGAACTCGAAAGCCTGTGCAGTATTTTGGGACCTATGAGTTGGTGTAATAAAGGTATCATTTTCTTAGGGCTTTTAGCATTTTTCTTTAAGACAACATCACTATCTTGGCGGAATTTTTTCCTGTTGTAACTAAACCACAACATTCCAAGACAGATGCAAGAATTACTGGATAAAGTTCATGATGTTTAAAGCCTGACTTTACTATTGAAACAGAAGAGTGAATGGAGGAGTGACTGATAGCTGAGGCTGGAATGGAATGGTTGGTGGGGTGAGTGGCAGTTGGGGAAAGTCACTTAGAAGGAGAACAAAGACTGTTAGTGAGAGGTCAGGAAAGTTGGGGTTGAGTTAGGCCTGAGAGATAGTGACTTGGTTTGTGAACCCCTACTTTATTTAAAATCAGCCACTCTACATGCCAGTACTACACCTCCCAGCATGCACTTGGCAGCCCGCAGGTGCCAACATCCTCTGAGATGTCCTCTTGTTGCTGATGCTGCTCCTCGATAGAGTGTGAAGGAGTAGCATCACCAAGAAGGGGATGTAAGCAGCTGTCAGTGGACATGCCCAGCTCCAGCCAATCCAGCTGGGATTGCACCATCCTGCACTTCCCATCCATCAAGTGCTCCATCTGGAGCCTGTACTGAAGGGCCAGGGCTAGGCCAGGCACTCCCCACTTTGTCGGGTCTGTTTCTGGGCATGCACAGAGTGCATCCCCTTCCTCCATCCCTCTTAAGGGAAAAGGCTATACACTTGCTTCTCCCAGATTCTGAGAAAACAGCGATATCAGGACAGAATGCCTTTGAGCATGTTTGGCCCCTCAAAGTCATGCTGTTGTATCTAGTTAGGCTGACCATATGAAAAGGAGGACAGGGCTCATGTAACTTTAACAGTTGTAGAGAAAAGGGAATTTCAGCCGGTGTCATTTGTATGCAATTAGTTCCTGGTGAAATTCCCTCTTCATCACAACTGTTAAAGGTGCAGGGCCCCTTCCCTCTTTTGTATATGGTCACTCTAGTATAGTGCCTGCACCTTTAACTGTTAGAGCAAGATGACAATGGAACCAATGACCTAGGGAGGTGGTGGGCTCTCCCACGAGGCCTTCAAGAGGCAGCAAGACAGCCATCTGTCAGGCATGCTTTAAGTAGATTCCTTCATTGAGCAGGGGGTTGGACTCTATGGCCTTATAGGCCCCTTCTAACTCTACTATTCTATGATTCTGAGCCTATCTACTCTACTGCTTTAAAATGGTTCATAACAGTTTTAAACTGGTTAATAACCATTAACTGGTTTAAAACTGTTATAAACCGTTTTAAAGCAGCAGTGTAGATAGGCTCTCTATGATCCAGCTGAACTGATGCTTCTCTCTTCCCTGCCCTGATGATAAAAAGGAGAATTCCAACCATGAGAGAATATAATACTGAATATTGACTAATGATCTGTTCTTTATATACGAAAGCATCAAACATCCTTCTCTATCAACAGAGCATGTGCCTAGAGAATAAGTGGAACAACTTGTCTTTCCAGCTCGGTGACATTTGTGTTCAGTCCTGCTGCGGCATCCATTTTGCACTGTTCTTATGGACCTTCTTACGCACAAAAAAATCCAAATTGCATCATACAACAATGACAGTTGTTGACTCTCCTCCTTATTCAGTGGTCGTGGCATAAGGTTGGATGGTCACCAAACTGCCTACTGCTTCCCACCTCCCCCGTCACCCCAGAGCCAGCAACAGAACTTTCCAACATGTCCCAGCAGGACAGTGCGCCGACTGCCCCTTTCTTTTCCACCAAGATTCTGCCGCATCTGCACATGCTCAGAATGTTCCCCCCAACAAATACTGTGTGTGTTGAGTGGTGGTTTCTTTTAACAGCGAGCACACAGACCGGTGTGGCTGGGGATGGATTTTGGCCAAGGGCAACCTGTTGATTGCTTCTCCAAAAGCTGGAGTTGCTCCAGAGTGCTTTCAGAGCAAGGGAATAAACATCCCTTTCTCTCACCCCTTTCTTATTAGACAGGGCACCAGGTGAGCCAATTGCCGACCAGTGTTGCTATTAAAAACAACAACAACACAGGACAGAGTCCTTACTAGCCTTACCATTGAGGTTATAATAGTGAGGGAATGCACAGTCATGTGCATTTAAATGGGGTGGTATTTCTGAAATGAAAATGTTAAAGAATTGTCCCTGTACTAACTGTATGGCAATGCTATTCATATTTGCTTTAGACAGGCTGACCATATGAAAAGGAGGACATGGCTCATGTAACTTTAACAGTTGTAGAGAAAAGGGAATTTCAGCCAGTGTCATTTGTATGCAATTAGTTCCTGGTGAAATTCCCTCTTCATCACAACAGTTAAAGTTGCAGGGGCCCTGCCTTCTTTTGTATATGGTCACTCTAGTATAGTGCCTGCACCTTTAACAGTTGTGATGAAGAGGGAATTTCATCAGTAGGCTGACCATCTGAAAAGGAGGACAGGGCTCATATAACTTTAACAGTTGTAGAGAAAAGGGAATTTCAGCAGGTGTCATTTGTATGCAATTAGTTCCTGGTGAAATTCCCTCTTCATCACAACTGTTAAAGGTGCAGGCACTATACTAGAGTGACCAGATACAAAAGAAGGCAGGGCTCTGCAACTTTAACTGTTGTGATGAAGAGGGAATTTCACCAAGAACTAATTGCATACAAATGACACTGGCTGAAATCCCCTTTTCTCTACAACTGTTAAAGTTACATGAGCCCTGTCCTCCTTTTCATATGGTCAGCCTAGCTTTAGAGTAAGTTCCATCAATCTCAGTGGCTCTTACTTCAGAATAAGGATGAATAGGCTCAAGCTGTAATTCATCTACCATCAGACAATTATAACTTTCAGCCCTACATTCTACTGAAAAGCCACTTCCTTTCATTCATTATTTTTTTTTAATGGCAACTTTTACTGCAGTGGATGAACCAGCCTTCAGTTTTGATCTGTGATCTGGCTGTGCATATGCTACTTTGTACATGGGCCATGGATATCATCAGACGAACAGTTCATTGCACACTCGTTACTGGACACTTACAGATTTTCTCGGGTACTATTCATGATATTGACGTCGTCTGTGTCCTGTGCTCCTCCCGACCCTTCTAGCCTTCTTTTCACAACAAAAAAAAACTCCCGGTAAAGCCAAATTATTTTTGAGATGGAACTTGCTGCTAACTCCTGCTGTGTGCAGGAGAAGCAGCACGATCAAACCGGCCTACTGAATGGGCCACATGCACATTGTTTACTTCCTTTTTTGAAAGGGGAAGTAATGAAGGACAAACGCACAGGGGAGAAGTAACGGTAAGGAAACGTGATTTCCCCCTGTATCCACATGTATTTTTTAAAAAATATGAAAAGCACTGCTTATGCAGCCTGATTGGTTAAAGACTGAACAACTCTTGTTATCTTGGGACTCTATATACTGCTGTGTGCTGAGGAACATTAGCCCTTTGTTTCAGTGCTCATCTTGTATACCCTGAGAAAATTTTAATCCTCCATAGGTTTCCGGGAACACAGAAATGAACCATGAGTATTTGGCACAACACCCCCCAAA
Organism: Anniella stebbinsi; assembly: GCA_029215795.1. Lineage (NCBI taxonomy): Eukaryota > Metazoa > Chordata > Lepidosauria > Squamata > Anniellidae > Anniella > Anniella stebbinsi. Next base: position 97,968,754 of record JARDYH010000003.1, read on the forward strand.
ATATAATCTACTGACGTAACCCTTTCATCAGTTAGAACTCTCTTTTGTAAATGATTTCTAATCACAATGGGAGTTTTTGTAGATACTCTGTCACATGGAGAATTATCGAAACTCCTGATGCTGCCAATATTGGCACAGTTCTACAAGGAGTCCCATTGACTTCTCCGTTTGAATGGGTCAATTGAGTACATCTGAAACGCAGCTGTAGTACATAAACTGTGCAAAAAACCAAGCCTACAGGATAAGTATAAAAGAAATTGGGGAAACTGGGAGACCCCAGAAGAAAACAAATTTTCCTTTAAAGCTGGGGTGGGCCACTTGTGGATCTCCAGATGTTTTGGTCTGCATCTCCCATAATTCCTCAAGACTGGCTGTGCTGATTAGGGCTGATGAGAGTATAGGCCAAGACAGCTGGAGGGCTACAAATTGCCCCTGCTTTAAAGTAAAAGTCAGCAACTGGAAGTGTAGGTGGTGTTATGGTGGGGGAATGCTCACATGGAAAACTGCCTTTGTTCAGAAAAGGGCTTGTTGTAATCCTTCTTGAAATGACGAGGACTTCCACAGATAAAACCATTTGTATTTTTATTGTCTTCCACTCTGGCTGCCTCTACAAGAGAGGTTTAAAGCTCTTTCAAGGCGCTTAAATTTTTTTACTTCTACAAGAGTGGAGCGCAAATCGGGCGTAGAGGCACATTATCTCTCCGATTATGCGCATTATCAAATGCGCATTAAATCGCGAGTTTTATTTTGCTCCGGCCGTTAAAGCGCATTTTGACTATGTGAACAAGCGCTTATGTGCATTAACTACTTGTAAAGCACATTTTGGTCATCCGTTAATGCGCTTCGCCGCCTCTCACCGCCTCTCATGCAGAGGTATTAGGTGTAAATGCGCTTCAGCGATTATGCGCATAATCGCCTAACCGGGCGCAAAAGCGAATCCTTGTAGAGGGGACCTCTGTAAGCTGACTGCGTTGGTGACACAGTCTGAGTTTCATGCTTTCTTTCATTCTCTTGTGTGATCTGATTTAAAACATACTTTAAAGATAAATTCTCCCTTGCTTCAATTGCATTAATTGAGGGACCATAAGAATCTGGAAGATCTGCTAGAATTGTAGGAATTATATCTTCATCTGTTAAGTCTTTTCCTGCTCCTCTCAATTCCTCAACAATGTTTAAAATCCCAAGTATATGAGTCTGTATATCTGCTTCTTCTTTGAGTCTTGTTGTATATAATTTTCTCTGAAGATACACTTTACTTCTCAGACCATCTTTAACATGTAAATTAGGCTGACCATATGAAAAGAAGGACAGGGCTCATGTAACTTTAACAGTTGTAGAGGGGCCTGCCTTCTTTTGTATATGGTCACTCTAGTATATAGTCTGCAACTTTAACTGTTGTGATGAAGAGGGAATTGCACCAGGAACTAATTGCATACAAATAACACTGGCTGAAATTCCCTTTTCTCTACAGCTGTTAAAGTTACATGAGCCCTGTCCTCCTTTTCGTATGGTCAGCCTATGTAAATCCTTCAAACTGTTCCACATAGCTCAGGTGGTTTCGTGCCTCCTAATATGAATAAGTTGGCTGTCTTCCACAGATAGGGAAATGGTTGCCATGGCAGCTTCATTACAAAGATCCCACTCAGTTTGTTTATGTACACTTTCAGAGAGGCGGGGTGTTTCAATTACTCTCCAAACCTTTTCTTTGACTAAAATCATTCGCATCTTAAAATACCACATATGGTAATTAGTTCAATTCAATTCTTCAATTACACTCTTGTAATCTGAGCTGTACTCCATCCTTTATATTGTTCTCTTTTACCTTTATTTTTTTTTGCCTCTTTATCTGACTGGGCCCATAACCTGTTAGCAGAAATCAGAATTTGGGTGTTCTTAAAGAACAATGCTAGCAACAATTCTTTAATAGTAGAGAACAAAAAATGAATCCCTTTATTCTTAGAACAAAACTGAAACATTAATAGATAGGAGTGGAGAGATAAACTAATCTTATCTAGACTTCTTGAAGACTTCTTACTAACTGTCATAAAGAGAGTATAACTGTCATAGAGAGAGCAGTCAGAACCAGGAAGCAAGTCTGAGAACTGCATTATGGAACACACTTAGAATGTTCAGTTTAAAGAGATACTAACCAGTCAAAATAAAGAACATAGTACAAACATGTCTCTAACTGATTAGCTATCTGATTCTCTGCTGCGCTCCTTATGACAGGCTGAGTTTCTTGCACACTCGATGTTGATCACATCTAACAATTACTTCCTCTTTTGAAAGAGGAAGTAAACAACTTGCACATGGACCATTCAGTGGGCCGTTTTTGATCCTGCTGCTTCTCCTGCACACAGCAGGAGATAGCAGCAACTTCCACCTTGAAAAATAAGTCGGACTTCCTGGGGTGTTTTTCTGCCACAGGAAGAAGGCTAGAAGGGGCGGGAGGCGCACAGGAGGCAGACAACGTTGTGAGAGGGACCCGCGAAAATTGGTGAGTGCCCAGTAACGAGCATGCAATAAAATGCTCGTCCCTTACCTAGCAGGACAGGACAATGGCAGGGTGCAATTCCCAGCCATGCTGCATATCTTGAATGCTGGCTGGAATTCAAGTCAGACAGAGTGAACTGAACATATTGTGAGCAAGTAGTTCACTGCTTTTGCTTATAAACTTACTATATTATGCCTGAATTCCAGACAGTCAAGATGGCTTCTTCCAGCTGCTGCTGCTGCTACTTACGCAAGTTTATTACTTCCTCATAAACTTCTTGATGGGAAGGAACATTCTGGCTATGAGAAAAAAAATATGAATGAGTGAGGTAATAGGGAGAAAAGTCGAACAAAAATCTCAGCTGTTATCAAGGTAATATATGCACATCACAGAATTCTTTGAGCTTTAGCACACTGCCCCAGTAACCTGCTTCCAAGTTAGGATGTTCTGCAACCTCTAAATCTTAGGGTAATTCAATCCCACAAAAGGTTTGAATGCAGAAGTTCTGACAATCTGTCAGTGTAGTTCATCCTTCCAGGCTGTTCAGTGCATAGAAGGCTGTGATCTTGTGTTTAGATGGATATCCCCCTCCACTTACTCTGACTCTGCCTTCTTTTCTCTTCTGGATTGGATATGGTCTATGTCCAGTGGGTTCTCTTATACTGAAAGGTTGCCCGTGGACTGCGCTTTTAACACTTTAACTTTGCACTTTTTGCATAGCAGGCAGCAATTCAGTAAGTGAAGAGTTTCTATCATGGCTTCTCTGCTTGCAAAATGTCTACTTTTGAATTCCAAGGGTAGAAGAAATAAAGGTAGAGATAACCCATGGAACGATAAAGGAACAAAATGAGAGAAATTCAGATCTTTAATTGGCAGCTTATTTCAGAAAGAGGAATAACGGGTCACAGTATTGCTCTCCTCATTTCTTGCAAAAAACAAAACAAAAAAACAAAAAAACCCAACCTTTTCCAAAATACGAAAGCCCACTGGAATATCTTTAACACATACATGTCGAAAGAAGCAATTTATGTAGTACAAGAATTGATTGCTCAGCACCAGACTGACTTCAAGAACAAGAGGGCAAGGGAAAGGTTCCTGGCAGTAAAATGCTACTTCACGGTTTCTGGCTGGTGAGTGGGTGAGCAGAGCTGTGCACTTTCCCAGGCTGGTAGAGATGCCTGGGCATGGCAAAGGAAGAACCTGCTGGGAAGAAATTCATTGGCCAGCAAAAGCGGTGAGACACGTGTGGTTTTCAGCACACCCACCTCGACTTTGCTCCACTTCTTCAGCGTTGGACTCGCATGACGTCGTCCCCGTCCTGCTGCTCTCTCACCCTGAGGTTGCAGTTTTTAGTTTCTGTTTTGATTTATCCCTAAACGGGCAAAATCCGAAACAAGCAAAGTTCAACAGGCCAAGCTGAGGTATCGCTGCAATACCGACCATGTGTGAGTCAAAATGCTAGACTTGCATAGGAAATGGAGAGGGAACCCGCAGAAGCAACCGGGGGGGGGGGGGGGAATAGTAGGTGTGATAAAGGCCAAAGAGAAAGAGAGACATTGGGTCTTGGAGGAAACTCAAAGCAAAGATTCTTCACCTTCTCCCATCCCTTAGTGTTGACCCTCATAACCCAGCACTGATCCTGCCATGTCCTGCTGGTTTTAATAATACAGCTGCCTTCCTCAGTGCCTCTCACCTAAGTCTGCCACAGACCAATCAAGTTGACAGACATTGTTGCCAAAATGTATGCCAAATAACTGTTAGTTAAACTTGAGAAGAAGGCGACAGAAAATAACATTTTCAAGGCAGAACTTTCCTCCATCAATTAGGGAGGGAGGGAAGTCCACCTCTTACTTTATGCAGGTAATATGGTTCTTCTTTTCTATACCCAAATTGGACATAAAAGGCTTCTGGCCAATCTGGAAATATTTTGTCAAGTCAACAAATTAATTATTAACTACGAAAAGACAAAAATGATACTATTTAGAGGTGGTTCCAAAAACCATAAATAGCATTTAGACCAAACTGAGATGCAGCAGTTATCTATATACCACTATTAGGACATATTGTTTACAACCTTGTGTTCATGGCAACCCCACATCAGGACTTCAAAACTCAAAGTTGAACAGGTTATGAGTGGAATCCTTAAATTTTGGTTTACTGCTAGAGGTAGGCAGGTGTTTCCTATAACGAATTTAATAAAATTGAAAATTCAGCCCCAAATACTATATGGATCAGAGGCCTGGTTTTTTTTTAGTTAGATTGTATTAAGAACCATCTTGGTGAATTGCTAATACACCTTGGCACACTACTTTATGTTTAGGAATTGGATTGGGTTGGATCATGGCAATATGCCAATTGACTTTTAATTTCTGATTAAAACTCAAATGTGCCAGAGCATCACTTACCAATATGATTTTACATGGAACGACTGGGTTTGAGTCCATCAAGGGAAAAATCTTGGTATCACAATATCAGGAGCTACACCCCTGCCGATTCTGACTCACCACTCGTGCAACAGAAATTTAGCGCTTCCAGGACCAACTGAAAATAGTTTCTGAAATAAGGCAGATCAGTGAAGCACGCATAAAAGAGTTCCACCAACTTGTCCCATCCCGAAATGAGTGTTTCCACTCATTTTAGGGCTTCTTCTAGAAAATATTAAATCTGCGTTGTGCAAGTGATGAGTCCTGCTTGTGCAATGGAATTGGCATGAACCGGATCAGTGGGAGTTTGCAGAACTGAATCAGCAGGGACATAGCACTCCATTGGATGCACCCCATGTGTTTGCTACAGAAATGTGACTATTCAGAGATGTATTTCCTTCAGAGAAATTATGTTCTAGCTAAAATGGTGTTTCAATTATGCACCAGTTATATGTTTTTGCAGGAAAATTTTGCAACTCTTAAGACTATAAAGATTCCCCACTGGTATAACTTACTTAAATATATTCCATATCAAAGGAGTATTTATTTAAAATTTAAATGTTTATCCTGAGTAAGGAACTAACCCTTGCCAAGTTTCAGCTAATGTCCTCTGTAGTCCTTGATGGTAGACTAGCTAAGATTCCTTATCACTTACACTTTGTCATTCTGGATTTAGATGAGGTTGAGTATCTTCCTCATTATTTAATTGTTCTTTGACACAAGTTATTAGGGAAAAATATATTGTTGGCTTGCTAAAAAAATGGAACAAATTGGTCAGTCTGCCAAAAGATAGACCTTGCTTTACAATAAGGACAGGAAGATTTTGAGAAGAATTGCCATTTTTCTAATGGCATAAGCTAAGGTCTGCACAAGATTCAATAAGGCAGATGAAAAAGTTTGCACTGGAGAAATTTGTTCATTTACATTTTTTAATTTTAGCTGCATTTATTCTACTTCAATGTGGTTAACGTTTATAAAAATTGGAAATTAGTCTTCTGGAATGTTATCATTAACTTAAGTTTGTTAGTTTCAAATTATTAGTCATTTTCTCTTATCAGTCTTTAACTTACCCATTTTTATTTTTGTAATATATTGGAAATTTTCCTAAGTTATATTCAAATGACCTAGAGTTATACACAATAAAACTGTGATGATGATGAGTTTTGTTCATGAAGCTTACAGCAAACCTTGCATTTTAGCAGCACCTGGAGACTACCACTACATTGAACAAAAACCACTTTTTTTTAGTACAGATCCTGTATCATATGCTGGTGGGTTTCAACAAAATATATTTCTGGGAACTCTTAGTCCCGGAGCCAGACCAGGATTTATTTACCCGAAAAGTGCAAAAGTTTTGTAAATATTTTTTTTGTTTATATATGGCATAAATGTCTCAGAAAAGCAAGTCTTACAAAATTCCAGTGGTGGGGGGCTGCGTGATGACATCATCAATATGGCTGCCACACTATTATGTAGTTGCCACTTTTAAATATGCATAACTTCTCACCTGTTTATGCTACAGAGTTGAATTTTTTTCTGAAACGTTACAAATTTAATGACAAATACTTTTTGTCATTACACATTTTTGTTAACTCCATTATGTTTTGAGATAATTTCATTTGAACGTATAAAATCAGTGTTCACATTGGTTATGTGTGACATTTAACCATGATTTACTCAAAAACTATACGACTTTTGAAAGAATACTCAAGAACAAAAAAGTTGCATTTCTAATGAGGATTAAGAAAATGTATAACAGCAGGTGGTGATCTGACCATGGCAATGGGACTGATGTTAAGTCCCCCACTTTCAGATCACCATCTCCATGTCCAGTCGAAAAAACCAGGTCTAGAGTATGCCCTGCTACATGTGTTGGGCCGATGGCATATTGGGACAGTCCCATGGCTGTTATGGAGACCATGAAATCCTGAGCTGCCCCAGATAAAGTGCCCTCAGTGTGAATGTTGACATCCCCCAGAACCAAGAGTCTGGGGGATCTCAACAGTACCCCCGAGACCACCTCTGTCAGCTCAGCTAGGGAGTCCGTTGAGCAGCAGGGTAGGAGGTACACCAACAGAATTCCTAATCTGTCCCGTTGGCCCAACACAAGGTGCAAACACTCCAGACCAGTAGTCACATGAACAGGGAGCCTGCAGAGGGGGATGGAGTTCCTATAGACCACGGCACCCCCCCCTCCCCGGCCTTCAAGTCTACCATGATGCTGAACCAAGGACCCCGGTGGGCACAGCTGGGGGAGAGACTGACTCCTCCCTGCTCACTCATCCAGGTCTCGGTTATACATGCCAGATCGGCTGCCTCATCCACAATTAAGTCATGGATGAGGGAGGTCTTATTATGCACCGATCTGGCATTAAAAAGCAGCACACAGAGGCCCGAGGGCTGGCTGATAAGGGAACCAGAAAGCCTGTGGGTGCGAGGGGGACCAGAACAAGGCTCAGCTGTTAACTGTCTGGGCTGCGTTCTCCTTACCTGGCAAGTCCTCCTCACAACGCCATATCTCCCTCTACCTGTCACTACATTAATGGGCCCCCCTCAGATCCCCCCACTTGGCCCTGTATCCCCCCTCCCAGGCACATAGCTTAAGCCTGGGGAAGGAAAAAACAAAGACAAAACAAAAAGCAAGCAGGCAGCAGGCCTCCCTCTCCTGCAGATGATGGCTTTCCCAGGCCTCCTCAGCCAGCCAGCTTAAATATCCCTCCCAGGAAAGGAGGGGGACAGGTGGAGTTGTTCACAGCAGCTGGCTTAGTACCTGGGGGCCTGGTCCTGCAGGGGGTGGCAGTCTGTCAGGCAGAAGTCCATAGGGAAGAGCACCTGTGGTGGTGGTGATGGTGGTGGCGGCAGACTCAAGTTTTTGAGCTAGTCACCAAGTGCATGAGCTATATAGGATCATATAAGACAGGCCCTGCTACATGTGTGCCATCACTTTCCCAATTCAGAATGACAAACAGACCGTATACGCCTTCTTAGAGCAAAGTTATTTGTCACATGCACGGCCTGAATTTTAAGTGACCCGCAGCATTAACTATCCCAAAGAACTAAGGCTGGCATGGCACCCATCTTTATCTTGTGAGGTCAGTTAGGCAGAGTCACCCATTGGTTTTAATGGCTAACGTGGGAAGTGATGAATGAACTTCCTTCAAGAAGGTGACCTTTAGGCAATTTTACTGAAAACGCTCTTTTTTTTAAGAAAGCCCATGGAATTAAAATAAATTGTAGTTAACAATAATTTGAATAGTTTTAAACTGTGCTGATGTTTGATTGGATCATCCTGTTTTGTTTTAATTGATCTGCAGCAAGGACTATGCATATTTGTTCAGAAGCAAGGGTTACTGGATTCATAGGTGCTTACTAGCAAGTGGGTTTAGGGATCTCTTCCCACTTCCCTGTATTAGTTCTACACCTTGCCCTCATTGGACAAAGGTGGAGTATGAATTAGAAATAAATGGAACAAAGAATACTAAAATGCATACCCAATAAATGCATGTATACCCAAGGATATACATGACTTCATTTTCCATCTATCGATATTTCTACACCTTGCCCTCATTGGACAAAGGTGGAGTATAAATTTGAAATAAATGGAACAAAGAATACTAAAATGCATACCCAATAGAATGCATGTATACCCAATGATATACATGACTTCATTTTCCATCTATATTCATCTATATGAAGCCATGTGTATATCCTTGGGCATACATGCATTTTATTGGGTATGCAATTTATTATTCTTTGTTCCATTATATAGATGAAAGTGAAGTCATGTATATCCTTGGGTGTTTTGACCCACACGATTCCAGCCTCCTGCCGTTACATCCCCAACACAGCCCAGATGATCACCTCAGCTGACCCTCCTTGCCAGGTTGGAAGCTCCCCGTGACCCACATCTCGGAGAGGCCAAAGCGGGCCACGAAGTTCCACCAACCAGCCGCGTCGCGCGCCCAGCTTCCCTTCTCCTCCCCTCTGCTCAGCCCCCCCGCCACTTGAAGTGAACTGTTTTGCATACCCCCGCCGATTGGCTGAGGCGCCTGGCGCCACATCCCCCAGTGTGAGCGAAAGGGGGCGGAGCGACGGGGACCCACAGGTGGAGTTGTGCCGTCGGCTCGCGCGGCCAAGAGCCGTTATTGCCGGGAATCGGCGCGGGTCGCTGCGTGAGGCGATTGACGCGCTTTCGCGGCGGGTTCGCGCCGTTCGCGCGCCTCATCCCGCGTGTCCCGGCGGAGGATGGTGGCGACGCCGGGCGGCGAGGGCGGCTGGAGCGTGTCCTTCGCGGGCTGCGGCTTCTTGGGCGTCTATCACATCGGCGCGGCCACCTGCCTGCAGGAGCGCGCCCCGCGCTTGGTCCGCGACGCCCGGCGGATCTACGGGGCCTCCGCGGGGGCTCTGACCGGCGCCGTCCTCATCGGAGGCGGCTCTCTGGGTGCGTGTCGGAGGAGGGCGAGGCCGGACGCGCTTGTACGTGTGTTGTGTGTACGAGGGAGACGAATGTTCAGTGGGAGGTTTGGGGCTGGTGGGTCCGATTTCTGTGGGGGCTGCGAATCCATCCTGGGTTCCAGCCAGAACCAGCCTAAAGGAGATCCGACACCTTCTTTTAGAGTCCTGGCTGGTTCCAGTGGAAACCCAGGGTGGATTCGCAGCCCCGCCAGACTGGGAGCCACCAGCCTCCCCTGCTCTCTTCTCTCTCTCTCTCTCTCTCTCTCTCTCTTTTGGCAGTTGTGTGACAAGCAGATATTTTACAGGTGAAGCTCTTCCCCCTCCCCCCCAGGTTGCAATACTTGCTCGATTAATCAATCGGTCGTATTAATTGCTGGACTATTTTTTTGGATCCGCTTTAAAAACTGCTCCCATTCATCAGACCGCAGGGCTGTTTTTAATGGTTTGTTTTTCAGTGTCAGGCTTTGCAAGTCGATAGTTGAGAGGCACCTTTTGTGAAGAGCCGCCCCTTCATATTGCCTCTGGATCAGGGTGGATTTGATTTAAATCACGATTTTAATCACTACTTGGAAAGACTCGATTTAATCATGTGACTCCCCCCCCCCCCCCCCAAAGTGCTCTCTTCCTCGCTATAAGCTTAATACATATTTTACACAACTCAAGGGTTACCAAAGACTCATTCTTGCTGGTATAATCTTAATATTTACAAGCAGATGGCAGGTTTCAATTTTAGCTTCTTGAGCAGATCTATTTCACTCCCATCAATCTATTCATTGAATTGTTTTTGAAACTTAGCACTGAAGAGGTAAAGGGGTTGATTCTGTGTACATAGATTTGCAAAGGAACAATGGGATTGTGATCTCTGCAGACACAAATTCACAGTTTTGGGAACTGTAAAACCAAGCAGCTGTGATAATATCTTCTAGATAGAAAAATTGCCCAATAATCTTACAGAGACCTCTGGAAGAGCATGACATTGTGAATGGGTTAATGGAATTCATTTACCCAAAAATTTAAACATTGCATGAATATTACAGCCTCATGCTGCATAATTAAAAAATAATCCTTATTTCATGATGAATAACCTTTGGACTGTAATGTATCTTAAATAGAAAACTAATTTTAGATAGATTTTTCCTCAAAAGCATTTTATGAAAAAAAATCCAATTTAAATCAAAGAAATCAGATTTAAATAAAAAATCCGATTAAATTTTTTTAAAAAAAACAACCACTGATTTTTATCCACCCTGTTCTTGATATTGTGCCTACTGTCAAATGTGCAGGCATCATCTGGAAACAAAAAAAAAGTATTTTTTCTTCTTTCGGAACTGTTGTTTCATTTATATGCACATTTTTGCTTTTAATATTCGTGGTTAACATTATTAAGGCTGCAGTCCTACGCACACTAACTTAAGAGTAACTCTCATTGAACTTCTTGGGCCTTACTTAAACATGCATAGGATTAGGGTACATGACTTCTTTCATCAAGTGACAATCCCACTTTTTTTCTGTCATGGAACCTCCTGCCCCCTCTATTATGGGGAAAGGCTCACCTGTTTAATGTCTACTTGAGGGCTCTGCCCCTGTTACGATTTTAGCAGATTTTCTGCTGAATGGTGGATGCTGAATTGATGGTGCTTTGACAATCCTTTTAGGATCTTGTATTTGTGACGAAGATATCATGGAGGATTTACTGTGCCATTTGTTAATTAAATTGCCCTGATTGTAAGAGACCTTGCATGATATACAGTGGTGGCCAAAATTGTGGACACTTTTTGAAATTTTCATGTTTTGCAACTTTGAATGCTTTTAGAAAATGTTCTGTTTCACAAAGTTCAAATGTTTATATATCAGTTGAAATAGAATTTAATGCTGAATTCAAAACAAAAAACAGAATGCAAATACCTGCAGTTAAAAAGAAGTTATGCTGCAAATACTGCAATCATGATCAATTTACAGTAAAATCTGACAAAAATCTATCAGATACTTTAGTTATGATTGAAATGTAATATCAGTATTTGGTAGGGAAGCCATTATTTTTAGAAACAGCATCACAACAACGTCTCATTGAGCCGACAAGTGTTTTAAGCGCTTCCTTCTTTATAGCATGGTTCCAGGAATCATTTATAGCCTCAATTAATTGGCTTTTATTTGATGGACGCCTCATTTGTACAAGAATTTTCAAATGGTGCCACAAATTTTCTATCGAGTTCAGGTCAGGGCTGTTTCCTGGCCAGGTCAACAATTGAATGCCCTTTGCTGTGAACCACTGTTTGCATATTTTTGCTGTGTGACAGGGAGCTGAATCTTGTTGAAAAATAAATGGTGCATTGTTTGGAAAGAGATCCCTGATGGAAGGTAACAGTTTTGGTTCCAGGATGGTGTCAATGTATTTTCGTGCGTTTAGCGTGCCATCAATTACATGTAGGTGGCCAACACTATCTGCTGACATACATGCCCAAATCATAACGCTTGTTGGGTATTTTACAGTTGCCTCAATGCAGTCAGGATGTAGCTCTTCTCCTACTCTACGTCTCACATATTTTTGCCCATCACTACCAAATAAGCTTATCTTACTTTCATCACTCCAAATAACTTGCTTCCACTGATCTTCTGTTAATTCACTGTGTTCTTTTGCCCACTGTTGTCGTTTCCGGCGCTGCTTTAGATTCAGAAATGGCTTTTTTCTTGGAGTCCTACCTTTTAGTCCAAAATCTGATAGTCTTCTCCTTATTGTTCTGGAACTGATGGAAACACCAGTTGCATCAAGTATACCTTTGATGGCCTCAGATGAAATTTTTCTCTCCTTGAGACACAGCCTTTTTATTCTTCTGTCATCAACAGATGATGTGCACTTTTTATGGCCTTTTCCTGCCTTGTTTGTAATTGACTTTGTTTCGTTATATCGTAAACAAAACTTTCGAACTCCGGATGTAGTCACTGAACGACCAATGTGCCTTGCAATTTTAGCATAGGAAATACCTGATTCACATAATACAACAATCCTGCTTCTTCTCCTGGGTGTTCAATCAACTTTTTTCCTTGGTGCCATTTCACTATTTATGATGTACAATTTTTATATGAGAAATAATTCAAATATTTCCAATTTCCAATTGTGCCTCAGATACAGTGATATTTGTTCTGTCTTCTACAGAACAAACAGCAAAACGGACTTTCCCCAACTTGAAACATGAGGTATCACAGCTACTGCCATATGATCGGTCTCCAAAACAAGGACTGTGATTGGCCAGTACGGTTTGCAATTCCAAACTGCTTCTCAACTCAATCACAACTTGTGTTTCTTTTTAGAATAAAGTAAGCATAACTTTTTTTTTAACTGCAGGTATTTGCATTCTCGTTTTTGTTTTGAATTCAGCATTAAATTCTCTAATAATAATAATAATAATAATTTATTTCTTACCCGCCTCTCCGTTTGGATCGAGGCGGGGAACCACAATATGATAAAATACATAAAACTGATTAAAACATGATACACATTTTAAAAACTGCATTAAAACATCTAAAAACATCCTAAAAACTTTCTAAAATTCCACTGGATATGCCCGCCGGAAGAGAACAGTCTTTATGGCTTTCTTAAATTCTAAAAGACTGTTAAGTTGACGAGTCATTCCACAGTCTGGGAGCGGCAGAAGAGAAGGTCCTCTGGGTAATGGTTGTCAGCCTAGTCTTGGCCGACTGTAGTAAGTTCTTCCCAGAGGACCTCAGCGTGCGGGGCGGATTGTATGGGAGTAGGCGATCCTGCAGGTAACCTGGACCCAAACCATGTAGGGCTTTAAAGGTAATAACCAACACTTTATACTTCACCCGGAAACTAATTGGCAGCCAGTGGAGCAATTTTAAAGCTGGCGTAATATGGTCACCCCTTTCAATTGATATAGAAACATTTGAACTTTGTGAAACAGAACATTTTCTATAAGCATTCAAAGTTGCAAAACATGAAAATTTCAAAAAGTGTCCACAATTTTGACCACCACTGTAGTGGTTAGAGTATCAGACCAGGACTGGGGAGATTTGAGTTCAAATCCCTCACTCACCTAGAAAGCCACCTGGGTGTCTTTGGGTCAGTCACTAACTTTCAGTCTAACCTACTGGTTCACACATAACACTAATTCAACATAATGTTGAATTCTGGGTTATTGAGATATGTAAATCAGGCTGCGCTAAGAAACCATTTTTGTTAACAGTGAACAGTCCAGAAACAGAACCCATGGTTTGTTGATGGGTTGTGAACTCTGGGTTCTTTAAACTCTGGGTTGTCATTACATGTGAACTCAGAACTGTGTCATGGTCCTGAAAGGCATATTCAATAACTCAAGAACTTGGTCCATTAAAAGTGAAATACTCTTCCTATTTTATTTTTACTCTGCCCCTAGGTATAATGCACACCTTGTATGCACAGTCATCCACAGCAGGGAAAGAGCCTACAACCCCCAGCATACACTGCTTAGGAGGCGCTCACAGAATGTGCAGCGACCCATCCAGGGACTGGATCATGCGGGCGGGCAGGCATTTGCGCTGGTGGATGGGTGATCATGGTGGCGACAGCAAAGCTGTGTGTTCCTGGGCCTTTGGTAAGTCCATCCCTCCCAAGTAGTGCATGCTGGGAGTTGTAGGCTCTTTCCCTGTGCACTAAATGGCAATTTCATTAGAAAACTGGCTGCCAAGGCTTCGTAAATTTGAATTCGAAGCCGCGGTTTGCACAGCCCTGTTATATACATATAAGTGAAGTACTTAATGGGAGATGGAGTCCAATTCACAAAAGTGATAAGGTGGTGTTCATCCATATTTGAGTGAAGTTGGCGGAACAAATTCAACCTCACTGTATATGTACTTTGAAAGTATTTTAATATATGTTGGACTGAATTGCCTGGAAATAATTCTGAACAATAGTCTTATTTTGATGCTGATGTACTTGGAAATGCCACAGTAGCATTTTTTAGGGAGTTGTGTGTGAGACTGGTAGTGCATTGAATGTAGTGTGAAAATCTTAGTTAAGTACTTTAGAGGATTAAACTCTTATTTGTTAAAATGTTGCCTTCACTTTTTAATCAATGTACCAATTAAGTGGAAGAACATCCTGTCCCAGTGACTGCTACATATAAACATATGTTATCAGAAAATAGACTTTGAGTTAAATTAATTTTTGATGCTCAAATTTAGAGCTAAAGTCTCTGAAGGACTAGTTTCCCACATCTTAAAGTGATATGTAACTCAGTAAATAAATGTACAACTACAAATTGAGCTTTCTTACAGCAGTTAAGAAATTCTGGGTGCACATTCTGTTTCACTGTATTGATTTTTATTTAACTTTACCAAGTAACAGGTGCAATGGTCTTTTAGCCAGATTTTTCATTGCATCACATGCCATGTGAAAGAAGGAGTAGCACAAAAAAGGGTTTGGAGTGCTTCCAGATGAGGCTTTTATTGTACAATCACCCTGCCTCATTTGTGGGATTTTACAGGCGGTCGAAATGAGATTTTCATTCTGTTGCCCTCCCATGTTTTCTCAGAGCTTCTTCTGTTTTTTGTTTGTTTGATTAGCACAAAAGAATCCATTAAGGAAGGAAAGAAGGAATGGAAACACTCTTGGATGCCAGTATCCACCGTTGCATATTGTGTACTGCAAACAAATTGATAAACATTTTCAGGTTATTGTAGAAAATGTCCATGTCCTTTAATTGAAAACAAAAAAAAAATAAACCATTATGTTGCAATCCTATTGGGATGCCTGTCAGCCTCCAATTTTGGAGGCTGTCGGGTATCCGATGCAGAGTGGGAGGTTCCTTGCCTCTGCGCCTCTCCCACTCTGGATTTTTGCTAGACATGTGCTTTAGCCCTAACCTGTATAGAAATGTAAAAATTCCAGAAATTTTGAAGTCATGTAAAGCACCTGGTTCTTCCCCCCCCCCCCCCCCGGTTTTTGTTCTTTTTTGGGGGGGGGATGGAAATTTGGGGAAAAGTAAGGAATATTTTTTAGTACTCATTACAGAACTAAATTCACTTTGGCACTTTGTTCTTTTAGGACAGCCTTACCCAACCTAGTGTTCCTCCAGATATTTTGGACTTTAGTTCCCATCAGCCTCAGGCAACATGGCCAATGGTCAGGAAAGCTGGACATTGTAGCCTAAAAGTATAATGTAGTCCTTCTGCAATGTAATTGATTGTAGGAAGGCATCAGGTTGTTGTTGGTGGTGGGCTGCTTTATGTTTCTAATGTTATATTTGGCCTGTTCATACTGCACGCTAAGCCATAGTTAGGCTGCTAGCCCTTTTGCAGCAAGTGGTTAGTGAGTGTGTTTAATCCTTGGTTATGTAGCCACCATGTTTAGGAATGGTTCACATGACACACCAAGCCATAATGTTTAGCTCAAAATGCTTAAGCATCATGGTTTAGTGTGTTGTCTGAACAGGGCTACTATGTATAACTTAGTTTGCTCATACAATTGTCATCATATTTAAAACATTTTAAAAGTAAATTCAGTTAGTAAATTTGTAATTATTGCCTGAATAAACCTTCAGACAATCTCAACCTATTATACGAGTGACATTTTATTCACTTTTGTAAATAATTTCCATTAATGAACATCTTTTTACTCATTTTGAAAGGTTGTCTCTAGTGGTGGTTTCAATTCCATGCCTATGCTATAGGAAGCAGGTAACTGATTTGCTTTTAGGTAGAGACGGTTTATTCAAGTGGCAACAGTTAAAAGATTTTCTAGCTGAAACAGCATTCGCTAGTGAAGAGGTCTGAGAACTTTATTAAAAATTGTGGCAGTGAATTCTGTAGACTCAAGTTTCAAAGTTAATTTTAAAAAAGAAAGAAACATCGGTGGGAAAAGCCACATGCTATTCCGTTGCATCCGGGGACAGTGGCAGCATATAATGTTCAATGTTTTTTCACATGTGGGTTTTAGATTAGAATTACATTGATTGACTGCTATAGCATCTAACCAGAACAAGCCACACAGACACAAGGCTCTGAGTGTCAAGAATGCACATTTCTTCGATATTACGATATGTTGGGAAATTGAGTATGACTTGGAGCGTCCCTAAATATCTATCAGTAAAAAAATACATTTGATCAGTAATTGTAATCAGGAATGGAATAAACAACTATGCAGGGCATCTTACAGAGATGATTAAAATAAAACATGGTTCATTATTTCCAGACGTTTTACATCTCTAGTCTATATAAAACAGTCTTATTACATAGTTTTTAGAAATCATTTGGGGGTTGGAGAGTAAAGGCTCAGTAACAATATATACACACACACAGCTTGCCTTAAATTCTAAAAGAAAATATTTCATAATCCAACGCTGTTCAATTTTTACAATTTTTCAGAAAAAAACAAAAACAAAAATGGTCCTTGGAAAAAATAACAGGGGGGAAATGTGTCTTTTTCTGAATTTTCCCTGTTTTGTTTTTTGGGCCTTCATATCTGTAGCGCTGCAGAGAGAGGAGGGAGGAAAGGAGCCTGGGGGTGCTGGGGAGAGCTCATACCTTGGCTTCCCCAGTCCCCTCCCCTGCCCACCCACAGAACCGGCCCCTTTCCCTCCTCTCTGGGATCAGTTTTGTGACCTCAGAGAGGCAGCCGGCTTGAGTCTCTCCATACCAGCTGCAAGGGTGTGGGGAGTTTGGACTCCTAGGTCCACAACTGGGGTGCCGTCTCTGACCCAGGAATCCGAACTATCATATCCCCCCTCCCCCCAGGCATTGTCTACGGGCCGTAGGATTGTTCTCCCCAATAATTACAAGAGATTGGTACAGGAGAGCTATGTGAACAGTCTGCTGACATTAAAATGAAAACCATGGAATACAGCAGTGGGAGGAAAAGCCCTGGGTTGGTTTGGAGCAGCGGAAAGCCGCAGCAGTGCCTCAGCTTTTCACCATTCCCTGTTTGTGTCCTCCCGAAGCTGCCTTTCCTCTCCACCCTCATGGAAACGTAGTTGGTACAGGTGACTTTGATGTCCCACCTACTGGGGAAAGATTAAGCTCCCCTACTGCTGCTGCTCTGATTAAATTTGCAGCTTCTCGCTTCTGCATTTCAGTTAAAGGGAATCAGGAGACCCATGAACAATTATCATTTTGTTAAAAGATAAAGCTATACCTTTTTCCAAAATGTATTTCTTTGGATTGTTCTAATCTAAATAGTATATTATATATATATATATACACACACACACACATACACACACATACACACACACACACACACACACACTATAATCCCCAGGTTTGTTGGCAGGAAAAGGTTGTGATTGTGAATATAATGGATGATAATTAATATTATTTTGTATTAATTGTGTGTTTGCTTTGCATGACCTCCTTGATCCTTTAGATTATCTCCTTCTGACCTGTATTTGTAGGTTAAATTCCTTTTTGTAAAGTTGCCTTTAACATCCTCTCTGGAAATGAAACAGGACAAAAGTTGTGTCAGGGATGAAAAGCAGCCCTAATAAACTATTGGTGGCACTCAGTTTGCTGCCTTGTGATTGGGTGAGGAAAATAAGCTGAGCCTCTGCTGACATGTGGTACGATTAGTTGTTATCTACCCCTGTGGGTGGAGGTTACTGCAGGACATTAACCTATTCCATTTCTTGGCCTGCTCTCAGAAGGAAAGAGAGAATATGCTAATATTCCCAGATGACAGTAACATGAAAGGCTAATCTGAAAGACAATATTTGGAAAAGAGCTTGTGAATGCACTCAGTTATACAAAATTGTGATAAGATATCAGAGTATATATTTGTTTAATTATGGCTCACTTGGAAAGGTATTGGGAAATGTATTCCAATTAAACACTGCTGATGAAATATATTTTTAGTCCATCCTTGACAAAAACGTATCTGTTAACATTAAGAGACCTTTGTAGGTCATGGCTCCCTCCTTTCCCTGCTCTAACTCATGGTGTGTGCTGTAAAGCAGAAGAGGCAGGGAGCACTGCAGGCAGTGGTAACATCCATGATAGCTCTGTGGGTTGTCGTTCCATGTGAACAGACCCACTGGCTTGTAATTATTCATTATTAGAGCTGGCATGCCGGTCAGTTGACCATGGTCAAATATTGTCAGTTGACCATGGTCAAATATTGTCAGTTGACCATGGTCAAATATTGTCAGTTGACCATGGTCAAATATTGTCAGTTGACCATGGTTAAATATTGTCAGTTGACCATGGTCAAATATTGTCAGTTGACCATGGTCAAATATTGTCAGTTGACCATGGTCAAATTTTCCACGAAATCATGATGCTCTTGATCCTTGAAAAATTGGCCTACTGCCGACTTAGCACAACTGCTCTTTTAAACTGCCTTTTTTTTGTAATTGCTGGGGTTTTTTGGGTTGCTTTGTTTATTTCATTAAAAAAGTATGTTATAACTGTAGGCTGGCCTTCGTGTTTCAGGATAAAAGTCAAATAGAGGAACTATCCAGTGAATTGTTCACATTTATAGAAACATTCCTTAACATTGGGAAAAGTAATAATAATTTATTACATTTTTAAAAAGTTTGTGGAGAAGAGATTGTGAACGTGTGAATTTGCATCATGAGGCAAAGGCATGGTGACAACAATGTTTTGGTTGGCTAACAAGGCCAGGGAAATTTTGTAACTCCTGATAATTAGGGGTGTGCATCGGATCGGATCCACGATCCGAATCCGATCCGCCCCAAAATCGGGAAAATCTGATCCGATCAACCTCCGATCCGATCCGCCGAGGTCCGATCCGGATCGGATGCCATTTTGAATGCTTTTTCCCATAGCCAAGTATTGTTTTACAAAAACGCCTATAACTTTTTCATTTTTAAAGATAGAAGGATGAAACTTGGGCACATTGTAGACTGGTTAGGGATAGTTATCTGTGAGAAATTTCAGAAAGATTGGTGCATGCGTTTTGTGGCAATTAATTTTTTAATAAATACCCAGGAATGCCTATAACTTTGTCATTTTTAAAGTTACACACATGAAACTTTGCCACATTGTAGGTGGTACCTTGGGACCTATGTGTGTGAAATTTCAAAAACGTAGGTGCTTGCCTTGTATGGCAATTAATTTTAGAAAAATGGGTAGTAGTGGGGTAAATACAGTTACGCCTCCCATTTTTTTATTTTTAAAGATACAAACAGGAAACATGGGCACATTACAGGGAACACTTCGCTTGATACGTGTGTAAAATTTCAGAAAGCTGGGTCCAGGCATGTGGTGGCAAGGTATTTTTGAAACAATGAGGAAAGAAACGCCTATAACTTTTTTATTTTAAAAGTTAGAAGTCTGAAAGTTGCTCATTTTGTAGATGGGTTAGGGGTAGATATGTGTCAGAAATTTCAGAATTATAGGTCCAGGTATTTGATGGCTATGGAATTTTTAGATTAAAAGTTTCAAAAGTTTTTCCACAGAGGCTTGGTTTCCCCCGTCTCCCACTCCCGCCTCCCGCGAAGAAAAAGGAAACACTCTCTCTCGATCTCTTTGATCCTTGCATGCATGGCTGCAACTGAGCTAGTATCCATTACAAAAGGAGAAACAAAGTAACTACATTAAAGCACTTGGCTCCTGTCTGCTTTGATACTTTCACTTTTTACTCAAGCAGAACGGCTGAGCCTAGGATCACTCTCTCTCGATCGCTAGGATCGTTACAGGAGAAATTTTCTACAGTCTTCAAAGTGGTGTGTGCAGACACCTTGCCACCACATGCCTGGACCCAGCTTTCTGAAATTTTACACACATATCAAGCGAAGTGTTCCCTGTAATGTGCCCATGTTTCCTGTTTGTATCTTTAAAAATAAAAAAATGGGAGGCGTAACTGTATTTACCCCACTACTACCCATTTTTCTAAAATTAATTGCCATACAAGGCAAGCACCTACGTTTTTGAAATTTCACACACATAGGTCCCAAGGTACCACCTACAATGTGGCAAAGTTTCATGTATGTAACTTTAAAAATGACAAAGTTATAGGCATTCCTGGGTATTTATTAAAAAATTAATTGCCACAAAACGCATGCACCAATCTTTCTGAAATTTCTCACAGATAACTATCCCTAACCAGTCTACAATGTGCCCAAGTTTCCTGTTTGTATCTTCAAAAATAAAAACGTGGGAGGCATAACTGTATTTCTCAATGGGAAAGTGCAATGCAATGATTCCCTATGGGCAAGTGCTTTCCAATGATTCCCTATGGGCAAGTACTGTCCAATGAATCCCTCATTGTTTCAAAAATTAATTGCCACACCAGGCAAGCACCAATGTTTCTGAAATTTCACACACGTAGGTCCCAAGGTACCACCTACAATGTGGCAAAGTTTCATGTGTGTAACTTTAAAAATGACAAAGTTATAGGTGTTTCTTTCCTCATTGTTTCAAAAATTAATTGCCACACAAGGCAAGCTCCAATGTTTCTGAAATTTCACACACATATCAAGCCAAGTGGTACCTGTAATGTGCCCAAGTTTCCTGTTTGTATCTTTAAAAATAAAAAAATGGGAGGCGTAACTGTATTTACCCCACTACTACCTATTTTTCTAAAAATTAATTGCCACACAAGACAAGCACCTACGTTTCTGAAATTTCACACACATAGGTCCCAAGGTACCACGTACAATGTGGCAAAGTTTCATGTGTGTAACTTTAAAAATGACAAAGTTATTGGCATTCCTGGGTATTTATTAAAAAATTAATTGCCACAAAACGCATGCACCAATCTTTCTGAAATTTCTTACAGATAACTATCCCTAACCAGTCTACAATGTGCCCAAGTTTCATCCTTCTATCTTTAAAAATGAAAAAGTTATAGGCGTTTTTGTAAAACAATACTTGGCTATGGGAAAAAGCATTCAAAATGGCGTCCGATCCGGATCGGACATCCAGTCCGATCCGATCCGACCATCCTCCGATCCGATCCGACCCCCCAGGTCCGATTCCGATCCGCTATCCGATCCAATCCGGGGGGTCAGTGCACATCCCTACTGATAATAACAGTTAGCTAATTTTGTGGGGGGGATTTGTCATTAGCATAAAATTATCAAGGCTATTGATAATTAATGTATCTTTTTTATTCTGATTTTTAAAAATTGACCAGTAATTGACAATTGTTGTCCGGTCAGCTGACCAAACATTTTTTGATCAGTCAAATGTCCAGCCCTTTTTATTATTCTACTTTCTGCTCGGTCTCCTAAGGAGGTCATAGTGGCTTACATATGGTTCCCATCCAAGCAGTTACTAGGGTTACCCTGCTTAATTTCAGCAGAGGAACATGTGCCTCCAGATGATTAGTGTCTGGTTGATCAATATATTTTGCAGATCATCATCTTTCTATTGTTGAAAGCTCATAATTTAATAATAATAATGATAATTTCTTAGAAATGCATTCTACATTAAAGGTAAGATGAGGTATTGTAATGTGCATTTTTTCTAGGACGTTCAAGGAGGAGGGCGCCATTTGTCCTGCATCCATGAGAAAAACACGAAAGGGAACCATAATCTCTTTAAATGGTTTAAAGAGGTGGAAAGCTATTTCTTAGAAATTCCTTGAAGGAACTAACTAACTTGAGGTGCAGAAGATAAGGAAAGAAAACTGACAGTGAAGTTCTGTTCATGATTACTCAGACTCAAGCCCCATTGACTTCAGTAGACTTACTTCTAGTGAAGGAAATATAGGATTGCAGCCTTTGCGTTGTATCCACGGTTAATCTAATTTAAGTCCTTTTAATGAGTCTACTCTAAGTAGGATTTACATTGGATACATCCTTCATCCTTCAGTCAGGTTCACAGTGATTCCAGTATTTTAAAACTTCTGGCACCTAATAATTTCCAGAAGTTTTCTGAAGATTTTTTTAAAATTTCATGTATGTTTTATTTATGTTATTATATTTTATCCCACTTTTTGGAGAGATATTGTCTCCTTAATTACATCAGTTTTTAAAAAAATAGAAACAGGCCCTACCCTCAGTCTTTTAAACTAAAATGACAACACACAGAACGGAAGGAGAACGGATGAGAAAGGAAGATGAGGAAGATCAGTTTGACAGTGCCAGAATGGTGTGGATAGCTGTAAAAAGCCTGTAATATCCAGTTGGGACCAGACTAATTTTCCCTTGCTGGTGGTTTTGCTTGGATAGACCCAGGGGCTCATTTCTCTGGCTTGTGGCAGAGGCCAGAGTGTACTCCACCCCTGCTCTATTCCAGTAGACTTACTGACCACCTCCTTTTTTCTGTTTAATTGTGGCCGGTCAAAGATATGTAAAGGGGAAATGCTGAATTTGTGTCCTGCTGAACAATTATTGTTTCTCTGGGTTTTGGCAGAGGCCTTCTCTATTCCAGTAGACTTACTAACCACTTCCTTTTTCTATTTAATTGTGGACCATCAAAGATATGTAAAGGGGAAATGCTGAATTTGTGTCCGACTGAACAATTCATTATTTGGATAAACTGATAAGTAAATACACAAAGTGATATATGCAGCTTTCTCTGTGTTTATAACCTGTGTTTAAGACCAGGTGCCATTGTTTGTTGGCTACAAAACAGCTTTTTTGTTTTTGTTTTGTTGCTGTTAAAAGGAAAGACAGTTTATTTTTTTCAAAAAACAAAATCGTAAATGGAAAAATCTTTAATAAAAATAAAACCCAAACCTTAGAATGTATGTGCCAACTCACATGCAGTAATGTGTCTTTCAGCGGCATCATGTGCAGATGTTCTGAGTCTAGCCAAAGAAGCGAGAAAGCGAAATCTTGGCCCTCTTCATCCATCCTTCAATGTGATGAAAATAATACGAGATGGACTCCACAGAAATCTTCCGGAAAACGCTCATCAGTTGATATCAGGGAAACTTTGTATTTCACTTACCAGAGTATCTGATGGCAAAAATGTGTTGGTATCCCACTTTAATTCTAAAGAAGAAGTTGTGCAGGTATATTCTCAGTTGTTGCTAAAGTTCTTAAAAAGTTTTGCTATATTGCCAATTTTTAGAATATTTTTAGGATTTTATTGCTATTTTAATAATGTGTACCATGTTTTTAATCAGATTTATGTATTTTATCATATTTTATATTTACTGCTGTTCCTCGCCTCAATCCAAGCGGAGAGGCGGGTAAGAAATAAATGTATTATTATTATTATTATTATTATTATTATTATTGCTCTTCAAAATGTTCAGAGTGCTGGCCCAGCAGCTGAACATTTATTTTAAACTTGTTAGGTCCACCCCCCAATTAATATTTTCTCATTTTTGCTTTAGAAAATTATGTTTACTCATTTACAGTGGCTATCTGTTTGAGAACTGCACGTGAGAGTCCTATGTAAGCACATAAGAGCCATGCTGGATCAAACTAAGGGTCCGTCTAGTCCAGCATTCTGTTCACAAAGTGGCCAACAAGCTGCCCATGAGAGACCCACAACCAGGACATGAGTGCAACAGCATAACCCACCTGCCCATATTCCCAAGCAACTGATGTACAAAGGCATACTGCCTCTGATATTGGAGGTAGCACATAACCATCAGGGCTAATAGCCATTGGTAGCCTTCTCCAAGGATTTTGTCTAATCCCCTTTGAAAGCCATCCACATTGGTGGCTGTCACTACATCTTGTGGTAGCGAATTCCATAGTTTAACTATGCAATGTGTGAAGCAGGGCTTCATTTGATCTGTCTTGAATCTCCCACCAATCAGCTTCATGGTATGACCCCCAGGTTCTAGTATTATAAGAGGGGGAAAATGTCTTCCTATCCACTTTCTCCACACTATGTCTAGCTGCCTTCTCCAACTTTGGTGCCCTCCAGATGTTTTGGACTACAACTCCCACTGGCCCCAGCCAGCATGGACAATAGTTAGGAATTCTGAGAATGGTAGTCTAGAATATCTGGAGGGCATCAGGTTGGTGGAGGCTGTTGTACAATATTCGTCCTGGAGCTGTGTGCCTATACAATACGTAAAGCCTCATATACAACAACAACAACAACAACAATAATAAAAGCTTGGTGGAATAGAAAGTCTTTAGGGTTCTCTTAAAAGCTGCAAGACAGGAGGCAAAGCAGAGTTCTCACGGGAGGGACTTCTACATGTGTGTGGCCATCACTGAAAAGGCCTTGTCTGATTCTGCCAACCTGATTGAACATAAGGGTTCTTCAGCTGGCAAGATGGAACTGGAAAGAGTTCCTTATAGGTAGAACTGTTGAAAATGTAGAAAAAGATATGAAACTAACCTTTATTTTATTTTCTGTAGGCTTTGCTCTGCAGTTCATTTGTGCCTATATACTGCGGCCTCATTCCACCTTCATTTAGAGGGGTGGTAAGTACTTCTTTATTCGTATATAAGTTAAATTTGCCTGGGTGTCCCCGATGACATAAAAGGCTAGAATAACCAGGCGATGTGCTCTACTTTCCTATGCTACCAGCATCAATCTTGGAGACAAATATCACTGCTTAGAACCTTTGAAAGGGGATCTTGGTCCCATGTAAGATTTTGGATGGCATTTTTTCTTGGTCATAAATGATTCTAGAATGGTAAATTATCTCTAGAATTCCCTAGAGTTGATCACTAATGTCCTGTCTCTCAAGGTTATAAGATTGGGCCCTGGAGCAGTGATTGATGAAAATAAGGGTATTCTTGCTTGGTTAGAATTCCTTGGCAAGATTCTCTATTTTACTGAGCATAGTCTGCACCTTTTCTCACAAGGGATCAATCTTATGAAATATTTCTGCGTCCTCAGCTACTGGGTGGTATAGAAATGTAATAAATAAATACTCAGGAATTTCATGTACTTATTTTCTGTGTCCTCAAAATGACACTATTTGCTTTTGGAAAGAACATAATCCTTGCCATTATAAGACACTGATTATGTGGTATATAGCACACAAGAACCAATAGGATATTACTTTTTAAAATGTTAATGACAAGTAAACCTACTTCCCTTTCCCCAGTACTGACATCATTATAGGAGCCTATTTTTATTCTTAGATGTATATTCCTTTGCTGTACAACTCTTGCGCAGCAGCATGCATCTAGTTGGATTCTGGATCTTTTTTAGGGATATAGTTTCTTTTTCTCCAGACTCCATCCCCACCTATTATATTGTGTGATTGTCCCTGAAAGGTTGCTTTCTGGGGAGTATAGTGTGATGTCTAAAATGCACTAATGGCAGATCTTAAGAGTTTATGGGGAAAGGCTGACATATCAAGCACTGAGACAGGCTTTGCTGGGGCTGATTTTGTGCTGTGAGCACCCATTAAATGGGATAGCAATGAGATGGATGGTCAAGTTCACGGAAGACTTGAAGTGTGTGAATTTCACTATCTAGTTACATTCTGATGGCTGAATTGGTGCATGTGTATCCTTCGTGTACATGACATAAAATTTGCTCCAGGACATCTTCGTCGGGGTCAGAAAAGGGACTGAATTTTGTCTTCCCGGAATATGGGGGATAGATCATGCCATAACACAAATAGATATGCTTTGCAACGCGTTTGAAGGAAGCACTTTATCAAGGGAAATGTTTAATGCTGCTTAATAAAAACTACTTGAGACAAGTTTACTGCTAGAGTTCATCTAAGCAGACTGGGGATTGGAGGACTGGGAAAATAGTACCCAAGTGCACACGATGTACAGATTTAGGGCCTCACTTTGCACCATGTTGTATATCTGGCATGGGGCCTAAAGGTGTGCGTGCTGTTTGACCACATATTAGCTAATGTCACATTGGGACTCTGAACCCTGCTTGGAAATGCATTGTATACAAATTGTTCCATGACCTCCATGTATATCTCATGCACATGTTACATTTCTACATGATATGTGCAGAGTAGGGATGCACATAGATTTTGCACTGCAAACATGCAATAGTTTGTAAAAGAGGCTTGGGCTTGTCTGTGTTGGTTGAGAACTGCCCTGCATAATACAAGGGGGAAGCGATCTCGTAAATGAAATGCTAATTGTTATCCTCTTAATTGTTTTAAGGCCCTTAAGCAGTGTATTTCAAGGCCATTCTTAGAACGTGAAGTATCCTGTTAAAGGCTGCCTGCACTGTGGCTGGAAGCAAATATCAACATGTCAATCTTTGCTAGTGTTGTTTTGCCTGCATTTTTTAGAAAAGCAAAATGTACCAGAGCCTGCATTATGCACAATCTAGAAGATTAAAAAAACTAGTCCTAATTTTTGTGTGGGAGAGCTTTATTTGCTTATTCTAACATGCCCCCCCTTCAAACTCAAAGGAAAACATAGCACTCTGTGATTTGTTGATATAAAAGTTTTGAAAAAACACCTGATCCCGATTTGTAAAACTGTCTGGTTTCCATCAATTTTTACTTTCTGAAAAGCTGCAATCCCTTATGAGATGCAGAGTAGTATATTGGACTAAATCCGTGGTTTAGGTAGGTTCAGGCTACTCCTGTTCCTTGTTCCTCGTAGCTGGACAATTATGTTATCAAAAAGGATTTAGTTGGGGTGACAAACATGAGACATGTTGAAGCCCTCGTTCCTTTTCTGGATTGTCCTTCTGGGTGATACATGGCTCAGCAACACGGCAAGCAAGAAGGATCTTGGAATTGTTGTAGATCACAAGCTGAATATGAGCCCACAGTGTGATGTGGCTGCAAAAAAAGCTAATGCTATTTTGGGCTATGCTGGTCTTATGACCGTAATAAATATTTGATTGATTGATTGATATTTTGGGCTGCATTAATAGAAGTATAGTTTCCAAATCATGCGAGGTACTGGTTCCCCTCTGTTCGGCACTGTTTAGGCCTCATCTTGATTATTGTGTCCAGTTCTGGGCACCACACTTTAAAAAGGATGCAGACGATCTGGAGCGTGTTCAGAGGAGGGCAACAAGGATGATCAGGGGTCTGGAAACAAAGCCCTATGAGGAGAGACTGAAAGAACTGGGCATGTTTAGCCTGGAGAAGAGAAGATTGAGGGGAGACATGATAGCACTCTTCAGTACTTGAAAGGTTGTCACACAGAGGAGGACCAGGATCTCCTCTCGATCAACCTTGAATGCAGGACCCGGAATAATGGGCTCAAGTTACAGGAAAACAGATTCCCCCTGGTCATCAGGAAAAATTTCCTGACTGTTAGAGCAATACAACAATGGAACCAATCACCTAGAGAGGTTGTGGATTCTCCCACACTATAGGCATTCAAGAGGCAGCTGGACAACCATCTGTCAGGGATGCTTTAAGGTGGATTCCTGCACTGAGCAGGGGGTTGGCCTTATAGACCCCTTCCAACTCTACTATTCTATGACTCTATGACTTTATCCAAACTAGGAAAAGTGTACTGGGAGCACTGGGACCTTGTTTGTATGGGATGTGATGGGGGAGGGATATGCAAGCCAGGGGTGGGGAACTTCTTTCAGCCCAAGGGCCAAATTCCATTTTGGAAAAGCTCCTACGGGCCCACATTCCAGTTCTGGGCAGGGCACAAGGGGTAGGGCCAATAATACCAAAAAACAACCCCCTCCCCAGCATATTGTAGCGTAAAGTTCTTACTGCCAGTAACTAAGCTTTAGGAGACGCAAGTCAGCCTTTTAGAATTAGGGTAAAGCTGCACAAAAGCTGGGACACTACCAACCAATTGGTGGTTGGGGAAGAAGGGGTGGGGCCAGGAAAGGGGGTGGCCATCTGGGGAGCCCCACCAGGTCAGATTGGGACCCCAAGAGAGCTGGATTTGGCCCCGGGTATGCGGTTCTCTACCCCTGATGTGTGCCTTATGAAATACCCAAGAGAGCTGTAAGGTTCTTTAGAAAGATGTTTTCACTAAGGCTGGCCCCAAATCTTTGACCTCTCCAAGTAGATTGGGGAATATGTATTCAAGAAAGGTACCATCAGATTGCTTCCAGAGGCTTCTGGACAGCATATTCTCTGAGAATTGTGCCCTTATGAACTCTATGATACTGCAGTCCCTGGAACAGGCACAGCTCCAAGCAATTGCTTAGGTTGGGCCAGCCCTGGTAACCTAAAATACTGCTACTGAACAGTATACTGTGACTCAACAGTGTGACCAATGGATCCGATGCAGAACTCTAGGGCCACAAAACTCTAGGCAATGACAAATGAAATTAAATATTGAGGCGCAAAAAGTGATCCGAATAAAGGACAGGCATGGGGCTTGACATGTGGACAAGTCTAATCTAAATTCTAATTATACCAAGAAAACCTATTTGTGGTTACACAATACTAGTCGTGCCTGCAAGTTGGTCACCTAACAAGATAACGCCATAAATCCTTTCACTCTCCTAATTTTCTCCAGTTAGCTATAAAATAGACTTGGTTTCAAACAGCTTTCCAGTTCAGATGGCTTTTCCCACCATTGTCTGGCAGTCTAATTCTAGCAAATTTCTATATGTGCATTTCTCCAATAATTTATTTCAGAATATACTAGGCTCCTTCGTTCTGGTGCTGTTAAGCGAGCCAGCTGAGTTTTACAAATAAGACTCTATTTTTTCTTTCCTTTTCCCTCCCTGTTTGAAGCGCTACGTTGACGGCGGAATAAGTGACAACTTACCTCATTATAACTCGAAGAATACCATCACAATTTCACCTTTCTCTGGGGAGTGTGACATTTGTCCCAAGGGCAACTCTGCAAACTTTCATGAAATGAATGTGACGAATACCAGCATTCAGTTTTGCTTAGGGAACATATACCGTTTAACTCAAGCACTTTTCCCTCCAGAACCCAAGGTATTGTATATTCCACCCTTGTGTCTTAGCTGAACCATCTCTGTAGGCGTGTCGGTATGTATACGTATATGTTCCCACCGTGGAATGATAGACATTCCTCCAAAAGTACTACCTCTGTTTGAATTTATTTCGTTATCTCAGGAAGATCATGTGCTAATCCAGAGCATCTTCAGGGACAATTGTAGTAAATGCACTGCGAGCGATTCCTGCTAGAAGGAAATAATATAAAACATTCTTTCCCGGCCTGGGTCCCTCCAGATGTTTAGGCCTACAGGCAGTCTTAGCCACCATAGCCAATGCTCAGGGATGATGGGAGTTCTAGGCCAAAAATGGGGAAGAAGCTGGGTTAGGGAAAGTTGATGCAAAGGGTGTTAACTCTTTACAGTTTGGGATGTTTGTGTGGGGAGTTGATTGAAACGGTTTTGATACCGTTGATGTTCCAGGAAGTTATGCAAATGCTCTCCAGGACAATTGCTGCAGAATCCCTTTTTTAAAGCCATGATGAAGTGCTTATTACTTCTTCTTTTTTTCAAAATAATTTCTGGAATTTTTTCTGTGGCCTTTTCTGGCTTTCTTTGTTACTGATATGTTCCATTGCATTGCTCATCAACTGCCAAACTGTGTTGTTGTTTGCTTAAGATTTTGCCATGAATTCTTTTAATGGTGTCTACTATTTTGCTGAAGCAGCAATACCAGAATTAATTACTGGGCACATGCTATATAGCCATCTTATGCCCAACTGCAAACTAGAACTAGTTTGAGAATTATGTTAAAGCTGCCATGCCACCCACCTTTACTCATAATCTCACATATGCAAGAGGAACTTGATTTATTCAAATATATGTCCTTAAATGTAAAGTTCATGCTGCTTCAAAGCTTGGGAACAGATTATTATTATTATTATTATTATTATTTTGGAAACCCCCCCGGCAGCAGTAGGATGACTGCACGCACACACAGCGATAATCTCATTAAAATAAAACCCTATATTAGCTTAATCCTTGCCCTCAAAAGCCACCTAAATAAAAAACGTTGAACACATTTTGATTTCCACTACAATATTGGCAATGGCAACTCCCCAATAGTAAATCTTTCCTGCCCCTTTCCCAACTGTGTCAGGGTTGTCAAACCTCAGGCCAAATGATTATTTCATGGGTGTGTGTGTGTGTGTGTGTGTTTCCCATTCTAAAATTTGAATTGCCTCTCCAAAGGCTTACTTACTGGTTGTAAGAGCTTTAGATTAAAATGTGCCGGTAATTTAGGCACTGCCCCTTTTGCCTTCAGTCCAACCACTACTGGAATGTGGCCCCGAACAGCTTCTCAGAAATTGAAAGAGGCTTGACACCCTTGCTATAAGTGCCTGCTCTGCAGAATAGAACCATCACATTAAATATTTATTTTATTTATTACATTTGTATACCGCCCCATAGCCGAAGCTCTCTGGGCGGTTTACATAGGATTAAAAACAATTAAAAACAATATACTAAAATTAAAACAGCAAAAACATACAACATACACACAATCTATACATTTAAAAACCACATCAACACTTCAAAAACTCAAAAACAAAACAAACCCAGGCTCCTCAGATATTGCCAAATGCCTGGGAGAAGAGGAAAGTCTTGACCTGGCGCCGAAAAGATAACAATGTTGGCGCCAGGCGGGCCTCGTCGGGGAGATCGTTCCACAGAGAAGGCCCTCTCTCTTTATGTTCCCAGTGGTTGCAGGGGAGGAGGCATGGGGAGCTAAAATGTGATGGTGCTAATTCATACATCGAGTATTTTATAGATTGCTGCCATCAAGATGGGGATGTCTCTCTGGAGGGTGACTGTTTTGGTAGCATCCCCATGGTGACCATATTGTGCAATCTAGCTCTGTCTTGCAACACTTCCAAATGCATTTTGAGTGAATTTTCAAGGAGATTTGCAATTGTGGAGGAGCCATAAAGAATCTCTTTTTCTTTTTCCTTTTTTTACTTGTTCTGACTTTGTACGCAACGATAAGTCCAAGGATGTTCTAGCTTGATCTTGGATTATGATCTGGCTACAATAGTGTATGCTGGTAGAAGTCTAGAAGGGCATATGGCATGCCAGAAGCAATTGTGTAGTTCTTGAGTCTTACGTTGTTTTCACAAGGGCTGGCTCCCCCTGCAGAAACTGAGAATGTGTCCCAGAAACTTCAAGGCCTTGTCATGCCTGCGGTGGCAAAAAACAACAACTGGGTCAGCCCTGTGTGAGGGAAGTGGTGGTTTCTAAGGTGTGTTGAATTACCAAGAGATTTCCATGTTCAAAACCACTTGTAGAATTTTACATGAAGCACAATAAGGAAAGGAATGCAGACATTGAAACACTGATAGAATATCTCACCTCTAGACAGGGTACTATGTTTACCTGTCACTAGCATGGCCACAATAGAATTATGGGAAGAGCTTCAGCCTGGAGGATATTCCAAGTGACTTGAAATAGTTTTCATTAATGCCTGATTGGATATGCTAAAGGCAAATGCATATGGAATACAACGTAATACCTTGAAATAGAATATTTGGATTTTAAGTGGTTTTTTTTTCATTTTAGAAAGTGCAGTTTTCTACATCTTTCCTTTTTAAATTTCTTAATTATGCGGGTTTAAAATGTTCTATTTTTTCCTTTTGTTTGTATCAGACTCTGAAACTATACAATTCTAGGCAGCCTGGACGAATAGTTGTTCCTTCAGTTATTCTCTGGGAGAACAATGTTTTGGACTAATATTGGAAAAACTACGTCCTTAGAATTGCATAGTTAATTGTGTGGGTTTGGGGGGGAATGGCCTAGAAGGGGATCAGCCGTGCATGCTTTGTTGTCATTTTTGTTCCCCATATTGTACACCTAAATCACCTATTTAGGGCACAATCCTATATTGATAGACGGCAGCCTCTAAAGCCAGAAGCTGCCAGGTATCCTAATGCAGGGTAGCTGGAGCACAAAGGCAGTCTTGGCCTTCTTTCTCCAGCCGCCCTACATTTTTGCTAGACAGGTGATTTTGCCCATCTAGCTACGGCACTTCAGAATGGGAGGGAAGGGGGCCAAGGTGAGCATAGGAAACTGTATAAGGCAGCTTCCCCAGTCTCCTCCTCTTCCTGCTCTTGAGACTGCTCTCTTTTCCCTGTCTCCATGGACAGGTTTCTGAGCGTGGATAGGTGCAGTACTCTCCGCACCTGCACGGTTACTGGCTCCGAAGTCGGACCCAGCTCCGACCTCTGAGCCAGTAAACCGAACAATCCTATGGTCCCCCAGACACTGTCTAAGGGCCATAGGCTGACGATCTTAGAGAACCAGAAGTGAAGCCAGTTCACATAGGTGGCTGTGCACTGTTTAAAGAGAATAATAGTAGTCTTAACAAAATGTCTTGATATTCATCATTTTTGTGAACATTGAAAGATGAATTCACCTAGTTTCATTCAGTATATCGTCATTCAGCTATTCAAAACTGTGTTGCCTATAATAGCCCTTAATAAGCAGACCTTCGCATTTTCTCTCCCAACTGTCAAGTTTAAGTGACTTATGCCATTTTTTCGGTGGATTGCTCTTCGGCACCTGAAAATGTCCTTCAGTTTACTAGTTTTCTATAACCTTTACAGGTGTTAGGAGAAATCTGTGAACAAGGATATTCGGATGCGCTTAGATTCTTGAAAGAAAATGGTACGTCATTGTTTGCAATTTCAAATTGTGATACGGCTGGTGAACTAGCTATTAAACACAATATTAAAGATGTCTGTGCATTTTTGTAGATAGCAAAAGACACTGACCACTGTCACTCATGTCTTGGTAACCTCCAGATGACATAACTGTAATGCACATTGTTTGTGGCTGCCTTTGAGGAGTGTTCAGAAACTTCAGCGGGTTCAAAATGCAGCTGCTAGCATTAACTGGGATATATATTTTATGGAATCATCTTCACTGGCTCCCAAGCTGTTTCTGAACCCAATAGAAAATGCTGATTATGACTTACACATTCTGAGACATGGAATGCAGGAAATTCTTACTCCAAGATTTCCAAGTATAGGCTAGAAGGTCTTTGACCTAAGAGGTGTGTCATGTTACAAATCTTTATCTGCTCTTGCTGCTTTGTGCCCATCATGCTTTGGAATTAAAAAATACCATCCTGACAAAAGCTATTTTTATTTTGTCCCCACAGGTATACTGCATGATTCAGTTTCTGTTGACTTTGCCTTAACAAAGGAAAGCCACGAGAAATGTGCACAGCCCCCAGATTGTACTGATAAAAAAATAGTTGCAGCAAATCAGGACAAAAAAGAGATAAAACATGAAGAAATGCTTCTTGACCAAATGAAATTAGCTGCTTGGCCATTGGATAGAACCATTATTGAGAAACTACCTCCTAGACTTCATAAAGGTAAAATTCTAAAGTAACTTGCTGTTTTTATTGTAAAACTAAGTTGCATTAAATTATTTCAGTAATTAGTAATGGTAGATGCAAATAAAAATGGGAACAGTCCAGTCAAGGTTCAGCATTTGCATGCCCCAGATGATTTCAAGGGGAGAGTTCAGCACACTTAACTCTCCCACTGAAATCAATGGGACTTGATGGTTGACTTGCTCTGAAATGTTTATTGTTTTAGAAAACAATATTGTTTCTGTAACATAATTATTTGTGCTGGACTCTTCTTGGTCCTTACATAACTTGAAAGGAAAACATAGAAGACAAATTGTTTCGTTTCTTTTAGCGCTTTTCTCCATTGTCCTAACAAGCACTAGTTCTTCTTCGTGGTCTCTGTGCATCACACATATGGGCTCGCGCCGAGCCTGCTTCCGGGAAACTTAGCTAGCTTAGACTTTTGGCGGGAACCCCTCCCCCCACCATCCAACTGCTCAGGGCTCCCGCCTCTCCTTTTCCTCAGTTCTTCTTCGACCGCTTCGCCGTTAGCCTCGCGGGAGACTTCTCGGGTACGTCGTACCTAGTTTGAGAAAGAAGGATAGTTTATTGTTAGCTTAGGCTGTTTCTCTTTGTTAGTATAGTTAGTTAGTTAGCTAGTTTATTTTTTTTTAAAAAAAGGAATTTATATATATATATATTATTAGATATTCAGTTATTTTAGGCGGTCGCCAGCTTATGGCGCAGACCGCGTTGTTCCGGCGTTGCTCGCGGTGCAGGGCAAAAATCGCCCTCTCCGACGGGCATTCGCTCTGCCTTGTCTGCCTCAGCGAAGCACACGTCGTTGATTCGTGCAGCCATTGCATGCGATTTTCCAAACAGACAAGAAGAAATAGGGCAGACCGCCTCCATAGTCTGTTGTGGACAAAGGCATTATCGGCCGTAGATCAACCGCGTCCCTCCATGGCAAAGAAAGGGATCTCTGGGGAGAGTCGAAACCTCTCAAGCCCAGCATCTCCGGGTTCCCCCCAGTTGCGGGCGGCGGCACCGGCATCTTTAACGGGGCTTTCAATTGCCTCTTCCCCACCTCCGGCAAAGAAGGCAAAGAAACCAAAGCTGAAGAAAACGTCGACAGCGACAAAACCGGCTAAACAGCCGCTGGCATCAAAAAAATCAAGATCGTCGTCGATGCCATCTTCGACGTCGGTGAAAGTAGTCGCTATGGTGCATAAGTCTTCGTCGGTACCGATACATTCGTCGGCGCCGTCGCATCGTTCGGCATCGATTGCTTCGACATCGCAGACTTCGCAGCGACAAGATATCTCACCGACCCATTCGGCATCGAGACGGCGGACACCTTCCGTATCTTCTCTGCTGCGCACGCCGTCGACACCGAGGATGCATCCACAGCAACAGGCTCTGTCACCCTCTCGCTCGCTGCCCTCCCCTGGGCCAATGCCAATCCTTATTCCATCGGACACCGAGCGTACGGTACCGATGCGGCAATCGTCACCGAGCCGTCAGCAGGAGCCTCGACGTCGACATCGCTACCATCCCTCGCAGTCGAGGTCTCGTTCTCGATCGAGGTCACCTTCACGGGACTGGGAAGTCTACTCAGAACATTCCTGCTGGTCCGAGCGTAGTCGCTACCGGTTCGACCCGTACACGGGGCGTCGAATCCAGGAAGAACAGTCACCACCGCCGGTTCCCCCACGTAGGACCACCTCACTGAACCGTACTTCCGCTCGACGTCGAGCAAGCTCGACATCGACAGCTGCTCGCCCTCTGCACCGAACACCATCCAGGTCGCCACGACACCGACAGCCCTCGTAGTCGTTTGAGGAATATGCGTCGGACTCGTCATCAGCCCCATCGCCTCGTCCATCTGAGCCATCTCCTTTGGATACTGTTGGTTTCGAAGATCGGGCATCACCAACGATGGAGATGGGCAGTTTCACTGACCAAATGCAAAGACTGGCTCAATCTTTAAATATAGAATGCCAGCAGGTGGCTGACGAGTCAGATGATGGAATCTATGATGTCATGCATGCTGAGCCATCACCTCAATTGACCTTGCCAATGGTCAAAGCTCTCTTGAAGACCCTCAAGCAGTCCTGGGAGCGTCCAGCCACGGTGGGACCCACTTCCAAGCGCCTTGATGCAATCTATAAAGTGAGGGAAGCACAGGCGCCTTTTCTTTTTCAACACCCAAAGCCAAATTCGGTTGTGGTGGAGGCAGCGCAGGGCAGATCCGGTAAGGTGCATTCCGCACCGACAGATAAGGAGGGACGAAAACTCGATTCCTACGGGCGTCGTATTTATGCTTCGGCATCATTGGGCGTAAAGGTAACTAACTATATGGCGCTGATGGCGCGTTATCAGCTTTTTCTTTGGGAAAAGATTTCATCCCTCACCGATTACCTCCCCGACGATCAACGAGAGCTCGCTAGGGTCTTCCAAGCAGAGGCAATCCGGTTGTCTAAGCAAGAGTTGACAACGGCGCGGCATCTCACTGACTGTGTTTCCAAGGCCATGGTGGGTGCAGTTGCTTTGCGTCACCATGCGTGGTTACGATCAGCATCGTTACCACAGGAGACTAAAAACAGGATCGAGGACCTTCCATTTGATGGGGAGGGCCTCTTCAATATAGACACGGACACAACGATGGATACCTTGCACAAGGCTCGAATGACAGCAAAGAAAATGGGGTTTCAGCAACCTCAGCAGTCCTACCGGCCTAGAAAATGGTATAGGCCAGTCCCATACCAGCCACGGTCGCAGCAGGACAAAACACAGCGGTACCAATCAGCCTCAACACAGGCTTATCAGCCACGAAAGTCAGCCCCGCGTTTCCAGCACCGCAGCAAACAACAACAGCCTGGCAAGCGTCGTCTTTGACTTGGCGCTGCCTCTCATCTGCAACAACACCAACAAACTGCAGCCTTTTCTGCAAACCTGGGCGTCAATAACATCAGACGCTTGGGTATTGAACATCATAGCAGAAGGCTACAAAATAGAGTTCGAAGTCCCTCCTCCACTGGGCATCATTAGAATTACGCCGCCCTCGCTGACTTTAGCGCAGGAGACTACCACCCTTCTACAAAAAGCGGCTATCACGAGGGTTCAGCGATGTCACCTCAAGGCGGGGTTCTACTCCCGTTATTTTATGGTGCCAAAGAGGGACGGGGGACTTCGTCCTATTATGGATCTCAGAGAGCTCAACAAATTCATCTTACCCAAGAAGTTTCGCATGGTTACCGTGGCATCGGTCCTACCTATGCTGAAGAAGGGCGACTGGTTCACACTAATAGACTTAAAAGACGCCTATTTTCACATCGCCATTCATCCTGCCCATCGGCGCTACCTGCGATTTGTCATTGGGCGCCAGGCGTACCAGTTTTCCGTCCTTCCCTTCGGCCTAAAATCTGCACCAAGAGTATTCACCAAGTGCATGTCGGCAGTTTGCGCGCATCTACGGTCACACAACATCGACTTATATCCTTACCTGGACGATTGGTTGATCGTTTCAAGGTCCAGAAGTCAGGCGCTCGCCGACGTCCACGAGGTCATCTCTCTTCTCTCGTCGCTTGGGCTGCAGATAAATTACAACAAATCCATCACTCAGCCATCACAGAGGCTGCAGTTTATAGGAGTGACCCTCGACTCTACCGTGGGAAGAGCTTTCCTCCCTGCAGACAGGATAACCGCCCTGCAGCAGAGGGCGTTAAGTTTGCAAGGCCGTCCTCAAGCCTCGGCGTTTGCGATTCTCAGATTGTTAGGATTAATGGCGGCAGCAGTTTTCGTCGTCCGTTGGGCGCGACTTCGAATGCGCCCCCTACAGCAGTTCCTGCTCCAACATTACTCACCTATGCAAAACCCACACCGGCTAATACTTACCATTCCGCGCCTCGTCAAGGAATCCCTTCAGTGGTGGTCGGTCTTGCGAAACCTTTCCCAAGGCATGCAATTTGTACCGAGGGGGCCGTCTCGTATAGTAACGACGGACGCATCTCTAGATGGGTGGGGCGCTCACCACGGCGACCTGCTGACGCAAGGAAAATGGTCACCTTCAGAGACTCGCCTCCACATCAATATGTTGGAGCTACTGGCAGTCAGAAAGGCCTTACAAGCATTCTTACCTCATCTACAGGGGCATCATGTCCGTATTCTAACGGACAATACCACAGTGGTGTGGTATCTGAACAAGGAGGGAGGCACTCGGTCACGCCATCTATTGCAACTTGTGATGCAAATTCTAGAGTGGGCCATCTCCCACAATATACTTCTCTCAGCATTGCACATTGCGGGAAAGGAGAATATCAAAGCAGATCTTCTCAGCAGATCTTTCACGAACACGCACGAGTGGGAACTCGCAACACCCATTCTAACTCGTCTCTTCGCTCGTTGGGGCACGCCCGACATCGATCTCTTTGCAACGGCTGCCAATGCAGTATGCCCCGCGTATTGCTCCAGAGCGGGCATAGGGAACGCATCGCTGGGGGATGCGTTTCAATGGGACTGGTCGAGAGGTCTTCTTTACCTCTTCCCTCCGTTTCCACTAGTGGCCAGAGCAGTGACTGCGATCCGACGCAACAACTCGGACGCTATAATGATAGCCCCGTGGTGGCCGAGGCAACCTTGGTTCACGTCGCTACTCAGACTGGCGAAAGCGGAGGTTTGGAACCTACCTTGCCTCCCCGACCTTCTGTCTCGACAGAAGGGACAAATTCTTCATCCCGATGTCTACTCCCTACACCTGACGGCTTGGAGAATCCGTCGTCTTGGAGAGTCCTCGACCTGCCAGAACGAGTCAAATCTATTTTAGAGGCCTCACGGAAGCCTTCAACTAGGCTATCCTATAATAGAAAATGGAAACGTTTTCAGGAGTATGCGACTCTTAATGACTTTGATTCTTATACATCGGATATGCCAAAAATTATATCATTTCTTTATTCATTGCATGTCCAAGGCTTAAAGCCGGCTTCCATTAGGGTCTATCTGTCCGCAATCGCAGCCAACCATGGTTTGGTGAATGGTTTTTCTGTTTTTACCCACCCGATGGCAAGAGCCTTCTTAAAGGGGTTACAAAACTTGTTTCCTTCCATTCGGCCAGTAGTTCCACAATGGAGCCTTTCTCTCGTTCTCGCAGTTCTCACCTCCAAGCCCTTTGAACCGTTAGCAACGATTGATATTCGCTTGTTGACTCTTAAGACTGTATTCCTAGTTGCCATCACGTCTGCGAGACGTGTTTCGGAGTTAGCGGCACTGCTGATAGATCCTCCCTATTTACAGTTTTTTAAGGACAAAGTTGTGTTACGTATGGACCCTATGTTCGTTCCTAAAATTTCCTCCTCGTTCCACGTAAGTCAAGACATCGTTTTGCCCACGTTCTTCAATCCGTCGTCAGATCCCTTGTCTACAAAATTGCATGCATTGGACGTTAGAAGAGCATTGGCTTTTTATAAGTCAAGAACTGAAGCTTTTCGAAAATCTCGTAAGCTTTTCATTTGTTATGGAGGCCTGTCTAAAGGGTTGGCAGTCTCCCCACAGCGCATCTCCAAGTGGGTTGTCGAGACCATCGTCCTGGCGTACAAGGTTGTCAATAGAGATCCGCCCTTTCATCTGACAGCACATTCTGCAAGAGCGCAAGCAACCTCTTCGGCGTTGCTCCAAGGTGCATCGCTCACTGACCTATGCAAAGCAGCCACTTGGTCTAATGCTTCTACCTTTGTTAAGCATTATCGACTGGATGTCAGGGCCAGACAGGACTCCTCGTTTGGAAGAGCGGTCCTTTCTTCGGTTTGCCAGTGACCAACCAGCATGCCTACCCACCTCCGGTAAGTCTCTGCTTGTTATTCGCCCATATGTGTGATGCACAGAGACCACGAAGAAGAAATGCAGGTTGCTTACCTGTAACTGTAGTTCTTCGAGTGGTCATCTGTGCATTCACACAACCCACCCACCGTCCCCTCTTGGCATCGCTGCTTGTGATTGTCAATTGGTTCGCCATGCTTATTGTTTAATAACATAGTTGTGCCTTAGTTAAGAGGCCAAGCGGTCTCAGAGAACTGAGGAAAAGGAGAGGCGGGAGCCCTGAGCATGCACGGTTGGATGGTGGGGTGAGGGGTTCCCGCCAAAAGTCTAAGCTAGCTAAGTTTCCCGGAAGCAGGCTCGGCGTCGGCGCGAGCCCATATGTGTGAATGCACAGATGACCACTCGAAGAACTACAGTTACAGGTAAGCAACCTGCATTTACATTCCTCAGCATTGGTTTATACTAACAGAACATCATTAGCTCCAACACTAGGGCACTGTTGAATTTTATCCATTTTTAAAGAATTATTATTACATTTCTATCCCACCTATTTTCCTCTTGCAAGGAACTCAAGCGGCTTACATGGTCCTCCTCCTCATCTCCTCCATTTAATCCTCACAATAACCCTGTGGGGTAGGTTAGGCTGAAAGTCAGTAACTGGCCCAAATCACCCAGTGAGCTTAATGGCAGTGTGGGGACTAGAACTGGATCTCATGAGTCCCTGTTCAACACTCTAACCACTACACCACACTAGCTCGCCAGTATTTCTCAGTATTGGTATTTTAAGGCTATAACGCAGCCTTCCCTAACCTAGTACTCTCCAAATGTTTTGGACTCCCATCAGCCCTTGTCAGTATGGCTAGAAATGCTGGGAATTGTAGTCCAAGATACCTGGTGGCCCTCAAGTTGGGTATTATTATTATTATTATTATTATTATTATTATTATTATTATTATTACATTTATATCCCGCCTTTTTCCTCCAAAGAGGAACCCAAAGTGGCGTACATAATCCTCCTCTTCTCCATTTTATCCTCACAACAACAACCCTGTGAAGAAGTTTGGGCTGAGAGTCTGTGACTGGCCCAAAGTCACTCAGTGGGTTTCCATGGCTGAGTAAGGACTAGAACCCGGATCTCCCAACTCCCAGTCCAACACTTTAGCCACTACACCACGCTGGCTGCTATACACGTTGATTTCAGGGAGCATCATAAAGACTGGAAATTTTGGCTCATTTGTTGTGCTAATGTGAGCAATCAAATCAATCAATGTTTTTCCCAAGCTTCTGAATTAAATTGGGGGCACACAACTTTTACTTTTTAGAGGTCTACATTTTAGAATGTGAAAAAGTAAGAATTACCTGCCCTCAGAGAAGTTACCCTTTCCTTCCTTCCTTCCCTTCTGTTCTGATTGTGAGGAGACAAGTCCAGAATAGTGATTCCCACAGAGGCACAGTGGGCAGCTTCTTCTGAGGATATCTTAGCTGCATGTCTTCATCTGGAGTTCTAGTATAATCCAGTTGCACCTGAAGCACAGACTTGGCAGAAACTAACTAAAAATTATGGAAACTTTTGTCAGTAGGACAGTGGTATTGATGCTATGCCCCCTTCTGCACTTTGGAGTAATCAGCAGTAGCTTCTGAGTTCTGCCATGAGAAGGCCTGGTATGTCCTCTCCATGATTCCAGATAACGCTTGGTCCTTTTTACAGAATCTAGAAGCCATTTATGTTAATGTTCAGTTGGGATTAATGACTGTGTAAATGACAGCATTTCAGGAGGCTTGCAAAGAGAAATGTGGACTCTATGCTCAGCTTTCTAAATTTCTACCAATGCGACTGATGTCCTATATGATGCTCCCGTATACTCTGCCCGTCGAGTCAGCATATTTTGTGGCCTTAAGGTGAGTGTTATGACCTTGGAAGACTACCCTTTCTGTACTAATGCTTTTTCTTTGCACATCTCTTAAGTGCTCAAAGCTCTTCATATAATTTAATATCTCCATAATCCTTACAAGTAACATTTTAAGAAACGTGCTTTATTTGTAGACTGCTTTTGAATATGACTTTTCTTTATAAAAATTCCAATATCTTGCAAGAGAGGCCAGTCGCAGATGGGATGGTGTGGGTGGAGCAATATTGCTGAGAAGTAATAGCTTATGTGCAGTACAATCCTATACATGTCTACTCAGTAGTAAGCTCCATTGAGTTCAATGGGACTTATTTCAAGATAAGTGAGTACTTACTTTTTTGTATTTATTTTCATAAGCGGATTTGTGTGTGAAACTTGAAAACTTTTAAAAACCTATATTTTGATAGCAATATTGGTATGCATCTCAGGGTTGAGAAACGGCATATGGGAACGAGTGCGCAAAGCATTTGTATAATTATTACCAACCTTTAAAAAGAATACATTTTCCCCAAATACTGTAATACAGAGAGAGCGCAAATTAAACACAGTAGCTAACCATAGATTATGATGGAAAACAGGGTGGATACAAAATCAATGATTTTTTAAAAAAATATAATAAAAAAAATCAATTTTTTAAAATTTAAATCTGATTTTTTAAAATTTAAATTGGATTTTTGTAATACAATGCTTTTTGAGGGAAAATCTATCTAAAAATAGTTTTCTATTTTATTTATTTATTTATTTATTTATTTATTACATTTGTATACCGCCCCATAGCCGAAGCTCTCTGGGCGGTTTACATACATTAAGATACATTATAGTCCATCATGAAATAAGGATTAATTTTTAATTATGTAGCATGAGGCTGTATATTCATGCAATGTTTAAATTTGTTGGTAAATGAATTCCATTAACCCATTCACAATGTCATGCTCTTCCAGAGGTCTCTGTAAGATTATTGGGCAATTATTCTATCTAGAAGATATTATCACAGCTGCTTGGTTTTACAGTTCACAAAACTGTGAATTTGTGTCTGCAGAGATCACAATCCCATTGTTCCTTTGCAAATCTATGTACACAGAATCACTCCCTTTACCTCTTCAGTGCTAAGTTTCAAAAACAATTCAGTGAA
Source organism: Anniella stebbinsi (assembly GCA_029215795.1). Classification (NCBI taxonomy): domain Eukaryota; kingdom Metazoa; phylum Chordata; class Lepidosauria; order Squamata; family Anniellidae; genus Anniella; species Anniella stebbinsi. The sequence continues at coordinate 98,011,031 of JARDYH010000003.1, forward strand.
TAGATTGTTAGGAGTGAAATAGATCTGCGCAAGAAGCTAAAAATGATACCTGCATCTGCTTGAAAATATTAAGATTATACCAGCAAGAATGAGTCTTTGGTAACTCTGAGTTATGTAAAATATGTATTAAGCTTATCGCAAGGAAGAGAGCACTTTTTTGGGGAGGGAAGTCACATGATTAAATCTAGTCTTTCTGAGTAGTGATTAAAATCGTGATTTAAATCATGATTTAAATCAAATTGATTTAAATCAAATCCACCCTGCTAGAAAAGATTGAGGGGAGAAAATGAGCCGATGTCAATAAGTAGCTTTTGTAAATAGTTTGTTTCCTCCTTCATCCTCAAATGGCATTTATTCAAATCTGGGATCTTTCTGAAACTTTATTTCCTTTCGTTCCTGCAGATTAGTAGACTGGTTTCCTGATATTCCTGATGACGTGCGATGGATGCAGGGACAGCTCTGTCAAATTATGGGTGCAGTGTATTCAAAAGCAAGGGAAAGGCTACTGAGTATTCCCAGGTATATCTTGTGCTGCTACATCTATTTTGATGGGTTGCTGTTGGCCTGGGGCAGATATAATTCTTCTGATTGCTTAATCACTGTTAGGGGATGGGGAGTGTCGTCTGGACATTTGCACTTCCTTCCTCTTCCTCCCCTCTCATGTCTGAAACCCCCCCTCCCTTTTTTGGCAAAACTCTTTGGGCCTGTTCAGACGACACACTAAGCCATGGTTAGGCTGCTAACCTTTTTGCAGCAAATGACTAGTGAGCGTGTTTAAACCATGGTTATGTAGCCACCATGGTTAGGAATGGTTCACACCATGGTTATGTAGCCACCATGGTTAGGAATGGTTCACACGACATGCTAAGCCGTAATGTTTAGCTCAAAATGCTTAACCACTGTGGCTTAGCGTGTCATCTGTACAGGTTATACTGAGTCTGGAGCAACATCAGATGTGATGTGAATTGCATGGAAACAACTTATATGCACTTATAAAAATGTAAATTGCAGCGGGAGAAAAGGAACAGTATTGGGACTGTGGAGAGGAAAGTTTACCTTCCTTCCTGCCACGGTTCCAGTGAAAAATCACCCTTCCCTCCAAAATCTCAGGAGGGACTCAATCTCCCATTGGTACCGATAGGCTAATAGCATCAGCAGCTGTCAGGACTATGGAATGGAAGGGATAACCTCTCCTGCATGCCACAGATCTGATCCTACCTGCTGACAGCTGAGTTGTACAAGCAGAGGTCTGTTCATATGTTCTGGATCCAACTCAGTAACTTTGAAATATGCATGAAGTTGTAGTGAAAGCAGAATTATTGATACATTGACATAGATGTTACCATGTTATAAAGATGAATACAGGGAGGAACTGTAAATTAAAAATACCTATTCAGTCATCTACTAGGAAGAATTACTTTATTCTTTTTTTAACAGTAAAGAAAGTGGTGCCTTGCTTAGAAAATGCCAGGCTGCACCAGTGAACACAAGTCTTCACTCTTCCTATATCCCTCCTAAGATGTCTCATTCTTCCACACACCTTGAAGAATGGCTTTGGGGACTTCCCTACTGTGAAGACTTACCAAAGAAGGAAAGTGCAGTTGGTGTTAGTGAAGGCTTTGACTCCATTTGTTCTCTTTTCATGAACTCCCAAGAATCTGGGGTGGAAGTAGATTTTGACTCTTCCTCTGAGAAGAGTTTCCAGACTGCATCTGAAGAGTAGCTTGAGAACTGCAGCATCAGAAAAAGACATCTCAATCAGGAAGGCATGTGTTGTTCTAGCTTCTTACCAAATAGTCTTTTGGATGCCTTTGTTTACAATAGATGGCAAATTGCCTTTGGGGGATCTTTTGTGGAAAGATAAATGTGCTATTCTGGTCTACCTGATAATGGATTAAGGGTTAAAAAGACCCTTGTGCAATAGAACATTGTTTACCCAAACAAGATTTTCAGCAGGAAAAAGAATGATCTGAACCTTCCTCTGTTGATGTTTTTATATTGGGATGAGCATTTGTAGCAAAATTGTAGCTTTTTAAAGTATTTAACTTTTTAAAATACTCTTTGTTTTTCCTCTTTGTCTTTTTAAATTGTTTTAGCACTTGAGCAAAATGAAACATCTTGTACTTAAAGGAGTAGGCATACAGGAACTTTTTGGAAGAGCTCTAATGCTTTTACTTGCCTTATGTCTAAATATATTGTACTGGTGTGAAGTATTGCTGTCTCAATTACGCTCCCTTTTGTGAAGTTTCCTTTTCAGGGCCACTATCTAGCAGCAATGTGGGTTTTAACAAGCATTGTTCCCTGTCTTTTTGTTGGGGTTGGAGCAGAAATTGTAGATTTACTCCAGACTTTAGGATGATACATATGTGCCGGTCCATGACAGGGCATCCTTATGCAATAAATCCAATCCCAATGAACAAGATTATACTTTTAAAATTATTGGGGGAAACTACTTACAGCTCTTTTTCTCTTAGAGAAGCCATTGATTAGAAGCGGAATTCTAATGCAGGTGTCATAAAGGCATGTATTGTACAGTGCCCTGATGAGGAGTAAATAAGTAGAGAGTTGCAGAGTGACTTGGAGGTTGTGGAATTTAAAAGGCTCCCATTTGCTCTTAAATGTTCCCAGATTAAGAACTAAAACAAGAAAGTCTGAAAAATGAACTGTGTGAGTTCCCTGGAGTAATCACAGGAATCATAATGTTCTAGGTTTCACTAAATTCAAACCATTTTTAGCCTAGTCTTTAGTGACAAAAATGTGGAAGTGTGCCAATTTATTATATTATGGCTTTAAGTTGCCTGTTACATTGGGGGCTGACAGAAGAGTTAAATCACAAACTATTTTTCAAGTGGTTTTAATTTTAGCAGAACATGTTTTGGTAATTAACATAAATAGTCTCTCTCTGAAATACTTGATACCATATTGAAAGTATGCATGGGTACTCCTTGCTTCACAATTTTCATTACTTAAAGTGACAAGGATATTAATTTATGGCACAGGATTTAATCTTATCTTCAGAAATTAGACCAGTCCTATAGGCAGTTAAGCACTCCCCACTCCCAGTCTGGCTAGTTTTAGGACTGGTTTGGTGTGATGTTCTATTATTATAATGGTGTGAAATTGTTGTATTATTACAATGGTCTAAGAGCCAATCAAGTGGAGAATGGCAAGGGGCTGTTTAGTTATGAATAAAGTAAGTTATAAGTTGGCAAACATCACTGGAGTGGTACGTCTGATTAAAACCTCTTGTATATTTTAAATTCTTTTAATTGACAACTTTTGGTAGGTTTACGTTTGACCAAAAATTAAGCCGTCTTTCAGTTGTGACTTTATAATGAAAACCTAAAGAAGTGTTATATTTCAGGGGCAGAAATTACACTATGGCCCCCTCTACAAGAGTTTGCTTTGACGCCCAGTTCCCCGATTATGTGCATTTCCTGATAAGTGTGTTTACGCCTAATACCTATACACGAGAGGCGCTGAAGAACATTACTGGCTGTATAAAACGCTTTAAAATTGTTTACATGCTGAGAATCGCATGCAAATGTCGCTGAAAGTAATGCACTTTGTCTCGGGGAACTGCCCAAACAGGTTTCCCTCCCTTTATTCTCCCCGCCCACCAGAATCTCCCGCCTTTGGTTACCTGGGTTACTTGCCTGGTTAACCTGTTCGGCTACCTCTCTCCCCCACCCCCTTCGCCCGATTGCCATTTGAAGTGACCTGCTCAGGAGTAAATGGGAATGTGCCTCACATACACGCATGCCAAAACAGACAGGGGGATGCTGCTTCCCCCTCTTCTTCCCAGCGAGCTCAACTGTTGTAAAGCATACGCACGCACGCACACACAGCTCATGTCAGGAACCCAGCAAGAAGCGAGGGGACGATATGTCTAAGCTGATTGCTAATTATGCACATATCCGCACATCCTTCCTACCCCCTTTACTTCTCGTGAAACCACTTCCATCTGGCCCCGTGTCTCCATGAATGACATATTCCATCAGGGGAGTTAAAATAAACTTTATTTTCAATTCACATTGGGTCTCGTCTTCCTGGAGCTTCCATCCAGAGAGCCAGAGAACAAGGAGGAAGTTGCAAGCAGGAGACAGGAAATAAAACTAAACGAAAAAGTGGGAGGTGTTCCCAGCGAAGGGGCAGTTCTATGCATGACATCAAGACCACAGTCCGCCCACTCTGATCGTTAATGCGCCTCCGCAGAATGTTGTTTGCACGGACATAAGGTGCTCTCACTCCCGTGGTAAATTAAAACTCGCTATTTAGCACGTATTTGAAAATGCGCGTAATAGGAGATAAAAAGCGCCTGGACCCCTGATTTGCGCTCCGCTCTTGTAGAGGTAAATTTGGTAATGCACCTTGAAAGAGCTTTAAATCGCTCTTGTAGAGGCACCCTACTTTAACAGGTTGGTAAAAGTGTTTTCCAAAGTGTCACATTCTTAATAATGATGAAATTGGCTTATTTATATGCTTATTGGTGCTATTTCATCCAAGATACGGGCTTTGACACATTGCTGTATATGATGTCTGGTTGTATTAATTCCTTTCATAATCTTTACTGTATTTTCAAAACAAACCACTAGTAATCTTGCTACAGCCACTAAAGTTTTTAAAGTAGCAAAATAAAACACACAATGTTTTCAGTGTTCATTGTTTATAATAGCAGATTTAACCTGAGAGACCTTAACAGCTTGATGTGCTCTAAGAATGCATTGTATTTGTGTACTGTTTTAATGCAAAGATCCCCAACCTTTTTGGGCCAGTGGGCTCATTTGGAATTTTGATGGTGCCATGGACACTCTTATACAATCGCTGCCCTGGGAGGGAGGCTTACCCATTCGCAAAATGACTGCCACTGTGAACATAGCCAGTCACAAAACACCAATATCCCAAAGGCAAACTGGGGAGGCTAAAAGAAATGTAATTGCCCAAGAATCTAAATACAAGGCATAGGTATGGTCCAAACGTCAAAACAAATTCACTATTTTGACTAGTTTTCTGCTTCAACACCCATTTCACAGAAGACAAATTGATGAGGCTCCCAGACACTTGAGACGGCAAAGGAACTGAGTATAAGGCAGAGGTGGGGTTGGAGCCCCAAATGCTAGACTACATAATTGCCGCACATAACAAAATGCCATTTCACAGAAGGCAAAACTGGTGATGCACAGAGAAACACACACAAAGTTCTGAGTTCCACCCTTAACGTTTTTCCCTTTTGGGGGTAAATTATTTAATTAAAAAGTTAATGGAAAACTGAAAACCAATACACAAAGTATTTTGTGCCCCCCCCCCCAAATTACAGTGTGGCAACATTTTATTGTGAGTGGGGTCATATTTATTTTTGAAATCTACATTATTCCACAGGACAAGAAACATTCTGACATGTGAAGTATTTGATGGAGCCTACTTCTAATTGCTTGCTGCTGCAGTCAATGCTAATCCAGAAAGATATGGGAGGGGGTTGGGGTTGGAGGGAGTACAAAGTATGTGTGTACATATATAAAAGGATTATAGCTGTACTGCAGCAGCTATCTCCAGCAAGGAACTTGGGTCCAGAGTTCTTTTCTCAGCCTCTCAAAAGCCAAACATTTTCTTGGCTGCAATGAAAATTTAGAGAGAATATGGAAAATAGCATTGGGCAAGACTTTGCTTTTTTAAAGAGTGACTTAAGTCTGTTTCCAGGCAAAATTGTTTAGGTGTAAGCATTTGCTACTTGTGCTAGATTCATCATGAAGAAGAGCTATTTTTTTCCTGATGAGTTCTGACCTTCAATTGGAGAAGTGCTTATAAATTTATTCAGACGTTATATGACTAACGAATAAAATATTCAAAAGCTGCAAGGATGTCCAGACTGACACAATGGCTGAATTCTCAGTTGCAGACAGAATTCCTTAAACTTTAAAAATAAGATTAGTCTGAGGAATTTAGTAGTTCTGCAAGAAGCAAAGGTAGCTGTGTTGACTCTAAATAAATTTGCAAAATCCATTTTAGGGTAATGCCTTTATTATACCTTGTGGCTGTACAACTTCAGGTTTTCCCACCAAATGTGGAGAAAAAGTTGTGGGCTACCTCACCTATGTCACCAAATGTGGAAAAAACATGTAGGTTTTCCCATCACTGTTCCCTTTTTAAAACTTTGAGACTTGGGTCTGTGGAAATCCCTGCCTCAAAGCCTTCTCAACTAGAAAACCTTGAGCTGCTGTCACCCAATCAGCCCTCTGTATTGTTTAAAAACCCAGTAGCTGGGCTCCTGTGGTGTAGGAATGGAATCAACACTGAAACTTGGAGGCCCACAATGGTCGTTGCAGGAAGAGTGGTGGAGACATTTGTTGCTAAAGGGGCTTTTTTGCCCATCTTGCTGAGGTGTTTCAGAAGGAGGGGAGGGTGGAGAGGTCTCAGAATAACTTGTATCCTGACCTCTCCAGTCTCCTCCCTGCTCACTGAAATGCTCCCTTTCCTTGAGTTCCTGGCCTTGGAGAGCAGCCAGTATAGTATTTTCTTCACTGGCTATGAGGGGTTGGGGGCCAGAGTGCTGTCCCCGACCTTGGTTTGGGAAATTGAAATATCCTATGGCCCCTCAGATGGTGTCTAGGGGCCATAGGATTGCTCCCTGAGGTTTATTAAAGGAATAGATCTCTGTGGCACAAGATGGTAGCCTATGGCACTCTACAGCATGACAGCCGGGATGCTGAGGCATAGTCCTCCAATGCTACTTTCTTGAACCGTCCTTGCAAGTAGGAGCAGAACCACTGTAGCATATTGCCTCCAATTCCCAACTCACGTAGACAATCCAAAAGAATACTGTGATCAGTGGTATCAAACACCACAGAGAGATCAAGCGAAATCAATAGAGTCACACTCCCTCTGTTTCTCTGGTTATCATCCATCAGGACAACCAAATCCAGTTCTGTCCCCAAGCAAGGCCTACATCCAGATTGAAAAGGGTTGAGATACTCAGCATCCTCTAAGAAAGTCTGCAATTGTCCACTCCCCACCCCAAGCATCTTGCCCAGAATAGGGATATTAGTGGTAGTTAGTATAAATCTCTGGATCCAGGGAGGACTTATTCAGGAGTAGACAAACCACTAACTCTTTCAAGATACTGGGCACCACCCCATCACTCAAGACACACAATCCCCACTCCCTGGATCCATTCAGCCAACCCCTCCTGGCTAGCTCAAAAAAGTCAGGATGGGCAAGGATCGAAAGGGCAAGTCATAGCTTAGGTTGAACATAAACAGCTACAAGCATCTTGTCTACATCCTCAGGCCTCATAAACTGAAAATGATCCCATACAGCTGCACCAGATGGTACATTGGACACCTCAGCAGGTACTACAAGCAGCGTTCAAGTTGACATTATCCTCAAAATGCATCACAAAATTATCACAGCAAGCCTTCAAGGTCTTCAACATAGGATTTATTAGGAAATGGATGATTACTTGAGGATGCAATTGAGGCCTTTGCTGCCTGCACTGCCATGCAGTAGGGCAATTATGCACTTCCGTACATTCAGTTGGCCTCACAACAAATCTAGCCATCTCCCAGACCGTTTCATCGTCTGGAGCTCACTAGAGAATCAGGGAGTACCTTGGGCTCCACAGCACCAGAGGGGGCACCCCGGAGCGATCAGGTCAACAGCCCAGTGTGTCTCACCATTCCGTAGTGTGGCTAGAGCCTTGACAGGACCACTGGTTTGGCTACTGGAAATTCTCCCAGCACATCCGGGAATCCATCAGATTCCATAAAGCATGCATGGGGGGGGGGGGCATCTTAATGGGTCCTCCACCCCAGCACAGGGAGACTGGCACTGTAAATTCAAACTTCACCAGATAGTGGTCTGACCAAGACAATGGAGTAACCTACACACACAATGTCTGGACCAGAATCCATAGTTGAGCAATACTGTTGTTTGAACCAACCAGAATTCTGCAAAACTGTGCAGGGTTTTGAGTTCTACAGAACACATCATCAGGCTAGATAGTGCCAAAAGCAAGGGGATTGGGGAAGAAAAAGCAACGTTAAAAAAAATTAGCCAGATGTGGTGGCTATGGAATCATTGCTTTCAAAAAGAGCCCCCAATGTTGCCCTTTAATTGTAAAGATAATGAATCAGAACACATTTTGCAAATGAAGTACCTCAAAACATAATAAATGTACATGTCTTTTTCAATTAGCAATTAACATTTGTATTTAGTGTGTCACTTCATTACCTTCCCTCCCTCCCTCTTTTCCTCACATGTTGTTGATTTAGATAGTAAACCACTGGCAGCCTTTTTATGCCTTTAGTATTGCAAGATAGGAATGCACTTCATTTCTGTTTTGAAAACCTGGGCTCTGAATTATATGGAAAGTTCTTATTCTTATGTTACAGGCAATCCAAACCTGCTCCTATTCATGTTAACTTGGAAAGGTTTCTCTGAGTTGGGTGTGCCTGATCCAATTAAATGCGATCACAACTGTAGATCATTCACACATTTTATTTAGTGATCAAACTGAATGTTTTGATTCATTATCTTTACAATCTTTACAAGGTTGTTTTGTTTTGTTTTTGTAGTTTTTTTGAAGTGTTCAAGTGGTTTTTAAATGTACAGATTGTGTGTATGTTGTATGTTTTTGCTGTTTTAATTTTTGTATATTGTTTTTAATTGTTTTTAATCCTATGTAAACCGCCCAGAGAGCTTCGGCTATGGGGCGGTATACAAATGTAATAAATAAATAAATAATAAATAAATGTTTAACACCGGGATAAAATTGCCTTAAAACGCACACAGCCATACACAAGTATTTGTATTCCAGTTCTAGCCTCGTACCTGGTGAAAAACAAGAGCCTGATTATGAGAGCCTCCACAGATTAAGGGCACAATACGATTAAAGGTTTAGCAGGATCTGGAAAAAATGTTTAATTTGAGCTGGATTGAGACCAAAGTGTCCCAACTGTTTGTCCCTTCCCAGGACACTGGACTATCAGAACATAACAAGAGCTATGCTGCATCAGACCAAGGATCCATCCAGTCCTACATTTTGTTCACAGTGGCCAATGTGCTTCTCACAGAAAACCCACAAATAGGACATGAGTGCAAGAGTGCAAGAGCAACCAGCTCTCAACTAGGGACCCACAAGCAAGACATGGTGCAACAGCATCTCCAGCAACTGGTGTACATAGATGTATTGCCTCTGATACCGGAGGTAGCATATAGCCACCAGGACTAGACGCTATTGATAGCCGTCTCATCCATGAAATTGCCTAAGCCCCCTTTAAATTGGTGGCCATCACTACGTCTTATGGAAGTGAATTCCATAGTTTAACTATGCGCTGTGTGAAGTACTTCCTTTTATCTGTCCTGAATCTCCCACCAACTAGCCTCATGGGATGATTCTGGGTTCTAGTAGCATGAGGGAGGGAGAAAAATGTCTCCTTACCCACATTCTTCACACCATGCATAATTTGCGATAATACGATAATGTACCTATCATGAGACTTTGGAAATTAATTTGCAGGCTGCTTGTTTCGTCAGTTATTGGCTTAGTTCGGACAACGGAGGGGGAAAGAGGCAACGGACGGTACGTTATTTTTGTAAAGTGGCTGAAAGTCGGGGCCTCATAGTAAGTGATGGGGCTCCGAAAAACAATGGAGCAGCCCATTGTTTTCCCCCCCAGTTGCTTAATAACATACTGTCTGTTGTGTGTGCGTTGTGTGTCGCCTGACACATGCCACAATAAGCAACACAACTGACGGTTGCCTCTTCCCCCCTCCGTTGTCTAAAGTGTCCTCTGAACTAAGGCATTAATAGGTTAGAGACCCAAATTTCAGGGCTACTCGCAGAATGGCTATACCGCTTGCTGTCTGGTAAAGGTTCCAGGCCCCGCCCCTTATCTTCCTGGCTCTCACATCACATTCTCGAAGGTCTCGCAAGACCTCTTCTGCTTCCTGCGGTCCAATCACAGAAGGAGCAGAACTACCCACGTTTCGTTCCGTCTGCTTGATAGAGATACAAATTGTAGAAATCAGACACTTTTGTGACTCTGTAGTTTTTGCTGCAATAGATCAACACGGTGAGCTCTGGAAAAAATAGTGGAGTCACACTAGCGCCATCCTTATTGAAACCTCCAGGTGACAACTGATGTGTTTTTCTACACCTCTGGGAAGAACTTAGTACAGTCGGCCGAGACTAGGCTGACGAGTGTTACCCAGAGGACCTTCTCTTCTGCTGCTCCCAGACTGTGGAATGACCTGCTGGAGGAGACTCATCAACTTAAACAGTCTTTTAAAATTTAGGAAAGCTGTAAAGACTGATCTCTTCCGGCAGGCATATCTAGTGGAATTTTAGAACGTTTTTAGGATGTTTTATTGCTATTTTAATAATGTATGCCATGTTTTATTCAGTTTTATGTATTTTATCATATATTATATTTACTGTTGTTCCCTACCTCGATCTAAACGGAGAGGCGGGTAAGAAATATTATTATTATTATTATTATTATTATTATTATCATCATTATTCAGTTCCGATGCAAAGTCTATGGGTTTCTCCTGTGAGACCATAGAGATAAGAATCTTTCTAATTCATTCAGAACCCCACTTCCCGTTTCCCCTCTCCAATCTGCGACAAGTGAGAGTTATCAATACAAACAGAAATGCAGTATATTTTAGGACAGATCTTTTAGCAGCTTATCCATTCAGAAAGAAAAGATAGCTAAGAAAATAGAGTTCCTGCTGGTTCTCATTTAGGCCTTTTTTCATGCAGGAAAAAATAATGTTGGTGAGGTTTTGAAACATTTACATTGCAATCCTATTCCCATTTATTTGGGAATGAGACCTATTGGAAGTTAACGGTACTTACTTCCAAGTAGACATGTATGGAACTGTACTGTCAGAAGCGCGATGTGTCTGCATGCAACCGGGCACTGGATCGGGGAAGGAAAATGACCTGGGGAGGGCAGTTAAGTAGACTAATTTTGGCAGCTTGGAGGCGTGTATATACATGTATATATGCATGGTTGGAAATCCAAATCAGTCTTCCCCGACCTGTAGTCCAAATGTGTTGGACTACAATTACTCACACAAAACAGGAAGAGGCAGTCCTCACACAAAGACAAAACACACAGTAGTGGATCCCTGATGTGTGTATGGGTGTGTTTAACCACTATGGTAAACTATATATCAATATGCTACAATCAAGAAAGCTTATTAATATGTCTGATAAACAGTTTGGCTTACTAGACAATCATATGTAGTACTTAACAGTGTTATTTATTAATTCAATTGAACACCATGCAAAGGTACACAGTAACATACACAGATGCACATGCAATTATGCACATGCACTGATGTACACACAAGTGAACATAAAATGCACAGGTGCACACACAAGTATGCACATACACTGATGCACAAACATGTGAACAGACGGAAATACTGGTTTGTATTGAGCCATTTCAAAATTCTTCTTCAGTGACTGTGCAGTATGCCATTTGTATCAATAATGTTTGTACAACTGGTTTTAGAAAATATTCAGTGTCAAAACTTAACATATAGTAAAGATTTATCAATATCCAATATGCCATCAAACTTAACATGTAGCTAGCAAAGTTTTATCAATGTTTCATTGTCCATATTTCAATCTGAATGGTCTTTGATCCCCATTGTAGACAGGACATCAAGCTGTGTCTGGAACAATATATTTAAACATATAGACATTATGCCATTGTACAAACAATCATCATTTGTTATTGGGTTTAATCTAGAATTAATCCAGTTATACTGTAATATTTTAGTTAAGCATAAGACTAGAACCATCAAACATCCCACACAATAATAAAATTATTATTACAAGGTATATAACTACCTATTGTTGGTGTCCTTTGAACCTCAATGCATCTATCTCAATAGGGAGAAGCATGTTACATTCAGGAATGAATCCCACAAATATATGTATGTAGAGTACAGTGAGTTAACACCTGAAACTGATTCCCATACTCAAATTAGAGGAACCACATGAGAAACTAATCATGACTAATAGTCAGAATGATTGATTCAATTTGAAGTCAATAGATTCAATATAAAGTCATATAGGGCAGCTATCCCCCATTAACTAAATGTACATGCAAAATGGAGAAGCCACTAGTGGTTAAACACACCCATACACACATCAGGGATCCACTACTGTGTGTTTTGGACTACAATTACTAGCATCCCCCAACCATTCGGGGGGTGGGGGTGGGGGTGGGGAGAACAGGGTTCAGCACTTTAGTTATTTTAAAGTTCTGGCTGGTTTTGACTGAAACTCAGAATAAATTTACAGCCCCACTGAAATCGGAGCTAACATAGGGTGACCCTATGGAAAGGAGGACAGGGATCCTGTATCTTTTAACAGTTGTGAAGAAAAGGGGATTTCAGCCATTGTCATTTGCACACATGCAGAACCTGGTGAAATTCCCTATTCATCAAAGCTATCTGGTCAAGAGGGCAGGGCTCCTGCAGCCTTAACTGTTGTGATGAAGAGGGGATTTCACCAGGTGTTGCATGCCTACAAATGACACTTGCTGCAATCCCCTTTTCTATACAACTGTTAAAGATACAGGAGCCCTGTCCTGCTTTTCATATGGTCACCCTAAGCTAACAGCCTCCATGGTTTGGTTTTGTATCCTCATAAAACAGCCCCTTGAAATCTGCAGTAGAGGACACACATGGCCACCCTCTGCAAACCCCTCCCTCCCGCCATGTGGGGCCCACGAGTTGATTCCAATGTGAGTCTAACTTAGGTCCCATTCATTTCAATGGATCTATTCTAAGCAGGATTGACATTGGACACAACCCATGGGCTGCATTGACTGGCCTCCCTCTACCATACATAGATTTCTGGAGTATTTCATGAGGCAGCTATTGTCTGATAATCACTTTCCAACCCCTATAGATATTGGTACAATAAATGTGTAACTCTGCTCTAGATTGTCATGGTTTGTTTTTGTGTATAAATATGTATATATATATATATATATATATATATATATAAAATTGTAAATGTAACTCTCAACCTATGTAACCAGAAATAACAAAATAAAATATATATTAAAATGTCCAAAAATAAAATGTTTTAAAAGGCATTTTCATGAAATAAGACTTGACTTTAGTCACGGCTGTTCTTTGCTACCTTTTGCTTGTGTGTTTGTGTTAGGGGTGGGGTGGGGGCGGTGGCGCAGAATACGCTGCTAACCCACCACTTTGTTGATTTTAATAATGTATTAACTTTATATGCTTTTAATCAGTTTGATGTATTTTATATGTATTTTATATTGTTTTTACTGAAGTTGTTCCCCGCCTCGATCTGGAGGGAGAGGCGGGTAAGAAATAAATATATTATTTTTAACAGCTTAAGTTGAGGTTTTCACTGACTTTGTGGCCAGGCTTAAAAAGTTGAAAATGTTTTAAATATCTGCCGTTTTGTGTTTTATGGTTTTAAATTTTGTATATTGACTTTTTAATGTTCAGTCTTTTAATTTTTGTAAGCCGTCCAGAGAGCTTCGGCTATGGGGTGGTATATAAATGTAAATAATAATAATAATAATAATAATAATAATAATAACAACAACAATCACAGCTGTGCTAAAAATCCTCCGGGGAGACCCCCCCCCCAAAAAAAAGGCCATCGAAGAGAACTCAGAGGTTCCCTTCCGAGGAGATGAGTTAGTCTACAGTTTTCTTAGCTCTATCATTTCCCCCCACACACACACCCGGAAGTTTAGAATTTCTATCACGTCGACCCCTTTTCTTGTCTCTATGAGACTCCCGCAGTTGCGTCCCGTTTGGTTCTGGTCGGACTGGCGGCTTCCGCCCGGTTGTAAGGCTCGACCAATCAGAGGGGCTCCGGGAGGGCGGGGGGAGACAGCGTGGCGGCGCTGCCTGACGTCCTTGTCATCGTGGCTGCTGGGTGAAGCTGCTGCCCGCCCGTGAAGCGCCCGCGGGTCGCCGCTCTACACACCCTGCCCTGCGCTGCCCCTCGCGTGGCGTCCCTGCAAGACCATGGGGACGGTGCACGCGCGGGTAAGGAGGCCCCACCTCGGCCTGGCTCGGCTGCGACCTTGGGCACCCAGGGAAGGCGGCAGGGTCAGAAGGGGCCGCCCCTGTTCACTGCTCCCGCCGGTCCCGTCCGCCTTCCTCCCCCAGGAACGCCGCCCCTGCGCCCCCTTCTGCTTTTTAAGCTTGTCAGCCCCCCCCCCAAATTTTTTAAAAAATCCTGTGCTAAGTTCTTCTGAGCATATGCAGAGTTCCTCTTTCTTCGAAGGAGAAAGCCTTTTTTTTAAAGTGCCTTTGAGCATGTGCAGCGTATCTGCTCTTTGGGAAAGGGATGTTTCCCTGCCTGCCTGGAAGTTGTTTGGGTGCAGGGCCGTGCGGGAGGGGGGCAGTGGGGCCAGGTGGTCTGCGACCCACATTTTGAGGGGGCACTCCGACTTACGCTACTGCTTCCGGCTCATCGAGAAGCTAGGAGCCCGCCTTGCGGAAACGGCGCAGGAGCCGTCGGTCGTGAAATTCCGAATGTGAAGAAGGGATGCCTTGCATGTTCAATAAAAGTGCTTCCCGTTACCTTTTTTATAAATCGTTCTAGTTCATAGATGTATTTAGCACTGAATCAGTGCCACGGATTAGAAATACTTAATGAGCAGTTTGAAATGGGAGGAGGGGGCACACACTTCCCATCTGGCCTGGGCGTATCACCAGCTCTGCATGGCCCTGTTTGGGTGTGCTGTGGAATCTGGTGTCTGGCACCTCCGCTTCAGTTTGTTTGCCTCCTGTGGCCCCGAACTTGCCCAATGCCCTGCTGCGTGAGTGGAGGCCTAAAAGAAGAGGAAGACAACCAAAGGGAGAGAGGCTGTCCTGCATGGTAGCTGGGAAGCTAAGCACCCTTAACAAATAATTCAGCAAAAGGGTACCACTCCCCATGATTCTTCTGATGGGGTGGCAGAGCATCATGTAGCAGCACAAGCATTGTATGCTTGCGTTTCGTCTGACCCTTGTTTACACCTTTGTGTGCATGAGTATTCCATAACAGTTGAAGTATACAAAATAGATGCACGTATAAAATATGAAGAAAAGCAAAATACAAAAATGTAGAATAAAAATACTCCCAAGAGAGCAGTAACAGAACACCATTGGTAGTAATCTTTGAGGAAAAATCAAAATCTGCAATTGAACATGTAATTTGAGTTCGTTAAAAGATAGAACCAGGATGTTTTTTTCCCCTGAAATAAGGAACAAAGCAAAATAATGCATTAACCAAACTGACAATTTCCATTTGACTCCCCTGACCTCACCCCCATTAGACACTGTGACAAAAAGGCAATATCTGAAGGCGCTCTGTTGTAGTGGTGGTGAATAAGTAGGAATTTGAAGAACCCCCTTTACTCCCAGTCAGTTGCCTGAAAAGAATAGTACTGAGTGGTGTTCAGCAAGGCTGTTTCAAGGGGAACTTCAAAGAAGTTCAAATTCAAAGACAGATAGTCAAGAATTGGCTACTCTGCCCTTTCATTGGCCAAATGTTGAAATATAGATTCTGAGGGTTGAGGGGGGGAGTCAGGCTTGTGTCAGGTGGTCAAGAAACGATAGCAGGCCTACATCTCTACAATGGAATGAGAAGTTCTCCAACGTAAGCTCATCAAATACTAAAGTTCCTTTCAGTTTACTCTTTAAAAAACATGCCTGCATCAAAATGTTAATGATAGTCTTCAGGAAATAAACCTACTGAGCTACTCATCACCTACTCCTGTCTAAACCAATACCTTTATAGTATGGAAGCTCGGGGGATGGCAACAAGGGAGAGGGCCTTTTCAGTGGTGGCCCCCCAACTGTGGAACGATCTCCCCGACAAGGCTCGCCTGGCGCCAACACTGTTATCTTTTCAGCGCCAGGTTAAGACTTTTCTCCCAGGCATTTAACAGCATATGTTGAGCATTTTAAACTGACTCCTGGATAGTTTAAATGATATGTTGTTTGTTTTTAGGCTTTTATGGTTTTAAATTTTGTATATTGGTTTTTAAATATTAAATGTTTTTAATTTTTGTGAACCACCCAGAGAGCTTTGGCTATGGGGCAGTATATGAATGCAAATAATAATAATAATAATATTGCTTTTACATGCAATGAAATGGTATTTCAAGCCATGCATACATAAATTATATGAACACAACTTTGGATGTTTTACATGACTGTATCCTTGCACAGTAAAATAGTTAGAATGGTAATTATGAAAACTATTTGAAGACGTTAAAAATAAATAAATATTTTGATTTGGAACCCAATAATTTGCTCAACTGATATAATTGCTGTATCTTATTCAGAGTTTGGAGCCTCTGCCAATGAGTGGTCCTGATTTTGGTGCTATCGGGGAAGAAGCAGAACTAGTTGAAGTTGAACCGGAAACTAAACAGGAAATTCTTGAAAATAAAGATGTGAGTAATGGGGTAACACATCTTCCTTCAATTTAAGTACCATATAACTTGCTGCTTCTAAGTCAGTGTTTGAAATATATATAAAAAAATATATGAATGACTCCAATAACTCTACTTGTCCTTCCATTTGCGAAATCATATAAATTCAGTCCAGGAAATCCAAATGTAAGAAAGTTTTCTTTAAAAAAAGTTGGTTCATCAAAAGTACGCATAGATTTATTTTGGAGGGATATGGGATGTGCTGGCTGAATTCGGACATAAAGGAAATTCAGAAGTTTAAAAGATTCTGGGTTACTGCGAGTGAGGCGATGTGTTTGAAGAAACCCTGGGTTACAACTTTGACTTGTTAGGGAAGAGACAAGCCAGAGTTCCTGGTTCAGGTGTCATGCTCAACAAGCCAGAGACAAGTAAAATCATTAGTTGTTGGTTCTTTGAATTGTTGCATAGTAATGCAATAATTCTTAAGTTATGACACTATTGTATAAGAAATAATACTTATCATTAATTTTTCTGTGGTTAGTATTTTGATAATTGTTACCTTTATCTTTAGATTGTGGTTCAACATGTACACTTTGATGGACTTGGAAGGACTAAAGATGACATTATCATGTATGAAATTGGAGATGTTTTCAAGGCTAAAAACCTCATTGATGTAAGTAGTGAAATAAATTGGGCAGGCTTCCTGAAACTCTCAGAAGCTTTAATACCATAGGAAGCTAGAAATAGGATGACCAGAAGTGTATTGCAAAACATGCTGTGTTGGAGTAAGGGTGTATGCTGTTAAAATAAGATATAAGCAGATGGATATCCAGGTGTATAAATTTAGGTTTGTGGTATTAGACTGCATTCTGTGCATAAAGATTTGAGTCATGTTAATTGTTACTAGTTTCACATAATTATATTCATCATTATAGCCTACTGTATGTACACATGCTTGGACACTAAACTGGTTTAAATGAGGTCCAGCCTGTGAACTAGATTGTTAGAGTAGCTCTTACTTCATACCTAATATTCACAGTGATTATTTGAATCAAAGCAGCATTTATTGTGAAAGCTGCCACTTAAATTGTACAAAACATGTTTAATTTATGGATTTTATGGTTTGATTAACTAGTACAAATTTTCTCGATTTCCATTGCTTTTGCCTATAACTTCAATTCCCATACATTTTAATCTGACCATGGGGACTGGGTTGGCGGATTGTCAAGCCATGTTTATTTGTATACAGTTGTAGTGGACAAGCCTAAGAAAAGGAAATGGAGTTTACAGATTGGTTCTTAACTATATGCTGTACATAAATTTGGGAAATTAGGTATATAAGGTTGGATTCAGATTTAGTCATGCTTGGAGTAAATCCATTGTAACGTATTTATTATTTATGTATTTATTTTTAACAATTATATACTAGACCATATCTAAACAGATTCTGGAGCAGTGAACATTAAGAGATAAAATAGTACAAATATAAAAAAGAATAAACAATAAAATTATTATTTTAAAGAACAGAATGCCAATAAAGGCCATGGCAGGTTAGCTAAAGAAGGCTTCCTGGAATAGAGCTGTTTTCAGGAGGCACCGGAAACAACACAGTGTTGGTGCTTGCCTGACCAACAAAGGCAGGGAGTTTCGAAGAAAGGGGGCCACCACACTGAAGGCTCTTGTCTGGGCCACAGTAATCAATGAGACTTCATTTAGTCATGACTTGATTTGTCCCATTGATTTTAGTGGGTCTACTCTAAGCATGCCTAAATGGATCCAATCCATAGTGACTAATCTGAGAAGAACAAGCAATCCAGAGGAATTAAAATCCAGTTTTGTAAAAAAAATCTCCTGAGGTTTGGGAATCCCACTTCTTTAATAAAAATATAAAGCTCAAAAATATAGCCTTTTATTAATTGATACTGGATCTGTAAGAGTGTACATTTGATAGATGACTGATGAACATTTAATCACTGTGCTACTATGTTAAGATGCAAATCTAAACCTTAAATATTTTGAAGGTCATGAGGAAGTCACATGAAGCTCGTGAAAAGCTTCTCCGTCTAGGAATTTTTAGACAGGTGGATGTTCTAATTGATACATGTCAAGGTAATTATCAGTGAGCATGATTTGCTTTTCCTTGTGTTTTAGTATAGATTCATAATTGTTTAGTGAATCTCATTTTTAATGATCTCTGTGATTGGTCAGACTGTTCCATTGCCATGTTTCCCCAGCAGTTAGCTAGTACAGAGCAGCCGAGTACAAAGCAAATAGCCACTCTTTCAATATGTAGATTTTAACGAGAAAAGAATCAACTGGTATCACAGGATGTATTTGTTTTCTCCCATAGAAGTAAATGCCTTTCATTGACCCAGTTCAGACGACACACTAAGCCACGGTGGTTAAGCATTTGGAGCTAAACATTAATGCTTAGTGTGTCATGTGAACCATTCCTAACCATGGTGGCTACATAACCACTGTTTAAACACGCTCACTAGCCATTTGCTGAATAGGCCCATTGATTTCCCTGAGAGAAAAATATAAAGGATGCGATTGCTGACACTACTGATATATGTTCTTTCTAAGATCATCTTCGGAGGCTCTTTGGGTGCCACCACTAACAAGAGTCTTCTCTGTAGTGCCCCCCTCCCCCAGTCTGTAGAAGGCCCTTCTCAGGGAGATCCACCTGCCATCATCTCTGAGTATATTTAAATGCCAGGTTAAAACCTTCCTTTTCCAGCAGGCATTTAATCTTTAATCTGTTGCTTTGATTACTTATTTTACTTTTGGATGGTTAATATTTTTAACAGTTTTAATGTTTTGGGCGCAACCCTATGCATGTTTAAACAGAAAAGGTTCTACAACTCCCAATATTCCTCAACCAACATGGCTGAGAGTTGTAGGCCTTTCTGTTTGAACGTGCATTGGATTGCGCCCTTAATGTTGTATTCCTTCGATAGTTTTGTTGTATTTTGTTTTATAGTTTATTTTGTCTTTATGATTGTAAACCACCCTGAGGGCATTTGCCAGTTGGTGGTATACAAATTTAACAAAAAAACAGCCATGTAAATACTGAGGCACAGCTAACTTCAGTGCCAGAGTCCGGCTACTGGTTTTGCCCTCGGGTCAAAAATCTTGCCACCTTCCACCATGGGTTCTTTCCGTTAAACAGTCCGTTGAAGCTATGAGGGAAGAAGCAGGCAAACACTGTAAGAGGCTGAGGGGAGTCATGGCAGGATGCACAATGAAGATCTTTGCTCTTGTCTTGCCCTGTGGTCTCGGGCCTTAGGCCTCCAGTTTCACTGATAGATTTCATCGTTTAAACCAAGCAGTTTACATTATAGAACGCCAACTGTTTGGGATTCATCGGTCTTGAGATCTAGCTTCTGTGAAGGGATTTTTCCTGATTGGTGTACTTATTTGTGAGCACTTAATTCTGCTACTACAGAAGTCTTTCAAACATTTTAAAGACGCTGTTTAGCAAATACTGTTTCCTAATTATTAGGAAGTTGAAACTATGTTTTTCGTATGCGTGTTTTTTAAAAGAAGTTGTGAATATTGTATTCTTTACTGACACATATATGTATTTAGGAGATGATGCCCTTCCAAATGGTTTAGATGTAACGTTTGAAGTAACAGAACTGAGAAGATTAACTGGAAGTTATAACACTATGGTTGGCAATAACGAAGGGAGCATGGTATGACCCGCTTAATCAGTTGTTGCAATTTCTGTAGTGGTGGTATGATATATACCAATGTATATACCACATAAGTCGTTTTAATTAACTTTGGCAAAACAGACACTCTCCAATCCCTCCAATACTTGCAATGGAATTTCATTAAAATCAATGAGACGTTACTCATAATGTGGATGTGTTTAGTTTTTCTGCTTATTCCACAATTGCTCTTAGAAGCTCTAATTTTTTAAATGTTTATACTGTGTATTGATGTGCAGAGATCACAGATAATTGTGTAATGTCTTGACACATGCTTAAAATACCCCTTCTCAATTGATTAATGACTATTTCATCTCATCTTGTTAAGAAATACAATAAAGAGAGCTTTGAGTTGAAGTCTTTAGGTTTTAAAACACACATTTACAGGAATGTTCCTGTAAAAAGAGAATATAATTGACGATCCTACTTGAGAATTATTTACCTACATTAGTTTCAAATAATGCTTTATTGTAAAATTTGAAAACTTCCATACTTATCAGACATCCATACATTTGATAGCAATATGAGCATTGCTATTTTCCCTAAGGAAAATTTATTATCCTGTTTGCCTGGGAGAAGATTTTGGTAATGAGAAAGTGATCACTGTGAATACTTGAAAATTACAATCATGTTCCCTGAGGTTTGCGGGGAAATGAGTTAATTAGTCTACATATACATACATTTTATTTATTTGTCTATGGCACAAAGGCCATTACAACCTCAACAATAAAACAAGATGTCTCTGTGACAACCAAAATTCTTACAAACTCATAGGGAGAGAATTCATATAAAAGAACCAAACTGAGAGAAAAGGCTGAGATTTATACTGTTGAAAAAATGATGCAAACCTTAGCAGCAGTAATAACAGAAAATTATACCAGGTGGTCCCCTCTGCAATCTACACCTGATTTCTGTAGAAAAGTTTGGTGGATTTTTTTAGCTGCTGCAGCAAACGTTACCACCTTGGTTGTAATTGCTTTGCTGTGATCTGCTAACAGATCACAGATATATCAGCAGTGGGCTAACCTGCTCTTATTCTCAGAAGATCTCCCGGAAAATGATCCCTAATACTTTAAACAAAGAGCAGCGTAACAAGTAATGTAGTACATTTTCCATCTCCCCCGCACCACAAATACATTAGTCTAATATTTAACACTCTGGATGTTTGTTGACTTTATCCTTTTGCAATTGCAAAAACAGCAGTTAGTTGTATCCAATGCTCGTGCGAGAGAGCGTGTAGAAAGGGACCCCCCCCCAACTCCTTCATGTTGCAGTGTCCTGCGCCATGTTTTATGGCGATGTTCATGTTTCCCCCGTCCCTCCCTCAAATACCCCCATATAAGGTGACTTTGGTGCCATGGGGCTTAAAAAAAGGTAATTTTTTTTTTAAAATAAAGATGGCCCTTGGCAGGCGTTGGCAGTTCTAGGGCCCCCCACCAATATAATGGGACTGATAGGATAATGCTTTGCTGTGGGCTCTTTAATCCTGGAGCTGGCCTTAGGTTCACAGATCAGTGTTTGCTTCGGGTCCTTAGTCCATTCCTCAAATACACTATGGTAGAAGTAGAATTCCAAAGAGTGAGTGTTACTATTTTTCCATTTAAGAAGTGGAATAAATGATAAACAATAGCAAAAATAGACATTTTTGAATTAAATGTTGTGTTCCCTAAAATGGGATCATTAGTTCACTCGCTCACCATAAAAAGTGGTAAAAATAGAGTTGTACATTTAAAATTGCAACTGAAATAATTTTTGTACTCAATGCAAATAACATAAGTACATGGAACATAAGAAGTGCCATGCTGCCTCAGATCGAGGGTCCATCTAGCCCAGCACTCCGTTCACACAGTGGAGAACCAGCTGTCGACCATGGACCAACAAAGCAGGACATGGTGCTCCCACCCATGTTCCCCAGCAACTGGTGCACACAGGCTTACTGTCTTGGATATTGGAGGTAGCACATAACCATCAGGACTAATAGCCATTGATAGCCTTCTCCTCCAGGAATTTATCCAACCCCTTTTTTAAGCCATCCAAATTGGTGGCCATCACTACATCTTGTGGTAGTGAATTCCATAATTTAACTATGCGCTATCTGAAGAAGTACTTCCTTTTATTTGTCCTGAATCCCCCACCATTCGGCTTCATGGGATGACCCCGGGTTCTAGTATTTTGAGAGAGGGAAAAAATGTCTACCTATCCACATTCTCCATACCATGCATAATTTTGTACACCTCTATCATGTCTCCCTCTAGCCTCCTGTTTTCCAAGCTAAACAATCCCAGCTGTTGTACCCTTCCCTCATAGAGGAGATGCTCCAGCCCCTTAATCATTTTAATTGCCCTTTCCTGCACCTTTTCTAGCTTTAAAATATATCTTTTTAGGTGTGGTGACCAGAACTGTACACAGTATTCTAAGCGTGGTCGCGCCATAGATTTGTATAAAGGTAGTACAATATTGGCAGTTTTATTCTCAAATCAGTTAAGTGTGCAGGTGTCATATCAAAGTTGTATATCTTTTGGTGCTAATTCTGGCATTTTACAGGTACTTGGGCTCAAACTCCCTAATATCTTTGGACGTGCTGAGAAGGTGACATTTCAGTTCTCCTATGGCACAAAGGAAACTTCATATGGCCTCTCTTTCTTCAAACCACAGCCCGGTCACTTCGAAAGAAAGTAAGATACCTTCAGAATATATTAAGGCTCAAATGCCATGTCCATTTACTTAGGACAAGGGTTGCAATCCTATACACACATTGTAGTCAGTCACTTGAGGTCTGCTTTCATTTATATAATCATGGGCAAATATTATAGGGCAACTTGCAATATAATGTTCGGCATTCGTTCATTACTTGTTTTGTTTCAACAAAATGTTTTCAAGGCAGTTTATATAGAAAACATCCAGAAAGTTTTTAGTATCTCCTATTCTCTTCTTTGAATGGAGAAAGTTTTCAGTAACTTCTGTTATTTCCCTTGAATTGACTATTGCAGGCCTCAGCAGCCAGTTGATACCAGAGACTTCTAGCTCTGAGACTTCTTGGTTGCAATGGCTGTTGAAGCTGCTCAGGAGTCAAGTCATATATAATGTCCTTTCCCTTCTATTGCTGCCTCAACAGATTTCCAGCAGCCCCTAGGAAATAGCCCCCTGGCAATGTGTTCCCCAGAATTATGCTTGGATAGTAGTGCACATCTGTCAGCTGTGTTTTAAGGTGGATTCCTGCATTGGGCAGGGGGTTGGACTTGATGGCCTTATAGGCTCCTTCCGCTATTCTATGATTCTTGTAAACATAATTTTGTGATGAAAAGGCAAATGAACGTTACTTCATGTTTCAGGCATGTTTCTTTTTAAAGGCATGTTTAAACGTTACAGGCATGTTTCTTTTTAAAGTGGCCAAAGTCTGCAACTAGTTCCATTCAGTAGTTTAACGTAGCCATCTTGGTGGCAACATTTTAAGAGAGAGTTGCTATTAAATGTTCAACTGCGTTGGCTTTGTTGTCTAATTATAAGCATTTCACTTTTAACTCTGAAAGTAAGCTAAACCAATTAATGACTTGCACTAGAATTGTTTGGCCTTTCCTGTGGCCAATGTACTGTCCTTAAAGGATGTTATATTTGACAAGTAATTTATGGGTCTTCAGTCCTGTGCTTGTAATTCAAGGGCTCTAGTGGTAGCCTGAGGGCACAGCTGGTGCCAGACTCCTGTCCTTACAGTGGTGAAGTGCCATTGTGCTGGTACTTGCCCATTGCCTTTCTGGCACACTTCACATTTTTGAGCAATAGGAGTGAAGTATTGTTGTTGTCCCTCCAGTACAGCATCCTAAAGCCTGTTTAGAGGTCCAGGGCCTACGCCCATTAGTGCAATCTTGCAGTTTTCCTTCAGTAATAAGGACTTAGTAATGCCAAACAGGGCAGAGCTGTACAACTTTGTCTTGCTTTCCAAATTAAGTGTAGGATGCTATATTAGCTGCCATGGCAAAAGTTTAAGTAGTTCCATAGGTTTGATCTTCCAAGCATGCGTTTCGGTTTCTTAAGTCGTTGTAATAAATATCAATGCTCTGTTCGTTTCTAGCTTTTGTCTCAATTTGTATAAAGTAACTGGACAATTCCCTTGGAGTTCTCTTCGTGAAACAGACAAAGGAATATCAACAGAAATCAATGTAAGTAAAATAGCCCATCTTGTCTACTGTTTGGCTGTTGAGAGTTCCACAGATACGTTCATCAGTGGTGTTTACGGCTGTCTGGCAATTGCCCCTACCCGACACATTTCACAGGAAGTTATCTCCTTTGGGGGTTTCTCCCCCCTTTTTTCTGTTTCTTTTGCCAAATGCAGAGAACACAGCTTCTTGTGCTGGGTATGATAAACCAACCTCCCCGCCGTCTGCCTTTCCCCTCCCCTAAAATGAGAAAGTGTCTGGAGAGATGCTCCTGCATTACAACAAATCGGGGGCAGGAAGGAAGGAGCAGAACATTATATTTTTTTGAATGTAGCAGATGCAGCCACTGATCTCTTCCCTGCTCTTTGCTGTTGTACCACTGCTGCCCCTTGGAATCAGCAAGTCCTTGCATGCATCTCATGCCTCATTTCTGGGACAGCTGACTGAATTAGCTAATGCCTGCCCCTTGTAAAGATAAATAGCCCACCTCAGAGCTTAGCACACCTCCTTTGCAGGGAGCTAGTAGCCCAAAACCTGCCTCACAAAGAATCAGCTGACTTCTGGAGAGGCAAGCCAGCTGAACCTGTTCCCAGCCCTGTGGGGGTTGGCCACTGTGTGAACAGAATGCTGGACTCGATGGCCCCTTGGTCTGATCCAGCGGGGCTCTTCTTATGTCCTTTCAGATTGGCTGCTGTGGCAGTAAAGCTCGTGCTTCCGTCTACCTCGCCTCCTCTCCATAAATAAATGCCAAGTGCTGAAAATATGTAATGGTTTTTCTCATTGGAAGTTTTAAAAATGTTTATTTTATAGTTTCCTATATGGAAGACCAGCCACACGTTAAAATGGGAAGGTGTCTGGAGAGAGCTTGGCTGCCTTGCAAGAACGGCATCGTTTTCCGTTCGAGAAGAAAGTGGACACTCGCTCAAGTCGTCTGTATCTGTAAGATTTTGTGGGTTTTTGAAGATGAATGTTGAAGGAATATAAATACTGCTGAATAATGTCAAACCACTGATGATAAATGAGGTAGTGTGCTTAGTTCTGAAATAGCAGCTTATTATGATGGCTGTTTTCCATTCTTGCCCAAAATCTAGCCTAGGTTCTACAAGATTATGGGGAAGTTTAACTTTTTTGCACTGAATTCTGTAGGAGAGTTCCTTTTTTCTCCCCCCCAACCCCCCATAACAGCTTCTAAACTTCATATATCAGTAAGCACATCTCTCTTCATTTGCCAAGACAAAGATAATATTGCAGTTGTTGGTAGTATTGCTGGAACCCAGCAAACTGGAAGAACTAATTCCTCCTGTGGAGTTTTACATACAGAAGCATATTCCATTGCCTTAGCTATGCAAAGGTAGCTAATTAGTAATCTTTCTTAGCAAAGTAGATACTTGTGTATGGAACCTTGGATTTCAGTCCTAGTTTCCATGTGACATAGTTACGTGATGGAAAATCCAGTGTTTGTGGTCGGTCTACTAAATACAGTTCAGTACATCTCAGAATAAAGTATCAATCAAGAATACTGCATACGTCTGGCTTTCATTGTATAATTACTTTTGATTAAAGTATCTTGACATGTCAAAGAGTTCAATATGACGTTCTCTATAGTGATAAATAATATTAGAAACCAAGTAGTTTTCTCTACCTGCAATAACTCTGCATGTAGGGCTTTTTAAAATGTTAACACTGACTGTCTCTTTTTTAGAAAATTTCCTATGTGTTTTGTGTTTTTTTGGGGGGGTATGTTTACAGCATGCCATGGTCATTGATTCTCGAAACTCTTCAATCATGCCCAGACGAGGTGCTTTGCTGAAAATAAATCAGGTATAAATATCTAATCCAATAATGTAACTGTGTGTGTATTATGTCTGTGTTTAGATCAGCAGATAATGCCATATTGTGTGTAAGCCCCAAGGAAATTGATGTATATCCTTCAGTGTCCTGCACAGTTGAGCGATCCTTCAGATTAGTTTCAAATCATTATTTGGTTTCATCTATGATAACACCAAGAATGGAAGGCAATAGATGATTAGATGAATTGTAGGGAGGGTTGTGAATTTTTTTTTTCTTAATATCCAGGTTTATATTTGAAATCTTCAAAAGAGATTCTGTCTGGGATTTTTTTTAGGAGCTGGCTGGTTATACAGGTGGTGACGTGAGCTTTCTAAAAGAGGACTTTGAACTTCAGCTGAACAGGCAGCTCTTTTGGGATTCAGTAAGTATTTGCATACTTGCAACAAGAGCTATAAGATACTGGAAATAAATGACTTTTATATCATAGTAGCTTTAAAAACTATTTACTAAATGGAGAAGAGAATCTTTTTGTTTTGTTTTGTTTTATTTTTTTGCTTTTAGTTACAAATTGTTTTCATTACAGCATTCCACAGTTCAGTGTGAAATCAGTTTAGCATTTATGCTAGAAATATACAAATGCTGGATAGTGTGCATTTTCCCAAGAGTGAAAATGCAGGTGTAAGCGTTGTTTTTCTTCACAATCTAAGAGGGTGTCATGGGCCAGAATCCACAAAATATGAAACTAAGTTCTGTGAACCCAAGAAGACTTCAGACTGGATGTCCTTGGGCAGCAGCCCTTCATGCCACATGGCAAATAGCTTTTGAAATATGAGGATTTTTTTGTGATATGGCATGGAAGTTTGCTGCTGCCAGGGGAAAAAGGTGAATATTCCATTGGCCACGGCTTAGCTCTTTGCAAGAGAACAAGCAGCTCTTTGGATCTGATCATAATTTGCAGTATAATACAGAGATATGTGTGCTTATGTCCTGTGGATATATTTTCCCCCAAAAAGTGAAATGCAGGGATTTCAAGTTTTTCTTCATTCCTCTGTTTCATTAAAAGGATTCAGGATATGGAAGTTGCTAAGGGGTTGGAGCCAGATGGGGCATACTCACCCTGCCATTTAGTTTCCACCTTTCTTTCATGATGTTATGAATGCATTGAAGCAGTTCTTTTGCACTAGAAACTCTAGAAGGAAAAATGGGTCAGCAGTAACATAGAAGAGGCTTCTCAGTAAAGTTTCTGTTTATTTCGAGTCTGAATAGTAATGGGTATTTTTTAATGTGTATTTCTTTATAGGTTTTCTCAGCTTCTCTCTGGGGTGGAATGCTGGTTCCTATTGCAGACAAACCATCCAGTATTGCTGATAGGCAAGTAATTCCATTTGCTTTGCTTTGTATTTGCGTATGGTTACCCTTAATTTTGCCCAGCATATTATGTAGGTTTAAAATTACATAGGATGGCAGCAC
This sequence comes from Anniella stebbinsi, assembly GCA_029215795.1. Taxonomy (NCBI): domain Eukaryota; kingdom Metazoa; phylum Chordata; class Lepidosauria; order Squamata; family Anniellidae; genus Anniella; species Anniella stebbinsi. Next base: position 98,038,600 of record JARDYH010000003.1, read on the forward strand.
CACCTCACTCTCAGAAGAGACTTTGGCAACTGATGGCCAAACTAGGACCTCCTCTAGATGGATTCCGTTTGACGCCTGTTCCTCCGATTATGCGCATCTTCTTGGAAGCGCCTTATCGCAAATGCTTGTATGCAGGAGGTAATTGAGCACTCAACAGGTGACCTTACCGGTTGTTTCAAATGCGCTTTACAAGTAGTTAATGCGGAGAATCGCTTGTTCACATAGTCAAAATGCGCTCTAACGGAGCAAAATAAAACTCGCTATTTAACGTGCATTCGATAATGCGCATAGTCTGAGAGAAAACGCGACTCTATGCCCGATTTGCGCTCCGTTCTTGTAGAGGTAAATTTTTTAATGCGCCTTGAAAGAGCTTTAAATGCCTCTTGTAGAGACAGCCTAGGTGTGATAGTTAGAGATCTGTATCAATTGGGTTGTTCTTTAACAACAAAAGGGCTTTGAGGGTGGTAGGGAGTACAGTCCCTTCTTCTACCTGCAGCTTACCTCTCCCTGTAGTCTGCCACCATCTCCAACAGCACTTTTCTCCTAAATTGAGCTTTGATACCAGACGTGTGCTTGACCAAAAGAGAGGCAGTAAGGATGTAAGCAGCAGGACGGTTCTGCATTCCCCTCCCATGTACCCCTTTGGCTGCTAAAATTAGATTCCACAAGCCCACTTTCTAAGTGATTGCAGCAAATCATCATTTTTTTCTCCACTGCCTCTCATTTTTTATTAGGATTTTTTTTTTAGCTTTGGATCTATGACATTCTTTTTTGTTTGTTTTTTGTTTGTACACTGCTGGGAGTCCATTTTTGGATGAAGGGTAGAATATAAACTTTTAAAATCAAGAAATACTAAAAGTTCAATAATGCCATCATTACTCATAATTTCACAGAAAACCTGGATTAAAATCCAATTCAATAACTAACTGCAAATCCATCTAGAAAATACACATGTACCCCAGTTTGTCAGAATTACACATAAGACGAAACATTGCTTTGTATTTGGCAAAGTAACCTACAATACACATATTTTGATGTTTAAATAATTGTTATATGTTTTTCACTATGCTTGTCAATATTCTAATTGTGTGTTCCTGTCTCTTCCAAATTGGAGTCTTGGGATAATCTTACTTTGTCAGTATTTCTCAGACAATATAATCAAAGAATACCACAACAGTACAGAAGCTTCATAGGGCAATATCCAATTCAACACTACCACTGACATAAAATTCCGAGCCTGATTCAAAAGGCTTGTTTTGTCCTTTAAAGTCTTAAATGATTTGGGACCAAATTACTTGAAGGACTGCCTTCACCCATATCCGCCAGCCTGCACCCCTTCTTATTTGCCCATCCATGAAAGCAGTGAGGTGGGTGACATGGGAAGGCTTTTTCTGCAGTGGTCCCACACCTTTGGAACAAGTTGCTATCGGAGACCCGCCAAGATCCGTCATTGCAGACTTTTAAGAAGGCCTTGAAAATATATTATTTTACCTTGGTCTTCTCTTGATATGACTGTTGTTGTTGCTGCTGGTTTATTGTTAGCTGTTATTGTTTGTTTTTATTGACATTTTTCTGTGTTCATGTTTTTATCGCTATTAACATTCAACTGTTTTTATATATTTTATTTCTGTAAGCCGAGGGCTTCCACTCTGAAAGGTGGTCAAGAAATATTTTAAATAAATAAATTGTATTGAGCTATTGTAAGCAACCTCTAGTTCAATGGCGGTAGTGTTTGCTGGTGCAACAGGTTTCCCCAGAAAACGCATTGCACCAGCAAACATGATTAGCTTTATGCTAGAGATTGCTTATGTAATTTACATTAGCAGTAATGTCAGTTGGATACTGTCCAGCCTCCCTATTACTGGACACTACTCCAATCTGGAGCATTTGGTAGCTACCACCGTTAGAGTAAAGACATGTCATAGGTGGAGCATTTATCTGATGCTGCATCCAAGTTCTTGCATTTGAACACAGAACGCACACATGATACCACAGAAGTGCCATACAAAAATGTTACCTGGATGAGACCACAACAAAATGAATTTTCTTCAGGCATTCCATTTTCCCCAGGAATAAAGGTTGTGTCAGTGGATAGTCAACAAAGACTTTCATTGAAACATCAATATTTTGGACTACTTAGGCGGCAATCCTATACCCCATTACCTGGGAGTAAGTTCCATTGAAGTCAGCGAGACTGCCTTTTGAGTACACATGGGATTTGCATTGTACGTTCAGGAAACACATTTGATTTAGTAGCATTAACGTAAACATTTATGCTTATACTTTGTTGGTTTTGAACTTTGCTGGAATATTTTGATATATGAAGCGATGGCTCTTTCTTTTAGATTTTATCTTGGTGGGCCAACAAGTGTGCGTGGATTTAGTATGTACAGCATTGGACCTCAGAGCGAAGGTAAGAGATTCTTTGGGGGCCGGTTACATCACTGTAATAGCGTTACCAGGTTGCAGAGAATGGTCTGTGAATGCTTGATGCTGTTAAATTGTTACAATTGAGCAGGTCTCCCCATGATAAGAGATCTGGCAGGCCTATCCAGCAGGCCTATCCGGATGAATTTTAAATGTTTTAATGATGTGTTTCTCTTGTTTTTAATTTTTTTTAAACTTTGTCATGTTTGTATCTGTATTGTGTTCCCCGCCTCGATCCATAGGGAGAGGCGGGTTATAAATATTATTATTATTATTATTATTATTATTATTATTATTATTATATTGATTGGAAGACCCATGTAACACCTGCTAAGTTTCCTGAAGGAAGAGTGGAATGTTAAGTGGAGGACAGGCTCTAAAGAGCTATTTTAGAATGCTTTAATTTGAAGGGCAAATCCCCTCACCCCATTTCAAAAGCAATTTACCATGTATCATGGGATGGTTGAGTTTCCCCCCTCCCCTGTTTTGGCCAGCTGGGGGCAGGGAGATGAGGGCTCCAAATCCCGCCTCTCTGCTTTTGGGTATACAAAACTAGACTTGTGTTCATTAGATCCATTACAAATTAAATTTGTAAGTAGTACTGCCATTTTTTATGGCGGCTGAGTCAATCACTTAGAGTCACTGGAATTATGGTAAAAGAGAAAAAAGTGGCTCATGTTAGCTGAGAAGGGTGTAATCAAGTTTTGTGTAATGCAGAAGTTTCACTTTTGTAGTCAAACTGTTTAAATACCCTGGGCAGGTGCTAGTTGGACACTTTCCTCAATGATCCTGAGCAGTCATAACACACTTGATTCCTTCATAGGGGTTTGTTTGTTTACTCAGTTTTATGTACAGCTTTCTTAGTTTGAATAGCTCTAAAAGCATTTCTATCAGTTAATGGCAGTGCACTGTAGTATTGTACTCTTCCCAGCCCCTTCTCTGGCTCAAATCATGCCTTGCTCTCACAGTCCTTGCATTACTAGCCTTAACCAAATGTAGCTGCCCTTTAGCTAGCGAGCCATGTTCAAGGTTTTGTTGTTTATATTCAAAACCCTAAATAAAACAACTTGGGACCAGCATACCTAGCTGACTGCCTTCTCCTATATATGCCCTGTCGACCCCTGTTATCATCTGAGAAGGCCTTCTGCAACCAATGGAATGTTGCCAGGTAATGGCACAAAAACAGTCTTTCTCAGTGGTGGCACCCATTCCTTGGACCACACTTACCCATGTGGTTTGAGAGGCAGAAATGGTGGCAGGTTTTCATAGAATCATAAAATAGTAGAGTTGGAAGGGGCCTATAAGGCCATCGAGTCCAACCCCCTGCTCAGTGCAGGAATCCACCTTAAAGCATCCCTGACAGATGGCTGTCCAGCTGCCTCTTGAATGCCTCTAATGTGGGAGAGCCCACCACCTCCCTAGGGAATTGGTTCCATTGTCGTATTGCTCTTAACAGTTTTTCCTGATGTTCAGCCGGAATCTGGCTTCCTGTAACTTGGGCCCATTATTCCGGGTCCTGCTTTCTGGATTGATCGAGAAGAGATCCTGGCCCTCCTCTGTGTGACAACCTTTCAAGTATTTGAAGAGTGCTATCATGTCTCCCCTCAATCTTCTCTTCTCCAGGCTAAACATGCCTTGTCCTTTCAATCTCTCCTCTTGAAAACATATCTGTTTACACAGGCCTGCCCTGACCTAAAAAGGATTATATTACTACTCTTTTTTGTTGAGGCATAAGAATCTAACTAGTTTAAAGGGACTGAGAAATCTTCTTTCTGAATTTTATTTTGAGATGTCTCCCTTGAATTTCTAATATGCTTAATATTGTATACTACTTTACTGTTCTAGGTGATTATCTGGGAGGAGAAGCTTACTGGGCTGGAGGTCTACATATGTACACACCTCTCCCTTTTCGGCCAGGTCGCGGAGGATTTGGAGATCTCTTTCGAACACATTTTTTTCTCAACGCTGGCAACCTTTGTAACCTTAATTATGGTAAGAAGCAAATATAACAAAGACCCACAACACTTTTGATACGGCATATGGATTGATCCTTTAAAATGCTCATTTATGCAGAACTAAATTATGTTTTTGAGGTTGAGTGTTTTAAATACAGATTCCTGGAAGAAAGCTCACGTTAAGCTAATGACCACAGAAATGTCTTTTGGTTGTATTCCCATTCTCATTGGCTTCCTTTCCCTTCTCAGGTGATGGTCCTAAGGCTCATCTTCGTAAACTAGCAGAGTGTATCCGATGGTCTTATGGTGCTGGAATAGTTCTCAGACTTGGAAACATAGCTCGATTAGAACTCAATTATTGTATCCCTATGGGAGTGCAAACTGGGGACAGGTATGTTAGGGGAGGGGGTTATTTTAAAATTCTACATTGCCTTTCTACATAAAAAAAAATCTTAAAAAAAGTATTACTCAAGATCCTTTAGAACGTATGGTAAAATCCAGCATATATATTTATTGTTGCCTCCTTCTCAAAAAAGCTGCTCCTGTATCCCCCATTATTCAAGATCCAGAGAGCTGCAAAGCTACAAAGTTGGGGGGGGGGACGCTAAAAGGACTTAGTGACGTTTCTCTATCAACTAATACCATACAGATTTTCTGCCTCAAATTTCTGGCATCCCTGGAGAGAGTACAACTGTGGTACCATCATACAAAAGGCTCTTTTCCTTATACTTTCTGCAGAAGCAGTGCTTGGAGCATGGTTTTATCTGCTTATCTTAGGAGGTTCACAGGCTCATAATGGAGAAATATATAGAGACCCAGGCTTTATAGGCGGTTATAAACAGCACTTTGAATCACGCTCAGAATCAAACTAAGAACCAGTACAGCTGGGCAAGAATTGGTGTGATATGTTTCCCTATCCCATCCCAAAGGAGGCAGTGATATTCTGCCCTAGTTATAGCTTCCAAAGGTTCTTCGGGGCAATCCCACATAAAACACATTGTGGTAATTGGTTTATGAGAGAACTAAGACATGAATTGTAATATCAAGTTCCTTGTTCTCTAGTAAGGGGATGCAGTTGATGTACGAGTCATAATTGGTTTTAAAAAAGCACTCCTAGCCAGTTACCTCCTGGGAATCCAGGAGCATTGCCAAGCGACAAACCTTCCATTTTCAGGGAGTATGTATCAAAGATACACAATCCCACCTCCTCTAAATAATCAACTTTATGTCAGCTTCGGTTTGTAGCTGTAATCTGGTATGCAGGAACAGTTTCAGGAACACCACTACTGATACGTATTAGGTGGAAATTAAAAAGAGTGGTATCAGTATATTTTAGTAGGCTCTCACCTAATTCTGAATCTTAATGGTGAAGAAAATTGACAGCACATACCTGTGCTTATTTAGAAGTAAATTCCCCCGTGTTTAATGGGGCGTCCTCTCAAATGTGTGCACCTGAGGGTAGTCTGAGACTGGAAACTTCCAATAGCTACAGAGCACCAACAAGTAAAACAACTAGGCAAAGTATCGGGCTTGTAAATATGTTGTAATATTATAAAATATTTTCTCAAACTAAATCACGTGGGAAAAAATATACATTAATTATCTACTTTGTTCTTCCAGAATATGTGATGGAGTTCAGTTTGGAGCTGGAATACGATTCCTGTAATGTCAGAGACATTTCACGGTGCTGACCCCAAAGGAGCTCTGGTGTGGCACAGTGATGTCCCAGAGATTTTTATTGAAGTATAAATCATGTATGAGGGATTAACTTCAATAAAGAAAACTGAAAAAAACAAAACACGCCTTCTGGTGTATTGCATCCTTGTTTCTATCCTTTGTGTGATCTTTAAATCAAGATGCGAGAAAGCCTCCCCTCCCAGTGTACCTAAATTTTAAATCTCAGCTTTGAGAAGGTATGAAGAGAATTTGAGCTAGTAGTAGAGGAAGCAACATTTAAATCTCATAATACTTATTTCTATATAGGCTCTATATAAAAAGATGTTTTGATTTGTAGAATTATGTAATGTTGACATGACTATAGTCAGGCCTCTGCAGCTCAGCTTTGTGTGATCTTTCTATAAACAGCTAGGGTGTGTGAACAATTTAATTTTGAACACTGATATGCACAATAGGTATTATTCTAGGATAGTCTTCTAAAATTACATTTAGGGCAAGTTTTTTGTCCCCCCCCCCCCCCCAAATGTACCTCTATAGGCCTGGCTACTCTTGTCCAAGTTAGTGGGTTGGATCCAGACATAGTTATGTGAGTAGTCCCATTGAAACCAATGGGGCAAGTTAATCATTCCTAACTTAAGTCCCATTGATTTCAGTGGGTCTCTTCTAAGCTTGAATAAGTCTGGATTCATCACATACCTTGAGGATTTTGGATCAACATCAAGGCTCACTCTGCAGATATGTAGGCAGAGATGATTTTTTTCAGGGTGTATGCTACTGAAATGTTTGAGGAAAGGGTGACGGTTTAAATGACTAATAGAGCTTCCTGTTCTGCTATTGAAGACCCAGACTTTCCAACTCAACTGTACCTCTTCTATGGAAGAGGAACTAAGCACTTCCTTCCAAACTAGAGTTACACATCTTCACTTAACACAAGCCTACCACTCTCTAAGGTGGCTTGGTGTGATTTAATTAAAATTGAAAGCAAGGGATAGGCCAAGCCAGGGTTGCTCTTCACTGTGTCAATGACATTCAACTATGAGAGCAACTTTTTCTCTATAAAGACAAATAAAACTTCCCAATGTTTACATAATGGCAAACCAGTGGCAAAAGCTCCCTATGTTTTTTTTTAAAAAAATGTCTCCCAGTTGTATCATAATAATTTTATTAGTACCTGTAATGAGGTTTGTGAATTGTTTAATTTTGATGATTTTATTATAGGGTTGTTTTTATTTGAATTTATAGCCCTTACTCATGTGAGACCCCAGAATGCAACTGGTAAACTAGATTTTATCAGAAAATTTATATTCATTTCAGTTTTAAACTGGATAATGGATTTCTCCCCCAATGCAGATGTTAGCATACCAAAGCTGGGAATATTGTATTTGCAGTTGCAGCTGTTGTGAATGATCACTGTTCTTTTCTCGTATATTTTTAAGCTTTACATTACAATGCCATAGACCTGCTATGTGCCTTATATTCCATGGTTGTTTGGCCCCCCTGTTAAATATTTTCTCTGTACCTGAGTGTGCACACTTGATCACTAAGATAACACTTCATGCATATGACAAAGTGGATTCTAGTTCATGAAACCTTATGCTACAATAAAACAGCTGTCCTTTAAGATGTCAGAAGACCCTGTTGTTTTTGTGAAACTACCCCTCAGAAAGTTTCCATTACTCTTCAGAGTTCAGATTTTCTTTTAATCTCGTTTTTGTTAGTGATGAGCCTACCTCTCACACAATTGGATTTGCTCCCAAAAATACAATGATGGAAACTAGATGCCTCCAACACCCCAGGTGAGCCCTGAGGTCTGCCCTTTCCCCCCAAATTTACCTAGCTTTGGTGATATAGAGGCCTCATGGGAGAAAGACACCTGTAATGGCAACACCCCAGGCACCAGGAGGCATGTAGTTTTCCAGGGTGCCTTAGCAGGGATATCAGGCACTCTGAAAATTACATGCTTCATGGCTCCTTAAATTCATGCTGCCATTTCAGTGTTGTTTTGAGCCAAGGAATAAAGAAGGGCACACAGAAAGGCCTCCTGTAAGGTCTCTGTTACTGCAGCTGCTGCCCAGGAAGTTGGAGAGCAGGGAAGAAGTTGGCTGCAGCAATTGAGAATGATGGTGTTGGGGCAGGTTTATGAGGAGCTAGGCCCAAATTTGGGCTTGAATCCTAATATGCTCAGCCAGGGTTGGCGCCAAGATTAGTCATGTTTGGGCACTTGCCAAGGGCCCACATCCCAGCAGGGGACCATGAACAAGAGACCCTCAGAGCTGCTCTTCCTCTTCACCATGGCAACTTGCTTGTTCACCTGCCTCTCCCTCTGGCCTGGACATAAGAACATAGGAGCAGTAGATGCCACAGCCTCCTGGTTCACTGCCTGCTTGTCAACCAAGCAGGTGGTAGAAATGATGGGAAAGATGAGGAGTGGTGACTGGTGGTGAGAAGGCTGACTCACTGAAGGAGGGGCCCCCACTGAGGGTGCCTTGCCCAAGGGCCCTCAAAAACATGGAGCCAGCACTGAGCTCAGGGATGGTGAAACCTGAGGCTCTTCCTTTTGAGCCCCCCCCCCCTCCCATTTTGGTGCCGTCAGCAGCTTCACTCCAGTAATGATTTTTCCTCCTGTTTTTCACCACCATCACCATGTAGCCCACTCTACCTTCAAATAGCCTGGGGCTAACCCATGGCCATCAGGTGGTGCTCAGGGCCAGACTCTCTTCAATGTCATTTACCGGTATTGATTGAATCAGGTATTTGGGCCACTCTACAGGTCTCAGTAGACGGCATTAGGATTGCCAGGTTGCAAGCTGCCCGCCCCACCTTTTCCTTTAACAGCTCTGCAGCTGAGGAGGAAGCTGCAGTCACCAGTTTTCCTGCTCCTCTGACGTCTTCGATTTTCATCAGAGAAGAATGGCACTCTGTACATACTCAGAGAAATCTTGGACCTAGGTTCAGGGTTGTTTTTAAAAAAGAAAGCCAGCAGCCTTCCCAAAGGAAAGCCACTCAGCGCATGCTCAGAGGCAGATTCCCCTTCGTTATTTATTTGTTTTTAAAGCCTTTTGTTCCCGTCAAAGCCAGAAAACACCCTACGCTTATTCAGGGGTCCTTCGCTAGAGAATCTGGCCGTTCTCTTTGGCCACGCCGGGGTTCCCCTCTCCCCCTTTCACACCCAGGTAGCGGTCCGCTCGTCTAGAGCGTCATCACACGGGAGGTTTAATTAGGATGACCATAGGGAAAGGAGGACAGCACTCCTGAAACTTTAACAGCTGTATAGAAAAGGGAATTTCAGCCGGTGCCATTTGTAGGCACGCAGCACCTGGTGAAATTCCCTCTTCATCGCCACAGTTAAAGCTGCAGGAGCCCTGCCCTCTTGACCAGATACAACTGTTACAGATACAGGAGCCCTGTCCTCCTTTCCATAGGGTCATCCTAGGTTTCATGCACCCCTCTACGCGCGACTTTGATCCACTTTTTCAGCGCTGGGCTGGCATGACCTCGTCCGCCTTGGGGCTGTTCTTTCGCCCTGAGCGCCTCCAGCTCTGAAAAAGTGGATCAAAGTCGCGGCACAGGCGCATGAAACCTCCCGCGGTGATGACGCCAGACAGGCAGGCAGACCCCCCCCCCCTTTCCCCCTCTTCTCAACAATTCGGCAAGGCCGGCCGGCAGACCCGCCCCTTGGACTTCCACGCCATAGCAGGGCGCTGTGAGAGAGGCTGGGAAGCGGCGGCGGCGGCCTCAGCAGCAGAGCCCCTCCATCCCACCCCCTTCCCTGGGGCGGGATGCGCCCTCCTCCTCCCTCTCTTCCTCCGGCGCCTGCCTGCCTGCCTGCCTCCCGACGCCGGTGTGCCTGCGCGAAAGTGGAGCTGCCGGGGCCGCCGCCGTTGAGCCTTTTCCCGGCGCCCGCCGCGTGTAGCCCAGGGGCGCTTCCCGGCTGTACAGCGCCCGTCGCGGAAGAGGAGGAAAGGAAGCCCTCGCCTCCTCTCTGCCCCCTTTCTCGGACGCGCCCCCGATGTCCTCCGCTCCTGTGCGGTCGCCCACCCTGCGGCCCCACAGGATGAAGAAGGACGAGTCTTTCCTGGGCAAGCTCGGCGGCACGTTGGCCAGGAAGAAGAAAGCCAAAGAGGGTGAGCGGGGGGAGATGGTGGGCGAGGGGGAGAGAGGGGGGCTAGCGGGGGGGAGGAGGAGGAGGGATCGGCTCCGGGGCCGCACGAGCCTTGGCTGGGCCGACGCGCCCCTTGCCCGAACGGACCCACCGCCGAGCTAAGGAAACCTGCGGGGGAAACAGGGTGGAATGAAAGCAGCAGGAACGCGGGGTTGGCCCGCAAGCACGCTTGTTTCCATCTCACTAAAGGGGGGAAAAAATCCAAGCGAAGCCCTACTTAGAGTAGACCCATGGAAATGAATGAGACTTAAGTGAATCATTACTTGTTTAAGCCCCATTCGTTTCAATGGGCGCACTCTAAGTAGGGCTTCGGTTGGATTTTACCCCAAAGGTGCGCCTATATGTGGCGACCCCGAAGTAAGTCCCTGTCAGTTCAATGGGCTAACTCCCAGGTAAGTGAGAATAGTATCGCAGTCTTCAAATGCTACATCAAACTTCTCCCTTTGATTCCCCGCCCCCGCTTACCCGCCTCACCACCTCCATTATTTCTAGTTGTCTCGAAACTTTCATCACCCAACTTTATTTCTGGGGGGGCGGGGGGGATGTTGATGGCGAGTTTCAAGTGTGTTCTGTTTTGCCTCCCTGAGTTCAGAAGAGTGTCTTTTTACGTGCAGCAATGAAGAAGGCAGATTTGTGTAAAATGATTATGCCGGACTTTGGGGGGCAGCTAGCATAGTGGCTCAACTGGAAAGGCCCCACTGAATGGGATGGGGCTTGGGTAAGCCATCCTATCCTATCTGTAACATGCCCTTCTGTACTGGATTATTGTAAGGATAACTGAGATAATATATGCGAAATAATAATATAGTATGATACACCATCTGTGTATTTAGTTTTTTTTTTTTTTTTACAGAATAGCATAAGCAAAACAAGACAGGTCTCCATCACAAGACAAGGGGCATAAAATCTGATTTCAACATTTGGGTGATGCTGCAGACCAAACTGGATGTGGTGACGAATATGATGATTCTGGTAGGGTTCCTGTAGAGCTGTGAAAGGCACCAAGCAAGTAGATATTTGTGAATCTCCATGCTAGGAAAACTTCACCTGCTGGATTTGTGATTGATTTTCTGCTCTAGAAAAGATTGTGCCTAAAAAAGGGTTGTTACCTCTCCCTTTGTTTTTCCCTTGGAAAGGATCCTGTTGTCGTTGGCAGGTGAAGCCCTTCCTGGCATGGTGATCCAGGGATGGGAAAAGCTTCACTTAAAAAAAAATGTTATGTAGTTGCTAAAGCCACAGTATCCCCTTCAGGGAAAGGAGCCTGGCAAAGCTGACACCTAAAAGGGTGCTTGTGATTAGTAAAGGAGACATGCTCTGTTTCTAAGACCCCCTCTAGATGGATTCCGTTTGACGCCTGTTCCTCCGATTATGCGCATCTTCTCGGAAGCGCTTTATCGTAAATGCTTGTATGCAGGAGGAAATTGAGCACTCAACAGGTGACCTTACCGGTTGTTTCAAATGCGCTTTACAAGTAGTTAATGCGGAGAATCGCTTGTTCACATAGTCAAAACACTTTAACTGCCGGAGCAAAATAAAACTCGCTATTTAACGCGCATTTGATAATGCGCATAATCGGAGAGAAAATGCGCCTCTACGCCCGATTTGCGCTCCGTTCTTGTAGAGGTAAATTTCTTAATGTGCCTTGAAAGAGCTTTAAATGCCTCTTGTAGAGGCAGCCTAAGTTTAAGAGAATTTAATTCTTTGTAATTGTTTATGAATTTCAAATCATAGCCAAGACATCTGGAAAGGATGTACTTCTTCATGCACTGGCGAGTAGTTACCTGAAAAAATTCAGAACCAGAAGATGTGGCAACTGCTAAATTAGGATGCAATCCTATGCATGTTTAGACAGAGAAAATGCTGTGTTGCAGCACAGAGCATTCCTGTTCAGGGTTCCAACAAGCCATGCCCTCTTCCAGAATATTCTGTTCCCTTTTCTTCCTTCCTGGCTTTCCATTCATTGACCGTCCAACAGTCAGACAGCCTTCTGTAGCCGCTTTGGTCTGGAAGACTCTTGGGGCTCCTTAGAAGTTTATTGGGTAGTGCTCACTCACAAGATCAGTCATGGCACATAAGATGCAGGGGAATACGGAGTGTGTTTTAGGGTTCCCTCTCCATTTGCACAGGACAATACGAAGTCCAACAGGTCTGATCAGTGTCTGGCGTGAATCTAGCGTGGGCTCTAGAACATTGCCCACAAGGATGTCTGTGGCTGATACTCAGAGGTTCCTCAATGGGCATCAGTATGGGAAAGTGTACCCTGAAGGTAGAAGCGTGAAACCACAGATCTAGAGTCACTTCAGAAGTATTGGTGTGTGCCAGTTGTGGGCACACACCAATTGGTGTGTGCCAGTTGTGGGCTTCATACATGGAGGTGTATGAAATTGCTCCACACAGAGACTGTCATCACATGGTAAGCAGTTAATGTCCAACCAGCTGATCATGTTTACTGGGCAACTTTCTCCACATCACCACAGGCTTCCTACCCCCACCCCCCACCCCCACTTACAGTAATGTGGGAAAAACCACCTTCTCCACATGGCAACCCAAAGCACATAAATGCTCGTCACATAGCTGCCACAGGGAGCAATTTACAGCACAATCTTCTGAGGAGAATTTTGCATGTCTCCTCAAAAGCAAAATTCAGCCTTACCTCAGCTAAGTGCGTATAGAGCTGTAATCTTAATGTAACTGCAATATGTTGCCTTGTATATAGGCGAAGTGCCAGAAATGTTGTGCTGGTAGTTGGCATCATAAGTTCCTGCAAGCAGGAATTTGCCTGATATGTTTAAAGTGATTGACTGTATTCAGTGTTAATAAAATAAAACTGCCTTGCAGTGAAATTAACCTGTAAGAGCCATCCTTCACAGTGTCTTTATGCTCATTGGCTAGAACACTGGAAGGCCGGAAGGAGTCAATTTATTTGAGAACATAGAAAGCTGCCTTAAACTGAGTCAGACCATTGGTCCACCTACCTTTGTATTGTCTACAGTGCATAGGCTGGCAGCAGCTCTCCCAAGGGTTCAGACAAGGGCCTTTCCCACCCTACCTGGAGATGCTAAGGGCTTGAACTGGGGACCTTCTGCATGCAAACACATGAACTACCATTGGTACATTTCTCTGAGCTTTTAGTAGAATATGTTTTGCCATACACCTTTGTAAGCCAAAGGGCTGAAGGCTGTTTATTACTAAGCGGAATTTAGAAACCTAGGAAAGTGGTCGTGAATATCCCAGGGAGGGTAGGCTGCTCCAACCGCCCAGGGTAAAAATACAATCATACTTTGATTTTGTTATGAAAGTTGTTCAGTCTTTTACAAATATTTTTTAAATTTCTAATTCATTCCAGTAGGAATGCTTTTGGGGCCATTTCCCCTCGCCCCTCCCTTCACCATCCCCTTGCCCTCTGCTTCTAGATGAATATGACATTGCTCATCACTATTCTTCACAAATGGCTACAATCTACTGGCAGGAAATCCAGCTATCACTTCCTTTTAGTAAGTTTGTTTTAATCTCCAGCCGATTATAATTTTTGGCTTTGATGTATATGTCAAAGATTGGAGGAAAGGCAACCGCATCTTGTGAATGGCTATTAAAAGTAACTTGCTTCGGAACGCTCTGGCCCAGTTTAAGAAAAATGTATCCGGTGCCTGCATCTTGTTACTGGGCTTCCTTGCCCACGCATGCATGCACTGTCAGCAAGCTGGGCTTGGTGGCCCTGGTGAGCCCAGCATAGCAGCTGTGGTTTTAATGTGGAGCCAGCCTCATGCCATGCTTCAAGGGCCACCCAGCAACATGTTTAAATCAGGCCGTATTACATGGCCTTCAGCATATTTACTTAAATAGGAATTCTGCTGAGCTCACTGGGACCAATTTAGGATTCCAGCCAGGTGGAGCCTCATCCTGTGCATGTTTACTCAGAAGTAATTTCCACTGAGTTTAGTGGGGCTTACTCAGTGGTACAGCATGTTTAGGATTACATCTTTCATTGTCCTGAACAGGATAGCTATTAATTTAGAGAAGATAAGCATTTGGCTTCCAAATGTGGATCAAAGGAAGTTGCTTCCTCTTCCCTGCCCCACAACCCCTGGCTTCCTAGCTTGCAGCATTTCCTTTCATTATTAACATCTTAAAATACAGGTTTGCAGATGTTATAACAGATCTTCTTTTCTAGAGCTGTAAAACAATATGCACTAAGCCAGGGCTGAACTTGTGCCAGTGCTTCCCGTAGCAATGGGTAGTCTCCCCTTGGTCCAATTTATAATTAGTCTCTATGTCTGATCATTGTTTGGTTCCCACCTCTCCGCCAGATTAATTGTGAGTAGGCTTGTGTTTTTTTCCAAACTTCTGATAACTGAAGAGTCATTGGTTTTTTCCCCTCTGGATTAAAAATGAAAGGCACACTTTTCAGTAACTCTTACAGATGTGTAACAGGCAAGCTGCTCTGAGGGCCAGGCATTTAGCTGCCTCTCTGCTTTGTGAGTGATTGAATAACCAAACTGCGCCAGGTACAAAAATAGGGAAGAATTCCTTGCCCCAGTGAACTTATTGGTGGGTGGCATGGCCAGAGCAGGGAATCATGCAGGGGCACAGCAAGAAGCACTCTTGGGTACATACATACAAGAGGCTGTAATGTTTGTTTCTCAGGGCACACTGACGGTTCTCTCATGTATACTATTAACCTATGCACAAAGTTTGGAAATTGTGTTGTTACCCTGCTGGCATGGGTGGAACCCTTTCCTTTTCCTACTTGCCTTTAAAACATCCACCCTGGTCTTTCTCTTACAGGGAGACCCAAGGTAGGGAATTCACGCATTATGTTGTCCATGTAAAATGAGTTCCCAGGGTCAGCTGGGACTCCTTGCTGGTAGGTTTATGTGAATCAGGTCTAACTTGCTGTTGCGAATATGTTCCCTAGGTGAATTTGATGACAGATGAATGCTGTATTGTTAGTTTGAAGGTCTTTTTTTTCTGGAATCCTAACGGTTTGCCAACATACCTTTTAACCAAGCACACATAGTCAGCAATGTTGGATCCTACTTTCCGGGTATTTACTGCCACACACAGTGACCGCCAAGTGTGGGTTCTGCTGAATTTGACTGTTATTTTGCCAGGTTTCGTTATGGCTGTAGCTTTTTGGTTACGGAAGTCGTCTCATCCAAATTGTTGTGTCTTTTCTTCTTTGACTGACTGGGAACAAAATGAATTACTGTAGTAAGCAACATTCTGCTTTTCTGTTTTCATTTTATAGGACTTGCTATACCAACACGGCTGAATTTGGTTCTGGGCTTATAAAGTTGTATGTGCCCCGGGGGGGGGGGGAGGGGTGGCGACAGAAAGGATTACACATGCAGAAAGGGGAGGGATGAGGAGAGAAGGACAGCAAGGGAAGAACATGATCTAAAGGAGTTGCATGTATTTAGCCATAGTTACATTTGCGAATAAGAACGAAGGGGTCAAATAAAATGCTTAATGGAAAAGCTGGTTTTCGTGAAGAAGAAAAAGAGAACAATATGTAAAGTAACATTAAATAGCCCTTTTGAACATGTATAGAATATTCCCACCACCACTGAGCAACTACGGTACATATGGAAAGGGATATAAGTCAATGGGAAAACACAAACGTTGCATGCAGAAGGTTCGATGCCCAGCGCTTCCAGTTAAAAGGATTTCGGGGCAAAATACACATTATAGAGAGATAACTTTATTTGCATATGGCCAATGGCCTTTACAATTTTACACATCAAAACATCCATGCCACCCTCCTCCCACTATACCCCAGGCATTTTCCATTCTGGGCTCTAAGTAACAGGCAATCCCGCCGATTTGGCTATTATGTTAACTCATCCCCTTTACACTCTATACCGTTTTGTAACAAAAAAGTTTGACGGTTTTTTTGAGCTGCTAATGCGAAATTGGCCACCAATCTTGAGTTTGCTGCATTATAGTCTGCTAGTAGGTCCAGGATGAGGTCCTTTGGTGTCAGGCCCCTTCTTTCCTTCAGGAGCTCTTTTAAAAAACGCTCCCTCACTCCTTGATGTAGAGGGCAGTTCAACAGATAATGGGCTAAGTCTTCAACCTCCTCCGACCCACAAATACAAATCCGTTGCCCAAATGGTATCCCTTTATACTTTCCCTCCAAGTATTCCGTTGGCATTGTTTGGAACCGAAGGGCAGTGAATGCTTTCCTCAACATTGGGAATGTTAAATCCTGCAAATAATGTGCCCGATATTGTTCCCCCTTAATTTGGCTAAACCATGGTGAAAAGGCCTGTCGCTGACTGGTTTGTACATTACCAAAGGTATCAACCTCAAAAATTCTATTTCTAATATCCATGTTATCACATGCTAGCAGGTCTCGGTCCTCCGTGAAGTAGAGTTGCGACAACTCCCTCCAACTTCGGGCCCACCCTCTTTTCACAGACTGCTCAGCGAAACATAGTCTAGGTAAACTATTTTCTTCCCTACTTATTAGGTTTTTCCCATATAGAATAATTTTCTTATGTATTCTAGCCTTAATGGAGGGGAGATCCACTTCAATTCTTAAGAGGGCAGATGGCACCCCAACAGGAAGTGCCAATAGCTCTTTCAGGACTTTGTTTTGTATTATCTCCATAGCTGTTGCAAACCCCACTCCCCACAGCTCAGCCCCATAAAGTAATTGCGGGAGAACTTTAGCAACATAAAGCTTCAGGGTGGGAGCTACTCTTGAGCCACCTTTTTGTCTTCCAAAAGCTAATATGGCTTTTGCTGTTCTCCCAGCTGCCAACTTCATTGTATTAATATGTGTTTTCCAGCCACCATTATAAGAAAAACACACCCCAAGATATTTAAAACTTGCACATTGGGCAATTTGCTTTCCATCCAGCCACCACCTATGAACTCGCTTCCTCCTTGAAAAAAACACCACTTTTGTTTTGGAGTGGTTTATCACTAGCTTTTTTTCTTTACAAATCTCACCCAATCTTCTTAAAAGTCTCCTTAGTCCCACTTGGGTAATAGATAGTAGGGCCATATCATCGGCATACAGAAGTATCTGTATTTTCCTTAAGCCTGTTGTGTAAATGTGACATACTTGGAACTATGCAGTTTTTTTTTAAAAAAAAGGTGTGTGCAAAAGAATTCCGTAAGATGTTGAAGAAAGATGTGAGGTATGAAAAACATGATGGGACAATCCATCAAGTTTGTATGAAATGTAGGCAATTAGTACTAGGTAATTAATACTAGAATTAGTGGTTTTTCAGCAAATTAACCTATCTTCCTTATGTAACCTGCTTACTCTGGAGAGGATGCAGCATGCCTAGCTGCCTGCATTGGGAGTTTCCTGCAAGATCCTGGGGAGCATTGGCTGGTGTTTTGCAGGACTGTCCAGTAGAGGGCACAAGGCCTCCCTCCAGTCCAAGGGTCTCCTTGAATTTGTTTTCCCTATGCAAATAGACTTTTTAATTTTATCTTTTTTATTATTTGCTGGGAGACGTTATTCAGCAAGCGATTCATGATTTCTCTGCATTCTTTTCTGTAAGGTCTTTGACTTTAACCCTTGCTCCTTATTCTCAGTGTAACCAAGGTTAAGGATGTATAACTGTATTGAGATAATAAACTCACAAGGTTGTTACTTGAGATAACCCCCTATCATTAAAAATGTAATCCATGCAATGCCTGTTGAGAGATATATGACAAAATTTCCCAATGTAGTTAAAACTGTGTATTCAGAGTTTCTTTCCATTTAATTTAACCTTCCACAGAGTTCCAATATATATGTCAAGCTGTTACTAAATGCAATTTAAAAAAGGAAGCATTTTGACTTGAGTCTTAACTTTCTCCTTTTTTAAAACCACAAATTATAGTAGAAAAAAAGTGGAGAGAGGATCCTTGGCTATTAATCTGTTTATAATAGTACCATTGTACTAAATCTTTTGGGATGGGAGTGGGGAGACTAATACAAAAGCTCAAATGCATCTTGATATTTCGGTAATTCAAGTAAATTTTGAGTTCCTGGAAGGCACAATGACTCACAGAATTGTTGGGATTGAGTAATAAAGGGATTGGCAAATATGGGAGTGTGATTAGGAAAACTTTAAGCATCCTGTCGCTACAATACAATTTAAAGAGTTGAATTGTGAAATCTAAAACTTAGAGACAAACTTTGAGAAGCTGACACATATATTGGCTCAGTTCGGACGACACATTAGGCAACGGAGGAGGGGGGGAACAATCGTCAGTTGTGTTGCTTATTGTGTCGTCTGGAGGGCAGCACACAACGCACACACAACTGACAGTACGTTAATCAGGCACTTTAAACAACGGAGCGAAACAACGGGCTTGCACGTTGTTTAGCCCGAAGCCCTCTTATTTAAAGTGTCATCCAAATTCAGCCCCCCCTCTCTCCATGGACAATTCCGTTTTGGAATAGAGTTCTGCTGCCTAGAGCAGCCAAAAAAACCCAGCCGCTCTATGCAGCCGGCAGAACTCTCGGTGAATGCTGGGATACGGCTGGGGGACACACGGAGGAGAAGCTGCAACCAAAATGGCCGCTGCAAGTTCCTTGCAGCCGGGGCGTTTGCCGGTTCCAAGCAGCGCCGGCTGCAGAGTGTCATCTGTGGAGCTCCTCCTGCCTAACGCACGGTCAGTACATTATTTACCCCTCCGTTGCTTAATATGTCGTCCAAACTGAGCCATTGTCTTATAATGGCTTCCTCCAGTTGTAGTTACTATGGCTAGAATAATACAGAACTAGTGAATATTCTGCAGAGACTCAACCTTTAAGCTATCCCGTGTCACATACTTAAGACGCCAAGGCAATTAAGTATTGTCAGAAGGAGCGATTAAGTAATGTGCAGAACAATTCTGTGCATGTTTAGTCAGAAGAAAGGCCCAAAGAGGCTTATTCCTAGTAAGTTTGTTTTGAATTGCAGCGTTGAGGAGTTGACTTGTGATTGGATTGCTATATTATTTGTGCAGATGTAATTTTTCATAAAAGAAGAGTAATGAAGAATAGAGCTTGTGTGTGTGTCTAAGGAGATTTCCAGCAAGCTCATATGTCTGAACTGAGAACCATACTTGCCAAATAGCTATGGGGAAACTCCGACTTTTGTGGTATTTCCATTTTATCTGGAAAGTGTATCACAGAAGTTGGAAGTGATAGTGGTGATAGACTTTTACTAAACTTTCCTTTGTGTGTTGGCAAATCTCTCACGCTACCATTTCCAGATGAATCATAGAATAGTAGAGTCCAACCCCCTGCTCAGTGCAGGAATCCACCTTAAAGCATACCTGACAGATGAAAATGAAGAGAGTCTCTGGGGCGCTGATGTTTGGGTGTACAATTCAAACAACAGTAAACCAAACAAATCCAATGGAATAATTGCTTGTGATGAGACATACTCTTCACTAGGTTTTTAAATTGACTCTGAGAGACAACTCTTACGAAGGGGGGGCCAAACAACAGCCATGATTACAAGCATTCTGTAATTACTAAAATGAGATTCAGACCCAACGAGATATCCTGCTCTCTGATCTAAAAACTTGCCAGGTTGTGGTTAGTCTTTTCTGGAGTTTGCATATAACAGGCCCTGTGCTGATGTACTCTTCCTCTTTCCCAACCCTCCTCCCCCTCCCCCGGCCTCTCCTCAGACTCTGCTTAGTTAGTTATGCCTTGCTTTGCAGGAAACTGTAATTTGCCATTATATCCTAGCCAACCAACTATGGTTTATGCTTGCCTGGCAAATCAGGATGGCAAACCAGGATCGAGTGCAAACCGTAGATTGTTGGTTCAGATGGGATGGCGTGAGAAACTATGTTTTGCTGCAAGCCTGAACAAGAAGCTTCTAATGTCCTCCCCTCGCATGTGGAGGAAGGGGAGGAGGGTTGCACACCTACTTTTGCTTACAACTGGAGTTTGCTGTTACTTCTGAATATATCTCTTCTTGTTGTTTGTTCTTCTTCCCAGCTTTCCTGTTGGGATACAGCTACCACCTTCCTGCTAAGCTCTTGTCTTCATCTGCTGTTACACTATCTAGAAACAATGAGTCAAAACGTCACCAGAAGGAGGTTTGCTGTTCTTCCTGATACAATTTTCAAACCACCCTGCCAGATTAGAAGGCTGGGCTGCAGTGATAATGCAGTTGGAAAAACTCCTGCCAAGAAATGAACTCTGAAAGCCTAAGAAAAAACAATCCTCTAGAATAGTCAAAGAAAATTGAACACCTCTTCTGCTATCACAGACTCACTGAAGCTTATTTGCCATCCAAGCCCATTAAATGTTGAAGTGTCAGGAAAAGAGAGTGCTGAGACAAAGTAATTTGGGTTACTAACCAGCTGATATTTTACTGGTCTTATCAGTAAAACTGTTTTGTCAAATATCTAGTGTCTGAAAGCCAGGAAACATCAAATTCTGCCTATGACCCATGTTTTTGCACAATCCTTCAGATCTGCTCCACCCCTGGCCTGCTGACTTTTCTCCTGCCTTTCCCTTAATCTGCAGCCCTCAAAGGAGTAATTGGATTGTAAATTCAATCATTTATTGGCTGGGTTCACACAACATGCTAACCCACCCAGTGTGGGTTGTGATGGAACTGCGGCTTATCTTGTCGTCTGAATGCAGCACTTTTTCCACGGGGTTGGTAAGTGGGTTATCATGTTGCCTGCATGCAGTGCTTTTTTGCAGGGTGGATTATCATGTTTGAATGCAATGCATTTTCCTCAGAGTTGCTAATTAACCATGCAGTGTGACTTGTTAATCACCCTGAACAACCCAACAATATGCCATGAGTTCTCAAGGTAATATGTTTGAGAAAAATAAACCGTACTGCATGATTAACAGGCCAACCCTGTGGAAAATGCAGTGGTGGGTTAGCATATTATGTGAACCAAGCAATTGTAAATTATTTTACATGGTTATCAGCAGGTTATGGTTAGTGTTAGACAAATACTGGCCCCTCACTTAGACATGAAAGCTCAGTGGGTGACCTTGGGCCAATCACTCTCTCTCTCTTAGCCTAATGTACTTCACAGGATTATTATGAAAATAAAAGGAAAGGGTTGAACTATATCTCTGCTTTAATTCCTTGGAAAAAGGTTGAGATATAAATGTAATAAATATGGTGTAATGTAAGCCATCTTTGAGTGTATGTGTTTGTTAAACAGCTTACATGAAAGACCTCCATCTCCCATAATGGATCTGCCCAACCCTAAGATCTTCAGAGACCCTGCTCTGAGTTTCCCAACAAAATGGGGCAAAGTGAGAGTTTACTGGCGAGAGAGTTTTTTTCAGTTGCGGCACCTTCTCATGGAACAACCTCCCCAGAGAGGCTTGCTTGGTGCCATCTTTATGGTCTCTTTGGCACACGGTGAAGGCCTCTTTATTCTTCCAGGCCTTTCAAATAACATAGCTCTTTTAATCTAAGCTTCTCAGTTTAAAATTATGTGTTTTTAATTGCGTTTTCTTTAATTTTAATAGTTTTTTTTACTGTTTTGATATGGTTTTTAAATTTTGTCTTTGTGAACTGCCCAGAGAACGTCTGTTAAGGAGCAAGTATGTAAATATAGAAATAAATAAAAATGTGGCGTCAAAGTTATAATAATAATATAATTTCAAAAGGCATTTATATTGAGATTTTGTAATATGCAGATCTTTACATTTTTTATTTATTAATTAAAAGGAGCATAATTAAAAGGAAGCTGGTTAAACAACTGAAAAATCTAGTTTGTTAAAATCCGTAGTTCCAACTAATAAAACAAAGATTGCATTTCCTGCATCTCATTTGAGATTGAACCCAATGAGATGATTGTGGGCTCATGTGGCTGCTGCTAAAAGCACCCCCCCCCCCCATATCTCCTTCTCTTCTTCAGGCAATGCATAGGACAGCCTTCCTCCAACCTGGTGCCCTCCAGATTACAACTCCCATAATCCCTCAGCTGGCTATGCAAGCAACAGCCATTTAATCAGAGTGGAGGGCAGGGAAACTCTGAGAGCCAAGGTATTGCATCACACATTTTGTTGTACTGAGTAGTGCCGTGCTGAATCCTGTCCTCCTATTTTGGAGAACTTCTTTTGCTTTTTCCCTGTCCCCCATGAAATGCTGAAAATGGAATAATCAAATTTTTCGGCACAGCACTAGTACTATGTTCTGGTAGACAGACGAGGAGGAGACACGTGGGTGTTTGTTTCGTCAAGCAGTTCCAGTTCCCAAGTTTTTGTAGGCCCTCAGATAAGGTAACTTCACCAGGCCCCTTTAGTATGGAAAAATTGGAGAATTCTCACACTTTGTCTCAGACTTTTCTGGGTGCTACATGTATGAAGTGAGACTGGCAGCGCTATTGGGCCAGTGGGCTTCCTTTCACGTCTTTTGGGCCCAGCCTTGCAGCCCTCTGGATCACTTTTAGTTCTGTTCTCAGATGTTTTTTGACAAGTGGTAACAAAAAAGAAGTAAATGGTCTTGTCCCATATCAATGAGCTATTGTTAAACGATATTGATATCTGGGATATCAATATCCCATATCTGGGAATATCTGGGAAAAGGCCAGATATTTCAGAGGGCAACAGGGCCCTGTAAGGTTGCCCTACCTAGCAATGATTCTTTGATGCGTTTGGAAAAAAGTAGGCCCACTTGGGACTCTTGCTTTGGAGTCGTACATGGCAGTACAAGTAGCAAATAAATTGGCTACCCAATTGATGCTTTTTACTCAATTGCCATGCCTAATTGGTTAGTTTGCATGCTACTTTGGAAAAGGGGCATACAAACAATGCACACAGATTAGAGAAGTGTGGAGAACTTGTATGTGTGGTTTCTTAGTGTTTTATCATCTTCTGCTTAGCCTTCCTGCAGAGTCACTTGTGTTGCCCACAGTATTTATATTCTTAGAATCCTTAGGAATTGCTCTGCATAAGATCTTGCAAGTAAAAGTTGCAGTTGGTCTTTTGCAAGCAGTGGTGGAAACTTCTCTTGTAAATTCTCTCTGTCCTTGGAGTGGCCATCTTTTAGCAGTGAGTGCTCTTGCCTTGTCTTGTATGGGTTTATTTCTCTTCCCTCTTGCTTGGGAGGAGAAATATATATGGGGCACATAAATTAATTGTTTAAATGCTCCCTCTTGCTTGGGAAAGCATTTAAACAATTAATTTATGTGTCCCATATATATTCAAAGACTTATGGTTGGAGACTTGGATTATCCAGTTTGATAGGGAAAATCATCAGTTACTTTTCTGTTGTTGACTTGGTGGTTGATTTTGGGTAGGCTGCTTATGATAACTTTTGGGCTTGGTTGGAGCAGTTTGCTTATAACGGTCACCAGTCTGTCCTAATCCTATTCCAGTTTTAGCTTGTTAAGAATGGGGGGGCTGAATTCGTTTTGCACATTCTAAAAGTAAAGCTGCTAAGACTTGGCTTAGTCTAGGGGTGTTGAACCTCTTTCAGCCTGAGGGCCTAATTTAATTAGGGGGAAGTGGGAATATAGGAAAGGGGTGTGGCCATTTGGGGAACCTTGGAGGACTGGATTTGGCCCCGAGGCTTGAAGTTCAACACCCCTGGTTTAGCCGAATTCACAATAATCTGATAAAAACAGAATGATTGTGCTTTGGGCTAGGTGGCTGTGGAGGAGTTTGCTCATTGTTTTAAAACAGTCCCATCCTGGATGTGTTTCTTAATGGGGGAACTAAGACCTGGCATGGGGATCTCATGTTCTAAACTTTGCCAGAGGGGATGATTAAGAGAGTGGAGGGAAGGAAGTGGCAAGGGTAACAAGGGATAGATATAAGCAAGTGCAGTTACACAGATTTAGGCTGTTTTGCAGTTGGGGACAGGGATTAAGAAGGTAATGCCAAACTATTCATGGAAAAGATGGGAATTGATGAGGTATGTGAGAGAAGAGGGCTCCTAAAAATAAAAGATAGCCCATCGTTAGTAACACAGCGACAGCCAAAAAGGTACAAAGGAGTGCAAAAACTGCATTGTAGTGATGCTCTTTGAGACAAATGTCAATTTTGTTCTGCCTGCGATGGATGTGGTGGTTCTTCCCATTTTACCAATGAAGAAAATGGAGACAAAAGCTAGTCAACGGATTGGCTTTACTGCATGTTGTAAATAGCCACTCGGCTGGTTGCCTGTGGTGAATGCAATTCTGCAGATCAGCAGGCTGAATACACTGGAGGAGAGCTGGTTCTTGCTTTCTCTCTTGCTATTAGTGTGCCAGAAATGACCAATGCATATAGTAGCAGGCAGGCAGGCTAGAAGGAACAACCGCTAGTTACTTTCATGAACCTGTTTGAAAGGTTGTTTTATTGAGTTGTCTTTGACAAGGCCAGGAAGTTGAATGATGTAGTTTTCCAAGAGTATTTTATCTGGATCTGTCTTTTATGCTGTTTTAAACGTCTGGCAGTTTACACATAGCACTGTAAATGGCTGTGAAATGGGAGACCTGTGCTCAATAGGTCAGTGTGCTGTGGTGGCTTGATTTAGGCAGAAGACAGTGCAGCCAATGTCCCCAAATTAGCCATTCTATTCAGCAGCAGCGTGACAGCTGCTGTTTTCCAATACTGTGAGGTTCAGACCTTGGATCAGAAATAACTGCAGCTAAAATTAGTTATCATCCAGCTTCTTTCTGAGTACCCAGATTACTGATTGCCATTAAGGAGAAACTCATTTATTAGGGTAATTTAGGAAGCAGAGTCAGTGAACTTTCAGGTGCTGGTGGCTTTAAAGTTAGAGGGTGTAAATCTACTGTAAAACAGAAATTGCTGTTGTTTGCCTAAGAGATCTTCTTCTTCTTCTTCTTCTTCTTCTTCTTCTTCTTCTTCTAATTCTAATTCTAATTCTAATTCTAATTCTTCTAATTCTTTTGCTATGGGTTACAGGCAAATATAAAATTTTTACTTACTTCCATTTTAGCATGGTAACTGAGGACTAGTTACTATACAGTTTTCCCTGTGGATTCTTAGCATGCTGGTCTGCTAATGTAGTGATAAAGGAACGATGTAATTTGCCCTCTTCGTGTCATTTCTTCATCGATATGGTACTGGGGCATGGAGAAGTGCTGATGACCAATACTTTTATTATTTATTCCTTTATGAATGGTCTATCCATCTCCCTGAATATAAATATTTCCAGAGTGGCTCACAATGTTGAAACAATGTAATCTGTAGTCTCAAGAGGCTGTTTGCTCACACGATCAAAGGAGCTGAATGCTTGAGCATGTGTCACCAGGAGCAACATCTGGCGTCTGGCACACCATGGGTACCAGGCCACAAACTCTGTCCCGTACATGAAAGTTTCATATGCATCGCTGCATGCTTCATGGATAGCAGCTAAGACATGCAGGAGTTTTCCATGGATGCCATGTGCTGAGGAGGTTGTGTGAGTTCATTCCGTGATGTTGTTTTGGCCCTTGTGTGTAGCCAGCACTATATCACTGTAGCTGGTCCTTAGCTTGCCAATGTGAGAGCACTCCAAATATTGCCTGGCTGACATGAAATAGAACTTCAAGAAGAGCACGTTTGATTCGTAAGGGTGCACGTAAGTTCTTCAGGACACAGTGAGTGGTCTGCAGCCTTGAACTTGAGACTAGGCTAAACCTACCCTTTGTCTTGGGTAGGTTTAGCCTAGTCTTCCTGAGGCAGGAAGCAGGTTGGTATCTGTTCTGTCAGCAGGTGGTTGCCATTCATGCTTGAGGGGAAAAGTAAAGGGATGTGTGTTAGGGACGAGGGAGGAAGGGGACAAGGTTGGAATGAAGGGTAAACCTGCCCCAGATTCCACAGGGAGGCTTTGCAACGTTCTGGTTTGCCCTCCCAACCCATTTTCATAATGGCAGTTTGACCAGTATCACGATAAACGTGACATCTGGCAGGCTCACGAGTTAGCAGCCGAGAGAGCTGCCTCCCCTCAGGTTTGGAGAGAGTGACAACTCTTTGACTTCAGTGTGAAGAGCTCATTCTCCTTGAGTTTCACTCAGCCATGCCACGTGCCTCTATTCCACCCCTTGTAACTGCTGCTGCTGCTGCTGCTGCGCAGCCATCTCCTCCCATGTCACTGTGACAGAATTAACCCAGGCTTGCAGGTCAGTTCCTGTCCATCCGCCTCCTCCTCCTGTGTGTGTGTTTGTGTGTTTAATATTTGGGACTGCCAAGGCTGGTCTAGAGCAACACAACAAGCTGCCTTGCATTCCAGGGAGCCAGAATGGCAGGCCTGCTTTGTAAAAAACGCAAGAAAGCAGGAGGTAGGAAAGAACAGACTAAGCGCAAATGGTTTCGCTTTCTCTTATTTAAAGCT
Organism: Anniella stebbinsi; assembly: GCA_029215795.1. NCBI lineage: Eukaryota > Metazoa > Chordata > Lepidosauria > Squamata > Anniellidae > Anniella > Anniella stebbinsi. The sequence continues at coordinate 98,065,077 of JARDYH010000003.1, forward strand.
ACCTGCACAGGGGGGAAAAGATCGTCTTGCTGTGAACTTTCTGTCCCAGCGCAAGTGGTAACGTGACAAACTTTTGAAGTCTGCTTTTTTGGGGGGGGGACATTTGGTGCTTTGCTTGCCAAACGCCTTGTCCAGAAATAGAAATGAGCCCTACAGTCTTGCAAATGGGTTTGCAAACAAAAAAAGAAGTCCAGGCATATTCTTGTGCCACCTTAGCTCTTTGTTGGATGGCAGCGTGAGGAGTGTGGTTGTGCATGATGTATTTTTAGTTCCAGATAAAAGCTGGTCCTCCGTCAGCTACTGAGCATGTGAGGTCACGTTGAGGAAATCCAGAACATTATCTATTTTAGATATTGCAACTATTAAAGGGGGGGAGAGGAATTCAGATAATCCGTTTCAACAATTAAAACATAAATTTGCTGATTAAGATGTCTGAGGAAAGGGATGTATCGAAGTGCATTGCAATATTCGCCTAAGGTCTTGATTGTGGGGATGTAGTAGTGAAGGAGGAGATATTATGCTCCATTCACAGTCAAGTGATTAGGTCAGCCATTCCCAAACTGGCGCCCTTCTGATGTTTTCAACTCCCATCAGCCCCAGCCAATGGTCAGGAATGCTGGGAGTTATAGTCCAAAATAGTTGGAGTGCACCAGGTTGGAGAAGGCTGCTTTAGGTTGGAGCTAGCGCTGTGTGCGTTCTGTGATTCCATGGAAATACAGAGAAACTGCAGACGCTGGTATTGGGTGCAGAAAGCTTAATTAAACACAGGGCACACAGACCTGGCCTGGCTCTCACATTTACTGCACTCATAACCACGCTGGCTTGCTCCTATGCCTCCTAACATTAGCTTGAGCTGCAAAGTTCAGCAAATAAATCTGTTCATGGCACAGAGATGAGTGTTATTGGTGTTAATGGAGTAAGCTATGTCAGAAAGTGTAGGGGCAGGGATTGCTTAAAAAAAGAAAGAAAAAAGTTGGCGAACTCCCCTTTGAGATTCTTCATCAATGTTTTCCATTTCCTCCTCAAGCAACTTCTGTTCCGTTCTGTTCTAGAGATTTTGTTTCGTGCAAGATAGAACTTGCGTCATCAACTGACCAAGGAAAAAACAAAATTCTGGAGAGGGCCAGCGGATAGAGCCACAGCAGAATCAGATGGGACAGTGGTCTGGGCCAGTACAGGAGATGGAACCAGTACAGGAGATGGGTATAAACTGGTGATCCAGGGGTGGAACCTAGTGGACGCAGGGTGAGACCCAACAATCCGTATTGGACTATTTCTGAAATTAGAAGCTTTTCTTCCCTGTCACAGTTTACCTGCTAAGATGAAGTTTTACTGGTCAGAAATCCTAATATAGTTGTTAGTTAGCAACTCGACTTCTGTTGCTTTAGGAAAATCGTGTTGTACAGCGATGGAGCTCCCTTGTATTCGGGACGCCCAATTCTTAGTTCATCTGGGCTAGCCACTTTGAGGCCCAAGTGGCTTGAAAGACCCATACAAAGTACAGGATTGGTTGTATGGTCTATGCTTCATCCTTGAGGAATGCTTCATATCCTGCTAAAAATTGGAACTGGTTCCCATCTTTGTATAGACGTGAGGAAACCTGCTGATCAATCATTGTAAACTTGTTCCCTGGGGACTTTGCTTTGGCATCCTGCATGGAAGTTGTGTGTCTGTTTTAAGAATTAGAAATCTCGTCCATTTGGTATACAAGCAATTTGGGAGTCTCTGGTGATCTTCGGAACTGATTGAGTTGCAGGAGCAGAGATGATGTCTTTGCTTGCTCCTTTCTCCACTTTCCAGTTGATGACAGATAAACCGAGTGGATGTTTGAACATGAGTTTGCAGTATTCATATGTTGTGCTGGGCATCATGATACAGTCCAATGGAAACAAAGCCTCTTTGCTTCTCCATTTAAATCTCCTTATTCAGCTTCTGTGCTAATTAGGGCAGCAAATAATGTCCTTGGTGTGAAGCATAAATCACTCTTAATACTGTAAGAGGGAGGAAGCTAGACAGCTTAATGTCTTCTTCCTTTTCCATTCGGTGCACATCCACACATAATGAGGTGGTTCCTGGAAGGTTTTTGCTTTTGCTTTAAGGCTAAAATGGGTCTATAGAGCTTTAAGCGCTGTCTGGTACAGAAAATGGGATTTTCAACTTCACTCTCACTCTGCACTTACGGTTCCTGCTAAATATTTCCTGTTAAAAAGTGCTGTACCATGTACTTTCCTGTATGTTTTAATTGGCTTAGGGAGAACTAGGTGTGATAGCAAGCAGAGTGGTGTCATTAAGCAGCGCAACCTCATGTCAAGTTGTCCTCTCCCTCAGCAAACATCTAGTGACGTGATGTCATTGTGTTATGACTGAGTTTCCATACCCTAGTTCCAGTTTTGGACATGGAGTAAACTTGGCCGTTACTAAAAACCTAGTAAATAGCACACTGTACCCGTCATGAGATGTCAGTTTCCCCTGAAAAGCACTACCAGGTGTGTATGGTCTTTTTCCTAACGACTGCAGATAAAAATACAGCCTGGGCCAAACGAAGGGAGAACCGGTTTCACAAAACCCTTCACCAGAGTTGTAAGATTCTGTGAATTTTCAGGGATCATAGTGAAACAGCTGCAGATGTTGTGTGATCCAAGATTGGTTAGGATGGCCTATCTGACCTGTATAGGTTGACTTCTGAATGAACTTCATTTGCCCTTGGTGATCATAGCAAAGAGGTAGGTCTGATTAGCTATAGTGTTATGACATCATCTCTCCAGTATGTCACACGTGGTTGGCTGGGATTACTTGAGGAAGAATGAAACAGATGGAAAAAAATAGTGTTGAAAGAATAACCAGGTAGCGGCAGCTGTGAATACTAGCAGGAATGCTAGTGGACAGACATGAAAACAAGGGAGGGGGATATGGGCTTGCTAAAATCTCTGCATTCAAACAAAGAATGAATCTGGAGAAGATTTGGCTCAATTCTAGCTCAAAGTCAAGCAGATTGTCTCATTGAAATTAACAACTCTGGGGTGGGGGTGGGGGTCTTTTTGTTTCAGTGACTGACCTGCAAGAAGAGGGTAAAAATGCCATCAACGCACCAATGTCCCCTGCCACGACTGATCTACATCCGGAAGATGCATTACTAGGTATGCTATGAATCCTACTTATGGACTAGTAGATGTAAATGAAAGAGAACCTGGGGGTTAGACTTGACATATTAATCTGAAAGAGTGCCAGGGAAAGTAAGAACATGACAGAGAGTCTTGAGCTTTTCTGTGCTACTAGTTGACTGTGGTCAGTCCTGAGTCGAAATGGATTTCACCAGCAACTGCCCTAATACAGCTACATCTTTAAAAATCTGGGTTTCTCTATACTTCAGAAATTGGTTTTACAGGTTTTTCAATCCCCCAGGGGAACTGACATTTCCTTTGGGGCTGCTGTGATTATGCAGGTTCTATGCAAGGATAATCTATGCAAGGATAATCTAAAACCGTTGCTGGGCAAAAATAAATTTATTTCCATAGGGACATAGGAAGGTGCCTTATACCATCTAGCTTAAAAAAAAGGAGGCTGAGGGGAGACAAGATGGAGATGTACACAATTATGCATGGTGTGGAGAATGTGGATTGGGAGACATTTTTCTTCTCTCTCACGATACTAGAACCCAAAGGGGTCATCCCATGAAGCTGATTGGTGGGAGATTCAGGACAGAAAAAAGGACATACGTCTTCACACAGCACATAGTTAAACTATGGAATTCACTGCCACAGGATGTGGTGATGGCCACCAATTTGGATGGGTTTAAAAGGGGGTTGGATTAATTCCTGGAGGAGAAGGCTATCGATGGCTACTAGTCCTGCTGGCTATATGCTACCTCAACTACCAGGGGCAGTAAGCCTATATACACCCGCTGCTGGGGCACATGGGTGGGAGTGTGCCTTTGCACTGTGTCCTGCTTATGGATCCCTGGTTGACAGCTGGTTGGCTACTGTGTGAACAGAATGCTGGACTCCATGGAGCCTTGGTTGATCCAGCATGGCTGTTATGTTCTTATGTTGCAGTACTGTTGACATTGTCTGGCAGTGCCTCTCCAAGATTTCTGGGAGGAAATTTTCCAACCCTACTTGGAGATGCTGGGGACTGAACCTGGGACCTTCTGCATGCCAAAGATGTGCTCTACCACTGAGCCACAGTCCTTTCCTAAATGTGAGACAAATTCAACCCTTTTAATGCTACACCTCTCTTTGAGTTTGTATGGAATGCCCCCAACGCCTGCCTGATTATAGTGCTCTGCACTCGTGCTTCTAGGACCTGGAAGTACAGCAGCCCCTAGGTGGCATACCTTTATTTCATAGAGTAAAAGTCAGCAACTGGAAGCCCTTAGGCCAAATCCACCCACATCCTGACAGATGCTCCCTGTCCACAGCTGATCTGGAAGCAAAATAGGTGTGGAGGAAGTAGTAGCCCCTGTGGCAACTGAATATACTCACATGGCACTTCATGTGGTGGGAGTCGAGTTACTGGTTCACAATCATGGTGTGGTGTGGTATAGCACGCTTCCAATCCCTGGAGAATCGAGAGGCCCCCAAGAACCCAGAAGTTGGCCATTATTGCTGGAAAATGTCGCTACCCAGTGTGGGGTTGTGAATTAATATCAGCCAATGGAAAGCTGTGATTAGGCTAGACAGTAAAGTGGCTTTTTGTAATGCTTGTCAACACTGAAGATGAAACAAGTTAAGGAAGTTAAAATATGTAAAAATAAACAGATGATAACTTGAGGATATGGTTGCTTCAACTAAAATGAGTTTGCAGAATTAAAAGGGAACTGTGATCAGGCTTCATGCAACACCAAAGCACGTATTATTCAAATCAGGTGTTGCATTATCCTGGGTGAAACCACATTGTGGAATCAATGTTGCTGCAGAGTGTGTAAAGTCAGCATTCCTGATGTCCTCCCCATTTCAAAACAAATTTGGGTTCCTACGCAGCCCTCTACCTGCCTCGATGCTCAACTTTATTTATTCAGTAAAATGTTCTCCTTATCTGTTAGCCTGACAGTGGCTAATAAAACATTAGGGCTGAAAGTTTTGCTTGTTAAATCAATCAACTATTCATGCCTACTCAGAAGTAAGTCCTATTATGTTCAATGGATCTTACTCCAAGGTAAATGGGAATAGGATTACGCCTACAGCACTCAGTGAGGTTGTAAGTTAAGTGTGCCCTTGATTGTTTTTATTTTTTTATTTTTTATTTATTACATTTGTATACCGCCCCATAGCCGAAGCTCTCTGGGCGGTTTACATAGGATTAAAAACAATTAAAAACAATATACAAAAATTAAAACAGCAAAAACATACAACATACACACAATCTGTACATTTAAAAACCACTTCAACATTTCAAAAAACTACAAAAACAAAACAAAACAAACCCAGGCTCCTCAGATATTGCCAAATGCCTGAGAGAAGAGGAAAGTCTTGACCTGGCGCCGAAAAGATAACAATGTTGGCGCCAGGCAGGCCTCGTCGGGGAGATCGTTCCACAATTGGGGGGCCACCACAGAGAAGGCCCTCTCTCTTGTTGCCGACCTCCGAGCTTCCCTCGGAGGAGGCACTCGGAGGAGGGCCTTAGATGTTGAACGTAGTGTTCGGGTAGGTTCATGTCGGGAAAGGCGTTCCATCAGGTATTGTGGTCCCAAGCCGTGTAAGGCTTTATAGGTTAAAACCAGCACCTTGAACCGGGCTCAGAAACATACAGGCAGCCAATGCAAGCGGGCCAGAGTAGGTCTTATATGTTCGAACCTACTGGTTCCAGTTATCAATCTGGCCGCTGCATTTTGCACAAGTTGCAGCTTCCGAACCACCTTCAAAGGCAGCCCCACGTAGAGTGCATTGCAGTAATCTAACTTGGAGGTTACCAGAGCATGGACAACTGAAGCCAGGTTATCCCTGTCCAGATAGGGACGTAGCTGGGCCACCAACCGAAGTTGGTAGAAGGCACTCCGTGCCACTGAGGCCACCTGCGCCTCAAGTGACAGAGATGGTTCTAGGAGAACCCCCAAGCTACGAACCCGCTCCTTCAAGGGGAGTGCAACCCCATCCAGAACAGGTTGAACACCCTCCATCTGGTCAGGGGAACCACCCACTAACAGCGTCTCAGTCTTGTCTGGATTGAGTTTCAGTTTATTAGCTCTCATCCAGTCCATTGTCGCAACCAGGCACTGGTTCAGCACATCCACAGCCTCACCTGATGAAGATGAGAAGGAGAAATAGAGCTGCGTGTCATCAGCGTACTGATGACAACGCACTCCAAAACTCCGGACGACTGCACTCAACTGTTTCATGTAGATGTTGAACAGCATGGGGGACAAAACTGACCCCTGCGGAACCCCATACTGGAGAATCCACGGGGCCGAGCAATGTTCCCCAAGCACCACCTTCTGGAGCCGACCCCCCAAGTAGGAGCAGAACCACTGCAATGCAGTGTCTCCCACTCCCAACGCAGCCAGTCGTCCCAGAAGGATACCATGGTCGATGGTATCGAAAGCCGCTGAGAGATCAAGGAGAATCAACAGAGGTCCCCTCTACAAGGATTCGTTTTTGCGCCTGGTTAGGCGATTATGCACATAATCGCTGAAGCGCATTTACGCCTAATACCTCTGCACGAGAGGCGGCGAAGCGCATTAACAGATGTCCAAAATGCGCTTTACAAGTAGTTAATGCGCATAAGCACTTATTCACACAGTCAAAATGCGCTTTAACGGACGGAGCAAAATAAAACTCGTGATTTAACGCGCATTCGATAATGCGCATAATCGGGGAGATAACGCGCCTCTACGCCCGATTTGCGCTCCGTTCTTGTAGAGGTAATTTTTTTAATGCACCTTGAAAGAGCTTTAAATGCCTCTTGTAGAAGCACCCAGAGTCACACTCCCCGTCTTTCTCCCGACATCGGTCATCATACAGGGCGACCAAGGCTAAATTATACATCTTGTGTAGGTCCATTATTGTACTTCCTACTTTTTTAAAAAATACAAAGCAGCTGTTGGAGTCTGTACATGTCATTGAGGTGTGTGTGCTTTACCCTTTCCTTCTTGTGCAACACAACAGCTGGTGGGTTACTGTCCCTGGGTTTGAGCCTTTGTGTCCAGTGATATGTGGCTCAGTGAAGATCTTGGAAGGTGCCTTCAAACAGATTTCCCATTGCCCTCAGTTCCCCTTTCTAAAAATGAGAAACAAGGCTCATAATAACCTGCTTCACAAAATTGTTGTGAGGAAAACCAAAGTAAGAGTGTTTTATAAATTATTAGTGAACAGACCTAGCTTCTCACGACTTGGAAATAGCCTGTAGTTCGATCCATAAAAGCCTAAAAGCAAACATAACAGCTGTCAGAGTTGGAAACATTGTACCCACCCCATCTGAGTGTGCCCACCCCATCTGGCACCCTGTAAGGATTGGGCCTAGCACCTCTGCAGATGTGCCCCAAGAAAACATGGGAACTGATTCTGAGTCAGACAGGGAGGGAGAAGGAATTGTCGAGGCATCAAGGTTGAAGGATTGGGGTGCCGGATGAGAATAACAGTGACAGAGGCCCTGTTCAGAAGACACTTTAAACCACGGCTTTAACCACGGTGGTTAAGCCAGCAAGCCAGGCCGTGTTCAGAAGACACTTTAAACCATGGCTTTAACCACGGTGACTAAGGCAAAGACCTCATTCAGAAGACATCTTAAATCACAGATTTAACCATAATGAATAAGGCAAAAAGCCTTATTCACTCTGGTTAAAGCCATGGTTTAAGGTATCTTCTGATCACGGCCTAGCTTTCTGGCTTAACCACTGTGGTTAAAGACATAGTTTAAGGTATTTTCTGAATGGGCCCAAAAAGTCTTATCCACTGTGGTTAAAGCCATGGTTTAAGGTGTCTTCTGAACATGGCCCTGCTTTCTGGCTTAACCACCATGGTTAAAGCCGTGGTTTAAAGTGTCTTCTGAACGGGGCCAGAGTGGGTGAAGACCACCTGCAATCTAATTAGTTGGATAAGAACCAGGTTGGGCCTGCCCTTGGCACACCCCTTAGGCATGGCCTCTGCCATGGTGCACCCCTAGAGTCCCTTCCAGTCCATTCCCCTGAGGGGGCTGCCCCATAGCAGGGTGGAGGGGACAGCCATATAACTGTGTCTCTTGGATTGCTTCCACCTGACTCTGTTGACTGAAAAACTATGCACTATTTAGGGAAGTCTGTCCCTAGTGACTGAAAATGATGGAGGAGTCCTTCATTCCACTGAACTTGGGGCGAACACTGCCTCATAGAAGCAGAGAGAGGGCAGGCATATTAATTTGGCAGTTTACTAATTTCCCTTGAGTTTGAACGGTATAGACTGCAAAGCTAGTGACTGAAGATGTTACTGCAGGCTTCAACCACATTGACATACTTAAATTAATTAAAATTAATTAATGTATTTAAGAAACAAAATAACCCTGAGATGCATACCTCTAGCATCCCCTTAGCCTACATGTCAAGTTTCATTTGTCTAGGTTTCATGGTCTTGGTGCTATGACTCTGATGGTCAGATGGACAGACACACATTCTCTTTTATTATTACGGATTATAGTATGTTTAAGCCCATGAAGATAGTAGTTATTTCACTGGAGCCATCTTAATCGGCTCTCTGCCATCTTAACAAGATTAAAAAGGAAAGCCACTTGGAAAGTCATGATTGAACAATGAACTGATCAGCCATCTGCCATGGCAGAGAGCCACGGTTTGGAAACTAAAAGGGCCATGTCTTTTTCATACAGCCAAATGTTGCATGCCATGTAATCAAAAGGCCTGATTCGCAAACCATGCCATCTTTTGAGGAAACTAGCATGGTGCAATACTTTATTTGGTGCATCCTTAGACCTGTCCCATTCCTCGTGGCAATTTTATTTCTAATTTTGTAAAGTGATCAGGTTTTGCCATTTATGAATCAGACAGCAGCTGATTCTTGAGAAACAGCACCCAAGGCACAGTGTGTGTGTATGCTTGTCATGATGGCTTTAACTAAGGGTTTGTCTTCTAAACTGGCAGAGGAGAATGAAGAGCGCACCATGATAGATCCCAACTCGAAGGAGGATGCCAAATTTAAAGAACTCATCAAGGTAGGGAATGTATTAATACATACCTTTTCTTGTCCTTTGGTGTAAGAATATATATCCCTTTCCAAATCAGAGTTATTGGCTGGATCTGCACAAGTAGTGGGATATGGTCAGAGAGTCCTTAGGTGGTAGGAAGGACTGTACCAATTCAAAAGGAAGGGGATCAGATTTATGATACCTGTCTACATTTTTTAAAATCCTTGCAAGTAGAAAACTAGCACAGCAAGAAGAATGCTAGGCTAGAACTTTACTCCTTGATATTCTAAGTCTTTTCCTTTTAACTTGAAGGGAGTCTTATTGAGGGAAGGCTTCCAAAAATGTCCAGTGCGAAGTGGTATGATTTACCACTTCAGTATTTTACGGCCTCATTCAACATATAGAGCTTTGGCAGGATCTGAGAATGCAACTCTAGGAGAAGAATATAAATCTTGCTTCATATAAGTCTTGGAGTGTCACTTCTGTTGGAAAAGCCCCTCCAAAGCATGCTTTTTAAGCTCTGTCCCAGGGAGCTACGGGGCTTGCTTCCACCCGTTACATTTTCGGAAGTTCTCCAACAAGATCATTTATAGCAGATGCACTTCTTCAGTAGTTTGCCCGCCACAACCAGACTGAACGTTGCGCTGGGCAGCTGCAGGCATCCATTGGGCACTTTCTAGGATAATAATGGAGCAACCCAATGGGCCCAGCTAGTCCCATATGTGCCCTGAAGGCATGGTCTTCTGGAACATTCTCTGCCATGCACAGGCAGATCTGCAAGGGTTCCTCAGCCAACACAGCACAAGTCCCGCGGATGGAGAAAGTCTGAAAAAAATGCTGGCTAAAAGGACGAAGGTTACTTTGGAGGTACGGGTGTAGAGTAGCAGCATTTCTTTGACTCTGTGGCTTATTCCATGGCTTGGGTCCCACAACAGGAATTTCACTGGACCAAGGAGAACACTTGTACGATTTGTTTTAATAATAGAAGTGGGACCTGTAAAAAACACTGCAGTGTATCCCCGTCCCATAAGAGTAGTGCTCCTCTTCTGGGCTCCAGGGAACCTGTAATGCCATCCGGGCCTTTCAGGTATTGGAGCAGGGGGTAAAGGATCCCTTTTATTTTCTTCCTCCCATCCCTGCTGCAAAGCCTTCCTTTGCTGTGCTATGTACCAATAGAGGAGTGCAAGACCCAAACCTGAGTATTTTATAACTGCATGGTGCAGGGGTGGGGCGGGGCAGGGGGCACCGCTCTGAAGAATGGAAAAGGGCGAAAAGTCTGAAAGTGGAGAGTCTATGTGAGTTTTGCTGAGCATGTCTAGGCAAGTGAATTCCCCATTCAGTCCTTCTGCTCTAGGTGCGAAGAACTGAGGGTGGAGCTGGCAGGGACAGTGCCAGTGGGGGAGGGAGAGCTACTTTCTGAAGGGGGTTACAGTAGGGTGACCCTATGGAAAGGAGGACTGGGCTCCTGTCTCTTTAAAAGTTGCATAGAAAAGGGAATTTCAGCAGGTGCCATTTGTAGGCATGCAGCACCTGGTGAAACTCCCTCTCCATCACAACAGTTAAAGCTGCAGGAGCCTTCCCCTCTTTTGTATCTGGTCACTCTAGTATAGCTCCTGCAGCTTTAACTGTCATGATGTAAAGGGAATTTCACCAGGTGCTGCATGCCTACAAATGACACCTGCTGAAATTCTCTTTTCTATACAGCTGTTAAAGATATAGGAGCCCTGTCCTCTTTTTCATATGGTCACCCTAGTTACAGTCTACCTGGCTTTTAGCTGATTTAGAACCATTTCTCTCTCTCTTTCTCTCTCTCGCAATAGTGGGGAACCCTTTTTCTGCTGAGAGCCACATGCCCTCAGAGGTAACAGGTTGGGGACTGCATGGTGGCATTGAGTAGGGCCAGAGTGGTCAGAAAGCCCCTTTCTTTTATGTGCTGCCACCATCTCTCCCTTTACCACCATCTTTTTTCTCCTCCCTCCCTGCTGAGGGAGATCTGCTGGGGAAAAGGGGATCTGCTGTCCAGGCCTGCTGTGGCTGGGACCTAGCAGTGTGGAACGGGCTAGGGAAGACTTCGCTTTGGGCGGGAGATTTTGCTCAGTTTAGGCCTAGACTGCAAAGAGGCCAGAGGCCTGGAAGACCAGGCAGAGCACACTCCCGTTTTTTACTCGGGCCTCACCCCTTTTTATTCAACATCCGTTACTTATTTCTCCCTAGATTGCCCCTTTAGTTTTTTGTGGAATGCAAGTTACCATTCTTTATTGTTTCGTTAAAGAAGATTGTTTAATAAAGACTGTTGGATTTAAAGAAGAGGCTCGCGTTTCCCTGGTTGAAAAGTGCCTATGCGTAGGGCGCGTGGGCATGGAGACGGCACACGATGCAGAGGCCTTTTGAAATTAGGCTGAGGGTCATATGCAGCCTGGAATTTTTTAATTTTAAAATATCTCTTGGCTGCCTTTCAGGGCAGGAGCCCTGTATAAGCCTAACTGCCATCAGTGTTGTGTTTGGGAAACTAAAAAGGAGGATACCCAGTGGGGTGAGGGGATCGGCTTCCAGGGCTTCCAGAAAGTGCATCATCCCCCCTGCCACCTTAAAGGCCCCGATTTGAGCGAAGGAGGGGAATGTCTGTTATTTCTGCCTCCCCATTGCTCTGACTGGGGCCTTTAAGGCTCCTATTGGAGCAATGTGGGGGCGGCAGGAAAGCGCACTTTCCGGGTCCTCTGGACAGTGCGTTATTCCCCCGCCATGCCAATGGTGCCGGCCATTAGCATGGCGAGGGGGTATGATGCACTTTCCAGAGGACCTGGAAAGCGCGCTTTCCCCCTCCACTCCAGTCAGGGCCTTAAAGGCCCCGATTGGAAGGGAAAGTGTGTTATTCCCAGCCTGGTTTGGAGTAGTGGGGGGGGGGGGGGAATGACATGCCTCCAGAAAGCATGTCATCTCCCCTGCCACGCTAATGGCGGCCTAACAGGGGAAAGCACGTCATTCTAGGACATTATAGGAAATTACAGAAAATCCCTCCTCACACCCAGGAGACAGCAAAAACCAGGACAAATCCAGGGAAATCCTGGCAGTTGGTCGCCCTCAGGATCCAACCAGCACCCGCCTGACAACCAAAGGATCCAGTATGCTCTAGTTCCCATGTGTGCTCAGGAGACCGACGTTTTGCAAAGTGCTCTCCGCTTGTGCAAAGTGGCTGCGCTCCCAGTTTGTGATCTCCAGAGTTCTACCTTGTCAGCTCAGAGTGTGCACAACATGAGGCCACAGACGCAGCCTCATGGTATGTCCCTTATCATCTGAGTTCTGGTCTCCAAAAACTCTATGGAGTTTATGTGCTGGTGCCGTGCCATGCTCTGTCATGGCAGCATCGGTGGGGTGATGGTTGAAACGGAGGTGGCCATTTTTAACATCCTCCCCCACTCCAATTGAGGCTGATGGGAAGGAAATTTCTTTAAACAGGTCTGGGGCCAGTGTAAAGTTGCGCCATTAAGTGTAAGTGTGCTCTTCACCAGCACGGTCCCGTGTCCTTCCCACATCTCCACTCTGTTTTGACTGCACCGCTGGTGCATCTTTACAGGTGGAACAGCTCCATTGGCAGAGTGTTCTGTTGGTGCATCAGGGGAGTTCCACGGTCATATCTGTCCTGGCAATGGTGTATCTAGCATTGCAGTAGTGTAACAGGGCTTCTGCTAAATCCTCCAGTCCCAGTCAGCATTATGCCAGTCAGCATTAAGCACCCTTAATCTCGCCAATCAGTGGAACAGGGCATCACTGCTTGATCACAAGGCTCTAGGAGTAAGGGACGGTTGTATCATAGGGATGATTTCACATAAAGAGATCCATGGGCAAGATATTGTTTTTCCTGCTGACTCCTGTTCGCAGATCTTTCCCACCAAACAAATGTGTAATTTGCTTTCCAACAGATGTGCTTGCCTAGCGAAGGAAGATGTTACGTCAGCATAATCTCTTCATAGCCTGTTAGCCACTCAACTCTTTGGAAATCTTATACCTCTGCATATGCACCAGAAAGCAAAGCATATTGGGGGTGGGGAGAGTGGGTCCAAAAAATTGAAGCTCTTGATGTTAAATGGTGACCTCTTCCAAAATACAGTTTCAAAAAAATGTAATTTAATCTGTTCTTGTCTCCTGCTCCGTGAGGCATGTCCGTAGTAGATTAAGAACTGCAGGCATTGAGTGCACTTGGGCATGATTAAAGCATAACTGTCATAGCTCTGCGCAAGATCAACTATAGCATCCCAGTGCAATATAGAAGGAAAATAGCGTCTTACCAGGCTTGAGGGAAGCATCATGCCTTGGGGTTCTGCTGGGAGTCACCAATATAGCTGACTTGCACATTTGTCTATAACTTGGGAAGTTGTTTAGGTGGAATACTGTGATCATTTAGGATTAAATAGTTTAGACTAGCCTGGTAGTCAGTAGAATGTAAGTTGAATTATACATTCAATTATATGTTGTATTCTACAATATAATAATCATAATAGCAATAGTAGCAGCAGCAGTAGCTTAGTATAAATTATCAAATGGATCCTACTTTGCACAGGTTAGCCCTTAATTTGATACATTGACCCTGTTCAAATGACATGCTAAGCCACAGTGGTTAAGCATTTTGAGCTAAACATTATGGCTTAGAATGTCGTATGAACCATTCTTAACCATGGTGGCTACATAACCATGGTTTAAACACGCTCACTAACCATTTGCTGCAAAAGGCTTAGTGGCCTAACCATGGCTTAGTGTATTGTCTGAACAGGCCCATTGTGGCTGCCCCATCTGCCCCCCAGCCGCTGCCCCCCCCCCCCTTAGGCATATCCCTGCTGTGGTACACATCTATAGCTGGGAGAAGGAGGAGTCTGTTCCACAGCAATGGGGTGGGGGCATCCATATAACCCTAACCCTTGGAATACTTTCCCTTGACGTCAAACTATGCCCACTGCAAATCTATGTGCTGGTTAGGGAATTCTGCCATCTTGTAATTGAACATGGCACCGCAGACTTTGAAAACATGGACACATGTAAATTAAAATTTATGCATTTTAAAAACCAAGTAACCCTGGGGTGTGCTCCTCTAGGGCCCCCTTCCTATGCATGCCAATTTTCAGATGTCTGGGTTCAGTGGGCTTGGTACTATGGTGCTGACAGACAGACACACATAGTTTATGAATTTTATCAGGCTGTCAACACTAGATGGAGCACATTGCTGGTACCATTGTGTTAGATATGGCAGTTGGAAAGCAAATGCATTTTTAAAACTGCTTGAGGAACTGGGAGCGGTGTCCGTTCTGGGATTCTCTGCTTCAGGGATTATACCTTTGTGGACTAGCGTCCATTTCACCAGATGCATCGGAAGAAATGGACTTTAGTCCACGAAAGCTTATGCTGTTGCAAAGGTGTTAGTCTTCAAGGTGCCACAAGGCACTGTTTTTACAGCAACAGATTAACATGACTAATCCTCAAGAAATTGTTTTTAATAAGGATTTGACTGTGTTTTTCTGGAATACTGCTTTTAACAATAACCATATCTTTTTTTAAAAAAAGGATAAAATCCAAATAGCAGCAGTAACGATACCTTTTATTAGGACATACGGAGTCATTTTTTTTACTCCTTTCTCCATTTTCCAGGTTTTGATTGACTGGATAAATGATGTCCTGGTTGAAGAGAGAATCATCGTCAAGCAGCTTGAGGAAGACGTCTATGATGGGCAGGTGCTACAGAAGCTCTTGGGTGAGTTGCTGCTGTGGACAGAATGAGGCTGATAAAGTGTTGGAGGTGGACTGAGGAGACCTGGTTTCTCGTTCCCACGCAGCTGTGTTGCTCACTGGATGACATCTTTCAGCCCGAATTGTCTTACGACAGGGGTAGGCAATGTGGTGTCAGCAGGAACCAATGTGCCCCCCCCATCCACCTTCCTTGGTGCCCACTGAGAGATCTGACTCCTCCCAACTTTTTTAAAAAAATATTTTTAGATTTTCTTACTGTTAATTGGGATTGCTTCAAAGCAAATTGGGAGCCTGTAGCTGCTGCTATCTTAATTGTGTCCCGGGCACAACCTATTTTATGGTTGTGCCCGGGACAGTTACTCAAATTTCCAAATCTGCCCACCACCCCCAGAGTTTTCCTACCCCTGCCTTACTAGAATGTTGTATTGCTAAAGTGGGACGATACAGGTTTGATAAACAAAATAAGTAACTGCTTAGGTCCAATCATGTCAGCGAGCCTGGATTAGTAATTGTCTTGTACTAGCAACTAAGAAAGTAATCTTGCCTTCAGTCCCTTTTGCCTTGTCTGATAACTGTTGTTTCTGCTTGTCTCTATTTCCAACCCAGAGAAACTAGCTGGCCGTAAACTGAATGTGGCCGAAGTGACGCAGTCTGAAATTGGCCAGAAACAAAAACTGCAGACGGTTCTGGAAGCTGTCCATGATTTACTCCGACCCCACGGCTGGACTATCAAGTGGAGTGTTGACTGTAAGAAACTTCACTGGGATGGGTTTGTTGTGGTATACGTGAGCTCCCAGGCCGTCCGGCTAGCTCCAATTCAAAGGCTTTCAGGTAGCAAGACTGGGAACAGTATTGGCTCCTGACACCCTGGAGAGCTACTGCCAAAGTAGAAAGTACTAGGCTGGATGGAACAAGGGTCTGATAATACAATGCAGCCTCATAGGTTCGTATGCCTTGAAGGAAAGATGGGGCCCCTTCTACCGGCTCTCTGCTGTTTGTTTCATTCAGTGCCATACGGACAAGTGTGTGCCAATAATATTCAGCAACCTGTATGAATTGTGCAAAGTTGCTTGATTTTCATAATTTAGCTCATTTTGCAAATAATGTGGCACTTCTGCTAGGCATGTAGTGGAGCAAGGAACTGTATAGGATCCTAAGGTCCCATCCACTGGCACTCTGACTGTTATTCAGACACCACGCTGACGTTTGACTTGGTATTGCCCACGTTTTCCAGCATACATTTTCAGCGGCAATGGACAGAAACTTGCTTTTTAAATAAAAACCAAAACAAATGGCAGCTGACATTTTCAGGAAGCTTGCTTCAGTGTCCAGTATCACAATCTGTGCTTTCTTGCACTTGCAGGGAATTACTGTATGCATACAGCCCTGCAGTAAGACCAAGTCGTGCACAGGGCGGTGACTTTTCACCAGTGGCTCTTGTGTTTTGAGCACCAATCTGTTGCATCCGTGCATTGGCTCTGCCTTTCTTTCCTCCCCTCCATTCCGTGTGAGTGTCCTAAGGGAGTCCCTGGATTTCATTTCACCAGAGTGGGAGTATGAACACACAGGGCTGTTTTTGGCACTTTGGGTACTTATCCGTTATCCGTTGGAAGGGCTGGATATGAACATGCCGAACACGATGCAAATGCTTGGAATGATGCCTGCTGCACATGTGCCAGGGGCTGCTTTCCAACGCCAGAGATCTTGGCTGCCCAACTTGCAGTAGCAAAACTAAGCATCAGCCTCCTCAGGAAGGGGGAGATGGTTGCCATTAGTCATGGTGCCTAGTGGACTTCCATCTTCAGTGGGAAGGGATGTGGCTGCCTTGTGAGCTTCTCAGAGACTCCTAGCACATTGTTTCTGGAAACAGAACGTCGAACTCAATGGGCCGTGTAGTTCTTTATGTGTAATTTAATATGCAATGAAAAAGCAAACCAATCTCAAACACCCCTGGGTCACTCCTGGAATGCAGACCATCAGACCTGCACAACTGATGAGCCACCAAGTGGCACGGAGCTCACCAGCCATGTATTGTGTGGCTTGATGGGCGCTTGGTTTCCCTTCCCTTCCCTCTGCTCAACCACTTTTGCAGACTCTGGCAGCCAGCAGAAACAGGAAACTTCTCAAGCCCCCAATAGGCTGCCATATACTGCCTCTGGGTAACACTCAGCTTAATGGTCCACGGGTTGGGCAAAACTAAAATGCACATTGGTTTTGAAGCGAATTCCATAGATTTCCAATGGGACTCCCAAACTTACGTGTTGCAGCCCTAGTTTTGCTTTTACTTACTGGTTTTTATTGTTTTAATGCTTTGTCCTGTAGCAATCAGGCAGGGGTTCCCCATCCTGTGCTCCGGCTTCTCTGTCACGGATGACACCTGGCCCTGCTGTGGTCAACAGCAGTTGAGGAGTGTGCTGGCAGTGCCTGGCAGATGGGGTGATGGCAGGGTTCGGGGCAGCAGGCCTGTTGAGTGGGGAAGGGCACAGAGAGAGCTGAAGAAGCAGAGTTGGCAGGGTTTTCCCCACATGGCCATTTCCCCCCCTCACCCACTTCCAAGCCTGGGGCCAAGGTGAGGAGGTTATCATCCTGTTCACAAAGGCTTTAGATTGAGCCCTACCATGAAAGAACAGAGGTTATATCCAATGCTTCAAGTTTAGGCAAGAGTAGTGGGCCACAGGGGAAGGAATAAAGCTGCCTGAAGCTAACTTGTGTTGGGTGGGATGCTGTAGTTATATAATAATAAAGAGGAGAGTAATAAAGAGGCTCATCTGGATGGCTGAATTATTCAGGGCCCCTGGAGGCAGAAAGTCAGAGCCTTTCTATATGATGCTAGTTTGTGGGTGTTTTACATGACATCATAATCTTCCAGGGCCTCTCCCATACTTTGCAACTATTATAGCATTTTTTTCCTAACAAGGAAAGTTTGGTATTTCTGTGAATGATGGCAGGAGTCCTTGGTGTTTTTGCGCAATTCCGCTATACCACGGAACCACTAGTGGTTGTGTAGTGGAACATATAGAAAGGCAGAGAAAGACACACACACACATGAAAAGATATGTGTGAAGGAGCCAATTTTAATCATGCAAAGAATCCAGAAGCGGAAACCTTGGTAAAGTGGCAGGTTAAAAGCTTCATAACCAATCTAAAACTTCCCATGAAATATGAGCTCTTAATTACCTTTAAAAATGTATGTGTTTTTCCCTTCCAGCAATTCATGGCAAGAACCTGGTGTCCATTCTCCATCTGCTTGTAGCATTAGCCATGCATTTTCGTGCTCCCATCCGACTTCCTGAACACGTTTCTGTGCAAGTGGTGGTTGTAAGGGTAAGCCCACATAGAAACTCTTTATTTTTTAAAATTCAGATATTATCCTGCCCTATGCTGAAGGTTAAAGCTAGCATGCAAATTCCCTCCTGTAAGTTTAAGAGTGTTTAATGCATCTGAGCCCGAAAGCCTAACACATGTTCACTGAAAGGATCCAAGCTGGAGAACTGAGCCGTGTGACTCTAGCTGTTTTCCGCCCACTGTCAGTACTAACCTGTGCCTGATTTGGAAATTTGCAAAAGCTTTAATCTGGAATGGGAAAGTCTAGGAAGTAGTTACATGGCTTACTGGCCACGTGTTACTCAGCTCTTCAGTGTGCCTGGAGCTGCCTGTACTGACATGGAGAGTGGATGGTGCAAAACACATTTACGCCTCTGGGAACTTTTGTAAATTGTGACCTTATTATTATTTTTTTAAAAAGCAAGATGTTTTTTGAGTCTTCTGATCGTCCAATGCAGGGTGGGAGGAGCTGCAGAGATGATTTTCGCTTCCCTGTCCTTCTGCCCTTTTTTGCCCATCTAGCTGGGGCTCTTTGGAGGGGAAGGGAACGAGACTGGAGAGGCCTCAGGATAACTCATATCCTGGCCTCTCCAGTCTCCTCCCACCCCGTCCACTGAAATGCCCCCTTCTCCAAGGTTCTTTTTCCGACTTCAGAGAGCAGCTGGCAGAGTTCTTCCACACCAGGTACAAGGCAGAAGCGGGTGTCAGAGCTACGTTAACCCCTTCTGAGGCTGGAGTCAGCAGATCAGGGAATCCAAAATATCCTGTGGCCCATCAGATGCTGGCTAGGGGCCACAAGATTGCACCCTCCAGTGTTTAGTATCTTAGAAATACTTCCTCAAACGATGCACAATTAAGCTAAGATATCTGCTGCTATGAGACGTAGTGATGGCCACTAGCTTAGATGGCTTTTAAAGAAGGATTAGATTAGACTAGAGATGGACAACTTTTGGCCCTCCAGAAGTTTTGTCCTACAACTCCCATCAGCCTTCCCCATAGACTATGCTGGCTAGGGCTGACAGGAACTGCAGTCCAAAACATTAGGTGGCCACAAGTTGCCCACCCCTGGATTAGACATCTGCCAACACTTACTAGCCATGATAGATAAACGGAACCTCCCCAAAGAGAGGTGAGCGTGGGCAACTTGTGAGCATCTTGCTGCTTGCCCCCAAAGGGCGTCGTCATGTCCTTGCAAAAATTCAAATCAAATGCTCATACAGTCTTGCAGTATGAATCCCTGCTCAGAGGATTTCTCACAAAGCACCCTCCACCACTGCCTCCCCTTTTTCTTGTCCCAAGACCCAGAAATATATCTTGAGGTAAGGCAGGAGAAGGCGGTGGACACACACTTTCCACAGCAGAAATGATGCATTGCAGCTTTGGTTTCTTGCTGGGGATTCTGGGATGGATACTGTGCTGGGGCCAGGAGCTGATGAGAGTTGTAAGGCAAAACATCTGGGGGGCACCTGGTTGGGGAACCTGGTGTACACACGTCTCATTATAGACAGAGCTGCCTGCAATCTGTGGAGAAGAAGGGGGAGGGGAATCCTTTCTGTATTGGTAACAGTTATAGCTACAACAGCCTGTGTAAGGCCTTTGTTGACATTGGTTGTTCTCTCTGGCTTGACAATACTTCTCTGCAAGGAAAACAAGACAATTACAATAACTTCACTGCTGGATAGACTGATGGCGTAAATTTGCCAAGTCCCCAAAGGTGCAGTCCAATTTCTAGCAGGTGTAAAGCCTACACAGGATGTGAGAGATGAATGCATCTCGGCCTTTGGAGGTTTGTTTCTCATTTAAAGCCGTGGTCACTTAGGAGTGAGCTGGAATTCTTTTGCTGAAGGCAAAGGAGTGTATATGGACATTCCGATTAAGCAGCCTTGCGCGTTGAAAGATGTCTCCCTGTTTTGTTACCTCTATTTGATGGAGGAGAAAATGGATCTCTAGCAGGATATGCAATTCACTGAACAGTGCTGCATAATACATCTGTCAATCACCTTGCTGCTCCAAAAAAGCACCACTAGGTGACGCAGAGTTTACTGTAAGGGGAATAATTTTCTGCCCTTTCTCTGCCTGCCTGCCTGCCTTCATTCCTTGTCTTGTTTAAGAGGAGCAAAATAATGAATATTTAGGATCTGATTTTGATGCAATTGCATGATAATGGTACTATGGGCCAGGTGTGTAAGGCCCATAGTACCATTATCATACACCGTCCATATCATAGTACCATTATCATACACCGTCCATATAGAAAGGGAGAGTCCACAAAGGATGGGTTTAGGGTCGAGGGGTGCTCTTTTAAACTCCCCCCACCCCTGGCAAGAAGACTGTCAAGGAATAATTAGGGCTGTCATCCAGTGAAGGAAGTCTTAGTTGGTTTGACCATACCATTACTGCTGTATATCCTAGATAAAGTTAGGGATGCCAGTCTGCCTAGGACTGGCCCTTATTGCTCCAAGTGAATGCCTGCTACGTGCCTGCAGTGGCATTACTGCTTTTGTGTGAATAACACTTAGTTTTGTTGCATTGTGCCAAGCAGCCTTTGCATGCGCAAGTCAGAAAGAATTCAGTATCTCATGGCAAACTGGTAGCAAACTTTCACAGGCCCAGTTCAGATATTACCTTTTGTAGTGGTTTGAGTGTTGACTAGAACCATGTAGACCCAACTTGAAATTCCCACTCAGCTGTGAAGCTCACTGGAGTGGCCTTAGCCCCGTCACAGTCCAACCTACCTGGACTGGCGGGGTGAGAGAGCAATGTATGTCATTCCAAACTCCTTGGTGGATGAGTAGGATAAAGAAATAATTTGCATAAGGCAGGGATTAGATTATTGATGTGATGTGGGAGTCAATCACAAAGGAGTCTCCCTGCCCTCACCCCAGCAAGGTAACTACTGAACTGGGCCAACAATAAGCACCAGAATGTCTCTGCCATCATTCTAAAGATTAATCTAGCCATTCAAATCAACGTTTAGATCCTGAACTGCATGGTGGTTTTTTTTTTTTTAAATAACATAGCAGCAGCATCTTGGGACATGGTCTCTCTTTTGGGTGCTCATTTTATTAGCTTTTTGTATTCTTTTGACATCTCTGCAAGCTTGATTTCCTTTCTCCTTCCTGTCTTCCAGAAACGGGAAGGGCTACTCCAGACAGCACATGTCACAGAGGAGCTCACCACTACCACCGAGTAAGCACCTCTCTTCTTATCCTGTTGCCATTGTGGGTACAAAGTTGGATGCTTGGCATTATTTCACTTCTGTGTGAATACATGTCGAGTTCTTTTCTGGAATCAATTAGCATTATCTGCTAAAGGGTATCTGGGCCTTTTGTATCTATAATACATAAATCAGTGATTTCCAGCCTTTCTGCCTCTTTGGCAGAAAGCCGGGATATGAAATCAAGAAAGGAACATGGCGACTTGTCTGGCACGGAACCCTTGTGCACCGCAGGGCATTCTGGAACATATTCTGGGACTTGGTTCAGGTAAAGTATTAGCTAGACCTGTTGGGCCTCAGTGTTGCTCTGGATCAACTGAGAATAAGAACTCGGACACACCCAACGTCTCCCTGTAGTTATGCATTGCACAGAAGTGGTGGGCAAGCTGTATCTGGGAGGAACATGTCTATCTTTATTGATCTGCTCCTTGAGGAACTTCAGGCAGGCCCTACGAAGGTGGCGTCAAGGGTTGGCATGGTCAAGCACGTGCCGAGGGTCCACACCCAACTGGGGCCTACTGACAACAGCCCCCTCTTCCTCACTGCAACCTGCTTGTTCACCTGCCCCTCACTCTGGCCCAGAAATGGCGGAGCTGAGGAGGAGGAGCAGGAGATGCTACAGTCTACCTGCTCACTGGCTCTCTGCCTGTCAAGCAAGCAAGCAAGTGGTAGCAATGATGAGAAAGAGGATGGGGAGCAAGAACCGCTGGTGGTGAGAAAGTAGACTCACTGAGGGAGGGGGGGTCCATTCAGGGTTCCTTGCCCAGGGGCTCACACTTGTCCCTACCATCCAGTATAGTGAAGTAGGTGGCTTCAGGCATTAGAAGTTAGGAGATGTTGATGTCTGAATGGTGGAACAAGGCTTCTTAAAGTGTTGGCTCTAGCGGCGGCAGCACCATTTCATGCTCCGATTCAGACAGCAAAATGCCTCGGGTCATCATTGACCCCAGGGTTTCCTGGAACCATTGGTTTAGTGGAGGGGGAACCTAGGGAAACACAGGTCCAAGGTTTTTTTTCAGAGCAGGAGCTGCTGGATCATCTGCCACATGGCCAGGGTAATTATGGACTCTCCTTCCTCTGGCAAGTGAATGAGGTGATAACAAGGTTTTCAGGTTTACTGCTCTGTATGACAAACAAGTGTACAGGAAATCAGAGTATAAGGAAACAATTAAGCTGGAGTTTTCTCTGCTTTTCTTTGATGGACTTCCTACTTCACTCTTGCGGTTTAAATGGCAACATGCCTTTGCAAGATTGTTTGTAGTTCCAATTAAAAACTGAAGATATTTGATTAAAAGTCTGTTTTTACTAGTTGAACCTATGCAGTCAAAAGTAAGCACGACTGACTTCAGTGCAGCTTGCTTCCAGGTAATGTATGCATAGGCTTACTGTTGTGCTGAACCCATTAAATTGGGTATTATGCTACATACTCCTGCTTTCTGGTTGATGGTATGCTGGTATGCTGCTTTTGGAACCAAGGTGAGCTTCAAAAGTGATTTGTGATTACAGGGAGGCAGAGGTTCAAGGAAAGAAAAAGGGTTTTAAAAACCCATTGTGTGTGCACAGGCCCTTGGGATCTCAGAATTTAGTGTACTGGGGTACAATAAATAGAGAAAAATGCTCTTTGACATTAGGAGGCATGATTCCTGCCTTTCTTAAAAGATTGAGTAGGAACATTAACCTCAGGTCAATACCTTTATGGTTTCCCTGTTAAATCGTGGGCTCTTGGGAACGCATTATTCATGCACTAACAAAGCATTTTCTAAAACTTTGATTTGCAGGATGATGATGGGAAGATTTGGTAAGTAAATGATTTTAACTTGGAAAAAAACCCCATCATAGAGGTCTGAATGCAAGCTGCAAAAATCAAAATTAAATAACATGTGCAATTTTGAACTAGTAGCGCTACATTATGTTTAGCATAGCATTTCATTGAAACTCCTACTATTTGGGGTCGCCCTTAAGCATTTTTGCTTTTAGGGGGGGTCTGGTGGATTTTGGCTCACTCGTAACAGCGAGACAACTGGGTTGGGCTTACTGGTGACAATGAATATATATGACAAAATCTGATATATATTTTTATCTGTGCAATTTAAAAGCATACACCTAAACAATAAAAAAGAACCATATTAAAAATAACCAATATCAAATGAACCAAACTTGTTTTGACATTCAGTGGTCTAGTGCAAAGGACATGGTGAAAGCTCTGACAAAGAGGAAGCGGCCACTGCTGCAGTTAAACCAAATTATAAATCTTGCCAGACATCCTCTGGATTGCTATAAAACTTGGAAGGCTTTTAAATAATCTACCGATAGCAGTTAGCTCAGGACAGTTGCCCTTTAAGGAATTAATCACGACTTTATCAGGCTTCATCCTCCTCTTCTGTGTCTTTGTGGCTTCAAGAATTTCATTGAGAGCTCCAGTTTCCTCAGACTGAGTGGATGGTTTGAAGGCCCTCATTTGGGCAGCATTCAGAGCTACCCTGTTACCTTATTGGTTAACTGTTTGTATGACCACTGCAGTTTCTTACCATCCTCAAAAATAGTGTTTTTTTTATAGTGGAGCCTTTCACCCCCTTGCAGTTTACCATAACATGTATATGCCATGGCTGGTACATGAACCAGAGAAGCTTTAGCTGCTGGCTACCCTGTTGCATCAGTTTCTCTCATTCCTTTGCCTTTTGCCCCTAATCCAATTTGATCTGCGCTTCCTGTTTCCTGTTAAATTTGGCAATTTGCATGGTGATCCGTTGCTGTTCCTGATGAGTAAGGTATATGTGCACTTAGGCAGTGATGGATTAAATCCCTCCCCCCATCTTCTGTCCAAATCAAAACGTTGCTTGAGACAAAATCTTTGGGTTACCTGGTGAGAAGACTAGTCACGCTTCTGTTCTACACTCTGCCCTATGAGTCCTTAACATGGTTTCCTTACATGAATGAAAATAATCATCGTGCATAGGTTGCTTCCGTGATGTCTCACTAAAGATCTGTCTTTTTCTTTTTAAACAAAGCCTTCTTTCCTTTTTCTCCCTTAAACCAGAACGAGACGCTTTTGACACCCTCTTTGACCATGCTCCGGATAAACTAAGTGTAGTAAAAAAGGTAAAATGTTTGTAATTGATGGGCCAGTGAAAGGAATTCTTCATTTTCTTGAGATAGCTTGTGCTGGCTGAGGGATGCTGGGAGTTGTAAGACTTTTGTTGTCTAAAGAAGCACAGGGTTGTGCCCTAAGGGGCTTTGCTTTCACAAGCTTGGTTCCCCAGTTAACAAATCAGGAATAATTTGTTTTTAGGGTTCCCATCATGTTACTGAAAATTGGTTTCTGAGGTAATTTCTGCAATAGAATGAAGGGAGAGCTTAGGAGAAGGGTGTATTTTGTTTGTTTTGGTTTTAATAACCGCAAACCTTTAGCAATATACCTCTCAAACCCCTATTCTCTGAAAGGGATTAAAAAAAAATTTCTCGGAGTCTTAGGACAGGTTCAGACATGCTGAGGTCCTCCTGTGGTCACCTCGCAGCTGTGCCAGCCTTATGTGGAGGCATTGTTTGAACTGGCCCTATCAGTTTGTTGATGTAGTTAGTGGTGAACGCCTTGATCCCCATAGGAATGGAAGTGCACATGTCATTGATGTCTGGATCTCAAACATCACCCCCGTTTCTAGTCTGGCCATGGCTTTGTGTCCCCCTGAAGTGTTCATGTAAAGGGCACCATGATGTCTGATTCAGCCCTTGCATGGAGAAGGTTGTTCTTTCTGCTGATTTATATAGTAGAACAACCTATTTGGAGTATGAAAGTTTGGAAGTTCATCAGACAACAACATTCAGAGGACGAGATGACAGGCTCTTAAGGCAAATTCCTGCTTAAAACTTGAGATCTGTGAAACGGTATGTGGAAATGAGTGCCATTTTCAGGGAAAGGACTGTAACAGCTGCTCCCCAAATCATTGATGTCTACTCTAGTGCCACCTCCTCGTCCTCGTATATGTAGCAATGAAACATGTGATGTGATCAGGAGCAGCTTCAGTTTTTTATGGAGCCAGGCAAGTGATTTGGTGTATTCCTCTCTCCACCACATGGAAGACTCACAGTGGATCCCTCTCTCTCATACTTGCTCACGCACACGGTGGGCAGGTTGGGGCTTCCTCTTCTCCCTCCTGGGATGGTAGCAACTACGGCTTCTTCTTGGCATCAGCTACCATGGTCCTGAACTTTCAAGCACACACTCTGGCATTCTGAGACATGATACTCCAAATCAGTGAGACTCTTTTATTGTAGCAAATCGCTCAGCAAAAGCTGAATGGCTGCATTTTTCAGAACAATTCAAAACTAATAACTATAACCGTGTCAGAGGTCCAGACAACTTGGTTTCCCTGTGATAATCTCTATGACTCAGAATACTGGGCAAGGGGCTTGAATGATTCCTGGCATAATCGATCCCAGGCAATCCAAGACAAGAATTCTAGAAAAGACTTAAACAAATCACACATGCAGAGGTTAAGTCCAACCTTGAAATCTTCACTGGAACCTCTGCGCTACACAGGTAAAGGCCTTTCAAATCCAAGAGTCTAGATAGGTTCAGGCTAATCCTACACATGTAGAGATTTCAACGACCATAGCTTCCACTTTGGTATCTCCACGCTACATGGGTCCAGATCCATGGCAAACAAGAATCCAAAGCCTATGAAAAGTATAGCAGTACTTTTCATGGAAGGTTCTTAACAATACAAAATTGGATGGCGAGTCCATGTGAAGAGTGCCTCCAGAGGCTCAGATGGTATTGTCCAAACAGAAAGTATTTGGGGCAGTGGAGAGATGAGTAAAGGCTCCAAGCCTGTGCATCTACTTAAAAGCAAAGGTGATAGCCCTCCTCCTAAACAGACAAATTCCATAGTTTAACTATGTGCTGTGTGAAGAAGTACTTCCATTCAGGACAGGTAAAAGGAAGCACTTCTTCACACAGCGCATAGTTAAACTATGGAATTCACTACCACAGGATTTCATGATGGCCACCAATTTGGATGGCTTTAAAAGGGGATTGGATAAATGCCTGGAGGAGAAGGCTATCAATATCTACTAGTCCTAACTCTGGTATCACAGGCAGTAAGCCTATGTATACCAGTTGCTGGGGAATATGGGTGGGAGGGTGCTGTTGCACCATGTCCTGTTGCCCTAGTTTGCCACTGTGTGAACAGCACTGGACTGGATGGACTCTTAGTCTGATCCAGTATGACTCTTCTTATGTTCTTACGTTATTTTAGCCCATCAACGAGGCCCTGCCCAAACACGGTGTCGACCATTCTGCCCTTCAGGGGTGATGCTTAATCTGTGTGACACCTCCAACGCCCCCCCCCCCCCTTCTGTTAGGTTCTCACAGAGGAGCTGCCAACTTCCTTCCCTGCCAAGGACAAAGCTAGCAGCTGGACAGCAGTAATTTAACTCCCACCTGTTTTCCTCTGAGAACCTTGGCAGAAGTAAGCTCACACTGATTCTGACATTTCAAAGGCTAAATCGGCTGAAACCCTTCCAGACCACTTCTGATCAGATTCTGGCTATAAACTATACGGCCCACTGTAGTGCTGAGGCTGGGCCATGACACCACCTTCCTGTCCGCCCTCTCTCTTCATTTTCTCTTCTGAAGTGAAACAAATCTGGTGGCAGCTAGCCACTGCTGTTCCTTTACTTGCTCACCCTGTCAACCTCTTCCTCTGGTCCCAATGGGATGGTGGTGGGTATGGTGCCAAGGAGGAGGACCACCACCACCACCAGATTGGGCCCAAAGTGAGTGAAGAATGGCGGTTGCTTCTTCTTATCACCACTTCGAAGTTGAGACTCAACAAAATGTGAGTGGAGAGGGCTAAGTTGGGAGATAGCAACAGCGCCAACGTGTCAGGCGAGGAGGAGTTGGAGTCATTGCAGTCACCCAGTGGCAATCGGGTCAGGGAACACCCAGGTAGGCAGTGGGATCCTGCTAGGCTGTGGGCTGCAGCTTGTGGCCCAAAATTTTGACCTCCTGATGCTGGGCCTTGATGCCCCCTTCCCAACATAGCTGGCTGCTCAGAAACAGGGAACCCATGATATGATGACGCTGCACCGTGTGTGCCTGTACTGTATGTTATGGGGAAGGGGAAGAGGAGGAGACAGTTGACATGGGTTTTGTTCATGTACCACCTTATGGTACAAGTTAATGGCACAGGCCTTTAAAACTATATCATAAAGGGCCAGCATGAACTACCCAAACTGTTTCTACTGAAATCTCTGTGATGTTGTGGCGGTAATTTAGGTAATTTCTCAATATTGCTTTCATAGTTTTATATTTCTGCAGCCTGTGTAACTGAAAGCTCATAAACAATTTTTTTGTGTGAAACTTAGGGGAAATGTGCTAATTCTGGAGAGTGGGAAGGAGAAGACAGGAGTTTATCTTCTTTTAGTCAACATTGTCACAGGTTTTGATGTCTTACATCTACTATTAGCAAATGTGGGTGGATTATTATCTCGAACATTTTCTCAACCGTATTTATAAAACGTTGCAATCTGTGTGGGCTCACTGACAGAAACACCCCCCAACACGCACACACTTTTCATTTTTTAATTGATCATTACTCAGATAAGTTGTGAGATGAGAACACAAAGACAAACTGAAAAAATGATTTTTTGTTTTGTTTTAATTGAGCCTACGTATTCCAGTAGTTTGATGATTTGGGATTACTTAGTGGTCATTTGCCGGTGGTGATCATCCTTGGCTCCCTGCATGTATAATGGAGAGGAAAGTAACAAGCTGCTTCACAGACGGAAGGTGTAAGGGAAGACCACAGGTCCTTCTGTCCTAGTATTGCCTACTCCAACTAAGTAGAGGTCTTTCTCAGCCATTTGGGTTCCATTTTTAATTGGAGATGCTGGGGCAGTTTTCCCCAATTCGGTGTCCTCCAGATGTGTTGGACTGCAACTCTCATCAGCTGGGAATTATCGGACTTGTAGTCCAACACAGTTGGAGGGTACCAGGTTGGGGAAGGCAATACTAGGGATTGAACCTGCCACCTTAGGTCCACACAAATGTGTTCTGTCAGTCAGTTATGACAGAAATGCCTTGACCCAGAGGATCACATAATACTTCAAAGCATGGACAGAACTGTTGCCCATGCATGTGAGAATTATCAGGTTTCACATTTCTAAAGTCATATAGTAGATTTTCAGGTACTCGAACAATCTCTGATAGTGCTATCATGGGTCGCAGTTGTATACAAATGCGGTTTTTCTGTGCTTTCAATGGTCAAAAGCGTTTTTCAGATTTTTGTGGGATCCTAGGGCAGAACGAACACATGTGTACTTGGCGGTGAAGCAGATTTTGGCATGCAGAAGGTTCCAGGTTCAACCCCTTGGGAATTCCAGTTAGAGGATCTCTGCCGGAAGGTTTGGAAAGCCACTGACAGTCAGGGGAGGCTGTCCTCAGCTAGGCAGTGTGATGGTCTTGACAATGGCATGAGGCAATTTCAGATTTTCAACAGGGAATGATGCCTCTGTCATACCGCTTTTCAGGTCTCAGCTGGGTTTGTACGATTTTGAAGATCAAAATTCCTCCTTCCCGCCTGTTACTTGTTGATAAGTCTGTCGCCTGGGTAGCTTTCCTGATATTATTATTATTACTATTATCCCAAATCTAATAATGTATCTGTCTAAATCAGTAGAAGTGTATTGCTGGCTTTGAAAATTGAAATATTGATTGCTTTTTTATTTCTTTGATCATGGCGTTCTTTTCCTCTCCAGTCCTTGATCACTTTCGTAAACAAACATTTAAATAAGCTGAATCTGGAAGTGACAGAATTGGAAACCCAGGTAAGAGGCATTCAGTACCAATTGCTGAGGGCCGTGCTGTGTGTTCAGACATGCATAATAATCTCCCATGATTTTTAAATTCAAAGAGGATGTGAGGAACCTGATTGGAATCCTGGGTGAGGGGGGATGAGTCTCAACCATTTTCTCACTGGCTGATCTCTAGTCCCCACCCTTAAAGGTTTTCAACCCCTTTGCCTGCTCCATGGAAATGAATGGATATGTTGCTCCATTTACTGGTATTGGAGGGGCTGTAATTGGGGAAAGGGGTTGGTGGTTGCCTTCACATCTCCCAACTGTTGTTCATAGGGTCTGGGATGGCGAAGTCTGGGGGATATTGTCTTCCTTTAGAGTCCTTTCCCACGAACCTGGAGACCTGCAGTGCCATACAGCACCCTTGCTTCCTATTGGTTGATGCCAGTGTAGCAAATAAAAACTCACATCATCACATTTGGTTGCTACACCAGGCCTGTCTAATATACTATGTAAATTGCCATCATGCCACTTGCGCGCCCGTCATTTCTCTAATTCCCCGAGCTGCAGCATGCCTTGTTGTCCGAACTTGACAAGGTGCACAGTGGGGGGGGGGCACTTCCAAGCCACCCCACAATCCATGGTTTGTTGTAGAGATTACAGGGTTTGTTGTAGGGATTAAACTCCCACCATGCACCTCGCTGGGTTCAGACATCACAACCTGCATTGCTGTGAGAGTAGTTAGGGAAATGGCAGGCATGCAAACGGCACCCTCAGGGTGGGGAAAAGAAGCCATGATAGCTTCTTTTCCTCCACTGATCCTCTGAATCCAGTCAGTGTGTTATTTACAGACACTTGCCTGGGTTTGGATAACACGATCACCACAGGGCTTGTTTAAGCCATGGTATATGCTGGGCACCATTTGGCTAATTATCCACCTGATAATTGTTGTGTTGTCCGAACCATGGCATGCCGTGTTATCCAAACCCAGGCAGCATGGCTTGTTTGGGAAGTAAACAACCCTCAAATAACTCATGATCTGTTGTTGGGTTATTTGAGTTGTTTTCACCTCTAACAAGCCATGGTGGCCAGGTTCAGATGACATGACAAAAGGTGTGCATGGGTTGATAATTAGGCAAATGGTGCTGGGCACGCACCATAGCTTCAACAAGCCACTGCGGTTTGTTGAAGCCACGATAATTGTGTGAACTGGGCCACTGTTTGATTCCTCTTGTGGTCTTATTGGGGGTGACACTGGTATTTCTCTTCAGTTTGCAGATGGTGTTTACCTGGTATTACTGATGGGCCTCCTTGAAGACTATTTTGTTCCTCTTCACAATTTCTATTTAACGCCCGAAAGTTTTGATCAGAAGGTGGGTAGAAAGAAATCCCAGCCAGGCAACTTCTATCTGCTGTATTCTTTCGATAGTTGCCCATTTTATTTTTACCACTTTATGTATTCATTATATTTTTAATCTGCCCAATAATGAATGTTCTTTGGGCAGGTTACAACCAGCTAAAAGAATAAAAAAACTGGAGGCAGAGTGAAGTCAAGATGACTGAAGATAAGCTGTGCTGTTAACGGTTCATAACTATGTGAAAATATACTATAAAGCTTAGCCGAGAATCTTACTCATAGAGCTAATCAATCCAGCAACTAATAAATCCCAACAGTACAACCAGCCACTTCTCAATGAAGTATTAGCTGTTGTGGTTGGGGGGGGTGTGAGTGAAAGAGAGAGAGAGAGAGAAAATGTCCTGCAGATATAAAATGAAGGAAACCTACAGCCCGTGGAGAGTAATGTCACTTTATTCCATGGGTTGTGATCCAATCGAATGTTTGTGGAGCAGCTGAATCTGGGTGTTCAGAGCCTTTTTTCTTATTTTTTTTTTTAAAGCCTAAGATCCCACTGATCTATTAGGCAGGAAAATAGGGAGGGTGATGAGGGCTGAATACAACCCCTCCCCCCGCTCTCTCTCTCATACAGAGTATTGGCAAGATCGTGGCCATTTTAAAAAGGCTACATACGTGTATCGTTGGGGGTTGGTTGGGCCTGAGGGATCACATGTGCAGCACATGTTGACACATTGGCTGAATTCGGACAACACATTAGTCAATGGTGGGTTGAGTAGCCAACTCACAGTTGGTTATTTTGTGGGTACTCCCCACACAACATATTCCTACACAATTGTGGGTGGTTGGGGCTGGCATGGAGTGAACTAACAGTCAACCCAGCATTTGACTGACACAGCCCCCGCCCCTCTCCCCACCCTCCCTCCTCCCTCGATCCTCCCGGTGCTATCTCAGCAGCCTCTGCAAGTTGCACCAGTTGTAGAAGAGTGGCAGCCGCCTCTTTGGCCGCTCTTGCCACCGGCCTCTATGGGCTTGTGTTTTAACCCACTCACCACACGCTATTAACCCACTC
Organism: Anniella stebbinsi; assembly: GCA_029215795.1. NCBI lineage: Eukaryota > Metazoa > Chordata > Lepidosauria > Squamata > Anniellidae > Anniella > Anniella stebbinsi. The sequence goes on from JARDYH010000003.1 coordinate 98,096,682, forward strand.
ACCCCTCCACACAACACTTTAAACAACTGGCTTCGAGCTAAACAACTTGCAAGGCAGTTGTTTCTCTCAGTTGCTTATTTGGGCGGAATAGCATACCGTCAGTAGTTTGTGAGTGTCGTGTTACTAGGGATATGTTTGTTGAAATCTGCTTCCATGACAGTAGCGCCTCCAGTGAACGGGGGCAAAGTCTCCACTGCATGCACATGGAAGGAGGTTTCATTTCAAGGAATGGGAAAGCATTGTGTTTTCATTCCTGAGGGGCATACAGATGTTTGTCCCCAATACCGTCGTGAAATCTAGACTTTCAATGGGTTCCGTATGCAACAGAACTGCTGAGTCAGATGCACCTGTTTAAATAATGAACATCTCCAAATTACTGATGCTATAGCTTGCATGGGATGCACAATAAAAAGTGCTTATATTCACAATCTAAATTTTCTAGAAACGATGTATTAATAAATATGATGAATGCATAAGCCAGTTTGCTGAGCACTCTTCGGAGTCCCTAATATAAAGGAAAAGAGTTGTCCAGTTGAGGAGATGTTGTGTTGATGGAGTGTGTGTGTATAAAGGAACCTTCATTTATATTCCTTCACGTTTCTGTATTTAGAAGACACCCATAGTGTTCAAGGTACCTCTCAGCCAATTAAAACGTACAATTGTAAAATCTCTATAAAACTAACATTATCCTTAGGATTTTGCTTTTGACTAGGACAATGAAGATTAAGCAAGGATTGGAAGGAGGAATAAACATTTTTGAACACTTAACTCCCAGGGAGGGGAAGCTTTTGCCTGTTTTTACTGCTCAGCTCACTGAGCTATGAGTAGTTTTAATTAAATTCCTCCCTCCTGCGCTAATGTAATATCACAAGAATTGGCCATTGAAAACTGGGGTGGGTAGAGATGCAAAACACTCTGAGACTAACAACAGAAAAAGAATGTTTAGCCATGCATTTGTATCAAACAAAAGGGCAATGCTGTTGCTATTAATTAGTACCAACACTGGACTAGATTTTCTACAATACAATCCTTAACCAGGGTGATTATGGTCTACTTTCCTCTCATTGTACTCTCAACCAAATATCACGAATGGAGCCTGCATATTTACAGGAACAAGCTGGTGTATCAGTTACTGACAAGTTTGAATTGGTTCATATACGAGCCTATTGTGTAGACCAGTAGATTGAGGATATCAGCTGCTGCAGCTTTTACAACCTCTGGCAGCTGAACTAGATGTACAGATACATCGTTTAACATAGATAGTATAAAGATATATCACGTAATGTAGCTTTTCCTGTATTTTACCACTTGACTGGTGGGGATGGCGGTTGCATGTTTAAAGCTCCCACAGACACATAAAAGGCTCCCTGTCCATGGAAAGCTAACCTAGCCGCTTCCCTGACATGCTAATTTTCTGTGTGCAGGGTTATTTTTTTCTGTACGTGTTTTCCCCCCACCTCCTATAGGGCTACAGTTCAGCAGGAGCACAACCACAAGAAATTTCTGAGCACGTTGTTCAGCCCCATGGCTCTGAAAATTAGTTTGCAAGTCTTCAGGTTGCTGTGGCTGAAGTCAATGAGTTTCTAGCAGACCGTCTACGCTGATCATGCAAACGCAAAATGCCCATGTGTGAAACGGTGGCCAGGGATGAAAATTGGACAAGGTCTAAAGGTTTTAAGCAATGCAGTTGTTCTTGAAAGCAGACAATACATTTTCAGTGAAGAGTGGCTTAAGAATCCACTGGAGAATACTTCCCCATCTGAAGTCATCTGAAAGAAAATGCAGAAATAAAACCTTCCTCTTCGTTACATTATAAGAATTTAACTAGAGGGTTTTCTGTTGGTTTGCAGGTTCATAATGTTTCCTTTGCTTTTGAGCTGATGCAAGATGGAGGGTTGAAGAAGCCAAAAGCTCGACCAGAAGGTAGTTTTTCAGAAGGAGGAGTTCATATGCAATAAACTCCCATTCAACTGCGTGTACATGCAGGGGTGGCATCAATTGGTTCTCCAAGGCGTTGTCTCTTTACCTCCTTGGCTGTCTTTCTACACCTGTTATGTTTTGTTCTCAAAATATGAAGAATCCAAAAACATATACTAACGTTGGATTTCTATGGCCATGTTTCTCAAATAATGTCACTCGTTGCTGGATCACCTGCCTTTTAACTGATTAATTAAGTTGAAATAAGGGCAGATTACCAAACAGAAATCAATATAGCTGCCTTTTTGAGACGTTATTTATGGATATAAATAACAAAAGCCAAATGTCAGACGAAAGGTCGTCTTTAATGTTTTCTTTTTCATTCCCTGTTACAGTAAAATATCAGAATCGAAACATTCACCAACGATAAACGAGTGTGCCCTAAACTCCCAGTCCCACTGGTTCAGATTTGCTCTCAGCAACTAAAATTGACTCCAGTGATTAATCAACCAGAGCTTTAGTTGATTAAATGGTCATTGTCAGGACTGACAGGCCAGGCATACAGCCATGGAGGATGCTTGGAGAGGTGCTCTGCAGACTCTTCTGCCTGTATTAGTCTCCAGGGAAAAGGTGCCTGTGTTTCAAAGGCTAGTACAGGATGACCCGAAGAATCTTCCTCTAGAGGTTTGTTGATGTCTGAGTTTAAAGACCTTCCAGAATTACTGCAAGGACTATACCAACTTTGAGTAGGCTGAAGTAGGTTGAGTAGGCTTAGGCTGAACGTAGGAAGCTCCCTTCAGCTGTTAGACTCTTGGTCCCCCTAGCCCAATATTGCCCACTCAACTGGCGGTGGCTCTCAGGGCCTCAGGCAGGGACCTTTTCTAGTCCTGGTACTTGAGATCCCCTTTAAATGGAGATGGAACCATCTGCATGCAAAGGGACCTTCCGCATGGAAGGCATCTGCTCTGCCACTGAGCATAGGTCAGTTAAGGTTGCAATCCTCTGCCTGCTTACACAGAAAAAGCTCTACAACTTGTAACATGCCACATGCTGGCTTAGGCATGCTGAGTGTTGTAGGGCATTTTTTGTTTAAGCAGGCAAAGGATTGCACTCTTAATGTCTCTTTTGAGATCAAGGATGTACCTTATTTAACCCACATCTAATACCGTTCAAGGACCAGATACCATCTGCCTGTCTTTTCTCTCATGCCCAGGATTACCTGGGAGCTTTCCTGACCTCCCTTATCATAAAGGAGGCTGTTGATGTTTCAGGGCTCGGTCTACTGAAATCAAACTCTGAAGTAACACAGGGTGCTTCCAGACAGATAGCTCTTGGCATTGCCAGTCGAAAGAAATGGTGCAGCTATTTCATCCTTAACTCGTTTTTTGTTTTGGTGGCCTGAAAAAGACAGAAGGATTGGTCGGTAAACACAGGAGAGTTACAAATAGAAGACAACATTGTCTGGACCACCCATAAAATTCCACAACTTGAGAGGGTGATTGCACACTAAAAGCCTCCTCTGGAAACTCACACAGCTTATTATACAACATGGCTGGGAAACCTGTGGCCGTCCAGATGATGATGGTCTACAGCTCCCATCACCCTTGCCCCTTGGTCATGCTGGCTGAGGTTGATGGGAACTGGAGTCTAACAACATCTGGAGGGCCACCCTTGTGCAGAATGTGCTGTCATGCTGTTTGGGCCACATTGGAGTTGTTATGGTGTGTACCAGGAAGCACAGGTAGCTGTTTTCAGTTTTTGCATTCTATTCCATATATAAACAATCCTACAGACAAATTGTCCATGCAAGATTCCAACACTCACTGCATTTCTTCATGCTGTCAAGTTGCTCATTTTCATACTTGTAGGGCTTCATCTGTTTCTCTTGCTTATTCCCTCATTAATTGTTATAACAATAAACTTGAATAGCATGAAATGCAGCCTGCTTCAGAAACTGTCCCCACTAAGCTCACCCCAATTCCTGGAAGGATGTGACAGCATTTCGAGTAAAAAACATGTATACAAAATTTCATAGGCCAAGACCTTCTTTACACACATCTGTAGCAACAAAGTTTCCTTCCACAACCTCTGTTGATGAATCCATGCTACTAGAAGTACATGTAAAGTCTTTCACCTGCACGGTTCTTCTGGAGATGTAGTTACTACAGCGCAGAAGTGATGCTTTGGGAAAAGGGGAGCGATGGTGTAGTTCAGTGAAATTTCGTCTGCTAATTATGGAAATCTTTTCCGACCACCTTTAGCTTCTCAAAAGATATAAATTTTCTCCACAGGACTTGAAACCGTGATTTTTGAATGAGAGGTTTGATTACAGGATGGTAAATTTTGTGTTACATAACAGGACCTGTGCTTGTGCAGTAAACCCATGGAATAATGGCAGCCCTTAGAAGTAGCTACTGTTTTCCTTTCTGTACAGAAAGGATGCCTCTGCCAAACCTAGAGATGGAGGGAAGTTCTAGAATGTGAAGAATAAAGTTTATATGACAGGTCTGATCATGGGTAGATACATGTTCTCACATGACCAACAAATGTTCAGTTTGGCAGCTTAATTAGAAGAAATAAGCCCTGGGAAAATGTATTCTAAATGTTCTAAAATGGATTATTTTCTCAAATCAGTTTTTTAAGTGACCTTAAGTGTTAAAATTTCATGTTTCTGGAAAAGGCAGTTTATTAATTTGAGAAACTTCATTTCAGGGTTAGGATAGAATTCATTTGCCATACTTAAGTGAGTTGTTTGATGAGAGTTTTAACTGTGGTTGAGGCTTCAAGGGAATAATACTGGGTAGGGTGGGGTGTTCTCTTAAAAAAATGCCAATCAGAAAACTTTTTCATATTCTAACAACCTAAAATGTCCCTCTTTTTTTTTAATCCCACAGATGTTGTCAACTTGGATCTCAAATCTACCCTAAGAGTTTTATACAACCTGTTCACAAAATACAAGAATGTTGAGTAATCTGGAGACCTCCTGAGATGCTAAGGATCTTAAAACCATCCTTTTTTAGGGGAGGGAAGGAAATAAACTCTTATTTTTCTTCCTTTAATGTCATACGTTGTACTCCCTGATGCATGATGGTATCCCTTCTTCTCTTAGCATTTTCTACATATTACTCTTCTATGCTTTGAGCCCACTCTGTGCCTTTTAAAATGTAGTTTAATTTCTTGAAATATTCCACATTGTACTCCTGTATGCTACATTCAACAAAAATGCCCTTGTTCCATTAATGGAGATTGTAATGAAGATTCATTTCTGGTGGTGAGAAGATCTGAAGCTGTTAATGAAGAAATAGCTGTGATGCATTTGATCCAAATAATTTACTCATTTCTGAATTCTTCTCCATATGGCAATTCTGCCATGAACTCACTAGGTGGCTTTAGGCAAGCCACCCACAGCCTCAGTTCCCACATCGGCAATAAGAAGATAACAATACTGACCTGCCTTACAGGGCTGTTGTAAGAGATACTAAGGTAACAGACATGAAGTGCTTTGAACACTCTGAAATGCTATACGAATGCTAAATAGTATTTATCTAGGTTCTTAGCTGTAACTTTTAGGGATAGGTGAAGGCTAGATGGAGTGTGGAATTTAATTTAAAAAATGTGTGCAATGGTGAGAGTACCAAGTACCAGCGATCTATTTGGGAAAGGAGAATTCCCTCATCTCAGGCTTAACAGGCATGAGTCCATCTCCTCTGTCCCCACATTGCATTATCCACCCCAATTTGAACTTCTGTATTCCATCCATGTTCATTAAGCCACTGCACACCTTCATTTATGTATGATTTTTGTTTCGCTGTATTTGTTTGTTTTGAGACTGACCTCAAACTCTTCTATATATCTTTTCAAGGTATTGCCTTTCTTTTTGTGTTACCTTTATACCATTCAGTATTACTTCCACTGAATACACTGTGAATCTCAGATGGAGCGACTGCCTAATTGGAATAAAGTCGGGTTTCTTTACCTTTCCTTCTGAAGTGAGATCTGGATTCCTGGGGTCGTTGGCTTTGGGATGCTTGTTATACATTGAGACATATCTAGAACAAATCTTCCCAGAACACTGGTTTTCAAACTGAGTATTAGAAGCTGATTGGTTTTTTTTTTTAAAAGAAGGCCGTTAATGATTCCCTGAAAGAAAGGTGATCACTTGCAATCTTCCTCAGTAATGTGGAGACACGTAAGGTTGCTTCACGTTGGCTTCCTCTGAGTTAGCTGCCTCGCAACCTACAATACCTTTAGCTGAACTCTGCTTCTTCTTGGACACCGATACAAGGCAGCCTTCATAAATAACTAGAATCCTGCAGCCAAATAATTTGCTTGTTGATTCAAATCGATATGTGAAATGTAAGTCACTAACACTATTTCTTGGTCCTTGTTGCCTTATTAGGACTGCCAAGTCACAGTGGTTCTTCCAGATGAAGCTTTTATTGTGCAGTTGCCCTCTCCCATACATGGAATATTTACAGGGGATCCAGACAAAGTCATCCATTTGTAATCCCATGTTTTAGGCTCTCCAACCCTTAGCTTCCATGCCCTCCTGGAACTGTTTCTTAATTTTTCGCCTGTACACGAGTGACACTCTTCCCTTAAGAAGCTGGACTGAAAACTGCCTTGTTCCTTGAGTGGTTGACCATTCCTAGCCCTCACAATAGCTTAGCCTAGGGGTCCCCAGCCTTTTTGGTTAAGTGGACACAGCTGGAATTTTGAGCAAGTGTTGGTGTTCTCACAAAATAGCTGCCAGGGGCCTGGCACAAAATGGTTGCCGCCATAGATATGGCCAGCACAAAAAACACCCACTTTCCAGAAGGCAAACTGGTGGGGCTAAAAAGAAATGTAGCTTGCCCAAGAACCAAAGTACAAGTCAGAGTTGGTACCGGATCTCCAAATTGCCAAACCACTCTTCTGAACAGTTTTCTGCTCCAAAACCCATTTCATAGGAGGCAGTCTGGTGAGGCTCAGAAATAAGTAACTTGACTGAGAAACTAGAGGTGGCATCTGAGGTCCCCTCCACAAGGATTCACTTTTGCGCCTGGTTAAGTGATTATGCGCTTCATTGCTGAAGCGCATTTACGCCTAATACCTCTGCATGAGAGGCAGGCAGGGAGAGGGGAGGTAGGGCGGGCGGGCAGGCGCCTGTCTCTTTAAGGCAGGTCCCTGCGAGTTGTTATGCTGGAGAGTGAAGGAACTGACAGGGCGATTGAATGAAATGGAGCAAGGGGGGGGGGGGAACAGGGCAAGAAAAAGGGAAAAGGGAGCTGGAAGACGGAGCCTGGTAGGAGCCGAGCCAGGAGCCGAGCGGGGGAGCCAGCAACAGCAGCAGCAGCACTACTCGGGAGGCAGGGCGCCGGCTTCACATCCCGCCGCAAAATAAAACTCGCTATTTAACACGCATTTCATAATGCGCACAATCGGAGGGATAGCGCGCCTCTACGCCTGATTTGCGCTCCCTCCTTGTAGAGGTAAAAAATTTTAAGCACCTTGAAAGAGCTTTAAACCTCTCTTGTAGAGGCAGCCTGAGTCCCAAATACCAAATCACATATTTACCCCTCCCCCCAGCTTAGCAAAATACTTCTTTCACAGAAAACAAAATGCTGATGCTCTGACAGACACACACAGGCAACCCCCACCACATGAACCAACCCCCCAAACTAGCTTGTGCGCCTTCCAGCTGGAGTTTGAAGCAACCTCTGTTCTGGCACGCTGAGACCCATTCCCCTTTGGATCTTTGAGATAAATTAGACAAGAAACGGACTCAAACAACCATCGCAATATGCAAGCTAGAAACATCTTTCAAAGCAACTGTTTTCTCCACCCATTTCTCTCTGCTTCCTCTTTTCTCTGTGCCCAGCTGCCTGCCGGGAGAGGGACAGATAATCCTTGCTACAAGTTTGAACTGATCTCTTGCTGAGGGCTTCTGAAGTTAGGGTTGGGGGCGACACATGAAATTTGGCATCTCCTGAGCAGCATATGGCTCTACTGAGGAAGGGGAACAGGAATATCCAAGTTATAATCCAGAACATAATTTAAGTATTTGCAGAGGTGCACTGTAATTTATTGGAAGGCCAAAGCAGGCCCCTAGCCGGCCTAAAAATTTTTTTGAGGAGTGGGGGCTGGATGCAAAATGTAGGATGGCAGTTCATCTGGTTTGCAGGCCTTTTCAAGACAAAATTGTAAACTGTTTAAATTTTATGTAAAATATAAATGAAGGGGGGAAGAGAAAATTTAGGGGTGGGCACCCCCAACCCTGCTACATGCCTGGGCCAAAGTAAGATAGTGCATATTTTGCCTGTCCGAAACATCTGCTTTCAAGAAAACCTCCAGCCAGATGTACTGAGATTCTATGTGAGAGTATAGTGCAAACCATTGAGTTTTCATGTCTGTGTTGTGTTATAGACCTCTTGTCTGGCTGTCTCCTTGGTCAACATCATCCTCACAAGGTCCTAATTAGGGAAGGACTATACCTCAGTGGTAGAGCACATGTTCTGCATGCAAAAGGTCCCTGGCATCGCTAGCAAGGGCTGGAAAGACTCCTGTCTGAAACCCTGGAGAACCATTGCAAGTCAACATAGACAATGCTAGATAAACCAGTGGTCTGACTTGGTGTAATAAGACAGATTTCTATGTGTTAGTATCTTTTCATGTTAATAATAAGATATTCTGTCTTTAGCCACAAGGTGGCAACAAACGTAAAAGATATTAGGTATGTAAAAAGTGGAAAACTCACTTCAAACCAAAATCCTCTCTGATGTGAGTATTGATTAATCTTACCATAGTCAAGACAGGCGGACAGGCCGAATTTTGTTTTTGTTTTTTTAAAAAATGAAATTGCTATATGTTTACCCTGAAGAACAAACCCTGAGACTCTGTGATCACAGCCTGGGCGGGAGCTCAGTGGTGGTGTCTATTGGACCTGGAGGTAAAGCCTGGAAGCACTTGGTGATTTAAACAAAAACAAAATAAGGTATCTTGCTTTGCCAGGCTGTTCTCCAGTGAGGATAACTGCTTCTTTTCCCATGCGTTTTAAAAATGGAGCTGTTATGTCACGATCAATGCCCAATGCACATTTGGTCTTCTCCACAGAAAGAGAGAACTGAGGTCTGGAAGAACATGCTGACAAAAATGAGCGAGATGACTCCTGCTCAGACCCTGAGACCTGGCAAATCTAGGCCTATGACACCTACATTTCCTCAGGTGGCGGCGGACAGCAATTCCATTTCTCTTTCTGCAGCCTGGGGCTCATTGTTCCACTTTGAGACAGTGCTAACTAGGGCCACTCCATGCCCTATGCTGCTCAGGATTCTATCCAATCAATGGGACTCTTTGGGTGGGGGTCCTACTTTTGTATAGAAAATGGGACAAGCCTCCGCCGTGATGAATCGAAGGTGTGGCAATGCAAGGGGGACTGAATGCACCCACCTCTCACTACAACCTGGTTTAAAGCTTGTCCTTGTGTCCTGTCAGTTTTGTTTTTTGCTAAAATACTGAGATCTACCAGCCTGAGCAGACACAAAATGGTGGCTCAGGAGTAGAGTTAATTATCTACAGCACTCCAGGAACCATATGCTGGCATACATTGGCTATTTTCACATCACCAAAAAAAGAGGAAAAGCAACACTGAAAAAGAGGAAATAGATTCGCATCAAATTTGCATAAGTTAATTTATATGTATAGATGCAAATTTAGAAATAATTACTACAATGTAAATAGAAATTCCATACATCTCCCCATAGTGAAGACTGAGCAGGTGACTTGAATGTCTGATCAGTCTGCTGTCCGGATGTGAACTGTTGAGAAGCAACTTCAAGGCCCCTGCTCTTCCTTTTTATGTTTTTTCTATCTTTAAAGTGGCCTTCAAATAGAGGACTGTTCTCTGTAAAAATAGGGCACATGACCCCCCTGCACTGGCAGATATACAAATCTACTTCTGAATCACTAGAGATGAGGGATTCTAACAGATGAGGAACACTGAGGCTGAGAGAAAATCAATTAGCCAAAGGCCAGCCATGGCAGAGATGTTTGCCTTGCAATTTTATTTACTTGGATTAAAATATTGGGGGTCAGAAACCATTGAGACCTATTGAAATCACGCAGAGATCTACCAGGAGATCTCTCATAGGCACCCCTGGTCTGGGGGAATGCACGGGTTGTGCTTAGACGTCAAGAAAGGTGGTTTCATTTTTGAAATGACACTTCGGGGAAGCACACACACCAACTTCCTTTCTCTGCCTTCCCTGACCACAAAGGCAGCATTTTGAAGGCCAGACTGGCCCAGTGGGAGCCAAATATACTGTCTGCTTCAATGCAACGCTCTTAAAGATTTTGCTTTGAAAGGAGTTTAGGTTGGTACTTCAGTGTCCTTCTGTGTTTCAGCATGTATACATTGATAAAGAGCTCTGTTTAGAAATAAATAGTGGCTGAGCACCTTCTTTGGTCTGCGTGCTGCCAGAATTTGCAAGCTTAATATTGAAAGCACAGAACAAAACCAGGAAGTTGTTTTTCAGCTCGCTGCTGGTCTGCTTCTTTTTAGCATCCTGTTTGTTCACAGTGGATATGATTAAATACTGGGGGATATTTTAATGTTTTTCTAACATCTCCACTGAGCTTTTCATTCCTTTGCTACGATTTCTGAGCTGCTTGTCTCCTTTTCCAGCAGGAAACAAAGCAGTTCATGTTTCTTGGTGACGTCTATAAAAGTAAGTGGTTTCCATCTATTGGGGAGCGGGCGGCTTGCAGCTAACAAATTACTATGCAGGAAATCCTTACATTTACACAATCTGACACTCAGAAAAATGACAACAGTTTGAGCAATTGGTAAAAATTATGCTATTACCATGAGGACAATTCATCTTCTGAGTTCAGCAATAAAAATGCAGCACAGAGAATATTCTGCAAATTCTTGGCCCAACCAACAACCTTGATTCATTAGCTCCTTTGCAGGAATAGAGTGAACTAATGTTATGGGCCCATTTGTGCTATAGTTTTGTGCCAACCAAAGAGTCAGCTTTCTCTTTCTAGGTTCTTTCATAGCTTTGCTTGCTAATTAATGGTGAATAATAAGTAGTTCTTTAATTTGTTCTATCTATCCATTTGTATGTCACCCTTTCTTCAAGGAGCTGAGTGGTATTCATGGAATTTTCCATTTTACTCTCACAACCACCTTGTGAGGTTGGTCTGAGAGTTAATGACTGGGTTCGCACAATACAACAACCCACCATGGTGGGTTGTTATGTTATACGAACATAATCTTCATGAACAAGCCATCCTGAGAACTGATGGCTTGTTGTAGAGTTGTTCATACCCTTGGTTGGTTGTCATGCTGTCTGAAATGGAGAGAGCAATTTTATTATGGGATGCTGGGATCAGCTACAGAGCCACTTGGCAAGAGTGTAAAAAAAAAGCCCATGCTGCTCTTTGAAATTTTGTCGCCTCCACCCTTTGTTGTCAGTGATTGCCCTTCTACCGAGGCCCAAACAGCACTTTGGAGGGACTGTCACTTGTTCATCACCTTTTAAAATAATTTATCAGTGCTTTGGGACTATGCAAACGTGTTCATAATTTTTTAAAAAAATATTATTTCCCTGTTCTTTCACAAGTGCCTGGCTGACATGTGTACTCTTGCCTTGTCAATGTCATTGTATATTGCAGCTGTCCACACAGCATGGAAGCAATTTAGGTAACATACAAGGAAATTGACAAGGCAAGATTGCAGATAGGCGAAATTGCATAGCTGACAAGGACTGGGGAAAATATAATGTTCAGAGACACTAGGGACCCATTTGAGCAATTCAGAAGTCTGGAAAAGGGGGGAAATGCAAGAGCAGCAGGTGTACCAAAGTGTGTGAGTGTGTGGGGGGGAGGAATCTCTCCCACTTGGCAATGTAATCCTTTCGCTTTTAAGTGTTGAACTGAGACTTATCAGTGCCCTCCTCCCATTCAATAGTTGGCCTGAGTCCCCTGTAAGTCCAGAAAGAGGGAGATATTGCTTCTCCTCTTTCTGCGGCTCCTTTTCAGAGCAGTCACTGGGGTAACTGCAGCAGTAACTGCTCCATTCACCAGTCTCTCCCCCCCCCTTTTAATTTCTTACTGTCATTCTTGCCCAAGTGTGCAGGAGCAACTGATAGCTGCTGGGGACATTGTGCTAATTCCCCCTCTTCGACTGCTCTGCCTTGATCTTTGCCTAATTTCCTCATTAGTCAATGTACTGATCTGTTATGTCAAAAACAGCAACAATTTAAAACAAATCAGCAGCAATGTCAAATAACTTTAAAAGAAGAGATAAATATCCAAGCACCAAAACCACAAAAAAGAAAGAAAAAAAAAGAAATCCGTTTTAAAATGCAGAATTAAACGTATCATTAAAATAAAACAAGCAGCAGTCCCAAATTCTTTTACAAGGCTTAGCAGAATAAAAAGGGCCAAACTAACATGAGATGCAGGAGACCCATCATCTCTTCACTTGATGTTTCTATTTTTACTGTACAGCAGCTGCAGCCCCTCCCCATTTTTCCAGAGTAGCTGTATAGAGGAGTTATTTTTAACCCTTCCCTCTCCCCACAACTTTTCCCAAACTAAACTACCCCCCAAGCTGCTGTTTGCCTAGCTAGAGAACACACAGAGGGGAGGGTTAACCAAAAAACCCTCCCCGAACAGAGCGGCTCCAAACAAGTTTAGAGCCTTCCACAGCAGCTATAAAAGTAGAAACATCAGAAGATGTGATTGCAGATCTGTCATGGGCCTAAGTAACTGGAATAACAATAAGAGGAACTAGTAGCTTTCTGGAACTTTCTATTCCAGGTTTAACTCATTCACTGAAGAGATGGGACACTTGTCCAAGGCACCCAACGGTCTTTACTGTCACCCCACACTGTAAGGATTTTGGGGTCATGAATCAGGGACTCTAGTAATAAGTAACTAAGTGTCTGTCTTTCTACATCTCCATGAGAACTCGCCGAAGGAAGAAGTTGCTGTACTGTTCTCTGCTGCACTGTAGATGGTCAGAAGGGTGTACTGCTGCTGCAACCAATTCAGCAGGTGTCATAAGGGGCTCTCTGCCATCCTAGAAACCAGGGGTGCCAAAATTGCGGTCTGTAAGTGGTCAGAAAAGGGGGAACCACAGCTGCCAGAAGAGGGGGAAGCCCTCTAGCAAAAAGGCTCTATGCTTTCTGCCACAGAGCAGGAACCTCATTCCTTGAGTATCCAAGAAAGCAGCGGTCGAATATTCCTGTCTATTTCCTTGGATGCTCTAGAATGAAGAGCCATAGAGCGTTTTCTTCTTCTCTATTTTGTGATGGTGTTATATTGGCTCGCGGACAGGGCTTTAATATTTTGGTGTTGGTGTTGCAAGACCAATATGTATTGCTGTCGGGGTGTGTGTGAGTACATGTGTGTGTGCCTGCATACATGTGGCCCAGCAGACACCTGATGCAGCCCTCTGGGCCAAAAAGCTTTGTGCACCCCTCCCATAAAGCTTCAGATTCCGGCTTGGCTCCTGAGTTTCACGCCCAAGGGCTTGCCTTCAGGCCATCAGCCCTGACATACTCTAACCAGGCAGAGAATCTGCAAACAAACTGCAGCACCAGGATGGAGGAACGGCAGAATAAGGACAAGATGACCAAGAGAAAAGGCTTCAATGAGCCCATCTGCTGTTTGTTTGGTGCTATGTGGTACCCAAAGCTAGCCCATGAGATGTTGCCAAAGGTCTAGCTGTAACGCACGTTCGTACTGGTGTGCCATGATTCCCTTAATCAGCTGAAAGTTATAGACGCTCCATAGGAGTGCAACCCTAGCAAGGTGCCCTGGGTTCCCTTGGGAATCTCAAATGTTACCACTGGCCATCACCCACCAGGACTGGTCCCTGAATTCCATGGCGGTGGCAACAGCATTGCACACATACTGTTGAAAGAATGGGACACCGTGCGTACATCATGATGTGCCTCAAGCTCAGGCGTGGGAGGGTGCCAGTCTTTTTCTATATGAGCTCAGTCCTGAGTATTTCTTCTTTGGACATTTTTATTAACATATTTATATTCGGATAAAACAGAACTGGGAATTATAAAAGCAACCAGCTGTCAGTATTAAAATGAAAAGGTTAAGAGCAAGTTGATGTTTGGGTAACAGCTAGTATTCATATTGTAATAAAAGTAGCTCTAATGTTTTCCCCTATCCTTGTGCCATATTTATCCTATCTTTTCCTCAGACATTTCAGTTTTTAATTTAATCCAGATGGTTAATTGCCTCATTCCTCTCAATTATTTTCGTACTGTCAACCCTGTTTTTTGTGTGTTCCTATTTGGGTTTGCGGTTATCGTGATGAAATATATTCCCTTCAGGGTTTTGTTGAGAATTTGTGCCTGTTTTGGTTTGTGAGGCTGGTGTGAAAGCTTTTCATCATTTTTACAGCATCTTCCCTCCTCCTGAGTTTAGTTTGAATCCCTGAATAATCAAAGGTTGTTCCCAATGGGTTCCCATTTTACTGGAGGCAAAAAAGAGACCATAGAGTTTGGAATCTTATACCATCAAAGTAAGGGGTCTCACTGATACGTTATCTTTAACTACATGGTTACTGCCACCTCTGTGTGGTTGCTCCCAGGTATAGTTGCTGCCTACATTTTCTGTCCATACACACGACCAAACTGCTCTGAGGTAAGTGCTTTCATCCAGGAATAGCTTGGTTGTCTGTATCTTCCTGCCAAGTGTTCTAAGAGAAGTCAGCCATGGCTTTCTGTTTTCTAGAGAAGTAAGCCAGAGCAATGGAGCCAGACTTTCTTAATGCTTTTCCAAAGGTTGTTGAAGTTAATCGGTTGCTACAAGAGGAGGACACTGTTCCAGGTATGTGGTAAAGAGTCAGCACTGGAGAGAGTGCAACCAAACATTCAAGACTCCTTTGTGAGCAAACAGATTCTTTTGCTCAGTATTATTTCTAGATTTAATCAAGTCCCTTCTGGGTAATTTGGTTCCACCTCCACCTCATTTTTGACAGGCACCTTAGGAAGTGGTAATACAAATTATGGAGGACCTTTTAAATGAGGTTAATGTGTCACCCAGTCAAGTCAAATTACAGTGGTATTATTTTTACTATTTTCTTTTTTAAAAATTACTTTTAGAAAGTATCTCCCTCCTCATTCCCCCCCCCACACCAATTATATTACTTTGTATTCCCTTGATACAGCATTTCAAACCTGTGATCTGAAAGCACAGCCTTCTGCAGTGCTTTCTCCAGGGGAATCTCAGGGCTGATCTACATACGAGGTTTTTGACATTTTATACGGGTTATGAAAACTCTTTGGGCCACATGACGCACTCCCTATAACGTTGCATATCTGAGGTTTTTTAAAACTCACTTCAGTTATATACAACGGTTTCACTTTTAATAAATCGTTTTAAGTAAAATAATGTGTCCTTCCTTACTGTTTGCGCTTCATGGGGGCAGTGCTTCCTTTACTGGTGCCCAAATGCTTAGCAGTTGATTGGTGGGGAAGAAAGAGGAAGTGGATCAGTGAACTACAACACCCACAATTCTTAGCCCTATACTCGCTAGGGAATGACAGAGGAACTAAGAAGGAAGTGTGTAACTGAACTACAACCCCCACAATGCCTTGCCCTAAACTCATTGTAAAAACGAAAGAGAAAGAGACAGGGCAGAACAGTGTGTGACTGTACACACCGCTTTAAAGACTGTTCTCCTGTAACGTGAGTACTCAGTAATGTGGCCTAAGATGTTTTAGAATGCACCTATTTGGAACGTTTTAAAATACTTTTTAAAACGTTCCAAAGGACTGTGTAGATCGGCCCTCAGTCCAAATGATTAGACTCCGTGCGCGAATCAGCAATATGTTGAACAAATGGTAGTTCTCAGGTTCTGCATTGTGACCAGTGTTTGTTTACTTCTGTTTTAGGAGAAAAGAGGAAATACATGAACCCAAGTTCCCGAACTGACCCTAAACTGGAAGCCCTGCAAACAGTAATGCACTTTTTCTGATTTTAGTTAGCTTATGAATCTTTTATAACAACCATGTTCTCAAAGATGAGATTCCAAGTGCCTCTGTTGACAGACAGTATATTTGGGCAGCATTTTTATTGGGTAGATTAGCACTTCCTCTCAATTGTACTCACTGAAGGGGTGGTGCTAGTTAGACCAGTAGGAATATGCAAGGCACCCCTTTCTAATCTGGCGGGTGTCCATTTCTGTGGGATGCAGGAGGTAAGAAGTCCCTTCCATGGCTTGAGGGGAGGCAGGTGCAAGGATTCTGATGAATCGGTGGCAAGGGCAGGATCCGACTTGTACGCTGTCTGCTGACTATCTGTGTTTTAGATGCTGAAGTTATATTACTCCAGTATTCCTCTGCAACTGAGATCCTCAGGAGGTGCTTTTGAACTGGCTGCTACCATTGTCTGAGCAGGTTGCGCCTGCAGATGCTCTTCTGGTCAAGCAATAGAAATAAAATTGCCTTTCTGTGCTGGTGAAGAGACAATAGAGATGGAGCTAGCTTGGCCTCCCTTGTTCCAGAGTCTGGGAGCAGCCCCGGAGAAGGCTCTCTCCTGCATTCCCACCAAAACACCTGGGCAGGCTCCTATGGGAGAATGTGGCCTTTCAAATGGCCTTGTCCCACGTCACATGGGGCTTAATAGATCATAGCTTGCACTTTGAATTGTGCCTGCAAACAGACTGGTAGCCAGTGAAACCGTTGTTACAAGGAAGTCTCCTGCTTCTTATAACTAGCGGAGTCAATAGTCTGGCTGCAGCAGTCTGGACCAGCTGAAGTTTCTGATTTTTTTTCCAGAGGCTGCTCCACATAGAGCATGTTTCTGTAGTCCAAATAGGATGCAATACAAAGATGGGTTTATAATCCACCCTTTTTCATTTTGTCTCTTTTGAGATATTTATAGCAGATCCACATTGCTTGTTACAAAAATGTTGCTGGATCCCTATGCAAAGAAAACATCACATTAATTGTGTGACAATAAATCCTATTAATGCAACCTGGCACAAACTATGCCCTTTAGAATTCTACACCTGAAATTCGTGGTGTTATACTAGAAACATCATGATGTATTTCAGATTTTTTGAAAGGTAATCTATGGAAAATAGTAATGAGGTAGTAAATAGGAAGCCCTGCTTGGATTGTCAGACTAGCTCGAAATGGTCACTGTTTAATATTTCATATTGAACTAAGACTGAACTACAGGTGTAATATTCTGAAACAAATATTCAGTTTCTGGGAAATTAACTAACAGCCAATGGAATGTTGGTGAACATTTGGCAGCTGTTTAAACCTGCATTTGGGCTGTGCCTCTTCAGACCAGTGATGAGGACGAATCTAGAATTGGGAGCTAAAAGTATGAACTTCCCGCTTTGAAACACGTTACTCCATTTTGAGCTTGGTTCTTTGAATTTGAGCTTGACTCAAAACAGGTCTCGTCATCCCTGGCACTACTAGCCAGCTATTCCTGCCAGTAACCCCCCTTTCTAAGAATACTTCTCTGAGAAGGGAAAAACTGGTAGTGAGAAGGACTTGCTAAAGGGCAGGAGAAGCCTCCTGAGCAGAAGTGATGTCAGGGGAGCATGGGATTTGGAGTTCTCTCTGCCTGCAGATTCAATCTGGGAGGAAAAAGGAACTACAATCCCATACTCTCCCTGACAGGAAGTGGCATTTCCAAATGGCATTTCCAGTTAAAGAGAGTCCAGCAAGGTCTTTCCTCTCAATATTGAGCTCTCTCTGACCCAAAATACCTCATCCCTCTTCTTCAGTATTTGGGTTGGAAGGTTTTTGCTCGGGGAGGATTGGCAGCATAGAGGAAGTGCTTCATCTACCTTTTTTTGTTTTTAGCTTTCATGACAAACAAACTCAAGGTGATAAGGGTCCCCTACATACGTATATATATCCCACATAGAAAACAGTGACATGGAGAAGGCGACTACTTTCTATGTTCAGGGAAATGTTTTGTATGTGGGAGCTTTTAATCACATCATGAGCTCCCACCTCCAGCCCACAGACAGGTTTGCCATCTTAAGTGAGGACTGGGCCGTAGTCTCCATTAGATGCTGTCGTGAAGGTTAAGCAATTTGGGGGCAGCTTTTTCTGAAGACATAGACAGGATTTAATTATCAGGTTAATGATCTGTATCTTTCTGCCAAGTGCACCATGCACAACATCTCTTCAGAACATATAGATATATGCTAAAATTTGGAAGACACTAAATTTTTATTTGCAAATGAAAATGATGTGTGTTAAAGTAACCCCAGATGGCAGCGTTTAGGTTACTATGGGAGATATTTTAAAAGTAAACCAGATTTCTATTCTCTGTATACACGTTGCAGGGAAAAACACACAATTTGCATGGGCTTTTCTTTTTTGCTTCTGCCACTCATAGGGAGTGGCAAAGAGTTGGGGACATCCACAGTTTATCACATTTTCAAAGCCTCTGCTGCCACTGAATTTTTAAATTGGCTTTTCTTCTGCAGAATTTAGTCAAGATTATGATGGAATATGCTAAGGAAAGAAGATAAAAATGATGGGAAATTAAGAAGTGAGAACAGAGTTGGATAGAAGAGAGAAAATGTATGCTAAAACAAGAACTAGTTGTTTTGATATGCAGTTGTCAGCTGCCTTGGGAGAGCTTCTGCCCTGAAAGGTGGCTAAGGGTGCCTCTATAAGAGCGATTTAAAGCTCTTTCAAGGCGCATTACCAAATTTACCTCTACAAGAGCAGAGCGCAAATCAGGGGTCCAGGCGCTTTTTATCTCCGATTATTTGCATTTTCGAATGCGCGTTAAATAGCGGGTTTTAATTTACCGCGGGAGTTAGAGCGCCTTATGGCCATGTAAACATGCGATTCTCCACATGTAAACGACTTTAAAGTGCATTTTGAACATCTCGTAATGCCACCGCCTCTCATGAATAGGTGTTAGGAGTAAATGCGCTTAACCATAGATGCGCATAATCGGGTAACCGGGCGTCAAAGCGAAATCTTGTAGAGGGGACCTAAGAAATGTTTTAAATAAATAAATAAATAAGTTTGTTGTGCTTAGAACAAAAAAGCCATGCACTTTAAAGGGCTACCTGGAAGAAAGCCTAGTGGCCTACGTGGAAACATATGGCATGCACCACACGGCATTCAGGTGACATTGTGGTAACATCACTCCAGACATGTTGGTAGAAATACCTAGTCTCAGATTAGGATGGCTTCTTATTATAGATAACTACCTCACTTCTATTTTACTTAAAATCTGAAACCGATTTCCCCACAGTTTTTGATGGACTGGATTAACACAACCTTGAAGCATGAACACATTGTGGTGAAAAGCCTTGAACAAGACCTATATGATGGATTAGTACTTCACCATCTTTTAGGTAGGCCATTTTTCTCCATAATTCAGAGCCCTGGGTGTGCTCCAGTGGTTGGCCCTTAATGAAATTGAATGGGAAACCCACTTTTTTATTCCTTAATTAAAATTCAGTTCACAGTGCTGGTGAGTACGTGTGTATGTAAATGAAAAGAAGACACTCTTGTGCCAGAACTCCATGGACGATTTAGAACACCTTGCAACACATTGTTGCGTCAGAACTATTTTCTTCCTCTTTTTCTTTGTCTCCTTTTTAAACCACAGAGAAACTTGGGTCACTCACTCTGGAAGTAGAGAAGATTGCACTGACAGAAAAGAAACAACAGCTTAAACTTGCAGTTATTCTGAAAACTGTGAGCCAGTGTTTACAGCTAGAAGAAAGTGAACTGAAATGGAGCGTGGATGGTATGTACAGATGCGAAATACAAAGCAGATATATCCTTTCTCTTTCAGTTTTGGAAGGTGATGATGTAAAGGAAAAAGATGCTGTAGACTTGAGTGGAACTTTAAAAAAAAAGAAGAAGCAAAAGTTCTAATACCTGACTTAGTCCCAGCCTCCAACGTCCCACCCCAGGTCTCCAAATATTCTAGTGTCACCAAGAAAGGAAGTCCAGGGTAGGTCTATGTAAACAGGAACAGGATTGTTTGTTTGGCCCCCAACCCTGCAAACCCTGTGGGCACCATTTATATTCTCCTATATAACAGAATAGTTGGTGCGACGTAACCCCTATATCAGGCATGTTACATAAACCCTTCTCAGGCCAGGCACCACCACTTGAAAAACCTGAGGAAGGTTTAAATAAAACCTTCCCACTAGCTATGAGGGGAAAAGGTTAAATTCAGGATTTTCTTGTAAACTAAACTAAACTGTGAGTATAATCTGGTGTGTGTGTGTTGAATAACGGTAGGGCAGGTAAATAAGGCCAAGCTGACACGTGGTATTTGGTAGCTAACCTATTAATAATAAGTTTATTTTAGTTAACAAAGTTTTTTCTTCAGAATATATCTTCAAACCTGCCTACAC
Organism: Anniella stebbinsi; assembly: GCA_029215795.1. NCBI lineage: Eukaryota > Metazoa > Chordata > Lepidosauria > Squamata > Anniellidae > Anniella > Anniella stebbinsi. The sequence continues at coordinate 98,116,978 of JARDYH010000003.1, forward strand.
TAAACTTTCCACACTCATCCACAGTCCCTAGAAAACAACAAACTTCTCTCTCTACAAACCAACACCCACCACCCTTCCAACTCCTATTACATCATAAACCACACCCACCCAGTTCCACATTCCATACTTACTAGATATACTAAACTAGACATATACAAGATAAACACTTGTGGGGTAATGCCACCGTTGGCATTAGGGTCTGTGGGGAAATGTATAACCGTACATGAGGACAAGATGGGGTAAGGGCATAAGCCTCCCCTCCACCCCTAACACCATGGCCTGGCTCTCACTGATAGGGGTGCAGTGAGGGGACACGTATTCATTAATGTAGCAGGGCTTCCCATTGGTGAGGTATGTTGCAGAAGATAGCCTTGAGACCAAACTAGACATGCGTGTGTGTGTGTGTATTCTGGGCCATTTGGCTATAAAATGGAGGCGTGTTTTAAATGGAGCCTACAAAGGAGGGGAGCAAATCCCTGTGAGTTCTGGTGGATTATTAGAATTTCAAGGATGTCCTCCTTTGCTCCCTTTGTGTCAGTTCCCTGCAGGCCCAGGAGGAGGCTCACCTATTCTCCTAAAGTGGATCTCAATCTGACCAGAGGTTCATCTGTAATGATCTCAATCTGGATCAGGGCCACACTGATGTAAAAAGAAAGCTACATGCTACTACTTAGTTAACATTGTCATGTGGCTTAGCACTTAGGTATCCAAAGCCTACACAAGGAGGTAAAAACATATATAGAGAGAGAACATTATTTGGCTTTAGGCTGCTTATCCAGCCACCCCAAATTAATGTACTGCTTTGTCGTTCGGATCAAACGCTGCAAAGCACAGCTGATTATCTTTTTTGAAACCAGAGGCGGGATCTGAACCATTCCTTTAGGAAATTGAGTTTTTTTGGCAGTACCCTGATGGGAGACTTTGGGCTCATTCCTTCTAATGGTGTAGGTAGGAGATGCATTATATCTAAGTCTCATGTGAGAGTGCCCTGATGCTTCTAATAGATCAATTCTCACACCCTGGTAGATAATAGGGTTGTGCACGGACCCCCCGGATCGGATTGGGACCCGGATCGGGACCTCCAATTTTGTCACGGATTGGATTGGACAAAATCTGAGGCCCCCCGGACTGGATTGAGTCCGATCCCGATCCAAAAATCGGAAATTTTTGGATCGGCCGCCATTTCCCCCCCCATAGACTTGCATTGCAATGCAAGTCTATGAGGAAAAAATGGTGGTGGGTGGGTGAGGGGGGCCTAACTCCCTCCCCCCCGGGGCTGTCCGTTGTGGACGGCCCCGGCAGGTAAGCCCCCTCCCCCGCGTTCCCTACCCCCCCCTGGGGCCGTCCGCTTCCATCAGCTGGCGCCCGTGGGTGGCAGTGGATGGAAGCGGACGGCCCCGGGGGGGGTAAGCCCCCTCCCCCCTGCCACTGCTTACCTTACAGGGACGTCCGCTTACAGGGACGTCATCACCCGGCGCGCCACCCTGGAGCAGGCCGCGAAGCCCGCTCGCAGTAGCAGCCGGCGTCGGACAGGAGCGGACGTCCCTCTAAGGTAAGCGCGCTGCGTGCCCCCCTCCCTGCTGACCTTCCAGGGACATCTGCTCCCGTCCAGCACCGGCTGCTACTGCGAGCGGGCTTCGCGGCCTGCTCCAGGGTGGCGCGCCGGGTGATGTTGCGGACAGCCCCGCTAGGGAAGCCCCCCCCCGCTGTCCACTTCCATCGGCGGGTGCCAGCGGGCGCCTGCCGATCCGCCGATCCATCCGAACCGGATCGGAACCTTTTCGGATCGGTTCGGATTGGATTGGCCGATCCAGCGGTGAGATCGGAAATCGGAAATTTATCCGATTTCCCCCTGGATCGGATTCGGATCGTGGATCGGATCCGATCCAGTGCACATCCCTAGTAGATAAGCCAACCTTGTCATTTGTAATCACCAGGACGTGTATGCAAAAACCCATTAAAGAGTACCTCTGTTTAACTTTAGAAATGATTTTTTTCAGAACTACTTTACCTTTTAAAGTATATAAAAATACATAGCATTAGAAGCACAGCACAAGCATAGCATTGGAAGCACAGAAGAACCACAAAACATAATCTGGGTTGTTTAACCCCTAAACAATGCAATATTCTGAGTTCAGATGTAATGATAATAACCCAGAAAGGGCATTCCAGGGTTGTTGACTGAAAACAAAAGTAATGAGCATACCAGAGGCAGTGTGCTCACTCACTGCTGTTCAACCATGACAATTCCTGGATTAAGCAAATTAGGAATTGTTGTTAAAGTCCTTTGTGATGTAACCAAGCATAGTCAACTGGGTGGCTTAGTAAAATTCCTCAGATGTCCCTGGATACATTGGCCACAGATGTCCCAAATTAGAGTCACATAAAACCAAAGGAAAATCACTCTCAGCAGTGGCTCTTGGGCCATCAGTCAACTCCAGCTTTGTAGAAGTTGCTAAATCCTAGAAGAGTATCCAGTTGGACACCAGCTCTAATGTAAATTACACTGCACGATTGTAAGGGACCTCTAGCACAATGCCAATGGTGTTAATTGATCCGATGGGTTTTCTGGGGAATCTCATCATGCCAGCTGATGCTATTGGCATTGCACCAGAGGTCCCTTATACTAGCGTAATGTAATTTATTTCATTGCTAGTGTCCAATTGGATGCTAAATGAGCTCTGGCTTCTACAGGTCAACTCTTTCAACTACACGAGTGAGCAAATCAGCTCCTTCCTGAGGCAGGATCAGCACTCTCTTTCTCACAGGAGGTAAAGCACAAAATCATAGCTCTTCAGCAGGGCTGGTTCCAAACTCCAATGTGCCTAGTCTTGCTAAGGGGTCCCCTGCCGCTTACATGCCGCCACCAAAGCCCACTGCCACCCAAGCCCCATTGCAGCCACTCAGCCACCAGCCCGTTTCCACCACCACAGTCGAAGCCCTCACCGGCCTCCCAGCTAGCAAGTTGCCCTTTAACTGCAAAGCCCGCCCCATCCCCTGCCCAAGCCTCCTCCTATCAGCCAGCCACCCCCCCTCGAAACTTCAACTATTGTATTGGGCAGTATAGAAATGTAATAATATAATCCAGGTTTTTCTTAATGGTGCATTAAAATACTCTAACAGCTTTGTGTACTTCTGCAATTCTGCTATACCACAGCACCATCTAGTGGCTGTATAATGAAACATCTAGAACTTGCAGAGAAAGGAAATCCCTGAAAGAAAGCATATAACAATCTTTATTTAAGTCCATAGACCATTATCCATATACAGCATATATTACAATGCTGCAGAAACAACATCAGTTACAGTGATCTAAAAGTATGGAGTTTGAACTGTAATTCGGGTGCCAGTCCAATGCAGATAAGGGGCTCATTTATTCTGTTGATGATGTATTTTATCTTTTGTTCGCTTTCTAGTGAATTATACATTCATTTGGGCTCTACAACTGATAGCAAGATTAAGAAACTTTGCAACCTGAATAGAGATTTGCTTATTGTTCCCTTGAAGAAGGACAATTACCAGTTTGTCCTGCGTTCTGCCAGGAAATTTCTGTGTAATTGGCCATATAAGCGATCTTCTAACATCATTATAGAAACTGCAATTAAACAAAACATGTGCAACTGTTTCTACCTCCATATTATTGCATGGGCAATATCTTTCCTCAGCTGGAACTTTCTTGTATCTTCTCAGAGTTAGCGCTCTCTTATATTTAGGAACAGAGATCCAAGACAGGTATACCATACCATCTGCAGACATATGAACCGGTAGCCCTAAGGATAAAGGAGAGCATGGGCCATGGGCAGAAGCGTTCATCATCTGGCAGTCTATATCCATTAGTCTCTGTTTCAGAATATATTTAGCACCTTCTAGTTCCATATAGAGTAGACTGGGAGTTGATAGTACCAAGGAGTTTATTTTGTGTGCTAATGCCTTGGTCCAAGGGGATTCGTACGAATCCAATAAAACCTGAGAGACCAAGGCATCTGGAGTAATACTATGGTACAGTCGGAACCAAAAATTCAAGGAATGTATCCATCCAACACAGTTTAAGGAGTTTAGACCGGCTTCCAGATTAAGTGCCGGTCCTGCTACGCACTTTGGAAGACTGAAAATCTGCCTTAAAAAATAAGACTGGAGACCTTCCAGTGAACCTTTAAGCAGGGGTAACCAGATTGGAGCCCCAAAAAGAATTTGGGGAACAAGTTTTACTTTATAAACACGCATTGCTGCGGGTAAGGATTTACCTCCTTTTTGATAGTAAAATCGGCTGAGCGCTCCCATAGTTTGTTCTGCCTTTTGTTTTATATAATTGCTGTGTATGGTCCATTTGAGGTTAGCTTGGAAGTGAATTCCGAGATATTTATAAGAGTCCACTTGGGTTATTTGATTTCCCCCCATGGACCATACATACTTTGCCTTCTTTTTAGCAAACACTAAAACTTTAGATTTCTGGGTGTTCACAGACAGACAATTTTTTTGGCAATAGGCATCGAAACCCTTCAAAAGACGTTTCAAACCCAAACGGGTCTGAGACATAAGTACAGCGTCATCCGCATACAGTAGTAAATTTTTTTTCGCCTGCCCTATTTTAGGCGGATGTGATTGTAATATGCTCAATGCCGCTGGGAGATCAGCTAGATACAGATTGAACAAGGATGGCGCTAAAACACCTGTCTAACACCTGTCTAACACCACGAGTTAGAACAATTTCGTTTGTGACCTGCCCCGCTTGGCTGCACCTAACCTGGGCTGTTGTATTTGAGTATAAAGAGTGTATTAAAAACAGCAATCTTTGTTCAATTGATAGTTTCTCCAGTTTTTCCCATAATAATTTGCGCGAAATGGAGTCGAATGCAGCTTTTAAGTCTATAAATGCACAAAATAGCTTTCCTCCTTTGTGGGCTGTATATTTAAAAGCCAGATGCATCAGGGTCAAACAATGATCATTTGTGGATCTTCCAGCAGTAACCCTATCTGCTCACTACCTAAAATCTTATTTTGGATAATCCAAGCGTTTAGCTTACCATTCAGGAAGCCAGCATAAATCTTTCCAATTATTGACAGACTGATAGGGCGATAATTTTGGGGGTCGTTTTTTGGGCCCTTTTTATGAATAGGGATTATTAAGGACTTCCTCCAAGTCTCTGGGATAATTCCTGATTTGTTTAATACTGAAAATAAGGATGCGAGAAGTGGAGCCCACCACCCAATTTTGCTTTTTAACAGTTCTACTGGAATACCATCGGGACCTGGCGCTTTGCCCTCTTTTAAATTTGTTATTAACTCCTCAATTTCTTTTGGGTCAACATCAGGCCACTCCAGCACTTCTGGGTCTATAATAAGAATTTTTTTAGGTTCATTGAGTTTGGAAGGTATTTCAGTAAAATGCTCAACCCATCTTGTGGCTGATACAAAACATTCAGGTTCCCTTGTACTTCTGATGGTCAATCCTGACACCACTTTCCAGAAAGTTCTGGTATTATTTGACTTAGTGGCACCAGCCAGAAGTTGCCACTTTTCCATATCTGCCCTTTGTTTTTTCTTTCTTATTAACTTCTTATAGTTTTTTTTCAGCTCAAAATAGGATGATGGTAATTTACGTTCGTTGTTCTTACGATATTTACTGTAAGACAACTGAAGTTCTTTTCTGGCTATAGTACATTCCCTGTCAAGCCAGCCATTATATTGTTTTCTTTGTGGTATAGTGTTAGAAAGGTTACCTTGTAACGCTGAACTTAGATTCTTTGTTAAGTCCTCATAGGCTAACACACAACTCTTGGGGGCTATGTTTGCAGTTATCCGACTAAAGTAGTTTAAGTATTCTTTAGTCCCTAACAGTTGTTCAAAGGTTAGGGCAGTAGCCACTGACCATTTGATTTTCCTTCCTGTGAATGACAGGTGATTGTTTGAAAGAAGGGGACAGAGATGTGTCTCTGCCTTGGGGCCAGGAATAACCAGACTGACCTCTAATGGGAGATGGTCACTATCCTGCCGTTCAGCCACTACCATATTACAGCTAATAGACTCCAATTTTTTATGTACCAGTATGTAATCAATAGTACTCGATCTGTTAGATGATATGTAGGTGAACTCATCCCAACGGTCACCCTCAGTTCGGCCATTTAATATGGTAAGCTTGTGTCTAGCCGCAAAATTAAACAGTTAATTTTGAGTTAGTGCAGCTGTCTTTTGAATGTCTAACCTTATTCTCTAAGGATTCTGTGGACATTCCTCTACCTCTTCTCGTCTTCCCAGACAGTGAGTTAACAGTATATCTGCCCATTCTAGCATTCAGATCTCCTGCCAGAATTGGTAAAGCGAATGAAACCTAGTTGTTAAGTCTGTAAAAAAACAATCTAGTTCTATCCACTGCCTATGTATAGATTCTTTACAAAACAACGGCGGCAGATACACATTAATTAGTAATAGGGTCAGTTTAGAGGTATCCATTTCCAATAACAGAGCTTGAGCATTAGCATTATAACTCATTTCCTTAATTACTCTGACACAATGCCAATGGTGTTAATTGATCCGATGGGTTTTCTGGGGAATCTCATCATGCCGGCTGATGCTATTGGCATTGCACCAGAGGTCCCTTATACTAGCGTAATGTAATTTATTTCAGTGCTAGTGTCCAATTGGATGCTAAATGAGCTCTGGCTTCTACAGGTCAACTCTTTCAACTACACGAGTGAGCAAATCAGCTCCTTCCTGAGGCAGGATCAGCACTCTCTTTCTCACAGGAGGTAAAGCACAAAATCATAGCTCTTCAGCAGGGCTGGCTCCAAACTCCAATGTGCCTAGTCTTGCTAAGGGGTCCCCTGCCGCTTACATGCCGCCACCAAAGCCCGCTGCCACCCAAGCCCCATTGCAGCCACTCAGCCACCAGCCCGTTTCCACCACCACAGTAGACTAGCTAGCAAGTTGCCCTTTGACTGCAAAGCCCGCCTCATCCCCTGCCCAAGCCTCCTCCTATCAGCCAGCCAGCCCCCCCTCGAAACTTCAACTATTGTATTGGGCAGTATAGAAATGTAATAATATAATCCAGGTTTTTCTTAATGGTGCATTAAAATACTCTAACAGCTTTGTGTACTTCTGCAATTCTGCTATACCACAGCACCATCTAGTGGCTGTATAATGAAACATATAGAACTTGCAGAGAAAGGAAATCCCTGAAAGAAAGCACATGTAAAGGATCTGGAAGCAGAAGCTCCAAAAAAGGCGTGGGATAAAAGGCTGGTGTAAAGAAGCCCCTAGTTTCTTGCTTTAAAAACAGCACATTGTTCATTTTAGCTCTTCTTTATGCAAACAAGGCCCTTGTGTCCAGACTCCATTAATATGTCCTCAGGGCTTTAGCTTGAATACCCACTTCAGTCAGGTTGTGCAAACTTATGCTGATTCAATACACAATAACCCCCTACAAAGCATGGCATAACATAATACAAGATTTCTTCACATTATACATTCATCTTTATACTTCTACAGGCTGAAGAAATGTAAAACGTAACATATACAAATTCATTCCCATCATCTTTTGGAGGCTTCTTTTTCCCCCCTACTTAATATATTCCACAAGTTGGCAAACTTCTAAGACTCTATCAGTTACATAAGTCATGACCCAGGCATAATATTTATTTCCTTCCTTTTGAAATACTGTGTCTCTACCTTGGTTACAATATTCACCTTTTTGAACTTCAGAAATATCCCTTTCTTCCTCCACTGAGCTCTTTTGTTTATCTGAGCCATTGTTATTTCTCCAGAGTTCAGGTGGGCACTGTCTAATCTTGTGTGCCACTGGCTTTCAAACAATGAATTGACAGAAAATAGCTAGCTAAGAAGGACAGGCTGAAAAAGAGCAGAGGTGGAAGGTCATATAATTGAAACAAACTGAATAAGCCATCTGCTTGACTAAAGGTGAATCAGACTCATGTTTTTGTATTTTAATATCCATGGCAGAGGAGCAAAATACTCGATTGCTATCATGGACAAAGGTAGGCTGACCATATGAAAAGGAGGACAGGGCTCGTGTAACTTTCAGTTGTAGAGAAAAGGGAATTTCAGCAGGTGTCATTTGTATGCAATTAGTTCCTGGTGAAATTCCCTCTTCATCACAACAGTTAAAGTTGCAGGGGCCCTGCCTTCTTTTGTATATGGTCACTCTAGTATAGTGCCTGCAACTTTAATTGTTGTGATGAAGAGGGAATTTCACCAGGAACTAATTGCATACAAATGACACTGGCTGAAATTCCCTTTTCTCTACAACTGTTAAAGTTACATGAGCCCTGTCCTCCTTTTCATATGGTCAGCCTAGCCAACACTTCCTCTCTCTCTCTCTCTCTTTTAAAATAAACAGGTTTTTTTTGTGTGTAGCAGAAAATCCATGCAATATATATATTTCTGTCGGCTGGGAGGAAAAGAGTTAAAAGAAGGTATGGATTAACACAGAACTAGGCACTGGAAAGTAATGTTTTCTGTTCTGTATGATTATTTCTGCATTGCAGGATGGACTGTTGATTTATTTCTGCCATAATCAGGGCTGGCCTCAGAGAGCAGTGAAGGCGGATAATACCTGCACCCCAAAGCCCGGAAAGGGCCCACTGTACCCAGCATTTTCACTTTCTCTCAAGCTGTTTTGGTCCTTACTGGGTGTTCTGTGCTGAGAAAGCATGAGAGAGTTTGCAGTTTGCATGCCCCGCCTCTTCCAGATTAAGAGGATCAACTCAGGGTGCCCTTCCTAAAGCCCCCCCCCCCCAATCCTGGAGACAGCACTCATTGCCATTTATTTTTAGATAGCTTCTGAAATAGCATAATTACACCAAAATCTACTGGCATTAATACTGATGTTCAAAAATACAATCATCTTGTACTTCATCAGTTCTCTTTGTGTTTTGATTTTAGTCATCTTCAAGAGAGACCTGTTAAGCACGTTGCATCTTCTGGTGGCCATTGCTGAGCATTTCCAACCAGAACTTGCCATACCGCCAAATGTTAACGTGGATGTAATAAATATAGAGGTAATTCAAGACCTGCACTTCCTTCGTGCCCTCTGTCGTGGTTGTAGAGAATAACTCTTTAACCCTGTTGTAAGCATCTTAAAGCTAGAGACGTGCCTGTTATGATGATGGGGGCAGGGTAAGGAGCCAACCTTAGCCTTGAGTCTCATCTATCTACATAGCTCAGTGATGATCTGTGGACCAGGGATGGGGTGAGGTATGGAGTAGAGCGCATCCACTTGCTCCATGGCACCAACTTCCTCATTCTACGGCACATCATTAAGTGTACGGACACGACTTAGTGAGGGAAGAGTGGGACCAAAATTGGTTCTGTAGGTTCCCACCTCCTTTTCCTCTCATTTGATCTCCTGTAGTAACAACAACATACAAGATAGTTTGCAAGGTAGTGGGGTGTAGTGGGGAGAGACTGCTCCTTCTACCTCAAGTCCATCAGGCATGTCACAGACCATAGTGTCAGGTGAACTGCAAATCAGTGTCCTCTCGGTTTTTCAAGAACTGAGATGAATATTATGGACTTCTGAGGGATTTTACTATATTCAGTGGTGTACAAATGCCACAAATAAAATTTTAAATTTTAAATTTAAAATAAAATTTAAAATTTCAGTTTAAAGGAAAATTCAAATCTTGAATGTGTCATTCTCCTAAAGTTCAATTACCTCAAACTTGATGGCATCTCATAATGGTCTTGATTTTGGGTTTTGATTAGCAATTAAATATGAAATACCATTGCATGCTGACTACAGAAATTAAATGCCATGTTTCACAATTAAGTATCACTGTATCTGAAGTAGAGATATCATATATATATATAGATAGATAGATATAGATATAGATATAGATATAGATATAGATATAGATATAGATATAGATAGATAGATAGTATTTATATATTGCTCCCCATTCAGAATTTCGGAGCAGTGGACAAAATAAAATAGATAAAAACAGAATAAAAAATATTAAAAGTAGATTTTTTAAAAGAAACAAGAATTTGTCAACTATTCACTGAATAGTTGACAAATATTTGGGAGAATATGCAGTGTGTAATTGACATTCACAAAGGAGAATTCTTCCCCCATCACTTTGCATGTTGACAGAAAAGAGGGTCGGGAATGCTGTGTTTGATCTCAAAATGTGTAGACCTTGCCCAAGGGTTGTGTTTAGCAACATCTTGTTATTTCATACTAGATCATTAAGGCGTCTTGCACAGCTCACTGTACGTTGCATTCTTGTCCATTCAATAGCCCTTATTTTTTGCAAGTTAGTAGTTGATAGCTTTGCTTACAGTTTTCCATAATTCATCTAAAGCTTTCTTTCTGTTTCATAGTGTACTTCAACTGGATTAAAGACAGAAAATACAGTTGAGTACATCACAAGGAACAGGTAAAAACGTTCTTTGTCTTGAACTCTGGATGATCTGGTATAAAGATGGAAATTATATTTTACTTATGAAGATGTGTGGTAATTTAACTTGAAATATTATGTCAGTTTTAGACATAAAATTTAAAAGGAGTTAAAATACATTGTGTTTTATTACTGGCTTGTGTAAAGCCCATACAACTCTTTATTGGGGTGCTTTTGAAAACAAGAGCCAATTCAGCAGATGCAAAGCTCTCCCACATTGACTACTTCTGGTAGCTGAACTGACCAGCAAACATGTGCTAGATTCCTAGGAATGTAGGAACCTCCCTTATATTAAGTTGGACAACTGATCCATCTAGCCCAGTATTGTTGACAGAGTGGCAGTTGCTTTTCAGACAGTTCCCCCCCACCCCCATCCCATCCCTATCTGGAGATGCCAGGGATTAAACCTGGAACCTTCTTCATGCAGAACATGTGCTCTGCCACTGAGCTTCAGTCCTCATGTTTCAACCTTAGGGATGTCTGTTGCTGCGACATCCAGCCCTTTTTGGGGCCCATCAGACATCTGCGGCGTGCTAGACTCAGCTTGCTTTTGCAAGCCTAGCTGTGCAGTTTTCCCCAGTTCTGGGGACTTTTTACAATTTTTTTTTTTTAGCCCTGACTGTAATTTGCACAAATAGTTTCCTTCATTCCCTCTTGTGAAAGATGACTTTGTGAAGAAGAGAGCCTCTTGGATCTGTGGATCTATGGATTCAAGAGGCTATAATGCGATTTTGATTGATTTTGTAGCTATTTTCATCTTAGACACATTAGTTATTCAAATCTCAGTGATTCATTGGCTTGGTGCAGATGTAGTTTCTGATCTCTCAACTATGTTGGAGACCGAGGGTGAACTGCCGGGGGACTTACTTCCTCTTCCTCTCTCCATCTTCTCTTCTGCTATCTCTCCTGCATGAACTCCCCCCTTTTTTTTTCTTTCCGGAACTAACCATGGTGTTGGTTCTGTTCACCGTGCTGAGCTTTAGCACGGTTTCCAAATCTACTTCACATTCTTGTGACAAACTCTGGATAGAAGCTAAAGTTGGCTAGTGTTAATCTCAGTGAACGTGTGACCAGGCACCATGGTCCATTCTGAAGAGGACAAGAAGGGGCAATTCACATGTAAGAGGACAGGAGCAAGGAAGGAGAAGCTGAGGAGATAGTATGCGAATTTCAGGCTTAGCCCCAGTTTTGAAAACATTACCAGACCTGCATAACTATCAATGTCTTTGAAATTGTATTTAAATATTACTGACATGGATCAAATAACCACATATACTTTTGTGTAAACTTGCTTTTACTGATGTGCTCTTGAAGTCAGAGATTTTCTGTGTAGCTTTGGTCTTGAAGGCAAGACAAGAAGAATGAGTTCACTTTTTATTATAAGACATTGCTGATAAAAAGAAGAAAAACACATAATTTATAATGTTTAGAAAACATGGACCTTGTCCCATACACCGGTCTTTTGCCTTTAATTGGTTTGTCTTTAGCTATTATGGTAGACCAGCCTTCCCCAACCTGGTGCCCTCCAGATTCTTGGACTACAATTCCCATTAGCCCCAGTCAGTATAGCCAATGGTCAAGGATAAGGGGAATTGTAGTCCAAGACCTCTGTAGGGCATTGGGTTGGAGAACACTGTAGAAGACAATTAATTTATAAATATCACAAACTTTGCTTATAAAATAAATGTTTTTGGCCTGGGAGCCAGGGTCTAGGGCACAGCTGAAGTTTGGATTTCAGTCTCCTACATCGTTATGACAAATGACAAATGCCAGAAAGGTAGCTGTGTTTATCTGTTGCAGCAAAAATAACCAAAGCTGCAACCCTATTCAATTGACCTGGGAGTGAGATTTACTTCCAAGAAATCATATAGAGGATTGGGCCATAAGAGGCAGTATGAGAACTTGTGGGCTGCAACCCACCTCATCAGATGCCTTTCTTTTGGATATGGCTAAGCCAGTTCTCCTCCTTGCTTACCTCCTCATTTATTTTTTGTCTCATATTTAGGGAAAGTGCAGAAAACTCTTCAAGTAAGTTACAAAACAACGCATCGTTTCACTGCTTCTGCTCAACATTCGGCTTTCAATAGCTCTGTGACTTGGACAACAGTTCTGATTCCCTGCAAAAATCCTTCTTTCTCATAGAATCATAGAATAGTAGAGTTGGAAGGATCTATAAGGCCATCGAGTCCAACCCCCTGCTCAATGCAGGAATCCACCTTAAAGCATCCCTGACAGATGGTTGTCCAGCTACCTCTTGAATGCTTCTAATGTGGGAGAGCCCATCACCTCTTCTAGTTAATTGGTTCTATGTCGTATTGCTCTAACAGTCAGGAAGTTTTTCCTGATGTCCAGCCGGAATCTGGCTTCCTGTAACTTGAGCCCATTATTCCGTGTCCTGCACTCTGGGATGATCGAGAAGATCTCATGCAGCAAATAATAACATTCTTCCAATACTCCTACAGGCAACTACATTAGTTTTTCTAAACATAACAGCAGAAAGTTCATGAGTGTGAGGTAGAAAAAGTCACCTGTGTCTGAAGCTGGACAAGAGCAATCATGGCTTTCCTAAGGTCAGGCCACCTTCCGAGTTACTGACAGACACCACTGTATTCTGCTGTTAGTGATTTTCAGTCCGGGTTAGAGAAACCTCAGGCATTTATTAAGACTCCCTCAATCAGAATCAAACTTTTTAGTTTATTAAAAGTGTTTGAATTGATTAATTTACTCAAATAATTGATTATGTTATTATTAAATAGATTTATATACCAGTTATCATATTTTAAAAATACCTCTAATGGCACAGCCTTTTTGGATTGCTGCCCCTTAGAAGGAAGCCTTGGATCTTGGGGGCTTCCAAGTATCCTATGCCTTGCAGGGCTGCTTCCCTGGACTCCTTTTTTAAAAAACATTTTCCTCTAGACGGGCCTCTGAGCTCATCTAGAGTAGTTGTGCTGTTGGCGCGCGGACAGGCTTGGAAAGCCATAGGACTTGGCATACCCTGGCCTCTCCTTTCTCTTCCCTGCCCACCCCAATGCCCCTTTTTGACCTCTATGAGGTCTTCTGAGGCTGCTTTTACAACTTTAGAAAGCAGGCACAGCAGTTCTTTCTGTGGCAGCTGTGAGGGGGCAGACAAGGGGAGGGATCAGATTTTGGAGTCTAGGTCTCTGTCCCAAAGAGCTTACAGCAGCCTTCCTTCCCCTGGTGTTCTCCTGATTTGTTCTCCAGCTCCCATCATCCCCAAACAGCATGGCCAGCAGCTGGGGCAATGGATGTAGTCCAACACATATGGAAGGTGCCAGGTTGGGGAAGCCTGGCTTACAGTCTAAATTTCTATAGCCGGCTTGAGTGCCATTTTTTGGTAGCAAGGTGGGATTCAAGTAAAATAATAATAATAATAATAATAATAATAATAATAATAATAATAACTAGTAGAGATTCAGGATGACTACAGAAGGAGAAGAAGAAGAGGCAAAGGTAGCAAACAACCGAGACAGACAAGGAGTGTCACCTATGTACAAGCCCAGCCCCACCCTATTTTGCATCATAAAACATGCAAACACACTCTCCATTTATTTATCCCAGTTAACGTGTGCCATTTTGCTGTAGAAGCTGACATCTTTGATGAATTATTGAAATGTGCTCCAGAGAAACTGGATGCTGTGAAACAGGTAAAACAAGCAAACACTGTGCTATTTGCCCCCCGGACACTTTATTATGTGATATAGAAATGAGAAGCACAATGACTCTGTGCCACTTTCTGTTCTTTTAGGTACTTTTGAGGTTTGTCAACAAGCATGTTGGAAAATTAGGATTAAACGTGAAAGATCTGGACTCCCAGGTAAAAATCTGCTACTAACGATTTCCAATGCCATTTTTAATCTGCGAAGTGCTTTGTGGTGTGTACTTTCACAGGAGCTCTATGATACATATTACTGTCCTTCCCTTTTTACTGAGGGATTGGGACAGTGATTTGATTAAGATCACGTATTAGGTCAATTTGAAGTACAGAAATATCATGTAGTTCAATCTTTCCTGGACTGTACCACGTCAGATAGCAGGAGATCACATGTTTTAGTGCCCCCCTTAAAAATATATATCCGTAGAAAGCAAACATGTCAGGGAGAAGGGCCTTAACCCAGCACCTTCCTTGATGTGCTAGCTCTCCGCAGCTAGGAAGGTTGTGTTTACGTGGGGGAACATATAATCATACACCCCATTACTACCATCTGCCTTCTGTAGCAGTGCATTGCAAGAAACACTACACACTTTGCTATTTTTGTGTGACTGAATTGGTTCAATGGGAGTCATTTCACATGCTGTGCTTTTAAGAACGTAAGAAAATCCTGCTGGATTAGAGGAAGAACCAACTCATTTAGCATCCTGTTTCCAACAGATGCTTCCTGAAAGCCTATAGAATAGGTTGTATACACCTATGATTTTTTAACGTGTATTCATAAAAATATAGAATATGAAACATAAACACGTGCACTCATTAGTCGTACTCATTAGAGACAGGATTAGCTTCAGTTTCCTCTCAAGTGTACATTTGGATCAGATCTACACCAAGCAGGATATAACACTATGAAAGCGGTTTGAAAACAGTATGTGGAATGTGTCATGGACCCCAATAGTTGTCAGTGCACTTCAATACCGCTATAAAGCAGTAGTGTAGATCCTGCCCAGGTGGCAAATCAGGTTTGCTACCACATACTGTGTGAAGTGACCCTGCCATCCATGTCTAAGTGGTACTTGAACCTACTCTTGCTAGATCCAGGTTCTCTGTGTTCTCTGGAATACACGCTATCCTGGAAGGTGAATCGAAAGCACAGGTCTTGCAACAGATTAATATTCCACCAACAAAATTTTAATTTTATTTCTTTATTTCTTTATTTCTTTATTTATATTTCTATACCACCCAATAGCCAAAGCTCTCTGGGCAGTTTTTAGCTATAGGGTTGGATCCAGATTTAGCCGCATGGAATAGGGTGACCATATTTGAGAAACCAAAAAAGAGGATACCCAGTGGGAGCAGCGAGGGAGGGGGGGAGTGCGCTTTCCCCTCCTCTGCTCCAATCAGGTGCTTTAAAGCCCCATTTGGAGGGGAAAGCGTGTCATTCCCACCCACCCACTGCTCCAATAGGGGCCTTTTCTATAATGTCTGGGAATGACATGCTTTCTCCTTTAAGGCCTCGATTGGAGCGGGGGGTGGGGAATGACACTCCTCCAGAAAGCATGTAATCCCCCCACCATGCTAATGGTGGCCTTAAAGGGGAAAGTGGGACATTCCAGGACATTGTAGAAAATTACAGAAAATCCCCTCTGACACCCAGGATAGAACAAAAAACAGGATAAATCCGGGGAAATCCTGACAGTTGGTCACCCTAGAACTGGGCTAACAGAAGCGAACTTCAATGCCCTGCTCTTTCTCACTGCAGTTCCTCTCCTCCCCCCAAAAAGCTACACAGAGGATGTGGGGACATTGCTTAATGGGGTAGCATGTGGGGCAGAGGGAATCTCCGAAAATTGGGCAGAGGCAGCTTCTGTGAGTAGATTTAGGGCTCAGTTTTCAGAGACCTTGTTGTTTCCTGTTGACTTGGGGATATGAGAACTTAACAGAGCTGTGCATTCATCTAAACTGGTAACCCAAACCTGTTCCAAAGCCAGACAATGGCTGAATTCGGATGACACAATAAGCAACTGGCGGGGGGGAAACAATCGTCAGTTTTACTGACTATCGTGTCGTCCGAATGCTGCCATAGTCAACTCAGTGCTGATCCTAATCCACACCACAGTTGATTATTTATTACCATGTTGTGTGGGGAGTACCCCCTAGATGAACAACTGTAAAGTTGATTATTACCCCACCATTGACTATTGTGTTGTCCGAATTCAGCCAATATGTTACAAGGTCGGAACCAATTTGTTTGAAATGCCATATGGCGGTGTACAGGCTGACTGTTATCTGGATCTTTAACTCTAAGACCTGATTCAAATGTTACTGGTGTGGTGGAGGAGCCAAGACACTGCATGGATGCTATAACACAGCAGTTGTTTGTTTGTTTGTTTACTTGAGGTACTGTATTTCTTCAATTGTAAGACGCCATCAATTGTAAGACGCACCTTAATTTCAGTACAACCAACAGAAAAAAAGCTTTGATTCTAAGAATAAAATAAAATAAAATGCTGTGATTCTAAGACACCATCGATTCTAAGACACACCCTGTTTTTAGAGACGTTAATATGGGGGGAAAAGTGTGTCTTAGAATCGAAGAAAGACGGTAGTTATATATTGTCTTTCAATTACTTTCCCATCTAAAAGTTTGGATGAAAAGTTATCCCCTGGAATAGATGAGATGTTTGAAGTAACAGTGTTAGTACCACACGTCCCTAAGATCTGGCAGCATGGAGATTGTTATTTTTCATGTGATCCGTATTATTTTTTCATCTTAATGGTACAAGAGAGTATGAGATCTAGCTTCATGTATATGACTTCCATGCCGCTTCTATGAGCTGGGCTTGAGGTGCTATTCAGGTTTAGAATATATCATGGATGATGTTGTCATGTTGTAGCATTCCAAACAGCTTAGGGATTATTCTGTTTTGTGCCGGTTTGCATAAAAGCTTTATTAGACAAAAGTAGTACCTTGATTGTGCCCAGCTGTCAAATCCTTCCTGTCATGGAGGTGCTGAATTTAATGGAACTGAAACCAGGATTAAGCAACTATGTATGGAACTGAAACCAGGATTAAGCAACTATGTACAAGTATATGTTCATGATCTTTATTTTCTTTCCATTCATCCCACACATACCCTGCAGTTTGCAGATGGAGTTATTTTGCTCTTGCTAATTGGGCAGCTTCAGGGCTTTTTCCTGAATCTGGGAGATTTCTTCCTGAATCCAAGTTCTGTTTCAGAAAAGGTAGGTTATTCTTTGTGCACCCAGTCATGGCTTTAGGACTTTGTGTTGGCACCCACACTATAGGGTTACCCTAGGGGTAGGGAGCCTTTTTAGATTTGTGGGCACATTTGGCAATTTGAGAAACTGCCCTGGGCACCACCACAAAATAGCTGCCATGGGACCCATGGCTAGCTACAAAGGACAAATAACCTCTCCAAAAGACTGAGTACAAAGCAAAGGTGGGCTTTGAGCAACTACTTTGAACCCCGTTTTCAGTGCCAATAGAAACCTATTTCACAGAAGGCAAACTTTCATTTTCTTCCCACCTTTCTCTGCCACCCAATTTATTCACCCCCATCTCTTTTTCTCTCACACTCTGGATCACCACCCATAGTTGCGCTCTCTCTCTCTCTCTGGCCCTTTCCGCACCATAGGGGTGGAGAGGGCGGGACACAGGGAAACTTGGAAGTGCTTACTTCCGGGTTTGGCACAATGAGGCCGCAGCAGAAAGCAATGGCCTGGGTTCCTCTCAGGCCATTGCAAGTTGTGGCGGCCATTACTTTTTTTGTGCACAAAAGGTAAGTTAATTTTTTTAAAAAACCATGCGCAATCCAGTCCCCCTCCCCCCATCCTGGGGATGGCGATTTCGCTTGATGGCCTCGGAGCTGCACGGTGCAGCTTCGTGGCCACTGGTGCAGCCGCGTTTACTCGTGGGTAAGCGTGGCTGAGCCTGGGATGGGCCACACCAGCCACCCATCTCATTGCCCTCTCAGGAGCAGGGAACGAACTGGATAATAGCGTTCCCTGAACTCCTGGGAAAATGGAGGGCTGGCTTCTGCCTGCTTGCAGGATGCTCTGTGCGTCATGCGGACTCTGCGCAAGCAAGCAGGGGCAGCCATGGGGAAAATGGCTAGGGCGGAAAGGGCCTCTTTCTCTTACACACACACACACACACACGCATCTATCCACGGAAGCTGACAGTACGAAAATGTGTAATTTTTTAAAAATGGGGTGACCCTATGGAAAGGAGGACAGGGTTCCGGTATCTTTAACAGTTGTATAGAAAAGGGAATTTCAGCAGGTGTCCTTTGTATGCATGCATCACCTGGTGAAATTCCCTCCTCCTCGCAACAGTTAAAGCTGCAAGAACCCTGCCCTCTTGACTAGACAGTGGTGAGTTCTAATTGAGAACGTTATCAAAAACGGTGACAGTGAGTTCTATAGACCCAAGCCTCAAAGTTATTTTTTAAAAAAAATCATAATAATGAAACATAGGTGGGATAACCCACATTTTGATCTGTCACATCTGCTGGCAGTTTTCATTTGCAGATTTTAGAATAGAACTCCACTAACTGACTGCTACAACAACTAACCTGAACAAGCCCAGAAACATGGGACTCTATTTATTATAGCACTTTTATCCTGCCCTTTAGCCAAAACAAGGCTCGCAAGGCGGCTTACATAAATAATTCTCAAGACAGTCTCTGCCCACAGGCTTACAATCTAAAAGATATGACACAAAAGGAAAGGGGATTGGGAGGGAGAAGTGGGGGGGGGGGAAAGGCAAATTTAGGCACTAGATACTTAGTTGCAAAGCTCAGAAGGTCATGGACACAGTGGAAGGGCTGCCGCTTCCTCCCTCTCCCTCTCATAGCCTCCTACAGATCCAGGCACGATGGAGGGATGACTGACTGGCGCTTCCTTTCAGTGACTGAAAACAAATCAAAACAAACTCTACAAAACAAATCTCAAACTGTAAGGGATGCACACATTATGATACAGTGATTCTACTCATATGCTGGGAAACTGAGCATGACCTGGAGCATCCCTCAATGTCTATCCATAAAAGATACGTTAGATCAATAATTTGAATCAGGAGTTGAAGAAACAACCATGCTGGGAAGCTTACGGAGAGGATTAAAAAAACTATTTCCCCCCATGACTTCATTATTTCCAGACTCGAGCCTTTCTGTAAAAACATTCCTATTACATAGTTTTTAGAAATCATTTTGGGGGTAGTGAAGACTGGGTAACAATATGTAAATACCTTGTCTTGAATTCTAAAAGAAAATATTACATAATCCAAACCTGTTCATTTTTTCAGGGGGAAAAATGGAAAAAACGGTTTATCTCCACATCCTCCCCCCCCCATTTCCCTCCAAGCCTTCACATTTCTAGTCCGGTGCCCTACTATGTGCCTGCCCTTGCCATCCTCTGAAGCTAGCCATGTATCCCTTAATGCTTCCATTTAGCTATTACATGTGAATATGATCAAATTCATACCTATGAATGTTGTATGCCTATTCAGAAACTGAAGCAAAGTTTCATTAGTTGGGCTGTTGTTGTTTTCAGTGCAGTATAATTTTCTATGTGATAGGAGCTTCTCCACCATCGTAAGTTTGAATTGATGCTTTATTATCTGATTTGTTGTTGTTTTAATCAGTGAGCTTACATGTTACCCAGAACTGGGACCATCTTTTCTTTTGTTGACCTTTCTTAGGTACACAATGTTAACCTTGCGGTAGACTTTCTGATGGATGGAGGCCTTTTAGACACTCCCATCAACCCTGAAGGTCAGTCATTGTAGGAGAAGGATAATTTTGCAGGCCATACCCAGAATCTTGTAAAACATTGTGTGTGGGTGGGTGGGTAACATGTGCTTGTCAATCATACCTTGCCACTCCTTGTCCAGAACAGTGGATAGCAGGAAGCAGTTGGTCCTACTGAGCAATTGGGTTTCATATAGAATCCTGCCTGCACACTTTCTCTTATTTCTCTGTAAGGCTGTAATCTTATACCCTCTTACCTAGGAGTAGTCCCCAGTTAGCTCAGTGGGATTTATTTCTGAGTAGATATGTGGAGATTCTTCTGTACGTAAAAGAGCTAGTGACTTACTTTATTTCTTTAAATGAAAGCTGAAAAAATCACTACAGGGTTATTATGTCAACATTTTTTTGACAATACATCCCAGAATTTGGTATATATGTATTACTAGTGGACAGATCTGCCTTTGCACAGGTTGGAATAGCCCTTAGTTTGATACAGCGAAGCCTTCAAGTGAACTTACACAGCTGTCAAATTTGAGCACATTGTGCCCACCCATCTGAACGAGGCCATGTCCACTGGCATCCCTAGGCATAACCCCATGAGGGCTGCATGGCAATTGTCTTGGTGTTATGGTGCGGACAGAGGGACAGATAGACAAGCATCTTTTTTATTATAGATATAATCCCATATGTATTTTCACTTCATATTTCTTGCACCTCTTCATTCCACAGCCCCTTGATGGCAGTTGCCTCTGGTCCTGAGCATTATGTCTGGAAGGACTGCTTTGGCATCTCTTCTCCACCTTGAGGGATACCAGTTACATTTCTTAAACCAGAAATTTCTGTCCAGCAGTGAGATGTATAACTTATCCATTTTAGTTTTGTCTTTCTTATGTCTTCGCAGATGTTGTGAATCACGATATGAACGCTACATTGCTGGTCTTGTACTGCCTGTTCTCCAAATACAAGAGCAAAGGGACATGAAGAGCAGAAATCACAAGGCTCCTGTCAGACTCATTTTTGCTAGTGAACAGTCTACTTTTCAGTGCTGATCATTGTTTGATGCTTTGCATCTATATGCACTTGATAACTGTATACATGTACATGTGGATATACTGGTGAATGTAGAGGTTGTCCAATAATTTTTAAGACTTTAAGAATGCCTGCAGGAAATAGTTGGAAATGTTGGTGTCTCGAGACTTGTTTTTGGCATTCGCACTAGTGGCAAAGCAAATGCCAGTTTTGGGTTTTGTTTTTGAACATCACAGCTTAAATATCCCAGGTTTGCATCTCTATGGAGTTCCCAGTTTATGTGCAATCTCCTGGCCATAACTTTTATTAAAATGAGTTCCCCAGAATTTCTCCAAGATGTATGCATAGACAACAACAACAACAACAACAACAACAATAATAATAATAATAAAAGGAATGAGAAATACTTTTCTCAATTAAAGAGCTTGATCAATTGCATTAGAATCAGATGGCAGACCCTCTTTCCCATCCTTAAATTGGGCATTCCCATGAATGTTAAATTAGTGCCAGTCATTTCTCCTTTTCCTCAAAATTGTTATAATTTGGCAGCACCAAATATTCAGTCATTTTGCTTTTCAGCTATTTCAGTAGAATAGATTTTTTTCCTGAGGAAGACTTCATATGAATGTTCACTTAAAAAAAAGCCTCCTGCATAGCTGTTGTCTCTTCTATGTCATTTCAACCCTGTCTGCTGCTGCTTTCCCCTGGGTACCCTCGTTTTCAAATTAGTCACATGTATGTTTCCACCTCATATTGAATGGCATGTCATTACAGTGCTAATCTTGAAATAATTATGTTATTTGATATGTGTGAATGAAATCACACCCAGTCTGGATTGGCTATATCACTGAAGACAGATTAAATTAATATACTATCATTTTTACAGGGACTGCCAGAAAATTAGTCCAAAGGGTACATTTTCAGGACTGCCAATTTTAAAAATGAAACATAGTGAATTATATTGGCATATTTTGCTTGCGCCTACCAGGTTTCTACATGGGTATTGTGAACCAAGCTATGCAGATCACATTTCAGATTTTACACTGCTTATTTTCCAAATACAATGCTACAAAACCTAGAAATCAAATAACTATGCTTTGCTTTATTTCCATTTTTTAATACTTATACTCAGTATACTTTACACAGACAACAGGCATTCCATGTAAATAGTTAACATTGTACAACTTCACATGTGATCACACACGCACAAAAAGCTTCTCAAGAGGGGAGTTAGGCTCCACAGGTCAAACAAGCACTGTGGACATTTTCCAGGGTCTGCTTAATTTTGACCAAAGCCAGATCAAAGGAAACCAACACTGAGCCCTATTCAATGGACTTACATTTAGATTACATTGATTCCCATGTCATCATGGGCCTTTTGCATGACGTATGCCATTTAATCCTCCTGCCAAGAGAACAAAATCGGAGTTGACTCAATTTATTGGCTTGGCCTATATCCATAAGAAAATATTTAAAATAATGATGGAGGAATTCTTAAGTGGATTCTCTGCAGAGGCAGCCAGGGAGGATCACCAAGCACAAACTCACCAAACATTCAGCTGTGGCTTACTTAGCATAAAGGGTGGCCAAGCCTTGCATTATTTCATAAAATATGAGAGTAGTTTATGCAGTAGTGATAAAAGAAGTACATGGGGCTTATATCATGCCATCAAGATTGGTTGTTTACGGACATTTGCGGGTCTTTTACGCTAAATCGTCAACCTCCAGAGCTCCTCCCACAGTTTTTGACCTTTATCATGCTTTCAAAAAGATTGGAGATAACGCGATAAGGGGTGTTATTCTGATCTATTGGCTATGTGAAATGATGATATAACACTATAGTCACAGCACCATCTAGTGGCTGTAAAATGAAACATTGAACTTGCTGAGAATGGAAATCCTTGATCGCAAACTATGTGTCTACCTGTGTAAAGAAGCTCTTCTTAATCCCGCAAACTCTCTGGCAGCAGAAAGCCCCAATAAGGATCTGGGATTTCAGTCTTGTGTGATGAATAGTAATTTATGCAGGGACAGCATTGTTAATAAAGGAAAACAAAAAGGATTGTCAAATATAGAACAAGGATATTGTGATAATCCCCTTACTTTTCCTGAATGCTTTTGGAGTGAATTAAGTGTTTTGCATTGAATATACTGCACTGGTTTGTGAATATTTGTGAAATGAACAATGTTAGAGAACTGCAAAAAAAAAAAAAAAAGGAAAAATCTTCTTTTTAAACCAATTTGACTTCCTCTAGGCTATACATTTGACCTTTAATCAGATTCACTGTCTGAGTATTAATGGAAAACCTAGGCATTTGAAGGCACTTTGATCGCTGACATTTAGAGCTGAGGATTTGTTGTTTCTAGCAGTTAAGCAGACAGATGAAAAGAACTACTTAAATGATAGCATTGATTATGAAGCCTTCAGGTTCTGTCTTCCAAAAATGTTAATGCAAAAATAGTAGAGAGAAGAATATAATATTATTTAGCTTTATTACCAAACATTCTCACATTTTGTTTTTTGGATTGAAAACAGCCATTTTGGTAGGGTAGTTCCTTCTCCCCTTTGAAAAACATATTGTGTGAATTTTCACCTTTTAAAAACACACACACTTTTTGGTACCAGTGTTTCATCTGGCTGTTGCTTCTTCGTCTTTTTTGGATTAGTCATATGTGTTATCCCAGCCAATCAGGGATCATGACACTCAGTAGTCAATCAGATCTGGCTATCAGATGGCATTACTTTTGGGTGCCTTCAATGAGCTTGTTCAGACAACACACTAAGCCATGGTTAGACTGCTAATCATTTTGAAGCAAATGGTTAGTAAGCATCTTAAACCGTGGTTACGTAGCCATTATAGTTAGGAATGGTTCACGTGACACGCTAAACCATAATGTTTAGCTCAAAATGCTTAACCACCATGGTTGAGTGTGCCGTCTGAACATGGTCAGTGTGTATCTGCAAGGCTTCTTAGGTGATCCTAATGAAATGAAATATAAGTAGAAAAGGATGACCTCATAATGGTATGTAATCAATTAGATTTGGCTTTGTGATATTACTATTGTGGGCATGGTTCCTGGCCACATCCAGCTTTCAAGACAGTCTATCATAGGCATGAGCAGCCCATTGCATTAGGTGGTGCCGCCAGGGAATTTTTTTAAAGGTAAACATTGATTGAATATACAGTCATAAAGGACTTCTTTTCATGCCTTCACTTCTTTGGCTCCTTGACTGCAGCGTTGCCTGGAGAGGCTCTTGGCTTTGCCATTCTGTGATGGCTCATTTGCAAGTGATAATCCACTCCTGGTGCTGCAGGTAGCAACAAGCTAATTCTGAGATTTGCAAAAGTAATGTATAAGAGTATAGAGAGAGAGAGAGAGGGAGGGAGGGAGGGAGGGAGGGAGGGAGAGGGAGAGATGGTTTTCTGCCCTTGGGGGCACCACTAAGCAACAGCAACAGCCACCCCACCCCCAAACCACCCCATGCTCTGCATTGGCCTTGGACCAGGACTGAGGGCTTTGGTGTCCCTTCCCTTCAACAGGGTCATGGGTGGCTAACAAAAAGTTAAAAACTATGACAACATGTTAAAACAAAAAGATTAAACACCATATGTTAAAAAGCAGAATAAATTTCTCTCTCTTTCCAATAGCCCTGCAAGGGAGGTAGCAGTGAGCAACTGTGCATCTCCTCCGTCTGCGTTCAGTGCCCTGGCTACTGGGCCCACATGGGCTCCTTGGGGGGCTCGTGGCCCTGGGCGTTCACTGGCCTCACTGTCTCTCTCCTGGCCAGATAGGAGAAGCTGGGGGGGGGGGAGGATCTCTGCCTTCTTTCCTTCTCTTACCCTTTGGGAAGCTAGATCATGAGGGAGTCGTGGTGTAAAGGGGCTCGTTCCCCGTGCGCAGTTCTTTAGCCAGGGTGGCAAAAAAGCAGCTGCCTTTGGGGCGAGTCTCCCTTGCGAGAGGGGCTGCTGGCATCCCCCCCGGGCGAGCTGGGTGCCCGCCTACTTCCCGCCTGTGCCATGGCCTCTGTTCCCACATGTGCATGGTGAAGCTGGGCTGGCAGCACTTCTGTTGCTCAGGGGCTGCCCAGAGGGGTGGGCAGGAGTGCGTCGGCCCTGGGCTGGGATTCATGTGGCTTCGGCAGTGGCAGTGCCGCTTCCCCAGCCCCACTCACGTCTTGGCCCACAGGAGGAAAAACGATGTTGCCCAGGCGGCCCTCCTCTTTCTCCTCCTGGCCCGCTGGGACTCGAGTCGCCGGCAGTGGCCCCTCCCTGCCCTGTCCTGCCCTGCGCTACAGAGGAGGAGCAGCCCCCTGAATGGACCACACCTGGGGCCAGCCTTGGCACTGCCAGGGCAGGGAAGGCGAGATGGGCGAGGTGACGCGCGACCGAGATCTGGCGTGCATGGAGTGGCATGACACCAGCTTCCGGGGGGAGAGCCTAGCAGCCAGTGGCAAGCGAGTCCTATTAGGTGGTGCCTGGGCACCAGGAGCACCGGCCATGCACATGCCTATGCAGTCTATGTAGTTCCTATTGTTGTTTCAGGAGCTGTAAGTTCAGCTGCAAACAAAAAAACTCAGCACTGTCAACTGTGAAAATTAGCAATCATTTTTCCATGAAGGTGAATAGGAAGGACGGAGTCTAGCCCCCACCTTTTAGTCTACACAAGTGATTGCTGTTGTGAGAGTTCACAGCAGTAGACTACATATCCACACAGCTGGTTCAGAGCCATAATCTGAGGACAAATATGGGTCATCTGGCACCAACTAGTTAAAGAATGGTCTTCTTAGGCAATTTCCTACTGTGCTTCCACTATGGAGAACATGTGAAATACCCATGCATACTACAGAACCTGAAATGACACCTGTTGCATGTGTGGTTTGGCAGCACTCCAATTAATGCATTTTGGCCATGAATCTTGTAGAAATCAGATGCACTAAGAACAAAAGAATTATAGCAAAGCTATGAAGCATGGTTTGCATTCTGCAAACATGTATAGGCTCCTGGCAACAACTGGAAATTCTCCTCAATCCAAGGATTATTAATCTGTCACATTTGTGGTGTATCTCTTTTTCAAATTAATGTTCTTGGCTGCCACTGCATATCCATTTCAGGTCAGAGGTATGGGAGTTGCATGCTTGAATGCTAACCCATCCCCCCCCCCCCCAAGGAACTCTGCACATAGAAAACTGACACATCATTGGGAAGGCCAAGTTGAACCCTTCTTCTTGAGGTGGCCATTTTCACATATAGAAAAGGTTGCTTTTCTTTCTTCATTGCATGCAAAATGCAACCTTTCACCTGCAGCCTGAAGTTGAAGAGCACAGGAAAAGCATGATGATGGGTTGCCAGAGGAAATCTTTTCATGTGGTATGGCACTTTTTGCATTTTTCCACATAGATATATGAGAATTCTGAATTGTTCACCTCAGCACTAACTTGGGCAGCAAGAAAGCAAATCCTAGCAGTGTCGGAACTCGTGGCTGGGGCCGATTCTTTGCTCTGCTGCATCTCCTCCCCTAGAGCAGCATCACTGCTAACAGCTGCAGTAATTCGTTGCTGAAGAGGCCCTTCCATCTCAGTTCATAGGCGGACTGCATATTGCTTCCTGCCCATGTCAATGCTGCTGCTGCTGCGAAGGAAGTCGTGTGGAAAAGGCTGAGCTATTTTTTCAAGATAGCTGTTTTGTGGGGATGGGCAGGGCAGGAAGAGCAGAAATAATAATAATAATAATAATAATAATAATAATAATATATTTATGTATTACCCGCCTCTCCCTCCGGATCGAGGCGCGGAGCAACATCAAATATAAAATACACAAAACTGATTAAAAGGGGGGAGTGGCTTCGAAGCAATGGAGTGAGGCCAGACATTTTCTCTCTCCGGAAGAAGTGATTTAAGAAGCAATAAAATCCCTATCTTGGAGACTACGGAATGTAAGTTGCAAATCAGATTTATGAATTGGAATTAATGCTGCATCGGACGAGTGGCCGGAAATCTGGGCCAGCTGCCAGGGACTGGCGATTGAGACATTACTTTGTGAAAAACATATTTTCTCCTCATAAGCAAGGCATATTAAAAGAGATAAGAAGGAGTTAGGAGTGTTTGGGTGTTCAAAGTTCATTGGAGAGGGTTGATGATTTACGGAGCAATTGGCTGAATGCCAGATGAAAAAGAAGCTTCAGGAAAAAATCGCACCCGTACCTAAGTGGACGAGGAACCCCAGAACACATCCTTCTGATAAGAATCTTGAACGGCTTACTAGAATAATGTCGGATAAATCGCAGGAGAAGACGCAGGACAGACCACAGGAGAGAACAGTTCCGCTTCCAGTCGGAAGTGGGAATCATAAAGCTGGAAGTAAGCCAGGAGCTGTTCCTAAAGCAGCTAAAGAAAGCCAGCAGATGCCACCAGGGAAATTACTGGCTAATTTTAAATTTATGCTGGATGAAGCTGTGGCAAAGCAGGAGGAAAAATTACAAAATGTTATTAAGAGCAACATTGCAGATTCACAGAAAGAGATCTTAACTGGCTTTCAAGCTGTAGTGGAGAAACTGTCAGCGTTGGAGAAGCAGACGGAGGTGAACAAAGAAGTTAGCAGGCAGCAAGGAGTCAAATTACAGGAGTTTGATCTGAGACTAATTGCCTTGGAGGACAGAGACAGGAGAGTAAACATCCGAATTAGAGCCTTTCAGGAGCAACAGGGGGAAAATCCCAAGGTTTTGAGAGATATGATATTGGCTTGGATTAGGGAAATGGACTCCCAGGAAAAGTGGGAACTGGAGGACATTGAAAGGATCCATAGGATGGGATATAAAAGAAGAGGAATGCTCCCAAGGGATATAATTGTGAAATTTGCAAATTACTACAAGAAAGAAAAGTTGATGCAAGCAATTAGACGGATCGGCCAGCTGATGCTTCAATGATTTTTGTTCTCAAACCATCCAGTGGAGGAAAAGCGTGAGACAGTGTATGGTAACCCTACGGAAGAAGGCAATTGCTTATAGCTGGGGATACCCAGTTTTTTTGAGATTTATGTGGCTGGGGAAACAACACAGAATAACATCATATGAACAAGGGATGGAACTGTTGGAGAAGTTGGGATTGATTGATGAAACTGCAGATGGAGGAACCGATGTGGAGAAAGGTGCAGCAGGAGGAAGTAGTCAGTGAATGATTTTTGGTTTTAAAAAAAGGGATGAAAGAAGAGATTTTAAGGGAGGGGAGAGTCTGTCGTTACTCCTGAATCATGGGGTCGCTTCCCCCCCTGAAGAGTTCTAAAATAATTTGGGGCCATTGCCCAGGACGGTCTGGTGAGGAG
The DNA here is from genome assembly GCA_029215795.1 of Anniella stebbinsi. Lineage (NCBI taxonomy): Eukaryota > Metazoa > Chordata > Lepidosauria > Squamata > Anniellidae > Anniella > Anniella stebbinsi. The sequence goes on from JARDYH010000003.1 coordinate 98,145,188, forward strand.
GGGGGGTGAAGTTTGGGGTAAATGTGGGGGGAAGGGAGAGGGTGGGGGGTATGTGTAACACAAGGGGTGACCAATGTAGAGTATTATGTCTGGGAAGATGGAAAATAAATTAAGAGTTGCAACTTTAAATGTTAAAGGGCTGGGAGCTGTTATAAAAAGGAAGAAGATAGAAGCATTGTTAAAAAAAGGTAAAGCAGATGTTATATTTTTGCAAGAAGCTCATCAATCGAAGGATGGTGTAAATGAGCTTAGGATGAGGGATATGGGCATTTATGAAAAGGCATGTGGTACTTCTAAAGCAAGAGGTGTAGCGATAATAATTTCAAAAAAATGTGGTATTAATATACTAAAAGTGAAAAAGGATGAATCTGGAAGATTTTTGATAATTTTTTGTACACTGGGGGAGGAGGAATATATATTGATTAATGTATATGCACCAAATGGGAAACCGTTGGAATTCTTTGATGAAGTCTTTAATGCTGTGGGAGATATGGGGAAAATGAATATTGTGATGGCAGATGACTTTAATATGGTGATAGATAAAGGAAAGGATAAAGATAATATCTTGAGAGATTATAAAGGGGGTGGTAAAACGGGTTTAAGCAAACTGATGGTTGAAAAAGAATTATTGGATGTTTGGAGTGTATTAAAAGGTGATGAAAGGAAATATACTTTTTACTCACCGAAGTATAAGAGCTATTCTAGGATAGATTTTATGTTTGTGTCAAAGAATTTGATATCTAAGATTATAGAATGTGATATAGGAGTTATTAAAGTCACGGACCACGCATTAATGACTATGGATATTAAAATGAAGAAGGATTATAGAGAAGCAAAGAGATGGAGAATGGATACAAGGACTTTAAATTATAAAAGTATAGTTGAAAAAATGAAAAAAATTCAGACAATATGGGATATTAATGAAATAGAGCAAAAGTCTCATGAGATAGTATGGGACATGATGAAGGCGGTTGTAAGAGGGTTGTGTATCAGGGAAACGTGTACTCTAAGAAGACAACAGGAAGTACAAAATAAAAAGATAGAAAAGGAGATAAGAAATTTAGAAGAACAATTAAGAGTAATAAAGGATAGACGCCTATATGCTCAGCTTCACGCTAAAAAGAAGGAACTAGAGAAAGAGGATTTAACGGGTACAAAAGGAATTGTTATATTTGAGAAGGGATTTTTCTGAATATAGTAATAAAAATTCTAGGATGTTGGCAAGGTCCACTCAGTCAAAAAAGGCAAAGAATACGATAGGGGCAATTAAAGACAAAACAGGGAAAAGCCGTAATTTAATGAAGGAGAAATTAAATATTTTTCAGGAATTTTATAAGGAATTATATGCATCAGATATGGGTCCACAGGCAAGAGTAGTGGAATATGTGGAGAGAAATTGGAAAATAAGATTACAGGGTGAGGATAGGGATTATATGGAAGGTTTGGTAACAGAAAGGGAAATAGAAGGAATTATTGATAAATTAAAAGGAGGGAAATCTCCGGGAATGGATGGGTTGGGGTCAGAGTATTACAAGATTTTCAGAGATATATTGATACCAAAATTGAAAATATTGTTTAATAGTATAATAGAGGGAGGGAAGACCCCACCATCGTGGGATCATTCCTTGATTATATTAATCCTGAAACCAGACAAGGACCTGACGGACCCAGCTTCTTGTAGACCGATATCTTTAATAAATCAAGACTCAAAAATATTTACAGCAATAATGGCAAAAAGATTGAGTACTTTTATAAATAAATATATTAGAAAAGATCAATGTGGATTTATTTCAGAAAGGCAAATGCCTAATTTAATTGGGAGAGTGTTGAATATAATTAATGTTATTAATAAAAGGAATATAAAAGCAGGGTTGTTAGCATTAGATATTTTCAAAGCCTTTGATTGCGTGGAATGGCCAGCATTAAAAACAATTATAAAAAATTTGGGTTTGGAGATAAATTTATAGGAGTGATTGATCAGTTGTATAGAAATAATAAAGCAGAAATAATGGTTAATGATGGGTTAACGCAACAGATTATCTTGGCCCAGGGTACTAGGCAAGGGTGCCACTTTCCCCGATTTTATTTGCAATAGTAATAGAAATTTTGGTGAATGTTATAAGGGAAGACGTAAGATTAAAGGAGATAGGAGGGAAAAAAAAGGTTAAGATTAATATGTTTGCGGATGATACATTACTGACTTTAGAAGATCCTCTAGAGAGTGGGGAGCTGATTAAGAGACATTTGAGAGAATTTGGGGAAATTACTGGATTGCAAATTAATTGGGGGAAGTCGGAAATGATGTTATTCAATTATAATAATAAGGAGATGGAGGAGTGCAATATAAAACTAGGTCTTAAGATTAAAAATATAGTGCGTTATTTAGGAGTTAATATTGCAAAAGATTTAGATAGGTTAGAAGAAATTAATTTTAATAGTTTGAAAAAACAGATAGGGAGAAAATTAGAGGCTTATAGAAAATTAAAGCATTCATGGTTTGGTAGAATAGCGGTTATTAAAATGAAGATATTACCTAAGGTTAATTTTTTGTTTAGAATGTTACCAATTAAAATAACAGAAGTAGAGTTAAAGAGTTGGCAAAATATGATAAATGCTTATTGCAATGGAGATAAAAAAGCAAGGATTAATAAAAGATTATGGTATAAGACACAAAAGAAAGGAGGGTTGGGACTTCCAAATATAAAGATGTATTATATAGCTAATCAATTAAGACATGTTGTAAATGGTATATTAGGGGAAGATGACTTAGAATAGTTAGAGACGCAAACAGGAGAACTAGAACTAAAATTGCAAAATATTTTTTTTACCAAAATACAAAAGAAAGATTTAAAGGGACTGGATAACCCATTTTTAAAAAATATTTTAGAGATTTGGGAGAAAGTTAAAGGAAAGTTAATACCAGGAGATTCTCCTCTTACTCCAGTTGTAATAATGGAAAACTTCCCAGGGAATTTAAAAAGAGAGCTGGAAGGGGGATTGAGGGGTCAGAAAATTATTAAGTTGAGAGATTGGTTGAAAAGAATGAGTAATAAGGAGCAAATAGGAGAGATATTAAGAGGACAAAAGTTAGCTTGGTTCAAATGTATACAATTGGAACAATGGACACAGGATTGGAAAAAGAAGAATAAGGATTGTAGAGATAATACAAAATTTGAAGAATTAATTGAATCAAGAGAAAAGAAAGGGGAAAATAAAAATAAAAGAGGTTTGATTAGTGAAATATATAAAATTATGATAGAGGACGATGACCACCGAGATTCTTTTAAAATGATTTGGGAAGATGATTTAAAGGAACAAATTAATGAATTTAACTGGAGGAAGATTTGGGACGCAAGAATGTTAAAGTTATTGTCGGTTAGGATAAAGGAGAATTATTATAAAGTAGCATGGAGATGGTATTTAACGCCAGTGAGATCTCACCAGATTGATAAAAAAATTTCTAAGAACTGTTGGAGGGGTTGTCAGGAGGTTGGAACTTACTTTCATATGTGGTGGAGTTGTGAATATGTACAAAAATTTTGGAAAAGGGTGTTTAAAGAAATAAGTGAAATAACGGGAATTAATGTGGAAATAAGTCCTAAGTTGGCTTTACTATCAATATGGGATAAAGGAATAGGGAATACAAGTATGAAGGAATTGATTAACAACCTCCTGGCACCCATTAGATTAATGATAGCTAAGAATTGGAAAGTGCAAGGGAAGTATACAATAGAAGAATGGTATAAAGAAATATGGGATATTGCGCTTAATGACAAGTTAACGTGTAATTTGAAAGAAGGAGGGGATTATCGAGGAAGAATGATTTTGAAAATATATGGAGTCCATTTTTGGAATTTGTATTAAGAAAGGGGAAAGGGCACTCACCTTTGAAAGATTCTTTACAATTTTGGAAAGATGTATAATATAATTGAATAAATGTAGGTCTCCTGGGGGGAGGGGAGCACGGGGGGTAGTGAAAGGGTTATGTATTGTACTTATGTTGTGTTTATGTTGTTTTTTTAAAGTTGAAAATAAAAAAAATTATATATTAAAAAAAAAACTGATTAAAAGCACATAAAACCAATACATTATTTAAATACCAATAAAATACCAATAAAACACTTAAAATTCATCTGGGTAATCCTGCCGGAACAGATCAGTCTTTATAGCTCTTTTATATTCTTGAAGACTGGTGAGTTGGTGGATCTCTCCCAGCAGGTTGTTCTACAATCTGGGAGCGGCAGAAGAGAAGGTCCTCTGGGTAACAGTTGTGGGAATTAAAGGTTAGGTGTGAGGGCAAGTGGACATGTGAGGTGAGAAGAGGAAATTGGTGAGAGGTGTGGCAGCTGTGCTATTTCTCTGCACTTTTCTGTGGTGAAATGGCTTCTGCAGCTACCTTGAAAGTGAGGTGAGGGAGCGCAGGAAGCCAATGTTGGCATTTCCCCACCTCCACATATGCAAGTTCTGAGAAAAAAACCAAGACCAGTGAGCTCTGGGATGAGGAGTCCAACTGGATGACTCAACTGTGTAAATTGACCCAAGTATATTAGCAGAAATGGTTGCGATATCTACAGAACAGCACACCCAAAGGCATCAGCCTTACTTTAGTTTCCATCACTTCTTGACATCTGTAATTAGATTGTTGTGTTGTGTGTATTTTGACAAACCACTTGAGTCCCTCTCTTCCAAGATCACTAAAAGTAAAATTAATAAAGGAACATACCAGAAGAACGGCACACTAGGAGCTCTGACTCTGGCTCTAACTGATACCTTGCATTTCATACAGAACAGATGGTGCAACAGGTTTTGCTTGACTTCAGCTGGGAAAAGAACAGATTGCCCTGGCAAGTTTGTTTGCTAAATCTAGCACACATCGAGTTTCTTTATATACTTCAGAAAAAGGAAAAAAAGTTTGAAAAAATAAAATAAAAAGCAGTTATTATACTGCTAGCCCGTAAATAATTCGACAAAAGTTCGGTTGAACTGTAAAAGTTACTATAGTGCTGAAATTTGTTCCAACTTTAACAATAATATGGAGTTGGAATGTTTTAGCCTAAGGACGCTTTACAGTTAGTCAAATGTGCTTTGTTCCCAGAGTTGCAGAAGAGGGACTTCATAATTTGTAATATGCATTAAAAAGAAGACTTTCAGCTGCTCTAAACTTTTGACAATGGTATATTTAATATTCTTGTGATGAATCTACATGCCTAGATGCAATTACATCTTTGGCAATATCAGTGCTCACTTTTATTCAAGTATGCTTATGAATAATGATAAAGTTAAAATTGGATTTGGCTAGTTGATATTTCAAGGCCATAGGGGCACTCATTTAAAAATACATTAGTTTGGAATTACACTCCACACCCCATCTTGATTTGAAGTCAGTGGAAAGAAGCAGGTATGAGAGCTGTCTGTGCAATGCACTCCTGGTCAGCCAGTGGTCACTAAGGGAGTAGAAGTCACACGAAATGGCAGCAGCCATTGACTGCTGCTACAGCACCTCACTGGGTGGCTGCCTCTCCAAGCCTTTCCTGTTCTTAACGGACTTTACTTCTGAACATCTCTAATTCTCAGACCTGCAAGTGATCAAACCCTGTTCAGTCCCAGTTAGGCTGACCATATGAAAATGAGGACAGGGCTCATGTATCTTTAACAGTTGTAGAGAAAAGGGAATTTCAGCCAGTGTCATTTGTATGCAATTAGTTCCTGGTGAAATTCCCTCTTCATCACAACAGTTAAAGGTGCAGGCACTATGCTAGAGTGACCATATACAAAAGAAGGCAGGGCCCCTGCAACTTTAACTGTTGTGATGATGAGGGAATTTCACCAGGAACTAATTGCATACAAATGACACTGGCTGAAATTCCCTTTTCTCTACAACTGTTAAAGTTACATGAGCCCTGACCTGGATTTTATCTGGTCAGCCTACCTGGGCCCCAACAGTTCTCAAAACTGTTATAAACCGTTTTAAATTGTTTTAAAGCAGTAGTGTAGATAGGCTCACTGAGGTCCCCTCTACAAGAATTCGGTTTGACGCCTGGTTGTCCAATTATGCACATCTTCTCTCAAGCGCTTTTACGGTAAAACACTATACGCAGGAGGCTGTTAAGCGCATAACAGGTTGCCTTACCGGTTGTATGAAACGCGCTTTAGAGGTGTTTAATGCAGAGAATCGCTTGTTCACCTGGGCATAATGAGCTTTAATGGCCGCGGTAAATTAAAACTCGCTATTTAACGCACATTTGATAATGCGCATAATTGGAGAGAAAACACGCCTCAACCCCCTATTTGCGCTCCACTCTTGTAGAGGTAAAAATTTTAATGCGCCTTGAAAGAGCTTTAAATGCCTCTTGTAGAGGCACCCAAAGTTGGCAAAATTAATGGCAACTTAAGTAGGGTGACCAGATAAAATCCAGGTCAGGGCTCATGTTATTTCAACAGTTGTAGAGAAAAGGGAATTTCAGCCAGTGTCATTTGCATGCAATGATTTCCTGGTGATATTCCTTTTTCATCACAACAGTTAAAGGTGCATGAATTATACTAGAGTGACCATATACAAAAGAAGGCAGGGCCCCTGCAACTTTAACTGTTGTGATGAAGAGGGAATATCACCAGGAACGAATTGCATACAAATGACACTGGCTGAAATTCCCTTTTCTCTACAACTGTTAAAGTTCCATGAGCCCTGATCTGGATTTTATCTGGTCAGCCTAAACTTAAGGCAGCAGCAATACTACTACTACTACTACTACTACTAGAAGAAGCTGGTGCTACTCTTGCATTTTCTTTCCTCCCCTAGCTATGGCTGCAGCCCAGAGAGGAGGCAGGGAAAGAAGAAAGAAAGAAGGGAGGGGGAGAGAGAGAGAGAGAGAGAGAGAGAGAGAGAGAGAGGTGTTTACAAAGCACTGACACTTCGCCCATCCCAAGGCTCAGCTCGCCTATCCCTACTTTAGAGTAAGCATGATTACCCAGCGCTCAATGATTATTTAAAGCAAGGGGCAGCGATTGAGCCCACGTTCCCAAAACAGCAGTTCTTCATGAAAAAGGGCTGGCAAAGGAATTCTCCAGACCCCCTCTGCTCCTGTACTCCCAAAGTGCCCATCGAAGGCAATGATTTCCTCTGGGTACACATGGTTAGGCCCCTGCTTTCCCCAACCCCCATCCCGTGTGACTTTCCCTTCCACCAATCAGAGGTCAAAGTATGCCCACCATTCTAAGCTGCATACACTTCACAAATGACACATGCTCAGAGAACCATGGCGACAATGGAGCAAAATTAAAATACACGGTAAAACTGAGAAAATGTGCAGCTTCAGGACGGAAGCCATGATGTGGCTGCAAATTGGCAGGTGCGTCATCTAAACAAAGTGCACAACTTTGCAGCCAGGGCAGAGTAAATAGCCTGTGTAGACATGCCCTGACTGTCCTTGGTGCTGCAAGACGCAAGGGGCAAAAGTGGAGGCCAGACTGATTGCATATCTTTCCTCATCAAGGAATGTGGGAACCAACCCATTTCCCTATTCAATGCAGTATTATCAAGCCCAGTTCCATCAGGTTGCCTGCTGGCAGAGCCTAAGTATATATCTTTTTGTTCAGTGTCTTGACAGCTGAGAACCCAAAAGTGTGTCTTGTCGCTGCCTTTTTTATAATCACATATTTTTTTCTAAGCACATTTGTCTATGGGGGTGTGTGACTAAACTCTGTTGGGCCTGCTTGCCTGGGAAATGTTACACTCAGCCCACCATTTTGTGACACTTTCCTATGCCAGGGGAATGTTATTTTAAACTTCTTCTTGAAGATCTGAATTTTAAAAGTGATTTTAGAATGTCAGCTGAATTGTGTAGTCAAGGTAATATCCAACTAAATTCTAACTGATTCCGGTTGATCCATTGGCTGAAGATATACAGCCCTTTCTGATTTTAGGAGGGTTTAAAAGTGGCATTTTCCTGTTCATCAATAGGGCTGTAAACTATCTAGGATTTTAAATTCAAAGATCGTCACTTACATCACCTTAGTAATCCTTTTGACAATCTTCTGACTCACACCATGAGTATTATCAACATATTACAGGTAGAGGATTGAGACTGAGGCAGTGTAGCTTTCCTAAAGCTACCAAGCGAGTTCATGGCTGAGGTGAGATTTGAATCAGGAATTTTCCTGGCTTGCAGCTCAAACACACAAACAACATGTTATAGTAAGTAAACAGCACTTTTGAAGGCCCTGGTTTTGGCGTGAAAATAGCACAGGAACAGGAAGGAAATGATTAAAAAAAACCTTTTCCCTTGCCACAGTCCCAATCTGGATCATCTCCCCCACTCCCCACTGCAACTGTTATTTTTGTGGAAGAAAATGAAATAGTGGCCAGATCTACACCAAGCAGGATATGCCGGTATAAAAGCGATAGATAACAGGCAGGAGTCACACTACTACTTCATTGCGGTATTGAAGTGCACTGACAACTGTTGGGGCCCATTGATATCCTGCTATATCCTGCTTGGTGTGGCTCCTGCCTTTTATATACCGCTTTCATACCACTTTCATACCACTATATCCTTCTTGGTGTAGATCTGGCCAGTAACTGTAAGCATGTGCTTTAAATTATGTGCTTACTGTAATGTGTAGTTTGACGCTTACCAGACAGGAAGCCCCATTGAACTCAGTAGGAGTTACTTCTGAGTAAAAAGGCAGAGGATTGCACCATGAACCACAATGCCCTGGCATCTCTTAGGAAAAGGAGCCCTCTGTCCATGTCTTTTAGGATGTTTGTATGATGTTTTAATGCAGTTTTAATAATGTGTGCCATGTTTTAATCAGTTTTATGTATTTTATCATATTGTTGTTCCCCGCCTCAATCCAAATGGAGAGGCGGGTAAGAAATAAATTATTATTATTAGTATTAGTATTAGTATTAGTTAGGGTGACCAGATAAAATCCAGGTCACGGCTCATGTAACTTTAACAGTTGTAGAGAAAAGGGAATTTCAGCCAGTGTCATTTGTATGCAGTTAGTTCCTGGTGAAATTCCTTCTTCATCACAACAGTTAAAGGTGCATGCACTATACTAGAGTGACTATATACAAAAGAAGGCAGGGCCCCTGCAACTTTAACTGTTGTGATGAAGAGGGAATTTCACCAGGAACTAATTGCATACAAATGACACTGGCTGTTTTCTACAACTGTTAAAGTTACATGAGCCCTGACCTGGATTTTATCTGGTCACCCTAGTATTAGTATTAGTATTAATTTGAATATTAGCAAATGTTGAAAAAAGCTGAATGTTGGTTTGGAGAAGTTCCACTGGATATAGTAATAATTTGAACTCAAATGAATGAAGCCATGTAGAAATAACCTAGCCTAGATGGTTTGCAGGCAAATAATTAGAATAAGCCTGTATCATATGACAGCTTATGTTCTTATGTGACTTCTGAAGACTGCTCAGGCAATAAATGCTCTTAGCCTGGGGGAACCCATGATTTGTGAAAATATTGTGAAGTATAAAGCTTCTGCTGGATGCAATTAAGGTATTTATTATTTTACAGTTACTGTTCACAAAATACACTTCAATCATGTGACTATTTTAAGGTATATTCCTTTTACGTACTTTGATTACAATTGGATAGGGTGTCTCCTGATGTGGAGAAAAAAATCTTTGGGCTTGATCTGAAGGCACAGGATACAGAAACCTTGTTGAAACTAGACAGGTCTGAGTCTGGCCAGTGTTTAGATAGAAGAATATCTGGGAACCCCATGAATGCCTCTTTCAGATCCAGCCCTCCTCTTCACGGCACCTCTTCTGCTACGCAGTGGCGGTGGCAGGAGGCGCCCCCCGCATTGACGCTCCTTCCGCCTATCTACAGCAGAAGGAGCACCACGGCGTGTTTTCCTGCCACCGCCGCTGCGCTTGCACCTCCCCAGCGGCAGCTGTAGGGGTGGCTGAGCATCGGCCTCCCTACTCCAAGGTAAATGGTTTTTTTTAAAATTATTTTTTAAAATGGGCTGGGGAGAACTGCGGAGGTGGTGCAGTGAGCTTATGGCTCGCTGATCCATCCCCTTCCCTGCCCAGCCTGCTCCAAGCTAAAAAAGCTGGGGTAAATGCCTGACTTTTTTAGAGCGGAGCTTTGGGGCTTTCCCCCGCAGTAGCTTCGGAGTGGTGGCAGCGTCATGTCATCCACCTGCCGCCACTCCGAAGCTACTGCGGGGAAAAGCGACCGTCTAGAGGTACCCCCAGAGAAGATATGTGGAATTTTGGAAATTGTAGTTCTGTGAGAGGAACTTGGGATATCTAACAGATTTCTCAGCACCCTCACCAAACTGCAAGCTCCCAGGATTCTTTGGGGGAAGCCATGACAGTTAAGCTGGTATAACACCAATGTTATATTTGTAGTGTAGATATGCCTTTTGTTGTTTTAATCTAAGTGTTAGCGCGAAAAATATTAGTGCAATACATTCTTGTAAAGCTCTAGAGGTTCATACACCTTTCCTTGTCACTAGATGGTACTATAGAACAGTTTTGTTTTGCTCTGAAGATACATGACAGGTGTTTGGTGACTCTTAGTATTAAGCTCTTATAAGCCTGCTTTTTTGTTCCATGCTGTGCTACTTTTATCCAGACACGCTGAGACCAATAAAGGAACCAATGGGGAAATAGTTCACAGTGAACATGCCTAATCAAGAATGGGAGAGGCTAGGTGGTCGAAAGATGGGAAGCAGACCTAGTTTCAAGATGATAACAAATGTGTAATCTTTGGAGGAGACAAGGCCCTTCTGCTACGTGCTGCAGTTTTCTCACAATTGCAAGCAAAGGAGAATTATTTACAAATCTTCTAACCGAGGACTTAAACTGAGCCAGGACTCACCAGGGTTTAGCCCTGAAATTTATTTTCAGTACCACTTCTTAGCTCTCTGATATATATATATATATATATATATATATATATATATGACAGTGAATTAAGAAAGTGTTGTTTATTCATTAGGGAATCTAGCTTAGTGTTCCAGCCTTCCCCAATGCAGTTCACTCCAGACATTTTGGACTAAAACTCCCATCAGCCACAGCCATCATGGCCAATTGTCAAGGATGGTTGAAGTTATAGTCCAAAACATCTGGAGGGCACCCGATCATGGTAGGATGATCTAATCTGAAGGTCACAACTCTACAATATACCGAATAGAGACTTCCTTGGGTATGTTACTCAATATAGTGGTGTTTTTTTTAAAAAAAAATATCCTGGAGATTATTGAGCCAGAGACCTTTTACATGCAAAGCACATGTTCCATCTGACCCTGTATATAGTAGTAGTAGCCTTTATTTTCTGATAACTGCCTCTGGTAAATCTCTTCCTATTTTGGTGGGGGTATTTTTGGAATGATTTTAAACGTTTTATTGGTGTTTTATTGGTATTTTAATGATATATTGGTTTTATGTATTTTTAATCAGTTTTGTGTGTTTTATGATTATGTTGTTCCCCGCCTCGATCCGGAGGGAGAGGCGGGTAATAAATAAATATATTATTATTATTATTATTATTATTTATTATTATTATTAGTGTATGTATGCACACAAGTGTTTTACAGTGCACTACGATGTTAATTGTGCAATAAGTGCAGCTGTGTTAAAATAAGTACAACCAGATCTATTGTGCAATCCAAGATCCTTTTCCCCCCCAATATTCTTTAAATGCTGTTGTGGTCAGTTTATTAACATACTTTGTTCCAAATCCAGAGTAGGACAGGGCATTGCCAGGTAACGGTTGATGGCCATCAGCAGTGTGTAATAAAGCAGTGATACTTGAATAGACAGCAGTATGACAAATACAGAAATATGTCTCTATCTTCTTCTGTGGTATGTTTGGGGGCATGTTACAGCCCTTACTCCTAAAGATTGCAGGCTTCCTTCCACAACAGAGATAGAACTGGTTACCTTCTAAATGACAACAGCACCTCAGATTGACCGAGCATAGAGCCTGCTATGTTTCTTTCCCCTATACAATGTTGCCAAAACTCCTGGTGTCTTCAAACACAAGTGTATGTAAACACACATCTATGCCTGTGTAGTCAAAGGATGTGAAACTACTCAAATCCTGGGCACAGGCATGATGCTCAGACAGTGGACTGTATGCTGCATCTAGACAAGTGGGGAAATTCACTCAAGAACCCTGAGAAAGACTAAGCTTAAATTATGCAAATTCTATTTTACCACAAATGTTTACAGAAAGAAGAGACTGATTATTCATAATAACAATAATATACCAATCAGGATATGACACTTTGAAAACGTTTTGAAAACTGTATATATGGAGTGTGTCCTGGGCCCCAACAGTTGTCACTACTGTTATAAACCATTTAAAACTGTTTTAAAGCAGTAGTGTAGATCCTGCAACAGAGAGAAGACAGAGGCAGGGAGTTATGGTTTGCCAAATAAGGAGCAGGGAGGATGCCAAGACAATGGCAAGGCAATCTTTGGAAGTCTACGCACAATGGGGAAAAATCCATTTTCAAGTGTACCGCATTGGGCACGTGAAGGACGGAATGAATAGATTTAGAGCAATATCAGGAGAAATAAAACCAGAGTGGTTATATTTACCTATTTCAAAGGAAAGGGGACAGAGAGGGTTTCACTTCCTGATTGCTCGCACTCATTTGGGCAGGATCTACACTAATAATAATAATAATAATAATAATAACGATTTATTTCTTACCCGCCTCTCCGTCTAGATCGAGGTGGGGAACAACAACATGATAAAATACATAAAACTAATTAAAACATGACAAATATTATTAAAACTGCATTAAAACAGCCTAAAACATCCTAAAAACAGTCTAAAAATTACACTGGATATGCCTGCCGGAAGAGAACAGTCTTTATAGCTTTCTTAAATTCTAAAAGACTGTTAAGTTGACGAGTTTCCTCCGGCAGGTCATTCCAGAGTCTGGGAGCGGCAGAAGAGAAGGTCCTCTGGGTAACAGTTGTCAGCCTGGTCTTGGCCGACCGCAGTAAGTTCTTCCCAGAGGACCTGAGCGTGCGGGGCGGATTGTACGGGAGAAGGCGATCCCGCAGGTAACCTGGACCCAAACCATGTAGGGCTTTAAAGGTAATGACCAACACTTTATACTTCGCCCGGAAACTAATTGGCAGCCAGTGGAGCGATTTTAAAGCTGGCGTAATATGGTCACTCCTAGATGTACCGGTGACCAACCTGGCTGCCATATTTTGAACTAGTTGAAATTTCCGGACTAGGCACAAAGGTAGCCCTATGTACAGCGCATTGCAGAAGTCAAGCCTCGAAGTTACCAGCACTACCATCTTTAGGTCTTCCAACTCTAGGAAGGGGCGCAGCTGGCGTATCAGCCGAAGCTGATAGTAGGCACTCCTGGCCGTCGCATCTATCTGGGCTGTCATTTGGAGTGACGGATCCAGGAGCACCCCCAAGCTGCGAACACAGTCTTTCAGGGGGAGTGTAACCCCATCCAGAACCGGTTGACACACCTCCAAACCCAGGTTGCGGCCTTTGACAGCAAGCACCTCCGTCTTGTCTGGATTCAGCTTCAGTTTGTTTTTCCTCATCCAGCCCATTACCGCCTCCAAGCATTCATTCAGAGGAGACACACTATCCTTAGCTGACGATGTTGTCGAAGGCATAGAGAAATATATTTGGGTGTCATCAGCATACTGATAGCACCCCGCCCCATGCCTCCGGATGATCTCTCCCAATGGTTTCATATAAATGTTAAACAGCATTGGGGAAAGGATGGCACCTTGCGGAACGCCACACAGCAGCTCCTTCTTTGCAGAGCAGCTATCCCCAAGCATCACCATCTGGAACCTGCCCGAGAGGTAGGACCGGAACCACTGAAGCACAGTGCCCCCGATTCCCAATCCCCTCAGGCGTTCCAGAAGGATACCATGGTCGATGGTATCGAATGCCGCTGAGAGGTCCAAAAGTACCAACAGGGACACACTCCCCCTGTCAATACCCAGGCGTAGATCATCCGCTAAGGCGACCATAGCAGTCTCAACTCCGTATCCTGCCCTGAAGCCAGTTTGAAATGGGTCTAGAAAATCAGTGTCATCCAAGACTACCTGGAGTTGAAGGGCAACCGCCCTCTCGATCACCTTGCCCAAGAATGGAAGGTTTGATACCGGTCTGTAGTTATTAAAGTCCAGGGGATCCAGGGAGGGCTTCTTTAGAAGCGGCCGTACCACCGCTTCTTTTAAACATGATGGAAAACTCCCCTCCCTGAGAGATGCATTAATAATATATTGTAATTGCGATCTAACCACATCTCCTCCCTGGACGACCAGCCATGAAGGACAGGGATCGAGAGGGCAAGTCGTCCCCCTCACTCGTCCAAGCAGCTTGTCCACGTCCTCGGTACTCACCAACTGAAACCGATCCAGTATAATTCTACTCGCGGAGTCACTGGACACTCCATCGTCAGCCTCTGCTATAACGACGGCATCTAAGTCGGCTCTTATCCGAGAGATTTTATCTGCGAAATGATCATTAAAGGCATCGCAGCGAACCGCCGAAGGCTCTAAAGTCGGATTCAGGGGGGAAGGTGCCCGGGTTAGACCCCTCACCACCCTGAACAGTTCCGCTGGACGCGAATTCGCAGACGCAATGCGCGCAGAGAAGAAAGCTTTCTTCGCTGCACGTATTGCCACCCCATAGGAACGAAGATGTTCTCTATGCCGTGTCTTGTCGGATAGAAGTCGAGTTTTCCGCCATCGGCGCTCCAGTCGTCGTCCTTTCCGCTTCAACTCCCTGAGGTCTTCCCTATACCAGGACGCCCTGTTAGAAGCGGGTCGGAGAGGACGTTTGGGGGCGATCGTGTCGATAGCCCTAGTTAGGTCTCGATTCCATCTATCAACCAGGGCTTCTACAGGATCGTCGACGATACCAGCCATAAAACCCTCCAAGGCTTTCTGGAATCCAGCAGGATTCATCAGCCTTCGAGGGTGGACCATCTTAATAGGTCCACCACCCCCACAGGGGCGGGTGGTAGCCGTGATACTAACCCTAACCAGAAAATGGTCTGTCCATGACAACACGGAGGTATTCGTTACCTCCGCCCACAGATCCGTCTGTTCGGAACTGAAAACAGCATCGAGGGTATGACCCGCTGAATGTGTGGGTCCAGAGACCAATTGGGATAGGCCCATGGTTGTCATGGATGCCACGAACTCCCGAGCTCCACCTGACAAACCAGTCTCGAATGGGATGTTGAAATCGCCCAGGACCAAAAGCCTGGGCGAATCCAACACCAGCTCCGAGACCAGTTCCGTGAGCTCGGCCAGGGAGTCTGATAGGCAGCGGGGTGGCCGGTACACCAACAGAATCCCTAGACTATCCCTGGTCTTCAGACTCAGGTACACACACTCGATGTAATTCAGTTCACGAACAGGAAGTCTGGTCAGGTTAAGATTATCCCTGTAGACCACAGCTACTCCGCCCCCCCGCCCACTTTCCCTCACCTGCTCACTAACACAGTACCCAGCTGGGAGGGCCTGCGCCCATGTCGGTCCACTATCATCTCCTGCTTTAAAACAGTTTATAACCGTAGTGACAACTGTTGGGACCCAGGACACACTCAATATTCAGTTTTCAAACCGTTTTCAAAGTGTCATATCCTGCTTGGTGTAGATCTGGCCTTGGAAAGTCACAAGGAAAGTCAAGCCTCCAAGGGGCAAACAGGTGCAGTTGATAGACTAAAAGAGACCATGAGGGATAACTGGTGATGCTTTGTCCTGCTGATCTTTCTGGAGGTAAGGGTCCCCTCTACAAGGATTCGCTTTTGCACCCGGTTAGGCGATTATGTGCATAATCGCTGAAGCAAATTTACACCTAATCCCTCTGCACGAGAGGCGGCGAGAGGCGGCGAAGCGCATTAACGGATGACCAAAATGTGCTTTACAAGTAGTTAATGCGCATAAGCGCTTGTTCACATAGTCAAAATGCGCTTTAACTGCCGGAGCAAAATAAAACTCGCGATTTAACGCACATTCGATAATGCGCATAATCGGAGAGATAACGCGCCTCTACACCCGATTTGCGCTCCGTTCTTGTAGAGGTAAAAAAATTTAAGCGCCTTGAAAGAACTTTAAACCTCTCTTGTAGAGGCAGCCAAGGATGCTTCAGGATTGAATCATAGTTCCTGCCAACGCTTTAGATTGGCCAGTTTAAGATACCTAGGTGGGTTGCTTGACCGGGGTAGTGACTTAAAGGGCAGGAAGGCATTTGCATTGATCTGGAGTTCTCATGTTTGCATAGCCACAGGAGGGCAACTCCTATTAATTTTGTTAACAGTAGAGGACACACAACTCATGAACATCAAACACATCAGGGGCTAGTAGATTAGACAATATCACCAGGATATTTTTGTTCGTATCTGCCATGAGTCCCTTGTCCACACAGCTGTTCTGGAAGAATAAAAACTAAGGTACATGGGAGATGCCAATAAAATACATGTGTAAAAGCCGCCATGGCTGAGCTTCTCAGTAACAGTAAGTGCAATTGCCTCACATGCCTGGGATTGAGCCCAATTCATATGTGACATGACCGCTGTTGAAAAGCCATTTCTGCATGCCCAGGCCTCGTAGGAGCAGGCTCCATGGGGCTCCTTTCTTCAGGGGTGAGGCTTAGCTAGGGTGACCATATGGAAAGGAGGACAGGGCTGCTGTATCTTTAACAGTTGTATTAAGAGGGGAATTTCAGCAGGTGCCATTTGTATGCATGCAGCACCTGGTGAAATTCCCTCTTCATCACAACAGTTCCAGCTGCAGGAGCCCTGCCCTCTTTTGTATCTGGTCACTCTAGTATAGCTCCTGCAGCTTTAACTCGTGTGATGAAGAGGGAATTTCAGCAGGTGCTGCATGCATACAAATGGTACCTGCTGAAACTCCCCTTTCAATACAACTGTTAAAGATACAGGAGCCCTGTCCTCCTTTTCATTTGGTCGCCTTAGCACATGATTAAAATACTACCTGCAATTGAGGGCTGAACTGGATGGTATATTAAAAGCGCACACATCTTCTTCAATGTGTTTTGTTTTTATTTTAAAAATAATGACTTTGAGTATGAGGGGACAATCAGGACCAGAGCTATGGTGCCAAGGTAGGGAAGCTTAACCCGTCTCCCTCTCACAGGTCCAGCAGCTGCTTCTTGCTCGAGGAGGGAATAGAGGCTTTAAGAACGGGGAGATGATTTTCATTGTGACTTCCGGGGGGGGGGAATTAAGGGGTACCCCCTCTACCCACTCACCATGCTTCTGATCCTGGCTATCCTCTCAGATTCACAGCTGTTATTTTAAAAGTAAAAACAACACATCGAATGTATACCTGCATTTAACATATCATCAAGTTTGGCCCTGATAATTGACGTATGCTACTGTTGCAATATGAAGTTATGAAATGTGGAATTATATATATATTTGGCAGCTGCTGTGTTACTATGGTAACACATGAATGGGTCTTTAGGGGGGAGGCTGATAGGTTAAGAGAGTGCAACTTCCAAGCTGGCTTGATTCCTGGCATTACCCAGTTTGGAAATTAAAACTAAGTGTTTCTCTCACCCCGCTGGTGTATCTCTTACACTTTCCCCCAAAGTGCTGGAGTTATCTCCATAGAGACGAGCATCGTGTTACGAACCAAGTCGTACCAATTTTATACTGATCTTAAACATTGACTTCACTTCTAGATTTACCTGATTTATAGTTTAATCAAGAACTTTAAATACTAAAACAAAGAGTGTTGAAATGCATACCAAAGGACTTGAATAGGACTTGCATTATGTATTTGTTGTATGTGCACCCCACCTTTTCTGATTCAGAACAATCCCTATGAGGAAGGGGGTTAGGCCAAGAGGGAGTGACTTGCCCCAAGCTACCCAAAGACAGCCTCCTCACATCTTACACAGCAATCACATTTGTGCAGCTACATGAGTAAACATTTAAAGTGTGAAGGGCAGACATGTATTCCTAAAAACACTCAAAGTTCTTCACTGGAGAGTCTCAACTGATCGTGATTGCCTGAACTGTGTTCACACCATATGGTTTCATCTGCTGTTTTATTTCATTTTTACTTATTGGTTCTTTAGTTTTATCTGACATCTTTATTTGTGATCTTTATTTGTGTTTTATGCTGCAATCCTAAACCTATTTATTAGTGAACAAACCCCATTGAGTGCAGTGGGACTTATTTCTGAGGCAACATGTATAAGGTTGCTTGGTAAGTGTATTATCTGTGTTTTCGTGCTTTTTAAGCCACCCTGAAGCCATCCAGCCAAAGGACAGGGTATACAATAAATACATATTTAGGGATACAGATGTCCCTCATACTTGTGTTTTCTGGCAGAAAAGTTGGTGTAGTCATAGCTAAGCTAACACAATGACCCAGCTCCCACATTATATTAAAGCACTGTTTGGTGTTACATGCAGAAGCAGGAAGGAATGGAGCACACAGCTTTGGGCTCAGGCTTACCCTCCCCTCATGCCATCTGTTGTGCTGAACCCCACTTAAATTTGTAAAAAAAAACCTCACGAAAGTAGGGGGGAGGAGCATTTTTCTGCAGTTTTTCTACAGTTACTTTAAGAACGACATGAGGTGGCTGAGAAATGTTCTTTTTCCTTTCGTCCTTAAAAGAATTAAATGCATGTTGTTCTCTGGCATCTCTTCAGCTTCCTAGAATGCCCATGGGAGGATGTTATGTCATGACTTTCTTCCATGGGTATTCTAGGAACTGCAGCCAGCCAGGGAGTTTGTGGAGATGTTAGAGAATGGCACTAGTCTTTGTTTTTAAAGCTTAAGAACAATACCCCCAGCCACCCCATACAGTGATAAAGGTAACATATTGCCCCTCCCACTTTTCCCACAAAAGATGCAGAAAAATGTCCCCTGACTTACTGAAGCTTAACTACAATGACTGAAACAATTGCATATTTTTCAGGGCAAATGTCATTTCAGCCCTGTCTCGAATCACCATAAACAACATGATGAAAAATATCAGTACAGGACTAATATCATCAGAATATTGATGGTACTGAAAGCCATGGGGTTTCATAAGCTCACCCACTGACAGTGTGTAGAATCACAGAGGCCCAACAGAGAGAGGAAAAGAAGACAACTGAGTTTTTGGACATTCACAACATTTGCTTTGGGTTGTCAGTGTTCACTTCTAAACACAGGCGTGTGCAGGGGGTGTGCCAGGTGTGCCCAGGCACACCCTAATGTCTCAAGCAGTAAGCACTGAATTGAGGGGGGCATTGAGTAGGGATACATAGGGGGTCCAGGCACAGCAGGAGTGGTCCTCTGGCTGCCCTCCTGGCAGCAGGAGCAAAAAGGAATCGCTCTGCTGGGAGCCTCTCTGCCGGGAGCGGCACTTCAAAGTGGCCAGGAGGAAGGCCCCCGAAGGCTAATATCGGCTCGTAAGCCCCTCCTCTGGCCAGTGTCACCACAAAGCCCCACCAAGGCTGGGGCTTGAGGAGTGTCTCCTCACTTCCCTTCCCTGCAATGGCCCTCCCATGATCAGGCAAGCTGAACGCAGAGTTGGGCACCAGTGTCAACAGTGTTTAATAAATGAATGAATAAAAATAATGTTCTTTATGACTGAGTATTCAATAAATGTTCGCCTTTAAAAAAAAGTCCGGGGTGCACACCCTAATGTAATGTGCTGCGCACACTTATGCATCTAAATGTCAACATTCACTAGTGTGTGTATACACAACCACTGCCAAATACACACAGCATGCATATCACTGAAATACACCCACTGTGCATATTGCTAGGTTTATGTTGTTTGTGCTATGCTGTATTAGATTTTATGATTTTATTTCTGAATTTGATTGTTTCTCATTTTTACTGTATGCCACCGAGATAACTTTTGCTATTGGGTGGCCTATAAATATAAATAAAATAAATCATAAATATATATTGCACACTAGTCTGGATGCTTTCGGTTGCTCAATCAGTGTGTTCGAGCTCAACAGGGAACATGTGTGTGTGTGTGTGTGTGTGTGTGTGTTTAACTTTCTGTAATGCCTATTCATGTTAATTGATCAGTTTTGAGATTAATCTCATACCCAGTACACCAAATTCAGCTCCTTCACGTCTTTAAATTATTTTGTTGGTCCTTTCTGAATTCTCCCGTAATTTGACTTATTCAGCCTTAGACATCTGGTTGCCTCATCTTCATTCCACCTCAATTCACTATAACCATTCGCTTATGTTCTCAGGAACAAGAATTGATGCCTTGAGACTCTCTTTATAATGGGGGATAAATGGAACTCCTAAATTACATTTTTGCATTGTCCAATGAGAAAAGCAAAAATTAGCAGATAATTCAGGGATGTAGACATTAGGGAGTTGCCAAGTACAGCTTTTTTATCTTCTTATTTATATGCATACACAATTATAGTTGGTGCTCCTGAGAGTTGTAGAATTGCTTACGGATGGGAGAACAGATCGTCAGGCTGATAGGTAAGTAGGATTTGCCCATACAATGTAAAATCTTCAGCAGGAGAGACGTTAAAATTTCCCTCATAATTTCTCCCACCTGTCAAGCATCTGAGAAATACAAGTGATGTACTGCAGGTGGTGGAGGAGCTACAATATAGATAAACTGATACATTTATAACAAGAAACCATCCCACTGCACCCAACACTGTTTATTCGTGGCAAGGAATTTATACCAGTTTTGTGACTGAAAATTATATGGGTTTATTTTAATTCATTTACCAACATTAAGTTCATAAAAATTGTAAAGAATGGTCAATCTGAGATTGCCCAGGAGATAAAGCAGCAGCAGCTGAACTCTTTTATTAATTTTCCAGTTTGACAAAATGGATATGCAACGATTCAGATGATTTAATGTACACAATGAAATCATATTAATAGGAAGATAGTAACAGCCTTGTCATACATTGGAAATGAAAGACTGAATTTCCTAATGTTCCACACGGCTGTTAAAGAAAAGAGGACTACGCTTGAACTTCATCACTGCCCTGATTCAGCCACTCCAGTTATACAGATGAAAAGTCCAATGTCAACATGGAGTTCTCACATGCTCAAGTGCTTCCATATGCTGTCTGTGACTGTGGCAGTTCTCTACAGACATCTCTGTTGTGTTTAGAGTTCTTCCCCAAAATGAAGACAATAGGAAGCATTGTACAACAGCTTCCTGTATACATTGGAGCCTGTGTGGATTTCTAATAGTTTATATAGATGGCCTTTCTATGATTGTCCCGATATATTAAAAAGGGAAAAGAGGGGACCCTGCTAATTACAGGCCAATTAGTCTATTGAGCATTGTGAACAAGCTGTAGGCCAGTCACCTCCTTGAGAAACTATCAAGCTGGATGGAGGAGGAAATTTTTTTGGAAGATGAGCAGGCAGGCTTTAGACCTGGGTGCTCCACAGCTGACCAAGGACTCATATTACAACACCTGGCCGAAAAGTATTCTTCTGTCTCCGGGGGGGGGGGGGGCACTTTATACAGCCTTCATTGACTTTAAGTCTGCTTTCGATCTAATCCCAAGAGATAGGTTATGGCAAAAACTTGAGGACACTAACGTTGATAGGAGACTGTTGACCCTTATTCGCAGCCTCTATGATAACACCAGGGTGCAGGTGAGATGTAATCGTGCAGGCCATTTGACCAGAGTGATCCCAACTTATATTGGTGTTAGACAGGGTTGTGTTCTTGCCCCCACCTTGTTTAACATTTATATTAATTCTCTGGTCAAGGAGCTCTCTGAGATAAACTCCCACCCTCCTAAATTGGCACATAGATCTCTGTCCATTTTACTATATGCAGATGATGTGGTACTTCTCTCTCTGACATGCATTGGCTTGAGACGGTTACTAAGAGCTTTGGACATTTATTGTAAAATTGAAAAGCTGGTGATCAATTATACCAAATCTAAAGTTTTAGTTTTCACGCGAAAGTGGACTAAACATCACTGGCAGATAAATGGGCACCCAACTGAACAGGTTAAATCTTACAAATACTTGGGAGTAATCTTCCAATCATCCTGGTTCCTGGAGGTCAAATCCCCAATGCCACTGCAAATGCACAGAGGAGTGTCAAATAACTCATTTCTTTCTTTTATGCTAAAGGAGGACAACACTTACCATCAGCCTTACAAGTGTTCTCTGCTAAGGCGCTATCACAACTGCTTTATGGTGAGCAACTGTGTGCTTATAGTAATTTTACTGCAATGGAATCTACCCAAACAAAATTTTTGAGAAATGTTCTTGGTCTTCCAAGTTGTGTGCCTAATGTACTTCTACGGCTAGAGACAGGGCAAATCTCGGTTGAATCCCATGCCTGGAGATATAAGCTAAACTTTTGGCTAATAATGATATTTGCCTCTCAAGGCTTGGCCCCTTTGACCTTGACCGATGTATTCCAGTCTAAATGGAAAAGGACTGTTGACGGGAAACCTTGCAATATGGGTTTCTCGCGAAATGCCATTTTGGCCTTAGGTTTGTTAAAAGCCAAAGAGATTATATGCCAGCATATTGGGGACATTGAGCTATAAGACTTTATAAGAGCAGCAACCCCATATCCTGAATTTAGAGATGGGGGCAGGCTTTTTTACCTGCAACCTATTTAAGTTTTTTAACTATCCCAAAATACAGGAAAGTGTTTATGCTGGCTAAGTTTAATGTGCTTCCCTCTGCATTTTTGGAAGGTAAATACAATAATATTCCATACTCTGAGCGCCTATGCCCTTGTAAAGGGCATGATAGAAACTGTGGGCCATGTATTATTGTACTGTTCTTTTTATTGTGATTTTCGGCATATATTTATTACTCCTATTTTACAAGGAATACCTGGGAGATCTGATGTGTTCTATATAGATTATCTTCTGGCTGACCAGAATTCTCAGATAACTTTTAAGGTGGCTAGATTTTGTGCTGCTGCAATTGCCTGTCGGCGTGGGATGATAACATCTGATTGTGATAATGTTTTCATTTTTTAAAATTGGGGGTCATGCATAATGTATACTCAATTAATTGACTGTTTATATACTACTATACTTATAGTCCCATTCTACTTTGTTGGCTCTGGAATACTATATGTGCCTGTAGTGTTGTTTTGTTTCTGCTGGTCTTGTGACCGTAATAAATATTGATTGATATATAGATGGCAGAATTCTTTTTTCATATTGTAAAATTGGGGTTACGTTGGTGCAGAATTTTGGTGTTGTTGGTTTTAATATTTTTTTTAGAGCAGAGTATTGAAATAGCCCTGAATACAATTAATCCTCCCCTCCCCCAAGCTAAATAGGAAAACTTACACACAAATAAAGTTTTGCATGTATCACTTTCAAATGTTTCCCTTTCGTGCTTCAGGGAATGTGCCAACCATATATTTGGCATTTACTGAGTTTGTAGTCTAGGGAAATCATGCCAGCATCAAAAGATAAATTTCCAGTGTTCCTTGTAGCATTTCAACAAGGGTTATCCTTGGAGTACGTCAGTACTGCATCAAGATGACCCCAATGGCTTGTGAAATTAAATTTGCAGCAATAGTTAGTCCTCAGTTCAGATGGTGATTGTTTCGCTTCTGTTTAATTGGCTTGAATAACAAGTTGGAAGAGACAAAAATGGCTAAAATAAAAGCATTCAAAATACTTACAATTCTGGTGGTTGTTACAGAAACTAGTGAAATTTGTTATACTAGGGGAACTAAGAGGCTGCAGCTGAATCCTATAAACACTTATCAGGGAGAAAATCCCATTGAATTCAGTGGGCTTTGTTCTGAATAGACATGTCTACAATTGAACTGTTGAGACAAATGAACTATTCCTGCTCCATCTGATTAGCTTGGTTCTCTTACCTGAACAGAAGTGTCTGAGGGCTCTCTTCACAGCACCTAGTGGCTCCGCTTTCCCACAATACCCCATAGTTTCCCTTACTCGGGGTGGCATTGGGTAATCCCGATGCCAAAGTGGGAACATGGGGTTTCCGGCGGTCACCAAGGTATCGGATCAACCCCCTGTCCCTTCCTAGTTTCTGACGGCCAATCAGAACCACCCTCAGGATCAGCCCCAGAAAGAGGTCAGATGACAGAAGAGCCATACTGACACTGACCTTGTTTCCACTGAAAATGTTGGGTCAAATGCCTGACTTTTTCAAAGTGCAGCTTTGTGGGAAAGTCCTGTGGTGACTGCGAAGCTGCATCTGCGTCATATAACTGACGCAGTGCAGATTTGCACCCACTGTGTGGCTTTGGTATAAACAGCCCCTGAGTCACCTAAACAAGAGTCACCTTCCAAGAAAGAAAAGTGCAGCTGTATGGCTAGACCCATTCAGCAACAAATTTATAAATCCTAGCTGAGTGTTTTGGGCTTTGAGAATTAATTTATAGGTTGTGATTTCTGAGCACCCCTGAAGCCAGATAACACAAAGTGGTGTGTGTGTGTGTGTGTGTGTGTGTGTTGTTCCAACAGTATTAGAGAATAACAATACTAAACAAGGAAGACACATTACTACATACAACACATGATTAGAAGAATAATAGAAATAATGGCTAGCACATTTTTAATAAAATTAAAGTTCTGTTCCTTTCAACTAACGAAACAATCATCATTGAGAACTTACATTTTCCTAACTGGCAGGCATGGTTGGCAGAGCTTAGGTAATCCTGTTTGGTAGGCTTCTTGTTCTCCCAGACTCTCTTTGGTCAGGCAAGCCAAAATCTTACTATTTATAACATTTTATCTAACATTAGTTCTAGTTCAGTATCTTAAAGAAACATTTATGCAGCTTTATTTAACAAGGAGGCTGCCTATACGCCGCCGGGCTGCTGCAGTGTAAACCCCCCCACACACACACTTTCACTTCTGCAGGGTGGAGGCGGTTAATCCTGACACAGAGGGAGGGCATGGCGTTTCCAGCAGCCATTCAGCTCATGGTGCCTAGCCCCTGCCCTCTGCCTGGGTGGACAGCAACCAATTAGGGGGTGCTATCCACTCATGGTGGAAGCTCTGTATTCACCTCGCTCCAGCAAAAAAGCCAGGGTAAATCTCCAACTTTTAAAAATCAAAGCTTTGCGGGAAAGCCCTGCAATGGCTGCGACCTGGCTGCTGCGTTGTATAACTGATGCAGCACCATTGCGCATCCACCATGGGTCTTTCAGAGTGTATAGGCTGTCCCCCAGGAGTGCCAGACTAAGACATAGCCTCAGAAGGACCTCTCCCTAATGTAGCCAGGTTTACTTCAGTTAACTTCCAAAGCACCCTTCCGAAGGTCCATCCCTCTTGAGGTAAAGAGCTTTTCACTTCCAAGAACTAACCAACTAACCCTGCAGCGAGCTTCCTTGCCCCAGTTCCATGAACACAATCTTGCACTTGAAGAACTAATCACTTTGCACTTACAGTTAGCACACACAGGTTATAATGAATAACACTCCTGTAAAATACAATACATTCTTGTCAACAAGACGTTATATACATACTTCATGACACTGAAATACACATTAGGAGGTCTCTGATCTGGACATTGCCTCTCCTATGAATTCACTACTAGGTGGTCTCAGGCAAACCCTCCCTTTCAACCTGACCACTCAATTATTATTGTTATTATTATTATTATTATTATTATTATTATTGCAGATTGCATTGTCACATTGGTCAGAATGTCATGTTATACAAGAAATAAACACGGGGTTTATTTCTTGTATGTGCAATCTCCTTTGCAAATTAAACGTTCTCAGAATGGCATGCAACAGTTTAATTAAAAGTACAACAACCAAAATCAAGTAGCAGCAGCAGGTTCATAAAACAGTGTCAAATCATAAAACTGACAGTATAGCAGCAATAAACGACAAATAAAAAAAGGATAGCTTAAACAGAAAATAAAAATCAACTTTCAAATTGCTTGACATGAGTTCTTATCTCTTGATTCCTGTTTTTTTTTTTTTTTGCACCGGATGGACTCTTACATTGCCAAATTCAAAAGCTCTTTGAATTCATGGACTGGATCCAGACTTAGTCATATTTAGAATAGAAATCAATGGGGCCTAAGTCCTTTTATTCCTCCCAGTTCCCCCCCCCCCCTGCTCAGGGCTTGGGATACTCAAAGAATTCTGATACGAACTATCCTGATCCTCACCTCCTGTATTAAGGGATGGACTGGAATGTAGCTATCCATAGGCTTTTGAACTACTTGAATGTTCCTATGCAATTCTCAGCTCAACCCCCTCCCCTCGATCGAAATATGTTTAGAAATGCCTATTTGGAGAGAAAATGCACATAGAAATCTCTATTTTGAGAGAATATAATTTAGAAATAAATATTTAAATGCAGATTTAAATGCAGATTTGAAAAATGAATAAGCCAACCATCCACAGATTAATGAGTAAATAAGATGGTCCCTAGAATAGGCCATGGTTTATGTGAGGGTTTTTAAACCCTCACACAGCCCACCGTGGCTTTAAGCCATGATGACTTATTTGATTATTTGATTATGCTGTGTCTTTAGGTGGAATGTGGAGCATTTCATTTTCATTTATCACATTTCTATACTGCTCCATAGCAGAAGTTTTCTGAGTGGCTCACAAAAAATGTAAACAGCTTAAAGCAATGTGGTGGAGGATTTCAAGAGGAGAAGGAATTATCATGAGAGGATGCTGAATCCTTCTGCCATCAGCTCCTTCTCCCGCACTTCCCACAATACACTTCCCCAACTACTTTTCTTTCCCTCACCTGCAGTCTAGTCCAGAATTCTGCACTTCATTCTGTGTAGTGGGTAGAATGGCTCTTGAGAAGGTATTGGGGAGGCTTTGCCATTAGCCTTGTCCATTGTTCCACTCATAAGGGCACAATCTTATGCATGTAGGATTGCACCCTAAGGTAGGCTGACCATATGAAAAGGAGGACATGGCTCATGTAACTTTAACAGTTGTAAAGAAAAGGGAATTTCAGCCAGTGTCATTTGTATGCAATTAGTACCTGGTGAAATTCCCTCTTCATCACAACAATTAAAGTTGCATGCACTATACTAGAGTGACCATATACAAAGAAGGCAAGGCCCCTGCAACTTTAACTGTTGTGATAAAGAGGGAATTTCACCAGGAACTAATTGCATACAAATGACGCCTGCTGAAATTCCATTTTCTCTACAACTGTTAAAGTTACATGAGCCCTGTCCTCCTTTTCATATGGTCAGACTACCCTAAGGGTGCCTCTACAAGAGCGATTTAAAGATCTTTCAAGCCACATTAATTTTTTTACCTCTACAAGAGAGGAGCGCAAATCGGGAGTTGAGGCGCTTTTTCTGCCCGATTATGCACATTATCGAATGCGCATTAAATAGCGAGTTTTAATTTACCGCGGGAGTTAAAGTGCCTTATGACCATGTAAACATGCGATTCTATGCATGTCAACAACTTTAAAGCGCGTTTCATGCAGGCGGTAATGTGCTTCACTGTCTCCCGTGTATAGGGATTAGGCGTAAAAGCGATTGGGACAAGATGCGCATAATCAGCCAACCGCGCTTCAAACCGAATTCTTCTAGAGGGGACCTTAGTCTCATACACACCCAGCTGTATCAGCAAATCACACACACACACAGAAGCATGCAGTTACAAAGCACAACTGAACAGGTGTATAGCAAATCACAGACACACAAACACTAGTTCCAGAGCCATGAAACCAATTTTAAAAATCTCCCAACATGCCACTGTTACATAAAACCCTGACAATTTTACTTGATAGCCTTGTTCATCCAGATAGCAGCTGAGGTATTAAAACTACTCCTGGATGGCACCACTTCAGACGGCACTCCAGATGCTGTACATGATTCATAAGGCTTCTCTGCAAATTGCACTTTGAAAATGAGGCCACTGGGAGAAAGTTTCTAGCCCAGTCTTCTCCTCAAGATGCTAGCTTTTGGATCTGTCCCCGCCCCCACCCCCTGTCCACCTTATATGGGCCACATGGAGCCCATGTCAATGATGGATGGCTTCTCTACTCTTCTCTTTGATTGTTGTGATAAAGATAGCACCCCCTCCATGACCATGTGTCAGGAAAAACCAGGACATGTCAGGAATTTTGGTAACAAATCCGGGAAGGGGGGGATTATGAAATTTGAAGAAATAACCGGATTTTTCCCATCCTCCCCCCCACCCAAAGGGCAGCTCTAATTTATAGTCTACCAATAATGCTTACAGCTCCATCATTTTTAAAGATAAAGAGATTAAAATTGGCACCATGATAGCCCTTAGGTATGGCTTTAGCCGTGTTCCTCTGTTGATATTTAGGATTTTTTTAAAATTTGAGGTTTTAAAATTATTATTTTTTAAAAAAATCACTTTTAAAGATAAGGAGATGAAACTTGGCACCTTGGTAGCTCTGAAGTAGGGCTTTAGCTATGCTAAGTTTCAAGCAGATCTGTTCATCTGTTGATTTTTAGGAATTTCTTAAAGTTTGAGGTTTTAAAATTAATTTTAAAAAAGCCACTGGAGCCATACCCTTG
Source organism: Anniella stebbinsi (assembly GCA_029215795.1). Taxonomy (NCBI): domain Eukaryota; kingdom Metazoa; phylum Chordata; class Lepidosauria; order Squamata; family Anniellidae; genus Anniella; species Anniella stebbinsi. The sequence goes on from JARDYH010000003.1 coordinate 98,173,667, forward strand.
AAACTCAGGTTGTCAAACCTCCTCTTTGGGGTCTTGCACCTTGAGTAGTTTCAGCCCTTGGCATCAAGGGGATCTCATGTTTTCAGCTAAGTAGTGCTGGGCGAGCACAGCACCTTTCCTGTTGCACATTTGGTAGGCAGTCGAGCACCTGGAGCTCAGCAGAAGTGAGATGTCCACAGATCAAAATGTGGGAATGGAGAGGTCAGTCAAAGCAGCCCACAGGGCAAAACAAAATGGGCCAGAGGCCTTTTTCTCAGAGTTCCACATCATGGGCGAAGAAGGGTCATCCTTAGAGAAAAACTCTCATGACCAACAGAGAGGTGCCAGTCAAGAGAGAGGCTCTCATCTTTGCAGATGCCCTGTTGCTGTGGATGTTGGAACCTGGCATGTCGTTGCTTCGCTTTGCTACCCCTTCTCATCCACTTCACTTTGTTCACTTGTGAGCTAGTCTGCACTGCTGGCATGCAATGCAGAACGTTTGAAGTGCGTGTCAGAGAAAAATAGATTTGTGGCTTTGGCTGGCTGGCATATCTCTTAGAGACAGAGTTAGATTGAAGACACAACTCAGAGATAACTGTAGCTGAGCACTGAGAGGCTGGCGTGCCACACAGAGCCTTTTAAGAGCATCTCAGAGTCCTGTGTTGGAGCAGGCAGAGGCAGCTGGAGGTGGAGGTGTTTTTTTAAAGTAAGAGTCACCAGATGTGACCAAGAAATAAGCTGGCATCCTTCCCCCTGGCCACAGGGTACAAGTGTGCAGCCCAGCTGGACTGTTGAGAGACTTTGGAAAAGGGAGGGAGATTGATTATTTGAGGCTGGGGGGTTTGGTTTGGATGCAATGACTTAGAGCTCCATCACACCAGCGATTTAGTGCACTCTCACCATGCCTGGTGTGTGGATTTGCAGCATGGTACTCACATGACTCTGTGCCTGTCCTGCTGACACCCCACTTCTCCCCCAGCCTTTCCTAGAATGCTAAAAGTCTGGATTATTTTCCCTAAGTGCATTTAACACGCCCTAAGTCTCCATGTAGTTTTAAAGGAACTGGGGGCTTGAATGGATTGCATCAGGTCCTGACAGGGAAAAGTAATCTCTCCCAGCAGACAGCTCCAAGCCTCAATATAAAACCCAAACCTTGCATCCCAGGCTCAAAAGCCTTTTTAAAAATCATATAATGCCTGAATCTCTGCAGAGACAGGATAGTACTCCCTCGATGCCCCCAAAGAGCCAGACTAAATGGTCGTTCCATTTTTGCCCGGGAGAAAGGCGGTCTGGTTGAAGTACTCATCTGCCAGGACCTGACTTGAGGAGAAAGAGAAGAGGAGGGGTGGAATGGAGCCGAAGAGCCAACGAGCCTAGGAGTGAAGGCGCGAGAGAGCAGCTATTCAGGTGAAAGGGATCATAAGCTTGACATGCTTTTGCCTCAGAGGTAAAAAAATGCGGAGGCAAACCGGGGGATGGGATTAGGTGTGATGGAGGTCTTTGAGAAACAACAGAGGCTGCACAGACAACCCAGAGAGACCTGCTGTAACTTAGCCCCATGGTGCTGGCATGCAATGCAGGGCATTAGAAAGAGGGTCTCAGAGTCACTTGTTAGTGCAGAATATAGACAGGAGTTCAAAGTCTGGATGTGAAAAGTGGTGCCAACGCAAAAGTCTTGAGAATCTAATGTATATAAGTGAGAAGTGTGAATGGGTGAAGTAGTGTCTGCCACCCACAACACCCACCCTAATGTTACAGTAGAGAAACTTGTGACAATCATACACAAATTTTTTAAAAAATAGAACTTCAAAACTAAAAAAGCCAGCCAGCCAGCTGGCAGCAAGCCCTATTAAGCAGCAACTTGCAGTGGAGTGAGGATACAATTAGAAAATATATTTGAGGGAAGGGGAAGATGTATCACACAGAATATAGCAACAAAGTACAGCAAAAGCTACAAAAGTAGGAGTGAGTGAATTTCAGATCCATTGGATGTCTCACTTGTTATTTCAATGATTTTAACATTAAGATGTTATGTAGAACAGATTTGTCTTAATTGTGTGCTGTAAAATCAGTCATGTGACCAAGGCTATGTTCAGGTGGGCACACCACCTTGGTGCTGGACATGCCCCCTGGGGCAGACATGTTGGTGGGGATGCCTCCTTGGGGGCTGATCATGTTGTCCTCCTTTTTGGTTTCCAAAATATGCTCAGTCTACTTGCTAATATAGAAAGCAAACTAGGAAGCCTTTGGCCATGTTGTGATAAGGTAGTCGCTGTATGAAACTTGCAAAGTTGGTCAAAGGGCATAGCCCACTTACCCTGCCTAGAGATGGACATGCGTAGTAGAACTAGGAATTTTCCAGTGTTGACAATAGTTCACTTGATGCTTAGCTGATGCACTTTTCTTGTAAGTTACATGTGGTTAACCTTTGTCTATAAAACCCTCACATGCTTCTTCCCAGGCAGAGCAGTTTGGACCAGCCCCCTGTTGAAAAGTCTGTTCTCCTGAGCGCTAAGCCCTCCCTCTTTCCCCTTTTCTTTTTCAATAAAGCTCTGCACTAAGAGCAATACTTCTGGAAGAATTTTTTCTTCAACATTTGCTTCCTGTGTGGGGGAATAAAACATGTGCTCTGGTTCCAGTGCTGGCTCCAGGGTTTGTTGAGGCTTTGGGGCAAGGCACCCCGTATGGGCCCACTTAACCTGGAAGAGGTGCAGTCTGCCCATCGACAATCTGGCCTTCTTGGGTGTCCTGTGCGAAGCTGGCGCTGTTCTGGCACTTCTCCTTTTGCCGGTGTAGGGAGGGTGGCTGATAAACGCCCGACCTGACTGCACTCGGGCCCTGTATATTTCCTGCCTTTCCCAGCCCCGTTGCATGGAGATACGCTAGAAAACAGGCATATTAGGACTGGCTGAGCTCTTCACCGTGCAGTGGCTGCTGTTTCCTCTTCACAATGCAGTGACATATGAAGTACATACAAGGCATTCTGCGTAATGCAACGTACTTTTTTTTTTTAGTACAGTGAAAGAGACATTCAATATCTCATTGTATCCTTAGACTCTTGGATAGCAATTCTTTCATCTGGCAATCCCGCTGTCCTCGGCAGCTTGTTATAATGAGATCAGACATTATGGGCTTTTTAGTCCTGTTGGAAACACAAAAGAAGTTGATTTTCTTATTGCCCTGGCTGGAATTGTTGCCGCTCTAAGCTCTCTACTGCCTCTAATCTCATCAGAAAATCAGCTGATCTTTAAATTGAGCAATGGCTGTCTCGTTTTCTTCTTTTCTTCTAACCCAGGGTTGTTTTCCGTGCCAAACCTTTCCATCTCTTTTGTGAAGATTATATAAAGCTTTTGTCTTCCAGTGACATCACAGAAAAGCTTTCTGTGTTGGGGGTGGGGGGGACTTCCTTTCTATCAAAGCCAAAGCCTTTCTTCTAACACCATTAGGAGGCTTTTGTTTATATCCCCCTGAGTCTGTTGCCTGATTCTCGTGTTCATTTTTGAGCATGGTAGAAATCACTCCACGGTGTCTTTTACTTATCATTTTCATGCAGTGAACATATAATGAAAATTCGCTCAATAGGGTTTGCAAATAAACCTACAAAAATGTCCTGCCTACAAAACCTTTTCCCTTACCTGCTTGCCCACATATATTAATGATTTTCAAACTGTAAGCCGGGCCGCTCTTAGAGTGAGCAGGTCATCTGGCAATACACAGTTCCAGAGGGGGAGAAAACCTTGAGGTAGGTGATACTTCCTTCCCCAACCAACTAAAACTTGGGTAGCTTGAATGATACCTGACAGTGGGTCCTCACTGATCCACATGGGATTTGTGCAGTAGCTCCACCCTCACTGCCACATCACCCCAGTTTTATTTGGGAAGGAGGTAGTTCAGAAAAAAAACACACCTCTGCTTCATTCTTGGGCCAGGTGGTCTGAAAAAGATCCTGCTCTATTCCTCTTCTATATGCCGGTGCGGGATTCCACCCCCAGTCACAGATTCTTGCATCCTGCAGCAGGTTGCATATGACTCTCTTCAAGGATCTCTGCATGTTCACCTGTGGAAGATGTGACTCAGGGTAAGGGTGGGCAGAAAGTAGATCTCCAGATGTTTTGGACTTCAGCTCCCAGCATTCCTGGCCATTGCCCATGTTGGCATGAGATTCTGGGAGTTGTAATCAAACATCTGGAGTTCTGCCTTCTGCCCACCACTGGCTTAGGGAAAAAAGAGTGTTCTGAGTTTTGGGGAAATAGCCCAGTTCCAAATCCAGCTGAGGAGATCACTAGATGCAATCTCAACTGCGCATCTTCATAACATTTTGGAGGAAATGTCTGCACTTGCTGCTGAATTAATGCAGGCACAACTTCAATGTAACACTCTTATTTCTGCTCACATCTGGTCCTTTTTCTTTTGCCTCTAATGGCCAGAGTTAGTATCTTTCTGCTCTTGCCAAGTGACAGCATTTCGCTGCATGTTGCTGATATGCTAGGCAGGCTGCTCACAATTTGGCTGACAATGTCAAGTAGCAACCTTCGAAATCACCCACTCCAGAGTGGGGCAGGAGTTGCAGCCAGGAGCCAGGCCATCACTCTGAGAGTAATTGGAATGCTAACGAAGCGGAATCATGTCAGGGGGCAATTTTCAGGCAGGGTGCCCATTTGCCAGCCTGATGTTTAATATCCAGTGTCATTTCCTTTCATAAAGGCTGATGATTGAAGGTAGAAAAATGTATGGCTAGGAAAAGAAAATACAGGAGAGAAGCAAAATGAAGGAAGGAGTTAAGCACCTGTTCCCTGTCTGCAATTCTCCCCTAGAAATTGTGCCGATCCTCCACCATGTTTTATTATAATAATAATAATAATAATAATAATAATAATAATAATAATAATAATTTTATTTACTTATATCCCACCTTTTTCCCAGGGCTGGGACTCAAGGCTGGGACTCTGATATGTGTATTCTGTGCTATGGATTTAATTGGCATTAACCTGACATAGGGTGACCAGATTTTGAGGATCAAAATCCCGGACCCCCCCCGCCACCCCACCCACCCAAAACAACCCCCCCGCGCAGCCCCCCCGCCGCCCCCCTCCGCGCCACCCCCGCCCCGCGCCACCCCCCGCCCCGCGCTGCCCGCCCGCCTGCCCCGCCCCACGCCGCCCGCCCCGCGCTCCTTACCGGCTGGGGCGTCTGCTTCCCTCCAGTGCTCGGAATCTACTGAGAAACAGGCTTCCTGGCCTGTCTCTCAGTACCGCGCCGGGTGATGACGTCATCACCCGGCGCGCTACTGAGGGACAGGCCGCGAAGCCTGTTTCTCAGTAGATTCCGAGCACCGGAGGGAAGCAGACGCCCCAGCAGGTAATTGCCTCGCGCTGCTGCCCGCCCCGCGCAGGCCGCCCGCCCCACCCGCGCCGCGCCGCCCCCCTCCACGCGGGAGGAGAACGAGCTGTTTCCCGGAGGTTGCCCCCTGGGGCCCGGTTGGCCCGGTTTGGCCCATTTTTCCTGTTTAGGACCGGGAAACCCCGGGGGGGTCTGGTCAGCCTACCTGACACCTTGGCTCAAGAATCCCATTTTGTTCCAGAAGGCACAGCTTGTGAACTACCAAGAACAGTGCAGAGGGTCTGGAACTGCCAAAGGCAAAGGAGTCATAGAAGGTGTTTTCTTCCTAGATTAAATGGAAGGAAATTGTTCCCTGTATCTGGGGGTGGGGGGGGAACCTTGAGATGCCTGCCGATAGCCATGCCGCCACCCAGGTGACTCACCAGTGAAGGTACCTTTGAATTGGCCAATCAAAAGCCTTCCTGGGAAAAATTCAGCTTCACATCCTGAAGCATTTCCACCTCCCAGACAAGTCAAGCATGACAAGCGAGAAGTATCTTAGAATTGTTGCAGATCACAAGCTGAATATGAGCCAACAGTGTGATGTGGCTGCAAAAAAAGCAAATGCTATTTTGGGCTGCATTAATAGAAGAATAGCTTCCAAATCGTGCGAGGTACTAGTTCCCCTCTATTCAGCACTGGTTAGGCCCCATCTTGAGTATTGTGTCCAGTTCTGGACACCACACTTCAAGAAGGATTCAGACAAGCTGGAGCATGTTCAGAGGAGGGCAACGAGGATGATCAGGGGTCTGGAACAAAGCCCTATGAGGAGAGACTGAAAGAAATGGGCATGTTTAGCCTGGAGAAGAGAAGATTGAGGGGAGACATGATAGCACTCTTCAAGTACTTAAAAAGTTGTCACACAGAAGAGGGCCAGGATCTCTTTTCGATCAACCCAGAGTGCAGGACACGGAATAATGGGCTCATGTTACAGGAAGCCAGATTCCAGCTGGACATCAGGAAAAACTTCCTGACTGTTAGAGCAATACGACAATGGAACTAGGGATGTGCACTGGATCGGACCCGATCCACGATCCGAGTCCGGTCCAGTGGGAAATCGGATAAATTATCCGATTTCCGATCCCGCAGCTGGATCGGCCGATCCAATCCGAACCGGTCCGAAAAAGCTCCGAACCGGTTCGGCGGATCGGCGGATCGGCGGGCGCCCACTGGCGCCCACCGCCGCTTCCATTGGCGGGCGCCAGCGGGCGCCCGCCGATGAAAGTGGACAGCGGGGGGGGGAGGAGGGGGGCACTTACCTTCTCGGCCCGGTGGCTCCCGTCCGGCGCCGGCGCCTACTACTACTAGCAGGCTCCGCGGCCTGCTCTAGGGTGGCGCGCCGGGTGATGTCATCACCCGGCGCGCTACTCTAGAGCAGGCCGCGGAGCCTGCTGGTAGTAGTAGGCGCCGGCGCCGGACGGGAGCCACCGGGCCGGGAAGGTAAGGAGGGGGTGCGTGGAGGGGAGGAGGGGGCGCGCGGAGGGGGGAGGGGGGAGGGGGGCCCTTACCTTTCCGGCCCGGCGGCTCCCGTCCGGCGCCGGCGCCTACTATTCCCAGCAGGCTCCGCGGCCTGCTCTAGGGTGGCGCGCCGGGTGATGTCATCACCCGGCGCGCTACTCTAGAGCAGGCCGCGGAGCCTGCTGGTAGTAGTAGGCGCCGGCGCCGGACGGGAGCCGCCGGGCCGGAAAGGTAAGGAGGGGGTGCGTGGAGGGGAGGAGGGGGCGCGCGGAGGGGGGAGGGGGGCCCTTACCTTTCCGGCCCGGCGGCTCCCGTCCGGCGCCGGCGCCTACTATTCCCAGCAGGCTCCGCGGCCTGCTCTAGGATGGCGCGCCGGGTGATGTCATCACCCGGCGCGCTACTCTAGAGCAGGCCGCGGAGCCTGCTGGAAGTAGTAGGCGCCGGCGCCGGACGGGAGCCGCCGGGCCGGAAAGGTAAGGAGGGGGTGCGTGGAGGGGAGGAGGGGGCGCGCGGAGGGGGGAGGGGGGCCCTTACCTTTCCGGCCCGGCGGCTCCCGTCCGGCGCCAGCGCCTACTATTCCCAGCAGGCTCCGCGGCCTGCTCTAGGATGGCGCGCCGGGTGATGTCATCACCCGGCGCACTACTCTAGAGCAGGCCGCGGAGCCTGCTGGAAGTAGTAGGCGCCGGCGCCGGACGGGAGCCGCCGGGCCGGAAAGGTAAGGAGGGGGTGCGTGGAGGGGAGGAGGGGGCGCGCGGAGGGGGGAGGGGGGCCCTTACCTTTCCGGCCCGGCGGCTCCCGTCCGGCGCCGGCGCCTACTATTCCCAGCAGGCTCCGCGGCCTGCTCTAGGATGGCGCGCCGGGTGATGTCATCACCCGGCGCACTACTCTAGAGCAGGCCGCGGAGCCTGCTGGAAGTAGTAGGCGCCGGCGCCGGACGGGAGCCGCCGGGCCGGAAAGGTAAGGAGGGGGTGCGTGGAGGGGAGGAGGGGGCGCGCGGAGGGGGGAGGGGGGCCCTTACCTGCCCGGCCCGGCGGCTCCCGTCCGGCGCCGGCGCCTACTACTACCAGCAGGCTCCGCGGCCTGCTCCAGGGTGGCGCGCCGGGTGATGTCATCACCCGGCGCGCTACTCGAGAGTAGGCCGCGGAGCCCGCTGGTAGTAGCCGCCGGCGCCGGACGTGCCGAGAAGGTAAGTGGCGGGGAAGGGGGCTTACCCCCCCCCCGGAGCCGTCCGCTTCTATCCGCTGGCGCCCGCGGGCGCCAGCGGATGGAAGCAGGCGGCCCCAGGGGGGGTAGGGAGCGCGGGGGAGGGGGTTTACCTGCCGGGGCCGTCCACAGCGGACGGCCCCGGGGGGGGAGGGAGTTAGGCCCCCCCTTACCCACCCGCCGCCATTTTTTCCTCATAGACTTGCATTGCAATGCAAGTCTATGGGGAAAAAAATGGCGGCCGATCCAAAAATTTCCGATTTTTGGATCGGGATCGGACTCGATCCGGTCCGGGGGGCCTCCGATTTTGTCCGAACCGGTCCGGGACAAAATTGGAGGTCCCGATCCGGGTCCCGATCCGATCCGGGGGGTCCGTGCACACCCCTAAATGGAACCAATGACCTAGGGAGGTGGTGGGCTACTCCCACATTAGAGGCATTCAAGAGGCAGCTGGACAACCATCTGTCAGGGATGCTTTAAGGTGGATTCCTGCACTGAGCAGGGGGTTGGACCCGATGGCCTTATAGGCCCCTTCCAACTCTACTATTCCATGATTCTATGATACTTGTGTATCCTTATGACATCTTTTCGTTTTGAACAGAGTGCTAGACTAGTCTCTGTATACATGAAAATTGAATCTCCCTGAACTTTCCATTCAGTTGCCACAACCAAACTATTGTTCCCTTTGTTTTAAGCCATCCTGGGCCCAGCTTCTGGGGCCTTGAGTTCTTTGTTCCAGATCCTTTAACTGCCTTGGAATCAGCATTCTTTTCTTCTGCTTAGGCTGTGCCTCAGCTCTGAGAATAAATGTAGGGGCTCATTGACTTTTAATATCATCCTTGTGACTCTTTCCTGGCATTACTCTTTGCTGTATTCTAGGGTATCCCATATTTCTATGGCCAGAGTGCTCCACTTTCCGGCCTTGTTTGCCCTCCATTTGCCTTAGATACCCAGAGATGGAGTTTTACCTCTTTGGGGGTGTCTCTATGATGAAGCTTTGCTGCGGGGTGGGGACAATAAATCCCAACAGCAGGAGGAAGCATGGCCTATCCAGCTGGGAAAGGTACAACACCAGCAGCCATTCAGCTTGTCGAGCCCACCCCTACTCTCTGCCATGCCTTCCCATGCTTCCTGCATCCTACTCTGGGCTTTGATCCAGGAATGCCCACAGCCTCAACCCAAAGCAAGGTCACCACCGACAGGTGGAGGAAAGAAGATGGTGACCTCGAAGCAAATGAAAAAAGTCACAATAAGTCTGCACTTTGAAAAAGCGCAATATCAGGGGAACAGCCCATGGTGGCTGCGAAGGGGTGGCTGTGTCATATAAACAATGCAGCACCAACTCGCAGCCACAATGGGCTAACCAGAGCGTGTAGTATCTGCTTCTCATTCCATCCAACTAGCTTGTTTCCCAAACCTGAATGGGTGTATCTGAGATTTACCAGATCAAGAGAGAATAGAACAGCTTTAAAGGACAGACCCCGCTCAGGAATAGATTTGCAAGTCTTTACCAAGTGTTTGGGCTTCAAGAATTAAAGCATATAAGTAGTAGTCCCTGAAATTTCTCTCAAGCCAGAAAACATAATTATGGTATCAAAGAATATTTTTTTATTGCTCAAACAGTCTAAGAGAATAACAAGCTTTAGCTAAGATGCGACAGATCACAAACATCCCTAAATACACACAAGTTATAAGTAATAGAAGTGTAATGAAGATAGAAGCAAGCATGCTGATGACAGAGGACAGATCTAAACCAAGCAGGATATAGTGGTATGAAAGCGGTATATATAAAAGGCAGGGGCCACATTACTGTTTTATAGCGGTATTGAACTGCACTGACAACTGTTGGGGCCCATTAACATGGACCAGATACTGCTATAGCCTGCTTGGTGTGGCTCCTGCCTTTTATATACCGCTTTCATAGTGCTATATCCTGCTTGGTGTAGATTTGGCCATAGTCAAACCTAGGTTCCTCTCAATCTAACAGTCAATATCAAAGGTTCATAATTACCTAAATGGAGGGCATGGTGGGTGAAGCCAACCTAAACATGTATGATGGGTTCCTCGTTCTCCCAGGATCTCTCTCCCAAACTCTGGCCTTTTATAATTCTGATTATATAGTCTTCCAAACCTCTGCTCCACCATTTCCATAGCACCACCTTCTTCTTATTTAGTAAATGTTAATTTCCCCAATCTTAGTCTTTTCTTATATCCTAAATTGGGCCTCTTAGAACTGGCATGCTGACCCATGTACATGAAGATGCGCTAATCAAGACAATTTTCTCCTCGGTAATGAGTTTGCATGCACAGGTTTTTAAGAACAAAAATCTGTAAAAATAATGTTGATGTTTTGGGATTTTGAACAAGCATAACTTAATTTCTCCAGTTTAGAAGTAGCTATTCCCCATTGTAGAAGAGAATGAGTCTGCTGCGTGTGTTCCATACCTCTGCTTAAAGCCCCCTTTCAAACCTCATTGGATATGTGTGCATACGTGGAAGGTTTGTGTCTGTATGAACAAGGACACACAAAGTATGGGGTTAAACGTGGTTCATCCCTACACCCCCACAAGGGTGTTCCAGTATGACAAATTACCAAGGGTCCCAATTTTCATGACAGTCCTATACTACAGCAAATTTTGCCTGTTGATTTATCCTACCCTACAGCAAGCTCATAACAGGAGACTGAAGGATAGGGATTCAATTATTATATACGTTGTGTGTTTGTGCGTATTTACGATTTTCATCAAGCTCTTAAATTCTATTTACTTCTATTAATAGGCTACTATGCAGGTCAGTTACAAATGAGATTTCAATGGATTATTGTTAAATCTGAGTGTTGGGTCCTCTATGTTGCAGATTTATAATCCTTTGGCTGTTCCAAGTGTGATGATAAGATAAACGATTCTTTAGAGTATTGTTCCATCTTGCTTCTTGGGATCACCAGGCTGCAATGTAATGCTTGTGGGTCACTATCACTTGTACCCCAAGTCAAACATGGAAGAGGATCGCAGGGCTGTCATAGGAGGCTGATAACATAGAAATTATCATGGTGTTTTTATGGATTCTGATTCCAATTACCATTAGACTGATTCTGAACTAATGCTAGTCACATGGTTTTATTAATATGGATGTTCGTATGTCAATTGCCCATCAAGGTAGGTATTTCAAATGTGTTTTTTTGTATTACGTTTCATCCCCTCGTGTATGCTCTGATCTGGCCAACTGTATTATGTTCTCACCCCCTCATTTATGCTCCCATCTAGAGCTCCATTTACAGCATAAATCGATGTCTGGAGACCTGATTCCTGATGAACAAATGCAAAGTTCCAGGGGAAGATTGCATTTGACATGAAGAAGCCATTTACTTGGAATGAGGAAGGGCTGTGTGGTTTTTTTTTTTTAAAAAAAATACATTATATTTTAATGATCCAGGTGCTAACAGTTGATGGGTGATTTCAAGGCCCCTGCTTTTCCTTCTTGTGGATACCTATCTTTAAACTGGACTTGGACTGGGTAGCATTTTTAATGGAGGATGCCTTCAAAGAGAGGACTGTCCTTGGACAGCTTTTCAACTAAAGGGTTGTCCTCTGTGAAGTAGGACATCTGGACATCCTACTTTACAGGAAAACCTCACAGTGGTTAAGCCAGGGAAATGGGGAGAGAGACTGGAGTGCTGTAGGTGATGCTCAAGAGATAATGTGGAGAGATGAGTGATGGACCTATGGAGAAGAAAGGAGGATCTAAAGCCAAAGTCTGGGTGAAAATGTGCATAAGGCCTAGGAAGCCTTGGAGGGGCTGTGTTCTATGGGGAAAAGAAGGAAATTTGGAGGGCTGGTGACCATAGCATCTCTAAGCCTAGATTTTAATAAGGCTGAGTTTCTGTACTTTTACAACTTGCATAGAAAGGGAATAATGCCTGCCAATAGGGTGACCCTAGTTTGGAAACCAAAAAGGAGGGCAACGTGGTCGGCCCCCAAGGGAGCATCCCCACCAACATGTCTGCCCCAGGGGGCATGTCCAGCTCCAAGGGAGGGGGTGCCCACCTGAACATAGTCTTGGTCACATGTCTGATTTTACAGCACACAATTAAGATAAATCTGTTCTACATATAAGTGACACATCCAAGGGCTGAAACTGCTCAAGGTGCAAGACCCCAAAGAGGAGGTTTGAGAACCTGAGTTTGAAGGGTATGGCTCCAGTGGTTTTTTAAAAAAATTAATTTAAAACTTCAAATTTATAAAAAATCCTATAAATCAACAGATGAATAGATCTGCTTGAAACATGGCATGGCTAAAGCCCTATGTAAAAGCTATCATGTTGTCAAGTTTCAACTCTTTATCTTTAAAAATGATGTGGTTTTTTAAAAAAAACAATTTTAAAACCTCAAACTTTAAAAAAAAATTGCTAAAAATCAATGGATGAACAGATCTGCTTGAAATTTGGCATGGCTAAAGCTCTACCTAAGAGCTATAATAATGCCAAGTTTCATCTCCTTATCTTTAAAATGATGGGTTTAAAAATATATTTTAAAACCTCAACTTTTTAAAAATCCTAAATATCAACGGATGAACGGATCTGCTTCAAATTTGGCATGGCTAAAGCCATACTAAAGGGCCATCATGATGCCTAGTTTCATCACTTTATCTTTAAAAATGATGGAGCTGTATGCATTTTTGTTAATGCCCATTGACTATAAAGTAGAGCTGCCCTTTGGGTGGGGGGGAGGATGGGAAAAATCCATTTTTTTCTTCAAATCTCATAATTCCCCCCCCTTTCCAGATTTGTTACCAAAAATCCTGACATGTCCTGGTTTTTCCTGACATATGGTCATCCTAAATATAGGATCAGCTTTCTCTAATCCAGATGTTTTGGACTAAGACTGCCATAATCCATGGCAATTGGGTATGCTATCTTGGGCTGATGGGAGCTGTAGTCCAAAACAGCTGCAGGGTGCAAAGTTGAGGAAGGCTGAGCAGGATGAAGGAGGGAAGAGGTATGTGTGTGTTTGGATTGACTTGAACTAACCATCACATTTCTTGATTACAAGCTTCTAGTTCTGATCTAGTCACAATGTATGTGACTCAGAGATCTTACATCATTCTTTAAGTTATTTACTTAATTACGTTTGTTCATTCATAGCATGCCTTTGCCCCATGGAGCTCAAGATGGCATGGTTCTCTCCTCTTGTTTTAATCTCCCAACAATCCTGTGAATTAGATTAGGCTGACAGCGGGTGACTGGCCCAAGGTTACCCAGTGAGCTTCATGGCTGAGTGGGGATTTGCATCTGGGTCTCCGTGGTCTATGTCCAAGGAGACCCAGGGGGAATCTACCCACGTGGTTATAACGCTATAAAGCAGTCATCGTAACGTTGAAAAATACCTCGATGTAAAACATTTCGGGACACATTTTGTTATGGCAGCATTACGGCCGTTCCTCTCTCCCGTTAGTAGTCCATTAAGGCAGGGCACACTCTCTCACTACTGTGTCGTTTCTTTACCCGTCACTTGCTGCTACTGGATAATTACAGTGCCACACCCACTTCCTTCTAACCCCTCTGTCTTTCCCCTCCTTTTTTTTTTAAAGAAAATCTGTCTCTGATTGGATAACAGTGCCAGTTTAAAAAAAGAGCAAGATGTCACGATAATGCTGAGCCAAGTCACATGCTCCATGTTGCCACGATTTATCAGAGGTAAGAAACAATTTATATTTTGGGAGACAATACTAAAAAATGATGACGAAAAGACCTAACAGTCAGTGTGTCATTGAGTAGTCATTACCCTAAATTACCGTTGTATAACTCGAGTGTAGATTCCTCCCCACTACACTACATGTTAAAACTAATGGACAGACCGAAAGGTGTGTGCGTGTGTGAGAGAATTTCTGGCCTCTTACAGACTGAGTGCATTATGTGCCCATTATTCCAAGCTGAAAATGGGATATAATACTATTACTGCTTTAGCAGAAACGGGTCCTTCAATACGTACTTCTAGACACTAATAAATGCCTTGCATGAATGGACTTATCAGAGCCATTAGCAGCTCTTCAGATACACTCCACCACCAGCTTTAATGTTCATGTAAGTGAAAACAAACCTCAAGAAACACTAGAGTACTGCTGATGTTGGAATGACAACCTATACTTAAAATGATGAAAGCATGTACTTAGTGTGGAGCTGTGCACCATAGACTATATGCTCTTCCTAGGCATTATAAGAAGAACAGCACTTTGTCATACAGTCCAAGTGCCCCGACATACCAGGGATCGTCACTATCTTCTGGGACCCATCCCTGGCAAATCACTGCCCTTATTTTGTCTTTTGGGGATGCTTGTTTATTGTTTATTGGTGTGCGCACAGACACATTAGAGTGCAGTAACTTCCATTCCACATATACACCCCATAACTGCCTAGCCTGAATATTTTTGCCTAGCCAGAATGTTCTGTACCAGAGGACTGGAAGATGGCCAATGTAACACCAATATTTAAAAAGGGATCCAGGGAGGGTATGTGAAATGACGAACCAGTTAGCTTAACGTCTGTTCTGGATAAATTGGTTGAAAGCATAATTAAAGGTAAAATTAGTAAGCATATAGAAGGAGAAGCCCTGCTGAAAAAGAATCAACATGGTTTCCGCAAAGGTAATTCATGTGTCACTAAGCTTTTAGAGTCCTTTGAAAGTCTCAATAAACATGTAGACAGGGATGATCTAGTAGACATTGTTTACTTGGACTTCCAAAAGGCTTTTGATAAATTCCTCACCAAAGACTCCTGAGCAAACTTAGCAATCATGAAGTAAAAAGTGATCCTCTTATGGATCACTTAACTGGTTAAAGAACAGAGAGCATCATAAAACAGGGGGGGGGGAATCATGTTTCCTTACCGTCGCTTCTCTGCCCCCGCATTTGTCCCTCATTACTTCCTCATTCTGCCCTTAAGGGAAAGAGGAAGTAAACAAAGATCACATGACCCATTCAGGGGTTGTTTGTATTGTGCCGCTTTGCCTGCACACAGCAGGAGGTTCATCAGATGAGTGTCTTATTGCATGCTTGTTACTGCCCACTTACTGATGTGCGTGCGTCCTTTAAATGACGATGTCTGCCTCCCACTCCTTCCACTCATTTTTCCGTCACAAAATAGACCCCTTTTAATTCAACTGTTTTTTTAGAATGGAATGTGCTGCGATCTCCTGCTGTATGCAGGAAAAATGGTGCAATACAAATGCCCCCTGAATGTGCCATGTGGTCTTTGTTTGCTTCCTCTTTCCCCTCAGGGCAGAATGAGGAAGTAATGAGGGACAACTTAGGGGGCAGAGAAGCAACGGTAAGGAAATGCAATTTCCCCCCATGTGATGATGTTCCATCCTTTTTTTAAAAAAAGAGTCAAATTAAAAGGGATCTATTGTGCTAAGGGAAAATGTGCGGGAGGCGGACAGGAGGCGGACGGGAGGTGGATGTTGTCTAAAGGATGCGCATACATCTGTAAGTGGGCAGTAGCGAGCGTGCAATAAAACGCTCGTCTGATGAACCTCAGAAAGATGACAGTAGGAACTAAAGGGCGACTAAAATTATCAAAGGGCTGAAGCAATTCCCCTATGAAGGAAGATTACAACCGCTGGGATTGTTTAGCTTGGAAAAAAGCTAAAGGGAGTAAGGGAAGACAGAGGTGTACAAAATTATGAGAATGTGGATAGGGAGTCATTTTTCTCCCTCTCTCATAATACTAGATTGGTGGGAGATTCAGGACAGATAAAAGGAAATACTTCTTCGCAAAGTGCATAGTTAAACTATGGAATACACTACCACAAGATGTAGTGATGACCACCAATTTGGTTGGCTTTAAAAGGGGATTAGACAAATTCCTGGAGGAGAAGGCTATCAATAGCTATAGGTCCTGATGACCAATTGCTTGGGAACATGGGTGGGAAGGTACTATTGCACTCATTGCCTGCTTGTGGGTTTCCCATGGGCAGCTGGTTGGCTACTGTGTAAACAGAACGCTGGACTAGATGGACCCCTGGTCTGATACAGTATGGCTCTTCTTATGTTCTTGCAGCTATTCTGTAATCTGTACAATTGACAGCATAATCCTGCACTGAGAAGTTAATTTCACTGAGTTCAATGGGACCTACCCCCAAGTAAATGGCTATAGGATTGCAGTCCAAATCAGTTGTGCAACATTTTAAAAATAAAATAAAATATACTTTCTCATTTGGAGTACCCACTTTTCCCTCAGAGCCTATCTACACAGTCCCTTGGAACGTTTCAAATAGTATTTTAAAATGTTCCAAATAGGTGCGTTCTAAAACATCTTAGGCCACATTAAGGAGTACTCAAGTTACAGGAGAAAAAATCTTCAATCTTTAAAGCAGTGTGTGTGGTCACTTTCTGTTTCGTTTTTACAATGAGTTTAGGGCAAGGCATTGTGGGCGTTGTAGTTCAGTCACCCACTTCCTCCTTAGTTCCTCTGTCATTCCCTAGCTTTCAATAAGTATAGGGCTAAGAATTGTGGGTGTTGTAGTTCACTCGCCCACTTCCTCCTTAGCCCCTCTTTTCCCCCCACCAATCAACTGCTAAGCATTTGGGCACCAGTAAACAAAGCACTGCCCCCATGAATCACAAACGGTAAGGAAGTACACATTATTTTACTTAAAATGATTTAAGTGAAACCGTTGTATATAGCTGAAGTGAGTTTTAAAAAACCTCGGGTATCTATCGTTCAAGGGAGTGCATCATGTGGCCCAAAGAGTTTTCGTAACCCTTATAAAATGTTAAAAACCTAGCATGTAGATTGGCTCCCAGAGTACCATTCCTGCCAAAACATTGAAAAGTCTAACAAAGTCAGATTTTGTGACACTGTCGCTTCTTCTTAACAAAAATCTGGTGACCATTGTTAAATTCCACAGTGGTTTTGACAAATCTGCATGTGTCATGCTCATATTAACAAAGAGTGCATATTCTTGTGATATTCTTTGTGACCTTCTGTTTCTTTTATATATATTCAAACCTCAAAAAGCTTGTATGGACATCATATTTTGCCACATCTAATTCACTTGAGGGCTTACTGCATCATGGATTTTATAAAAGTCATTGTTATGCTCAGGTTTGCACTGCTTCACGGGTTTAAAGCTGTGGCCATGTATTTTTTTCTCACAAGAATGAATGTGGCCGGGTTCAAAAAGATCACAAAACAGCAGCTTTGAGCATTTGGAACAAGTGGCAAGAGAAGCAAGAGGAATTTACATTTCCTCTTCCATCGAAACAAATCCTCTTCTTTGCAGTTTAACTTTGAATCGAAAAGCTGGACTTTGAACTTGGATGGTTCTTGCCCTTCTCTGAAATCTCTCAGCTTGCCCACTGCTTTGCCTTCTGGGTGTGTTCTACACATTACAAGCCTTCTCATTAAAATGGTAATTTCCTACATCAGGTTTTGACTTTTCTTTCCTGTGGCCATTTCTTTCCTTTTCCCAGCAAGATAGAATGCAAAACATGTCTTTCCAATTGGGGCCAGCATCTCATCACTTCTGAAGGCTGCTGTTTCCTTTCTGCAGCTGCATCTCTCGGCTGGGCAGCAACTCAAGTGGCTGGCTTGTTCTCTCTCCTGCCTTCAATTTTTGATGCTGGGCACAAAGTCCTCTCATCCAGATGACCCATCATCATCATCATCATCATCATTATCATCACCATCCATTTCACTGGGATGTTACGCTCATATATATTTACTGCAGAATGACTTTGCCTTGAAGGTTTGCTTTTAAAGCCAATTACATTGTGTTGGCCTTAAGCAGAGCTCCTCCCCCCGCCCTTTAATGTTGCATTGGGCTGCTTTGCACATGACAGCCATAATGGGTGCAGTCACAGTCCCTCCAAACCACCCCCCCCATATTTTATTAATGCAGAGCAGAATGGTTCTAACATAGCAAACAGCTGAATGCTTTTTCCTCAAGGAAAAACAAAAACAGTTGACTTTGGCCCTTTCCGCACCATAGGGGCGGAGAGCGTGGGAAGCTGGGAAACCCGGAAGTGCTTACTTCCGGGTCCGGCATGCAGAGGCTGCACCAGAATGTGATGGCCATTTTTTTTTTACTGATCCGCGGAGGAGCGCATGAGTGCCCCCGTGCAAAAGGTTAGTTAATAATAATTTTAAAAACCTGCACGCGATTCAGCCCCCCTCCCCCCCGCCATCCTGAGGATGGCGATTTTGCAGTCCCCCCTCCTGATGGCCTCTGTGGCCATCGGTGCAGCTGCGCTTACTCACAGGTAAGTGCGGTTGCTCCCAGGATGGGCGGCCACACCAGCCGCCGAACTCGCTTCCCTCCCGGGAGCAGGGAATGAACCGGGATGATAGCGTTCCCTGAACTCCCGGGCAAATGGAGGGCTAGCCCCTGCCTGCTTGCAGGATGCTCTGTGCCCCGAGGAAAATGGCTGGTGCGGAAAGGGCCTTTGTGTCCTGGTATTTATCTTAATTTTAAGTGTAAGCTGCTAGCCCTCATGGTTGCAAAAATAATCTTGGCAATGGAATGACTTTATGTGCAGATTGGATGGAAATCAAATGGCAGATTGCTTGTTAATGTTTCGTTATTTCTTTGAGGGATGGACTCAAAAAGTGGCATTTATAGGGATGAGAAGAGTACACATGATTAAATTCCACCTTCCTTTTCCCCTTTCATTTCCTTTTCATTTCCTGTTTTATTCTTAAGGGTAGCTGTTGTAATGAATTGTAGAAGCCACAATAGGAAAAATCTTTTACTGTGCTTGAAGCTCTTTTATAAACATTCATCAGTTCACAAACACTTAGGTTGCAATCATATACATATTTACCTGGGAGTAAGTGCCATTGAATTCAATGGTACTTCTAAGAAGCAGACATGCATAGGACTGTGCTGTTGCAATAATCTACTGACAAGATATGATAATATGATATTTAATATAGTATGTAAATAGAGAACATAATGTTTTGTCTTTTGTTTGTTTTTTAATCTGAGTAACTGAGGAATATACATTGGATAATGGAACTGACTAAAGAATCCCAGAAGAAAGCCATTTCATAGGTTACAGCAAAGCCTTTGATAGCGTAGATCACAAAAAGCTGTGGAGTGTTTTAAAAGAAATGGAGGTGCCACAACATCTGATTGTACTGTTGCGTAATTCATTATCTGGGCAAGAGGCCACGGTAAGAACAGAATATGAAGAAGCAGAATGGTTTTACGTTGGCAAGGGCGTGAGACAGGCATGTATAATGTCAACCTTTTTGTTTACTTTCTACGCAGAACATATCACACGGAAAGCAGGCTTAGATCAAGATGAAGGAGGGGGTCAAAATCGGAGGGAGAAATATAAATAATTTAAAGTATGCAGATGACACCGTATTATTAGCAGAAACTACCCATGGTTTGCAATGGATGCTGAGGAAGATTAAGGAAGAAAGTACAAAAGCGGGACTTCATTTGAACATCAAGAAGACTAAAGTGATGGCAACGGAGGGCTTACGTAATTTTAAAATTGATAATGAGGGAATTGGACTAGTCAAGGATTATCAATACCTTGGCACAGTTATGAAACAAAATGTCCTCAAGCACCAATCTACATGGTCTTCTCTCCATTCCCCAGAGTTTAACAATGGATATATGTAATGATAGGTTGAATATTTAATTTACTCTGCCAAAGAAGGGATTTTTGGGGTGCAGATTCCCCTTAGAGAAAACCACTGCAAAGAAGCTGCCCTAACAGTAACTGAAGCTCATGCTAACTTTTTTGGCATCCATAACTTTGGTAGCAGAAGGTTAACCAGGTGCAAAGAAAACCTGGCAATATCTGTACAGGAGAGTGGTCACCTGTTGTCTGAATGGGACCCAGGAAGGAGCAGTCAGAATATGGCACGCTATCTGTCCTGCTGCGCTGTACATAAGAATTAAGGAGAGCTGTTTTGGAGGAGACCAAAGGCCTGTCTAGTCCAGCAACTGGTATACAGAGGCATACTGCCTCTGATATTAGAAATACTCTGATATTGCATTATTAAAGGTAAAGATACGAAGTCTGGGCCCAGATCTTCACCAAGCAGGATATAACACTTTGAAAACCTTTTGAAAATGTTGTGTGGAATGTGTCCTGGGACCAAACAGTGGTCAAAACTGTTACAAACCGTGATAAAGCAGTAGTGTAGATACTGTCTGGGCTGCAACCTGCCAACCCTAGAATTTTGGGGGGTGGGGATTTGCCAGTTTTGTTACCAGTTCCTGAATCAATTAACTCCTCCTGGACATTATTTCTGCCTACTCAAAAAATTGCAAGACTAACAGTTATTTGCAAACAACAGCATCAAATACTTAGAGGTGAATAGAGCTGGCACTTCCAGCCCTCTCCTCGCTGATGAGATTTATTGTGCCTTTGAATGCACGTCGCGCAGACAACAGCAGAATAGTGATGTCCAGAATAGCACTACCTAGGGAAAACTGAAGCTGCCATTGATCACCTGTGAATAAGATAAAAGCCAGAGGGACATTTCTCTTCTGCAAATAAATTGGCGTGAATATCCAATAAAACCACCTTACACCTTCTCCCAAAGTGAATTCTCACTCCCAAATAGGATGACAATAGGCATGAATGCAAATGAGGGAGACATCACAAATCTGGGCTATAGGAGCAATCAACTTCATTTATTACAATTGTATCCTGCCTCTCCTCTATGGAGCTCAAAGCAGTGTATATGAACCCAACCCCCCATTTTATCCTCATGACAACCCTGACTGGTCTAAGGTGACTTAGTGAGTTCTGTGGGGGAGTAGGGATATGAATTTAGGTCTTCTGCACCCTAGTGTGACACTCTAACCATTACCCCATGTTGGCTCATCCTCTGTGCCTTTAAACTAGATCTAGCTGAATTATTCATCCCACGTTCCGGGTGCTGGGTTGTGAAAATGTCAAGGAAGGCTTGCCTCATGTTTAGAGTGGGGTGACATCTTAGTAATTTTTGTTGGGATGGGGTCTGTTAGCTACTACATCACAACAGGTATGGAGCATTGGCATTTGCCCACACAAAAAGCTCTAAGGGCTGAGAAGGAAATAAAAGTGTGTTCTATTTAAAAGTGTATTTAAAAAAAAGAATTGATTGGGCTCAGGTCTGCACTGGACCTTTGCCTTCTTACTTCGAAGGAAGCCCTTCTCCTGGATGCTAAGGGTGCTTCCAGATGAGGCTTTTATCCTGCAAACATCTGCCTCAAACACAGCATTTTCCAGGGGGACCAGACAACATTGTCTTCCTGTGCTTTTCCACCACTTCTTTCATCTTTTTTCTTACCAGAAAAAAACCCATTAAGGAAGAAAAGCTGGAACAGGGGACAAGGCCTTTTGGTTAATAGCACCCAAAGGGTCTGAGGACAGGCTGCAGTCGCTCAGTTACTTCACTTTATTATCTAACATGATTATCTTGTTTCTTTAAAGAAGAGATGGGTGCAAAATGAGAGGTGGCGGGACGTAATGGGCATGGTTAAAGTAGAAGAAGACGTGGGCATGTGACTACCCAAACATGCAGGAGATTCGTTTAGGTTCCCCACACTGCTGGGCTAAGGTGATGTCAAGGGGCCCAGGTTTTCCATGCTCTTGATAGCTGTATAAAAGAGAAAGTCCTTTTCCCTAGTTGGTTAGATGAAGAAGGGGTTTCAGCAGGTAGAATATTTTCTTCGCTCTTTCTCTCCTCCCATCTTTGCTTGACACACTCAACAGCATTTCCTCTTTGGTACGGCTATTTGTGCATCAGGTCACACTGCTTAAGACACAGACTTCAACTGATGGAGGTAAACATTAGCATCTTTACCTGGCAGGGATTCGTCTGCTAAAAAAAAAAGAAAAAGGGTCCATTCTACTCCATAAATAAAGTTTTAGAGCCAAAGTAGGTAATTGGATCTCCTGTCATAATTAATTTCTCGAAAAAGCAGCTGCAACGTTTGTTTTCCCTAATGGGGTAAACACCAATTTCAGAAGCATGGAAGGGGAATGGTTTTTCATCAGATATGTGGCTCAGGGGAATGGGTTAAATTCCCCTCCTCTAGCAGGGCCATCATGATCTGAATTAGAGCCCCCTCTGCTGCTTTCTACCAAAATTGAAAGATACAAAAGATCTGACCATACATCTCCATAGGTTGGCCTCTTTGTTAATATGTGTTGCAACTTCAGAAATGTGAGTCATTTGCTGAAATTCCTACTTCTAGAGGTATTCCGTCCTGTTTTCAGATTTGGTCATCCTGAACCTGTAGAGCAAGGGTGGGGAACCTGTGGCTCTCCAGATAGTCTTAGACGACAACTCCCCTAATTCCTGATCATTGGCCATACTGGCTGGGGCTGAAAGGAGTTAGAGTCCAGCAACATCTGGAGTGCCATAGGTACCCCCAGCCCTTCCTTAGGGTTTTGAAGTGACCAGACAAAAGTCCTAATCTTCCCTTGTTGCTTTAATGACTGCATGATATGTAGGAACCAGTGATGGAGAGAATAACATTTTTACCCTCTAGCAAGGCATAGCTAGAGTGGCCCATTGAAAAGTTGGTGACAGTCATCTCCCCTGACTATAGTTCACTTGGAAAAAGAGATGTAGCAATGGAAGGAGATCACTAAACCCTTTCTCAGCAGCCTCCAGCTTGTTGCAGATCATCTGCTTTATCCGACGCCTTATGGTTGGTTGCTGTATTACTCCAGCAGCATGGAATAACCAGTGAAACGCTGCTGCTTCTAGTGCTGGTGAGCAACATGAGATGTCCCAGACCAGGCAGGAGGAGCCAGTACTCTGTTTCCTCCCTGTAAAGGTCAGGCTCCTTTGAGAAATGGACTGGAACAACTTTCCCCAACCTGGTGTCCTCCAGATGTGTCGGAGTGCAACTCCCCTACTTTCCTCCAGGCAGGGAGGTGTAGTCCAACACAATGATGGTCTTGGCACTTCATGAAAATTGCAAGCAATAATAATAATAATGATAATAATAATAAATAAATAATTTATTACCTGCCTCTCCCTCCGGATCGAGGCGGAGAACAACACCAAATATAAAATACACAAAACTGATTAAAAGAACATAAAACCAATACATTATTAAAATACCAATAAATACTAACAAAACACTTAAAATTCATCTGGGTAGGCCAGCCGGAAGAGATCAGTCTTTATAGCCCTTTTGAATTCTTGAAGACTGATCACTGATCATTTCATTAAAAACAACAACAAATCCCTGTGTTAAATTGCTATATCCTGATAAGTCTAGGTTCATAGCTGTACAATGAAATACAGTGATCGTTAACCACTTTTGAACATCATTGTGTTGCAACAGATAAATCTATGAAAGGATCATCTGCTCTTCTATAACAACAGCTAATAAATGCTACTATGGGCAACACCAATAATATAAGGCTGGCTTGGGAGGATGATTTCAAAATTAAAATTGATAAACATAAATGGTTGAAAGTGTGGTCTCAGCTAGGGCTGGTAACAGATCTGGATCTGGATCCTGAATCCAGACTAGATCGGGTGATCTGGACCTCCCAGATCTGGACCTGAACCGGATCGGGGAGAGGTCTGGATCATTCTGGACTGGATTGGATAATTCCAGATCGATCTGGTGATCCGGGGCCCACTGGCCTTCCAGGTCCCTGGGTGCCGGCTGCACAGCCAGCACCCAGGGATGCCAGGCTGGCAGTGAGTCCGTTGGACTCACTGCCTTCCCCCACTCTCCCTACTTATCTGCTGCCTTGTCATCATCATCACTGTCCGCTGCTGCTGTCCTCTGGCCACTGCTGCTTCGACTGTACTGAGAGCCAGGCCTTGCAGTCTGGTTCTCAGTATAGCAGAAGCGGCGGAGGCCAGTGGATGGCAGCAGCGGACAGCGGCGTTGACAAGGAGGCAGCAGGTAAGCAGGGAGAGTGGGGGGAGGGCGGTAAGTCCTTTCCCCCATAGACTTGCAAGTCTATGGGGAAAAGGAGGGTCTCCGGATCCGGATCTGGACCTGGATCCGAATCCGAATCACAGCCCTAGTCTCAGCCACCTTTAAAAACAGCTTGAATTCAAGAAGCGGCTCTTAAAGTGCTCTTCTGATGGCTCCAGACACCTCTAAAATTACATCCTATTGATAAATCTGTTCCACCACTTTGCTGGAGTGGTTGTAACATAATAGGTTCTTTTATGCATATGCGGTAGGCATGTAAGCTGGCAAAAAGGTTTGGGGAGCTGCCTATGGGAAAATTTCCGACATTACAGGGCAACTGTTGTTTCCCACCCCAGCCCAGGCTCTTCTGTCCCTTACGGACCATTTAGATGTCCCTATAGTCCACAGAGAGTTGGTCACTCTGCTATTAATGGCTGCGTGTATGGAAATTGCAGCTCAGTGGGAAAGTGTTAATAATCTTTCTGTACAAAGGTGGGTGGTGAGAGTGCGGAAAATTGCCTTGTCAGAAAAATTAATGCAACACAGTAAACCTGTTTTTTTGTTCTAGTATAGACAAGTTTAAGGGGGTATGGTCCCCTTTCATTATACATATCCACCAACCCTTACCTCATTTTTCTCCTCCAATCACCCATGTTTCCCTGTGGAAGGGCTCTGTAAAACAGTTAGATATGGAAGGTTGAAAGACTGTAACCATATTTCTAATTCAGTGGATTAGACCTATTCAGCATTTTAGACAAGGCATTTTTCTTCTTTTGTGTGTGTTATTGCCACATTGAGATAGTGTAATGTTGAATTCAGTTTTGATCATAATTAGTTTGTTTCTTTTCAGTCTGTTAATACATTTGTTAACAAAAAGAAAAAGAAAAAAGGTTTATAGCTATGGGTGGGGGAGAATTTATTCGGGTTCACTTTTTTATGTGAGATTTTCCAGTTCACATCTCCCAGAATGCAATTTGTGGTCGGAAATTTGTATATTTCCAAGTTGGTAATGTGTTCCACAAAACTAAACAAAACAATGTGTGAGGAAAATATGTACATTTCTAAAATGCACACAAATATGCTTTAGTCAAAGTATACAGTTGAGAAAATGTGCACAAAATGCATACAAATTTCTGGGTGACCCCCCCCCCTCCGGGCACTCCAAAGCTCACATAGAACTGGGAGGGAATGAGCTTGGTCGTGGAAAAATGAGAACATCTCAAAACTGAGCTTGATAGGTTACCCATTCCTAAATATGGCTAGTGCTAATAGTTGAGACCATTGGAATGATAATGCAGAAAATAAACCTAGCCTGGCCTGCTTCTGAGTCTTGATCATCAGTTTAACTGGCCAGAGGTGAAGCCCTTTCGCAGCACAGAAAGACACATTTTCACCAGCTAATGTCTGCAGGTTGAGCAGCTCTTGAAAGCACAGGAACAAGGGCTGCATAAAATCTGTGCAGCCCTCTCTGTCTTATGGCTCAGGCAACCTCTTTTTCACACGTGACTTCAATAGGGTGTTATTGTTTAATGGAAGGAGTAGAACTGGGGCAGGGAGCAAGCCTGAATGAGGCAACAGGGCTCGACTGCTCTTACTATCCTTGCCAGAGAAGAAGAAGAAGAAGAAAATTCTACTGGCAAATGAACGCTTTTCAAAAAGGTTGAATCCAACCTGGCCACAAAGCTTTGCTCAGCTTTGCCCCAGTGGAAACAGCTTCCAGATGTTGCACATACAGTAAAATAAATAAATAAATAAACCCAACAGTTGGAACCCTTTGAATATTTTGTCATTGCAGAGGATGGATAATTAGGCAATTGTGCTCCTGACTTTTTCTCCTTGAAGGTTTGATACTTGAGAAATTGATTCCACTTTGAAGACACACACATGGAAGAAAGGTATATACATAACCCTGCTGTATTAACAGGCACAGGAGGGAATGAAATAACAATTTGAAAGCTGTCTTGCAGGAAGTTAATTACATGCTCCTGTCAGCCCCAAAACCCCGCTGACAAAAGAGGCTGCCCAGTGCGTCTTTGAAAAGATCTCTGTATTGTCTGCACCACCTTCCAATCAGCCTCTACTGGGAGCAGGCATGGTTGTTGTTTTTTTTATCAGGTGCCACTGCAGGGTTCAATCACTCTGTGATTTACTTGACCTCAAAGGAAGTAGAGGCAGAACAGGGAGAGGGGATCTTTGTTGGCAGGTGGGGAAATGTATACTCCTTTGCTTAGGCTGACCAGATAAAATCCAGGTCAGGGCTCATGTAACTTTAACAGTTGTAGAGAAAAGGGAATTTCAGCCGGTGTCATTTGTATGCAATTAGTTCCTGGTGAAATTCCCTCTTCATCACAACAGTTAAAGGTGCAGGCACTATACTAGAGTGACCATATACAAAAGAAGGCAGGGCCCCTGCAACTTTAACTGTTGTGATGAAGAGGGAATATCACCAGGAACTAATTGCATATAAATGACACTGGCTGAAATTCCCTTTTCTCTACAACTGTTAAAGTTACATGAGCCCTGACCTGGATTTTATCTGGTCAGCCTACCTTTGCTGCTTTGGAATGTTTAAAGTAACAGGCAGTTTGTCTGGGGTGACACTTGGTGCCTCTAACGCCAAAACCTATGGGTAGCTTGGAGAGCTGTTCCCAGAATTGCCAGGACTCCATGGTCCTAACACCCTAATTAGAAGAATGAAAATGTTCTTCAGATGATGGTGGCCTGTGCTTCCTAGTTCAGCCTTTAATGCAAACTGCTAAATCATTATTTGGATCAGTGTCGCCCATATTATGCTCTGGGGGAACCTTGAAGTTCTTTATCAGGGGGCTCCTCAATGAGAAGATTAGTAGTGGTGGTATCGTCTCCTGTAAGGTGCATCCACAGGCAAAGAATGTTCTATGTTACCCTATCCGCTTGTGTGGAGTGATGGTGAAGCTCAGTAGACCTGGCCAGCAGCCTGGGTAAGCTGTGTATGATATAGAACATTCCCCAAAATCCTCTGCAATGTACAGTGTCTTCTTGATAGACAAGATGACATGGAATGAGTTTCCTGGAGCTATAATATTGAAAAACACTGATTTATAGTACATGTAGCTCGGATTTTCACCAAAGACCCTAGACTAGGCTGACCAGATAAAATCCAGGTCAGGGCTCCTGTAACTTTAACAGTTGTAGAGAAAAGGGAATTTCAGACAGTATCATTTGTATGCAATTAGTTCCTGGTGAAATTCCCTCTTCATCACAACAGTTAAAGGTGCAGGCATTATACTAGAGTGACCATATAGAAAAGAAGGCAGGGCCCCTGCAACTTTAACTGTTGTGATGAAGAGGGAATTTCACCAGGAACTAATTGCATACAAATGACACTGGCTGAAATTCCCTTTTCTCTACAACTATTAAAGTTCCATGAGCCCTGACCTGGATTTTATCTGGTCACCTTACCCTAGAAACTACAGTCATTCAAAGCACCTAGCATCTTGAATAAATAATTCTTTCTTTAAGAGCTCTGTTTTTTCTCAACTCTGATGGAACACTACACATTTAATATGATTTTAAAAAGAAAGCATAATAATGTCACGGTGTACAGACAAACATCCACCTGCTTGCCTCCCAACCAGCCATTTCTGGTGCTCAGATACGAGTTTTCCATCCTCTGTCAATATTCAGAAATGAAATAAAATAGGCAACCAGAACAGGCAACGGAAATTAGCTCTGCTTTCCAGGTGGATCTCTGTCAATTTAGATGAATTCGCAAAGCTAAGCCATTAGTCAAGCCACACAGATGCTTCAAAGGTAATATATAAAATTAACATTAAATTCTCACCAGTGTCTTGGTACTGATTGGTGATAGGAAACAAAATCTACAGTACAGAGGAGGTGGGGGGAGGGGAAAGGAAGTGCGGCACTCAGCTCCGCTATGCTAATTTGGCAGCCAGATTGTATTGCTTTGTATTTCCCCTCTTTTCTGAATGAAAAGACGTTCGGGGCAGCTTTCCAGGGTCAATTTCCTTGTGAGGAAAGCGCCCTGGAGGCTTGTAGTGTCTCTGTAATATTTGCAATATTCAGGTGGAGAGCAAGCAGTCCTTCTCCCAAAGCAATATCAGTCCAAACTAGTACCAAATATCGTAGACATAGAGGCCTCTTCTTCTACATGGAAACCTCTTAGGAACCTACAGCCGGCTTCAAACTGTTCCCCCCCCCACCCCCCCGGCTGAATTTCTGTGGTAGAAAGAGTAAATAAATACACAAAGAAAACGTGTTTGGTCTGGAAAGATATATCTGGACTAGTTGCCATTCATCTGGTGCCATTAGTCAGAACCCTATTATGTACCAGGAAATTGGGACGTGGCTGTAGCTCAGTGGTAGAGCACATGGTTTGCATGCAGAAGGTCCCAGGTTCAATCCCCAGGATCATCCAGTGATGGCTGGGAAAGAATCCAGCCGGAAACCCTGCAGAACAGCTAGCAGTCAGATGGACTCATGTCTGACTCAGTATATAAGGTAGCTTCCTATGTACTTAAATGGTAAGTCATGGAAATGTTGTGTCTTTGTGACAATATGTATGAACCTAATCTTGACCAAATGAATACATTACATTTGCATGACTCTGTTTTAAAATCAAATGGATGTTCTTTTCAAACATGATTTTGACTCAAACTAGACATGGCAGCAGCAGACACTAATAATAATAATAATAATAATAATAATAATAATAATAATATTTTTACCCGCCTCTCTCTCAGGATCAAGGAACATTGATACAAATGACATAAAATACATAAAACTGATAAAAAAAACATTTAAAATTAATACATTATTAAAATACAGATAAAACTCTTAAAATTTGACTGGGTAGGCCTGCTGGAAGAAATTGGTTTTTATGGCTTTCTTAAAGTCAAAAAGACTATTAAGTTGATGAATCTCCTCCGGCAGGCCATTCCACAGTCTGGGAGCTGCAGAAGAAAAGGTCCTCTGGGTAACAGTTGTCAGCCTGGTTTTTGCCGACTGTAGCAAATTCTTCCCAGAGGACCTAAGCTTGCGGGGTGGATTGTATGGGAGAAGGCAATCCCGCAGGTAACCTGGACCCAAACCATGTAGGGCTTTAAAGGTAATAACCAACACTTTGTATTTCACCAGAAAACTAATTGGCAGCCAGTGGAGTGATCTTAAAGCTAGTGTAATTGCATTTAACATGCAATCCTATGCATGGTTAGACAGAAAAGCCCCCCCCCCAACTCCCTCCATTCCTCAGCCAGCAATTCTGAATTCAGTATCACTTTAAGAACCATCAACACATTACATGCTCTTTAACATTAAAACATGAAGTCACCAAACAAAATTGGTTGTCAATAATAGGCCTGTTTGCACTTAATAGCAACACATAGGTTGTTTAAACCATGAGTTGTTGGGTCCATGTTGCAGCCTCCTGAGTACTCACCACTTCTTCTTTGAATTAGCTTTCATCAACAACCCAGGAATGCCATGTTCCTGGGTTATTTGATGCAACATGCAAACCCAGAAACCAGGATTGCTGAGGGACAAACAGTTCAGCGTTTGAATCCATGGTGGGTGTGTTCGGACGACATTTTAGACAACACAAGGGTTAATAACACATTGACTATGCGTTATTTTGCCGGTGAGCGCCACATGACATGTTGCCCCTCCCCCCATCGCACAGCTGAAAGTCTGGGCGTCCTTCTGGGCTGCTGCGTCTCCTCCCTCCCCCCCCCCGCCCTCAGTCCTCCGGCCGTATCCCATCATGCACCGCAAGTTCTGCCGGCTGTATTTCTTCACACAAACTACAATTAACTTCTGGAATTCACTTTCACATGGTGATGACTGCTAGCTTAGATGCATTTTAGTGCAATTCTGTACAGGTCTATTCAAAAGTAAATCCCATTGAGTTCAGTGGGGGAACTCTCAGGTAAATGAGTATAGGATGCCCTTTTTAAAGTTTTAGATATATTCATGGTCTGTCAACAGCCACTAGTCATGGCCATATTCAGAGGTAGCACATCGCTGAATAATGGATGGTGTAGACAAACAATGGGGAAGGGATGTTGACTTTGTGGCTTTCTTGTTGACTTCTTGAAGGCATCCGGCCAGCTAGTGTAGAAACAGGAAGCTAGATGAGAAGGACCTTTCATTTGATCCAGCAGAGATTTTCTTAAGGTGCCCTTTTTGTGCCCTTGTCCAAATTGTGCTTGGGGCAGATTGCCTGTTACTCACTTCTTCTTTAAGGAGCTTCTCATTTCCAGAAGCTCCTGCTGCTTTTCACTAGGTACTGCAGATGAATTGCGAAGGGCGATCTCCTACATTTCTGGGGCTTGCGGTGAGAAAAATGTTGGTGATATTTAATGATATTTGTCTTGATTCCCTCAGCAACGCATCTTGAAAGAAGCCTCATCGCGGTTGGGATTGATGGTCTGCGCTCATTCAGAAGTGAAATGTTACTGGCTTTTTTGTCTGGGCTCATCTATGCCGAGTCTTTGTTTAAAAAAAGGTGACGCTGACATTTCCTATTGACTGCTTCAGAGACCTTTAATGGAGAAGTTGCAGGCAGTGCAGGACACAAGATTTTAAAAATATAAATTCTTCCTTATTCATATAACATTCATTCCTTTGACTGAGTGTTATATGGTCTGCTCATTTTAGCTTTTCTTTTTAAAAAAAGGTGCTGTAAAAATGTTAAAAATATGAAAACAATCAGCCCAGAGAACAAAAATCTAAAGCAGGTTTTGCTGATTGATATGATCAGGTCTCTACCTTGTGAGGGCACAGATCCATAAAGTACTGGAGGGGTGGGCTGACTTTCCTCTTGTGTGGTCCAATCCCTTTCATTTTTTTCTTCCTTTCTTATTACTATAATCTCCATTCTCCACCAATGTGTTTTCAATTTGCAAAGCAAGAGTGCATACTTGGGATCTCTTAACAAATAAGGCAGCCTTCCTCAACCTGGTGCCCCTCCAAATGGGTCAGACTACAACTCCCATCACCCCAGCCAACAGGGCCAACCCATTTGGCCATGCTGGCTGGGGCGATGGGAGTTGTAGTCCAGCACATTTGTAGGGCACCAGGTTGGGGGAAGGGTGGGCTAAAGCATAACCACTCTGTGACAAATGATCCCAGGAACGGCTCCATGGTTGAGGATGCCCTCAGTGAAGTGCTGTTGGTGGGTTCCCCCAAGAGGCCCTTATCCCCAGTGGACTTACCAGGCGATGCGGATGGTAGCAGTGCTCCTGAGGAGAGGGCTGTGTAACCACGGCAAGGGAGCTGCCATTTTAATTTCCCATTGCCCCTGACAAAGTGATAACTAACTCGGAGACCTTTAGGAGGGATAACCTGATGGCTCGTTCCATGCTGATTGGGCAAGGGGGACACATCCATAAAGGGGTCCACCCAGCCCAGCTTGGGCCAAGTAAAGAATCCCCTTTTTGTTTGACACTGAGAGGAGCTCCAATCAGCTGCAGTAAGCAAGGAAGCCAACAGTTTAATCCCTCCCCAATGCCCAACATATAGGGCTTTATAGGTCAAAATCAGCACCATGAATTGTGCACAGAAAACAGAGCTTCTCTACATTTTTTTTTTTTTTAAAACCTGCTGCTTTCTGCTTCCATTTTCACTCCAGGATTGTCCCAAGATTGCAATCAGCTTACAACATGGGCAGCCATGTGCGTTGAATGGAATACTTCTGAAGTAGGGTGACCATATGGAAAGGAGGACAGGGCTCCTGTATCTTTAACAGTTGAATAGAAAAGTGATTTTCAGGCAGTGTTCTTTGTATGCATGCAGCACCTGGTGAAATTCCTTCATCATCACAACAGTTAAAGCTGCAGGAGCCCTGCCCTCTTGACCCTGCCCTCATGACCAGATACAAAAAGGGGTAAAGCAGTGGCTGTGTTTAGCACTCTGTACTGCACTCCCCCCATACCCCATAAGGGTGGATGTGAGGAACAGCTCAGGTCTGACACTGTTGAGTGACCCCCCTCTCCACTATGATGCGTAGTAAAGGAAGCATGTGATGTAACATTATCATGTCTTCCTGCTACTGTGACATCATCTGCTGCTTCAAGTGGGAGAGCCTATCTACCCTACTGCTTTAAAACGGCTTATAACAGGTTTAAAACTGTTATAAACCATTTTAAAGCAGTAGTGTAGACACTTTTGGAGTCTTGGCCAGATCTATACCTTGTGTCAAATCATTACAATCTCATCATGGTAACTCTGTATTCCTCTTGTGTATTTATACCTCGCAGGACACATTTGTTGTTGTATTTTGGATGCTGTGGAATAAAAATCAGGAAATAACACTGTGATTGTGGTATATGGAATGTGTAGTGTGGGCCAACAGTTATCAGTGCACTTCAATACTGCTATCAAGCAGTAGCGTAGATTCTAGCCAAGGAAGCGCACCATGCAACAGCATCATCATACTTGTGTTTTTCCTGTGGGGAGGGAAGGCGAACCTGACGTGGAGTTGCTGGTTTTTTGCCTCTAGTCCTCCCCTGTTTGGCCTATGAAACTTTTCAATACTGGTTTTGTCTGATTTAGAAGAGGCATTCCAAAACGTTTGGGATATTGCATCCAAAGATCTTTTCCTGCAGATTTTTACTAGGTTAGCTTTGCTGTTGATATGTTTTAGCTTCATTTTCCTACATTGCATCCTGACCGGATGGCAGGGTGCTCTGAGCCTGGAACAAGCCTCTGCTGGTGACATTTAAATGAAATGGAATAAATTACTTTTGAGTTCCCCCATGCCATTTTATATTCCTCCCTCCTCCCTAAACACAGCCATATTTCAAGGGATTGAACGATATGATGGTATGTAGAAAATGCTGCATTTCAGAAAGTGGAAGCCACCTTTATGCTTCATTCCTTTGATCATGAGCTGCAGCAAGTACTGATGTTTCATACTTCATCTTTTTCTGTTTTGTTCTGCTCTTCGATCTTTCTTTGTTATCCTTCCCGTGTTGTGATGTGTGAGGGGAATAAGCAAATTGGCGGCCCTTATTGGCACAGCGAAGGTAAGACCGCTTGAGTTAGTGAACTTAATTAAGTTGGATGTCTTGGAAATTTGTCTGGGGAATCAGAATTTTGCGATTCTCTTGGATGGTCTGCCTGGCATGAACTGGACGCCATCTGCATAAGATTTCTTTTAGGCTCGGCTTGATATTTTCTGTGGAAATGTCATTGAGTCTCACTAGTGCTCCTCTTTGGGCTCTCAGGATTAAACCTTTTCATTGCAGACTTGAGCCGTATAGCAGTAAAGCATTATTTAAACATTAAATGGAATGCTGGCAAAAGTTAGCCACATCAGAGGTTGCCTTGTAGAAGCCTCTTTATATGGGGCTCCATTGCCTTCTGCCTGCTACTCTTCCTTCACCGAGCTCAGCCTTTATTTTCCAGTCTCCTGCCAACTCACCTTTAAGTTACTGTACTTTGTCTTGGGAGCGCTGTGTTTCAGCAAGAAAGGTGTCTGACTAAAAAGCAGTATAATAAATAAAAATAAGTAAGATGCTTGGAATTCACACTTTGTCAAATGTGATGCACTGCATGTACATTTTGTGCTTGGGTATCAGATCCAACTAAAAAGCACACATGCTTGAAGAAGAGGTCAGACATAAATTAAAACATAAAAAACACCCAAAAAATCTAGGACACCAGGCAATTTTTTTTTGTTGAGTCATCATCTTTTTTATTGATTAACTTGAAATGAATTTACACATCGTTAAAAGCTAAATATAGCATATAACCCTGCATTTAGAATGGCATTCCTTAGGGCCTTGGTGAAGGAAGCCCCAGCTCCCAAGATGGATATATCCAGTGCTCCTTCCCAAAGGCCATTTCTCCTTGGGCTAACTGCAGGGCCCTGTAAGGTGGGGAGAGGCTTTGACATCCTATTTCCCCACCTCTATCATAGCTGTTACCCCACTGCTGAGAAACAAGCAATGGGTTTCAGCTGAAGCCGCATTTCTTGTACTGTTTTAGCCCATTGCATGCTGCCTCAGAGATGTGTTGATTGAAAGGAATGTATGAGCTCGTCCTCCATTCTATCCTCATAACTGCCAATCTTGACTGTAAATGAACCTAAATGTGCTTGAGTTGTAGATATTTTATAATGAGTATAACCAGATCAATTGTGCAATTTAAAGGAAGACAGAACAGTCTGGTAATGAACAGATATTGGTTCCAAAGCCAGACCAAGCCATAGTATTTCAGGGTAAATGAATGCAGCCCTTGGCCATTTCTGGGCTACAGCAATGTGTAATGGTAGAGTGAGGCCATGGGTAGTCATCTTTGGTGTGAGAAAAAAGGTATTTATAAGAACCCAAGAATGTTTCTCTTTTCATTTATTTCATGTAGGAAGACACAAGTATTAGTAGATGATGTTTTGAGATATTGAAGGATGTAGCAAACTCATCACTTAATAAACAAGGTCATCCACTCTTTTTAGAAGGAAAAAAAAGTATTGTGACACCATAGGGGCTAACAGATTTATTGTGGCACAAGCTTTTGTGTTTTAGAATCCATGTCATCAAATGTGTGAAGTCTCTCTCTCTCTCTCCCCCCCCCCCCCTCTATTCGGCACTGGTTAGGCTCCATCTTGAGTATTGCATCCAGTTCTGGGCATCACACTTCAAGAAGGATGCAGACACCTGGAGCATGTTCAGAGGAGGGCAATGAGGATGATCAGGAGCCTGGAAACAAAGCCCTATGAGGAGAGACTGAAAGAACTGGGCATGTTTAGCCTGGAGAAGAGAAGACTGAGGCGAGACATGATAGCACTTTTCAAATCCTTGAAAGGTTGTCAACAGAGGAGGGCCAGGATCTCTTCTCGATCATCCCAGAGTGCAGGACACGGAATAATGGGCTCAAGTTACAGGAAGCCAGATTCCGGCCGTACATCAGGAAAAACTTCCTGACTGTTAGAGCAGTCCAGCAATGGAACCAATGACCTAGGGAGGTGGTGGGCTCTCCCACCCTAGAGGCCTTCAAGAGGCAGCTGGACACCTACCTGTCAGGGATGCTTTAAAGTAGATTCCTGCATTGAGCAGGGGGTTGGACTCAATGGCCTTATAGGTCCCTCCCAACTCTACTAGTCTATGATTCTATGATTCTATGATTCTCTGTCTCTGTCTCTGTCTCTGTCTCTGTCTCTGTCTCTCTGTCTCTCTCTCTCTCTCTCTCTCTCTCACACACACACACACACGTATAGGCAGTGCCAGGTTCAGGTTTTTTGAAGCCATTGGGCAATACATTCTGAATGGAGCCCTTCCCTCAGGGAGTCTGCTGCTCTGGCTCCACATCCCTCCCCCCCCCCCATTATTGCTGTCATTTGCTTGTTTGACAGGCAGAGAGAGCCAGGGAGCCAGAAGGCCATGTGGTATCTCCTGCTCTTCCTTCTCTGCACCACTGTTATCCGGGCCAGAGCAAGAGGCGGGTGAATAAGCAGGTTGGGATGGGGAAGGGGAGGAGCAACCCTAAGGTAGGGTGACCAGATAAAATCCAGGTCAGGGCTCATGTAACTTTAACAGTTGTAGAGAAAAGGGAATTTCAGCCAGTGTCATTTGTATGCAATTAGTTCCTGGTGATATTCCCTCTTCATCACAACAGTTAAAGGTGTAGGCTCTATACTAGAGTGCCATATACAAAAGAAGGCAGGGCCCCTGCAACTTTAACTGCTGTGATGAAGAGGGAATTTCACCAGGAACTAATTGCATACAAATGACACTGGCTGAAATTCCCTTTTCTCTACAACTGTTAAAGTTCCATGAGCCCTGACCTGGATTTTATCTGGTCAGCCTACCCTAAGGGGCTCTTTGTCACTGGGCCCTTGGTGGTGGCCCAACTATGCCTATCCTTCACACCAACGCTTGGTATGCAGTGTAAAAAAAATTAAGCCATAGTGACAAAAGAGCATGAAATGTAAGGCGCACCAGTCAGTCGGTGCCATTTCTGTGCAAGACTCATCTGTGAACTGCAGTGACCATTTATGGGGGATTGAGTACAATTTTACAGTTTTCCTAGCTTTGCCATGTTGTCGTTGTTGTTATTTGTTTCATTTCTATATGGCCCAGTACCCGAACCTCTTTGGGAGGTTCATAGCAATTCACAAAAATTACATACCAAACAATGCTACAATATGCTACAACATTACATGATCCAATATTATAATAACATGTGGTCTAACATTTTTAATGTACAAAATGTACAACAATTTCAATAAACAGTTTCAATAAACAATACATTTGTGCAAGACAACTGATATAAATGCTCCATCTTATGCCATTAAATGCCCAGGAGCTGAGGGCAGTCTTAAATTACATACCAAACAATGCTACAATATGCTACAACATTACATGATCCAATATTATAATAACATGTGGTCTAACATTTTTAATGTACAAAATGTACAACAATTTCAATAAACAGTTTCAATAAACAATACATTTGTGCAAGACAACTGATATAAATGCTCCATCTTATGCCATTAAATGCCCAGGAGCTGAGGGCACCAATACTGCCCCCCAAAAGATGACAGTATTGGTGCCAAGTGGGCCTCACTGGGTACCTCCATAGGCTGCGGGCCACCACTGAGAAGGCCCTCTCCCTGGTTGCCACCTTCCAAGCCTCCCTTGGAGGAGGCACTCAGAGGAAGGCCAGATGTCGATCTGGGGTCTGGATAGGTTCATGTCAGGAGAGACATTCTGTCAGGTATTGTGGTTGCGAGCCTTGTAAGGATTTACATGGAATTGAAATAGATTATGTGCAAATTCTTTACATGCAAAGAATTTAAATAAATTCTGATAGATTCTAGGAAAATACTTTCTTTTCCTTGTCCATTCTGTACGGCAGCAGTGCAACAGAACCAAAACAGGCTCGAGAAAAAAGCAAGAGTGCCTATGACTGGCAGCCCTAATGGTTAAAATTTATCTTCACCAATTAATCAACTAAAGCAAAAATCATAATATATGGAGCAAATGTGGCATTCTGTGAGATTCCAGAGATGTTTATTGGTTTTATTTAAGCATGTATACCCTGCTCTTCAGCTGAAAAAGGCTCGCAGACCGGGTTACAGAGATTAATAACAAGACTAATAAGATCCCCTTTTGAGCTGAGGTCTAGGTCATGGTAAAATGTAGAATGTAGAAAATATAATTAAGTATCAAATTCTGGTCACGATGCGAATTAATGTTCAAGAGTGTTTGCCCTTCGGTGTTGCTGTGCCATTTTGATGGGGTGGCTCATACTGTCTCCTTTCATTTATCTGTTTCCATTTTATAGCTGCCTTTTCCTGAAATAACAATTCTGAAAGCCATTTCTGTTTCTTTTAATGATTACTGATGTGTGGCACACCAGGTCTCTGCAGTGCATTAAAGATACGACGAACAGATCTCATTCACCCACAAAAGCAGAGCCACTCAGGCCCAGCAAGACAGTGGGAAGAACACCCACCGTCTGCGGAGATAAATGGGATTTTCTGAAAATAGTGGAGCATTGGAATCAAAAAGCCTTTTCTAGTGTGAACTTCTATTCCTGGAAAAACCAACCCGATACTATGCTTGCCAGCTTTTGAATTGGTTTGGGTGAACTTTTACCAAGTGCTATCAGTCTGGGCCTGGAGAATTTTTTTTTCATGCAGAGTACAGACTGAACTTTTCATTTATGTTTAGAGAAAGGACTGATAAACATCACAAGTCAAGACTTGCCCACACCCCTTTTCTCTTTTGGTCATGTTTACACAGTCAGCAAGACCATAAAACATAACAAGAGGCCAAGAAAGATGGGGTGGGGGTGTTTGGCAGAAGTATGCTTGGGGAAAGCCGACTTTTAGCTGATGTCGCTATAGTTCATTTTCAATAGCATTTGGTGGGAATTGTTTAAAGAGCATAACAAAGGGCTATAGACTTTGTGTGCCATCCTTCTCTTCGGTTAGGGAGGTGCAGAGGCCCCTGCTGGTCTGGGTGCATAGTAACATGCCAGGCTATAGCACATCAACATGGGACTCTTCACTCCTACCAGTTTCAGCTATGGGGTGGAATGGAAATGAAATAAATACAATAATGCCATGTGCATGCAGCAGTGATGTAGTGGTAAATTTTGAAGTGCAAGAGTTCATCATGACGAGCCTATCTACACACGCAGGATGAAACACTTTGAAAATGTTTTGAAAACTGTATATGGAGTGTGTCCTGGGCCTAGGCTGACCAGATAAAATCCAAGTCAGGGCTCATGTAACTTTAAGAGTTGTAGAGAAAAGGAAATTTCAGCCAGTGTCATTTGTATGCAATTAGTTCCTGGTGAAATTCCCTCTTCATCACAACAGTTAAAGGTGCAGGCACTATACTAGATTTACCATATACAAAAGAAGGCAGGGCCCCTGCAACTTTAACTGTTGTGATGAAGAGGGAACATCACCAGGAACTAATTATAGAATATACTCTACCCCCAGAGATCGTAGGTGCTTTAGATATTGAGTACCAAATACTTTTTACTTTGACATTTTTTTATTTCAACTAAAATACAACATAAACACAACATAGATACATTACATAACTAACAACCCTTCACTAACCCCGTGCTCCCCTCCCCCAGGAGACCCCTGTTTATTCATTTATATTATACATCTTTCCAAAATTGTAAAGAATCTTTTAAAGGTGAGTGCCCTTTCCCTTTCCTTAATACAAATTCCAAAAATGGACTCCATATATTTTCAAAATCATTCTTCCTGGATACTCCCCTCTTTACTTTCAGATTACACGTTAACTTATCATTAAGCGCCATATCCCATATTTCTTTATACCATTCTTCTATTGTATAATTCCCTTGCACTTTCCAATTCTTAGCTATCATTAGTCTAACGGGTGCCAGGAGGTTGTTAATCAATTCCTTCATACTTGTATTCACAATTCCCTTGTCCCATATTGATAGTAAAGCCAACTTTGGACTTACTTCCACATTTATTCCCGTTATTTCACTTATTTCTTTAAACACCTTTTCCCAAAATTTTTGTACATATTCACAACTCCACCACATATGAAAGTATGTTCCAACCTCCTGACAACCCCTCCAGCAATTCTTAGTTTTTTTTTTATCAATCTGATGAAATCTTACTGGCGTTAAATACCATCTCCATACTACTTTATAATAATTCTCTTTAATCCTAACCGACAATAACTTTAACATTCTTGCATCCCAAATCTTCCCCCAGTTATATTCATTAATTTGTTCCTTTAAATCATCTTCCCAAATCATTCTAAGAGAATCTCGATGGTCACCAGCCTCTATCAAAATTTTATATATTTCACTAATCAAACCTCTTTTATTTTTAATTTCCCCTTTCTTTTCTCTTGATTCAATTAATTCTTCAAATCTTGTATTATCTCTACAATCCTTATTCTTTTTTTTCCAATCCTGTGTCCATTGTTCCAATTGTATACATTTGAACCAAGCTAACTTTTGTCCTCTTAATATCTCTCCTATTTGCTCCTTATTACTCATTCTTTTCAACCAGTCTTTCAACTTAATAATTTTCTGACCCCTCAATCCCCCTTCCAACTCTCTTTTTAAATTTCTTGGGAAGTTTTCCATTACTACAACTGGAGTAAGAGGAGAGTTTCCTGGTATTAACTTTCCTTTAACCTTCTCTCAAATCTCTAAAATATTTTTTAAGAGTGGGTTATCCATTCCCTTTAAATCTTTCTTTGGTATTTTAGTAAAGAAAATATTTTGCAATTTTAATTCTAGTTCTTCTGTTTGCGTCTCTAACCATTCTAAATCATCTTCCCCTAATATACTATTTATAACATGTCTTAATTGATTAGCAATATAATACATCTTTATATTTGGAAGTCCCAACCTTTCTTTTGTATCTTATACCATAACCTTTATTAACCCTTGCTTTTTTATCTCCATTACAATAAACATTTATCATATTTTGCCAACTCTTTAACTCTACTTCCGATATTTTAATTGGTAACATTCTAAACAAAAAATTAATCTTAGGCAATATCTTCATTTTAATAACCACTATTCTACCAAACCATGAATACTTAAATTTTCTATAAGCCTCTAATGTTTCCCCTATCTGTTTTTTTAAACTGTTAAAATTAATTTCTTCTAACCTCTCTAAATCTTTTGCAATATTAACTCCTAAATAATGCACTATATTTTTAATCTTAAGACCTAATTTTATGTTACACTCCTCCATTTCCTTCTTGTTATAATTGAATAACATCATTTCAGACTTCCCCCAATTAATTTGTAATCCAGTAATTTCCCCAAATTCTCTCAAATGTCTCTTAATCACCTCCCCACTCCCCAAAGGTTCTTCTATAGTCAATAATGTATTGTCCGCAAACATATTAATCTTTACCTTTTCTTTCCCTCCTATCCCCTTCAATCTTACATCTTCCCTTATAACATTTGCCAAATTTTCTATAACTATTGCAAATAAAATCGGGGAAAGTGGGCACCCTTGCCTAGTA
The DNA here is from genome assembly GCA_029215795.1 of Anniella stebbinsi. NCBI lineage: Eukaryota > Metazoa > Chordata > Lepidosauria > Squamata > Anniellidae > Anniella > Anniella stebbinsi. The sequence goes on from JARDYH010000003.1 coordinate 98,214,071, forward strand.
CCAAGGTGATCTGTTGCATTAACCCATCATTAACCATTATTTCTGCTTTATTATTTCTATAAAACTGATCAATCACTCCTATAAATTTATCTCCAAACCCAAATATTTTTATAATTGTTTTTAATGCTGGCCATTCCACACAATCAAAGGCTTTGAAAATATCCAATGCTAGCAACCTTGCTTTTATATTCCTTTTTTAATAACATTAATTAAATTCAACACTCTCCCAATTAAATTAGGCATTTGCCTTTCTGAAATAAATCCACATTGATCTTTTCTAATATATTTATTTATAAAAGTACTCATTCTTTTTGCCATTATTGCTGTAAATTTTTTTGAATCTTGATTTATTAGAGATATTGGTCTATAAGACGCTGGGTCCATCAAATCCTTGTCTGGTTTCGGGATTAATACAATCAAGGAATGATCCCACGATGGTGGTGTCTTCCCTCCCTCTATTATACTATTAAACAATATTTTCAATTTTGGAATCAATATATCTCTAAAAATCTTATAATATTCCAACCCCAACCCATCTAACCCCAGAGATTTCCCTCCTTTTAATTTATCAATAATTCCTTCTATTTCCTTTTCTGTAACCAAACCTTCCATATAATCCCTATCTTTACCCTGTAATCTTATTTTCCAATTCCTCTCAACATACTCCACTACTCTTACCTGTGGACCCATATCTGATGCATATAATTCCTTATAAAATTCCTGAAAAATATTTAATTTATCTTTCATTGAATTACAACTTCTCCCTGTTTTATCTTTAATTGTCCCTATCATATTCGTTGCCTTTTTCGATTGAGTGGACCTGGCCAACATCCTAGAATTTTTATTACTATATTCAAAAAAGTCCCTTTTCAAATATAGCAATTCCTTTTGTACCCGTTCTAAATCCTCTTTCTCTAATTCCTTCTTTTTAGCTTGAAGCTGAGCGTATAGGCGTCTATCCTTTGTTACTCTTAATTGCTCTTCTAATTCGATTATCTCCTTTTCTATCTTTTTATTTTGTACTTCTTGTTGTCTTCTTAAAGTACACGATTCCTAATACACAACCCTCCTACAACCGCCTTCATCATGTCCCATACTATCCCATGAGAGTTTTGCTCTGTTTCATTAATGTCCCATATTATCTGAATTTCTTTTTTCATTTTTTCAACTATACTTTTATAATTTAAAATCCTTGTATCCATTCTCCATCTCTTTGCTTCTCTATAATCCTTCTTCATTTTAATATCCATAGTCATTAATGCATGGTCTGTGACTTTAATAACTCCTATATCACATTCTATAATCTTAGAAATCAAATTCTTTGACACAAAAATAAAATCTATCCTAGAATAACTCTTATATTTTGGTGAGTAAAAAGTATATTTCCTTTCTTCACCTTTTAATATTCTCCAAACATCCAATAATTCTTTTTCAACCATCAGTTTGCTTAAACCCGTTTTACCACCCCCTTTATAATCTCTCAAGATATTATCTTTATCCTTTCCTTTATCTATCACCATATTAAAGTCATCTGCCATCACAATATTCATTTTCCCCATATCTCCCACAGCATTAAAGACTTCATCAAAGAATTCCAACGGTTTCCCATTTGGTGCATATACATTAATCAATATATATTCCTCCTCCCCCAGTGTACAAAAAATTATCAAAAATCTTCCAGAATCATCCTTTTTCACTTTTAGTATATTAATACCACATTTTTTTGAAATTAATATCGCTACACCTCTTGCTTTAGAAGTGCCAAATGCCTTCTCATAAACGCCCACATCCCTCATCCTAAGTTCATTTAAACCTTCTTTCGATTGATGAGTTTCTTGCAAAAATATAACATCTGCTTTCCCTTTTTTTAACAACGCTTCTATTCTCTTCCTTTTTATAACAGTTCCCAGCCCTTTAACATTTAAAGTTGCAACTCTTAATTTATTTTCCATCGTCCCAAACATAATACTCTACATTGGTCTCCCCCTGTGTTACATATATCCCCCTCCCTCTCCCTCCCCCCCACACTTACCCCAAACTTCTCCCCCCTCCTCACCAGACCTTCCTGGGCAATGGTCCCAAATTATTTTAGAACTCTTCGGGGGGGGAGGCGACCTCATGATTCTGGAGTAACGGTAGCCCTCCTCCCCTTAAAGTCTCTTGTTTCATCCCTTTTAAGCCAAAATCGTTCGCTGACTACTTCCTCCTGCTGCACCTTCATCCACATCAGTTCCTCCATCTGCAGTTTCATTGATCAAGCCCAGCTTCTCCAACAATTCTATCCCTTGCTCACATGATGTAATTCTGTGCTGTTTCCCCAGCTACATAAATCTCAAAAAAACCGGGTAACTCCAGCTATAAACAATAGCCTTCTTGCGCAGGGTAACCGTGCACAGTCTCACACTCTTCTGCCACTGGACGGTTTGGGAAGACAAATCATTATAAACCTGAATAGGTGTTGATTGAAGCATCGGTTGGCCAACTCGTCTAATTGCTTGCATTAACTTCTCTTTCTTATAATAATTTGCAAATTTAACAATTATATCCCTTGGGAACATTCCTCCTCTTTTATATCCCACCCTATGAATCCTTTCAATGTCCTCCAATTCCCACATTTCCTGGGGTCCATTTCCCTAATCCAAGCCAATATCAAATCTCTCAAAGTCCCTGGATTTTCCCCCTGTTGCTCCTGAAAGGCTCTAATTCGGATGTTTACTCTTCTGTCTCTGTCCTCCAAGGCAATTAGACGCAGATCTATCTCCTGTAATTTGACTCCTTGCTGCCTGCTAACTTCTGTGTTATTATCCATCTGCTTCTCCAGCGCTGACAGTCTCTCCACTACAGCTTGAAAGCCGTTTAAGATCTCTTTCTGTGACTCTGCAATGTTGCTTTTAATAAGTTTTTGAAATTTCTCCTCCTGCTTTGCCATAGCATCATCCAACATAGATTTAAAATTAGCCAATAATTCTCCTGATGACATCTGTTGACTTTCTTTAGCTGCCTTCGGAACAGCACCTGGCTTAAGTCCAGCTTTATAGTTCCCACTTCCGGATGGAAGCAGAACACTCTCCTGTGGTCTGTCCTGCAGCTTATCTTGTGATTTATCTGGCATTATCCTGGTAAGTCATTTCTTATCAGAAGGATGTGTTCTGGGGTTGCTCATCACTTACAGCCGGTTGCGATTTTTACTTGAAGCTTCTTTTTCATCTGGCATTCAGTCAATAGCTCCGTAAATCAGCAACCCTCTCCCATGAACTTTTAACACCCAAACACTCTTAACTCCTTCTTATCTCTTTTAATATGCCTCACTTATGAGGAAAAAATATGTTCTTCACCAAGTAATGTCTCTATCGCCAGACACTGGCAGCTAGCCAAAATTTTTGGCCGCTATAAGCTTGTCTCTCGCATATCCGATGCAGCCTTATTTCCGATTCATAAATCTTATTTGTAACTTACATTCCGTAGTCTCCAAGATAGGGATTTTATTGCTTATTAAATCACTTCTTCCAGAGAGAGAAGATGTCCGACCTCGCTCCATTCCTCCGAAGCCCTGCCCCCTGAGTAAAATAGCAGCAGACAGGTAGGAAATCCAAATTGAATGCAAAATTTAGTATAAAGAGAAAGAAATAAAAAAATATAAAATGTGCAGCCAGCTGCAAAAATATACCCAAAATGAAATTTGATCAATTGTTTTGACTGCTGGAGGATAAAGATAAACATCAGAAGGGAAGTATAAATCCTTCAGATAAATTAGACAATAAAGCTGTTTTAGAAAATAGTTCAATTGACCTGAGGAAAACAACTGAACTGTGTCAACCAATTCAGGTTAAGATGCAAGGAGAAATCCTGGACTCCTGGTCCCCCCCGAAGTCTCATAGTGGAGAACTATCCATTTCTCTAAAGTCCATGGAGCAAGGCCCAGCTCTGGGAAATAGAGTGTAGAATAAAGGGTGGAAACTGCAGCTAATGGAAGATACATTGGCTTTTTCTAACTATCCTAAGCTCAAGGGCGCACTGTCTCAACCCGATCGTATTGCTCATTTTCTGCAGTTTTTGTCAGTTATTCCTACATTACATCTACCATCAGTCAGAATTCGAAGGATAGAATATCTCTTTTATAATTATGAGACAGCCCAGACTATAGTGACTCTGGAATCTGCCACTCTAGCTTTAAGAATACTCAGAGAAAAAAAGGCTTTACAAAGTAGAGGGGTGATAGTAAGTAGGTTTTTTAGGGACATGTCACCAGCTTTTTCCCTGGGAACAATACTCTCACCCATATCTACTCGTAAGGAGCCTCACCTGGGAGATTTGATTAATTTAAATACATCTGATGGCTTGATGGACACTGGCTATCCAGTGCCCACAAAATCTGTAATTTATAGAGAGAGTGATGGTGATAAAATGACTTGTAAGATCATACCAGGAGAAATCCCTAAAGATCTTTTGTTAGACGAAATGAAGTTGATAGAAAGTTATGGTGCACTACCTGCACACGAGCAGAATGCGATCTTAACGAGATTCTTAACGAGATTCTAATGGAGAAAAAAAGCACATTGCTACTTTATCAGGATGCTCTTCTCAAAATGCCTGCCTAGATGTGGAGGTACACAGGGCAATGGATGATTTGGACCCCTGTAGGAGTTCCTCGACTCAGGTCATACAACCGCATAGTACAGGTAATGGCCATACCTTTAGTCATAAAATGGCAATTTTAAAATCTCCTAAATTAGCCCAAACAACAGTTTCTGCCAGTCCTGTTGAAGAGGCCTACAGGTGTATGACTAACCACAAAGAATATGGATGTAACCCTGTAGATTCCTTAAACTCTGATTGGATTGCTTGTCAGCAATTGGAACCACATGAAGATGGTCTGGCAACAGACTTCATTTCATGTAGGTCAGGCCAAGAATTATCTAAACCTTTAGATAAAGTAGTAAATGGATGTGTTCTAGAAAATTTGAAAGGAGTATTAGACATTATTACAGAGATAGACTGACTTAGAGAAAGAGAATGCAGTAAGTTCCTAAAGCTCCTCTCATGGAACATTGCAGGGTGGAATTCTAAGAGTAGGAACCAGGGTATATTAGATTGCCTGGCAGATTATGATGTTGTACTGCTTCAGGAGACTTGGAGTTGTGAACATATTTATGTAAATGGATTTATGTCCTTTCATCTGCCTGCTCTGGCCAATAAAGGCAAGGGCAGGGCAAGACAGGGATTGACCTCATTAATCTCCTCCAGACTTGACGCTAGAATTACGAAACTGCCCTGTTGTGATTCCAACGTACTGGCCATGATTTTGGAATTGAGGGCCTCTAAATTGGCATTGTTGTTATTTAATGTCTACTGTGTCCCCATAGTCAACAAGGAAGACACACTGGCAACCTGGCTTAAAATAGAAAGTTTTTTTCTGGATCAGATTGCCAAACATCCCCATGCTTAACCCATAATTGCTGGAGATTTCAACGCCAGGACCGGATCGTACTTGATAGATCCAACGATTGACATAAAAAGTTTAGCAACCAATAGGGATGGTATTAGGGCCAACCTACGTCATTCCAAAGAGTTTGTTGTCAACCCAGCAGGAATATGCCTGCTTCATTTTGTTTCAAAAAATGACTTACATATTTTGAATGGAGACACTACAGGGGACAAATGGGGTGAGTTTACATATTCAATTCATAAGAACTTGAAAGCACAGGGGTGTAAATTTAGAATTTTGGAAAAACTAGACAGTGACCATCTACCCCTGGATCTTACATTAAAAACTCCCGGGCCAGTTAGGTTGGATCTAGAAAGTTCTCCTCCTGGTAGTTCAATCAGTCATGTAGCCCCCAAAAGTATTAAATAGTCTAAAGATATAGCACAAGTCTTTACCAGGCTTGTTAAGTCACCTCAGTTCATTAAAGCTGATAGACGAATCACTGCAGCCAGCTCTTTGAAAGAAAGTATAACTAGATATGAGGAGTTGATCAAAGAATTTAACTCCTCCTTACAAAAGAAATCTATAAATACTAACAACTTCAGAGAAAATGACAACAAATAGCTGAATCAGGAGTGTTTTGACTACAGAAGAAGGATCTAATCGATATACCATTCTTATCGGCAAAACAACGAGCGTCAATTACCACAAGCATATTATGATTAAAAGAAGAAATATAAAAAGCTTAAGCAGCGCAAAAAAAAGTGAAGTGGATAAAGAAGCCTGGCAATTACTTATTGGGGCCTCGGTTACCAACAATACTAAAACACTGTGGCAGATTGTGTCCGGTGCTTTAAATAACACCAGGAGTAACAAAGAAAGTCACATTTCAGCAGGCATTTGGGAAAACCATTTCAGTGCTGTCTTTAATGACCGCCAATCTACAACTTTCTATCCCAGTTTGCCACTTGACACCCCAGAATGGCCTGCCATGGACATTGCAACAGTAGAGGAGCTAATAGGTAAATTAAAGTCAGGGAAGGCCCCTAGTCCAGATGGCATTCCAATGGAAATCCTAAAAAAATAATATTACATGGTGGGCACCATTGCTGGCTGCCCTCTTCTGTCAATAAACAAATCTGGCTTAATTCCAAAGCCCTGGTGGAAGGCCTATATTATTCCAATATATAAAAAAGGCCCTAAGGACGACCCAGCTAACTATCGGCCTATCAGTTTGCTGTCTATAGTTGGGAAGTTATACGCTGGTTTCTTAAGTCTAAGATTAAAAGAGTGGATCAGTGAAAATGAAATTCTAGGAGCAGAACAGATTGGTTTCAGAGGCAGTTGTTCGACCCTTGATCATTCATTGGTTCTGGCCCACCTCACCTATAAATATTCTGCCCCCAAGGGAGGTAAATTATTTATGGCATTTATTGATCTTAAAGCCGCATTTGATTCAGTATCTCGGGGCACTTGTGGTCTAAATTAGAAAAGTGTCACATTGAAGGTAGACTATTTTTCTTGATTCAGTCTCTGTATACCAACACTTCAGTGCAAGTCCGATGTAGCAAACAGGGGCATAAACTAAAGAGATAACTGCTACTAGAGGAGTCAGGCAAGGATGTGTTCTTGCTCCCACCTTGTTTAATCTATTTCTGACAGACCTCCCTCTGAAGTTGATGCTTTTACCATCTCATCCACCGAAGATTGGTCAAACTAAAGTTCCCATCCTCTTGTATGCAGATGATGCTATTCTGATATCTCAGACACGGCTGTGACTTAAGAGATTACTAAGTAGTTTTGCGGAGTACTGTAAAACAAACTCCCTAACAATTAACTACACCAAAACAAAAGTGTTGGTTTTCTCAAGAAGGAAATTAAGATTTACTTGGTCTCTGGCAGGGAATAAAATTGAACAAGTAGATTCATTCAAATATCTTGGTATTTGGTTTCATGAAGCGCTCAGGTGGAAGGTGCAAGAGAAATATATTAAGACTAAAGCAGAACAGAATATTGGTGCATTAGGTTAGTTCTTTTTTACCAAGGGAGGGAATTTTATATTTGCAGCTACTAGAGTACACAAAGCTAGTATCGTGCCTCTAGTCTTGTTCGGTTTGCCGATTTGGTTCCACAATCAACAAGCACAATCAAAGGAATTCAACATCTTTTCCTTAGGATAATGTACCAGGAGTTGTCTTGAATTTAGAGGCCGGTCTTAACTCGTTAAAAAGTTTAACTTGGATTTATTTAATTAAATATTGGCTTTGCTGCTGTCTTGCAATGTCTTCCAACTCTCTGGTTCATAAAGTTTTTTCTGACTCGTTTGTATCCCCTTGGGAAAAAGCTGTGGAAGGGAAAATCACCACTATAGAGTTCTCACCTACCTATTTGTTAACATTAGGACTTGAAAATGCAGGAGCAATTGTTAAACAAAGATTTGTGGATATAAACAATCAGGAACTTTTAGGAGCTACCTGGGGATCCTGCTCACCACAGTCGTTGGGACTGACGCTCCAACCAAGCAGGGACGGAATGTTATATCTGAGATGGCTATCTATTCCTAAGTATAGAAAGGCGTTCTTCCTAGCCAGATTCAATTCCCTTCCCTCTAGGCTACTGGAGGGCCTATACAAGAGAATTTCATGGCATAAAAAATGCTGTCCCTGCAATGATGTAGAAGTAGAGACTATTGCACATGTTCTATTCTCATATAAGTACTATCAACCCGCAAGAGCAGATTTAATCTGGCCAATTACACAGTCTTACCCAGGCCATACCACTGAGTCCCTTTTAATAATTCTGTTACAGGGTACAAATAAATCTATAACGGAACAGGTGGCCAAGTTCTTGAACTTGGCGATTCTCACCAGATCATCTGCAAATAATTGAGTTAGAGCGACTGAGAATTTCTTCTATATTTATTAGTACTAACTAGCCAAGATTCTATTCTTAGAAGTTAAGCTGTATTGTTTCATAATGATTTTATATGCAATGTGATTTTAGTATGATTTTAATTGTGTTGTGTAGTTATACCTTTGGTCTGTTGACTGGCAATAAAGGAGTTGATTGACTGCATGATAAGCATTTTTGAGGTGAACTCTTTTATGAGTTCAGAATGCTTGTCAGGTGTGGCAATATTCTTGAATATTTGCTCATGTAATAAAATCTGTATGTTTAGTAAACCAGTACACCATGAAGAAAGATGAAGTAGTCCACCTTCTTATAAATTAGCATACTGTAGGCAGGGAAGCTTTGATTCTGTGGTTTTTTTTTTTTAAATAGTACTGGGCCAGATGTTCTCAAAAGAGAAATGCTGGCTGAATTGTGGCTGGCTGGTAGAATGGCTTTGCTTTCCCTCACATCTCCTGCAGCTTAGCCTGCTGGAAATGGCTGCTGGTGATAATAGTAGAGACTCATGGCATAAGCAAGCATGGTAACATAGGCTCTTTGGTCAAAGTGGTTACTGCTAGGGGCTAGAGTTGAAACATGGATAAAATTCAACTAGTATTGTAGGTTCTTTTTACACAGAACAGTGAATTAAAAAGACCCTGGCTCAAATCTTACCACAGCCATGAGCTCACTAGATGGCCAAAGGAAGGTCTCTACTTTCAGCCTAATTTGCAGCACAGGGATACTAATAGTGGTGTAGCTTACATGGGTCTTGCAATGTTACTGAGCTGTGATATTATGGAAAGTAAAATATTGTTATAGAGATTACTATCTGATTTCTGTGAAGGAGCCTGAGGTTCGGAGAAGCAGGAGCTAAAGGGACTGGAATCCCTGTTCCCCCATGGTCAGTGGGCAGGCATGCCAGCCAAATCTTGTGTTAGAGGAATTCTAGGCAAATGATCAAGAATGGCTAGGAAATAGTCGGAGACTCCCCTGAGAGCCATTTTGGAGGTGAGGAATTCCCCTACTCCAGCTAAAGAGAGAGGGCAAGCAATGTGTGTATGCAAACAGGAACAAAGAAATGTTGCAGTTTGGGACACAGAGAGTGAGGGGCGGGCGGGAGAGAGAGAGAGAGAGAATGGAAGGTAGAAAGCATATTGGGGTGCTGGGGTGCCTATCTCAGGTAATTTGCGGAGCAGCAATGGATTCCTATTTTTAGAAGTACTTCAGCTGTTTGCCTCCACCTATTATGTATTGTAATTAAAACCCAAGTATGACAAAATGTCATCCAGCAATCTCTCCTTCCAAAAGAAACGAAACCCAGGCAAGCGCTAAGCCCCTGGAACGCCACGTTGCTCAGGGAAAAAGGGAGTCAGTAACACCATTTTCCCACTTCAGCTTCCTTAGGTTAAGCAATGACACAGCAATGGTTATTTTTCTTCAAAAATGAGATCACTCTGAATGGTCCAAGATAGCAGAAGAGGTCAGATTTTGGGCATGCAAGCATCCGCATGAGCACACACACACACACACACACACACACACACACACACACACACACATTTTCTTTGTGAGCAAAACTTACTATTGTGGAAGTAAAATAAATCCCCCAAACTCTAGGGGACAGTTTATGGCTGGGTCACAATGCATCTCTCTGTATAATCTGTCCTAGGTAATATTGTCCTCTTCTGTTGTCTCCATGCTGATATGTTTTTATTCCAGAGAAAAGGAGTTATCTTTGTTCAGCTGTGTCTCACTCAGCTATCTGGGGGGAAAAGTTACATCCACTCTCCCTTCTATACAGCTGCTATTTCCTTCACATTTCTAAAGAGATCTCCCTCCCCGCCCCCATTTTCTCCTCTCCGATCTAAAGTTCAAAATATTTCCCTTTTTATAGTAGGTCTGCCTTTCTTTTTGGCAGCTCCCAAAAGCGTGGTTCCCCAGCATTTGCTATCTACAGAAGAACAGAGGGCCACCTTTGTTTCACCTTTGATCTTGCCTGCTACAGCTTTCTTCTCCTGCCACGCACACAGCACAAGGCCAGGTAATTCAAGTACTGAGATCAGAGGTAGGAGAACTCTGCTCTTTGCTGTTCACCTGTCTTGGTGTGTGATATTTGGCATCAATTCACCATTACAGTTTTCTACCTCAGTTTCTTGGGGTTTTGAGTATCCAAAAATACTTCCCTCCACATAACTGCTATTGTTTGGTTGCACTCTATACTTGGGCCTTTATCACATGTACCATTTTTCCTCCGGATTGCTTCTGCAGGTTCCCCTTCCGTTTCCTAGGCGAATCTAATGTTTTCAATCACACGTGGTCGGTTTTGCTCCGATACCTCAGCTCAGCCTGTTGAACCTACCTGAAACAGACTTTGCCCGTTCAGGGTTAAATTGAATCAGAAACTAAAAACGGAGCACTCAGGGCACGAGAACAGCGCGAGGGGGACGACGTCATGAGAGTCCCGCGCTGAAGAAGTGGATCAAAGTGGCAGTGAGAGTGCTTAAAACAGTGCATGTGATACAGCCTGCCTTGGTTTCCACAAGAATATAATTCTTTCCTCTCTGTGGAACATGGTTGAGTGAGGCCTGTTTTAAGTGAACATCAGATCACTTGACAACATTGTTCCTTCCTGCACGATATCCCTCCAAACTGCAAGTGAGAGATCAGATAATTGAATGTTTTGCCATAATTCTTCCTACGTGGAAAACTAGGTGTTGGGGAGAAGTGTTCTGTCCTGGTCTTCTCTATAACATGCTGATTTACTACATATATGTTGCTGTTTTTCTGTCTGAAGCAGAGCATTTAAATATGCAATCCCACACCTGCAGTCTGAAGTGGTACTTTCTATTTACCACAAGATCAGGGCTGGCTCTACCATTAGGCAAAGTGAGGCTATCGCCTCAGGCAGCCTCCTGGCTCTTCTTCCTGAACCTTCTAGCTGACAGAGCTGTGTATATGACACAACCTATCGCAGACTCCTTGAACTCGCCTGCTGCCTCAGACAGGACACTATCCCATTGCATATTGAAGGACACTATCCCAACTGCTACTCCAGCTGTCTTCCATATGTTGAATGGGAGAGAGCACCACAAGAAAATGTCTCCTTCACAAATATCTTGGGCCAGCCCTGCACATGATGCACTGCTTTCCAACTGAGTACCACAGGTCCTTTTGTGCTTGTGACACAAGTCCTATTCAGGCGTTCTCTTATCATTGCATAGGGGTGGGGGACAGCAGATCCCATTTGCTGCCCCCATCCACTCTGCTATGTCCCCAATGGCTCCACTCTGTGTCTTTCCATGTGTTCCTCTATACAGATAGGCTTCCCATGCAATTTAGAACCCTGATTGTGTAAGAAGCTTACAAGCATAGGTCAGGCTCCCCCTGCCCCCATGTGCTGAGGGCAGGGCCAGTGAGCATGGTCCTGTTCATCACATAATGTGAGCTACAGGCACCTGAAGAGAGCTTCAGTCACACACTCATGATGGATAACTTGGTATACCTCATATTATCTCACAATTGTTCTGGATATATGACTCAAGGTGTGTTAAGAGCCACTTGCTAAAGGGGAGTCCCTTTTTGTTGACTAGGCAAGAAAGAGGCAGCTATACAAGGAAGGGTTGGAAGAAAGCACACAACTCTTTATTACATTGATTTCTATTATTATTATTATTATTATTATTATTATTATTATTAAATATCTCTTTCTCGCTCGTGGTAGTATTTCTAGATGGACAGGATGGGCTTTGCCATGCTGTCTTTTACAGATTCAGGAATTTCGTGACTGTTGAGCATGTTTTAATTATGTCTGCTTTCTGGATGTTGGTGTGGATGTATTTTGGTAGGACCAGTTTTTGAAGGTTTGTTGTGTAGTTTTTTTGATATGATGCTGATGTCTGATGTGGAATAATTGTTACCTTTTCCTGTTGCCATAGTTCTTTGACTTCCATGGCTAGTGATGTATATTTTTATATCTTTTCCTCTTCCTTTTCTACAACATTTTTTGCCATTAGGTTTTGCTATGTCAATGAGGTACGTGTGTTTTTCTTTTTTGTCTATGACTGTTATGTCTGGTCAGTTGCAAGGTATTGTCTTGTCTGTATGAATTGTTCTGTCCCAGTATATTTTATTATGTGCATTTTTCAAGATTGTTTTGGGTGAGTATGTACGTATAGTATGATGCAAATTGTTTGATGAGGTTGAATTTGATGGCCAGTTGTTGGTGAATTATTTTTGCAGCTGTATTGTCTGTCCGTATAGTCCATTCCTGCCAGAATTTTACACCCTCCTGTTACATAGTCTATTGTTTCTTGGAAATGATGGCATTTCCTACATATGTCTGTTGTTACACTGTTGTCTTTTATGGTGTATTTTTTGGTAGTTCTTGGTAGCTATAACTTGATCCTGTATAGCTATTAGGAATCCTTCGGTTTCTGGAAATAGCTCACCCTTCCTGAGCCATTCATACGATTGTTCTTTGTTGATTTGTGGGTTCTGTATTATGTTGTAGTGCTTCCTACTGCATGCTTTTTGTGCCCATTTTTCTTTTTTCTCTGTGAGTGTGAGTAGTCATGTTTAATTTTCATTTTGTAGTGCTAGGTTGAGTGGGGTGCAATTTTTGTCGCTTTTACTATGGCTTTATGAATGGGGGTGTTTTTAGTGAGGAAGAATTCTCTGAGTGACTCTACCTGTTTAGCATGAATTGTGTTAATGTTCAGCAGACCTCTTCCTCCTTCTTTCCTGCTGATTGTTATCCTGTCAATGCACGAGTTAGAATGGAGCATGCAGTTTATCGGTGCAATTGAGTCTGTTTATTTCTTTGAGTTCAGTGTGTGACCAGTGTATGATTCTGCATGAGTATGTGAGGATAGGTATTGAGTAGGTGTTGATGGATTTGAAAATGTTTTTAGAATTGAGTTTGGATTTTAGGATTTGTGATAGGCGAGTTTTATATTGCATTCTTAGTTGAATTATTATTATTATTTTCAGGTCACCTGTGAGCCACAAGAGACTACCACAGATATGGGCTACTATTCCCCCCACTGTGGTTTAGTAAGTAGAGTAGCCCTATTTACAAGGCTCTATTCTGTTGTTGTTGTTGATGATGATGATCATTGCAATTATTATTGCCATGGTTTGGAGGAGCACATTTCCTCAAATAGTTACATGGCTATTGAAGATGAGGAAGCCTAAATTGTGGAGGAAATCATGGGTTGTACAATCCTTATACCTCATGGATCATTCTACATAGCTCACTGAACTCCTGGCTGCCTTTTATCATTTATGAAAGTGGATTCATAGCCCACATTCTCCAAGTCCATTGATCCTTATTTAGGGACCTTAAAACTCTCATGCATGTGGAGTTCTGCCCTACCACCAGAATAAATCATAGATGAGAGGCAATGAGAATTTGTGACAACCCTGGGTCCTTTTTTAATCTCAACAGTGGTTTTTGATATTTTTTTTCCTGCTATGACATTCCAAGGAATCCACAGGGGAAGTCTGGGGTGGTGAGGGGGGAACCTCAGGAGAGGCCTGGTATGTGGTAAGGAAAATTGGGGCAGCTTGCCCAGTCCTCAAGGGAGGCTTTTCAGTGGGCTGCAGTGGTGGGGAGGAGATTCTACTTCTGCAACCCCCCTTGTACAAACAGGGGTATTGGATACATTCTATCTGTGCTGATGTACATTTGTGATGAAAATGGTTTAGATCTACTTTTAGTCCTACTAAAAGTATACCCACTGAAATCAATGGGACTGAAATTAATCATAGCTAATGTATGTCCCATTGATTCCAATGGTTCCATTCTAAGTAGGACTAAATCTGGATCCAACCCGATATGAATGAACAGCAACTGCAGCATGGAACAACGTTTATTAACGTTTTGTTTTAAAATGAAAATTGAAGGTGTTCACTCTTGCAGTCGAAAAGACTTGTGTTTTTTAAAAAGTGTCAGCGTAAGAATCAGGCCACCCTCTCTGTTTCAGCACAATTCATTGATCTGAGCATCCCTCCTTGCTGCAGGGAAAGGCAGGCCCAGAGAAGTGATTCATGCCAACACATAATGAGCAGCCTTCTCTGAGGGTGGGCAATTCTGTGCAGTCTCTACTTTGGGAATAATGGAGTGATTGGACTTGAAGCAGAGTTACCCACCCACTCACAGTCGATGCTGAGTGGAAGGTGGCTAAGCTAGAGCAGTGCATCATAGTAGTGTTGCCAGAATATGCAACTATCTGGCTTGGAATACATTTCCCCCCCCAGCTGCTAACGTACTGCTAGATTTTACTTATCCCCTAAAAAAAGTCTTCATGCTCTAAGTTGGTGCACCTCCCTCTCTGGTACCTGGAACACTGCCATGATTGCACTGCAGGTACATGAAATACTGAGAAACTTATTTTTTCCCAGGACTCTTGAATCTTTAGTATGGATTCAGGTGCCTTGGAAAGTATACGTCCCGAGGCTCCTTGCCATTGAGAGGCATGTGTTCAGGAGGTATTTGAACTGTCTTGTGCTCCAGAAGTTGTCATAGGGTTGTATCCATTGTTAGTTCTACTTAGAGTAGAGCCACTGAAATGAATTGGACTTAGTTAACGTTGGATATAACCCACTGGGAGCATGATGGATCTACACTAGATCATCATCATCATCATCATCATCATCATCATCATAGCTTAGTATGCCAAGCCCAATTCTGAATCCCCATCACTAGAGACTCATGCAGAGACACAATGCGCAGCCCCACACTTTAAGAAGGTAGTTTGTGTTCACAGGCACTCTTGGTAATTTGTTTTATTTATTTCTCATGGCACAGTTTGGGAATTACTGTCCTAGAGGAAACCTATAAATAGTCTATAAGAGAGGAGTGCAGCAACACACGTCTAGACCTTTGTGATCTTCTAAGACAGTAAAATTCTCTGGCTGAGGCCAGTGGACTGGAGAAGTTCTGGAGAAGGGTGTTTGCACCTTACAGGCTTTTTCTTCAAGAATTATTTTTTTAAAAAAACATTGTCCTTGAGTATGTGTACTGGAATAAGTGGAATGAAACCAAAGAGAATAGATAATTTAAAAAGGCCACCACTGCTGTGGTTTAATTATGACTCGGGGATAATGACAAGTATTAGCCTGGGTTTTTAACGACGTCATTAATTTTCAAATCAGCAGCAATAAAAGTTTAAACTCATAAGAGACTCGCTTCCCTGGGTCCACCAGTCACCTTCTATAATTCTTCCAGTCAGAACTGTGGCTGGCTCCTTAATTTAGTACAAAGATGCATCAAGGGTGGCCTTTGAGGCAAATGGATGGTTGGTTGCTGTTTTTAAGCTTTTTTAAAGTTGGAAGCCAGGCATCACATCAGGGAAGCCATTTCCCCCTACTGTACATGAAGCCAATTACCCTGTTTAGATGACACGTCAAGCCATGGTGGTTAAGCATTTTGAGCTAAACATTATGGATTAGCATGTCTTGTGAACCATGATTTATCATGTCATATGAACCATTCCTAACCACCGTGGCTACATAACCAAGGTTTAAACACGCGCACTAACCATTTGCTGCAAAAGGGTTAGCAGCCTAATGGCTTAGTGTGTTGTCTGAACATGCCCATTCTGTTTGTTCTATTCCATCTATGTCAGTCAACCAATCCTGTTGTTTCTTGTACTGTATATTATACTTTGTTCTCAAGTGGGATTGTTATGAAGATGGAAGGGCTTCTTCTTCTTCTTCTTCTTCTTCTTCTTCTTCTTCTTCTTCTTCTTCTTCTTTCTTTCCTTGTACAGGCTTGCATCAAGTATTCTGGGGACCATGGAAACTTACAAATCCCAGAACCCTAGGCACTTTTCTATATTTTCAATTTGCTTCAATGCTGTGCTCAGAGTTTGAACTAAGGACTCAAAGGTTAAGCTCCACATCAACTGAATATTTCCCAGTGCTGCTGAAAGGCAGTGATAAGCTTCAATGGCTATCAAAAGAGTTATAGAAAATCATTGGATGACAGATCTTCAATGGCTATAGCATCGATAGCTAAAATGGAACTGCCACGCACAGAGACAGGATACCCTGAATCAATACCAGATGCTTGGGTCAAACAACAGACATCCCTTATTTATGAGTGCCCAGAAGCATCTGACTAGATAGTGTTGGGAACTGACTGCTCTGATCTAGCAATGTCATTCTTATGTTTACATAGCAAGTATTTTTCTTTTCCCCTCTTCTCCTCTCTTTTAAATCAAGGCACTGCTTGATGTCTGCAATAATTCCCCCTCCTTTTTTGTCATAAAAGTTTGATTTCTGAAGGCAAAAGGTAGTTCACTCCAGTTATTACATTATTCTCTAGGGGTGAAAACTAGAATGACCTTTTTCCCCACTAGAGGATACCTGGCAGCTTATCTGCCACTGCCTTTCAGCAGCACTGGGAAATATTCAGTTGATGTGGAGCTTAACCTTTGAGTCCTTAGTTCAAACCTGCAGTTATTCAAGATCATGATCAGGAATGTTTCTGATGACATTAAAAGCTTGTTGCTTTTATAAGTGTAATTTCAAAAAAATGGTTTAGAAAAATTCCTCCTTTGGTTACATTATTCTTAAAAGTGAAGGATTTTTCTTTTACTTTGGCCTGAAGTGTAGCAGTTTAATCAGCTAAGTTAAGAGATTTGTTGTTTTAGTGTCAGCTGGGGACTTTGGCAGAATGCAATCACATCCAGAACGGGTTTGACCTGGTCAAATGAGCCACTTATCAATAGCATCTCTGTCATCCATTCTGCTGTATGTGCAAGCCCAGGACAAAGTGCTGAGCAATCAAATGTTGAGACTTCAAATATGATTGTACAAGCATGTGTGACCCAAGCCATAAGCATCCCCTGGCTCTTTTTGTAACATTTTTTGTTTTGTTTTTGCCATAGAGTTACCTTGTTCTTTGCCTGTGAGTATCAGCAGTGTTGATTTTACTGCTTAACTTTCTTTTGGGATGGCTTTTGTTCACTTAACTAAGCTTGAGCCCTTCTTGTTTCAATAAACTTATTAACGGTTTGGTCAATGCACCAATGTCTTCTGCCCAGATAACATTTTGTTATTGGGCAGACTAAAAATAGAATAAATAAATAATATCAAAAGGGTGAAATGCTATTCAAGAAAAGAAATAATGGAAAGGAAGCTTTCTCTAAATCTACTGAAGGGACATCAGAGCTGTTAAAAATGATCACAATATATTTTGGAGCACTAATGGAAAATTTAGTAGTGAGATGTAATGTTACACTCATTAAAAACAAAATATATCTTTATTAAGTGGCCCACGCAGAAAGAAAAGAAGCAGTGAAGTGGCAGTCGAGCTTCAGCCTCCTTTCCTCTTTGAACCCCCAAGACAACCAAATGTTGAGGACAAACAGTGGGTTTCCACCTGCATACAGTGGTTGTGAGCTTCCAGGAGCATTTGGGTGTCCACTGTTGGAAGACCCAATACTAAACTGGATAGAGGGCTTTTCTACACAAGGCATTTCTCATGCTCTCATCATTCCTTACTCATGGTCGTTTATGGGTTCTTTAGACGTTGTCGTGATCCTCCAGTTTTGTTTCTGTGTCTAACCAGTACTATTGGCAAGTTTTTTCAGAGCATGGAAAATGCTGCATTCAATTGTGAAAGCAAAAGAAACAGCTTTCCCCATGTATATTTGCATTATTCTGCTATACGACAGTGCCACCTAGAGGTTATGTATATTTGCATTATTCTGCTATACGACAGTGCCACCTAGAGGTTATGTGATAGAAAAGTAGGAAAGAAACACTGTTCGTGTAGTGCTCCCATCTCAATTCCATGATGAAACCAAAAGTAGATACAGCAGATTAATAGCCAATTAACAGCCTCATGCAGAAAAACTCAGATTCGCAGTCTGCTCCAGCAGACAATTCTTACTCAGGGCAATTGTTACATTGTTTTATTGTGCCAGGAAATTCTTATATTGTTTTCTTGGTTGTTTGGAAAGGCACCACAATGTAATACATGACATTCAAGGAACAGAGGTGGTAAATTATAATTAGCAAAATAGAATATATACCTGGTAATTATTGAACATCTGCTGTTATACTGAAGATAATCTCATTTTCAAAATGTTAAAACAAACAAACAAACAAACAGTACTCTAGCACAAGAATCTCTAGTTTGATACTCTACAACAAACTCCTTATTACTAATGTATTTTACTTGGTATGAATCAGACACACTTGAAGTTTGCCATACTCCTGAAGGGGAAGGGCTCCAGGTTGTACTCTGAATAGTTTGATCACTGGATTGGTTGTTGGAACTGAATACTATTAGATTATTCTTACAAAGCAGTACTCTAATTATAAGAGAAATACACAGGGGAATCTTACCCTGCCAATTGGTAGCTTTCAATATTTTGATGCATGTGTAGTGATTGTACTGTACATGGGCAACAGAGTCAAATATGTGGTACCTTTAGGAAATGTTGCATATCACCTAGGTTTGTAAAGAGCCACTTGCCTGTTTACCAGTGTTGATTAAGAATAGCCTCAAGGTCCCCCCCCCCCCCCCGGAAGTTGCTTCCTTCACCTTCTTCTTTTTTTTGACTTTGTTGCATCACCATTTTGGATTTGGCTGTGAAAATGCAGACTGCAATTGCTGCCACCTTGGATTTGATTACTAGCACCAAAATACTTTATACATATTGCTCTTACTAGTGGTAAGGGAACCCTATCACAGATAGCCTGGTAGTCTAGGGATTTGGGTTGGGGTGGAAGATGTCATTTGTGTTGAGACTATCAGCAAGATTTTTCCAGATACATCTCCTGTTTTCCCATTTTCTAACTTCTATAATGAGGTCTTATATTCCATAGCTTTTAGAATAATGCAATGGAGGATCCAAGAAAATGCCTGATGTTAGTTAACAAACTGCACACATATTGTAGATGACATATTGCTGTTTACATTTATCCAATGATGATGATGATGATGATGTAAAATTTGATGTTAACTTTATTCAACATTACACATATTTCACACAAAGACCTCCATATTAGCAGCCGAAGTGCATTTGCTTAAAATCCATATGATATGGCTGTTGATGTACTCTCTTCTAAACTTTGGTTTAGAGATTTCAGTGAGACAGAACCATCTCACATGCAAACCCATGCTATCTTATTTTAGCCGAGAACAGCACAGATAGACACTTGCCAATGACAAGATTGTCAAATGCTAGTAGTTATTTAGAGCTGAAGACAACTTCAGATGTTATGGGAGCTGGAGAAAAATGGGTACCGGTCAACGTCCTTCCATTATAATGACCAAAAAGAAAGTTGGCATGTTTTCCCTTTGCCGTCTCTCACAGTGAGATGTTTAAGCTGTCTACACATTTCATGCATCTCACAGTTGGAGAAGGATGTGTGTGAGCTCTATTTCAGACATTGCACAGGAGGTACACAAACAGGACGTGTTGTCACTTCTCATTCATGCCTCTCCAACCCCTGCATTTTATAGGATCTGAAGAGATTTTAAAGTCCAGATCATAAAAAGAGCAGATAGGATGGTTTTAATTGTTTCTATATTGTACCAGTTCAGACTGCACATGAGGGACTTGCACAGTGAAATGCTTCCCGATGAAAAAAGCCTCCTGCACATATTGGGGGAGAAGATCTGGTGAGCTGTTTTCACCATGGCATTTTCTATGTGCAAGGATTTCTTTTAATTTAATTTAATTTAAATGTATTATCTTCTGTTTGTGTGAACTACACCCATGTATCATAGATTTCAATGTAATATGCTTCCAAGATGTGTCCTTAAGCAGTTAGCATAAGCACTGGAAATGGATGTGGATTCAAAGAATTGGGCAGGTGATTCTGAATGTTGTATAATGTCACACTTACATATGTCGATTGTGCAACATGCTTTTTATTTTCTTTGTTGTCTTACTAAATCTGACCAGATATTACTGGCTTTTCTTTTTCTATATATTAGAAGAATAAATATCATATCTGATATATGCTTTAAAATTGACAATGATCTGCAATAAATCTACACTTGCTGTCAAGTTTTCAAAACATGTTGCTTGTAATAGGTGAACTGAAATCAATGGTACTATTCCAGAGAATTGATCAATGATTGCAGTTTTGAAAATTTAAATGATGAATAATAATAAGATTCACAACTCACTATACTTGGAATGTAAACCAGTATACTCCCATGGAGTGGCTTTACTAATATGTGGCTCACAGCTATGATGCCTTTAATTGCAGTAGTGAAAATGTCTGCTAGGAAGTAGATCCATATTGTAGGAACTCCCTGAAAGTTGGATTTTGAGTCCTATGTTATGCTGGAGCTTTTGATATTTTTTATTGATGGTTACTCTGAAACATTACAAACAGCAAATGATGTAAGATCACGAACCACTTTTGAAATACAACATTAAATTTAAGGCCAGGTTAGTTGTTAATTTCAGTCATGATCCAACATTCAGCTAAAATAAAGGGCTATTTTGTTTTATTATTACTGAGCATTGGCACACTACAATATGGATTTTATCAATACTTTTATGCAAATATTTTAGGCAATATGAAAATCTCAACCAGTTATTAACTATTGAATAACAATCTATTCCTTACGGAGAGTCAAAAAAACACATCAGTTACAACATACATGAACTAGAAGCATAAAACTGCTCATTAAATACACACAATTCCCAAAGGGAAATAAACCCTTTACAAAATACAGTGATTCACACAAACCATTATCTAATACAAATTCCTTCATAAACACAAGCTTTTTACAAAGATCTCTGTGACAATTTCAACTTCACAATGAAAGTAGATCATTAAAGAAAATCCCACACAATTCTAAAGCATTACTTTGGAAGAAAACCAGATGAATGAGTTTGTACAGAAAATAACTTGTTTCATTAGAAAGTTGCTGAAAATGTTGCTTAAATTGAAATGTAATATTGCCTGATGAATCTTTCTCCCTCTCTATTTCTCTGTAATCTGATTAAGCTTCATGTTTAGGTCTGTATGTACTAGTTCTAAAAAATAAAAATACTTCTAGGCAATTGCAATTCGGTGACCTGCTCAAATTATGTTAGTTGAACAAATTGACCAACTATTTGACTATTTCACACAATTTATTCTGGTTTCCCTAGTTGTGGGGTGTGGCAATCACTGAGACAGCCCACTGAATCCCACCCCCAGGTGAGCTACAGGTTTTTTTCAATTATTCCCCCAGCTTCTGAGATCTCTGCAGACATTCCTTACATGCTTCCAAGCACAACTTCACAGTCGTAAGTTTCTCTGCCACTGCCAATGGTTGCCACTGATGCGGAGTGGTAGCAAGGAAGCCCACAATATATGGGTTCTGATCCATGCAGCACTGCTAAATGATGTGGCCAGTGGGGGGGGGGACCCAGTGGTGAGTGTAGAATGCAGCTTGGGTTTTAATATGCATCCACAGCTGCCCACGGTTATGTGGGACCAGTCGTCTGCAACTACAGCTGTATTGAAATCTTTTCCCTCAGCCCCACTCCTTCGCTCAATTCTGTGTTTTCCAGAAGGATCTAGCAGGATCTGATGGAATGGGTTAATTATACAGCACCTCAGTTAATTCAAAAATAATTACTACTCAAACCATTTGGGAGTTCTGAAGTAACACTAACTGACAAATGGTAACTGTATATCCTCAATTCAGGCTATGCCAGCAGAATGTGCAACCCCACAACCATGGATGCTGGCTAGGAATGGGCGAACCCCCACCTTCCTGTTCGCTGTCTGTTCACTGGACTCCTGCTGGTTGCCTGTTCCCAGAGTGCATATGGGGTGAGCTGCCAAATGGTCTGTGGGCACCCAGCAAGAGCTCACAACTTTTTGTTGTTGTCCACAAGCCACGATTTGCACAAAATGACGACTGGGAATATTTATGGAAATTGGGACTTGAGTAAAATCACGGCAGTAAATAGCGCAATTTGCCTAAATTGCAGGCATAAAAGGAACATTAACACCTCCAATTTTGCAGAAATTGCGCTATTTACAGCTGTGATTTTGCACAAACCCAATTTCCGTAAATATTCCCAGCCATGATTTTGTGCAAATTCCGATGTATGCAAATTGGGATTTCCACAAATAATAAAAAAGCCAAGTTGAGCCAGCTCAGGGATTTGAGAGCTGGTGTTTGGGGGGTGGGGGGTGAGCTGGTGATAACTCCCCATGCTCCACCCGCCAAAATGAATTTCTCCAACATCCCTAATGGTGTCTGTGGCAATACCCCACATTTCTGTCTCCTTAAGTATGTCTGGGTTAGTGTGTTTGGAGAGTGCGGAATGTGGGACTGAGTGGGTGTGGCTGATGATGCTGGAAAAGGGAGGGGGAGGAGTGTCTATTGTGTGAGGGAGGGGTTTGTAGATTATTACTGTGTTGGTTGGGTGGAGGGTAGTTAGGTGGAAGATAGCTGTGTGTGTTCTGGTCAGGAGTGTATGAAGAGAAATTAAATGGAATATATTAAGGATTTGGGATTATTAGTAAGATTATTAGAAGTATTAAGAATAGGCAGGTTTGAAATTGATTTTGAAAGAACTGTAAACAACAATAAACTGTTTATTTTATTTTTGCTACAACAAACCACATGTCAGCTTGGCTTTGTAACCTGCTCTCTTAGTTTAATTCAGAAACACATAACGTTAAACCTTTCAGCCAATATCATCACAGAAGAACCTTTTCAAATCCTCAGTACCTTTCCCCTCTGCTATAAGGGAAAAGTGGTGTGTCTTTTTACCCTTCCCTCAGGTGTTTAAGTGGTGGTGCTTAGCCTGAATGGGGTGTGCTCGTCTAGGCCTAGTGTTTGAGGCTGTGGCGGCACAGTGTCCCATCGGGGGCTTGATAAACATCCTGTTCTGGTGTTTGTCATCAGGGGGATTTATCTGGGACCTGGCGTGCCAAAATCCATACCTGAAAGGCTACATTTGGCATGGTGGATCGCAGGCCTGGCCTATTCCATAGGATGGAGAGATGCTTTGTAAACGGAAGAACTAGGTGAACTGCTCTGGTGATGTGACCAAAAGCAGAGGCATTTCACCTTCATGCTCAATAGAATGCAGGAAAAAGTACCAAGGCAAATCAGGTCGCAGAACCCCAACTTAGAGCATGTCCTGCCCAGTACCTACAGTATTCATACCTTTTTGATAATGGGCTGTTCCTTCTCCCACTTTTCATCAAAGTGCTTCTAATGTTGCTAAATACTCTTTCTAGAAGACAGAAGGATTACCCTTTCTAGAAAACAGAAAACCCAGAGGCTGAAACAAACTAATGATTCGAAAACATGTTGGCTCTATTCATCAGGATGCTACATTTACTGCCATTTAAGAAACCACCCCGTTGCAAAGGCTGTACTAAGAAACTGCACAATGATGCCTCTTAAGGGGGGTGGAGTATGCAGGAGCATTGCTCATGTCAGAACTGCTACATGAATACAGCAACAACAGATGTGGTGCCTCTAGCAATGCTAGAGGAAGCAGGATCCCCTATAAAAACATAGGCTTTCCTAGGAGATGCCCTGCAAAAAGTGGAGAACCAGAACAAGCTTTATGGTCTTGCCTTATTGGGAACAGGGGCCCTGCAGGTTAGGACTCTGGTTAGACAACTCCAGGTATAATGTTTCAGGTTCAGTGCCTTACACCTACATTGTGATGTAGTAAGGAATGTGGTGGGGAAACCCCTGGCAGTCGTGGGCTGAGCTGCCTGAGCATTAAGAGAGGCATGGCAGTCAGAAAGGCATAGAAAATATAGAGCAGAAGAAGTACGGATCTGGGGAAGCTGGAGCCATTGAGCTGAGAGTACAGTAGCCTTAGGGAAGGAGAGGAGGGATTTGGAAGTTTGGATTGGGACTGGGAGTGGACCAGCGGAAGAGCAGAAAGAGTAGTAGGAGAGAGAAAGGGCAGAGAAGAGAGGTACACATGGTTAGAAGCTCCAGAGGTGAGGGATCACATACGGATGGGAAATAATCAGCCAACTGTTTGGCTACCGTCCTCTAGTGTCCAATTGAACACTATATGGGACACTGTGCTAGACAGTGGACCAACCTATATTATACAGGTAACACACAGTGTGCATGTCTCTGTTTCTGTCCCTTTCTCTGTGTGTTATCACTGGTTCTGTATCCCTTTTCCATAATCTATTATATTTCTGCAGAGGAACTATCAGTGTTTTTTTCAACATAAAAGCCAAACAGTGAAATGCTTTTATTGACACAAAGGAATTTCCAGATGAGACCTAACAATTGAACATAGAGTGCTTTTCTGATATTGAATTGTCAACTTGCAACATTCTGTGCTGAATGGAAGTTTGGAAGAACGACACCCTCAAAATCATCTCCCCTTCCATGAAAAACCGCAAGCTGCTTCAGAATGCACAATAGTTGTCCACTGCCACATTCCTTAAGCAAGAGAATTGCTCCTGTCCTGCTTTGCAAGGATGTCATCAAGTTCCTGAGGGGAAGGTAATTATTAAGGCCAGTTAATGGGCAAATGGTACCTTACAATAAGTAAATTGGCGTATGGCCTCATGTAACAGAGGGCAACTATTTTATTGCTTGATATTATTACAAGTATTTTCTTTGTTTTCCCCCCAGTTGGGATCAAAATGGAAGTAGTGTTCTCCCTTTAATTCCCCATCTGCACAGGCAATAGAGGCCACTTTGGTGTGCTCAAGAACATGAAATTGAAGCTTGCCATCTTGTCATGTATAAAAATGGTGAGATTACATAATCTAAGATGATAATTGTCCTTTCTTCCAGTTCCAAAAGAGGGCCTACTTGTGTGAAGAAAAAAATATGAAAATAATTTAGGCTGATCTATATCTACCCTATTGTGACAATATTCACTAGAGAACTTTGGGAAAAAGCCACATTCATTATTTTGACACTAAAGAGTAGGCTCAAATGGCAATTTAAAGGATGGGGGAGGCAAACAAAGGATATCTACCAAAGGTTCTTACTGTGGCATATGTCCACTCTCAGCTTGGATTCCCACTGGAGCAACTTATTTTTCACTGCAATAAGTATTCCCTCAAATATGTTTGTCTTCTTTCATAACCGATGTTATCTATCTCAAAGGTATTGCTTGCATACCATTTTCTCACCGAAATCTCTTCATATTGTCAAGTGCCACACTGGTGGTTCTCTTCATGTGACTAGACTAATCACCATCGCCTTTGAGGTTTTCCTTAATCGTTCAATCATTTCCCTACCTCTTCAGAGGAAGCTGCTCTCCTTGGACTGTAATCTTACCTCTCCCATCTTGAGGCACGTCAAAATATTTTTCTGGAAAATATATATAGAAAACATCACTGCAAGCAATAATTCACATCCTGTATGCTAAAAAAAAGAAAGAAAAAGAGGATTCTTCCAACGTATTTTTCCTAAACAGAGACATGTGTTTTCTATTGGCCTGTTTTATAGAGACATTAACAAATTGAAATTTTGGGACTACAATTTCCATTATCGAGTGATTGTCAGTATACCTATTATGTTCCTAACTGCAGTGTGTGTACTGACAAACACTCATTGACAGAGTTAATTATACCACTTCAGGATGGTACATTTCGTACAGTTGTACAAAAGTGTAATTTATAATCCAACAAATCACCAGGATCTTCATAGTTATTTACCTGGCACAAACAAACAGGCTGTCAAGTATTCAGCACATGGATTGTAGACTCTGTTCAGCTTGGTGAATAACATGTTCTGCATGCCTGAAACTGATACTTCATGATATTTTGGTAACACTATCAGCTGTTTGCATTACCCTCTTGGTGAGGAAACATTCACTGAAACATTTCAAACCCTGAGAATGATGGAAAGCTGAGAACAAAGCCGAATAAGCAGTTTCCCATGCTCTAAAGCTGTAGTGCTAGTCACACTCACTTGGGAATAAGCTCCATTGAACTTGGTGGGCAGAATTTCTGAGCAAACATACATAGGATTGTGCAATACAGGACAAAATTTAAGCTTGGAATATTTATCTACATTATCCCGAAAGAGGTTTAAACATAACCAGTAGGATGGAGGCTGGCTATGGAAGGAGCCAAGCTAGAAATAATACATTGTCTATATAATTTATTTTCAAAACCTAAGTAAATATTTATTTAAGAATCACATCACATAAAGAACATAAAACAACTAATTTCAAAATAAAACAGAATATACAGATGAGTTTCCCTCCCAAAGTTCAGATTTAATATGAATCCTAACTACATGCAAGGTTCATGCTCTGTATAGCAGGTGGCCTTCAGATAACTTTGGATTATAACTCCCATAATTCCTGAACATTGGTCATGCTGTGTGGGGTTTATGGAAGCTGTAGTCCAAAAACACCTGGAGGACACTAGATTGCCTATCCCTAGTGTATAGTAATGGTTGCTGTTGGGAGATTCTGAGTCCTAGTGGCCAACTTTCAGCACCAAGGCATGGACAGCTCCATGGCTCTTTAGGCTTGCCCAGCAGGAGATGAACTCTGCCCTCTGATGATCGACTTTTATAGGAAAATACTAAACCAGACCTGCCCAACTTCTGAACCATCTAATCAAATGCAGCCTACCACCTATTCATGGAGGCCTAAAGCCCTATTTCAGAGCTACCATGCTGCCAAGTTTCATCTCTTTATCTTTAAAAATGGCAGAACTGTAAGCATTTGGTTTATTTCCATAGGCTATAACGGGCTGTTTATTCCAACTTTAAAAAAAATCCTAAAAATCAAGGTGTGAACCCACCTGCTTCCAACTTGGCATGGCTAAATCCCTACTTAAGAGTTACCACGGTGCCAAGTTTCATCTTTTTACATTTAAAAATGATGGAGATGTACACATTTTGGTGAATTCCCCTAGGCTATAATGAAGCGGTTATCTAAAAACGGAAAGGAGCAATGATGAGAACATCTCCACACTGCGGGTATTGGATGGTTTTGAAACTATCCCCTCTCTGCTCCAAAAACTCAGAGCTTCATCGGACCTCCAACGGACTCTTGGATTTTCAGGGCGGAGTGCACACCCCTAATAATTAACATAGTAAACTGTAACTTATTCTAATATAGGATATTTTCCTGTATCATATTGTGTGCTTCCAAGATTAATCAGGGATTTTTAATTCCAGTAGAACAATTTTTCAAGTTATCTCCAAATACAGACACAAAACATGAAATGCTTCCTTTTCCTGAGGCAATCATAAAAAGCTTTTATCTCTGGACACTGGCTGTTGAAAAGTTCAAATGAGACCCCTCAGATTTCAAGTAAGAGAGCATAACTTCTGGGGCTCATTTATTGTTTTGAAAAGTGGGTGCAACACATAACACTATTATTGATTGATTGATTGCATTTCTATACTGCCCAATAGCCGAATTTCGCTGGGTAGTTTACAAAAATTAAAACTATGAAAACCATTTAAAATATAAAACAAACAGTGTAAAAACATAATATAAAATACAGTATAAAAGCACAACCAGGGTAAAACTGAGCAGCAATGCAGAGATCTATACAGTTTTAAAAAACAGATTTAAAACAGCAAAGTTAAAAATTAAGCTGATAAGCTGTTAAAATACTGAGAAAATAAAAGGGTCTTCACCTGGCGTCTAAAAGAGTATAATGGAGATGCCAGGTGAACCTCTCTAGGGAGCTCATTTCCACAGCTGGGGTGCCACAACAGAGAAGGCCCTCCTCCTGGTACCCACCTGCCTCACTTCCTTGGGCAGGGGCACATGGAGAAGGACCCCTGAGGATTATCTTAGGGCACATATGGGAGGAGGCTAAAATCACTAGCTTTGATTTTATATTGGATGTCAACATGGTGTAACATCCTGGCTGATACTGGCTTGGTTGTCAACTGTATAATATCCAGTCATCCGTTCGTTACACAAAGCCATGAAATTCATTAAACAAAAAACCTACGGTTTACAAAACAACGTTAAGGCTCTACAGTTTTCAACCAAGCACCAAAAAGCAGGGAAATTGGGAGTTAAGGCTCACAAGCCTTAACGCCACATCGTCCCTAAGGAGGTAGAAAGTGCAAGTGAAATTCTCATTCTCCCAAAGTGGATAAACCATGAGGACAGGATGGCGAATATGATATGCAGAGGTGACTGATGGGAGTTGTAGTCCAACACGTTTGAAGGGCACCAGGTTGGGGAAGGGCTGCTCTAAACAAAAAAAGAGAAGTAGGTGGCCCTAAGTTGTTTGTCATGAGTTTTCCACAACCCCACAGTCACCTCTGCATATCATATTCTCCATCCTGTCCTCATGGTTTATCTGCTTTGGGAGAATGAGAATTTCACTTGCACTTTCTGCCTCCTTAAGGAGGATGTGGCGTAAAGGCTTGGGAGCCTGAACTCCCAATTCCCTTGCTTTTTGGTGCTTGGTTGGAAACTGTAGAGCCTAAATGTTGTTTTGTAAACCGTAGGGTTTTTGTTTAATGAATTAGTATGAATTTGAAAGTGTTAATGCAGCAAGCTCTCATGGCCACTGAACGACATTTCTTCAATTTCTAATAAGTACACAGCATAGCACCTCTCAAAACATAGTTGAAGGATTAATCTGTGACAGGCTGTCTCTCCAAAATGAGCTCCTTGGTGTGCAACAGACGCGCATGTGAGTTCATGAATTCAGTAGCAACTCCTTCAGGCATTTCCTGTGGTCAACGGGCAGCTGGAGTCTAAATACATTTTCTTGGAATCTCCTTCCTTCCCTCCCTATTTCTTAAACCAAACCAAACCAACAGCATTTCTAGCAAGTGGGAATTGTTGCTGATATTTCAAAAGCCTGATGGGTGGCTGAATATTTCCAGTGCTTGGGGAAGGGGGCTTCAGTACCCTGAATAGTCCTTTGCCCCTCCTCATGACTGACAGTAGTGGCATAAATTATACAAAATGAAAAATTGTGCACATGTGCTTTGTATAATTTATACAGTAAAATTATTCTGCTGTTCTTGTTTAGCTCTGAGTAAAACTGGAAGTGTTGGATTTGGACTTGGAACTTGTTTCAAATGTTCGCTCGGCCATGATGCCCAGTGAAGGATTTTGAATTGTTCACTATCATTCATCCTCTTACCTCACAGGGTTGTTTTTATGATAAAACAGGAGAACCACCACATGCTATTTTGGACTACTTGGGTCAAGGGTTGGATACAAATGTAAAAATAACCCCAGTAAGCTTGATTCATTAGTTACTGGTATGACACGGTTACCACTTTCTCAGGGTTGCATGCCATGCTGAAGTTGTCATGTTTGAATGACAGAATCATGTGGGAGATGTGGATCATGGGTGAAGCTCACATGTCGGTGCTACAGTTCTACTTGGGATCACATCTGTCATTCTTCCTCATCAGTCATACAAATGAAAATGCAAGGGGTCCAACCACAGGGGGAGGGCCAAAAAGCTCTTCAATTAAATGTATGTGATGTGCATTCTCTCAACCATCCACTGAAACAACAAAACGATACCCTGTGGTTTCCTTTCCCTTCCCAAATGGTGGTGATGATAATAACAACAATAGGTTGTTTCCACTGGAGTCTATCTGCCAACAGCGGAATGTAATCCCTTCCCCCTGCAGCCCTGTCCAAGAGGAAGTTTCGCCGCATGAATATAAGTCTAGTTCCACAACAGTGGATTTCATCCACTGTTATTAATCAAGTCCTTAAAACAAACACAGTGCAAAAATGAAAACAGACCATGCCAGAAGGCTTATAAACTGATTAGGATAACTTGGAAAAGAAGGGGGGGGGGAGAGACAAAAGAAGGAATTTGGAGAAGAGATGCAGAAAAGTGACACAGAAATAATTTCGCATAAAGGTAGAGATACTGTTGACTGGATCTCAGTTGGCAATGAGTTCCAAAGGGTAAAGGGTGGTAAGGAAATAAGGAACAAGGGTGGTGGTGGGGAACAGGATCTCTAATGTTTTAATTGCCTTTTGGGGAGGCTGCTTCCATGCATCAAGTTGAAATTCTCGTGAACCTGACTCCAATGTTTCTTTCTTTGAGTTAAGATAAAAGCCAACAATATGTAAATGTACCTTTACATTTCTGAATAGGTATTTATCTCCAACATATCAATGATGAATTTCATCTGCTGTTTTATTTCCCAGTTGTCACATTTTGAGGGATTTCTGTGCCCATTCTTTCAAGTCTTATTGATACCCTTGAATTATTTTCTAACATAAAATTTTAGAGAGTGAGCTGAGGGCCAAATAAAATTATATCTACCTGAAATACAAAACCTGAATGAAAGTCTGTTCTGCAAATGAAAAAATATAGAGGTGTAGCAAGATTGAAGGGAAATGAAATAGGAAATGAATAGTTGGGAAACTTGTAAATCCAGGAAGCTTTATCACTTGTCCAAATTCATTACAGTTTGGAAAGTACAGCTGCCTTTTTAATTCCTTGGACAGTGCAGGCTGCCAGTGAGTTTAACATTCTGTTGACAGGGAAGGTATTTTGCTGTACAAACATAATTATTTTGGGGAAACCAAATCGATCAAGTTTCTCAAAATGTGGGATAAATGATTCAAGTCTGTCTGAAATGGCTGGTTTTTGGGAGTGAGGATCAAACATGGGTTTGGCCTCTTCAAGAAGCGGAAATAGCTTTAGAAAAGAATGAGTAAGCTGATAACCAGAAGTCAGGGTCCCAAACACCCTGCGCATGAGAGCAAAGCACTGCTGTGAATGCACAAGGTTTGATAGTGTTCACTAGAGCAGAGTCAAATCCTACTCTGGATGTTCTCCCAAACTTGAGGTGCAGCTTTTTGAGGGCAGAAGGGACTCCAGTGGGAAGGGAAACAGGCTGGGGAAAGACCTTGTGTGCATGTGGGATTTGGTGCACAGTCCTGTTGATGCCAGGTAATAATTATGATTACAAAGATCTGGCTGTGATCTAATATCCATGAAAAATATGGTACTGCTCTAGAATACCCTCCATATATTCTAACAGCTTGCCTGCCATAGCCCAAATCCAGCTAAAGCTAGGCTTGTCTGAGTCCCATGTGATTCAATAGAACAAGTTAGTTACAACTTGCTTAGTTCCCACTGGTTTATTATTTGTTTATTAATTAATTTGCCTCTATTCTGGACCAAATCCACCCAAGGGGAAAAACAAAATACACATATGAAAATAGCAATACAATATATAATAAAACTTTAACATACAAAATACAAGCAACAATAATATATAAAATTATAATTCAACTACTCTAAAGACATTTTCAGAGACACAGCAATAAAGCATAAATAAAACAGCAGAACGTCAATTAAAAGCTATTTGAGACAGGTGGGTTTTTAAATGAGGGAAACCAACCGCACATTCCTTGCAAGTTCTATAAAGTAGGGGCTATTATTGAGAAGGCCCTGTCCTTTGTGTCCGTCAATCTAACTGATCTGAAAGGCAGGCCAATGAGTAGGGCCTCTGGCATCAATGTTAAAGCACTGGCAGGTACATATAGACACAGGCAATACTTCAAATAATCTGTCCCCAAATAGTTTAGGAGCCAGGCTATTTGAAGTGATAAGCATCACTTTGAAATCAGCACTTTGAATTGGGCCCCCAAATGCAACAATAACTAGTGCAACTGGTACAGAATCAGTGTAATATGTTCTGATTGTTTGGCTTCAAAGAGCACATGAGTGGCCACATTGTGGATCAGCTAAACCTTTCAAGTAATCTTCAAATGAAGCCCCAGATATAAAACATTACAGTAGTCTAGTCTTGATGTAACTAGTACATGCGTGATTGAGACTAGGTTTGCAGCTGGTGTATCAGCCTTTTACCAACTTAGGCTGATACACCACCTGCAACCCTAGCTAAAGAAAGTGGATCTACTCTCAGTCATGCATGCACTAGCTACATTAAGACTAGACTACTGTAATGTGCTCTGTGTGGTGCCTAAACTGGTAAAAGGCTGACAGTGCCAAGTCCAGAATAACCAAACTGTAACCTCGGCCATTCAGGGGGAGTACAACCCCATCCAGGAATGGTTGCACCCTTCTACCCAGAACAGACAAGTTTCCCAGCCTCAGCACCTATTTTTCTGGATTAATTCAGATTGTTTGCCCTTATCCATCCTGAAACTGTCTCCAGCCTGCCTTGAAGAGTTCCACAATGCCTCTTGGATTTGCAAGTGGAAAACAGAGCTAGAGCTCCATGCATCGGCATATTCCTTACATTTATTTATTTATTTATTGCATTTTTATACCACCCAATAGCCAAATCTCTCTGGATGGTTTACAAAAATTAAAACCATGACAACTATTCAAAATATAAAACAACAACAGTATAAAAATGTAGCATAATAATACAATATAAGAACACAAGCAGGATAAAACCGAGCAGCAAGCAGAAATTAATACAGATTTAAAATACAAATTTCAAACAGCAAAGTTAAAAATTAAACTGCTGAAGTGTTAAAATACTGAGAAAATAAAAAGGTCTTCACCTGGCATCTAGAAAAGTATAATGTAGGTGCCAGGCGAACCTCTCTAGGGAGCTCATTCCACAGCTTGGGTGCCACGGCAGACAAGGCCCTCCTCCTGGTAGCCACCTGCCTCACTTCCTTTGGCAGGGGCTCATGGAGAAGGACCCTTGAGGATGATCTTAGGGTCTGGGTAGGTACATATGGGAGGAGGCGATCCTTCAGATAAACTGGCCCCAAGCTGTTTAGGGCTTTGACCTGGGACTGGCAGCTAGTGAAGCTGGAAAAGGACTGGCGTAATATGGTCTGGTTGGCCAGTCCCTGTTAACAGTCTGGCTGCCCTGTTTTGTACCAGTTGAAGTTTCCAGACTGTTTTCAATGGCAGCCCCATGTATAACGCATTGCAGTAATCCAGACAAGAGGTTATCAGAGTGTGGATAACTGTAGCTAGGGCGCAGTTGGTATACCAGCCTAAGCTGATAAAAGGTGCTCCTTGCCACTGAGTCCACCTGTGCCTCAAGTGACAGTTCTGGAACCAGGACTACCTCCAAACTACGAACCTGATCCTTTAGGGGGAGTGCAACCCCATCGAGAACAGGGTGAACATCACCTAGCCAGACAGATGAACCACCCACAAACAGTACCTCTGTCTTGTCTGGATTGAGTCTCAGTTTGTTGGCCCTCATCCAGTCCATTACCCAGACAGCCTATCCAGCAGGATACCATGGTTGATGGTATCGAAAGCCGCTGAGAGGTCCAAGAGAATCAACAGGGTCGCACTCCCCCTGTCCCTCTCCCGGCAAAAGTCATCCCACTGGGCGACCAAGGCAGTTTCCGTTCCAAAACCAGGCCTGAAGTCCGACTGCTGTTCAAATCTCTGGCTGACTTCTACCAGTAGTTTTCTGTAGATGTTTAAATGTTTTAATTTTCTCAAAATGTATTTTGGTACAATTAACAGCTTGAATTTTTCTAGTATGAAGACAGAAATAGCAATGAGCTAGAAAGTTGTCTGCCATGGCTCACTGTTCTCTTCTAGGTACAATTCATCCCAACCATGGGAAGGACCTCCCAGACGATTTCAGAGGTCTTATCAAATTACATCATTTTTTAAAGTTCACATCTGTAAACAACAAGGGCTAGAACCAATTCTTTGTGTGTGTTTTTAAAGGCAGTTTTTTGATAAACTAATGAGTGCAGTGTATATTACCAAATTCTGAATTTGTCAGTGTAATTCTGCTTATGCTGAAAAATAAGCCCCCTTATAATTTAAACAGCTGTAAAGGCAAGATAAAGCAATTGCAGGTATTTTTGGCCTTCTGATTCTGCAAACAGGGCAACAGCCACCAAACCACTGTTGGTCCATGGAAAACACACACATTTCCATGTCTGTTTCTTGCACCTTGACTAAGTTTTTGCTGAAGTAGTATACATTTCTGTCTGGGCTGTTATCTGTGTATGCATCTTGCGCATTTGATCTGGTTGAATTCCCCCCCCCCCCCGATAACTCATATTGTGTTTCAGAATCGGACTAGATCTCTTCAGATTGCAGGTGTGGGTTCACGTGACTGGGTGCTTTTCCACCGAAAACAGAAACCCTGCACTGTGAAAATGAACACCTCAGTGTGTGTGTTAGACTAGAAGTGATGTTTATTTTTCTACGGGAAAGGAATATGGGGAACCTGCAGGAAAAGTGAAAAGTGGTACAACCCAGAAAGGTTCAAAACCTAAATGAGAACCAGGCCGTGCTGCGGCAGGAAGTCCGTTCTTGATGCCAACAATGTGTTGGTGTCGTGCTTAGTAAAAAAGGGTTGACTATCCCAGAAGACCTCTGAATGTTATTACATTAATATAAAAATTATCCACTGGTTCTGAAGGGTGATAATTGTTACAAGCTTTCAGATTGTGCTCTTGGAGAAGAACCTGCAAAAGCAGGTGTTCTTTCAGCATTTTTGGAGTGCTTTTATGCCAAATTTGGAGTTCACACTGAGAAACCAATTAAATCAGCACATACTATGTGGGAAAAGCAGCAGAGCATGCTGTTCTGTGTAGGATTCAAGTACTGGTGAGTAAAAAGTCCTTCTTGTGGACTCTTAGCTAGTATGCTCATTAAGTGATGCCACTCGTTCCTGCAGTACCAAATCCAGGCTTTAATGTTAACCGAGGAAAGAGTTTTTGGGGAGAAAGGCAATGTCAGCTACCCGAGAAGTTTCACCTGATCCTACTTATATAACAAACCAACCCATTCCTTTAATTTGCAGTTTGGGGGACCATGTTACCTATTTTAAATGCATTCTGAGA
This sequence comes from Anniella stebbinsi, assembly GCA_029215795.1. Taxonomy (NCBI): domain Eukaryota; kingdom Metazoa; phylum Chordata; class Lepidosauria; order Squamata; family Anniellidae; genus Anniella; species Anniella stebbinsi. The sequence continues at coordinate 98,249,105 of JARDYH010000003.1, forward strand.
AGCCCTATATACTAACAATGAACTCATTTGTCAAGTGAATGGTACTTATGTAGCTAAAATGGTACCATCCACGCACAAGAGGGAGGAATCAGCAGGCTTGGGGGGGGGGGGCAGATGGACATTTTATTTGTTAGGCTCTAATTTTTATTTCTGAATTTAAAGTTTTATCATATGTTCTTTATAAATCTCTCAATTTCACATCTCCCCCCACACCCCAGGTTTGGAACAAGGACTGTCATCCTGTGCTAGAAGCCTCATGCATTTCCAGATTAGATCTGTGCTCTATGCATTGATGCAACCAAAAATACTTCTTTTAAATCTCATTGATTTTAACGGGATTGACAAATGCAGACTAAATCCCTTTCATTCAAATGAATGGAACTGAAATTGGCTTATCTTTAGCCAATCATGCCCTGGGGACCCTCCTGGACTACACAGGCTATTCAAAAAGCAGTTCAACTTGGGTGTACTACTTAAAATCACACTTGCTATATCTGAGCCTCCCTTTGACTTTGGAGATTTCATCAGAATTTTTTTTAAGAAAAGAAAGGAAAACCAAGATATCCAGGGTTCTGAATTCTGCAGCCCATACCAAATTTTGTGGCATTCCTGCAAATTCACAGACTGCACAACACTCTGGACATGGTTTTGCAGTATTCGTCTTTGACTCAAGAGGCTCTCTAGAAAACTAGTTCATCGCATTATTTAGTGATGGTGAGTTGTACATCAAAACATTTGTAGTAATTACACCAGATCAAATATATATCAAGTCTGTATTAGATAACTGAGTGGAGTAATAATAATAATAATAATAATAATAATAATAATATAAAGAAACTTACTTGTGTTGGTTGCATTACCTTTTCTTCAAGGTACTGAGTGAAAGAAAGGTTAACAATTGCTCAGAAAATTATTTGAATCTCTTTGACATCCACATTCGTAAAGCTAGTAAGAAACAATCTTATTTTCCCATACTCTGTTAATACATGTACAAGGATGATACAGAATATCCCCACTTGCTTGGCTATTTGGTTGTGAAAAAGGTTGAAAACCTTAGCTTTCTGGAGGAATAATGGCTATTTACAACCATTATGTGCAGGAGAATGACGCAGTTTTTCAGATCATTCTCTACCATACAGCATAGTATTTCTCTTCACTATGACAAAACCATCTTCTTCTCTTTCATACCTTCTACATAATTTCTCATCGCAAGGAGTAAGCCTAGCAAATAAGAATATAAAATATAACACTCTTTTTCTTTTTCCATTGCCAACCTCACTAGCAATCTGAATCAGTAGAGTAAAACAATGGCTGTAAAATTATTTTTCTCTGAATATGTAAATCAGCTCTTATTATTACTAGGGGTGTGCATGGACCCCCAAAATTGGATCGGAATCGGAACCGGTGCCTCGGATCGGAGGCTTCCCGGTTTGGAGCTGATTCCGATCCGAAAATCAGATATCCGATTTTTGGATCGGACGCCATTTTAGGTGTTTTCGCCATAGGCTTACATTGGGGGAAAGAAAGCTTTCCCCCAATGCAAGCCTATGGTGAAAACATGGGGGCGGGTGAGTGGGGACCTAACTCCCCCTCCCTCCCTGTCCCTCCCCCCCCACTCGTGTTCCTTACCTGCTGGGGCCGTCCGCTTCCATCCACTGGTCTCTTCTACTGAGAAACAGGCTTCACCTGCCAGGTGGCGCGCTACTGAGATTCAGGCCGCAAAGCCTGTTTCTCAGTAGAAGGGACCAGCGGACGGAAGCAGACGGCCCCGGCAGGTAAGTGGGGACCTCCCTCCCCCTCCCCCCAGCTCGCACTCCTTACCTGCCGGCATCCCGGGCTGCCGTCTGCTGCTTCTACTGATAAGCAGGCCTTGCAGCCTGTTTATCAGTAGTATGGAAGCAGCAAACGGCAGTGCAGGATGCCAGCATGTAACAGGGGACTTCCACCTCCCTCCCCCCTCCCCCCACTCATGCTCCTTACCTGCTGTCTCCTCACTGCCATCCACTGCTGCCCGCTGCTTCAGTACTACTGAGAAACAGGCCTTGAGGCCTGTTCCACAGTAGAGCGAGGGCGTGCCGATTGATGATGTCACCCATCGCGGCATCACTCTATTGTGGAACAGGCCGCAAGGCCTGTTTCTCAGTAGTATGGAAGCAGCGGGCAGCAGTGGACGGCAGCGAGGAGGCAGCAGGTAAGGAGTGTGGGGGGGAGGAAGTCCGAGGTCCGATCCTCCGATCTTTTCCGATCTGATCGGATGAGATCAGATGATCCAGCTGTGGGGGATTGGAATCGGATAATTTTATCCAATTTTGGCCGGATCAGGTCTGGATCGTGGATCGGATCCGATCTGGTGCACACCCCTAATTATTACTGCTCTACATGACGTAGAAGAACATTACAAATGTCTCTCTGACAAAGAAAGTGGTCAAACTTCAGGCTTGTAGGATCTACTTTGTTTTTTGGGCTTTTTAATAGAATCCCGAGGTCCACCAATTGGAGCTTGATGTAGAAGATATGTAATGAAAATTAAATAATTCTGAGCCCAGGAATTTAAAACATAACTGGAAATAAAATGCTATGATATTTACAGTTTTATCTTTTTTATGAGATCTGTCTTTCCATGATGAAATAGACTTGTGAGTTGTGGTTCATATAAGCGCCATAATAAATGGTTTGTGAAGTCAAGCTTAATCTACACACTGGCTGGCTGCCCCCAGTTCACCCATATTAAATTGCAGATGTGAAAGTCGACAAGACTTGGCTATGGCCTTATTGTTAGGATCAAGCTAAACATGCTCACTAATTTTCAGTCATGATTAAAAACACACACGTTCGGGGCACTGATTTTGGCAGGGCTTGGAAAAAGTGCTGCCAATTCATTTAAAATTGCCCCCACTGCCAACTGTTCACAGTCACTTCAGCAAATCTGATTGTCTGGGATTGTATCTATTGACGCCTATTGGACATCATCATTAGATTATCTAGACCTATTCCAGTCTGGCTTTAGGCCTTGTTTTGGGACTGTATCAGCCTTGGTCAGCCTTTTGAATGACTTTTATTGAGACACGGACAGGAGGAGTACACCCTTGCTTTTCTTACTTGATTGCTCTTCGCTTTTGATATTGTCAATAATGATATCCTCCTGGACGGTCTCTGTGGGATGTGTATCAGGGGCTGTGTAGTTCAGTGGTTCTGCTCTTACCTAGGGAACATAATCCAGACCTCCAAGGTTCCCAAAATGGCCACACCCCTTCCTCTGTCACCAATTGTTGCGGGGTTTCCTGGGATTTATGCAGTTCTTCCCATATCTATGCTGAAATGTCTCAAGGAAGGCTTCTTTACTGGTGGAAGAGCTTTAAGATAAAATATGCTGGAACTTTTGGTCCCGCCCCTTTTCTCTTTGGCCCACCCACCACTGGAATGTGGTGCCCACCCCCCAACTTCTCTTAAATGGAATTCAAATCTTGGGTTGAAGGAGGTTTTACTTCCACATTTTAAGGCTGATTTCAAAATAAAAACAGACAAATAATCAATCAAAGGTCTCAATCACACAAAAAAGGGAAAACGCCTGAGATTGTATTTGGGCTACATTATTTCATCTACTCAATCTGTGATATGTTTTCCTTTCGGGTTATATCGATGCTTGCCACTGCAATTAAAAACAATGCCTAAGAAGCAACTCAGGGCCTCTTCACTTCATTTGGCAGCCATGCTCCAGCAATGGTTCTCACAGGAACCATGCCAAGGATGAAGGCTGGATGCAGTGTAGTGTGTAGAAAGTCACAGTCATTCACTGCTCCCCAACATATGCCCCTAAGTGTTCATGCATACACATGTTCAAACTTCACGTGTTTACTGTGAGAACTACAGGTGGAACATCAGCTGAATGTGGCTGCCAATACCTCAGGAGTGATGTTTTCCTGAATAAAAACAGAAATGAAAACATGACTTTTTCTTCTCGGTAGTGTTTCAAATTATTAATGTACAGAGTGTCATCAAATGTGCATAATGCTTGATAAAGAAATGTAAGGGGGGGGGAAAGCAGGTTCTTGTCCTGAGGCGTTTATAATCTCACTTTCAACACAAATGGAGGGAAGCAGTGAAAAGGAAGATTTCCAAGCCATTAGGTTTCGGTCTTTTCCAAACCGTAACATGAATTCAAACAAGCTCTGGAGGACAATCTTTTTGGCAGCCTATGGGACCAATTGTCACAACACGCCAACAGTTCTTCAGAAGGCAACCAGGCGGAGTGCCAGTTTCATTTGCATTTATTCGTTTAAATTAAGAGCACCAGCTTCTGCTTCACCTTTTCAAATGCAAAGTGAAACTGAAATTAACCAATCCAGCCATCTTTGAAGAGCCTTTGAGAGCGAAGGACAGAAGACCAATGTTTTCCTTTTGAAATTCAGTTGTTACAGAACGCTTCAGAAAATTGCGGCGAGGATTTCCACATTTACTATCAAATTAAAAGAATGAAAACAAAACAAGACAACAGCTTTTAAACAGTGCCCAGATTTGTTGTTGCAATGGAACATCAGATGGTTAGGTGCATCAGAAAATGTGATGGGGGTAGATCTACTGGCCGAAATAGACGTGGCACAAAATGTGTCCTTGAATTCTAGGATTAGGATTCTCCTCTCTCTCTCCCTCTCTCTCTCTCTCTCTTTTAACCCCAGCAGCTGCTATACTCCCCATACCAGTGAGTATGCACAGATATGGAGAGGAGGGTTTAAGCCCTTTCCCTAATGAAAATTACTCCGCACCTTGCTGCAGAGGGCATCTTCAGTGGGAAAATGACAGTAAGGGTTTGATCATTCCTCCTCTCAAACTGCTTTTGGTTTAAAACTTTAAACAAATAGGAGGATCTTAGCCATGGGATTCAAAGATATGATTTGTGTCACATGTAATTTGATCCTTATTATCCCAAGTAGATGCCAGATGTATGTCTCAGTGAAATTTCCCCCCCTAGTAACACAATAATGTCTAGCCTATGGTAGGGTGCTCTAGCCTATGGTAGGGTCTGGCAAAGAAAATAAAACCAACCATGTATTCTCTGAAACAGCCTTTCCCAGCCTGGTGCTTTCTGCATGAATTGGACTACAACTGCATCATCCCCCAGCAATCTATGTCCAACTCATCTGGAGGGGAACCAAGTTAGGGAAGGCTGCTCTAATTTGCTATTTCTAATATACTGATATTTTTGAATGTATTAAGCTTTAGATATCACTTATCACAGTTGTATGCTGATCATCTTTTAAGAAGTTCAAGGTAAGAGTTATCTCATTCTAACCTCACAAAAGAACTGTGAGGTAGGTCTGGCTGAGAGATGGTGCCTTTGGCCAAGCCACTCACCCAGTAAGCTTCACGGCTCAACAGGGCTTTGAATGCACTGTATACATGGTGAAACGGCCGATCAGTTCACTACCCATCCTATCCTTTATTTTATTGTTGATATTTACCTTAGCCTTTCAGGATATCACTGCAGAGTATGAAAGATGGCCGGAAACACTCATCCAACCAAAGGAGCAATGTTCCTTACTCTCTGCTGAAATAGCAAGCTAACAACAGCATGCACTCCCTTCCTTTGAACCTTACAAATGCCCAGACTGACTTGCATGTACCCAACTTCCCACCACTGAACACTTCTCTGTTCATTCTTTCTGCCCCTCCATCCCGCCCACTGATTGTCTGCTCATTTGCCTTCTTATACTCCCACATGGGGATATTGTGCTACCTTAGAGTGGCCCTGTGAAGAACTCATTCCAGTGGCTTAATTGATATAAGGGCTCAACCCTAACCAATACTACGACTGTGTATAATTCAATTAAAAAAATGTTGCAAGCATTTCACATACATTATCTCAATAATTCATACAACAGCCCTTTACAGTAGACCACTATATCTTCATATTGCAGGTGAAGACCTGATGTGATAGTGTAGCCTTCCCCAACCTGGTGCCCTCCAGATATTTTGGACATCAACTCTCATCAGCCCCAGCCAGTATGGCCAATGGTCAGGAATGCTGGGTGTTGTAGTCCAAAATAACCAGAGGGCACCAGTTTGGGGAAGCCTAAGATAGAGAATAGTGGCTTGCTTAAGGCCACCTACTTACTTACTTAAGTAACCCACCTTTCACCAAATGGTTCTCAAGGTGACTAACAGCAGTAAAATACAATGTAAAATACATAACCAAAAACATAACTGCAAGGCAGGTAAAACATATCAATAAAACCAATAAAAGCAGCAGCCAGTTACACAAATTACAACTTATTTACAATTGCCATAACCACTCAGCTTATGAGGCCAAAGTCATGTGAATAAACACCACTACGTTGAGGTTCAATGTCTTGGCATAGGCATTCCAGAGCTGGGAGAAGCCACCAAGGAGGCCTTCTCCTGAGTTCCCACCAAGCACACTTCTGATGTTGGCAGGATACAAAGAAGGGCTTCTCACTAAGCATGTAAATCACCTTGTGAGATTGTGGCTGAAGTGAAATTTGAATGGAAGATTTCTGGTTTCAATTCTCAAACTTAACTACTAAACATCCTCTGTTATCCATTAGGCTCCCTAGCACTCATCCCCTGTATCTACAATCCTCCTTCCCTAATGCATATGGATTATCTGTGGTTATCCAGTGGCAGGAGGAGGCACTCTGAATCCAATGTAGGAATATATATCACACAATGAAATCACAAACACCCAGAGGTAGAGAATAAAAGCCAAGGACACACTGTGAACACAGTACTTAACCAAGCACAGCATTTATCACAGCAAGCACTGACTGAAGCCTATTTCTCTGTCCAAAGACAACATGTCCCTTTGCATTTTATAACAAAACAGCCTGAATGAATTTTTTGGAAGATAGTATTTAATCATGAATTTATCTTATTTTCTGAGGATTCCTGTTACCACAAAAGAAATAAAAGTTCTTAGCATGTTTTGATATTTACCTTAATTTAATAAAGGAAAAAAACATAGTAGTAGAAAGTAATTATTTCCATCAGGTCTGAATTACCTGTGAACTACCCATCCGAACACAGCCCATCAGGGTTCACAGTAAAAACTCTTGTTTTGGCTTCCAGTGAGGGCTACAAGGTGACTTGACTGTCAATTATTAGACATATGGCTGATGAGTTGCATTCAACTAGTCATCCATTGTGCTGGCTTTACTTACATAAATTGCACACAACCCAAGCATAGGAACACCGGAGGCTCCCTTACACAGAGTCAGACCATTGGGCCATGTAGCTCAGTATTGTCTGCACTGATTTGTAGAGGCTCTCAGACAGGAGTCTTTTCTAGCTCTACCTGGGGATAGAGCTTATGACCTTCGGCATGCAAAGTGTGTCCTCTGCCACAGAGCTCCAGCCCTTCCCCAGATAGAGAGTTATTTTTGGTAATCAACAGCTGGCTACTTGCAGACAAATTGCTCATGTGAACAGTCTATCTAGGTGAACAGCATAAAGTGGGAATGACAAACTTTGGTGAGTTCATGGCTCCTTTTCTGGGACCTGGAAAATTGCAGCTTGTGATTTTCCAGTTCACAGAAGGGAAGGGGGTGATCATAAGCAAGTTCCACATTAAAGTACTCATGTAACAAGGTTCCCCCACCTTGCAAACAGAATTGCATTAACCTGATCTTTGCCAACGTGCCAAAGTTGACTTGACCCACTTTAGCACACTGGGGCTGAAGTCTGATTCACACACAGCCTCTGGTGCATAGCTTTCTATATGGTGAACTCCAGATGCTGAACTGCCACTACGAACCAAGTACTTATGCAGGTAGATTTTGTCATTGACAAAATCTGCAAGCCCCCAGCTGTGCTTTCAAAAGCTATTGTTCCCACATGAGATTTCCCCTGCAAGCTGAAGAACTTCAGAAACTGCATATGTATGTTCAGAAATGAGTTTTCTCCATACAAAAATCTCCAAGTCATTATGAGCCAAGTCCCGATTACACAATTTTTGCCATGTCAACCCTTCCAACACCTGCTTTCCCTCCTCTTCCGCTCTGTTTCACCCTTCACAAACCTACCAAGTTGTGAACCACTGGAAGATTTGAGCATGTTGAGAAGCCTTCATTGCAGAGAGCAAGACAATGGCTCAGTTTGGACAACATATTAAGCAACGGAGGGATAAATAACGTACTGACCTTGCGTTAGGCAGGAGGAGCTCCACAGATGACACTCTGCAGCCGGTGCTGCTTGGAACCGGCAAACGCCCCAGCTGCAAGGAACTTGCGGTGGCCATTTTGGTTGCAGCCTCTCGTCCGTGTGTCCCCCAGCCATATCCCAGCATGCACCGTGAGTTCTGCCGGCTGCATAGAGCGGCTGGGGTTTTTTGGCTGCTCTAGGCAGCAGAACTCTATTCCGAAACGGAATAGTCCACAGAGAGAGGGGAGGCTGAATTGGGATGACACTTTAAACAACGGGGCTTCGGGCTAAACAACGTGCAAGCCCGTTGTTTCGCTCCGTTGTTTAAAGTGCCTGATTAACATACTGTCAGTTGTGTGTGCGTTGTGTGCTGCCCTCCAGACGACACAATAAGCAACACAAGTGACGATTGTTCCCCCCCTCCTCCGTTGCCTAATGTGTCATCCGAACTGAGCCAATGAGAGACAAAACAGAAGATAGGAAGTGAGGCAGATGGCCACCAGGAGGAGGGCCTTCTCTGCTGTGGCACCTTGGCTGTGGAATGAGCTTCCCTGAGAGGTTCGCCTGGTGCCTACTTTGCACTCCTTTTGTTGCCAGGTGAAGACCTTTTTATTCTCCCAGCATTTTAACAGCTAAATTAACCCACTTTTAACCCTTGCTGTTTTAAATTTGTATTTTAATCTGTATTAACCTTTGCTGCTTGGTTTTATCCTGGTTGTGTTTTCTATATTGTATATTATTTTGTGTTTTTATATTGTTGTTTCTTTTATATTTCTTAAAATGATTTCATGGTTTTAATTTTTGTAAACCGTTCTGAGAGCTTCGGCTATAAGGCGGTATAAAAAAGCAATAAATAAAATAAATAAATCCATGTCTAGCAGGTATATCTTTTTTTCATTTTTAAACTAGAGTAAATGCAGGGACCACTATCCAGATCATAAAAGCCTCCCTGTCCCCTACATTAGGGTCCTGCACCTAAAGTAAAATGAAAAAAGAAGACATGGCTGCTAGATTTAAAGTGATGGCTACTTTGGCCATTAGGGAGAGCCTCTGGTTTTTCCAAGAGCTCTTTCAGCTGATGATTTTGCTCTCCACCCCATCCTGCAACTTGTAAGTTTGAGAAAGTATGGGAGGGGAGATAGATGAGGGGGGAATGGAGGAAACTGTTAGACAAAAAGTTAGCAACAGTAGAAGCGTCCCCTTGGGCTGAGACTTTCAGAACTTTGGGACAATTCTCAGGGAAAACCCAAGCTTTCCCCAAAGGACTCAGAAGGTCCAGCTTATTTGGAACCAAGATGGGCACATTCCAGCCATCACCACTTTATAAAATGCTAAAGCATTATTGCCTGCTTGGGAAGGAAAAAGGGACAGACTCACTGCATTCATACCCAAGCACTGGATCATGGTGAGAAAGATGGCACACCCATATGCAGGAAATAGTCATGAGTACATTTTATTTATTTATCACAAGAATTTCTAGCCTACCTTTCTATCAAGTACTCAAAGCAGCCTACAGTAATAAAACAATATACAATATTACATAAAACATCCATTAGAACAAACATTACAAGTTAAAACAGACAAGACCAAAAGATTTAAACTAAAAGTAGTGTTTGAACAAAGCACAAGTAAATAAAACATTCTTCACTGAGCAGCTCAAGGCAAGCAGCAATGGAGACAGGCCTTTCTTGGGAACCATAATCTTGTTTTCTGGTTATCAGTTAGGTAAGTGTTTAACAAACTGATGAAATGCACGTGGGGACGTTGAGATGACTTTTCTCTTAATGGGGTCCATGTCTTTGGGTTGGTGACAACAGTATGACTTCAGTATCAATGAAGGACAGGAAGGAAATGTACCTCACTATCCCTTGATTACATAAGATTTTGTTTGCTTGTATGCACATCCTTCATAGAGGACAGGAGGCACACTGAACCAGCAGAACGGGGTGTGGCCAAATGATGAAGCCAGGAGAGCTGTTTCCAGTTATTGTTTAGTATTATTATTATTTATTATTTATTACATTTATATACTGCCCCATAGCTGAAGCTCTCTGGGCAGTTTACAAAAATTAAAAGATAGAACACTAAAAAGACAATATACAAAATTTAAAACCATAAACATAAAACAGCTGATATTTAAAACATTTTAAAACATTTTAATTGTTAAGCCTGGCCACAATGCCAATCAAACCTCAACTTAAGCTGTTAAAATGCCTGGGAGAAAAGTAGTAATAGTACACAATTATGCTTTCATGAGTACCATTGATTTTGACTTAGAATGTGTAATTGTGCATTGGATTCAAACCAATTTTATAGTGCTTTGGATATCGAAAGAGCTGTACAAAACTTTTATCAGTCATCTGAAGTAGGATATTCACATAACATTTCACAGATGAGGAACTGAGAGCCAAAACAGTAGATTGCTCAAAGACATCCACAATCAACTCTAGGCTGACTTGAGATTTGGTCTCATACCAAATCTCATAAGATGACTTCAGAATTAATATGGTAGGCCTGTCCATTTCAATATCCATTTTGCTTTTGGATGAAGACAAAATAAGCAAACAGTGACATCTTTTTTGCATTGGTTTTTCTGACACTTGTTATAAGACAGCTATTGCAAGACACACTTCACCCCCCCCTTTCATAAAACTGGGAAATCTGAGCCAGCTGTCTTGTTTTCTTTCACAAAAATAATTTTTATTAAGCCGTCCAGAGTGCTTTGGGGTAATGTCACCAATGCAAATGAACACAACAGACTGAGAGTAAAAATAAATTAAACTGTCATCCTAGAAGATGGGAAACAATTTGTAATCATAATCACATAAGTGATTAGCCTAAGGTTAATAGTAGGAGAATTCTGTAAAACTGTAAACTCTGAAGAGCTCTGTGGTCTCTGTTGTGAACACCCTAATCCAAGTTGTCAGATGTATGATAACAACCTGACATCAGGACTGATGATAGTGTTCCTATTTGTATTTTTATAACAAGATTTCCAAGCCATGTCTTCTTCTATCTGAAGTCATGGGGTGTTGAACTACAGATCCCATCATCCCCAGCAGAAAAATGACATTGGTATTTTTCTGCCAGGAATGATAACACTTGTAGTTCAACTCCCATGACCCCAGGTTGCAAATGTCTTTTTCAATCATGAAAGCAGCATGGGTAAAGAAGAGGCCAATGTGCCTTCCCCATCTTCAGTTCTGATGCAAGAGCTGCCTCCTGCTCCCCCATGAGGCCCCAAGGGGAGCTTTTCCCCTTTGGGGAGCAGGATGAGGAATCAGGACATTCAGCCTTTCTTCTGAACATCAACCCTCACCTCAAGGGGTTTCAAGGTCTAATTGGGCTGCTCAATGGGCCCAATTCATTTTTGAGGCAAGCAGCCTTCTGCTTGCCCTCCCCAATCCAGAACCTCTTGTTTCTACCTCTATCCTTCCTATTTCTGAAGAAAGCAATTCCTTTCTACTTCAACATCCACACACCACTGGCATTAGTTCAGAATCATTATAAACCTCTTACCTTTCCATTCAAAATGGCATTAGAAAAGGAGAGATGAAAAGCAGCAGTAACTTCTTTAACCACCTCCAACAGGTAGAGGCCTAAAGTCTTCAAATGCAGCTTCACTGAAGTCCTCTTAAACCCTAAAGGCTTATTGAATGCAAGGCAACTACAAGCTGGTTCAAACATGCACTTGGTTTTCCAACACTTGATGACTCCCAGATGCATGTGTGCACTGATTCTAATGGGACTTACTTCGTCTGAGGTCAAAGAGATGCCATTTCTACATTAGACCTGTGATAGATCATTCTTGTCTGGAAGCAATCCATTGATGTTATGGTTGTCAAGTGATGAACATGTGAAGCAGCCCTATGAAATTATAGACTCATAGAACAGTAGAATTGGAAGGGGCCTATAGAAGGCCATCGTGTCCAACCCCCTGCTCAATGCAGGAATCCACCTTAAAGCATCCCTGACCGATGGCTGTCCAGCTGCATCTTGAATGCCATCTTGAATTAATAATTAATAAAATGACCACAGTTAAATTGTTCCTGACTGGACTTTACTAGGAACACATGAATGGTGGCTATGGTGATAAATAATGACTAAGGACTTTAAAAAGATGATTAAAGTGTACATTAATCATATGCCAATACAAGGACATTTGAAGACAAGAGAGAGTCACAATTTACAGGAGCATAAATGTATGCACACTCCACACGTGCACGCACACACACACACACTCATATAATTAAACCCCTGGACACTCTTCCCCACCCACCCTTATCAGCCCACAGGGATGAGGAGGTTTAAATCTCCCCTCCCTTCACACCAAAATCACCCAGCGATTATGATCAAGACTGCAGTTTGCCCACTGCAATTAGCTGAGGGGGAAAGACCAATCTGTTCCCCAACACCCAGCTAATAGCTGATCAGCTGGGCAGCGGGGAAAGTGGGTGTAGCTCCCCAGGCAGCGGGTTGCCCATCTGTGTTCTAACCCAATGATTTTGTAAGATTAATGAGCCATCTCAGCAGCAGCAACTAGCTGCTGTTCTTTATGGAGCAAACAAAGGAATATATAAACCAAAAATAACTTCATATTTATTTATGGGCAACGCGAATGGATATGATGAGCATATGGGTATTACAGGAATCTTTATATCTTTAACAGTGTGTGGTTAGCTTGTTTGTCCTCCCTTACTTCTCCAGAACCAAAAAGTAAAGAAGTGTGAAAGATTTCTCAAAATAGGAGGCCCTGTGACCGGCTAGCTTGTCAGTTCTCCTCCCACATCAGAAGGCAATTCTAGTTCCAATGATTTGCTCCACAGAGAGCACTTTTTATGCAACCTAAAGAGAACTGTTGGCAAAGAGTAAATTCACATGCTATGACAGCCCGCATGTACAGAGCGTGTGCGTAAGCACATACACATGACAGCCTGTACCAGCCTCCAAAGGGAGTTCCCTACCTCTAATTGCGACTTGAGAGCACTTATTCCATTTGCATCTCCTACACCCCTGGACAAATGGGATTTGCCACAAACACATGGTCCTGGCATCTAGCATTTTCTTGCCCCCATTTGTAATACTTAATTTGTTCTGTCCTCGTTTGCTCCTGGGGAAAGCAGATGCTTTCAGAGCAAACAAGGCCCTCTAAACAGAAAGCTCTGCTCAGCCTTTCCAGTTAAAATTCTAGCCCATTAGAGCCTCCCTTTGGTCTGTTTGTTTATTGTCTAAAAGTGGCATGCTCAGAATTCTGGTCTAACTCCCTTCTAGAAATTAGTTCCCCTTAGGCTTCAACAGCTGGTGGGTTGTGGTGAACTCATGATTTTGCTGATGGCTGGAGCATAACAAAAGGAGTTGCATCTTATTCAGTCACAGACCTCTCATTCTAAGACGGTTGCCAAGTGTGATGGTATTTTGTTTATGTTGTGGATGCAATGTCTAAAAGAATCTCGATTCACATCACACAGCTCTCAGATGGTTTCCAGACTAAAGAGAAAGAAATTCTGTAATTAGTGAGTGAATCCACTTGCTGCTAGAATCATGGTGCAGCATCAAAGTCAAAGTTACGGTTGCTGAACTTAATTATTCTTTCCTCTTCCTCTATAAAACTCCAAGTTTAGCACAGAGCAGCCGAGAACGTGTGACAGATCCCAGACTCCTCTGGCTATAATAATATTTTGACTATACATAGACATCTTTGAAGCAAACAAATAACTAAGATGGCCTGATACAACCAAAAAGTCCAAATAATTCCAAACACCTTTGCTTCCCCCATATATTGCTCTTGTGCTTTTTGGAGAGGAAAAACAAGAGAGGCGTGTCTCTTCCTTTCAAGCCATCCTTTCATATCTGCAGAATATGGAATAAAAAATTAAAGCTGTTTCCATACACGAGGCTTAAAGTGGCTCTTGCTTCAATTGAATTTGTAATGTGAATATAAGGCCTGCATTCGCAGAATAGTCATTCACATTATAAATTCCTCACTTAATACAGGCATAGGTCTAAAGAGGCGCAAAGGTGCTTTCATGTGTAAAAATGCTCTTAGACTTCCAAAGGTTTGGCCTGGGGCAAGAAATAAATGTGACTGTTATCAATTAAGTAATAGCAGAGTATATGTGTCATTATTTATCCAGAAAGATCTCAACAGTTTCTGAATTAATCTGAAGTTTGGGCAACTTGCTACTTCCATCAAGGGCATAAGCCAATCAGAGCCATTGCATAACACATTTCCCCACTTTTCTTCCAAGAGCTGCCAATGATGCGGCACTGACCAAATTCATGCTGCGAGTTTTGAAATAATGAAATGGCAAGTATGCGTGGAGTTGAGAAAGATGCTCACTACACGGAAAATGTGTAGTCCGGGGCTTAGTTATTAAAGTTTCACAAGTGGTCTAAGGTTTGGCTGAGGGGTGGAGTGTGTTCCCCTTTGACTTGTTTTCTGTGCTATTCTAACATGGCAACCTGTTCTTGAAATAGGAGACAGAGTTCTCACATTATGGTGGAGGCCTGGAAGTTGCTCCTTGCCGTTCTGTTGGGATAACATTAGAAGCTCCAATCCATGTGGGAAGAGTTCACACAGTGGCTCTTTCCTATGGCAGTATTAACCCACATCCAGTTTCCTAAGGGGTGACTCTGCTGTGGGGAGGGAGCCAAACATCTCACAGGGTTCAGGACTTCTCGTGTCACCCCAGCATTGCAGTGCTACAGTGACTCCTACACCACAGGCATCATATAAAGACCCGTAACCAAGGCAACCACAACTGTTTAGGCTGTTACATTATAACATCACAGAGATGACACAATGGCTCAATTCGGACGACACAATAGTCAATGGTGGGATAATAATCAACTTTACAGTTGTTCACCTAGGGGGTACTCCCCACACAACATGGTAATAAATAATCAACTGTGGTGTGGATTAGGATCAGCACTGAGTTGACTATGGCAGCATTCGGACGACACGATAGTCAAAACAACTGACAATTGTTTCCCCCACCCAGTTGTTTATTGTGTCGTCCAAATTGAGCCAAATGTGTATAAGGTCCCCTCTACAGAAATTCAGTTTGATGCCCGGTTGCCCGATTATGCGCATCTTCTCACAATCGCTTTAACGTCTAATCCCTATACACGGGAGGCGGTGAAGTGAATTACTGGTTGTTTAAATGCGGATAAATTGCTTGTTTACATTATCATAAGGCGCTTCAACTCCCGCGGTAAATTAAAACCCGCTATTTAACGTGTATTCGATAATGCACATAATCGGACAGAAAAAGCGCCTCAACCCCCGATTTGCGCTCCGCTTTTGTTTAGGTAAAAATTTTAATGCACCTTGAAAGAGCTTTAAATTGCTCTTGTAGAGGCACCCTAATGAACACAACAAAACATAAGCAAACAGGTAAAAATAAAGTGTTTCTTCACAGAGGAGAGTCCCAAAAGCTGTTCATGATATGGCAAGGGAATCAGCTATTCAAAGAAAGGTAAGTCACAAATTCCATTTGGCCAGCACAACGCCGTAATAGGAGACAAGGCAGATTTTGAAAATCTGGACTGTTGGGAATGCTGTGAAATCATTACTGCAGTACCCATGGTGACTTCGTATCCTTTTACAACCCCACCAAGAACGTGGAGGAAATGTATAAGCTCTTCTCATCTGGCTATGGAAAAAAATGCTGCTATGAACAGAGATTTTTTTTGTCAGTGATGAATGAGCTGTTTTTAACATTTGCATAGGAAGCTTTATTACTGTTGAGAGGAAACAGAGCAACTCCATGACCAGAAACTATGTTAAGTAGTAAGACACTGCTTTAAATAAAAGAACGAAAAGCATTAACCTTTGAAATTATTGAGAAGAGGGAATGATTTGTTTGCTCAATAATTTGGTGTTGAATTTGGGATATGGCATTGTCCAGATTTTCCCGAGCAATTTATACTCAGTGTCTGCTGTTAGTTAAATGTGAATTCAGTTCTTACTCAAATCAGACTATAAGCTGACACAGATAAATAGAAAATAACTTACATTTCAAGGCAGGGACAGTATCCCAACTTGAAATATTTCATAGAATCAAAGATTGCAGTTAGACAAATAGACATAAATTTGCCTTTTTGAACAGGGATAGAACATTAAACCACGATCCTAGCTCTTTGCAACCATTTAACTGTGTACAATAAATATGGGGGAAGAGATTATTATGGCATTGTGGCAGTAGGCTCCACTCCAGCCCATGTGTGTTCATTAGTAGACCATTTGAATGGAAGCCCTTTGCATACACTTATACTGTGTGTGTGTGCAGTGGCGCCACAGATATTTTATGAACATGCATAGCTTGCTGGTGAAGCTTATTGACATATTTAAAACAATAAAATTAGTGTTAAAATACAATTCCAATATTCTTCATATTAGTTGAAAAAGTGCACATCAAAACCAAGGATTTGTAATTGCATTTAGCCTTGTTGATTTAAATGGGCATATGTTTACATTTCTGTTAAATGGTGGTTAGGAGGTTCCATCCTGAGTAATAATTTTTACACATGAAAGCGGACAGTTGGGTATGTTAGAAAGGGTAAGTTTAGAAATGGCTAGCAAGGATCAAATTTGGATATGGAGCAATACAGGAATTTTTGTTGTCCACCTGGACAGTATGGACACAATTGGACAGAGTTTAACACCTTTAAGCCCCAATCATTTCAATGGGAGAGTTAAGCACATGTTTAAAGCTCTGCCACTGACATCACTATGCCTTAAAAGTGCTTAACTATGGCTGGATCGAGCTTGTCAAGAGAAAAGAGGAAATGCTCTACTCTTGCGAGATGCTATGTCTCTGCTACAGTGAATGAGAAATTGGGCACTGGCATCAATGGGGTGAATAGAAATACTTTGCTTGAATTATAGGGTCTTTCTCGATAAAATATATTGGGAGGAAGAAGGAGCAAGAGGATCACATGGGAAAGGAAATCTATCTGTGTTAATTCTTTAAATTGCTGGGGATTCTTAGAGGAAAGGAATAACTGGGGAAGGTATGATGGGAAAAAAACAAGTTGAGGGGGTGTCCCACCACAGATATGATCACAAGTGTATCAACTGTGTGGGATGCGCTCACCTGATCCTAACATAGGATCCTCGTTTAATGCTTCAGAAGGCAAATAAGAACAAAATCACAAAAATGAGGGTTAACAATGTAACAGTATTCATCATTCTTATACATATTTTTCTTTTTAAGAATAATAAACAGGATCATGCTTAATATAAAGGCTTTTCCTTTTTTCAAGACCCAATGTAGGGAATAATTATAAGCCTGTCCTGCCATGACTCTGTGTAGTACCTGTGTAGGATGTGGGCAGAGTTGTGCCCCTTGATGCGTTCCCCCCCCCTTTCCAAGTTCACTTCTCTGTACACTGAACATTCTAGTGGAACGGAGTCCTCCATACATATAGTCCAGCATTTGTGGATCCAATCTGTATAATTGTTACTCCTCTTGGGAAGGCTGGAAGATGTAGGATGGGCAAGATTTGTCTCCTTTATAAGCAAGTGCTACACCAGTGGTTCTAAAACTTCCCCGCCCCCATCGGCCACTTGAAAACTGCAGGGGGTCTCAATAAAAACATTTTAAAAATTCTACAAATCAAAGCACAGGCCCAATGCCAGTCTGCTGAGAAAGGCTACTTTAGCTGGATAATGTTAGAAAATAATCAGAAGACTGCACCTATGCTATATTATGAAAATCATGGGCGCTAGGCTAGAGCCTTGTTATCCTGTTGGAGAATCTCGTCCTGGACAAAATAGACCCTGCATGAAGTTTATGGGCCACAGTTTGAGAACTGCTCTACACTGTTAAAGCCACATCTGAACAGAGTTAATCTGCAATAGTAAGAATGCACATTTCCTTCAAGTATAATTATGATAAATCAGAGAGCTCTCATCTTCCCTGGAAGTGATTGTTAGTATTCAATACACAGGCAGACTTCAGCATTCAGAACATGTACTTAGTTTAAAAATGGATCAACGTTGACTTTTTGTAAATTATAATAAAAACTAAAACTTAAGACGGCTCAAATTCAAAAACAATACAAAACAAAAGCACCATATTAAAATACATAGAAAACAAAACATTCTATTTCAAAGCACAGAATACCAATAAAAATCATGGCTGGTCAATCAATCCTCCATGCAAACCGAACACTCATCATTATGACAGGTTAAACAAACAACAACACCCACCACCTTATAAACTTACAGTAAGAAGTCTGGAGGCTGCTACAAAAGAGAAACGGAAACGATGGTGCCATAGCAGCTTTTGTTTTTAAACTGGAATTTTGTGCTTGCTGGGTAGGTTTGTACATAATCATGAGCCCTATGCAGGCATACTAAATTGTGTAAGATAAATGTGTGAGAAGAGGGAGTGGGGGACAGAGTGTGTTAGAATGTATACACTGTCATTTTTGCCATCCTCCCTGTGTAGAGAAAAATCAGGGTTCTAAATCAGGGTTCTACAGAGGCCCTCCCCTGTAGAAAGTTGCTCTCCATGTGTGGAGGGTTCCAAAAACTATGGCAGAACTAGCATGCTTATCCCCACTCCCCTACCATACATGATCTAGAATGCCTAAATAGGGCTAACGTCTCTCCCAAATGTTATTAAGAAGGTTGCTTGGGAGATTACCAGTGACATGCTCTACCCAACTTCACTGCTATATACAATTGCTTAAGAGGTACTTATGCCAGGATCCAGGTTATTAGGTTGAAAATGATGAAAAGTATCGCAATTTGGTAAGTATGAACCATCACACTTTTCATTTAGTTTAAATCTTTCTATATGTTCACCATCACCACCATAACACGCACTAACACATCAGTAAGTGAGCAGACTAAAATGCAAGTCTTCACGTCACTTCCAGATGGTCAGTTCTGATGGCCAGTATCTCCAATTAGGACTGCTCTCTACTTCTGTGCATTTGCATGCTGAATATTTAGTGTTTACATGTTCTTTTGAACCCTGGAAACAGACTAATTGTTTGCTACACATGCCAGTAAACTTTCTTCAATTAGAGACAGACCCTGGCACATGGCATTAATAATTAACCATGCACAGGACGCTCCAGGACCACAGACAGTGTTACCATACTTTGAGCCACAGCGCAGAATCTTTTCTCGTTCCTCTGAACAAACAGCACTAATTTGCCTTTAATGTTCCGTCATTATTTTTTAGGAAACTGATCATATTGTGGTTATCATGATTCCTTTGATCAGTGAAGGTATTGCGGAATTCACGGCTTAGCTTTTAAAAGGCACAGAGCATCAGCAAATCGTAATTCATGGCCCCGCTCATTTTGTTTGACAGCAAGCAGTGAAAGGACTGGCTCTCAAAATGATAGTTGACAAATGTGAGGAGCAAGCTAGTCATGTAAAACTATATCCTCTTTAGTTGAAAAGTGCTTTTTCTCTGCTATCAGAATGGAATTCATTCTTTTCATAAGAGATATTTGAAACCGGTCTTTTAATTTTGTGGATATTTTCACCTTACTGCATGGTCACATCACATGTTCAGAACACTTATCGACAAAAACAGGCATGTAATTTTTACAAAGTGGATACAAATCATTGGGTGCCTCTACAAGAGAGGTTTAATGCGCTTTGAAGGTTCATTAAAAATTTTACCTCTACAAGAACGGAGCGCAAATCGGGCGTAGAGGTGCGTTATCTCCCCGATAATGCGCATTTTTGAATGCGCGTTAAATCGCGAGTTTTATTTTGCTCCGGCCGTTAAAGCGCATTTTCCCCGTGTGAACAAGCGATTATGCGCATTAACTTCTTGTAAAGCGCTTTTTGGACATCTATTAATGCGCTTCGCCGCCTCTCGCCGCCTCCCGTGCAGAGGGATTAGGAGTAAATGCGCCTCCGCGATAATGTGCATAATCGCCGAACCGGGCGCAAAAGCGAATCCTTGTAGAGGGAGCCATTGCTGCACATTGCAGACAATGACCTGGTTTGCATGATCAAAATCCATAATTACCATATGGGCGTGGCTTGAGTCTTCCAAACCCGGATGGCACGGTTTGTTTGAGGGGTACACAACCCTCCAATAACCTTACAACAGCCCATCAGTTATTTTCCCCTCCAATCAACCTGTGCCACCTGCGCCTGGCACATGCTATGATTTGAATAAGCCATGGTGGCTTAAATAAGCCACAATTAAATATACACAATCAAATAAGCCATGGTGGTTTATTTTGATTGGACAAACCAGCACATTTAGTATCCACCAAAGACTTAACTGTGCATCATGTTCCCTGTTCAAAATCATAGACAGTAGTACAGTTCCACATACGGTAATTTTTGTGCATCATACACACATTAGTAGTTGTAGCAGGTTTAACTATACATTATATTATTTTATACCAAAGCATAGAAAGCAGTATACAAATCATCACTGCACATTGCATGGAAATTTGTCTCAATAAATTATTACGGAACTATAATGAAGATCTGAATCATTGTTATATATCACAACTGCATAGTTAAGATTCTATTTTCATCGATCCAAATAAAAAGTTTGCAAACCTACTGCTTGTTTTCACCTTGGAAGCAGAAAATCACTGATATTTAAGAGTTACATTATATTTTAATCCTTCTTTGTAAAGAAAAAAAATCCTCTGCACTTGACTCACCCATCTTCATCTTCACTGCCCACTATGGAAGGGGTAAAACCTATGAAAGCTCAATCTACAACAGACAGCCTCAGCCACTTGCCCTCTAGATGCGTTACACTACAAATCCAACCACCCTCATCACAACCCAGGTGCTGGCTAGCAGTGATGAGAGTTGAAGTCCAACACATCTGACAGGTGCAAGGTTGGGTAAGGCTAATCTATAATATATTTGTAAGATGCCCCAAAGCACTCAATTTTTACAATCTATGGTATTAAAATGATGTTGGTACATTTGAGGAATTACCTCCCAAAATAGTTCTTTTTAAAGTTCTCAGGCGGGTTAATGCATAAGTAGAGTGTACTGATTGTCTCCTTTTTTTACTTGGAGGGTAAAGCAGAATATTGTATAGGTGAGGGAAATAAAAAGACAGCTATACTTTACCACTAGGTGTTCCCTTGCTCCCTTTCTAATTCCTTTAAAGAACAGACTTTTACAAGTCTCCCTCTCCTTTTTTACTATGGGTAGTTGAGAACTTTGCCAAATGGCAGGTAGAAAAGAATGTGAGCAGATTTCTGCTTGGCAACTGCTATCATTACAACCCTGATCCTTCTGAGACCTGGAAACCACAAGACCAGTTCATGTTTAAGTTACTGGGGTGGACTTGTACATATAGGAGCTTGCATTAATGCACTACTCATATAAGCAGGGTAACTGAAGAGAGCATTTAGCTGGCGATGGCATGGGTTTAACCCGAAATCTTCTATCGGCATAAGCCACGGCCTCTTTCCAAACGTGGAACAGGACATGTGCTCTTGAAGCTGGACATCTCTACCCTCAAAGTTGAAATGCTGTGTTTCATGGTAAGTAATGTACAGACTGGCCCTTTGATCCTTGGCACATATGACAAAAATCAACCAGGTTAACCAATAAATTCTGCCACACTCTACACTAGATTGGACACACAACCACGTTTCTAGAGCTCCAAACAAAATGTGTGAAGTTTCATAGAATATACATCAAACCAAGTTGTAATTTTCATGTTAATCAGTATACGTAAGTTCAGAAAAACATACTGTATGCTTCTCAAACAAAACATAGTGTGAAAACTATTTATTATTATTATTATTATTATTATTATTATTATGCTTATTATTATTATTATTATTCTCATGGTCATGGTGGTTTTTCTAGACGGACATGACAGGCTTTGCCAAGTCATACTGTCTTTTATTGATTTAGGAATTTCCTGACAATTGTGCATGCTTTAATTATGACTGCTTTCTGGATGTTGGTGTGGATGTGTATTCTGGTGGTCCCAGTTTCTGGAGGTTTTCTGTATATGTTTTTGATGTGATGCCGGTGACTGATGTGACTAATGGAATAATTGTGACCTTTTCCTGTTGCCAAAGTTCTTTGACTTCCGTGGCCAGTGGTGTATATGTGTCTCTCTTTTCTTCTTCCTTTTCTACAACATTTTTGTCATTCGGTATTACTATGTCAATTATATATATATATATATATATATATATATATATATTGAAATACCTAAAGCGGTGTATATTAGTCCATTTGAGTTACGGAGAAGAGACCATTAGTGAATTGTTAAAGCCCTTTATATACCATTTTAAATGCCTCCCTAAGGAGGATATAATACCACACTAATGTGTTGGATTGAATCCACTGAGGATCTTATCATCCTTCATGGAAGGAATGCAGGTAAAGGATTAACTTGGTGATTCAAGGTATTCATGATGTTCATTTGCCTAATGGGCCAACTCAAATGAGTCATTGGCCTAAAGGCATAATGAGTCAATCATTGACAATTGTTGAAGCTGCCCCCCTGTAGTTAGTGGGAGGTCATGGATCATTTTAAAGTAGCACTGCTCAATCCAGTTTATCATTTAGCCCTCTTGGAGTTAAAGAATTCAGTATATTTGTATTGTTAATGATTATAATGATAATCTACAGACAGTAAGAATTATTATGGTATGCAATTGTTATTGTGGGCAGTAAAGACTACAATAACTTATTTGAAAGTAGTAGTCATCAGTTAAGGTAATTATAATATTCTGTATCAAATGCACATAGACTTTGCAATATGTATAAAGGCTAAATAGGCTTATTTGTTTTTGAAATTTTCAGTCTCCATTTATCAGGATGATTAGAGTGCCAAACAGTTTTGTAAATATGAAGATAGAACGAAACAGTGTTGCATAATCCGGAGATTACCATTGCTCATTGTTAACACGTTGGCATATTGTTGCTTATTGTTAATACTGGCTGATTGTTAAACACTTTGCACGTTTATTGTTAAATCCATGATATATTGTCAGGTCATTGTCAACACGTTGTATATTCAACATCATTAACCTGTTATATATTGTCAACTTATTACAGTCTTAATATTACAATACTTTTAAAGACTATTTAGTTACAGCATGTATTATTGTACAGTTTGAATAATAGACTGTGAAAAACGTCGACATAAATATCAGTTGTATGGCATTCACTGTTTCCTCATCCTTAAGGGACGACCTTCTTAAACGGTTTTGAATTTTGAGTTGCAAATCCACCTTCGGTGCTACTTTATTGTGAGGTTCTCTCCTTTTTGTTTTTTGGAGAACCATTTAAAAACATGATCATAATACTGTGAGAAGAAACTCTAGCTACCCAAGACCTATACCAGGGATCCCCGACCTTTTGGAGGCAGTAGGCACATTTGGAATAAAGCCATGGGGGCTATTCATAAACTGGCTGTGGTGGTGAACATGGCTAGTCCCAAAGCACCTACTTCACAGAAGGTGAACTGGTGAGGCTAGAAGATAAGCAACCAGTCCAAGAAATGAAATCCAAGGCAGAAGAGAGGTCTGATTCCCAGAACGCATAACGACCTTGTCAGATGCTATGTTAAGCCATGGTGGTTAAGCATTTTGAGCTAAACATTATGGCTTAGTGTGTCATGTGAACCATGATCTAGTGTGTTGTGTGAACCATTCCTAACCTTGGTGGCTACATAACCATGGTTTAAACACACTCACTAATCACTTGCTGCAAAAGGGTTAGCGGCCCAACCATGGCTTAGCATGTTGTCTGAACAGGTCCAACTACTTCTTTGAACCCACGGGTTTCTGTTCCATACAAAACACCTATTTTATAGAAATGCAAACTGATGAGGCTCAAAGGCAAGTAACATCCACAGACACAAAACACACGCACAGATAATGCACTCCTTGCTTTTTCCTTTGCTGCCCCTCCAAATCTCCTGCTTCCCCCAACTCTTGAGCTACCTACTGCTTTGTCACTGGAGACCCAGGTGGCCTCAGTGGCCCACAGCGCCCATTATCAACTTTGGTTGGGATGCCAGCTATGCCCATTCCTGGATAGGGATAGCCTAGCCACAGTCATTCATGCATTGGTAACCTCACTATTAGACTACTGTAATGCGCTCTATGTGTGTGGTTCGGAAGCGTTCTGCTGTGCAGAACGCACCAGCTAGGGTGTTCACTGGGACGCCTAGCTCTGCCCACATAAAACCTGTGCTAAAAGAACTGCACTGGCTGCTTGTTAGCTACCAAGCCACATACAAGGTTATGGTATTATCCTATAAAGTCCTAAACAACTTGGGACCAGGCTACCTAGCAGACTGCCTTCCTTTATACACACCCAGGCAACGTTTACAATCGTCAGAAGAGGTCCTGCTTGTCATTCCAAGACGAACAGAATGTCGTCACAAAGAACCTCAATGGCGGGCCACTCTTCAGAAAAGCTTCCCTTGTGTGGTTCGTGAGGCAGGAAATATAACATCTTTCAAACACCTCCTGAAAACACATCTTTTTAGACAAAGTTTTATATGACATTTTAATTTTTTTTAAAGTTTTAAATTGACCTTTGTATGCTATGATTTTAATTGTGAACTGCCTAGAAAGGCTTGGCTGTTGGGCAGTGCAATAATTAAATAAATAAATAATAAATAAATAATAGGGATCCATGTGCTCAGTCCCAATTTTGCAGGCTCAAAGTTCTTCTCATGGGAATGGATAGCACAAAAGCCTGAGGCTTCTTCAGATATCCTGAGATAACTTAGAGTTTACATATCAGCAGAATCTAATTATAATTATGTTTGGGCCACTTTTAAGGGTGGGAACTTATCAAAGCAGCATATGAAACAAATACAATTAAAAATCAATAAATACATATGCAATAAAATGGAAGTTACCAATAAAACCAGCAGCCCAAGAACTATGGAAAAGCTCGAAAAAACAGACAGATCTTCAGAGCCTTCTTGAAGACTGGAAGGAAGGGGGCTGATGAACCCTTGATGGAGGATGATTCCAGAGGTGTGCTGCTGCTCCAGAGAGTTGTTCACATGGGGAATCATTCAAAATAGTATCCTCCATCTGAAGTGGTACAGTCAACTCTGTCTCAGGACTCTTGCACCTATTCCTGACATATGCATAGCTCTTGCTTAAGTCAGTGAATTTACAAGCCTCTCTCTCTCTCTTCAGATGCCAAAGTTGTTAACAAAACCACTCTGCTCTAATTGTCATTAATGATCCCCTTTCCGTGACAAAAGGTTATGATATGAAAACAAAAGAGGCACCATGCCCTTGAAAACTTACCAGGCAGTTGAACTTGGAAAAGACATCAGCGGTGGATTTAAAGCTTCTCCTTTGAATGCATGTACTGCCTGCGATGTTTGAGGCATAGGCTGAGGTTGAGTCTGAGTCTGTACTTGTCTTGGGTCCTGAGCAGGCTTAATCCACCGGCTTGGTTCCGGTTTCATCCATTTCCCCTGGATTCCCCATCTTGCTAGATATAGTTTGCAAATATCGTAGTTCATTGAGGAATAATACAAAAGGTCCAATACCAGCAAGACTACAACAAAAAACCCATAGATCCACACACCTAACAATGCACTGTAATTGCTGCAAAAAAAGAGATGACAAAACACATGTTAATGACAATAGTTTACTTCTGTCATTATGTCGCTTACTATTTTTTTAAAAAAACATATAAGCTCATCTATCTGCCGGAATATTTATCTATATTTACTTATTGTATTTATAGCTCTCTCATCCTTTGCAACATTCAAAGTAGCTACCTGGGGAATCTCAGTGGTTTTCATCCAAGCACTAATAATAATGCTTCTCCTACTTTGAGTAGACCAACTGAAATGAATCAGATACAACCGAATATGCATACCTTCTTAGCTTTACGAATGCTACAGTATCAGGTGATCCCAAGCCTATTCACTGTGCCTATAATATTGGTACAGCTTGTCATGATGATGGCAATGAATTGGACAAAAATATATATGTATTTCTTCTGAAAGCAGGTTTCGGCTTTTTCAAGGTTTAACCAGAAGAGCAACATAATCCTGCAAAAAACGCTTTACTGGAGATTTTGGTGGGATTGAAAAAAAACCTGGGCATGTCTACCGTGGGCGAAGTTGACTCTATAATGACAGATCAAAGTCTCTGAAATGCTATTGTCTGTGCAAAATGTGACTGAAAATCTTGCCAACATAAAGAAAGGTGGTGTGGTTTTGCTGGACAATTTAAGATTGCAGGTGTGGAAAATAACATTTTTGAATACATCTTATTAAAAACAAGAACATTCATAGAAGACAAGAAAATTAGCATGTCATGGAAAATGACATGTACTTTTCTTTGTGCTGAAGGTTTCTTTTTTCTTTTTGAGACTTTCAACCATGCAATAGCTCAGTCCAGTAAGAACTGTACCATATGATCCTGCTGATTGTGTAGTTCAGCTCTGAGAAAAACACAGGTACTGCCAAATTACTCCCTCTGGACTTGCTTTCAAGTTGCCGAGTGCTCCATCTTTAAACATAGAATTGACTTAAGGGAACACAGTATGCTGTAAACAAAAGCAGTATGAAGTTGGGGGTTTGGGAGTCACAGTACTAGCTTGGAAACTAAATGTGTTTTTCTTCCATAGTTCTACTTCGGTCAATGCTTTTGCCAAATCTATCACATTATGTAATTATGCTCACAGCCTGGTTCATTTCTATGCTACTCTAGATCCTTTGCTGTCCAGAATGTCACAGAGATTACAGTTGGATGCCACAAATTACCCTTGATATGGAGAGGGCGGGGGAAGGAAAGCACTTTATATGTAAATTGTATTACTCCAATAAGTAGGGAAATTAAGATGCAAAAAAACTCTTTGGGCCATTTTTTTTTAACTTTAATCAGAACTCTTAAGTGATTTCCCCTTTTTTGAGTATGATGGGCTGATTCTCAGCTCACAAACTGCATAGCACTAGTGCAGTGCTGGAACAAGGGATTGATATAAAAGTTTTATATTGCAAAAAATGTTTCAGCTCTGATTTGCTGATCAATTTACTTTATTATTATTATTTATTGCATTTCTATATCATCCAATAGCTGAAGCTCTCTGGGCAGTTCACAAAGAGTTGTTCAGCCAACTCTTCAATTACACAGAAGTGAGAAAGGAACTGGAGAGTCTTCTTCAGGGGCTCCTGGGCCATAAAGCTTGTGGTTAAGGAGGACATGGCAGTCACAGCCCTAACTAGCTGCACAGCAGATGGATGAGGTGGCAGCAGTATCAGTCCATTCTTTGTGCATTAACTTGGGGCTTCAAAATGGCACCCACGCTCTGGAAAACCCTCCCTCATGTGGTTTGGGAGGCTGAAAATGTAATAGCTTTTAAATGCCTCCTAAAGAAGTACCTCTTCACACAGATATTCCCTGGATTGTAATTTATCTAATTTTATATTGCACTTCTACCTTTTAACGTTTTAATTTATTGTATACTTATTGTAGTTTTATGGTTTTAACAGTGTACTGCCCAGAGAGCCTCAGCTATCAGGCAGTATAAAAATGTAATAAAAAATAAAAACGAAGGGCTGGCAGGATGCACACAATGAGTCTGACAGCACCCTAATGCTATAATACATTTATTAGGGCATGTAGAGTGAGGCAAGTAGTTTTCAAACACTGCTCTAAGTGTAACTGCCAACAGAACGTTGCTTTTCAGGGGGAACTGGTTTTGGTGCCACCACTGACAGGGAAGAAACCACACTGTCATGCATTTAATAACTTTTATACTACTAATAATTAATAGGCAAATATAGTTTTTTCCTAGGTTGTCAGCTTCATATGCATTATCTGCATAATTCTTTGCAAAAACTCTGTAAATATAGTATACCCATATTACAAATGGGGACCCGAGGCTGACTGATATTGCCTTGACTAAGGCTACCAGTGAGCTCATGCATGAGGTGCAATTTGAGTTATGGATGTTCTGCCTCACAGCTTTTTCACTGCCCTGCTACTCAACAGTAGCTCTTAAATGCATAAACCAACCCATACGGGAGGCTCAAGGTAGTAAGTAAATGTAAAAAGAGCATTAAGGATAAAAAAGAATACAACAGAACAAAATTCAATAACCTGTAGTACTTTCAATGACTGAATCTATGTTTTTGTCAAAGTCTTGTGGCACTTACAGAATATCAGAACATCCCAGAGCATTATGACAAACTGAAAGAATGTGAAGATTCTACTGTGGAATATGGCAAACAGTGGGGACCTTTTGACTCTCAATGCATTGATGAGATAAGGTGGCTAAAGAAGACTAATCTGATGACCAAGTTACTGGCCTGAAACATTCCTGTGAAATCTCTTAAAATACGTAATTTTAGTCACAGATTTCTTTTGAAAGTAATAATGCAAGCTCATAAAACCTTTTAGCTGTAGAGAGAAACCTGAAACCCTGCTGGCAGTGCTAAGAGAGTGAAGATTTCCCATGTAGCAGAGAGAAGAGTATGTGGTGCCCTGCCATATTCCACAATCTTTACTATGGCACAAGAAGCAAAATCAGCCCTTGGATTTGGTAATTGCTCCGTCTCCCAAGTGAGTTGTTGATACTCTATAAAAGTGTGGAGTTACACATTTTAGGGAATGGGGAATATCCTTCCTTAATTTGGGATGCATGTTAACCTGAAGCAGAGGTTGGCAACCTGGTGCCCTCCAGATACTTTCTACTCCAACTCCCATATACCCTGGACTGCATTGCCATTGTTCAGGGACTATGGCAGTTCTAGTCCAAAACATTTGGAGGGGACCAAGTTGCCTATCCCTGACTTGGACTGTTCCATGTGTAGTTTTCAATCCACAGTCCAAGCACCACCTTTCCCACTGATGAAACTCATAGACGTGGATGCTCTGGTGTCTGTTTTCTTCAGTTTCTGAGGATCACCTTAGAGAAGTGGAGTCACTAGCAATCACATTTTCCCTGGCTGAAACTTTGGTGTGAGAGAGGGGGAAACGGTGGAGGCGCTGACACCATTTTCAGTTTGTTAAGAATGCAGGCACATAAAAGAGCAGCGGGTCCAATAAATGAGAGAAAGATTTCTGGTAGTAGGTTTTGTGTTTTTTTAAATGCTATTCTGGGAGGGAAGAATGGATGAATTTATTGTGTTTATTCTGAATAATTCAAAGGGGGAGAAGTGGTGAAGAAAGGCTAGACATATTGATAGTGGTGCTGATGAAATAGCTCTTTTTGAACTTCAAGCCATTGCAATCAAGAGGTGGCCACTCATGAAGCCTCTTTTTAGTGAACTGAAGTGGGCGCCCAGGCCTTGGGATGGAGGCTGACATCTTAAGAGTTTTCACTTGTTTTCTGCGTTGTTCAAAGATACAACATTTGTGGACTACCAAGGACTCAGAGGCACAAACATGAGCTCCTCTTACACTTGCATCATCTGTCAGTTTGTATACATTGTTCTTACGACACTCACTTCAGTTCATTAAAAACCATTTAGTGAAAAATGAACACTATTTCAAAACAACAATTTATTAAATCGGGCCATATGTGGGATCTCCAGTTGTTCCTAAAAAACAACATCTGCTTCTGACGTATGAAAATGAAAGAGTGAATTATTTTAATTTAAATATAGCAGACATTACTGTTGTTCTTAAACTATATTTTGTTTAAATCATAACACAAATGGATACATTTGTGGGCTTCATTCACTTTATTAAGTTCTGCCTTTTCGAGAGCAATCCTATGGACCTGGGACAGTGTCCCAGGGACTGTAGGATATTTCGGAGTCTCCCTCTCAAGGCTGTAGACGCTCCTACAAATTTGGGAGGGGGACTCTGAGATCCGATCTCTCCCCCTAGCCCCTTGCAAACGCTGCGGAAAGAACCGTGTCACCTGCTTTAGAAGTTGCAGAAAAAGCAAGCTCGAATGGCTTTGGGGAGAGTGAAAAAGGATGAGGGACAGTGGGTGGGGAGAGAAATGGCTGTGATCCAAACTATCCTGTAGTCTTTCTATCATGTCTCCACTGTAAGCAAGCGAGATAGACTCAAGGGGCATCCAGCTGAATTTGTTTTTATTTTTGGAGGAATGGGAGGCAAAATTGCTTCCATCCTCCTCTTGCTCTGCCAGCAACAGCCTGGCGGCAGAGCATAGGATTTATGGAACCCTTCTGAGCCCAGAGGCTTCCACCTAACAGGCTGCAATTTCATAGGATCCCATAGTATGGTATATTAGCCCAAGTATTGGAGTGATGAACAGACACTACTGTAGTGTAATATCGCTAAACTGATATTCTTATAAGGACTACATTCCTAAGCCATCTGGCGATGGTACCGATGGAGCAGCCATTGGTACCAAGGATGAGTCCGAAGCGTAATCCTCTACAGACTGTGGTGAAGATGGAGTAGATATCTCGGTGGGCTGCATTGGTGTCGGGAGTTCCCGTGGCTGTACAGAAAGTGTTGCCGATGGAGGTCTATGAGGGGGCTGCGGAGGGACGAATGGACGATCGGTGCCGAGCCGCTGGCCCGTGTAAGGGTCAAAAGTGTAATCGGTATCATCGAGATTCGTCGAACTGGCCTCAGTCCCGACAAGCCTGTGAAGCCGAGGAACAGATAAAGCGGTCAGAGTATTGGTCCCAGTCCCATGGCGGCGAGGGGGGATGAAGCGGCGAATGAGAGTGAGACCGATAATGACGGCATTCTGAACCGCATCTCGAACTCTGAGAAGGGAACGCTAATGAATGTACCGACCGTGGTCTAGCTGCGGCGGTCAGCGGTGGGGAGTCGAAGATTTCCCTTTCCGATACCGACGCTGGTGGAGGGTTCATCAAGGGTTTCCTTCGCGGATCGAAGTCGGAGGCAGTGGGTGACTTGGAATTGAGGTCGAACCCAAAGGGGATGAGATCGAAGGTCTAATCGGTACCAAGGTCGATCCCGAGGGAGATGGGACTGCTGACCTCGAAGTGGCGGCTGGCTGAACATTCGAAGGTTTTCCGGACGGTATTGAAGGTCTGACCGATACCGAGATCGATCCTGAGGGAGACGGTACCGCTGATCTCAACGTGGCGGCCGGCCAATGTTCTGAAGATTTTCCAGCCGGTATCGATGGTCCGACCGGTACCAAGGTCGATCCTGAAGGGGACGGTGTCGATGGCCTTGAGGCGTCAGTTGAGCGACTTTTAGAAGATTTTTCGGCATGTTTGACTTTTGACTTCTTTTTTCGCCTCACCTCATCCTCAGGTTGGCTGCCTTTTTAGCCTTCTTCGCTTTAGCTCTGGCAAAAGTGGTAACAGGCATTACTGGGTCCAAACGAGGTATGGGCAAAACCCCATGTTCCCCAGATACCAAGGTGGCCATGGGTGCGGAGGGATTTTTTTCCCTCCACAAAAGGCCCCTCAATCGATCCGCCCTGTTCCATCTTGCTTGGCGGGAAAAGCTCATACAGTGAGCACAAGCTTCAACAATATGAGACTCACCGAGGCAAAGGAGGCACAGCGACTGTCCATCGGTAAGGGCTAATTTTGCCCTGCAGGTTTTAAACAAGGCCGTCTGCGCCATAAGCCGCAAAAAGGACACAGCGGAGAAGACAAAAAAAATTTTTTTTTTCAACTTTTTTCAACAACACTATCCTAAACTACACTAACTGTTACAATCTAAGCTAACTACTAAATTCTATAATTTTTAGAGAAAAATACGAACAACGTTCGAAGACAAGTCTCCCGCGAGGCAAACAGCGAAGTGGTCGAAGAAGAACTGAGTTAGGCGGGAACCCCAGCATGCACAATAGGATGGTGGAGGGAGGGGTTCCCGCCTAAATTTTAAGCTATAGAAGTTTCCCAAAAGAGGCTTGGCACCAGCGCGAGCCCATAATGTGTGATGCACAGAGACCACGAAGAAGAACCTGCTGTGGTACTAGGTTTACCAGTGTCTGGGGAGGGAGCAAACTTTACCTTCCCCTCAGCTGTATTTGCAACGGCAGCCTATTAATTCCTCCACGCCCCCAATTCGGTCAATAAATCATTGTGAGTGGCACTTCAGTACCTGATTATAAATATAGGGCAGACTCCAACAGGGTGCGTATGCCTCCACTAATTCTCTTGCACCCTGCCAATTCCCATCTGCTTGTGGAATGGAAATTTAGTGCTTCTGAGGGCAACCAGAAATGAGTGAAAACACTCATTTCTGGAATGGAGCAGGATGGTATTCACATAAGGGAGCTCCACTGACCTGTCCCATTCCAGAAACTAGCTGTTCTTCTTGTTTTGGGCTTCCTCTGGGAAGTGTTAAATCTCTGTTGCGAAAGCAGTGAGTCCCATCTGCGCAATAGAATTGGTAGGACCTATTGCCTGGGCAACAGAATCTACAGGGTGGACGATGATTGCTGGGGGCATCCGTGCCCTGTTGGATTCTGCTAACTGACTGTGCAGAGTGCATGCAATAAGAGAGAGTATACTAGAAGTTTAGAAACCGCCGTCTTATCTCATAGTGCATCAGCAGGTCTATTGCATCAGCAGGGAACTCCTAGCAAAATCCAACATCATCTCTTTCCTTTGCTGTGAGAAAGTATTTCACATTATAGCTGTTCCATATTTCAACCTCACTTTGCAAAAGGAAGAAGCACAAGGGAACCAGGCTTAAATGAATGACTGAAAAATAGTCACACCCTTTTGACACAAATCGTATTTTTGCTTTGAATTTCCAGCTCTCTAAGGACTGTAGTTACTTCTAAAGAAACTGATTTTATTGAACGTTTCATTGTCTGGGACACTAATTCACTCCATAACAGCAATCTTACTGCAAAGTATGGCATCTGAGCTGCAATCTATTTGCAGTCTACTCAGAGAATAGCCTTTAGTCTACTGGCTCCCTCTCGATGGAACTCTCTGCATGTTGATGTTAGGCAGGCGCAAGCATTATTTTGTTTTCAATGCCTGATGAAGACATTTTTATTTAAACAACTCTTTCCTGACTAACCAGCCAGAATTTTGTTGGTATAATCTGATTTTAAAGGTTTTAATTCTATATTATCATCATCATCATTTATATTTTTCACTGCTCGGATATTTTATTGGATATACAGTGGTATATAACTCTGTAGGGGAATGATCCTATGGCCCCTAGACAATGTTGTGAGGCCACTCTGACCTTGGAACTGAGAATCGGAGCTGTGACTTGCAAATGGCATAGAAAGAACCACGCTGGCTGCTGTCCAAGGTTGGGAACATCACCTCAGAGGATGAGGAAAGTGGGCATTTTGGTGGGCAGGGAGTGGTGGAGACTGGTGAGGCCAGGATATGAGCTATCCTGAGACCTCTCCAGCCTCGTTCCCTTCCCCTCTGAAAAAGCCTGTTTAGTGAAAATGTAGGATGGAAAGAAGGGGAGGTGAAGAATGCCCCCACTGCTCTTCCTGCCCTGCATACAATGATAGTAAGCCTCTCAGTTCGGAGGCTTACGTTCATCGCAATAGGATTGCACCCTGAGTGAGTGAGTAAGTAAGTAAGTAAGTAAGTAAAGTGGATTGCCTGAGCATCCTGTTCATTGCTGGAAATTCCAGCTTTTGTTTTGGTATATATTATTTAAGAAGAACATGAAGACAGTTCAAGAATAAATAAGCCAATCCCACCGATTTCAAAGGAAGAGTTAGATTGTGGGCCAGGTCTCTAATCAATGCAGAAACCAACAGGGACAGACAATGTTTCATTGCCAAGCAAATTCTCCACTTGCTTAAAGGAAGATGCTTCTATATAAATAACAAAAAGATAGGAGAGTGCTATAGTTGTACCTGCTTTATGACTGAACCATGTTATCAGCACTGGTGGAATTGGAAGAGAATAAAGATCAGACTGAAAGACTGCTTGCACAATTAAATTTTCCTCTGAGGAAGAGCTATGCTGTTTGAAACGTATCATGAATTCCCTTGGCAATAAAATAGCCTCTGCCTTCTGTATCCATTTGCGGTATACTATGTCCATTTCCCCCTTTCAGCCACATCTCTAATCCAATGGATTAAGGAGATAAGATTTTAAAGTGAAAGCAGTGTGTGCAAAAAAGAAAAAGACAGTGTGGAGACAAAAGGGAATCACAATGGAGCTGCTATGATGAAGGGCTTCTGAGAACTTCTCAACTCCACCTACCCAACATATCCTTAGAGATCACAGTTCCCATCTCTCTTTCCTCATCCTCCTACTACCAGCCAATACACCATGAATAGAGATGGACAATTTTGATTTCTTTCAGTTTCTCATTTTTTTCCACTGTTAACTTTGTTTCATCCTATTTCTACATCAGTTTGCATTTCTAAAAGTCCGCATGAAAAACTGCATGCACTTCTATTCATTTTTCCCCCTAATACATGCCTTTTTGTGTGTATTATGCCATTTTGCATAATGTAATACATTTTTGTACATTACCTTCACTAATGTACAGATTTTTGTGTCCACTTTCCCCTAATATGCACATTTTGTGCGTGCATGTGTGTGTTTAAAAAAAAATTGGAGAATTGCATTGCAAAATTCAGAGAAGTATGAATACTGAAGGCTAATTGCATATCAGGAAGTGCGAATTAGACAGGTTCACATGAAAATGCAAACCAAGCAAACTCCCTCCCCATCCCAATAGGCAATTCCCCTATTTCCCACTTTTGCAATTGAATGTTTGAGGCCCTTCACATGGATCATTTCCCTGTGGTGCAATCCTATACAGCTTTGGTATGTTTGTGAACATCAAAACATGTGGTCAGGATAAACTGGAAAGGTCGCTCTGCTGGGTGGAACAAAAGCATGCAATTAGTATTTCTATGCATTCCACAGCTGATTGGCATCACACCATAGGGAAGCGGTTCCTATGTTATCATGGGTGTGTGCAATTTGAATTGCTACCAATGTGATATATCCAGACTAAGTTAACTGAACATATGTTTCAGGAAGTCATGACTAACTTGCTCTATTGATTTCAAAGGGATCTAAGTTCTAAGAACGTAGTCTGGATCCAACCCAATGAACCTGTTACTGTTTTTTTCTGATATTGCACAAAGTTAACAGAACAAACGATAAGCTAACTGCAACACGATTTGCAATGTTTATTCTCCTTTCAGAATCCGTGTTACTGGGAGGTAAGCATTTTGATTTCTGCCTAGTCAGAGGAATAGCTGTAGAAAAGGAAGGATATTAAGAGAAATTCATTATCTGTAAGATTCCTGTTCTTGCAACATACATAAGATTTCTTACACACCATGGCCCAATGGGAAGGGGCACTTTATCTTTCTCCTGTTTGTTAACTTGGTACCCCAAGATGCCATTTATTAAAACACGAAAGCATAAAGCAACGTCTATTTCTGATGAGGGAGTCAAACAGAGCCCAGGCAGCTTAATCTTTAAATATGCAGAGATGAACAACAGGGATAAAAAAAACCCCACACCTCACAATATGTCCAAGTGCAAAGCCCATGAGGAATTCAGATGAATAAGTCATCATTTTTAATAGCCTTAATTCATAAAAGAAATTTAAAGCAAAAGAAACCAAATAAAATGAAAACATAAAAGCAGAAAGTGGAATGAATTCAGTTTGACGCTAAGGTGCTTTGATGGTCATTACCACATTAGACTCCAAGCATTTAGATGTATTAATTAATTTATAATTGCATGAACCCTACCAGCTAGGGAAATACTTATTTTCATATTTAAGAGGTGAGCAAAATCTAGGGCAAAAGACAAGACACCGATCATGACGTTGCAGAACAACTAAGGGAATTTGGCTGTAAAAATTAAATGTTTGTAAGCCACTCGATGTCACTGGGGGCGTTAGACAAATACACCTGCCTCTTTCTGATTGAGACAGATCCTACAGTATTCACCTTTTTGTTTTTAGGATCCTAGGCACTAGACAGCAAGAGACTTTACACCAGCAATTGTATCAGTAATAGGCTGACCAGATAAAATCAAGGTCAGGGCTCATGTAACTTTAACCGTTGTAGAGAAAAGGGAATTTCAGCCAGTGTCATTTGTATGCAATTAGTTCCTGGTGAAATTCCCTCTTCATCACAACAGTTAAAGGTGCATGCATTATATGAGAGTGACCATATACAAAAGAAGGCAGGGCCCCTGCAACTTTAACAGATTTTATCTGGTCACCCTAATCAGTAATCAATTGCTCTGGTGGAGCCTACTGAACTGCCAGGAAATGTTTCCTTTTTTCAGAATTTGTGAAAAAGATTTTCATATTTAAATTGCCCTCAGTCTTAAAACCAGGTTCAAGGGGACTGCAATTTGCTATCTAGTGACATCATCTCATTCACTACATGGAGGTCTGTCTAGCTGGGCTTGCCCAGCTGACTATTTTTAAATAATGAAGAAGCACCTGCCATTAAGGAGAGAAACATAATGGCTGGTGGGGTGAGGGGTGAGTAAAGTATTCACAGAATTTAAATATTTGGGATCAGAATTGCTTGTTTCAATCAGAAAACCAAAACTTGCAGATATTTGGGGCACTCTGAGGTACAATGAGAGCATCAGCTGAGGGTCATTATTTATTTGTTTTCTGAAACTATTAATATGTATGAGGGAAACTTAGTCACATCTGGTAGTACTGCCCATGTTTATTTCATTAACAGACTGACTTCTATGACCACTGGGGTTTAGAGCCTTCACTGTTAGTTACAGAAATATTTCTGAGGAAAGCTGCAAATTGCACAAGACATAATTTCTGCTTTTGCACCATGTTTTTCAAGGAATCCATCTAGCCAATGACAAGAGTATATTCTCATGGTGATCTAACACAGCAGGAACTAAAATAGGGGAAGCAGCCCTTACTTTCAAAAGCTACGCTGGAGAATTTGAGGGAGCTTTCTGGTAAGGAGGTAAGCTGGCTCACAGCTTAATGACCGGTGCATTAATTATTGAATGATTCACCACAGAGAGCACAATCATAATCATGTTGCATTGCTTCAAATGCAATGCTTTTCAATGGAGTTGTTTCAGTGCCTGTTGTCATATATGCAGCAAATATAAGGAAATCAAAGTGATGTGATGTATATTCATATGTGCACCAAACCAGATTATTATAGCCACCACCAACCAACAACTATTCAGTGGGACCGAAGCATCAACAGCTGTGTGATGAATTAGAGCCTTGAGATGTACCTTCTCACTTCAGTAGTCAATGCATCCTATGAAATAATGTTCTTATATAGTGCTGTAAATAGTACTTTACAGCAGTAGTTTACCAGCTGTGTTCAATGGACCCTTGGAGCTTTTCGGGAACTCATCAGGGGATCCTGAAGTAGAATGGTGGACAAGCAACCCTAAAAAGCAGCTTGTTTAACACCATCCATTTCCTGGGCACTTTTCTCCACTATCCATTCTCCTTGCAGAGGATTTCACATATTCCAGAGCAGCCTTCCCCAATCAGGTGCCCTCCAATCACCCCTACCCAGCATGGCCAATTTAACATATATTGAAGGACCACAGGGACCCTAGGATTTTTTTTAAGGTAGATCTTACAAGACTGAACTCAGCCCACACCAGCTGTAAGCCTTCTCCTGTATGAAGGAAAAGATAAGCCTGGTTGCCTGGTACATAGCAATTACTGTAGATGTTTAGCTGGAACACCTGAAGTATAAATTATGCTTAATGAAGCACAGTCGGTTTGTTCTAACAGTGAAGAGACCTCTTTTCCACTTTCTCAGTCAATTCAGTTTAGAAAGTTGTAATTACAGATGGGAAATAAGCCAGCAAATTGATAAATCTCACATTGTCAATACTAATAACACGAAGAAGAAGAAGAAGAAGAAGAAGAAGAAGAAGAAGAAGAAGAAGAAGAAGAAGAAGAAAGTATTCTTATTATGACTGAACTGAAGATTCATGGTAAACCATTTTTGGTGAAAAAAAGAGGTGTGTGTGTGTGTGTGTGTGTGTGTAAAATGTTCTCCAAAAGACTCCCCCCCCCCAAACCTTGCTTTTCCAAACCATTTTGCTACAGTTCCCTCCCCCCACTCCCAGTAGCTTTTTTGGTACATTTATTTTTAAGCAGTGGGCTCCTCTTCATTCTGGCCACATGAGCCAATTGACCAAGGATCACATAGCCAGCTGGATGATGGCACAGCACAATGAAGCAAATCTGATTTCGGGACTTCATAACATGTCACAGCCCCTTGAGTGAGGGCAATGCTTCCTGCCCTTGCTCTGAATGGAAGAACATTATCTTCCCATTTAGCGACCCCCCACCCCCCCCATTATCACCGAAACCTGCTCATGTACATATTCCATGGCTCTCTCTCCTTCCCTTGCAATGCTTCCTTTGGTGCTTTCTTTCTTCTCCCTGCCCTCAAACCTGAGCTCTCTTTCCATCCCCTTTTCAATATGCTTCTACATTTCTCTTCCCTCACTCCCACTGGGATGCTCTATTTTAGCCCATAGGACTCCAATCAATTATGGAGAAGAATGCAATAGGATGCGTTCAAGGGCACTATTTGGATGAGCTGGATCTGCTCCTAGCTTACCCCAGCCACTAAGAATCAAGCCTGCTCTTCCTTGCACAGCCTCTTTTCAGAGTTTTGTTCCTTGGTCAATAAAGTATTGGCTCTATCACATTTAGGGTTATGGAACTCTTGTAGTCTGTCCTTTCCACTTTTGGTGCTATGACATTGTCCTTGTCCTGCATTATTCTCACTTTTTTCCCTCCACGTGGCTTATTTTGCAGCTGAGAAAGTCTGTTTCATCTTGGAAGTGCGCAATAAAAAAACCAAATGTAAACCAGTAAATCTGCTTCTGTGTTTGGGGAGGTGTTTGGGGGAGGGTGTCTTGAAGGCTGTTTTCAGTGACGAAAGAATAGGGCGTGCTTTTAATCGGCCAGGGCAGTTTTACAAATTACTTCCTTTTCATCTCTGGACACGTTAGGAGTTGGAAGGAAGGTTTCAGTGCTCCAACTCCCTCCTTTTTTTTTGGCTTCCTTCTTTATTTTGCTGAACCCCTGTCCTGTTGGAATCGCAGAACTTCACGCTGGCGCCCATCCACCTTAACCTTTCAAACCACTCTGATCCTTCCTCATACATCCATTTCTGTCCACTCTCATCACCCCTCCACATGCCTTATCTTCCATTTTGTGTAATTATTTTTCCTCCTATATTGTCCTATATTATATTATCCTATATGGCTGGAGAAAACATTTCCTGGTGCTAGTGAATTTCCTGTTCTAGTTCCTTTTATTGCCTGAAATCTTCTTCGGCAAAGCAGTTTAATACAAAATCAAGCCCACAGGATGTTTCCAAGGAGACCCGATTTGCAAGACAAAAGGCTATCCTTTCCAGCGAGTCATGACTAGAAAGAACGCAGGAGCGATCTTTCGAACTGACAGGAAGAGAACGCAATGTAACTTTGAAGTAAAACAGAGCTATGGGGGGGGGGTGAATATAGTATGACTTGGATGTAAATACAGTTGAAGTGAAAGGGATTTATTTTGGAGTAAGGGAACCAGCCATCTCTATTTTATGAACTGGAGATGCTCAGCTTCGCATGATCAAAGGAAAGGAAAAGGGATCCTTCACAAATGCAAAGAGGTGGAAGATCGCACTGGTGAACTATCAGCAAAAGGTTTTAAAAAGCAGGGAAATTTTTAAAAAAATCTTTAAAAATCAAGGGATGAACCAATCTGATTCAAACTTGGCATGCTGAAAGCTTTCCTAGAGACCTATCACCATGTCAAGTTTCAAATAAATAAACCGTGTGTCTATATAAATTACACAGATGTAAGCATTTTGATTAATTTGCATTTTAAAAAATCCTAAAAATCATGGCATGGACCTATCAATTCAAACTTGGCATGCAGAAAGCTCCACTTAAGAGCTTTCAAGATCCCAAGTTTCATCTCTTTAGCTTTAAGAATTACACAGCTGTAAGCATTTTTGTACATCCTAATAAAAGCTCCAATGAGCGTCCATCACAATGTCCATCAATGACAAGAACCAATGAACTGGAGGGGGAAGGAGAAAGGGCTATCAGTGTGGGGCAGGTGCAATAGCAGCGGGAGAGCAAAAACAGAGTTCACCGACATGGCTACGATAGTGAAAGGGAGGAGCGCTTGCAGCGCGTCTGAAATGGAGGTAAAAAAAACCAGGGGGAGGGGAATTGGTGTGATGGAGCCCTATGACAGAATGTTAAGGGCTGGCATGGATAAATTGTTACATGTTCCCGACTTCTCCAAGCAGTGAGAAGTTCCAGGGACAGCAAGACGGTCCAAGGATTCTGGTTTCCTTGGAGATCTCTGGAGGCTTATAGCATTTTTGTAATATGTATTTATTTACAAATACCCCAAGTATAGCAAAAGCAGAGGCAAACAGTGTTGGACTCCTGTAAGGCAGCAGACCTGTTACTTTGCACCAGAACTCCAGAGAGAGCCTTGGTGCACCCCAAGGGTCCTTCCAGCCTCAACAACTCTCTGTTCCATCTCAAATCAGCTTCTATTGTTAGTTCACATGGAGAAACCTCCAGGATCTGCACGCATGCAGGGAGGGACTACCTGCTCAAATCTCTGTGGACTTCCTAGGAATTCCAAAGATAATCTCCTAAGCATTAGCTCTCATTAAGGGAATATTGCCCTGGGTCATTAATGTGCAATCGTCTTGACAAAGAAAGTTGCCCACACAGCCTACAGTATCTCTATATATTTCAGATTTGGAGGGCAGACTAAGAAATGTAGTAGTTGCAGCCTTTCCCAACTTTGGCTCCCCAGATGTTGATGGACACCAACTCCCATCATCCTCAGATAGCTAGTAAAGGCTGAGGTTAGATTTGAACTGGGAACTTCTGATTCATAGGCTTTACTAAGGTATTACACTATGTCTTCTGCATGAGTCCTAGTCATAGAAATTGCTCGGAGATAAAGTTGCTTTGCAATTGAGAAATACTGTGGATGAATCATCCTATGCAGGAAGCAGCATCCTTGGATTAATATCCAAGAAAATTTAATTTAATACCGTATAGAAGCAAGTGAGATTAGCTACATTTCTTCCTTATTTGCTGTTCTTCACACTTTAATATTGACTTGACAGCACAGGGATTAAAATGTTTAGAGCTCATAAATTCACAGGTCTGAGTGCTCCACCGTCAGCAAAGGTTCCAGTTCAGTTGGCCACTAAGACACCAAAGAGAAAGGCAGAGCAGAAAACGTGAGCTCTAATAAATATGGAACAAAAATATGGTCAGGTGCCAATTAACTTTTTTTAAAAAAAACAAATTACTTGTTATATGCTCAGGCCAGAACTAAATGCCATCAAAAGTAAATACTTGCATGAAGGTCTAGCATAGCTTACCCCACGTCGGGACTTCATGGCACTGTGCACATTCATATTACCATCATCCACTGATATAATGATGATAGGACACAGGCAGGGTGGATATGATTTAAATCACGATTTTAATCACTACTCAGAAAGACTCGAGTTAATCATGTGACTTCCACCCCCACCCCCCAAAAGTGCTCTCTTCCTTGCAATAAGCTTAATACATATTTTACACAACCCAGAGTTACCAAAGACTCATTCTTGCTGGTATAATCTTAATATTTACAAGCAGATGGCAGTTTCATTTTTAGCTTCTTGTGCAGATCTATTTCACTACCAAACAATCTATTCATTGAATTGTTTTTGAAACTTAGCACTGAAGAGGTAAAGGGGTTGGAAGGATTTGGAAAGGAACAATGGGATTGTGATCTCTGCAGACACAAATTCACAGTTTTGAGAACTGTAAAACCAAGCACCTGTGAAAATATCTTCTAGATAGAAAAATTGCCCAATAATCTTACAGAAACCTCTGGAAGAGCATGACATTGTGAATGGATTAATGGAATTCATTTTCTAAAAAATTAAACATTGCATGAATATACACAGCCTCATGCTACATAATTAAAAAAGTACTCCTTATTTCATGATGAATAACCTTTGAACTATAATGTATCTTAAATAGAAAACTAATTTTAGATCGATTTTTCCTCAAAAAGCATTTTATTAAAAAAATCAATTTAAATAAAAAAATCCAATTTAAATTAAAAATCTGATTTAAATTTAAAAAATCCAATTTAAATTTTTAAAAACCCATTTTTTATTATTTTTTTTTAAAAAATCATTGATCTTTAATGATTGAGAAGGCGAACTTAACAGGGAGCTGCCAGTTGAAATAAGGACTAGCATCTGCTGGGAATTTTAGAAATGTAATTATT
This sequence comes from Anniella stebbinsi, assembly GCA_029215795.1. Taxonomy (NCBI): domain Eukaryota; kingdom Metazoa; phylum Chordata; class Lepidosauria; order Squamata; family Anniellidae; genus Anniella; species Anniella stebbinsi. The sequence continues at coordinate 98,291,417 of JARDYH010000003.1, forward strand.
CGCTTTGTAAGTTGCTTTTCTTCTTGTTCTATAGAATACAGGAGGGGAGGGACTATGTATTTCTTTCAGAGCTGGGCAGAACCATTGCTAGAATGGCAGACACATTGATGAGGGGAGGGAATACATTTTTTGAGTGCTGGTTGGGGGAAAGCAAGATTTCTCTTTGTGGTTTCGGGACAGGCTGCAGCCACTCCACAAATAAGAAAGCTCACTGAACGTATATTCTGGGCTGGTTCACACAGGTGTTTACAGGTATAGAGTTCTCAATACCTGAGTAGCTGAGAGTGCATATGCAAATGAACCGCCCAGAATAAAGTGATGTACAGACATGCATGAAGCAGCCCTAAGAGAAACAGCCTATTCAAAAAAGATGCTAAGGTCCAACTCCAAGGCAATTCTAGCTCAAAGTAAGTCCCAGTGAGCTGGGTAAGAAAGGGCAAATATATTTCATGTATGGCAGATGGGGCTTGAAGAAGAAGGTAGAAGACCTCAGGAAGCCACAGGTGAGCTCCAGGAATTCAAATGTGAGATTCTCAAGAGTTCTGGGCTTCTATGAATTGGCTATGTTCTTGGGAAGCATATGTGAATGGATAGGACTACACAACTGGCACTCCATTTATATCGATTTGTGTATGCTTATGATCTCAATAATGTTCAGGATATCTGTGAGTGTATCCATTCAAGTCCTCCTCCTGAGCCATTTCACCATCTGGGTAGGAGAGGTACAGTCAGTAAGGGTTGGCGGAAGAGTATGCTTGGGGAACCACTGACCCAAATGGCCCCACTCCCTATAGAAAATAGTAAAGGAGAGTTGAGGGTCACTGTGACATCAGCAGACAGATCTTCTCCCTTTGCCTTCCCCTGTAGTTGCATGTTGGCAAATTCGGAACATTAAAAAAGCAAGCTACGGCTTGGGGCAGATTTCGAATTGTTGCCTGATCAGTATAGCTATTGCCTGGACAGACAACTGTGTCACTCTGGGAAGGCACAATCATACCTTGAGGTTTGTGAGCAACATCCCTTCCACTACATCTTATACAAAGATTCACCCACCACATTTCAATACATAGGCATGGGAAGAGAGTTCTTATTTAATTTTAGCATTTAAAAATCAGACTTTTTAAAATAAAAAATCATGTAGATAAGAAGTTCAAGAAGATCAGTGGTCCAAAGAGTTTCATTTCAGTGGACTAAGCCAACATATGGAATATTATTTTCACCCCTGGCTGGTGAGAGAGATTGGCTGGATCCTGGATCAGAAATTGCTGGGTTACTACACTACTATTTTCACTTTGCGTCAGATTCCTAGGAAGGCTGGAAACAGAGTGCGTCTCTCTTGTCCTGTTCCACTGCTTCTGGAACCCAACATTCGCACAGGGAGATGGGACCTATGAAGCTCCCTAATGCCGAGTTAAACCATTGGTTCCTCTATTTCTTACTAGCCTGTAGATCTTAGGTGCTTGTTTGGGATATGAAACCAGAACCTCTTCTATTCAAAGTGAGAATCCTCCTCCTTTGGGCCTTCATCAACCTGGGACCTTCCAGATGCATTTGGCCATGCTGGCTGCAGATTTTCATTTCATTTTTAAAATTTATTTCATTTCTATATCGCCTGATAATGAACGTTCTCTGGGAGGCTCACCATGATGTTGGCACTTCTACTACAAACCTATCTGGAGTGCCCCAGAGTGCCCTAAAACAACAAATCTCAATGAGCTTTAAGGAACAGGATCATACAAATTCAGGAGGTGGATGAATACTGGGGTTGAGGTGGGGCATGTTGAAGCCCATCATTGATTATCTTGTCTGACAGCACTCCCCAAACCCCAGTACCAGCCTTGTTTTCCAATCATACTGGAAAAGAGGGCTTATGGGCTGGTCCTGGCTATTTAGTGGGAATTCAGAGGTAATTCTGCACATGCGCAATGGCTCCCTATGGATGTGTTTCGATGAGACACTAATACACCAGAAACTGGTGTATTGGTTATAGGCATTATAGACATGGCAGCCATTAGTTCTACATTTGCATATTCAGAAGAGGACGTGTCTAGGATTATCACTACATCATCCCTATTTGATGAGGGGACCCCACAATTACCTATGCGGGATTGAATTGATTTAAAATTCTTAAAGAAGAAACTCATTAAATTGGAATTACATGCAACATCACTTATGGATTATTGCTGAACACGTAGAATCCTGAGAGGATTAAGGATGAATAAACCACCTATGCTGTTTAGAGATGATGCAGATTTTAAAATGAAATGGATTGCAATTTTGAATAAATGTTCATTCGACCTGATGCTGTTGATCATTGAGAAAGCCAATCAGGAAACGGTGAGAATTACAACGCAAGTGGAGGAACAAGAACAGTCACTAAAAGAACAATTTCCATTGGAAGAATATACTAACAAATCTGATACTTCGATGAGACACTAAACCATCATTTAGTGGTCTCTGAATGAGGTTTGGGCTTGCGCTCTTCCCCTTTCCCCTTCCCTCCTCCAGCATGGCTGTGAGGAGATGAGAGCATTCGCCTGCATTTTCAGCTAACCTCAGTTTGTCATTTTGTCTGAACCAGGACAAACTATGGTTAGTACTAAACATGCTTCAAGCCAATACTGTGGCTTCTGATTCTGGTTTCTTCAAACAATCCATCGTTAAAACTAACCACAATTTGTCCCAGTTGAAAATTAGTTGAAAATGGAAGCAGATACATTTGATCCTCCTTCTTAAAACCACACCAATGGAGGGGGCAGGGGTAGGGGAGAAGCAAGCTTGTTCAAGTAACACTAAACTATAGTTTAGTATTATATCCAAAGCAGCCAAATATTACAATTTCACCTTCTCCTGGGAACGAGTGCAGGCACTGAAAACGAGTTATGGCGCTAAGGCTTTGTGAGCCCTGCTTCAAATATCAAACCTGCCTTGACATTTGCTTTCTTCCTTGAAAGGTGTTCAAACTTGCTCTTAAAAAAAGGTAATTACCAAAAAAAAAAGGGGTATGCGGAGAAGGAGGGAGAGAGGGAGGCAATAAAGCAAGCTGTAGGGTTTAAGATTGAAATATAAAAAGGAATCTCTGGGAGAGACCACACTCCAGGGATACACCAGCAAATGTACCTTGCTGTTTAAGTGCAGGTGATTACAAGTAATTAATATGCAAAGCATGCAGAAATTTAAAGTAGCAATTAGCCACACATAACATTTGTGCTGTGCGGAAAATGGCAATCCCCATCTCCTTTCATGTCAACCCCCCTCACCAACTTTACTAATTTATTTTCTTTTTAGTTACACATTTCAACACATTTCTGCTATCTGCTTCTATGTTGCAGTACAATCTTGAATGTATCCAGAATACATTTTGGAGGGGGAAAATGTATTCCAGCTGATTTACTTACTTATGCATATATCCATCTCCATTCCCTGTTAGGTTCATCTGCATAACAGTCTGAAACTCAGTCTCATTACAGCAGTATTTAAACACGGTGTTGTTATGGTGACAGCAAAAGATGTACGATTTATTGTCAGAAAGACGTGGGCAGTGGAATCCAAAATGGGAGTGGCCTTTATAGTCTGTATATGGCTCACAGACTCGAAAATGTGCAGACAGTGCTGTAAGGGAAATAGCAAATCATACTGTAACTCACTTGCAACAGAAAAATAAGAGAATTAGCTTTTATACAGCACAACTGAAGAGTGTAGACACTTCATATCTATTATCCCAGTTTTCTTTACATCAGCCCTGTAAAGTAGGATACATTTATTATCTCCTACACTACAGGTGGGAAAAATGGCTGAAATAAAGCAATCTGCTAAAACTATCTTGGCTGACAATGGTTGAAAGTTATTTGGTCTGTTTACACCTTGATCCTACGTATATCTAATCAGAAGAAAGTTCCATTGAGTTCAGTAGATTTCAGGTTAAAGCATTAATTGAACAGAAGAATAACCTAAGTTCATTACAAAACGACAAATTAGTTAAATGTTGTGAAACTATTAAATTAATTTCTAAACTATTTGCAATTGATGAAACTATAATCTAGACAAAGTTAAGCAGTTAAAGTTCCATTGATTTTTAGGGTCTGTTCAAACACGCTAAGCCATGGTTAGGCCGTTAACCCTTTTGCAGCAAATGGTTAGTGAGCGTATTTATAATGTGATTATGTAGCCACCATGGTTAGGAATGGTTCACATGACACATTAAATCATGGTTCACACGACATGCTAAGGCATAATGTTTCGCTCAAAACGCTTAACCACCATGGCTTAGCATGTTGTATGAACAGGGATAATCACCTACTTAATTTTCTCATTGAAATCAATGGGACAAAGTGGTCAACTTAGAGTGAAGTATGTAAGCTAAGGATGTTACACATAGCTAACATCCTTAGCTATACACACAGCTAAGTGTATAGCTTAGACATATACTGAGCTAAAGATGTTACACAAAATGTAAAATGTATGTCAATGGTGGAGGATGTCTTCAAAATACACATAACGTGGACATTTGAAAAGGTCTGGCCCCTATGTCTATGCAGACAGCCTTTTGAGCAGGTATGCACAATTTAGAACGTCTCATGCTGCAAACATATTTATTTATTTATTTATTTATTTTATTTACAATATTTATATACCTCTCCCCATTCAAGAATTTTGGAGCAGTGAATAAATGGAATAAAAGAATAAAAACAGAATTTAAAAAGTACGTTTTGAAAAGAAACAAAGTGCAACTAAAACTGTGGGTGGTCATTAAATAAAGGGAGGCCATTTAAACCCACACCCTCCCTTAACCTGGTGCATTCCAGATTTGTTGGACTACAGTTCCGATAATCCCCAGCCAACATGCTGGTTGGGGATTATGAGATTTGCAGTCCAACCCACCCAGATGGTGGTTGTGTGCTGGCCAATTTCCCTAATTACCCTCACCCTCACAGCTTGCCTGAACTTGTCTACGGCGGGGTGGCTGAGGTGGTTAGCAAACCCCCCACCTCCCAGCAACTCTACAATTGAGTGTGGATTCTGGGTGGCTTGTTAACCATCCCAGCCACCCAGCCTTGCTCAGTTTGGACATCATGACAAGTCACAGCTGGCAAGCATAATTAGGGAATTCAGCTGGCATATGACTGGCATGCATGGGGGTAGTTAACAAGCTATCATGGCTTATTAACCACTCTTACATCATGCAAACTGGTATTTTATCTTGTACTCAAGTTTGAAAAGTATTTTAAAATCAGTTCTGAGTTGCTTTACATGTGGTGGTGCCAATCAAAAAGAAAATGACCTCTCCCCCTGAACTATAATCAGTGGGTTCCACATAAAACAAGAAAAAGATATATGAAATATGGACTAGGTACTGCTATCATTGTCTTAAAATCATGGTATATCAGTGGAAAAGGTCAAGATAGATTAATTATTTAAGCCATTGTGGGGTGTGTGGGTGGCCATTTTGAATATTCAATCCCTGGCAGGGGGTTGCCATGGTTTGTTGTGTTGTCCAAACGCAGGCAGCAGCAGTTGTTTGAAGGTTAAACAACCCTCAAGTAATCCTACAACAGACCATGGGTTATTTGGGGGTTGTTTAACCCTCAAATAACTCCTGCTGCTTGGGTTCTGATGACATGACAAGCTGCAGCTTCAGTAGGCAGCCTGGTCCCTACAGCTGCCAAGGCTCAGTGTGGATTAATAAGCTAGTGTGAGCAGCAGTGATCCTGTGAACCAGGTCATCAGCTGAACATTTGGTGTGGTCTTAAGTCATATGGGAGCACTGGTTTGTTGTAACGCTGTTCTCAATCATTTGAAATAGAACAGGTGCAAAATATTACTGTTGCTCAGATCTTCTGTAAGACTTTTAAAATATTAGATTTCCATATAAGAAGGTTGGATTAAAGGTGTTTTTTTCTCCTTAGCCAAACCACATTTCATTTTGCAGACTGCTCTGTTGAGAAAGAGTAAAAAGCCAAACATTTTTTCTTGGAGAAGTAATTTTCAAGCTTTTATATCTCTGACATCGTGAGGGATAGCAACGTGTTGAACCCCTCCATCCTTTCCCAGAAAGTCAAGGTTCTCAGGAAAAGCCACATTCTGTACTAGAAGGCATAGCATACAACAGACATGCAAATCACACGAACCACCCACTCAGAGGAAGCCCAGCCATCTCAGATGGTGGCTTGTCAGAGGCTCAAATAAGGACAAAACTAACTGCATGTAGAGCTATGTGGGCTAAACTTTCCTACTCTCCTGTAAGTGCATGGGGTCCCAATTCAAATCAGGACTAAGCTGTTCCGGGAGTGGGAATTAAACCTTCTCCCACCCGGTCTTTTTCCTTCCCCCACCTGGGGGTTAAACTTCCCCCATCAGGTACGATTCCATCTCCCTTCTTAAAAAAAAGAAAAGAAAAGATAAAAAGCTTCAACTGACTCGAATAGAGACTTTTTTTTTCATTTTTTAACACACACACACACACACACACACACAACGGAGGCAGTGGAAGAATTTCACACACATGGGTGGTGGAAAGGTTTACTTCACACCCCTCCTGGAACACCTCAGTCCTGTTCCTCATCATCCCCATTTGCTTACAGGGGAGTAGGAAAATTGAGCAGGCATAGGCCCAGTAGGTGTGCTTTCCCAAACATTTCGTTGGGTCCCTAAGTCTTCTATTATTGCTGCCCACCTGGCACCTGACCACAGATATGGTGGGAAGCCATATCTGATGTGGCGAATCACAAGTTGTGCAGCTCTAGCATAAAGCAACAGCAGCTTTGGGAACACAACCATGGCAAGAAAAGGGGAGTAGGCTGACTGGAAACGAGGAACATCAGCTAGGTGGACCCCTACCCATGTATGCATTTAAGAATGGTATTTCTGAAACTTTTTGAGTTTTTCTAAACTTATTTAGCCTTCTGCATCCGAACATGCAAGCGCTACCCACCTGTTCCTCAGCCAACACCTACACAGTCATGTACAGGGCGCTAACTCAGATCAGTCATTAAGAAGGGGAAATCTGACAGAATTTCTTTGACACCGCCGACTACTCCACACAGAAGTCACCATCCAAACAAAGCAGCAGCTCATCCAGGTATAAGTGGAAATTATTGGACATATGAAGAAGTAGTTGTTCCCACAAATCAAATGTGAACCAATGAGGAGAGAGCATTCAATGCACCCATGTGTTTGCTGATGGGAGAGGGAGGGGCTGTGTCTGCCTTGAGATCCTACCCCTTCCTAAATCTTTGCACTCCCTTCCAACTATTTTGTACCCACAACAGGTGCCCATCACACAGTTTGAAAACCACTAAAACAAAAGAAATATGATGTAAATAATATTGGCCTGATTCACACATAACCCATGTGTATGGGTTGTTGAAATGTGTGAATGTTGCTGCGGTAACTAACCATGGTTTTTAAGCTTTGGGGTTGTAAACTCTAGGTTGACCATGGGTTGTTGTTATGTAGGCTGACCAGATAAAATCCAGGTTAGGGCTCATGTAACTTTAAGAGTTTAGAAAAAAGGGAATTTCAGTCAGTGTCATTTGTATGCAATTAGTTCCTGGTGATATTCCCTCTTCATCACAACAGTTAAAGGTGCATGCACTATACTAGAGTGACCATATACAAAAGAAGGCAGGGCCCCTGCAACTTTAACAGTTGTGATGAAGAGGGAATTTCACCAGGAACTAATTGCATACAAATGACACTGGCTGAAATTCCCTTTTCTCTACAACTGTTAAAGTTACATGAGACCTGACCTGGATTTTATCTGGTCACCCTACTGTTATGTGTAAACCTAGCTGCTCTACATGGCAGTACTACAGCACCATACAGGGAGGGAGCAGCTAAAGGAGAAGGGAAACAATCCAGGATCGAGAAAACAAATCACACTTCATTCAGTGATCTTCCAGAAAAAAACCTGGGCAGGGAAACAAACCATGGGTTAAAGAAACCACAGGTTAGCATTATGTGTGAACCAGGCCATTTTGTGATATGTTTGTAAGAGGCTATAAGTACTAATTTAACTCAGATCTAGCAAGGAATATCTGTTTGTGCCCCCTATGATAGTACACATCTGAATGCAAGTTAGCAGTATGTGGATCCTACTGGAGTTAATGAATGCATCTGTTGCTGGAGGTGAGAATGTGCATTGCCATCTGTGGTCACCAATCATGTGCGATAGGTCTGACTAGTGTAGAGCTCTACCGAGGCCAGTAAATATATTTAGCAGATATACAACCGTCTTAAATTAGGAAACCCTTGGCCTGGCGTTCTACAAGCAGTGACTTTCTTTTCCCAAGTCATGTTGGGAGACATTTTGAAAACAGCAACAGCAACAGAGTCTTATAGACTAAACAAATGTATTGTGGCATGAGCTTTTGTAGGCAAGAGCCTACAAGAGCCTTCATCAAATGCAGCCTCGACTTCATTAAATGCACCTGATGACGTCTGTGCTTATCTGTGAAAGCTCATGCCCCAATATATGAGTCTTTTAAATGCCATATCCTCGTTGGTTTTGCTGGAGAAAGACAAAACAAAGCTATACTTCTAGAATAAAAAAAAAGAATAAAACTCAAATGCAAATTAAAAGACAAGTCTTACCTGCTGACAAGAGCAAGGAGAACAGGACCATCAGCGTATTTAAGGACTGCAGACCACAACTTGTCATCGTTTTGTTTTCATTGATCCGTCTGAGAATTACCTGCTTCATACGACAAAATTTTAGAGTTAAAAGGCGTGGCCAGATTGCACATGTCCATTTATATATCCAAGTCTTTAAAAATGGGAGTTCTTAAGGTCTCACGGTGACACAATTCTGAGACACAATTCTGCAGCAACTCTTGCACAAACCTGTCAAGTTTGTGTGCTTAATGCTAGAACACTACTGATCATGCTGAACTGCAGTAAGTGCCAGCTTTGATTCAGTATAATAAATCACCAATAAATGGCATAGAGTAGTACTGCAAAGTGGGGTGGGGGGAGCTGCAACAGAGCCTGTTGGTGGCAAGGTGTCTGTCCGTGACAGCACTGTTTGCCGAGCAGCTAATTAGATATGTTTATTTACTCAACTGACATAATAGAAGCCTTGGTGCTGTCTGCACTGTTCTTTGTAGTTGTGCCTTCAATTCCCAATTGTTGGCGTCGACAGTTACTAGGCTACAGTATTCCATAGCGTTGGGAAACAGACTAAGCATTTCAAGCTGGAAACAGCCTGTTAAAAGATGCTTTCTCTGGTCAATCCTTCCCCCAGCTGCTGCCCTCCAGATGTTTTGAACTATTAATCCCATCAGCCCAAGCAGCATGGTCAATGATCAGGAATGCTGGGAGTTGTAGTCCAAAACATCTGGAGAGCACCACTCTGGGGAAGGGTGCTCTAATCCTTGCCCAGTTAGTGGCTGTAGTGGTAGGCCAAGGCATCAAAATTATACTTGATTTGCAAAATATGCAAACTGGTCTGCTCACATTTTGTGAATTGGAATATGGCAACCCTAAACCATGCCCCTTTCCCTGTCCCTGTTTCTCCTTTCCCTTCTGTTTGCTCTTTTTCTCCTTCCTCTTCCAGAGTTTAAATTTCCACAGCACTTTCACTTTCCTCTCTATTGTTTTTTTTCCCCCTTTCAGCAGGTAACCACAGCAAGTCTAAACATTCTGTCCTTCCTAGGATTCAGAAATGTTGGTCTGGCTCCTCGAAATTTAAACTATTTTTTCTAGCTCTCACTATGATGGATAATATTTTTTTAAAAAAAAAATATGTAAGAAGCAAAATATAAAAGCAGATATTCAGTACTTTGGAAATTAAAGGGGGGAATGTTTCTTTTTTTCACTTACTCCTTCCTCAAATATGAATCCCAAGCAAACTCTGAATCTGTGCCCCTTGAGTATACACTCAGACATTAGATTGTAAGGTGGTTGGGGCATGAATCCATCTTTTTTTCCCCCCGCTTCTGCTAAGCACCATATGCATTGACAATTGTGTAATAATAATAATAACAACAACAAATAAATTTATTCATTAACCAAAAAACCTACGCTTTACAAAAACAACGTTAAGGCTCCACAGTTTCCAACCAAGCACCAAAAAGCAGGGAAATTGGGAGTTAAGGCTCACAAGCCTTAACGCCACATCCTCCCTAAGGAGGCAGAAAGTGCAAGTGAAATTCTCATTCTCCCAAAGCAGATAAACCATGAGGACAGGATGGAGAATATGATATGCAGAGGTGACTGTGGGGTTGTGGAAAACTGATCACGAACAACTTAGGGCCACCTGCTTCTCTTTTTTTGTTTAGAGCAGCCCTTCCCCAACCTGGTGCCTCCAAAGGTGTTGGACTACAACTCCCATCATTGCAAGTCAGTATGTTCCATGGTCAGGAATGCTGGGACTTGTCATCTCAAACACCTGGATATGCAATATGATATGCAGAGGTGACTGTGGGGTTGTGGAAAACTCATGACGAACAACTTAGGGCCACCTACTCCTCTTTTTTTGTTTAGAGCAGCCCTTCCCCAACCTGGTGCCCTCCAAAGGTGTTGGACTACAACTGCCATCATTGCAAGTCAGTATGTCCCATGGTCAGGAATGTATCTCAAAGAATCTTTCAGATGCTTCTTCTGTCTGAAAATGCTCGAAATTTGAGAATTTTCAGACAGAAGAATTAGTAGTGGATTCTTTGCAGCACAATTTGGAGAAACATAAGTGCCCCCAGAGGAAGGAAGTCCTTTCCAAAATAGAAACACTTTTTCATATTTTCTCTTCTGTTTTGGGACACATAAGTAAGCGCCTTCTCCTCCTCTTGCTGTTTCCACAATAGCTTATGGCACAATAAATTCACTAGTCTTTAAGATGCTTCAAGTCTTTTTGTTTATCTAAATTGTTTTTTTTTCCAGCAATCACAACTTTATGGCCAAGAAGTGGATAAATAGATATTTTCAGACATTCATGAAATTCATGTTAGATTTAACATGTGAATGATGACAATATCAACATTTGCTAAATTTTGGATTTTCACAGTAACAAATATGTTGCAGTTAATGCTAGAAAGTTAGAGAAGGTTGATGTTTACAAGGCTAAAATTTCCAATATTTGAAGGGTAGCAGGGAGTATCAGAAGATTCCGATATTTATTGGAAAATCTGACACCTGAGTGGTCCTGAGGCTCATCTACATCTAAGGGTGTAGAGGGAGGGATAGGGAAGGTTCACGGACTTACCTGCTTCCGCGATCGTCCCCCAGCATCTAAACGGCTGTGTGATGTCCCGGAAGGGAAGCGGGACATCGTGGCAGCCATTTTTTTAAAAAGAGGAGCCGCACGCAGCTAAAAAGGTAAGTGGAAACCACATACCCCCGCCAAACTCCGCACCCACCCACCCCCATCATCCTGGAGATGGCTAAATTGCTGCCTTTCCCATGGGCATGGAGCCACCACGTGCAGCTCTGTGCCCATTTCAGGACCTGGGAGCGTGTGCCACACCGCCCGCGCTCCTTGTGATGGTCCCGGGACCAGGAAATCTGTGGTCCCAGATATCCCGGGGAAAGTCCCTGGTTGTCCCCGGGATCCCCTGTGCATCATATGGATGCACAGGGACGACCTAGAGATAACCCCGGGACATCTGGCAGGTGTAGACGTGGCCTTGGTAAATGAAGGTAAACTCCATCATCATTTACAGTGGCTGGTTTGGAAATGCTTAACGCAGCCTGGTGACATTTCTCATTTTTTACTGGTACATTTCAAAACAAATTTATTTTTCTTTTAGAACATCAGTCAGAGATGCATGTCACATATTTGCATAATAATCCAATTTAAAGGGATTTATCTCTACTGCTGAATCAACATAGCATGGATACAAACCAGGTACTGAAAGGTTTAAAAACATTCTTCACGATTATCAACAATATAGGAATGGGACCAAAAATGGGTGCTTTGCATTTCTACCTATAAAGTGGAAAGTAAGTGTGCATCACGTATGTCCGGAAATGTTTACCCACTTCCGTATATGGGTACTGCCTTAATATTGGTCACCCAGACAGGTCTTCATGTTCATGGATCAGAAAAAATCTAAAAACATGATTTGGGGGGTTTAAGTATTTTTTTTTTTAAATAATTTTATTGATTTCTACATATAACATAACAATACACAATACAAAAGCCTCAACAGCCCCCCGTGCTCCCTACCCCCCGAGACCTTCTAACCCTATTGCTTATAAATTCCCCAAAACTGCATTGATTCTTTAGATGGTGTATATCCTCTCCCCTTTTCTAAAACATATTCTAGAAACATAGCCCAAATCCTTCCAAAATCATTCTTTTTAGTTAATCCCATCTTTACTTTCATTGCACAAGTTAATCTGTCATTAATAGCAATATCCCACACTCCTTTATACCACTCTTCCATACAATAATCCCCTTGTGTTTTCCAATTTTTGGCTATCATAAGTCTTGCCTGAGTCAGGAGATTATTTATTAATTCTTTAATATTATTATTACCATATTCTTTATCAAATAAACCCAATAAAGCTATCTTCGGACTTGCCTCTACCTTTTTGTCCACTATCTCATTTATCTCCTTAAAAACTCTCTCCCAAAATTTTTTAACATGTTCACAAGTCCACCACATATGGTAATATGTCCCCAGTTCCTGACAACCCCTCCAACAATAACTTGACGCCTTCTTATCTATCTGATGTAATCTTACCGGAGTGAGATACCATCTCCAAATAATTTTATACTGATTTTCTTTTATCCTTATAGAAAATAACTTTAAATTTCTTGATTCCCAGATCTTTCTCCAGCTGTCCCCATTGATCTGAATTTTCAAATCCTCTTCCCAGATCATTTTCAAGCTTTCATACCCCTTATCCTCATCCACTAATATCTTATAAATCTCACTCATTAAACCTTTTTTACTTCTACTATCCATTTTATTTCCTCCCATCTTCTGTCTAACCTCAATTAACTTTTCAAAGCTTGTTTCCTTTCTACACTCCTTATTTTGCTTCTTCCATTTAACTGTCCACTGTTCCAATTGCATAAATTTTAAAGAATTTAATAAAAACCTAGGTTTACGCCTACAATTCCCAGCATGCCTTGGGTGGGAGGCCAGACTTACTGGCCTTTGGCAGCCATTGTGATTTCTAAGGTCAATCTCGAACAGTCAACCCAATTCCACATAAAAGGAAACAACCTACATAAATGGGCTGCATCCATTTGCGGTGCCTCCTCCCACCTGCAATGAGTGGTTTTAAAATCATAACTAGATACAATAGTGTGTCTTTGAGAGGCTGAACTCCGGACATGCTCAAAGGCACCCTGTTTTCTCAGAAACTGGGGGAAGCACACATGCCATTTTCACCCTCAAGAGAAAGGGAGGGAGGAAAAGAAAGCACTCTGTGCATGCCCAGAAATCAGCTCAGTGAAGAAGGGAAAAGTAGGTGGGCTGGCCCTGACCCTTCAGTACAGGCTCCTGATGGAGCACTTGGTGGTCAAGAAGTGCAGGCCGGGGCAATCCTAGCAGGACTTGGTTGCAGCTGGGAGTGTCCACTGACAGCCGCTTAATTCCCCTCCTTCGCAATACTACTCCTCAATCCTCTATCGAAGAGCAGCATTAGCAATGAGAGGAGGGAAATGCCTCTCAGAGGACGTGGGCACCTGCTGGGAGGTGTAGTACTGGCATGCAGAGTGGGCTGATTTTAAATAGAGCATGGGTTAGCAATCAGGTCAGTATGTGCAAACCAGGTCACTATCTCTCAGGCCTAACTCAACCCCCACTTTCCTGACCTCTCGCTAACTGTCTTTGTTCTCCTTCTAAGTGACTTTCCCCAACTGTCACTCACCCCACCAACCATTCCATTCTAGCCTCAGCTATCAGTCACTCCTCCATCCACTCTTCTGTTTCAATAGTAAAGTCAGGCTTTTACATAAACATCATAAACTTTATTCAGTAATTCTTGCAAGTGTCTTGGAATGTTGTGGTTTAGTTATAACAGGAAAAAAGCAGCATAAAAATCTCATCAAGTTAAAAGGCCTTGGAAAATGAACTTAAAAAAAAATCACTTGGCAATTAAAAGCCATTAATACATTCACCAGGCAAGCATGCCCGGGAAAAAGAAATCCATAACCAGGGCGCCACAACTAAGATGGCCTGCTCACCAGTTGTCTTCCACCACACCTCAGACAGTGTTGAAAGATTAAAACATTATTCAGAAACCTAGGCTTACGCCTACAATTCCCAGCATGCCTTGGGTGGGAGGGAAGATTTATCAGGCTTTGGCAGCCATCATCTAGAAGTGGCTCGCCATCCTGTGCCTGAAGGGAGAGCGCCTGGGGAGAGAAAATAAACTAATTTAATTTGTTTTAAAGTTACCTTACAGGCCTAGGACCGGCCTACATTGCAGGGTTGTCGTGCAGGTAAGAGAGGAAAAAAAGAAATGAATTTAATTTGTTTAAAGGTTAACTCACAGGCCTAGCACCGCCCTGCTACTTTAAGATGATTACCTTGCAGCCATATATCTAAGGGGATCTGAGCAACACTGGGTAGAAACTTGAAAGTTGGCACACTGATAGGTCTAGCTGTACAATGTACCAGAAAATTCTAAAAACATTAAATTTTTGGTTTAAAACATTTTTAAAGAATTTAATAAAAAATCTGAGGCTTATGCTTACAACTCCTAGTATGCCTTGGGTGGAACTCCCAACTGTCTTCTCTTGCCACCAAACTAGGACTCATGGTCATGACCAGTACAAATTGCTATTATTCCTTCAGGACATTCCATAAATAAAATTTCTTCAGCAGTAGATATTCAAAATTGCTTTATCCTCTATGTGTCTCCATAGCAGTGGCATAATGCCACCACACCATAAGTTGGTGGATTGACCATTTAACTAAAAATATTAACATTTAAAAGTGTCATGGTGTGTCTTCAGAGCACAGCTATGTCAGATAAGAGGTCCAAGTCACCAGTGGCCTTGATCATTCTGGCCTCCTCCCAAAATCTGTTAAATGTAGATATTATATAGTAAATTATGCCAATAAAGTATTCTGTGTTCTGGCTGCTTTGCTTTTGCATAATAATAACTTCAGACCACATGCATACAATAGTTATCCATGTCCACTGAGATCCACTTCCCTACTATATGTTATTCAGATATCTGGGCAATGCCGGGTATATTTTGAAAACATATTCTTAGGTTTGCATCTTTTTTAGCTGGTAGAAAGGGTGTTGCGTATCCTGATTGTTTTTGAAGTTTAGATGGCTGTTCCGGCCAAGGCATGGTGGGAGGTGTAGGCATTTCAGGTAAAACAAAAAATGTAGTTTATCACAAAGCTCTAATTTAAAATACAGTTCTTATTAACACAATTTTCCATTTATTCTAACAAAACAATTTACGAACTCAACCAAACTTTAAAAAAAAGTCAACCTAAAGATGAATAAGGTCCTGAGAAATTTATTGTTTATCAGATAAATGTTATAAACATTATTCACAGACCCGAGCAATGCCGGGCATGTCAGCTAGTTATTACATAAAGAAATGTTTTAATTCTCTATCCTCAGTTTCAAATATGCAAAATGGAAATAAGCAGCTGTACAGAAGAAATACCTAGGAGCAGGGAGAACCAACTTGTCGTCGAAATGTATTTTGCCACATAAGCCAAGCCATTCACCAATGGTCTGGCTGTAATGGTGGTGCCACCTGAACAGGGGAGCTTCATATACATGAAGGATGTGTGCTCAGGGATAGCATCAGCATGACATTCAAACCCAAAGAGAGATATTGCATATAGGAGCCGATCTACACACTAGCTTTGTAACGTTTTATAAGGGTTACAAAAACTCTTTGGGACACATGACGCACTCCCTTGAACGTTAAAACTCACTTCAGCTATACACAACGGTTTTTACTTTTAATAAATCATTTTAAGTAAAATAATGTGTTCTTCCTTACCGTTTGTGATTTGTGGGGGCAGTGCTTCGTTTACCAGTGCCCAAATACTTAGCTGTTGATTGGTGGCGAAGAAAGAGGGGCTAAGGAGGAAGTGGGCGAGTGAACTACAACACCCACAATGCTTAGCCCTATACTCATTGAAAGCTAGGGAATGAAAGGGGAACTAAGGAGGAAGCGGGCGAGTGAACTACAGCACCCACAATGCCTTGCCCTAAACTCATTGTAAAAACGAAACAGAAAGAGACGGACAAAAGGGTGTGAGACCATACACTGCTTTGAAGACTGAAGAATTTTTCTCCTGTAACGTGAGTACTCCTGAATGTGGATTAAGACGTTTTGGAACGCACCTATTTGAAACGTTTTAAAATACTATTTAAAACATTCCAAGGTACTGTGTAGATAGGCTCTTGTTATAGGTTGCCTTTTACATCTCATAACTTTTAGAAACAATCTTCTATTCCTTACAGGTTTTCCTCAGGCCTGGGAGCCAGATCCGCTCCACCCAGGATCCCAATCAGGCCCTCTGGAGTTCCCCCTTGCCCCTGACCATTGATAATTTGGAGGTTTCTGACTTTTACACAGGTTTTCCCCTGCCCCATTCCGAATGAATGAAATACTCCTCCTAATAGGGTGACCATATTTTAGAAACCAAAAAGGAGGACAACATGGTTGGGCCCCTACCAACATGTCCGCTCCAGGGGGCGTGTCCAGCACCAGGTGTGTGAGTGCCCACCTAAACATAGCCTTGGTCACATGTCTGATTTTACAGCACACAATTAAGACAAATCTGTTCTACATAACGTATTAATGTTAAAATCACTGAAATAACGAGTGAGATAGCCAATGTATCTGAAATTAACTTCACTCACACCTTCATTTGTAGCTTTTGCTGTACTTTGTTGCTATACTCTGTATGATACATTCTCCCCTTCCCTCAATTATCTTTTCTGATTGTATCCTCACTCCGCTGTAAGCTGCTGCTGCTGATAACGGGGTTTGCTGCTGGCTGGCTTTTTTATTTTTAAAGTTCAATTTTAAAACCTCAATTTTTTTAAAAAATCCTAAAAATCAATCGATGAACGGATCTGCTTCAAACTTGGCATGGATAAAGCCCTACTTAAGCGCTAACAAGGTGCCAAGTTTAATCTTTTTATCTTTAAAAATGACGTTTTTTTTTTTAAAAAAAATTAAAACCCCAAACTTTAAAAGAATCCTAAAAATCAATGGATGAACAGATCTGCTTCAACTTTGGCATGGCTAAAGCCCTCCCTAAGGGCTATCATGGTGCCAAGTTTAATCTCTTTATCTTTACAAATGACGGAGCTGTAAGCATTTTTGTTAATTCCCATCGGCTATAAAGTAGAACTGCCCTTTGGGTGGGGGGAGGATGGAGAAAATCTGGATTTTTCTTCAAATGTCATAATTCCATCCCTTCCTGGATTTGTTACCAAAAATCCTGACATGTCCTGGTTTTTCCTGACATATGGTCACCCTACCGGGCATTAAGAGCTTTAAAGCTAAATTAGGCTGATATTTTTAGCCCCACTCCTTTTACCTTTGTCCCTTCCCCTTTTGCCTTTAGCCCCACGCATCATGAGAATGTGGCCCCTGAGAGTTTCTCTGAAACGAATTTGGCCCTCTGGCTGAAAGAGCTTCAACACTCCTGTCTTACTACGTTTTGCCACGCTTTGAATTGAAATTTGGCAGACATAACGGAAGCCAACTAGGAGGGCAATATTATTATGTTGGAGTCTCCAAACTACCCAGAGCTCTGCCACGGTCTTGCTGGCAGAGCAGAGGTTAGAATAGAGGCAGGGCTTAGACTCCATTTCTCCATCCACAGACAGAGAAAATAATGTTTCTTCCCTCTGGTCTTAATACTCTCCCTTGTTGGGAGCTGAGAGAGCTGTGGATCCAAGGACCTACATCCTCTCCCACTGCCACATCCTGAACATGTTGTGTGTGTGTGTGTGTCCCCCATGTCCCCCATATAGCACTGTAATACTGGTATTTATTTATTCATTCATTTATTTATTTCTAAAGCACTTAAAATTGACTACTGGCAGGATTTAAAGGTGGCTATCATATGATCAGAGCAAAAACTGCAGTGAATTATTTGCCAGTAGAGTGCTGCTCCATTATATCGTAAAGTTTACAAACAAAACAAAACAAATTATATTGATATGGCTGAATATGCTCATTAAAGTGCTTTTCCCGAATATGAAAAACAAGACCCATGTTCTGTAAATTTATCATTCAATCAGCATTAATCTCTGACCTTCCTATTGTTAGGCAGTTGTGTTATCTCAGCTAACTGGCAGATCCTTATTCGATACCCTTAAACTTGGTAGAATTTGCTCCCCACCATCGAGACTGCAGATTCAAGCTGGCAACGGCCTCTAGAACACACGCCTCCCTCTACATAACAGAATGGCCATGGAGGGGGCATATTCCTAGCCTGAGATATCTTTCATATGTCAAATTATTGCTTGCCACTATATTTGAATCTTAGAGCATTGGTTCCAGATATGCTGGGAGGCAACCACATGTCTTTTTGTTTTGTTTTGACCTGTTTGTAAAACAACACCAGAGGAACATTAAGCGATGCTCTAAGGAAAAGACATCACAAATAAAACATGATTGACAGTTTCATGTTGGCCAAGTGGCCTGTGTTCATAATTGTTCAAGAAGGAGGAGTGCCAGGCCTGAGGTCTACTTAGAAACCAGATCTTCTCTCTTGGAAGCCTCACCTTCTAAAGGCAGTTGCGTGAAGACAAATTTGTGTCACTTGTATGACGCTTTTCCAAAACAAAATTGCTCTAAATGGCAACCAGCCAACCACCACAACCACCAAGAAGTTACACAATAAAAGCAAGCAGTAACAAAAAAATGAATATTACTTTCGAAAAGAAAAGAAAAGCAGCTGCATTAAAAGTTAGTTTTAAAAGCCTTAGTAAGCCAGAAGGTCTAAGCCAACCCAGCTGGCAGAATGCAGAGAGCTCTGCCCTGAAGAGTTGCCCTGAAGAGGCTGTTCTTCAAAATAGGCACTACCTAGTTTGAAAAACCACACAACCAACCCACTCCACACCTTGCCATAATTCACCTTGTGCACCAAAGACATGCAGAGCAACCTTCGCCAGGGTCTGGGCTAGCTCATGTGGAAAGTTCATTTGTTCCATTACCAAAATGGCATGGTGGCCATTTCCCTCTATTTCCATCTCATGCTGTTCCGGTAACATACGGATATAGAAACTAAAGCTCTGCACAAATGGGCTCTCAAAATCCTCCACCCTATTTCACTGAATTTCTCCAAGGGGAAGAGAAATTCTTAACAGTTTCTCACAGGCAGGGCTCAGCAACTGGCACGGGTTGTGCCATAGCTCCTTTCTTTTTCCTAAGTGTTTTTGGTGTTGCCACTACAAGTGGCAACAGAATCAGCTGTGTTGGCAAGCTGCTCCCCATTTTGCATTTCGCATCCACCACAACACAGCTGGGGAGGGGGCAGGGTTGTTGTATCTAGCTTGAGAGAAGAGGTGGAATTGGTGCTGTTCTAAAATCTATCCGCTAATTTCCTGAAAGTTTTCTTCTTCCATCAAAGAGGCTTCCATATTTTTGCTCACTTTCTGCGCATTTTATAATTTATTTTGAATTACTTTTGGTGGCATTTTTGAACCTACCTAATCACTGTAAGATAGCCAAGGGTGCTGTTTCCCCACCACCTTTCCCCCACCCCCTGTTACACATCTCCAGGGCCGTGCAGAGCTGGTCATATGCCCAGGCCAGATGGGACGTGTGTGCCCCCCATTTCAAACTGCTCATGAAGTATTTTTAATGTTTTTTTAAATGCCCACCAACATGTCCGTGCTACATAACACCTTCGTATTAAACCTGTTCTACAACACCTCAATGGCGAATCAGAAATTAACATTTATTTTTAGTTGCTGTACAAATAGAAGCAACAACAACAGAACAGTCCTTCATCGTTATCAAACATTATCATCATCATCACCCTCACGGTATCATCATAATTATTAACATTAATAACTATCATCATCACTTCACCCTCCGCTCCAGAGACTATATGCCATGGAGAAGATTGAGGAAACAGACGCAGTAAGGACAACCATCGCAACTGAGGCACATATATCCCCATCCCACATGCGGCATATGGCCCTCTGGAGCTTGTAGTCTGACCGTGGTATTCACGAAGGACGGCTTCTGCGCTGTTTCCGCAAGGCAGGCTCCTAGTGTCTGCTGCCCACAACACCCCCCCTAATGTTAGAGTAGAGAAACTTGTGACAATCATACACAAGTTTTTTTAAAAATGAAAAACCCAACCAGCCAGCAAGCAGCAAGCCCTGTTAAGCAGCAGCTTGCAGTGGAGTGAGGATACAACCAGAAAATACATTTGAGGGAAGGGGTGAATGTATCACACAGAGTATAGCAACAAAGTACAGCAAAAGTTACAAAACTAGGAGTGAGTGAAGTTAATTTCAGATACATTGGATGTCTTAGTTGTTATTTCAGTGATTTTAACATTAAGATGTCATGTAGAACAGATTTGTCTTGTGTGCTGTAAAATCAGACATGTGACCAAGGCTATGTTTAGGTGGGCACCCCTGCTAGGTGCTGGACACACCCCTTGGGGGCAGACATGTTGGTGGGGATGCCCCCTTGGGAGCCAATCATGTTGTCCTCCTTTTTGGTTTCTAAAATATGGTCACTCTATTTAAACTCCTTCAGTTGCATTATAGACCTGATCCTGTTCAGCCGTTCAGCCCTGCCCAGAGTTGCTACTGTTAAAGGAAAAGAATAGACACATTACATTTTTTTATTTATTGTATTTATTTGTATCCCGCCATTTGCCCAATGCTGGGCCTCAAGGCGGCTTTACAAAATTAAAACATGTACAGTTAAAAACTAGAAACAGAAACATACACAAGTTAAAAATATATTAAATATGCTTCAATATCAAAACTAGAGATGTGAAGGCCTGGAAAAAAGTGGAAAAATTCAGAAAAAAACCCAAATTTTTCCTGTTTTTTCCCTTGAAGCCTCCCCCTACCCCCGCAAAAAAATTTTGAAAAAAAAAGAAGAAAAAATGGATTATGGAATGTTTTATTTTAGCATGATGAATAAAATATTTAAGACAAGATGTTCATATATTTACTTCTCCAAATGATTTCTAACAAACTTTTTATGGGAATGGGTGCTTTATGTCTGCTTGACACTGTTTGTTACTAATGTTGATAGTTTCTTCTGTGTATTTTTTAAATGATTTTTGCCTGCTCCTTATAAACTGGCAAAACCAAAGACGTTCCTTACAGTTCAGGAGCTTATAGCTCCATTTGTTACAAAAAAAAAAAAAGAAATTTTTTTAAAAAGTAAATTCAATTTGTAATAATTGTTTGAATACACTGTACTTTTAAAATACCAAATGTAATAAATTTATGCCAAACCAACTTGTACATAATTACATTGTATAGTCCTAAAGTAACAAAGTGACTTTCAATCCGTAAAAAGTGCTAATGTTGCATTTTTTTTCATTTTTTGCAAAAATTTCTGGTTTTTTCCTGAAAAAATGGGGGAAAACCCCAGTTTTTCCCCAATGGCTTCAAAATTTTTGGAAATTTTACATCTCCATTTCAAACATTTAAAATACATAACTATTTTAAAAGTCCTAGGCATAGACAGAGGTCCAGATTATTAACCAAATACCTGCCGGAACAAAAACATTTTTGCCAGCCTCCGAAAGCACATCAAGGAGGGAGCCAGTCTAGCTTTCCTGGGAAGAGAGTTCCAGAGCACTGGAACAGCCGCCGAGAAGGCCCTCTCCCACGTTCCCACCAGGCGTTCCTGTGATGGTGGTGGGACTGAGAGAAGGTCCTCCCCTGAAGACCTCAAGGGATGGGCAGGCTCATAAGGGAGAATATGGTCTTTCAGATAACCTGGGCCCGAGCTGTATAGGGCTTCATAGGTCATAACCAGCACTTTGATTTGTGCCAGGAAACAGACTGGAAGCCAGTGGAGCTGTTTTAAAAGGGGAGTTGTATGCTCCCTGTATTCATGCATGCCAAGGGCAGATGTATTTCATATGTTGCACAACTGATCGGAAGTTCTTGGGCAGTAACGTTGTTCAAATTAAGCCAGCCTTGCAAATAAATCCTCCAAAATGTTTTATTTCCCCATCTGCCTACACATATCTATGGCAGTCATCTTTAGCAGCCTGGCAGCCTGAAAAAGGGGGGGTGGGGCGGGGGTAAGAGCAGCTGGGGTTGAATCTGCTCTTTTATTACATTGTCCTTGTGTGGACAATGTATCTGGAGCAGCACAGAACTGCCCGGGATGTTTAAATCTTGAAAATAGTGTAGTCTGGACTCTAGCATCTCAAGTTTAAAACAGAACTTCCTGTCATACAAGTTGCCATGCAATGAACAGGTGAGAAGAGAAGCTGACACTAATTGAAATGAAACAAGGAACTAACGAATTGCAAATGTAGTGGCAAAAGTTGCCCTTGAACTGACAACTGCATTTTATGTTGAAAAAAGGAGGGAAACATTCCTCAAGAGCAGTCCCATTTTTTTTCTGTGTAAACCAGAGCCTTCCTAAATCCTGAACTTGCATTAGTGTGCATCAACGCACCTTATGACTTGCAGATGGAAAGCATGCAATGAGTCATCCATAAAATAAACATGACCCAGCCATGTATTTTCTTCAGCTCAATTAGCTTATACTGTGGAAGTTTCCTCTCCATGGAGAAGTCCACTTATTTATGTACATTATAGGTGAGCTTTAATCTAGTGAGATCACACTCTTTGGATGACAATGGAACAAAGGTCACAAATCATTCCGCTTTCACACAGGCACCCAACTCAAGATTCTTCAAGCATCAGCCTTCACAGACACAAACAAGTAAATGTAGGTCCATAGTCCAGAGAGGCCAGAGGATTTCTTAGAGAGTGGACAGCCTGCCTCATATTAAAGAACTGAGGTGTACAAATTGCCATTCCAAGATGTTCATATGTTATATTCCGGCAGAGAACTACTGCTCTACGCTTAGGCTGTATATAGCGCACGTGCCAACCAAGGGCTTGGCTCTTATGTGTTCCTTTCTGCTTAGACCCCTAAATTAACCTTCTCCTCTAGAGAGCATTGTTTGTTACAGACCACCCAGACAACAGGCTCTGTGTCACACATAGACACGTGTGCTAATCTAGATTAAATTTAATTGGTGTCTTCATCATTTATTTATTATTTATTTATTTATTTTATTCCATTTATATACCGCCCCATAGCCAAAGTTCTCTGGGCGGTTTACAAAAATTTAAAACATTGAACATTAAAAATTTAAAACCATAAAGCATAAAAACAAGTTATAATTACAATATCCTTCAAAACAACAATTCTGGATCAAAGCACAACAACAACACACAAACACAAAACCCTCATCATATGCTGTTAAATGCCTGGGAGAAGAGGAAAGTCTTGACCTGGCACCGAAAAGATAACAATGTTGGTGCCAGGCGAGCCTCGTCTGGGAGATCATTCCATAATTGGGAGGGCCTGAAAAGGCCCTCTCCCTTGTTGCCCCCCTCCGTGCTTCCCTCGGAGTAGGCAACCGGAGGAGAACCTTAGATGTAGATCGTACTGTACGAGTAGGTTCATGTCGGGAGAGGTGTTCCATCAGGTATTGTGGTCCCTAGCCGTGTAAGGCTTTATAAGTTAGAACCAGCACCTTGAATTGGGCTCGGAAATGTATAGGCAGCCAATGCAAGTGGGCCAGAGTAGCAGAACATGGGGCTGACAACTTTCATCTATGGAAAAAGACACACAGCTGTTTTCTTTGTCATACTTGCTGAATCACTGGTTTGCACTGCAGTAGCCATTGGCCTTCAGTCATGCTGCTTTTTTTCAATTATGACACCACTGGAATATAATTAATATCACAAAATGATGCTCATCTTGGTCCAAATACTATATAACTCACCAGTCTTGAGCCAGCTGTGCTGCCACTGTATCAGGAGCAATGCAATGCAAATGCCTGTTCCTGATATTGTCAAGCCCCTGCCTCGTCTCACAGTAAGATCCTATCTACACACGCAGGATAAAACTCTTTGAAAATGTTTTGAAAACTGTATATGGGGTGTGTCCTGGGCCCCAACAGTTCTCAAAACTGTCAGCCTATCTACACCACTGCTTTAAAATGGTTTAAAATGGTTTGTAACAGTTTTGAGAACTGTTGGGGCCCAGGACACAATCCATATACAGTTTTCAAAACGTTTTCAAAGTGTTTTATCCTGCGTGTGTAGATAGGCTCTAAGTTCTCCAGCACCCAGCTCCTGCTCTTCACAGGGTAGAAGTCGATGGGAATCCACCCCGCACACACAGGGCCATGTCTGCACTCTGCACATGTCAGAGATGGACGAGTTAGCGAAATTGCAAGTTTGAAGCTTACCAATATAAAATATGTAAATAAACGGTCTTACTCCATGGGGAAAAACATGCTAAAGGTCTTAGTGCCTATAGCTGTATTGAGGAACAAATGAGTGGACAATGCCTTAAAACATGATGCTTGTAATTAGAGGATAATTCTCTAATCCCATTTATAATGTGAGAGCTGTGTTACCAAAAATCACATATTGGGCATTAGAAAGTAGAACAGAAAAGTATACACATGCATGCATGCATGCATGCGCACGCACACACACACAAGCAAAACTCCCACCATTATGATGGGTAATGCATATGGGAGGGGGAGGGAAGGATTCCACATATGCCTTCTGGGACCCTGGTGCATGGCTGGGTGCACCCAGTAGCTGCCATCATAATCAGCCAGATATTAAAACCATGGTTTATTAAAGAATATTTGATATCTTGGAAAATTATGAAATCCTTCCAGCTCTAAATGGATGAATTGGATCTAGAGAACTCTGTGTGCAGCTTATAGTAGGGGCATCAAACTCAAACAGGAGGGCCAAATTCTCACTGAGGCCAACAAATGCCCCCCTCCCCAATATACAAAACGAGAACTGCTAGATTGGATCCAGAGGCAGCAGTTGGATCCGTTGTTCACTTCTAAAGCCCTCTTTTCATTCGATCCCAAAATGCTACCCTTGCCTCCCTTCACCAGCTCCAGCGCTTCTCTGATCACCATCTTGCCTTACCAACTTCGGCCAACTTACCAGTCTTCTAGAATTTAAGAGAGCAATAAAGACTGATCTCTTCTGGCAGGCCTACCCAGTCGAATTTTAAGACTTTGTAGATTTTAATCATGTATTAACTTTATATGCTTTTAATCAGTTTTATGTATTTTATATTGTATTTTACATTGTTTTTACTCATGTTGTTCCCCACCTCGATCCGGAGGGAGAGGCGGGCAATAAATAAATAAATAAATATTATTATTATTATTATTAATTATTATTATTACCACAGCCTGAGCAGTGAGCTGTAGTGCTCCCAAATCTCCATCACCCAAAAAAGCCCTTCTTCCAACCTGCCATTGCTTTGCTGTCCAAAATCATTTAATCTGACAAAACATCCCTGGCTCCCTCATCTCACCAACCTACCATCCCAACTCCTTCCCCGCTATGCACAAGATGCATTCCATAGCCTTCTCCCTGGGCTGCAAACACTAGCAAGTTCTAAACTCTACATTCCATTCCAGTGTATTCTTGATACCTTCATTTCCTAATTTAAAAGGAAGGAGGCCAGAGCTGTGGCATGAAGGAGCAGCTACTGGGGAAGCAATCCCTCCGAAAGGCTTGAATTTCCTAGCTTAGAAAATGGTTCAATAATTTACATGGATGTGGTAGGTCATACTGGAAACCTCAAAGGACCAGATAAACATCAAGTAAAGGCTGGGGGGCTTGACATCTCTGGTTTATATGCATACCCAGTTAAAGTTTTGTCTTGGATTAATGCATTTCAGGATTGCAACTTTGAGTTTGATTTCACCCCCACCCCCCACATCAGAACAAAAAAAAAACCTAATTACTGCATGCCACCAGGGGAGCAGACACTACGAATTAGAACCTGAATTCCTTTGTCAAGCAAGACAAGCCAGGAGTTCCACATAATGACAGATTAGAACTTTCCCACTGAACCTCAAACTATACAAATAGAGGGGGGAAACAGAGGAGAGGAAAAGAAGGATGGTCTCTCCGTCAAACTGACAGACACAAGGGGAAAATGGTGTGTGTGTGGGGGGGGAAATAAAAAATGGTAATGCTACAAAGTTAAATAGTTTAAAAAAACTTCTAGGTTGTATAGCTGATGGAAGTGTGTTGATGGAATTGTGTGCCCCCCCCCCCCCCCGGCCACATCTTGTAGAGCGAATGGAAGGAGCACCGATCAGCTTTGCATCTGAATGAACTTGGAAATATGGATGCATAGAAGGCTATATATTGGCATCTTGTAGGCGTGCATAGGTCCCATGTTTGCAAGGAAACATATATATGGAAGTAAGGAAACATATATATGGAAGTAAGGAAACATATATATGGAAGTAACTGCCATACACAGATCTCCCTTACTGGATCAAGATGTAGATTTGTGAACCCCTCTGAAAATAGTTAACCAATCATTCACAGAACAAAAAAGACACTTGAACAGGGTGCATTGCCTTGGTTTGAAAGAAGTGAAGCTTTGACCCTCTTCAAATGACACTCTGGGAAATATGGTTATGCTAACCATGGTTAATGGGATTAGCACTAACCATGCCTAGTGCTGCTCCCATATGACCACAGAACCATGCATTGCTGCATGGTTTCCCTAACCATGTACCTCTCTGCTGATGCTGGTACTCTGACTGATCTGTTGTGCATCCCAGCACCCCTTATGGCATGCATGGCCCTGGGCAGCAAGTTCCTGGCTGTTGCTGGCGGACATGTTGAAGCTATGGTGCCTGCAGGCGCCCACTCACCCACTAGACACGTCGTGGCTCCCAGCAGCCATTTTGAGAGTGGTGTGCTCTGTTCCCACTTCATGATACGTTCATCCTGGTGGCCCGACAACAGGCATACCATGTGTGGGGATTTGGGGCAAGAATGCAAAATGGCGGCTGGCACATTCAGATCTGCTATCCAAATCTCGGCAGCAGCAATCCTGCTGGTTGGACAGAGCGGCCTGGTCGATTTCGGCTGTTCTTGCCATGGAGCTCTATGGTAGCATTGATTGAACTGAAGGGGCCCTTACAGAAAACATGTTAAGCCATGATTAAGGCCGCTAATCCTGTTGCATATGGTTAGTGAAGGTGATTAAATTGTGGTCATGTAATAACCACGGTTATGGAAACACCCTACACATGATATGCTAAGCCATCATGGTTAGCTCAAAATGCTTAATGACCGTGGCTTAGCGTGTCATCTGAACAGGGTCAATGTGTTCTGGAATGGTTTTGGCACACCATTAAACCTCCAACTTAAAGACATTAAATTGACAAAGCTATCATAAGTTTGGAAATATCTTCACTTGTGAGACTTGAGTCCAGTTGTAAAGCTCCCAGGATAGCCATAAAGAAGCTGTTATCTATATTCGTTTTTTATTATTGTTGTTGCGCTTGTCTTTATGAAAAGTGTCAGATTGTCTGCAACAATTTCTCAATCTTAAAACCTTATCACAGGGGACTACTTCAAATGAAAACTATTATGAACTCTGCTCTGATGCAGACATGAGGCTGAATGACTTTTGGAGAACGAATAAACTCCTTTACAAGAAAGTCAAGAAGTAATCCGAACTGGAATATCTGCAATTTCTTTCTTTCCCATCACATCCCCTTGACAATTATAGAACAAATACAAGCCATATTCCCAACCACCCAAAGGACAAAGCAGGTGAGAGCACACGGGCAAGAACTACTGATGCGTGGAAAAGATCTACCTTACTGGATATTTGCTGCTCACTGCGTGAATGAAACCAGGGCCATGTCTATATAAAGACACATTTGCGCCTCGTGATTCATCATCCCGCATTTGCCGTTCTCCAGTGGTATCCCGACGACAAGGAGTGGAAATGCGGGGTTTGAAAGGAATCCAGGCCACGCACCATTTTTTTTAAAAAAAAAATCCTGCTTGGGTGTAATTGTACAATTGCGCGTGGGTGACCCAGTGCCCATTCGGCTTGCTGGGCGCCCCTTCCCAGTGTCCCGTCACATGTCAGTGCCTTGCTAAAATTCCTTAATTTTTTTCATTTTTTCTTCTCGCTGGCCTGTGGAGGCGCGAAGCTGGCTCAGCAACCAGCCTGCTTGCTCAACCACCCACTCCTCCTTGTTCTGGTAAGCCCCGCTGGCTCCAGTTGTTTATTTCTTTTTTTTTACTCTTTATTAAACCATGCATGTCCTTCTAAACTACCTTCCGGTCTCTTGGAAACTAACACGAGGTCAGCGCAAATGGATTTTCAGAGCCCTTATGACAGCTAAAAGACTTGTACTATCATATTGGAAGGATAAATGCTCACCTCCTATAATGCAATGGATTGAGGACATATTAACCTCATCGACATTTGAATGGGTGATAAACAGGTGCAACTTGCAGATGGATAAATATATGGCTATATGGCCTGATTTTTTTGAAATGTATGCATAATTCTCTCTTTTTTTGAAGCATTTGATGAAAAAAATGATGTCATCACTGTATATGTAATATGTTTTTTCCCTCTTTTTTCCCCTCACAATTTATTTTTTATTGTTCTGGTTTTTTTTTATATTCACAATAAACGAAGGGAAAAAAACAAAAAAACTGTCTGTGGTACTCCACTGGCTTGTGGAGGCACGTAGCCAGTTCAGCAGCCGGGTAGTTTGCTCAATGGCCCCCTTCCCGCGCTTCATTAAAAAAATTTTTTTTTGTTAATCTGTCAATGCCAAGCTCTCCAGAGGCGGCCCAGCAGCCATTCAGCTCGCTGGCCAGTCCCCTCCCCCGGCCAAGGGCAACCAATCAGGCATCGCCATTGGCCGGGACCTATCTCCGCTGCAAATCTGGAGCAAGGCGATTGATGGGAAATGCGCATCAGCGGCTTGCTCACAGCAAAAAGTTGCAGTAAATCTCCAACTTTTTCAATTCGGAGCTTCAGGGGAATGCCTCAGGACAGCTCTGCGATGGTGGCTGTGTCATATAAATGACCTACTGCCCCTGTGGATCCACCCCGGGGCAAACCCCTCATCAAAACAGGTCCAGGGTCATTCAGAAATCCAGACGGCATTCAATGCTTATGAAAACAGTCAGAGGCTGCAGCTAAAAGAGAATGACTAAAACCTGAATACATATTCATCTCCAAATGAACCATGAGGGAAAATTATTATTCCTAAGGAATAGCTGATACCAAAGTGGCAACCCAAGTGACAGGAAATTTGTGCCAAACAGTACCTGAACAAAACTCAAACCTTCCTTTCTTTGTTAATCTGGCTGCTAAATATATAGTCTCCAAAACTCTTGGGCATAGCATAGCAATGGAATCAGAACCAAAGAATATTCGGGAGAAAGTCAACTGTTTTTATACACCTTGCCAACTTTAGGTAATGCAAAGTTTTCCCATGCAAGCACCGACCTGCTTAGCTTTAACAATGTAACAATTATTCTCTGGGATCAGTTTCTGAATTTATGCCACAATCCAGGCAACGTTGATGTTCATTTACATAATATGAACACGGACAAATCTCTCTTGCTGAGATCAGTGGTCCTTAGAAGTACCTAACTGTGGCTGGATGGTATCCACACTTAGGCTGTTTCTACATCAGCCTTTTGATCCGGGGTTGTCCCTGGGTGCTCCCTGTGCATCCAAATGACGCACAGGGATTCCGGGGGACAGGGGGGATGGGCACGGGTTTTCCCAGGGTTTCTTCAACCCTGGGAAAACCCAATTCTTCGAGTGGTCTCGGGGCCGTCCTGAGACTGCAGGAGGTGTGGGTGCCCATCCTGCCTGGTGCTCACTTACTTGTGAGTAAGTGCAGCACCAGAAATGGGCACGAAGCTGTGCAGTGCGGCTCCATGCCCATCAGGGGAGGGGGCCTGGTGGGGGTGGGGGTTATGGCCTGCGATTTCAGTTTCCCCCAATTTACTTTTTCAATGGGGCACAAGTGTGCTCCTGGCTCCATCTCTTCCCCCCCCCCCATAATAATAATTTTAAAAATGGTGGCCGCGACATCCCTGCTTCCTCCTGGGATGTCGTACGCTGTGTGTGCACACTGGGGTACGCTCTCGTGATCAGGATATCGTGAGAGCCTCTCCCCCTCCCTCCCAGAATGCCGGGAGGTGTAGAAAGGGCCTGTGTGCCCTCAGACCCTTTTTCTAAATACAGTTGGGGCCATCCTTTGATATTTATGCTTCATTTAGCTAGGGTTTTTTTTAACAGTAATGTAATAGTAATGGGTTTTAAAAGCATTTAAAACAGATATTATTTTTATGGAAGTTGTAGCAAAGACGGCCAGAAGGCAATTTGCAGCCATTGTGCCTGCTGTTTGCACTCTTGCAAAATAAATAAATAAAAATGATTAGGAAGATTTAGGTTTGATCCAGCAAAGCACTTTCTCCCACAAGCAAGAGTGCCTATTCAGAATCACTGAAAACAGTGAGTAGTTACACCTTAACTCTTAACAGGTCCATAGCACACCTTTTTGCTTCATACATTTAATACACAACAGTGAGGTTGGGAGAAGTCTAATTCAAAAAAGAATGCATAGACCATATAAGATGGAAGGCAGCTATCCCTGATATGTCGTATTTTAGGACCAAACACTTCCCCCTCAGTTTAAGAGGAGAGAGTTAAGCACTTATATATTCACTTATACAGCAACAAATGTGGAAATTATAATCTGAAGCACCTGCCTTAAATTTTGTGCCATGTAAGCAGTAAACACACCTAGAGTCTCACATACTGTGTTCTCACTTACCACCTAAGCCTCTACTCACCAACACTTTCCCCTGGGCTTACGACAACCCTGGAATTCAGTTCACTGTTGTTATCACAGAATGCAAATCATCCATGGCAAAGAGTGCAAAACAGATGCCGAGGAAGGAAAAGACTCAAACTTTATGCTACAACTGAAGTCATAATATACTGTAAATCAGCCTTCCCTAACTTGGTGCCCTCCAGATGTGTTGGCCTACAACTCCCATTATGCTGGCTGGGGGATTTTAGGAGTTGTACTCCAACACATCTGGAGGGCACCAGGTTCAGGAAGGCTGATATAGATTATTAGACAAAGACTGGATTACTGCAATGCACTCTACGGCCTCATCTACAAGAATTCGCCTTTACGCCTGGTTAGGCGATTATGCGCATATTCGCAGAAGCGCATTTACGCCTAATACCTCTGTACGAGAGGCGGCAAAGTGCATTACTGGATGACCGAAATGCGATTTAAACTGTTGACATGCGGAGAATCGCTTGTTCACATAGTCAAAATGCGCTTTAACAGCCGGAGCAAAATAAAACTCGCTATTTAACGCGCATTCAATAATGCGCATAACTGGAGAGAAAACGCGCCTCTACGCCCGATTTGCGCTTTGTTCTTGTAGAGGTACATTTTTTAATGCGCCTTGAAAGAGCTTTAAATGCCTCTTGTAGAGGCAGCCTACGTTTACGAGGGGCTGCCCTTAAGGCTGCTCCGGAAGCTGGAGCTAGTGCAGAACACAGCATCTCAGCTGTTGTCAGGAGCTGTCCCTTTTCAGCACATAACTCCTTTGCTGAGGGAACTGCATTGGCTGCCTATTGGCTACAGGCCAGGTTTAAGGTTTAGTGTACAAAGCCCTAAACAAATTGGGACCAGGATTCCTGAGAGAATGTCTTCTCGCTGACCTAGCTGCCAGGTCGCTGAGGTCATTGGAGAGCATGCTCCTGGTGGTTCAACATGGACCTATGGTCTAACTGGAGTCCACCAGGAGAAGAGTCTTTAGTGTGGCGACCCCTTCTCTTTGGAACTCCCTGCCCTTGGAGGTCAGGCAAGCGCCACACTATGCTGCTTCTGGTGTCTCCTGAAAGCAACTCTTTTCAAGGAAGCATTCCTCAACTGACCAGCCACTTCTTTTATTATTGGTACTTCCTTTTAAATTGATTAATTTTAATTTTCTGTTTTAATTTTTTTAAAACTGTTTTATTCCTCTGTTTACTGCTCCGGAATCTATTTTAGTTATGGAGCATTATATAAATATTGTAAATAAATAAATAGATTCTCCAGACCAGATTTCATCCAGATAGGACAAAATCTTCTTTGTTTTATAATGAATAAAGAGTTTTCCAGCAATATGAGACACTGAAAAAGGTAAAGCGGCTTCTGCAGTTCCATAATAAAACTGATTAAAGGGGGTGCAGCTAATTGGAGTGCAAACCAACGTGTAAACCCTTTAGCATGTCTGTTTATATGTAAAAGAGAGAGAAAGAAAGAAAGCTCATAATTGTTCAGTAAAATTGTTCAGTAAGATTAACAGCAACATCTATCTGTCATGCTATATCAGTTCTCAACAGTGCATTGTACCACAGTGGTGATGTTACCTGCTGGCTACCAATCTTTCCACGCAACAGTAGTGTGGAAATGTACAGCAAACAATTTTTATTTAAGAATTTATTTATTTGAATGCATGTCAAAGAGCCAATAGTTGGGTTGCTTATATGGTATGCTTCTGCAAGAACACAGAAAAGCTACAGAAAGGTATTGGGCACAAACATCTGCTTCCTAAAAAACTCAAGTTCACATCAAATAAAGACAGCAAGGTTCCAGTCCACATGGGTGCAAATAATAATAAAAAAATGGTTGAAAGTATGTGGTCAAATGCCTGGTTTGTTTTTCTGGCTTATTTTCAAATTTTGATCACAGAATTTTGGTTAGCTTGGTGTAAAATCTGAGGCTTTGCCTCTTGACACTCAGCTCTTTGAAGAAAAACAGGATTCAGACATCTTGGAGCCCATTATGAACTTCTTCAGGAAAGGACAATTTCCCTGTTTGCAGGGCCACTCTACTCCCCTGACTGTGGTCCAAATACCGTAATAGTATTTCACTGCTTAGACTGACCTCTTCAAAGATAATAAGTTATTATGAGGCCAGCACTGTCTAACAAAAACAACTTAACTGTTATGAAAGATATGTTCTTGAACAATAGTTGCAGCATTCTATACAAAAAAACAAAAAGCAGACATGTATGATTAAACTGTGGAATCCTTTTTTATCTTACAACTTCCAAACTTTCCTCCCTTTTCCCTTAAAAGTCAAAGTTATAAGGGGAAAACCTTTTACTACAGGTTGATTAACATTTGCCAAGGGGCCAAATAAAATTCTACTAGGATTGGGTTTGGCAGTTGGTCAAGCCTGTACTTCTCAATAAAGGCTCTTTCCTGCTCCTGGTCACTGGTCAAAGTGTGTGTGTGTGTGTGTGTGTGTGTGTCTCTCTCTCTCTCTCTCTATATATATATAATTTGTTTTGCTGTATTATGATTTGTGGTGCTACCATCTTTCCTTTTATGGATTTTTGTACAGAATTTACTCTAAAGTTGATCAACTGACTGCTTGTCTAGCAGGCGGCTCAAGGATTGCTCTTTTGCCTTCCCTCCACAACACGCTTTCCCCAACCTATCTTCTAAACAAGGGCTAGGCTGTCCAGAAGTCATTAAATTGACACAGTTTACCTTTTCACATGCTTAATTACTTGCTATCACAGTGATTTATTTCTGTAATTTAGCTAATACAGATTTACAGATTTATTTCTGTAATTTTGCTGAAATAAACATCATTGGTTGTGCAGGCTAGACTGAACTATGATTCTGATTACCTGACCAGAGAGAAAATGAGCAGTTTTAAATCAAATGAAGATTGTTATCTACATTATGAAAAATGAACACCAGCGCATCTGTTATGTTATTATTCAGAGCATCTGCTATTATTCAAATAGATATCTATCAATGCTTAACAATTTATACACCATTTTTATCTATATACAGACGCCATTCATGTTTTTACAAAGTTTGCATTTCAAGTTGGTGAAGTATGCAAAATGAGAACATTTCCCCCCTGACATTTCACTATTAATTCATCTTTTATGTCAAGAAAAAATTGCAACCCAATTCCACTTTTACCTACCCAGGCCTACCCAGTCGAATTTTAAGAGTTTTATTGGTATTTTCATAATGTATTAATTTTATATGTTTTTAATTAGTTTTATGTATTTTATGTCATTTGTATTGATGTTGTTCCCCACCTCGATCCTGAGGGAGAGGTAGGTAAGAAATAAATAAATAAATATTGCTATTATTATTATTGGATTCATCCCTGTATTTGCCTGGTTTAGAGTCTAACCCAGGTAGAACAGGATATCTATCAACAATAGTTGTACCTGGATAGCAGATTGAGGAGGTACTTAGGTTACCTGGTCTTCCCTACTAAGGTGAGATGTTCTGTATTTCTATTTAAGTTATAGCAATTATTTTGAAATGTGCATCTATACACATAAATTAGCATATGCAATATTATTTTTTTAAAGCATTGGATGGCCTCTCTTTTTTTAGACATATGTAACTTTCTACCCTAATACCCCTGCAAACCAAAATGGAAGAAGGGGACCCAAAACCCCCAGTGAGGACTGAGCATTTCAGTGGGCACAGAATACTGACTGACAGCTGGAGACAACAGAAATAGAAGGTATTGGAAAGGGGGAACCATCAGGACAATGGTACACAGTGGAGTAATCTTTTCCTCCTGTGCTGTATTCCCAGTGAAAATTCCTGCTCCAGTTGCTTTATGGCTCCAACTGGTTGCAATGGGACCTTCCCTCCCGAGCCAAATATCAGCTGGGAAGGGGCAATTCTCATTGGGATTGCAGGGTGTTAGGAAAGGATTAATCACCATAGTCCTAATCCTGACCATGTCTCCTGTGTGCACATGCTGTTTCTGGTTGAAAAAATAGTCACATAACTTCAAATGATGTGTTTAGCATTGCCTGTAAATGTGCTTTAGATGCAATGGAGAAGGACACCAAAAGGTAATCTACTCCACTTCCTGTTTCTTCTCTACTCTACTTCATCCAGACTAAACCTCTCCGTTCTGTACTTGCTTAGAGATATCCAGGATGCCCCTTCATTAGTAGCTTGCCCAATTCTCCACAAATGGAAGATGTAAAAACTCAATTTTATGTAAGATGGATTGGGAGGGGTGATTTCGTTTTTA
Organism: Anniella stebbinsi; assembly: GCA_029215795.1. Taxonomy (NCBI): domain Eukaryota; kingdom Metazoa; phylum Chordata; class Lepidosauria; order Squamata; family Anniellidae; genus Anniella; species Anniella stebbinsi. Next base: position 98,326,492 of record JARDYH010000003.1, read on the forward strand.
AAAAGCAAACAAACACCCTTACCTTTTCGAGGAGTGCAAGTGTGCTCTTCCAGCCCTTTCTAAAAAAAATGGCGGTCATGATATCGCGGGAGGAAGCCGGGACGTCGCACTTCCTGGTTTAGAAAGAGGACGATGATCCCGGAAGCAGGTACGTCTGTGATCGTCCCCCTCCCTCCCTCTACATTCATAGGTGTAGAAAGGGCCTCGGTCACATCTGAAGCCACTCAAAGTGGTTCTCACCAAACCTAGACTGCAGACACGCGAGCATTTACATCATTTGAGCCAGAATTTATTTAGGACATGAAAGAAGTTTCTAATCAGGTGTGCTATATGCTGAGAGAAAGGGCAATCCACGTACTGTTAAATAAATACTTAGTAATACCTGGTGTTGTATAGATTAGATATTGATAATGTTACAGCTAGTAGCATTACACATAGCTGCTTTTGTACAAAGATATTACATGTAATTTGTGTACCTGCTATGTTATTCTTTAAAATCAAAACCAACATTGGTTTTCTCTCTTTCATAAAACACACAATAAGAACATAAATCTACTGCAAAGCCATCACAAATATATCAGCACACATTCGAAAAGTCACAATAAATCCCTACCTCTAGAGACTAACTGACACTTTATAAAAGAGAGTTGGAGAGTTAATAAAAACTTGGTTTTTTTTAAACACACACACACACACACACACACACACACACACACACACAAGAACTCAGCATCATTACAGTAGGAAATGTACTGAGTGCAATTGTAAAAGGTTTGCGGATTTGATGGTCCAGGGATGAGCAGAACAGATGATTCTGAAAAGTGGATCAATATCCAGGATGGCGTGAAATTTAATTTAGAGTCAATCTAGATTAGGCTGCTATGAATTGGCATGTGGTAATTTTTGTAAGGGAGGATTCTAGCTCAGGGATCAAAAGTGAGGAAGTCCCAGGAAAAGCTAGAGAGAGAGAGCTAAATGAAGGTCTCATCGTGGCCAAAGCAGTCACCACTGAGATGCAACACACTACTGCCAGGAAGCAACAATTAGACTTCCCTAGCAGCAGCAGCAGCAGCAGCAGCCCTCTTTTCAGTTTCCTATGGCTCCCAGCTTTCACATTTGCCTTTTCTACAACTAGGGTTGTAGAGGGGGGGGGGCTGGGGATGATCCTGGACGTACCTGCTTCCAGGATCCTCCTCCTCTTTCTTAACATGAAGTGCGACATCCCGGCCATTTTTTTTAAAGGGCTGGAAGAGCGCACTTGCGCTCCATTGAAAAGGTAAGGTTTTTTTTTTCTAAATTCCCCCCTGAAATTGGGCAACCTCCCCCACCATCCTGGGGATGGAGGACTTGCTATCCCCCTCCCCTGATGGGCACAGAGCCGCTCCGCTCCGTTTCTGGTGCCTGTTTACTCGCAAGTGGGCACCAGGCGGGACGGGTGCCCACACCTCCTGTGGCCTCGGGACGTTCCCGGAACCACGGAAAAAATTAGGTTTTCCCAGGGATTTCTTTATCACGGGGAAAACCTATCCCCGTCCCCCCACCCCTGAGAGTCCCTGTGCATCATCTGCATGCACAGGGACGACCCGAGAACGATTGTGGAATAAAAGGCCGGTGTAGAAATGGTCTTAGACTCACCACAGCAGTGCCTAGGCTCAGCACTCTTCTGTGTTTTTCAGGCCACAAATGGGAGCCTTCCTAGACATCCCCATCACCAACAGTGACCTGGTATACACAGAACGAGAAGCCACCACGGGTGAATTTCCCCACAGGGTTTTTTTGGTTGCAGCAACATCAACATAATATTCAAGCCGCAGCAGGGGTGTGCTGTAGCCTGTCATTACATGCGAACCCGTTGAGGGTGGGTTGTTGGGTGGATGACACATGGGCTGTCTTAGGGTTGGGGTGGCTTATTAACCACCTCAACAACCCACCCTCACCAAGTTCATATATTCAAAATGGCAGGTGCTGCTGTGGCAAAATATCCCACAGTGAAATTCACCCATGGGTTCTGCCTCCTTGATACATGGGGCTTCTTTTTACATGTGAATCACGGCAGTAAGGTAAACCACAGCGAGGGTGGATGGAAGAGAGGAGAAAGGCTCATTTGCAACCTAAATACCGCAGTAGGATTTTGGGCTTCTAGGCCCTGCAGCATGGTGACAATATCATCATCGCACAGGGGAAACTAAGAGCAAAAGACATCTTGAATGAGCCCAAGGACTGGACCAGACCCAGGATGGCCTCAACATTCAAAACAAATAATTAAAATTGGAGTTTTGTGGAGTTGGATAGCAATGTAAATCCGAAAGTAGCAAGGACACACTTCATCCAGAAATTCTCCTCCACAAGCCCTCCCAAAATGAATGGGAGCTATACCAGAAGAGTTGCACATTTAGCAATGGACTTGATCTTCTTTCTAGCTTACGTGAGGCTGATGTGTCTGTCCGTCTCTTCTCCCCAGCTCAGTCTAGCATTTCCATTGTTCTTCAGAAACATCCTAATTAATTACTCTGTCATATTCTAATTGTAAAGTTATTGTATCATTTTGCTGTTTTTCTTTCAGCATAAGCATTGCAACCTGGATGAAGAGATGGGCTTCATGCAGACTGGGGGATTAGATTTGAGTGTGTGAAAACAAAAGAAAAGCACTATAGAATTTTATTGACAGTTAACTTTTGTTGTTGTTGTTAATTACATTTCTTTCCCACCTTTTTCATCTTGCAAGGAACCCAAGGTCCTCCTCCTCCTCTCCATTTTATCCTCACAACAGCCCTGTGAGGAAGGTTAGACTGAAAGTCAGTGACTGGCTCAAAGTCACCCAGTGAGCTTCCATGGCAGAGTGGAGACTAGAATTCAGGTCACCCCACTCCCACTCCCAGTGGGAGTGGGGTATTACTGCAGAAGACACATACATATTAACAGTATCCCTTTAATAGAACAACACTCTAACCACTACACCACGCTGTCTCACTGGTATGCCTGGCGATGCCTTCTAGTTCTGGTGCTAAAAATGTAAAGGTATTTCAGTAATGGAATTAACTCAAATGTTCAGTATCAGAGCCCTGAAGCCACTGTTAAGTAGCATATGCCTGTGAGAACCCACAAGAATTGATAATATGGGGAGAGGGTATTACTGCAGAAAACACACACATATTAACAGTATTCCTTTAATAGAACAGATACCCCTGAACACACATTTCACATAGAGTTTATTTATAATACTTCTATATTGCCTTTCTAGACCTCTTAAGGTGTTTTAAAAAGGTCCAAAACATTAAAACCAGAACAGTGGGTCTTACCCAATGTTAGTCTCACTTAAGCCCCATTCATTTCAACAGGTTTACTCTAAGCAGAACTAACATTAGATACACTCCAATAAATTAGAGGCAACTGTCAAATATTCCTTAGTTAAGGGAGAAACAACACTATGACTTACAGAGCAATCCTATAGTCCTTGGGAGGGTGTTCCAGGGCCATAGGATTTTGAAAATTTCCCCAGCCCGAGGCCATAGACACAGCTACAATCTTGGGGGGGGGGTGCCCACTAAGATTCCCCCCTCCCAGCCCCCACGGAAAGCTCTGTGGCGGCACCTCTTCCAAGGTTGGATTGCAATCTTAGAAGAGTAGGGGGAGAGAGGAAAGCGGCCGGGAAGGGAGAAAAAGGGTGTGGATTCACAAGCCTGTCAACTCCTGTTCCTGCCCCCGGCCAAGTAGGTGAGCTAGATGGGCTCATCCGGCATCTATCCTTTACAACTGCACACCTAATTGTGGCTTATTCGATCTTAGTTTCAGGTGAGAAAAATATTTTTTTAAAGGACTAGGAGGGTTAAATATTTTTTACAAAACACAAATGGGAAATGGGTGGGAAAATTAGGCCCACTGATAGAAATACAGAAGTAGAATGTTAACAAGCAAAGACACGGAAATAGCCGAGTTGTTGAGTAATATTTCTCACCAGTAAAAAAGGGAACAAAATAATGAGATCAGGCGCAATCAAAACCTTGACACAAAACACACATGCACACTTCGATTTAATTCAAGCTGTATGGCTATGTTAGTGTAAAGAAAGCACTTTTACATTTAGTTAGCAGGAGCCGTCAGAGCTCACGCATTAGTAGTGACTGATGGAAACTCATCTCTTCTATATGAGAGCTAGAATTTGCAGCCTAATCCAAGAAGTTGTTGCTGTTTTGGTTCAAGAGCAATAATGACATAGTGCAGCATATGAAGCTGTCACAAATACTGTCCACCTAGCTCAGTTCTGTCTATTCCAACTGATTTCTTGCAAGAAACTTCCCCTGCTCTATTACCCTAGCATTCCCGACAGCTGGCCATGCTGAAGTCCAGTCTGGTAATAACAGGATTTTCTCCAGCGGGAGTCAAAGAATACAATACAATGAGGATTAGATTGAAGCACTTTTCTCACCAACAATTTATTCTGGATGAGTCTGAGTGAATATAATGTTGACAGAGAAGAATGGCCCCTTTGCCATCATCCCCAACATGAAATAGGGCTTCAATTGCCACGTTCAGTCAATTCATTACAGGACTGCCTCCTCTTGCACTCCAGCCATCATTCCTAGCTGTCTTATTTCCAGTGGCTCTCTAATATACCAGAACACCAGCTCAGCACAAAAGGGCATCCAGAAGTGATCATGTCTACCACCCAAATTATCTTCCTATTCCAGATGCCCCAAAGGGCTTGACATAATAGCTGGTAGAGCCACTCAAAAAAGGTTTTCTAAAGCCAGCATCTAGATCCATCAGCCTGCAGGGGCAATCCATCCTAATAGGTCCATAACCCTTGTAGAGGTTAGGAGATGTCCAACCAAAATCAAGCAGAGATCCATCTATGAGTCTCGATTGGCTCTCTTACTTTCATAGCCCTCCTCTTGCCCTGTACAAGACCTGCAAATTCAGTGTTTAACAATAAGGCAAGTGCTACATATGTTGTACCAGACAAACATTCATATGAGTAAAGGCAAGATGAGTATAGACTCTAACGGCACTGCTGGAGATCATCTAGCTAGGACAGCCTTCCCCAACTTGGTGCCCTCCAGAAGCTTTAGGCTATAACTCCCAGAATTCCTGACCACTGGCCATGTTGGTTGGGACTGATGGGAGTGAAGTTCAAAACATCTGGAGAGCATCAGGTTGGGGAAAGCTATGCTAGGATAACGATGCAGCACCACAGCAGCTGGATGGGGCCCCTTCAAAGAGCTCTTGTTTGCACACCTAGTTCTTCATCCAGATATAAATAGGCATCCAGAAGCTGCTTCAACACACACACACCCACACCCACACCCCCACACCCCCACACCCCCACACCCCCACACACCCTGGAGTGGTTATCTTAAGATAGGTTTCATTTTGGGGAGCATTAAACATCCATCATTCTTCTGATTTCCAACAGGGCTGTTGAACCCACTGCATCGGATGGGATGGACAGAATCATGTAGCTATACGGTATTCTTGCTATTGTTGCCAATAGCAATATGACATTTAGATTAAAAACATCAATAACATTTGCACTCTAAACAGGAATTATGGCAAATCACACACAACAGATGGCTTTCTTGATTGCGTTTGCTTTCTTTTTAATAACTAGGCAATTTAATTTAGGCAACATCTAACCTGTTTCTGGTTTGTGTACAGGTTTTAATAGATAGTACCGATGCAGCGTTTCCAACACAAGCAGAACCTGTCTGAGGGGCCACAGCAAGGCCATTAGTGATATTTTTATCTTTACATTTTAATCAGGATTGTTTAACCTTTTATGTATGGATCACAGAAGAGGCGTTATACAGTGAAGTGGGGAAACAGACTACCGGTTTAAGAGGACAACCCCCAATCCCAACAGATGATGGTACTCTGTAGGCTGCACAGTTAAGGGGACATACAAGTTACCAGCAGGTCTTTCCTCCTAACGGAGAGGGCCAAAGGATAAGTTGCATGTACATTATCCAGAGGTAGGGGGGTTGGAGGGGACACAGTGAAAATTGGCATTTTATTTTGTTTGTTTTTGGGTGGAAGAGCAGATTGAGGGGAAGAAATTATGCGTAGCCAGCAGACAAAGGGTTAAGAGTGTGTGCGTGCATACATGGCCATCTCCTGGTCTCAACTACACACCTCCATAGCTTTTTTTTGGTGTGTCTGTGTTTTAAATGTGTGGACTATTACATTCAGCTGCAAGTAACGTGTAGTTCAGTCTTTAAATCTGTCACTGATTTTGCCTAAGGCTTGGGCAAATTATTAGAGGAATATTGAGGATTGGACCACACCACCCAAAAATTAAATGTACAAGAAATACATCAAAAGAAGGTTGGACACATATTTTGCACCTGTGACGGAACTGTCCGAAAAGCAAAAACTTTTGAGAAAATGTAGCAGATGTAATGAAGAGAATATTGAAATGGTTCCATCATCGTTTCTATGAGCTTATATTAACACCGCAATTAATAGAAAATGTGAAAGATTTAAAGCAATGCTTAGAACAAGATAATAATAATTATAATTACTTAGTTCCCATGAACATGCAACCTATTGTTGGATTGATCAAAAGTTATATATTCAAATTGGAAGTGGTTCATGTGTGGCATGTGACCTGGTAAATTGTAGGTTAATTAATCCATAATTTGCTGCTGTTACGTTGGAACAGGCCCATTACAAGAGAGCAAACCCAGGTCTGCCACTACACAAGCACTCAACAGGGAGTTGCAGCCAACTGAACTCTTAACAACGGCACCTGCATAACATACATTTCCGAACACATGTTTATAAACTTATACAAATTTTAAAAATCTAACTTGTGAAGTGGCCCAAAGAGAATATACAAACAAATTGCTACACCCGAAGCTCACAGTGGAAAAAGAAGTCATCTGCAAGCAAGGTTCCATGCATCAGGAATTCAGAATGCTTCCTCAGAAGTTTGTCTGGTACAACATATGTAGCACTTGCCTTATTGTTAAACACTGAATTTGCAGGTCTTGTACAGGGCAAGAGGAGGGCTATGAAAGTAAGAGAGCTAATAGAGACTCATAGATGGATCTCTGCTTGATTTTGGTTGGACATCTCCTAACCTCCACATGGGTTATGGACCTATTAGGATGGATTGCCCCTGCAGGCTGATGGATCTAGATGCTGGCTTTAGAAAACCTTTTTTGAGTGGCTCTACCAGCTATTATGTCAAGCCCTTTGGGGCATCTGGAATAGGAAGATAATTTGGTTGGTAGACATGATCACTCCAGCCATCATTCCCAGCTGTCTTATTTCCAATGGCTCTCTAATATACCAGAACACCAGCTCAGCACGAAAGGGCATCCCTGGAAGGGCTGTCCGCTTCCATCGGCGGGCGCCAGTGGGCGCCCGCGGATGGAAGCGAACAACGGGGGCAGGAGGCTTACCTTCCGGGGAGGTAAGCAGGGGGGGAGGTGGCCCGCACGCTGCTTACCTTCGGGGACGTCTGCTCCCGTCTGCCTCTGGCTGCTACTGCGAGTGGGCTTCGTGGCCTGCCCCTAGGTAGCGTGCCAGGTGATGACATCACCTGGTGCGCTACTCAGGAGCAGGCCGCGAAGCCCGCTCGCAGTAGCGGCCAGCAGCAGACGGGAGCGGACGTCCCCCGAAGGTAAGCAGTGCGCGTGGGGGCCCCTCCCCCCTGCTTACCTTCGGGGGACGTCCGCTCCCGTCCGCCGCTGGCTGCTACTGCGAGCAGGCTTCGCAGCCTGCCCCTAGGTAGCGCACCAGGTGATCATCACCTGATGATCAGGTGATGATCACCTGGCGCGCTACCTAGGGGCAAGCCGCGAAGCCTGCTTGCAGTAACAGCCAGCGGCGGATGGGAGCGGATGGCCACGGAAGGTAAGAAGGGGGAGGAGGAGGGGGCTTACCCCCCCCCCCGGGGCAGTCTGCTTCCATCCGGTGGCACCTGTGGGCGCCAGTGGATGGAAGCGGATGGCCCGGGGGGGGGGGGTAAGGAGCGCAGGGGAGGGGGCTTACCTGCCGGGGCTGTCCACAGCGGATGGCCCCGGCGGGGGGGAGGGAGTTAGGCCCCCCTCACCCACCCGCCACCATTTTTTCCTCATAGACTTGCATTGGGGGAAAGCTTTCTTTCCCCCAATGCAAGTCTATGGGGAAACAAATGGCCGCCGATCCAAAAATCGGATGTCAGATTTTTGGATCGGGATCAGACCCGATCCGGTCCGGGGGGCCTCCCATTTTGTCCGATCCGATCCAGGACAAAATTGGAGGTCCCGATCCGATCCAGGGGGTCCGTGCACACCCCTACCAATTACAAGACTAAGGCACTGCAGCCCTCTTAGACGCCCTGCCTCACTGCCTGAGTCTGCAGATTGGTGAAAATACCCTTCTGGGTAGGCGGACCATATGAAAAGGAGGACAGGGCTCATGTAACTTTAACAGTTGTAGAGAAAAGGGAATTTCAGCCAGAGTCATTTGTATGCAATTAGTTCCTGGTGAAATTTCCTCTTCATCACAACAGTTAAAGTTGCAGGGGCCCTGCCTTCTTTTGTATATGGTCACTCTAGTATAGTGCCTGCAACTTTATCAGTTATGATGAAGAGGGAATTTCACCAGGAACTAATTGCATGCAAATGACACTGGCTGAAATTCCCTTTGCTCTACAACTGTTAAAGTTACATGAGCCCTGTCCTCCTTTTTGTATGGTCAGCCTACTTCTGGGTCATCCTGAACATGCCCAATAGCTTAACTTAGAGAATGGAGAAAGGAAGTCCGAGAAGCAAATATGTGCACCGTGCTACCAAAGGACAGGGACGGGAAGCACAAAGCAACTGAACTGACTTGCGGGGGGAGGCAAGTGTCTGAGGCTAGAAGAACTTTGGCAAATCACCCCCTGCCCTTAATAAGAAATCACCTTTGAACATCTGTATAATGAATCTTTCTTCATTTAAAAGATGGAAGGAAAGCAAAGCCAGCAAACAAACATTAAGGCTTGCTCCGATGTAACAATAACCTATTGTTTAGCCTTGGGCTCCCACAGTCCTCATTTCCTCTTCGGCTGCAAGAAGTTCAGAAGTTTTTGCTTCCATTTGAGATTAGCCACAGCATGCCATGTTTTCCAAACCCATACAAACTGTGGTTAATTAACTACGGTTTGTTGAAACAAGCCAAATTCACAGCACTGTTTTCAAGCTGATTTGTTTCGACAAACCATGCTTAAGACTCATCAGAATTTAGGGTTTGTATAACCCGCTAAAGTATAGGTAATTCAAAATGGAAGCTTCCGATTTCCTCCTTGCATTTGTGCCAGAGAAGAAGTGAGTGAGCCCCAGGTTCAAACAGGCTTGCTCTTGCAATGCTAAACCGTGGTTTAGTGTTATGTCCAAACATAACTAATGGGAAACCACGCTTTGCCATTGTGAATGAATTTGCACAAGCCTTGAGCTTGCACTCTCCCTCTTCTTCTCTTTCACATGCTAGATGGGGAGATCAGAAGCATCCACTTTAGATTTTGAAACAACCATGGTTCCCAATGGCTGTGGTTTGTTTAAACTAAGGTAGGCAACTTGTGGCCTGCCAAATGCTGCATCATCATACCTCACCATTGGCTATGCTGGCTAGAGCTGACTGGAGTTGCAGTCCAACAACATCTATTGCACCACAAACTGCCAACTATGGCCTAAACTATGGTTTCCAAACAAGCTAAGATCTGCAACCAAGGATTGATTCTGGCTTGTTCTCACATAGTTTAAACAAACAACCATTCAGTCTCATGGTGAATAGTGTTTTGTTTGCAAGGAGAAGCTTTTCCTCCTCTGATGAATGAAAGAGAAGAAAAGGGGAGAGGGTGTGTGTGAGCCGGGGGCTCATGCAGGCGCATTCACATACCGGCAAACCATGGTTTCCTAATAAGTCTGAACTAGGTAAATGTGAGATGCAAGATTTGCACTTTATGACTAGACACTTGTGAAATCCTGTATGAATTCATTTGTTACCAGATCTCACTTGAAATAATGGATGAGCTTTGAGGGAGACCAAAAGTGACCCCAAAGTATTTTCAAAGCAATACATTACATTTGTTGTATTAACAGTTCTAGTTCAATTGGACAAATGGGTATTCTTTCACTTGCAACACACAAAATAAAAGATTTAGTGGGGAAAACTGCTCCATTTCTCAGAGTGAAAAAGTACGTGATGAACTATAGAGGGCGGATATTGTGGATGCCGGAACTGAAGAATGCAAACAGGATAAGAAGCAATATTATTCTAGAATTTGTTGATATAAAGTAACGAAAGTTATAACAGTATGAACTATTACACTGTAAGCAGAAAAGGCACCCAGGTTTGCTGAAATGCAAACGTAATTAATTAAAAGGAAGGTGATCAGCTAAGAACGCTTTATTTGACATCCCTAATCAGCACACACAATTCAAGGAGTTAGAGCAAAATGGGTTATTGACACAGGTCACCCATGTCATTGTACCATTAGGAATGTCCTTGGAAACATTAAAAGGAATTTTCGCTGCTAATGGAATGAGTCTCCACAAGGGCACAAAATGTTATATGCACCTGAATCATTTTATGTCATATAGGAAGATAGATGGGCAGTCCCTTCCCATTGACACCAATAATTTTTGTTTAGGTTGCTTTTCATTAACAGGTAGCATGACTGGAAGCTAAATGCCATCTGGAACATTATGAAGAATTAAAAGTCATGTCCCTATATCCTGGGTGAAAAGCTCCTGCTCCCGCCCTCGCTGGCCCAAGCAGCAGCTACTGAACAAAGGTTGTCTAGTGTGACTTCTCAGAAGGTAAGAGGCTGGCCATGTTGGTAAGATCAAACCCTACCTTACCTAGGTGGAGTGTGTATGCTCGCACTCTGTACGCCTCCACACAGCCCCTTTGCAGCAGTCTCACTCCTCCCTTTGCACAAGCAGCAAAACAAACTAGAAAGCCACAGTAAACCATAGCGTCCTGTTATGGGCAAACTGGGAACGAGGGCTCTTTCTAGACCTATGGGTGTAGAGGGGGGGGGGGGCTATCTCAGAGTTACCAGATTCCGGGATTATCACTCTTGTGCAAACGAGCGTGATGTCCCGGAAGGAAACGGATGTTGCACCCACCATTTTGGGGGGGAGGGACACAGAGAAGGAAGTGCAATTGTGCTCCAGAGCAAAAAGTTCATTTTTTTAAAAAAAGATCCCCCATGAAATTGGGCCCCCAACCCCCTCCCTGCCAACCCAGGGGTGGCAAAATTGCTGCCACCCCCTCCCCTGATGGGCACGGAGCCGTGCGGCATGGCTCCGTGCCCATTTCTGGTGCCTGCTTACTTGCAAGTAAGCGGGCACCAGGCAGGTCAGGCACCCACATCTCCTGTGGTCTTGGGATGTTCCCGGGACCGCGGGAAGAATCGGGTTTTCCTAGGGATTTTTTTTATCCCTGAAAAACCCATCCCTGTACTCCCCCGTCCTGGAGTCCCTGTGCATCATTTGGACACACAGGGTAGGATTAATGGCCCCCAGACAAGCTTCGTAGTTTGGATGACGGGAAGAGTTGGAGTTGCATGGAATAAAATGACATTTATTATATTTTATTTATTTATTTTATTTAAAGCATTTTACCCCCCCCCCCCCCCCCTTCAGCCAAACAGGCTCCCAGGGCGCCCAGAACCCCTGCCCACAGGCTTACAATCTAAAAATCATGGCACAAAAGGAAAATGGATTGGGAGCAAAGAGGAAAAAAGCAAACTGAGGTACTAGATTCTTAGGCAGGATCTACACTACTGGCCCATGACACATCTACACCAAGCAGGATAGAACGCTATGAAAATGGTATGAAAGCGGTATATGGAATGTGTCTATGGGCCCCAACAGTTATCAGTGCACTTCAATACTGCTATCAAGCAGTAGTGTAGATCCTGCCTCAATATACTGCTTTCATACCACTTTCATAGTGCTATACCCTGCTTGGTGTAGATCTGGCCTGGGTTACAAAGTTCAACAGGTCATGGCACTTGTTCCAAGATTAAACAGGGTCATAGATGGGCTGTGCAATTTATATCTGTTGAGCAGGAAGTTACCAAAAAATCTAACATACTATTCCCTTATTCCCTTCAACTCCGAAAATACAAACGACTAGTACAGGTATGCGTGACCAGGTAGCATAGTAACTTTTATTGTTGGCTAATAACTTTTGTGGACTTATTTGCAAGGCAAATAATTTGACTTAAACATAACAGTTATAGACAATCCAACCGGCCCCTGGCTAGCCCTACACAACCTGAACACCACCCCTTCCAACTCCCTGCACCACGCCCTTTCTATGGACGTCCTCCTGGCTCTAACCCAAAAGTGATGTTCAAAACAAGACCCCCTCCCATACATCTTAGGTTGCATTTGGGCTGCAATTATTTTTTGTTGGTCCCACTCCGGTTCCTTAAAAGCAGCCCAACACACAACAATTTAGTAGGCAAAGCTTCTCTTAGTTTGGCAAATGGTGGGAAAAAGTCTCCTGATCAATTTCCCTGCATGTGTAGTTTACTAGGCCCAATGCATTTCAAAAGAAAACTATTTTTGTGAGGGAAGTATGAAACATAAATTCCTATATATCCATCTGAGCAACTTCACTGATACAACATCATTTTTTTAAAAACTCCTCAAATTATCATAAAAGTTGACAATGACAAACCTATAGAATGGGGCAAACGTAACCAAATAGCGCAATCCTACTTAATAGTGCAATCCTAAGTATGTTTACTCAGAAGTAAATCTCATGTTTTGCCATGGAGTTTATTCCTTAGTAAGTGTGCATACGATTGCAACCTAAATGTAACATAACTAGAACTTTATGTTAAGGAGTCCTGCAACAAAATGTTGCAGTATACTACCTGAGTGTTTGGCTAAGGGGTTGAAAAACAGGAGTTAGCATCAAAGACAGGAGTCCTTGCTCTAATATAGGTCTTACTTCAGGTGCGATTTTTAAAAAAAATGGTTTTGAACATTTAGAAGTGCAACTAGTCTGCATGCAAGTCAATGGAGCATTAGTAAGAGATATGCTGATGCAAAACTGTACATCAAATATTTTCCCCAATAGCACGTCTCTTCTTGGGAGATGCTGGGTCAGATATCTACAGCTTCAGGTGTCAGTTTGTTACCCATCCCTCTGGCCCCTGTGCCAGACAGGGTTTCACTCTCCACTTGATTAGCTAATGAAACTTTCCAGCCAGCTGACCAACGCACAGCTAGGGCTTAAAGTGGCCATGTCACCTCCACAAACAAATCCGTAAGAAGGCACAGTAAAAACCACTAACAAGATGTTAACATCATTTTTCATCTACACTTTGCTAGAAGGAAGATTCTTTTGCTCCTACCTGAAAGTCAAGTATCTTTTGTAATGTAAATTAACATTTTAATTGGTTTTATATTTGAATGCAATTATGTTCTGTAAAGTAATTCTGTGCAAATAATGAGCTTTATGCTAACTTGTCCAATGGTTTCATTAGCAAATCTGTTCCATTTAGAAATTCAACAGATTTTTTTTTCTTGTGCCATTATTATTGCAAGCCCACTAAAGCTACAACTCTCAAGCCCACTCAGGGCTGATTAACTGTGACTCTTTTGGAGTGTCTGGCAAGATGTCAACTGCTGGACAAACCAGACACATCACATTCGCTGTAAAGTGGTTGTCTAAGAGAATTTTCAAAGATGATATGCCAATTGTTTTTGAGTCTCTTGCCGTGCCATTTGTATGCAATGCATGAATGTTACACACAGGGCAATTTCCAGAAGTTCTTCTATCGTAGCAAAAATGACAGAGAGACTTGTGGCACCTTGAAGACTAACAAATTTATTCTGGTATATGTGTTTGTAGACTATAGTTCACCTCATCAGATGCACAGAGTGTTACTAAGAGTTTCAAATATATATAGTACATATTGGTGGTGGTGGGGTTGAGGGTGGTGGATTGTAGGAAGCAAAAGAGAGGTCATTTTTTTTCACAGACTGTACATTCTAGCCAATGTAGGGTTCACGTTAGACTTGGAAATAGCCATTCACCTATGGTGAGTCATAGTCCCTTCCAGGTAACTGGGCAGGGAAGCCTTTCTAGATTGGAAGAGAATTAGGTGGGATGGGAGGCTGTTTCTTTCAGGACCAAAGTGCACCATAAATGGCTAAAGATATGTGTGGGCAGTCAAGCAAGCTTGAAAAATGTTTTCATAGTAGCTTCTTCAAACTTATTTGCAAGTTTGGTTTACCTTCACATTAGTCTTCTAATTCTCCCAACTGTAGACCCTCAAAATGCAAAAAATAAAACAATAAAATGAGAAAGAGAGAGAAAGTTGCATACTAAAGAGCTGGAAATGAGTCATTGTTCACCAATCTCAGCTCACTATACAGCCACTATGTCCCATTTTTGACAGCCCTCCAGATTTTGGGACTATAACCCCCATCAGCCCTAGCCAGCATAGCTGCTGGTGAGGGATTATGGGAGTTGTTATCCAAAACACCTGGAGAGCAATGCTGGCTGGAGTTGTAGGACTTTTTTCTGTCTAAACAAGCATCGGATTGTCCCCTTAGTTGTCAATAATATCCTATTTGCTGTACAGAATGTGGTCATACTTTGGAGGGTAGCTAGACAGGAACGCCCCCCCCCCCCAATTCCTGTTCAGATGTTGAGGGTGGCCACTGCTCTTCATGTCCTACTTGTAAACTTCCAGTTGCCTGTCATTGGAAAGAGATTGCTAGGTTAGCCAATCCAACAATGCTGTTCTTAAGTTACATCTGCTGACAAGCTACAGTCCGCTTCTAACATGCGCTCATATCATTGCCAGAGCGCACGCCGACAAACGCTTGTTTGAAAGCAGCTTTTTGTCACAACGAAGGCACACTAAAAGATGTGAGCAGCAAATGCACTGCACCACTCAGGAGCAAGGTCTCTTGGGCCAAAATGACACATGCATTTTAAAAGTGCTTTAAAATAGCTCAGGTGTCCCCCCCCCCCCCCCCCGTTCAGTTAGTGTGCATTATCACCCCATACAAAGTCTGCTTTGCATCCAGCTAATGAGGGAGAAGAAACTCCTTTATCTGCCTGTAGCAGACCCAGGCCTATACTGCCCAACAGAAGCACATCCATAGGTAGGTTTCCTTCTAGCCTATCCCACAACCATTTCTTTCACCACCACCACCACCCCGCTCTCCAAAGAAGCTGAAAGTGCCTCTACAAGAGCGACTTAAAGCTCTTTCAAGGCACATTAAAAAATTTTACTTCTACAAGAGAGGAGCGCAAATCGGGAATTGAGGCGCGTTTTCTCTCCAATTATACGCATTATCGAATGTGCGTTGAATAGCGAGTTTTTTCCCTCCGCAGCCGCTAAAGCGCATTTTGACCACGTAAACAAGCGATTCTTCGCATTTCAGCCACTTTAAAGCACATTTCATTCTGCTGGTTATGCGCTTCACCGCACGTTTACAGGATTTTGGCGTAAACACGATTGCGAGAAGATGCGCATAATCGGAGAACCAGGTACAAAACCAATTCTTCTAGAGAGGAGCTGAGGAGGTTAAGGAAAAGCAGACAGTGGAGTCACTGGCGAACAAAGAAGGGTAGTCATGAAGGAAATCTGCACTAGTTAAACTTCTGCGCAGGAAGAAGAGCTGAAAATGTGATAAAAGCACCAGTCCCAAATGGACACAGCTCTATGGAAAAATAGTGAGGGAAGGACTAAAGGTGGACTTTAGATGTTCACAGATGACACAAGAAAGCACAGGAAGTCCAACACTTTATGGTAAATCCCCCTTCCTGCATGGGGATTCTCATCAATTCAAGAACCTGATGCAAGCACTCTGAAGACTGCATTTCTTTCACGCATGCACGTCAACTGCAGGGGAAAGGCTCAAAAGTGTTCTAAGTGGCAAACATGTGAAATCGGTCTTGGTGAGTAACTCCTTACTTCTAGTTCAATGACTTCATCACACTAGCAGAACATGCATAATGAGAGAGAACAGGAGGGCAATGCCTTTATAAAGCATCGACTGAAGTGTCATAAAGGCCAGAACATCTTTCTCTCACCCCTTATTTAGTTAAACATCCACCCTGAAGAAGAGTTTTCAGAATCTCAAATGTGGGAGGGTTCTTTTTATACATTTAACCAGATGTCCCCACAGATATAGAGATTCCTTGATTCCAATGTACAACTCATTTTTTTAAAAACAAAGTATTTTGGGACATCTTACAGACCTGCAAATTTATTATGACATATGTTTTCATGGTCTACACGATACTTCATCCGATGCAGCTAAATTCTAGTGACTTAAACAAATGACAAACATGCAACCATGACATTTAAAATCACTCTACTCAAGTTTGTGCAAAATCACTAACAACCCAGCATATTTTAAATCCAGGCTATTAAAATAAACATGTATGCACTATATACTGCTGGAAGGTCCAGCACTTCTTCTCCAAGTGCAGATTCAAGAAAAAACAGATGCCTTGAAGGGAGCAGTGGGGGGGGGGTTACTTTTAAGCTAGATAATAATGGTAGCCCATTATGCGACTATAAATACCTAGCCTAAGGAGAATGATAACCACAACAACCTTAGGGGTCATATTGTCATGGAAACAAGTCTCCACTAATGAGCTCTCCAAGACACCAATGATTAAGAATGGCAAACATTGACTCATAACACAAATGGGTACGGAGTCAAAAAGGTAAAGGTGGCCATTTTGAAAACAGGAAAACACCTCACAAATAAGATACCCCATTGGTCCACCTCTTTCCTTTTTGGTTTCTTGAGCTGCTCCCCCTCCCCCAAGGTTTCATTTCACACAATAAACTGACATACAATACATCCCCTAGTTTCATTAGAGAGCTGAAAAACTCTCGATTCAGAACAAGTGTTCTCTAGCTCCTTCCAGCTCATTCTACCCAGAAAAAGATCCATCTCAGAGTATGGTAGTGTTGCCAAACTTCTTCTCAGGAAGAAAACAGATCAGATCTGGGAGATCCAGAATCAGTTGGTCTCCTGACAATTTGTTTTAACCTACAAGATGTTGAAATGGAAAGGCTCAAAATTTCATCAGAGCAATGGCACGGGGGAGGGCCATCCAAGTCATCCCTCTGAACAGTGGAGGCTGGTGGCTCCTATGTCATGGGGCAGTGCATCCACTCTGGGTTTCAGTCAGAATTCTAAAGGAGCACTGCACCATGGACAACTCCTTTAGAGTTCTGACTGGTTCTGAGTGAAACCTAGAGCAGAATCACCACCCCACCCACCTTCACTGTCCTGAAGCTACTATTAGTAGCTTTAAAAGAGGTGGTAGTCAGACCACTTCTGAAAAAGCCTAACCTGGATGCAGAAGATGTTAACAATTATAGGCCAGTGGCTAATATCCCCTTCTTGGGCACGGTGCTTGAGCCGGTGGTTGCAGGACAACTCCAGGCACTCTTGAATGAAACAGATTATGTAAATCCATTTCAATCAGGCTTCAGGCCTGGTTTTGGAAACGAAACTGCCTTGGTCGCCCTGTGGGATGACCTTTGCCGGGAGAGGGACAGGGGGAGTGCGACCCTGTTGATCCTCTTGGACCTCTCAGCGGCTTTCGATACCATTGACTATGGTATCCTTCTGGATAGGCTGTCTGGGCTGGGAGATAGAGGCATTGCAACACAGTGGTTCTGTTCCTACTTGGATGGCCGATTCCAGAAGGTGGTGCTTGTAGTTTATTACTCTGTGCTGTGGCACCTAGGCCACGGGGTCCCACAGGGCTCTATATTATCCCCTGTGCTATTCAACATTTACATGAAACCGCTGGGAGAGGTTATCTGGAGATGTGAGTTGAGGTGTCACCAACATGCGGATGACACCCAGCTCTACCTCTCCTTTTCATCAAATTCAGGTGAGGCAGTGGCTGTTCTGAATCAGTGCCTGGGCACGGTAATGGACTGGACGAGAGCCAACAGAGACTCAATCCAGATAAGATGGAGGTACTGTTTGTGGGTGGTTCGTCTGTCCGGCTAGGTGATGTTCACCCTGTTCTGGATGGGGTTGCTCCTGGATCCAGAACTGTCACTTGAGGCACAGGTGGACCTTTTATCAGCTTAGGCTGATATGTCAACTGTGCCCTTATCTAGACAGAGATAGCCTAGCTACAGTTATCCACGCTCTGATAACCTCTCGTCTGGATTAATGCAATGCGTTATACATGGGGCTGCCGTTGAAAATGGTCTGGAAATTTCAACTGGTACAAAACAGGGCAGCCAGACTGTTAACAGGGACTGGCCAACGAGACCATATTATGCCAGTCCTTTTCCAGCTTCGTTGGCTGCTGGTCCAGGTCCAGGCCCCATTCAAAGTGCTACTCATAAGCGTGCGCAACACATTTCATTAGGTGGTGCCCCCAGGGATTTTTTTAAGGTAAACTTGGGAGTAAATTCCATTTAACTAGGGTGACCATATTTTGGAAACCACAAAGGAGGACATCATAGCCGACCCTCAAGGAGGCGTGCCCACCCCAACATGTCCAGCCCCCAAGGATGTATGCCCATCCTGACATAACCATCCCCAAGGGTGTGTGACCTTGGTTGCACGTCTGATTTACTGAACTGTAAACCAGAATCTAAAAGTCAATAAAATATGGTATCATTGAGCATCTCTGAATCCTACAACTAAACCATTACTGTTGTGAAATGCAGTCAGAACTTGGAAAAAAGGGGAAAGGCACAGAACTACAACATCACCACTTCCCATGTTTATTTTACAAACATGTCTCTCAAAAACAAAAGTGGGTTACATCACCATCAAAGAATACAAATGCTGAGATTTCAGCAGGCATTATGACACACTTCCAATGACATCTTTGCAGCCATAAAGGCTTGAATCCTTTTTTAAAAGAAAAACTCAGATTTTCAGGTGGCTGAACTCTGGGTCCAGCAGTATCACATTCTGCATTTCTGGCTATTGCAGAAACAGATCAGATCACCAGTCCAACTGCTAGTCCCCACCAGAGCAAACACATTGAAGCAATGAAACTTAGATAAGTGTGGACTTAACAAGTTCCCATTGATTCACTGTGTCTATTCTAGTTAGGAGTAGCAATTGGATTTAGGCCTCCAAGTTGTATGCATCCCTCTTGAAGTGTGGTGCCCAGAACTGGATGCAATATTCAAGATGAGGCCTAACCAGTGCCAAATAAAGGGGAGCCAGTACCACATGCGATTTGGAAGCTATACTCTATTAATGCATCTCAAAATAGCATTAGCGTTTTTTGCAGCCACATCACACTGTTGGCTCATATTCAGCTTGTGATCTATAACACATTCAAGTAAAATGATCCAAAGTTATTCCCTTGTCTGAAAAGCTATGTAGGAACACTGAGTAGATGTAAAAGGCATATGTTATACATCATAATGTTGTACATTTTGATATATACATGAAAATACTTGCAGGTAATATATAAAAGAACTGGCAAGAAAGTTCAGAGACTTGGGCACCTGGGTAAGCAGAAATAGGAGCAATAAGCAGAGGAGGAGTCTGAACATCCAAAACACAAAACTCTGTGTCCTTTGAATCCACATTTGTTTGCTTCTGCAGAAACCCAATTTTAAAAAAGCAAAGTGAAGCATATTGGCTGGTAATTAGACCGAGGTTCTGTGTGCAAAGCAGAAAACCACTCCTTTGAGCCTGCAGTTTGAGCCCCCACCTCACCCTTCACCCCTTCATCCTTAGGCTTCCTGCTGCCCGCCGCCTGCCCACCCGACCTGCCCGCTACTCGCTCACCCACCGCTCGCTTGCTCGCTCAACCGCCACCCGCTGCTCGACCGCCCACATGCCCTGCCCTCTGCCTGCCCACGCTGTCCGCCCGCCCTGCCTTACTTACCCCCAGGCCTACGCTGCTGCTGCTGCTGTCTCCTTCTTTTTTGTCGCTTGTACTCAGACCCCGCCTCTCCCACAAGTCTCGGGAGATGGGGATGAAATGTCAGAAGTCTCATCCTGAAGTATCGCGAGACTGGGGGAGAGGAGAGAGCAGGTAAGCTGTGAGTGCTCTGTTCCCCCCCCCCCCACCTTTCCCAGTATGAAAGGGTCTCTTAACACTTGAAGTAAGAGGCCGTTTCATGCTGGGAAAGGTGGGAGGGGGATAGAGCAGGCCGCGTGTTCTCTAGAGGCGTGGAGATCACCTAACGCCATTAGTGTGGCTGGGAGAATCCTCCCAGCCACGCTAATGGCGTTAGGTGATCTCCACGCTTTCTGGAGCTCTGGAGAAAGCGTGGCCTGCTCTGCCCCCTCCTCCACCTCCTCCCACCTTTCCCAGTGTGAAAGGGCCTCTTAATTCAAGCATTAAGAGAACCTTTCATACTGGGAAAGGTGCGGGGGGGGGGGAGGGGGCAGAGGAGGCCACACATTGTCCGAAGCTCCAGAAAGTGCGCAGGTGGCCTACGCTATTAGCGTGTTAGTCATGCTAATAGTGTAGGCCATCTGTGCACTTTCCATAGCTTTGGACAACGCACGGCCTGCTTCCCACCCTTCTCTCCGTGCCGTACCTTTATTAGGTGGTGCCTGGGCACCAGGTGAACCACCTGTGCACATGCCTATGGTGCTACTATTAACATTCAAAGCCCTAAATGGCTTGGGGCCAGGTTATCTGAAGGAACACCTCCTCCCATATGTACCTGCCCAGACCCTAAGATCATCCTCGGAGGTCCTTCTCTGTGAGCCCCTGCCAAAGGAAGTGAGGCAGGCAGCTACCAGGAAGAGGGCTTTCTCTGCTGTGGCACCCCGGCTGTGGAATGAGCTCCCTAGAGAGGTTCGCCTGGCACCTACATTATACTCTTCTACATGCCAGGTGAAGACCTTTTTATTTTTTCAGTATTTTAACACTTCAGCAGTTTAATTTTTAACTTTGCTGTTTGAAATTTGTATTTTAAATCTGTATTAATTTCTGCATTGCTGCTCGGTTTTATCCTGCTTATGGTCTTATATTGTATTATTATGATACGTTTTTATACTGTTGTTGTTTTATATTTTGAATAGCTGTCATGGTTTTAATTTCAGTAAACCGCCCAAAGAGCTTCGGCTATTGGGCAGTATAAAAATGCAATAAATAAATAAATAAATAAATAAAATAGGACTGCTGAATAAAAGAGCATGTTTTCCACTGTGGGGCTAATAACAGCATCAACGTGGGTGTGAAAGGGATCTAGAATGGGGAAACACAAATGGTGAAAAAGGCTCCAATCAAATTCTGGAGTCCTCACAAATGCTTATAGATAAACATGAAAACCGTCAAGAGGTCTGATCAGTTTTCCCATGTCACAGAGAGTAGAGGAGAAGGAAGAGACGGATCTGGTTCCTTAAACACTGGAATTAAAACATTTCCAAATTCAAGTCATCTTTGGAATTAGCAATCAAGCAAAACCACCGAGAAAGGAAATTTACCATCCACCACTGAGCTAGCAAATCTGCTGTCTCAGGGTGAATGCACTCACTCATGGCTATCTGCAAGGCACACTCAGGGAATGCTCCAGAAGGAAAGGAAGGAGACCAGCACATGGAAGCAAGACCCTAGTTATGACGGCTGGACTACATCTAGTAGGGAGAATACTGGACTTGGATTGGTAAGTCCAGGTTCAAATCTCTGTTTAGCCACAAAGCTCATTGAGAGCACTCCTGTGCATGTCAACTTAGAAGGGTCACTGGGCTCAATGGTGGTTACTTCCTAATAAGTGTATTAACAATTGCAACCCGAGTGGCCATGATCTCTCAGCCTCATCTACTCCCCAGGGTGTTAAGATCAGTGGGATAACTCCATGTATGTTGCCCTGAGATTCTTGGAGACTACGACCCACAATCTTACTGTTCCTCACTTCTTCAGCCAGCTGGAGGTCAAACTAGATGGGACAAGGGAACTTGGTTTTGGAGCTCCAGCATGGTGGTGGTGGGGAGCGTGAAGAGGTCTAGCCCCTTCCCAACACACCAGAGCCCCTATTTAAACACCCCTGCCGAAGCTGCAACTAGCAATGGACAGGGGAATGCATGGGTTCATGATGCACCTTCGCCAACCTGGTGCCCTCCAGATGGGTTGGACTAATGCTTAGAGTGCCGGATGAGGGCTGGGGAAGCCAGGGTTTTGTGCCATGAAGCTCACTGGGTGAGACCAGTCACTGACTTTCAGCCTAATCTACCTCAAAAGGTCATTGTGAAGATAAATGGAGAGGAAGAAGCTCACGTGTGCTGCCTTGGGCTCCTTGGAGGAAAGGCAGGATATAAATGTCACAAATAAATAAACTCTCACCATTCCACACTCAGCATGGCTGGTGTCTTCCAAATGGCTGGAGGATAGTGGGAGTCGAAGTCCAAGCTAGGTTGGGAAAGGCTGGTTTATGATATCAGGTGTGCCTAAATACAAATCTCACACCTATTGTCTACTTGCATTTCCCTTTCTTGATTCTTATATACCCACCCACCCACCCCCAAAACACTGCCTCTCTTTTTCTAGTTGTTTCGACCAACAGCCACTGACCACTTTAAAGAAAAAAGACACAAAACAACAGCCACCTCTTTGACATCTCTAAGGTTATTGTATTCAACAAAGGGGTGGGGGTGGGGGGTCAGGAAAATTGTTTTGAAAATAAAATCCAACACTCTTTCTTGGAGTGTTTTAGGTACATATCCCCTTGTCCACTTGTCAATGTCTCCCCATATATTTTCATCTAAAATTAAGGTTCATTTGTTTATAAGTAGGATTAAAAATGTATTATTGTGATGACAAGGTTTCATGCAATTTAGATAGTTAACTAAGAAAGCAATCCTATATATATCTACTCAGAAGTAGGTTCCATGGAGTTCAATGGAACTAACTCCCAGGTGTTTATAGGATAGCAGCTTAAGGGTGCAAACATATGCATGTTTAGATAGAAAAAAAACTTCAAAAAATCCTAGCATTCCCCAGCTAGCCATTGCACCCATAAAGTGTTAGCAAAGAACACTACCTTTGGGTACCTCTCCACTAACAGCATCTTCCTCCAGAATTTCGCAGCTGCTGCTGACATGGACATCCTTCACCCGAGTACCCACAGGGGCCCAGCAACCTCCCCAGAGATATCCCAGACTCTTGTCCAGAATTGCCACTAACCCCTTTACTTGGACAGCTATGAGGAAAAGCATGCAAGCAATATTTATTTATTACATTACCCAACTGCACAGAAAGAAGAAACCTGCTCCAGCCTCTCAAGGTTGTGGCACTACGAGGGCAACCCTATACGTGTCTGCTCAGAAGTCCCACTGTTTTCAATGGGACTTATTCTCACGTAAATGGCTATCGGATTACAACCTAAAATTACGGTGACTTTCGCAGCTGCCATCTCTCAAAGTCTCCTCCTTCCCTCAGCTGCACTACGCACATTTTAAGGTGTATTAAAGTAGTACAGGATTTTAATTATTCGCACGCTTTAGCTTCTTCCAACTGTTGTGTATGGATCAGCTTCTCACCAACAGGTTTGCCCCCATCCCTACCATATTTCTGGCTAGGGGTCTGCCCAGTTTCCAAATATACAATATACAGTCCCATTTTTGCCTGCTCGTCCCGCCTTGCGCCCTCTCCCCCACTTCCTGCCAGACTAGAGTGATCATATGAAAAAGGAGGACCGGGCTCCTGTATCTTTTACAGTTGTATTGAAAAGGGAATTTTGGCAGGTGTCATTTGTAGGCATGCAGCACCTGGTGAAATTCGCTCTTCATCACAGCAGTTAAAGCTGCAGGAGCCCTACCCTAGTGACCAGAGAGCAGAGCTCCTGCAACTTTAAGTGTTGTGATGAAGAAGGATTTTCACCAGGTGCTGCATGCCTACAAAGGACACCTGCTGAAATTCCCTTTTCAATACAACTGTAAAAGACAGAGGAGCCCTGTCCCGCTTTCCATAGGGTCAGCCTATGCCAGACCTCTGTACACCGCGTATTTTTCGCGTATTTTCCAGCCACCGCGTCACACAGCCCAAGCATTCTGCAGTCTAGCAGGAACTTCCTCGGAACTTCTTCGACGCCGGCAGTCGCACCCCCTCGGGCCACCAAAGCGCAGCCGCGCACATCGCCAACCAAAGCGCCACTCCGAATTTCTCATTCCGCATTTCCCTTTCCCCTCCTCTTGCGAACCTGGCGGCCGCCTTTCGGCCTCTAGGGGGATCCCCGCGCCGCCGTTGCTCGCCCCGCTTCAGGGCAGAGGCTGCGAGGATCGTTCCCTTCGTTGCGGAACCTCCAGTCTCGCTTGCACGTCGAGGGGGCGGCGCAGCCAACACTTGCCTCTCAGGGCGCGCGGCATGAATGGAGCTGTTCCGGGGAAATCCCCACTACCTCGCGGCTTCTGTCTTTTGCAACTAGCTCCAACCGCATCCAGCGGAAGCGATCTCAGTTCTCCCCCGGCCGGAGGGAGGCTGGATATGCCCGAACTTGGCTGCGTCTGTTTCCGAATGGGAGTCACCGTGCAAATTCATTGGGAATCGGGGTTGGGGGGGAGGGGGATAAAAGAACGGGAGAATCGCGACACCGGCGTCCGTTTGGGAACGATGCGCACCTGGTAGGTGACGCTTTGGAGAGGCCTCCGCCACGCCGAGATGCCGGCGTTATCGGGAGCACTGCAAGGGGGGCGATAGATCAGGGCAGGCCACCTCGGGGATATCGCACACAGAGTGGCGGAGGCTTGGGATCCGGGCTCGTACTCTGAAGGAAGCGCCACGGGTTTCAGGAGGACCGGCTCCCTAGAAGAATCTGCCTGCCTACGCACACTCACTTGGGAGGGACTCCAATCGGTCGTGGCTGGGCTTAACTTCCAAACAAACCCACCGAGGTTCACACCCCGAGCCTTTATAGGTTTACTCGGAAGTAAGGCACGCTGAACCCAACGGGGCTTATCTCAAGGAAGAGTGGTTTTGGGAGAAAGTGGGAGGGTTCCACATCTGGAGCGCTGCGTTCTCACCTGGGCATTGTAGCTGATGGCAGAATGGGAATCGGAGGCCGCCGCCGCCCACCTCGCCCCCCCCCCCCCATGCGAGATATCGGGGATCAGGCCGGGGAAGGGAACTGTGGGAGGGAGTTGTACGGCTGGGACGAGAGCGAAATAAGTTAATGGCACGCGGGCGGGCTTTCCAGCAGTTGGAGACCCATTTGGAGGAGCCGGGTGGAAACCGGAGAAGGGGCAGCCCAGCTCCGTTCTTAGGCACGATTACTCGGGAGCAAATCCCTCCGAGTTTAGGCGGGCTTGTTCCCAAGTCAATGTGCAGAACTGCACCGCCTGGAGGACAGTGCCGTGGTGTGTGTGTGTGTGTGTGTGTGCGGGGGGGAGAACAAGGAGACTTGCAGAGCCGAACGTAGCTGGAGGAGAAGGGGACGAGGCTTTGGAGAGGAGCGGCGAAGAGAGCAGGGGAGGAAGAGGTCTCACCCACCTGAAAGGCGAGCAGATTCCCCGGGGGGGAATGCCGGCGGCGGCGGCGGCGGCAGTCAAGAGCGACATCGCACCAGGGACGTGCCACTGGGACTCTGGAGCCCCCTCCGCCTTCCTCCTGGCGGCTGCTTTCCCCCAGGCTCCCGGGGAGGGCGGATCAGGCGGCGCATCCCATTGCCAGGCAAAGGCTACGCGCTTCTTCCTTGTCCTACTCCCCCCCCCCACCCGCGTTTGCTCCGGATTGATGGAAAGGGGTGGGGAAAGGCAGGCGGCGGCGGCGGCGCCAAAGAGCGGGCGAGTCGGCGCGAGCTGGAGCCTGATCAGAGGTCAAACCCGCCACTGGCGCGCTTGACAAGAGGCGGAATTAGAGGGCGCGCACCGCGACGGCCCGCAAGAGGCGAAAAGGCGTCGGCGTTTGGTGCCAAGCGCTTCCTCCATCTTCGGGGCGGGTCGCGGGGGGGAGGAGGAGGAAAGATCGCCCCCTCCCCCCCGCACCCCCGGTGAGTTTTGGAGAGAAGGCATCTGCTCCACCACCAACCCCGAAACAAAGTCGGAAGTAAACTTGCTAGGTAGGTCCCCCTGAACTCAATGGGCGGACTTTATGCGTAAACACGCACAGTGTTGGACAGGAAGGCGAGCCATGCCATGCTCGCTTTAAGGGGGGGGGGCGGGGACGGGGAGATCTCGGAGCTTGATCTCAGAGGAGGCATGCACGGGATCGGGCCGCACCTTTAGACCACGACACTGTACATGTTTGCTTGGAAGCAAGCCCCGCTGCATTCAATGGGACTACTTGGCTGCTTCCTAGTAACCTGGGCAGAAGGGGTTGGGAACATCAGGCCCAGGTTCAAATCCAACTCCCCTGGGGGCCAAATTCGGCCCTCCCTCCTGCCCCCTCCCCCCGATGGCGATACCCGCTTTCCCCCAACCATGGTGGTTTCCTGGCTTTCGTGCAGCCTCCCCCCCCCCCCCCCGAAGGATCACACGGCTCTCCTATGGATTACAGCCATATTCTAGCAAGTAAGTCCAATTGCATATAGTGGAGACATGCTTACCCACTAGGTTATTGTCTTCTGGGCTTTTCCCACAAGCAGCAGCTCCTTTATCAAAACTGCAGCCTCATCTCAGTGAAGTTGGTTTGCTGTTGGTTGTGTTGATAATCTCCAGTGCATCCGAGATAAGCAGCAGGTAGTAAGCATCTTCCCCAGGTAACTTACCCACCCTCAAGCTCACAGGTTGATCCACCTTGGTGGGCAGAGTGATAATTCTAAATGAAAGGCACTGGCCCCTAGTGTGCAGTCCAATCCTGTACATACTTATTCAGACAAAAGCCCCATCCTTCAAAGGGACTCCTCCCCCAAGTAAGTGTGCATAGGATTTGCAGTCTCTAGAGTTGCTATCTCAAAAGCGACTGTGCTCCTCCTGTCCTGTGCTTAAAAGAGAGAGAAAATTGGCAGCTGAAATCCTGTGCATTTAGTTTAGGAGCTCAGTGGGATTTACTTCTGAGAAAACATGCACAGGATTGGGCAGCATTAGCTATAGTTCCGTGCATCCTCAGTTGAAAATTGGAAACCAGTGGGACCAGAACACATGGCTAGGATTAGGGACTTAGTAACATTTGGAAGGATCCAATGCATTTCACTTTGGCCAGTCAGTAGCATTTATTTTAGTCTGTCCCTTGGGATTAGGTTGCATCCAATTTCTTCCCCAAAAACAATTCTGATGTGCCGTGACGCTCTCCATCAGCTGTCATTCTTCCTATCTATATCTCCTCGGTATTGTGGCCTGATTTGCAAAGTTAATTATAATTATATTTGCAGAGGAAACAACACTAGACCTGCCAAAACAGGGAGGCCAGAGATCAATTTATGTGATGTAAACCTTTTCATGTGGATTTAACAGAGTGAGATGCCCTTAGTTAGTGAAATAACGACTATTATTCAAAATAAACGGTCGCTTGATGGCAAAGAATAATCTTGTCATAGCAATGCTTTGCCTTGGATGTCGTTCTCCCTCCTGCCCACCCTCCCTCCCTCCTCTTCTGCCTTCTAATTTATTTCTCCTTGTTTTTTAACGATGACTCTTGGGATTAAGTGTATATCCTAGTTTAAGAGCATTATTTTATAAATAGCGTTTCAGCGACTGGACGTAGTTTGGAAAATGTAGTAACCCTTTAAGAAGCAGTGATTCCTTTTAAAGGGCTATTTGAAGATCTTTTTAAATCACCAGGGTAAATCCTTTTGAAATACCCTTCTGTTTCCAGCATGGATTTCTTATTTTACAGATATGTTTTGACAGTTTTATTTGTTATACTTATCTACCCCCTTTCCTGCAAAGACCTTAAGGCAGCATATATAGCAGAGGTGTTAAACCTGCTTTAGCCCCAAGGGCTGAATTCCATTTCAGACAAGCTGTTGGGAGCAAGAGTGGGGCCAAAATACCAAAATTACCAGCATATTTAGCTGAAAGCTCTTCCTGCCAATAGCTGAGTCTTAGGAGAGACATTTCACCCTTTTAAGAGTGTGGGCAGTCCAGCGCGAAAGCCAGGAAACCATTAAAAATTGGTGGTCTGGGAAAGCAGGTGGAGCCTGGGTAAGGGGGTGTGGCCATCAGGGGAAACCCAGAGGGCACCCTACGTGGTCTGGATTTAGTTGCTGGGCCTGAAATTCTGTACCCCTGGCATGTTGAACTTCTTTAGATTAAGGGGAGATTGCATTGCTTTACCAGGGCTTTGCTTCCTGCTTCTCTTGCGCAATTGTAATGGGCTGCATTACACAGGCGGAGAGGAGTGACTACGTGGTCTGTAATTGAAAACATCCCTTCCTCTTGGTGCTCATGGCCTTGAATGAGACAATGCCCTCTAGTGGGTGCCTTGTAGCACAACTTTGTCGGCACACAGTAGGAAATCCCATGATATTTCAGAAGAATCGGGATATCCAGTTTTTTTTAAAAAAAGAATGGAATAACGGTGAAAGCACGGGAGATGTGCAGGAGGTTAACATTGTTGTCAAAAGGACCTGCAAACTTCCATGAGTGGCCAATCACAAATATCCCTTATTTCACTCGTGTTCTTGTGCACACACCCCTTGGATTTTATTCTTGCAAAATCCCTGTGAAGGTAGGATAGGCTGATGAAGAGTGACTGGCCAAAGGTCACCCAGTAAATTTCCCACTGAGTAGGGATTTGAACCTGGGTCTCCCCAGTCCTAATCTCACACTATAAGCAATTTCTGTGTCTAGTTTTACATGTAAGGCAGGTGGCCTAGACAGGGAGCAGATGTTGCCTTTGAGTGGCTATGGAATGCACTTGTATGTCATGGCTGGTTGTGTGAAATAAAAAGGATGGAAGGAACCCACTTCTTTAAAACCACAAATGGCCCGTGAGAAGGAACAGGAGAGCGTGGGAAGTAGGCAAAGAAGATATCGAGCCAACTCCAATTTCAGCTAGACTGTTGCCCATCCTTGACCAAGCTATCTGCCCTGTGGGAAGGGATGTCAGATGCTGTCTCTTGCTCCAGTGGGGCTGGTTGCTTTGTTTTGAGACTGTGGTGCTTGGTGTATCCATGGTAGCCCTATGCAGGCATATCTTTCTTTGCACTTTGAAGGCTGTGTGGAAAGGAATGGTGAAGGCAACAGAGGGGTTAGGGGAACTGCCCTCAGGCCTCCTTCCTTTCCACATGATCTTAACTGTGTGGAGAAAGAAACACCTACATAGGGCTTGCATTTTTTAATCGACATTGCAAGCCATTTTGAGGATTCTAGTCAAAGACCGGGTATTCATTTAGTATGGGTGTAATCCTATGCATGTCTAGCCAGGAAGAAGTCCCATAACTCCCAACATTGGGAATTGGGAATGCTGGGAGTCGTAGGACTTCTTTCTGGCTAAGCACATATAGGATTGCACCCTAAATTGGTATAAAATAAATAAATAAATAGTATAGAATAAATAATAAATAGATAGAATTCCTGGCAAATTCTAGCTATCCACAACTGATGCAGGAAATGTGGTTCCTTTGTTAGGCTCAATCAAAAATAGAAAAAAATGGGTATCTGGAAAGAGAAGAAGATGGGTGCCACAGATACACTTGTCCTAAGACCATGCTTTTGTTACATGCAACCTTTAGGGAATAATGTCTGCTGTGGAGCCCCCAAATATTTGGCATAGAAATCTCGCTATATTGCAGAAGATTCTGGGATGTGGGGGCACTGGCCATATCCATGGGGTTTCACCCTTCTCCTGCAGAACCTGAGAATGCGCCCATGAATGAACCCTACATTCCCTGTGTCTGCAGATTGCAAGGTGGGGAATACCAGTGGGTAACTTGTATTTCTGAGACGCTTGTCTTCCGTTATTGATCAACTCCTGACAAGCTTCTGGAGGAATTCCAGGGTTCCCCCTAGAACACCTTTTGAAAACCAGGGTTTGAAGATAAATATAACACCGGTTAGAGTGTGAGCTACATCCCTGCATGCATCAACCTGTCTGAAAGAAAACAAATTGCTTATCAGGGCAAGGTTACTATGGTAAAGGAGGAGAGCCTGCATTTTTGTCTGTGGTATTGTGCAAGCAAGCTGGCCTCAATTAGAGCTATCGGCGAAACTAGCGAGTGCAAATACAATTTGTTCCAAGAATACGTTAAAGACGCTTCCTTTGAATAGCATCTCCTAGGAACAGGATGACGCAAGCAGTCATTTCTGCTGTCAGTGCTACCAACCAGCAGCCTTTGCTTGGGGACAGGTTAATACAAAATTAAATGCAAGGAGATCACAGTGAGCTGCGTTTAGGTCCATAGGATAGGGTGGGTATAAATATATCGAGTTAACTCAACGCTTTATATCTCTTCTCCCCACCCCCTTGTTGTTGCAAATACAAAGTTCTAGGGCAGATGGGAATAAATACCAACCCCAGTTAATAAAGGAGTCCAGAAAGAATCTTATGAGACATTTAGGGTTACCAGTTAAATGGGGATGGGGGGAGGAATTCTGCCTGATCAGTTAAAGGTGCAGGCACTATGCTAGAGTGACCATATACAAAAGAAGGCAGGGCCCCTGCAACTTTAACTGTTGTGATGAAGAGGGAATTTCACCAGGAACTAATTGCATACAAAGGACACTGGCTGAAATTCCCTTTTCTCTACAACTGTTAGAGTTACATGAGCCCTGACCTGGATTTTATCTGGTCACCCTATCAGGGAGTGGGTAAGGAAGGGAAACGCGATTTCCCCAAGGCCATTAGAGTGGAGGGGGAAAATACACCATTTCCTCAGCCTTGGGGAAATTGCATTTCACCCCTCCCCACCACTGATGGCGGCCTCAAAGGCCCTGGTTAATGCCCCTATTGGGAATTTGCAATTGGGGGAATTCTGCACACACAAACCCCCGACTACTCCATGGTAATGGGTTTGTAAGGATTGCACTTACTTAAATTGACTTTATGAGGTGAGGTGGCTGATGGCTTTTTCTTGCTTTTTTTTTAAAAAAAAAATCCTGCAAAACCTATTTTAAAGCCCCAGCGCTTCCTTGATCATGAGGCTACATAGTCCTAACCCCCCCCCCCCCTTTTTGGAATAATCTGAACCCTGCAGCTACCTAGGAGAAATTAAAGTGGAGGGAGAGAAAGAAGTCTGAGGAGGCGGTTTGAATCTTTTGCTGCACTGAAGCTACTAAACTGCAGAAGCCAAAGGTTCCAGTTTTGGGGCAGTAAAATCAGGTCCCCTCTACAAGGATTCGCTTTTGCGCCTGGTTAGGCGATTATGCGCATAATCGCAGAAGTGCATTTACGCCTAATCCCTCTGCATGAGAGGCGGCGAGGGGCGGCGAAGCGCATTAACAAATATCCAAAATGTGCTTTACAAGTAGTTAATGCGCATAAGCACTTATTCACACAGTCAAAATGCACTTTAACGGCCGGAGCAAAATAAAACTCGCGATTTAACGTGCATTCTATAATGCGCATAATCGGAGAGAAAACGCGCCTCTACGCCCGATTTGTGCTCCGTTCTTGTAGAGGTAATTTTTTTTTTTTTGCGCCTTGAAAGAGCTTTAAATGCCTCTTGTAGAGGCACCCCCAGAGGCAATGCCAGTATTTCACAAGGAGCGCTTCCTGCCCTTCCCTCTCCCTCTTCAAATATCATTGCAAGCAAGCTCCCAAAAGTGGGGCATGAAAGAGCAGGAAAGTTGGAGGGAGAAAAAAAACAAGGAGCAGACTGTGGAAGGAAAAGAGGCAGTCTCCCCTCTAGTTTAAAAGGCTGGCGCATAATACCACACTCCCTAATGGTCTGCTAAGGAAGCAAGTCCTAAGGCCTCCTAGAAACCACAAGGCTACTGAGCTGAGAGGGAAGAAGCAGGCTTGTATTAAGGCAGATGATGGCAATTGGGGCTGCTCAGAAGATCCAGGGCCCATGCCCAGGTGGCCCACGCATAACAACTTCCCTGCTCACCCCTCTGCGCCTTTGCCTCGCGGTCTCCTCCTCCCTCTAGCCTCGCTATTTCCCCCACCTCTTTAACTCACTGTTTCTCCCCCTCCCAGCCTCTAGCCTCACTCTTTCTCTCCTCAAAAGGCTGTAGCTGCTAAGGGAAGCTCCTCCCTCTTGGCCCACATCATCTGCAATACATACTCTACCTTTTCTGTTTTCATTAGTTATTTACATTTGCATATCATCTTTTAACAGCGTTTTAAGGTGGTTACAGAGTAAAAAGGAAATGAGAATAGACCATTACAAAAACCTAAAACAACAACAATAAAACCTTAAATCTGGAAAACAAATTATTATTATTATTATTATTATTATTATTATTATTATTATTTCTGACCTGCCTCTCCCTCTGGATCGAGGCGGGGAACAACATCAATACCAACAATATAAAATACATAAACTGGTTAAAAGCCTATAAAATTAATACAAAATTAAAACAAGTACCAACAGCAGATATGGAGTAAAACATTCTGTTCAACAGAAGAATGTTTCCACTTGGTTCCAAAGCAAGCGAAGGAAACAACCAAATCTCCTAAGGGAGAGCATTCCGTAATTCCGGGGTCACTACTACTACAGAAAAGACCTGCCGCCTTGTGATGGCAAATGCACCTCGAAAGAGGACACTATTTGGAGCAAGTTCTTATTAGCTGATCTCATGGACAGGGGGAATGATATGTAACCTGGACCCTGGCTGTTTAGAGCTTAAGGCTACAATCCTAAACATGCTTACCAGGGAGTAAGGCCCAATGAACATAGTGGGATGTATTCTGAGTAATCATGTATAGGATTGCACTGTTCAAAGTTAAAATCAGAATTGGGCTTGCAAACAAACTGGAAACCAATGAAGTTGTTTTAGGATGGGTGAGTTGTTTGCAGTGGCTTACACCTGTCAATAACTCTGCATCAATTGAAGGTTCCGAACTGACTTCAAGGGTAGCATTACAGCAATCTGCTCTAGAAGTTACCAACCAAGTCCATGCAGGATTGTTGTAAGGATTACTGTGATAATGTATGCGAAGCGCTTTGAGCTCTGTTAAAAGCAAAGCTGCAATCCTATGTAGACCTAATTGGGAATAATAAATCCCACTTTACACCGTAGGGCTTAGAGCAGAGTAAACACACAAAGGCAATGGCTGCCAAGAATATTTCACGTGGCTTTTGAAATTATTTGATTCATATAGATTTTTTCACCAGACCTAACCCTGAAGGCTCAGGAAGTGGCAATATTTGAAAACGCATAATAATTATTTATAGGGAGATGGCTGTTTTGTTTGTTTGTTTTTCTTTTGCAAACATGGAGATTCTGGTCAGATTTATGCCTTGTATCAAATCATTACGAATGTGGAATGAAAAGCAGGGAATAACACTATGAAAGCGGTATGTGGAATGTGGATTGTTATCAGTGCAATACCGCTATAAAGCAGTAGTGTAGCCTCTGTAGGCACTTTGGGTGCTGGTGTTGTGATTGGTACTATTACTCTAGTGGGGAATGGAGCGACATCTAAATTAGACTGCCTCTGCTTAATAATGTTATCTGCCACATTCAAACATTTCTAACATTTAAAGTGAGCCAGATTAATTATGATTTCAGGGAAGATCCATACAAACCATTTGTCTGCCTCTCCTCTCTGTTTTGCAATGGCCAGCTGTTGAAAGCCGAGCATTATTAACTCCACTTATTTCAGTGCATGACATTCAGAGAATTTGTTACTATCAATACCCATGGCTTAGCAGTAGATAGGCTTTTGCTACCAAAAACACTTAGGAACTAGTAAAGGAACAGAAATCCCAAATGGATATTATTCAGAAGTACTAATTCACAGCAAATGTCAATTAACAGAAAGCCTTTCAAGGAAGCTTTTCTCAGCTGGTCCTGCTGTTTTTCAACCTGGATCCTAAACATATTCACTCAGAAAGAAAAAGTCCCACTGAAATCAATGGCACTTATTCCTTAGCAAATGTGTCTAGGCCTGCAGACATAAACAGTAATATAACTACCACAATATAAAACACTGTAAACTCCAATTATCCTCATATCAACTTAGTCCCAGCTACTACAAGGCAGCCCTGAGGACAAAAATTTTACAGGACTTTCTGAGCACTAGATTTTTTTTCTTTTCTTACAGCAAACACAAAAAGCACAGAAAAGTCAAAATGGTAGAGGCTGTGCCAGATTGCAGGGTTCAGCGTGGTGTGACACATATATGGGTTGGGTGGGTTGTACAATATACATGTATGAGAAATTCTGTATACTGTGTAAGGAATAAAAATTAATGGGTGAGGAGTATATATATCACACACACACACACACACACACACCATCAACAATGAACAAACTCCATTGTTCATTTTTATGAGTTTAAAACATTACAACAGCATATCTGTAACTTATTTTGTTATGGTTTAAACAGCGCTAAGGGCATACTGCCTTAGAAGAAGAGAGAATCATATTGATACACCACCTTTCTTCTGAGGTGCTGATGGTGACACCCTAAAATATAGTTTCGGGACACATCTTTGCAAAGCTGATTGTGGATAGATGAGAACTCCACATTTGCAGACCACCAGCCACACTGGGTAGCATACACAATGTTAATTCAATTGAGCTACACTATGACCCACTGAGGGACTTACCCAAGAGTAAGCCTCATAGCTAAATGGGGATTTGTATAGCCAAGCCTTCCCAGTCCAAGACCAACATTCTATCTGCTGTGCAACACTGGATCTCTTACTTTAGCTTACTTTTAAAAGGCTCCTTACATGATGGGATGGAACTAGAAGTTATTTGACTTCTGGGTGCACTTTTGTGAACAAACTTTCGATCAAATTTACAAGTAGTGTAAACAAGATGGTATTGTCCATTAAGGTATCAATTAGGGGTGTGCATCGGATCGGATCCGATCCACGATCCGAATCCGATCCGACCCAAAATCGGGAAAATCCGATCCGATCCGATCCGACCAACCTCCGATCCGATCCGATCCGATCCGATGAGGTCCGATCCGGATCGGACGCCATTTTGAATGCTTTTTCCCATAGCCAAGTATTGTTTTACAAAAACGCCTATAACTTTTTCATTTTTAAAGATAGAAGGATGAAACTTGGGGACATTGTAGACTGGTTAGGGATAGTTATCTGTGAGAAATTTCAGAAAGATTGGTGCATGCGTTTTGTGGCAATTAATTTTTTAATAAATACCCAGGAATGCTTATAACTTTGTCATTTTTAAAGTTACAAACATGAAACTTTGCCACATTGTAGGAGGTACCTTGGGACCTATGTGTGTGAAATTTCAGAAACATAGGTGCTTGCCTTGTGTGGCAATTAATTTTAGAAAAATAGGTAGTAGTGGGGTAAATACAGTTACGCCTCCCATTTTTTTATTTTTTAAGATACAAACAGGAAACTTGGGCACATTACAGATACCACTTGCCTTGATATGTGAGTGAAATTTCAGAAACATTGGAGCTTGCCTTGTGTGGCAATTAAGTTTTGAAACAATGAGGAAAGAAACACCTATAACTTTGTCATTTTTAAAGTTACACACATGAAACTTTGCCACATTGTAGGTGGTACCTTGGGACCTATGTGTGTAAAATTTCAGAAACATAGGTGCTTGCCTTGTGTGGCAATTAATTTTAGAAAAATGGGTAGTAGTGGGGTAAATACAGTTACGCCTCCCATTTTTTTAGTTTTGAAGATACAAACAGGAAACTTGGGCACATTACAGGGAACACTTCACTTGATATGTGTGTAAAATTTCAGAAACATTGGTGCTTGCCTGGTGTGGCAATTAATTTTTGAAACAATGAGGGATTCATTGGACAGCACTTGCCCATAAGGATTCATTGGACAGTACTTTCCCATAGGGAATCATTGCATTGCACTTTCCCATAGGGAATCATTGCATTGCACTTTCCCACTGAGAAATACAGTTATGCCTCCCACATTTTTATTTTTGAAGATACAAACAGGAAACTTGGGCACATTGTAGACTGGTTAGGGATAGTTATCTGTGAGAAATTTCAGAAAGATTGGTGCATGCGTTTTGTGGCAATTAATTTTTTAATAAATACCCAGGAATGCCTATAACTTTGTCATTTTTAAAGTTACACACATGAAACTTTGCCACATTGTAGGAGGTACCTTGGGACCTATGTGTGCTAAATTTCAAAAACGTAGGTGCTTGCCTTGTATGGCAATTAATTTTAGAAAAATGGGTAGTAGTGGGGTAAATACAGTTACGCCTCCCATTTTTTTATTTTTTAAGATACAAACAGGAAACATGGGCACATTACAGGGAACACTTCACTTGATAGGTGTGTAAAATTTCCGAAAGCTGGGTCCAGGCATGTGGTGGCAATTAATTTTTGAAACAATGAGGAAAGAAACGCCTATAACTTTTTTATTTTAAAAGTTAGAAGTCTGAACATTGCTCACTTTGTAGATGGGTTAGGGGTAGATATGTGTCAGAAATTTCAGAATGATAGGTCCAGGCATTTGATGGCTATGGAATTTTTAGATTAAATGTTTCAAAAAATGTTCCACAGAGGCCAGGTCTTCCTTTCCTCCCCCTCCCGCTTCCCGCGAAGAAAAGGAAACACTGTCTCGTCTCGATCCCTTTGATCCTTGCTAGTATCCATTACAGGGCTCGTGTCTGCTTTCCTACTTTCACTTTTTTACTCAAGCAGACACGAGCCCTGTAATGGATACTAGCAAGGATCAAAGGGATCGAGACGAGACAGTGTTTCCTTTTCTTCGCGGGAAGCGGGAGGGGGAGGAAAGGAAGACCTGGCCTCTGTAGAAATTTTTTTGAAACATGTAATTTAAAAATTCCATAGCCATCAAATGCCTGGACCTATCATTCTGAAATTTCTGACACATATCTACCCCTAACCCATCTACAAAGTGAGCAATGTTCAGACTTCTAACTTTTAAAATAAAAAAGTTATAGGCGTTTCTTTCCTCATTGTTTCAAAAATTAATTGCCACCACATGCCTGGACCCAGCTGTCTGAAATTTTACACACCTATCAAGTGAAGTGTTCCCTGTAATGTGCCCATGTTTCCTGTTTGTATCTTAAAAAATAAAAAAATGGGAGGCGTAACTGTATTTACCCCACTACTACCCATTTTTCTAAAATTAATTGCCATACAAGGCAAGCACCTACGTTTTTGAAATTTCACACACATAGGTCCCAAGGTACCACCTACAATGTGGCAAAGTTTCATGTGTGTAACTTTACAAATGACAAAGTTATAGGCATTCCTGGGTATTTATTAAAAAATTAATTGCCACACAAGGCAAGCACCTACGTTTCCGAAATTTCATACACATGGGTCCCAAGGTACCACCTACAATGTGGCAAAGTTTCATGTGTGTAACTTTAAAAATGACAAAGTTATAGGTGTTTCTTTCCTCATTGTTTCAAAAATTAATTGCCACACAAGGAAAGCTCCAATGTTTCTGAAATTTCACTCACATATCAAGGCAAGTGGTACCTGTAATGTGCCCAAGTTTCCTGTTTGTATCTTAAAAAATAAAAAAATGGGAGGCGTAACTGTATTTACCCCACTACTACCTATTTTTCTAAAATTAATTGCCACACAAGGCAAGCACCTATGTTTCTGAAATTTCACACACATAGGTCCCAAGGTACCTCCTACAATGTGGCAAAGTTTCATGTTTGTAACTTTAAAAATGACAAAGTTATAAGCATTCCTGGGTATTTATTAAAAAATTAATTGCCACAAAACGCATGCACCAATCTTTCTGAAATTTCTCACAGATAACTATCCCTAACCAGTCTACAATGTCCCCAAGTTTCATCCTTCTATCTTTAAAAATGAAAAAGTTATAGGCGTTTTTGTAAAACAATACTTGGCTATGGGAAAAAGCATTCAAAATGGCGTCCGATCCGGATCGGACATCTGGTCCGATCCGATCCGACCAGCCTCCGATCCGATCCGATCCGATCCGACCCCCCAGGTCCGATTCCGATCCGCTATCCGATCCGATCCGGGGGGTCAGTGCACATCCCTAGTATCAATTCCAATATGCTTGTATATCAATAGTATGTTTTTGTGATACTCCTCTGGTGCTGATCCTATGTCAAATGGGAGCCAAAGGAAAAAATATCTCCCAAAGGGGCTATTAAGTGTACAAAGTTTGGAACTGTCCTTTGTGAGTTAAAATTGCTCAAAGCCTGAGAAGACATCAAGTTTATAAAAAAGCAAGCAGTTGCAATTTGTGCTATAGTTAACTACTTAGATGGGAGTTTGAAATGCTCCCTTTTGATAGCCTTGTTAAGGCTTCTGGGACATTAGATATCTCTACAACGACTAGGGAGTCCATCCATTCTGTGGGTTCCTGAATCTTCTGTACGATCTGCTTCTATCTTTGTAAGCTCTTCCCCGAGCTTGTCATGAATGGCAAGTGGCACCTTTCTTCACACATGAATCAATGGCTTTATTTCTTTGGATGGTACGTTCACCTGGTAAGCAATGTTGAGATGTTGAAACCAATGTCTCGTATCCTGATCCTCATGGTCTTGAATGGCAAGC
Organism: Anniella stebbinsi; assembly: GCA_029215795.1. Lineage (NCBI taxonomy): Eukaryota > Metazoa > Chordata > Lepidosauria > Squamata > Anniellidae > Anniella > Anniella stebbinsi. The sequence goes on from JARDYH010000003.1 coordinate 98,364,937, forward strand.
ACCCTTTCAATCAGGTTAAGTTTCTCACATGCTGCTGTACCCAATATTGGAGTCACCTGGATAGGTCCTATAATAAATGGCAGTTTATACAAAATGTCCTTGTATTTGAGGCTGGCAATACCCGATCCCTTCACTGCTATATTGACCCCAGAGTATCCACTTATACTTCCATGGTTGTTGGGTGTACCTTTGGCCTAAATTGGAGTCTTTCATAAACTTGTTCATAAACTTTGAGGAGTATCACAAAAACATGTTATTCTACTACATTCCCATAAAAACTCCTCTTCCTGCACCTGTTTAACAGTATGTGTCTGGAGTTTATGTGTGAGATGCAGTATGCCAGAGCTGTAGCAGAACTTCCCAAATGTTTGGGACCATGCAACAAGGTTTCCTTCCTCCATTCTCAGGTGCTTCCTTAGATGGCTGCTGCGCTCTCTGGATTAGCTTATGTTGTTCATATTCTTGCTTGCTTAATACCTGGGCAGCCTCTTCAGATGACATCAGTTCTTTTCTTGAGTCCTCACAAGCTCTGCTGCTCTCTGTATCATCAGCATTTGTCCTAAGGTGAGGTCTTATTGCAGTCGCCATATTGCCATAGAGTCTGCTCCGTTTCCAAAGGCCTTGGTAAGAATTTTTAACTCTACGACATATTCCTCTATTCAGGTTCTTGGGTGGTGTTCTTCTTGCTCACAACGCACAACTGCCCCTGCTCTTGCTTCAGAAGTCTGGCCTCCACTTCTGATTCCATGCAATACGTTAGGGGCTCACTTACATAATGGTAACACAAAATAATAAATTAATATAACGTTTTATTGCCAAACAGATACAGGGCAGTTATCCAACACTGCATGCCTGCTAGTGAGACCCACAGGTTTGCTCACAGCCGTGTCCACTCCTCCATGGGTCATCTCTAAACTCCTATGCCTATGTTTTCTGTAAGAAAGTGTCTCCAAATTGCAACAGTTGTGATAAGTGTGTGAAAGTCTACGTAATACACTAATTGCAGATCGTTTGGGATTATACAGCAATAAGGGGAAGCCGGGGAACAGGGAGATCGCAGAAGGAGGTATGCTCCGTTCCCAAGCTGTTGTCATTCCTTCTATTTTGGGAGCTGCTCTGATCAGACCATTGGTTCATTTAACTCACTATTATCTGCTCTGATATTACACTAATATTTGCTTCTGACTTTCCTCACAAATCTAGTCTACCTTCTCTCTCTCATCCCTGCTTTACTTAAAAAAAAAGAAAACTCAGGGTTTCCATATTAGAAATGCGAGTTATACAACAGACCCCCAATTAGAAAGAAAAAAGCCCCTTGGATAAGATATAATATATATTTATTGGATAAAAAGCAAAATTTGCCTATTCAAAATTTACATAATCTTCCAGACTGCATGCATAGATGTCCTGTGTTTTGGATAATGTTCCATAATAACCCCATATTCACTTATTATTACTATATAATGAATTACCTGCTCTCTAGAATTCAAAATCCCAAACAGAAAACATGCTGAATAGCCAAAGAAGAAATACAGTGATATCTCCTATCCTGTCTGTTTCCCATCACTTATTTGCAGGCATGATGAATATAATACATTTTCTTGGCAATTTCCCCCATTATGGAGTAGAATGATAAAATGGGCTTAATTGCCTGATTCATACCAGGTCTAAAATTTCACCTTATAGACAGCAATCCTATACATGCTTACCTAGGAATAAACTGCATTGAACTCAGTGGGGCTTAATTCTGAGCAGACATGAATAGCACTAATATTTCCCCATCGACCTAACTGAAAACACACAAGAATATCCAATAGGACTAAAAAGAGATGTGATGGAAGTATGAAGTTCTGCTTTTGGTTCCCAGTCTTCTGCTGGGTTCACAGATCACACTAAGTCACCCCATGAATAAACCATGGAGGGTTGTTTGTTGCAGAACAGCCCATGGTATGCCCAACAGACGATCAGGCTTGCTATGGCTTCTCTCCTACTCCCTCAGTCCTTCAGCCCAGCTCCTGCACATATCCCAGGCACCTTTAGAACAAAACCCATCTTGTCTCCATATCCTGGCCCCTTCCTGCTCCAATCTCGACTCCCTTTCATTTGCCACCTTTTTTTACGCCCGTGTTTTAGGAGTACGCAAATGAGGTTGTATTTTTTTTTAAAAAAATCACCCCTCCATTCTTCCACAAGAGTGCACTTTCACCAGTCTAATATGTGTAGCCCTGCCCTATAATTTTCCTTGTATGTTTCAACTGTCAAAAGGAGCATCCAAGAGGAGTATGTAACATATAAGGACACTGAGAAGGCGAGACTGCAGATACGCTAATTTGTGCACAGTTCCCAAGGGCCAGTGGGAGCAGGGAGATAATACTAAGGGCAAGAAGGGACCCATTGAGGAGCACCAAAAAGGGGGTACTTGTCTCCCCCTCGTCAATGAAATCCTTTCCTAACCTTGCCTTGTCAATGAAATCTCCCTGCTGAAGCATAGTAACTGCAGCAGTAATTGCTCTGAGAACAAGCTGCAAAAAGTGGAGAGGAGCCAATATCTTCCCTTTCTGGACTTGCTGGAGACTCGGGGAAGTGTTGAATGGGAGGATAACACTGACATGTGTCAGTTCAACACTTATTAGCAAGAAGATTTCATTACCAGTGGGAGATATTGTATCCTCCCCGCTTTTGGTGCACCTATTCTCACTTCAGTGCTCCCTTTGACAGCTGAAACATACAAGGAAGTAGACAAGGCAAGGCTAAGCATATCATACAGACAAATCTGCATCGAGCTCCTTGCAATTCTAGTAGAAAAGGAGCCATCCATTTATTTTGTCCCCCAAATGATAAACCCTTTTGTGTCTGAAATGCATTGCACTTGTTCTGCAAACCTTTGGAAATAGTCCCTCTGGAGAATTAGTCAAAATATCTTTTACCCATACTTCAGGCTCAGATATATAGGTATAGGCCCCCTCCACAAGGATGCGCTTTTGCGCCCGGTTCCGCGATTATGCGCATTATCGCGGAGGCGCTTTTACTCCTAATCTCTCTGCACCGGAGGCGGCGAGAGGCGGCGAAGCGCATTAATTCATGTCCAAAAAGCGCTTTACAAGCAGTTAATGCGCGTAATTGCTTGTTCACACCGCGAAAATGCGCTTTAACGGCCGGAGCAAAATAAAAGTCGCTATTTAACGTGCGTTCGAAAATGCGCATTATCGGGGAGATAACGCGCCTGTACGCCCGTTTTGCGCTCCGTGCTTGTGGAGGTAAATTTTTTAATGAGCCTTCAAGGCTCATTAAACGTCTCGTGTGGAGGAGGCCATAGATAATGCAGATGACTGTGGATATTCTGTAATACTCAGCAAAACATAGTTTTTGCCTTCTCTTCACCTTGTTTTTTGGACTGTTCCCTCGTCAACTTGCTTTCTTAAGCCCCTAGCCACCTTTCCTGGGATCTTTTGCATATCTTGTCCTTATCAGGGATCAGAGCTGATATGGAAGCAGATCCATTTATGAAAGCCAGCCAGTGTCCTAAATTCCAGCCCCTTCCTCTATGTTAGGCTGACCATATGGAAAGGAGAACAGGGCTCATGTAACTTTAACAGTTGTAGAGAAAAGGGAATTTCAGCCAGTGTCATTTGTATGCAATTAGTTCGTGGTGAAATTCCTTCTTCATCACAACAGTTAAAGTTGCAGGGGCCCTGCCTTCTTTTGTATGTGGTCACTCTAGTATAGTGCCTGCAACTTTAACTGTTGTGATGAAGAGGGAATTTCACCAGGAACTAATTGCATACAAATGACACTGGCTGAAATTCCCTTTTCTCTACAACTGTTAAAGTTACATGAGCCCTATCCTCCTTTTCATATGGTCAGCCTACTCTATGTCGTTTGAACACAGGCAAGAGCTATAAAAGACACCAGGCCCAACCAGTTCATAAGCACCACTGCCTGCAGTGAATTAAGGGCCAAACTGCTGACTCTGTGTGTGAAGAGAAGTCCAAACTCAGGTGGTTTGGACAGGGTGTCTACCACATGGCCTTGAAGGAATGCCAGGGAAGGCATTCAAAAACACACACACCAAATGTCAAGGAAATGACTCAGAGGCTAGGCCTTGTAGTTGAAAGCCAGACTACACATATCATTTTCAGGAAGAAACAGCCGTTTTCTCTAGACGAATATCTAAAAGGTGGCCTAAAACCAGCACTCTTGGCAGAGTTCAACACTGCAGACCTTGAGGGAAGCTGTGATTTCTGCAAAAGATTAACTACCCAAGGCAATTGGTGCGTATTGGAGGGTGGGTGGTGATGATTGAATTAATTTATGTTTTCAGCATGGTGAAACGTAAGCGGAGAAAGGCAGTCGCATTTTGTGAATGTGCAAAAATGATCAGGTTGGATACCTTTATGAAAACAAAACATCTCTATAACATTCTCTCTATAGACAACCCAGATAATAAGGTTAAAGGCATCGTATTTTTGAAGAACTGCAGCAATATGAATCTGTTTTCACACTTTACAGATGGCAGTCCTCTATTAAAAGTTCTGTCAGAAGACAGCTCTCTGTTTGAAGGCATCCTCTGTTTCAGAGGTGGGCAATATAACGCGGCTTACATGCAGCTCATTCAGCCCTCCAGTGTGGTTCCTGCCACCACCCAAAATTCAAGGGGATTCCCCCCCAAACTTTTTTTAAAAGTTGTTTTAACAAAACCAAAATATACCGCTGGAGAAGCTATGGACTGCCAAAAGGGTCGAATTAGCATATTTGCAAGCTGTTTTTTTTACCCCTTTGGTGTACTGTAGTGACTATGGGATCCCAAAACAATAATAAGAAATGTATTTATTCCCCGCTCCCTGCTTTTGGCACCTGCAGTGGTCTGCGCGGCCCTCAGAGGGACCAGGGACGTGTGTATGTGTATGTGTGAAATGGCCCCTGGACCTCCCAAAATTGCCCATCCCTACTGTCCAGTCCAAATCCAGTTTAAAGATGAACTACAAGCAGAGAAAGCAGATCTAGCTTGAGTTTGCTCATCAATAGTCATCACCTGCAAAGCAGACTGAGTAGAAACACTTGGTCTCTGTCTTCCCCACTATGGTGACATGTGTTGCATTTCTATTTAATTTAGCAATTATTTGTAGTAATTATTTCTTAATTTGCATCAGTACATATAAATTAATTCTATGTAAATACATATCCCCTTTTGTCCTCTGTTTTGGTGATGGGTCAAGCCCTATTCAGATGTTCAATATGTACACAAAGTAAATGCGTGAAGAGGAGCACTCTAACCCTGCCCCTCTCCTTGCAAGTTTCCACCCTCCTGATCTTTCTGGGAGAGCCTTACGTGTCTGAGGATAGACACACTGAGTGCCTGAAAAGGGCTTAAATGGCCACCACAGGCTGTAGTGAAATCTAACAGTGGAGGCTGGTGGCTCCGATGTCAGTGAGGTGGTGAATCCGCTCTGTGTTTCAGCCACCAGCCTCCACTGGAATCTAAGGGTGCCTCTACGTGAGAGATTTAAAGCCCTTTCAAGTCTTATTAAAAATTTTACCTCTACAAGAGCGGAGCGCAAATCGGGGGTAGAGGCGCGTTTTCTCTCCGATTATGCGCATTATCAAATGCACGTTAAATAGCAAGTTTTCCTGCTCTGTGGCTGTTAAAGCGCATTTTGACCATGTAAACAAGCGATTCTCCGCATTTCAGCCACTTTAAAGCGTGTTTCAAACAACCAGTCAGGCCACCAGTTATGCGCTTAACCGCTTCCCGCGTATAGTCATTATCGTAACTGTGATTGTGAGAAGATGTGCATAATCGGACAACCAGGCGCCAAACCGAATTCTTGAAGAGGGGGCCTAAGTGTATCTTTAGTCTCTCCATTAGGTTGCTGCCACTGGCCATGTAATGGCAGAGGGATCAGTACTGCATAAGGCCCCTCAGCTCCAATTATCATAGAGTGATGAATGCATCTTTTAAGCCCCAATAGCAGCACATGAGTATCCCACAGCACAACATTTGGGAATCACTTTTCCAGATGGAAAATCTCCCCACTAGTGCAGGGGTAGGCAAACTCATATCCTCCAGATGTTTTGGAGTACAAGTCCCATCACACGTGAACAATATCCAGGCTGGCTGGGGCTGATGGGAATTGAAATCCAAAACATCTGGAGGTTGCCTAGTCCTGCACTAGGTTATCTAAAACCATTAGCACCCCTGCCAACAGAACAAAGAGAGCAGAATGAACAGACGCCTTGGGGATTGGGCATGACCGCTCTGTGACCCTAAGCATCTTTTTGCTTGTGCAAGTCTGTTTCCATTTTGCCATCTATAATGTATAGTTTCAGGAGCATTTCATTGTTCAAAGCACTGTAAAATGTATGAAGCTCCCTGAAAGGAAATAGGATGGCTAAGGTCAAAGTGGAGAGAGGTACTTCTATCTGTACTTCTGTTATTGTACAGAGATATTCAGGTCCCCTCTACAAGGATTCGCTTTTGCGCCTGGTTAGGCGATTATGCGCATAATCGCTGAAGCGCATTTACGCCTAATACCTCTGCACGAGAGGCAGCGAGAGGCGGCGAAGCGCATTAACGGATGACCAAAATGCGCTTTACAAGTAGTTAATGCTCATAAGCGCTTGTTCACATAGTCAAAATGCGCTTTAACGGCCAGAGCAAAATAAAACTCGCTGTTTAACGCACATTCGATAATGCGCATAATCGGAGAGAAAACGCGCCTCTACGCCCGATTTGCGCTCCGTTCTTGTAGAGGTAAATTTTTTAAGCACTTTGAAAGAGCTTTAAATGCCTCTTGTAGAGGCAGCCTCAGAAGAGTTTGAATTTGTAAGATCAGGATCCCTGCTTAGAGTGCAGAATATGGCTTTCACTGCAGAATCAGGTAGCTTCTACCAGTAATCAGTCTCTCTCTCTCTCTCTCTCTCTCTCTCTCTCTCTCTCTCTCTCTCGGGTGATCATATGAAGAGGAGGACAGGGCTCCTGTATCTTTAACAGTTGTATTGAAAAGGGAATTTCAGCAGGTGTCATCTGTATGCATGCAGCACCAGGTGGAATTCCCTCTTCATCACAACAGTTAAAGCTGCAGGAGCTATACTAGAGTGACTAGATACAGAAGAGGGCAGGGCCCCTGCAGCTTTAACTGTTGTGATGAAGAGGGGATTTCACCAGGTGCTGCATGCATACAAATTACACCTGTTGAATTTCCCTTTTCTTTACAACTGTTAAAGAAACAGGAGCCCTGTCCTCCGTTTCATATGGTCACACTTGTGTGTATGATTTCTCTCTGAGCATTGCTTCCAGCCATTTCCCATGGTCTTCAATTTCTGTAAAAATGTTTCCATCTATCCCATCCCTTTCCCCAACAATGCAACAATGCCCTTTTCAGTAGGGTGACCAGAGAAAATCTAGGTCAGGGCTCATGTAACTAACAGTTGTAGAGAAAAGGGCATTTCAGCCAGAGTCATTTGTATGCAATTAGTTCCTGGTGAAATTCCCTCTTCATCACAACAGTTAAAGTTGCAGGGGCCCTGCCTTCTTTTGTATCTGGTCACTCTAGTATAGTGCATGCAACTTTAACTGTTGTGATGAAGAGGGAATTTCACCAGGAACTAATTGCATACAAATGACACTGGCTGAAATTCCCTTTTCGCTACAAGTGTTAAAGTTACATGAGCCCTGACCTGGATTTTATCTGGTCAGGGCTCTACTTTTCAGGCTCTTTGCCAAATAATGGAAATCATGGTTTTATGCCACATTCTACTAGAAGTAGAGCCAAAGACATGTTTTAAGATCACAACTCACCGCAAGTCTTAAGGGTGGTTTGCTGAGGCTAAGCATTTGTAAAATTATTTCTGTAATGAGGACGACCAGATCCATACTCCACAGTGAGATTAAATGCAACCCTGTGCAGTACAGCTGTCTGGTGGAATCCAAGAGTTTAACCCTTTGTGAGAAGGCCGTGAGGCAGAGAGAGGGGGATGGTGAAGAGAAAGGCTGAGAGGTCCTGAGGGAAGGCATGGAAGTAGAGCAACACATCACTAGCCTTCTGCCCCACCCCCCAGTCACGATTTGGCACCTGCTTCATGGCCCACTACATATCAGTGACTGAGAAGCAGATGGGTGGGTATCATCCCCCCCCCCCCGCACTGTGTGTGCTGGACCCAACCCCAATCAGGGCTGTATGCACTTCCTCTAAAGAAAAGAAAAATATCAGATTTGGCAACACGCTACATAGGGCTTCTCTTCACAAGTGATTTATAGCTAGACTGACCAGATAAAATCCAGGTCAGGGCTCATGTAACTTTAACAGTTGTAGAGAAAAGGGGTTTTGTTTTGTTTTTTGCTTAATGTAGAGTCACCCACAGTTAACGTAAGGTGGAGTTTGATCCTCAGATCCTTTAGCTGGAGATTGCACCTCTGTCATTCCACTCTGAGCAGGATTAAACATTCAGCTAATGAAGCATATTGGAGCTATGTGTGATAGTTTGGTTTTTTTTTTAACCTACATGTAAGCACACGACTCCCCAGCTCAGATTGGGATGGTGGTGTTCCGGGAGGGAGGGTTAACCCCCCTCCCTGTTCACCCCCCTGAAATTCCAGCCCTGTCCCCCTGTGGTGAGGTTAAAAGAAGAAGAAGAAACCATCCACTGCAGTGAGTGATGGTGCGTTACAATTAAACAGGAGTGCTGGTGTTTAAATCTGTGAAATGTAGGAAGGTGTTTGACATCATCGGTGCACACACTTGATCATACTGTTTGATCTTTTGGAAAAACTAACATTTGACTTCTTCCTGTGATGCTCTTGTCTCTTTCTCTCCTAGAAGGACCAAACAACCATGTCAGAACCCTGATTTAGTGTCTGATATTGTAGCCTACTGAAGTTCTTAAGGCGGAACTGTACTGAGTTTGGCTTCATATAGAGTAGGCTGACCAGATAAAATCCAGGACAGGGCTCATGTAACTTTAACAGTTGTAGACAAAAGGGAATTTCAGCCAGTGTCATTTGTATGCAATTAGGTCCTGGTGATATTCCCTCTTCATCACAACTGTTAAAGGTGCAGGCACTATGCTAGAGTGACCATATACAAAATAAGGCAGGGCCCCTGCAACTTTAACTGTTGTGATGAAGAGGGAATTTCACCAGGACCTAATTGCATACAAATGACACTGGCTGAAATTCCCTTTTCTCTACAACTGTTAAAGTTACATGAGCCCTGACCTGGATTTTATCTGGTCACCCTAATATAGAGCCAAGTATCTGATTCATTATTCTCAGGAAACATAAATGTGTTCTTCCCTCCCCACTTTAATCAGTGAAAGTTTTATTTTGATGTGGCTACAAATAAGATCTTCCTTAATCTGATATGTAATTCATTCAAATAATCCCGTAGTTGGGACATCACATTAATCCCTTTTATTGAATAGAGTTGGGGGGTACGTGAGAGGATGAAGGGTTATGGAGCAGAGAAAGAGATTGGGAGTGAGTTTAAATAAAGGAAAATTCGGACCCGTTGCTACCATGTTTTCATCTATAGATAGCTTCCCAGCAATAAAGAGGAATGTTTCTTTTCCCTTTAAAATTTAATTGGAATTATTCCTTACTGTTGATGCCTAAATAAGAATACGAACATGCTTTTTTGCAGGAGAAGCTTTGGGAGTTAGAAAATGCTGTGTTGCCGAGGGACTTTTCTACTGTAAAGTAATAAACTTCTAGAAGCTAGGTCAAGTGGTTATTGAACCCAGTGTTTCAAGGAAGTTCTGCAGTTGTTTATGTTGATTCTGTCTCCATGGAACCCATCAGCACAAAACAGACAGAAAAACAATTGTAAAAAACAAAACCGGATGTAAATAGCTCTCTTTCCCACAATGTGCTAGAATCAGAGGGGTTTATCTGTGCATTAAGGCTTCACACACAGTAAACCAAATCCTTTTTACTGTTTATGAGAGTAACCAGTGCAGGCTGGTGGCCCTGATTTTGGTGGAGCTGTGAATCCATTCTGGGTTTCAGTCAGAACCAGTCAGAATTCTAATGGATCTATCCAAGTTGCTGAACCCATTTTAGGGCTAGGATTCAGCACTTCAGATAGCTTCTTTGGAGTTCTGGCTGGTCCTGACTAAACTGAGAATGGAATCATAGCCCCACCAAAATCAGAGCTACCAGTCTCCAGTAGCATTAATTGTCTGTGGATGAATGAAAGATTAACCACCACAACTCCCTACAAGACTGCGGTTTCCTTGTTTACCAGTACAATGGGAAGTATCTTGGGGGGCAGGACAGGTCCACAAAGGCATCTTTGTCTTATGGATACCTCTGTCCAGCTTACCTTAGCCAACCTTTTTGGCAAGGGCGCCTCCAGTCAAATCCATAAAATGATACAGGGCCACTCTGCACATTTGATGACACGGTGCCACTCTGCCCCCAATGCCTTGGGGAGATTTTGCCCCTAGTCTCCTGGACTAGAAAGGAGACCATCAGGTCCCACCAAGGTAAGCCACAAATTGCAGATGCTTCAGCCAGGTATGGACCTGTGCTGCAGGCAAGCTTCTCATGCCTTCCCCAGATTGGTAGGTATGCTGGCTGGGAATGATGGGAGTTGTGGTCCAACACATTTGGAGGTCACCAGGTCAGGGGAAGCTGCTTGGGGCTGCCTCTACAAGAGAGGTTTAAAGCTCTTTCAAGGCACTTAAAAAAATTTACCTCTACAAGAACGGAGCACAAATCGGGCATAGAGGCGCGTTATCTCTCCGATTATGTGCATTATCGAATGCGCGTTAAATAGCGAGTTTTATTTTGCTCCGGCCGTTAAAGCGCATTTTGACTATGTGAACAAGCGATTCTCCGCATTAACTACTTGAAAAGCGCATTTTGGTCATCCGTTAATGCGCTTCATCGCCTCTCGCCGCCTCTTGTGCAGAGGGATTAGGTGTAAATGCGCATAATCGCCTAACTGGGCACAAAAGCGAATCCTTGTAGAGGGGACCTTAGTCTATCCTGTGTCCTTTGCCTGGGGATCTATAATATGGAGGGGGGTGGAGAATCTTCCATTGGTTCTAATCCATAGAGCCAGAGCCATTTGTGGAAAAGGTCACCCTTTTCTCTCTCTCTCTTTCTTTCTGCCACTTGCCCTTCCTCTTTTTGTGAAAATTCCTAATGAATTGACCAAGCTATAAGGTTTTAAATCCTCTCTGTAAGTCAATGCATTGTCAAGTAAAGATAGTTTTGTGCAACTGATCCTCTATGCTTGATTTTGAGTCTTCTGGTGGAGCCTCTTCCCTACACACATACTGCTGGCTTCCTTCAGTAGCTACAAGCCTTTCACAGTCTAGAAGCAGCCATCTTTGGCTCAACCCAGAAAACTCAAATCAGGCCCAAATCAAAGCAGTGGAAACATGTAAATTGACGAACTGCCCCAACATCCCTTGCATCATTATAGGGGATTCAGGGACTAGGTTCACACTCTGCTGGTATAGGACCAGTATGAGATAGGCTGTTTCTACACCAGGCTGTTTACCTGGGATGGCCCCTGACTGGTCCCTGTGCGCCAATGGTGTGTATTAGGTACTTCCGGGATTGCCTTCCCTCCCTCCCTCCCTCCCTCTACACCCCTATGGTGTAGAAAGGGCCATCGTTTACATTACCTCCAACCTGACTGGACTCTGTGCCAAGAGAGAACCAAGATGGTGGCCCTGCCTCTCAATTTGCATGGCCACTTATGCAATGCCAGAGAGAGAGAGAGAGAGAGAGAGAGAGAGAGAGAGAGAATGCATCAACAAGAAAGAGGACAAAAGCAATTTGCATAATATTTGCATGTATTAGTTTACAAGTACTAGTTTACAAGTACAAATGCACATTTAGAGAAAATTATTGTAATTTAAATGCAAATACAGTTTCTTAGTGAGCCAGATTAAGACTGTGCTCAGGTGACCTAGGTGCCTGCCTGTTCAGTCTGCTGTCCAGAGGCTAACTGTTGATGGGCAACCATTCTTATGGCTCTTTACCTTTAAAATGGAATAGAGGACACCTTCAAATAGAGGATGGCCCTCTGGCAATCCTTCAAATAGAGGACTATTCTCTGTAAAAGGAGACACATGGCCACCTTACACCCTGTTTAATGGGTCTGGGCCCCAGCAATTGCCTGACTGCCAAATGCTAGTGCCAACCAAGCTGGTCCATATCCAATACTCTGTCCCAGAACAGCACACTGGTCTATACTTACTGTAATCACTGAAGAAAATACTGCTTAATTAGTTGCTGTTTTGGCAGTAATGCCCCCGTACAAGAGTGTCACATGCCAGCATCCCTTCTGTGAGATTTCTATATCCATATATAATAATTTGAGAAATATAAATAGATTTTTTTCCCCTGGCAGTTCTGGCTGCCTCCATTTGGAAATATGTTTGGCTGGGTTTTAACTGCTGCAGCTGAAGCTAGTACTTTCTCCTTCTGTGCACTTCTCTGCCTTTTCACCAAGCCAAATTTAAAAACACATACACAAGAGATACTCAATAGAGATACCGTGGGGAGTGGTGTTTATTTGTTAACTTCTTCTTCTGCAGAGCAGCAGGGGGTCCTAACAAAGTATTGCATGGCCTCCTTGTATTGCTCCAACATGGCCAAGAGTACGAGCAGATTTCAAAAAGCTGCTGCTAAAAGACATATCGATTTTCTTGCCAACAGCTATTGTGATTTACAGCAGGCCCTGAAGATTTGTAAGTTCAAGAAATGGGCAAGATCTGCTGTGTGGATAACAGACAGGAAATGTCTTCCCCGCCTTGGCTGAATGAGTCGAACAGAAACCATAGCCAAAATTTCATAGGCAGAGATATGTTTGGATTTGCTTGTACTAAAAATCAAGTTGCCTTCAGACAGAATAACAACTTAGGCAGGATTGGTTGGAGCTTTCAACTTCAAAGGCTCATTCGTGGAATTATCTCACTGACATTAACCTGAAGTGTGCCCAAGTCTTGGGTAGTATACCTCAAAAAACAAAAACAACCCCCCCCCAAAAAACAACAACAACCCAGGGCTTCATGTGTCTTTATATGATTCCCTGACTTGGCGTCCCAATACTCAAAGGATCCGTAGCCACAAAGTTATGTAGAGTTATGCAAACTAGCTCCAAAAGCATTCCACACTTGGCAGGCCTGTTGTCCTATACCGTTTGACAGCGTTAAACTCACTGGCACTGTGCGGAGAAATATGCAATGAAGGATGTTGATCAGCCAGGTTATCCACAGCTCTGTCCACGTAACTCCATTGGCAGGTTTCATTTTTCTCCATTTCTTACTGTAGGACAAATTTATACCTCACTTGTATGGCCCTTCAGGACAATAGAAAGGGAACAATTTTTGAATAGTCATTCCCTTTCAAGGAACCGTGGTAGCTGTAATTCTGTGACAGAGGCTAGGAATCTTTATCACAAAGTTCTCAGCACCCTCACCAAACTACAATTTCCAGGGTTCTTATGGGAAGTCATGGTGGTTAAAGTGGTAACTGAGGTAAACTGGAAGTGTAAACATTACTTCAAGAGAATTAACTTTGTCAAATCATCCAGTGATGTACTGTATATCATATTATTGGTAAACAGGGCATTGAGATTGAGAAACAGTAGTTCACCTAAGACCACCTAGATCATGTTGCAGATTATAGCACAGAACATGGTGCAATTGCTGTAAGACACTGAGAGGGGAGACGGTAGACCTGATATTTAGTGAAACACCTTTTTGTTTTTAATAATTGCATCTTTCATTGTTCTCAACTTAAGCAGCCACGTGCCTTCCAAATATGTTGGACTACAACTCCCAGAATTCCCCATCCAGCATAGTAGTGGTAGTCTAACACAGTGGAGGGCACTAGGTTGGGGAAGGCTTTAATTGTGTATCTAACGACTATTTTGTCTTTTCATTTTTTACTCTTGAGTAGGTACAGGGGATCCAATCCAGATCTAAATGCTCCCCCCCCCCCCCACACACACATACTAGGGTCCTGATTTCATTGAATAATTCCTAGACTAGGGTGGGGGGGGAAGACATAGCTGCTAGAAACATATTTCAGGTAATGTTGGTTTTGGTCCTATTAATGTATTTTGTTGAGCATCCACTTTCTCTCCACAGTGCCTAAAAGCAATGATATCCAAGGCGCACTGCAAAGTGAGAATGTGTATTTGCATGCACATCCCACTGAAAGCAATAGATACTGTACATAGGTGTGTGCACATTCTAATGAACATAGTATTCACAACTACAGTTTCTAAAAGCAAGGATATCCAAGGCAATGAGGCAGAAAACTCTATACAAATAAAGAGACACATTTTGTGTGACCCTGTTCTTTGTTAATTTTGCTGTCTGCTTAGTTCATGTCTCACCTCTGTTGACAGAACAGGGCACTTTTGCAAATTTGCACAGTAAGGTGTTTTGTTAATTAGAGAGCATAGTACTGTGGCGTAAAACAGAGAACACTAGACAGGGACTTAACTTAGAAATTCCTTGGCACAATTCATAGTAAAGACCAAAAATAAAGCTAAACAGAAAAGTGCTATTGCTTGTGACAGATTCCAACCATGCTGGAAGCTGGATATGTGTACGGCACGTAACAAATTATAATTACTTTGGTTTGGAGATTTTTAAGCAATGTGGAATGATAGAGCATGGCTCATGGTGCAAAGGAGTCACCAAGTCCCTTCAATTTCCTGTTAAGTGTGGTCTTCTCAACAGGATGTGCTGCACTCTCACTGCATTTGTAAATTGGATCCGATATTTTAAATGCAGATTTTTGTCAAACCAATCAGTGAGCGATGATTGTAATTTACGATACAAAGTTTGAGTGAATTGATAATATAATTATACTACCATTAAGTTTACTTTGCTTCCCAGCCCTGTCCTGCAAAGGTTTCTTAGATTGCACTTCAAGAGAGAAAACACCATTGCAATGGAAGGTATTCACCAACCTGGTCTTGCCAAGAAAGGGGGAAAAGACCAAGAACAAGGTGTGATGAGGGGAAAGACCAGCAGCAATTTTAGTCCTGAGCAAACTGGCTTTGAAGGTTTTACAGAGGCCACACCTTAACCCATTACCTGCTGTGTGGCCTATTGCTCTTCATAGGTGCTTGGTTGGTTCTCCCGTAGCTCTTCCCTTTGGCCAGAGCATGCTGCTGGAGCACTTATTGAATCCCTGCCTGATACCCTTCAGATCACAAATTCAACAAATCCCACCTGATTCAGTGTTGCTTACTTCCAAATATACTGGATTAGTGTTGTTGTTTTTAATTTCTGAACTATGTTACTATTTGATGGCTCTGATGTATCTTAATGTGTCTTATTCTGTACATATATTCTGAGGGCAATGCCCTAAAAGATGGCCTGCAAATATGTTAAATAAATAATAAATATAAGGTTAAGCTTCAGAGATGAGAGAGACAGGAGCTTCATTCATGCAGCCAAATTTTAGAGAATGAGAGAATCCACCATCTGTGAAAGCTGTGAGTAGGGTGTTTGTGGACCATCATGCCCTCAGACTGACAATCGGTTTCATAATATCTTAAGGGAAAAATGGCAACTTACACACTGCTTGTATTGATACAGAACAAAATGAGTTATCAAAACCTTCCATTAGTCATCTAATGATACCCTTGAGGCAAAACATTATGTAATCCTGAATAATCACAGATTTCTTTTGCTGTCATAAGAGGGAATCCTCTAAATTGTTAATGCTTTCAGAAATGGGGATGGCAGAACTGTGTGTCATTGTGGGAGACACAAGGAAAGGATGGTAAGCGTGCAATCCTATGGTTGTGCCTTCAGCAGACAGAAGTCTCCAATCTCAGAGGCTTCCACATATCCAATGCCCTCATGGGCTGCTGCCGGTAGAATAGGAGGAGCAGCAGAGGAGATTTTCACCTCTCTGACTTCGTTCCCCCTTCCCCCCACCCCTTTGAGTCCATCCAGAGTAGTCACACTGGCAGGTCTCTCCTCACCCCTCTCTTCCCTGCTCACCAGAACAGCCCCTAACAGAACTTTTCAAGGTCCCCCGAGGCTGCTTTTGTGCCCTCAGAAAGCACCTGGTGTCTCCCCCCCCCTGTGGCAACTACGAGGGATAGGATTCCAGAGTCCCCCTTCCCCCTTCCAAGGTTGTAGCAGGGTCTATGGCCTCAGAGGGGGGACTCTGAAGAATCCTACATTCTCTGGAGCACTCTCCCAAGACTGTAGGATCATTCTTTCTATCTCATACATAACCCCTTCTTAAACATCTGCTTCCTCCCCCCCCCCCTTGGAGGAATTCAGTATTATTATGGCGACTTCAACTATATAAAATTAGCATGATTACGAAATTATAAAAGAATTCCCACAAAAATACATTTTCTGGCCACATAACAGCAAATGAGTTCCTCATGGCTTTTTTGGGGGGGCGGTATGTTTTTTGGCAAGGCTTCAATAGGTATGAAGACTTATTGACTGGCTATTATCATATTATTATTTTGTTGCATGTATCCTGGCAGCATTTTTTTTTCATTTCAGTCATTTGGAATTAACTCCCCCAAACCCACCATCATTTATCAGCATCATGCGGGTGTCCTTTATTCCTACAGGAAATTCCCATTAAAAGGAGAACTCCAAACATTTGTTCTGGGTTTGTTCTTTTAGAGCGCACATTTTGCACTCATTACATGACATGACAGACCAGGCAGAAGAACAAAAAACAATATACAAACAAGTGAGCTCTGGGGAGAGAGAGAGAGAGAGAGAGATCTGAAAGGACATGCAGGTCTTAAGAACATAGGAAGCTGCCTTCTACCAGGCCTTGATCATGATGCCATCTACGCCAGCATTGCCTTCTCTGATTGGCAGCAGCCCTCTGGGGTCTCAGGCAGAAGACTTTCCAAGCACCTGCCAGAACTTCACACCATCACTTACTCCACTGGCTTTCAAACAGTGTTCAGAGGAACCAGCTCCGATTTCAGTGGGGCTGTAAATCCATTCTGGGCTACAGTTAGTACAAGACAGAACTCAAAAGGAACTATCCAAGATGCTGGACCCCAGCCTCCAAATAGTTGGATTGTTCCTTCAGCGTTCTGGCTGGTTCTAACTGAAACCTAGAGTGGATTCACTGCCCAGCAGCCTCCCCTGATTATCGCATGGGGTTTTATGATATAACTCCCCTTGCAGTATTTGAAATGAATAGAAATTTGTCCACCATTACAGATCTTCCACTGCAATGTGCAAAACCACAGGAATATGTTTTGGCTGTGTTGTAAAATCCACACCCGGTTTGTGCAGAGAGACAGAGAGGCTAGTGCCTTGGGCCGATTGAGCATTTAATGTAGAACATGTCCCAGAGTCTTCGGCAATGCGCAGGGATTCCATGCTGGTTGTCTCACTCAAAGATGTTCCTCAGTAGGCAAATCAATCTGAAAGTTTCCCTTGAAGGTAGAATGCCCTTTGTTGTCCTACTGCAAGCCTGTTTTAGCATCCATGTACAAAGAACTACGGTCTCCTTCCAAGGTCATGTCAGGGAATGGGTGTTAAGAGTGCCGCCCTCAGCAGCCCACTTTCAGATTGGGAGAGGCATAAAACCCTCCTGGGAATGTGCTAATAGGATAGTACAAGGCAGCTTCTAAGATTTCTGTGCTGGTGATAGGCAGATGGCCAGTGGTGTAGTGGAGCCAGGGCTCTCAGGATCAAAGCCCTAGGACTTTTTGATTAGCAGGGAGGCTGATGTCATCTGCCACCCCTCTCAGACTTCCCTGTTCCTCTGAGTTTAGTTGCAATCCTCAGTAGCTGGGGAGGGGTGGGGGCAAACAGATTTTCACAGTAACAATATATAGTTGGGAGCTATCTGTGTTGCATTTCAAAATATTTCAATGTGGACTGATCTTGAATGAAAATTAAGATCCACTAGCTTCCCAAAAGACCTGCTCCTGAAGGAAATGAAAACTGCTAGAACTTGTTTGTTGACTTTGAGATAAAATATCTCATCATGGTAATGGAAAAGAAACTCCTGGAAAATCTTGAGCTGGTGGTCTTATGCTGTTTGGGACTTTAAAAATACCAGAGTGTGGGGCAGGAAGGAAGCATGATCATCCATGTTGCCCTCCTCTGAACACACTCCAGCTTGTCTGCATCCTTCTTGAAGTGTGGTGCCCAGAACTGTGCACAGTACTAGGGTGACCATATTTTGGGAACCAAAAAGGAGGACAGCATGGCCAGCCCTCAAGGAGGTGCCCATCCTGACATGACCGCCCCCAAGGGGGCATGGCCTTGGTTACATGTTCTACAGCTCACAATTCAGACAAACCTGTTCTACATAATATCTTAATGTTAAAATCACTAAAATTAAGAACAAGTGAGATATTCAATGTAGCTGAAATTAACTTCTACCTTTGTAGCTTTTGCTGTACTTTGAAGCTTTTGCTACACTATGTGTGGTACAGTCTCCCCCTCCTTCAAATATCTTTTCTTAATGCATGTCCTTCACTGGATGATCATAGTCTCACATTTCCTAACATTTAACACTCTTTCCCCATCACCTTTCTCATAGCCATTTTAAATCAGGATCCATACTCACAGATTCAGCACACTATCACTTTACAAATGAAGCAGTTGACAATATTGGATCAGACTAAAGGCCCATCTAGTCCAGCATTCTGTTCACACAGTGGTCAACCAGCCGCCTGTAGGAAGCTCAACTAGGACTGGAGTAGAATAGCAACCTCTGATTCTGGAGATGATATGACTTGTAGCAATTGCTAGCCTTATCCAACATGAATTTGTCTCATCATCTTATAAAGCCATTCAAATCCACCAGGGGAAGAGCCTTCAGTGTGGTGGCTCCCATCCTATGGAATTCCTTGCCTCTGGAGATCAGGCAGGCAACAACTTTGTTTTCCTTCCAGCACCTCCTGAAAATATCATTGTTCCAGGAAGCCTTCCCTTAATGAACAGCTGTGGTTTATTTTGCACTTGGTTTCTTTTTTTCTTTTTTTTAAATACTTTTAATGTGTTTTTATTCTGTTTTTATTCTTCTTTATTTTGTCCACCGCTCCAAAATTCTGAATGGGAAGGGGTACATAAATATTGTAAATAAATAAATAAATAAATAAAGTTGCCAACCATTATTACATCTTGTGCTAGGCTGCCTCTACACCAGACGTTTAAAGCTCTTTGAAGTCTCATTAAAATTTTTACCTCTACAAGAACGGAGCGCAAATCGGGCATAGAGGCGCTTTTTCTGTCCAATTATGTGCATTATCGGATGCGCATTAAATAGCGAGTTTTATTTTGCTCCAGCCGTTAAAGCGCATTTTGATTATGTGAACAAGCGATTCCCCGCATTAACTACTTGTAAAGCGCATTTGAAACAACCGGTAAGGTCACCTGTTGAGTGCTCAATTACCTCCTGCATACAAGCATTTATGATAAAGCGCTTCAGCGATTATGCGCATAATCGGCTAACCAGGCGTCAAACGGAATCCATCTAGAAGGGGTCCTAGTCAGTTCCATAGTTTTCAAGATATGCTGTGTGTGGAAGTATTTCCTTTTGTCTGTGCTGAATTTCCTACCATTAGGGTGACCATATTTTGGGAACCAAAAAGGAGGACAGCATGGCCAGCCCTCAAGGAGGTGCCCATCCTGACATGACCGCCCCCAAGGGGGCATGGCCTTGGTTACATGTTCTACAGCTCACAATTCAGACAAACCTGTTCTACATAATATCTTAATGTTAAAATCACTAAAATTAAGAGCAAGTGAGACATTCAATGTAGCTGAAATTAACTTCTACCTTTGTAGCTTTTGCTGTACTTTGAAGCTTTTGCTGCACTATGTGTGGTACAGTCTCCCCCTCCTTCAAATATCTTTTCTTAATGCATGTCCTTCACTGGATGATCATAGTCTCACATTTCCTAACATTTAACACTCTTTCCCCATCACCTTTCTCATAACCATTTTAAGTCAGGATCCATACTCACAGATTCAGCACACTATCACTTTACAAATGAAGCAGTTGACAAGTGCAGAAAAATCTAGTACAACCTAGCATTCAGAAAGGGTATTACCCTGCGAAGGTTAGCCATGGAACAAAATGACTAAAGGCTCATTGCAGCCACTTCCAAATAGCATCTCTTAGCTTGTTTCAACTTCTGGTTTATCAATGAGAAACTATCACAATGCTAGACAAGGATTTTCCCTCCTTTTTTTCCAAATACCTCCTGAATTTACAATGCCTCAGTGTGCAGAGAACAGAAATCCCAATCTGGGACCCAAAGGAAACTGCCCAAAGAAACCTCAGAAACAAGTCCCATTGATTTCAATAAAGCCTACTCCCAGATAAATGAATATAGGATTGCAGCCTTAAATGAAGGTGCTTACAGGGCCATTAGTATTTTATTGCTGTTCATGATAAATCTTCACTGTGATAGAAAATATGTTTACTCAGAAGTCCCATTGACTGCAATAGGCCCTGCAATCCCAAAGTGTTAACATAAACATAATTATAGGCTGACCATATGAAAAGGAGGACAGGGCTCATGTAACTTTAACAGTTGTAGAGAAAAGGGAATTTCAGCCAGTGTCATTTGTACGCAATTAGTTCCTGGTGAAATTCCCTCTTCATCACAACAGTTAAAGTTGCAGGCACTATACTAGAGTGACCATATACAAAAGAAGGCAGGGCCCCTGCAACTTCAACTCTTGTGATGAAGAGGGAATTTCACCAGGAACTAATTGCATACAAATTACACTGGCTGAAATTACCTCTTCTCTACAACTGTTAAAGTTATATGAGCCCTGTCCTCCTTTTCATATGGTCAGCCTACATAATTATAAACACAAACAGGATCATTGACAGAGAAGGGAGGGAAGTTGTTAGGAGGGGGAGGGTTCTGCAGTTGTGGAGCAAGTTGTCAGTCACAAACAAGATGAACATAGGTGGTGAGCGTTCAAGGTGCCACAAGACAGTTTGTAGCTTTTGCACACAAATTACCTTGCCCCCTAGTCCAGACATTGCTGCTCACATCCCTTTTGCGCAGCAAAACCTGGGCTGGCTTAGAAGGAGCAACAAATGAGGAAGGCCTCTGGCACTCCATTGAACGTGTCAGCAGCCAATGTACCTGCTCACCCCTTGCAAGCAGCCTCACTGACTATGGCCCCCTCCACAAGGATGCGCTTTTGCGCCCGGTTCGGGGATTATGCGCATTATCGCGGAGGCGCATTTACGCCTAATCCCTCTGCACGGGAGGCGGCGAGAGGCGGCGAAGCGCATTAATTGATGTCCAAAAAGCGCTTTAGAAGACGTTAATGCGCATAATCGCTTGTTCACACGGCGAAAATGCGCTTTAGCGGCCGGAGCAAAATAAAAGTCGCTATTTAACGCGCATTCGAAAATGCGCATTATCGGGGAGATAACGCGCCTGTACGCCCGTTTTGCGCTCCGCTGGTGTGGAGGTAAAATTTATAATGAGCCTTCAAGGCTCATTAAACGTCTCGTGTGGAGGAGGCCTTAGATGACAAAATGCAGTGTTTGGCTGCTGGGCACCTCCTGCTGCCCAGTCAAGCACCAGCTTACAATGGTATTGTTAAGCAATTTTGGATGCTGGACATAATGGTCTTATGCCGGCCCCCTTTATATCTTAAAATGCATCACTTCAGTTCCACATTCCACAGCTTCTACATTTCTTATGTTAGAGCAATAATAATAATAATAATAATAATAATGGCAACCCTGTTTAAAAAATTAATGTTTCCATATATGTGCAGAGTTTCACATTTTAAACTCACTTAAGGTGCAACCCTATGCATGGTTAGAAAGAAAAAAATCCTGCAGTTCTCAGCATACTCCAGCCAGACATGCTGGCTAGGGGATTCTAGGAGTTATAGGACTTTTTCTGTTTAAACATGAATAGGATTGTGCCTTTAACTCATGAATACATGAATCAAATAGGATTTCCTTCTGCTGTGGAACACACTTACTTAGGAGTAAGCACCATTGTCCTGTCTTTTCTTCACCTTCCCTTCTTTTTCAGGCTGAATCCTATGCACATTTAAATCAGAGTAAATCCTATTGATCTCAGTGGGACTTACTTCAAAGTAGACAGCCTTAGGATTGTGCTGTAGCTCTGTTTTTAAGGTGACACAAGATACACACATACCATGTTTACCAAAAGAATGGCTTGCTGGTTACTACATCATATCTGCTTGAAAAAGGGGGGTTGGACACCTTAAAATAAGCAAGGGCAGATAGGATTTGTTTCAGAAAGCATTCCTCCCCCTTCCCCTTTTTAGTGATCCCATGCAGGGTTACTCAAAAGTAAGCCTCGCAGAGGCAAAGCACAATGTGGCTCCCTCCCCAAGAAGTGTGGTTAGGTAGTATCCAATGTCAGGCCTATGTAGAGTAGATCCATTGAAATGAATGAGACTTAAGTTACTTACAACTAATTTAACTCCCATTCTTTTCAATAGGTCTGTTTACGTATGACTAACATTGGATACTACCTGTTGTTGAGAACACATTTCTTTCTGTTTTTCTACCCCTTACATTAAAGCTGCAGATCATAAATGGATAGAAAAACTGAAAGTAAATGTGTTCTCAAATGGACATCCATGTATCTTTTAGTTTCATACCAGAGAAATGTTTTTAAGGGACCTAGTTTTTTCTCTGTAAATTCAAAATATACATACACACACACAAAGCTTATATGGTTTTACATCTTTTAAAGCCGCTACCTGAAGAGGTGTCCTTTTTCTTTTTTGGAGACCCAGGCGCTCTGTGGCTGGGAGTCGGTGGACAACAACAAGGTGGGCTGCGCTGGCTGGGTCAAGGAAGCCCAGACATGGCCCCCCAAAAGTCAAGCTTCTTGCGTACATGAGGCGGCTGAAGAAATGCCGGCTGGAGCAGAGCATGTCTGGGCATGCCCTCCAAATCAACCAATTCTCTCCCCCCCCTCTCTCTCCCCCTCCCTTCTTTCTTTTTTAAATTTACCCCCATTTTTTGGTTCTCTTATTCTCACACTTCTAAAAACATTGATTTTTTTTTAAAAAATAAGATAAAATTAAAAACGCACCCTACCTACACAGACAAGGAAATTCCACACCCTGAATAAGGCCCAGGCGCGAGAGAGGAGGACAGGGTAGGGGCAGCCAAGCAGTGTGCAGTCCCAGGCAGGAGAAAGACCTACAGCAGCTGAGTCAAAAGCATGGGCAGGGCAGCTAGAGCCCAGGCGAGAGGGAGGAGGCTGCTAGGGCAGCCAAGTAGCATGCACGCCAGGGCTGAGGAATGTGCTGCCCAGGCAGATGGGGAGGGAACACATGGTGCCCCTGCCGCAGACATGCTTGTCCTGCCGCCGCCGCCACTCCCATGCCGACATATGCCTCCTTGTGGATAAGCACTGGGTAGGGGTGGGGGGGGGGCAGAGGCCCTAACTTGGAAATGCCCAAATGAGCCTCTCTCATGCCGCATAGCACCTATCCGGGCTCCTCGTGCGTCGTCGCAATGACGACAAGCCCAGGGGAGCCCACACCCAGCACAGAAGAGGCGGCAGAGGCCCGAAACCGGAAGTGAGCAAATCCGCCTCTCCCGCCTGGACATCCGGGCTCCTCGGGGCTTGTTTCCATTGCGACAGCCCACGGGGAGGCCGGGTAAGTGCTGGGCAGTGCGGGAGAGACGGATTTGGGCACTTCCGGGTTCGGGCCTGTGCCGCCTCTTCTGCGCTGGATCTGGGCTCCTCGTGAGTCGTTGCAATGGCGACAAGCACCGGGGAGCCCAGACACAGCACAGAAGAGGCGGCAGAGGCCCGAAATCGTCCTCTCAGGCCTGGACATGATGGAAATTCAGAAAAAATCCCCCCGGACGTCATTTTGCCCCCCAAATTACTGACAGGTCCGGGGGGATCCGGACGTCTGGTCACTCTACACAATACTCAAGATGGGGCCTAACCAGTACCGAATAGAAGGGAACCAGTACCTCACACGATTTGGAAGCTATACTTCTATTAATGCAGCCCAAAATAGCATTTGCTTCCATGATTTCATAGAGATAATAGACAGTGGTTCTGAGAGTTCTTCTGCCAGCTCCTTTATTACTCTATGATGCAGTTTGTCAGGCCCTGGAGATTTGAACTCGTTCAAAGAAAGTAGGTGCCCCTTGACCATTTTTTTTTATCAATCTCAAACTGCAATCCTGCCTCTTCAGCTTGTACTTTACTTTCTTCAGGGAGGTCAAAGACCCGCTTTTGGGAGAAGACTGAGCCAAAGTAGGAATTGAGGACTTCGGCCTATTTTTTTGTCGTCTGTTACCAATTTGCCATCCTTATTAAGTAGTTGAACCACCATTTCTTTCCTCTGTCTTTTTCTATTCACGTATCTGAAGAAAGACTTTTTATAAAACCCTGGCTGTTTTATACTGTAGTTTAAATTATGTTTTTATACTGTTGTTTTTTTATATTTTGAATGGTTTTTATGGTTTTAATTTTTGTAAACCCCCCAGAGAGCTTCGGCTATTGGGCAGTATAAAAGTGCAGCAAATGAATAAATATATAAATAAAATATTGCTTTTAGTGTCTCTCACTAGCCTCAGCTCATTCTCAGCTTTAGCCTTCCTGACACCATTCTGACACTTCTGTGCTACTTGTTTGTACTCTTCTTTTGTAGCCTGGCCTTCCTTCTACTTCCTATATGTATCCTTTTTTATTTTCAGGACATCTCTAAGCTTTTTATGGAACCACATTGGTTTCTTCTGTTGCCTTCTATCTTTTTTCCTTGTTGCAATTGTTTGTAATTGGGCCTTTAAAATTTCCTTTTTTAAAAACTCCCACCCATCTTGGACTCCTTTTCTCACTAGGGTCATTTGCCATGGGACCTTACTTACCATAGTTCTGAGTTGATTAAAATCGGCTTTCCTAAAATCCAGAGTACGTGTATGGCTACACTCAGCTTTGGCTTCCTTTAAAATCAAGAACTAAAGTATGATGTGGTCACTTTCCTCCAGAGTTCCTGTAAGTGCCACTTTATCCACTAAGTCATCCCTATTGGTCAGTATCAAGACAAGGATAGCTGTTCCTCTAGTTCCTTCCTCTACTTTCTGTAGGAGAAAATTATCAGCCACACATGTCAGGAATTTCTTGGTGGGGCTACTTGTGGCAGAATTTTTCTCCCAACAGATATCAGGGTAATTGAAGCCCCCCATTACTACTACATCAGATTTCCTTGATACACTGGCAATTTGCTTTTCAAAAGTTTCATCCTTGTCTTCTCCTTGATCAGGTGGTCGGTAGTAGACACCGACTATCATACTCATGATATATAGTCACATTGTGTAAAACAGCCTTTCCCAACCTGGTGTCTTCCAGATGTGTTGGACTGCAACCCCTTGTCATGGTAAAATATGTTCAGTTGTACAACAACAACACATCAACATGTTAAAGAAAAAGTGAGGCTAGAACCTTTCTGCTTGACATGCTAGGTTTGTAGGTTTGGGAGACTTTCCGTTTAAATTCAAACACCTGAACTCCAATTTGCAGCCTGAAGTAGTGCCGTCACTACATTGTATGGAGCTGATGGTCATGGATGTCAGGTCTTCAGGAGACTGAGGTAGAGTTTACATGATCAAAAGTGTGCCAGGTACAAAATCAAATGGAGAATAGATACGTCGTTTCCTTCCCCCCCTTTCAGAATGTGATTTATGTATTTTTTTTAACAGAATCCTTGGGTTCCCACTATCTGTCCACTCAGAAGTAAGTACCAGAAGGACATACTATTGAGTTACTCCCAGGTTAAGTGGGACTGCAGGCCGAATCTCCTGCCTACCGGCCCTACAAGAACAGTTGAGGAAGTTTACAACATACTTGTAATATAAAAAATATAGCCAAAATGAAACTATTTCAGTAATTTTAAAGAACACACTTGTGGAACAACCATAATGAAATCAGATTGAATAGTGATAGTTAACCAAAGGCTAATCTATACAGAAAAAGTCTTAGCCAACCTATGAAAGTGTGCAAGCAGGTGAGCCTGAAATAATGACTTAGGCAATTGAGTCCCACAAGGAGAACAACAACAGTGAGAATGCCCTGCTCTTCTTGCCACAGAAGGCACTCAGAGAAGAACATTGGCATCTTTGTGGGCTCTCCCTCAAGTAATCTCGCAGACTTCACACCACAGTTCACATATGTTACAGTATAGATATATCTATGTCTATGTCTATATCAGGTAAATTAAAATGAAATGATAGCATTTAATACAGAAAGCCGATACCTATTGCTTATGTGCATCAAGCCGTATGCAAGATTGCCTTGTTGTCCAATTACCTGCTAAAAACCTGAGCAGGGTAAGAAGCATACCACGGGCAAATGATTTGGATCTGTTTTGAAGTCAGGTGCAGAGTTATCATTTTTCATTTCCTTTTATACCTGAACAGCTAAGAAAGAGAATATTAAAGTAGGAAGGTGAGAACATGCACTCTTTAATATTGGGTACATTTGAAATCTTTTTTCCCCTTTCATGTATTAATCACTGCATTCTAAAATGTCTCCCTCCCTCCCTCTCTCCCCCCTCTCTTTGTGTGTGTGTGTGTGTGCTTATAATTGTAGCTTTAAAAAATCAAGGTTGAGTTTTACATAGAACAGCCATCCTTGAAGTGATGCCCTCCAGATGTTTTGGACTATAACTCCTATTATCATTGACCATTGGCCATGGTGGCTGGGATTGGTGGGAGTTAATAGTCTAAAATATATGGAGGGCACCACATTAGATAAGGCTTCATAGAACATATTCATTAAACAAAAAACCTACGGTTTACAAAAACAATGTTAAGGCTCTACAGTTTCCAACCAAGCACCAAAAAGCAAGGAAATTGGGAGTGACTTGCAATGATGGGAGTTGTAGTCCAACAAAAAAAGAGAAGTAGGTGGCCCTAAGTTGTTCGTCATCAGTTTTCCACAACCCCAGTCACTTCTGCATATCATATTCTCCATCCTGTCCTCATGGTTTATCTGCTTTGGGAGAATGAGAATTTCACTTGCACTTTCTGCCTCCTTAGGGAGGATGTGGCGTTAAGGCTTGGGAGCCTTAACTCCCAATTCCCCTGCTTTTTGGTGCTTGGTTGGAAACTGTAGAGCCTTAACATTGTTTTTGTAAACCGTAGGTTTTTTGTTTAATTAATTTCATGGCTTTGTGTAACGGATGACTGGATATTATACAGCGTCAGCCAGGATGTTACACCATCTTGACATCCAATATAAAATCAAAGCTAGTGTTATGCGTTGAACTCACTTTTAAAATGAAGAAATCAACCAAAATGCTTGCATCTCCCTCATTTTTAAAGATAAAGAAATGAAACCTGGCATCATGGTAGCTTTGAAGTAGGGATATAGCTATGTCAAGTTGGAAGCAGATCTGTTTATGCCTTGAGTTTTAGGAATTTTTTAAACTTCAAACCCAATACTCCTCTTTGGGGTCTAGGGCCTTGAGCAGTACAAGTTTTAAAAATGAAATTAAAGATTAAGAGATAAAACTTGGCACCATGGTAGCTCTGAAGTAGGGATTGAGCCATGCCAAGTTGGAAGCAGATCCGTTCATCCCTTGATTTTTAGGAATTTTAAAAACTTCAATTTAATTTTTTTAATTTATTAAAATGCTTACAATTGCATGGTAGCTCTTAAGTAGGGATTGAGCCATGCCAAGTTGGAAGCAGATCTGTTTATGCCTTGAGTTTTAGGAATTTTTAAAACTTCAAACCCAATACTCCTCTTTGGGGTCTAGGGCCTTGAGCAGTACATTAAAAAAAAAAGAAAGAAAGTAAAGATGAAGAGATGAAACTTGGCACCATGGTACCTCTTAAGTAAGGCTTTAGCCATGCCAAGTTGAAAGCAGATTGGTTGAATTTTAGAAAAAAAATTGAAGTCAAACTTTAAAAAAAAATATCCTAAAAATTAAGGCACGAACCGATCTGCTTCCAACTTGGCATGGCTCAATTCTAGGGTGACCACTAGGGTGTGGCCTAGTGGCTAAAGTGTTGGACTGGGAGCTGGGAGATCTGGGTTCTACTCCCCACTTGGCCATGGAAACCCATTGGGTGACTTTGGGCCAGTCGCAGACTCTCAGCCCAGCCCACCTCACAGGGTTGCTGTTGTGAGGATAAAATGGAGATGAGGAGGATTATGTATGCCGCCTTGGGTTTCTTGGAGGAAAAAAGGTGGGATATAAATGCAATAATAAATAATAATAATAAACTGTCAGGATTTCCCCAGATTTCTCCTGGTTTTTGTTCTATCCTCAGTGTCAGGGGGGATTTTATGCAATAGTCTATAATGACCTGGAATTACACACTTTCCCCTTTAAGGCCAACATTAGCATGGCAGGGAGGAATGACATGCTTTCTGGAGGTGTGTCATTCTCTCCCACTGCTCCAATCAAGGCTTTAAAAGGGAAAAACGTGTCATTCCCAGGCATTATAGAAAAGGGCCTGATTGGAGCAGTGAGGTGGGGTGAGAATGACATGCTTTCCCCTCCTCCGCTCCAATTGGGGACTTTAAGGTGGCCCCAGAAAGCCATTTTCCTGCCCCCCACTAGGTGTCATCTCTTTTGGTTTCCCAGATATGGTCACCCTACTCAGCTCTTGCACAGGCTGCATTTCCATCCTTAGATATTTACTCAAAAGTAAGACCCATTGAATTTCCTTGGTTCTTGAACAGCAACACACTTGCTTTTAGATTTGCCAGTCTCAGCATTCTATGTATGCTATGAACGCCTGCTCTGTCTGTCCCTATAGTTTCCTGCAAGGCCTAGCCAGGGGAAGCCAGTAAATTAAACCCAGGGGTGGAGGGTGGGATTCCCTCAAGTTCATCTGACAGCAGGTGCTATAGAACATGGACCTTCCAGGAGTGTTGAGGCTGGATTTCTGGCAGACCCAGCCAGGCAACTTTATGGCCTGTTAGTCCCTCCATTTGGTAGCCTGCAGAGCACCTGCCTCATAAAGCAAATGGCCACATGAGAACTATTATTATGGCCTGCTCCTTTGTTTGTCTTTAGTAGTCTGTGGTCCAGGTCTCTTCAGAAGGAGGAATAGTGTTATGTGGTTGGGGTCAGTCTAAATTATCTCCAGAGGTCCTTACTCAGTGCCTCTGATAGCAAAGAGATTGAGGATTTTCCCCAACTCTTGAAGTTACTAGGCCTGTTGAAAATAGATTTTATAACATAAGCATATAAGCATGAAAACAGTGAATACCCCTTTTAACTTGTTAAACCAATGAAAACAAGCTACACAAGAAGTCTTAAGATATGAATGGTTTATAAAGAAAAGTAAATGTAAAAGAACACCAGATACAGAAGTGAAATCTGAAACATTACTATTATTATTATTAGTAGTAGTAGTATCCTGCCTTTTGCCCAATGCTGGGCCTCAGGGCAGCCTTACAAAACTAAAACATATACTGCTAAAACCTATAAATAAAAATATACAAAAGTTAAAAATATAATTAAATACTTTTCAATATTAAAGCGTTTAAAACATTTAAAATACATAACAATTTAAAAGTCAAAGGTATAGACGGAGGTCCAGATTATTTGCCAAAGGCCTGCTGGAACAAAAAAGGGTTTGTCTGCATCCAAAAACACATCCAGGAGGGAGCCAGTGTAGACTGCAAGGATTAGAAAGAAAATGCATGTGTACACTATGCAAAATAAACGACAGTTTAACTGTTTCTAAACCTTATTAGAAAAACAGGGTGACTAGGCCGAAACCAACGTTGTAGGCCCAGAAGCACTTTGAAAGGTTTCAACATTGTACTTAAAACTTAACACTGGCCCAAATTAATTAAATGAAGTGTTTGAAACTTTCAACTTTATAGCAGCATGGATCAAACTCTTAGAAAAGAGGGAAGGAGCACACTGTGTGTGTTTGGGGTGGGGGGATTGAAAGGGATGTATAGCCACTTATTCCCAGGAGAGATCTGAAGACCAGATTATCATGGATCCAGAGGAACCACACCCTGCTTCACCAGTGAGCAAAAGAGCAAACTGGCCTTATGAAGATAACCCAAATTACTCTCAGAGCCAAAGGAATGCATATTCCAGAAGAGAAAAGAGAAACTCTTCTTCTTCTTCACTCAAAAGGTCTGTGCTGTAGAAGCAGTGGCAATTTCACCCACCCACCGACCCACCCCCAACATTCTAAGGCAGGAGGGAGGGGGGGAGAGCAACGCTACTGAGCGTGCCTCATGCTATGATGGAAGATGGCCTCCTCATTGACTTGAATGGGAGGTTAAAATAGTCTTTAAAAGTCAACCAAAGGGAATTTTTAAAAAACGAAAAGCTTTCCACCAACTACAGTCAAGAAGGAAGAAGACCCCACCACTGGATTAATTAATAAGGCTCTAGAAATTATGCAAATTGTGAGCACAAAAGTCGCAACCCGGAAGTAAATTTTACAAAAGCAGGGAGACAGGTTTGTATTCCTTTTCTACCTTAAACTGCTCTCCTTCCCTCAATCTTTCACCAATCTTCTTGAAATTTTCAGGTAATGTAAAACAAACATTTCTTTCTGGCACCTGTAAATTTCAGAAAGGTTGATGAAACAGTTTCAATTTTATGTGTGTTAGAATGACCCCCCCCCATTATCACTTTAACATGGCGGAATGTGTTTTTTTACTGACGGCCCTTAACAATGGAGGCACGGTTGTGCCTCCATTAATATGAGCTCTTCCCCATCCCAGCACTCCTTTGAAATCGTTTGCCAAATTGTGAAGGGCTGTAGGGGTGAATTGCTGACATGGCTAACATAAAAAAGAGGCCTAGGCAGAGTCTTTCTGATTCACTCACAATGCAATCCTATGCCTGTTTGTTTAGACAGAAAAATGTTCCATGTAAAAGAACATGAGACGTGCCATGCTGGATCAGACCGAGGGTCCATTTAGTTCAGCACTCTGTTCACACAGTGGCCAACCAGCTGTCGACCAGAGACCAACAAAGCGAGACATGGTGCAACAGTACCCTCTCACCCATGTGTCACCCTCAGAGTCTATACTGTAACAATATGAAAGAACTGCTATATTCAGCCTGAATGGGTTGTGGTTCCTGAGGGGAACCAGGAAGTTGTTAGGGGCAACACCTATTGCTTCCTGCCTGAGGAGAGAGAGGCCAAAGCCTAAGAGAGCTCAATGGAAAAGCTTTGCTTGAAGAAAACGTGTAAGTTTGTTTGGCAGACAGAGTTTGTGTGAGTCTGTGGGGTGCGGTGCACCAAGTTTAAAACTTATCCAGGAGTTGCAACACCAAAGATCAGACATATTTGCATCCTGTATGAGCCTTTTAAAATGATTAAACTTCTGCACCCAAGAAATCCAGTTTCTGAACAAAGAAAAGCTGCATTTTAGAACTTGCATAAAATGATGCAAATTGAAGGGGGATGTGATTTCTCTTATTTTACACACATTTATTTTGCCATTATATTATTTATTTTGGCTTGGGCAGTCATTGAGAGAGAAAAGGAGTAGTGCAGCACACTAAACTCATATTCCACCACTGGAAATATTCAGCCACACAGGCAGACACCCTCAGACTTCAGAGATTTCAGCATACATTGCCCGCACTTTTTCAAGCACATCTTCTAGCCACAAGGACTAGAAACTAGAGGATGTTTCAGGGTTTGTTGGTGAGTGTGCAGCCCTTTCAGTCAAGTTTGAGGCGAATCCTTATGTGATTACCCTTTTAGGCTTTCACATGGATTGTAAAAGTCCTTCAGCCAAAGCTGTGTGTGCCCTCCAACATCCCACGGTTCAAAACAAGGGCACGCCTAGTGGATCAAGGCATTATTTAGAGAGCATTCCAGATCATCAGCCACATTCTGGGGATGAGCACTTGGCAGGCTCTTTTCCTGAGGGGAAACATTTGACAAGGAAGGAAAAGAGGATTTATCCAGACAACACCAGCCCAATTCCTTCCATGATGGCTGAAACGTTGCAGTTGCAGAGGCTCCACTCTGGCCTCTAGCTCCCTCAGCATTGACGTGATGTGATATGCAATGCAGAAGGCAAGAACAATCCCCAGCCAGGGGTGGTTTGGAAATTCCAGAACGGCCGCCATCCCTCCAGCTAGTCTGCTCCAGATCACCAAGCTCCACCATTCCCTTGGTTGGCAAGGGGAAGCAAAGAAAGAGGCAAGCCAAGTCGAAAGGTGAACTCCAGAGAGCTGAGGCACTGTACATGGATTGCATCGTTTCTAGGGCCAATCCATGAGTGAGAAAGTGAAGCAGCCACCTGAGGCGGTAGATACTGGCAAGGAGTGGAGGGATGGGACAACAAGGGGTGGAGTGGCTGTGAGGTGTTGAAGGGCAGAGGTGTAGAAGATGCCACCCGTTGCTAACATTGAAATAAGATTCAACTGCCAATCCGTTTGACTTTTGTGTGTGCAATGGGATGTGTGTGTGCGCACGACATCTTGGCCTCAGGCAGAAGAACTGTCTTAGGCCAGGTCTGCTTGCTTGCATCCTTCTTGGCTACCCTAAAGCATGACTGAATGGAGTCCAGCCCAGTCAATGCGATATACCCACCCTGACTTAAGTGTGCAAAATGGCGTTAACGTGCAGGGATAAAAGCAGTAAACAGTTTAACGTTTAATCTTTCAAATAGCACAGAAACAGTTGTAACAGATGTCCCAAAGATGTCCCAAAGGCAATGGGTTATTCCCAGGGCAATGTTTTCTCATAGTTCTCAGAGGCAAATAAGGACAGTTGGAGTATATGTGTTTCCCTTTGGACCTTTCAGAGTAGGCAGAAAAGTGACACATCAACATTTTAAATAAATGAAATTAAATAATCACACCATAGAAGTAAGGTAAGAATTAATTTTGAAGTGTGACTATAGGAACAATGGGAACACTTGCATACACTTTTTTCCTATTTCTACAATTCCAGGCCCTTACACAAATTGGTGAATTTCCAAATTTAACCCCCTCCCCCACATACCTAAGTAGAATAATTTCCATGGCTACAGAGCCAATATATCTCATTTTGGTGTTAAGTGTGCAATATAGATTGTAAGTTCCTTGGGGGCAGATAGTGTCATTACATAGTTTAGTCACTAGATAGCACTGGACTTATATCTGGGCAGTGTCAGGAGTTTGCTGCTACTGTTCTGTTCTTGTTGGAGAGAGAAAATAAAGGGTTTGTCTGACTTCCTGACTGGTGTGTCCAGTAAGACATCATCTGTTTTACCTGTGAAAGTCTGGAAGGTACCACGTGCCGGAACAGGAATGAATGAATGGATGAATGAATCTGGACTTGTATCCATTAGTAGTAGGGAATCCTTGCCTATCCGTTCTGCCTTTCGGTTTTCTAATGGAATTTTAACAAGATGCTCTTTCAGAAGCTTCTGCAGAAATCTTCAGATCTCATTACCAGTCCTTGAAGTCATCCAGTTTCATACCTAAGGGTGATATTCCAATAAAGGCAGTGAGAGCTGTGGTTAAAGTTAAAGCTATGGCCGGACTCCCACGGCTTTCACATTAATGGATACACACCACTGATGATTCAAGACCTAAGTCAAGGCTTATGCTTAAATTGAATGAGATTGTTTAAGTGCACACACACACACACACAGCCTCTACAACTGTTGAAATTGGCTAGAATTGGCTAGAATTACAGCTGAGCTAACAGATTTACTGGCTGGACAATTTCTATGTTTAATGAAACTGAAGAAAAATGAACAGCAGAAACTGGTTTGAAGTACCACATCATTCTCTCCAACTTGCCTAGTTAACTGGTTTGTTAAAGAATCACCCAGAAATGATTGAAACTTCATGTCTTTTAAACATGTGAATGGTCACACATGAGTCTGAGACTAAAATTCCCTGAAATTGCTTCAACACACCTGAAGACAGTCCTTACAGTCACTAGCCAGGTATTATTTACAAGTGAGAGGGGATTGGGACCATGTATTTTCTATGTACACCACTGACTATGGCCCAGATGAAAAGAACATATGGATGGACACTTGAATGCCTGATCCATCTAACTCTTCCTTTGAATGGTGGTGGAGACATTCACAGGGTTCAGTTGCACATGCGTTTACACCCTCGGTTTCACATGACAACTACTGAATGTTGGGAAGCTCTAGTGGTCCTGATGCCCAGTGATGTGAAGAGGGCTGTTTGGTAAATGTGGGAACCAATTGCATTGGTAACGCAAGTCAACAGGGTCCTGAACTGGGGACTTGAGCAACCAGACCAAGTACTCTGTGCCCCGCTGTGGTAGCTCACCACAATGCTGTGTCATCCACTGCACTTGAACACCACCCATGTAGGGGCTCAGAAAGAAGCATGACAGCTCACTGATTCAAGGGTTGTCAGCTGACACAAGGGGCCAATGGGGTGTTCACCTGGCCCTATTAAACCAGAGATTCCAGTCTGACTCTTCAGTATGAGCAACATGTCTCTTGAGCAAGGATCAAAGCTGGATCAGACTGCCCCACCCCTTCACCAGCACAGTGCCTACCTTGCGTTGCCTCCCTTAGCCTATCTCTCTGGTGACAACCAGCCTTCAGCCTGCCCAACACAGACATAGCTATTACAAAATAGCCTTTTTGACATTTTCTTATACACATTTTAAGAACATAAGTCTTGAAACATTACCCAGTAAGTATCGCTAAGATGAAGATGTGTGTATGTTTCATGAACATTTTCAACTCTACATAATATTCCCTCTTGCCCCCATCTCCATAAAGGAATGCATGGGCGGGTGGAAGAGGGAACATGTCTGCCATTGCTGAGGCAACCAGACAGGGCTACATTCCTCCTTCCCTTTGGTCTGAGAGAAGACAAGGGGAAGTCTTCTTCATTTGCTCTCAATTATGTTGACACCTAGCCAAATCTGATCAGCTATATAGCTCCATGATGCCATAATGTCCATTTTGTGACTCTGATTGGTCAAGTAGAGCCTCTTTCAAATAAAAGCAGCAGCGCCTCCACAGTAGCAGATGGGAACAATGGCTACAAGCAGTCAAACACATACAAGTGTGAAAGAAGGATAGATCATGCTTATTTTTTCTCACAGGTGTGCTTCCTCCCCAACAAAATCTTTTCAGTAATGCTTGAACCGCACAAAACATGGTGCAGCCCTCCACCAAACAATTCAAGTAACTCTGTGTCAATGTAAACCTGAGTGAACAGAAATTTCCAGATTGAAAACATTAAGATCAACTTTATTGGTAAAGATCCTGAGTTTCATGAGGAAAAAAGCTGTCAAATGTTATATAATGTATCAAGACTGAAATGGTTATTTCAACCAAAAATATACTGCTCCAGAAGACAGTTTGGATATAAATCTTATGCATTTTAACTGACATTTTAACAAATTGTATAGTAACAACTATTCAACTTAAGAACGATGTACCGGATCCAAATACAGCAAAGACAGAAAGAATTTTGATTGACTGCAGCTAATGACTATCCACCGTTTTCTTTGTTATGTCTGCCATCTAAGTTATTAAGTTTAGAGCTAAATTAGGGGGAAAAGAAGTAATCTTATTATATGGTGCTAATTAAAACCAAGTTCAGGTAGATTTCCGCAAAACTCCACCCACACAGCTCTTCTGCACAGATATTAAGGTAGCACAATTACATCAGTGGAACAAATCACC
Source organism: Anniella stebbinsi (assembly GCA_029215795.1). Classification (NCBI taxonomy): domain Eukaryota; kingdom Metazoa; phylum Chordata; class Lepidosauria; order Squamata; family Anniellidae; genus Anniella; species Anniella stebbinsi. The sequence goes on from JARDYH010000003.1 coordinate 98,400,546, forward strand.
ATTGGTTGATAAGCGATCCAGAGGGCAGTTCATCGTTGCTTAGCAACTCATGGGAGCTGGTTTTTTACTATTAACTCCTTCACAGCCTCATCTAATGTAACATTTGTTCAAACTAGAGAAAAAGACCCGAATGGGCTGCAAGCTTTAATCACGAGATTTATCAACTAAACTTGATACATCAGTATGGACAATTTTTTTTATATATAAATGAAGGCAGTTTTTTAATCGCTGACATCTAAGAATTAAGACCATGCTTGTTTTCATTGTTGTTATTGTTGCTATTTTGGTTCTGGTTATTTTAACAAGGAATACAAATTAAACTATTAAAGAGTGCTAGCTGATGATTAAATTGTAAGATATCTTAAGAGTTTCCTTGGAATCTCCAAAAAGAACCTCTCTTGAGGTTTTGGTACTATCCATCTTTACTGAAATGTAATTGTTTAATGAAGTATAGAAATGTGGTCCCCAGTTCAAATTCACCTCTGCGATGAAATCACTACCCTTACTCCCCAATAATATTGACTTACCTTCTAGGGTTGTTATAGCAGTTAGAAGTTGGATGTAATGGCAAATAGAGGTTAATTACCATTAGCCAGGGATGAGCAGGAACAAGTTAACCTATAATTTGTTCTTGGGTTAATGCCGGGTTGTTTAACCCATGAACAATTCAGAGGGCCAAGGTACAGACATCATGACAGCAACCTATGATCAAATCAGTCCTAGTTGTAAAATGAAAGGAGTCCACTAAAGGCAACACACTTGCTCTCTCCCACCTGTTCACTGCAAATTGTGGGTTAATTAACCCACGATTTGCCATTATGTGCAAATCGGCTCAATGCATGTAAAGTGTTTTGAACACTCGAAAGAGTTATACAAATGCTGCTATTATTATCATCACCATCATCATCATCATCATCATCAACAACAACAAAGTGGTTAAAAAGTAGATTATTAATCAACAACTTTCTTCAACAGCCCTAGTTTTGGGAATTGAGGAAGACAATGCCTTACTTCATAAAACCTGTTTGGGCTCACTTTCATGCATTCGAGTTAAACCAACACACACCTTTTAATAGCATCCTAATCTAATTGAACTTTACTGTGTTACTATGATTTTTTCTTTAATTATTTTAAGTTATTATCTACCATAGATAGGCAAATTCACACACTTTTTTTTGCCTAAGGCAGTCTTTTATTTGGTTTGTTAGACAATCGCTTTGGCCAATATTTTAAACTCTAGACCTTTCCTTGAAAGTAACTTAAACAATAGGATTGCTTTTGGCACCTTCACTCTGCTCGTTTGTAAAAAAAGGAACAACGTCCATTATGTATCTTACTAATCAGTTTGATTCTCTCTCAAGTTCAAACAACATCTGTGATTTTGGAGTTTGCAAATCCTAACTTACATAAGCAGGACAGGCCATTTCAATTATTATCTGCACAGGCTAGAAACTTGGAGGGCTTTGAAACAGATCCAAATCGAATCGAAACAGTTCTGAATCAGTCCAAAGCGAATCGGCATGGTCCAAATCAATTCGGATTGATTTGGATTACTTCGGACCTTTTTTCAAGCGCAGACAGTCTGCGCTTGCAATATTTTTTTTATTAGAGTAGAGAAGGAGGAGGAGGAGTTTGGAGGGGGAAATTGGCTGTTAAGTGATAGCTTCATCTCCCAATCCTCCTGGAGTCTCCCAGTTCTCTCCAGCAGCCTCCAGTCGCAATGGTGGAGGAGGGCATAAGGACAATCAGGAGATTGAGCTTCCGCTGTTCTTGCTCATTGTGGGTAGAGATTTGGTAGGAGATAGATCACTGATTCGGACTGGGTAGCTAGCCAGCTAGGTTTGTGGTTGGAGTCTTGCAGTGTGTGTTTGGGTGGTGGGTCCTGGTCTTTTATTGTTATCTCTTGCCTCTATTTCTTTCTGCTTCTCTCTCACACACACACACACTCGCCTTTCTTTAAGTGTGTTTGTTTGTTCCAACTTCCAATCTTTCCCCTTCCTCCCCCTTCCTCCAAAGCATCTCTCACTGGCTGAGTTCAGACGACACTTTAGGCAACGGAGGGGGGGAATAGCGTACTGACCATGCGTTATTTTGGCAGCACCACAGCAGCACCCGCCACACGACATGTTGCCCCTCCCCCTGTTGCACGGCTGAAAGTCCCGGCATCCTTCTGGGCTGCTGCGTCTCCTCCCTCCCACCTCCCTCAGTCCTCCGGCCGTATCTCAACATGCACCGCAAGTTCTGCTGGCTGTATAGGAGCAGCTGGGGGTTTTTCGGCTGCTCCGGCCGGCGAACTCTATGACCAAGTGGAATAATACACGGAGAGAGGGGGGTTCCCTCCACACAACCCTTTAAACAAAGGAGTTCGGAATAAACAACATGCGAGCCTGTTGCTTTTCTCCGTTGTTTAAGTGCTCCAAATAGCATACTGTCAGTTGTGTGTGCATTGTGTGTTGCCCTCCACATGACACAATATGCAACACAACTGATGATTATTCCCCCCCCCCCCGTTGATTATCGTGTTGTCTGAACCAGGCCACTGCTTTGACTCAGGGCATGCATTGTCATGTAATGTCAGCTGCATTTTGAACGTGCGGCTGCCATCATGAGTGAATCCTCTTCTACAACTTTATAAGAATCAGGCAGGATTATTATTATTATTATTATTATTATTATTATTGGCTATGCTGCTTACAGTGCAATATGATGAACCCTGAAAGGATCCTCCTCCTAGCCTCCTATTAAGGGGATGCTAAAGCATCTCTCAGTGTCTATGTTTAGAACCACTGTGCCCACCTCACAGGGCCGGTTTGTTTGCTTTCTGCCAGTCTCTCTATGCCAGCCTGCCTCTCTGCCCTCTTGGTGCCTGGGGGATGTAGCTGGGCTTGGTGGGTCAACCCCACAAGCCTATGGCATACTTGCTCCCAGTGCTCCATGGCCATAGCCACTTGCTGCCTCTCCTCATCTGTGCCTGCCTCGTAGAGCTGGTTTGTTTGCTTTCTGCTGGCCTCTCTGTGCCCGCCCGCATAGCTGCCTGCTGCCTCTCTGCCAGCCTGCCAGCCTGCCAGCCTGTCTCTGCCCATGGGGCAACGTTGTGCAGTAGCCAGCTATGGTGGGTAAACCCCACGGATCTGTTACATACTTGTTCAACTCATGCCTACATAGCTGCCTGCTGCCTCTTTGCCAGTCTGCCAGACTTCCTGCCTGTGCACCTGCACACTTTTCCAATATTATCTGTCTGGGCCCGCCTTGCAGGGCTGGTTTGTGTTTCTGGCTTTGAATCAAGACAATCCTTGGCTCACTAATGTCATGGGTTGCTTTGCTTCCTCCTACTGCCATGATCCTGTCACAGTCACACATGGCTCCATCCAAAACACTGCACTAGCCCACCTCCCAGGACCCGTTTGCTTGACTCAATCTCTGAGGCACATTGCTCCCAGCCAGGTAATGTGTGTGTATTGCAAGCAGCCTAGGACAGGGTTTAACTTTCCCTGTTTCTTTTCTGAATGGAAAGTGCCTCCGGATGTGGCAGCTTCAGAACAAACAAAAGAAAACTGAAGTAGGGGAGATTTGCACTTCAAAAACACACAGAGATTAGGGAAGGGATAGTGTGATCTTGATACACACCTTTGATACACCTTCAAATCACTCTTTGCTTTGAGTGGCTACTTTGTTTCCTTGAAAAATCATATTTGTAGCAGTGGTTTACAGGAATACCACTGCATAGAGCTGTCTGAAAATTGGTATACATGAGCACCTCCAGGGCAGCTGTAAGATCTCCAATATTCACGTTTCTATCTTGAAAAATAAAAACGTTATAGGCATGTATTTTTTCCAATGCAAGTCTATGGGGAAATTAAAAATCCGAATCTCAATTCGGAAATCTGAATCTTGATTCGGATTCAGATCTGAGGCAAGGCGGACTGTGTCCAAATTGGTCCGAAGCGAATCAGGCTGAATTCAGGAGGTCCGAATCAGAATCCAAAGAGAATGGGGGTGGGGGTCCGTGCATAACCCTATATAGTGTGTGGGATTGGGTGGAGTGTGGGAATTGGAAGTAGGGTTGTGCAGCTTGCCAATTGATTGATCACATATTAGCAATTGTAATAAGACAGAATAGAAATGTAATAAATAAATAAAAAGTTTAAAAGACCAAATACCTTTTTTATTTTTATTTTTGTAAAATTAGCACTGAATAGCAATGGGAGGAGTGGCCAGATTTGTTTCCCAGGCTTGCAGGACTCAAGGTTCTATATGCATTCACTACTTGCTGTGCAACTCATGTCCTGCTCTCTCCACATGCTGTAACTGTAGGCATCTCTCAACAGGAACACGGCAGTGGCACAAGCCAATGAGTGCAGCCAAGTCAATTCTATTAGCTGTTGGGTGAGGAGAGGCCTGTCATACGGTTTAGCATGCTACTATGGCCCTATTCACACAATCTCAGGGGGAAGGTGGGTAAGGGAACCATGACATATGCACCACCCTCATGACCATGGAACTATGCAGGGCAGCGTAGTTCCTGTACCCATCCCACGAAGTGGTTCCTCTGTCATCCTCCAACCACTGCAGCCATGTATCCCAGTGGCCACCATGATGGGAAAGGTGTTGTGCCAGCTGTTTCAGGGAAGTTCCAAACAAGGCCCTGCCTCCTTCCCAGAATTTTATGGGGGACCCAGATGATGTCATCTTCCAATTGTAACTCCCCTTACAGGGCTGCCATCAAAGATAGGCACAGTCAGGCATCTGCCAAAGGACCACACGCAGCAGGGACCCAGTGGCAAATGCCCCATGGACTTGTTCCTCCTCTTCACCATTGCAACCTGCTTGTTCACCTGCCTCTCATTCTGGCCCAGACAATGGTGGTGCTGAGGAGGAGGCGGAGCAGTAGATGCCACTGCCTGCTGGCTCACTGTCTCTCTGCCTGTTGTAAAAATCCACTTTGGTTGCAGGCAAATCTATTTTATTGAGTGTAATACAGTTGTATGGAGAAAGTCCTACAGACAAAGAACTTCTCAACTGGCAGTATGAAAACCAGGTATATTTGTACATAGTAGCATCTTAACCAATTAGCAGTTAGCAAAGTTCTAAATTAAAACAAAGATAGATCAAAGAAAACTTTTTCATTGTACCTTATTAACAGGTGGCCCATAACTCTTCTAGCAATGTCAGATTGACCTGGATAGTCAATCGTCTTCATCAGGCTAGCTTATTTGTCTCATACTATATCAAAAAGGTCTTGACAGTCAGAAATTCCAATTTAGCATTTCTTTCCAATTAAGCAGTTTCAGCATTACAGCAGATTCAGGCACATACATCACTCCAATGCCATCATGCAGCTCACTTGCAAGAACCAAACTACATACAGGGCAGGTATATCAAGGCTTCTGGCCTTGTTTTCTCACTGTCAATCAAGAAAGTGGTAGGAATAATGAGAAAGAGGATGAGGAGCATTAGCTGCTGGTGACCATGGCAATATGAAGGTAGACTCACTGAGGGTGTCTTGCCTGAGGAGTTGGCTCAGTCTCCGTATGTTTTCCCACCACTTCTGTCTCTTTCCTCACCACAGAAAAAAGACAGAATTGTTGCACAATGCCTTAGAATCCTCCCCACAAAATCTGGAAGCACCCCTGGTCAGTTGACAACTGTAACTCTAGAAGACAGCTGTGGGTATGTTTGGTTTTTTGTAACAATTTTCTCTGTTCTTGGTTATGTTTAAAATCTAGTTGATCTTCAAATGCTTAACTGTTATAGGCTGGTCAATTGATCAAGAATAGGTTTTGTGTTTGACAGGTCATGTGCCAGCCCTACTGGGAAGTTTGCTACACACCCAGCACTATAATTTTACATTAATCCTAGTCTCATTCTAAGTTAACACACCATTTCTAGGGCAGCAGTTCAGATAGAAAAATGTAGGTTCGCATTGCTTGTTTCCTAGTAGACTGCCTGCTGTTTTTGACCTAATGGCTCATTTTTTTTGCAGAAAATGTGTAGGTGGAAGCAATCCTGGAAATGTTTGGCTACATTCTGAGTTCTGATTCGCTTTTCTTAACGTTTTGCGTAAACATGAACACTTGAATTATTCATGAAGTTTCTCCCCCTTTTGATAAGACTGCAGGCTTGTTTGTTTTTTAACAGGAAAGGGGGAGAAAATGCCGCTGTGCTAGTTTTATTTGCAGCATTTTGCCACACAGCAACCACAAAAGTGAAAAATGAAACGACAACAACCCACAAATAACTACATAAAATAGTAGGAATCCAATATTGCCCTTTACTATTTGAAAGGCTTGCACAAGTAAAATGCTAATAACCCTTAAATCCCTCGCTTGCTCTCACAGGCCATAAAGGGAATCACGCTTCAATCAACACATTCTGATTTTCACGATGGAATCAAGACCACAGACATGGTGCAGGCCAGGAGTGTTCTATAAGCCCATAATCACAGGGGATAGGCTGCCCCCAGGAGGTAGCAGGCCCTTCATGGACCATTGGCATCTCAAAGTAAAGGATCTTGGGTAATGTAGGCACTGCCTACAGGGCAATTCCACCAAGATCAGGGCAGATCCACCAAGAACCTGATATGCTCAGATTCCAAGAACCTTTCCTGGATTTTCTTGTCCTTTAACAGAGATGAGAAAAGACATACAGGTGTTTTTGTACCGAGTTGCTCAATGAGAAGTAAACCTGATCCTGTCTTTCAGGGTTCTAGCCAATGAATGTTGAGGCACAGGGATGCTTGCCATTTATTTTTGAAAGGAATTAAATTTGCTTCATTTTTTAAAAATAAAATAAACAGATTGAGTTCTATCCAATAGTCTAATTTAAGTTCTCTTATTTCAATAGATCTATTCTAAGTCAGATTAACATTGGAAACAACCCATTATATTGCTTGCATTTTCACATTGGGGCTGTTTACACATCATGCTAACCCACACTGGCTGAATTCGGACGACATATTAGGCAACGGAGGAGGGGGGGAACAATTGTCAGTTGTGTTGCTTATTGTGTCATGTGGGGAGTAACACACCACGCACACACAACTGACAGTATGCTAATCGGGCAATTTAAACAATGGAGGGAAACAACGGGCTTGCACGTTGTTTAGCCCGAAGCCTCGTTGTTTAAAGTGTCATCCGAATTGAGCCCCCCCTGTCTCCATGTACTATTCCGTTTGGGGATAGGGTTCTGCCGGCCAGAGCAGCCGAAACCCCCCGGCCACTCTATACAGCTGGCAGAACTCACGGTGCATGCTGGGATGCGGCTGGTGGACTGAGGGAGGGGGAGGGAGGAGATGCTGCAACCAAAATGGCCACCATCCGTTCTTAGCAACCAGTGTGTTTGCCGGTGCCGAGCAGCGCTGGCTGCAGCATGTTGTTTGGGGAGCACCGCTTGCCTAACGCATGGTGAGTACGCTATTTCCCCCTCCGTTGCCTAATATGTCATCCGAATTCAGCCACTCAGTGGTTGAGTGTGGGTTGTTGTTGAACAGTGGGTTGTTCGTTGAATCTTGGATGACTGTATTGACTGAACCCAGGACATTTTTTGCAGGGTGGCATGTTAACCACCCTGAACAACTCAACAGCATACTATGAGTTCTCAAGGTAGCTTGCTCGAGAAAAATAAACCACTTTGCATGGTTAACAAGCCACCTATGGAAAGTCTCCTGGGTTCAGACAGTATGCTAACCCACAGTTAGACAAGCAACCCATGGTTCAACAACAACCACACGAGTGTGGGTAGCATGTTGTGTGAACCCAGTCACTACCTTTCAAAGGCCAGCTAGCATACCCTTGGCAGCTCTCCCCTTCTTTATCCCATGCATGATGACATGCCTGTTTGAAGGCCACTACTGGGGAAATGCACAACAGTCAGGGGCGGATATTCATTGTGAAAATTATGAGTATGCAATCTACACACGCAGGATAAAACACTTTGAAAACATTTTGAAAATTGTATATGGAGTGTGTCCTGGGCCCCAACAGTTCTCAAAACTGTTATAAACCGTTTTAAACCGTTTTAAAACAGTAGTGTAGATAGACTGACAGTTTTGAGAGCTGTTGGGGCCCAGGACACACTCCATATACAGTTTTCAAAACGTTTTCAAAGTGTTTTATCCTGCATGTGTAGATAGGCTCTTGCTGTGATGTTAATATGAAGTAGGCAGCTGATGGAGTTTGGTCTTCTCTATGAAAGCTCATACTAAAACCAATTTGTTAGACTGTGATGTTTTTGCTGTAATAGTCTAACATGCCTACTCTGATAGAATGTAATATTTTTTGCTACCGTTCTGCAACTAATGACCAAGATAACAAACCTGTCAAAATTCAGATATCTGATATATGTTTTAAAATTGCAATGCTCCCATTTCTTACCTTTCATATATTGGTACTCTCTCCCCTCAATATACAAATCAAACTATGCCATGAGATGTGATGACTAAATGAGATGTAAATCACCAGATTAGATATTAAGGAGTGTTTTGTCTGTAATTACACGTCTCTCTAGTGACTAGGACAAACCCAGCATTACTGTTTTCCTATTTTTTATTTTGCTAAGAAATAATAATTCATAGGATTATATTCTCTCTGTGTTGTGCGCACATAATAAGCCAGATAATGTGGGAAGAGCCTGAAACAGATCCATGAATGGTATGAAGATGAATGTTTCCATTATACTTTAGCAGGGGTTTGTGTATGACACAATTCCACAGAGAGAGAGAGAGAGAGAGAGAGAGAGAGAGAGAGAGAGAGAAGGCACAGAATATGATAGTAGGAGCAGAATTCAGCACCCTGAGTTTCTAGTTTTATGGTTACTAAGGATGCAATCCTATGTTCCCTTGGAGCATAACCCAGGGAGGCAGGAGTTTTTGAATTCCCCCTCACAAAGCCGTAGACACTGGAGTGTCTGGAGGGAGGCTATGTTCCTATCCCTCCCCTGCTCCCTTGAAATTGTCACAGGAAGAACCCTGGCACCTGCTTTCTGAGGTCAAAAGGGGGGGGGGTCCAGTGGGTGGGGAGGGAAGAGGCCAGGATCAACAAAGACCGGTGGCCATCCTCTGACAGTGCGACTTCTCTAGATGGGCTCAAAGGCTTGTCTAGAGGAAAAAGTAAAGAATAAAAAAGATGGAGAGGCAGCAACTACCTCCGTTGCTCCTCCCACCCTGCTGGCAGCAATCTGGCAGGGCACAAGATACTTGGAAGCCCCAGGATTGGAGCTTTCATTTAGCTGGTGGCAACCCAAGATGGTTGCACCATAAACTATTTTTGAAAGTGTTTGGGCAGAGCAGAACCAGCACCAGATTTGAGGGGGGCTTGGGCAAGGGTTCGCCTGCAGTGCATCCCCTTGATATCCTGGGTGGTCCCCATAGGATGGCCACATGGCCTACCTTACAGAGGGCAGTCCTCTGTTTGAAGGGTTGTCACACGAATGGCTAAAAAAGAGAAAATGCATCACCAAAATAGGGGATACCAATTTGCATAAATGTTGCATATGCTAACTTATATGTATAGTTGCAATTTTTAAAAAATATATATTATAATTTAAATAGAAATGCAGTATGTCTGACCCTAGTGTGGAAAACTGTGACCAGGTGACCTGCGTGCCTTGCTCCCTCCACTGCCCAGGTGCTGTTGATGGGCACCTGCAAGGCCCAGGACTTCCTTCTGATGCTTCTGTGTATTTATCCTGGACTTGGACTGGAAGCCCTTCAAACAGAGGATGCCTTCAAATAGAAAGCAGTCCTCTAGCAGCTCTTCTAATAAAGGGCTGCCCTCTGTAAAAGAGGACACTTGGCCACTCTACAAAAGGACAGTCCTCTCTTTGAAGAGCTGTCAGAGGGCATTGCTCTGTTTGACAATGTTCTGTTTGCTCCAAGATTGGTTTCAAAATAAAGAACCATCCAAAGGCAGGTCTGGGCCTTGGAAGTTGCCCATCAACTGCTCCTGGACCCCAGGCTGAGCAGGCACACAATCTGCCTGGTCACAGTCTTCCACACAGTGGCGAGGTGTATTGTATTCTTGTGAAATTATAGTAATTATTTCTCAGTTATTTCTCAGAGTGGCATTGAAAGCCACACAGCTCCAGCCGCTCTGGCCTGGCACTCTAAAGAGAAGCTCTGGGTGAGGTGGGGATCTTCACGATCCCCAATGCCTCTGGGTCTCTCTTACATTGGGGGGGAGGTCCCAGAGGCACTAGGGCTAATGAAGATAGCTGTGGCTGTCATCGCTTGGCCTGGGACTTCTTTTCACAGTCCCAGGCCATTAAAATGCTTATTTTATTTGTTGTATGGCCTTTTGGGGAAGTATTTTAATATTGCGTTTTAAAATATTTTATCTTTGCAAGCTGTTTATTATATTTTAAATGTGCAAAATAAACAAAAAAATTAAGATAGACTGGTGTCAAGTGCAAGGGGCCCTGGCATTGGCCCCACCGGGATGGGTATTGATGCTAGGCTTGGGGCAATACTTGCTGAAATCTCAGAAGCCGTGGAGGTAGCCATGGAAACAAAGCCCTATGAGGAGCGTTTGAAAGGACTAGGCATGTTTAGCCTGGAGAAGAAAAGATTGGGGGGAGACATGATAGCACTCTTCAAATACTTAAAAGGTTGTCAAACAGAGGAGGGCCAGGATCTCTTCTTGATCAACCTAGAATGCAGGACATGGAATAATGGGCTCAAGTTACAGGAAGCCAGATTCCGGTTGGACATCAGGATAAACGTCCTGACTGTTAGAGCAATACGACAATGGAACCAATGACCTAGGGAGGTCATGGGCTCTCCCACATTAGAGGCATTCAAGAGGCAGCTGGACCGCCATCTGTCAGGGATGCTTTAAGGTGGATTCCTGCATTGAGCAGGGGGTTGAACTAGATGGCTTTATAGGCCCTTCCAACTCTACTATTCTATGATTCTATGATTCTAAGTTAGATTTGTAGTAGTTAAAGGCAAGGCTATAGTTTGCTTAGGAAACCCATCATAAGAAAATCCCCAAAGAAAACGTAGTGAAGGGATAGGGTGGGGAAGAGATGTGGTTATTGACCCAGATTTTCACTTATTATATAGGCCACAAAATTATGCCTGTATTGGGACAAAATTTGGATTGCCTGGTCGAAGGTACAGAATGTCGATTGCAATGTTTTTATTTGTAGCACGGAGTATTTGTTTTTTAATTTTTTTTAAAAAAAATCTCCATAAATCTACCTCACTCATATATTCTCCATAAATCTTTCACAACAGATCCATAACTCAATCAAGCTGAAGCAATTTGAATGTATGAAAATTTGATCTCACTGGGCTTCAGTGAAATTGAAGTTCTGCAACCCACTCAAGCTTCAACTTATCCAGGCTGTCAATTGGACTTCCCTGTCCAATGTTCCCAAAGTTTTTTTATATATATATAAACAACACATTATTATTATCAATCAAAAATAAATTGGCCAGGAACATGTACATTCTGTACGTGGGAGGGAGAGTTATTTCTATCTTTCATTGCCCCTTGGTGAGAAAAAGAGTGGGTGGGTGATGTTGGAATCTCTCAAACAGCATAGGATTCTTTATTATGCATTTAGAATGTATATTCCTAGTTTCTAGGGCAGCTGGAAAAATAAAGGAGGGGGTTGAACTCCCAAATAATATTTACATTTTAGAATGGTTTAATAAATCTTCAGAATAGCTTCTCTTTTTTCCAGATTTTTCATGTGCTTTGTGTTAAGGGGTGAAAGGGGAAAACTTCTCTAAACAGCAGAGTTTCTGTTAGAAATCCAATGTCCAGTCTCCACTTGCTCTCTTTCCAGATAGCAACCAAGAAGGAATAATTCAAACATACGTTGAAGTCTTTCAAACAATTTTTTAGTAGAAAAAACCATTCCTCCTACACAACCCCAACACTGACAAACAGTTTTTACATATTTATACATTTTTACAGCCTCTTTCACACACATTGCATCAGCCAATAAAGCAATTAAGACTACCTTCACTCTTTATCTTTCTTGGTTTGGCTCCCTCTGCATATCTGCAACACCTGCAGATGATGTCATTTTTTCTTTCCAGGCTCTTCTGCAGATTGTATTTTTTTCATCCCTGACACCTTGATGTATTTCCATAGGGATGTTGAAGAAATCCACAACAGAATCAAATGAGTTTGGATTTCTATGAATCTGACCCAGGGGTTCTGCAGTAGGCGAGCTTTTCTCAAGTCATGCAGACATTTTTTTTAACTTTCCAGAATTTTACGCAAATTTAGTGGTAGAAAAATATGTATAAAGCACCAGCCAAAAATGCACATTCCCCCAGTGGCTAAAGCATGAAAATGTGTATGTTGGGAGTGGGGATTCGCGCATGGGTGGGTGGGTGGTTTTGCTCATTTTTGCATGTGGAAAACTGTGCCAAAGCAAATTTGTGCAAATTTGTGAAATGGGGGGGGGGATCCAATTCTGTCCATGAGTGGATAATCGAATAAAAGGCACCTGACAATCCATGAAATGTAAATGGAATGGATTTTGCAAATGCTGCACATCCCTAATTTCCAGTAAGTTGTAATTTCATGTCACATGATCTGTCCCAACAGAAGATTGTGGATTACATTCGGAGCAATTAGGGGCGGCTTCATACTTAGCATTTATAACAGCAGTTTTTAACGTCCAAAGCACTGGAATTCTTCTAGCATCCCTTTAAGATATATCAGGATTATCATCTCCATTTTGCAGTTAGGAGCTGAGACTCAGGGTGCTTCCAGACTACGAGCTCATACCAATCCAAAAATGATTGTGCAGATATTCTGTCTTTTCCTCCTTAATAGAGATTTTGTGGAAAGAAAAAAGATGGAAGAAGTGGTGTGAAAACCCAAGGGCTAAAAGTGGAAGAAGTTGTTATCTGGACCCCCCCTCTCCAAATTCTGTGAATAAGGCAGGGGAATTGCACAATAAAACCTCATCCAGAAGTAACCTAGAGAGGTCAGGGTATAAGTGAGATCCAGATGAGTCTCAGCCAATCTACCCATCCCTAACTTGTATTTCTCTATTACTCAGTGGTGTACAATCTCCTGAAATTTAATCAAACGTTCTCAACAGGAGCTCTGTTCAAACTTGCTAATCAGACTAGGCAGTGTGTCGTTAAATACCTTCCCTCCCCAATTCTAGATGACTCAAAGGCAACTTTGCTACAATAAAGTCTTCTGAGAGGCAGCCTTGTTTATTTATTTTTTCAGTGCACGGGCGGGAGAGAGAGCAGGTTTAGTGATATAAGCTATATCACACTGGGTGAAAATTAAATCCAAACCTGTCCAATTAAAATACTTGAACTACCTATTGTTGCAATAAGGAATTAGCAGGGTGAGAACCATTAATAAGGAGTTCTAACAAACACAATGCCTTGATTTGCATCAAAATATTCCTTGATTAATGTTTAGCTTGGAATTTGACCTCCAGGAGGAGAACTTCTATTTAATTTACTTGACCTTACTTCCCTCAAGTGGCTTGCTTCCGGGCGAAGTATAAAGTGTTGGTTATTACCTTTAAAGCCCTACATGGTTTGGGTCCAGGGTACCTACGGGATCGCCTTCTCCCGTACAATCCGCCCCGCACACTTAGGTCCTCTGGGAAGAACTTACTCAAGCCAGTCAGAACTAGGCTGGCGGGTGTTACCCAGAGGACCTTCTCTTCCATCGCTCCCAGACTATGGAATGGTCTGTCGGAGGAGGTTAGACAAATTGACAGTCTTCATGAATTTAAGAGAGTCATGAAGACTGTCCTCTTCCGACAGGCCTATCCAGATGAATTTTAAGATGTTTTTAATGTTGTATTTTTCTCTTGTTTTTAAATTTTTTAACTGTTGTGATTTTTATGTTTTATATTGTTGTTGTTCCCCGCCTCGATCCGGAGGGAGAGGCGGGCTACAAATAAATATTATTATTATATTATTATTATTATTGCAGGGCAATGTCATGTGATTTGAGCCCACTATGGCATGGTGTAGGCAAGGGGCACCCCATGACTGGTGGGTGGGTCTGGGGCAAAAGGAAAGACTTCAGCTGAAGACCACTGCAACATTGCCACAGTGCCAAGGGTGAGAGGGACACAGCCCACAACACTAGGCTGACCATATGAAAAGGAGGACAGGGCTCATGCAACTTTAACAGTTGTAGAGAAAAGGGAATTTCAGCCAGTGTCATTTGTATGCAATTAGTTCCTGGTGAAATTCCCTCTTCATCACAACAGTTAAAGTTGCAGGGGCCCTGCCTTCTTTTGTATAGGGTCACTCTAGTATAGTGCCTGCAACTTTAACAGTTATGATGAAGAGGGAATTTCACCAGGAACTAATTGCATACAAATGACACTGGCTAAAATTCCCTTTTCTCTACAACTGTTAAAGTTACATGAGCCCTGTCCTCCTTTTCATATGGTCAGCCTACACAACACACATGCGCCCTCACAAACACACACATTATTGTTCTGTTCACTTTAGTTAAACTGGTTCCCATTGGGAATCCCACAAGACTTTTTAGCTTGTTCATAAATAATCTGGAATTAGAAGTGAGCAATGAAATGACAATATTTGCTGATGACACCAGATTTAGTGTGGTTAAATCAAGAAGAGATTGTCAAAAGCTCCTAAAGGATCTCTCCAAACTGGGAGAATGATAATCCAAATAGGAAATTCAATGCCAGTCAATGTAGGCAATGTAGGCTAGTGTAAAGTGATCTACGTTAAGGGAAAAAGAAAAAGAAAAAGCCAACTTCACGTGTCCGCGGATGGGATCTGAGCTAGCAATGACTGAAAGAGATCTTGGAGTTGTGATGGACAATTCATTGAGAATGTTGACCCAGTGTGTGGCTGCTTTGAAAAGGGCAAATTCCATGTTGGGCATAATTAGAAAAGGAATTGAAAATAAAACTACCAAGATCATACTGCCCTTATATAAATCTATAGTGTGACTACATTTGGAAAACTGCATACAGTTCTGGTCACAATATCTAAAAATGGAGATTGTAGAGTTGGAAAAGGTGCAGAAAAGGGAAACCAAAATGTTCAATGGGACAGGACAACTCCCCTATGAGGAAAGGTTACAACATCTGGGATCAAGGGAGTGAGGGGGGACATGATAGAGGTGTCCTAAATTATGCATTTGGTGGAGAAAGAGGATCAGGAGATGTTTTTCTTCCTCTCTCATAATACTAGAATCTGGGGTCATGTAATGAAGCTAATTGGAGATTCAGGACAGAAAAAAGGAAGCACATAGTGAAACTATGGAATTCATTACCATGATGTGTAGTAATGAACACTAACTTGTTTGGCTTTAAAGGGGGATTCAATACATTCATGGAGGATGAGGATAGCACTTGATGGCTATATATTATCTCTACTATCAGAGGCCATATGCCTCTGTAGACCAGTTGCTGGGACACAAGAGCAGAGGGTGCTGTTGCACTTGCATCCTGCTTGTGGGCTTCCCACAGGCACCTGTTTGGCCTGTGTGAACAGAATGCTAGAACAAGATAGGCCTTTGTCTGATTCAGCATTGCTCTTCTTAAGTTCTCTTGGTTTTGCAGGTTTTTAGCCTGCTTTAAACTGAACTAGGGAATCCAATCCTTCCTCTCAGCACTTCTCTACATAAGCAGTTTATTGCATGCCACTCACAGATGTTTGCGGGTCCTCTACATGATGCCATCAACCTCTGGGATGTCTCCTGCGCTTTTCCCTGGTAATCTCGCTTTTAAAAACATTGGAGATAATGCAGTATTCAAATTATCATGGGATGTCCTCAGTGTGTAAAGTCAGCGTAGCACTATAATACTGCCACTAGATGGTGCTGTTTCTTTGAACCCAATAGCCTTGCTGAGAGGGGAAGTTTCCAATTCAAAATCACATGGTTGCCATCTAAAGGAGACAGTCATAAATGTGGTAAGACCCCAGATGAAAGAAACCCCAGTAAGGATGGTTCCCCCTCCTTAATGTAGAGACACCCTCAGAAGAAAAACACATGCTGAGTCAACATGAGCACTCACAGCTGTTGTCAGAGACTCTTGGCAAGCACCAGAACATCACTAGAGCTACTTTTCATCCCTGAAACAGTTCAATCGTTTCTTAAAGTTAAAAACAAAATAAAGCTCAGCTGAAGGTGAACACATACAGATATCAACACATAACACACAATCAGGTTTGATTACTGCAATGCACTACACATGGGGCTGCTGCTGAAGATTGTCTGGAAACTTCAACAGGTGCAAAACATAACCACTAACCTATCAAGTGGTACAGCTAGGACTGATCACATCACACCAGTTACAAAAGATTTTCATTGGCTGTCAATTTATTCCTCAGTGCACCTTCTGTTTCTGTTCTAGCATGCTTCTGCCTTGCTAGGAAGTTCATATTTTCTGTGGGGAATGGTTTGACTTCTGCGTCTGTCTCTATTTGATATGGTTTTATTCATGTTTTATTCTGAGATTTTGTTATTTTCATTGTTGTAAACCACCCTAAGTAACGAATACACTTTACAAGGGTGGGATATAAATCCTTGGAAATAAATACATAAATGAAACAAATCTGCTAGTTTTGACCTAGAAAGGGTTTCTGAAGGACTGTCTGCTACTATATGAACCTACCCAATTGTTAAGCTTTTCACTGGACCATAGCACAGTCTCCCCTTTTATTACTCCCTCCTTGTTTGCCTTTTTTGTGGCTTAGGGGCAGGGGGGAAAAGCCTATTGCTGGACCTCTGCAAACAAGAGGCTTGTGGCCCACTCTGTGCAGCCTGACTTAGCCCCCTATGCTAGGCTGACCAGATGAAAAGGAGGACAGGGCTCCTGTATCTTTAACTAGGGTGACCAACTGTCAGGATTTCCCTGGATTTGTCCTGGTTTTTGTTCTATCCTGGGTGTCAGGGGGGATTTTCTGTAATTTTCTATAATGTCCTGGAAAGACAAGCTTTCCCCTTTAAGGCCACATTAGCGTGGTTGGAGGGAATGATGAGCTTTCTGGAGGTGGGTTATTTCTATCCCACTGCTCCAATCAGGACCTTACAGGGGAAAGTATGTCATTCCTGGACATTATAGAAAAGGACCCGATTGGAGCAGTGGAGGGCGGGAATGACACACTTTCCCCTCCTCCGCTCCAATTGGGGCCTTTAAAGCAGTGGGGGTGAATGACATGCTTTCCAGAAGACCCAGAAAGCCACTTTCCCACCCCCCACCCCACTGAGGGTCCTCTTTTTTGGTTTCCCAAATGTGGTCACCCTACTTTAACAGTTGCAGAGAAAAGGCAATTTCAGCCGGCATCATTTGTATGCAATTCGTACCTGGTGAAATTCCCTCTTCATTACAACAGTTAAAGCTGCAGGGGCCCTGCCCTCTTGTGTATCTGGTCACTCTAGTATAGTGCCTGCAACTTTAACTGTTGTGATGAAGAGAGGATTTCACCAGGTACTAATTGCATACAAATGACGCCTGCTGAAATTCCCTTTTCTCTGCAACTGTTAAAGATACAGGAGCCCTGTCCTCCTTTTCATATGGTCAGCCTACCCTATGCATGTCTAGGGTAGTTGTAGGACTTTTTTCTGCATAGGATTGTGCCTTCAGAAGAGGAAGATGTGGCAAGCAGCCATGACTGAGAAGCTTAAAGGGGCAATGTTGTCATTAAAGTGACAGGGTGACAAAAGCTGCCACTATTTAAGGCTCTCCACAGACCCATCTGCTAGAATATGGTGAGAGACAGAGGTCACATAATGTTTAGTTTTCCTTCCCCGCCCTTTTTAGAAGGGATCACCGACTATATCAGTAAGTCTCCCTGTGTACAGCTATTAATGCAGCCTTCCCCACCCTGATGTTTGGGACATCAGCTCTCATCAGCCCCAGCTAGCATGGTCAATGGTCAAGAATGTTGGGGAGTTGTGGTGCAAAACATCTGGAGGGCATCAGTTTGGGGAAGGCTGAATTAGTGTCTCATTCACATGGCCATGAAATATTTAAACCATTTCATGACAAATCAATAATACAAAAATTGTCTTGCATTATTAATAATATTCTTGCACCATTTTTAGAACTTTTCAACTCAGAAGAACCAAAAAGTATTTTCTGAGCTGAAATCCTTGATCTTCCTGTCTATGGGATTATTATTCCAAAGCAATCCTGCCTTTCAGATAAATCAGATAGAAACTTCCAGTCCATGACGAAACAAACTCCTTTTTCAAATTCTTTGATGAATCTTCAAGCATCTGCCCAGGTCTACCATTTCCATCACTTTGTTATTTATCAGTTATTTACAGTGATGTCTGAATTTCCTTTGGCACAATTTGGAATTAGGCTCAGCTGTCCAAGCTGCTTTCTCCAAACAGATCAATTGATTTTTCACTTTGGGGTCTTTCAGATAGGGGGAAATTATGTTTTCTTACCATAACTCTTGCTTCCTGCTCCTCTTCCAGGATAGGGATGAGCAGAAACACATGGGGGAGAAAGGGGAAACAAGCAGCGACCATGTGGCCCATTCAGTTTAGTGAAACAGCACCCACTAGTGGCCATTTTATAGTGAAACTTCTTCTGCACACTCCAGGAAATAGCAACAAATATTACTATAGCCCAGAAGAGTCACGTTTTCTGAGGATTATCTTATATTGTAGAAAATGGCGGAAGGAGCGGGAGGCAAGCGGGAGATGTGCAGGACAATGACTGCATCATCAAAATGACCCACGAACAACTGAACATACTATAAAATGTATGTCTGAAGAAGCACTTTGAGTAGCATGGACTGTGCCATCCTGTAAGTTATCCCATGCTGCTCTTGGTAATGTCTGCAACTTTATTTCTTTTTTATGGTTGTACACTGTCTTGATGGCTTTTTCAGCTAATCAGGCAGCATATAAATATTAAAAATACATACACAATCCATCATTTTGTGGTCACTAGCATAGTACCTAGCCATGCAATCTGCTTTAACTACATGTTTGGAAGTTATAGATGTTATCAGGAGTACTGTGGGAGAAACCATACTTCTCCATTTAATGCAAAAGCAGCCCCCACTAGCAGCTCCCTCTAGCCTGGTCCTATGCATGTTTACTGAGAAGTCCCACCGCGATCAGAAGAATTACTCCTGAGTGAGAGCCTGATCTTTTGTATGTTAGCTTGGAGATAGGTCCTGCTGAGTTTAATGGTAAGTGTGCTGGGGATTGTAATCTAAGAGCCAAACTAGATTCGATGTGGGAGACACGTGAAGAGATGCAGCCATAAGGGATACTGCATTTGATCGGAGTAGCAGTGGGGGGAATGGGGGGGGGAGAATGGCTGCTTTCCCTACAGGCCAATAAAAATCATTCACTGGCTGAATTCGGACAACACATTAAGCAAATGGGGGGGGGGACAATCGTCAGTTGTGTTGCTTATTGACGCTCACAAACTACTGACGGAATGCTATTCCACCCAAATAAGCAACTGAGAGAAACAACTGGCTTGCAAGTTGCTTAGCTTGAAGCCAGTTGTTTAAAGTGTTGTGTGGAGGGGTAAGTGTGTTAATAGTGTGCAGTGAGTGGGTTAAAACACAAGCCCATAGAGGCAGGCAGCAAGAGCGACCAAAACGGCGGCTGCCACTCTGCTACAACTGGCGCAACATGCAGAGGCTGCTGGGATAGCACTGGGAGGACTGAGGGAGGAGGGCGAGTGGGGAGAGGAGCGAGTGGGGAGAGGGGCGGGGGCTGTGTCAGTCAAATGCTGGGTTGACTATTAGTCCACTCAGCGCCAGCGCCAACCACCCACAGTTGTGTAGGAATATGTTGTATGGGAAGTACCCACAAAATAACCAACTGTGAGTTGGCTACACAACCCACCATTGACTAATGTGTTGTCCGAGAAGAGAAGACACTTGGAATGGCATTTTTTAGTGTAGGCTGACCAGATAAAATCCAGGTCAGGGCTCATGTAACTTTAACAGTTGTAGAGAATAGGGAATTTCAGCCAGTATCATTTGTATGTAATTTGTTCCTGGTGAAATTCCTTCTTCATCACAACAGTTAAAGGTGCAGGCACTATACTAGAGTGACCATATACAAAAGAAGTCAGGGCCCCTGCAACTTTAACTGTTGTGATGAAGAGGGAATTTCACCAGGAACTAATTGCATACAAATGACACTGGCTGAAATTCCCTTTGCTCTACAACTGTTAAAGTTACATGAGCCCTGACCTGGATTTTATCTGGTCACCCTATTTTAGTGAGCATACAGCCTGTGAGAAACCATACCCCTCCCTCCTCCCTGCCACTTCTCCAATCAAATTCAGAGCTCCCTGGAGCTAAGTATAAACAAGCAAACAAACAAAAGTTGGAAGAGACTTAATGTGTTTCCCGTTACATTTAGTTTGGCCCTTTGTCTCTAGAATGTTAAGACCTATATTCTTAGCGTGCCCACAGACACAAAATACTTCAGAGGTAAGAGAACAATGGCCTTACACCTCATGGAACACTTTGCATTTTTGTGGGGGCATTTTTTGTGCATTTTTGTGCACATGATAATGAGTAAAACTCAAAATTCATGGTATGATGCTTTGGGCTTGGTTTTTAGTGTACCTCAAATTGCCCTTCCAATCAATATCTATCTATCTATCTATCTATCTATCTATCTATCATCTATCTATCATCTATCTATCTATAATGGAAAAAGAATTAAATAGAATCCCTTTCTTATCTCTTTATAACCCTTATTAATGATTTAGCCTAATAAAAGCATGACATTACCCTGTGTATTTTGCTAGCACAATCCTTATATCAATAATTGATCTGTTCAATAATGCACAGGAGTTTATTTTATATCTCTTTTCATCATGGACAGACACTAGTTTGCCCCCAACTGTGGGATGTAAGGAGAAATGAGAGGATTTATATCTGGATACTGGTCATGTATGCTGTGGGAAATTACATGTCTTCTTTTTGCAATGGTATTTGCATCAATGCCATGAAAATTCATTGCCACGGTGCCGTTTTGAGTCACTACTTCAGAATGCCTCATGTAATTAAAGTGTGAATCAAACTTTGCACTCTCTTTACCCATTATGCCAGGCACCCTTGGCCTGGTTTTGTTTGAAGTGGTAAACCTGTATGTGAACTGTACCACTTCAGACTATTATTATTATTATTATTATTATTATTATTATTATGTTTTATATTTTTTAAATGATTTCATGATTTTAATTTTTGTGAACCGCCCAGAGAGCTTCGGCTATGGGGTGGTATAAAAATGCAGTAAATAAATAAATAAATAAATAATTTCTTACCTGCCTCTCCCTCCGGATCGAGGCGGGGAACAACATCGGTACCAACAATATAAAATACAATATACAATACGTAAACTAATTAAAGCGTTTAAATTAATACATTATTAAAATCAACGAAGTCTTAAAATTCGACTGGGTAGGCCTGCCGGAAGAGATCAGTTTTAATAATAATAATAATAATAATAATAATAATAATAATAATATAAAAGGGGTGCACATTACAGGATGACAAGGCCTTCCACAGAGAAAAAGGTAGATGTCAGGAAGCTGCATTCTATCCTAGCCTTCTTCCTGGTTTCTAATTTTCTATGTGCAGGGATTTTTAAAATTTTTTTTTTTTTAAAGGAGCAGCATTTAGCCGTGCATCCACCACTCCATGTATTGTCTTAAATGGTACAGCCCAGACACAGGTCAGTCACCTCAGTGATAATAAAGGTTACACTCTAGTCAGAAGGCGTGGCCCAAGGTAACTCGCTACCTCAAGCAGTGCTGCTCCTCACCTAGCTTGGCGAGGCTGGTGCTCCCCCCACTTCTGCATGAGTTCCTCCCTCCCTCCCCACTGGCTGGCCTCTCCCTCACTTCCTTGGCCAGCGAGCTCAGCTGGTTGCTTGCTCCTGCAGGCATGGCTGCTGCTTCTGCTGTGTGCACCAACTATCGCGAGAGGTCCAGTGAACGTCTGGGAGAGGTCAGTCGGTGCCAGGCCCTCAAGATAGCTTGTAGGAGCCCCATGGATGGCTGGGGCACAAGGCAGGAGTGACCAGGCAGGCAGGAGCGAGCGGCCGGCTGTCTGTCTGAACAAGTGAGGGTGAGGCTGGCCAAGCAAGCAGGTGGGTGGCAGCAGCTCCACTCATGGCTGGCGGTGATAGAAGAAGCAGCCGGCCAAACGGATGAGTGAACTAGCGAGTGGTGGGTGGGTGGCAGCTCTAGTTGCAGCCACCGGTGGCCACCTGTGATAGATAGATAGAAGTGGCGGGCCCTCCTGGCAGGAGCGGACGGGGAGTGTAGAACAGTTTGCCACTCTTTCCTTCTCTGCTGCCCGATGCAGGTGCTTGACCCTGTGTAATGGTGGGGCCAACCCTGCTGGTGAGGTAAATAGAAGACACTTCTTTTGGGTAAAAGGTGGAAACAAAACAGGTCAGATGTGGGGGACTAAAGCAGGAGGGAAATAAAGTGTGGAGGTTTTTTAACAATTGCTTACAGCGGAAGGGCTGTAGCCCAGTGAGAGCGCATGAAGAACCATTGCCCTGGGACAGGATGTTGGGGGCTGCATGCCAGCAATAGGTAGGGGACCCTGTCCAATATGGGTGGTGTCACTGGTGGCATGAGCCTCCCACCCCAAATTTTCATACACCCCTCCCCCTTTCTAGCCATGTAAATCAGCTCTGGGGGCCATTTTCCTTGTCCAGTGCTGAGACAGGCTGGAGCAGATCAGAGATACGCCCTTTCCCCAGTCCCAGTGCTAAGAGCAGGGAAAGGGCTTTTTTCTGAAGCTTGGCTGGTTGGATAGGGAAGCCCCATGGACCGTATTCAATCTGCGGGCCAGAGGTTCCCCATGTCTCATGTAGAAGGTCCCAGGCTCAATCTCTAGCATCTCCAGGTTAAAAAGGTAGCAGAAAGGTCTTTGCTAGAAGCCTTGAAGAGCTACTGACAATCAGGATAGGTAACACTTGCCAAGATAGGCCTGCGGTTGACTACAGTATAAGGGAGCTTCATATGTGGTGCATGTTCACCCCTCGACTGTGATAGCGTCAGGTGATAACTGGCATGTGCAAATGTGCCATTGTAGACAGAGTGGTCTAGAGAATCCAAAACCTTGCTCGCTGTTTTGTGACATTTGGGCTGGTCCTCAAAGAGGAAACGTGTATTGTGGCTATTGTTTCTCCTATGATTCCTTTTTGTGTGTGTGTGTTTTTCAGATATTACAAGAACACCATGGCCAGATCTGCACCAAGCAGAATATGATACTTTGAAAACGGTTTGAAAACTGTATATGGAATGTGTCCAACGATTGTCACTACTGTTATAAACCGTTTTAAAGCAGTGGTGTAGATCCTGCCCAAATATCTTCAAACTGCAAAATGCTCTTTAGAAGGAAACCGGCCCTGTAAAAGGCTGCCTCTGAAATGTTCTTCTGCTCTAGTTTTGTATGTTCTGTAGGAATAGGGAGTATTGGAGACATGGGTTCCACACACAGTTCATTAATCAAGTTTTTGTTTTTATTGACTAGCTAAATCCATAAGCAAACTTTCAGTGGATAAGAAGCCTGACCTTTCAGCAGCTGGTGTTCCTGTTGTTTTGGGAAATAAGATCATTAGTATGCAATTACTTTGTCCATTATTGAAATACCACAGATATTTTTTAAAAACCCTGCTGGAATTCTCGCTCTTCCTTCCCCCTCCCTCTGCTTTGACAAATATTGTGGTACAATTCCTGCTTCATCTGTTGCCGTCTAGAGAACGGGGTTGTTTCTCCCCCCCTGAAACAAACTCAGGTCGTCACAGCAAAACAGTATTGGGTATCAACTATAAAAAGCTTGCTATGAATTGCAGGCACTTATGGAAACATTCCAGGGACTGTAAAACAGCTGCGCTTTGCTGCTCAGAGATAGCACAGACCATTTTACATGTCTCACAGGGAAGTAAGACAAACAGATGGAGAATGGCTTGCCAGTTAGCCATTGCTGAATCTTGAAATCCCAGGTAGCTCCATGTTCTTGACAGGCACCCACCCATTATGTGCCAGATTCTACCTCATCTCCACCCCAGCACACCATATTCCATCTCAGCACCTCTTTTGCCTGACCTAGTCTGGTAGGGCTTGATCTCAGGGCTTGATGTGAGATTTCAGGGTTTTAACTTCTTCCACAGGGTCCCCGGAAGAAGGATAAAAAAAAATCTCAAGGTCAGAGGCCAGATTCAATGAGTTAGGCTACTTTTTCATTTCACCTGGGAGGTTTTGTCATTCATTCATTCCACCAAGTGCCACCTCTGATCTCCTAAGGTATATTTACTATGGCAACCCTGTACCAGACTCTGCCTATATAATTCACTGGGTTCCTCCAGGTTTGGCCTTGTTCATGGGAAACCCAGCTGTCCATTGGAAACCCACAAGCAGGACAAAAGTGCAACAGCACCCTCCCATCAATGCTCCCCAGCAACTGCTCCACATAGATGTATTGTCTCTGATACTGGAGGTAGCATACAGCCATCAGGACTAGTAGCCATCGATAGCCTTCTCCTCCATGAATTTGTGTAACCCACTTTTAAAGCCATCCAAATTGGTGGCCATCACTACATCTTGTGGTATCAAATTCCATAGTTTAACTATGTGCTGTGTGAAGAAGGACATACATTTAAAATCAATATAATAACTTAAAAGCTATAAGCCTAAAAACAAAAACAGACCCAGGCTCATCAGATATTGCTAAATGCCTGAGAGAAGAGGAAAGTCTTGACCTGGAGTCGAAAAGATAACAACGTTGGTGCCAGGCGGGCCTTGTCAGGGAGATTGTTCCACAATTGGGGGGCCACTACAGAGAAGACACTCTCCCTTGTTGCCGACCTCTGAGCTTCCCTCAGAGTAGGCACTGGGAGGAAGACCTTAGATGTTGAATGTAGTGTTCGGCTAGGTTCATGTCGGGAAAGGCATTCCATCAGGTATAGTGTCACAAGCTGTGGAAGGCTTTATAGGTTAAAACCAGCACCTTGAATCGGGCTCGGAAACATACAGGCAGTCAATGCAAGCGGGACAGAGTAGGTCTTGTGTGCTCGAACATTCTGGTCCCTGTTATCAATCTGGCGACTGCATTTTGCACACACTGCAGCTTCTGAACCATCTTCAAAGGCAGCCCCACGTAGAGTGCATTGCAGTAATCTAACTTGGAGGTTACCAGAGCATGGACAACTGAAGCCAGGTTATCCCCTGTCCAGATAGAGGCATAGCTGGGCCACCAACCGAAGTTGGTAGAAGGCACTCCGTGCCACCGAGGCCACCTGAGCCTCAAGTGACAGACATGGTTCTAGGAGAACCCCCAAGCTACGAATCTGCTCCTTCAAGGGGAGTGCAACCCCATCCAGAACAGGTTGAAGACCCTCCATCCATCCAGCCAGCAGAACCACCCACTAACAGCATCGCAGCCCTCATCCAGTCCATTGTCGCAGCCAGGCACTGGTTCAGCACATCCACAGCCTCACCTGATGAAGATGAAAAGGAGTAGAGCTGCATGTCATCAGCGTACTGATGGCAACGCACTCCAAAACTCCGGATGACTGCACTCAACGGTTTCATGTAGATGTTGAACAGCATGGGGGACAAGACTGACTCCTGTGGAACCCCATACTGGAGAATCTATGGGGCAGAGCAATGCTCCCCAAGCATCACCTTCTGGAGCCGTCCCACCAAGTGAGAGTGGAACCACTGAAATGCAGTGCCTCCCACTCCCAACTCAGCCAATCGACCCAGAAGGATACCATGGTCGATGGTATTGAAAGCTGCTGAGAAATCAAGGAGACTCAACAGAGTCACACTTCCCCTGTCTTTCTGCTGACATAGGTCATTATACAGGGCGACCAAGGCTGTTTCCGTACCAAAGCCAGGCCTGAAGCCGGGCTGAACTGGATCCAGATAATCAGTCTCATCCAAGAGTGCCTAGAGCTGGCTAGCAACCACCCACTCAATGACCTTGCCCAGGAATGGAACATTTGCTACTGGCCTGTAGTTATTAAGATTTTCAGGGTCCAGGGAAGATTTCTTCATGAGTGGTCTCACTACCGCCTCTTTCAGGTGGCCTGGGACCACTCTCTCTCGCAGAGAGGCATTAATCACTTCCCTGGCCCAGCCAATTGTTCCATCCCTGCTAGCTTTTATGAACCATGAGGGGCAAGGATCCAAGATGGAGGTGGTTGCATGAACCTGTCCAAGCACCTTGTCCGCATCCTCAAGCTGTACCAACTGAAACTCATCCAAGAAAACAGTACAAGGCTGTGCTCTGGATACCTCACTTGATTCACCTGCTATAATACTGGAGTCTAAGTCTTAGCGGATGCCAGAGATTTTATTCTGGAAGTGCCTAGCAAATATATTACAGCGGGCCTCAGATGGTTCTACCATGTCCTTGGGGCCGGCATGTAATAGCCCCTGGACAACTCTGAAAAGCTCTGCTGGGTGGCAGGTTGATGACTGAATAGTGGCAGCAAAGTATTGTTTTTTTGCTTTCCTCACTGCCCCTGAATACAGCTTACCTTAGGCACTTACCAGTGTTTGATTGCATCTATCAGGAGTTTGTCTGCATCTGCACTCAAGCCATCTCCGGTTTTGTTTCATCGGTCTCAGCTCTGGGGTATACCATGGAGCCGTACGAGCTCTACAAAGGAGAGGGGGCTTAGGAGCAATAGTTTCAACCGCCCGGGTCATTTCTGCATTACACAGATCAACCAGGGTTTCAACAGGAGAGCCAGCCCTATCAGCCAGAAAACTCCCCAGAGCCTTCTGGAAATGATCTGGATCCATTAGCCTCCAGAGGCAGACCATCTTAATGGGTCCCCCACCCTTGCAGAGGGGAAAAACTGCTGTAAGTCTAAACCTCAGCGGGTGGTGATCTGACCATGACAAAGGGACTGATGTGAAATCCCCCACTTTCAGATCACCATCTCCATGTCCAGTTGAAAAAACCAGGTCCAGAGTATGCCCTGCTACATGCGTTGGGCTGATGGCATGTTGGGACAGTCCCATGGTTGTCATGGAGACCATGAAATCCTGAGCTGCCCCAGATAAAGTGCCCTCAGTGTGAATGTTGACATACCCAAAGAACCAAGAGTCTGGGGGATCTCAACAGTACCCCCGAGATCACCTCTGTTAGCTCAGCTAGGGAGTCTGTTGAGCAGCAGGGTGGGCAGTACACCAACAGAATTCCTAATCTGTCCCATTGGCCCAACACAAGGTAACGAAAAAAGAAAGTTAAGGAGAAAACATGTAATGAAATTTAATTCAAATAAAATATTTACATCAAAAAAGAACATTATTCAGCATATATATGCATATTTCCAAAATAAAAAGAAAGCTCTTATGATTCTGGCCAAATGCGTTTCGACAACTGCGTCTTCTTCAGTGGCCCAATCACTAAATTATTTGAGTACCGAGTAGAGGTTTTTCACAAAGGGGCTGAATTAAATATTCCCCAAATTATGGATTGTATCACTCCCCAAATTGGTGAGTATAGTACACCAAACGTTATTCTCTGGCTTCACTGATTGTTAATAATAAGGTACTACCAAGACTGATGTTAAGTCCCCCACTTTCAGATCACCATCTCCATGTCCAGTTGAAAAAACCAGGTCTAGAGTATGCCTTGCTACATGCGTTGGGCCGATGGCATCTTGGGACAGTCCCATGGTTGTCATGGAGACCATGAAATCCTGAGCTGCCCCAGATAAAGTGCCCTCGGTGTGAATGTTGACATCCCCCAGAACCAAGAGTCTGGGGGATCTCAACAGTACCCCCGAGACCACCTCTGTCAGCTCAGCTAGGGAGTCCGTTGAGCAGCAAGGTAGGAGGTACACCAACAGAATCCCTAATCTGTCCCGTTGGCCCAACACAAGGTGCAAACACTCCAGACCAGTAGTCACATGGACAGAGAGCCTGCAGAGGGGGATGGAGTTCCTATAGACCATGGCAACCCCCCCTCCCCAGCCCTCAAGTCTACCCTGATGCTGAACCAAGGACCCCGGTGGGCACAGCTGGGGGAGAGACTGACTCCTCCCTGCTCTCCCACCCAGGTCTCGGTTATACATGCCAGATCGGCTGCCTCATCCACAATTAAGTCATGGATGAGGGAGGTCTTATTATGCACCGATCTGGCATTAAAAAGCAGCACACAGAGGCCTGAGGGCTGGCTGATAAGGGAACCAAAAAGCCTGTGGGTGTGAGGGGGACCAGAACAAGGCACAGCCGTTAACTGTCTGGGCCGTGTTCCCCTTACCTGGCAAGTCCTCCTCACAACGCCGTATCTCCCTCTACCCGTCACTACACTGATTGGGCCCCCCTCAGATCCCCCCACTTGGCCCTATATCCTCCCTCCCAGGCACATAGCTTAAGCCTGGGGAAGGGAAAAACAAAGACAAAACAAAAAGTAGGGTGACCAGATAAAATCCAAGTCAGGGCTCATGTAACTTTAACAGTTGTAGAGAAAAGGGAATTTCAGCCAGTGTCATTTGTATGCAATTAGTTCCTGGTGAAATTCCTCTTCATCACAACAGTTAAAGTTGCAGGGGCCCTGCCTTCTTTTGTATATGGTCATTCTAGTATAGTGCATGCACCTTTAACAGTTGTGATGAAGAGGGAATATCACCAGGAACTAACTGCATACAAATGTCACTGGTTGAAATTCCCTTTTCTCTACAACTGTTAAAGTTACTTGAGCCCTGACCTGGATTTTATCTGGTCACCCTACAAAAAGCAAACAGGCAGCACTTTCTCCTCCCTGAGCAGCAGCAGGCCTCCCTCTCCTGCAGATAATGGCTTTCCCAGGCCTCCTCAGCCAGCCAGCTTAAATATCCCTCCCAGGAATGGAGGGGGACAGGTGGAGTTGTTCACAGCAGCTGGCTTAGTACCTGGAGGCCTGGTCCTGCAGGGGGTGGCAGTCTGTTAGGCAGATGTTAGTGAGTGAGCAGGGTTTAGCAAAATGCATCGCACAAGACACCTTAAAACCGGTTGCTTAACCAAAAGCCTTAACCAGCAGGGTTTAAGGCGGCTTCTGAACAGGCCCTTTATCACTGTGCCTAAAGGAGAGGCCCTTGTTAATGTCTACATCTTTGGCTGCTGTTATAGACACAGAAGCAGGAACAGTTTTGAAAGTTGCTCACTTCAAGATCTTCATTCCACTGTTCGGATGCTTCCAGATGAGCCTTTTCTAGCACAAACACCCTGCTTCATCATCCACAGAATGTGATGGGTTTGTGTGTGAATCCGGATGGTGTTTTCCACTTGGATTCCTCCCGTGTTTCCCTACTGCTCCTTCCATCATTTTCTCTGCTGTGAAAAACTGGTTCAGGGAAAAAGGCAGAGCTGCTGCACAATGCCTTTAGATTCATAGTGTTAGGAGCCCTCCATCCAGAAGCATCCTCAGACATTTCACTTCCCAGATTAGACAGCAAGAGCCCTAGGTTTGCCACGGATTCTGCACTCAACACTATTTGGAATAATTACTTTTCCTTCTGTTTCACCCATTTCATATATGATCTGCAGGATGCAGGGAAAACACGTGGCCTCCAGTTGTGAAACAAGAAAAGCACAAATCTTGTTGAGTCTAAGTATTTGTTCACTAGGTATGTAAACATGCAATATTACATCTCTACAGTTACTCTCTAAGAACTTATGCAAACAGTCTAAGAAGCATTACACTCAGGCTTGGATCTTGCAAAACGCTCAGGCTACATTGCGTATAAGCCCGCAGCAAGCTGGCAGGCATTTCCTTGCCTTATCTAGCTTTAACACATGAAAAAAAAAAGACAAAGAAAAGAAAAGAAATTACAACAAAATGTCAGTAGCTGTTCTGGAATGTTTTTCAAAACCCACTCAGATTATTTTAATACTTTCCATAATTTTGGACTGAGATCCCACCAGACCTCTGGTGAATCACCCTCTCTTGCCCTTTATCAAACCCGAAGAGGGAAAAACTAGGAAGCTGAGCTCTGCATTTAGAGGGAAGGAATTGTCTTGCTGCAGCATTGGTCTATAGGAAGTTGCCTCCCTTCTCCAAGAAGGCCCTCATATTATTCCACCGAGCTGCCAATCACAATGACACCGTAGGAAAGGCGTTGCATTGCTGCTCTCACAGAAATGAAACTCTCAGCAACTGAGCTCCAGGCAAGGCGGCATAGGGTGACCATAGGGTGGAAACCAAAAAGGAGGACAACATGGTCGGCCCCCAGGAGGTGTGTCCAGCACCAAGGGGGTGTTCCCATCTGAACATAGCCTTGGTCACATGACTGATTTTACAGCACACAATTAAGACAGATCTGTTCTACATAACATCTTAATGTTAACATCACTGAAATAACAAGTGAGACATCAAATGTATCTGAAATTAACTTCACTCACTCCTACTTTTGTAGCTTCTGCTGTACTTTGTTGCTGTACTCTGTGTGATACATTCTCCTCTGCCCTCAAATATCTTTTCTGATTATATTCTTACTCCGCTGCAAGCTGCTGTTCTATTTTGTTTTGAAACTTGCTAAAACTCAACAGATGAACAGATCTGCTTGAAACTTGGCATGGCTAAAGCCCTACTTAAGATCTATCATGATGCCAAGTTTCATCTCCTTATCTTTAAAAATGATGTTGTTTTTTTAAAAATAATAATTTTAAAACCTAATTTTTTTAAAAAAACCCCTAAAAATCAATAGAAGAACAGATCTGCTTCAAACTTGGCATGGCTAAAGCCCTACATATGAGCTATCAAAGTGCCAAGTTTCATCTCTTGATTTTTAAAATGACATTTTAAAAAATATATAATTTTAAAACCTGAAACTTAAAAAAATTCCCAAAAATCAACAAATGAACAGATCTGCTTCACATATGGCATGGCTAAAACCCTCCCTAAGCGCTATCATGATGCCAAGTTTCATCACTTTATCTTTAAAAATGACAGAGCTGTAACATTTTTGTTAATTCCCATTGACTATAAAGTACAGCTGCCCTTTGGGTGGGGGGAGGATGGGAAAAATCTGGATCTTTCTTCAAATTTCATAATCCCCCCCCCCCTTCCTGGATTTGTTACCAAAAATCCTGACATGTCCTGGTTTTTCCTGACATATGGTCACCCTACAAAACTACTCAGGCAGGGTAAGCAACCTTTTTGGGCCCATGGACACTTTTGGCAATTTGAGAAAGTGTCCTTGGCACCACCACAAAATGGCTGCCATGAGAAGCACAGCTAGCCACAAAGGACAAGTAACCACCCAAAAGACTGAGTACAAGGGAAAGGTGGGCTTTGAGCCCCAACACATTAAATAACTCCTTTGAACCAACAGTTCAAAGAGCTAACACTCTTTTATTCTCCCCTCCACCTTGCCAGCCAACTCATTCTCCCCATATCTCTTTTTCTCACACATTTTAGATCAGCACCCATAGATGTAGTCTCTCTCTCTCTCCCCCTCTCTCACACACACACCCATCCATCCAAGCCATCTCAGTCGTTCGTAAGAAAATGTGTTAAATTTTTAAACTAAAATGTGGGAGGGGTAGGGCACTGTGGTGGGCAGCAAGAAAGGTAACTGGGGACCCATTGGTTCCCACAGGTGCCATGTTGTCTATGCCTGTACAAAGGCATCTTTCCAATGGGTCTAAGACATGAAACTGGCTCATGCCACATAGTACTATAATGGATTTGGAGTTGGTCTTACGGAGTAGAATCCAACTAATTACCTAGGGAGGTTGTGGACTCTCCCACACCAGAGGCATTCAAGATGCAGCTGGACATTCATCCGTTATGCTTTAATGTAGATTCCTGCATTGAGCAGGGGGTGGACTCGATGGCCTTACAGGCCCCTTCCAACTCTACTATTCTATGATAAAGTCCTACTTAAAGTAGACCCATTGAAATAAATGGACAAGTTAGTCATAACTAAGGCTTCTCATGGAAGGTCTCTATCCCTCCCCCACTCCCCAGGGATATGATTGGGCCAGAATATGTCTGGGCATGCCTTTGAGTGAGCTGAATGGAAGCAGGTGACTCATCCTGGCCAGGGGGAAGCGGGGGTGAGCCTGATCTGTTTGTGGACAAAATAACAAGCAGTTTGTTCTATAATGGAGTCTGAAAAGAGATACAGATGCCCAGCTTGCACTCTGTGAGAATCCGATGATACTTCAATGGTTGTCCTCCTAGAAGTTGGGTATTATCTGTTGGAGTTAATGCTCTGAACCCCCGTCTTATGCTCAGCCTGTATTTATGTTAGGCTGACCAGATAAAATCCAGGTCAGGGCTCATGTAACTTTAACAGTTGTAGAGAAAAGGGAATTTCAGCCAGAGTCATTTGTATGCAATGGGTTCCTGGTGAAATTCCTTCTTCATCACAACAGTTAAAGGTGCAGGCTGACCATCTGAAAAGGAGGACAGGGCTCCTGTAACTTGAACAGTTGTAGAGAAAAGGGAATTTCAGCCAGTGTCATTTGTATGCAATTAGTCCCTGGTGAAATTCCCTCTTCATCACAACAGTTAAAGGTGCAGGCACTATACTAGAGTGACCATATACAAAAGAAGGCAGGGCCCCTGCAACTTTAACTGTTGTGATGAAGAGGGAATTTCACCAGGAACTAATTGCATACAAATGACACTGGCTGAAATTTCCTTTTCTCTACAACTGTTAAAATTCCATGAGCCCTGACCTGGATTTTATCTGGTCACCCTAATTTATGTGCAAATCAACCTTACATCGTAGAAATACCATGAGTAAACTCCTTCCATAGGAATGTGAACCCTTGGGTGAATGCAGTATCCCTGGCATTTTTCAGCACTTAGAACTGGCGTGCATGCACATAACAATATCAATTCACTAGTGCTAGTGGCAATCGGACAAAATGAGACATTATTGTAAATGTAGGCTGACCAGATAAAATCCAAGTCATGTAACTTTAACAGTTGTAGAGAAAAGGGAATTTCAGCCAGTGTCATTTGTATGCAATTAGTTCTTGGTGAAATTCCCTCTTCATCACAACAGTTAAAGGTGCAGGCACTATACCAGAGTGACCAAATACAAAAGAAGGCAGGGCCCCTGCAACTTTAACTGTTGTGATGAAGAGGGAATTTCACCAGGAACTAATTGCATACAAATGACTCTGGCTGAAATTCCCTTTTCTCTACAACTGTTAAAGTTACATGAGCCCTGACCTGGATTTTATCTGGTCACCCTGTGTAAATGCGGGTCTGCCACCAAAATGAACACAATGAATGAAGGGTCTTGAGGCAGGTAAAAAGATGGACAAATTTATGCTGGCATAAGCTTTTGTGGACTGGACTCCAATGAAGTGGGCTGTAGTCAATGAAATCTTGTGCCATAATATATTTGTTAGTCTTTAATATGGCAGAAGATTTTGTTGTTTGTATGGCAACAAATTTCATGGCATTCAAAAGCAGCAGTTACAGATCTAGTTTATCCCTCCCAGTCACAGTCATGCTCTGACAGTGGCAGCCACTGAGTCTGGGGCAAGGAAAAGTGGGAATAGGCACCTCATGACATCAGGGGAGATGTAGGTGTAGCCACATTGGGAGGGGGAGCATTTATATGGTGCTGCTTTACTTTCTGATTTCCCCAAAGCCCTGCAACATCCATAGGGTGATGTGGCAGGAGTGAGCACGGGCTAGCCATCCAGGGAAAATTGCAGTGGTATCGTCACACAGTAGTAATGGGCAGCAAATACTGAAAACACCGAAAACCAACAAAACCTTTTTTGTTGTTGGTGGTTTTCTGGCAACTCTGAGTAACATTGCAGCTTCGAAGGCTGGTGTCTGCACATCTGCACTGCTGCAGTTCATTGAATTCATGTGTTATACATAATAGCTGTCCTTACTTTCGTTCTAAATTTAATATCACCATGGCAGCCATTACCAAACACTCCCCTGGGGCTTGTTGAGCTCGGCCTCTGCCCTGTAGTCCTGTGCCTTGCCCTGCAATGGGATCCACCCCCTAACTATGCCCACTCTCTTAATCTCAAGTCAGACAAGTGTCCCTTTTTATTTCTGCAAATTGTACTGCAACATTACTGGGTTTTATTGTTCTGGCTCATTTTATTTTCGAAACTGACATTGTTCTAAATGCATTTTGTACGTCAGCTTGAGCAGCCCTGTAAAGGTGACAAACACATGTTACAATTTCCAGAGGGAAATGGTTAAATGTTAGAAAAAGTAATGAATAAGAAATGCTATACAACATTAACAACAAGAAAACCCTGCCCACAGATATATAATCTAAATAAACAGGTGCAGGAGGACAAGGAAGAATGAGAGGGCAAGGGGAAAAATGGAGGAAATGAGACAATAAGTTAACCTCAGCAATTTGAAGAAGGCCTGGGAAAACAGATGCCACAATAGGCATTTCTGATTCATTCCGATATCTGAAGGCAATGAGTTCCAAAGACAGAGTGCTGCCAAAGACCAATGGATGGAGGTGCGAGACAACTGGTGTAATTCTTGGTCTAGAGAGATTGATATCAAAAAGATCATTTAGCCCTGGAAGGAGTAATTAAAAAAGAAAGATAAATAGAAACAATATACAGATTTCAAAGTAATGAGTTTTTCAGGAAGGGAAGCCAGTGCAAAGAGAAACGGAGAAATGTGGCCATGTTTAAGGGTAAGAAAAAGAGGTTTATTTATACTATCTCTCCCCAAGTCTTCTTTCTGGTAACATCTTGTATCACACAACACAACCCAAAACTGCACAGTGTGTTGTCCTGCCTACCAGCATACTGTTGGCTGTAGCATTGGGAGTAGTGCAACACACAGCATGATGATACCCGGTTCATCCGATCACAGTGAGGGAAATAAGCCACAGTAACTTATTTTCCCCACCGCATGCCAGTCTGAGGTTATTTGAGGGTTGCTCCCTCCTCAAACAAGCCATGCTGTCTGGGTTTGGATGACATTGCAAAATCCGTGGGGAACTGACTGGAACACACTAGGGGGGTTAACAAGTCGGTGGCTTGTTAACCACCCTGTAGGGTGACCAGATAAAATCCAGGTCAGGGCTCATGTAACTTTAACAGTTGTAGAGAAAAGGGAATTTCAGCCAGTGTCATTTGTATGCAATTCGTGCCTGGTGAAATTCCCTCTTCATCACAACAGTTAAAGTTGCAGGGGCACTGCCTTCTTTTGTATATGGTCACTCTAGTATAGTATAGTATAGAGGGAATTTCACCAGGAACTAATTGCATACAAATGATACTGGCTGAAATTCCCTTTTCTCTACAATTGTTAAAGTTACATGAGCCCTGACCTGGATTTTATCTGGTCAGCCTACCACCCTGTAATCATGTGAACAGGGTCACTGGCCCTTTCCACACCAGGCAAAATGCCTGGGATGGACCCCGGCTGCTCCCTGTGAGTCCACATGACGCACAGGGAGTACCAGGGGTGGGGGCGGGGGCACTGGATTTTTCCTGGTTCTATGGAACCAGAAAAATCCTGAATTTTTCTCCAGTCCCTGTAAAAAGTCCTGCGGAAGATGTGGCCACATGAGTAAGTATGGCAGCACAGATAGCCACGGAGCCGCACCGCATGGCTCTGTGGCCATTAGGAGAGGGGGGAAACCAAAACCGCCATCCCCAGAATGGTGGGGGGAGGGGGGTTAAATCTTGCACAGGTTTTTTTTAAAACTTGTTCATTGGAGCGCTTGTGCACTCTTCTCTGTTAAAAAAAAATGGCGGGTGTGATGGCCCGGGAGCAGCCTGGGTTGTCACGCCAGTGATGTGAATCCATCATGACATACCCTGAAGTGGCTATTTCCGGGTTTGCCAGCCCTCCGGCCCACTACACCCCAAGGTGTGGAAAGGGCCTCCATTGCACTATTGATTAGCAGGAGGAGGAGTGGGGAGAAATCTACAGAGCAATAGTTTGCAGATGGGAAACAGAGGCCCAAAACAGTGTCTCCCCCTAACTGGACCACCCATAAAATTCACAGGAATTGAGACCCAGGACCAAGACTTGTTAGTGTTCCTTGCACTGGATCACACTGGTTTTCAAAGGCTAGATTGGATATTGAGGGCTAGAGAATCCAAATATCCCTGGGTTTGATTTCCATGGCAGACACATGTCTCATTTACTGCATGGCTCATTTACTGTAAAGATGCTGCTATTTTTAGAGAGCTGCCTTCTGAGACCAGGCCTGCCTTCCTAGCACAGTTCAATGAAATCCACTTAACATTTCCCAAATAGAATCATTCTCTCTTTCCCCCTTATTCATCTGCATGTCTTGCTTCATCATATCTTGACTGGGTGTAGATCAAAAGAAGTGCATGAGAAAGGTACAGTCACATGAATCTCATTTGGTAAATAATGTTTGCTCCATAAATTATGTGAACTGATGGCAATGATTATGAAACAGTTGCCAAAGAAGAAACCAGGAAAGAGATTGGCTAATCCAGATTTCCTCTAGGACAAAACATCGGCTAACAAGAGCTAGATAATCCACAATACTACATTAATTCTTAACCAGGAAATGGTTGTATTATAACTAGGGATGTGCACAGACGGAAAAATCGTTTCGGAATCGGATCGGATTTTTTTATTATTACTTATTTATTTATTACATTTGTATACCACCCAATAGCCAAAGCTCTCTGGGCACTTTACATAGGATTAAAAACAATTAAAAACAATATACAAAAATTTAAACAGCAAAAACATACAACATACACACAATCTGTACATTTAAAACCACTACAACACTTCAAAAAGCTACAAAAAAAAACAAAACCAAAAAAAACAAAACAAAAAAACAAAACAAAAAAAAACAAACCCAGGCTCTTCAGATATTGCCAAATGCCTGAGAGAAGAGGAAAGTCTTGACCTGACGCTGAAAAGATAACAATGTTGGCGCCAGGCGGGCCTCGTCAGGGAGATCATTCCACAATTGGGAGGCCACCACAGAGAAGACACTCTCCCTTGTTGCTGACCCCTAAGCTTCCCTCAGAGTAGGCACTGGGAGGAAGACCTTAGATGTTGAATGTAGTGTTCGGCTAGGTTCATGTCGGGAAAGGCATTCCATCAGGTATAGTGGTCCCAAGCTGTGTAAGGCTTTATAGGTTAAAACCAGCACCTTGAATCGGGCTCGGAAACATACAGGCAGCCAATGCAAGCGGGCCAGAGTAAGTCTTATATGCTCGAACCTACTGGTTCTGGTTATCAATCTGGCCGCTGCATTTTGCACAAGCTGCAGCTTCCGAACCACCTTCAAAGGCAGCCCCACGTAGAGTGCATTGCAGTAATCTAACTTGGAGGTTACCAGAGCATGGACAACTGAAGCCAGGTAGCTGGGCCACCAACCGAAGTTGGTAGAAGGCACTCCATGCCACTGAGGCCACCTGCACCTCAAGTGACAGAGATGGTTCTAGGAGAACCCCCAAGCTACGAACCCGCTCCTTCAAGGGGTGTGCAACCCCATCCAGAACAGGTTGAACACCCTCCATCCGGTCAGCGGAACCACCCACTAACGGCGTCTCAGTCTTGTCTGGATTGAGTTTCAGTTTATTAGCCCTCATCCAATCCATTGTCGCAGCCAGGCACTGGTTCAGCATATCCACAGCCTCACCTGATGAAGATGAAAAGGAGAAACAGAGCTGCGTGTCATCAGCGTACTGATGACAACACACTCCAAACTCTGGATGACTGCACTCAACGGTTTCATGTAGATGTTCAACAGCATGGGGGACAAAACTGACCCCTGCGGAACCCCATACTGGAGAATCCATGGGGCCGAGCAGTGTTCCCCAAGCATCACCTTCTGGAGCCGTCCCACCAAGTGGGAGTGGAACCACTGAAATGCAGTGCCTCCCACTCCCAATTCAGCCAGTCGTCCCAGAAGGATACCATGGTCGATGGTTTCAAAAGCTGCTGAGAGATCAAGGAGAATCAACAGAGTCACACTCCCCGTCTTTCTCCTGACATAGGTCATCATACAGGGCAACCAAGGCTGTTTCCATACCAAAACCAGGCCTGAAACCTGACTGAAATGGATCCAGATAATCGGTCTCCTCCAAGAGTGCCTGGAGCTGGCTCGCAACCACCCGCTCCAGGACCTTGCCCAGGAATGGAACATTTGCTACTGGCCTGTAGTTATTAAGATTTTCAGGGTCCAGGGAAGATTTCTTTAGGAGTGGTCTCACTGCCGCCTCTTTCAGGAGGCCTGGGACCACTCCCTCTTGCAAAGAGGCATTAATCACTTCCCTGGCCCAGCCAGTTGTTCCATCCGTGTTAGCTTTTATTAGCCAAGAGGGGCAAGGATCCAATATGGAAGTGGTTGCACGAACCTATCCAAGCACCTTGTCAACGTCTTCGAGCTGCACCAACTGAAACTCATCCAAGAAAACAGGATAAGCCTGTGCTCTGGATAACTCACTAGATTCACCTGCTATAACCTGCTATTTTTTAAACCTGCTATTATCTTTCTATTTTTTTTTTTAAAAAATGAGATTGGAAAAAAATCGGAGGTCCACTGAATCAGATCCGATTCTGATCCGAAAATCAGATGTCCGATTTTCGGATCGGACACCATTTTAAATGCATTTCTCCATAGCCAAGTATTGTGTTACAAAAACGCCTACAACATTTTCATTTTTAAAGATAGAAGGATGAAACTTGGGCACTTTGTAGATGGGCTAGAGGTAGTTATCTGTGAGAAATTTCAGAAAGATTGGTGTAGGCATTTTGTGGCAATTAATTTTTAAATTACAAACCTGGAATGCCTATAACTTTTTCATTTTTAATGTTCCACACATGAATCTTTGCCACATTGCAGGTGGTATGTTGGGACTCATGTGTGTGAAATTTCAGAAACATAGGTGCTTGCCTTGTGTGGCAATTAATTTTAGAAAAATGGGTAGTAGTGGGGTAAATACAGTTATGCCTTCAACATTTTTATTTTTAAAGCTACAAACAGGATATGTGGGCACATTACAGGTACTACTTTGCTTGATATGTGTGTGAAATTTCAGAAAGATAGGTCCAGGCATGTAGTGGCAAGGTATTTTTGAAACAATGAGGAAAGAAACACCTATAATTTTTTTATTTAAAAAATTATAAGTCTGAAAGTTGCTCACTTTGTAGATGGGTTAGGGGTAGTTATCTGTCAGAAATTTCAGAATGATAGGTCTAGGCATTTGGTGGCTACGAATTTTTTAGATTAAATGTTACAGAAGTTTTTCCACAGAGGCTTGGGCTATCAATTGCACTCCTCTCCCCCACTTCCCCTTCCCGCTTTTATCTGACAAAACTCCATGTTGTTGTAACTTTTTAAACTAAAAAATTCGTAGCCACGAAATGCTTGGACCTATCTTTCTGAAATTTCTGACAGATAACTACCCTTAACCCATCTACAAAGTGAGCAACTTTCAGACCTAACTTTTAAAATAAAAAAGTTATAGGCGTTTCTTTCCTCATTTTTCAAAAATACCTTGCCACTACACGCTTGAAGCTATGCTTCTGAAATTTATCACACATGTGAACCAAAGTGGTATGTCTAAGTAGGTTAGGCCAAAGAAATTCAAACTCAACCCATGAGAATTTCTCCGAAATTTTGTGCACCATTTCTATTCTTCCCCCCACCCCTTTTTAAAATCAAATGAAAATGGTAAAAAAAAAATGTGGGAGAAATTTTCAGCACAGCTCTAATTTTACCAGTGTTTTTAGTGTTCTTGTATGTAAAACTGCTTAGAGATTTTTATTATATTAAGCCTTCGAGCTCTTTCAGATGGGGAAATTGTGTTTCCGTACCGTCGCTCTTGCTTCCTGCTTCTCTTTGGCGATAGGGATGAGAAGAGTCACACAGGGGAGAAAGGGGAAGTAAGCAGCCAATTCAGTGTAGTGGGCGTGTTATAGTGAAACGTCTCCCGCACATGGCAGGAAACATGGCAGGAAATAGTAACAAATAGTGTTTTTTTTTTAGGATTATTTTTTAAAAAATGGCAGAAGGAGTGGGAGACCAGCAGGAGATAGGTAGGAGGAACATGGCGTCATCAAAATGACCAGCGAAGATCCATGAGTGGCCAGTCGCGAACGTGCGATAAAAGCTCTCAGATAGGTATTATGGATAGGTAGATTTATAGATAGATAAATGCAATTTTGTGCTTGGCTCTGATTGGAAGAAACAAACACACACACACAAAACCCAAGCAAAAGCAACACAAAAGTGTGGGAAGGGGATCCCAGTTGCTTGAGGTTTGCTATAATCTGGCAGTGGCTTTCCAGGGACTCATACAGAGATCTTTCACATCCATCTGCTAACTGATCCTTTTGAAATGGGAGATGCTAAAGATTGAACCTCAGACCATCTGCATGTAAAGCACATTCCACTGAGCTGTTGTCCCTTCAAGTGGATGACTGAATGTTTCAATGCTGTTGCTGCTGCTGTTATTATTTCCATTTATATACCA
Source organism: Anniella stebbinsi (assembly GCA_029215795.1). Classification (NCBI taxonomy): domain Eukaryota; kingdom Metazoa; phylum Chordata; class Lepidosauria; order Squamata; family Anniellidae; genus Anniella; species Anniella stebbinsi. Next base: position 98,440,929 of record JARDYH010000003.1, read on the forward strand.
CCCCATAGCCAAAGCTCTCTGGGCAGTTTACAAAAATTAAAAACATTGGCTCAGTGTCGCGGGAATTTGAGTCCCCCAGGGAGGCCTATGACTCCCTCTTATGAGAAAGGGGTCATTTATTGTCACAGATCCCTTATGAGAAAGATCTTTACTCTAATTCTTTATAATGCGTTGATACAGTAATTGGCCTAAATGTAGACTAGGGATGAATAACTCTAAGAAGAGAAGGGACCTCCCATAGATTAGTGACTTCCCACCCAATAACTCAAAGGAGTTATATTCATGCAAGCAACTAGACTCAGTTTCACAGTGGAGACCAAAGATACTTACACAAGCTTAATTCTCAGAAGCAGATTTATTGAGGAGACATCAGCTGATGGAGTCAGAGATAGACCTCTGACTAAATTAAGTATATAGGGTATCACTCTTATATAGGAAACTGGAAACATCAGAATTAGCATATCTAGCTCTTTGTACAGAATCACTTTTGTACCAAGGGAAAGTTTACAATAATACAGGGTAGCACATAGGAATGATGTAACTTGTCTCTAGGTCAAAATAAAGAAAGGCGCCACATAAGAATGATGGAGGTCAAGATAAACTAAAACAATACAGAATGCATATAGTTGCTAGTGGACCAAAGTTCATTATGGTGAGGGCTTAACACATCTTGCTAGTACATTGCTGGTTCTATCTTACAGGAGAACAGATACGTGTATTTATTAGTAGAATGAAATCAATATTAGTTTCTCAGTCATTTAAATGTTGTTATCACAAGCTATTGGTATGATCACACCTGAAATATTCCCGCAACAGTCCCACCTTTTGAGCATATCAATAGCTCACACTGGTTTAACAACTGCTGTGGGTCTTAATGGATACATTTTTATGTATTCTCTTTTGTTTCTGAATCATCTGGTTTATGGCTTCAGCAGGAATATCGTGCAGCAGTTTTTATCAAGGTTGCAATGCACTATAGACTTATTGTAACTAGTATTGCTGTTACAATTATAATGACAAGACTCTTTAGCAATCTTTGGAATTATCTTGTTACATCAGGGAGCTAGCTCCACATTGAACTCCACATTGAGCTCCACTCGCTTTCTGAGCTTTGTAATTCTGTATGGAGAATTTTAACAGTACCTTTTATTTTTTCTTACTTCTGTATGATCTATATAGAAGCATCATTTTTCTTGGACCACGGCACAGGTCTCGCTTGCTTGAGCTAATATCAGATCAAGGGCTAGACGGTTTTGTACTACTATATCTCTAAGAGAAGAGATCTCAGCTTGAAGATTAGTAATACTCATGGCAACATTTGTTAATGCTGTTTCTAATTCTGCTGACACATTCTCTTAAATTAGTTACCTGGGAATGATACAAGTCTTTATGATATTGTAGGTCTGGAAATAGGTAGGCTATAGAGCATCTCTCTGTCTATTTTTTGGGTAACGTTTTATATATGGCATCTCCACATTGCATAAATACTCTTTTTTGTTTGATGTTAAGCGCAAGGTATGGTTTTTTATAAACAAGACTGTTTCTAAATTCAGATTTAAATAGAAGTTCAGAGTCATTCAACTGGGCTATCATACTTTTTCTTGGCATTTTTGACCAAAGGCAACTGTGGTCTACAATTTAGTAATCAGTTCAAATTCAGGTCGTTTTTTATAACCACACAGGATACTGTTGTGTATGTCAACAAGGGGAGAACTTCCAATACGATGTTTCAGTAATTTACCTGCATAATCAGAAAGTTTGCAAGGGTCATGGGTCTATGTCATGGGTTCTGTTAACTGTTTCTCCATTTTCAATTGCAAAATATAAAGTCTGATTATACAGATATCTGCTCTGATTTCTTCATTCAGGAGTTGTAAAATTCAAAGCATCTATGGTAACTTGGGACAAGAAATAGTTTGGGCTCTCAAGTGGTCTTTGGACGAAAATAGGCATGCCACAGTTTGTAGTGTTTTCTTTTTTGGGGAGGCCTGGAACTGATTACTATATTGTCTCACAATTTCTTGCTCACTGATCAATTTTCTGTGCCTCGCATTCTCTACTGCATCTATAATATCAATTGGGATATTTTCTACTTGTATTACAGGACTTGTGGTAGCAGTTACAACACTTTCTCTTTGAGGTAACTTTCTTGATAGTTTAATTCTGCTCATTTCTTCTTTTGTCAGGCTACCTGGGTTTCTATTACTAATATGCCGCTTTTTCTTACATAAGTTCATGGCTGGCAAAGATATTTGATGAATAGGAATAGATTTAGGCCTGGGGTAAGATGCATTTATAGGGGTTGTGTTTACTTGATTTGTCTTTGGGTTTAACTCTAATAGGCTTAATGGCTGTGTTTCAGTGTTATTATATATCTGAGAATTTACTTTATTTTTATTTTTTTCTATAAATTCACCACTCCAAGTATCAAAGGCCACTATGTATTCACATTGGTGCGGGTGCAAGATTCCCATTTCAGGACCTTTACCTTCTAAATATTCAAAACAAATAGGAAATTTTTGAGAATTTTGTACCAGGGTAAGATGCTCTTCTGTGTAGCCAATTTTTCACACAACCAACAATCTCTTAATTTCCCCCCCGTGGCGACTGTTTGTATGGCCCTGTAATGTTATGTAGATCATACAGGTGAAGTGCAGAAAGAAGTAGAGAAAATAAAGAAATAACAAGCCACAGCAACTTGAGTACTGGGATTTGTGGGAACAGCAGAGGAAGGAAATTGAAAGAGAGGCAAATTCCGTGAATGCCACAGCTCCTCTCCCAAACTGTCTGTTATTTCAAAGCCAAGCACCTATAATCGAAGGACTGCCTGGCCCACAGAAACCTTATAACTTAGCGTACGACCCAACCATTGATGGAATATCTGAGATACTCCCCTACATGTTTCCACCCCCACCTCAACTACCTCAAGATGGTGTAGAGGCATGTTCCCCGCCCCAGCCCCAACATAGCTCGAGTCAACAAGCTGCACACGCCCCACAGACAGCTTCTGCAACTTTTACTCCTGGGGGGGTGATGCCCCACTATAAAACACCACCTTCTGCAGATGTAGAGTTTCACGTTAAAGATTTTACTAGGGGTGTGCATCGGATCGGATCCGATCCACGATCCGAATCCGATCCGACCCAAAATCGGGAAAATCCGATCCGATCCGATCCGATCCGACCAACCTCCGATCCGATCCGATCCGATCCGATGAGGTCCGATCCGGATCGGACGCCATTTTGAATGCTTTTTCCCATAGCCAAGTATTGTTTTACAAAAACGCCTATAACTTTTTCATTTTTAAAGATAGAAGGATGAAACTTGGGGACATTGTAGACTGGTTAGGGATAGTTATCTGTGAGAAATTTCAGAAAGATTGGTGCATGCGTTTTGTGGCAATTAATTTTTTAATAAATACCCAGGAATGCTTATAACTTTGTCATTTTTAAAGTTACAAACATGAAACTTTGCCACATTGTAGGAGGTACCTTGGGACCTATGTGTGTGAAATTTCAGAAACATAGGTGCTTGCCTTGTGTGGCAATTAATTTTAGAAAAATGGGTAGTAGTGGGGTAAATACAGTTACGCCTCCCATTTTTTTATTTTTTAAGATACAAACAGGAAACATGGGCACATTACAGATACCACTTGCCTTGATATGTGAGTGAAATTTCAGAAACATTGGAGCTTGCCTTGTGTGGCAATTAAGTTTTGAAACAATGAGGAAAGAAACACCTATAACTTTGTCATTTTTAAAGTTACACACATGAAACTTTGCCACATTGTAGGTGGTACCTTGGGACCTATGTGTGTAAAATTTCAGAAACATAGGTGCTTGCCTTGTGTGGCAATTAATTTTAGAAAAATGGGTAGTAGTGGGGTAAATACAGTTACGCCTCCCATTTTTTTAGTTTTGAAGATACAAACAGGAAACTTGGGCACATTACAGGGAACACTTCACTTGATATGTGTGTAAAATTTCAGAAACATTGGTGCTTGCCTGGTGTGGCAATTAATTTTTGAAACAATGAGGGATTCATTGGACAGCACTTGCCCATAAGGATTCATTGGACAGTACTTTCCCATAGGGAATCATTGCATTGCACTTTCCCATAGGGAATCATTGCATTGCACTTTCCCACTGAGAAATACAGTTATGCCTCCCACATTTTTATTTTTGAAGATACAAACAGGAAACTTGGGCACATTGTAGACTGGTTAGGGATAGTTATCTGTGAGAAATTTCAGAAAGATTGGTGCATGCGTTTTGTGGCAATTAATTTTTTAATAAATACCCAGGAATGCCTATAACTTTGTCATTTTTAAAGTTACACACATGAAACTTTGCCACATTGTAGGAGGTACCTTGGGACCTATGTGTGCTAAATTTCAAAAACGTAGGTGCTTGCCTTGTATGGCAATTAATTTTAGAAAAATGGGTAGTAGTGGGGTAAATACAGTTACGCCTCCCATTTTTTTATTTTTTAAGATACAAACAGGAAACATGGGCACATTACAGGGAACACTTCACTTGATAGGTGTGTAAAATTTCCGAAAGCTGGGTCCAGGCATGTGGTGGCAATTAATTTTTGAAACAATGAGGAAAGAAACGCCTATAACTTTTTTATTTTAAAAGTTAGAAGTCTGAACATTGCTCACTTTGTAGATGGGTTAGGGGTAGATATGTGTCAGAAATTTCAGAATGATAGGTCCAGGCATTTGATGGCTATGGAATTTTTAGATTAAATGTTTCAAAAAATGTTCCACAGAGGCCAGGTCTTCCTTTCCTCCCCCTCCCGCTTCCCGCGAAGAAAAGGAAACACTGTCTCGTCTCGATCCCTTTGATCCTTGCTAGTATCCATTACAGGGCTCGTGTCTGCTTTCCTACTTTCACTTTTTTACTCAAGCAGACACGAGCCCTGTAATGGATACTAGCAAGGATCAAAGGGATCGAGACGAGACAGTGTTTCCTTTTCTTCGCGGGAAGCGGGAGGGGGAGGAAAGGAAGACCTGGCCTCTGTAGAAATTTTTTTGAAACATGTAATTTAAAAATTCCATAGCCATCAAATGCCTGGACCTATCATTCTGAAATTTCTGACACATATCTACCCCTAACCCATCTACAAAGTGAGCAATGTTCAGACTTCTAACTTTTAAAATAAAAAAGTTATAGGCGTTTCTTTCCTCATTGTTTCAAAAATTAATTGCCACCACATGCCTGGACCCAGCTGTCTGAAATTTTACACACCTATCAAGTGAAGTGTTCCCTGTAATGTGCCCATGTTTCCTGTTTGTATCTTAAAAAATAAAAAAATGGGAGGCGTAACTGTATTTACCCCACTACTACCCATTTTTCTAAAATTAATTGCCATACAAGGCAAGCACCTACGTTTTTGAAATTTCACACACATAGGTCCCAAGGTACCACCTACAATGTGGCAAAGTTTCATGTGTGTAACTTTACAAATGACAAAGTTATAGGCATTCCTGGGTATTTATTAAAAAATTAATTGCCACACAAGGCAAGCACCTACGTTTCCGAAATTTCATACACATGGGTCCCAAGGTACCACCTACAATGTGGCAAAGTTTCATGTGTGTAACTTTAAAAATGACAAAGTTATAGGTGTTTCTTTCCTCATTGTTTCAAAAATTAATTGCCACACAAGGAAAGCTCCAATGTTTCTGAAATTTCACTCACATATCAAGGCAAGTGGTACCTGTAATGTGCCCAAGTTTCCTGTTTGTATCTTAAAAAATAAAAAAATGGGAGGCGTAACTGTATTTACCCCACTACTACCTATTTTTCTAAAATTAATTGCCACACAAGGCAAGCACCTATGTTTCTGAAATTTCACACACATAGGTCCCAAGGTACCTCCTACAATGTGGCAAAGTTTCATGTTTGTAACTTTAAAAATGACAAAGTTATAAGCATTCCTGGGTATTTATTAAAAAATTAATTGCCACAAAACGCATGCACCAATCTTTCTGAAATTTCTCACAGATAACTATCCCTAACCAGTCTACAATGTCCCCAAGTTTCATCCTTCTATCTTTAAAAATGAAAAAGTTATAGGCGTTTTTGTAAAACAATACTTGGCTATGGGAAAAAGCATTCAAAATGGCGTCCGATCCGGATCGGACATCTGGTCCGATCCGATCCGACCAGCCTCCGATCCGATCCGATCCGATCCGACCCCCCAGGTCCGATTCCGATCCGCTATCCGATCCGATCCGGGGGGTCAGTGCACATCCCTAGATTTTACCACCTCTCAACTGCAGTTTTGCCTAAAGCACCCTTGGGATGTTTTGATTGTAATAGGAGTTAATGTGCAGAGAAACAAAGTGTACCTTGTAGGAGAAGATCAATTACCTAAAGCATACCCTTGTTCTGTCAAACTCTTTGACTTCGATAAATCAAAAGGACTCTCCTTGACAGAATCCGTGATACCAAGCAGCAGCCTGATGAAACCCCAAGAGTATATTTATCACGATTAGAGGGGGTAATCCAAAAAAATTCTAACATAAAGCCTGCAGATGCTAATCAGGCGTGGCAAATAACTGATTTACTCCTGCATGGTCTTTTACCAGAAATTGTCTTGAAAATAAAGACTGCTTTGATTGGATATAGAGAAGCCACGCCTGAGACTATTCTAAGCGCAGCATCTCAGTACTATGAGGACTTGAAAGAACATGATAAATCAAAAAAGAAATTAGAGACCAAATTGCTAACCTTGCAAATACAGCAATTAACCAAATGTAATGAACCCAAACCCTTCCAACCTAAACCTCTAGCAAATATAGAAACTAGGCGAAGGGCATAGGCACAAAATAGTCCATCCAACAAACAGAGACCCTGGAACCAACAAACTAGCAGGCAAAATATCCAAAACTTGCAAAATATTTACTGTTTCCGCTGTGGCTGTCGAGGCCATTATCAGTGAGAATGTGTCTCTCCTCCACAGCCGTGGAATGTGCCTCCGAGACCCCAATGACTAGCTGCAGTGGTTGATCACAATAAAACAGAACCCATTATTCAAGTTGAAGTATAGGGAAAGAGGTTACCTTTTATGATTGATACCGGAGCATCGATTACTACACTAAAAACTTCAGATCTGCAAATTCCAGTTTCCGGGGAAGTTGTACAGGCTGTGGGTATGGGGGGGGGGAATGTAATACCCCATAGTCTCTCACAGCCTGTGGAGTTCAGCATAGCTGGAAAAACAGTTGATCATTCTGTGCTTTTGTCATCAACCACCCCAGTTAATTTACTAGGAAGAGACTTATTATGTAAGCTTAATGCCTTAATGTACTGTACATCCAATAGTACAGTTAAGATAGAAACCCAGGATCTCCTGTTTACCAGTTAAGATAGAACTCCCAGGAGCTGACCCAATCTCCTCAATGCTAATATTAACAGAGCCTGAGGCCTCCTCCACACGAGACGTTTAATGAGCCTTGAAGGCTCATTATAAATTTTACCTCCACACCAGCGGAGCGCAAAACGGGCGTACAGGCGCGTTATCTCCCCGATAATGCGCATTTTCGAATGCGCGTTAAATAGCGACTTTTATTTTGCTCCGGCCGTTAAAGCGCATTTTTGCCGTGTGAACAAGCGATTATGCGCATTAACGTCTTCTAAAGCGCTTTTTGGACATCAATTAATGCGCTTCGCCGCCTCTCGCCGCCTCCCGTGCAGAGGGATTAGGCGTAAATGCGCCTCCGCGATAATGTGCATAATCCCCGAACCGGGCGCAAAAGCGCATCCTTGTGGAGGGGGCCTGAGATAGCCAATCACCCCCCAGAGCTTGATGAAATTTCTGATGTTGCTTTAACCTTAAACTAATCTTGAAGTACAATCTCCTTCGTTGACTAAAATACTAGATAGTGTCCCATCCCAGCTCTGTTCAGAATCATCTAATCAAGAGGACACTATTCTGTCAGATAAGCCTATTCGTATTCTAGAGTGTTTAAAAATAGCAAACAAAGAGTTAATAGAACTGCCTCAGCCAGACTCTGATAAAAGTCTGAAGCCGCTAGCATTTTCCCCTCAGGAAGGAGGGGCTGTTTTTCAAGCTCCTTTGAGAGAGACACTCCATGCACAAAGCAACAGAGCCTATATTTATTATCCGTTTACTACGAGCAATCTTTACAACTGAAACTACCCCCTCCAGACATTGATGACCAGAGCCCTTTTTCCCCCCTCCAGTGATCCAGAGAAACATAAGTGACGCTTGTCGAAATTAAAGAGCTTGCATTTGCCCAATTATGCTAAGCCATTCACTCTTTATGTCCATGAGATTGAAAGAGCAGCCTGTGGTGTTCTAACTCAAACTTTGGAGCCTAAGCAATGCCCTATAATATATTACAGCTGTCTTTAGACATAGCAGCTCGGGGATACCCCCCTTGCCTGAGGGCAGTAGTAGCAGCTGCCCTTCTAGTAACCGTAAGGCATGAGTTGCACATGCAGGTACCTCATTCAGTCACTGCCTTGCTGCTGAAAAGTTCTACTCAGTTTCTATCTAATCAAAACTTACAAAATATGAGCAGTTGTACTACGCTTAATTTGTACTACGCTTAATTTAGCCACCCTTCTACCTATTGAAAGATTATGAGATTAAATGAGATTAAATCCCAGTTTACCTGAAACATCAGTCACGACTTAGCATGCAGACCTGCGCGCAAGTCCACAGGTCAAATTTGGAAACATCGAGGGTTTATGACCGCTGCAGGCGGGCCAATTGCAAATAGCCCACTCCTAGATGCCTTATTGAAAGCTATACAACTTCCAAAAAAACTTGCTGTTCTACACTGCAGAGCTCACACCTCTGAAAAACACCTCTGTGTCCAGAGGAAATGCACAAGCAGATAAATATGCTCAGCTAGCTGCTTTAGAAGAATAACCAAATTTACTACCTACACCAGTCTGTGTTTCCATACTTTTGACCTGTGGCCAAATTCCTGTCTATCTGAAGAAAAGAGTTTTAATAGAATATGTTCTTCGCAGATATACCTATAGCCTTAAAATTACTCCATGTCACCAGGTATTGTGCATAGTCCAAAAGAGATAGTTAAACAAATTTAAATATTTTAAAACTCAGATATATAACAATAGTTATGTATATGAAAAAGAATTCAATATTTGCTTGCATTTATCTACCCTTATTCTGTATATGTAAATTGATGTGTTCAGCTGTTCCCAATTGTGCAATCGAGCAGAGCAGTTAATTATATCTTGCTATTCTACCTTTTCTTTAAAGTTAGTCCCTTTTTCTTTTTAGAACCTACTATCCAAGACTTAAAACTCTTACCATTCTCTATAGAAATTTGTTTGGCATTAGATATAATGAACAAGTAATAGTTGGCATCTGTAGTCCTTGAGAACATCCCCTTTATCTCGCTGCCTTTCTCCAAATAAATCATGCAATCGCAATTTGTCAAACTGCCCAGAAAATTAGCTTGCAACTTCCTCATTGTTTATAATTATAATTATTATCATTCCCAACATAACTTATAGAGATATCTCACAAAAATAAATAGAAGTATTTAAGCATTGTTTAAAGCGCAATAAAATTGTAGCTAGAACAAAATGTTAGCCAGATCCATATTAAATATATTTTCCTGTACTCTTAGACACCCCCCTCTAAGAAAAAAAAAGGGGGGGGAGGATAGTAGAAGTTACTTACAAAAGTTCCCTAGTTTGTGAAGTACAGTGTTGCTCTAGGAAAACCCTTCTTGAAATCAACGTTTATTTAAATGCCTAGATGCTATTATTGATATGTGAAATATGTAAAATATTGTTAGACCTATTTCAAAGCAAATTTACCAGAAATTGGAGCACAAATCAAGCAAATTGTTCAACGTAAGCACCAGCAAAATAGACTTAGTTCACCTGAATCCCTTCATCCCCCCAGAAGCAAGTGACTTAATAACTATACTAAAGACTATTGCAATCTGTTAACAAAGACCATCCAAGCTTTTCTTCTGCAGAGTCTAGCAAAAGACACACTGATATCCACAAAATATCCACAAAAAAGTTCAGCATTCCAGTCTACAAAACAGACAACTCTTTTACAGCTTCTAGAGCACGTGAAGAGCCAGACCTGGCTGATGACTTCTTGCCCCAGCACGTTTCAGCACCAGAGAGTGAGGACGTTAAAGCATGGGAGCCTGAAATAAACATTGAGGAAACTTCGAAAGATCGTTATAAGGAGAAGCGGCCAAATTTGAATGGCAAAGGTCTCCTTACAATTTGAGATCAAAGAGTCATAATAATACTCTAACAAAAGACTCCTAAAGTGAGCCCTTTAGGAGCAGAAGAAAAATTCACGCTGGCTGAGTCACGCTCAGTACCCACTTTAGTAAAAGAACCATCGACCTTGTACATAGCGGAACTTAAAAGCTTGTGTGGCCCTGTGGAGTTCAGACATGTAATTGGCAATTAGAAAAGACAATGGTTTTGCCATCAATTTTATTCCAAAATAAAGTTTGAGTGCGGGAACCTTACCTTCGAAATACTTAGACTAGTTCCAGTAGACATCGAGAGTTGGGACCCCTTGATCAAGTATTTTATTTGTATAACAGGGAACACGCAGCAACCTTGGTTTGAATCCGAGTCGGCATATTAAGCAACGGAGGGGTAAATAACATACTGACCGTGCGTTAGGCAGGAGGAGCTCCATAGACGACACTCTGCAGCCGGCGCTGCTTGGAACCGGCAAACGCCCCGGCTGCAAGGAACTTGCGGTGGCCATTTTGGTTGCAGCTTCTCCTCCATGTGTCCCCCAGCCGTATCCCAGCATGCACCGTGAGTTCAGCCAGCTGCATAGAGCGGCTGGGGTTTTTTGGCTGCTCTAGGCAGCAGAACTCTATTCTGAAACGGAATAGTCCACGGAGAGAGGGGGGGTGAATTCGGACGACACTTTAAACAACGGGGCTTCAGGCTAAACAACGTGCAAGCCCGTTGTTTCGCTCCGTTGTTTAAAGTGCCTGATTAACGTACTGTCAGTTGTGTGTGCATTGTGTGCTGCCCTCCAGACGACACAATAAGCAGCACAACTGATGATTGTTTCCCCCCTCCTCCATTGCCTAATATGTCATCCAAACTGAGCCATTGAGTAGGCACTTGGAGAAAGACCTTAGATGTTGAGCGTAGTGTAAAGGTAGGTTCGTGTTGGGAGAGGCGTTTTGTCAGGTATTGTGATCCCAAGCTATGTAAGGCTTTATAGGTTAAAACCAACACCTTGAATCGGGCTCATAAACGTACAGGCAGACAATGCAAGCCGGCCAGAGTAGGTCTTATATGTCCAAACCTTCTGATTCCTGATATCAATCTGGCTGCATTTTGCACACGCTGCAGCTTCTGAACCGTCTTCAAAGGCAGCCCTACATAGAGTGCATTGCAGTAATCTAACTTGGAGGTTACCAGAGCATGGAGCCTTGGGAAAAAACAAACAAACAAACAACAAAAACAAGTAGGCAGCAGTAGCCGACACTCGCACCAACTTCCTCCTTCCCGGGGCAGCAGGCCTCCCTCTCCTGCAGGCGATGGCTTTCCCAGGCCTCCTCAGCCAGCCAGCTTAAATATCTCTCCCAGAAAGGGACAGGGACGGATGAACTTGTCCACAGCAGCTGGCTCAGTACCTGGGGGCTGGTCCTGCAGGGGATGGCAGTCTATGAGGCAGAAGTCCACAAGGAAGAGCAGCTATGGTTGTGGTGGTGGTGGCAGCAGCGGCGGCAGTGGCAGCGGTGGCGGCAGCGGTGGCAGCAGAGACTGGCAGCAAGGCAGCCCTTCCTCCTCCCTGGGCAGCAGGCCTCCCTCCCCTACAGGTGATTGCTTTTTAGGTACAAAAAATAGGATGGGGGAACCTGGCTTGGCAGCAGTACATGTGAAACGCACCTACAGGTCTTAGTGGATTACAAGCTAAATATGGGCCAGTGGTGTGATGTGGCTGCTAAAAAAGCGAATACAATCTTAGGCTGCATTCACAGAAGCATTCTATGGCCCTTTTTTGTGGGATAGCCCCTGGGTGGTCCCTGTGAGTCCAAATGATGCACAGGAACTCCCTGGGCAGTGGAGATGGGCACGGGTTTCCCCCGGGATAAAGGTTCCCGGGGGAAACTTGAATCTTCCTGCGGTCCCGGAAACGTCCCAAGACTGCGGGAGATGTGGCTGCCCATCCCAGCTGTTGCTGTGCTTACTCACGAGTAAGCGTAGCAGCAGAAATGGACACAGAGCTGCACCGTGTGGCTCTGTGCCCATCAGGGGAGGGGGTGGCAGCAATTTTGCCATCCCTGGGATGGCAGGGAGGGGGTGGGGGCCCATTTTTATGCCATTAAAAAAAAAAAACTTTTCCTTTTCCGCACAAGCACTCATGCACTTCCTCCACCCAGAAAAGAAATGGCAGGCGTGACGTGCAATGGCCCAGGAGGAAGCCGTATCATTGCACTTTCGTTTGTACTAGAGCGACGATCCTGGAAACAGGTACTTTCAGGATCGCTACCCCTCCTTCCCTCTACTCCGGTCTGGTGTAAAAACGGCCATAATCTACAGATCAGAGGGAGCAATAGTTCCATTCTATTCTCTGTTAGTCAGGCCACATTTGGAGTACTGCGTACAGTTCTGGGAACCACATTGTAAGAAGGACATTGACAAATGAGTGTGTCCACAGAAAAAGCAACCAGGATGGTGAGTGGTCTGGAAACTAATTTATTACATTTATTTTATTTTATTACATTTGTATACTGCCCCACAGCCGAAGCTTTAAGCCCTATGAAGAACAGTTGAAAGAGATGGGTATATTTATCGTGGAGAAGAGGAAACTTGGGAGGGGGGTATGATAGCGATCTTCAAATCTGTGAAATGCTGTCATGCAGAAGATGGAGCATAGAAGAGGGCAAGACTAGAACTGATGGTTCAAATTGCAGGGAAGCGGATTTCAGCGAAACATTGGGGGAAACAGCCTAACAGTGAAGATTGTTAATTAGTGGAATAGTCTGTGAAAAGATAGGGGGTCACTAACCAGAACAGAAGAATCAAAAGGTGCCAATGATACATGAATTAACTATTATGGCAAGTAACAAATATTTATAAGACAATGAACAAATGGTGTGAACATGTAAACGCAATAACATAATAAATGCCAAGCGGTAAAAGTTGTGTACACAACAGTGTCAGATAACAGTTACTCCGGATACAAATAGCTGTTTGGTATCTTCATCAGATCACTCTTAACATTTTAATTGCAGGCAGCTGGTCTTGAACGTCCACTTGGGAATAACCTTCCTTAAAGTAGGAAAGAACTCAGTAATGTGGTATCAATGTGTCAAATAAATTATTTTATATTCTTGTATAGAACTGGAATTTAAATTTTATAGCACTAGGATTTATAAATACCTTCAGTTAGAGGAAATAATGTATTGCACGAGCACTGATTCATGTATTCCCTGTAATAAACATCTGTGAAAATACAACAACCTCAGTTTTCATTTATTATTATTAATTATTAAAGGCAACTGGTCTAAAGTTAAACTGGGCATATAACTGCCTGTAAAAAGGTGTCCATATATTCATCTCATAGAGCTGAAATCTAAAATTACCTTCAACAATGGGAAGTTCAAAAGGATTGTGTCAAACAACTCCTGCCGTTCCTCTATCTGGTAAGTAGTTCTAACAAACTATGAAAAAGGCATACAATCCATCTTGATTTTTTTTTTTTTACCAAATCTCCCTCAGCTAGGTCAGACAGAGAAACCAGTAGACTGTGTCAGGTGGTGGAAGGTTCTTCTTCACTGGAGGGTGGATGTCCATCTGTCAGGGACTAGACCATCTCCAAGGTCCCTTCCAACTCTATGAATCTATGATTCAGTATATCCTCTTCCCCATCTGTTTCACCTCACGGGGTCCCCATTTCTCCTGTGCCATTGGTATGCCATCTGTCAATAATATGCAGACTACTCCCCTGTTTGTCTCTATGTTAAAATAACATCCTATCAGTTCAAAATTCAGCCATCTGCAATCCCATTCTCTAAGGCTGATGCATGCAGGTTATCTCTCTATCCATTCAGTGTTGAGTTGATTACTTATTCAGAGTAATTGATTTAAACTAGTTTGATTTGTTACAAAGGTGAATCCAATTAACTGAGCCAGGATTTTTTGTTTAATTTTGGTTTTTAATTAACTCTTCTACAACAAGTATTTACAAAAACTGCAGGCAGCAGGTGTCAACTAAGAAGCGTTTCCCAGTCTGTCTCATCCAAGAGAAACAGGGAAATCTTTTCCCTCTCTATCTATGTTCTACTGGCAATCTAAACAAGCATTTGACTCTGTTGTTGCTTACTTTTATTTATTGATAGTTAGGTTTCCCTCTTTGTGTTCATGTCTCTACTGATGCTTTTAGCTTGTTATAACTGTGCTTTATTATTTGGTTACTGTTCTTATGCTGTTTATATTTTGTAAGCCACTTTGAGCAACTCCTTTTTTGGAGGAGAAATGTGGAGCATAACTTCTTTAAATAACTATGATAGGGAGAATTCAGAGGGTATTTTTCAAGTATAAAGAATAAGACACACATCTATACACATATATATTATAGAAGTTGGTGTTGATGAGATCAGGCATGTTTGGACTGGTTGAACTATGAATCATCTGAGATATTTGCTGAAATAATTCACAAACGGAACAAGAAAACAATCCATTATAACAGGTTCTGGGGGATCAGTTATTTGCTGATTTCTACCAAGCAATTCATTACTGAATTGAACATCTCTCTGGGCTACCTAGTATTCCCTAGTAATAAGACACATTTGTCTGCTGAACTATAATGAGAACACATGAACAAATGACTACAGTTATTGAATCCAGATGCCATCAGAGTCTGTATGGCACAGCATGTAAAAAGGAGAACACATAATTCATGCTGGAAACAGAACAGAACCTCTCTGATTACCTTAATATAAAGATAGGTAATAATTGAATAGCTATATGAGAGACACTAAATAGTGTACAGAATCTCTGAGAAAATGATTTAAAGTGGTAATAGGAGCTGGCAAATGCTGCAGCCATTTGTGAGCAAGGACAAAGATAAAGCAAATGCTCTAAAACCTCCTGCAGCATTATAGTATATTATTAGTAGAGTATCGCAGAGGCACACACTTTCTCCCTCCTGAAACCTTCCCTTAGTGCGCTATAACATTCTAAATAGCTCAGGTCCAGGTCTGGCTGCCATCCTCAGTTCTAAGTGCTTCGTTATATCTATATAGTGGTGAGGAGGAGGAAGGTTCGGGAGGTGAAAAGGGAAAAGGTGTGCCTTTTAATTTCCTCCCTCCTGAAGCCTTCCTATATAGCATGAGGAGATTTTTTAAATATCACAATGCACATTTACCTGATCCTAGGACTCATCTACATCTGCAGCCCTTTGGGGAGTGGGGAGAGATGATCATGGAGTTTTCCACTTCTGGGATCGTCCCTCAGGGGCCACACACCAGCAAGTTGTCCCAGAAATAAAGAGGGATGTTGGGGCACCATTGTTTTTTAAAAAAGAGGAGCAATCCTGTGCGAAGGAATGCTTTTTAAAAAAACACACACACAACAAACTTGGCACTGGAAGACACTGAGTGCCATCCCAAAGATAGCGAAAATGCTCTCCGTGCCCATTTCCTGAGCCCCACTATTCGTGGGGAAGAGGGAGGACTTCAGGAGGGAGAGCCACACCACCCACGGAGCTCGGGATGGTCCTGAGACAGCAGGAAAAAAAGGGGAAAAGCAGTCCCAGCTATCCCAGGAGAACTGAGTGCTCATCCCCGATTCACCCCAGGATCAGCTGTGCATCTTTTGGATATGCAGGGATGACCTCGTGACCACCCTGGGATAAATGGCAGGTGTAGATTAGGCCCTAGTCCCACAGGAGAATCCAATAAATTGTAAGGGGATCAAGCACAACAATTCCCTCTTTTTCGCCCCCTCCCCATTTTCCAGAGGGACTGGAAGCCAATGAGCACAGGACCTTGTTGGGTCATTTGGGGGGATGTAATCCCTATTTTGCTGCCCAACCAGACCATTAGTAATTAGACAGAACAAGTGGCAAACTGCAATAAAACGTTGCAGAGTATCCCCAGAATGTGAAAAGAGTGCTCATGTTCAGAGCTCCAGAAAAAGCATTGTGTAGCTGTGTATGGACTTGCAGAAGGGGGCAGAGGTGTATTTTTCCCATTTCCATGAAATCTTCCACTGATGCTAAAGGGCTCAGGTTCAGGGATGCCTGCCTTCAGGATACTGTAAGATGTTAGGATCCAAGCAGGCTAAGGGCGTCATCAGATGAGCGTTTTATTGCACACTCATTACTGGGCATTTGTGGGTCCCTCTCACAACATTGTCTGCCTCCCACGCACCTCCCGCCCCTTCTAGCCTTCTTTGCAGGACAAACCCCTCCCCTCGGTAAGTCCGTACTATTTTTAGACGGAAGGTGCTGCTATCTCCTGCTGTGCGCCCTGAATGGGCCACATGCACTTTTTCATGTCCTTTTTCTTCTCCCTGAGAGAAAGAGGAAGTTTCGAGTAACAAGAGTGGGCGTGGAGAAAAGCGTGTTTTCCTGGTCTGATGGAGCTCACAGCCTTTCCTCCACTCGTTTTGATTTTCCCCTTAAACTGACACACTCAACTGCCCTCATTATTGCATAGGTTCTGGAAGTCCCCGAACATATAATCCCCGGTCTGGCTCTTTTGGGAGATGCTTCAAAATATTTTAATTCACTAATTAAAACCAATATAAGTCTGTATATATGGGGACCTCCCCCCCCCTACAAATATGTAGAAACCACACCCTTATTTCTGCATGGACCCATTTCAGTTCCAAACATATAAGCACGGGATCACCCAAGATTGCTGTTAGGCAGAATGATGCTCATGAAACTGAGCTTAGCGTTATGGAGATTTAATTAGTTTAGGCTGTGCTGGTGCAAAAAGGTTCTTAGGAGGGTGTACCAAAGGCAACAAGGATAGAGAAGCATGCCCTGCTCTTCCTTTTGATATAAAAGCCAGCAGTTATTTGGATGTGAATGAAATAGAATGATAACAGATCTCTTCTTAACATGCCATGTCTTAAAATTATTAACTAGTAAATTTAACTTGAATTGTGAAAGCACAGATACAGGTTCCTGAATCTTATTAGAAATCACTCCTTCTTCAATCCAAGCCTGACTCAAGTGTGTAGTAAAGGGGCATTGAAAATGCCACAGGCCAACATTCTATCATATCTCATATGTGATTTGCTAGCTCTGTATTAAATTGCAGAGCACTCTGTTCTTTCTGCCTTGTGTTTTGATTGTCACATGTTCAAATATTCCATTTTCAGACTTGCTGTCTCTTGGGCTATGCATATACTTCATTTCAACTTCCTAGATAAGGTGGAAGTACATGGAAATAAGTGAGGTGTACATCAAATTGTCTGTTTCAAGGAAGAAATTTGCAGATATCCCACTTTCAGGCTGTTCTAGAGATCAAGACATCTTTAACTATATGTGTGCACCAAATTAGGGGTTTCTAAATATTTTTTAAAAATATTTAAATGCAGTTGTAGCAAGCCTGTCAGTTCCATGTGCCTGCATAAATATAATAAATCAGCATTCCTAGATTATTATTATTATTATTATTATTATTATTATTATTATTATTTGCTAGAATTTCAATGCAACATATTATACATGAAATTGTGTAGAATTGCAGGCTGCATGAATGAACATTTATGAATGGTCCTGAATTGCACAAAGTCCTCTAGTTCAACCATTTTAGGCACCCCAAACAGTGTTGTCATTCTCTTTACATTCTCTTTTCCTCCCTGCAGTATTAAATCATGCAACAATTCCACATAATAACAGTTAAAGGGCTGGTCTTTATTTACTTAATGAGCCACACATATTTTATTTAAATTAAACACACTCACCACATCAAGGCTGATTGAAGAGAGATTTGGTCCTGAAAGACTTCAGATTTTACATAATTCAAATGAATTTTAAATGCTGTAAATATTCAAAGTTCTATTATTTATGTTAGTACTTCAGCTGTTGATTTAATTTTTTAAATGGTGGTGAATGATTATTAATAGAAAGAGGATTATAAAGGAAATAATCATACAATGTACTTCAATGCACTTTTGTGGTTCCCGATTGGCTCTCATGAACTCTGAAGGAAAGACATGCAGAAGTTTTCAATGGAATAAGTCAACCTTATATAGCACAGAAGAGAAGTTAAAGGTGATGGAATAATCAAACCACCAACATTAACTAGAGTGCAGGTTCTATTAGGTTTTCATCTACAGTAAAAGCAGAGAAAATCTTTTTGCGCCTGGGGCGCCTCAACCTGAGGCTTCTATCAACCTTAATTTGCACCTACTTATGCAGATATTGCAATTTTGATTGTAATTACTGCAAACAGCTTGTTGATTACAATTGCCACTGAAGTACAGTTGTCGCAGTAGATAGAGATTCTAAAATTAGAAGTGAGACTAATGTCATTCACCAATTGGATAGGAAAATGCACATTTCAAAGGGGCAATAATTTTTAAGGAGGCATGTGCTCAAGCATTTTTTCTGACTCAGAAGATTGCCTCTCACCTTTCTGAACCTTTGGGGGGTGTCTATGCGTGGGGAAAGCCCCGGGGTGGCTCCACAGTGGCACTAGATCATTTATATAATGCAACAGCCATTGCAGAGCCATCCCAAGTCTTGTCCCCCAAAGATTTGAATTAAAAAAGTTGGGGACTTACCCCAACTTTTTTCTGTGGGGCAAGGCAACACCAGCTTATCTGTGTTTGTCACTCCGGTGTTGTAGTGGAGGCATGGCTGGCCAATGGGGACCCATGATTGGTCGGCATCAGCCAGACAGGAAGGAGGGGGTGGGCGAGCGAGCTGAATGGCCGCTGGAACGCCTCTGCGCCTGGGGAACTCAAGCTGCACAAGGTAGGGAGAAGGTGGGCTGCTCAGAGAGCAATTGCTATCCGTGGAAAGCAATGGGGTTAGGGGGTGATCAAAGGAGCTAAGCCAGAGCACCCCACTGGCTCGAGATGATGCGGCAGAGCAGCTCCTCCCCCTCCCACTTATATAACCCCCATGCTTGCTCCTTCGCATGGGGACAATCCTGCAGGAGCGGAAATGGGGGGTCTGAGGGCTCGGGGCACCAATGCGTAGTCTCTAGACAATCCCCTGTATCCATTGAGTGATTATTATTCATGGAAACAATAACAAATGACTCGTGTGTATGGGTCTGTGTGCGTATGTATATATATTTGCATAAGCTCAAGAGATTAAAAGGCTTTCCTTACAAAGAAGAGCCTGTAACAAATACAGATGCTTGCATTCTTCTTTAGCTGGGTTTCATAATCAAACTTTCTGTAGTAAATTCTGGGCATTTTTTTAACATGTCTGTCTGTGTTTTACAAGGAAGTCTAATATAAGTTAGAGTTGTCAACCTATTAAAGAATGGTTTAGTTGCATTTTAACTGAATAATCATTCAATGATATCTGCATATCTGTGCTTATTATCAAACCCCCAAAACAGGGCTCTTAGATTTTTGAGATATAGAAGGATGTCGAAAAGCTGAATCAGAGAGCCTCAACAGATACAGGGTGGGCGGAATCCTGTTTCCCTATTGTCGCTTTGTCTCCTGTTTTTGTCCCACAATAGGGGGAAGAAAGAGGAAGCAAGCAGTGGCCATGTGGCCCATACAGTGTGCGCTTTTATTGCACAGCTTCTCCCGCACACAGCAGGGAATGACGGCAAGCTTCGCTATAGCCAAAAAATCAGATCTGATGAAGCTCACTTTGTAATGGAAAAAAAGAGCAGAAGGTGCAGGAGACATGCGGAAAGAACGCTGTATCGTTAAAATGTTCCATGAACAACTGTGAGTGGCCTACAATGTTGGTGAAACTTTCTGGAATATGACCATTCATTGGTTGGTTGTATTTTCCCCATCAACAGACCTACAAATATGCCAACAGAGCCTATTTTAAAATAGAATATAGCAATTTCTTTATTAAACAGGATTTCTGCCATCAAACAGATGGAACCCATGATTTTCCTTCAGAAAAATTAAATGTTAGCAACTGCGCAAGAAAGGGTTAGGTGGTTATGCATGGGGGATGGGCAGAAGCTCATCAGTCTCTAGCTCTAAATGACAGAAATTTTGCTGAATGCAATATCAAATGAAATATAAGAAAACACATCAAGAAATAAGGTTGTCTAGAACATTGTCCTGGATCTCTGATAACAAATTTTGAAGTTGCTTATTCATGTCATAAAGATGGATGACTACTTTTGTAGTCGGACAAATTGAAATGTCTCCCAGAGAGAATCATACCCAAGCGTACCATTCTAAACTAATGAACTACACGCAGGCATATTAGAATATCCAACATTCTGTCCTGTTAAAATGTGTACATTATACTATGTGTGGATTTTTCTACATGAGAAAAATATGGCTAACTAAACTTGGAAAGAGACAAAAAGCTTGGATTTACTGTGGTAAGAACATTCATAGTCAGCAACCTATTTCATTAGCTGTGTGAACAAAGAATGTATTAGGCACATATAGACGTGATAGAGATATACTGGAGAAAACTCAAGTTAACAAGGCAAGAACCAACAATTATAGGATTACAGACAAATATAATTACAAGAAATTTGCCAGACAACCTCTCTCCCTCTCCTCTGAGAAATTGCCAATATGGTTGTGTGCATTAATACTCAGAGATTCAATTAACTTTAAACACTTGTAGTAATGCGTGTAAAGAAGCCAGCCCCTTCCAGATGTACTAGAAGAAGGTTCCCTTGTGGAAGGCTTAATTCAGGGCTCAGCCCTGACACATCTGGAAAATATCCCTAAGTAGGTTCAGACTGCATTTCCCTCACCACTGAATAACTACAGAGAGTCCCCACACATCAGGATTTTGTGGAAAGGTCTTTTAGGGTGATCATATGGAAAGGAGGATAGTGCTAGAGTATAGAGTGACCAGATACAAAAGAGGGTAGGGCTCCTGAAGCTTTAACTGTTGTGATGAAGAGGGAATTTCACCAGGTGCTGCATGCATACAAATGACACCTGCTGAAATTCCCTTTTATTTATTTATTTATTACATTTGTATACCCCCCCATAGCCAAAGCTCTCTGGGCGGTTTACATAGGATTAAAAACAATTAAAAACAATATACAAAAATGAAAACAGCAAAAACATACAACATACACACAATCTGTACATTTTCTATTATTATTATTATTATTATTATTAACATTTATATACTACCCCATAGCCGAAGCTCTCTGGGCGTTTTACAAAAATTAAAAGATTGAACATTTAAAGTCAATATACAAAATTCATAACCATAAAACATAAAAACAGCTAACATTTTAAACATTTTAAACTTTAAGCCAGGCCAAAAATTCAGTTAAAAACCTCAACTTAAGTTGTTGAAAAAAATGCCTGGGAGAAAAGAAAAGTTTTGACCTGGTGCCAAAAAGATAACAATATACAACTGTTAAAGATACAGGAGCCCTGTCCTCCTTTTCATATGGTCACCTTAAGCTATGGACACTGACCTTAAATAGCTGGCTGAGGGAAGGCTCAGTAATGAGCCCCAGCTGGGGATGGGTGCGTTCAGGCTGAGACTCTGCATATAAGCAGGAGTCCAGGAACAATCCAACGCTGGCAACAACTATTGTGAGGTTGCTAGTTTTGCTGCCTGCTCTGTGTTTCATGACTGTGGATTCGCTGTGGCTTCAACCCCTGGACTGGACTCTAGACCTCTGCTAAACGTCTCTGCTGTTTGAACTGTGACAATTCGGCATCTGGGACTTTTTTGGAGGTAACTTCTTACTGCTTGGCAACCAGGAGCATCGCCATTGGCTACATTCCCGGAAAGGATTGATAAGAGCTGGCTGGTTTCCCTGGAAGGCCTTGCTACATCAACCTTAAACACAACACCTCTGAAGATCTGGGATTCATAACAGCCATCTAAAAGGCAGATGCTTCTCAAATCTAGGCAGAGTTAAATAATTGCTTGAGTAGCAAGCAGACCTGACACTCCATCAACAGCAGTCTAGCAAAGTGTCAGAGTAAGACACAATTTTAACGTTACATACACAGCTGTCTCTGAAGTCTGCCTGGGAGCCAGATGCCACAGCTGCAAGATAATTTCCTGCAGCCACAGGCGCCTGGGTGCCAGATCATCACTCATGGGGGGAAAGGGGGATGATAAAATACCTTATGATGAAAAGGGAAATCTACTAAACTCAGGGCTTTAATTAACATTGCAACAAGTTAAGCTCCATTTAAGCAACCTGCAGCATATCAAGTAGAATGTAAAACAACTAATTATTAGCAGTCAGCTAAGCTACACTTTTATCTATGCAGCTGCTAATTAAATAGCCAAAGTTCCTTCTTCAGCTTAGTTTAAATATAATTATTGCCCATGCCAACAATGGAAGAGAAATGAGACCACTCATACATAAAGACAGAGGCTGAATTCGGACAACACATTAAGCAACTGAGGGGGAGGGGAAACAATCGTCAGTTGTGTTGCTTATTGTGTTGTGTGGAGGGTAACACGCCGCTCACAAACTACTGACGCTATACTATTCCACCCAAATAATCAACTGAGGCTGAATTCGGATGACACGATAAGCAACTCTACTGACGGTTGTTTCCCTACCCCTCAGTTGCTTAATGTGTCATCTGAATTCAGACAGAGAAAGAGATTCAATGGGCAGGTTCACACGTCATGATAAGCCACCATGGGTTGGTTATTCAATTACTAAAAACCAAAAGGAGGAGAGCATCCAAATCAGGACCAAAAAAAGGGGGAGAAGCAGGTTCTCAGGATGCTAAAATACTTCATTTCAAAGCCCAACACGTTTCGGCCTGTGTTGTTTTTTAAGGCCTTCTTCAGGGGGCTCTAATATTAAAAATACATTTAATAATGTTTGAAAGGATAACACATAACATAGATAAATGAATATATATGTTTAGAGGTTAGTTAGGCACATTGCTGTGAAGGCCTATGCTCATATGTAAGTTTTTTTTTAAAAAAATAATTATTACAATATGAAGCCTCTGGGGCCTGTCCACATTACACATTCACAATAAAGAAAACTTGCATAAATCATATAAATTTTTAAAACAAAAGTATAATATACAGATTCTTACTTGATAAGAGATGTCTGCAGAAATTAGGGTGAACATATGAAAAGGAGGACAAGGCTCCTGTATCTTTAACAATTGTATAGAAAAGAGAATTTCAGCAGGTGTCATTTGTATGCATTCAGCACCTTGTGAAATTCCCTCTTCATCACAACAGTTAAAGGTGCAGGAGCCCTGCCCTCTTGATCAGATACAAAAGAAGGATGGGCTCCTGGACTTTTAACTGTTGTAATAAAAAAGGAATTTCACCAGGTGCTGCATGCATACAAATGACACTTACTGAAATTCCATTTTCTATGCAACTGTGAAAGGTACAGGAGCCCTGTCCTCCTTTTCATATGGTCACCATACCATAGTGCTGCGTTTCTGCAATCGCAGACTTCTTCTTGCCGACCGGACTTGCTCTGCACACCTCAGTCGCCTTCTTTCCCAGGGGCTGGGTGGACAACTCACTTCAGGCTCAGAGTCTGCTTTGTTGGAGACAGGAGATGGAGGAGGATGGCTTTCACGGGGCTTTTCTGAGGGACCTGCCTCCTCAGCTGCACGGCCCCTCTCTCCCTGCAATGTTGCTTCCGGCATGTTCTTGGGAAAAGGAGAGTCTACAGCCTCTGGTAAGTCAGCATCCTCCTCAAACGAAGATTCCTCAGGAGGGGCCATGACAAGAGGCTTCTCTTTTCCAAGTACCTGATCCTCCTTTTCAGGTTAGGATGATGGTTACAAAGAACTGATGAGGAGGGCCTTTTTCATATTGGCCCCTCCTCATAAATTCCCTGTCCATGGAGGCTCAACCAATAATAATAATAATAATAATAATAATGAAGAGAAATGAGTATACCAATTTGCATAATATTTGAATATGCAACTTTATGTGTATAGGTACACATTTAGAAGTAACTATAATTTCAATAGAAATACAATTCCTCTCACCATAATGTAGAAGACTGACTAGCTGACCTATCAGTCTGCCCAGTCTGTTTTCTGGGTGCTAATTGTTAATGGGCAATGTCAAGGCCCTTGCTCTCCCCTTCTTATGGTTCCTGACTTTAAGCCAGACTTTGACTGGACAGCCCATCAAATATAGGGCACCTTCAACTTGAAGACTGTGTCCTTTGCCAGCTCTCCAAAATAGTATTTCTATGTATATTGTTGTAGTTTAGTTTTTGAAGTCAATGTTAGGCAATGGTGGAAGAAGACTCTGGATGAGTCAAGCTGAGAATAGGGGCCTTGAAGTTCCCCATCAATAATTAGCATCTGGCAGCAGACTGACGAAACTGACTGGTCACCTGGTCAATCTTCTCCATTATGGTGAGATGAAATGTATTTCTATTTAAATTATAGTTATAGTGAGAGAATAACCAAAATGTCTGGCTGTATTGATAGGTATAGATTTCTTACCTAGTTAGATTAATCAATATAGCAGAACCTTCTTTACCTGAACCTAGGTTATACAAACCTCCTGGTTCTCAAAATACACAGTGCCCCAAAATGCTTAAGGATACAGTTAGGCAATGGTGAAAGAATCTGACAGAACATTGGTTGAAGCTCATGTAAAGACTTTGTCCATAGTCATGCCGGCAGCAAAAAGAACATACCTCTTTGCAATCACTGTGTCAGTCCAGTGTTGTCCATCTGAGTTGTTTTGAGTGGTGGAGGGAATATTATACTCTGGACCCTGGATTGGTGAAGGGGAACCCTCCGTAGCTCTCTGGTCACGCTGCTTGCAGTTTCTGAGCCCATGTTGAATGAAGAACCTCCAGGTCTCAAAGAAACATTGTGGTTTTTTTTACTATTTTCAAAATCATAACTGTGTGTGTGTGTGTGTGTGTGAGAGAGAGAGAGAGAGAGAGGTCTGCCAGGGGATAGCCATTCACTGGTGAATTGTAATGGGCAGTAGGAGGTATGACAGTGGAGGTAAAAAAAGGCCAATGGAAGAGAGGATGTCTCTCCTTCTAGTTTTACATCCAGCCAAGATATTCTGAGCAGAAGCACAACAGGTTACAAAGTGTTGTTGCTCAGTTCCAGGTCAGTACCTCGATCCAGGATGTAATCCTTGATACACAAGCTGACCTGAAATGTGTGAATGAAGCCTGATTGGGTGTGAAGAAGGAGGTCAATTTGACCCAACCAAGTCCAGCAGATTTTCAAGTGCAGCAGCAGGCAAGATGTGATGCGAGGAGAGGGGAAACCACAGTGATCTATTGTGAATCCATTCTCCTATTGCAGTATTCTGTTTGGCAGTTGCCAGGATTTAGGCTTATGCCCCACCAGGGACATCAAGACAGGACTGGGGTTCTGTTGGAGTACTGCTCACCCTGCTGCCCAACAGCTTCCTTGGCTGAACTGACAGAGGTGGTCTTGGAAATGGTGTTGACTTCCCCCAAGCTGATTCTGTTGGGAGACTTCAGCATTCATGCCGAGTCCCCATCATTAAGAACAGCTCAGTATTTAAGGGTTTTCAGTGGGGAAGTCTGTGATCTTATGGTTCTTTAGCTTCAAATTAGGCCTGGACTAGGCAGCCTCTCAAATGCAAGGATGCTTTCAAATAGAAGACTGTCTTCTGTAAAGCAGCACTAGTTTTCCATCAGTCAGAACTAGTAGATTGATTATTTTTCTCTCTTAAAACAGTCTCCAGGGGTAACTACAACCAGTTCTACCTAGTGACCTTGAGCCACAAATCACCACCATATACTACCTGGTGCTGGGCAGGTAACTTGGTGCCCCCAAGAGCACCAATATGCTCCCAGATATGTTTCCTGGTGCCTGCCAAGGTGCCCTACCCCTCTCACATTTTCTGTGGAATAGGTTTTGGTTAGTGCTGAAAACTACAATGTCAATGGAGTTGCTTAGTGTGTTGCTGATGAGACCTCACCTCTGCCTTGTACTCAGTCTTTTGGGCAGGTTATTTGTCCTTTAGCATGCCTCCCATGGCAGCCATTTTGTGATGGTGCCCGGGACAGTTTATCAAATTGCCAAATGTGCCCATGGCCCCAAAATCTTGCCTACTTCTGGCCTAGTGATGATTGCCATTGTATTTTTTTTTTCAGGAAGAGAAAGTTATAGTAGGGAAAATGGGAGGTAATAAGGAAAACCAAAGAGAAAGGAGGAGGAAGGATTCAATACAAACACCGCATAAATATTAGTGTAAATACTATATAATGTCTATATAGATTATTCTGAATATCAAAACACAAGATCCATTTCTGCTAAAGTAAAAACCAAATCCTTTTTTTCAGAGCATTAAAAAAGGTTGATAAATTCATTATTAAACATAGCAGAAAGTAATAAAATGTGTACACTTCTACCATACGTGACTTCATGCTGTTTTCATCTTAAATTATAGAGCGATGTAGCGGAAATATAACGTAAATTATATTTACTTTTACAATAATCTACTTCAGAATTCATTTTTCTTTTCAAACATGCTCTCTGCAATTATACTCTTTTTCTTGTCTTTTTAATCATGTATTTTAAGACTCATTGTTCGGCTTCACAATCATTTAAAAACCTGTTATTATAGTCTACAATACCACCACAGTTAATATATTGTACCTACTGTATCTACGCTTCATTTTGCGATACCTTATTTTTCCTACTAAAACAGTCTCTTCCTTAGCTGCCTCCAGGGCAACAGGCTCTTTTGTAAACCTATAGGGCCAAAACAGACATTATTTTAAATCCCTATCTAGCCTCTAAGAGCCTATCTACACTACTGCTTTAAAACGGTTTATAACAGTTTTAACCATTTTAAAGCAGTAGTGTAGATAGGCTCTCATTCTCCCCTCCCCTGCCTTTTTTACACTAGCATAGATACACTGGCCACAATCTGGATTGGGATCCTAGCATGAGGGTAGAGGGGCTTTAAAGATCTGGACTGGGACTCCTGCACCTACTCCAGAGTAAAACTATGCTAGATAGGGATTTAAAGTAATATCTGTTTTGGCCCTTAGAGCAGGGCATAAAAGTCAGCAGCTGAGTCCACCTAGGGTGAGCAATTTTGGAGATCCTGGGGCCCAATTCTAACCCCTGCAATCCCCAGGGCTTGCACCATTGTATAGTGAAGAATTTTGGCAGTGGCAAAACGATCAGTGGTTTGACAACAAGGAGTATCCCGCACCAGTAAAGTTGGGGACAGTGGGGTCGTACTTAAGGCTGGGGGAAGGGGTCACATGTGGCCCGCAAGCTATGGGTCGCCCACCCCTCTGCCCTGCATGAATTTCACTGTCTCCATATTTATGCCAAAGCAAGCTGTCGAGTAGGCATCTGCTATAGGGCTTGTTGGGACACATATGTTAATCACATGATGAAGTGCTGACTTGTATGTGTGAATCAGTCATCACAAATCAAACAGATCACAGGGTCTCATAATAAATTCAGAATAAGTTCAAACTGGTGAACTCGGGAGTTGTCCCTGAGCTCATTATGAGCCAAAGTACGGGCCCAGCTTTTAATAGGCTTGGGTGATGGTGGTGCTGAACTCCCCAATTATGAGGCTTGTTGCCATAGCGGATAATGTTTGATTTGTTGGAGTCACCAATCAGTGAACATCCATATATGAGCCAGCCCCAGATGGAGAGAAATCAAGCGATCTACATGGCATATAATCAAGTGGTCTATATGTCACGGAGCCTATCTACATAGTACCTTGGAATGTTTTAAATAGTATTTTAAAATGTTCCAAATAGGTGCGTTCCAAAACGTCTTAGGCCACATTAAGGAGTACTCACGTTACAGGAGAAAAATTCTTCAGTCTTCAAAGCAGTGTGTGCGGTCTCACACCCTTCTGTCCGTCTCTTTCTGTTTCGTTTTTACAATGAGTTTAGGGCAAGGCATTGTAGGTGTTGTAGTTCACTCGCTCCCCTTTCATTCCCTAGCTTTCAATGAGTATAGGGCTAAGCATTGTGGGTGTTGTAGTTCACTCCCCCACTTCCTCCTTAGCCTCTCTTTCTTCCCCACCAATCAACAACTAAGCATTTGGGCACTGGTAAACGAAGCACTGCCCCCACAAATCACAAACGGTAAGGAAGGACACATTATTTTACTTAAAATGATTTATTAAAAGTAAAATCCGTTGTATATAGCTGAAGTGAGTTTTTAAAAACCTCGGGTATACAACATTCAAGGGAGTGCATCATGTGGCCCAAAGAGTTTTCGTAACCCTTATAAAACGTTACAAAGCTAGTGTGTAGATCGGCTCACGGTCTCAGAACCTGGAGTCAGTAGTTTGAAACCTGTGGCTGTCTCTACACGAGCAATTTATTGTACGCTCAATTATTCTGAAATATCACGGAATTTTCTAATGTGTGCAGCTGAAGTTGCGCTACAAAGCATCTACTAGAGGGCGGTGTCCCATTCAAGTATATGAAAACTGAGAGGAGGGGCAGTTTTCAATTATAGATCACGTGGTCAGCAATTCAAACCATGTGGTCCCCCTTCTCCATCCATGTAACACAGCCCATTACAATCATGCAAAAGAAGCAGGAAGCACAAGCCCCGGTAAGGCAATGCAATTTCCCCTTAATGTAGAGATTCCCATAGTCCACATATTGGAACATCTGTACTGTTTCCGGCTTTTGTAAACAGGCAGCTCTATGATAAACTTGGAAAAAGCCAACCTTATATGTGCTGCGGAGACTAAGAAGTATTCATTGTTCTGGGCAGGGTCTTCATTACTGCTTTATACTGCTTTATACTGGTTTTGACAACCGTTCAGGCCCAGGACACATTCTATATACCATTTTCAAAACTTTATATCCTGCTTGGTCTAGATCTGGCCCTGGTTCCTTGGTACTAAGATATTAACGATACATTTATTCCTTTCTTAGACACAGCAACATTCTGCTAAGCAATTTAACTATGAAACTGGGATTAGAGTACTTGCTTGCTAGAATTAATGTGAAAATGATATAGACATAATGGCTGTGTTTATCAAACAATGCCAATGACCAGTAACTCTTTTGTAAATATATTTGAGACAGTGTGCATTGTGAAATGAAGCCTTTCTGTGAGCTCACAGTTATGCTCTCAATATTAACTCTGCGTTCTAGCGAGAAGGATTTCTCAACCTCCATTTCTCCATATTTTTTTCTTCTTGTTCAATATGCTGAGTCTTGCCATCTTCATATTATGTTGTGTTAAAGCAAATATAGTTTCATTCCTCCAGTCTCATCCCATAAATAATTCTCCGAAGACACATCATTTAAGCTGCCACAGTGTATATAAATAAGGGGCAATGGAATGTTGCCTCTCTGGAGGTCTCAGTATATGATCTGCCTCCAGAAAATAACAATCATATTTTTCTTCTCTCCTGAAGTGCAACCGCATTCTGAAACGTTGATTCAGTTTCTCATCTGCAAAGCTCTTGAGGGTCCGTTGGCAAGCCTAGTCTCCATGAACAGAACTGGATACAGAACTACATACAGGGGGTTGTACTTGGATGGTATTGTCAGGCCCAGTAGAGCCTCCAGTGTAGGCTTCAGCAGGGTTTAGACTTTAACGCATTTATAGTTTCTGTGATTGCATATCAGGCTCAGCTTTGGTAGTTATTTTTGTTGTTCGCTCCTGTGCTGGATGGGGGGTCCCCTCTACAAGGATTCGCTTTTGCGCCTGGTTAGGCAATTATGCGCATAATCGCTGAAGCGCATTTACGCCTAATCCCTCTGCACGAGAGGCGGAGAGAGGCGGTGAAGCGCATTAACAGATGTCCAAAATGCGCTTTACAAGTAGTTAATGCGCATAAGCGCTTATTCACACAGTCAAAATGCGCTTTAACGGACGGAGCAAAATAAAACTCGCGATTTAACGCGCATTCGATAATGCGCATAATCGGGGAGATAATGCGCCTCTACGCCTGATTTGCGCTCCGTTCTTGTAGAGGTAATTTTTTTAATGCGCCTTGAAACAGCTTTAAATGCCTCTTGTAGAGGCACCCGGGGAGAGGTTTATTGTTTGTTTGTTTTTGTTTTTTGTCCTTTAAGAGATCTTTCAGATGGATCTTTCTGTATGGTTTTAATGCATATGTTATTATAGTATGTTATTATATATTCTCCTGTCAGCTTGCAGAACACTACATGTTTCAAATTGTGAATTCTGGTATTCCCAGGAGAAAATTAGGACTATGGAAAGAAAGAGACGCAGCTCCTTGGGCACTTCCCTACAATGGCAGCAGTTTCCACAAGCCAGGGTTGAGCCAAATGCCAGGGTGGGGGGTGGGGGGTGGGGGGTGGGATGGGAGGAGAATAAGACAAAGGAGGAAGGGTTATCCTATATTGTATTTGCTATGCTTTTGTTTTGCTTTTATTATTTCTTTGTAAATCTTTTGCGAACTCCTTTTAGTTGTGTAAAGTGACACATAAATGTACTGGAACCACAAATCTCACCAAGAAATGTTCTGTTCATGACGAAGTAGCCTTAATCTCTTCCAACCTCAGACCATGCCTATCTCAACCTGAACAGAACACCAAATGAAGGGTATGACTTGCCTCTTGCTCAGTGGTGTTGCTGAGTCAGAGCTCACAGGGTCAAAGTGCTGGGACATTTTGATTAGCAGGGTCTGTGTTGTCATCTGCCATCCCTTCTCAGGATTCCATGTTCCCTTGAGTTTAGCTGCAATTCTCACAGTAATTGAGGGGGGAATATTTTTTCCCCTGTAACAATATATTCTTGTGAGATATTCCTGTTGTAATGCAAAGTATTTTGCGGTAACTTGGTCTTGAATGGGCAATTAAGACCAATTAGCTTTACAAAAGACATGCAAAGTACACACACACACACACACACACACCTGGGAACAACACAGCTGCCTGCATTTCTGTACTCTTCTTGGGGGTTTGGCTATGGAGACTGTGAGCTGAGCACTTGTATTTGCAAATTGACCACTGCTTTTGCTTGAGCTCAGAGAAACAGTCGCATGGAAACCAGTCCCAGAATTCTAATGCTAGCCATGAAGTCCTGAATGGTGCAGGCTTTTAGGAAGGCCCTGAAGACTTACTTGTATACACTGGCCTTCCCGACTGTGTTTTACCAGACTGTTCTGGGTTGTAGCTGCAATTGTACAGTAGACTTTAATTACTGCCTAGGCCAAATGTTTTATGCTTGTATTTGATGGTTTTATGTTGTTGTTTATATGAATATTAGCTGTTTTATTAGAATGTATTTTGTGTTTGTAAGTCACGGTGGGAGGGCTCCTGATCTGAAAGGCCACCTAGAAATATTTTAAATAAATAAATGAATAAATAAAACCAGAAGGGCTTACCAACTCTACCTGCCTCTTCCCAATAAGATCTGAAATGGCAGCCCTGTGGCTCAGGCAACATCGAAGTACTTACTAATATATCTGGAATCACTCCACTGTTCCATATGAGATGACAAATGCTATAGAGTGAGAACAGACAAATGGACCAGCCTCCAGTCTGCACGATCAGTTTTAACACATCTGCAGTGCATTATCTATAAAACCCAAAGCAAATTGTTTCAAAAATATTACAAGGCAACAACACATAAGAAAGTAGCAGTTCTTAAGCACAAGAGAAACATCTGGTTTTAATGTTTTTATGTACTGCCAGTTATGACTATTTACTTGACCTTTTCCAGTCTGGTTCAATATGTATTATTAAGAATCCTTAACTTGATGTCTGTAATACTGTACATCTCACCAAACCAAACCTCTATGTGTATAAATAACATCCTCAATTGTACTAGCCTCAGTGCATTCACTTGCATCACTGTACATTCCTTAGTGGTAGGTTGAAATGATTGCTATTTGACAAAACTGTTTTGCTAAAATTCAAGGTACGTTTCCATGAGTTCTAGCAAACTAGAACTGAAGAACTGGTCTGGACTTACTCATAGCTGTAGAAATGGCATTGTTCCCTATTGTATACTAAATCCCAAGTGAATGAAATATCTGGGATTTATTTGTAACATTGTCAAATAAATTCAAGTAGCCAATGATATGGGAAGGTATGCCATTTATTTATTTGTTTGTTTGTTTGTTTATTACACCATGAACCCAGTTTTACAATTCATGGATGCTTATGACCTCTGTATAAAACTTCATGAAAAACAGATATAATTTAGATATTGATCCTTATCATTCATTTAGCATTAGATGGTATATGAATAAAATTATTATTGTTAATATAAAGCTAATAAAACATGAAAATTGATGTTGTTTTTGTTTGTTTTTTATCTGTAAGTTATCAGGTTTCTTTGAAACTCCCTAACATCATTTACTAATAAATGTTCTAACCAGATTGATATTTCATGTAATTGCTTTAAAGCTGCAATCCGATACACATTTACCTGGGAGTAAGACTCACTGACTTCAGTGAGGCTTACTACTGAGTTGATATACTGGACAATGCTTATGTTTGTCGTGGAATACAGGTTTTCTTATTTTATTTGATAATTTAATGTAACATTAGTAATGTTTGAGCAGTGTTAGTAGTATTTTACTTTTTTTACTATTCAACTTTGTGGGACATACAATATGGCCACAATCTATTTTTAGTGTGACCATATGTCCTCTTTTACAAAGGGTAGTCTTCTATTTGAAGGGCTATCATGTCCATGTCTGGCTGAAAGATAAAGAACCACAAAAAGCCGGGATAGCAGGGCTCCTAAAATTGCCCATCAACAGTTAGCGCTCGGACAGCAGGCTGAACAGATAGGCACACAGGTCACAGTCTTCCCACTATAAAACTATTTTTTCTTGTAAATTGTCATTCTTATCTCAAAATTTGAATTTAGTTATGCAAATCAGCATATGCGATTGTTATGAAAATTATCCCGTTTTGACCCTCTTTTTGGTGGTGTAGTCCCTCTTTTTTGGCGATGCGTAAGTGAACACCCTCTGTAGATTTCTGCATTTTTCTATTTTCCGTAATAAAACCCCCAAACATTCCTAAAGGTATAATCCTGTTTATATTTAACAATTATAATGATCTGAACACCTATGATATGAAAACACTATAACTAATCTTTGGGTTGTAATTATAATTTTAATTTGTTTCCAATTTTGTATTTTATAGATGTTGAATATTATTTGCATAGAAGTTACAGTTATGAGATTTTCAAAAGGAAAATGCATTGAACACACATTAAATGCATACAGACACAGGCAAGATCTACACTACTGCTTTAAAAGGGTTTATAACAGTAGTGACAACTGTTGGGGCTCAGGACACACTCCATATACAGTTTTCAAGCCGTTTTCAAAGTGTCATATCCTGGCCACAGTCTAGTCCTGTAGCACCATAAAAACAAAGGCAGGATCTACAATGCTGTTTTAAAGCACTTTAAAGTGCTTTATAACAGTAGCGACAACTATTGGGGCCCAGGACACACTCCAAAATAGTTGTCACTACTGTTATAAAGCTCTTTAAAACAGCAGTGTAGATCCGCAAAGTCCTTGATACAGAGGCTTACATGCAGACTTTGTGTGATGGTAGAACCATGCCGCACACTTCCCTCCACTACATACATATATAATATGGCTTCTTCCAAGAGTCCTGGGAATTCTAGTTTGGTGGTTCACTGGGAATTCTTCATTAGAAATCCCTAACTGCCCTCAGAAAACTACAATTCCCAGGGTTTCCTGAGGAAAGGAGAGGGCAATAAAATTGGGACACATCTTGACAAGGGGAAAGCCCTGAGGTGGATCCGCAGTGGCGGCAGGTCATTTATACAATGCAGCAACCATTGTGGGGCCATTCCAGGGATTTCCCCTGAAGCTCCCAATTTAAAAAGTCAGGGGTTTACCTCCACCTTTTCCTCCCCGCAAAGCGCAGACATACATTTGCTGTCTGTCACCTTTCCCTGATGTTTCAGCGGAGGTGTGCCTTGGCCAATGGCGACCCCTGATTGGTGACCATCACTGGGGGAGGGAGGAGGCCAGCGAGGTGGAATCCAAATAGAATAGTAAAGTATGTCCATTAAGTTAATGGTACCTCCCAGTAGCAAATTAATGGAGATTCCCAACCGATATCATTTCACCACCAGCTGCTTATCTTCCCCTCCCCCACCTCGCTGGACCTGCAAAGCTTCGTGTACAAAGAAAATAGATTTTTAAAAAATGGAATGAAGCACAGGCGCACTGGTGACCCAGCTGCAGCGCACGTTCGCTCCTCCCCCACCCCGTAAACCCCACCATCTCTCCATTTTGCCTTCGTTGTCTGGGGGTAAATGTTCGGCTTTCTGTCATTTCCATGGATGGGGTCAAGCCCAACCAACAACAGAAACATACAACTTTGCTTTAGAAAGGTACACAGAGAAGCAATGGCTTTACTGAGCCAGCTCAGTGGGCGTGCCGTTGCACCGACACGAGCCAAATGGTCGCCTCCACACCTCCTCAGGAAAAGAAAGTAAACCCTCCCCCAAACCTGGAGGGAATGAGGAGGCAAAGGTGCCCCTGTGCACGGGATGGCGGCTCCTCCTCACCTGCAAACCCCACGCTCACTCCTTTCCATGGGGATAACGTGAAGGAGCAGTTTGCCGCCGTCAAGACACAGCCTTAGTTTAATTCTGCTGTAGATACACCCAAGCAGATGTATTACAGCCTGAGGTTTTGAAAATTACGGCCAGGCCTTGTGGCAGGCTTGAGTAGGGTCTAGGCTTAGTGTCTCCGATAGTTCCCACCTGCAATAACTACCAGGAGCAGAGTTTGTTCATTGAACTTGGATTACACAAACATGATCGGATTGCTAAAGTTCTATACCGGCATTTGACATGGCTAGAAAACAAGCAAGCTGCCTGATCCTGATGTTTGCAGTGCAAGCAAGGAAGTGGTTTGAATGGTGTAAGGCATCTGCTATATGAGAGCAACACCCCAAAGCAAAAAAATATATGCTGTGCTGTTTTGACTACGTGTGAGACAGTGCCAATATTTAGCTACAGCGAACCAGCAGGTCATGGCTGTCTCAACGTATTTTGGCACTTTAGGCAAGGTACAATTTTGGTAGCTCCCCCCCTCCCCCGCACATTACAGCTATTTGTCCCTGTATAGTAATGGGTTCTTGGTGGGGGGGAACATATGTTTCCTGGGATATTGGTATCTTCTATTTGTATTTTCTTTCTTTAACAATTCAACATTTCTGAGTGTCACTGTACTGTAAGGTGCTTTAAACGTCTGTTTGGAATACAGTATATAAATCCTTCAAGGATGCAATCCTTGATATGTTGAGACAGAAAACAAGTCCTACAATTCCCAGCATACCCCACCCAGGATTGTGCCCTAAACCACTGGTCTTCAGCCAGTCCAGACCTAAGACCCACCTCTGATTTCCAACCTGCAACACATTTCCAGTTTTGGTTTATGTGTGTGTGTAAGTGGGTGAGTGTGTAGAATTCGCACAGCCACACAAAAGCACTACTTCAGATACACATTCCCCTGTTTAACAAACAACTCCTGTTGCACAGAGAATCAAATGAGTTTGAGATCATGAATGCAAATCAATGGGGGTAGGGATCCATACAGCCACATAAAATGATGATGGCAGTGGTGGTGGTGGTGGTGGTGATATTCTCAGAGCAACAACACAGAAAAGCAGCCTCTGGAACTCAGCAGCATCCCATTGCAAAAGGAGACAGAGGCTGAATTCGGACAACATGATAGTTATTGGTGGGTTAATTATCAACTTTACAGTTGCTCATCTAGGGGGTACTCCCCACACAACATGGTAATAAATAATCAACCGTGGTGTGGATTAGGATCAGTGCTGAGTTGGCTATGGCAGCATTTGGACAACATGATAGTCAATACAACTGACGATCATTTCCCCACCCCCAGTTGACTATTGTGTCATCCGAATTCAGCCAGAGATGTTGATAATGGTAATAGTATCCTCAGAGCCACACAGAAAAGCATCCAAAATCCATCTCTTTCACTGAGCATCTCAGACACCCCTCCCTTTAACTTCTCAGAAGTAGGGAAGCAACACAGTGCGACAATCCAGTTTATGCATCTCTACTCACAAGTAAGAAGGACTGGATTACTCAGGAGAAATTGCCCAAGCAATACACACACACACAAATAGGAGTGTCTTTTGGCTGCTGCTTTAGCTTTACTGCTAACTTTGGGGACCCCGCTGGGTCCTTTGCTGCCCTGCCCTGCCATCATCACCACCACCACCACTACCACTGCACCTTCCTAGCCAGTCAGTAATTTGCTCCCTCCCCAGCCATCACTTGGCAGCAGTAAGGGAACAAATTGGCCCCTTTCTTTAATTTTCTTTTTTTGACAAAGGTTGCTGGAGCAAAGCTCCAGTGTACAACGTTTTGTTCTAGGGGAGTGGGAGTTAGGAAATGGGAACTGTTTGTTACCTTGCCTAGCCAAGTCTTTGGTCCCTTACCAGCAACGGGAGCAGGTGGTGGTGGTGGTGGTGGTGGCACCCAAACAATCTCCAGGAAGGCAGCAATCGTGTCCAGGCAAGGCTTGGCACATAGTAGAGGAA
This sequence comes from Anniella stebbinsi, assembly GCA_029215795.1. NCBI lineage: Eukaryota > Metazoa > Chordata > Lepidosauria > Squamata > Anniellidae > Anniella > Anniella stebbinsi. The sequence continues at coordinate 98,477,569 of JARDYH010000003.1, forward strand.
AGTGCTGCATAGGCCAGTTCAGGCAGCAGCCATATGCCATTTTAAATCACAATATTTCCCCTAGTGTGAGAGTGGCAGTGAGCTAAATGAATTAGACGTTGCTTGGGGGGGGGGACTCAGTACATGTTCTGACAAGGGGTTTGCCCCGGGGCGGATCTGCAGTAGAGGCAGTTCGTTTATATGATGCAGCCGCCATCACAAAGCCATCCAGGAGCAAAACCCCGAAGCTCCAGTTTTTAAAAGTTGGGGGTCCCCTCTTGACGACATCGGTTATATGTTGTGGTGGCGGTGGCAGCTGGCACGAGGAGTGTTTGCACTCCCAGTCGCCCCTCTACATGTGAGGGGCACCATGCCGGCTTTTCCTTTATCAGCCTAGCAACATTTCAGTGAGTTGGGCCTTGCACATCTCAACATTGGATCACACTCTAGTATGACCAAGAAAGAGAGATAAGAACAATGTTTTTTAATTATTTGCTAAATTTATGTAATTGCTTCATAGCACAGGTTCTTTGGGTAGTTCAAAAAACGAATGGAACAATGAACAATACAAAATGATAGAAACGGATTGAAACCAGCACTTAAAATTGGGCCTGGAATGGATTGGAAGCCATTGCTGCTGACAAAGCACAACTAATGTAGCCAAAACACCCAGTTCCAATTGGTAATCTGGAGACTCTCCAGTTTCTGAACTGTTTTTAAATGCAGCCCCGTGTATATCATATTACAATATGCAGATGAAGGGGCAAAGACTTACAAAGAAGATTTTCAATGGCTTCCATTACATTGTAAGGAAATACAATTTATTTATTTATTTATTTATTTATTTATTTATTTATTTATTTATTTAACATATGTATAGCCTGCTCTTCAACCCTAAGGTTACAAGTAATGGTTGTGTTAATGAGATGAGCTTTCAAGGTTTTACAGAGCAAGAAAAACAGGACAATCCACAACTTAAGAAAAAGAAATAAAGGTCAGGGAACATCTGCAGAACCATAAATATGCTGCTAAATGGCAAAGTAATTGCAATTACGTTGCCATAAAAGGGTGGGAAGGAAGGTACATTGCTCAACCAGAGAAGCGACACATAGAATTTCTGTTGGATAAAAGTCCTATCTCTAGAATCACATCTGAACAGAATTAAACTGCCTGCTACATACAAAAAATTACATCACCAACACGGATAAACAAACCAATTACAAAGGCTGAAAATGGAGATGCTCATAAATGCCGTTAAGGATTTCTGCTAAAATAAAACAAAGCAATTTAATAGGTTTGGGTTTTGAGGAAAAAGTAAAAGTCACATTTAACTGAAGGATGTTTCAAAAAGATTTGTTTGCCTGGTTGTCTTCTTCAGACTAGGGAAATAGCTAATGCTATCTTATAAACCATGTGAGTTCCTGAATTTTTGGAGATGGCTATTAAAAAGAGGAGATGGGGCGGGTAGAGATTTAACTGACAAAAATGTGAACATTCAGAACATATTTATTTCAGTAGCATTAATGATGTTATGGGACATTCTATTTAGTTGTGCAATTAAGAGCTTTTGTTTGTTTGTTTGTTTATTTATTTATATGTTCAATCTGCCCAATAACCAATGCTCTTTGGGTGGATTACAAACAGTTAAGAGACTAAAAGAGCAAGCAAACAATTAAAAATATAAAATGCAATACAAATATTTTAAAGAATAAAACACAATAAAATGCAAACAGAACCAGAATAGATAAAACAGCCATAGAAATCTAGACCCAAGTTTCTAAAGGTTTTGCCTGGTACTGAAAGGATAATGTAGGAGCCAGGCACACCTCTTTGGGGAGGACATTCTGTCATTGGGGTGGCAGCTAAGAAGCCCCCCTTTCTTGTAGCCCCCTGCCTACCTTCCTTTGGTAGGGGCACTTGTAGAAGGGCATCCAAAGGGTCTGAGCAGTTATATAAGAGGCAGAGCTGGGGGGTCATCAGCATATCGATGATAGTTTAGCTCATATTCCTGGATAACATCCCACAGCAGTTTCATATAGGCCACCATCACACAGGAGGTTTAATGCACATTTACCGTGACTTTGATCCACTTTTTCAGGGCTGGACTCGCTCAGGGCGAGAGAACAGCACGATGGGGACAACGTCATGCCAATCCAGTGCTGACAACGTGGATCAAAGTAACGGTAGATGTGCATTAAACCTCCCATATGAAGGAAGGGTGTGTCGTTAAATAGCAAGAGGGATAAAATTGAGCCCTGTGAAACTCTCTGGAACCCTGTGACATAATTATCACTGAACAAGAGCACCACCTTCTGGAAATGACCAACCAAGTTGGAATGGAACCACTGTAAAATAGGGCCCCCAATTCTCAACCAAGCCAGCCAATCAAGAATAATACCATGGTTGATGGTATCGAAGGTTGCTGAGAGGTCCAAGATAACCAACATGGTTCTCTCTCTCTCTCTCTCTCTCTCTCTCTCTCTCTCTCTCTCTCTCATTCTACAGGGCAATCTAGGCAGTTTCTGTCCCAAAACGAGGTCTAAAGGTGGACTGAAAATCAACTTCATCCATGATTGCCTGGAGTTGATCAGCAACAACATGCCCAAGAACCTTGCCCAAGAAAGGAATGTTAGCAACCAGCCTACAGTTGTCCTCCACTTCTGGGTCCAGGTTAGTTTTTTTCATGATCAGCTTGATTGCTGCCTCTTTTAAGGCTGGTACCACCCTCTCTCTCAAAGATGAATTGACACCCTCCTGGACTCAACCATCCATCCCGTTTATTTGATGTAATATGTCAAAATGGGCAAGGATCAAACATATAAATGGTCAGTCAAACTCATTGAAGCACCTTGTCTACATCCTTGTGCCTCCGCAACTGAAATTCATCCAATGTAACTGGACCAGATGGTGCTCTGGATGCTTTTGTTAATGGAACCACAGTAATAGAGGAGTCCAAATCATGCCAGATACAAGTGACTTTATCTTGAAAATGTCTTGCAAATTTTTCACAGCAAGTTGTTGAGGGAGTGACCAGTTCTTTTTTAATGGCCAGATTGTAATAAACAGCTCTGAAACAGCTCTGCTGGACAACACTGTGAAGATGCAATGGAGGTGGAAAAGAACTTCTTCGTTGTCATCTTCAGCACCACAGGGCAGGCTCGATGATGAGCACTGACCAGTGTTCAGTTGGAACACAACTGGATCCAGTTGTGTTCCAACCAATGTCCATCTTGCTTCATTGCCTTCAGCTCCAAAGTGTACCAAGGGGGAGAGTGCACTCTGGTCAATTCCATGTCCCCTACTGTGACCAGGATTTTGACAGGAGCACCAGTCCTGGAAAACCTCCCAGATCCCTTTGGAAGCCACTAGGCTCCATTAGTCTCCAGGAGCCAACCATTTTGATAGGTCTCCCAATCTTGTAAGGCTCCTGCCTCAGCAGGTAGTGATCCAACCCCCACTTTCAGGTCACTGTCTTCCTGCCCAACCAAGACAACCAACTCCTGCTGCATGTGACCTGCTGCAAGGTTGGGACAGCCCAATGGTTGTCATGGTGTCAGAAGTCCTGAGCTTAACCAGATTGGACAGCATTGGTGTGGATATTGAGTTCCTCCAGGACAATCATCCTGGGAGTCTTCAACACCAAGTCCCAGACTAACTCTGTCAACTTAGGCAGAGTCCCCCTCTAGATGGATTCCTTTTGACACCTGGTTAGCCGATTATGCGCATAATCGCTGAAGCGCTTTATCGTAAATGCTTGTATGTAGGAGGTAATTGAGCACTCAACTGGTGACCTTACCAGTTGTTTCAAATGCGCTTTACAAGTATTTAATGCGGAGAATCGCTTGTTCACATAGGCAAAATGCGTTTTAACGGCCGGAGCAAAATAAAACTCGCTATTTAACACGCATTCGATAATGCGCATAATCGGAGAGAAAATGTGCCTCTATGCCCGATTTGCGCTCCATTCTTGTAGAGGTAAATTTTTTAATGCGACTTGAAAGAGCTTTAAATGCCTCTTGTAGAGGCAGCCAAAGGGACCACTGGGCATCAGGGCTGGTGGTACCCCAGCAGAATGTCTAACCAGTTCTGGGTTCCCAGCACCAGATACAAACACTCAGAATTGGCACTCAGGCAGACAGGAAGCCTGGAGATGGAGATAGAAACCCTATAAACCACAGCAACCCCCCTGACCCTCAAGTCTATGCTGATGCGATGCCAGGTACCCAGATGGGCACAATTGAATGAGATTAACTCCTTCCTCTTTACCCACCCAGATCTTGGTTATACATGCCAGGTCGGGATCCTCATCCACAATTAAATTGTGGATGAGTGAGATCTTATTCCAGCATTTAGCAGTAGTAACGCAAGACCAGAAGAAACTTGGAAGAACAACTAGAGGCCACCACATTAGCTTGAAAACCAGAAGAGGGAACAGGCAAAAAGATGTCTGATCTCCCTTCTCCACAACTGGCAGGTTACCCTCCCCCCCCCCCCATGCCATATTATTTTCCCTCGGAGGTTTTGTAACAATTGACAGCTGAAGATGCTCACTTAACGGCCTTTTGTGAAATTTTATCTGTCTGGGTCTGAGGAAGATCTGAAAGGAACAACTGGGCAGTTTCCATTTTCCCAGAGAAAGGATCAGAAGACTGAGAGCCTATCTACACTACTGCTTTAAAACTGTTTAAAATGGTTTAAAACGGTTTATAACAGTTTTGAGAACTGTTGGGGCCCAGGACACACTCCAGATACAGTTTTCAAAATGTTTTCAAAGTGTTTTATCCTGCGTGTGTAGATAGGCTCTGAGTCTTGCAGGAGGCTGGTAAGAAGCAGCCTTGAGCCAGTTGCAATGGTATGCTGCTGCTGCTGCTTTTGGGGGGAATTACGTCTGTGTGCGTCTGTGTGCGTGTGTCCACATGTACCTGCCTGTTCTCCTTCTGCTCAACTTGTACATTTGTAAATTAACAGTTATTAAAACAACAACACTCTAAGTCTCCAGTAAAGGTTGCCCTAGAACTTTCTGCCCCTTGGAAGTGGGAAGTTTCCTACTTAAATAATAAACATTAGGAGTAAGATACAATGAACAGAATCCAAACTGCCTTGCACACAGAAAGGGATAGAAATCAGAAAAGTCCCAGTGTACATCCAGAAAAGCATTAGGCACATGCGCAAGAGGCTTTGCATTCCAATTGTTGATTCTATCTGGAGGCAATGCTGAAAGCAGAGATAATACTATCTGTTTATCACAACAGCACATCATCCGTACGATGGTTTGAGTAAAGAAATCTTCTTTAAAGAAGCACTTTCATTTTGACCTGAATGAATAAATATATAAACAAAAAGCAGACTGGCTTTAGATCAGGCACGTCAGAGGCTTCATTAGTGCGCTGCTGGAGAATATTAATTTCAGTATTTCTTTCTTCCGCAACTTCCATAAACCTTCCAATTAAGGGAGAAAAGTCTGTTTTCAACAGAGGGCCATTTGGAAAAGTCACTATGGGTCCTCCATCTGATCACTCTTATGATCTGATGGATTGTGTTTATCTCAGCAAAGAGTTTTTAGAATATCAGCTGCTTTTGTTTCCTGCCTTCCTCTAGAAAGCTTGGAGCAATCCTGAGAGGTATGTTAGCCAGAGAGACAGGAACGTACACAACATTTGTACAGCATAATATTTGACAGGCTTCACTATAGAAATTTCATTACAATATATTGTGCATCTCCCACCTTCTTAAAAATAACAACAACAGGTGGTGGAAGTCAAGCTGGAATTCAAACTTGAAATGTACAGTTGGGTCCTGAAAGTGGACAGCACTTTTATTCTGATACTTCAATCTACAAGATTGATATGTTAAAAATACATGGCAAAGTGACAAATGAAAACAAATGCCTCTCTCCACTTGGCAGATAATGTTAGGTTTGCTTCACTCACAGCACAACACACCTATGCAACTCTTTGGTCTACATCTTTCTCTTCTTTGTAATACCTCTCAAAAAGCCCTTGCATGCTGCTCACACCACTCACAGAGACGAAGTTTTGCAACATGATTGGCTAAACTGGAAACATCAGCTGCCTCCCAGCCAAATGACCAAGAGGAAAAACCATAACTTGGCCTGCTGCTGTAATTTTAACAGCAGCCTGGTCATCAAAGATCAACAGGTAAAGCTTTCCACGGCATGAAAATAAACATGACCAGCTGCTGATGCCCACAGATCAAGCGTCTGTCAAAGTCAATGCAATGTTGTCAGCCTGACTGACATGTTTACAAAGGTTGCCAAGGTGCAATCTGAGAAATAGTGCTGTGCCTTTACATTCCCTGATGCAGCTGAGCAATGGGCAGCCATGACTCCCCTCCCCATTCTTCCCCCAATGCTTTAATTCTCTCCTTATGCAAACATTCAGGACTTCAGGTATGCTACAAAACAGGCATACAAGATAAATGGATGGCCAAACTAAGTGACACACGTGGGCAGGAAAACAGGCGAATCGCTCAATTTCCACTCCACAACTATTTCTCACTTTTTTTTTTACTCATAATTCCATTCAATTAATATACATTAAAGAAACCGCTCTCAAAATTCATATTTTAATGCATATGTTAATGCATTTAAACTCCTGAGAGCTGCATTGCAATATCTGGAGAAGTGTGAAATATGGCGGGTAGTTAAGTCCCAATCTGCATGTTAGTATGAGGAGCGTGGATCGGGTCACTTACTACAGGAATCTGCAAAGACTGAATTCCTCAAGCCTGCCTACAGGAAATGTCGTGGCAGTCTTGGCTCCTGGAATTTAAAGATGCCGTGCAGACGTAAAGCCTGTCTCTGAGAGCCTTGGAATGTTGGCTGAGTAAATGGGAAGGGGCACAGCATGGATTCAGGGGAGAGCAAAACTTCTGTTGAAAAAGGGCAGTTGGTTTGGAGGGGAGAAGAGGAAGAAGAAGCAGAAGCAGAAAGAGGGTGAAAGGGGAGAAAAGGGAAGAAAGGATGGCGAAACCAGCAGCCTGGTGGTGGAAGAGACAGTCTGCAGTTTAATGAAGAGTGCACTCTACACAGAGAGACAAACATCCAGAAAACTAAAGAATGAGGACAAACAACTGTTATTGGTCCAGCAAAATTAACACTCTTCTTCACAGAGAACTGTGGGTTGAAAAGGGAGTTGAATATATTTGATTCATATTTGTGTTACTTGTTTTCTTCCTGCTATTATTCACTAAACCTTCTTATGTAAAGTCAATTCTGTTAAATATATATTTTGTTTCTCTCTGGAGTGACTGTAATCTGCTCCTCCTCATCCTAATTATTGAAACCTGAAACATTACACAGATCTTTGAGTTGCGACTAGTGATGGGCAAAGTGACCCCAAACAAATTTGTTATTTCCTCCGAAAGTAATAAATTCATCTAATGTCCTGCTGGATCAGATCAATGGCCATCTAAGTCTAGCATTCTTTGCTGGCAACCGTAGCTGCCTCTGGGAAGCCCACAAGTAGGGCATGGAGACAATAGCTACAGATGGGCCAATCTCTTCTGTTCAGTTCCTGTCAATCCCTCATTTTTTCCCCAATTCTGTTTTTGCATCAGTCTGCATTTTTTTTAAAAAAGGTCCACATGAACATTCAAACACATTTTGTCCAAATTTCTCCCAATATACCAATTTTTGCAAGCAATTTCCCCTAATATAATGCATTTTTGTTTCTCTTTTTCACCAATGCATTCATTTTTGTGCAGTTTCCCTCAATATACACATTTTTGTATGCCTCCCAAAATTTGGAGAAGTGTGAATATTGAAGGATAACTGCTTTCAAATTTGTGTATGGGTTTGGGAAAGCAGAATTAGGTGGGTTTGCATCAAAATACAAACCAGAGAATTCCCCTTACATCCTGCCCCTAGCAATAGCTCTTTCCTGTTGCTTGTTCCCAGAATCTTGCATCCAGAGGTATACTGTCCAACTTGCCATTGCCAAAGGCCACTGGTTACATCCAGGACAGAGCAGGAATTGCAATCTGGTTCCTACATCCAAGCCCAGCAGACTTGCCTTAGGCACCACTCAGGTTCCGTACCCGTTTCATTGAATGATGGGTGTCAGTAGAGCCAAACACTAGAAACTTTGTCTTATAACTATTTAAATGAATATTAATAGTAGATATATTTACCTCAGCTTTAATATGAGGAATGGTCTTCCATGCCTCTTGTTGGCATCAGGGGCAGGATGACCATATGGAAAGGAGGACAGGGCTCCTGTATCTTTAACAGTTGCATAGAAAAAGGAATTTCAGCTAGTGTCATTTGTAAGCATGCAGCATCTGGTGAAAATCCCTCTTCATCACAACAGTTAAAGCTACTCTAGCTATACTAGAGTGACCAGATACAAAAAAGGGCAGGGCTCCTGCAGTTTAAACTGTTGTGATGAAGAGGGGATTTCACCAGATGCTGCATGCATACAAATGACACCTGTTGAAATTCCCTTTTCTCTACAACTGTTAAAGAAACAGGAGCCCTGTCCTCCTTTTCATATGGTCACATTAGTGTGTATGATTTCTCTCTGAGCATTGCTTCCAGTCATTTAGGGGTGACCATATTACGCCAGCTTTAAAATCTCTCCACTGGCTGCCAATTAGTTTCCGGGTGAAGTATAAAGTGTTGGTTATTACCTTTAAAGCCCTACATGGTTTGGGTCCAGGTTACCTGCGGGATCGCCTTCTCCCGTACAATCCGCCCCACACGCTCAGGTCCTCTGGGAAGAACTTACTGCAGTCGGCCAAGACTAGGCTGACAACCGTTACCCAGAGGACCTTCTCTTCTGCCGCTCCCAGACTGTGGAATGACCTGCCGGAGGAGACTTGTCAACTTAACAGTCTTTTAGAATTTAAGAAAGCCATAAAGACTGTTCTCTTCCGGCAGGCATATCCAGTGGAATTTTAGAATGTTCTAAGGATGTTTTTAGGATGTTTTAGGATTTTTATGCAGTTTTAATAATATGTGACATGTTTTAATCAGTTTTATGTATTTTATCATGTTGTTGTTCCCCGCCTCGATCCACATGGAGAGGTGGGTAAGAAATAAATTGTTATTATTATTATTATTATTATTATTATTATTATTATTATGATTATGGTCTTCAATTTCTGTAAAAATGTTTCCATCTATCCCATCCCTTTCCCCAACAATGCAACAATGCCCTTTTCAGTAGGGCAGTACGGAGGCCCTGTCCTCCTTTTCATATGGTAACCCTAATCAGGGGGAATTAATGCATCCACAGTTTATAGAGATAGGGTGACCAGATAAAATCCAGGTCAGGGCTCATGTAACTTTAACAGTTGTAGAGAAAAAGGAATTTCAGCCAGTGTCATTTGTATGCAATTAGTTCCTGGTGAAATTCCCTCTTCATCACAACAGTTAAAGTTGCAGGGGCCCTGCCTTCTTTTGCATATGGTCGCTCTAATATAGTGCCTGCACCTTTAACTGTTGTGATGAAGAGGGAATTTCACCAGGAACTAATTGCATACAAATGACACTGGCTGAAATTCCCTTTTCTCTACAACTGTTAAAGTTACATGAGCCCTTATCTGGATTTTATCTGGTCAGCCTAATAGAGATCTAGGCATTGCAATTAGGGATGGGTGAGATATTTGCTTTCTTGAGCCCCCCCCCCCCCATTAACCCAAATCATACCTCCCGATTGTGTTTGGAAATCTGCATTTTTGTGCATATTAGGGAAATGAGCTGAAACTACATATATTGGAGAAAGTGTACATTTAAAAATGGTACATTAATGCATTGCATACATTATGAAAAATGCAGACTTTTCCCCATGTTTTGTTTTGTTTTAAATCACAAGCTTGTGCAGAAATGGGGAGGAACAAGCTTGACCTCAGAAAACCTGTTGATCTTTGTGAGACTAAGACTGACAAATGCATCCGTCCCTAAATCTCTTTTAGGGAGTAATGTTAAACTTCCAGGATGTCAGAGCCATGTGAAGGTCATGCATGGCAATACTCAAATCTAGACCTGGGATACAGTCCTAATAACAGCACCAGCATTAGCATCAGTGGAAGATACTGATGCTGAATGGCTTACTGGTGGGCAGATCTAATGAATACAAGCTTTGCATCTCACTATATCTTTGGATTGGCCAACCACCATGGCAGTTATACAATGATTTAACCATAGAGTAATTATTTCATTATTTAGCATTTTTTTCAAATCCTTTAACATTCCAATTGTTTTTAAATCCTTTGCATGTTTGATCTCACCACTTATGTGATGTCTTGCACTGATTGGACTCCAGTTTGAGTTTCTTCTATCTTTGTAATATGATAAGTTCCAAAGGCCTCATCTACAAGAATTCGCCTTTACGCCTGGTTAGGCGATTATGCGCATATTCGCAGAAGCGCATTTACGCCTAATACCTCTGTATAAGAGGCGGCGAAGCGCATTACTGGACGACCGAAATGCGATTTAAACTGTTAACATGCGGAGAATCGCTTGTTCACATAGTCAAAATGCGCTTTAACGGCCGGAGCAAAATAAAACTCGCTATTTAACGTGCATTCGATAATGCGCATAATCGGAGAGAAACCGCGCCTCTACGCCCGATTTGCGCTCCATTCTTGTAGAGGTAAAAATTTTAATGCGCCTTGAAAGAGCTTTAAATGCCTCTTGTAGAGGCAGCCTAAGACTTTCACACACCAGGGTATCTACACTGCAGAACAATATAAACTATTTGAATGAGTATTAAGGGTAGATGTATTTTACCCCATTGTAATTGACATGGATTTTCTCTAAGAATCCTTGGAGTTGTTGTTTAGTGAGAGTGCTGAAATATTCAGTCCTCCACATAGAACTACAATTCATTGAGAAGGAACGACTATAAAATCAGTTTTAAGTCAATTCCCAGCCTTTTGGCTAAGATCAAGGGTAGTATCTGTAGTGTGGTGAAGCTCTTGATTTCTTTTGGCTTGGTGATGCTTGGTTCAAAATCAGTCCAAACCCTGAGTTGTAGACTCAATGGCTCTTCCTTTTTCCTCCTCTATAAAAATGATTTAGAATTTACGGGTTGACAGCACTACATGAACCTTTCTGCACAGTTTTTCTGTGTGGAATAAATATAGAAGTTAGTTTTTCTGGAGCACTGTAGAAATACTTAACAGTATGTGCCAAAATCTGTGCCAGGATCTCCCCTCAGCATTAGCCAACGTTAATGGTGCCAAACAGAAAATAATATATGGCCTCATTTCAGTTTCAATTCTATCTCGACAACAATTCTGAAACACACTATTCTCCATTTGCAGGACGTACTTCGTTTTGACAAGCAAGAGCCATCTGTGCCTCATTACAATGGTAGCATTCCTTTATGTTCATTGTATTTCTTTTGAAAGATTGCAAAATATCATTTTTTAACGTGAGAGAGAAGCACATTAAAAGCAAAATAGGTGTAGAACCCACCAGTGGATAGAACTAGGGTTACTCAAGGTGACAGATGGGGCCTTTCCAAAACCTTGTTATATCAGTGTCTAGCTTTGGAGTTAGAGTAGGCTGACCATCTGAAAAGGAGGACAGGGCTCCTGTAACTTTAACAGTTGTAGAGAAAAGGGAATTTCAGACAGTGTCATTTGTATGCAATTAGTTCCTGGTGAAATTCCCTCTTCATCACAACAGTTAAAGTTGCAGGCACTATGCTAGAGGGCAGAGCCCCTTCAGCTTTAATTGTTGCAATGAAGAGGGAATTTCACCAGGTATGAATTGCATACAAATGATGCTGGCTGAAATTCCCTTTTCTCTACAACTATTAAAGTTACATGAGCCCTGTCCTCCTTTTCATATGGTCAGCCTAAGTTAGAGGAAGGTCTGGGCTGCTTTTAAACAGAAAAGAAAAAAAGCAGGCCTTACCCTAGCACCACAGTAGTCTAGCAAAGGTATGTAACTGTGCCATCATATCCTCTTCCCATATAAGACAATATGAGTGGAGAAGGAGTCATGGTGCAAGAAAGGTATACATGGTGAAAGGGTGCAATCCCCATTTTAAAAAAAACAGCAGGGAAGGTAGCCATACACTTGAGCACACTTACGAGTGCATTAAAAATTTGCAGAGAGGGGGAAGCCTTTCAATACAGATAATGGTATAACGAGATGGAGACTAAGGCAAGGTTCTACACCATCACTGTTGATGCTAGACAGCAGACCTTCAGCCTGGGTGAGCAAAGCTACCACATAAGTTCAGACCCCAACCGCCTGTGTTACTGCTATAGTAGAAGCATCAAATATTGCTCAGACTCAGAGATTTAAAAAATGAAATGAAACCTGAAAACACACGGGAAGGAACAGTCTCTGGCTGAATGTCTCCATTAAGCAGCCAATTGTTGCTCTTGTATACCATTTTTGGATTAGGGAATTGTCTCACCCAAGCCTGTGAGAAATGAGTATTGTTGTCCATCTCCAACTATAGTCCATCCTGGAAAATGATACTTCTCTCTCACATGCCTTAGAAGAAAGTTAACAGACGGCTCCCCTAGCCCGAAAAAGCTTCTCAGAAGCAATAATAGGTTACACAACAGAGACATAAACCCAGGGACAAGGTTTAGCAACAAACCCAGATACCACCTGTATCCCCATAGCCATTAAGAAAAAGTATTATGGACCATAATTATTACATCTCCATAACATTATGGGCTTATTCCCCTGGCCATCCTTCCACATGGCATGCACCATTACCTGTTAACAATGCTCTGTGTAAAAACATAAATGTAGACAAATCTGACCTTAAACATGGCAACGTTAGAAATCAGTGGGAGAATATTTCGATTTCCCATGACACTTTCTTACTGACCAGAAAGTTATATTTTTTCAAGAAAAGAACTCCAGCACAAAATTACTAACCTAGAATGTATCAGCTAATTTGATTGAATTTGTTTAGGACTCACTTGAGACCTGGGTGTTCTCTCTAACTGCTGGTGCTAAATTACCATAGCAAAGCTGGAAATGTTGTGCTTTGCCAATCACTGCTGTAGCTAATGGTCACTAGATTTATCTTGTATACATTTGAGCTTGTCATAAAAAATATCACAGACTGTGGATTTCATGGCTTTTTAGTCGCACTGACTGAATATTTTTTTCTCTGTATCTACATATGTTTGTGTGTTTGTGTGTGTGTGTGCATGTCATCTATATCTGTAACTGCCAACTATGAACACCACTTCATGCGTCAGACGAACTGACTTCTAGTCCAGTGTATGCTACAATAATTCTGTTAAGGTCGTATCCAATTGTGGCTTTGCTTTAGTGGAAGTGCTTCCACTCACATATATTGGGGCACACATGTTTTGCTGATCCTTCCCATCTCACTAAGTCCCCCTGCCCTCCCCAAAGCTACTTCTGAACTTGGGGTATCCTTCAGAATAAAATGATGTGGAGGGTTGTAGTAGATAGGTGTGATTGGTGGAAACTGAGTGCCTTGACTTACGTGAGAAAATGTATCAGTATTAACTACAATTATAATTATCTATACACCTCCAGTTAAAAGGTCTCCCATTCCCCCTCTCCCCCTGGATGAAATCTATAATTCTTCCCAAGTACCATTGACATGAATGGAGGCTGCACAGGGTCAGTTCTTAAAAGCGAAACCCGGAGAGAGCAACAGAATTCTTATGTTTGATAGACAGCAACTTAACTAGATTGGAATTGATCTAGCTTGTCTAGATGCAAGGGTGCAAATGAGCCTCAAAGGTTGTTAAATGTATTGATAGGTATTAAAATAAAGTTAAATTATGAGTTATTTACATTTATAATAAGGTAGGTTATTGGCTATATCTTAATGATATGCTGTTGCTTTTTACCTTCTGTTTAGAATTACTGCATTTTTTAAGGTTAATTTTAATGATATTTTGGATTATTGTGTTTGTTGGAGGTTTTTATCAGACCATTGTTAGAATACAAATTTAGAAATGAATAAATAATAATAAAATGTTTTCAGGATGACAGATGAAAAGTCAGACATCTGCTTCTGGGAAGGCTTAGTAAGGAGATATTTGCATATTTTCCTGTGAATAAATTTGTGTGAATTTTGGAAAAGTAGAAAAATAAATACATCCAAAAGTCTGCAGACTCCATGCAGCCTGGGAGGCAGGTCTGCAGTGGATTCTGCAAGTCGGATTCTTAGACATCTGAACTCTTTTTGGTCCATCTCAAATTTCTCCAGCACCCCTAGTCAGGGATAAATAGTCCAAGAGCAGCTCCATCTGTGTCTCAGCAATGACTTGCTCGGATTGAGGAAACAAGCCAAAATGAGCAGCTCGATAAAGCCAATTAGAACCCTATCAGCACATCTTTGCAGACTTGTAGCTGCCATACTACCTGTTTTCCATCAGCAGTGATGGCGCTGAGGTTCAGCAGAGAGAAGGCTAGGAGCAGGTCTTCTGGCAAGCTAGGGAAACATCACAGAATGTAAGGTGCCTGGATCTCCGTCTTCATGGCATCTTACACATTACTGCTTAAAGTGACTGATTCATGGACAAAAATCACTGCATTTAATTTACGACAATGCTATTATTTAAACTCTGATGGCACTGTTTATTTGTATTAGCTTGGTTTATGCCAACTAGGTTTAGACAATGGTTTTATGGAGATAAAGCATTTATTTTTTATTTTTTTAGGGGGGCACTTTTTCTCGGTTATTATACACACGTTTACATATCAGATTTATCAAGTGGAAAAAGCCATTAAAGTTTCTGGGACACAAAAAGAGCACTGTAATTATCTCCATCTCATTATGTCCTTGAAACTGTGTACATTCTGGGCTATGTTTTCACTTTCCGGGCCACTAATTCTGAACTCTGATATATGAAGCACTTGACAAATGTAAACAACAGTTCCTTCATTCAGTTTAATGGGCAAACTTTTTCACAGTTAAATAAAATACTTTGTTAACCAAACTTGTATAATCACAGGCTGAAATAGAGTCATGTTCTTTTCTGAACATGAAGTAGTAGAACTCAGTTGATTAAAGTCTATCATTGGCTACAATTATTAATTGTCTTGTATTTAAATATAATAGATTTGGTTTTAAATATATTTGGTTTTAAATATATCTGAACCTACCCCAGCTTTTGAGACCTTCCTGCAAAACAGCAGCCGAACCACTCAAGAGCAGTTCAATACCTGGTTATTAAACTGTAATTTTCCAGTCAAAAACACCCAATTTCCACCAACACAAACAATATGGAAATAAACAAGTGTGGTACTGGCAGAGTTATCTTAGGCTCAGAGTCTACAATCAGAAAATGCAGAGTCCGTGGGAAAAAAACTATATTACTGTTTTATGTAAAACAGGCCCAGACAGAGGTGATGTTTGGAGGAAATCCGCCAATTTACCAGTCTTCTAGAATTTAAGAGAACGATAAAGATTGATCTCTTCCGGCAGGCCTACCCAGTCAAATTTATAGACTTTGTTGATTTTAATAATGTATTAATTTTATATGCTTTTAATCAGTTTTATGTATTTTATATTGTTGTACTGATGTTGTTCCCCGCCTCAATCCGGAGGGAGAGGCGGGTAAGAAATAATAATAATAATAATAATAATAATTATTATTATTATTATTATTCATTCAGTGGCAAAACCTAGACTAGAGTCCCAAAAGCCAACCTTAAGAAAAGATGTCTTGTACACATTGAATGGAACTTTGGACTATCTTTTCTTGAAGTTGTAGGATCTCCTCACTCATCACCTCTTCTAATAAACGATCATTTACTACAGGGCATTACTGCTCTATAGTACATAATGGTATTGCATTGCTCCATAAAACAGATACTTTAGCCCTATTCACAGACTATGACGAATTTGTAGAGGGTTGAGGAACTGGGATTGCATATATGGTTCCCACTTCCATCTGCCATGCATTCAGCTGAAGGGCTGCATGGACCCTATACACATCTAGCTTGTAGGGTTCCCAATCTTGTGGACAGAGTCTTACACACACATAATCAGTGCAGTGAGGGCAACACAGGCAATCCAACCCTCCTTCCCCCTTGTTCTTCTGAATGTGTGAATAGGATATTTCATTTCCATACTCAGCTCCATTCGATCGTACCCTCTTTGTTTGGCTTCTGTCATTTCATGGTATAGGGAAGTAAAACCGTCCCAAGTTTTACAATAATTGGGTTTGATCCAGATTTATCAGATTTAAATCAATGAGACTTAAGTTAGTCACAGTTTACTCCAAGTATGACTAAATAGGGTTCCAGTCCAATCACTGTAAAACTTGGAAAGATTTTACTTCCATGTATCATGAAGTGACATAAATATGGCGGAGCCAGCAGAGTGAGATCTCTCGTGTGTTCTGCTTCCAGTTCAACTTGAGGCTCCCAAAGGCAAACCTCCCATGCGGCCCCAGGATTGCAGTTGCTGATTTCCCCACCCACCCCCTCCCAGCAGTAAGATGTCTTGAAGTGGCAGAAGTAGTCGCCGGTTAATGGGGCTGGGAAGGGATTTTACCTGCACACCAATTGGGAAAGACTATGCAGGGTTTTTTGCCTTCCCCATTGCAAGACTAATTCCATTGTAAAGAAGTTGATCTGGATTATCAGTAAATTCTTTGTGGATGCTTCATTTGATAACATTTGTCACAACTTACGTAGGTGTGATAGGCATTGGGCTCCCTGCTCCCCCATGGTGAGGATTCCTGTAAAGGATCTCAGGGACGTGGCGCCAAGACCAGACCAGCATGGGGGTTGCAAGCTGGCCACGTCCATGGTGGTGGCAAGGGGTTCACATTAGCAGTCTGTGCTGTGCTGTGCTCCTGGCCCTTCCAACCACCCCCAGTGCTCCTGGCATGGGGGCCAGAGGAATTGGTCAGCAGGTGGGCTGGCCGATTACAGGATCCACATCCTATGCTGCCACCAAGCCTATTCAAGTGAATGAATAAAAGTTGTGGCCAATTTATTATCCCAGCTATGCCTCTGCATCTATTTGTTCTCATCCACACGGGAGAGAAGCCCTATAAATGCTTGGAATGCAGGAAAAGGTTCAGCAACAACTCGAGCCTTACTGTCCATGAAAGAACGCACCTCACGGAGAAACCGTACAAATGCCCAGATTGTGCAAAGAGATTTAGTAACAGCGCTGTGCTCATGGCGCACCTGACCGAGAAACCATACAAATGTTCTGGATGTGGGAAAAGCTTCAACTGGAGCTCAGACCTTACAGTTCATCAGAGAATCCACATGACTGTTGGAGAAATGGTATTCAGTTAATTTGACAAGAAATATTTATATCTTTGACTGAGAGCTCAATGTTGTTTTTAAATGGTTATTTTTTGTATGTTGTCTGTTTTTATGGTTTTAAATTTTGTATATAGATTTTTAATGTTTAATGTTTTAATCTGTTGTAAACCGCCGAGAGAGCTTTAGCTATGGGGCAGTATAGAAATGTTATTATTATTATTATTATTATTATTATTAATAATAATAATAATAATAATAAAGCGCTGCCCACACAATTAGTTTTAAAGTCACCTACCCCCCATCCATTTGGCACCAAAAGAAGCTCTACAGATGGTTAACAACTACAACAACAACATAAAATCTTATCAATAAGTAAAATACAATAACCACCACAACCCAAACAACAAACTAAATGCTCAGAACATCATTAAAACAACATTCAGGTATGACTTTCAGCTGCCATCTGTGCAACAAACAACCCATTTTATTAGTGGTGGTAGTAAATTTCAGTTTGTATTTATCAAAAATGTTTTTGCTTGCTGTCTAAAAGCAGCAGCTGGGGCTTTTGGGCAGGGTGCCCCACTGAAATGGCCCCACTTCTTGCCAACACCTTTTTAACCTCATTAGGCTATGGGGCTCAAAGCTGGACTTCAGCTGATGACCTTAGCATATGGCAGGGAAGGACCTTATATGGGATTAGCATAGGGTGACCAGATCAAATCCAGGTCAGGGCTCATGTAACTTTAACAGTTGTAGAGCAAAAGGAATTTCAGCCAGTGTCATTTGTATGCAATTAGTTCCTGGTGAAATTCCCTCTTCATCACAACTGTTAAAGTTGCAGGGGCCCTGCCTTCTTTTGTATATGGTCACTCTGGTATAGTGCCTGCACCTTTAACTGTTGTGATGAAGAAGGAATTTCACCAGGAACTAATTGCATACAAATAACACTGGCTGAAATTCCCTTTTCTCTACAACTGTTAAAGTTACATGAGCCCTGACCTGGATTTTATCTGGTCAGCCAAGATTAGCATTAATCAGCTAAGCATTAGAGATATAATGAGAAATCAAGTAGTAGCCCTGCTCAGTGGTGCAATTAGGTAATTTTAGACTCTAGACTTAATAGTCTTATAGTGTTTGTGTGTGTGTGTGTGTGTGTGTGTGTGTGTGTAGATAGTAATGTGTGTTCCTTTCTGTACTTTAAAATGTAACAAGCAGCTCTGCTGGGTTTGGGGAGGGGGGGCTGTCACGTTCCTGCCTGTATTCTAGTGAGAATTCCCCTCCTCTAAGGCCTTTCTCACCCCCAACAGGAACCACCTCATCCCACAGACTTGGTTTCACTGCAGTCACCAGGACCTTTAAGCTTCAGGCCCAACCCTTTCTCATTCTTCTCTCTGTGAGGACACACAGACTTTATGCTTTTACCTTATGTTATTACCTCCCCCTTACACAGCCATGAGCAGGAGGCATAGGATTTTATAAACAAAGAAAGCTTTATTGTTTACAATAATAAGTTGTTGAATAATAAACAAATAATTCTTAATGGCTCTATCAAGATGTGATATCTCCCACCAAATACTCTGTATCAGTGGTCTTCAACTTGTGCATCACGATCCAAAAATGGGTCGCGAGATCAGTCCAGATGGGCCACGGCAAAGCTGTTGCCACCACCTTGGGCAGCTGTGAAATTGTGAAAGTGAGTCCCATGTTGCAGGTTGGGATTCTGAGGTGGGTCTCCGGTTTGGGCCAGTTAAAGACCACTGCCCTATATCACACACCCAAACTATCCTCTCACAACCACCACAGACCTTCACTGAATCTTTAAACCTCACTCCTTCTCCTACCCTAAATCTATCAGGCCATTTCCCCATCTGCTCCAAACAGGCACGCCACAAAGTTTATATACCACACACACACATTTCACCCCTCCTTCTAACTCTCTCAGCTAATCACCTAATACGTGCAAGTCCACCATTCCCACCCTAGAGATACCTAGAGATATTTGCCGAACCATAGATCTATAACAAGAATATATAAATAAACTCAGTATGGGCAGATGTATAACATCGCGGGGGCTCTTGCTCATTTTGCTGAGTGCAGCTCTGAACTTCTGTCCCAAAGCCTGACCACGATGGCAATACTGGCTCTATTAGGTTTCTGTGTGCAGGATGGTGGACAGCAAAGCCCACCTTGAGGAATCTGCCCTTGATTCTATTCACACATATCCAGTGCGCCAGGCTGGTCAGCAAGGAAGGCATTTCCTCTCCTCAACAGTCAGCATAAACAGAACTTACTCACAGATATGGGGGAGCACTAACAGCACCCCTTCTGTGTTTGCACAGAGAAGGCTTTCGATTAAACCCTTAGGCCATGTCTACACGGGGGATTTTTCCCTGGATCATTCCTGTGCGTCCAAATTATGCACAGGGGATCCCAGTAGCAGGCAGGGATGACCCTTCCATTTTCCTGGGGTAACTGATTTCCCAGTTATCCTGATTTTCCCCGTGGTCCCAGGTAGATCTCAAGGGCCACAGGCAGTGTGGGTGCCCATCCCGGCTTCTTCCCTTTTCCCCACGAGTAGCAGGGGTCAGCAAGAGAGAAGGATATGGTCCGGGGGGGAGGGGGAGTCCAGGGACATCGGGGGGGGGGAGCGGGGTCAGGGCTTTTTTAAAAAAACTTTTATTGAGGAGCACAATGGCGCTCCTGGTTCCTGTGGGTTTAACAAAAAATTGGTGGGCATGACGTCCCTCTTCCCTTCCGGGATGTTGTGCTTCTGTTTAGAAGCTGGGGAATGATCCCAGAAGCAGGTAAGTCTGGGATTGTCCTCTCCCTCCCTAAGTCTTCATCCCCTATTAAAGTTGAGCCCTTGTAACTGATCTGAATACATATCCTGCCTCTATTTACCCTGGCCTGCCTTTTTCCCCTCTCTCCCTTCCCTCATTGCAAGCTCCTCAGAACAGAGACCAGTCCATTTTATTGTTACTCTGGAAAGTTCCCTGGACATCGATGTCACTATGTAACTAAACAAATGGTTACTGTTTAATGTATTTATTGTGAACTGCTGACGGATTTTATTATACCCAGTGGTATACAAGTGTCACAAATAAATAATAAATAGATACCATCTCAATGCAGCAGGAGCCCCCTTCAAGCACTCAAACTGACGAAGCGTGGTGACGTGTGCTCCAGAGCCGTCTCCTCCAGTCCCAACCTCCCCACATTGATGGGGAAGTGCTAAAGAGGAATTGTAACTATGTTTGGCTGAACACAGTTACTATGCGCCATGCAGTCGGGATGCCCGCGCAACCAGGGTTCCCAGTTGCGCAGAGTACTGTAACTGGGAGCCTATCTACACATGTAGGATAAAACACGTTGAAAATGTTTTGAAAACTGTATATGGAGTGTGTCCTGGGCCCCAACAGTTCTCAAAACTGTCAGCCTATCTACACTACTGCTTTAAAATGGTTTAAAATGGTTTAAAATGGGTTTTAACAGTTTTGAGAACTGTTGGGGCCCAGGACACACTCCATATACAGTTTTCAAAACATTTTCAAAGTGTTTTATCCTGCGTGTGTAGATAGGCTCTGTGTATCAGCCAAATGCAATTACAATTCTTCTTCAGACCTCCCCCATCAACACAGAGAGGTCATGGGGTTAAAGCCCGCATCCGCTATCTACCCTCCGTGGTTAGGATGCTTGAACACTTGAAGAAGACTAGCATATCTAGATTTCTTTGCTATTCCAGTGGTAATTGAATCATAGTTGTAAATCTGCCTTAACTACCCGATGAAGCTGAATTTATGATTCCTATGAAGCATTAAAGCTTAATAAAGAGTCTAAAACACACCACTCAAATCAAATTGACTGTATTAAATACATTGCTGGTTAGATCTGACAGTTTGCGAAAGTGGAAGCTGCAAATCAAAGTTGTGAGGTAAAATAAAATTATGCCAACTATATCAAATAATTATTCTTTGTGGTACTTAATATGAGCTAGTATAGGGATAGTATTATATAGCTTAGTCCCTGGGTTGCACTGGACTTAGTTATATCTGGGTAGAATCAGGAGTTTCCCATTACTGTTCTGTTGTTGTTGGAGAGAGACAATCAAGTCTTTCTCTAGTGTCTTGACTGGTGTGTCTGCTCAGCCTTCCATGACAGATAGTAAAAGGAATTTTAACCAATATTGTAAGCCAATGATTTTCAAACATTCTACTTTCAGGGAACTCTAGGAAAAATGGCTTGTCTGCCAAGGAACCCTTTCATGTTGGAGAGGGTTCTATGAAGACACAAGCCCTATTTAGGTGTCCTTCTTGTGTGTCCCTAGGTGGAAATGAGTTCACTAATTTGTTTCCAAATTCTGACCCAGTGAACCCTGTTGTTCTCCTCCAATGTGCAGGATGCAGTGACAGAGAGGCCTGAAGAGCTTGTATGAACTGACAATGGCCCTATCCAAGCATTCTCCTCATGTGCAAGTGCTGCGTGAGAGGAGGGGGAGGGGAGGTAAGTGTGCTAGCTCTGCCTCCTCCCTCACCATTCTGGTTGCCCTCTACACTTGGAGAATGACTGCCTTCAGAGAGCAGCTTCCTCTGTCCTTGAGATTTTAGAATCCGGATTATATGTGATTTATTGATTATTTATTTATTTATTTATTTTAATCTGCCCTGGATAGAGGAGGCCCTCCTCTGCATTCACTCCATGCAAGTTTGGTACTGGTTTACAGGAATGTTGGAAGATAGGGTAATAGAGTGAGGGACAACAGGGTTCCCTGGGTCAGAGTTTGAATACAAATTAATCTTTGCAAGGAAATTAGTCCAATTAGGGTGCAATTCTGTGCGTGTTTAGACCAAAAAGGTCCTACAACTTCCAGGGATGCTGGAAGTTGTAGGACTTTTTTCTGTCTAAACGTGCTTAGGAGAGAGAGAGAGAGAGAGAGAGAGAGAGAGAGCACAACATTGAAAATTTTCCTGGCATTGCATTTCATCATCATTATTATGTATAAGACAGAGTACATCTGTTGCATTGTATAAACTTGAGGGAGCATGACTGGTCAGATAAAACAGCTGAAAGTTAGGTAAGCTTTTCTCTCACACATTTTTAATTGCAATGAAAGGCGCTCCTGGTATGTAACATTGTGTTGTTGAAATATACTTGCATATTGGTTTTCCTGATAACTTTGCAGGAAGAAAGTAATAAAGCTGGCCTTTGACCTCCATCCTTTTCAATGGGGTCCTGAGCACTTCAGGGTGAAACAATGGCCAAGTGGCCACCATCATGCTTCCAGAACAGGTTGGCAGGGCAGGGCCAAGACATTTTGCTGTCTGAGGCAAAGGATAAGCTGGTGTCCCTACTCTATTCCCCTTAACAGAATCAAAGGCCCTTTCTACACTTATGGGTGTAGAAGGAGGGAGGGGAGACGATCCCAGATGTACCTGCTTCCGGGATCGTACTCCTCTTTCCAAACCAGGAAGTGCGATGTCCCGTCTTCCTCCCGGGATGTTGCGGGCACCATTTTTTAAAAAAAGAAGATCCGAAGAGTGTGTTAGAAATGCCCATTCTGTTTCAGAAAAGGAAAATACAACTTGGACAGTTGAAGCAAATTTCTTTATTGCCAAGAATAGCCTTTTGCAAAAGGGGTGTGGCTATGCAAGCTTGGCACACACCGAAAGTCATAAATCACACAACATATATTCCCTATCATCCGGCCGGCCTCTAACAGGTTGCATCCTATCCCGTACGCCTAATTATAATATTCAAATCCCCGCATCCTCCCCTTTCCTCTATATTTTCCCCACCCACATATGTTTCCTGCAAACAATCTTAGCGAAGCTTGACCTGTTGTTCCTAGTCTCCTTCTGTTTCCACTTCCGACCACAATCCACCTGCACTTCACTTGCATTAGCTAAGTTCCATCTACTAAATATAGTCTTATGACAAAAACCACCAGTGAACCCATGTCCCGTGCCTTTACGCTTCAAAGGTCACAGACACCTGATTATTTTGCTCTATTGCCTATGTCTACTTTTAGATAATGTGCTTCTGCTTTTTGCTTAATACTGTGCATTTGGCAACCTCCTAAATTAAAATTGCTTTAGCTGATTAATTATTGGATTACATATATGTGCTTAGGTTTTATATGTGCCTACTGGATTATATATTTTTGCTTAGCCCTATATGTTCCCAAATGAAAAAGCAACATTTCCTACAACTCCTCCTTTTTTTTCTTTTATCAGCTGTTGCTTTTTCACTTTACTTTTCATAAGATTGTTCAGGGATAGGTAACATGGATTCATATATTTCTGTATTTGCCTCAGGTTCTACGTATAACAGCTCAGGACCAGGCAGCATGTCTATGTTTTCTTCAGGTTCTGTCAAGATCATGATAGTTTCTGAATAGGGTGGTGGGTCCAAAGGCATCTTTTTAGATATAGCAGTTTCTATCAATCTCTGTGTCAGTCCTCTAACACAGGGAATGATACAACACCCTAAAGCCACCAGTACTCCTGCTACCGTAATGAGTGCAGTGAATGTTGAAACCATTATCCCTTTCCATTTCCCAAACCATGACTCCAACCATCCGGTAAGAGAAGTGTCCACCCCTGAATTTTCTGCAAATTCCTCTGCTAGAGTGGTCAGACCCTGTAGAGCTTTTGTAATTGTCCCATCTGGTGCAGTGTTGTTAGGAATAAAAGTACAACATTGATTCTGTAACCCCAATTTCACGCAAACTCCTCCCTGTTCAGCCAAGATCATGTCAAGGGCCAATCTGTTCTCCCAGGTCATCCTACTAGTTGCGTCCAGCTGCTCGGCTATCCCTTTCAAAGCGTCCCGTGTGTAATTGATAAATCTCTGTTGATTATAGAAAATATAGTTTATCCAGTCTACATTTTTATTTATGGTAGCCCACCAGAAGAAGGCAGACTCAAATCCTGCTGCAATCTGGTTACGGGCTTTAAACCCATCTGGGACTCCCCTGGGAGATCCTATGGCATCAATATAGACTTTTTGGTCAAAGGAGGTTGACATTAAATCTCTTTTACTTCGACCAGTGTTCTCTCTGTGGATTGCTTGTTTTTCAAATGCTATAAGAAAAGGTATTGCCAGCTGTACTATAGCGCAGGTTCCTGTCCATCTGGCTGGAAGGATGTATCTTAACATCTCCTCACCACAAAACCACCAAACATCCGCCCTGGCTATCTTCAAGTTGGTACTGTTGATTTCTCCTGTCACATTTATGACATGTGTACAGGTCGACAAATCTCCCAACTTCCGGTTTAACCCCCTTCCCTGTCGTGTAATACAGGCAGAGTGGTTCCCTGAGTCTATGGAGAATGTCGGAGGTATTCTTATATCCTTTGGCTTCAAAGCTGGAAACTGATAAGCCAGTTGTTGACAGCTTTTATTAGCCCACGCTGTTTCATCTTGAAATAAAGCCAGCATGCAGTGTATTCCATAGTGGTCAGTGTCCCAGGGCACAATCTGCGCTATAGGCCTTCCTGAGGCGCACACATAGCAATTACTTTTGTTAAGGCTTTTTGTTGTGTATTTTACCCACTCCAACCAAGTGTTTGTGTCTTTATATCCAGTTTCTACCTCAAATGTCTGCTGCAGGTTCTCTATTGTCACCACTTTGACGACTTTAGGGTCATTCAAAGGGGGTTCAAAACGTTTTATTATAGGCATGAAGGGAGGAGGAGTCTCTGTGAAATTCCGTTTCTTTACCAAGATTTGGAAACAACACCCCAGGGGATCTTTTCCTGTAATACTAATCCCCATCCCAAATTTAGTCCCGTTTATCCCATCCTCAACTATTCTTCCCTTAACTGTGTGCTTCCATGTTGTTTGTTTTATTGTTATTGAAATTTTGTTACAATCTTTATTTCCACAGTTGGGTGTAGAAGAACCTTTAAGTATAGTTACCTGACGCTGAAGTTCTGGATCTGGGTTTGGTGCTATCCATCCATTCTTTTCAGTGTTCCAATAAATGTCATTCCAAAGAAAACACACCCCAATACACAGATATTTATCTTGGGTTCTGTATAGTCGCTGTGTATTTAAATCACCACAGTCTATTAACCTACATGCATCAAATTGAATGGTCAGGGGTTTACTGATTTCTGGAATGACTATTACAAATTTGGGCTTATCGTTAGCCCATTGGTATTTCTGATACCTGTGATTTTCACCAGGGGTGGCAGAAATTTCAATTATTGAAGTTTTGATTATTAAGGCAGCTAGTATTAGAAGCCTTAATACTGCCATGGTGGTATTCTCCATCCTGGGGATATAATAGCTCTCCCTATAATAAGAGGCCTTCCTGAGGTACGCTTCTGCAAGATAATTACCAAACGTTCCCCAGGAATGCGAATAGGAAGAAATTTGGCCTCAATCCTTATTGGAACTGGACTTCCCATAAAAACTCAGCCTCTATGCACGCCCTCTCTATTTCCTGCACAGATGTGAGACCTAAAGAAAATTCTGAATCAGATGAGTCTGTGTCGTGTGTACTTCCTGAATCAGTGTAATATTCTACTGGTGCTTTTATTTTGCATTTGTGACAATTATGTTCGTGGAACTTGTGTGTTTGAGGAGGTTCCGAGATCACCTGGTTTGCCCACTGTGTGATTCCAGGATTTATTTCAGCTTGTTCTTCTTGCACCTCCCACCCCTCTACCGCTTTGTTCCCTCTCTTCCGAAGAAAGTATCTAAATTCCCAAATCTGCCCTCCCTGGTTCCCCCGAGTGTATATTTCCCAAAACAACACCAATTCCCCTGTTCCAGGTCTTGGAAGGGCTAAATCTCCCTTTTCAATTCTGAGGTTGGAATGGCCACAAATTGGGCCTTCCCAAACTACAGAAGTACCTGGACCAGTTGTCCAAGTGTTCACCAATGGAAAACACAACCTAGCAAACCTTTCTTCTGGTATCCATATGGGATCATCATCTGGACCTGGGTCCCATCCAAGAATAAAATCAGCAGAGTCCATTAATTCTGAGTACGCTTAAAAATTAGCTTAGTGGGTGTGGTTGAAGTGGTGACAGTCCACTCTTCTGGAGCATCTACAGCACCTTTAACCCGAGTGTGGTGAGTCCAATTCTTTTCAGCTGTCCGAACCGCTGTTTCAGTGGTTAACAGTACTTGATAAGGACCCTCCCAGATAGGTTGGAGTTTGGAATCTTTCCACGACCTTATCAGGACCCAATCTCCAGGCTGGATTTGGTGCACTGGGAACTCAAGAGGGGGTGTTTGAGCCAGCAGTCCTTTTTCCCTTAAGTGAGACAAAGAAGAAGACAATGCCAGTACATATTTCTTAAGATACAGGTCCTTGGTCTCATAACTGGGAATTTCTCTGTCCCCCCCCAAGTAGGGTAGTCCAAATAACATCTCATAGGGTGACAATCCTATGTCTTTTCTGGGGGCTGTTCTTACTCTGAGTAGAGCTATGGGAAGACATTTTGTCCAAGGTAATTTTGTTTCTAGAATGAGTTTTGCTATGTGTCTTTTCAAGGTTTGATTCATTTGTTCTACCTTTCCCGAAGAGGGTGGATGCCAAGGAGTGTGGAAATCCCATTTTATTCCTAAACCTTCCATTACTCCTTGTAGCACAGTTGCTGTAAAATGACTTCCTTGATCCGAATCCACATTTTCAACCAACCCATACCTGGGTACAATTTGTTCTAAAAGAACTTTAATTACTCCCTGTGCTGTGGCTGAAGCCAATGAGATTGCTTCCACCCAATTCGTAAGGTGATCCATTATAACCAACAGATATTTCCACTTTGTTATTGGAGGCAGTTCAGTAAAGTCAACCTGAATACTTTGAAAAGGCCTCAGACTGGGCTCTCTCCCTCCAGGTATGGCTCTCTTGAGCACCTTTTTGTTGATTTTCTGGCAAGTCACACATCTTTCAACAATTTGTTTTGCTATAGTATAAATTCCTATACATCCATACAGTCTAAGTACTGCATCACACAACACCTGAGTTCCCCAGTGACTTCCCTGATGCAGAGTTGCCAGAATTTCACGCATGATCTGTTTATTTAACATCTGTCTTCCATCTGGTAAAATCCATCTTCCTTCAGCAGGCACTGCCCCAATTTGTCTTAATTTATTCTTTTCTTGTTCTGTGAATTTTGGGATGGATGAGACCAATGGAACTGATGGAACTAGTATTTTCATAGAAATCTCTTTTCCCTGTAGGGCAGCTTCTTTGGCAACTTCATCTGCTAAATTATTACCTCTAGCCTCTGGAGTGTTGACCCTTTGATGTCCTGGGACATGAACCACTGCTATTTCTGATGGCCACATTAAATGTTGGAGTACCTCGTTTACGAGATTCTCATGTACTAGTTCTTTTCCTCTACTATTTATCAGTCCCCTTTCTTTCCAGATCTTCCCAAAGGTGTGTACTACCCCATGGGAGTATCGGGAATCAGTGTAGATTGTCCCGTCCTTGTCCTTCAGGAACTGCAATGCTCTATCCAGAGCATACAATTCACAGGTTTGGGCTGACCAACTACTAGGTAACCTGCCTGACTCTATTATTTCCTGCGTTTCCCCATTTACCACAGCAAATCCACTATATCTTTTTCCCTGAATGCATCTGGAAGAGCCATCAATAAATACCTTATATCCAGTGTGCAAAGGCTGATCTGTCAGGTCAGCCCTCACCCTAGTCTGGTATTCAATGATGTCTAAACACTCATGTGATAAGTTTTCGTGATCAGACTCGCCTTTACTTAAGAAAGAAGCTGGATTTACACAAGAATCTGTGGTAAGTACAAGGTCATCCTTTTCCATTAGGATAGCCTCATATTTAAGAATCCTTGAATCTGTTAGCCATCTGCTGGCTTTTTGAGTCAGAATGGACCGAACTGAATGGGGACTGGTCACTATTAGAGCCCCCCCAAAAGTGAGTTTTCTGCTTTCTTCCACTAGAATGGCGGTGGAGGCGACTGCCTGTACACAAGTCGGCCATCCCCGAGACACTGGGTCTAACATTTTTGATAAATATGCTACTGGACGCTTCCTCCCCGCCCACACTTGGGTCAGGACTCCCAAGGCAACTCCCTCATCTACTGTGACGAACAGGTGAAAGGGTTTATCCAAACAAGGCAAAGCCAAGGCTGGAGCATGTACTAAGTCTGATTTTAAAGTATTAATAATGCCTTCCTCCTTTTCATTTAACTGAAGTTTCTCTTTGGGTTCTTCTGTGAGTTTTGCATATAATGGCTTAGTTTTCTGAGCATATGAATCAATCCAAAGTCTACAATAAGCTACCAGACCCAGGAATCTTCTTAATTCCTTTTTAGTTTTGGGCATGGGAGTGTTTGTGATTCCTCTTATTCTGTCAGGATGAATTTGTCTTCTCCCTTGACTTATTAAATGCCCTAAGTATTTAACTTCTTTTTCCACATATTGCAATTTGGATCTGGACACCCTCATTCCCTTGTCAGCCAAGAAATTTAACAAGTCATTGGTGGCTTGTACAACCTCTTGCCTCTTTTTCCCCGAAATCAGCAAATCATCTACATATTCCAAAAGGGTAGTATCTCCTAATGGTTGGAATTCTTCCAAAATTTTTTCCAGCATTTGTCCAAACAAACAGGGAGATTCCACGAATCCTTGGACAAGTACGCAAAAGCGCATCTGCTGCTTCCGGCCAGTATCCGGGTCTTCCCATTCAAAAGCAAATAAATCTCTACTAGATTCTGCCAGTGGACAAGCCCAAAAGGCATCCTTTAAATCCACAACGCTGAACCATTTATGTTCAGCTGGTATTTTATTTAAAATGGTATAGGGGTTGGGTACCACATTATGCCGGACCTTGACAATTCTGTTCAGGTCTCTTAAGTCCAAAACTAGCCTAAATGACCCATCCGCCTTCTTGACCGCCAGCACAGGGGTGTTAAAGGGAGACATACACGGTTCAATTAGTCCATCCTTTAATAATTCCGTGATTATGGGCTGTAGGCCCTTTCTCCCTTCTAAAGAAATAGGATATTGTTTTCTGCAGACTACCTCCCTTGGGTTCTTTAGTTCTATGTGAAGAGGGGGTATGTTTAACCTTCCCCTGTTTCCCTCAGAAGCCCACACCTTAGGATTTATTTGTTTCTCTTCCTCTTGATTTAACAGATTCATTTTTACCTCTAATTGTCCTCCAGATACCTGGAGTCCAATACCTAATTGTATTATTAAATCCCTCCCTAAAAGATTACATCCAGCCTCGGGAATATAAAGGAGAGTCCCTCTGGTCTCACCTTGACCATCTTGTATCTGCAATGATTCAATTATAGGAACTGAGAAACTCTCTCCTTTTATTCCTGCAACCTCTATCGTATGTTCTGATAATTTTGTCCCCTTGGGTATCTGTGTTATTGATGATTTGGCCGCTCCAGAATCCACCAAAAAGGTGTATTGCTCCTTTTCAGGTCCCACCCATAAATTTATCAAGGGCTCTTGGTGGGACATTATTGTGAATAGCCCCTGACATCCCTAGTCCTCTTCAGGGAATTCCATGAGAGAGAAGATTTGCTCTTCTTTTCTCAATTGAGGACATTCCCTTTTAAAATGACCTATCTGTCCACACTTGTAACATCCTGATGTTTGAGGGTTCCAATTTCCTTTCTGAGAATTCTCTCTCTCTCTCTCTCTTCCTATATTAATGTTTCCCCTCCCCCTTCCTCGCTGTCCTCTCCAAGAACCTCTGAAACTCCCTCTTCCCCTTTCTTGATTTCTATGGATCATATTTTGATCCATTTTTTTCTGAACTACCTTATCTAAGGTATTCATCATAAATTTAGCCTTCTGCTTTTGCTTTTCCTCCTCCCTTCTTACAAACACCTTTTGGGCTTCCCTTAACAATTCTTCTATGGGTTTTTCATTCCATCCTTCAATTTTCTGCAATTTCTTTTGTATATCTGGCCAGGATTTTGTTACAAAATTTATCTTTAAGAGACCTTCTGTAACCGGATTATCCACAGATAATCCTGAGTACTGCCTCATTCGTTCCTTCAGCCTTTGCAAAAATGCTGAAGGAGTTTCCTCTTTTTCTTGGCAGACCCCAAAAGCTTTTGTAAAATTCTGATTTTTAGGAGTAGCCTCCCTTATTCCTTTAATTATTAATCCTCTGAGGTCTGCCATGTGGATCCTGTGTGCTGGGTCATTGTTATCCCAGTTAGGATCCGCATTTGGAAATTTCTGATCTGCAGGAACCACTTGTGGTCCTGGTGGATGCTCAATTTCCCAGATTTTCATTGCTGCTGTTCAAATTAAACCTCTTTCTTCTCCAGTAAAGAGAATACCCAGGATTGACATTAATTCGGCCCAAGTAAAGAGGTTAGGACCCAAAAATTGGTCCATTTGTTCAGCCAATCCTTCTGGATCACTGAGCAAAGTTTTCATTTCTTTTTTAAAACTCCTAACCTCTGCACTAGTTAGGGGACTGCTCACATATCCGATATCGCCGTTACCTATAGGCACCTCCCTTAAGGGGTATAGGTGTTGGCTGGGTTTCCATTCGGGGTTGTTTTTCCGTTTAGGACGTGGTGTCCCAGGGAAGGGAAATGGAAGATTATTTACATCTCTCTGACATTGGTTTAGTTCTCTTCGCAGATACTGATGAGGTCTGGGCGATGAATGACTGCCATCATCTACATCCTCATCAGTATCTAGGTCACTGTCTCTTACTTCAACTCCGTGTCTTTGGAGGTAGTGGAGCACTTGGTTGTTGCTCCTGGGGTGGAATATTTAATAGTTCCGGATTAGGAGTTGGAGCATAGGGTGGGGGTAAATTGTCTAGGGGATCCCACTTGGTTAATGGTTTTACTACCTGTATATTCTTTGTGTCCTTATTTTCAGTTTTAGTTTTTAAGGACATCAACTGTGTAAGACTCCCCTTCCAACAAGCAGCATACTCAGATTCTTCTTGGGAGAAGGGGATCCTTCCATTGACATAGATATTTAAATCCTGACATAACCATGCCTCATCTGCACCAAATTTGGGCCAAAAAATTGCGGGTGGTTTGATACTCTGTTTTGGCCACTCAAAACAACAATACTGAATCATCTTCCTTTTATCTTTATTTTTTGTACAAGTTAAATCATTCCAATATTTCAACATTCTTCCCAATGGACTATCTGGAGGAATGTTGGGGGAAATAGTTTCAGGCTTTATATCCCCCTTCCTGGCCGCCGGATTTAACTCCGTCTTGGCCTTCCCATTAGACATCCTGTTTCCCATATTGCACCGATATAAGAAGTTGTGTTATTGTCCTTCCCTCTGTCAACCAACCAATCGCTTCGTCCGTCTCCAGCCGTTCTCCTCGCGGAGTAACGGAAACGTGAATCGGGACCCCCACTCGCGTCGTGTATTTTTCAACACGTCTCATACACACACACACAGACTTCTTCACTTGCAATCTCCCTCATCCACCAAGAAAATAGCCAATTTTCTTACCTTGGTCTTGTATACAAGAGTCGCCTGGATGAGCCGCGGTGTGCCCTGTTGTTTTAACAATCTCCAGCAACAAAGAAAATTGCTCTCACCAAGTCCAGGGCCTCAGGAACGTTTTGCCAGTCCGCCCCTGGTTGCAGTGGCCTTCAAGGAGACTGCTGAAATCAGCAGAGGCGCCTTCCTCGTTGTTGGCCACCAGCAGTCAGTGGCTGTGATGGCTTAGGTTTCCCGGCCAATGCACCATCTGTTAGAAATGCCCATTCTGTTTCAGAAAAGGAAAATACAACTTGGACGGTTGAAGCAAATTTCTTTATTGCCAAGAATAGCCTTTTGCAAAAGGGGTGTGGCTATGCAAGCTTGGCACACACCGAAAGTCATAAATCACACAACATATATTCCCTGTCATCCGGCCGGCCTCTAACAGGTTGCATCCTATCCCGTACGCCTAATTATAATATTCAAATCCCCGCATCCTCCCCTTTCCTCTATATTTTCCCCACCCACATATGTTTCCTGCAAACAATCTTAGCGAAGCTTGACCTGTTGTTCCTAGTCTCCTTCTGTTTCCACTTCCGACCACAATCCACCTGCACTTCACTTGCATTAGCTAAGTTCCATCTACTAAATATAGTCTTATGACAAAAACCACCAGTGAACCCATGTCCCGTGCCTTTACGCTTCAAAGGTCACAGACACCTGATTATTTTGCTCTATTGCCTATGTCTACTTTTAGATAATGTGCTTCTGCTTTTTGCTTAATACTGTGCATTTGGCAACCTCCTAAATTAAAATTGCTTTAGCTGATTAATTATTGGATTACATATATGTGCTTAGGTTTTATATGTGCCTACTGGATTATATATTTTTGCTTAGCCCTATATGTTCCCAAATGAAAAAGCAACATTTCCTACAAGTGCACTTGTGCTCCAACACAAAAAGGTAAGTGGGGATTTTTTTTTGCCTGAAAAAGGATGGCCCCCCCGGCCATCCTGGGGATGGCAGACTTCCTTCCCCCCTCTCCCCTGATGGACACAGAGCAGTGCAGTGTGGCTCTGTGCCTGTTTCTGGTGCCGCGCTTACTTGCAAGTAAGCGGGCAGCAGCCGGGATGGGCACCCACACCTCCTGCTGTCTTGGAATGTCCCTGGGACCACCAGAAAAATGGGGTTTTCCCAGGGATTCTTTATCCAAGGGACAACCCATGCCCGTCCCTCCTGCCCCCGGGAGTCCCTGTGTGTCATGCCCCTACTTGAGGAGTCCTCTTCAGAGGAGGAGCTAGAGGACCCAGAAGCCCAGGATGCTCTAGAAGTCAAAGACCCAGACCAGGGACTGCCATTAGCCTCACAGAAGCCTGAGCCCTCGGGGGAGGTGGTTGCAGGGCCATCCCTGCCAGGAGAAAGAGACTCTGAGCCTATCTACACTACTGCTTTAAAATGGTTTACAACAGTTTTAAACTGGTTAATTACCGTTATTAACTGGTTTAAAACTGTTATAAACCATTTTAAAGCAGTAGTGTAGATAGGCACTCTGCCTCTAAGGCAGAGGCTGAGCAACCCCCTGACTCCCGGGAGCATCGTCGCCTCAAGCAACAGGCTAATAGGGCTCAAGGGCTCACCTGCAGAGAAGGACACCTCAGGAGAAAGTTACTCCTCAGGAGAAAGGCTCTGCAGAAGGAGGCTTAATCACATCAGCTGAGCTCTGGGTAGGGCCAAGCAGGCTGTGGGCTTAAAAGCCTGCAGTAGCAAGCAGCCAGCATTGGAACCATAAGCGTGCGCAGCACATTTCATTAGGTGGTGCCCCCAGGGATTTTTTAAGGTAAACTTGGGAGTAAATTCCATTTAACTAGGGTGACCATATTTTGGAAACCAAAAAGGAGGACATCATAGCTGACCCTCAAGGAAGTGTGCCCACCCCAACATGTCCAGCCCCCAAGGATGTGTGCCCATCCTGACGTAACCGTCCCCAAGGGTGTGTGACCTTGGTCACACGTCTGATTTACTGAACTGTAAACCAGAATCTAAAAGTCAATAAAATATGATATTGTCGAGCATCTCTGAATCCTACAACTAAACCATTACTGTTGTGAAATGCAGTCAGAGATTGGAAAAAGGGGGAAAGGGACAGAACTACAACATCACCACTTCCCATGTTTATTTTACAAACATGTCTCTCAAAAACAAAAGTGGGTTACATCACCATCAAAGAATACAAATGCTGAGATTTCAGCAGGCATTATGACACACTTCCAATGACATCTTTGCAGCCATAAAGGCTAGAATCCTTTTTTAAAAGAAAAACTCAGATTTTCAGGTGGCTGAACTCTGGGTCCAGCAATATCACATTCTGCATTTCTGGCTATTACAGAAACAGATCAGATCACCAGTCCAATTGCTAGTCCCCACCAGAGCAAACACATTGAAGCAATGAAACTTAGATAAGTGTGGACTTAACAAGTTCCCATTGATTCACTGTGTCTATTCTAGTTAGGAGTAGCAATTGGATTTAGGCCTCCAAGTTGTATGCATCCCTCTTGAAGTGTGGTGCCCAAGTACCTCATGCGATTTGGAAGCTATATATTAATGCATCTCAAAATGGCATTAGCTTTTTTTGCAGCCACATCACACTGTTGGCTCATATTCAGCTTGTGATCTACAACACATGCAAGTGAAATTATCCAAAGTTATTCCCTTGTCTGAAAAGCTATGTAGGAACATTGAGTAGCTGTAAAAGGCACGGGGTCATATATTATACATCATAATGTTGTACATTTTGATATATACATGAAAATACTTGCAGGTAATATATAAAAGAACTGGCAAGAAAGTTCAGAGACTTGGGCACCTGGGTAAGCAGAAATAGGAGCAATAAGCAGAGGAGGAGTCTGAACATCCAAAACACAAAACTCTGTGTCCTTTGAATCCACATTTGTTTGCTTCTGCAGAAACCCATTTTTAAAAAAGCAAAGTAAAGCATATTGGCTGGTAATTAGACCGAGGTTCTGTGTGCAAAGCAGAAAACCACTCCTTTGAGCCTGCAGTTTGGGCCCCCACCTCACCCCTCGCACCTTCATCCTTAGGCTTCCTGCTGCTCAGCTGCCAGCAGCCCCCCTGCACTGCCCGCCGCCTGCCCACCCGACCTGCCTGCTACTCGCTCACCCACCGCTCGCTTGCTCGCTCGACCGCCACCCGCTGCTCGACCGCCCACATGCCCTGCCCTCTGCCTGCCCACACTGTCCACCCGCCCTGCCTTACTTACCCCCAGGCCCACGCTGCTGCTGCTGCTGCTGCCTCCTTCTTTTTTGCCACGCGTACTCAGCCCCCGCCTCTCCCACAAGTCTCGCGAGATGGGGATGAAATGGCAGAAGTCTCATCCTGAAGTATCATGAGACTGGGGGAGAGGAGAGAGCAGGTAAGCTGTGAGTGCTCCGTTTCCCCCCCCCCCCCCCGCACCTTTCCCAGTATGAAAGGGTCTCTTAACACTTGAAGTAAGAGGCCGTTTCCTACTGGGAAAGGTAGGAGGGGGATAGAGCAGGCCGCGTGTTCTCTAGAGGCATGGAGATCACCTAACGCCATTAGCGTGGCTGGGAGAATCCTCCCAGCCACGCTAATGGCATTAGGTGATCTCCACGCTTTCCGGAGCTCTGGAGAACGGGCGACCTGCTCTACCCCCTCCTCCACCCCCTCCCACCTTTCCCAGTGTGAAAGGGCCTCTTAATTCAAGCATTAAGAGATCCTTTCATACTGGGAAAGGTGCGGGGGGGGGGAGGGGGCAGAGGATGCCACACATTGTCCGACTAACATGCTATTAGCGTGTTAGTCACGCTAATAGTGTAGGCCATCTGTGCACTTTCCATAGCTTCGGACAACGCACGGCCTGCTTCCCACCCTTCTCTCCGTGCCGCACCTTTCCCGGACTTTTCATTAGGTGGTGCCTGGGCACCAGGTGAACCACCTGTGCGCACGCCTATGGTTGGAACAACTTTGGTCTGCTTGTTTTTTCTCGTACTTCCTGAACCGAGCCACTACCTGATACCCTGTTTCTTGACCTTTGGACTGCCTAACAACTCTGCTCTTGGACTATGTAATGTACTGACATTTTACCCGTGTTTTGACCTCTTGCCTGTTCTTTGTGACCACTTGTGGATGCCTGCTCCTCTTGTCTGCCTGCCCTCCTGTGCTCTGACCTCAGCTTGGAATTTGACCACTGCTATTGCAATCTGAACTGCAGCGAGAGTCTGTTACTGCCAGGACACCACAGTGCATCATTTGGACACACAGGGATGACCCAAGGACAATTCCAGAAAAAAAAGGCCAGTGTAGAAATGGCTCAAGTGAACTGGTAGTTGAATCTGACTTCGACACTTGCAATGGGACAGTTGTCCTCCACCGCAAATGAGGGCAGCAGGCTAGCTTAGGGGGTGTAGGACAGTCTGTGTGGCACAAATAGCTCTGCCCTTTGAGAGATCAGAATTGCCAGGGGGCTCAGGAGGAACAGCTGGAGGGCTGCCACTGCTGCCCCACCCCCTCAGCATCTGCTGCCTGAGGCAGTTGCCCTACTCTGCCTATTGGTAAGGCCAGCCCTGGTGATCAGAAGTCTCAGGATTTCCACTTTGCATGACAAGGATGATAGCAGTAGCTGACCTCAAAAGGCTGGGATTAGCTGCTGATTGGATGGGGTGGTGGATCACAGCAACATTTAGCAATGAGTGCAGTATTCTCTGTCCAGGACATTCACCAAGCCTTAGACAGAAGAAAGGGAATTAATCTGCACCAGGCCTCTCCCTCCTCTGCCCCCTAACCAACTGCAGGTCAACTTCTAGGCACCCATCAAAGCAAGGAGGCTTAACTGCCTCCGCTTTCCTCCCCAACCAAGGCCTGCTTGCTGTTTCTTTCCCAGCATCCTCATGGTTGCCATCTACTGTGAGATGACAGAACATGTCTCTGTTGCCTGGCAACAAGGCTGGTGCTTTTCTTTGAGCCATTGGGCTTTGGGACCAGCCCTGCACAGGGGATGGATTGGAAAGGAGAGCCAAACTTGAGACTTAGAGAATGGAAAAGCTAAGGGCTGTCTATACGTAACCAAACCCCTGCAGTGGCTGTGCTGCATCAGTTTTATGACACAGCTGCAGATTTGCAGCCACTGTGGGGCTTTCCCGCAAAGCTGTGCTTTGAAAAAGTTGGGGACTTACCTTTACTTTTTTGGTGGGAGTGAGATCAGTACGACTCTTCCGCCATCTGACCTTGCTCTGGGGCCGATCTGGGGGGGGGCAGTCCTGGTGGAAGGCGACCAGTGATTGGTCACTGGAAACCATGAAGAGGGTGGAGTGGGCGGTGACTCTGGTACCTGGATAACTGCCGGAAACCCCATGCTCCCTACTTGTCATCAGGATTACCTGATGCCACCCCGAGTAAGCTTTGGGGGGAAGGCAGCACCAACTCGGTGCTGTTAAGACAGCCCTGACAGTGGGAGGGGCATTAAGTTGGGGAGGGGAGAATGGGGAAATGCTCCTCAAGCCCCAGCATTGGTGGGGCATTGTGGTAACACTGGCCAGAGGAGGGGCTTACAAGGCAATATTAGCCTTCGGGGGCCCTACTCCTGGCCTCTTTGAAGCAGCTCCTGGCAGAGAGGCTCCCAGCAGAGCGATTCCTTTTTGCTCCTGCTGCTGGGAGAAACAGTGCTCTCTTGGAGGCAGTTCTTCAGTGCAGCAGCAAGGCAACCGGAGAACCATCCCTGCTGCATCTGGATCCCTACTCAAAGGCCCCCTCACTTCAGTGCTTATTGCTTGAGACATTAGCATGTGCCTAGGCACACCTGGCACACCCCTTGTGCATACCTATGCATTAGTTTGCCATTTGTTGCTCTCCTGATGTCAATCAACAATAACCATTTTTGAGGTGTGGGTACGGGCTGTGTTTAACTTGTGAATCAAGTTTCAAATGCCCAATGCAACAGAGGGAGACTTTTTAAAATAACAAATGAAAGCAAAGGATTTAGATGCTGTTGGCCTTACTTGGCTAGAGTAACACAATGATCACAACACAGTGAAAACTATTGATAGGCAAGTAAACTAATGTAAAACTCTTTCTTCACAACAGAATGATTTGTGCATTTGCCATGTAATCAAATGCATTTTGATTATCTGATTACCACCTTCAGAGTGACAGCAACAGAAATAATCTCTCTCTCTCTCTCTCTCTCTCTCTCTCTTTCTGAAAATCACACAGACTCACTCCAGCTGAATGGAAAACAGATGGAAAGTGTTTTAGGTTGTTGACATTTTAGGTTACAAACATGTTCAGAAACCACAGGCTGCTGTTACATTATACATTTCTAATTAGGCCACAGCAAAAGCTGTTCAAACCTACTTCGTGGTCCATAAAGCCAGCCTAATTTACATTTGCCTAAGACTCAAACAGTTAATAACAAGCATATTGTTCAATGCATTTCACCATTTCCCCTGGTCGTTCCTCTTATGCATCTTACAGTATCTACTGAATTCAGATTTATTTATTTTTGTAGGGGGGAGTTGATTGGCTAATGAATTTTGATTACTAGAAATGAGAAGCCCATCACTTTAGGCCAAACAAGACACAAAGTGGCAAAGATGGGTCTGCAAACTATATTAATAATAATAATAATAATAATAATTATTAATATTATTATTATTTATAACCCGCCTCTCCCTCCAGATCGAGGCGGGGAACAACAACAATATAAAAACAAGAATCACAAAACAGTTAAAAATTTTTAAAAAAGAGAAAATACATCATTAAAAACATCCTAAAATTCATCTGGATAGGCCTGCTGGAAGAGAGCAGTCTTCATGACTCTCTTAAATTCATGAAGACTGCTAATTTGTCTAATCTCCGGCAGACCATCCCACAGTCTGGGAGCGGTGGAAGAGAAAGTCCTCTGGGTAACACTCGTCAGCCTAGTTCTGGCTGACTTGAGTAAGTTCTTCCCAGAGGACCTAGGTGTGCGGGGCGGATTGTACGGGAGAAGGTGATCCCGCAGGTAACCTGGACCCAAACCATGTAGGGCTTTAAAGGTAATAACCAACACTTTATGCTTTGCCCAGAAACTAATTGGCAGCCAATGAAACTATTTTAAAACTGGTGTAATGTGGTCACCCCTAGATGTACCGGTGACCAACCTGGCTGCCATATTTTGAACAAGTTGAAGTTTCCGGACTAGGCACAAAGGTAGCCCTATGTACAGTGCATTGCAGAAGTCAAGCCTTGAAGTTACCAGCATGTGCACTACCGTCTTTAGGTCTTCCAACTCTAGGAAGGGGCGCAGCTGGCGTATCAGCCGAAGCTGATAGTAGGCACTCCTGGCCGTCGCATCTATCTGAGCTGTCATTTGGAGCGATGGATCCAGGAGTACCCCCAAGCTGTGAACACAGTCTTTCGGGGGGGGGGGGTGTAACCCCATCCAGAACTGGTTGACACACCTCCAAACCCAGGTTGGGGCCTTTGACAGCGAGCACCTCCGTCTTGTCTGGATCCAGCTTCAGTTTGTTTTTCCTCATCCAGCCCATTACCGCCTCCAAGCAATCATTCAGAGGAGACACACTATCCTTAGCTGACGATATTGTCGAAGGCATAGAGAAATATATTTGGGTGTCATCTGCGTATTGATAGCACCCCGCCCCATGCCTCCGGATGATCTCTCCCAGCGGTTTCATGTAAATGTTAAACAGCATTGGGGAAAGGATGGCACCTTGTGGTACACCACATAGCAACTCCTTTTTTGAAGAGCAGCTATCCCCAAGCATCACCATCTGGAACCTGCCCGAGAGATAGGATCGGAACCACTGTAGCACAGTGCCCCCGATTCCCAATTCCCCCAGGCGCTCCAGAAGGATACCATGGTCGATGGTATTGAAAGCTGCTGAGAGGTCCAGGAGTACCAGCAGGGACACACTCCCCCTGTCAATACTGAGGCGTAGATCATCCACTAAGGCGACCAAAGCGCTCTCAACTCCATATCCTGCCCTGAAGCCGGTTTGAAATGGGGCTAGAAAATCAGTGTCATCCAAGACTGCCTGGAGTTGGAAGGCAACCGCCCTCTCGATCACCTTGCCCAAAAATGGAAGCTTTGATATTGGCCTGTAGTTATTAAAGTCCAGGGGATCCAGGGAGGGCTTTTTCAGAAGCGGCCGTACCACCGCCTCTTTTAAACATGATGGAAAACTCCCCTTCCTAAGAGATGCATTAATGATATGTTGTAGACGTGATCTAACTGCATCTCCTCCCTGGACGACCAGCCAAGAAGGACAGGGATCGAGAGGGCAAGTCGTCCTCCTCACACATCCTAGTACCTTGTCCACTTCCTCGGTACTCACCAACTGAAACTGATCAAGTGTAATCCTACTCGCGGAGTCACTGGACGCTCCACTGTCAGCCTCTGCTATAACAATGGCATCTAAGTCAGCTCTTATCCGAGAGATTTTATCTGTGAAATGATCGTTAAAGGCATCACAGCGAACTACTGAAGGCTCTAAAATTGGATTCAGAGGAGAAGGTGCCTGGGTTAGACCCCTCACCACCCTGAACACTTCTGCTGGACATGAATTCGCAGATGCAATGCGTGCAGAGAAGAAGGCTTTCTTCGCTGCACGTATTGCCACCCCATAGAAACGAAGATGTTCTCTATGTCGTGTCTTGTCGGATATAAGTTGAGTTTTCTGCCATCGGCGCTCCAGTCATCATCCTTTCCACTTCAACTCCCTGAGGTCTTCTGTATACCAGGGCGCCCTATTAGAAGCGGGCCAGAGAGGACGTTTGGGGGCGATCGTGTCGATAGCCCTAGTTAGGTCTTGATTTCATCTATTGACCAGGGCTTCTACAGGATCGCCGACGATACCAGCCATAGAACCCTCCAAGGCTTTCTGGAATCCAGA
Source organism: Anniella stebbinsi (assembly GCA_029215795.1). Classification (NCBI taxonomy): domain Eukaryota; kingdom Metazoa; phylum Chordata; class Lepidosauria; order Squamata; family Anniellidae; genus Anniella; species Anniella stebbinsi. Next base: position 98,518,118 of record JARDYH010000003.1, read on the forward strand.
AGGATCCATCAGCCTTCGAGGGCGGACCATCTTAATAGGTCTGCCACCCCTGCAGGGGCGGGTGGTAGCCGTGATACTAACCCTGACCAGATAATGGTCTGTCCATGACAATTCGGAGGTATTCATTACCTCCGCCCACAGATCCGTCTGTTCGGAACTGAAAACAGCATCAAGGGTGTGACCTGCTGAATGTGTGGGTCCAGAGACCAATTGGGATAGGCCCATGTTTGTCATGGATGCCATGAACTCCCGAGCTCCACCTGACAAACCGGCCCCAAATGAGATGTTGAAATCGCCCAGGACCAAAAGCCTGGGTGAATCCAACACCAGCTCCGAGACCAGTTCCGCAAGCTCAGCCAGGGATTCTGATAGGCAGTGGGGTGGCCGGTACACTAACAGAATCCCTAATCTATCCCTGGCCTTCAAACTCAGGTACACATATTTGATATGACTCAATTCCCGAACAGGATGTCTGGTCAGGTTAAGATGGTTTTTGTAGACCAGAGCTACTCCGCCCCCCCCCGTCCACTTTCCCTCACCTGCTCACTAACACAGTACCCAGCTGGGAGAGCCTGAGCCCATGTCGGGCCACTGTCATCTCCCAGCCAGGTCCCTGTGAAGCATGCCAGGTCAGCCTCCTCTTCTGTGAGGAGATCATAGATTATGTTTGTTTTGTTTTTAACTGACCTGGCATTGCATAGGAGCAAGGAAAGGTTCCCCAAGATCCCCGGGGTAGCAGGGCGACTGGAAGGTAAGATGGGTGTTAAATATCCATCTCTCCTTCCCCTGGAATGGCATTTCGCCCTGCTATCGCCATATCTCCCTCTGCCCCACACAACAGATATTGGTGCTCCCAGACACATTTCAGTCGCCTTTAAGATGTCCCGAGAGAGAGAGAGAGAGAAAGAGAAAGAACGGGGGAAGTGCGATGGTATCTGCTGCACTTTTCTCTCCCCCACTCACGTTGTTACTTTCTCTGGCCACCAGCCGGCCGCTCACGGCTGCCTCCAAGTATATAGCTAGTGCTGAGCCACTACTGGGCTGATGGTGGGGTAGAGGGCTGATGTAACAGGTAGGAGGGAGAGAGAGAGAGGCAGCATTCAGATGACACAATAATCAACACAACTGACAATTGTCCCCCCCCCCCCGGTGATTATCATGTCGTCTGAATGCTGCCACTGAGTCCTTCCTCCAGCCATTTCCCTTCCACCTGGGGCCCAGACATGTGCCTGCCATCCTTAAAGTAAGGCCATTCCTATACTACCCTTTTCCCCCAGGACCGTCCCTGGGTGCTCCCTGTGCATCCAAATGATGCACAGGGACTCCCGGGGCCACGGGGGACGGGCACAGGTTTTCCCAGCAATAAAGAAACCCTGGGAACACTCAATTCTTTCAGCTGTCCTGGGACCATCCCAAGACTGTGGGAGTTGTGGGCGCCTGTCCTGCCTGGTGCCCGCTTACTCATAAGTAAGTGTGGCACCAGAAATGGGCATGGAGCTGCATGGGGCAGCTCCATGCTTGTGGGATGGGAAGCAAGTCCACCATCCCCAGGATGGCGGGGGGGGGGTGCTGGGGAGGTTCTTGCCTTCTCTGCTGCACTCCCTGCTCCCTTAAAAAAAAAAAAAACACAAAATGGCGCCCGCAACGAGCTTGACATCCCGGGATGTCACACTTCTGCTTGGGATGTCACACTTCTGCTTTGGATGTCCATGGATGATCCCAAAAGTTAAACCTTCCTTTGTGCCTGGTATCCATCAATGCTTTGGGAATAAAGGAGAAATCTGGCACCGTTTCCTTTCTCTCTCTCTTTTTGTTCCAGTATGTATTCCAGATTCAGGTCGCACACATGCTGTGGGCTAAATTTCAACTCAACTTAATGATGTGTCTGTTGCTGGATGGAAATTCCTTTTGGAGGCGTGGGCTTCTCGCTGACACTGGACTAACCTAAGGTTTTGTATTCAACTATGTTCACCATTTGGAATCTGAAACTGAACATGAATCACACTGAAATGGAACAACAGCAAAACTATTTTAGCAGACTGTTCTACCTAATGCAATTAGTTGTAATGCTATGTTTTAAAAGTATGAAGTGCTTACATGGCTTTCCAAAAATGGCTTTGTTTCACTTATAATAAAGTATGCACAACAATAGTAAGGGAGCTTTATGCACTCAGCTTTATGCACTTTATGCTTTATGCACTTTATGCTTTATGCACTTTATGCTTTATCCTTTCTAACAAATGGCCCGCGCAGTTCTAAATGTTATGAAGGGGATGTTCAAGAAGCTGGGGATCTAAAGAGCAACAACAGAATTTTCAGCCACCACTCTCCCTCTCACTTTCGGAAAATGAAATAAATATTTGGATTAAAAAAAAAAAAAAACCCCAAAAGGCCAGGCTACAACACTCAGCACAGACACTTTTGACTTCCCATGAAACTCTTCAGATATTTTGCCTGAGGAAGAATCTCAAAATTTGCTTCCAATGAGGGCAGCGCTAAGGAGATGAAAGTGGGATTTAAGGGCGGAATGTTCCATGCATGGCGTTTGCCATCTGTTCTCAGCTGCTTCCTCTCCCAATCAGCAGATTCGGTGCCATTTTCTGGAAAACAAGGATTTTTCCTTGAGGTGATTCCAGCCAGTGAGTGATAATGTAAATAACATTAAGATATCGTGCAGCCAATCATAGTTGGCTATATGACAATCGCACTAGGCCAAATCAGAGTGATGGCAGGAAGCAGTGCCTTACTCTAAATAGGCTTCTGTGACATCCACCCCTCCTTTTACCCAGGTTTCCCCCTATTATCCCTTCATGCCTAGGATAATATGCCTAAGGAATGGGACGTCACTGCCAAATCAGCTGTACCCACTCACTTAGCAAACCTTTTACGCAGCCACCAGTAATGCCTTTTTTCTCGGGTCCATCCCTGGGTGCTTCCTGGGTGTCAAAATGACACACAGGGACTCCCAGGGGCAGGGGGGATGGCACAGGTTTTCCAAGGGATAAAGAAACCCTGGGAAAGCCCAATTCTTCCAGTGGTCCTGGGACCATCCCAAGACTGCGGGAGGTGTGGGCGCCCACCTTGCCTGTTGGCTGCTTACTCGTGAGTAAGCGCAGCACCAGAAACAGTCACAGGGCCAAGTGGCACAGCTCCGTGTCCATCAGGGAAGGGGGGTGGCAGCAATTTCGCCACCCCTGGGATGGCAGGGAAGGGATTTGGGGACCGATTTTGGGAGGGAGAAAGCATTTTTTCTTTTTTGTTGGAACGGGGTCTTGCTCTTGCATGACCGGCCCTGCTGCTTCCCCTCCCCCCAAAATGGTGGCCGTGACATCCCTGCTTCCTCCTCAGATGTCGCGCACCGCATGTGTATGCTGCGGGAGGCTCTTGCGATCAGGATATCGCGACAGCCTCCCCTGTCCCCCCCCCCCCGGAATTCCAAGAGGTGTAGAAAGGGCCCAAGTGTGTTGAATTTTTCACTGTTACTGTTCCTTCTAATTTGGGAAGTGGGTGCTGACTATCATGTGTTCATGTATGAGGTCATGTAAAAGAAGACTAAACTGACACATGGATTTAACTCAGAAAAATAAAATAAAAGAGTATTATTTGCAAGATGCTGTTAATTAGCCTAAGCCTGCCTCCCTCCCCCGCTAAATCCTCCCTCCCCCTCCAAGATGGTGCTCCACTGAACTCGAACCCTATCTCAATTCACTGTCAAAACAGGAAATAAACTCTCCCCCTCCCCCCAGTAAAACTAAAACAGCTAATCACACAGAAGCCCCATCCTGCCCACCGTTAACCCTTTCTTACCTGTACATACATTTCCCGTAGAACTAAATAGAGTCATATTAATATGCTAAAAAGGGTTAACATAACAAGCAGGTGATTTTGTCACAGCTTCCAATGATACCACATAGTCAAGCAACAGCAGTAGTGGAGGCTGGTGGCTCTGATGTCGATGGGGCTGTGAATCTGCTCTGGGTTTCAATCAAAACCAGTCAGAACTCTAAGGCATTGGAGGTATTTTGGGGGTTGCATTGAGCACCTTGTAGAGCTCCCTTAGAGTTCTGCCTGATTCTAACTGAAACCCAGAGCAGGTTCCCAGCCCCACTGATATTGAAGCCACTAGGCTCCACTGAACAGCAGGGTCCTTTTGTTACTAACAAACAAGTATTGTCCTATCCCTGGTTATAAAAGGAGAAAGAATACAGAGCAATATGAATTGCAGTTTCTAGATGTTTCAGAAAATGTATGCTTATTTATTAATGGAATAGATACCAATCTCATTCAACTATCCTGATCTCTTAGGCATATTTGTTTCTAAATTCATGAAACATAAAAAGCTCAAAGTCTAGAAACTTTTTTTTAATTGCTCATCTACAAAAAGTCTCCATTAAGGGGGGGGGAATGCTTCTTCTGAGCTCATATATCATATATATGTATCTATATGTAGCCCTAAGCAAATTCTTTGTTGCTGAGTTAAAACCATGGCCCAATCGGTAGATATTTAATATTGCAGACATTTCCGTATCATATAGATTAAACTAATTAATTTAGTATATTTAAACAAGGAGAAGAGGGGGCCATATAAGTCCCAGCTTGCTTGAAAGTAAAGCTGCAGTTTAAATACTTTAGGGGTTTAGTAAAAGCAAACATCAATCAGAATAAAATGACACCATTATTTTCTTCCCCAGGAAGCTGTGAGTTAAGAGAATGCATAAAAAATTATAGGACTTTTGTACTGAATAACATAAACCATACATTTTGAAATATGGAACCGTCACATAAAGTCAAGGTGGCCTAGCAAGTCTTCTGGGGTTCTTCCCCACCTCGAATATCTTTGAAACGGATGCAGCTTCCAATGAAAGAAGATGGGTTTGGTTTTCCACACCTTGCTTTGTACCATTGGGCCTATCTATTGGCTTGTAGTAAGTTTTGGTCTTTTCCAGTTCGCCCAGATTTGCCACCATGGTCAGTTCTGGAAGGCTTATGGTTAGAACCTCTTCCCAAATGGATAGCACTCTTGTCATAGTAGAGTAAGTCATATTACAATTTTGGCTGCTAGAAAGGTGTGGCATATAATATCACGCCTATTACAGTTCGATCCATTCTCCCATGCAAAATTGACTTTATGGTGAAAATCAGATTTAAGAATTGGAACTAAACCGTTCTTGTGGAGGACATGGATGGATAAGATGATATTTTTTACTTTGGATCAACTAATAGGCCCAGATGACAAGTTTTCATCCTTTTCCGACTTGTGTGTTAAATGTAATTTACCTACTACGTCTCAATGCAATTGTAACACCTGCTGGAATCTAGGTTTGGTCCAGCTGCATTTACAGCCTCAGAGCCTCCAGCACTGTTAGAAAAACATATAACAGCTGAATGGACACGTCAAGCCAAAACCCATATATTTAAGGAGGCACAGGGGGAGTTCGGACGACATATTAAGCAACGGAGAGGAAATAGTCCATGGACGGAGGGCAAAATCTGTGGCTGCTTTTGGGTGACACAGAAGTGCCCTCCATTGAGAGGACTGTCTCCTCTCCGTTGCTTTGTCATCTCCTCCCCACACACCTCTCCCCCTCCCCACCAAATGGCAGCGCTGGAGAGGCCTTACCTTACCGGCACAGCCATTACGGGGGAGGAGCAGAGACGAGTCTCCCAGTGGCGGAGGGATCTGATCTTCTCTCAATAGGTGACAGGGTCAAGGAAGAAGTTTCAGCCCATCCCTGTCTTCTGTCGACAAAAAAACGGGGTCCTCCTCCGCCAGGTAACCGGGATGCTTATGTCACCTGCATCAAGGTTAGCTGACAAGGGAGCCTTTGCCAGAGCCGGGATAACGACCCCTTACCTGCGACATGGCCACAGAAGCAGGACACTTGAGACCAGCCTCCTTGCTTGTAAGGGGTCATGATCCTGGCTTCTGTGAAGGGCACCTCAGTGCCAAGCCACATCATTGTAGGGATACTATGGCATGGCGCTGAGGCTTCCTTCTCAGTCAGGGTCCTGGGAAAAGGGGGGCACCCCTGCGTTGCTGTGGGCTGGGATCTCCTCAAGTGCCATGCCCATCAAGTCTGGAGCCAGAGAGCAGCCTCCCCGGAATTTGCCAAGGCTGGCTTGGGGCAAAGGAACATTTGGCACCTTTACATCTTGTTTGAGAATTTGGGGTGCCTGGCAGTTATCGAGTTCCTTCTCAGAACTTTGCCTCTGTCATCTCACTGTTTCTCATTGATTTTACATGTTTTGTTAACACAGAGACAATCAGCTTAGGTCCCCTCTACAAGGATTTGCTTTTGCGCCTGGTTAGGCGATTATGCGCATAATTGCAGAAGCACATTTACGCCTAATCCCCCTGCACGAGAGGCGGTGAGAGGCGGCGAAGCGCATTAACAGATGTCCAAAATGCGCTTTACAAGTAGTTAATGCGCATAAGCGCTTATTTACACAGTCAAAATGCGCTTTAACGGACGGAGCAAAATAAAACTCACGATTTAACGCGCATTCGATAATGCGCATAATCGGGGAGATAACGTGCCTCTACGCCCGATTTACGCTCCGTTCTTGTAGAGGTAATTTTTTAAATGCACCTTGAAAGAGCTTTAAATGCCTCTTGTAGAGGCAGCCTTATTTACAATTCAGCTACATCCGAGATCTTGCTGGGACATTTTTGTATTACACCATAAATGTTACATTTCAGATCAAGGTTAAAGTTTCTTACACAAGGTCATACAAGCAGGCAACTTTGTTCAGAAGGGAGAGATTTGTTGAAGGTACAGAGAAAGAAAGAAAGTAATCTTTATTTCCCAGGATAATTTTTACTTTAAAAGTTCCATAAGTTCCAAAACAGTGGGGGGAGAAGGCGGGAGGGGTGTGTGTGTGCTGTTTGACAGCAGTCAAACTCACTGTCTTGGAACTTATGGAACTTTTAAAGTAAAAAATTCATAGCCACAAAACACCTGCAGCTATGTTTCTGAAATTTCTCACACATAAGTACCTCAAACTCATCTGCAATGTGGCCAAGTTTCATGCTGCTATCTTTAAAAATAAAAAAGTTATAGGCATTTTTAAACACAATACTAGGCTATGGGGAAAATCATTCAAAATGGCATCCAATTCTAAAATTGGAGGTCCGATTTTCATATCGGAATCAGATCTGAAGCAATTTGAGGAACGTCCGATTTTACCCGATACGATTCAGGTCAAAATCAGAAGTCCCGATTCCGATTCCAATATGATTTTCGTGGCCGTGCACATCCGTAGTTTGAAGCCCTTACTGCCAGTAACTAAGCCTTAGGAGAGACATTCCAACTTTTGTAAAATGGGGGGAAATGCATAAAAGCCAGGAAACCACCAAATGATCAGTGGGGGGAAGGCGGCGCAGCCTTCTGGGAAGCCCAGGAGGGCCAGATTGGGACTGTGGACCTGAGGTTCAACACCCCTGAAATAAAGGGACTCTATCAGAAACCATAGATCTGCCTGGTGCCCTCCAGCTGTATTGAACAATAATTTCCATGAGAGCCATTCAGCGTAGCCAATGATCAGGGATGCTGGGAATTGAAGTCCAAAATATTAGTAGGACACCTGGTTGGGGGAAGCTGAAACAGATCTTTGAAGCCTTGAAAGGCTCACTTTTGAACTTTTCAAAAGTGCTGTGATTGTCCACTGACCAGAATTGGACCAAAAACACACACACCAGAGAAACACTTTGGGTTTCTGTGCATTTTTTTAAACCAGTTTGATAATAGATTCCCCATCATTGACATGAAAATCAAAACTCAAGAATATTGAATTCAAGCCTTGCTTAACCCACGGTTTCTGGAAACCTGAATATTGTAGTTTGTCAGTATGCAAACAGATATACAGAGCTAATGCACAAGAAACCAAAAGTTTATTTCCCCCTCCCCCTCTAATCAATAGATTAACGCACTTGATAATCATCGTGTCTCTGGAGACCCTGCGAAAGTTATGAATTAACATCAATAAAAGCATTTGTTGCTCTTCAAATGACACAAGGGCATGAGAACAGCAGTAGTTTATGAGGCTGGGCTATATCTTGGCAAGGAGTCAACTTGATTGAATGGGGAGTTTTACTTGCTATAGAAAATGAAAAGCAAACAAACCTATCAATTGCATCTGTGATAGAAAACTTGCAGCATAGGCCATTTCCGCCCTAAAGTTAGTTGCGCTTGCATGACACATCTCAAAGGGCCCAAGTGAGCATGGAGATAGACTGGAAATTTAGGAAATGCATGAAATGTGATAATGTAATTAAATATTTATATGTGATAATGTACTAAAGTTTGCTAATAGCAAAGACATTTACTCAGATGTATTGACATTGGTAAAATATTTCTGCAGAAAAAATCAATTATGTCTTTAAAAAAGTAGGAATACTGAAACTCTTCCATAGGGAGCCTCCCCAAGTTTAAGTAAAACAGAACAAAGATGATGCACTTGTCCATACCCACTTTTGTCCCAGGCACAGGCAAAATATTTGAAAAGAGATGAAGAAACTAGGTCCGGCAGTCCTGTCTCCTATATTACATTTGAACTGTACTATATACTGCCTCAGGAGCCCTTGTAGGACTGGTAGGTGGGAAATCCAGGCTGCAATTCCCCTGACTTCTAAGTAGGTATTTAATAGGATGGCACTGTTAAGTCCTATAAGGGCAGTTTGTAAATTCTGTGCCAAGGCAATCCAAATTCTGTGTGAAGAAAAATAAAATTATGCAAAGGAACAAATGTAATGCTTTTTCTAGCTCAACCATAATTTATTTTTCAAGTCGTATTATCTTGTATAATTTATTATTCTGGTTCTGCTGAACTGAAGAAGCTATGCAGGGCACGGAAACTCCACCAATAACCACGAATAATCTTATTGAGCAACCTTTCAGGCTCTGGGATCTCAACAGGCAGTTTTCACACACTTTCAAGCAAGCATTGAAAGGATTGAAAATTTCTTTTTCCTTTTTCTTCCTTACACAAATGAATGTTGAGATTATCAGGGAGTTGCATTCCCCCATTCTCAGTCTGAAGCAATGCATTACAGTGCGGCTACCCAACGTGATTCTGATGAGCCTATAGCTTGGTTCATCTCAAGGCTGACTAGGGCAGTTGAATCCATTGCTGGATGGGTGCAGTGGGGTGACTACATAATAAATATCCTAACAGTTAATTATCAACCATGCTAATAGTTATTTATTCTTAAATGAAATATATCTTGCTTTTCAGCAAAATGATCCCCAGGCAACTGACAATCAAAAGACAATTATGAGTGCAACCCTATCTGGTTGGAACCAACTAGACAGAAGCCTCTAATGCTCTGCAGGGCTGCTGCTGTCCGTAGGGCAGGAGGAGTGAGGGAGGTGATTTTCACCTATCCATCTTCCTTTCGAAAAGTTTTCCTCTAGACAGGCCTTGGAGTCCATCTAGAGGAAGCGGGGGGCAGAGCTGGGGCTGGAGAGCTGTAGGAGCCACCACCCTCTCTTTGACCTTTACAAGGTCCTCCAAGAGTATTTTTGTGGCTTTGGAAAGCAGATGCCACATTTCTTTCTATGGCAGCTGTGAAGGGGCAGGGGGAGGGATCAGATCTTGATTTTGAAGTCTCCCTCCCAAAGTTGTAGCAGTATTTTTGACTTCAGGAGTGAGGATCCAAGAAACCGTATAGTCCCTGGAATGCTTTCTAGAGACCATGGGATTGCTCTGTAGAACAACTATATCATAAAAACAATCAATCAAAAGGTAAAAGTAAACGTTTTAAAATAGGAGAAGAAAATCACCAGATTCAACTGGTGTTTTTAAAAGCTCTGGACAAATAAAAAGGTCTATTAAAAAGCCTGGGGAAGATACATTTCAACTTCAAACCAAAAGGAAAACAAGGTTGGAACTATTTGGATCTCCTTCGGAAGGGCATTCCAGAATTGGAACATAACGACAGAGAAGGCCTTCTTCTTCGTAGATATATAATGCATATCTCCTACCAATGGTATTCAGGGAACGGCTTCCTCTGATGACCTTTGTACAGGACAGTATAGGAGAAATAGATGACTTCCAACCAAATATAAAGGAAAGAATAATCTTTCAAGAAAGAACATCCAAAAGGTTGTTTTGAAAGTTTTTGAAAGGGACCACTCATCTATTAGGATGTTACATGAATAACATTATTGTCAACTGCAAATATATGGATGTACTTGCTGAATAAAACTGGAACTATGACTTCAGTTTTTTGCTCTCTACTTTTTAGAATTTCAGCTACAAGCTTCATAGGACTCAAGCATGGTCTCATGGAAAACCAGCAGCCCTTCAAACTCTTATTCAGGTCAATCCCATTGAATTATTCAACAACTCTACAAATAATTAAATACTTTTACCTCACATTCTCCTCTTTTGGAATTGTGTTCATTTTTCAGGCAGCTGCTGTTGGAGTGTCTAAGATTCATAGTTACAAGGATAATTATAGACTTCGATATCTCCTCTCTATTTTATGACAGGCAGGCATTTACAAAGCCCAACGTCAATAGCACTTTTCTTACCTTTTTTTTAAATAGAATTTTCATCTAACCATGTACAGAAATCTGACCTTCAAAGATTCCTTCCTACAGAGAGCGACATTGTGAATCACTCTCTATGAATTTTGAGGCAGTAAAAGAATACAGAAAGTGGGAATGGGAAATGCCCTTGTCACAAAGTTCCTCAAAATTAATTCCATTTTAATGTTAATGTGGTCTGCTAAGGCCATATTTATTGAAAAGTAAAGGTCATTTTAAAAATTATTGCATTTTTAATTAAAAGACAGAAAAATGCAGCTGTCAAAGAGCACACCAGATAACGAAACAGCAAGAAAAAAGGCAGATGCACATGTTAGCTCAGTGGTTGAGCTATTTGTAATGGATTTCCGTTTTGGAAAAAAATATTTTGCTAAAATAATACAAATTCTAACTTAAGGAAGCTCCATTCTTAACTATCAAAGTAGTACAATCATGAACAGGACTTAATGATTAAAAGAAAGAAAAGCAATTAACTTCAATATATCTTTGCCTCTTCTACCAATAATTTTAAAATTATTTCCAGCTACTTTAAAAAATATTAATCCTTTGTCACTCATCCCTCAGGTGAATATCACTTATTCATTTATATATCATAGGTAAATCCCAAAGTATTACCAATTATTTCTTTAGTTACTGTGTCATTCTTTTGTTTCCAGTATCATATCTTAAGACTTCTTGTGTGGCATGTTTTCATTGGTTTAATAAGTTAAAAGGGGTATTTACTGTTTTCCTGCTTATGTTATAAATCTATTTTCAACAGGCCTAGTAACTTCAAGAGTGACAGAGTGGGGGGAAATCCTCAATCTCTTTGAGATCAGAGGCACTGAGTAAGGTACCCCTGAAGATAATTTAGACTGACCCCAACCACATAACACTATTCCCTCTTCTGCAGAGAGGGAGGCCATAATAACAGTTCTCATGTGGCCATTTGCTTTATGAGGCAGGTGCTCTGCGGGCTACCATACGGAGGGACTAACAGGCCATAAAGTTGCCTGGCTGGGTCTGCCAGAAATCCGGTCTCAACATTCCTGGAAGGTCCATGTTCTACAGCACCTGCTCTCAGATGAACTTGATGGAATCCCCCCAAAATCCTTAAAATCAAGGCATGAACCGATCTGTTTCCAACTTGGCATGCCTAAAACCCTACTTAAGAGCTACCATTTTGCCAAGTTTCATCTCCACATTAGACATACCACTTTGGTTCACATGTGTGATAAATCTCAGAAGCATAGCTTCAAGCGTGTAGTGGCAAGGTATTTTTGAAAAATGAGGAAGGGAACGCCTATAACTTTTTTATTTTAAAAGTTAGAAGTCTGAAAGTTGCTCATTTTGTAGATGGGTTAGGGGTAGTTATCTGTCAGAAATTTCAGAAAGATAGGTCCAGGTATTTGGTGGCTACGAACTTTTTAGATTAAAAGTTACAACAACATGGAGTTTTGACAGATAAAAGAGGGAGGGGAAGGGGGGAGGGGGTGCAATTGACAGCCCAAGCCTCTGTGAAAAAACTTTTGTAACTTTTAAACTAAAAAATCTGTAGCCATCAACTGCCTGGACCTATCATTCTGAAATTTCTGACAGAGAACTACCCCTAACCCATCTACAAAGTGAGCAACTTTCAGACTTCTAACTTTTAAAATAAAAAAGTTATAGGCATTTCTTTCCTCATTGTTTCAAAAATACCTTACCACTACATGCCTTGACCTATCTATCTGAAATTTCACACACATATCAAACAAAGTGGTACCTGTAATGTGCCCAAGTTTCCTGTTTGTATCTTTAAAAATAAAAAAAGTTGAAGGCATAACTGTATTTACCCCACTACTACCCATTTTTCTAAAATTAATTGCCACACAGGACAAGCACCTATGTTTCTGAAATTTCACACACATGAGTCCCAACATACCACCTGCAATGTGGCAAAGATTCATGTGTGGAACATTAAAAATGAAAAAGTTATAGACATTCCAGGTTTGTAATTTAAAAAATCAATTGCCACAAAATGCCTATATCAATCTTTCTGAAATTTCTCACAGAAAACTATCCTTAACCCATCTACAATGTGCTCACGTTTCATCCTTCTATCTTTAAAAATGAAAAAGTTATAGGCATTTTTGTAACACAACACTAGGCTATGGGGAAATGCATTCAAAATGGCGTCCGATCCGAAAATCGGACATCCGATTTTCAGATCGGAATCGGATCCGATCCAATCCAGTGGACCTCTGATTTTTCCCAATGCGATTTTTTTTATTATTATTATTATTTTAATCCTATCTGATTCTGATCCAATTTTTCCGTCCGTGCACATCCCTACTTTTCACATCGTTACCAGTAATATTTTCCTCTAATAAGAAGATGCAACTTTTGCATGACTTGAATTTTGAACTCCACAAATGCACTTTATGAACTGCACATCTTTTCCTGGAGCTGCACATTTTGTGCCTGCTTGCACTTTAAAAAACAAAACAAAAAAAACCCCTTGCCTTATGTATATTCAGCTCTAAGTAAATAACAAGAACTCCTCAGAGATGTACAATACAAATATGCTAATTTTATAGTCAAGTTATGTTTAGGAATATGGTAGAAATGCAAGCAGTAATTAGCATTTGAGGTTTCTGCAATAGCGTCATTTATTAAAGATGAAGATTTAAATTTGGATGGCCATTTAGATCATGCAAAGTGCAATTCTATCCATATCTATTCACAAGTAAGCCCTATTGAGTACAATGGGACTTACTTCCAGGTAAGTGTGTACAGGGCTGCGCCCTAAGGGAGTTTGATGTATGTACGACAAGAAAAAGTATCAAGTTAAAAAAATACACAGATTTTAAACATATGAAATAATAATGAATAGTTATTCTGGGGTGTGAGAACAATGGTGTATATGCCCATTCTTTGTCCCATTATAGTTTCTGGTTAAACAGGTTGTTCATGTTTTTTAAGTATTACAAAAACTTGTCAAACCTATACCAGAAGTGTTCCATGCATTCTATGGCATCAAATCTGGGTTTCAAACCAACATACATTTTACTTTTATAGTAAGTTTAATTGTATAATACATGTGTTTGTGACAGTGACACATTTTAAATTTTAAAATATATACTTTAAAATAAATCCTAGGAGAACACTCAAACAATGTAATGTTTGGAAAGGCCTAGAGAGAAAGTTGGATAAATTTGGCTGACCATATGAAAAGGAGGACAGGGCTCATGTAACTTTAACAGTTGTAACGAAAAGGCAATTTCAGCCAGCATCATATGTATGCAAGTTGTACTGGGTGAAATCCCTTCTTCATTACAACAGTTAAAGTTGCAGGGGCCCTGCCCTCTTGTGTATCTGGTCACGCTAGTATAAGGCCTGCAATTTTAATTGTTGTGATGAAGAGGGAATATCACCAGGTACTAATTGCATACAAATGACACCGGCTGATATTCCCTTTTCTCTGCAACTGTTAAAGTTATATGAGCCCTGTCCTCCTTTTCATAGGGTCAGCCTAGATAAATGGACACACCATAGTCAACAATACTTCTGTCATGCCATTTTCAACACTCTGAACAAAAACTATCGTCTTTCCCTAACGTGTTTTTAAAAACTTTCTATTCATATTGAAACTCATGAGTCATTAGAACACAAACACACACACACATGCACACACCAAAAGCAAAACAAATGAAGGATGATAAATGCTAATACACCACAGCCTCTCGACTGGTGCGTCAGGCAATGGATGAGTCCTAGAGATGGAAGCATTTTGCCTATCTTGTACATAGTACTTACACTGAGCCTATCTACACAGTCCCTTGGAACGTTTTAAATAGCATTTTAAAACGTTCCAAATAGGTGCGTTCTAAAACGTCTCAGGCCACATTAAGGAGTACTCACATTACAGGAGAAAAATTCTTCAGTCCTTAAAGCAGTGTGTGTAGTCACACACTCTTCTGCCCCATCTCTTTCTGTTTTGTTTTTGCAATGAGTTTAGGGCAAAGCATTGTGGGCATTGTAGTTCAGTCACCCACTTCCTCCTTAGTTCCTCTTTCAATCCCTAGCTTTCAATGAGTATGGGGCTAAAGATTGTGGGTGTTGGAGTTCACTTGCCCACTTCCTCCTTAGCCCCTCTTTCTTCCCCACCAATCAACTGCTAAGCATTTGGGCACCGGTAAACGAAGCACTGCCCTCATGAATCACAAATGGTAAGGAAGGACACATTATTTTACTTAAAACGATTTCTTAAAAGTAAAATCGTTGTATATAGCTGAAGTGAGATTTTAAAAAACTCGGGTATACAACGTTCAAGGGAGTGTGTCATGTGGCCCAAAGAGTTTTCATAACCCTTATAAAACGTTAAAAACCTAGTGTGTAGATCGGCTCATAGACAGTCATATTACAAAGTAACAAGAGGAGGTGGGCAGGCTCTTTGTCAGACACAGCAACAGACTATTCTCTGTCTCTTCCGACCTATTGATATAGCAACATGACATCTGAGCTTTATAATCGGGGGACATTAGATTTGCTCTAATTAATTATTCTATTCTTTGCAGATTCAGAGGTAAGACCCCTAGAGAATAATTGCAGCTATTGCAACTCTGAGCTTCTGAAATAAATGCTGCACTTAATGCTGGGGGAAGTGAACCCAAAAGGCCACAGTTAGATGTTTTGAAGCACCTTCGTTTCCGATAAGATAATTTCTGATAAAATAATAATCTTCAAGCCATTGAAGGTGCAATTCTATGCATGTTTAGACAGAAAAAAAAGTTTTACAATTCCCAGGAGAGGATCGTGTGGAGAACAGAGTGCCAACTGTCAACTGAGTGGGCCAGTCTTCTTTCCAACTTAGGCCATGACTACACAGGGGATTTTCCCCCAGGGTCATCACTGGGTCATCCCTGTGTTTCCAAATGACAGGGGATCCCAGGGGCAGGCAGGGATGACCCCTCCATTTCCAGGGATAACTCCCAGGTATCCCAATTTTCCCTGTGGTCATAGGACCATCCCAAGGACTGCGGGAGGTGTGGCTGCTGCTCCCGCCTCCTCTCGAGTAGCGCAGCTTTTAAAGTGGCCACAGAGCCATGTGGGGTGGCTCCATGTCCATTGGGATGGCTCCATGTCCAGGCCCCCCCCCCAGCAATTTCACCATCCCCAGGATGGCAGGGTGGGTGGGGCGCAGGGTTTTTTAACCTTTTTTTTGGTGGATCAGGGCTGCGTGCAGCTCCTCTTCTGTAAAACAAAAAAAGGCACCCATGATGTCCCTCTTGCCTTCCGGGACATTATGCTGGCGTGTGTACGCTGGGGGACGATCCCAAAAGCAGGAAATTCCAGAATCTTCCCCCTTGCATCCCCGAAGGCCCTGTGGTGTAGAAAGGGCCACAGTTACAAATTGCCTCAATTCACTCTGAAACTGGGGTGGAGGCACCCCAAGATCTGCAGGCATTTTAACTGGGAATGGAGCAACTCTGCTGGGCAGAGTCTGTCGCCCCCTGACCTCTCTTTGGGCCAACATGTTTTGCATGGATGGATGGTCTGGTAGATAGGACAATGATACTTGGAATGTCAGAGTAAAAGAATCAAACCCAAGTGTCCAGTTAAGAAATTTTATTAAGGATAGAGGGAGAAATTAGGCAGCATACAAAATAAACACAACTAGTTATTCTCTACATAACCTTCACTATACAAAATGAAAAAGACAGTCCAAACTTATATATAAGCTGCTGAGCCCCATAAGTGCCATGATGGCAATGGGTTGTTCAAAGGGATGACACATCTCAGAAGGCAACAGCTCTATCTTTATCCCTGTTACCCCAAAATAGGTAACAGGGCAAAATAATCCTCTAAACAGGTTTGATTGGATCAACACTCCTTGACTGGGAGTGTTGTGTTTTGCTGGAGACATGACTTGTCAGTATCTACTAGAAGAATGCAAGAGGGCTTGTGGAAATGAGCTATTGATGCCTTCCAACTGCCCAGATAGGTAGGGCCTGAGGTGTGATTCTAATCCTTGGGCCAGAGAAAGGCAAAAGATATTTTAACAGAGCAGACGTTTTTTCTACACCAAATTCCCCTTCCCCAAGTCAGTTTACTGCCTTTTGACACATATTGACATGGTTCATACCTAACAACTTACTAGGAGTTAGTCTATGGGTTAAGTATGGGGCCTCACCAGAGTGAGTTACTTCTCCTATACTCGCACGTCCACATTGTAACAGGTTTCATAAACAACTCAGGAACACCCCAGGTTATTTCATGCAACATATGAACTCGGAACTCTGGGTGGCTGAAAGATAAACAACCCGAAGTTTGAATGCATGGTTCAACAACCCACAGTTCCAGGTTTGTCCAACACATCAAACAGAGTGTTCCTGGGTTGTTTATGAATCTGGAGGAAAAGTGGAAGCAGCAAGCTCACTTGCTCTGGCACAGTTAAAACCATGAATTGCCATTATGGGCAAACCAAGTCAATGTTTGTGCCAAGAGAGAAGGCATGACCAGATGCTAAGGAGCACGGGGTGGGATGGGGGGGGTTGTATTTACTAAAGATGACATTTCAGTAGGGATTGGTGGAAATTTCATTTTGCTTTTGATAAAAAAACTCACAAAATTCACAAAGTTCTCCATATTTGGGGGGGGGGAACTAGAGATTAAAAAAATGAATGTGGGAGAAACAGAAACTGACAGATTGCCCATCTAGAGCTTCAAGTGCTTAGGTCTGAAAAGTCTGGGTTTCCATCCCTGTGTGATAAATTAGAGTTGCTTGCTACCTCTTTTTTGTCTATTCATCTTTAACAGCAATATGGCAGAGACCTCTCCATGCCTGGAGTAGCTGAATTTGGCTGACAACGGTTTTGAGAAAAGATTTACCAAACTTTGCAAAGTTCTTCATATATTTGAGAACTTGAGATATGAAGAATTCCGATGTAGGAGAAAGTGGAAGTGACAGTTTTGCTTATCCCTACATTTCTGGAGAGGCAGCATTTTTAAAAGGAATTGGACAAATTGCAAGCACTAGTTCATCTCAACACCTTGTGGTTTTGTTTTGTTTTGTTTTTTACAGAAAGTTAAGAAAAGTTAAGAAAAATGTTCATGATTACCAATGAGGCTACTTGCAGTTGTAAGTACGAGACAACAAAGAAGATCTGACAGTGGGCCTGTTCAGAAGACATCTTAAACCCTGCTGGTTAAGGCTTTTGGTTAAGCAGCAGGGTTTAGGGTGTTTTGTGTGATGCGTTTTGCTAAACCCTGCTCACTCACAGGGTTAGTAGCTCTAACCATGGCTTAAAGTATTGTGTGTGACAGCTTGTGGTTAGTGCTAACCCCAGACAACCACAGTTTTGTTAACCACGGAGCCTGAAGTGGCCCAATAATAATTTAGATGAAGGTTTAACGATAGGGAGATTATACCAACTCCGTATTTTTTATTATTATTTAAAAAGCAGCATTAGGTGTATGGGAAGAGTTTCCATTTTCAGATTATTGTGTAAAACCAGAATGCATTTAAAATGTAAAATGATAAACCAGGATTAAATGGATGGCAGCAGATTACAGGAGTGGAGTGGGGAGGCTGTTTTACTTTTTTCCGATGAACATTTACAAGCTTATGGTAATGGAAACAAATGTTTCAGACTCACAAGTTCCTTCTACCTTCCACTATCCAGTTGCAGAACAATTCGCCTAAGACAAGTTTGGGGACAGAGTTTCAAGGTTTTTGAGCCATGTATCAGAGTTAACCTCCCTGTTGCTACTACCCTCTAGCACATTCCTGCATTCGTACCCCAATTCTCTCCCCCCCCACACACACACAATCATGCTCTCCTCTTGCATGGTTCCTCCTCCTCCTTTAGAAGATACCTCTTCTGGCAGGGAGAAAGGGGGCATACCTCTGCCATTTTACTACTGAGTGAAAACATTTCTCCAAGGCAGCTGACTATAAAGTGAACTGGATACACAGCAAATGTAAGATTGTTTAAAAAGGCAGTGGTGATGGATGAAGGCCTGCTGCAGGCATTGCGCCTGCTGCTTTCCAAAGGTTATCAAATGTTTCATGTCCCTAGGAATGGGGCATCACATCTCTTTACTTGAGCAACTGGACAGTCTGCGGTTTCTCACTCTTCCCAGTGGCAGTGATAACTGATGATGGCTATGCGTTCATGCGTGTGTGTGATGTAAAATGTCCAATCCGCAATTCTTAAAAGTTACTGCTGCTTCCGCAGTTATTCCAACTGATCCAGCATCAACCAGGCCTCTGACCCTTTCCCTAGTCCTCCCAATAGAGGAGAAAAGAAAAGGGCATGCTTATTTACTCACAGGAAAACTATCTGCTGATTATATTTGCTTCCAGGGAGCTCAGGGCTATATGATGCTGAATGGGGACTTTCTTTACCACGGGTCAACAAGCACCCCCCAAGAGTGCTGATGCTGTTTTTTTATAGTGAGAAATTCAATTCTCTCTGTTCTCCCTATCATCTGTCACCATCATGATGATGATTTATTATTTCTATAGCATTTACAGGCTACTAAGCATTGTGCAGAGATAGAAATAAATGCGAAGTCCTGCCTGTATTTATATATTAAATTTCTGGGTGCCTTACAGGTTTTTATTTCTTCTAAAGCAAACAAAAATACAGTATTTGGTTACCATTAAAATAAAATTGGTGCACTTTAATGCTGAATCAAAGGATCACTCAACAAAACATTGGGGGGGGGGGAACTGGGAGCCTCCAAGGGTGCCTCTACAAGAGCGATTTAAAGCTCTTTCAAGTCACAGTAAAAAAATTACCTCTACAAGAGCGGAGTGCAAATTGGGGGTTGAGGTGCTTTATCTGTCCGATTATGTGCATTATCAAATGCGTAATTGGATAGCGAGTTTTAATTCTCCGTGGCCGTTAAAGCGCATTTTGACCATGTAAACAAGCGATTCTCTACATTTCAGCCACTTTAAAGTGCGTTTCATACTGCCGGTTATGTGCTTCACTGCATGTCGTTTACAGGATTTAGGCGTAAACGCGATTGTGAGAAGATGCGCATAATCGGACAACCAGGCGCCAAACCGAATTCTTGTAGAGGGAACCCAAATGTACCTTCACCATAATAATATGCGCCATGCTATTCTTCCTGCTGTACTGCCGCTCAGCACTGGAAGGCAGGAAAGAGATGCCCTATGGAGAGTTTTCCTGCACCTGAGGAGAGCTAAAGTGTGTAAGGGTTCATGTGAAGACCTGCAAAGTGTTCTGGCAGAATGTGTTTACAAAAACTGTTGCAAATCTTCATGCTGAATATGAAGGTATGGAAAACAGCCAGGTGCATGGGGATATTTACAAACACACATGTCCCCTACACACTTTAGCTCTACTCATGTGCAGGTGAATGTCTACATAAGACCAAAGAGTCACCCTAGGCAATGTGGGATACTTCCCTGTCTTCTAGGGCTAGGAGACAGGGTGGCTTTGCCAATCTTGCAATGCTATGCTTCAGCACCACACCTGAAAATAGAGAAGAATGGTTTCCATACTAGGCAGACTTCATATGTCCCACCCTTCCACGCATGCATACACACACACACAAATTACTGACAACTTTACAACCTGTGAAAAATATTTTGGAGTCAATTTTGGCTCAGCTTAGGAAGCTTACAATATAGTCAGAGAAAATACAGGAAGGAAAATGGGGCGGGGGGGGTGAGAGGGAAAGAAGGAACCTGGTCAAAAATTAGGTTTCTGGTTACAACAGGAGTACACCTAGGAGATCAAAAATGTAACAGTGAAACACAAAGGAAAAAAAGGTTAGAAGTCAGCAAGTTATTGAGGAATAATCCTATATAATGATGTCTAATAACTCTGTAAATCTTCTCATCTGTCTGTCTTCTCTTCCTAAATCTCTTTACTTGTGTGGGTAGGAAAGGCATCCTTAGAAAGCTAAGATGGAGATAATGGTTATCCTGCAAAACCTGAAATCCATTCACCTGGGAGAGAACCTCCCAAGTGTCCCTGTTCCTTAGGAACTGCTTTCCTTTGATTTATGGATTCATCAGTGCCCTTGTGACATCAGCAGCTAAACTCTGCCATCATCTTGGTACTTTTCAGATAACTACCCACTAACACTTCACACTAACAAAACAGGCAAAGACTGCCAGGTTTAACAGACTGGAAGAAAAAGGTTCAGGAATGAATATGAGCATTCAGAGATCAGCAATAACCAACACAGCTACTCATACACATTCCGATATTGAGCAACCAGTTTGCTAATTTCTCAGTACTTCTTCTCTGGAGAATAACAGCTTCCATGCCAAGTCCATTCATTAGGGTGAGTGTGAATCATTATTTTCATTGCATTAATATTCATTCTTCCTTTGAGCAAATTAAAAAAGAAGTATGTTTATATTATCACCAGGCTTATCCGCAGCAGTTGGTTAATAGCATTTCTCAGTGTTTCACTGAATGGAACATGCAGCATCTTTCAGCCATGTTCATTACTTGTTGGCAGAGTACATGAGGATCAAATCTCTATACAACCAACAAAATAAAAATGAAGGGAAGATTGCAATTTATTCATAACTGAGAAAGTGCTCTGAATGTTTAAAATCCATATATGTTTGGGTGAAATACCTATACTATGGATTGGTAAAATCTATCCATACTATAAGCAGGAAAATTCTCTGTTCATCCTTTTATAGCTGCAATAATGAATCTTATATCGGAAACTTTATATATTGCTATAGTGCAGGGAGAAGTAGAGCTGCCATGTCAGATAATTCCTTATTGTTGTTTTTAATCCAGGGCATCATCAGATGAGATGGGGGGGGGATCACATTTCCTTACCATCACTTTCCCCCTGCTTCTTTCCCACAATACTTCCTCTTTCTTCACACAGGGGAAGAAAGAGGAAGTAAACAATGACCATGTGGCCCATTCAGTGGCCTTTTTTTATTGCGCCACTTTCCCTGCACACAGCAAGAAACAGCGGCACATTTTGTTTCAAAAAGAAAAATTGGATTTAAAGGGGTCTATTTTGTGATAGAAAGAAGGTAAGAAGGAGCGGGAGATGCATGGGAGATGGATGTCATCATCAAAAGGAACCGCGAATATCCATAAGTGGGGAGGAACTAGTATACGATAAAACACGTATCTGATGACGCTCTCCGTTTCTCTCACAGATACATTGATCTTTTATTTGACTCTATTTTGCTTCACCTGCTTAGGATTCCAAACTTCTGCAGTGTCCCATGTCAACTGGAGAAACGGATTTTGAATGAGCTATTTTGAACATATGTAGCAGTTACATTTTTCACAGCTCACTATCTTAAGCGAGACCCAGTCAGAACTTAATTCCTTGAAGAGGAGGTGCAGGGGTTTGAGTCTGTTTCAGGAAACCTTCCTCTGATCTTGATTTCCCTTCTCCTTAATCCTTGATGTATGGGAATTCTCTGTAGCTAATTGTGATGGCAGACTTTCATCCATTCTTATTTCCTATGTCTGGAGGTTGGTTCCTGACACTGAAAACAGATGCCCAAGCTAAACCCTGCTGCTTTAGGAGACAAAGGATATGAGGAGACATGAAGGCACAAGTGACTCACACCTCTTGTCATCATGTTTCTGTGTCTTGCCAAAAATCTGGAGGTGAGTATGTGCGCAGTCGTGTGTCCCCGGAGGTGATTTACATTGTTCCCGTACATCCCACAGTGTGACAGAATATCCAAATCTCCCTGGGAGTGAAACCCATATCTCTGAGCGTCAGATAGAAAATGGAAGCGTGGTGGCAGGAAATGTGCTTCCATTTCACATTGTAACAAAATTTGTTTCTAGCAGCAAATGCTAGGACCATTTGCCAACAAAGCTAATTTCCCCCCAGTTTCATTGCAAATCACTGGATGACTCCCTGGTACTCACAGATTTGTCCTATTTATAATGGCTTGATTCAGTCATCAGTCCTACAGTGGCTCCTTCTCAGGTACATTGGCTCTGTTTTTACTCATCTAATGCAGACGTGTGGAGATTGCAAACATTTTAAGTCAGGGCTGCACTTGCAAAAACAGGCCCCAACATTGCTGGTGGGATCTATAGCACTTTTCAGGTCCCGAAATGGGGCAGGAAGATTGCTCTCCCTCTCTTTGTTCATCCATTTCTATGACAAAGCCATTCAATATGTTTGTTCATTTGATCCTTGGCAACCACGACCTCATAGCAGTTGTTATCAAAGAACGTAATCAAGCATAATTATGGAAAGAACTGGTGCCATCAAATCAGAATGCATATCATGTTTACTTGCAAGTGTAACTCCCCCCAACAAAACACATATAATGTGGTTAATTAATAGGGATGTGCACGCCCAAAAATATCGTATCGTATCATTATCAGACTTTCGGACCAAAAAAATTATCGTCTCTGATTATATTGTAGGTGAACTGTATCGTATTTCTGATAATTATCGGAAATACGATGTTATATCGTTTCTCCATTTTGCCCTATAGACTCTAGAGTTGATTTTTGAGTCAGAAAGGCCTAAAACTTCTTAATTTTTCAAGTTACAGGTTTGAAACTTGGTCACAGTGCAGACTGAGTGTTGCTAGTTTTGTGTGCCAAATTTTAAAACAATCAGTGCAAGTGTTACTCAGAAGTAAGCTTTCAAATACACTGTTTCAGGTGGCTGAAATGTGGTCCTTTTTCAAGAGATGTCATCCAGTACTCATGGGCATCTCACAGATGGCCTTGAGGGGACTCATCTTCTGTGCTCAATTTCAGATGCACAGCTGCAGGCGTTACTCAGAAGTAAGCTCTCAACAACATGCACTGTTTCTGGTAATCCACTCCATGCTGCTGCTGCTGAGACTTTATATT
This sequence comes from Anniella stebbinsi, assembly GCA_029215795.1. Taxonomy (NCBI): domain Eukaryota; kingdom Metazoa; phylum Chordata; class Lepidosauria; order Squamata; family Anniellidae; genus Anniella; species Anniella stebbinsi. The sequence continues at coordinate 98,541,489 of JARDYH010000003.1, forward strand.
TTTATGAATACAATGAACTTTCAAAACCTGTGGATAAACCTAGGCAGTACCTTCCATATGCAGTCATAAAAGTAAAATGTGTTAATCAGAAGATGGTGAACTGCAGCTGCCTTTTCTCATTGGGGAATAGCATGGGTGTTACATTTATTTTAGAGCCAGTCTTAGCAGGCAGGGCCTCATTGGGCCAGGAGATATCCCAGGTAGTGAGGAAACCTGGAGGATCCCATCAAAACAACCCTCACGCACTGCCTTGACCTCATTGTGCTTGAAAACTGACCCAGGCTACCTCCACAAGAGAGGTTTAATGCTCTTTGAAGGCTCATTATAAATTTTACCTCCACACTAGCGGAGCGCAAAACGGGCGTAGAGGCGCGTTATCTCCCGGATTATGCGCATTATCGAATGCGCGTTAAATAGCGACTTTTATTTTGCTCCGGCCGTTAAAGCGCATTTTCGCCGTGTGAAAAAGCGATTATGCGCATTAACTTCTTGTAAAGCGCTTTTTGGACATCAATTAATGCGCTTCGCCACCTCTCGCTGCCTCCCGTGCAGAGGGATTAGGAGTAAATGCACGTCCGCGATAATGCGCATAATCGCCGAACCGGGCGCAAAAGCGCATCCTTGTGGAGGGGGCCCCAGTCTGCCTGGCATCCCCGTGCAGGCAGGTGGGCAATTCTTTGTGCCGGAGCTACACACATGGGCTGGAGCAGTGGCAAAGAAAAGTCACGTTCTAGGTAGGCACATTGGCAAATTAATATAAGTCATGTTCAGGGTAGAGGTAGGCACACTGCCAAATAAAAAGTCACGTTTGGGGTAGAAGTGGGCACATTGCCAAATAAAAAGTCATGTCCGGGGTAGAGGTAGGCACATTGCCTGGACCAGAGTCTCAAAAAAAAATGTGAGAGGTGGTCCAGGGAATGCTTCTGCAGTCCCTCACTAAAGTAGTCCCTCCAGACTGGAAACATTGGCTGGAGCAGTGTCTTTAAAAAAGAAATAAAATGTGTGAGAGGGAGAGACAGCCACCCTAGAACTGCCCCCAGCAGCAACAGCATCTCTCCTAGAGCCAGAACCTCCTTGCCCAAGGCATGCCTTAGAGCCGTGTTTCATACTGCTACAAAGTGAATGAAATTATTTATATTAATAACAATCCTTTGCAAACAGTTTGTGTGCTGCTTTGACCACAGATTGTGTGGTGTTATCCTGTCTGTAGCAGGCTACAGGACACACCAGCACACTCACAGTCAATCAAGCAAACACACACACACCCAGAGAGAGAGAGGGAGAGAAATATAACTTTTTTAAAATATTTGTTGTTGTTTTTTTAAAGAAAGTTAAACAGGGAAGAGGACAAAACACACTCCCTCAGTCACAGTACCCCCACTCATGCTAATCTAACCTTCAATCAAACCAACCAGAAAAAAAATATAACTCAAAGTCTCAAATACACTAGCAACACATAGCCAAACGAACCTGAGACACAAAGATGCAAGACTACAATGAATCTCTAACAATTCACCACCAAGTAACTATAAGACCCAGGAGCCAGGACAGAGCTCCAACAAAATCCACCCTTCTCTCCCCAACGCCTAACTCCCAACAGAGCTGGAACACCAAGTGTGGGGGTTTTATGCGGGGATATCCTTAGCCCTCCTCCAAAATTGTGATTGGAGCCTGCTGGAATCCTTGCTGCACGATTGGTCACTGTCTCAGCAAGCACACCACACCTTCTAGCTCCGTCCATGTGGCGGCAAAAGAGAAAGAGTCTTCCGATAAAACGATAACAAACGATAATTATCGTAGGATTTTTTGTCGTCTCCGATAATTATTGTAGGCTTTCCTATCGTATTGTTATCGTTAAACGCATGCACGACAAAGAGCATATCGTATCGTTATCATACATTTTAACGATACGATACTCATCCCTACTAATTAACATCAAGTTCCTGATTTATTCATCTCAAAATTGTCATCGTCATCATCAGTATTTGAAGAATCAACCTATAGCCAGGGGAAGTTGAATGGAGTGGTTACACAATCCTTATAACCTAGAGCTGAGTTGAAACTATTTACCTCATTTCATGTTGGATGCTTCAGGACAGAGGGGTCCTAACTCTAACAGACAGCAGGCTTTGAGCAGTTATTCCATTTCTTTTTTCTTCTTAAGATATTTTCCGGGGTAACAAAAAAGATGGAAGAAATGGTCAGAAAACATGGGAGGATGTAAAATTTTGTGAGTGAGGCAAAGTGATGTCACTATAAAAGCCTCGTCTGGGAGCACCCATTGAGGTAAATTTGGGGATCAGAAACATTAGTTATGAACACATTCTCACTGTTTTGATGTTGTTCTTCTCAATACCATTGTTGTTGTTGTTACTCCTCCTCCTCCTCCTCTTTTTCTTCTCTGACCTTAGCCTAATTTGCCAAACTACTATTCAGTCCTATTAGCTGTTGTGACCAGCATATTTTGTTTAACATTATGTAATGATGCTGTGTGTGACATGATGATGTCCATGAACACTTTTGAACAAAATCACTGGTGCTGCCCTAGCGCCGAGGGTGAAATGGCCATGTGGGCAAAGGAGGCTGAGGATAGTGAGAGCCATGAGAAAAAAAGAAAATTGCATTTAGATGAGGCGGCAGCAAGGCAACCATTTTTCTGATAGTTTGTTTGGCTGGGTTGAATGTAGTACTTTTGAAAAGCTTATTGAAATGGATGAATATTTTATACAGCCTTAAGCCGTCAAGAGAAGGTGCAATGCAGGGGGCAAAAAAGTACCTTTCAATATTCAAATAGCAAGAACAGAAATAATCCTAGATTTCCTAAATACTTTTGCAAATTGATCTCCCCTTTCACAGGGAATTTGGGATCAAAATTAATCCTCTTGCTAGAAAAAAAATCCCCCTTTAAAGATTAGATTAAGAATCCATTTAGGCAGTAATTAATACCGAGAGCATTAGAGAAGCAGGATCTCTTTCAGTGCATCAGTCTAATAAGACCTTTCCTAATAGAATTTGTTAATCCACTGTTTAATCACAGATCCCCCCCTTTGCATCCAGAAATATATTATTCCTTTTTCAAATCTGGAAAAGGATGGAGTCTTAAAGAAGGCATTGCATAAAAATCACTCCTAAAATGAATATGTTCTTTTTATTTCTCTTTTTGAGGACACTAATAGAAAATTCGTTGCTACCTCCATGGAAGATGTTTCTATCAATTTCTGTTAGTACAGTTGCAGGCACTATACTAGAGTGACCATATACAAAAGAAGGGAGGGCCCCTGCAACTTGAACTGTTGTGATGAAGAGGGAATTTCACCAGGAACTAATTGTGTACAAATGACACTGGCTGAAATTCCTTTTTCTCTACAACTGTTAAAGTTACATGAGCCCTGACTTGGATTTTATCTGGTCAGCCTATGTTAGCTTAATGGAGCCTCCATTAACAGACATTATATGCCTCTGAATGCTAGATGATGACGTCAAACCATGGGAAAACAGTGGCTAGTTTTCATCACCTCTATGCTCTGCTTATACGTTTTCCAGAGGCAACTCCTGGCCACTCTTGGGAACAGAATGCTGAACCAGATGGACATTGATCTGGTCCAGCAAATTCAGTTCTGTCCTTATTGTCCTGAGCAGGATGACCTTTAGGGGAAAAAATGGCCAGTATCCAACGGGGTTCATAAGGCCTTCATAGATTCCCTTGAACAAGTGGCCCCAACTGCTTGAGCAGTGGTGATGTAGTCTTCAGGGGCAACTTGAAATGAGCGGAAATGCTCATTTCTGGAAGGAGGCAGGTCATCAAAGCTCATCCTACCTTATTCCAGAAATAAGCATTTCCACTCGTTTCAGGGCTTCCTCTAGGAAGTGCGAAGTCTCCCTTGTGCAAGCAGTGGGTCCCTCCTGTGCAACGCAATCAGCAGGACCCATTGCTTGTGGAAGGGAATTGGCCAGGAGAAGGGGAATCAGCTGGGTCATAAGAGTCCCATTGCATACTGACCATCTCCTGCTTCAATGGGCTGCCCGAAAGGCTAGTTTACAGTAACTCAAGAGAACTCTGTTCCTCAATAAGCAAAGATGGCCCTCACCTGACTGACTGACTTCAGCAACAAAGGCTGGTGCTCGTGCCGTTAGTTTTGCTGCTGTTTGGAGTTGGGGGGGTATTTCTCCTCTGCTTGGCCATAATATTGCTTATTATTGGATTGTTTAATCTTTGTGTCTATTGATAAATGTGAGATGTTTTGACCACTATATTTTGCATGTGTAAGATTCTCTGATGTGGCTATAAGGTGCTTTGAGCATGGTTTTACCATGGAAACATGGCATAGGAATAAACTGAGGAGGAGAAGAAGGCGGCTTGCAGGGGGTGCAATCTATTAGAACAAAACCCCAAATCCTGTGCCGAATCAGGCTACTTCGGAGAGATTTGGGGCTCATCCAAAGAATGCATAAGGAAAGCCATGCTGAATCAGACCAGAGGCCTCTCCAGCATTCTGTTCCCAATCAGGTGGGAAGCTCACAAGCAGGACGTGAGTTCAATGCCACTCTCTTGTCCAGTTCCCAGCAGGCATCCTCTGTGACCTCCTGAACTGAATCAGGCTGGTGCACTGCAGGGGTATCTCCTGGCCCAATGAGGCCCTACCCCTCAATCCTTTTATTATTTCAATTGTCCTTACATGCGCATGGCCTAGTCTAGAGACAAGGCAGCAGTTCTATGGCAGCGAATACATCCACTCACTGTGCCATGCACACATAGGCGCTAGTGGGATCCTGCCAGTTGGCGCACCGCAGGGGTATCTCCTGGTCCAATGAGGCCCTGCCTGCTAAGGCTGGCTGAAACAACTGTTACGCCCATGCCACTCCCCTAACCCCCAATCCTTTTATTATTTCATTTGTACTTAGACATGCATGGCTTAATCTCTTGAGGCAGCAATAGTTCTGCTACTGCGGTGGAATGTGGCCGTTGTCCACTCACTGTGCCAGGCGTAGGCGCTAATGGGATCTTCCAGGTTTCCGCGCTTCCTGCTGGGTATCTCCTGGCCCAATGAGGCCCTGCCTGCTAAGGCTGGCTCTAAAATAATAACTGTTATGCCCGTACTATTCCCCTACCCCCCAATCCTTTTAATTTATAAACATGAGTGGATGAGACAAGGCAGCAGCAGTTCACACATTTTACTTTTATGACTGCATATGGAAGGCACTGCTGCCTAGGTTTATCCATAGGTTTTGAATGTTCACTGTATTCATAAAAATATACCTAACTCACGTGACTTTTATTTGTCAAAGTGCCTAACCCCAACGTGAGTTTCCTTTTATTTGGCAAAGTGCCACCTTCTTCCCCGAACAAACGTGACTTTTATTTGCCAAAGTGCCTACCCCAAACGTGAGTTTTCTTTTATTTGCCAAAGTGCCTACCTGTGGTACCCCGTCTTCTATGAACTGGGCTATGTGCCTACCTCTATCCCAAACGTGACTTTTATTTGCCTCTGCTCCAGCCAATGTGTGCAGCTCTGGCATGAAGAAATGCCCACCACCACCACTGCCTGCACGGGGATGGCGGGCAGACTGGGTCATTTTCTACTGCGGTGGAGGGCAGCCATCCACTCACTGTGCCAGGCATAGGCGCTAGTGGGATCTTCCAGGTTTCTTCGCTTCCTTCTGCTGGGTATCTCCTCTCCTGGCCCAATGAGGCCCTGGCTGCTAAGGCTATATATGTTACGCCCATGCTATTCCCCTACCCCCCACTCCATATGACTGCATATGGAAGGCACTGCCAGGTTTATCCACAGGTTTGGAAAGTTCATTGTATTCCATCCAGGAATGCATCCACTCACTCTCACTGTGCCACGCACGCACGCATAGGCACATTCCCTCCGCTCCAGCCAAAGAGCCAACCTCTATCCTGAACGTGACTTTTCTTTTATTTGCCAACGTGCCTACCTCAACCCAGAAGGGGACTTTTCATTTATTTGCCAAAGTGCCTACCTCAACCCAGAAGGGGACTTTTATTTGCCAAAGTGCCTACCTCTATCCTGAACGTGAGTTTTTATTTGCCTCTGCTCCAGCCAATGTTGTGCGCAGCTGTGGCATGAAGAAATGCCAACCTGCCTGCATGGCGATGAGGTCAAGGTGGTGCGTGATGGTTGTTTTGATGGCATTCTCACAGTTGTAAAAGCAGCACATGATATGCTTCTGCTGGGATCCTCCAGGTTGCCCACTGCAGGAGTATCTCTCTTGGACCAATGAGGCCTTGCCAGGCTATGGCTGGCTAAAATAAGTTAAATACCTGTAACACCCGTGCTATTTCCCTACCCCCCAATCCTTTCATTATTTCATTTGACATGCGTGGCCTAATCAATGAGACAAGGCAGCAGCAGTTCACCATCTTCTGATTAACACATTTTACTTTTATGCATATGGAAGGCACTGCCTGCCTACTAGGTAGGTTTATCCACAGGTTTGGAAAGTTCATTCATTGTATGTATTATTCATATAATATCTATAAGTCTCAGCAGCAGCAGCATGTACATGCAGTGCATTACTAGAAACAGTGCATGTTGTTACTTCCGAGTAATGCCTGCAGCTGTGCATCTGAAATTGGGCACAGATGAGTCCCCTGAAGGCCATCTGTGAGATGCCCATGACAAGAATATTGGACGTGGACGACATCTCTTGAAAAAGGACCACATTTCAGCCACCTGAAACGGTGTATTCGAAAGCTTACTTCTGAGTAACGCTTGCACCTATTGTTCTGTAATTTGGGACACATGACTAGCAACACTCAGTCTGCACTGTGATGAAGTTTCAAACCTGTAACTTGGAAAATTAAGAAGTTTTAGGCCTTTCAGACTCAAAAGCAATTCTCTCTAGGGCAAAATGTAGAAACAATATTATATCGTATTTCTGATATTTATCGGAAATCCGATATGATACGATATGATATGGACCACCTACGATATTATCGGAGACTATATTTTTTTTGATCCGAAATTCCGATAATGATACACTATGATAATTTCGGGCGGGCACATTCCTAGATTTAATCCTTTCTTTCCCTAATGAAATCCTGAGGAAACTCTCTTTTCTGAAGATAGTATTTGCATTGGGAGGAAATCCCTGATGAGCAATAATTAGCACTAATGGGGGATTTCCTCCCAAAGCAAATACCAGCACCAGAAGTAGGATTTTCCTCAGGACCTCAGCAGGGGAAGAAAGGGTTAACCCCTCTCCATAGCTACTCTGAACCCATTGATTATTACTCCCCTCCTCCCAGCACACAGACACACCCTGATGCTTGCTGGGGATGGTGGGCGTTGTAATCGAACACATCTGGATGGAAGCCTGAACTAGACTGTTATCTGTTCAGAAGTGATTGTGGAGGGAGAGAGGGATTCAGGAGAGGCAAAGGACAAGAAGCCATTGCAATATGCACCAGGCCTACCCCACCATTATGACATGGCAGCAGCCACATCTCCAAGGTAATGCAGGGCCATCCAAACAGACCCAGGAGAATGGGAGAGGAATTGTGTGTTTTTAGACACCAAGGAGAGCACATTTGAGGGAGGGCAAACCAACACCAAGCCCAGCGGGAAGAGAAGTTGCCAAATGCCACCAAATAATAAAAATAAAAATCCCTCTGATCTGGGACCCTGAACGCAATCACAACAACCCACAACAGTGATACTACACAGATGGAGTGGAAGAAAGCACTGCTTACCGATTCCATGCCTTTGAAGAAAACAGAAGAAAAGATCTTCCCAAATTATATTCACATTTTAAAGAAATGGGTATAAATAACAATACCTGTTGGATAACCATAAATGTTGCCATAAATGGGTCTGAGGAGATAAACTGTGTAATAATTCCAGTCGATCGCCTATTGATCCACTTAATCCAGGTTCAAATCCATACTTGGAAACTGCAACTCTGGTTAGGGTACATTCCATTGAATGCCAGTTCTTCTATAACTATTGCCAGATGAAAATAATCTGTTATTTTTCACCTTGTCAAACAAGCAGTAGAAGGTCAAAAGTTATGTACAGCCACACCAGCTGCTGTAATTCCACCTTTCGATTCAAAGACAGATTGGAGTTCAGCAATGCACATTTTACCTCACAGTACAGAACGTTTTTGACAAATCTGTTCTTAGTGTAGTGGTCCACAGCTTTTTCTACTCCACAAGGTCTCTGGCTGTTTCTCTGCTTAGGTTACTTGGAAGATTTATATTTAGCATAGGGTCCTTTTAAACTCATGAGTTACAGCACAGATATATAAAGATCCTTTTTCAAAAAATCAGAACTGCAGAATACAGAATACAGAATTCTTCCACCCCTCCACAGAGCTGACCTGAGGCGAATTGTGAATTCTTCCATTCTACTGAGTGCTGAAAGCAAAGGTGGAGATTTGGGGTTTTATTTTTTATTTTTCAAGCCCCTTTCTTTTTATTTTCCTCATGGAGCACAGGATAGATGGATGCTAATCCTACACTTTCATTCTCATCTTCTGCATTTTCACAATAGCAGTAACCTATTTTTGTCATGTCCTGAAGGACTCCCAGGTACATACTGGGTCTCTGTTTTCCTTTGTAGAATTGGTGGCAACCAGCTGTTTGCTTTCTTTTAAAATATTTGTTATATTGTCTTATCTAAATAGAGCTTGGGTCAAAGAAGCTATTTAGCTCCAGGGTATTTTTATGTTAAGCTTTGTTATGCAATGGATAATGTTGAAAATAGAGGTTTCCTTAGCCCTTTCCAAATTTCCCCAGGGATTTCAAAAGTAGAGCGATCCACAACCTGAACACATCAAAGTATATTAAAATTGTTTCTCCTTAGTATTAGGTCTTTCCTGGAATGTAGGTAGTTATAGAGAAAATGTCAGCTGTTCCATTTCTACGTGTTAGGAGGAAGTTGTTAAACACATAAAACTGGAGGCCAGTTTTAAAAGACAGCAAACAATTGCCATCAACATTTTCAAAGAATGAAGATTCCACATAATGTTTGGGGCACCTAAGGAGTGAACTACAGACTTTTCAGACTTTGGTTGCACCAAAGCTGATTTCAGGAAAGTTACTGGTAAAAACAAAAAAAAAAATAGATTACCGATCACACCATAAATTCTTCATATTTTTGACTGGGGAAAAAAGCAAGTAGTACTTATCCTCTGGTGGAGAACGTGTACACACACACACACACACACTTCATGTTCATCCAGCCTGCGCAGTATTTGGGTACCTAGTTGCTGACTGAAGCATGCTTCTAATGGGAATTTTTCAACACGCTCAATTCCAGGTGGAACAAACAGCTACAGTAATTGGTGATGCTGGGAGAAGAAAAGGGACAGAGTTAGAGCAGTAGCACTCTTAGAAGAAGCATCTTAGAAGAAGCATGGCACCACTCCAATCTTTTTTTTAGTGCTCTACTGCACACGACTGCATACCCCACCATAACAACAACAGCCGCTTTATCATATTGGGGCGTTGCTTTTTCCCCACAGCAAATTTAATTGCTATATATCAGGACTTCCCTTTAGGTGTTATTTTTTTTGGCTAAGGTTATAGAGTAGATACTGGCAAGTCAGCTATGGGAAGAAAATGGTTATCAAGATGGATTGCCCACTGCCCAAGTCAGGCTGGTGAATACATGGGAGAGGGCCTTCTCAGTGGTGACCCTGCACCACTGGAATCAGCTTCCATCAGGCATTCATCAAGCCTCTTCTTTGCAAATTTTCAGGAAACCTCTGAAGACCCACCTGTTCTTGCTGACCTTCCCATAATGCCTTAGCTGCTAGTTTTATTGATAAGTTCTACTTTTATTTATTTTGATCAGTAATCGCTATGCTTACTTATTGATTTTTATTGTGTCAATTTATCTTATACAGCACCATGAGAGGGTTTTATTCTTCAAGACAGCATAAAAATCTGTCACTAGGGCCAGATCTACACCAAGCAGGATATAGCAGAATGAAAGCGGTATATAAAAGGCAGGAGCCACACCAAGCAGGATATAGCTGAATCTGGTCCATGTTAATGGGCCCCAACAGTTGTCAGTGCACTTCAATATCGCTATAAAGCAGTAATGTGGCTCCTGCCTTTTATATATACAGCTTTCATACCGCTATATCCTGCTTGGTGTAGATCTGTCGCTCTCTTAAAGTGAGCAAGTTCAGATCTTTTATGGGCGCTCACTTCCTCCAGCTACTGTTACTCAGCTGGGCTTGCACTTCGTGTTCCTCTCCTGATTTTCTTCATCAATCTGCAGTCACGTTGTGTATGCCGAAAAAACTTGCCTCGTCAAACCAGGCCTTCTGAGGATGAGATAGGCCTCCTCCACACGGGGCGTTTAATGAGCCTTGAAGGCTCATTATAAATTTTACCTACACACGAGCGGAGCGCAAAACGGGCGTACAGGCGCGTTATCTCCCCGATAATGCGCATTTTCGAACGCGCGTTAAATAGCGACTTTTATTTTGCTCCTGCCGTTAAAGCGCATTTTCGCTGTGTGAACAAGCGATTATGCGCATTAACTACCTGGAAAGCGCTTTTTGGGCATCTTTTAATGCGCTTCGCCGCTTCTCGCCGCCTCCCGTGCAGAGGGATTAGGAGTAAATGCGCCTCCGCGATAATGCGCATAATCGCGGAACCAGGCGCAAAGGCGCATTCTTGTGGAGGGGGCCAAAGCAGCAGTCCTTATTTGAGTGGGAGTTGGGGGGGGCACTGAGGAACTTCCTCTTTCTTGCCTTCCATGTCTAGGGACCCTGGCAAAGAGGGTGGTAGTTGGGGGAGCAGAAGATGGGATAGAGGATCTAAGGAAAGAGTGCAGAACCTCAGGCCTAGGGTCCCCAACCCAGCCCTGTGGGGTTCCCCAGATGATTACACCCCCTTCCCCCAGCTTCCCCCTTTCCCCCCTGACAACTGACTGGTGGTTTTCTGGCTATTGCGCTATTTTTCTCCCATCCTCAAAGGTTGAAATGCCTCTCCTAAGGTTTAGTTTCTGGCAGTAAGACCTTTTAAGTTAAAATATGCTATTTGGGGTATTTTGGCCCCACCCTTTTTGCCTTGGGCTCTTGCTCTTGCCAGGCAAAATTTGAAGTGTATTTTCTCGAGCATAGTTAAAACAACGCCTTATTCCTCTGACAGCTGAGTAGTAATTAAATGTCATCATGGGAACTGATACTGATCTCTGGAGTGTTAGGAGAAATCCTCATTGCTGCTTAGAAGCAGCAAATGGCTGTAGGAGGAGATGCGCTCATTCCCAACCAAAGTGCCTAAGAGCATCACGAGACAAGTGTTTTATCACATGCTCATTACTGGCCACTTACAGATGTTCATGGAGTCCTTTGGATGATGCTGTCCGCCTCCTGTGTATCTCCCACCCCTTCTGCTCTATTTTCCGGGACAAAATAAGACCTGGTAAATCGGTTTTCTTTTTATTGAAGCAAAACTTGCTGCCATTTTTCCTGCAGGAAAAGCAGTGCGGTAAAACTGCCTACTGAATAGGCCACATTGTCATTGCTGCTTCCTCTTTCTTCCCCGTGTGAAGAAAGAGGAAGCTGCTCATCCTTATTGTGGGACGGAAAAGCGACGGTAGGGAAACCTGATTCCTTCACCCCCATTCTCACTCCTCTGATTCACTGGAAGAAGAGCTGCTGAATATCAAGATGGAGACAGACTCAAGGAAGAGCTAATAGGATTGCCAGAATGTTGGGATGGCTGGTGCTATGGAGGCCTTTCGTATTCCAACGCAAACAATCTGCAACTCATTTGTGGAAAGGGATACAATATGTTAGCTACTGGAGCAAGACTAATGGCAGGGAAGAAAAAGTCCCATGTCTTGCTCGAGCTGATAAAATGTTGCTCCTTAGACAATACGTTCTTCCTTGTGAAAAAGGAAAGTGGATATTAAAGCTGTAGTTGATTTGCTCCCCAAAACTCTCCTCTGAATTTTGATGCTGAATTTTCTGAGTACTCAATATTTTCTCAAACATTCAACAAATACTTAACCCCTGTATTTGACACCCTACGCTATTTGATGCTATTTGGCAGTTGACATGTAGTCGTTGTTTTGTATTTGATAGTATTTCATAGCTGGCATACAATGGTAATGAATTGGACAGGATTTGATCATGGACAAGCAATGAAATTTAGCCTCTGAAAGTATTTTATGGTATAGCATTTAATATTTAGCAGTTGTCATGAAATGGAACTAAGTATTTGACTCTATTTGGTCCAGTAAGTGACAGGTTTGGATCGCAAGATGTCTAGCACAAACACCCTCCTGGTTGCATGGGTGGGCAGAACTGTTTCCCCTCTCCAAAGCTGCGACTTGCATTTCAAGGGAAGCGTAAACATTGTTTCCAATGAGGGATTTCCTCCCAATGCAAATAGCAGCTTCAGAGGAGGGATTTTCCTCAGAGCACAGCAGGAGAGGATATGGCTTATTGCCCCATCCAGGTGGGCTTGAACCCCAATAATTTCTGGCCCACCTGCCAGATGCACTTCATATTTTTAAAATATGTGTCCTGGATTGGTGAGTTAAGCTTTATGAAAAGAAAGCAAAAAACCCAGTCCAAAGTCCTAGGCTGGAGCAGAGAATAAAAAAAAAAAATCATCATTCCGATCGGAACTGGTAGCGTTTGGTGAGAGTTACTGGAATTATGCCAGACAAAATGTCGGACAAGCAGCAGCAAGCCGACAAGACAGGGAAATCCCCTGTCCATTCTGGAAATACTAAAGGCACAGCTTCTAAAGACGCAGGTGCAGTACCAAAACCAGCCAGAGAGAGGCAAGTAGAGTCCTCAGAGGATTTATTTAGCAAAATTCAGAAGATGATGGAGACTGCTTTATTTAAGCAGGAGGAAAGGATAATGCAAAGGATTAAGGACTCACAGAAGGATTTTATAGTGGACCTTCAAACTGTGGTGGATAATATGGATAGAATGGAGATGAATATGAAGAAGCAGCAGGAAAATACCAAGAAACATGGGGACCAACTGACAGAGATGGATTTACGATTAATTGCTTTGGAAGATCAGGACAGGAGGGTTAATATTCGAATTAGATCTTTTGGGGAAAGAGATGGAGAGACTCCTAAGGATTTAAGAGTTATAATTTTGGATTGGATCAGGGAAATTGAAACTCAAGAAATTTGGGCGATGCAGGACATTGAGAGGGTTCATAGAGTTGGTTTTAAGAAGAAAGGACTTCTCCCAAGAGATATAATTGTTAAATTTGCTAATTATTACAAGAAAGAAAAGTTGATGCAAGCAATTAGACGTCAAGCCCAGCTGATGATACAAACAACATCAATTGAGGTTTATCAAGATTTATGCCCTCAAACGGTGCAGTGGAGGAAGAGTGTTAGACTGTGTACAGTGGCTTTGTGGAAGAGATTGATAACATATAGTTGGGGATATCCAGTTTTTTTGAGATTTATGTGGAAAGGGAAGCAACATAGAATAACATCGTGTGAGCAAGGGATGGAGCTTCTGGAAAAGTTGGGCTTAGTGGATCCCATGGCTGCTGGAGAAACAAAGCAGGATGCTGCTGCTGGAGGGGGAGTTGGTCCTGATTATCCACAGGAGGAAGGAGCCGTGGGTGGAACCCGTCAATGAAGAAATAATATTGTAATAGGGATAAGAAAAGATTATATGAGAGGGGAGGGTCGGGTTTCTGTTCTGGAATGCTGGATTGCTTCTCCCCCCCCCCCCCCGAAGAGTTCTAAGAATAATTGGGGCCATTGCCCAGGAAGGCCTGGTGAGGAGGGGGGTGAAGTTGGGGGGTAAATGTGGGTGGGTGGGTGAGGGAGGGGGGTATGTGTATCACAGAGGGAGACCAATATAGAGATGTGTTGGAAAGAGAGAGATGGATAATAAATTAAGGGTTGCAACTTTAAATGTTAAAGGGCTAGGAACTGTTATTAAAAGGAAGAGAATAGAAATGATATTAAAAATAGAGAAAGCTGATGTAATTTTTTTGCAGGAAACTCATCAAACAAAGAAGGGTGTAAATGAGCTTCGGATGAGGGAGGTGGGCGTTTACGAAAAGTCTTTTGGTACTTCTAAAGCGAGAGGTGTAGCGATTATAATCTCAAAAAAATGTGGCATTACTATACAAAGGGTGAAGAAGGATGAAGCGGGAAGGTTTCTGATTATTTCCTGCAGGGTAGGGGAGGAGGAATATGTATTGATTAATGTATATGCTCCAAATGGGAAACAGATGGAATTTTTTGATGAAGTTTTTAATGCAGTGGGAGAAGTAGGTAAAAAGAATATTGTGATGGCAGGTGACTTTAATATGGTATTAGACAAAGGGAAAGATAGGGATAATATATTAAGAGTTCTCAAGAGTGGTGGGAGGACGGGATTAAGCAAATTAATGGAGAGAAAAGAATTAATTGATGTTTGGAGAGTATTAAAAGGGGAGGAAAGGAAATACACTTTCTACTCACCAAGGTTTAAGAGTTATTCCAGGATTGATTATATTTTTGTGTCAAAAAATATGTTGTCTAAACTTATAGATTGTGCTATAGGGGTAATTAAAGTCACAGATCATGCATTAATGACGTTGGATCTTAAAATGAAGAAGGATTACAAACAAGTTCAGAGATGGAGAATCAATACAAGGTTACTAAATGATAAAAATATAGTGGAGAATATTAAAAAAGAAATGCAGGAAATATGGGAAATTAACGAAAAGGACATAAACTCGCAGGGTTTAATATGGGACACTATGAAGGCTGTAGTAAGAGGGATATGTATCAGGGAAATGTGTACCCTAAGAAAACAACAAGAGGCTCAAAAGAAAAAGATTGAAAAGGAGGTAAGGGGCCTAGAGGACAAGCTAAGAGAGACAAAAGATAAACGCCTATTTGCCCAAATCCAAGCTAAGAAAAAAGAATTAGAGAGAGAAGAGTTAGAACAAGTCCAGAGGGATTTGCTATATTTAAAGAGGGAATTTTTTGAATATAGTAATAAAAATTCAAAGATGCTGGCTAGGTCCACTCAGTCCAAAAAGGCTAAGAGTATGATAGGGACAATTAGAGACAAGACAGGGAAAAATTGTAATTTAATGAAGGATAAATTAAATATATTTCAGGAATTTTATAAATAATTATATACATCAGATATGGGATCACAGGTTAAAATATTGGAATATGTAGAGAGGAATTGGAAAATAAGATTACAGGGGCAAGACAGGGATTATATGGAAGGTTTAGTTACTGAGAAAGAAATAGAAGGAATTATAGTTAAATTAAAAGGAGGGAAATCTCCGGGATTGGATGGTTTGGGGCCGGATTATTATAAAGTTTTTAAAGGAATTTTACTACCAAGATTAAAAAAATTATTTAATAGTATAATAGAAGGGGGAAAGACCCCCCCATCATGGGATCATTCCTTGATCATATTAATTCCGAAACCAGGAAAGGATTTGACTGACCCAGCATCTTATAGACCAATATCTTTAATAAATCAAGATTCAAAATTTTTTACAGCAATAATGGCAAAAAGGATGAGTACGTTTATACATAAGTATATTAGAAAGGATCAATGTGGATTTATCCCAGGAAGGCAAATGCCTAATTTAATAGGAAGAGTTTTAAATATAATTAATATTATTAAAAAAAGGAATTTAAAAGCGGGATTATTAGCATTGGATATATTCAAAGCCTTTGATTGCGTGGAATGGCCAGCACTTAAATTAATTTTGAAAACATTTGGGCTTGGAGTGAAATTTATGGGAGTGATGGATCAACTGTATAAAAATAATAAAGCAGAAATAATGGTTAATGATGGGTTAATGCAACAGATTACACTAGCCCGAGGAACAAGACAAGGTTGCCCACTTTCACCGATATTATTTGCGATAGTAATAGAAATTTTGGCAAATGTTATAAGGGAGGATTCAAGATTGAAGGGGATAGGAGGGAAGGAGAAGATTAAAATAAATATGTTTGCGGATGATACATTACTGACATTAGAAGACCCCCTGAAGGAGGGGGACCTGATTAAGAAACATTTGAGAGAATTTGGGGAGGTCACAGGTCTACAAGTTAATTGGGGGAAGTCAGAAATGATGTAATTCAATTATAACAAAGAGGAGATGGAGGAAGGTAAAGTTAAGTTAGGTCTTAGGCTTAAAAATATAGTACGTTATTTAGGAGTTAATATTGCAAAAGATTTAGACAGGTTAGAAGAAATTAATTTTGTAAGTTTGAAAAAACAGGTAGGGGAAAAGTTAGAGGCATATAGGAAATTAAAACATTCTTGGTTTGGTAGAATAGCGGTTATAAAAATGAAGATATTACCCAAGATTAATTTTTTGTTTAGAATGCTACCGATTAAAATATCGGATGTAGAGTTAAAGAGTTGGCAAAATATGATTAATGCTTATTGCAATGGAGATAAGAGAGCTAGGATTAATAAAGGGCTATGGTATTAGACACAAAAGAAAGGAGGTTTGGGACTTCCAAACATAAAGAATTATTACAGTGCTAATCAGTTAAGATATGTTATAAATAGTATATTAGGGGAGGAAGATTTAGAATGGTTAGAAACGCAAACAGGGGAACCAGATTTCAAATTGCAAAATTTTTTTTTTAATAATAAAATCCAAAAGAAAGATTTGAGGGGACTGGACAACCCGTTGCTGAAAAACATTCTAGAGATCTGGGAGAAAGTTAAAGGGAGTTTAATACCAGGAGACTCTCCACTCGTCCCAGTGGTAGTTGTGAGAAATTTCCCAAGGAATTTAAAAGTAGAATTGGAAGGAAGTTTGAAGGGTCAGGAAATTATTAAGTTAAGGAATTGGATGGAAAGAATGACAGATAAGGAGCAAAGTAGAGAGTTGGTAAAAGGACGAAAGATAGCTTGGTTCAAATGTTTACAATTGGAAAAATGGACACAGGAATGGAAAAAGATGAATAAGAAGTGTAGAAATAATACAAGATTTGAAGATTTAATTGAATCAAGAGGAAAGAAGGAAGTAATTAAAGCTAGAAAAGGTCTAACTAGCGAAATATATAAAATCCTGACAGAGGAAGCTGAATATAGAGATTCGCTTAAAATGATTTGGGAAGATGACTTAAAAGAACAAATTAATGAACATAACTGGGGGAAGATATGGGATGCAAGAATGTTAAAGCTTTTGTCGATTAGAATTAAGGAGAATTATTATAAAATAGTATGGAGATGGTATTTAACGCCGGTAAGATTTCATCAGATAGATAAAAAAGTGTCCAAGAATTGTTGGAGGAGATGTCAGGAGGTTGGAACGTATTTCCATATGTGGTGGAGCTGTAAACATGTACAAAAATTTTGGGAAAGGGTGTTTAAAGAAATAAGTTATATAATTGGAAGTAATTTGGAATTAAACCCAAAGCTGGCTCTACTAGCAATATGGGAAAAAGGTATGGAGAATATAAATAAGAGAGAATTAATAAACCACCTCCTGGCTCCCGCCAGAATAATGATTGCTAAAAACTGGAAAGGGCAAGGGATATATACTATAGAAGAATGGTATAAAGAAATATGGGACATGGCACTTAATGATAAGCTAACGTGTAAAATGAAAATAAAGAGGGGAATGTCCAGTAAGAATGATTTTGGAGATATATGGAGTTTATTTTTGGAATATGTATTAAGAACGGGGAAGGGGCAAATGCCTTCAAAAGAGTCTTTACATTTTTGGAAAGAAGAATAATGTATAATCGAAGGTCTCCTGGGGGGAGGGGAGCACGGGGGTATGCGGTATGTATTGTATTTTATTTTATGTTGTTTAGGTTTATGTTGTATTATGTTATGTTGAAAAATAATAAAAAAAATATTAAAAAAAATATGTGTCCGATAAATGCAAAATAATAATAATAATAATAATAATAATAATAATAATAATAATAATAATAATATGCATTTAGTGTCACGTCTGTCTTGGCTCGAAAGCTTCAGCTCTTATCGTATCTAAGGAATGATCCTTAGCAGTGTTGGCTCCAGGTTCTTGATGGCCCTTGGGTAAGACACCCTCAATGGGCCCTCTCCCTCAGTGAGTCCCCTCCCTCAGTGAGTCTGCCTTCTCACCACCCTTGTCACCCGCTGGTCTTGCTCCTCCTCACCTTTCTTATCATGGCTACCACTTGCTTGCTTAACAGTCAGTGAGCCAGCAGGCAAGGGCATCTACTGCTCCTCCTCCTTACCAACACCACTGACTGGGCCAGAATGAGAGGCAGGGGAACAAGCAGGTTGCAATGGTGAAGAAGAGGAGCAACTGGGGTGGGGGGTGGGGCTTGTTGATGGGCTCCCGCCAAGGTGTGGACCAATGGCCGTTATTCTTAGCATAATAAATCTATACATCTTGCACCTTCTATATTTAATGGCTGATGCAACCAATGTGTAATGAGATTACAGAACTGTTTGCTCATTGTTCGCTTGGCCCATGGGATGCAGAGGAACATCCCTTGAGCTCAAATGCATGACCCAGAGCCCTGATCCCAAATTATTCCATGACTGCTTGGTTTTTCTTCTTGGATCAAAGACATTGGGAAATGCTCTCATAGATCTCCCCCATCACATCTAGGATGGACCTCATTCCTTTCTTAGCTTCCTTTGCTTCCCTTGACTTCCTAACTTCTCAGGTTCTGCCTCCTTCTGTCCTAGAACCTGTCTTTTCTGCCTTCTGAGCCACCTGACAATTAGAGTAGCTCAGCCAATGGCAGCAGAGAACCTTAGGATCAAAGCAAACAATGGCAGCTTGAGAACCTATGCCCACCCTGCCCTTCTATAAGATGAAGGGCATTCAGCCAATCACCATTAGAGGCTTTACCCCATCCTAAGTATATTACAATTAACTAGATCAACCTTCCCCAACCTGGTGCCTGCCAAATGTTTTGGACTTCAACTCCCAGCATCCCTGACTATGGCCCATGCTGACTGGGGCTGATGGGAGTTAAAGCCCTACATCTGGAGAGGACCAGGTTAGGGAAAGCTGTACTACACATTAATGAGGGCTGAAATCTCTTATCAACACTGCAATGTGGTGAGAGACTGGTCATCTTTCAAGAAAAGGGGGGAATTATTGACTTCCTATAAAAAAGATAGATAAACGTTCTTGTGCAAAATCGTTAAGTCAATTGTGCTTCTGTTTATATTACAGAAGGATGTTTACGGTCTTCTCAGCTTCCCTGTGGGTTTTGAAAGAAAATGATGGTAGGGTAATCCTTTTCCTCATGGGTCAGGGAGAGTTCAGTACTATGGCAGGAAGTGCGTTTTCTGTTTACGCATAGCACCAGAAATTATGCATCTCTGACAAGCCCGTTTTTTTAAAACAGGCAATATTTAATTTCAAAGAAAAACAACTTGAAAGCTCTTCTAGTCTTCCCCCTCTTCCAAGAAAATAGTCTCTTTTTCATTTTGTTAAGGCTATTCTGGAGCCTTCGGTGACCATATCAAGATCCTATCCTGGTATGTATTCTTCAACTCATGGTCCCTACTGTCAATTAATGGAGCTGGAACTGAGATTATGCCAGGAGTCAGAGTGATCCTGGAGAAAAATAAGTTATGCTATCACCAGTTAAAGTGCCACCACTGTCCCCTCAAAGGAAGAAGCAAGATAGCCCTAGTGTAGGACAAGTCTGTGGAGAGGACAATATTCCAGAAAGGAAAAGAGATGAGGGGGCTGCCTAGTTGCTCTGAAAGCGCTACAGTGAGTGGGTAGTGGCACTGTGTGGGTTATATGATGGCCCTTTTCACACCAGGCATGTGGTCTGGGTTGGCCCCCGGCTGCTCCCTGTGAGTTCAAATGATGCACAGGGAGTCCCAGTGGTGGTGGGGTGGTGGGGTGGTGGGTGTAGTGTTTGTGATAGGCCCATTCTTTGAGCCAGGCCAGGATTTATGAATGACCTGCAATTAAGCACAGATAATCCATTCCAGGTTTTGTAGCAGGCTGGCAATGCAAAGGCCAGTCTGCCTGTAGCTGCCTGCAAAGAAGGAGCACTACAATAAATGTCTACCACCTAAGTTTTGTGTGGAACCAGATTCCTACTTCCAAGGGTCCCAGGTCTGTGGACACAACAGCGGGCATGGGATTTTTCTGGGAAACGCATCTTTTGCGGTCCTGGGAAGTTCCCGGGACTGCAGAGGATGTGCCTGCCTGCCTGTCCCAAGTGCTGCCGCTCTTATGCATGAGTAAGAACAGCAGCAAAATGGGCCATGCAGCTCAGTGCCCATCAGGGGAGGGGGGAAAGGACACCCACCACCCCCAGGATGGTGGGGGGAGCGCTCCCTGATTTCGCACACATTTTTTTTAACTTATCTTGTCGCTGGAGCACAACTGTGCTCTTCTCAGTTGGAAAAAAAAACACAAAATGGCGGGCACGACGGTGCAACAGCCCAGGAGCTGCCTGGGTCGTCACACTGGTGATGTGTGTTCACCACGATGATCCCAGAAGTGGCTATTTCCAGGATCGCTGAGCCTCCGGCCCTCTACACCCCATGGTGTAGAAATGTCCAATGGTGCAGCCACCTCACAGCCATTGTGGGGCTTTCCTGTGAAGCTGTGAGTTAACTTACCCTGACATTTTCGCCAGAGTGAGGCGAATACGGCACATTCCCTGTCTAACCACGCTCTGGCATTGCGGCAGAGGCGTTACTGGGTGGATGGCGATCCCTGATTGGTCGCCATCTGCCAAGCAGAGGGCAGGGGGTGGCACGGTGGGCCAAATGGCCACTGCAAACCCTGAGCTTTCTCTGTGTTGGGATTAGCCGTCGCCATCCTGCAGCAGAGAAAGCACTTTTTTAAAAAAAAATCGTCAGCAACCTGGTGCCGACTAGAGAACTGGGTGGGTTGAACACACCTTTACTGATTCACTTGGCTTTCTTGGGGGAGCCTGTACTCCCACTGGCCCATTCAAAGTGTCTTGAGGAGAATGGAAGTCCAAGGAGATCTGTTGCTTTATTTGTTGGTTTTCTTTTCACCAAATGTGGTTTTAAGAAAGATGTCAGAGATACCATATTTTATTCTTCTCCTATTGATGGTGTTGACTAATGTCCCAATCCACAGATCCATTGGCACAGCCGTGAGCTACACAAATGCAACCGTGCTCATGGGAATGGTGCTGAGTTGGGGCGTGGGAAGATGCTCAACTGGATTTAGAAGTGGGGTTGAAATTTAAAAAGTTTGAAAACTCTGGCAACTGGAAAGGTCAACGTGGAATGAAAGATGAAAATAAAAAGGGCATATGATAAATTCAACCCTATTGGGAAATTCAGCAGCCTTTCCTTCAGTCATAATTATACATAGGCGACAAGCATACTTGCAGAGTGGGAATGCATCAGAAGTAAACAGGGAATAGCACAATCTATATGCAAGGAGACTAAGGCCATTTCTATACTGGCCTTTTGAGCTGGGATAGCCCCTGGGTGGTCCCTGTGAGTCCAAATGATGTACAGGGACTCCCAGGAGCAGGGGGGATGGGCACGGGTTCCCCCCAGGATAAGGGATCCCAGTGGAAATCCAAATATTTCTGTGGTCCTGGGAATGTCCTGAGACTGTGGGAGATGTAGCCGCCCGTCCCGGCTACTGCCATGCTTACTCACGAGTAAGCACAGCAGCAGAAATGGGCATGGAGCTGCACAGCACTGCTCCATGCCCATCAGGGGAGGGGTGGCAGCAATTTTTCCACCCCTGGGATGGCAGGGAGGGGGGTTGGGGCCTGGTTTGGTTCTTTTTTAAAAACAAAAATACACGTACTTTTGTGATGGGGCGCTAGAGCACTCTTCTCTGCTCCGCCCGGAACAACAAAATGGCGGATGCGACGGCCCAATGGCCCAGGAGGAGCCTGGGTCATTGAAATTCTCATGTGCATTGCAGCAATGATCCTGGAAGCAGGTACTTCCGGGATCGCTGCCCCTCCCTCCCTTTACACCCCATGGTGTAGAAAGGCCCTAATACATTTCGGACACAATCCTATGCATGTTTATACAGAAAAAAGTCCTACAACTCCCAATATTCCCCCACCACCATAGCTGGCTGGGGAATGCTGGGGAGTTGTAGGATTTTTTCCTGTCTAAACCTGCATAGGATTGCATCCTTAAAGTGTTGAAACATATATATATATATATATATATATTTATTTTAAAGTATTTCATAAATGCCAAAGTGCTTTACAGTATTCCTAATCCTTTCATGCTCACTTTGTAAGAAGCTTCCTGCATGTTTGTCCTTGCAGTTTCCTAATTATAATTACAGAGTTACCCCTTTCTTTCCTTTAATGAAAGCTGACAATTCAGGGAAGGGTGCTGGTGATCTATTCCTAAAAAATGGCAACCTCCCCCCCCCTTACAGCTATCGCTGCTGCTGCTGCTGCTGCTGCTGCCACCCAAGCTCGCTCTGTAGCTACAGCTCTGATCAGCGATGGAACATGAGAAGCTGCTTTCTACCTTCCCAGCCTTACCTGGAGATGCCAGGGGCTGAGCCTCGGACATTCTGCATGCAAAGCAGGTGCTCTACACTTGAACTACAGCCTGAGCTCTCAGACAAAGCAGCTCCCTCATTGGGCTCCCTTTAACCCAGAAGAGGTGGAACATGCAAACCAAGAATTCTCTCATGTCTCCACCACTGACTGACTTTGGTGCTTTGTGCCAACCAAGACTAGGAAGGCTCTTGTAGTGGTGGGCCTTTGGTTGGCCTATGGCAGGAGTGCAGCCACCCCACCCGCTTTCTCCTGAAGCAGCTGGGATCACTGCTTTCTCACCACTCACCTCAAGAGGAAAGTGTCCATACTGATTGAGGTGGCTGAGGAAATGAAGAGGCTTTAGCCCTTTCCCTTCTGCAGTGATCTTAAAGCACCCCTTATCCTCTGTGTGTGTGTGTGTGTGCATGTGCAGCCCCATCCTCCCCAACAAATGCAACCCACGGAGCCAAAGAAATTGTGCTCACCTGGTCATGGGGCTTGGACAAATGCCTGTTCTTGCCAATCTCTGGAGCCAGCCTTGATCCTGATGGTGCCATATGCTTAAAAACAAGTAGGCTGTTCCCTAGCAAAACAGACTGGAATGCATTGCACAATGATATGTGAAAACCAATGGTACAGAATGCAGGTGCCTGTTCGCCAGTTAGCTGCCAAACGTCTGACACGACTGTCCATGGAGACATTGTCAACATGTCTCGTCCAGCCAATACACCAGCTAGGGATGACCTCAAGGAAGCTGGGAACTCTAGTGTGCCTACTGACTCTCTTCAAAGTAGTAAAAGAAAAAGGCAATTATCAACTGAAACAGACATCCTCATTGCAACTCCAGTAGCTTCTAAGCCTGTGTGCGTGAAAGGTGGCAGGAGGATAATTCCTTCAGATTAAGGGAAACAGACCTATATCCTATGCTTGTTGAAGCCAGAACATACCCATTCATGATGCCATGCAAGCCAAATAAAGACCATTGGGGCTTTGTTTGGGGCTGAAGAGAATGTGGGATTTCCATTGACCTTTACTGTGCAAGCATGCCCTCACTACTCCCCCTGCGCTTTCACTGCTCCCTGCTGTCCAATTAACACTTTGTTCCAGGTGCTTCTCTTGAATGGCTCTTTCTCGGGGTCACGGCACCATAGCTATTAGCCTCCTGTGTTACAGCACCTAACAGCTGTTCCTACCTGGTAGCGCAGAAATGATTTCTCACACTGTCAGGCTGCTTCAGAAACCAAGGGTGAGCTGCTGCCTTCCAAATAATGGCAGAATCCCAAAGATATGTAAGAAATTGCTGCCAGCAGGAGTAATCCATCTTCAAAATCAATTTAGATTCTGTTTAATATTTAGAGTAGACCTATTGGAATCAGTAGGCTTTAAGTGATCTGTGACTAACCTAAGTCCCATTGTTTTAAATGGGCCTACTGTGAGTGTGACTTAATTGGGATCCAACCCAAAGAGTTCTGTCTTTTTAATAGCATATCAAACACAGACTCAACATGAGGCCCCTGCAATATTTGAGGAAGCTATGCTGTGGGAATGTTTATCTTTCAAGCTTTTTTCTGCTTTTTCATTTGCAATAGTATGGGGTTTGTGGTCGTGTGTTTGGAATGGATGCAAAGCTTGGCCACCAAGGAAATTTTAAAATATTTATCTATGATTCTATTTTTTGGATCTCTTTCCCGCTTCCCACGGGAGGGGGAACTCTATTGGAAGCAACTTACAAACAGTTTAAAAACATTGTGCGAAATATAAAACCGATATATAAAGCCGTCTGTCATCAAAACTACAAGCCAGCAATAAAGAAGCAAAATGACACAATTTGTTTTCATGGCCGCACTAGACCCTGTGAGGGAACCGCAGCGTTCCTGATCCACTCCCCGCCTTCCAATGTTAATATGAGGCTGGAGATGTATTTGCAGGGAAGAATCAGCTGGTGAGAGAAGGTGGCTTGACCCCTCCCCAACCCACCTCTACCCTCCAAACGCTTCTCCCTTCCCCACAGTTTTTAACGTTTTTGTCAGACTTGCGTAGTTGTTGTTTTCATTTTTGGTTTCCTTTTATGAGATTGATTCCCTGCTGTGGTGCTCTTATGAAAACTTAAAAAAAACCAAAATTCTCTCCATTCCAGGCTGTCAGTGGCGAAGTGAGGCTGAGGCTTAACCCAGCCCACTGGCTGTGCTAGACTATTGTGACCTGAAAGTTACACATAGTGGCTGCATTCAGACAACACGATAGTCAATGGTGGGGTAATAATCAACTTTATTTATCTAGGGGGTACTCCCCACACAACATGGTAATAAATAATCAACCGTGGTGTGGATTAGGATTAGCGCTGAGTTGACTATGGCAGCATTCGGACGACCCGATAGTCAATACAACTGACGATTGTTTCCCCCCCACACACACACACACACACGCACACAGTTGATTATTTTGTTGTCTGAATGCAGCCATAGTGTTGTGGGGAAAGTGGAAGAAATAGAACTTTCCCCTCATGAGGTTCATTTTCTGCAGAAATGTCCACCTCATGGAATTTCTTATGCATTTCTGCAGATAAACAGTCCCATGAAGAGGAGGGTGTTTTTTTTTTAAAACCTTTCATGAGTGAAGATAGGGAAGACAAACACACCCACCCTTTGAACAACTTTCCTTATATTTCTAGATTAGCAGGAAACCTGCCAGAAAGCCCTGATTCCTGGATACTTCTGGAAAACTTCTATCCCCTCTGGATGCCATTATTTCGGCCTGGACCCAGTGGTGTGGAATTGTACCTGGTCGAGACATAGGTGGCAGTTCTGATCAGGAGAAACATTTGAGGAAATTAAAGAACAGAAAAACTAGTTTTTGATAAAGACTTGTGAAATGTCTCTGGGGGTGGGGCTTCCCACTACATATGTACATGAACCAGCCATGTATATATTTTATGTACATATCTTTTTGCCCAGGAATCAGCTACCAGAAAGGAAGGTATCATTAAGCATCTGACAGACATCTGTAACTTACTTTGACAATGTGCCCCCCCTGTTTAGCCTTTTGTCACACCAGGCAAATGTTTAGATAGCTTGTCTGAAGAGAGTACCAACAGATTGTTACAAAAGGTCACAAGGGACACTTCTTCCAGACAAAATTCATTCCTGCTACCAATGAAGTGCAATCCAGTAGCAGTGATAAAAAATAATCATCATCACAATTACAGTAAATGTAATAAGTACAGATAAAAAATGAGTGAGTGGGATGGGAGGGCATGTTCCCCTCACTTTCGTACAGTCTAGGGGCTGTAGGATGCACAATACTTCTCTTTGTGCCTATCCACATTGCCCTTAAAACAACTTATATTCTGTTTAAAAACATGGTTTTTAAGTCGTTCCATTATGTGGTTGGACACACTGAGCAGTACTTAAGTTTCATAGTGACTGCTTCCTCCATGTTCACTGGTGTATTACAGGGTTAATTCCTTGACTCTTGTTTAGTTTCTGTTTCTGTTTAGGTTCTGTTAGGAGACAGAAGTGGGTGGGTAAAGCAGCCTGCAAAACAGAAACTAAGCAAGAATAGACAAAGAATTAACCATGTGTCACACCACTGAATGCTTTCAGGATGGAGGAAGCAGTCACTATGAAACTTAAGTACTGCTCAGTGTGTCCTACCACATAATGAAATGACTTTAAAAACCACGTTTTTAAACAGAATATAAGTTGTTTTAAGGGCAATGTGGATAGGCTCTATGTTTGCTTTTCTTGAGCAAAAATAGATTTCAGCACAGATTTGCTGCATATATCAAGTTGTTTAACACGTTTCTGTCAGGGGGCTCTTGGAATTCATCACCTTAGTTACCTGAGGCATCTATGACATTCTTCCACTGTTCTCCAAAAAAGCAATGCCTCACATACAGGATGTGCCTTCCATTGATGGAAAGGTTCCGCTCACAAAAGGTGTCACAGTCTGATTTTGGGGGATCCTTTCTGGCTTCACAATTCACTCCATTCACCCCTTGCCCTCTGTGTAGGATTTTTCAAGGGAGGAATGGGTGGGGAAGTCTGCTTCCACATCGTCCAGTTGCACATGCCTAAATGTGGATTATCACAATAGCAAAAATAGTTCAATAGATGCCTAGGGTACTCCATCTCACCAAAAGGAAAGGGCATAGTCTTGGTAAATATATATATATATATATATATATATATATATATATATATGATCAGGACAGGCTCGTTTTTATTTGAAAATGCAACATAGTGAAAATTACATGAATGCATTCTGTATTCTCTTTTGAAATATAGGGGAGCCAGTGAGGAACAAAGAACAACTGAACTGGAAAACAATGTACAGGCATACAGTTTTCTATTTGGAAGAGTCTTGTTTTGAGACAACTTCTTTATGTTTTGCTATGTCCGTTTAGGAATGCTGGATTGTTAGCAGACCCAAACCAGAAAGGGAAGCCACTCCAGTTGAATCCAGTTGTGTGTGTGTGTGTGTCTGGGGGGGGGGGGAAGCACTATGGAACAGACAACCTTCACACTTTGTGGGGCATTGTTATTTATTTGTAATCTGGTATGTGCCCACATGTACACAAATTCAAATGAAGGTCAGCTTTTGTAAGTTTTTTTAAAATTCAAAAATAAAGTTTTAAAAAAATCATTAACAGCCACATTAAAACAGGATTTGAAAAATTACAAACAAAAACTCCTCCATCTACTCCCCATCCTTCTCAGGTCTTAACCAATCCTATCAATGACAACATATTCCATCCAGATCATAAACTTCTTAAGAAGAACCTCTAGATCTCATGGTATTTATTCAAATATGAATCCAAGTCTTGAGGGATGAATTTAAAATTTCTAAGTAACTGACTTTCCTGAGAAATGAACTGATAACAGGGGGTTAAAAAAAAAAACCCATGCACCCACAAAACCCCTTGGTGATTAAATTTGAGAATGATGGATATAATGCAGCTCTTTCCTGGATCATCTTAATTACTCTTCAAATAAAGCCAGGTCAGTCCAGATATAATCTGGAGGAAGAGCGCTTTTCTAAAGCACTACTGCTTTATCATTTAGGAAAAGGATGGTGACCTTGTCAGTTAGCCTAGAGTATAATTAAGGACCTCTTTTCTTATTTAATTTCCTTTACGGAGATTGGTGTAATCTATAAGGGTATTGAGATATCACTGGAAAGTCGTTTTGGTCAGATTTAACTATATAACATCAGAACTGCCAATAAAGTATATTATTTGTGGTTCACAGAATGAAGTGGCATTATGCTTCAGGAGTATTGTCCATCAGCATTAAGAGATTATTAGTCATGACAAAAAGGGCATTGCCTACTGTTAGATTTCAGCTGTAGGTATTAAGGATTTCCTTTTTTATTTAAGTTGTCAATTATTTCTAAGTGATTCAATTACAGTGCTACTATTGGATTACTTCTCACACCTTCTTGGTACACTCCCCACTAGAATTTTTGTTTCATGTGAATATAGTTAATGTCTAATTAATGTTAACATTTAGTGTGGTTTCACAGATCATTCAGAGCAAACATGAGTCTGTAAACTTTGGATGCCTGGGAAGAGTATTTGTGTATTTATTTTTACATTTTATATTTTAATGCTAAATCAAAATAACAGATGCAATTTTACAAATGTTTTAAAGCAGAATTGATAGTCTGCTTCCGTTTCAGCACTTTTTAGGGATCACTGTAAAAGGTTGAGAAACAGTTTGCATTTCAGAGAGATCTCTAGTTTTGTTACGATTCCCCACATGACTATGGCAGGAGGCATTGCTCTCACTCTCACTTTTCCATTCGTGAGATACATTTATAGAAAAATCTGATGGTAAGATAGTAATGCCATTACAACCAGCACATGATCCCTTATTGGCTGGGATCACCTGAGCAGACACACACATGAAAACCAAACCTGGACAGCATTTGGCTCAGCACTGGTTAAAAATAACACCATTTTCTCATAAAAATTCACAAAGTGGTATATAAGGAGGTTCTTTAGTCAAAAGTATTGCTTTCACTTTCTTTCACTTGTCCCTACACTAAGAATATTCTTTTCCCTACTGTGTGCTCCCCCGTTCTTGTTTCTTCTTTAAAAGTCTTCTTTTTTATTTCTCTTTCTTCACCCAAAACAATTTTCTGCTATATTTTTTCAACAACCCCAAAAACAAAAGAAAATAATGTCATTGAGTAGTAGCAAGGATTGTCCAATTTTATGATCCGGCAAGCCGAATCTCTCCCTTTTCTGCTCTCCCTGCTTTTCTCTCCCATCTCATGTTGAAACATAAGGCACAATCCAGCCAAAGTTAAACATTTTTAAGTTCCATTGATTTCAGAGAGTTAATCAATGAGAATTAGAAGTGCTTAACTTTTGAAGTAACTTCTTCTGTTAATTCTCTGTAATGCTTGATTATTATTTCTCTGTTACAGGCTGCTTTATCCTTATAGTTTAACATGACTATGGAAAATAAGTAAATATTTATTCAAAAGAGAGAAGGAGGAAGGGAGAGTTGCCCCTTGGTGGCTGCGAATCAGTGCAGCACCAGTTATATGACGCAGCCACCGATTTGCTGCCACCATGTGGCAAAGAGACAAAGATGTGCAGCAGAAAAACTAGGGACTTACCCTGACTTTTCCTGCTGGAGCGAGGTTAACTCGGCTCTTCTGTCATCTGTCGTTGCTCTGGTGCTGTGGTGATCTCCCATTGGTCACCAAAATGGCCACCAGAAAGCCCATGCTGATTACGAGATGCCACCCTGCAGCAGCAAAAGTGTTTTTTTAAATCAAAGCAGGGTCACGCCGGCACCATCAAGGCAGCCCCCAGGAAAATATCTGTAACTGAATTCTCATATTCCTCTCTGTACTACTAATTCCTAGGATTGTTTGGGGGAATTCATACAGTTCAAGTAGTTTTAAAACAGGCCCTTTATAACTCTGTAATTTAGATTAATAATAATACTGTGACTGGAGTACCTACATTAATTAGGATCTGAATTTAGGTTTACAATCCAAATAGATTACGTACATAAAGAAAGGAGAATAGAGGGTATTCTTTAGTAAAGATATGTTAAATAATTAAATTAAATTAATTAAATCAAAACACCACCAAATTTGAAGCCAAGTATCCTTGATCCCTGTCTTGATTTTTCCCCTCTGCTGTGATACAACTCTTTTACCCAAGAACTGGTATCAGTTTGAATTTCATTCAGCCTTGTTAGAGTACGGCCTGCAGGATCTGAGTTATACTTAATGACCCATCTACTTCTTCACCATTAGGCTAAAATCCAATATTTATAGTTCAAATAACTTACAGGACAATTGGTTGCATTGAAATCAGACTAGCTGAAAAAGAGTCTGCAATGTAAACAGATTAAGCTCTTGGGAAATTACACCAAGATCTGCAGCTATTCCTGGGAAAATGCCAATTAAAGACACCTTATATTTAGCCAGCAGGAAAATGACAAAGACTGTGTTATCAATGTCTGTATATATTTTTTCTTTCAAGTCTATTGTTCTTCCATGCTAGGACCAGAAAAATAGCCCATAATTTTGAATGTGATGGTGCTTGAAGACTCCTAGCCGCAGTGCATTTGAATAGGGGCCTTCTAGTTGGTTCTTTGCTTAATAGAGCAATAGGAAGCACAGCAGGATTAAGTTATAAGAAATCCTTTTCTTGTCTTCCTGCTACTCCCATCACCGCACTGGACTGTCTTCTGTTCTTCCCACCATCCACATTGGCCCCAAAGAGGAACCCCTTTCCTGGAAATAGTGCTGGATTTCCAGGCAGACCTTCTTCCATTCAACCAACTAAACATTTGCATGATGTCTCATTGTGAACTTGCCTCTCCACTGTGACCACACTATGGCCTGCTGCTCTACACTAGACCTACAATAAAATCACAGGTATGATTTTATTAAACTGAGATATAATTTAGGTCATCTGATCATGCCATCAACAAAATCCTTTGTTTATCAATAATCCATAGAGGGTAAGGCTGCCTCTACACAAGACGTTTAAAGCTCTTTGAAGTCTCATTAATTTTTTTACCTCTACAAGAGCGGAGCATAAATCGGGAGTTGAAGCACTTTATCTCTCCGATTATGCGCATTATGGAATGCGCGTTAAATAGCGAGTTTTATTTTCCTCCGGCCGTTAAAGCGCATTTTGCCTATGTGAACAAGCGATTCTCCGCATTAACTACTTGTAAAGCACATTTCAAACAACCGGTAAGGCCACCAGTTGTGCGCTCAATTACCTCCCGCGTACAAGAATTTACGATAAAGCGCTTCAGCGATTATGCGCATAATCGGCTAACCAGGCGTCAAACAGAATCCATCTAGAGGGGGTCTAAGTTTGTTAGGTATGGGCAGCCCTCTTCTTGTCACGATGGTTTCTATTGAGACAAGAGGGCTGCTCAAGCCTAATGGAGAACAGGGGAAGAATAGATACGTTATTTCCCACTGTTTCAATGCATGTTTAAGTGATGGCTCTACTGTCCATTAGCAACATGGAAATAAGGTAAAAGGCAGACTAAAGAGGAGAAGCAGGGCCAAACGGGCCTACAAAGTGCCTTAAATCCTCTCAGAAAGCAGCTTTGTCAACTAATTAAATGTGAGAGAACTTAGCATTTGATTTTAAAAAAGCCAGCACTCATTGTTAAAGGCCATTTTTAATAGAATCTTCTTCATTCCCTACTACAGAAATGCACCAGAACAAAAAATGGCTTGGGAGTAATGGGAATTGTAGTCCAACACAACTGAAGGGCACCAGGTTGGGGAAGGGGACCTAGGGTAAAAGGGTTGGTATACAGAACACTTCAGATAAATATCCCTTCATATGACAATGACCAGGAGAGAATCAAACAGCATCGTGCCTTCTACCCCAATCCCAGAAGAACAATAAATTTGGAAGTGGAAGTTTAGGTACTCAAACTTTTCCTGGTAGCGTCTATGCCTCAGTGAGGAAGCATACTTGCTTAGCTTTAATTGGATAACTGGCTGATATAAAAGAAAAATAAGCTGAATACCTTTTGTTAGTTGACGACCTGTGCCTTGACTTATTCAGAGCCAAATGAAAAGCTGCTACCAATAAAATTGTTCTGTCTGGCTCATTTTTATATAGATAGCTGTGTTGTTCATCACAAAACCTCTTGGCTTATATCCTGTAATTGGGCATACTTTAACATAATGTGATAAAAATAAGAGATTTTGCCATTGCATTTCCCACTTTCGCCTGCCAGTTCAAATCATTAGGATTCATCCAAAGCAGCTTTCTATCATACTCAGCATCCTGCAACCAATACCATGCCCTAAAATGGACAGGTGGTGTCTAGTCAAGCAATTGGGAATGTAACATATTAATTCCCCAAAGAAATACTTTCACATTTAATTTTGCCCCATCCCGATATAAGTGAAATGATATATTTTGTCAGATTCCTGCAGTTTTCCTCATAGCTCTGGTTCCATTGTAATTCCCTCATGAAAAAGACATTGTTTGTTTGTATGTTTTAATAATGTATTAGTTTTATATGTTTTTAATTGTTCATTAGTTTTATATGTTTTTAATAGGGGTGTGCACCGGATCAGGTCTGATCCACGATCAGGACTCGATCTGGCCGGGATCGGATAAAATTATCCAATCCCGATCCCCAACACCTGGATTGGCCAATCCAATCCAATATGATCTGAAAAGGACCTGATCCAGATTGGATTGGATTGGAGGATCAGACCCCCTCCCCCCACTCGTGCTCCTTATGTGCTGGGACCGTCTGCGGATGGCCCCGGCAGGTAAGGAGTGCAACGGGGGAGGCAGGAGGGCCCCCCCACTTACCTGCCGGGGTGTCTGCTTCCCTCCGGTGTGCAGATCTACTGAGAAACAGGCTTCATGGCCTGCCTCTCACCGGGCGCGCTACTGAGAGGCAGGCCGCAAAGCTTGTTTCTCAGTAGATCTGCGCACCGGAGGGAAGCGGGCGCCCCAGCAGGTAAGGAGCACGAGTGGGGGGAGGGACAGGGAGGGGGGTGTTAGGACCCCATTCACCTGCCCCCATGTTTTCACCATAGGCTTGCATTGGGGGAACGCTTTCTTTCCCCCAATGTAAGCCTATGGCGAAAATAGCTAAAATGGCGTCCGATCCAAAAATCAGACGTCCAATTTTCAGATCAGAATCAGGTCCGAACCAAACAGGGAAGTCTCCGATCTGATCTGATCCAATCCGAGGCCTCGGTTCCGATCCCGGTTCTAATCCGATCTGGGGGGGCATGCACATCCCTAGTTTTTAATCAGTTTTATGTATTTTATGCTGTTTTGTGTTTAATGTTGTTCCCCGCCTCAATCCAGAGGGAGAGGCGGGTAATAAATAAATAAAATTATTATTATTATTATTATTATTATTATTCTAAAACTCTCCCATCCTAAAAGGGCCACTCTTGCCAGCAACTCAATAAACTAATCCAAAGCAGATAAAACTGTTCTGGTGATGACCTCCTGCTAGTGTTACTGAATGCTGAATTTGACACCTCTGACATGGCTAATCCACAGTAAGTGCCTAAGGATTCAATGAAGTGGCACTTTTACTCAATGAATTTTAAATGAGTACTTTCCCACCTAGCTAGCTTTATTTAGTTTTTTTAAGGTTCTAGATTAGGAGCAACGAATATGGACCAAGGGGCCTCCAATAATACTCAGAGTCCCACTTCTGAGAAATAACCCCTATTGAGTTATTCTCTTGACTCCGTTAGAGTCCCATCTTCCTTCGTCTTAACGTGTAATTCAATTTTTTCTTACCAAACCTACCTCTAGAATCCAATACCACTTCTCAGTCCCATTTGCCATGTAGGCTGAGTAACACATTGGTCACCATCCCCACTCAGTTAACTGTACTTAATCCTCTTAACCATGTGCTGGATCATGGCCATCGTGCCATATTTCTTTGATGCTCTTCATTTCTTCTTACTAAGGAATAGTATTGCCTGAGTCATGTTGTTGTTGTGCTTTGACCCAGAAGGATATTGTAATTTTAACTTGTTTTTATGCGTTATGCTTTAAAATTTTGTATATTGGTGTTTTAATTGTTCAATGTTTTTAATTTTTGTAAACTGCCCAGAGAGCTTCGGCTATGGGGTGGTATATAAATGGAATAAAATAAATAAATGAATAAATAAATGTTTGGATGTTGAGTTTGGATCATCAAATAGTCCCAGGCTAGTCAGCTTCGCACATTCACATTGTGGCACAGTTGCCACTGGAAACACAGATGGTGGGGGAACCACTGTTGCAAAGCACAATCCATTAATCCTGTTTCTAACCCTGCCAGGAAGGTGTGGGAGGGAAGGAAGACCCCTATGTGCATGTAGGAAAGGCTGTGTGCCCTGAGATAGCTAGATGCAGCATGAGCCACATAAGTTGCCATTTCACAGAAGTGGTTAACTACACTTTAGGTCACCCACATAGTTTGGGCATTTGGCCGTGACCACATTGTTGAGGGAAAGTATGAAATGGATCTGGCATGAAGCTGGGGTGGAGGGACATTGGAGTGTGAAGAAAATGGAAAAAGGATTGTCAGGGTTCCTTCTATGACCTGGACTCCCTGAGGGACTCCTTAAGAATCTCTTGACTCCGTTAGAGTCCCACCTTCCTTCATTTCCCTTTCCCTTCCCAGTAACATAGGGTTCAGGCTGTAGACATGATAAGTGACACTCCAGACACTTCTGGCTTATCACAACAGTTTACTAGTGAATTAAACTACTAAATCTCAATAAAGGTATTTAGTCAATAGAGCTGAGTGATACAAAAGGCATTTAAAGAAAATAACAGTTGCAAAAATATAAATTATTTTACCCTAAGCTGCACCTAGACTTCTTCAAGCTGCATCAAGCTGCATCTTTCTGCTCCTTCCTCATGGCCTGGTCCGTATCCCTCCTGGCTGACTCTCTCACTCTTTTATACCCTTTCCACCCCCCCCCCCAACAGAAAGTACTGTTCTCACTTTGAAGAAATGAAACTTAATCAGGGAATGAATCTTAACTGGAGAAATGAAATTACTCCTCTCAGGGATACCCCCTCCCAAAAGAAAAACTGTTCTGGGTCCTAGGTATGTTTTGGAATAAAGCATCCTCATTCCAAACCGTGAGACACCCTCAGTTGGACTTTCAGAATGTGAAGAAAACCTCCTGGCGATTCTTTTTCTCTCCTCCCTCCTTCAGTTGAAAACCACGTGACCACAACATTCTGTTTCTCAAAGCCATGTCTACTCTTCCCTTAGCTTTTCCACACGAAGCATTTATTGTGCACTCGTGATTCTATTCCTTAGGTGACATTGTGATCCTCCAGTTTTGCTTCTTCTTTTTAAAAGCACTTTCCTGTTTTTTTGTTTTTAAAGAAAATGGGGCATTATTTCTGATGGTGATAGAAAAGGTATTTTTTCCTACTTGTGTATTCGCCCTAGTCTGCTATAGCACAGTGCCACCTAGAGGTTCTGCAGAGGATAAGCAGGAAAGGAAAAACTCTTTGTGTAGAGATCAGACCTCAGTTCTGGACAAAACCAAAAGTAAATACAGCAGATTAATGGCTTCATGTAAGAAAGCTCTCAGGCAAAACAAGGGCAGAAGAATTATCACGAGGTAGGAAATGATGTAAGCCTGGAAAGATCACTGTCCCCAGATAGGTAACACTGGGTACTGGGGTGTTGTTGGGAGCAACAAGTCTCACATCTGCTAAGGAGTTCATTAATCTTTTCAGAAACCAATCTAAGGAACACATTTACTGAAATAGTGTTGTCTTGCTAATGCACCAGGCTGCTTAGATATAACATCAGACACAGCCAATCTGAGATTGCAATATTCAGACCACGCATGTTGAGAAATTCCAGTAACTTCAGTGAGGATGCTATGGGGAAAGGAGTTTAAAAAGTTCAAACACAAAATGTTCTCTCACACAACTTTTGACACATATGCTTATTGCCCCTTAACTTTTTATTTTTTAATCCATGTGGTTCAATTCTGAAGCCAACCATTGTGGTGGTGTGGGGAGGGGGGGGAGAGAATGAGTTCCAGATCTTTGTCAGTGTTTTGAATAAAAACTTGATAATGACCGATCTTGGAATCAAATCATAGATAAACCACATCTGGGATTTTTTTAACGGGTGTTATTCAGCATTTAACTGTGAATATTTCGAAATACCAAGCAGCTTTCAAAATATCTGTACAAAGCCAGACTGCAGTGAAAAAATGATCAGAGTGTACCTCTGAGCATGTCCAGACTGCGTTTCCCCCAGTGTTCTGTCACCATTGCCAAGTCTCAGACATTTGGAATGAGAGAGAGCAGTTGTCAGGTCAGAGGTTTTAACTTCCAGGCCTGCATGAGCCTCAGCACCTCTCCTTTTTGGAAAGCCCTGCCCGATTTGTGACCCTCCAGTCCAAACACAAGCCCACCAGCCAAATGGGGCCTCCAACCAAGGGCGTGACTAACTTCCTGACAGACTGCACACTCCGTGGAGGCTTGACACACTTGCAGGCGAGCCACAAAGAACTTTGTAACCTTATAGCGTGATGACTGTGTTTGCTAATTTTCCTTTTCCCGTCTTTTCCCTTTCCCCTCTTGTGTTGTGTTTTATAGCTTGCAAACCTGCTGGCAGGACTATCTTGTTTTTAATCTCTGTACAGCACTTAGTACATTTTAGGCACTTCATAAGTGATTAATAGTAATGAGTTTTTAAAAATATATATATTATTAGTCACAGACTACTAAGAACAAATATAGCAAATTTAAAACAAATAAATAAAACAATTGGGTTTTAAAAGAAGGCCAGCATTTATTCTATTTTATTCTATTTTACCCTCTCAGGAATATAGGATGAATCATCTGTTAAGCAGAAGAATACCAGCTCTTCAGAAGATTGTCCTAAGAGTTCTTAGTAGAGGGAAAATCCACCTCTCTATACAAATTGCAATATTAAAGTACATGATCAACAAACTCCATTAGTAGCATTAGTAATACTACAGGCCTTGTCTGTGCACATTCTATCCACACACCCCCTCTCTCTCTCGACATGGAGATAAAGTGAAGTCACATATTGTCTTCTATGTGTCAGGCTATTGTTAAAGGCTCAGGAGCAGAGTCAGTAAAACAGTTGACAACTTTGCCTGCATGGTTGTTCCTCATGACCAGCACTGGGCTCCGAGAGTGCCACCTCACATGTATTGATTCAAAAACTGTCAGTTGCTGCCTTGGATTCCAGTGCTGTGTCTGTTTCCATGGTTGCTATGATGACGAGGTTCTGAACTAGTCCAACTCCTGGCAAAGGAAATTGCAGGTTCAGATGCAGCACTTTGAATTTCTGGACTTCATTGCTGGCAGAAACATCTTTGAGTGGCTCCTAATTGTGCCAAGTTTCACTCCTACTAGGATGTGGCTTAGCTCCACCTCTGCTTTTGACATGGCCACAAAGAAGAGGTTCAAAATGAGTGTTGACCACCAAGCCCCAAAGAGGTCTGGGAGAAGTTAGCTACTGGGGTTGAATTTTTGTCAGTTAAGAGAATTCTAGGATTGGAGCCCATCCTGGGCCCTAGATGGGCACTAACTCAACTATCTCCCACTCTGGTTTCTGATTTCTGCTTTCCTTTGCAGTATTTAGAAAGGGGATGTCCATGCATCTTCACTTTGGACATCATTGCAGAAGACATTCCCATGGCTCCTAAGAGAGATATGAGTCTCTGCTCTGAAGTTATGATTACGATGGTTCAATCAATACTGCTAATGAGATCACATCTCAACTCTGACAGTGGGGAAGAGAGGCGGAGAGACAAAGGGGTTATCTTCATGAAGCCGAGTTGGTGCCCAATTCTCCCCAAACCTGGTGCTTTAGGTCCTGTAAGGTTGTGCCAGATAATCCCCACACCATGGAGCAAATGCAGAGTTTATGGCTATCATCCGCCCCCTCCCCTGTCCCTCCCTGAGACTAGGGTGAGGGGGAGGTGGTAGCAGCTGGGGGGTGGAGAAAATATTTTAGGAGGAGGAGGAGGAGGAGGAGGAGGAGGAGGAGGAGGTGGCTGCGGCAGCAGCAGCAGCTCAGAGGAAGAAAATAAACTCTTCTCCCCATGGCAAGGCAGTGTGGGGCATTCCAGCATCCATTCCACTCACCACCAGCCCCCTGCCCTAGTGGACTGTGACCAATTAGGGGTCATTAGCTTCTGGGAATGTCCCTGGAGCAACTCCTGAGTAAGGAAGGACCAGTGGAAGAGCCGGGCTGTGGTCACTCTATCTGGAAAAGTTGGGGTAAATCCCCAACTTTTCAGCCACACATTTTCAGCTCTTTGTCCCAGGGTGGCTTCGAACCCGTGGCTGCATCATCTAACCAATGGCACGCGGATTTGGAGTCACCCCGGGGCAAAGAAGATATCAAGACAGCCTGAAGGGTAGGAAGGGATGTGGCATGAAATTTTGGGATTAAAGCACAAAAGCAGATGCTTCTTAAGCGGGAGGGAGACTGGGCCCCATATGCATCTAACTTCACCACACTCACATTACCACAGATTAAATACAATGAACACAGCCTTCTGGTCATGTGGTCATAGAAGTCACATCTGGAGGCAAGGTTATGACGTGACCTCAAGGTTATGAAGTGGCCCTCAATCTCCGAGCCTCCAAGCCATACACAAAGAAATAAAAAGCATACAACCAAGCACATGTATTTGTGAGGAAAATGTATAAATATCACAATCTACAAATCTTTCCATTTAAGATATTTTTTCCACTTGAACATATATAAAATAAAATACTATTATTAACTTAGGAGACAGTGTATTCAGAAATGTAACTAATGAGAGCCCCAGTTAGAACAATTTTCAGGTGGAAGTATTTTTTCTGCTGATATGTCACAATCTATTTAGTATATTTATACATATCTGAGTAGAGAAATCTCATTCATAACATATCACGAGAAAGTTAGATTTTTCTCATATGAAATCATTGTTACGTCTTTCGGATGTATTTCCACGATATTAAACAAACACTCGTAATCAGAGTCCTGGCTCTACAACTAGCCTGTGACTTATCTTAATACCTTGCTGCAAGGTCATTTCATCTTTCATCTCTAGGTTTGCCTGAATATCAGAAGGAATGTACAAGGTCCTCCTATCAGATGTCGAATCTCAAAGGTGCGCACATTCATTTCAAATTAGGGATAATTTGTAGGAGAGCAGCCTCAAACTTCGGGTCTCTCGAGCAATCAAAGAGGTGAGAATAGCAGCTGACAAAATGGGAAATGCTGTTGTGTTCCTTCAAATGAATAGACGTGGAACAGATGCCGTGACAAGAGTGATGGCTTAACCTGAGATAAATGACGAAAGTACATTGGTAGGGAGCCCAATCAAGGCTGAATCAATGCTCAGATCTTGCAGAGCCTGACAAATCTTCCTTGCTATTTATGGCTACTTTCCACTTCAACTCGCTGGGATTGCAGATACTGGCAATTATAGGAGAGCTTGTCAACATTTCTCCCTCCTTTCCCCCCTTCTCATCACTGCCCAGCCAGTGTATCAAGGTACGCATACATTTGTCACTGAGTTGTGGAGGTGGGTGGATGTGATGTACTGTCTAAGTTTCAAATGCCTCCCTCTGCCTGGTCCTTGTCAAGTTCTTTTAGATCTTCATTCTTGCTATTGATTTCTACAAAAGGTAATTTTTGTGTCTGTGAAGCACTGGGGACACCTTTGCTAAAGTGAGACAGCAATTTTTTGACTTTGCACTTAATAAATGTACTCTCTCTTCCACACTGTGCTGCTGGTTGCCTCTAGGCTTGCCATGATCAGGACATGTATCAGTTTTCTTAGAAGGGGCAGAAGGCTATGGATTGATCACTGGGTAAAAATAGCCCAGTACTGTGCACAAATAAAGCAAGACCTGCAATTCAGATACAGCCAATCACATCTCAATCAGGAGTCACCAATGGGACAGAAATTCAATCATGGACTTCAATCTTCTTATTAGAACTGCAGATGAACAGATATTATGCAGCATCAGAGATTATTTTTGTAGTGGATAGGACAATGCAGGAGCCAGACACCAGAAAGGATCAAGACTCCTGGAGAAGAATGAAAAAGAGTAGCAAATCATAGGAGACTGTCCAGAGACAAGGAATGACATCTGCCAAGGACCTAAGCTATCTATCTATGGAAATGTTTAAGCCCTCGGAAACCCTTCTCAGGGACTTAGCCAAATAGAGGAAGTAATGTATGATCCACTATGACCTGGGCCCCGTCTTGACGGCGGGATGCCTTGGGCTCTCGCACTCATACTCCTTCCCGGCATCTGCATGGGAAGGAGGCCCCCTCCACAAGGATGCGCTTTTGCGCCCAGTTCCGCGATTATGCGCATTATCGCGGAGGCGCTTTTACTCCTAATCCCTCTGCACCGGAAGCGGCAAGAGGCGGCGAAGCGCATTAATTCATGTCCAAAAAGCGCTTTACAAGCAGTTAATGCGCGTAATCGCTTGTTCACACCGCGAAAATGCGCTTTAACGGCCGGAGCAAAATAAAAGTTGCTATTTAACGCGCGTTCGAAAATGCGCATTATCGGGGAGATAACGCACCTGTACGCCCGTTTTGCGCTCCGTGCTTGTGGAGGTAAATTTTTTAATGAGCCTTCAAGGCTCATTAAACGTCTCGTGTGGAGGAGGCCGGAGCGTGAGTGCGGCGTTGCTGCTGCAGCCACACCAAACACTGGGGGTGGAAGAGGAATGGGCAGCCAGAGAGGGAGGAAGGGAGGGACACCAACCGGCTCACATCCCTCTGGCTGCCTCATTCCTCTCCCCTCCCCGGTGGTTGGTGAGGTGGCAGCAACTCTGCACTTGGGAGAAATGGGGCAGCCAGAGGGAGGTAGGAGGGAGGTGAGCTGGTTTGGGCATGGTGTGTCCCTCTTTTCCTCCCACTGCGGCTGCTCTGTTCCTTTCCGCATTTGTATAAAATACAGGAAGGAAGAAATGGGGCAGCCGCAGGGGGAGGAAGAGAGGGATGCATGACGCCCGAACCGGCCCTCCTCCAGCCATTGGTGACCAATCAGCTGTCGTCATTGGCTGTGCAGGCTCCACAGGAAAAAAACATTGGGGGTAAGTGCCTGACGTTTTTACTGCGGAGTTTAGGGGGTTTGGCCCTGGATGGCTTCGGAGTGGCGGCTGCGTCATGTGCATCACCTGCTGCCACTTCGAAGCCACCGCGGGGAAAAGCTCTCGTCTAGAGGCACACCTTGCAGAATAGGTTCTAATCCTCAGTACCAGGTGGCACTGTGGCAGCCTCATTTTTCAGTGGCAGCGCTGCCTTTTGGCGCGGTCATGGTGGACCAGATAGGATTTCAAAACCAGTGTAGGAATGAAAGAGAAGCTCTTCCTAGGCTCCAATTTTCGTAAATCAGCGTGGGATATCTATAATGGTAGAAGAGGACATATGTGTGTGCGTGTCCCTGTGTCCGTCAGTGCCTAACACCAAGCCTGTGAAACCTAGATAGCTGAAACTTGGCATGCATACTAAGGGGAGCCTAAGGTGTGCTTCTTGGTGTTATTTTTAATGCATTACTTTATTTCAGTTCATTTAAACATGTTCATGTGGTTGAAGCCTACAGTAACATCTTCATGCACTAGATGCAGACTTCTCTAACCAGCACACATTTTTGCAGCCCATACAGTTTGAAGCCAGGGGAGATTAGTATGCTGAGGGACAGAGTTATACACAGGCCCATTTCCCCCCGAGAGGAGTAACTGCTTCTTACTCCATCTGACTAGCTTGTCTCCCAAACTTGAAAGGGTGTATCTGAGAAGCACCAGAGTCTTGGTGGGTGTTACTGCGCTCATGGGCACCACATTGCCATCCCCTGGGACATACTGGCCCAAAAGTAGGTACACAGTTGTTTAGAATGTTGATGGGAGGGGGAGAGAATGTGTGAGTAGAAGATGTGTGGGTGGAGTCAGGATGACAGTTGGGAAGAGTGACAGGTGGTGACAGGTGTGGAGAGTGAGGGGAGTGAGGCCCAAAAGTAGGTACAGTTGTTTAGTTTTTTAGTTGTTCTTTTTTACAGATATTGTGAATGATGGCAGCGAACTTGAGTCAAGAACAAAGAAAGTGGATTCTAAAGCAGTACTGGAAGACTGAAAATACAGGGCTAACTTCACCCTGTGAAGTTAGCACCTCCTCATTATGCTTCTGCAGTAAGGGACTATCTTCCCACAGCATTGGATCGGACGACGTGGCAGCATTGAATGGCTGTCACGTTCACCCGACTTAACACCAGTGGACTTCTTTTTGGGGGGCGTAGTAAAGAATAAGGTTTTTGAGAGGAATCCCCAGACAGTGAATGAATTAAAAGAGTTCATCTCGGAAGCATTTATGGACATTGATGCAGACCGGAATTTGTATCGTACTGTGTGTCACAGTGTTCTGAACAGGTTCGAGGAATGTTGCAACGTTGATGGAATACATTTCGAGCACATACGAGATTAAACCATGTTAAACAAATGTAACTGTAATAAACAATGTAATAAAATGCAAATAAGCTATACTGTATACCTAATGTAATAAAATGCAAATAAACTATACTGTATACCTGCGTTTGGGCCACTAGGTATATTTGAAGAAGAGATCAGATGGGGAAGGGCCGCTGCTATAGTGGGAGGAAAAGGCTCTGCCTGCTATGCAACCATTTGCTTCTGTGCCATCTTTCAGGCAGGGTTCCTTGCTCATATAACCCCAAACTAACCAAGACTCTACATCCGGAATTGAATGGTGTAACCACATTCTGGCATGGTAGCAGGTGGCAACAGAGGAAACTGTGACTTTTTAAGTAATCGATTCTTTTGGTGAGCTCTTTGCCTTTCATTTTTATTCAGGCTGAAAAAGGAAGAAAAAGGAAAAGCAGAAGTCACTTGGGAGTGGCAAAATTACTGCAGGTGGCATTTAAACATCAGGAGTCCAGGGGATGAGTAATAGGCAATGTATTCATTCCACGATTGGATCACAAAAAGCTATTTCACATGCCTCTGACCTTTTTTACCTTGAGGAGCTGCCATTCCATTTCTCAGTAATAAGATGCACTTGGCTTTCAGAAAATCAGAATGGTCTGGGGGAATTGCAGCAGGAGAGCTAAGCCAGGATGGTTTTATATATGTGGATGATTTAGTTATATAAACAGTCAGTTCCCAACATTCTGTCTCCTTGTCAAACTCTGGGGTGAGAAGGGGACATTTCACCATTTATACAGAAGAAAACCCCGGTTGGCAATGAATGTACAGGGATGAATGGTAAATGTGCTTGTGCTTAAGTGTCCATCACATTCACACCTTATATTCACAGGTGCTTAACTCAGGGTGGGATTATGCAGATAAATGCAGGCTTGGTTGCTAATGGCTCCCATTAGAGGTTTATGGTACCCACTAACCAAGCTGCAGACATAGAGAGCCTATCTACAAACACAGGATAAAACATTTTGAAAACATTTTAAAAACTGTATATGGAGTGTGTCCTGGGCCCCAACAGTTCTCAAAACTGTTATAAACCGTTTTAAACTGTTTTAAAGCAATAGTGTAGATAGGCTCACAGTATAGTTTAGGAAGTGGCAAAAGTTTCTCCATTCCATGACAGTAGGGTTGTGCTGCCATCAGGCGTAAGTTTAACTGCCATCTCACTTGCACCCCTGAGTTCCACTCTTTTGCTTTCTGCCATATCAATTAATGGTTGCCCAGAGCTTGTGCTCCCCACAAACTTTGCAATATATGGGATCACTCTGTCCTAGGCTGACCAGATAAAATCCAGGTCAGGGCTCATATAACTTTAACAGTTGTGGAGAAAAGGGAATTTCAGCCAGTGTCATTTGTATGCAATTAGTTCCTGGTGATATTCCCTCTTCATCACAACAGTTAAAGGTGCAGGCACTACACTAGTGTGACTAGATACAAAAGAAGGCAGGGCCCCTGCAACTTTAACTGTTGTGATGAAGAGGGAATATCACCAGGAACTAATTGCATACAAATGACATTGGCTGAAATTCCCTTTTCTCCACAACTGTTAAAGTTATATGAGCCCTGACCTGGATTTTATCTGGTCAGCCTACTCTGTCCCACACATCATATTGCTAGACATTTCCCTTATTATGAAGTATTACCCTTGTGAGAAAAGGATCAATATTAATTTTTATTTTTATTTTTATTTTTATTTATTACATTTATATACCACCCCTTAGCCAAATCTCTCTGGGCAGTTTACAAAAATTGAAAGACTGAACATTAAAAAGTCAATATACAAAATTTCAAACCATAAAACATAAAAACAACTAACATTTAAAACATTTTAAACTTTAAGCCTGGCCAGAACTTCAGTTAAAACCCTCAATTTAAGCTGTTAAAATGCCTGGGAGAAAAGTTTTGACCTGGCGCCGAAAAGAGAACTGTGTTGGCACCAGACAGGCCTCATCGGGGAGATCGTTCCACAATTGGGGGGCCACCACAGAGAAGGCCCTCTTCCTTATTGCCGTCCTCTGAGCTTCCCTCGGAACAAGCACCCTGAGGAGGACCATAGATATTGAGTGTAGTGTGCGGGTAAGTTCATGTTGGGAGAGGCATTCCATCAGATATTGTGGTCCCCAGCCATGTAATGCTTTAGAGCGTAAAACCAACACCTTGAATCGGGCTCAGAAACATACAGGCAGCCAATGCAAGCGGGCCAGAGTAGGTCTTATATGCTCGAACCTTCTGGTCCCTGTTATCAATCTAGCTGCTGCATTTTGCACAAGCTGCAGCTTCCGAACCATCTTCAAAGGCAGCCCCATGTAGAGTGCATTGCAGTA
The DNA here is from genome assembly GCA_029215795.1 of Anniella stebbinsi. Taxonomy (NCBI): domain Eukaryota; kingdom Metazoa; phylum Chordata; class Lepidosauria; order Squamata; family Anniellidae; genus Anniella; species Anniella stebbinsi. The sequence continues at coordinate 98,585,754 of JARDYH010000003.1, forward strand.
ATCTAACTTGGAGGTTACCAGAACATAGACAACTGGAGCCAGGTTATCCCTGTCCAGATAGGGCCATAGCTGGGCCACCAACCAAAGTTGGTAGAAGGCACTCCATGCCACCGAGGCCACCTGAGTCTCAAGGGACAGAGATGGTTCTAGGAGAACCCCCAAGATATGAACCTGCTCCCTCAGGGGGAGTGCAACCCCATCCAGAACAGGTTGAATACCCTCCATCTGGTCAAAAGAACTACCCACTAACAGTATCCCAGTCCTGTATGGATAGAACTTTAGTTTATTAGCTCTCATCCAGTCCATTGCAGCAGCCAAGCACCGGTTCAGCTCATCCACAGCCTCACCTGATGTAGATGAAAAGGAGAAGCAGAGCTGTGTGTCATCAGCGTGCTGATGACAACACACTCCAAAACTCCAGATGACCACACCCAATGGTTTCATGTAGATCTTGAACAACATGGGGGACAAGACTGACCCCTGTGGAACTCCATACTGGAGAATACACGGGGCCAAGCAATGCCCGACCCGCCAAGTAGGAGCAGAACCACTGCGATGCAGTACCTTGACGATGCCAGTCTTCCCAGAAGGATACCATGGTCGATGGTGTTGAAAGCCACTGAGAGATCAAGGAGAATCAACAGAGTCACACTATCCCTGTCCTTCTCCCAACATAGGCAATCATACAGGGTGACCATGGCTGTTTCCATGCTAAAACCAGGCCTGAAACCAGACTGAAATGGGTACAGATAATCAGTCTCATCCAAGAGTGCCTGGAGCTGGCTCGCAACCACCCGCTTGAGGACCTTGCCCAGGAATGGAGCATTTGCCACTGGCCTATAGTTTAGGGTGACCAGATAAAATCCAGGTCAGGGCTCCTGTAACTTTAACAGTTGTAGAGAAAAGGGAATTTCAGCCAGTGTCATTTGTATGCAATTAGTTCCTGGTGAAATTCCCTCTTCATCACAACTGTTAAAGTTGCAGGGGCCCTGCCTTCTTTTGTATATGGTCACTCTAATATAGTGCTTGCAACTTTAACTGTTGTGATGAAGAGGGAATATCACCAGAAACTAATTGCATACAAATGACACTGGCTGAAATTCCCTTTTCTCAACAACTGTTAAAGTTACAGGAGCCCTGACCTGGATTTTATCTGGTCAGCCTACTATAGTTAGTTATTAAGATTTTCTGGATCCAAGGAAGCTTTCTTCAGGAGTGGTCTCACTACTGCCTTTTTCAGGAGGCCTGGGACTACTCCCTCTTGCAGAGAGGCATTAATCACTTCCCTGGCCCAGCCAGCTGTTCCATCCTTGCTGGCTTTTATTAGCCAAGAGGGGCAAGGATCCAATACAGAGGTGGTTGCATGAACCTGTCCAAGCACCTTGTCAACATCCTCGAACTGTACCAACTGAAACTCATCCAAGAAAACAGGACAAGCCTGTGCTCTGGATACCTCACTTGATTCACCTGCTATAACACTGGAGTATAAATCCTGGCAGATGCCAGAGATTTTATCCTGGAAGTGCTTAGCAAATATATTACAGCAGGCCTCAGATGGTTCTACCATGTCCTTGGGGCCAGTGTGTAGAAGCCCCCAGACAACTCCAAAAAGCTCCTCTGGGTGCCAGATTGATGATTTAATAGTGGCAGCAGAGTATTGTTTTTTTGCTGCCCTCACTGCCCCTGAATACAGCATACCATAGGCACTTATCAGTGTTTTCATCCACCAGGAGTTCGTCTCCATCTGCACTCAAGCCGTCTCCTATTTTGGTTCATCACTCTCAGCTCTGGAGTATACCATGGAGCTCTACACAGGAGAGGGCGCACAGGATCAACCATGTCAGCCACCTTGGTCATTTCTGCATTCCACAGATCAACCAGGGTTTCGACAGGAGCACCAGCCCTATCAGCCTGAAAACTCCCCAGAGCCCTCTGGAAATGATCTGGATCCATTAGCCTCCGGGGACAGACCATATTGCAGAGGGGAAAAGCTGCTATAGGTCTAAACCTCTGCAGGTGGTGATCTGACCATGACAGTGGGGTTGATATAAAGTCCCCCACTTTCAGATCACATGTCCAGTTGAAAAAATCAGGTCTAGAGTGTGCCCCGCTACATGCGTTGGGTCGGTGGCATGCTGGGACAGTCCCTTGGTTGTCATGGAAACCATGAAATCCTGAACTGCCACAGATAAAGTGCCCCCAGCATGAATGTTGACATCCCCAAGAACCAACAGTCTGTGAGACCTCAACAGTGCACCTGAGACCACCTCTGTCAGCTCACCTAGGGAGCCTGTTGAGTAGCAGGGTAGGAGGTACACCAACAGAATCCCTACTCTGTCCCATTGGAGGTGCAAACACTCCAGACCAGTAGTCACATGGACAGTTACATTTTTTTTAAAATGCAGCCACTTCTTTACACCAAGTTATTCTGCATGCTATGTGAATCAATAGTCCATCTGGAGAGCCTTTGACGGCTAGAAGTACTCCTCGTAAGAGAAAACAATTAGTTATTGTTTAGCTTTTCCATCCACAAGCTGGTGAAAAGGGCACTTTAGAAAATAAATCTACCAGCAGTTGGGAATTCATGAAATTTATCCATGGGCTGTAATAAAACCAAGGTGTAAGCATTTAAACTGTATCCTGTTAAGCCCCAATCCATCACACTGTTGCATGTACTTGGGGTTTATCATGTAAGTAACTGTGTACTAGATTGTGGTCTTAATTTTGTGAAATTGACCTTGTGATGCCTCCCCTTTGGTCCTCCTTTATTCCTCTCTATAAATCAAAGGATCCCAACTATGGAACGTGCATCAGAATGCTGCTTGCTGACTCTGTGACTCACTGACCCTTTTTGGCCTTACAGCAGCCAGCTCAGCAGTCTATATTCCCCCTTCTTCACTGTTTCCACCATTGAACATTGTACCCTATCTTGGGTACTCCAAGAATCCACTCCAGTTTATGAAACAGTAATAGCTTTTAATTAACAATCAGTAAGGTTATGCAGTTTACAAAGCTTATGGTTTCATCCGTTTCAATACTTGTGTGGTTCAATACAGTTTCATTTGTAATCCTGCCTATGCGACCCCCTAGGCAACACTCTCTCCTCCCAGTCACTCTGTTCCCAAATAATAAAAGATGTTGTCCCTACTCTCTCTCTCTCTAGACCCTTCCACGGACAAACCCACACACTATCTGACTCAGTCTCTCCACATACATTCCCTATTGCTTCCCTTAGTTCCTCCAGCTCACTCTAACTGCCAATCCAGACCTTTGAACCACCAGCCAATCAGCATTCACTTCACATTCTATTCACTCTCTCCTCCTCCCAACAGCATTATCCACTTACCAACCTTGTATTTGAAGTCCACACAGCACTTACATCTTAAATGGCAATAATCATTAAACATTACAAACACTTACATTTTATATAACTGGCAATAAACAGTAAAACATCACAGACCTATTATTTTAATAAGAATGCAGCCCTTACGTTTGAAGACAAATAGCCTATGCTTAGAGATGGTGTCCACAATCCATTGCTCTGTGCATGCATGGAGTTCCTCTTGCTGCCTCAGGGCTGGTTCTTTCCATTTGTCACTTGATGACTTGCATGTGTGAATGAGCTGTGGAGGGGGCTCCATTTCAAGTGGCAGGTTCTCCTTCTGACCTCAAATTGAGCTTTATACATCAATGGCAGATTTCCAGACTTGCACCGGAACTGGAGATGGCACAACTTTGAGGGGGAAGTGCAACACTCTCTGTTGGTAGATCTATACAATGAACATCTTTGGAAACCAAGCGTCAATTTTCCATGGCAGTCAAAATATATTAGTGGAATATTGAGCCATAACATCATCTGGAACCTAGAATGAAACTCACCAGCTGTTTCTGAGATATATCTTGTGAAATAAGGTGATATCTACACACATTAAACCAGGATAACATTTCTTTAAGTATATAAGAGGTTATTATTTTATAATTTGGATGGTACACCAGGACAGAAATGAGACCTTTATGAGAGCGGGGAAGGTCATGCAGTTGTACATAAGTAGAGCTTAGATTCCCAACATCTGGATGCTTTTGGATTGATGATTGGATTAACAGCTGCAGTGATTTCTATACAGAGCAAATGCAAAATATTTGGCTTAGGAGGTATTGGAGTTGGCACCTTTCAAAGTGGAACAAAACCCTGAACTCACCTCCTGGCAGATAAGACAAGAACTAAATAGTTTAGTTTTATTTCATATTTATTTAGTCTTACCCACACAAATTCTGTTACTGATAAGCAATGTTATATAGGATTTGGTGCTTATTTATTTAGAAAGCATTTCAGTTTTGAAGCAAGTCCCTTAAAAAAAAGAATTAAAAAAATCACCCTTGGTTTTCTGACGGTAGTCTGGGATCAAAAGTGCTGAATGCCAAAAATCATCAAAAGCAAATAAGAACAAATCCTCTTGGTTACAGAACACAATGGACTTTAATTAGCAAGCCTTATCTATTTTTCCTTTGTTCAGCACATATATTTTTTCCAACACCTGCTCATGATTAACCATCCAAAATTCAAAGTAAACACCTTTACTGTTTTTGAAAGGAAGACAGGCTTTGGAAAACGCAGATCAAATTGGAAATTTACTCCCTCTCTCTTGAATATAGGTCTAAAGGAGCATTTGAGATGGAGGCCTGGTTCACACAAACAAGCAGTAGGGATGCTAACTGTTCATTATTTTGTGGTCAAGTGAATAAAACCACATTTTGGTAGGTAATATTTTATTTATAATAATAATAATAATAATAATAATAATAATAATATAATAATAATAATAATAATAATAATAATATTTATTTCTTACCTGCCTCTCCCTTTGGATCAAGGCGGGGCACGACATCAATATAAACAATATAAAATACACAAACTGATTAAAACATATAAAATGTATACATTATTAAAATCAACAAAGTCTTAAAATTCGACTGGGTAGGCCTGCCGGAAGAGATCAGTCTTTATAACTCTCTTAAATTCTTGAAGACTGGTGAGTTGGAGGATCTCTCCCGGCAGGTCGTTCCACAGTCTGGGAGCTGCAGAAGAGAAGGTCCTCTGGGTAACAGTTGTCAGCCTAGTCTTGGCTGACTGTAGTAAATTCTTCCCAGAGGACCTGAGTGTGTGGGGCATATTGTATGGGAGAAAGTGATCCCACAGGTAACCTGGACCCAAACCATGTAGGGCTTTAAAGGTAATAACCAACACTTTGTACTTTGCCCAGAAACTAATTGGCAGCCAGTAGAGTGATTTTAAAGTTGGTGTGATATGGTTAATAAATAAATAAATAATTTATTCTTTTATTTATTATTTATTTATTGCATATTTCTACTACCCAACAGCCAAGGCTCTATGGGCAGTTTACAATTAAAACCATACTATTAGGCTGTCCAGATGGCTCGGGATTTCCCGGTCCTAACCGGGAATCCAGGGGCAAACCGGCCCAACCGGGGGGCGGGGGGGGCAAACCGGGGTGGCGGGGGGTCACGCGGCGGTGCAGCAAGCGAGGACCCGGCGGCGATGGGCGGCGGAGGAGCCCGGGAAGCGCCCGCCCCAGCATGTAAGTGCCCCGCGCCTCGAGCTCCTTACCTGTGCAGGCCGCGTCCGCTTCCCTCCAGTGCTCGGAATCTACTGAGAAACAGGCTTCACGGCCTGTCTCTCAGTATCGCGCTGGGTGATGACGTCATCACCCGGCGCGCTACTGAGGGACAGGCCGTGAAGCCTGTTTCTCAGTAGATTCCGAGCACTGGAGGGAAGCGGACGCGGCCTGCACAGGTAAGGAGCGCGAGGCGGGCGGGCGGCGCAAGCAGCGTGGGGCGAGCGGGGCGTGCGCAGCGCAGCACGGGCGAAGGGAGTGGGTGGGCCGCGCGGGGGGGCGGGCGCGCGGGGGGTGCAGGCGCGCGGGCGCACGGGCGGCGCAGCACGGGCAGGGGGGGCGGGCCGCGCGGGGGGGGGCGGGCACGCGGGGGGGGGGTTGTTTTATGTGGGGGGGATGGGGGGGACCGGGATTTTGGGTCTCAGAATCTGGTCAACCTAATACTATACAAAAATCAGGATTTAAACTTTAAAACTTTAAAAATGTCATAAAAACCAGAATAAGTTACAGTCCAAGGAAAGTTCGTCTAAAAAGATGTGTTGGTTAAAGGATGTTACATTTTCTGCCTCTCGAACCACACAAGGGAGGGTTTTCCAGAAGGTGGGTGCCACTACAGAGAAGGCCCACTGTTGAGGTTGTCTGGGTGTATATAATAATCAGCACTGGCATCTGAAAAAGCAGTAAGTTCAGAGCACAGATGATAAATATTTTCCACATTTATTATGTACCTGGACCCAAGAGAGGTGCACCTTGACTTTCCAGCTTCCAATCTGGTTCCACTGCTGATCTGTGAAGTCCTGCTTCTGAACCACCCAGACCCCATCTCTGCCCAGTCCTTGGCTCACCCCAGTTCTGGCCCCATCAGTGGACTGGCATTTTGAATAATGCTGCTAATATTACATTAAATGTAACAATACAAAAACTGCTCTCTGGAGTAAACCATGACACAGGTTGGTTTTCCTGTGCAGGTCTCCATGAACTGCCCATAATAAATAGGCTGCATAGATATATGCATAGCTTGTCATGTTGAGCAGCCACCACTCTTATGCTCTCTCTCAACTGTATTCAAGGGAAATTTTAGAACTAAAATACAGATATGTGGAATCACAATCCCTGTGAAACTACTCTGGTCCTATTAAAGACCATTTGGTTTCCCTTGAAATGCTCTGATATGTCTCCCAAACAGGAATCTCCAAATTCACTTTGTTGTTTTGCTTTCATTAAAATTGGCTGTCATCTCCAAGTCTTATCAATTATGCCCATGCATGGAGAGCTTCTTCACCAGTCCTGGACTCTGAGCAGGATGTTCATTATCCTCGTGACAGAGAGGCTAGGGCAGCCTTCCCCAACCTGTTCCCCTTTAGATGTGCTGGAGTACAACTCTCATCTTTAATAAGCCATTGGCCATGCTGGCTGTGATTATGGGGATCCATCATATCTGGAGGGCACCAGGTTGGGGGGGGGGCTTGGGTAGAGTGAGAACCAGGAATCTGCAGCCTAGGCAATGGATGGACCATGGCTACAAAAGTGAATCTGTTCATCTAGGCTGACCATTGGCTCATCTCACCAGAAAAGTCCATAAAAACTAACTCCTCAGGATGAGATTTCCTTAAAGAATGATGTTGTTTATTGGCGTTGAGGCGAGCTCCCTGCTTCTGCTCAATAGCTGCCTAAAACTCATCTCTGCCATGACAAGCGACAAATGGCTCCCACAGCACAACATAATTTAACAATCTCCATTAACAGTTTTCTGTGGGTCCCTAATCAGGTTATGCAGAAATTCCTGAGAAATATCACTAGCCTTATTGAAACTCCTTTTCCTTGCCTTAGATCTACACTACTGCTTTGTAGTGGTATTGAAGTGCACTAAAAACTATTGGGTGGGGCACCATCCACATTCCATATACCACTTCCATAGCAGTATATCTTGCTTTTTATTCCACACGTGTAATGATTTGATACAACGTGTAGATCTGGCCAGAATCTGTCACATTCCTCACAGAATTTCACTTTAAGCAAAATTTGATTAGCAACTCATAATTTTAAGGAGTCACCAGGGTATTGCTAGCTTGTGTGAAACAGGACAGCATTTTCTCCCTCAAAAATATTTTATGTTGAACAATTCCCAATTACGCATAAGAACCAGAAGTGTAGTAAATTCCTCAAAGGGTAAGGCTGACCAGACCCCCCGGGGTTTCCCGGTCCTGAAAAACGGGCCAAACTGGGCCGACCGGGCCCCAGGGGGCAACCTCCAGGAAACAGTCAGCTCCTCCCGTGAGGAGGGGGGGCGGGGCAGCGCGGGGGGGGGCGGGTGGCCTGCGTGGGGCGGGCGGCGGCGCGAGGCACTTACCTGCTCGGGCGTCCGCTTCCCTCCAGTGCTCGGAATCTACTGAGAAACAGGCTTCGCGGCCTGTCCCTCAGTAGTGTGCCAGGTGATGACGTCATCACCCGGCGCGGTACTGAGAGACAGGCCAGGAAGCCTGTTTCTCAGTAGATTCCGAGCACCGGAGGGAAGTGGACGCCCCAGCCGGTAAGGAGCGTGGGGCGTGCGGCGCGGGGCGTGCGTGCGTGCGGGCAGCGCGGGGCGGGGGGGGCGGCACGGGGGTTGTTTTGGGTGGGTGGGGTGGTGGTGGTGGGTCCAGGATTTTGATCCTCAAAATCTAGTCACCCTATCAAAGGGGGTTTGGACACTGGATATTGAGAGTCACTCACCTAGACCCATTTTGGACCTCAAATCTTCAACAGTCTGGTACAATCTGAACATGTAGCCCATGTTCAACTATTTCTTAGAAAGAAACAAAACCCACTGGTAGGAATTAAGCATACATTATTCTTGCAGAATTCATTTGTTTATCAGACTCAGCAGTTTCCAGTTATGGCAAAACCATATCAAATAATACTCTTTTCACCGAGTCCAGAAAATGCTATCCACTTATTTGCCAGCTGTGGAGTTTTTATACCTAAAAAGAAAACAAAATAGTAAGCTTTTTATCATAACAAAGGCCTGCAGTCAGTAAGGGATATGCAATAATATTTTTGCAACACTTTAGTAACATGTGATGGAAACATCCATTGCATAAGAAGTGGAGGACAATCTCTGAATGTTCTATGTCCCTCCTGTTTCCCATTTGCGTCAGGATATATGTATAGAAGGCTGTTGCCAGATATTGCTGTTTGGAGCACCAATAGCAGAAACAAAGGGCTTCGCCACAAGAGGCTAAAATCTTGCACCTTACTGGGGCTTCTGCTTCAGTGTTCTTTGCAGGATAAAGATTGACTCCTTTACACGGGCGGACACATGCTTTGAATCAAGGATGCCCTTTCTTGGTAAATTCTATATGTTTTCTTTTTATTTCATTATACAGCCACTAGATGGCACTGCCAATATTTCAGATTATCCTTGCTTATCAGGTTATCTCTGATCTTTTTGAAAATGGGAAAAAGGGGGGAAAGCATGGGAGATGTCCTGGAGGTTGAAAGATGCCAACTTTTGTATCAGAAAACAAAGCATCTGGTGTAACAAGTTTTTTATTATTTATTTATTTATTTATTTATTACATTTGTATGCCGCCCCATGGCCGAAGTTCTCTGGGCAGTTTACATAAGATTAAAACATTTAAAAACAATATACAAAAATTTAAACTGCAAAAATATACAATATCCACATACATTTAAAATCACTATAATAACTTAAAAGCTATAAGCCTGAAAACAAAAAACAGACCCAGGCTTTAATTGCTTTGATGAAGAGGTGATTTCACCAGGTACTAATTGCATACAAATGACGCCAGCTGAAATTCCCTTTTCTCTGCAACTGTTAAAGTTACATGGGTCCTGTCCTCCTTTTCATATGGTCAGCCTAGTTATACTGAATTGACAAGGACTGTTTCTTAACCAGTTCACCCAGCCCAACTTTGATTGTTTTGTTTCAGCTTCATTTCAGGTGTGAGGTGATTTAGGGTGTTTGTTTGTTTGTTTTTTGGAAGGGGAGAAAATGGGTGCAATTGGTATTTCATTTTTCCCAGAAAGTCCTGTTCTGAAGTGCTTTTTGAATGTTGGGAAATTCAAAATGGCTGCCACAATGTATAAAGAAGATGCCACCATTGCCACCTATTGGTGGCCATCATTATAGTGGACAGCAGCTGAATATCTACAGAAAAAACTCACTTTTACAGAGCAAGCAAATTGTTCATGGAGCATCACTTTTATTCAAGAGGTTCAGCATTAAATACCCAGCCCTCAAAGACAGGGTACTGTTGAAACAAACTTTTTTAAAATATAAAGGCACAGTATGCCATTCCATGCAATAACCTGATGTACTAGTGTGTGTGTGTGTGTGCGCGTGTGCGTGTACGTATGTGTGTGTGTGTGTGTGTGTGTATATATATATATATATATATATATATGCAGAATAATTAAACAACTTAAACAAAGTTGAGGGAGAGACCATTTCACAAAACAATTTCCCCTTGATCAACCTCATAAAGATTTGGTGAAATCATGGTTCCCATTCCCAGGACTAATACAAAGTGGAGGTACTTTTATTTAGTACAGGCAAGATAGAGGACAGACATGGGACAGGTGGTAGCTGAAAGTCTGACCCCACCCCTATGTTTGAAAAACAGACAGGAGTGTACCTTTCATTAAGCAATCATCAAAGTTACAACACCCACCAATGCAAAACTGTGGATATTACTCTGTCACACAGCTCAAATGAAAAACTAAGTTCAGGTGACCAACAAAGTGTCTTCTGAAACCCCTCAGACCAAAAGGCCAATTTGATTAAGTTACTTTTCCTTTCATATTTGGCTTCACAGTTCTTTAGACAGGGTGCTGCTTCAAGGTCAAGTGTCAGAAAAGGGAAATATATGACAAATTCCATTTCTCAGCACTTTCCCACCAAGCTGGAGAATTTAATTCTATCTCAGCATCCTACCTTCAAATATCTGTCAGGAGCTCTTTTAAATTTGTATCTTTAAAATGCTAATCTGGAATTTTCCTTCTTTGCTCTACTGAATATTTCTGCCTCTGTCCTCTATTTGAAATACATTGCAATAAATTCCACATTCAAATTTCTGTTTCCTTTTAGATCCTTATAGTCATAGGATTATGCTTCTCCCTCTCAGCCCATTGAACACAGTATTTTTAGAAATAATTTTCAGCCACAAAACACAAAAATGATTTATTATGCAGCAGCACCGCATCTGAAAATTTAGGGGTATAAGAGGGCATAACAATGATTTGGGGTGGATTTTCTAGAAATCCCAGGTCCCAAGCGTTTAAGCCCAACCTATAGACAAAGGCTGATTATCAAAAGCTATAGTCAGCTGGTCTCAATTTTAAGTTTTTAAAAATAATGGCACAACATGTTCCCCATTCCAGTAGGGGAGAACTGGATGTAGAAGTATGCACAGCTGATGAAAACATGGCCTGTGCTTCTGGATGAGCAGCATCCCACTGAAATTTTCAATCCCGCCCAAGGCCGCTACCCGTGTCTGGATTGGAGTCTCCCTTTTTAATCAGTACTAAGTACTTTAGTTGGAGTTTATACTCCCTCAACTTCTCCGCCCCCACACTGCATTTCCTGAAAGTATCAACCTAATATTTAAGCAGGAGTGGGCAACTCTCATCAGACCCCACTAACGTAGCCAATGGGATGGGATGATGATGGGAGATGTAGGCCAAAACATCTGAAAGGATCCCTGAAGGGATCTACACTACTGCTTTATAACGGTTTATACTTCATAATGGTTTTAAACCATTATAAACGGTTTATAACCATTATAAGCAGTTATAAACCATTTTAAAGTGTTACATCCTGCTTGGTGTAGATCTGGCCCTAGATAGTAAAAGGGCCATGAGCATGGGAACCATTCAATGATAGGATGGGAAGCAAGTGTGGGGAATGTGTCCTGAAGGAATTTTCTTATGCTATTTAGGGAGGTACTTCAGGGGCAGCAGAAAATGAAGGTTGCAAGCAGGAAAGGGGGGAAAGTGTGCAAAAGAATGTTAAACAGGGTGAGGTGGGGGAGTCCTTGTGCCATGGGGGGGCAGATCTGCACTTTGAAAACAGTTTGAAAACTGTATATGGAGTGTGTCCTGGGCCCCAACAGTTATCACTACTGTAATAAACTGTTTTAAAGCAGTAGTGTAGATCCTGCCTGGATGTTCTCATGGAATTACGCAATCAAATGCATCCCGTTGAAGCCTTACCTAGAAATCTTTTTGAACAAATGCACATTCCAGTGAAATGAGGAAAATGAGCTTCATTACGATGGGCAGGGGCCACCCTTGAGACAGAGACTGTACATAGCAGTAGGCAGCCATTCAATTTTATGGGAGAAAACCAAAGGCCCAGACACATTGTAGTATCACAGCACAGAGATCGAACTATTATGTTGGCAACAGAGAGTGGGATTCTGGGTGGGAATTCTCGGTGCTATCTTTTGAAGCTCCAACCATTGACCTCATACTTTAGTTTTGGCCATTGCACTTTACCTCAGAGTGATGTAGAAGCATGGATTAATATGGAGAGTTCTTGCCTAGGTCCAAATCTCTTTGAAATACATGTGGTAAAAATAACGATTGAATAAAGCAGATATTCTACCAATAGATAGGTAATGATGTGAACTGCTTAACTGACTAGCCATTTGCATTTATACTAAAAATTATATCCAACAATGTTCATCACCTCACATTTATTTTCCTCAGGTTAGTAGAACTGGAGTGTGCATGACTAAAAATCAAATCTGATGGGTTGGATCCAGATTTAGATGCATGCAACTGGGCAAGTGGAAGTTGACTTTCCTTCCTTTCTTCCCATGCCTCTCCAGACACAAAAGGTCAAGGACTGTGGCATTACCCCACAAGTGTTTATCTTGTATATGTCTGGATTAGTTTATCTGGTCAGTATATCTGGTAAGTGTGGAATGTTGAACTGAGTGGGTGTGGTTTATGATGTAATAGGTGGAGTGGGGTGTGTGTGTTAGGATAGGGTGACCAGATTATGACAATCAAAATCCCGGACCCCCCCTGCCACCCCCCCACCCAAAACACCCCCCCACCGCGCGCCCGTGCCGCCCCCCCACCTGCGCCGCTCCTTACCTGGGTGTCCGCTTCCCTCCGGTGCTCAGAATCTACTGAGAAACAGGCTTCCTGGCCTGTCTCTCAGTACGCGCCGGGTGATGACGTCATCACCCGGCGCGCTACTGAGGGACAGGCCGCGAAGCCTGTTTCTCAGTAGATTCCGAGCACCGGAGGGAAGTGGACGCCCAAGCAGGTAAGTGCCTCGCGCTGCCCATCTCCCGCCAGCGCCGCGTGACCCCCCGCCCCCCCGGTTTTCCCCCGCTGCCCCCCGGTTGCCCCAGATCGGCCTAGGTTTCCAGGTTAGGACCGGGAAACCCCGGGCCATCTGGACACCCTATGTTAGGAGTTTGGAGGGTGGTTGGTGTTTATTTGTGGAGTGAGAGGGGTTTAGTTTTCTAGGGACTTAGGATTAGTGTGGAGAGTTTAGTGCAGGCAGGTTTGAAGATAGTATATTCTGAATTAAAACTTTGTTAACTAAAATAAACTTATTATTTTGTTAGCTACCAAATACCACATGTCAGCTTGGCCTTATTTACCTGCCCTACCGTTATTTCACACACACACACACACACACACGCACACACCAGATTATACCCATAGTTTAGTTTAGTTTACAAGAAGATCCTGAATTAAACCTTTTTCCCTCATAGCTAGGGGAAAGGTTTTATTTAACCCTCCCTCAGGTTTTTCAAGTGGCGGTGCTTGGTCTGAGAAGGGTTTATGTAACGTTCCTGGTATAGGGGTTACGTCGCAGGGACCCTCCTGAATGGAGTGAGCTGTGGTGCCAGAGGGGAGGAGGAACTCCCAAAATTGGGAAGAGGCAACTTCTGTGAGCACAACCCTTCTGTTTGTGGAAAGCTGCCTTGTGAATCATTTTTGATGGAAAGGCAGCTGACAAGTGCTTTAAATAAAATTACACAAATATAAATATTTACTAAAACTGTAAATATACAAAATATTCTAGCAAGTGAGTCTTGCTCCATGGGTGCTGCCCTCTCCTTTTTTGTTTAATTTTTAAAAACACCATAGGAATTTTTGTACACATAATCATTCATTGGAGCCTTATTAAATATTTCCTTTTTAAAAGAAAAGTTTTTTAAAGAGCAAAATGGAGGACAAGCAAATTTCTTGGTGGAGAGCAGCCAATCACCACCATATACAGTCAGCTTCTGCATTCAAATTTTCAACACTTTTTCTTTTTAAGATCTTGACCTTGGAGAAAAAAAGGTATGTTTGGACCAAATGTAGGGAAGGCAGTTTCAGATCACTCCCACTGATCTCATGCATGTTAAGGCTGCCTCCTCTGCTGATCAGCTATTTGGGGAGAGGGGAGGGCAAGAGAGGCTAAATCCAGCTTCCACTCATCCTGAACAGCTGATCAGTGCTATTTAGAATTGGGATTCTATGCATGAAGCACCAGCTGATGGGTGGCAGGGGAATCATGCATTGACACAACCCATATGTACACCCTCCTGTTAGGGATATGTACATGGAAGTCACTAACTGTATCACAGCTCCTATTACATGCTTTAGCATTTAATTAGCTGTCCTATTCAAAGAATGTCCTTTTAATAGCTTTAGAATGATTGCTATGTGAAGTTGGCCCATTCTGGGTCAGTCTCATGCTAATGTTTTCCCCACCATCTTTTCTATATATTTTGCCATTTAAAGAAAGTTTTCTGTTTATAATAAAATATTGCAACAATCAGAAAAGGATTATTAAAAATTGCCTACCAGGTAACACTGCCTCATCACAATTTGTAATTGCTTTGCTATTATTAATATTATTATTGAAGATAGCAACTTTATTCCCCCCACACACACACACAAAGTATAAAAACAATCATTAAGAGAACACACACTGCAATCAATAAGACAACACTTCTCTGGGTTACTAAATTTAGGTATATACATTTTTTACATTCATATACATTATATGTTTTGTATGCAGAATTCCCCCCCCCCCAAAAAAGCTGGGAATTGTCATCTAATAGAATATGACTAGAGTTTAATTGTAGGAGTCCATTGCAATCAAATCAAAGTCTTTACATCTTTAGTTTACATCCAATAGCAAACTTTTCAGTGAGGGGCCAAAAAAGCTAGGATGAGGGTATTGCTTTGCTATTTTAAATACAAAATGTTCACAAAAATTAAATTTGTATTTTAAAAGAATTTATTTTCTATTGCCAAATTCAGCTTAAAGCATGAATCTAAGTATGCTTACTTAAAAAAAAGTTGTACTAAATCCAATGGATCTTACTTTCTAGAGCAGCCTTTCCCAAGCTACAGCCCTTCAGATACGTTGGAATGTAACTCCCATAATCCCCAGCTAGCATGGTCATGGTGACTGGGTGGTGGAAGTAGGAGTTGTAATCCAAGACATCTGGAAGGCACCGGGTTGAGGAAAGCTGTCCTAGGATGGCCCCTAGGTGCTTAGGATGGCTCCCTACTGGCCAGTTAAACTTAGATTACTGCATTGAAGAGGGCTACTGCCTGATGACAGAAAAGTGTTTTGGGAATCACAGAGAGCTGAACATGACTGCCTGTGTTCAGGTTCACAAGCACTAGCAAAACTGTGCTTTGGAACTGTGCCAGAGAGGTCAGTCAGGAAGAGGAAAGGCCCTGAGGAGTGACAAGAAAAAACAAACACTACAATATGCCAGCCAAAGAGAATACTGCAAGACCATTATAGAACTAGGAAGATTTTTCATACAGACATCAGTCAGCAGTTGGATTTCCACCTTTGGGAGAAGGCATACATTCTAAAGTGCAGTGGAAGTGGCTTTGGCCTACATTAGCTGCTTCCAGAGCAAAGAACATGTGCCGAAACTACTTCCCCACCCTTAGAATGCATGCGTATTTTCACTCTTTCATAATTTCCACATTACACCTAACAAATGAGGCTATCAATGAATCTAATAAGAATTTGGTTTCCTGATCCCTGCTTTTAATGCTTATTTGATCATCAAATCTTCAGCACATTTATTTTCTGCAACAGGAACCCTCAACCAATTCAACCCATAGATGCGTGGGAATCATTGCACCTGAGAAGAAACCATGGGATGCCTCAGCACCATTCCATTTGCTGTGTGTCAGAGAGAGAGAGACAGAGACAGAGACACTAGGTAAATTACACTGAATAGGCATACCCTTGAGCTTCTTTCTGATATTATATGAACATGGGGGAGGAGCTTTCTCATGCCCAGTCTCCACACATTCATAATGGCTAATAAGAGTCCACATGAATATACATACTCTGAAAAAGCAGGGCTCCCAAAGACATGGCAAAGTCCATTTACACATTATGTATGGGGTTCTTTGAAGATCTTTAAAAAATGCCTGGACATGGAGGAAGCTGGGACGTCGCACTTCCTGGTTTAGAAAGAGGAGGATGATCCTGGAAGTAGGACATCTGGGATTGTCCCCCTTCCCTCTACAACACAGAAAAGAAAGCCACAGAAAGTTCTAGAGATGTGTCCTAAATCACAAGCACAGACTTGCAGTAAAACCAGGACCTTCAGACAATTGCTTCTACCATCTGTTGGTTATGGGCTACTTTCTGAATCTGAAACATGACACATGCCAAGATGTCCTGCATTGTCCACTTGTAGGAAAAAGGAAGTGGCTTGGTCAATAATAATGAAAAAGCTTTGTCTGATTTGAGCGTCTGGAAGAAGAGCACATCATATCTTTTCCTCTGGTTACCACAAGACACAATCTGTCAAAGCACTGCTAGATGACTTCTTGCAGAGACTCAGCTGTGATACGCTATCATTTGATAATCTCTTCCCTCCATGTGTGGCTCACTTTCATTTCTGTGCCTTCAAAATTTCCTCTGCTGATTATCTCCGCCAAGCAGAGAATGAAGGGAGCCTGGAGAATACCGATAAAAAGAGCTGTGCTATACAAGCATGTGGAAAGCTGCTACATTTATTCACCAAAATACGTTAACTCTGAGTAAGTATTTAACAGTATAGCTCATGTATTTCCTGACGTCATTAAAAACCAGGAGATAAAGTTTACATGAATTTTAGAGACTGTGAGTAAAATTGGTAAAGGCCCCAAAAAGAAAGTTTCCTCCAATCTTTTGGTTAGAATGGTCATTTATCCATTGCCAAAAAGAGGATCAAAAAGGGCACAGATTTGCATAAACTCTGCATGTGTGTGGATTGTATATCAATCAATCTATATGCAAATTTAGAAATAATTTCTAGTTTAAATAGAAATGTAATACATGTCACCATAGTAGGGAAGTCTGCAACCAGGTAACCCATGTGCCTGCTCAGTCTGCTGTCCAGGTGGCAAGTGCTGAAGGGAAACTTCAAGGCCCCTCATCTCCCTTATCTTTAAACTGGACTTGGCTGGACAGCTGTTCAAATAGAGGACTGTCCTCTGTAAAATAAGACACATAACCACCCTACTCCTGGTTGCCACCTCTCAACATTGCCACGCTCTCAGCCACCCTTCTTCTCTATCTCCTGCCCCAAAGTATTCAAACATTGCACTGGTTTGCTCCTTCTTGGTATAATCTGTTTTTATACTGTTTTATAATATTTTATTGTGTATTTTTTTCCTAGCCTGTTTGCATACGTTTATATGTTTTTATCTTACATGCTGCCTTGAGAGGATTCTTCCTTTAAAAGCAGCCTAAAAACAGCATGTATATAGTTTTTGTTTAAACCCCTATCCAGCTACATTTTTACTCTTCCTGTCGAAATTACTGTCCACCTTTCACTTCTTCCTAACTCTTGGGATGTGTTGCTTACTCCTCCAGCAACTTTCAGTCCCTTGTGAACTGGCTGCTGCAGCCTGCCTGGCACAGAAATGCCCTCACTCAATTGCCAGCTATCTCTTCATTACAAAATTAGAAGGTCCCTCCTCAAACTTCCAGGTTTCTATGCTGCTTCTGAAACCGTCAATCATTCTCTCCACCTGAACTCAGCCTGTGACTGGTGAGGGTTTTTTTCTCATGATTCTGACCCCATCAGTTTCTCCTCCTACTTGCCAATCATATTAATGTTGTCGCTAGGAATGGAAAGTTCTTGCTCTGCCTGCTCTCTCTGTTGGGGATTCTCAAGGTGGAATTCCTGGTTGCCTTCTAGTCTATCCCCTGCTGTCAAATTTTATACTATAAGCTCCTTACCATCGCTCCACTTCCTGGTTCTCTTCCGCAATAGGGATGAGCAGAATCACATGGGGAAGCAAGCAGTGACCACATGGCCCATTCCATTTCATGGGACAGCGCCCTCTAGTGGGTGTTCTGTAGAGCAACTTCTCCTGCACATGGCAGGAAATAGCGACAAATATCGCTATTGCTTAGAAAAGTCAGGTTGTGGGGTCTTATTTTGTGACCAAAAAAGAGCAGAAGGGGCAGGAGATGCACAGGAGGATCACTGCATCATCAAAATGACCTGTGAACATCTGTGAGTGGTCAGTCATGAGCATGCTATAAAACACTTGTCTGAAGAAGCTCCACATCACAGGTGTCGTATTTCAACAGTCGATGGTCTGGGACTCCAGCCAACCCCCTTAACAAAGAATGTCCGGGAAGGATGCCAGTACTTATTTGTTTGAAGGTTTTTATTTATACTACAGAGATTAACCCCCTGGTCTGCGTAAAGTGCCGAACTTACACTGCCAGGCAGAGAAATCCTCAGTCTCGTTCCAGGATCCAAAATCACTTTAAGAAGTCCACAAGGTCCATTTACCAAAGCCAGGGTCACGCCAGAGATTCAGTCAGTCCAAATGTCGAAGCCGAAGGTCAAACCAGGTATGAGCAAAGTCCAGGGTCCAGAGTCAACAGTCAAGCCGGGTGTTCAGTCCACAGGTTGCAAGCCAGAAGTACGCGGGGGTTTCAGGAGCCGAATACGTCGGTTGTTCCCAACGAAATCCCTGCTCACTCCTCCACCCTATTTATCCTCGTTTGCGTCTGCCCACAGCTGAGTCCTATTCCTTCGCAATCTTATTTAAGGCTTGCGTCAGCTGTGCTCTGTTTTTATAATCTCATGCTGCGTCTTGTGGGACGCGCTTGCTCCGCACGCTTGAGCCACCGCCTCTGCTGGGGAGTTACCGGACAAACCCCTTCAGGCCCAGAATCTTCCTCGTTAGAGACAGGGGGTGGGAGAAGGTGGCTTTCCTGGAGCTCTTCTGAGGAACCTCCCTGCCATTCCTCCTCCTCCGGTAAGTCCTGGGGAATGGGTGAAGCTGCAGTCTCTGCCACTTCTTCCTCCTTAGAGGAAGATTCCTCAGACTGACTCATGACAACAGGGCTCTGAGGATAGCAAGTACCTGGGTTAAGGTCTGGTTCTGTTATTGACAACAATCCAATCACCTGAAACCTGAAATTTCAAGACTTAAGCAGAGAACTCATTAACAGAACCAGAGAATGAAATTTCCCTGTGGGATGTCTATGAGCTTCTATGGCCTACTGCGATGAAAATGGGTTCATCATTACATGAAAATGAGATACAATGTCAAGCAGACAACTTTTTAAAGGGCAGTCAAGCCAAAGTAGGATGGAGTGTGGAGAAGGGGAAAACTGCTTAGATACATTCTGATTTTCACTGTTCATTTCTTCAATGGGAGCCCAATGCGTTAAGCAGATGTGGTTCTCCGACAATATTTCGGACACTGTTTAACAGAGCTATTAAAGTGAAGGTAAGACTTTACATGAACAGCTGAGCTTAAGATGCTACAAGGAACAGCAGAGCTTAAGATATTCCACCAAATTTATAACGGCACAAAGTAGGTTAATAATATAAAACCATTGTAAGAATAATCATGGAGCAGGATCGTTTTAATAAAGCCAAAACGTTCTTTCACCCAAGTGACTCAAATGTGGTTTCCAAACAGCATCCTTGAAAAAGAAGGAAGTTTGACACTCCATGATTTTTTGTTTGAATGCCAGCAACTGACCTCTAAGCAATGACTTTTACACAAAGTGGATATGGCTGGAGAGTGGAACACATAAGGGACACACCTCCAGAAGACAGCAATTTGGCCTTTTGCCCTGCAATTCATGGATGGAAATTTACTTATGTGCTACAAAATGGGGAGATTGGCCAATCATGCTGTTAAATTCTAGACTCAGAACACCACATCAGGTACCTCAGAGATGGAGGTCAAATGATCAATTAACAGGGTTTTTTTTACTAGTCTGACCAGTAAAACTGTGTTTTGGCAGGTAACCTGTAAAACAGTAAGCTCAGGGTTTTGACAGGTTCCACTCATAACCTAAAAATTGCAACAAGCACAGGCAGTGAGGTGAAATTTTAATTTAAAATTGCTCCCAGTGTTTGAATATCTTTGTGAGGGGAAACAATTCAACTGAAATTGAATTACTGATTCTGATGGGCCTTGAGCATGCCACAGCTGCTCTCTAAAAGAAATGCTAGAAGGAGATTAATGTTTGTGTTTTAGTTAGCAATTGAACATTTTTCCACCCCATCCCAGTGGCTGTACTTACCTGTCTGAGTCAAGAAAGTGCTCCCCACTTCATGCTCTGTATCTCATTCCTGGTCGAAGATGAGCTCCGGCCTCCCCTGCAGCAACTTGGAGTTTCCCTTGTGATTGGAAACCCCTGTGGTATAACCAGCAACTGCTGGAATAAGGGCTGGGTAGGTGGGCTAAGTAAGGGGCAGAGCTCCTGACATTTCCTTAGTAAAACACCTTCCCTTTTTCAGGAGGATGTAGGAGATGTGCCAGAGGAGTTGGAAGCAGAAGGAGCGGTATCCCACACAGTGCCAGCCAGCACAATTAAGATAACCCAGAGAGATGGGCTCATCGTGCCAGGCTACCTTCCAGTGAAGGCAGACCACCACCTGCTCTAGCCTGCCCCCAACCTCCTCCAGGCTCTGGTATCCCACAATTCTGAGGAAGGAACCTCCATATGAGCTCTCCCATGAGACATCACCACCCAGCAGGATGCCCCCCTCCTTTAAATCAGGAAATTTGAGACCCAGTGCCCAGACTGGTGTCAGCACCTCTGTTGTGCTTTCTGTTTCTTCATTATTAAAACCTTTCCCTTCAGAAACTATTCTCTGCTCTTATAAAGATACCTCTGATGAAGATACTCAAAACATGTTGGGTACCATACTTTCCATTACTTTACCCCCTTCTGGTTCTCCTTTCACACCTAACCTGATAAGTACAGCTTTGTGGTAGCTCATGCAGTGGTGGTGCTGGGGAACGGAGGCAAGTGCCACCCCCCCCCCCCCAGACAAGGAGCTTGCCACCCCAGTTGCCATCCCAGTTGCTGGCAGACAAAGCTAGCCTCATCGTTAAGCAGGGGGAAGTGCCTGCATGAGGCGGCACAGCAGGAAGAGCTGTGAATTCAACTGCTCTCTCCACCCTGCCCCCTTTCTCACTGGAGCTGCTGCCGCTGCCTGCTCACTCTCTTGCTCACTCACTCAGTCAGCCACTCCCTCCTACAAGCTGCTCTGCCTGTCATCTCGCGATAGTTGCTGCATGAGGTCGGAGCAGCAGAGCGGCTGCCAAGAAAAGTGGTAGGCTGGCCGGGGAGCAGAACTGTTTCTGTTGCTATCCTCAGGTTCCCTTCCTTCATCAGGAGCTGCAGATTGGGGCCATTTCCCCTCCTGACCTGCTGCCCTCCTCTCCTAATCAGCACTGTAGATACTGTGAGGTTTGGGAGAAAGAGAAAGATGCTCTGTGTGTTCTCTTCTCATCCCCCCCCCCCAAACTGGACTCCAGCAGGATTGGGAAAGAAAAGAAAGGGGGAGGGGGAGGATTCAGGCAGGGATAAAGAGGGTAGGAGGATTCAGCAGCACTGTTTTTCAGAATGCTTGCAAAAACAATTCCCATCTGCCCTTGCTTATTTTAAAGTGTCCAAGCCCCTTTTTTTCAAGCAGATACGATGTAGTAACTAGCAAGCCATTCTTTTGGTAAATATGGTATGTGTGTATCTTGTGTCACCTTAAAAACAGAGCTGCAGCACAATCCTATGTTTACTCAGAAGTAAGCCCCACTGAGATCACTAGGACTTAGGTCCCCTCTACAAGGATTCGCTTTTGTGCCCGGTTAGGCGATTATGCGCATAATCGCAGAAGCGCATTTACACCTAATCCCTCTGCACGAGAGGCGGCGAGAAGCGGTGAAGCGCATTAACGGATGACCAAAATGCGTTTTACAAGTAGTTAATGCGCATAAGCGCTTGTTCACATAGTCAAAATGCGCTTTAACGGCCGGAGCAAAATAAAACTCGCGATTTAACGCGCATTCGATAATGTGCATAATCGGAGAGATAACGCGCCTCTACGCCCGATTTGCGCTCCGTTCTTGTAGAGGTAAAAAAATTTAAGCGCCTTGAAAGAGCTTTAAACCTCTCTTGTAGAGGCAGCCTTACTCTGAGGTAAGATTCAACCTGAAAAAGAAGGGAGAGTGAAGAAAAGACAGGAGAAAAGGAATTGTAGAAATAGAATAGCAAGATAACTGTGGGATGTTTAACCATATTTAAAGACAATAATTACAGTAATGATTAGTGCCTCTAAAATTATATATAGTGCCTCTCCTTCAGTCATGTGTAACTGCATTTCAGTCCCAATTAAATAATCACAACAGTGAACCAGCCAGGTTTTCCATGGGAAAACTCTGTACCAGGTGACAGATACTTATTTTAAAATGTTAATTAAAATATATATTATCCTTTCCTATAACAAAATAGCAAAATTCCTCCTGTTTTATGGGACACGCTTTTTTCTTAAACCTGTGATTATGTAACCCAAACTCACTCACAGCCATTGACTCTTATTTTCCTGCTGCCTCAGTTTGCCTATGTGTGAAGTGGTTTTCTTGATTTCCCAAAACCCTTTAATTTAAATCTTGGAGAAGTGGGCTTGGCTATTAATGCCTTTCTCTGTGTTATGACATACCGTGGATAAATTGGAGTGGTGGTGTTTTTTTTAAAGACACTTAAAAAAAAGCCTACTCTCTGTTGGCCCTGGGAACATAGTGTGCTGTAGACTAAACTCTCTCTGGCTGCCTCTACATGAGAGGTTTAAAGTAGGGATGTGCACTGGATCGGACCCGATCCACGATCCGATTCCGGTCCAGTGGGAAATCGGATAAATTATCCGATTTCCGATCCCGCAGCTGGATCGGCCGATCCAATCCGAACCGGTCCGAAAAGGCTCCGAACCGGTTCAGAGGATCGGCGGATCGGCGGGCGCCCACTGGCGCCCACCGCCGCTTCCATTGGCGGGCGCCAGCGGGCGCCCGCTGATGAAAGTGGACAGCGGGGGGGAGGGAGGAGGGGGGCGCTTACCTTCTCGGCCCGTCCGCTCCCGTCCGGCACTAGCAGCTACTCCCAGCGGGCTCCGCGGCCTGCTCTAGGGTGGCGCGCCGGGTGATGTCATCACCCGGCGCGCTACTCTAGAGCAGGCCGCGGAGCCTGCTGGTGGTAGCCGCCGGCCCCGGACGGGAGCGGACGGGCCGAGAAGGTAAGGAGGGGGTGCGTGGAGGGGAGGAGGGGGTGCGCGGAGGGGGGAGGGGGGCCCTTACCTTCCCGGCCCGGCGGCTCCCGTCCGGCGCCGGCGCCTACTACTCCCAGCAGGCTCCGCGGCCCGCTCTAGGGTGGCGCGCCGGGTGATGTCATCACCCGGCGCGCTACTCTAGAGCAGGCCGCGGAGCCTGCTGGAAGTAGTAGGCGCCGGCGCCGGACGGGAGCCGCCGGGCCGGGAAGGTAAGGAGGGGGTGCGTGGAGGGGAGGAGGGGGCGCGCGGAGGGGGGAGGGGGGCCCTTACCTTCCCGGCCCGGCGGCTCCCGTCCGGCGCCGGCGCCTACTACTCCCAGCAGGCTCCGCGGCCCGCTCTAGGGTGGCGCGCCGGGTGATGTCATCACCCGGCGCGCTACTCTAGAGCAGGCCACGGAGCCTGCTGGAAGTAGTAGGCGCCGGCGCCGGACGGGAGCCGCCGGGCCGGGAAGGTAAGGAGGGGGTGCGTGGAGGGGAGGAGGGGGCGCGCGGAGGGGGGAGGGGGGCCCTTACCTTCCCGGCCCGGCGGCTCCCGTCCGGCGCCGGCGCCTACTACTCCCAGCAGGCTCCGCGGCCTGCTCTAGGGTGGCGCGCCGGGTGATGTCATCACCCGGCGCGCTACTCTAGAGCAGGCCGCGGAGCCTGCTGGAAGTAGTAGGCGCCGGCGCCGGACGGGAGCCGCCGGGCTGGGAAGGTAAGGAGGGGGTGTGTGGAGGGGAGGAGGGGGCGCGCGGAGGGGGGAGGGGGGCCCTTACCTTCCTGGCCCGGCGGCTCCCGTCCGGCGCCGGCGCCTACTACTACCAGCAGGCTCCGCGGCCTGCTCTAGGGTGGCGCGCCGGGTGATGTCATCACCCGGCGCGCTACTCGAGAGTAGGCCGCGGAGCCCGCTGGTAGTAGCCGCCGGCGCCGGATGGGAGCGGACGGGCCGAGAAGGTAAGCAGTGGTGGGGAAGGGGGCTTACCCCCCCCGGAACCGTCCGCTTCTATCCGCTGGCGCCCGCGGGCGCCAGCGGATGGAAGCGGGCGGCCCCAGGGGGGGTAGGGAGCGCGGGGGAGGGGGCTTACCTGCCGGGGCCGTCCACAGCGGACGGCCCCGGGGGGGGAGGGAGTTAGGCCCCCCCTCACCCACCCGCCGCCATTTTTTTCTGATAGACTTGCATTGCAATGCAAGTCTATGGGGAAAAAAATGGCGGCCGATCCAAAAATTAACGATTTTTGGGTCGGGATCGGACTCGATCCGGTCCGGGGGGCCTCCGATTTTGTCCGAACCGGTCCGGGACAAAATTGGAGGTCCCGATCCGGGTCCCGATCCGATCCGGGGGGTCCGTGCACACCCCTAGTTTAAAGCTCTTTCAAGTCTCATTAAAATTTTACCTCTACATGAGCGGAGCGCAAATCGGGAGTTGAGGCGCTTTATCTATTCGATTATGCGCATTATTGAATGTGCGTTAAATAGCGAGTTTTATTTTGCTGCGGCCTGTTAAAGCGCATTTTGACTATGTAAACAAGCGATTCTCCACATTAACTACTTCTACAGCGCATTTCAAACAACGGGTAAGGACACCAGTTGTGCGCTCAATTACCTCCCGCGTACAGTCATTTACCATAAAGTGCTTCCGAGAAGATGCGCATAATCAGAGAACCAGGCATCAAACTGAATTCTTGTAGAGGGGGTCCCTCTGTTGCAGTCATTGACTCTTACTTGCCGGCTGCTTCGGTTTGTCTGTGTGTGAAATTGACTTCTTCCTTTCCCACCTCCATTTGCTTCAATAAGTGGGCTCTGCCCCAAACTTCTTTCTCTGTGTTATTCTGGAGAAATTTCTGGGAGGGAGATGTTCCCCTTGGCTCTGGCTCCAGTGAAAGCACTTTCTGCCCCACCAATTAGGATTTGGTAACTGAGTTTTGGGATGGGGGCCCTCATAACTGCATCATACTTAAAAACCCTGATGCCTAAACTTATTCTTGGAAGTTATCCAAACTATACTTTTGTACCAGTAGCCAGAGCCAGCTAGAACACCTTCAGAAAAATTAATCTGCATATTCCATAGATCTCTTCCTTTTTTTTCTTAGGACAGTAGGCCAGGAAAAATGAGAGGGGGAGGAAAGATTTAACTTGTACCTTCTCCACAGTTTCCTTTTTCCCCCTCAGAGAATTAGGACAAAAATGGGGTGGGTGGGGAGAATTTACTCACAGTGCAAGCCTATGAGTGTTTACTCATCAATTAATCCCACCATATTCAATGCCTCTTATTTCTTTTATTCCATATTACAAAGACAATGAATTGCAATACAAAACACCCAGCTTCATCAGGAGCTTCATCTTCAAAATTATTCATTTTTTGGGTCTTTAGACTACTACTTCATATGCATTGGGTTTCCTAGGTGTACAGGGCCCAGGTGTCTCAGTTTGCTCTTTCCTTACACTAGGGTTGTTTCTACACCAGCCTTTTGTTGTGGGATTGTCCCCGAGTGGTCCCTGTGCATTCAAATGATGCACAAGAACTCCTGGGGGTGGTGAATCCCTGGGAAAACCCAATTCTTCCCACAGTCCCGGGAACATCCTGAGACTGTGGGAGGTGTGGACATCCATCCTGCCTGGTGCCCACTTACTTATGCCCTGTTTGTGCGGCAACTTTTGCTGCTTCAACATCTCCCATGCAGCCCGCTGCCAGACTGCCAGACTGACATCCCCCTGGTCACTGCCACTGCCACTGTCCTGAGCATGGGGGCAAGTGGAGCCAGTACCATCACCAGTGGAAGAGGGCAAGGGCCAGTCTCGTCTCTCCCAGCCTCCGAGACTCGGTCATCCGCTCCCTCAAAGTCCCACTTCTACACAAGTTGTTCTGCTGGCAGGACCAGTGGGAGATCAGCATTCCAGCTTACAGTAAGTTCATCCCTCAATGGCCGATTCTTCTGCAAAGCCATCCCCAGGCGCTGGTCAGGCGTGGGGCTTTCCCGAGTCAGCTGCATTATCCCTGACTATCCAAAACAACAACCGTCTGGTCGTTCCAGGCAAACCTTGTTGCTTTATAACCCTTATTTCCCAGACTTATTGCTGTTACTTCCTAGGCTTGGCTCACAAAATCCCACCACTATGACAACATATGAAGAAAAGAAACCTCTCTTCTTCCCAGGCAGGCTCTCAGCCAAGTTCCCCCCCCCCCCCACCTCCTGGTTCCTGGCAAAATGGCCCAAATCAGCCTCTGGAAATAACCACACACAATTAAGGACTGAAGTGTTTATTTAAAATCTATTCTCTATTCATATAGGGTTCCAGTCGAGACAATAAGTCATAAAATGCAAGCTAGGAAGAAAAAGGAGAGGTACCGGGAAAGGGAGGGTAGGATGAGGTTTGAGGTAGAAGTTAGCAGCAAAGCCATAAAACAATAAAACCATTAACCCACACTAAATCACACACAAAGATGACAAGCCCTTTCCCTGGAACACGCCAGACCTGAAAATAAAAACTCTGACTGAATTCGGACAACATGATAGTCAATGGTGGGGTAATAAACAACTTTACAGTAGGGGTGTGCATCGGATCGGATCCGATCCACGATCCGAATCCGATCCGACCCAAAATTGGGAAAATCCGATCCGATCCGATCCGATCCGGACAACCTCCGATCCGATCCGATCCGATCCGATGAGGTCCGATCCGGATCGGACGCCATTTTGAATGCTTTTTCCCATAGCCAAGTATTGTTTTACAAAAACGCCTATAACTTTTTCATTTTTAAAGATAGAAGGATGAAACTTGGGCACATTGTAGACTGGTTAGGGGTAGTTATCTGTGAGAAATTTCAGAAAGATTGGTGCATGCATTTTGTGGCAATTAATTTTTTAATAAATACCCAGGAATGCCTATAACTTTGTCATTTTTAAAGTTACACACATGAAACTTTGCCACATTGTAGGGGGTACCTTGGGACCTATGTGTGTGAAATTTCAGAAACGTAGGTGCTTGTCTTGTGTGGCAATTAATTTTTAGAAAAATGGGTAGTAGTGGGGTAAATACAGTTACGCCTCCCATTTTTTTATTTTTGAAGATACAAACAGGAAACTTGGGCACATTACAGGTACCACTTGCCTTGATATGTGTGTGAAATTTCAGAAACATTGGAGCTTTCCTTGTGTGGCAATTAATTTTTGAAACAATGAGGAAAGAAACACCTATAACTTTGTCATTTTTAAAGTTACACACATGAAACTTTGCCACATTGTAGGTGGTACCTTGGGACCCATGTGTGTGAAATTTCGGAAACGTAGGTGCTTGCCTTGTGTGGCAATTAATTTGTTAATAAATACCCAGGAATGCCTATAACTTTGTCATTTTTAAAGTTACACACATGAAACTTTGCCACATTGTAGGCGGTACCTTGGGACCTATGTGTGTGAAATTTCGGAAACGTAGGTGCTTGCCTTGTGTGGCAATTAATTTTAGAAAAATGGGTAGTGGTGGGGTAAATACAGTTATGCCTCCCACTTTTTTATTTTTGAAGATACAAACAGGAAACATGGGCACATTACAGGTACCACTTGGCTTGATATGTGTGTAAAATTTCAGACAGCTGGGTCCAGGCATGTGGTGGCAAGGTATTTTTGAAACAATGAGGAAAGAAACGCCTATAACTTTTTTATTTTAAAAGTTAGAAGTCTGAACATTGCTCACTTTGTAGATGGGTTAGGGGTAGATATGTGTCAGAAATTTCAGAATTATAGGTCCAGGCATTTGATGGCTATGGAATTTTTAAATTACATGTTTCAAAAAAATCTCTACAGAGGCCAGGTCTTCCCCTCCCGCTTCCCGCGAAGAAAAGGAAACACTCTCTCGTCTCGATCCCTTTGATCCTTGGTAGTATCCATTACAGGGCTCGTGTCTGCTTTCACTTTGTACTCAAGCAGACACGAGCCCTGTAATGGATACTACCAAGGATCAAAGGGATCGAGACCAGAGTGATCCTTCCTTGCACGCATGGCTGCAAAACTCAGCTAGGCTCAGCCGTTCTGCTTGAAAAGTGAAAGTAGGAAAGGAAACACGAGCCCTGTAATGGATACTACTAGCAAGGATCAAAGGGATCGAGACGAGAGAGTGTTTCCTTTTCTTCGCGGGAAGCGGGAGGGGAAGACCTGGCCTCTGTAGAGATTTTTTTGAAACATGTAATTTAAAAATTCCATAGCCATCAAATGCCTGGACCTATAATTCTGAAATTTCTGACACATATCTACCCCTAACCCATCTACAAAGTGAGCAATGTTCAGACTTCTAACTTTTAAAATAAAAAAGTTATAGGCGTTTCTTTCCTCATTGTTTCAAAAATACCTTGCCACCACATGCCTGGACCCAGCTGTCTGAAATTTTACACACATATCAAGCCAAGTGGTACCTGTAATGTGCCCATGTTTCCTGTTTGTATCTTCAAAAATAAAAAAGTGGGAGGCGTAACTGTATTTACCCCACCACTACCCATTTTTCTAAAATTAATTGCCACACAAGGCAAGCACCTACGTTTCCGAAATTTCACACACATAGGTCCCAAGGTACCGCCTACAATGTGGCAAAGTTTCATGTGTGTAACTTTAAAAATGACAAAGTTATAGGCATTCCTGGGTATTTATTAAAAAATTAATTGCCACACAAGGCAAGCACCTACGTTTCCGAAATTTCACACACATGGGTCCCAAGGTACCACCTACAATGTGGCAAAGTTTCATGTGTGTAACTTTAAAAATGACAAAGTTATAGGTGTTTCTTTCCTCATTGTTTCAAAAATTAATTGCCACACAAGGAAAGCTCCAATGTTTCTGAAATTTCACACACATATCAAGGCAAGTGGTACCTGTAATGTGCCCAAGTTTCCTGTTTGTATCTTCAAAAATAAAAAAATGGGAGGCGTAACTGTATTTACCCCACTACTACCCATTTTTCTAAAAATTAATTGCCACACAAGACAAGCACCTACGTTTCTGAAATTTCACACACATAGGTCCCAAGGTACCCCCTACAATGTGGCAAAGTTTCATGTGTGTAACTTTAAAAATGACAAAGTTATAGGCATTCCTGGGTATTTATTAAAAAATTAATTGCCACAAAATGTATGCACCAATCTTTCTGAAATTTCTCACAGATAACTACCCCTAACCAGTCTACAATGTGCCCAAGTTTCATCCTTCTATCTTTAAAAATGAAAAAGTTATAGGCGTTTTTGTAAAACAATACTTGGCTATGGGAAAAAGCATTCAAAATGGCGTCCGATCCGGATCGGACATCTGGTCCGATCCGATCCGACCAGCCTCCGATCCGATCCGATCCGATCCGACCCCCCAGGTCCGATTCCGATCCGCTATCCGATCCGATCCGGGGGGTCAGTGCACATCCCTACTTTACAGTTGTTTATCTAGGGGGTGCTCCCCACACAACATGATAATAAATAATCAACTGTGGTGTGGATTAAGTTGACTATGGCACCATTTGGACAACACGATAGTCAATACAACTGACGATTGTGCCCCCCCCCCCAGTTGCTTATTGTGTCATCTGAATTCAGCCTCTAACTATTGCCCCAGCATCTCCTTGCTATGAAGGGATCCCTCCATTCACACACCAGTCCAGGAAAAGATGGCCTCCTTTCAGTGGGTAGTCCCTTTATCCCTTTTTGGGTTAGCTGGTACCGTGACCAATCCCCAACTGTCCAGCTCACGCCACCAGCCCCCTCCTTTCGGATGGCCATTTCCCACAGCGAAAACTCTTGCAGCTTCATCCAATTATTTCTGTCCTTGAAGTTCAGCCCTGGCTGGTCCTCCCAAGATAACAGCAAGAGGCCCAGGTGGGAAGTGCTGGGAACCATCAACTCAAAGCCTTATAACAACTCTCCTTAGAATTACCCATCCCAACTCAGAGGCCACAGTCCTCCTGCAAGGTTCCTGCAAGGCAGGCTACCAGGACCCATCCCAGCCAGCCCCTTTCTTCACAATCACCATGGGGATACTACTGAAAAAAAATGTCCTCCCTGCAATAAATAATCCCTGCCCGTCACATTTCCAGAGTAACTGCTAGAAAACAAACAAACAAAAGATATAATAAATAAATCCTATGATAGTTCTGCTGTGTTGCATAGGGTGCACCGCTATGGCTCAGAATGTGGCTTTTCAAACTTTGGCTCCTGCAAACTGAAGCACAGTGGCTGAGAGGTCCAAGGTTTTGAACAATATCATTCTCGATGGACGTTGCACCTCTACCAGTCGCTATAAATCCCCTGGGTGGCCCTGCAAAACTGATTGGGGGGTTGGTCACCAAAGACAGTCCTCACCCAGGGCACTATTTATCCTGGGACCAGTTCTGGCTTGGATGTGTGTGTTCTGCCAGAACTTCTGAGGCAGAATCCTTGTCTCCCACATGGGTGATGCCCTCACACATGGTAGTAACTTCTGAGAACCTGGCCTCTTCCTAGTCTACGGGCAGATCTTGGGCATTGCTGATGGCAAATGAATTGTAGTTCTCCAGCTCTACCTCTGAGGATGAGTCTTCCAGCAGGGGCTTGACAGCCATCAGCTATAACATGAAGGGACACTGACGACATGATCAGGTCCATTATATTTTGAATTTACATGTTCTTGTTCCATGTTCTCAGCAGCAACTGGGCAAAGATGCGAAGGCTCACAATATTTATTAATTTAATTTATTTATTTAAGTAATTATATAACTTTCTTTAGATAGGGATGCAGCTGGCTTATCAGCTGAAGCTGACCCATGTGGTGTGTATTCCTCCTACATGCTACTCTAAGGCAGGTGCAATTTGCTGCAAAGGAGGTCATTTTTAGCAGCATACCAGTAGTAACCTGAAACATGTATTCCAAACCTGAGCTTCCCTAGATATAACCAAGGACCTATTCACACAATCTACTTTGAATATGTTAAAACCACCATGAGGCCATTTCTCCTACACATCCTGCTGAGACATACCACCCCCATTTTTTTTGTTACTACATGAAATTAGCAGAATGTCCTGCTCAGATGGAGTGGAGGATCAGTTATTCTACGTAGCAATTCCAGGCAGTGTATTTGCAACTTACAAGCATTATGACATAGTTCAGATCTTTTAAGAGCCATGTTTTTCCAAACAGATTTGTTGAGGTATAAAGTAAATGAAGAAAACATTCTCATTTAGAAAATGGTTTGCACGTCATTAGTGTGGCTGTGAACAGCATCACTTGGCACAGTTCAGGATAATTTTAGGAATTGCTCTTCTCATTCAAATGTTATGATGGACCAATTGATCTCTTCCCTACAATACTATTGTAATGGGCACTAAAGCCCAGTTTACATGTAACTGTGGCTGCATCCTCTATAATTTCCCCCCAATTGCTCTCTCACTTCACAGTCATTCATAAATTCACCCACCCTCACATTTCTTTGCATCTTCTCACTTCTGTAAAAAAGTACATTTTTAAAAAAATCACACATTTTTTCATTATTAATCAGTGGGATACAGGTATTCTTTTGGATTGCACTGATTGAGAATGCCATGAAATTAATTATAGGTGAACCTTGCCTGCCCATTGAATTAAGAATAGGGTTCAGCAAATCAGGGTATTTTCCAAACTAAAATAAAAATGAAAAATATCTTGGGTAATTCTGAGGCCAGTTCTCAGTCTGTTACATTCCTGCTGGTGAGTGGGAGCATGAAGGAGCATGAATCATGGCCCAAATGAGCCCACCAACCTCTTTACCTGACTGTTGCAATGGCATGGTAGCAACAGCAGTAGGGAGTGGGTGCATTTGCACCATCATGGAGGGCAAATAAGCCCCACTGGCTTATTTTCCCTCCCAGTGGCTTATTTTCCATCCCCGTGCATGCCGATTGAAAGCCACCTAATTCGCCTAAGTACCCTCACCAGGCATGGGTTGTTGTGATGTCCAAACCTGGCTCGGGTGGGTAGCTCAAGTGGTTTATAAACCACTCTGAAAACCATGGGTTGTTCTAGGTATTCAGGGTGGTTTGTAAACCACCCCAGCCATCCACCCTTTCTGGGTTGGGAGTAATTTTGTTAGTTAGACTGCTCATGATTGGCACTGGTGGGGAGGGAATATAAGCCACCATGGCTTATTTTCCTCCCATGATCATGTGGACCTTGTTAGAGAGTGAGGGCTCTCTCTTTCTCTCCATTTCCCCTCACAGATGCATATCCTGCTTTGGGGCATATATAACTCTCACAGAGTTCCCAGGAGACTGGCCTTTCTTCTGTTAATTACCGAAAAGATGTCTTGTCTGGTGAATGCCCTGCCATCTTAGTGTCAAAGAAATACATCAACTTGAAATGCCTCATTATTATCTGAATGTGTGTTATTTATGTTGGGGTGGGATGGGGGTTCATCTCTACCTATAAAGTGGAAAGTATGTATGCATCACGTATGTCCAGAAATGTTTACCCACTTCCAGATGAGTTAGAAACTTGACATGGTGACACAGTGATAGGTCTGGCTGTACAATATACCAGAAAAATCTAAAACACAAATTTTGGAGTTTAAAGTACTTTTAAAGAATTTAATAAAAACCTTTGTTTATGCCTACAACTCCCAGCATGCCTTGGGCAGGAGGCCAGACTTACTGGCCTTTGGTGGCCATTGTGAGTGCACAGGTTGGTGGCTGTTGTGTGTCTTTTACAACCCTGACTCCTATGGTTGGTCTCAAGCAGTCAACCCAACTCCACATAAAAGGAAACAACCCACATAAATGGGCTGCATCCATTTGCGGTGCCTCCTCCCACCTGCTGCATGGTTTTAAAATGTAAAGGCAATCCCAGCAGAATTTGCTGGAGCTGGGTGCATCCACTGATAGCCGCTTACCTCCCCTCCTTGGTGATGCTATTCCTTGATGTTCTATCGAGGAGCAGCATCGGCAACAAGAGGATGTCTCAGGGGATGCTAGCACCTGCGGGCTGCCAAAGGCATGCTGGGAGGTGTAGTACTGGCATATAGAGTGGCTGATTTAAAATAAAGTATGGGTGAGCAAACCTTGACCTCTCACTAACTGTCTTTGTTCTCCTACCTGACTTTCCCCAACTGCCACTAACCCTGCCCACCATTCCATTCTAGCCTCAGTTATGTCAGTCAATCCTCCATTCACTCTTCTGTCTCAGTGGTATAGTCAGGCTGTTACATAAAAATCATAAACTTTATTTAAAAATCCACGAACAGGGTGCCACAACCAAGATGGCCTGCGCTCCAGTTAAAAGGGCAAAAAAAGGAGAGAAGTGGGTTCTCAGAATGCTAAGATACTTTATTTCCAAGCCCAATGTGTTTCGGCCTATGTTGTTTTTTAAGGCCTTCTTCAGGGGGTTGATAAGAGATATCTGCAGAAATACTCTTAACAGGATGATAGTCTCCTAGGATAATTACTGGCGACTGCCTCAGTTGCTAGGACCCATCGAGAGCTGGCCTGTTGCCAATGGCAACCAAGCAAACTGTCAGTCAGCCAGCCAGACTTCACTTCCCATGAGCTTTAGCAGCAGGATTCCCATTGGGCAAGTCGGGAACCACAGCAAAAGGCATGCCGGGAGTTGTAGTTTTTGTTTTCTGTGGGGACAAAGAAAATTATGGTGACAGCAGCCCTGGCCATAATTGAAGGTGAGAGAGAGCAGGGTGGGGGGAAGAAACTAATTTAATTTGTTTTAAAGTTACCTCACAGGCCTAGGACTTGCCTGCCTTAAGGGTTGTCATGAGGGTGAGAGAGAGAAAAAAGAAATGAATTTAATTTGTTTAAAGGTTAACTCAGGCCTAGCACCAGCCTGCTACTTTAAGATGATTACCTCGCAGACATATATTTTAGGGGGCCCAAGCAACACCAGGTAGAAACTTCAAATCTGGCATGCTGATTGGTCTGGCTATCAGAAAAATCTAAAATCATGAAATTTTGGATTTAAAGTAATTTTTATGTCAGATAAAAGGGCCAAATCACCAGTGGCCTTCACTATTCTGGCTCTCTGCCAAAACTTGTTAAATGTAAATATTATATAGTAAATTATGCCAATAAAGTATTCTGTGTTCTGTCTGCTTTCCTTTTTTCATAATAATAACTTCAGAGCACATGCATACAACAGTTCCTCACATCCACTGAGATCTGCTTCCCTACTATATGTTATTCCGATATCTGGGCATTGCTGGGTCTATTTTGAAAACATATTATTAGGTTTGGATCTTTTTTAGCTGGTAGAAAGGGTGTTGTGTGTCCTGATTGTTTTTGAAGTTTAGACAGCTGCTCCGGCCAAGGCATGATGGGAGGTGTAGGCATTTCAGGTGAAACAAAAAATGTGGTTTATCACAAAGCTCTAATTTAAAATACAGTTCTTATTAACATAATTTTCCATTTATTCTAACAAAACAATTTATGAATTCAACCAAACTAAAACAACCAACCAACCTAAAGATGAATAAGTTGCAGAGAAATTTCTTATTTATCAAATAAATGTCATAAACATTATTCATGGACCCGAGCGATGCTGGGCATATCAGCTAGTCCCACAATAAAATGAGAATTGCAGCTAGGTAAAACTCACATCACAAAAGCATGGTTCATTATCCTTGTCAACATCCCTACTTGCCCAAACAGGTAACAGAGTTGGATGTAAGGGAGGAGTTATCCCCCAGCTTGGTTACCATCCAAACCAAGGAAGAACTGCTCTGGAGGAGTGGGCAGCCTATTTCAGGATATTGGTATGCTTTACCAGCACCCCACATATGTATGCCCTGTCCACTGGCCAGGCTATTGTGAAGCTCAGCAACATTACTTCATAAAGCCATGTGGAATAATATTCTTTAGATGAGTCCTAGAGGTCTCAGTAGGACAATATTGTAGCCTAATGTTGCAGAACCATGGCCTGTTGTCCAAAATGCTTACGCATCTCCTCTGAAAAGGAGGTCCTGCATGCATCTCCCCAGGGAAGATCTGCAGAGAAGTTTGGTGACAGGAAGCATGACCTGAGTCACTCATTCTTCCATGCCATTTCACATCAAAAACCACCTTATACACAGTGGCTTTCCTATAACCTCAGTTGCACTAAGTATATATATAATTTATGGAAAACTCTGATACCGTTCAAATTTGTCCACACAATATTAAGAACTGAAAAGGCAATACATAACATTAACATAATTTGAAACATTGTCAAGAAATGCATACTTCACACATATTGGGATTTCATCTTCTTCTCAGCTAGGTTGCCTACCAAACAGTAATTATTTGGAAAAGATTACTTGTATTTAAAATAACTAATTTGCATACAAACAAGGTCATCTATCAAACCAATAATCATGGACTACAAAATAGCAGGCACATTTATGAAACAATGCCTCAAAGGAAATTTCAGTGCTTATCTTAATCTCCAGTGGAAGAAACTATGCAGTAAATTTGAAATGCAACTTCATAAACCAGATCAAACATATTCCATGTGCAGAGATTTTAGGTGAAAACCAACATCATGTGAGCAGATTTCCATTCATGTGATGGGACTTTCTTCTCCTCTCCTCCCCCCTGAAGACCCATTTGCCCTCCCAAAATGTGCTCAAGATGGTCCCCCAACTCTCTGGAGCAGACTTCGAGGGAAAGTGGTGGAGTGCTTGCAGGGGAAAGGGGGATTACCCCCTCTCCATTCCACTGATGGAAGCAGTTTAATTGGCATGAGGACCTAATTGGAAACAACGCTTTGATAACTATTTTTGGCCTGCATGCTAAAAAACAAACTAAAAACTCAAAATGATGAAATTAATCTTTGGGGACATCATTATCATGAGTGTCTCCTTCATACTGCTCCATTGTGAAATAGTTTACATTTGAAAAGCTATTTATTTCCTCCAAACAGCTGGCATACACTCTCTTTCTGTCCCTCTTATCTTCATTTACATTTGCAGTGTTGGGCTACAATAGCTCCTCTTTGAGAGGTAATTAGATTTTAGAAATGTTCATTGTTATCAATATATTCTGCATTTGTACAATTACACAGACAAGGGAAACTACAAGCAGAGATAGACAAGGGAAACTATAAGCTAGTAATGGACCTGGAATTTTGACCAAGTGTGGCAGGAATTTGAGTCTCCCAGGGAGGCTTATGACTCCCTCTTATGAGAAAGGGGTCATTTATTGTCACAGATCCCTTATGAGAAAGATCTTTACTCTAATTCTCTATAATGTTTTGATACAGTAACTGGCCTAAATGTAGACTAGGGATGAATAACCTTAAGTGGGGAAGGGACCTCCCATAGATCAGTGACTTCCCACCCAATAACTTCAAAGGAGTTATATTCATGCAAGCAACTAAACTCAGTATACAGTGGAGACCAAAGATACTCACGTATTGGTTTCTTAAAGGTAGGTTTATTGAAGAAGACACATCAGCTGAGGGAGCCAGAGATAGACCTCTGACTGAATTAAGTATATAGGGTATCACTCTTATATAGGAAACTGGAAACATCAGAATTTGCATATCTAGCTTTTTGTACTGAATTACCTTTGTACTAAGGGAAAGTTTACAATAATACATGGTAGTACATAGGAATGATGTAATTTGTCTCTAAGTCAAAACAGAGAAAGGCGCCACATATGAATGCTGGAGGTCAAGATAAACTAAAACAATACAGAATGCATATAGTTGCTAGTGGATCAAAGTTCATTTTGGTGAGGCTTAACACATCTAGCTAGTACATTGCTGGTTCTATCTTACAGGAGAACAGATACATGTAATTATTAGAAGAATGGAATCAATATTAGTTTCTCAATCATTTAAATGTTGTTATTACGAGCTATTTTTATGATCATACCTGAAATATTCCCGCAACACCAAGCAAGTCTAGAGATAGGCTCAAACAATTTGCAAAGAATAGCTTAGACACTAAGATGCCTACAGCAGAAGTAGGCCAGACTCTGACCCAGTTCGCATGTCATAGTGCCTATCCACATTGCCTTTAAAATGATTTATATTCTGTTTAAAACATGTTTTTTAAGTCGTTTCATTACGCAGCACTTACGTTTCATAGTGACTGCTTTCTCCGTGTTCACTGGTGTATTACAGAGTTAATTCCTTGACTCTTCTTGTTCAGTTTCTGTTTTGCAGGCTGCTTGAGTTAAGGAGACAGAAGTGGGTGGGTAAAGCAGCCTGCAAAACAGAAACTAAACAAGAACAGACAAAGAATTCACCATGTGTCACACCACTGAACGCTTTCAGGACAGAGGAAGCAGTCACTATGGCTGCCTCTACACGAGAGGTTTAAAGCTCTTTCAAGTCTCATTAAATTTTTTACCTCTACATGAGCGGAGCGCAAATCGGGAGTTGAGGCACGTTATCTATCCGATTATGCGCATTATCGAATGTGCGTTAAATAGCAAGTTTTATTTTGCTGTAGCCGTTAAAGCGCATTTTGACTATGTGAACAAGTGATTCTCCGCATTAACTACTTGTAAAGTGCATTTCAAACAACTGGTAAGGCCACCAGTTGTGCGCTCAATTACCTCCCGCGTACAGTCATTTACCATAAAGCGCTTCTGAGAAGATGCGCATAATTGGAGAACCAGACATCAAACCGAATTCTTGTAGAGGGGGGTCTATGAAGCATAACTACTGCTCAGTGTGTCCTAGCACGTAATGAAATGACTTCAAAAAAACATGTTTTTAAACAGAATATAAGTCGTTTTAAAGGCAATGTGGATAGGCTCATAGTGAGTTATCATCGGTTATTTTACCCATGATGAACCATGGCATATGCCATTTTTAATATGCAACCCTGATTAGGGGTGATCAGGGATTGTGCCGTGTTGTGCAAAGCCAGCCACTGAGAGTTATTCAAGGACTAAACAATCCTTGCATAGCCCTCGATTGGCCCGGGCATGTTGTCCAAACCAGCCCATTGTGCTTCACGTAGACTGACTTTTTTGATGGTAACCCCATGCTAAGTCCCTTCCACACGCCCACACTTTCCTCATAACACTTACGTACACATACCTGTATTGTGATTTTTTTGTCAGGCATGCAGCCCCATGCCAAGCAAAATGGCCACTTCCACCCTAATCAGTCTGTTTAAAACAAAAACAAGCAAACAAGCAAACAAGCAAACACCATGAGCAGAAATCTCTTTCCCCAACCCTAAGCAGAGGTTCTCCAGTGAAAAATCCACCTGCTTTCCAAATTTCACTCAATTCAGTTTACACTAACATTCCTTCAATACGATCAACAGCTCTCTTCAGTTAAAGGTGCCAGATGCTTTCACATAAGCATGTTTAAAAATCTGATTCTGTGAGAACGGGGCTTGATTTACATAATAAAATATATTAAAGCATAATCTTACAAAAAGCTTCCAGCTGCAACCAGACCACTAGAAATCCAATCATGTTGTGAAGAGGGAAAGAATTGTGCCCGTTACTTTTCTTTTGTTTAATTTGCGTTCCATACATTCTTTCAAGGATGAGCACAGCTTCCACCCAGGCTGTCCTGAGTTGATGAGCACCAGCAATACTACCACCATTGACCAATTTGTTGTGATTCTCCTTCTCCATCATCACCAGGGAACACCTCACCCAGAGATGTCACGACTGGCTGAGTTGGGAGTGGGAGGCACTGCATTGCAGTGGTTCTGCTCCAAATTGACAGGTCGACTCCAGAAGGTGGTGCTTGGGGGACATTGCTCAGCCCCGTGGATTCTCCAGTATGGGGTTCCGCAGGGGTCAGTCTTGTCCTCCATGCTGTTCATCATCTACATGAAACTGTTGGGTGTGGTCATCCGGAGTTGTGGAGTGCGTTGTCATCAATACGCTTTTCATCTTCATCAGGTGAGGCTGTGGATGTGCTGAAACAGTGCCTGGCTGCGACAATGGACTGGATGAGGGATAATAAACTGAAACTCAACCCAGACAAGACTGAGATGCTGTTAGTGTGTGGTTCTGCTGACCGGATGGAGGGTGTTCAACCTGTTCTGGCTGGGGTTGCACTCCCTCTGAAGGAGCAGGTTCGTAGCTTGGGGGTTCTCCTAGAACCATCTCTGTCACTTGAGGCTCAGGTGGCCTCGGTGGCACGGAGTGCCTTCTACCAACTTTGGCTGGTGGCCCAGCTACGCCCCTATCTGGACAGGGATAACCTGGCTTCAGTTGTCTATGCTCTGGTAACCTCCAAGTTAGATTACTGCAATGCACTCTATGTGGGGCTGCCTTTGAAGACTGTTCGGAAGCTGCAGCTTGTGCAGAATGCAGTGGCCAGATTGGTAACAGGGACCAGAAGGTTCGAACATATAAGACCGATTCTGGCCCGCTTGCATTGGCTGCCTGTATGTTTCCGAGCCCGATTCAAGGTGTTGGTTTTAACCTATAAAGTCTTACACGGTTTGGGACCACAATACCTGATGGAACGCCTTTCCCGACATGAACGTAGCTGTACACTATGCTCAACATCAAAGGTCCTCCTCCGGGTGCCTACTCCAAGGGAAGCTCGGAGGACGGCAACAAGGGAGAGGGCGTTCTCTGTGGTGGCCCCCCAATTATGGAATGATCTCCCCGATGAGGCCCGCCTGGCGCCAACACTGTTATCTTTTCGGCACCTGGTTAAAACATTTCTTTTCTCCCAGGCATTTTAACAGCCCAAGTTGAGGTTTGATTGACATTGTGGCCAGGCTTAACAAGTAAAATGTTTTAAAATGTTTTAAATATCAGCTGTTTTATGTTTATTGTTTTAAATTTTGTATATTGTCTTTTTAGTGTTCTGTCTTTTAATTTTTGTAAACCGCCCAGAGAGTTTCGGCTATGGGGCGGTATATAAATGTAATAAATAATAATAATAATAATAATAATAAGAAGAAGAAGAAGAAGAAGAAGAAGAAGAAGAAGAAGAAATTCCAATGCAGCAGCCTTCCCCAACCTGGTGCCCTTCAGAAGCATTGGACCGCCCATCAGCCCCAGCAAATATAGCCAACAGCCAGGAATGCTGGGAGTTGTAGTTCAAATGATCTGGAGGGCACCAGGGTGGGAAAAGCTGTACTGTGGCAAGGTACCCTCCACTATGTATGGTGCAGATGGCTCAGATGGCATAGTAACCCACAATGCAGTATAGGTAATTAGGGAAATACCGGCATGTGCAGAGGCAAAGGAAACAACCCAGATGGTGTTCTTTCTCCTGCTGATCATCTGGACACATCCTTTCTTTCAATTAAAATGTAGCTAACAATACCTACTTCTGAACATGACTGTTCAGAAGTAGGACATATTAAACCCAATGAAGCTTACTCTCGGGTAGAAGTGAATAGGATTGCAGCATCTGTGAGTTAATTTTAAGACATACTGAGTGAAAACAGTTTAAAAATTGAAAATCATCTAAGCCACAAAATAAGAGATCTCTAAAATAAATAAATCTAAAATGAAATTTCATACTTATAAATAATGATATTTCAAAGTTGTCAACATTTGTATATTGATAGCATCAAACACAAAATGCCATTAATATCATAGCAAAACTTTTAAAGCCCAGTCCAGACAAAGTTAGTCAAGTTTAAGTCCCATTGAAATCAACAGGGCAAGTTAATCCCATGTAATTTATCCTGCTACTTAACTGCTAGTAATTTGTCCATTAACTAGTTAACTCAGTCAACCGTGCCTAGTTCATTCATGTGGTAAACCTACATTTGGCTGTACCATTTCAGATTGCAGATGGAACTACACATGTTGGAATGCTCCACCAGACCAAAAACAAACAAACAAAACACCCTTCCTGACTTATACAGCTTTATAAAGGGCTCCTCTAAATGAGTTATTTATTGCACACTCATGGTTGACACTCACAAAAGTTTACAGGTCCTTTAAACAATCTCGTGAATGACCAGGCTGTCTTCCACAGCATCCACTGGAAACTCTGTCATGAGGAGAACCACTGTTAAAGTGGTAATATCTGAAAAAAAGTGAGATCTTCCACCACTAGAGAGCACTGTCTCAGTGGAACTGAATGGCAGGGAAGTATTCAATTCAAACCAGGTGGTCGCCTCTCTTCATCCATGTAATTAAGCCTATAACAATCGTGCCAAAAAGAAGGAAACACGAATGTCCCGGGTAATCAATGTGATTTCCCCTCATGTAAAGATGCCAACAGACATTCATTCAACATCTGCAGGAAAAGGGTCACTTGTATTGTTTCTCTCTGTTGCTGAACTCCACACATTCAGTTTTAGGTTTGCACATAGGAAGCTTACTGTCTGTTGGAGAATCCTTGTTTTCCAGGGTTTCCTCTGGCTTAGAGAGAGGTACACACATATGGGCCTCGTCTACACCAAGCAGGATATTGCACTATGAAAGTGGTATATAAAAGGCAGGAGCCACACTAAGCAGGATATAGAGGTATGAAAGTGGTATATGGTATGTGTCAATGGGCCCCAACAGTTGTCATTGTACTTCAATACCACTATAGAGTGGTAATATGGCGCCTGCCTTTTATATACAACTTTCATACCACTTCTATAGTGCAATATCCTGCTTGGTGTAGATGAGGCCAGAGGGTCT
Source organism: Anniella stebbinsi (assembly GCA_029215795.1). Classification (NCBI taxonomy): domain Eukaryota; kingdom Metazoa; phylum Chordata; class Lepidosauria; order Squamata; family Anniellidae; genus Anniella; species Anniella stebbinsi. Next base: position 98,627,479 of record JARDYH010000003.1, read on the forward strand.
GTGTAGAACTTCAAATGGATGCATGGAGATCAGCAGCAGGGACAGCATGCACAGTTGCAAACTGATTCACCCCACACATTGGAAACAATGGCTGGGTTCAGACAACACGATAACCAACGGTGGTTTAAGTAGTCAACCATCAGTTGAGTGGTCAAATGGTTGGTTATTGTGTTGTCTGTCAAGCAAAAAACACCCCAAGGCTGACTTTTTTTTTAACCAAAATAACCAACTAAGAAATACAACCCATTGCAGAGTTGACTAGTCTCACAACCATTGGTTAGTGTGTTGTCTGAACTGAGCCAATATCTGCTTAGGACTTATGTGGTGTGAAAAATGACGAGCCTTTTTTTCGTCATCTTAATGTTTATGCTTTCTAAGCTTTTAAAATATTGTGATCTAGTCACACCAATAGTTAGGATTTTAAAATGAAGTTCCAATCCTAAATTCATTTGGAGAAGAGGGGGAGATGATGAGATTTCTAATTATAATTTCATGAAGCGTATTAACACTTTACACGAGACAATGAGATTTTCTGGCAAAGTTATGCAAAAAAGGAAAGGAAAGGAAATGCAGAGAATTGCAGGAATCATTGTAGGTTTCCCCCTCCCCCCTCTCAACCCCCCCCCCACTGTGGTTCATGAGCAGATGTTGTTTCTGTTGTGTTCCTCTTCATTTTCTCCTTATTTTGGTTGGATTTCACCATCTGCAGCTTAAAAACACAAAGGGGTTGAAAAGAGCAGCAGACCAAAGAGCTGAATACATTTTCCACTTGGCTCAGTAGAGTTGGATGTGACTGAGTCATAGAATTTTAGTGGCATCCACAGCGTTTTAGGGGATATTTCTAGAAGGTGGCAGCACAGGCAAAAAACCAACTAGGGGTCAGTGTTAAGAGGAATATGGTTAAACACACAGGCTGTGTCTTGACAACAGCACCTTTGCTACTCATTCTCTCAAAACCACGTCGCATTGCAGCTGTGGGATGGGAATGTTAATCTTCATTGCAGGAGGAGCATAGGCTTTCCTGGCCAAAAAGGCCACAGAACCGGCAGCCATTCAGATTGTTGAGCCCACCCCACCCTGCCCTCTGCGCTGCCTTCCCACTTACCTTGTCCTATCCCAGGCCTCAATCCACCCCCAGGAATGCCCCTAGCTTGAAGTCAAAGTAAGGTCACCACCAACAGACGGTGAAAAGGAGGTGGTGACCTTGCAGCAAAGGGAAAAGCTTCAGTAAGTCGGCGACTTTTTCAGCATGAAGTGATAGCCAAAAGGCCTGTGGTGGCCACGAATTGGCGGCTGCATTGTATTATTCATATGCAGCTTTATAGAGACAATAAATTATCATTAAAAATGGATAAAATTAATCATCTAAATCAAGAACAGCATCGTCTTAATCTTTGGTTCAAGCATTTGATTCTGAGGAAATAAAGTTTAGTCAGTGGCTGCGTTCGGAAGACACTTTAGTCAACAGAGGGAGGAATAGGCAATTCACCATGCATTATATTGCCGGCAATCCCTGTACGACATGTTGCCACTACCACCCTGTCACGTGGCTGAAACTCCCATCATCCTTCTGGCCGGCTGTTGTTCCACCCTCCCATCAGCTATTGCAAGTTCTGCCATCTATAGAGCAGTGGCCAGGGAGCTTTTGGCCACTCCTGCCAGAGACGTCTATGCACTCCCGAAATATCACAGCCAACGCATCAAAATTTGACAACAGAACCCACCACATTACATGTTAAGCAACAGGTCTCCGGGTAATTATTGGAGAAGCCCATTGTTTTTCTCCATTCTTATTTTGTTAAAATAGACAACTGTCTGTTGTGTGCCCCCACAGCTGACGCAATAAGCAACACAACAGACGGTGCCTAATTAAGCAAAAATTGCTTATTGTGTCATCCAAACCCAGCCAGTGACTTGACTACCCATATTTTAGGCAAGCTAGCCACCACAGGTAATAGTACAGTAACTAACATGTTAGGAAAGAGAAACTTGTGATCTTGGCAGAGTGCTGGCAGTGGTGGGTTCCAAAGGCTCCCTTCATGGCTGGAAGGAAGGCCAAATTTAGAATTTTATAATGGGACTGAAATCCTCCACTGTGTTTGAGCCAAGCAAGTCCTTCTGGTTATATGTGGATAGGAGTTGCCATCTAAAGACAATTTATCTTTCAGTCAAAACAGAGCCGACTTTAAATCTATCTCTAGCAGCCATGTCTTTTTCTTCAATTTTATTCTAGAACAGGTACAGTGGCCCCAATCCAGATTTAAAAGCAATCCAGCCACATTCCATACCAGGGTTCCAATCTAGATCAGGGGCCCTGTGCCTACTCTAGAGTAAAAATGAAAAAAGAAAGAGCTACTAGAGACAGTTTTAAAGTCATGTCTGTTTTGACTCTCTGCCACCATGATCTCTGATAACCATTTTCTATATTACAGTGCTAGTATGGTTGCAGCTCAACACAGCTGCCATAACGTAGGGCTGTGCAAGCCTCGGGCCTCGGATTTCCAAATCCGAAGCCCGGAGGTCATTTTATGATGGATGTGTCATAAAATGGTGGATCCACCATTTCCTCACTCACTCCCAGGCCCCTTACAGTCTACAACTCCCAGCATACAGTACCTGGGAGGGCTGGACTTACCGAGGCTCAGCAGCAGAGGGTAGAGCTGTTGTCATTGCCGCCAATGCCCACTCCTCGGCACCAGCGAGTCTAATTTCCCAGCGCCATTGCACTCTCCCGGTGCATGGCACCATTGCATCCTCCCAGTGCCATTGCATCCTTTCTGGGAAGAGATCTTGTGAGATCTCCCGTGGGGAAGCCAGTGATCTTGCAAGTTCTCTCCCCATAAATGATGCAATGGTGCCGGAAAGGAAGCAATGGCACCGTGTGCCGGGAGGACGCAATGGTGCCGGGAGGACACAATGGTGCTGGAAAGATAGACTTGCCAGTGCCAAGGAGTGGGCAATGGTGGCAACAATGACAGCTCTACCCTCTGCTCCTGGGCCAGCCCACCCAGGCACTGTGTACTTGGAGTGGTCAACTGTACGGGGGCCTGGGAGTGGGCGAGGAAATGGCAGATCTGCCATGTTTTGATGGATCTGTCATAAAATGACCTCCAGACCTCGGATTTGAAAATCCGAGGCCCGAGGCTTGCACAACCCTACCATAAAGTATGTCCTAGATTAAACACATGAAATGGCACTATTCCTGCGATGTTGCATAAATGGTTTCTTTACGACTGCCATTTGCACAACATTACTTTTGTGGAAATTCCCCAAGCCACCACTCCTATGCAAATGGTGGCTTGCTATATACAGACATCAGCTGGCCCTGCTTGTTGGGCATGCGGCTGCTTGGCAAGGGAGTCCGCGGTGGTGGTTTGCAACAACGGAGACCTGGTGAGCCCCCTCAGGGAACAGAAAGAGGTGAGTCCATCCATCCCTAGTGTAACTTGTCACAGGGTCACAGTTTACAGTGGTCTTCACACTCTATTTCTGGATGAGACCAAAATATAACCTGGTTCACATGTAAAGCCAATTCATGGGTTGCTTAGAGCATGAATTGGCAGGGCCACACCAGAGAAACCGAGTGAGTGCTCTGCCTCCTGCACACATGCTGCTTCCATTTTGCAACTGCTTTCATTAACAACCTAGGAATGCTCCATTCATGGGTTGTTTGTTGCAATATGTGAACCCGGAACTCTGGGTTGCTGAGGGACAAACAACCAGAGTTTTCACCTAGCAACAAACCATGGGTTCTTCAACAACCCAGACTTTCAGATTTGCATGTTACATCAAACAGCCCAGTAACAATACATTATTGATTTATTGATGAAAGTGGATACAAAAGGGAAGTGGTGAGCTGACAAGAAGCAGTGTGCTTACTCGCTTGCTCTTGCATAGCCCCAACAACCCATGGTTAACATAATCTATAGGGTGTCATTATGCGCAAGGTGGGCAATTGACAAATATAGCCAGGTTGCTTTCCAGATCACCCTTTGTCCGAAGACGTGGAGAACACTAACTCACTAGATTAGCATTTTTAGTAAATAAATTAGGGTGACCATATTTGAGAAACCAAAAGGGAGGACAACATGTTCGGCCCCAAAGGGGGTGTCCCCATCAACATCTCCACCCCAGGGGGCATGTCCAGCACCAAAGGGGTGTGCCCACTGGAACATAGCCTTGGTCACATGTCTGATTTTACAGCACACAATTAAGACAAATCTATTCTACATAACATCTTGATGTTAAAATCACTGAAATAACAAGTGTGACATTCAATATATCTGAAATTAACTTCTCTCACTCCTACTTTTGTAGCTTTTGCTGTACTTTCTTGCTATACTCTGTGTGATACATTCTCCCCTTCCCTCAAATATCTTTTCTGATTGTATCCGCTGCAAGCTGCTGCTCAACAGAGCTTGCTGCTGGCTGGCTGGCTGGCTCTTTTATTTTTAAAGTTCTTTTTTTTAAAAAAAAAAAAACTTGTGTATGATTGTCACAAGTTTCTCTACTCTAACATTACGGTGGGTGTTGTGGACGGTGGACACCACTTCGCCCATTCACACTTCTCACTTATATACATTAGCTTCTCAAGGATTTTGTGTTGGCACCACTTTTCACATCCAAACTTTGAACTCCTGTCTACTTCCTGCACAAACATGTGACTCTGAGACCCTCTTTCTAATGCCCTGCATTGCATGCCAGCACCATGAGGCTAAGTTACAACAGGTGTCTCTGGGGTCCCCTCTACAAGGATTCGCTTTTGCGCCTGGTTAGGCGATTATGTGCATAATCGCTGAAGTGCATTTACGCCTAATACCTCTCCACGAGAGGCGGCGAGGGCAGCGAAGCGCATTAAGGGATGACCAAAATGCGCTTTACAAGTAGTTAATGCGCATAAGCGCTTGTTCACATAGTCAAAATGCGCTTTAACGGCTGGAGTAAAATAAAACTAGCTGTTTAACGCGCATTCGATAATGCGCATAATCGGAGAGATAACGCGCCTCTACGCCCGATTTGCGCTCCGTTCTTGTAGAGGTATTAAACCTCTCTTGTAGAGGCAGCCTGCGTTGTCTGTGCAGCTGCTGTTGTCCCTCTCTCTCTAAGTCATGGCAGTCAAACCAAAGCCTCCAACCTCAAACATTCAATCTCCCTCCCTCTTCCAAAGTCTCCCAATGGTCAAGCTGGGTTGCACACTTGTACCCTGTGTCCATGGGAAAGGTGTCAGCTTATTGCTTGGTTACGTCTGGTGACGCTCACTTTAAAAACCACCTCCGCTGCCAGCTGCCTCTGCCTGCACCAAGACTGGACTCTGAGGCGCTCTTAAAAGACTCTGTGTGACAGGGCTCAGCTACAGCCATCTCTGAGTTGTGTCTTCAGTCTAACTCTATCTCTAAGAAATATGCCAGCCAGCCAAAGCCGCAAATCTATCTGTTTTTCTCTGAGATGCACTTCAAACATTCTGCATTGCATGCCAGCAGTGAAGACAGAGCCTAGCTCACAAGTGAACAAAGTGAAGTGGAAGAGAAGGGGTAGCAAAGCAAAGCAATGACATGACAAGTTCCAACATCCACAGCAACAGGGTATCTGCAAAGATGAGAGCCTCTCGCTCTTGACTGGCACCTCACTGTTGGTCAAGAGAGTTTTTCTCTAAGGTGAGCCTTCATCACCCATGATGTGGAATTCTGAGAAAAAGCCTTCTGGCCCCTTCTGTTTTGCCCTGTGGGCTGCTTTGACTGACCTCTCCTTTCCCTCATTTTGATCTGCGGACGCCTCACCTCTGCTGAGCTCCAAGTGCTGCCCATCAAATCTGCAACAGGAAAGGTGCCTTGCTCGCCCAGCACTTCTTAGCAAAAAAACTTGAGATCCCCTTAATGCCAAGGGCTGAAGCTGATCAAGGTGCAAGACCCCAAAGAGGAAGTTTGACAACCTGAGTTTGAAGGGCATGGCTCCAGGGTTTATTTAGAAACATAATTTTAAAACCTTGATTAAAAAAAAAAAAATCTAAAAATCAACAGATAAACAGATCTGCTTGAAACTTGGCATTGCTATCATGATGCCAAGTTTCATCTCCTTATCTCTAAAAGTGATTTTTAAATATATATATATATATATATATATATATATATATTAAAACCTCAAATTTTAAAATAAAATATTAAAAATCAATGGATGAACAGATCTACTTGAAACATGGCATGGCTGAAGCCCTACTTAAAAGCTATCATGATGCCAAGTTTCATCTCCTTATCTTTAAAAGTGATGTTTTTTTAAAAATAATAATTTTAAAACCTCAAATTTTAAAAAATCCCTAAAAATCAACAGACGAACAGATCTGCTTGAAACTTGGCATGGCAACTAAATCCCTACTTAAGAGCTATCATGATGCCAAGTTTCATCTCCATATCTTTAAAAATGATGTTTTTTTTAAATAATAATTTTAAAACCTCAATTTTTTAAAAAAAACAAATCCTAAAACTCAATGCATGAATGGATCTGCTTCACACTTGCTAAAGCCCTACTTAAGAGCTATTGAGGTGCCAAGTTTCATCTCTTTATTTTTAAAAATGACGGTTTAAAAATAATAATTTTAAAACCTCAAACTTTAAAAAATTCCTAAATATCAGCGGATGAAAGGATCTGCATCAAATATGGCAAGGCTAAAGCCCTGCCTAAGAACTATCATGATGCCAAGTTTCATCTCCATATGTTTAAAAATGATGTTTTTTTTAAAAAAACAATAATTTTAAAATCTCAATTTTTAAAAAAATCCTAAAAATCAGTGGATGAACAGATCTGCTTCACACTTGTTAAATCCTTAATTAAGAGTTATCAAAGTGCCAAGTTTTATCTCTTTATTTTTTAAAATGATGGGTTAAAACAAATTAATTTTAAAACCTCAAATTTTAAGAAATTCCTAAAAATCAGCAGACAAACAGATCTGCTTCAAATATGGCAAGGCTAAAGCCCTGCTTAAGCGCTATCATGATGCCAAGTTTCATCTCCATATCTTTAAAAATTACAGACCTGTAAGCATTTTTGTCAATTTCCATCTATTATAAAGTAGAGCTGCCCTTTGGATGGGGGGAAGGATGGGGAAAAATCCAGATTTTTCTCAAAATTTCATTAGTCCCCCCCCTCCTAGATTTTTTACCAAAAATCCTGAGATGTCCAGGTTTTTCCTGACATACGGTCACCCTATTTGTGAGAATGAAACAATCTACAGATTGACCTCATATATTCAGCACTAATATGAAAAGGGATCTGAATTGGATCATATATGTGATGTATAATGAATTTGTGCAGATTAACAAGGCCCAAGGCATAGTGCAAGAGAGGAAATGAAAGAATAATGTGCATTTTAACTGCCAAACACATCTGAATTGGATGGTAATTACTTAAAACTTTGTATTTAATTAGCATCCTGAGTGTTCCCAAGCCAGATGTATCCATAAGTTTGCATGTTAGTGGCTGAATTACAGCTCTAATTAGCATTTTCTATACATAATCTGATATTAAAGCCCTGACAGATGAGAAACAAGTACAGACTTGCTTATAGTGTCTCCTAGGCCTTTGGATTTTCCTCCGAGCTCCCCAACCAGCAAAATCTCAGCAGGGCTCATTTTTGTTTTTGTGAACAGCTGTGCCAAGTTTCCTTGACATCCCAACTATGTCAAAGCAAAGAGCTAACTAAAATATTTATATGAATGCTTTAAGACATAAGGGCTCTTGCGGTATTTCTAACTAAGAAATGCTTCTGCAGGCCAGGGAAACTCTCTAAATGTCTTTGTCATTGGATAAAATAGGTATTTACCAAGCATTAAAGTACAATGGTGTTTTAGTATGTAGCTACTTGGCAAGCTGGACATGTTAACTAGGGATGTGTATCGTATCGTTAAAATGTCCAATAACGATACGATAAGGTTGATATCAGATATCTGATTAACGATACGATAGAAAAACCTCCGATAAATATCCGAACCAAAAATTTTCAGCCCGATTATATCGGATTATTGGACTGCCATATAAATAAACCTATAACCTCTGTATTTTAAAAGTTAGAGGCGTGAAACTTGGTCACAGTATTTATGGGGTATGCCTAAGTATGTGTATGAAATTTGAGATCAATCCCTCCAACCCTTGATTTTATATGAATTTATTAAAGATGGTGCAACTTTTTGACAGGTCTGAATGAACACACATGGTGAGCTGTCATTCTGACCTGTCAGAACTTAAACATTCTTTAATAAATCCATATAAAATCAAGGGTTGGAGGCATCGAGCTCAAATTTCATACACATATTTAGGCATACTCCATAAGCATTGTGACCAAGTTTCAAGCCTGTAACTTTGAAAATACAGAAGTTATAGGCATTTTTTTCTAAAGAATTCAGCTCTTTAGGGCACAATGGAGCTGCAAATTAAATATCGGATTGCCAATAATTATTGTGAAGATGATATGATTAACCTACGATATTATCGGAGACAATAATTTTTTGGGTCCAAAATTCCAATAACAATAAAATACGTTATTTTTGGGTGTGCACATCCCTAATGTTAACCCATACAAATTATCTTTGATCAAGGGCACTTGGTTGGCTGAACATATGTACTGTAGTATACAGATAATCAAATGACCAGAGGAAGAGTTCTCTAACCTTGGGATGTCTTGGCTATCTGTTCATCCCGCCAACTGGTAAGAGGGATTTTTATCACACATTGGGTGCAATTGTGTTATAGAATGCATGGTAAACTGATTACTTGAATCCATCTTCTTTATCAGTCTGCCAGGTAAATTTGTATTTTCTTATTCCTGATGTATGCCTCTTAGGGGCTCTCTTATTGGCCAAAAAAAGATGTATTTTAAAATAAAATGAAGAGAACTGGTGAGCAAAATTTAACTTTACTCAGAAAATGGGAAGCAGATGGGTGATATAATTCTCTTGACCGCTTAGGACAATAATTAGGCCTAGTTTACAAAGTGGTTTCGTGCCTAAGGCGGAAACATAGAACGTGGCAAATGGTTGCTTATGTACACCCAGCGACTCTTGCTGTGACTCTAATTAGTCACAGAATAGGCTACATTCATAGCAGTCCTGACGTTCAAGCAAATGTGAAGCAAATTGCATGCAGAGAGAAAGCAGGGCCATACTTGCTGGCTCTGCCCCAACTGTCACATCCGAATTGCCCCTTCCATGCAGTGGGAGGGGAAACTTCTGCAGCTGAGATGTGTGTGTGGGGGCATTCTATGCATGAAGGGTTTCCAGTCACATGAATTCAGCAGGCTTCTCCACTGCAGTAGTTCCTCTACCCACATGTAGAAGGGGCAAAGGGGATGCAACCGATGTGGTGGGGCCACTGAGCATGGTCTCATTCTCCAACCTCACATGATTTGTCCCATGTATGCTTGAAAGGCCAAATAGGACTCTAAACTCCAATGAGTTGAAGGTGATAGAGGAGATTAAAAGATAACACAGGGATGGGCAGTACGTTGCCTTCCAGATGTTTTGGCCAGCTTTCTAGTCAGCCCTAGCCAGCATAGCCAATTGTGAGTGATCATGGGAGTGTAGGTCACAACAGCTGGATGGCCAAAAATTGCACACCCTTGCTTTATGGGATTGGATGATGTCCCCCTGGTCCATGTCGGATGAGCTTGGCTATACACTGAATTACTTCCCAAAAAACCTGAGCGTATTTCTGAACCAGCCTAAATTATCCCCTGTTACATACGTTCACCTATTTAAATTGCCCTCAGTTGTCCTCAATGGCATCAACATGCAGTTAAATCTGACTGGCTGCATAGCATTATGACTTCATTCCGTTCATTAAAAGATTCCTGGTTGGTAGGGTCACTAATGTAACTAGTAAAAAATAGTATGTATTCATTGCCCAGGGTAAAACTTGTGCCAAAGCAGCTGCTGCCAGGTAAACAGTAGTTCTACACAGGACTGAAAGAGGTGAATAGAGGTACACCTGAGTATTTTAAAGTGTTTTATTGGTGTTTTATTGGTATTTTATTGGTATTTTAATGATGTATTGGTTTTAAGTGCTTTTAATCAGTTTTGTATTTTATGTTTAATGCTGTTCCCCGCCTCGATCTGTTGGGAGAGGCGGGTAATAAATAAATAAATAAATTATTATTATTATTATTATTGGGAGAAATTTCCATCCCACTGGAATAAGAGGTTTTGACTCAAAAATCAAAGTATATTCAGCTCAACTTGAGGAAAGCAGTCCTATGGCTCCTATGCAGCATCTGGGAGGCCATAAAATAGCTTAGATTCCTGGATCTGAGGTTGGAGACAACTGTGATCTCGAAACCAGGAGTCTGATCTCCCCTCCCCCTCCTTTTTGGCATGAAGAAAACCATGTGGGCTGCCTCTCTGAGCTTGTAAAAGCAACCTTGGAGAGGAAGGAAAGGGGACAGTTCTGTGGGCAGGGCAGGGCAGGGCAGGGCAGGGAGGCGAGAGAAGAGGCCAGCCTATGAAGAATCTACTGGCCTCGCCAGCCTCTTTCCCTCCTGCTTTGCAGAGCCTCAGCTAGACAGGCGAAAAATCCCATCTAGCAAAAATGCAGAACAGAAAGAACACAGAGGTGAAGATCACCTCTGCACTCCTCCCACTCTGCATAGGATCCCCATTAGCCTCTGAGTTTGGAGGCTGATGGGAATCCCAATGGGATTGTGCCCTAAGTGAGGCAGATATAGACGGTGTATAAAGGTGATAGTATAATCTTTTAGCTTATAGGTAATGGCATATTTTTAAATTGCTACACTAAAAATTAATCATAGTGATCATGTGTCAGATTCCCCCTACAGCTAGACTGTTCATTCCTACACCATGATAGTAAATTGCAGGTGAATGTATTGCTTTCTAGAAATTACTCAATGTATGTATCAATTAAGTTTTAGAACTTACTGGTGAGCGAAGAATTAGGGTCTGTAGATAATGAGTATAGTGGCAATGACAGAGCAGGGTGGAAAATATGAGGAAATGTTTTGAGAAAAGAAAAATAAATGATGTGCAAAGCAGCACTTATGCCAAAAGATCCAACTCCCATACCCCCAAAATAGAAAGCTCTCCTTTGTTTTGAATGCATGCTTCAAGCAAGACATGATATATGGAGCCATAATTATAATGGTCTGTGTATCTCCTAGCCCTTTCTGTTGGGAAGGTAAGCAGGCAGAAAGTTTTTTGTCTGGGAACAGAAGCAGAAACAGAAAGGTCCTTTTTTTATCATGTGAAGTAAACCTCATGCCCTTGACAAAACAGATGATAAATCACCAGTGAACCAGCAGGACAGCATACATAATGCAATAGCTATGTTGGCCTTTAAGAAGTCAGCCCATGACATAAGACATAGGCATCATTAGCCTTGTGTTTAAGAGGTGAAGAGAGATGGCTGCGTGGTTGCAATGACAATCCTATCACTCCAGAAAGCCTGGCACTCATTTCCCCTCCCATCGGTACAACCATAGTCAAAGCTACAGAATAGTCCATCGGCTCTGGAGCGTGGGGAGCCAAAGGCAGAATCCAGCAGGGCTCTTACACCTCTGTGGATTCTTTTCTGCCCTGCTGATTCTTTTCCACCCTGCTGTTTCCCAGGTGGTGGGTCCTGCCAATTCCATTGTGCAAGGGAGATTTAGTGCTTCCTAGGGGAAACCCCGGAACAAGAGGAAACACTTGTTTCTTGAGGGAAGCAGGTCACCAGAGCTTCCTTATGTGAGCTCCACCGACCTGCCTCCTTCTAGAAACAAGCATCCCTGCTCTTTCCGAGTGGCTCTAGAAGTGCCAAGTCACTGTTGCGCAGAAGAGAATCAGCGGGGGCGTAAGCACGGTGTTGGATTCTGCCCCAGGAGTGCAGTGTACTGGAGGTAGTGGATTCTCTATATTATGGGATTGCAGAGGCAAAAGAGATACAGTAGAAAAACTTGGAGGAGCCCTAAGTCTGGAAAGGTGAGCAGACAGACGATTGGGAAGCGGAAGCTGGGAAGTGCAGTATTTGAAGGGTATTTCTCAGTCAGATAAAACCCAAAATCTGAAAGAATATCTAGCCAAGAAAGTGATTCAAGCAAAATTGTAAAATTAATTCAATAATTCAAGGAAATTAATTCAATAATTCAAGTGAAATCCTCCTTCCCCAATTTTGGTTCATCACATCATTTCGCTGATTCATCAGCACATTTACCTGAGAGTAAAGTCCCATTGAACTCAGTGCAGCTAACTTCTGATTGGAATGCAGAGGACTGCATTGTTCATCACTGGGGTCCCCTGCCCGATACACACACATACACGTGGCATGGGAAGCATTTTAAACTTTGAATCTGATTTAGAATAAAATGTCTCCCCCCCAACATTCTTATTTCCCCCCCCCCAATTTTGCTGAAAAATCGATGGACAACCCATTTTGATGTGAGTGAAATGGCTTCGAAATTATCCTTGCCATTTCTAGGCAGCCCTAGCCAAGAAAGTGAACTAGCAGCCCAGCATGATGAATGAGGAATTTAGAGTGATTAAAAATGCCTAGTGCACAGGGTTGCTGCCTTGCGGGGACAGTCTTTTAAATCATCTGCTAAAGTGTGGGACAAAGCAATGGGCAGCTCCTCTTTCCCCCGTTTTCTCTGCAGTTATTCACCTCAGTTTTCACCTGCTGTGTCATCGAACCAGTGTCCTGTGCATCCTGGCTTGTAAGAAAAGGGTGCAGAGGCCAAGACGATGGAGAAAGCAGGCAGGAGGAACCACGGATACCCTGTCACCTGCTTTAGTGGGAGATTTAAAAGTAGCGATGGCAAATTTGAAAAGTGAGAAGGGCGGGTCTGTAAATCCTTGAGCCATTTTGAGCTGAGCTGACCCACCTCCTCCAAATTCTACTGATAATGGCTTGGTACCAGCCCACCATTGTAGCCCACCAACCCTCCTTTCTCCTTTTCCGTTCTTTCCCAAATCCAACAAGTACAAGAGTAAGGAGGAGAAAGGATAGCCACTTCTAAGTTACTATGGTTTCTGACTGTCCTCAATGGAGGCTTCTGAGCATGATCAGAGCCTACTTCAGGGATGGACAACTTGTGGTCCTCCAGATGTTTTGGCCTACACCTCCCATTGGCTAGACCTGATGGGAATTGTAGGCCAGAACACCTTGAGGGCCACAAGCTGCCCACCCCTGGGCTACATTGATGATAGTAATGCTGTGAGGTATGATTGTTCTTAAGTGATGAATGAGATTTGCAAAAAGATTTGAAAATAGCATACATATTTCAAGTCAAGATGGGCAAGTTTCATCTATTACTATTCTGATGTCTGGGTTGTATCATTGCACTTGCAACCCTATGCACTGGCCATTTTTATTTACTCCAAAATTCCTCATTCACAGTTTGCATTTTGCGTCATTGGGTATCCAACATTAGTCTACCTTTGAGTCACATTCATTTCAATAGGTTTACTCTAAGTAGGATTAACATTGGATACAACCTTCTGTTTGGTATCTATGAAATGGGCTCAGTCAGCCTTCCCCAACCTGGTGCCCCAGGAAATTTTGGATGTCAAGCCCCATCAGCCTTGGACAGTATAACCAAGAGTTAGGAATGATGGGAGTTGTAGTCCAGAACATCTGCAGGGCACGAGGTTGGGGAAGGCTGGGCTAGGTTAAAGTGCAACATCCAATTTCCAGCTTGCAACCCTACTACCAATGCAGTGGGCAATGTACACAAAGCAACAGCTGAGAGAAAGAAATCTCCCTCTGATAACAAAACTCATTTAAACAGAACCTAAGAACCAACACTACTTTTGTTCCATGTCATTTCATGTTTGCTTCTTCCCCATTACTGAAACTGAAGTGCATTTTCCTCTCTCCAAGCAAAAGCAAAAATTCAACTCATTGTGCTGAGCTTCCTTTCTTGGCTCTGCCCTGCAAGCTAAATGCAAAGAGTTGGCTATAATGAGCTCCTCCTTGCTGTTATCTGAAGACCCTAATTGCCACTTCCTTAGAAAGAGAATGAAAGCTTTGCGCTGACCATGGCTTTGTTGCTATGGCGACTGACTTTGGTGTTTACCACCTTCCAATGTGGCACTGAGACATCGGGTGAGACAAAGCCCTCCCCCGCCCCTTCAGGAGCAATGGCAGGTGTGTACATTTTCTGCTCTCCAATTTGCAGATGGTTTCTAAAAAGGGAACAAAAGTGAACACCCTTTCAGAAAGGCCCTCTTCAAGAAGAAGACGACGACACACTTGTCAGCTGAACAAAGCCTGTTCTTCTCCACAGTCATTCCACTCAAGTAGTTGTTGTTGACCACTCAGCCTTTTATTCTATTTTCTTAACCTAGAAACGCAATTGAAACTGTGACACCAGGTCATGTTGGCAACAAAACGTTTATTAATAAATAGCATTTGCAGTGCTGAAGGAAAAGCAACCTCTATTGAGAACACCTTGGGGTGTGTGTATGTGTGTGTTTTAAAAGTACTGACTTCCATTAAGGGTTAAACCATTCATTTGCTCAAGCTTATGAAAATTTGTCATCCCCCCACCTCAGCACAACTGAATACTACAATGGTTGACATGCCCCCGATACACAACTGTAACTCAACATGATTATATCAAACTTCTCAGAGTCATGGGCTGAAAATAGCAGAAACTGGTGTGCGCTGCACCTATGCTGTAGTGGTGGTGGTGTGGTGGAAATATACATATCCCTAAGCACACATGAAAGGTCCAACCCATACGTAGGAAGGGACAGGTCTCCTCCTCATTGGCACAACCACAGCATTTTGTGCTAAATCATGACTTGTCAGTGTTATGAAGTGGGGCAATGTTCTGATGGTGAAGGGGGGAGCAATTTGAAGAGGACAAGGGCCTAGTGCTGGGAAGCATTGGTGGCTAGAGAAGGCTATCAATGGCCCCTAATCCTGATGGCTATATGCTACCATCAGAGGCAGTATGCCACTGTATACCACTTGCTGGGGAACATGGCCTTGTGTGTTTGTGTGTTGCACTTGTGTCCTGCTTGGGGGTCCCTGGTCGACAGCTGGTTGGCCACTGTGTGAACAAAATACTGGACTAGGTGGACCCTTGGTCTGATCCAGCATGGCTCTTCTTATTGTGGCCTTATGTCAAAGGCCCACTTCAGCCTGGCAGCAACCTTGGAGCCAAACAAAATACAACAAACACATTAAAACAGCAAAGTAAAGAAGAAAAAGCCAGATAACTCAGTTAAACACTACTAAATGTGTAGGGAAATAAGTTCTGAATGATACTAAGATCCTAGCTACACTACTGCTTTAAAATGGTTTTAAACGGTTTGTAACAGTTTTGAGAACTGTTGGGGCCCAGGACGCACTCCATATACAGTTTTCAAAATGTTTTCAAAGTGTTTTATCCTGCGTGTGAAACGATAGGCTCTAAGTGGCAGATAATCCGATTTGGAGTGGTAGTTTAGAGTAGAAGTTGCTATCTCTATGAAAGCTCTTAGCTGCCCACCTTGCCTCCAAATGCACGTTTGATTTTCAAGAGTGTTAGTAGTGAGAATGACCAAAAGTTTCTCCTAGAAAATAATAAAAAAGATGCAATTGTTATACTTTACACTAGATGTCACTTTAAAATTCATTCTGTATTACAAGAAGCAGAAGAGTGCATATTCGCTTTTCTTTTCTTTTCAGTGCTTTACATTGCTAAGTTAAACCTTACATATTTGGAGTTTTGAACTGACAGATATGAAAATAATAATAATACAATAATAATAATAATAATAATAATAATAATAATAATTTATTTCTTGCCCGCCTCTCCCACAGGATCGAGGCAGGCAACAACATCAATACAAATAACATAAAATGCATAAAACTAATTAAAAACGTATAAAATCAATACATTATTAAAATACCAATAAAACTCTTAAAATTCGATTGGGTAGTGGCATACCCATCCATTGTAATAACCCAGGGCACTTTCTACACCTGCTGGCATTCTGGGATGGAGGGGGAGGCTCTTGTGATATCCTGATCACCAGAGCCTCCCCCAGCATGCACACGCAGCGCGTGATGTCCCAGAAGGAAACAGGGGACGTTGCACCCCCCCATTTTTTTAAGAGTCGGAGGAGGGAGCAGACTTGCACTCCAGTGCAAAATGTAAGTTTGGGGTGGATGAAATTGGGCCCCAACCCCCTCCCTGCCATCCTAGGGGTGGCGAAATTGATGCCACCCCTTTCCCTGATGGGCACGGAACCGTGCGGCATGGCTCTATGCCTGTTACTGGTGCCCGCTTACTCACCAGGAGGGACAGGCACCCACACCTCCTGCAGTCTCAGGACAGCCCCGGGACCACTGGAGGAATCAGGATTTCCCAGGGATTCTTTATCCCTGGGAAAACCCCTGCTATGTCCTCTATGACAATAAATGCTATGAACTGGAAACAAGGTGTTCCACTTGAGGGTAATGGGATTACACCATCCTTGCTAAAAATGTGCACAGCCAGGAGGTGGATGACTAAACCTGTGTCCTGGGTGCACAAGTGGCAGGGGTTTGTGGCACATCTGGAGAGATGCAGAAGGATATGGCAACGATTCAAGTCTGCATTCCTACCTGTTTCTTCTTCTGCCTGCTCCCGCTGAATACGTCAATAACCACTGGAAAAGTCTAGTAAGTCGGTATCGACATTCTTTTAATAGAAAATATCAAACTCCATTGGTTCTTTTTTTCTTTTTCTTTTGTTTGAGCTGAGGCACTCTTAACCTGTTGATTTTAAGAGCAGTTTTAATAAGAGACCTGAATGTGGTGGGGGCGGGGAGACACATTTTAATTACTCTTTGGAGAACAATATTCATAATATCATCTGATGAGACTCATCCTGCTTTGGCTGCATTTCCATTCCACAATGTCTTAGAGGGCACTGCCCTGATTTAGCTTGCAAATACAGACTCCAGAGCCACATAGGCATGTACAGCTCATTTCATTAGGGTGTCCACCTTAAAGGCCCTGATTGAAATGGAGGAGGGGGAAAGCGTGCATTCCCCCAGGGATGCTAATGGCAGCTTTCTGGAGGCTTTCCCATCCTTTTAAAAGTGAGTGGGAGGGGGCAGGAAAGCAGAGGTGCCCTGGGAAATTTGGGTGTGCCTGGGCACAGAGCCACAGAGTTACAATGGAAGAACTTCCGGGAGTGTAGGTAAGTCCATTTAATTGGCTCTTTCCTCTGGCAGGGCAGGCCTCTATTGCTCTTTCCTCTTCCTGATCAGGGAGTACAGGTTGCAAATATCCGCTTTCCGGTTCCCTCAATTATTTGAATTCTCTTCCTTTGTAGCCAGCCCCTTTTACAAGGCCTGGGGCTAAATGAGGTGGCCACCAATATCAGGTATTTGTGCTCCCACATCCTTTCTGGCCCACTCGTTTACATCCAGCTCTCATATGAGGATGCTGTGGAACCCTTCATCCAGCAGTGCCTCACGCCCCTAATGAACAGCATTTCAGCTTGAAATTAATCAGTATTAAAATAATTTTGCTAACTACTCACTGGACTTTTTCTTTTTGATGGTGTGAATTATCCTTTCAAATGGAAAGAAGTCAAGAGGGTGAAGTCTCTCCATAATACTTGACAATTACTCAGAACGACATTGGTGGTTTTATACTTGCATAAAATAGAAGCACAGCTAGAACGTATCCTGGAGGTCAACAAAGGTGTCAGCATGGTTAATAAGCAGTGTCAAGAATGTTATTAGAGAAAAGGCAACTTCCTTTAGAAAATGGTGAATGGTAGGAAATTCAGCACAGACAAAAGGAAATACTTCCACACACAGCATATCTTGAAAACTATGGAACTGACTAGGACCCCTTCTAGATGGATTCCGTTTGACGCCTGGTTAGCCGATTATGCGCATAATCGCTGAAGCGCTTTATCATAAATGCTTGTATGCAGGAGGTAATTGAGCACTCAACAGGTGACCTTACCGGTTGTTTCAAATGCGCTTTACAAGTAGTTAATGCGGAGAATCGCTTGTTCACATAGTCAAAATGCGCTTTAACGGCTGGAGCAAAATAAAACTCGCTATTTAATGCGCATCCGATAATGCACATAATTGGACAGAAAAAGCGCCTCTATGCCCGATTTGCGCTCCGTTCTTGTAGAGGTAAAAATTTTAATGAGAGTTCAAAGAGCTTTAAACGTCTGGTGTAGAGGCAGCCTAGCACAAGATGTAATAATGGTTGGCAACTTTATTTATTTATTTATTTACAATATTTATGTACCCCTTCCCATTCAGAATTTTGGAGCGGTGGACAAAATAAAGAAGAATAAAAACAGAATAAAAACACATTAAAAGTATTTTAAAAAAAGAAAAAAGAAACCAAGTGCAAAATAAACCACAGCTGTTCATTAAGGGAAGGCTTCCTGGAACAATGATATTTTCAGGAGGTGCTGGAAGGAAAACAAAGTTGTTACCTGCCTGATCTCCAGAGGCAAGGAATTCCATAGGATGGGAGCCACCACACTGAAGGCTCTTCCCCTGGTGGATTTGAATGGCTTTATAAGATGATGAGACAAATTCATGTTGGATAAGGCTAGCAATTGCTACAAGTCATATCATCTCCAGAATCAGAGGTTGCTATTCTACTCCTGTCCTGGTTGAGCTTCCTACAGGCGGCTGGTTGACCACTGTGTGAACAGAATGCTGGACTAGATGGGCCTTTAGTCTGATCCAATATGGCTCTTCTTATGTACTTATGATATGCCATTATCCTCAACTCAGTAGATTAGAGGCAAAACTACACCAAGCATAGGGTGGGGAAGGAGCAGCACATATATAAAGCGAGTGAGTTGAGTGTGTCATAAAATGTCAGGCTGAAACTGGATATTGCAGTATACGGGTGGTTGCTGTCTCCTTCTTCTCCATTATGTCTAAAACAGCTGTGTTTTTGTGCTCCCCTCTTACCTGAGCATCAGCCAATGCTGTGAAACAGGGGTAGCAAAAGCAGGTCTTGAGAAAAATAAGTTGTGCTTGATGTTATAAAGGGGAAACTAGTTACGCAGTTGCCATTTTTTTACAGCAGCTGCATGTCTATCATAATACCTTGTTCCAGTTTCACTCACTTATGTTTATTTGCATAAAAACAGAACATAATAGGAAACAACATGCAACAGCCTATTAAGGTGATGATTATGGAAAATATTCATGATTCCATAGTGCGTTCAATTGGATTGACTCTTAAACTACGAAGAGAAAAGCATTTTGAAATTGACATTTGGATTATCTGTAGTTCGACAAATTCTCATTGCAGCTATCTTGCTGTCACAAACAAATGGAGGAGAAACTGATGTCATTGTCATGCTAGCATGAAATCTGAGTTGAGCTTTTGCCAAGTCAAAGCTAATGCATATGTCGCACAAGGCTTAATGGGAAAGATGACTTGCAAACCTATTCTAAACAAAACAGGCAGGCAATGTATCCTAGAGCTCAGCGCATGGAAGATGACGAATGATGTACTTCTAACAAATATTTAGGATACAATTCTATTCACTATCAGTTTTAGAACTCACCTACAGAACTGGCAGTTTAGAACAGCTTGCCAAAGTAGACTAAAAAGAACCACAAATGTGTATTAGATTCACTTAGGCATTCTTCAGAGGCAGAAACACTGGAAGGTGGCTCAGTAGGCAAGATGTATACAGAAAGGAACTTTTAAAGATCATTTCTCCAGTCTTTCTTCTTGTAAGATGCTCAAATAGCATATGATGAATGAAGGTATGCTTCCCACCCACTCACCCAGGCACACCTTTCCCAAATATACATATTGTGTGCACATTTTCCCCTAATAGGCACATTTTGGGTGCACATTTCCCCCAAATCCAGCTGCATCGTGAAGCCTACAAAAATGCAGATTTCTGTGTGCAACTCTGTCTCGGCTAGCTTAGGACGCAATTCTATGTATTTTGAGAGAGAGAGGAAAGTTTTACAACTTCCAGAATCCCCCAGCTAGTATGCTAGGAATTGTAGGACTTTCTCTCTCTCTCTAAGCATGCATAGGATTGTACCCTTAAAGGCCCAGGAGGTGTGAACTGGGTACATCTGTAAAATGGTTCTCAATAGAGTCCATTTCTTACCCATCTCTAATGATAGGTTGGGACCCCCTGCTGCCTTTTGGCACACCTTTCCTTCCTCTTTGCTTTCACTGCTCTCGTGGTCATTTGTTTCGTACTGCCATTTCATCCATTTAACTGGGCCTGCCCACTTGATTTTGTTCTATGAGTATTTGTGATAGCAACATGAGAGATGCAATGTCATGATATCATTGACAAAATCATGCGGGGGAGGGTTGACCCACATGCAACAGGATTAAATGGCAGCATGAGCAAGTGAGGTCGAGGGAGGAGAAAAAATATGGTGCTGGAAGGAACAGCAACCAAAGAGTTTGCAACGAGAGCTGATAATAATTGAAAATGGGAGGCATGTGTTGATACACATGAAAACTGAAACAGAACTAGGTAAATAATTTTTGCTCAGTCCCAAATTGAAAAACACACACCACAGTTTACCTATTTTATATTTCTCCTATTCTTGGGGACAAAACATTGTCCTGCATATTTCACAGATGGTACTGTATAAAATAGCAGACCTCAACCAGTACTTTAAAGTAGGGCTGTGCATGGACCCCCCCATCCTATCTGGATCCTGATCTGGGAGGTCCGGATCAGGCCTGATTCGATCTGCCTCAGATCTGGATCCAGATCCACTCTGGGTCTGTGCAGAGTCCTTCCTCCCGCTCTCCCCACTCCCTCCCTCCCCCCAATCGCCCTGTTTACCTGCAGCCTCCTCCGTGTCCTCCCCATCATCCTGCCTCCTCGATGTCAGCTGGCTGCTTTCCCGCTGGCGCTGGATGATGATGTCACCCACCACGACCAGCAAATGCGGTGCTCTAACCATCGAGGAGGCAGGACGTTGGGGAACAATGCAAAAGAGGCTGCAGGTAAGCAGGGCGATTGGGGGGAGGGAAGGAGAGAGCAGGGAGAGTGGGAGGGAGGGCTCTGTAGGGACCCAGAATGGATCCGGATCACAGATCCGATCCAGACTGATCCAAGCCTGATCCAGTCTGGTTTGGATTGGGCCCAGATCAGGCTGGATCAGCTTGATCTGCTCCAGATTCGGGATCCAGCTCTGGATCCGGTCACAGCCCTACTTTAAAGGGGAAACAAAGATCAGCAATTACATTGTACCCTGAGCAATAGGGGAAAAGAGAGGGAATAGCAATGTGCCCATATCTGTATTTATAAAACAAACAAACTTTTTAAAATAGTTCAAGGCTACTCATTCATTTCCCAAACAGAAACTGTGAACAAATAAGTCAGGTTGCTGTGCCTCTGCCTTTAAATGGGCAGTGATGTTAGGATCTGAATTATTATGCAAAATATATTTTTGGAAAATCCCATCCCAAAAGCATCCTCTCTTATGAAGCCTAGTCTGCCATCTCTCCCCCGTCTGCTAACGACTTTGCCTCTTTCTTCAATACTAAAGTTCAAACTATTCGCTCTGATCTCACCATCTCGGCCCCTCTTCCAGTTCCTGTTTCTCAAATGTCAGTTCCTCCTGCAACTTTTTCTGCATTCTCTTTGGTCTCAGCTGATGAACTGTCTAGAATATTGCGCTCTTCGAAGACTTCCACTTGTTCTCTTGATCCGATCCCTTCTCGTGTCTTTATTGATATTATTCCTGTTATCCTCCCTTCCTTGCTTCATATTATTAATATTTCTTTGTCCTCCTTCATTTCCTTCTGCTTTTAAGCGTCCTATGGTCTCTCCTATTCTTAAAAAGACTTCTCTTGATGTGCTTTCTCTCTTTAACTATGGTCCTGTTTCCTTGTTTGTTTGTTTCAAAGGTCCTGGAGCGGGTGGTTTACTCCTGTTTCCTCAATTTTCTTTCTAGTAACTTTGCTCTGGATCCTTTTCAATCTGACTTCCATCCTTTGCATTCCACTGAGATAGCCCTTACAAAGATTATCAATGATCTTCTTAATGCCAAGTCTACAGGCCTTTATTCTGTTCTTATTCTCCTGGATCTTACTGCAGCCTTTGACATGGTTGATCATGATCTTATGTTGGATTTCCTTTTTGACCTTGGATTTTGCGACTGTCTATATCTGCTTTGCTTCTTACCTGTTGGGTCGCTCATTCAATGTGTTGGCTAATGGCCACTCATTCCCCTTTTAGCTGGGGTTCCACAGGGCTCAGGGCTTGGACCATTGTTGTTTTCTTTATATATGTTGTCCTTGGGTAATCTTGTTCGATCTCATGGCCTTCAATATCATCTGAATACGGATGATACACAATTATATCTTTCATCTCCAGAACTTTCTCTTGATGTTCAGGATCGTATCTCAGCATGACTTTCAAATATCTCGGCTTGGATGCTTCATCGTCAATTGAAACTTAATATGGCAAAGACAAAATTGCTTGTTTTCCCTCCCAAATCTTCTCCCCATCTTTCATTATCTATTACTGTTAATAATGTTACACTTAATCCAGTTGAGGAAGCTCATAGTCTCAGTTTTATATTCGACTCCTCACGCTTCTTTATTCCTCATGTTGAGGCAGTAGCTCAGTCCTGACATTTTTTCTTATATAATATTGCCAGGATCCAATCATTTTTATCTGTTTCTTCTGCCACTTTTGGTCATTTCTTGGCAGGACTATTGTAACCTAGGCTGACCATATGAAAAGGAGGACAGGACTCATGTAACTTTAACAGTTGTAGAGAAAAGGGGATTTCAGCCAGTGTCATTTGTATGCAATTAGTTCCTGGTGAAATTCCCTCTTCATCACACCAGTTAAAGTTGCAGGGGCCCTGCCTTCTTTTGTATATGGTCACTCTAGTATAGTGCCTGCAACTTTAACTGTTGTGATGAAGAGGGAATTTCACCAGGGACTAATTGCATACAAATGACACTGGCTGAAATTCCCTTTTCTCTACAACTGTTAAAGTTACATGAGCCCTGTCCTCCTTTTCATATGGTCAGCCTATGTAACCTTCTCCTGACTGGCCTTCCTTCTTCTCAAGTTAGTTCATTGGTTTCTATTATCGTTCTGCTGCTAAGATCATCTTCTTGGCTCATTGCTTTGATCATGTTACTCCATTCCTGAAATCCCTTCATTGGCTTCCAATTCACCTTAGAATCCAATATAAGCTTCTCCTGTTGACTTCCAAAGCTTGTCACAGTCTAGTTCCTTCGTATCTTCTCTTATTTCACATTATTGCTCCGTTCATACTCCTTGCTCATCAAATGCTATGTTTCTTACCTGTCCAAGGGTCTCTACTTCTCTTGCTTGGCTTTGTCCATTTTCTCTCACTGCCCCCTATGCCTGGAATTCTCTTCCAGAGCATTTGCAGACCACGAGTTCAATTACAGTCTTTAAAGCTCAGTTGAAAACTTTTCTTTTTTCTAACGCTTTTAGAACTTGATTTTGATCTTACTTTTATACTGTTAGTTTCATGTCCCCTGTGCCTGTTTGGTGCCTTCCCTTCCCTTTCTTATTGTTTTATTATGATTTTAACAGAATGTAAGCCTATGTGGCAGGGTGCTGCTGATTTATTGCTTTACTATGTACAGTACCATGTGCGTTGATGGTGCTATATAAATAAATTAATAATAATAGTGTGTTTGTGTGAGTATTATATATCTGCACTTGCAGCTAAATGTCCTTGCAGTGCTATTTTTCAGAGAAGTGAAAGTAACAGGAAAAAATTTACATAGGCTGTTTCAGAAGTTCTCTCCTTTGCTGTGGTTAATGTATCCAGCAAAAGATAGCCAGGAATGAAAACAAACATTGATTGAAGGTTGTGCTGACTACATCAGAAGCAAACTTTATTACTTTACACTGTAACGTGTTATAAGTAATAAAGGGACTGAAGCCAATTGCTTTCCAGTCTTCTTAGAAATGATGCACTATAAATGCAAGGTTTATAAAAGAGATTAAGCTTTATGCCCCATAAAGCAGACAAAAGGATAAATCAATATATTCTTATGCAAGTGATAATCAATAATTAATCATCGTAGTTGGGCAAATTAGCAGGTGATTTTCCTAAGCAAAAGGAAGTCAGAGTAAGGGCAAACTAATTAACATAGGATGGAGCAGAGTGCAGCAGTGGAACATTTTCCCCTTCATGACAGGTAGCTTTGCTGCCAGACATGCAGTTGTCAGCAATAAAAATAAGGGGGAAAGGGTGGGGAGCAAACATGCTTCAGAAAAGCAAAAAAAAAAAAGTTTAAAAATTGAGCAAAATTATTCCATTTGAACCATACTTGCTATGAAAAAAACAGAAAGAAATTATTCTAAAAACATTATTGAACAATAACCTTGAATGGAGCATAAATCCAAGTCCTCCCTGCACTTTATACACTAGTTCAACCTTTTATTCATAGACCATCAGATCATGCCATTTTGGACTTAACTCTGTGTAGGCTAGATGCCTGAAATTAGTCAACTTATAAATCAAATCTAGGTTTTAATCCTCAAATGTATGAGCCCATGCTTAGATCCAACAAACTTTAATACTTTTGTAATTCAAACTGAGACTCATTAGGAGTTATTTTATATTTTCTACACCTGGATGGTCTGCATGTTGTGCATGTGTTCAGATGTTGGTTGCTGCAACCCTTTATTTTACAAAGTAAATTTAAAAAGTCCCAGTTGCAAAGCACATAAGTGCTGCATGCTTTTGTTGGGATCCTTTACAGCACAATCATATGGGTTGCCCTCCCCATAGGTTAGGCTGACCAGATAAAATCCAGGTCAGGGCTCCTGTAACTTTAACAGCTGTAGAGAAAAGGGAATTTCAGCCAGTGTCATTTGTATGCAATTAGTTCCTGGTGAAATTCCCTCTTCATCACAACAGTTAAAGGTGCAGGCACTTTACTAGAGTGACCATATACAAAAGAAGGCAGGGCCCCTGCAACTTTAACAGTTGTGATGAAGAGGGGATTTCACCAGGAACTAATTGCATACAAATGACACTGGCTGAAATTCCCTTTTCTCTACAACTGTTAAAGTTACAGGAGCCCTGACCTGGATTTCATCTGGTCACCCTACCATAGGTGGGCAGTTCCAAGTTTAGGGCCCTTTGCTTAAACAGCAAGAGTCAGACAGGGTGAGAGCAGGGGTACCTCTAGATGGCTTATTTGCGCCTCATTGATTGCGCACTGGCGGCATTTCAGACAGACGAGCAGGGCGCAAATCTGATGACAATGACAAGGTTCCGGTAATGCGCATTTTCGAGGGGGAGATTTACTGCGACTTTAAATTTTTCTCCTCAGTTAGAGCACAGTTTCATAATGTGACCAATGTAGTGACCATCCGGTTTAATGATAATAGTGGGCGTAGTTTGGAGGGCAGGGCTGGTGATGTCATGAGTGAATGACTGCCCCTTCTCTTCCTCTACCTGGCTACCCCTCCTAGTTCTCCATCCACTTGTTGAGCTCCTGCGCAGAGATATTTTTGCCTTGATACATCGTTGACCATCATGATAGAGATTTTCATGAAAGGAAGGGGAATTTCTTTGGAAAAGGATGTTCACTGTTCAATGATTGTGCTGAAACAATTACATTTTGGGGTATAATTTGAGGTCTGCCAAGGGTTTTTTACTATTGACTTCAGTGGGAGCAGGAACATATATCTCTAAGAACACACTCTTCAAAGCTCTAATGAGCCAAATACGACTCTCAGCCTTAGCATCGGCAGCCTATTTTGTTTTCAGCTGGGGTGGGGGTGGGGGGTGGATACTGGTTCCAACCTCTCTTCCATCATTCCCAGTAAAGTCTTCCATTGTGTACACACACACACACACACACACACATTCCCATCATAGCCATTGCAGGAAATGGGGGTGTGAGATGAATCAGGGAAAAAAGGACAAGGTCGGGGAAGATCAGTTGGAGACTTGCAGCTGAGGATGTAATGCAGAGACTACTCCAGTAAACCCTATTTTCTTCTTCCCTCCCCCACTCTCTTGCTTTACCGGTCCCCCCCCTCCATCTCTTTGAAAATTGACTGTTTATTGCTATCCAAGAATTTTGTATCAATTCTCAGTAGCGAATGAGAATTTTTAAAAAAACACCACAGACAATAAAAAAAATTAACAAATGACTCCATCATGCCAGGGCAAGTATGCACATCCAACCTTTAGAAATCATGTTCACATGCGAAGTACCGCGAGATTGCAATAGAGCAATGGTAACAGGTAACCAACGGCAGAAAATTCAGGTGGGCAGGGGTAACCAACGGCGGGAAATGCAGGTTGCCGGTACCAAAAGCCACTAGAGCAGTACTTTCCTTAACTTTTCCTTACTCAAGTCTCGATCTATGCTCCAACTATGCTGCAAATCTATGCATATAAAGAATTGTAAAGTGCAGTATATAGAACCAGTAATTCGACTTCACGGCTATTGGCTATCGCTAAAGCCGTAAATTCGAATAAAGAAAAATGTGCATTTTCGCAGAAACAAGTGTCAAACAGCTCCATATAGAAATGGCCCAGGATAGAGGTGATTGTGCCTCTGTCCCGCTATTTAAGGAAGGATCTACACTACTGCTTTAAAACGGTTTATAATAGTATATACAACTGTTGGGGCTCATGACACACGCCATATACAGTTTTCAAGCCATTTTCAAAGTGTTATATCGTGCTTGGTACAGATCTGGACTAAAATACAAAAATCAGGTAGATGGGCCTCTCTAGTAACAATGATACTACAAAATTTCATAAAAAGAGAGAACTATTTTTTCAATTTATTACATTGGGTTCCTAGCTCAGCAAGCAAATTATGAATTACAGTAAGGCTGGTTCACTTATCACTACTGTAAAACTGATAAGTATGCAGCCAGTCATATTAGCTGCTTGTTGGAGGCTGTCTCACCACAGCTAAATGGGATGGCTATATGGTAAAACCAGCCATTTTGTAAGGGGACTGAAATTTTTGATGACTTTAAGAAATTATTTGTGTCTTATTTAACTGTTTCACAAATTAATTGCAATGGTCAACCAGAGTCCATAAGTAGTTAATGAATCTTCAGCACAATGGTCAGTGGATACTGTTAAAAAAAAGCAACAATTTAAAATAATATCTGTATAATACATTTTTTGAAATTATGAAAAATAGAAAGTAGTAGACACAATGAAAATAAGATTCTTTCTGTCTCAATAGGCATAGGATTGCACTCTAAGGCAAGTTTCAAAAGACTCTGGGATCTTTACTATCCAACCGGTATGAGATAATTTGCAGAACAGGACAGCATAACAGATGGTTCAGAATATAGCTTTACAAATGTAGGTCTAATTTTAGCATACATAGAAGAACACAATAATTAATGGGGAAGGTCTTCAAATATACCCAATTCCATATTATTTACTAAAGGCCATTCCACATAGTAAATGACAGCAAAAGGAAGTCTAAAGCTGATCTTGGCTCTCTGGTGAGTGTACCTATGTGATATATATGTTTATCTCATTCATACACTTTTAAAAATAAATAAATGTAAATCTAAAAATGCAATGTGTGAATTGGCCCAAAGAAATAAGTACGTTCATATTGCACTCCATCAGACCTGCTAAATGTTTAGCTGCCAAGTAGTTTGCAATGTGTGGAGGTAGCGATCATGAAAGCACAGCATGCATCAGCTAACAGTTTATAAATGAGCTATTCCTCTGTGTTAACTTATTTAGCACCATTTGATTTAATTACACAAGTGCTTGGTAATACTTATTAATTTAGGCTATTAATCGCATTGTGCAATAAAAAAAAGAATAAGACTTCTAACAGTTTCCTTTCTACAAGTCTCATGAGATACGAAATGTAATTCTGGAATGATTTTTGTTTGGTTGCACTCTTTGGAGAGTAGCAGAAGAGATTGGGAAATGTTTAAAAAGCTAAACACACACACACACACACACACACACGTGTGTGTTACAGACTACTAGCTAAAGACAGATGGTGGGGAGGGAGAGTTCTAATTCTTTCTCCTGTCGTAATTCTTCTTCTTCTCCTTACCTGCCATGCACACCGCTAAGGTCATTGCCTCACATAGAGCAAGAACCAGGGCAAGGCTCATTTTCCCAACCTGGTCCTGGATCCTTCTCCGCCCCACCCCAGAGCCAAACACAAACTCCAGGCCCTGAGGAGATGCAATGGAATAACTCCCTGGCCGCCTGAAGCTATGCTTGCAACGGGGGACAGGGAAAGAAGCACAATGTGACATTGCTTCCTTTTTTCCTCCATGTCCAAACAAACTTCTAGTTAAGCCAGCCTCCCACAACCTGGTGCCGTCCAAATGTGTTGATCCCTCAGCCAGCTGTGCCAGGGTGGAGAAGGCTGGGTTAGGGGAAGTACCAAACATGCTGTGCTTTCTCTGCAGTTGTGCAGCTGCTGTGGTTAGGAACTGCAGGCAGGGTGCAGGAAGAGGGGGAATCATTTCTTCTCACATGTGATCTTTTTTGGGGGCGGGGGCCTGAGGTTACCCAGTGTCAGAAGGTGGGCAAATCCCAAGTGCAGCACTGTATTTTTTTTTTCATGGGAATGAATGACAGCCATAATTTCTATGAGACAAAATGGAAGCACGGAAGTCAGAATTTGTGTGTTCTTAAAGAACAATGCTAGAGACAATTATTTAATAGTAGAGAACAAAAATGAATGTTTATTCTTAGAACAAAACTGAAACACTAATATATAGAATAGGAGTGGAGAGATGAACCAATTCTATCTAGTCTTCTTGAAGACTTCTTACCAACTGCCATTAGAAAACATAACTGTCATAGAGACAGCAGTTAGAACCAGGAAGCAAGCCTGAGAACTGCATTATGGGATACACTTAGAGTCTTCAGGTTAAAGAGATACTAACCAGTCAAAATCAAAAACATAGTACAAACATGTCTCTAACTGATTAACTATCTGATTCTCTGCTGCACTCCTCCCTTACGACAGGCTGAGTTTCTTGCATACTCTATGTTGATCACATCCAACACCCCTTCTCAATGGTGAGTGTACAAGTCCATGAGATTCATCTTCTCTCTTAGACTTTCTTCTGGTAGGCAATTCTATGAGTGTCCATGTTTGGTTCTGAGTTCAATCTCTTCCTCTGCG
Source organism: Anniella stebbinsi (assembly GCA_029215795.1). Classification (NCBI taxonomy): domain Eukaryota; kingdom Metazoa; phylum Chordata; class Lepidosauria; order Squamata; family Anniellidae; genus Anniella; species Anniella stebbinsi. The sequence continues at coordinate 98,656,576 of JARDYH010000003.1, forward strand.
GCTTTGCTCCATTGTTTCCTTACCGTCTATTATAGTTCCAGTTGCAATTAAATCACTGTCTTTGCTGATTGTACATTTGTCCCCTCTAAATTTCACAGTAAAACCTTTCTGTGCTAGGATATGCGCTGATAGAAGGCTGTTCTTAATCTCTGGGACATATAAGACATTTTTAGCTTGCACTTCCCTAGTGCCGCCCGCTGGTGTTTTACAGTGCAGAACACCTGTCCCTTCACCTTTATCATTTAAAGCTTTCCCATCAGCAAGATAAACAATGCTGTTATTATTATTCAGTTCTGTAAAGAATTCCCTGCCATTGGTCATATGACAGGTTGCTCCCGAGTCAATGTACCACTTAGAGTTTAAGTTATTCAGCGTGACTTTAAAACATGCATGCTGTGGATTCTTTTGAACCTTGCCTTTCTGCGAAAAACTTTCTCTGTGTTTTCCTTTGTAGCTTTTAGGATGCTGACTTTGTTCAGAAAAGCGCTTGTGACGATTCTTTTTTAAATGACGAGGACTTCCACAGATAAAACCATTTGTATTTTTATTGTCTTTCACTCTGTAAGCTCGCTTTGTTGGTGACACAGTCTGAGTTTCACGCTTTCTTTCATTCTCTTGTGTGAATCTGATTTAAAACATACTTCAAAAATAAATTCTCCCTTGCTTCAATTGCATTAGTTAAGGAACCATAAGAATCTGGAAGATCTGCTAGAATTGTAGGAATGATATCTTCATCTGTTAAGTCTTTTACTGCTCCTCTTAATTCCTCAACAGTGTTTAAAATCCCAAGTATATGAGTCTGTATATCTGCTTCTTCTGTGAGTCTTGTTGTATATAATTTTCTCTGAAGATACACTTTACTTCTCAGACCATCTTTAACATGTAAATCCTTCAAACTGCTCCACGTAGCTGAGGTGGTTTCGTGCCTCCTAATATGAATAAGTTGGCTGTCTTCTACAGATAGGGAAATGGTTACCATGGCAGCTTCATTACAAAGATCCCACTCAGTTTATCTACACCTTCAGAGGGGTTGGGTGTTTCGATTACTCCAAACTTTTTCTTTGACTAAAATAATTCACTTCTTAAAAGACCACATGTGGTAATTAGCTCCATTCAATTTTTCAATTACACTCTTGTAATCAGAACTATCTGCTATCCTTTATATTGTTCTATTTTACCTTTATTTTTTTGTATCTTTAACTGACTGGGCCCATAACCTGTTCTCAGGCTTGCTTCCTGGTTGTAACTGCTTTCTCCATGACAGTTATGTTTTCTAATGTCAGTTGGTAAGAAGTCTTCAAGAAGACTAGATAAGATTAGTTTATCTCTCCACTCCTATATATTGGTGTTTCAGTTTTGTTCTAAGAATAAACATTCATCATTTTTGGCTTCTGCTAACACTGCTCACATGTGATCTTTTTTGGGGGGGTGAGGTTACCCAGTGTCAGCAGGTGGGCAAATCCCAAGTGGAACACTGTATTTTGTCTCCAAGTGCAGCACTATATTTTTCCCCCCATGGGAATGAATGATAGCCATCATTTCTATGAAACAAAATGGAAGCATGCAACATTAGGTTGTGAAATAAACCTATTCCTTGCCCCTGGTCCCAGCCTCTGGAGTGAGAAGCACAATTTGACTCCTTTCAAATCTGATTGCAGTTTGCTTCCCCACCCCCATCTGAACCTAGAACTCAATGGGAACAACTGAAAACCAAGTCGATCCCATGCCCCATTCTGGGTTTGATTTCTTGGTCAAGCTGCCACCTGACAGAAGAATGCTGGAAGAGTGCAATGGCAAACTGGGAACTGGCTTTTATACATAAACCACAGAAGCAATGGCAAACAAACTATGCATCATATTTATCTGCAGTACTCTCTTCTTACAGTACAATTCCACTGTAAATATGACAGATATGCATAGAGTGGTTTACCTCTCAGCTTATTTTCTCTTATCAAATGCAGGCATGGATTACTTCCAGTTCTGGGCACCACACTTCAAGAAGGATGCAGACAAGCTGGAGCGTGTTCAGAGGAGGGCAATGAGGATGATCAGGGGTCTGGAAACAAAGCCCTATGAGGAGAGACTGAAAGAACGGGACATGTGTAGCCTGGAAAAGAGAAGATTGAGGAGAGACATGATAGCACTGTTCAAATAATTGACAGGTTGTCACACAGGATCTCTTCTCAATCAACCCAGAATGCAGGACACGGAATAATGGGCTCAAGTTACAGGAAGCTAGATTCCGGCTGGACATCAGGAAAAACTTCTTGACTGTTAGAGCAGAATGACAATGGAACCAATGACCTAGGGAGGTGGTGGGCTCTCCCACATTAGAGGCATTTAAGAGGCAGCTGGACAACCATCTGTCAGGGATGCTTTAAGGTAGATTCCTGCATTGAGCAAGGGGTTGGACTCGATGGCCTTATAGGCCCCTTCCAACTCTACTATTCTATGATTCTTTGATTCTGAGATCAAGGGTGGGGAATCTCAGGCCCAGAGCCAAACCCAGCCCTCCTATGATACCAACCTGCCCCTCTGGGATTCCTCAGATGGCCAGGCCACCTTCCCCTGACCCCACCTCATTTTCTCAAATGACCAATCATTTGATGGCTTCCCAACTTTTGTGCAGTTCCTACCCACCCCATTCTAAAAGGTTGAAATGCCTCTTCTATGTTACTGGTATTCATTAAACAAAAAGCCTACAGTTTACAAAAACAATGTTAAGGCTCTACAGTTTCCAACCAAGCACCAAAAAGCAGGGAAATTGGGAGTTAAGGCTCACAAGCCTTAACGCCACATCCTCCCTAAGGAGGCAGAAAGTGCAAGTGAAATTCTCATTCTCCCAAAGCAGATAAACCATGAGGACAGGGTGGAGAATATGATATGCAGAGGTGACTGAGGGGTTGTGGAAAACTGATCACGAACAACTTAGGGCCACCTACTTCTCTTTTTTTGTTTAGAGCAGCCCTTCCCCAACCTGGTGCCCTCCAAAGGTGTTGGACTACAACTCCCATCATTGCAAGTCAGTATGTCCCATGGTCAGGAATGCTGGGACTTGTCATCTCAAAAATCTAGATATGCAATTTGATCTGCAGAGGTGACTGTGGGGTTGTGGGAAATGATGATGGACAACTTAGGACCAGCTACTTCTCATTTCTTAGAGCATCTCCTTATGTTGAGAGTTGCAACCCAACACATCTGACAGGCACCAGGTTGGGGAATGTTGTTCAAGAACAAGGGAAGGCAGAATGTAGATCTTCAGATGTTTTGGAATTCAACTTGTAAAAGCCCCTATCAGCATGAGCAGTTATCAGGAATGCTGCGAGTTGATGTCCAAATCATCAGGATAGATCTATTTTGTGCCCACATCTGTACTAAAGTATGATGTTTTCCAGCATTAAGATATGTGATCAATCAAGGAACTACAAAAGAGCTGCATCACTTTAAATTTTTGTAAACCGCCCAGAGAGCTTCGGCTATGGAGCGGTATATAAATGGAATAAAATAAATAAATAAATAAATAAACTGTCAAAACCAAATGAAACAACAATGAATGAATCTTGAATACCTAATCCAGATAGCCCTTCAGACATCAACATTAGTTTTCAACACATGGCATAGGATGTCTGTTTCTTGAATATCAGATAAAGGATTTCTCTTACTTGTTCAGCAGTGTGAGATCAAAGGCAGAGCTACCACCTAATACTTTCATGCGTAAGTATTATTTTAAAATTAAGTATGAATTGATTTTTGTCTTCCCCATAACACATAACATGGGAGTTACAGTGCAACGCATCTGGGAGCACCAGGCTGGAGAAGGTTGACTCCTATACATGTCTTCTCAGAAGCCAGTGCCACTGAATTCACTAGGGATTTCTCCCAAGAGGTATAGGATTGCAAACTAATCTCATCTGAAAGGTGTTCAAGACAGCCAAACTAAACCTCTTCTGCTCTGCTGTTGCTTTGATGAGATGATGTATTGTGCAGGGATTGTGGGGAGTGAACAGTATATTTTTTATAAATACATTTTAAGAAAAAAAAACATTGGTTCTTTGAAAGGCAGGATATTGACCAAAAGTTGGAAGTGCCTGGCACATGCTCTGGTTCTAGATCTGTAATGAATAGTGCCCCTTTTATTATCAAGAGTGCTGCTATATGCGAGATGTGTGTGAGAGAAAAGTATTGGGCAGACCCTGTATTTGGTAAGGGTATGGAACAGCATTCCCCATCCTGCTGCCCTCCAGGTGTTTGAGATGACAAGTCCCAGCATTCCTGACCATGGGACATACTGACTTGCAATGATGGGAGTTGTAGTCCAACACCTTTGGAGGGCACCAGGTTGGGGAAGGGCTGCTCTAAACAAAAAAAGAGAAGTAGGTGGCCCTAAGTTGTTCGTGATCAGTTTTCCACAACCCCACAGTCACCTCTGCATATCATATTCTCCACCCTGTCCTCATGGTTTATCTGCTTTGGGAGAATGAGAATTTCACTTGCACTTTCTGCCTCCTGAGGGAGGATGTGGCGTTAAGGCTTGTGAGCCTTAACTCCCAGTTTCCCTGCTTTTTGGTGCTTGGTTGGAAACTGTAGAGCCTTAACATTGTTTTTGTAAACCGTAGGTTTTTTGTTTAATGAATTTCATGGCTTTGTGTAATGGATGACTGGACATTATACAGTTGACAACCAAGCCAGCGTCAGCCAGAATGTTATACCATCTTGACATCCAATATAAAATCAAAGCTAATGTTATGTGTTCAACTCACTTTTAACATTAATAAATCAACCAAAATGCTTGCATCTCCCTCATTTTTAAAGATAAAGAGATGAAACCTGGCATCATGGTAACTCTTAAGTAGGGATATAGCTATGCCAAGTATGAAGCAGATCCGTTCATGCCTTGATTTTTAGGAATGTTTTAAAGTTCAAACAGAAATCTCTTTGGGGTCCAGGACCTTGAGCAGTACAAGTTTAAAAAATGAAATTAAAGATAAAGAGATGGAACTTGGCACCATGGTAGCTCTGAAGTAGGGATTTAGCCATGCCAAGTTGGAAGCAGATCCGTTCATCCCTTGATTTTTAGAAATTTTTAAAACTTCAATTTAATTTTTTAAATTAACTAAAATGCTTACAATTCCATAATTTTTAAAGATAAAGAGATGAAACTTGACAGCATGGTAGCTCTTAAGTAGGGATTGAGCCATGCCAAGTTGGAAGCAGATCTGTTTATGCCTTGAGTTTTAGGATTTTTTTTTAACTTCAAACCCAATACTCCTCTTTGGGGTCTAGGGCCTTGAGCAGTATATTAAAAAAAAAGAAAGTAAAGATGAAGAGATGAAACTTGGCACCATGGTACCTCTTAAGTAAGGCTTTAGCCATGCCAAGTTGAAAGCAGATTGGTTCATGCCTTGAATTTTAGAAAAAAAAATTGAAGTCAAACTTTTCAAAAAACTATACTAAAAATTAAGGCACGAACCGATCTGCTTCCAACTTGGCATGGCTCAATTCTAGGGTGACCATTAGGGTGTGGCGTAGTGGCTAAAGTGTTGGACTGGGAGCTGGGAGATCTGGGTTCTACTCCCCACTTAGCCATGGAAACCCATTGGGTGACTTTGGGCCAGTTGCTGACTCTCAGCCCAACCCACCTCACAGGGTTGCTGTTGTGAGGATAAAATGGAGAGGAGGAGGATTATGTATGCCACCTTGGGTTTCTTGGCAGAAAAAAAGGTGTGATATAAATGCAATAATAATTTTTTAAAAAAACTGTCATGATTTCCCCAGATTTCTCCTGGTTTTTGTTCTATCCTCGGTGTCAGGGGGATTTTATGCAATAGTCTATAATGACCTGGAATTACACACTTTCCCTTTTAAGGCCACCACTAGCGTGGCAGGGGGGAATTACATGCTTTCTGGAGGTGTGTCATTCTCTCCCACTGCTCCAAACAAGGTCTTAAAAGGGAAAAATGTGTAATTCCCAGACATTATAGAAAAAGGCCTGATTGGAGCAGTGGGGTGGGGGTGAGAATGACATGCTTTCCCCTCCTCCGCTCCAATTGGGGACTTTAAGGTGGCCCCAGAAAGCCATTTTCCTGCCACCCATTAGGTGTCCTCTTTTTTGGTTTCCTAAATATGGTCACCCTACTCAGTTCTTGCACAGGCTGCATTTCCATCCCTAGATATTTACTCAAAAGTAAGACCCATTGAATTTCCTTGGTTCTTGAAAAGCAACACACTTGCTTTTAGATTTGCCAGTCTTAGAATTCTATGTGTGCTATGAATGCCTGCTCTGGCTGCCTCTACAAGAGAGGTTTAATGCTCTTTGAAGTCTCATTAAAAAAATTACCTCCACACCAGCGGAGCGCAAATGGGGCGTAGAGGCGCGTTATCTCTCCGATTATGCACATTATCGAATGCGCGTTAAATCGCAAGTTTTATTTTGCTCTGTCCATTAAAGCACATTTTGACTGTGTGAATATGCGCTTATGCGCATTAACTATTTGTAAAGCGCATTTTGGACATCCTTTAATGTGCTTCGCCGCCTCTCGCCGCCTCTCATGCAGAGGGATTAGGTGTAAATGTGCTTCTGCGATTATGCGCATAATCGCCTAACCAGCCGCAAAAGCGAATCCTTGTAGAGGGGACCTCTGTCTGTCCCTATAGTTTCCTGCAAGGTCCAGCCAGGGGAAGCCAGTAAATTAAACCCAGGGGTGGAGGGAGGGATTCCTTCAAGTTCATCTGACAGCAGGTGGACCTTCCAGGAGTGTTGAGGGTGGATTTCTGGCAGATCCAGCCAGGCAACTTTATGGCTTGTTAGTCCCTCCATTTAGTAGCCCGCAGAGTACCTGCCTCATAAGGCAAATGGCCACATGAGAACTGTTATTATGGCCTGCTACTTTGTTTGTCTTTAGTAGTTTGTGGTCCAGATCTCTTCAGAAGGGGGAATAGTGTTTTGCGGTTGGGGTGAGTCTAAATTATCTCTAGTGGTACCTTATTCCATGCCTCTGATAGCAAAGAGATTGAGGATTTTCCCCAACTCTGGTACTCTTGAGGTTACTAGGCCTGTTGAAAATAGATTTTATAACATAAGCATGAAAACAGTGAATACCCCTTTTAACTTGTTAAACCAATGAAAACATGCCACACAAGAAGTCTTAAGATATGAATGGTTTATAAAGAAAAGTAAATGCAAAAGAACATCAGATGCAGAAGTGAAATCCTGCCTTTTGCACAAGGCTGGGCCTCAGGGAAGCCTTACAAAAACTAAAACATATACAGCTAAAACCTATAAATAGGAATATACTATATACTATATACCATATGAAAAGGAGGACAGGGCTCATGTAACTTTAACAGTTGTAGAGAAAAGAGAATTTCAGCCATATGGAGTAGATACTTTTCTCACACACATTCTCACTGATATAAATGAGAAACCAATTGCTTTTGCTATTATTATTATTATTATTATTATTATTATTATTATTATTATTTATATACATTCCCAATGCCAAAACTGTCTGGGTGGTTAACAAAAACTAAAACTTTGGACATTAAAAATCGATATACAACATTTTAAACCATAAAACCATAAAAACAGACAACATATAAAAACAGTGTACATTTAAAACAACTGCAAACTCTCAGCCAGGCCCAAATATAGTTCTGAGGTCAATTAAAAACTCAGTATATGCTGTTAAATGCTTAGGAAAAGAGGAAAGACTTGACCTGGCACCGAAAAGATAACAATGTTGGCGCCAGGTGAGCCTCATCAGGGAGATTATTCCACAGTTGGGGGGCCACCACTGAGAAGGCCCTCTCCCTTGTTGCCATTCTCTGAGCTTCCCTCGGGATAGGCACCCGGAGGAGGGCCTTAGATGTTGAACAAAGTGTACGGGTAGGTTCATGTCGGGAGAGGTGTTCCATCAGCAGGGGGTTGGACTCGATGGCCTTAGAGGCCCCTTCCAACCCTACTATTCTATGATTCCATACTTCATATTTAAGACCATGCAAAAGTAAATCAGGGCTGTAAACAGAGAACAATGATGAGGCACCCAGTGCTTGAGAGCCAAACTAGAATTACATAGAGGATATGTGTAACAATCGCCAGACAGGGTTTGGAGGGGGGGGGGGTATGTTGTTGTTTTTAAAGAAAAACAGCTGTGGAAAGCTGTAATTGGGAGCTAAGGAAAAACTGATAGGAAGGGCTGCATAGCCCTTGAAGTTTTATTCTATTTTAACTTTTGTAAACTCTCCTGATAATTGTATATGAAAGGGTATAAAAATCTGATAGAGAGATAAATACATAAATAGCCCTTTCTCCTCCTGTCTCATTTCTGCTCTAAATCACACAGATGTGTGCATATGCACACACACACACACACACACACACACACCTGTTTCCCTGGAGTGCAAAAGTAACCCATGGGCTGATTTTGAATGGAAAAGCAAACAGATGGGGAAATGAAAAGCAGCCCCCTTTGCTCCCAATTGTAGTCTCCTGGGGCTGGTTTTCATTTTTTTTTAAAAGGAAGGAGACGGTTACATAGGTCCCCAATGTTAACTATGCATAGGAGTATAGGATGTTGCTTTATACCAGGTTAAACTATCTAACCCAGTACTGGTTACTCAGCAGTGGCTCTCCAGGGAGTAAGGCAGTGGTAACTTTTACATCACCAGCATGCAAAAGGCCCCTGGTCAGTCCCAGACATCTTTTAAATGGATCTTTTAATCTTCACCAACACCAGTGTTACATATCAAGTCAAATGTTTTTGGTGCATATTTCTTTCAGATCACATGTACAGCTGGCTTTACAGCACAACATTCCCCATTCAAAAGCTTACACCTTTTTAAGGAATATCATGGAACTGAATCATGATTGCAAGTGCAACAGGCTGAATTGCGCAAAGGTATGTACAAATAAACCACCTTCATGATGAAAATGTCCACAGGCTGCTGCCTGTTTGGGATGTGTAGCAACAGATGCATGGTTTTCACTTCATCGACCTTTTCCTACTTGTGTTTTTAAAATCATGTAGGGAAGCAGACAGACACTGCCTATAGATAATGATAGCAATTTAGGGTGACCATATTTTGGAAGCCAAAAAGGAGGACAACATGGCCGCTCCAAGGGGGCATGCCCAACAACATGGCCGACCCCAAGGGGACATGCCCAACATGTCCAGCCCCCAAGGGGGCATGCCCACCTGAACATGGCCTTGGTCACATGTCTGATTTCACAGCATACAATTAAGACAAACCTGTTCTACATAACATCTTAATGTTAAAATCACTGAAATAAAGAACAAGTGAGACATTCAATGTATCTGAAATTAACTTTACTCACTCCTACTTTTGTAGCTTTTGCTGTACTTTGAAGTTTTTACTATGCTCTCTGTGATACAGTCCCCCCTTCCCTCAAATATTTTTCCTGACTGCAAATCCTTCACTGGATGACCATAGTCTCAACTTTCTTAACATTTAACACTCTTTCCCCATCATTTTCTCATATCCATACTCACAGATTCAGCATACTGCTACCACTGAACAAATAAAGCAGTTGACAAGTGCAGAAAAATATAGTACAACAAACTAGCAACCTAGTATGCAGGAAGAGTATAACATATGATCACCCTGCAAACATTAGCCATGGAACAAAATGGACTAAAGGCTTGTTGCAGTCACTTCTCACCTCTTAGCTTGTTTCAACTTCTTGTTTATTAGTGAGAAACCTAACTAAAAATGTGTCATTATATCTTTGGCTCATTAGCCATGTAAACAAGACCATGGTCAGTAGCAATACAAAGGAAGGCCAGAACAGATGGCCAGTATCACAATGCTAGACAAGGATCTTTCTCTCCTTTTATCCAAGTATATTCTGAATTTACTCTGCCTCAGTGTGCAGAGAACAGAAATCCCAATCAGGGACCCAACGAAAACTGCCCCCCAAAACTTTAGAAATAACTCTTGTTGATTTCAATAAAGCTTACTCCCAGATAAATGAATGTAGGATTGCAGCCTCTTCACATCTGTTCACCTTACTCTAGTAAGTGTAAGGCCCTCCTGTCAAGGACAACTATGCACTCACAGAACCTGGCCTCCTAGATCATGCAACCAGCAGGTGCTCTCCAGAAATATGCTTTCAGAGCCTAGGAGATCCAGACACACTCAAACAAGCCAAGCCAAGCCATGCTATACTGGGACAGAAAAATTCTGGGACAAGACAATACTTTGCAAGTGACCAGACATAACAGACATAAATATAAAAGAAAAGTACAACTACCTCATTGACATAGCAATACCTAATGACAAAAATGTTGCAGAAAAGGAAGAGGAAAAGAGAAACCTAGCAAAAGTTTTAGGAAATCTCGCTCAGATTGGCATAGGTTGAGATATTTTGCTGGTCAGAATTTTCATCAGTAGAACTCCAATGGAAAATCCTTAATGGAAATGTATTTATGACTTTTAACAATTTTATTTTGGGCTTTCAGACTTCGGAAACTTCAGGTGGATGATATGAAATAACTAGCAATTACAGGAGAAGTGAAAAACCCGGACCCCAGATCTACATGGGCGGACCTAGGAAGGCCCATTTCCAGAAGTGGCTGAAATGAGCCTTCCGAGGCCCACCCATGGGAGATCCTTGTTCCTAGTGCCTCGTCGCCATAGCGATGAGGCAATAGGACCCCAGATCCAGAAGTGCCCAAAACAGGCCTTTCCAACCTTTCCTGGGGGGTCTAAATTTCCGGATTTGGACCCCAAATAGAGGATTCCCCCTGGACCCGGTTTTGCCCCATTTTCCAGGAATGTCCGGGCAAAACCGGACAGATGGTCACCCATGCTTCACATTTTAGATTGTGTTCTAAGCATCCCAGTAATTCTTGGCTGCACTGGGTGGGGAAAGTGGGAGCTGTAGACTAATACCGTTTGGAGGGTGCCAGGTGGGAGAAGGCTGCCTTGCAACACTGATAAGGTAGGCATATATGATTTTTTTTTTCAAAGTGGATGCATATTTCCATTTATTTCTTTTTATTATTATTATTATTTTAAAATAACAAACCAACACATACAAAAAAGAAAACATATAACATATTTAAAGACCATCTCCATAAGTGAATATACAGTGTGTCAATTGATCACATTTCTCCATACTATTTTTTTTCAGTTATCATTCATCAGTTTACCTAATTACTCACATTCTTAGTCCAATATATATTTATATAACAATTAGCTATTTTTTATTCATCTGACAGTATTGTCAATTTATCATTTTATACGAAATAATCTCTATTTTATTTTAATTTTTATCTTGTATGCTCTACTATTAATTGTATATCATATACTATATTCTAAGTTATTCAAATAGTTTTCAACTACTAATTTTTCTATTTTGTTATAACCCCATATCTTTTTTTCCCAACCATTGATAAAATAAATTCCAAATCATATAAAATTGTTTATCTTCTTGTTCTCTTATTTCAAATGTCAATTTACTCATTTCTGCACAATCCATAATTTTCTTAATAACTTCCTCCTGCATGGGTATTTTTCCATTTTTCCAATTTTTAGCAAATACAATTCTAGCTGCTGTTAATACATTTACAATCAGATATTTCAATTCTTTGTTATAAATTTCAGGTATGATTCCCAATAAAAAAAAATCTGGTTTAAAGTCTATATGTTGCTTTGTCATTTTTTCCAACCATGTGTGGGTTCTAATCCAATATCTTTTAGCCTCTGGGCAAGTCCACCACATGTGGTAATATGAGCCGGGTATCTGATGACATTTCCAACATTTGTCCGACTTACTCTTGAACATTCTTGCAATTCTTGATGGGGGTAAATGCCATCTGTAAAACATCTTATACAAATTTTCTTTATATGCAGTTGACATTGTCATTTTATAATTCTGTGTCCACAGTTTTTGCCATTTCTCTAAGTCAGTCCCATAACCAAAATTTCCCCCCCATGCAATCATTGTTTCTTTAACTTGCTCTTCTTCTAGCTTAATTTCTAACAAATATCGATAAAGTTTTAAAATTATTTTTTCATCAGTACCCATCAAAATCTTATCTAAATCAGTTGGCTTATTATAAACTCCTTCCGCTTTGGAATCCTTATCAAATCTGGATTGTATTTGAAAATATGAGAACCAATTCATTTTTATATTTTGTTCTGCCAATGCTTGCATAGATTTAAGTTCACCCCTTTCATTCAGTATCTCACTATATCTAATTGTTTGTTCCCTTTTATATATTATTGGATAAGAGAAGGCTTCAATAGTCGATATCCATATCGGCGTTTTTATATAACATTGCCTCTTTGTCTTCTGCCAATTCAAAAACAAAGCCTCACGAATGTAATGTCTTCTGAAATATCCCTGTGTTTTAGTACCCCCATACCATAGGAAGGCATGCCATCCCAACAGTAAATCATGCCCTTCTAAAGTCAATAGCCTAGTATTCCTCAGTGTAATCCATTCCTTTATCCACATCAGACTTGTTGCTTGGTAATATATTTCCCAGTTTGGTAAAGCAAATCCTCCTCTTATTCTTGCGTCTTGCAATAGTTTAAGTTTTATTCTTGCTTTCCTGCCCTGCCATATAAATCTCAAAACGGTTTTGTTTAATTCATCAAAAAAAAATTTCCCTAATTGGATTGGAATTGTCTGGAATAAATATAGAATCTTAGGCAACATAATCATCTTAATCGTAGAAATTCTCCCAAACAATGACAACTGTAAGTTTCCCCATTTTGCTAAGTCTGCCACGATCTGTTTTTTTAATTTTATAATAGTTATCTTCTTTTAATGTGCTACATCTTGAAGTGATGTATATCCCTAAATATTTGATCTTTTTTGTGACCTGTAATCCTAGAGCTTCCTCCAATTATTTTTTCCGCCTTATTAACATATTTTTTGTTAAGATTTTGGTTTTATCTTTATTTATTTTCAATCCTGCAACTTTCCCATATTCCTCTATTTTTTCCATTAATTTGGGTGCTGTTTCTAGCGGTTCCTCTAGTATAAATACCAGGTCATCTGCAAAGGCTTGTACTTTATACTCCTCCTTTCTGACTTTCATTCCTTTTATTTCATTATCTTCCCTGACAATTCTATTTAGCACTTCTAATGTTAATATAAACAACAGAGGTGACAGAAGGCAACCTTGTCTTGTACCCTTATTTATATCTATAGATTCAGTTAATTCTCCATTTATCATCACTTTTGCACTTTGCTTATTGTAAATTGTTTCGATGGCTTGAATAAATTTCTTACCAAAGCCCATCTGTATCATTTGCAATAACATAAATCTCCAGTTCACATTGTCAAAGGCTTTTTGCGCATCTAAGAATATCAACGCCATTTGTTTTTCAGGGTGTGCTTCATAGTATTCCAGAGTATCCAAAATTATTCTAATATTATCTTGATTTGTCTCTTTGGCAGAAACCCATTTTGGTCAGTATGAATAAAGTTATTTAAGTATTTTTTCAATCTTTCTGCCAATATTGAGGCAAAAATTTTATAATCTGAGTTTAGTAGGGATATCGGTCTATAATTTTTAATCTGCTGCTGGTCTGTGCCCTCCTTCGGTATAAGTGTAATATATGCTTCTGTCCATGTTTGGGGTATTTTCTTTCTCGAAATAACTTCATTCATAATTTCCAATAGAGGTATATTTAATATCTCCTCAAATTTTATATAAAATTCAACTGGTAATCCATCTGGACCTGGTGCTTTCCCAGTATTTTGTCTTTTAAGTGCTTCTGTTAATTCCATCATTGTAATATTTGCTTCTAACATTGTTTAAACATCTTTAGGTATCTGAGGCAGATTAGCTTCCTGTAAGTATTGTTTAATTCTTCCTTCCTGGACTCTCTCCTGATAGTATATCTCTTCATAGTACTCTTGAACAATTTTCTTCTTTTCCACCTCTCCATAACAAATCTGTCCTTGCTGATTTGTCAACTGATTAATCTTCCTTGACTGTTTTTCTTTTTTTAACTTATAGGAAAGCCATCTGCCTGGTTTATTAGCATCTTCAAAATAATTTTGCTTAACACTTTTAATTTTTTGTGCTAGCTCCTCCTTTTCAATTAGACCCATCCTATGTTTTATAATCTCCATTTTTGTTTTAATGTTTTTCCTTTGTGGAGATTTCTGTAACTCTTTTTCCATTCTCTTATACTCCTCTTCTAATATGCCAAGATCCTTTTTCTTTTTTATATTTCTTTTCCTTGTATAGTCTATTATCACTCCTCTCGTATATGCCTTCATTGTATCCCAGAGATTTTGTAATGATGTTTCCTCTCTTTTATTTTCTTTAAAAAAGAATGCCAACTCTTTCTCCATTTTCATTTTAAAGTCATCCCCTTTTAGTATCCTATTATTTAGTGTCCATCTCAACCTTTTTTTTTTGCCCTTTCCACACCATCATAATTGGATTATGGTCTGCCCAAGTACTTATCCCAATTTCAATATCCTGTATATTGAGAGGTGATTCTGCTGACATCCAAATCATATCAATTCTAGACCAGGATGCATGTCTGTTTGAATAAAAAGTATATTGCTTCTTATTTATATTCCTCTCTCTCCATATATCCTTCAAGTTCAACTCATCTGTCATTCGAAAGAAGGCTTTTGGTAAAGTCTTTCTTACTCTTTTTGCTGTTTTCTGTGTTTTATAGTCCAATTTTTCATTAACAATACCATTCAGATCACCCATCATACAAATATTCGAATAATCCATTTTAATTATTTGTGTGTGTAATTTTCTATAAAATTCTTCTTGATTGTCATTTGGAGCATATAGAGCTATTAGGAGTGTCTTTATATTATTGTCCATTATCTCCACCATCAAAATCCTTCCATCATTATCTGTGTTAATTGGTTCTGCTATTATTGTATCTCTAATATATAACACCACTTCTCTTTTTTTAGTTTGTGCCAAAGAAGTAAATAGTTTCCCTAGCTTTGGTTGTTTCAGCAAATATTCATGTTGTTTTTTAATATGAACTTCTTGTAAACAGATTATATCATATTTTAGTTTTTCCAATCTATGAAATATTTTCCTTCTTTTTGTAGCTGTATTAAGTCCATTTACATTAAGTGTAATCAGTCTTTTTTCATCCATATTAGATTTTATAGGAGGGGTTTGTTGCTCTAGTTAATCGTACTCCTCGCTGTCCTCTGGGTGCTCCGCCTACTGCTCCTTTTCCCTTTTCCAACATCTGCCGCCCTTCTTCTTCTAAATTATCAGTTGTTGATTGATCTTCATTTGTCCTTTCCTCCCTTTCTCTAAAATGTTCCATAATAAATGATTCTGCCTTTTCAGACGTGTCAATTCTATATTTTTGTTCCTGCCAGGTAAACAAAAGACCTTCTGGTACAAGCCATCTATAGTTTATTCCTCTCTTAAGTAGTTCTTTGGTTAAAGACGAGTAATCTCTTATTATTTCTCTTATCCTTCTCGGTATTTGTTTCAATACCATAATTTCTGTTTCTTTATATTTCAAAGTTTTGTCTCTTGTCACTTGGAGGATCTGTGATTTAATTGTCTTCTTTGTAAATCTGATATGTACTTCTCTTGGTAATTTATTTCTCATTGCATATCTTGTATAGACACGAAAGTTTTCATCCATTCCATCTTTCATCTTTTCAGTTGATATTTCGAGTGCTTCTGCCAAAAGATTGGCCATCACTTCCACTAAATCTTCACCTTTTTCTTCTTCTACATTCTGAAATCTTAGATAGAATTCTGCTTTGTCCATTTCCCATCCTATACCACTCTTGTCTCTCTCTATTTCAGTCAGTCTATCTTCCACTTCCCCAATCTTCTTATCTCTTTGTATATTTTCTTCTTCAATTTTTTTAATTCTAACTTTGTTTTGCTGCATCATCTGTTGAATATTTTCAAGTTTCCCATCTGTCTCTTCAATCCTCTTTTCAATATTCTCTGTTCTATTTTCAATGTTCTCTGTTCTCTTTTCAATATTCTCCACTTTCTTTTCGATATTCTCCATTCTCTTTTCCGTGTTTTCTGTGTTCTTTTCAATATTATCTGTTTTTATCCGTAGAGCTTGAATTCCTTGCATAATCAATTGCATTGATGCCTCCATATTTTTCTCTTTTTCCTTTTCTTTTTCTTGCTGTAACATAGACTGAATTGATCTTTGACCCCCAGCTGGGGATGATGAAGGCATTGGTATCGATGATGTAGTTGCTGGTATCTTCTTATTCATCTTGTAGTACTCAAACGCCTTAGTCCAAGGAGATTTCAAAAATTAAATCCAAAAAAGAAAGGTGAGGAAAAAAGAAGAAAAAGATCTACTGTATTTCCCAATGTTCCAAATTGTGTCCAAACGTAAACGTCCAGCTAACGGGGAACAAGACTCAGTCACTCTCCAATGCTTTTTTTTTCCTCCCAAGGTCACTTCAAATCTTCTTCTTTCCCGTTCACTACCAGCCTCTGACTATCAGCTATCAGTGATTTCCCACTGAAACAGCTGTATCAACAAATTATACACCTCTTCTTGCTATCAATCCAGCTCAGAGTTCTTAAAGTAAACACACTTGTATCCACTTGGAAGTAATCACTGTATCCAGCCTCCAGGTGGCAGTGTTGCAAGTCTCCTTCACTTTCCCCGTTTTCTCTTTAACTTTCCAATTGGGAATGCATAAATAAAGTAAGGATCCTTAATCCAGAGAGATTTCCAGAGAGAATGTTAACTTAATATTTAGGAAGTAAGAAGCCATTTCAGTTTTCTATAAAAAAAGAGGCCTTGATACAGTTCCATATAGTAAAAAAAAATGAAAAGGGGAATAGAGAAAAGTGCTTGCAGTTTAAATCAGGCTTGACTTCGCCGCTTATTCATTTTCTTTCCCGTTCTGTTAAACTTTTAATTTTTTAGTGTGTTCTCTTTGTATAGATATAAAGATATAGGATTCTCTCACCAAATTGACACACTTCCCTTTCTCTCTTCTTCCGGGGTTGCCCCAGCTTCAGCCACCGCAATGGCTGCCTCTCCACCACTGGCAAAAAGGCTTCTCCTGGATCAACCAGAGACTTTGCGGTGTCCCTGGGCTCGACAGGATGTGCCCTCTTCTATCACCGTCTCTATGGGACAATTTAGGTCCTTTTGGACTGTCCAGCAACGGAGGTTCGGCTGCAATCTCAGAGCCCTAAGATCGCCCGTCCGTACCGCCGCGACGTCAGCCCCGCCCTCGGCATATATGATTGTCTTCCTGTTAAAGTTTGAGAGGGGGCTTGTCAGGGCTTGCCTGTGGCTCTTAATGCTGCAGCCAAAGTGGGATTTGAACTAGGAACTTCTGGGTTCCAGGAACAGACTATACCAGCTCCAGATGTGAATCTTCGTAGAGTGTTTCATTTGTAAAAAAGATTTTAAAGCAAAATTGGGGTTTGGTTAGAATATCAGTCAATGCTGCTACCTTCAGTGCACTGTGTGAGCAACCCACACCCCTTAGTGTCACAACCTTAGTAAATGCATGCACTCACTGTAGTAGAGATATTCATATTTTTATTTATTTTATTTATTAAATATATAGCCCACATTGCCACAAAAATGGCACTCAAATAAATAGGCATTTTTTATATTCATATTTATACACGACTGCACTATCTGAGTATTCTATGAATCTAAAGGCCATTGTGGAATTGTAATGCAATATTATTATCAGGCTGCTTGTAATTATTTTATTAAGTAATGGTCTTAATAAAACAGTTTCAAACACACTGAGATCTATATTGCATTACAGTCCACCAATATCAAGAGAACCATAACAAGGGGCTTTCTAGATCACACCCAAGGCTCCAGTGAGGACATCTAAGACAAACAAACAAACAAACAAACAAACTTGTATATGTTATGTAGGTTATATGCAAATGGGCTCTGTGGTGGAGCATGCGGTTTGCATGCCAAAAGTCCTATACCCAATTCCCCAGCATCTTCAGTTTAAAAAGTTCAAATGTAGATCTGCAAAAGACCCCTTCCTGGGACCTTGGAAGGCCATTGCTACTCAGAGCAGGCAAAACTGGGCCACATGGACAAATGGACTGACTCAACAAGGGTGACCATATGAAAAGGAGGACAGGGCTCATGTAACTTTAACAATTGTACAGAAAAGGGAATTTCAGCAGGTGTCATTTGTATGCATGCAGCACCTGGTGAAATTCCCTCTTCATCACAACAGTGGAAGCTGCAGGAGCTATACTAGAGTGACCAGATACAAAAGAGGACAGGGCTCCTACAGCTTTAACTCAACTCAAGGAAATGCCATATGGTGAGAGCACCAACCTTCCAAGAAACTTATTTAATGCATTCAGGACAGAAATAACTTTGGTATCATCTGGATGAAGAAGAATAAAAAGGTGGGGAAGCAAATTAAAGTAACAGCTGAGCCTGAGATGTTTCCAATTTCAACTGTCGAGCAAAGCTAGAAAAGATATGGGTTTTAGGTTAAAGAGATCCTTTTTAAGAAACTGATTGTTTACCACAGCCTTGCATTCTTCAAAAAAAAAATCTTTGTGCTTTTCACAGCCACTGTCCCCTGCTGCTCTGAGGCAGGTGTTCGGATAGGAAATAATACACTTTAGCATTAAGAATACGAAGAGAGCTCTATTTCACACACTTCCACCTCAGCGGGTGAGCCGTATCACTGTAATTATTGTTCCAGCCATACAGAAATGCCTCTAAATAGCTTCTGAAAGCTTTTTGGTCAGAAAAGCCAGTCTCTCATTCCTCTAGCAGATAACATAAAGAACAAGGGATAGACAACAAACACTATCTTTTTGGAGAGTACTGTTGGTTTCTAAACAAGCAACTTTACTTTTCCAATGTATACATTTGTCTGCCAATCATTGATTCCCCCACCAAGTCCTATGTAGGAACCTCAGTTTGTAATTTAATTTAACCTCTAATTACAGTATAGCAACTGCACAAAATGGGACTTACTTCTCAGTAAATATGTAGGGGATCGTTTTTTTTGTTTGCATGGCCATGCATTGCATTGCATTGATTGGTCACTTTTCTACTAAATACATACTAAAAGTGAAATACCGTATTATAAGCTCAAACAATAATGTAACTTTTCTTGAAATACTATAATACAGCTCAATCCTACCTCAAACACACACATATTCATCAACATTTCACAGGTGAAAACAGGGGCATGCTTAGGTATAACCCTCCCATTGTAATCCCAAGGATCACTGCTGGATACACACACACACACACCACTCGCCATTGCTCACTACTGAAGGCTGTCTTCTGCCAACTACAGGCTATATTTGTTTCCTCTGCCATGGCCTGTCCCTCATCAATTTAAAGCAAATGAAGGTTTCGATTCTTTGGACTAAATATATACTGAAAAAGCACAATACTCTACAATATGTTACCTCCGTGTGTGAACTGTCATGCTGTGCACTGCCTTTGTGTCCACGCACATGCATTTACATGCCTATGGCAAGAGCTAACCGGCATCTATCCCCCCATCAGTGATCCAGGTTCCAGAGAACCTGGGGAGAGAGCTAAATTCTGGAGAATGACAAGCGATCTTGCAGCTTGAACTGAGAAGGCATCCCCAAAAGGCAAAAACCAGGACAGGAGTTTTGTTTACCAAGCGTAAGTACCAGAAACCAGGAAGTGTCCCTGGGAAATAAGGAATTGTGGAGGTAGGGAAGCTTCTTTTCAAATTGTGATGCAGATTCAACTGATCAGTACCTTCTGGACAAAACTGAAATGTCATTATCCTTTAGGCTTTGCACTTCTCCAAATTTTGCAGCGCAGTACAGTTGCCGGCTCAAAGAATGTAACAAAATACATTTAAAACGTGTCTTTTAGAATAAAAAGAGTATTTTAGAATAAAATAATTGCATACCATTAGGTAAAATATGTTTAGAAATGTGTATTTTGTGTAAAAAAAAAAATTCAAATATATATATATATATATATATATATATATATAAATATATATATATATATAATCACGTTCATATAATTTCTAGATGGGTAGCCATGTCACCTCGTGGCAGCAAAAATAACACCTTGAAGACTAGCATATCTATTCTGGCAAAAGCTTTTGCGTTTATACCCTATTTCATAAGATGCATGGAGTATTACTGAGAGTTTCAGCTATATATACACTACGTATGGTGATGGGAGTTGGAACTGTAAACAGTGAGGTCAGACAGAAATTAAATGCAGAAAGTACCGACAGTGATACTCAGTTGAAAACTTTTTTTTCTAAAGCTTTGAGAATTTGATTTTGTTCTTACTTTTACACTGTTTTATTGTCCCCTGTGCCTGTTTGGTGCATCCCCTTCCCTTTCTTATTGTTTTATTATGACTTTATCAGAATGTCAGCCTATATGGCAGGGCATTGCTATTTTATTATTTTACTATGTACAGCACCATGTACATTGGTGGTGCTAAATAGATAAATAAATAAATAAATAAATAACAGTAGCCATAAATTGTTGCTGCTGAAAACACAAACGTCCTGGCTCCAGGTAAGTTAATTAACATTTGAAGTGTGATAAATATCCTGATTTAAGCTTCTGAGGACAGAACTACACCTGTTGATGAGTTCTATCTCAACAGCCTCTTGCTCTAATCTACCTTTGAAGTTTCTTTGCTTCATGGTGCCCACTCTAAGATCAGTAATACAAAACTAGTTTGCATGTAACAAGAAGCCACGGTGGGTGAATTTCCCCATGGGGGTTCTCACTGTGGCAGTAGCCACCATTTTGTTCAGGTGGTTAACTGGCCATCCACACCCCTAAAGTATCCCATGGGTTCTGAGTGGCTTGTCAACCATCCCAACAACCTACCCTAACCAGCTTTGCACATATTGTCAAGCACACATGCACACACATACGCTGTGGCTTGAATATTCAAAATAATATTAATATTAATAATATTTATTTCTTATCCGCCTCTTCCTCTGGATTGAGGCGGGGAACAACATTAAATACAAAACAGCATAAAATACATAAAACTGATTAAAAACATATACAACTAATGAATTACTAAAAACATATAAAACTAATACATTAATAAAAGGCATCTTAAAATTCAACTGGGTAGGCCTGCCAGAAGAGATCTTTATGGCTTTCTTAAATTCCGGAAGACTGTTACGTTGGCGAATCTCTCCCAGCAGGCCATTCCACAGTCTGGGAGCAGCAGAAGAGAAGGTCTTCTGGATAACAGTTGTCAGCCTAGTTTTTGCTGACTGGCGTAAGTTCTTCCCGGAGGACCTGAGCATGCAGGGTAGATTGTACGGGAGAAGGCGATCCCGAAGGTAACTTGGACCCAAACCATGTAGGGCTTTAAAGGTAATAGCCAACACATTATACTTCACCTGGAAATTAATTGGCAGCCAGTGGAGTGATTTCAGAATTGGTGCTGCAAAAAGAAGGGAAATTCACACTTGGTGGCTTTTGTTTCATGCGAACCAGGTCAGATAATCCTGGGAGGCTGAAGTGTTCTCCCACACACTTACATTTATGGCTAACTTGATGAATATCCATAAAAAGGAGGAATTGTATCTACTTGAATTCCATGTGCAGATGAGCTCCATGTGCCTATACTGTCATAAAACATTAGCAGAAAAACACAAAAGTTATTAAAAGTAAATTCTTCATCAACATGAGCTTTTCAAAAAGGTTCAGCAGAATGTTGTACAAAATAGATAGCTCTCCAAACAATTTACATATATGCCTTCTGATCCAGCAGAGGCAATCCGGCAGGGGCGGCAGCAGCAGCGAACCTGGTAGGTCCTGGCTGATGTTTTTTGGGGGTGGGTGGCTTGGTGGGGGGGTTGTTTTGGGTGGGTGGGTGGCTTGGGGGGTTGTTTTGGGTGGCGGGGGGGACCGGGATTTTGGGTTCCAAAATCTGGTCACCCTACCTTTTATTGGTATTTATGGACCCTGGTAATTGTCGGGGCACATTACACATCTCTATACCACTTTTCTAGGGTTATTCTCCATTTTTTATTCTGTATTATTCAAAATACTGCAACAGATGTCATTGTGTGTGTTACGAGTTTGTAAATGTTTTAAAATTGTACTATGTCCAATTATATTTTTAATTTTTGTATATCTCAATTTGTTTTAATTGTACATGTTTTAATTTGTAAGCTGCCTTTAGTCCCAGTATTGGGGAAAAGGCGGGATATAAATAAATATAAGAATAAGAATAAGAATAAGAATAAGGAACTACTGATACATGAAAAGCTTCATGTAAAATTTCATCTTTACAGTTCACCATATCGACATCCACAAATCTTCTTCTCAACTTTTAGGCAAGCTCTGCAAATCTCACAAATCTGTTACAAATTTGTCAGCATCAGAGAGGAAAAATATAACTTTAACTTGATCATCACCTTAATCAGATATATCCCATAACAGATTCAAAAGAAACTTTGGCCAGATCTACACCAAGCAGGATATAGCAGCATGAAAGCAGTATATATATACAAGGCAGAAGCCACACTACTGCTTCATTGCGGTATTGAAGTGCACTAACAACTGTTGGGGCCCATTGGCACATGCCATATACCGCTATATCCTGCTTGGTGTGGCTCCTGCCTTGACACCAGTTTAACATTCATGAATGTGCAAAAGTTTGCTGCCTTGCTCCAAAGCAGCTTGGGGTCCCCACGTAATGTTGGACTACATTTCCTATCATCCCCAGCCAACTTGGCCAATAGTCAGAAATGATGACGGGAGTTGTAGTCCAAGAGATCTGGGGACCCCAAATTGGGAAGGGCTGGGCTATCCTATCCGCCCTCCCACAGGTTTAGTAAAATGCCTTTTCCTTCTGAGGGTGGGGTGGGACTTACAGTGAAGGTAATCTCTACTCCTTCTCCAGAAAGAATGATACAGAGTACTGGGGGAAGAAGGAGGTAAAGAGATTTATTCTAGGACATGCAGAGGAACAACAAGGCAGCCAAATCTCATAGCTGGTCTGAGTGTACAGAGGGTCAAATTAAAGAAAACCCTTTGAGGGTTTCATAAAATTAGAGGTGCAACATGTTTATAATTTTTAAATTAAAGCCAAATGTTTTTTAGTGGGCTAGCTTGTGTTTATAAGTTTACAATGGTAGCTACATGTGTGTTCATAATATGTTCATATGAAAATAAGGGCATTTGTGTAACTAGGTTACTTTTTATATCAACTTATTATTTATCAGCAATCCTCTGTATGTAAACTCTTAAGCAGGTGAGTTAACTGCTGTTCTATTAATATCCAGTGCTAATTTACTCTCATTTTTACACAGACTGATAATGAGTCCTCTTGAAGTCAATGGCATTTACTTCTGAGTCAAGTATTTGTAGGTTTGTGAATTTACACCATAATCCTAGTCACAGTAATTTAGAAATGAGGTATCTTGCAAGGAATAACACTTAACTAAGTGTGCCTAGGATGACCATATGAAAAGGAGGCCAGGGTTCCTGTAACTTTAACATTTGCATAGCAAAGGGAACTTCAGCAGGTGTCATTTGTATGCATGCAGCACCTGGTAAAATTCCCTTTTTATCTGCTGCAGGAGCCCTGTCCTCTTTAGCTAAAGTGCCTAGATACAAAAGTAGGCAGGGCTCCTGCAGCTTTAACTGTTGTGATGAAGAGGGAAGTTCCCCAGGTGCTGCATGCATACAAATGACTCCTGCTGAAATTCCCTTTTCTAAGCAACTGTTAAAGATACAGGAGCCCTGTCCTCCTTTCCATACGGTCACCCAGCTCTAAGCCTGATTATCTGGAAGTAATCCCCATTGTTACCAAGGAATGTGTGAACACACTCCCCTGCTTGAGAAATTTAGCTCATCAGCATTCCTTTGGGTTCCTTTCATAATTCCTCCAATGTTTCAGTTGAAGAGGAACCTCCAAATTAACTTCGAATTTTGCCCTAGTTAAAACTCAGGGACAAACCAGAGAAACACAGAATCCTGCTGAGACAATGTCATTTGTCTCTGTGAGACACTTTTGATTCCCTAATTCCAACTTTGCTTCAAGTTTTGCATGATGTAATTTTCATTTACGACTCTACTTTTGAGTTGACGTGCTTGGGACTAGGGTGCTAGTCTGTTTAGGATTGGAGCCCAAGCCTATGTTTAGTATTTGAGAAACACATTTGAACAAGACTTGACAGTTCTGAGGTAAGTACATCTTAGAAGTTCTCCATCAGGGCACAAGACCATCTGCAGGATTCAGGCAACCATTTAATTAAACAGTTTCTTATTTAATTAAATGCCTATTGATTCATGCACCCAGACCTGAGTCCTAAACCAGAAAATGTTCAGATGTACTTACTTCAGAACTGTTAAGTATTTTCTCACATGAAATGTTTTTTACCATGGCTGATGTCTCTGCCCAGGGCAGTGTTAATATTTGCTTAATATTCAGCAAAACCCTTTTCCTTCAGGGTTGTGCAATGGCATCTTAAAAATCAAGGGTTGGAACTAAAACTCTGCTCACAATTGAAATATGTAAATACATAAAGCTGTAGAGGGTTCAGTGACACAGTAAACATATACAGTAATGAGAAGTGCCAGTCATTGGTTTGATTAATGGGCTATGATGTATTGTATTTCTTATCTGCAACTTTCAGGTTTTCTTTGATTGACTACCCTTGTGCTGTGTTACCTCTACAAGCAGGCTTAAACTAAGTATATTTCTGTGCTTAATTTGTCCCCGTGTGCTAAGTGTAAACCTGCTAAGTGTATATGGCTTTAACTCCCAAGTCAGGTGATTGCTCATGTACATTAAGGAGATAGTAGGTTTACAACCTGAAATGACGATAATATTGAATGTTGTAACAACACAGTTCAAATGGTAAAGAGTGCTTCATATACATTATTACAATCCTTCTTTAGCCCCCTTGAGTCCCAGTATTGGGGAAAAGGCGTGATAATAATAATAATAATAATAATAATAATAATAATTTGTAACCCGTCTCTCCCTCCCGATCTAGGCGGGGAACAACAACAATATAAAACACAAGAATCACAAAACAGTTAAAAAAATTAAAAACAAGGAAAAAAATACACCATTAAAAACATCTTAAAATTCATCTGGATAGGCCTGCCGGAAGAGAGCAGTCTTCATGACTCTCTTAAATTCATGAAGACTGCTAATTTGTCTAATCTCCTCCGGCAGACCATTCCACAGTCTGGGAGCAATGGAAGAGAAGGTCCTCTGGGTAACGCTCGTCAGCCTAGTTCTGGCTGATTTGAGTAAGTTCTTCCCAGAGGACCTAAGTGTGCAGGGCGGATTGTACAGGAGAAGGCGATCCCACAGGTAACCTGGACCCAAACCATGTAGGGCTTTAAAGGTAATAACCAACACTTTATACTTCACCCGGAAACTGATTGGCAGCCAATGAAGCGATTTTAAAACTGGTGTAATGTGGTCACTCCTAGATGTACCGGTGACCAACCTGGCTGCCATATTTTGGACAAGTTGAAGTTTCTGGACTAGGCACGAAGGTAGCCCTATGTACAGCGCATTGCAGAAATCAAGCCTCGAAGTTACCAGCGTGTGCACTACCATCTTTAGGTCTTCCAACTCTAGGAAGGGGTGCAGCTGGTGGATCAGCTGAAGCTGATAGTAGGCACTCCTGGCCGTTGCATCAATCTGAGCTGTCATTTGGAGCGACGGATCCAGGAGTACCCCCAAGCTGTGAACACAGTCTTTCAGGAGGGGTGTAACCCCATCCAGAACTGGTTGACACACCTCCAAACCCAGGTTGGGGCCTTTGACAGCGAGCACCTCCGTCTTGTCTGGATTCAGCTTCAGTTTGTTTTTCCTCATCCAGCCTATTACCGCCTCCAAGCATTCATTCAGAGGAGACACACTATCCTTAGCTGACGATGTTGTCGAAGGCACAGAGAAATATATTTGGGTGTCATCAGCATATTGATAGCACCCAGCCCCATGCCTCCGGATGATCTCTCCCAGCAGTTTCATGTAAATGTTAAACAGCATTGGGGAAAGGATGGCACCTTGTGGTACACCACATAGCAACTCCTTTTTTGAAGAGCAGCTATCCCCAAGCATCACCATCTGGAACCTGCCCGAGAGATAGGATCGGAACCACTGAAGCACAGTGCCCCTGATTCCCAATTCCCCCAGGCGCTCCAGAAGGATACCATGGTCGATGGTATCGAAAGCCGCTGAGGGGTCCAGGAGCACCAGCAGAGACACACTCCCCCTGTCAATACTGAGGCGTAGATCATCCACTAAAGTGACCAAAGCTGTCTCAACTCCATATCCTGCTCTGAAGCCGGTTTGAAATCAGTGTCATCCAAGACTGCCTGGAGTTGGAAGGTAACCGCTGTCTCAATCACCTTGCCCAAAAATGGAAGGTTTGATACTGGCCTGTAGTTATTAAAGTCCAGGGGATCCAGGGAGGGCTTTTTTAGAAGCGGCTGTACCACCGCCTCTTTTAAACATGATGGAAAACTCCCCTCCCTGAGAGATGCATTAATGATATGTTGTAAATGTGATCTAACTGCATCTTCTCCCTGGACGACCAGCCAAGAAGGACAGGGATCGAGAGGGCAAGTCGTCCTCCTTACACATCCTACTACTACAACAACTTGCAAAGGTACTTACCACCATTGAAGCTGATTGGTTGAGTTGCCGGGGATTTGAGCCAAATTCCCTTCGAGGGGAATTAATATGACATACTGGATCAGAGACAGTTTATTCACCTTATCTTTATTCCCACAACATTTGCTCATTAGTGGCATTCTTACAGTACCAGTTTTCTGAAGAAGCTAGACATGGTGAAACAGGACGGAAACTGCATTCCTGTAAAAGCCTTTGCTCATCTGAAAAACCTTTGCTCATCTGTGTTTAATGATATTCACACTTTTGAATTATCTTGTACTTGCTGAATTTCTGTCAGGTGTGATTTGTGTGTGTGTACCTGTTAATCACCTGTGTGTCACTTAGCCTATCTTTGCTTACTTTGTACACTGTTATATAGTTAATTTTCTATTGTATTGGTTTGCCTACCCCCTTTTGTCACTCGTAATAATATTTTTGTGCAATTGTATGCTTTTAGCATTTATTTTTTTAGTTCTTATTCAACTGGTGCCCTATTTTGGGTTTTTTTAATATTATTTTATTTGTGAAAAGTAAAAGAAACAGTGGTTTGAAGAAAGTCACTTGGTGAGCTTTATGGCTGAGACAAGGTGTGAACTGGGGAGGGGCCCTCTGAAATGCAAGTTGCAGATGTGCAGACTGATCCTATGCATGTTTATTCCAAAATAAAATCCCACTGTGTGTAATGCTGCTTACTCTCCCAAATAGATGTGCCTAGGATTGTGGCTCTATTCACTGCACTACATCAGCTTTCAATGGACATTTGGGGATCAGCTGAAATCCAGAACAAATATAGACTGCCAAAGCAAACCCAGATGAAACATGAGCATCTTCTTTCCCTTTAATAAAAGGTATCTGGACTTGCTCTATAGGCAAGTGAATTTAGAATTCTTGCCGGGTGTGTATCTCTCTCTTCACAAAATAGCTGTCTTTTTGTAAGTGGATCAAAAAGCACATTCACTTGGCTAGTCCATCACTTGTTACATTACGGATGAGTTAAAGATTGAACCAGTCCCTGCACCTTGATGGATTGTTACATCAATTTGTCTTGCCTATGAAGGATGAGAAGATGCACTGTCCATTTGTACTGCACCCACAGGGTTGGGAATCCCGTTTCAGTTCCTGAAATGAAAAAGCAAAAGAGTGAACACTGCCTCTTCCTGAAACAAGCATAGACCTCTCTATAATAACACATCAGTCAACATTTGATAAGAGAGGCAGCACTGAGCTTGTGGTGTCAGGATGTCAGCATGCTGCATCAGCATTTTGGGAAACTTGGAGAGCTCCTGTATATATATGTGCTAGCATCTATGGTCCTGTCAACATGAAAAATGACTTCTTGATGGAAGAACAAAAAGAGCACAGAGGTTTCGATACTTCAGAGAGGGAGGGAGGGAGGGAGGGAGGGAGATAGGAAAGTAGATTAATGTAAGCGGTGCATTCTTCTGAGCAATGGCAGTAGCTAAAGCTAAAAAGCATTGTTGCACAAATATGGTAAGAAACTTCCAAACTTCTTAATGGGGTTTGGATCTGGACTTAGTCAAGCTTCGAATAGACGCACTGAAATCCAACCATAGCTAAATCTGCATCCAGCCCATTATGTTTTGAACTTCAAAATAGATTCAGATTCTACACTTTCAATTTCACCTTGAAGGATGAATTTTAAGGCAGTAAGGATTTCAACCATGTTCAATACTTTTACACCTTACTCCCCTAAAAACCCTTCAATTCAGCAGCAACTATAATTAGGAATACTGCCAATCATGTGATGCAAATGCAATCTGAAGTGGTACAGCCAAGATGCAGGTTTACTATCTCATCATTGACTAGGCTTTGTAAGGAATATACAGGATTTTTTAAAATGGTGGAAGTGATCATTTGAAAGTTTATCCTACTCCTCCCAATTTGTAACAGAATTATTTGTGTACTGTACGCTGTTTCTTTATTCATATTTCAAATGGTTCTAAAATAGCAGGTAATGCAGTATACAAAAAGATCTTTGTCAGTTATAGATCCATACTGAATGAGAGCCATACATGACAGCTGCTTGTTCTAATAGCACAGCTCAAGCAACAGAAGAGCTGATAATTACAGAGCTCAATCTAGAACTTACTCTGATATTTACTTGCTGGAACCATCTGTAAGAATTTCACTTAAAGAGGCTGCTGCAAAGAGTCTCCGTTTAATTTTCACAGTATGGAGCCTGAGGCTTTAGCCAACTTTAGTAACGTAAAACTATAATTAATTTGCACATGATGCTCTTGCTGCCTAGAAATATATCTTCATTTGCTTATGTAGCAGGAAGTTCTGCGGTGATTAATTACTTTTCATGTAAGAGCTAACTCTTGCCAACTAACCCATGCTGGGTTAACCTTTAGAAATTGGACTGAGTATAAGATTGGAAGTCAGGGCAGCAGGAATTCTAAGCAACATCAACTGTCTTCAACAAAAATTAAAAAAAAATCCCCATGTGGGGAAAAAAATCCCAGACCCACACAGTTGGGCAATACCTGTATTAGGACCAACCAAAATGGCATGAAAGACTGTGCAAGCAATGTTTTGTGGCATTTCAGTTTGTCCTAATAAAGGTATTACCCAACTGTGGTTTTTGAATTGTCTTCAGTGTGCGATCCTAGGTACATTAATGATCTCTCCTTGTCCTGTTTTCCTGTATTGCTTGTGAAGCGGTCAGCTACAGGCAAGGCATAGTAATCTCAACCGAGTTTAAGAAAGAAGAAGTGAAAGGGAAATGAGCTTTGTAGATTGGATTCAGCAATTGGGCTATGCTAGAATGACTAAGGAAGTGATTTAAGGGTGGAACTATATGAATCAGCAAAATCGTATGGCAGAATCCTTCTCTGTCAGACTCCCAGGGTAGTAACAATAATAATCTCCCAACATAATAATCTCCCAACAATAATAATCTCCCAACATATCAAACACTAACCCAGCCCTCTCTCTGATGCACTCCTGCAGGGAATGTTTATTTAATAGATTTGCATTCCAGTTTTTGACTGTCCAGTCCCCATATATACAGAAGAATTTTAAAATGTGTGATCACCTATCTGCAATTTGAAGTTGTAGCATCCTAGAAAGACTCTGCCATGTAAGGTGGCCATATTTTGGAAACCAAAAAGGAGGACAACATGGTTGGCCCCCAAGGGAGTGTCCCCACTAACATGTCTGCCCCATGAGGTGTGTCCAGCACCAAGGGGGTGTGCCCACCTGAACATAGCCTTGCTCATATGTCTGATTTTACAGCACACAATTAAGACAAATCTGTTCGACATAACATCTTGATGTTAAAATCACTGAAATAACAAGTGAGACATTCAATGTATCTAAAATTAACTTCACTCACTCCTACGTTTGTAGCTTTTGCTGTACTTTGTTGCTATACTCTGTTCTGATACATTCTCCCCTTCCCTCAAATATTTCTTCTGATTGTATCCTCACTCTGCTGCAAGGCGCTGCTTAACAGAGCTTGCTGCCAGCTGGCTGGCTTTTTTATTTTGAAAGTTCAATTTTTTTTATAAAAACTTGTGTATGATTGTCACAAGTTTCTCTACTCTAACTTTAGGGTAGGTATGTGGGCAGCGGACACTTCTTTGCCCATTCACACTTCTCACTTATATATATTAGTTTCTCAAGGCTTGTGCGTTGGCACCACTTTTCACATCCAGACTTTGAATTCCTGTCTACTTCCTGCACAAACACGTGACTGCTTTGACTGACCTCTCCTTTCCCACATTTTGATCTGTGGATGCCTCACCTCTGCTGAGCTCCAGGTGCCCAACTGCCCACAAAATCTGCAGCAGGAAAGGTACCATGCTCGCCCAGCACTTCTTAGCTAAAAACCCAAAGTCCCCATGATGCCAAAGGCTAAAACTGCTGAAGGTGCAAGATTTCAAAGAGGATGGACGGACGGATCTGCTTCAAACTTGGCATGGCTAAAGCCCTACCTAAGAGCTATCAAAGTGCCAAGTTTCATCTCTTTTTCTTTTAAAATGACTATATATATATATATATATATATATCAAACTTTTAAAAAAAATCCTAAAAATCAACAGATGAACAGATCTGCTTCAAATTTGGCAAGGCTAGAGCTCTACCTAAGGGCTGCCATGGTGCCAAAATGATGGAGCTGTAATAATGTTTGTTAATTCCCATTGACTATAAAGTAGAGCTGCCCTTTGGGTGGAGGTAGGATGGGACAAATCCGGATTTTACTTCAAATTTCATAACTCCCCCCCCCCCTTCCTGGATGTGTTGCCAAATATCCTGACATGTCCTGTTTTTTCCTGACATATGGTTACCCTACCATGTGATTTACTGAAAATGTAGCTCCACCCTTCGCTGGAGATAATATTTTGCCATCTGGAATTATCTACTAGGTAGGACAGACACCGGGTGCCTCTACAAGAGCGATTTAAAGCTCTTTCAAGGCACATTAGGAAATTTACCTCTACAAGAGTGGAGCGCAAATCAGGGGCTCTGGCGTGTTTTCTCTCCAATTATTTGCATTTTCGAATGTGTGTTAATTAGCGAGTTTTAATTTACGGCGGGAGTAAGAGCGCCTTATGTCCGTGTAAACAACTTTCTGAGGAGGCGCATTAACGATCAGGGGGTTGGACTGTAGTCGTAATGTCATGCATAGAACTGCCCCTTCGCTAAGAAAACCTCCCACTTTTTGGTTTAGTTTCCTTTCCTCTCTCCTCCTGGCAACTTCCTCCTTGTACTCCGTCTCTCTGGATGGAAGCTCCAAGAAGAGGTGACCCTACGTGAACCAAAAATAAAGTTTCTTTGAAGTACCCTGATGAAATATTTTTAACATGGAGACACGGGGCCAGATGGAGGTGGTTTTATGAGAAGGAAAGGGGGTAGGTACGATGTGCGGATGTGCACATAATTAACCCTCAGCAGACATAACTTCCCCTCGCTTCTTGCTGGGTTCCTGAGCTGAGTTTATGTGTGTGTGTGTGTGTGTCTGTGTGTGTGTGTGTGTATGTTTTACAATTGTTGAGCTCGCTGGGAAGTGGAGGGGGAAGGAACGAAGCAGCATCCCCCTGTCTGTTTCGGTGTGTGTGTGTGTGTGTGTGTGCGAGACACATTCCCATTTACTCCTGAGGAGGTCATGGCAATCAGGCAAAGGAGGGGGGAAGACAGGTAGCCGAACATGTTAATCAAAGGCGGAAGATTCTGGTAGGCGGGGAGAATAAAGGGAGGGAACCGGTTTGGGAAGTTTCTCTGGGACAAAGCGCATTACTTTCAGCAACATTTGCATGCGAATCTCAGCATGTCAAAAACTTTAACATGCCTTTCATACAGCCTGTAATGCGCTTCAATGCCTCCCATGTATAGGGATTAGGCATAAAAGCGATTGAGAGAAGATGCACATAATCGGGGAACCAGGCGTCAAACCGAAATCTTGTAGAGGGGGGCATAGATGAGGCCTTGCTGCCACAGTGGGAGAATGGAGCAGATTTAAAACTCATGAGTAGGAAATGAGACAAGCTGGGGAATGTGATGCATAGAAACCTGTATTTGGGACTTTTAAAGAAAACCTTTATATGGGAAAAGAAGAAGCAACCAATTTTGCTCTATTTGCAAAAAAAGCAAACATTTCTATATTTCCCAGTTCAGTGTCTCTCTGCTCCTGAAAGCTCATGGCCTCACATTTATGTGGCCATTTTTATTGTGCTGCTTTTCCTGCAGACAGCAGGAAATGGTGGCAAGTTTTGCTTAAAAAAAAAGTTGGATTTACCTTACGCTGACCAGATAAAATCCAGGTCAGGGCTCATGTAACTTTAACAGGTGTAGAGCAAAGGGAATTTCAGCCAGGGTCATTTGTATGCAATTCGTTCCTGGTGAAATTCCCTCTTCATCACAACAGTTAAAGTTGCAGGCACTATACTAGAGTGACCAGATACAAAAGAAGGCAGGGCCCCTGCAACTTTAACTGTTGTGATGAAGAGGAAATTTCACCAGGAACTAATTGCATACAAAGGACACTGGCTGAAATTCCCTTTTCTCTACAACTGTTAAAGTTCCATGAGCCCTGACTTGGATTTATCTGGTCAGCCTAATTTACCGGGGTCTATTTTATTGTGGAAAAGTCCAGAAGGGCCGGGAGACACATGGGAGGCAAACATTGTCATCAAAAGGACGTGCAAAAAAAAATGAGTGGGCAGGAGCGAGCATGCGATACACTGCTTGCCTGATGACACCCTGTATGTGTGCATGTATCGGATTATGATAGAGGCTCCCAGAAGGTAGGTCAGTCCTACAGATCTTTCTATACAATAGGTAAAGGAGTTAAACAAAAGGCATGGCTTAATTATATTATCAGGGGAGAAATTAGTTAGGAGTCAAGAGCTCCCTTCACATGTTACTAGCGTGATGGGGCCATGATGCTGCACTCCTACCTCTGGTGTTGGGCATGCAGCCAGCATTGCCTCCAGATGTCTATGGGTTAGGGTGGTCATGTGCAGTGAAACTGTTGACATGTGTAGGTAACTCTTCAATCAGGATACCTGATTGCCCCATTGGCTAGGCTGACCATATGAAAAGGAGGACAGGGCTCATGTAACTTTAACAGTTGTAGAGAAAAGGGAATTTCAGCCAGTGTCATTTGAATGCAATTAGTTCCTGGTGAAATTCCCTCTTCATCACAACAGTTAAAGTTGCAGGCACTATACTAGAGTGACCATATACAAAAGAAGGCAGGACCCCTGCAACTTTAACTGTTGCGATGAAGAGGGAATTTCACCAGGAACTAATTGCATACAAATAACACTGGCTGAAATTCCCTTTTCTCTACAATTGTTAAAGTTACATGAGCCCTGTCCTCCTTTTCATATGGTTAGCCTACCATTGGCATCCATGTGCACAACTGGAGATGGGGTTAGCAGTGATCCTGATGCCAGGGCTGGGGCCAGGAGCATGGCAACCCCCAAATCCCCACCCCAGTAATTGTACGGAACTCCTTTCACATGGGTAATGCATGAAGGGGGCTATGAATTGCTCTGGAAAGTACTTTGGAGGGAAATGCTGCAGAAATTCCAGTTTGCTCAGATTGCTAAATTTTCCTACTCTACAGTAAGGAGTTGCTGGGGGGGCGGAGCGTCGGGCATGGAGTGAGCAGACGGACTTTCACTCTCTCCTGAATGACTGTAAAGTAAAAGCGTTTTATCCTAATTAAGAGATCTTCAAATCGTAAGTCAAGATAAGTGATGGCAAGGGGAACTAATACAGAATGATAAGATAGTGGAAGGGAGGTGATGAATCATTGGTTTGGTGCTGAAAAGTTGTGGGAGTCAGACGGGACTAGAACTGTGCTTTGCTGATATAAACTGAAATAAATTTAAAAGAATTACTACTTAAGATGGCTTAGAGACATTATATGCTAATTAGCAATTAGCAAACACCTGGATAAAGCTAATAAATAGCCGTTAAGCTGGACTGCAGGCTGAATGTCTGATGTCAGACGGGGGGGGGGGGGAGAAAGGAATTAATGGTAAAAAGTGGACAAGAGCAAGGAAGCACCCCTCTGATAGCAGTTGGACTCGTCTGTGCAGAAAGAATTCAGAGAATTCGGCCGCAGATATGGCGAACGGCAAGGCTGCTCAGCAGGCATCGGCCGCTGGCAATATGAAAGATGGCTCTAAGCCAGGAACGGTTCCCAAGGCAATGAAACAACAAACAGAAGCACTGTCCCTGGAGACATTTCAGGCCAATCTATTAGGATTGATGGAGAGGCACAAGCAGGAAATGATGGTGGAGGTTAAAAAGATTCAGTCTTCTCAAGTAGAGCTGCAAACGAGTTTTCAAAAGATAAGTGACAGATATGAATCGTTGGAGAAATAGATTGGGCAAAACAGAGATAAATTGGAGCTTCATGAAGAGCGAGTACTAGATTTGGATCTTCGGCTAATCTCTATGGAGGACAGAGATAGGAGGATGAATATTCACATAAGATATTTTGCTGAACAGCAAGCAGAAAACCTAAAGAGTCTGAGAGCAAATGTTATGCAATGGATAATGGGATTAGACCCCCAGGGATCTTGGGTTGAAGAGGATGTGGAAAGGGTCCATAGAGTGGGCCCCAAAAGAAGTGGGACGCTCCCAAGAGACATAATTGTGAGATTTGCCAGCTTTTACAAAAAAGAGAAATTAATACAGATTATCAGAAGTGCTGGGCAAGTGATGTTTCAATCTTCACCAATTCAGATATTTCAGGATCTTTGTTACCAGACCATCCAGTGGAGGAAGAGTGTGAAGCTTTGTACAACCATTTTACGCAAGAATTCAATTGTTTATAGTTGGGGGTACCCCGTCTTCTTGAGATTCATCTACAAGGGGGAACAACAGAGAATAAATTCATGTGAGCAAGAGCTGGAATTGCTGAAGACCCTGGGGCTGATGGAGGAAGATAAAGATAAAGAAGAAGGAAGGGCAGCAGGAGGAAGTGCTTTATGACTGAGAGAGATTTTAAAGAAGGATAACAATGGAAGAAAAGGAGAGGGGGTTCTGTTTGGGTTCCATGTCGGGTGTTTGCCGTCCCCCCCCCCCGATGGGTTCTAAGAAGAGGGAAAGAAGAACCATTGCCCGGGGTGACCCGGGAGTTGAAGGGGGGAAGTGGGGGGTATATGTGGGGGAGGGGGGAGGGAGGGGGGGTTAAATGTGTCACAGAACGCGACCTGAAGGGAAAACCAAAAACGGAGATATGGGAAGCAAATTAAGATTAATAACTTTAAATGTAAATGGGCTGGGTAGTGTTATTAAAAGGAAGAGAATTGAAGGGCTTTTGAGAAAAAAGAAAGCTGATATAATATTTTTTACAAGAAGCATCAAAAAGAAGATGGAAGAAATCAATTAAAATTGGGGGACATGGGCATATATGAGAAAGCATATGGGACTTCCAAAGCAAGAGGGGTTGCGATAATAATCTCTAAAAAATGTGCATTTAATGTTGTTAAGGTGGTAAAGGACGTGGAGGGAAGATTTATTATATTACATGGTCTCCTGGGGGAAGAAAAATATATTTTGGTTAATGTATATGCGCCAAATGTAAAGCAAGTGGAATTTTATGATAAAGTGTTTAGAAACATTGGGAATGTAGGGAATGTAAATATTCTAATGGCGGGGGATTTCAATATGGTGATGGATAGAAGGAAAGATAAAGATAATTTAAAAGGTATAGGGAAAACGGGTTTAGCAAGAGTAATGGAGCATAAAGAATTAAAAGATATTTGGAGAGTAATAAAGGGGGATGAAACAAAATATACTTTTTATTCGCCAAAATATAAGAGTTTCTCTAGGATTGATTATATATTTGTGACAAAGAATATGCTTTCGAAGATTATGGATTGTGAAATAGATGTAATTAATGTTTCAGATCACGCAGCAATGAGTATGGATATCAAAGTGAAGAAGGATTATAGAGAAGCAAAAAGATGGAGATTAGATACTAAAATTTTAAATTTCAAAAATATTGTTGAGAAAATGAAAAAGGAGATTAAGAGTATTTGGGAAATAAATGAATCAGGGATAATCTCACCGGGTATGGTTTGGGACACGATGAAAGCAGTAGTGAGAGGTATTTGTATTAGAGAAACGTGTAAATTAAGAAGACAATAAGAGGCACACAGTAAAAAGATTGAAGAAGATATTAAGGAATTAGAGCAACAATTTAGGAGTAATAAGGATATGCACATATATGCCCAGCTCCAAGCAAAAAAAAAGGAATTAGAGGGGGAGGACATAGAAAGAGTTCAAAAAGATTTAATATATTTGAAAAGGAATTTCTTTGAGTATAGTAATAGAAATTCTAAAATGCTGGCGAGATCAACTCAATCAAAGAAGGAGAAAAATATAATAGGGATAATTAAAGATAAAATGGGGAAAATGTAATTTAATGAAGGATAAATTAAAATTTTTTGAGGGATTTTATCGGGAATTATATACTTCAGATGCGATTCCACAAATGAGAATACAAGAATATGTAGAGAAAAATTGGAAGGTAAAATTAAAAGATAAGGATAGGGATTATATGGAAGCTTTAGTAACGGAAAAAGAAATAGAGGGGATTATTGACAAATTGAAAGGAGGGAAATCTCCAGGAGTGGATGGATTGGGGCCGGAGCATTATAAGATATTTAAAGAAATTTTAGTATCAAAAATGGAGAAATTATTTAATAATATAATAAAGGGAGAGAAGACCCCGCCGTCGTGGGAACATTCGTTGATAATCTTAATTCCGAAAGTGGGCAAGGATTTGATGGATCCAGCTTCGTATAGACCTATTTCTTTAATTAATCGGGATGCTAAGATTTTTACAGCGATTATAGCAAAAAGATTAAATACTTTTATAAATGATTATATAAAAAAGGATCAATGTGGATTTATTCCAGGGAGGCAAATGCCAAATTTAATAGGGAGGGTTTTAAACATAATAAATAGTATTAGAAGAAGAAATTTAAAAGCAGGATTGATAGCATTGGATATTTTTAAAGCTTTTGATTGCGTTGAATGGCCGGCGTTAAAAACGATTATAAAAATATTCGGCTTTGGAGAAAGATTTGTGGGGGTGATTAATCAGTTGTATGCAAATAATAAGGCACAGGTGATGATAAATGATGGCCTAACACAACAGATTACCCTAACCCGGGGTACTAGACAAGGGTGTCCTCTCTCCCCGATATTATTTGCAATTGTGATTGAAATGTTAGCAAATGGTATTAGGGAGGATGAGAAATTAAAAGGGATAGGAGAACAGGATAAAATAAAAATTAATATGTTTGCGGATGATACCTTACTGACATTAGAAAATCCGGGGGGGAATATAGAAGGACTTAAAAAACATTTGAGGGAATTTGGAGAGGTTATGGGGTTGCAGATAAATTGGGGAAAATCCAATATGATGCTTTTTAACTTTGATAAAGTAGAAGAGGATGAGTTAAGTTTAAGATTAGGTTTGAAGGTTAAAAATATATTGGGTTATTTAAGAGTTTTTATTTCTAAAGAGTTAGAAACGTTAGAGGAAATAAATTTTAGTAGATTAAAAATTAAAATATTACAGAAGCTAGAGGCTTATAGGAAGGTTAAGCTGTCATGGTTTGGTAGAATAGCGGTAATTAAAATGAAGATATTACCAATGATTAATTTTTTGTTTAGGATGTTACCAATTAAGATAACAGATGTAGAAATTAAAAGCTGGCAGTGTATGATAAATAATTATTGCAATGGGGACAAGAAGTCAAGAATAAATAAAACAAAATGGTATAAGAATCAAAAGGAAGGCGGCTTAGGTTTACCGAATATAAAGATGTATTATATTGCTAACCAATTAAGGCATGTTATAAGTAGCATAGTTGGGGGTGAGGATTTAGAATGGTTAGAACCGCAGACAAGGAAAATAGAGTTAAAGCTACAAAATATTTTCTTTAGTAATATACAAAAGACTCAACTGAAAGGAATAGTAAATCCCATCTTAAGAAATATTAGAGAAATTTGGGAAAAATATAAGAAGAAATTAATGCCAGGAATTTCCCCTCTGTCCCCAGTGGTATTGATGGATAACTTCCCAGGTAATTTGAGAGGAGAATTGGAGCGGTTATTAAAGGAAAAAAAATAATTAAACTGAAAGATTGGGTAATGAAAATGAATAATAAAAAACAAATAGAAGAAATTTTAACGGGTCAGGAAAATTTATGATTCAAGAGTATGCAATTGGAACAGTGGACAGTAAAATGGAAGAAGAAAAATACGGAGTGTAGAAAGGAAACAAGTTTTGAAAAGTTAATTGAGGTTAGAGAGAAGGTGGGAGGAAATAAAAGTAAAGGTTTAATGAGTGAGATTTATAAGATATTATTGGAGGAGGATAAGGGGTATGATAGCTTGAAAACAATCTGGGAAGACGATTTGAAAATTCAGATCACTGGGGACAGCTGGAGAAAGATATGGGAATCAAGAAATTTAAAGTTATTTTCAATAAGGATAAAAGAAAATCAGTATAAAATAATTTGGAGATGGTATCTCACTCCTGTAAGACTACATTAGATAGACAAGAAGGCTTCAAGTTTTTGTTGGAGGGGATGTCAGGAATTGGGGACATATTACCATATGTGGTGGACTTGTGAACATGTTAAAAAATTGTGGGAGAGAGTTTTTAAGGAGATAAATGAGATAGTAGGTAAAAAGGTAGAGGCAGTCCGAATATAGCTTTACTGGGGCTATTTGATAAAGAATATGGTAAGAATGATATTAAAGAATTAATAAATAATCTCCTGACACCGGCAAGACTAATGATAGCTAAAAATTGGAAAATACAAGGGGATTATAGTATGGAAGAGTGGTATAAAGGAGTGTGGGATATTGCTATTAATGATAGATTAACCTGTATAATGAAAGTTAAGATGGGATTAACTAAAAAGAATGATTTTGGAAGGATTTGGGCTATGTTTCTAGAATATGTTTTAGAAAAGGGGAGAGGTTGTACACCATCTAAAGAATCAATGCAGTTTTGGAAAAATTTATAAGTAATGGAGTAAGAAGGTCTCGGGGGAAGGGGAGCATGGGGGGTTGTTGAGGATTATAAGTATTGTGATTTTTTTGTGTTATATGTTGAAATTAATAAAATTATTACAAAAAAAAAAAGTAAGGAGTCATGCCACAACTGCATGACTCACATTCTGTTCTCTTGACAGTGCCAGGCAAGCACAGGGTTAATGAAAAGCTGCAAGGGTGCCAATCTGCTGGACCTGCTTCTTTCAATACCAAGGCAACATAGGCCCCCTCCACAAGGATGCGCTTTTGCGCCCGGTTCGGGGATTATGCGCATTTTCGCGGAGGCGCATTTACGCCTAATCCCTCTGCACGGGAGGCGGCGAGAGGCGGCGAAGCGCATTAATTGATGTCCAAGGCCTCCTCCACACGGGGCGTTTAATGAGCCTTGAAGGCTCATTATAAATTTTACCTACACACGAGCGGAGCGCAAAACGGGCGTACAGGCGCGTTATCTCCCCGATAATGCGCATTTTCGAACGCGCGTTAAATAGCGACTTTTATTTTGCTCCTGCCGTTAAAGCGCATTTTCGCTGTGTGAACAAGCGATTATGCGCATTAACTACCTGGAAAGCGCTTTTTGGGCATCTTTTAATGCGCTTCGCCGCTTCTCGCCGCCTCCCGTGCAGAGGGATTAGGAGTAAATGCGCCTCCGCGATAATGCGCATAATCGCGGAACCAGGCGCAAAGGCGCATTCTTGTGGAGGGGGCCCAAAAAGCGCTTTAGAAGACGTTAATGCGCATAATCGCTTGTTCACACGGCGAAAATGCGCTTTAACGGCTGGAGAAAAATAAAAGTCGCTATTTAACGCGCATTCGAAAATGCGCATTATCGGGGAGATAACGCGCCTGTACGCCCGTTTTGCGCTCCGCTGGTGTGGAGGTAAAATTTATAATGAGCCTTCAAGGCTCATTAAACGTCTCGTGTGGAGGAGGCCATAGTTGTACAATGTTTAGACAGGAGTAAGTTCCATTCCTGGCAGATCGCAGGACAAATTGGCTATTGCTCTACTTCAAGGGAACAACAAGTATATCTCTATTCAGGTTGCAAAGTTCCTCAATCTTGCTATCAGATGTAGAGCCCAAATGAATGTATAATTTAGTAGTAAGTGAATAAAAGATAAAAATACATCACTAATAGAATACATGGGCTTCTTTATCTCCAATGGAATTGTACATGAATTCTAGCTTAAATACTAAACTCTCAGATTATTGTAACTCTTGCTGTTGTAAAATTGTAATATATGCTGTATAGGAAATGGTCTATGGACTCAAATAAAGTTTGTTGTTGTTGTTGGTGAGTAAGTTCCATCATGTTCAATGAAACTTACTCCCAGGAAAATATTCATAGGCTTGTAGCCCAAGGCACTAAACTTTCTGAGGCATCTGGCTGACCTGTGTTGGGAACAGAATTTGTTTGATCTAGCAAGGCAACTGAGATGTTCCTGCTCTTGGTATACTAAAGAATAGATGTCCGAATTGGGGTATTTGGTTTGGTAGATAGCCTTAGGGTGCAATCCTATGCATGCTTAGACAGAACAAAGTCCTACAACTCTCAGCATTGCCCAGCCAGCCTTCATATTTCAGATTCTGTGTTGCAGAAGTAGCTTCAACAGCAACAAGAAATTAACAGGATAGGCAGAGAATGGGGTGACCTTTGTCTAACATATGAGAATCTATCCAAAGAGAAACAAATTTACATTTCAAATTTTATATTGATGACATTCCCTTTGCCGTCTGCACCTATGGATGGCAGACAAAGGAGCTTGTCCACTATTTTGGATCTCAGCCAGGTTCCTCTTAGAAGGTACTGAGGAGCTCCAGTTTTCCCCAAAAATGTAGGGTGACCAGATAAAATCCAGGTTAGGGCTCATGTAACTTTAACAGTTGTAGAGAAAAGGGAATTTCAGCCAGTGTCATTTGTATGCAATTAGTTCCTGGTGATATTCCCTCTTCATCACAACTGTTAAAATTGCAGGGGCCCTGCCTTCTTTTGTATATGGTCACTCTAGTATAGTGCATGCTCCTTTAACTGTTGTGATGAAGAGGGGATTTCACCAGGAACTAATTGCATAGAAATGACACTGGCTGAAATTCCCTTTTCTCTACCACTGTTAAAGTTACATGAGCCCTGACCTGGATTTTATCTGGTCAGCCTAAAAAATGCAAACTGAAATCTGCTTCAGTCTATTAAAATATGTAAAATTTCTCAAATCTGAATGGGACAAACTGCAAAGTTTATGGTGTGCAGAAAAATGAAGTTGTTGGGGCATATCAAAGTATCAGAAAATCAACAAAAATGTAAATGTTTCAAAAATGTCTCTGCTCCTTTATCCTCAGAAGAGGATTAAA
This sequence comes from Anniella stebbinsi, assembly GCA_029215795.1. Lineage (NCBI taxonomy): Eukaryota > Metazoa > Chordata > Lepidosauria > Squamata > Anniellidae > Anniella > Anniella stebbinsi. Next base: position 98,698,105 of record JARDYH010000003.1, read on the forward strand.
GATAGCATACAAAAGAAACAATACTTTTCCTTTCTCCTATAGGCAATAACTAGAAAATGGCTTTGTCACTCGCTAAGATTTTGTGGTGAGCAAGTTTATTAAAAATTTCCAAGACAGAATTTGACTGTGAGTATAACTGACAGCTCAACCAAATGAGTTTTAAGATAACAATTGCTAAAATTTACAAGAGAATGACTGAGGCTTTGTTCAATGAAATATATTTGCATGCCATAAACACCAAAAGTTTGACAATAAATGTTGTCAGCCAGAGTTAATTATTCCTTGTTTTATTTTCTCTACTTCCACCCCTCAACAGAAGTTTTTTTTTTACTGATGCCTAATAAATGATGGGAATGTTCGTGAAAACATGGACATAATGATAGACTGTATTTAAAGGGGTAGGAATCCCCAACTTCCCTTTCTACTGTCGAGTGTGGTTGCCTATTTCTATCCTTTGATCCTGTTAGACCCTCTAATTCCTGCTTCCTTCACATCTTCTTTCCTCATTGGCCTGTTGACTTTCTGGTTATAACAAATTTCCATACCAAAATGTTTTGTAGGCCAGATCCACACCAAGCAGGATATGACATTTTGAAAATGCTTTGAAAGCTGTATATAGAGTATTGTCCTGGGCCCCAACAGTTGCCACTACTGTTATAAACTGTTTTAAAGCAGTAGTGTAGATCCTGCCTAGGAATGGTCTTAACTGAGTCTCTTAATTTCAGCGTGGCTAGGCAAATAGTTGTCTTATTGCCTTAGATCCCAGCAGATATGGAATAGTTAGAATGATATTGAGGCTATTCATTTACTTGGCAATCTCTTCATTCAAATGTTTGGTTTTTTGTTTTGCTAGTATTGGGAGTTGGATTCATGTTAACTGGCATGAAATACGGGATCTGATTGGTGTATTGACTAATGATAATGAAGGGAGGACAGTAGAGAGGGAGTGTTAATAGTTACCCCGTAGACTGCCCCCACTCCTTAACATTCACCTCAGCCTGAGTCAGGGCTCAGACCTTTGAGGACACACTTGGAGTACAGAAATAAGCCTTCAGTTATTGGCACCCTCTATTTTAAGCCCCAAGCCTAAAAATCTTCAACAGTAGCATGACAGAACAGAAGGCTGTGAATTTAATACTGAGGATTAAAAGTAGAATAAGCACACATAAACATTGAAATAGATGTGAAATTTATATATGGCAAGGAAGGAGAAAGAGGTAGAATAATATACCAAGATCAAAGAAAACCAGAGAAATCGTTTGGAACAATGCTGCAGACAAAAATAACAAAGCAATACCTAAGCCTATCGTATGCCTTGCCTAAGTAAAGGTCTTCCATAGGAGAGGGCTGAATCCAGGATCCAAGAACTCCACAAAGTAGTCTACTTTTCAGAACAACATCATTCCTATGCAGACCTAAAGTTTTGGGCACTGGAGAAACTTAGTACTTATGATGACCAACTGTTATTAAGAAAGGAAATAGAATGGATTCTGAGATCAAAAACTCTTAATCCCAGTGGCTTGAATGTAGAACTAGAATTTTTTACACTCTTGTGACTCAGCAATTACTTGCAGTTACTTCTACACAATAGCAATAGTGATAGCAATAGTGATGTATTTTGAGACCTTGCACCTATCACTGCTACATGTAAGCACCTGGCAGAGCCCCAAAAACTGAAGGCAAGAATATAAGGAAGGCCTATTTTCCCAGTCACCACTAATTATCGTAGGAGACGATCATCTTGTTAGGAGTATTTCTGGAAACATCTCAGACGTCTCTTATCAAGTAAGAATCTGTATATTATACTTTTGTTAAAAATGTTTTTATGTGATTTGCACAAGTTTTTATTATTATGCAATGTGTTCAGGCCCCAGAGCCTTTATATAGTATAGATAGATAGATATAGTCATATCGATATCTATCTATCTATCTATCTATCTATCTATCTATCTATCTATCTATCTTACATATGGGCATAGGCCTTTGTGGCAATGTGCCTAACTAACCTATATATATATATATATATATATGTATGTCTGTCAAATGTAATTTAATGTATTTTTAATATTACAGTCTCCTGAAAAAGGCTTTAAAAACAACACAGTCCAAAAAACATTGGGCTTTGAAATAAAATATTTTAAACATCCTGAGACCATATAAAGGAAGGACAAAATTGAGATCGAGGGTAACAATAGGCTATTATACCCAAAATATGAGGGGGGCAGTATAATATGACAAGTACGAGGTGATCCTCCTTATCCAATCCCTGTCTTCCTGGGTAGTTTCCTCAGAGACGTCTTCTTAGCCAATCACTGGCGGGCCGAATAACTTCCTGGGCTTTCAGGAGGGGAGTGGGTGTGCGAAAACTTCTCACAGCAGCTCAACTGAAGTCACTCAGCCTGATTTGGCAATAGCTCAACTCTGGCCATGAAAGAGTCTTGAGACTAAAATGGCATGAGATAATGCACGCAGGTGGTTAATTAATGCATGCAGGCCCATCTTCATGAAATGGTGTTTGTACGGGCAGTTAGATCTCAGAATAAAATGGATGTCTTGGCACTGATGAATAGCTAGCCTACCTTCTTGTGGCTTTCACCTCTGTGGTTCCTAAGGGGCATGGACGTATAGAAGAATTTCTTCATATCAGGCCAAGGCCACCCAATTTACACTTTCCTCCGAGCTTCCAACAGTACCTTTCTCTTCAACTCTGAAAACTAACTCAGAAAGAGAAGGTAGTTGGATATACTTTCTCGCTTACATATGTTGAAAATTATGTAGGTAGATGGTAAAAATTCTACTAAGTGCAGAATGGAGAAGAAATTCTGAAAGTACAAAAATAATTGGAAACTCTACCCTCCTCCAATTATACATGGAGTGACTGAAACAACCCCAACCGGTTTGTAGCGGGACAAAAACAATTGAGTGAATCCTGTAGAATTGTTCTTAGAGTCGTCAAACCATTACTGTGCTGTGCTTCCTATATATGAATCATAATAAAGGTCTACATTTTTAGGTGTAAACAGCTGTGTGCCTAAAACCAGTCACAGCATTTCCTCCCATCATACTGCAAGAACTGCCTTAGAATTTGTCTCTATAGAGATATAGATTATGGAAATATCTGAATGAGAGAAATTTGAGACAAAAGGACTGTTGAAGAATTAAAACTTCTATTAAATGGTGAAACTTTATAGATGGGTCTTTTGTGTCAGAAATCATCTTTGGGGAAACTGAGCTCAGGTGGATTATTGGGAGAGGAATGACTCTTTTATATGAAACAAGGTTGTTATGAAATGAAGTGCCTTTCTAATAATGTGGTTTGGAGAGATAAGAATGTCTCTTTTATATCAAGTAAGGTTATTGTGAAATAAGGTGCCTTTCCAATGGTTTGATATGCTTAAAAGTGTCCATTGTGGGGCTGGCAGGCAGGTGCCATCTGTAGCAGCTTTCAATCTGGAATAATAGGTGTCAGGAATCCTCTACCTTGTCCTCAGCTCCCTCCCTCGCATTCTCAAGCCTGCTGTGACTCACCTGCTTCCTGTGTTGGTGTTGCTCTAAAATGTTTTATAACAGTAGTGACAACTGTTGGGGTCCAGGACACACTCCATATACCATTTTCAAACCGTTTTCAAAGTGTCATATCCTGCTTGGTGTAGGCCTGGCCTTGATCTTCCTCAGTTTCTTCCTCAGTCTTTGCTTAGGAGTCTTCCCTCAGCCTTTATATATCCCTCCTCCTCCAGCTTCTGTTAACAAGCAGCCCTATGCAACCTGTGACTAGAATCAAGGATATTTCAAGAGTCGTGAGGGAAGGGAAGCGGAAATGTTGTCAGTTTTTGGCTACTGTTAATATTAAGCATCAGTAGGAAACATCCTTGGCTCTTCGAAATGTTTACTTCATTACAATTCTTTCTGAAATCAGCTTTATTGAATGTTGTGTCATTTAGCGTGAAATCCATTAAACAACATCCTTTGCAGCTACGATGAGGGTTTTTTCTAAACAAAATATTGTTCAAATCAAAATGTAAAGCCATGCAGCTTTTTAACTGAACAAGTGGAATATTTTCCAGAAATAATTTCCTCGTTCCTTCTTGCAAATCTTCATACCTATTTCACAATTAATATTGCCTGATGTCACCCCACCCCACCCCCAGCCCCTCTTAGCCACTACTGTTTTGTTTTCAATAACACTGTTTAGGTGAGATATATATTGTTTATCTGTCTCCCCAGCAAAATACTCTCAAAATGTCATGGGGTCCTAGTGGTATTTAGCTGTTCAATGCTTCGTACCAGACTATAGAAAATGGTGGATTTCCAAAGGCAGTCATCTCCTTTTTCTAGCTAACTGAGGTCAGGTCACCATCTGAGTTCTCTGTAAGCTTGCCAGTCCTAAAGCTTCTTCAGTGCCTATCTACCCCCACTGCATTTTTATTGTAATTCAAGCCATGATCAAATGAAACATTTAAAACTGAAAATCACTCTGGCTTTTCAGCAGTATGAATGACAGTGCTGGAAATGGAGCAAGAGTGGGTAGAGAGAATTCTCCCCCGTTTCTCAAGTGTCACCTATTACAATATGTCCTCATTCACAGGTGTGCAAACATGCAGGCATCCATGTGTCCAAGGGATTCAGAAATGTAGGGGTCTTTCACAGAGGTGTGATACTTCACAGCAGGCCATGCACTGTATTTCAGCAAAATGAGAAGCTAGCTTGAGAACAATAGTCAAGGGGAAACAATAAAAAATGTATTGATGTTCCCACAAAACAAATATAAGGAAGTATTTCTTCACACAGCGCATAGTTAAACTGTGGAATTCACTACCACAAGCTGTAGTGATGGCCTCCAATTTGGATGCCTTTAAAAGGAAGTTGGATAAATTCCTGGAAACCAATTAGAGCGCCGCATTTGCCAGTCGCGGCAGGTGACATCATCACCCACTGCGATCAGGAAATGCGGCGACCCACAGCGAGGATGGAAGACAATGGCAGGATGACGCGGAGGAGGCAGCAGGTAAGCTGGGAGAGAGGAGGGAGGGAGGGAGAGAGCGGGGAGAGCGGGAGGGAGTGCTGTGACCGGATCCAAATCGGATCCTGATCACGGATCTGATCAGACCTGATCTGGGCCTGATCCAATCCAATTCGGATCTGGGATCAGGAGGCCAGGATCACCCAGATCAGATTCAGGATCTGGATCCGGATCCAGTCACAGCCCTACTGGAAACTATCAATGGCCACTAGTCCTGGTGACTATGTGCTACCTCCAGTATTTGAGGCAGTAAGCCTATATACACCAGTTGCTGTGGAACATGGGCAGGAGGGTGCTGTTGCACCTGTGTCCTGCTTGTTGGTTCCTGGTCAACAGCTGGTTGGTCACTGCGTGAACAGTGTGCTGGACTAGGTGGACCCTTGGTCTGATCCAGAATAGCTCTTCTTAGGTTCTTAAAATAGTTTACAAATTACAAGACTGGTTTGTTAGTATACCGACCCCCTAGCAGTGGAATTGCACACTATTCCTAATAACAATAAGATGAAGGTGGGAAAATAGAATTTTCCAAATATAGTGTTAGAAGAGTGAGGCAGGGCTTGGAAGGCTATGCACAGGAATTCCTTTGGGTTTTGATGGCACAAGGTGGGCTACATGAAGAACAGAACAGATCAAATTAGGGTGATTTCAGGAGAAAGCAGAAGAAATTGAATCAAAGCTGGTATATTTATTATCTTTCAAAGTAAGAGGAACACAAAGGACTTCACTTTCTGGTTGATCAGACAAGTTTGGAAACTCACAGTGGGCACAGACTGCCCTCTGGTCAACAGGTTTTGGGTCATGAATTTAAAAAAGGGAGCATCACCCTGGCAACCTAGACACCCCTGGGCACTTATTTCTCTAGGAACAGCTAAAAAAGAGAGCTCCGATTAGACTCAGAGCTGGGGTAGTATGGCTAGACTCTTGGTCATAAGAGAACAAGTGATGATGAGGAACTGAATGACTGGCACTGGCAGGATCCCTGATTCAAACACCTTGGTTGCAAAAATGGAAATTGGAATAGAGTCTAAAAACTAAGTCTCTCCTTGTACCCTGACTATTCCAAAGACAATAACAAACATGAAGAGAGGAAAGGGAACTGTGAAGACAAATGAGGGAGACTAGCTAAGAGTGTGGGGCTAGGCGGTCATGCTTGACTTGAGGCTCTAAAAACCTCTGCACAATGCCGGAGGCTTGTCCAATGAGTGATTCAGCCGCTGGGCTTAGAATCAGCAGCTGATTAAAAATGAAGTAACCTCCTGAAAGGCATGACCTCCTAAGGGGCCCATAAAGAGGTCAGTGATTCCAAGATTGTGGACATGTACCCAGGATAGGGATGTATGAGAAATTTGTTTCAGTTCATTCTTGATCAGGTTTTACCCAGATCGATCTGCACCTTCCAGATCGAACACAGGCTCGAACGCAATCTGTGGTTGAAGTCCGTACATTTCCAAGCTTTCAATGTGATCTGTGGACCAAACAAATGTGTTCGACAGCATGTGTGCATTTGAGAAAATGTGCATGAAAAAATGTGTACATTTGAAAAATGCATACATATTTGCTTTAATCAATGGGAGAAGAACAAATGCATTCATTTCAAAGATGTGCACAATGGATGTGTACATCTGATAAAATAAGCACAATAATACAAATGGATTTTCTTGCAAAAAGAAAGAAAAAACAAAGCTTACAATCTGATGTGGACTTGAGTCAGAATGCACTTTGAGACAGAAGTCAGAGAACTTTGGTGACCTTGCATTTTGTTGAGTTACACATCTGTAGCCCAGAATGTCGAGGCCCAGAGGTGCCCAGATTGGGCACACAGGTTGGTGAGGCTGCCCCACAAATGGAAACTATCTGAGAAGCCAAAATAGATAATTCACCAGAGGGTAAAGCTCTCTCTTGATACACAAGGCAATGGGTCAATGCAAGGCATTGGAATGCAAGGCAGCATGGTGCTTTCAAGCAAAAGGGGAAGAAAGGGGAAGAAAGGCCCTGGAAAGGCATGACAGTAAGAGAGGAAGAGTCCTAGAAAGGATCAGGCGGAATGTGCTATGAGCAAAGTGAACCTCATGTGATTCCTGGAGTTGTGTGACAAGAGACTCTGTCCACAATAAGTTCTACAATCAGAAATAGCACTGAGAGCTTGAACTCACAGGCAGTTATAGACCTCAAAAAAAGGGACAACAACTGTAGCTGGATTTAGGTTGGAACAAAGGGGTCAATAGCTTGATGCTGGGGAATGAAAGAGAACCTCAAGAAAGATCTGGCTATCTGAATGAATTAGAGCCAAGCAACACTTGAGAAGAAGTATTTAAAATGAAGGGGTACTGCAGTGGGAGGCCAAGTGGTGCTTTAATCTGTTGATCTATCTTGGGTTAAGGACTCTTTAGGATTGGATCATGTCTCATTAAAATTTTTACCTCTACATGAGCGGAGCGCAAATCGGGAGTTGAGGCGCATTATCTATCTGATTATGTGCATTATCGAATGTGCGTTAAATAGCGAGTTTTATTTTGCTGTGGCCGTTAAAGCACATTTTTGAATATGTGAACAAGCGATTCTCTGCATTAACTACTTCTAAAGCACATTTCAAACAACCAGTAAGGCCACCAGTTGTGCGCTCAATTACCTCCTGCGTACAGTCATTTACCATAAAGTGCTTCCGAGAAGATGCGCATAATCGGAGAACCAGGCGTCAAAACGAATTCTTGTAGAGGGGGTCCTAGTCTCTTTTGGCAAACTTAAAGGTATTCCCATGTGTTATCTGGCTGGAGTGGCAACGTGGCAGTTAGGAAGGCATTTGTATTCATCCAGAGTCCCCAGCCTTTGCATACTGCTGCAGGGTAACTCCTTTGAATAATTTACAGTAGAGGACATGCAGGTCAATGAGCTGAAAATTACGCAAAAGTCTGGCACTAGCTTCAGGATCCCTTTTCTCCTAGCTGCCACGAACCTCCTGCCCATCCAGCCTTTCTCAGAGCATACGTATTAGCCAAGATGCTCTGGTGATGTGAAAAAGAATAAAAAATATAAACTATGCATGTATAAAACCATCATGGCTTTGCTTTTCAGTAAAACACCCATGTGAAGTTGATTAGTATTAGCTTTAGGACAGAAAACAAAAACAAAACCCTTCTTCAATCCATCATTACGCTATGGGACTTCCTAGAAGAAGATGTGATGATGGCCAGTGGGCATGACAAAGGATTAGAAAAGGACTCCCACACTGCAATGTATCAAAATACTATTTTTTAAAAAACCTACTTGCCAACATCCCTCCTTGTCTGTTTGGTTGTATTTGTAATCAGATTTTGTCTATGGAACCCTATTGAAGTTGTTCATACTTTAGCCCCAATAGAATGGGCCACATGTCCTGCTTTGCAGTGGATAGTCCTCTATTTGAAAGTTTGTTGGAGGACAGTCCTCTGTTTGAAGATTATCTGTTTTTGAAGGGCTCTGCAGTCCAAGTCTGTTCAGTCCAGACTTTTGGTCTTTGGAATTTTATTGCCGGAACAATAAATATTGCTGGAACAATTCTTTTTCCCCATTTCTTTTCCTTTGATCTAACAGAAAGAGATCATAGCTGAGAAATAGGGGGGGCACATTCTTTCCCTCCATAACAGCACACCTCTTCAAGGTATCAGTGAGAGGAAAGGTGACTTTGCTTATGGCATTCCTTCACTTCTTTGCACATTTTATGAACAAGAAATGAACAGCTTCTGTTATATCTCCTTGACATCCTTATAGAAAAAGATATAAGCACCTAGTTTCCTCTCCTTTGCCCTAGAGACTTCATGTGACTTTGCTGTTGGAGCAGAACTATCATAGTAGACTCACTGTCATGTGCCCAAATGTTTGTTCAGTAGGTGTGCAGCTTGCTGAGCAGCACTACAGCTGGTAAATTATGCTTAGAACAGAATTCTCTGTGAAATTTGGGGTTCTGTTAATGTATAATACAGCAGCCAAAAAGGGAACAGACTTTGAGAGGTTTGCATTACGTTTACCAAACCTATTGGGCATTCATCCCTGAAATGCTGCATTATTTATGCAGCCTTAAGACTGCAAAGCCCATTGTGCAGTGCATGTGTGGGCAAAGAACACACACACACACACACACACACACACACGCACACACTAAGAGCTGCAGCAACCCCCTTGCTCCCTGCCTCCACGCCAACCTGAGAACCACAAGTTGCTGCACCTTGTGTGTGCATTGCACAAAACAGCATGAACCTGGGGAAGAGGCAGATAGGGAGCACAGCAAGCAGTCCTTTTACCACCTAGCTCCTGCACATATTGCACATTGGAACAGTAGAAAGCCTGGCCTTCCCATTCTTTTGGCTTTCTTTCTTTTCAGCTGGGGCTTTCCTCATTTCTTTGCCTGTCCATTGTTTTCTGCCTATTGATCTCTTTATTATCCTCCTGTAACTTCTTCTCGCTTTTCTCCCTCCTTTATTTTTTTCCCTTCCCTTTGTCATTTTGTCCGTCCCTTAACTCCTGACCTCTTGTCTTTATTTACCACTTATTTATATGTTACATTTCTAAACTGCCCAATAGCTGACATTCTCTAGGTGGTTCGCTTCCTCCACAGCTTGCAACTCTCTCTTGCTTCTCCTTCCTTCCTTTTTTTCTCCACATCCCCAACTCTTAAGGGTTCTCCCCTGCCTCACGCAGATATAGGCCCCCTCCACAAGGATGCGCTTTTGCGCCCGGTTCGGGGATTATGCGCATTTTCGCGGAGGCGCATTTACGCCTAATCCCTCTGCACGGGAGGCGGCGAGAAGCGGCGAAGCGCATTAAAAGATGCCCAAAAAGCACTTTACAGGTAGTTAATGCGCATAATCGCTTGTTCACACAGCGAAAATGCGCTTTAACGGCCGGAGCAAAATAAAAGTCGCTATTTAACGCGCGTTCGAAAATGCGCATTATCGGGGAGATAACGCGCCTGTACGCCCGTTTTGCGCTCCGCTCGTGTGTAGGTAAAATTTATAATGAGCCTTCAAGGCTCATTAAACGTCTCGTGTGGAGGAGGCCATAGTCAGGTATGGGTGAGGTGTGGAGCAGTGCCAGCTCCAGGTTTCTGAGGACCCTTGGGTAAGTCACTCTAAATGGGCCATCTTCCCCAGCGACTTCATCTCCTCACCCTCTCTCTCCTCATCACTACCATTTGCTTGCTTGGCGGGCAGGGAGCCAGTGAGCCAGTGAGCAAGTGCCATCTACTCCTCCTCCTCCTCCTTCCCACCATCGTTGTCTGGAGCACAGCGAAAGGCACGTGAATAAGCAGGTTACAATGCTGAAGGAGAACAACTCCAGGAGGCCCTAGTCAGTGGGGCCCTGCTGATGTATGGGCCCTTGGCTAGTGCCCAACCATGCCTACCGTTGTGAGAGAGAGCTTGTGGGATATGCATAGCAATCTTATGAAGATCTTTTCAGAGGTCCTATTGAATTTCTGGTCTTACCCAGGTAAGTGTGCATAGAAGTGCAGGGTCCGCACACAATTCTTTTTTTGTGGGAGGCAGGGGGAAACAGTACAAATTTGTAACACAGCTCTCGTCCACATACATACAGTGACACCACCCATCCTTCTCAACCTATCATGTTTTTATTCATCTACTTCCATAGTTAGTGTATTGCATGAACCAGACTGCAGAAAGGTCTTGTCTGCTTTCAAAGATTGATTGTTTGGCTAGAGCCGGGTTTGTATTTATAGCCAGACTTGACAGTAAGTTGTATCTGTGGGTGTGGGTGTAGTAGACACTAACTCAGATATATTTTGGGCCTGTAAATCAGCAGCGCACTGGTTCACATTGTCCCTGGGATTCCTGATTAGAAGAAGGGCTTGGGCCAGCAACTCATTATTCTGCTCTAATTGCTTCTGATTAGTTCCAGCAAAACTTGCAGGATCTGGACAATAAGTACATAGATACAATAAAATTAGTTTCCATAAATATTTTCAAACATTATCCACAACTTATCCTCGGTTTTTCTCCCTCATAGAGCTGGGGATGCAGCCCTGGGTGGGTCCATCTGGATCCCCAGGTTCCTCTGTCCCCATGCTTGAGCTGCAAAGATTGCAGCCTTGGAAGGAAGGAAGGAAGGAAGGAAGGAAGGAAGGGACGGACAGAAGGAAGGAAGGAAGGACGGACGGACGGACAGAAGGAAGGACAGAAGGAAGGAAGGGCTAGATGAAGCTTTTATTGGTATTTGAATGGTGCAACAAAACTTTTAATAGTTTTGTCCCTACCAGGGGGTGGTGTACTTTTTGTCTTTGCTTTAGGCAACAAGATGTCTTTGGGGTTTTATAATGGATATTTATCTGCAATGAGACATGCACAAAAGTAAAGACAAGTCTTGCAAAAAAACTTTAGAACATTAATCGTTATATATAGGAAGAAACATTCTGGTGGCTTTTCCTCTATTAGACCCATGAATCAAGTGCTAATTTGGCTCACAGCTAGCCAAAGCAAAACAGCATCTGGAAGTAGCATGAAGACCCAGAAGAGGATCACATTGCTGATAGAGCAGCTGGTAGAACAAGTGGGGAGTACCCAGGGTGATGTATTTTGTGTGATGTATTTTGAACAGCAAACCAAATGGCAAGACCTCTTATTGGCAAATTGGGAAATGTTCCCCATAGTTCCAAACTGGGTCACAAATTCAACTTTTTAAAAGAAAATGTAAATGATTGGTTTTGCTTTACTTGGAAAAGCATGAACTTAATCATTGTAGCTGAACTGAAAAAGAGTAATAGAAGCACAGAACTGGAGGGGCCATTTAGGCCATGTATTTCAACTCCCTGCTTGTTGTACAAAAGCCAGAGCTAGAGTATTGCCAACAGATGGTTGTGCAATCTTTGCTTTAAGATGTCCACTTAGGGATGGGTGAATCTATCAGTTTGGCTTTCTCCTGGATTCACTTTTTCAAAAAAATATCAAGTTCTTTCTCTCCCGAATATGAACTTTGCAAAGTTTGATAAATTCTCATCAACAAGGAATTGAAACAAAATTCTCATCCATCTGCTGGAATAGGCACAGCTATTCCCAGCATGGGCAGGACCATGTTGTGCCTGCCTGCCTGCTGTTAAAGATAAGCAGCCTGCCAGAAGAAAAAGGTGGTGGCTAACCAAACTCAGCACTAATAGGGTTGAATGCAACAAACCGCACAACATCGTGGGCCTGGATGGCCAATTGTGGTTGGCCATCCCACGTTTGGTTTTTGTTGGTGGTGGTGTTTTTTTGTTTTTGTTTTTTAAACAACACTCAAGCTCTTTTAGTCCCAAATGTGGAGGACTCTGTGAATTTTGGGAAATTCTTATCAAAACTGAATTGAAATGAATTCTCACCCATCCCTACCTCCAATGAGGGAGAGCAACCGCCCCCACCCCATGCTAATTAGTTCCATTGTCAAACTGCTCTCTCTGTCAAGGCATCTCTCCTAATGCTCAACCAAAATCTACCATCCAGTAATTTATATTGTGAGTTGCCCAGAGAACTTCAGCTATTGGGCAGTATAAATGTAATAAATAAATAAATCCATTAGATACTGCCTTCTGGGAGTCTTTGGTTTCTTCTATGAGGCACTTCTTCAAGTATCTGAAGCGTGTGATCATGTCCTGTCCCCATCTCCCCAGTCGTCCTTTCTCCAGCATACCCAGTTCCATCAACCTTTCCTTAGAGAAAAAAGGAGTATCTCATTGTGGATGTCTTTGTGTTGCTCTAGCTCGTCTTCATCATGAGTATCATATCACTATGCACTGAGAGCCAAACTACATGTTACGCTAATCACATCTTTTTTGTTTCACTCTAGCAGAAGCCCTGATTTGGATCAAGACCACTGTACTCCAACAAGGGAGGATTAACCTTCACCCATCCACCCCCACTGTTAGCTTCTTGTAAGCAGGAGGGTTAACAAAAGGGGGGAAACCACTGAGGCCAATTAAAGTGCATCTATGACAGCGCATTGTATCATGACTTTCTTCCATTATGGAACTCAACCCAGGCCAGATCTACACTAAGCAGGATAAAACATTTCAAAATGGTTTATAACTATTTAGAATGGTTACAAACCATTTATAACGGTTTAAAACCATTATAAACCATTATAAAGCAGTAGTGTAGATCGCTTCCCAGTGTATGTAGAGTTCCTAACCGTATTTATTTATTTTTATTTGCATTTTTACACTGCTACACATACGGTGAACAATAAAAGTTAAAATGAATAAAATGCCCTATCAAAAGTTTTGTTTTTAAGACAACTGTGAGCCTATCTACACTACTGCTTTAAAACGGTTTATAACAGTTTTAAACCGGTTAATAACTGCATTAACTGGTTTAAAACTGTTATAAACTGTTTTAAAGCAATAGTGTGGATAGTCTCTACGTGTGATTGTGTGATCAGATCAAGATTCCTTTTTCATGCTGCTGGTTTGCTTCAGTGACTTGTAAGGAAAAAAAGATACAAAACGGGGGGGGGGGGGAAGGATGCAAAATAAAAACTTCAGCAAACAATACATGCCTGGGAAGAGGACCTTACATACAGCTGATTCATGTGAACCCATGTGCATGTTTGAACTCTAGAAGTAAAAAAGGAAAAAAGTAAGGATGGTGGATCACTAATAGATGGACACTGATATGGATTCAAGATGCGCTAACTCATAACCATAACATCTGGGGAGAAATTTGGTTGGCGAGAATGTAAATATGTTCTTTTAAAAATAATCAACAGATGTGTAGACATGTTTTAGATGTATCTATCAAAGCAGAAATGAATATCAATTCCATTTTATGCATTTAATTTGTAATTTTTTTAAAAAAAAGATAACCATATATTGAAACATATTGTACATCAGCAACCTGCCTTTTTCAAATATGTAAATATAATGGATTCATACTTCATCAAGCCATATTTAAAAACAACTGTTGGGAAGTTCTGTTTGTCAATCCTGTATTTTTCCCAGAATTCCAGAGGTTTATGCTCCAATTTTCTCCAAAGAGGGACCAATCAAAATCCCCAAATTTTCCCTTACGCTGTTGGAGTGGGGAGAAAAGCTCTTGATTCTGAGAATGTTTCCTACTTTAACCATGGTTTGCCATCTAGTCAACCAGTCCTGGATCCCTGATCAGTGGACCTTTATAATATACAAGTTCATTGAAATGGGATTTTACACTTTTAAGTATGCATGTAAGATTAAATGTGCACCAAAAAACATAAGGTGTGAAGAGCTTCTAAACAAAACAAGAACATTTACGAAAGCAAACATTCAGCCTTGGCTAGGAAACATGAGTAGTCTGCTTGTTAAAGAAAAGGGTCTTTGCCTCATGCTGTTGTTTTCTGATATACCGTTAGAATATTTTCTCTTTTCCCTTGGCCAGTCATTTTTCGTGTTACCTGTTCTTAGACCACTCTTCTTCAGTCCCCATGGCCAGTCATAGTGATTGGTTGCCTAACAGCTGAGAAAGACTGCTTCCCAGAAGGGTTGAAGCACTAGGCCTTGAGACTGTGCTTGGATGGTCAGTTGCACAGCTGAGAGTGTTGTAGTGTGTGTGTGTGTGTGTTTGTGTTGAGAAAGAGAGACTTCAAAGTAAAGTTGCCCAGGAAACAATGACTTCCAGAAAAGGTTGAGAGCTTCTTTGCCACTTGATGTGGAGGCAGTCTTGGATGACACTGATTTTCTAGACCCATTTCAAACCGGCTTCAGGGCAGGATACGGAGTTGAGACAGCTTTGGTCACCTTAGTTGATGATCTACGCCTCAGTATTGACAGGGGGAGTGTGTCCCTGCTGGTACTCCTGGACCCCTCAGCGGCTTTCGATACCATCGACCATGGTATCCTTCTGGAGCGCCTGGGGGAATTGGGAATCAGGGGCACTGTGCTTCAGTGGTTCCAATCCTATCTCTCGGGCAGGTTCCAGATGGTGATGCTTGGGGATAGCTGCTCTTCAAAAAAGGAGTTGCTATGTGGTGTACCACAAGGTGCCATCCTTTCCCCAATGCTGTTTAACATTTACATGAAACTGCTGGGAGAGATCATCCGGAGGCATGGGGCTGGGTGCTATCAATATGCTGATGACACCCAAATATATTTCTCTATGCCTTCGACAACATCGTCAGCTAAGGATAGTGTGTCTCCTCTGAATGAATGCTTGGAGGCGGTAATAGGCTGGATAAGGAAAAACAAACTGAAGCTGAATCCAGACAAGACGGAGGTGCTCGCTGTCAAAGGCCCCAACCTGGGTTTGGAGGTGTGTCAACCAGTTCTGGATGGGGTTACACCCCTCCTGAAAGACTGTGTTCACAGCTTGGGGGTACTCCTGGATCCGTCGCGCCAAATGACAGCTCAGATTGATGCAACGGCCAGGAGTGCCTACTATCAGCTTCAGCTGATCCACCAGCTGCACCCCTTCCTAGAGTTGGAAGACCTAAAGATGGTAGTGCACACGCTGGTAACTTCGAGGCTTGATTTCTGCAATGCGCTGTACATAGGGCTACCTTCGTGCCTAGTCCAGAAACTTCAACTTGTCCAAAATATGGCAGCCAGGTTGGTCACCGGTACATCTAGGAGTGACCACATTACACCAGTTTTAAAATCGCTTCATTGGCTGCCAATCAGTTTCCGGGTGAAGTATAAAGTGTTGGTTATTACCTTTAAAGCCCTACATGGTTTGGGTCCAGGTTACCTGTGGGATCGCCTTCTCCTGTACAATCCGCCCTGCACACTTAGGTCCTCTGGGAAGAACTTACTCAAATCAGCCAGAACTAGGCTGACGAGCGTTACCCAGAGGACCTTCTCTTCCATTGCTCCCAGACTGTGGAATGGTCTGCCGGAGGAGATTAGACAAATTAGCAGTCTTCATGAATTTAAGAGAGTCATGAAGACTGCTCTCTTCCGGCAGGCCTATCCAGATGAATTTTAAGATGTTTTTAATGGTGTATTTTTTTCCTTGTTTTTAATTTTTTTAACTGTTTTGTGATTCTTGTGTTTTATATTGTTGTTGTTCCCCGCCTAGATCGGGAGGGAGAGACGGGTTACAAATTATTATTATTATTATTATTATTATTATTATTATTATTATTATCACGCCTTTTCCCCAATACTGGGACTCAAGGGGGCTAAAGAAGGATTGTAATAATGTATATGAAGCACTCTTTACCATTTGAACTGTGTTGTTACAACATTCAATATTATCGTCATTTCAGGTTGTAAACCTACTATCTCCTTAATGTACATGAGCAATCACCTGACTTGGGAGTTAAAGCCATATACACTTAGCAGGTTTACACTTAGCACACGGGGACAAATTAAGCACAGAAATATACTTAGTTTAAGCCTGCTTGTAGAGGTAACACAGCACAAGGGTAGTCAATCAAAGAAAACCTGAAAGTTGCAGATAAGAAATACAATACATCATAGCCCATTAATCAAACCAATGACTGGCACTTCTCATTACTGTATATGTTTACTGTGTCACTGAACCCTCTACAGCTTTATGTATTTACATATTTCAATTGTGAGCAGAGTTTTAGTTCCAACCCTTGATTTTTAAGATGCCATTGCACAACCCTGAAGGAAAAGGGTTTTGCTGAATATTAAGCAAATATTAACACTGCCCTGGGCAGAGACATCAGCCATGGTAAAAAACATTTCATGTGAGAAAATACTTAACAGTTCTGAAGTAAGTACATCTGAACATTTTCTGGTTTAGGACTCAGGTCTGGGTGCATGAATCAATAGGCATTTAATTAAATAAGAAACTGTTTAATTAAATGGTTGCCTGAATCCTGCAGATGGTCTTGTGCCCTGATGGAGAACTTCTAAGATGTACTTACCTCAGAACTGTCAAGTCTTGTTCAAATGTGTTTCTCAAATACTAAACATAGGCTTGGGCTCCAATCCTAAACAGACTAGCACCCTAGTCCCAAGCACGTCAACTCAAAAGTAGAGTCGTAAATGAAAATTACATCATGCAAAACTTGAAGCAAAGTTGGAATTAGGGAATCAAAAGTGTCTCACAGAGACAAATGACATTGTCTCAGCAGGATTCTGTGTTTCTCTGGTTTGTCCCTGAGTTTTAACTAGGGCAAAATTCGAAGTTAATTTGGAGGTTCCTCTTCAACTGAAACATTGGAGGAATTATGAAAGGAACCCAAAGGAATGCTGATGAGCTAAATTTCTCAAGCAGGGGAGTGTGTTCACACATTCCTTGGTAACAATGGGGATTACTTCCAGATAATCAGGCTTAGAGCTGGGTGACCGTATGGAAAGGAGGACAGGGCTCCTGTATCTTTAACAGTTGCTTAGAAAAGGGAATTTCAGCAGGAGTCATTTGTATGCATGCAGCACCTGGGGAACTTCCCTCTTCATCACAGCAGTTAAAGCTGCAGGAGCCCTGCCTACTTTTGTATCTAGGCACTTTAGCTAAAGAGGACAGGGCTCCTGCAGCAGATAAAAAGGGAATTTTACCAGGTGCTGCATGCATACAAATGACACCTGCTGAAGTTCCCTTTGCTATGCAAATGTTAAAGTTACAGGAACCCTGGCCTCCTTTTCATATGGTCATCCTAGGCACACTTAGTTAAGTGTTATTCCTTGCAAGATACCTCATTTCTAAATTACTGTGACTAGGATTATGGTGTAAATTCACAAACCTACAAATACTTGACTCAGAAGTAAATGCCATTGACTTCAAGAGGACTCATTATCAGTCTGTGTAAAAATGAGAGTAAATTAGCACTGGATATTAATAGAACAGCAGTTAACTCACCTGCTTAAGAGTTTACATACAGAGGATTGCTGATAAATAATAAGTTGATATAAAAAGTAACCTAGTTACACAAATGCCCTTATTTTCATATGAACATATTATGAACACACATGTAGCTACCATTGTAAACTTATAAACACAAGCTAGCCCACTAAAAAACATTTGGCTTTAATTTAAAAATTATAAACATGTTGCACCTCTAATTTTATGAAACCCTCAAAGGGTTTTCTTTAATTTGACCCTCTGTACACTCAGACCAGCTATGAGATTTGGCTGCCTTGTTGTTCCTCTGCATGTCCTAGAATAAATCTCTTTACCTCCTTCTTCCCCCAGTACTCTGTATCATTCTTTCTGGAGAAGGAGTAGAGATTACCTTCACTGTAAGTCCCACCCCACCCTCAGAAGGAAAAGGCATTTTACTAAACCTGTGGGAGGGCGGATAGGATAGCCCAGCCCTTCCCAATTTGGGGTCCCCAGATCTCTTGGACTACAACTCCCGTCATCATTTCTGACTATTGGCCAAGTTGGCTGGGGATGATAGGAAATGTAGTCCAACATTACGTGGGGACCCCAAGCTGCTTTGGAGCAAGGCAGCAAACTTTTGCACATTCATGAATGTTAAACTGGTGTCAAGGCAGGAGCCACACCAAGCAGGATATAGCGGTATATGGCATGTGTCAATGGGCCCCAACAGTTGTTAGTGCACTTCAATACCGCAATGAAGCAGTAGTGTGGCTTCTGCCTTGTATATATATACTGCTTTCATGCTGCTATATCCTGCTTGGTGTAGATCTGGCCAAAGTTTCTTTTGAATCTGTTATGGGATATATCTGATTAAGGTGATGATCAAGTTAAAGTTATATTTTTCCTCTCTGATGCTGACAAATTTGTAACAGATTTGTGAGATTTGCAGAGCTTGCCTAAAAGTTGAGAAGAAGATTTGTGGATGTCGATATGGTGAACTGTAAAGATGAAATTTTACATGAAGCTTTTCATGTATCAGTAGTTCCTTATTCTTATTCTTATTCTTATTCTTATATTTATTTATATCCCGCCTTTTCCCCAATACTGGGACTAAAGGCAGCTTACAAATTAAAACATGTACAATTAAAACAAATTGAGATATACAAAAATTAAAAATATAATTGGACATAGTACAATTTTAAAACATTTACAAACTTTTTAAATATATATATATATATATATATATATATATATAAAATCCAAGATATAAACAACATATCCACAGAGGTCCAAACTACTCCCCAAAGGCCTGCTGAAACAGAAAAGTTTTAACCTGCCTCCAAAAGCACACCAAGGAGGGATCCAGTCTAGTTTACCTGGGAAGGAAGTTCCAGAGCCCTGGGCCAGCCACCGAGAAGGCATCTAAAGCCTACCCTCCATGTTTAGATCCCAACCCAGATTGTGGGCCCTGTGCATACACTAGAATTTAAAAAAAAGAACAAAAGATATTAGAGCTGGCCACAAATGGCCTCTTGAAATTATCCAGTGTATTTGTGGGGAGAGAAAATGGGGTTGGGCGTGGGTGGGGATAATTTTGTTGAATTTCTCCAGAGGGAGGAGAAATTCCACAATAGTTTCTCACAGTCAGAGCTCACCATTGGCAAGAGGTATTGCAGAGCTTCTTCCTTTTTTCCCCCTAATTGTTTTTGGGGGGTTTTGTGTAGCCATTACAAGTGGCAACAGCACCCACTGTGTTGGCAGACTAGGCCCCCCTCCATTTTGCATCCTCCACAGGGGTCAGTGTTGTGTCTAGTTCCAGGAAAAAGGTGGAACAGGTACCCAAATCTGCCATCCACCTTCCTGAAAGATTTTCATCCTCCAGGAAAGAGGATTCAATTTTTCAGTCTCGTTCTCGGATCATTTTATAATTTATTTTGAGTTCATTTTTGTGGTGTTTTTGAGCTTACCTAATCACTGTGAGGCAGCCAAGAGGTGTTGTGTGTGTTTTATGTTTCTATTATACATCGCTCCATTGCTCCACAGCCTCGTAGGTGACTGTGCTTCCTGGTCTGAAAACCACCTATGGCAGGAATTACCTCATGATGTCTTGCCCTGGCTTTAATTGAACTATGAGAAGCCAAGGAAGGCACAAGCTGATTGGATAATAAAAGACAGAACACTTACACACATTACTTGGCTACCTGGTAAGTAAGATAAACACAAGAACCCTGAACCCAACCTATGAATGAGGATTTGTCTGAAATGTTCTTGTCCTTTGAATTTCTTATTGAAAGAAATTACTTTTCTATCAGATTGAATGAAGATGGTCAAAATAATTGTGGGAGAAATGTTTGGTACAGCATTAAATGTTATAGCTTCATGTCTGCATTGTGTCTTAGAATGCCAACTTTCTTGTCTGGGTGAGATAAGAAAGGCCTTCCAAGTAATACATGTTTTGGACATTCTAATGGAATATCAAGGCCATTCATTGCCTTGTTGCTTCTTGGATATAATGGAGAACAACCCAGGGATGGAGCATCCCTGGGTTGCTTAGCACACTGGAAGTGAGGGAATGGTCGGGAGTCAGCTCAGCACAGTCACTCACTGGCTGCATTCAGACAACATGATAGTCAATGGTGGGGTAATAATCAACTTTACAGTTGTTTATCTAGGGAGTACTCCCCACACAACATGGTAATAAATAATCAACCATGGTGTGGATTAGGATCAGCGCTGAGTTGACTATGGCAGCATTCAGACTACATGATAGTCAATACAACTGACTATTGTTCCCACCCCCCAGTTGATTATTGTGTTGTCTGAATGCAGCCACTCACTCCTGTTTGCTTCCAAACAACCCACGGCTAACGAACCGTGGGTTGTTTCATCATGCTGACTGGTTCAGTATGTTTGATTTTATAGAGATCCTTCTCACATGCAAATTCAAGTTGGTTCTTGGTTTTTCATATGTGAAAAAGTGTACATCTTGAGGTTTTTTGTTTCCCTCACTCTACAAAATTTAACTTCTAATTCAAAAAGCCTTTCAGCGCAATCCCCTACCACATTAGAATTGGAACTTCTTCCATCTCTGAGAAGCTGCAGTACAATGTCCCTTCATGCCTCAGAGATCACAGAGCTCATCAGAACTTGTAATCAGAAGGGCAATTTTTCCTTTTTAATGGTTCTCTTTTTGAATATCCCGGCAGTTTCATTTAAAAGCGTTGTGCCATTGTATCTCTTCTTTTCAGCTCATAATGAAAACATCGTTCTCGTTTCCAATAAGAGCGATATTTTCAGATCAGTTCTTTGCATGCACCACTGAGCTCAAGAGGGCATACAGCCAACCATGAAGAAGAACTGTCATTCTAGGTAGGATGGTCGGGTCTCCAACATTTACTTACTTACTTATTAATTTTATGGCATTTCTATTCTCTCCCATAACATAAAGTTATTTAGACAACTTGCAATAAACAACAAGCTTCTCAAATCTTGAGGGCCAAACTGGCTAAGACACCATTTATGCTATGGGCAATTGTGGCTTTTAAAAATAAATAGGGGATGTGGGGAAATCCAAATCAGTACTCTGCTGAGGGTAGGAGGTCTTTGACCCTTTGGCGAAACATCTATGTAGAAGAAACATCTTATTTTGGGGGATGATTTTTCCCCAATTTGTCTAGTGAAAATTTGAAATTTGGGGGAAATGGACAACCCAGAGCCTATCCACACTACTGCTTTAAAACGGTTTAAAATGGTTTAAAATGGTTTATAACAGTTTTGAGAACCGTTGGGGCCCAGGACACACTCCATATACAGTTTTCAAAACTTTTTCAAAGTGTTTTATCCTGCACGTGTAGATAGGCTCCCACCCTGTTTTGTGGCATTTCCTCACAGAATGATGAGTAAATACTTGCCTCTGATTCCTCTATCTTCTGCATTAAGGGAGTAATCCTATGTTCCCAAAACGAGCATCCCACGGGCCATAGAATATTTCAGAGTCTCCCCCACCCTCACCTGGTGTTGTATACACTGGTATGACCTCCAGAGGGGACATCTGAATCGGGATTATTTCCCACTACCCCTTTCAGCTCCCATGGAAGTCACTGTGGTAGCTTCCTCACCTGAAGTCAGAGCTCTGCCCTTGTGTGTGGATGCAAATGAGAGGTGGAAGGGGGCGTTGAGGAGCTGCAATATCCTGAAGCCTCCCAGCTCCTGTCCCCCCGCATTGCTGGGACTCCTTTAGACATGCTCAAAATCACTTCTAATGAGAAAAGCAATGCAAAAGAGGATGAGAGGGGAGGTCTCCTGTTAGTCCTGCTCTGCTGGGCATCTGCTAGCAAAGCATTTGATATTTGATGCGCTCTGACATTGCCACGCTCCTTCAGAAGCACAGGGTTGCTCTGTAAGGGAGGTGAATTGCTGAATGTTTAGAAATACATGCACATGAAACACACAATCAAGGAGCAAAGTAGCAGTAGGAGAGCTGAGAAGCTTCTTTCAATTCAAGTTATGCTAATATTCCCATAAATATATTATTTAGTGAAATGGAGAGGGATATAAATAAAATAAAATATAATATAAAATAAAATGGGTTCAGGAAAGTATTTTCTCTACTGTTACTGGCACTTCCAG
The DNA here is from genome assembly GCA_029215795.1 of Anniella stebbinsi. Lineage (NCBI taxonomy): Eukaryota > Metazoa > Chordata > Lepidosauria > Squamata > Anniellidae > Anniella > Anniella stebbinsi. The sequence goes on from JARDYH010000003.1 coordinate 98,720,479, forward strand.
ACTGTTCCTACTCATGTTGTCCCAGAAGTAAAGTCTCCTTGAGTTCAATGGGGCTCACGTTTCTGCCCCATCTTACATTTCTACAGTTAAAGTACCTTTCTTCTGTTTTTGAAATCTTTAAAATAGACTGCTAAAGGAAAATGTTTCTGTGAGAACTCATATCCAAGCACAAATATTTTATTATTATACATTCAGTTGTGAGTCATCCAGGCCTGAGTCACACATCCATGCATATCACTAGAATTCTCTAGACTTAATTACTGTACAATGGAGGGTGGTTCACAATGACCCACTCCCATTTTGGAAGAACATATGAGGGGGATCCCCAAGCTATATAGGCTAGCCTTATCCCCAATGGTGGGGAACCATTTCCATGGGGCTGTGGTGAGCAAGGGGCGGGGCTAGTCCATGCTGCCCTGTGGGCCTCCCAACACATTCTTTCAATGCATGGGAGGTGGTTGCGTGAACCACCCTTTTAGGAATGGCATCTGGATATATAAAACGACTCCATCAAAAATTCTTGCATTTGAGGTGATATGAACATTCCGTGCATTGCATTATATGCAGGATGGGCTAGTCATGTGTGCAGATGATTAGTTGACATTTAAGTTATTGATAAATATGTATGGGCGAACAGGGCCCAAAGGTATAATTATCAAGTGTAGTGAATTCAAAGTCTGTGCCTGTGTGAACTAGCTATGAGGAGTTTTTACAGAATCTTTACATATGAATTACCTCTATGAGATCATGTCAGGTGAGAAATCTCCATTTGTGGCATCTGATTTCTGACAACTGTTTCACACATGCAGTTTCATCACTTGCCTGTTCCTTACTTAATGAGTGCAACCTCTTGTGTGAAATCATCTTTAGCTAATCTTCATCATTTGTTTGTCCACTTGCCTATTTGCTCATGCCTTTGGGGTTGAGATCGAAAATGAAATCAACAAAATTACTAATCAATCAATTACTCTTAATCTAGGTCTTGCCCTTCTTAATTCATATAGCAAATTCAATATTTCCTATTGGCAAAAAGAACTTATCTCATTTCTTTTGCTGGCTGCTAGACAAGGGTTTGTTTTTGGTTTTTTTGCCAAAATCTGGAAATGTGACAGGCTCCCTGATTTGAGTGATTGGTATGGGAGAGTGTAGAACTTGGCATTATTGGGGAAACTGACTCAGCAAGTTAGGCATTTAAGAGACCAATCAGATATCAACACATTTGAACATACATGATCATCATTCATTCACTTTATTGACCAAGAATGTGATGGATTTTGGTCTGCCTCGGTGACTCGTGGTAATGTATGGACAGGTCTACTCCGTTCTATACTATCTGGACAGTAGGACTTTTTATCTCAATGTTCTTTCCTCACTTTGAGACTCAGGTCTCATTGACACCTTGAGGCCTTCCGGGATGGGGGGAGGATCCTGGGCTTACCTGCTTCCGGGATTATCCCCTGTTCCTGGCACAGTGTTTGTTTGTTTTTCCACATTGCAGAAGTGCTGGGGGGGAAGTAATAGGGGTGTGCAGCAGATCAGGTCTGATCCCCGATCCAGACCCGATCCGGCCGACATTGGATACAATTATCCGATTCCGATCCCCCGCAGCTGGAATGTCCGATCAAATCCGATCTGATCTGAAAGGACCCAATCCGGATCGCGAAAGATCAGAGGATTGGACCTTGGACCTCCCCCCCTCCCCCCACTTGCACTCCTTACCGGCTGCCTCCTCGCTGCCATCCACTGCCGCCCGCTGCTTCCTTACTACTGAGAAACAGGCCTTGCGGCCTGTTCCACAATAGAGCAATGGTGCGCCAGGTGACATCATCACTTGGCGTGCCCTCGTTCTACTGTGGAACAGGCCTCAAGGCCAACACCCAGGAGCAGTTTCAAGCATTTGCAATGGGAGCCAGGAATCTGGAAAGTAAAAAAATATATACGGTATGATGATCCCTGAATATGACTCATACCTGTGGAATGTATATGCCTAAGTGGGAAATGCGCAATACATTTGTTAACATCCGATGAAGAGAACGAAACGAGGGATATACCGGATACTCATCATTAATATCAATCAGCATTGTTATTTATGGTTATGTGACCAAATGAATCAGTATTGGCATCTATGTTTAGATAACTGACACTACATGTTAAATATGTATATATACAGTGAAATCGACTGTTAAACTATGTGGATGTCATGTATTTAGAAATAAATCCTTAGACTGGTTTGTTAATTGTATTCAGACTATTTCACTATTAAGATAGTTACCTGTATATGTTCAGGAAGCTGTATATATTTCAGCTTACATTCAATTGTTCAGGAAGTTAATGAGACTATAGTTTATTAGTGGGAAGTTATATCTATAGTTGTTGCGTGCAATTGCATTGGTATCAGAACTGTTTCTCAGTAGTACTGAAGCAGCGGGCGGTAGTGGATGGCAGCGAGAAGGCAGCAGGTAAGGAGCACGTGTGGGAGAGGGGGAGGGAGGGGGAGGTCCCCTGTTACCTGCTGGCATCTCGCGCTGCTGCCCTCTGCTTCCGTACTACTGATAAACAGGCCGCGGATGGCAGCGCGGATGCTGACAGGTAAGGAACGTGAGTGGGGGGGAGGGGGAAGGGGAGGGGGAGGGAGGTCCCTACTTACCTGCTGGGGCCGTTCGCTACTGTCTGCTGTTCCCGTCTACTGAGAAACAGACTTCGTGGCCTGCCTCTCAGTAGCGCGCTGGGTGATGTCATCACCCGGCACGCTACTGAGAGGCAGTCCGCAAAGCCTGTTTCTCAGTAGAAGGGACCAGCAAATGGTAGTGGACGGCCCCGGCAGGTAAGGAGTGCAAGTGGGGGGAGGGGGAGGGCCCCACTTATCTGCCGGGGCGCCCGCTTCCGTCCACTGCCGTCCACTGTTCCAATCTACTGAGAAACAGGCTTTGCAGTCTAGTTCTCAGTAGAGTGTCAGGTGATTACCTGGCGCTCTACTGAGAACTAGGCCATGAAGCCTGTTTCTCAGTAGATTGGAACAGCGGAAGGCAGCGGATGGAAGCGGGTGCCCCGGAAGGTAAGGAGTGTGAGTGGGGGGAGGGGCAGGGAGGGAGGGAGAGTTAGGTCCCCACTCACCCGCCCTCATTTTTTCACCATAGGGTTGCATTGGGAGAAAGTTTTCTTTTCCCCAATGTAAGCCTACAGTGAAAACACCTAAAATGGCATCCAATTCAAACCGGGAAGCCTCCAATCCGATCTGAGGCACCAGTTCCGGTTCTGATTCTGATTCCGATCCGATTTTTTGGGTCTATGCACACCCCTAGAAAGTAAGGTGTTTAAAAATAAATTAAAAAACAACCTAAAACTCAGTGCCCCAACATGCTGAGAGCCATCCCGGGGATGGCAAAAATGCTGCCTCCCCCAATGGGCATGGAGTCCCCCCCCCCACGCACAGCTCCATGCCCATTTGAAGAGCCCCGCTACTCGCGGGGAGGAGAAAGGACCCGGGAGCGCTCACCCCACCACCTGCGAGCCTTGGGGTTGTCCCGGGACTGTGGGAAAAATTGGGAAAACCACAGTCCCAGTTATCCTGGGACACCTGAGAGGTTGTCCTCGGTTGACCCCTGGATCCCCTGTGCATCTGTTGGATACACAGGGATGACCTCGAGCTGACCCCAGGATAACTGGCTGGTGTAGACATGCCCTTACTCTCTCTCAGAACATCTGGCAACAATGACATTTGTCTGTGTGATTATGTGTTTGTTTGTTTGTTTGTTTGCTTGCTTGTTTAACTCGTGTATTCTCTGTTTTATAGTTTTGGACAAAGTTGTACCACTTTTTTAATAAAGAAAGAAAAAAGTCATCCTTAGCTCAGAGGAAAATCAGTCTGTGCATTATTGCTTCACATTCACTCTGGATGAGCTTTGGCTCTGAAAAACAGTTCCACAGTTTATTCCTGGATTTGATTAAACCCTGCCAATTCTCTCTCTCTCTCTCTCTCGTCTGCACCTCCAAGCCACAATTTATTTTAGAAGTCCTTCTAGAACCAGGAAGAAGAAAAATAGATTTAGCTCAGACCCAAACTGTGCATTGTGCTATATGCCCATTTCTTTTACAACCCTAACAGCAACTTAGCTGTCCAACGCATTCGTTAACAGTGCATTGAAAAGATTGACACCTGTGGGCACAGATCTTTGTAAAGGGACATTGTGCACTGCTTGGTTGCTGAGCAGCTGGAACCAGAAAAGCCTTTTCATTTCATGAGCTGCCTGCAGTTTGCACGAAGGCTCCTAAGTGCCCATCTTGGAGACTCTGTGTGGGCACCGGGAGAAACATTGATGCCAAAATAATTAGCACAAACTATCAGTCCTGATCAATGCCAGTTGGCGATGCAATGGAACAATCTCATTGGCTCGGATAGTCAGCTGCCTGGTGGAGCTGGAACAGTGATGTGCTGTTTCTCCTGAGACATTCATTGTACGCTACAAGAAGGGCAGGTTTGCCAAGAAGTGATCTTGAAATGGCAATTTGAATCATTTTATACTAGAAATATGGATTCTCTTCAAGTCGTATTCCAGGAACAAGCATGTCCATATCAGCAGCTAAGACAATGCTTGACACTATCTTTGAAAAACAAAGGGTCATGTGTAAAATTTGGGATGCACCAAACACTATCTAGTTTAGATTATTTTCAGCTCAAACACTGGAATTTTGGAGGGGAAAACAAAACAAAAAACCACGCATATGTGTGGCAGGCTGGCAGTTGAATGATGAAAATTCCATGCTAAGTATCATTTCAAAAAGAATTGAAAAATAGGGCTCTGCACTGGTTCAGCTCCAGATCCAAATTCTCAGAGAAGTAGCCTGATTTGGACTGAATTGGGCCAGAACCGGAGTGGATCAGGATTGGTCTGATTTGTCCTGAAGCAGGTCAGATCAGTCCAAAGTGCTTCAGATCAGATGCCCACCCAGCCCCATGAGACCCCTCTCTTTACTTAGAGTCCTGGACCCATCGAAGGAGCTCATGCAGCTGTCGCCATCTTTGAGGAAGTTGCCATTTCCTTCTGGATAGTAAATGTTGTGTAAATAGTAGCCGTAAGGCCATCATGTATGCAACTTTACAGGCATAAATGGGCCGTTTACACCTGTAAGGTTGCATACATGACAGCCTTAGGGCCGTCATTTACACAACATTTGCTTTCCATAAGAAGAGAAGTAAAAAAAATGATGACTCCCTTGAAAACGGCGACAGCTGCAGGCACGCCACCTTACTGTTCACCACTCAGAAATCTTGTCAGATGTAGAATGGTATATAAATCCCATAAAACAAAATAAAAATATGCAGTAGATAAATAAAATATAGCCATCAGGACTAGTAGCTCCATGAATTTGTCTAATTCCCATTCAATGTCATCCAAGTTGGAGGCTATCACTACATCTTGTGGTAAGGTCCTATTTCCAAAACTCTCAGCCATCTACAGACATTGATTGGGAGTAGATAAATGGCAGACAAAATGGGGAACTTCCTCTCATCATGCATTATTAACTCACTGTCAGCAGATGTGACGATGGCCCCTAGTTTCGGCTATGGGGCGGTATACAAATGAAATGTAATAAATATAAATAAATAACAGGAGACGGCTATTGCCTTCGTATAATGCTCGTGGGCTCCCTGTATGCATCTGGGGGAAGCAAGTTGCTGAAGTAGATGCCCCTTTGGTCTGATCCAGCAGGGCTCTTCTTACATTCTTGCTTAAGATTGGAAACTCTGTGATTTCTACCATAGTGTTGCTTGCCATAATGGTTTCAAAGATGCTCCACTCATTTTAACAAGCCAAACACATAGGGTACCAGGCAAAATAAACATCAAGCATTTTCTTTCGATACCAAGGATGCTAGTCAAGTACTGTTTTTTTGGCACAGTAGGAAGAAAACACACAAAGAAAAGCCATCAATCCATATGTAAAGCCAAACTGCTCATTCCTCCCCTCCTTAATATTCACATCAGTTAGATCTGCCTGACCATATGGGGAAAATAGGCAGCCAGTAACCCCATTTTCTGTCAGTGAATTCCTCTTCTGCTGCCAGGGGAACAGATTGTAACTGACAGGTTCAAAAAGTGATCCTTGTCTCCAGTATACATCTGGGTAATTCAATTTTCAGCTGATACTTCGTTTAGTAGTTCGATAGTTATAAGATCAGCATGATAAATAGAACAGTTTCTCTATAAGGCTAATGAAGGAAGACTTACCCTTTGGGTATTCTAACCCAATAAAGTGTAGCCTTTACAAGAAACATACAACCATCAATACTATCATATTTATACTGCAGTTACGTATGAAGGGCAGGTGCTCATCCCTTGCTATAGCCTAGTCTATAGCCCATCATGTAGTAAACCTGTTTCTACACTGTACCAGGTTACAGTAGGTTGAGAGGACTGCATGATTGAATGCAATGCCTACATATATATTCCTGCACATAGAAAACTAGCATGTCAAGAAGAAGGATTCTAGGCTAGACTGCTCCCTAATCTACTCATTGGCTGCATCCAGACAACACAATAATCAACTGGGGTGGGGAGGGGGGGAAAGAATCGTCAGTTGTATTGACTATCATGTCGTCCGAATGCTGCCATAGTCAACTCAGCTCTAATCCTAATCCACACTATGGTTGATTATTTATTACCATGTTGTGTGGGGAGTACCCCCTAGATAAACAACTGTAAAGTTGATTATTACCCCACCATTGACTATTGTGTTGTCTGAATGCAGCCATTTTCTCACATAGGGTTTTTTCGTTTGTTGTGGAGGGATTCGGGCCATTATCACACGTGCGGTTTTAAGCACACTCACCACAACTTTGAACCACTTCTTCAGCATGGGACTCGCATGACGTCATCCCCCTCGCGCTGTTCTCATGCCCTGAGTGCACTGTTTGCCTGAAACAGCAAAGTCCATTTCAGGCAAGTTCAGGCAAGTTCAACAGGCTGAGGTGAGGTATCGGAGCAAAACCAACCATGTGTGATTCAAAACGCTAGATTCGCATAGGAAATGGAGAGGGAACCTACAGAAGCAAACCAGGAGAAAAATAGTAGGTGTGATAAAGGCCTCAGTTGTACAAAGTTTGACCATATGTTTTATTGGTGGTGGTGTTTTTAAATTTTGTTTGCAATTATAACCAAAAACAAAAAGTGTGGGGCACAAACAGCAATGCAAATAGTAGGGATGTGCACTGTATCGGATCCAATGTCCGATCTGACTACAATATGTCGGATATCGGACTTCTGATGTCTGATTCCGATGCTGGCCGCAGGATCTCCGATTTCTCCTGATCCAATTTTTTTCGATCCAATTAATATCGGAAAAAATCGGAGAATTGGACCTCCATTTTAGGTTTATTCTCCATAGGCTTGCATTGGGGGAAAGAAAGCTTTTCCCCAATGCAAGTCTATGGGGAAAACATGGCGGCTGGTGAGTGGGGACCTCCTTTTCCCTCCCTTCCCCCACTCACGCTCCTTACCTGCTGCCTCCTTGCTGTCTGCTGCTGCCCGCTGCTTCCATACTACTTGCAGCCTGTTCCACAATAGAACGCCGGTACGCCGGGTGACATCATCACTCGGTGCGCCATCACTCTACTGAGAACCAGGCCACAAAGCCTAATTCTCAGTAGTACGGGACCAACGGACGGCAGCGGACAGCAGCAGGGGACGGCGGCAGGTAAGGAGCGCAAGTGGGGGGAGGGAGAGAGGGAGGGAGGGCCCAGTGTTTCCCCATAGACTTGCATTGGGGGAAAGCTTTCTTTCACCCAATGCAAGCCTATGGGGAAAACACCAAAAATGGCAGTCCGATATCGTAATCAGAATTTCCGATTTTGTATCGGTATCTGATCCGAAGTGATACGACGGACCTCCGATTTTTTCCGATATGCTACTTTATAAAATCTGAAGTTCTGATTCCAATTCCGATACGATTTTTGCGTCCGTGTACATCCCTAGTAAATAATAGGAACAGCAACCCCCCCCCAACAATACCCATTCACAACACTATTGGTTAAAACAGCAACAAACACCACCACCACCACCATCACAGGCCACCAGTGATGAATATGCCAGCACTTCTTACATTGTTGGAGAAATTAACTGAATATTTACAGAAAGCTAAGGCTACAATCATTGTTTATAAATGTCTTTTGGAAAGTAATAAAGTGGATGTCCAGTACATTAGAGAGGAATGGAATGGGGAACTGGAATGCTTTATACAGCTTAATCAATGGGAAATTGCCTTAGCAGAACTATTTCTGCATATTGAAAACTGAAGCTGATCCAACAACTACGAAAATGACATTTCATGTCTATTGGACACCACAAAGGCTGTTTAAGAAAAAATGGCTAGCTCTGCTAGATGCTGGCGACGTAATGCAGACAATGTCTCATTGAAGCACATGATGTTGGCATGTCCTATACTGGCTGAAAGTTATTGCCCACATAAATTCTGTTCTTGAAAAATCTGGGATAATTGATGCTCATGCACTTTTAAATTATATTCCTGTGATTTAGGGAGTTACAGTTGGCCAACAAAAGTGGAATCCAAGAGCCCCAACAGTTGCACAGAGACTCAGACCCTGTTCAGACGACACGCTAAGCCAAAGTGGTTAAACATTTTGAGCTAAACATTAAGGCTTAGTATGTCATGTGTACCATGACTTAGCATGTAACCTAACCATGGTTTAAACACGCTCACTAACCATTTGCTGCAAAAGGTTAGTGGCCTAACCATGGCTTAGCGTGTTGTCTGAACAGGCCCTTAGACTCCAGCCCTGGAAAGACAAACACCCACTATTTTATGGTCTGGAGAACTTACTGCTCCAGCTACACTTGGATGTATCTCTTACAGTTTTCAGTTTAATCTAGATTCTTATTTAGACATATGATCCACTTATATTAACAATATATTTGAAACAGAAGTGTTTGATCCTTTTTTTTTTTTAACCAGTTGTGTTGTGAACCATTTTACCATATGTTAAGTTAGGGTGACCATATGAAAAGGAGGACTGGGCTCCTGTATCTTTAACAGTTGTATAGAAAAAAATAATTTCAGCAGGTGTCATTTGTACAGAATGCAGCTGCTAGGGTGCTCACTGGGATGCCTAACTCTGCCCACATAAAACTGGTGTTAAAAGAACTGCACTGGCTGCCTGTTAGCTACCGAGCCACATACAAGGTTATGTTATTATCCTATAATGCAATAAACAACTTGGGACCAGGATACCTAACAGACCACCTTCCCTTATATATACCCAGAGAACAGAATGTCACCATGAAGAACTTTGACAGAAGGCCTTCTCCGTAGCGGCACACACCCTCTGGAAAACCTCCCTCATGTGGTTCAGGAGGCGGAATATGTAATATCCTTCAAATGCCTCCTGAAAACATATATTTTTAGACAAACTTTCCCTGGACTGTAACTTATTCTGGTTTTATATAACATTTTTAAAGTTTTAAAATTCAAATCTTGATTTTGTATACTATGGTTTTAATTGTAAACTGCCCAGAGAGCCTTGGCTGTTGGGCAATATAAATATGTAAATAATAATAATAAATAAATAATAATTTTACCAGGTGCTACATGCATACAGATGACACCTGCTGAAATTCCCTTTTCAATGCAACTGTTAAAGATACAGGATCCCTGTACTCCTTTCCATATGGTCACTCTAGTTAAAATGTTTGTGTAGGCCAGGCCTAAGTTAGGATGACTAATACCCAGGATTCCTCTCCCTGCTATCTTTTGGAGGGTGAGGTTTGGGGATGGGGCCCACTGGGGACTCTGCAGGCCAGACTTACTAGCTTGGTGGGCCAAATTTGGTCAATGGGCCAGAGGTTCCCCACCCTTGCTCTAGGGACTCCTAGGAAGAAAATAAAATGGCAAGTACGGGCCACCGGGACTTTTAGTGCTGCTGCTCCCACCAGGACAGGATGCGGGCTGTCTTAAACCAGGGGCCTGATTCAGTCAGGACCTACACTAAACAGATTTAAAAGTACCAACATATGTCCACTTGAGTGAAAGGATGATACAGTTTATTGATGGGAAATGGATGCAGCTAATAAAAGCAAAGCAAAACTCACACGTGCTTCTCAACCCAAAGTTGCAGCTGTCCCGATTCCCTCGAAGCGTTGTCCCAGGTCTGTTTTCCTGAGCAGGTGGTGTGCCTTTCCCCCTCTCAGGTGAGATCATGTAGCTTGCCTCTCCTTCCCTTCACCAAGGAAGAATAAGGGGGAGGCTTAACTTTTTGGCAGAAAAGAGAGTTTGCGGTACGGAGGCGAGTAAATAACGAGACATGGGCCACATTTATTAAAGATCTGCAAAGGTGGGGAACTCCTATGCAGGCATCTCGTCCCTTGGCATCCTCATGCCATAATCTAGGAATGGGCAACCCATTCTCAACCCCTACGGTGGCGCCCTGCACCTCGCCACCGCATGGGTTCCCCATTCGGGGTAGGGAGTCCTTCCTTTGTCACCGTCCCCATGCCGCAAGGCTCCGAGGGAGTGAGTAGGGTTGGCCTCCTGGGTAAACCTTTGACCCAATAGCAGGTGCCACCAGACTCCCTGCCATAGGTCTCCGGTACTACCCATCACCACCAATGGTGCCTGAGAATGCTTGCCAGTATTTCCCCATCCTCGAGATGCCCGCACCTAACCGCCACAGGGGGTGACAAGCGTCTGCTTAGTCGCTCCCCCCCCCACCTACCTAAGATCGTTTCCTGTAGACCCCTCTGCAGATCTGTTAAGAAAATGTCATTGCCGGCTTCAGACAAATGTACACCGTCTCTCCTGTACAGCTCCCCCCGAGTGCGCAATATTAAAGGGTGTTTAATGCTGCAATCCCCGTGCTTAATTAACTCCTTATAGATCTCGTTATTCACTTTACGTCTGGCACGCTCCATCGCTCGGGGATCACTACCCTCTCTCCAACAGATCCTGGGAAGCACACAGGACCAAACAATCAGGACTCCAGGCCACTGTGCTCGCAACGTGCGAAAATCTGCTGCCGCTTGCTGCTTTGCCCTTTTGCAGGCCAAGATCATTGCCCCCCAGGTGTATGACCACCACTTGCGGGGGCGCCTGCGACGCCGTCCATTGTAACAATGTTGTGAGGAGCTCTTCCCACCTCTTCCCATGGCGTCCGAGCCACTGTATGGAGACTAGATGGCTCAAGCTCAGCTGGGATCCAACAGTGGACCTGGATGCCCTTCTGCTGGCCCAAAATACCATGCTGTGGCCACAAATGACCACATGTATAGAGGCGTGCCCTGGACGGAGATCTACAAATTAAACATGAGGCAGTTAAACATCCCTTGAACTTCACTTAAGTGTTAAACCTTCTCACGTAGGACTTAAAAGCCGTTGATCGCCATCTACCCACGGCTTGGACCTGAGAAGGTGTAAAACCAGCTGCAGCTGCGGTTGAGGCAGCCCCAATCCGAAAAGAGTGTGTTCCAAACTGTACACTCCCTAAACCTAGTGATGTTAACACATGTTTTGTCACCGTCCAAAATTGATACCTCGTTAAGGGTGAGGCATCCTAGTGACAAAATAGGTAGCCTGCACCAATGCCCCGCAAAGACAGAAAAGCTTGCAGTGCTTTAACCGGGCAGAGCTCCTGCACGGGGGCCTGATAGAGCCTAATATCTGTGCCTACTCCTCTTTGATCGGTTTTTGATTTGCGAAGCCGTATGTGAACTTCACCTGGCCTGAATTGCAAATCACCGAACTGAATTGCCCTGTTGGACAAGTCGCCTCTTGACGAGGCCACCAGCTCTGAGATCTGAAATGCACCAAAAAATGCCGTTAACGCAGCTGCGTGAAATAGCCCTGCTTCATCACCGGAAGCACATAAAGACGGCCATCGCTCCCTCAGACCTAACAAGGTCTCCGGGGATAGCGGGGATCTGGTGTCCCTGTTTCTAGGGGACTCGCTGAGCCAACCCTGCAAGGTGCGCTTGACTCTAAAATCGTTAGTGGAATCTGCTACCCCTCTCATCTGTGCCCAGAATGCCAAGGCGGCGAGCTTGCCCCCTATAGTGCAAGCTGCCAAGCCTTTCCTTCGTAGTGCCATGCAGTAGAGCAAAATTTGCTCCACCGGTATGGGCCAGGAATGATGCAGGTGCTCCGCGTTCCTGAACTCCGCAAACTCCCTACCTGTCCTTTGGTACGACGCCCTGGTACTGGGTGCCACAGACTGCCATATAGCCTGCTCTACCTCGGACCTCCAATCCGCCACAGACCCGGTGGCATGACCTCCGCTGTCTGACGAGCCCAGGGAGCCAGCTGTCGGAATCGCTGCACCTGATGACGCGATAAAGCGGCTGCAATGTCATTGTTCAGGCCCGGTATATGACAAGCTCTGAACAAGACATTGTGTTTCAAACAGTGCAAAGTGAATACTCTAACTAATGCCATCACCCTGTTGTTATGAGATGATAGGGAATTGATCACGTGAACCACGGCCAGATTGTCACACCAGAATTGCACACTGGAGTTGGACAACTCTGAAGCCCAGATATGAATGGCCATGCAAATGGGAAAAAAATCCAAAAATGTGAGGTCTCTAGATAGACCGGATGCTAACCAATTGGCTGGCCATGGTGCAGCACACCAACGGTCCCTCCAGATAACGCCAAAACCCCACGAGCCTGATGCGTCCAATCGTACCTGCATCTCGGCCTCGAGCAGTAAATCCTGCCGCCAGAATGAAACCCCATTGAAGTGCTGGAGGAAGTCCTGCCATACTCTGATGTCTTCCCTCATGGGTCCTGAGACACGTATCCTATGGTGTGGTGCCCGGAGGCCCACCATAGCATTACAAAAACGTCTCAGGAAGGCTCTGCCGGGTGCAATTACTCGACAGGCGAAGTTTAAATGACCCACCAATTCTTGCAACTGCTTGAGTGAAACTTTCCTTTCCTGGCTTATCCATAGCAGCCTGTCCTTCAGCGCTTCCACTTTGTCCATAGGCAAGCGGCAACATTGATTAACGGAGTCTAGTTCGATCCCCAGGAACTTAAGAGTGGAACAGAAACCTTCTGTTTTTTCCCGCGCTAGCGGGACCCCCAGCTCTTCGGAGAGGACCTCGAATTCCCTCATCAGAAACGCACAATGGCCACTCCCCACTGCCCCCGAGAACAGGAAGTCATCCAGGTAGTGAATCACTTCCTGTCCACCTGTCCTGTCTTTAAGGGCCCACTCCAAAAAGGAGCTGAACCTTTCGAACATGGCGCAGGAAATGGAGCATCCCATTAGCAATGCCCTGTCAATGTAGAACTGCCCTTGAAAGCAGAAATCTAAAAGATTGAAATCTGCGGGGTTGATGGGCAAGAGGCGAAATGCTGCCTTGATGTCACACTTGACCATCAGAGCCCCCCGCCCGTTCCTGCACACCATGAGAACGGCAGAGTCAAAAGATGCATATTTCACGGAGCTAAGGTGCATCATTGACTGATGCTCCTTTGGGGAATGATAAATTGTGGATTAACCTAAACTCACCCTGTGCTTTCTTTGGCACTATACCTAATGGAGACACCCTCAAATTGGGAATGGGTGGCTCGGCGAAAGGGCCCAGCACCCACCCTGCCAACACTTTTTTCTTAATTTTTCCCCACACAATAGATTCCATTAAGAGCACTGATCACTGATTCCTGGAAATCGAAGGAGACCTGCTACTTTGGAAAGGGATGCGAAAGCCGTCAACAAAACTCGACTCTAGATAAGCGGCATCTTGGCGCCTCGGATAATGAGCCAGTAACCTCACAAGAGGCTTGATTCTAATTGGGCTGGGGCCCTTTGGAAGTAGGCTGCTGGCCCCCCTGACTCTTGGGACCTGGGGGACCCCTATTTGTTCCCCCACCCTTCTTATTCCTAGGACAACTGGAGGCTGGATGGTGTCCAGAACAAATGGAACAATCGTGCCTATAGCGGCACTGAGGCCCGGTGCAGAGCCCCCGGGAACTGAATTCCCAACAAGGCTGACGGTGTTGAACCGCCTGCCCCGCATTCCCTTTAAAATTGGATGCAGGCTGCTGCTTGGCGACTATATGGCCGCTATCAGACCTCTCTCCAAAACTTGGTTTGGCCGGAGTCATGTATTGCAGCCAAAGATCATTGTCTTTGGCGTCCCAGAGTAGGGTGTGATCAAATGCGGCTCGACGACGAAGGGATTGATCGTACGCCAGCCAGGCTCCTCCTTCATATTCGGAATATGCTCGATGAATAATGTCAAGATATTTTGTCAAAATGGCTCCTTTCTCTGGGAAGCGCTCTTGCAGCACGCCCATGTAGATGAGAAAACCGGAGAGCCAATTTGCCCAAGTTTTCGCCACCCTTTTCCTTCTCAATTTTTCTTCCTCTTTGTCATATGACTTATCCTTGTCAGGATTCTCAATTTCCCTGAATAGTAGGGAGAATATATCCACATATTCACCCTTCCATATTTTATCCCTAGTGGCTGGCAATAAGTGATATCCAAGCGGAGCAGCCGTAGACTCCGAAGGAATTGCTGCTCGGTCTGCGCCCGCATAGGGGTTGACCACCTGCGGCCCTGTTCGCGCCGGCTGAGCGCCGAGTAATCCTGCCGGCCCCTGCCACACCGTGGCGCAAGCCGCTTGTGCGGATGCTATCGGTCGGGTGTCTGCCATCAACGCAGCACTGGGCCCTACCGTCATCCCCTCCTGACCCAAAGTAGTGTTCCCTTGACCGCCCTTGGCCCCTTCGGGCTGGGGGTGCCTGGACGTGGATGAGAGGTTGTGTGGAGATGGAGCCGAATCCGGCAAAGGAGCAGTGCTGGCTGCCCTGGTTGACACCATTGGGCTGTCCACCATGGGCCCAGTGGAGGCTGTGTGTGTTGCGGCTGCATTGGTGTTTGGTGCTGTCCAACTCATCCCCGGAAACCATGGGAACCATCCCCATGGCTGGGGAAGATTTCCCATGGCCTGCGGGGGGGTCGGTGTCGGGTGCATCGGTTGCTCACCTTGCCCTAAAAGCCCTGACGTTCCTGTAGATTGAGGTGAGAAAGGCACGTGTGGTGTGTGGACCTCGCCTTGATCTGGCTCCCCGGGAGGTGACGTCACTGCAGATGAAGCGCGCTCGCCTGGCTGAAGCACCGATCCTGCCTGCGCCCGGTTCTGCACTGTCGCGATGGCCTCCATTCTGCTAGAAAGAGATGCAAGTAACTCTTCCTGGCGCTGCTGTCTAGTTTGGTGACGCCTCCCCCCAGGGGAACTCTGTGAAAAAGGTGGCTGCTGTGCTATGTCTAGCCCTTTGTCTTGCTCCACCGCCTGTATTCTTGCTAATAAAGCAGCTACATGTGGGTCCATGTCCTCGTCCAAGGATGAACCGCTCACATGTCTGGGTCGTTTGGGTCGAGGGGGTGCTTTGCCTTTACCCTTCTTACTTCCCCTACCTTTTTTAGTAGGCATGTTTGTCACCCTGTGACAGAATGTGGCCACCCAAGACCGATGTACTCTGTGGCCAAGGACACCCCAAAATTCCCTCTAGGTAGGCACTGCAATGAATTTATTATATTATTATTATTATTATTTTAATTATTATTTTATTCCTTATTCCTATTTTTATTTATCTCCTATTTATTTATTTACTCACTGCAGCCCTGCTGGGCTGACAACAGGCAAGCCAATCCCTGTAAACTGCAGCTCCCTGCGTTACCTCCCAGGAATGCCAGGGGGCACTGGAGTCACCTCCCCTCACAGGCAAAGTTTCCTCAATGGCCCTGGCCAGCTGCAGCCGCGTGCCAGCCTCCGCTGCCTCCAGCAGCTCTCCCAGCCTGAGCCCGGGCTGCCAAGGTAAGAGCGCTTCGCTCCCTCATGTCCCCTTACCCTTTTGCCGGCGTGCGCTCTACCCCTCCCGCACCCGGCCGCCTGAATGGCACCGAAGGCTCAGGCCGGGCCGCCCCGCCCCGTGAGGGCTTGCCCAACCAGCTTCTGGAGCCGCGCCGTCTCCCCGGCTCACCGCCCCCAAGGCCCGGATCGATGTCAAAAAAGGCCACAGCCGTGGCCTGCAAAGCCCAACCCGTCTACTTTGAAGGGCACTGCCTGGGGACTGCACCAGGACCGTCCGGTCCTGTCAAACCTGGAACCTAAAGGCCCAAAACCACCACTCTCCGCCTGGCTTCTTCTCCAGCCCGGCTCCTGCTGCTCCTGCGGGAGCTGAAGAACGAAGAGGGGGCGCTAGGGGAGCGAGGCTCTATACATAGCTTCGTCCCATCCCCCCTCAAGTGGCACCACCCCGAGGCAGCCAATGGCTGCCTTCCTGCATCGCCCGCTCACCCCGCCCGCAAATAGCCCCCTCTCGCCCAGGCGCGCCGGGCATGGGTTGGGGCACTTCTCACAACAAAAAGGGAAAGGATGAAATGTACAGGATGGCCTTATCTGTTCTTGCTTAGTGCAGCAAGAAGGACTGACCTTCACATAGCTGAATACAAAGAAGAAATCTACTTCTGGCATGGCCACAGTAAGCCACCAAATAACATGCAGGGCTAGACAGGTCTCTGTACGCTACAAACAGCATATAGGACATTGTGTAAGTTCATTCCTCGCCATTCTCCTGGAACCAAATCCAAAACACAGGAAGTAGTAACAAAAATTAAAGATTAAAAAAATGAACTGGCAAACAATTTGGGGAAACCTTTTGCCCCAGCCTCCCACATTTCAACCCAAACAATTCACTAAAAATCTCAGCCTTACTACTATTTTTACTACCAATAATAATATTCAGCATTTATGGAGAATTCTGAATGTATTCCAAGCATGTTATGTCAATAAACTGTAAAGTAAAAATGGTTCATTATCTTAATATTATAGAATTGTGAGGATGTGGAAGCTCTTCCCAACATTATCCCTCTCACATTTAGCAATTAAGTAAGTGGGGGAGCATGGCCACCCCCTCTACATGTATAGGCTTCCCCCATGATTGAGAAGTCCACATGACCAGGGTTCTAAATTGTTGGGGAAGCCAACACCCATGGAGCAGGGCTCCCTCTAGAAATGTGCATGGTAGGACCAGCAGGGACACAGAGGCCAAGAAGTGATGGTGAGTTGGGGTCAGCTGGCACAGCCCAAAGGGATAGTGCCCAAAGAGAGCTAGCAAGCAGAGATAAAGTGTCTGGATCCTGATTGGGACTATGACTTGGCAGCTGTGGAGGGCTGCCATGCATATAGATGGCTGAAGCGGAGAGATGACAGCTTGCCAAAGATTTACCTGATAGAGACAGGTGAGTGCATACAGAGCACAATCTCTATATTAAGGGCCTGAAAATGGAAGGGCCCTGTTGTATCAGTTGTTGGGCTATTGTTCTTCTTCAAGTATAGAATTGTTGCCCTTTCAAGCTGTTTTGCTTCTTACTGTACAGAGGTGAAAACTACTGGCCATGAGATGCTTCCCTGGAGATCTCATATTATGATAGGTTGCCCCAAGGGTGGTTTCCCCACTGACAAACCTAAAATAGATTGCAGAAGAATGTAAACTTTTCATCTTGCCGTTCACTCATCCTAGTATTTTGCAACTCGAATCATTTTTCACCGGCCGTTTATTTGTATTGATTTGTGTTCCCAGCTGAGAATTTGAATACAGAGTTCCATTTCCTGTCTGGCTTACTCATCTGAGATGACCAGTGATTCTAACCCACTATGTTTGGCTGTTTATTTTTAAGTCTCCAACACAGCTCAATGCAAACCCCACCATAAGTGTTTAGCCCAATGAACCAGTTCTGTTCCTGGGGTTTCCACCCCATTTTATAAAGGCCACCTCTGTGTGTGTGTGTGTGTGTGTGTGTGTGTGTGTATGCATGCCTGTGTTGACAATTTCTCAGACTGAAAACACACCAGCAGGTACACTTACTGAGAAAATGTCTATGTTACACATTTACAACCAATTTAATAGCCATGGCTCCCAAACCACTGAAGTGAATTAAAAATCTGGGACTTCCACATGTATATAGGAATGCAGAACTGGATTCCTAAGATGCAATCTGGAGCACTCACCTGTTTTTTAACAGACTGACAGCCACGGCAGATGAAGTATTAATAGTCCATTGCATACCTTTCCCTCCTATCTGCTGTGGGGCAAAGCAAGAACCTGATTGCTACAGAAAACGGGAAGTGGGGGTTGGCAGTGGGACTGGAGAAGATGGGAGGGGAAATCCACATTTCTATCCTGGCTGTAGGGCTGAGACAGATAAGTTTTTAAGACATTATTCCTGTGTGATCCAATTTGTGTGCATGTCCAACAGATGTTAGTTGCTGCCTGGATGTAAAGCCTCAGGCCCAAATCCCGCCCTGCTGAGGTCCCAATCTGGCTCTCCAGAGTTCCCCAGATAGCCACACCTCTTCCTGTGGTCCCACTCCTTCCCCACTGCCAACAATCTTTTGAAGTATTCACAGCTTTTGTGCAGCCCCCCCCCCCATTTTAAAAGGTTGAACTGCCTCTCCTGAAGCTCAGTTACTGTCAGTAAGAGCTTTAAGCCGCAGTATGCTGGTATTTTGGCCCCACCCCTTTTGTTTTTGGCCATGCCCACCACTGGAATATGGATCCTCCTGAGAGCTTCTCCAAAATGCAATTTGGCCCTGGGGGTGAAAGAGGTTTCTCACCCCAGGTTTATTTCTTTCAGTTCTGTTGGAATCTTTCCTCATCACCACATCTGCCCCCTTAGGAGCTTTGCTTGCTGAATTTATGCTGGTCACGTAACGGTTCAAGGCACCGGATCCCTACCAGAAAAGGAGGTGGGAACCATATGCAGAGTATGTTGGTTGTGTGAGAGCTGGTTTCATGTTCTGAACTCTGCACAGATTGGATTTTGGCTGCAACCCTTTGTGTGCTGACACAAAATTATGGCTGCCTGGAGTTGAATAAGGCACTCGGAAAAGCTTGGAAATGAGGCTGGGGTGAAAATAAGTCAATCTCTCTCCTTCCCTCATGACTGAAATAAATCACCAGATATACTGAACATTAGGCATGGGGCAGGAATTAATTTGATGCATATTTGAATGTAAACTTACTTTATATTTTGTACATATCAAACTTTTGCACTTTTGAACCAATAGGAAAATTGAAACTCAGCTAACCTTTGAAATTTCTCCACCTTTGACCTTTGGATTCTCCGAATTTGCAGTGGAATTCTTCAATTAAAAAAGAAACTTATAGAAAAGTGTGTATAATAGGAAAAGGTGCACACAATGTGGACATTAGTGAAACTAACATTGAAATATATTATATTAGGGAGATTTGCTTGCAAAAAATGTATTTTAGGTAAAATTGCATGCAAATATTTATTTATTTATTTATTTAGTACATTTACATACTGCCCAATAGCCAAAGCAAAATGCATACAAAAATGTATACAGATTTTCATGCAAGCTTAACAAAAATCCTCAAAGTTCAGGATGAATTTAATTTAAGATTGGAAACATTCTTAAGGTTTGGGACAAACCAATGTTAAGGATGGAAAAATGAGAATCTGAGAGAAACCAGAATTGACAGATTTGTACTCCCCTAAACAAATGTCATCCATACTGGCACTTCTGTATAAATTTCAATTGGTTGCCATTCCCCTTGCCAGGGCAAGGCATATGGGACTTTTGCCACAGAGATACAGAGAAAGAACAACAGTTTATTAATATGCACAGAGCATAACGACTAAATTTATAATTAGGGGGTTCAGATAAATCTGAAATGGAATCAAATGAGTTTGGATTTTTATAAATCTGACCCATGGATTCTGTGGCAGTCTGGCTTTCCCAAGTTGCACAGACTGCAAATCTGCACATATTCAGGAAATTGGGGAAAATCTGCTTCCGTCAAGCAGACAACGGAATGAAAGGCACCTGACAACCCATGAAATGCAGACAGAACAGATTTTACAACATCCATACATCCCTAGCTCATAACATCAAGCGTTCCTTGGTTTGTAACTGATCATGATGCTTCTCCATTTTACTGTTTGGGGTTTGTTATTGTTTTTTTGTAAGCTGTAACTGTTTATGATTATATTGTATTAAATATGTGTTTTGATAGTGGCTTTCATATTTCTGTATATAAATCACTTAGAGATGTTATTATATTAAGTGGTATATACATACTATAAAGAAACAAACAAGCAAATAAATAAATAAGGGTGGCTTCAGTTCAATACCAGATTTTAGTCTGCGTGTGACTGACTGGCATTTTTCTGTCTCTATGGGCCGATCTACACAGTCCTTTGGAATGTTTTAAAAAGTATTTTAAAACGTTCCAAATAGGTGCGTTCTAAAACGTCTTAGGCCACATTACTGAGTACTCACGTTACAGGAGAACAGTCTTCAGTCTTTAAAGCGGTGTGTGTGGTCACACGCTGTTCTGCCCTGTCTCTTTCGCTTTCGTTTTTTCAGTGAGTTTAGGGCAAGGCATTGTGGGGGTTGTAGTTCAGTCACCACTTCCTCCTTTGTTCCTCTGTCATACCCTAGCGAGTATAGGGCTAGGCATTGTGGGTGTTGTAGTTCACTCACCCACTTCCTCTTTCTTCCCCACCAATCAACTGCTAAGCATTTGGGCACTGGTCAAGGAAGCACTGCCCCCAGGAATCACAAACGGTAAGGAAGGACACATTATTTTACTTAAAATGATTTATTAAAAGTGAAACCGTTGTATATAACTGAAGGGAGTTTTAAAAACCTCAGATATACAACGTTATAGGGAGTGCGTCATGTGGCCCAAAGAGCTTTCATAACCCTTATAAAACGTCAAAAACCTCGTATGTAGATCGGCCCTATGACACTGAATTGGTAATTAGGGTGTGATGTTAATTGGCTGATTGGTTAGCTTAATTGGTTAAAAATATTCTGATCAATTCACAAGGTGGCTCTGATTAATTGGGGCAGCAGTTTTTAAAAACAAAAAACAAGGCTTGAAACCTGCCTCAACCATGAAGCTGAGTGGGTGATCTTTGCCTCACCACTATCTCTCACTCTAATGTCTGTGTGTGTATGTGTGTGTGTGTGTGTGTGAGAGAGAGAATGTATCAAAAATGCCTTTTCTAAATAATGTCTTCCATCGCGTGTGCACACATCATCATTCCACACAAGAAAACATCCTACACCATCTTAGCACAGACATTTCTTCTTCTTCTAAAACAAACCAAACAAGAGGACCAACTAAGATCTCTTAAATCAGGTGGCAACAACTCTAATGCTTTTGGTGTGGGCATTGACCAGTATAAATATATTTATATACAATCTTTTTTTCCCAAGGGGTTCAGGGAAGCATGCCCCCATGTACCTTGTGAGGTAGATTACGCTGAAAGACAGAAAGGGTTACCCACGATGAGATTCAGCTTCTCACTTAAAAGAGGGTACTTGGGTTTTTTCTTTTTGCCCTCAACCAATATAGCATGAACCAGTGAAGACTGGTCACTCCAATATCAGTGGGGTGGTGAATCCTTGGATAGCTTCGCACCATGAATAGCTACTTTGTCTGGGCTAGGAGTGGCTGGTGGCTCCAATATCCGTAGCATGGTGAATCCACTCCGGTTTTAGTCAGAACCAGTAAGAACAATAGAGGAGCTACCCAAGGCGCAAAGCACCTTTAGAGTTCTGATTGAATTTTAAAGTTCTAAGTGGTTCTGACTGAAACCCGGAGCAAATTCACCACCCCCTGACATCAGAACCACTTGCATGAAGGTAATAAAACAAGTGAAGCTTCTAATTAGATAATGCAGGAGATGAATATGTAGCAAAATAAACCTACATGGGTGGGTGGGTGGGTTAGATCTCCCCTAATATCAGGACACATTTAAGATGCTAATGAGAGTTACCATTAAAAACTAATAGCAAGATTGTGAACAGCATTAATTTATTCCCTCTAGAACAGAAGCACAAAGGGATCTGAGCAAAAGCTTTGTGAAAGCAAAACAAAAACAGGTCAACTAACAGCTTCAGGTTCAGGGATTCAAAATGTATCTTGTATTTTACGTTCCTCTATTAGACTTGATAAATAGACCCTACATTGCATTTTTAAATTCCAGGAGCTTCATCCAGAAGATAGATATCTCACACTTGGAAGCTTTCAGAGGGAGGAACAGATTTACTTTTGACTTCTGATTGCATGTTTTATTCAAACCCCTTTTCCTGACAATGGATTGTGCTTCAAGATAAATTGTTCTCAATGTTAATAAACAGACACTCGGCATTTAACCCCACATATCCTGGAAAAAAGCCTGCTTACAAGGACACTCTCTAGACTTAAACTCCTTGAGGAAGGAATAGACATCCCCAGTGTTCCCTGCCTATTCACGACTTTGTTAAGTTCAACAGGATGTACGCTGGGGACAGTCCGGAGAACCAGAGTTCAAGGAAGGATAGGCCTACAGTACCTTTCAGGCTGCAGTCTGAGCACACTTACTAGGGAGTGAGTCCATTGAACCCAGTGGGGCTTCTCCATCAGATGAAAAAAATGAGAGCCAAGCTCTGGTGGTATATGAAAATATTTTTCTTTATTCTTTAATCTTATCCTCAAACTGCTTGATGTGTTTCGGATAAATCCTTCGTCAGGAGCTACATGGAAAACAAGTATGACTACAATTTAGACCAACGATAAGTGAAAGATAAGACATAAAATAGCTTAAAAATAAGCACATATTAAACAAATGCTCCCAGGATTTAATGATTTTACTTATTGACACTTCCTCACAAGTCAACTTGTATTTACAAAGTACAATAGAGGATGAGATGTCAGCTTTAAAAACAACTCACAATTCCAATGATTTTGACTATAAATTGGTATCAATGGACAAGGAACTAAAAGTTTTATGAGGAACTCAAAGAGTTCAAACATAAGAAATTCATAAGAGATAAAGATATCTATGATAAAAACCAGGTGTATCCATGGATGCAAAAGCCCCATAAAAAAGTCACATTCGCACAACACCACGTTGTCTCTCCGGAACACACAGAGTGGGAATCATCCATTGGAGATCACAGTGATTCCTCCTCCAGCTCCACATGGAATCGTTCTTTTCAGGATCTTCCCAGAAGAACGAGCCAGCTCAAAGCAGTTCAACAGAGACAACCAGAGGAGTATGTTACCAGACAGCTAAGAAGGAGGAAATGTTAATTGTCAATCTGTCTGATGTGGTCCTATCAAACATAGAAGAACACGTGCTCAATAAGGGTCTCTACTTTGTCCCCACCCCTACACATGCCATCATCCAAATGAGGTTGGATCTATTTAGATATTTTTGTAACATCAAACTAAGGCATTACTTCCAGAGTCAAGGCATTGCCTACATAAGAGTACCATCCCACTTCAGAACTCCATCCAATTTCATGCCGCTTGGACCAGTTGATCCAGCCATCCAATTGTACAAACGAAGAGTACTACAGCAGCTTGACCATTTGGCAACCATCACATGCAGACCCTGGAAGAACATGACCAGACTGGAAACGGACGCATTGCATTGTCTAGCCAATAATACGAATATTATCATAAAAGAGGCAGACAAAGGAGGGGCAATAGTAATTCAAAATCATCAAGACTATGAGGCAGAGGTCCATCATCAATTACAAGATAACATCTCATACAAGCCAATCACTCATGATCATCTGTCTGATATCCACACTCTTATTAAAGTCACTTTAGAAGAAGGGTTGACCATGGGGTGGATCAGTCCAACGGAACACAACTTCTTGCTTAAAAAATATCCTGGAACTCCCCTATTTTACATTTTACCCAAAATCTATAAGGATATATAACTCCACGTCCAGGCCGACCTATTGTGTCAGGCAACAATTCCATATTAGAACCACTATCACAGTTTGTGGACCATTACTTAAAACCTTTTATCCCTTTCATGCAGTCATATATCCATGATTCTTCACACTTCATGCAGAGGATAAGTCCAATCAAGATACAGCCAGAGGATCTGCTAGTCACCATGGATGTTAAATCACTTTATACTAGAATACTGCAGGATCAAGCACTTGATATCATATTTGATATTTTACAAAAATGCGAAGTACAGCATCCACCTTCACATTTTCTAGTGGCTCTAGTAGAAATAGCCCTACCAAAAAAAAAATCTTTTGACAAAAAAATATTTTGGCAGGTTAAGGGGGTAGCAATAGGATGCCCTATGTCTCCAGAAATTGCCAACTTATATATGCAGAACTTTGAACAGCAATATATATTTTGAATATTGACTACGACCACCATCTGATTACATGGCTGAGGTATATAGATGACATTTTTTTCATTTGGAGAGGTGTGAAAGAAAGGTTGAATGATTTCATCGAATGGGTCAACACCAGGTATCCCAACCTTGGTTTTGAAAGTACATGTAATACACAACAGATAAATTTTCTGGACATTACCATCAAAAAACAACATTGATTTCTAGTTACAACAATGTTTAAAAAACCCACGAATAGAAATACCTTGCTGAAATATGACAGTCATCATCCAATAACCCTCAAAAACAATTTACCATATAGTCAGTTCTTAAGAATAAAATGCAATTGCTCGGAACATCAGGACTTTCTTCAGGAGTCTCATATTTTAACACAATGTTTTCAAAGTAGAGGGTGTCCAAAGAAAATAATCGAAGCAGCCAGATTCAAGGCTGGCAAATGCAATCATGACTACCTCTTGTGGCCAAAAGAAAGAACGGCCAATAACAAAATCTCATGTAATTTACCCTTTGATCCTGTCACCAAAGAACTACAAACACACATACGCTCAAATTGGCATCTGCTTCAGGATCTGCCAGGTCTGACTATGAAACCCATGGTAATATTCAAGAGAAGAAAAAACTTAAAAGATTGGCTGATCCACACAGATCATACAAGATATAATAATCAAAAAACCATGGTGTAGCAGACTTTGTCAAATTTACCCAGGCCTCAAGGACATCATCCATGTGGCCGTTGCGTGTATTGCAAATTGACCAAAAAGGTGCCCTCATTTACTCATCCCATCAGTGGCAAATCCACACAGATTGCAGGTTTTCTGAGCTGCAATACTGCAGGGGTCATTTATATGATCACTTGGCCCTGAAATAAGATCTATGTAGGAAACACAACAAGATCACTGAAGATCAGGATAGGTGAACATTTGTACAATTGAAGGCATCAAAAAAACAGGGGTACCATTGGTAAAACACTTTCTGGATAAAAAACATGGGCCAGAATCCTTTGTCTTTTGGGCTATAGAAAAGGTGAGAGGAGATGAGACGTTACTCAGTAAAAGAGAACTTTTCTGGATTATTTCCTTAAAAAGCCTGGAACTCAGCAGACTGAATGATTCTCTGAATCTGTCCTCAGTGCTCAGCCAGGAAAAAAGCTCTTTTCCCTGATCAGATGCTGATCAGAGGTAATAACTTTTCCTTGCGGTGAGAGGGAATGGGGCTGGGCAAAGAAGGTTATGGGCTGGATGGGGAACTCCATGGGCTATATGCAGTTTGTGGGCCAGAAGTTCCACATCCCTGTTATAGGTACCAGCACCCTAAATCTGGCCCAGAAACACCCTGGCAAGAACTGCAACACATATAATACTGGTGACACATGCTTTGACCACCTCACCTTCATCAGAATCTGGGCAGTTGCATTTTGCACCAGCTGAATTGTCTGGATCATAATTAAAAGCAACCTCATGGGGAGCGCATAATCATAGCCTAGTCTGGAAAACACTAGTGAATGGGTAACCATGACCATTTTAGTATCTTAATAAGCAGCCCCTCCTAAAAAGAAACTTAATAGGTAGACAGAGCCACAGTATGTGACTACATAAAAAAACATCACTAATATCGCTTGATTGTTTTCCATCTTAGTGATGTCATTGAAAGTCCTGAGGTGGGGTGATGGAAAGACTGTTTAAACTAATTTAAGTCTGTATCGTGTATATGTTTGGATATTATTTGGGAGAACAAGGTTTCAGAACTTGAAATGAGGCACTTGACAAATGAAAATTGGCTCCCATATTAGCAAGCAACGAGTGGTCATCAAAGTAATATCTAAGGCGACTGGAGTAAAGTTTCTGCTTCTGCCATCAGACTGACTTGAAAGAAAGGTACTATATGATGATTGATTTGGTTGCACATTGAGTCTCTTTTGCCTAGAGCATGAGTCTGATGGAAACTTGTATTACCAAGTTTGATCCAATTAACACCTGCAAGTCTAGCCAAGAAAGGAAGCTCAGCAGGTGTCAAGTTCAGACCTGACCATTCCCAGGGGAAATACGCTATGAGATGCCTTTTTAAAATTGCTGTGACAACCAAACATCTTCAGGCAGCTGAATCTGGTTTGCTACTTTGATTGTAACTTATAATGTTCACATTCATACCAGAAGTCCAAAACACAGAGTTCATCATCACAGAATCCCTATTTTGTATGATTACATACTGTACAACAACACAACCCTTTGGAAACTGGGTGAGGGACCACAGCTTCCAGTGGAGACAGGTGGGCCCAGGATCCATGGCTTTCCAGTAAGTTCCCTGTCTGCTGAGAAATACAGCATTGGGGAGGTTATTCAGGCTTTCTCTCCCTGCTTCACAGTCCAAAGCTTTGCAATGCAGCACCTCTCACACAGATCAGGGATCTTCAGGAGGTAGTTGTGCAAGGGATCCATGCAAAACCACCAACAACCCTCACAACCCATAGACCCATAGAGTTGGTCTAGGACAAAATCCCCACTTCACATCCCAGGTGTCCTCCAATCCATCACAGAAAATAGAGGAAAGCATTTCCACTTCTGCGATCCACGCCAAAGTTTTGATGAGAAAACTATTTCATTCTGCTTCCTAACAAAATTCGGCATAGCAGTACTTGATAAAGCTGTACATTCCTAGACCTCCATCACACCTAACCACCCTCCCCCCCAGGATTTGCCTCCACGGTGTTTTCTTACCTCTGAGGCAGAAGCACATCAAGCTTATGATCCCTTTCACCTGAATAGCTGCTCTTTCACTCATTTGCTCTTCCACTCCACCCCTCCCCTCCCCTTCTCCCTCCAGTTAGGTCCTGTCAGATGAGCACTTGCTGGGCAAAAATGGAACAACCCTTTAGTCTGGCTCTTTGGGGGCATCGAGGGAGTACAATCCTGGGCACATCTAGATGAGAGGTTTGCCCTGCAATGGCTTTGGAGTGGCGGCAGGTGATCTACATGATGCAGCCACCATCCCGAAGCCATCCAAAAGCCAAGCCCCAAAGCTCCGCTTTAAAAAAGTAGGGCACTTACCCCGACGTTTTTTAGCTTGGAGCGAAGTGACGATGGCATCTGCCATCTGTTGCTCTTGCTCCGGAGGTGCTGCGGAGGCGTACCACAGCCTGGAGACCACTGATTGGTCACCATAACCTGGGCAAGGAAGGGGGTGAACCAGCAAGCCAAAGGGTTGCTAGACCACCTCCACGCCTCTGCTGAGCATTGTTAAAAAAATTTTTAAGGGTGGTAGATATGAAGAGCTGGTGTGCCCCATTCCTTCCCCCCTTGTTTTTCCCCTGCATTTGTTCATGTTCATCACTTAACTCTCTCCCTCTCCTCCTGATGTAGGCCCTTTCCACACCAGGTGAAACACCTGGAATGGACCCCGGCTGATCCCTGTGAGTCCGTGTGACACACAGGGAGTACTGGGGGTCGGGGGGGGGGGGGCATGGGATTTTTCCTGGATCCCTGGAACCAGAAAATTCCTGATTTTTTCCATGGTCCCGGGAAGTTCCCAGGACCGCGAAAAAATGTGCCTGGCTGCCCGATGGCCATGGAGCCACACCGCATGGCTCCATGGCCATCTGGAGAGAGGGTGCCATCAAATTCACCATCCCCAGAATGGCGGGCGGAGGGGGCGTGATCGCGCACATTTTTTTTAAAAAAAAATACATTTGCGCTGGAGAGCAGGTGCGCTCTTCCGCCCTGAAAAAACAAAATGGCGGGCGTGACGTCTGACGACCCGGGACATCGCGCCCATGATGTGGTTTCATCACGACAAACCCAGAAGTGGCTACTTTCACTGCCCCTCCAGCCCGCTATATCCCATGGTGTGGGAAAAGCCGTAGTCTTTCCCACTTTCAAAATGTAGACTGTAGGTTCCATGGGGGCAGGGAACTGTCTTTTTGTTTTCTTTTCCTTTTTTGTTTGTTTGTTTGTTGCCTATGAACCTCTGCAAAGATCTATGAAGTCATGTATTAAACTAGGCTGACCATCTGAAAAGGAGGACAGGGCTCCTGTAACTTGAACAGTTGTAGAGAAAAGGGAATTTCAGCCAGTGTCATTTGTATGCAATTAGTCCCTGGTGAAATTCCCTCTTCATCACAACAGTTAAAGGTGCAGGCACTATACTAGAGTGACCATATACAAAAGAAGGCACGGCCCCTGCAACTTTAACAGTTGTGATGAAGAGGGAATTTCATCAGGAACTAATTGCATACAAATGACACTGGCTGAAATTCCCTTTTCTCTACAACTGTTAAAGTTACAGGAGCCCTGTCCTCCTTTTCATATGGTCAGACTAATTAAACTATCCATCATCATATATAAATTATGGAATGTTTAAATTCCCAGGTTCAATTCCTGGCCTTTTCAGTTGAATATCCTGTTCTGGACCAAGCAGAAGCTCACAAGGCTCAGTACCAGGCAGGAGGTGGCAGGGCAGCAAGGAGTCAAGGTCAGAGTCAAGGCTAAGCAAGCTGGAAGCGCTCCCCCATCTTTCCAAAAGTTCATGTGAGGCTTTTGTGAAAGGGGCCCTGGTCTGGTGCTGGGGCTAGGCTCAGGCATCTCTGGCAGCTCAGATGTTTCTGGCAGTTTTGCAGCAGTGCTCAATCCTGGAATTTCCTCTGTTGGTACCATTGGATCTTTGGCTTCAGAACCCATGTCACTGCTGGACTCCTGGGGTCATGACATGGGAGGACCTCAGAGAGAAAACATAGAGAGACCTTGCCTGAGACCCTGCAGACCTGTTGCCAATCTATGTAAACAGCAATAGGCTAGGTGTAAGTAGAAGGCTGCCCACTGTATCTTATGGATGGGCTTCCACAATTGGCCAACCCCCCTGAGAATGAGGCAGTACAATGGAAGTCTCTTTCATGACAGAAGAAAACTTTCAGGATATTTGAGGACAGATTTTGGCCCAGCACGATTTCGCCTCTTCCCTGGAGTTAGACACACCTGTGGTGTAATGCAAAATGGGAGCCAGCCTGCCAACACAGTTGATGCCAGAAACCCTCACAAAAAAACAGCAACAAGATGTGCTACAACCCCTGCCAATGGTGACCCTTAACTCTGAGAAAACGTTGAGAATTTCTTTTCCTTTTGGAGAAATTTCGCAAAATTTCACCCTCAGTTTCTCTGTCCACAAACAGGGTGAAGAATTTCAAGAGGCCATTTATACACAGCTGCCATTTTACCACCTTCATCGAGGTTGCAAAACTTTGAACAAAATTGTGGATTACTGAAGGAAGTTATGAGCTTGGCCCTGCTCCTTCTAGTCCTCCTCTCTTACCTATTGCTCCCTTTCATCCATCAGTATGAACTCACAATATAATTCTATTCAGTATTAGCTTATCCAAAATTTCTCAGAAGAGCATTTTCTGAGATATTTTCTGAGAATAGTTTTTGTCAGGGAACCCTAAACTATTGGAGGAAAATGTTCAGTGAAACTGCTCCACCGCCCCACCACACACATAAACACACCTTTTGCCATCTCCAGCTGGCATTTTTGTTTAGAGACCATTTGTTGCTGTTGTTGGGATAAGCAACAGCCATTAGTTCAAACCCACTACATGGAGGGAGAAATAACAGGTCGAAAAAGCCATTAAATGGTTAATGCATGTAGGGAGTTGGGCGGCTGCTTTTGGTTTCGCTCCTGTCAACTTTATCTTGCCTGATTTAGGAGCTGTTTCTATGCTTCGAAAGCCCCGCAGTGGCTGCGTGATGGTGCTGCATTGGTTATACAATGCGCCAGTCACCTCACAGCCATCACAGGGCTTTCACGCAAAACTGGGGATCAAAAAGATCAGGGACTTACTCTGACTTTTTCGCTGGAGTGAGGCGACTATGGCATATCTGCTGTCTAACCTCACTCCGGCATTGCGACGGAGGCATTCCCGGGCAGATGGCACCCCCTGATTGGTTGTCATCCACCCAGGCAGAGGGCAGGGGACAGGCCCAGCCACCGGAAAGCTGGCACTCTCCCTCTGCATCGGGATTAGCTGCCGCCACCCTACAGCAGAGAAAGCGCAGGGTTTTGCAGCAAACCGGTGCTGTCAAGGCAGGGCCCTCGTTGTAAGAGGAAGATGCCTGTGAGTGTGAAGTACAGTTCCTGTTTAAAGCTTGGACTTGTCTTCTGTCTCCCGTGTGGTCAGTCAAAACTTACTATGCAACTAAGCTGAGGCACAAGACACAAGACCCATTGTTCACCTGACCTAATTTTGTGAGTCCTTCTGAATTATGGTAAGCAACATTAGAAAAATGGAGAGGGGCCAGCTAAATGGCGGAAGAGGAGAGAATGGCTCCGGCACTCACTTTTGCCTTTGTAGTATGGAAATGGGAGGCACCACTGGGTTAGTTGCAAAGCCTAAAATACAAATGCCCCTGCTAACAAGGTGTCGGAAAGGTCTCCAAAGGTATTGTCAGTTCTGACAATAGGACTGTGGATTCTAACTAGCTGTGCCAGTGCTTATCCTGCACCATGGCTGTGGGGAGATTAGCTCTAAGGTGACCTTAATTCTCCATTTGGACCCCACCTTTCGTCCAAGAATCAGAAGCTGACATACATAAGGTTATCCTACTTTATCCAAGTTACAACAGATGATGCTGAGATATTGCAAGTGGCTCAACGTCATGCAACATCATGGTTGAGCAGGATTGAAATCTGGTTCTCATGGTTGAAAGTTCAATATTCTAACCACTGCACCATAAGGGCTTCTTGGTTTCTTAAATAGACAGTCAAACGACACATCCAGAGAGCTCTCATTTCAGGAATAGAAGTAATTACCACCATCCAAGATTTCATATACTGTCTACAGTTGTTACAAAGACCAAAATATAATTGTCATGTATACATACGATGCTCCTCCTTACATTTCACACGTTTTCTTTGCTTTGTGGCAGGCAGTCCATTCATCTTTTCAGAGTTATATTTTAATCATAGGTCACAGATGCCTGTAGTGCCTGCAAGATGAGGGACCACCATCACCACCCGAGGAAGAGGGAGTGCTGCCTTCCTGCCTGCCTGCTGCTGCTGATACCACCACTACCGCTGCTGCCCTCTCCCTGTGGATTTCTACCCAGCAGACTACTTTTCCCTGCAGGCCCCGGCCCCAAGGTACTGAGCCAGTGATCCCTGACTGCTTCCACCTGTCCCCTTCCCTGGACCAGTAGAAGGTTTGTTGGTTGCCCTATCAGCCAGCCCTCAGGTCTCCAGATTTTAAATGCCAGATCAGTGTACAATAAGACCTCCCTCATTCATGACTTAATTGTGGATGAGGCAGCCGATCTGGCATGTATAACCGAGATCTGGGTGGGTGAGCAGGGAGGAGTCAGTCTCTCCCCCAGCTGTGCCCACCAGGGTCCTTGGTTCAGCCTCAGGGTAGACTTGAGGGCCGGGGAGGGGGGGTTGCCGTGGTCTATAGGAACTCCATCCCCCTCTGCAGGCTCCCTGTCCATGTGACTACTGGTCTAGAGTGTTTGCACCTTGTGTTGGGTCAGTGGGACAGATTAGGGATTCTGTTGGTGTACCGCCCACCCCACTACACAACAGACTGCCTAGGTTTGCTGACGGAGATGGTCTCAGGTGCACTGCTGAGATCCCCCAGACTGTTAGTTCTGGGGGATGTCAACATTCACGCCGAAGGCCCTTTATCTGGAGCAGCTCAGGATTTCATGGTTTCCATGATAACCATGGGAGTGTCCCAACATGCCACTGGCCCAACGCATGTAGCAGGGCATACTTTAGATCTGATTTTTGCAACTGGACATGGAGATCTGAAAGTGGGGGACTTAACATCAGCCCCTTTGTCATGGTCAGAGCACCACCTGCTGAGGTTTAGACTTACAGCAGCTTTTCCCCTTTGCAAGGGTGGGGGACCCATTAAGATGGTCTGCTAATGGATCCAGATGGTTTACAGAGGGCTCTGGAGAGTTTTCCGGCTGATAGGGCTGGCTCTCCTGTCGAAACTCTGGTTGATCTGTGGAATGCATAAATGACCCAGGTGGTTGACAGACATGATTGCTCCTGATCGCCCTGTCCTGAGTAGAGCTCGTATGGCTCCATGGTATACTCCAGAGCTGAGAGTGATGAAACAAAATAGGAGACAGCTTGAGTGCAGATGGAGAAGAACTCCTGGTGGATGCAATCAAACACTGGTAAGTGCCTATAGTAAGGTATATTCAGGGGCAGTGAGGGCAACAAAAAAACAATACCTTGTTGCCACTATCAAATCATCAATCTGCCACCCAGCGGAGCATTTAGAGTTGCCCAGGGGCTACTACATGCCGGCCCCAAGGTAGAACCATCTGAGGCCCACTGTAATATATTTGCTAGGCACTTTCAGAATGAAATTTTTGGCATCCGCCAGGACTTAGACTCCAGTGTTTAGCAGGTGAATCAAGTGAGGTATCCAGAGCACAGGCTTGTCCTGTTTTCTTGGATACATTTCAGTTGTTACAGCTGTAGGACATTGACAAGGTGCTTGGACAGGTTCGTGCAACCACCTCAGTATTGTATCCTTGCCCCTCTTGGCTAATAAAAGTTAGCAGGGATGGAACAGCTGGCTGGGCCAGGGAAGTGATTAATGCCTCTCTGTGAAAGGGAGTGGTCCCAGACCATCTGAAAGAGGCAGTAGTGAGACCACTCCTGAAGAAAACTTTCCTGGACCCAGAAAAACTTAATAACTATAGACCAATGGCAAATGCTCCATTCCTGGGCAAAGTCCTTGAGCAAGTGGTTGGATGAGACTGATTATCGAGTTTCAAGCCTGGTTTTGGCACGAAAACACCCTTGGTCATTAGGGCTGATAACAGATCCAGTTCCCGAATCCGGACCGGATTGGGGTGATCTGGACCTCCCGGATCTGGATCCAAACCGGATTGGGGAGGTCCAGATCATTCTGGATTGGATCGATCCAGAGATCAGGGGTCCAGTGGCCTTCCAGGTCCCTGGGTGCTGACTGAGCAGCCAGCACCTAAGGACACCAGGCCGGCAGTAAGTCCATCCTAAAAATCAACAGATGAACAGATCTGCTTCACATATGGCATGGATAAAGTCCTGCCTAAGAGTGCAGCAACTATGCAATCTTCCTGTCCATTCCTTCCCTGGTCCTTCTGCTCATCCTCCTCTTCTCTGCAAGTGGGTCTTTACTAATACTTTTTATTAGGCTCACCCATTTCTTAATGGTTTCTATTGGGATTGACTGGTAACTGTGCGAGGGCATGGATGGTGGACGGTGTCTATCACCGGTGTTTGTTAGAGAAAACAGCAAGTTCCTGAATTTCACAAGTCATTTTTTCCAAATGAGATATATATATATATATATATATATATATATATATATATATATCTCCTGAAACAAAATACAAAGAAGAGTGAAAAGAAGCTGAATGACAGGAGCATTAGCTCACCTTTTTAAGAGCTAAAGGTCAGCTTTGTGAAGTGCTAGTGCTATTTTGGTCAACTAATAAACACTGATTGAGTGAAAAATAATAGTTATTAGTCTTGCATATCCTGGGACCAAAGCAGTAAGCACCTGATAATATCACAGCAAGCAAGGAAAGCAATTTTGATAATTTAAGGAGTGGACTATCAACTGGAAACTGATATGAGGAACACAGGACCCAAGGCCCAGAAGTGATGAAATGAAGTTCTAGCCCTTGGGAAGACTGTAGGACTAAGACAGGCCTTGTGTCCAACACACTGGAACTGGCAACGCTGCAACCAGAAGTGCTCATTTGGCTGCATTCCCAGTGAGTCTCCTAGGAAACAAGGCACATCTGTAGCATGCACTTGGTTTCTGAAGAGAACAACATCCCAAATAATTATTTAGCAGGCTAGGTGGTGGTGGTGAGTGTGATTCTGCAGAGAAACAGGGTGTGTGATCAACACATTCCCTGTTTCCCTGCAGAAGCAGCAATTCTGCTGGGAATCAAGACACATTGGGCTCATGGTGGCCACAAAACTCTCCCTGGGGGACAGCAGGCAGGCCACATGTTGCCCAGTGCTAGCCTAAACAAATCACTCAAAGACAACAGTGGCTGCATTCGGACAGCACATTAAGCAACTGGGGGAGAGAACAATCATCAGTTGTGTTGCTTATTGTGTTGTGTGGAGGGTAACACGCTTCTCACAAACTACTGACAGTATGTTATTCCGCCCAAATAAGCAACTGAGAGAAACAACTGGCTTGCACATTGTTTAGCTCAAAACCAGTTGTTTAAAGTGTTGTGTGGAGGGGTGAGTGTGTTAATGGCGTGTGGTGAGTGGGCTAAAACACAAGCCCATAGAGGCAGGCAACAAGAGCAACCAAAGCAGCAGCTGCCACTCTGCTACAACTGGGAGGACTGAGGGAGGAGGGAGGGTGGGGAGAGGGGAGAGGGCTGTGTCAATCAAATGCTGGGTTGACTATTAGTCCACTCAACACCAGCCCCAACCACCCACAGTTGTGTAGGAATATGTTGCGTGTGGAGTACCCACAAAATAGCCAACTGTGAATCGGCTACTCAACCCACCATTGACTAATATGTTGTCCGAATGCAGCCAGTGAGAGAATGCTCTCACTGGGTATGGAGTTGATCCTGAGTGGTGGATTGTGATGAGGTCCTTTCCACACCAGGCTTTTTGCCTGGGATGGCTCCCGGCTGGTCCCTGTGAACCGATGGTGTGTATTACGTACTTCTGGGATCACCCTCCCTCCCTTCCTCTACACCCCTATGGTGTAGAACAGGTTAATCTTCGACTAGGCCTACGTATATTTTAAGAGTTTTATAGTTATTTTAATAATGTATTAGTTTTATATGTTTTAATCAGTTTTATGTAGTTTATACTATTTGTATTTAATGTTGTTCCCTGCCTTGATCCAGAGGGAGAGGCGTGTAAGAAATTATTATTATTATTATTATTATTATTATTAACAAAACACTGAACTTAAACCTTAAACAATCTATAGGAAAACAGAAAGCTTTACACCCTTTGAGCAGGACGAAGCAAGCCACCGAATATGGAACAAGACATGTTTAGTCAGATGCAGTGGCAGGACAGCATTTAACAGAGAAGGGAAGAGCCTGGTGGATGAGTGGGACAGTCAGGTTGGAACCTGATGGGTCATTGGCAGAACTTGACAGAAGCTGCAAACCTTCAAAACTGATCAAGATTCTGGATCTCTCCTGAAGTCCACGAAACAATCTAACACAGAAGTGGAAGGTTCTGCCCATCTCTTTGATGCCTACCCCTGTTGCACAATTGTAATTTTCCCCCTAAACTTAATTCAGCAAATAAATAAAGAAATAGCGCTAAACAACAGGAGAGCCACTTCTTCCCCACTGCAATGCCCTGACGTGTTTGTAAACCTTTGGTTTAAAAATAATAATAATAATAATAATAATAATAATAATAATAATAGAAGATTATACATCAAAGCGAGATGCTCCCTTTGGTGAGGGCATTCCATTCTCCTTCCTCCACTCTTTCTAATGAAGCAATATGAAAGTAACCCAGGATGGAGCAATGCAAATGAAGAGCAGGGCTATGCAGGAAGGATAGACTTAATTCTCTGTTGCCCCCCCCCCCCATTAAGTTCTATGACACAGTAATTCAAACAGAAAGCATTTTGCTGATCGAAATTACCTTTCAGGGGATCTCTAATATCACAGCCTTTCAGTGCATTTGGAACATCATGCAGTTCATGATTATACATGAATAATATTCACTGAACTTTGAATATTAGAACATTAGGCCTGAATCATAATTTCTTTGGTACTTTGTCATTGACCATGCTAAAGTATAGTACAAAAATGTATAAGCAAGCAGCAAGTTTTTTATTAGCAAATCAAACCTATGAATTCTTCTGCCTTTTATTGAAAGAATAGTAATAGGCTTGGGGGGGCGAGATGGGGAGGGTGCACTATGAAACAGAATCATTTTAGCAGTTGGTAATAAGCTGTGGAATGTTTTCACATTCTTGAGCGTTCTTGTACAACTGTTTTAGGCTGCTGACATTTCATCCAAAGCAGTGGTTGGGTTTTATTGAAAATAAATATATTTTATAAGAAGCGATATAAGAATTTAAGTAGTTTCTGTGTCTGAGGCTTATGGGGGGAAAGAATGATAGTTTTCTGTTATATTTCAGTGGATTCAAAGTGTTGGTATATTTATTGGCTGAGTGGAGTGAGGCGTTTGATTTAATTATCTTTAGCTCATTTGGCATGCCATTTGCTTGTTTATAATGTGATAACTTTATTGAATGTTCAGATATTACAAGTAAATGGGTTGCGCACATACAGGACACCAGTTCAAACAACTGCTCAAACAACAACCCTAAACCTATTTTCAAAGTGGGGAAAGAATATACAAGCCACATTGTAATGCAACGTCTGCCCTGGAGACTGATGATGTATCAGAATGAAAGTTGGTATCTAAGATCATCACATAGTTCTACATTTCATGTTCCAATCTAATCTGGACCCCACCACCAGCACCACTACACACACACACACACACACACACACACACACAAAATCCTATTTCAACAAAATCAGGAAAGATGTCAAACACAATGCAACTCATTATTGCCTTTAAGCATTAAGAGAGCACAATGAGTTGTGGTACATTCATTTACAGCATAATTATCCAATTATGAAGTTGAGAAAAAATATTCTATTTTAATCATATTAATAATATATTAACTACAAGTCCAGAAGATATGTTGGAAAACCCAGTTCTGGTAGGACCCTATTGGCTAACACTCCCAACATTACCAACACCCATTTCCAAAGGCCAATCTCACCCCAACAGGAGCAGCCTTTGACTGGGCATTTGGGGGTAAAATGAAGGCTGAAGGCATGTATACACACATACCACCACCACCAGGACACAATGGGAGGAGCAAGGCTGAGGGCTGATACACCTCCTTGGCTTGAAAAGAATGTAACTGAACTCATCAATCCACTTTTGATTTGCTGATATGTGTGCTTATAATACATTGCAAAGCTAGTTTCACACCATAGATGAAGAATTCAGTGTGGCCACATCTAAAATGCTACATTAGTCTTTACTTCAGCAATTAACATAGATTTGACTGGATTTGACCTTTGGGTTCTTGGCCTGACATGGTGTATTGAATATATAACAAATATAAAAGCCAGTTCACAATATCCTTTCCCACTATCCCAACTTTCTGGTACACTCCTGTATGATCAAATAATAAAATTCAGTGTATGGCTAGGGTTGTCCCAAATGATAATCTATTCAGGGGTGGCCTGTCCATATTGGTAAACTAGGCATTCGCCTAGGGTGCCAAATTAAGTGCGGTACCAAATTCAAGGGAGAAATACAAATTTAAACAAATAAACAAATAAACAAATAAATAATGAAGATGTAATTATTTCAATTCCTAGGCACATGTAGATGGAATATGACCGAAGTTGTGGAGGTGAGCAAGGGATCGACTGGAGAAAGCGCATGTGGGGAGAGCAGCCTCTTCCTTCACCCCCAGAGGGCTAAGCCATGGGGCTGGTGGTTCCTTTTTGGCCATGTTGCCTGAGGATGCAGCTAGGACCCTTCTTCCAAGGCTGTGCTCATCTCCTTTGTTGTTTCTATCAGACCCTTTGTGATGATGCAGTGCTTAGTTTGAAAGAACAAAAACCAAAACATTTTGGGCACATTTTATTATAAATGCTAATTTTTTCTGCTTCCAAAGATATGGGGGGGGGATGTTGCCTCGTCATTAAGGCCCTCAACACTATAGTATCCTTTTTCCTCATGCCATATAAGTGAACAGTTGTTGCCATTTATTTCCATGGGAAAAATTAAATTAAAACACTGTAAAATGAAATTTAAAAAATAAATAAATTAAAACACTGTCGCTTGCAGTGAGTGCAATGCACACACCCAAAAAACCTTTAGTGCCCTGGCCCTCATTCAATGAGATACCACGGTGGGAGGAAGGGGTTCAAATTCCACCCCCCCCCCCCAGGATCCTTGCAATATACGAGCTCTGGTCATTCACACCCTGCCTATCACAAATGCCTTCGCAATGGGCCCGGCTTGCCTGGGCATGTGGAGGCCATTGCAGGTGGGGGTGGGGTGATGAGGTGGCATGGGTGGCAGCCATTGGCTGCTCCCGTGATGCCTCGTGGCAGAGAGGGGACTGAGTGAGTTTAAAGGCAGGCTCACCCCTCCTTGCTGCCTCTTCTTTTTTGCGGCTCCCTCCCTCTCTCCCTGTAGGTAGCGTGGGTTCACTGGTCGCTCTGTTGAAGGCCAAGTAGGAATTTTTGACTCATAATCACTTTCGGTTATGTTTTTTTTTTTTGCCTACTTCACACTGCAAGACAGCCAGGGAGTATTAAATAGGTGATGTTCATTAATGTTCCAGTCACTTTTACGTTTTGGCATTCACAGGCACTGTTTCGGTGATTGGTAATGCCTGAGGGCCCCCAGCTGTCAGTTTTATGGCCTCAGCTGGCGGGATAAGGGTTACCTTTAAGGCCAACCTTCCTCACCTACTCGGAGCTGTACAGCGCGAGGGGAGGTCGACATCGGAAGGCCTTCCTACCCCATAAGGGGCAGTCTGGGTTGTGGCGAACTGGGAAGCGCCACTTCACAGACGGTGAATGTCTCGCCCTGAAATATTTAGATGCCCGCATAGGTTAACCCACTCTGCAGAACTTTAACAAAGTGGCCCTGTTTAAAATCCACTTCTGTGTGTCGCCTCGTCATTTCTCCACCCTCCATTACCAGCAATGACAGTTTGTTAATCAGTATTCCACATTTGTATTAGAAACTCAGGATTAAGCTGCAGGAAATGCAGGAACCAGGTTTACCACTGGACCAATTTATCAGTTGGCTTTGGGCAAATTATTCTCTCAGACTCAATTTCTTATCTATTTTAAATAATAATTAAAACCCCCACTATTAATGATTGGCCTACTTAACAAGATAGTTATGAGAACAAACAAGCTCTCTTGTAGTTTTAATGCAATAAGTAATAAAACTGACAGGAGAGAATGGATTAGAATTTCCTTTTGCATAGTTATATTGCTATTTAACTAATGAAGCAGGGCCCAAAATTCCATGGTTGTTCTAGCTAGATAAAATGTTACCTAATTATTTGGAGCATAAGGCAGTAAATACTTAGTGACTAATTAGTTGTCTGCTGGAATTTATCTTGGAAACGTTAAAAGCTGACTGATGGGTTTTTGTTTTGTGTTTTTTTACCTTTGATTAAAAATGGTTCATATTTTAAATGGGAAAGAGATTATATCACTACAGTTATCTTGTCTTCTCACTGTGATCTGCTGACAAGACAGACTATCGCCTGCTCAGTTTCAGCCTACAGCAAAACATCCTACTGGCCACAGTCCTGTTGTCAAGCTACCATGAATGCTTCCTTCAGCGTTTGTCAGTGCAAAGGGCACTTCCTTACTATCTTCTCTAACAATGAAGGAAACTGAATCCAGTGCCTTTCTTATGTAAATAATCTTTTATTGCATTTTCATCCCCTGACAATTCCAAACTAACATCATACTTTATCGTCACAAAAAACTTACTTGTCCTAACCCCCCTCTCCTCCCAACCCAGTGCCTTTCAATACTCTTTTCTATGACCAAGGCAGGCTTGTAATTCTGTACACTTGCTGGCCCTCCCCTGCCCTGCCCCATATTACTGTGTCAGAATGTCGATGAGAGGCTGCAATAATGCTGCTCTGCCTGGCCTGCTGCTTTCACTGAGCCTCTGAACAAACCTCTGTGTGTGTGTGTGTGTGTGTGTGTGTGTGTCCTTCCATTTGCCATCTTGAAAATATACACAATTATTCCATTACAAATAGGAAATATTGCATGAATGTACCATTTTGTATCCCTGTCCAGGTTACTCCATGGTTGGTGGAGTTGTGGGAGGGGACTAAGATGGATCAGTATGCATATGCACACAGTATTGACACTACTAGCCAGCATCTGAAGGCCTGGACCAAATCTGGCCTCCTGCAAAATGCTGCCTGCCCCACTAGTTGCCAACCTAGGGGCAAGAAAGGTGTGGAGAAAGTGGTGGGTCTGGTCACAGAATTTGTCAGAAAGGTACTTTGGAGTACGGAGGCCAAGGCACTGGACACAACCACTCCTCATTGAAAATGATAACCTTCCAGGAAAAGTAGTACTGTGTAGGGAACTGCAAAATCTCTCAGATGGGATGTCTGTCTGTCTGATTAAACATGACTAGGTCTGGATCCAACCCACAGCTTTTTGCAATTTAATCATGACTATATCATCCAAGAATGGGCTTTTGAAAGGTGGCACATTCTCTCCCTTCTGAGGTTTCTTCCCTTGATGCAAATTACACACACACACACACCTAGATATTCCTACTTTGGGGGCTTCATTTTCTGTCATTTAGTTCCCTTCAGCATATAACACTCTTTAGAAAGAACTGTGTCAATTTTTTTACATAACTAAAGAAGCCGTATTCCTTCTGTATGCAATCTTTGGAGGCTAGGTGAGCTTCAAGTGTTTTGATTATATTGGTTTCATGTTTCTTGCGCTTGTTACAGAATAATGAAGCTCTTTTCCTTTGTTATGAATGATGGAGTAATGAGAAAAACTAGAACAGCATTTCTGTGTACATGAGCAGGAGGTTCCTTTTGCCTTGGGACAAGGCTGTTCATTAGGAGACAAACACAATGCAAGCTGATGTATTTTGTGGTATGGTCTCCCCCCCCCCCCCCATCTCTGCTTCAGGAACCTGTTGTCACTAAAAAAGCTATTTATGATCAAGCTGCCATATAGTCTGCTTTGTATTGTTGTCAGCTTTTCTTTCTTTCTTTTTTGACAAATTTCCCTGGCACAGAGACACCTGGTACAAAAGTGACAGATATTTCAGTGACATCTGCTGTCTCTGATTGGATGTGTGACAGTTTGCTTCGGGGTGGCCAATACCAGTTTTCTATTATTGAGCACTATGCCTCGTTTTTATTGCTCTTCTGCCTCACATCTGGGGGGGTGGGGGGGAATACCCTGGCCTCTTCTTTCGTCAGCTTCTTGATCATTAGCTGTACCAGTCGTCTGATCAATCACAGCCTGTACCACATATTCTGTTCCTATGTAGAAGGAAATTATATCCATTCTTGTCAGGAGAATGGGAGGAACTCCAGAGATTCAAATCCATGCCAGTTTACACGTTGCAAAGGCAGGAGTGGTGCAACTGTCAGGGAAAGGAAACATTTCCAGCCTTGTAACAACAGTGATTAAAGGCACGGAATGTAGCCAGAATCAGGGTTGCTAATGTCTTCTGCTGGGTGGAATGCTGAGCATAGGAGAGGTTCCAGCCAGACTCTGCTGGGCTTGGGAGGTGTTGCTTCAATAGTTAACTGAGCTGAAGGGACAAATATACTCAACCTGATAGTGGCAGACCCCAGTAGTAGGATTCGGTCATTGCTCCATCCCTGTAAGGTGCTCAAGTGTATTGTGGCTGGGCAACCTCAGTCACTCTTGGATGATGCTAATTATCTGGATTCATTTCAAATGGCTTCAGGTCCATGTTTGACACTGAAACTGCTTGGATCCCTTTCTTGGATGAACTGTGCTGGAGCAAGGCCCAAGCACGAGGGAGGGGTGATAGCCTTTCCAGGGCCCAGCAGTCCACCTGGCCTAGTCTGAAACCCCATGAGGCTAAATTGTAGATCATGCTTGAGGGTTTTTCTGGAAATGTATTTCCCTGGATCTACATACCTGTTTTCCAGATCTCATGAAATGTACTGTTGTCAATCAGAAGCAGCTTAGAGCAAAACAAGCAACATACTGGAGGACTGGCACAAGCCCTTCTAGAAGAGAGAGGGTGGGTGTGCTTGTGGAATGAAGTCAGGACTTGTAGTAAGTTGAGAGACAATGAGATTTTTGCTTCGCTGTGTGACGTACACTCTTAAGAACTACCAGTCCCAGAATTTCTTGTACACAGACCGGTGGGAGGGACAACTGGGATGAGGACAATGCACCATAATAATCAGGGACATTGATCCCAGGGACAATGGAAGCTAATGCTGCTGACAACCAAAACAATTACAAAATGATCAGCAAGCTGTGTAGGATTCTTCTTCATGATGGAAATTGTTAAGGAAATGTTCCCTAACTCTCAAATGGAAGAATCACCAGGAACAGGCAGAGTTCAGTCCAACAGGTTTATTCAAAACAACATACGAAGGAGAGAGAAGTGGCACATGGGTAGTACCAAAGCTCTCTGAATCACACAGACAAAACTGTTTCATTTATCTCTGTTACAGGCTTTGACGTCACATACCACTCACCCCCTTCCTCCTGTGATGGATAAATGCCAATAAATGTTTCAACTAAACAATATCTTAAACCATAATAAAACAATATCCGGGGCTATTGACGCCTCAAAGTAATTTTACTGTTTCCTGATAACCTTCGATCACTGATACTTGATGTTATTTGGTTTCCTCTAATGGCCAGTAATTTTCCTCTGGAAGAACCGAAAATGTTTACATTTATGGTGCCAACCTGTCTATGAGATTGTCTTGAGGGCCGTTGAGTCATGCCCAATTCACAGCCTCTTCGGAGGAAGAGATTGCGAGGCTTGTTATTAGGAGAGGATGTTTGGGTTAAATCGTTCTGTGTTTTTCCTCTGAAATGCTAGAATGTGAGGTTTGAACTATACCCTGGTGCAGTGAAATATGTTTCTACTTTACCTTAAAAT
This sequence comes from Anniella stebbinsi, assembly GCA_029215795.1. NCBI lineage: Eukaryota > Metazoa > Chordata > Lepidosauria > Squamata > Anniellidae > Anniella > Anniella stebbinsi. Next base: position 98,763,394 of record JARDYH010000003.1, read on the forward strand.
GTTTCTTTAGAGGCTTGGGGGAAACTAGAGTTCCAGGTTTTGATTTTTTTATCAATGCCCAGATCAAAAATTCTTATCAAAATGTAAAAAATGTAACCTCAGATTAAAATATAATCTTTTCTTTCATGACTCATGATTGTGCATATGGGATGAGGTCGTGGGATGTGATTAGGAGAGGGACTGTGCGACAAGTGTGCCCTAGACCCAAAACATTATACCTAAGCCTTGCACGTGGTGAAGGACAGGGGTGGGGGGAGTGACCCAATTAAGTATCCAGGATCTTTCGACGATGCTCATTAACAATGATCTGTAACCATGATGTCCTCTTGGACTGGCTGATCATAGATGACGTTGGCAGCACTGCACTCCATTAGCTCCACTCTCATCTGGCAGGTCAGTTTCAGGAGGTGAGACCGGGGGACCATTGCTCTATGTCATGGTTACGGAGTGTTGCAGGGTTCTATTCCCCTCCCCCAGTCAAATGAAGCCACTGAGTGTATTCATTTGGCTGTCTTGAAGCCATCTGGTGGGGGCCCTCCTTTGGATTCCCCCATTCTCTGAGATCAGGCAGATGATGAGCATAGAATCAATTTTCCCCCTGTGTTGCCACCCCATCTGTAGCATTCCCTCCCTGGGTCCATATGCCTTGTTGTAGCCACCTCCACAACTCTCCACTACAGAGGTGCAGAACTGTAGACCTGGGGCCGAATGCAACCCTCCTGAGGTCTCTCAATCCAGTCCTCTAAGGTTCCTCAGATCAACACACCCCTTTCCTTCAACCACGGATTGTTGGGTGGTTACCCAGCCTTCGTGCATTTCCCCCCATTCTAAAAGGCTGATATGCTAAATATTATGCTGGTATTTTAACCTGTCCCCTTTTGCCTTCAGCCCAGGCTGCCCCTGGAATGTGGCCCCTGAGAGTTTCTCCAAAATCAAATTCATCCCTGGTGCTGAAAGAGGCTCAACACCCTACTCCAGTGCCAGGGGCGGGGATGGTGTAATTTGCCCATGTGAATTTTATTTGCTGCATTTTTGCTGTCTCTGTGCTATTTTTATTTTTTGGTTATATACTACCGTTATTCACAAGGTGCCTGATGCCATCATGTGGGGTGTCTTCACGGTGCCATTTTGCTGTGAAGAGCCGGCAGTATCACTGCTGCAGGGTGGAGGCGGGAAATCCCTATGGCAGCAGGGGGTTCAGGTTTTCCAACAGCCATCCAGCTTGCCAAGCCTGCCCCCTGCCCCGCCTCTCTGCACTTCCAGTGTCCTATCAGCAGTCGCGATTGGCCCAGAATGCCCCCAGCTCAATGCCGAAGCGAGGACACATGGTAAAAGGACCGTGGTGACCTTGCTTCAAAAAGTTGGGGTGAGTCCCTGACTTTTTAAATTTGCAGTTTCAGGGAAACGCCCTGCGGTGGCTACAAGTTGGCGGCAGCATCGTCTAACTGACACAATGCAACCACACAGCCCTATGGAAAGGATATATATTTAAGCAATAAATGCACATCAATTCAAAAATTGCTCTTTGGCTACCAGCCAAAGATTTGTGATGGCTTAAAAACGTGCAAATCGCCTCTCTGTCTAATGAGCCAAGTAGTGGTTCAAATCACCATCACCAATGAACATGTAGTTGTGAGTCAGTCCCTAGTTGTGCTCTCTGAGATGTTCAATTTTGGTTCAGCTTTCTGGTAGCTCCCTGAATTGGCAGCAAAGTCCAGGAAACCTGGAGGAAACCCAGTCAGAATGGAACATGGGTGAGAGCCAGCCAGCCCTGACATAAGGCCTTCCTGAACTTCAGAGCCACTTTAAGCTTTATTTCTTCCATCCAAAGCAAGTCATCCTGCCACCATCCATCCACAGATGCATCTGTTCAGCATCCACAATGATTGTTTGAAGAGAGACTTAATTGAATTATCTCAAATGTCTATAAAATCCTACTCTGAAAGTCATGATGAAGTGAGAGCTACCATTAATGCATGCAGATAGACGATGCATTACAAACTGAGTGCATCAACAGAGACAGCAGGGAGTGAAGGTTTGTTCATTTCATACATTGCATTGATTCATCTGTGATGGTTGGAAACAAAACAGTTCTGCATCGTTCACACAATGAATTGCTCTGTTTGCGTGTGTGATTTAAAATAGGAAAGTCTGAAAGGTAGAATCATGACTGCAAAGGACCACTTCCATGTGCATTATATATTATTGGTTCACAAAATAGTTTTCTGGTACATATGAACAGGCTTTATTAATTATAGTATGTATTCCTGTGGACAAATGTAACATGTGGACTAGATGATGCTGGACAGAATCAAGAAAAAAATTAATGATAATCCTTCATTGCCTGGTTCACACATTAATGTGCCTACCCACATAGATGCCTCAGAACAGTAAAGATTAAACCAATATATTGATGATGGATGTCAGATGAATGTGTGAATTGACTCCAGAAGAGTTTTGTGTTCAGGGTGAGATGAATCAATCTTTCTGTACACAACAGCCCAGCATGGCCAGCCAGCGTGGGTTGTTGTGTTGTCCAAACCTGGCACATTCTCCACAGGATGGCTTAATTTTCGCTAAGAATCCTAAGAACCATGGCTTGTTGCAGAGTTGTTCATACACATGGAAGGTTATCATGTCATCCGAACAGGATAACCTTCCATGTGTTTTTATTGGGTTATTGGGATCAGCTACAGAACTGCTTGGCAAGAGCAGCAAAAAAAACTATGCTGCTCTTCGCATTCTCACCAGTGCTGACCCCACCCCACCCCTTGACAGCGACTGTCCTTCCACCGATGCTGAAGCAGCACTTTGGAAGAACCATCACTCATTTGCCACCTTATTAAAAAAAAAAAAGTTTTGGTACTTCAAAATTGTGCTGATGCGGTCAGATGATGATGATGATGATGTCTTTTGCAAGTGCACAATAGTCTTGCCTGGTCAATTTCCACCATGGCTTATTCGCAGGGTAGTTAGCATGACAGAAGAAGCTGCCCTCTATCTGTGATCGCTCAGTCACACATGGAACTCATTACTTGATAGTTCAGCCATCAAGTACAACCAGTTCCAAAATTATTTACATTACTTCAACCTATTTAACAAATTACCAATACTAAGTTTGACATCAAAGGCATTAAGATACTTTAGTAAGCTTTCAAACAGTAATGGGCTATAAAATATTTTCCTCTAGTGATGCTATGAGACATGAAAATTAAGGAGGGTAAGTCAAAGCAGCCAGTATTGGAAGCACCCTTGACTAAGAGATTCGGGGAGTCAGGATGGGTAAAAAATTAATTTCAGTTCATTTTTAACAAGAATTTACCCAATTTGCATCTCCTGGAACCCAACGTGAACCTAAATGCCATCTGCAGTCTGGTCCATATATTCCTGAATTTGCTATGTGATTCATGCAAAAAGAAAGCTTAAAAATGCATACATTTGGAAAACGTGCATGATGAAATATATGTACATTTTTAAAATGCACACAACTGATGCATCTGCTTGGAAAAATGTCTTTGAAAAAGCTCACAACTGAATATGTTCATGAGTCAGAATGAGCTTTGAGGTGAAATCAGAGAACATCACTGAGCTTGAGTTTTGCTGATTTGTACATCCCTATTTGGGAGGAGATTAATTTGATTTTGAACTTAAGTCTCCTAAAGGTTTAGGTATTTAATGCCTTCTGAGATCATAATCTCAAAGTGGGGTTACAACCTGCAGGGCTTCAGCTATTGGGCAGTACAGAAATGTAATAAAGAAATAAAGAAATAGCTTATTTTCCCATTCTCCTGTGAAAAATGCAACATGATTAAAACTCACATATTTAAAGATACTGGTTACATGTTTTATTAGTGGAAACACTGTGGTATTCAGCACATTAGCCACAAAACTTAAAAGAATGTGCAAAATATAGAAGAACTATTAATACTGCAATGGAATCTAAGGTTGTCAATTAACAAGGAAAAAAAGGTTACTGACAGTTCAAGCTTTGTTTTTTTGTTACCTCTGGGCCACTTGCCATCATTTTTTGTGCAAAACCCAGAAATCAGAGCTGCCTGAAGGAAATTTTTGGAATAAGTCAGCAGCTGCATTTTTGTTGAGCAGACGTTCTTAAACTATGTGGCTCACTCATGTGTGCTAGGGCATCGGGTTAGTGAGCTCAGCCCCAGTTAATCATTTCAGACTCTGCTGCAGTATATAAAACTGCCATGTCTGAAGTTCCTCCATAGCTGCCCCCTGTAAACTCTGCTCATGAGAGGGAGGCAGGTTCTTAAAAAAACAGAAGGGAAATGGAGAAGGTGATGGCGATGGGTGTACATGTGGTAGTGATAGCCATTGGGATTGCTATTAGCTTTCGTCTGACCAATCCAAGTTTGCTAGTAGAGACTCAATGGCCTGTCCCAGACAAGGCAACTTCCCAGGCCCTGTCTAGGCACGAGAAATTTCGAAACTGAAAGTATTAATTAAAAAGTTAATAAGGATCATCATTACCAAGAGTGTTACTATTATTTGGGCACCTCATACCTTCGTGATGATCAAACACATGAGCACATGGTATTTTGCCACTACTGGAAAATGAAAAAGTTATCAGTAATTAGTATCAGGGTCTCCATTGCTGTAGATACAAAACTGCATTGTAAGATAGAAGAATGGTATAAAGAAATATGGGATATGGCTTTGAATGATATGCTGACTTGTAAAATGAAAATAAAGAGGGGAATGTCCAGTAAGAGTGATTTTGGAGAAATATGGAGTCCCTTTTTGGAATATGTTTTAAGATCGGGGAAGGGACAAATACCTTCAAAAGAATCGTTAAAATTCTGGAAGGATGAAGAATGATTAAGAGAAGGTCTCATGGGGGGGAGCACGGGGGGGATTGTAAGGGTTATGTTGTTTATGTTTTATTATGTTGTTATGTTATGTTTTATTGTTGTTATGTTTTATTATGTTGAAAAATATTAATAAAAATTATTATTAAAAAACCCCAAAAACTGCATTGTAAGAAGTTGAAGAAAGATTCTGTGAAATCTGAAAGATGGAAATCCTCTTGCAAAGTCAAGGTACGTCATCACACAGCGGAGAATTGTGCTTGGTTACCACCACTTCTCCGCCTGCACATTTGTCCTTCATTACTTCCTCTTTTGAAAGAGGAAGTAAACAACTTGCACATGGCAGATTCAGTGGGCCATTTTGATTGCGCTGCTTCTCCTTAAAACGACTTATATTCTGTTTAAAAACATGGTTTTTAAGTCATTTCATTACGTGATAGGACACACTGAGCAGTACTTATGTTTCATAGTGACTGCTTCCTCTGTGTTCACTGGTGTCACACAGGGTTAATTCTGGGTCTCTTCTACTTTCACTTTTGTTTTGCAGGCTGCTTGACCCACCCACTTCTGTCTCAGTAACTCAAGCAGCCTGCAAAACACAGAAATAACCCTGTGTGACACCAGTGAACGCTTTGAGGAAGCAGTCGCTATGAAACGTAAGTACTGCTCAGTGTGTCCTACCACGTAATGAAACGACTTAAAAAACATGTTTGTAAACAGAATATAAGTCGTTTTAAGGGCAATGAGGATAAGCTCTGTGTCGGACTTACTGGGGTGTTTCTGTCATGTGAAGAAGGCTAGAAGGGGCGGGAAGTGCGCGGGAGAGAACGTGTGAGTGACCTGCGACAATCTGTGAGTGCCAGTAGCGAGCGTGCAACAAAACGCTCTGCTGATGGAGCTCAAAAAATGATATTGGGGGGTTGCAATTGCTATTTTTGTTACCCTGAGGCTGGAATGTATAAGTAATATTTCATTTTTCCTTTCTCCAAGCATTATTGCTACAGCTTACTGTGGTTATCTTTTGGATCCATGTTACTCCTCCGTGTTGCTAAGAGATTTCCATGGCAATTCTAATATTGGATTAGGGAAGACGTATTATTCTGGTTAACACATCATCTTTGGAGTTGCCTGAAAAAGCTATGCATGATCAAGCAAAAAGGAACTAGGATGCAAAGAACCATGTGGGACGGGGAAAAGTTAGAGGAGGAATCAGAAAATAAAATAATTCTATTCAATTTCAGATTCATTCACACTAATGTTGGCCAATCCCAAGGGAGTTGGGACAGTTTACCAATAAACTCTATGGCAGAGATCAGCAGCTGATGGTCTTGGGCCGAATTGGCCCTGCAAGGAATACAATATGGTTGCCTGGCAAATAATTCTGTTACTGGTCCACAAAATGTGTAACTAATTCATCTCTATGGCTCATCCCAATCTGGACCACCAGCCATGCCCCCTTCTCCCCACCCCCATTTTCCCCAACCACCGATCATTGGTGGTTTCCCAACTTCTGTGCAGCTTTTTCCCCATTCTAAAAGGTTGAAATGCCTCTTCCAGTCACTGACAGTAAGAGTTTTAAGCTAAAATATGCTTGTGTTTTTGGCCCTGCCCACCACTGCAATGCAGGCCCTGAATTTGGCCCTTGTGCTGAAAGAGGTTTTGCAGCCCTGCCCTACAGCTCCCAGTTGTATATGGAGAGATCAATGATGGATCCATGGGACTGATGGTTGCCTACTTGGAGAAATTATAGTGAGGGCCTGGCCCTACACCCTAAGTGAACTTCGTGTCTGACCAGGGCTCTGTGATTTCACTGGCATGGTTGGTGGCCCATTTACAGCACTGGAAGGGAAAATACATATAGCTGTAGCAAATCAATATTGCTCCATTGACTCCAGTGAAACTGTACAGCAGCTGTGGATTTGATTGCTGTATGCTGTTATTTTCCACATTGATGCATTCAATGATATTCTAGAGAGTCGCATAGACTGCAAATCGTATTCTTCGTTGACTGTGGAGCTCATCATGTCATATTATCCTGAGAATTGCTCTGGAGGCATTTCTGTTTAAAATGTTCCCCGCCCTTTGCACAATGTTCCTATTTTCTTACACTGACCTTAATGGCACCTCCTTGAACAACTCTGAAATGGATCAATAACTCCACCATTATGACTGAAAGATGATGATCCCTTGTTAGAGATCAATCCTCACCTGAAGCAATAAACTGACTATTAAGAATATGAGCTCCTTTTTTTAGTTTTACATTTAAAAGGTGGTTTGGTAACCAGAAACACCACACTACAGTGTTCCTCAGCAAAGCCAATAGTGCTATTCCTCAAAGCAGATTTCAAGATGCCAACTGGAGCACACACACTTGGAATTAAGAGCGATCTATAAAGTATGTCATCTTTTTAAGGCCAAATTGGCTGCCAAAGAATCCCAGGAATTATCGTTTGGGGATATTGTAAAGTGCTAAGAACTCTGTTAGATATCCCTAACCCCACTCTCAAAACTACATCCTATGTTCATTCAACAGGCTTCCTCTTTATAGACAGATCTTCAATGGTGTGGGGGCAGGGTCAGCAGAAGACGCAACACCACCCTTCATTGCATGGAAGGAATAATGCCCAAAATAAGACGAATGTCTGTGCTTATATAGACAGCTCTAGGACTGGTAGTTTGGGAGAAAAAGACCCATGTGCTTGCCTATATGGCAGGCTCTGCCAAGAAATATAAGTCCTAAAATTCCAGCTGCAATTTCCTGTGCACAGCAGAGAAGTCAACATTAGGTGTGCAGAAGATTGGCATCAGGAGAGAGGAACAAGGACTATAACAATCCATTGAGTTAAAGCTGTGCTGCTGTGGCTATGATTTACATGTTTCAGAATCTATGTGAGTAAGTGAGCTAGGCCTCTGACCTCCAGGGCGCATAGAAGAACTGACATTAGATCCCAGTGAATGAGGAACAGGGTCTAAAGGGCATTTGTCACATGTATCATTCATACGCATTTGTGCCATGCTGCTATTTCTACCTATATTTATGTATTTATTTATTTTATTCTATTTATATACCGCCCCATAGCCAAAGCTCTCTGGGCGGTTTACAAAAATTAAAAACATTGAACATTAAAAACACCAATATACAAAATTTAAAACCATAAAGCATAAAAACAAGTTTAAATTACAATATCCTTCTGGGTCAAAGCACAACAACAGCACAAAACCCTCATCATATGCTGTTAAATGCCTGGGAGAAGAGGAAAGTCTTGACCTGGCGCCGGAAAGATAACAATGTTGGCGCCAGGTGAGCCTCGTCGGGGAGATCATTCCATAATTGGGGGGCCACCACTGAAAAGGTCCTCTCCATTGTTGCCACCCTCCGTGCTTCCCTCTGAGTAGGCAACCGGAGGAGGACCTTAGATGTAGATCGTAGTGAACGGGTAGGTTTGTGTCGGGAGAGGCGTTCCATCAGGTATTGTGGTCCTAAGCTGTGTAAGGCTTTATAGGTTAGAACCAGCACTTTGAATTGGGCTCGGAAACGTAGAGGCAGCCAATGCAAGCAGGCCAGAGTAGGTCTTATATGCTCGAACTTTCTAGTTCCTGTTATCACTCTGGCCACTGCATTTTGCACAAGCTGCAGCTTCTGAACCGTCTTCAAAGGCAGCCCCACATAGAGCGCATTGCAGTAATCCAATTTAGAGATTACCAGAGCAGAGACAACTGAAGCCAGGTTATTCCTGTCCAGATAGGGGCGTAGCTGGGCCACCAACCAAAGTTGGTAGAAAGCACTCTGTGCCACCGAGGCCACCTGAGCCTCAGAGATAGTTCTAGGAGAACCCCCAAGCTATGAACACGCTCCTTCAGGGGGAGTGCAACCCCATCCAGAACAGGTTGAACACCCTCCATCCGGTCAGCGGAACCACCCACTAACAGCATCTCAGTCTTGTCTGGATTGAGTTTCAGTTTGTTAGCCCTCATCCAGTCCATTCTTGCAGCCAGGCACTGGTTCAGCACATCCACAGCCTCACCTGCTGAAGATGAAAAGGAGAAATAGAGTTGTGTGTCATCAGCGTACTGATGACAACGCACTCCAAAACTCCGGATGACCGCTCCCAACGGTTTCATGTAGATGTTAAACAGCATGGGGGACAAGACTGACCCTTGTGGGACCCCATACTGAAGAATCCACAGGGCTGAGCAATGTCCCCCAAGCACCACCTTCTGGAGCCGCCCCACCAAGTAGGAGCGGAACCACTGCAATGCAGTGCCTCGCACTCCCAACTCAGCCAGTCGTCCCAGAAGGATACCATGGTCGATGGCATCGAAAGCCGCTGAAAAATCAAGGAGAATCAACAGAGTCACACTCCCCCTGTCTTTCTCCCGACATAGGTCATCATACAGGGCGACCAAGGCTGTTTCCATGCCAAAACCAGGCCTGAAGCCAGACTGAAACAAATCAGGCAGCTATAAACAAATCAGGCAGTTAGAAATGTAAACCAAAGCAACATATGGACAAGGAGCTTAACCAACAGGAACTAACGGATGCTAAGTACTTCTTAGAAAGTATATTAAGTAAATGTTGCTAGTGCTGTTATTCATGTAGGCAGAATGGATTCCTTAATACTGGCTCAGAAGAGTCTGAAGAAGCCAAATTGGTAAGCTTTTAATTCCATGTTGTAACCTATACTTTGGGTAGCAGATCGGCCTATGCTTAAAATTAACAGAATCAGGATGTATCCCACTGATATACACTGCTGTGTTCACACTAACTATAGTGAACAGTATTATGTGCACACTATAACCAAATAATATTTGTTTTTTTTGGGGGGGGGTTGCCTTTGCAAGAGACTTCATACATTCTTTCGATCATATTGGTGGAGGCAATTCTTTTTTGGCTGGCCTTCCTTAACCTAGTGCCCTCCAGATGTATTAGACCACAACTCTCATAATCCCTGATTAGCATGGCCATTGCAGATGGCCAATGAGCACTATTGCAGTTCTTGATGCATTGGAATCAGGTGACACAAGGCACCAATAAGATTTCATCTGCCCCTGTAATGCTGCTGGTTCTGGATGGCTCTGCAGCATGAGCAACTTGTCACTCAGGTGCAAACTGAGCTATCTTACCAGCCATTTACTTTCCTCCACACTAGCCCTGGAAGCGGAGCCATCTTTATCCAGGAGTTCTTTGTGAATTTGTTCATCAGCTGCTGGACGGCAGTCACTAGCAGTGCAAACAACACATGACTTTATTGCAAAGATTGTCGCAGCTGCCAAGGTTGAGTTGATGTGAATGGCAGAGATGTCAACCCCTCATTTTGCCTGCCTGAGAGAGTGGGAGACAGGGATATCTCCTCTATTGCCCCAGAATGCTGGTGGGCAGGAGCCCTCCTCTAAAATCCAAACAGCCAGAAGAGAGCTGCTATTCATATGATGGAAAGAATATATAAATCTATACCAAGATTACATGTGCGACATTGCATGTCTGTATATATGGAATCTATAAGTATAGTCATGTGTTCCTGTTATAAATCCATGTTTATGGTTATGTATTCTTGTCATATCTCTGTATTTTATGGTATCTCTAGAGGGGGAGATGGGTGTCTGGAAGAATGGTGGATTTACATATGTGTGATGATTGGCTGAGTGTGTGAAGTGGGGTGAAGTGAGTGTGCTATATAAACTGTACTGATAGGATAGGGTTTGGATTAGAGAGAGATTGGATGAGTTAGAGATTTGGAGAAGGTCTCTGATGACTGTAGTGATTGATTGAGAATGGTCTGGAGTATTGTGTATGAGAGAACATACATTAATAGAAACATTAAGTGTTACTTATTTACTATTCAACAACATTACTTTAATTAATAAACTTTATACTAGGGGTGTGCACGGACCCCCCGGATCGGATCGGGACCCGGATCGGGACCTCCAATTTTGTCCCGGACCAGTTCGGACAAAATCGGAGGCCCCCCGGACCGGATCGAGTCCGATCCCGACCCAAAAATCGTAAATTTTTGGATCGGCCGCCATTTTTTTCCCCATAGACTTGCATTGCAATGCAAGTCTATGAGGAAAAAATGGCGGCGGGTGGGTGAGGGGGGGCCTAACTCCCTCCCCCCCCGGGGCCGTCCGCTGTGGACGGCCCCGGCAGGTAAGCCCCCTCCCCCGCGCTCCCTACCCCCCCTGGGGCCGCCCGCTTCCATCCGCTGGCGCCCGCGGGCGCCAGCGGATAGAAGCGGACGGCTCCGGGGGGGGTAAGCCCCCTTCCCCGCCACTGCTTACCTTCTCGGCCCGTCCGCTCCCGTCCGGCGCCGGCGGCTACTACCAGCGGGCTCCGCGGCCTACTCTCGAGTAGCGCGCCGGGTGATGACATCACCCGGCGCGCCACCCTGGAGTAGGCCGCGGAGCCTGCTGGTAGTAGTAGGCGCCGGCGCCGGATGGGAGCCGCCGGGCCGGGAAGGTAAGGGCCCCCCTCCCCCCTCCGCGCGCCCCCTCCTCCCCTCCACGCACCCCCTGCTTACCTTCCCAGCCCGGCGGCTCCCGTCCGGCGCCGGCGCCTACTACTACCAGCAGGCTCCGCGGCCTGCTCTAGAGTAGCGCGCCGGGTGATGACATCACCCGGCGCGCCACCCTAGAGCAGGCCGCGGAGCCTGCTGGTAGTAGTAGGCGCCGGCGCCGGGACGGGAGCCGCCGGGACGGGAAGGTAAGGGCCCCCCTCCCCCCTCCGCGCGCCCCCTCCTCCCCTCCACGCACCCCCTGCTTACCTTCCCGGCCCGGCGGCTCCCGTCCGGCGCCGGCGCCTACTACTACCAGCAGGCTCCGCGGCCTGCTCTAGAGTAGCGCGCCGGGTGATGACATCACCCGGCGCGCCACCCTAGAGCAGGCCGCGGAGCCCGCTGGTAGTAGCTGCTAGTGCCGGACGGGAGCGGACGGGCCGAGAAGGTAAGCGCCCCCCTCCTCCCCCCCCCGCTGTGCCCTTTCATCAGCGGGCGCCCGCTGGCGCCCACCAATGGAAGCGGCGGTGGGCGCCAGTGGGCGCCCACCGATCCGCCGAACCGGTTCGGAGCCTTTTCGGACCGGTTCGGATTGGATCGGCCGATCCAGCTGCGGGATCGGAAATCGGATAATTTATCCGATTTCCCACTGGACCGGACTCGGATCGTGGATCGGGTCCGATCCAGTGCACATCCCTACTTTATACTTGTATATTTTTTCCTTGTTCTGTTCTATATTGTAATGTTTGTATTGTATAATGCTGATTGTGAAATTGGGCTAAAACCTATTTTAGGTTACCTCAAATAAAATTGAATCGAGAATTAATAAAGTTTTATTTGTTTATAGAAATCCTGTGCCTTCTGCTCTTGGCTATGTAAGGGGAAAGTAATAAAAGAAACAATACAGGTGAAAATATAAATAGGTGTGCCTCACAGCTCGAGAACAGAGTAAAGGTTTGGACCTGACCATTTAAGATCCTGGTGGCTGTGTGACTATGACTGATTTCGGACAACACATTAAGCAACCGGGGTGGGGTGGGGGGTGGAACAATTGTCAGTTGTGTTGCTTATTGTGTTGTGTGGAGGCCGCTCACAAACTACTGACGGTATGCTATTCCGCTCAAATAAGCAACGGAGAGAAACAACTGGCTTACAAGTTGTTTAGCTCGAAGCCAGTTGTTTAAAGTGTTGTGTGGAGGGGTGAGTGGGTTAATGGCGTGTGGTGAGTGGGTTAAAACACAAGCCCATTTAGGCAGGCGGCAAGAGCGACCAAAATGGCGGCTGCCACTCTGCTACAACTGGCGCAACTTGCAGAGGCTGCTGGGATAGCACTGAGAGGACCGAGGGAAGAGGGAGGGTGGGGAGAGGGGCATGGGCTGTGTCAGTCAAATGCCGGGTTGACTATTAGTCCACTCAATGCCAGCCCCAACCACTAGGGTGGCGAGATAAAATCCAGGTCAGGGCTCATGCAACTTTAATAGTTGTAGAGAAAAGGGAATTTCAGGCAGTGTCATTTGTATGCAATTAGTTCCTGGTGAAATTCCCTCTTCATCACAACAGTTAAAGTTGCAGGGGCCCTGCCTTCTTTTGTATATGGTCACTCTAGTATAGTGCATGCACCTTTAACTGTTGTGATGAAGAGGGAATTTCACCAGGAATTAATTGCATACAAATGACACTGGCTGAAATTCCCTTTTCTCTACAACTGTTAAAGTTACATGAGCCCTGACCTGGATTTTATCTGGTCAGCCTACCAACCAACCACAGTTGTGTAGGAATATGCTGTGTGGGGAGTACCCACAAAATAACCAACTGTGAGTTGGCCACACAACCCACCATTGACTAAGTGTTGTCCGAAACCAGCCTGTGTGTGGGCAAGGTGTTTCTTGCTGAGGTGAGAAAGGCCTTAGAGTGGCTACTGAAAAGGCCCTCTCTTGAGTTGCTGCGAAACGCACCTCTGAAGGAGGTGGTCACAGAAAAAGGAACTCTCCAGAAGATCTTAGGCTTGTACGGGAGCTGGTGGCCTTTTAGGTAGCATGATCCCAAGCCATATAGTCAAAACCAACACTTTGAAGTCTGCCTCTAAACAGACCAATAGACTTTTTGTCTTCTCTTCTCCTGAGAAATATTGATCTCATTTTTATATCAAATACATCATCAAGTATTTGGTTATTTTTTAAAATTCAATATCTATTGAATATTCAATGTCAAAACTTGCAGAGATTACACCTGAAATAACCAGGGAGAACAATTTATTTCAATTCTATGGTTATAATCCTATGCACACTTACCTAGGAGCAACTTCCATTGACTTCTAGAGGACTTATTTTTAAGCAACCATTTACAGATAGGTATGCAATGAAGCTTATGCATGTATGAAATAGGCCAAAAAAATCCCCTGCTAGACTAGATAAATTATTCAATACAATATTGTAATATGCTCTATGTATAGTATCATTGTGATGGGTTTTGTGAAGGAAATTGGTGAAAATTAGTGGACTGAGTCTCTTCCAATGAAAATTGTTGTAATAACACTGCAGATTTAGTACAGATTTTTATATTTCCAGAACCAATAAATATTTGTCATGTTTCACTTTCTCTCACAGGGGCATTATCAGCACAGCTGTAACAATTAGTAGGACGTTGTCCCATGGAATTCAGTCAGACTTCCAAGAAAACATGTTTCCTACCAGACAGTTAAGTGTGAATTCTGGCTTCTTCAGTTCATCCCAAAAATGAAGCGGTCAGCAGACATATGACATCTTGTTATACAGAGATTCAGGTGTGTTCTCTGGCTTCCACTAAGAACAGACACAGCTTCTTACTAGGGGTGTGCACTGGATCGGTCCGATCCATGATCCGGATCCGATCCAGGGGAAATTGGATACAATTATCTGATTTCCGATCTCACCGCTGGATCGTTCGATCCAATCCGATCTGATCTGGAAAGGTCCCGATCCAGATCGGATGGATCGGAGGATCGGCAGGCGCCTGCTGGCGCCCGCCACCGCTTCCATTGGCGGGCACCAGCGGGCGCCTGCCGATGGAAGCGGACAGCGGGGGGGGGGCTTCCTTGGCGGGGCTGTCCCCCGAAGGTAAGCAGGGGGGAGGGGGGAGGGGGGCCCGTGGCCTGCTTACCTTCGGTGGCCGTCCGCTCCCGTCCGCCGCTGGCCACTACTGTGAGCAGGCTTCGCAGCCTGCCCCTAGGTCGCACACCAGGTGATGACATCACCTGGCGTGCTACTCAGGGGCAGGCCGCAAAGCCTGCTCACAGTAGCAACCAGCGGCGGATGGGAGCAGACGGCCACCGAAGGTAAACAAGGGGAGGGGGGAGGCGGGGAGGGGGCCCCGCAGCATGCTTACCTTCCATGGCCGTCCGCTCCCATCCGCCGCTGGCCGCTACTGCAAGCAGGCTTTGCGGCCTGCCACTAGGTAGCGCGCCAGGTGATAACATCACCTGGTGTGCTACTCAGGAGCAGGCCGCGAAGCCTGCTCGCAGTAGCGGCCAGCGGCGGACGGGAGTAGACTGCCATGGAAGGTAAGTAGGAGGAGGGGGAGGGGGCTTACCCCCCCGGGGCCGTCCGCTTCCATCCGCTGGCGCCCGCGGGCACCAGCGGATGGAAGCGGACGGCAAGGAGTAGGGATGTGTACTGACCCCCCGGATCGGATCGGATAGCGGATCGGAATCGGACCTGGGGGGTCGGATCGGATCGGAGAGTGATCGGATCGGACCCGATCCCGATCCGCGGATCGGATGTCCCGATCCGGATCGGACGCCATTTTGAATGCTTTTTCCCATAGCAAAGTATTGTTTTACAAAAACGCCTATAACTTTTTCATTTTTAATGATAGAAGGATGAAACTTGGGCACATTGTAGACTGGTTAGGGATAGGTATCTGTGAGAAATTTCAGAAAGATTGGTGCATGCAGTTTGTGGCAATTAATTTTTTAATAAATAACCAGGAATGCCTATAACTTTGTCATTTTTAAAGTTACACACATGAAACTTTGCCACATTGTAGGTGGTACCTTGGGACCCACGTGTGTGAAATTCCAGAACGGTGGGTGCTTGCCTGGTGTGGCAATGAATTTTTGAAAAATGGGTAATAGTGGGGTAAATACAGTTATGCCTCCCATTTTTTTATTTTTAAAGATACAAACAGGACACTTCGGCACATTACAGGGAACACTTGGCTTGATATCTGTGTGAAATTTCAGAAAGCTAGGTCCAGGCATGTGGTGGCAATGAATTTTTGAAACAATGAGGGAAGAAACACCTATAACTTTGTCATTTTTAAAGTTACACACATGAAACTTTGCCACATTGTAGGTGGTACCTTGGGACCCACGTGTGTGAAATTCCAGAACCATGGGTGCTTGCCTGCCTGGTGTGGCAATGAATGTTTAAAACAATGAGGGAAGAAACACTTATTCATTTGTAAAGTGATTGTAAATGGCGTTAGGGACCCATACATTTACTTGACAAGAGAGGTGTTGGTTGCATGGCATGCAGTCTGCCAAGTGCACTTAGAGTACTAGCTATTCAGATCCTACTCTGGAAGGGATCTTGCAGGAAAAAGAAGTGATTTTTCTTTTCTTTGGCCAACATGAACGCATATGTAGTACGTAATTCAAAACCAGAAGGCTGCTTTGATGTAGAGCAAATCCAGTAAGCAATACATGGTCTCTTGTAGCACCCTAGTATTTCTCCTTCCACAGCAGAATCTGGAAGGCAGCAACAGCAGGCAGGCTGGAAGGCAGGCAGGCAGACATTCAAAGTCCAACGGTGGAGACTCAATGGGGCCCTCCTTGAGGGAAGACCCCACGTCCCAAGGCTTAAGCGAGGCGAGTGACTGGTCCGCATCGAAGGACGGTTGTGCATGCACCAGGCAGAAACACAAGAGAAGGAGGCACAGCAGCTGGAAGGCAGGCAGGCAGGCAGGTAGGCAGGCATTCAAATGGTCCGCAACGCAGGACGGTTGTGCAAGCACCAGGCAGACACAGAAGGAGGCACAGCAGCTGGAAGGCAGGCAGGCAGGCAGGCAGACAGGCAGACAGACATTCAAAGTCCAACGGTGGAGACTCAATGGGGCCCTCCTTGAGGGAAGACCCCACGTCCCAAGGCTTAAGCGAGGCGAGTGACTGGTCCGCATCGAAGGACGGTTGTGCATGCACCAGGCAGAAACACAAGAGAAGGAGGCACAGCAGCTGGAAGGCAGGCAGGCAGGTAGGCAGGCATTCAAATGGTCCGCAACGCAGGACGGTTGTGCAAGCACCAGGCAGAAACAGAAGGAGGCACAGCAGCTGGAAGGCAGGCAGGCAGGCAGGCAGACAGGCAGGCAGACATTCAAAGTCCAATGACTCAATGGGGCCCTCCTTGAGGGAAGACCCCACGTCCCAAGGCTTAAGCGAGGCGAGTGACTGGTCCGCATCGAAGGACGGTTGTGCATACACCAGGCAGAAACACAAGAGAAGGAGGCACAGCAGCTGGAAGGCAGGCAGGCAGGCAGGCATTCAAATGGTCCGCAACCAGGATGGTTGTGCAAGCACCAGGCAGACACAGAAGGAGGCACAGCAGCTGGAAGGCAGGCAGGCAGGCAGACAGGCAGGCAGACATTCAAAGTCCAACGACTCAATGGGGCCCTCCTTGAGGGAAGACCCCACGTCCCAAGGCTTAAGCGAGGCGAATGACTGGTCCGCATCGAAGAACGGTTGTGCATGCACCAGGCAGAAACACAAGAGAAGGAGGCACAGCAGCTGGAAGGCAGGCAGGCAGGCAGGCAGGCAGGCATTCAAATGGTCCGCAACGCAGGACGGTTGTGCAAGCACCAGGCAGACACAGACGGAGGCACAGCAGCTGGAAGGCAGGCAGGCAGGCAGGCAGGCAGACAGGCAGGCAGACATTCAAAGTCCAACGACTCAATGGGGCCCTCCTTGAGGGAAGACCCCATGTCCCAAGGCTTAAGCGAGGCGAGTGACTGGTCCGCATCGAAGGACGGTTGTGCATGCACCAGGCAGAAACACAAGGGAAGGAGGCACAGCAGCTGGAAGGCAGGCAGGCAGGCAGGCAGGCAGGCAGGCAGGCAGGCAGGCATTCAAATGGTCCGCAACACAGGACGGTTGTGCAAGCACCAGGCAGACACAGAAGGAGGCACAGCAGCTGGAAGGCAGGCAGGCAGGCAGGCAGACATTCAAAGTCCAACGACTCAATGGGGCCCTCCTTGAGGGAAGACCCCACGTCCCAAGGCTTAAGCGAGGCGAGTGACTGGTCCGCATCGAAGGACAGTTGTGCATGCACCAGGCAGAAACACAAGAGAAGGAGGCACAGCAGCTGGAAGGCAGGCAGGCAGGCATTTAATTGGCAAAGTCTCTCCTTTCCCGGGCACTGTGGCAGTGAGAGTTCCATAGGCTGCAAAAGAAGAGGAGGGGGAAAATGAATATTAGATGAATACTTTTATACTGCAAAAGAAGAAAGGAAAATAAAGATTTGTATTAATAAATGCAAGGCCTAGTCTCCCACCGGCACACCTTTCTTGTTTGTGACTCAATCCTCCTTCTCCTACTTCACCCCTCCCTTTCTAAATCACTCTTTTGAGCCCATTGTTAGAGTGATTGGCTATCCTTTTGTGTCTGGCTGGACACAGCTTACCGGAGCATTAGAGAATCACCATTTGTTTTGTCCTTGGGTTATTCATTCACTCCTACTATTACTCTAGTCCTAATAGCACCCTACTTTAGGCTGACCAGATCAAATCCAGGTCAGGGCTCCTAACTTTAACAGTTGTAGAGAAAAGGGGATTTTCAGCCAGTGTCATTTTGTATGCAATTAGTTCCTGCTGAGATTCCCTCTTCATCAAAACAGTTAAAGGTGCAGGGTCCCTGCCTTCTTTTCTATATGGGCACTCTGCCTGCACTCTTACCTGAGTCGTGCGGGCA
The DNA here is from genome assembly GCA_029215795.1 of Anniella stebbinsi. Lineage (NCBI taxonomy): Eukaryota > Metazoa > Chordata > Lepidosauria > Squamata > Anniellidae > Anniella > Anniella stebbinsi. Next base: position 98,781,651 of record JARDYH010000003.1, read on the forward strand.
ATGTGAATCGATGGGCCACCTCCATGCGGCCGTGGCTGGGGCAGATGGGCAGTCTGGATTCACGGGTCTGCTGCACGCAGTGGCGAAGAGTTCCATAGGCTGCAAAAGAAGAAGGGGGAAAAAAGAATGAACATGAGATAAATGATACCTTTCCACCACTGGCTCCCTCCCACCCAGGACTGGCATCTGCCCGGTCCTGAGTGCCCACGCCCCAGTAGGCACACGGGGCTGCCTGCTTGCTTACTCGTACGTAAGCTCTCTGACAGGCTCTTACCTGAGTCGTGCGGGCGACGTGAATCGATGGGCCACCTCCATGTGGCCGTGGCTGGGGCAGATGGGCAGTCTGGATTCACGGGTCTGCTGCGCGCAGTGGCGAAGAGTTCCATAGGCTGCAAAAGAAGAAGGGGGGAAAAAAGAATGAATATGAGATAAATGATACTTTTCCACCATTGGCTCCCTCCCACCCAGGACTAGCATCTGCCCAGTCCTGAGTGCCCACGCCCAACCGTCACACACACAGAGCTGGAAGCTGACTCGGAAGTAAGCTTTCCGACTGCGACTGCCCCACTTCTGGACACTCAAGTGTCCCTGCAGTGACTGCACACACTTACCTTAGTCGTGAGGCCGCTGTGGATCGGAGGACCACGTCCAGTTGTGCCCTTCCAGGCAAAGGCAGAGTTTGGCACAGCTCCCTCCAGACAAAGGCATTAGTGTGGCACAGCTCCCTCCAGGCAAAGTCCCAGTGGCAGAGGCAAAGTCCCAGTGGCAGAGGCAAAGTCCCAGTGGCAGAGGCAAAGTCCCAGTGGCAGAGGCAAAGTCCCACTGGCAGAGGCAAAGTCCCACTGGCAGAGGCAAAGTCCCAGTGGCAGAGGCAAAGTCCCAGTGGCAGAGGCGAAGTCCCACTGGCAGAGGCAAAGTCCCAGTGGCAGAGGCAAAGTCCCACTGGCAGAGGCAAAGTCCCAGTGGCAGAGGCAAAGTCCCAGTGGCAGAGGCAAAGTCACAGCTGCATGGGCACCTCCAGGCAGGCAGGCAGGCAGGCAGAGGCGGGCATAATGCCAGGCGCTTGCACATTGCACAAGTAAGCAATAGAACCGTGAGACCAGCCCACGCATTCCGGCTACTTCACAATGGCGGCAACCTAGGAGGTGGGCAGGCAGGCAGGCAGGCGGACAGGCAGGCGGGCAGAGGCGGGCATAATGCCAGGCGCTTGCACATTGCACAAGTAAGCAATAGAACCGTGAGACCAGCCCACGCATTCCGGCTACTTCACAATGGCGGCAACCTAGGAGGTGGGCAGGCAGGCAGGCAGGCGGGCAGGCAGGCGGGCAAGCAGGCAGGCAGAGACAGGCATAATGCCAGGCGCTTGTACATTGCACAAGTAAGCAATACACCGTGAGACCAGCCCACGCATTCCGGCTACTTCACAATGGCGGCAACCTAGGAGGTGGGCAGGCAGGCAGGCAGGCAGGCGGGCAGGCAGGCGGGCAGGCAGGCGGGCAGAGGCGGGCATAATGCCAGGCGCTTGCACATTGCACAAGTAAGCAATAGAACCGTGAGACCAGCCCACGCATTCCGGCTACTTCACAATGGCAGCAACCTAGGAGGTGGGCAGGCAGGCGAGCAGGCAGGCGGGCAGGCAGGCAGGCAGAGGCGGGCATAATGCCAGGCGCTTGCACATTGCACAAGTAAGCAATAGAACCGTGAGACCAGCCCACGCATTCCGGCTACTTCACAATGGCGGCAACCTAGGAGGTGGGCAGGCAGGCAGGCAGGCGGGCAGGCAGGCGGGCAGAGGCGGGCATAATGCCAGGCACTTGCACATTGCACAAGTAAGCAATAGAACCGTGAGACCAGCCCACGCATTCCAGCTACTTCACAATGGCGGCAACCTAGGAGGTGGGCAGGCAGGCGGGCAGGCAGGCGGGCAGAGGCGGGCATAATGCCAGGCGCTTGCACATTGCACAAGTAAGCAATAGAACCGTGAGACCAGCCCACGCATTCCAGCTACTTCACAATGGCGGCAACCTAGGAGGTGGGCAGGCAGGCGGGCAGGCAGGCAGGCAGAGGCGGGCATAATGCCAGGCGCTTGCACATTGCACAAGTAAGCAATAGAACCGTGAGACCAGCCCACGCATTCCAGCTACTTCACAATGGCGGCAACCTAGGAGGTGGGCAGGCAGGCGGGCAGGCAGGCGGGCAGAGGCGGGCATAATGCCAGGCGCTTGCACATTGCACAAGTAAGCAATAGAACCGTGAGACCAGCCCACGCATTCCAGCTACTTCACAATGGCGGCAACCTAGGAGGTGGGCAGGCAGGCGGGCAGGCAGGCGGGCAGAGGCGGGCATAATGCCAGGCGCTTGCACATTGCACAAGTAAGCAATAGAACCGTGAGACCAGCCCACGCATTCCGGCTACTTCACAATGACGGCAACCTAGCAGGTGGGCAGGCAGGCAGGCAGTTTTTTCAATCATATAGCCAAAATAAACACAACACACAGTGACAGCCCTGCAAGGCTGCCGCATAGGTACAAAAGACACAGTCAGAAACAGTGTAGGATGCTGCTTTGTCATCCACTCAATGTAGGAGCCTGGAAGAGGAATCCTATCGCGTCCTTCGTTCATAGTCAGAGAGGTGCATGCGTTCCTTGGCAATAAAATTAAGCCTTCTTCTTATCCAAAGTTCTCATGAGCCTCTGACGTGGTCTTTTACAAGAAGAAACACCCATGGAAGTGTGGGACCTTACAGAAGGCCTGGAGGGAGCCATCGGAGTCCAATTTCAGAGGCACACATGCAAGCACATTGGTTCAAGTCAAACAACATAGAATGTGTGAGATGCTTGTGCATCCCCTCAATATAAGAGGCTAGGAGAAGAAACTAGATCCCTTCGGGATCCATCGTTCAGAGTTGAGTTACTGAGCTGTAAACAACACAGCCAGTAAATTAAAGTAAATAAAATTAATTAACCAAAAATAAGAATTAAAAAATCAAGGGCCTGCCGGAGCCTGCCCAAAGGTGTGGGATGGATGGGGGGTGCCTGCCAATTACTCCCCCGAGGGCATGAGGGTGGGGTATCCCAGCAGGGGCAGATTGACCTTGAGGAAGACCATGGAAAACACCCGCTCGCTTGGAACGCTGGACGGTGGGCAGCTGATTCTGTCCATGGCCACCCGCGCCAGATCAGGCCACATCTGGCGCCGAGATGACCAGTAGGCCAGGGGTTCAATGGAGCCGTCCTCCATCTGCTCCGCCAGGTAACGCTGCACTGCTGCTGCAGCGTCATCCTGGCGGCGGCTGGGTTGAGTGCCTCTATGCCCAACCGCAGCCTGCAAAGCCTTTGCCCAAAACCCCTGGCCTGTCCCCCTGCTGGGTGTGGTGGTGCTGCTGCTGCCGCTGCTGGTGGTGCTCAGCGGACTTAGCGCCTGGGTTTCGGTGGGCTCCTCCTCTGCCTGCCCAATCCTGGCTTCCCGGGCCGCCCGAACGTCCGCCACCAGCATTTCCACCCAACCTGCCCGGGAAGTCTGCCCACATAACCCATCCTTGATGCGCGGGTCGCACATGGTGGCCAACATGTACTGCCTCTCATTGTAGAGAGGCTGGACCCGGCGGGATAGGCCTTCCCTCAGCCTCATCACCACTTCCCGCACCTCTGGCAGGAAGCGCCTGCCGGTGACGGGATCCCCGGCCTCCAGAAACTCGCCCATCTGATTCTGGAGATGCCTGGCCACGGGGATCACCTGGCTGAGAAGGGCAGTGCTGCTGCTCAGGGTCTCGGTGGCCTCAAGGAATGGCTTGAGGACCACCAGAAGCTGGGACATGGCCTCCCACTGCTGCCTGGAGAGTGGGGCCTGGATGCCAATGTCCCAGACCCTGAACATCTCGTGGACAACACGCTGTTGCTCCACCATACGCTCGAGCATGTGGTAGGTGGAGTTCCAACGTGTTGCCATGTCCTGCACTAGCCGGTGCTGCGGAAGTCCCAGCTCCTGCTGCTTCTCCCTCAGCAACCGACTGCCCTTCACGCTGTGGTGGAAATGCCCAGCCACCTTCCTGCAGCTCTCTAGGAGATTACGGATTTGGGGAGGGAGAGGGGCCTTGCTGCCTCCAAGGCCATCCCTCATGACCAGGTTGAAGACGTGCACGATGCAGCGGATGCCTTCAAATCCGCCATCGAGCACCGCCTTCTCCATGTTGGCTCCCCTGTCCATGACCATGTAACCGCGGGTGTGCTGGTGCCCGCCCAGCCACCCTGCCACCATGCGGTTCATGGCCTCCGTAATCTCCTCCGCCGTGTGGGACTGGTCCATGACTGCGGTATGAAGGAGGGCCCAGCGGCAGCCCTCCTTCCCGGTCCCAGAAGTCCTGGGTGCTTCCTGCCCTGAGGCTCCCCATCAGTGAGCCGTCAGGGACAGGTAAGCGTGCACTCCTCCTTCGCTGGACCAGATGTCCGAAGTGAAGTGCACCTTCTGTGCCTCTGCCTGGCACAGACGACCCAGAACTAACTCCCTGCATGCCCGGTACAGGGAGGGCACCACACGCCTGCTCAGGGTGGTGCGACACAGCGGCTTGTAGTATGGAACCACAAGAGCCATCAGCCTCTTGAAGCCTGCGTTCTCGACGAGGCTGAATGGCTGGTCATCCAACGCCACCATCTCATCGATGCAATTGGTGATCTGGTTGGGCACTGGAAAACGCCACCTTGTGGCTCCATACTTCCCCCACCCCATGTCTTCCATGGTGGCCTGGTGAAGCCTCTTGGGGATGGGAGGTCGAGAGCTGGCAGAAGTTGCAGGAGCCTTCTGCTTGCCCTTGCCGCTAGCACCAGTCTGCTGCGAGGTGCCCGCCTCGGTCCCAAGCAAAACAGACTGGTGGTGCCTCTGCATGTGGCGGCTGAGGTTCGTGGTGGTGAAGTGGCCTGGCATTTTTCCCCTGCTCACTGACATCTTGCAGTGGCAACAGACAGCAAAGCGGGAATCCACTGCCACCTCAAAGTGGTCCCACACCTTGCTTGCCTGTCGCTTCTGGGGTGACACAGATGGCCTGCCGGCGCCTTCGCTCTGTGGTGTCACCTCAGGAGCAAGGGAATGAGTGGAAGAGAGGACGGATTGTGGAGAGTAAGTCTCTGGTGCTGCCTGCTCTTCCTCTTGCCCCACATCAGAGTCCTCCTTCTCACTCTGAACCTCGCTGACTCCCACAAGATCTGGGAAAAGTTCAGTCAGCGGGTTCACAGGCTCACCCACCGAAGAAGGAGCTGCCAATAGTCCTTCACGCCCACTGCTGCTCCCAGCACCTGCCTCATGTTGCTGAAAGAGTGCCCTGCAGGCACCACTTTGAGTTGCCTCTGCCTGCTTCTGCTGCCCCAGTGGAGAACGCCTCAGTTTAACTGGGGGTGTGGATGAAGGCTGCCTGCTGCTGGTCCCAGCAGCAGCAGCAGCAGCAGCGGCGCCACGCCCAGAGTGGCCTCTCCCAAATGCTGCCTTAGGAGCACCCCCCCTTTGAGTGACATGCTTCATTTTATTTTTTATTATTATTTATTTTTATTATTGTACAAGTGTGTGCTTTGCTGACTTTTTTTGTGTTTGTAGCAGCAGGCTACACAGCCCAGCAACACACACTCACTCACAAGCAAGCACACAGAGAGAGAGAGAGAGAGAGAGAGAGAGAGGATAGAAATATTTTATTATTATTTTTTGGGGTTTTTTTCAGAAAGAGAAAGAAGAACAAACACACTCACTCCAAAGACAAACTGAACTAACAGACAAACAAACGTGCTATCTACTACAATAGAAAAAGGAAAGGCAAGAGAGAGAACAAGAAAAGCTGAAGAAAATAGATCAGAAACTCCAAAACACCTCCAAATTCAATACAGTCTCTCCAACAGCTCCAGGCAAACAAACACTCCAATCTCCTCCTCGTTCAACCCACAAAGAGCCAGAAGGGCAGGGCTGAGAGAATATAGACAAGGTGCCCTCCTCCAGCATTGCAATTGGAGGCTGAAAAAAGTCTTCACAGGATTGGGTGATTCAGTCATGTATTCTAAAGCACAATTGGTGGATCAAGCTGTCAAACACACACACACAAACACAGCCTCCCCCTCCCCTTCCTGAACGTTTTAAAATAATAAAGTTTAACCTTTGTTTCCCACTAAAGTATTGCACCAAAGTTTCTGAAATTTTCAGCGTATGAGGAGCCATACGTTCTCTGCGGTGTGTGCGAGTTACAGCTTTGTAGCTCTTAAAACAAACACATAAATCCCATGTAAAATGCCATGAATAAACCTTTGTTTCCCACTAAAGTATTGCACCAAAGTTTCTGAAATTTTCAGCGTATGAGGAGCCATACGTTCTCTGTCATGTGTGTGAGTTACAGCTTTGTAGCTCTTAAAACAAACAAATAAATCCCATGTGAAATGCCATGAATAAACCTTCGTTTCCCACTAAAATATTGCACCTAGCTTTCTGAAATTTCACACAGATATCAAGCCAAGTGTTCCCTGTAATGTGCCAAAGTTTCCTGTTTGTATCTTTAAAAATAAAAAAATGGGAGGCAAAACTGTATTTTACCCCACTACTACCCATTTTTCAAAAATTCATTGCCACCACATGCCTGGACCTAGCTTTCTGAAATTTCACACAGATATCAAGCCAAGTGTTCCCTATAATGTGCCGAAGTGTCCTGTTTGTATCTTTAAAAATAAAAAAAATGGGAGGCATAACTGTATTTACCCCACTACTACCCATTTTTCAAAAATTCATTGCCACACCAGGCAAGCACCCACGGTTCTGGACTTTCACACACGTGGGTCCCAAGGTACCACCTACAATGTGGCAAAGTGTCATGTGTGTAACTTTAAAAATGACAAAGTTATAGGCATTCCTGGTTATTTATTAAAAAATTAATTGCCACAAACTGCATGCACTAATCTTTCTGAAATTTCTCACAGATACCTATCCCTAACCAGTCTACAATGTGCCCAAGTTTCATTCTTCTATCTTTAAAAATGAAAAAGTTATAGGCATTTTTGTAAAACAACAATACTTTGCTATGGGAAAAAGCATTCAAAATGGCGTCCGATCCGCCGATCCGATCGGGATCGGACCTCGGTGGATTGGATCAGATCGGAGGGTGTATCGGATCGTATCGTATCAGATCGGATTTTCCGATTTTTGGGGCGGATCGAATTCGGGTCGTGGATCGGATCCGATCCGATGCACACCCCTAGTAAGGAGTGCGGGGGTGGGGGCTTACCTGCTGGGGCCGTCCACGGCGGATGGCCCCAGGGGGGAAGGAGGGAGTTAGGCCCCCCTCACCCACCCGCCACCATTTTTTCCTCATAGACTTGCATTGGGGGAAAGCTTTCTTTCCCCCAATGCAAGTCTATGGGGGGGGGGGGGGGAATGGCGGCCGATCCAAAAATCGGATGTCTGATTTTTGGATCGGGATTGGACCCAATCCGGTCCGGGGGGTCCGTGCACACCCTTACTTCTTACACATGGATTTTAAGTGTTTATTTTAGAGCACAGTTGAGGCCACCAGCCTCTAACTTAACAACATCATAAACAGCAGGAGTTCTTCTTTCCACATTGCCTCTGGGGGGTAGATGGCCCACCTACAAATATTAATTGTTCACTCGCCAAAGAGCTGTTGCCTGCATTTTTCCAGACATCTGAGAAAATCTTCACAGCCTGGCGCTATCCAGCCAGAATTAAGGACATCCCCATTAATTTCACTGAGATACAGTTAAGGATGTTCTGAGTTCTTCCACTTGAAATCAATGGATTTAAAAGGACTTAATTTGGCTACATCATGCTCCTAAACCAGCATTCCCCAGACTTGTGCCCTCCAGATGTTTTGGACTTCAACTCTGAAGCCAGCATGGCCAGTGCTCAGAGATGGTGGGAGGGCACCAGTTGGAGAAGTCTGCCCTAAATTTCTTCCCCCAAACCTTTCAAAGTAAGGGAAAGTCTGATGTGATATGAAAGCTGGCATCATGTGTTTGAAGCACACAGATAGGTATTTTCTCACTTGCTCTGTAAAAAATCAGGGCAGCTACTACAAGTTTAACCACACTGTCATTGGCTTTCTGGTCAAAGAGGTCTCTGCTGAAAATGCAGCACAACTTCACTCTTGGAAAGGTTGTAAAAATACGTATAATTCCTTTTTACATCAGGATCTCAATTCCTGAAAGAGGAAGAGTTTATCTCAAGAGTGCCACCTTCTGGTATATGGTAGAAGATAATGGCTGCATTCGGACAACACATTAAGCAATGGGGGGGACAATAATCAGTTGTGTTGCTTATTGTGTTGTGTGGAGGGTAACACGCCGCTCACAAACTACTGACAGTATGCTATTCCGCCCAAATAAGCAACTGAGAGAAACAACTGGCTTGCAAGTTGTTTAGCTCGAAGCCATTTGTTTAAAGTGTTGTGTGGAGGGGTGAGTGTGTTAATGGCGTGTGGGGAGTGGGTTAAAACACAAGCCCATAGAGGCAAGTGGCAAGAGTGACCAAAGCGGCGTCTGCCACTCTGCTACAACTAGGGCAACTTGCAGAGGCTGCTGGGTTAGAACTGGGAGGACTGAGGGTGGAAGGAGGGTGGGGAGAGGGGCGTGGGCTGTGTCAGTCAAATGCCGGGTTGACTATTAGTCCACTCAACGCCAGCCCCACAGTTGTGTAGGAATATGTTGTGTGGGGAGTAGTTGTGTGGCTACTCAACCCACCATAGACTAATGTGTTGTCTGAATGCAGCCATTGTTAAACAGCCCACTCCCTACACACACACACACACACACACACACACACACACACAAGACACAATCACCTTTGAAGTATTCTATCTACTATTATAGCCAGCAGTGTGATGATGATAATAATAATAATAATAATAATAATAATAATAATATTTATTTGTAGCCCGCCTCTCCCTTCGGATCGAGGCGGGGAACAGCAACAATATAAAACATAAAAATCACAACAGTTAAAATTTTAAAAACAAGAGAAAAATACAACATTAAAAACATCTTAAAATTCATCTGGATAGGCCTGTCGGAAGAGGACAGTCTTCATGACTCTCTTAAGTTCTTGAAGACTGTCAATTTGTCTAACCTCCTCCGACAGACCATTCCATAGTCTGGGAGCGATGGAAGAGAAGGTCCTCTGGGTAACACTCGCCAGCCTAATTCTGGCTGGCTTGAGTAAATTCCTTTGTCATGATGTCACCAACTCTGCTATCACTTGCCTTAGGGAATGTAATATTTTTTTCATTCTAGTCCCTCTGTCTAGCACACATTTCACTCCATCACTACCAATGTCACAAAAGAAATATTTTACTGAGGGCTTTTACTGAACTTGTAGCCCAGACAATTTTGATCTCTGGAATATTAACAACCATCTCAGTTTGCTTCTTATAGGTGTACCATGGTCTGAATAGTGGCTGTTTAGTAACAACCTACAAAATAGATAAAACGGCCGTGTAATCTTGGTGGAACCAGTTCTTGGTTGTGCATGTCAGTGACAAGCTCAGCTACAAGTTAAGTCCAGTTACATGCTAAGTCCAAACAAAAAGTGCAACCCTATGCTTGGATTGACTTTACCTCTACTTTAACAAGCCAGGGAGAGCGCAGGAAGCAGCATATGACAGGAAGGCATGTCACTACGTTTGACTGAACTTTGATTAGTAGAGGCTCTGTCCTTTCTGGGTGCGCAACCAATTAGGAAACTGGAGCGGGGAGTGTTTCCTTTTGCTGCTCCTGTGCCCTCATTGGCCAAGCCCTCCAAAAGAGATGAATTCAATTTTGGAGATGCTTTGGGGGGGGGGCACATTCCAGTAGGGGTGGGGGCAGAAGGCAAAAAGGGGCAAAGCCAAACATACCAACATAGATTAGTGTAAAGCTCTTTCTACCATAACTCAAAGTCAAACTGAATGTTCTTGCAATCACACATGGCTGAAGGGGAAGTTCTAAAAGCCCGTTCTTGCTTACAGTAGCATGAGGCTCTTTGCCTAGAGGCTTTCAGCCAGGCAGCAGCTCCTGTGCCATGTCACCTGGTCTCCCGGGCTTTCCAGAAAGGGTGACCATATTTTGGAAACCAAAAAGGAGGACAACATGTTCCATCCCCAAGGGGGCATGCCCACCAACATGTCTGACCCCAAGGGGCATGTTCAGCACCCTGAACATAGCCTTGGTCACATGTCTGATTTTACAGCACACAATTAAGACAAATCTGTTCTACATAACATCTTAATGTTAAAATCACTAAAATAACAAGTGAGCTATCCAATGTATCTGAAATTAACTTCACTCACTCCTATTCTTGTAGCTTTTGCTGTACTTTGTTATTATACTCTGTGTGATACATTCTCCCCTTCCCTCACATATGTTTTCTGATTGTATCCTCACTCCGCTGCAAGCTGTTGCTTAACAGGGCTTGCTGCCGGCTGGCTGGCTTTTTTATTTTTAAAGTTTAATTTTTTAAAAAAAACTTATGTATGGTTGTCACACATTTCTCTACTCTAACATTATGGTGAGTGTTGTGGGTGGCAGACACTACTTTGCCCATTTGTTCTTCTCACTTATATACATCAGCTTCTCAAGGCTTTTGCGTTGGCACCACTTTTCACATCCAGACTTTGAACTCCTGTCTACATTCTGCACTAACAAGTGACTCTGAGACCTTCTTTCTAATGCCCTGCATTGCATGCCAGCACCATGGGGCTAAGTTACAACAGGTCTCTCTGGGTTGTCTGTGCAGCCTTTGCTGTTTCTCAAAGACCTCCATCACACCTAATCCCACCCCCTGGTTTACCTCCTCATTTTTTTACCTCTGAGGCAAAAGCATGTCAAGCTTATGATCCCTTTCACCTGAATAGCTGCTCTCTCGCGCCTTCACTCCTAGGCTCGTTGGCTCTTCGGCTCCATTCCACCCCTCCTCTTCTCTTTCTCCCTCAAGTCAGGTCCTGGCAGATGAGTACTTCAACCAGACCGTTTAGTCTGGCTCTTTGGGGACATCGAGGGAGTACAATCCTGTCTCTGCAGAGATTCAGGCATTATATGATTTTTAAAAAGGCTTTTGAGCCTGGGATGCAAGGTTTGGGTTTTATATTGAGGCTTGGAGCTGTCTGCTGGGAGAGATTACTTTTCCCTGTCAGGACCTGATGCAATCCATTCAAGCCCCCAGTTCCTTTAAAACTACATGGAGACTTAGGGCGTGTTAAATGCACTTAGGGAAAATAATCCAGACTTTTAGCATTCTAGGAAAGGCTGGGGGAGAAGTGGGGTGTCAGCAGGACAGGCACGGAGTCATGTGAGTACCATGCTGCAAATCCACACACCAGGCATGGTGAGAGTGCACTAAATCGCTGGTGTGATGGAGCTCTAAGTCATTGCATCCAAACCAAAGCCCCCAGCCTCAAATAATCAATCTTCCTCCCTTTTCCAAAGTCTCTCAACAGCTGGGCTGCACACTTGTACCCTGTGGCCGGGGGGAAGGATGCCAGCTTATTTCTTGGGTCCCCTCTACAAGGATTCGCTTTTGTGCCTGGTTAGGCGATTATGCGCATAATCGCTGCAGCGCATTTACACCTAATACCTCTGCACGAGAGGCGGTGAGAGGCGGCGAAGCGCATTAACGGATAACCAAAATGTGCTTTACAAGTAGTTAATGCGCATAAGCGCTTGTTCACATAGTCAAAATGCGCTTTACTGGCCGGAGCAAAATAAAACTCGCGATTAAACGCGCATTCGATAATGCGCATAATCGGAGAGATAACGCGCCTCTACGCCCGATTTGCGCTCCGTTCTTGTAGAGGTAAATTTTTTTAAGCGCCTTGAAAGAGCTTTAAACCTCTCTTGTAGAGGCAGCTGGTCACATCTGGTGACTCTTACTTTAAAAAACCACCTCCACCTCCAGCTGCCTCTGCCTGCACCAACACATAACTCTGAGACCCTTTTCCTAATGACCTGCATTGTACACCAGCACCATGGGGCTAAGTTACAACAGGTGTCTCTGGGTTGTCTGTGCAGCCTTTGTTGTCTCTCTCTCTTAATCATGGCAGCCAAACCAAAGCTTCCAGCCTCAAACAATCAATCTCCTTCCCTCTTCCAAAATCTCCCAATGGTCCAGCTGGGCTGCACACTTGTATCCTGTGGCTGGAGGGAAGGGTGCCAGCATATTGCTTGGTTACGTCTTGTGACTCTCACTTTAAAAACACCTCCGCTGCCAGCTGCCTCTGCCTGCACCAATACTGGACTCTGAGACGCTCTTAAAAGGCTCTGTGTGGTACTCCAGCCTCTCAGGGCTCAGCCACAGCTATCTCTGAGTTGTGTCTTCAGTCTAGCTCTATCTCTAAGAGATATGCCACCCAGCCAAAGCTGCGAATCTATCTATTTTTCTCTGACACACACTTCAAACATTCTGCATTGATTGCCAGCAGTGCAGACTAGCTCACAAGTGAACAAAGTGAAGTGGAAGAGAAGGGGTAGCAAAGCGAAGCAACGACATGCCAGGTTCCAACATCCGCAGCAACAGGGCATCTGCAAAGATGAGAGCCTTTCTCTCGACTGACACCTCACTGTTGAGAGTTTTTCACTAAGGATGACCCTTCATCAACCATGATGTGGAACTTTGAGAAAAAGGCTTCTGGCCCATTCTGTTTTGCCCTATGGGCTGCTTTGACTGACCTCTCCTTTCCCACATTTTGATCAAGCTTTGAACTTTAATAAATTTCTAAATATCAATATATTAACAGATTTGCTTGAAACCTGGCATGGCTAAAGCCCTACTTAGGAGCTATCATGATGCCAAGTTTCATCTCCTTATCTTTAAAAATGATGGTTTCCAAAAAAATTAATTTTAAAACCTCAAATTTTAAAATTTCCTGAACATCAAGGGATGAACGGAACTGCTTCAAACTTGCCATGGCTAAATCCCTACTTAAGAGCTATCATGATACCAAGTTTCATCTCTTTATCTTTAAAAATGATGCTTCTTTTTTTTAAAAAAAAATTAAAACCTAATTTTTTAAAAAAAAAATCGTAAAAATCAATGGATGAACAGATCTGCTTCAAACTTGGCATGGCTAAAGCCCTACCTAAGAACTATCAAGGTGCTAAGTTTCATCTTCTTATTTTTTTTTTCAAAATGATGTTTTTTAAACAAAACAACAACTTCAAAAAAAATTTAAAATCCTAAAACTTAGCAGATAAACGGATCTGCTTCAAATGTGGCATGGCTAAAGCCCTATCTAAGGGCTACCATGATGCCAAGTTTCATCACTTTATCTTTAAAAATGACAGAGCTGTAAGCATTTTTGTTAATTCCTATTGACTACAAAGTAGAGCTGCCTTTTGAGTGGGGGGAGGATGGGAAAAATCCAGATTTTTCTCCAAATTTCATAATTCCTCCCCCCTTCCCAGATCTGTTACCAAAAATACTGACGTGTGCTGGTTTTTCCTGACATATGATCACCTAATGCTTGTTAAAAGCTTCTCTGTGAGGAGGCCCATGATGCTGTGATAGTGGGTGGGCCTTTTTAAAGTAAACACACACACACACATCATACACATGCACACAGAAAGAACCCTCTGCCACCTCCTACCTTTAAAAAGTAAATGGAATCCCTCCACAGTAAAAATATTCTCCCCCTCCCCACAAAACAACAAGAAAAAACAATGCCTCTATCTCAGGCAGGGAAGAATTTTGCGAAGGTAAGGGGCAGGGTTCGGCCCAGCACTGTGAAACCACCAAATGATGAGAAATCAGGGCAAGAGAGAGGGACCAGGGAAAGGAGGTTTGACCAATTTGGGGAAGAAGGGTGGGGCAGATCCAGCCTACTGGCCAGAAGGTCCAACCCACTGCATGTCCAAAGGAGCCACCATCAATTTCACATCAGACAGACTTTTCTGATTGCCACAGATGCATTGCCTTTCCATGAGGTCAATTCAGGCATTACGGAGTCATCAAGTGTGCAGCAATCAGGCGATACTGGTGTCCATAGGAGCCCCACCACACACACAGCTGCCAGCCTACATTTCCAGTTGCTTTGATGTGCAGCTTTGATTTCTTTCCACTGGAGCTGTGTTCTGCATGTGTTTGTTCTGAAGGAATTTCAGTTTGAACTCTGCATCAGAAATAGAGCTTGACCCTTTACTGCTGAGGAGTCAAGGAATGGATTAACAAAGGCCCCCTCCACAAGAATTCGCTTTTGCGCCCGGTTAGGCGATTGGGCGCACTATCCCTGAAGCGCCTTTACGCCTAATACCTCTGCACGAGAGGCGGCGCTCCCCTCCCCTTCCCTCTGGCAGGCTGTGTCAAGTGTTGGAGAAAAGTGTCCCGTAACGGGAGGCAGCTGCCGAGTTGGGTCCCAGAGGGCGGCGGAGCTGCGAGAGTTCCAGGGAGAGCTGAGCCGCCTCCTCCTCCAAGCCAGGCCGGGCGAGGCTGTGGCGGCAGCGGCAGTGGCAGCAGCAGCAGCGCCTCTCTCCCCTGCGCTTTCTTCCCAGCTAGCTGCCTCCTGGCGTCTGCCGCCTTCGCCGAGGAGAGCGGTCGCTTGCCGAGCGAGCGAGAGGAGCAGATGTGCCAGACGGGCACGAGCCGGTGGGGCTGAGCTTCCCCCGAGGGCGGCGCCGACTGCCCTCCAATGTGGCCGGAGCCCCCTGCAGGGAACTTCGAGGCTGGCTCCGGAGGCTGGGATCGGGCTGCGCGACGCTTCTCACCTCGCCGGCTTCATGTTCCCGGCAGACAGGCGCTAGCTCCCTCCGCCGGAGCCCCGGGGTTGCTGAAGTCAGGTCGGGGCATGGAGCGATCGGAAAGGGGGTGAGGAAGGAAATCTGCTCTCCCCCTTCTCGCCTCGCCAGCTTCAAATCATGCCCCGGGGTTGCTGAAGTTCAGGTTGCAGCCGGGGGAGGGCTTTTGACAGCGGCGGCAGCAGTCAAAATGCGCTTTAATGGACGGAGCAAAATAAAAGTCGCTAATTAACGCGCATTCGATAATGCGCATAATCCGGGAGATAACGCGCCTCTGCGCCCGTTTTGCACTCCGCTGGTGTGAAGGTAAATTTTTTAATGAGCCTTCAAGGCTCATTAAACGTCTCGTGTGGAGGAGGCCAAAATCAAAGATACCCCCTTCTCTGTTATCAGTGAAACATGCTTTTCTTGTTTTGAGGCACAGGAGCCGGGAGCCGGGTTCCCATAGCGATCAATGAGGAAAAGACATGGTTACCTGGATACAAAACTGTTTCCATCCACTGAAGCAGATTTGCCTTTATTTGTTTATTGTTGAGAGATCAAAGCCAGCACCTCACTCACAGAAGACTCTACAGGCAACAGCTGCTCCCATTGCAGTGAGTGGGCAGGGAGCAAACAGAATAGGTAGATGTCCAGAACTTACTTTCAACAGTGCCATTGGTTTTCTGGCTGTACAATCTTTGTCCCCTTCACTGTCAACATGGTCAGCAAGAGGCTCAGCAGACTAGAGCTGGAATCGGAACAGTAGCACACTTTGACCACTGCAGGCCTGGATGGGTTTACAGAGGTGTATTTACTCTTCCAAGAAACCCATCCAGGCTGTAGAGCCAAAGTGGCCCTTCTGTCTTATATTATTTAGGCATTTGATTCCTGCCTCATTCTTTGTAACTAGGAGGATCCATCCTGTCTGCTGCACTCCTCTGGGGCTAGCCAAACTGTGCAGGAATTGCAAACTGGCCAGCCATTGCTTGGTTTGCCAATTATTAAGGAGCTGCACACAATTTAGGGCTTCACCACACCAGGCTAAAATCCCACACCCTTACCAGGGCTTTTCTTCTGGATTCTTTGTGGGATTAAGATTGGCTCCTTTACATGCGCTTTGAATTTGGGATGCCCCTTCTCAGTAAATACTATCTGTTTTCCATGTGTTTCATTATACAGCCACTAGATGGAGTTGCCAATATATCAGATTAACCGTGCTTCTCGGGTTATCTTCGATATTTTTGAAAGCAGGATAAAGGGGGAAAGCACAAGAAACTACATCACGTAAAGGACCTGCAAACTTCTGTAAGTGTGCAATCATGGGTGTGAAATAAATCATTTGTGTAGAAAAAAAATTTAGAGCAGAGGAAATGGGGTATTAATTCTAAAAGCAAAAGAAAGGGTAGTTTCCAACTTGTGATTGTGAGCTATTCCAATATGGCACATCGCCACCTAGAGGTCATTTAGTGGGAAAGTAGGCAAGGAAAAAGCACTTTGTGTAGAGTTCAGATCTCAATTCCGAGATGAAACCGAAAGTAGATACCGAGATTAACAGCATTGTGTAGAAAAGCTCTCAGCCGCGGTGTTAATGTAGGATTATCCTGTACCACACTGTACTTTCTTTGGTGTATTGTGTTACTCATCAATAACCAGAGAGAAGGAGAAACCATCAATATTCAAGATCAATAACTTGGGAGAAGGAGAAGCTATCACATTGCCTGAGTAGTTCAATCAGAGGTCTTTTCACTGCAGAGACCTAACGCTGCCTATTGAGAAGGCATTGTGCAACAATTCCATCTTTTTTCCTTACTGGATTTTCTGCACTAAAAAAAAAAAGTGGAAATAGTTGTGGGGAAAACACGAGACGACGACAAGTGGAAGATGACAATGTCTAGATGTGTACATACAAGCAACGTTCTGTGAATGAGGCAGAGTGATGGTGTGAGAAAAACCTTGTCTGGATGAAAATACCCCTACTTTCCATGTAAATGAGTAGCAGCTGTGCCAGTGTGATAGAGCCCAGTGGTGAGAGTATTGGGCTGCGACTCAAGAGATCCAGGTTATAGTCCCCACTCTGCCATGGAAGCTCACTGGGTGACTGGGCCAGTCAATGGCTGAATTCGGATGACATATTAGGCAACGGAGGAGGGGGGAACAATTGACAGTTGTGTTGCTTATTGTGTCATGTGGGGAGTAATACACAACGCACACATAACTGACAGTACGCTAATCGGGCAATTTAAACAACAGAGGGAAACAACGGGCTTGTACGTTGTTTAGCCCAAAGCCCCGTTGTTTAAAGTGTCGTCTGAATTGAGCCCCCCGTCTCCGTGGTCTATTCTGTTTGGGGATAGAGTTCTGCCAGCCAGAGCAGCCAAAAACTCCCGCTCTATACAGCTGGCAGAACTCACGGTGCATGCTGGGATATGGCTGGGGGACTGAGGGAGGGGGAGGGAGGAGATGCTGCAGCCAAAATGGCCGCCATACGTTATTAGCAACCGAGGCGTTTGCAGGTGCCGAGCAGCGCCGGCTGCAGCGTATAGTGCAGAGAGCTCCACCTGCCTAACCCATGGTCAGGACGTTATTTACCCCTCTGTTGCCTAATATGTCGTCCAAATTCAACCAATGGCTCTCAGCATAACCTATCTCCCAGGGTTGTTGTGAGGATAAAATTTATTTATTTATTTATTTATTTATTTTATTACATTTGTATGCCGCCCCATAGTCAAAGCACTCTGGGCAGTATACATAAGATGAAAACAATTAAAAACAATATACAAAAATTAAAACAGCAAAAACATACAATATACACACACATTTAAAACCACTATAATAACTTTAAAAAGCTATAACCCTAAAAACAAACCCAGGCTCCTCAGATATTGCTAAATGCCTGAGAGAAGAGGAAAGTCTTGACCTGGCTCTGAAAAGATAACAATGTTGGCACCAGGCGGGCCTTGTTGGGGAGATCGCTCCACAATTGTGGGGCCACCACAGAGAAGGCCCTCTCCCTTTTTGCAGACCCCCGAGCTTCCCTCGGAGGAGGGAACACGGAGGAGGACCTTAGATGTTGAATGTAGTGTTCGGGTAGGTTCATGTCGGGAAAGGTGATCTGTCAGGTATTGTGGTCCCAAGCCATGTAGGCTTTATAGGAGAGGAAGAGGACTATGGAGTGGAGGAGGGCTATGTACATAGCCATGGGCTTCTTGGAAGAAAAGTGGGATCTAAATGTAACAAGCAAGCAAACAAACAAATGTTGGGTATCTAACAAAAGCATACCAAAGTTTGGAGAAGTTGGGGGTGTTGTTGTCTTTCAGTAGATGGCAATCAAGCACTGGCTGCTAAATCACCTTGCAGGAAAAGCTGGAAGGAAGACAAGTATTTTCCTTGCAGAAAGCGAAGTCATAACCCTGAGCCCTTCTTACCCTCAGAGCCTTTGAGTTGCATGGAAAGAAATGTTTGGATGCTGAACTAGGACAGCCTCAATGACAAGGTTAATAAATGGTAGGGTGACCAGATAAAATCCAGGTCAGGGCTCATGTAACTGTAAAAGTTGTAGAGAAAAGGGAATTTCAGCCAGAGTCATTTGTATGCAATTAGTTCCTGGTGAAATTCCCTCTTCATCACAACAGTTACAGTTGCAGGGGCCCTGCCTTCTTTTGTATATGGTCACTCTAGTATAGTGCCTGCACCTTTAATGGATATTTTACTACAGTTCTAATCCAGCAAGTACACAGATGCCTGTGGCTGTCCTCTGGGCTTGGTCATGCTGGGTGATGTGCCTTCCCTGTCATCTAGGGCAGGGATGGGCAACTTGTGGCCCTCCAGATGTTTGGCTCACAATGACCATCATCCCTCACCATTGGTTAGGTCAAAACATCTGGAGGGCCACAACATTGGAAGCCAGAGATGGACAGAAGATCTATTGCCTTCACCCACAGAGCAGGAATGGACAGACCAAACCTCATCAGGGGAAGAAGGGGGCCCAATCTGAGTTTTGACAGCACAGCCTCTGTTGCCAGAGAGACACAGCAAGGGGGAGGAAAGTATCACTCTGTCTTTCATGTAGCAGTGATCATTTCCCTGCTACAAGGCCCTAGGCCAGAGGTGGGCAACGTCTGGGGATTTGGGGACCACTTTCTCCCCAGGAGGCCAGCAGGAGCTACACCTCTGCCAACCCACTGCCACACTTCTAAATTTGCTGCTGAAATGTGGCAGTGCAGCAGTGCAGGAGCGAAACGGGGCCAGGTTTTCCATGCTGCTGGATTTGGGAGGGAAACCATGACACACTTTGTGAAAGCAAGGGGGAAATCGGACTCTTTTTGGTACCACACTGTGAAAATTCTGTGACAAACTTGGCAGGGGTGTGTGCAAAAGCAGCCAGGGGCTTACATGCAGGCCAGAGGCCACATGTTGCCCACCCCTGGCCTAAACTAATACAGGGCAAAAGAAGACTGCTTCTTACCCAGCCAGATTTGGCGTGACTCTTCCATCACCCTACACTGTCAGACAGATAATCCGCCCCCTCTCCCTGCTAATAAGGATGGGTGCTTGGCCAATTTTCAGAATCCTTCAACTTATGAGCTCTGCAGGAAGGAAGCTTGGGAGGCCAACATCTAATCATCACTGAGGAACGGCTACTGGCATGCCACAGCAGAGTTTTGCAGAGGAGTTGCCAGCCGACAATAAATCTGCTATTCCATTTTAATTCACATCCCATGGCTGATTCAGTGGGCTGAATGAAATCTTCAGTGCAGCAAAACAAGAGGAAGCCTAATTTTCCTGGGACACAAATACAGAAAGAAAGAAAGAAAGAAAGAAAGAAAGAAAGAAAGAAAGAAAGAAGTCACCCAAAAGAATCTTGTCAACCACTTTGATGAGAGCATGACAGTGCTCACGTTCAATATGTAATTCTCCAATTACTGTGTTTTCAAAGCACACTGACAGGCTTCCTGGAGGTATACAAATGCAGCTCATTAGTGTCACTCAGATTCCTTGAAGTTCTTGCACTAGTCTATTATGTGTTTTCTATGGAAGGTGGTTGGCATTATTTGTTTGAGGGCAAATTCACTCAGCCACAACAGCAGACTCAGGTCTAGCCTTCTGCTCTCTTGGCAGATGAAAGCGTGGAGTGGCACCAATTGCATTTGTGTGTGGAAGAGCACTGGCCTCTGGAACATGGAAGCAACAGCACACCCTTAGGGGTACATGAGTTTAACTTTCAGGAGCAACAGGAATTGACATGCAGAGCCGATCTACACACTAGCTTTGTAATGTTTCGTAAGGGTTACGAAAACTCTTTGGGCCACATGACACACTCCCTTGAACGTTGTATAACCGAGGTTTTTTAAAACTCACTTCAGCTATATACAACGGTTTTTACTTTTCATAAATCATTTTAAGTAAAATAATGTGTCCTTCCTTACCATTTGTGATTTGTGGGGGCAGTGGTGCTTTGTTTACCAGCGCTCAAATGCTTAGCCGTTGATTGGTGGGGAAGAAAGAGGGGCTAAGGAGGAAGTGGGCGAGTGAACTACAGCACCCACAATGCCTTGCCCTAAACTCATTGTAAAAACGAAACAGAAAGAGATGGACAGAAGGGTGTGAGACTGCACACACCGCTTTGAAGACTGAAGAATTTTTCTCCTGTAATGTGAGTATTCCTTAATGTGGTCTAAGACATTTTGGAATGCACCTATTTGGAACGTTTTAAAATACTATTTAAAACGTTCCAAGGTACTGTGTAGATAGGCTCCCACAGTGGTGGATAAGTGTCCTGAATATAGTATAGTATAGAACAGAATAGAGAACACACCCAGTATAGTAAGCCAAGTAATGCAACCTCATCTAAGACCAGTTGCAAACTTCCATCCAGAGCAGTTGGTTTCCCAGCCCAGAGTACCTCCATCTTGTCTGGATTAATATATCCACAAATATAATATGGATTGATTTTGCATATCTCCACAAACAATTCTTCAGCAATGCCTCTTGTCACCAAGCTCTAGCAACCCAGTCTGCTTCTTTCTCTTTCTGGCCACACTGAAATCTCCAAGACAGCCATTCAGTCCCTCTTGCCACACTGGTTTTAGCCCTAACCATAGCAGGAGAGTGTGACCTGCCTTCTCAGTTTTAGGAACATCAGTTGACCATCACCGACCATGAAGCAAACATTTTGAGCTCTTAAGACATACAGGATCCTAAAGAGAACAGTGATCACTTTTATTTACACAGCAGAAAGACATGTCCCAAATGTATTTGAAGTAGGGGTGTGCACGGACCCCCTGGATCGGATCAGGACCGGATCGGGACCTCCAATTTTGTTCTGGATCAGATTGAAACAAAATCGGAGGTCCCCCGGATCAGATCGGACTCGATCCCGATCCGAAAATTGGATGTCCGATTTTCAGATCAGCCGCCATTTTTCCCCATAGGCTTGCATTGGGGGAAATAAAGCTTTCCCCCAATGCAAGTCTATGGGGGGGAAATGGCGGAAGGGGGGTAAGTGGGGGGCCTAACTCCCCCCCCTCCCTGTCCCTTCCCCCTTGCACTACCTGCAGGGGCCTTCTGCTCCCGTCCGCTGGCGCATGCGAGCACCAGCGGACGGCAGCAGACGACCCCGGCAGATAAGCCCCCTCCTCCCCTTCGCGCACCTTACTTGCCGGGGCCATCCGCTGTCGTCCGCTGGCAGGTAAGTGGGAGCCCCCTCCCTCCTCCCCCTCGCGATCCTCCTTATCTGGCGGGGCCCGTCCACTGCCATCTCCTGCCGCCCGGGCAGCAGCGGATGGCAGTGGAGGGGCCCCAGCAGGTAACCCCCCCCGGCGATCCTCCTTACCTGCGGGGCATCCGCCGCCTTCACCTGCGTAGATCTACTGAGCACTAGGCTTCACGGCCTAGTCCTCAGTAGAGCGCCAGGTGGCACTCTACTGAGGACTAGGCCGCAAAGCCTAGTGCTCAGTAGATCTACACAGGTGAAGGCAGCAGACGACTCTGCAGGTAAGTGGGGGGCCCTCCCCCCTCCCCTCGCGGTCCTCCTTACTTCCCGGGGCTGTCTGCTGCCACCCGCTGCCGCCCGGGCGGCAGCGGATGGCATTGGACAGCCCCGCCAGATAAGCCCCCCCCACTGTATGCTTCCATCAGTGGGCGCCCACTGGCGCCCGCCGATGGCAGCAGACAGCCCTCCCAGGTAAGCCCCCCCCGCGATCCTCACCTGGCGGGGCTGTCCGCTTCCATCAGCGGGCGCCCACTGGTGCCCGCTGGTGCCCGCCGATGGCAGCAGACAGCCCTGCCAGGTAAGCCCCCCCCCCCACTGTCCGCTTCCATTGGCGGGCGCCCGTTGGCGCCCGCCGATGAAAGCAGACAGTTCCCCCAGGTAAGCTGCCCTCTGCTCCTTACCTGGCGGGGCATCCTCCTCTGTCCATGGCCGGCTGTAAACTACTGCGAACTAGGCCTCGCGGCCTAGTTTGCAGTAGTTTACAGCCAGCAACGGGAGGAGGAGGATGCCTCGCTAGGTAAGTGCCCCCGCTGTCCGCTTCCATTGGTGGGCGCCTGCTGACACCCGCCAATGGAAGCGGCGGCGGGCACCAGCGGGCGCCCACTGATCCTCTGATTTTTCCCGAACCAGATTGGGTCCTCCTGGACCGGTTCGGGAAAAATCGGATGATCCAGAGGGGTGATCGGAAATCGGATTTCCGATCACCCCTCTGGATTGTCCGATTTTTCCCGAACCAGTCCGATTTCCGCTGGATCTGCTCTGGATCGTGGATCAGACCCGATCCAGTGCACACCCCTAATTTGAAGCACCTAGAAAAAAATGCATGGATTAACAGGAACAGGCATGGTTTATGAAGAATGAATCATGCCAAATAAAACCTTATCTCTTTTTTTTTAATAGAGTGACTAGTTTTGTAGATCAGGGGAATTACATTTGACATTACCAAAACATTTGACAAAGCTCCCCAGAATATCCTTATTGACTATATGGTAAAAATGTTGGCTGGATAACACTACTGTTAGGTGGAGTCACAGCTGGTTGAACAACTGTACCCAAATAGTTCTCATTAATGGCTTTGCATCAACCTGGAGTGAGATCTGCTTGTTAACATTTTTTTATCAACAACTGGGGTGGGGAACCTTTTTTAGCCTAAGAGGCAGATTGCCACCTGGAAAATATCCTGGGGGGCTGCATGCCAGCAAAGGATGTAGCCCTAATCCAAAGAGCCCATCTCTCTTTCACACATACAAACACACACGCCATAGAAGACAGAAGAAGAAGAAAAATATTCATAATGATCTTGGCGGGCTGGACTATTGTGCTGAGGCCAACAATATAAAATGCAAAGGAGAGCAGTGAAACGTCCTGCCTTTAGTTGGAGGGGGGAATCAAAGGCACAGGTACACGGTATGGGGAGGCTCCAGGCTCTAGGTGTCCAAGTTGAGCACAACCTGAATATGAAGCAGCAACATAATACAGCTGCACAAAAATTGTAATGCAATCTTAGACTGCATTAGCAGAAGCAGAGCATCCAGATCATGAGACGCATTAGTTCTGTTCTATACTGTGCTGGTCAGAATGCATCTGGAGTACCAGTTTTGGACACCACATTTTAAAGGCAATGACAAAGAGAAGGCAACCAAGCTGGTGAGGATTCTGGACACCAAGTCCTATGAGAGAAAGTTGAAAGATCTGGGTGTGTTTAGTCTGGAGAAGAGAAGATGAAGGGGAGAAGATGGAGCAGACTTATTATCTATTGCTCCCCTGGGCAGGGCAGGGCAGGGTTAGGACAATGCTTGGAAACTGCAAGGAAACAGATTTTGATTGAACATTAGGTGAAACATCCTAATGGTAAGAGTTGTTTGACAGTGGCACAAGCTGCCTTGGGAGGTGATCTGCTCTCCTTCACAGAGGCTGAATCTGTCAAGTTTCCTGAAGCAAGCAGAGATTTATGTATTTATTTCAATCGTTTTTATCCCACTTCCCCCACAAAAGCAGTTTTACAGATCAATGAAAATAAGAGCGTCTCCCACCCCCTCCCAAATGCTTTGCAATCTGAAAGTCATGACATACAAAGAAAATTGGAGGGAGGAGGAAGAAAAACAAACCCAGGCACCAGTTACAGTTCTTATAATGGCCTGCTGGAATGGAAAGAGTTCAGGTAACTTGGTGGGGCAGCTATAGCTAGGCGACAGTTGAGGGAGAAGGAGCTGACAGTGGCTAGAGTGTTGGACTAGGAGTCAGGAGATCCAGGTTCTAGTTCCCACTCAGCCATGGGAACCCACTGGGTGACTTTGGGCCAGTTACAGACTCTCAGCCCAACCTACCACACAGGGTTGTAGTGAGGATAAAAATGGAGAGGAGGATTATGTACACCGCCTTGGGTTCCTTGGAGGAAAAAAGGCAGGATATAAACGCAATAATAAATAAATAAAATAAATAAATATGCAGAGCCAATGGAATAGCCGTGTGTCTTCTCCAGCCAAATGGAATGGTTGCTGCTAGATGGTCTGCATGGTTCCTTCCAACTCAGACATTCTATGATTTAATAGATAAAATTTCCTGTTCTCAACCCATTTAATCAGGAATTGTTCCACTGATTTCAGTGAAACTTCCTTCAAAAGAAATGTGCTAATGATTAAGGCCTTGAACCAAATTTCCATCAGAGCTGTGAAATAGCTATATGTTTTCATGCTAATAGCATCCTTGCCTGTGGTGGAATATTATGTACTCAGCTGCAAGCATTTGTTGCAAAACTCAGATCAACTTTGTGAATGTGCCCTTACATTTTATTCACACTGTAGCTGCAGTTGCCACTTGATTTCATGAATGTACAAAATTGGTATAATCTGCAATCACATGATCACCAAACATTGTCTCTTGTTGCAGTCAGAAAAATACCAACAATTGAACTAAGTAATGAGTGATTGCTGTCGTTTAAACTGTGTACAGATTAACATAGAGGTCTTCTGATCATGGAAAGACTGGTCTGGCCCTTCAAACTAGGGCTGTGCACCCACACCCTGATCTGATTTGGATCCAGATCTGTCAGGCCCAAATCAGGCCCAATTTGCTTTGGATCGATTTGGACCTCCCCCGATCTGATTCGGATCTGGATCCAAAGCAAGATTCGGATCTCCAAATCGAGATTTGGATGCCGCATTTTCCCAATAGACTTGCATTGGGGGAAGGAAAGGGCTATAACTTCTTTATTTTTAAAGATATAAAAATGAAACCTGGGCACATTACAGATGGGATGTAGGTACTCATGTGTGAAAAATTTCAGAAACATAAGTGCAAGTGTGTCATGGCTATGAATGTTTGAAAAATGATCAAGAAACACCTATATTTTTTTTTATTTTTCAAGATACACACATGAAACTTGGGCACATTGCATATGGCATTTAGGTACTCATGTGTGTAAAATTTCAGAACCATAGGTGTAAGCGTGTAGTGGCTATGAATTTTTGAAAAATGATCACTTTGGCCTGTGTTTTTCCCCATAGGGTTACCTATAACTTTTTTATTTTTAAAGATAGAAGGCATGTAGGTACTCATGTGTGCCAAATTGCAGAAACAGAGGTGCAGGCGTTTACTTGCAAGGATTTTTTACTTTAAAAGTTTTAAAGTAAAAATTCCTTGCGAGTAAATGCCTGCACCTACAGCCCATCTGCAATGTGCCCAAGTTTCATTTTTATATCTTTAAAAATAAAGAAGTTATAGCCCTTTCTTACCCCCAATGCAAGTCTATGGGGAAAAACACTTAAAATAGCATCCAAATCTCTGGATCGATCCAGATCAATTCAGACCGAACTGATCTGATCCAGATCGATTTGGACCTCCCCGATCCGATTTGGATCCAGGTTCTGGAGGTCCGAATCACCCTGATCTGCTTCGGATTCAGGATCCGGATCCAGTTCTGTGCACAGCCCTACTTCAAACTACAGTTGAAGTTACATCGCCAAGTCATGCGAAAAATCCCATCAATCAGTAAACCCTTTAATGATCTGATTATTTTCTCAAGAGAAACTAAGAAGTCTGTCTCATTAGTAACAGCACATTTAACTTGCAGGAATCAGATATAATGAAAATGTAAAATATCCCCAGACAGACTTTCCTATGAATAAGAGTAGTGTAATTGAATGGATACTGGATTATCCTACAGCAGCTGCACTAGGGAGGTAGGAATAGGAATGCAGAAAATACCCATGATTTTCAGTTCCCAGAGAGAAAACCATAAATATGCATCTGCATATACATGTCCCAAGTAATGCAACATGTTTTACCATAAATCGATGCAGAAGACGCATTGTTGCACAAGACATACAACAGAATTTCAATGACTGGGCAAGCAAAGTACAAGTTCCCCAGTAGTAGCCATAGTAGGGGTGTGCTCACCACCTTGGGATTATCTGGTAACAGCAAACACCCATGGAGCATTCGGTTTTCCAGAGCAGGGATTGGCCGCTTCTAATCCCATAGATTAATATCAGAGCGGAGGCATGCCCAATCAGAGCTCCTAAAGTCTCCGAATTTATCTTAATGTTTTTCAGGCGTCAATGCTGTGTGTGTGTGTGTCAATTTCCATATTTGGAAGACGCTGAGTGGGGTGAGAGGTAGCTTTGATATGTGGCTAACCAATTAGGAATTGCCACAGTACTGTCTGTGGCCGTTCTTCTCCAATCGCAGTGTTCAGGGGAGTGGGAAACACCAATTGGCTCTTGGTTCTGGCCGGGGGGAGAGGGAGCACATTTCTGCTCGGACTCATAGAAGTCAATCATCCACAATGTGAAAGCGCTGCTGGGTTGGCGGCTGGCATCTTGAGTGTGTAAGCTTCTACACCTGAGTTGCAGGCTCGTTATTTCAGTTAGACTATTGGCTGCTGGCTGAGATTCCAGTGCAGGGTTCCCCCACCCCCCATCCAATAGATCCGGAGGATACCAGGTTGGAGAAGGCTGGAGTAGAAATTCCAGCAGCAGCAGTGGAGCTCTCAGCTCTGCATCAGCAAAGTAAAGGATAAAAGCTCCGTCCATAAATGTGCAGGGGGGGAGGGATTAACAAGTGTGTGTGTGTGTGTGTGTGTGTGTGAGTTTAAGAAGGATAATGGTTTAAGGGGAAAATATTTTAAAAATTCCAAAAAATCAAGACTTGAAGGGATCTGCTCCAAATTTGGCATGTCTAAAGACCTCTAAAGAGTTATCACCTTGCCAAGTTTCATGTCTTTATCTTTAAAAATGAGGGATCTGTAAGCATTTGTTTAATTTCCATTGACTAGAGCAGTTATCTGAAAATGGGCAGTTCCCCAACGGGTAATCCGACGGGGTGGAGTAAGGGGAGCAGCTCTGAAATCAGGGCAGAGAATTGCCTCAATGGAGCTCTGGCTCGAATTTCGAGGCAGAGAAGACCCACTTTGCACATCCCTAAGCCATAGTCCAGAGGGCAGCTATGGTAGCTGACACCACTTTGGTAGCTGATTGAACTCCGCAGCAGCGATGCTGTGAGGCAGAATCGATAAAGTTACATGGCAGGAGGGAGAGCAGGCTATCTGACCAGGAACAACCGCAGTGCCAGAGGTTTATCAAGCCCGCCCCTGCCCCCTGCCCTGTGTTCCCATGCTCACCCTGCAATGCCCACTTGCTTAACCCAAAGCAAGGTTACCACTGACAGACAAAGAAAGAACATGGTGACCTCGGAGCAACTAAAAAATCATGGTAAAATGACACTGCAAAAAGCACCAATGGGGGAAGCCCAATTTAGCTGTGAATTGGTGGCTGTATTGTATAAACAACACAGCATCACTGTGCAGCCATGGCAGTGTACAGGGCATATAGTTAAGCCCCTGCACAAGCTTTTTGGCCCCATAGGCTACATCAACTTGGAGGCTGCACATGCATGGGTGCCCATACAGTATTCCTCTAACACATGTCCCCTCCCTGTCCACTGAGATCTGGGGACTGCTGGGCAGAGTGGGGGGGGGTGTGGAAGTAAAAACTCTTCCACCCCCCCACCCCCCGAAGATTGCCACCAAGTTTACTGTTTCTCTGCTACTGCTACTAGCAGCAGGTAAACAGTGATTTCAGAAGCCAGAGAACAGCAGGGGGGGTTTTCCATCTGTGCTGCGGGGAAGAGGTGGTTGGTTCATGTCTCATTGGTCCATGTGTCATATGTCAAATGTTCAAGTATTGCACTTACTAGGAATCTGATGGAGCAAGGACATATACTGAATTGTGTCCAGCTGCTGAGGGTTTGAAAGAACAAAAAGGCTCAAAAGTCAAACAGGCTGCTGCGTTTAAATGGGATTTGTGTTTCCCCACTCTGGACTTAATGGGTTTTAGCTAAGCTTCACCAACTTGCATTACATTTGATGTCTGCTACCTGTTGTTTCTGGATTAAATGGAACCATTTGGCAGTAGTGATAGGTGACATGCATTTAATTTTCCAGGCCCCTTTTGGAAAAAGTAGTTAATCAGAAATAGCAGGACCTGAAATTGAAAGAAGTACATACAATCCCTGTGGTTTAAAACATATTTTTTTCAGATGGAATTGAAAGCTTTTAAATTGGAGTTTAATGGTATATTATTGGAATTGGGGGGGGGGGGAAGCTAGAGAAAAATAATTAGCATGACAATCAAATTAAACCAGCACAGTTGAAAAATTTAGAAAGTTGGCAATAAGTTCTAGCGGCATTTCCTCTGCATGCCACTACTGGATGCTGTAAGCATCTTAATCTAGAGCTGTACCAGCACTTGGGGAGCTGCTGAAAGATTGTTTGGGCTCCTGCGATGAAGCCATAATGTCTCACCCTCCTGCAAGTAATTTGTCCAAAGAGAACCTCAGGCCTCAAGCTGAAGAAACTAGCAAGCATCCCTCCCTTTGGGAACCGAGTGTTGCCTGAGGTAGTCCATATTCATAATTCCATCTCTTCCCCATGCCCCATACTAATGAATTGTGAGGAATTGACTAGACCACATACAAACAGCTCCTGGTATAGTCAGTTTCATGCTCTAAGCAAACCACCCCCTTCACCCATCATTTCATATACTAAGATCATCATCATCATCATCATCATCATTATTTTAAAGAAAGGTTTGAATGACCTTGGTGTCTGCCCTGTCTTTTTCAGCATGACAAATATTACCCATCTGGGGCACTATCTTATTTGGATTGTGCCAACTAATTGGCAGTCACTGTAACATGTACATACATGTATTGCTGCATTGATGCTCATCCTTTTTGGCTCTGAGGACAGCTTGAAACAATATGAACCCTTTTAAAAGCAGATACCATGATGGCATGTAAAAAATGACATGACTACAATATCTCTAAGCCTCTATTCAATAAATGAGGCTGCAATTTTGTATTTCATAATTTGCTTTAATTGTACGTCATCTTCGGAAAGTCTTGTGAAAGCTGAATGGGAGGACTATAAATACAAAATAAATTAAGCAGATTTCATTTGTTTGCAGCAATGGAATACAATTTACAATTATTCACATTGCAGAAGGTCCTTGCTCAGTAGCAGAGCTCATACTTTGCATGCATGAAATCCAAGGTTTAATCCCTGGGATACTAGGGAAAACCTCAGGCAGAGGCCCTAAAGAGCTGCTGCTGGCCAGAGTAAGGAATATTGGATGAGAAGGGCCATTGGTCCGACTCCATGTATAAGGCAGCTTCATATGTTTGAGAACTACTCCATCCCCCAAAGTAGGGCCTTCTACCAAACATTACCATACCATCTTACCTAATGCAGGCCGCAAATGTCCAACAAGCCAAGAGCAGGTGAGTTGCAGAAGACAATTCAATATTAACAGAACTTCCTACAGCTTAGAACTGGACTATGCATAGAAAATTATCCGAATCTTGTGGAATGTTGAAAATTGAGGTTTTGAGGAAACAGTAGGAATGATTCTGTGTAGGCATGAACTTGGCCAAAATTAACCATGCTCGACAACTTGATTTTTCTGTGATCCTCCTGCTCCAAAAGTCTGTGAGACATCTGTACTTTGGACTACATATTGATGCATCCTGCTAGGATAATTACGATGCTACTGAGTCTTCATTAGGCTAGCCCAATTACTGTCAGCCATTAAGGTACGGATTCCAAGGCCATTTCTACACCAAGCTTGTGGCCTGGGATGGCCCCCGGCTGGTCCCTGTGAGTCCAAATGATGCACAGGGACTCCTAGGGGCAGGCGGGCGGGCACGGGATTTGCCAGGGATAAGGGATCCCTGGAAAATCCCAAATCTTCCGCAGTCCCAGGAACTTCCCATGACTACGGAAGATGGGGCCGCCCATCCCGGGTGCTGCTACACTTACACGCGAGTAAGCGCAGCAGCACAAATGGGCACAGAGCTGCACTGTGCGGCTCCATGCCCATCAGGGGAGGGGGAGGCACCAGTCAGGGGAGGGGGGTGGGGGCCCCATCGCGTGCTTTTTTTAAAAAATACTTTTTGCGGAGGAGCGCAAGAGCACTCTTCTGTGGAAAAACAAAAACAAAATGGCGGGTGCGATGTGCGATGGCCTGGGAGGAAGTCAGATCAAAGCACAATTCAGTGTGGATTAACATGACAATCCCGGAAGCAGCCACTTCCGGGATCGCCACCCTCCCGCCCTCTACACCCGTCTGGTGTAGAAAGGGCCCAACTCTCCCCCCTCCAAAAAAAGGGTCTTCTAACAAATCATTAAATTATTGCACATTTGCCCCCATGACCAGATAACCTCAGTTCAGTGAAACCTCCATCACTGATCACCTTCTATTTTAATATGTTAATCACAGTTGTTTTTCAGACATAAGCTCTTTAAAAGCACCACAGTTCTTTGATTTCTGTCCAATGAAACTTGCGTTCAGGCATTAAAGGGTTAGGATTACATCGCTCTGGGAGTTCAATTTTAAAGACCCCACATCTCATAATGGACCTCAGCTGATTACTCCCATTCAAACTCAGCACAGGAAAAAGGCTGATCTGACTAGCAACTGGCGCTTTGACAGAGGCCTCTCCTTGTTATACAACTAACTTGGCCACTAACGCTTGTGCAAAAGACAAGACACGGCCAAACACAAGTGCAGAGCTGAGATAAGGAAATACTTTGCCCAAGCTTCTTTTTAAGTTGGAGATTGGGGTCTAAAAAACACGTTGACCTTTGTCTCTGTGAGTTCATTTATTGGTAATTAATTTGTTTAACAATATTTAAGAATCACTTACATCAATGAAACTAAGCGATGTACAAAATACATGTCTTTACATAGAGGACAAGATTACCTTCCTGGGAATGCCTTTTGGAAAAGCTACGTTAATGCCCCCAAACCCAGGAGGATTGATGCCTGCGTAATTTGTAGGAAGTTCTAGAGAGTGGGGGGGTATGACAATAAAGATTGTATTCTCAGCCATGGTGGCCTGGACCTCCGAAATCTTGAGTACCACCAGGAGAATATATCTTGATGAGTGAGGCATCCAAGCCAGCTAGTAGGAGCTCAAGCAATCTCCTTAAGTATCCTGGTCATGAGCTGTTTGGAGCTTTGTAAACAAGTACCAAAACTTTAAATCTGGCCCAGCAGTATATAGGTGGTCAGCGCAGTCCCCTCAACATAGGTGTAATATGCTGGTGATAAGCCCATCCTGTTATCAACCTGGCTGTGGCATTCTATACAAGCTGCAGCTTCCGGACCAACCGCATGTAAAGCACATTGCAGTAATCCAATTTTAAGGACGTATAAAAATATACCCCACATTTAATATTGTTTGTAGACCTTGGGGGTGTCTGTAAAGCCTATTTGCCCCTTTGTGGCTGCTCAGTGGTGCTGTGTTGTTTATATGATGCAGTCGCCAACTCACAGCTATATCAGGCTTTTACCCTCGATACTGAGCTTTTTCACAGTGTCATTTTTTTAGTTGCTCCGAGGTCATCACGTTGTTTCTCCGTCTGTCAGTGTTGGCCTCGGTTTGAGTTAAGCCAGTGGCCATTGCTGGGGCCAAATCCATGTCCAGGCTAAGCAAGGGAATGCAGGGCAGGGAGCAGGCTTGATGAGCCAAATGCCGCCAGCACTGTGTTTTGTCTGACCAGAAAGCCCGTGCTCAATCCTGCCATCTAAATTTATCATTTCTGCCTTGCAGCAGCCCCTTTGTTTAGCAGCAAATTCTCACTCCCAGGAGGCTTCTGAGACTGTGATTTTGCTTCCAAACAAGGCTTCCAAACATGTTTTGAAGCAAAATTGTTGCTTCCCTCCTTTTTTTTCCCCTTTCACTGCAGTGGTGACTGTGGGGGAGGCCACAAAAAAGCCAGGGGAATCGTGTGGCCCATCCTCAATATAATCCTTTTTAGCAGCCATGAATTATGTAAATTACATTTACACATAGTGTGCAGGAGTGTCCTGAACTGAAAACTGAAGAAATGCCCTTTTTTTGTGGGCAGGAAGTGGGCTAGGCCTGGGTCTGTGGCCTAGTTGCATTTGGCAAGTTGACAAGATGAACTTCTCTCCCAGTTTTCTTCCTCTTTCTCATCCTCCTTGTTTGCAGGGCTCATTTGGTCTGTCTGGTTTAATTTGTCCATTGAGCATGTGGTGCTTGCTCAGCATTCTGTAGCAATATATTGAGAAACGTCAACCAGAAATTTCATGATGAGGAAGGGAATGTGCTCTCGTGTCTGGAAGCCTGCACCAAAGGGATGCAAAAGGATCTGAGTGCTGTCATAACCTTTATGGAAAATACATTACAATTATAATAGCAGTCAGAACACAAGTTCAAACACCAGACTGGAAACACAAGAGTGTAGGATAAATTGCTGTCATTTGGGAACACTAACTGCATTAATGCAATGAAAAGAGATTTTTTTAAAAAAATGTTCTTGGAAGTTACAGCAGGGGTGAGGAACTTCTTTCAACCTGAGGACCAAATTCAACTTTAAAGAAGCTCCTGGAAGCAGGACCAAAGGCAAAAGGGGTGTGGCCAAGGCTAATGGGGTGGAGCCAAAATGCAGAAGAAAATAAAGATGCCAACATATTGTAGCTTAAAACGCCACTAACTAAGCATAAGGAGAGGCATTTCAAGCTTTCACACAGGGAAAAAAACTTCATGAAAACCAGGAAAGCATCAAATGATCAGTGGTTGGAGGAAAGGGGCATGGCTTATGGGGAAGCCTGGTGGCCCTGTACTGGGACCCCGGGGTTGAAGTTCCCCACCCTTAGTTATAGGCAAATTTCAAAAACAATATGAAGCTCACTTTGCCAACCGTATGATTTCCTTTCACATATAATCTTTATTCCAGGGTGGCAGGTGTACTACACGGCCCAGGTACACACAGGTACAATGAAGAAAAAGGAGGAAGTTTATCTGGGATGATTAAGTATTTTTTTTTCTGCCAAGGGTCTCTGTTCTTTCCACAGCTGTGTGACAAGGAGAAATTCAGCAGGTAAAGCTTTTCACGTTATGCAATGAAATTCTTCTATTGATGAATTTCTGCCTAGCACTTGGCCAGAAAAGATGACACCATGCTATAACAGTTAACAACCCTACGTTTTATGATGGTTGCAATGTCTAAAATTTCCTGTACAATATTTTCTTCAAGTATGTGTGAGATTAAAGAAACTGGTCCCGATAACTGATTAGACTTTTGAGAAGCTGATGCCTTCAAACAGCCAGGACAGGATTAAAGCTTGGTCATTGATTGAACGGAGTAGTGATGTAAACATCACAGGACATGATTACAACAGGTATGAAATGACAATAGTTCCTGGTCCCAAGAACAGTAACAGCAAGTCAAAGAAAACATTATAATGTGGATTTTTTGTTCTTGGGTTCCAGAAGATTGAAGTAACCAAAAGACTTAACTAATTTACTATTGTATAAACCAGACTTTTGCAACCTGGTCCCCTCCAGGTTGGACTACAGCTCCCATAATCCCCCTGCCAGCTATGTAGTCCAACAGATCCAGAAGGCATCAAGTTGGTGAAGGCTGTCATAAATTCACAGGAACATAAAGTGCTATAGGATACTCCATTGGTTTTGCTGCAAGTGGCATTTTACTGCACTATAAATACTTTAATTCTACTGGTCAAGAAATATGCCCAGCAGGAAGTTTTAAATTAGTCAAAATTTGAAAGTCAAATTTCAAGGCAACCCTTTTAACTTTTAATTGCTATATCAATATTTGATACCAACACCTGAGTTGGAAAATAGGAAAATTCACCCAATGTAGAATTTCTGAAATTTTAGCTCCAGCTAGTTCAGATGCTGGGAAACCCTCCACACAGAGCAGCCCAGTTTGCACGATCAGGTGGGGGAAGTAACACCTTACTTGCTCTATCCACAACTACAGATGTTGCTTCCCAATGGCTTTTGTGTGACCACAGGGGCATATTTTTCAACTGCCATGCTTGGTTGCATCCTCCACCATGGGAAGTGATGTTTTTAACTACTTCTTCCATATTCCAATATCAGAACTGGTCCCAAGTCTTCAGTTGTTCATCCATCTTATATAAAGGAGAAGTTTAAAGATAAGGTTGAAAGTCCGGCTTTTCACAGTTTCCTGAGGTAATGAACAAAGCTCTGGGCCTTTCAGCACCACCGGTCTCTTGCGATTCCGGTCAGCGGTCTAATTGATCACACTCTTGTACAGTTTGAGGACATTTTGCAGTTCACTGATTTAAAGGATATATTCACCCCAGAAATGTCACAACTGACTGTAGCATTCTATGGAAGACTCAGGATGAGGTCACATTGTTAAAAGTCAGCCTTTCATAGACAACAGCACCAAGTGATGCAGAATATGGCCAAGAGGGGCAAACCAACTCACAAGGGACTTCATGTGCTAAGAGCAGTGGATGTTTTTATTATTTATTTTAGGGGAAATAAAAGAAGTGGAGGAGAAAAAGAAGGAGAAAAGGAGAGACTAATTCTGTAAAGGTCAAAAGAAGGGCTGTAGAACACGCTACTCTTAGCAAATAAGAAATAAGCCTTTCCCATGAAGGGTTTACTATCAAAAATTATATATCACAAGAATTGTGTGTTGCACTGAATTGTGCCTCATCTTTGCTATGCCTGTGTCACAAAAAGAAAGTCATGACATTACGGACTGTTCATTCGCTTGCATTATTGACCTTCCAATCCCTTAGTGGGGCCATGTGGCTGACCTGGCCGGCTCCCAAACAGGTAGTGCTGGTCTGTAAAACAGTCCCCCACAACCTGGTGCCCTACGACTGTTTTGGACTACAACTTTCATGATCCTTTACCATTGGACATGTTGGCTAGGCTGATGAGAGTTGTCGTTCAAACAACTGGAGGGGAAAGGCTGCTGTAAGGCCTCTTCGGTTTCCCCCAAACCCTTTTAGCTAAGAACTATACAATAACTGAGATACAGTCCTCCCTTCCCTTGAGACAGCACAACGGTGTTCACATTATACAAGACTAACAGCTTTGGTTACAGGGAAAATACTAATCACCATTAAAAAAAAAGAATAGGATCATATTCTTATTAGGAACAAAAATATCCCCAAGTCGTAAACCAGCTCTCAGGTCCTAGGTATTTCTTTTTTCCAGCTTGGATATCAAGGGGGAGAAACATGGCAGTGCTGGAGGCAGGGAGAGAAAAGAAGCTAAATTTGATGGGCAAAGCCCCAGAGGCTGCAGTTTGCAAGAGAGTCTTAGGGCACAATCCTGCATGTTTAGACAGAAAACAGTTCTACAACTCACCGCATTCCCAAGCCATCTAACCCTTAAGGTTAGGTCATGCTGAGTGCAAGACAGAATACAGGTTGTACCAAAGGCTCCCGAGACAAAGAACTCCCAACTATGTTCATCTACATCCTCAAATTCTACAGACTACCATATTTTATTACTTTTGCTGTGTGCCTTACAAAGAACCTGCCCATTCCATTTGCTGCTGCAGGTGAATCTGAATAACTGCTGCTTTTTTGTATTGTCCTAGGGCAAAGGTGGGCAACATGTGACCTGCAGGATTGGAATATGCAGCTCTGAAACCACTATGGAGTGCCCAAAGGGACACATTTAGGTTGGAAACAAGCTAATCTTGACACTTTGGCTGCTCCATCACTGCTGCTGACATCATCCTTCTTCACTCCAGTAGCTCTTGGTCCAATCTGAAATCTAACTTGCTTCACCCAGCATAACATAACCTAATTAAGGGCACAATCCTATGGCCATTAGATGCTGTCTAATGGGAACCATATTCCCTGCCCCTCCCCCACCCCTTGTAGCTGGTGTGGTTCTTGCCATGCCAGCTATGTGTCTGCACTTGGAAGCAGAGTGTGCAGAGGGGGGTGGGAAGGGGACTCGGTAAGCTGTTTTACAAGCTTCCTCTCTGATTTCCAGGACCCTTCCATCTCCCTCCCCGAAGCCACACCTAGTTAGGTGAAATTACTCATCTAGGTAAACTGCAGGGTGGCAGGTGCATCGAGGAGAAGATCCCCTCCATCCTCCAGCTGCCCTGCATGGATAAGGTTGCACTGTAAATATGCAGAACAGCTTCTGCACCCCTCCTAAGACTGTTGACTTTGGGCACTTTGCATCATGGAAAAGCCAAAAGGAGGAGAGCATCCACTTAGGTCAAAATAGGAGAGAGAAGCAGTTCTTGGAATGCTGAGATACTTTATTCATTCATGCCCAACGCGTTTCGGCCTATGTGGTTTTCTTAAAGGCCTTCTTCAGGGGGCTGTAACATCAAAGATACATTAAACTAATATAACTGTATAGGGGTTAATTGGGAATTAGGCAATGGAGGGGGAAATAGTGTACTGACCGTGCATTAGATAGGCAGTGCTCCCCACACGACACGTTGCTACTCCATCCGTTGAGTGGCTGAAAGTTCCGGCATCCATCTTGGCTGCAGCGTCTCCCCCTCCCTCCCCCCTCCCTCAGTCTTCCAGCCGTATCCCAGCTTGCACCTCAAGTTCTGCCGGCTGTATCAGAGCAGCCGGGGGTTGTCGGCTGCTCCGGCCGGCAGAACTCTATGCCCTAACGGAATAGTGCACGGAGAGAGGGGGGTTTGTTTCGGATGACACTTTAAACAACGGGCTTCAGGCTAAACAACTTGCAAGCCCGTTGTTTCTCTCCGTTGCTTTATTGGGTGGAATGGGTGTTTGCGTGGTGTGTAACCCTCCACACGTCACGATAAGCAACACAACTGACGGTTGCTTCCCCCCCCACTCCGTTGCCTAATGTGTTGTGTGAAACCAGCCATAGATTCTTACTTGATAAGAGAAGTCTGCAGAAAACTCTTAACAGAATGATAGTCTCTTGTGATATTCACTGACGACTGAGGAAATATAATCACTCCAATGTCCTCTTCCTATTCTCATACTTCTTTTCTCATTGTTACATCATTCTTTTGGCATTTGTTTGAGCTTCGGCAGGTGTTTCCACCTGGAAAGGATAAGTGCAAGGTCTCCGATTACCTCGTTATTTCTGTTGTTATTCTTGTTATGTGGGAGTCACTGTTGGCAATTACTGAGTCACAGAAGTAATCAGAGACCTTGCCCCTTACACGGTATCAGTTTTGGGCTGTGGCTAAAATAGCATTATAAGCGATGGGTCTCGGCCATATTTCTTTTTGGAACTCATTCATTTAGAATTGAAACTGCTTCAGCCGCAGCATCTGCTGGGCTGGGGGAGACTAAGGTTCAAGCCATAGGGAGATGGCGATCAGGGGCATTCAGGGCATATGTGTGTACTTAGTATGTGAGTTTGCTTTTATACTCGTTAACAGTTCTGTTCTTTTGGCAGATGGTTGGTGGAGCCTGGAGCCTGTGAGAGTCCTCATCTGTGGCCATTGTATGGTGTTCTGGGCCAGCCGTGGAGCAATGAGAGCATCTGTTGGTACTCAGTTGGGGCTCGGTCTCTCTGCCTCCATCCAATGGGTTGGGTGGCGAGGCATGCTTTAGGGCAGTCTCATCCATACATTGTTTAATGCTGGTGTTGTTTCAGAAGTTTTGGTGTTGCATCTTGGCAGAAATGATCTTGGGCTTCTGAAAGGGAAGGCCCTGATTCTTCAGGCTAGGGAAGATTTCGGATCTATATGGAGACACTGGGCACATACATGGATCGTATGATAAAACATGCTGCCCAGGCACCAATGCCGTGGGGTAAGTGATCCCCGCAGTTTAAATAGGGCCGCAAAGAAAGTTAATAAGGAGATTCACATGACT
Organism: Anniella stebbinsi; assembly: GCA_029215795.1. Taxonomy (NCBI): domain Eukaryota; kingdom Metazoa; phylum Chordata; class Lepidosauria; order Squamata; family Anniellidae; genus Anniella; species Anniella stebbinsi. The sequence goes on from JARDYH010000003.1 coordinate 98,819,517, forward strand.
TTACAGGGCCAGAGGTGTTGGATAATCCCTCACCTGGCCATTTCGCATGCCAGAACAGATCTTTACAGGGCAGATGGAGTGCATCTCTCTGATGCAGGGAATGATATCTTCCTCCCGGATCTGCACGTGGGTTTGCGGGATTTTATCCCGGATAGGTGGAGGAAGGGTGCCTAAGCAGAGGGATGTGCGGGAATTGGCAATATATTAGAATAGGGACAGTGAGCACTCTGGCACCATTTTGGTGATTGGCATATCCGGAGGACCTGCTCCTAGCGAGCTGCGTGGCTCATGTGCCAGGATATGGTTTGCCTTTGGGGACTCTCCTGCCTCACCTACTCCAAGCTGTGAGGCTGCAGGTGGGGGTGATGTGGGCTGGTCTCCCCACACTTGCATAGTGTCATATAAGAGAGGAGCCAGGGGTTTTCCCGACTCCTGGCTTTGGAGAATGCTTGCCCATAAAGCCAGGCAAGTGGCCTGAGGAAGGACCTATTGATTCCCGCACTTTCACATGCAGATCCAAGGAGGGGTGCACTATCCATATTATTCAAATAAAAAGGTCCTTAGTTTAACTCATGTTCTGGTGTCTGTGTCTTTATTCTGTGCTTCCTTCTCTACTCGTAATATGACACAGTGCATGATTTAACAAGCCATCCTGCAGAAAATGTCCTGGGTTCAGACAGCATGGAAACTCATCATTCAACAAGCAACCCACATTCAACCACTGAGTGTAGTTTAGCATGTTGAGCAAACTCAGATTTAGTCATACTTTGACTAGACCCATTGAAATCACCGGGACTTCAGAAAGGGTGCCTCTACAAGAGGCATTTAAAGCTCTTTCAAGGCGCATTAAAAAAATTACCTCTACAAGAACGGAGCGCAAATCGGGCGTAGAGGCACGTTATCTCCCTGATTATGCGCATTATCGAATGCACGTTAAATCGCGAGTTTTATTTTGCTCCGTCCGTTAAAGCGCATTTTGACTGTGTGAATAAGCGCTTATGCGCATTAACTACTTGTAAAGCACATTTTGGACATCTGTTAATGCGCTTTGCCGCCTCTCGTGCAGAGGGATTAGGCGTAAATGCGCTTCAGCGATTATGCGCATAATCGACTAACCAGGTGCAAAAGCGAATCCTTGTAGAGGGGACCTTAGTCTGTGTATGAGCTGTATCACTGATAATATGTTTGATTAGTTTTAGCTGGGAGCCGTAAATGACAAGTGGTAATCTGTTGTTGTTTTTCTTCTGGGTCTGTCCTGTTAGCAGTATAGTTAATAAAACTGCATTGGATTGTTTGTCATTAGGTATTAAGCTTTTTTTAAAAAAAAAAAAAATTAAAAATATCTTAATCCTGAATTACTGACAATCCAATCTTTATTCAGACTAAAATAGTTGAGAATTGCAGTGATGACAGAGGTGGAGTGGGGGTAGAGTCTCTTTGCAATTTTAAACTTTTTCCAACTGCTTAACATACGCATAAGACCAGGGTTGCATTTACATATTTTAGGAGACCATAATATGTTGTTAAAAAAAATATCTGTTCAAATGGCTTCCATATGTCATCTGTTCCAGAAACCCACTTCAGAAACAAATGCAACTGAGAGGAATTATAGTATATTGTGATACAAGACACAACTAAGCTTTGCTCTTGAATAGGGCTTTGAATAACATGCCTGGCAATCCACCCCTTGAATGTTTGCCCAAATAAAATCTGTTGCTGAGTCTTGTTCAGATAGCATGCGTGGAGCCTGTCTCCAAAGCTTTCTCCTCACGAGAAAGACAGAAGTTCCCGCCAAAAACATTTGCCTTAGCTATAGAAGTTTCCGAGACAGGCTCCATGCAGGCGCAGAGCCTATATGTGTGATGCACAGAGACCACAAAGAAGAACAGTGGTTTGTTTATTACAGCTACAATTAGTAGCATGTTTTATGCATTTTAGGACTTTCAGCAGTTTGCACAGAAGAAGAAGGGTTTCCTCATAGTCTTAGGGCCTAGGAACCTATACGCCCCAGTCTCATTGTGAAGCAAAAGGTAATACATAATCTGGTAGGGGCAGAAAAATAAAAGTGTGAGATGGACCTAGGGTTGCCATATTATGAATCCTCAAAACCGGGACAATTTTTTAAACGTATGTATGTATGTATGCATTCATTTATTCATTTAAAATACATACGTCATTTGACATAACTCAGAATGCATAAACATTAATAAAATAACCATCATTAACCTGGAACTTCCAACACTTCTGTCTTAGGGCAGGCAAAAATAGTCACAAGGTCTGTGATAGGGCAGGCCAGAACAACTGGAGAATCTGCAAGAGTAGCCAAAGTAGTTTGAAGAGTCTGCAGTAGGGCAGGCTAGAATAGCTGAGGGCTCTGTAACAGGGCACACCAGAACAGCAGAGGGGAGCATGACTTTTGCCAGATACTGCCCATCTGGGTTTAACAGAGAGATCTAACACTTCCTTTGAAAAAAACAATAATTGATCAAAGAAAATTGGCAGGAAAGAAAGATGCCCTGCTATTCTGAAATCAAGAGAAAGAAAGACTTAAGTGGTTCAAACAGTACTAAAATTAGAATCATAGAATAGTAGAGTTGGAAGGGGCCTCTAAGGCCATTGAGTCCAACCCCCTGCTCAGTGCAGGAATCCACCTTAAAGCATCCCTGACAGATGGCTGTCCAGCTGCCTCTTGAATGCATCTAATTGGTTCCATTGTCGTATTGCTCTAACAGTTAGGAAGTTTTTCCTGATGTCCAGCCGGAATCTGGCTTCCTGTAAGTGGAGCCCATTATTCCATGTCCTGCACTCTGGGATGATGGAGAAGAGATCCTGGCCCTCCTCTGTGTGACAACCTTGCAAGTATTTGAAGAGTGCTGTCATGTCTCCCCTCAATCTTCTTTTCTCAAGGCTAAGCATGTCTATGTGCGCTGAGAAAACATAATTCTGAGCCAATTCCAAGCTGAGCCAAGTTGAGCTGAGAGTTTCAGTATGGCTAAGTCAGAGTGGGATATATGATGTCATGTTAAATTACCTTTTAATTTTTCATGCACTTTTCTTTGGTACAGTGGTAATAAAAGAGTAACCAAAATTATCAAGGAGGTTGAAAATCTTTCTTATGACTACAGTAAAGGCTAAAAAACAAGGGGAATTGTAAAGGATATATAACATAATGGACAGCATGGCAAGGAAATATAGAGATTTTTCTCTCTCTCTCAAAAGACTAGTATTTGGGCTCGACTATTAAATTCATCAGTAGTGGTTTTGGACTTGATAACAGGAAATATTCTTGTGGCTAAGACACAGTAAATTAATGCAATGCATTGCCACAGGATGGCCACAAGTTTAGGGTTTTTAAAAATGTTTCTATAGGTGTGTGGAGCAGCATTTCCTTGAGTGGTTCCTGTGTGGCTGGGATAATGTGTAAGTCAGGGATGGGGAACCTGTGACCCGCCAGATGTTGTTGAGATACAATTCCCGTTACCACACATCCATTTCCTGCATCTCTTGCAAATGTTAACAGGCAAAGGGGACACTAATAACAAAAACACATTGGCAGCCTTGTGTGTGTATGTGTGTGTGGGTTTTCTTGATCCTCTGTGGTTTTTTAATCTGTCACTCCAAATAAAGTTTTGTTGGAGTTCATAATGCTTCTTGAACATAACCTTTCTACATTAGTGTTGTTCAGTTCTCAGGATTTTCTGCTACTCTGTGTAGGCTTCTAAATGTCATGGAATATGACGCTAAACAATAAGGAGCACTCACAAGGAAAGTAAACAGGTGTGTTGTAGCGTTGAGCACCATGTGTGCAAATTACAACCACAAACTGCTGTGTGGATTATGGCCAGTCCTGTCTACTGAAATCAATTTTGCAGAGGTTCAGGTTGTTAATCTAATGTAGACAAAGCGACTTAAATAATAAGAATAAAAAGCCCTGCAAAATTACTAAACAATTAATTACGTGGTAAATATTTACAAGTATGGGTGAAAACTGAACAAAAAATATTATTTTGCTTTTAATGTAAAACTTTTTAAACTTATATCCAAAATTCCAATCCCTGAATACAATTACAGTGCACTATATATGTCTACTCAGAAGGAAGCTTCACTGAGTTCAATGGGACCTATTCCCAGATGCAGCTTTAATTGGAAGAAAGTCTTATTGAAATAAATGAGATTCATTTCCCAGTAGGGTTGCAATTATAAATTGGAATTTTATGCAGACTTACCCTAGAAGCAAGTCTCACTGAACACAGTGAAATTTCATTCTGAGTGGTGTTAACCCAAAGCTGCAACCCTATGCATATTTTCCTAAAAGCAAACCCCACGCGATCGGGCAGCTTATAACTTCCAATATTTACATCCCATCCCTTCAGATGAAGACTGCAATCCTGTGCGCATTTACTGAAAGCAGGCCCATGTAAGACAGCTGACTTCCGAGTAAATATGCACAGGCACAGGTTGCCTGATGACATACTTATTGGGAAGGAAAGTCCTATTCAACTCGGTGGGATTTACTCCTGAGTATGAAATCTCTGCTATATTACCAGGAGAAGGCGACGTCTTCCCTCGCTGGGGCTGGGTTCAGCTGCTTCCTCTTCTTCTTTCCTCTGTTGCCCACCGCCTTTACTTCCAGAAGCTGGTCAGGGTGGAGCAGAAGCTGCCACGAATGAGTAGAAGTAGCCACCTCTCACCTCACGCGCTGAAGGAGAAAGGTAGCAGTCGCCAGCTCATCCTCCCTGCCTCAGCACGCTTCACTTTCTGGATTAAGTCTCCATTGAAAGAGGGACTGGCTTTGGAGGAGACCTCGCTCAAATGGGGTTCTGTGGGCTAAAATCCAGCATAAATCCCCGGCTTCGCCCTCGTGTTCGCTGCTGCTGCGCAGCCGCAGTCAAGGGGTCTTTTGCCGCGCTTTTCCAAGTCTCCCCGCATATGCAACCTCCAGAAGAAGCAGCAGCGCCTGAAGCCAAGCGCCGCTCCGCCCTCGCTGAGCCAGATCCCTCCCTGATCCAGCTGCTGCCTCTGCCTCCCGCTCCTCTCACAGACCCATCCCGAACCGCGCTGCTACTGCTAGGCAATTGGCTGAGGGTGATCCGCTCTCTTTGGCTGCTGCTGCTGCTGCTGCCGCCGCCTGCGGCTTCTTCAGCGCGGAGGCAGCTCGTATCAGTGTGCAGTGTAGGGTCAAGAAAGGGAAAGCATTGCGGCTGGCTGGCATTGCTCGGGCGGCTGGCATGAGTATGGAGGGAGCCCAAATGGAGCAGCAGTAGGAGACGTGCGTGTGCGCACGCACGTAAATAATATTGTGTTTGCCCCATCAGTCAGGCAGCGGAAGGGAAGGGCAAGTGCGTGTCAAACAGAAGGGCGGGATAGGCTGGCCAACCAGTCAATGGGCTTCTCCCCCCCACCCCACCGCTCTTCTTCGTGGCGTGCGAGGGGAGCTCCGCCTTGGCCTTCATGGTGGTGAGGAGAGGGAGGCGTGTGATGTTGCTGCAGGCCCCTCAGGATTCTTCGTGGAGCGGGAAGCCAAAGGGTAGTGGCTTCTAGAGGAAAGCGCAGCGAGGCTTGGCCATGATTGTGTGAGGAGAGGATCTAGGGTGGTGTGTGTGGGATTCTCTCCTGGGAATCCGGGATTCCTGAACAGCCGGTCGGGACATTTTTAAATAGCCAGGAAATCGGGACATTCCCGGTTTTCTGGGACGTATGGCAACCCTAGATGGACCTAATAACAAAAAGTAAGTGTTCAGATACCAACTGAATGCACGTGGGCCCTGTGCTTTGAAAAACCTGCAAGGTACAGATCACATGGGGCTGCCTTGGGCACAGGCAGCTTTCCTCGCTAGATGCAGCAGCCATACTGGACACTGGGATGGGTGTGGGTGGAGAAGCGGTACTTCAAATACATGAATGGAAAACCAGCTATTTCCATATAACCAACAGACACATCTATATTCATTCAAAATTTTCTATTCCTCGATTCAAAATATTTTACCTACTTTTACACAAGGCTGTGAAGCTATTCCTTATGCACCCACCCGTCCCCCCAAGCATGCTGTCATCCTCGCAGTCATAGCAGCTATTTTCAGGTTGATGTAGGCCTGGTAAGGATGCTGATGATCTTGAGCCATGGGGAATATCTGTAGGGCTGCCATGGGTAAAATTCAACATAAGGCCACCTTGAATATTGGGAGGGCAGAGCTGAGCCAGTCCAGTGGGTGGGTTTTTGGAGTGGTGCCACTTGCTGGGATTTTAACCATAAATGTTGCTGTTCTGAAATCAAGCTCTCGTTTTTTTAAATGGCAGTTGTCAAGTCAATTAAAAAGTCTATTTTAAAAAAATAGTTGGCGGGACATTGCACCAAAAGCCCCCAACCCAACTATATAGTTTGTACGCATATAGACTCTATATGGGAGCTATAACAAATGTGTAGAGGTTGGGCAGGAAGGCACAATTGTACCCACCTCCCCAAACACAGACACACATTCAGCCACTGCACATATTTTGTTTAACCAGGGCTTAAATTGTCGCTTTTTTTTTAGTTTGATCTGAAATAGCAAGATCCATTTTTGCCAATTTCCTTGTTTAGAAAAAGGCATTACTGGAGCAAGGAGCTGCCATGTTCTTCCCATGCAGGTTTCTGCTCTTTTCCTCACAATAAACAATAGCTTTAGCCTGGATGTTTCCAAAGATTCAAAACATCTTTTTAGAAAGAGTTTGACTAGGGATGTAATGGGAGAACCAGGGATGCTTGAGCTCACTGAAATTATCCCAGCTCCACTTTGAAGCTTGATTCACTTCACTCCTGTTTTTGTTTGCAACCTGCTTTTCTTCTTGTTCAAATGGGGAAAGTGTGGATTTGAAGGGGAAAGTGCATATTTCTGCATGCATTTTTAAGTGCTCGCTCCCCCCCGCCGCCCTATTGACAAAAGCATGAAAATGAATTTCTTTCTTTTAAATGAGCATTTTAAGGTGTTCATGTTTAAATACACATTTTTAATATGATCAAAAGTTCAGAAATTGTAAAAAATACATTTTAAAAAACAGGCGCTGCCATTTGTATCCACATTTGGGGTTGTAAATGGTCCATGCTCTGATGTTTTGTGAGATAAGAAGCACCATGCTGGTTCAGACCACGGGTCCATCTAGTCCATCATTCTGTTAACACAGTGGCCAAACAGCTGTTGACCATGAACTCTCAGCAGGATATGAGTGCAACAGCATCCTCCCTCCCATGTTCCCCAGCAAGTGCTGTTACATAGGTTTATTGCCTCTGCTACTGGAGGAAGCACATAACCATCACGACTAGTAGCCATTGATAGCCCTCTCCTCCAGGAATCTGTCTAACCGCCTTTTAAAGCCATCCAAATTGGTGGCTATCATTACATCTTGTGGTAGTGAATTCCATAGTTTAACTAAACATGGTGTGAAGAAGTACTTCCTCTTCTATGTCCTGAATCTCCCATGGGATGACTCCAGGTTCTACTATTATGAGAGGAGAAAAATGTCTCCCTATACACATTCTCCCCGCCATGCATAATTTTGTACACCTCTATCAGGTCTCCTCTTAGCCTCCATTTTTCCATGCTAAACAATCCCAACTGCTTTAACCTTCCCTTATAGGGGAGTTGTTTCAGTCCCTTGATCATTTTAGTTGCCCTTTTCTGCACCTTTTCCAGCTCTACAATACCTTTTTTTAGATGTGGTGACCAAAACTGTACACAGTATTTTAGGTGAAGTCACACCATAGATTTGTATAAAGGCAGTATGATACTGTCAGTTTTATTCTCAATTCCTTTTCTAATTATGGCTAACATGGAGTTTGCTTTCTATGCAGCAGCCGCACACTGGGTTGACATTTTCATTGAACTGTCCACCACAACCCCAAGATCTCTTTCTTGGTTGGGCACCACTAGCTCAGATCCCATCAAGTTATACTTGAAGTTGAGTGAACTGAAAGTAAATTCTTGTACTTCCCTAAGTTTAGACTGGAGACAGTGCTCCTTTACTTTCAGACTTCAGCTGCCATCTTGTGGTATAAAAGTAACTGTATTCTCCCTTCTCCAGGAAGACAAAATGCAAGAGCCCTGTGCAGATGGTCAGGCAGTATAAAAATGAACGCATGGTTGGGAAGGAGAAATCAGGATCTTGCCCACTGGTCCCCACCTCCCTCTGTCCAAATTTTATTTGCATAAGGGCCTACACACATACACCTCCAACACACATGGTCTCTATGTGTGATCCATGCCCTACACAAATGGAGGATGTGCAAATGGGACCTTGAATGTATGGAGGTCCTCTCCCTCCATGAGTTCATTTCAGCAGGGATGGCAGAAGGCCAATTCAGACACTTGTGACTGAGTAAAGTCTCTGTGTGCAGACTGTGGGATGCAGGGTGAGATGCATAGGAAGTGATGAGTGAAACGATCTTACATACATACAACTGAATAGGCAAACCCCCGAGTTGTCAAGATTAATGTGGCCTCTGCTTTTTTTGAGATAGAAACGTCATAGAAATGCCCAATTCACATGTCACTTCCAGCCTACATACAATTATGTGAAAGATCATTTCCTCCAATATATACCTGCCCGTAACTTACGTTAATCTTCAGAGGCCTTCCTATGGGTGCTCCTGCCTAATGGGTGGCCACTGCCTTTTCAGTGGTGGCACCCCAGTTTTGGAATGCTCTCTCCAGAGAGGCTCACCTAAAACCTGTATTGTAGTCGTCTTAGCACCAGATGAAGATCTTATTTTCCCAGGAACTCCCATTTTGTTTTGTTTTAAAAATGTTTTAGTGCTTTGAAAACCTTTCATGCATTGAAAATATGGGTTCCTTTGAGGAAAAAGGGTGGGATATAAATGTAATTGATAAATAAATACAATTTAGGTACTGCTGTTATGGGTTTATTTTGATGCTGTTTTAATTAGGGGTGTGCACAGGAGGAAAAATCGTATCGGAATCAGGACCTCAGATTTTGCCCTGGATCAGATCGGACAAAATTGGAGGTCCCTCGGATCGGATCGGATTCTGATACGAAAATCGGATGTCCGATTTCGGATCGGATGCCATTTTAGGTGTTTTCGCCATAGGCTTGCATTGGGGAAAAGAAAGCTTTCCCCCAATGCAAACCTATGCGGAAAACATGGGGGTGGGTGAGTGGGGACCTAACTTCACCTCTCCCTGTCCCTCCCCCCCACTCGCGCTCCTTACCTGCCCGGGCCGTCTGCTGCCACCCGCTGCTGCCCACTGCTGCCCGCTGGTCCCTTTTACTGAGAAACAGGTTTCGCAGCCTCCCTCTCAGTAGAGCGCCAGGTGATGTCAGCCAGCGCTCTACTGAGAGGCAGGCCACAAAGCCTGTTTCTCAGTAGAAGGGATCAGCGGGCAGCAGCAGGCGGTAGTGGACAGCCCCGGCAGGTAAGTGGGGACCTCCCCCTTCCCTCCACTCACACTCCTTACCTGCCGGGGCCATCCGCTCCATCCGCTGCTGCCTGCTGGTCCCTTCTACTGAGAAACAGGCTTCACGGCCTGCCTCTCAGTAGAGTGCCGGGTGATGATGTCACCCGGCACTCTACTGAGAGGCCGACCGCGAAGCCTGTTTCTCAGTAGAAGGGACCAGCGGGCGGAAGCGGGCAGAAGCGGATGGCCCCGGCAGGTAAGTGGGGACCTCCCCCTCCCCCCACTCACACTCCTTACCTGCCGGCGTCCTGCGCTGCCGTCCTCTGTTTCCGTACTACTGATAAGCAGGCGGCCTGTTTATCAGTAGTACGGAAACAGCGGACAGCAGCGCGGGATGCCAGCAGGTAACGGGGGACCTCCACCTCTTTCCCCCCTCCCCCCACTCACGCTCCTTACCTGCTGCCTCCTCACTACTGTCCACTGCTGCCTGCTGCTTCCCTGTTCCACAGTAGAGCAAGGGTGCGCTGAGTGATGATGTCACCCAGCGCGCCATCGCTCTATTGTGGAATAGGCTGCAAGGCCTGTTTCAAAGTAGTATGGAAGAAGTGGGCAGCAGCGGAAGCAACGAGGAGGAAACAGGTAAGGAGCATGAGTGGGGGGAGGGGGAGGAGGTCCCATCCTCCGATTTTTTCCGATCCGGATTAGGTCCTATCGGATCCGATCAGATTGGATGGTCCAGATGATCGGGATCGGATCAGATAGATCTGCTGCACGTCCCTAGTTTTAATTTGTTTTTTATTTTATGTTCATGTTGTATGCTTCATATTTCATGATGGTGGTGATTTTTAAATTGTGCTGCAAATAAATAAATAAAGAAAGAAATAAAACAATGATAACTTTGCATGGAGCCACACAACCCAGTGTACATAAGGATTTCCAGAGTTACTAAAGTGTGAACAACTTCCAAAGAAGTTGCTGCTTGATTTGATGATTGGGGAATAAGACTGAGGAAAAAGAGTTTCCCGAAACAGCCATGTATTGGCTCTTCATCCTGAGACTGAACTCCTTCCCTTAGAGATCCTGAAAATGAGACTGAAACACTGAGGTTTGAGTCAAACCAGGCAACTCTATGTGAAAACTTGTAAATTTGAACCCAATTGTTGAGGGTTTTTCTCAAGTGATTTCTGTTGCTTTACTACCACCAAGTGGAGGATGTTTTGATCTTTCCCAATGACATGCAAATTCAACTTCATAGACTGAAGCACATATTTCACCTATATTTCACCTATATTTCCAGATAAGCAGCATTTCTGAGGTCTGTTCTCATTAACTAATAAAGCGGCAAACTTATGTATGCCTACTGTGTCCCACCAAAATCAGTACAACTGGCAACCAATTCACATTTTACTTATGAAACTTGGGTACAAAAATTAAACACAATAGAAGATGGAAATAGAGACAATGAAAGGATTGGGGTCTTGATTCTGTATGTATTCCAGGGAAATGGATCCATGTGAATGCTCACGAGCCATTTATTATACCTCTCGTGTATTATGCAAATTAAATTTGCCTTTTTTCACTGAAGATTCAGAGGGGAAGTATGTGAATTGGCCTTCACTTCCAAGTCATCTCATAAATAAAGTCAATGCCTATTCTGCATTCCTGAATCTCTTTTACGGAACTCAGGATGATGTAGATAGGATTCCACCTCCCATCAATGCGCAGAGAGGTAGCATTGTCACTGAATACAAGTGCAATGGAGCAGGTTTCTGATCTAGCTGCCCCCCCCCCCCACATACACATGAGAGCTTTATGCTTGCATTAACAGAGACTTTATGGCCCTCATAGGTGCAGGGGGAGGGGGGAACTCACACTTTCCAGAGGCTCTGGAAAAAGCTAATTTCCCCCACTGCATTAATGGCAGTCTTATTTCCCTCAGACGTATTAAAATTCCAAGGAATTCCAAAACATGATTCTTAGATCCAAAGTGCCTCTTCCACTGAAATCTAAATATTCCAACGTTAATCTTGTCTAGTATAGCGTAGTAGTTAGATTGTTGGACCAAGACTCGTGAATCCAAGATTCAAATGCCCATGTAGGAGGAATTTCTCTTTGCCCTACCCCCATTTTTTCATTCAGCTACCAACTGCATGATGAAGATTGCAGAGTTTGTATAGATAATGATGACTGGTAAATTGATTTTTTTATTATTTGTTTACATTTATCTGATTCTTTGACCAAGGAATATTATCCCAGGTATCTCTATTTTCTATTTTATTTATTGATGTATTTATTTTTAATACTCCAAATTTGTCTAATTTGCTTTACACGTTCCGTGTAGAAAGTTTGACATCGTGAAAACGTTATTTTATCAAAGGTTGTAATTACTGTTTATGTTTTTTCCCACTGATGAGGACCAGTTTGGTCGAAATGTGTTTGAGACATTGGCATTAAGGACATAGGAAGCTGCTTTATACTGAGCCAGATCTTTGGACCACCAAGCCCAGTATTGGCAGCAGCTCTCCAGGGTTTCAGATGGGAATTTTTCCAACCCTACTCGGAGAGCCCAGAAGTTGAACCCGGGACCTTCTGCATGCAAAGCATGTGCTCTATCCCTGAGCCATGTCTTTGTACAGCCTTTTGATCTGGAGATCGGTGTTGCAACTACACACATGTGATATATTGCTGAACTGCTCATCAACTGTTTTAAACTTGGTGTGAAATATCAATATTTATATTAAAATTTTGTTATAGTTTTTACACATGTCATTTTCCTTAAACCTATTTTGTTTTGTTATTTGTTAGTGGTTAAGGACGGAACCATTGTACTAGTGTTCAAATTCTCACTTACCCATGAAGCTCACTGGGTGACCTTCAACCAGTCTCCAATTCTCAGCCTCACAGGATTGTTGTGAGGATAACATATAGGAGGGTAGGGGACTTCAGTCCTGGGGTGAACTGGAGGATCAGAGAGAATACCTACATAATTATATTAGTCATTAGATAAGTCGTTGTACAGTCAGGATGATCTACTACTGAGCTTGCTGCAGGCTGAGCACTTGTTCTTGTGTGTTCCTGCTGACTGCACTAGAAGGCCTCTCCTTTGTATCTTAGCAGCCAGGCTTCTGTTTCAGCTCTTTGGCCCACTAAGGAGTTAGCTTCTCTTTTCCCCATCTTCCTTCACCTTTTTGTACCATCTATTCATAGTTCCTTTTCCATTGCTCTTTCCATCCACTCCTCCTGAGCCTCTTTATTTCTTCCCTCTTCCCTAAGCTTCTAACATTCATACTTTTATCCTGTGTTTCTGCCTCTTCTCGTTCTCCCTCAGAGTCCTTGAGACATTTAAAGAGCCCCTGCTTTGATTCCCTTTCCTTCCTTTCCTTCTGAGGCTGGCCACGGTTGATCGGCAACTAGGAACACCTGGGGGGTTATACAGGGACCCCTGATGGTTCCTCACACAAGGTAACATGCAAAACATTTTGGACTGAGGGCACAATCCTATGCCTCCCCTTTTTTTTGCCTAAACATGCATAGGATTGTGCCTTAACTATGTTTAATCTGCTGTCCTTAGTTTCAAATGTCCCATGTTCAAATGTCCAATGCTAGGAAATTCAGCCCTTTTTCAGCTTGCCAGAGTTCCGCTTACATTTCCTAGTTGAGCTGCAGGTTCCGCAAATAAATTTCTGCAAATTAAAAAAAAAAAAAGGAAAATCCACTAGCTACAGACTGAGTCAAGCAGAAGATAAACCAAAGTCTGGGGGCCAAGCCAATGAAAGCTTGTCAGGCTCCACCTCCAGTCAGATTCCTCCAACAAAGCCTTTGGTTGTGTTCTTTCTAGGTTGATTTTTTTTTAAAGCGCCAAGAATCTCCATTGAATAATAACAATAATAATATATTTATTTATTACCCGCCTCTCCCTCTGGATCGAGGCGGGGAACAACATCAAACATAAAATACCCAAAACTGATTAAAATAGGCTGACCAGATAAAATCCAGGTCAGGGCTCATGTAACTTTAATAGTTGTAGAGAAAAGGGAATTTCAGCCAGTGTCATTTGTATGCAATTAGTTCCTGGTGATATTCCCTCTCCATCACAACAGTTAAAGGTGCTGGCACTATACTAGAGTGACCAGATACAAAAGAAGGCAGGGCCCCTGCAACTTTAAGAAGAGGGAATTTCACCAGGAACTAATTGCATACAAATGACCCTGGCTGAAATTCCCTTTTCTGTACAACTGTTAAAGTTACATGAGCCCTGACCTGGATCACCCAAGATTAAAAGCACATAAAACTAATACATAATTAAAATACCAATAAAACACTTAAAATTCATCTGGGTAGGCCTGCCGGAAGAGATCAGTCTTTCTAGCTCTTTTAAATTCTTGAAGACTGGTGAGCTGGTGGATCTTTCCCAGCAGGTCATTTTTCTTCCATAATTCCAAATCTCAGGCCATCCTGTACATACCTCTTCCCAGAGCTCCTGGCCCTTTTCTACCACATACCTCTTCAGAGACATTCTGTTGAGATACTTCTTTCCCACCCTCCAACTCTCTCTCTCTCTCTCTCTCTCTCTCTCTCTCTCTCTTTCTCTCATCACCTTAGCCATCTCTTTTTTTTCAAACAGAGTGTTTTCTGCTAAGCTAAGAGGTGAAGAAGCTGGAGGTTTACACCCCAGATCACCTTTTCTTACTAGCCCTAATATAGGCTGACCATATCAAAAGGAGGACAGGGCTCATGTAACTTTAACAGTTGTAGAGAAAAGGGAATTTCAACAGGTGTTATTTGTATGCAATTAGTTCCTGCTGAAATTCCCTCTTCATCACAACAGTTAAAGTTGCAGGCACTATACTAGAGTGACCATATACAAAAGAAGGCAGGGCCACTGCAACTTTAAGAGGGAATTTCACCAGGAACTAATCGCATACAAATGACACTGGCTGAAATTCCCTTTTCTCTACAACTGTTAAAGTTACATGAGCCCTGTCCTCCTTTTCATATGATCAGCCTACCTAATAGCAACCTGACCCACACACAAACCCTGCCCCCCTACCAGCAGTCCGAACTACACACAACTTTAGCAGGGGACATTTCCCCACCATTTCTCTCCAAGCCTAGAAAAGTGTTAAGATTTGCCAATGGCCATGTTGGCTGAAGTTTGATGGGAGTCGTAGTCCAACACATTTAGAAAGTACCATGTTGAGGAAGATTGTATTAGAGAATACCTTCAGAGCATAGTTGGATGGCCACATTTTATTTTCTAAGGTCCCCTCTACAAGGATTCGCTTTTGCGCCTGGTTAGGTGATTATGCGCATAATCGCTGAAGAGCATTTACGCCTAATACCTCTGCACGAGAGGCGGCGAAGCGCATTAAGGGATGACCAAAATGCGCTTTACAAGTAGTTAATGCGCATAAGCGCTTGTTCACATAGGCAAAATGCGCTTTAACGGCCAGAGCAAAATAAAACTCGCTGTTTAACGCGCATTCGATAATGCGCATAATCGGAGAGATAACGCGCCGATTTGCTCTCCGTTCTTGTAGAGGTAAATTTTTTAAAGCACCTTGAAAGAGCATTAAACCTCTCTTGTAGAGGCAGCCCTAGTTAAATCATGCAGAGCTATAAACAGCAGGTGGGAAAGAATCATTATTTTAGCACCAAATGCTCTCCGGCTTCATAGTTTTTGAAAATGCCCTTTATTTCCTCCACTCATTTCTTCATTATTTGATCTGCATTAAAGCCCTGTTCAGTAGTGATATGAGCCCAGAGCAGGGATAGAAGAAAGGGCTGTTCTATGTGAGGCTTTTAAGCCATCGCTTTACTGGGGCTTCTGCTTCCGGATACTTTGTGGGATTAAGATCAGCTCCTTTGCACATGCTGTTTTCTGGTTCTTTTCTTTCTCTGCCTTTCTATATGTTCCATCACAACTGGTATACCAGGATATACCAGAATTTCCTGGGGGGGGGGGAATCTAAAATAGTTGCAAACTATGAGAGAGGTCCTGAAGGATGACAACAGCATATAAAGTACCTGCAAACTGCCATGAGTGAGTTATCACAAGTGCACAAAAAAATGCCTCATATAGAAATGCTCATAGTACGGTCCAGACTTGCCCGTGTCCATTGCAAGGTCTGAAAGAGCCACCATGTTGGCACTCTTTCAGGCAGACCTTATTCCAAATCTTGTCCCCTAACCTACCAGGCATTCAAATAACACCTGGATTGTCCTTTAGATTGTACTCCAATGTTTCTCTGGCCCAGAGTCCTATAAACATCTTTTAGGATTACCAACTGGTTGGAAAAAAAATAAAATCCCAGCCTGGCTGCTCTTGTGTCCCTAACACCCGCTCTTGATCTGCAGGAATCATCAGGGGAAGCTTTCCATGGAATGGAGCATGTTCTATAGGGTGATCTTATGGAAAGGAGGACAGGGCTCCTGTATCTTAGTTGTATAGAGAAGGGAATTTCAGCAGGTGTCATTTGTATGCATGCAGCACCGGGTGAAATTCCCTCTTCATCACAACAGTTAAAGCTGCAGGAGCCCTGCCCTCTTTTGTACCTGGTCACCATAATGATTAAACACCTGCAGATTAAGCTGCAAAGGAGCAAGACTCAGTAAATGTTGGGAACAACTGCGGCTTTCCATTACTTCAAGCAAATAGGATTGCGACCCCTGTCTCTGGCCCTGCTCTTGTGCATTTAAGAGCTGCCTGCTGCACATAAATTAGGCAGAGGAAGCTTTTCCATTGATGATAGAGATAGTGATGGGTTAAGCTCTGCCAGCTTAATTTTTGTGTATAGGGCTTACTGTTAAAGACAACGGAACAGCTAAGGGGAGTGGGAAAGACCAGGCAACTCCCATGCTTTGGACCCCCAAGTCTATTTCAAACCTGGACAACTTGAGACGCACCATCCAATCACAACCTATCAACCATATATTATGATGTTTGACAACCCCCCTGCTTTTGCATTCCCAAACAGACATCAAAACCCATATATTATATATCTTGCCCCATATGGTAAGCTGCTTTTAGCTTAGTGGGTCACAACTTGTGCAGGTCTAGTTGATTTGGTTCTCTATACAAATGGCTGCAGAACGATAACCTTTCAGATGCTACTTGCCAAATCCCCAATGATCTTTGAAATATAGCAGATGCTTAAATATTTCACAGAATCCACTCTTCCCTTTTACTACTAGCATTGTGTCCCCCCTTCATTCCCATATGTTCATTACACAACCACGAGGAGGCAATGTGGTAGAGTAGAATTGTGCAATTATACTAGGTTTCTATATGGTCATTCAGAAAAAATACTAGACTGTTCACTCCAGGGGGGGGGGGGAATGCAATAAAGTTGCAAAGCAAGGGACAGGCCTTGGAGGATGATGACATCATGTAAAGGACCCACAAACGATCATGAGTGAGGAATCATGAGCACACAATAAAAGCCTTGTGTATAAAGTCTCTTAGTCTGGATGAGAATCAAATCTTCTCAAGTGTAAGGAAAATGCTATCCTGGTGGGACAAAAAAGACTTGGCCACCCTTGGTTACTAATATTCAGGGTTGATAAGTTGATATTTTCTCAGTGGGAATTGTTGATGGGGGATTCCCCCCCCCCGAATGGACACATCCATCGAGAACGACATTGCTCAAAACCTCGATCTCTCAGCCCTGTGCTACAGTTTGCAAAACCAAAGTTCAAAAAGCCACATTCTGAGCAGTGCCTTATGCAACACCAGTTTGACATATAATATGTTTTCTTTTAATGCAGTTCCTATATTTTGATAAGCATTGTTTATTTTAGAATATTCATTCATTTATCTTTAAAAATCATAGAGAAATGTTCCTATCCAGCTGGCCTCTTACAACTTAAGGATTTATTTTATTATTATGTATATATAGTGCTCATACTGTTTACAATATTTGGAGTGCTAAGTGCTTGGTAATGTTGCCTCAAAGTAAAGATATGTTCCACTGGTTTTTAATCAGCACAAATGACATCAAAGAGGAATTTGAAAAAGGAACATATGTTCAAGCTAATGAAAGAAAGATCATTTTTGTAATTAGAACACAAACAACCTGTATAACCTGGGTGAGGGGGGTGGTTACAGACACTTGCTACCACCCCCCACCCCCCCGTTCACTGGACAATACATTCAATAAGCACAGCCACTGAGCTCAGCTCAGCGCCCTAAACAACTGGCCACCTTGGCCACCCATAAAGCTGCCCCAGAGTGTATATGCTCACATGTGCTCATGTGTGCATAGCACAGGGAAGAAGAAGTGCTGTTTGAATTTGGGCAGAAAGAGACAGCTGAAGTTTAGCTGGAATTGGCCCAAACTGAATGCAGCCATTGCTCTTTGATAATCTGAAGTAGGATCAGGAGTTGTGCTACCTGTGGGCTGCATACACAGTGGCAGGTTGCTACCACGATAAGCAAAACTCTGCGCTTTTGTTACTTTGGAGTGGCAGTGACTAATCCCGATGCTGCAGCAAAAGCGTGGGGTTTCCTGCAGCCAGGCCTGCCCCCTGCTCTCTGCCTGGGTGGAAGGTGACCAATTGGGGGTCACCATCTGCCTAGCCACAACTCTGGAGTGAGGAAAGACAGCAGATGCACTGTATTCACCTTGCTCTGGTGAAAAGGTTAGGGTAAGTCCCTGACTATTTTTCTTCGCAGCTTCGCAGGAAAGCCCCATGGTGGCTGCTGCGTTGTAGAATTGATGCAGAACCACCATGCACCCATCCCAGGACTTTCCATGCATATAGACAGCCCCCTGCATTACAAGTCCACTCTGCTCTGTTTCTATTTTTCTAAATAAATAGATTTTACAAAGCTGTCAGAAGTCTTCAGTATTATCTTATCTGCAGAGATTAAACTATGTAATGCTGCTCCTCAACTTCTCATTATTTGGGGAATATGTAATACCAAGTTTACAAGTTCACCTCATTCCAAAGTCCTAAGTAGGTATTGTTTCTTTTCCCCATAAGGACTAAATTTTGCAGAGAACATTTGCACAGTTGCCAAACTGTTTCCCTTTCTGATTTGGCACCAAGAAGAAGCCTGCCCCGATATCATCATCATCATCATCATCCAACACTGATGTAGGATTTTCATGACTGGCAGAACCTGGTACTTGTTTGATTAGCTTAGATTCCCCCTCGTCCTCCCTGTATTTCCTGTCCTACATATGCAAGTCCAAAGGACAAAGTCATTACTCATTGCGCAGGCAGAGTACTATCTAGAATCAACTCATTTTCCACCACCTGTTTTAATGAACTATTTATTACAGGTGTCGGTTCCAGTATGAAAATCTTCTGGTTCAACAGGTTAATACAATTTCCTCAACCTCAAGAACAATAGCCCAGCTGTTCATGTTTAATACTTGGCATTTATTCCTGCATGGCGGAAGTCTAGACCCATTTACATGCTTTGCATGAAAGAGGAAAATTGCAAAATTCAGTTTTGCAAGCATGTGATGGGTCTAAAATATTTGTGAATCTGAAAGGGTCACCAATTGAACAGGGGAAAACCTAGCCTGGCCTCTTCTTGTGCCTTCAAAAGCAGCTTTATTTGCAGAATCCAGCAGCTGAAGCTTTTTACAGCATGGTTAGTACCTACTACTTTCTTCACATCAACTTGCTGTTACAGGTGAAGCTACAGCAGCTGGCTAAAAGGTTGGTCACCTAGCCAGATGAAAAAGAGGGACAGGACTCCTGCCATTTTAATATTTGGTGTTGCGGAGGGGATTTCAGGAGGCACAGCTTTTCTCACCAGGACATTAAAATCTGAACCTGCCCCCAAATCCCTTGTTCTATGTAAACAGGATAAGCCTCTGTCTCTTGCTATTGGTCAACAGACTCATTATTTGTTGGATGGTTATGAAATTCTCCCCATCAGAATTTTTTTCCAGATTTGGGTGTTTACTGATCATGTCCAGAGAAGCACTGCTATGTTTTTGGACACTATTGAGCTCTCTGTACAGTTGCAGTTTGACTCAGTTTTCAGTGCAGATCTTTTCCCCTTACAGTAGACTGACCAGATAAAATCCAGGTCAGGGCTCATGTAACTTTAACAGTTGTAGAGAAAAGGGAATTTCAGCCAGTGTCATTTGTATGCAATTAGTTCCTGGTGATATTCGCTCTTCATCACAACAGTTAAAGGTGCATGCACTATACTAGAGTGACCATATACAAAAGAAGCCAGGGCCCCTGCACCTTTAACTGTTGTGATGAAGAGGGAATTTCACCAGGAACTAATTGCATACAAATGACACTGGCTGAAATTCCCTTTTCTCTACAACTGTTAAAGTTCCATGAGCCCTGACCCGGATTTTATCTGGTCACCCTACCTTACACCTAACTGATATATACCATCACATACCCAATCTGATTTAATCACAGCTCAAAAAGGAATCAGTAATTGCTTCAAAATTCCTTTTCATGTGGTGATTTAATCGATGTGCGTATGCACTGATGCATATCAGTTTGTAAGAAAATAACATAAAGACAGGAACAGAAAGTTGCAGCAACCTGCAGGTGCAAATTCAGAAATTAATTAAATTAATTTTAAAAAGTCTCCAAACTATACCAGAAGATAGGAAAGGCTGAACATTAGGGATGTGTATCATATCGTTAAAATGTACTATAACGATACGATAAGGTTGTTATCGTGCATATGTTTAAAGATGATGATATGATATGATAGAAAAACCTACGATAATCATCGAAGAGTATAATTTTTGGGTGATTTTATCATTTTATCGGACTGCCATATAAATAAACCTATAACTTCTGTATTTTAAACATTAGAGGCTTGAAACTTGGTCACAGTGCTTACGGGGTATGCCTAAGCATGTATATGACATTTGAGATCGATCCCTCCAACCCTCGATTTTATATGAATTTTTAAAAGGTCGTTTCCGTTCTGACAGGTCTGAATGAACGCACGTGGCGAGCTGTCATTCTGACCTGTCAGAACTGAAATGATCTTTTTTAAAAATCATATAAAATCGAGGGTTGGAGGGATCAATCTCAAATTTCATACACATACTTAGGCATACCTCATAAGCACTGTGGCCAAGTTTCAAGCCTCTAACTTTTAAAATACAGAAGTTATAGGCATTTTTCTTTAAAAATAGGGCTGCAAAAAATATCTTTTTTTCACGATAATTATCATGAAGACGATACAGTTCACCTACGATATGAATGAAGATGATAAGTTTTTGGTCCGAAATGACGATAACAATAAACGATGATATTTTTTGGCATGCACACCCCTACTGAACATAGGATATACTAAAGTAGGGATGTACAAGAATTTAGTTTCTGTTCACAATTCACTCAAACGTCTCCCATTGGCAATCTGGAACATGAACACGAGCTTGAGCACTTTATTTTATGAAATCTTTGGACATTTCTGAATTTCAATCACATTCAAAAAGTGCAAGTTTTTTGCACTTCGAAATGCACTTTCTCCTCTTTTTTTTTTTTTTTAAACACCTTTTCAAGCCTTAGTCAATGTCAGGGGTCAGGAGAACATGCAATTTTGAAAATAAGAACAGAAATGCACACTTTCTCCCTTTCTAATAAGCCAAATAAAAAACACGTTGAAAACAGAAACAGGAGCGAGCCAATTCAGAGAAATTAGGCAAGCTCAAAAATTGCTGGTTTCCCCATGTCTAGATTAAAGCAGCAGAACTATAACTGGGCAGGAGAAATTCTCTTTTCCCTATGTAATTGTTCAGGCTCACTACTTACTTTGTAGGTTGCCTTTCGTAGGTCATTTTCAGAGCTGCTACGTTTGAATGCAAGGACAGTACATCCCTCCTCCATTTCCCCTTCCTTGCAGCTCTTAAAGGTGCAGGAGCCCTGTTCCTTCTTGAAAGTGACAGTCCTAACCTGGCCCCATGACTGAAGGCTTATTTGCTTCTCACAAAGATGCAAATAAACTTCTTTTTTTATAGATGCCTCTCCTCTAATTTGGAATCAAAATAAAAACTTCATTTCCCCCTCTATTTCTGAGGGGGAGATTACTCAATAGAATCTGCCTGAATCCCAAGCACTGTCGCCATTGTGTGTGATTAATAATAGGGGTGTGCATCGGATCGGATCCGATCCACGATCCGAATCCGATCCGCCCCAAAATCGGGAAAATCCAATCCGATCCGATCCGATCAACCTCCGATCCGATCCGATCCGATCCGATCCGACGAGGTCCGATCCGGATCGGACGCCATTTTGAATGCTTTTTCCCATAGCCAAGTATTGTTTTACAAAAATGCCTGTAACTTTTTCATTTTTAAAGATAGAAGGATGAAACTTGGGCACATTATACACTGGTTTGGGACAGTTATCTGTGAGAAATTTCAGAAAGATTGGTGCATGCGTTTTGTGGCAATTAATTTTTTTAATAAATACCCAGGAATGCCTATAACTTTGTCATTTTTAAAGTTACATACATGAAACTTTGCCACATTGTAGGTGGTACCTTGGGACCTATGTGTGTAAAATTTCAGAAACGTAGGTGCTTGCCTTGTATGGCAATTAATTTTAGAAAAATGGGTAGTAGTGGAGTAAATACATTTACGCCTCCCTTTTTTTATTTTTAAAGATACAAACAGGAAACATGGGCACATTACAGGGAACACTTCACTTGATATGTGTGTAAAATTTCAGAAAGCTGGGTCCAGGCATTTGGTGGCTACGAATTTTTTAGATTAAAAGTTATAAACATTTTCCCACAGAGGCTGGGGCTGTCAATTGCACCCTCCCGCCTCCCGGGAAGAAGAAGGAAACACTTTCTCGCATCTCTTTGATCCTTGCACGCTTGGCTGCAACTGAGCTAGTATCCATTACAAAAGGAGAAACAAAGTAGCACTTGGCTCGTGTCTGCTTTGATACTTTCACTTTTACTCAAGCAGAACGGCTGAGCCTAGGATCACTCTCTCTCGCTAGGATCGTTACAGGAGAAATTTTCTACAGTCTTCAAAGTGGTGTGTGCAGACACCTTGACACCACATGCCTGGACCTATCATTCTGAAATTTTACACACATATCAAGTGAAGTGTTCCCTGTAATGTGCCCATGTTTCCTGTTTGTATCTTTAAAAATAAAAAAATGGGAGGCGTAACTGTATTTATTTACCCCACTACTACCCATTTTTCTAAAATTAATTGCCATACAAGGCAAGCACCTACCTTTTTGAAATTTCACACACATAGGTCCCAAGGTACCACCTACAATGTGGCAACGTTTCATGTATGTAACTTTAAAAATGACAAAGTTATAGGCATTCCTGGGTATTTATTAAAAAAATAATTGCCACAAAACGCATGCACCAATCTTTCTGAAATTTCTCACAGATAACTATCCCTAACCAGTCTACAATGTGCCCAAGTTTCCTGTTTGTATCTTCAAAAATAAAAAAGTGGGAGGCATAACTGTATTTCTCAATGGGCAAGTGCTTTCCAATGATTTCCTATGGGCAAGTGCTTTCCAATGATTTCCTATGGGCAAATACTGTCCAATGATTTCCTATGGGCAAGTGCTTTCCAATGATTTCCTATGGGCAAGTACTGTCCAATGAATCCCTCATTGTTTCAAAAATTAATTGCCACACAATACAAGCACCTACGTTTCTGAAATTTCACACACATAGGTCCCAAGGTACCGCCTACAATGTGGCAAAGTTTCATGTGTGTAACTTTAAAAGTGACAAAGTTATAGGCATTCCTGGGTATTTATTAAAAAATTAATTGCCACACAAGGCAAGCACCTATGTTTCTGAAATTTCACACACGTAGGTCCCAAGGTACCACCTACAATGTGGCAAAGTTTCATGTGTGTAACTTTAAAAATGACAAAGTTATAGGTGTTTCTTTCCTCATTGTTTCAAAAATTAATTGCCACACAAGGCAAGTACCTATGTTTCTGAAATTTCACACACATATCAAGCCAAGTGGTACCTGTAATGTGCCCAAGTTTCCTGTTTGTATCTTCAAAAATAAAAAAATGGGAGGCGTAAATGTATTTACCCCACTACTACCCATTTTTCTAAAATTAATTGCCACATAAGACAAGCACCTACGTTTCTGAAATTTCACACACGTAGGTCCCAAGGTACCACCTACAATGTGGCAAAGTTTCATTTGTGTAACTTTAAAAATGACAAAGTTATAGGCATTCCTGGGTATTTATTAAAAAATTAATTGCCACAAAACACATGCACCGATCTTTCTGAAATTTCTCACAGATAACTATCCCTAACCAGTGTATAATGTGCCCAAGTTTCATCCTTCTATCTTTAAAAATGAAAAAGTTATAGGCATTTTTGTAAAACAATACTTGGCTATGGGAAAAAGCATTCAAAATGGCGTCCGATCCGGATCGGACATCCGGTCCGATCCGATCCGACCATCCTCCGATCCGATCCGATCTGACCCCCCAGGTCCGATTCCGATCCGCTATCCGATCCGATCCGGGGGGTCAGTGCACATCCCTAATTAATAACAATGATTCATATTGTTTCATTTGGAACTGTGTTGCTGTTTTTAGTCATTACTTTGTAAGATAAAACCATCGATCAAATTAATATGACCAAAAAATGTAACATAATGTATTGTAGTTCCCGTTTCTTAACCGAATGCAGCTGAACGCCACTAACACTGGAGCATTTCCATTGGAGTTTGGCGACTACTCTATGAGTTGAGGATTTTTTTAAAAAAAAAAACTGCTTTTGCTAGATACTGTAGCACACAGTCAGTCAAATGCAATTCTCATGTTGCCTTGTTTAAATGGATTGGTGTTTTCTACAAGAGGGGTGGGCACCTTGGGGACCTCCAGATTCAATTGGCCTTCAACTTCCATCATCTCTCATCATTGGCTATGCTGGTTAGGGCTGATAGGGGTTGTAGGCAAAAACATCTGGACACACACCATAATAAAGCAGTGGAGAGAACTGGTCACATGCAACTGATCCATGAAGATGCCAAAGAAAACCAGAGCTTTTTCCATCTCCTTCTTCAGCATACCCTTGTTATGTTGCTAATTTATAATGTGTGTGTGAGAGAGAGAGAGAGAGTCAGAGAGTCAGAGACAGAGGAGGGTTATTCCCCAGCAGATGTGGGCTCTAAACACGCAGAGGAGCCAACCACAGGATAGAAGGTGCCCTACCTGCCTTCCACAAGGCAACTGGGATTGGCCTAAACTTATTCCCAGGAGGATTCCAGTCTTCCCAGCAATCTTGGCCCCAAGTCTCTTGGCTGCTCCTTTAATGCTTAAGCATTTTTACCAGCAACAATACCATGTTTACAAGACCAATGCTCTCTAGGGTATGGATAGGTGAAAATTTCATTTCAGTTGACTTTTTAAAATCAGAATTTACCAAAATCCACAAATTTCTTCCTATTCAGGACGGAGCAAATGTGAGATTTTAAAACTTGGAATGTGAGAAAAAATGAAACTGTCAAAATTACTAGCCCCCCCTGACTCACCTCAGAAGCCATTTCAGGGGTTCCAAAACAGGCCCGATTCAACTCAGATTTCTTTGGGTCTTGCCTTTGTGGGGTTCCTAAGCGCCAGTCATATGGCTGCATGGTGGGCAACCCAGGAAAGCCCAGGGCAAGGCCAACCAGGAGTGCATTGTACTCCCGACTCCCTATCTGTCTGCCTCCTCCTGCCTCCTCCCTTCCTCCCCTACCAAATCCAGAGCCGCCCCCGGGACTTACCTTCTCCTGCCCATGCACCCAGGAATGCTAGGGCAAGGCCAGCTGTGAGTCCAGGTGAGTTCAATGGACTCACGGGACTCACCTTACCTCCCCCTCCCTCTTGTCCCTCCACAGTCACCTCCTGCCACCCCCGGGGCTTACCTTGCCCCCAGGCTGACCCAGTGCCGCTCCAGATTCAGGCCAAGACAGGCTGAATTGACCTGCTTTGACTCGGATTCAGGGCTTCAGCCTGAGTTGGTGCACAGCTCTAAAATTTACCCATCCCTATTCTAGAGTTGCTTCCAAACAGACAGTTATTCTGTCCTCATATGACCAATTATACAAAATAAAGTGCAACTAGAGTGGATCATCACAAGCCATAATTATAAATTCAAAAGAGCATTGATTTTTATAGGGTAATCTTAGTTTTAGTTGATAAAGGGAAAATAGTCAGACTTATTAGCTACAGAGCACATTACCTCAGGTTTTCCAAATGCTTTGATTATAGTTTCAGAATTGCAAGGCTACAATTAAGTTCCGATTCCACACAAATAAATAGCATGATTTCCCAAGATGTTATTATTAATCAGCAGCTTCTGGCATGCAAACACACATACTAGGAAATTATTAGGTGAAAAATACTATGAGCTTCTCCACATTAAGCAAAAATCCTGCATCCTTACCAAGCTTTCTTCTTCCAGAGTCTTTCCAGGTTTATGATGGGCTCCTTTAGATGGTAAACATGTGGTTTGGCATTGAAAGCTTTCTTCTCAGCAATGCTCTATACGTTCAATGAAACATCACCACCTAGTGGTTGTATTATAAAACTACATGCGCATTACACACTGCCAATATGCTGCATTAATTTTTATTTCAGTGTATCATCAATCTTTTTGAAAGTGGGATAAAGGGGGGAATGCATGGGAGATGTCCTGGAGGTTGATAACATAATGTAAAGGATTCACAAAATTCTGTGACTGACCAATCACAAGTGTGCTATAAATAAGAAATAAACAGCTTGTGTAGAGAAGCTCTATGACAGTAACCTTGCTCCCTCCCCCAGTTCATACACAGAGAGCCTATCTACACTACTGCTTTAAAACGATTTATAACAGTTTTAAACTGGTCAATAATGGTTATTAACTGTTATAAACCATTTTAAAGCAGTAGTGTAGATAGGCTCATAGAGAGCAAGTTATGGAGCCGAGCAGAATGGCTCTCCTCACATATACATATACACAGTTTCTTCCCTGATGTTTTTACTTTTTGGACAAAAAGATGTAATACTGCCAGTGTTGCTAAATTTGCATATTTTATCTTACTTTGCTTAAGAAATTGCAATTTTTAAAAAATATTTTATATAATTTACTCTGATTTATAGGAAGTGCTAAAGAACTACACAGGGTCTTGAAGCTCCATCCTTAATTACTGGAAATTGTGTGACTTTGGATTTTATCAGGCATTGTTCATGCACTAATTAGCAAATGCTTCCAGCCAGAAAGTCTAGACACATACTCTTCGTTTTAAAATTTAAACTGTGATTCTATGCCCAATGCTATATTCTGAGAGCTTCCTGCATTTCAGTGGAGTTGTAGTACACACAGATGGCCCAGTTTACAATGGTAGCTGAGAGCTGTAGAAGCCCTCCTTGCCTGCAACACTGCAAGGTTACTTTTGTTGATGACCAAATTGCTTACCACTCAATTTCAGTGGCTTCCCAATTCACAAGTTCTGTTTCTGCATCTATCATTTGTTCACACTTATGGTTCACCTCTCACTTCTGTTGCAGGAATATAGCTTCCATGTAGCTTTGCATGAACTAAGCCATAAAAATGTAGATATAAGCCCAAAATGTACAAGAATCTTTAGGATAAATTGGTTCTAATCCCATCTAATGGAGCCCTATTTCTCAATGAGGTTTTCAGCTTATGTCTGGGCTATGCCACTTCAGACTGCAGGTAGGAGTAGCTCATGAGATGGGATGCTCCTATATACAAAGAAAACCTGAATGAGAATCCCTTTACATGGAAAAGTAAATGTCAAGGAGAAGGCTAGGTTTTGAACTCTTCTCCCTGATATGCTAGATTTTAGGTTGGCTAGAAGCAAAAGAAGACAAGGCTCCTGCCCCTTCAAGAGTTGCATAGACAACCTACACCTGCTGAAGTTCCCCATTCTGCACAACTATAAAAGGTGCAGGAACCCTGTACTCCTTAGCATCTGGCCATCCTAATTTCTATGTGTATAGAATTGTTTGTATGGTGAAGCATTGAATCAGGTGAGCCCTCACCTGCATTCTAAAGTGGGACAGTCCAGGCATGGGTTTGCCACCTCAGTAAGAATTAGGTCTTAGGACTAATCTACATGTGATTGGACCTTGAGTGCTTGGTTGTGGCTTAATAAATAGCAAGGGGAGGGTATTCATATTGAGATCATGGGAATTTATATTGGGATCATGCCTCAGTCTGGATTTCCTTCCCTTCCCACCCCACCCCACCCCATCTATAGTTGTTAGCTGCTTCAGGAGGAAAGCTGCCACTGAAGCAAACAGCAGCCACAGGAGGGGAGCAGAGAACTGTGGTGAGTGCTAGGCTTGCAATTCACCCCCACCCCCTAGTTGCTGTCTCTATTCAGATCAGGCCATTCATGGGCTTAATTATCATGTCTAGCCTGGCCCTTAGTCCATGTATCTTGATGCTAAATCCTTAAAGCTTAGACGTGGTTCTTCAGCGAAACTGAATTTTGCCAATTAAAGAAAACATTTATTTATTTATTTATTTATTATTTCTTTATTTATTACATTTCTATACCAACCAACAATCGAAGCTCTCTGGGTGGTTCACAAAAATAAAAAAGCATATAAAATAAAAAAAGTATATGAATGATTTGAAAGTGCAAAGACACTCCTAAATCAAGAAGGTGGGGGAATGATGGATTGTCTTAAATTGTCTTTAACTACCCTGTCTCTATCAAAATGCCACAACAATACTTGAAATGGATATTGCATCTGTAGTTACAGGAGAAAGAACAGTATATTGATCTCCTCCAACACTAATCAAACATTCAGAAGGGAACAATCTCTTATGCTTTCACCGCTGTCCCATGTGGACTATCAGAACTGGTAAAGCTACAGTTATGCCAAAAGAGTGATGGTAGCTCAGTCTGAACTCCCTCAACAGGAAGCAATACCTCTTTGATGAGGTACTTCCAGATGTTGCAGTTCCTGCTTCCCAGTTACCCTTGTTAGGCTCCCTCTAGAAGATGTCACTTTTACTCCCAATTCTCCAAATGTGTGCATTACCTTACACATGAGTTTATGCCTAATGCCTATACATGACGGGCAAGGAGAATCGCATTCTAAATGAAGGGAGCGAGATGCTCAAAGGAAATGTTGTTAACCCGCCCACCAGAAATAGTGAGCATTGGAATAATAGTTAGAATCAAAGTTACTCCATTTTGTCTTTGTCTATATTTAGTTCCTTGCTTTGCACTCAGCGCATGCTCTAATGCCTGCCAGCTTTTGAGACACAAAGAACAAAGACCATTGATGGGATTTGTTGTAACAGACAGTCTAATCTTTTCTCTGTAGCTTCAGAAGGCCTTGGGAGCTGTCTCTTTCTACGCTTCTTGAAATATAGCTAGAGATAACCATTCTGGGCGTTCAGCCAAAACTATGTGTTTCAAATGTATTTAACCTTCTTGCATTCCTTAACTCGGGGTCAGACATCCTTTGGACACGAGTCCGCTGTCTGATCAATTCTCATGAGAAATAAATCTGCTGTACCCCCACTTTCGTCTACTTCGCTTTTCTGTGGATAATTAGAACGCCTCCAGAAAAGAATCCTAAAAGCATTCTTTTTGCAACAAAACTGGCACCGCCGATGGGACAATTCTGGACCACCCTTGGATCCTGGGCGCTACCGAGATAGTGCTGAAGTGTGCACCAAGCCATTTGGCTTGTCAACGCTGTCTGAGGATTTGAGCCGAGGATACCTGGGAGGTTAAAGGATCGTCCTAATTACGAACCAGACAAAGTGGGAGGCCTGGACTTGGTGGTGGATGCACCGCAAAGACTGCAGGAGTAAGTATCTTGTATTTTGTTGGGATTGAGATTACTGTGCTGTTGAGAGACAGTAAAATAGAAAGCCATGGGGGCCATGGGATCCGCTCAATCATCTGTTGATACTTGCACTCCTTTGGAATGTATGTTACGTAACTGGAAGAATTTTTAAATGGATTATGGTGTGAATGTACATAAGGATGAACTAATCAGATTGTGTCAGAGAGAATGGTCAGTTTTGTTGTCTGAGTGGCCACCTGAAGGTTCTTTTGATTCTAGCTTGATTTCTAAACTGCATGTAATTATAGCTGAACGTGGATTATGGAATCAATTTGTATATATAGATCCATGGTTGTACTGGGTTCAAACAAAACCAGGTTGGATTAAGAAATGTATGGGACAGATGTGTAAGGCTATGCTGGCAAGACCCGGGTAGAAGAAAGGGAGACAGGTTCTCCCTGATTCCAGACCCCAAGAGGGATTTTTTGAATTAAGCCCCCGCTGACGGCTCTAACAAGCACAAGCTGCTCAGGAGAATCAGCTGGCAACTCCCCCGCCTGACATGGAACCTAGTGAACTGAATCTGACTCCAAGGCACCTCTGTTCCCAAGGGGCAGCTACTGACCGGGAAATAACGAGAAAAAAAGCCAGAAATCAAAAGGCCTCCTCTGAGCAATCTTCTCTGTCTACTGCCATGCCAGTCCTTCCTCCACAGGCTGCCGCTAATAGATCAGGAGAAGATGAGATTGCAGCCACAAATCCTCCTTCTTATGAAGGCCTCTTGGAAGAGGCTAGACAGGCTGCTAAACCCCTGACCCCTCAGCCGACAGCTTTGAGGAAGGGGGGGACAGGATTTGACACTCCTGTTAAAGAGATGCCCTTGTGACAAGCAATAGCAGAGGGGGGAGCCACATTTCTTTATGTTCCTTTCTCAACTAGTGACCTTTTTAATTGGAAAACTCAGAATCCGTCCTTTTCGGAAGATCCTGAGAAAATGATCACTCTATTCCAGAGCATTGGAAGAACACACCAGCCAAATTGGGCTGATTGCCAAATGATGCTCGATACTTTTCTGACAGCAGCTGAGAAACGCTCAGTGCTGGGCCATAGCCGAACTATCGCAGCTCAAAAAATTGCTGATGCTGGGAGAGCACCCGCTGGCTTGAATGCGATGTGCCCATTAGAGGACCCGCATTTGGGGTTCAGAGCCAGAAAGTCGAGAGCATTGTGCCACTTATCTGGGATTGATTGTGGAAGACCTCCGGAAGGCTGTGGTTAAGGTTCAAAACATGTCTAAAATTTATGATGTCAGACAGGAGAAAGATGAAAGCCCATCTGCTTTTCTTGAAAGACTGTATTCAGCTTTTTGGCGCTACTCCTCCCTTAACCCTGAAGACCCTGAGAACCAGAGATTAGTGAATGTGATGTTTATAGGTCAATCATCTCTAGATATAAAGAAGAAATTGCAGAAGTTAGAAGGAGGGCCTGGGAAACCTCTGTCAGAATTGATAGAGATAGCACAGAAAGTTTTTGCAACACGAGAGCAAGAAGAAGAAAAAAGGCAGGACAGCAGAATGAAACAGCAAGTGAAATTGATGGCTGTGGCTATGGGCGGAAAGCCAAATGAGAAAGAAGGGAAAAGGGGGGCCAGACCGTTCTCACTTGACAGGAATCAATGTTCTTATTGCCGGTGGTTTGGTCACTGGAAGTCAGATTGTCAAGAGATAAAGAAAAAGGGGGGCCCCAAGCCTGCAGCAGAGGCAAGAGTGTTTAGAGCAGAAGGTGAAGAGCAATGATGGGGACCAGGGTCCAAGGCCACCACCCTCCAGAGCAGAAGCTCTAAAGAGGGCCCTATGGTTGTTTTAAGCGTGGATAGCCAAGATTTGAATGGACTTATTGATACTGGTGTGACCTTTTCTATGGCCCCCTCCACAAGGATGCGCTTTTGCGCCCGGTTCGGCGATTATGCGCATTATCGCGGAGGCGCATTTACTCCTAATCCCTCTGCATGGGAGGCGGCGAGAGGTGGTGAAGCGCATTAATTGATGTCCAAAAAGCGCTTTACAAGAAGTTAATGCGCATAATCGCTTGTTCACACGGCAAAAATGCGCTTTAACGGCCGGAGCAAAATAAAAGTCGCTATTTAACGCGCATTCGATAATGCGTATAATCCAGGAGATAACGCGGTGTGGAGGTAAAATTTTGCGCTCCGCTGGTGTGGAGGTAAAATTTATAATGAGCCTTCAAAGAGCATTAAACCTCTCTTATGGAGGTAGCCTATGTTACCCGGCCCCCCCTTGAAGAAAGGAACAAAGCATGTTGTGGTGGAAGGCATAGAGGGAAAGAAACAAAGATTGAATGTCAGTCCTCCGCTCCTTACCAAAGTTGGGGACTAGGTTTTACAGCATGAATTTGTGTGGTCTCCCTCCTGCCCTGTTGCTTTGCTGGGACGAGATCTACTCACTAAATTGCAAGCTCAAATTTACTTCATTGGATCCAAAATGTGTGTAGAGATTCCTAAAAGACAAGGGTCAAATTATCAAATGGCTCTCCGAGGGAAACATGCCTCTCTAGCTGCAGTTAACCCTACCTTACCTGGAGTAAATCCTCAGGTCTGGGCTGGAGAAGCCCCAGCCAGGGCAAATCAGGTTGCCCCCATAAAAATTGCCCTTAAAGAAGGAGCTGGCCCTGTGAGACTTCGACAGTACCCATTGAAGCTAGAGACTCGCAGGGGACTGAAGCCTGTGATTGAAAAGTTCAAAGGATATGGCTGGCTGGAAGAAACATCTTCCCCCTTCAACACCCCAATAATGGGTCTCCCCAAAAGTAATTCCTCTTGTTTGAGACTAGTCCAAGACTTAAGAAATATTAATAAAATAATAGTGGCTGAACATGCAGTGGTACCCAACCCACACACCCTCCTGACGCAAGTGCCAACCTCAGCACGGGTCTTTTCAGTCTTGGATTTAAAAGATGCGTTCTTTTCAATACCTCTCCATGAAGAGAGCCAAGACTTGTTTGCTTTTGAATGGGAAGACCCAGATACGCATAAGAAAGTCCAACTGAAATGGACCGTAATGCCTCAGGGGTTAACGGTCGCGCCATCTATCTTTGGGAGATGTCTCCAGAAAGATCTGGAGCCCTGGAAAAATTGTCACCCAGAGGTCACTTTAATACAGTATTGTGATGACCTGCTTCTGGCTACCCCTGACCAGACTACCTGTTTGTTAGCCACAGTGTTCCTGTTGAACTGGCTAGGAGACAGAGGCTACAAAGTGGCCCAGGAAAAGGCACAGATTTGCCAGGAAAAAGTAGTCTTTCTGGGATATGAGCTGTCAGCAGGAAGCCGTGCCCTGAGTACAGAGAGAGTGCAAGCAATTCAAGAATTGCCTCCCCCTTCTTGCCCAAAGGAATTAAGAGCATTCCTGGGATTGACTGGGTTTTGCAGACTATGGATCCCAGATTATGGAGGGAAGGCTCGGCCATTGTATGAATCCCTTACAAAAGAGGGGCTCTTACAGTGGAAACGGACTGAACTGATGAATAAGGCATTTAAAGATCTTAAGCAAGCTCTTGTTTCACCACCTGCATTAGCCCTTCCTAACCCTAGCAAGCCTTACCGTCTCTATGTGCATGAAAATAAAGGCATAGCATCAGGGGTTTTGACTCAACCCTGGGGAACTACCTGGAGGCCAGTGGGTTACTACTCCCGGGTTTTAGATGCAGTTTCAAGAGGCTGGGCCACATGTCTCTGTGCCGTCGCTGCTACCGCTCTCCTAGTAGAAAAAGCGCAGAAACTAGTAATGGGAGCAGACATGGAGATAATTGTTAGGGGTGTGCATCGGATCGGATCCGATCCACGATCCGAATCCGATCCGACCCAAAATCGGGAAAATCCGATCCGATCCGATCCGATCCGGACAACCTCCGATCCGATCCGATCCGATCCGATGAGGTCCGATCCGGATCGGACGCCATTTTGAATGCTTTTTCCCATAGCCAAGTATTGTTTTACAAAAACGCCTATAACTTTTTCATTTTTAAAGATAGAAGGATGAAACTTGGGCACATTGTAGACTGGTTAGGGGTAGTTATCTGTGAGAAATTTCAGAAAGATTGGTGCATGCATTTTGTGGCAATTAATTTTTTAATAAATACCCAGGAATGCCTATAACTTTGTCATTTTTAAAGTTACACACATGAAACTTTGCCACATTGTAGGGGGTACCTTGGGACCTATGTGTGTGAAATTTCAGAAACGTAGGTGCTTGTCTTGTGTGGCAATTAATTTTTAGAAAAATGGCTAGTAGTGGGGTAAATACAGTTACGCCTCCCATTTTTTTATTTTTGAAGATACAAACAGGAAACTTGGGCACATTACAGGTACCACTTGCCTTGATATGTGTGTGAAATTTCAGAAACATTGGAGCTTTCCTTGTGTGGCAATTAATTTTTGAAACAATGAGGAAAGAAACACCTATAACTTTGTCATTTTTAAAGTTACACACATGAAACTTTGCCACATTGTAGGTGGTACCTTGGGACCCATGTGTGTGAAATTTCGGAAACGTAGGTGCTTGCCTTGTGTGGCAATTAATTTTTTAATAAATACCCAGGAATGCCTATAACTTTGTCATTTTTAAAGTTACACACATGAAACTTTGCCACATTGTAGGCGGTACCTTGGGACCTATGTGTGTGAAATTTCGGAAACGTAGGTGCTTGCCTTGTGTGGCAATTAATTTTAGAAAAATGGGTAGTGGTGGGGTAAATACAGTTACGCCTCCCACTTTTTTATTTTTGAAGATACAAACAGGAAACATGGGCACATTACAGGTACCACTTGGCTTGATATGTGTGTAAAATTTCAGACAGCTGGGTCCAGGCATGTGGTGGCAAGGTATTTTTGAAACAATGAGGAAAGAAACGCCTATAACTTTTTTATTTTAAAAGTTAGAAGTCTGAACATTGCTCACTTTGTAGATGGGTTAGGGGTAGATATGTGTCAGAAATTTCAGAATTATAGGTCCAGGCATTTGATGGCTATGGAATTTTTAAATTACATGTTTCAAAAAAATCTCTACAGAGGCCAGGTCTTCCCCTCCCGCTTCCCGCGAAGAAAAGGAAACACTCTCTCGTCTCGATCCCTTTGATCCTTGCTAGTAGTATCCATTACAGGGCTCGTGTTTCCTTTTCTACTTTCACTTTTCAAGCAGAACGGCTGAGCCTAGCTGAGTTTTGCAGCCATGCGTGCAAGGAAGGATCACTCTGGTCTCGATCCCTTTGATCCTTGGTAGTATCCATTACAGGGCTCGTGTCTGCTTTCACTTTGTACTCAAGCAGACACGAGCCCTGTAATGGATACTACCAAGGATCAAAGGGATCGAGACCAGAGTGATCCTTCCTTGCACGCATGGCTGCAAAACTCAGCTAGGCTCAGCCGTTCTGCTTGAAAAGTGAAAGTAGGAAAGGAAACACGAGCCCTGTAATGGATACTACTAGCAAGGATCAAAGGGATCGAGACGAGAGAGTGTTTCCTTTTCTTCGCGGGAAGCGGGAGGGGAAGACCTGGCCTCTGTAGAGATTTTTTTGAAACATGTAATTTAAAAATTCCATAGCCATCAAATGCCTGCACCTATAATTCTGAAATTTCTGACACATATCTACCCCTAACCCATCTACAAAGTGAGCAATGTTCAGACTTCTAACTTTTAAAATAAAAAAGTTATAGGCGTTTCTTTCCTCATTGTTTCAAAAATACCTTGCCACCACATGCCTGGACCCAGCTGTCTGAAATTTTACACACATATCAAGCCAAGTGGTACCTGTAATGTGCCCATGTTTCCTGTTTGTATCTTCAAAAATAAAAAAGTGGGAGGCGTAACTGTATTTACCCCACCACTACCCATTTTTCTAAAATTAATTGCCACACAAGGCAAGCACCTACGTTTCCGAAATTTCACACACATAGGTCCCAAGGTACCGCCTACAATGTGGCAAAGTTTCATGTGTGTAACTTTAAAAATGACAAAGTTATAGGCATTCCTGGGTATTTATTAAAAAATTAATTGCCACACAAGGCAAGCACCTACGTTTCCGAAATTTCACACACATGGGTCCCAAGGTACCACCTACAATGTGGCAAAGTTTCATGTGTGTAACTTTAAAAATGACAAAGTTATAGGTGTTTCTTTCCTCATTGTTTCAAAAATTAATTGCCACACAAGGAAAGCTCCAATGTTTCTGAAATTTCACACACATATCAAGGCAAGTGGTACCTGTAATGTGCCCAAGTTTCCTGTTTGTATCTTCAAAAATAAAAAAATGGGAGGCGTAACTGTATTTACCCCACTACTAGCCATTTTTCTAAAAATTAATTGCCACACAAGACAAGCACCTACGTTTCTGAAATTTCACACACATAGGTCCCAAGGTACCCCCTACAATGTGGCAAAGTTTCATGTGTGTAACTTTAAAAATGACAAAGTTATAGGCATTCCTGGGTATTTATTAAAAAATTAATTGCCACAAAATGCATGCACCAATCTTTCTGAAATTTCTCACAGATAACTACCCCTAACCAGTCTACAATGTGCCCAAGTTTCATCCTTCTATCTTTAAAAATGAAAAAGTTATAGGCGTTTTTGTAAAACAATACTTGGCTATGGGAAAAAGCATTCAAAATGGCGTCCGATCCGGATCGGACATCTGGTCCGATCCGATCCGACCAGCCTCCGATCCGATCCGATCCGATCCGACCCCCCAGGTCCGATTCCGATCCGCTATCCGATCCGATCCGGGGGGTCAGTGCACATCCCTAATAATTGTGCCTCATGGAGTTCCTCAGATTCTGGGCAGTGAAGGAGAAAAACTGTTGAACCCTGCTAGGCAGTCCAGATATGAAATCTCTCTGCTTTCAAATCCCAGCCTGACCTACCGTCGAGTAACTGCCCTGAACCCAGCTACCCTGATGCCAGAACCCACCAGAACTACACCTCATGATTGCCTCACTGTGTTGAACCAAGTCACACAGGCGAGAGAGGATTTGAGTGATGAACCTCTGCCAGATGCTGAACTCACGCTGTATGTTGATGGATCCAGCTCAGTTGAAAATGGAATCAGAGCAACTGGATGTGCAGTAGTAACTGACTCTGAAGTCTTGTGGCAAGAGAAGCTGCCAAACACCTTCTCGGCCCAGGCTGCTGAAATAATTACTCTGACCCGCGCATTAGAACTCAGCCAAGGGAAACGGGTTAATATCTATTCTGATTCACGGTATGTCCATTCTGCCGTGCATGCACATGCAATGTTAGGGAAAGAAAGAGGATTCATCACCTCCTCTGGACAGAAGATTGCAAATGGACCCCAAATCTTGAGACTCTTAGAAGCTCTTCTTCTGCCTGAAAAAGTTGCTGTAATGCATGTAAGAGCCCATGGGAAATGTCCCATTGAAGAAAACCGAAGAGGAAATAAAAAAGCAGATCAAGCCTCTAAAGAAGCAGCCAGAAGAGGGACACAGTACCAGTTCACAGCACTTGGAAACTTCAGCCAAGCCCACCCTGTGTATACCCCCAGAGAAGAAGAAACTGCTAAGGACAACCACGGAGTGAAAAATGAAGAAGGATGGTGGATCATACCTGGAGGAAAAGTAATGGTCCCACGCATTCTACTAGTCAAACTACTGACTGAATTCCATCAGCAGGCACACATGAGTGCCAATGCAATGGGAGATCTCTTCATAAGGATTATGGTGTCACCTGGATTATACATGGAAGCACAATGCATTGTGGCTACCTGTCCCACTTGCCAAAAGGTGGGAACAAAAGGAAGAACTCCTCCTGCCCCAATGGGAGGAAGACCTTGGGCCCACTACCCGTTCCAGATACTTCAAATTGACTTTTCAGAATTGCCCCAATGTAGAGGATATCGATATCTATTATTGATAATAGATCAGTTAACTGGATGGTTGGAGGCATTTCCAACCAGGACTTGTATGGCAAGGGAAGTTGTGAAAAAGCTTGTGAATGAAATTGTGCCCCGTTTTTCATTACCAGAGACTATTGAATCAGATCAAGGAAGTCATTTTACTTCCTCACTTGTGAAAGGAGTGAGCATTCAGTGGAAAGTGCACACCCCATGGAGACCAGAATCATCCGGACAAGTAGAGCGAATGAATCGCACTGTAAAAACTTTGTTGACCAAGCTATGCACTGAAACCAAACTGAAATGGGTTCAGGCATTGCCCATAGTTTTGAGCCAAATCAGATGCATGCCCCGCAAAGGGATTAAATTGACCCCATTTGAATTGTTATTTGGGTTTCCACCAAGGGTCTTGCGACCTGGTCAAAGAGAAATTGTAAGTGGGGAATTGGGGAATGCAATGTTAGAAGAACATATAACTGCCCTCCAGTCTGTTTTATCTTCTCTCCACAGGTTTGCCGCTTCGTTCCAGAGTCTACTTCTTGATGTACCAGTCCATTTGTTCCAACCCGGAGACCAGGTGTTGACAAAGAAGTGGAAGAAGCAACCCCTGACTGAAAGCTGGAGTGGACCATTTCAAGTGTTAATTGTGACTCATTCAGCCCTTAAAGTAAAAGGTTCTGATAAATGGACACATTTTTCTAGGGTGAAGAAATACCGGGAAGCAAGCATCAACCCACAGGAGCCTGTCACTCCGGAAGCTGGCGGCTCCTCTGGGGAAGAATCCAGCAACTGGACTTCTACCCCATTAGACAATCTAAAACTGAAATTAACACACCATGCTTGATGGGCCACTAATTATAGTCTTAATCATAACACTGATTGTAACTGGGATAGTGGTGGTGTGTTGTTTCAAGCCTGAACAGTTTCTTGGCAAACCTTACCAAGATGTACCCCTTTTGGTCGTTAATTCTGATAACTATATGTTTGAGTAAAACTGTAGTTAAAGAAGAGTCCAATCAATGGGTCCAAATCATGAAGCAAACTGCAGCTGTACTCACTAATAAATCCTGTGTAATCTGTGCCCTGACCCCCAAGTCTCATCAAGATGGACTTCCCTTCTTGCCCATTCCTCTCAATAGGACAGGGATTGTAACAGATTGGGGCTTTCAAAAAGTGCCCTTTAAATATACCCACTATGATTCCAGCAGAGCCCTCAAAGTATTTTCCTTGCCAGGACAAATCTGTATTTCACAGAATGGCTCAGGGATGTTCATTGGCCAGTCAGTATGCTATGAGACTTGGTATTCTGACCAAATAGCCCCTAAAGAGGGAACCTGGAATTGTAGCAACTTAAGTAAAGTACCTTTCGAAGATTGTGGCTGTTCTTTGAGCAAAGAGTGGATGCATCATTGGGAAAAGAACTGCACTCATTTCAAAAATGGGGCCCGTATGACAAAGCCTTCCCTACTATCCTCTGTGACCTTACTTCTTCTCCAGTCCCGAAACAAGGGACATGGACATCACTTGTGGTGGATTTGTGGAGAATGGGCTTATAAACAATTACCCCTAAATTGGAAAGGCTGTTGTTACCTGGGGGTTGTGGTTCCAGGACTGTGGATAATTTCCTCTGATACCCACAATAGAGAAAAGAAATCTTTAGATTTAAAAAACATAGCTGGAGGAGGGAGTCAGAAATGGAATGATGAGGAATGGCCAGCTGAGCGT
Organism: Anniella stebbinsi; assembly: GCA_029215795.1. Taxonomy (NCBI): domain Eukaryota; kingdom Metazoa; phylum Chordata; class Lepidosauria; order Squamata; family Anniellidae; genus Anniella; species Anniella stebbinsi. The sequence continues at coordinate 98,858,312 of JARDYH010000003.1, forward strand.
ATAGTTGAGTGGATAGGTCCCGCTACCTGGGAATCTACTGTGTCTGGCAGATCCAGCCACTATTTGACAAACAGGCTGATACGTTTACAAGCAGTGGTAGAAATCATAGCAAATCACACAGCTGATGCTTTAGATTTAATTGCCACTCAATTTACTCAGCTCCGGACTGCAACTTTACAATTGAAATTGGGATTAGATTATGTATTAGCAGCACAGGGTGGCCTTTGTGTTGCCCTGAATTTTTCTGATTGTTGTTTCAAAATAGATGACAATAGGGAAATTATAAAAAGCCTAGCTAGAAACATAAAAGAAGTAGCCCATGTGCCAGTCCAAAATTGGAATGGATGGAGTTTGGATTGGCTCACATCTTGGCTCCCTAATTTTGGATGGCTTAAAACTGCATTCTTAGTATTTTGCTTAGTTATAATTTTAATCTGCATTTTGCCTTGCTGTATTCCATGCTTTATGGCTTTAGTGAAACGAGTAGTAAATTCCATCGTAGAACATGAAATGTATTCTCATTATGCATTGCTGGCTATGCAAGAGAGAGGAGAGTATGAAGAAGTAGAAAATTAGACATGGTTATCATATATGTATATGTTATGTCTTCCAGGAATGGCTCTAAGTTAGATAGAAATACAGAACCATGTAAGTCAGGAACCCATTCAGTGGACTGAATGTGATCAGAGTCATGAATAGATAGCTATTACCATTCTGCAGTATAACCAATACTTTGATGTGTATGATCCCCCTGATAAAATGTTGTGTTTGCAATGTTTTCAGAATAGAGACTGGGAATGACAAGAGAATAAGATCTTTGAATTCCTTAAGGGGGGGAAATATTGTTGGAATAATAGTTAGAACCAAAGTTACTCCATTTTGTCTTTGTCTATATTTAGTTCCTTGCTTTGCACTCAGCGCATGCTCTAATGCCTGCCAGCTTTTGAGACACAAAGAACAAAGACCATTGATGGGATTTGTTGTAACAGACAGTCTAATCTTTTCTCTGTAGCTTCAGAAGGCCTTGGGAGCTGTCTCTTTCTACGCTTCTTGAAATATAGCTAGAGATAACCATTCTGGACGTTCAGCCAAAACTATGTGTTTCAAATGTATTTAACCTTCTTGCATTCCTTAACTCGGGGTCAGACATCCTTTGGACACGAGTCCGCTGTCTGATCAATTCTCATGAGAAATAAATCTGTTGTACCCCCACTTTCGTCTACTTCGCTTTTCTGTGGATAATTAGAACGCCTCCAGAAAAGAATCCTAAAAGCATTCTTTTTGCAACATCAGCAACCCCCCCCCCCCGCTCAGGAGTAAAGGGAAATGTGCCTCACAACCTTCCCCACCAGCTACCTTTTAAAAATATTTTTATTTCTCCAGCTTTCCGAAGAAGCACGGCTGGGCTCAGGTTGCAAGCTGCCTGCCCTGACTCCCCCACCCCCGCCTCCTTGTGCCATGGCTGCCTCGCTGCGCCATGCTAATGGGCGAGTCGGAGCCTCCCAGCCACCTTCCTGCTTTCCTTCCCGGTGACCTCGTTCTCCGACGGATGGAGTTCTGCGTGGCTGACCCCACCCCCGTCACCCAGTGCCTTGCAAACTTCCCCTCCAGCCCCCTTTTAAAAAATATTTTCTTTCACGGCTGCCTCCCTCCCCCTCCCCCCTGTAGGATTTGGGATTTGGGTGGAGAAAGGGAAGTGTTCCCGCTGAAGGGGCAACCACCACAGTCCGCCCATTATTATCGGGAGTAAAAGCGACGTCTTCTAGAGGGAGCCTACGCAACGGTAAGGCGCCGTAAGTGTGCAGAACAAATAAAACTCACTATTTAACACGAATGCGAAAAAGCATAGAAAAGGAGATAAAAATCGCCTGTATGCCTGTTTTGCGCCTCGTTCTTGTAGAGAGGAAAATGTTAATGCACCACAAAAGAGCCTTAAATCGATCGTGTGGAGGAGGCCTTAGTTGTGTGAAGTCACCCTCAGAGGTAACCAGACTTAGTGATGCTAAAGACAAAAAAAAAAGAAAAGAAATCAATACAGGCTGTTTAATTTCTCAACAAAGGTGGAGAAAAGTGTTTTATTTGAGTTTGACCCAGTTCAAAGATCAGTTGGCTGCCTAACCACCAGAAGAATTTCCATGTCTCTCTCAGTTATAAGATAGTTTGAATTGTTTATTACAGCACTGTTTTAGTTCATGCCTAAGCTTCCATGACAGCTGTTTTCTGACAACTGCCAGGCACATTCCCTTTCTCTGAGTAGGAAGAGGTCCTGTGCTCTTCGGTGTCCTTTTTGTTCATCAGCGTCAGTATTCAAAATCACCAGCTGCCTCTTCCCTTCCAATACTTGAAGGTGACTTTGGAGAAAATAAGGAATGCATCATGGATGTTCTTATTACATATAGAGGTGTCTATTGCTCCAGTGGCAGACAGAAAGGTCTCTGGTTACTACTGGCTGAGCAGAAGGTTTTAGGAAAGGAGAAGGTCTAAGAACACAGCAGTCCACACAAAACTGATTGAACCTAAAAAAGAGAGAGAGAGCAGAAGAATGGTCCAGATGAATTAGGGAAGGGGCAAAGGCCTGAAGGAGGGGTTTGGAAGGAGAAGGAAGTAGGCAAAAAGGAAAGAGTACATGGTAAATGCCTGACCTTTTTAGAGAGGAGCTTTGGTGCTTTTCCCCACGGTGGCTTCGGAGTGGCGGCAGCATCATGTAAATGACCTGCCGCCACTCCGAAGCCACCGTGGGGAAAAGTGCCCATCTAGAGGTACCCTCACATACAACTTCATCTCTCCCACACACACATCACTCACTTAGCCTGTGCTTATGCATTCTAATATCTATAAACTTTCAGTTTAAGACATGTGTGGGCAACTTGTGCAGCGTTCCCTTGGGACTAATCTCTCAAGGGTTGGGTCCTCATATGCTTTTGCCTCTCACTCACATAAACTACCCCACTCACAGTGCCTGTTAAAATGTCAGAAACCAGAATAAGACTTTGATGTTTTTGCACAGCTCCTGGCTTCTTTCCCAGATTAGCAAAACCAGAACAAATTATGCAAGATAAAAGAAATGCACATACATTATTCTGTTCTATGCTTCTGACAATGGTTCCTGTGGCCTTAGATGGAAAGAAGGGGGTGGGAAAGCACCTTTTGTCCCCCTTGCTTCAGCTCAGTTCGTTTCAGGACTGAGGTACAAGAGATTCCTCCTAAGCCCATCCCTTCATCTGCCTTTTACCCACAGCTTTGTGGCCTCACTTATGGCTGTTCACTCAACATGCTAACCCACACTCAATTGAGTGTGGGTTGTTGTTGAACCATGGTTTGTTTGTTTGTTTGTTTGTTTGGTGAACTGTGGGTTAGTGTGTTGTCTGAACCCAAATAGACTGCAACAGAGTTAAGGAAAACAATGTAAATGGCACCAGCAGTAACAACTTGGTTACTATGTTGATAGATATATGTACAAAATAGTTATTACATAAAATTTTTAAAGACAAATCACAAAAGCCAAACGCATTTTGACAATTTTGTCTTCCTCTGTGGCCTACATAGACACAATGTCCTTGTAACCTTTCATACGTCAGTATGACTACCAGGAAGATCAAGATAAGGATCTATGAACATAAAAGTTGCATAAGAAACAACAGAATGAAAGCTCCACTAGTAAAACACTTTGTGGAAAGTGGCCATAAGGAGCAATGACTTGAAATTTTAGATCCTGGAAAAAGCAGCTCCTCAAGGAGCATCTGGACAACAGAAATTAAAGAAGAGAGAATTGTTTTGGATCTAATCCCTGAACACTCTGTCCCACTATGGACTAAATGAGGAAATAAATGGACTCCTGCAATTTTGTAAACTTTAGTTGCAATTTGTATTTTTATCTGTCAAGGTTTCATTTTCTTGAAGCTTTCATTGATGCCATTGTGGTCAGTAAAAGGATGTATGTTTGATTTGGTATCCAGTGGATTAAATTGCAAGTTCTCACAGCTGTTTTGATATCTCATTTCTTAACCTTGAGTCTATACACACAGCCAGCCTCTATCTCATTATGACTACACCATTTCGTATAATTGGGCACGGCGCTACGTATGGGTTTGTGACGTTTTTCAATGGAGGGTTTGGTAGCAGGACCTGCTATCCATTGTGGGAGTAATTTCCCAACGTTGGTATCTTAAATTTATGTTGGTAAGTTATGAATAATATTTTCTGTAAAAAAAAAAAGTCAGTTTGAAAATTGCAAATTGAATTATAATATATAGATCTTTTTCTAAAAAAATAAAAAATAAATTAAAAAGATATTTCCCTTTGGTAGTTCACAGAGAATGACCAAGAAAATAATTACAATACCCATCCTTCAATTAAATCAAGGTTTAATAAACAAGGGTAAGTTTTAATTTGGTAAAAACAGCTTTGATAACATAACAAAATATATACAGATATTATGTCATTATTTGTATTTAATTTTCTTTATCTTTTTATTTTGTCTATGCAGGCCACTGAGGAAGACAAAATTGTCAAAAAGTGTTTGGCCTCTTTGTGATTTGTTTTAAAAAATTTAATGTAATAACTATTTTGTACATATATCTGTCAACATAGTAACCAAGTTGTTACTAGGGATGTGCACGGACCCCCCCAGATTGGATCAGGATCCAGATTGGGACCTCCGATATTGTCCTGGATCAGATCGGACAACATCGGAGGTCCCTCGGATTGGACCCAATCCTGATCCGAAAATTAGACGTCCGATTTTCGGATTGGCCGCCATTTTTGGTATTTTCACCATAGGCTTGCATTGAGGGAAAGAAAGCTTTGCCCCAATGCAAGTATATATAGAAAACATGGCGGTGGGTGGGTGAGTGGGGGCCTAACTCCCCCCTCCCTGTCCCTCCCCCCCACTCACGCTCCTTACCAGCTGGGGCCGTCCGCTGCCATCTGCTGCTGCCTGCGGGCGGCAGCGGATGGCAGCGGATGGCCTCAGCAGGTAAGCCCCCTCCCCCCTTGCGCTCCTTACCTGCTGAGGTGCCCGCTTCCATCCGCTGCTGTAATCTACTGAGAAACAGGCTTCGTGGCCTAGTTCTCAGTAGAGCGCCAGGTCATCACCCAGTGCTCTACTGAGAACTAGGCCGCAAAGCCTGTTTCTCAGTGGATCACAACAGCGGATGGAAGCGGGCACCTCAGCAGGTAAGTGGGACCCTCCCCCTCCTACCCCTCGTGCTCCTTACCTGCCGGGGTGCTACTAACAGGCAGGCCGCGAAGCCTGTTTCTCAGTAGAAGGGGGCAGCGGATGGCAGCGGACGTCCCCAGCAGGTAAGGAGGGGGAGGTCCGATCCTCCGATCTTATCCAAACCGGTTCGGGTCCTTTCAGACCGGTTCAGATCAGATTGGATGATCCAGAAGCCGGGATCAGAACCGGATAATTTTATCCGATTTCGGTCGGATCGTGGATTGGACCCAATCTGATGCACACACCTAGTTGTTACTGCTGGTGCCATTTACATTATTTTCCTTAATTCTGTGGCAGTCTATCAGTGTTTTTTGTTAAGGACAAGTGTGGTTTTTCGTTTGAGACTTGTCTGTACCCAAGACAGCTAACCATCCTGAAACACCCAACAACAAATCATGGGTTCTCAAAATGGGTCATTCAAGAAAAATCAACCATGCTGTATGTTTAACAAGCAACCCTGTGGAATATGTCCTGAGTTCAGACAACACACTAATCCACGGTTGAACAAACAACCCACACTCAAACACTGAGTGTGAGTTAACATGTTGTGTCAACCTAGTTTCGCTTTCGTTATTCATGATTAACTGCTCAAGAAAGTGTCTTTTACAAGGCCATCTCCCATCATTCCCCTTCTGCTTGCATGTTCCAATGGCACCAATCTACCTCACACAAGTTTCTCAGCTCCCTCCCATCTTAACTCCCCCAGTAGAGTAGAAGCTGCTCCACCACACTGTAGATAAGAGAATAAATGTTGTGCCAACCCAATAGCATATCCTGTTATCATATGATGAACACTTTTCCTGTGGTGGAGTTCATACAAAGCAGCCAGCAAGCCAATAAGGTCACTGGAAGACATTTAAATGACAAATTCATTAGACCTGCCTTTTATTTAAAAAAGAGGGAGGAAAGGCACCCCCTCGATTATTGCTTCTCATAATAGATGTGACTTCTGTGGCTGGATGTCACAAAATGATCCATGGCGATGATGAAAAGTATTTAAATAAAAGGATCAGAGAGAGAGAGAGAGAGAGAGAGAGAGAGAGAGAGACTGTGCTTTAAACTACAACCCATAAAAATGAAAGAGCACCATGTGACAGGCCAAGGAAAGATAATATACAGCAAGCTAAAAATAATTTGCAAAGTAGTGTTATCAGGATACATTAAATCAACATAAATTCACCAACTCATAAGGGGTGGATCCCAAGTGAGTATTTCTTCTTTTTGTGTGCATTTGTTCTCGGCATGCCTGCCATATCCTAAACTTGGCATACAAGATTTGTGTTGTGTGGCTGGTGTATATTTCCAGTGCTTGCTGAGGCTTCCCAGCAATGTTTTTTGAATTTTTCTATCACCAGGGAAGCACTGCTGCAGCAGTTTCAATATGCATTTTGATGCAGCCTAATAATAATAATAATAATAATAATAATAATAATGATATCACTATCCAATACAGAAACAGGATGGTAAAATGAGAATCTGAGGGAAATTGAGCATGACAGATTTGACCATCCCTAGAGGGCATGCACCAGTTCCTTGTTCCATCCCCAATCACTCTAGGGCTGATCCTCTGCACCCACTTGTTTCTGTCCCACTATCTCACTTGCTCAAGCTAGGTTTTCTAACATGGCTTTTTGATGCCACCACAGTTCCATACGCTGCTGCAGCAGCTGCCACCTACTTTTTCCCTTGCTTGGTTTCCTCTGTGGCAAGGATCTTCACTATTTTTTCAAGCAGGGGCCCCCATAGCACCGGGAACTGCAACTGAGGCCACTTGGGAGGGGCTTTCCTGGGCCACAAGGAGCCTCTCCTTCCCACCACCCCCATCAAGTGGAAATGCTGTGAACCAAACTCGGCAGGAGCCTTTTCAGGCCCTTCCACTAAGCAAAGCCTCAGCAGTCAGTCATGAGGCAGACAAAGGTGCCCTCTACAAGGATTCGCTTTTGCGCCTGGTTAGGCGATTATGCGCATAATCGCTGAAGCGCATTTACGCCTAATCCCTCTGCACGAGAGGCGGCGAAGCGCATTAACAGATGTCCAAAATGCACTTTACAAGTAGTTACTGCGCATAAGCGCTTATTCACACAGTCAAAATGCGCTTTAACGGACGGAGCAAAATAAAACTCGCAATTTAACGCGCATTCGATAATGCACATAATCGGAGAGAAAACGCGCCTCTACGCCCGATTTGCGCTCCGTTCTTGTAGAGGTAATTTTTTTAATGCACCTTGAAAGAGCTTTAAATGCCTCTTGTAGAGGCAAGAGACTCGTTTTTGATCCTTGGATTGTGATGGATCTTTTTCTCATCGCTCACAGAGTGTTCGGCTCTGGTCAATGCTATAACATCTCCCAGCACAGGTTCACACCCTATCTTACCCATGCTTTCAATTTCCCATCCAGTGCAGTACACCACTGCAGCTAGCCAATCACACTGCTTCTTGGGCTCCTCCCCTACCACAGCTATCTTGCAGCTGATGAGCAGCAGGTCTCCTGACTTGCTAGCCTCAAAGCTTCTTCCAGTAGCCCAAATCCTTTAGCCCACGCTAAAGGAAATAACAAGGCAAAGCTAGAGAGCCCTGCTGAGAGTGAGCAGCTACTGCAAAGAGAGAGAGGGGGGGCAGAGAGATGCACTGGAGGTTATTGGGAGTCACTAGTGGCCCTTGGGCCTTGCAGTGAAGAACACTGCTCTATGGCATGGAACTATACCTTTCAGAATGGCACTGCCTTTGAGGAAATGAAGTAGCTGTTCCAGGTAACTATCTCGCCACTCCTGCTTGCAGGATTTGTCCATATGAGCTCTGTAGCAACTCAGGTCCAACTGCATACACTTAGGGCAGGTATGCATGATCAGGAACCCTGGTGTGACCATGATGGAGTTGAAGAAGTCCAGATTGGAAGGTAGGAGTTTGTGTGGGTGGGTTAGTGTGATTATGCAGAAAGTTCAAAAAGCCTTCTAAAACAGTAGCTCAGGGGAGCATCACAAGAGGTAGGGCCAACTGTCCCACAGCCCCATCTAATTAGAGTAATGCTTTACAGCCAAGTTAAGCCTGCAAAGCAAATATAACTGGGTTTCAAGGGTGAAGACAAAAAAACAAACCAAAACCAGATATCTCAGTACAGATTCTTCCTGTTTATACAATTGGAAAGTCAGATGTGCATACCAGCAAATTGAATATTGGTTCTACCATCCATCTCTCTCTCTCTCTCTCTCTCTCTCTCTTTCTCTCTCTTTCTCTCTTTCTCTCTTTCTCTCTCTCTCTCACCCCCCCCCCCACTAACCTATTGTTCAGTTCTGGCTGGGCGCCACACACTCTACCCTCCAGTCTACTGCAGGGAGGAGTAGACAACCCACTCACTTCATGCAGGGCTTGCAAAGGAAGAAAGGAAATAGCAGAGCCTCCTCCTGCTTTAGACATTAGGCTACAGGGGGACACTTCCCTATTCCCCAGGCAAAAGAGAAGGTATTAGAAGGTGGATTGAGAGGGATATGATTGACAATTGAAGCTGTGTTCATCTTGCAGCTCTGCACATCACTTTTCCAACAACAAATCCAGCTTGTACTGCAATTGAAAAACATGCAGTGAGTCAGTCATCATTTTACATTATATTTGCCTTCAACCCAAGCTAATTGATTTCCATTCATATCCATTGAATAGGTATTGCTTAAAAGAGTGAAGTTCAATGGCCCAGTTATAGTACAGTTAAGATGAAGTGCTTGAAATCCCAATGGTTCCTAAGGCTATCAGATAGTGGCACACATTACTTGCCTGGCTGGTTTAACAGAACTGAAATGAATTGGAAAGACTGGGCTGGGGGCTGGGATCATATTCATTTGTGTATATGTGTGTACATATACATATTTCTATATAATCTCTAACAAATGTACATCTGTGTGTATATCTCTCTCACATTCTCATTTTAATTTGCTTGAATTCTCCAGATAATTTTCCTAGCCTAAATTGGCTTGTCTTGCAAAATAATAATAATAATAATAATAATAATAATAATAATATATTCTCTAAATGTGATTCACTCTTTCAATCCCCCCTCCTCTATTTACAGTTATGGATGGTGATAGGTTTTTAGAATTTAAACACACACACATACACACACACACAATAAAGTATCACATTTAGCAATCATACTCTGATTCTTTTCCCCAACTTGTCTACCATTTGAATCATACACAGGACACTCCTCTTCAAATATAAAAAGAAGTAGCTTTATTATGATGATATTTTAACTAGGGTGACCAGATAAAATCCAAGTCAGGGCTCATGTAACTTTAACAATTGTAGAGAAAAGGGAATTTCAGCCAGTGTCATTTGTATGCAATTAGTTCCTGGTGAAATTCCCTCTTCATCACAGCAGTTAAAGTTGCAGGGGCCCTGCCTTCTTTTGTATATGGTCACTCTAGTATAGTGCCTGCAACTTTAACTGTTGTGATGAAGAGGGAATTTCACCAGGAACTAATTGTTGTTGTTCCCCGCCTCGATCCAGACGGAGAGACGGGTAAGAAATAAATTGTTGTTGTTGTTATTATTATTATTATTATTATTATTATTATTATTATTAAATGACACTGGCTGAAATTCCCTTTTCTCTACAACTGTTAAAGTTACATGAGCCCTGACCTGGATTTTATCTGGTCAGCCTAATTTTAACAATTAACTCAAAATATCCCAGCTCATGATAAAATCAAAACCGTGGAGGTCAATGCTAGCTAAGGACATCAGTTTCTGCTAAGAATGTGATAGCTTACTATTTGGTATTTGTTTGTGTTGTGCGATTACCAGTATTTTCCCCCACCCCTCCCCACCTCCTATCCCTCCTTCTACCTTGTCCAGTAGCAACAATTCAACAGTTCAGTAGAGCAGAAAGGAATGTAATCACCCGCACTTGTTCTCTGGAACTGCACTTATAAACCAGCAATAAAGAACCAAAAGCAAAAAAACAAACCAAAAAAACTGTTGAATGTACACGCTTGCATAGAAACATAATTTTTATAACTAGGAATGTCCTGTTAGTTTTCTGCTTTGGAGAAACCACATTATTGTTCATCAATACATGCATTTCCAGGGTGGGTTACAAAACTTATAATAAAACAATAAGATCGGGAATTAAAGCAACCAACTAAAACAGCCAATATCAAGCAGCATAAAAATATCAGAGGACTTAAAGAGTTAAAAACAGCATAAAACATTACAAATCGTTAAAGTCCTGGGGAAATAAAAAGGCATAAGAGAAGGCAAGTTCTCAAGTATCCATGGAAACCTATGAAATAACTTGGCTATCATTACTTTTCTAAACATTTTCTGCACGTGTGTGTGGGGGGATTCTGAAAAAACAGTTGCAAAAATTAAAAATTCATACCAGTGGTATGAATTAAGTAATAAAAGGTGGGGCCTTCTGCAAAATGTTGCAGTGTGGAGTGCTTCTGTTCAGGATACCAGCCACGGTATCTTCCAAGACACTCTATTTCAATGATCCTTACTATTTTTCAAGCGGGAACCACCTTAGCTACAGGCATTGCTACCAAGGCTACTTGGGGGTCTTTCACAGGCCACGAGAAGCCTCTCCCCCCACCCGCCATCAAATGGCAATGCTGTGCACTGGACTTCACTGGAGGCCTTTTCATGCCTGACTTCCCCATCTCCCTCCCACCGTCCAAGCAAATTGCTAGAGGCTCCTTCTTGATCCTTGGACTGGGATGGATCTTTTTCTCCTCGCTCAGAGAGCGCTCTGCTGTAGTCGATGCGGTAACATTTCCCAGTGCAGGTTCGCATCCTCTCTCGCCCTTGCATTCAATTTCCCAAACAGTGCAATGCACCACCGCAGCTATCCAGCTTACTGTAGACAAATGGCAGGTCTCCTGACTTATCATCGCTGATGCCTCCTCCAGTGGTTGAGATCACAGCAGGTGATCCATGTTAAAACGAGGAACAAGGCAATGCTAGAGATCCGCCTTGCAGTGATATTCCACTATATTCCATTCCCCGTCCCTCCTGTTTTCTGTTTTCTTGTCCCCCAGCCCCAGTCAGACAACATTCAGTAGTTTCTAGGTAGGCTCAGACCCTCAGTTTTTGGGGTCTTTCCTTAGGATTCCTGTTTTTGTGGTCTCCCCCTTAGTATGATATTTCACACATGCACCCTCTTCTGCAATCCTTGAGGTTCTTCCAAGCCTGCTGATACTTCCCTCTTGTGCTGCCTCCCTCTTTGTGAGGTCATTATTCATGTATACGAGAAATATGTCCTTACAGAATACATAATTAAGTTACGGAATTCACTGCCTCAGATTGTGATGGTGGCCACTAGTTTAGGTGTCTTTTTAAAGGGATGGTAAATTCATGGAGAAAAGGCCTACCAATGGCTATTAGCTGAGATAACTAAATGGAAACTCAGTAAGTGACATATGCCTTTTCAGTTTTAAATGCTGGAGACAGAACAGGAGAGGTCCATCCATTTCATGCTCTGCTTCTGTGTGCCCAGAATTACCTAGCTGGGTGCTGTTGAAAACAGAATATTGGGTTAAATGGACTTTGATTTTTTCTAGCAAGGCTGTTCATCCCATATTCTTAAGTCTAGCTCTGTCCCACTTCATGGTCATTCTTCTTTTATTGGAGCATTTTCTTTCCTGGAATTCATAGACACAAGGACCTTCTTAATGTTGGTATTTTATTTTTATTTTTTTTAAGGAAGAAGCTGCACTTCACTGATCACTTCATGCCGTATCTCTTGTCTCAAAAGTTCCATTCTACAGCTGGACTGAAAAGTGTACTCCACTTCTGCAGCTCATTTGCAGGTTGAGAAAGTGGGGCCACATTTTCTGTTATTTCCTAAGCAGCAGGAGAATTTTTAGACATTTTAGGGTGGGGGGGGGACTCGACAAGGAGGTTTCTGAGACAAATACTAAGTGGTTTCTTTCCCTTTTTTGAAAATGTAATTTGGCTGCCATCACAAGCAACAAAGTCTTTCTGCCTAATGTGCCTCCATGTTCCTCTGTAATGTCTCATTTTGAATGCTGCCCCAGCCCACACTAAGCACCATCTCTTTTTTTTCAACCATGCAACTGGAATGATGCTACATGTGCTAGTGCCGCCTCCCCCAGGCTGACCCTCCAAATGTTTTGGACTGCAACTCACAGCATTCCTGACCATTGGCTGTGCTAGATGGGGCTGATGAGAGTTGAAGTGCAAAACATCTGGAGGGCACCAGATGGGGAGGTTGACATAGTGTCATCCCCAGGGAGACACTGCTGCTTGTAGCAGTAACCAAACAATGTTTTTTTAAAAAAAAAAAATAAGGGGGAGAAGCCGCCGTCACTGCTTGTCAGCAAGCTCTCCCTAACAATTCTTCAGCCCACCCTCTGACCCCTGCCCTGTGCCCCAATTCCTTTCTCCCTGTCCCAATCTTTTGACAACCCCCAACACACACATACCAAAACAGGACTTTTATCTCTGCTCTGGTTCTCGTACCCCTACTTTTGCTTGCTTGTTTTTGCAGATTTCATTCTATGTTATTAGGGTACAATGGCACAATTAAGTGTTTATTTTAAAAAAAAATTAAGAAAGTATTCTGGATGGAGGAATGATGTTTTATTGTGTACAGTGGGAGACAAAATTGAAGTTCAATGACGTAAGGCAAGAATCCTGGTCCAGTTATAACATGTATAAAAATACCTTGTTAAAAGTATTAAATCTTATAGTTGGGGATACGTAAAGAAAGACTATCAGACTAATCCAGATTTATTTATTTATTGTGGGTGTGGGATTTTTCTATTGACTTTAAAGGCCCTAAGGCACACATGATAAAGTGCTTCTGCATAAACAAAGCAGGTCTGGCCCTGCAAGCTGCCAGGACGGGAGACCATCTGGGCACATAGGAGTTTATAAGGAATGGGAAATAATCAACAGAGGGCCAATTCCATGTATACAAAGGAGTGCACACCAGGTTCTGGCTTTTCCATAGAGCTTGCAGATGCACAGCCTTGCCTAAGGAGCAGATCAATCCCACATTACAGCTTTCATTTGAAGAATGAGTGTGATTTTAGAATAGGAAAAATTCTGGTTAAAAAGAATAGCAACGCAGTGAGGGGGCTATGCCTTCTGCCAGGTGGTTGTACCCCAAACTCCATCCAACTGCCCTGCTCAGCTTCACCCAATAGAAAGATTCTCCCTGGCTCAGGGTGGATTTTTCAAGAGCATCACTGAACGTAATATAGGATTGCACTGTAAGGTTCTGTCATTGTGCAAAATTTCTTGCAAAGGAAAAGAAGCAGAAAGGAATTACTGTTCACCAAATTTTCAGCAGGTGCAGAAATTCTTATTCCTGCATGAAACACAGCACCTTCTGAAATGCCCCTTTCTGTATAACAAATATAGGTCCAAAATACCTCCTAGCAGGAATTGGAAATGGAAGAAGGGAGAGCGTACAGCGAATAAAATAGGTACATTTTTTGCTCACCTTACTTGGGCCACAAGTAAGGCGAATCCTCCACAAGGATTCGCTTTTGCGCCTGGTTAAGTGATTATGCGCTTCATCCCTGAAGTGCATTTACCCCTAATACCTCTGCACGAGAGGCAGGCAGGGAGAGGGGAGGGGGGAGGCAAGACCCCCGGAGGCAGGAGCCGATCTCGGCTGGGGAGCAGCGGAGGGGGCAGCGAGAGTCCTCCACCGGCCTTTCTCTCTGCAAAGGCAAGAAACCGGGGGGGGGGGGTGCTCAGGGGAGCCGGGAGGAGTTGTCACTGCTGGACGGGGAGCGTCTCCTTCCTGGCGGGGGCGGCGGCGGCGGGGAGAGGGGCGGCGGCGGCAGGGCGACCCCTTCTTCGGCCACGCGAAGCTCTCCCGCGCGCGCTGGCTGCAGCCTCAGCGCTCCGCTCCATTGCCTGCCTGCGTGCCTGGCTGCTTCGCCCTCCCCTGCCGGAGGGAGAGAAGTCTGTCGAGGGACGTGGGCGGGCGAGGAAGGCAAAAGACGGAGCCAGAGGAGCCGGCTAGGGAAGCCAGGAGCCGAGCGGGGGAGCGAGCAGCAGCAGCAGCAGCAGCACATCCCGCCGCAAAATAAAACTCGCTATTTAACGCGCATTCGATAATGCGCACAATCGGAGGGATAGCGCGCCTCTACGCCCGATTTGCGCTCCCTCCTTGTAGAGGTAAATTTTTTAAAGCGCCTTGAAAGAGCTTTAAACCTCTCTTGTAGAGGCAGCCTTTGGGATCCATGCCAAGGGGAAATGGGGGAGCATTGGGGGTGAACTGTGGAGGGAGCAGAAGCAGATTGATGCTGGTGGCAGTTGACCTAGGAGGGGGAGGAGAGCATGATGCTACCAGTGGCATGGTCCCACATTCTCCATCAGGGGTGGAGACTATAGCTTCCGCAGCGATAAAGGACAGCTTGGGAGCAAGGGCCCTGCTCCTTGCGACTATGAAAGTGGGACAGAACAGAAAATGGGGTGCAGTTTGAGAAACTGCCCCTGAGAGTCAAGAGACAGAGGAGAGGTTGAGGAGATTGGTTCTCCTGAACTACTTCCAGAGGTAGAGTGGAGCATTGATGAAGGATGGTTCGGAGCCAGTTTTCTTCTAAGATCATGGGCAGTCGGAGGCTTGCAGGAGAGGCCTAGAAGTTAATTTCTGTGTACTCACCCTGCGTGTCTGTGACTTTTTTAAATGGCAAGTGACCTAAATTGAAATAGGTGGGCTTTTTTAAAAAAAGAGTAAAATAAATATGTCCTCATGCTAGCATGCACTTTAAGCCTATCTACACGACTGCTTTAAAACAGTTTATAGCAGTTTTAACCGGTTTTAAACTGTTATAAACCGTTTTAAAGCAGTCGTGTAGATAGGCTCCTAAGTCTGTGCCTAGGCCCCATTTGTGCAATCCCTCCCCTTCAAAAGCGGATGAAGGTTTAAATTAATCGGGTCTGGATGCACTGAGTTGACTTGCCCCACTTCTAACTGCAACTTTTGGGAAGACAGAGAATGACCCAAGGGCTGCATCTAAAATGTTCTGAAGGATACAGCTGGAACCAGGGCCTCCTCCACACGAGACGTTTAATGAGCCTTAGAGGCTCATTATAATTTTTACCTCCACACCAGCGGAGCGCAAAACGGGCGTAGAGGCGCGTTATCTCCCGGATTATGCGCATTATCGAATGCGCGTTAAATAGCGACTTTTATTTTGCGGCGGGATGTAAAGCGCGTTATGACCATGTGTACAGTTTTTCAGCGAAGCGCATTTTCGGAGAGGTGTGAGCAGGTAGAGGGCGGGTTTTGATGAGATGGGCGGGGAGAGGGAAGGGATTTCCGGCGGGAGATTTGAAAAAAAGCCCTCAGGTTATGCGCAGCCGCGCGGGTGTGCTCACCCAACGGTTTGGCTGGAGTCGCAGGTGTGGTCGCGCGCCTATGCATATAAGCGCGTGCGCGCGATCCGACCGTTGACCTCATTTAACTTCGCGACGCCAGAGAGACTGCATCCTGATTTATTTCCTCTACACCTTTTCCACCTACCGAAATGGCTGCTCCAGGAAGGGGAGTTTCTTGGAAAAAGGCAGAGATTCTCGACCTTCTGGACATTTTTGGGGAGCAGAAAGTTCAAGCTCAACTGAATGCCAGCCATAGGAACCTCGATGCCTATGAATCCATTGCTCAGGAAATGCAAAGAAGGGGCCATATCCGTACAGCGAAGGAGTGCAGGACCAAGGCAAAGGCAATGAGGCAGGAATATCGCAGGGTCGTGAATCATAATTCACGATCAGGAAATGATGCTGCCACCTGCCCCTTTTTTGAGGAGCTTCATAGCATTTTTCGGGGGGATGCTACTATTCAACCAAATCGCGTGGGCAGGAGTCTGAACATCCATCGTGTCCAAGCACCTGCTGCTGCTCCCCCAGTAAGTTCCCCCCTGGCTTTCCCGCTCTCAGAAGGCTCAGAAGAACTGTTCAGCAGTGAACTTCAAACAATAGATGTGGAGGACTACCTTGGAATGCCCTACTCTCCCGGAGGTACATTGATTGTAATTGCCATTTTTAAAAAAATCTCGTTCTTCCTTCTATTTCATGCCTATAGCTCACATCTGATGTTTTCCCCTTTTAGAATTGGAGACACCAGAAGATATTGGAAACGAAGAACCTGAAGGTATAGACTGTTTCTTTTGTTGGGTTGGGAAGACTCTTAACTTTACAACTTAATATTGTGTTCCATGGAATAAAAAATTGTATTCTAAAATGGGGCAGGCAGATGCGGGTGAGCGGGTGGGGCAGGAGAGGGCAGGAGACATCTCCTCTAGCTACCCAGCATTTCTGGTCTCTCCAGGGCGGGGGGGGGGGAAGGATAAGGGGCAGGCAGCCATTTTGAACAACCACCCCCATTTAAAAAGGAGGGAGGTTTGTGATTGTGCCTATTGATGAAACTTCCTAAAAGCTCTTCTTTCTGCCACGGCAGGAGCCTCCAGAAGCAGCGGTACCACCAGTGCATCGGAATCCATTGAGCACGCAGATTTGAGGGCCAGAAATCTCCAGCAGCATCCTGCAGCAGCAGCACCGAGTAAGTACAGGCCTAGCTAATTTCTGGGGTCAGACATCATGGAAGGAAGGGAGTTCCCAATGACCTAGGCTGGGTTAATGGGGGGGGAGGGGGAAAGGGGGCCATTGGACACAACATTGTGGTGCATGGGACCAGAAATTGTGGTCTATGGGAGGGATTGCCGCCTTTTTCTCTACAGCACTTAAAGTTACATGAGCCCTGACCTCCTTTTCATGTGGTCAGCCGAGGCAGGCAGCCAATTTGAACACACAAACAACCCCCCCCCATTTAAAATGGAGGTTTGTGATTGTGCCTATTGGAATGAAACCTCCTAATAGCTCTTCTTTTTCTTCCACGGCAGCCTACAGAAGCAGCAGTACCACCAGTGTGTCAGAAACCAGTGAGCACGCAGATTTGAGGGCCAGAAATCTCCAGCAGCATCCTGCACCAGCACCACCGTGTAAGTACTGGGCTAATTTCTGAGGTGCATGGGACCAGAAATTGTGGTCTATGGGAGGGATTTCAGCCTTTTTCTCTACAGCACTTAAAGTTACATGAGCCCTGACCTCCTTTTCATGTGGTCACTGTAGTATACTGCCTGCAACTTTAACTGTGGTGATGAAGAGGAAATTTCACCAGGTGCTGCATGCATACAAACGGCACCGGCTGAAATTCCTTTTTCTCTACAGCACTTAAAGTTACATGAGCCCTGACCTCCTTTTCATGTGGTCACTGTAGTATACTGCCTGCAACTTTAACTGTGGTGATGAAGAGGGAATTTCACCAGGTGCTGCATGCATACAAACGGCACCGGCTGAAATTCCTTTTTCTCTACAGCACTTAAAGTTACATGAGCCCTGACCTCCTTTTCATGTGGTCACTGTAGTATACTGCCTGCAACTTTAACTGTGGTGATGAAGAGGGAATTTCACCAGGTGCTGCATGCATACAAACGGCACCGGCTGAAATTCCTTTTTCTCTACAGCACTTAAAGTTACATGAGCCCTGACCTCCTTTTCATGTGGTCACTGTAGTATACTGCCTGCAACTTTAACTGTGGTGATGAAGAGGGAATTTCACCAGGTGCTGCATGCATACAAACGGCACCGGCTGAAATTCCTTTTTCTCTACAGCACTTAAAGTTACATGAGCCCTGACCTCCTTTTCATGTGGTCAGCCTAGGCAGGCAGCCATTTTGAACACACAAACAACCCCCCCCGCCCTATTTAAAATGGAGGTTTGTGATTGTGCCTATTGGAATGAAACCTCCTAATAGCTCTTCTTTTTCTTCCACGGCAGCCTACAGAAGCAGCGGTTCCACCAGTGCGTCGGAAACCAGTGAGCACACAGATTTGAGGGCCAAAAATCTCCAGCAGCATCCTGCACCAGCACCACCGTGTAAGTACTGGGCTAATTTCTGGGGTGCATGGGACCAGAAATTGTGGTCTATGGGAGGGATTTCAGCCTTTTTCTCTACAGCACTTAAAGTTACATGAGCCCTGACCTCCTTTTCATGTGGTCACTGTAGTATACTGCCTGCAACTTTAACTGTGGTGATGAAGAGGGAATTTCACCAGGTGCTGCATGCATACAAACGGCACCGGCTGAAATTCCTTTTTCTCTACAGCACTTAAAGTTACATGAGCCCTGACCTCCTTTTCATGTGGTCAGCCTAGGCAGGCAGCCATTTTGAACACACAAACAACCCCCCCCTATTTAAAATGGAGGTTTGTGATTGTGCCTATTGGAATGAAACCTCCTAATAGCTCTTCTTTTTCTTCCACGGCAGCCTACAGAAGCAGCGGTTACACCAGTGCGTCGGAAACCAGTGACCACGCAGATTTGAGGGCCAGAAATCTCCACCATCCTGCAGCAGGAGCGAGTAAGTACAGCCGATGTTATTTGCTTGATAAAGTTTCAGTCCTGCAATTCTTATAAATGTGTGAAAGGACATTCTCATCTTCAGGATGAGGGTGCGAGAGAACCCATGGTACAGGCTGGACATGTAATAAATGATTTTTAAACACACTAAACTTTGCCCTTTCCCTTCAGGTACAGATGAAGGAAGGAGACATCCCATCCAAAAGTCAGCACTCTCGCCTGCAACGCGCCTGGAAATGGCCAGAAACAGAAGACCCCCACGCAGCAGGGACACAGACCGCATTCTGGAGCATGCCTCTGCACACAACGCAAACCTCTTGCAGATGCATGAGCAGATGTTGCAGAAAAATGACCAGATGTTGGACTAATTTGAAAACAGAAGATGCAAGGGACCAAAGAAATCAAGATGCCCTTCTCAGAATTCTAGAAAGACAATGTGTCACGATGGAGAAGCTGGTGACGGTGGTGCAACAGGAAGAACCGGGAAGATCAACCCATACAGCCAACCCATCATCTACTAGCCATGGAAAACGCCAGCCAATAAAAAGACGGTTGGCTATTGACAGTATGGAGGGGACCAGCTCTAAGCCAAGGCCCCCTCCACAAGAATGCGCCTTTGCGCCTGGTTCCGCGATTATGCGCATTATCGCGGAGGCGCATTTACTCACAATCCCTCTGCACGGGAGGCGGCGAGAAGCGGCGAAGCGCATTAAAAGATGCCCAAAAAGCGCTTTCCAGGTAGTTAATGCGCATAATCGCTTGTTCACACAGCGAAAATGCGCTTTAACGGCCGGAGCAAAATAAAAGTCGCTATTTAACGCGCGTTCGAAAATGCGCATTATCAGGGAGATAACGCGCCTGTACGCCCGTTTTGCGCTCCGCTCGTGTGTAGGTAAAATTTATAATGAGCCTTCAAGGCTCATTAAACGCCCCGTGTGGAGGAGGCCCAAATGACTTAGGTGGGAACTCAGGAGAGGGTGAGGGGAGAAAATGCCTGGCTAAGAAGAAACGTAAAGTCAGGGTGCAACACCCCCAGTCTGCCCAGTTGCAAAATCCCCAGAATGACATTTTAACCAAAGACTTGGACGAATCACTGCTCCCGTGCTCCCATACAGTACCCCCACAGCGCTCATCATCACCACTTCAAGGTGAGCCAAGCATAAAGCGCACAGCACGGGAGGTAAAAAAACCCTTAAAGTTCTCCCCTTAGAATACATGTTTTATGTTATTGTTAATAATTTGCTGTTAATTATGGTTTTTTTTGCTGTTATTTATGTAATTGTTATTTGATGTTATTTATGTAATTGTTATGTTATTTGCTGTTAATTATGGTATTTTTTGCTGTTATTTATGTAATTGTTATGTTATTTGCTGTTAATTATGGTTTTTTTTGCTGTTATTTATGTAATTGTTATTTGATGTTATTTATGTAATTGTTATGTTATTTGCTGTTAATTATGGTTTTTTTTGCTGTTATTTATGTAATTGTTATGTTATTTGCTGTTAATTATGGTATTTTTTGCTGTTATTTATGTTGTATTTAACCATTAAAATATAGTTTTCATATCTCACTGTGTGGTTGGGACTGTGCTTCCTATCTATTATTAAAACAGTTAGGCATCCCTCCTTAATACTGCACCAACCTGAAAATGCTAAGGAAAACCAAAACAATGTTTTAGTAACAAAAATAAAGATTTAGTTTTTTAAACAAATATTATTTTCAACTATTTACAAATATTTATAACTTATTTAGGATGCGGTCTAGCTTGTCCTTAATGGAGGACATGCGTTGCTGCATGCCTCCCACGGCGTTTTCTAGGCTCTCCAGCCGCTCCTCCTGAGTGGGAACTGCATGGGATGGTAAGAAAAAAAAAGTGTTTAAAATCATATAATATAACCAACAGAAAAACAGTTCAAGATGTACCACTCAATGACATTGGCTATTCAATGCGATTCAATTTACAGGAATGTAAATATAGTTTTTCATTTTTTAATTAAAAATTTAAACCATTAGTCCTGTACTGTACAATAGGGTGACCACATAAAATCCAGGTCGGTTAAACTGTTGTGATGAAGAGGGGATTTCACCAGGAACTAATTGCATACAAATGACACTGGCTGAAATTCCCTTTTCTCTACAACTGTTACAGATACAGGAGCCCTGACCTGGATTTTATATGCTCAATGTACTCTACATTATACAAAGCAATGGAACTTCTATTACCTGCTGGAGACACAGCAGCAGGTGAGACAGGTGGGGGTGCATTCTCCTCTTCCTGCACCTCCTCCTCCACCTCCTCCGCAGACGGCGATGGCGATGGACTGAGTATCCCTTCAAAATTGGAAAAAAAATGTTATTTTAAGTTTCTATCATGGTGTTCCCCGCCTCGATCCGTTGGGAGAGTCTGTTAATTAATAAATAAATACATATATCATTACAATTATTAATATTAATAATATTATTAAAGTACGCTGGGCAAAAATAGTATTCCTAATTAATCTGGCTTGCATTTAACTTACGTGCCCTTCTGCGGAGGGTCATCCGAGGAGGAGAAGGAGGAGAAGGAGGAGGAGGAGAAGTCCCCCCAACCTCCTCCACTTCGGGAGACGGAGCCGCCTCTTCCGCCCTCCTGTTTTGGGCTAAGAAAAAGAGGGAAGGGAAAAAGGGAAATAACATTAAAATGTGGAAGGGTCCCTGAAGGGCATCTAGTCCCACCCCAAGATGAATGCTGGAATCCACCTTAAAGCCTCATTGTGTCAGGGGTCATAGTTTTTGGGGCTTCCCCCCCCCAACCTGCACATCCACCAGAGAATACACAATGAGCAGTGGGCAGAATCACCAGCACACAGGGCTCCTGAAGGGCATCTAGTCCCACTCCACCCAAGATGTATGCTGGAATCCACCTTAAAGCCTCATTGTGTCAGGGGTCATAGTTTTTGGGGCTTCCCCCCCCCAACCTGCACATCCACCAGAGAATACACAATGAGCAGTGGGCAGAATGGTAATGCACTCACTCACCTGCGGTCAGCCTCTCCTCAGGGGTTGGTCTCCCCGCCTTCCGCCACAGCTCGCGGAATTCCACGAAGTAGGGTGGACGCTGTCGGAAGGGGGGATGCTCCCCATGGGCACTAATGGCCCGGAAAAAATGGGCCTTCATATATTTAAACTTCGTCCTGCACTGCAGGGCAGTGCGGACGAAGTTTTGGCTTGCCAGAGCAGCAGCCGCCCTCCTAAATAGCCTCATAGTCGGGAGGCTGCTGCTCCTGACAATCCTTCCAACGAGGGAGGATTGGAGGAGGAAGGCCAATAATATGCGGACCTCCGCATCCCCCCAATACCTCCCTCTAGGCATCTTGAAGGATTGTGAGGAAGTCTAGGCCTCACTTCCGGTTTGCGATGTTTCCGCGGACCGGTTTAGCGGTTGCGCGCATGCGCGCGGAACCGTCAAACCACCATTCCCGAACAGAGCGTAAGTGATTAAACACTGTCGCGTTTATTCGGAGCAGTGGGAAAGTTACCAGATGTGTTTTGGGTGTCCTGAATGTACCTTTGGGTGTCCTGAACTGAAAACCTGAGAATGTTAGTGACTATATTGTACTATGTTATTCTCAAAAAAACAACCCTGTGAGGTAGGCATGGATGGGCTGTGGTCCTGTTACTTGCCCTTCTGCAATGTTCACTGTACTGCATATGTGTGTTGGGTTACCTGAAGTCTTATTGTCTAGGAATACTACTATCAACATTGTTTGAAAGTTGTAGGAACATATTTTATTTAGGATAAGCATTTTTAAAATAAGCACTTTTTAATATGGCAACAACAATTTTGGGTGTCCTGAATGTACCTTTGGGTGTCCTGAACTGAAAACCTGAGAATGTTAGTGACTATATTGTACTATGTTATTCTCAAAAAAACAACCCTGTGAGGTAGGCATGGATGGGCTGTGGTCCTGTTACTTGCCCTTCTGCAATGTTCACTGTACTGCATATGTGTGTTGGGTTACCTGAAGTCTTATTGTCTAGGAATACTACTATCAACATTGTTTGAAAGTTGTAGGAACATATTTTATTTAGGATAAGCATTTTTAAAATAAGCATTTTTTAATATGGCAACAACAATATGGCAATATGGCAACAACAATTTCAGCATAGAAAATAAAATTAACAGCATTTACAACAGCATTTAATTTGACATTGAAAGAAACATAGTTGAAAGTCACATTATTATGAACATACATCTCATAACAATATCTAATTACTAACAGCAATGTAAAAGAAAAATCAGCAAAGAAAATAAAATTAACAGCATTTGCAACAGCATTGCATTACACATTGAAAGAAACATACGTTACTTTGAAGTCACTGAACATCTCAAAACAGCAATGTAAAAGCGAAATCAACATAGAAAATAAAATTCACATATTCTAAAGGGATTGTCTATAAGTAGTCTCATTTCCTAATGCAGCTTCTTCTTGATGAAAAAAGAATAAACACAGTCAGTGCTGCCTGGAGCAGGACTTGGCTTTTGCTTGAAGAATGGAATGAATGATCCAGAAAAAGGAAGCGGTTGCCTTCTGGTCTGGTCACATCACAGAGGTTCCACACGACACCGTCTTTGATCCCCTGCAGTTCTCTCTATGCTATGTTCTAAGGGAAATTTAGAGATGGATTGTTTTAGCATAGGATGTAATAACAATATCCCACCCTCTACACATTCATTCATTCATTCATTCATTCTCAGGCCATGAAGCCTTTATGCGGATACTTTCCTTATTTGTTTATGCTTTGAGCAGGTCTTGACACATGATTCCTTCCTGTGACTTGCTGAAATAGAGTAAATAGAGTAAAGTTAGGGAAAACATGGCTTACACAAGTTTGGCACAGGGGTTTGGCACTGAACACTCACCTTCCTAGGGGTTCTGCCCACGCAGAGACCAAAGCATGCCTCTTAAGGCATCTCTGACCTTTTCCCCAGCAGCCTTTTCTTGAATTTCCTCATGCGCCATTGGCAGCGGGGCACCCAGGGTTGCCAGTTCAATTTGCCTTGCTTCGTGGAGATCCAATGCAACATCATGTCTATGGCCCCCTCCACAAGAATGCGCCTTTGCGCCTGGTTCCGCGATTATGCGCATTATCGCGGAGGCGCATTTACTCACAATCCCTCTGCACGGGAGGCGGCGGGAAGCGGCGAAGCGCATTAAAAGATGCCCAAAAAGCGCTTTCCAGGTAGTTAATGCGCATAATCGCTTGTTCACACAGCGAAAATGCGCTTTAACGGCCGGAGCAAAATAAAAGTCGCTATTTAACGCGCGTTCGAAAATGCGCATTATCGGGGAGATAACGCGCCTGTACGCCCGTTTTGCGCTCCGCTCGTGTGTAGGTAAAATTTATAATGAGCCTTCAAGGCTCATTAAACGCCCCGTGTGGAGGAGGCCCTTGACTTTCACAAATGTTGTGTAGAATGACACAGGCAGATATCACAGAAATGACGTTTTCTTCAGCGAGTTCTATCCTGGACGACAGGCATCTCCACCGTGCTTTTAACCTTCCAAAGGCACATTCAACAACATTCCTCGCCCGTGACAGACAGTGGTTGAAATGTTGCTTTTGCTGGTCCAGGGCTCCGCCGTAAGGTTTCATCAGCCACTTCCGAATGGGGTAAGCGGAATCAGCCACCACCAGTGGAGGAATCTGCACGTCATTAACAGTAATGGTAGGGTTCCCTGGGATGAAGACACCAGCTTCCATGGCCTCAAAGAACGCAGAGTTCCTGAAGACATGGGCATCGTGATTTCTCCCACTCCAACCTATTTCCACATCCATGAATCGCCCACGGTGGTCCACTGTGCCTTGAAGGAGCATGGAAAAAAAGCGTTTCCGGTTTATGTAGTCAGGGCCTTGCCTAGGAGGACAGGCAATTTCAATGTGACATCCATCTGTGGCTGCAACACAATGAAAGAAGCCCAGTTTGGAAAATCCACTCATGATCTGAGAGAGAAAACATAAATAATGGAAAATAAATCATTACTGCTTCATCGGCTGGCATGCTTGAGATACAATGATCAAGTTCCATTTGGCCACCTATATAACAGCCTAGCCCATCTTTTCCTATCCCAAATAATAAAAAACAAGACTCACCTCTGGAACATTGCCAAGGCAAACTGTTTTTCTCAGAAGCGCATGCTCCATGGCTAGGCAGACCTCCACAACGATCATGGCTGCCATTGTTCTACCGATCCCAAATTGCTGAGCCACCACCCGGTAACCACCAGGATTTGCTAGCCTCCATATACAGATGGCCACGCGCTTCACCATTGGAATGGCTTCCCTCATGTTCGTATTGCGACGTTCTAGAAATGGCCGAAGATGGTCTGCAATCTGGAAAAGGGTTGCTCTGGTCATCCTAAAGTTCTCTAGCCACTGCTCATCACCCCAGAGGGCTAGAACATCGTTTTCCCACCAGTCACGACTCCTGGGGAAGCACCACCATCTTCTTGGTCTCTGTTTTTTCATCAAAGGAACATATAATAAATTCTCTTGGAGTCTATCTTGTTGGAGTCTTAAAAGATAAGAGTTGTTCTCTTGGAGCCTTCTCATGATGATTCGTCTTCTTCTTCTTCTCCGTTGAATCGTTCTCCTTAGGCAAGTCAATGTAACGTGCATATTTGCGATCAGAAGTTGAATCGCATAAATGAGGGAACGAGAAATCGAGGTAGGAGCCATCTCGCCTTCTCTTCCCGTCCAGCTCAAAATGGCGTTTCAGAAAGAGAAAAGGGGAACCAAACTTGCTTCTCTGGTGTCGCCTAGGTAAATGAACTCAACGGTCGACGAAACTCAGATCACGTGCTTGTATGCATATGCTCGCGCGCGAAGGTGCGCGTAACCTGAAGGCATTTTTCCCCCCCCGCTCAGCTCTGCCCTCTCCCCCCCTCCCATCTCGTTGCCAGGTAACCCAAAATTACGTAGGCAGGCAGGTACATTCCTGTGGGTGGAGTACAGGAAGGGAGGGCTGGGAAAGGGATTGGCTCTGATCACGTGCTTGTATGCATATGCACGCGCGCGAAGGTGCGCGTAACCTGAAGGCATTTTTCCCCCCCCGCTCAGCTCTGCCCTCTCCCCCCCTCCCATCTCGTTGCCAGGCAACCCGAAATTACGTAGGCAGGCAGGTACATTCCTGTGGGTGGAGTACAGGAAGGGAGGGCTGGGAAAGGGGTTGGCTTTAGGCAAAAAGCGAATTAAAATGTCTGTTTCCTCCTCCCAAAGCCCCGCATGTGAACAATTAAAACGCGCGTCGGAGAAAAGCGATAATGCGCTTCAACGCCTCTCGCTGCCTCCCGTGCAGAGGGATGAGGCGTAAATGCGCCTCCGCGATAGTGCGCATAATACCACAAACGGGCGCAAAAGCGCATCCTTGTGGAGGGGGCCCATGAGGGTGTAAAATATTTTTTGCACCTTATCATGGCTGTTTCCACACCAGGCTGTTTGCCTGGGATGGCTCCCAGCTGGTCCCTGTGCACCAATGGTGTGTATTAGGTACTTCAGGGATCGCCCTCTCTCCCTCCCTCCCTCAATACCCCTGTGGTGTAGAAAGGGCTTTACTTGAATGGAACTCCCCACCCCCACCCTAATCCGAGTACAGCCCGAGTCTCCTCCGGGATCAAGATCCAGGCAGCAACCAGCCAACCCTCTGTGTGTGTGTGGGGGGGGGGGCATGCTAGAGAAGCAGGGCAAGGTCGAAGACGCCAAGGCCCAGAGTGGCGAGAAGCCACGCGCTGTATTCTTCTGCATTAAAACTCCCCCCGTCTCTCTCTGCACATGCTCAGGCACCGAATCTTCGGTCCCGGAAAGTGGCAGCCCGAAAGTATGCCGTAACCTTGAGGGCTTGAAGAGAAGCTCGGGCTGCAAAGAAACCGCGCATCTCCAACCAGCCCCAAACTCCTGTGTCTTTGGCTTCCCCCCCCCCTTCCCCTCCCCTCCCCTCCCGCTCTGCGTGTGCGAAGGGGAAGCAGCGGCTGCCCGGCTCCCCCGCCCCCCTACGCTTGGCCGATCTCCCATCGCGGGCGAGTGACAGCTCCGCCGCCGCCTGCTTTCTCCCTCCCTTCCTCCCTTCCTCTCTCTCATTCGCTCCCTCCCTCCCTCCCTCCCTCCCAGTGTAGTGGATCTCCGCAGCCAAACCAAGCCAGGCAGCCGGACGCAACCCAGACGGAGGCCGGGGAAGACGAGGGTGGCGGGCAAGCCACGAACCCCACCAGGCGAGTTGGCTCCGGGGAGGCTAAAATGGCAGCGGGAGGCGACCTCGGCAGAGGCCGCCTCGGCAAGACACCCCGCTTGCGCAGCGCCTGATCGGA
The DNA here is from genome assembly GCA_029215795.1 of Anniella stebbinsi. Classification (NCBI taxonomy): domain Eukaryota; kingdom Metazoa; phylum Chordata; class Lepidosauria; order Squamata; family Anniellidae; genus Anniella; species Anniella stebbinsi. Next base: position 98,885,268 of record JARDYH010000003.1, read on the forward strand.
CCGGCCGCCGCGCAAGGCTGCTCCCGTTCCCAGCGAGCCTTTCCTCGCCTTGCTTCTCGCCGTCGTCCGAGAGGCAGGGACGGTGAGTGAAGCGAGCCCCGCAGGTTACGTGGCCGCCGCGTTGGTTTGCATGCGCGTCTGCCTCCGCTCCGAGATGGGTCGATGTCCCCCTCGGGCTGTTTGCAATGGGGGGCGGATGGGGGGGGCTAGGGGGAGAGGGATCTCGCCTCTTCTCGGCGAGAGATCCGCTCTCTGCCAGAAATGGATCTTCCTAGCTGCGATGTCCTTGGCTGAGGTTCTGCGTTCAGCCTGGGCGTTGCTTTTTCCATTCAGCTTTGCGAGCGGGTGAGGGGGTGGGGGTGGGGGGATGAAGCCTAAGCGAGAGATCGCCCTGATTGCCGGAGAAGCAAAGATGGAATCGTCCTCTGCACTTCGCTTGCAAACCGGAGGCTTCGGGTTGTTAAGAGGCGACAGAGTCTGATTTTTCTCGTCCGTCTCATGTCTGTAACTGCAGCTCTCTTCCAAAGGTGAGGCGGCCACGCCTTTGGGAGAGCGATGGAGGCAGCGTCATGGAATGGGAACAGTCAGGGAGTGTATTGGGATTTGGGAGTTGAGCTGGATGTATCCTGGGCCCCCAACAGGTGTCACTACTGTTACAAACCGTTTTAAAGCAGCAGCGTATATCGATCTACACTACTGCTTGAAAACATTTTATAACAGTAATGACAACTGTTGGGGGCCCAGGACACACTCCATATATAGTTTTCAAAACGTTTTCAAAGCATGGTATCCTGTTTGGTGTAGATCTGCCCAGCTGGTTTACAAGCGACTGCGTCTAGCTCTACTCAGCTGCCCTCTGCTTCCATGCAGTTCAAAAGGGGTGTGTGTGAAAGGTTGCCAGTTCCAAGGACAGCGTGAGTAGAAATTAAAGCGGCAAGTACTCATTTGTTACTTTTATACTTTAATTCCAAGGAGCTCAGGACGACTTACATGTGGAACCACCCAGTGAAGCTGAGCGAGAGTGTCTAGCTAGTGAGTGGGTTTTATGGCTTGATGGTGGGAGATACTGCCCCCTCTACAAGGATGCGCTTTTGCGCCCGGTTGTGCGATTATGCGCATTATCGCAGACGCGCATTTACTCCTAATCCCTCTGCACGGGAGGCGGCGAGAGGCGGCGAAACGCATTAATAGATGTCCAGAAAGCGCTTTACAAGAAGTTAATGCGCATAATCGCTTGTTCACACGGGGAAAATGCGCTTTAACGGCCGGAGCAAAATAAAACTCGCGATTTAACGCGCATTCGAAAATGCGCATTATCGGGGAGATAACGCGCCTCTACGCCCGATTTGCACTCCATTCTTGTAGAGGTAAAAATTTTAATGAACCTTCAAAGCGCATTAAACCTCTCTTGTAGAGGCACCCACTACTAGTAGTAGCAGCAGCAGTAGCATAGCACTACTATAGGAGATGTGCATTGGAGACAGGAGAGAAGAGTACACAATTATGCATGAAGTGGAAAACGTGTAGAGGGAGAATGTTTTATCCCTCATAATACTGATCATCCCATGAAGTTGAGTGGTGGGAGATTCAGGACAGAGAAAAGGAAATGTTTCTTCATACAGTGCACAGACAAGACAAGACTGAGACGCTGTTAGTGGGTGGTTCTGCTGACCGGATGGAGGGTGTTCAACCTGTTCTGGATGGGGTTGCACTCCCCTTGAAGGAGTGGGTTCGTAGCTTGGGGGTTCTCCTAGAACCATCTCTGTCACTTGAGGCGCAGGTGGCCTCAGTGGCATGGAGTGCCTTCTACCAACTTCGGTTGGTGGCCCAGCTACGTTCCTATCTGGACAGGGATAACCTGGCTTCAGTTGTCCATGCTCTGGTAACCTCCAAGTTAGATTACTGCAATGCACTCTACGTGGGGCTGCCTTTGAAGGTGGTTCAGAAGCTGCAGCTTGTGCAAAATGCAGCGGCCAGATTGATAACTGGAACCAGTAGGTTTGAACATATAAGACCTACTCTGGCCCACTTGCATTGGCTGCCTGTATGTTTCCGAGCCCGGTTCAAGGTGCTGGTTTTAACCTATAAAGCCTTACACGGCTTGGGACCACAATACCTGATGGAACGCCTTTCCCGACATGAACCTACCCGAACACTACGTTCAACATCTAAGGCCCTCCTCCGAGTGCCTCCTCCAAGGGAGGCTCGGAGGTCAGCAACAAGAGGGAGGGCCTTCTCTGTGGTGGCTCCCCAATTGTGGAATGATCTCCCCGACGAGGCCCGCCTGGCGCCAGGTCAAGACTTTCCTCTTCTCTCAGGCATTTGGCAATATCTGAGGAGCCTGGGTTTGTTTTGTTTTGTTTTGTTTTTGTAGTTTTTGAAGTGTTGATGTGGTTTTTAAATGTATAGATTGTGTGTATGTTGTATGTTTTTGCTGTTTTAATTTTTGTATATTGTTTTTAATTGTTTTTAATCCTATGTAAACTGCCCAGAGAGCTTCGGCTATGGGGCGGTATACAAATGTAATAAATAAATAAATAAATAAATAGTTAAACTATGGGATTCACCACCACAAGATGCAGCCATGGCCAACAACTTAGATAGCTTTAAAAGGGGGTTAGACAAATTCATGGAGGAGAAGGCTGCCAGCAGTTACTAGTCATCGTGGCTATCTATTACATCCAGTATCAGAGGCAGTATGCCTCTATATCAGTTGCTGGGAAACAGAAGCAAGAGGGTGCTATTGAATTCATGTCCTGCTTGTGGGATTCCCACAGGCAACTGGTTGCACACTGTTTGAACAGAATGCTGGGCTAAATGGACTTTTGGTCTGATCCACACTGTCTCTTCTTAAACACTGTTTCTGCATATGAATATTAAACATTAAATATTGTGGTGCCAATGTACCCTTCTGTATAAGAGACACATTGTTATCTAAAGAAGCTGGAATCTAAAAAAGAGATAGAAGTACTGTTTGCTTATTGGTGTCTGTAAAATTACTGATTGCCAAAATCTGGCATCAGAAAGAATCTCCTTCATTAGGGACAAGGGAATTGTAAAATAATCAAGCCAATGTATTATTTCTTCTCTGCTTTCTTTTTTCAACAAGATAAAGTTTTAGATTATTGAAGGGCATGGATTACATTTGTGAATTTCTATAATGACTACAGAGGGATTTTTGGAACATCTAACTTAGACTTTAAAATGTTTACTTCTTGATTGAAAGTTTGTTACTTTTGCAATTTTATTTTTTTCTGAATTCAAGACTTTGTCCTGAATTCTTTTTATATTTATTTAAACACATACACACACCTGCACCTTGTATAAAAGTTAAAAGTAATTCAACGGTTGCCTGCCGTGTCACAGTCGAATATGAACCCAGTCCAAGTTTAACAGTTTATTCATTATTTATTTATTTAACTTATTTATATCCCCCTTTTAAATGTAATTTATGAAAGTGGTTTATATTAAAGCAGCCTTCCCCACTCTGGTGCCCTCAAGTTTTATTAGACTACAATCCCAGCATCCCCCAGCCATGGAGGGCAGCAGGTTGAGGAAGGCGGCATTAAAGAAACATTTCGATAAAAATCAAATCAAGAACTAAAACTAGGAGTACTAAAACTAACAGAACAGAGTAAAACAGCAGAGCCTATAATAAAATAGTTTTCCGAACAATTTTTTTTCAAGTGCTAAGAACAGGAATGGAAGGAGCTTGTCCAACATATTGGCTCAGTTCGGATGACACGTTAACCAACGGTTGTTAAGTTAAACAACCGTCAGTGGGTTAAGTCCTCTCAGTTGGTTAACGTGTCGTCCGAATTGAGCCATTGTCTCACTATTATAGCTTCACCATACTGTACCTAGAAGTCAGACTCACTGATGTTTCCTGCAGAAAATACATAAAGTGTGAAAACCAAACACACCATCCTAAATTCTCAGGCACTCAAGAGCCTTGATTGGTTCCCTAGCACGTGTTCACAGTCTGTTTAGGGACAAGTCATCCCTTCTCATTTTATGGGCTCCATCACACCTATTTCCCCCCCTGGTTTGCCTTCACATTTTTTACCTCAATTTCAGAAGCACTGCAAGCGCTCCTCCTTTTTACTATTGTAGCTATATTGGTGAACTCTCTTTTTGCTCTCCCGCTGCTATTGCACCTGCCCCCACCCCTTCTCCTTCCCCCTCCAGTTCATTGGTTCTTGTCATTGATGGACATTGTGATGGATTTGGCAGCCTTCCCCCCTCACTCATTAGAGCTCCTATTAGAATGTACAAAAATGCTTATATCTGTGTAATTTTTAAAGATAAAGAGATTAAACTTGGGATCTCAAGAGCTCTTAAGTAGAGGTTGAGGCATGCCAAGTTTAAATCAGATAAGTCCATGCCTTGATTTTTAGGAATTTTTAAAATGCAAATACTTACATCTGTGTAAATTATATAAATAAAGAGATCTAACATGGCATGGTGATAGGTCTCCAGGAGAGCTTTTGGCATGCCAAGTTTGAATCAGATATAGGCCCATCCCTTCATTTTTTAAGAATTTTGTCATTTCCCTGCCCTTTAAAATCTTTTGCTGATAGTTCACCAGTGCGATCTTCCGCCTCTTTGCATTTGTGAAGGATCCCTTTTCCTTTCCTTTGATCATGTGAAGCTGAACATTTCCAGTTCATAAACTAGAGATGGCTGGTTCCCTTACTCCAGAGTAAATCCCATTGATTTCAACTGCATTTACATCCAAGTCATACTAAATTTGCACACACCCCATAGCTCCCTTTTACTTCATAGTTACATTGCATTCTCTTCCTGTCAGATCGAAAGATCGCTCCTACATTCTTTCAGATGTTAATCTGTTGCCAGGGTCAGGACTAGTAATTCACTGGTCACTACTCACTAGAAAGGATATCCTTTTGTCTTGCAAATCCAGTCTCCTTGGAGACCGTCTCCCCGCCTGTATTAAACTGCTTTGCCTAAGAAGATTTCAGGCAGTAAAAGGAACTAGAATATTAAATTCAAGCCCTACGCCTCCACATTGAACTGTGGATGCATTACTATGAAAGCCTGTTAGCGCGCACTTTTGGTAAAAAAGCCCACTAGCACCAGGAAATGTTTTCTGTCGCGGCCTGCCATGGAACTTCTCTGTGCAACTTCTCCGTGGGAGTCAGCAGCATTATCAGCCATGATAATATAATATAGGATAATAAATATATATATAGGATAATATAATATAGGAGGAAAAATAATTACACAAAACAGAAGAGAACCACTAGGAAGATTTATAAGGCACGTGGAGGGGTGATGCGGACAGAAGTGGATGTATGAGGAAAGATCACAGTGGTTTGAAATGTTAAGGTGGATAGGCGTCAGGATCATTCCAACAGGACAGGGGTTCAGCAAAACAAGGAAGGAAGCCCAAAGAAAAGAGGGAGTTGGAACACTGAAACCTTCCAACTCCTAATGTGTCCAAAGATGAAAAGGAGGAAATAAGTTGTAAAACTGCCCTGGCAGATTAAAAGCACGCTCTATTCTTTCGTCACTGAAAACGGCCTTCAAGACACAACCCCAAACACAGAAACGGATTTACTGGTTTACATTTGGGTTTTCATTGCACACTTCCAAGATGAAACGGACTTCCTCGGTCCAAAATAAGGCACTAGAAGTGTGTGGGGTGGGGGTGGGGGAAGCGAGAATAATGCAGAATGATGTCATGCGAGTCAACAGCACCAAAACCGGAACCGAGGAAATACGGCAGTGCGGTAAACCCAAAGAGTGATGGAGCTCTATGTTTTTACTGTGGGAAATGCTGATGTAACGTAACATTGATGAAGCTGGCAAATGCAACTGTTATACCAGGTGTGGGCAGGCTTCACTTCAGACTTGCGGGGGTTTCCTTTGAGATCCACTAACTATGGGGCCAGATGAGGAATGGTAGCTCAGGGCATGGATCCTGATGCAACGTGTCGGCTCAGGGGTATGGATTCAATTGCGTAATGAAACTTAAATGAAACTCTGCATAGCCTGTATATATAGGCACACAACCCTACATCTGATTTATTAAATTTCAGAGATGTTAATAGCCTAATTGAGAGGCAGGGGAGCTTGCTTGCTTGCTTGCATTTCTATACTGCTCAATAGCTGAAGCTCTCTGGGCAGTTCACAAAAATTAAAACCATCAAATACAAACCACAGTATAAAACAAATATAAAAGCACAACCAAGATAAAACCGAGCAGCAATGCAGAGATTTATACAGATTTAAAATACAGATTTAAAACTTCAAAGTTAAAAGACTTAAGATGATAAACTGTGGGGGAGTGGCCAGGCGGGCATGGAATGAAGTCGTAACTCACTCGCTCTCCTAAAGAAGCAATGATTTAAACACAAATTCCTTATCCTGGAGCGGTGGATTGTTATTTAAAGACAAGAAATGATGATCGGAAGTTTTACTGCATCTGTGTGAGAAGCTGGCTGCGGTTTCATTGCTTGCTCAGCGAGAGGAAAACGAAACTAAGAACGGAGCTTTGGAGCTTGTGATTCACCTTTGGAACGCAACTAATGAAGGTAAATAATGGATTTTTAATTGCTGTACTAAGGCTGGCTAACTGACAGATACGCTGGAGGGAGAGATTGAACTGGAAATATACAGGAAAAGAGACTTTTAAACCCCAGCGAAAGTGTTAGTAGCCGCCTGTTTGCCAGATTAGAACAGAGAGAGATCTGAGTGGCAAGGCAGAAGGTGGGGGAGGATTTATGAGCAAGAAGAAGCAAAAAGGGGAGAAATTAACTACTCCCGCCTGGAGCCGGCCCTCTAAAGATCATCCGTCAGATAAGAATTGGCAAAGATTAATGCAATCGGAAAACATGGAGGAAAAGCAGCCGGAGAAAGCGAAGAAGGCCTCTCCGAGCAAAGCTGGAAGTATGCCAGCTGCAATTCCTAAGGTGGCCAAAGAGAGGCAGGCTGATCCAACAGATGAATTAATGAAGAAAATTGAAAAGATGTTTGAGATGGCAATGGTGAAGCAAGATGAAAGATTGGAGAAGGCATTGGCAAAGCAGGAGGATAGACTGGCAAAAAGAATTACAGAGTCACAAACTGAGCTTATGGCAGGCCTTCAAGAGGTGGTGAAAGATGTTGTGGCTTTGCAGGAAGAGACTGGAGAGCTGAAGGAACACTGCAAGAAGCAGGGAGAGCAGATGATGCAGCTGGATTTACGTCTAATAGCCTTGGAAGACAGGGACAGAAGGGCAAATATTTGGATAAGATCTTTTGGGGAACAAGAGGGGGAGAGCCCTAAGGATTTAAGAGATTTAATTTTGGTGTGGATTAAACAGCAGGAGCCCCAGGAAACTTGGGAAATGGCAGATATTGAGAGGGCCCACAGAGTGGACTACAAGAAGGGGATAATCCCAAGGGATATAATTGTCAAATTTGCTAATTATTATAAAAAAGAAAAGCTTTTGCAAGCAATTAGACATCAAGGCCAGCCGATAATACAAGCAACACCGGTGGAGATATATCAGGATCTTTGCCCTCAGACGGTCCAGTGGAGAAAGAGTGTCAGAATGTGTACAGGGGCATTGAGGAAGAGATCGATAACATACAGCTGGGGGTATCCAGTCTTTCTGAGATTTATGTGGAAAGGGAAACAACAAAGAATTATATCGTGTGAGCCAGGAATGGAACTTTTGGAGAAGCTGGGCATAGCGGATGCCACAGATGATGGAGAAATGAAGCAAGATGAAGATGCTGCAGGAGGAAGCAATCAATAAAGAAATTTTATTGTAATAGGGATAAGGGATAAGAAGAGTTAAAAGGAGGGGAGGGTTAGACTTTGTTCCGAATGGCTGGGTTGCTTCCCCCCCCCCAAAGAGTTCTAAAATATATTGGGACCAGTGCCCAGAAGGCTGGTGAGGAGGGGGGTGAAATTGTGGGTGAATGTGGGGGGGAGGGTAAGGGACGGGGGGTAAGTGTTTCACAGAGGGAGACCAACTTAAAGATGTGTGTGAAAGGGAGAGATGGAAAACAAATTAAGAATTGCAACTTTAAATTTTAAAGGGCTAGGAACGGTTATCAAAAGGAAAAGAATTGAAATGTTGTTAAAAAAAATAGATATAATTTTTTTGCAGGAAACTCATCAAATAAAGAAGGGTGTTAATGAGCTGCAAATGAGGGATATGGGCATTTATGAAAAGTCATTTGGTACTTCTAAAGCGAGAGGGGTGGCAATAATAATTTCAAAGAAATGTGGTATTAATATTCAAAGTGTAAAGAAAGATAAAAACGGAAGGTTTCTCATAGTGTACTGCAGGTTGGGAGAGGAGGAATATGTATTGATTAATGTCTATGCTCCAAATGGGAAACAAATGGAATTCTGTGATGAAGTATTTAAGACGGTGGGAGAGGTGGGTAAAAAGAATATTATGATGGCAGGAGACTTTAATATGGTACTTGATAAAGGGAAAGACAGGGATAATATTTCAAGAGTCATTAAGAGGGAGGGGAAGACTGAATTAAGCAAATTAATGGAAGGTAAAGAATTAATGGACTTTTGGAGAGTATTAAAAGGGGAAGAAAGGAAGTATACCTTCTACTCACCTAGATTCAAGAGTTATTCAAGGATCAACTTTATTTTTGTATCAAAGAATATATTACCTAAACTCACAGATTGTGACATTGGGGTAATTAAGGTCACCGACCACGCATTAATGACGATGGATATTGAAATGAAGAAGGATTATAGATCAGCGAAGAGATGGAGATTGGACATAAGGTTATTAAATAATAAAAATATAGTAGAGAAATAAAAAAAGAAATGCAGGAAATTTGGGAGATTAATGAAAGGGAGACTAACTTGCAGGGCTTACTGTGGGACACTATGAAAGCAGTGGTAAGAGGGATATGTATTAGGGAAATGTGTACCCTAAAAAAACAACAGGAAGTACAATATAAAAAAACTGAAGAGGAGGTAAGGAGTTTAGAGGAGAGGTTAAGAGAGACAAAAGATAAACGTCTATTTGCCCAAATTCAAGCTAAGAAAAAGGAATTAGAGAAAGAAGAATTAGAACAAGTCCAAAGGAATTTGTTATATTTAAAGAGAGATTTTTTTGAATATAGTAATAGAAACTGGAAGATGTTGGCTAGATCCACTCAGTCTGAAAAGGCTAAGAATACGATAGGGACAATTATTTATTTATTTATTTATTTATTACATTTGTATACCGCCCCATAGCCGAAGCTCTCTGGGCAGTTTACATAGGATTAAAAACTATTAAAAACAATATACAAGAATTAAAACAGCAAAAACATACAACATACACACAACATAATTCAATGAAAGATAAATTAAATATATTTAAGGAATTTTATGGAGAATTATACACATCAGATTTGGGTCCACAAGTCAAGGTACTGGAATATGTAGAGAGGAATTGGAAAATAGGATTGCAGAAGCAAGATAGGGATTGTATGGAAGGATTAGTTACAGAAAAATAAATTGAGGGAATTATTGATAAACTAAAAGGAGGGAAATCTCCGGGGATGGGTGGTTTGGGGCCGGAATACTATAAGATTTTTAAAGAAATGTTAATACCAAGACTAAAAAAATTATTTAACAATATAATAGAAGGAGGAAAGACCCCGCCATCGTGGGATCATTCCCTGATTATATTAATCCAGAAACCAGGTAAGGATTTGACGGATCCAGCATCTTATAGACCAATATCGTTAATAAATCAGGACTCAAAATTTTTTACAGCAATAATGGCAAAAAGAATGGGTACATTTATATCTAAATATATTTTAAAAGACCAATGTGGATTTATCTCTGGTAGGCAAATGCCTCATTTAATTGGAAGAGTCTTAAACATAATTAATATCATTTAAAAAAGGAATTTAAAAGCAGGCTTATTAGCATTGAATATATTCAAAGCCTTTGATTGCGTGGAATGGCCAGCGCTTAAAACAATTTTAAAAACATTTGGGTTTGGAGATAAATTTATGGGAGTGATTGATCAGTTGTATAAAAATAATAAAGCAGAAATAATGGTTAATGATGGGTTAACGCAACAGATTACACTAGCTCGAGGAACTAGGCAAGGATGTCCACTTTCACCGATCTTATTTGCAATAGTGATAGAAATTTTGGCAAATGTTATAAGGGAGGATGAAAGATTAAAGGGGATAGGAAGAAAGGAGAAGATTAAAATGAATATGTTTGCGGACGACACATTACTGACATTAGAAGATCCCCTGGAGAGTGGGGAGGTGATTAAGAAGCATTTGAGAGAATTTGGGGAAATTACGGGCTTACAAGTTAATTGGAGGAAGTCAGAAATGATGTTATTTAATTATAACAAGGAAGAGTTGGAGGAGTGTAAAAATAAGTTAGGTCTTAGGCTTAAAAATATAGTACATTATTTAGGAATTAATATTGCTAAAGATTTAGATAGGTTAGAGGAACTTAATTTTTTAACTTTGAAAAAACAGGTAGGGGTAAAATTAGAGATATATAGAAAATTAAAACATTCTTGGTTTGGTAGAATAGCGGTTACTAAAATGAAGATACTACCTAAGAATAATTTTCTGTTTAGAATGTTACCGATTAAAATATCAGAAGCTGAGTTAAAAAGTTGGCAAAATATGATTAATGCTTATTGCAATGGAGACAAGAGAGCTAGGATTAATAAAGGGTTATGGTATAAGGCTCAAAAGAAAGGAGGTTTGGGACTTCCAAATATTAAATATTACTATATTGCTAATCAGTTAAGATATGTTATAAATAGTATTTTAGACGAGGAACATCTTGAATGGTTGGAATCGCAAACAGGGGAAATAGATTTTAAATTGCGAAATATTTTTTTTATTAAATTGCAAAAGAAAGATAGGAGGGGACTGGACAACCCGTGGTTGGAAAATATTTTAGAGATCTGGGAGAAATTTAAAGGAAAGTGGATACCAAGAGATTCCCCACTTGCCCCAGTGGTAGCAGTGGGAAACTTCCCAAGGGTCTTAAAAGCAGAGATAGAAGAGAGACTGAAAGATCAGGAAACAATTAAGTTAAGGAATTGGATGGAAAGAATGAAGGATAATGAGCAAATTAAAGAGGTATTAAAAGGACAAAAGATAGCCTGGTTTAAATGTTTACAATTGGGAAAATGGACTCAGGAATGGAAAATGAAAAATAAGAATTGTAGAAACAATACAAGATTTGAAGATTTAATTGAACTAAAAGGAAGAAAAGAAGAAATTAGAAATAAGAAAGGATTGACTAGTGAGATATATAAAATATTGATAGATGATGATCTTCAGGACTCTATTAAAGCTATAAAAATGATCTGGGAAGAAGATGTAAAGGAAAAAATTAATGACTATAACTGGGAGAGGTTGTGGAATGCAAGAATGTTAAAGCTGTTGTCGATTAGAATTAAGGAGAATTTTTATAAGATAGTGGAGATAGTATCTAACACCTGTAAGATTTCACCAGATAGATAAAAAAGTGTCTAAGAATTGTTGGAGAGGATGTCAGGAGGTTGGAACTTATTTTCATATGTGGTGGAGCTGTGAACATGTACAAAAATTTTGGAAAAGGGTGTTTAAAGAAATAAGTGAAATAATTGGAAGTAAACTGGAATTAAGCCCAAAGTTAGCTCTACTAACAGTATGGGATAGAGAGAATGAGAATAGAACTAAGAGAGAATTGATAAACAACCTCCTGGCACCCGTTAGAATAATGATTGCTAAAAATTGGAAAGGACAAGGAAGCTATACAATGGAAGAATGGTACAAAGAAATATGGGATATGGCATTGAATGATAAGTTGACGTGTAGAATGAAAATAAGGAGGGGAATGTCCAGTAAGAATGATTTTGGAGAAATATGGAGTCCCTTTTTGGAATATGTATTAAGATCGGGGAAGGGACAAAAACCTTCAAAAGAGATGTTAAAATTTTGGAAATATGAAGAATGATTAAGAGAAGGTCTCATGGGGGTGGGGCGCATGGGGGGGGTTTGTTGAGGGTTAGGTATTGTATTTTATGTTGTTTATGTTTTATTATGTCGAAATAAATAAATAAATTATTTTAAAAAAAGATGATAAACTGTTAAAATACTGGGAAAATAAAAATACTGGCGTCGAAAAGAGTATAATGTAGGTGCCAGGCGAACCTCTCTAGGGAGCTCATTCCATAGCTGGGGTGCCACAGCAGAGAAGAACCTGCTCCTGGTAGCCACCTGCCTCACTTTCCTTTAGCAGGAGCTCATGGAGAAGAACCCCTGAAGATGATCTTAGGGTCTGGGAGGAGGCGTTCCTTCAGATAACCTGGCCCCATGCCGTTCAGGGCTTTGAATGTTAAAACCAGCACTTTGAATTGGGGTCGGACCTGTTGTTGGTATAGTTAAGAAGCTGTGAGTCAGAAACTGTAGCTGATCTGTACTGCAAGTCATCCAGTGATCTACCAATAGATCCCAATCTACTTCTGCCTGCTCCTACACAAAGTGATACTTAAGGTGCTTTTAGATAGAGAGCTCTTAGCTCAACCTGTTAGAAGGCATTGTGCAACTATTCCATCTATTTCTCCATTGTGCAGGAAGAAAAAAGACAGAAAAGGGTGGGAAGGCTACAAACTGAACACATCACCATCTGGAGCCCTCGTAAATGACTGAGACAGGGCAATGGTATATAAAAGCCTCATCTAGAAGCACCCTTTCCCTCCAGTGGATGTGTGGAAGGGTCAGACTCAGGCTGTTATTTTCTACATTGCATGTGACATGGGGAAGCCACTTCAGTTTTCTCCTCCCCATAACATTTAGGGCCCCATGGTGTGAGCTTGTCAGTTTCCCTACCCCTGTTCCAGTCATTGGTGGCTGATGCCATGTGGGGGGCGAGCTACATAACGTGATGACGTCACAACATAGAGAGTCTGTTTCCTGCATGTTATGGAGTAGGGGACACAACATGGGGATGCCACATCTCTGTTGTACATAAGGTGTAACTCTGGCCTCAGATGAAGAGCTGAAACCAACAGAAGAAGAGGGTGCTGCGATCAAACCAATTCCAGGGAGACTTCTTATATTTGGAACAGTTTCATTGATGTCCAGCAATGGCATTTCAGGGAGATGGTTTTGCCTAACTGCAGTCTTATGAACAGCTTGGAGTAAGCAATGGCACATGTCTCAGCAGAAACATGTATTTTCTTGCAAATGAATTTGTGTAAATTTGGGAAGGTAAAAAAATAATCCGGACGTCCACAGATTTAGCGCAGCCTGGGGAGGCCGGTCTGCAACGGATACTGCAGGTCAGATTCTTAGAAATCCAAACTCATTCTAGTCCACCTTGAATTTCTCCAGCATCCCTAGTGTGAACTGGCCCTTTGAATATTTCTTATATGGCCATAATTCACCAAAGCTGGTAATATTGCCTTACCTGGGAAAGTTAAGCACAGTTGACTATAGCCCTATGCACCTGTTTGCCTACTTATGTGTAGGCTCATGTGTGGAGGGAGATGTGGGTGTGCATGTAAGACCGACCCCCATGTCCCTGTGCACTCGGTACCCAGTTAGATCTTCCCGCATTGATTATGAAGGTCAACAGGGCTTTGTAAGTACTTTCAGCTGAAAGTTCCCATGATTGGAAATCCTGATAAGACAGATGAAATATATCTGCAAGTTCACACTTCGTGCACATGATGAAATGGACTGTAACTGTGAAAATGTAAATGGGCCTTTTTTTAAAAAAAAGATGCTATGGGGCATTTTATTTTAACTGCAGCCTCTGGAAATCAAGATTTCATAGTCTTTTCTGCAGATGTGCTATTAGTTAAGCACCATGGGTTGGATCCTTCCTCAGAAGGAAGGCCTCTGCTTGTGGAAGGTCCCTCTGCCTGGTTTTGGGGGATCCCCCTCCTCCCCACACCACACCCCATTTACTAGGGTCTCCTGACTCTCTTTATAGCATTTTCAGGGGGCTAGAGAGCATATACCCTGGGAAAGCAGAGGGGAAGTCCACTTCCATCAGCACAGTTCATCTAGCATAAATCTGGATCCAAACCCATGGATAGAAACCTGGGATTTAATGTTTTGTATCTCACACTGCTGAATGGGAGAACCAGATTTTGCTTTTGTTAATAATCTAATTATATAGGAAGTGCCCGGAAAGAATATTTAATTATGAGATGTTCCCAGTGGGGATTGCAGTGGAAGTCAGCAGAAAAATGCTTTCAAGCAGAGCACTATCAGAATTTTCAAAAGAAAACTTCAGCATCCAGTTAAATGCAAGCTTTAAAAACAAACAATTCCCAATTCAATGTTTCATTGTGGCCTCCAATTTGCATCCTGGTTCTAAATATAATTGTCATGATAAATAGAGGATCAAGAGGGAAATGCAAGATGGAGAAGTTGAATTTTTAATAATTTCTTCAAAGGAGAGAAAAATGAGGCCAGACAAATATTTAGAGGGGGACTATTTCGCACATCAGGGGCCCCAAGAGAGGCGGCATGGATATGAGGAATCGTACAGGAAGTGAAGGCTTAATAAGATTCGTGTTTGATAGGTAAGCACGATCATGAAGAGATTGAAAGGTTAAAACCAGCAGTTAAAACTGTATACAAAATAATACAAGCAGCAAGTGAAGAGAAATGCACAGAAGTGTAACACGAAACCCTCACATGTTAACAGCACATGTGAGCTAATTCAGCTGCAGTTATGCCAACTGGCTACGCTCCCTGCTGCTGATGCACTTGGTGTTAAGCCTTGCTGGCTTTTCATTTGGCAGCTGGGGGAAATGACCCTATGTGTCCACGTGAAGGGGGAGGCTGGAGCTAATGGAAGTGGTATTCCAAAACATCTGCAGGGCGCCAGGTTGGATAAGGATGCCATCTTGCATGTCGGGGCTTGAGGCCAGTAATTGATTTTACATAACAATCCATATTGTAGCCTAATCCTATGCATGGTTATGCGGAAGTATGCCCCATTGGGTTCAGTGGGGTTTGCTTACAAATAATTTCCAAGCTTGCAATCTTGGGAATGAATGTTTTTTTGTCCTGCAACACTGGATATAGATATGTCCAAATGTGTTTGGGGGGGGGGGTGTTTCGCACTTAAGGGCCCCCCAGAGAGACGACATGGATATGAGAAATAGCACAAGGAAGTGAAGGCTTAATAAGATTTGTGTTTGATGAGCAGAGGGACTAAGGAGGAGATCTAGGAGAAAGTGAGAAAGGTAGGTAGCACGATCATGAAAGTACTGAAAGGTTAAAACCAGAAGTTGAATCTGTATACAAAATAATACAAGAAGTAAGTGAAGAGAAATGCACAGAGGTATAACACAAACCCCTCAAATGTTAACAGCACATGCAAGCTAGTTTGGCTGTGTTGATATAGGTGGTTCTGTTTGTTTCCCAGAAGAGATTAGGTAGCCCAAGAGGCCAGAATTTTTGTGTACATCTTGACTGGGTTAAGATGACACAATAGTCCACTGTTGCTTAAATAGTCCACCATTGCTTAAATAGTCCGCCGTTGACTATTGTATCATCTGGCGAGCCTTTTCCACACAACGATTGATTATTTCCATTAAATAACCAATGCAAATAATCAACAGTGTGCAAAGTTGACTATCTGTAACCGCTGATTATTGTGCTGTGTGGTAGGCTCCGTGGACTATTCCACATGCCTACAGAGTCACGAGGCAAGAGCGGCAGAAACCTGTGCCACTCTTGCCCAGCGGGGCTCTGTAGGCATGTGTCATCCATCCTGGGAAGTGCGTGGGGAGCCGCCAATTGTGCCGTCACTGGGTGAGGCACCGTGATCTGCGGCTCCCCCCATGCTTCCTGGGTCATGCACTTCCCATCCCTGGGTGGGGCCGGGCAACGCACTTTCTGGGACTTGAACAAATAGAGACCAGGGAGGAGGGGTTTAAGGATCTCTCCTGCAGCTGCAACATCCAACCACGGGAGAAATCCCCCCTCTATAACCAGTTAGAATTCGGGGAAGAGGGGTATATAGATCTCTCCTGCAGCTGTAGCATCGAACTCCGGATGGATTTCCCCTGCAGCTTGACATTACAGCTGCAGGAAAGATCAATACACCCCTCCATCCTGATATTGGAAGCCCATTTGTGGCTATCAGGGCAGAGTGCGGAAGGATTTTTCTTTCCTGTGGCTGTAACATCAAGCAGCAGGAGAAATCCTTCCGCACCCTTCCCCCTTAAGTCTTGAGAATGGGCAAGTGCCGAAAGCATCTCTCCACAGCTTTGCATTGAGTGAAGGGTATCTCAAATGAGCAATACAATGTTAGAAATCGTTAGCCCAATTTGAGACAATGTGTGTTAGAAAATCTGGTTATAATTTTATTAATCAGTCCAAAAATTAGATGCACTGCAATATATCATTCCAATATACAACTAAGATAGATACCTTAACTATATATACTGAGAAATCTAATTATTAACTTACAGTCGTTTATGGGGCAAATTAATAGGAATTAATTAATAGGAAGCATTGCTAATATCTCAACATTCAAAATGGTGGCCAATTCCTATAACTAGTGAGGATGTATGTATACCAACATAAATAACACTCACCAGGTAGTCATTTATCAGCAGTTGTTTATCAAGCTATCTTTGATCATTTTTCTCAAAGCGAAATATAAAAAAATGGAATATCACATCACTGTAGCATAATTTAATGGCATTCTTGGGGTTTTACCTGTAATTTTCTTTAAATTGATAAGGTCTTTATTATAGAAGCCTCTGTCATAAGTTGTAAGGTACAGAAATAGTTTTTACAAGGTTTTTAAATGCTTTGTCTGCCATGCTGTGTCTTTGCAGGCATTTAAGAAGGCCTTGAAAACATTATTTTACCTTTGCCTACTCATGATATTACTATTGTTGCTGCGATTGCCACTGATGTTGCTGGTTTTATTGTTGGCTTTTATGGTTTTATTGCTATTGTATTGTGTTTATGTTTTTATTGCTTTTAATATTTAAACTGTTTTTATGTATTTTATGTAATAACATACCCTGAAAGGAGGCCAAGAAATGTTTTTTTAAAATAAATAAATAATAAATTACCTGTTGAACTGCAGCTCAGACCATTGTCCTGAAGTAACTATCTTGGTGAGTTCTTGGGAAAGATTCATAGCTTTTATGGAGCGACTGCCTTCTTGTGATGTGGAGCGCACCAGTGCTTGACTGGGCGGGCTGGGCGCCTAAGGACCTGCACATCCTGATTAGACCAGAAAGGGAGCCACACCACACAGCCAAATGAAAAGAAGGCAGAAATTGGATAGAGTTCCCAATACATTTGCTTTGTTTATGTTTTTACAAGTGACATTAAAAACCTTTTAGAATTTGTCAGATTTGTTAAGTTTAGTGTGAGAAACTGTTCCTCAAAAGGCATAACATAAAGTCTGAACGGAAAGAAGGCAAGAAGTTGTAAGGCAAACTGCCCCCCTCTACAAGATTTCGGTTTGACACTTGATTCCCCGATTATGCGCATCTTCTCTCAATCGCTTTTACGCCTAATCCCTATACATGGGAGGCGTTGAAGCGCATTACAGGCTGTATGAAAGGCATTTTAAAGTTTTTGACATGCTGAGAATCGCATGCAAATGTTGCTGAAAGTAATGTGCTTTGTCCCAGAGAAACTCCCCAAACCGGTTCCCTCCCTTTATTCTCCCCGCCCACCAGAATCTCCCGACTTTGGTTTCCCAGGTTACCTGAAAGGAATGAGCTAATTAACATGTTCTGCTACCTGTCTTCCCCCCTCCTTTGCCCGATTGCCATGGTCTCCTCAGGAGTAAATGGGAATGTGTCTCGCGCACGCACACACACACACACACACACACACCAAAACAGATGGGGATGCTGCTTCGTTCCTTCCCCCTCCACTTCCCAGCGAGCTCAACAATTGTAAAACATACACACACACACACACACACACCTCAGCTCAGGAACCCAGCAAGAAGCGAGGGGAAGTTATGTCTGCTGATGGCTAATTATGTGCACATCCGCACATCCTACCTACCCCCTTTCCTTCTCATAAAACCACCTCCATCTGGCCCCGTGTCTCCATGTTAAAAATATTTGGTTCACGTTGGGTCACCTCTTCTTGGAGCTTCCATCCAGAGAGACGGAGTACAAGGAGGAAGTTGCCAGAAGGAGAAAGGAAATGAATCTAAACCAAAAAGTGGGAGGTTTTCCCAGCGAAGGGGCAGTTCTATGCATGAGATCACGACCACAGTCCAACCTCCTGATCGTTAATGCGCCTCCTCAGAAAGTTGTTTACACGGACATAAGGCGCTCTTACTCCTGCCATAAATTAAAACTCACTAATTAACACGCATTCGAAAATGCAAATAATCGGAGAGAAAACGCGCCTGGGCCCCTGATTTACGCTCCGCTCTTGTAGAAGTAAATTTCTTAATGCGTCTTGAAAGAGCTTTAAATCGCTCTTGTAGAGGCACCCAATGTCTAAGTTCATTTGGATGGATCCAAAGGCTGTGATCCTATACACTTAACTGGGCGCTAGCTCCGTTTAAAACAGTGGGACATACTTCTGAATTGACATGTGTAGGATTGCTCCGTAGTTGTACTTAATTCCCATCAATTTCAGTGGGGAAAAAAGTTAGACATTACTAGGGGTGTGCACGGACCCCCCGGATCGGATCGGGACCCAGATCGGGACCTCCAATTTTGTCATGGATCGGTTCGGACAAAATCGGAGGCCCCCCGGACCGGATCGAGTCCGATCCCGATCCAAAAATCGGAAATTTTTGGATCGGCCGCCATTTCCCCCCCCCCCCCATAGACTTGCATTGCAATGCAAGTTATGAGGAAAAAATGGTGGCGGGTGGGTGAGGGGGGGCCTAACTCCCTCCCCCCCGGGGCCGTCCGCTGTGGATGGCCCCGGCAGGTAAGCCCCCTCCCCCGCGCACCCTACCCCCCCTGGGGCCATCCGCTTCCATCCGCTGGCGCCCCCGGGCGCCCACGGATAGAAGCGGATGGCTCCGGGGGGGGTAAGCTCCCTTCCCCGCCACTGCTTACCTTTTAGGGCCGTTCGCTCCCGTCCGGCGCCGGCGGCTACTGCCAGCCGGCTTTGCGGCTTGCTCTAGAGTAGCGCGCCGGGTGATCACCCGGCGCACCACCCTGGAGCAGGCTGCGGAGCCCGCTGGTAGTAGCCGCCGGCGCCGGACGGGCGTCCGTAAAAGGTAAGCACCCCCCCTCCCCTCCGCTCGCCCCCTCCTCACCTTTCCGGACTGTCCCCTACCATCCGGCGCTGGCGGCTACCGCCAGCCGGCTTTGCGGCTTGCTCTAGAGTAGTAGCCACCGGCGCCGGACGGGAGCGGAGGCCCGGAAAGGTAAGGGCTCCCCTCCGTGTGCCCCCTCTTCCCCTCCGTGCACCCCCTGCTTACCTTTCCAGCCCGTCCGCTCCCGTCCGGCGCCGGCGGCTACTACCAGCAGGCTCCGCGGCCTGCTCTAGAGTAGCGCGCCGGGTGATGACATCACCCGGCGCGCCACCCTGGAGCAGGCCGCGGAGCCCGCTGGTAGTAGCCGCCGGCGCCGGACGGGAGCAGACGGGCCAGAAAGGTAAGGCCCCCCTCCTCCCCTCCGTGCGCCCCCTCCTCCCCTCCACGTGCCCCCTGCTTACCTTTCCGGCCCGTCCGCTCCCGTCTGGCGCCAGCGGCTACTACCAGCGGGCTCCGCAGCCTGCTCTAGAGTAGCGCGCCGGGTGATGACCAGACGGGAGCGGACATCCCTCAAAGGTAAGCGCCCCCCTCCTCCCCCCCACTGTCCACTTTCATCGGCGGGCGCCCGCTGGCGCCCACCAATGGAAGCGGCGGTGGGCGCCAGTGGGCGCCCGCCGATCCGCCGATCCGCCGAAACGGTTCGGAGCCTTTTCGGATCGGTTCGGACTGGATCGGCCGATCCAGCTGTTGGATCAGAAATCGGATAATTTATCCGATTTCCCACTGGACCGGACTTGGATCGTGGATCGGGTCCGATCCAGTGCACATCCCTAGACATTACTAACTTCTCACATTGATTTCAATGGCAGTTTCGTGCAATTAGCTTAAGCACTATTCAGGTCTTCTAAACACGAGAGGAGAGGGAGCGCTTAAGCCTCGCCCCCTCCACTGTTGCATCCCTTGCCCTCAGCTGGTGGAGAGCCTCCTCCTATACCAGTGGAGGCTCTCCATGAAATCCAGAGTGCTGATTTTTCACAAGTAGGAGACAACAAATAAGACATTCAGGCTAGGGCTTCATGCTCTCTGATGCATGGTCTTTTAAAATTAACTTTAATAAGACTTTTTGTACAAAAAAGTTATCACATACTCTTAGCTAAACCCCTCACCCATTAAATCTTCAAAGGAAAACAAAAACAACCAAAGATGATCATCATCTTGGGGAGCATGATGGTGATGATGATGATGATGATGATGATGATGATAATAATAATAATAATAATGGAAAGGAGGAAAACATGAGCTGAGCCATTTGCATGAATACTGACGTTTAAGTTTCAAATGGTTCCAGGAACTCTGATTCTGTTGTTCAATTTAGTCCTAGCCTCTTGCTGTTAAACACCACTGACATCTTGACCATTGGATGTAAAAGGTTGTGATGGATGGTGGGGGGAAATCTTTCCCTGTTGGACCACCACCCCTTCTTGTAAGGGTTCCGCAGAAGTGAATTACAATAATGTTGCCACCATAAGGCTGAACCTTCTGATACAGGTGAAAGAAGCTTCTGCCCATCCCTAGGTCAGGGATGGGCAGAAGGTAGGACCCCCTCTACAAGAATTCGGTTTGACGCCTGGTTCTCCGATTATGCTCATCTTCTCGGAAGCGCTTTATGGTAAATGACTGTACGCAGGAGGTAATTGAGCGCACAACTGGTGGCCTTACCAGTTGTTTGAAATGCGCTTTAGAAGTAGTTAATGCGGAGAATTGCTTGTTCACATAGTCAAAATGCGCTTTAACGGACGGAGCAAAATAAAACTCGCTATTTAACGCGCATTCGATAATGCACATAATCGGATAGATAACGCGCCTCAACTCCCGACTTGCGCTCCGCTCATGTAGAGGTAAAAATTTTAATGAGACTTGAAAGAGCTTTAAACCTCTCATGTAGAGGCAGCCTTGATCTCCAGACATTTGGGATTTCAACTCCGAGAAGCCTCTGCCAACATGGCCAATGGTCTGGAATGTTGAGAGTTGAAATGAAAACATCTGGATATAATAATAATAACAATAATAATAATAATTTACTTCTTACCCGCCTCTATGTCTGGATCAAGGTGGGGAACAACAACATGATAAAATATATAAAACCGATTAAAACATGACACATATTATTAAAACTGCATTAAAACATCCTAAAACATCCTAAAAACATCCTTAAAACATCCTTAAAACATTCTAAAATTCCACTGGATATGCCTGCCGGAAGAGAACAGTCTTTATAGCTTTCTTAAATTCTAAAAGACTGTTAAGTTGAGGAGTCTCCTCTGGCAGGTCATTCCACAGTCTGGGAGCGGCAGAAGAGAAGGTCCTCTGGGTAATGGTTGTCAGCCTAGTCTTGGCTGACTGCAGTAAGTTCTTCCCAGAGGATCAGAGCATGCGGGGTGGATTGTATGGGAGAAGGCGATCCCGCAGGTAACCTGGACCCAAACCATGTAGGGCTTTAAAGGTAATAACCAACACTTTATACTTCGCCTGGAAACTAATTGGCAGCCAGTGGAGCGATTTTAAAGCTGGATCTACTTTCTGTCCATCCGTGATCTAGGTAGCCAATCAGAAATTTATTTAGAGGCTGGATCCACCTTCTTTATGGTTCTGAACTTCCATTACAAAAGAGCTAGCCAATATAGACTACTCGCCTTAGGGTAAAAAAGGAATTGAATTGGGAATATGTATCGGAAATAAAACCCAGGATGTTGCTAGATGGCACTGTCAGAATATAGAAGTTAGTCATAGAGGCCCTTTGTCCAATTTCCAGTGTAAGGAATGTTCACTGATGCCCAGTGCTACAGAATAAGTTACTTGGCTATTACAGTTGCCCTTAAAACTCACAGACATTAGATATGACGTGATTTCCCCTGTTGGTGGTACAAATCCAAGTATTCACTGGAGAATCTTAGTTCAGGATATCAGCAAGTCTGACGTAGGTTAAAAATTGACAACCTGGACAAATCAAAAACTTCAGTACATTTTGTTTTAAAGGACAGATGCAAACATATTTAAGCTGGGTGTTTATCTGCAAAAGAGCCAGCTGACGGCTGCTGCAGATTCCAATT
Organism: Anniella stebbinsi; assembly: GCA_029215795.1. NCBI lineage: Eukaryota > Metazoa > Chordata > Lepidosauria > Squamata > Anniellidae > Anniella > Anniella stebbinsi. Next base: position 98,907,555 of record JARDYH010000003.1, read on the forward strand.
GTACATAAGGGCTGGCTTGTTTAAAATCATCTGGTCATTGTTCAGTCTGTTTTTGGAATTTTGCTTTATAAGTGGATGGGTGTGTGGGTGTGGGCTGAAATTTGAAAGAGAGAATTGTGGTTCTAAGTATCTCTCACTGCTCTTTCTGAACTATCAATCCAAATTAATTTGCATTTACGTTTTCAGGCAAGCCAAATGTCTAGGACCAGTGCTGAATACTAAATGCAACCTGACAGCTAAATCGGAGAACATGTTGCATAGAGAGCGGGGGCCTTCCCTTGCTAGAAAACTAGGTTGAATTCCCCTCCTCCCCTCCTGTTAGACTTTGATGTAAAAATACCTCTGATTAAAGAGGAGGGCACCTTTTTCTGATGACTTCTCTTACTGACAGATTGTATAATTAAACCCAGGGCTGGCCCTACCATTTGGTCTCATGAGGCACCTGCTTCAGGCAGCAGATGCTATGGGGTGGGGAGCAGCAGCAGCAAAGGGTGGGAGAACCGAGCTGTGTGTGCCAGATTGCCTGCCCTGCACTCCCTGAGCTCACCTAGTACCTTCAGCTGTGGTGGAGGTGTGGTGGAGGATGCTGTCCTGTTGTCAGTGTTGAAGCAAGGTTCTTCAGTACGGGGCATGTGGGCTGGCAGTTTTTTCCTTTGCCTCAGGCAAAACAAATCCTTAGGCTGCCCTGATAAATGTGTTCATTCACAGCTCTAATAAAACAGCAGTAAGAGAAACACAACAAATGTAAGAAAGGAAGCAGCCTTAACCCTCCCCCCCCAAATCACAGTTCTTGAAAACCTTGGGCAAACGAAAAAGTCCCGACCTGGGGCCCGAAGCAATGGGGATGGCATTGGGCAGGCAGCTCCAAGGAGGGTGTTCTGAAGCCACTTGCATGCTGCTTGTACTGATCAGCTTTTGTTCAGACTGTCTGAGATGGCCGATACAACAACCAATTGATGATCAACAAAGAAAAGGAAGCCAGGATGGAGATGTGCAGGAAGGGGCAGAATCGGTTCCCAATGTCTCCTTTTGAATTCTATGGGACATAGCAACTGAGCTGCAGACTGTGTAGCAATTGAGAGGAGGAAAAGCTGTCTTGGGCTCCAGACGTTGGGGTTCCCAGAAGCAGGAAGCCGGTTTACCGTTGCCCAATAGTGTCCATGAGTGCACTCTTTTACTTCCTTCCCTGAATACCATCCGGGGGGAAAGAATGCACTGCATTTGGGAAGAGGAGGAAGAAGAAGAAGAAGAAGAAGAAGAAGAAGAAGAAGAAGAAGAATTATATTATATTATTATATTATAGTGAGGTTAAAATCTGGCCATCATCAGGGTTGCCTGGCCTCTGCTAACTGTGATGGCCCTTCTTTGGCCATGTTACATACCTTCAGTTCTGTAGAGAAATGTTATCTGAGGCAGCCAATTAATTTTCCCATTGTGGCAGCTCTGTAGTCATTTGTTGTCATCATAGCAATCCCTCTGGCTGTAATAATAATAATAATAATAATAATAATAATAATAATAATAGTATTTCTTACCCGCCTCTCCGTTTGGATCGAGGTGGGGAACAACAGTAAATATAAAATATGATAAAATACATAAAACTGATTAAAAACATGGTGCACATTATTAAAATAGCAATAAAACATCCTAAAAACATCCTAAAAACATCCTAAAAACTTTCTAAAATTCCACTGGATATATACATGTTCCACACTTTTTACATGATTGCAGGTATGTGCTGCCTTGCTGAAACAAATCTGCAGGTGTTCTTTCGTAAGGAAACTTGCATGAGAGAACTTCCCCTTTAGGGTGACCATATGGAAAGGAGGACTGGGCTCCTGTATCTTTAACAGTTACATAGAAAAAGGAATTTCAGCAGGTGTCATTTGTATCCATGCAGCACCTGGTGAAATCCCCTCTTCATCACAAGAGTTAAAGCTGCAGGAGCCCTGCCCTCTTTTGTATCTGGTCACTCTAGCTATACTCCTGCAGCTTTAACTGTTGTGATGAAGAGGGAATTTCACCAGGTGCTGCAGGCATTCAAAAGACCCCTGAAGATTCCCTTTTCAATACAACTGTTAAAGATACAGGAGCCCTGTCATCCTTTTCATAGGGTCACCCTACGCCTTTGGGCTCCTTGTTTCTCTGGATGTTCTGAAGCATATTTTCTATTGATAACTTCTGATATAATCTCTGATGCTAATTAGCTGAGTAACTTTACTGAAAGTCATATGGCAATTCCTGAGTTGTGATAAGTGGTGCATGCAAAAGCCATTTCAGCTTTCATTAGCAGTTATTTCTTGACCTCCAAACCTAGAAACTTTGAATTGTTTAGGAGTAAAATAACCCATAGTTAACCCAACAATTGCCCATGGTTGTGGTTGGGTTAATTCTTGGTTTTTTATCTCCCAAACTCAGTGTTTCCGGGTTCAGATGTCATGAAAAAAAATGGGTTAAACAACCCAGGAATTGCTGCCATGATGTGCAAACTAGGTCAAAGTCGTCTTAACAAGTAGTTGGTATGCAAAATCAGAACCAGAATTTCCAAAGGCTATTATGCCCTAAGACATTAGAAAATGCTGCTAGACATATTTCATATGGTAGTAAATGCTATCAGTGGAATTTAATGTTTTTCTGTCCAGTATTGTGTCCGATCGAACAGATTTGGAACGTTACACAAAATTGCAAAACCTGTTTGACTAGAGACAATATTGTGCCTGGGAAAAAAGTGAATGTACACAGTGCCTCCGTCAGAGCATTTGCAACTCTGAAATAATTGTCCGCCTCCAGCTTAAAACTCTAGTCCAGGGCACACTTATTTTTAAGTAAGTTCTGTTAATCTTGGTCAAAGTTACTTGTCAGTAAACATAATTAGTGATGGTCTGCTAGTCACACACAATTTGTTTTGAGTATCCAGCGGTTCTCATTATGTCAATAGAATTCAGCTCAGTCAGTGTAATATTCATTAAACAAAAAACCTACGGTTTACAAAAACAATGTTAAGGCTCTACAGATTCCAACCAAGCACCAAAAAGCAGGGAAATTGGGAGTTAAGGCTCACAAGCCTTAACGCCACATCCTCCCTAAGGAGGCAGAAAGTGCAAGTGAAATTCTCATTCTCCCAAAGCAGATAAACCATGAGGACAGGGTGGAGAATATGATATGCAGAGGTGACTGTGGGGTTGTGGAAAACTGATCACGAACAACTTAGGGCCACCTACTTCTCTTTTTTTGTTTAGAGCAGCCCTTCCCCAACCTGGTGCCCTCCAAAGGTGTTGGACTATAACTCCCATCATTGCAAGTCAGTATGTCCCATGGTCAGGAATGCTGGGACTTGTCATCTCTAAAATCTAGATATGCAATTTGATCTGCAGAGGTGACTGTGGGGTTGTGGGAAATGATGATGAACAACTTAGGACCAGCTACTTCTCATTTCTTAGAGCATCTCCTTATGTTGAGAGTTGCAACCCAACACAGCAGACAGGCACCAGGTTGGGGAATGTTGTTCAAGAACAAGGGAAGGCAGAATGTAGATCTCCAGATGTTTTGGAATTCAACTTGTAAAAGCCCCTATCAGCATGTGCAGTTATCAGGAATGCCGCGAGTTGATGTCCAAATCATCAGGATAGATAATAATATAATAATAATAATAACGATTTATTTCTTACCCGCCTCTCCATCTAGATCGAGGCGGGGAACAACAGCATGATAAAATACATAAAACTAATTAAAACATGACAAATATTATTAAAACTGCATTAAAACATCCTAAAACATCATTAAAACATCCTAAAACATCCTAAAAACATTCTAAAAATTACACTGGATATGCCTGCCGGAAGAGAACAGTCTTTATAGCTTTCTTAAATTCTAAAAGACTGTTAAGTTGACGAGTCTCCTCCGGCAGGTCATTCCACAGTCTGGGAGCGGCAGAAGAGAAGGTCCTCTGGGTAACAGTTGTCAGCCTAGTCTTGGCCGACCGCAGTAAGTTCTTCCCAGAGGACCTGAGCGTGCGGGGCGGATTGTACGGGAGAAGGCGATCCCGCAGGTAACCTGGACCCAAACCATGTAGGGCTTTAAAGGTAATGACCAACACTTTATACTTCGCCCGGAAACTAATTGGCAGCCAGTGGAGCGATTTTAAAGCTGGCGTAATATGGTCACTCCTAGATGTACCGGTGACCAACCTGGCTGCCATATTTTGAACTAGTTGAAGTTTCCGGACTAGGCACAGAGGTAGCCCTATGTACAGCGCATTGCAGAAGTCAAGCCTCGAAGTTACCAGCGCGTGCACCACCATCTTTAGGTCTTCCAACTCTAGGAAGGGGCGCAGCTGGCGTATCAGCCGAAGCTGATAGTAGGCACTCCTGGCCGTCGCATCTATCTGGGCTGTCATTTGGAGCGACGGATCCAGGAGCACCCCCAAGCTGCGAACACAGTCTTTCAGGGGGAGTGTAACCCCATCCAGAACCGGTTGACACACCTCCAAACCCAGGTTGCGGCCTTTGACAGCAAGCACCTCCGTCTTGTCTGGATTCAGCTTCAGTTTGTTTTTCCTCATCCAGCCCATTACCGCCTCCAAGCATTCATTCAGAGGAGACACACTATCCTTAGCTGACGATGTTGTCGAAGGCATAGAGAAATATATTTGGGTGTCATCAGCATACTGATAGCACCCCGCCCCATGCCTCCAGATGATCTCTCCCAACGGTTTCATATAAATGTTAAACAGCATCGGGGAAAGGATGGCACCTTGCGGTACACCACACAGCAGCTCCTTCTTTGCAGAGCAGCTATCCCCAAGCATCACCATCTGGAACCTGCCCGAGAGGTAGGACCGGAACCACTGAAGCACAGTGCCCCCGATTCCCAATCCCCTCAGGCGTTCCAGAAGGATACCATGGTCGATGGTATTGAATGACGCTGAGAGGTCCAAAAGTACCAACAGGGACACACTCCCCCTGTCAATACCCAGGCGTAGATCATCCGCTAAGGCGACCATAGCAGTCTCAACTCCGTATCCCGCCCTGAAGCCAGTTTGAAATGGGTCTAGAAAATCAGTGTCATCCAAGACTACCTGGAGTTGAAAGGCAACCGCCCTCTCGATCACCTTGCCCAAGAATGGAAGGTTTGATACCGGTCTGTAGTTATTAAAGTCCAGGGGATCCAGGGAGGGCTTCTTTAGAAGCGGCCGTACCACCGCTTCTTTTAAACATGATGGAAAACTCCCCTCCCTGAGAGATGCATTAATAATATATTGTAATTGCGATCTAACCGCATCTCCTCCCTGGACGACCAGCCATGAAGGACAGGGATCGAGAGGGCAAGTCGTCCCCCTCACTCGTCCAAGCAGCTTGTCCACGTCCTCGGTACTCACCAACTGAAACCAATCCAGTATAATTCTACTCGCGGAGTCACTGGACACTCCATCGTCAGCCTCTGCTATAACGACGGCATCTAAGTCGGCTCTTATCCGAGAGATTTTATCTGTGAAATGATCATTAAAGGCATCGCAGCGAACCGCCGAAGGCTCTAAAGTCGGATTCAGGGGGGAAGGTGCCCGGGTTAGACCCCTCACCACCCTGAACAGTTCCGCTGGACGCGAATTCGCAGACGCAATGCGCGCAGAGAAGAAAGCTTTCTTCGCTGCACGTATTGCCACCCCATAGGAACGAAGATGTTCTCTATGCCGTGTCTTGTCGGATAGAAGTCGAGTTTTCCGCCATCGGCGCTCCAGTCGTCGTCCTTTCCGCTTCAACTCCCTGAGGTCTTCCGTATACCAGGGCGCCCTGTTAGAAGCGGGTCGGAGAGGACGTTTGGGGGCGATCGTGTCGATAGCCCTAGTTAGGTCTCGATTCCATCTATCAACCAGGGCTTCTACAGGATCGTCGACGATACCAGCCATAGAACCCTCCAAGGCTTTCTGGAATCCAGCAGGATCCATCAGCCTTCGAGGGCGGACCATCTTAATAGGTCCACCACCCCCGCAGGGGCGGGTGGTAGCCGTGATACTAACCTTAACCAGAAAATGGTCTGTCCATGACAACACGGAGGTATTCGTTACCTCCGCCCACAAATCCGTCTGTTCGGAACTGAAAACGGCATCGAGGGTATGACCCGCTGAATGTGTGGGTCCAGAGACCAATTGGGATAGGCCCATGGTTGTCATGGATGCCACGAACTCCCAAGCTCCACCTGACAAACCAGTCTCGAATGGGATGTTGAAATCGCCCAGGACCAAAAGCCTGGGCGAATCCAACACCAGCTCCGAGACCAGTTCCATGAGCTCAGCCAGGGAGTCTGATAGGCAGCGGGGTGGCCGGTACACCAACAGAATCCCTAGTCTATCCCTGGTCTTCAGACTCAGGTACACACACTCGATGTAATTCAGTTCACGAACAGGAAGTCTGGTCAGATTAAGATTATCCCTGTAGACCACAGCTACTCCGCCCCCCCCCCGCCCACTTTCCCTCACCTGCTCACTAACACAGTACCCAGCTGGGAGGGCCTGCGCCCATGTCGGTCTATTTTCTGTCCACATCTGTACTAAAGTATGATGTTTTCCAGCATTAAGATATGTGATTAATCAAGGAACTACAAAAGAGCTGCATCACTTTAAATAAACTGTCAAAACCAAATGAAATAACAATGAATGAATCTTGAATACCTAATCCAGATAGCCCTTCAGACATCAACATTAGTTTTCAACACATGGCATAGGATGTCTGTTTCTTGAATATCAGATAAAGGATTTCTCTTACTTCTTCAGCAGTGTGAGATCAAAGACAGAACTACCACCTAATACTTTCATGCATAAGTATTATTTTAAAATTAAGTATGAATTAATTTTTATCTTCCCCATAACACATAACATGGGAGTTACAGTGCAACGCATCTGGAGACCACCAGGCTGGAGAAGGTTGACTCCTATACATGTCTTCTCAGAAGCCAGTGCCACTGAATTCACTAGGGCTTTCTCCCAAGAGGTATAGGATTGCAAACTAATCTCATCTGAAAGGTGTTCAAGACAGCCAAACTAAACCTCTTCTGCTCCACTGTTGCTTTGGTGAGATGATGTATTGTGCAGGGATTATGGGGAGTGAACAGTATATTTTTTATAAATACATTTAAAGAAAAAAAACATTGGTTCTTTGAAAGGCAGGATATTGACCAAAAGTTGGAAGTGCCTGGCACATGCTCTGGTTCTAGATCTGTAATGAATAGTGTCCCTTTTGTTATCAAGAGTGCTGCTATATGAGAGATGTGTGTGAGAGAAAAGTATTGGGCAGACCCTGTATTTGGTAAGGGTATGGAACAGCATTCCCCATCCTGCTGCCCTCCAGGTGTTTGAGATGACAAGTCCCAACATTCCTGACCATGGGACGTACTGACTTGCAATGATGGGAGTTGTAGTCCAACACCTTTGGAAGGCACCAGGTTGGGGAAGGGCTGCTCTAAACAAAAAAAGAGAAGTAGGTGGCCCTAAGTTGTTCGTGATCAGTTTTCCACAACCCCACAGTCACCTCTGCATATCATATTCTCCACCCTGTCCTCATGGTTTATCTGCTTTGGGAGAATGAGAATTTCACTTGCACTTTCTGCCTCCTGAGGGAGGATGTGGCATTAAGGCTTGTGAGCCTTAACTCCCAATTTCCCTGCTTTTTGGTGCTTGTTGGAAACTGTAGAGCCTTAACATTGTTTTTGTAAACCATAGTTTTTTTGTTTAATGAATTTCATGGCTTTGTGTAACGGATGACTGGATATTATACAGTTGACAACCAAGCCAGCGTCAGCCAGAATTTTATACCATCTTGACATCCAATATAAAATCAAAGCTAGTGTTATGTGTTGAACTCACTTTTAACATTAATAAATCAACCAAAATGCTTGCATCTCCCTCATTTTTAAAGATAAAGAGATGAAACCTGGCATCATGGTAGCTCTTAAGTAGGAATATAGCCATGCCAAGTTGGAAGCAGATCTGTTCATGCCTTGATTTTTAGAAATGTTTAAAACTTCAATTTAATTTTTTTAATTAACTAAAATGCTTACAATTCCATCATTTTTAAAGATAAAGGGATGAAACTTGACAGCATGGTAGCTCTTAAGTAGGGATTGAGCCATGCCAAGTTTGAAGCAGATCTGTTTATGCCTTGAGTTTTAGGAATTTTTTAAACTTCAAACCCAATACTCCTCTTTGGAGTCTAGGGCCTTGAGCAGTACATTAAAAAAAAAAGAAAGAAAGAAAAGATGAAGAGATGAAACTTGGCACCATGGTACCTCTTAAGTAAGGCTTTAGCCATGCCAAGTTGAAAGCAGTTTCGTTCATGCCTTGAATTTTAGAAAAAAAAATTGAAGTCAAACTTTTAAAAAATATATTCTAAAAATCAAGGCACAAACCGATCTGCTTCCAACTTGGCATGGCTCAATTCTAGGGTGACCACTAGGGTGTGGCCTAGTGGCTAAAGTGTTGGACTGGAAGCTGGGAGATCTGGGTTCTACTCCCCACTTAGCTATGGAAACCCATTGGGTGACTTTGGGCCAGTTGCAGACTCTCAGCCCAACCCATCTCACAGGGTTGCTGTTGTGAGGATAAAATGAAGAGGAGGAGGATTATGTATGCCGACTTGGGTTTCTTGACGGAAAAAAGGTGGGATATAAATGCAATAATAAATAATAATAATAAACTGTCAGGATTTCCCCAGATTTCTCCTGGTTTTTGTTCTATCCTCGGTGTCAGGGGGGATTTTATGCAATAGTCTATAATGACCTGGAATTACACACTTTCCCTTTTAAGGCCACCATTAGCGTGGCGGGGGGAATTACATGCTTTCTGGAGGTGTGTCATTCTCTCCCACTGCTCCAATCAAGGCCTTAAAAGGGAAAAACGTGTCATTCCCAGGCATTATAGAAAAGGGCCTGATTGGAGCAGTGGGGTGGGGTGAGAATGATATGCTTTCCCCTCCTCCGCTCCAATTGGGGACTTTAAGGTGGCCCCAGAAAGCCATTTTCCTGCCCCCCCCCACTAGGTGTCCTCTTTTTTGGTTTCCCAAATATGGTCACCCTACCAGTTCTTGCACAGGCTGCATTTCCATCCCTAGATATTTACTCAAAAGTAGGGTGACCATATTTTGGAAATCAAAAAGGAGGACAACATGGCCGCCCCAAGGGGGCATGCCCACCAACATGGCCGGCTCCCAAAGGGACATGTCCACCCAAAGATGGCCTTGGTCACATTTCTGATTTCACAGCACACAATTAAAGCAAACCTGTTCTACATAACATCTTAATGTTAAAATCACTGAGACATTCAATGTATTTGAAATTACCTTCACTCCTACTTTTGTAGCTTTTGCTGTACTTTAAAGATTTTGCTATACTTTGTGTGATACAGTCTCCCTTTCCCTCAAATATCTTTTCTGACTGCAAATCCTTCATTGGATGACCATAGTCTCACCTTTCCTAACATTTAACACTCTTTCCCCATCACCTTTCTCATATTCATACTCACAGCTTCAGCATACTGCTACCACTGAACAAATGAAGCAGTTGACAAGTACAGAAAAAGCTAGTACAACAAACTAGCAACCTAGCATTAAGAAAAAGTATAAAATACTATTACCCTGCAAGCATTAGCCATGGAATAAAATGGACTAAAGGGTTGTTGTTGTTGTTGTTGTTGTTGTCACTTCTCACTAGCACCTCTTAACTTGTTTCAACTTCTGATTTGTCAATGAGAAACTAATCTAACAATGTGTCATTATATCTCTGGTTCATTAGCCATGTAAACAAGACCATGGTCAGTAGCAATACAAAGAAAGGCCAGAACAGATGCCCATTATCACAATGCTAGACAAATATCTCCTGAATTTACACTGTTTCAGTGTGCAGAGAACAGAAATCTCAATCAGGGACCCAAAGAAAACTGCCCAAAGAAACCTCAGAAACAAGTCCCATTGATTTCAATAAAGCTTACTCCCAGATAAATGAATATAGGATTGCAGCCACTTCACATATGTTCAGCTTACTCTAGCAAGTGCAAGGCCCTCCTGTCAAGAAGAACTATGCACTCATGAGAACCTGGACTCATGGATCATGCAACCAGCAGGTGCTCTCCAGAAAGACGCTTTTAGAGCCTAGGAGATCCAGACACACTCAGACAAGCCAAACTATGCACTCACATGTTATCTTGCTGGGACAGAACAATTTTGGGAAAAGACAATATTTTGTTATCGACCAGACGTTACAGTAATAAACAAGAAAAACACACCTACCTCATTGATTTAGCAATACCTAATGGCAAAAATGTTGCAGAAAAGGAATAGGAAAAGAGAGAAAAAAATGGCTATGGAAATTAAAGAACTGTGCAGCAGGAAAAGGTTACAATTATTCAGTTAATCACATCAGTCACCAGCAACACACACACACACACACTACAGAAAACCTTCAGAAACTGGGCCTACCAAAATAAATCCACACCAACATCCAGAAAGCTCCTTGTCATATGGTCACCCTAGGGAAGCCCCAGCAGGTAAGTGGCCCGCGCACCCGCACCCGCCCCGCGCTCCTTACCTGCTGCTGCTGGGGCGTCTGCTTTCCTCCATGCTCAGAATCTACTGAGAAACAGGCTTCCTGGCCTGTCTCTCATTAGCGCGCCGAGTGATGATGTCATCACCCGGCGCGCTACTGAGGGACAGGCCGCGAAGCCTGTTTCTCAGTAGATTCTGAGCACCGGAGGGAAGCCCCAGCAGGTAAGTGCCCCGCGCACCTGCACCACCACCACCACCCACCCCGTGCCCCCGCGCCGCCCCCCGCTCCATGCCCCCGCGCCGCCCCCCCGCCCTGCGCACCTGCATCGCACCCTCCCGCCGCACCCCCCGCCGCGCGCATCCACACCGCCACCCCACCCACCCCATGCACCCGCGCCGACCCCCCCCCGCCCTGCGCACCCGTGCCGCACCCGCGCCACCCCCACCCACCGCGCGCACCCGCACCGCCCCCCACCTGCCGCGCGCATCCGCGCCGCCCCCGCACCGCCCCCCCACCTGCCCCGCGCTCCTTACCTGCTGCTGCTGGAGCGTCCGTCCGCTTCCCTCCGGTGCTCGGAATCTACTGAGAAACAGGCTTCCTGGCCTGTCTCTCAGTAGCCGAGTGATGACGTCATCACCCGGCGCGCTACTGAGGGACAGGCCGCGAAGCCTGTTTCTCAGTAGATTCCGAGCACCGGAGGGAAGCGGACGGACGCCCCAGTAAGTGCCTTGCGCCGCCAGCCTCCCGCCACCGCCGCGTGACCCCCCGCCGCCCCGGTTTGCTCCCACCGCCCCCCGGTTGGCCCGGCTCGCCCCAGGGCCATCTGGTCACCATTTTGGGGGCTAAATTTCCAGATTTGGCCCCCCAAAACGGTTTTTCTGCCCAGATGCAGATTTGCTCCCCATTTCCCGGGCATGTCCGGACAAATCCGGGCGTCTGGTTACCCTACTCAAAAGTAAGACCCATTGAATTTCCTTAGTTCTTGAAAAGCAACACACTTGCTTTTAGATTTGCCAGTCTCAGCATTCTATGTGTGCTATGAATGCCTGCTCTGTCTGTCCCTATAGTTTCCTGCAAGGTCCAGCCAGGGGAAGCCAGTAAATTAAACCCAGGGGTGGAGGGTGGGATTCCCTCAAGTTCATCTGACAGCAGGTGCTATAGAACATGGACCTTCCAAGAGTGTTGAGGCTGGATTTCTGGCAGACCCAACCAGGCAACTTTATGGCCTGTTAGTCCCTCCATTTGGTAGCCCGCAGAGCACCTGCTTCATAAGGCAAATGGCCACATGAGAACTGTTATTATGGCCTGCTACTTTGTTTGTCTTTAGTAGTCTATGGTCCAGATCTCTTCAGAAGGGGGAATAGTGTTTTGTGGTTGGGGTCAGTCTAAATTATCTCCAGGGGTCCCTTACTCAGTGCCTCTGATAGCAAAGAGATTGAGGATTTCCCCCAACTCTGTTACTCTTGAAGTTACTAGGCCTGTTGAAAATAGATTTTATAACATAAGCATGAAAACAGTGAATACCCCTTTTAACTTGTTAAGCCAATGAAAACATGCCACACAAGAAGTCTTAAGATATGAATGGTTTATAAAGAAAAGTAAATGCAAAAGAATATCAGATGCAGAAGTGAAATCTGAAACATTACTACTACTACTACTAGTAGTAGTAGTATCCTGCCTTGTACCTGTCGTGGGAATTTGAGTCCCCCAGGGAGGCCTATGACTCCCTCTTATGAGAAGGGGGTCATTTATTGTCACAGATCCCTTATGAGAAAGATCTTTACTCTAATTCTTTATAATGCTTTGATACAGTAACTGGCCTAAATGTAGACTAGGGATGAATAACCCTAAGTGGGGAAGGGACCTCCCATAGATCAGTGACATCCCACCCAATAACTTCAAAGGAGTTATATTTCATGCAAGCAACTAAACTCAGTTTACAGTGGAGACCAAAGATACTCACGTATTGGTTTCTTAAAGATAGGTTTATTGAAGAAGACACATCAGCTGAGGGAGCCAGAGATAGACCTCTGACTGAATTAAGTATATAGGGTATCACTCTTATATAGGAAACTGGAAACATCAGAATTAGCATCAGAATTAGAATTTGTACTGAATCACTTTTGTACCAGGGAAAAGTTTACAATAATACAGGGTAGTACATAGGAATGATGTAATTTGTCTCTAAGTCAAAACAGAGAAAGGCGCCACATATGAATGCTGGAGGTCAAGATAAACTAAAACAATACAGAATGCATATAGTTGCTAGTGGACCAAAGTTCATTATGGTGAAGCTTAACGCATCTAGCTAGTACATTGCTGGTTCTATTTTACAGGAGAACAGATACATGAAATTATTAGAAGAATGGAATCAATATTAGTTTCTCAGTTATTTGAATGTTGTTATCACAAGCTATTGTTATGATCATATCTGAAATATTCCCGCAACAGTGCCCAATGCTGGGCCTCAGGGCAGCCTTACAAAACTAAAACATATACAGCTAAAACCTATAAATAGGAATATACTAGGCTGACCATATGAAAAGGAGGACAGGACTCATGTAACTTTAACAGTTGTAGAGAAAAGGGGATTTCAGCCAGTGTCATTTATATGCAATTAGTTCCTGGTGAAATTCCCTCTTCATCACAACAGTTAAAGTTGCAGTGGGGTGTATATAGTGGGGTGTATATAGAGTGACCATATACATATAGAGTGTATATGGTCACTCTAGTATAGTGCCTGCAACTTTAACTGTTGTGATGAAGAGGGAATTTCACCAGGGACTAATTGCATACAAATGACACTGGCTGAAATTCCCTTTTCTCTACAACTGTTAAAAGTTACATGAGCCCTGTCCTCCTTTTCATATGGTCAACCTAAATATACAAAAGTTAAAAATATAATTAAATACTTTTCAATATTAAAGTATTTTAAACATTTTAAATACATAACAATTTAAAAGTCAAAGGTATAGACAGAGGTCCAGATTATTTGCCAAAGGCCTGCTGGAACAAAATGGGTTTGTCTGCCTCCAAAAACACATCAAGGAGGGAGCCAGTGTAGATTGCAAGGATTAGAAAGAAAATGCATGTGTGTACACTATGCAAAATAAACGACAGCTCAACTGTTTCTAAACCTTATTAGAAAAAAAGGGTGACTAGGCCAAAACCAACGTTGTAGGCCCAGAAGCACTTTGAAAAGTTTCAACATTGTACTTAAAACTTAACACCTGCCCAAACTAATTAAATGAAGTGTTTGAAGCTTTCAACTTTATAGCAGTATGGACCAAACTCTTAGAAAAGAGGGAAGGAGCACTGTGTGTGAGTGGGATGGGGGAAATTAAAAGAAAGGTATAGCTACCTATTCCCAGGAGAGATCTGAAGATCAGGTTACCATGGATCCAGAGGAGCCACACCCTACTTCACCAGGGAGCAAAAGAGCAAACTGGCCTTATGAAGATAGCCCAAATTACTCTCAGAGCCAAAGGAATGCATGTTCCAGAAGAGAAAAGAGAAACTCTTCTTCTTCTTCTTTACTCAAAAGGTCTGTGCTAGAGGCAGCGGCCATTTCACCCACCCACCCCACATTCTAAGGTAGGGTGACCAGATTATGACAATCAAAATCCCGGACCCCCCCACCACCACCACCCAAAACAACCCCCCCCGCGCGCCCGCGCCGCCCCCCCCCCCCCGCGCCGCCCCGCGCTCCTTACCTGGGCGTCCGCTTCCCTCCGGTGCTCGGAATCTACTGAGAAACAGGCTTCCTGGTCTGTCTCTCAGTATGCGCCGGGTGATGACATCATCACCCGGCGCGCTACTGAGGGACAGGCTGTGAAGCCTGTTTCTCAGTAGATTCTGAGCACCGGAGGGAAGCGGACGCCCCAGCAGGTAAGTGCCTTGCGCTGCCCGCCTCCTGCCACCGCCGCGTGACCCCCCGCCACCCCGGTTTTCCCCCGCTGCCCCCCGGTTGCCCCGGATCGGCCCAGGTTTCCAGGTTAGGACAGGGAAACCCCGGGCCATCTGGACACCCTATTCTAAGGCAGGAGGGAGGGGGGAGAGCGACGCTACTGAGCATGTGTCGCGCTATGAAGGAAGATGGCCGCCTCATTGACTTGAATGAGAGGTTAAAATAGTCCTTAAAAGTCAACCGAAGGGAATTTTTAAAAAACGAAAAGCTTTCCACCAACTACAGTCAAGAAGGAAGAAGACCCCACCACTGGATTAATTAATAAGGCTCTAGAAATTATGCAAATTGTGAGCACAAAAGTCACAACCCGGAAGTGATTTTACAAAAGCAGGGAGACAGGTTTGTATTCCTTTTCTACCTTAAACTGCTCTCCTTCCCTCAGTCTTTCACCAATCTTCTTGAATTTTCAGGTAATGTAAAACAAACATTTCTTTCTGGCACCTGAAAATTTCAGAAAAGTTGGTGAAACATTTTCAATTTTATGGCTGTTAGAATGACCCCCCCCCCCCATTATTACTTTAACATGGCGGAATGTGTTTTTTACTGACGGCCCTTAACAATGGAGGCATGGCTGTGCCTCCATTAATAAGCTCTTTGACTATTATGACTCAGTTCAGATTTGCAAACCTAAAGAAAATTCTCTATCAAAGGGAAGAAGTAATCCTTATCCCCATGAAGTCAAGAAATCAGCATTATGTAGCTCTTTAAAATATTATATTCTTGATTTAGGACCTAACCAAATATGATTGCTTCCATCACTGTTATGTTCTCTCTGTCTTCTGATACCATTCTGTCTCTTTAGAATTTCCTATATTCCCTTCTTGTAATTTAGTAGACAGCTGATGCACAGCGAATTTCTTATTTGCTATTCTGTTAATTCTGGGTCTCTGAACACTTAGCTGGGGAGGACTTACATAGACTCTGAATGACAGAATGGGGATTAATCACTTTGCTGAGTGGGAAAGCAAGTGCCACAATAAAATGTCTCAGTGTTACCGTTCTGCAAAATGGCTGCTAGTGTAACATAGGTTATAACTTTAAGGGAGTCTAGGCAGGTGGTTTACATATCATCATATGTTGTCTTAGAAAATGGCTTATTATCCTATGCCAGAATGTCCCACTTGCTCTTCTTTCCCTCACTGATGATATTTTTTCTTTTCTATTCTATTTTTCAAATTACGGGATATTAACTTTGAGACCCTAAGCATCTTGATCTCAGTAGCACTTACCTCTAAATAAAGGTGTTTAGGATTGGGTTGTAAGATGCACGATTGCACCTTCTGTAATCTTTCTCTAGTTAAAGGATTATCCTATTACATGGGTGAAAAAGGGACGGGGGATCCCTCTGAAATGCGCCAAAATTAGGGGAGGGCAAGTTGCTCGGTGTAGGGGTCTGTCTCAGTAAGCCAGAGCATAAAGTTCATCTTTTAATACTAGTTGGTTTATTACATTTTAATATTGCTCTTCCTTGCAAGAGTCCCAGGTAGTATATGTGTTTCCCCTCAGGGATATTGCTAGACCTGGGCCTATGCGGGCCAAGTCCTGAACCTTTTCCCCAGAGCCCTTGAGTATCCATTGGTGCCAATGGAAGATTTTTTTTTTCTAAGCTTACTGTCATGGGGAGTGATTTCCGGAGAGGAGGGTCACTACTGAGGAGGGAAGGGGTTGTCCTTTGTGCTGTGACACACACACACTCATCACCCCCTGCATGGCAATTAAGCCTACACAAATCCTTCCATTGGCAACAATGGAAGCTACCCCTCCATCTTCAAACTAATTGCTGGGATGGAGGTGATTTTCTCTGGCATGGAAAGAAACAGAAGTGAGGGGAGTAACATGGAGAGGTCTGGGAGAAAGAGAGAGAAATATCTTTATTTCCCTTCTAAAAGATCACAACATCTGGGCAGGAAGTCCTTTATCCTGGTAGATCCTGTGTGTGTGTGTGTGTGTGTGTGTGTGTGTGTGTGTGTGTGTGATGGTATGGTTCCTCTTGATCTCTGTGTCTCCCTGTCCTGCACTATGGCACAAAAAAGGTGTTGCTAAGTGTGGGACATTTTTGCCTGCTCTGGTTATGTTTTCTTCTGTGTGTGATGTGTGTGAGTTGCAGGGTAGGAAGAAAGTCACAAGTCCCCACTGCATAGATAGAGAGACAGCTCCAGAAACTGCAGAGCAGAGACAGAGGGAGAGCTTCCTATACCTCCCACCACCAAGACAGCATTTTTGAGCCCCCAAGTCAGAATTGGGCATGCTTTTATTATGAATGTAATTTATGGTGTTAATGTTAAAGATGGTTGATGAATGGGGTGATTAATTGAAGGGGAATTAATTAAAATTTAGAACAGGACTAGGTTGGAATTGGGAAATGAATTGGGAGTGACCTGATTTGCCCTGAGCTTGCTTATAGATTAATGCTCCCATCAAATTTTTAAAAGTCCAATTTGGTGTAAAAACTGCCATGTGTGCATGTGTGTATGCATGTGTGTTTGTGTGTGTGTGTGTGTGTGTGTGTGTGTAAGAGCTCATGGGGAAAAATACTATCAGTCATTATTTTTGTGTATTGTTGACATCTGTTCAGAGCTGTTGCACATCAATTCATTGGCTTTGCCTTCTACGAACTTTGAATAAAATCTAGTAATTATTTCTAAATCCTTCTAAATTATTTCTAAATATATTAGACATAAACTAGCACATGCCAACGGTATGCAGACTTGTATTCTGTGGGTCTGAGTCCCAAATCTTTTAAATGTCTGCTGTGTCCTTGGTGCCTCTCCCATGTTAAGCTCAGATAGGAGGAAAAAGTGACTGGGCCAATGTTATTAAGGGCTCTATGACTGAGGATTCAAATGTGGGTCTTGCTACTCTCAGCTTCAACCCTCTACCCATTACAATCCTCTGCAAAGGCCCTCTGGAAAACATACCCTTAAACAGTGTAGGTGAGACTCTGCAAAGACCTCACATATTTAAACTGCTGGAGAAACATCATGATGAGATTTGGCAACATTGTGATGCATGTGCTGTGTAGCATCCTGAGAGAAAGGTATTGGGGATGGGGATGTAATGGGCTGGATGAGGGCTAATAAACTGAAGCTGAATCCTGATAAGACGGAAGCTCTGTGGATTGGTGGTTCCCAAGTCCAGGAATTGGGTAAGCGACCTGTTCTGGATGGAGTGGCACTCCCTCTGAAGGAGCAGGTGCATAGCTCGGGAGTACTCCTAGATCCATCCTTGTCTCTGGAGGCCCAGGTGGACTCCATGGCCCAGTACCTGGGCTCAGCTTTGGCTGGTCTGCCAGCTATGGCCTTTCCTGGACAGGGATAACCTAGCCACAGTAGTCCATGCGCTGGTAACTTCCTGATTAGACTACTGCAATGCATTCTACCTGGGGCTGCCCTTGAAGACAACTCAGAAGTTGCAGCTGGTGCAAAATGCAGCAGTTTTGAGAGAGAATGGTGAGGAGGGGAATACAGACATTCTAATAAGGCCGTAGCAGTGATGTGATAGTTTCAGGTTTCTCTGGTATTTCCCCCTAGGTGAAGCCTGAGACCATCACATCACCTGTTAAAACAGGCACCTGCTCCACTGGGGGAGGGAACAAAACCATAGGCTCCAGTTCCCTTCTTCCTTGTATCCTTCCCCAATTAGACACAACAAGCAAGTGAAATCAAGTGCTATAAGTGCATGTGTGAGCCAACTCATAGAAACCGAATTGTCCTCAATGAATGTACATCTTTTGGGGGGGGGGGGTCATTTTTATTTTTATTTGGGACATGAGGGATGAATATGGAAAATAGTAGTGGGTAATCTAAAGCATGGAGGGATGGGAAATGCAGGCCAAAACTAGTGTAACTATTCAGGGGAACGTTCAGGTAAATGGTTCAACCTTTTGCACAGGAAAGAAGCAGAGAGGTATTATATTTACTTTGAAGGCCATGGAATGTGTGGATGTTGAATGGTAATGCTCATTTATTGAAGAAATATTTAACAAACATTAGCTTATTAAATGTTTCCACAGCACAGGGCTAACAACTAGCTAATATCAGGAGGTCAATGAACAACAAATAAAATGATGGCTTAATTATGCTTAAGATTATTTATGTACTAAATAAAATAAGTTTCAGTGTACAGTCCCTTACATTGCTTCTCCTGCTCTTAATACATTCTCTTCTTGCTGAACACCATCTTGCTCTCTCATATTCACATTTGTACACTTGCAAGTTCATTTACCCCACATGTCCTTCTGAAAAGGAATCAACATTGCTTCCGCAAAGGTAATTCCTGTCTCACTAATCTTTTAAAATGTCAATAAACATGTAGACAGGGGTGATCCGGTGGACACTATTTACTTTGACTTCCAAAAGGCTTTTAGTAAAGTCCCTCACCAAAGACTCCTGAGCACACTTGGCAGTCATGGAATAAGCAGAGAGGTCCTCTTATGGATCAGTAACTGGCTAAGGAACAGAAAGCAGAGAGTAGGAATAAATGGTAAATTTTCCCAATGGAGGGAAGAAATTGTGGGGTCCCACAAGGATCTGTATTGGAACCAATTCTTTTCAACTTGTTCATGAATGACCTAGAATTAGGAATGAGCAGTGAAGTGGCCAAGTTTGCCGATGATACCAAATTATTTAAGGTGGTTAAAACAAAAACAAAAAAGATTGTGAGGAGCTCCAAAAGGATCTCTCCAATCTGGGAGAGTTGGCATCTAAATGGCAGATGCGGTTGAATCGAAGCCAAGTGTAAAGTGATGCACACTGGGACAAATAATCCCTACTTCAATTATAACTTGATGGGATCTAAGCTGGTGATTACCAATCAAGAAAGAGGTCTTGGGGTTGTGGTGGACAGCTCGATGAAAATGTCAACCCAGTGTACAGCTGCTGTAAAGAAGGCTAACTCCATGTTAGGCAATATTAGAAAAGGAGTTAAGAATAAAACTGCCAGTGTAATGTTGCCTTTATACAAATCTGTGGTGCGACCGCACTTAGAATATTGTGTGCAGTTCTGGTTACCACACCTAAAAAATGATATTGTAGAGCTGGAAAATGTACAGAACTAAAATGATGAAGGGATTGGAGCATCTTCCCCTATGAGGGAAGGTTACAACAGCTGGGATTGTTTAGCTTGGAAAAAAGGAGGCTAGGGGAGACATGATAGAGGTGTACAAAATTATGCATGATGTGGAGAATGTGGATAGAGAGACAGATAAAAGGAAGGACTTCTTCACACAGCACATAAACTATGGAATTCACTACCACAAGATTTGGTGATGACCAACAATTTGGATGACTTTAAAGGGGGTTGGATAAATTCCTGCAGGAGAAGGCTATAAATGGCTTCTACTCCTGATGGCTATGTGCTACCTCCAGTATCAGAGGCAGTAAGCCGGTGTACATCAGTTGCTGGGGAACATGGGTGGGAAGGTGCTGTTGCACTGTGTTCTGCTTATGGGTCCCTGGTCGACAGCTGGTTGGCCACTGTGTTAACAGACTACTGGACTAGATGGACCCTTGGTCTAATCCAACATGGCTCCTCTTATGTTCTTATGTTCTTATGTTCTTACTCTGGGATTGTCGTGAACGTCCTTAATGCCTCTTTAGTTTGTCAACAACTGGTCCAGTTAATCTTTACTTCTCTCACTGTCTGTCTTCCCCAATTCTCTTCTTCTTTTGTTCCTTCAGACTACCCCACTCCTATATGTATATCTATGGAATTCTCCTGCACAGAATATGCAACTCATAACCAGCCTTTTAACAGAGGTGACAATAAATGAATGGTTACTGCTTAAAATGTCAACCACACGTCTAATTCCTCTCTTTACTGTACTCTTGAAAGCATGTGGAGCGATGAATAGTTTGCGGAGTAGAGCTGTGTGCAAGTGCCCTCTTGAAATTCTCCACCCTATTTGTGGCAATTTCACTGAATTTCTCCAGGGGGAGGAGAAATTCTCCAACAATTTCTCACAGGCAGGCATCACCATTGGCATGAGTTGTAGAACACTTTCTTTCTTCTCCTTCCTTCCTTCTAAGGGTTTTTGGTTTTCTTGCACTGATACTGCAAGTGGAAACAGCATCAACTGTGTTTGCAGCCTGGCCCCCATTTTGCATCCTCCACAGTACCCATATACCTAGCATCGGGGTGGAGAAGGGAATACAGCCACTGCAAAAAATAATGGTGAAGAAAACCTGGAGAAAATTCTGCAAAGCGTCCTTTTATTTCTAAGGGGTAAGAAAAGAACTGTCTTAGGACTTTTCTGAGAAACATGTTTTAGTTGTCGTCTTTCTTCAAGGTTCAGCACCTTCCCCAGGGTCTTCCAAGCCTTATATTTCTCAGGAGTGATTGTGGATACATCTTGTCTCTGATGCAGGTACTGACAACACTTGAACCTTCCCTGAAAGCCCTGAAGCAGGTGTGAGATGTGGGGGCAGTGTTGCATCCAGCTCCAGGAAAAGGGTGGAGCTAACTCTTTGGCAATATCCATCCTCCAATTCCTGAAAGTTTTCGTACCCCATGAAAGAGGCTTCCATTTTTCTGTCTCATTCTCAAGGCATTGGGGGATATATATATATATATATATATATATATATATGTCAGATCAATTGGTCATGGGCTAAGATTATCAACCTCCTTTCTTCCAAATCAACTACTGCTTGAGTGTCAGGTGGTATCATTCAGTTGCAACTTCCTCCTGAGTTCGTGTGGCTGTTCTTTTAATGGCCATCCATGGTGCTGCAATGCTTGCTTATCACAAATGTAGCCGGCTTGCTGCCACCGAAACAGCTGTGCAACGGGAATGACCATCTGCCCTGCTGGAAACCAGTTGCTGCTGCAAGTGCACAAGATTCAGGAAAGGAATTTCATTAGCTCTTTTTATGCACATCTAAGCCCAAGTAGCATGGAAGGAGGCATTATAGAATTTTCTCACCATCTGCCTTGCAATACAATTATGCAGCTGTTCGTTTAATGACAGTCTTGTGTAGAAGGTCTGCTAGATCAAATTCAGGAATTGACGTGGGGGATGCATATCTGAGGGTGTGCGTCCTCCAAGGACATTTCTCCCTCTCCTTTAGGTCACTTCCCCCCTCCCCTTCAGCATCCAACTGGCAACTAAAGGCATAGCCCTTGTCACTGCTCTATATTGCCAGGGTTACATGGTAGTGTGTGAGAGGTGCATATTTGCATCCATGTCTTTTCTCCTACATGTCTGGGAGGCCCTCCCAGCTTGGAGGAGTCCTCTCCTGCTTACACTTAGGGTCCATTCTTGTGCCCTCCTTGTTCGCATACAGCAAAACTACTTTTACCAGTTTCAAGAATTATAACGTCTCAGAAATTAGGATGATCCTGTAGAGTTTGTGTGGGCAAAGTAAACTTGAAAGCTTGCCATGGGCATAGAACGTACTAATTATTTATGACATTGTCCACAATGTACTGTGAGCGTGAGAAGATATCCTAGTGATTGTAGCGTTTTGTGCATTGTGGTCCTTACCAAGCAGAAAATACGGCTTCTGCTGGAGCTGACAATTATCCTGAGCCTTCCTTACATCCAGTACTGATTTCCATCAACGGGTGGGGTGTGGGGTGGGAGAGATGATTTGTGGCTGGATGTGTACACTCTCGTGCAAGCTAGATGGGGAGGCTAACTGTTCATCAGAATATGCTTACATATATGGATATCTGTCAGGACTGCATTAATCTAAATGGGATATGCCTTTGTACACACCACTTTGAGTGCCATTCTTTGGAAGAAAGCAGGGTATAAATCAAATAAATAAATGCCCACCTGCAGCTAATGGAACATACATGCACCAGCCTGCTGCTTTAATGCGCATGTGTGTGTGTATGGGTGCCTCTACAAGAGCGATTTAAAGCTCTTTCAAAGCGCGTTACCAATTTTACCTCCACATAAACGGAGCACAAATCGGGGTTTGAGGCGCTTTTTCTATCCGATTATGCACATTATCGAATGTACTTCAGGTCCCCTCTACAAGAATTTGGTTAGATGCCCGGTTGTCCGATTATGCGCGATCGCTTTTATGGGAGGAGGTGAAGCGCATTAACGGTTGAATGAAACATGCTTTAAAGTTGTTTAATGTGGAGAATCGCTTGTTTACATGGTCATAAGGCGCTTTAACTGCTGCAGTAAATTAAAACTCGCTATTTAACGCACATTTGATAATGCACATAATCGGACAGAAAAAATGCCTCAACCCCCGATTTGCTCTCCATTCATGTGGAGGTAAAATCGGTAATGTGCTTTAAAAGAGCTTTAAATTGCTCTTGTAGAGGCACCCCCTCTACAAGAATTCGGTTTGACGCCTGGTTCTCCGATTATGTGCATCTTCTCGGAAGCGCTTTATGGTAAATGACTGTACGCGGGAGGTAATTGAGTGCACAACTGGTGGCCTTACCGGTTGTTTGAAATGCGCTTTAGAAGTAGTTAATGTGGAGAATCGCTTGTTCACATAGTCAAAATGCGCTTTAACGGCCGGAGCAAAATAAAACTCACTATTTGGCCCCCTTCACAAGGATGCGCTTTTGCGCCCGGTTTGGGGATTATGCGCATTATCGCGGAGGCGCATTTACTCCTAATCCCTCTGCACGGGAGGCGGCGAGAGGCGGCGAAGCGCATTAATTGATGTCCAAAAAGCGCTTTACAAGAAGTTAATGCGCATAATCGCTTGTTCACACGGCGAAAATGCGCTTTAACGGCCGGAGCAAAATAAAAGTCGCTATTTAACGCACATTCGAAAATGCGCATTATCGGGGAGATAGCGCGCCTGTACGCCCATTTTGCGCTCCGCTGGTGTGGAGGTAAAATTTATAATGAGCCTTCAAGGCTCATTAAACGTCTCGTGTGAAGGAGGCCTTTAACGCGCATTCAATAATGTGCATAATCGGATAGATAACGCGCATCAACTCCTGATTTGTGCTCCGCTCATGTAGAGGTAAAAATGTTAATGAGACTTGAAAGAGCTTTAAACCTCTCGTGTAGAGGCAGCCTTAAATAGCGAGTTTTAATTTACCGCAGGAGTTAAAGCGCCTTATGACCATGTAAACAAGCGATTCTCTGCATTAAACACCTTTAAAGTGCGTTTCATACAATCGGTAATGCGCTTCACCGCCTCCCGTGTATGGGGATTAGGCGTAAAAGTGATTGCGAGAAGATGCACATAATCGGACAACTGGGCGTCAAACCGAATTCGTGTAGAGGGGACCTATGTGTGTGTCAAGCAGAGATGCTGTTTGGAAAAGCAAGGATATAGCAGACGTTGCACATACTTTCTGTGGCCATCTAAAAATATGGGGAGGCAAAGGTGTAACTCTGTGGAAATGAAGGGTCAGGTTTTGTGCATCCCTAGGAGCAGCAGAGACTGCCCCAAAAAGAATATTCCGACGGTTCCCTCACTGCGTGTGATAAAAAAAATATGGCTGGTGAATGCTGGGAGTTGTAGGATATATATTTTTTTCTAAACACACTCTGAATTATGTCCTAAATAATTGACAATTAGGGTTGGGGTTGAAATTCCCAGTGGCCAGGAGTTGCCAGAGTGGGTTGAGCGCGTGTGTTTGTGTGCGCGCATGCATGTGCTCTGTGATATCGCACAAGCACAATGAAGTACATATGCAGATTGCAGCTTCCTGAGAATCTCGTATTAAAAACATGTTTAACGTTTTCATATTTAAAAAAACACCAACACCTCCTTATGATTTCAGTAATATTTTTAAGAGCATGTGGATGATGCCTAGAGACGTAAAATTTCTGGAATTTTGTGGCTAAAGAAATCCCTGTGGGTTTTCTCAGTAGGGGTAAAATTTGTGGGGAAACATTTGAAGATATGTAGTCCTTATTTTCTGATAGGTTATAGGCTTTACTGTTTTAAGAACATAAAAGGCAAAATATATAACTTAGCACACAAATGTCGCTGTTTGCGATATTTATTAAACTTTAAAATACGAATGCCTTTAGTTTTAAAATAATTATAAATATACCCAGTGATCGAGATGGAGCAGAAAACTGCTGCACCCTATGGTATCAAGAATGTCTTGGTTTTAGTCAGTTGAGAAAACAGGGGGAAAGTAGAGTTTAAAGTAGAAAGCATCAACATTGCTGTATACAAAAGGAGACTCCACAGTTAGCATTTTTTTGGGAAACAATACCAAAAAAAAAAATCTGCAACATCATTGAAGAGACAACAAGATGTCTGTTCACACCACAAGCAACAATCCCTCTTTCAAACTATTCCCAACTCTCTCTCTGTCTGTAATCTAATGTATCATACTGTAAAGGAGTGTCAATCTACAATCTACAGCAATTGTAATGACCTAGTATTGTACATTGTCTTATATCAGCCTTCCCCAGCCTGGTGGCTTTTAGATGCTTTGAGTTACAAATCTCAGCAGCCCTGACTGTTGGCCATGGTGGTGGGGGATGTTGGGAATCGTAGTTCAAATCATCTGGAGGGGACCAGGTTGGGAAGGGCTGTTGTACCTTGTTAATATAAATCATTTTAAATTAGTTAAAACATATCTAAAATAAGATTTTAAAACCCTCACTTTAAAAACAGTTCACTTAGTATTCCAAAATAATAATAATTCAAAGGAGGTTTTTTTAAAAAAAATCCCTCCAAATTTCAATATCAAGAATCAATTTTCAGTCTTGTGCTGCTGATTAGATTTTAAATATATATCATCACTCTGTATAGAGTTTCACAGAGTAGAGGAGGATAGGTCCCTGCCCGAAGGACCTTACAATCTAAAATATGACACATGGGAAACAACAGGGGAAGTGGAGGCAGTGCTAAACGAGCAAACAAATGCAATTCTTTCAGTTGCATGTGCTTAGGGAATGATGGGGCACAGAGACATACCACTGGCAAGCTAGTTTTACCTAATGTGCCTTGTTAAATCTGCAGAGTTGCCTCTTCTACATTTTCTCATGCAACATCCGTAGACTGCCAGAACTCTCCCGTTGTGAGACTGGGATGTAGAGAGAGACGACAGCTTCTGAACTCTTCTATTCCATCCTCTTCTCTGAATCCTTCAGCAGGTAAGCTGCTTCTAATTGTTTTGACGCTGTTTATTCACTGATAACTCTCTTGGTGAGAGGCTTGTTTTTATGCAGGGCAACCCGACCTATGAGGCAGGAAAGGCAGCTGGCTGGGACAGCAGAATTTTAGGGGCTCTGGGTTAATGAGCGAAACAGTCTTTGGAAAACCATCCCCCACCTGTCCCCAGAACCTTTGGACAACTGGAGCTGATATGTGCAGGCCACTGCGCTGCCCTTGTTTCCCTAATTGCAGCCCCTCCTCCCTCATTCCAGGCATTTGAATGGAGTGGATGTCTCTTCCCTTTGGAACAGGGAAAACAGCAGCAGTCGAAAGAACCCTCGAGAAAACACAATTCTTCCCTCTCCCAATGGCAAAATGCATTGTCTCTTCAACTGTGTAGCTTGGGGACAGGCAAAATGGTGCCCTCCAGATGGTTTTCAACTACAAACCCCATAATCCCTGACCATTGACCATGACAGCTGTGACTGATGGGAGTTGTATCTTAGAGCCTGAGCTCTGGAGACCTGGCAATATTGCCTCTCTCTCCACCTCAAAGGATAAGTAAAGGAGCACTTGTTGGGCCTATTCAGACAACACTAAGCCATGGTTCGGCCACTAATGCCTTTGCAGCAAATGGTTAGTGAGCATGTTTAAACCATGGTTATGTAGCCACCATGGTTAGGAATGGTTCATACAACATGCTAAGTCATGGTTCACATGACACACTAAGCCATAATGTTTAGCGTGTCATCTGAACAGGGTCATTGCTAAATGAAGGGATAGCAACTTTATTTGCAAGTATCAGATGCAAGCCTTTCAAGAATATCTGATTCCTTGCAAAGCCCAAGATAGCCCTGTTCAGGCATTGTGCCTAAACAGGGTACACGGAATATGAGTGAGGGGGTACACTCAATGGCCCCACTCCGTGATTACTAACCTTGCCGTGTTGAGCAGTAAGATCTGAAGAGGAGTTCTATGTGCATTCACGTGAACATGAGTAGACTTATTTATTTATTTATTTATTGCATTTTTATACCGCCCAATAGCCGAAGCTCTCTGGGCGGTTCACAAAAATTAAAACCATGAAATCATTTTAAAATATATAAAACAAGGCACAATCTAAAAACACAGAATAACATACAATATAAAAACACAACCAGAATAAAACCAAGCAGCAGGAATTAATACAGATTAAAATACAAATTTAAAACAACAAGGATTAAAATTGAGTTAATTTAACTGTTAAAATACTGGGAGAATAAAAAGGTCTTCACCTGGCGACGAAAAGAGTACAAAGTAGGCACCAGGCAAACCTCTCTGGGGAGCTCATTCCACAGCCGGGGTGCCACAGCAGAGAAAGCCCTCCTCGTAGTGGCCACCTGCCTCACTTCCTTTGGCAGGGGCTCACGGAGAAGGACCCCTGTAGATGATCTTAGGGTCTGGGCAGGTACATATGGGAGGAGGCGTTCCTTTAGATAACCTGGCCCCAAGCCGTTTAGTGCTTTAAATGTTAGTACAGCACTTTGAATTGGGCCCGGACCTGGATCGGCAGCCAGTGAAGTTGGAAAAGGACTGGCGTAATATGGTCTCGTTGGCCAGTCCCCGTTAACAATCTGGCTGCCCTGTTTTGTACCAGCTGAAGTTTCCAGACCGTTTTCAAAGGCAGCCCCACGTATAACGCATTGCAGTAATCCAAACGAGAGGTTATGAGAGCATGGATAACTGTAGCTAGGCTATCTCTGTCCAGATAAGGGCGCAGTTGGTATATCAGCCTAAGCTGGTAAAAGGTGCTCTTTGCCACCGAGTTCACCTGTGCCTCAAGCGACAGTTCTGGATCCAAGAGCACCCCCAAACTACGGACCCGATCCTTTAGGGGGAGTGCAACCCCCTCCAGAACAGGGTGAACATCACCTCGCCGGACAGACGAACCACCCACTAACAGTACCTCCGTCTTGTCTGGATTGAGTCTCAGTTTGTTAGCCCTCATCCAGTCCATTACCGTGCTCAGGCACTGATTCAGAACAGCCACTGCCTCACCTGGGTTTGTTGAAAAGGAGAGGTAGAGCTGGGTGTCATCCGCATATTGGTGACATCTCAGCCCACATCTCCAGATAACCTCTCCCAGCGGCTTCATGTATATGTTAAACAGCATAGGGGATAAAATAGAGCCCTGTGGAACCCCATGGCTTAAATGCCACGGCACAGAGCAATAATCCCCCAGCACCACCTTCTGAAAACGGTCATCTAAGTAGGAGCGGAACCACTGCAGCGCAGTGCCTCCAACTCCCAGCCCAGACAACCTATCCAGAAGACTTCTCCTCATGATTGGGACCCTGAAGCCTTGTAGCAGCTGATGGAGGCAGAGCTTAGCTATACCTGGTTGTTCAGGGTGGTATCTGGTGGTTGCATGGAGATAATAGAAAACAGCTCTCATTGAGCCAAACATAAAATAGTTTGGCTTCTTTCTGTCTCTCTTTCTCTCCCCCCCCCCCACCGCCCCATATTCTACAATTTTACACCTACTCCTGGGGAGCAGTCAGATCCGCAGACCTGGAAGCCCAGGATTTGGGGTTGAGGATGGACAGGGCAAGAGGACAAACAGCTGCAATTGCATGAGGCTTCCATTTTATACATAAAAACAAGTAAAAAAGCCAGAACCTCTCTACCATGGAAGAGTAGGAAATAGGAACGAAGAGTTCTCCTAAGTGTGGTAGGAGAATTTTAGACAATGTGGGTTTCATTTCCAACCATCAAAAACAGATATGTAGTACTTACCTTAGCTTTAGGTGAAAATATTAGATTGCTGCCCTTTCTGCTTGATTTTATTGATGCCCAAGGTAAGAAAAAAAAATGCCACTGTATCACCCTGTTTAGCAGCTCTCTTTTGACCTTTGCTCAGCCTTCTTTTCTTCTCGCTTCCCAACCAGGTCCCTCACCTCTGCCCCCCTCCTGCAGTTCCAGCAATGGAAGAGTTCCTGCAAGATGGGATTGGGCATGTTTATTTGTTTGTTTGTTTGTTTGTTTATTTATTGCAATTTTATACTGCCCTACAGCCAAAACTATATGTTGGTTACATGCTGGCTTTTTAGAGTAATTTGTCTAGGGTGGTGCTATTTTGTCTAGGGTAGTGGCTCTCTGGAGGAATTATCCTAGGAAATTAGTGCATGTCAAGGTATTTGTGTGGGGAGGTATGAGGGAGAAGAAACCTAAATTTGTCACGCTAGGTCTGTGCTCCAAATTTCATAGCTGAAGTGGAAAGACAGAGAAGGAAATTAAACTTACTAGATCTTAGCCTAGAACTGGGTTTTAAACTCCCTGTCTTTAGACAACCCTTTCCACTTTGCCTTGTTCACTGAGAAGCTCCTACATATGTGCCCGTCCAATCTTCAGCTCATTACAGAGTATTCCGAGGCCTTGAGGATGCCACTTGAAACTAGCGGTCTTTCCGAGAGCCTCGTCTGCCATTACAACTTCCAAGGGATCCCCAGAAGCCCGCTGGAAAATGTCTACCCTAATTGCCGACTACACCTCACACTAATTGAGTCGTATAGAATTGAGGTGTGGGGTTCCCCCCCCCAATATAAGTGCATGTGCCCTTCAGATGTGGAGGGTTAAATATTTCACCCTACCACCATTTTCCCTTAAAATCCCTGCCCAGGGATGGGGGTGGGGCGGGGAACTAAAAAGAAAAGGGGGAATTCTCCATGGATGCCAATGAAGACTTTGGGGGTTTTTTTACCTCTGGAGGTGGGAAGGCTCTCAAATACATTCTGACAGTAATAGATTCATTAAACAAAAAACATACGGTTTACAAAGACAATGTTAAGGCTCTACAGTTTTCAACCAAGCACCAAAAAGCAGGGAAATTGGGAGTTAAGGCTCACAAGCCTTAATGCCACATCCTCCCTGAGGAGGCAGAAAGTGCAAGTGAAATTCTCATTTTCCCAAAGCAGATAAACCATGAGGACAGGATGGAGAATATGATATGCAGAGGTGACTATGGGGTTGTGGAAAACTCAGGACGAACAACTTAGAGCCACCTACTTCTCTTTTTTTTTGTTTAGAGCAGCCCTTCCCCAACCTGGTGCCCTCCAAAGTTGCTGGACTACAATTCCCATCATTGCAAGTCAGTGTGCCCCATGGTCAGGAATGCTGGGACTTCTTAACCCTTTTTAAAGATATAAACAAATGTATATCACAAACAATAAACTTTGCAATATATTTACAACCACAAAGAGTAGAATATCACAGTGGCCATTTTCTCTCTAGCTGATACGGGGGGGGGGGGAGAGAGGGCTGTCCTGTATCTGTTAGAATGGGGCAAACAAATATTAATTAAAAATCAACAGAAGGGAATTTTTAAAATAGGAAAAGCATTCCACCAAATACAGTGAAGGAGGACAAAGACCCCACCACTGGATTAATTAGTAAGTGTTTAATCCCTCCGAAAATCGTGAGCACTAATGGTCGCCAGTGGGAATTATCAGCTCATTTTCAGGGACAGAGGCTTTCCCCCCTTTTCTACTTTAAACTCCCCTCCTTCCCTCAATCTTTCACCAATCTTCTTGAAATTTCCAGGTTATGTAAAACCAACATTTCTTTCTGACACATGTACATTTCAGGAAGATTGGTGAAACATTTTCGAGTTTATGAATGTTAGAATGACCCTCCCCCCATTACCTCTTTAACATGGTGGAATATGTTTTTTACTGAGTGACCTTAACAAGAGACTCACGACTGTGAGTCTCTTAATAATGGAACATAGGTTCTAAATCGTGGGGGTGGGGGTAGTCTAGACATGCAGCCCAGGCTCCCCTCTTCAGACCTTTACTCAATGGCTGAATTTGGATGACACAATAAGCAACTGGTGTGGGGAAACAATCGTCAGTTGTATTGACTATCGTGTCGTCCGAATGCTGCCATAGTCAACTCGGCGCTGATCCTAATCCACATCACAGTGGATTATTTATTACCATGTTGTGTGGGGAGTAACCCCTAGATGAACAACTGTAAAGTTGATTATTACCCCACCATTGACTAATGTGTTGTCCGAATTCAGCCAATGTTGGGGCTGGGCAGGCTGGTGTGAGGCTCACTGTGGCCATGCTCAATTCACCCATGGAATTCTGATCGACTGGAGGAAAATGCCCAAATAAGACTCCATTGTGCTCTAGAATAGATACGTTGTATATCTATGTACAAATTGCTATTTTCCCTTTTGAGAGACATGGAAGAAGGGGGTGACAGTCCTTTCCCATTTGTCTCTCCTGTGTATTTTAAAGAGAAGTGTACGGATTTACTCGTGTGCTCTCCACATGTGGTGCAAAGTACACACGTGTCTGTATTACATAGGCTGACCATATGAAAAGGAGGACAGGGCTCATGTAACTTTAACAGTTGTAGAGAAAAAGGAATTTCAGCCAGTGTCATTTGTATGCAATTAGTTCCTGGTGATATTCCCTCTTCATCACAACAGTTAAAGGTGCATGCACTATACTAGAGTGACCATATACAAAAGAAAGCAGGGCCCCTGAAACTTTAACAGTTGTGATGAAGAGGGAATTTCACCAGGAACTAATTGCATACAAATGACATTGGCTGAAATTCCCTTTTCTCTACAACCGTTAAAGTTACATGAGCCCTGACCTGCTTTTCATATGGTCAGCCTAGTATTAAAGCTAGGCTGACCAGATTTTAAAAGTCAAAATCCTGGTCCCACCCCCGCCCCCCCCACCCAAAACAACCCCCCCACACACACCAAGCCACCCCCCCCCCAAAAAAACCCAGCCTGGACCTACCGCCGGGTTCCTCCGCCGCCCGTGCGGGGTCCTTCGTCGCCGCCTGCGCGGCCATGCCAGGTCCTCCGTTGTCCGCGTAGCCACGCGGGGTCCTCCGTTGCCACCCGCGCGGAAGAGGCGGGAGAGGGCCGGATCTGGAAGTGACATAACAGGCCCTCTCCTGTCTCTTCCGCGCGGCCTCTGGCCTTTCTGGGGCTCGTCGCGATGGCGACGAGCCTCGAGGAGCCCGGACGCCTGCGCGGAAGAGGCGGGCGCGGGCGTCCGGGCTCCTCAGGGCTCATCGCCATCGCGATTGAGCCCCAAGGAGGCCAGAGGCCGCGCAGAAGAGGCAGGAGAGGGCCGGTTACGTCACTTCCGGATCCGGCCCTCTCCCGCCTCTTCCGCGTGGCCTCTGGCCTTACGAGCCCGGCAGCGGTGGCGAAGGCGGCGGAGGAGCCCGGGAAGCGGCCGCCCCAGCAGGTAAGTGCCCCCCTTCGTGCTTACCTGCAGGGGCGTCCGCTTCCCAGGCTCCTCCACCGCCACCGGGTCTCGCTGCCACCGCCGCGTGACCCCCGCCACCCCGGTTTTCCCCCGCCTCCCCCGGTTGGCCCAGTTGGCCCCTGGATTCCCAGTTAGGACCGGGAAATCCCTAGCCACCTGGTCAGCCTAATTAAAGCTTGCCTTAAGTACCCCCTATGGGGAAAAAAAGTCATAGTGAAGTATAGATTTTTTGGGTGGCACAATAGCCCAAACTACCTAACGGCTGTTTCCTCACCAATTGTTTGCAACGCTGATAACCCATTTTGCCATTTTGGTTTTCCAGTGCTCTGCTGCAGCGCAGTAAGATAGAGGGAGTTGCCTGGTTACCTAGGCAACATAGTGGCTATCGTCTGGTACTATACTGCAAGGCTGCAGGACTTACTTTCTCCTACTCTGGAGGAGAGGAGTGATTTGGATTGCTTGCCAAGCCCCTTAATTTTATCAGATTCCCTGCCCCCCCCCCCCCGGTCTGACATAAGTGGCAGGGTTAAATTTATGAAAGTCTTTCTTGTCAGACAGCGAAGTGATTATTTCAGGGTCAAAACAGACATTCATTGAAATACGTATCTAGCAGCTATGCCTTTTTTCATTTTTACTCTGGAGTAGGCAAAGGGGGACTGATCTTGATCAGGATCCTAGTGGAAGGGCTGGGGGGGGGGTCTTTCAAGATCCAGAATGGGGGCCCTGCACCTACTCTGGAGGGTTTTTTTAAAAAAAAATGTAGCTGCAATGGATTTAATGTATGGATTTAAAGTAATGTCTGTATTGGTCCTGCATGCTCTGAAAAGGGGAGGAATGGGGAGTAGCTTTTCCTGGATTTTTCAAAGCAGTGAAATAATTAGGATGAGAGGTGAGGTGCAAGCATGTTTTTGTATGAGAAGCCTGTGCACTGGAATGGAGGCAGATATGAGGAAAATAAGAAAGAGTTCTCAGAGCAAATTTATTAAGCCGTAAGCAAGCCTTTCCCAACCTAGTACCGTCCAGATGTTTTTGACTTCAGCTTGCTTCAGCCTCAGCCATCATGACCTATGGTTAGGAATGCTGGGAGTTGTAGTCCAAACCATATGGGTGTTTGATATTTTAACTGTTTTTATTGTAAACTGCTTTGAAAGCCATATGCTCAAAGTGGACTATAAATTTAAATATAAGATAAAGCCCAATCATATAGAGGTAAGATACTCACTACATTTTTTTTTTAAAAAAACTGTTTTTAATCACTGTGTGTCAGTGCTGAGAGCCTATATTTATACTTTCTCATTGCAAGTTTTTAAAGATGAGCATTCTTTGCTGGTGCCTCACAGACAGACAAACAGACAGACAGGGAGACATTTGCAACATGGCAATCTTAAGCTTGATCTCTGGAGACCATTGGTATTATTAATGGCAACAGGGTAATAAATGTACAGGAGGCACAGATGGTTCATCCTTGAAAACAATATAAGGGGAATATTTTCCTGGAAGAAAAAGAACAGAATGAGCCAAGAAATAAATGTCATCTTCAAATGTGTGTATTGATGTTGTTATGTTCACTTCATGCACTTAAGATTATATCCGTATAGCTGTTGGGATTTTGCATGGTAGAGGAGGCTGTGATAATGAGGTATTGGAAGATTCATCACAGCCAAACCAGATGTTACTTTAATACCGTGGTTAGTAACTACATTTAAATAAATAAATAAATAAATACGAGTGGCTCTTATCAAGACCAGAGTATGAGAGGGAGTTTAACTGTTTGCTCCCCAGCAGTGGTAAACTTTGAAGTGCAGGCACTCATGATGACAATCCCCATAACTACGCCCCCAAGCAGAGTCCAAAAATGCATGCAGGTGTGTTGATCTATATATGTGCATATACAAAAAATACACATACCCCTCTCCCAAAGAGCATCAGCAGATAGCATAGCGCCCAGTTTATTAGGATCATGGCATTGGTGCAAGTAATTAGTTTTCGGCCCTGGACTTAATGGTTTTAAACATGCACAACATATGGTTAATGGTTTTAAACATGCACACACAGCCTTTGGTCTAAAGTTAATCATTCCCTCCTCTCCTCCACTGGCAGTCTATACTTTACAGTTGCTTAAACTTATTTAAATCATAGCACTATCATGACTACAACAATAAAATGGAGTTTGCTCCTGCTGCCCTGATGCTAAACACATCTACTTAGGAATAAGCATAGTAAAGGATAATATATTTTTCCAGTAAAAGTAAACAAATGAACATCTGTAATTATGGCAGCTTTGTATACACATGCTGGATTGGAAGAGAGAATATAAACTTTGTCAGAGGGAACTGAGATGTGAAACCTGTTTCTGAACATTGCCCTACTGCATTCTGCATAAGGCAAATCAGCTAGTCTCTATGCAGAAGAATAAACGGATGCAAATCTGGCATCAGGAATGGCAGTGTTCAGAAACCAGAGAGGGAACATTTCAACCTCCTGACCTTAAGGTGTCCATTCCTGAACAAAGGAATTTCAAAAACAAATTGCTGAAAACAATTCATCAAAAGGATTCGACTTTATTTTGGTTTGAATAAATGCAACCTTTTTAATCAGGCTACAATTTTCCCTGACAACACGGTTTGCATTCTTCCCCACCCAGACCAGCTAGGGTTGCCATATTCTGAATCCTCAAAGCCGGGACAATTTTTAAAATGTATATATTTATTTATTTATTTTTTCTGGAAGCAAAATAAAAAGGAATAGTGTGGGTGGAAGGGAATTAGAAGAGAAAAGGGCAGGAGGAGAGAATTGAGGGGGAGGAGAATGCGCTATGGGGTCTAATCTGCAACTGAAAGGATTACCTGGAAGGGAAAACACAAACTGCACAATAGCAGCGGCTGGTCAGGAGACTTTTTCTTTTATTGTTTGACTAAATCACTGGGCTCTCCCAGGCTCAGCAGCAACAGCCCTATTGCAGAAAGGCAGGGCCACAGCCTGAGGACAGCAAGCACGCTTTTTTCTGCTGCTCCTCCTCCTCCTCTGCACAGGCGCAATAACACAGGTCACAGAGAGTGACTCAGTTGAGCCTGTGCAGGAGCGGCAGTGCTCTGAAAAAGGTGTGCATGCTTTTTTCTCTTCTGCTGCATCTATGCTGCTCAAGGTGCCATTTTAGAAATTAGCCAGCCAGACTGGCTAATTTCAGGATTCTTGCCCAGCCGGTCGGGACATTTCAGAATCACCTGGAAATCAGGACATTCCTGGTTTTCTGGGATGTATGGCAACCCTACGCCCAGCATGGGCATTTAAATCTATCAATTTGAGGTTAACACTTCAGGTGGAC
This sequence comes from Anniella stebbinsi, assembly GCA_029215795.1. Lineage (NCBI taxonomy): Eukaryota > Metazoa > Chordata > Lepidosauria > Squamata > Anniellidae > Anniella > Anniella stebbinsi. Next base: position 98,942,700 of record JARDYH010000003.1, read on the forward strand.
AGTGTCCATGAAAGCGTATGCCAAAAATAAACTTGTTCATTTTAAAGGTGACAGAAGATTCTTTGGTTTTTAATTAAGCAGTAGAATTTGCATTAGAAAATGTTACTGTAAGAAACTACAGTTAGGCACAGGCACAGCCTTGATTTACCAAGATTTAGAAGGCAGTACACCATGTGTAAGTATAGGAGACTCTGGCTGCAACATCAAGGTCACAGTGTTCAGAGAACCAATTAACATTCTGCAAGGTAGGCAACTTAAAGAGCAATTTACACAGCATTGAGGTGAGCCGGGAATTTCCACTGTTCTTTTCTTAGTTTTTAGTAGATGAACATTCCTTGATCTTATATATCAGTTTAAGAGTATCCTCACATCGAACAGAGTTTCTGAAGCATTAAATCAGAGGTGGAGAACTGTTTTGGATCCATGAACTGGCTCCCCCTGTATCTCTCCCCCTTCCCATGGGCTGGATGACGATGTCACCCAACCTGATGTCATCGGATCCCAGAGGTGAGCCAGGAGTCCATAGGGCGGAACCAAAGGAGACAGAGCTAAAGAGCAAGTCAGAGTTCAGGACCTAACGACAGCCAACGATACAGGAACACCTCAAATCTCAAAAAGCTCTTGTTGCTCAACCAAGGCTCAACTGGAGCAGGAAGCCCTCTTATGCTACTTCCTGTCCCAGAGGAGCCAATGGCCAGCCTGAGGTTTCTTTACTGGAACATGCCACCTACCAATGCTCACCTCATAGGGCAGCTGTCCACCTGATAGTATTCTGGAGGAGGGCATGGTTGGCTGGAACCTTGAACAGGAGTGCTCCTGGTAGGGTGAGTGGATGCACTGCAACATTTTGTTGCAGGTCCCGCTTGTATTCCTGAAGAACACTGTTTTCCAAATGGAATTGCAATGGTTAGTTCTGACCACTAGGTGATGCTCCTGCAGCAAAACACACCTCTCTGCATGCGCTCAAATGGCAAATATTGAAAGAGGTAGGTAAGGAGAAGCTACTCCAGACTGCTAGTAAGGAGGTGACAGGTGTAACGGTTACCAGATGTAAAAGAGGGAAGGGGCAGAATTCCCTCTTATACAACTATTTTCTCCATCTGGCAACTGCAGAAGAGTGTTGACATGTTCTAAATGGCCAAATTATGGACAATTCAACCATTCACCATATGAGTGGGGAAACCCAAGTAAGACATCAAAGGGAAACTTCTGGGGTCAGTGACATTTTTCCCACATGCATGATCATGGCAATTACTGCCAATGCTCTCTGAGATGGCCTGGCTCACATATTACATTGTTTGTGCAAAATGCACACCCAAGCATTGCCTATATACTGAGAAAAATGGTTATGCTCTGGATCAGCCATTAATTAGGCCCTGTGAGAGAAAATTTGGCAGCAGAGGAGGATGCAGCTGCTTCAGAATATTGCAGGGAATGAAGGGGACATGCATCCAGACAGTACTAGGATATTTTAGGAGTTCAACTTTCTTTCTTCTGCACAAGCTCCTGTTTAGCCTGCAGCCTCAGTCTGTGCTCATCTGGTTCGCTGGTTTAGGAATCACAGCTTACAGGAATTCTATTTGACCAGGATAGTGAAATGGAACCTCCATATTCTGAGGCAGAATGCCTCTGAGTACTGGAGCCTGCGAACAAACCAGGAAGGGTCACCACCTTCATCCCATACCTGGGAGCTTCCTTGGAGGCATCTGGCTGGTCACGGTTGGCAACAGAATGCTTTGCTCTAGGTGACAGTCTGATCCAGCAAGGGTGTTTCTGAGACAGATTTAACCTGCCCTTATGACACATTGGAAACTTGGTCACATCTGGGAGAAAGGAAATCTTTTGACTGTCATTAGTAATTGGAAACTCCAATATGATAGAATGATGACATTCTATCATATTGTAGGCTGATTACCTCATTCAGTAGAGTGACCCAATAGATTACTAAAATCATATTAGATTGCTGATGTCTTTCATTCACTGGAGTCTAGTGCAACCCAGTAGTTGAGCTACACACACATTTATTTTTTAAACAAGGACTTTTAATCAATTGGCTGCTGCAGCAGTTGAGAAAAGCTATCCAGTTTACTGCATATATGTCTATCTGCCTACTGACCGAAGTCATGGCTATGTGCACAGTGCAATGAGCTCCTGACCCTCGAGGAATATGTTTGTTCCTTGGAGCCAAGTTCGCTGATCTGGTGAAACAGAGAAAGGCAGAGAGGTTTGTGGACAAGTTCTTTGGGGACATGATAGGGGTGTCCAAATCCCAATGTGACAGCTTCTTTGCTGTTACAAAGAATGAGGGTCTCAGGGAAGGAAGGCATCACTCCAAGCAAGAGAGAAATGATCTTTTAGGACAGACCCACTATTTGGGAAGCAAACCGATATCCTGCACTGAGGGCAGGTCTCCAGGGGGTGAGGAGCTTGTGGTAGTGGAAGATTAGATAGGTCCCCTCTACAAGCAGTCGCTTTGACGCCCGATTCCCCGATTATGCGAAATACCTTGCACGCACGTTTACGCCTAATACCTACACACATCTCTGTGTGCGGGCAGGGGTGGATGTTGCAGTGTGCGAAGCCAGCGAGCGCGGCGGTGGCGGTGGTGGCTGAGCGTGGCCTTCCTTCCCTCTTCCCTTCTCCCTCCTCCTCCTCGGGCTCTTGTAGAGGCAGCCTAAGGCACGCCAGATACGAACTCCCCCACTCTCTCTTGGCAGGGAAACAGGACCGGCTAATCCCCCAGTTGAACAAGCAAAAAGCAGGAGAGGACGGCAAGGGAAGGAAGGAAGGTGGATGGAAGTGACTCTTTAGGTCGGTGTGTGTGTGTGTGTGTGTGTGTGTGTGTGTGTTTAACCGAGCCTTTCCTAGGCAGCAAAAGAAAAGAAAATCATCTTCTTTTCAACGCCCCTCTCCCCGCTTTCCTTGCCTCCCTCCCCCCCTTCCCCGCCTGTAGGATAAGGCGGCGTAACTCCGGAGGAAAAAAACCCTCGCTATTTAATGCGAATGTGAAAATGCGAATAAAAGGAGCTAAAACCCGCCTGTACTCCTGATTTGCGCTCCTCTCTTGTAGAGGTAATTTTTTAATGAGACTTGAAAGAGCTTTAAATCGCTCTTGTTGTAGAGGAAAAATTTTTAATGCGCCTTGAAAGAGCTTTAAATCGCTCTTGTAGAGGCAGCCACAGTTAGAAACATAAGCTGCCTCTACAAGAGGCATTTAAAGCTCTTTCAAGGCTCATAAATTTTTTTACCTCTACAAGAATGGAGCGCAAATCGGGCGTAGAGGCGTGTTTTCTCTCCGATTTTGCGCATTATCAAATGTGCATTAAATAGCGAGTTTTATTTTGCTCCAGCCGTTAAAGCGCATTTTGACTATGTGAACAAGCGATTCTCCGCATGTCAACAGTTTAAATCGTGTTTCGGTTGTCCACTAATGCGCTTCGCCGCCTCTCGTACAGAGGTATTAGGCGTAAATGCGTTTCTGCGAATATACGCATAATCGCCTAACCAGGCGTAAAGGCGAATTCTTGTAGATGAGGCAATAGACCACTACATTTTGATGGGCACGTAGATCAGAGTGTGAATTGTATGTTTCGTGTGAAGGTTTCAGATATCATGGGTCATGTAGATAGTGCTGGGGGTGCAGGTAGATCAGTGATTGTGGTGCATGTTGACACCAGTGATGTGGAGAAATATATTTGTGAGGTTCTAGAAGCCAAGTTTAGGTTGCTAAGCAGGAGGTTGAAAACCAGGACTTCTAAAGTTGCTTTCCCTGAAATGCTATCTCTTCCATGCCCTAGGGCCTGCTAGACAGGCAGATTTGTGGAGACTCAATGCATGGATGAGACCATGGTGAAGGAATGAGGGTTTTTTATTTGTTAGGCCCTGTGGAGCATTTTGGAATAACCTGGGCCTGTGCAAAAGGGACCGTAATGAAAACAGACTGCTTGTGCTTAACATCAAAAAGATGGCAGAGCAGCTTTTAAACTGAACCCTGCAGGAAAGCTGACAGGAGTTGGGAAACATCTGTTTCAGGTTGATTTGGATGAAAATGTTTCTGCTTCCCCAAATAAGGACAGGATGGAAATAGGCCAGAAACATATATTAAAACATGATAGCCTGTCAAGGAGGCCAAAGGGCCAGAGGAGAAATACACACATTGTCTTGAGGGGGACAATGGCTCTAGGTGTTTCTATGGTAATACTAGAAACCTCCAAGCCAAGATGGGAGCTTTGTCGTCCTTGGCTTTAAATGACAACGTAGATGTAGATTCAGGAAGCACATAATGCCAATTCATAGATTGTTTATTTAATCCATGAATTGGCAGTGGTGAGCAGGAGTGAGTGAGTATGCTGCCTCCGGCACATCCCTCACTTCTGTTTTCAGTAAACAGCCTAGGATTACTCAGCATAGGGTGGCCATATGGAAAGGAGGACAGGGCTCCTGTATCTTTAACAGTTGTATGGAAAAGGGAATTTCAGTAGGTGTCATTTATATACATACAGCACCTGGTGAAATTCCCTCTTCATCACAACAGTTAGAGCTGCAGGAGCTAGACTAGAGTGACCAGATACAAAAGAGGGCAGGGCTCCTGTAGCTTTAATTGTTGTGATGAAGATGGAGTTTTACCAATCGCAGGAAGGGATGTCCTTAATACAAATGCCACTGTCCTTATCTGATTAGAAAGAGGGTTGTGGCCAAATAGTTGCCTATAGATTTCCAACACCTGTCCTTGTACCGGGAGGTTTGAAGTATATTTTTAGATGAGAATAGAATGTCTCAAGATGCTGGGAACCATGCCTCATATGAAATTCCAGTTTTGCACAGTTAACAGGTGGTTCCATAGAAAATGCATGACCTGCCTTAGAGTATCAAGTCAGACTTGTGTCATATACAGTGAGTGGCATATGCTCTCTCTCTCTCTCTCTTGCTCTTTTTACTTTTTTTCTCAAGCTGAGTCATCTCTGGTTAACCAGGGTGACCAGGTGCCCGGATTTGTCCGGACATGCCTGGGAAATGGGGAGCAAATCCGCATCCGGGCGGAAAAACTGTTTTGGGGCCAAATCCGGAAATTTAGCCCCCCAAAAGGGTGACCTGATGGCCCTGCGGCGATCCGGGGGACAGCGGGGGCAAACCGGGGCAGCAGGGGGTCACGCGGCGGTGGCAGGAGGCTGGCGGCACGAGGCACTTACTGGGGCATCCGCTTCCCTCCGGTGCTCGGAATCTACTGAGAAACAGGCTTCGCGGCCTGTCCCTCAGTAGCGTGCTGGGTGATGACGTCATCACTCGGTGCGCTACTGAGAGACAGGCCAGGAAGCCTGTTTCTCAGTAGATTCCGAGCACTGGAGGGAAGTGGACGCCCCAGCAGCAGCAGGTAAAGAGTGCGGGGTGGGCGGCACGGCGCGGGTGGGGGGGCGGCGTGGGTGCGCAGGGCGGGTGCGCGGGGCGGGTGCGTGGGGCAGCGCAGGTGCACGGGGCGGGGGGGGCGGCGCGGGTGTGTGGGGTGGGTGGGGGGGCAGGGCAGGTGCGCGGGGCGGAGGGGCGTGAGTCACTTACCTGCTGGGGCTTCCCTCCGGTGCTCGGAATCTACTGAGAAACAGGCTTCGCGGCCTGTCCCTCAGTAGCGCGCCGGGTGATGACGTCATCACCCGGCGCGCTACTGAGAGACAGGCCAGGAAGCCTGTTTCTCAGTAGATTCCGAGCACCGGAGGGAAGCGGATGCCCCAGCAGGTAAGGAGTGTGGGGCAGGCGGCGTGGCGTGGGGGGGCGGCGTGGCGCGGGTGGGGGGGTGGCGCGGCATGGGGAGGCGGCGCGGGCGCACGGTGGGGGGGTTGTTTTGGGTGGGGGGTGGCGGGGGGGTCCAGGATTTTGATTCGCAAAATCTGGTCACCCTAGGTTAACATTCAGACAAAATATGTCCCTACTTGTAAAGCTGTTTCCCTAAAGCTGCTATAGCATGTAAAAGGCAGAGAAAGCCCCCAAAACAATCAATACTGCAGTATGTCTCTGCAATATCTTTATAAAAAGCACCTGACTTTTTAAGCCGGCTACTCTCCCTCATGTGGCTTATCTCATGCTTTCAGCTTAAACAGCTTCTTAGGCAACTAGCAGATTTGTGGTTTGCTAGAGAGAGAGAGAGAGAGAGAGGGAGGCTGTATGTTGTAATGTGCCAAAGCATCAGTAGTTATGAAATTTTCCTGTAAAATCTCCATACATCACATTTAGTAGGTAGATTCCCACCCCACCCCCTTGCTAGTTTCATCTCCAGTTACAAGTCTCTTGAGAATTCAGTGAACGAAGACGTCTTTACTACTGCAGGTGGAATATGCGTGTTGAATGAGATCCTCCGTTTTTGTGGGCGGGGAAGAGAAAAAAGTTTTACACAACATTCTGGTTGGAAGGGCTGCTTAATATGTAAAGAACAGCAGCAAGATGTTCAGCTTTAAAAAACAACCTTGAGAAATTATTAACCACAATTCATGACGTCAGAGTTGATCTGATTAAAGGTTTGTTTTCTTGCTGGCGGAGGTGTGCTCTGTAGAGACTGGTTCTCTCTTCTTCTTTTTTTTTAAGTTTCATTTTTGAACAGCAAACGGAGAACCTCTCACGTTGGTGGTGCTGCTCCAGCTGCGTGTGTGTGTTGTTGTAAAAAGGATGGTGTTTCTCTAGCTGCCACACACAAAACAACACATTTGACCATGAGGACTCTTCGCAGGTTGAAGTTCATGAGTTCGCCCAGCCTCAGTGATCTGGGTAAGAGAGAGACGGCAGCCTTGGATGAGCGGGAGACCCAGCAGCGTCGTGCCTGCTCCAACGCCACTTGGAACAGGTAGGACCTTGCATGTTTCTTTCACCTCTTTCCCCCTCCTCCTCACCAGGAGTTTCCTCACAATAGCCAACATGTTAACTTCAGTACGATCACTTCCGACTCTGGTTAAAAAAAAACAAAAAAACAAAAATACCGCCATCACCAAACCCCAAACCATATCACAGTTTGGATTTTTGGTTTGATTTTATTTGGCAAATCCCTTCCAGGACATTCACTCTCTTCCCCATTCCATTCATGTTGACGTGAAAGCTATAGCTTTTTCTCATGTTCTTTTCATTCTGGCTGGCAGTGGCGGTTAAGAAGATCCATGGAGCTCTCTTTATCTTTGCTGGCTATTGTGTCTCCTGGTTACTTTGTTGTTCTTTGTGAAAGTAGATGTTGTGCTACCCACCCACCCCTAGTATCGAAAGAGGAGAAATAATGAAATGGTTTGATATTTGTTTTTGGAAAGAGAAACAATGTATACCTCCTGATGATAATCAAAAATATATTATAATTTCCTGAAGGAATTGTTCCACTTTTGCAATGACAACAACAAAATTGCCATAATTCTCTATATCATCACTAAGGTTTTGACACTATTAATGTAGGCTGTGCGTAGTTGGCCAAAAGAAAGAGACAAGCAGATAGAGTTAAGAAAAAAATCCTGTTTGCACTTAGAATCTTCATACATGTTATTATGCAAGTATGCATAGTGAAAGTTCAGTGGGCTCCCCTCCCCTATTTTGCATGAGAAAAACTGCTTTTGGAGGAGGCAATTGAAAGTGGAGAAGTGGTATGCCCATTTCTTCCTATTGCTTCTCTGCTCAAAATTTGAACTCCCCTTGGTGGCTTTTCTATTAAAAATGGGTTTTCATTACATACATGAACTTTAATCTAATGTAGTTAAGCTAGGCTGACCATCTGAAAAGGAGGACAGGGCTCATATAACTTTAACAGTTGTAGAGGAAAGGGAATTTCAGCAGGTGTCATTTGTATGCAATTAGTTCCTGGTGAAATTCCCTCTTCATCACAACTGTTAAAGGTGCAGGCACTATACTAGAGTGACCATATACAAAAGAAGGCAGGGCTCTGCAACTTTAACTGTTGTGATGAAGAGGGAATATCACCAGGAACTAATTGCATACAAATGACACTGGTTGAAATTCCCTTTTCTCTACAACTGTTAAAGTTCTATGAGCCCTGTCTTCCTTTTCAGATGGTCAGCCTAGTTAAGCCCTTACTTAGAAATAAGCTCCCCATATAACCCAATGGAATTTATGTATAGGATCGTGATTTGAAAAATACTTAGACTGACTGTGGATGGTACAGGATATAGGGGGAAACAGGAAGTACACTCAACTTACTATCCTTTTCTCTTACTACTGGCACAGTATAACATCTGAAACTATCCTGGGGATACTTTTAAACCATCCTAGGGATGACTATAGCTATAAACAGTTCTTCACAGCACTGCTTCAGTCGTTACGCAAAACATTTAAAAGCCAGGTGGTGTCTGGGCTGGTGTGGAGAGGCTGCACCTATTTGCGCCAACAAACTAGCTAAGAAGCTTTTAAAAGTTGTCTCTGCCACATGGAGCATTGTTGAGGCAAGCACTTTTTGAAGCCTCTGCTTATTATTATTATTATTATTATTATTATTTATTACATCTTTATACTGCCCATCAGCCGAAGCATATGCTGGGCATATGCTGGCTGTAACATATAAATCTCCCCTTGTTCAGGTCTTTCCTTTAAATAGTTCGGTCAATCAGTTTACCATTTCTACTCCACTCCAAAAAATCATTCAGAGTGCCTTACAAAATTGTTTGATATTGCAATTTTCAATCCATTCGCAAACATAAGGTTAACGGCACATAGATAGAGTGTGAGCTAATATATGAGATCTCATGTGTGGAAACTCTGTTTGCTTTGGGGAGGTGATAAAAGTCTTGGTGCCTGTCTCATTTCTCCTAGCTCTGTGATTCTGAAGCACAGAATCTGCAGATACCTACAGTTCATTCATTTTCATTTTCAGACTTACATCCCACCCCCTTTTTAACCATTCATTCATTTTAGGACTTATATCCACCTCCCTTTTTTATGGATGTGTTAAAACATTTAATAATAAAACAAATCCAATAAAGCAACATAGTTAAAATATAATAAAAATATCAACAAGCAGCCATTTTAGGCCAAGAAATTAACTAAGGAGCCATTAAAACATCCAGTTTATTTTATTTCTTTATTACATTTTTATGCTGCCAAACTGTTAAAAATTTAACACAATAAATACAATATAACTGTTTAAAACTACAGTATAAAATGAAAATAGTAATCAAATAAAACATAGCAGAACTGCAAAGATTTAAAATCTAACAACAGATTTAAAACAACCAAAACTGAAAGACTAAAATTCCTGGGAAAATGAGAAGGTTTTCATCTGGTGCTAAAAACAGCATAATGTAGACACCAGATGAGCTTATCTGGTGAGCTCATTTCCACAGAAGGGGTGACACAACAGAAAAGGCCCTCTTCTTAGTGGCCACTCACCTCACTTCCTTTGGCAGGGGTCCTGGAAAAGGACCACTGGAGACAATCTTAGGGTCTGGACAGGTATATATGGGAAGAGACAATCCTTCAGGTAACCTGACTCCAAGCCATTTGGGGCTCTGATGGTTAATAACAGCCCTTTGAATAAGGCCCAGATATGGACTGGCAACCAGTGCAGATGGAGAAATACTGTCATAATATGATCATGTTGGGCCGTCCCCATTAACCTTGTTGCTGGCCTATCTTGGAGCAGCTGAAGTTTCTGGGCCATTTTTAAAGGTCGCCCCACATATAATGCATTGTGGGGATCAAGACAAGAGGTTTACCAGAGCATGGATAACTGTAGCTTGGCTATCTATGGGCAGATAAGGAGGTAGTTGGTATATCAGACTAAGCTGATTAAAGGTGCTCCATGCCATGAAGTCCACCCACACGTCTAGTGGCAATTCTGGATCCAAGAGTATCCCCAAACCATGAACCTAATCCTTTAAGGGGAATGCAACCCCTTCCAGAACAGGTCAGCTGGGCAGACTATCTCACACTAATAGTACCTCTGTTGTATGGATTGAGTTCATTGGGGGAGACTCAGATTCTGTTGAAAGTGTGTTACAGAATAAACTATTTTCTAGAATAGAATAGTCCTATGTTATCTTTACTAGAAAATAAATTTCATTCAGGATTGCCTGGAGCTCCTTCCCCAAGAAAACGAGATTTGCAACTCATTGATAGCTACGTCATCAAGTTCCAGGGATGGCTTTTTTAGATGGGGCCTCACAAACACCTCCTGCAAAGAAGCATTACCTTCCTCCTAGACCCAGCCAGCCACTGCCCCTAAGCCATGAGCTTTTATTAGCCATGAAGAGCAAAAGTGGAGTGGGCAAGTAGTAGGCCATGCCTCCAGCACCTTACCTGCATTCTCCTGTTGAAAGAACTGTAATTCATGCTAAGAAAACTGATTAGGAGCATCCTGCAATTGCATTGTGTATGTATCTAAACTGGAGTCTAAACTGGAACGAATACAAGCAATTTTTGCTAGTCTTCAGTGCGTGGATAGGCTGTCTCTGTCCAGAAGTGGCTACTAGAGGGAGGTCATTTTCAGTCATGGCACCTCAGTTGTGGAAGGCCCTTCCCAGAGAGCCTGAGGCCTACATTATGGTATTTTTGGCGTGAGCTGAAGGCCTTTTGATACTCCCAAGCATTTTGGTTTCTCAGTTTTTGCTGATTCTAAATCTGTTGTCTTTTTAGTTAATTACACTGCTGTTGGCTTTTACTTTGGTTTTATAGTGTAGTTTTAAACTTTTAAAATTTTTATATTGTGTTTTATCTTGTTGTTGTATTTTATGTTTTTCACCATTGTGAACTTCTCAGAGAGCTTTGGCTATTGGACAGCAATGAAATAAATAAATACATAAATAAATAAATAAATAAAATGAGCTTCTAAGAGCTCAGTAAGATCTGTCAGATGGGCAACTTAGAGAAGGCCGTTAACAACTCAGAAAAATTTGACTGGATAATACTATGTGTAGTGCAGCTCCCTAACGTACATTAGCTGTTTTTTAATCCACCTAAAATGATGCGGGTATGCATGATACAAGATCCTTGTATCCAGCTGGACATAACGTACATGTGCCCAGGCATTGAAATAGTGTGATTATATTACTGAATTTCTGTTACTGAATTTCTTCCACTTTTTATGCTTGCAGATTTGATATGGCATATTAAGACATGTCATAAGAAATCTGTTAGTCTTAAATATGCCACATGACTCTCTTCTATATGCTTAACGGCCTAAGATGGCTAATTTGTGCAGGTTTCATGCCCTTTAAGCATTGCCATTTACTTTTTACCAAAAATGTGCAGCCTTCCATTGTGATGTTGATTATTATTACTATTACTAGCTTTCTGCCATAATGGAGCATGGTGCTTAACAATGTATCAACAAAAAGATAGGTTCCTATCAAAAAGAGTTTACAAGTTAAACCAATGTGGTGGGGAAGCCATAGAGGGAGGGAAGAAGATGATGCCAAGAGTAAATAGAGCAAGAATATGCATTTAGTTCAGTTACACAATTTAGGGTTAGTTTCAGTAAGGCTTAGGCCATTGTGCAAAGGGGGGATATGAAGGAAGAGTGAGAGATGCAGCACCCACAAAGGTGGTCTGGAAGGAAGCTCCTGGCCCTAAAGCCTTACAACTCAGTGTACTGATGAACAGATGTTTTCCTGGTGAATTTTAGAAGCTATGCATGGGTGTGGCGGGTGTGTCTCTGCTAGCTGTGTGGGAGAGCGTGAGGTTGTGTCTCTTTCTTTCAAGCAAGGTGAACTCGGCCAAGTTTAGCAATTCTGATGAAGGGAGAGAGGATAGCCCTTTGAATGAATAGGACATCTGTCAAAGAGGAGTATCCCCACTGGAGAGCAAGTGGTCAGAACTTGGTCTTCCCATGAAACTGAAGCCAAATTCTCACTAGGGTGCTAAATGTGTCTGTGCTGTATCATCTCAGAATGCAAGTGAGGACTTGCATGATTCAATGCTCCTTCACCTTCCCCCACCCCAGGGCATGTTAGTCTTCTATTGCAAGGCTTTTTTTTATGGAGGAGAATTCAGTTATATGAGCAACCATCTTTACTCTGAAGTAGAGATGGATTAATTAGTCAGTTTCAATTCCATGTCAGCTTCATGTGTGTTCAGTTGTAATGCATTTCATCCCATTTTCTCTGAGTTAACTCCAAAAAATCCTCTACTAAATTCCACATTTAAATTGTGCACTAAAATACAAATTATGTATGCATTCCCCCATGAAATACAGACTTTTGTGTGCATTTTTTGAGCTGAGAGCAACATCACAATTATTCTTCACTCTGAAGGATAACTGTGTTCTGATCTGCATATTCGGTCCACGATATGTGAATTAAATCCATTCGCTTAAAAACGTGGAATGAACAAAATCCTCCAGCATCCATAGTTTGTAGTAGTACAGCCCAGATACAGATTTAGCACCACAGAGACGACTAGGCCTTAGATGGTTTGGGGTCAAAATTAGGTTGCCCTGGATTCCCTGTGTAGGACATGTCACTCAAAGCATGTCCCCACAGCAGACTAGCAGTCACTCCATCTTTCCAGGGAATCCTTCAAATTGTAGTTTTGGAGATAGGTGGGAAGGGGAAGTGTCTGACAGAATTCTCGGCCCATCAGCAAGCTACAGTTCTTAGGATCTGGGGTATGGTAGGGTGACCATATGAAAAGGAAGGCAGGGCTCCTGTATCTTTAACAGTTATATTGGAAGGAGAATTTCAGCAGGTGTCATTTGTATGCATGCAGTACCTGGTGAAATTCCCTCTTCATCACAACAGTTAAAGCTGCAGGAGCCCTGCTCTCTTTTGTATCTAGTTACTCTAGTATCTGGTCACTCTAGTATAGTATAATTTAGCATGACATAAAAGAGCCGTAGTGAACCTTGGGACTGTGCATTTCTCTCCTCTCCTTGGAAGCTTTTGCTTTGGTTTGAAATAAGCCAGCTTCATAACCCATAATTAACATTAACTACAGTTCATCCAGGTTCAGACAATATGAGAAGCTGTGGTTAAACAGAAGCAAAACCCTCCGAACCCTCCGTGCAGCCCTGCAGGCAAAGGGGAGGAGAGAGAGAGGGCACATTCACTGCCTCTCATTCATGTCACACTAGACAATTGTTTAGCATGGCATCTGAATACACCTAAAGAAATTAAGCACTTTATGCTAGGAAACAATTCATGTGCCTCATTCTTATATGTCAGGCCACTGAAAAAAGGAAAGTGTACAAGGAGAAACTGTACGCATTACACCCAAAATCTGTAAAGAAAGGAAGGATCAACCACTTCTGCTAAACTAAGGGTTTGGCCTACTTCCGTATGACAGATAAGATAAAAACAGATAAAGTATGGCCAAGTTTATTCATGGGGTTACATTTTGGTGAAAGGCAATGCATGCTTTTAACATTTCTGCCACCGGATTATATCCTGTTTGTGGAATACATGAGTCAACTTTCAGGTTGCATATTAAAATTAGATTTGTTACTTTGCAGGAAACAAACTGCACTCAGAAAACAATTATTAGCAAATTCTCTTAAGAAGCGCAAATATCCCTTGTTGACCAAACCATCTTTACGTTAAACCACAGTTCAGAAGTTGAGAGAAGCATCTTTCCTAACAGGCAACTTGGTGGTTTCCCAGGAAATGTCCCAGTTTCTTAGCCAGTAGTTTCACCACCTACAGCCAGGGCAACAGTGTTCCTTGCAGCCATAGGATAATCTCTCTTGACAAATCACTTCTACGCCTTAAAGCAAACTTTAATTATAACAGACAGCAGGCTTTGAATGCCTGACAGAAACTTCTATCATTCTGTAAGCTTATCAGCAAGCAAGGCCCCCTCCACAAGAATGCGCCTTTGCGCCTGGTTCCGCGATTATGCGCATTATCGCGGAGGCGCATTTACTCCTAATCCCTCTGCACGGGAGGCGGCGAGAAGCGGCGAAGCGCATTAAAAGATGCCCAAAAAGCGCTTTCCAGGTAGTTAATGCGCATAATCGCTTGTTCACACAGCGAAAATGCGCTTTAACGGCAGGAGCAAAATAAAAGTCGCTATTTAACGCGCGTTCGAAAATGCGCATTATCGGGGAGATAACGCGCCTGTACGCCCGTTTTGCGCTCCGCTCGTGTGTAGGTAAAATTTATAATGAGCCTTCAAGGCTCATTAAACGCCCCGTGTGGAGGAGGCCCAAGACTAGAGACATTTGGCTTAACGTCAGTCTGGTCAGGAAGTCAGAGGCCTTTAATATCTAATACAGTCCTGATAGCAGCCAACTTGTTCTTTTACGGGCAGACTGACACATCTCACTCCGTGCCATAGGATGCTTCACCTTCTAACTTCCTGTAGAGAGATCTACACCAAGCGGGATATAGCACTATAAAAGTAGTAGTATGAAAGCAGTATATGGAGGCAGGATCTACACTACTGCTTTATAGCGTTATTGAAGTGCACTGACAATTGTTTGGGCCCATGACACATGCCATATACCACTTTCATACGACTTTCATAGTGTTATATCCTGTTTGGTGTAGATGTGTCATGGGCCCCAACAGTTGTCACTGCACTTCAATCTCTACCTATAAAGCGGAAAGTATGTGTGTGTCATGTATGTCCAGAAATTTTTACCAACTTCCGCATAACATATTGCCTTAATACTGTTCACCCAGACAGGTCTTCGTGTACATGTATCAGAAAAAATCTAAAAACATGATTTTGGGGGGTTTAAGTATTTGTAAAGAATTTAATAAAAACCTAGGTTTATGCCTACAACCCCCAGCATGCCTTAGGTGGAACTCCTAAGAGTCTTCTCTTGCTACCAAACTATGACTCATGGTCATGACCAGTACAAATTGCTATTATTCCTTCAGGACATTCCATAAACAACATTTCTTCAGCAGGAGATATTGCAAATGGCTTTATCCTCTATGTGGCTCCATAGCAGTGGCATAATGCCACCAGCACCATAAGGTGATGGATTGACCATTTAACTAAAAAATTAAACATTAAAAAGTGTCATGGTGTGTCTTCAGAGCACAAAAAAGCCCAAGTCACCAGATAAAAGCCCAAGTCACCAGTGGCCATGACCATCCTGGCTCTGCCAAAATCTGTTAAATGTAGATATTATATAGTAAATTATGCCAATAAAGTATTCCGTGTTCTGCTGCTTTCCTTTTTTCATCATAATAAACAATTTCAGAGCGCATGCATACAACAGTTCCCTGCATCCACTGAGATCTGCTTCCCTACTATATGTTATTCAGATATTTGGGCAATGCTGGTTCTATTTTGAAAACGTATTCTTAGGTTTGCATCTTTTTTAGCTGGTAGAAAGGGTGTTGTGTGTCTTGATTGTTTTTGAAGTTTAGACAGCTGCTCCGGCCAAGGCACAATGAGAGGTGTAGACATTTAAGGTAAAACTAAAAAATGTGGTTTATCACGAAGCTCTAATTTAAAATACAATTCTAATTAACACAATTTTTCCATTTATTCTAACAAAACAATTTACGAACTCAGCCAAACTAAAAAAAAAACCAACCAACCTAAAGATGAATAAAGTGCAGAGAAATTTATTATGTATTAAATAAATGTTATAAACATTATTCACGGACCCGCGCAACGCCGGGCATATCAGCTTGTACCACTATAAAGCAGTAGTGTAGATCCTGCCTGTGTGTCAAACAGGACCTGTTCCAAAGGTAATTGCCTTAGTTTGGGTTTGGCTTATAGGTTGTTACGTCATCGCTTCATTGAGCCTGAGAGATGAAGGAAGTTAGATCTGCCTCCAAATAGCTTCTGAACATGTGCTGATTTTGGTGCTAGACATTCCTGCATGCAGAACTGACTGCTTTAGGAGATGGTGGAAATATTTAGGCTGAGGCTTGTGCAGCCCTCTGCCAGAAGAACACTGTAATTCCGTCCTGCATTGATCAAGATGGTCTCGAAAGTTATTCCATGCCAGGAAGTTCTTAACTTCCTTCCATAGGGGAAGCTATTGTCATCACTTGCAATTGGGCAGGGGGCTGCATGAATCCCTTCCCTGAGCCCACAACATGGCCACAGGAAGGAGGAGGGCACATTTCCAAAGTGAATATTCACTCAAAGGGTTGCCTGATTGCAACCTAGGCATGCTTAAAATTGCTGTAAAGAAGCAGGAGATGCATCACCCACAGCTTCTCCCAACTCCCTCCCCACAACATCCTTTTGTCCATTCCTCTCTCCCCATCCTGTGTGACAAAGATGAAGTCATGTCCACCATAGGGGGGGTGAATGTGTGTGTGTGTGTGTGTGTGAGAGAGAGAGAGAGAGGGGGGGGGTCGGAGGGAGGAAGGAGGGATAAGAGAGACAAAAGAACTTCAGGGGAAATGGGGAACAGCAGCTGTAACTGCTTCATCTCCCCATTTTTTTGCAGTTATCTTAACAAAACAGAGAAAATCTCTGGGTTGCCAACTTGTGATTTTTAAAATGCTTGGTTAGTAGGTAAAACCAAAGCCAAGTTTTGACGGTGTGTGTGTGTGTCAGAATCTGAGGGGGGGGGGTTGAGGCAGAGGCAGACCCGAGAGGATCTTGATGTATTTGCAGGTGGGCCTGGAGGGTCAGGGTGTGGGATCAAAAGAAGATATTTGCAAGCCCCAGATTCAGAATACCCTGGTTATTTAACAAAATACTTTTAACTGAACTCAAGACAAAAAAAGGGCAAAAATGGGTGGTTGGCTACCCTTTTTGATGAACAAGGGTATCTGCTTCCCCGCGTCCCCCCCCCCACAAACTCTGCCTGAGATGGAAGGGAGCGGAGAATTCTTTCATTACAACTCCCACTGTTGGGCCCAGCTTTCGGATCTTGAATTCCTAGAGGACTTTGTTTCTCTGCGGGGATTTCACTTTGCTTCCAAAGTTAAAGTGAAACTGTCAGATCAAAGAGAGTCTGCTGCCAAGTTTCTGTTATGCTAATGTATATATTATAATTTTGGGGCCTCTTCAGCTTTCCCATGAACCCCCAACCCGCTTACAGTGCCTATTGAACAGCCAAACACAAGAAAACCAACCGAACTGCAAACATCAGCACAATTTGACTTATCTTCCAGTTTCATTGCTCACAATATTTGCATGGGATTAAAATAACTTAGATTCTTTTCTTCCTTTGAGAAGTCTTTAGCTGCTTGTTTTGCGGTGTCTCAGGAATAAACACAGATTGCTGAAATGAAAATTTGCCTTAAAACATTGACACAGACTTAATTCCAGGCTTTCTGACCGTTATGTGAGGCCGAAAGGGCAAGCATAATACATCTTTCCTTTCGTGAGTCTGCGCCGCTTTGAAAACAGTGTTTGCTGGTAGGATTAATCTGTAGTATTGGAGGGGGGAGAGGGAGAGGCAGAGAGGCAGAGAGGTGGAGAAATGGGAAATGTAAACCTTAATAAGGAGCAGTGTGCTAAAATTGTGAAACTGAACAACTGTGCAAATAGCCAGACATTTTACTCATTACTTACATAGGCCAAAATTCTACCCTGTCCCCTTAACTGCATGCAGAGAGCAGGGTCTGAGTGAAACAGCAGCTGCAGAGGTCTGGAATAACTTGCCCCACCCTGCTGTCACCTTGCCCAGCGTATCACTGAAGTACCTCACATCCAAGGCCAGAATCCTATAGATCCCCCAGACTCCCCACACACTACTCTATTCATGCTTCTGTTGTGAAGCAGCCTGAGGCAAGGGCAGGCTGATGGAGGCTGGAAGGTAAGCTGATGAGGAGTTGGGTATCAGCGTCATATGGTAGGTTGTTAACTGTCTCAGACCAGGCTCTCTCTCTGTTAGGGGAGCAAGATTATGGCTTTATCTTTCTTTCAACCTGCTTCTCCATCACTGTACACAGGTTTCCTTCACAGACCCCAGGACTATCAGCACCCCATCCAGCTGTATAGCCTGGCAATCTCTTGGTGACACTGAACCTGTCCAAGATACTCTGGGTGTATATATGATGCTGTAGTTTATGAATTCATAAGAATGGTATAAAATTAGAAAATAGCCTTTACCCTCTTAAATGTCTGCAATGCCAGGTCTGAATGGAGTGTATTGCATTATAATAGGCCCCCTCCACAAGAATGCGCCTTTGCGCCTGGTTCCGCGATTATGCGCATTATCGCGGAGGCGCATTTACTCACAATCCCTCTGCACGGGAGGCGGCGAGAAGCGGCGAAGCGCATTAAAAGATGCCCAAAAAGCGCTTTCCAGGTAGTTAATGCGCATAATCGCTTGTTCACACAGCGAAAATGCGCTTTAACGGCCGGAGCAAAATAAAAGTCGCTATTTAACGCGCGTTCGAAAATGCGCATTATCGGGGAGATAACGCGCCTGTACGCCCGTTTTGCGCTCCGCTCGTGTGTAGGTAAAATTTATAATGAGCCTTCAAGGCTCATTAAACGCCCCGTGTGGAGGAGGCCTGGGTTTCTTTTAACAGAGAGTTCTACTGTTGGGGTACTACAACTTAGAAGTCTCTGTTCCATACCTACTGATGATATCAAGACAGCAGAACCCCACATACTGAGAAAACCTTAGCCTAATATATAATACAAGGGAAAGAAATAAAACGTTCTGCATGGGTAAAAAAAAATGGAACAAAAGAGAACATAAAACACAGAGTCTTACAATGAGAATATAGTGATGTAGGACACAAGCCATGTCAAAAGGAAGCTGGGTCTGAATTATCAAAGATAAAATAAATGCGGGTTTTTTGCCTGCATGTTCAAGTCTCTGTATTTTTGCACAAACCCTCAAAACACACTTTAATGTCAGCTTTTTATAAATTTGGCACATTTTCAAGCACCAGTTTATTCCGTCCCATCTTGACATCAGTTTGTTAATTTAGGGCTACTGTCAGAATGTTCATATACCTCTTTGTACATATTTTACCCTAATGCATGTGTTTTTGTACCCAATTTCCCCTAATATATGTTTTTGGTATTCACTTTCCCCTAATGCATGCATTTTATATACAATTTCCCTAATGTACACATATTTGTCCGCAATTTTCTCTAATGTATTAGTTTTCATACGCATTTTTTTGATCAGAGAAATGCATTGCAAAATTTGGAGCAGAGTGAAAACCAAAGAATAATTGAGATCCACCTTGCATATTAGTTTGGGGAGTGCAAATTAGGTGAGATCATATTAAAATGTGAACCAAATGAATTTCTACCCCAACAAGAAACAGACCCTAGGCCCAGGCTATGCAGCTAGCAGTAGATGATTCTCAGTTGTTAGGTTCACAAGAGGCATGGAGAAGGTCTTACTCCAGTCATGTGAGTAAGGGTTGCCATTCGTTCCTATTGGGTTATTGGTGAGTCCTCTCAGTATATGCACATACCCCCATCTGACATAATGATGAACATTCTCTCATCTCTATCCAGCATTCTGCAGCTAAAATCATTCACTCCTCTTGTTGCTCTGATCACATGACATCAGTCCTTAACTTTGCCTTGCCTTCTTGCCAACTTGCTGTCCACTCTCAGATCCAGCACAATCTCCTTGTCCTTTCCTTCAAAGCCTTTCGTGGCTTTGTCCCCTGCTTATCTCTTTGCTTTTATATCCCTATACATCCCAAACTGTAACCTTCACTCCTGTAGCTCCACCACATTCAGCCATCTGCTCCCTCAAATGCCCCTTATTCTTTGGGCCACATCCTAGAATACTCCATGAGCCCCCAATAAGGCAGGCACTTACTAAGGAGAGGGCCTTCTCAGTAGTGGCAACCTGGTTGTGAGCACCCCAATCCAGCCCGCACAACCTATTTGGGTTTCTCCAAGGGGTGAGGCTGAGGCTCCATGCCACCCCCTTTCAGGGCATTCCTCTACTGTTATCTCCAACCTCAGATCAGAGATAGCAGCAGAATGATGAGGGGCAGCAGGCATTGGGACTCAACCACACTGGGGAAAGCGGCCACTTTCCCCATGCCTGGGCGAGTGCCAGTGCCTCTCATCAACACCTTCATTGCAGGAAGGAGGCGGGATGGGGCCAGGCTGTTCCATTGGATAGGGAGTAGTCTAGCTCAGGTTTGCTGCAAGCGGGGCTTCCCTACCCAGGAAAGCCCACACACAGTGAAGCCTGGTCCCTGGGCCAAATGCTAGGTGGAAGATCCGCCTGGAGCTTGAGCTAAGAAGCATATAATGTCAGGTGGGTGTGGCTGCAACGAGTGATGTCAGGGGCATGGCCATACTCACCTGACATCATACGGCCATGGAGGGCTGGGTAGGGGGAGCCAGCCCCCTCCCCCACAAAACTAGTTCTGCTTCCCTGCTTTCGACCTTCCACTTTCATCCCCTTCCTCAGTTGTTTCTCATCTTTAATTCTAGATTGTAAGCCACTAGGGCAGGGGTCCTCAATGCAGTACCCATTGGCGCTCTTGTGCCCACAGGGGCCTCCAGTGGCGTCCATGAAGCTATCCCCCTAAAAAAAATTTTTTTTAAAGAAAAACCTTGGGAAATGTCTGACCAGTCTTCATGCTCTCTCTTTCTTCCTCCTCCTAGCCTCTAGCCTTGCTCTTTCACTTCCCTCCACACACCGCTTTAGCTCACCTTTGATTAGCCAGGCCCCCACAGCTGCCATTATGTGACTAGCCACATCATCCATGGGAGCTATTTTATGATGGTGCCCACAGCAGTTTTTCAAATTCACAAATGTGCTCACGGGACCAAAAAGGTTGGGGACCCATGCCCTAGGTGCAGAGGCCTGTCCTTTTGTACTCTCTAAAGGGCTAAGCATATTGATTGTTCTATGTAAATAAATACATAATAACAGCAACAACAATGACCCTAATAATTTTGCTACTAACTAATATTTTCCGAGTTTGAGGGATCTTTTACCTCAAAATGCTGATCACTTCCCTGCAAGCTTGTGCAAAATAGTTCATATCTAGAATGGGAAGAAATTAAGTTGCTCCCTGGGAAGAGAAGTGCTGACTGTGTCAAGCTGTGGCCACAGTAACGCCTCTTCTGATTAAATGTATGAAAAACATCTTGATCTCACGCAGGCATTATGATAAACAAAGGGAGTGTGTTTGCATTCCTCCCCACTAGATTGGAACTTGCAATATTTCTCGTACTCTGGCCAGGTTGGCTGCGTGCAGCAAGAACCCGAGCGAGTTGAAAGCAGACTGGACTTTCTATTGGAGTGGATTCTCATGATTATCCTTATGCTATGACAGCCCATCCTGTGTTGTTAAAGGTCATTATCCAGCAGCCATGTGGGACTGGTGGATGCTACTTCCCACACTAATGTTACTCTTCCCTGCGGCCATAAGAAGTAACTTTGTCATCTTCCTGTTCATATGCCGTTCCTGGATGAAGGCGTTATTACTAGTGGGGTGTGGCACGCAAAGCCGGCTCCCATCCTGCAATGGGAATGCAAGAATCTGCCTGTATTTTAATCTTTGTCCCCCTCCCTGTCTCTTTCATTCTATGCATTTGCATTGTGTTATTTTCTTTTTTAGAAACATTTGGATGTGAAAACGGCTTTTTAAAAACAACAACAGTATTTAGTGTTGCAACTGAATGGGAATTTTGATGGATCCCTTGTAATAGATCCCTAGGGGTGATGGTATTCAGAATTAGCACATTGTATGGTGCTGAAGGTGTGAGTGAGAGACAGACCTATGTGGCTGTCAGATATCAGTGAGTAATGCAATACCTTCCAACCACAGAGTAGCCCATGATGTGGCCAAGTATCCTTGTTACAGCAGCCCCTTTTCTTCTTCTTTTTTTAAATGCACACCTAGTTAGAGTCAGTTGACTGCAAGTTATTCACTGGGGAACACAGCAGAATAAATTTGCAAATTATGTTAATCATAAGTATCTTATGTATACAGATGAGCTAGACAGCTGATTTGCTTACTTCAGTTTCTTGGTATTAACATAATTAGTGCACCATTTCTTCAGGATGTGGCAAGTGTCAAACTGCATGTTATTCTGCAAACATCCTATTCTGAAATAGTTCTGATTAAATATAAACGATCAGTTGTTGTATGAAAGTTAAAGAATGAACTTAATTTGGGGTCCATGCTCCCTTATTCCTTCATTGGCCCTCACCTTATTGACTTGAGAAAGTGGGGGGGGGAACAGAGGAAGATACATATCTGTATCGATCAGAGTACAGCAAATGGAAGGAGGGAAGTTACGTAGTCTATTGGGGGAGAGCCAACAGCGAGTCTTCCTTCCCTGCTTCATCAACACTCCTCCTAGGCTCCCCCTTGGATCAGCATGCCCAAGCTTGTCTACACTGGGGCTAGGGGAAAGACTACATACAGCAAGATCCTTTTTCAAATGCTTAATTCCTTGATAACGTTCTACACACACAAATGTTATATATTTTGTGACATGGTGAGTAGTCTGTGGATGAGTCCGTGTGCTTGAGTTATTGGCTTTCCATTTTCCCCGTTCTTGTTTTGTGCTTGTGCCACATTACACTTATCTGGATTGCGGCCGATCGATAGCTGTGGTCTGGTATCATCTGTGTGGGCCTGACTTCTTCTTGAGTTAGAATTCCACCCCTGTCTCAAACTCAGGTACTGCTCATAAATAACCCACCCCTGTGTTGTATGATGGATGGTTTGGTATTCAAGAGCTGTGGCCATTCAGGGCTTTAAAGGTCATGAACAGCACTTTGAATTGTACCAGGAAACAAATTGGAAGCCAGTGCAGCTGTTTCAACAAGGGAGTCCCATGCTCCCTGTATGCAGCCCCTGCTAACAAAGCCAGTGATACTTACACAATAGTAAAGTGTTTAACATGGCAACCTGTATAAATCTGATATAGAAGAGCTTGTTTTAAAAAGAAAAGAAGAAAGGAATTGAACCAATATGTTGTTGTAACAGATAGCACTTTGGACTTGGAGACCCAGTTCCAAATCCCTGCTTAGCCATGAAGCTGATTGGGTGACCTTGGGCAAGTTGCAATCTCTCAGTCTAAACTAAAATAGTGTAATCTCAGGACTCCTTGCAAGAAGCATGGGATAAAATGGAATAACCCAGAATCAGCATACCTTATTTGGTACCTTAGTGTAATTACATCAGTGGAATCAAACCTTGTATAGAAAAAGTGATTATAGAAAAACACAAATTACCACTTGTGGATCAGCATCATATGTTCAATAGGACTACACTCCGTATCAAGTATATTATGGGGAGGGAATACATTTCAGATCACTAAATCCAGGGATATGTGTCTGCATGTGTCAAAGGGAGCACAGAAAAAGTGCAGTGTGGGGTTTTGAGTGCAGAATTCAGATTCCCAATAAACGTGGCTTTCATTTTTTAAAAAACAAGATGGTTTCTAGCTCTTTTGGGCAGCGATATACTAGAGGTATGTGTTCAACATCTAAAGTGTTTTATTGGTGTTTTATTGGTGTTTTAATGATGTACTGGTTTTATCTGCTTTTAATCAGTTTTTGTATTTTGTGTTTGGTGTTGTTCCCCGCCTCGATCCGTTGGGAGAGGCGGGTGATAAATAAATATATTATTATTATTATTATTATTATTATTATTATTGAAATACCACAGAGGTGACTGAATAAGGCATGTAGTGGCTGAGGGTAGGGCTTCAATACCCTAAGCTTTTCCCCTTGAATATCCAAGCAAAATAATAGGAAAACATTGAAGGATTGCTTTTCTTAGAACACAATTTGGATTGCATGGGCAGAGTATTCTAATTTTATAATTTAATGCACACAGAGATTGTCAACTAGTGAACTAATCCAAGAAGGCATATAGCACATCAAACTTTTGTTTGGCAATACTTTAGTCCACAGGGTGGACAAGGAGCAGTTGCAAGATTGCTATAATGAACCAGTAAATTATCACCATCTCTCTCCAGCAAAGTTATAAATCTTTGCATCTCAGCAACGTGATGGCAACACCTTTCATGTTCTGCATCATGTGAATTGCACCTGAGTTGCATGGCTGTGTTAAAGACATGTAGATGTAAATCTTTTTTAATGTCAGTGTGGGATGTGTCTTCCTGCCTGCCCAAACCTGCTGAACTGTGTTTTCAGTGTGTGTGTGTGTGTGTGTGTGTCGGAGAGAAGAGTTCAGACAAAGGGCTATTTAACCAGCTTGAAATACTCATCAATTGAAAGTTGGGGCAGAGTGTGGGGGTGAGAAAAACCAAATCATGTTTTCTGTTTTGGTCTGTTTTCATGCATTTCTGCATGGCTGGCTATTGGCCTCACTGCCCCAGCCTGCCTGCCGGTTTTGGTTTCCCGTAACTGGTATGATGAGGCTAGAGCCTCTTGTTGTCAATCCCTTTGCTGCTCACCAGTGTTTCTGGGGCTGTGCTTTGAAACAGGAGACATGTTTCGGTGATGAGTGATAAGCTGATGTGCTGATGGCTGTCCTGTTATCACAAAAGGTCACCCAAAGCAACAACCATTGAAACAAAGCCTTACCGCCACTTCCCTTTGCACATTTTGGAATTTCAATCCTGGAAAACAGTTTATTCCCATGGCAAAGTCCCAAGAGGGTGGTGTGTGTGTGTGTGTGTGTGTGTGCGTGCGTGCGTGTGTGTGTAGAAAGGCCTGATGTTTTTCCCATTTTCTCACTTTCGCATGTGCAGATAGACATACAAAAGTCCTGTCTGCATTATGTTTTATGCCCCTTTAAGGTGTGCTGTATGATTTGAGGGCTGATGATGTGGATTTGTTTTCCCCCACTGTGCAAAACATACGTTGTGTTATGGCAGCATAACAGCGTAAATGTTATGCCACCTGTCTTCCTGTAAAGTACAGAAACAGAGATGCAGTTGGCAGCCTATTTAGCCTCCTGTCTAGCCCTAATCCCGCACTGCCGCTTTACAATTAGATGCTTACTCCTGTGCAAGCAGAGATATAGGCAAATGCTCCTTCCATTATGTTTAAACTGACAAACTGGTTTGCACAGTGCCTCTGAACTGGGATATCAAACCTTTTGCAATCCTCGTTTGGAGGCATTGGGCAAAACACATTTATTAGTTCAGATGTCATGGCAAACTGGTATCTGAGAAGCAGAAGTAACTGATTAAAACAGAGTCTGCAAAAGAAGGAGCATGCAAATGCAATGTTCATTCATATAGCACAGGGCTGCACATCTTCAAGGGTGCATTATGCTCCCCCTGCCATTGCTGTCAAATCTCCCCCCACCCACCACTACCAATCAGCATCGTTGCTTCCATGTTGCTAAGCTTTCTTCTTGCCCTCCTCCCTGGCAACCCTATACAACCGGTATTGTGACTTCCATGTCAGCATTATGGGTGAGAAAACAATGCTGACCATTGGATTTAGCTTCATCCTCCTTCTGGCTGGGTTGAACGCTCCTAGTGCATAATCTTGAAAATGGGCACACAGAATGGGGCGGCAGCATGCGATAGAACTACAACTAGAATCCTGTCTCCTCGTTGCCCGCACTACTTTTATGTATTGTATACAGTATTACAATATTACTTTTAGAACTGTATCACACATGTTTCCTGCCCTTCCACAAAAGAGCTCAGAACAGTATGTAGGCATTATATTATTTTAGTTTCACAACAACCCAGTGACTTAGGTTAAGTTGAGAGAGGCACTCAATGCGAATATAAGGCTTTACCACGATTAGCTGTCTGAACTCTGGTGAATACGCCAAATTTACAATGTAACTATTAATTTCCTGCGCTAGGCCCTTTATCCATAGTTGCATATAAGGATATTAGTAAGACCTGCTTGTTATCCTGCAAGCAGAAAGGCTTGAGGAAACTTAACTATTTTTTGCTTGGTGCAGATATAGTATTTAACCATGATTTGCTTCAGACTATGAATTTCACAACCTGGCTTGTGACCATTTGTTAGTCATGATTTAAGTATTCAGATGCAGTGTTTAAATTATGGTTACAGAAAATGAATCATGGTTAAGGATTATGTCTGCACAGAGTCAGTGTCACCCAGTTTTGTAGTTGGGCGTGGATTTGAACCCAGGATTTCCCAGATGTAGTCAAATATTCTGTCCGCTATACTGCCACAATGCAAGGTGTCAAACAGAAATAGTGCTTTGAGCTCCTGTCTCTTCCCATCCTGCTGCTTCCAGACTGTTTTGTCTGTACCAGACTAACTCCAGCTCATTTACAGGTCTTGTCCCATCTCTTCCTCTGCTTTGGAAGTAATCAGTAGGAATGTCTAAAAATAAAGGTTGATCCAAAGTTAAAGGAAGTGTGGTGTGTAGTTTGTCATGAATGTGGCTGCACATGTACCTTCCTGTCCTGTATATTGTTGTCAGGGGTCCACAAATTATGTCTAAACTTAGTAGCCAAGAATTATTTCTACTAGCCAGCAAAAAATATAGTGAAAAATGCCTCTGAACACATGTATAATGGCTATCCCTTTCCACCCAGCAAGTGGCAGTTTGTCCCTTCAACAGAATTAAGGGCAATATTCATTCATTCATTCAATTTATGGGTCCCTCTATGGCCAAAGTTCTCAGGGCGATGTACGTAATAGAAACACATACAATAATAGCACAGATGACATTGTGCCTTGTAAGCCTGAATCCCCTGCAGATCTCTTTCTGAAAATTAAACATTGCCCTCATTTCCCTGGCAAGCCCCAGCATAGCACAGCAGGCATCTGTTTTCAAAACCAGGTTTAAGAAGCTAGGAGACACCGTCTTTCCCTCTCTATCAAAGAAATCCACTTCAGATTATTCTTACTTCCCTGCAGCAGCTCCCTTTCACAACCCAAACAACAGGAATTGGTGTTTCTCTCCCTGCCCCCCCTTTCCAGTGTGGAAAGGGGGAGTGAGAGAGAGATGCCAAATTCCAAGTGAGGCTAAGGAATGGAAGAAGGCTGAAGAGGGACACACAGAAATAAGTCCCATTGAACCATTTCTACTTAGAAATAAGTCCCATTGAACCATTCCCCATCCAGAGTCAGTCCGTTTCTAAAACAAACCTTCCTGTTGTTAACCTGATATTGGAATGAAATGGCAGGAGCTTGTTGACTGGGAAAGTATTTGGAAGAAATATATTATTAGGATAAAGAGTAGTAGCTGGGGGGGGGGGTGCTGCAGATGGTCTTAGGAGCAGCTGCTGCTGAGTTCCAGGAGATTGTCCTGGGGAAGGGGAGTCAAAGAAGACTGGGGAGGGGGAAAGAGGGCAGCTTTACACACACATAGACAGAGAGAGATAAACTGAAAACAATAATACTGAGCAACATCGGAGAGGGGGAGGGGTGCAGTTCCCCCCCCCCCCCCAGTATTCCTAGATAGGAGATGAAAGAACAGACTCTCTCCC
Source organism: Anniella stebbinsi (assembly GCA_029215795.1). NCBI lineage: Eukaryota > Metazoa > Chordata > Lepidosauria > Squamata > Anniellidae > Anniella > Anniella stebbinsi. The sequence continues at coordinate 98,969,892 of JARDYH010000003.1, forward strand.
AAGATCTACTTCAGGCCTTTCAAGCAGCCTGATTTTTGCTGTTGTCATGCAACCTCCCTCCCTGAGCATTCTTGCTTTCTAAGATCAGAGGCTTTCTCACCCCTGTCCTGTTGGGGAAGTGAGTTTGATGTTGAAGGCTTATTATTATTAACAACTTATTTCCTAACCTCTTTCTTTCAGTATCCATAATGGAGTAATAGCAGTGTTCCAACGAAAAGGGCTTGCAGAACATGAGCTTTACAGTCTCAATGAAGGAGTCAGGTGAGTATAATAATCAGAGATGACATACCTGTTCCAAGACATATTCATTACTGGAGGTTCTTGTTTCATAAGTGCTCTCTACGTTTTAGTATTTTATTGATTTATAGACTCCGATGTTTTGGACTTCAGCTCCCATCAGTACCCAGCCAACATGGCCAGTGGTGAGGAATTCTGGGAGTTTTTATTCAAAACCTCCAGAGGGCAATGCGGTTGGAGATTCATCCAGTGCCATTAGTATAAATGGCAGCATACAGAGCAGCATAAGCCAGAAGTGAACACAGCCCCCACTGCCGTCAAGGAATTAACTTAGGCGACACAATAGCTGGTAAAAACTCCCATTTGCACATGATTGGGCTTCATTTCACAGTGGTTGCCTTTGCAAGGGCTGATCATGTTTGTCTGTATTGCATGAATCTTTAACATGCCAGCACTACTATGGTGTTGAGAATTAACTCACCACCACCAGGTGAACATTGGGAACGTGAAATAAGGATATAAGAAGTTCACAATGTGATGCACTGAGTCCTTGTAAATATTATTGTCAGACTGGGTTACATTCACCATGGGGAGAAATCTCCATGGCAACTGCAAGGTGTGTTCTGGCCTTCAAGGTCACAGGGTGTCCCGCAAGGTTGCTCTTTCTGGGTCAATTGTTCTGACATCAGGTTAATAGTATGTTGTACTCAGGTTAAAAAAGAACAATTGTTTTGACATCAAGTTAACAATACGTTGTACTCCAGTTAAGAAAAAGAAAAAAGAAAGAACAATGAACAATGAACAGCTGAAATGAACTTACACCTTTATTTGAAGTAACAATATTGTCCGCAACAGGGGGGACTTTTTGCAAAGCACTTGTGTTTGTAAAATGTCTGGAACGGTTTTGGAAAGTTGCTTGTAGTTTGTATGGCCATATTTTCCTTTGTATTATCTTCACCGTTTGGGTGAATCATAAAGCTTGGGGGCATTTAAGTGAAGGGATGTAGATGGTTTGAGCTGAGATCCAGCACAGATAAAGCAGGTAACCAGGAATTCCATGCAGGCAAGCGAGTGGACAGCTGGAGGATGGGGTGGAGTTCTTCACCTCTTCTCTTGCAGCCTGCTGTGCTTTTAGGCTGGGTGTAGAAGAGGCTACTTTGCCTCCCTTCTCACCCACTGTAGAAACCAAGTGGACTGCCAGAGAAGGCACAGACACTCCATTACTCCTCCACCTGTCTGCTATGTTTTCATGCTGTCCAGGGAGGCTAAGCCCCCTCCTGGGCATCCATCATCAACAGCAAGGGAGCCGGAAGAGGAGGAAAGGAGCATTCCTTCCATAGAATCATAGAATAGTAGAGTTGGTTTTGCAAAGCATCCCTGACAGATGGCTGTCCAGCTGCCTCTTGAAGGCCTCTGATGTGGGAGAGCCCACCACCTCCCTAGGTCATTGGTTCCATTGTCGTATTGCCCTGTCAGGACGTTTTTCCTGATGTCCAGCCATCATCTGCCAGTCTGCTGTGTTTCTATGTTTGAGGCAGAGCAGGTGAACCTCCCACATGTGTAGCACAGAAACACAGCAGGTTGGCAGCAGAGGGACAGAGTGCTCTGTTTCTCTTCTGCACCTTGCTGCAATTCTGCACCAAATGTGCAGGAAGCAAAGGTCCCTCCTGCATATCTGGAATAGAGACACAGCAGGCTGGGGAAGGAGCCATGGATCTACCTCCTCTGCCCATCTGTTGCATTTCTAGCCTGCAACATGTCTCAATAGTCTGCTTTTTACACATAAGAGAGGCTGGCAGAGAAGGGAATGAGCTCTCTCTCTCTGTCCTCCACCAGCCCCACTTATAAAAAAAAAATAGACCGATAAAATGTTTTGCAGGCTAGTAACCTTGGGCTACTTTTACAAGGCTTGGAGCAAAAGGGAAGGAAGAAAAGGAGCACGGGAATTTCTGCTGTGAACAAACTCTTCATGGCTGGTAGATAGAACTCTGAGGCCAGTAGTCCTGCTGTTGATGGGGTCAGAAACTGTGATGTCTTCCCAAGGACTAGCTGGAATTGTTCATTTTGCTGGACTAGATTTCCACTATATTTGATGGTAAAATCTGTTCCATCCTGCACTGTTTATGCTGAAGAGGATTCCCACATGTAGGGGCTGAAACCGTGAGAGACCCAATTGTCCCCCTTCATTTTCGTCTCCTTTCAAATTTAAATTGAATGGAGAGAGTTGGCACCATGTACACCTTAAAGTTGGTAATTCCACATACAGGGAGAATGGTTGAGTCACTTAAAGGACCGAGGGGTGGTAACGTTGGAGGAGCAGGGCTCAAGCTGAGGCTATAATGAGAAACAAGGGCCAAGATAGAAGGTGGGGCAAGTCAGGACGAGGAATTCTTTGCCTTGAACGGATGCAGAAAAGGTTGGGGGCCAGTGGGGATCTGAGGAAGAGCATCACATCTTTAGTCCAACAAGAGAGATGAAGGATTTTGGCCACAGTTTTAGGCCTAATCCACACTAAGCAGGATATAGCATTATGAAAGCGGTATATAAGAAGCAGGAGCCACACTACTGCTTTATAGTGGTACTGAAGTTCACCGTCAGCTCTTGGGGCTCATGATGGATACCATATACGGCTTTCATACCGCTTCCATAGTGCGATATCCTGCTTGGTGTGGCTCCTGCCTCTTATATACTGCTTTTATACCACTTTCATAGTGCTATATCCTGCTTGGTGTGGATTAGGCCATAGACAGAGATGAGAGTAAACCAAAGGAAGTTTGCCGAGGAAGACCAGAGAGAAGAAGGTTGCAGTACTCAAGGTATGAGATAACCAGAGCATGAACTAGAGCTTTAGCCAAGGGGACAGAACAAAGCAGATGGGATTTTGCAAAGTTTGATAGGGTGAAGTGAATCAGCTAAGCAAATGATTGAGGATAAGAGAGGATACTGACAGAGAGGATATTCAAAGACTCAGCCCAGGTTGCATGCTAGTTCAGTAGGGGGAATGGAGAGAGATTTAGGAGCAGAAGGCTTGCGAGGAAAGAGTAGTACTTAATTCCTGGATATGATGAGACCTCCAAGGCTGCCTCTACAAGAAGCATTTAAAGCTCTTTCAAGGCGCATTAAAAAAATTACCTCTACAAGAACGGAACGCAAATTGGGCGTAGAGGCGCTTTAAACATCCGATTATGCGCATTATCGAATGTGCGTTAAATAGCGAGTTTTATTTTGCTCTGGCCATTAAAGCACATTTTGACTATGTGAACAAGCGATTCTCCACATTAACTACTTGTAAAGCGCATTTGAAACAACCGGTAAGGTCACCCATTGAGTGCTCAATTACCTTCTGCGTACAAGCATTTATGATAAAACGCTTCAGCGAATATGCGCATAATCAGCTAACGAGGCATCAAACGGAATCCATCTAGAGGGAGCCCAAGTGGATACATGAGACAGGCAGCTGGAGATATGTGGTAAAGAGGTATAGATGGGTGCCATTGGAATATAGGTAGTACTGAAAGCATGGCATTTCGTAGGGTCATCCAAGGAGAGCATACATAGGGAGAGGAGTAGGAGTGCAGGACAGAACCCTGAGAGCCCAGCAGAAAGAAGGCCAACAGAGTAGGAGTTCACCCTAATGGGAATGTCGGAAGAACGATCTGACAGATGAAAGGACAAGCTATCAGAATTGTGAAAACTAAAGAAATGGAGGAAGCCAAATACAAGCGGCTGACCTGCAAAGTCAAAGGCAGCAGGCAGGTCAAGGGGGACAAGGATAGAGACCAAGAAAAGACCATTGGGTTGGCAATGAGAAGATCCTCTGTGATCTTAGCAAGGGCATTTTCAGTGCAATAGGGAGAGTGGAAGCTAGATTGCAGGGAGTCAAGCATGGAGGTGAAAGAGAGACTCAATTGGGAGTGGACAGCCTGCTTAAAAACTGAGGAAGACAAGAAGGGAGAGGAAATTCTGACAAAGCAGGATGTCAATGACTCAAGCTTTGGGGTATTTTTAGCTGCTTCCAGATGCTGGTTTACAGACAACATGCATCCCAGAGTTATTTTGCTAACCGCTGCTATGTTCCTTGCCTAATAGAAAGGCACGCTTGCCTCTTTCATAAAAGTTCAGTTTTTCACTCTGAGTCATTTGTATATGGCAGTTCCTGAAACTCTTTCCCTGAGATACATTTGTTTTTATTCTTTTTTCTGGTTTACAGTTGGAGACACACTACAGTCTTACACCCCAAAAGGTTTGCTTTAAGGCTCTACCTTACATATCCAGAGGGCCAAATTAGATGTGACATGGGAGACCAGGATAAGGATCTTCCAGAGATTTTTGTCTGTTTTACTAAAGTAACCATGGGAAGCTGATAATTTGGTTTGGGGAAGTGAACATAGGAAGCTGCCTCACACCAAGTCAAAGCATTGATCCATCTAGCCCAGTATTGTCAACACTGACTGGCAGCAGCTCTCCAGGGTTTCAGGCAGGATTTGTTCCGAGCCATACCTGGAGATGCCGGGGATTGAACCTGGGACCTTCCTCATGCAAAGCAGTAGAGCTATGTACGGATCTGGATCCCAAACCCAGAGTGGATCAGGCCAATCCAGTCTGATCTGGGCCCGATCCAAACCAGACTGGAGTGGGGCCAGATTGGATCCACGATTCGGGGCCAGATCGGATCCGCTCCGGGTCCATGCAGAGCCCTCTCCCCAATCGCCCTCCTTACCTGCAGCCTCCTCCATTGGTTAGAGTGCCACATTTGCCGGTCGAGCCTGGTGATGTCATCACCCGGCGCAAGCGGGAAAGCGGCCGGCCGACATCAAGGAGGCCGCCTGTCACAGAGGATGACGCGGAGGAGGCTGCAGGTAAGGAGGGCGATTGCAGGGAGGGAGGGAGCGGGGAGAGCGGGAGGGAAGGTTCTGCACGGACCCGGAGCAGATCCGGATCCAGATCCGAGGCGGATCGGATCGGGCCCAATCTGGACCTCCCAGATTGGGATCCAGATCGGATCAGGGGGTCCGTGCACAGCCCTACAAAGCAGGTACTCTTCCACTGAGAGTTGCCCTGCCTCATTCTCAGAATTTCCCATGGTGCCCAAATAACATTGTAGCCTTCCCATGATTTTCCACCACTTATTCCATCTCATTGTTTACCACAAGACAAAATCTGTTGAAGAAGAGACAGATTTGCTGTGCCATGACTTTTAGGAGCTGTTCACCTGGAAGCACCCATCTCTGGATGGGGACTGAATTGGCAGTGATCAAGCAGAAGAGATATCTTGGGATCGTGGTGGGTAAACAACATCTTAATATGTGGCAACTATGAAAAAGGCAATTTCCATGCTGGGATTATTAGGAAAGTGATTGAATAATAAGGCTGCCAGTAACACAATGGCTTCTTATAAATCTATAATGCAGACATGTTAGAATAGAATGACCAGAACTGTCCATAGTATACCAAAATATATATATATATCTCCTTTCCCAAGCATGGTGCCTTCCAAATGTTTCGGACCACAAACCCCCAAATTTCTGACCATTGGCCATACTGGCTGGGGCTGATGAAAGTTGTAGTCCAAACATCTGGAGAACATCAGGTTGGGGAAGGCTGATATATATTGCAAAGCTAGAAAACATGTTTTTTTTGGGGGGGGGGTCGTTTTTAAAGCAGTTAAAATTATTGTGGGCTAATTTCCCAGAAGCATCTGACTGGCCGCAGCTGAAAACAAAACATTGGACTGGATGGATTCTTACTCTGATCCAGAAGAGTTTTTCTTGTGTCCTGCCTCTTCTGCCATATAACCTAATCCTGAGGTCCTTTTCTTGGTCACACCAAAGTGTTATAGAATGTTGATTCTTCTGTATTTACATTTTATTTTACAGATTGCTATTATCAGTAAAGGCATTGCGTAAGATCATGCAGTCACACCTTCGGATATGCAGTGTGTCTATAGTATAATAACAACGAAGAGTATTGTGACACCTTAAAGACTAGCACATTTACTGTGGCATGGGCCTACTTCATTAACGTAAATTTCAGTACATTACAATCTGATGGTTACATGGATTTTTTTTTCCAAAAAATTCTCTTTGAAACAGGCAGCTGCTGAAAACTGAGCTGGGATCCTTTTTTACTGAATATTTACAGGTTTGCTCTTTTGTTGTGATTAACCTTTTACTTGATGTTGCATTGTTAACTGAAGCTCCATCTTTAATAATAATAATAATAATAATAATAATAATAATAATAATTTCTTACCCGCCTCTCCTTCTGGATTGAGGCAGGGAACAACAATAAATATAAATACAAAGACCTAAGGAAATCCTAAGGAAATTTAAGTACAAAAACTTTACATACTAGGTTGTTTAAACTTCCACACTGGACCTTGTCTTAAGATGTTTCACTCTTTTGTCTTAAGACAACTTAAGATGTTATCAGAAAGGATACTGGAGGACCTTATTTGGATTATATAGACATCATGGTCCAATGACTAGTTCTCACTGAGGTGGTCAACTTGTGCCTGAACTGTACCACTTCAGACAGCACGTCAGAGCTCGCATGAATGAATGCTACTTCATATCCCCCCCAAAAAATGTCTTCCACAGAGTAAACTAGCGATAGTCAAGTAAATATGTGATTGCATGGCAGAGGAGTTGTAAAAGCAACCAAGGCTGCAATTCTATACATACATACCTGGGAGAGAGTTCCATTGAGCTTAAACAGACTTCTGAGTAGAAATGCATAGGATTGTGCTAGAATTCTGTTTTCTTTCATCCATTCAGTATCCTGTGCTGTCACTGTGCTAGCGTAAATCAATGTTAGTGCAACGTCATTAGCCCTTGCTAGGCAAAGAAGAAAAGTGGGCTGAATAAGGTGACAAAGCACACCACTGAAAAGTCACTGGTTTTCCCTTTTGCCTACAGTGCGCTAATAGCGTCACAACATAATTAGTGCTAGTGCTGTGGCAGCTTTGGATATAGCCCATGTATTGAAGATATTGGAAAGCTAGGGAAAAATATTTAGGGGAACGTTAAATGTGCCAGACAGAAAATGTGCATCAAATGAATTCAACCTACCTATTTTTTTTTTTTTCATATTCAATCATCATAACGTGAAGAATATGTAATTTAGTTCATTTCTTCCAGAGGTATAGCAAAAATGTGCCTAAATATGTTAGGAAGAATAAATCTGTTTGAAAGTTGTTATTTATGGCCATTGTCATAAAATGTACATTATATTTGAAAATAATGATGTTTTGAAGCATCCGCCTAACCCTGCCTCTAAACAGAGCTTTCACATCACCGCTGAACTTCCCTTGCAATCCAGACTGATGAAGGAGGGTGTTACGGCACACTCTCCGGTAATGTGGGGCAACAATGAGGCCCCATGTAAGTTGAATGCACACCCCAAGATCCTCTGCCAGCATGCTGGGGTTGCTTGGCAGAGTCCACCATCTGACTGCCTCCCTACCCACCAACTCTATTCCCTAGCTGCATGCTCTACAGGACATAAGATCTACCCTGTCTAAGCCTAGTCTCTCTGCATATTGACTGTTTTGAGGCGTAATCACCTTGCCTTCATAATGTCATAAAATGTTACGATGGGAAATTCCATCCAATGCAGTTAATTATCCACATAGCCCAAGAACTAAACTGGAAGCTATGAGCAACCTTCTTCTAATGAGCTGCCTTTAAAAAAAAGAGTCACAGAGAGAGAGAGTCCCTCGTGGTAGAAATGCAAAAGTAATAATCAAGATTACAGGGTAAGAGAAATGAAAAGTTTTTTTATTCTGTGTTGACAGAACCAGCTGCTTACGAAAGGCATGGTGATCCTGAGGGACAAGATTCGGTTTTATGAAGGTAATCGAGACATCTATTATGCCCGCTGAGCCTCGTTCAAAAGCACATCAAAATCAAAACTCTTTCTTCAACTGGCTCCAGCTTAGAACCCCATAATAACAGCCTGCTTAATCTCAGCAGTCATCTAATGTTGCTGCCTGCTGAACAAGGAAATGAAATGTGCCTGGCACATCTGCAGCCTCCAGAGTGGCCGTTTACCTTTACCTCAAATTATAAACCACTTTATGATTAAATAGCCATATGGACGTTCGTGAAAAACTGCGGAAGCCAACTTCCTAAAAGTGTTATTTCACTTAGACCCCCTCTAGATGGATTCCGTTTGATGCCTGTTCCTCCGATTATGCGCATCTTCTCGGAAGCGCTTTATCATAAATGCTTGTATGCAGGAGGTAATTGAGTACTCAACTGGTGACCTTACCAGTTGTTTCAAATGCGCTTTACAAGTAGTTAATGCGGAGAATCGCTTGTTCACATAGTCAAAATGCGCTTTAATGGCCAGAGCAAAATAAAACTCGCTATTTAACGCGCATTCGATAATGCGCATAATCGGAGAGAAAACGGGCCTCTACGCCCGATTTGCGCTCCGTTCTTGTAGAGGTAAATTTTTAATGCGCCTTGAAAGAGCTTTAAATGCCTCTTGTAGAGGCAGCCTTAGACTCTCCTCTTCTTCCCTAGAGCTCGCATGGCAGTCTCCCATCCAGGCAGTGCTCATGGCCAGTTTGGCTTACTTTCTGTAGTGGAACTGCATAATGCGCTTTGAGACTCTTAGCTGGGACCTTAAGGAAGGGAGTCTCAACCTTTGAATTAGTGAGCCTCCCCAAATTAGAAGACAAAACACCCCTTCCCTCTAGGGAAGGGGGAGGCAACGTCTAATCCGTAGGCAGCAACACACTCGCAAGACTTGTCCTGGCATCTGCCAAGGTGCCTTACCCTTCTTAAACAAAGAATAATAACAACGTATTTTCTTACCAGCAGCTGGGATTACTGTGAAATAGGTTTCTGTTGGTGCTGAAAACTGTGGGTTCAAATTGCCAAATGTGCCCGCAGCACCAAAAAGGTGGCCTACGCCTGCTCTAGGCTCTATATACCTGTGGAAACATGCTTGTGCATATGTGGATTCCTAGCCAGGTGACGAAGTGGTTATTGTACACAATTGTCCAGTTTGATCCTAGAATTGAGGCTACACACACACACACGCATCCTTAAAAAAAAAAAAAGTTGGAATCCTGCTGATCAGTTGCATTTCAACTTTCTTTAAAATGGGTACACACAAACAGTCTCAGCTGCTGGGTGCACATTCTGTTGCATGGGCAAAGTGACCTGAGTTTCAGCAACCTGAACAAAACCAAACGGATTCCAGAGGCAAAGTTTGTCCTTGCTAAAGCTGAGTCACAATGTACACAACGTTGTGTGTACATTGTGTACATTGTGTGTACATTTGTGTGTCTCGCCTGCAATGAAGGGGTGGAGAACATGTGGCCCTCTGGATGCTGGTGGACCGCAACTTCCATTAGCTCTAGCCAGTATAGTCAATAGTGAGTGTTGATAGGAGTTGTAGTCCAACAATTTTGGGAGGTCTACATATCCCCCCTCCCTGCTGTAATGGTTTGAAGGGGATTCCCATATCTGCAACTACAAGTCTTCCCAGTGAATATTCACTACATATACCCAATTATGATCCCCCCATATACAAGATACGTTACGTACACTATGCGCATCTGTGTTTTAGCCAACTGTCTCTTTAAAATATATGCAAAGGGCTATCACAAAACAATCTCCTCCCATGCTTGTGCTTTAAAGAGAAAGGAGCTAAAACTATACACTTGCATATTTCAAATGTGGGATGGGATGCATGCATCTGGCAGCTGGTTTTCCCACCCAGATACAAAATACTTTTGTTCGCCACGTTCTTCAGTCTGTGCCTTTTGACTAAACTTTTTTATTTCAACTTTTAGGACAGAAACTGTTGGATACCTTGGCTGAAACGTGGGATTTCTTTTTCAGTGATGTCCTGCCCATGCTTCAGGCTATATTCTATCCTGTGCAGGTAAAATATAACTTTGTTACTTTAGGATCCAGAAAAACCAGAAGAAGCGATTCTGCTGGTTGATCAACGAATTGGCAGCCATCCCTGTGGGGCAAACTGACACTTACGTGGATGAGGAAGCACTCCAACAATGGGGAAAACTTTCAAAAGGAGGGATTCCCTGTGTAGGCATGTCCCTTTACATGGTGTGGCATTCCTGATGTCAATAGAAAATTATAGCTTTGACTTTCAAAATGTTCCACATTCTCTCTACGTAGCTGTGCGCTGTACCTCCAGCTACTGGCCAGAATCCAAAGTGTTGTGAAACATGTTCTGCATGCCCAAGGGATATTTGGATTTGTGGCCCCTAAAGAGTAGCTCTACCTATCACCATATCTCACCATATGACAAACCACATTTTAAACAGGAGTTTCAAAGTTTGTGATTTTAGAGAAAAAATGAGAACAAAAACAATATTCTAAGACAAGCAAATGAAATTCACTGCTGAGATTATTTGTATCTGTATATCTCTAATAAAATGCCTAAGCTGCCCAGATTCAGAACACCGTAATGGCAGAAACATTCATACAATTGGGCAGTTGTAGAATGTGATGCAAGAACTCTGCCTTGATCTACAGAACACCAAGTTCTAAAAATTCTTCAGTGTTCCTTCAGACAGGATTTTGCCCTTGATTCTCTTCTTGGTTTGAACTCCAAAACATCTCTGTTGTATTTACCATGCCACCACCACAACCCATGCAAAGCTACTGTTTAAAGTGCAATATCTTAAAACACACAGCTGAAAACAACAGTACCTAAACAACAAGAGCATAGAACAAACCCAACAATGAATAGTTCTGGCTCCTGTACTAAAATTAATTGTAAAATACCTTTTAAAAAGGCTTCATCAATTCCTAAATGTATGTGGACGGTCTGACCTCCTTGGAACGAAGCTCGTTAGGGAGCGTGCCATTATAGAAAAGTCCCTTTCCACCAGTTCTCCCAAATATGTATAGGAATTTTGTCCCCTGTCTTTTGAATCCAGTGAATCATGTGTTCCTTCACCTGTTCTGTTTCACATTTGAATTGTAACAATATATTAGATAAGAGATGTTTTATAAGTATTTTCTCAAGTTTTTTATTGTTCGAACTGTGTTTTAGGAAATGGTTGAAAGACAGTTGATTTGTAAAAATTCAAAGCAATAGGGTATTGGTTCCATTCAATTTTTCTTTAATTTCGTCATAAGAAAGAACTTTATTAACAAATATATCTTTATAACAGTAGTGCTCATTCCAAATTTTATATTTGATTGCTGTTCAGGTGAATTCTGGATTGTCTATCATGGGCCAATTCTGTTTTCTAATTAGAAACAATGATTTCCCTTAAACTATGTGATATAGTCTGATTCTGTATTTTGCAGTTTATCTCATAGAAAGATAAATATATTTTTCCTTTCTCTTTTTCTTTGTTTCCCCCTGCATAATATGGAGAGACCTTAAAAACCACTACAACCTAGGAGAACAAATATACAACCAATCAAGATCTAATTCTCTTAACTCTATTTTGCATACATTTTCACATTATGAAATATACACAATAGGAATAAGCCATTTTAAATCAACCTTATAAATTATGGAAGATAGATCAATTTTTCATACATTCCACAATCAATGCACGTATTCCCAGAATACTTAATATGGTAATTTCCCCACAATTATTTGGGTTTCATGAAAGTAAATATCTTCCCCCCCCCCCTCCATCAGAAACTCCGTTTTGTCTTGATTTCAGAGGAACCTTGTTTTCCACAGAGTTGAGAGTGATTTCAGTACTATGCCTGAAATAAAATTTATGGAGTGGGTATGGGAATTGTTCCACTGGAATTCCACATACACAATTGGATGCAAATACAATTTGAGAAATACTTCTGCAGCTTAAATATCGTATAACATATGTTGGATTGTAAATTGCTTAAGAACCACGTAGCTCAGCATATTCTTCAGCCTTCTCTTGAGGGCTGCCCACTTTACAAGGATTTGATGTGTTGGCAAAAATATCTATTATGCTAACAAATGAAAGTAGAAGGTGATAATAAGTATATAAATAGGTTATAAATCCATAAAAACTAAAGCAGAAAAATCTCCCAATTAAAACAGTGGGGCTTTGATGTGCTTAACTGGCTTCTACATAACAAATTCTAAGCAAATAATCTTCACATTTTTGAAAAATTCCACATGATTGTTTTCCTTTGTTTAGGGAAAGGAGCCATCTGTCCGCCAACTGGCTCTGTTGCACTTCAGGAATATTATAACTCTCAATATTAAATTGGAAGATGCTTTGTCCCGTTCCCGAGCGAGGGTTCCTCCTTCCATTATTCAGATGTTACTTATCCTACAGGTATGAATCTTTCTGGCTATACAAATTGTGGGCATAACATGCCACCCAAAAGCAACTACTGGTGTTGGAGGCTTTGAGTCGATACCTCTTGGAGAGTTGTCAGCACCATGGGTTGTCTGTCTCTGTGGAGCAAGCCATTCACATAGAAGAACTTGCCGTGTTGATTGGGGAATTGTTTCCATTTCTGTCATAAATGTATGCTCCTTGGGATATTGCTAATCTCTGTGCTGTTGTCTGTAGCACAGCATTTTCAGTAGTTATTCATATAATTGCCTGTGGTGAGTAAAAGGAGAGAAGTTTTCATAAACTGAAAGAGTTGATCTCTTTCTTCTTATTATTAGGATTCATTATGATATTAAATTACTTAGGTATGTGTCCGGAGCCTGTCCTTAACTCTTCCATTCAAATCAGTGGGATTTAAGTTGCTTGGTTTGGTGTGGCCATACTCACACATGAGCCCCTTTTCTCTGCACAGTGAGTTGTCGTTGGGAAAGGGAACAAGCATTGTCTTAAAAAAACACATGATGAGTGAAAAACATAATTCTAAGTGGTATGTGTGAATAATTATTAGGGGTGTGCATCGGATCGGATCCGATCCACGATCCGAATCCGATCCGACCCAAAATCGGGAAAATCCGATCCGATCCGATCCGACCAACCTCCGATCCGATCCGATCCGACGAGGTGCGATCCGGATCGGACGCAATTTTGAATGCTTTTTCCCATAGCCAAGTATTGTTTTACAAAAACGCCTATAACTTTTTCATTTTTAAAGATAAAAGGATGAAACTTGGGCACATTGTAGACTGGTTAGGGATAGTTATCTGTGAGAAATTTCAGAAAGATTGGTGCATGCGTTTTGTGGCAATTAATTTTTTAATAAATACCCAGGAATGCTTATAACTTTGTCATTTTTAAAGTTACAAACATGAAACTTTGCCACATTGTAGGAGGTACCTTGGGACCTATGTGTATGAAATTTCAGAAACATAGGTGCTTGCCTTGTGTGGCAATTAATTTTAGAAAAATGGGTAGTAGTGGGGTAAATACAGTTACGCCTCCCATTTTTTTATTTTTAAAGATACAAACAGGAAACCTGGGCACATTACAGGTACCACTTGCCTTGATATGTGAGTGAAATTTCAGAAACATTGGAGCTTGCCTTGTGTGGCAATTAAGTTTTGAAACAATGAGGAAAGAAACACCTATAACTTTGTCATTTTTAAAGTTACACACATGAAACTTTGCCACATTGTAGGTGGTACCTTGGGACCTATGTGTGTGAAATTTCAGAAACATAGGTGCTTGTCTTGTGTGGCAATTAATTTTAGAAAAATGGGTAGTAGTGGGGTAAATACAGTTATGCCTCCCATTTTTTTAGTTTTGAAGATACAAACAGGAAACTTGGGCACATTACAGGGAACACTTCACTTGATATGTGTGTAAAATTTCAGAAACATTGGTGCTTGCCTGGTGTGGCAATTAATTTTTGAAACAATGAGGGATTCATTGGACAGCACTTGCCCATAGGGATTCATTGGAGAGTACTTGTCCATAGGGAATCATTGGAAAGCACTTTCCCATAGGGAATCATTGCATTGCACTTTCCCACTGAGAAATGCAGTTATGCCTCCCACATTTTTATTTTTGAAGATACAAACAGGAAACTTGGGCACATTGTAGACTGGTTAGGGATAGTTATCTGTGAGAAATTTCAGAAAGATTGGTGCATGCATTTTGTGGCAATTAATTTTTTAATAAATACATAGGAATGCCTATAACTTTGTCATTTTTAAAGTTACACACATGAAACTTTGCCACATTGTAGGTGGTACCTTGGGACCTATGTGTGTGAAATTTCAAAAACGTAGGTGCTTGCCTTGTATGGCAATTAATTTTAGAAAAATGGGTAGTAGTGGGGTAAATACAGTTACGCCTCCCATTTTTTTATTTTTTAAGATACAAACAGGAAACATGGGCACATTACAGGGAACACTTCACTTGATATGTGTGTAAAATTTCAGAAACATTGGAGCTTGCCTTGTGTGGCAATTAATTTTTGAAACAATGAGGAAAGAAACGCCTATAACCTTTTTATTTTAAAAGTTAGAAGTCTGAACATTGCTCACTTTGTAGATGGGTTAGGGGTAGATATGTGTCAGAAATTTCAGAATGATAGGTCCAGGCATTTGATGGCTATGGAATTTTTAGATAAAATGTTTCAAAAAAATTTCCACAGAGGCCCGGTCTTCCCCTCTTCCCCCTCCCGCTTCCCGCGAAGAAAAGGAAACACTCTCTCGTCTCGATCCCTTTGATCCTGTTGCTAGTATCCATTACAGGGCTCGTGTCTGCTTTCACTTTTTACTCAAGCAGAACGGCTGAGCCTAGCTCAGTTTTGCAGCCATGCGTGCAAGGAAGGATCTCTCTCATCTCGATCCCTTTGATCCTGTTGCTAGTATCCATTACAGGGCTCGTGTCTGCTTTCACTTTTTACTCAAGCAGAACGGCTGAACCTAGCTCAGTTTTGCAGCCATGCGTGCAAGGAAGGATCACTCTCTCTCGATCTCTTTGATCCTTTGTTCCTCCCCTTCTCCTCCCCCTCGCCGGCGTTGTGTGTGCGCCCCGCCGGTGCCCTCGCGTGCGGGCCGGTTCCTGGGCAGCAGAGGCTCCGCCTGGCTGCTGTGAGGCTCCTGAAGGGCTTGCCTAATGCGGGCTGTTGTGCTCCGCTGGGCCGCGGGGGTAGGTTGATGATGAAGAGGATGATGGGGAGGGCGTTCAATGGCCCCTCCGCTCACCAACTGACAGCGCGTGCTCCGCTCCAGACACCCGGCCTCGGCAGCCAGGAGGATACGCTGCCAAGCCCGCCGCCGCCGCCCGAGCGCGCACACACACCACCCGTCCATTATCATTTGGGCAGCCCTAATTAAGGAGCGCTCAAAAAATGGCAAAACCCCCTCTCCTTTTTTCTTAATTCCTTGCAGCTCCCACGATTTAACCCTTTCCTATCAGCTACAATTAATTAATAGTAGGATGACCAGTACCAGGAGACTGGTGTGTACAAATGTTTTTTTTTTTTAGGCTTGAGATCATAAAGAGGCAAATATTCTACCTACCGTATTGGAAGCAGTATGTATTATTACTTTTTTAAAAAATGTAATTAGTAGGATGACCATATGAAAAGGAATACAGGGCTTTAACAGTGGAATAGAAAAGGGAATTTCAGCAGGTGTCATTTGTATCCATGCGGCACCTGGTGAAATTCCCTCTTCATCACAAAAGTTAAAATTGCAGGAGCTCTGCTCTCTTTTGTATCTGGTCACTCTAGTATAGCTCCTGCAGCTTTAACTGTCATATGGTCACCCTTGTTTCCCAACATACTGCTTCCAATACGCACACACAACGCCGGCGAGGGGGAGGAGAAGGGGAGGAACAAAGGATCAAAGAGATCGAGAGAGAGTGATCCTTCCTTGCACGCATGGCTGCAAAACTGAGCTAGGTTCAGCAGTTCTGCTTGAGTAAAAAGTGAAAGCAGACACGAGCCCTGTAATGGATACTAGCAACAGGATCAAAGGGATCGAGACGAGAGAGTGTTTCCTTTTCTTCGCGGGAAGCGGGAGGGGGAAGAGGGGAAGACCGGGCCTCTGTGGAAATTTTTTTGAAACATTTTATCTAAAAATTCCATAGCCATCAAATGCCTGGACCTATCATTCTGAAATTTCTGACACATATCTACCCCTAACCCATCTACAAAGTGAGCAATGTTCAGACTTCAAACTTTTAAAATAAAAAGGTTATAGGCGTTTCTTTCCTCATTGTTTCAAAAATTAATTGCCACACAACGCAAGCTCCAATGTTTCTGAAATTTTACACACATATCAAGTGAAGTGTTCCCTGTAATGTGCCCATGTTTCCTGTTTGTATCTTAAAAAATAAAAAAATGGGAGGCATAACTGTGTTTACCCCACTACTACCCATTTTTCTAAAATTAATTGCCATACAAGGCAAGCACCTACGTTTTTGAAATTTCACACACATAGGTCCCAAGGTACCACCTACAATGTGGCAAAGTTTCATGTGTGTAACTTTAAAAATGACAAAGTTATAGGCATTCCTGCGTATTTATTAAAAAATTAATTGCCACAAAATGCATGCACCAATCTTTCTGAAATTTCTCACAGATAACTATCCCTAACCAGTCTACAATGTGCCCAAGTTTCCTGTTTGTATCTTCAAAAATAAAAATGTGGGAGGCATAACTGCATTTCTCAGTGGGAAAGTGCAATGCAATGATTCCCTATGGGAAAGTGCTTTCCAATGATTCCCTATGGACAAGTACTCTCCAATGAATCCCTATGGGCAAGTGCTGTCCAATGAATCCCTCATTGTTTCAAAAATTAATTGCCACACCAGGCAAGCACCAATGTTTCTGAAATTTTACACACATATCAAGTGAAGTGTTCCCTGTAATGTGCCCAAGTTTCCTGTTTGTATCTTCAAAACTAAAAAAATGGGAGGCATAACTGTATTTACCCCACTACTACCCATTTTTCTAAAATTAATTGCCACACAAGACAAGCACCTATGTTTCTGAAATTTCACACACATAGGTCCCAAGGTACCACCTACAATGTGGCAAAGTTTCATGTGTGTAACTTTAAAAATGACAAAGTTATAGGTGTTTCTTTCCTCATTGTTTCAAAACTTAATTGCCACACAAGGCAAGCTCCAATGTTTCTGAAATTTCACTCACATATCAAGGCAAGTGGTACCTGTAATGTGCCCAGGTTTCCTGTTTGTATCTTAAAAAATAAAAAAATGGGAGGCGTAACTGTATTTACCCCACTACTACCCATTTTTCTAAAATTAATTGCCACACAAGGCAAGCACCTATGTTTCTGAAATTTCACACACATAGGTTCCAAGGTACCTCCTACAATGTGGCAAAGTTTCATGTTTGTAACTTTAAAAATGACAAAGTTATAAGCATTCCTGGGTATTTATTAAAAAATTAATTGCCACAAAACGCATGCACCAATCTTTCTGAAATTTCTCACAGATAACTATCCCTAACCAGTCTACAATGTGCCCAAGTTTCATCCTTCTATCTTTAAAAATGAAAAAGTTATAGGCGTTTTTGTAAAACAATACTTGGCTATGAGAAAAAGCATTCAAAATGGCGTCCGATCCGGATCGGACATCTGGTCCGATCCGATCCGACCAGCCTCCGATCCGATCCGATCCGACCCCCCAGGTCCGATTCCGATCCGCTATCCGATCCGATCCGGGGGGTCAGTGCACATCCCTAATAATTATACATCATGATTAGGAGAGGCTGAGGCCACAGCAGATAGTAAAATAATAATAATAATAATAATAATAATAATAATAATAATAATAATAATAGAAGAAGAAGAAGAAGAAGAAGCAGCAGCAACAGCAGCAAACAAGTAATAATAAGCATTGGAAAAAGTGCTTTGCATACATTGGCCAGGATATAACACTATGCAAGCAGTATGAAAACGGTATATGGCATGTGTCTATGAGCCCCAACAGTTGTCAGTGCACTTCAATACTGTTATAAAGCAGTAGTGTGGCTCCTGCTTCTTACATACTGCTTCATAGTGCTATATCCTGCTTGGTGTGGATTAGGCCATAATCTCAGTAATAACAGCCTAGTAACATAGATCAGTATTATTATCCCCCATAATACAAGTATTTCTGAACCTGAGGACTGATTACTTGGCAACAAACCTGGTTTGACCGAGAATACAGTTAAGGGACTGCAGCCCACCCTAACTCTCAGATGAGCATACCTGTATAATACATTTTTCCCAAATGCACATGTGTGTAATTCATATTTTTCAATTGGGGTATATCCCTATAACGTACAAATCAGCCCCAAATAAATACTAGATTGCCTAACACTATCTAATCCAGCCTTCCCCAACCTGGTGCCCTTCAGATGTCTTGAACTACAACTCCCACTATCCTCAGTCAGCTGGGGATGCTGCCTGGGAGATGCTCAGAATTGGAGGGCACTAAATTAGGGGAAGGCTGATCTAGTCAGTCAGTGGCTGAACTGAGATTTGAACTGGAACCAAATAACCACTGCCTCTTGGAAACTATTTTAGAGAGGACTCAAAGGACCACACAGACCTAGGAAGAAAACCCTGTGGCGCAAAGGCATTTGTTTTTTTCTAGGCTGATACTTTTTATCTCCTGTTTGTCAGCATAAAAGAGAGACAGCTAGTAAAGATGAAGGCTAGCGATCAAAATGGCTTCACAATTTGATATAAGGACAAAGTGAAACTGAAAAATGTTTTATAAAACATTGACAATGTACAGTGTTTTTAAAGAGAAACTGCAATAAAGTCTACAGTACAGGGTTGTGGCGTGGCCTATCTATATCTGGGCTGTACCATGTTTGGCTCAGGTGGGAGATCTCCATACGAAACAATTCCATGCATGTTGCCCCAGCCCCATCCTAACATGCTAGGGGATTTTTTTTATGTGCAGGGGAGTTTTGAATGGAAGAGCATACCCCCCATGTGAACCTCTACCTGCAGTCTGATGTAGTACAGCCCAAATACACACTGACCCCTTCATTGAGAACTGACCCAGTACCCTGGACTTGGATCACAAAGGCTTCAGTTTCAGTCCCGTTCAGCCCTAAAGCTCAGTGGGTGAGTCTGGGCCAGCCACTCTCTGCCAGGGTTGCTGTCAGGATAAAGTTGGATAACCCTCTTGAGCTCCTTGGAGGTAAACCAGGATAGAACTGTGATCAATGAATACCAGATTTCTCTCCTTAGGCTAGCCTTCTAATTTGACTTAAAAGATGGGTGGGTAATATAATGTTCGTAGGCACTCCAACTGGATCCATTCTGTGCCTAAGTGTTTTCTATGTCACATTTGGTCATTAAAATGGATGCAAAAGGCTGTTCACGCAGAGTTTGGCCTTCCTACGAAGGCAGGGACACAGCAAAGTCAAGGGTGTAGTAGCAACCAGGTTTGTTTCCCATTATTAATATTTTTATTCCTACCCTTCCTGAGAGGGAGGTGAGTCTTCTCTGAAGACACATAGTAATAAAGTGTTAAGATGCATTTGCTAGGGAAATGGCAGCTTTGTACAGTGAGGATTTCTGACTAGCAGCTTGCCTCATCTTGATTTCCATTGCTTTCTCTGTTGCCTGCACTGCTGTGCGTATACGAATACTAGAATGAACACCGACAGATGGCACTAACTGAACATCATTCCCTTTTCCCATCACCTTCCATCTTTGCAAATTGCCCCTTCTCTTTTCTGATCCCCTCTTCACTTTGTTTCTTTTGGGGATGGCTTTATCTGCTTTCATTCTGTTCTTCCTTTGTATCATCCTGTCCTCCCATTTCCCAGTCAAAGACGGTGAAAAGTGAATTGCAGGCGAAGAAGCTGACAGGCATGGAAATGGAGGCATGAAATGCTTGATACCTGAAAGCTCATCTTCTCTGCAACTAGCCTCAATCGCTCCTGTCCCCTTTCCCCTTCCCTGTGTGTCTAATGGAGCAAGAGCTGTCCATGCAATTCAGCATGAATGAAGGGCGATCACCCAAGCTAAGCCAATTAGGTTTGAAAAGCTTTTCAGGAACGCCCATCATCACAGAACCTTCCCAGAGTCAGCAGTGGCATAAGCCAATTACAGTGGAGCCTGTTATAGACAATGCACTTGGACAACACTGGAAGCTCTATTTACAGTATAACAGAATGAAAGAATCCAAGTTTGTTATGAGTGCCTGGAAGGTCATGCTGAAAGGAATTCTGCTTGCAAGGGTAATTTTCAGTCCCAGAATCAACCCTGGAGATCCCTTGGCAGCACTGAGAGCCCTGTGACTGCGGAAAACAGACGTGACTTTCACTGTCTCTAGCTGCTATCTCTGTTCTTCATATTTACTCTGCAGTAGGTGCAGGGCTCTGATCTGGATCATAAAAGCCCCCCCTATATGCCCCACCTATTAGGGTCCCAATATAGATCAGGGATCCTGTAACTAGCTAAGAGTAAAAATGAAGGGGGGACATATAGCTGCTAGACACAGATTTAAAGTAATGGGTCACTTTGTGCATGACTCTGGCAAATTGTGTGTTAATTAATCCACAATTCATCAGGGCATATGCTGCACGCAAGCTATTTCTGGTTTGCATAAACAACCTATGAACAGGCTCATTCATAGGTTGCCAGTGTGACATCCAAAGTTGGACACTCTGGGTCGTTTATGCAATCCAGAAACAACTTGTGCACAGTGTGCATCCCTGTGAATCATTGGTTAATTAACCCACAATTTGCCACCATGACATGCAAAACAAGTCATAGTGTATTTTGGCCCTTTGATGAAAAATGATGGAGAGGACCAACTATAAAGAAATTGTATATACTTTAACATCCTGATCCTGAGCACATTTATGACGAAGTAGGGTTGAGTTTGCATACCCATTCGTGTGGTAACGGCACCTCAATGTGATTTTTTCCCCTGTCATGTTTCCAAGGTGAAGCTGTCCTGAGAATCTACAGATTTTTTAAAAATCATGATGTAGAATAAACAGAAGTCTGTTTCTATCAACATATAGTCAGGCTGCGTTTGGACAACACAATAGTCAATGGTGGTTTAAGTAATCAACCGTTAGTTGAATAGTCAGCCATGGGTTATTGTGTTGTCTGTTGGGCAAAAATCACCCCACAGTTGACTATTTCCCCAAAATAACCAATGGAAAAACACAACCCTTTGCAGAGTTTACTATCTGCAAAACCATTGGTTAGCATGTTGTCTTCCTTGCTTAGTGGACTATTTTGCTAACTGTCTTGCTCAGTGGACAACATGCTAACCAATGGTTTTGCAGATAGTAAACTCTGCAAAGGGTTGTGTTTCTCCATTGGTTTATTTATTTATTTATTTTATACAGATGTAATAAATAATAAATAAATACATAAAATAACCAATGGAGAAACAGAACCCTTTGCAGAGTTTACTATCTGCAGATCCATTGGTTAGCATGTTTTCTGTCTGGCTCAGTGGACTATTTTGCAGGGTTGAGTGGACTATCTCAGCTGGCTATGGAATCCCCTGGCAAGAGCCACCAAAGCAGCAGCTGCCACTCTAGTCCAGCCAGCAGAACTCGCAATGGCTGCTGGGATAGCACCTGGAGGACTGAGGTAGGAGGGAGGGTGGGGAAAGGGGCGGGGCTGTGTCAGTCAAATGCCGGGTTGACTATTAGTCCACTCAATGCCAGCCCCAACCATTCCACAGTTGTGTAAGAACATGTTGTGTAGGGAGTAACCCTTCCATAATCAACCCTGGAGTTGACTATAAACGCACCATTGACTATTGTGTTGTCCGAACGTAGCCTCACAAGGAGCTTCACAGTGGAAAGGGTCATAATAGAGTGTGTTTTTATCCTAGAAATTTAACAGCCCAATCCTTTCCAGGTTTACTTGGAAGTGTATAAATGCCAGATTTATAGGGGCTTGCATCCAGTGGACTTGCTCCTTAGTAAGCATGTGCAGGAGGGCAATCTACACCAGTTTGGTTTAGTGGAGCCAAGCATCTGTTCACACATGGCTCCAACATGTGGCAGGGCATAGGAGTGAACCTTGGACTTGCATAAACAGGCCCAATGGACCTAATCTAGGCTGTCCAGATGGCTCGGGATTTCCCGGTCCTAACCGGGAATCCAGGGGCGAACCGGCCCAACTGGGGGGCGGGGGGGCAAACCGGAGTTGCGGGGGGTCACGCGGCGGTGACAGCAAGCAAGGAGCGACGGTAGACCCGGCGGCGGAGGAGCCCGGGAAGCGGCCGCCCCAGCAGGTAAGTGCCCTCCCTCGCACCTCACGCTCCTTACCCGCAGGGGTGTCCGCTTCCCTCCGGTGCTCGAATCTACTGAGAAACAGCCTTCACGGCCAGTCCCTCAGTAGCGCGCCGGGTGATGACGTCATCACCTGGCGCGATACTGAGAGACAGGCCATGAAGCCTGTTTCTCAGTAGATTCGAGCACCGGAGGGAAGCGGATATGGAGCGCGAGGCGTGGGGCACGGGGCACTTACCTGCTGGGGCGGCCAGGTCCGCCGCCACGCCGCTGCCGGGTCCGCTGCCACGGCGGGGCCGTCGCCACGTTGCCACCACCGGGGCCGCCGCGCCGCCGCCGTGCCGCCGCCGCCGCCGCCGGCTCCCGCGCCGGCTCCCCCGCCGGCTCCCCCGCCGGCTCCCCCGCCGGCTCGTAAGGCCAGCGGCCGCGTGGAAGAGGCGGGGGAGGGCCAATTACGTCACTTCCGGATCCGGCCCTCCCCTGCCTCTTCCGCGCGGTCGCTGGCCTTACGAGCCGGCGGGGGACCTGGCGGCGGCGGCAGACGAGGAGGAGGCAGCAGAAGAGAACCCGCCCCGGTAGGTCCGGGCTGATGTTTTTTGGGGGTGGGTGGCTTGGTGGGGGGGTTGTTTTGGGTGGGGGGGTGGCTTGGGGGGTTTGTTTTTGGGGGTGGCTTGGTGGGGGGGTTGTTGGCGGGGGGGGGGACACCGGGATTTTGGGTTTCAAAATCTGGTCACCCTAACCTAATCTGTTTGTGCCTCCCCCTCCCCAGCAGATCAGCCACATAAGCCAGTCTCAGTTCAAATGAAATTTTCTTTGCACACGCTGGAGTAGCCCTATGAGTTCAAGGCTTGCGATCATAAAATACTTAGAAGCAAGGATCTTATGCTTTCTTATTGTCTCTTCTGTGTATTTTAAAGGGAAATTCCTTGAACTTTAAACTTTACACCTGATTGTATGCAGGAAGTCACATGGGTTGGACATGGCACTACACATGAGTAGATGATGCAGCAAGTTGTTAAGTCAAAGGTTGGCAGTCCAAGGACTAGGAATAAATGCCTCCTATGTAAAGTCATCCCAGGTCATATGTGGCCTTCAGCCTTCTAGAAAATACTGTTATTTTTAAGGTGGGGTTACATGTACTTTTTACCCCACTGAGGTCTAGGGCTTCTAAGTATGCACGGTGTTTCCCCAGCACATTTTGAAAGTGTCTGTTTCCTTCTATTTTCAGTAATAAACCACAACATGAAGCAGCAGCTTCAAGGCAATTATTTCTTTGAATATAGAGGGCGTACCATACATTAAAATGCACACTGGCTCCTGTGTGATACACGAGTTTGCCTTTAGAAGTTGTTTCTAAATTCTTAATGAAAATTGATGGTATTAACTTGTAAAGAACTAGCCTAACTATTAAGCTGGCAAAAATTGTTGCTCTTTATAGCCTTACAGAGTTTTCCTATCAGGTTGTTCAGTTGTACTTCAAAAGCACAGAAAGACCAGTCAACCTGATTCAGTTCTGCACAGAGGATAAGGCTGTGGAAAGGCCTTTGAAAGCTGAAATCTGTCAAAATAATAATAATAAAAAACTCATTAACATTTGAGCTGTGGAGCAGAGTTGTAGGAGGGTGTGTGTGTTATCCTCACAAGTGCTTGACAGTAATCAAGCCCACATTCACAGATCTTCGAAAGCAGTGTCTAGGACACCTCTTCAAAGAAACTTAAGTAAGCGAGTCATAGCAGTTTAAAGTAGACCTCATCAATCCTTCCCCCCTTCCTGCTTAGTTCTCATCGACAATAATATGCTATGTATCTGTAATACTTCTAACAGCAAACTCCGATGGCTAATTGCGTATCAGGTTGGAGGTGAAACAGGGCCGCCCCAATCTACGGGAGTGCCATCCACATACTTGGGGACTTCATCAATATGCAGAAGCATGTTAGCTTGCAAATTGAAAGAAATGTGTTTTTTAAACAATTCCAAACTGCAAGTTCAACGGAATTTGCACAGGAGAACTTCCTGTAGATTGTAGCCATGTTAACAGGGAAGGGCCTTAGCTCAGGTGAAGAGCACATTAGTCTAGGTAGCCCATTGGTATAAGGCAACTGCCTAAGGGAGGGGACCATAGACAAAGGCAGAACACATGCTTTGTATGATTGATTGATTGATTGATCGATTTACTGCATTTTTATACTGCCCAATAGCTGAAGCTCTCTGGGCAGTTTACAAAAATTAAAACCATAAAAACCATTCAAAATATAAAACTATGACAGTATAAAAACATAATTTAAAATACAGGATAAAACACAACAAGGATAAAAAACCAAGCAGCCATGCAGAAATTGATAGGGATTTAAAATACAAATTTAAACAGCAGGTTAAAATCAAAATGAAGAACTGTTAAAACACTGTGAAAATAAAAAGGTCTTCACCTGACATCTAAAGGAGTATAATGTAGATGTCAGGTGAACTTCTCTGGGGAGCTCATTCCACAGCCGGGGTGCTACAGCAGAGAAGGCCCTCCTCCTGGTAATAATAATAATAATAATAATAATAATAATAATATATTTATTTATTACCCACCTCTCCCTCTGGATCGAGGCGGGGAACAACATCATCATAAAACACACAAAACTAATTAAAAATACATAAAACCAATATATCATTAAAATACCAATAAAACACCAATAAAACACTTAAAATTCATCTGAGTAGGCCTGCTGGAAGAGCTCAGTCTTTATAGATCGTTTAAATTCCTGAAGACTGGTAAGTTCACAGATCTCTCCCGGCAGGTCATTCCATAATCTGGGAGCGGCAGAAGAGAAGGTCCTCTGGGTAACAGTTGTCAGTCTAGTTTTTGTTGACTGTAATAAATTGTTCCCAGAGGACCTAAACGTGCGGGGCGGATTGTATGCCACCTGTCTCACTTCCTTTGGCAGGCCCTGGGCACCCCAGCTAAAATGATCTTGAATAGCAAGGCTGACAAAAGCTTCCCTCAGAAGGAAGCTTTTGCATTAGCCTGTACAGGACTTTTTGTTGACTTTACTCTGTTATTTTAATTGTTATGTAATACACTTACATAAAAACAAGTCAAAATAGAATCAGAAAAACTTGTTAAAAGTTTGTCTTGCTGTTTGTATTTTAACTTGTTTTTATGAAAGTGTATTTATTAGCTACCTTAAGCATCGTGTGTGTGTGTGTGTGTGTGTGTGTGTGTGTGTGTGTGTGTGTAAAGGAGGAATACCAACCATAAGTAAAATAAAGAAGGAGCTGCTGTCAGTAAAAATTAACAGTCCTAGGCTAACTGGACGGTGGGATGACTCGATATAAGGAATCCTCATATTGATATGGAATTAGTATGGCCGCAGAAGTGTCATTTGATTTGTCTGCCTCAGGCACCACAATGTCTTTGGTTGCCCCTACTCATAAAGCAAACTGCAGAGCAAATCATTCCAAATTACATGTGCAGGGGAGCCCCTGGCCCCGGCCTATTGGAAAGTTGCCAAGCTCCCCACCTCATCGCTGATGAAAACAGAGCTCTCCCTGCACTCCCAGCTTCTTGGTGAGCCAGCACTTCAACTTTGAGGAGGGAGGAGACAGCCGGGGAAAATAGTTTCTACCCCCAAAATATTGAACTCCTTTCCTCTGAGACCCTGGGGAGGAAATCCCGGGACACCCTAAGACCTGAAACATTAACCTATGTGCAGTGTGAGGTGGAGGCAGTATGCCTGAGTAGCATCCATAGTAGACGTTTTTGATCACTCCCTTTGTGCCACAACGACGTTATGTGTAACCTCTTTAAAATGGGACTTCACTAAAGGAACCACAATCGTTTTGAAAACTTGTAAAAACCATGTCAGTGTTTTCATTGCACATTTAAAGCTCTTGTTACAGCTCCTTATCACCTGCCAGTCTGTTTCTACATTGTGTGAAATAATCAATAAAACATTAAAGAAAGAAAATATTTGCTTAGATTTCCATAAGCAAGCAGGAACCAGCTTTCATGTTTAAAAAAATCCCTGCAGGTGTCTCTAAAGTTATGCAGAGACGATTATTTTTTCTGAAATGTGAGGGCCCTCATAATGTCTTCTGGATTGCAGCTCCATTGCTGTTTTCCCATAACTCAGAGGCGGATTTGAAGTTGTTGCTTAAATTCCATTCTGCCTTCAGTTAATGCAGCCTTGCAAGTAATTTCACAACATTTACTAAAACAAAACAAAAAAATGCCTTCCCCCCCCCCCCCCATGCTATCTACATATATTACATTTCTATGGTATTCACTTTTAGGGATGCATGAATCAACAAAACTCGAGCCCACTGAAATTTCCTGAATTCCGTCTTTGTGAACTGCCAAGTTTCAGCTATGGGGTGGTATAGACATATAAGAAATGAAATGAAGCTCATTCCAACTTGAGTCCATATCAGATTGTGAGCTTGTGTGTGTGTGTGTGTTCTTTTCGTATAAAAATCTGAGCATATATTCATGTTTTTTACCAGATGTATGCATCAGTTGTGCATGTTTGAAATGTACACATTCTCCCTCCTTTGAAAAACACGTACATTTCAAAGATGTGCAGAAGCGTATTCGTTCCCATTTTTCAAAAGTACACATTTTTCATGTGCATTTTTCAAACGTACACATGCTGTCAAATGAATTTTTTGGGGTCCGCAAATCACATATCGAGCTTGGAAATGTACAGTCTTTGACTGCAGATTGCATCCAAATCTGTGTTTAATCTGGAAGATGCAAACTGGGTAAATCTTGATGAAAAACAAATTGAAACGAATTTTTCATGCATCCCTCATCACTCTGTAACCCAAAAGAAAAACAACTTTTGTAAAAAAAATAAATTCCTTCCTGATCACTGGAGCTGATTCTAGCAAACTAGCAAAAGGCTGTTTACAACCTTGAGTTAATGCCTCAGTTTCTGCTGCATCTATGTGATTTTCATTGGTACCTGATGAGTTAGTGCCTCGATAGAACTTATAAGAGGCACATTCTCCTGCCATCCTCATTTATTTATTTATTTTATTTGCAATACGTATATACCATTCCATATCTACACAGATTCTGGAGTGCTGAACAATAAATGATAAAAAGTACAAATATTTTTTGTTTGTTTTTGAAAACAGTACCCATAAAAACTGGCTGGTTAATCAAAGAAGGCTTCTTGAGGTAAAGATGTTTTCAGGAGGCACTGAAAATAGCACAATGTTGCCGCCTGCTTGACCTCCAGAGACAGGGAATTCCATAGAAATAGAGCCAATACACTGAGGCTCTTCTCTGGGTGTACTCCAGTCAGGCCACAAGTCCATGCGGAACCACCAGGAACATGCCTTCTGATGAGTTTAGTGACTGGGAAAGTAGGTAAGGGAGAAGGCGCTCTCTCGTGTATCCTGGTGTACCTCCACAAGAGAGGTTTAATGCTCTTTGAAGGCTCATTATAAATTTTACCTCCACACCAGCGGAGCGCAAAACGGGCGTAGAGGCGCGTTATCTCCCGGATTATGCGCATTATCGAATGCGCGTTAAATAGCGACTTTTATTTTGCTCCGGCCGTTAAAGCGCATTTTCGCCGTGTGAACAAGCGATTATGCGCATTAACTTCTTGTAAAGCGCTTTTTGGACATCAATTAATGCGCTTCGCCGCCTCTCGCCGCCTCCCGTGCAGAGGGATTAGGAGTAAATGCGCCTCCGCGATAATGCGCATAATCGCCGAACCGGGCGCAAAAGCGCATCCTTGTGGAGGGGGCCCTGGTCCCAATTTGTTTAGGGCTTTGTACACTTGGGGGTGCTCTTGGATCTGTTGCTCCAAATGACAGCCCAGATAGATGCGACGGCCAGGCGTGCCTACTATCAGCTTCAGCTGATACGCCAGCTGCGCCCGTTTCTAGATTTGGAAGACCTAAAGATGATAGTGCACGCACTGGTAACTTCGATGCTCGACTTCTGCAATGCACTGTACATAGGGCTACCTTTGTGCCTAGTCTGGAAACTTCAACTAGTTCAAAATATGGCAGCCAGGTTGGTCACCAGTACACCTAGGGGTGACCATATTACATCAGTTTTAAAATCGCTCCACTGGCTGCCAATTAGTTTCCGGGGGAAGTACAAAGTGTTGGTCATTACCTTTAAAGCCCTACATGGTTTGGATGCAGGTTACCTGCGGGATCACATTCTCTCATACAATCCGCCCTGCACGCTCAGGTGCTCTGGGAAGAACTTACTACAGTCGGCCAAGGCAAGGCTGACAACTGTTACCCAGAGGACCTTTTCTTCTGCCGCTCCCAGACTATGGAATGACCTGCCGGAGAAGACTCGTCAACTTCGGCTATGGGGCGGTATAAAAATGCAATAAATAAATAATTAAATAATAAATTAACAGTCTTTTAGAATTTAAGAAAGCTATAAAGACTGGTCTCTTCTGGCAGGCATATCCAGTGGAATTTTAGAATGTTTTTTGGATGTTTTTTATGGTGTTTTATTGCTATTTTAATAATGTGTGCCATGTTTTAATAAGTTTTATGTATTTTATATTTTATATTTACTGTTGTTCCCCGCCTTGATCCAAACAGAGAGGTGGGTAAGAAATAATTTATTATTATTATTATTATTATTATTATTATTATTAAACCTGGCCCGGTAGCCAATAGATAGCCAGTGCAGTTCCCTCAGCAAAGGAGTTACGTGCTGAAAAGAGGCAGCTCCTGACAACAGCCAAGCTGCTGCGTTCTGCATGAACTCCAGCTTCCAGACCAGCCTTGAGGGCAGCCCCACATAGCTTGCACTACAGTAATCCAGTCTTGAGGTCACTAGTTACTACCTCATCCAGGTAAACTCTTACATTCCTGTGTTGCCATGGTTGTCATTTTGAAGGTTTGTTTCCTGGCAGCTAAAAATAAATGTTCAGGTCATCTGCATTGGATGAAATAACACGAGTCAGCAGAGAAAGCTGCAAGAATGTATTCGAACAGGGGCCACTTAGGAGAATATTGCAGGAGCTTGTATCCTCTACTTCAATTTTTTCCTGTATGTGTGGAAAAAAACTATCCACTTCCCTCCTGTTGCTCATTTCCCCTGCACAGAAATTTGGCACAAAGGCACCTCCAAATTTGCAATTCCCCTTGTGTGTTCTAGAGCAGTTACAGTTTTGTGCCTCCCTGTTTGGACTAAGATCCAAGATGGGAGCAGCAAGTTGTAATCTGCAAAACCGAATGCCTTACGTTTGCATCCACACACACACCAGCAAGTGAATAATGAAATCTAGTAAGATACCTTTGCTTTGGTGTCATTCCCTGTCCTGAAAAAATATACAGCACTTCAGATCATTTGAGCTACTGCTCCCCATTTTTAACTATTGTCCCAAACCTTCTATTGGGCAAAATATGTGCTAATATTTCTAAAAAATCAATAGATTTGTTCTAGAGTAGGGGCTGTGTGTCTATAGTGTGTGAAGGGAGGCTTTTATGATCCCAAAGAGGTGCCCCGCACCTACTTTGGAGTAAAAATGATGGGGGAAAGACGTAGCTGCTAGATACAGATTTAAAGTAATGCGGGTTTTTTGGCCCTCAACTGTCCTCAACATTCCTTAGGTCGTGGGAGCCAGTTTACATGGGCCCTTTTTAGATTGGTTCTGTGTTTCGTTTTTTGTTTTGTTTTCTTTGATGATAAGTTGTGCAGGCTGTAAATACAGACAGCCTGCACAGCTTGCCAATGTAAGATCCTCAGATGTTACCAAACAAATAATGTCCTGGAACATTCTGCACACTGCTGCACCAAGATGCCCTGCCCCCCAGATTCAACATCCCACTTGTAGGTGGCAAAAATGAGGCAGGCAATTTGTTCAATTTTCAGAAAGCCTGCCAAAATTCACTGAAAGTTTTGGGCCAGTGGGGACTGCTCCCCCCCGGTGTCATTTCAGGGGCACTGGGGGGGGGCAGGAAAATGGCAGCTGATGGCAGCAGTGAACATAGGTGTTCCTTTTTCCTAAGAATAAAAGGAGTCACCAATGCTGCCTCTACCACAAGAAAGAGAGGACTCTGAACTTTTAGGGAATTTGAGCACATAATTCCTTTCCCCCTTTTTACCCCACTCCTCAATTTTGAAACCTAAAGTTCTTTCAAAATAACTTTTTGCTCAGCACTACTTCTGCGTGTCTGAGGTATCCTCGCAAGTATGGAAAATGCTTACTATGTCTGTGGGTGTTCCTATCTCACTCCCAAACTGATAGGCACAGGATCACCTTCCTAAGGATCTTAGCTTTCATTTTAAATGAAGAACAAGTTTCTAGCCTTCATGGCTGTGAATATATGCTTGAAAGTGTGTGGACCATGCCTCCTGATATCTCAGACACCAGTGGTGCCCAAGACTTCCAACTTGCAGTGGTGGGGGGGAGAGAGAAGGGCAGAGCAAAGTATCAAGAATTAAGGAAATTTGCACATTCATGACAGGTACATGTGTAGAGCGTGGTGTTCGCATAGATTTATATGTTGGCCTATGTCACAATTTATTTCCTTCCCCAAGGAAAGAAATACTTGTAGGTCTTTCTGTAATGAATTGTAAGTGGT
Organism: Anniella stebbinsi; assembly: GCA_029215795.1. Classification (NCBI taxonomy): domain Eukaryota; kingdom Metazoa; phylum Chordata; class Lepidosauria; order Squamata; family Anniellidae; genus Anniella; species Anniella stebbinsi. Next base: position 99,000,798 of record JARDYH010000003.1, read on the forward strand.
GGGTTCCCTGTATTTGTTTGCTTTGTTTTATTTGTTTCCTGCCTTTCTACCAAGAAAATGGTGCTCAAGGTGGTTTTGCTTGGGATTCAGCTATTGATTGCAATTCAGACTTCCAGTCTAAATGTCTCTTGTGCTGCAGGAGACCAAACACCAGCCTTTACATGTGCGTTCTTTGCCAGAAATATTAACAATGCCTCTCTGTAGTTTTTATGAAATGGTCTACACAAGCACCCGTGCCTAGATGAGATAAATTAGATGGGCGTATATTACATTCTCAAGGAACCATGGATTTCTCAAGCTGAAATGGGTACAGGTTTGATGAAAGGTCTTCATCACCCCTCAAAGAAAGCTCTCTGCATATCTGCCGAATGAGGCCTTACTTAAGGAGCAGGTCAAAGTGTTTGAATTTGCGTTTGAGCTATTTTCCACGATTGATGTGAACCTCTGATTATTTTTAATGCAGAAGAGAAAGCTGACAAGAGGCATTTGTAATGTGAATGAACATTCTCAATGTTGTAGATTTTACTGTTGTGTTACAGACTCAATTCCAGGAAGAATTAAGCCTCATCTGTGAATTAAGCCCATCAGTTACTCTGGATGTTTTTGGGCTTTCTTTTTACTGATATATGGCTTCCAGGTAGTTAACGACCAGGCTCAGATTTTAAAGCTCAAAGTTGAGGAAGGCTAGAGAGTTGTTTTAAAGCAGCTCACCAGAACATGCTGAATATTTGTTATTTCAGGGATGGTGAGGCAGACTTTTGACAGAAAGGGCCTGTTCAGACAACGGATTGTAGGGTGACCATCCGCCCGGATTTGTCCAGACATGCCCGGGAAATGGGGAGCAAATCCGCATCCGGGTGGAAATACTGTTTTGGGGGGCCAATTCCGGAAATTTAGCCCCCCAAAAGGGTGACCAGATGGCCCTGGGGCGATCCGGGCCAACCAGGCGGTGGCGGGAGCAAACCGGGGAGGCGGGGGGTCACGCGGCGGTGGCGGGAGGCTGGCGGCGCGAGGCACTTACCTGCGCGCTACTGAGAGACAGGCCAGGAAGCCTGTTTCTCAGTAGATTCCGAGCACTGGAGGGAAGCGGACGCCCCAGCCGGTAAAGAGCGCGGGGCGGGCGGCACGGGGGCGGGCGGCGTGGGGGGGGCGGCGCGGCGCGGCGTGGGGGGCGGCGCAGCGCGGGTGGGGGGCGGCGCAGCGCGGGTGGGGGGCGGCGCGGCGCGGGTGGGGCGGGCGGGCAGGCGGCCTGTGCGGGGCGGGCGGTGGCACGAGGCACTTACCTGCTGGGGTATCCGCTTCCCTCCGGTGCTCGGAATCTACTGAGAAACAGGCTTCGCAGCCTGTCCCTCAGTAGCGCACCAGGTGATGACGTCATCACCCGGCGCACTACTGAGAGACAGGCCAGGAAGCTTGTTTCTCAGTAGATTCCGAGCACCGGAGGGAAGCGGACGCCCTAGCCGGTAAGGAGCGCGTGGCGGGCGGCGTGGCGGGCGTGGGGGCGTGGGGCGGGGGGGCGCGGCACGGGGGGCGGCACGGGGCGGGCAGCAGCACAAGGCATGCGGGCGGGGGGGCAGCACAGGGCGGGGCGGGGCGGGCGCACGGTGGGGTGGTTGTTTTGGTTGGGTGGGGTGGCGGGGGGGATCCGGGATTTTGATCCTCAAAATCTGGTCACCCTAGGATTAAGCCATGGTTAGGCCCTTGTGCAGCCAATGGTTAAACTGTGGTTATGTAGCCACTATAGTTAGTAATGGTTCACACGAAACGCTAAGCCACAATGTTTACCTCAAAATGCTTAACTGCTGTGGCTTAGCATGTCGTCTGACCAGGGTTATGGTGGACTGAAAGGCTCGGGTTTCCTAGGCTGACCATATGAAAAGGAGGACAGGGGTCATATAACTTTAACAGTTGCAGAGAAAAGGGAATTTCAGCCAGTGTCATTTGTATGCAATTAGTTCCTGGTGCAATTCCCTCTTCATCAAAACAGTTAAAGTTGCAGAGGCCTGCCTTCTTTTGTATCTGGTCACTCTAGTATAGTGCCTGCAATTTTAATTGTTGTGATGAAGAGGGAATTTCACCAGGAACTAAATGCATACAAATGACACTGGCTGAAATTCCCTTTTCTCTACAACTGTTAAAGTTACATGAGCCCTGTCCTCCTTTTCATATGGTCAGCCTAGGTTTCCCAGCCGAGAATGGCTTTTATCAACTTAATTTCTGCATGTCATACTGCTTCTAAAGCAGCTTTCCCTAACCTGGTGCTATGCTGACTGGAGGATGCTGGGGGTTGTATTCTAAGATATCTGGAAGACATCAGGGTTGGGGAAGGCTGTATTAAAGACACAGGAATAAGAGCAGGAAAAAAAATCAGGCAACCCTGTTAATGAAACATTAGGTTGCAGGCAAAAGCTAAACAACCATTTGTTTAATTGGTACAAGCTTGTGTCCCGCCTTCCTTCTTACAAGTGCACCCATAGTGATTGAACAATGATGTCTTTAACGAGTTGCTATGTAAATAAAGGATTTATTTGCATAGGCATAACATGGTCCTCCTAATCAGCACAAATGCAATCCTTGCATTGCACTGACAGCTAGTGGACCATGGCAGTAGTGAGGTACATCTAAGAGTGCACACTATTCCGCCTAAAAGTGCAACCCTATGCATGTTTAAACAGAAAAAAAGTCCTACAACTCACAGCCTTCTCCAACCACCCCTGCTGGCTGGAGAATGCTGGGAGTTGTAGGACTTTTTTCCTGTCTAAATATGCATAGGGTTGCACCCTAAATTAGGGTGACCAGATAAAATCCAGGTCAGGGCTCATGTAATTTTAACAGTTGTAGAGAAAAGGGAATTTCAGCCAGTGTCATTTGTATGCAATTAGTTCGTGGTGAAATTCCCTCTTCATCACACCAGTTAAAATTGCAGGGGCCCTGCCTTCTTTTGTATATGGTCACTCTAGTATAGTGCCTGCACCTTTAACAGTTGTGATGAAGATGGAATATCACCAGGAACTAATTGCATACAAATGACTCTGGCTGAAATTCCCTTTTCTCTACAACTATTAAAGTTACATGAGCCCTGACCTGGATTTTATCTGGTCACCCTACCCTAAATGCCTGGGGAACACTATCGAGCATTGCTTTCTATACAAAATGCTATAAGGGTTTGGAACGTGTGACCAGAAGATATGGCTGGAGCACAGGCTTATCTATAGCTTCAAAAGTTAGAGAGCTGGAGGGGGTACAGGCTTTGGTGTGCTCTGATGTATATATTTATTTAGTGTGAATTAGGTAACCTCAGACTCCGAATAATGTTGCGAACGCAGCACACTGTCTTTATCCTAGCCCTACATATCCTATGTGTTTAGTTTAAGCTCTTACATTTGGGGGGAAACATTAAGCAGCCCCACTCTCAAAGTAGCTCTCCTCTGGATCAAAAAGCCTCGTGAAGCAAAGTGGCTTTGATGCCAGTGTGTGAACCTATGGGCAGGGAAGTAGTCTGAAGCTCTGGGGCGGCTGGTAAGCAGTAACTGGATGGGTGAACGAATCATAGAATAGTAGAGTTGGAAGGGGCCTATAAGGCCATCGAGTCCAACCCCCTGCTCAGTGCAGGAATCCACCTTAAAGCGTCCCTGACAAATAGCTGTCCAGCTGCCTCATGAATGCCTCTAGTGTGGGAGAGTACATGACCTCCCTAGGTAAATGGTTCCATTGTCATACTGCTCTAACAGTCAGGAAGTTTTTCCTGATGTCCAGCTTCCTGTAGCTTCAGCCCATTATTCTGTGTCCTGCACTCTGGGTTGATCGAGAAGAGATCCTGGCCCTCCTCTGTGTGACAACTTTTCAAGTATTTGAAGAGTGTTATCATGTCTCCCCTCATGTCTCCTTCTTTTCTCCAGGCTAAACATGCCCACTTCTTTTAGTCTCTCCTCATAGGGCTTTGTTCCCATGTGGATGAGAAGAAAAGGATATGTGTCAGTGGGCTTGATGAGCTTTGGCAACCCTTCAGTCACATCTCTAATCTGTGCTCCAGGGAGACAGCATACCTGGCGAGTCTTCATGGCATACTTGCGTTTCAATCCCACATATCAGGGAGTCTTCCACAATGACTTCTCTTCTCCTTGGTCAACTGACCTTCTGCCTCTTGTTCACTGTCGCACGGGATCCCCTGTAATTCTTCCTCTGCAGGCTGTCCTCCAGTCTCATCCTCCAGTAGCTGAAAGTGGTTGCATAACTCTAATGGTTCCACTGGTGCAGAGTGTCTTCTAGTTCTTCTGCTCCTAACTGCCACCCTTTTCCAAGGAGTTTCCTCTTCGTTGGCTTTCCTCACCTCAGCATTCTCCACTTCTGCTTCGACTTGCTGTTGCTCTTCAATCTCTTGTGCTTCTTGTCCCTGTTGCAGTTCCACCGTTCTGTCTAAGAACTCTTCGCCTTCTCTTATTCCTTGGAGGGTGGACACTCGCCGCTCAAGTACTTTCACTTTTTCTTCCAATAGTGTAACCAGCTTGCACTTGTTGCAGGTGCACGCCATGTTGATCTCAGGCAGGAACACGAACATTGCACACACTTTGCAGGTCACCACCACTAGAGTCTCCTGTCCATCCATAGTCTCTATTTCCATTTTGTTTCTGCCTTTCTGTTTATATTGGAATTGCCTGTGCTTTGTCCTGTCCTCTCTGAAAGGGAACAAAATTTCATTAGGGACCTCCCCCTTGACCTCCCCTGCCAAACTCCCCCTGACAAACTCCTGTTTGCTCTCCCTGTTCACTCGCTCTGATCGCTCTCTCTCTGGGAGCTCTCTTTCTTGTATTCCTTCTAGTCCAGCTGGGGCAGCTTCCTCTTCTCTGCTCTGCTCAGCTAGGAGTCAGACAACTTGGTGCCTTTCTTAGTGATGTTGCCCATGGTTGGGAGTACAGCCTGATATCATACAGAAACCACAGGACAGGGGGATTCTGGGCTGTTGTGTGAATTTTCAAGCTTGAGCTGCTTGCAGTTCTGTCCTACAACCTGCAGTGCCAGTAGTACAGGGGGCTGGTGTGTAATCCAGGGGGCTCTTGGTTTGAGCCCTGCAATGTCAAACGCACAAGCTGTAATGATCCGTTTCAGGTCAACCCAGCATTTATATTTGATAGACCATTAAAGTATGCCTGCTTTGTTGTTCATTAATGCATAACTTTATCCTGGAACTTGACTACTAATGGGTTCCCTCCTTCTTTCCTATTTGTGCTTTAGGGTGTTCATGAATCAAAAGGAGTGACCAAAGACTATTTAAAACTGGAAACCCTGTTGCAGAAGGTCGTCTCCCCTTACTTGGGCACATATGGCTTGTGCTCCAGTGATGGACCTATCACACACTCTTCATGTATTCTAGGTAACATTAATACAGGTTTCCTCAAACATGATATGTATTTGATACAGACACAATGATAGGCTCAGCGAAGTGGTTTTGCTTGGACGTCTCTAGCTGGGATCATCAAAACTATGCCAAAATTGATGTTAGAATCTGTTAAACCTGCCTCATCTGACCTAGCGCCCTCCAAATGTGTTGGATCACAGCTTCCATAAGTCAGCTGGGCAGTTGGACTCCAATGCATCTGGAGGACACCAGGTTTGGGAAGGCTGGTCTGAAATATTCTCCGTAAGCAAAGTCCAGCTTACCCAGGAGATTTCACTTGGGCACTGGGCATGCCTGCCAGCATAACTGCTTTCCTGGTAAACTGTGGGGCTAATCTACAGTAAACTGAAGATGCATTGAGTAAATCTCAGTAAACTTGATCTGGAATCAAGGATGGCTCAGCATGAGCATTACCTACTTCCTTCTTGGTTTACTTGGAAAATGGTAGAGTTGGCAGGAAAGGCTGCAGAATGTCAGGCTGCACCGGATGAGAGAACGCATCTAACTCGGACAGTGGTGTTGCCTGCTTGCTTCTTTAGGGACAATTAGGGAAGCACATGAAAATGGCACTGCAGTGCCTCCATTTGCGCATGTGCACACTTGCGAACACAAATTCAGGAAACTGCAGGAAAAAATCCTGAGAATTGCATTCCTGCTCACATTCGCTTTGGTTTGCTAACAGGAACAAAAAAAAATGTACATCCCTAGTATTTGCTCCCTTGCAAGTAACTGCATTAAACTGGTGCCACCTAGTGGCCAATCTGAAAGAGGATTCCAGTGATTCTTGTGGCTGCACCTTTACCCTCCTTGATGCTGAAGAGCTGTGGACTAAGAGTGAAGGGTATTTGTGATTCCTATGGGGAAACATCTCACGATATTCCTGATTAGACAGCTAGGGTAGAAAGACGCTTGGAATCAAAACAAACCGTCCAAAACTCTCAAGGAGGCCAATTTATAAAATGTCTTAAAGGATGTGGTAAAGTGAAGGAATACATGACAGAATTCCTTTATTCTGATACCACACTTATGTTATTCCTTATTGTTCGAAGGATCAAGTGTCGATCTGAATGTGTGAATGAACCATCCATCATAGACTAATCACTGCAGGCAGAAATTTCAGATCGTTCAATGCCAGTTCAAATACAGAGAGGGTTTACAAGGCTAGCTGGGGGTCCCCGAGTGCATGTGCAAATCAGCCCTAATTTTGGGGTTCCTTTGAGCGCTGATTTCACATGGGCAGGGCACATGGTACTGTTGCCCCTGGACATTTTTACTTGGTTTGTTGAAGTTTGTACACAGTGGAAACATTTTATGACAGAGGATGCAGCTTATCAGTGCCTGAATAAGTAAATACATTTCAGCCACACATTTGGGCCCTGATTTCTAGATCTGCACTTCTAGAACTCTTCTTTAGCATAAGAAGTGTTCCAGGATATGAAATGGAAATCTCATGGTAAATATTTGGTGTTCATAATGGTGTGCCTTGGATTCAAATCTAGAATATCTCAGTCCAGAGAACCTCTATTGTCAGGCATGAGAGGGGATGTTGTGGTGGTTGGGGGTGGCAGCAATAGTGAGACTCTCCTAATTTTACAGAGGGGAACAGGGCAGATGGGGAGGGGGAGTTCTGGCTGCTGGTGGCTGAGCTGATTGTGATTTTTTATTATTATGTTTATATGCTGCCTACAATACAGATGGCAATGGGTGAAAACGAATACATAATAAATATCATAAGATTATTTTTATTTAAGCAGTGGTGACATGTAAAGGCTTTGGGGAGAAAAGCTTTGGGGCTTTGATGGAGGATTTCTCCTCTCTGGACCTTAGAAGTTGCTGTTGCTCCTCATGTCCTAGAGAGGCAAGCAGACAGGGGCCTGAAAAGGCAGCAGGCGAAGCAAAGGAAAGGAGGATTGTAAGAAGGAGCAGCTACACAGAGGACTGAGGAAAAGAGGAGAAGACCAGAGGGAGGAGTCCGAATAGGTAGACCAAAAAAGGAGAGGAGAGCGCCTGTGGCAGAGGTGAGGAAGTCTGAAGTTCATTTATTGACTGGGTTCACACAACATCACAAGCCACTTTCAAGATCGATCATGGTTGTCGTTGAACCGTGGATTGTTAAACTGTGGGTTGTTGTGTTGTGTGAACCCAGCCATGCTAACAAACCATGATTTGTTAATCACGAACAATATACAATTCACAACCCAACAACAAACTATGGGTGCTCTTCATGGGTTGTTCATGATTAACAAACCATGGTTTACTAGCGCAGCTGGGCTCACACAACACAACGACCTGTGCTTCAACAACAACCCACACTCAACTCGTATCCAACATTGAGTGTAGGCTGTTGTGTTGTATAAACCCAACCATTGATTTGAAGCTGTCATTCAGCCACAGCTCATTGGTGGAATTAGCAAGAAAAGTGCAGTGTGAAGATTTTAATTGTTCTCTGTATTTGTCAGCAGAAAAGCGTTTCTTTCGACGCTCTAAATCAGGGGAAATCCTTGCCAAGAACCCTGTGGTGAGATCCAAAAGCTACAATAACCCTTTGCTGACTCCAGTCGCTGAGTACGAAACGGAGGGTGCTGCCCCCAACGGTACTGGCATCCGACGACACTCTGTTTCCGAAATAACTACCTGCACAGAGATGCAGGGCTACTCCAATCTCACGACCATCATGGACAATGGTTCCAAGAGTTCAATGGTCACCATGAAGAACTCGCAGTCAGGAGAATCAGAGAGGCTTTCTTCTGGCTCAGTGCAATGCACTAGCAACCTCAATGTATCTGAGCAACAAAGAGGACTCTGCTATCCAAGAGATGACCGAAACAGGCCATTTGAACTGGCCAGGGACTCAGACTTGATTGCTATAGCACCTACTGCCAGCCCTGAGAATATAGTGGACCAGATTTTGGAATCTATTGAGTCAGATTCTGATGGGATTTTCATTGATTTTGGCCAAAGCTGCTCCAGTTCATCAGGGTACAATGTGGATGTGAGCAGGCAGAGCATTGTCTGAAGGACCTCGGATAACAATCCTAGGATGTTTTTTTTAATTCAACCGAAGCTCTTTTATGTGGATGGTGTGAGAGGCTCATCTGAAATTCAGATGAGATTCAGATAAAGAGGATGCCTCTCAGACCAGAGTTACCATAAGAGGGACATGCAAAAAAATTGGATATTCGTGATGTGGATCATGGTGAGATCAGTGAACCATTGTTATTGAAGTGTCTCTGGTCATTCTGCTGGCTTCAGTGGAGCTTTGCCAGGTTGCATCAGCTGCATAAAAACTGATAGTTCATAAAAACAGTTCCATCAGTGGCCAACCTGGGGCCTAAGTGGCACCTGGGGACAGAGGCAGCAGGCATTTGTGAGAGACCAGGACTTGAGCATGAGGGAGCAGTGGCCTGGGATGTGGTATAACATGAGGCCCTTTCTTCAGCCTGCCTCTGCTCTGCTCTATTGCTGCCTGCTCCATGGCTCAACAGAGAAGAGGCAGAACACCTGAGGGGGGAGGCTGCATGTGTACTGTAGTGCCCACTTGACCATCACTCTCTCCCACTCTGGACTTGACTTGTGGCACCCTTGCCAGAAAGGTTGACCACCACGGTTCTATTCCCGTCCCACTGGTGAATCCACCACTTAGGCCTGATTGCTCTGTGACCCACAAGGCCCTGGAGATCTTTCCACAGGGTTGGGTCCAAGGCTATGCCAGTAACATCAATGATTAGGATGCACCTGCGACTAGCAGATGGCGTGGCTACTGCTTTGGGAAGTAGCCATGCCATTCCCGTAGCCCACCATGCCATTTCCCTAGCCCACCTAGCACTTCGGCTATTGGGCGGCATAGAAATGTAATAAATCAATACATTCCTGTTGGCAGTTGTTGCCAGTGTGCTGTGGGCCCAAGGAGATGGAAGCGGGTCTCACTCTGAACAGGAAGGGTATGAATTGGGCTTGAGAAGGACGTGTCTGCATAAGAGCTTCCAGTACTCCCAGTGTGATAGTTTAGCATCAAGCTAAAAGTGCAGGGGAAAGTTTCAGAAAGGACAGGGCTGTTGGGGCAGCGTGATTTCCATGCCGCTGTTGTAGTGGAAGAATGAATTCACTCCTATTTGACCCACCTGCAGGGCACGCAAGCCAGGGAAGCAGGATGGGGCAGAACACAGCGGCCCAGATGCACTGAAAGAGCAAATCAAGGGGCACCTGAATGCGCTCCCATTCCACCCTTGATTTGTCATCACTGGATTACTTGGGCCCTGATGTAGATGAGTCTTTGAACTGACCCCCCTGAACAACCTACTGAGCTTGATTTGTTTCAAATTAGTTGCCCATCAGTCATGTTGAAATCAATGGGGACTCTGACCTAATGAACCCAATGCAACTAAAGTGGTGTTGTGTGCGGCGATACGAAAGTTACATTTGTGGTGCTTGATCATTCATACTTGCAAGTCATCATTTATTGTTACAGTCATCCTGTAATGACCATGCATATGTGAAACAGCCCCCAACACACACACACACACACACACACACCTGAGAATACTGCATGTAAACACGTCCTTGGACTTTTTGCTGCCTTTGAAAGTTCCTGAAAATGGGAAGCTGTCTCCTTTGTCAAAGGTGGTTGTTGATAGGCTCACATGTCCCACCAGGCTAAAGAAGCCCCTTGAACAGGTCTAGCCCAACCTTCCCCATTTCCAACCAGCACCAAGTTGGGAAAGGCTGATCTAGTCCTTCATTTTTCATCACCTCTGAACACTTCCATAAAAGCAAAGGCTGTTCTGCAAAAGTTAACATTTCTTCAGGATTCAAAAGTAAGAGAAGTTTACTTTCATTTTTAAAAAGGTTGTGCCAAATAGAGTGGAATCTGATGATTTATAGTGACCATTTTTAACATTTTTCTCAGTACATCAGTACATCAGCACTCCTTTTACCGATCAATGGGTGAAAGTTTGGGGGGGGCATTGAAATAAATAGTGTGCTACAGAACATTGCTAAGAGCCTGTTTCCTGAGTGTTTTGTACAAAAGTAATGTTTGAAATGTTTGTCATCATAATCCGTAAAAGAATGTCCAAGCACAGCCAGAAAGAGCATTTCGTTCACACTAGTGGAAGTGAAGCCCTCATTACAAATCCATACATAAAAATGCCAAGTTCTACACCTAGGAAAAAGAAACCAAAGGCACAGTTACAAAATGGGGGATACTTGGCTCAGGAACACTACAAGTGAGAAGGATCTTGGAATTATTGTAGATCAAAAGCCAAATATGAGCCAACAGTGTGATGTGGCTGCAAAAAAAGCAAATGCTATTTTGGGCTGCATTAATAGAAGTATAGCTTCCAAATCGTGCGAGGTACTGGTTCCCTTCAATTTGGCACTGGATAGGCCTCATCTTGAGTATTGTGTCCAGTCCTGGGCACCATACTTCAAGAAGGATGCAGAGAAGCTGGAGGAGGTTCAGAGGAGGGTAATGAGGATGATCAGGGGTCTGGAAACAAAGCCCTAGGAGGACAGACTAAAAGAACTGGGCACGTTTAGCCTGGAGAAGAGAAGACTGAGGGGAGACATGATAGCACTTTTCAAATACTTGAAAGGTTGGCACACAGAGGAGGACCAGGATCTCTTCTCGGTCATCCCAGAGTGCAGGATGCAGACCAATGGGCTTTAAGGTGGATTCCTGCATTGAGCAGGGGGTTGGAGTCAATGGCCTTTTGGGCCCCATTCAGCTCTACTATAATTCTATGCTAGTGACTCACTTTTCCTGCAGTGTTCCTCAAGATGTCCGAAAGGGCATCTTCAGGCACACTGCCCCTTTCTCCTAGCATGGGAGAAAGGAATTGGGGGGCAAGATTTAGCCCATCCTACTCTGAAGTCATTCTTCCCACTCGTTCCTCAGAAACACATCAGCAGACAGAAGGGAAAGAAATGCGGCTTCTCTTTTCCCCCTATCTACTCCGTTTCGGAGATGTTTAATGCAGTTGATCTCCATAGCAAAAGATGCACCACTTGTCAAGGATCCAGGGTATGTGTGGACAGGAGGCGCTGACTTTGGCCCTTCTTTGCAAACTGCTGCACCTAGGAAAGGCTGAGCCCTGTCGTCCTCTTCTCTCACCTCCTGACGGGATTATTTGAGAGCATATGCCCCAGCAGGATGTTCATTTGCAAGTAATTGTCATGCTGTATACAAGTAAGTCCTGTATAGATGCACTCCATCTCCCCATAAGAGTTGAGCTAGTGCGCACCCCTAAAGAGAAAAATACGTCTTGCAAGCAGGCTGAAACACCCTACATTTCTCCATTTGTGCTTACTGAATACAAGAAGTGACAATTATCTTTCAGCCTTACCCAACCTGTTGCCCTCCAGGTGTATTGGGCTATAACTCCCATCATCCCCAGCCAGCATGACCAATGGGAGTTTTAGTCCAACACATCTGGAGTGCAACAGGTTAAGGAAAACTGATTCTAGGTCCTAACTCAACTGCATTGATTCAAGATCAGTAACACATTGGAGTACCACTGACAATATAATACATCCCCAAAGTCCTGTGACATAAAACCCTCAAGAAATACAAACATCTTTATTTTCCTCCTTCCATCCCAGCCACTTTTTAGGTTCCAAATGAAAGTTCATGAACATTCTTAAGGTGACATGCATAGAAAATGCCAGACGTAAAATCGTATAGCATCACTCAGGCATCTCTGTGGAATAACGTTGGGATTAAGTGAATCCTCGTGCTTTTTGAAGTTCATGCAAGGTTTATTTTCCAACTGAAGAAGGTCCCTGTTCAGCCTAACTACTATGGACCCAAGTGAAGATGGTCACCATTAACGAGGTTTTTAAAGGAGCTGGGATGAGAATCATTTTGAAGAATGGTGCATAGGTTAGAAGACTGGATTCTAGGAGGAGTGATGGGGAGCAGGAAGGGGATACAAGGAAAAGAGCAGGCCAGAGAACAGTGGTAGATAACATCCTTTGAATGCAGGCCATCCCTGGTTTTAGTGCCAGCATCACCACTTAAAAAGATCTCAAGTGGCAGTGAAGGACCTCTGCCATCCTAGATGGCCACCAACGGCCCGAGTACTAAGCTAGATGGACCAGGTTCATAGACACCATGCTTTTTATCAGAGATGGCCCTTGGTAAATCTCAGAGATCAGATCTTTGTCTTACACAAACAGCACAACTTTGGCCCCTGGTCCTTTAAGTAGCGCACTGGCAAACAGTGCAGAGATAACAAAATAGGTGTGCTATCCTCACATCTCACTGCCCCTGTTAGCATGTGGGCAGCAGCATTTTGCACCAACTGCAGGTTCTGGCCCATCTTCAAGAAAAGCCCCATATAGAGAGCACTGCAATAATCCAGCAGGTAAGTTATCAGAGAGTGTCTGCCATTGCCAGGTTATCCTGGTCCACGAATGGCTATAGCTGACCATGAGCATTCCTTGCTGCTGAGTCCACCTGGGCCTCCAGTGACACCTTTGAATTGAGGAGTACTCCCAAATGACATACCTACTCCATCATGGGGAGTGCTACCCCATCTAGGGCAGGCTGTTTACCTAATTCCTGCACCTGGAAACCCCCAACCCACAGAGCTTCCATCTTATTAGGGTTTAACTTCAGTTTATTGGCCCTCATCAAATGCATCACTAGCACAGCCACTCCTGGCTCAGATGAAATGGGCAGATAGAACCAGGTGTCATTCACATCTGGGCAACACTTCACTCCAGATCCCCAGATGACAGCTCCTAGTAGTTTCATATAGATATTAAATAGCACGGCAGACAAGATGGAACCTAATGAGATCCCACAACATCAATACCATCGCTCAGAGGTCCCCAAAACCAGGGAGCCACCTGGGCTAACATGGCTGGAGAAGATGGCCTGGAGCAAATCTGTCAATAGCCCTACTCTAGCCTTACTCGTCTCACTGTTCCAGCAGGAGACAACGTGAAGAGGAATCAACACTGCTTCCATCTGCTCATTCACTCTTCAATCCAACACGTTTCCATGGACTGAACTCTGTTTTCTTTCCTGTTTCAGTTCAGCTAATTGCAGCACTGTGAAATGAAGGCTTTTAAAATGCTAATGACACTTGATTACGATTACCAACTGCACTTTCCCTGAACCTCTTCTATCAATGTTGAACAATCTTCCGCATTCCTCCTTTCATGCCGCTTACCTTGGAAACCTGCCTTCAATAGAACTTTTCATAAACCTACATTACAAATACTGTGATTGCTTTGGCTTCAGCCCCCCCCCCCCTCGGCCACCTAAAAAAAGAAAAGGGAAAAAAATGACACAGCACGCTGCTGCCACCGGAATGCACTATAGCTCCAAATAAATGCAGCAGGAAGCAACCGAATGTCAGAGACTTCCCGATGTAGAATTTGTCCACTTAAAGGCAATTCATAGCACTGTTTTATAGACTCAGGCAAGCAATACAACTTCTTTCTGGACTATACCACTTTCGGCTGCAGGAGTGAAGATGTTGCATGTTTCGAATGCTCCCCCATTAAAACAAACATCCCTGCATGTAGACAAAAAATATGTGTCAGGGAGAAATATTTAGTTTGACCTTCTGTCTGACAAATGACATTTCTATGAAACAAGGGCTTTTTAATGTGGAGGAACACATTGGTACAATCCAAGAAAAGCTTTAACATTGGATTTTATGGGTTATATAAATTAGTCCATATTGCAAATGGACACTGATCCAGCATATTTGGTGTAGCAGCTATGCTATCTCAGTAGATGTAATCCCTCGGTCTTTTTTTATTGAGGAGTGCTGCAGTAAATTACATAATATTGTAACAGCTTTTGCGATCAGATTTCTGTGAATAGGACCATCACTGTGGGTTGCCTCAAGGTAATACCTGGCTAGAGTTTGGGCTTGACAAAGGAGTGCCAATAGCCTTGGTTGATGGGTTTCCATGGGAGCTCATTGTTTGATTTTTGCTCTGAATGAAGTAAAAACAAACCTTCCTTCTCCACTAGCTAAGGATGATGTAATCTGGATGTCTGTGAATAAGGGGGGTGGGGAGAAAAAGAAACTACAGTTTTGGAGATGGGAAGAGAGGCAGAGCTAAGCGGAGCTGCGCTTGGGGCAGGGGGGGCAGGGTCCATAAGCCAAGAGCATCTATGGTGCCTCTCCTTGGAATCTGACCTGGAAGCAGTGGATTTGGCCCTCCTCTTCATGGTGCCTCTTCCGCCGCACAGCAGTGGCAGGCAGCACACCCTGCATTGACGCTCCTTCCACTCATCTACAGCGGAAGGAGCGCCACGGCGGGTTTTCCTGCCGCCACCACCACCGCTGCCACACTCGCGCCTGCCCAGCAGCAGCTGGAGGAGCAGCTGGGAGCATCAGGCCCCCTACTCCAAGGTAAGTGGGTTTTAAAAAAATTTTAAAATGAGGGAGAGGACTGCGGAGGCGGTGCAGCAAGCTTATGGCTCACTGGTCCATCCCCTTTCCTGCCCAGCCCACTCCAAACTAAAAAAGTCGGGGTGAATGCCAGACTTTTTTAGAGCGGAGCTTTGGGGCTTTCCCCCACAGTAGCTTTGGAGTGGCAGCAGCATCATGTAATCCACCTGCCGCCACTCCGAAGCTACTGTGGGGAAAAGCGACCATCTAGAAGTACACAGTTGCCTGTTGCAGTATTTAAGCCAAGGGAGGGCAACCCCTGCCCCACAGGTTTAATCCAGCCCACAGAGGTTGCCCATTTGGCCCACAGAGGCTTCGTCTCCCCTGTGGACCCCTTCCTTCTCTGAGCCCTAGGCTGACCCTAACTTTAACAGTTGTAGAGAAAAAGGAATTTCAGTCCTCTTTGTCACAACACTTAAAGTTGCAGGCATTATGCTAGAGTGACCATATACAAAAGAAGGCAGGGCCCCTGCAACTTTAACTCTTGTGATGAAGGGGGAATTTCACCAGGGACTAATTGCATACAAATGACACTGGCTGAAATTCCCTTTTCTCTACAACTGTTAAAGTTACATGAGCTCTGTCCTCCTTTTCATAGGGTCAGCCTACCCTACACCCCCTAAGCTCCACTCCTGACCTCGAAGCTGCTGATGGTAGAGCTTAGTGGATGGGTGGGAGGAGGAATCGCTTTATTGCAGTGAAGGAAAAGGAGGGAATAGGGGGGTTAAGAGTGTTTACCCCCAAAACACCCAACTCCCCACTGCTCTGTGGACAGCGGGCAAACAAATTACCTGGTAGACTGCCCCCACCCCTTAACATCCCAACCCAGCCTGAGGCCGGGGATACTCAGACCTTTCAGGACACACTGGTGGCACAGAAATAAGAGTTCTAGCTGATATCCTCTAGTTCGCACCCCAAGCCCAGGATTCTAAAACAGTAGCAAGACCAAAAAAGAAGGCTCTGAATTTAGTACTGAGGCTTGAGTGGATTAAAGCACACACAAGCTTTGAAATGGATGTGAAATTTATTAACAATAAGGAGGAAAGGAGTAAAAAATAGGTGTGCCACTATTAGAGGAAATCAAGAAACTCAAAACATTCAGAAGAAACCTTTAAACAACAGAGAACCCTTTTGAAGCAATGCTGCAGGCAAAAACAATAAAGTACTACCTAGCCTATCCTCTACTGAAGTAAGGGTCTTCCTATAGGATAGGATCCAAAAGTTTCCAGACCAAAAGCCAGATCAAAATGAGGACCAGATTGAAGACGAAGACCAACGTATAGAACTGGGCTAAGACCCAGGTGAAGACCAAGTGGCAACAGTAGCCCCCCTAGGCCCTTGAGATGTGTGAGGTGAGCTTCCATAGCAAATCATTGTCAGGCTGGATAACTACCTCGGCTGCCAGGAGGGGAGGGAGTGTGTGAAAAACTCTCACTACAATTGAGATGAAATCAGTCCGTCTAATTTGTCAGAAATTCAGCTCTGACTTTGAAGACCTGGAGAGTAGAACCCTTACGACATCACACGCAGCTGGTTT
Organism: Anniella stebbinsi; assembly: GCA_029215795.1. NCBI lineage: Eukaryota > Metazoa > Chordata > Lepidosauria > Squamata > Anniellidae > Anniella > Anniella stebbinsi. The sequence goes on from JARDYH010000003.1 coordinate 99,017,146, forward strand.
TAATGAGTGCACGCCAGCCCCTCCTCACGAAATGGAGCTTGTTCTCAGCAGCTGGAGCTCAACAAGAACCTGGATGTCTTCACAGTTCCCTCTGAACTATGATCGGAGCTAGCAGTGGGATTCCCCTCTGTATCATTCCCTTTCCCGATGGAGGCCAAGTGATGCACAGGAAAATCAGACTAGGGGAGCAGCAGCTCTGCCTGCCCCACATCCTCTCTCTAGTGGGAGAAGATGCAGGGCAGGTGAAGCTGTTTCACGGAGACCATGTATGGGAGATCATTCCCCCCCCATGTAGCTGCTGGGAACTAAATGACATCAGGTGGTGTGGCTGGATGGCTGTGTGTCCTGTTTCCCAACACCCCTCGCTTTATTGGGAGACAATAAAGAAGTCTGCCACATAATCTACAAAGCTTTATTCAGGCAATAAACAACTTCTCCCAGCTGAAAGGATTCTATGGTTCGAGGAACTTTTCTCCCAACCTAGAGGAAACAGGCTTCATCCCAACAGTGGGGTTCATCCACCCCCTGCCCTATTGGATTATGGTTACCCATCCCTGGTTTAAGCTGTGTTTCCCCTCTGCTCAACCTCTGCTCTATTTGTAAATAATAGGGATGTGCACTGGATCGGACCCGATCCACGATCCGAGTCCGGTCCAGTGGGAAATCGGATAAATTATCCGATTTCCGATCCCGCAGCTGGATCGGCCGATCCAATCCGAACCGGTCCGAAAAAGCTCCGAACCGGTTCGGCGGATCGGCGGATCGGCGGGCGCCCACTGGCGCCCACCGCCGCTTCCATTGGCGGGCGCCAGCGGGCGCCCGCCGATGAAAGTGGACAGCGGGGGGGGGAGGAGGGGGGCACTTACCTTCTCGGCCCGGTGGCTCCCGTCCGGCGCCGGCGCCTACTACTACTAGCAGGCTCCGCGGCCTGCTCTAGGGTGGCGCGCCGGGTGATGTCATCACCCGGCGCGCTACTCTAGAGCAGGCCGCGGAGCCTGCTGGTAGTAGTAGGCGCCGGCGCCGGACGGGAGCCACCGGGCCGGGAAGGTAAGGAGGGGGTGCGTGGAGGGGAGGAGGGGGCGCGCGGAGGGGGGAGGGGGGAGGGGGGCCCTTACCTTTCCGGCCCGGCGGCTCCCGTCCGGCGCCGGCGCCTACTATTCCCAGCAGGCTCCGCGGCCTGCTCTAGGGTGGCGCGCCGGGTGATGTCATCACCCGGCGCGCTACTCTAGAGCAGGCCGTGGAGCCTGCTGGTAGTAGTAGGCGCCGGCGCCGGACGGGAGCCGCCGGGCCGGAAAGGTAAGGAGGGGGTGCGTGGAGGGGAGGAGGGGGCGCGCGGAGGGGGGAGGGGGGCCCTTACCTTTCCGGCCCGGCGGCTCCCGTCCGGCGCCGGCGCCTACTATTCCCAGCAGGCTCCGCGGCCTGCTCTAGGATGGCGCGCCGGGTGATGTCATCACCCGGCGCGCTACTCTAGAGCAGGCCGCGGAGCCTGCTGGAAGTAGTAGGCGCCGGCGCCGGACGGGAGCCGCCGGGCCGGAAAGGTAAGGAGGGGGTGCGTGGAGGGGAGGAGGGGGCGCGCGGAGGGGGGAGGGGGGCCCTTACCTTTCCGGCCCGGCGGCTCCCGTCCGGCGCCGGCGCCTACTATTCCCAGCAGGCTCCGCGGCCTGCTCTAGGATGGCGCGCCGGGTGATGTCATCACCCGGCGCACTACTCTAGAGCAGGCCGCGGAGCCTGCTGGAAGTAGTAGGCGCCGGCGCCGGACGGGAGCCGCCGGGCCGGAAAGGTAAGGAGGGGGTGCGTGGAGGGGAGGAGGGGGCGCGCGGAGGGGGGAGGGGGGAGGGGGGCCCTTACCTGCCCGGCCCGGCGGCTCCCGTCCGGCGCCGGCGCCTACTACTACCAGCAGGCTCCGCGGCCTGCTCCAGGGTGGTGCGCCGGGTGATGTCATCACCCGGCGCGCTACTCGAGAGTAGGCCGCGGAGCCCGCTGGTAGTAGCCGCCGGCGCCGGACGTGCCGAGAAGGTAAGTGGCGGGGAAGGGGGCTTACCCCCCCCCGGAGCCGTCCGCTTCTATCCGCTGGCGCCCGCGGGCGCCAGCGGATGGAAGCAGGCGGCCCCAGGGGGGGTAGGGAGCGCGGGGGAGGGGGTTTACCTGCCGGGGCCGTCCACAGCGGACGGCCCCGGGGGGGGAGGGAGTTAGGCCCCCCCTTACCCACCCGCCGCCATTTTTTCCTCATAGACTTGCATTGCAATGCAAGTCTATGGGGAAAAAAATGGCGGCCGATCCAAAAATTTCCGATTTTTGGATCGGGATCGGACTCGATCCGGTCCGGGGGGCCTCCGATTTTGTCCGAACCGGTCCGGGACAAAATTGGAGGTCCCGATCCGGGTCCCGATCCGATCCGGGGGGTCCGTGCACACCCCTAGTAAATAAAGCAAATTTTACAAAATCTCAATAAGCCTTCAGTGACCTCCTTTCAAGGGAAACCAAAGCTGGGTAACACTTGTTGAGGGAATATTTCAGGTGTGATCATACCAATAGCTAAAATGAGTAATTATGATTGATTGATTGTAACCTAATATTAATTCTCCATATTATATTGCTAAAGATTTCATTTCTCTATTTCATGAAAGATGGAACTGTCTGTTGATGCGAAACTAACAGATGCTTAGAACAGAGAAGTTAGAGATTATATTCATCTTCGGCCAAAACCGCAGCAGGCATCCGGTCCTGTCTTTAAGCAACTGTCTTGCTTAGTGTACATTTTATCAATCAGCAATTTTAATTGTGTAATTGACAGAAAATATATCTTGTCAGCCTTTTTGATTGTGTCTGAAAGTAACCTTTGAATAGGCCAGCCCTAACGCCCCCCCCCCTTAGAAATGCGAGGTGGACATAATCTCGACATGTATAAAACCATGTGCAGTGTTTCAGTATGCCAGTCAGAACTTCCTTTTCTGGCTCATTGGCCGATGAATTCTATTAAAGCTTCTTCTTTGGACTGATTCGTATGTGAGTATTCATTGGTCTCCCCTGCAAACCGGGTTAAGTTGCTTGCGTGAATCTAACTCCATTGAGTTAGTGGGTGGGTGGTCACCAATCTTGGGGAGGGAACTCCCCCTTCCTAGGTTTATCCCTAGACTACATATAGGCCAGCTATTGTATCAATGCATAGAAAAGAATTAGAGTGAAGATCTTTCTTATAAGAGAACTTTAACAATTAAGTGACCCCTTTCTCATAAGAGGGAGTCACCAGACCACCCAAGAGGGCTCAAAATTCCCGCCACACACTGCACCTTGGGAGGGGGGCTTGTCATTGCTTGGAGAAATGGGCTGAGAATAACAAGGTTGTCAGGAAGGAATAATGCAGGAAGTATGGTGGGCTGGGATTCTGATGTGGATATTTTCCAGTATAGAGCTGATTCTGGCTCTTGACTTGGAGCCAACTTCGTGGGGACATGCAAGGGGTCTTTGCTGCCTCCTCCTGCACACTCCTTCCTATTCCCTACAGAATGCACCATGCACCCCCAGTTATGGGTGATTATCTCATTGCACATGGAGGACCCTGCTGCACAGGCTCCCACTGAATTATAGAAGTGTATGTCAAAAAATAAAGATGGTTGGGCAACACTCCCTGGAGACTGAGCTATTTTATCTACAGCACAAGTGTCACGGGAACTGCAGTTGAACTCACCCTAGCCCTGGCCCTCTGCTCTGGCTTGGGCAGGGAGGTTCACATTCAACGCCAAGTCATTCCCATAGCTGGAAAGACTGCCCGGTGAAACCAATCGTTTGTGCAATGATGTTCAAGATCGTTGCAATATATTTTATTGGTGCAGGAATGGATAGGGATGAATGAGAAATCCACTTTGTCACATTTCCCTCCCGCACCTCCCAAGCTTTTCGTTTTCATCAAGACAGAACCCCATGCCCAAATCCACCTTTTTGTGAGCTTTCCAATCCAGCTCGGCTCTGGAAAAATGTGCACAAAGAGGCACGTTTTAGGGAAATATGTACACAACACACGTATACTTGAAAAAAGTGGGCAGAAAACTGCATTTCAGCATGGGGAAAAAATGCAGACATTTGAAAAATGTGGGCAAAATGTTGTGTCCATTAGGGAAAATGCGCACCAATGACATACACATTTTTGTATGGGTTTGTTTTTAAATTGTGAGCTCATGTAGAAACAGGATGGAACAAGCTTGATCTTACAAATTTGACAATTTCTGCAAAACCAAGATTGACAGAGCTTCAGTTTTGCATGGTCTCCTTTATTTTTGGTCTTTGGTTTTACTAGAATCCCACTATGGTCCACTGATGTGTTCCATTACAGTGGAATAATGCATAATCAGGATTTCTTAACATTTAAGGCCACAGTCCCTGCTGGCTGGGGCATGCTGGGAGTTGCAGGCTCTGCTTAGGATTGTGCCTTAAGACATATATACTCTGGTTTATGTTATCTTTAGTATATTCTCATGTTAAAGAAGTGCCTTCCTGGATCAAACCAAGGTCCACTTAGCCCAACATTCTTGGTATGAATCTCAGTACTAGGTGGTTTACATTTGTCCCTTATGTTTCTGGGCCAAATGAGATCTGACATGGAAAATCTGTGACCAGGATCTACCATGGTTTTTCTTTTAGACCAAATTTGCAACAGGAACCTCACAGAAATCTAGATAGGAGACGCAGCATTGTGAGTCAGATGGCCACTTACACATTACCCCAAAGAGGAAATGGATCACCCAAAAAGAGGCCTAAAGAAGCAACCCATTTGCATGATATTTGCATGCGCAAATTTAGAAATAAGTGCTAGAATTTAAATAGAAATACAATACATCTTGCCGCATTGAGGAAGACTGACCAGGTCACCTATGTGCCTGCTCAGCCTGCTGTCCAGGTGCTCATGCTTCAGGGCTCCTGCTCTCCCTTCTGTTTGACTTTAAACCAGACTTGGACTTCTCAGCACATCAAATGGAAGACATCTTCAAACAGGCCTATCCTCTAACAGCTCTTCAAACAGAGGACTGTCCCTTGTAAAGTAGGACACCTGCTCACCTATTTGTGGGAGGGAGGTTAATCCTGTCCCAAGGAAAGGGTGGGGTGGTTCTGCTGATGAGCCCACCACTACATACATACAAATAAGCTGTCACCAAATGAGAACTTAGGCATCAATAGGGAATTTGGTAAATTATTTATTTTTATTTATTTGTTACGCCCCATAGCCGAAGCTCTCTGGGTGGTTTACATAGGATTAAAACAATTAAAAACAATATACAAAAATTAAAACAGCAAAAACATACAACATACACACAATACACACATACATTTAAAACCGCTATAACAGCCCCAAAAAGCTACAAAAAAAAAAAAAAAACCCAGACTCCTCAGATATTGCCAAATGCCTGAGAGAAGAGGAAAGACTTGACCTGGCGCTGAAAAGATAACAATGTTGGCGCCAGGGAGGCCTCATCAGGGAGCTTGTTCCACAATTGGGGGGCCACCACAGAGAAGGCCCCCCTTCCCTCGGAGTAGGCATTCGGAGGAGGGCCTTAGATGTTGAACGTAGTGTTCGGGTAGGTTCATGTCGGGAAAAGCATTCCGTCAGATATTGTGGTCCCAAGCCATGTAAGGCTTTCTAGGTTAAAACCAGCACTTTGAATCGGGCTCAGAAACATACAGGCAGCCAATGCAAGCGGGCCAGGGTAGGTCTTATATGCTCAAACCTTCTGGTTCCAGTTATCAATCTGGCCGCTGCATTTTGCACAAGCTGCAGCTTCCGAACCACCTTCAAAGGCAGCCCCACGTAGAGTGCATTGCAGTAATCTAACTTGGAGGTTACCAGAGCATGGACAATTGAAGCCAGGTTATCCCTGTCCAGATAGGGACATAGCTAGGCCACCAACCGAAGTTGGTAGAAGGCATTCTGTGCCACTGAAGCCACCTGAGCCTCAAGTGACAGAGATGGTTCTAGGAGAACTCCCAAGCTACAAACTCGCTCCTTCAAGGGGAGTGCAACCCCATCCAGAACAGGTTGAACACCCTCCATCTGGTCAGCAGAACCACCCACTAACAGCGACTCAGTCTTGTCTGGATTGATTTTCAGTTTATTAGCCCTCATCCAGTCCATTGTCGCAGCCAGGCACTGGTTCAGCACATCCACAGCCTCACCTGATGAAGATGAAAAGGAGAAATAGAGCTGCGTGTCATCAGCGTACTGATGACAACGCACTCCAAAACTCCGGATGTCTGCACTCAATGGTTTCATGTAGATGTTGAACAGCATGGGGGACAAGACTGACCCCTGCGGAACCCCATACTGGAGAATCCATGGGGCCGAGCAATTATTTGACCAAACTTTAAAAATTCAGCCAATTTCCTTCACAAGACATCCCGGGAGTCCACCTCCATGCCACAATAGAACAAGGAAGTCTAAGGTAGGAGGATAGGATAGGTTTCTTCCATGGTTGCAGACCCACAACCGGCCTCCCCCAATCCTGAAGGTGAATCTGGAGTAATCTGCATCATGACTTGAACAGGGCTTAGGACATCAATCTTTCACTACCCCACTGCACTTTATCCCTTAGGGTGTCTAGGTGTCCTCTTTTACAAAGGTCAGTTTTCTATTTGAAAAGCTGCCAGAGGATTTTCCTCTATTTTGAAGGCGTCTTCTATTCATAGGGCTTCCAGTCCATCAGGAGGAAGCACTGGGCCTAGAAGTTGCCCATCAACAGCAGCTGGACACTACGCTGACCAAGGCATACAGATCACTTGGTCCCAGACTTATGGAGTAAGATGTACTGTATTTCTATTTAAATTATCATAATTCATTCTAAATTTGCAGCCATATGTATAAATTAGCACATGCAGTTTTAAGCAATTTGAGGCATATGGCTGGCTGGGGCATGTTGGGAGATGTAGGCCTTTTTTCTGTCTAAACATGCATAGGATTGCACTCTTGGTGCCTTTTGTCTCCTTTTTTGTGATTCGCAAGCGGCCACCCCAGCTGCACTTCAGTTTAGGACATTGGTCAGCAACTAGTTTTAGAGAAGAGCCATTTTGAGGAAACAATGGAGGCTAGTAAGCCATGGCCCCACCTATCTTCTAGAGAGTGGATGGCAAGCAAGTTCACACACCTCTCTTGCTACCACATTGACAACTGTGGGGGAGGGGCATTCCTGAGGAGGCCCAATTGAGTCCAGGCATCTCAAATTTCTGGCCTTCAGTGAATGATGAGTATAAACCATTACATTTTATTTCATTTCAGAAAAACAGAGTTTTCCATGTTTTCCCCTATTCCCCTTTAAAGTAACATTTGTGTGGCAGATATTAAAACTCCCATAGCCCCAAATGAAGCCATTATTTTGGCATGATAAATAGTTCCTATCTATATTTGTATTCTTGTATAAACAGCACAAGTGGCTTCTCAACAGGGTGCATTGGCACTTTGCGGGTGATAAATGAGGAAGCCGCTCTAAATCAACATGCAGCAGGAACGGCATCACAACGCAGCGTTGGCAGCAAAGAGAATTCCGCCGCTGTAACCTCCTGTCATTTCTCATTCATGCTTTTGTTTCTTCTTCCAGTGAGTACATCTCAGGAAAACCGTGCATTTGCCATCAAATAGCCATGCTCTGCTGGAGATTTGGGGGATTGCTATTTGTTGTTTAGACAAACAACAACAACAACAACAACAACAACAACACAACGTATGTGACTCTAAACAGAAAAACAGACTTTGGATGCCATCCAGCTGCTAAGCACCATGAATTGTAGCTAAGCATTTCTCATTGTTGGCTATCTACGGAGTAGCTTATGGTTGCCTTCTGCAGACTAAAATGGGACCTGCTTTCATGCAAATATCAGGTGGTGGCCCCCTTTCTAGCTCCAGTTCTTTCATAGAATCATAGAATAGTAGAGTTGGAAGGGTCCTATAAGGCCATCGAGTCCAACCCCCTGCTCAGTGCAGGAATCCATCTTAAAGCATCCCTGACAGGTGGTTGTCCAGCTGCCTCTTGAATGCCTGTACTGTGGGAGAGCCCACAACCTCCCTAGGTAATTGGTTTCATTGTCATACTGCTCTAACAGTCAGGAAGTTTTTCCTGATGTCCAGCCGGAATCTGGTTTCCTGTAACTTGAGCCTATTATTCCGTGTCCTGCATTCTGGGTTGATCGAGAAGAGATCCTGGTCCTCCTCTGTGTGACAACCTTTCAAGTATTTGAAGAGTGCTTATCATATCTCCCCTCAATCTTCTCCAGGCTAAACATGCCTAGTTCTTTCAATCTGTCCTCATAGGGCTTTGTTTCCAGACCCCTAATCATCCTCGTTGCCCTCCTCTGAACACACTCCAGATTGTCTGCATCCTTCTTGAAGTGTGGTGCCCAGAACTGGATGCAATATTCAAGATGGGGCCTATCCAGTGCCAAATAAAGGGCCTGTTCAGACAACATGCTAAGCCATGGTTAGGCCACTACCCATTTGCAGCAAATGGTTAGTGAGCATGTTTAAATCATGGTTATGTAGCCACCATGGTTAAGAATGGTTCATACGACAGGCTCCTAGTGTGGCAAACTTATTCATGGTTCATCTTTTTTTTATATATATAATATTTTTTTTATTTTCAACTTAAAACAAAATGACATAACATAAAATACAATACAATACAAAACTAACAACCCTCATACCCCCCTGTGCTCCCTCCCCCACAGGAGACCTACATATATTCCATTATACATCCTTCCAAAATTGTAAAGTATCTTTTGAAGGTGTTTGCCCCTTCCCCGATCTTAACACATATTCCAAAAAAGGACTCTATATATCTTCAAAATCATTCTTCCTGGACATTCCCTTCTTTACTTTCAAATTACACGTTAGCTTATCATTAAGTGCCATATCCCATGTTTCTTTATACCATTCTTCTATTATATATTTCCCTTGCCCTTTCCAGTTCTTTGCTATCATTATTCTAACGGGTGCCAGGAGGTTGTTTATCAATTCCCTCATGCTTATATTCTCATTTTCTTTATCCCATATTGCTAGTAGAGCCAACTTTGGGCTTACTTCCAATTTACTTCCTATTATTTCACTTATTTCTTTAAAAACCCTTTTCCAAATTTTTTGTACATATTCACAACTCCACCACATATGAAAATATGTTCCAACCTCCTGACATCCTCTCCAACAATTCTTAGACACTTTTTTATCTATCTGATGAAATCTTACCGGCGTTAAATACCATCTCCATACAGTTTTATAATAATTCTCCTTAATTCTAATTAACAAAAGCTTTAACATTCTTGCATCCCATATCCTCCCCCAGTTATTTTCATTAATTTGTTCCTTTAAATCATCTTCCCAAATCATTTTGAGAGAGTCTTGGTATTCATCATCCTCTATCAAAATGTTATATATTTCACTGGTCAAACCTCTTTTAATTCTAATTTCCCCCTTCTTTCCTCTTGATTCAATTAACTCTTCAAATCTTGTATTATCTCTACATTCCTTATTTTTCTTTTTCCAATTCTGTGTCCATTGTTCCAATTGTATACATTTAAACCAAGCTATCTTTTGTCCTCTTAATAACTCTCCAATTTGCTCCCTATTTGTCATACTTTTAAACCAATCTCTTAATAATTTTCTGATCCCTCAGACCCCTTTCCAACTCAGCTTTTAAATTCTTTGGGAAGTTTACCATTGCTATCACTGGGATAAGAGGAGAATCTCCTGGTATTAACTTCCCTTTAACTTTCTCCCATATCTCTAAAATATTTTTCAACAATGGGTTGTCCAGTCCCCTCAAATCTTTCTTTTGAATTTGAGCAAAAAAAATATTTTGCAGCTTAAAATCTTGTTCCCCTGTTTGTGTCTCTAACCATTCCAAATCATCCTCCCCTATTATACTATTTATAACATATCTTAATTGATTAGCAATGTAATACTTCTTTATATTTGGAAGTCCCAGACCTCCTTTCTTTTGTGTCTTATACCATAACCCTTTATTAATCCTTGCTTTTTTATCTCCATTACAATAAGCATTAATCATATTTTGCCAACTCTTTAACTCTACTTCCGTTATTTTAATCAGTAACATTCTAAACAAAAAATTAATCTTGGGTAATATTTTCATTTTAATAACCGCTATTCTACCAAACCATGAATGCTTTAATTTTCTATATGCCTCTAACTTTTCCCCTATCTGTTTTTTCAAGCTAGCAAAATTAATTTCTTCTAATCTATCTAAATCTTTTGCAATATTAACTCCTAAATAACGCACTATATTTTTAAGCCTAAAACCTAATTTAGATTTACACACTCCATTAAATAACATCATTTCTGACTTCCCCCAATTTACTTGTAGGCCTGTTATCACCCCCAAATTCTCTCAAATGCTTCTTAATCACCTCCCCACTCTCCAGAGGATCTTCTAAAGTCAGTAATGTATCATCCGCAAACATGTTCATCTTAACCTTTTCTTTCCCTCCTTATCCCTTTTAATCTTGAATCCTCCCTTATAACATTCGCCAAAATTTCTATCACTATTGCAAATAAAATCGGTGAAAGTGGGCACCCTTGTCTAGTGCCACGGGCTAAGATAATCTGTTGCGTTAACCCATCATTAACTATTATTTCTGCTTTATTATTTGCATACAACTGATCAAGCACTCCTATAAATTTATCTCCAAACCCAATTTTTTTTATAATTATTTTAAGTGCTGGCCATTCCACACAATCAAAGGCTTTGAATATATCTAATGCTAACAAACCTGCTTTTAAGTTCCTTTTTTAAATAATATTAATTATATTTAAAACTCTCCCAATTAAATTTGGCATTTGCCTTCCTGAAATAAATCCACATTGTTCTTTTTTGATATATTTATTTATAAAAGTACTCATTCTTTTTGCCATTATTGCCGTAAAAAATTTTGAATCTTGATTTATTAACGATATTGGTCTGTAAGAAGCTGGATCCGTCAAATCCTTATCTGGTTTCGGGATCAATATAATCAAGGAATGATCCCACGATGGCGGGGTCTTTCCTCCTTTTATTATACTATTAAATAACTTTTTCAATTTTGGTATTAATATTCCTCTAAAAACCTTATAATATTCTGGCCCCAAACCATCCATCCCCGGAGATTTCCCTCCTTTTAATTTATCAATAATTCCTTCTATTTCTTTTTCTGTAACTAAACCCTCCATGTAATCCCTATCTTGTCTCTGTAATCTTATTTTCCAATTTCTCTCTACATATTCCAATACATTAACCTGTGGATCCACATCTGATGCATATAATTCTCTATAAAATTCCTGAAATATATTTAGTTTATCCTTCATTAAATTATAACTTTTACCTGTCTTATCTTTAATTGTTCCTTTGCCTTTTTTGACTGAGTGGACCTGGCCAGCATCCTAGAATTTTTATTACTGTATTCAAAAAAAATCCCTCTTCAAATATAACAAATTCCTTTGAACCTGTTCTAACTCTTCTTTCTCTAATTCCTTCTTCTTGGCTTGAATTTGGGCATATAGGCGTCTATCTTTTGTCTCTCTTAATTTTTCCTCTAAATATCTTACCTCCTTTTCTAATTTTTTATTTTGTGCTTCCTGTTGTTTTCTTAGGGTACACATTTCCCTAATACAAATCCCTCTTATAACAGCCTTCATTGTGTCCCATATTATTCCTTGAGAGTTTTGCTCCATTTCATTAATTTCCCATATTATCTGCATTTCTTTTTTTATTTTTTCAACTATAGCTTTATTATTTAAAATCCTTGTATCCATTCTCCATCTCTTTGCTTCTCTATAATCCTTCTTCATTTTAATATTCGTTGTCATTAATGCATGGTCGGTGACTTTAATTACCCCTATATCGCATTCTATAATTTTAGATATCATATTCTTTGACACAAAAATATAATCTATCCTAGAATAACTCTTAAACCTCGATGAGTAAAAAGTATATTTTCTTTCTTCACCTTTTAATAACCTCCAAACATCCATTAATTCTTTTTCAGCCATTAATTTACTTAAACCCATCTTCCCACCTATTTTCATATCTCTTAATATATTATCCTTATCCTTTCCTTTATCTAATACCATATTAAAATCACCTGCCATCACAATGTTCCTTTTCCCCATTTCTCCCACAGCATTAAAAACTTCATCAAAAAATTCCATTTGTTTCCCATTTGGAATATATACATTAATCAATATATATTCCTCCTCCCCCACCATACAAAAAATTATCAGAAATCTACCCAATTCATCCTTCTTCACTCTTTGTATATTAATTCCACATTTTTTTAAAACTATTATCGCTACTCCTCTCGCTTTAGAGGTACCAAATGCTTTCTCATAAACGCCCACATCCCTCATCCTCAGCTCATTTACACCCTCCTTTGATTGATGAGTTTCCTGCAAAAAAATAACATCTGCTTTTTCTTTTTTTAATAATACTTCTATTCTCTTCCTTTTTATAACAGTTCCCAGCCCTTTAACATTTAAAGTTGCAACCCTTAATTTATTTTCCATCTTCCCACACAATTAGCTCTATATTGGTCTCCCCCTGTGATACACATACCCCCTCCCTTTCCTTCCCCCCCACACTTACCCCAAACTTCACCCCCCTCCTCACTAGACCCTCCTGGGCAATGGCCCCAAATAATTTTAGAACTCTTCGGGGGGGGGGGGAGAAGCAGCCCCACAAACCTGGAGTAACAGCTGGCGCTCCCCTCCCTTATAAACTCTTCTTCATCCCTGTTCCATCCTCAATTCTTCATTGGCTACTTCCACCTGCGGCACCTTCATCCACCTTGGTTCCTCCATCCTCCGTAGCATCGACTAAACCCAGTTTCTCCAGAAGCTCCATCCCTTGCTCGCATGATGTTAATCTGTGTTGTTTCCCCAGCCACATAAATCTCAAAAAAACTGGATACCCCCAGCTAATTGTTATCGCCTTCTTCCGCAGGGTAACTGTACACAGTCTCACACTCTTCCGCCACTGGATCATTTGAGGACACAAATCCTGATTGGTTGGCCCAGACTCTAATTACTTGCATTAACTTTTCTTTCTTGTAATAATTCGCAAATTTGACAATTATATCCCTTGGGAGCATTCCCTTCTTTTTATAGCCCACTCTATGGATCCTCTCGATATCCTCCATCACCCACAGTCCCTGGGGGTCTAATTCCTTAATCCGAGCCAATAATATATCTCTCAACATCTGTGGAAAGCCTGTCAAAATTTCAATCTGCGAGTCTAGAATGTTGCGTCTTATCTTTCATCCTGCTTCCTCAAAGCTTCATCTAAAATCGTCTTAAAACTATCCATTAGTTCTCCTGGTGACCATGATTGACTTTCTTTAGTAGTTTTAGGAACTGCTCCTGGCTTGGTTCCAGCTTTGTAACCCCACTTCCAGAAGAAGGCGAAGCTGCCTTCTCCTGTTCTTTGTCGGCCATTACCCTGGTGAGACGATCCCAGTTTTTATCTGAAGGGTGCTTTTTTGGCTGTCTAACCCAGCTGGGGGCACTCGATTTATCACCTGCCAACCTCTTTTTCATTAGGTTACAGTTATAAATCCGCGACCCTCCACATAGACTTTAACAGCCACGCTCACCAATCTTTTCAAGCTCTTATCAGCCAAATACGCTTCGGCTTCACACTCGCTCAACTGGGGGCTCTGAACACCTCTTTTCCTCTGGCTTCAGTTATTTGCTTCAGCCTCCCCCCACAGCAATTTTATCAGCCTGTCTTAGCTCCTTATCCAAAATATTAAAAGTCTCATTTACCAGCTTCTGGCTGCCTGCCAAGAGTTCCGGTCAGCAACACTTTCTCTTTCACTCAGTCGATGCAGCAACATTCCATAACCATATATCAAGTCTTTAATTAACAATCCAACATCTCCAAGATAGGGTTTTTATGTTTATTCCATCGCTTCGGTAAGAGACTGGAAGACTCCCAGCCTCACTCCATTCTCGTGAGGCCACTCCCCCCATTCATGGCTCATCTTGAGGAACTGTTATCTGTGATTCCAGTAACAATCCCTTTTATAATGATTTTGTTTTCTACAGATGATACATTGACAATATCTTTTTGGTTTTCTCTAACCAATATAGGGTAGAGGAATTTTTCAGCTGGATGAATACTATACATAATAATATAAAATTTTCTTTTCATTCTGACAAGCGTCGGATTCCTTTTTTGGACATGGAGGTATATTGGGAGCAGAATCTACTATATTTAAAAACATTCACAAAATCTACTGATAGAAATTCTCTTCTGCATTTCTCATCCTACCATTCATCGCACTTAAGTAAAAATTTACCATTCGACCAATATTTGTGTCTTAAAAGGAACTCCTCTCATCCAGTAGAACTCTGCTTACCCATCTTAACCTCGTCCTTATCAAAGTCCAGACACCTCCCCAACCAACAAATACCCATAGGTAAACTCACCTAGTGCTGGCTGGGAGTTGGTCCGTCCTGGGGGCATGTAGATGATGAGCGGGACAGGTCCCATCTGGGTCACCAGGAATTGTGGTAAGAGGTCGATGGGTTTTGTCCCAGGAAGGTGGGACGTTGTCCAGCCAATAGGACAATTGATCGACAATGACGCAGGTAAGTCTTTGAATTCTCACAATCTAGCTTTATGGCAGTGCACGCAAAGCACTCAGGAAAAACTAACAGCCCCGATTAAAGGTTACAACATCCGTTATACAGAGGTACAAACAAGTGGACAGTTGCATAATGGAAACCTATTATTAGCTGTTTAGTAAGCTGTAATGACCATCTGGGTGCTCATGGCTTCCTGTTGCATGCTTCCTTGCAGACGGTTGTTTTTCAGTCACAGCTGCAAAAGTCAAAATAGATCACACCAGCAAACAACAGCAAACAGCAAAGCACAACTACGAGGCAGATGCTATGAAATGGACCCTCAAAATGGCTGGGGTCTGGCCAACTTGGTCTAGTTGACTTATTTACCTCATTGCATTTCAGTTGGCTGAAGATCTTGGGTGAAAGCTTGATGTATTTTCAAAGTTAAGCGTAGGCAGTCAGAATGTATGCAGTTTTCAAAGTTAAATGTAGGCAACTGGCTCCAGGTTTCTGAGGGGCCCAGGGGCAAAGGCACCTTCAATGGGCCCCATCTCAGTGAGTCTACCTTTTCACCACCATGGCACCAGCTGCTGTTTGCTCCTCATCCTCTTTCTCATTGTTGCGAACACTTGCTTACTTGACAGGCAGAGAGACAGTGAGCAAGTAGGCCTTCTCACCACTACTGTTGTCTGGCCAAGAGCGAGAGGCCAGTGAAAAAGCAGGCTGCAACAGCAAAGAGGAGGAGCAAGTCCATGGGGCTGCTGCAAGTGTGACCCTGCTGGGGTGTGGGCCCTCAGCAGGTGACCAACCATGCCTACCCTTTACACCGGCCCTGTAAGCACCACAGAATTCTATGGCAACCTTAAGGATAGGTATCAATGGGGAATTTGAGTGAGCTTTGCGGCACTGAATATTTACTTTAATTGCCGCCCAGTAGTCTAGGGGTGCCTGTACAAGAGAGGTTTAATGCTCTTTGAAGTCTCATTAAAATTTTTACCTCTACACCAGCGGAGCACAAATGGGGCGTAGAGGCGCGTTATCTCCCCGATTGTGCGCATTATCGAATGCGCGTTAAATAGCGAGGTTTTTTTTGCTCCGTCCATTAAAGCGCATTTTGATGGGAAGCTGCTGCCGCCGCTGCCGCTCCTCACGAGTCGCGGCGGGCTCAAGCTGCCGAACTGTCCCTTCCGCTCGCCGGAGCAGCATGAGGAGGGGGCTGCTGCTCCGGCGAGCGGAAGGGACAGTTTGGCAGCTCGAGCCTGCCGCGACTCGTGAGGAGCGGCGGTGGCGGCAGCAGCTTCCCATCCCCTCTCGAGAGGTATTGCCGTTTGCATCTCCTCCTCCACCGCCTCAGCCCCCAGTCGCCAGCCAGTTTCCCTCCAGTCATGAAAGCAGCCACATTTCCAAGGCAGCCAAAGGTGCCTGGCAGCGTCCAGTAGCTCTCACGCACCCCTCTCTCTCCACTGTCCTCCGGCTCCTGCTGAGGGGATCAGGCTGTCAAAAGGCGCTTCCCTCCCCTCCCCGCCGCTCCCCAGCTGGCTGGCTGGTAGGCTGTGGGCAGCACAGCTGCTTTGTCTCTGGGCGCCCGCCCGCCTGCGACTCCTTCCCCGCAAGAGGGGTGCCTCCTGCTCGGCACCCGTGGCGGGGGGCCCGGCGGGAGGAGGAGGAGGAAGAAGAGGGGGTAAAGGAAGGCGAGGAGGAGGAGGAGCGCTCGCCTGCTGCCCACAGCCTACCAGCCAGCCAGCTGGGGAGCGGCAGGGAGGGAAGGGGAGGGAAGCGCCTTTTGTCACCGCCTCTCGTGCAGAGGTATTAGGCGTAAATGCGCTTCAGCGATAGTGCACATAATCGCCTAACCGGGTGCAAAAGCGAATCCTTGTGGAGGGGACCTTGGTATCTACACACTTGGGTTTGGCAGGAGTTCCTAGGCATGTGGAGGGAACTCAATGAGCTGCATTGCTGAGACTAGCAGATTATTTTTGGTTGGCCACATTTGCTGTGACTGCAGTTCCTATTAACATCCTTTACAATTTGAGTTTACATCAGCCCATCAATTACCCATTTGCTTCAGCTGACACCGGGGTTGGTTTCTTTTGGCCTTTTAATCTGTATGTCAAGGGGGTGGGGGGTGGGGGGGTTTCTATTTAGCATTCACCACAACAATAAGGACAGTGAAAACCATGCTGTAGCATGGAGTTGAAACTCAGTAAACAGTACTAAATCTAAATTTGTTTTTCCCAATACATATTGGAATTTGACAAAATGAGTGTCAAAGTAGCATAAACCTAATCTAACTCTGAGATTTAAATGACTGTGCCTATCAAAATATGATTGAATTGATTAGAAATCTTTGCATTGTATAGATAGAGGAACAATTTTCCTGTTCGGCTATGGGGCGGTATACAAATGTAATAAATAAATAAATAAATAAATAAATAAATAACTGATTGTACATTGTAGCATTATACACCATTCCCAGTCCCTTACAGCTGGTTCAAATGTTCATGGACATCACTTTGACAACTGGTGATATTTAGAAGAATAAAAGACAATACATTTTCAATGAAGTCAATTCATACATACAGCTGCCAGTTATCCAGTGTACCGCAATCAAGTTTAGAGAAATCAAACAATGTATGTGCATGTGTGAACCAGGTCATCGGCTTTTGGAAACATGGGGCAATGGAGCAATAACTAGAACTGCTCCATGATATAATTGATCAGTAAATACAGAGTAACTGTTCAGTGTTTCAGTCGTGGTTGCTGGCAGGTTTTATGAAAAATGTGTGCATGTTGCTTTCCCACCCATAAACTTGAGTGCTTGGCTCAATGTGGCATGATAAAAGGCTTTAATCTGAGTGTGTTTCCTAATCTGGTTTTTGGCCACCACATTAAGCAAAGATTTCAGCATGAGCTATAAGAATCCGAATCTGCAGTACAAGTAAAATGATGTCCTTCTGATTTAAGTGCTATCAACTAGGGATGTGCACTGACCCCCCGGATCGGATCGGATAGCGGATCGGAATCGGACCTGGGGGGTCGGATCGGATCGGAGGATGGTCGGATCGGATCGGACCCGATCCCGATCCGTGGATCGGATGTCCGATCTGGATCGGACGCCATTTTGAATGCTTTTTCCCATAGCAAAGTGTTGTTTTACAAAAATGCCTATAACTTTTTCAATTTTAATGATAGAAGGATGAAACTTGGGAACATTGTAGACTGGTTAGGGATAGTTATCGGTGAGAAATTTCAGAAAGATTGGTGCATGCGTTTTGTGGCAATTTTTTAATAGATAACCAGGAATGCCTATAACTTTGTCATTTTTAAAGTTACACACATGAAACTTTGCCACATTGTAGGAGGTACCTTGGGACCTATGTGTGTGAAATTTCAGAAACATAGGTGCTTGCTTTGTGTGGCAATTAATTTTAGAAAAATGGGTAGTAGTGGGGTAAATACAGTTATGTGTCCCATTTTTTTTATTTTTAAAGATACAAACAGGAAACTTGGGCACATTACAGGTAACACATGGCTTGATATGTGTGTGAAATTTCAGAAACATAGGTGCTTGGCTTGTGTGGCAATTAATTTTTGAAACAATGAGGAAAAAACACCTATAACTTTGTCATTTTTAAAGTTACAAACATGACACTTTGCCACATTGTAGGAGGTACCTTGGGACCTATGTGTGTGAAATTTCAGAAACATAGATGCTTGCCTTGTGTGGCAATTAATTTTAGAAAAATGGGTAGTAGTGGGGTAAATACAGTTATGCCTCCCACTTTTTTTTTTAAAGATACAAACAGGAAACTTGGGCACATTACAGGTAACACATGGCTTGATATGTGTGTGAAATTTCAGAAACATAGGTGCTTGCCTTGTGTGGCAATTAATTTTTGAAACAATGAGGAAAGAAATGCCTATAACTTTTTTATTTTAAAAGTTAGAAGTTTGAAAGTTGCTCACTTTGTAGATGGATTAGGGGTAGTTGTCTGTCAGAAATTTCAGAATGATAGGTCCAGGCATTTGGTGGCTACGAATTTTTTAGATTAAAAGTTATAAAAGTTTTTCCACAGAGGCTTGGGCTGTCAATTGCACCCCCCCTCCCCCGCCTCCCCCGCCTCCCCCTCCCCTTTTTTATCTGTCAAAACTCTGTGTTGTTGTAAAGGCAATGTTGGGGACTGGCTGGGAGCTTCCCCTTGGGGAAAAGCACAAGTCCCATAGCTTGCGCGAGAAGGGCGGTGCGCGCTCCTCGCAGGTAGGATCTTCAAGACAGCAGCAGCGGCAGCAGCAGCATCAGGCAGACATTCAAATGGCAAAGTCCAACATTGGGGACTGGCTGGGAGCTTCCCCTTGGAGGCAGCTCTGTCTCCCACCTACCCACCCATCGCAGGCAGAGAAGAAGGGGGCGCGCATGGAGGAGCTGAGCACGGAGGGGGAGGAGGCAGCTTCCTGATTTACTTCTCTGTAGCAACTGCTCTGGGCAGAGAAAGGGACGTTTGTGGGGAGGGGGGGTTTAAAGGGATTCATTGCATAGCACTTCCCCACTGAGAAACCATACTTGCCCATAGGGATTCATTGCCTAGCACTTGCTGAAATCTTACAGGTGTTAGATACCATCTCCACACTGTCTTATAAAAATTCTCCTTAATTCTAATCGACAACAGCTTTAACATTCTTGCATTCCACAACCTCTCCCAGTTATAGTCATTAATTTTTTCCTTTACATCTTCTTCCCAGTTTGTTTTTATAGCTTTAGTAGAGTCCTGAAGATCATCGTCTATCAATATTTTATATATCTCACTAGTCAATCCTTTCTTATTTCTAATTTCTTCTTTTCTTCCTTTTAGTTCAATTAAATCTTCAAATCTTGTGTTGTTTCTGCAGTTCTTATTTTCCATTTTCCATTCCTGAGTCCATTTTCCCAATTGTAAACATTTGAACCAGGCTATCTTTTGTCCTTTTAATATCTCTTTGATTTGCTCATTATCTTTCATTCATTCCATCCAATTCCTTAACTTAATTGTTTCCTGATCTTTCAAGTATGATTTCTCTATGGGAAGGTGCTATGCATTGAATCCCTATGGGCAAGTGCTATGCAATGAATCCCTATGGGCAAGTGCTGTCCAATGAATCCCTATGGGCAAGTATGGTTTCTCAGTGGGGAAGTGCTATGCAATGAATCCCTTTACAACCCCCTCCCCACGAACGTCCGTTTCTCTGCCCAGAGCAGTTGCTACAGAGAAGTAAATCAGGGAGCTGCCTCCTTCCCCTCCGTGCTCAGCTCCTCCATGTGCACCCCCTTCTTCTCCGCCTGCGATGGGTGGGTAGGTGGGAGACAGAGCTGCCTCCAAGGGGAAGTTCCCACCCAGTCCCCAATGTTGGACTTTGCCATTTGAATGTCTGCCTGATGCTGATGCTGCTGATGCTGCTGTCTTGAAGATCCTACCTGCGAGAGGCGTGCACCGCCCTTCTCGCGCAAGCTATGGGACTTGTGCTTTTCCCCAAGGGGAAGCTCCCAGCCAGTCCCCAACGTTGCCTTTACAACAACACGGAGTTTTGACAGATAAAAAAGGGAGGGGGAGGCGGGGGAGGGGGGTGCAATTGACAGCCCAAGCCTCTGTGAAAAAACTTTTATAACTTTTAATCTAAAAAAATTGTAGCCACCAAATGCCTGGACCTATCATTCTGAAATTTCTGACAGACAACTACCCCTAATCCATCTACAAAGTGAGCAACTTTCAAACTTCTAACTTTTAAAATAAAAAAGTTATAGGCATTTCTTTCCTCATTGTTTCAAAAATTAATTGCCACACAAGGCAAGCACCTATGTTTTTGAAATTTCACACACATATCAAGCCATGTGTTACCTGTAATGTGCCCAAGTTTCCTGTTTGTATCTTTAAAAAAAAAAAGTGGGAGGCATAACTGTATTTACCCCACTACTACCCATTTTTCTAAAATTAATTGCCACACAAAGCAAGCATCTATGTTTCTGAAATTTCACACACATAGGTCCCAAGGTACCTCCTACAATGTGGCAAAGTGTCATGTTTGTAACTTTAAAACTGACAAAGTTATAGGCATTCCTGGTTATTTATTAAAAAATTAATTGCCACAAAACGCATGCACCAATCTTTCTGAAATTTCTCACAGATAACTATCCCTAACCAGTCTACAATGTCCCCAAGTTTCATCCTTCTATCATTAAAATTGAAAAAGTTATGGGCATTTTTGTAAAACAATACTTTGCTATGGGAAAAAGCATTCAAAATGGCGTCCGATCCGCCGATCCGATCCGATCCGGATCGGACCTCATCAGATCGGATTGGATCGGAGGGTTGGTCGGATCGGATCAGATCGGATTTTTCCGATTTTGGGGCGGATCGGATTCGGATCGTGGATCGGATCCAATCCGATGCACACCCCTACTATCAACTTCTTTTGGAAGGGAGCGTGTTTTAACCACGCAGCTTCACGGAAATCCCACTTGGTGACTGCAAATCTTCAGCTGTGTCATGTAACTGCACAGCATCAATTTGCAGTCACCGTGGGGCTTAAAAGACATAAAGACAGCCCACAGATATATTGGACTCCAGCTCCCATCATGCCCAGTCAGCATGATAGGAGTTGCATTTCAACAAGTCTGGAGGGCAACAGGTTCGGGAGTGCTAATCAAGCAGGAAGGATATGCGCCCCCTCTTTCTTTCTGAAGAACTCCTGGCTGGGTACCCCAGGAATCTACCCAACCCTACTTAGAACTCCAGGTCATGCTTGAATCCATTTCTCCATACTTGTAACACTGATAAAACTGTGCCTACTTTAATTAATGTTGAATTTGGTTTTTCATCGCTTGCATGATGATGAGTTAAAGCAAAGCGTTGAACGTGATGGAATTTCACTTGCAAATCTGCTCTCAAAAGATGTTTCCCCTCTTGAAATGAAGCCTGACTGACAACAGCAAAAGAACTCAAGCCCCTGAATTACTACATCTTGGATTAGAAGCTTTGGACTGCATGTGTTTTAATAAAATAAATGTTCTCAATATGCAAACACACAGGAAGGCGAGGCACATTCATATTCCTATTTACAGCCATCTTGACAGACAGAAAAAAAATTGCTGCGCATTTTACACAGAAAAAAATGAATGTTGTTTTTCCTCCATAGTAAAACAAAAGCTGACAGTCATGAGAGCTGCATCAAATGCTTGACTTTGGATGCTCCCCTTTCTCTATCAGTGCTTACACATAAGAAATGATTTCTTAGTGATGCCCAGTTTCATTAGAACGATAGCTAAAACATCATTTTAATTGACTCGTAGCAAAGACCTAGGACAATAACAGGCAAAACTCCCTGACCAGTCAATTACCATATAAATAAGACTGCATAGATCATCCCTTGGATTAGCATCTTGCTTTTTCGTAGATGAAAATATGTTAATGGGCAAATGCAGCTTTTCATTTGAATAATGACTTAATGCTTCTGTGAGTTTTAGATGGTGGATTAAGCCCTTTCTGTGAAATGTTTTTATATTTTTCTGATAGTTCACCAGCTGCTTTTGCTCAAGGAGGGAGAAGACCCTTGCGCTCAGGAACGTTCAAACTTCAGCACATGCCAGGATGCTGGGATGTGCATAGGTGTGTGAACGTTAAAGTCTCTTTGGGGAAAGGAAAATATGAGCATACTGTGTTTCATACCTTGGTTTTAGAAAGTCTACTGTTTGAGGGACCAGCAGGAAAGATTAATGGCATTGTGTTTGAGGGTTGCAATCACTTTTCTTTATCATCCCTTGCAGGCCTTCTTGGATTCTCGCCATTTTCCCAACCAGCTGGACCAGATCCATCACTCATTTGCATGATGTGCTTAAAATGTTATAAGATCACAGAGACAAGAAAGAGCAGTTTCCTATTTGTAGTGTGACTGTGTGCAAAGAATGAGGTATGAATCAAAGTAAATTCTTTGCCTTTGGTGCTTTCAAGCACAAGTTGCATGAACTGGGCCCAGTGAGATGCAGACACTGGTGAAGACCAAACCCACAAAGTTCCTGAAAATCTACCTAATTACCTGATTCTAATTTAACTGAGCTGAGGAGTTCATTTATTTTTGCACTAACCTCACTCTTAGGTACTTATTGTTTGCCTAATTTATACATCGTTTTGTTTCAGAAAACACAGAATCGGTAAATATAAACCCTATGGATATTTACAAAAGGACTGCTTTTGATTCACTAAGGCTATGATGGTTAAACTATATAATTTCCATAATTATTGTTAGGGTTCACAAACTTTTTCTCACCACTGTAGGTAGCCTGGGACAAAGTGAAGGGACGCTATGTGGCAGAACCCTGTCATTCCATGACTCAAAGTGATTTCAAGGAAGGAACACAAGAGCCAACGGATGCAACCAGGACAACAGGGCTTGTCACACATCCACAGAATGGGAATGTCGGGCCCTCAGAAGGCCATGGAACTGCTGAGCTTGTTATGCCCCAGGATTAGGCTGACCAGATAAAATCCAGGTCAGGGCTCCTATAACTTTAACAGTTATAGAGAAAAGGAAATTTCAGCCAGTGTCATTTGTATGCAATTAGTTCCTGGTGAAATTCCCTCTTCATTACAACAGTTAAAGTTGCAGGGGCCCTGCCTTCTTTTGTATATGGTCACTCTAATATAGTGCCTGCAACTTTAACTGTTGTGATGAAGAGGGAATTTCACCAGAAACTAATTGCATACAAATGACACTGGCTAAAATTCCCTTTTCTCTACAACTGTTAAAGTTACAGGAGCCCTGACCTGGATTTTATCTGGTCACCCTACCCAGGATCAGTTCTGGAATGGGGAAATGCCCCTGAAGATTTACACTAGGACTCGGGAACTTCTGGACCGTAGTCCAAATCTGGACCTCCAGGACTCTGAATCCATACCATGGAGGCCTCCCCAGTCCCCCTCCTCCACCAGATGATGTTTCAGCTGGTAAACTTTCCCAGCTCCCACATTTGACTGATGGACTCCCTGTTTTCAGTCTCCTCTCTCTCTTCTCTGAAAAAGAGAGGCAAGCAAGAGGGAGACCAGTTGGCAGGCAAACATGGGAGCTTGGGAAGCTAGTCATGAAGCACAGGACCTTGGGCATCTAAGGCAAGGTAGGGAACATGTGGCCCTCCAAAAGTGGTTGGATTGCAGCTCCTATCATCCCTCACCCTTGGCTATGCTAGCTAAGGCAGATGGGAAGCTTGGAAGGAGGCAACAAGGGAGATGGCCTTCTCAACGGTGGCCCCACAGCTGTGGAATGAGCTCCTCACTGAAGCCTGCCTGCTTCTGATACTGTTAGACTGACCATCTGAAAAGGAGGACAGGGCTCCTGTAACTTGAACAGTTGTAGAGAAAAGGGAATTTCAGCCAGTGTCATTTGTATGCAATTAGTTCCTGGTGAAATTCCCTCTTCATCACAACAGTTAAAGGTGCAGACACTATGCTAGAGTGACCATATACAAAAGAAGGCAGGGCCCCTGCAACTTTAACTGTTGTGATGAAGAGAGATTTTCACCAGGAACTAACTGCATACAAATGACACTGGCTGAAATTCCCTTTTCTCTACAACTGTTAAAGTTACATGAGCCCTGTCCTCCTTTTCAGATGGTCAGCCTAGACACTGTCATCTTTTCAAAGACAGGTAAAGACCACTCTCTACTTCTAGGCATTTACAGGTATTTGATGTGCTGTTTGAGATCAGGTCTATTAGGAAAAACACTGTGTATTTAAATTGTTTTTAGCTATTTACATTGTTTCAATTTGTCTATGTTAAATTTTTTAGACTGCTTGTATTATGTTCTATTTTGTGTTTTTATGAATTGTTGTAAATAGACCAGAGAGCTTCAGCTATGGGGCGGTATAGAAATGAAATAAATACTAACAATAATAACAGCATCTTGAGCGCCACACGTTCCCCACCCCTGATCTAAAGACGCTGCAGCCACTGTGCTTTGTGGTCATGCATCTGCCTGCCTGCCTGCCTGCCTGCCTGCCTGCCTGCCTGCCAGTCAGGCTCTCTGTCTCTCTCAGGAGAATGAGAAAGAGATGCTGACTAGGCTTGTGAGCAAAGGGTGTATGGATGAATGTGTAGTTAGCAGAGCAAGTTCCAGACAAGGATGAGCTGTGTGAAATCCTGGCTGAAGAGCACACTTTACCCTGGATGAAGCATACTGGAGGTGCCTCTACAAGAGAGGTTTAATGCGCTTTGAAGGTTCATTAAAAATTTTACCTCTACAAGAACGGAGCGCAAATTGGGCATAGAGGTGCGTTATCTCCCCGATAATGCGCATTTTCGAATGCGCGTTAAATCACGAGTTTTATTTTGCTCCGGCCGTTAAAGCGCATTTTCCCCGTGTGAACAAGTGATTATGCGCATTAACTTCTTGTAAAGCGCTTTTTGGACATCTATTAATGCGTTTCGCCACCTCTCGCCGCCTCCCGTGCAGAGGGATTAGGAGTAAATGCGCGTCTGCGATAATGCGCATAATCGCCGAACCGGGCGCAAAAGCGAATCCTTGTAGAGGGAGCCTCTGGGTCAAAGGAATAAGAAAGTGTGCATTTTATTGCAGGAAATACATATTGGATAGGAGAGTCCAAGAGTATGAAGAAGAAGGAAGTAGGAAGTGAGTCCAACAACTCTGAACATACCAGTCTAACAATAGAAGGAAGGTCAGTAGAGGTCAGAGGACAGTCTAGGAAACTTGGAAGTCCTCTCTCCATTCTGTTTTCCCTTTGAAGTTAGCTGAGTTGCACCCCACACTTCCAACATGCATCTCAATAGATCTGTGCATGTATGCACATGTGTGAAGGAAGGCATGGGTGGGTGGATGTATGCCCCACTCTTACTATGGGCACTCTCTCTGTTCCCACCCACTGCTGGAATGTGGACCCCAACAAGTTCTGACTGAGGTAAGGCAGACCTCAACAGGAAAAGGATTCCCGGGTTTACACAATTGCTCCACGAGGAAACATGTAAACAAGCAATCCTCACCCCACTCACCTCTATCACCTTAATGGGAGAATCCAAGAAAAGCCTCATCACTTGTTTCTGCTGAATATATAAACTGGGTCTCAGATATATTTATTTTACTGACACACAATGTATGGGAACTCCTATGTGTTACAGTGTTTTGTTATCATATGCACAGCATGGGAAGCTTTTCAAATGGTGAGTTATATAGAGCAAATCTTTACCGCTGTTCATTGTATATATGCGTCCATTCACTAGACTCTCCTTTTCTCAGCTGGAAAATCTGATAGAATAAGTTCTAAAAGATATCTCAGCTGACTTGATTTATTCTGTTTCAAGACACCCCTGGGGAGAAATCTCCCTCTCTGGAGATGCCATACTTTCCCTGTCTGCCATCCCTAACAGAGTAAATTACACTCTACAATTTTTACAGACCCCAAGGCTGGAACTTTGCTCAAAGCCTGATTCTTTGATGCTGTGAATGAATAGGATGAGAAGCTGTGTGGGTGTCTTATTTTCATATTATTAAGCATTTCCCCGCCACATTATATTACGGCTCACTCAGGAAAATCATTGCACTACAAAGAAACATTGCACAAAAATGAGGAATCGCTCTAAGAACAGCTATATGTAGACCGCACAGCAACAGCGAGCTGAAAAATGAAGTTTCCAAAGACGAGCATTGTTGTTGTTAACACATAATGAAAACGTGACAAAATTATTTCTCTTCTTGTCTTCTCTGTATTGAATTTTACAACATACGCTTCATCCACGCTATTCCGTTTCCACTGTGAGATTCATCACAGAGGAGGTTTCATGCACATTTACCGCGAATTTGATTCACTTTTTCAGAACTGGACTCGCTCAGGGTGAGAGAACAGCATGACGGGGACCACGTCATGCCAGCCCCGCGCTGAAAAAGTGGATCAAAGTCGCGGCAGAGGTGCATGAAACCTGCCGTGTGATGACGACGCTCGGTGTGCGTAAGCCAACAGCGCAGGCCGAGCTTCTTCCTCCTCCCCCCCAGAGGAATGCTGAAGTCCCACCTAGTTCCCGGAATGTGGAAGTGCCGCTTCAGTTCCCTCAGCCCCAGGAGAGAGGCGCTCCAGCGAGGGGAGGGGGAGGGGGACGTTTGCCGGTGTGAGGCGACTGAGGAGATTTGGGGGAAGGGGCTGGTCTTCTGGGGTGGAGGACTCTTCGGGGAGGAGGTGACGTGGGCCAGGAGCAGCAGCAGGCGCGAGCCAGCAGGTAAGTTCAGCGACGCCTTCCTCACTTCCCCCTTAGGGCCTGGCGGCATTCTGGGGGGGGGGGAGGGGGGCGGACGGCGGGGAGCCCGGACTTGCCTGAAGTGAAACAGCCTCTTGCAAGCGAGAAGAAGGAAAAAGCGAAACGCAATGCCGGCCATAGTGGTGGTTTCCCTCTTTCCTCAATTCTCCCCCTTCCACCGCCGTCTTTTTCACCCATTGGGGGAAGAATCTCCCAAGAAACTGCAGTCGGGTCTGGTGGATATCGGCTGGGAAGTGAGGCCCACTGAGCTCATCGGGCTGACTCCCCTGTAGGCGTCCATAGGGTGCCAGCCTGAACTGGATTTCCACAAGCAAGGTGCTTAAAAAAAGAAGAAGCAAAAAGCAGATAAATACAGGGCCGGCTGATCATTTTTACTTTCAAACTCAATCCTGTTTTATGCATATCCGCTTGAGAGCGTTGCTTGAATTTTGATTCAAATCTGTTTGGAAACATCACCTTTTGATCAGGAAGCCCTGAATGTGCACTGGAAATTCTGTCCTTACCAGTGGTGATGGGAATGAACTCTGCGTTTGCTGAGGATCTTACGTTTTTCGTGAGTTTTAAAGCGTCATCACACGCGGGGTTTGATGCACACCCGCCGCGACTTTGATCCACTTTTTCAGCGCTGGACTCGCTCAGGGTGCGAGAAGAGCACCCTGAGTGAGTCCAGCGCTGAAAAAGTGGATCAAAGTTGGGGGGGTGCATCAAACCCCACGTGTGATGACGCCCTTAGGGTTGGGCCTTGGCATTAAAAACATGCTGGGACTGAGCAACTGGCACAGATCATGCCCTACTTGGCAGAAAGTCCTATTGAAACCAACAAGGGCTTCCTTCTGCATGTGAGGCAGGTGTACAGCTCCAATCAAATGCACAATTCTGCTATACTACAGAGTTTTGCTACAGAGGGCTGTCAATCCTCTGTGTCTACTTTAAGTTTCATGGCAGAAGTGAGACCCAGCGCTAAGCAAAAGATGTTTCCTTTCCTGCTTTTTTATTCTATAAACTCTAGGAGGCACTATAGTAAGTGGAATAATGCAATTACACAAGTGGCAAAATGGTTTCTTTCACTTTCATGAATAATACTGCATTTTCCCTGTCCTAAAAAACTCCACAACAGTGCTGTGTAAAAACAGTGAAACTGGAGGGTCATAACATGGTCTAAACTAAGGAACCTGTAAATAACCATGAGTAGGGAATGCTGAGTGCGCAATAATTGTTTCCTGTAGAAAATCTTGTAGAGGTTATGTGGCAGAAAATCAGGCATGGAAATGCTCTTCATGTAATGCTTGCATCTCAATTCTGTCATTAAATCACAAGTAGATACAGCAGATTTACAGAAACGCTCTCAGTTTTGCTTGAGCTGCTCTCAGAAGTGCATGTATGTATTTGGCCCTGAGGAAATGCATGTTACCCCAGCAAATGAGGTGTTTCCAAACCCCTGTTTGCTGAGTAACGTGAAGGGGAGCATGAGTGTTGGTAGGGAGAAATTGGCAGTGGAAGGTGTGTGCATTTGCATTTGGCTACTGCAGGGTATTTGCATAGGAGAATCAGTGTGCAGGTGGGGTCTTAACAGTTAGCTGTATCTGCTGCTTCACAGCAAATTCCCCCAAGATCTTGGAGCCTGACTTGAGGGGAAAACAGGTTAAGAATAACTGAAGGACCGGGAGATACACTGCACGGAAGAACTGAGGGGAACACACCTTCCCCCTTATCTATCTAAGTATTTATATGCTACTTTATAGGGCTATGCCACCCTTTCAAGGCAGTTCACACAATTTTAAAAAGTCATTAAAAAAATAAAAAAGAATAAAACACGATTTGTGAAGCCTGAATGGCGCTAAAGAAGCAGACACGTATATCATTTCCTGCTTTGCCCCGAAGGACTTATTGCAGTTTGACTGTGTTTGTTTTCTAATCAAGATAAGAATCCTATGCATTCTTGGAAGTTCTTTTAAGATTAATGGGAGGCTTTTTTTTCTTTATTGGGACTGGCTATATCGCTATTACAGTCCACTTCTTCAACCTTGGTGCTTAAAATATCTATAGACGTAGCTTGGTGAAGGCCTTGACAAAGCTGGCCCAAACACTGTGGGCTCCATCACACTTTGTGTTTATTGCACTCCCAGAGTCCATCCTTTCCAGTTTTGGTGCTGTTGACTCGCATGATGTCGTCCTTGGTTTGCACTATTCTTGCTTTTTTCCTCCATTCTCGTGGCTTATTTTGTACCTGGGAAAGTCCATTTCATCTTGGAAGTGTGCAATGAAAACCCAGATGTAAACCAGTAAATCCGCTTCTGTGTTTGGGTGTGTGTCTTGAAGGCCATTTTCAGTGAGGAAAGAATAGGGCGTGCTTTTAATCGGCATGGGCAGTTTTACAACTTACTTCCTCCATTTCATCTTTGGACACCTTAGGAATTGGGAGGAAGGTTTCAGTTCTCCAACTCCCTCTTTATTTTGGCTTTCTTCCTTATGTTGTTGAACCCCTGTCCTGTGGGAATCACAGAACTTCACCCTGGCGCCTAGCCACCTTAATCTTTCAAACCACTCTGATCCTTCCTCATACATCCATTTCTATCCGCTTCCATCACTCCTCCACTTGCCTTATAAATCTTCCTAGTGGTTCTCTTCTGTTTTGTGTAATTATTCTTCCTCCTATATTGTCCTATATTATCTTATTATATATATAATAATAATAATAATAATAATAATTTATTTATTTATTTATTTCTAACCCGCCTCTCCCTCCGGATCGAGGCAGGGAACAACAATAAATATAAATACAAGGACATAAAATAGATAAAACATTAAAAACAAATAAAAACTAATACATTATTAAAACATCTTAAAATTCAACTGGGTAGGACTGCCAGAAGAGATCAGTCTTCACGGCTCTCTTAAATTCAAGGAAACTGCTAATTTGTCGAATCTCCTCCGGCAGGCCATTCCACAGTCTGGGAGCGGCAGAAGAGAAGGTCCTCTGGGTAACACTCAGCCTAGTTCTAGCTGATTGGAGTAAATTCTTCCCAGAGGACCTGAGTGTGCAGGGTGGATTATATGGGAGAAGGCGATCCCACAGGTAACCTGGACCCAAACCATGTAGGGCTTTAAAGGTAATAACCAACACTTTATACTTCGCCCGGAAACTGATTGGCAGCCAATGAAGCGATTTTAAAACTGGTGTAATGTGGTCACCCCTAGGTGTACCGGTGACCAATCTGGCTGCCATATTTTGAACTAGTTGAAGTTTCCGGACTAGGCACAAAGGTAGCCCTATGTACAGCACACTGCAGAAGTTGAGCCTCGAAGTGACCAGTGCGTGCACAACTGTCTTTAGGTCTTCCAACTCTAGGAAGGGGCGCAGCTGGTGTATCAGCCGAAGCTGACAGTAGTCACTCCTGGCCATGGCATCTATCTGGGCTATCATTTGGAGCGACGGATCCAGGAGTACCCCCAAGCTGCGAACACAGTCTTTGGGGGAGGGGTATAGCCCCATCCAGGGCTGGAGAAAACATTTCCTGGTGCTAGTGAATTTCCTGTTCTAGTTCCTTTTACTGCCTGAAATCTTCTTAGACAAAGCAGTTTAATACAAAATCAAGCCTACAGGATGTTTCCAAGGAGACCCGATTTGCAAGACAGAAGGCTATCCTTTCCAGTGAGTCATGACCTGTGAATTGCTAGCCCTGTCCTTGGCAACAGATTAACATCTGAAAGAATTTAGGAGCGATCTTTTGATCTGACAGGAAGAGAACGCAATGTAACTTTGAAGTAAAAGGAACTATGGTGTGTGTGTGAATTTAGTATGACTTGGATGTAAATACAGTTGAAGTCAATGGGATTTACTTTGAAGTAAAGCAACCAGCCATGGCTGTTTTATAAACTGGAGATGCTCAGCTTCGCATGATCAAAGATCACACTGGTGAACTATCAGCAAAAGGTTTAAAGAGCAGGGAAATTAAAAAATCTTTAAAAATCAAGGGATGAACCGATCTGATTCAAACTTGGCATGCCAAAAGCTCTCCTAGAGATCTATCACCATGCCAAGATTCAACTGTGTGTCTATATAAATTACGCAGATGTAAGCATTTTGGTTAATTTGCATTTTTAAAAATCCTAAAAATCATGGCATGGACCTATCTGATTCAAACTTGGCATGCGGAAAGCTCTACTTAAGAGCTCTCAAGATCCCAAGTTTCATCTCTTTAGCTTTAACAATTACACAGATGTACGCATTTTGTACATCCTAATAGGAGCTCCAATGAGCAAGGGGGGAAGGCTACTGCGTCCATCACAATGTCCATCAACGACAAGAACCAATGAACTGGAGGGGGAAGGAGAAAGGGCGGGCGGGGTTGGGCAGGCGCAATAGCAGTGGGAGAGCAAAAACAGTTCACCAGTATAGCTACAATTGTGAAAGGGAAGAGCGCTTGCAGCGCTTCTGAAATGGAGGTAAAAAAAAATGAGGGGGGGTGGAGATTGGTGTGATGGAGCCCTGTGATCTGCCTTTTTCTTTCCTGAACAAAAGACTCCTTTCATCATTTTAGAATCATTTTACCATTTTAAACAGCCATTGATTGAACTAAAGGAATTGATCTTGATCTCGCTCTGAGTCAGACTTAGTGGTGTGTCAGCATGAGTGTCCCCACCTGCATAGGATTCATCTACAGGTTAAGTGGGAACCTGGTGTACCTTATGATGCACTTCTGCATTTTTATCTGTGCTCATTGCCCTTGGTGGATTGTGTCTATTGTCTTATTTGCTCTGTGTTTCTTTGCTATTTTTGCATCTTAATGCTCTTAAGTAATTCAAGCCTGTGTGATTTAATACATTAACATTCTTCATAAAGAGCTAATTTATTTGAGCAGAAGGGTTCCCTGTAGATCATTCTGCAATTTAAAATGTGTATTTGTGATACACCAGACTATTGTCCAGCAACTTGCCAGATTAATTCAATTAAAACTGCCATCCTAAAAATATATTTCTGTCTAAGATTATACTCTTGGGATGTAATCTCTGCTTGAGCATGAATTTAGCCTGACATCATTATTTGTTACTTTGTTTTTCGGTTAATTTAATAGAAAGCAGATTTCAAAATGATTGATCATTAATGTTTATTGGGATTAGCAACAGCTAATCATCCTTACCCAATAAACACTTACACTGCCTCAAACAAATGTAAGATGTAGATACCTCTTGTATGGCACACTCTGCTGCAATCTAGCACCATTTAGGGTACAATGTTCAGACTAAAGTGACCATATGAAAAGGAGGACAGGGCTCCTGAAGCGTTAACAGTTGTATAGAAAAGGGGATTTCAGCAGGTGTCATTTGTATGCATGCAGCACCTGATGAAATTCCCTCTTCATCACAACAGGGAAAGCTGCAGGAGCCCTGCCCTCTTTTGTATCTGGTTACTCTAGTATAGCTCCTGCAGCTTTAACTGTTGTGTGTGAAATGTCCCTATGGAGTCTTCCTCACCCCCCCCCCCCAGCAGAATCTATAACTGAGGATTTGCACTACATGCCCCATCTTAGTAGGACGAGCCTCATCCAGTGGGTATGAAATCCTATTCATGCCTTCCATGAATTTCTCCATAGCTCCAACCCTCAACTTCTCTCCTGACAAAACTTTTTCAACTGGCTCCTTGCTAGCTACTGAAACATGGGCATACAAAAAATGCTCCCACTGAGGTGGGGTGTGTATGGGTTTATAAAGATCATTTGTATTTCTTAGTTATTAACTTATTAGACAGCTTAAAAATCAAGGTCACTTATAATTATCTGTATCATGTAGTGGCATGATTCCCTTTCATAGACAACTGCTTTACCACATTGCGGATTTTATGGTACACGGAACCAGGTTAAATCTGTTGTAAGGCCCATTGGAATGAATTAAACCTAAGCATATTTAATTGTGAGAAGAATTACAGCAACAATTGTTGTCAAGTCAGTCTTACTAGGGCAGAAGAAGCAAGATCATGTTCATTGTCTTTGACCCCCATGTATTGATAGGAAGCTATGAACATTCAAGTTGTGAGTATGTTTTGTGTTCTCTGCGTTTTCATCACTGTGTCCTCCACATACTCATTCAGCCACACTGGTATAATCAGTGTCATTTCCTGAGTAAAATGGCCTGGATTCCCTGGATTCCTAAAGTGTCAGATTAAATAATAAGGCCTTGCTGTGCAGTGCAAGTATCTGAAACATTTACCACAAAATAGAAGTAGTAAAACTGGCCATTTTTATTCATTGTTAATTCTTACTGATGCTGTTATGGATAGTAGTAGCGGGTTCGTATCAGATACTGCAGGACTTGGAGTAAGACCGAATCCTTACTTTCTTTGTCATCAGGACAGTGGAGGGAACGGTTCCCAACTAGGGTATAACCACCATGGGTCAGAATCCAGCTGATCAAGGAGCACCAATCTCATGCCGTTGTGCCTTGATTGTCTTGCTCCCTGGTCTGTCCCACTCACAGAAATTAGAAAAAATCTAGAGCAACCAACAGTCTGAATTTTGGTACTAAACTGAAACCTACCATCATGGAGGTAGTGAGGTGTGTCGTTCAAGCCCTTCATCTCTCTGCTGCAAGTCCTATGCGTCACAGAGATGGGATCAATTAATCCTGCAGAAATAATTACACCATTAATTGAATTAAACTGACAAGCTACTGAAGAATGATCTGGTTCCTTGATCACAGATCTTAAATTGCAGAATGATTCACAGGGGATTCCTTTAGCTCAAATAAATTAGCTTTTTATGGCAAATGTTAATAATTAAATAGCACAGGTTTTCTTTTTTTGGATTAAGAGCACCGGCTTTCTAATTGACATTGGCAATTCAAGTGGCAATCAGTTTAATTTAATACTGGATGTGGCAGTGTGGTCTGTTTTTGAATGTACCCCTTTGTGGAGGGACCAATGTGCGGTTTCCTTCAATCACAGCAATCAGCTGGCTTCCGTTTTCCTGTCTGCCCTACAAACTGAAACCCAGCCTTCCAGCTACCTGCAGCTTTTCCAGCCGTTGTAAGCTGACCCTGCCATCACTCAAGTACTGAGTATTTGACAGGCATGTATCTGGCCTTGAAAGTCTTCAGTTTGGGGGAATGGAAGAGGTCTGGGACCAACTTTCGATACTATCTGCCTATGGTGGTGCTTATTTCATTCATACTGATTTGACCTTAGCGGGTGCCTTAATCTTCCCCTGCGTTGTTACATTTTGGTGCAGTAACCCCACTCTGTACAATATGTATCCTTTGTCTTTAGTATTAAAGAAAATTGGATCTCTGGGTGCATACAAGCCTTCGGGGATATTAATGTAACTTTATAACGCTCCATGTTGCAGACTAGAGTAATTCAGTACTTACTTCAGGATGATGTCTGTAACTGCCTGAGTTTAAACTGCAAAAGAACAGCTTCCAAGCAAGATTCCTTTCTTCGCGCTGGATAGTATATATTTCTTGCAAATAAAACAACATTCTTTTTTTCTTTTTTTTTAACTGGAACACTGAATGAATGAGACTGGGAGAAAATTGCTTTCCAAAAAAACTGCTCTGTCTGATCAGTATGTAACCCGGAATAATAGCACACAAAAGCTTGTCAGTCTTGCTTTCATCTTGATTTTCTCAAGGCTGCATCTCAATCCATATCAGAAATTAACTTTTCTGTATGTCTCTTTCTCTCGCATCTCTTATCACTGAAAGCCAAAGCTTTTAAAATCTAGTATAAAGCTTTTAAATACCACAAAACCTTTTTTTAATAAAACTCTTTTTCTGGTCTAATGTGAAATATCTCCTTTTAAAATAATAACGCAATCTACTCATATCAGGAGACCTGGGGGAGCCTGGGCCCTTGGAGGAGAGGGGCTGTGACACCTCCCCTTTTGGTCCTCCTTTATTTCTCTCTATAAATCAAAGAATCCCAATTACAGAACATGCATCAGAATGCTGCTCATTGACTCCGTGACTCACTGACCCTTTTTGGCCTTATAGCAGCCAGCTCAGCAGTCTATATTTCCCCTTCTCCTTCACTGCTGCCACCATTGAACACAGTACCCTATCTCAGGTACTCCCAAGAATTCACTCCAGTTTATGAAACAGAAAAAACTTTTGATTAAACCCCAGCCACTCCTATACAGCTGGTAGAACTTGCAGTGCAGGATAGGATAGGGCTGGGGGCTGAGGGGGGGGGGGGAGAGGGAGGAGCAGCAGCAGCAGCAGCCCAGAAGGATGCTGGGACTTTCAGCCACGAGACAGGGGGAGGGGCAACATGTTGTGTGTTGGGCACCGGGAAAATAGCAAATGGTGAGTGTGTTATTAACCCTTCCGTTGCCTAATATGTCATCCAAATGCTGCCAGTAAGTCTAGGGCTGATCGTAGGCAGTGACTAGTGGAATCTGGAGTTTCCTGATTACACTAGCCTCAGAGCACAATACTCGTTACTGACACAACCCAGTTTTACTGGAATCACCAGTAAAGGCTAGTTCAAACTGCTTCACATACATTATCTCATTAATCCTAAGAAAAACAAGTCCCTGAGGAGCTCAGCTTTGCTGTTGTTTTAAGTATACTTTTAACACCATGGGCAGTATCCAGTGTTGACGTTCTGCAAACTCAAATAGTGCTAGCCACTGAATCTTTCCATTGCATAACTGGGCCCATTATGCTTGTACAACCGGTTGTGCAAGAATTATGCAAAATCGCTTGCCCACCCACGTGTGCACAAATGTAAGTTTAGTTGAATTCTTCTCTTGTGCTTAGTTCAGAACCTGATTTCTGCTAGTGCAACATAATTTGCGCTAACAGATTGACAAAGTTGGATACTTCCCCATGGCTCTAAACCAGAGAGAGGTACTAAAGCTCTAATAACTTTCACCATAGACCATGCTGCCTCAGACTGATGGGAATTGTAGTCCAAAATATATGAAGGTTTACAGGTTGCCTACCCCTGCAATAAAAACTTCTACTTTGGTTAACGGACATCAAGCAAAAACATGAGCATACAGGGCAATAAAGTAGATATACATGGGCTCTCCTTTTTTGGTACATACAATAGCTGGGGGTTTTAGTTTTCTGCAATGGGTATGGGACCTGTGGAATATGCAGATCCCTTCCTCATGCCCATTCCCTAACCTAATCAAGCCATCCAGGGCACACTTTGATTGGCCATCCAGAGCCCTAAACATGGAAAGCACAATGCCAAGGTATTGCTACCACCAGCAAACATATCTAATACTCATTAACATCCCTTAAGTTAAAGACTTCCACCGAAAGCATGCACTTGAAATTCCTTTTGTACACCACATACTTTTGCACTCGCTACCCATGGTATGAAATCTTAGGTCCTACTTGTACTCTAGATAATTCCTTACCCCTCTTAGAGGAAAACCTTTCCCCTAAACCAAGATTTTAAAAAGGAATTCTTTCCAGTAAAAGTTCAGTTCATCCTACTCATTCCAAA
This sequence comes from Anniella stebbinsi, assembly GCA_029215795.1. Taxonomy (NCBI): domain Eukaryota; kingdom Metazoa; phylum Chordata; class Lepidosauria; order Squamata; family Anniellidae; genus Anniella; species Anniella stebbinsi. The sequence continues at coordinate 99,053,472 of JARDYH010000003.1, forward strand.
GGCTTCCTGTCTGATAGTCAGCTCTCTTTTTATTATTTTGTACTCGAAAGATTTAACAGGATATCACCACCCTTCCATCCCCTATCATTGTCTTTCTTACTTCAACAGAGTGTACTTTGAGAGCTAGGATATAATTAGTGATGCTTAATCAATAAGGAACAGTACTTATAACTCAAATGGTCTGTTCCTCAAAATTAATTCCCGAATCAGAGACCTTGAAGGAAAAATCCCCTCCTCTTTGCCTTGTGTTTCAGCCCTTTCTTTAATCTTTAGTCCTTCTCCCCACAAATGCCAATAACTTGACTAGTAAAAGCAGGGGTAAACCTTATCTGGCTGTATTTTACATTTTTCACTATCCAGTAGCAAGCATGCAATATTAATATTGCTTTTTTCAAATTAATAATCCTCTGAGAACTGTTCATGATTTAGCTTCTCTCGATTTGTTAGTGAATGCAAATATACTTTCCATATTAAACTAGCTTGATATTTTCTGTTGCATCTTTTAGAAGAAATAAAGAATGATCAATGAAGGGCAGGGATGTGTGGAGATAGCTTTTTCTTTTTCTTTTAAAGTTTCATATCAATAGTAGTCTGTTTTAAATTTAGCTAAGAAGTGTAGCTGACAGCTAGAGGAACTAAGAGGAAGCATCAAACAGTTAACAAGCACTGAAAGGAATCCTTTGGCTTTGTTTCATCTATCCATTGATGCTGGTTCATAAAAAAAATTCTGTTGTATTTGCAGTTTCATTTCATTTTTGTTTAAAATGCATGTAAGCTAACAGTCTTTCTAGGCTGTCAGAAGGTAGCACTCATGAATGATACAAATTGGTCTTTATTGTACAAGGCTTCCAAATTTTATTGTGAAACATTCCCTACCCTCCACGTACCCCGACTAGGTAGTGAAGAAGGGAGTTAATTCTGGCAGTTCACTATAAACGGTAATACTTGCTGTCGAATGCTATTAAGGAGATTCTGTTATCTCTTAGGAACAGAGAATGCTGTAGTCAGGGGTAAATTAATTTCCTAGGATGCTACAGTAAATTTTTCTTGTAACTAGAAACTTTCTAATTGGAGCTCTTCGGGAAAACTATACTGAAAACTGGACAGATGTTTTCTTTTCATGATCCCATCTCTCTTCTTGCTTTAATTCTTTTCTGAGTTTTTTGGAGGGATATTTTGGCAACTTTGCAATGTTTATAAAACATGGAAAATACACAAGCTGAAATGGGATGATGAGGAAGCTGGCCTTGGGGGAGAAGGATTTGCTTATGTAGATTTGGTGTGGCATAGTGGGTGGTGGGGGTTATTCAAAAAGGAGGCAGAGCTTTACTTTCTGTCTCTAGCTCCCTGGTGTTCCAGCCTGACCAATGATCTACCAGTTACCGCCATAGGGTCAATTTGGAGCTGAGGTCCATTTATGGATGGGGATGCACAGCTAATCACCTTAGCTTAGCTTAGCCATTCCATGGCTAGGAGGCAAGTAAAACATTTCTGTTTTTAGTCCATTTGGGGCGATGAGCTGGAGATCTTATGTTTCAGCTATCAGATATTTATGTGTCTTGGGAAAGCATCCAATACATTTTAAAATAAACAATCAAGTAAAGTCTGTGTGCTTGTTTGTTCTTCCATAAAAACCAAAAACAGGCTTGGAGAAAGGTTGTGCCATGTTGCCTATGTTAGCCCTTGGTAAGGATCAATAATGGTATCAGTTGGAACCTACAGTGGTTGCTGGATGTCTCTGTGCAAGAATGGTTGTATGATATAAACCTGCTTGCAAAGCTGAAAACATGCAGAAACTCCAGAGCAACAGCAACTGTGTTGAGCTGCTGATGTTAGGCTTCTGGGAAGCTGGAACCAAACCTGATGCAACTGAGTCTAGTTGCCAGAAGGACTTTCCGAGCACAGTTGCAACAGGACAGGGCTGGGATTGGGCACTTCAAAGTATGCTATGAGAAGGCTTTCTCTGATTATAAATACTCACTTTTTGTTTTTATTTTTTAGGGTTGATCAAGGACCAGTACAGCAACTAGCAGACATCATTGACTGCAGAGACTAAGTTTGTATACTGAAAGCATGTCTGCAATTGATTTTGAAAAGTTAGCTGAGATAGGGAGAGAGAGAGAGAGAGAGAGAGAGAGATTACTGCCCATCAAGTGATATCTTCTGTATATTACTGGATGATTTAGAAGAGATTCTTTCCTAAGTGAAAAACTTTTGCCAGGATTGTGTAATATATTTGAGTTACAGCTACCGCACTGGCATGTACCTTATTATCAGAAGCTATTAAGGTTGAAGGTTAGTGTAATACACACAGTTTATATGAATTATTGGTATGTGCTCCCCGTGAAATTCTAGGATATTGGAATAGTGCTATCAACACATATTGTGGCACAAATGGGAGTCATTACTCTAAACAGACAAGTATTGAATGAGGTTAGAGACAACCTGATTATGTGTTATCTTTTGAAGACGTTCCATTGAACATAGCCATATGGCCATCTCATTAGGAGGCCCATCGTTTTGAAAAATCAATATTAACATATAATAATAATAATAATAATAATAATAATAATATAGAAATGTGACTTTTTAAAAAAACGTTATATAGAAAATATAAAATGCATTGCATCACTTATACATAAATGACAAAAAAATAGACACTGGGTCCATGCACCACATTTTACTAACAATGAGCTTCCACAGTCAGAGGCAATATACTAGAATACTGGATGTCTAGAACAAATAACATCAGGTTGCCAACATTTTCGTACCCTGCTTTTTGAACATCCAGAAGCATTTGGTTGGCTGCTGGATTAGATGGACTCTTGGTGTAATCTACCAACAATTCACTTTGCCTGTCAGTTAAATAGGCATAATATATTCCTTTTAATAAATGGTGGCATAAATGAATAAAAATCGATTTTCATCATGCTTAATACCTGACTTGATTTTGCTAGTGGAACTTTGCAAAATAGTTGCAAAATGTATTCCATCTTTTCAGGATCTGATTCTTCCTCACTATTAAAGCATGTCATTTTTAGCATATATGAAATGCTTTATCCTTTATGCAACATGAAAATGGACATTATTATATTTTAAAGATTTCAGAATCATGGTATTAATAACACTGCAGCTGCACAAAGTTTAATGATTAATTCATTTTCAAGTTGTGAACACTAACTTTAAATCTTTCAACAGAGTAAGGCATGCATTGAAAGGCAAGATGTTAATAATTATATCACTAATTATAGTAATTCCCTTCCAAAAGTTATTAGAGGACACATTCACCGATGTGTGGAAAATTTCCCTTATAATGGCTGTATCATCAGTATTTACCCTCTAATTTTACAGTTTCTTTTATACCCATTGAGTGTAATAGCAATGTGTTGTAACTTTATAGTGGTTGAGTTGGTTCATTTATGCCAGTGGAGAACATACTGCTAAGGTAAATTACATTGTACTAGTGTAAATGACCTCTAGCACAACGCCAATAGTGCGTGCTGGCAGGATGGATTAACGCGGAGAATTCATTGCTCTAGCAAGCACTATTGGCTTTAAGTTAGTGAAATGTAATTTACTTTAGCCATTGTGTTGCATTGGATACAACCCAATGGCTACTTTTTGTTGCAAAAAGTGAATCCCCATCAGTTTGTATGTGAACAGGATATATTCAAACACGGCTGTTGAATCACATCTACTTTGACTTGAGGGAGCATAATAACCACCAACATCTGCTCCTTCTTTCTTGTGATTGCTTCTCACATCACCTAGGAACCTTATAGAAGATCCAGTTGTGCTATGATTATATTAGCCTTTCCAAGCTGGCTGCTGCTGATGTAGGAAGGAATAAAGTGATTAGAATGCATTGAGTATATTTTCTTAAGGTTGAGGGGTTGGGGAACCTTCCCCCCCTGCCCCCCAACAGCAGTATTCCTTTAGGCAAAAGTTGTCAGGGAGCTCCATGTCAGTGGTGGATGTAATGACACCCCACTCTTGCTCTCTCGCTCTCTCTTTTACACATCCATCCATTTGCACACATGCATGGCATCCCCCCACTCATACCCCTATTAATCCATTATCTTCTCCCCTTTCTCTATTTTCTTCTCCCGCCCCCACCCTCTCTCCCTTTCTCTTACTCCCCTTTCCCTCCAGCTGCTTCCTTGGCACCGCCTCCCATGCAGCAGCAAAACTTTAATTAAAACCTCCCATTAGTGCCAAAAGTAGCTCTTTTCAAAGCCCTTTTGTTGCATTGGGTGGGTGGGGGCTTATAGTGTTCAGGGGAAGTGTGACCCAACCCCTGGAAATTGCACCAAAATTGGCACCGATGGAAGCTTTTTATTTATTTATTATTTATTTATTTATTGCATTTTTATACCGCCCTATAGCCGAAGCTCTCTGGGCGGTATAGTAACCTAATTACTATGTAGGGTGATGGTGAAGCCTCATGGGCCACCTGTGCATCCTTAGCCTTTCTCCCCATTCTAAAGTTTAAATCGTGCTCTTTGCCCCGTCACTGACGTCTAATCGCAGTATCTTTCTGTTCTGTTTTTTTGCAAGAGAAGGTGTGGGAGAGCAAAGACCAATAAAGCCATATATAACTTGTTGTCCTTTTCTAAAGAAAGCATAAGCCTCTCGTTACTGTTTCTGATTGCATATTTATTGCCTTCTCTCAAATAGGATAGAAGGCAATAACCCTGTAATCGAAACCAGTGAGAAGGAGAGGCTTGGGATCTCTTAAAACAACAAAACAAGAGCAACACCAAATTCTGCCAAGATCTGCCCCCTATTCCTGCAGGCACCCAGACCCTTGAGTTCTTAGGGGTTTGATTCTCATGAGATCTGACAACCCATGTGCATATGCAGACTGTTCTGGGGTGCTGCTCTAGGGTGTCGATTAGTTACACAGTGTGCTGCCCAGACCTACTGGGCTGCATCATTGTCTGACATTAACTCAGACTCAACTCTAGATATACCCAACTCTTTCCTGGGGACTGTACAGTGCAGAGGGAGACTAGTTGTCTTCATAGAAGCTTGTCTTCCTTTACCAGTCTTCTCATTGAGAAATCCCTGATGAACTTCCAAGGAATTAAAGGAACACAGTTTGAAAACTGCTATTCTAAATATCCTACTACATCGCTTCTGACTATGGTTCTAAAGCAAAATCAATAACAAGCACCCTTTGAACACTTATGAATTATGAAAGGGTTGTGAAATTATGTATACAGTAAAAAACTGAATTGACAGAAAGAGATTTTCTCCCCTTCTCTCATAATACTAGAACTTGAGGTCATGAAATTAAATTGATAGGCGTATATTCAGGAAAAATAAAAAATACACTAATTCTTCATGATGCATAACTGACTAGTGGAATTCATTTCCATATGATGTGGTTATTGCTCCTGGTTTAGATGGATGTAAAGGAATATTGGGTAATTCCACAATCTAGCAGTCTAGTTCTATCAGCAGCTATTAGCCATGCTAGCTAAATAAATGGAACTTCCAGGATCAGAGGCAGTATGCCAGATGCTGGGGGCAAACATTGGGGGTGAGCTGTTGCTTTCAAGCCCTGCTTGTGGGCTACCCAAAAGTATCTATCTGCCCACTGTTGGAAACAAAATTCTCTTCTAAAAGTACTTGGTGAGCCTAATATATACTTAAGAATGGTATTTATTTAAAAAAAAACAATTGGTCTAGATTACTATGTAAAATGTACCTAATTTTTGTTTTGCTCCAGAATTACAGAAAGATGAGGAAGAAAATGCAGATACAGAAGAGAGCAAGGGCTCATTTGCAGCTGCGTCAAACAGATATACTGAAATAAGCATAACTCACCCATATTACGATGTGGCAAGGCATGTCATCATTCATTTTATAGGTATGTTTGCTAAAAACCTGTTTGGCATTTTCCTTGTGTTTGCAATTCACTTTATTCTCGTACTTCATGATATTTTCACTTATAATGGTTTTGCATTAACCTAAATCAATGGTAAACTTAGGTGGATATATCATCACTCTTGGTTTTTAGGTCAGAAGTTTAAAGTGGAAGTCTGCATATAATAGGTAGAGTGAACAAATGGCCTGGAGAGTAACTCTTCCAAACTGGCCTCTGACACTTGTGCCTCCATTCCAAGTGGGTTATCCCACTTTCTGCTATTGTCTCTCTATGTGAGTTGAGACACAACCAAGTTCTTTGCTGCATTGTGATTATTCATAGAGGCTGTGGTAGAGCCAGCTCTTCTCAGTCTGCTTCTCAGGGAAGTAGACAACTGAGATGAATAAAGGGAGGATTCTACCAAAGCCTCTCCTACTAGACACTCAACTGTGTTTTGTCCATTTTAATAATAGACAAATTACTTACTCTCCTTAACATCACAATAAACATGATTGGGATCAATATTATCCCACAGGTTTGCAAACTATGTTTACCTGAGTTTTACTTTTAATAAAAAAATCCAGTCAGGCCCTTTCTTGTGACCCAGTAAAACTGGCCTTATTATTATTATTATTTTAACGTAACTGTAATTTTGCGCAAAACTTACTAATACGGCTTTTGGAGTCATTGCAACTGCAGATGTTTGCAAGCAACTTGCACCCTCTCCTGCAGTCTTATTGGCAAGTCTCAGTCAGGAATCTTCTCACCACCATTTTTCTCTGTCCATGGAAAGATCTTTCCAAAATGTGTTCCTGAAGGTTGCCTTCAACACTTCCAGGGCACAATGTACTGGCCTCTTTCAGAAGAACCAATAAAGCCCTCAGATTTTATGAGCAGCTTCAATACTGGACTATCAATGAGAGATATAAGCAACTTCTGTAATATTTTTACCAAGACTCTTGCATAATGTGTTGTGCCATATTCGAATTTTACAATTGATAAACAATTAGTACCATTCAGGGGAAGATGTCTATTGGGGTAGCATGTGCCACCCAAACCCACTAAGCAGGGGTAGGTATCCTGGTGCCCTCCAGATGTTTTGGACTACAACTTCCATAATTCCTTGACAGTTAGCCATGCAGACTCTGGCTTATGAGAAAAGTAGTCCAAAATATCTGAGGGGCACCAAACTATGACATAAAATTGTGGTTTTGTTGTGATTCCAAAATATCATAAGTTTATGACATGGACATATATGAGGGGAAGGAAATGTCCCAGCAGCTTGAAACAAACCATACAGTGCTTGAGCATTTTGGATGGCATATAACAAGTGATGTGCTACATGCCAAAGTGAACTCTGGTTGGCATGTTGGGGGGAAAAAACATAGTTCCTTGCCCATGAATTCAAAGTGTTAGCAATAGTATTTTTGGTTTTCAAGAAGATTGGACACTTGTAAGTTATGTAATAAAGAAAGGAAGGAAGGTGATTCTCCTTTTTCAATGTACAATGATGTAGCAATCTCAGACCAGAAGCCCAAGCCTGAGATCATTGTTTGTTATAATAAACTAAAGGTGGCATGGACAACTGTGATCAAATGGTCTCAGCATATGCTTCCAAACAAATAGTGGCCAATTGCCTGCTTTGTATGTTTAAATTGTTTGGAAATTGAGCAACCCACAATGGTGTGAATATTCCCCCCCAAAAAAATCTCTTCAGACCTGGATCTAGAATTGATTTGGGTTATGTCCAGGCCTGGAGTCTCAGTGCAGCAACTGTGGCTGCCAGAGCACCCGGAGGCACCTCTCGTAACGCCTGTGAGGCTCCCGGATTTTATAAGGATCAGCACTTGGAGAATTGAGATCTCTGTTAATTTCCCTGATGAGAAAATACTTAACCTTTCAAGAAACAGATTTCCCTCCAGTGATATAAAATTACACTGTTCATTTGGGTATCTAATAAATAGTGTCCACTTATCTACCAATGAAATTGATGTATATTGTGACAATAATAGAGGAAACATTATGTAGATTTAATTTCCACTTTGGTAAATTCAAAGATATGTGCTTGTATTATATTTTGATAACAGCCGAAGTCTTCCATAATAAATAATATAGCTGACAAAACGCTGAGGTTTTACCATTTTTTTCTAAACTGTAGTAGAGTTCCAGTGTTTTGTATCTAGGTTGGTTTCACAGTTTGACAGATTTTAAATAGTTCAATAAAACATGGTTTCATCTAACCTGTTGAACACTGCATGCTTGCTCTGGCATTCATTTTACATCTTCAGTTTTAATTGTTTTCTAGATTGAAATCAGTTTCTTTTAAATGTATTCATTTGTCATATGAAGGTTTATGATTGATTTGTACAGGGAGATGATTAATTTGAGGGCTTTTAAACGTGTGGTTTTGAGGGAATTATGACTTCAGTCAGATGTAAAGTATACAGTATGACTTTCCTTTCTTTTCCATCTTAGTTTCTTATTTCATGGACATTTAATTATAGCTAGTGCTTTTAGCATTAAATGGGACAAAAGTTTCAGAACATTGTGTGAGCTCCCATGTGAGCCAAAGTATATGTGTGCAGTTGAATTTGTAACCTCCATGTTTAAAACAACTCTTATTTTCCTCCAAAATTTTGCACTTCAGAATTAAGCTTTGCATTCAAAACATGTTTTCCAGGTGATGACAATTTGGGGAGAAAGGTGATTGTTTTCAGTTGCTGCCGAATGCCTCCTTCTTATCAGTTTAATCATGGCCGATTATTAGAGTAAGCCTTCTTCTCTTCACTCCTGTTTTTTTGACTGTGATCAAAAAAAGTACCTGTGAGGTCTGGGCTATCCATTATGCTCCACATTTGGCAGCCCCCAGCCCGAACTTCAGCCTCATTCATTTCATTATAGAACACCATGTCTACCTCATTCTCTTCTACATATTTGAATAATCTCTGAATGAGCTTGACATAGTAGCCAGTCCTACATGAGATAAACCATGTCAAGCATGTGTGTTTGATATTTGGGTTTGGGTTTTAATTTATATATACAAGCATACTATCCAAATAGTAAAGATCACATTTAGGTTATTGGCCATGTATATTTCTTCTGATTTGTAGGGATGTTGTTCTATGCCATAGTGAAAATATAGTGTATGCATTAGCGTGATATATGCTTCTTCTCTTTCCAGATTTTTAAAGTATACACTGGACCAGTATGTGGAAAATGACTACACTTTCACTATGGACTGAACAGTCAGAATAAACCCTCCCTGAGCTGGTTACAGAGTGCCTACAAAGAATTTGACAGGAAGTATGTTTTCTAAATTATGCTAAAAATAACTCTTCTAAAAGCACAGAACTAAATTGATTAAGAATTGATCACATCTATCTATATCTATATCTATATCTATATCTATATCTATATATCTTCTTCCAGATTGCTCAGGGGACCATATATTTGGCTGTCATCACACCAAATATATGATGACAACAACCTTGCATCTATTAAGGCAGAGAGATAGTGTTCTAAGATCACCCAGTGAGTTCAAGGCTGAGCAAGCATCCCCCCAGTCCACATCCAACAATCTAGCCCATGCCTGCACAGTTGTGACCCATCAAATGTAGAATAACTGACTACGCATGCGGTTAAATCAAAATGACTTTAAAAGTGGATAACTTTGGCAGGGAGAGCCACTGTGGTGTAGTGGCTAAAGTGTTGGACTGGGAGCTGGGAGATCCAGTTTCTAGTCCCCACTCTGCCATGGAAGCCCACTGGGTGACTTTGGGCCAGTCACAGACTCTCAGCCCAACCTACCTCACAGGGTTGTTGTTGTAAGGAAAAAATGGAGAGGAGGAGGATTATGTATGCCGCCTTGGGTTCCTTGGAGGAAAAAAGGCGGGATATAAATGCAATAATAAATGAATAAATAAAATGTACCCTAAGAGTTACTAAAAAAACACCATAACATAAATATGGAATCCGTTAGAGAATCGCTTGCGTATTTTTAATAATAATGATCAGTTCTAGTTTGCATGTTTGATAGTTCGGACTGGCACTGAAAACAATTGCTAGGGTCAGGTGTAGAGAATCATGAGAATAAGGTGTAGAGAACAAATAATGGTCTGTTTTAGAGTTATGCGAGGGTTGTTTAACTCCATGTAATCCACACTCGCCAGATTCGCACGATACAACAAGTGGGTTGCATATGAAACCTATTGCTCACAGGTCCCATGGCTAGTCATGGAATGTCATCCAAATTCTGTGTAATGATATCAAAATGTGAGGTAAGTCGTACTTGATGTGGGGCTGCTGATTTTGAAATTGGTCTTATGTTTCTTCTAAAACTTAAGTCTGCCCTGAAATCTAGCTGTGGGGAGTTTATGCTGCCTATACTGCAAGACCTATGGTGTTTTTAAGAAGTGAGAAAATCTGTTGTTTTTTTTCTATATATGACTGAGGATGCCATGATGTAACATATAATAACAATATTTAGCAGGTTTCAGTTCTCCTTCAAAGGAACTACCAGATGAAGTGATAAATGTGCCCTTCTAATTGTACTGTTGACACTGTCAGAAGCATGCTGGATTTACAGTCACTTAATGGGGTAGAAATAGTATTGCAAGGAAAGGCAGAATACTGCCTTTGGCTTTCTGGGTTGATGGAGTATGAGCCACTGAATCCCACCATAATGTTTTCACGTCTGCAAGAAATCCATGTCTTTGTCCCCTTCCTTGTGCAGAAAACTGGTAAACAAAAAAGGAAACTGCATTGGTCAAACCCAGACAACCCTATATCTGTTATTAGAATCTCAGCTGGAATCCCTACCACCTTGAACTTTGATAGCACACAGCACTATTCACACCTTCAGATTTTCTTTGTTGTGCTAGCAAAAGCTGGAAGTCTTGGAAATCTTTTACACTAAATTAGGATTTTCTTCCCGTATTACTGGCTGGCACATCATTATCTGTAAGTTCCTGGAGCTCCTTGGAGGAAGAATTAGGTGCAATAAATATTCTCAGATTCACTATTTCTTTTTCAAACTTTGCTCCTTTGGGTTACTCACATAATAAGTAAATAATGGATCAGCCAAATCTAGTCCTCAAGAGGTGTTTCCTGATATATGTGCACTCCAGTTGTTCATCCTCCAAGTTCTATGCCATCCTACTCCAACTTGGTGTCCTTCAGTTGTTTTGAACTACAATTCCCACCAGGACCCCATTTCGATGGCCAAGGTCAGGGATGATGGGGGCTGTTGTATAAAACAGCTGGAGGACACTCGTTTGGGGTAGGCTGCAGTATGCAATGCCTCTGAGATCACATCAGAATGCCCAAGCATTGGACCCAGACTAAGTTAGTCACACGTTATCCCATTAAATCATTGGGACTTAGTCATGATTAACTTGCCCCATTCATTTCAGTGGGACTAAAGGATGACTAGCTTAGTCTGGATCCAACACCAAGAGTTAGTGCCAAGAAACTCACTCATAGCATAATCGTAGACATGTCTACTCAGTAGTATGTCCTATTGAGTTCAATGGGACATGTACTCCCAGGTAAGTAGGTATAGGTTTGTAGCGTCATCTGTGCATTCGATGTGTGGCTTTGATGCTGTGTTAGGTTTTTATTATGCTGTTAAGTGAAATATTAAATAGTAACTGTGTTAATGATGTTATTCCTTCTGATGGAAAAGCATAATTATAAATGAAATAAATTTGGTATATTAGATTTTGGTCTTTAGGTGGTTTTTCATTTTTGAGCCTATGATAATCTGTTTATACAGTTGCTAAGTTTCCTGTTGAGGGCCTGTTATCGGTCAGTGGCAATAGAAATTTTAAATAATTAGAAAACAAAGTTGGAATTTCTCAACCCCAGTTTGCCATCTGTGAAATGGGAATATTAAATGACCAGTCTTTCAATTATTCTTGAGAGGATAGAAAGCATTTTGCATATTTTAAAAGTGCTATACAGATTATTTATTTTTAAGATTTATTAAATGTCTTTCCAAATGATGAAGCCATCTTTCCAAATATATAGTTAAATAAAACAAAATAGTATTTTTTTTAAAAATCAATCAATTTTTAAAATTTTCAATGTAACAAAGATACTGTTGCAAGAAAAATAAGTCTCAGGACAAAAGCTGTGAAAGCAAAGAACTAAAAAGCATTACATTAAGTGGTATATACGTATAATAAATTAATTAAATAAATTAATTAAACAAAAAGTTCTTAACCATCTAGCAGAGATTATCTGCTTTCATGTACCATAGCAGTTAAGAGACTGAACCATGAATCAGGAAGTCCCCAGTTTGAGTCTTGCCTCTGCCATGAATTTGCTATGTAGCCTCCCTTCAGTCCTTCCTCAGTTGTTGTTGTTATAATAATTTTTCCTGCTATCAGATATTGCCTTGTAATGATTACCACTCAATTACAGTAAGGTGAACAATACGATCGACCTTACAGGATCGTTGTAATGGTTACAAGATAAAATTTGTGTGAACGGCTTTGAACACTGGAAACATTATATAAATACTAAATATTATTATCAAGATGAAGAATGTGGCTGGCAGTTTTAAAAAGTCTCTGTCTTCATGACTATTGTGGTTCCTGAGTTGTCAGACTGTGACATAAGAATTTTCTTAATTTATTAACCTCGACATAGCTCAGTCGTGACTGGCCAATTTGGGGGTACGCAGGGGAGCAGTCCCTGTGCCTATTGTGAACTTCATTTTAAAAATAATTTGTGAGATGGGAGCAACAGCAGGAGGAGGACGAAGGGCTCTTTGAACTGGCTTATACTCTGACCTCATTGGGCACATGCGTATGCGTATGTCTGGCATGTATGGAGGCATGTTGCTTTTTAGGGCTGTGCACTGAACCCCCAATCTGGATCCAGATCTGTTTGATTCCAATCTGGAGCCCGATCTGGATTTCCGGATCGAGATCCGGAGACTCTCCTTTTCCCCATAGACTTGCAAGTCTATGGGGAAAAGGACTCACCGCCCTCCCCCACTCTCCCTGCTTACCTGCTGCCTCATCGTCATCGCTGCCGCCGCCGCCCGCCACTGCTGTTGCTTCCTCTCTACTGAGAATCAGGCTGCGAGGCCTGGTTCTCAGTAGAGAGGAAACAGCGGCAATGGTGGCGGCGGACGGCGGTGGTGACGAGGCAGCAGGTAAGCAGGGAGAGTGGGGGGAGGGTGGTGAGTCCAATGGACTCACCGCCGGCCTGGTGTCCCTGGGTGCCGGCTGCGCAGCCGGCACCCAGGGACTTGGAAGGGCAATGGGCCCCAGATCTCCGGATCGAAGCGGAACGATCCGGACCTCCCCTGATCTGGTTCGGATTCGGATCTGAGAGATCCAGATCACCCCGATCTGATTCGGATTTGGGATCCGGATCTGTGCACAGCCCTATTGCTTTTCCCTTCCATCACCCCATTTGCAGCCTGTTACCTTTTGTTTCAGTCTGTTTCCAAGGGACCTGAGAAAGTAACATAGTTTAATGGGGAAGGTTAGGGTTGCTGCTCTTTGAGGAGTCCCACTGCATCCTGTTTTCTGCATGTGCAGGGAGCAGGATAGCAGCTTATAAGATAAAATTCTGACTTCAGTATAATTACTGCAAAACTGGCGGAGGTTCCACAGTTTACGAGCTGACACAATTGTCCTTCCCCACCAGTGTTACGTTTGTGTTTCTTTCAACAAGCACCTAACACTTGGATGCCATATCTGCATCTTAAAATACTTCAAATCTGATTGGACCAGGGCTCCCAAATACACGTGTATACATTTGTTTAAAGGCACAGATAACTTACCTGTGTCTGTCATGTACAGTATGACTTCCTCCAAAATGTCATGCTTATATTTCCAGTGAGGACATCTCAGTGGTTTATAAAGAAAAGGTCTTGATTGAACTGGTTCTGCTGGGGCTATATCAATTTTGGTAAATAATCTGTTCTAGGCAACTTTAGGGAATGCAAAGCAAAATATATTAGAAACAAATACTTAAAGAAATCTTAAAGAAATTAGGCATTTGTTTCAGTGTGAAGGGTTTTTTTGTTTTGTTTTTAAACAGAATAGTAGTAAGTGGAATAAAATAATTTCTTCTACTTGAATTTCTGTAGACCTTTTCCCTTCTTTCTATCTCTTTTTTCGTTCTCCATTCCCCCCACAATCTTTTTATCATACAGATACACTTTCCCCCATAATTATTACACCTACGAAACAATTTAGATACTGGTTTGTAATGTAATAGCTGTGTAATCTTTACTACTTCAGCTCCATCAGGACTGACCATTTCCTCTTTTCATTTTACATTCTATTTCCACTGAATTAGATGTACTTGAAAGGAATGCTGCATAATGTTCCAGTAATAAAAAAAAAATCTTTCAATTGCAGCTCTTCTGTACTACAGCACGTAGCACTCAGAAGTCTCCTAACAATTTAATTTTCTTTTCTGCAGGTATAAGAAAAATCTGAAAGCACTCTACATTGTACATCCAACCAACTTCATAAAAATTATTTGGAAATTTTTTAAACCTCTGATCAGGTATGTATTGTCTTGCTGAAGACAATCTTGTGTTTAACTGAAGGCCAGTTTACTTTTGTTTGTTAAGGGGATTTCCAGAAACATCTGTGTTATAGAATACACAAAATAACAACACTTCGGGACCCTTGCTGGTGATGGATATTGTCATTTCTCCTACATTACTTACTTACTGTTTAATCCTAGATATGTTCAATTGGAAATAAATCTCATTGAGTTTAATAGGACTTTACTTCCTTGGAATTGTTCTTAGGATTGCAGCCATAGAGCCCAAGTCCTCTGAGCAGGGACAATGCCAGTTCTGTGTTCTGTGTCTTGGTGTAAGAGTGTGGCTAAGACACTCAGCTGTGAACCAGGAAATCCCTGGTTCAAATATGGCTTATTTGGCTGGTTCTAGGCCACCCACTATTAACTCAGCCTTAGCAACGTGAGATGATTTGAACGCTCTAAAGGGCTGTATACATAGAAATAAAATTAGCATTATTCCATTGACTCTCACACTGTTGACATACTTATGTGGGATGAGGCTGGGTGCAAGGCAGGCTGAGCGGGTTGGGGGAAATGGGCTTGCTGTGGAAAGTGGTCATCATGGGATTGTCAAAGGGAGCTACTACTTACTTACTTTGGGTTCCAGAGGTGTTAGCAAAAGTACCTTAGCACTTAGCAATCAGGCTTGGGATGGCCTTGTCTGATGTATATCTCCTGGAAACAAAGCCCCATGAGGAGAGACTGAAAGAACTGGGCATGTTTAGCCTGGAGAAGAGAAGATTGAGAGGAGACATGCTAGCACACTTCAAATCCTTGAAAGGTTGTCACACAGAGGAGGGCCAGGATCTCTTCTCTATCATCCCAGAGTGCAGGATGCAGAATAATGGGCTCAAGTTACAGGAAGCCAGACTCTGGCTGGACATCAGGAAAAACTTCCTGACTGTTAGAGCAGTACGACAATGGACCCAATTACCTAGGGAGGTCGTGGGCTCTCCCACACTAGAGGCAGGTATGCTTTAAGGTGGATTCCTGGATTGAGCAGGGGGTTGGACTCGATGGCGTTATAGGCCCCTTCCAACTCTGCTACTCTATGATTCTATGATTCTACCCTCAGCATGGCAGAGGGATAGGAGAAGGTCTTCATATCCCACCTGCTCTTCAGCCCACCCTTCATGCCACTGTAGAAGTTCAACGTGTGTGGAGGCTGCAGGGGCATGCCTGAAGAACTAGGCTACCCATCCTGCCTTCCCCATCTTTCTGCAAAAGCCACTGCCATTCATCTGCCTAGATCCATCCTAGTTGTGTGCCTTATTTTACATAGCTGTGATCTAAAGAGAGCATTGCATCGCCAGTGTTGTTGTGTCAGAACTCCTTTTAACAAAAGGTCCCCTCTCTTACTTCAGGAAACAGCGTGCTGATTAGGTAACAATACTTTTCAAAAGGAAATCAGTGGGGCATAGCATGCACACACACACATTTATGGTTTAGTTTAATAATACTTTGCACTTTAAGATCAGATAAAGAGTCCTTTCTCATTTGCCCACCCATGAGAACAATTAGGTGGTTGATCACTCAAGAAAGGGCCTTCTCTGAAGTGGCCCAAACCTTTGGAATAAGCTCTCATCGAAGGACCATCATGTGAGCTTTTAAGAAGGCCTTGAAAACATATTATTTTCCCATGGCCTTCTCGTGATAGAAATACTTTTGTTGCTGCTATTGCCATTGACGTTGCTGGTTTTATTGTGGGCTTTTATTGTTCTTAATTGCTATTTTATTGTGTTTATGTTCTTATTGCCTTAAATATTTTAACTGTTTTTATGTATTTTATTGTTGTAAGTTGCCTTGTGAGGGCTACTGCCACGAAAGGCAGCCAAGAAACATTTAAAATATATAAATAAAATTTTGATAATAGTTATCAAATGCCCAATATACTACACTTCGGGCAGCTCACAACAATTTAAACCATAAAATACAACATGATAAAATAAAAGTTTAAAACTACGATATAAAATCAGAACAAACTCTAGCAACAGTCCAAAGATTTAAAATAACAGATTTAAAACAACAGAAACTGAAATACTAAAATGCTTAGAAAAATAAGAAGGTCTTTACCAGGTGTGAAAAGACCACAAGGTAGGTGCCAGGTGAACCTCCCTAGGGAATTCATGCCACAAGTGGGATGCCACAACTGAAAAAGAACTCTTTTTAGTAGTGACCTATCTCACTTAATTTGATGGGGGCTTTCAGAGAAGGACCACGGAAGACAATCCTTAGGGTCTAGGCAGCAATATGGGGTGGTGGTGGAGATGATCCAGCAGATAAATTGGCTCCAAGCCACTTTAGGGCTTTGGATGTTAATGCTAGCACTTTGAATTGGGGATGGAAATGAAGTGGCGGTGCAGATGGGAAAGTACTGCCATAATATGATCACATTGGCCACTCCCCATTAACAGTCTTGCTGCCCTAATTTGGACCAGCTGAAGATTCTTCTGGATCATTTTCAAAGATAGCTCCACATATAATGCACTGCAGTAATCGGGATGAGAGGTTACCAGAGCATGGATAATTGTAGCTAGGCTATCCCTGTGCAGATAAGGACGTAGTTGGTATATCAGCCTAAGCTGATAAAAGGTGCTCCATGCCACTTGAATATACCCATGCCTCTAGTGTACGCTGACCAGATAAGATCCAGGTCAGGGCTCATGTAACTTTAAAAGTTGTAGAGAAAAGGGAATTTTAGCCAGTGTCATTTGTATGCAATTAGTTCCTGGTGATATTCCCTCTTCATTACAACTGTTAAAGTTGCAGGCACTATACTAGAGTGACCATATACAAAAGTAGGCAGGGCCCCTGCAACTTTAACAGTTGTGATGAAGAGGGAATTTCACCAGGAACTAACTGCATACAAATGACACTGGCTGAAATTCCCTTTTCTCTACAACTGTTAAAGTTACATGAGCCCTGACCTGGATTTTATTTGGTCACCCTACTCTAGTGACAATGCTGAATCCAAGAGTACCTGCAAACTACAAACCTTATTCTTTGGGGGGGGGGGTGTAACCCCCTTTAGAATAGATTAAACATCACTTATCCAGGCAGACAGACCACCCACTAAGAGTACTTTCATCCTGTCTGGATTCAATCTCAGTACTTTTCCTGAGTTTTCAAAGCTGTTCACATACGTTATCTTGATAATCCTTTCAACATCCCTATAAGATAGAACAGTATTATCTCTATATTGCAGATGGTGGGCTAAGGCAAAGAGATTCACCACATGCGGATAAAATTCCACATCCTTACTGCGGCTTCTGCTTCTATAAGTTTCTTTTCGGGATTAAGATCAACTCCTTTACACAGGCTGACATGTGCTGTTTATTTCTTGGCAAGTTCTGTACAGCCGCTAGATGGCACTTCTATTTTAATGCCATTACGGAAGTACACCCAGCAAGTAAAACATTTCACAGCACTTCCTAGAGAAAAATCAGACTTTCCCCGCTCTTTACAATGGCAGGATAGAAGTCACAAACTGTAGGAAGGCCCTGGAGGTTGACAGCATCATATAAAAGACCCACAAACTTCCATGAGTAACCAATTTTGATCACATGATATAAGTCCCATCATCTGTTTCAGGTCACCCAGTAAATTCTTGGCTTTTAAAATCTAAAACAAACTACTTACTTTTCTTCTAAGAGAGAGAAATTCAAATAACACTATAGATATTCTTTTGAGGGTGAGGGTGGGAGTTGGAACCTTTTGCAAAAGTAGCTCTTTTAAAAAGTGTTGCATCCACCCTAGACTTTAAGTCTGCTTTTGCCAGTCAGGAAGGGAGGCAGAGCTGTATTTTGTGCCAATAAAACTAATCAAACCATAAAACATCTTGTGATACCTTCCATATGGCAGCAGATTTGCAGAATGAAAAGCCCTACTGAAGTGAACAGCAAACTATATATATTGTAAAGCTGTTTATATTAATAACAGTAAGTTCTCTAAGGCACTGCTTCAGTGTATAATACAGTCCTTTTCTAAAAAAATGTTTAGCTGGCATAAATGCTTAATTTATCATGGAAGAGCATGCTGGAAGGCCTAAATAGGTTGTACATACTGAGGAACAAGTGGGTTAATTTTGTAAAATGGTTTCCTTTCTAGAAGAAACCACCTCTTTTGGTTAATTAATTCTTGCTCTCTTCCACTAGAGGGAGCCTACGCATACCTAGTTAGGTGTTCAATGCTATTCTGAATAATATGAGATTGTCCTTAATTCAGATCAATTTACAGAAAAGGAAATAATGTTTAAAGTCCATTCTTTACTCTAATTTTGTCTATTCTGGTATATCAGATATTGTGTGATGAGGCGGTTTGTATTGATTCATGTGGTTACTTCGGGCTCCTGGCCCCTAGCCAGTGCAGACCAGAAAAACATGAATAAAAATTTTAAAAACCTGTGAATCTGATTTAAGAAAATAAAAGCATTGCTTATGTATCCCATGGGGGAAGGGGGCATTGATGCACATTGAATGCTAGGGCTTTCTTGAATATTTGTTTCCATTTCAGGGCCCAAATTAGTGTTTAAAGGTGGGTGGAGGAATATTTCCCAAAACATACCTTTTCTGTACCATTATTTCATAAAATCATAAAATAGTAGAGTTGGAAGGGGCCTATAAGGCCATCAAGCCCAACACCTTGCTCAGTGCAGGAATCCACCTTAAAGCATACCTGACAGATGGCTGTCCAGCTGCCTCTTGAATGCCTCTAGTGTGAGAGAGCCCACGACCTCCCTAGGTAATTGGCTCCATTGTCATACTGCTCCAACAGTCAGGAAGTTTTTCCTGATGTCCAGATGGAATCTGGCTTCCTGTAACTTGAGCCCATTATTCCACGTCCTGCACTCTGGGATGATTGAGAAGAGATCCTGGCCCACTTCTGTGTGACAACCTTTCAAGTATTTGAAGGGTGCTATCATGTCTCCCCTCAGTCTTTCCCCTAGATGCTCCTGCTTCAGCAGTATTTTCCTCTCTGTTACTTTTTCTGCCCTCCTTCCCTAGTTTAGCTCACATGAGTGATCCGAGCCAATCTGTAATGAAGATACTTTGGTTTCTGAACCAATCAGATTTGGCTATGTGATGGTATCACTAAGGCCAACTGAAATTAATTGAATTTGTGGGGTGGGGTGTTAACAAATGTAGTTTAAACAAATTAGAATTTTTTTTCTCAAATTGTGCTGGAAATCAGATTTTTTTTTTGACACTGCCAAAACATTTCCTGTAAAACAGCAGGGACTTCAGTTTGGTCTATTGAATATTAAAAACAAGAAATTGCCAAAAAGTTAAGGTATACAAATTATTTTTAAAAATATATTTTATACAAATATGTCCATAAAAGGTTAGAGCAATTGCTATATACATTTAAATCTCCCTACAATGTTGTTAAAGTAAATTGCTCCACTAATTAATACAGGAAGTAGGCCAAACGCGTTTCGACGTAACGAGTCTTCCTCAGTGGCCTGTAATAAGCTGGTGCAGTGATTCAGTTGTTTATAGATGTAAAAATCTGACCACGGGGGCTGCCTGACAATATTATGAAAACAATACGAGTTTCATCACTCCCCCAGACCAGCAAAGCCAACAGCGAGTGCTTGAAAAGTAGTCCTAATCTCCGTTTTTCAAAGTCAATTCCGTGACTTTCGGCACCCACTTTAAAAGCGAAGAAAAAAATGAGTTGTGCGCAAAGTTAGTCTTCCAATGCCTATCCAGAACTATGTGGGGGGTGAGAGGGAGGAATGTCATTTCTGACCATGCAAGTGGTGCTTTCTATGGAGGTCAGACAATGCTTTGCATGGGAATTCATCCTGCCCATGTGATTCCAACATCCAGACATTACCAGAACTGAAAGGGATCAGACAAAAGGAAAGTGTTTCCACTTCTATCATGGTAGTGATAAATTGGGCCTGTAGAACCTGATGTCATGTGATGTAATCATATTACCAGCAATATGGCTTTTTTTTTTTTTACTTTCAACGGAGATACTTTAATAGGTTTAACAGAACACTCGCTTTTTCATACGTTTTTAACGCTGTATTAAAATAATGCTTTTTGTGGAGTTCTCAAAACAAAGGTTTTCCATACCTATGCAAATACCAGGTACATTGGGATGGAAGACAGTCATTTTATTCAAATTGAACTCAAGCATTGTGTGTCTATGTTTGATCACATAAAAATGAATGCATCTTGTGTTGGTGCTGCTTCAATTATAGTCCCAGTTTTAAGTCGTATTGACAGTTAGGTTTTGTAATATAAAGTAAGCCTTTCAGGAGATATTCCCCCCAGTACTAATTTTTGCATTTATATACTTTTCCTATTTTTTTAGTCACAAGTTTGGAAAAAAGGTAATCTATCTGAATTACTTAAGTGACCTGAGAGACCACCTTAAATTTGACCAGCTTAACATCCCTGAAGAAGTTATTAGGTATGAGATCCATTGTAAACAGTTGCTGCAGTTCTTTCTTTCTTTCAAATGCTCTTATGTGCAAATGTTTTCCTTTATTTTTCCAGAGGACTACACCCATTTTTTAGCTGATTAAAATTTTGATATTCCTCAGACTTTTTAAATTATTTTTTTGGCTAGCTTGAATTCTGCAAGCTGCATTGTTTATCAGTAGTAACGTCTAAGGAAGGCTGAATATCTGCAGAGGCTAGAATTTCAGCTTAGAATACCTGCTTACACAGGATCTACCTTCTTGGTTATATATGTAGCTGACTGCCTAAGTACGCCTTGGGCTCATGCTTTCTCTCCCACCAGGGATATCATTAGGGATATATTTACGCTGCACTAAAGAACATTCTGTACCCCAAATCCAAATTCTGCATCAAAAAAGGCTGGATTCTACAACCTGTTCAGTTATGTGAACTGAGGAAATGTGCTTCTCTTTGGATATTTTTTCAGTAATTATTGCTATTTGCATGATTTATTATGACTTTGTTAGTCATCAGAGGACACTAAAGCCCTTCACCAAAACTACTGACCAGCCACCTCTCTGGTTTCTGAGATTTCAGCAGGTATTACCCTCACTTTCAAGCATATCTTCATCACTCTTTAAGTGCTACTATGTGTTAATATGACATATTAACAATACATTCTACTAAACTCTTGTGTGCATCTGCAAAAGGGCCTTTAATGTATGAACAATGAAGTATTCCAAAAGCATTTCTAATTGCAGCCGTTGTTAATTTCTTTTAAATTATATTAATCTCCAGGTGAGGGAAGTACCTGTAAAATACTTTCTGGCTGTAAATTTTACATGGAAATACTTCGTTCTATTGACAGAAAGGGATTTTATATCAGTGTTATATAAACATGATTTTGAGCACTTGATTAGGAGCACTGCTGCTGGCTGGTAGATGTTTGTACACTGTTGTGTAAATATGTAATAATTAAATGCCCATACATGTCTCTGTACTTAAGAAATAATCACATGATTGGCATACAAGAAGAATTTTACTTCCGTCTTGTGATAGAATTATGCTTTTATGTCAGAGTTGTTTTGCACATTATGCAGTGGCAAACCAAGACTGTTGACATGGCTCACTAATAAGCAGTGTGTGTGTGTGTGTGTGTGTGTATGACTATGATAAATGTGTTTGCAAATACAAGTATGTCCTTGCCTGATGTTAGCACTTCACATTTTCAAGTGTATGTGTACATCTAAAAAATCTGTAAAGTGTGAGGTGGCCCTTGTCCCCAGCCTTGCATACAAAATGTTCAGGGGGTAGTTGCCTATTCTGTGTGCTGCTTCTCTGCCCGTAAAATTATCTCCCACAACTTACAAAATGGAGCAGCACTGTGTTGTAGAAACTGGCGATCCTGGTGCTCACTGACTGCCCTTGCTGTTGAGAAGAGGCTGGCTGGCTGGCTGGCTATGAAAACACAGCACTGTGCTGTGGTGAAGGCCAGCATTTTCCCTTCAATCTACAGGATATATAAAGTCAAAATAAGAGTAGAAGAGTGCTAAGATTGGCATTTGCAACTTTCATGGCACTGCATCCTTCTTTTGCAGCACTGTCCTGGTCCCTGTCTCTCTCTCTTGTGTAACTTTATTGCCAAAAAGGAAGAGGGTGGGACCTATGCAGTTGCTATGCAGCCAGGTAAACACGGCTAGGCTGACCATCTGAAAAGGAAGACAGGGCTCATATAACTTTAACAGTTGTAGAGAAAAGGGAATTTCAACCAGTGTCATTTGTATGCAATTAGTTCCTGGTGATATTCCCTCTTCATCACAACAGTTAAAGTTGCAGAGCCCTGCCTTCTTTTGTATATGGTCACTCTAGTATAGTGCCTGCACCTTTAACAGTTGTGATGAAGAGGGAATTTCACCAGGAACTAATTGCATACAAATGACACCTGCTGAAATTCCCTTTCCTCTACAACTGTTAAAGTTATATGAGCCCTGTCCTCCTTTTCAGATGGTCAGCCTAAACATGGCACTATTGTGGCTGTGTCCATCCTGCTCTCTTCTCTTCTTAAAGGGTTAAAGGCCAGAAGGGCCAGTTCAGAGTTAGAGATCTGGTTCACTCTACCACTGCCAGGGGGTATTGTGGCGTGTGCTAGCTGCCCTTCTTGAATATTGAAGCTGCGGCAGGCAGTCACCATGGCTTACCATGTTGTGCAAAGGTGGCTTATATCACGGCCTATTTTAGGACTATGCAAGGGTTGTTTAACCCTCACATATCTACCAGTGCATGACACAATAAGCCACGGTGATTGCCTGCCATGGCTTGCATATTCAAAATGGCAGCCGGCACACGCTGCAACCCGTCGGCAAAGCAGCTCACAGAGAAGACCTGAAGGTCTCCAGAAACGTGGAGAAAGTAATGTTCAACTGGAGGCATCTAAAATCTAGCTACAGCTACCCAGATGTATTCCTGTTATCATAGCAGCACATGTCTTGCCACTATTGCAGAAATAGCCAGTGGGGAACTGCAGCTGTATATCTATGGATGGCCCCAGGTCACCACCATACATAATACACACAAATGTATGCCTGGCGAATATCTCATAGATAACATGTTTGTTCCCTCCACCCCCCCATCTGAAGTTAGCACTGAATAAACATAATGCAGCACTGTGCTACAGCAGTAGTGGGAGGATGACCTGGCGTAGTTTGCCACTCTTCTGGGGACATTTTCTCCTCATTATAGGAAAGTGGGCAAATGGGAAATTGCATGATTATTCTACATACAGTCTTATAGATACTGTTAGGGCAGATTCGTGACCATACCTTTTTTTTTTTTGGTCTGAGCCTAAATAGCTTTTTCATATATTCTTTAAAAATATATTCTTTTAAGACCTGCAAACAGGAACTATGAGGAAATGGAGGTTTGACAATTTATTTTACTTTGTCATTTTATAATATTACATATAGGTACAATATGCAAAAATACCAGACGGTATTAGCTGTCAGGTAAAATGAGATGTAATTTAGCAACAGGAAAATAATCAAGCCTAGCAAATTGTACATTTTGATGATATTTTATATTCTAATACTGTATGAAGAGATTCCAATCTGAAATTAAGGTCTTGGTCAGATTTGACTCCCTTACTACATTTTTTGGGGAATTTGTTTTCTGAAACGTGAATGAATCAAAATTGATCTTGAATACCCCAATCTGTTTTCCTCCACTAGACATGATGAAAATCTTCGGACAAGACAAAAGAAAAAGCCTCTTGCCCCAGTGAAACTTCCCCCACCAAGACCCCCACTCCCAACTCACCAATTTGGGGTCAGCCTCCAATAGTAAGCCATGCAGTTTATTTTACTACGTTGCTGAAAGAATGATGGAATCTTTCCATACTCCTGGTTAGTCATGCTGATTGGGGATGATTGGAGTTGTAGTCAAAAACATAAGGTGCCCCCATTTTGAGGAAGGCTGCTGGAGGAGTACCCATGTGTTCTTCTTTGCGATCTCTGTACATCACACATGTGGGATCTGCATCTGTGTAGAGTCTTCTTCAGAACTTTTTAGAGCCTAGAGGGCAACACTCCTGCCTTTCCCTTTAATTTCTCTTCGGCTACTACAGTAGCGTCATCGTCAAGAACTTCTGTCTGACTAAATCACTACATCTTCTAGCAATTGAGCTGAGCTTCTTGTTTTCTTCAACTAGCGTTTCCTTTTTATTTTTCGTTTTGTTATATCTGCACTTTCAGTTTAGTGTTTTCATTTTTAGCTGTTTATTACATCCTTTGCAGTCCCCTTTAATGGCCTATAGCCCTCCAGCCCCCCTTCCACTGTGGACTGTGGCAGAAAACTACTGCCAACAGAAGGCCACAATCTCTGCCTCTTCTGCTTGTGGTAAAATCCTGTGCACATTGTTAAGGATTTACCAAACATGCATGGTAAAACCACTCTTTCTGCCTTTGTGCAAGGCTGTGGCAATGTGCCCTACAAGCAGCAATCTGGATTCTACACTGTGGTTCTAAGCTGTCCCTTACAATATCCTTTGGCTTCACCATCAGCCTCAATACCTTCTTCGTCAGTCTCATCCTGACCAATGGTTCCGGGTATCATCACAGCCCTGTCTGAAGTAACACTGGTATCTACCCCTCAAATTCCAACACTGGGCTGCTCTAACCCAAGGAAGACTAAGTCCAAATTTCCTGCAGCTGATGACCCAGCTCCTGAATAAAAAAAGAAAAAGAAGTCAAAGCCAGTGGCAAGTGACATGCAGTCTCCTATACCTGTGCCATCTCCTCTCTCACAGGATGACTTGGCTGTTCCTAGACAGAACCCACTCCGGCCATCACCACCACTGGTCTTGATGTCACCTATGCCTGTGGTGCAAAATCCCAAACAGATCTCCCCCGTCGCATCAGATGAAGTCCACATTTATTTACTATTTATTTATTACATTTATATCTTGCCTTTATTTAGTGGCCATTTTTTGTTATAATTTTGGGATGAAGAGCAAATGAGCTGGCCACACGCAGTTCTGACCCTCCATTCACTATCTTTCATAGGGATAAGGCAGCCGACCGAATCTGACCGTTTTACCTCTTTCCATCTGATCGAGGACATCATTCCTGTTTTCTTTCCTGATCCAACTACTAGTAATCCTCCCTTCACTCTTTAGACTTATGAAGGGCCCTAATCTTCTGTCTGCATTGGGCAGCTTCTTTCAGGAAGACCCCAAAACTCTTTATTTGTTATGAGGGTAAAAGCAAAGGCTACCTGGTTTTGACACAGTGTCACTCTCTTGGTTTCCAGTACAGCGTTTAACATGAGCCCATTCCATGAGGGCCATTGCTTCTTCAGTTACTTTTTCAGAGGTGTTTCTCTTCAAGAGTTGGACATTTATCTCCCCTTCTCATGTTGTGCTGACAATAACAAGTATCACTAGAACAACTGGGGTACCTGACTCCTTCACAAAGTGTGAAGTGGTTGCAAGGGAAACATCCTTTGCCTAGGTATCTTTATGGGTGTCATAGCAGCTAATGCATAATCAACCTGCATTATGTGCGGGTCCTGTTTGCCTTCCACCACTGCAGTGGTTCTGCTGTCATTTTGCATGTAGTCTCATTGCTCGCATTGCTATGGCAGCATCACAACAGCAAATCAAATGAAGAGCAGGGCAGGAGGACTATAAGACACTGTGCTATATGGACAGAATGAAAGGTGTGCTTGCGCATTATGATACTTGAGACCCCTCCCAAGTCTGTGATATCCATTTTTTTTTCTTTTTGGCCAAGTATCATAAAAGTTCATAAAATATTAGCAAATAGCAACTGACTTTGCAATACTTCCAAAAATTGTGAAAGTGCAAATTAAACATAAATGAATGAGCTTATTTTATAAGTTTTGTTCAGGGTGTATTGGCCTGAAGGCCTGTGAGCAGTGGTTGCCCTCAAAGGCTTATGGGTAGTGGCTGTCTCTGCTTCTCACACTACAGCCTGCGTAATCATCTTCCTAATGGCTGGGAAAGATGGATCAAAGAACGTCTCATGTGAATTAGAGCAGCTTATATAAGTATGTTAATGAGCTTACATTCCAAGGTTGTTGTGTCCGCCTGGCGCCAACATTGTTATCTTTTCGGCGCCAGATCAAGACTTTCCTCTTCTCTCAGGCATTTGGCAATATCTGAGGAGCCTGGGTTTGTTTTGTTTTGTTTTGTTTTTGTAGTTTTTGAAGTGTTGATGTGGTTTTTAAATGTATAGATTGTGTGTATGTTGTATGTTTTTGCTGTTTAAATTTTTGTATATTGTTTTTAATTGTTTTTAATCCTATGTAAACTGCCCAGAGAGCTTCGGCTATGGGGCGGTATACAAATGTAAGAAATAAGAAGAAGAAGAAGAAGAAGAAGAAGAAGAAGAAGAAGAAGAAGAAGCAAGGCCAAAGCTTCCCCATCAATCAGCTAGTTCCCAAGAAGATGCGCTTGTTTATGCCAGCGAAGTATCTGATTCACCATATTATTCTATGGTGAGAACTCGCGCTTTGCATACCTGGTCCTCTTTGCCAAGTTCAGAACACTATAACTGTTGCTTCCATACCCAAGCGGGTGTCCAGATGGGTCGACGGCTCTGCGGAGGCTTTCGCCATTTGACTCCACTTCGTTGGGTATGCCTGAAATGCGCTGTGAGTTACCCAGTAAATCTCCTTTGTAAGCAAACCTTGTGTCTCTGAGTATCGTTTCCTTGGTGACCAGGAGAAAACAACCTGGAGGCCCATGGCCGGGGCTTGCAAGTAAAACACAGGGCATTAATATGTTTAAAGCATGATTTTGCATTTGAGAAAAATAAATGGTACATTCTCCTTTTAATTATACATTCACTGTGGTTTTAAAGAAGCAAAGTGATAAAAGCTAAAATCAGCATGAAAAAAGTACATCAGCTTTGGCATCCCTGGATCAAGAAATCTTGCAGAGTTCAGCACAAACCCTTCTTTTTTCTGATTCTAAGCCTAACATCCATCTGCTAATGACATAGGCCAAGTCCCTTATCACACATAGTCATTGTTGTACTTGTTAATAGGAGCCCTGCTGTGGACTGTGAAGGTAAAGGGACAAAATCCATCTGAAATGGCTAGCACATTTTTCACTTCTGGTCCTTGACTTACTTGAGAACAACAACAATACTTTATTACGGTTAAAAAACCAGCATAGCAAAGAGAACAAATCATACATGTAAAAATATACAGGCTTCAATTTGAGGCAATCAGATAGGGTTCAATAGTGTTAATATTTCCCTATGCCGACGAATGGCTGCTGCACAGAATTTGGCGACTTTAGATGTAACTTGGTCGTCCAGATCAGCCAGAAGATAGTCCGGGTAAAATTTATCCGGTCTGCCTGGGACTTTATTAATGAGAGGGGCAATCCATATAGTTCTGAGTTCCTTATAGAAACAACAATGTAAAAGAACATGATCAGCTGTCTCAATGTCCCCTGTCCCACAAGGGCAGGTCCTCTCAGTGTGGGGAATTTTTTTATATCTACCCTCCAGCAACGCCGATGGCAAAACATTGAACTTTGCCAGTGTAAAAGCTCTTCTAAGTCCAGGCACAGTCAAATTTATTAGATGTTTCGCAAGTCCCAGTGGTGATCTATAGTCCCTACACCCATGATACAGGATTGCTTGGCTTAGGTGGGTTTGTAGATCCACATCATAGATACGTTGGGCAATAGCTGCTTTTGCTTTCTCATACCCTAGGATCTGAATAGCTGTCAAGGAGAAGCCAAGGTTTTGGAGCGTCATAGACAGTGTTTTTTTCCACTTTGAGTGGAATGTGTCTGTCAGAGTCAATGGAGCCAGACCTACAGGCACAAAAAGCATTTTTAGCCAAAACTGCATTTTACGTCGCCACATATGAGCTTCTATTGTGGGTTGGCCAGCCTCTATTCTTACTAATGTATTTGGTATGCAATTTGGAAGACCCAAAATTGCTCTTAAGAATTTCGTCTGCACCACTTCCATTGGTACTATGTTATCAAAAGTACACACTTCTATCCCATATAATATCTGTGCTAAAACCTTTGCATTAAAGACTTGAAGTGCGGAAGGAATGTGCTGTCCTCCTTTATTGTAATAAAAGGAAAGGAGTGCCTTAATGCTCCTTTGCACATTTGCAATGGCATTTTTTAAGTGAGGCCTCCAGGTTCCAGTTGCATGGAATGTAATTCCCAAGTACCTATAAGTAGACACTTGTTCAATCAGGTGATCACTTATTTGCCATTTGCATTTTAACAAGGTCCTAGAAAACACCAGGACCTTGGTTTTGTCATAGTTAATCTGTAGTCCTTCAGTTTTACAATAAGTATCCAGAGTCCTCAGAAGTCTTCTCAATCCAGCTCTTGTTAATGACAAGATCACTGCGTCATCAGCATAAAGCAGAACTGTCAGTAATCTGTTTGACAAGCTGGGGGGTTGTGCTCGTACCTCCGCTAGGCACCTAACCATAGAGTTTATATAGAAGTTGAACAGTGTAGGGGCTAAGACACAGCCCTGTTTCACACCCCTAGCAGTAGGAATCAGCCTGGTCAAATGTCCAGCAGAGGAACATCTCACCCGAAGACTGGTATTCTCATACAGGGTGCGTATGAGTCTTAATAATCGACGATCTATATTGGTATCTTCAAATTTTTCCCATAATTTGTCTCTAGGGACCAAGTCAAAAGCTGACCTTAGATCAACGAAGGCCGCATAGAGGGCACCCCCTGGGGTGGATGTGTATTTTTCGACTAGATGTTGCATAATAAGTCCATGCTCCACTGTGGAACGCTCGGCCCTAAATCCGGCCTGCTCATCTTCTATGAGATTTTCCTGCTCTAGCCAATCCCGCAGTTTTTCCAGTAAATGAGAAGCATACATTTTGCTAACAACATTCAACAGGCTAATAGGTCTATAATTTGCAGGATTTGATCTGTCACCTTTTTTATATATTGGGATGATAGTAGCAAGGCCCCAATCTTCAGGCATAAGAGCTGATTGATCGATACTCGTAAATAGAGCCGCCAACACTGGGGCCCACCATTCTAAGTTTGATTTAAATACTTCGGGGGGGATGTTATCATTCCCCGGTGCCTTGCCTGTTCTAAGTTTTGATATAAGGCATTTTATTTCCGAAGCAGTAACCGGAGGCCATTCTGGGAGGTTGCCTACGTTGGCCTGGTTTCTCGGGTGGTGTACTTGTTATTTGGCAAGATTCCCAAATCAAAACAATTAAAAAACAACAACAACACAATTTGATAGCTTAAATTGGGCATTTGATTGGGGAGGGGGAGAGGGAGGGATTTAGGGTTATAGTGCAGGGGTTTTCCAAATTTTATGTGCTTAGGAGTTCTCAGACATTCTATCTTTAGGGAATCTTTTGCACATGAACATTGGTGTTGAGGAAACGCTAAGCATCTGCCATAGCAGTTGTAGGCCACCCTCTTGGCCCTGTCTGAAAGTGCAACCTAGAATATATGCAACACTGCTGTAGCTGCATATTATGAAGAAAGCTCATTGATAAAGGACAAGATGTTTTTTCCCAGGAGCTTGTCATCATTACTAATTCTCTGACAGAAGGAACCTTTCATAAACTTCCAGGGACCCCCAATGTTTCCTTGAACACAGAAGACCTTTGCTGTCAAACTGAATGAGCCAGGCAACAGATTCTATTTTGTAGATGTTGGTCAGCCACAGACATCCATAATTGATGGGTCAGAAGTGATTTGGACTGACATCTGCCTCCACCCAGGGTTGCTGCAGTGCTATTTAGGCCAGGCCTTCTTCCTATTCACTTGTTTATCAACACAATGGTGGGAAGGCATTTACAGAAAGGTTATGGGCCCATGGGCCCTTACGGAATCTAAGATTAATGGATTTATCTATGGATACTAGGGGAAAGTGCCTCTGTGGATACTAAGGACAGGGTGCGGGAGCATCTCTTATGAGTAGGTTTACAGATAATTTGTTTACTATTCACTTGCTAACTCACAAACAAATTTCAGTGTACACATTTTGGTGCGAAGGCGAAACCAGTGAGTGCATTGGTACGTAAGCAGGAGCACTGCTCTTTCCTCACCAGGTAACTGTAAGTAGCTTCCTAGTGTAACCTGGAGAATGGTGTCAGCAGCAGCACTTGAGGAAGCAGCATCTGAAAGGGCCTTTCTGTCTTTACCATTAGCACAGTGTAGGAAAGGGCAGAAAGTAGATCTTCAAATATTGTGTACTTCAACTTCTAGCATTCCTGACCATTGGCCATGCTGGCAGGGGCTTCTGGGAGTTGAAGTCCAAAACATCCAGAGATCTACCTTCTATTCACCTCCGATTTTGTGTATGTTCTGCCACTCAAAAAAAACGAAAAGGCAGAGGGGTGGAGAACCTAATGAAAAAGGCAAGAGATTCCACCTTTTATCTGTGGATTCAACGAATAAGAAATAAAGGTTAAGATAAAAGAAAGTGGGGAAATCTGTTTTTGTCTAATTGAGTTGCAAGAAACATATGTTTTCATGTCTTTGCTAGGGAGGAAATTGGGAATCCACTACAACTCTGTATATTGTCCTCTTTTAGTGTGTTGTTTTGGATGTTTTGTTGGCCTTTGTACTGTTTTTGTTTTATGTGGATGTGTTGAATCTGGGTTCTGGTTCTGCCAGGTCCAAGTCATCAATCAGGTTCTTTTGGTTATCAAGATGAAACAAGCCTCTTGTTCAAAAAGATGACCGTTTATTGATGGAAAATGGATGCAGAATATATACATGCGAAGAAAGTTAGCACCTCCTTCCAGCTAATCAAGCTTTTATAGCTGGGTGTCTATCGGGGGCCCCACGACAAACGGAAGCTGTTCCTTTGAACCATAGCAGGTTCTTCAGGCCAGCTGCACATTTCTTCCTGAAGCAAGGCCAAAGCGTGAAGCTTGTGCCTTGGATCTTATAGGCTTTCCTGCTAGGTGCCTGCCTCTCTCTCAGGAGTTGACAAGGATGTATCCAGTACAGTGGGGTTCAAGGAGGATTTTTTAAACCATTTTTTTCTTACCACCACCTCTTTTAGGCAAGACAGAATCACACATTGCAGTAAAAAGGCGTTCACCACTACAATTATCCACTTAGCCAGTCCTCCTCTGGCTGCTTTTATAAACAAGGAAGGGTAGGAGTCCAACACACAAGTGGTAGGCTTCAGTTTTTGAAAGCATCAAAATGGCAGAACATACACATGAACATCTACTTCCAGTGCTTTTAGAAAGGCTCTATATTTGCAGTGATCTGCCTCAAATATTTTTATTCACTGTTATGCATACACTATGTGCTAGTGATGTTTTGCTTTTACGTTCAGGAAATGGCAAGTGAAGCTTTCTTCACATCCTGGGCTAAATTGTTCAATTGATTTTTAAGTAGCGCTTCCAGTAAAAATCAATGGGGAACTCTGCTTTAAAATAGAAATGTGTGGCACTACACCACCACACACAGCCCAGCCGCAAATTCTCATTAAGTAAAATATTCACATTTACAGTCCTGTCCTTTAGAACATAGGGTTACAGTTCTTGGCTACTCTATTAATGTGAGTGTGTGTGCATTTCACAGGTATATGGTGCTAACAAAGCACAATCCTAATGAGTTATTCTCCATCAGGTATTAGATTAGCTTTCTGCTTATTCAGTATAAGAAGTGCACTATTCCTTCCCTGGATTCTTGTGCCTGAGTCATAAGATTTGCCTCAGAAATGGAGATGTGTTTAGCACCGGCACTAACCCCAACTGCTGTACAATGGACAACCCTAATATTATTCAGGAAGGGGTTGGTGTCCTCCTTGGCTCCCTTCTCAGAATCAACACTGTTGTGTTTCCTCTGCTGGCTTTTTATGTTTTTGAGTACCCTGGCTTTTTCCTCCTTGCCCTCCGGTAACATAGTGGTTTCAGCCAATCTCCTTCCAGCTTCCCTTGGGCCTGGTGTCCCTTTGTTCCCTTTTGAAAGGGAATTATCACCTAAGCAGTTGCTGCCTCTCCAAGAGTGTATCAGGGCCATGTTATAAGTGTTCCAAATGTGGCACTCTTGACATTTACATCTCAATATTGACAACCCCAAGCAATTTTTTAACGAGATGTGTCTTTTTTATGTCTTCACTTGTTGGACAAGCACTGGTGAATGCTGACAGGCTCATTTGGAAACTGTCAGCATTCACTTATCCATGTCTTAAATATTTGGAGGTCCACAGAATTCATTTGTGGCTGTCAACATTCACATGTAAATGTTATCATTCACTAGATTTTGGACATTCACAAAAAATATATTCACATTGCAGGAAAAGCAATATATGTGAAGCAGGTATTGGAGAGACTTCAATTCCTCTGGATTGCTCCTGTTGTGTTGAAATTAGCCACCCTTAACAATAAAATTCAAGAGGGATCCTGTCTATGACACTCACTGAAAATTGAATTAGTTTCAGAGGTTTTACCAAAATTGTTTTAATGTCATTGAAATTGTTTATTCATTACAGGGTGGCAAACATGAACTCACTGCATTTTATCTTTACAACAACCCTGTAAAGTAGGCTAGGCTGAGAGAGACTAGCTGACGAACTTGCAACCTGGTCCGAGCCAAATTTAAGCCTGGTCCAAGCCAAATGCTCTATTCATGACTACATCGCACATGTGTCTAGCTGACTTTTTTGTGGCAGAGATATGGGGTGGAGGGGAAGCATTTGGAATTATATTCTTATTAACTTCTCACTGAATGCACATTTAAAATGTGCTTTTCTAACTTTGTAAATGGTACAAGTTAGGCCTGTATTTTTTTCCATATCCACACATAGGAAGTTAGGCTAAGGCTGTGTTTGTACGCATCTTTATTGGGAAGTTCACTGAAATAATTTGACATACGTATAATATTTGGACAGAAGATGAGTTGCCCAACGTTATTCTGTAAATGTAGGCTGACCGTCTGAAAAGGAGGACAGGGCTCATGTCACTTTAACAGTTGCAGAGAAAAGGGAATTTCAGCCAGTGTCATTTGTATGCAATTAGTTCCTGGTGAAATTCCCTCTTCATCACAACCGTTAAAGTTGCAGGGGCCCTGCCTTCTTTTGTATATGGTCACTCTAATATAGTGCCTGCAACTTTAACGGTTGTGATGAAGAGGGAATTTCACCAGGAACTAATTGCATACAAATGACACTGGCTGAAATTCCCTTTTCTCTACAACTGTTAAAGTGACAGGAGCCCTGTCCTCCTTTTCAGATGGTCAGCCTAGTAAATGTATATCTGATCAGGAACTGGAATACATACCTCTGGAATCTACACCCAGAACTCCATTAACTCACCCAACATGGCTCATGTATTGAAAACCTCTGCAAAAAAACCTTCCTCCAAAAAACTAGAGACCTGTGTTCACATGTCAAGCTGCCTGATAAATGGTACCTCATATTAAAACATGGGTTGTAACAAAATTTCCTATTTGTGTGCTGTACTTTTAAAATTGTTCTGGCCTCAAGACTGGCAAGAAGCTTGTACAGCAAAGGTTTGATGTTATGACATTGCTGGAGTAAGAAAGATGTAAGTCTCAATCAACAGTTCAAAACAAGCACAGCTGCTGTCTGTAATTCAGATTAATGTCTTCAGTTAGGCTTGCTGCAAATCTCTAAATTTAGGCATACCTGGAAAAAAATAAAAATCCTCCCCACCGCCTGTTAAAAGGAGACATTTATTAAGCAGTACTTTACACGAAGAGATCCTCATCAGATAAGAGCATTAACTGTTACATAAATTCCCATCAACCAAATGATTAACTGTTGGGAAATCTGTCCAAAGCAAACCTACCTCAGAAAATAGAGTCAAACTATGATGCTTACAGTGAAATTGGGAAGGATACAACACCTCCATTGGTGGGCATACTGAGCCAAATATTGCTTCCTCCTTGCATTTGAGACCTCTGTTTTCAAGGGCAATGTTGATGAAAACCAATTTTAAGAGCAATTAGATTAATCCTTTCCCCCCTTTCACAGGACTCAAAGCAGAAGGACTGTTTCGAAGGTCAGCCAGCATACAAAGTATTAAAGAGATTCAGAAACTTTATAATCAGGGTAAGTTGCCATTCTGCTGATCAAAAAAATTAAGAATGCTTTTTAAATAACATTAATGTTGGTGAGCATGTATCATCACCTTTATGACATCACTGATGAATCACAAACTCATTTGTAGGCTGAAAAGCCTCAATTGATTTAAAGAATTATCGGTTGATAAATCACCTACCTTTTAAAATAAACCACTGGGATCTTAAGCTTTAGCCTGACCAGTTAAAATTGATCCACCGTAAGCATTAGGTAGGTATTCAAAGAGTTACTTTAGGTGCACTTAGTGGGATTTGGGGTGGGGCATTTCTAGAACACAGTCTTTGTCCCCATAAGTTCTCAGGCTCAGTTCCTAGATTCTCCATTGAAGAGGATCCCAACTAGCAAACATGGGAAAGATCGTTGTCAGAGACTTTGGAGAGCCACTGCCAGTCGGAATAGACCATTCTGGCCTAGACACATCAATGGTCTAAAGGCAGTTTCATGTGTTCTCTCCCCCACCCCACCAACACCACCTTTGTCTTTTTTTGGAATGGCGGAGACACTTTCGCAAGTCTTCTTTAAGTTTCTAAAGTGGTTGACTGCGTGGCGGAGGTCTGTTGTTGCATAAACACAAATGCAACCGTCCTTTGGGGTGTTGGAAAGTGTCATGTGGTTCATGGATCCGGGCCTTAGTTGACTGATTCCAGGTTCAGCTAGGCTGACCATATGAAAAGGAGGACAGGGCTCCTGTAACTTTAACAGTTGTAGAGAAAAGGGAATTTCAGCCAGTGTCGTTTGGATGCAATTAGTTCCCGGTGAAATTCCCTCTTCATCACAAGAGTTAAAGTTGCAGGGGCCCTGCCTTCTTTTGTATATGGTCACTCTAGTATAGTGCCTGCAACTTTAACTGTGTTGTGATGAAGAGGGAATTTCACCAGGAACTAATTGCATACAAATGACACTGGCTGAAATTCCCTTTTCTCTACAACTGTTAAAGTTACAGGAGCCCTGTCCTCCTTTTCATATGGTCAGCCTAGGTTCAGCTAATTAAAGGTTGCCAGCCTAGCTTCAAGATAAGTAGCAACAGTCTGAAAGAAAACAGTAGGCGTTTAAAATGTTTTGAATAATCTGTTCCCCACCCCCTAACATCATAAAAGAACCTCATAGTGATTTGCGGCAACTAATGAATAATGAAGTTTGAATGCAACGCAGCCTGGTTTTCTGTAAGCAGTTATGTTGCCTCATGGGCTCCCCAGGTTACTTCAGTTAGTTAAAAATTGCCCAGTGAGGCATCGCTCTGTCATTTTGCCTTGAGTGCTTTTTTCCATGGTTATGATGACAAAAAAATAATAATAATTTGTGAAATGTACTGGAGTCATTTTATGAAAAGCCTTTATAAAGCAAATACCTTGCAGCTAGATGAGTAACAAGCAATTGCTGGTACAGCAGGAAAAATATTAGAATCGCTTTTGTATTTAGTTTGGGACCTAATTTCTCTGAACACATAAATATGCTTTCAATAATGTTATCCATAAACCACCCAAGGTTATCCCTGAACCAGCTTATACCCATTGAAGTAATGGCCATTTGAAACTGATGCAGAGAAGTCATTTTAGTATGGGAATTGTACATACATCCATATTTACACCTGATTTCAGCTAGCATGTGTGAAATGGCGATTACAAACACGTACTACAAACTTGATGAGAAACACAGCTGCCTGTGATCAGACATAATGATCGGGCTCGCATGTCACTTTTAAGACATAGTAGCTTATAAGCTATTCACAGTAGTTTACTGTATCCCCTACACAATTGAACAAATAAACTATTGTGCATAGATTATACCACCCACCCTATCTCCAGGGAGAAAGGGTCTTAAAGACAGCAGGATCACCCATTGGTTCAGGGTGGGGGGGCACCCAATGGTCCTCCCCACTGGGGCTTCCTCCCATACCTCCTCTGCCCTCCCCCCAAAAAATTTGTCCCCCAACTTTAGATTCCAGTGGAGTTGAATGGGGACCTGTAAATCCCATTGGATTCCATTGAAATCTAAAGGTGCCCCATGCCGGGAATGGGTGTGTGTGTGCAAAACCTGCCCTTCACACACCATGGACTGGCTTGTCCCCGCAGTCCTTGGTAGGGGATGGATTTGGCACCTCCCCTGTGATGTTTTACTGTTTATTGCTATAAGTGCTAGTGATGTTTTACTGTTTATTGTTATTTATGATGCAAGTGTTGTTTAGACTTCAAATGCTAAGTGGTTAATGCTGTTGGGAGGGGGAGTGATTGAATAAAATGCAGTGCATGCTCTTTGGCTAGTGGATTCAAGTGTTTGAAGATTAGTTAGCAGTGAGAAGAGTTGTGAGTGTGTGTAGAGAGTTCATAAAGTGAGAGGAGAGTCTGGATTTATCTGCTGAGGGGTTTAGATCAGAGTAGGATCAATGTGTTCTGTTGATTTGGGAAAAAGAGGGAATAGGAGGAGATAGATTAGACTAGTGAGTAGAGCAGGCAAGGAAACATAGGATATGGTATTGTAACAAAACAAGTATTGTATCAATGAAACCAGAAGATTGATAAACGTGCATGAACTTGCTTATTGTTAAATAAAAGTTAATTTGTTTCATAAACTGGATTGGATACTTAAAGTACCTGAGGTAAGTTGCAGTGTTATATGGTGGCAGTGGTGAAGTGAAAGGGTGAATGGAGTGGAGCTGGGCTGGTTGCAGTGAGGCCAAAAAGAGTAAGTGAATCACAGAATCAGTGAGCAGCAGCAGTACAAAAGAACTTCCAAAACCAAATAGAGTGGAAAACTGGAGATAGGGCAGCTAAACACCCACCCGTGGAGGAGTTGGGGGGGGGGGTAGGCCAGTCCTTGGTGGGATGGGTGGATTTTGCCCGTCCCTTATTTTCCTCATGGGGACACCTTTAAATCCCTAATGCAAGTCAGTGGAATGATCTTCGATTTGCACTGGGGATTTAAGGGGCTGCTCTTTTTATTTTGTTTTTTCTTTCATCTTCCTAACACTGCGCTGGAGTGCAGCAGCAGAAAACAGAAGGATACCAGCTTCCGTCCCCACCACCCTTACACCCTGGCATGTTCGGCATGGGTTTCCTGCTGCTGCACACCTGCGCAGGACCAATAACACAAACACACACGAAAACCCACATTTTTTCCAAGTGTGCACAAGTGGGGAAAATTACAGAGAATTGGGGACAAGGTTTCCGGTCCCATTTTTGTGGAATCATAAAAAAAAGTGTGGGGGGGATCCAATCACAATCGCAGCTGGGAAGGTGGCATGAGCAGCAGCTTGGGCATGCTCGCGAATGGCAATCATGCCCCATTGGGCAAGAGCGGCAGGGGTTTCTGCTACTCTTGCCATGTGGCTCACTGGCCAATGCCCTTTAGCCAGGGTGGAGCGCTACACAACACAATAAATCATGGTGGCTAAAATAAAGCTCACTGAAGACCATGGCTTATCAAGATGGCTTATTAAGACATCCTGGTTGAGGAAAACCACACATAGCTGACATGATAAACCATCATGTTTCCCCCCAAAAAATAAACCATTGGGGCTTATTGTGTCTTGCGAACCTAGTCAATGTATTCAGAAGCTTCTGACTGATGGTAAAAGCAGCTTTCAGAATTGTCTACATGAGGCTATTTCATGGCTTACACTGGGTTATCAGATAGTCTAGTCCTCCTCAGGCTTTTGATGCGCAGTTTACCTTCTGGTATGTATCAGGGCATGAGAGAGAAGGAAAGGATCAATAGATTCCTCATGAATTCTCCTCCCAGATATACAAAATTATGAACATGGACGAGATGGATCAAATCACAGCTGTTGCAAGTGTCTGCTGAGGTTATGAAAAATGGGTTTGAGCAATGCAGGGTGGGAAAAGGCAGCCAGAGTCATATCTGCCCATTGGTTTGGGTTATTTTTACGGTTATATCCCTAACAATGATTAAGTTCAAATAGGTGGCAAATCTTAGCCTATATGTTGTTCACTCAGCAGTATTTTCTTATATAGGAAAATCTGTTAATTTCGATGAATATGGAGATATCCACATACCTGCTGTCATCCTTAAGACTTTACTCAGAGAGCTCCCTGAGCCTTTACTGACTTTTGAAACCTATGATCAAATCCTTGGAATCACCAGTAAGTAATTTTGTTTAATTATATGACTGTGATTCATCTATAAGTTCTACTGTTTGCCATCTCATAAAAACAACACCATGACAAAGCGTGAAGTCCCATTGATTTCTGCAGCAGAGTTAAATGTGCTATAATGTATGCATTCAAATGTAACTGCCACCATACAGGCTAGAAAGATACTTTTTATTTCAAATTCAGATAGAATTTTGGGAATTTTAACGCAAGCCTATAAGTAATGTCAAAGCTCCCATGAGCCTCATGTGTACATATGGGGTCCACGTATTTTAATTGGTCATGATAGCCAGACATTCTTTGCGCTTCTCCTGACTCTGCTCCTCCCTCCCTCAAGTCTTCTGGAACTTGAAGAGGGGGAAGGAGTCACTCATTCACTTCATGCTTAAATTTATAGTCCTGCAGCAGAAGCAAAAGTATTTCACTGCTTTTTTATTTATTTTATTTCTGTATTTATTATTACAAATGTCTGCACAGTATGGTGCAAAGTGAGGAACTGACCTCTCCTAGCCCCAAGTGCTCTGCACGTACCAGAGGATTTGAGGAAGAGTTGGGCATTTATCTCTTCTAGTCTATATGGATAATTAGGGTGAGAGTTTATCAAGTATACTGTAATTATGACACTCTCCCAAAGAAACCTTGATAGTAATCATTCTCCTCCTTGTATAACAGAATTTAGAATGCATGTATGGGTTGGAATTTATCTAGAAAAGTCACCTGAGAATTTGTGTCAGTTGACAGATTTTATGTATGCCTTGAATGTGACACATGATCAGGGTTAACCATGCACCATATAAAGGCAAATCATAATCTCTTTCCCTTACTTACCTCTCACTGAAGTCAGGACTGGATGAATATCACACTCAAAATTCTTCGCAGGCAAGTTATCTCTCTCTCTTTTTTTCTGTTTACATGATGTCTTGTAAAACTGTTTTAGTAATTGATTCGTGTAAATATAACCTGGGAACCTCTTTTTCATTACAGCTGCCAACTGGTATTTCAGGTTAAATAAAAGGCAGTACAATGCTAAAGTGATTCTCCTAGGCAAGTTATATCTGATTCTCTTCAAAATTTGATGAATTTCCTTTGTATGTATTTACAACATTTGAATTTAATTGTTAATTTGTGAATTGTTTTACTATCACAGTTGTCAAATGATATTACTGTTTAAACATGCATCATTGTTTACTGAAGGAGAATCAAAGTTTATACCACCAAGTGCTCTGTCCCCTCCAGTTGTGAAAGGTTCTCACACATGCAAAATCAATAATTAATACTGAGGAAGAGATAAGTGAAATGGATTTCATAATTCTAGAAGTTACCGTCTAATATTTGTTGTATGAAGCAGATTATTTTTTGTATCATCAAACATTGTATTTTGTAGTAATATCTGCAATAGTCTGTATGATCCTAATATCAGACAGTGTGTGTTTATATTTTCAATATATGTTTATTGCATGTACTACAAGATTGTCAATACATATTTATGAAATTGGTTGCGTGGTTTGATTACAATAATTAGAAATTTATTTTCTACTGGGTTTGCTGGGTATCAGCATAGTGACCACTCTTAGTTAGCACTGAACAATTTTTCATAGAAAATTAATTATTTAGTATCAGTAGGTGCTTTTTCTTTACCAGGGTTAAGTGTTCCCATATAACTGGGGGAAATGCAATATGTAAAATGGATTTACTGTCAGCTCACACACATATTTCCTGACTCCTAGCTGAGCAGAGCAGAGAAGAGGAAGCTGCCCCAGCTGGGCTAGAAGGGATATAAGGAAGAGAGCTCCCAGAGAGAGAGAGAGCAATCAGAGCGAGCGATCAGGGAAAGCAAACAGGAGTTTGTCAGGGGGAGTGTAGTGGAAGAGGAGACCAAAGTAAAGAGGAGAGAGGCCTCAAGTAAATCCAGGAGGCTGCCTATTCAGAGCTGCCATGTGCTCCTGAGTGCTGATTTAAGGGATGTGTCCTGAAAGCTGCTGCTGAAAGCTGCTAAAAGCTGCTGCTGGGTCTGGAAGGGTGTGGCCTGATTGCCTGATTGTTCTCAGCAACTGAGTGGGCGGGGAGAGTCATTCTTTTTCCTGACTCCTAGCTGAGCAGAGAAGAGAAGAGGAAGCTGCCCCAGCTGGACTAGAAGGAATACAAGGAAGAGAGCTCCCGGAGAGAGAGCGATCAGAGCAAGTGAACAGGGAGAGCAAACAGGAGTTTGTCAGGGGGAGGTCCTTAACAAAATTCCCACACAATCGGAAGGCAGAAACAAAACAAAAATTGAGACTATGGACAGAATGGAGTCTCTAGTGGTGGTGACCTGCAAAGTGTGTGCAATGTTCGTGTTCCTGCCTGAGATCAACATGGCTGTACACCTGCAACAAGTGCAAGCTGGTTGCACTATTGGAAGAAAAAGTGAAAGTACTTGAGCGGCAAGTGTCCACCCTCCAAGGAATAAGAGAAGGTGAAGAGTTCTTAGACAGAATGGTGGAACTGCAAAAGGGACAAGAAGCACAAGAGATTGAAGAGCAACAGCAAGCCGAAGCAGAAGTGGAGAATGCTGAGATGAGGAAAGCCAATGAAGAGGAAACTCCTTGGAAAAGGGTGACAGGAACAGAAGAAGTAGAACACACTCTGCACCAGTGGAACCATTAGAGTTATGTAACCACTTTCAGCTACTGGAGGATGAGACTGGAGGACCCAGATAGTTCTTTCATCCATCTTCCCAGTTCTTGGAAGAGGATTAGAAAGGGAAAGAAAAATACTCCGGGTGAACAACTGGCTACAAAGGTGGTGCCGACGTGAGGGATTCGGATTCTGGGAACATGGGCTACGCTGCTTGGAAGATGGACTGCTGGCAAGGGATGGGTTGCACCTCACAGGGACTGGGAAGAATGTGTTTGTCCACAGCATGAAGAACTTCATCAGGAGGGCTTTAAACTGAATCCTACAGGGGTGGGAGACGTAAACTTTGAGGCAACAATGGATGAAGGCTTATGCAACATAACAGAGAGAACAATTCCAATAGTGCCCAAAAATAGAGTTCACAACAGTGTAGGAAAGAAGGCAGACTATAAAGCGCATGGTCTTCGATGTCTATTTACTAATGCCCAGAGTATGGGAAACAAACAGAATGAACTTGAACTCTTAATACATGAAGACAAATACAACTTGATAGGTATAACTGAAACTTGGTGGGATGACTCCCACGACTGGAATATAGCAATTGAAGGATATAACTTGTTCAAAAAGAACAGAAGAAATAGAACAGAAGAAATAGAAAGGGAGGTGGAGTCGCACTATATGTTAAAATACTTATCCCTGCACAGAAATACAGAAGGATGAGCCTGGGAGCCCCATTGAGAGCACCTGGATTAAAATAAATGGAGCAAGGAATAAAAGAAACATGATAGTCGGAGTCTACTAACGACCATCCAATCAAGGAGAAGACA
The DNA here is from genome assembly GCA_029215795.1 of Anniella stebbinsi. Lineage (NCBI taxonomy): Eukaryota > Metazoa > Chordata > Lepidosauria > Squamata > Anniellidae > Anniella > Anniella stebbinsi. The sequence continues at coordinate 99,095,478 of JARDYH010000003.1, forward strand.
AAGATGAAACTTTTGAAAAGCAAATTGCCAGTGTTTCAAGGAAATCCGATGTAGTAGTAATGAGGGACTTCAATTACTCCGATATCTGTTGGGAGACAAGTTCTGTTGGGAGACAAGACTAGTGGCACCTCCAAGAAATTCCTGACATGTGTGGCTGATAATTTTCTCCTACAGAAAGAAGAGGAAGGAACTAGAGGAACAGCTATCCTTGACTTGATACTGACCAATAGGGAAGACTTAGTGGATAAAGTGGCAGTTACGGGAACTCTGGGGGAAAGTGACCACGTCATACTTGAGTTCTTGATTTTAAAGGAAGCAAAAGCTGAGTGTAGCCATACGTGTACTCTGGATTTCAGGAAAGCTGGTTTTAATAAACTCAGAACTATGGTAAGTATTCCACCTTTTTCCCTCCAAGGAATGCAAAGGGGGGGGTGTACACAGTCCTCCTCCTCTCCATTTTATCCTCAAAACAACAACCATGTGAGGTAGGTTGGGTTGAGAGTCTGTGACTGGTTCAAAGTCACCCAGTGAGCTTCCATGGCCGAGTGGGGACTAGAATCCAGATCTCCCAACTCCTAGTTCAACACTCTAACCAGTACGCCACACGAATCCAACAGTTTCCTAGCCATTTCAATAGAGAGGGTCAACTAGGTCTGCAAATGCATTCTGTCTTCCTCTATTACCTTTACCATCTAATATTTCAGAAAAAGGGAGGCCTGAGAGGCAAGATGACAATGTGGGGAGCAAAATGAAGGCAAGATGGTATTCTCTGGCAGCACACCCCTTTGATTGTCTATCAAGCTTAGATAACATATGTTCTGTGTTCTTACAGGTGTGAAAAGTAGCTTACGTGTGATCAACTGCAAAGAAATTGTACATGGACTTCCTGAGCAAAATTATGCTGTTCTGAAGTTTCTGATGTGCTTTCTCCATATGGTGAGTAGGAATTAAATCCTCATGATTGTTGCTGTTTAATTCTGTAGCTGTCTTTTTTTGGTAACAGATGAAATGTTTATTCTAAAAATTGCAATAAGGCTGCGGAATATTAATTGTCAAAATAGCAGTTTCAAACTGCTGCTGTCTCCAATAATAATAAAAGTCAAAGCAAACTAATGACCTCAGTGCTAACTGCAGTATAATTCCCCCTCTATAAATTACTAAAAGTACCATGTAAATTCAAATAAAATCATACAATCCACTAAGCTGTTTAAAAGATGCATTTACAAGTCTCTCTCACTAACTTTTTAAAGCTTTCCCTTGATTTGTAAGCTGCATCCTTAAATGCCTGGACATAAATATTACTAATTTTTTGCAGTGATGTTGAAAATAAAAATGTAAACCATTTACCAGTAGAAAAAGCTGTTTTATTGAAATATAACATGGTCTAAAGTTGTACAGTGTAACATATGTTCATGCCTCCACCTGCCTTATCCTATTCTCTGCTAGTCTGTCTATATATGTTCAATAGTTAGTGAACTAACATCCTGGAATATGTTACAATTGCTGCAGGGTTGGCCCAAAGAACAGCATCCTTGTGGCAAGTTCTCCATTCCTAAGCTCTAGGCTGCAAAGGAGATATGGAGCCCCCACCCCCCATGTAATGGTGGCCATCTGTGGGGCAAGTCATTCCACAAATATTACAGCTGTGGGTGGAAAACTAACTCACTATGTGGCTATAATTTTTGGCAACATCCTTGTCACTGTAGTAATGTGTGCTCCAGCACTAAAACCATATCTATCCTTTGGGGAGCCGAGGAGGCCACACCTTAAAAAAAAGTCAGTTTATTAGGCCCCTGTTGGAGACAGGATACTGGATTGGATGGACCTCTGGTGTGATTCATCAAGGCAATTCTTAAGTTCTGTCTCACTTTCCCTCAAAGTAGAGCCAACTCTGTTTATATAGTATTATTGGATGAGTCAGCTACCGTCATCTGTCATTGCTTAATATAATCTCCAGAAGATATTATGAAAATCCTCACCTCATTTGCTATTATTTTAGCTACAAATATCTCTCCTGTGCGTTATGGATCTAAGTGGCTTTTTGTTCCAGTAATAGACTTGCCATTTCAATACACTTCTTAACAGCCAAGCACACTCAAGGTGTTAATGAGGTGTGCAAAAGTACTTGGTGATGTCTCCTATAATTGGGTAGTAGAACATAGAATTATTTTTGAGTGTCCCTTGTTACGTAAAGTGCAGGCTTGAGTTGATTTTGGTGCTCAAATCTGCAGCTTTTGCTGATCCCTGCCTTTTAATCTTCAACATCTGAGGGAGTGTTTTACATTTGGAAAGGTCAAGGTATTTCGAAACATCCTGTGGGGGGAAGGTGAAGATTTCCAGTTGATGTAGATTCTGTGCAGTTCAGCTCATGCCTGGCCCCAGTGGTCAGTGGGGATGTTCAGTTGTTTGAGCCAAAGGACTGGCAATGGTCCCACTATGCCAACAGTATCAGCATTCTCATTTCAAACAGGCTAGATGCAGTCAAGAAGGACCCTATGGCCACTGTGGAGGGAAAATGAAAGCGGTGCTACCGAAAATTCTCTGCAGAATCCTCAGGGTGGGAGAAGCTGAGTTCTCCCAGTGTGTAAAGGAAAGGCAGGGCATTTTAGCACAATGCAGTATAGCCTGTGGCCTGCTAATGTGAGGGCTAAAAGTGGGAAGGGGGCATACGCAAGCTCTATGCCAACATAGGTGCCCATGTCCTGTCCCCACGTTTAGTCCTCAAATGAACAGTTCAATGAAGGGATTCTACCACTACGGCTGTCTTGTCCCAATGCTCCCACCCTTGAAACCCTGGACCTGCCCGTTCCAGCTTTAACTGAACACCCTGCTAATAATCTCATTCTTACCCGTGCAAGCATACCTACAAATGAGATAAGTCAATTATTATTTAATTAAGTTATACTTTTAAAAACAATCATATAGCACAGCATGTAATTTTGTATGCTGACATATACACAATGCATTTTATGTTCTTAAAACAGAAAAGTAAATGGCAATCTGAGAACATTTATTGCATATATTATAGCTTTTCCACAAATCTAATTGTTTTTTCTGGAAAATATCCATGGCTTCAAAAATTTTACAGCTCTGCTTCTCCGTGGCTTGAATGGAGTTTGGCCCTCTGGTGCTTATGTCCTTCCTTGCATTTAAGGGCTTATTGATACCTTCATTGTCAGATAAAACTATTACGATCAGACCATTTTCCTGGAGCTGTTCGTTTTCATGCTTTGTGCTGCTGTTTTATTTCATTGATTGTTTCTGACTTTATTATTTTGTGTGTATTTTATTTTATTGTAAGGCAAAGCGTGGGAAGAGTGCTTTCGGGGTGGGAAGCAGGGTGTAAATGTAGCAATATAGGATAGTTCCTGAAATTCAGTTTTGAGCTGTGACAATTTGGCCCCCTCTATGTTTTGTGTTGGTAGTGTGTTTGTAGTGATCTGTATGTGTTTCCTTTGCCAGGTGTCACTGGAAAGCATTTTCAACAAAATGACTGGTTCCAACCTTGCCTGTGTCTTCGGCCTGAATTTAATCTGGTCATCCAAAGGCGCTCCTTCTTTTAGCACTCTAGTGCCTATCAATCTTTTTGTTGAGTTACTGATAGATTTCTATCCCATGATCTTTAGTTCTCGAATTGTACCTGGTGAGCAGTTGCCTTGAAAATAAAGCGAAAGGGAACTGGAATATGCCCCCTGGGAAGGACGACCCACTGCTACTTCATGGAAGACTTCATTGAATAAAATGATACGTATCTGCAGAAATTAATCCCTTCATATGAAGCAGCCTTATATGAAGTCTGATCAGACCTGCCCAATCTACTCCTACCATCAGCAGCTCTCTGGGGGTGGGAGGGGGGCTCTTTCCAAGCCCTTCCAACTGAGATTCTTGTAGAGATGTTAGAGGTCGAATCTGGGACTCCTTTGCGCAAGGCTTGCATTCTTCACTGAGCTGTGCACCCTTTATAGTCAAATGGCTGTCAGAGGCTAAATGGGCAGTGATTTGGAATAGGGCTATTGGGATGCTGTGGTGGGATGTTTTGGCTTGCCTAGTTTAATTTTTAAGAAGCTGGTAAACCTTTATATCAAAAAGGTTTGGGTATACTAGAACTTGTTGTGCTTCTCTGATTAGCTGTTATATTACTTTAATGATGTTGATTATTTATAATTTGTTTATTTATATCTTGTATCACCCCATTCCCTGGGTAATACTGGCAAAGGAAGGAAATGTTGTATGGATTCCCACCATGTGGCCTGGAGTTTCTGACATTACCCAAGCTTTGGAGGAATGAGCTGCAAATGTATTATTCTTGTATTTCTATGCTGCTTCTCCATAATTATGATCAAAGTTGCTCATGGAAAGAGTATTATAGTCAGTTGAGTAATAACTCTGATGTTGATTAAAACAAATCAATATATACGTACAAAAATGTATAAATTTATAAATATACCAAATCTATTAAACACATTTCATAAATGTAATATTTATATCCACGTTAGCTGGCTAACAAATGTTCTAATTAAATTTCCCATGAACATATAAGATCCTTTCACAAATTAAGAACAATTATCACAAAATTAATCCACATTTAGCTAACATTGTTTTCAGTAACTAATCCCTATTACTAAAATCTTAAATAGCAAAAGAATGCATCAATATTAAAATTTAAACCAATTAATTCAACTTCTCTCAAAGCAGCATCATTGCAGTAAGGCAGCAATGAATTCCATGAGCATGGAACTCCATGAGAGCAGCAGAACACATGCTCATATCTTCAGTCATCCCACATATAATCCTATCAGTCATATAGTCAATACCATGGATGTTTACCAATAATCACACCGACAGTACCTGGGCCACCTCACCCCTATCTCTCACCTAGGACATTCTCAATCAATTAGCTCCTCTCAACAAACATCCACCATTTTGTCTCCATGCCCCAAATAAATGGAGCAGCACCCTTTAGGCCAGCCTTCCTCAACCTGATGCTAGCTGTAGTACAACACATCTGAAGGGCACTAGGTTGGGGAAGGCATCTCTAGGCACTTGCAGCAGCTTTGTAGCTGGGAGCCATTAGGGCCCTACCCTCCCACTTCAGGTAGGGCCCCAGATCAAGACTTTTCTCCCAGGCATTTAACAGCATATGTTGAGTTTTAATCAACCCCGGATCTATCTTTAGGTCTGGCTGAGAGTTCAAAGTGGTTTTTAAATGGATGTTGTCTTTGTATGTTGTCTGTTTTTATGTTTTTAAATTTTGTATATTGATTTTTAATGTTTAATGTTTTAAACTTTTGTAAACCTCCCAGAGAGCTTTGGCTATGGGGCGGTATAGAAATGATGAAAAAGATAACAGTGTAACAACAGACCTATGCAGGAAATGCCATCAATTCCAAGAAACAATAGACCATATAACAGGAGGATGTAAAATTCTGGCAGGAATGGACTGTACAGACAGACACAATACAGCTGCAAAACTAATTCACCAACAACTGACCATCAAATTCAACCTTCTCAAACAACCTACACCATACTATACATACTCACCCGAAACAATTTTGGAAAATGCAGATCATAAAATATACTGGAACAGAACAATTCATATGGACAAAACAATACCCTGCAGCCGACCAAACATAACGGTCATAGACAAAAAAGAAAGACACACATACCTTATCGACATAGCAATACCGAATGACAAAAATGTTGTTGAAAAGGAAGAGGAAAAGAGACAAATATACACCACTGGCCATGGAAGTCAAAGAACTATGACAACAGGAAAAGGTCACAATTATTCCATTAGTCACATCAGTCACTGGCATCACATCAAAAAATTATACAGAAAACCTTCGGAAACTGGGCCTACCAAAATATATCCACAGCAACATCCAGAAAGCAGTCATACTTAAAACATTCTCAATTGTCAGGAAATTCCTGAATCTGTAAAAGTCAGCATGACTTGGCAAAGCCCATCATGTCCATCTAGAAAAATTGCCACGAGCAAGAAAAGAAGAAGAAGAAGAAGAAGAAGAAGAAGAAGAAGAAGAAGAAGAAGAAGAATAGTTAAGTTAGCCTTCCCCAACCTGGTGTTCTCCAGTTATTTTGGATTACAATTGCCAGCATCCCTGACCATTTGCCTTGCTAGCTGGGGCTGATAGGAACAGAAATCCAAAATTTCAGGAGTTTTGATTTTTAGCGCCAGCAGTATGCTGCTGACACCAATCTCTATCCTTTCCATCTAAATCCAAGGAAACTGTTCTAGTTCTAAATTGGTGTTTTGATGTTCACAATGCACTAGATGAGGGCAAACAAATTGAGGCTGAAGTTTCATTGTTTGCACAGTGGAGACTAGTATTCCAACTAGTGCCTGTTCCTAGAGATGTCTGATCTGGACACGGTTACACATGCCTTAGTTACAATCCCGTTTGGATGACTTTAACATGCTGTACGTGGGGCTGCCTTTGTTCAGAAACTTCAGCTGGTCCAGGATGCTGCAGCCAGACTGTTGACTACAGCCACTTAAAAGGAGCACATGATTCCCTTGTTACAACAGCTTGACTGGCTACCAGCCAGTCTCTGGGCACAATTGAAAGTGAGGGTTATGACCAATAAAGCCCTATAGGACTTGGGGCCAGACTACCTGAAAGACTGTCTTCTCCCATATGGGCCTGCCTGGGCTTTAAGATCTTTGGGGCAGAGAGGGCCTTCTCAGTGACTGCTCCCAGGCTCTGGACCGCCCTGCCAAGAGAGGGTCAGTTGCCTTCCTCTCTGTTGTCCTTCCACCAGCAAGCAAAGACATTTTTATTCAGGAAGGCTTTTGGCATGTAAGCTGGTCTGTTGCCAAATGGGGTTTTAATTAGGGATGTGCATGGACCCCCCCCCCCCCAGATCGGATTGGGACCTCCAGTTTTGTCCCGGATTGGATCGGACCCGATCTGAAAATAGGATGTCCGATTTTCGGATCGGCCGCCATTTTCGCCATAGGCTTGCATTGGGGGAAAGAAAGCTTTCCCCCAATGCAAGTCTTTGGGGAAAAATGGTGGTGGGGGAGTGAGTGGGGGTCTAACTCCCTCCCTGTCCCTCCCCCCCTCACGCTTCTTACCTGCTGGGGCCGTCCACTTCCGTCCGCAGGCACCCGCGGATGGCAGCGGACAGCCCCAGCAGGTAAGCCCCCTCCTCCCCCCTCGTGCTCCTTACCTGCCGGGGCATCCACTTCCTTCACCTGCCGTAGATCTACTGAGAACTAGGCTTTGTGGCCTAGTCCTCAGTAGAGCGCCAGGTGATGACATCATCAACTGGTGCTCTACTGAAAACTAGGCCGCGAAGCCGAGTTCTCAGATCTACGGCAGGTGAAGGAAGTGGACGCCCTGGCAGGTAAGTGGGGCCCCCTCCCTCTTCCCCCTCATGCTCCTTACCTCCTGGGGCTGTGCGCTTCCATCCGCTGCCGCCATGGGCAGCAGCGGATGGAAGCAGACAGCCCAGGGAGGTAAGCCCGCCCCCCCGTGCTCCTTACCTGCTCAGCATGTAAGCCTCCTCCTCCCTCTCGCACTCCTTACTTGCCGGGGCCATCCGCTGCCATCTGGACGACAGCGGACAGCCCCGGCTGGAAGGAGCATGAGGGGGGGGAGGAGGTCCGATCCTCCGAACATATCCAAACTGGATTGGGTCCTTTCAGACTGGTTTGGATGAGATCGGACGATCCAGAAGCTGTGATCGGAATCGGATAATTTTATCCAATTTTGGTAGGATCGGCTCCGGATCATGGATCGGACCCAATCCGATGCACACCCCTAGTTTTAATTGGTTGGTGCTATTTATTTCTTTTATTACTGTTTTTAATGTATTTGTTTTATGCTATTTAATTAAGATTTTATTAATCTGTATTTTATTGTTAGCCGCCTTGAGCACCATTTTTTTGGCAGAAAAATAGGATAGAAATTAAATAAATATGCAAACATCTGAAAGGCATCAGGAGACGTGATGACGAGGAGAATGAATTGTGATTCAAGAGGCTTCTTCAAATCTCATTTCATCCACAAACTCTCTCAGTGTCCATGGACAAGCCACTATCTCTCAGCCCCAGCTCCTCAGTTCCAATATGGGGATGATAATAATACTGGCCTAATTTTTAAAAAAATGTCAGGATTACTGTGATTATGTATCATCTTCCAGAGGGGTTGGTGTCGCAAAGGCCTGCTGTGGGTGTTGTCGCACTGTGCTTTCTGCCCTTTGAATGTCAAAGTGAAGAAGAGGGATAGCTGAATCAGTGTCTCGCAGCAAAAACAACAAAATCTTATGCCATCATAAAGCAGTTAGTCTTTAGGTACCACAAGACTCTTTGTTGTGATAGTTTCTGGAAAGTGCTTTGAACGCTGAAGGTGCTATATAGATGCTAAGTATTAGAACTGTGTGAATGTGACTTGTTTGTCATACAGGGATGTGTGTCGGAGGTGTGAACCAGGTTTCCTCCTGCATTTCTGTGTGAAATGACCTCTAGTTGGGAATAAAATGCTGCATAGCTTTGCAAATGCACCAGTCTTTTGTGCTCCCTCCATTATGTGAGCAGCCGGTTGTTGTACTTCATTAGGAAAGACTTTTTGCAGACAAAAGGCATCTTGTTATCAAAGTGTTTGGAATTCCCCACCCCCCAACTATGTTTACAGAGTTTAGTTCTGCACTTCAACTTCTTTTCTCTTGCCCCAAAACTGATGTACCATAAGAGTACTCTTTTCTGGCAGCAAAAGCTAGAATTAACTGTGAAGTTAAATCAAGTCTCATGAATTATTCAGAAGGGTTTATAGCAAAATTCCTGTGTGAGAAATATATGTTTCAAATTTCCTCAACTCCAGGAGAAGTCCTGGAGATGTCGCCTGCAGTTACTTGGATAACAGTTTCTCTTTACAAATGATAATTGCACAATTCTAGCTTTTGTGCAACGTGGCCTCAGCGAACTCATCCTTGGTTATCAAAGAGCAATTTTCAGATCATTTCCATTGCAGAAAAGAAAGTGATTACCAGAGATAATCTCCTGGAAACACACATGCTGTAGTTGGGCTTAAGACAATAAAAAACGGAATCATAAAATGTGGAATCAAAACTTTGCCTGTAATATTGATGATAGGCAGAGAATAAAACAGGGTAAATATTCCAGTTTTGTTGAACTGCTGGGGCTTTTAACTTGTATGTTGGATTTGTCTGATTCTCAGTTGCCTCCAGCAAGAATCAGTAAAATGGTATATTTTTACTATTCTGAATTTCTAAAGGAAAATGAAGGGAGGCTTTTAAGAATGTGTCACTACATTAGAAAAAGTGAGAAATAAGACTAATAGTGCCATCTTTTATGATTTGTATACAAATAGGGTAGGTGGAGATTTTATTTGTGAAGCTTAGCCTAATTAGTATGTTGCAGTGTTCATTATAAAGAATCTCATGACATTTTAAAGACTAATACGTTTATTGTGGCATATAAAAGATCTAGACAGATTGTTTAGTATACATATACGGGTAAGAATTGGGATTGGTGGTGAAAATCAGTTTTTCCATCTCCTGTGATTTCTTGCCCTGCTGTTGGGTTATCTGAGGGTTGTTTCCCCTCCAACCAGCCATTTTCAATGGCATGGCGAGGCGCCTGGGGAGGTAATTAGGCAAATGGTACCCAGCAGATACTGGCACATGCCATGGCTTAAATAAGCCACCGTGTATAAGCCATGGTGATCATGTGAACTGAGTCACTGTGGCCAAAAGGTCAAGAAAACACAAGAGGTAGCATAGGTATATCACAGTTCTGCAGAGAGCCCATAAAATATGTCACAATAAATGTATTACACTTTATTTTACAGTGCTAATAAACACCTTGTTGTTTTTACGGAAACAAAGAGTGTTCCTATCTAAGGATAAAATTCTAAACATGCTTAGGGTGCAATCCTATGCATGTTTAGACAGAAAACAATCCTACAACTCCCAGCATTCTCCAGCCAGCCAAGCTTGCTGGGGAATTCTGGAAGTTGTAGGACACTTTTTCTGTCTAAGCATGCATAGGATTGCACCCTGCAGTTTTAATAATGTGTGTCACGTTTTAATCAGTTTTATGTATTTTATCATATTGTTGTTCCCTGCCTCGATCCAAATGGAGAGGTGGGTAAGAAATAATTTATTATTATTATTATTATTATTATTATTATTATTAAACACAGAGAAATTGATTTCTGAGTAAACAGGCATAGGATTCTGTTGCACAATCCTGAATGCTTCTGCCTATACTATAAAGGTCTGACAAGACAAGACACCCATTGTGAGAAGTCAGTTCGAACAGGCATCCCTATTGTGAACTCATGCCACCCTGTAATTTGTAGCAAAGCTATTCCAGATTGTATAGATGGAAAATGTCCACATCAGTGGCATATGCCATAAGGAATGTGAAGCACAGGTGTGGAAACTCCCTACAATCTTGCTACATGTAGGATTGGGTGTGCTGTGAGCTAAAAAAGGGGGGGGGGGGAATCTGTGCCCAGGCATTCCAAATTCTGTGCCAAACAAAGCTGACTGGTAGAACCTGTATCAATTTAAGCAAATTTGCTCTGCAGTATTTATTGTTCGTTATATTTTGTTGTAAGCCGTCTTGTGAGGGCTTCTGCCCTGAAAGGCAGCCCAGAAATGTTTTAAATTAAATAGCTTATCATTAGGACATGTATTCAGTGCATGTATTTAGTGCCTTTCAGTGGTGGCACTCCAGTTGCGGAATGCCCTCTCGTGAGAGGCCAGACTGGCACCCATGTTGTGGTCTTTTTCGCATCAGGTGAAGACCTTTTTTATTTGACCAGACTTTATTCCTTCAGTTTTATCTTGGTTTCAAACATCGGAAAATTACTCCTCATTGGCCACAAGCAAATGGGGAGGTTGAGAGATTTATGAGGACCCTGAAAAAAGCCTTACAGATTGCTACAGAAAAGGGAACAAATCTGAAACAAGAATTATTTCAATTTCTCCACAGCTACCGAACCACCCCCCATTGTTCCACTGGTGTGGCACCAGCTACCATAATGTTTGGCAGACAGGTGCGGACAAAGCTACCTCAAATAGATGTCCCACTCAAGGATGCACATCTGCGCCAACATGATAATAAGGCAAAACTTGCAATGAAACAGTACACTGATCAGCGTCGGCGAGCCAGAGTAGTACCATTCAAAGTGGGGGACATGGTGCTTGTTAAGAATCTCCAACCTCGAAACAAACTTTCAATGCCTTTCTGTCCTGCACCATATCAAATCACAATGATAAATGGCACGATGATTACTGCACAGAGGGGTACCCATAAAATCACAATGTTTCACACATTAAACCACTTCACAACACCCCTCAGACCCAAAGACCTGACTGTGATGATGATCAGTTCACACAGAGTGAACATCCCATCCCATCCACCACTCCTGCAGCACCAGATCCAGCAACTCTTGGTGTTTCAGATTTGAACTTGCAACGTTACCCAATAAGGACCAGCCACTGTGCTCCAAGCTATTTGCAGGACTATATTACATGAAAAACTGTTTTGTGAACTATTGAGCTCATTGTTCTTGTTTACCTAATTTGATTTGCATGTGCATTTTTAATATGTGCATTAGTTGTATATTTTCCTTATACAGTTGCAGTTTTGTTGTTGTTCAGATACTCTAACGTTATAGCTATGTTGCTGTTTTTCATATTTGAAGGAAAGGAGGGATGTAGTGTTTGTGATAGGCCCATTCTTTGAGCCAGGCCAGGATTTATGAATGACCTGCAATTAAGCACAGACAATCCATTCCAGGTTTTGTAGCAGGCTGGCAATGCAAAGTCCAGTCTGCCTGTAGCTGTCTGCAAAGAAGGAGCACTACAATAAATGTCTACCACCTAAGTTTTGTGTGGAACCAGATTCCTACTTCCAAGGGTCCCAGGTCTGTGGACACAACACTATGCTAAAAGCAAGAGATATGACCATACCTCCTGCGTTCCTCAAATACTGGAAACCACATGGCTTGTCTATCACGACAGAGCAGAGAGATTATCATCGTAGTGGGGGAACTGCAAACCTGTGCATATATTAATAATATGACAGGAAAAGAGAGTGGAAATGGGTCTAACTTGCAGATAGCCGAGCAGATATATAGTGGTATTGTAGTGGGAAACTTCTCAAGTACACTCTACTTGAAAACTGGACAAGCACGTGTGCTATAGTACAATTGGCGATACCCTTCACCATGGCATTAAAAAAAAAAGAGTACGAAGATATGAAACCCTGTTAGATAGACTAGAAGAACCCTATAGCAGAATAATGTAATGAAAAAGATAACAAATAATAAAGAAAATAGGGGGAATTGTGGGAAATAGAAAGATGTAACTCTTTCAGTTCTAATCATAATAATAATTTAATGAAATAAATTAGGTTAATAGGCAGGCTTGGGCTGATGCTATGTTCGTAATGGAATATGCATGTGATAGAAGCCTCACTAGTAGATTGAAAAACAGGAAAGTATTTGCGGTTAAATCTATGTAAGTCTGCACACTTCATTTGACATGTTTGCTTCACTTGACATTTAAGAATTAGTAGAAAAATACCGGTTGTGGTAAGATCATATCTGTTGCGGTTAGGCTTCACAAGCAAAGTTAGCAGACAGGAAACTTTAGTGGTAAACTTGACTGCTGAAAAGTTCAAACCAATAAAGCTGTCACCAAAAAAGGTAATTAATAAATAGACATAAGGGTCGCTAAAATCTGAGTAAGGGGAGATGTAAACAGGGGCGGGGATTTTAGTCGTTTAATTAAGCGGTCATGATAGGCTGTAAACCTTAGATCTTCTGACCAATAAGGACTCTTCTGGCCGTTGTCAGAGAATAAAAAGACTTGTGATTTTGATGTTCGGTGTGTCTGCTTTTGTAGTCGAGTAGCACCCAATCTTGCAAGATTGTATGACAATAAAGAAATTTGCTTTTACCATCCAGATCGTCTTATCTATTTTGCAGACTGAAAAGTCATTTCTAACAACAGTAGCTGCAAAAGGGATGGAATGAGGGATCAGGAAGAAGCTACCAATGAACTGACTCAGGAAAGTGTTTCAGAAGGCAGGACAGAAGAACAAACACAATGTAATGCTACAAGTGTCACAGAGGAGGCTGGAGTTACTCCACGTAGATCAAACAGAATATTCAGAGCACGGGAAAGACTCATTGAGCAATGTTGATATTTGCTATTAAAGAGAATAGCTTATTTTATTTTGTTTTTATAAAAGAGAGAGATGCTTTGCATTTAGTAATGTTAACAAGGAACTGGCTTGGACTAGTTAGAACACCAGGCATGGCCAGCTTCAGAGAAGGGGAGAGCTCCATGGAGGACAGTAACTGAATGCTTTACCAATTAATTAATAAAGTATAGAGTACCAGTAAGTCTTGCTTCTTCAGATAGAAAAGAACACACACAGCACCATTTTCCTTGCTTCTGTCTGCTAATTTCTCCTGCCTTCTCTTTCTTCATGCCGTCCCTCATTTACTTTGCTGCAAGTGCCTTGGATGACAGAAAACTTAGATTCCTTGTCCCCCATCCCTGGTCATTCTATTATGAGTTTGTGGATAAATTGAACCCAAACCTCAAGAGCTTTGATTCCATCAGGACATTTCCAATCTGAATGAGAATGAAATTGCCCCAAAACACATTTCCACCATCCCTGAAATAGATAGCTGGTTATGATTCTAAGAAATAGGTTACACTTTTTATAAGTAATAGCAGAACTGTTATGATGAGTGTGAAAAGTGGGACATTCTCTCCCTCCTTTCTCTCTCTCTCTGTCTCTCTGCATATGTGTGTGTGTTGAAAACTTCAGAGGAGTCTGGTTCTTGGAAAATGTGCCGCAGTGGTATTTATATATCAACCACAGATGAAGAGTGTGGGAAATCTAATATTGCATTAAAGATTTTTTTTTCAAGATAGAAAGGAAGTTGCATTAGGAGTATCATTTTTATTCTAAAATGCATTAAAGGAAGGAGCCAGTAAGGCAGTAAAAACCAAACAAACAGTGTATAGATTAGAGTCCCTCTGCTATTCCGAAGCCTGGCAAAATATCATTCGAAGGTTCTTCTCTTTGTACCTACCATCCATACCTTTTCTGGAGCCTCCCCTGGTGGTGGAGGAGCAAGCTCACCCTCCATTCCCCCTAACATGCTGGTGAGCAAAGTGCTCTGCAGGGGCAACCAATTGTGTGAAGACCCAGGTCATGTGATCCGGCACATATTCTTTCATTGAGCTAGAAGAACTTGGTCTCAAAGTGTAAAGGGCATTAAAGGTCAACACCAGCACCTAGAGTTCTCAGTAGTGAATATGCAGCCAGGGCAACTGATGCAAGATTGGTGTGATATGGTCCAAATGCTCGGCTCCCATCAGCATCTGGGCCATTTGTTTTGTACTAGCTGAAGCCTCTAAACAGTCTTCAAAGACACCCAACATAGAGTGCACTACAAATGGTCTAGTCTGGAGGTTACTAGGACATGAATAACTGAGGTGAGATCCACCATATCCAGACAGGGTCATAGCTAATTTTAAAAAAAAACCAGCCCTAGCCAATACTGGCACCTGTGTGTCTACCAGAAGGACCAGGATGAGGTGGAACTCCAAAATACAAACTTGGTCTTTTAGAGGGAGTGCAACCCCATCCATAATAGGTTATTAGGGTGACCAGATAAAATCCAGGTCAGGGCTCATGTAGCTTTAACAGTTGTAGAGAAAAGGGAATTTCAGCCAGTGTCATTTGAATGCAATTAGTTCCTGGTGAAATTCCCTCTTCATCACAACAGTTAAAGTTGCAGGGGCCCTGCCTTCTTTTGTATATGGTCACTCTAGTATAGTGCCTGCACCTTTAACTGTTGTGATGAAGAGGGAATATCACCAGGAACTAATTGCATACAAATGCCTCTAGCTGAAATTCCCTTTTCTCTACAACTGTTAAAGTTATATGAGCCCTGACCTGGATTTTATCTGGTCAGCCTAGGTTAACTGTTTCTGGAGCAATTAGCTCCCCTACCCACAGTACCTCCATCATGCCTGGATTATATCATCTCTACCTATAAAGCGGAAAGTATGTGTTCATCACATATGTCTGGAAATGTTTACCCACTTCCAGACGAGTTAGAAACTTGACATGGTGACACAGTGATAGATCTGACTGTACAATATACCAGAAAAATCTAAAAACACGAATTTGGGGGTTTTAAGTATTTTTAAATAATTTAATAAAAACCTATGTTTATGCCTACAACTCCCAGCATGTTTATGCCTACAACTCCCAGCATGCCTTGGGCAGGAGGCCAAACTTACTGGCCTTTGGTGGCCATTGTGAGTGCACAGGTTGGTGGCTGCTGTGTGTCTTTTACAACCCTGACTCCTAAGGTTGGTCTCGAGCAGTCAACCCAATTCCACATAAAAACAAACAACCTGCATAAATGGGCTGCATCCATTTGCGGTGCCTCCTCCCACACTCAGCATGGTTTTAAAATGTAACTAGATACAACAGCATGACTTTGAGGGGCCAAACATGCTCAAAGGCACTCCGTCCTGATATCGCTGTTTTCTCAGAATCTGGGGGAAGCAAGTGTGTAGCCTTTGCCTTTAAGAGGGAGGGAGGGGAGGCACTCTGTGCAAGCCCAGAAACAGACCTGACAAAGAGGGGAAGTGCTGGCCCCAGCCCCAGTCCTTCAGTACATGCTCCTGATGTAGCACTTGGTGGGTGAGAAGCATAGGCCAAGGCAATCCCAGCAGGATTGGCTGGAGCTGGGTGCATCCACTGATAGCCGCTTACCTCCCCTCCTTGGCAATGCTACTCCTTGATGTTCTATCGGAAACAAGAGGACGTCTCAGGGGATGCTAGCACCTGTGGGCTACCAAAGGCATGCTGGGAGGTGTAGTACTGGCATATAGAGTGGCTGATTTAAAATAAAGTATGGGTGAGCAAACCTTGACCTCTCACTGTCTTTGTTCTCCTACCTGACTTTCCCCAACTGCCACTAACCCTGCCCACCATTCCATTCTAGCCTCAGTTATGTCAGTCAATCCTCCATTCACTCTTCTGTCTCAGTGGTATAGTCAGGCTGTTACATAAAAATCATAAACTTTATTTAAAAATCCACGAGCAGGGTGCCACAACCAAGATGGCCTGCTCTACAGTTAAAAGGGCAAAAAAAGGAGAGAAGCGGGTTCTCAGAATGCTAAGATACTTTATTTCCAAGCCCAATGCGTTTTGGCCTATGTTGTTTTTTAAGGCTTTCAGGGGGTTAATAAGAGATGTCTGCAGAAATACTCTTAACAGGGTGATAGTCTCCTAAGGTAATTACTAGCGACTGCCTCAGTTGCTAGGCCCCATCGGGAGCAGGCCTGTTGCCAATGGCAACCAAGCGAACTGTCAGCTAGCCAGCCAGACTTCACTTTCCATGAGCTTCAGCAGCAGGACTCCCATTAGGCAAGTCGGGCACCACAGCAAAAGGCATGCCAGGAGTTGCAGTTTTGTTTTCTGTGGGGACAAAGAAAATTATGGCGACAGCAGCCCTGGCCATGATTGAAGGTGAGAGAGAGCTGGTGGGGTTGGTGGGTGGGAGAAACTAATTTAATTTGTTTTAAAGTTACCTCACAGGCCTAGGACTGGCCTACCTTGAAGAGTTGTCATGAGGGTGAGAGAGAGAAAAAAAGAAATTAATTTAATTTGTTTAAAGATTAACTCAGGCCTAGCACCGGCCTGCTACTTTAAGATGATTACCTCACAGACATGTATTTTAGCGTGCCCAAGCAACACCAGGTAGAAACTTCAAATCTGGCATGCTGATAGGTCTGGCTATCAGAAAAATCTAAAAACATGACATTTTGGATTTAAAGTATTTTTATGTCAGATAAAAGGGCCAAGTCACCAGTGGCTTTCACCATCCTGGTTCTCTGCCAAAACTTGTAAAATGTAGATATTATATAGTAAATTCTGCCAATAAAGTATTCTGTGTTCTGGCTGCTTTCCTTTTTTCATAATGATAACTTCAGAGCACATGCATACAACAGTTCCTCATGTCCACTGAGATCCGCTTCCCTACTATATGTTGTTCAGATATATGGGCAATGCCAGGTCTATTTTGAAAACATATTATTAGGTTTGTACCTTTTTTAGCTGGTAGAAAGGGTGTTGTGTCCTGATTGTTTTTGAAGTTTAGATGGCTGTTCCGGCCAAGGCATGATGGGAGGTGTAGGCATTTCAGGTAAAACAAAAAATGTGGTTTATCACGAAGCTCTGATTTAAAATAAAGTTCTTATTAACACAATTTTCCATTTATTCTAACAAAACAATTGGTGAACTCAACCAAACTAAAAACAACTAACCAACCTAAAGATGAATAAGTTTCAGAGAAATTTATTATTTATCAAATAAATGTCATAAACATTATTCACGGACCCAAGTAATGCTGGGCATGTCAGCTAGTTGACATATAAGACTGAAAGGTGTTGATCGGTTTGAATGACTTGAGTTTGGATTTTTAAATAAAACATCACAGCCACAATACTAATTCTGTTTTGAGTGTGAACTTTCTCATTCAAAACCTCAGAAATTGGAAAGTGAAGCAAATTCTGAGAATTTGTGGGCATTTGTTTCAGTTCTAATTGGAAACAGCAGTGACAATATTAGCAAATCCGGGTACTCCACCATTATCAAAAAATGTGCTTGCAACAACATTGGCATGTAGAAATGCACGTTAATTAGAAGTGTCATGTAACCCTCACATCATTAGTTAAGGCAACTATTCTGGCCTCTGTAGTTCAGAGGTTGACTCCCAGTTGTGTTAATATGTGGATCATTATTGAAACGGTATGCCAAAGTCCATCAAGTTAAGACCTGCCTACCAAAGTTGACTGGACCTTGTGGATCCTGTAGACTATAAGGACTTTAAAATGCTGTTTCATCTCTTTGTGGAACAAATTTGGGTAATCTATTCTGCCCCCATCCCCCAATAATTTTGCATTGTAGGTTCACCGGTGAAGGGAAGCAGTTATGGTCAGATACCAAGTATTGGCCTATGGCTTTGGGATGTGGAAGACATGACCTTTCAAAGTTCTGCGAGAGAGGGCATGAGAGTTTGTTCTCAGTTTAAAAAGAGAGGCACTGAGGCTCAGTCCTGTGTGAAATCCCTTCCCTTAGTCAGAAAGGAATGCTATTTATCATGATAGCTTTCTTTTTCTTCCTTTATTAATTAAATGTATTTTCCGGTCACTCAGTTACAAATGTTCCCTGGGTTGCTGACAAACGCAATGGCCCTGTTCAGACAACACTTCAGGCTTGTGGTGAGCAAAACTAACCACAAGCTGTGCTGTCACACACAACATTTTAAGCCATGGTTAAAGCCGCTAACCCTGCTGCAGATGGTCCAGCTGTGGTTAGTGAGTGAAGCAGGGTTTAGCAAAATGCATTACACAAGTCATCTTAACCCCTTCTGCTTAACCAAAAGCCTTAACCAGCAGGGTTTAAGGTGTCTTCTGAACAGACCTGCTTGGTTCTTCCAAAATTAGGACCAGTTGTTCCTTCCCTCTCTTCCCATTGTTAGTGCATAGTTCAAGTATGAAAGTCACCACCACAAGATGTGGCGACGGGCACCCATGTAGATAGATTTAAAAAGGGACTAGACAAATCCATGGAGAATAATGGTCTCAATGACTACTAGTCTAGATGGCTTCTACCACCAGGATAAGAAATGACAAAGCTATACAAAATTATACATGGCATGGTGAATGTGGATAGGGGACATTTATATCCCTCTCAATACTATAACCCATGAAGTTGATTGGTGGGAGATTCAGGCTAGAGAAAAGGAAGTACTTTTTCACACAGTGCATAGTTAAACTATCAAATTCACTACCACAAGATGTGGTGATGGCCATCAATTTGGCTGGCTTTAAAAGGGGATTAGACAAATTCCTGGAGACTATCAATGGCTACTAGTTCTGGTCGCTATATGATCCCTGCAGTATCGGAGGCGATATGCTTATGTACACCACTTGCTGGGGAACACAATAAGGAAGAAATTATCGCACTCATATCCTACTTGTCGGTTTCTCACAGGCTACTGGTTGGCCACAGGCTGTCTTCTAATTTTGTATATAGTTTGATTTGGTATTATGGAGTTAATTTCATTCTCTGTGTGTGCTGAATCAGGCCTTAGTGCCATAAGTCTACAAAAGTAGAGGAGGTAAAGGGAGTGGGCTGGAGTGGAGGTTGAACAGATGGTCAGAGAGATAAAGAGATGCAGGGCTTTTTTTTTGTTTACATTGTGGCACCAAAGTGTCTATATTTGCTAGAAAGTTCAGTTCAGCAAAAATGGGTACAAAGAGGTCAGCAGAAGTAATTTAGAACAAAGGTGAGCCCTCCTGATTGGTCAGAGTTGCCAAAGCACAGTCTATCTTTAACATATAAAAAAACAAAGGCCAAAAAGCAGTTTTAGAAGTTAGAAGTTAGAATTAAACTGAGGCAGATTAAGAGACTGGAAGGACATAAGACATTAGTTTAAGAAAGAAAATTACTTGAGAAACTGAGAATTCTGACAGTAAGATATTGCTGGGAAAAACATGGAAAATATAAGCACGATCTAATTAGATTTAGCTGAATACATATTTTTTCCTGTCTTTATTGCTCTTATGGTTTTGTCTTTGTATGGGTGTGTTGTTGCTATTCAGGTGTTATACTTCAGTAAACACTTAACAGCAAAACGTCTTATGGCACCTTACCCACCCCAAGCATAAAATCCAAATCCCACTCTGTCTCCCTTCCACTCATGGATCAGGGCATAGCTGGTTCCATGAAGGGGGTGAGTGTCTCGTGGCTGGAGCACCGTGATAGAGCTTATGAAGTGGCCACAGACAGCAGCAATAACTGTGTGAGGGCCCAATTGCAGCAAAGTAGGTACACACTCCTGCAGGCTCTGCCAGGGTGTGTGGGCCCAGCAGCAAACAAAGGATGCCAAATTCTGGTGCCAGACTTGAATTTCACAATTGCTTGTCTTATCTCAAAGCAGGTAATTCTGGAGAGCAAAAAAGTATGAACTGTGTGTCCCCAGATTTCGAAATTACGTTTCTTCAGAAAATATAAGAATTAATAGGAAAATTGATTTAAACCAATAATTTCAATTGATATTTTGACATCGTTAATATCATTCCTGATAATAACATAGAAATCCCCCACCCCCCCACCCTGCCACTGGGAAGTACAAAATTGCAAAATCAGCAAAACATTGCTAAGCTCATTTGTATTGAAACTGTAATACATATTTCCTGTTTAGGCAGTTTCACTCTGAGTGAACTGAATTAAATGATTTAAACCATCTTGATTTAAATTAGTCCATCGTGAGTGAAATGTGCTATGTAGGGAGTGTGTATTATCAATTCTGTGCAAACTAATTTACTATATTCTTGTTAAGTTAGCAGTTTTGCAGTTCTCTGCAGGAAGAATTGGCATTATTTATTTATTTATTTTATTTCTAACCCACCTCTCCATCCAGATCGAGGCGGGGAACAACACTAAATATAAATATAAAAATCATAAAATAGATAAACCATTAAAACAGATAAAAACAAATACATTATTAAAAACATCTTAAAATTCAGTTGGGTAGGCCTGCCGGAAGAGAGCAGTCCTCACGGCTCTCTTAAATTCCAGAAGTTTGCTTGTTTAAAACATGTTGGGCATTAGCCTGAGAGTAAGTTGCTTCTCCATCTGTGAGTTTTTGCATCTTTTTGGTTGCTTCTTAGTGTTTTAGTTATAGAGCTAAGGGAGAACTATGTATTCAACTTATAAAAAATATTATTTACATTTATATACCGCCCCATAGCCGAAGCTCTCTGGGCTGTTTACACAGATAAAAAGCTAGGCATGATTAGCATTCATTCTTCATTAAGTTTTACACCACTTATTTTTTACATTGTAGATCTGCTGGTTTTTGAAGTCAAATGTCAGATTATAGATGCCTATCAGAAATTGATGAGTTACAGAGCCACGTCTGCTGATCTTTGGTAAGGAATTCTGACTATAAGTGTAAAGTATTTAACAATAAATTAGAAATCTTGATTTATGTTTCCTCCCCTCCTGTTTCATTATTTAATGTTTATGAGGCCTTTACCTATTTCTTTCTATTTGTAGTAGGTTCAATTATTTTATCTCAAGTGTACATGGATGGCAACCCCCATTTTAGAAAAATAAAATAAAGGCTTCTGCTTGATTTTTTAAATATAGGTTAAATGATGTGAAAATTCAGAATGATCCCCAACATTTTGACAACAGGATACTGTGGCTCTAATCCAGAGGCAGTGTTTCAAGCACTGTCACAAGATGGTTGGGAATTAACATCCCCATCTATGCTATGCAGTGTGTGGATAGGAATCCTCATTTAATCTGCCTGAAGAGTTCTTGACTCAGCAAGGGATATTTAATTTCCCACCTATCCATCAAGGAGTTCAAGGGAGCATAAACGGTGCTCTCCACTGCCACATGTTATGCCCACATCAACCCTGTGAAGTAGGGAGAGCTGAGAGAAAGAGTGTTACCCTGTTAGCTTCATGGCTGAGTACGATTTCCCAGTCTTATCCTAACATTCTACCAGGACAGGAGTGCTAATAGTCAGGAGTGCTAATAGTCAAAACATCTCTCTATCATAAGGAGGGCCATTTGGATTTTTTCAGACACATTGTGAGTTCAGAAGCTTTCTAGATTCCATGTACAAGCAGTTTCCTTTCCTCCTCAAAGTACAATGATATGCCAGTAACATATAGCCTATAAAATATACCATGGAGGGATTAAGAGATGCTTGCAGTTAAAAGTAAACCAGTCAAATTTTAACCATTGCTCAGAAAGGAAGCCTCTTGCTGTTAAATTTAACAAAACAACATTTAAAAATGTCTGTACTGTTTTAGTTAAGTTAAATCTTTAGATTTGGCTCCCCCCTCCCCCCGCAAACTGTGTACGCGGGGAACACTAGTTTGATTTATACCCTGCCTTTCCTCCAAGAAAAAAGAAGCCACAATTAGTAGAATCCAATTGTCACAATCTAAACTGTAGACCACGGGTGGTGATTCCAACTCCCATTAGCCCCACCAGTTTGGCTGGGATCTGTAGACTAGCAACATCTGAAAGGCCATAGGTTCCCCCACCCCCTGCTCTAGACCTGACAGATCCATTGCTTGCTCTCCAATATCCTCCCTCTTTCCCTTTCGAGGACCGATCTACACCAAGCAGGATGCAACACTTTGAAAACGTTTTGAAAACTGTATATATGGAGTTTGTCCTGGGCCCCAACAGTTGTCACTAATGTTATAAACCGTTTTAAACCGTTTTAAAGCAGTCATGTAGACCCTGCCTAAGGCCTCTCTACAGTTCTGCCCTGGTGTGATTTCTCCAAGGCTGCTTTTTTCAGCTTCGTGTCTCTCCACCCATTTTTATCCCAGGTCCCTTCTTTTCAGGTCACTGTGCCTACATTATCTAATTTCCCTTAGCAGCCCCATATCGTGACCAGCCTTCTTAGCACTCCTTTCTTCCTCCTCCAATAACATACAGCCTCTCCTTAAGCACTGTGAGGATCCTGGTTAGGAGTGCTCTGCTTTCTCTAATTCCTTGAGCCACATCCTTGTCCTGATTTATCTAACAATCACAAATGGGCTCAGGCCAGAATGGGCTTCAATTTGATGTCAATGTAATGGGGTGTGAGTGCAAGTACACAATACTTATGCCCCTTATGGGGAAGTTCCAGTGATTTCAACCAAATAGGGGTACTTAGTACCATGTTAGGTTGCTGAAATGATGTTATGCTTTGGCTTCAACTTACTTAACTGTAATTCTATTTGTCAGAACCTGTGTGAGCATTTAAAAATAACTTCTTAAGAATAACTTCCCTGCATCTATATACAATGCATCATTTAATGGGGGAAAATGCATAATCAAAGAAAGATCCAAGAACCGCTGTATCTCCTGAATTGATAAGTTGGACATTATTTGGAAGAATACTAAGTATTAGGAGTATAAAATTGCTGGCATAACAGCATTTAGGATGTGTAACAGCATGAGGCCACTTTGTCTAATACCAATATCAATATACACATTCTAGCCCTCTCTGTGTCAAAGCTTGAAAAAGAGATGAAAGTTCCATCTACATTACATAGATGAAATGATAAAAGTGAATGAAAACACAAGCTGTAAAGCCTTTATGATGAATATCGATGATCAAAGCCCTGTGTACTTCTGCTGCCGTCAAAAAGCAATTTTTAAAATTTCTCCTGGAATTTCCATGAGCCTTCAAAGTCTTGTAGTACTTTTCCAACATGACAATTTTAATGACAGAAACTTGGGGTTTAATGATATTCACTCTGCTTAAGTTAAAAGTAGCTTGCAGAAGCACTCTAGTGGTTTCTGTTTATACCCGTCTCTCCAGAAGCCTGGCCTTTATTTTGTAGGTGAAAGAAGCCAGGGTGGGAAAAACAGATTATTGTAAATGCCATTTCATCTGATGTGACTATTGTGGCTTCATTTCAGAATAACTTTCCTCTTTGTAAACACATAGTCTGCAGAAGAGAGCACAGAAAGTTAGATGGACTTTTTAAAAACAACCACGTGCCATCAAAGTAATGAAATAATTATTTGGTACAGAGAATCTATATAAGAATATGTTAGTGTAACGCTTATTACTAGAGATTTACCAGACTAAAGCTTGAGCAGTGTAGATGTGTGGGAAATTTTGAAAAGTTCAAAACTTGAGCTTTAATAGAAAACAGTATGTTTATTTGCTGATCCCCAATCTCCTATTGCCAGTTTACTTGCTCTGTGCCAAACAGTACCTGATCTAACATCATGTGTTTTCAACATCAAACTTACAGAAATGCTAAATGATCTTTTTGAAAAGAACTTTTGTGTTGCTTATTTGTGTACCAACCAGATTTTGCTTATTTTTGTTTTATTTTCACCTTTGGGGAACCCCCCCTCCACAAGATTCATTGCTGATTTTGTGTATCAGAATGATTAATCTAATTTTGTTGTGTTTTCTCAGACTACTAGCGTCTATGGCAACACAGGTTCATACAATAAACAATAAGCAAAAGTAGCCATATTATGCTCGAGGTGGTCCACACGGACCTATGGCCTGATTGGAGTCCACCCAGAGAAGAGCTTTCCATGTGGTGGAACACCCTGCCTTTAGAGGTCAAGCAGAGGCCAACATTGTCTTGTTTCCAGCACCTACTGAAACATCTTTATTTCAGGAACTCTTCCTTGATTGATGAACCACAGTTTTATGAACAGTCTTTTTCATTTTAAAAATAGCAATTATTTTAACATGTTGTTTTATTCTTTGTTTCCTATTTAGTATTTTTTGTTGTCTAGATGTGGAGCAGTATAGAAGTGTTGCAAATAAATAAATATTAGCCATCTGAAAAAAACCCAAACCAAAGGGTTGAGGGAGGGACACTGCAGCATTCAAATTATGCTCTACCAGGTACAAGGAGGGTTTCTGTTTATATCTAGGGTTGCCTCAAGGGCCAGATCTACACCAAGCAGGATATAGCACTCTGAAAGCGGTATATAAGAGGCAGGAGCCACATCACACTGGATACAGCGCTATGAAAGTGGTATATGGAATGTGTCTTATGGGCCCTAACAGTTGTCAGTGCACTTCAATACTGCTATAAAGCAGTAGTGTGGCTCCTGCCATTTATATACCACTTTCATACCGCTTTCATAGTGCTATATCCTGCTCAGTGTGGATTAGGCCGAGGTCTGCTGGAACGAAGAAACAAACAAGCAAGAGCTGATTTTTTAAAAATATAAAATCCAGCTACAATTTGAACTGTCTCCATCCTTAGGTGAAACGTATAGTTTCATTGGCAGGTGGGAAACAAAAACGGAAAGAAACTAGACCATTTGGTTTTAAATGTACAGATTGTGTGTATGTTGTATGTTTTTGCTGTTTTAATTTTTGTATATTGTTTTTAATTGTTTTTAATCCTATGTAAACCGCCCAGAGAGCTTCGGCTGTGGGGTGGTATACAAATGTAATAAATAAATAAATACATATTTACAAAGCTAGAGATTTAAAAAAAAACCCTCAACAGAGGCCACTATTTCGTGACTTTTGAGCTGGCCTATTAAAGGTATTACCCTATGGAGTTTGGAATTTTTCTTCCCTTTGCTTTTTGTGTGAAATGGAGAATGCTGAATTTAGCCATTCAACTGCAGGATCCTACACTGGAGGGAGATGATTTCATATCACTTAAAGGCAGGAACTACCAGTACTTGTACTGTATCCAAAGAGGAATCCAAGCCATAACAGACTCCAAGTTGTAACACAGCCTTTTTGTATGCAAAGTGCTTAGCAAATAAGTCAGTAGCCTGAGGAATGTTCATTATGCTCATCCTGCATTTAGCAGACCCCAGAGCACCCAGAAAAGTTCTGCTAGATAAAGTACAGTATGGATGGCAATAGCTGTGATAAAAGTATTGGGGTTTATTTGGTTATTACCACCACTAAACTCTAAACTGAATTCTAGTCTGTGTCCAGGAGCATTGCTAGACACTTTAAAGTTTGGGGCCCAAACTTGTAGGTTGCAAATCTATATACAATTTGCATATACTGATTTATATCTATATTTGCAAATTGATACATAATTACTAGTAATATTTAAATTTCACAGAAGCCAAAGCCAGCCAATTAAAATGAGTTTTTTAATTGATCCCAGACATGTTTTAGGTTTGGCTGAAGCTCAATGTCTGCTGTTAGATGTATGTTGTCTTTGTGTATGCTGTCTATGTTTTTAAAGTTTTATATTTTGTATATCATTTTAATGTATTAATCTTTTGTAAACCACCCAGAAAGCTCCAGCTATGGAGCGATATAGAAATGCAAATAATAATAATAATAATAATAATAATAATTTTCTCATCCAAATCACCTGAAATAAAATATTTTCCCATTTATTCGCCCCTGCCTTAGATCATTCCAACTTTCTCTCTCTCTCTCTCTCTCTCTCTCTCTCACACACACACACACACACACACACACACACACCTAAAAATGTCAAGCCAAGGGCAAACCAGGTCACCCTCAATTCATTTTCCAGTTCCCACCCTGATGCTACTCCAAAATATAATGAATTCCCCTTCAATTAATTACCCCATTCAACAGTCATTGTTACCTCCATAAATTAAATTTCAAAGGAAATAAAGGAGTGCCCCATTCCGTGGTGGTGGTGGGTCAAAATGCTGGGTGTGTGTGGTGCGAGGAGTGAGGGCTGGCAGGGAAAAGGGGCAAGGAAGATTAGTAAGGAAAGTCGAGGAGAAGGTTGTAAAGGAGGAACAGGCAGGTTTGGGGCTGGGGATCAGAAGAAGGAGGACGACAGATATAGGCTGGCCAGCATGGAGAAAGAGGAACACAGGAACATTGGGAGCTGCCTTTTACTGAGTCAGACCATCGGTCCATCTACTCCAGTATTGTTGACACTGGCTGGCAGCGGCTCTCCGGGGTTTCAGGCAGGATTCCTTCCTAGCTCTCTCTGGAGAAGCTTGGGATTGAACCTGGGCCCTTCTGCATGCCAAGCAGGCGCTTTGTTTCCGAGCTATGGCCCCTCCCCATAAAGGGAGGAGACAGAGGGGCTCTAGAAAGAAAACAGAAGAGGCCCCAACATAGCAATGTCCCTGCCTGTATCCAGTCTTTGACACTGACATTTCTACAAGAGCAGGAGTTCGGTTTTGCTCTAGGAAAGTAGCAATGCAGCAGAGTGATGACTTGGGAGATCAGGTTTCCCATTCTTGAGGGGCTGCCCTGTTTTGCCCACCACACCTGGATCAAGTATTCTGGTGGGTGCTTTTCTTGTGACCACAGCCACACACACACACTTAAATGGCAGGCTCCTGGGCCATGTTACTAACTGCATATGACATTTCCCTTTGTTTCATACAAGGTTTGCCCAACAAAGTGTGTATGTACATGTGTGCATGCACACATGGCAGGTTCCATTTTGAGACCACAAGTCCGGTCTTGAGCATATGGAACTAGGCATGTGATTCTTTGGAGCTATTACATGTGGACAATGTTTACAGAGTAATATATACACACCATGCAGTCAATTCTATGTATTCACCACTTGGACATTAACTAGGAGATATACAAAACTGGCAGAAAGGCTATGGATATTAGCCAAGAAATAAACGCAACATCTTCGTCCACCATCAGCTTTGACCCAGACAATGTGCAAATTCCTGGTTGCCATGGCCAACTTGTGAATATCCCTGCTTCTGTGCTTTTGTGTGAACATGCACAATCACTGGTGTTTTGGAACATTCACCATAAGAACAATGCCACATCAGACCAAAGGCCTCTCTAAGTACCACAGTCACCAACCAGATGCCCATGGGGAAGACCACGAGCATGACATGAGCACACTAGCACCCTCCTGCTGTTATTTCACAGCAAGTGGTATTTTTGAGCATGCTTCCTTTGATCCTGGAGATAACATATAGCCATCATGACTAGTATCCTGGAATGCCAGCTCTGTCGGGGTCCTCCTTCTATTGCCACATGGCAGCAGCCACTGCAGTACAGGGTCAGATAGGAAGCAAGACAGTTCCATTAGCTCTGAGTTTGGCTCTTCCTCTCCTGAATTGCTTCAATTCCAGCTTGCCATGAAGGATTTTACCTAACTAAGATCTGATAACTGAATCCCAGCCCTCTCTTTTGCTCCTCATCCTTTTTGTGCCATGCCTTTTAGATTGTAAACCCTTAGGCCAGGACTTATGGATCTTATGCAAGCTGCTCTGGTAGCCTTTGTGGATGAAGTGTGGGGTAAAAATGCTTTAAGTAAATAAGACAATTTAATATACTTAGATCTTTAATCTCAAGGCACCAACTTTTGTTACTACCTTTTGTCCTTCCTCTGCAGTTCGGGTGCAACACGGAAATTGTTGCTCCTGGCTGGAAAGAAACAGCAGGTGAAACCAATTGAACAATTGAGTCTGATCTGTCAGCTGAAATTCCCCAATATATGTCTCAGCTTATGCATGAATTCACTGGATGGTCTTCGACAAGGCTGTATGCTCCTAGCCCTGCCCATCTGCAACATAGAGATAATAATACTATAATGTATGAGATGAATTACAATATTAGTACCTCAAACTTTAATTGGAAAAGGCTACTTTTATTTTGTACTGTTGCAAATTCAGGGCATACTTGTTTATTTTTGAGCGTATTTGGGCTCGGATCTGTTAATAGTGAACGAAAAACCAAATATTGGAGAGTAGCTTTCTATCAAACAAGAAATGGTACCTTGGGACGACCGTGCAGTTTTTCTGGAATATCACTGACTGGTTTTGTAGCAGCTTTTCCCCATCTTTCGCTACAACCCTGAAATCCCTGGCTGGTGTGCCTCCCCCTTCGCGAGTTCCTGGCTCAGTGAACAGCCAACCCGCTGTCAGGTGAGGGTGCAGGGGCATCGCTGTGTTTCATTGCTGACTGTCTCTTCTTTTTTTTTTTTTACACATTTTCGATGCGCAACAGTGCAATTTTGAAAAAGCACCTCCCCCCCCCCCCGTGCTGTTGCGTGTTTGCGCTTGTGCGCATCTTGGAGGAGTTATTCAAAAAAATATTTCCGTGCCCCATACCCATCTGTCTAGTCCCGCCCACTTCTGCCGATAAACATTGGAACTGCCATCATGGGGCACACGTCCTCCTGCAATGGCTCTCCTTTACTTGTGGGAAAATTCCCTCGTGTGTGCCCTGTGAGCAATGATCACGGAAGCAGGAAACCTCATGATCATCCTTCCTCCCTCTTGAAAAGGCTGAAGGTATAAATGAGCCCTTAAACACAAATAAGAGGAAAAGAGGCAGGGAAAATGTCAACACGAAGCATAATAATAGAATTTGGTCTTAGTTGGGATGGCCCAGCCAATGTCTGGAAGCAATGTCCACACTTCAGTGACTACACAAATATTAATTAAATCTGTCAGTCAAGTTTAATTCATCATAAAGAAGTAAACTACATTGGTATATTTAAGACAAACACTTTGTTTTCTATGCACACTATCCACGGGACAGTCCCTTTTCCAAAATAACTACTTCTTAACAGTCCCAGAAAAACATGTTTTCAGAAAGTTTTAAGTCAACTTTCTGTACTTTCCCCTTTTCTTTTTAAAATTCATCTGAGAAGGAGAAAAAGAACCATTAAACCTGAACACATTTACATTGCAAGCCATGTTCGAATGCATAAATTGGCATACAATAACCAATGTATCACAACCATGTTTTACTTAGTTCACTTTTGTTCATCAATAAAAGAATATAAAAATCTTGTTCAACAGAGTGTTAAGTGTATTAAAATAGATTTGTATAGTACTGCACAGTTTCTCCCGGAGTTGTGAAAATGGTTGAAGGGACTTTGTGCTGCCTAGTGATGGACAATCCCCAATCAATCAAACAATAAAAAGCCAAATCCCTTGACTTTTCGGCACCATGTGATAGGCTAGTGTGAGATGCTTCACCTGTGACATGCGGAAATAGATTCTTACTTTTGTTACAGGGAGGGAATGGGGGGGGGGCAACTTACCCTTTGCCTTTCCTTGAGTTTTTTGACCACACACAATTATTTCTCAGGAGCACTTACATTTCTGGCCAACTTACTGGTTCGACAGGCTAATTAAAAAAAATTAAAAAGAGTCTCTGTGTCTTAGGCATGCATGCTAAAGGCACAAATCCCTTTACTTATTTTTTTAAAGTAAAGATCTGTCCTAGTGTTGATAAAGTTGCTATAGTTATGAATTACTAAAAAAGTAACCTTAACAAATGCTGCTGAAATACTCGGCCAGTTTGAAATTTGGAATCCTGCAAATTACAATCCTGTGCATGTCTACTCATAAGTAAATTCTACCATGTTCAATGGGGCTTACTCTCCAATAAGTGTGTCTGGGATTGCAGCCTTTGGCTGCAACCTAAACATACTTAACTGAAAGTAAGTTTCTTTGAACTCAGTTGAATTTACTTTTGTGTGGACACATAGGATTGCGATGTTAATCTTGACTATATTCAAGAGCGAACCTTTACACGTAGTGTTAAATCTCTAAACCAATCTGAAATGGTGCTCCTGTTTCATGGTGCTCTTCTGTACCAAGAAAATAAAAACCAGAATCGTAATGGAAAAGCCATGCAGAAGAGAAACTGGTTTGCCCATTACTAACTTCTGAGGTAGGCCTCATGGTTCCAGCATAGGCCCCTAGGCCTATGATGGGGCCAGACTGACCCTTGTTGCATCAGGAAGACTAGCTAGTGAAAAATAAAATAAAATAAAAACATGTTCTCTCTAGCATTTTATCAGGCTAATGGTAAATGTTTCACTTGTGGTTAAATTTAGCAAAATTATAAAAAGGAATTAGTTGTTTGTTTTTTTAAACAAAACCCACAATCAATACTCCGAATTTGACAGCCCATCCCTCCACTGAATCTCCTGATATATCCAGTAAAAGATACAATCCCTTGAGGCAGTTTATTTCCTGTACTATTTAGCAGATACCTCTGCAAGCAACCTTGCCCGAAAGGATTTTTTTCACATTCCCTATTTTACAATAAAAATGCAGTACAAAAGCGTTTTGAGTTTTTTTTTGGCATATCGTTTGTACTGTCTTGACAGGAAAAAAAATCAGCAACAATGAGATTATTTGCTTTCTTTCTGTAAAAAAAATCTGAACTAAGAAAAATAATAAAGATCCAACCTGCTGAAGATATTTGTTACTATTATGTTTTATGCTAAACCTTGCACAAAAAACTCCATGAGAAAAATACATCAATAGCAAAATAAGTTGAAAGGGCCTGCAAAAAATTAAGGGGTTTTACAGGCATACCTCTTTAAATACTTCAGAATGCATATACAGAAGCCTCAGCATGAAAATACTTCAATATTTCACTAGAAATGCTAATTTCATACATTTTATTTAAATATCTGCAATTCTCAACTAAAATACTGGAAAAAAAGAGATTTGATTCTGAAGGCTCTGTGAGTGTCCAACAAATGTAATTCTTCTCAGTCCCATATTCAGTTCAACCTGAATCAATGTGACAGACCTTGTTCATTTTTAAAAATCAGGAATCCATGTTGAGTTCCAAACTATTCACCAACTTCCATTCCTGCTCCCCCCTACCATCTACCTGCATACTAGCTCACTAACTCTTTGCATTTAAAACTATTTTTTTCCTTCAAAAGGAGAACTTCCTTAAGCCATCTTCACTTCCCAAAAGGATACACCGTTCCACCAACCTCTCCGCATCGGCCAACACATGCTGCTTCATTTTTCTTACTTGTTAAATACATTAAGGCCAACACAGCAACAGAAAAAGAAAAAATTGCCTAAGCACTGAAGATCTCAACGACAGAAAATGCAGAAGGACATCTGCCGTGTGGAAAATTGCCAAGACACCGAACTACAAAGTGGACGGGATGGTTTTTCCAGCATCCTGGTGGAATAAAAATGGGCCAACCTAATAGCCCAGCCCAGCCCGCTTTCCTTGTTGATGCCATTGAAATATTTCCATCTGTATTGTGTATGTGTGTTTGGGTATATCTAAAGTTCATTTTTAATTCCTTTTTAAAAAGAAAAAAACCACAGATTTTCAGGCAGCCCTTCTCAGTCGTTACCCTGTGTTGGCTGCAAGGCTTTGTGTACGGCAGCAGCTGAGGCAGAAGACGGTTTGATCCAGGGGACAGTTAGGAGGGAGGAGGTGGTGGTGGTTGTCATGGTAACCTGAATCATCTGCTCATTCTGTATCAGTCTAATAAGAGTTTTGAGGCGCTCCAGCGATGATTGAACCCCTTTCTGCTGGGCCAATAAGCTGTTTTTTCGCTCTAAGCACTTCTGTCAAATAAGAGATGGAAAGAAAGGGTAAGAATTCACTCGGTTCGGTGTCAAAACGCTCCCACCGCCAACAGGATTTTGTGGGTGCATGCTCCACTCAATTAGTTACACTGCAACACCCTTTATGTATCCTGTCAGAAACACAATCAGAGTGGTTAAAGGGTGCAGCTTAAGGCTGGATTCTTCCCTCCCCGCTCCTTCTTGAATGCATGCTTATGTAGACTGAAGAGGGGATTCTAGTCAAAACCACTCTCTAATCTGAATTAATGCACAATCTACAAAGGGTTATGATTTTATTTATTTCCACTGGCTGGAAACCAAAGAGTGGCACAATTAATTCGACATGCCCAAGGGTATTTCTCAAAAGGCATCCCCCATCCCCCAATACTGGATGACAAACCACTTCTGAAAAGGAAGAAGGGGATGAATTGGAAGTGAGGAATGACAGAAGTTAGGACCAAAGCAAAGGCCTGGTCATGTGTTCCCTGCCTTTCCTGGGCAGTGGGAGGTGAGGAGATAACCCATCATGGACGCATTCTCACACTGGACAGGGAATTAAGTACACTTCAAAAAGAGGACTTATTGTTCAAGGGGAAAAATGGTGGTGGTGAGTATTGCCTAAAGTAGCCCTTTGGTTATCCTGTGGTATTATATAGGGGGTGATTTTCCTGCAAAGCATCTAGTGGTGTACAACATGAGTCGGGCTATGAGACGCATGATTGTAGCACACTGAATAATTTAAAAAACAAAGAACCTTAAATATGTTTGTACCTTCACTCTGTGTAGGCTGAATGTGTGGAGAGCTGAGCACAGAAGCACAGCCTGCCACCTCTATATACATTCAGTCTGCCCGAACAGTGCCTAGATGTGTACAATTTGTAGAAGCAGAGAGCTATCAATATGATTGGAGAATTCCTGTTCATCTGTACACAGCCTACATAAGTTTGCAGGTGTGCAGATTCTTTTCAGACCATGGGCACTAGGCTGCTATATTACGATCCCACAGTCTATTCAGATTGAAAGTGTAAACAGGACTCTAGTTACTCCAATCCAGGGAGGGACAGCTTGCATGGAAGCAGCTTTCCACACATGCCTTTCACCAGAAGGGAGAGATCCCTTATCCAGCATTTATTGACATATGTAGTGCTCACTTCCCTGGGGCTTCCACACTATGTATGTCTCCGTGTGTGCCATTTCGCATACGCAACCTCTGATCAGGCCGATCGGACACTGCTCCTTGTCATTGGAACCCAAGCACAACAGGTTAAACATGGGTTAAACAACCCACAGTTAACCTACAATTAGTTGTTAGGTTAATTCTGGGTTATTTCACCCACAATTAATCTCTGCTGTCCAGGTACGGAAGACATGGAGCAACCTCTGATCAACCCAATCAGAGATTGTATATGCAAAATGGCAGTGGCAAATGGTACAGCAAATCATTACGTGCGAATGGACCCAGTATAACATGTACATGTGGTGCAACCATATAATTTAAGTGGCTGTAAACACACACATGGATGCTAATGTTGAATTAAGTGTGCAGAGGGTATTTCTAATGAGCACCTAATAAGACAGGAACATGAGAAAGATCTGAGTTTATTAATTTGTCAGTATAGTCTTGGGATGTCCAATTTACTTGCCAAAAGAAAATAAGACTCTCTTCCTAAATAAAGGTCAAATATGCTTACTATTTGAAATAAATTTGATTAAAATAAAAGGCTATGGATGTATCTGTATGCATTCAGCTTAAATATAAAACAGGCATCTTCTTTTACACAAATATGCAAGCATACCATCCCAAAAGCTTCCTTGAATAAGTTATATATTTCATTTTGCACTTTAATAAAAAAGGTAATGTAATATTTTGAATTGCAAAGTCCAGCGCACTGAATCCTCGGTCTCTATGTGTACCACTTAATTCAATTGCTTTTTAATTTAATTCTCCATTTTATTGAATCTAGTCTCCCAATTGCTCCATTTTAATTTAATGAAACCTCAGGGATAAAGCCATTTTGTAGCATAATATTTTTGATTGCTCCTGTCAGATGAGGCCTTTATGTAGAATTGTCTTTCTGCAGTCACCAGCCAAAACAGCCATTTGAACAATGAAGTAAGCACCCTTCTCATTTTCTAATTCTACTCCCTAACATAATACAACTTATATATAGAAGTGCAACTCCCACACTGATTTCAGTTGGAGGTGTGCAAGAAAACATATAAAAACACAAGAAAACAATGTCACCCCTTGCCCCAAAAGCCTCATGCATGTACATGATTCCTTTATCAATTCTGCATAGTTACAGAAAAGTTACCCACTAGTTTACATTTAATAAACTACTTTTCCTTCCATTTTCTTTTAAATGTAATGAAATATTGATAATGCTCCTCCTAGACAATAGAAACAGTTGAGCTATTAATGCAGATGAATTTACTTTTTAAAGATAGAAAACTTCAAGGTATTATAAGCACACCAAACCCTGTACATTGCTAACTGGTATTTGAAACACGGGGTGCAGCTAGAAATCCTTGCTATAAATGCAGGCTTCCTTCCTCTCCTATTTTGAGCAGGCTGAAACCCCCCAATTTTAGGTCTGATCTATTTGAAAGCTGACCTCTTTGCCTTTGTTCTGGAAATTTAGGAATTTCCTAAGCAATGTTATCGGTAATTAAGGGTCCGCACGAAATTGCACCACTGAAGCTTCCTTTGTAACATTAGTTACCTCATTTTCTCTGCAAATTGTGTTGCTTTGCTCAAGCAAGCTTAGCCCTTGGAACTGCTTTGCAAATGTGTGTTGAAGTCTAGGCTATGTACACCTACCAACTTCTCAGTGATGTTACATGTTCTATACGGAGAACATTCAAACATGCTATTCCATCTGCAGTCTAAAGTGGTATATTGGGCAGTATTCAACAGTGTCATTGCGTTACTGCAGGGGTTGTCCTGCTAGGGAAACCTAGGTGCATAATTACACATGAATCCAACTGAAGTGCAGCAGCTTGCGCAAACACTTCATTGTGGGTCCACTTGTGATAGCTCTGCTAGTGCACTTCATTACCACTTGTGCAAGCTCCACTAGCATATCTTGCTTCCACTGGCATAAATTCCACTGTGCATCTCTTTACTGTTTGTGCAAGCTCTATGTACACTTTGCACAACCACTTGGTTAGAACATAGCAATTGAAGGATGTAGCTTGTTCAAACAGAACAAAAGAAACAGAAAGGGAGGCGGAGTTGCATTATACGTTAAAATACTTATCCCTGCACAGAAATACAAGAGGATGAGCCTGGGAGCCCCATCAAGAGCATTGGATTAAAATAAATGGAGCAAGGAATAAAAGGAGCATGAAAGTCGGAGTCTACTACAGGCCACGCAATGAAGGAGAAGACAAGGAAGAAACTTTTGAAAAGCAAATTGCCAGTATATCAAGGAAATCCAATGTAGTAGTAATGGGGGACTTCAATTACCCCGATATTTGTTGGGAGACAAATTTTGCCAAAAGTGGCCTCTCCAAGAAATTCCTGACATATGTAGCTGATAACTTGTTCCTACAGAAAGTAGAGGAAGGAACTAGAGGAACAGCTATCGTTGACTTGATACTGACCAATAGAGATGACTTAGTGGATAATGTGGCAGTTACGTGAACTCTGGGGGAAAGTGATCACGTCATACTTGAGTTCTTGATTTTAAAGGAAGCAAAAGTTGAGTGTAGCCATACGTGTACTCTGGATTTCAGGAAAGCCGATTTTAATAAACTCAGAACTATGATAAGTAAGGTCCCATCGCAAGTAACTCTAATGAGAAAAGGAGTCCAAGATTGTTGGGAATTTTTAAAAAAGAACATTTTAAAGGCCCAATTACAAACAATTCCAACAAACCAATGTGGCTCCCCAAAAAGCTTAGAGATGTCCTGAAAATAAAAAAGGATACATATAGGAAGTGGAAGAAAGGCCAGGCTACAAAAGAAGAGTACAAACAAGTAGCACAGAAGTGCCGGAATGGTGTCAGGAAGGCTAAAGCTGAGAATGAGCTGAGGCTAGCGAGAGACACTAAAAGCAATATTTTATTCATATATTTATTTATTTGCTGCACTTTTATACAGCCCAATAGCTGAAGCTCTCTGGGGGGTTTACAAAAATTAAAACCATAAAAACCATTCAAAATATAAAAAAACAACAGTATAAAAACATAATTTAAACTACAGTATAAAACAGCCAGGGTTTTATAAAAAGGCTTTCTTCAGATACGTGAATAGAAAAAGACAGAGGAAAGAAATGGTGGTTCAACTACTTAATAAGGATGGCAAATTGGTAACAGACGACAAAAAAATAGGCCAAAGTCCTCAATTCCTACTTTGGCTCAGTCTTCTCCCAAAAGTGGGTCTTTGACCTCCCTGAAGAAAGTAAAGTACAAGCTGAAGAGGCAGGATTGCAGTTTGAGATTGATAAAAAAAAAATGGTCAAGGGGCACCTACTTTCTTTGAACGAGTTCAAATCTCCAGGGCCTGACAAACTGCATCACAGAGTAATAAAGGAGCTGGCAGAAGAACTCTCAGAACCACTGTCTATTATCTCTATGAAATCATGGAAGCAAATGCTATTTTGGGCTGCATTAATAGAAGTATAGCTTCCAAATCGTGTGAGGTACTGGTTCCCTTCTATTCGGTACTGGTTAGGCCCCATCTTGAGTATTGTGCACAGTTCTGGGCACCACACTTCAAGAAGGATGCAGACAAGCTGGAGTGTGTTCAGAGGAGGGCAACATGGATGATCAGGGGTCTGGAAACAAAGCCCTATGAGGAGAGACTGAAAGAATTGGGCATGTTTAGCCTGGAAAAGAGAAGACTGAGGGGAGACATGATAGCACTCTTCAAATACTTGAAAGGTTGTCACACAGAGAAGGGCCAGGATCTCTTCTCGATCAACCCAGAGTGCAGGACATGGAATAATGGGCTCAAGTTACAGGAAGTCAGATTCCTGCTGGACATCAGGAAAAACTTCCTGACTGTTTGAGCAATATGACAATGGAACCAATTGCCTACGGAGGTCGTGGGCTCTCCCACATTAGAGGCATTCAAGAGGCAGCTGGACAACCATCTGTCAGGTATGCTTTAAGGTGGATTCCTGGATTGAGCAGGGGGTTGGACTCAATGGCCTTACAGTAAAGTCCAACTATCTAATACCGATAGTTTTGTTGGAATTGTGCAAGGGCGATTTGTTTTGGTGGAATGAAACCGTTGGATACTGCCGATTGTTCAGCAAATGCCATATGATTTGCCGATTATTCAGCACAAGTCATAATAAGTGAGACTGAGGCCCCCGTGGCCGTTGGAAACAACAAAGAAAGAGCACTAATGATGGGAGGAGGAAGAAAAGTCCTTAGGGTGGCCTTCAGAAATGTAAGGATTTAGGCAATAACCCAGAAGAAGCTGATGTTTCAACAAAACCTACCAGGATGCAAAGGTTTAAGACCAGAGAATCTGCCAGTAATACTGTTGTAATGCCATATATTCTTGATGCTGCGCTAGCAGTCTCAAGAGCCTATTAGGTGATTCAGCTAGATTTAGGCACCTGTGGCCCACTAACTCACAAAAGGAGTTTTTACAACTATGCTTTGTCTATTATGGTATGAATTGTGAGGAGTGGCTACTGATATTAATGGGTGTAAGTACAAATAACAGTGCTGCATTGTGAAGTGTCTCTGGTACTTTCTTATTACAGCCTTTGAGTAGTAGAACCTCTTGATGTTATTCTGGAATTTAAGGAAATATTGTTTTGTAAACTTTTAACAAATAACAATCTAACATGATTTCAAACATAATATGTGTGTAACCAGATTTGCAGGATATCCCTCAAAGCAGGAACTGTACCTTCATCGCATTCTTGAGAAGGTGTTCTTTTTCCTCTAGCTTCCTGTGCTCTCCCCTCAATTCACTGCTTCTCTTTAGTAACTTCCTCTTCTCCTCTCCTTTTACTGAGAAACAAAGGCAAGAAAGCGGATGATTAATGTCAGCTAAGTTACAAAATGATACATAGGAATTTAAATGATGCCTTGGGCCTGTCCTTCTCTCTTCTTCTGTTTCTTTCAACCCATCTAGTGAAAATGCACTTGGTATTACTATTGAATACATTAAGTACACCGAAAATATTAACAATTCAGTTTGAAGGAGGTACAGTCAAGAGTTTTATAGGATACGAGCGAAATAGTCACCAAAGCGGCCTAGTTATTTTATGTCCTCAGTGCCTTTGCCATTCCTGACCTGACCCTCCTCAGCTAAAGTCAGGCTGCTGCTGTCTAAGTTTAGATGTTTTGTCATCATGTTCATGATGTGTAACTCAACTAGTTTCTCATAACCTTCAATGGCTACTCCCATATTTTCTATGGGAAAATAAAGTACAGTTTTGGGGGATAGAATTGGGGAGCTTAAACTGCCTGGTGGCTCCAAAGTTCAAGCGAGTTCTTGCCGTCACCTCAACTGTGCCTCTGAAAACAACCACTTCATTCTTCCATAGAAGTGAACAGCTCCCTTCCATTTTGATAGGAAAAGGTGGGTAGGCAACCATGTACCTGTGCGCACCACTGTATCCATGGAAGCTCCCACCCCACCCCCACAAAGTGTCCTGCTGATATCAGTGATTTGATTTGTTTTATTTTAATATGTAAGTTGTTTCTCTGTGTGGCACACCTTCAACTGCCTGCCGGCTTTATTCCCCAGAGACATTCTTAGGAAATAAAGATGGCGGGCAGCTCAAGACGGGTGTTTCATTCTGAGATGCTCCGAGCCACCTGGACTAAAAAGAAGGAAGGGCTGGATTGCATTGCCTTGGGGAGGGAAGCAGGGCAACCTGGGCACAGGTGGAGGAAGTGGAGAGATCAGGGTTGGGGATTACCTGACATGGGGAAGGAGGAAACAGGGAGGCTGGGACTAGTGTGAGGTGAGCTGTGGAGAGCAATGTGGGGGCTATGGAGGCCTGTGGGGCAACCTGTCTGGGGAGTGGGGAGAGAGAAAGCAGGGAGGGGCTCTGCGTGTGTGTGTGTGTGTGTGGTGCTTTGGGTGTGAGTGTGTATGAAAGGGTTTGGAAGGGATGATCCTGAAAGAAAGAGAAATCAGTGACTGCTGAGTAGATTGGGAGTATGGTCTGTGTATGTGAGAGAGAAAGAGTTTGAGTGGGGTGTACGTGTGTTCCTGAATGAGAGAGAGAAAACTGTGGGTTCAAAGGATCTGTGTGTTTTAGGGCTTAGTCCCCACCCCCGCCACATATTCAGGATTTTGGGCGAGTTACTTGTCTTTCAGTCTTTGCTCTTCTGTTAAATGGGTATTTTGTGACTAGCCAACCCCCTCCTCACAGGAGCCATTTTGTGAATCGGCACCCCCGTAACAGCCATTCTATGGCGACTTTCTCAAAATTCCAAATGTGTCCACCCTAAAAGATTGGAGTCCCCTGGAAAAAGGTAGACTGCTGCTCTCATGGACCCTATCCACTGTTGAGGTAAAACATAAAGGGGCTAAGAGCTAAGACAACAATGAGCAGAAAGCTCCAACATAATCAGATTGCCTTCACATGAATGGGTTTACAGGCTGCCCAAATTCACTGATAACCCTGTTTCTTTCTCTCGTTTCTCGCTCTCTTTAAGTACAAATGCTATAGTGGTAAACAGAAAATTGTATTTGTCTCAAATATAACATATGCAAAGAAATGTCAGGGCTGCATCCGAGTGTGTGAACTCCAGATAATGTGTTAGAACAGTATTCTGTGAACCCACTAGCCAGACAGGCACTGATGTGTTTTGATGATACTTTATTTCTGTGACGCTTGCAATCCACCCCCTGAGGTGACTTCAATTTTAAAGTTACTGACACTTGAGAAACCATTTCTTATAATCAATCACTCCAGTACATACCTGTTTTATGAGTAACATAGGACTGAACGATAGCCAGAGTTCCAGCCCATGGCACGTTCCCGTCTTTCTTTAACACCTACAGTTTCAGGGAATAACAGATTTGAACAATTCAAGAGCACACTTAGGTCATAATCCATGTGATCCCCTTTAGTTCCCTCCCCCCCAGGTTTATTAATCAAAACTTGATCATATCAGGAATATTCAATAGTTTCAAAACAGTGGTGCATGTTTGTAAAATGGAAGCAAGGAAATATATTTAGATACTGCATTTTGCCTTACCATGAAGAGAGGATAAACTACTCTCACATACGTCTAAGCAAACGTTATGTGTAAACCACTCAGGCTGGTTCCCACTGTCAAATTCCACTGCATAATAACAATATGGGGAATTCCCATGATTGCAGATGCATTTTCTCTAGTATCCATAATCACTGAAGATGGCTTTTGGCACCACACATGTAGATCTGGTTCACAATTTCTCTCTCTCTCTCTCTCTCTCTCTCTCTCTCTCTCTCTCTCTCTCTCAATGCAATCATGTCCCAGCATACACAAAGGAGTTTGGCAGTGTTAAGCAGCCCTCAGATTACATCATATGAGATGTGAAGGATAGAAGGAATAGATAGAATTGTTCTATTGTTTCCTTCTGGGGAGGCCTTTCTCTCAGTCCCACCAACATCCCAGGCATGCCTGATGGGTATGTGGGAGAGGGCCTTCTCGGTGGCTGCTCCAAGGATCTGGAACTCCCTTCCCAGGGAAGCTAGACTGGCTCCCTCCTTGATATGTTTTTGGACGCAGGCAAAAACTTTCTTTTTCCGGCAGGCCTTTGGTGAATAATGTGGATCTCCAACTATGTTAAGATTTTTAAAATTTAATATGTATTTTAAATGTGAAAATGTTTTAATATTGAAATCTAATTGTATTTTTAACTTTTGTATATTTTTATTTATAGCTTTTAACTGTATATGTTTTAATTTTGTAAAGCTGCCTTGAGGCCCAGTATTGGGCAAAAGGCGGGATACTAATACTAATACTAATAACAACAACAACAACAACAACAACAACAACAACAATACTACAGATGTTATAGTTTGTGATGTATATTAAACAAGTTTTTCCACAATAAAGATCAGAAAATCCTAAATTTCTGTAAATTAGTGGCATTGGAAAATGATGGTGCTACTTTTTTCACAACTATGAAAGCACACTTAAACTGGGCCCATTGTGTTTAGGGGACCAAAATCCAGTCAATGTGAAGTACTTTTCAGACCCACTGATTTCAACTGAAAAGACAGAGGGCTAATGGAACAGGGATGTTTCTGATCTTTACCACAATTACACGAGTGCCGTTGTGGGAGCATGTGTGACCCATTACAGGGCTTCCACATGTGTATCGGTAGAAATAGGTGGGACTAGACAGATGGCTACAGGGCAGGTTTTTTTAATGACTCGTGAGGGATGCGCACAGGCGCAGACCTGCAGCAACGCATGGGGGGGATAGGAACTCCATCGAATATGCGCTCCTGCGCAGAGATATGTTTGTATTTCAAAAAAAGGAAACACACTTGTCGGTAAAACACGCCGATACCCATGCATACGCCCCTCACAGCTGATTGGCTGTTCGTTGAGCCAGGAACTTGAGGCGAACAGCAACAACCTCATAAAGGGGGGGGGCACACTGCAAACATTCTTCAGAATGGAAGTGAGAGAGCCGGAAAAAATGCAACAAAAGCAGTCAGGGATATTCTGGGAAAACTGAGATGTGGAGCCAAGATCACTGCAGGAGCAGATGAACATCATGTGCCCTGTTAGCAATGACTTCGATACAATCCTGCAATAAACGGCTGGTGTAGACTCCCCCATAAGCATGTTTCCAAATTTCTCCCAGTGAAATCAATGGATCATATTTAGATTCTTAACTTTGGCAGGATCGTGGCCAATATTCGGTATTACATTTCACTGACTACATTATAGACCATATTTCCAGGAGATAAGCAATCTGTGATTTCTTAGATGATTAGATTTAGATGTTAACTCATCTCTTTCCTTGAATACTCAAAAAAGATTACAACTGTTTTTAAAAACCTGTATTTAAAAGGATTGTAAAATGCTGTTTTTAAGGGCTCCATCACACCAATTCTCCTCCCTCCAGTTTTTTTAACCTCTATTTCAGAAGCGCTGCAAGCGCTCCTCCCTTTCACTATCATAGCTATATCGGTGAACTCTGTTTTTTCTTTACCGCTGCTATTGCGCCTGCCCCACACTGCCAGCCCCTTCTCCTTCCCCCTCCAGTTCATTGGTTCTTGTCGTTGATGGACATTGTGATGGACGCAACAGCCATCCCCCCTCGCTCATTGGAGGTCCTATTAGGATGTACAAAAATGCTTACAGCTGTGTAATTCTGAAAGCTAAAGAGATGAAACTTGGGATCTCAAGAGCTCTTGAGTAGAACTTTAGGCCTGCCTTGATTTTTAGGAATTTTAAAAATTTAAATTAACCAAAATGCTTACATCTGCGTAATTTATATAGATAAAGGGATGGAACTTGGCATGGTGATAGGTCTCTAGGAGAGCTTTTGGCATGCCAAGTTTGAATCAGATTGGTTCATCCCTTGATTTTTAAAGATTTTTTTAGTTCCCTTGCTCTTTTAACCTTTTGCTGATAGTTCAACAGTGTGCTCTTCCACCTCTTTGTATCTGTGAGGATCTCTTTTCCTTTCCTTTGATCATGCGAAGCTGAGCATCTCCTGTTCATAAAATACAGATGTAGGCTGACTATATGAAAAGGAGGACAGGGCTCCTGGAACTTTAACAGTTGTAGAGAAAAGGGAATTTCAGCCAGGGTCATTTGTATGCAATTAGTTCCTGGTGAAATTCCCTCTTCATCACAACAGTTAAAGGTGCAGGCACTATACTAGAGTGACCATATACAAAAGAAGGCAGGGCCCCTGCAACTTTAACTGTTGTGATGAAGAGGAAATTTCACCAGGAACTAATTGCATACAAATAATACTGGCTGAAATTCCCTTTTCTCTACAACTGTTAAAGTTACAGGAACCCTGTCCTCCTTTTCATATGGTCAGCCTATACAGATGGCTGGTTCCCTTACTCCAAAGTAACGTGTCCAGAGATTAAAAGGAGGAAGTTGTAAAGCTGCCATGGCCGATTACAAGCACATCCTATTCTTTCGTCACTGAAAATGGCCTTCAAGACACCTTCCTCAAAATAACCCATCCTGGTAAGCCACAGTCTGCAGATAGGTTTATTTAAGCCACCATGGCTTACTGTATTATCTGGTGCTCCAGAGTGGTATAACCGCTGCTGCCACTCTGCTTAGGCTGACCATCTGAAAAGGAGGACAGGACTCATGTAACTTTAAAGGTTGTAGAGAAAAGGGAATTTCAGCCAGTGTCATTTGTATGCAATTAGTTCCTGGTGATATTCCCTCTTCATCACAACAGTTAAAGTTGCAGAGCCCTGCCTTCTTTTGTATATGGTCACTCTAGTATAGTGCCTGCACCTTTAACAGTTGTGATGAAGAGGGAATTTCACCAGGAACTAGGAACTAATTGCATACAAATGACACCTGCTGAAATTCCCTTTTCTCTACAACTGTTAAAGTTATATGAGCCCTGTCCTCCTTTTCAGATGGTCAGCTTAACTCTGCTCCTTTCGGGCAATCTCTATTTCTGAGATCTGCCTAGCAACAGGTTGCGCTCTCTGCTCGACTCCATCCCCATCCCTCCCTCAGCAGTGCACTCTGTAAACTTCCAAAGTTTCAAACCACCATGTTTCCCACAGACAGGCATAGCCGCACAGGGTTTTAGTTCTGCCTTGGATGCCCATGATGAGAACCTGAGTGTGAAATTTTGTCCTAGTACTGCAAACTTTCAAGGGTTCAGAGGAGCCACCAGCTTCCTGTTGGATGCAAAGTGCCTTAGTGGATTCAATGCAGGATTAAGGAAGCTAAATCTTAAGCAAGCCAAATAAGCTGCTTTGTATGCCAATAAACAGCTTCCTTTTAGGTCTGTGTTAGTGCTTTGCTGAAAATTTCGATCATTCCATTTTTGGCATTTTGTGGGGGGTGGGGGAAAACTCTGGTGAAAGAGGTTGGGAGAGGTGAGAATTTCAGAGATTTTTCTCCTGGGGAGGGGGGAAAGGGTTTCTACGTTTCGAGGGATCTTTTATTTTTTTATTTTTTTAAAAACACCCCAGCACTTGCAGGAGTTCTTCCTCAATGCCTATTGGAGAAGGTGAAGTCACATGATCTCCAATAGGAATTCAGGAAGAACTGCCAGGCTCCTCCAAGTGCCGGGGTTGGGTTTTTTTTGTTTTTGTTTTTGAAATAAAAAATATAAAGAAGACCCCTAAACAACTGGCTACACTTTAAAAAGGTATGTGGAAATGCTGTCCCCGTTCCAAGGAGAAAATTCTCTGAAATTCTCCCCCTTACTGCAAAAGAGGCAGAAAAAACAATGCCTCTTTCGCAGGGAGAGAAAAGGTTCCCCAAAATAGGGGGCAGGATTCAGCACAGCATTATTCTGTGTTGTTTGTTCGTTTACTGCTGGCAAGTGGGGAAAGGCTTGGACATTGGGGATGTGGGATAGGAATAACAAATGGGGAAGGGAAGGGAAAGGAAGGGAAGGGAAAGGAAGAGAAAGGGAGCAAACAGTTCATTTCAGCTCACTTTTCTGTGAAAAAGCAAATGGGGTGAATTCAGCGGTGATAAGGCAGATACAGAGGGTAGGGTGACCAGATAAAATCCAGGTCAGGGCTCATATAACTTTAACAGTTGTAGAGAAAAGGGAATTTCAGCCAGAGTCATTTGTATG
Source organism: Anniella stebbinsi (assembly GCA_029215795.1). Lineage (NCBI taxonomy): Eukaryota > Metazoa > Chordata > Lepidosauria > Squamata > Anniellidae > Anniella > Anniella stebbinsi. Next base: position 99,140,107 of record JARDYH010000003.1, read on the forward strand.
CAATTAGTTCCTGATGAAATTCCCTCTTCATCACAACAGTTAAAGTTGCAGGCCCCCTGCCTTCTTTTGTATATGGTCACTCCAGTATAGTGCCTGCACCTTTAACTGTTGTGATGAAGAGGGAATTTCACCAGGAACTAATTGCATACAAATGACACTGGCTGAAATTCCCTTTTATCTACAACTGTCAAAGTTACATGAGCCCTGACCTGGATTTTATCTGGTCAGCCTAACAGGGGATACAAGAAAACTCCCCCTAGCGTGCAGCTGACCAATTGGAGAGAGGAACATGACTTAGCTTCAGTGCAAGGGTCAGCGAGATATGGCATCCAGCACAAAGGAAGCTGGGACACAATCCTGGTTGAGTAGGAGGTTATAGAAGAAGGAGGAAAGTAAACCATGCTGTATTCCTGGGAAGTAAAACACAATTGTCCAATCGTGTGAGAGATCACAGTAGCTTAATTTCAAAATAAGCTACTGTTAGTAGTTTATAAGCCACCATGGCACAAAGTGACATGCGAACCCTCCCAGTTTCTCAATCCTGTCTGTATAAATATGGAATATTAATGGCTTTACTTCCCAGAAATGAATTAAGAAAAAAATGTGAAACCTAAAATATCCAGTAACATTATTACAACTGAAACCAATGTAACAAAGCTGATCATGACTAATTTAAGTCCTATTGCTTTTAGTGAGACTTAGTCATGACTAACTTTAACTGGATTGGGATCATAATATTCTAGAAATTTAGACTACTATTGTGGAAAATATTTAAGTAATTTCAGGTAAATATTCCCCAAATAGAAACCCAAGTGATCGCAAACTACTTGTCTTTTTAGATACTGTTTTTTTAAGATATAATCAAGCAGTTTTTAAATATGATCAATTTATTAAATAAATAATAAATAAATGAAGGATAGCACATAGCATTTTTTATACCTAACATTATTTATATCTACATGTGGCTCAGCCCCCAGAACTCTAGGGGGCGTTGTTTCAGTGAAAATCAGCTCACCTTTTCTTGGCACTTTGGGCAGACCCAGACCCCTTTGGAGACAGTCTTCAAGGGAGGGTTCAAGCAGTTGAGGTGATAGGCTCTGGGACACGTCCCACAGGGTTGCAAGTTGGCACCATGCTTGCATGCTGAACAGTGTTCCTCATGAGTGATCTCATTCTGAAAGAGGAAAGCACAAGGATGCAGGAAGTTTACTTGATTTACTGAAGGAACTCTTTATCTAGATGATGTCTAAGACTTTATTGATTTTAATAATATATTAATTTTATATGCTTTTAATCAGTTTATGTATTTTATATTGTTGGTATTGATGTTGTTCCCCACCTTGATCTGGAGGGAGAGGCGGGTAAGAAATAATAATAATAATAATTATTATTATTATTATTATTATTAAGCAGACATTGGCCACAAAAACCCACTACTTTGCCAGGCAAATTAAACAATCAGATCCTTCAACATTTCATGAATGAAATAAGGAGACTGGTATATTTGTAAATACTCCTATTCTCACACCAAGGACCACTGCCTGAGCACTACCATCCAACTATTACACATTGCTACTAAGTATGAAGGAAGGAAGCCGTCATTTTGAGGAAGAAGGAAGTAATCCTTCAGAAGGGACCCATTTCTTGGGTGGTGAACTGATATCCTTCTCTGCTAAGAATCTCTCTCTGGGGATAGCAGGGCTGCTTGTAGGGGGTGATCTGATCATTAGGAATGTTTGAGAGACAAATACAGATAGATGAGTTTAGGATGATCATATTGACTGCATGATGTCTTGCCTGTTTAGTGTGAAGGTTGCGGACATCACGCATCATCTAGATAAGGTGGTAGATAAGGAATGATTGAGAGATAAATACAGATAGATGAGTTTGTGATGGTCATATTGAAAGCATGGTGACTTGCCTGTTTGGTGTGAAGGTTGCAGATATCTTGCATCAGCTAGACAGGTAGCTAGATAAATGCTGGGGAGGAGTCAGTGGTTATGTTACATATCAGCACCTATTTTGTTGGGAAATGTAATTCTATGGTCCTAGAAGCAAAATTTAGCTTGCTAGATGGTATGCTGAAATCCAGGATTTTCATGGAAGCATTCTAAGGCATTCTACCTGTTCCACTCACATGACCACCTACATGGGCAGAGCTGAAGGGTGTGAATGTCTGAATGAGACAGTGGTGTTGAAAGGAGGGCTTAAAAATTTTTAGGCACTAGGAAAGGCTTTGGGATGAAATGAACCTGCAAAAAAGGGTCAGACTCAATTTGAGGTGAAACAGAACTAGACTGTTGTTGCTCAATATCAAAAAGGAAATGGAACACTTGTTAAAATGACCTCTGGGGAAAAGCTGCCAGAAAACAGGGAGCATCCAATTTGGGACACATCATCCCTAGGGGTTGAGGTTACAAATGTTCCAGTTCATCCAATGGGGTAGAACTTAGCAATGAGCATTCAGTATGACACTATAGCCACTGAAGGAGGCTAAAAGCCATAGGGGAAAATTCATACATCAAATACATTTGGAGAGAGACATAAAATAATGCTAATGCTAGATGCCACTGAGCCGAGATGGAAGAACATAGATAACATAAACCTGTTGCAATGGAGAAAATCAGTGGACAGAGTTATGCCTGGATATAAACACTACAAAAAGGACAAGGATGGGGCATTTTGTGGGGAGTGTAGCTCTGTAAAAAAGCCATATAAAAGTTACAGTAGATGAGGCTCTAAAGCTTATTGACAAATTAAAAATTGGGTCCAGCCAAAACCTACCTTGAAGTTCTTAAAGAACTCAAATGTGAAATGTTGACTTTCTAAAAAAAATATGCAAGTAGTCTCTAAAATCAACACGTGTACCAGTGGACTGCAAAGTATCCAATGCAAAACCAATATTTAAAAAGGGATTTATGTGTGTGTGAGCGTAGAAAATTAAAGGCTTAACGTTTGTTCTAGGTAAATTGATGGAAAGCATTGTTAAAGATAACATTATCAAACATATAGGAGAACACGCCTTGCTGAGCAAGAATCAGCATGGTTTCTGCAAAGGGAAGTCCTGCCTCACTAACCTTTTAGAGTTCTTTGAGTGTCAACAAGCAAGTGGATAGGGGTGATCTGGTAGACACTGTAGACTTGGATTTTCAAAAAGCTTTTGACAAAGTCCCTCACCAAAGGCTCCTGAGTAAACTTAGCATTCATTGGATAAGAGAATTGGCCCTCATATGGATTGGTAACTGGTTAAACAGGAAGCAGAGAGTAGGAATAAATGGACAGTTCTCACAATGGAGGAACCAGGAAATTGGGACTGCCCCTAACTCATTGAGATTACAATAAACCTTCTGCTTAGCACATGGTCTGCAAGAACACACAGGAAGAAAAAAGCCTTGGCCATGCTAAATATAAGCCCAAGAACAGGAACTGTCATACCATTTGAACTTTGCAAGTCACTCTGGGAGCCTTGTTGTTAATAACAATAACAAGCAAACAAACAACAACACTGTGTCAAACTAAATTGCTATGCTAATCCAATGTCAATGTCAATTAGTCTTTAGAGAATTAAAGGTCTATTAACTTTTCAGTTAATGTGGTTTATAGCTCACAATAATCATCTATTCTCCTCAGGGCTTTTGCAGAAAGGGAAAAAATACGGAATGTTTCCTTGTTATATATATATATATATATATTATAACAGAATATGCACAATCTGTGACCCACATCAAGCAAAATACAGCCCCTAAACCATGGAAGGCAGCCCACTGGGGGCTCAATAAATCATGTGAGACTGCAAAAACAGGATTTTTATTGAGTCACAATATATGGCTGATGGGCACCATTCAGCTTGATGGGTTGCAAGTTTTGCAGGCCTGCTCTCACAAACTGAAATTTTACCCTGTTCTGGTTTTTTCCCCCCACAAACAGGCATATTAAATAGTGGCTTTATTTTTGGAATTTGGGTCCTTTGCTTACTTTGCTATTCTGTTACTCCTTCTGGAAGTGGTACATTCTCCCCAATGCTGCCACATCTTCCTTTTCGCCTTCAAATGCTTCTTCATAGGCTTCAGCAGGGTATTCTCAAAACTAGCGTTTTCTGCCCCTTCCGCTACCCTGTTGAGTTACCCAGCCCTTATTACCCACTTTATCAACACTGCCCTGCCCTCTTAGTTATCCCGTTCACCTTACTTTAGATTATGAGCCCATTTTCAGTATAGTACTTCTTCATAAGAATGTAAGAAGAACCATGCTGGATCAGGTCAAGGGTCCATCTAGTCCAGCAATCTAGCTGCCCACAGGAATCCCACAGGCAGGACACGAGTGCAACACACCCTCATGCCCATCTTCTTTAGCTGTTGTTATGCAGCAAATATGAAGACACATGGAAAGGTCTGTAGGTGACATAAAGAGAGTAGCTGATGTCTTCCTTGACCTTCAAGTCTACCCAGCATTTTTTCCTAATCAATAGTTCCTCTGAATATGAGAACATCTTGATAAACTCATTGTTATGTGTCTATGAGGCTATGGCATACAGACTAGATTTGGATAATCCAGGGGTTTATTTATACACTGTTTACCAAAGTACAGTTAATGCAGTAACAGCAGGAGCACATTTTGGGCACAGACTGCCCCATCCTTACCCCATGTTAAAGGAAATGTTTAACAAGATCGTACCAAGTTTATCTAGGCATGAGATCACCATGACCCCATGATCTGTCTCTGAACTGAAATGTAGGGAAAGATTATGGGACTAGGAGTACCGTACATACAGACAGACTCAGAACAACCCAGTCTGAATGTTACATTCTATGTGTGCTTCTATGCTGAGTAGACCACAGTGTGAACCTTAGACTTGCTCTCGCCATCACTGCATTGCCTGCATTCTTGGCAAAATAACAATGAGTAGACCCAGTAAATGCCAACAATGAGTAGACCCAGTAAATGCCAAAGCACACATTACTTTAAAGACATTGCTAGCAGCTATGCCTTATTTTTTATTCTACAGTAATCTGGATTGGGACCCTAGCATGGCGGGAGGGAATACATTTGCTTTAAGAGATCACTGTTTGGAAATGCAGATTGCAGCCCTGCCCCCCCCCCCCCAATTTGGATTGTGTCCATAGTGGAGGAAAGAGTTATAATCCCACCAACCCCCATGTTATGATCCTAATCTGGATTGGAACTCCTGTGATTACTCTAGAAAATAAAGAAGACATAGCTACTAGCTACATCATTAATGTGCTTTGATTCTATATGAAGAACCTTGTGGTTTTGCACTGGAGCAGTAGCAACACTACGTACAAACATGGTAACTCTTGTATGCAGTGATTACACAAGCAGTAGTAATAGACAAACATTGGTAAACATACCTTCCAACATGGATCCTCATTGGCTAGCATTATGAAAGAAGGGCAGAACACAGGTTAGTAGCAGTGAGTTTAGATTCCTAGCTTGGTGGGATTTTAGCTAGTCTGTAATAAAAGAATACTATGTATGAGGGGAAGGTTACATCTAGCAAGGATATTCTATACAAGTGGGCACTACTTGCATTTCCCCCAGTTTTAATTTCTCTTTGTGACATGTGTAGGATTGCTGTAGAAGAAATTAGAGGTTTCAATGATAAAATGAAAGGAAAAAGGATCCAATAACGGGGAAATTTCAAAACAATACAGATATTTGTCCAGATTGTTTGCACGAAGGTTAGTACCACCTCAATAGCTTTCATACTAAGGATGTATCTATGCACACTGAAAACAATGGTAGCAGGAAAAAAAGTAAAGCACAACAAAAATTCTTCATTTATGAGATGCTCTTCATTGCTGGAATGTAAAGCTACAATTTGGTGTTTCATAACAATCCTGGTAGTCCACATGGAGTAGAAACAATTAGAAATGGGATTGAATATGTAGTTTAAGTGATCAGTGTCTTGATTTATGTGTTCATCATCTGCAAAACTGTTTGTTTAGAAGTGCCCAAAGAAATCACAAATATCACAAACCGTTACCCAGAGGACCTTCTCTTCTGCCACTCCCAGATTGTGGAATGACCTGCCGGGAGAGATTCGCCAACTCACCAGTCTTCAGGAATTTAAAAGATCTATGAAGACTGATCTCTTCCGGCAGGCCTACCCAGATGAATTTTAAAGTGCTTTATTGGTGTTTTATTGGTATTTTAATGATGTATTGGTTTTAAGTGTTTTAATCAGTTTTGTATTTTATGTTTGATGCTGTTCTCCGCCTCGATACGTTGGGAGAGGTGGGTAATAAATAGTTGTTATTATTATTATTATTATTATTATTATTATTATTATTCAGAGTCAGGAAAAAGAATGAGGTACAAACTGTACCCTCACAGTGTACTTATTTTAGTGACTGACTGGGGAAAAATGAATTCATCCTATAAACTGACAAGATGAAGAGGGTACAAGACTGTCAATATAGAATTTAGAATTTAGAGTTGTGTATTCTTTAAACAATGGCTGGTTTCAGACAACACGATAACCCACACAAGGATTGAGTATCGGATGAGTGTGGGTCGTTGCTGAACTGTGGATTGTCGTTGAAATGCTGGGTTATCGTCTTGACTGAACCCAGCTGCATCAACAAACCACAAACAACCCATGATGAGAATCCATAGTTTTTTGCTGGGTTGTGAACTGTGGGTTGTTCATGGTTAACAAACCATGGCTGGGTTGAGACAACCCACATTTCAACAACAACCTACACTCAACCCAGAGTGTAGTTTATCCTGTTGTGTGAACCCAGTCATTATGTTGGTCAAGGTGCTCGAGTATACCTTTATTGGAAGACCATAGCACAGTGGTGGAACAGATGCTTTGCACGTGGAAGCACCCAGTTTCAATCCTTAGCATCTCTGGTTAAAAGGACCTCACGTAGTTGGGCTTGGAAATATTTCTACCTGAGACCATGCAAAGCAGCTGACACAATCCTGGGGTAGATGGACCAAAGCAGCAGCTCATACATTTTGATATGTAACCATTGTTTTCAACTACTGAGTTGTGAAATCCAGTCCCGGCATGATATTATAAGCATATTATATGATTCTCAAAACAGAAACCAGTTTCATCAGATTGAATGAAGTTAGGCATCAATTAACTACATTAATAAACATATAGAACCTCAATGCAAGTTTTAACAGTTTTTTTTAAAAAAATTTTAAGGCTGATCTTTTCCCCCTCCTGCCAAAAGATTGTATAATTTCTATTAAAAGCTCAAATATTAAATAAACATTTACACTGTCTAGTACAAAACTCCAAAGATGAGGAAGAATTCCCTATCCAAAAATGTTTTTTTCCTGAACTAGGAATCCTGTGGCACCTTAAAGATTAGCAACTTCTTTGTAGCAAAAGTTTCCATAGGCTAGAATGCACTTCTCAGATACAGTATAACGCAGCCTCATATGTTTCTTATATTTTAGCTCATGAACATTTCTGCCCTGGATTTTTTAATTTTTAAAAAAAAATTTTTTGGAGTTTTTGGTACTTTATCAGCTACATTTCCCTTTTATCCTTCCAATTTTGCTGCTTTCATAAGATTGTACCATTTTTACTAATGTACAGCTAGACCAGTGATGGCGAACCTATGACACGCATGTCAGCACTGACACGCATAGCCATTTCTGATGACACGCGGCCGCTGAGGCGGCCGCATGATACGGTGACCAGATGGCCTGGGTGGCAGCAAGCTAGGAGCAGCGCCGGTAGACCCGGGCCGGTGGCAGTGGCGGTGGAGGAGCCCGGGAAGCGGCCGCCCCCCCCACCCGCGCCGCCTGCCCCGCGCTCCTTACCTGGGCGTCCGCTTCCCTCCAGTGCTAGATTCTACTGAGAAACAGGCTGCGCGGCCTGTCGCTCAGTCTCAGTATCGCGCCGGGTGACCCGGCGCGATACTGAGACTGAGAGACAGGCCACGCAGCCTGTTTCTCAGTAGAATCTAGCATCGGAGGGAAGCAGACGCCCAGGTAAGGAGCGCGCCGTGGGGCGGGCGGCGCGGGGGGGGGCGGCCGCTTCCCGGGCTCCTTCGCCGCCACCGCTGCCGGGTCTACAAGCGCCGCTGGGCTCGTAAGGCCAGCGGCCGCGCGGAAGAGGCAAGGGAGGGCCGATTGGATCCGGCCCTCCCTTGCCTCTTCCGCGCGGCCGCTGGCCTTACGAGCCCAGCGGCATCGGTAGACCCAGCGACGGTGGCGGCGGAGGAGCCCGGGAAGCGGATGCCCAGGTAAGGAGTGCGCCGCGGGGCGAGCGGCGTGGGGGGGGGGGCGGCCGCTTCCCGGGCTCCTTCGCCGCCACCGCCGCCGGGTCTACCGGCGCCGCTGGGCTCGTAAGGCCAGCGGCTGCGCGGAAGAGGCAGGGGAGGGCCGATTGGATCCAGCCCTCCCCTGCCTCTTCCGCGCGGGCAGCGGAGGAAGAACCCGGCGGTAGGTCCAGGCTGGGTTTTTTTTGGGGGGGTGGCTTGGTGGGGGGGTTGTTTTGGGGGGGGGGGGCGGACTGGGATTTTTATTTTTAAAATCTGGTCACCCTAGAGAAGGATGTTTCATCCTCGGCTCCTGCACGGCCAAGTGCAGTAGCCGAGGATGAAACATTTGCTGCTCCTGAGGATGAAACATTTGCGACTAGAATTTTGGAGTTAGAGTCTAATGACTAAGACTCTAGTCGCAAATTAAATAACAATTATACATTTATGTTATTTAAACTATAAATATCGCGAAATAATGTTTTTTCCTCAAAGTGACACACCACCCGAGTTATGCTCAGTTTTTTGGCGAAGTTTGACACACCAAGCTCAAAAAGTTGCCCATCACTGAGCTAGACTCTGATTTAATAAAATGCCTTTATTCACAAGTGTTGAGTACCAACTTACATCTTCACATCAATACTTCGAAGAGCTTACCTCTTGCTGACAAGAACAAGGGATTATTCAAATAATTTGATGCAAGACGTTTCCGCTGTAAAAAGGAAGCAAAGTCCACGTGGTTATACGAATAGCATGAATTATTGACTTTTCTTCCACCAGTCTCCAAATACAACTGTCTTCATAATGATCAGGAGGTAACTAAATATGCATGTGATGTCAGTATAGGCTGGCCATATGGAAAGGAGGACAGGGCTCATGTGACTTCAACAGTTGTAGAGAAAAGGGAATTTCAGCCAGTGTCATTTGTATGCAATTAGTTCCTGGTGAAATTCCCTCTTCATCACAACAGTTAAAGGTGCAGGCACTATACTAGAGTGACCATATACAAAAGAAAGCAGGGCCCTTGCAACTTTAAACAGCTGTGATGAAGAGGAAATTTCACTAGGAACTAGTTGCGTACAAATGACGCCTGCTGAAATTCCCTTTTCTCTACAACTGTTAAAGTTACATGAGCCCTGTCCTCCTTTTCATATGGTCAGCCTATGTTAGTATGTTCATGTTTGTGAGAAAAAAGTAATTGTATATCAAAGGGATAGGGAGGTCCCATATTCAAATAAAAGCAGGATTTTCTGGTGCGGTCATTACATTCTATGGGCAGTGAGGGGGAATCACATAAGACTGAACAGGAGAATGTGAACCAGAAATCCTGTCCCAAACTTGTCAAGGGTAGATCTTCAGGGGGAGAGGCAGTGTCTGAAGAGGCCCAGTGAACCACTGAAGCATTATACAGCCCTCAATGTGCATTGCACTCCATCTATAAGTCACAGACAAGTACTTAGGTTTTTTATCAAACTATGAGGGCCTCTTCTTATGCTTGTAGAGTGGAAGTCACAGCAGCAAGCTCCTTCCTACGTTATACGTTGGTTTAATTCAGGAAGCTCTGAGCCATGTGGAAGAAGCATGTGCTGATGTTCTTCCCACATGGATGTCACTAGTCCCAGAAGCTGGGACGAAATGGGCATGGGGAGCAGACATAGCATGGTGTCCTTCGACTTGACCCAGGAGGGCTTCACAATTTACCCTAGCAGCGTGAAAAAGAGTGATGCCACAGTGGCTCCCACACCGCTAGTGTGATGTAGGGAAGGGCTAGCAACTCGAAACAAACCTCATGTTTTTGCTTCACACATACTAAAGTTCCTACTTCCTTTTTTTCCATACTTCCTTTTTTACATACTGTTAACTGGAATGGGGAGGTGGAGAAAAACTTGCTTCTAAGCAGATCATTTAGCAGAGGGAACAGAAGCTCAGTTTAAATGGCAATTGGATCACTGATGTTAACAGCCAAATAACTCAGTTCCTTGCAATTATATTTATAGGTGATTGATATTTATTATATTATAGCTATTATATTTATTATCTTATGGAATATATATATATATATATATATATATATGCTGTATTTATTACTTAATTGGTTTTTAAACAAAAATAACCCTTCCTGCTGGGGAGCAAGTAAAAAAATGTGCAACTTCAATTTAAGTGACCTGAATCAAAGATCATCCTCTAGATCACTTGTAAGTTAAATAGCATCAAAATGCCTGTAATATCAGAATCTTTCTCAAATTGCTGATTAGCAAATAATTCAAATTAGGTAATTGATCTGAAGTTCTCCATTTTATTTGAACAGCATTTCTCATGGCCAATGGCATTGCCTAAAAGAGCAGAAAGCATTCCACCGTACCAGAGTCGCTGTGGTTGTTTATACTCCCTCCTCCCCTTCTCCTGTTTTAAATTATCCAAAGAGTTATATTTAGAAACAAATTCCATAGTGCTAGCTATGTTAATCTTTTGGAAGTCTTCTGATACCATAAAGACTAACAAATTAATTATGACCTAACTCCTTTTTGTCAGATGCATGAAGAAGTAACTGCAGTGGGTTGATATAAGCTTAGAAATAAATGATGTTATGATGTGAAAATAGGGATTGTTACTAAAGGAAAGGCAAAAGTTTTCTAAAACTTTTTGGCCTTGAATCAAATAGCAGCTTTAGACATAGAACCTATCTACACTACTGCTTTAAAACGGTTTATAACAGTTTTAAACCGGTTAATAACGGTTATTAACTGGTTTTAAACTGTTATAAACCGTTTTAAAGCAGTAGTGTAGATAGGCTCAATGTGTGCTAGTGCATGTTTAAAGTTTCCATATTTAAACTCCATAATAACTCCTTTTCCATATGTTACACCAGAAGCGTGGGAAGGAGAAATGCAAATAATTTGTATGTCCACATCTCCATTTTAGAAAATCTGTATCTGCCCAATTTAAACTTGTGTTATAGTCAGATACCCATTTCACATGCATGAGCAACACCTCCCTAATGATCATATGACTGGTGCATCAGCTGTAACTGAGCTGGGGTTAAACTATGATCTGGAAGAGCAAGGCACATAGCATAGAAACCGAATCACGACACAAATTTGGCGATGTCACTTTAATTCATAATTCCTTGGCTGAGAATATGAACCTTGGCAACATGTAATACTCCCCTTCAACACAATGGCAAGCGTTATATCCTACTGAGTTCATCTCTGGCTCACGAAATATGTCCTCCCTCAAAGTCCCATCCACTTTCCCTGCTCTTTCTTCTCCAGGGACACTGTCACTGGCTCCCCTTCCTCCTCCTCAACAGCTATTGCAATTGGGGGCAAGGAGAGAGGTATCTCTCTCCTATCCCTTCATCCCTGGTGCTCTGACATATTACAAAACCCTGAAACATGGGCAGTATTAGTTTCCTAGGCTTTCTGACTATGTCCCAGATCTCATGGCAACTACAATGTGCCCTGCCAGAATGAAGAGGCATCAGAGATGGGAGGAGATAGAAATCTCCTTCCCCGTTTGTACCTGGATTAGGACCAGTAATTCTGAGTCTCAAACAATAGGGGGAAAGAAACTCTTTTTAGCATTCTCCGTTTTGTTTTTTTTAATTGCTGGTCCCATTTGAATCCATTTTGGAGGAGTTTGCCTTTCACTACACATATAGATTTCCCCATTAAATTTCACTAAATTTCCACTAAATAAATAGGAGATGGCGGGCTAGCTTTAGCCCTTCCCTTTTATCTTCACAACCACTAAACAAGCTTTAGTTGTGTGTAGTAAATGCTACCACCCATATATAACATTAAGATGCTATTAGTTGGGCAACTCATGTCTGCACTATGAATTTAAACCAGTATGAAACTCATTTAACTGTTATGGATCAGGGAAACTCTGAGAATGTGCTCAGAAATCAGACACCAATTTCAAAGTTGCTTTATAATAGAGGTGTGTTCTTATTTTATAGTGGGGATGTACTTTGCATCATATGAAGAATTTCTTAGGTTTTCCTTAACCATGTATGGGCAGAAGCAAAGCTGGTAGCCAAACCAATCAGGCAGCAGGCATACCTCTGTTTCCAAGAGTCCACTGTAGGCTGGATTGGCTGTGCTTCGTCTTTTTCTTTCCTGACGTTTGCTCTGGATTTCTGTAACCAATTTAAAAGGTATTATCTTTGTGTGTATGTGGTCATTTGAAAAGGAAATGTTTAGATGCAACTCATGCAGTCAGATGATTTTTGCAATTTAGGACTAATTCTGCTTAGACTTTATTGTTTAATTTCTAATGTTTGGCTTGATACTTCAACCCTGATTATTTCTGAAGTTCGTTGTCAGAATTCCATGCTGAGTTATTTCTGGAATCTACAATGATCACCGCTGCCCACCATGGCTAAGCCATGGTGCACTGTGGTGTGTGCCAGGCAGATTTTAAATATTCAAGTTGGGGCCATGGCTTGGCATGTAGTCCAAACCTGGGACAGTGGCTAATACGAGGATTGAACAATCCTCTCATAACCCATGGTCTGTCGTTGGGTCATGGTCCCTGGTGTTGGACTACACAATACGACAACCCACAGTTGTGGCTGGAATGTTCAAAATGTCTGCTGGCACACAAGCCACAATGGGCTGTTCGTTTGTCCAAACAGCGTCACTGTGATTGGTGCAAGCTTAGAAAGCTTTTAAAGTATTAGGCAAATTGATAGATGAAGTACTAATAACCATTGAAAGTTAAATTGAACCTCTGTATTAAAGACAGTATATGCTGGTGTTCGGAGCAAGGGAGGGCAGTCACCATCATGCATTGCTTCTGGGTACCTAGACGCTGCTGGCTGGGCAATGTTTGAAACAGATTTCTGGGCTCAGTGGTCCTTGGTCTGATCCAACAAAGCAATATTTATATTGCTAGAATCTCAGCAGCTTACAATCTCATAAAATTTTATTTATTTCCAACAACAACAAATCATGTTAAAAGCCATATCAGTATCTTATTAAAGTCACACACAAAGAAAATATTTACAAAGGTCATGGCTGTTAAATAAATTATATCCTTATTTTGGGTTTGATAATAAGGTCGTAATGAAAAGCTTATCACCCAAGCCTTGTAGTATGATATTTTCCCCATTTAACACACACACACACACCTCCTTATCACAGTTCTGAATCTCAGCTGTTGCAAAAGGAACTGAGGTTTCTTTGTAGCTCAAACCAAAGGGAAAATAAAGGCTATGAATATCAAATCTGAAATTCTATACATATTTGGTTAAAACCCTTATTTAGAAAGAGAAAAAGAAATTCAGATTTCCACCCACCCTGCACTCAATTCCCATCATTAAAGCATAATATTAATATGGGCTATTCTTTGACTAGCTGCTTTGACTAGCTGCTTCACCTATTTCTTTGAAGTATTGTGTAGGAAAACTGTCATGTTTTGAGATGTCAGCATTGGCATATTCCACTTCTAAAGGTGCATAAAGAGTTCCGATACGTCTATAAAGAGTTGGCTATTCCTCCTCCAAAAGCTCCATTTGCTTATATAAAAGGACTTGCAAGTAATGCTAGACTTTTGCAGGACGCACTGAGCTGCAGAAGCCAACATTTGTGGACTTTATAAACAAATTTGCAATTAATTGTACCAAATCCTTACCAGCTGCAAGGTACACTGAAGTACTAAAGATATACCAGACTGCATAATGACCAGCAACTCTGTCTGGCAGGTATGGCAACAGTGACCACTGAAATCTGAGAACAAAAGCACAGGCTTCTCAAGAGCTGGAATTGATGGTATTTGTGAAGCCTCTTCTCCATAGTAAAACTTAGAACTCATTATTTGAGGGCAGAGGAAATTCGTAGAAGTGAATGTGCCAGAGAGCAGAAGTATATGGTGCCTTGGCAAATGTGCAGCAGTGGAGGAGGCATCTGTAAAGGAGAACTAGCAGGAGTGGCATGTGTTGTTCCCTTCCATGCCCTCTAATTCTTCTGTGCAAACACCATACATCCTCAGCGGAGCTTACTTCTGATTTCAAAGCCTGGCCTCGGGAAAAACATTTTTAAAGGGAGGAAAGCAGTTGTAGGGGAGATTCGGTGGGTGGGCAAAAGGTTTCTTCCCTATTCGTTCTCATTTTAGTTATAATTCTTCTCCTTTTTGTTACAATTCTTCTCCTTTGTTACTATTATTATTTCTTGGTGTTGATGATGAAACATCTTAATAAACTACTGATGGGGGGAAAGAAGAATAGAAGTGGATGTTTGCTGATACTTTCAATACAATGATACTTGGCCATTCATGCATTCAGTTATTCCCCAATATAAATAACCCCCACAAATTAAACAGTTGTGTGACTATCATCTGAACTTTGGGCATTATTCAAGTCTCTTGATAAAATTGTGTCTCTTTGCCATTAAATGCTGGTGACTTTAACTTTCTTTAAACTGCTTTTAGATTTTCATTCATGAAGGAATTAAATTATTTTCCAAAATGCAGCTATAGGCCGCTTCTAAAAAAGCCCTCCCTGGATCCCCTGGACCTTATTAACTACAGGCCAGTATCAAATCTTCCATTTTTGGGCAAGGTGATCGAGAGAGCGGTTGCCTTTCAACTCCAGGCAGTCTTGGATGACACTGATTTTCTAGACCCATTTCAAACCGGCTTCAGAGCAGGATACGGAGTTGAGACCGCTTTGGTCGCCTTAGTAGATGATCTACGCCTTAGTATCGACAGGGGGTGTGTGTCCCTGCTGGTAATCCTGGACCTCTCAGCGGCTTTCGATACCATCGACCATGGTATCCTTCTGGAGTGCCTGGGGGAATTGGGAATCGGGGGCACTGTGCTTCAGTGGTTCCGATCCTATCTCTTGGGCAGGCTCCAGATGGTGATGCTTGGGGATAGCTGCTCTTCAAAAAAAGGAGTTGCTATGTGGTGTACCGCAAGGTGCCATCCTTTCCCCAATGCTGTTTAACATTTACATGAAACCGCTGGGAGAAATCATCCGAAGGCATGGGGCGGGGTGCTATCAATATGCTGATGACACCCAAATATATTTCTCTATGCCTTCAACAACATCGTCAGCTAAGGACAGTGTGTCTCCTCTGAACGAATGCTTGGAGGTGGTAATGGGCTGGATGAGGAAAAACAAACTGAAGCTGAATCCAGACAAGACGGAGGTGCTTGCTGTCAAAGGCCCCAACCTGAGTTTGGAGGTGTGTCAACCAGTTCTGGATGGGGTTACACTCCCCCTGAAAGACTGTGTTCGCAGCTTGGGGGTACTCCTGGATCCGTAGCTCCAGATGACAGCTCAGATTGATGCGACGGCCAGGAGTGCCTACTATCAGCTTCGGCTGATACGCCAGCTGCGCCCCTTCCTAGAGTTGGAAGACCTAAAGACGGTAGTGCACGCACTGGTAACTTCGAGGCTTGACTTCTGCAATGCACTGTACATAGGGCTACCTTTGTGCCTAGTCCGGAAACTTCAACTTGTTCAAAATATGGCAGCCAGGTTGGTCACCGGTACACCTAGGGGTGACCACATTACACCAGTTTTAAAATCACTTCACTGGCTGCCGGTCAGTTTCCGGGCGAAGTATAAAGTGTTGGTTATTACCTTTAAAGCCCTACATGGTTTGGGCCCAGGCTACCTACGCGATCGCCTTCTCCCATACAATCCGCCCCGCACTCTTAGGTCCTCTGGGAAGAACATACTCAAGCCAGCCAGAACTAGGCTGGTGAGTGTTACCCAGAGGACCTTCTCTTCTATGGCTCCCAGACTGTGGAATGGTCTGCCGGAGGAGGTTAGACAAACTGACAGTCTTCACGAATTCAAGAGAGTCGTGAAGACTGTTCTTTTCCGGCAGGCCTATCCGGATGAATTTTAAATGTTTTAATGATGTGTTTCTCTTGACTGTAAATAAAGTTCTTCTTCTTCTTCTTCTTCTCTCTTGTTTTAATTTTTTTAACTTTGTCATGCTTGTATGTGTATTGTGTTCCCTGCCTCGATCCGTAGGGAGAGGCGGGTTATAAATAAATTATTATTATTATTATTATTATTATTATTATTATTATTATTATTAAAATACAGCATTTCTGAGGGGGGAAATGAACATCAAAGACAATGGTGGTGGTAGTGGCGAACCCACTGTACATTATTGCTTTTTGAAGGGCTATGTTCTCCTATGTTTTTCATAATGTAGAAAAGTTAAGTGATATTTTAAAAGAAAGGGGTTAAGGCCAAACTAGATGACACAATGAATATAGGATTGTGTTTTATATGTCTGGGGTTTTGTGTTAAATAGTTGCTAGAGTGTGTGTGCAGGAGGAGAATCAGGACTGTTGCATGCTTTTTAAACCCCTTTAATCAATGTAAATTATATTTCCCAATGCCAAGACAAGATCTTCAGCTGAAAGAAAGCACACATGACTCCACCTCATGTGAATCAAACCCCGCTCCCCAACACATTTACTATTAAGGATCTTGGTTTCTGATCTACCTTTGGAATTTTGAAGATTTTATCTTTCCTCAGAACAGAAAATACTTTCGTAGTAATGAAAATATTCTTACCTTCCAAGTATTCAGTCGTAACCAGGCCTAATGCTACCATAAAGGCAATTTTCTAGAGAAGAAAAACAACATTTAGTTCTGTATTCCTTTGATTTCCACTGGTAGAATTCCAGCTGTGCAAAGAACAAAACAAAGTGCTATCCTTAACCAAACAAAACACAGTATTTCCAAAAAAGTTAAGGTGTACAACAAATATTTTAAAAATTATATTTTATACAAATATATACACATACAATTGGTGCAATTTGCTATATACATAAGGATTTCTCTATAATATTATTAAAGCAAATTGCTCCACCAATTTATAAAAAGAGGCAGGCCAGACGCGTTTCGAAGATGTCGGTCTTCCTCAGTGGCCTTTAAATTCTAAAACAAATATACAAACACTAATGAAAAATTACACTAACAGATTACAGGACACACATATGCAGGATACAGAATGTATATATAAACGAGGATAAATAAAAGATATTTTTACCAGGCACCAGCTGCTCATTAGTAGAATTGTTTTTAAGTCTGAACACGGGGGCTGCCTGACCGTATCAAGCAAAGAAATACGAATTTCAACACTCCCCCAGATCAGCGAAAGCCTGCAAGTAATAAATTTAAATATTTATCACTCTACTGGATCTTTCCCAGTCACAAAATAAAAAAACCCTTAGAATATAAGATATTTTTAACTACATACCAACAGCTAGTGCTCTCGAAATACTCCTAACCTCCGTTTTTCAATGCAGCGATCTCATTCATATATTGTAATGAAGGTTTTATATATTCCTGCTGCATGAGCTGATATAAATTGACCTCAGCTGCTAACTATCCTGTATATTGCCCATACTTATAGGTAATTGTCAATCAAATAAGTAGATCCTGTAATCAAGAGTAACCATGATAAGCTGAAAATTGATTGATTGACAATTACCTATAAGTATGGGCAATATACAGGATAGTTAGCAGCTGAGGTCAATTTATATCAGCTCATGCAGCAGGAATATATAAAACCTTCATTACAATATATGAATGAGATTGCTGCATTGAAAAATGGAGGTTAGGAGTATTTCGAGAGCACTAGCTGTTGGTATGTAGTTAAAAATATCTTATATTCTAAGGGTTTTTTACTTTGTGACTGGGAAAGATCCAGTAGAGTGATAAATATTTAAATTTATTACTTGCAGGCTTTCACTGATCTGGGGGAGTGTTGAAATTCATATTTCTTTTCTTGATATGGTCAGGTAGCCCCCGTGTTCAGACTTAAAAACAATTCTACTAATGAGCAGCTGGTGCCCGGTAAAAATATATATTATTTATCCTTGTTTATATATACATTCTGTATCCTGCATATGTGTGTCTTGTAATCTGTTAGTGTAATTTTTCATTAGTGTTTGTATATTTGTTTTAGAATTTAAAGGCCACTGAGGAAGACCGACATCGTCGAAACACGTCTGGCCTGCCTCTTTTTATAAATTGGTGGAGCAATTTGCTTTAATAATATTATAGAGAAATCCTTATGTGTATAGCAAATTGCACCAATTGTATGTGTATATATTTGTATAAAATATATATTTTTAAATATTTGTTGTACACCTTAACTTTTTTGGAAATACAGAATTCCAGCTGTGCCAGAATTCGTTACAAATTCCTCCATTTGAACAAGATTCTAACAACATACACTCCTTAATAACTGAAGACCTTGCTTTAATCCCCCAAGAGAAGAGACACTACAAACATCTGTATTCAGATGCACTTCTCTTCTGTTGGTCAAAACAGAGTCAAATATGCTCAGACAAATTGTGATTTTTGTTGCAAATGTTTAAGTTGCTCTTTTATTGCATTTGTGCATCCTCTTTCTTGTTCCTGTTTCTTCATTTAAAAGCAGAGGGACTGAAACCAATCCTGACGAGTGTTACCCAGAGGACCTTCTCTTCTGCCGCTCCCAGGCTGTGGAATGGCCTGCCGGAGGAGATTCGACAAATTAGCAGTCTTCTGGAATTTAAGAAAGCCGTGAAGACTGTTCTCTTCCGGCAGGCCTATCCAGTTTAATTTTAAGATGTTTTTAATAATGTATTTGTTTTTATCTGTTTTAACGGTTTATCTATTTTATTGTTTTATATTTATATTTGGTGTTGTTCCCCACCTCGATCTAGATGGAGAGGCGGGTTAGAAATTAAATAAATAAATAAATAAAAATATGCATGCTTATTTGGAAGTGAGTGAGTTCACAGAACAAAGGCCTGGTATACACATGCAGCAGAATGAGGGAGTAGAATGGACTGTACCACTTCAGAATGGATGTGAGGGTGCCATTTCTGAATGTCCCCCATTAAAATATTTCAAAGTTAAACCATCACTACCCCGTTGCGTCCAGATACAGTTGCTACTTCCTAGTAGCAATCCACATGAACGCAATGGCTGAAATATGTGCTAGGATGTTCACATCAATTGGAAGCAACAAGTAGGACCAACTAGGAAAGGATTGGACTAAACATCCTCTACAAACATCTAAACTGGCCTCCTCTCTCTTTTGGTGGGATTAGACATCATAAATAGTCACACATCTCTTCCTCCATCTCAATACCTAGCAAGAAAAAAAGAGGTGGCACAGTATCATCATGCCTTGAGTTTTCCTTCTCCCCAAAAGTGGCAGCCAATGAAGTGGAGTGGGGGAGGTGACATCAGTGATCACGGACATCAGTGAGACTATTTACGCATGCAGGATAAAACACTCTGAAAAAGTTTTGAAAACTGTATATGCAGTGTGTCCTGGGCCCCAACAGTTCTCAAACCTGTTATAAACTGTTTTAAACCGTTTTAAACTGTTTTAAAGCAGTAGTGTAGTTAGGCTCAGTGTCAGATGTTAGGGAGAAAGGCATGGGGTTGTCTCTTATAATGTCTAGTTCTGCCCTCGGTATAGCCAACCTCACTGGGCTGCTGTGAAGATAAAAGGCATCCTGGGCTTCTGGAGAGGAAGACTACAATGCAAATGAAATAAGGAATCCTGAGAATTGTAGAACTAATTCTATTCCTTGTGTATGTGAAACAATGATACCTTGTTGGGGAATGTGCTGTATTATCTCTCGCCATGGAAATTGTACTGAAATGTTTTCATTACTTACGTTTCTCTTTTGAAACTACAAATACCAGAAACTATTTCTAGCTTTGGGTTCTTCCAGACAAAGCATTATGGTGCAATTCTTCTGCCTCATTCACAGAATTTTGCTGGGGATCCAGATGGCGTCATCTTCCATCTGTAACCCTCCATTGAGTCCTTTTTCTTAATGGAATGTATTTTCCATTAAGGGGGGGAAAAGGTGGAATAACTGCACAATATAGTTTTACTGGTAGGGCTAGAAGCAAGCTGCCTGGAAGCACCCGTACATCTTTATTTTTTATATAAAAGATTAGGCTACTTGATCTGTTTTTCTGCATTATGTTTTGCACCAAAGGTATCAATAAATGTCTTAAGAAATCAGCAGTACATCTCTCTTTGCATAATTCAATAAGGATTAAAAAAAAAACACCAGACATTTCATGTTGTAATTATATGTCTTAGTTGTCGTTACATGCATTTACACTAATTACGCAGTTAGTTCTAATTACACTAATTGCATAAATGCATGTTAATGAACTAAAGCTTACGCAAAGAACAAAATAAATTAACTCAAAGCCTATGTACTCAATGGCAGGGCTATAATACATACTTGTTCCTTTAGCATACACACAAAAATAAGAGTGTCAGAAGCAGACCCCATGTTTATGCCCTAAGTCTCCACTGTCTGATAACCATATGGTCCTTCCAACAGAACTAACACTCCTGTTAAGTCATCAGTTGTACTCTAATAAGCAGAATGCAACAAAAAATAGTTTAAAAATAACACTGGAATCTTAAAATGTTTTCCCAGTCTGACATAGCATTTTGGAATACCTGGTGGGCAGGGACAGAAACAAACATGGGTTCAGTTCCTTCCCCACAAACTGTTGCCAAGCATCTTGGTCGTTTGTTTTGTTTGTTGGTATTATGTATTCTGTTTTGTGGATTATCCTGTGTTCTAAATGGTCTGTGACTGTATAATAAAGATTGATTGATTTTGGAATACTATTTCATGCAAGGCCAGAAGTCACATACACTTGTGGAGGGAAAATACACCTCATATCTACAGATGAGAAAAATGTAAAGAAAAATAGGAGCGAAATGTTTTGATTAGTTATACTACGAATAAGGGGAATGCTGACTTTTGGAAAGGTGGATGAAGGTGAGCATTATTATGACAAAATGAGACTTAGGCCACCTGTGTTTGTTTAGTCACATAGTGGCATTACACCATTATTGTGTAATTACTATGCAAACCCTCTAGTTTCACACACTGAATGACTTGTCTTTAATGAAAGGCTTGTGTACAACATCAGTAGTTCCAAGATAACAGCTACTTAACTCACTGCATTAGTGGTTTTGTTTACAGAAATAAGAGGAAAAGAAAGCTCCAGACTTATGAATTTTTAAACTTATGATAAGCAGCCACATAATAGAATGTGCCACGGGGCTGACTTTCAAAACGACAGGTGAGTAGAGTTGCATGTCAACTTGATGGGAAATCTTATATAATAGGGTGACCATATGAAAAGGAGGACAGGGCTCCTGTATCTTTAACAGTTGCAAAGGACAGGGAATTTCAGCAGGTGTTGTTTGTATACATACATAACCTGGTGAAATCCCCTCTTCATCATAACAGTTAAAGCTGCAGGAGCCCTGTCTCTTGACCATGTAGAAAAGAGAGCAGGGCTTCTGCAGCTTTAACTTTGTGATGATGAGGTAATTTCACCAGGTTCTGCATATATACAAATGACATCTGCTGAAATTCCCTTTTCTATGAAACTGTTAAAGACACAGGAGCCCTGTCCTCCTTTTCATATGGTCAGCCTATTATATAAGAATGTGGAAGATAAATTTTGGAGATGTGATCAAGCTAGAGCAGATTTCTTACATTTTACTAGTCTCGCTCGAAATCCAACCCAGTCACCTGGTCATTAGAAACAGCAACAATGTTGGGGGCCTAACATCTACCAAGGAATTGCCTTATAAAATCTGGAGAACTGCTGACTATTTGGTAAAATTCGTTGATAAAAATGAAGTTAAGGATTATACAAAGTACAAAGCTTAATACAAAGTAAATACAATTAAATTAACAGTATGTTCTCATAAGAACACTTATATTCGAAAATTAAACATTTACTAATTTGATAAAAAGTGCTCTTTTTCTTATGGCCAAACGCGGTTCGAACAAAACGTCCTCATCAGTGGTCCAAAGTCCAGGTTTGTATATGCAACAAAAATGTTCCAGATAGAGCTGGCTTTTTTTTACCATTCCCAAATAAAGTCAATAGTGTATATAAGCGAGGCGTTTTAGTTAAGCCTCAGTTATAGTATACCATGCAACAAGCCCATGAGAAAATACTGTTAATTTTATTTTATTTACTTTGTATTAAACTTTGTACTTTGTATAATCCTTAAGTTTGTTTTTATCAACAAATATCTGGTTAAGGCTAGCACCTTTTTGTTTGTGTGTATATTATTTAGGGAAATTAACCATATATGGAAGAAAGGCAGGCAATATTCTGAAAAGAAGTTTAAAATCAGGTGTTAAAGTATTCAAGTTTTGAAATTTAATAATTTATAATGTTGTATTTCTGATATAGGATAATTACTATATTTTCATCTTTTTTGGATTTATACAGTTGAAATAACAACAGCAAAACCAAGAGCAACTGTAGTGCATTTGCCAAGAGAGTGCCAATTGTGAATTAGGAAGCCCTTGGTTCAAATCTACTTTGAACTTACTAGGCAATCATTGTTATCTTAGCCTCTCATCTACAATCTACATATAACAATGCTGGCCTACATTACAGGGTTGATATAAGGATTACTAGGCTAAAAAATAAAGTCTTTTGCAATGCCAGAAACTCTATAATGCTAAGCAGTATTTTAATGGCAAAGCAATAGAGTTTACAATCCATAAGAAATACAAAATGAACGAAAAGCAATACAAGACAATAAGCAATAAATAGTTTCTTACTGTCATTACTGCAGTTACTTTTCAATGAAAAAAGAAAAATTCAAGGTGAAGTTGTTGGTTTTGAACAACAAATGCAACACCCCATTTTATGAACAAGCTTTATGTGTAAAGTAGTTTTTTAACTGATAGAGAAGTAAAATGAGTGGGAGTCTGTTCTTCCTAGGCACTGTTCCAAAGATAACTATTAATCTTATTCAACTTGAGTAATAACAATGAGGTACATTTCCTAGTAGACTCTAAAATACTCTTTACTATCTTAGAATACTAGGTCCCATTTTACTGTATGCATTTACATTTTTAAAACAGTATTTCCAAGAAGATCTACAAAAATATTGTTTAAGACTAACTCTTAAAGCTTATTGCTCCAGGAATTGTGTCTTGGCACAGGTTTATTAGCTGTGTAAATTTTAGACTGTGCTTGAAGTGGACACTAAAATTCAGGTTTAAAGAATATTTTGCAGAGAAACTGAAGCAGCATCAATAATAGCTCAACCAGAGTATACTTTGATCAAATTTTAAAAACCATATTTGAGAAGCATGAGCTGTGTTGGCTACATAACCACCTGGCACCTTCCAGTTGTGTTGTACTGCAACCCCCATTGTCCCCAGCAAGCATGGACATATAGCTGACCAATAGCTTCATTCAAAGCATGGGAAGATTATTTTATCGATCAGCACATTCTGTCCCCATCTTTGCATTTGCATGGTCTTTAATGACGAAAATAATTTTAGCATGCACAGGAAATGCAGTTTAAATAACAAACCAAGGTTTCCAGCCTCAAGCAACCTTCCATTATATTATCTATCTGGTGGGTTTGCAAAAATAAGAGAGTATCAATATCTGAGCAGAGTATCATCCTTGCTGGTCGCTTCTCACATTAGCAATTCCCTGTAGAGTAAAAGTAGATGGAAACTGGCACATTTCACTGGTTGCATGCGGCGCTTTTTGAACCCAACTCTCCCTGGTGGTTCCATGTTTATATAACCAAATTAACAGCTGGAGGGGCAAGATCAAAATGACATCCTCATTGCTTCATTAGGACATTGGCGTAACACAGTACAAAATGTAAGCTGGGGCTAAGGCTGGAAATTTGCTCCTGAGAGGAGGAAAGGGAGGCAGGGAAGGATGGAAGGAGTGAGTGAGTGAGTGGCTGGTTTCGCACGACACATTAGGCAACGGAGTGGAGGGGAGCAACCATCAGTTGTGTTGCTTATTGTGTCGTGTGGAGGGTTACACACAACGCACACACAACTGACAGTACGCTATCCTGCCCAATTAAGCAACAGAGAGAAACAACGGGCTTGCACATTGTTTAGCCCGAAGCCTATTGTTTAAAGTGTCATGTGGAGGGAACCCCCCTCTCAGTGCACTATTCCGTTTGGGCATAGAGTTCTGCCAGCCGAAGCAGCCAAAATACCCCGGCTGCTCTGATACAGCCAGCAGAACTTGCGGTGCATGCTGGGGTATGGCTGAAGGACTGAGGGAGGAGGAAGGAGACGCTGCAGCCAAGATAGACGCCGGAACTTTCAGCCGCTCAACGGACGGAGTAGTAACGTGTCATGTGGGGAGCACCGCCTACCTAACGCACAGTCAGTACGCTATTTCCCTCTCAGTTGCCTAATATGTCGTGTGAAACCAGCCAGTGAGTGCACAATCTTATGGCTAGGAGATAGGAAGCATTACATTTTCACTGGCTATAGTTTATGTATATGTTAACTAGCAAGTGTAGCTGGCAAATCTTGTAAATAAAAGTAAAGTAATCAGCACGTTGCTCCCACCCCAAGAAATATATCTTGTGTATACTCAAACTTTGGCAGGATCTACACTACTGCTTTAAAACGGTTTATAGCAGTAGTGACAACTGTTGGGGCCCTGGACACGCTCCATAGACAGTTTTCAAACCATTTTCAAAGTGTCATATTCTGGTGTAGGCCGGGCCTTTGTCTCCCTGCATATATCAAATATGAATCACATTTATAAAAAAAATAAGGTTATTTTATTAACCTCTGGATTTTCCTCCTTTTTCTTTTTGGTAGCAGGAGGTCCCTGAGATGACTCTTCAGGAGGCTTCCTGATCTCCACTTTACTTTCTGTTTGGGTTTGAACTTTAGGCTGAATAATGATGACCTGTAAAAAGAAACACATGAATGAAGATAAGAGGTGCCCACATTGTGAAAATGACTCATCACCACCACCAAACAGCAACAACAACAAGAGCAGCTCGAAGCATCAAGTCAAGGGCAACTCCGTCAACTACTTTCTTGCAAAGAGGCAACATAATCATACAGTAAAGACATTAAGATCTGGTTGTTCTCATGTCAGAATCCCGATACAATCTGATTTGTGACTTCAGTGACATTTCTTAGTATGCCTTAGAATTGGACTATATGTTACCCCTGTAACAGGGATGTTGCCAAAAATGCAGTCTTCAGCTTAATTTTTAATATTCCAATAAGAAATAGTAAAATAAATTCTAAATTCACTTTCTGAATAAACTATGTACTGTCGGCATGGTCCAATACAATACCCATGCCAACAATGCCCATTGCCTGTTTAATTAGAAATGAGTTAAGTAGAGCTGATTCAGGAGCTATTCATTCCCAAGCATTAATAGCACTTTGTGTACTAAATATGAAGAAATAATGGTTTTCTGGCCTATAAATTATTATCATCTATGTCATGAAATACATTTTCTTTTTTGACATTTGGCTTCTTGTAAAAACTCAGTTTCATGAAAATGGGCCTGCACATGCTCGTTACACAACCTGCGTGCATTGCCTCATGGTTTTCTAGTCTCAAGACTCTTCAAAGCCAGAGCAGAACTCTTGCTAATTAAGCTGAATGCCTTCAGTCGGGCTACTGTGAGAACTTCACACACACTCCTTGAAAGCCTGAAGGAATTATTCAGCCAGCTAGTGATTGGCTAAGGAGGCACTCCTCACATTTGTCAAAGGCTCTTGAATATAAAACAAGGGGGGCTAGAGCTTTTTCTGGTCTTCGCTTTTGTCTTCGATCTTTGTTTGGTTTCGTTTGGTTTTGTCTCCATCTTGCTTTTGGCTTATGACATTCAGACCTTATTCAAACAACACACTAAGCCACTGTGGTGAGCATTTTGAGCTAAACATTATATCTTAGCATGTCATGTGAACCATGACTTAGTGTGTCATGTGAACGGCTCCTAACCATGGTGGCTGTATAACTGTGGTTTAAACATGCTCACTAACTATTTGCTGCAAAAGGGTTAGCAGCCTACCCATGGTTTAGTGTGTCATCTGAACAGGGTCTCAGTGTCACAGCTTGGGCCGGTTCTAAGTGAAGACCCTTACTTAGGTATATATGGACAAGTATAATTTTTTTTTGCTATTTTCTGCCTAAACTATTGATTCCAAAGGAAACTCTGATTCTTGTACACCTTTTAATTCCTTCCCCCTCCCTTCCCCTATGTAAATAAACTTAACCTCTTCCTCAAGAGTTGTGTGTGCAGCCTTCCAAGTATGCCTTAGTACTAAATCCAGAGTTTTCTGTTTGGTAAATTGCTACTGTTTAAAGCTTCAGGCCTGTTCTTGAAATAGAGGGTTCCAGTTTAGATTTCTAAGCCCATGGGGTGATCAGATAGGTCTGATCAGACTGAGGTGGATGTAAGGGGTGATGGCAGGCTGCCTTAGTAATTGTTTGGTTCCTGCCTACACTGCAGAGAATTTGGGTGACCCCCCCCCCCATTTTCTCTCTTCTCAATCTACATAAAGGTAGGGTGACCATATGAAAAGGAGGACAGGGCTCCTGTATCTTTAACAGTTGCAAAGGACAGGGAATTTCAGCAGGTGTTGTTTGTATGCATATATAACCTGGTGAAATTCCCTCTTCATTACAACAGTTAAAGCTGCAGGAGCCCTGTCTCTTGACCATGTACAAAAGAGGGCAGGGCTTCTGCAGCTTTAACTTTGTGATGAAGAGGGAATTTCACCAGGTTCTGCTTATATACAAATGACATCTGCTGAAATTCTCTTTTCTATGAAACTGTTAAAGATACAGGAGCCCTGTCCTCCTTTTCATATGGTCAGCCTACATAAAGGCCCTTTCCGCACCATAGGGGTGGAGAGGGCGGGCGGGAAGCGGGAAAACCCAGAAGTAGCCACTTCCAGGTTTGGCACGATGAGGCTGCACCATAATGCGGCGGCCCGGGCTTCTCCTGGGCCACCGCAAGTTGCGCCAGCCATTTTTTTTTAAAAAAAAGTTCCGCAAAGGTGTACACGAACGCTCATGCGCAAAAGGTTCGTTTATTTTTTTAAAAACCCCACATGCGATCACACCCTCTCCCCCTGCAATCCTGGGGATGGCGATTTTGCTGTCCCCCCCCCCCCCGATGGCCTTGGAGCCGCATGGTGCGGCTCCATGGGCATCGGTGCAGCCACGCTTACTCACCGGTAAGCGCGGCTGCGCCCGGGATGGGCGGCCACACCAGCCTCCCATCTCACTGCCCTCCCGGGAGCAGGGAACAAACCGGGATAATAGCGTTCCCTGAACTCCCGGGAATAAGGAGGGCTGGACCCTGCCTGCTTGCGGGATGTTCTGTGCGTCATGCGGACTCTCCGTGAGCAGGCAAGGGCAGCCCCTCGAAAAATGGCTGGTGCGGAAAGGGCCAAAATTGCTAGGAGAGGTAATCTAAAGTTATGGGCAAAGGGTCAACAGATTGGCAAAGGGTCAGCTCATCTAGACCCTAATAGAGGAACAGTTGTGCTTTTGACTATTGCTGCAGCATTACGACCTGGCAATCCTAAAGGACAACAATGGCCAAAAAGCAGTAGGGAGTGATGAATGTCACATATAGATTTGATCTAATTAGCTAATATTTGGCTGCAGAATTCTAGTTTGTCTCTGATGTTTCTATCATAATCTCTTGATTTTTCGATCATCACCTATCCTAAAATATGTCAGTGACAACATAATACACAACATGAGATCCCAACAAAGTGTGTTCCCCGCCTCGATCTGGATGGAGAGGCGGGCTAGAAATGAAATAAATAATAATAATAATAATAATAATAATAATAATAATAATTCCCTCCCACCTGTACATAGATGAATAGCTAGCATTTTCCATGTATTTCCTCCAGAGTTCTCATAGCATCCTGAATTTTTACTAAAGGAAAAGATTCCACAGTTTCCCATTTAGAGTAAATATGTAAATATGCAACTTGTGATAAGAACTGCAATTCAATAATAAAACCTACCTTGCTGTCAGCACTGATGAGGAGTGGCTGCACTTTAATGCTGTCATTAACCACTGAGACAGCAGCACTGGTGTTGATAGGTGTTGCATTATTGGGGGATGTGGAGATGATGGCATAGGCCACACCAGCGCCACTTAGGGGTGATGAGATAGCTGTAGGTTCAGTAATACTTTGTGATTGGCTGTTGGGCGTCTGTACATGGCTAACAGTATTATTGGCTGTGGGAAGGGCAGGAGTGGGGTTTTTGATGCTGACTACAGTTGCCTTTTGGAACGTAGGAGGTTGTTTGGAAGGTTGGTCTCTGCATGGAGAAATAGGGAGGCTGTCAGGAATCAGGGTCTTTGGCCTAACCTGCAAGAAAGAGAAGAATGTGCAGTTCAAAATAAATCTAAAATAACAGCAAAGAAAGCAATACATATGCAGTTCAACACAAAGTGCCATGGCCTTTTTCGGGGGGGGGGGGGAAGAGGAGATAATTCAGAGATATTGGTCTTTTCAGAGAAATTTCCCTCAACTAGATGCAATGGGGGAGATCAGATCAGCCATCAGGATCTCTCATTGTTTTCTTAAAACAACAGCATGGGGGCGGGGTGGGGTGGGTAATTTGATCAGGGCAGTGGCACTGGGGGAGGTGTTTAACTCCTTTGTCCTGCACCATTGCAATTTAAATTCCCCATCCAAACTTGAGCTACTAGCTTCGCAGGGAAAAAGACGGGCACAGATGCTGAAAGCACCAACTGGAGCAAACTTGCTGAAACTAAGCAGATCTGAGTCTGATCAGTGACTGTATGGGAGTCGACTTGGGAATGTTTTGTAGACTGTCTTGAGTTCTACAGGATAGAAATATAATAAATAAATGAATTAATAAAGCATCCCTTCATTGCTGCTTCTTGTGATCAAATCAAATAAGTACCACACACTTTCTTTGGAGTAAAATCAAACAAAAATAAAAAAATCCACAGTGGGAGAAACTGATCATGGATCTACTCCTATGTCACACCTGATTTAGTCTTTCCTTGCAGAGATAAGGCAGCATCCTACCCATCCTGTCCCCAAGAGTTCTGGTCAACAAGTGGCAAACTAACCAACAAGCAATTTGCATTTTTTTAAAAAATGAAGTTATTTCATTAATGAAATCGCTGCAATGTGAACATATTAAATTACCTCTATTTAGGCTTCTTCTGATTAACACTGATTTAAGGTCCGGTTTATAACTTCAGCAGAATCTATGATGATGATGATGATGATGATTTATATACCATCCCATAGCCGAAGCTCTCTGGGCGGTTTACAAAAATTAAAAATATTGAACATTTAAAAAACAATATACAAAATTTAAAACCATAACAGCCTAAAAACAAACTACATATCATTTAAACTGTCCAGGGGGCAGTTAAAAAAGCTCAACATATGCTGTTAAATGCCTGGGAGAAAAGTCTTAACCTGGCACCAAAAAAATTGCAGTATTGGCGCCAGG
Source organism: Anniella stebbinsi (assembly GCA_029215795.1). Classification (NCBI taxonomy): domain Eukaryota; kingdom Metazoa; phylum Chordata; class Lepidosauria; order Squamata; family Anniellidae; genus Anniella; species Anniella stebbinsi. The sequence continues at coordinate 99,169,675 of JARDYH010000003.1, forward strand.
CAAGCCTCATCGGGGAGATCATTCCACAGTTGGGGGGCCACCAGTGAAAAGGCCCTCTCCCTTGTTGCTGTCTTCTGGGCTTCCCTCAGAACAGACACCAAGAGGAGGACCTTGGATGTTGAGCATAGTGTATGGGTAGTTTTGTGTCGGGAGAGGCATTCCGTCAGGTACTGTGGTCCCAAGCCATGTAAGGCTTTATAGGTTACAACCAGCACTTTGAATTGGGCTCAGAAATGTTCAGGCAGCCAATGACTCTGGGCCAGAGTCAGTCTTATATGTTCGAACCTTCTGGTTCCTGATATCAATCTGGCAGCTGCATTTAACTTGGAGGTTACCAGAGCATAGACAACTGAAGCCAGGCCCTGTCCAGAGAGGGTCGTAGCTGGGCCACCAACTGAAGCTGGTAGAAGGCACTCCATGCCACTGAGGCTCCTGAGCCTCAAGTGACAGAACACCCAAGCTACAAACCTGCTCCTTCAGGGGGAATGCAACCCCATCCAGAACAGGTTGAACACCCTCTATCCATCCAGTCAGAAGAACCACATACTAACAGCATCTCAGTGTTGTCTAGATTAAGTTTCAGTTTATTAGCCCTCATCCAGTCCATTGTCGCAGTTGGCACCGACCGGTTCAGCACATCCACAGCCTCACCTGATGAGGATCAGAAGGAGAAATAGAGCTGCGTGTCATCAGCATACTGATGACAACACACTCCAAAACTCCGGATGGCAGCCCCCAACGGTTTCATGTAGATGTTGAACAGCATGGGGGACAAGACTGACCCCTGCGGAACCCCATATTGGAGAATCCACGGGGCCGAGCAATGTTCCCCAAGCACCACCTTCTGGAACTGAGGGGTAATGCTGGTTTTGGACTGTGTCACTTCAAGCCCACATTTGAATACAATCCCACAGAGGGGAAGGGGCAGTGAAAGTCCTCTCTGCCAGTTCAAAATTAGCATACCTTGGAGAGGCTTAGCCTCATGTTCTTGACACCAAGCTCTACAAGCAGGGTTTTTTTCACATGGGGGAGCTTTCAGACATAGGGTCCCATCCCTGCAGCTTGAAGTTAAATGCTTTAGGAACAGCTTTACAATTTCCTTCTGCTGAATGTATAAACTTGCCCTAAGGTTCCCTACTCTGGTATCACATCTCTTAGGTTACACCATTACAGTAAATGCAGTACATAGGTTCAGAACATTAGAGGATGAATAAGCAGAGATCTTTCCACTATATGTGTTATGATTTACAGCTCGTGACAAAGTGCAGATTGCTTTGTAGTTCAGCAAATGGGTTCTAGCTTTCACATTTCCTCTCTTGCTAGCAGCAAACTGCTTTGGAGACAGTAAGAGTTGGGAGTCTTTCATACAAGATGGTTTTCCAGAATAGAGCAAAAATATGGTTTTGTCAAAATTTGAGAAGGTCCCAAGAAGCAGCCTGCATTGTACAAATGAGACATTAAAATGGAAGTGTCCAAAAAATATGTTCAGATGATATGATACATTTCATAGGTGTAATTAATGACATCCTGTCAACATGGTTCGAAGTTAACAATGAAGATTAAACATAAATAACTTAATATGCTGCATGGTTAACTCCACTTCTATTCTTTCTATTCTAGTTACCATATTGCACATGCCACTTTTTACATTCCAATTCTTTAGGAATAAAGCTCTCAGCCCTGCCATTTCCCAATAACCTAGTATTGAAAACAGCTGTCTGAGTCATTACCCCATAGGCTTTAAATTTCAGCAAGCAAAAACAGCTTTAAACTATTGAAGCTTGAAGAAAACAAGATGTATTGCAGCCCAGCACACATACAGCCCACATGCAGGTTGATACATTGAAACACATACATTAATGGCACTGTATAAATAATAATAACTGTTAGCGGAAAAAGTTGAGTACAAAGGTCCAGTACAATTTAAGTGTGACATATCAAGAACGTACAAAACCAACAAATTCTGCTCTCATTGGTAGCCATCGTTGCTTCTGTGAAACATCGTATAAATTAAAAATTTCATTAGTGATAATAAAACAATTCATTCTGCAATAAAACAAATTTATAGCAAAGCATGATCAGTGCTACAATACAGTTTGACTTAGATATTTTTGTTGTAGCATGTTTTAATGCTTAGCATTACATTATACACCGCTAGATAATGTGTGTGTGTATAAAATTTCATACCAGCATTATACAATAAGTGTTCGAATTCTGCATGAAGGCCTAGGCTAAGTCAATACTGGGTCTTTTCTGCCCCCTTGTGATAACTCAGCAGAACTACACAGTCTTTGTATCCCTTGGCCTTAACCTATTCTCAAACATACTTAATGTTAAAGTTAATTCATTTTTACAAATAATAAATAAAACTGCCTTTCTAATTGTGCCCCTGACACAAGTTAAAGAAACAATTAAACAGTTGCCTACCTCCAGAGGCTGAGGGAAATGAACCCCCTACAGAACATAAAACAAGAAGCTGCTCTCCCACAGACTGCTTTAATCCCCACATCCCACATTCTGCAGCACAACATTAAATAAAAGCATTAAAGGATTTGAGTTTGCTTTGGTTTTAAAATAAAACCTCAGAACAAATGCTTCAGCAGATTATGCCACAAAAATGTGTTACACCATGATAAAAGTATCAAGTAGAAGTTAAGTACATGGTACAATCGTTGCATTACTGGAACAAATTAGTGGCATTGATTAGGGGTTATGGCATATGTTCCTTACATACCAGAGGACTTCTAGTTCAGATTGTTTTTGATTTTGTTGTGTATGTCACCCTGAGAGCTTCAGCTGTAGGGCAACTCATAAATTGAATGAATGAAATATTATATACATGCAAAAGGCAGCAGAATTGATAAGTTTCATTTTAAAGTACATAACACTTTCACAGTCAAAGCTTGGCATTCCCTCAAAAAATTGTATTCCCAAGGAGGGTTTAGTTTATAGGGTGACACCTTTTGATTAAATACTACAGGGGTTCCCAACCTTTTTGGACTGATGGGTACATTCGCTAGGGTGACCAGATAAAATCCAGGTCAGGGCTCATGTAACTTTAACAGTTGTAGAGAAAAGAGAATTTCAGCCAGTGTTATTTGTATGCAATTAGTTCCTGGTGAAATTCCCTCTTCATCGCAACAGTTAAAGCTGCAGGGGCCCTGCCTTCTTTTGTATATGGTCACTCTAGTATAGTGCCTGCAACTTTAACTGTTGTGATGAAGAGGGGATTTCACCAGGAACTAATTGCATACAAGTGACACTGGCTGGAATTCCCTTTTCTTTACAACTGTTAAAATTACATGAGCCCTGTCCTGGATTTTATCTGGTCACCCTACCAATTTCCCCTAACTTCTAATTCTATGGCACACTATAGAAGAGGGAATTTCACCAGGAACTAACTGCATGCAAATGACACTGGCTGAAATTCCCTTTTCTCTACAACTGTTAAAGTTACATGAGCCCTGTCCTGCTTTTCATATGGTCAGCCTAGCCAAAATTGAATTGTTTGCAAGCTAAATTAGTTCTAAACTTCCGCAGTGAACCAGGGGTTTTTTTGCTGCCATGCTGCCAAATTTCGGCAATGCAGTGAGAGCAGCACCAGAGAACAGGGAGCTGCACGAGGACAAGAAAAAGAACAGAACAGGAGCAGCTATAATTACCTGGCTTCAGAGAAAGAGCAACCCCAAGGACATCAACGTCAGGTTGCCAAAAGTTAGGAAAATGCTATGAGCACATACTATCCTAGGGCTCCTTAGCCTTTGTTCCAAATTTAAAAATGGAGCAACAGCCTTTGTTCACTCTAGCCAAAAGAAAGGCATTTGGATGGACAATGTTGGGGAGATGGAACAGAGACTAAGCTGTTATTGGGGACTCTGAAGCCACCACAATTTTAATTAGAAACAGATTTAGATGGAAAGCCTTGCCAAGGGGGCCTCTCCCTTAGAGTTTCCAATTAGACTTAGAAATTATACATTCAGCTCAAGACCTTTTTTAGCCACTTCTCAGTGCTCTAAGCTCCTTGCAGGATGAATTCCACCTTTGGACTCAGAACCAATAATTCATGCATAGGTTGCAGCCCCCTTGCAGGCACCAGAATGGTTGGATAGAGCTGGCTGTGCTACATTATGTGAGGAACCTGACTCTGGATTCAATCAGTGTGGCCTGTTAACCGTAGAGTGTGGTTTATTTTTCTCAAATAAGCCACAGTGACTTTGTTGTTGGGTTGTTCAGGGTGGTTAACAAGCCACACTGCATGGTTAACAAGCAACCCTATGGAAAATGTGCTACATTCAGACAACATGATTACCCATGGTTCAACAATTCACATTGGGTGGGTTAGCGTATTGTGTGAACCCAGCCATGTGTTGCTTTACCAGGAGGTAAAGCTTTCTGTCTGGGTACATGAGTCAAATGGATAAACCTGGTGTGAACAAGGCAGGAAAGCAGGGACCCTGTCGTGTGCTTGCCCGTTCCCTCTGGCATTCACACGTGCCAGCAAACTGACATGAGACACTCACATCAGTGAGACTCCTTTTTATTGAGGAAATCTCACGGTAACACGCTTAATGGTAATTTTCTCCAAAACCCAAACACTTAAAGCTGAATGATGGTCAGAAAGCTTTAGGCTCCATTCCTGATACAATCCTTCAGGCAATGACACAGGAAGGGGGATTCTTGAAAGACTTAGCAAACCATCTGAAGGGAGCTTCTCCAGATGCCGCATACAGTGATGACTCAGGGGACATGGCCAAAGCCTAAACAAGATCACGGGGTCAGTGAAACTCTTATGCTCTGTGCCACCAGAGCCTAGCAGGGAAGAAATCCAATAGTCACACACAGCCTGCCGAACGCTGAGCTGACCAGGGAAAGGAAGCATCCAGGCACAAGAACTCCCCTGCACGTACGTTAGCTCTGGGAGAGCTCACTGCCACCTGAGTCGGGCAGAGACTAAGCATGCATCAATCAGACCCAGCCTGCCAAATGCTGAGCTGAGCAGGGTAAGCATGATCACAGGGAAGGTAAAACCTCAGGCACAGGAGTCCAGTCCTTCTAAGGACAGGCAACTCCCTACCACCTGAATCTGGCCACAAACACACAATCCACAGCAAAAGCAAGTTCAGGGCTATGAAAAGCCTCACAGCACTTTTCATGGCACAGTCCTTAGAAATCCAAAGTCCAAATAGCAAGACAGTCCATGTGCAGAGCGCTTTCAATGTCCCAAGACGGAGATGGATCCAACAGGAGGGATTTCAGGCCTTGCGTCAAAAGGTGATTCTTTGCTCTGCCTCTTATACATGGAGGCCTGGCCTATTCAAAGCCACTTGACAGACAGGTCCCATGACCTGTAAAACATCCCCATGTGCCAAGAGGGTGGCACAGCTCAACCCACCCTCAAACCAGTGGGGCCCCCCACCTTATCAAAACGCTCCCAAATTCCCAGGGAACTAGCAGATTCAAGGCTGAGACAGGTAGCGCAGCAAGCAACTCCCATGGGAACTTCTGACAGAGAACTGCTTGCACAGGCATCCCAAAACTGTTGAATACCTACCCAGGACGGACTCTGACCTTGGAAGCATGGAGTAGCTGCCAGAGTAGAGTGGATATTTGTGCTAGGAAGTCATAATAAAGACCAATATTAAAATCAACTGTTCTCAAAGCTGAGACAAACCAGTGTGAGGGATGCTTAAGCAGTAAGAATGAGCATTGCCTGCTTCAACTCCAAAGCAGTTATAGGATTCGAAATAAATGGAACAAAGAGCTCAATGGGCTCAGAGGCTGGAACCAGGATGGGTAAAAACAAGGGGAGCAATAGTTTGGTTTTGACAAATGAGTAGCAAGTGCAGGGAGGTTCCTTCGCTCTTGATTAGCTTTTCATCTAGCTGGCTGTACAGAGTAGTGTAGCACAATATTCAAAGCAAAAGGTGCCATCACGGGTACTCAGGTAGCACTGACTAATCTGGGAGGTAAGAATTCTTCAGGATTTTGAATGGCCCACTCAAAAGTACCTTTGTGGGTCAGTCAGCTGGGTGCAGTTAGGGAGGCATTAACATGTTTTCACCAGACACAAGGAAATTCTTTAATTTAATCAAGAAGGAAGCAAGTCCATTCTATAGCTCCTTTGCCTCTATGGCAATCCCAGCACCTTAACAGCATTCATTGTAAGGTTTCAAGCTGTGCCTTCTGGAACAAAATGGATTCTTGAGCTAAGTTGTGAAGGTAATGCCAATTAATTTCATGGCATACAATATATATGTCAGAAAGCCAGCACATCTGCAGCTCAGCTCTAACACACATCAGAAAATGTTATATATTTAATTAGTAGATTTATTCGTGTCTGAGAATTTACATATCTTGGAGAAAACAAGGGCTCATGATTTACCTCTTGCATTACAGGATGGTTAAATGATAATGTGAACAGCAGCATGTTATGCCAGCATGCAGAACTTGATGAAGACATGCTTAACACCGATGTGAATGAATCGGGACTAAGGATTCATGAATGAATTCAACAAAGGATAAGGCAAACACCTTGGATTCTTTGTTAGTATAGACAGTGGGTTGATATTACTATTATTCATACAGAACCATCAGTGTTTTCAACAACAACGACAACAACAAAAAGCAGAGCTAACAATCCCTGCCAACTCCTGGGTTAAAACAAGCTCTATATGGAACACGAATTAGGTAGCACCTGTATGTCCTGCAGGAGGGCATCACAAGGATCAAGAGAGAGAGCGCGAAGGGAGCAATAAACAGAAATGTGACAAGTGTTTTTGCTACTGGTAAACATAACGCAATTACTGTGGTTTGCTTTTCTGGAGAAAGCAAAATATCATTTCCCTAGTATGTGACAGATGTCAAATCTCTCTCAAGCATCTGTACATTAATGATTTCAAACACGGTGTGTTGCTGCCCAATTTGTTTTGATGTCACAAAAGCTGAAAATATTCAAAAACTCAACAATGTCAATCTTGATGCTCAGTAGGAAAGATCATATCCCAAGCAAAGTTTCCCTAAACATTAGCAATATGGCTACCTAGTTGTGTGTGTGTGTGTGTGTGTGTGTGCGAGAGAGAGAGAGAGAGAGAGAGGGGGGGGGTGAACACACACATGCACACATGCATGTGTGTTTATTTCTACTCAAAACGATGCAGGCATGAATCCCTGTAGACATAACTGATTTTAAATCTCTGGATTGTGGACTATCGCAATGAAGACGTTTTAATGTCTCTTCCTTTACTTATTTCTGTACTGCCCCATAGCTGAAGCTCTCTGGGCAGTTAACACAATGGAGTTTTTTTTAAAAATCACATTTTATGCTATAATAAAGCATAGCATAAAAATCGGAAACAGCTAGAGAATAAACCAAGTAAAATGTACAGCAATGGAAAGATATACATAAAAAAGAAGAAGCATGAACCGAAGGACTAAACGATTAAAAGGTCTGGGGCAATAAAAAGGTCTTCACTTAGGAAGTCCCACATGTAGGCACCAGGAGAGCGTTTTTGAGGAGGGTATTCCACAACCAGGCTACCACCACTGAAAAGGCCCTCTCTGGAGACAGCTACCAATATATTATTTTGTAGTAGGAGAACATGCAAATATCTCTGTTTCATTCTCTCTTCCCCATTCCCCCTTGTTCATGGTAGCTCATGGTAAATCCACACACCCCAATGACTTATGGGAAGCATTATTTCACAACATTTTACATCAGCTACAGCTTTTGGACCAAGCACAAGGGTAGCCCCACATAAAGTGCATTACAGCAATCTAAATGTGTGGTCAAAAATGCATGGACCACAGTGGCCTGGCTATCCCTGACCAGGAAATGGCATAGTTGTATACCAACCAAACTGTGGCCAATTCTACACCAGGCAGTTTGCTTTGGATGGACCCCAGCTGGTCCCTGTGCTCCGATGGTGTGTATTAGGTACTTCTGGAATCGCCCTCCCTTCCTCCCTCCACACCCAGGGGCTATCCCAGACAAAATGCCTGGTGTGGAAAGGACCTGTATTAGGGACTCCTTGCCACAGAAATTACTTGGGCTTCTAATGACAATGATGAATCCTAGAAAACTCTCAAACTACATATTATAGGTCTGCAGACCATGCCCAGAGTTATGCTGCCAATTAAGTATTGTCAACTGTCACGGCTATCTTTAAAGCACAAGACCAGGAGACCTCCAGAGAGTTGAAACCTTTATTTCACACAGAGCACTCTGGGGGAAGTCATCCAAAGACCACAACTCCACCTGAATACAGATCCAGCTTTCACATTTATAAGCAAGGTACACACATGCGTATTTCACTATTACAGGGCAGCTTTTACTCATCTAACGCCTTTTGGTTGGATGCCAAGGCTTGTGGTTACCTGCTTCTCTCTTCCTCTAGCATGCATGTACAGGATAAGGGGAGGGGGAAACCAAAGAGTGGGTACAAAGCTTGTTCCTTGACTAAAGTAGGTCACCAAAATGGGCCATACAAGCAAAAGGAATCAAACGGATACATAAAATAAATTTGCTTATCAAGAGATATACAAGATGGCATCGCTTTGGTTCAGCATTCTTCATCACAACAACCAATTAGATATTGTCAACTGACCCCCCCCCCCCATTTGACTATGATCAAATACTGTCACACAGCCTCCTTTTTTATTGCAGCATGGGATCATTGAACAGCAACCGTAGAAGTGAGGGTCACACATGCCCGTAACCCCTTATTTAGGAACAGACAAGCCCTGTCCACAACTGTTCACAGACCTTCTATCCTCTCTATCCCAATTGAGGCACATGGCTTAGCTTCTCCTACTGCCTGTGTGCAGTAAGTACGGTCTAGGGTACGGTCTAGGAGGACAACATGGTCGGCTCCCAAGGGGGCATGCCCACCAACATGTCTGGCCCCAGGGGGCATGTCCAGCACCAAGGGGGTGTGCCGACCTGACCATAGCCTTGGTCACATATCTGATTTTACATCACACAATTAAGACAAATCTGTTCTACATAACTTCTTAAAATCACTGAAATAAAGAACAACGTATCTGAAATTAACTCCGCTTACTCCTACTTTTGTAGATTTTGCTGTACTTTGAAGCTTTTGTTATACTTTGTGTGATACATTCTCCCCTTCCCTCAAATATCATTTATGACTGTATCTTCACTCTGCCGCAAACTGCTGCTGCTTTTAACAAAGCATGCTGCCAACTGGCTGGCTTTTGTATTTTTTAATTTCAATTTTTTTTAACCTTGTGTATGACTGTTACAAGTTTCTCTACTCTAACATTAGGGTGGGTGTTATGGGCGGCAGACATTACTTTGCCCAGTCACACTTCTCACTTAAATACATTAGCTTCTTAAGGCTTGCATGTTGACACCAGTTCTCACATACAGATTTTGAACTCCTGTCTACTTCCTGCTTTAACACGCCACTCTGAGACCCTCTTTCTAATGCCCTGCGTTGCCTGCCAGCACCATAGGGCTAAATTACAACAGGTGTCTCTGGGTTGTCTGTGCAGCCTCTGTTGTCTCTCTCTCTAAGTCATTGCAGCCAAACCTCAGTCTCAAACAATATCCCCCCCCTCTCTCTGCCAAAGTCTCCTGATGGTCCAGCCGGGCCGCACAATTGTAGCCAGGGGTATTGCTTATTGTTTGGTCATGTCTGGTGACTCTTACTTTAAAACACTCTGCCGCCAACCGCCTCCACCTCCTCTCCTCCTGCACACCTGCTGGACTCTGATGCACTCTTAAAACAAACCAGCTTCTCAGGGCCAAGCTACAGGTGAATCTGGGTTGCCATCAGCCTCTCTCTGCCTTATGCCAGCCAGCCGACATCTCCAGCTTCCAGCCTCAAACAACCCCCCTCTCTCTGCCAAAGTCTCCCAACAGTCCAGCCAGGTTGTGCACTCGTACTCTGTGGCTGGGGGAAGGGTGCCAGCTTATAGCTGGTCACATCTGGTGACTCTTGTTTTTTTAAAAAAAAACTCCGCCACCAGCCACCTCTGTCTGCACCAACACTGGACTATGAGATGCTCTTAAAAGGCTCTGTGTGGCATGCCAGCCTCTCAGGGCTATGCTACAGCCGTCTCTGAGTTGTAACTCTGTCTGAAACTGATGCCAGCCAAAGCCTCCAACCAGCCAACACCTGCACCAACACTTGAGATGCTCTTGAAAGGCTCTGTGTGGCATGCCAGCCTCTCAGGGTTCAGCTACAGCTATCTCTGAGTTGTGTCTTCAGTCTAATTCTGTCTCTAAGTTATGCCAGCCAGCCCAAGCCACAAATCTATCTATTTTTCTCCAACACACACTTTAAACATTCTGCATTGCATAGGCTGACCATATGAAAAGGAGGATAGGGGTCATGTAACTTTTAACAGTTGCAGAGAAAAGGGAATTTCTGCCTGCAATTAGTACCTGGTGAAATCACCTCTTCATCAAAGCAATTAAAGTTGCATGCACTATACTAGAGTGACCAGATACAAAAGAGGGCAGGGCCCCTGCAGCTTTAACTGTTGTAATGAAGATGGAATTTCACCAGGTACGAATTGCATACAAATAACGCTGGCTGAAATCCCCTTTTCTCTACAACTGTTAAAGCTACATAAGCCCTGTCCTCCTTTTCATATGGTCAGCCTAGCATTGCATGCCAGCAGTGCAGACAGAGCCTAGCTCACAAATGAACAAAGTGAAATGGAAGCAATGACATGCCAGGTTCCAACATCCACATCAACAGGACATCCACAAAGATGAGAGCCTCTCTCTCAACTGACAGCTCACTGTTGGTCATGAGAGTTTTTCTCTAAGGATGACCCTTCATTGCCCTTGATGTCGAACTCTGAGAAAAAAGCCTCTGGCCTGTTCTGTTTTGCCCTGTGGGCTGCTTTGACTGACCTCTCCTTTCCTGCATTTTGATCTGTGGATGCCTCACCTCTGCTGAGCTCCAGGTGCCAGACTGCCCACCAAATCTGCAACAGGAAAGGTCCCCTGCTTGCCCAGCACTTCTTAGCAAAAACTTGAAATTCCCTTGATGCCAAGGGCTGAGAATTCTCAAGGTGCAATACCCTAAAGAGGAGGTTTGACAACCTGAGTTTGAAGGATATGGCTCCAGCGCTTTTCCTTTTTTAAAAAAATTAAAATCTCAAACTTTACAAAATTCCTAAAAATCAATGGTTGAACAGATCTGCTTCAAACATGGCAAGGATAAAGCCCTATCTGAGATCTATCATGGTGCCAGGCTTCATTTCTTTATCTTTAAAGATGACAGTTTTTTTAAAAACTGCAGTCGGGTATTTTCATGTAGCCTGCAGATGGGAGTTAATAGACGACGATCAATGTTAGTAGCCTCAAACTTTTTCCACAATCTACCTCTTGATACAAGATCAAATGCTGATTTAAAATCAGACGTAGCTGTGTACTTTTCAACTAGATGTTGTAAAACAAGCCCATGGTTCACAGTAGAACGCTCTCCCCTGAATCCGGCCTGCTCATCATTAATATTTTCCTGCTCCAGCCAATTCCGCAGTTTTTCCAATAGATGACTAGCATACAGCTTACTGATAATATTTAGTAAGCTAATGGGTCTATAATTCGCAGGATCTGATCTTTTCCCTTTTTTGTAGATTGGGATAATGATGGCAAGGCCCCACTCTTCTGGAATACATGCTGAGTGGTCGATACTTGTAAATAATGCTGCCAGCACAGGAGCCCACCAATCTATATTGGATTTGAATACTTCAGGTGGGATATTATCATTCCTGGTGTCTTGCCTGCTTTAAGCTTGGAAATAAGATTCTTAATTTCCAAAGCAGTTGTAGGAAGCCATTCCAGGAAATTACATATATTGGCCCATTTGATCTGATGCCCATTTTGCCCTATTGCATATATGATACTAAAGTGGGATTCCTAGGAGTTCACTGGAATATGATACTCCATACTGACTGAAAAGTTTGGCCACCTCCTAGCAACCATCCTTCAAAAAGTAGTGGCATCCTTTTCCCTGGATGCTTTTATTAAATCCCTCCAAGACACTCTCTGAGCTGGGCTCTTTTTCACCCTGATTAATTTTTTATATCTCCTCTTCAACTCAAACCATTCTGAAGGTATTGTTAATAATTTCTTTTCCCTGAATGCTCTATATTTTTCAACCAGAGCTTGTTTCATGATAATGCATTCCTTGTCAAACCAATGTTTAGACTTACTGAAAGGGGCACATTTTCTAGCCAAGCTCTTTTGTTTGAAGCTACTTTGTAAAGCCAGGCTCAACTCTTGAAATGTTTCAAAAATGGTTTCTATGGAATTCGCTGACAGCAAAATGTTGCGTTGGTGAAGACACCTATCTGAATGCAATAGCTCTTTTACATCATTCTCCAGCTTAGGTGACCATCTAATACGGGAGGCTCGTATTTCAATCTCTCCATTTAACATTGGTTTTTGCTCTGCATGAGTCATTTGAATACCACAATTTAAGAACAGAACCAGAGGTAGATGGTCACTTTCAATACATTTTTCTACAATACACCTGGACACCACTTTTAACAATTCATGGGAGACTATAAAATAATCAATTGTGGATGCCCCTAAACTGGACAGGGAGGTGAATTCACCATTCCTATCACCATCCATACTCCCATTAACAATGGAGTATGGAGTGCGCCTGCGGATGGAAGCGGACGGCCCCAGGGGGGGTAGGGAGTGCGGGGGAGGGGGCTTACCTGCCAGGGCCCCCCCTCACCCACCCGCCGCCATTTTTTCCTCATAGACTTGCATTGCAATGCAAGTCTATGGGGGAAAAAATGGCGGCCGATCCAAAAATTTCCGATTTTTGGATCGGGATCGGACTCGATCCGGTCCGGGGGGCCTCCGATTTTGTCCGAACCGATCCATGACAAAATTGGAGGTCCCGATCCGGGTCCCGATCCGTGCACATCCCTACTAAAAGTAACCACAGTGCATGCGGAAACATGATTATAATATAGATATTCTACTTGTAGTATGTCATCAGTAGTAAACACACCCGGGAGAATCCCATTCAGAATTTTTAAAAGATGTAATTTGCGCTCAGTTTGTGTGAGGTAACAGTTGAGTTTGGGATAGTTAGACAGCACCAGTTTTTGGCAGTTGAGTGCTAAGGACAATTTTTTATTATCTAACCTCCTCTTCTGGGATAGTTTGGGCCGCAAGAGTACATAGTCCCATGGGTCCTGCTGATCGGAAATATCAACCTGCACTGAGGAGTGTAAGGGAGAACATGATGGGAGGGCAACAGCCTCTTCCAGATGAGGGTTAATGTTATCGTGGCTGTTTCCTCTTAATAGAGTTTTCTTCTTACTCAGCTTCGTAGTCTTTGATACCGATTTCTGCTTAGGACTAGTGTCCAATAGCTTAAACAATTTCTCAAAATCCATTTTACTGTATTGTTGAAACTTTGGATTTTTTATATTTTTACACTTCTTCATATTTCTTCCTCTCTTCTTCTTAACTGCTATCTTTAAATCCTTTCTGCTCCCCGATGTTAATTTGTTGTTTTGTGCAAGGACTTTAGTACACACTCTCCCCATACACCCACCTTCGAGTCTTGGGCCTATCTTTATACACGTTTCCACCAGAGTGGTTACACTCTGATAAAAAAGTTTTAATTAGTTCTATGTCTCTCGTTATTATGAAAAGCCAGCCTTTAATTGGCAGACCTTCTGCTTTTATCAGTTCCTTCTGTGAGAGCAATTCATTCTTATTAGCTTCCTCCTCTAGATTGGCTGATTTCTCTTTACCATTCAGTTCATCAGTTTATCATCAGTTCATTTAACTGCTTTGACAAAGTGTTCACAAAAGGCTGTGAATGCCAAAGCTAGTTCCAGAGCAAGATTATTGGAAGATGGATCCATATTGCCAATCTTGAGGTCTCCCTTTGTGCCAAATGACCAATCTAAAATTGAATTCAGGTACTGGGAAGTTTCTTCTCTTGTCTCTTTGTATTTATTCTCCATCCTTCTGGGAATGTAAAACTGTGTAATTTTCGTTTGTTTACCTTGTCTACGTGTAGTTAACTCAAGAGTAGGTACCATCCCCAAGCTTCTATAGTCACTTCTGGTAAGAATCATATTCCTGTTTTATCACACTAGTAACAACCAAGTTCAATAGATTGCAAGTTTCCAACACAGTGGAAAAAGGAGAGTTACTCACATCCTTATATTCCCGAGTCGTAGTCCATGCTTAGTCAACCACCTGTTGAGGCTAACAACGCTAATTTAGCTGGTATGCTCTGTTGTGTTGTCCGGAATGAGGGTAAAAAGATAAAAAGATAAAAGTAGCAGACTAGAAAAGTTAATAGAGTTATTAAGTTAATGTTTTATGTGGTAAAAAAGGAAAAAAGAGGAACAGAAGCACACTTTGCCGATTAAAACTGGGAGTGAGCTGTAGATAAAGTTCTTTGTTCCAGTGCTGTTTGTTTTAGCATTACTTAAAACAACTTTAAAACACACAAAACATGATAAAACAAGGTTTAAAACATTGTAAAGCTATTTGACTGGAAGTGAGGCCTTGGAGCGCAAAGCCAAACCACACAGCTGCCGGAAGCTCTCTCTCCTCGAAGGCTTTCTCCCCCATGCTATGTAATGCTTTTAGAAAAGACTGGACTGGAGTTACCTAGAAAACAGGGAGGTTTTTTCCCTAGGAAGCATTTGACTCTCTTTTCGTAACATTAATAAATCAATGATTTAAACACTTGACTGGTCAAATTGTTCAAAAAAACTTTTTGTCTCATCAGATACCAAAACTAGATTGGCACAAGACAGTCTTTCTTCTTTTTTTATCACCTGAAAATGAATGGACATTGATGGAAACTGTATGCTTGCTAGAAGGGCAGCTGCAGCTGCGGGTGCTTTGTCCCAAGTAGGCTGATGGTTGGAGCACAGCTTTCTCTCTTTTTTTTCTGATCATTTCCTATGTGAAGTGAAGAATTATCCTGCTTGTGATATCAGTATCTGGCTTCAGTATTTCCTTTTTGCTCGTTGCTAATAGCTTTCCATTTCTTAACATGGATTCCAAAATCATGTATCATCCCTACATAGCATTTAAGCACTTTCTAAGACTTCAGGAATACCTTCTACCTTACTTGTTGCTACAGAAATCAACGTTGCTGAGATTTTAAGAAAAATCCATTTAATTACTTGCTACATATGGCTTCAATGGAGTAATGTGGCACTCCATTGTCCCACATGACTCTTGTGTGAGGAATTTGTCAAGAGACAAATTTGTCAAGAGACAAATTCCTCACACAAGACTACATCTTCACAAACACTTTTGCCTTTGTTACTTACTAGCTTGCACATTTTTCTCCCAAGTTGTGCTGCGTGCAATACTTCACTTCAGATCGTTAATCATATAAAGGTTAATTATATAAAGGTTATTGTATTGGGTTAGAGTTGCTCTCATTTCAACATATCTGATGCTAGTTGATGGGATGGGCAAGTAAGAGTTCAAACATATACAAGTTCTGCTACAACAGAAAATACACTAGGGTTCTAAGTCCACAGTGTAATTACCTCTGAACAAAACTTACTAGCTTGTGTTAGTCATTTGTGGCCTACAAAAAATCCCCCCACTAAATCCTATTGTCAAATTTCTCTCATTTGTCACCTGGAAGAGATTTTTACTCACCACAAGTGATCAGGCACCTGGCTATTTAAAAGCCTTGCACATACAACCCTAGTGTAGATGTGCGGATGGATGCTCTGAGAACAGCCATCACCATCCGATGCAAATCTCAAACAGTAAGCAAATATTTTCTGCATAATTAGATATTTATCTCTATTTTCCTACCTCAAAACACCAATTTGTTATGTTAGGGTACTCAGATATTTACCACAATGACTATTCATCTCCCAAACCTTAGGATATATTTATTGATTTATTGATAATACAATGCTTATCCTGTCAAAATCAACCTATTGTGAATTCTTCTAGTGAATAACATTTAAATGTCATTTATTATCATTGTAGTCTACACATTAAAGCAAAACAGCAAATTTATACAACCAGACAAGAATAAAAAAGCCAGGTAATACCAACATTACTGCCATTATCAGCACCTGATGATATAAAAGCTCTTTTAAAAATAACTATTTTCATCAACTATCTTAAGAATTGCCTAGGTGAAATTTTCTAAGCAAGGAGGACCACAGTGAGAGTACCATAGTTAATAAGGCCTTCTTATTGCTACATGACATGCCCCAGATGGGAGATGGTCTTAACCTCCAGGGAGGTATATATGGAGGAAGTCATTATGTGAAAAGGCTATGGTATTAATGATTAAAACCACCACCTTGAACTGAGTCCACAAAATAGGAAAATACTTACCCCATTTTTTAAAAAGGTAACGTGTTGGAACATAAATTCCCAGAGAGCCCTTTTCAATTTGAAACAAATTGCACTGCTAAGAAGAAAATGGACTCAATTCTTTAGAATGCAAGTGCAAGACTTTTAACTGAAGCAACAGCACCTTCTACAGTTTGCATGGCTCTTGGA
Source organism: Anniella stebbinsi (assembly GCA_029215795.1). Lineage (NCBI taxonomy): Eukaryota > Metazoa > Chordata > Lepidosauria > Squamata > Anniellidae > Anniella > Anniella stebbinsi. The sequence continues at coordinate 99,186,191 of JARDYH010000003.1, forward strand.
TGTTATGACTACAGACTCATTAGCACAATATTCCACATCCTGTGAAACGGAACTGCTCATTATCATGCAAACCGACCCTACAATCCAAAACTATTTGTTACAGAAGATCTAACATGCTCCTCTAAAGGTTGAACTCTAATTATAATGAGTATTTTCTTTTAAGGATTCTTACTTTTGCTAACTTAGGCACTATTTCACTTATGATGGTAAAACTGGGAGGGACCATGACTTTGTAAGCAGAATGTCTGCAGTATTGTTCATATTGCTTCAAAAGAAATACTGGTCAGTGAGGTTTTATAAATGGAATTTCACCAATGTAGGGTGAATACATGGTGGGGCCTTAACTCAATGGTAGAGCATAAGTTTTGCATGCAGATGATCCCAGGTTCAATCCTCAGCTTCTCCAGGTACAGCTGGAAAAAATCCTGCCTGCAATACTGTACTGTGCAGTGTACACAATACTGAGCTATGGTCTGGTTCAGTATAAGGTAGTTTCCTATTTTCCTCTGATGACAAAGCACCACCAAAGTTCCAGGATTGTGCTTGAGAAATTACAGATTCTTCTCCAGTACTTTAATAGGAACAACCTATGGGAGAAAACTTAAATATCTCACTGGAGCTTCATACTCCATAGACAGATAGATGGAAACTTGAGAAGCAGGAAACATCACAGCACTGCAGATTACATTTTATAGGTTTTTTTTAAATGAAGGGCATATATTATGTTCTGTAGAGCTGTGAGGTCTCACATCGGGGAATATCTCAAACCAGAAGACACAATGGAAAACAGGGGTGGACAATATGCAGCCCATGGACCACAGGAAACTCCTACTGCCCCCATTCCTCTACCCCCAACTGCCTCCCAAAATTGGAAAAAATAATATATATATATATATATATATATATATTTAAATCCATAAAAAACCTGACCCTTTTAGTGCTCCAAAGCTACTACAGATGCCATTTTCCCCCAAAACCATGGGGTGTGTGGGTGTGGCCTTCAGGGAGGGAGGGTCGGGAAGGTGAAAATGGCCCCTGGATTTCCAGCAGTTGCCCTTGCTTGATGTAAAATAAAAGCCTCTGATAGCTCTTCTACATTGTCCCTCTGCATATCAGTCTTATCAAGAAGCATCACTACCTGAAGTATTTAATGTTCAGGAGCACCTATTCCTTTCCCTGTAGATCATGGACTGTATTCAGTGGTGTAAATCAACTGATGGAAGCAGTTCTGTCAATAGAACCAAAAGGAGGGTGATTCCCCACCCCCACAGCCCTTCCTGCTCCCTCAAACCTGCTCTAGAGGATTGGGAAAAATTCGAGTGAAGGCAGAGATAGATGACCCATGTGGCAGCCTTCCAAACGTCATCTACAAATCAGTATCAAAGGCCACCACCACAGCCAACGTGGTTTCTTCTGAAACTCATGGTAAGCAAATATGATGAGGATATTTCTTGTCCTCAATTGAGTGATGAAAGGCAATGAACAAAGAATATGAGTGCTTGAATTCCCATGTTGCCCCATTCTGGAAAATGAGACTCACAGGCTCTGCGTCAACGCTGCTTACAGAAAGCCTCTTAATCTAAAAAGCTACACACAGCAACAGGCTGCATAACTGACAAAAAGGGCTCATCTACACCTAAGAGTGTAGAGGGAGGGAGGGAGGGAGGGAGGAAGATCGTGGACTTACCTGCTTCCACGATCCTCCCCCAGTGTCTAGATAGCTGCGCGACATCCCGGAAGGGAAGAGGGACATCACAGCTGCCATTTTATTTTTAAAGAAGAGGAGCTGTGCATGGTGGAAAAGGTAAGAACCCCCCCCCCCGCCAAACCCTGCACCCACCCCTCCTTGCAATCCTGGGGATGGTGAAATTGCTGCCCCCACCCATGGGGCTCCTTACCTGTTTCAGGACCCAGGAGCATTCACCACACCAGGCGCGTTCCTCGGAATGGGCCCGGGACTGTGGAAACCAGGATATCCCCGGTTTCCATTATCCCAGGGTCGTTCCTAGGTCGTCCCCAGTTGATCCCGGGATTCCCTGTACATCATATGGATGCATAGGGACGACCTAGAGACGAGCCCGGGATAAACAGCTGGTGTAGACATGACCAAGAGACCAGAGCCAGCAACTAAACCAGGTCTTAACTCTGACGCCATAGTTTCTCAGGCCACACTATTACAGGACCAAACTATGTCAATCATAACATCAAACATTGGTTCACCTGCTCATCTCAAAAACCAGTGGAAGAACATTTCAGCTTCGTAGGACACACTGTTACTGATCTTAAGGCGGCCATTCTTGAATAAAAAAAACTTCAAGGGGAAAATGCAAGATGAAACTGCTGAATTATGATTAATCAAGAAGTTCAATTCTATCAACTTATTAGTGCCAAGTCGTTCATGTTATCAAGACTGCTTTGTGAATAGTCACAGTTAACTTTGACATAATTGTCACTATTGGTGCTTTTTTGCCCTATGACCTCACTGCTTCCAAATTCTTTTCCCCTCCAACCCAAACCATGTGTATATATATTGGCCAACTTAGGATATACCGGCCAACTTAGGCCAACTTAGGATATTCAGGGCATTGCTGCAAGATGAAGGAGCATTCATGTAACAGCAGGAAGTGCTCAGCTTGAAAAGAACTAAAAGTTTTGACATAAAAGAAACCCTTTAAAACAAATATACCAACATTTGTATAGATAGAGAGGGTGGGAATTATCATCTCCAGTGATGTTACAGGTACTATGCCAAAGGTGAATGTGATGGTCACACGACCATCTTATTTACAGGATCTTAGCAGCAAAAGGAAGGAGCTGGACCATGATAACTGTACAAGCCCTTGCAAGATTAACTCCATGGTGCTTATTGAACCATATTGACTGGTGACATCTAAACAAATAGTTCATAGTCTGGACATCAACACACAAAACCAGTTAATAAAAACAAATTAAATCAGTATTTTTACCTGAGGTAGCACTGCTGGTCTTTGTCCTGCCAACCTCTGCAAGGAGCTGACCTGAGGAACTTTAATTGGCACTGCAGTAATGGTTCCCAATGCCTGCCAGAAAAATAATAATCCAGGATTTGAAATGATGTCACCTTATAGAAATCTTTCTAGATCAAACCCTTCCCAACCGCCCTCCCGCTATCTCTCAGGCCAACTCCTCTATACCCATTATTCAGTGCATTGTACTTGATAGAATCTGTGGATTCAAATTCTCACTCCAATATACAATTCACTTGGCAGGTTTGTGCCCGTCAGTTGCTCAAAGGCTAGCCTACCTCACAAAGTTTTTGGGAAGATAAAATTGATTAAATTCCATGTATGCCACCCTGAGCTCCCTGGAAAAAGGACAGGATACAGATGAATACACTTGCTGAAAAATGTATGGTTTTATTAAGTACGCTTGCTTTAAAAGATTCCTTCAGACAGAGAATGTGGTTTAAAAACACAGCTAACAGTGTGTATGGCATGAAACCAACATTTTTAGTTGGTGCTTGTGGCATGTAGCATAATAGACTTGTGTTATGGATTTGTCACATGTGATAGTGTAGTTGCAATGCCCAACGCAGAAGTGATATTCACACAGAAAACTTATTGTGTGCTTCAGCCCTATATGAGACACACCATTTCTTTCCTCAGTTTTATATCTGATCAGAATGAACAACAAAATAATTAAGATCAAGGTTAACAAAAAGCTGGAAACTACACTTTCTATTCTTCAGTTGCTGTCCATTCCCAACACCACATTGCACATCTGACAAAAGATAGCTCCCAGCTCCGAAAGCTGTTTTATCATCAGTCACAGCCATGTGTTTGTTCTATAACACAGAAAAAAAGGTTTTTAAGAAAGCTACACAAACCCACCAATAATAAAAATGGGAATTGTAGGGAATGACAGCACTGCAGCCAGACAGCTTCTTTGTCCTACTAAGTCCATTTCTCTTGGTATCTGTGGACTAGGAGTTCTGGCTGTGTTTTCCAATGAAGCTATCATTAGTCCTGTCACCTACGCTCTCAGAAAATGCTGTCGATTTATTTCCCTGAAGAAGTTCAGAGTACTGCAGCTGCCTCTCAGGAGAATGAAAACAAATTATGGGATTCTTCAGTTATGAAATTTTTAGTACCGAACGATACATGCTTAATGTTCACTAGCCTTTTACTATTAAAGCTCTGTTGTTTTAATATTTAAGAGGGGGATGCAAGCTCAGGTCATTGTTGTTTTTAAAAGACACACTGTAGGGGTACAAAATCCCTGATTTCTTTATTTCTATCGTAATTTGCTTGCATCTGGCTATATAGTCTCTGTATTATTCTATGTAAGACCAGTTGGTAACAGAAAGCTGCCCAGAGTCATATTTGTGAACTATTCTGTGGTTTTGTTTTGTTGTAGTTTGTTTACTTTACTCATCAGTTTTAGATTTGACCTTATGTACTAATATTAGCAAAAATGAACTTTAAAAAGTCATTCGGGACAATACACCAACAGGGCAAATAGAACAGTAAACTAAGTCACCCAAAACAAGAAGGAGGAATAGATCCCTGGTTACTTATTTAGGGCACAATCCAGCCAAAGATACACATTTTCAAATCCCATTGATTTCAATGGGAGCGAGTTAAGCATGTGTATAACTCTTTCCTGCTGATATAAATAGAACTTATAAGAGCATGATCCAGCCAATTCTCATTAAAAAAAAATCAATTATATTCTGCATTTTGGCAAACTAGGGTCCTCAGAGCAGCTAACTTCATCATAAACCATTTTCATATATTCTTATTCCAATACAGTTCTGAGTGTCATCATTCCGGCAGACAAAATAGCACCACCATGGTGCTTCTCAACAAGGCTTTTATTGTGCTACTGCCTTGCCTTACTCAAGGAATTTTACGGGCGGGGGAGGGGGGTGCGACAAGACGATGTGTTCCACTCGAAGCCCTCCTGTGTTTTCCTACTCCTTCTTCTACTTTTTTTTCTTACCACCAAAGCAACACACACCAAAGTTAAAAGAAGAAAAGATGGGACAATTGCACAATGCCTTCTGACTGTTAGCATCAGGGCTCCTCCATCTAGGACAGGGGTGGGCAACAATTGCCCCTCATATCTCCCAGAGAAAATAAAACACTCAACTGCATGCCAAATCCTTGTGCTCCAATGACTTTTAAATGTTCAATCATTTTTTAAAAAAACACCACATGTAGTAAGACCAAATTTAGAGCAAGAATTCCTGTCTTACAGGCTCAGCTAATGCATGCATACCAGGGATACATTGCAACATTTTGTTGCAGGGTCTTGGTTGTAAAATATACCTTGAATACATAAAGCACGGACGCGCGCGTGCACACACATACACACACACACACAGAATGAAATGGAGGGCATCTGTCACTAAGCCTAAGTGTGTTGTGAACCGACCAGAGAGTTTTGGCTGTTGGGCAGTATAGAAATGTAAAAAATAAATAAATAAATAAATAAGAAAGAAAGAAAGAAAGAAAGAAAGAAAGAAATGCAGTTGGGAAGTTTGGATTATTTTGCTGAACGCTCTTCATACATTCATCAAAATAACCCAATTCCTGATTTGTGTCCCGTGTGGCTGCATTTCCAACAGCAGCAAGCTCCAGCCCTTCTCACAACCCCTTTTTTCCTCACTTACTAGGGCACAGCAGCAATGAGGAGCGTTCACAGGAAGTTGTGTAGTACAGCCTTCTACATGAGACTACTTTATTAACCTTCATTAGGTGAAAGCATCTAGAGGTGATGAGGGCTGAGAGGGCTCCAGAACTTCACCCTGGTAGAAAGGCCTCGCCATTTGACATTGCCCAGGATCTCTAGGAACCATATGAAATTCCCAGTGACCCTTCCTATTGCCACACATGCACAGGGTTATCTGGATTCAAAGAAACAACATTTTTCATGGCTCTCATTCACCCTGGATCCCATTGAGATTCTCCATCCTCAGACCTTCTAATAAAGGTAATTTGTCACCCTATAAAGGCAAGTTTGGGAAAGTGAAGGGAATGATGTGGATGCAGACCAAAAATGACCCATTTAGGATTAGAGGTCCGGGTCCAATCCTACGTGTGTCTGAGATTGAAAACAATGAAACTTAGTGCCTGCCCCTCCATGTTCAAATTCCATCATGAATGCAGGTAAAATTGTAAAAGAGTGGTTAGAACTTGAAATGGCTTCCAACTTTCAAAATTTGGTGGAAGATTGATTTATTTATTACATTTATATCCCATCTTTTTTTCCTTCTTAAGGAACCCAAGACAGTGTACATAATCCTCCTCTCCATTTTATCCTCACAACAACAACCCTATGAGGTAGGTTAGGCTGAGAGTCTATGACTGGTCCAAAGTCACCCAGTCTAGGAACTAGAACCCGGATGTCTCGACTCCCAGTCCAACACTCTAGCCACTACACCACACTGGAAGATAATAGTCTTTACTGGTTTTCTAAAAATCTCACTGGAGAGGACTCGGCATACTTATTGCAGGAGGGATTTCCATAAAAAAGTTCAACTACAGTATCAACAGATTTCCGTTCAGATGGCAGCTGCAGTCCAGTTACGGATTTAACTAAGGGAAGAAGGAGACATTAGTGAAAAATGGGCACTTCCTAAGCTGGGGAAGTCTGGTTTGGGATTTGTCTTTAAGGTTAAAATAAGCACCTTAAATGTTTTCTGGAACACAATTGGTCACCCAAGTGGAGCTTTTGTAATATAAGTGCTACCTAAGGCTAGTAGCAGAGAAAAGCTAAACCCTGGACCAGCAGGGTTTAGTTTGTGTGCTGGGATTTAATGTTTCCAATTTCTTTCAAAATAAATTATTTGTCAGCACTAAATAAATTATTAACATGAAGAACAGGGAGTGCATTACTTTCCAAAAAGAATTTCAAAACACTTTGCTGCAACATGTTACCTTAACTCGCTCTGTTTTATTGAGGAAACAATGAAGGCTCAACACACAGGTTAAAAGAGCAAGAGAGTTGAGATGGAAGGGCAAATATCCTAATTCACTACCCACATAGTATTTCGGTACTGAACACTAAAAACTAACCTTCTGGGATGAGATACTACCATTTTTATACTGCAGCATTCTGAAAAACATGCATAATTATACTGGAGCTGAATGCTTTCATTTAGGCTGCCTTTTCTTGCAGAAATTCTAAGCATTTTTTCAACTTTTTGCTACAGAATAAGGAAGGAGAGAGGCTCATGAAATATTCGGGAGGAATAGGTGTGTTAAGGAGAACAGCCTGGAAGAAGCATTATAAAATTGTAAGGCCTGAACTACTCTTATACTGGCTTTTGCAGTATGCAAGTGACAACACATGGAAATGTGGCTGATGTGCATGTTTGTTTTAAAGCAACTTCAGGGGCTCTGGGAGCCAATTAAACCATCCTGGGGTAGCACCTTACCACCCCCACCCCGCCCATCTCAGCAACTTGGATCATGATTCCTGAGAGGAAGGCAAGGTTAAAGCCTCTTCCCAGCAATCATGATCCAAGTCACTGGGAGTTGGGATGGGGAAGGAAACTGATACAACTACTTCCTAAAGAAAGATCTTTATGTGGGAGTGGAATGCCATCAGAGATAAGGCACAGCTGGCCTCACTATACAGGGAATTCCAGAATCCAGGCACAGGCAAAGAGAAGGCCTTCCCTGTGGTCCAAACATATGCACATGTAAGAGACCCTCCACCGATGATCCCAGTAAAGCTCACATGGGAGAAGTTGGGAGCTTCTACCACTGAGTAATCCAATACTCTCAATAAAACCTGGTTTACTTGTTTTTCAAAGTGGAACAGCATGCTTAAAAAGAACTCAGTCCTATATCCCCATGTGACTTAATGGGGGAAAAGCTCTCTGGAAGCCATGGTACTTGCTCCTAAATGTTCAGAGTGGCTAAATCCACCAGTCTGCACAATGTCTTGTTTTAATTGGATTTTACTGTTTTAAAATTTTGTATTAGTTTTAATATATTAATAGTTTGCTTTGCTTTTAGAATTGTATTTTTATTCTATTTTATATGTATGATTTTATCTGTACACCACCCTGAGTTCCTTGTGATATAGGGCGGGATATAACTGTTTTAATAAATAAAATAAATGAATTTGGAGTACACACACACACTCCTTGCAGGGTGAAGAGATGTGAAGACCATACTTCTCCCTTTCCTATCAGATGATACTGTGAAGCACACCTCTAGATCCACTAAGCCAAATGTACATAACAACACTTTTCCAGTCCCAGGTAGGCAGCAGAAACACTTAAGCTTACTGAATACTATTGGGCTGCCTTACATGCTGGCAGGGCTGCATTTCGGTTTGCAGGGCACAAGTTGCTCAGGTCTGTCATAATGCAATAAAAGGAAAGCCACTATACTGTCCAGCCAAAGCTAAGCGGCAGCAGCATAATGTCTAGAGGAGATTAACCTGCAGCACAAGTCTAGCACAGTTAGCAGATTTCAAGGAAAGCAGGACAGGACCTGGAACAGCTCCTAGTGCAAATTCCATAAAGGAATTAAGTTCCTTCAACCGATTTCTGAACTGTACATAGCATCTAAATAGAGAAAAGCCCTGCCTGTGGCTGAAAGTTATCAAGAATGTGAAGGGTAGAACTCTAGCTTGGAAACTAGCACTCTGATGTTGCTGAGTACTCTCTTGCTGTGCCCACCCCGACAGTGTTCCGTACAGGAAAACTTATATGGAATGACGAGTCTTGGGCCATTGGAGATTTGATGGAGCTGTATTTTAGTTCCTCATTTGGAATGTCTGAACAACCCAGCCTCAGAGTAACTGCCTGGTATCAGATCATCTTCCTGTGGGTGGTCTGCACAGTGTCTTTCTATAGAGTGCCCTGAGAGGCGGTCCTGCTGACCCGTTTCCATAGAGATCCTTCTCCAGGTATTTGGAGTCTGGAACATGACACCAACACATACATAGGCATTCTTTAGTTGACTGAACATCTGACAATATCTGAAAGTGATCAAATAGGAGGTTTCCCAACCTCATAGAGGAGAAAAGACTGGATCACGTTGTCTTGCTGTCAGTGACAAATATGTACATTTTCATTTTCTCACTTCACATCATCTCACCCCACAACCTGAATGGTACAAGTATTTCCCACATCTCAACTATATCACTTTTTGTCATTCCCTGCTGCCATCCTGCCTCTGTCTTCCATTTTGGAGAATAGGCATTTTTTCTTTTCTCCCCATCTGTCAAAAGAGCAAACTGGTGCACATTCTTATGAACCCTTTAATTAACAAGCTGAAAAGACATTTTTCAGGCAATGCCTGACCTTTAAGCACTTTGTATGAATTTATTGATACCAGCAGAAACAATAATTTAAAAGGTTATTTTATGAGTGCAGAATAGTTTATAGCAGCACTTTTGTCAAGATAAATGAGTTTCTTATTACTACATTTATGGTGCTAAGCATTTTAATAAAAAAGGACTATAAAAGCCAAACGATAACTTCAAATCTCTTCACTATCTGCAGCCTACATGCAGTCAACAGTGACCCTTTGAAATATCTACATTGCTATGCACTTTAAAGATAGGATAGGGGACTGGTAATAGAGGCTATCAAAGAAATCCCAAGCTGAAGCTATTTCAAAATAATGGATATCAAACTGAGAAACTTAAAAATACATACAAAATAACTTTTCTCATATATAGAGAGATGGATTTTAACAAGTACTTAAGAGCTTTCTAAGCGCACATACATTCTAGACTGAAATGGAAAACTCAGAGCTTTGTCTAGGTCTTTAAGCACACATACACATCCATATTTCATCTTTAGACCCACATTTACATCAGCCACAATCCTCTGCCTGTAGTGTGATTCTCTCTTGTGGGGTCAAGGTAAGATGGCAGCCTTGCTGAAAGGACAGCTGTACTCACATTTGCTTAAAAACAAATGAACAGGGAAGATGTGTGCAGTGGCACATAAAAGATGGTACATTGGCACCACATTCACATCCGGCAAACAACCAGAAAATGGTGAAAGAAGCAATAGCTTCACAAATGGCAGGATACCGCTGCAGGGGAGTGGAGTGGCATTACTCACACTTGCCATTTTGTTATCTTTCAAGGGGGGTTCTAATGTATTTGTTTAATATTTTTATATCCCACACCTTCAGCAGAGGGCAGCTAACAAAACTTTAAAAATGCTACACTTAACCAATTAAAAAGCAATACAATGACAGCAGCAGAGAGAAAATCAATTCAATGAATACAAAAATAACTGAGAGGTGTTTTTTTAAAAAACAACAACAACCCAGTCTAATATTTTATATTATTCAACAATAACTAAACTGAAACCACTATGAACTTGAGTGTGCAGGCTTGAGCATTACAGTAGGAGAGTGTCCTGCCTCAAGAAATTAAACAAGATGGGACAGATTTTAATCATTCTTCATTAGTAATATCTACAAGCACTATATTTCATTTATATCACATCCTTCCTCCAAGGAGTTTAGACAAGCATGAGTGGGTCTCCCCCTGCCTTACAACAGTCCTGTGAGGAAGGTATGTCTGAGAGACAATGGACTAGCCCAAGGATAAGCAATGATGTGAAATCAACTTTCTGTTCTACATCACAATGGAGGAAAAACAGAATTTTGGCTCTTTCCAACAGGACTAAAAATCTCACTTCATGTCCTGGATAGGATGCTGATGCTTCATTTTTCTAGAAACAGAATACTGCAGTTTGAATACAATATTCGGGATTTCCATAGCAGAAGCGTTTACTAACAAAATATCAGTTAGAGAGACAATTGATTAAAATCTATTATTGCCATGACCATCCATTTTAATAGTGTGTTTATTTGTTCAGACTCATTTAAAAAACCAAGAGCACTGCTTACTTCAACAGGATTCTGTATACTTCAACATATTTCTATTAACATATTTTTACATTTTTTTAGCAAATACAAAACTACAGCCAGAAATATGAAAAAGACAGATCTCAAGAAGCAGTGCAGAAAAAATCATCCTAAGGTTTCCAGCTATTTCAACAGGAATTTGAGATCTTAGTATCAGATATAAAGTATATGATGTTATTAGTTTTAATCATCTGTTCTCTATAATTACAAAAGGGAAATTCTAAATTATGGCTGAAGGCAACAGTAGATACATTTTAGATTATCTCTTCTGCTCAAACCTAACCCATTTCAAGAAAGAAGCAGTGTGCAGAACAGCACTCAAAAGACTGAATCAAGTAATAATCAGAAGTGGTGTAAGGAAACAGTTTGCCCGTTTCACTGCTAAAAGGTTAATGGATAGTTAGTTCCCAAAGTTTTTAATTATGAGCATGTTTCAGAGAATATATTTAAATCAACTTCCTTTGAGGTTGTTATCCCAAATTTTTTAAAAATGAAATGATTCAATCTTTAGCAAAACCACAGCACTGTGTTCTTGCTATTTTACAATGACTGTCTTTGTAGTAAAAAATTCCTGTTCTATTACAGCTAACCTGTCCATAAAAGTATGTATACATCTCTAAAAGCAAATACTATTTCCTGTTGCAAATGAGACACCTAAAGCTATTTTAAAGAAATGTTTTTGTCTGTTACATGTTCAGTATTGGCAACAGAATGGATTTTTAATGTGGTAGTGACAGGGGAACAGATTACTATGGCAACTGCAAAGATGAAAATTCTTAACCTGAATGGAAATTCACTGAAGTAATTGCAGGGTGTTGTGTTGTTGTTGTTTTTTAAAAATACCTCACTCTACATTCATTTTACAATGAAAGCAGCATTCAACCTTGAGCTTGCTTTATATAAATGCCAAGTACTAAATGCAACCTTTAAATGCAATCTGACTTTTAAAAACTGGAGGAACATGAACTCAGTGATCACCCTTTGTTTCTAAAGCTTTCTTCTCTACAAACAGTGTAACACCACAGGAAAAAGGAAAAAGGGAAATATATCCTTTCTTGTGGTAAGGCACATTTCCCCTTACTTTTATCAAAATGCATTTTGGAAGCGATATTGTGAATATGATTTCTAAGTCTTAAGGAAGATATGAATGTCTAAATAAGTATACTCAACTGAGGATAAGACTTTATCTATTCTTCTTCAGCAACCTGCCAGTTATTCACAAATAGACCCCAGTTATGAAAACAAGAGACTAAGGCCACTAAATATACACAGATATTTTCAAAACTAGTTCAAGAGATTTCAAAGAAACTTGTCAAATTCAAGAACAATTTACATCAAAGAAAAATATAATTTTTAATTACTGAATTTTATTTTCTTTTAGTAATAGGACTCATAGCACTAAATATATTGTTACAGCCATGCTGTTTTGTTGTAAAACGTGACGAACACTATTGTGTCTTAATACTGCACTAAAATGTGCGATGCAAGGCCAAAACGTTATTTTTGTTCTTTACAATACGTTCTGTCTACTTGATCTCTATGAAACAGATTGCATTTCTTTTTAGTATTTATTTATTTACTTGCTAAGTATGTATAGCCACACCTAGGGTGACCAGACTAGTTAAAGTAGCAGGGGCCCTGCCTTCTTTTGTATATGGTCACTCTAGTATAGTGCCTGCACCTTTAACTGTTGTGATGAAGAGGGAATTTCACCAGGAACTAACTGCATACAAATGGCACTGGCTGAAATTCCCTTTTCTCTACAACTGTTAAAGTTACAGGAGCCCTGACCTGGATTTTGTCTGCTCACCCTAGCCACACATAACACAAGTTCTATGGGTGGTTCACAAAACAAATATATGAAGGTACTTGTGTTTATTTAGTTTACCTACTTATTGTGGAAAGTAACTGAAATCATGCTTGCTTACATGCAAGGTGGGGAAAGATTGTGAAGAATATGCAGAAACCGTTCAGTTATTGATTGATATCTCTCAGGAACAGTACTGTTATTTGGGGACTAGGACTGCCTGCCTGTATAACTTATTGTTCATTTCCTGCTCATTCTGTATCTTTGTAAATAAATTTAGTAAATGAGGCCACCTAAGACTCCAGCACTCCTTCATCAAAATGAAATCAATCTTGTAGCAGATGGACCTGGAACTTTCAATTGCTATCAAAATTCTCTCTCTCTCTCTCTCTCTCTCTCTCTCCCGCTCTCTTTCACACACACACAAACACACACTTGAGAAAGACACACAGATTGACTCACTGCCTTTTTTAATGGTTACAGATGCAGTTAAAAAGCTACTTCGTGTGTGTGTTCTTTTTTGTTTGTTTGTTTGTTTTTGCACAAAATAAGACCTGAACTAGAAAGAAGACGAAATCCTGTCATTTCTATTTCACATTGTTTGGGGACGGATATGCTACTTCAGCTACATTAAAATTCTGGATTTTTCAATTGTTTACTATGGGTGGTCATCACTATGGCATGAGGGTAGACCAAAAAAAAAAAAGATATTCAAAATGAACCAGGAAGTGTTTTCTGCTGACAAGTGGTAGCTCTAAACTTATCTTTATGGCAAAATGTTGATCACAGCTGTTAATTCAAGCATTGGCTCAACACAATGAAAGGTGGTAGCAGACTCTTTTCTCCCAAAACGATTGGACAAAATTATTTTCCATTCCTCTCAAAATGATTGAATGTACCTGAAAGTTTTGTCTCATATCTCTGGTTCTACAAAGGCTAAATACTTGCTCTTTTTTATTTGAAAGTTGGGATGCTGGACTAGCTAGTGGGCTCCCTAAAATGTTGGGCCTGGGGCTACAGCCCCCTTAGCCCTGTTTTTGATCTGGCTATGGATGCATGTTATAGACTTAAGACTTCCAATACCATATAGTCAATAACAGAAGGAAAAGAACACACATACACACAGTTCTGGTAGCTTTTGTCCCACACATTATGACTTCGGTGGGAATAATACTGTTGAAAACATGTAATCTGTAGACATCATATATGCTGGGGTTCCAGATGCATGTATGAGATCCACACAATATGTTGTTTGCTGTAAGAAACACCAGTACAGGACTAGGTTGGGTACCAGCTGAAATAACTGGTGAGAAAACTGCAACTTGAGCAGACCATCCATTTTTGTCAGTTACACATTTGATTCCAGATTTAGAGTCATCTCCCCTGTTTGTGTTTGACACAAAGAAACCACTGCCTGGGGAAGAAGTGTTAGGCAGGGAAGTAACTGCAGCGGCAACAAGAGCTATACTGCAGGGCTCAGTAGACAAGTAGGCAGGCAACAGAGTAGACTAGGGTGACCATATGAAAAGGAGGACAGGGCTCCTGTATCTTTAACAGTTGCAAAGGACAGGGAATTTCAGCAGGTGTTGTTTGTATGCATACATAACCTGGTGAAATTCCCTCTTCATCACAACAGTTAAAGCTGCAGAAGCCCTGTCTCTTGACCATGTACAAAAGAGGGCAGGGCTTCTGCAGCTTTAACTTTGTCATGAAGAGGGAATTTCACCAGGTTCTGCATATATACAAATGACACCTGCTGAAATTCCCTTTTCTATGAAACTGTTAAAGATACAGGAGCCCTGTCCTCCTTTTCATATGGTCAGCCTAGAGTAGACCATGGAGTAGAAGGACAAAAGTCATTGATTTGATCACTCCGCTGTGGAAGCCAGATTAAAAAAAAAAAAAACCAAAAGGAGGAGAGCATCCAAATCAGGACAAAAAAAATGGGGAGAAGCAGGTTCTCAGGATGCTAGATACTTTATTCAAAGCCCAACACATTTCGGCTTGTGTTGTTTTTTAAGGCCTGTTTCAGGGGGTTGATAAGACATGTCTGCAGAAATACTCCTAACAAGAGGATAGTCTCCTACGATAATTACTGGCAATACTATCTTGTTAGGAGTATTTCTGCAGACATCTCTTATCAACCCCCTGAAGAAGGCCTTAAAAAACAACACTGGCTGAATCGAGTTGGGCTTTGAAATAAAGTATTTTAGAAGCCAGAGATAAGGCTATCTTAATTAACAGGAACTCAGAAAAGAAATTGCTAGAGTATTGCTCCAGTACTTAGCTGGAGCCTATTTGGGGCTGAAATAGTCCATCAGCAGGAGAGGGGGCACTATTTTTAGCCCCTACCTCCCCAAAGGAACTTTGCTCTTAATAAAAGGGTCTCTGTACCTGAATGGCGCACTGCACATTCTAGTGGGGTTGTGATGGTTCTGGTTGCCATCCTGTTGCCTGACACTGACATATTGGTGACGGTGGGAACCCCAGAACTAAGGGGGTTTCTGGGGAGAATTGTCAGTCTGAAGACATGAGCAAGGAACACTCTTACGGAGTTGCAGATGGAGGTAACACGCTCAATTTGTCAAGGAGATGTCTCCATGTTATTTGTACAGATATAAGGCTGGAAAGTGTCAAAGTAGATATAAGGCTGGAAAGTGTCAAAGCCTTGAATGGCTTCTCCACATGGCTCAAAATATCAGCAAGTGCTGCTCCACTGTTCACAAGGGTATCTCAGGATCCTCAAAGGCAATGCAGATTCCAATCATATGTCATTCCAAAAGTGATGCCAAATCTGAGTTCTTCCTCACACACATATCACCATGACTGGATAGCACAGAAAGGGAGGGTTGGTTCTCATATTTGAAGAATTGTTTAATTAATATCCATGTCGCAGGATAAGCCCTGGAAATAGGAGAACATTTGTCTTTAGGTACTTTAGGTTAGCATTTTACTGCCATGCTGAATAAATGCGTTTTTTCCCTTGTGGTTCAAATGAGGTGTAGTTCTTATTAACAAGATCCTCAACAAAAGAGCTGTGTAGACTTTTCTTTACACATATTGTCTTTAAGTGCAAAGACCTTGTTGTCAATAACTACACAGTCTTAAACAGTTTTCATGGATTGTCAAACTCAGTGAAGTTATCCCTCAGTGAACACACTTTTCCCATGGACGTGATTTGGAAAGACCTGTAGTGTTCATTGTGATGATGAGAATCTCTGTTACTGATTTAATGTCACCATTAAATTTCTCAGTTAAGCCATCTGTCTCTGGGCCACTAACCATCCAGCACCTCAGACTTGATTCTATGCCTTACCCATCATTTTTTGAGTATTGCATTATTTTGTTTGTGCAGTTTTTTCTCATGCTCAGAAGAGGTAATCTGTTTTATGAACAAACTGACTAGAGTTGAATGCACTTTGTTTTAAATATTTATTTCAAAACTAAGTATTATTAAAATGTGTTTTAATGTTCACAAACAGATAACTTGACTACAGAAATACATTCTTACACACAATATTGTTACCAAAAGGCTCAACCTTGACACAATGCTAAAATATTTCCCTAACCTTTGACTCCAAAAATCCCATCTTATCCAGTAAGATAAACTAAGCAGAGGCTTAGTCATGCTAGGCAAGAAAGAAGCAAGGGTCCGCTGTCTGCCCCCCACGCCATTAGGATATAACATGGGAGTGACTCCAACCCCTCACTCCACCAGGCACGGGACCTCTTAAAATGCCCTCTTTCCTATTGGTTCCTAATGCAACCAAGTGAACTGTACACAGCCTTCAAACTGGCAATCTTAAGACAAAAAACATCATGTAGGCAAGCACTAGCAACTCACTGGAAAATATATCATAGATACTTAGCCACCCACTAACACCCATTAACATTAGTAACCCCATAGCCAGAATATGCTCCTGACACCTTCTAGCATTTTTGTTTTTGTTTTGTTTTTGCCCATGGCAGGAAAGCCAAATCCTCAGTATCATCTTCATCTTCTCTGTCATTCCTTTGATCTTAGAGAAAATCCCTTTCCCAAAACTAAGGAATTATTTTTACAGTGAATTATTTAAAAGGAATTATTTTACAGTAACAGTGGAGTTCAACACCTAGTAATAAGGGTTTATCACCTGCTCCAGAGGGAACTTTTTTCCTCCTCTGATGAGGAAGGGCATTTTTGCCCTTCCTATTTTGACAATACATTTTGTTTTTGCACTATTTGGGATGGTTCAAGAAAAAACAATATTTTGATTTTGTTTAGTCCTGGGCTATATAGGACTTTACCTAAAGGGTACATTCTACCCTTGGTCCAACTACAAGCAGAGCAAATTGTTTAAAAGCTGGCATGTTTAGTTCTTCCATAATTCATAACTAAAAGCCCACACAATTCCAGTGCTCCAGTCCAAAAAATGAACTCCCAGACCCCATAGAAAGAGCCCCCTTCTATTTCTCCACACATAGGGAAATATCTGTGCTCCAACTCTCTCTCTCTCTCTCTCTCTTAATTTCCTTAATCTCAGACAGCTACACATGTCTATGAAGGCCATGTTACTTGCATTCCAGACTATATCTCCAACCTAATTATGTCTCTTGTGTGTCTATCCATCTCCTATTGCCCTTCAATGTCATTTTTATGTGCCAGTCTTCCCTTCTCCTCCATTATAGATCCCTTGAATGCTGTTTTGTCCCACTCAGTCTTTTCCCCATCCCATACATTCCCTAGAGAGTTAACCATATTATTGCTGGTCCAATCTGAATTCTAAGATTGAATAACTACAACTTTGTAATGAACCATATATTCGATTAATCTGAACTCTGGCTTGTTGTCTCTTGGGTGACATAATTCTTGCCATAGCACACCATGACCTTGTTTTAAAAAATCCTAACAAGTGTCCATTCAAGAACATGTGCACGATTAGATGATAAGATGTGCATGATTAGACTTGTAGACAAGGACATAATTATAAAACACAGTAAAAAGGACACCATTTTTACATGGCTACCACAGTGGACTGGGAACATTTTCAAAGATGGCTCCGCATGTGAAAGGGATTGTAAAACCTTTATGTACAAATGTATAGAAACAAATCTTATTACAACTTTTTTTTTACCAATTAGCACCCAGATGAAAGTGCATAGTAAATCAAAAATTTGAATCTTGTGTCTCAGATATGAATATTAAGAAGAGAATGAATTATGAAACTGGATGATCTCAGTCAATATAATAACTTGTCAGGTCAGGTAGAATTATTGGACCCTACCCAAAGAACCCAAAATTTGATTCCATATCCCTCAAGCTTTGAGAACAAAGCCCACTACACTTGAAGTTATATTACCTCCTTTGTTTTTAGAAAGCCATCATGTATAACAAAGATAAATTGGGGGAAGGGGTCGTGTTTTCCATACATTCAGAAGTATTTTTAAAAGCCAAAACTAACAAATGCAGTTTTTGATCTCTTGCCAATGGGTAACATGATTTTAAATATTTATTACGCTTTTATGAAAAATATATGTTCATGACTACATATTTTGAAAAGTTGGGGAAACTACAACAGGATGTTACATAATGGATTAGGGACCATGCCTTTGACCAGCATAGTACATATCTAATAGGGTATTCTCCAACAGGTTACTTCTATCATCTTCTGAAATCCTGCCTGTAAGTATTCCTGCCAAAATTCTGTAGCAATCCCAAAACTATTGTGATAGAAGGGTTTGCTTTTCAGAAAAAATGAAATAAAAAGTAAAGTGGAGGACATTACTTCATTCTGTCTAGTGAATGTATTGATATACGAAAGGAAAAGTGCAGATCATGTTAGATTAAGTAGTTTTACACAGCTAGAGATTAGTTGAGCTATCTGTATGTAGAAATAATTTCAACAGGCTGTAACTAAAAAGGCCCCCCATCAAATCCCCTCAAAATAAGACCCGTGTTCCCCTAGATCTTTCCCATCCTTTCTCCACCGGCACATCACCTCAAAATACCAAACAGGGATAGCCACCATCCCAGGTCAAGGGTTGAAATCATAGGGATAGATCTGCTGCCTTCCTCCCAGATTTTGCCTGCATCAGCCTGGAATATTACAACTTCTCCCCAGGAGGCATATAGGAAAGGTGCTACCTCAACATCAGGTGACCTCCCTAACATCCCTCCCAGCCACAGAGGGTAGCTGCTGCCTCCACCTTTGGTTGGGTGGAGGAAAGCCATTGGCACCTGTGCTGCTGCTGCTGCTCTCACTGTCTTGCCCCCTGCCTCCTCTTCTCCAGGGCTCATTTGCAGCTTCGGACTCTGCCACCTCCCTCCTGTACCACTTCAGAAGAGAGTGTTCTCTCTATTCTTCCTCTGCCCCTGCTCATCTGCCACTTTAAACATGGCAGGGATCACAACCCTTTCCCTGGCACAGCCACAGTACTTCTAGACTGTCCATTCTCATTTTCTAACCAGCCAGTCTGGGGCTGCTGGGAGACCCCTGACAAAACAGCTCTCAATAGACAAATAATACATAGCTCCTTGTCTCTCCTTTCTCCTGTTTTCCTCATTTCCTTCACTGATTTGGTTTCTAAAGAAGAATTTATTTGAGCTAAGTCAGTTGGACAGTGAAGAATTAGTTCGTGGATACTTTTTAATATCGGGATTTGTGGCTATATACGACTGCTTAAGTATACTTAGGACGCAATCGTATTAATGTTTAGAGATAAAAAAGTCCTACAACTCTCAGCATTCCCCAAATGCTGGAAGCTGTAGGTTTTTTTTCTATCTAAACATGGATAGGGTTGTGTCTTTAAATTCATTAAGGTTTGCAACTTTTTTTGGTATTTTTCTATGGGGTGCATTGTATGATTTTCAACTAAATAATTATTTTATATCAACTTTCTCCAACCTGATGCCCCCTCCTACAATTCCCATCAACCCTCAACAATGTAGTCAATGGTTAGGGATAATGGGAGTTGTAGTACAAGGTTTCTGATTGGGAAAGATTGTTTTACATGTTGGTTCTTGCTGAAAACCTCTTTAAAAATTATGTGACAACTTTAAAGGGCAGTGAAAGGAAATGAGAAGAAAAATAATGCTGAGAAGAACAACAAAACAATATGAATACATTTGAAATGACCATCAAAAATAGAGGATGGGTGGCCATTTCTTCTTCTTCTTCTTCTTTAAAAAAAAAAAGACAATGAATAAGAAATGAGTAAGTACCACTTTTAGTAGATACAGCCAATTCCAAACCCAGTGGTGAGTATTCATTACTAAGATAGTTTTCCACAATGTGCATGACCTTATACTTAGCACAGTCTCTCTTTGCCATTCACTTAGTTTGGAGAGAGATCCTCTGCTGGTGTGCTGAGCTGAAGAGGACAAACTGGAACAAGTTAACCTATATTGATATTCACTAGCTTAATGTGTTTTGAATTTCCTGTAAGCAGATTTATTTGCGTTAACCCAACTTTAATTGGCTTTATTGTGCAGTGATATAAACTTAGTACTTTTTTAAAGGACTGTGCTGTAAAGAAAAGATAATTAAACTCCAACCTCAATATGTGCTAATAAATATTAATGTATGCACCACATTTACTGCAATGTGATACCAGTTTATTATATGCTGATGAAATCAAATGACTCCCGTTAAGTTATCAGGAACGCATTTTCAGGTATTCCTAGTCACTTTGGCAGGATTTGTCAGCCTTGTAAATTGACTAGAGAGAGTTCTGTGTCTCTTTCTCCATATTTTTTAAAAAATTGAAAAGCAGCCTCAGAGACTGCAATACTTTCCCTTTCTTCCATTTGTCTCTCAAAATCACATCTTCTAAGATGGAAAGAAGAGAAAAGATGCGAGGGGGAAAGTACAGGAAGGACAAGTTACAGGATTTCCATCTTTTTCTCCACGGAAGGAAAATCAATTTGAAAAGTGCAATTTTTCACTGAAAAATAACTAGAGGGCAAAGCCTCCCCACCCACCACCCACCCCACCCCCACTGTTCTTCCACTCAGTTGCAGCCTGATGAGGCTGCTTTTGATCAAAACCCCAAAATACAGAGGATGGTAACTTAAAACTAAGTAACATCTAGTTTAACCTTCATATTTGCTACTAATGTAACTGAAATGTACCATTTCAAATAATATTTATTCATAAAGCCTTGGCTCCAGACATGGTTTGTGCACAGGCAGACTGTGGCCAATGCCGCACTGTTTCAGAGATATCACCAACCCTCAGGAGTGTCTTTTAGGGGAAGTTCAGGGGACTCTCATGGGGTGTGGTGGGGCCCAGGAAAGCCCTGTTGCACAAGCAAAATTCTACTCAAATGTTTCTGGATCTAGTCCTCAAGAGGGTCCCACATGTGGTTTCCCACTACAGTTGTCCAATTAATGTAAATGTGTTTTCAAACACACATTTAGAGCTTCATATCCAAACTTATATTTCGGACTTAACATATTGTAACAGATTTCAGACCCATGGAATTTTTTAAAACTATATTTCTATTTTTAGTATAAATGGTACACCTAAAAACGCAAGTAAGCAGAAGAGTTTGCAATCTGACAGAACACACCCAGGTGCAAATATTCAAATTCTGAATCAACCAAATGCCCTACAACATACTCCAGTAATGAAATGCCACTTCTTAGTAATAAACAGAATAAAAATAACTGGTTGAGTTGCAAAGCCCTTTATTTCCAAAAATTGTGCTTTTTATTAAAGTTAAGTCAATAGAATAAGTATATTTTGTATACATGCTACTCTTAAAGAAATAAGATCCATTAAAGCTAAGCAGTTTTAAGTACCATTTATTTCAATGGGAAGATTTAAGCATCTGATTAAGTTTCCCATTGAAATCAACATACCTTAAGGATACACTCCTATGCATACCTGTATCTGGGACTAAAAGCCATTGAACTTAATGGGGGTTGCTTCTGAATAGACATATATGGGGTTGCATATTTATGACTCGATCACACCCAAGAGATCCCCACCTCTCACAATCACCTTAACATTATAGTATTACAAACTCCAATCATATAGAATCATGTAGTTTATGCTGTTCTTGCTTTCAGGGTTGCAAACATAACTAAGTTTAATATTTTTTGACACTTTCATAAATGCTAGCTTGGTAATTTACACAAGGCTAAGACAACTTCCAATACAATGAAACAGCTGCAATGCAATAATAATAATAATAATAATAATAATAATAATAACAACAATTTATTTCTTACCCGCCTCTCCGTCTGGATCGAGGCGGGGAACAACAACATGATAAAATACATAAAACTGATTAAAACATAACACATATTAAAACTGCATAAAAAAATCCTAAAACATCCTAAAAACACCCTTAAAACATTCTAAAATTCCACTGGATATGCCTGCCGGAAGAGAACAGTCTTTATAGCTTTCTTAAATTCTAAAAGACTGTTAAGTTGACGAGTCTCCTCCGGCAGGTCATTCCACAGTCTGGGAGCGGCAGAAGAGAAGGTCCTCTGGGTAACGGTTGTCAGCCTAGTCTTGGCCGACTGCAGTAAGTTCTTCCCAGAGGACCTGAGCGTGCGGGGCGGATTGTACGGGAGAAGGCGATCCCGCAGGTAACCTGGACCCAAACCATGTAGGGCTTTAAAGGTAATAACCAACACTTTATACTTCGCCCGGAAACTAATTGGCAGCCAGTGGAGCGATTTTAAAGCTGGCGTAACATGGTCACCCCTAGATGTACCGGTGACCAACCTGGCTGCCATATTTTGAACTAGTTGAAGTTTCCGGACTAGGCACAAAGGTAGCCCTATGTACAGCGCATTGCAGAAGTTGAGCCTCGAAGTTACTAGCGCGTGCACTACCATCTTTAGGTCTTCCAACTCTAGGAAGGGGCGCAGCTGGCGTATCAGCCGAAGCTGATAGTAGGCACTCCTGGCCGTCACATCTATCTGGGCTGTCATTTGGAGCGACGGATCCAGGAGCACCCCCAAGCTGCGAACACAGTCTTTCAGGGGGAGTGTAACCCCATCCAGAACCGGTTGACACACCTCCAAACCCAGGTTGCAGCCTTTGACAGCAAGCACCTCCGTCTTGTCTGAATTCAGCTTCAGTTTGTTTTTCCTCATCCAGCCCATTACCGCCTCCAAGCATTCATTCAGAGGAGACACACTATCCTTAGCTGGCGCTGTTACCGAAGGCATAGAGAAATATATTTGGGTGTCATCAGCATACTGATAGCACCCCGCCCCATGCCTCCGGATGATCTCTCCCAACGGTTTCATATAAATGTTAAACAGCATTGGGGAAAGGATGGCACCTTGCGGTACGCCACACAGCAGCTCCTTCTTTGCAGAGCAGCTATCCCCAAGCATCACCATCTGGAACCTGCCCGAGAGGTAGGACCGGAACCACTGAAGCACAGTGCCCCCGATTCCCAATCCCCTCAGGCGTTCCAGAAGGATACCATGGTTGATGGTATCGAAAGCCACTGAGAGGTCCAGAGGTACCAACAGGGACACACTCCCCCTGTCAATACTAAGGCGTAGATCATCCACTAAGGCGACCACAAAGCTCTCCATGGGGGTTATTTTGATTGGCATTGAAACAATGAAGAGCTACTCCTATAATTCATTTGAGCAGGAGAATCCTAACTTTCTACTTATGAGGCTCCCTTTTAGGTATGTCTTTTTAAAATTTATTTAAATACCTATGAAGTACTTCCTGTGGAAAGTACACACCCCACCACCATTCTCTCACTTCTGTTACTGTTAATTCAGAAGCTGTGGTTTAGGACTGCTGGCTAGTATACAGATTACTAGATTGTTCCAGCATGGGACTTGAAAGCATATGCAGTTCTCCCCCACAGATCCATTTCTTTTGGGTGTTCTTTTCAATTAAAAAAGCCAATTAATTTTGTCCAGACCTCATGCTAAATAGACCATTAGGGACTGCATTAAACACAGTTTAGTTTCCTAGGATTAAAAAAATCCAGTTAACTAGTTGTGGGCCAGTTTAATGGTTTGTGGGTTTTTTTGCAAGGCAAACTTCTATTCTATATTCTAGTACAGAATACAATATAGAATTGTATTCTATATTCTAGTATAGGAGACTGACCAAATCAGGGACTGTCTAAAATGGCTTCATGATATAGACCTGAGCTAAAACTCCCTTTGAACAAAGTAAGTTCATAGGTGAGCATACACAAAACATATATTCACAAAAGGGAAAGCCTATAGTATAATAAATACACAAGTCTTTGAATGTAAGTCTTTTGAGGCCAAATTATGATCTGAATATTCTATTAGACCAATTCACATATTTGGAAAACTTTTTGGCATGATGTATTTTGAAAAGCCTTGTAAGGTTGTAAGTTAATGTTTGCTTTGTCATCTGTTACAAATAAGAATTGCTTTCAGAGAAGCAAGCATGGAAGCATTTACAAAGTTGATGAGAATGGGTACTTCATCTTCTTTCAGGTCATTAGTGTACCATGACTAAAATGGGTATGTGTGGGCAACTAGAATAAAAATATTATAGTAACTTTTGTGGAGTGTTCGCAGGGCTAGTACATGAGATGCATCCATGTGGATATGATCTTCACCATCCATGGACACAGTCATAGCTTTCCAGGAGTGATCTCCACAGTCATTGCAACATATTTTTCAGCTGCTGTGATCATAGGAATGCCTTCCAGGTAACTAAGATTACATCTGTGGACAGATCCAGTGTGAGGAACATGACCTGTGTTGGCCTTATTGCTAAAGTCTGGCTAGACCCTAATCCCTTTCCTGAGCTAGCAATACTGGCAAAGCCTCTGCCTTCAATCAATGTGAATATAGAACAGTTTGCATTCCTTTGCTTGTATCTGGTTTGTTACCTACAGGGGCCTGGGAACAATCACCCCCTGCCAGATCAAGCTGCACGTGGGCAACGTATGACCTTGAAGTATACCTGGCTTTTTGAATTTGAAGATGCCCAGGCTAATCGATTGGTCAGGGCTGAAAACAATGTACTATTCTATAAATTTTCTGTCAGGTCCCAGATTACCAGTGGTGGGTGGGGCCAAAGGGGGAAAAGAAAAGAAAAAGCCAGGCCAATGCCCCCCCAAATGCCAGCATATTTTAGCTTAGTACCAGTAAGTAAGACTTAGGAAAGGCTTTTTGACCTTGTAGAAAGGGGTGGTTGGGGGGACTACACAAAAGCTGGGAAACCACCAAACAATCGGTGATTTGAGGAAAAGGTGTTGGGCCAGGTGATGGGGACGTTGCCTTCTGGGGAACCCTGGAGGGATGGATTGGGTCCCTTGGAGGGCCAGATTTGGCCCCTGGACCTGAGATTCTGTATCCCTATTAGAAGGACTCAGAGCTTCGCACTCAAGAGCAAATAGTTTCTTTGCTGAGACCTGTCCAGGGTACTGAAGTACCTATTTTTGATAGGGGTGTGCACGGACCCCCCGGATCGGATCGGGACCCGGATCGGGACCTCCAATTTTGTCATGGATCGGTTCGGACAAAATCGGAGGCCCCCCGGACCAGATCGAGTCCGATCCCGATCCAAAAATCGTAAATTTTTGGATCGGCCGCCATTTTTTTCCCCATAGACTTGCATTGCAATGCAAGTCTATGAGGAAAAAATGGCGGCGGGTGGGTGAGGGGGGGCCTAACTCCCTCCCCCCCCGGGGCCATCCGCTGTGGACGGCCCCGGCAGGTAAGCCCCCTCCCCCGCACTCCCTATCCCCCCTGGGGCCGTCCGCTTCCATCCGCTGGCGCCCGCGGGCACCCGCGGATAGAAGCGGACAGCTCCGGGGGGGGGGGGGGATAAGCCCCCTTCCCCACCACTGCTTACCTTTTAGGGCCGTTCGCTCCCGTCCGGCGCCGGCGGCTACTGCCAGCCGGCTTTGCGGCTTGCTCTAGAGTAGCGCGCCGGGTGATCACCCGGCGCGCCACCCTGGAGCAGGCCGCGGAGCCCGCTGGTAGTAGCCGCCGGCGCCGGACGGGAGTGGACGGGCCGAAAAGGTAAGGGCCCCCCTCCTCCCCTCCGCACGCCCCCTGCTTACCTTCCCGGCCCGTCCGCTCCCGTCCGGCGCCGGTGGCTACTACCAGCGGGCTCCGCGGCCTGCTCTAGAGTAGGGCGCCGGGTGATGACATCACCCGGTGTGCCACCCTGGAGCAGGCCGCGGAGCCCGCTGGTAGTAGCCGCCGGCGCCGGACGGGAGTGGACGGGCTGGAAAGGTAAGGGCCCCCCTCCTCCCCCCCCCGCTGTCCACTTTCATCGGCGGGCGCCCGCTGGCACCCACCAATGGAAGCGGCGGTGGGCGCCAGTGGGCGCCCGCCGATCCGCCAATCCGCCGAACCGGTTCGGAGCCTTTTCGGATCGGTTCGGACTGGATCGGCCGATCCAGCTGTTGGATCGGAAATCGGATAATTTATCCGATTTCCCACTGGACCGGACTTTTGACATCCCTCCTGACTCAGGTTCTTCCCAGCTGATATATTGTCTTGCATGCAAATTAGCTGCTCTTGCTATCTGCTCCACACTACTGATAGCCCTGCTTTCTTCAGACTCTACCATAGATCATTCTCGCCAAGTCTAGGCATATTTTTAAAAATGCTCGTCAGTCAACCACAGTTTCATCAAGATTAAGGTTTTAGTCATCTTCTCAGAATGTACCTAATATGGTGAATATATATTGCGCAGCTGCAAAATCCGCATTTAAATATATAACATTCTCAATTTCAAATAGAAGCAGAGGATGAAGTTCAGGGCATGAGGCTTCACACTGGAATATATCTGGGTATGCGAAGTTTATTATTTTTTAATTGGGGCCTCACTAACCTAAACCCATTTTTTATTAGGATTTTAGGGTGCATAGCTTTTAGAGAAGGAAGTTTCTTTAAGATTTAATAAATAACCTCAAACAGAAGTAATCTATCCTTGGCATTGGACATCCTACCTTACATATCCTTTGGAAGACACTGAAGGACAGATGTAAGAGTACATAAATAATAAACCAGTTTTTCCTGCAGCTAAACCATGGGTGAGGAAATGCCATCATTCTGATATTCAGAACCATGCTTTCCAAATTTGATTCTTTTAACAATCAAGAAGTTCAGTCTAAGGCAATGATCGCCTCTCATTGTTCTGAAACTTACATGGTGTATTCAAACTGTACCACGACAACCAGCACTTTTGGGCACAGCACAGGCATTCTCTCCATCTTCTCATGGAACACAGCAGGCTAGAATTTTCAGTTATTGAAAGAACATCCTTACAGAAATACAATGCAATTTCTCTTCAAGAACCATGGGTCACAGAATCGGGCACTGGTAAAATATCTGATCACAATGTCTGAGTCTTCCCTTCAGTTATAAAAGCAGCCGGGGGGACGGGGAGGCGGGAAGACCATAGGAGATTCAGATTTTTTTTGCGGGGTAGGGGGTAGTCAGTAGCAGGTGGAATATTAATTTTGAGTCACATAAATGCAGTCCTGTCACATAAATGCAAAGCTCTAATTATCAAGGTTTGGGTCACGAGCATTTATTCTATGCTGCTAATTAATTTATATTTTCTACTAAAAAACCTCAAATATTATACCAATACTGTCTAGAGTGATCTCACACATCTGAAAGGCTTAAGGAGAGCCACCCTAGTTCTATCATCGTGATGAGTGATCACTCCAATGTTCAGACAGGTAGAGAGTATGGAAGGATAGCACTTTTGCTACAACTTGAGGATTTTTTTTAACTTAGAAAACCTAAGGAGTCTCTTGTAAATTCAGTTGATATTACCTCACTGAAAATTCTATGCAAGTTAAAGTACTCTAAGTACTCTTAAAATTGGCAGGGATAGTCTGGATTCCAACAAGGAATAATTTCTTACACCTCTTCTGTAGCATGCTGCTGCTGCTGTTAGGTTCAAAGTCCTCTCAGATTAGGGGGTACTGCTAAATGCAACAACAAAGTTAGCAGAGTTGAAAATAATGGGTCCAAATGGGGAAAAAAAGACTTATGCATTTAGGTGATAATTTATTGGTGTCCAGGTCTATAGCTTCCTTGCATAGATTCTTACATTTTATGGCCACAGTTCAACAAACATCAACACAGATTCAGCCACTTTTAATGCCACTTTTTTATTATTATTCTGACTCAGAAAGGAATTCTTCTTGGAATGATCATGAATGCAAATTGACTAATAAACTGCAGACAGCTAACCAAGTGAAGTATGGTAATTACTTTTTTCCTATAAAAATGTCCTTAGGAGATTTCTTATCTATTTTTTACTAAAGTCTTATCTCCCTTAGATGCTGCAACGTACCACAGAATGGAACAGTTCTGATATTTTTCTGTGATTCCAACATCTGGCAAGTTCTATTTCAGTTGAATTCTCATTGGAAACCTGAACTACATGATGTTTGAGTAGAACAGACTGGTACAGCCCTGGGTTGTCCTGGCTGTGACATTGACTGGGTTAAATAATCAACAGTGGGTTAAATAGTCATTGGTGAGTTATTTGTGTCATGAATTTTTCACACCACGGTTGGTAGTTTGCAAATAACCAATGCTGTGCAGAGTTGACTATTTGAACAACCATTGGTTATCGTGTTGTGTATCAGGCACCATTGACTAATTCATCGCACACCATTGGTTATTTTTGGCAACTATAGAGTCCCCTGGCAAGAGCTGCCAAATTGGGAGTTGCCATTCTAATCCAACTGGCAGAACTTGCTTCCGAAATCTGCCTAGTAACAGTTTATAAAAAGAGCCCCATCACGCCCTAACCCCACCCATGAAATGCTCAACTCTCAGATGACCATGCCATTCCACGTCTTGGTCTGTACATGCTTGTCAAGTGCTACTGTGATGCATCGTGTTGTGGTGAGGGGAAAGCGATTTTCCATGTGCTTATCAACATAAGCCTAACGCTGTACCATAAATTGGGGGGGGGGAGGGATTTCACGCTCCGCTGCTCCTGGAAACTGACATGGGTCTTTCTGCCCAAGACTACCCCTTAATGTTTTCTTAGTTCTGCTTACTCCCCGTACCTTTCTAGTGTGGCACAGGCAGTGCTATGTACGAAGTTTGCCCAAACTTATTAGGTAGGGGTGATTCCCAGGTGGGGAGAAAGCAGGTATGGAGAGATCACCATTCCCAACACTGACCAGGTAAAGGGGTTGACAGCTCTATCTCCACAGGAGGGGGGGGAAGGATCGCAGCTGCCGTGACAATGGAATGGAAGGCCCATGCCTCAACAAGCAGGGTGGGAGAGGTCATGGCAGCCCAAAAAAGGTGTGAGTCTCAGCGGTGTGGTTTTCTGGACCATGCCTGGATTTGCCTGGTGGGCTGCCTGGGCAGGGTGGAAGTGGCAGTAGAGTGAAAACACTGTGAAAAGCCAACAGGCAGGGAGAGAAGAATCACAGTAGTGATGGGAATAGAACGGGAACCCCCCTCATTGCAAGCGCCAGATCCTGGCAGAGAGCAGAGGGGACAGATATGCCCACAACTGAAAATGAGCCAATCATGGAGCAGTGGTGATGATTCCGGGTTGTGATGGTCACCGGAATAGACTTTGGGCAGCAATGGCTGATGGGAGAATGGGGAGAGAGGGCGGTGGACGTATCAATCAAACACACTGTTGCCTACTATCAGCTTCGGCTGATACGCCAGCTGCGTCCCTTCCTAGAGTTGGAAGACCTAAAGATGGTAGTGCACACGCTGGTAACTTCAAGGCTTGACTTCTGCAATGCGCTGTACATAGGGCTACCTTTGTGCCTAGTCCGGAAACTTCCACTTGTTCAAAATATGGCAGCCAGGTTGGTCACCGGTACACCTAGGGGTGACCACATTACACCAGTTTTAAAATCGCTTCATTGGCTGCCAATCAGTTTCCGGGCGAAGTATAAAGTGTTGGTTATTACCTTTAAAGCCCTACATGGTTTGGGTCCAGGTTACCTGTGGGATCGCCTTCTCCCATACAATCCGCCCCGCACACTTAGGTCGTCCTCTGGGAAGAACTTACTCAAGTCAGCCAGAATTAGGCTGACGAGTGTTACCCAGAGGACCTTCTCTTCCATCACTCCCAGACTATGGAATGGTCTGCCGGAGGAGATTAGACAAATTAGCAGTCTTCATGAATTTAGGAGAGTCATGAAGACTGTTCTCTTCTGGCAGGACTATCCAGATGAATTTTAAGATGTTTTAATGATGTATTTTTTCTTGTTTTTTACATTTTAACTGTTTGTGATTCTTGTGTTTTATATTGTTGTTGTTCCCCTCCTCGATCCAGAGGGAGAGGCGAGTTATAAATAATAATAATAATTATTATTATTATTATTAATAGTCAACTCGACAATGGCCTTAACCCACACCACGGTTAATTATAATCATGTTGTGTGGGGAATACTCCCTCAATAATCAACAGTGGAGTAGAATATTAACTCACCATTGACTATTGTGTTGTCCGAATGTGCTCATTGTGGGCTGAAAAAGGCAGCCTGTGCAACTAAGGCAAGTAAAAAAGGGGGGGGAAAAGAAAATCTTAACTGACTTTGTGGCCAGGGTTAAAAGTTTAAAATTTTTAAATATCAGCTGTTTTATGTTTTATGATTTTAAATTTTGTATATTGACTTTTTAATATTCAATCTTTTAATTTTTGTAAACCGCCCAGAGAGCTTCAGCTATGGGGCATTATATAAGTGTAATTAATAATAATAATAATAATAATAATAATAATAAGGCTGAGACCCTGAAAACCCTGGTGAGGGGGAATGCCCACACCCAGCAGAGGGCACTTGGAGCAAGAAGGTCTTTAGAGTGGAAGGTTTTTCCTCCCTCGTACCACCAGTATTTCAGGCTGCAGGCTTTTTGAGTCCTGTTATGCAGGCTAGTGGAGAAATCTAGGCCTTCACTGAATTGCAGAGGAGGATTTAAAGAGACTCCTGCCATAAAAACTCATTGTGAGGATTCTGTCATCCTGAACAGAATTCCCCCTCCCCAATCCCTTCTTTTCCCAAGGTTTTCAATATAGGAATAGTTTCTTCTTCCTCTTTTTGGGGGTGGCAGCTCCTTTAAATCACCTCTATGCAATTCAGTTGAAATACAGACATAGTGGGGGTCAAAGAGGCTTCAGCCTCCAATCTGGATTGTGTGGGGAGCACAGATTCCAGACCGCCAGGTTCTGACCTGGAACACATTTCTGGGAATTTGGAATCAGGATAGCTGGGGCAGAATCCAGTAAAGCCTACACCACTGTCTTATGGGGCCTTACCAGTAAGACCTTGATTTATTTATTTTTCAGCATAAATTATTAAAAATCATTCTATAGTTCCCAAAATGTACATCCTCTGTTCTTCTTAGAATACAAACAGGAATGCTTTTCGTAGAGATGAGGACTCATTGTCCTTAATTACTGGCATAAGTTAATCAATATGCCTCCAGGAAAGGCTTCCAAAATTATGCTTCTTTGAGCAAATTTACTCTAAAGTATCTAATCTGGTTTCTTGGCATAAGATGGTTTTTCACATTTTGCATTCATATAGTTTTTCTGAAGTCTATTTCAAGAGAACTAGGAGAATAGCTGCTTGCAAGTAGTTTAAAACTAGATTTGATCATGTGTACTCCCAATCTGACTTGAAATCTGTGAACAGAATCAAAATTGCTCCTTGGTACAGCAATTTCACCTATAAACACAAATTGAGAGATTACTAGATCAAAATGGATAAATTCCCCATAAGCAAAATCCTTGTTATGTTCAAATTTAATGCATATTTTTACTTGTCAACTGCTTAAACTTCTATACAATGCTATAGAGACACTAAGCCAGATCACACATTCAGAACAAATCACCATGGCTTGTTGTAAACCATCGTGCATGCAACATGTTTTTTGAGGGGGGAGGGTAAATGGATGGATTGCCAGCACCAACTTCTCTAAACATTTGGGTATGCCTAAATATATCTTATAGAAACCTCTAACGGATATTCATTCATCAGTGGCATGAATATATCCATTCTGTTAAACACTACTAGGCATAGAGTATTGACATTAATAAGCACAGTAATTTAGTTAAATAGGAAAACAGGTTTATATTTAGGAAAATACCATCCCATGTCATATGAGATTTATTTATTTATTTATTTATTTATTACATTTGTATACCGCCCCATAGCCGAAGCTTTCTGGGCGGTTTACATAGGATTAAAAACAATTAAAAACAATATACAAAAATTAAAACAGCAAAAACATACAACATACACACAATCTGTACATTTAAAACCCACTTCAACACTTCAAAAAACTACAAAAACAAAACAAAACAAAACAAACCAGGCTCCTCAGATATTGCCAAATGCCTGAGAGAAGAGGAAAGTCTTGACCTGGCGCCGAAAAGATAACAATGTTGGCGCCAGGTGGGCCTCGTCGGGGAGATTGTTCCACAATTGGGGAGCCACCACAGAGAAGGCCCTCTCTCTTGTTGCCAACCTCCGAGCTTCCCTCGGAGGAGGCACTCGGAGGAGGGCCTTAGATGTTGAACGTAGTGTTCGGGTAGGTTCATGTCGGGAAAGGCGTTCCATCAGGTATTGTGGTCCCAAGCCGTGTAAGGCTTTATAGGTTAAAACCAGCACCTTGAACCGGGCTCGGAAACATACAGGCAACCAATGCAAGCGGGCCAGAGTAGGTCTTATATGTTCGAACCTACTGGTTCCAGTTATCAATCTGGCCGCTGCATTTTGCACAAGCTGCAGCTTCCGAACCACCTTCAAAGGCAGCCCCACGTAGAGTGCATTGCAGTAATCTAACTTGGAGGTTACCAGAGCATGGACAACTGAAGCCAGGTTATCCCTGTCCAGATAGAAAAGACTGCAATTGTTGCGAACCGTCCAGGGAGCTATGGCTATTGGGCCATATAGAAATGCAATAAATAAGTAAATGTTTCAAAAGCTAGATTAAAAAAACAAATTTTGTTGTCACAGGATGGTGAGAGAGATACCATGTTTAAACAAGTGGGACCTGCAACAAAATGTTACAGTGTGTCCTCATCTTCTAACAGGAGTGCTCCTGTTCAGAGTTATTACCAGCCAGGTATGCCCTCAAGGACACTGTAACATGGGAGGGTTAGATGGGCATTCTACTCCCTCTCCCTGCATGCTAGTTTCCTGAGGACAGGGTTTGTGGGATGGAGCCTCTACAGGCTGGATCCCCAACCGTGGCACCACCTGGAGGAGCACTCTGACCCCTGACATAATCCACCCCGCTGGAGTCAGTTGGGGTCATCTGCCCCCAATACGGTTCTCCACCCCTGCCTTAGAGAGAGTGCACCCCATTCCATTATAAATCATAGAATCATAGAACATGAGAGTTGGAAGGGGCCTATAAGGCCATCGAGTCCAACCCCCTGCTCAACGCAGGAATCCACCTTAAAGCATACCTGACAGATGGCTGTCCAGCTGCCTCTTGAATGCCTCTAGTGTAGGAGAGCTCACCACCTCCCTAGGTCATTGGTTCATTGTTGTACGGCTCTAACAGTTTTCCTGATGTCCTCTCAAAATCTGGCTTCCTGTAACTTGAGCCCATTATTCCATGTCCTGCACTCTGGGATTATCGAGAAGAGATCCTGGCCCTCTTCTGTGTTGCAACCTTTCAAGTATTTGAAGAGTGCTATCATGTCTTCTCTCAGTCTAATCTTCTCAAGAATAAACATGCCCAGTTCTTTCAGTCTGTCCTCATAGGGCTTTGTTTCCAGACCCCTGATCATCCTCATTGCCCTCCTCTGAACCTCCTCCAGCTTCTCTGCATCCTTCTTGGAGTGTGGTGCCCAGGACTGGACACAATACTCAAGATGAGGCCTAACCAGTGCCAAATAGAGGGGAACCAGTACCTTGCACGATTTGGAAGCTATTAATGCACTTGCTTTTTTTGCAGCCACATCACACTGTTGGCTCATACTCAGCTTGTGATCTACAACAGTTCCAAGATCCTTCTCGCTTGTAGTATTGCTGAGCCAAGTATCCCCCATATTGTAACTGTGCATTTGGTTTCTTTTTCCTAGGTGTAGAACTTGGCATTTATCCCTATAAAATTTCATTCTGTTGTTTTTAGTCCAGCACTCCAGTCTATGAAGATCACTTTAGAGTTTGTTTCTGTCTTCCCGGGAATTAGCTATCTCACCCCATTTTGTGTCATCTGCAAATTTGATAAGCATCCCCTGCACCTCCTCATCCAATTCATTAATAAAAATGATGAAAAGCACTGCCCAAGACTGAGCCCTGTGGGACCTCACTCCTTACCTCCACACAGTTTGAGAAGGTACCATTGATAAGCACTCTTTGAGTCCAATTCTGTAGCCAACTGTGGATCCACCTAATAGTTGTTCTATCTAGCCCACTTTTAGCTGGCTTGCTGATCAGAATGTCATGTGGTACTTTGTCAAAGGGTCTGCTGAAGTTAAGATATATTATGTGCCCAGCATTCCCACAGTCCACAAGGAAGGTTACCCGATCAAAGAATGAGATCAGATTAGTCTGGCAGGATTTGTTCTTGACAACTCCATGATGGCTTCTAGTAATCACTGCATTGTTTTCATCTGTTTAATCTGTTCCAAAAATTTCACAGGGATGGATGTCAGACTAACTGGTCTGTAATTCCCAGGTTCCTCCTTTTTGCACTTTTTGAAGATAGGGACAACATTAGCCCTCCTCCAATCGTCCAGCACTTCACCCATCTTCCATGATTTCACAAGGTAATAGACAGTGGCCCTGAGAGTTCTTCTGCCAGCTTCTTTATTACTCTAGAATGCAATTCATAGGGCCCTGGAGATTTGAACTTGTTCAAAGAAATTAGGTGTCTCTTGACCATTTGTTTATCAATCTCAAACTGCAATCCTGCCCCTTCAGCTTGTACTTCACTTTTGCCAGAGGGGTCATAGATTTGCTTTTGGGAGAAGACGGAGGCAAAGTAGGAATTGAGCACTTTGGACTTTTCTTTGTCAACTGTCATCAATTTGCCATCCTCATTAAGCAGCTGAACCACCATTTCTTTCCTGTTTTTCACTATGCACGTGCCTGAAGAAAGCTTTTTTATTTCTTTTAGCATTCCTCACTAGTCTCAGCTTATCCTCAACTTTAGCCTTCCTGATGTGATTCCTGCACTTCTGTGCTACCTGTCTGTACTCTTCTTTTGTAGCCTGGCCTACCTTCGACTTCCTATGTGTCCTTTTTTGTTTTCAGGTTGTCTCTAAGCCTTTTGTGGAGCCACATTGGGTTCCACAACACCACTTCTATTCTCAGATCATCCACAAATACCTCTGTGTCTTGTCAAGACTGAGCTTAATTTTATTACCTCTTATCCACGTTTTTACCCTATGCAAACTCACATATCATAGAAGCCACAGAGCTGAATCTTGGAATTTGTCCTCCCGCTAGGTGCAGAATCACTGAAGCACAGTGCCCCTCACTCCAGTTTTCAACCTACAAAGTTTATCCAGAAAGACATATGGTGCTTTCTGATTGCTAAAATAAAAAAGACACAAAGGATGTGGCACAAAGGATCTAAAACTGACAGAAAAGGCAACAGAGGGAGAGGAAATGAGAGACAAGGGCAGGAAGTGGTGAACTGAAGTTATATTTACTTAAACGTGTTTACCACTAGGGTGAGGGGTAAGCAGTTAAGTCAAGGCCTTGAAAAAGATGGGCTTTGAGAAGAGATTTGAAACATGAAAGAGAGATATGTATGTGTTTATGAAGGTCCATGCATGGAGGTAGCAAAGGCAGGAGTTCACAATTTTACTCACTGTAACGAGTGCTCCGAAAATATGTACCAAGTTGATGAGCCCCAGGCTTTCTCACAACTCTGTATCTGTGAGGGTGGAGGATGATCCACCTATTCCCCACTTCCAAAGTTCAGAGGAAGTCTGAAATACATTTCAGCTCTGTGCCTGGAGCAACAGGCAGGGGTATTGCCAGAGCAAGCCTCTCTCCTGCATCCTCCCTGTCTCCAAGCCCTGAGCATCCAGAAAATGCAGAGCCAAAACAACCCTAAGCCCCCTCCAGCTCTCATGAGCCTGTCCCTTGCAAATGAGAGGAGCAGGGGCTTGTCCCTGACATATCACTCTGCACTTTGGAGGTGCAGCAGAAAATCAAGAAAATGATCACATGTTTTGGGGAAGGGTCATGGCTCTGCCAACCACAAATGTTTGATTGACCAACGAGACAAACTGAAATATGTGGACTTCTGTAAATGGGTGGAGACAATCCTGCCCTCATCTTCATGGTGTTGGGGCGGCAGCATGGGGGCAGCGGCAGGCAGCACGCATTGACGTTCGTTCCGCCCATCTACAGTGAAAAGAGTGCCATGGCGGGGCTTTCCTGCCACCGCCGCCACCACGCCGGCCATTCTGCTGCTGCCACCACCACGCCCACCCAACAAAGCTCGAGCAGCAGTTTTAGGGACGCCTGGAAGCATGGGCCCCTCTCTTCCAAGGTAAGTTTTTTTGTTGTTGTTTTGTTTTTTAAAAAACTTTTTTAAATGGGTGGGACAAGCTCCAGAGCAAGAGCAACAGACGGTAAATGCCGTCGTCGCCTCATTCCAGCTAAAAAAGTCAGGGTAAAGGCCCGACTTTTTTTACAGCGGAGCTTTGGGGCTTTGCCCCTAGATGACTTTGGAGTGGTGGCAGCATCATGTAAATTACCTGCTGCCACTCCGAAGCCACCGTGGGAGAAAGTGCCCATCTAGAGGTACCCTATGAGAGCAGCAGTAACAAACAATATGATTTATTATAACTAATAAAGGAATTTAAATTTTAGTGCCTCTAATACCCAAACCCAAACGTTTATTGCTTGTACAGATCACTGCAACACATCCAAACTTAACATTTTACAATACTATTATACAATACCATTATATCAAAAGTTACATATAAGGTTAAAACAACAAAGCTGTAAAATACATAACGTCCTTAACTGAAATGATAGCATGAACAGCAAACATACAGAAACCTTTAATAGCCTCTCAATCACATTGCATTCATATCTCTGAATCTTTATAACACTTTACATCGATAGTGGTCCCCCGCCTGGTTGTCCGATTATGCGCATCTTCTCGCAATCGCTTTTACAGCAAATCACTATACGCGGGACGCGGTTCAGCGCATAACTGGTTGCCTTACCGGTTGTATGAAACACGCTTTAGAGGTGTTTAATGCAGAAAATCGCTTGCTTACATGGTCATAAGGCGCTTTAACTGCTGCGGTAAATTAAAACTCGCTATTTAACGCGCATTCGATAATGTGCATAATCGGACAGAAAAAGCACCTCAACCCCCGATTTGCGCTCCGCTCTTGTAGAGGTCAAATTTTAATGCGCCTTGAAAGAGCTTTAAATCGCTCTTGTAGAGGCACCCTGAATCTAAGAACTTTGCTCTACATCTAGTAGCTTTCACTGCAAGTAGTGCAACCCTATGTATCAGGTATGGGTTGGTTGAATATAATAAAAATCTCAATTTCTCCTTAACATCCCTAGGTTTCACTTTCTTTAAAAGAGGCTCTAAATAACTGTTTATGTGTGTATATAATGGACAGTCAAATACGTAATGTCCAAAGTCCTCTAGAACTGGACCTCCACAAATACACAACCTGTCTTCTGCTGGTATGCCGTGAAATCTAATGCCTCTAATATAAGAGTGGGAAACCTCTTTCAGACCAAGGGCTGAATTTAGTTTTGAAATTGCGGGGGGAGAAGGGTGTCACATTTCAGTGGTGGGCGAGGCAAAAGGCAAAAATATTTTATTTATTTGTTTGTTTCATTTCTATACTGCCCAACAGCCTAAGTACTCTGGGTCGTTCCCCAAAATACAAAAATTACCAGCACATTGTAGCTTAAAGCTCTTACTGCCAGTGAAGAAGCCTTAGCAGAGGCATTTCCACTTTTAGAATGGGGAAAAAGCAGAACAAAAACTGGGAAACTTGGGGGGGGGAAGGGGGGGCCCAGGAGGTATGGCCATCTGGGAAACCTTGGTAGATCAGATTGGGACCCTAGGACTGAGGTTCCCCACTCTAACTCCCTAAAATGTAGTAAACAGGCAAAGACTACCATAAGAGAAGAAACTCCATAAATTGCACAATACAAAATAGAGACTTGCCGCTCCCAGACTGTGGAATGGCCTGCCCAGGAGAGATTCATCAACTGAACAGACTTATCTCTTCCAGCAGGCCTACCTAGTTGAATTTTAAGATGTTTCATTGTTATTTTAATAATGTATTAGATTTACATGTTTTTAATAATTCATTAGTTTTATACATTTTTAATCAGTTTTATGTATTTTATGCTGTTTTGTACGTAACGTTGCCTCGATCCAGAGGGAGAGGCGGGTAATAAATAAATAAATAATAAATAAATTATTATTATTATTCTAGGAAATAAGCTGTACAATACAATACGGAGATGTAGATTCCACTGAGTTCAATGGAGCTTATTCTTAGGATTGCAATTGTAGTCTTTTATTCCATTTACAGTACTACAATGCAGTCATTATGAAGTTATGTACATAGATACTGAATTCAATACATCATAATATTATCGTGGGGATTTTAAAGCCATTATCTTCAGTGCAGGTTTTCACAAAGATCACACTATCATACACATAGCAAGACTCTCTCAGTAAAACAGAAAGAACACGCCTGCTCTGTGAACATATTTCAACATCTGTGCGGCTGCTGTTGCTCAATCATTACATATTAATTTTTGTATATTGTTTTTAATTGTTTTAATCTTATGTGAACCGCCCAGAGAGCTTCGGCTATGGGGTGGTATACAAATGAAACAAAATAAATAAATAAATAAATAAAGTACATGATGAAGTGCATACAGAGAAGATTCCATGTTCCTGTCCGTTCACACTACAAACTTCTGCTGCTAGTGAGACTTTTGGCACTCGCGCTGTGATTTGGCCACCTATGATGATGTATAATCCACAGGGTTTTTGGGGGTTCACTGTTCCCCACTTTGCTATGTTGCATCACAAATTTCTAGAGAAAGAAATATAAGAGCTTTGTTTTAGGTATATGCCTACCCAAAAGCATTGGCTTGTTTTACTTACTTAAAAAGAGCCTATTGGTGCTTGACAGATATAAACAGCAAGTATCACAAAAGCTCTAAAGCTAGCCAGATATCTAAATGGATTTTCACATTCCTAAAATGATTTTCACAAATGGCACTGAAAACCTTGTTGAACATATCTTGATCTGAACTATATTCTCTTCTCAGTCTTACAAACAGAGACGAAGCAGATGAGTAATGGAACATGGAACACCGAGCAGCAGCATATTCCAACGAGGGTGGTGTGTACTCTGAGCTAAAAAGAAACTCATTACCCAACAAAAACTCATATTCTGTGCCAAGCTTGTCTGAATCCTCTGACCTGTATAAATTATATATATCAATAGTTTGCACATTTTATTTTGTATAATTTATACTACATTTGGATGTTGGAGAGATGGATAAAAAAGTAAGGCACTGAAGTACAATCTCCACCCTCAGAATACTGAATATCTTATTTAGTTACTTGCTGTCTGGTTTGTGAGATTCTACCAAGTACTGCTTGTATCTTCACATGTAAAGGGCTTGAAACGTTTTTAAATTAGATTTTTGGGAATATGAGCTAATATCACATTCTGCAGGTTGTCTGTGATTGTTCAAGATCAGGATTACACACAGCCCTGATTACACTGATCATTACTCTCCCCTCAATCCTCCCTCTGTTTAGAGAGGCAAAACCCATCAGAAGCTGATACCTACAATGTTTAAAATTTTACTTATAAATGCAGCAAATGCTTCTCTACATTAAACACAAAGATTAAAAACAACACACCAAATTGAATAAAAACAGCAGAAGAAACCCAGATAAAATTCTCCAAATCAGTATAAACAAACACGTTGTTGAAAAGACCTTTCTAATAAAGACATTCCCTTGACAGTGGTACTTAATAGACTCGTGTCCCAGCATCACAATAAACACTATGATAATAATAATAATAATAAATTTATTTCTTACCCACCTCTTCATTTGGATCGAGGCAGGGAACAACAGTAAATATAAAATATGATAAAATACATAAAACTGATTAAAAACATGGCACACATTATTAAAACTGCATTAAAACATCCTTAAAAAAATCCTAAAAAAAATCCTAAAAAAAATCCTAAAAACATTCTAAAATTCCACTGGATATGCCTGCTGGAACAGAACAGTCTTTGGTCCCCTCTACAAGAATTCGGTTTGACGCCCGGTTGTCCAATTATGCGCATCTCCTCGCAATCTCTTTTACACCTAATCCCTATACACAGGAGGCAGTGAAGCGCATTACCGCTTGTATGAAACGTGCTTTAAAGGTGTTTAATGCGGAGAATCGCTTGTTTACATGGTCATAAGGTGCTTTAACTCCCGCGGTAAATTAACACTTGCTATTTAACGCGCATTTGATAATGCGCATAATCGGACAGAAAAAGCACCTCGACCCCCGATTTGCACTCCATTCATGTAGAGGTAAAATCGGTAATGCGCTTTGAAAGAGCTTTAAATCGCTCTTGTAGAGGCACTCTTTATAGCTTATATGTTATTATTATTAGAGTTTTTTGTGTCCCTGGAACAAGATGTTTCTCATGATCGGTGCCACAATGGCTTCCACCCCATATTGAGCATTTCTATACATGAAGGGACACAGAGCACAGCCTCACCCAAGAAGGCCTTATGAGGAATTGTGGAAGAAAAGATAACAATGGCAAAAAGCCTGGGAGGACAAAGTTTTCAGCTGAAAAAAGTTAATTGACATAATTGTTGTGCCCACAATTACCTCAAAGAACAGCATCAGGGTCGCTTAAAAGCATGGCTTTGCTTCCTATTCACACTGCCACAGCTACGCCTCCCCACACCTATTCAACAGTGCTTCATACTTCAACTACCCTTGTACCTTTCTATGGCTCACCTGTGCTTATTACCCCAGCTCCTGCCACATCAGTACTCCCCATCTCAATGCAACCATACTGCTCTTTCACCTCCACTAGCTCTAATGCCATTACTGTTTCCCCAAACTATATCCCTCATCACTGTAGCTCCCCATCACACAGTTCTCTGAGCTATACTCCTATTTATTTATTTTTGAAAAATTAACCCCAGCCTCCAGCCAAAAAGGTTGGGCATATAGGTTGGGGAAAATGGGAAAATGAGAGGAGGGAAGAGGAAAAAAGCAAACTCAGGCACCAGTCTTAAAGTTATATCCCACATGCACAAAACACACAAACTCACTAGCCTGTCTTCTCATTCGCCTGATCCAAACTGCTCAAAACTGCTTCCATTCCTTTATTTCCCTAACTCTAACCCCTACTTAGGAAAGGGACTTTTGTTCACTTCAGCTCCAAATCTTATTGCCACTGCTTTCCTATGCACTTACTTCCTCAGCACTCCAGCCTTGTCCTTCCCTTCCACTTCAAGACACTCTATACCTACTGCAATGGTGACCAAACCCTTCCCTATCCCTATCAGCTGCAGTTCTCATATTTTCCAACTATTCCCTTCACACTTGACATACCACATGCCAACAATATCCCTATTTCCACACCAAAGTACTTCCAGCTTTTCTCAGGAGGACGAAAAGCCACCCCTGAGCTCCTTGATGAAAAGGAAAAGAAGAACGAGAGGGATAAAAATACAAGTGTCGCAAATATATCATATAGCTGCTGCAGTTATACGCACACACGCACACACACACACTGCACTGTAGTTCTCTTCCCTTCCGAGACAAAATGCACTCTGCACATACTCACAGGCACTATATCTTTGCATCTAATTAAAACACACACACAACAGGAACAGATTCATTTCACCATTGAATGCCACTTTGCACATAGGGAGGAGCAATAGCTCAGCATTTACAAATATCTCCAGAAGTAAGGACGGGAGGAGGGATCCTTTCCAGACACCTTGGAGAGCCACTGCCAATGAGAAGTAGCCTATCTACACTACTGCTTTAAAACAGTTTATAACAGTTTTAAACCGGTTTAAAACTGTTATAAACCGTTTTAAAACAGTAGTGTAGATAGGGATTCCCCATAAGGCAGCTACAAATAAGAGTATGCTCAGAAGTGCAAAGTGCCAGAGCCTTTAAACACATATAAGTCGGTAAACCTCATCCAAATCCCACCATCTCCCTCAGCACTCCAGTCCAGACCTTCTCACAAGGTGCCCCTTGCCCCCTCCAATCACTCCAGCCTCTCAACCCCTTTTCTTCCATCTTCCATCATCCATGAGTTACTGTGATGACCTCTGGTTAAAAACGAGATAAAACGATCGCGGATGGATGAGCAAGATGTTTCAGCAGCGACTACCCAAAGTTTAGCGCGTGTTAGCCTTTCCAGAACTGTCAGCGCGGTACATTCAAAAGACGGGCAAACGCGTGGCGGCTTTGACAACGCACCCGAGATAGTGTGAGCATTCACACGGTACTCTCATCGTTCAGCCCGTTTCGGATCTTCACTGTACCACACATCGCCCAGCTCTGCTGCACTGCTTCCCTGTTCTCCCTCCCTCTGCACCCCAACTTCGGAATCTGAGGAGACCCGCTGCTGCTCCTCCCCCCATCCCTCTCGCTGCTGCTGGCTGCCAGCTCCTCCTCCTCCTCCTCCCCTTTCAGCTGCTCACCTGGGACCGGGATCCTGGCTCCGCGGGCGCGCGGCGGGCGCTGTAGCCCAGCCTCGTCTGCAGGTTGATGGGCGCGCTTTGCGGGGGCCCTGCGCTGCAGCCCAG
This sequence comes from Anniella stebbinsi, assembly GCA_029215795.1. Lineage (NCBI taxonomy): Eukaryota > Metazoa > Chordata > Lepidosauria > Squamata > Anniellidae > Anniella > Anniella stebbinsi. Next base: position 99,228,645 of record JARDYH010000003.1, read on the forward strand.
GCCCCCGTTGATGTGCGCGGTCACCATGGCGACGGGACCCTTGGCCGGAAGCGCAGCGAGAGCCAGGCTCTGAGGGCCGGGGCTCTGGCCACCGCCGCCTGCGCCGCCACCGCCTCCTCCTCCTCCGGGCGCCTTGAGGAGCGCCGGCACCACGGGCTGCTGTTTGGCGCTGCTAGAGGTGCTGGCGCTGCCAGCTCCGCAGCTGAGACTATTGCCGCCTGCGCTCCCCACCAGCACCGCGGCGGAGCAGCTCCGCACCGCCAGCTTCTGAAAGAGAAGGAGAGAAAGGAGACGAGCGCTCAGGCTTCCCGCGTTTTTAAAGCGGCGACTCCCCACGCCGGCCCGCCCGCCCTGCCTCCCTCCCTCCCCCAGAAGGAGCCAAGAGGGGCGCTCGCGCGAGCAAGAGGGCGCCAAGTAAGGCAGCTCACCCCGACAGGGGAGACGCTTCCTCGGAGGCGCGGCTGGGAGGTTCTCCTCCTCCCCCTTCACGTGCGTCTCGCTTCCCTTTTCCTTTTGGGGTTTCTCTCAGGCAGCCCCTGGAGCGCCGCAATTATGCGCCAGAGGCGCCGGCGGCTGTTAAGCTGCTTTCCGCTCGCGTGCTCTTGGCGGAGCTGGCTCCCCGCCTCCCGCCCACCCCACCCGTCCTTTCCAGCACCGGAGTGAGGGGAGGCGGTTGTTTACCCCGGCAGAGGGTGGAAAGGCATTCGAAACCAAAGGAACGATTTCCATTTGGGAGAAAGGCTTTTTACGGTCTTTCCCATCCATACAGGGCCCTGCAGAGCTGGTCATAGGCCCAGGCCAGATGGGAAGTGTATGCCCCTCCCCCCATTTCAAACTGCTCATGAAGTATTTTTTAATTCGTGGCACTGATTCAGTGCTAAATACATATATATGAACTAGAACGATTTATAATTTTAAAAAAGGTCACAGGAAGCACTTTTATTCGGGATGGTGTAAAAAGCGGAATGGAATGAAACGGGCCGGAACGACCCCTTTATATTAAAAAACCACGCCAAAATCAGTGGCATGTGTTAGAAACACTTGAGAACAATATTTTAGGACTGAAACCATTACAATATTATATTATTATTAACCCCATAACTCCCAGAACAACATCCGGAACATAATGGATGGCCCAGAACAGCCACTTCTGAATGACTGAAACCAACCAAACTCAACCGTCACACATTACTAGGTGGAACAGATAGAATAAGCCAGGAAACAGCCACAAAACCCACATTCCGATGCCCGTTCCGGGCCGTGGTCCATATTGTTAAAAACAGGCCGGAATGGCAGCTTCCAAGTGAGCCAACTCAACCAAACTCACCACTCACACATTACTGGGTGGGACAGATGCAATACACAAATAAACAGCCACGGAAACCACATACCGATGCCCGTTCCGGGCCGTGGTCTGTATTGCACAAAACAGGTCGGAACGGAAGCTTCCAAGTGAACCAACTCAACGAAACTCACCAGTCACACATTACTGGGTGGGAAAGATACAATACACCACAATACAGCCACAAAAAGCCACGTTCCGATGCCCGTTCCAGGCCAAGGTCCATATTGCGCAAAACAGGCTGGAACGGAAGCTTCCAAGTGAACCAACTCAACCAAACTCACCACTCACACATTACTAGGTGGAACAGATAGAATAAGCCAGGAAACAGCCACAAAAACCACGTTCCGATGCCCATTCCAGGCCAAGGTCCATAAAGTGCAAAACAGGCCGGAATGGCAACTTCCAAGTGAGCCAACTCAACCAAACTCACCACTCACACACTACTAAGTGGAACAGATACAATACACCACAATACAGCCACGAAAACCACGTTCTGATGCCCGTTCTGGGCCAAGGTCCATATTGCGCAAAACAGGCCGGAACGGCTGCTTCCAAGTGAGCCAACTCAACCAAACTCACCATTCACACATTACTAGGTGGGACAGATAGAATAAGCCAGGAAACAGCCACAGAAACCACGTTCCGATGCCTGTTCCGGGCCATAGTCCATATTGCGCAAAACAGGTTGGAACGGCCGCTTCCAAGTGAGCCAATTCAACCAAACTCACCACTCACACATTACTAGGTGCGATAGATACAATAAGCTCCAAAACCTCCACAACATCCACATTACAATACCAGTTCCAGGCCATGGTTCATATTGTGCAAAACAACCTGGAAAAGCAGATCGTGGGTTGAAACTCATTTGAGATATAGCCCAGAATTGCAAGTTCTGTGTGAGTGAAGGCAATTGAGCAAACCATTTTCAGTGTTCTAAATGGAAAAGCTAATAAACTTTCACAGAATCCAGAACCAAGATCTGCAAAGACAGTTTCATACCTAAGCCCATTGTTGTTGTGTGGTGTGGTGTAGCCCTCAAAATATCAGACTAGGATGGGTAGGACCCATTCCATCATGAAGCTTACAATGACCTGTGGCCATTCACCTCTCTCAGCCTAACCTATCCCAGGAGTTTGTTACAAAATTGCTAAATACCACTTTTGTTCACCATGAGTTTCTAGGAGGTAGGTGGAATATAAATGTTCTGCCAAAACAGCCCAGGTCAAAGGTGTAGAAAGAGGATGTTTAATGTAGTGAAAGAACTCCAACACATTTCAGCCTTCAGATCCTTCTTCAGAGTTCTTTGTTGGAATGCAATGAATATCTGAGGCCCGAGGATGTAGACAAAGTGCTTGGCAAAGTCTGGTTGGCCATCTGTGAATTTGACCCTTGCCCTTCATGGCTTATTACATCAAATAAGGAGGGGATCACCAGCTGGATCCAGGAGGTTATCAATTTCTCCATGAAAGAGGGAGTGGTGCCGACCTCTTCAAAAGAGGTGGTAATCAGTAGGGGTGTGCACCAGATCAGGTCCAATCCACAATCCGGATCCGATCTGGGCTGGATCGGATAAAATTATTCGAGCCGATCCCCAGCACTTGGATCAGCCGATCCCAGATGATCCAATCCGAAAAGGACCCGATCTGGATCGTATTGGATCGGAGAACCAGCCCCCTCCTCCCACTCGTAATCCTCACCTGCCGTGGCCGTCCATGAACGGCCCCGGCAGGTAAGGAGCGCAAATGCGGGGAGGGGGCTTACCTGCCAGGGCCACCCACTGCCATCCATGGGCGCCAGTGGAAGGCAGTGGATGGCCCCGGCAGGTAAGAAGCGTGAGGGGGGGAGGGACAGTCACCCCCCATTTTCCCCATAGACTTGCATTGGGGGAAAGCTTTCTTTCCCTCAATGCAAATCTATGGGAGGAAATGGAGGCCAATCCGAAAATCGGACATCCAATTTTCGGATCAGGATCTTGTCCAATCCGATCCAGGGGACCTCCGATTTTGTTCTGGATTAGATCAGAACAAAATCGGAGGTCCCCTGGATCGGATCGGACCCAATCCCGATCTGAAAATCAAATGTCCAATTTTCAGATTGGCCGCCATTTTTCCCCATAGACTTGCATTGGGGGAAAGAAAGCTTTCCCCCAATGCAAGTTTATGGGGGAAAATGGCAGCGGGGGATGAGTGGGGGCCTAACTCCCCCCTCCCTGTCCCTCCCCCCTCATGCTTCTTACCTGGGGGGGCCCCCTCCTCCCCTTCGCACTCCTTACTTGCCGGGGCTATCCGCTGCCGTCCGCTGGCACCAGCGGGCGCCAGCAGATGGCAGTGGATGGCCCCGGCAGGTAAGTGGGCCCCCCTCCCTCCTCCCCCCACGCTCCTCCTTACCTGCCAGAGCGTCCATTGCCTTCACCTGCTTGAAACTATTGAGAACTAGGCTTCGCGGCCTAGTTCTCAGTAGAGCGCCAGGTGAGGATGTCATCACCTAGTGCTCTACTGAGGACTAGGCCGGAAAGCCTAGTTCTCAGTAGATTCGAGCAGGTGAAGGCAGCGGGTGTCCCGGCAGGTAAGTGGGGCCACCTCACTCCTCTCCCCTCGCACTCCCTACTTGCCGGAGTCATCCGCTACAGACGGCCCCGGAAGGTAAGCCCCCTCCCCACATTCAAGCTCCTTACCTGCTGGGGAAGGTGAGGAGCATGAGCAGGGGGAGGGGGTCCAATCCTATGATCCAACACGATCCGGATCGGGTCCTTTTTGGATCGGATCATATTGGATCGGCTGATCCAGGTGCTGGGGATCGGTTCAGTTAATTTTATCCGATGTCCCCCCGGATCAGGTCCGGATCAGAGGTCGGACCCGATCTGTTTCACACCCCTAATTTTAACAGTTTATTATCATAGTCTTTTGACACCGCTGTTTTAAATCTGTATTTTAAATCTGTATTTTAAATCTGCATTGCTGCACGGTTTTATCATGCTTATGTCTCAGGGCTGTGCATGGACTCCCCGATCCAATCCGGCCTGTTTGGCTCACTTGGAAGCTGCCGTTCCGGCCTGTTTTGCGCAATATGGACCACAGCCCGGAACGGGCATCGGACCGTGGTTTTTGTGGCTGTTTCCTGGCTTATTGTATCTGTTCCACTTAGGAATGTGTGAGTGGTGAGTTTGGTTGAGTTGGCTCACTTGGAAGCTGCCGTTCCGGCCTATTTTGCGCAATACGGACCACGGCCCGGAACGGGCATCGGTACGTGGTTTCCGTGGCTGTTTCTTGGTGTATTGCATCTGTCCCACCCAGTAATGTGTGAGTGGTGAGTTTGGTTGAGTTGGCTCACTTGGAAGCTGCTGTTCTGGCCCATTTTGCGCGATATGGACCGAGGCCCGGATCGGGCTTCGAACCGTGGTTTTTGCGGCTGTTTCCTGGCTTATTCTATCTGGTCCACCTAGTATTGTGTGAGTGGTTAGTTTGGTTGAGTTGGCTCACTTGGAAGCTGCCGTTCCGGCCTATTTTGCGCAATATGGACCACGGCCCGGAACGGGCATCGGTACGTGGTTTCCGTGGCTGTTTTTTTGGTGTATTCTATCTGTCCCACCTAGTAATGTGTGAGTGGTGAGTTTGGTTGAGTTGACTCACTTGGAAGTTGTCGTTCTGGCCTGTTTTGCGTAATATGGACTATGGCCCGGAACGGGCATCGGAACGTGGTTTTCGTGGCTCTTGTTTTGGTGTATTCTATCTGTCCCACCTAGTAATGTGTGAGTGGTGAGTTTGGTTGAGTTGACTCACTTGGAAGTTGTCGTTCTGGCCTGTTTTGCGTAATATGGACTATGGCCCGGAACGGGCATTGGAACGTGGTTTTCGTGGCTCTTGTTTTGGTGTATTCTATCTGTCCCCCTAGTAATGTGTGAGTGGTGAGTTTAGTTGAGTTGGTTCACTTGGAAGCTTCCGTTCCGGCCTGTTTTGCGCAATACGGACCACGGCCCGGAACGTGCATCGGTACGTGGTTTCGTGGCTGTTTTGTGGTGTATTGTCTCTGTCCCACCTAGTAAGGTGTGACTGTTGAGTTGGGTTGAGTTGGCTCACTTGGAAGCTGCCGTTCTGGCCTGTTTTGCACAATATGGACTATGGCCCGGAACGGGCATCGGAACGTGGTTTGCGTGGCTGTGTTGTGGCGTATTGTATCTTTCCCACCTAGTATTGTGTGAGTGGTGAGTTTGGTTTAGTTGGCTCATATCGAAGGTATGCACCTGGATCGGCCGATCCAAGACGATCCGATCCGAAAAGGACCCGATCTGGATTGTATTGGATCAGAGTATTGCCCCCCTCCCCCCACACGTCTATGGACGGCCCCGGCAGGTAAGGCACGCGAATGCGGTGAGGGGACTTACCTTCCGGGGCCATCCACTACCGTCCACGGGCACCAGCGGACGGCAGCAGATGGCCCCGGCAGGTAAGAAGCGTGAGGGGGGAGGGACAGGGAGGGGGGAGTTAGGCCCCACTCACCCCCCCACCATTTCCCCCCTTAGACTTGCATTGGGGGAAAGCTTTCTTTCCCCCAATGCAAGTCTATGGGGGGAAATGGCGTCCGATCCGAAAATCGGACATCCGATTTTTGGATCGGGATCGGGTCCAGTCTGATCCAGGGGACCTCTGATTTTGTTCTGATCTAATCTGGAACAAAATTGGAGGTCCCGATCTGGGTCCCGATCCGATCTGGGGGCGTCCATGCACATCCCTAGTTAAAATACTGTGAGAGTAAGAAGCTCTTCACCTGGCATCTATGTGGTTATAATGTAGGTGCCAGGTGAACCTCTCTAGGGAGCTCATTCCAGAACCGAGGTGCCACAACAAAGAAGGCCCTCCTCTTGGTAGCTACCTGTCTCACTTCCTTTGGCAGGGATTCATGGAGAAGGACCCCTGAGGATGATATTAGGGTGTGGGCACGTAGATATGAGAGAAGGCGTTCCTTCACATGACCTGGTCCCAAGCCATTTAGGGCTTTGAATGTTAATACCAGCACTTTTAATTGGTCCCAGACCTGGACGGACAGCCAGTGAAGATGGAAAAGGACTGGCATAATGTGGTCTCATTGGCCAGGCCCTGTTAACAGTCTGGCAGCCTCACATATAATGTAGTGCAATAATCCAGAGGAGAGGTTATCAGAGCATGGATAACTGTAGCTTGGCTATCTCTGTCCAGATAAGATTGCAGTTGGCATATCAACCTAAGCTGATAAAAGGTGGTCCTTGCCACTGAGCCCACCTGTGCCTCAGGTGACAGTTCTGGATCCAGGAGCACGCCCAAACTACAAACCTGATCCTTTAGGGGGAGTGCAACCCCCTCTAGAATAGGGTGAACATCACCTAGCTGGACAGACGAACCACCCATGAACAGTTCCTCCATCTTGTCTGGATTGAGTCTCAGTTTGTTGGCCCTCATCAGTCCATTACTGTGCTCAGGCACTGATTCAGAACAGCCACTGCCTCATCTGGGTTTGATGAAAAGCAAAGGTAGAGCTGGGTATTGTCCATATATTGATGGCACCTCAACCCACATCTCTGGATAACCCCTCCCAGCATGTAAATGTCGAAAAGCATAGGAGATAAAACAGAGCCCTGTGGGACCCCGTGGCCTAGGTGCCATGGAACAGAGCAATAATCCTCCAGCACCATCTTCTGGAATCAGCCATTCAAGTAGGAGTGGAACCACTGCAACACAGTGCCTCCAACATCCAGCCCAGACAGTGTATCCAGAAGGATACCATGGTCGATGGTATTGAAAGCTGCTGAGAGGCCCAAGGGAATCAAGAGGGTCACACTCCCCTTGTCCCTCTCCTGGCAAAGGTCATCCCACAGGCACAGGGTGACCAAGGCAGTTTCAGTTACACAACCAGGTTTGAATCCTGATTGAAATGGATTTAGATAATCAGTTTAATTCAAGAATGCCTGGAGTTGCCCTGCAATCACCCGCTTAAGCACCTTGCCCAAGAAGGGGATGTTATCCACCAGCCTATAATAGTTAACATCCTCCGTGTTGAGGTTAGGCTTTTTCAGGAGTGGTCTGATTACTAGGGACGTGCACGGACCGCCCGGATCGGGACCTCCAATTTTGTTCCAGATTGGATCGAACCAAAATCAGAGGTCCCCTGGATCAGACCGGACCCGATCCCGATCCGAAAATCGGATGTCCGATTTTCGGATCGGATGCCATTTCCCCCCATAGACTTGCATTGGGGGAAAGAAAGCTTTCCCCCAATGCAAGTCTAAGGGGGAAAATGGTGGGGGGGGGGTGAGTGGGGCCTAACTCCCCCCTCCCTATCCCTCCCCCCTCGCGCTTCTTACCTGCCGGGGCCATCTGCTACCGTCCGCTGGTGCCCGTGGATGGCCCCGGCAGGTAAGCCCCCTCCCCGCATTTGCACTCCTTACCTGCCGGGGCCGTCCATGGATGGCCCCGGCAGGTGAGGAGCACGAGTGGGGGGAGGGGGGCAATACTCTGATCCAATACAATCCAGATTGGGTCCTTTTCGGATCATCTTGGATCGGCCGATCCAGGTGCTGGGGATCAGATCGAATAATTTTATCCGATCCAGCCCAGATCAGATCCGGATCATGGATCGGACCCAATCCGGTGCACACCCCTACTGATTACCACCTCTTTTGAAGAGGCCGGCACCACTCCCTCTCTCATGGAGAAATTTATAACCTCCTGGATCCAGCTGGTGATCCCCTCCTTATTTGCTGTAATAAGCCATGAAGGGCAAGGGTCAAGTACACAGATGGTCAACCAGACTTTGCCAAGCACCTTGTCCACATCCTTGGGCCTCAGATATTCATTGCATTCCGACAAAGAACTCTGAAGCAGGACCTGAGGGCTGAAATGTGTTGGAGCTCTTTCACTACATTAAACATTCTTTTTCTACCCCTTTGACCTGGGCTGTTTTGGCAGAACATTTATATCCCACCTACCTCTCAGAAACTCATGGTGAACAAAAATGGTACTTAGCAATTTTGTAACAACCTTGTGGGATAGGTTAGGCTGAGAGAGGTGAATGGCAAACAGGTCATTGTAAGCTTCATGATGGAATGGGTCCTACCCATCCTAGTGTGATATTTGGAGGGCTACACCACACCACACTACAACTATGGGCTTAGGTATGAAACTGTCTTTGTTGGTTCTGGATTCTGTGAAAGTTTATTAGCTCTTCCATTTAGAACACTGAAAGTGGTTTGTTCAATTTCCTTCACTCACACAGAACTTGCCATTTTGGGCTGTATCTCAAATGAGTTTCAACCCACGATCTGCTTTTCCAGGTTGTTTTGCACAATATGAACCATGTCCCGGAACTGGTATTGTAATGTGGATGTTGTGGAGGTTTTGGAGCTTATTGTATCTGTCCCAGCCAGTAATGTGTGACTGTTGAGTTGGGTTGAGTTGGCTCACTTGGAAGCTGCCGTTCCGGGCTGTTTTGCGCAATATGGACTATGGCCCGGAATGGGCATCGGAACCTGGTTTGCGTGGCTGTGTTGTGGCGTATTGTATCTTTTCCACCTAGTATTGTGTGAGTGGTGAGTTTGGTTTAGTTGGCTCATATCGAAGGTACCGTTCCGGCCTGTTTTGCGCAATATAGAATATGGCCCGGAATGGGCATCGGAACGTGGTTTGTGTGGCTGTTTTGTGGTGTATTGTATCTGTGCCACCTAGTAATGTTTGAGTGTTGAGTTGGGTTGAGTTGGCTCACTTGGAAGTTTCCGTTCCAGCCTGTTTTGCACAATATGGACTATGGCCCGGAACGGGCATCGGAGCGTGGTTTGCGTAGCTGTTTTGTGGTGTATTGTATCTTTCCCACCTAGTAATGTGTGAGTGTTGAGTTTTGTTTAGTTGGCTCTCTTGGAAGCTTCCCTTCCGGCCTGTTTTGCGCAATATGGAATATGATCCGGAACGGGCATCGGAACGTGGTGTGCGTGGCTGTTTGGGGGTGTATTGTATCTGTCCCATCTAGTAATGTGTGAGTGGTGAGTTGGGTTGAGTTGGCTCACTAGGAAGCTGCCGTTCCGGGCTGTTTTGCGCAATATGGACTATGGCCCGGAACGGGCATCGGAACATCGTTTTCGTGGCTGTTTTGTGGTGTATTGTCTCTGTCCCACCTAGTAAGGTGATACTGTTGAGTTGGGTTGAGTTGGCTCACTTGGAAGCTGCCGTTCTGGCCTGTTTTGCGCAATATGGACTATGGCCCGGAATGGGCATCGGAACATGGTTTGCGTGGCTGTTTTGTGGCGTATTATATCTTTCCCACCTAGTAATGTGTGAGTGGTGAGTTTGGTTTAGTTGGCTCATATCGAAGGTACCGTTCCGGCCTGTTTTGCGCAATATGGACTATGGCCCGGAACTGGCATCAGAACGTGGTTTGCGTGGCTGTTTGGGGGTGTATTGTATCTGTCCCACCTAGTAATGTGTGAGTATTGAGTTTGGTTGAGGTGGCTCACTTGGAAGTTTCCGTTCCAGCCTGTTTTGCACAATATGGACTATGGCCCAGAACGGGCATCGAAACGTGGTTTGCGTGGCTGTTTTGTGGCATATTGTATCTTTCCCACCTAGTAATGTGTGAGTGGTGAGTTTGGTTTAGTTGGCTCTCTTGGAAGCTTCCCTTCCGGCCTGTTTTGTGCAATATGGAATATGGTCCGGAACGGGCATCGGAACGTGGTTTGCATGGCTGTTTTGTGGCGTATTGTCTTTGTCCCACCTAGTAAGGTGTGACTGTTGAGTTGGGTTGATATTTTTATCAAGTGTTTCTAACACATGCCACTCTTTTTGGCGTGGTTTTTTAATATAAATGGGTCATTCTGGCCCGTTCCATTCCGTTCCGGCTTTTACATCATCCCTTTGGAAACCCAGAGCAGATTCACCAGCTCCCATGAAATAGGAGCCGCCAGCCTTCACTGGTCGGATTTTGCGTGTGCGTGCAGGTGTGTGTGTGTGGGGGGGGGGGTTGCAAAGAATATTGGAATAGGTGGACCTTGATTTTATTAAGCAAAGCAACCTTCCCTCTCCCTCTGCTTCTATTTTTAAGCAATTGTAGATGCATATTGGGATCACTTAATATAGATTGCCTATGCCTTAATACGTTGTCAATCTAGATGATCCCAAGTAAAACAGAGAGCTCCCAACCCACTGAAGGCTGCAACCCAACAACTCCCACTAGTGCTTTTTTGGAATGTTTTGTTCTTACCTTGGCCTGAAATGGAACCAGCCAAACAAAAGCCAAAAAAAAAGGGGGCATTCATTGGGACGTTCTCCTGCATGCGTTCCCTTGGAATGAATGGGAGTAGAGCAATTGGTGCTCTTGTGCAGCCCCACATTCATTTCAATGAGGCTTATGAAAATGAGCTTCCAGGTGGATTGTGTCTCTGTAACCAGATCCTTTTCTCATTTAGTCATTGTTAAGTTCTATTAAGTTGAGTCAGGCTTGCTCCCAAGTAAGTGTGCATAAGACTGCACTACGTCACTACGGCCTTTATCACACGTACCATTCCCTCCCCCCCAATTGCTTCTGCAGGTTTCCCCTATGCGAATCTAGCATTTTGAATCACACGTTTTGCTCGATACCTCAGCTCAGCATGTTGAACTTGCCTGAACTTGCCTGAAATGGACTTTGCCCAGGGTTAAATTGAAACAGAAACTAAAACCTGTGACCTCAGGGCGAGAGAGCAGCAGGAGGTGAATGACCTCATGCGAAAACAGCGCTGAAGAAGTGTAGCAAAGCTGAGGTGGCTGTGCTTACCGCCCGGTGTGATAATGACCTACAATACTTTGCCGTCTGTTTGAAGCTGTAGCAGCTCTGTAGCCCTAAGATTTGCACTCTCTGCAATAAACTGTGCTTTAAATTATAACCTGCACATATAATAATAATAATAATAATAATAAATTTATTTATTTATCACCCGCCTCTCCCAACGGATCGAGGCAGGCAACAACACCAAACACAAAATACAAAAACTGATTAAAAGCAGATAAAACCAGTACATCATTAAAATACCAATAAAACACCAATAAAACACTTTAAAATTCATCTAGGTAGGCCTGCCGGAAGAGATCAGTCTTTATAGATCTTTTAAATTCCTAAAGACTAGTAAGTTGGTGAATCTCTCCTGGCAGGTCATTCCACAATCTGGGAGCGGCAGAAGAGAAGGTCCTCTGGGTAACAGTTGTCAGTCTAGTTCTTGTTGACTGTAATAAATTCTTCCCAGAGGACCTGAGCGTGCGGGGCGGATTGTATGGGAGAAGGCGATCGCTTAGGTAACCTGGACTCAAACCATGTAGGGCTTTAAAGGTAACCAATATTCTCTCTGCCACCCCCAACCCCAAACTTACAGCACTGAACCTGGGATTTGGTTAATTTATCATGTACAGCTACACTGATCAATATGTGGTGTGGTTTCTTTTACCTATAATAGTTCCAATTTTTCCAGTCCACTAAACTTGCTTGATATAACTCACAACCTGGATAGCAAAAATAAACATGTTCTAATTGTTTAAGTATACTAGCTATAAAAAAAAATGTTTTGAAAAGTATTTTTTAAAATAATAGTTCCCTCCTCAAAAGCCACCCTGAAATAACGTACATATCTTCACAAGGGGAAAAAAATACATACTAAAGAAATCTGAAATTTGCATGTTTATTTACCAACGCACCTACAACATTTGTTATTTTGATACTATTTTTATCCCATTCTTTACACAATGACTTTGGGGTGCATGCACACACCCATTTTATTCTCACAGGAACCCTGTGAGGTAGAAAAAGCTGAGAGCTGCATTCAGACAACACAATAGCCAATGGTGGGGTAATAATCAACTTGATCATTGTTTATCTAGGGGTACTCCCCATTCAACATTATAATAATCAACTGTGGTGTGGATTAGGATCAGCGTTGAGTTGGCTATTAGTCCATGCTGAGTTCACTCACTCATTCCCTGTCCTCTCTCCCCCCTTGGTCCTCATGATAGTATCCCATCAGACATTGCAGCCAAAAATCTATCCTTTCAGCTGGACTTGAGTGGAAGCCACAGCTTTGACCATTCTTGCCTTGTGACTCTGTGGCTGACGAAATAACCAATGGTGGCCAAGGAAATAACCAATGGTGCTCTCCATACAACATGATAACCAGCAGTGGTTCAAATAGCCAACTCTGCACAACATTGGTTATTTGTGTTGGATATTTTGGCCAAATAACCAACCATTGGTTAAAGAATTCCCTCTAAACAACACAACAACCCACAGTTGGTTAAATAGCCATCAACTATTTAAACCACCATTGGTTATCGTGTTGTCTGAACCCAGTCAGTGAATGACCCATGATCACTTAGATTTGTGTCTGAATGAGATTTTGAACCTGGATCACTCATGTTTGACTCTGTAACCATACCACCAAACTGGCTCTTGTGAGAAAATTTATTTTCACACATGTAGAGTAGTTTTCAGAAATATATATATATATATATATATATATATATATATATGTTTATCCAACAATTGTTTATGAAATTAGCATAATGGGATTACTGGTGATATCAGAAGTTCAAACATAAAGCTCAGATGAAAGTTTATTTTCCTGATGGTAACATAATTTCACATTTTAAAGAAGGTTTTATACTTTTTACTGAGTCCAGTTCTGATAGTATCAGTTTAAACACTTTGTACAACACTGTGCATAATTCTGCCAGAGATTGAGTGCCCAAACATCAGCCCTCCCTGCTTCCCCTTTCCCTTTAATTATCAGGACACAGTGGCAGGCAGGGATCATGGCAGATGATAAGAAACGGTTTCCAATAGATGCTGTTCACCACCATGAGTATGCAAGGCAGCATGAAGAGATGCTGGGCTCCACAAGAAGTTTATTTCCCCTGGCTTCATGTGTTCATCAGAGTTGCTGCAAGCAAACAGTGCAGTGTTAAGAAACACTGCCATCTTTAGAAATTAATTCTTATGATTGGTGATGTCCCTGGATGCTGCCACATATGCTCACATCAGCATTTAGGGATGCTGTGAACCATAGTAGCTATATTTCCCATGGTTCCTGGTTGTCCTATATACCACTGTAGATGCTTTTGGCAGCATCTACAGGGTATAGATCATGAGGCCTTGTGACAATGTAGTGCTGGCGCCCTCAACACAAAATTAAATTTGGGACACAAAGGGACAGAGGGAAGAGTTATATAAGGGCAGACCAGAGGGGCTGAGGCTGGTCTGAAATGGATCCATTTAGATTGGGTCCAAACCTAAATGGATTGAGTCCATAAACTCTAGTGTCTGCCCTGGCCCCCAATTTTTTGATTCCCAGTCATCACTACTTTTCTATACGTTATATTTAAGTATGTGTCTGTAATTGACCAGAAACATATACTTCAGTTGTTCATTTGTATGCATGGGTCTTTAAAAATGTCCCTAAGTATTAATAGAAAAAGAAGATCCCTGCTGATTGCAGTGTGGTATACATCCCAAGTTGCCCTCCTTGTGAGAAAGCTTCATTCAAACTGTTCCAAGTAAATATATTTAGAATGAGATATTAGAGTGCAATGTACATCTGTTATGCTAAATGGGAGGTTTGGCACAGACTTCAGTGGCCTGTTAACTGTATTTGTGCCACATTGATTGCAATGGAACATAAATACATTAACTTTGCTACCGAGCCAGGTTCAAGGAATTATTATTGATGCATGAAGTCCTAAAGAACTTAGGACTGGGTTGTCTGAAAAATCATCTCCCCTATATAGACCCATTACGCCATTATGATTTTCAAGGGAGGCCACATCCTGAAATGTGCTTTCAACAATTAGTAAATGCTTACTTGTTTCTCCTGGCTTTTCCCAACCATTAACTTATCTAAATGCTATTTTACTTTTAATTCTGTATTGGAGGGGAGGGGCGTAATATGTTGTGACCACTTCAGGAGTTTTCAAATGAGAAGCGGTATACATAAATATTCTAAAATAAATAAATAATAAATTATAGCAGGGGTGCAGAACTTCTTTTACCCAAGGACTGGATTCAATTTTGGAGAAGCTCTTGGGAGCTGCGTTCCAAATACTCCCCTATTTTAGCTTAAAGCTCCTAGGAGAGAAATTTCAACCTTTTAGACTGGGGAAAAAAACTGCACAGGCGACAGGAAAACCAGCAAACGATAGGTGGTTGGAGGAAAGGGGTTGGGCCGTGGGAAAGAAGTGTGGCCTTCAGACTGGGTCCCCTGAAAGGACAGATTTGGCCCCTGGACCAAAGGTTCTGACCCTGACTTATAGTTTAGTATGACTCTTACATATACATGGCTTAGTCCCATTCCAATCAAAGATATTAGAGCCCACTATTTCAGTGGATGGTGGATCAGGCTGTATGTCTTCAGCAATAAAATTGCACGTGCTTTGTGGTAAGGTATATTTCAATACAAAAGCTATATTTTATATGTGAAAACTACACTTGAAACACATCTTCACAGTACTATAATTTAATCTGATTTGTTCTAGCTGAGGCTTATTGCTGTTTATACAAGACATGTTAGCAGATTGATTCCTTTTTAAACTGCCAACGGTAGTGGATATGGAACCTCATTCAACCCTGTATTTCTTTGATTTAGAAAATAAAAAGGATCATCACCCTGCACCATACATTGAAGGTATTTTAAATAGAACATTAACATTAAAGGGACCTTGAATCACTTTAATTAACTTTTAAAGTAACTTTAATGTGATCTTGAGCCACATCCTGAAAGTGACTTAAAAGTAAAATCTGCCAGTGAGGAACTGTTAAAAATGTTCTGGATCTGTTGATAAAATTAAATTCTACCGGAGCCATGTTAGGGTGGGTAAAGACATTACCTATAATATGCATTACTTAAAATATGCATTACTTGCAGTGCAATCCTATGCATGTTTCCTGAGAACTGAAGATTACTCCAGCTAATGTTTACTCCAAGGATAACAGCCACAATTTGTAGGATAGGGTACAGGGACCAAGGACTAGCTGTAATCTGATACTTGAAACATGGAGAGAAGGGAAAGTTCCAACATCCCCTATTTACCAAGAGGATGCCCTGTTTTTCTACTACCTAACCTAAATCAGTGTCTTCATTTGTCCTGTTCTTGCCTTTTGAAAAGCTGTGGGGGGGTGTCTCTTTAAAATTTTGTTAATATATGCTAGCCCCCTCGTTTGGTTCTCTAAGGTCCCCTCTACAAGGATTCGCTTTTGCGCCCGGTTAGGCGATTATGCGCATAATCGCTGAAGCGCATTTACACCTAATACCTCTGCACAAGAGGTGGCGAAGCGCATTAACGGATGACCAAAATGCGCTTTACAATTAGTTAATGCGCATAAGCGCTTGTTCACATAGTCAAAATGCGCTTTAACGGCTGGAGCAAAATAAAACTCGCGATTTAACGCGCATTCGATAATGCGCATAATCGGAGAGCTAACGCGCCTCTACGCCCGATTTGTGCTCCGTTCTTGTAGAGGTAAAAAAATGTAAGCGCCTTGAAAGAGCTTTAAACCTCTCTTGTAGAGGCAGCCTAAAAGTGGGGGACAGATGCCTCTCGCTTCTAGTATTCATGGACACACAGTGACAGTACAATATAATTGTACCCTATCACCATCTATCCAGACAGTAAGTGCTATGCTTGAGATGAAATTATTCTATAATTTGTACTACCAGATCAGTGTAGAATCAAGCATTCAATGGCCTGTCCTGCACTATTTTCTGGCACAAAGTGAGTTAAACTGACTGTAAGCATGTGTTCAACTCACCTTGTCCCAGATGCTAGCGCAGGACAGGCTACTGAATTGCAGAATAAAATAATGCTATATACAAATAGTGTCAACAGCCCTGTTGTTTAATGTATAATGAGGGTGGGGAGTTGAAGAGGTGGGTGCACAGGCATCATTTTTGGAGTGTGAGAATAGGGGAGTTACAATGTTGGGGGGGTATGCTAGGTGGAAGAGCAGTCTGCACAACCTCAAATACTGATTTTTCTTTAGTGGGGATATATGTGCAAAGAGAAACAGTCACAATTAAATCTGCATCTGGGACTTTACATCTGTGAAGACTTAGCTCAATCATCTAAACTATTATCAAAATGTTTGTTACAGTAACTTCTGATACTTTCTTCATACTCTATAATGTATCAGTTAAAATAAAATTAAGGTAAAATAGAAAGATCAAACAGAATCAAAGTCCAATTAAATAGCAATGACAGACAGCCCACAGAAAATAATCGAAAGTTTAACCAAGAGAAATAAAATTCATTTTTGCATGACATAATTATGTTTTCATATCTAGTAGGCTGATATTACTTGGACCACCCGATACCATAATGGAACTTTGATCCAGTAACAAGTATTGCACCTTTTCAAAATCTAAAATCCTGGGTATTGCCTGCTTGGGAGAGGGAGCAAGGGCAGGATTGAGTAGGCTGGCCATATGAAAAGGAGGACAGGGCTCATGTAACTTTAACAGTTGTAGAGAAAAGGGAATTTCAGCCAGTGTCATTTGTATGCAATTAGTTCCTGGTGAAATTCCCTCTACATCACAACAGATCTCCCCGCTTACCTGCTGCTGTCATTGCCGCCCGCCGCATCGCTGCCCACCACCTGCCACTGCATCGCCATCCACCACCGTTGCCACCTGCTGCTATCGCCAGCTGCCACCATTGCTGTCTGCCACCATTGATGCCCGCCACCATATTGACACCTGCTCCATCGCTGCTGCCACCGCCGCCACCATTGCCACCTGCCGCTGCATCGCCCACGCCTCTGTAGTACATCTATGGCCACAAACTACAGCAGCCGTCCGCTGTAGTTTGTGGCCATAGATGTACTACAGAGGCCATTGCAGCCTGGTTCTAAGGAGTGCGGATGATGCGGGCTATGGTGGTTGGCGGCGGCGATGCGGCAGTGGCAATGGTGATGCCGATGTGGCGGTGGCTGGCAGCAATGGTGGCAGGTAAGTCCCGGTGGCGGCTCTGGGTTGGAGGGGCAAGGGAGGGATTCTGACCTTGCTTCCAGCTTTCTTGGGTGCTGGCTGGGCAGCTGGCATCCAGGGACCTGCAAGGCTGAGTCGCCTTGGGGGCCCCTAATCTCACCTCGGCTTTGGCGGTGAGGCGGGCAAACCCCAAAGCACCCTAAGGCTAATCGGGGCTGTGTCGGCAGCTCTGAAACAGGCCCTGAGGCGAATCGGGGGGCGTACACAGCCCTAATAACAACTTCCTTGTGCTTTTGATGTTTTACACGTTCAAAATTTAGTCAAAGATGGAAACAAGAAGAAAAAGTTACCCAAGTTCCTAAACCCTTCTATTTCAATGGCATAATCTAGTGTTTTTGTTTTGTTTTTAGGCTTATAGCTTTTTAAAGTTATTATAGTTTTTGATGTTTTAATTTTGGTATATTGTTTTTAATTGTTTTAATCTTATGTAAACCGCCCAGAGAGCTTCGGCATACAAATGTAATTAAATAAATAAATAAATAAATAAATTTTCAAACTTTCTACCTAAGGAGTAGAATATTAGTGCCATATTCAATGCAGCACTCTTCAGTTTAGGTAAACAGAAGTGGATCCAGTTCAGACTTCATACATAGTGAACTGAAAGTTGGACAATGTAATGCTCAAGAACATATAGATAAAATCTTTAAGCCTCTAGTCATTCTCTTTTGTCCAACACTAGATCTAATATTTGACCTCATTGTGTTGAATAATACAGCACACATTCTTTAGGTACTTTGAGAGGGTATTTTCTAAACACTAATATGTACTGGTTCACAAATAGCATCACACACGAGCTTCCTGAAATCCTTCTAAATAAGTGGCAGTAGCAGGTGCTGTTAAAATCAAAATTCAGCAACTCAAACAGGAACAAAGAGCTAGCTGAAACTGCAGGACAACTTGCAGACACATCACCACCACAGAAATGTGTTCATTTGCCTTATGTACACCAAGTTATCACAACTCGGGTCCCCTCTCTTCCTTGGCAAACAGACAAAACAAACTAGCAACAGCACCGAAATTCAAACTTGGGGAGTTCAGAAATGTTTAATTTGGAACTCCTGAACCCATTAAAAGTGGACCCATACCAGCCTCTGAATATTGGGCCCAGTCCATCATAGGCTAGGCCCTGATGTAGCCACCTCCTTCCCCTTTCCATTCAAATGGACCTAATGGCAGTACGGTGGCCAGCCCATGTGTCCTACTTGACAGGAGGCAGTTCTCTCTTTGAGGGGCATCCTCTACTTGGAGGGTTGTCCAGTCCAAATCCAGTGTAAAGATAAGAACCATAAGATGGGAGAGCAAGGGCCTTGAATTTTCTCATCCAACTTCAAGACATTTGACATTGTTAGCACCTGGAGAGCAGACTGAGTAGGCACACAGGTCGTCTAGTCACAGTCTTCCTTACTACAAAGAGAATGGTTATGTTTCTAGTTAAATTATAGTATTTATTTCTAAATTTGCATTTTACATACAGAGCAGCTTATACAAATCTGCATCCTCTTTTTTTGCAATACGTAAATAAATGGCAGTAGCAGCAGCGGTGATAACAATTAGGCTTCACAGTGAAGCCTCCATGAGACCCTTGAGCTTGGTTCCAGCCACAAAGATCCATGGCAGCCATGGCCTAACGTCCTAGCTAGGATGGAAGGAGCCATATAAATTACTGTTCCTGTCAAATGTTTTCACCCAGGACACTGCATGAGGGTCTAGTGGAAAACTCTCAGCTGTAAAGTTTCCCTGTTATCACCACTAATGGCAGGTACATTTGAGGTAGGGTGACCAGATAAAATCCAGGTCAGGGCTCATGTAACGTTAACAGTTGTAGAGAAAAGGGGATTTCAGCCAGTGTCATTTGTATGCAATTAGTTCCTGGTGAAATTCCCTCTTCACCACAACAGTTAAAGTTGCAGGGGCCCTGTCTTCTTTTGTATCTGGTCACTCTAGTATAGTGCCTGCACCTTTAACTGATGTGATGAAGAGGGAATTTCACCAGGAACTAATTGCATACAAATGACACTGGCCGAAATCCCCTTTTCTCTACAACTGTTAAAGTTACATGAGCCCTGACCTGGATTTTATCTGGTCACCCTAATTTGAGGGAAAGGGAATGGATGAAGGAAAGGGAATGGATGGCAGCTGCAGTTTCTGAGGGATTGTTTGTGGGGGAGGTTGGGGTCAGAGAGTCCTGCAGGTCCCAGGAATAGTTGGGTGACCCTTGAGAAAGAGGCTCAAACCTTGGGATTTGGTGTCAACCCCTGAGAGCTGGCAAATGTACTGTGACATGAAAACCCCAAGGCCACCATTGTGGTTGACTTGACTTGAACACTTCCATGAGAAAAAAAATGTGTTGATCAAACATAGCAGAACATCACTCTTAATTAGGTTCTCTTGCCAGGAGAAACAGTTTGGTTTTCTTCTTTAATGAACTTCTTTCTATTTGACTTTATACCCTATGGAGAACCTGATAAAGGGGTGTTGGCAGAAGCAACAAAGATAATGCTATGAGAGGTGGAAAAAAGAATCCTCACACAAAAGCTGCATCTGCCATATGTTATACTTCTGCCAAATTTAATTAAAAAGAATATTCACATTTTTAAAAGAGAGGATATCTCCAATTCGGGAAGCAGTCGGCAGATTGTATTCTCCGATTCTTCTTGGAACAATGAGTAATAAGGATCTCTTAAGCTTGCTTTGGGCATTGTATTTGAACACATAATGTCATAAAAGAAGAGCCAGTAATAATAATAATAAAAAAGATTGGCTCTAAATGCTGGAAAACAGCTCCTTGCTTCTCATCTACAGCATAACAGCCCTCACAATGCACCAATTTCTGAAGCAGTGCCTTTCAATGGCAGCACAACTTTCATTTACATGGCAGGATGCCACAGGCAAACTGGAGTTTGAAATATGTATGCCAGTCACATGCAAACCCACGTCAATGTGCTGGAAAAAGCAGCTGCTTGTTTGTGATTTCCAGCATTCTACATGGCAGAGTCCTGTTCATACATTTAAAACTATACAAAGAAGAGCCAATATATTTCTCCCCACTCATCAGAATAGCTTTGCTGCTGCTTACATACTGCACAATGTACTCCGTCACAGAAAAGGTCTTGCCTAGTAGTGATGGTTTCTAGGCTAGTAGAAAAGAAAAGAAAACTTCTTTTTTAAAAAGAAAAAAACCTCAGTATAGGATGAGTATCCAATTAGTTAAATAACCATATTGTACAATTATTAAACAATGTGTTTGTTTTTAAAAGATGTGGAATGGGTGAAAGAAAATGGTTTTCAAGGATGTTGCCTTAAGATGATGAAAGTAGAAAGAAAATAGCTATTTGTAAATAAATAAATAAATAAAATCTGAAAATTCTCTGTGTTAATAGTTTCTGTTCATGGAAGCTGTCTATGTATTCCGAGTACCTTACTTTAAAATGCTGGACTTTCAGACCTTTGAAGTGTACATGGGCAAATATTTATTACTGTGTTGCAGTCACCCTTCCTCTAAGAGGCTCCTATCAGTTCTTTCTTTCCCGTGCATCACAATGTGATGGCTTACTTAAAATCAAAATAATACAAAATACAAAAAAATACATGATCTCTCTCCCCCTGCCTCTCTACTTATACGCAGAACAACCCTGTGCAGATCTCACATTCAAAGCCAAAATATGTTGAGGTGTACACACATAAGCCCAGTACAAATGTAACGATCTTGGTAGAATAAACCATGGTTAGAAGTTGGTTTCCAATTCTGAAAACAAAACAAAAGAGAGAGGGTGAGGAGAGAAATCCTTGTTCTGATCCTACTAACCACTTTTATCTGGTTCAGATGTAATGGGAAAGTGTGGTTAATTAAGCCAGGAAGACTTGACTCTGAGAAGTGTGGGAAAAGTTTAGGGATAAAGGGGAAAGTCCAGGAAGGGAAGAAATCAAGACATACCAGAGCAGAACACAGCTGGAGGAAATTACATTGTACAGGCAGTTAATAACAGTCCCGTTTAGATTACTGTAATATGCGCCATATACAGTTGCTTTCAAAAACTGTTCAGAAAGGTCACCTATCCAGAATGCTATGGCTAGTCTGTTGACCTGGGCTGGTTAAAGGGAGCACATGACGGCCTCGTTTCAGCAACATCACTAGTTAGTTGTCTGTTTCTAGGCAGAATTCAGAGTGCTGGTTATGACTGATAAAGTCATTTTACGGCTTGGGACAAGACCACCTGAAAGACTGCCATCTCCCACATGAGTCTGCCAGGTCCTTAAAATCTTCTGGAAAGAACTAAATTTGTAATGTACAGTATATATTATTGTCATGCACAAATCTTAGTTATTATTTGTCGATATGTGTCTTTACAAACTGTAAGACTTTTGTGTATCTACATTCCAATGGAGTTATTTATATTTTATGCCCTTGGCATTTTAGTTACCCATCTTTCCTTTCCCATGTAAATTCAAGAACGTTTATGCCCATGCGTCAACTTGCTCTTACCCTGTGCTTTGTAAGGGACTAATTTTCTTAGATTTTATCCTCTTATATCAGCATCCTAAACTACTTCGTTTGCTCAAAATCATATCATGCAAAAACTGGTCCTTATAAGTACTTACAAGAATTGTTAAATGTGATCACACTGTAAATACCTTTATTTTCTGACACTTCTTTTATTTTTCCTGTGGTAATGACTTCCAACTGATGTGAGGCTGTCAACATTCCTTCATGGTTTGGGGATGTGAGAGGAGGGAAGTGATCTGTTTAAGTAAGATTTAGAATTCACTGTCCATCACTGTCCATATTACAACTCCAACATGTCTTGGACATACGTTTGGTTCTATTGATCTTTCCAGGTTTTGATGTAAAGGTTTTGATGTAAAAGAAAAAGAAAGACGTAAAATAAAACAAAAGAAGAAATCCTGCCATTCTTTTTCAGAACTGTATCCATTCCCATTTTTGTTTGCTATGTAGGAGAGAGAGCATTATAGTCTAGAAAAATATATGTGTGCAATGTAGAAAGTTCAACAGGCTCACAAAAGAGTAGTAATTGTGTTTGAACGGAAGCCTACCAATTAATAATTTAGCATTTGAAGAGAACTGAATAGTGATTTCTTCAACAAGGCTGGGGCCTGACCTTTGCTAATTTACTCTTCAGTCATTCACTCACTCACTCACCCACTCACTCACTCACCCACAGTAAACACATTTTAACAATCTTTAACAAACAACAAACACATTCTCAGCTCAGTTTTTTTTAAAAAAAAACACTACATGGTTTGGAAGTTTTGCCAGTTACACTGTGGTCCTTTAAAAAAAAGGTTTCCTTATAGGACCCAGGGTTTTTTCCATATATGTGCAAAGATTTACACATGTATATAACCACATGTTCATTGGGGGTGTATTTCCTTTTTTGCAGGACAGAGGCCTTATTTATGGAAAATTTATGGTTTTTTGGCCTGTATTTCACTCTTCCAACATGTTTATCTTTGAAGGCTGGTTCATACTGCTGGTGGGCACTCACATGTACTCTCATGCTCAGGCCTCTCTCATTTGCCTGCTGATCACATGAAAGCTTCCTGGTATAAAACAGAACTCCACGTTATCTGTGTGCATGCAAGTGTGGTCTATTTCAGTGGTTATGACCCCACTTTAAAGGAGAGGTGCAATTGTGGGAAATAGGTATTCACATTTGTTCATGCAGCAATTATGTGGAGGGCTGCTTCATGACAGAATTATCTTCACGATTGGTAGACACATGGGAACACTACACATGGGGCACGTGAGCTGGTGTACTGTACACATGGCTGCTGCCAGCGCTGAATGCTTTGATACAAGACATAGAAATAGCAAGGAATAGCAAGAAAATTCACACGTCTGGATTTTCTGCAGATGTGTTTTGCCCCAGAGAGAGGTGTGTTCTCTCACTTGTGTTGACAGGATATACATCTCATTAGGGGAAGATAGCATCTTCCCCCATTCACACTAGGGTGACCATATTTGGGAAACCAAAAAAGTGGTCACCCTGTGTGTGGGGGGGGAGGGAAGTGTGCTTTCCAGGGCCTCTGGAAAGCATGTCATTCACAACCGCCATGTTAATGGCAGCTGCTTTCCCCTCCTCCAGTCCAATCGGGGCCTGAAGGGAGAGAGGAGGATGAGAGGAGGAAGGGAGGAGGAGGGAGGGGAGAGGAGGAGGGGAGAGGAGGGGAGAGCATGTCATTGCTGCCCCCTACTGCTCCAATAGAGGCTTCTGGAAAATGCATCATTCCCCCCCTCATTAATGGTGGCCTTAAAGGGGAAAGCGTGTCATTCCAGTACATTATAGGAAATTACAGAAAATCCCCCCTGACACCCAAGATAGAACAAAAACCAGGACAAATCTGGGGAAATCCTGATGGTTGGTCACCCTAATTCACACAAGACCTAGAACTATGGGGGAGGAAGCGAGAATCACTCCCATGTCCTTCTTTCATTCCTGCTGGGTATCATGCAAAGATAATCACGGAGAGAAATAAATCTATATGTTCAAACATGCTGATTTAGGCCTTGTTCTAGGGTGTACAAATTTGAGACTTAATAATGGTATGTAAGAGAGATTTGGCTGTATGGAATTTACGCCCATATATCATCGTGATAGCTGCTAGTGTGTTGTTGTTGAACAGTATTTATGAATTGCTTGCATGACAGAAACGTCTAAGTGATGTATAAAAGCAAATCTTCATGCAGAGAACAAGATTACTCGCCTTGGAAAAGGAATGTTTTTAGTAGGCACCAAAACCCCAGAAGGCTCAGCACTTGCATAATTTGTAGTGGCAAGGAGATCCAATGAATGGGCACTACTACACTAAAGGCTGTATTCTGAATCATGATGGATTGAACCTCTGAAATCTTGGGTACCACCAGGAAAATATATCCTGATGAATACAGCAACCAAGCCAGCCAGTACTGGATCAGGATAACTTTTAAGTATCCTGGTCCTAAGTTATTGGAGGCTTTGTAAACAAGTAAAAAAAAAACCCCAACCCTTTAAACCTAGCCCGGCAGCATGTAGGTAGTCAGTGCAGTTGCCTAAGCATAGATATAATATGTTGGCAGTAAGTTGCTCCTGTTACCAACTTGGGGGGTGTCTATACGAGGTCGCATTGGCACCTCAAGACTCCACTATCCTGCATTTGTGCTCCTGCAGGTTAGTCCCCACGTCAAGGAGCGCAAATGTGGAGTATGAAATCTACTGGGAGGAGGAGGGGCTGCCCCCCCATGCACCCTGTCCCTCCCCCCCCAAGTTTTCCCTCCTCCTTCTCCAAGCTGCCAAAGAGAAAGCAGTCATGGAGGGAGGAGTCCATGCCTCTCTCCAATTTTATTTTATTTTTACCCTTTTTGTTTTAATGCGAAGCTCCACTGGCCCGTGGAGGTGCGGAGGCAGTCCAGCAGCCATTCAGCTCACTGTACCACCCCCTCCCCCCTGTCCCAGTGCACCTGCACCTTGCCCCATAATTTTTTAACAATATATTTTACTGCGAAGCTCCGCAGGTTCTGCGGAGGCGCAGAGGCATCCAGCAGCCTTCGGCTTGCTGGCCCACCCTCTCCCCCGGCTGAAGGTGACCAATCAGGGATCACCATTGGCCAGGCCACGCCTTCACTGTAACACTGGAGCAAAGTGACAGATGGCAAATGTGTGTCCATGCCTTGCTCAGAGGAAAAAGTCAGGGTAGGTCCCTGAGTTTTTAAAAGCAGAGCTTCAGGGGAATGCCCTGGGATGGCTCCGAAATGGCTGCTCCCGGATGCTCAGCCAGAGAAGCTACATCTTGCCAGGATTAAGGCTCAGATTATATGCCCACCACTGCATCTATCCAGGCACCAGTCCACAAGGTTTGTATATCCTCCCCTGATTCAGAAGTTACAGCGAAATAGAGCTCGGTATCATCAGCACACTGATGACACCTTGCTCCAAATCCTCTAATGATTACTCCAAATGGCTTCATATCAATTGAAATAGCACTGGGGACAAAATAGTGCCCTGCAGCACTCCATAGTCTGAAAATTAGAGTTTTATAAATGATAGATGAATGCATTTATGTGCTGTATTTCAATAGCTGGCCCATAATACAACATTAAAATACAGCGTAAAATATTATAAATGATTAAAACTAAAACACCATGAAAACATGGCATTTTAAATGGAGAGGCTAAGACTAAAAGGCAGATGTTATTTCAAAGGCCTTGGTAAGTAAAAAGCTCTTCACCTGGCATTCAAAAGACTATAAAGATGACTCCAGGCAAACCTCTCTGAGGAAGCTATTCCATAACTAGGGTGCTAACACCAAAAAGGCCCTCTCCTTAGTGGTCATCCACCTCACTTCATTGGTTGGGTGCACTCACAGCAGGTCCTCTGAAAAAGATATCAGAGTTTGTCTAGGTATATGGGGGGGTGGGGGTGGGGGAGAGTAAATCTTTCAGATAAGCTGGCCTCATACTGTTTAGGGATTGATTTATTTATTTATTTTAAGGTTAAAATCAGGACTTTAAAGGAAAAAAATAGACCAATTTATGGATGAAAGGTTTTTGAGCCATTATGATCCATGCTAGTTAAATAGAGGCTCTGTGTTCATAGGTAGTATACCTCTGAGTACTAGAAGCTGGGCATAAATAACAGAGGAGAGCTGAAGCCTTCATGCCATGCTTATAAACTTTCCAGAGATCTCTGGCTGGCTGCTGATAGAAACAGCATGCTTAGATTAGGCAGCCTTTCAGCCGAATTGAGCATTTATGTGAATTTTTCCCCGTATTTATTTTATTTATTTATGCTTTTCAAGACATAATATGAACAGGAGACAAAAGCTGTTTTTTACAGTGAATAATTTCAAGGAAAAGATTCCTCCCCCAGTCCACTTTGGTTTGCTATTAGTTATTCACTCCAAAAAGGACAGGATGGGAAATTATTCCATTGAACCTCAAGGATAGGTCATCCTTGGCCTGACACAGGTAATTTGGCAAGAAGGGTGGTGAGAGATTAGGAGAGGGAACTGCTTGGAAGGAAGGGCATGTAGAGAATCGAAGCTACCAGTGACATGGAATTAATTGGACCTTCTCTCAAACACAATGGTGCAATTTTAACAAGGGTTCCAGAGAGCCTACTTCAGCACGCTACTGCAGATGAAGGAGCTAGACGCCCTCTTTGCTCGCTGTTCTACAAGGTAAGGAGTACTTAAGCCCTTATCAAATACACTGCTATTATCACTGAACTGTTTGGAAAAATACTACCAAGCCCCATGATCGGCTGTGATATCCACTGATAGGGAGTGAAGCTAGGCAAAGAAAGGTCATTGCACTGTTACTCATATTTTTTATCCAGCTTTCCAACTAGCGAAAGCAAAATTAAATGTATTTTAGCTTGATCCTATGACACTGTTTACTCAGAACAAAGTCACATTTTATTAATCAGGGCTCACGTTTAACTAACTGCACAGGACAGAAGCTTGGAAATACTACATTGATTAATCATGGTGAGCGTTGATTAAAAATAATAATTACTCTATTGAACTTTAATTTACACACTGATACTCCCGCCATGGAAAGGTGTTCACTGAAGTTGCAATTATGAACATCTCTTACGTACAATGAGTTAATGAACATTCCCCATCAAGGAATGCATTTGTCTAGTGGTTGACCAAATATTATCATCACTAAACAACTACACAAACACTGCTTGGATCAGGAAGAGCGCCTTTACTAAGATAAATGCAGATGAATTTGAAATGAGAGAACTCATCCTCTACCACAATCTTAATTCACTGACCATCTACTATCGTCCAATAAGACCTCCTTATGTCATAAAATTGGAGGATCCTAATTTATGACAGCTTGCAAACAAATATTTCCATGCGTTCAAGAGCAAGTAAAATGCTCAGTGCTAGAAGTATGGCCTGTGCTACTTTAACACTGAAGAGTCACACTGTTTGCTTTGGACAGATAATGTTATTTACCATTAAGTGAGTAGCAAGGATTAGTTAGAAGCAGCGTGGCTTAGACTAGCTGCCAGCAACTGGCGCCATCGTCAAAACATTCAATTAGCAGCACCACCACCCCCAAGGGTAGATCTAGGCTGAGGTTCTTGGTAAACTGGGAAACATTTTGCCCCTATTTTCTGTTTCATGAAGAGGCAGCCCAACCCCCCAGAATCTTTCAGAAGCAAAAATATTATCATTTATAACAAAACACGCCCCAAATGTTTGTTTGTTTTTCCTAAGCGTTGAATCAGCACAGAGGGTCTAATAAAGGAGACAAGCAATGTTGTCCCCTCTGAAGGAACAGAAGTCCCATCCACAATGCCCAAGGGAGATCCCTGAAGAAGGGTCCCAGTTGCATCCTCAGGACGACATGGATGCCCTCCTAGGTCAAAGGAAGTGGCAGTGGGTGGGAGGGGGGGCTGTCATTTCCTGCCTCCAACTGGAAGCAGCA
The DNA here is from genome assembly GCA_029215795.1 of Anniella stebbinsi. Classification (NCBI taxonomy): domain Eukaryota; kingdom Metazoa; phylum Chordata; class Lepidosauria; order Squamata; family Anniellidae; genus Anniella; species Anniella stebbinsi. Next base: position 99,256,443 of record JARDYH010000003.1, read on the forward strand.
GTGGAGTAGGAGGATATTTCACATTACCTCACTCACCTTGGTCGTATTTTTCCCCTTGAATTTGGTGCCTCACTTAACTTGGTGCCCTCAGCAGCTGCCTATTTGCTTACATGGGCGGGCCTCACCTGGTTAGAAGAGAGTCAGAGTCAGGGCCATACCATGAGAACTTAAATAGGCAGGCTTTTCCAGGAGATACTTAAGTGGCCATGAGAATATTGTGGCCTACTTTTGATTTCAAACACACACACACACACACACACACACACACACACACACACAGAGGCCATTTCTACACCAGGCTATTTGCCTGGGATGGCCCCCAGCTGGTCTCTGTGTGCCAATTGTGTGTTAGGTACTTCCGGGATTGCCCTCCCTCCCTGTGCACCGATGGTGTGTATTAGATACTTCCGGGATCACCCTCCTTCCCTCCCTCTACACTCCTATGGTGTAGAAAGGGCCAGAGAGAGAGAGAGAGAGAGAGAGAGAGAGAGAGAGAGAGAGAGAGAGAGAAATCTTTGCAAGAGCCGAGCCAGACTGGAACCCAAACGGTCATGGGCAGAACCTAGCTGACCGATGGGATAACAACAGAACCTGGCAAAATCTGACAGGTCATAAAACAACCTTGGTTGGTAAGAGATAAGAACATCAACGCAAAACAAAAATATCTCTGTGCAATCTGAATGAGCTTTCAGTTGGCAGGGCCGGTGCCCCTGGATGCGATGTGGAAGGCAAGATAAGGCTGAGGCGGCTGAGGAAAAGCTTTACTGAAGAAATGGAAGCTGGTGGCTCTCCAAGGTCAGTGGTGCAGTGAAACTGCTCCAGGTTTCAGTCAGAACCAGTCAGAACTCTAAAGGAGCAACCCAAGGTGCGAAGCCTTCATTGGTTGAAATAGTGAAAAATAGTCATGCTTTGGTGCTGATTCGTTTTGTTTCCACACGTTACTTCTTAGAGCATCATTAGCCACACAATGTATTTATCCCTCACCCTCCACCCACCTCCTCCCCTTATAATCCTCAGTTAATTAGCCTTTACTGCAACAGGACTGAAAGATTGAAATACAAGCAACGCCTTCTAATCCAAACCGCCAAGAACTGGGGTGTTTGACTTAAGCCTGAGAGTTGGTTCCTGTACAATCCATGTATATTGCTGAATTACCAACTGAGTACTTTCAGTCTTCCTCTAATCGGTGTGAAATATTTAATTGGCACAGGGACCCAATCAGCACAGTGGAGGGGGGATTTCAGATGTGTGCTGTGCATTAATTTTCTTTCAGCAGCAAAGTGGTTCAGATGCATGTCACCTCCCTCCCGTCCCTTAGCAGACAAATACCCAGTTCCAGAAGAGCTTTGCAGTGGTGGTAGTGGTGGGGAAGCCACTCCATCATATGCCTGACAGATTTGGCTGCTTATTGCAAATCAACATGCAATTCTTCACCTCTGTAATCTTTGCCCACCCTCACAGCCCTTTCCTTTCTCCACACAGATTTCTCCCAATGGCCTTCTCTTCTTCCTCTCATTCCTTTGGAACCACTCTGTGTGCTTCCAGACTAGGCTTCAACTTGTAGCCCTCCCATAGTTTCCCACCACGTCTTCAATCTTTTTTCTTACCAGAAAGAATCCATGAAGAAAGAAAAGTTGTAGAATTGGAGAAGGGGCAGAAAAGGGCAACTAAAATGATCAAGGGGCTGGAGCACCTCTCCTATGAGGGAAGGCTACAAAGGCTGGTGTTGTTCAGCTTGGAAAATAGGAGGCTAAGGGGAGATGCGATAGAGGTATTCAATATGATGCATGGCGTGAAGATTGTGGATAGGAAGACATTTTTCTCCCTCTTCCATAACACTAGAACCTGAAATAATCCCATGAAGCTGATTGGTGGGAGATTCGGGACAGATAAAAGGAAGCACTTCTTCACACAGCACATAGTTAAACTATGGAATTCACTTCCAGAAGTTGTTGTGATGGCCACAAATCAGGATAACTTTAAAAGGGGATTGGATAAATTCATGGAGAAGAAAGCTATCAATGGCTCCTAGTCCTGATAGCTATATGCTATCTCCAGTGTCAGAGGAAGTATGCCTATGAACATCAGTTGCTGGGGAACATGGGTGGGAGGGTGCTGTTGCACTCATGTCCTGCTTGTGGATTTCCCATGGACAGCTGGTTGGCCACTGTGTGAACAGAATGCTGGACTAGATGGACCCTTGGTCTGATCCAGCATGGTTCTTCTTAGGCTCTTAAAAGACAGAATACTGCACAGTGCCTCTGTCAGGAAATATTCTAACTCTTCCAAGACCTAGTCATCATTTCTTGTTTCCATTAGTCTTCTGACTTGGTCTTAGGCCAAGTCAGAAGACTAATGGCTTCTGCTTTCCTACTACTCTTCTAGGGTTTAAACAGCTCAGTCAATGATAGCTAGAGACTTTGTATCCACCATAATATCTGTGCTGCATTAAAATATAGCTAAGTCATTTTTACTTCAATCTGAATAAATAGTCCTAATTTAATTAGATGCAGAGACCTTAAAATGGTTGGCAAGTCTGTGTGTTCTTCTTCCCTTAAAGTTGTTGAATATTTTCTTACCATGCCTCCATTGTGAAAAAAACATACATACATTCACACAATAATAATACTTAAGTCTTTGTATCAGGTTCTGTTTTCTGAATAGTTTCCTGATATGCATTATAAGGTTATTTACATTCTCTTGTATAATTGGCCTCATATTTTGATGTATAAGCATTGTTCAATGAACAAAGGTGTAATTAAGTGGTTAATATTTCCAAACTTACAGCCCAGTTCTAAATACATTGTGTACGCAAGATTTCTCAAATGCTTCCCACTCCAACTATTGTCACGTCTGAACTTCCTATTGTTTAAACTGCTCCAAAACTGAGGGCTGGGTGGGTGGAAATCTACACCATGTACAGATCTGCACTAACATCTGTTCAAGAGAGGAGAAATCCTACCTGTGCTCACTCTATCTCACACACGTTTTGTTTGCTGGATTGCAATTGTTAGGTGCAGTACAGAGAAAAGTTACTGCAATGCTGCAATGACATCCACACGCATAGAGATTTCGAGGTCGCATGTTCCAGGTACCTGCAGAATCCATAGGCTTCCTGGGGAAAGGCTGCAGTGCTACACTGTTGGCATTTCCACAACCTAGCACAATGCTGCGCAAGGTTGCTCAGCACAGGCTTATCTCTATGCAACACATGCAATACACTTGGATTACCGCCATTATGTGGATCACCCACAGATTTCAATGGAATTTATTTCCATTTCTCATTCAGGATGATAAAGAGAACTGTATTATATGGGGCATTTCCTTTCAATGTTTATCCTGCACGTCAATGCTGGGGGGTGGGGGGAGGTGGAATCCCATTGTCACCAATTTAAATATCAAGGCTGCAATCCTATACCCCATTACTCAAGAGTAAGTTCCACTCAACTCAATACTTATTTTTGAGCAATGGAGGCTGGTGGCTCCAAGTTCGTAGGGCTCTCAGTTCATTATGGGGTTCAGTCAGAACCATCCAGAATGCTAAAGATGAAATCTTCCAAATTGTTTCAGCACCTTGGACAGCTCCTTTAGAGTTCTGGCTGGTTCTGACTGAAACCCGGAATGGATTTATGGCCCCACCAGATCTGGAGCCACCAGCCTCCACTGCTCCTGAATAGACATGCATAGGATTGTGCTATAAGTTGTAAATGCAACTTGGGGTGGGTGGGTTAAGGTAAAAGACACCACAATGAGTCATGATTGAAGACAAGCGAAACTAGTTTTGACTTCTTTGTGATATGTGTACATACATCTGCTGAACCTATGAACGCTCATAGGGCTGGGAATTGCGTAATTCCTGCAGCATCAACTGGTATCCAGAATGTGGGAAAAGACCAACACAAATCAAATACCCCGGATAGAACTTTAATAGCTGCTGAAATACAGTTTGTCTGGGATGTGAGTTCACACATTTATCTATGACTTATCAAGTGTTACACAATCAAGTGTGGGGAAATCCAGCAATGTACATACGAAAGCACCTTCTCTGGAAGTACATTTCATTGAAATCCCCCAAACTGGTTTTCAAGAGAATGTGCTCAAGGTTAAAGTGTAAAAATACATATTTTCCCCTCAGACAAAAACAGTAACAAAGAATTAACCAATTGATACGAAGTGTGTGTGTGTGTGTGTGTGTGTGTGTGTGTGTGTGTTTAAATTGCAAATACTTCCATAATGGTAACAGTGGGCTTGTAAAAGCAAAAAATCACTCATGTGCAATTATCCTTTAATTTCTGAAGCCATTAGACAGCTTGCTGGGTGGGGAAAAAAATTAGCATTTCCCCCTGTATTGCTAACTGGCAATGCACTCATCAAAGAGCTGAATTATGTGCTTACTGACTTGTAATCAGCATTTTAACGAATAAGGAGACAAGGGGAAAAGGGGATGGAATTTAATGGGAAAAGTCAAACTCATAATATGAAACATTCTAGAAGCGTCTGTGTATCTGGCAGAGAAGGAGGGAGGGTTGACTTTTTAAATCAAACCCTTACAACAGGGCTCCCTTGTCATCATCCGCCCCCCCCCTCCTTGAAACCATGTCAGTGATCAAGGAAGGGAAAACAGGGGGGCTTGATTCACAGCTGACTCTCTGTTCTTGTTACATCAGATCAAGAAAGAGGAATCTAATGGGGAGGTGGGGAGGCTCTTTCTGCAGGGGGAAGAAATCTACAAGCTGGCATTTCGTCTTCTCCTCTTAATTAGCTGTGGCTTCTTCTGTCAAAAAAAGGCATCCTTTATGAACTGCAATGCAGGCTTCCCAAGCAGGCCCCCGTCTTGCATGCAAGGGCTGTCTGTCTGTCTGTCTGTGCATATGCACAAATCTTTATGTGGGGGGAGGGGGGAGAAATCCCACAACAATGTTGGCCCGCTTCAAATAACATTTGATTAATAGATGGCCCTGCTGTTCCTTCATCTTAGGGATCGCCATTCAGTAAACAGAACTTAATAAGATGCAGGCTGATCGAAAGCCCTGTGAAGTCAACTGACATTCTCTCAGCACAACTTCAAGGGTGCTAAGAAGGGAGAAGCTGTAAGATATTGCTTTCTTTTCAATCACAACTTACAAAAGGGGGGGATGATGGAGGCGGGGGAGGGGGACCAACTTTTAGGTTGGCCTGTTTAATAAAAACTGCAAGAGTATACAAGCGTTCTCCCTTGACAGACTGTGTGGTATTTAAATTGTTCCCCATTGGGCAACTCCTAGCCGCCCATAACCTAAAGCTGTAGTCTTACATGTGATTAGCAGCTCTGGATATTTACATATGTTTGCTGTTTCCAACTTCATTTGCTTTCTGTGATTTGCCATGTCCCTGCACACTCACGAGGATTCTGCATTGGTTTGGTTGATTCCATCAGAGGCTTTTAAAAAAAAATCCTGAAATTAAATAAAATCGAGTCTGTGCCCAATATAAAACCATGAACGTGCTTCTGATTGAAGTTTCGGGGAAAACAAAAACAAAGGGGCATCATAATGAAAGGGCTTGCATGAAGCATAGCATATGGAGCCTCCGTAAGTGTCCCCCAAACAAGTCAAATGGTTTATTGTGCAAAGGATCATTTATTACACAGCTCCAGAGCGGACATTTGCATTTTTTGAGAGGTGCATCTCATCAACTTCCTATAAATCACAGTAGCCCTTCCTGATAGCACTGAAGCCTGCGTTCCATAATATGCCTTTCACCCTTTGTTTTTCTGAAGGCACACACTCAATGCCTGCTTGAATCATTTTTTCCTCCTCTGCATGAATTCCATTAAAGTTTACGTTTTAATATGTTTCCAACCCAAACGCAAACTTGGGGGCTAATATATTTTCTGCTTCCAATGTGCTGCCCTCTTTTATTGAGTGGTGCAAGAAGTGCTACTTGCAATTTTTTTATATAAAAAGTACTGTAATTTATGAAATCTAATTTCAAGCACTCTCCCTACTGATCAACATCCCCCTTAAGACCCCGAGACCTTTTAAAAAATAAACAGTAATTTTGAAAATCTAATTTCAAATATGCTATCTGCCGATTCTTCCCCCACCCCAAGACTTGATCATTTTTCCACACTCCCTCTTTCCCCCTAAAATTGAATTTGCAAATACATATCTACATTAGTAGTAAGTGCAAAGGTTTCACAGCACAATAAACCAAGCAAACTCTTTTCAGCCAAGATGGAATCTTTCTGAAGTGGACAAATGGAGTGCTGAAGGGACACCAGCCTCCCAAGGGAGGAGAAGTTGAATGCTGGTGTTCCCCTCAAGCAAAAGCATAGCCTCAGTTGTATGAAGAATTTCTCCTGAAAAATATTTCAACTTTCCCAATCCTCCTCAGTGCCATTGTTTCCTCTGGATGTGGGTGCCATTTTTTCCTTTCCCAACTCCTGTCCCTGCCTTGCAGCTGCTTCTACTTCCAGCTCCTGAGTCACATGAGTGATCTTCCTCACTCAGGAATGTCATGAAGGGGATGACACAACACTGTTATGTTTGACTTGAGAACATCACTGGACATCAGTACATAAAATTGTGAAGAGATGTGGGTATGTAATTATGCCACTCAGAGGAAAGAAGGGCAATTGAGAGTGAGGGCAATTGAAATTACTAAGGGTGCAATCGTATGCACATTTAGACAGAAAAAAAGTCCTACAACTCCCAGCCAGCAAGTCTTTTCTGTCTAAACATGCATTGGATTGTGCCCTAAGTTAGCATTTTTGCAAGGAGCACAAAAACATGATTAAAAAGAGGAAACGTTTTCAATGCTGTCAAAAATATCCACAAAGAACACTGAGTAGTTTAGTCTCAGTCCTACTTTCAAAGAAGAAGGAAAACTGCTCTGATAACATGTAAGTGGAGATCTTCCCATATAATGCAGCATAAGCAATTTTGCTCTTAATCATTGACATTTAATAGGGAGTTAGAAAACGACCATTCATATTTTTGTGCCCAAAGAGCTTCGGCTATTAGGCAGTATAGAAATGAAATAAATTACTACTAGTAGTAGCAATATTTCCAGTGCTGGACATTCCTGAATTTGAAAAGTCATATAGTTTTTTCAACAGACACCACAATACGATTATCCAACTTTAGCATGTGTTTGTTGTTAATGTTTTGAGAAAAGAAATGAAGCACAACCTGGGTTTCTAAAGCTTCTAAATTCATATCAGGTCATCTAAATCTGTGCCTTTAGGGACTCTTGCCAGCTGGCACAAGTTAGATAAAAATGCACATGCCCTTTGAGAGGCAGATGGCTGCCCTCATGCATTTTACACTGCGTGGATCTCCAGTGCCTCAGTGGGGGGGGGGGGAATGAAAGAAAAGAGGCCTCTGGTCATAACAGAAACAGAAGGGAAACCAGAAACAATTTGGATGTTCTGAGATAGGCTAACTTCAAAACTAAGGGTCATTTCTGGAAGGTAAAGTAAGGGATGTCTATTATGTCTGATGGTGTTGAAGACATCTGTGAAGCTTTCTTCTGCTGAATCAGACCATTGGTCTATCTAGCCCATTACTATATACTCTAACTGGAGCTGTTCTCCAAGCAGGCATCTCTTCTAGCCCTGCTATACAAAATCATTTAGCTGGAGTTGTGGGGATTTAACATGGAAACCTCTGCATGCAGTATAGTCCCTCTTGAACTGGGACTATAGCTCAATGATGTAAGCAATGTGGAATCTCTAGCTCAGGGTGGATCATATTTTTAATTTTTCAAAAATAAATCAGATTTTTAATTTTAAAATGGGATGTTTTTTATTTAAAAAATCATCAATGAAATACTAAATTTCTCTTTAATTTGAAAAAATAACATGGTTACAATTAAATCTTATCACAAACATGCTAGACTCAGGCTGCCTCTACAAGAGAGGTTTAATGCTCTTTCAAGGCGCTTAAATTTTTTTACCTCTACAAGAACAGAGCGCAAATCGGGTGTAGAGGCGCGTTATCTCTCCGATTATGCGTATTATTGAATGCGCGTTAAATCGCGAGTTTTATTTTGCTCCGGCCGTTAAAGCGCATTTTGACTATGTGAACAAGCGCTTATGCGCATTAACTACTTGTAAAGCTCATTTTGGTCATCCGTTAATGTGCTTCGCCGCCTCTCGCCGCCTCTCGTGCAGAGGTATTAGGTGTAAATGCGCTTAAGCGATTATGCACATAATCGCCTAACTGGGCGCAAAAGCGAATCCTTGTAGAAGGGACCCTACATTTAGTCGCATAGAAATGAATTAATGGCTCTGTCACACTCAGTTACCTACCAATTAAAGATGAGCAATCCCCAGTACCTCCAGGTAAGGCTAGAAAAGAATCCTGCCCAAAATCCTAGAGAGGCACTGCCAGTCAGTCATGACAATACTGGGCCAGATGTACCAGTTGTCTCAGGGAGCCTTTCTTTTATTGTGCACTTGCAATTGCTCACTCATGGTAGTTTGCGAGTCCTTTACATGATGTCATCCTCCTCCAGGGCCTCTCCCATGCTTTGCAACCATTATCATTTTCCCCCTAACAAGTCTAATATTATTTAGAAATGGCAGAATGAGAGGCTCTGTAATTGCACAGTTCTGCTACACCATACCACCATCTAGTGGTTGTATGATGAAATTTATAGAAAGGCAAAAAAACAAAAGCCCCGGGGGGGAAAAGCATGTGTAAAGGAACCTATCTTAATTCTGCAAAAAAATCCAGAGGTAGAAGCTTTTATAAAAGCCTCACATAGCAATGCCCTGCCTCAGTGTAAGACACTTTCCTATGTTTCTCTGATGAAAAGTAGGGCTGTGCAGCGCTCCGGTTCCAAATCCTGAATCCGAAGCATGTCAAGGTGATTCAGAAGACCCATAAACAGATCCGAAGTGCATTGGGAGAGGTCCAAATCGATCCAAAGTGGGTGGGTTCGGTCCAGAGCGACTCAGATCGAATCGGAGATTCGGATCTGTTTTTAAGCGCAGACAGCTTGTTTGTGCTTGTAACGTTTTTTTCTTGCAATTAGGGAGGGGAGGAGGGGTTTGCAGGGGGAATGGGCTGTTAATTGTTAAGAAAAGCGGTGTACAAAGACACAGGCTGGATAGGCTTGTTGTTCGGTGCTTACGTGGTGGTGGAACTGAGCAAAGCAAAGCAGAGCAATCAAGTCAGGACAGAGAGACCATATAGGAAATGGCAGTTGGGTGCAACATGGTAAGCAACAGTGGGGTGAATTGGAAATAAAAAGGTAAGATTGTATAGCACAGACACAGCTTCTAGTTCCTATATTTCCCTCACATTTGTGCCACACACACAAAAAGTCACAGCTTCTGTGCATAAGAGACACCCTCTTTGGGAATATACCCTCATTGATGCTGTAAACTGCTGTATTATGTTGTAAACTAACATGTTTTAATCATCAGCTCTGCACCGTTGTTTAGGAAATATGTGAAGAATTATCAATGAGGTCTTCCCTTAGTAATTTAAATCATGATTTAAATCCATCCACGCCACTGTAGCTACCACAAATATCACAATAATTATGTTCCAGTTCAGGATGTGAAAATTAGCTGGGATAAAAGGGGTGGGGATAGAGGTGGGAAACTAGAGAAAGACTCTAAGGAATGGTGAGGAGAACAACCTCTCACAGAATAACTGTCTTTTCAGACAGGTCTCATGGATTAACTGGCCTATTCCCTTGGACATGTGGGGATGTGGGGAGGGGCCATAGTTTAGTGGTTCAGCACATGCTTTGAATGCAGAGGTTCCCCTAGTCACATTTTCTGGTTAAAGAGGATCCCAGTCAGCAAGGCTAGAAAGTCCCCCACCTGAACCTTGGAGTAACATTGACCTGGTTCATACTTTACAAACCCCAGTTTTAGTATTTTTGTTTTTAAAGCCTTGGATTGTCAAGAATAAACCAGTGTGCTAATTCATGCTGTTCAAAAGCTCCACCTCTGGGTTGTTTAGCATTTTCCCAGTCTGGAACTCTGGCTTGTATCTCTCCCAACAAGCCAGGTTGCAAGCCAGAATTCCGGGTTTCAGATATCATGCTAAATAGAGGGCCCCTGGGTTGTTTAGCCACTCCTGCTGACGATGGGAGCTAACTCGTTCATGGCAATCCAGGGTTTTAAACCTGGGCTGTCATTATGTCTGAACCAGGCCATCAGTCTCAGTAGATTCAGTGTAGAAGTCCAACTACACATTGCACATTTTGGCACTTCATGTATCTGATTTCACCGTAAATAGCAGCTGCTGGTGGCCCAACCATGGTTTGGACCATGGTTTGAGAAGAGGGAGGTTTAAGGAACATCTCCAGTTGCTATTTTGCATGGGGAAATTTGTATTTTTATTTTTTTTGCACATGCTGCTCTTGCTGTTGTTTATGTTGTTTTATTAGTATTTTAATTTGCTCTTCTGTTACAGTTTAACCCCACAGGTTTGTTTATAGTTTTTTTATTCTCTGAAAGTGTTTACTGCTATTTTAGTTGTTGAATTGTTTAGTTGAAATTTTTGCACTTATGATTGTCATTAGCTCTTTGGGCATGAGCTATGGAAAGGTAGGATAAAAATATTTTAAACAACGAACAGTCAAGAAAAGTGAGAAATCTTGTGGGAAGGTGGAATGGAGGGGATATATTTGATCATGGAAGCATGCAGCAGTTCAAGAGGAACCCTGCTTCTACTACCTCAGAGGGCATAATACCAACCCACCCATTGCTTTTTAGCCCTTGAGGACCACTGGGTCAAGAGAAATGGCTATATGGGTGTTCCTTCGGGCAAGTGGTTGGAATCTTGCTAGCCATCTCGCCCTCTTTCTCAGGAATCCAGAGTCTCTCATTGGCTTTCTCCTTCAGGTCTCCCTACCTTGCCCAGTTGTTAAGTCTTTGTATTCCCTGGTGGCTGGGTTGGCATTCTTACATGGAGGCATCAGTGGCAGGATGTCCCTTTTGCTCAGCATAGGTCTGCCATGGAGCCCCAACCACTGTGTCACCCTAAAAGTGGGAAAGATGCCGTGTGGGAGACCCATGAACACTATCTCCCACAGCTTCTTTTAAATTTTACAATGGATTCCTATTAGTGGAAGGAGGTTTAACTCTTTCCCCGATCAGTCTTTCCTGATTTAAATAAACCCCAAAGTTGTATTAGCGCTGCAGGAAAACAATTCAGGCATAGTCGACTGTACCTATCCCCCCCCCCCTGCCCAGGAGACTCATTATAGCTGAAATGGCATGGCGTGGGTGGGGAGGTTAGATAAAGGAAGCAACATGGGGATAAGGGTCTGCCCTGGCACAGCTGCTCTGGGACTCTGGGACTCCCAGGAACTATTTTAAAGTTTTTAAAAGGAGGAGATTCAATCATGGATCCCTTGTGCCATGTGTGCATTGGCCCCTTGTTGGGCAAGAGGCAAGGACACTGGTGCAAACTCCTCTGAGCTGAATCATCTTCAGAGTTCAACCTTTGTTAACCCCTCTGTCACCTTTTGAGGGGAACTGGGAGAAAAGGGGAGGTTCCCATTCTTCCATGGGGAAGAATGGTTCCATTGCACTCAGGGGACCCACTGCTTGAGCAACAGGAACTGGTATTTCCAACAATGATCCTGGAAATGAGCAGAAGCAGTCATTTCTGGAACCCGACAATTCAGCAGAGCTCCTGGACTCTGTTCTGGAAATGAGTGTTTTACTGGTTTCCAATTGCTGGATGAACTGCTATCTTCCATTGCACTAATGGTTGGTCCCGCTAGTTGGATACTGGCCATAGTGTTGGATACTGGCCATAGTTTCTTTCTTTCATGTATATCTTGCCTTTCCACCCAAAATGGCACTAGAAATACTATTTCCCAACATTTATTTGTGGCCTTCAACTTCTCCATTTAATATCTATTCCTTCTATGTTAATATTAACCAATGCTGAAAAAAATGAATATTTTTAAGAGAGAGAAAAGGAGTAGAGAGGAGAGGCAATCTTTCTTATTAGAAAGTACTATGCATGAATCTAAGGGCACTACCAAGCAGAAGGCATTGCAGAGCTCTTCTGCCTTTTCTCCCTGAGCAGATTTTCTGTAGTTGAAAAAAAGACAGCAGAAGCAGTGGCAAAACACAGGATTATAATAAGTGAAAGACAACATCATTTGGAGCTCCCATAAAATGGTTGTGATAAAAGCATCCTAAGTGTTAGCAGAGCCCAATATAATGTTATGTAGCAATGGAATTTGATCCCAGATAAAGTGAAATGTGAAATATATGCCTGGGACACAAACACACAATGTTTGTAAGTGTTGAAAATGTGGCATGCACAATGCTGGCTCTCAGTGCATAGGATGGGAAGCTTTGGAAAATGTTGGAAAGGAACTGTGGAGGAAATTATATGACTGCAGGGTACAATTGATATTAAATCTTAAATTGATTTTGCTGTACTATTTTTTTTTAAAAAAGCAATTGAGCGCAATCTTTGGCAGCAGAGAAAATAATTTGGACTATGACCAAGAAAAGAAAAAAGGAAAATCCAAATTGTAAACGAACTGTGTCCGTTTACACAACAGAAAGATGTAGAATCTATGGGAATATCAGCCTTGTATGAGCTCAGGTGACCAGATGACTTGTACAGGATGATACTTTCAAGGCAATCTGCTCAAAATTCTCATTTTGTTAGTATCAAATTTGTAAAGATGTAGTGGTTCATAAGCATGCATTCTCAGTTTTATGAAATAATAACAGAAAATGTAGGAATAAAACCAGGTTGGGGGGGGGGTTAGAAGCAAAAGAAAAACTATCAGCATTGGAAGAAAGACATTATGAATGAACAAAAGAGGTGACTAACGCAGGGCCATATGGAACTGAAGCACTAGAAAGCTATTGTTACTGAGGGCAAACCATAGAGAGAGAGATGAGCAGTAAATAATGCAGGCCATGTCAATGGCAGTAAATAAATGTGGAATGCAGAAGATGGAAGACAGGGGAAGAAAAGAATGGTCCACTTCAGGACAACAATGGCACATGAGCACAAAGGCTAAGCAGTGTGCAAGGACACCAAGCAGTTCTCTTTCCAAAGACCGTAATGGAGAGCAAAAGACTAAAGACAGATAAAACCACCTTGGAAAACCCTGGAACCCAGTCTGAGATTTTGATGTGTGCCTGAATGAACTTTTAGCATACTATAGCCAACAGAAGTGGGAAATAAGAGTTTTCTTGAGCTTTCTGTTCCCCCCCCCCCATCTATTATCTTAGAAAGCCCTTGAATACCACGATGGCAGGAGTCCATAGAAATACCTAGCTATAGCTATGACATTATACACAAATTTAAAAACAAACAAACAAACAAACCCAGAAACAAAAGAGAAAATAATGTAAATGTAAAATAAACCATAAAACCAAAAGCAACATAAAATATGACAGCAAAACAAGACTTACAGCACTCAGCAGGAAACACAGCGATTTTACAACACAGAAGCCTAGACTGCATGAGATATTTAAAAGACAACTGCTGATTTTTTGGATGGGGGGGGTTATGTGTGGCCTGCTGGGGTGGGGTGGGGAGGGCAGCAAAATGGCCCCTGCAACTCTGCAGTTGCCCACCCCTGGTGTAGCCATCTGCAAGGTTCTGAGTTTATAGGGCAGAAATAGTACAGCACCTTCTCAGCCTATACAGTAATGTTGCAGAAGTCTACAAGCAAGTCTGTCCACTTCATCTTTCTGAATGGCTGCTTTTGGTGTAGGCAAGAGAGGTATCATCAGAAACCTGAGAGGGAGTGGAGGCATCTCGCAAAGAATGGCCATAAGGAAAAGGTCCACTCACTGCATAGTAGGCTGACCATATGAAAAGGAGGACAGGGCTCATGTAACTTTAACAGTTGTAGAGAAAAGGGAATTTCAGCCAGTGTCATTTGTATGCAATTAGTTCCTGATGAAATTCCCTCTTCATCACAACTGTTTAAAGTTGCAGGGGCCCTGCCTTCTTTTGTATATGGTCAGTCTAGTATAGTGCCTGCACCTTTAACTGTTGTGATGAAGAGGGAATTTCACCAAGAACTAATTGCATACAAATGACACTGGCTGAAATCCCCTTTTCTCTACAACTGTTAAAGTTACATGAGCCCTGACCTGGATTTTATCTGGTCAGCCTACTGCATAGTTAATATTTGCTCTCATTGTAGATGAGGAATGGGCGGACTTCAGGCTTGCAGGATCTTTGTTTTTTTTCTAGAATCCTCAGATCCACCAAATGGAGCCTGGTGAAAAATGAGGCCGTTTCCACACCAGGCTGTTTGCCTGGGATGACTCCCTGCTGGTCCCTGTGTGCCGATGGTGTATATTAGGTACTTCCGGGATCCCCCTCCCTCCCTCTCTCCCTCCCTCCCTCCCTCCCTCCCTCCCTCCCTCTACACCCCTATGGTGTGGAAAGAGCCTCAGACATGCAGGATATACTGTGAATTAAGGAACAGTGTAGTGGAAGTTGGTGGCTCTGACATAAGTGGGGCAGTGAATCTGGGTTTCACTCAGAGCCAGTCAGAACTCTTTCGAGTTATAGAGCAATTCACTGCCTCACTGATGTTAGAGGCACCAACCTCTACTGGAATAGTGTGCTTCTGAGCACATGCTCAACCCATGACTTTGTGATCAGAGCCAAGTCCTTTCACACAGTAATGTTTTCAGCAACCAAGTGTAGATCAGCTTTTAAGAGCTGATCTACACACTAGCTTTGTAACATTTTATAAGGGTTAAAAAACTCTTTGGGCCACATGATGCACTCCCTTGAACGTTGTATACCTGAGGTTTTTTAAAACTCACTTCAGCTATATACAATGGTTATTACTTTTAATAAATCATTTTAAGTAAAATAATCTGTCCTTACTTACCGTTTGTGATTTGTGGGGGCAGTGCTTCGTTTACCAGCGCCCAAATGCTTAGCCGTTGATTGTGGGGAAGAAAGAGGGGCTAAGGAGGAAGTGGGTGAGTGAACTACAGCGCCCACAATGCCTTGCCCTAAACTCATTGTAAAAACGAAACAGAAAGAGACGGACAGAAGGGTGTGAGACCGCACACACCGCTTTGAAGACTGAAGAATTTTTCTCCTGTAATGTGAGTACTCCTTAATGTGGCGTAAGACATTTTGGAACGCACCTATTTGGAACTAATTAAAACGTTCCAAGGTACTGTGTAGATAGGCTCTAAGTTGTTGCTATTGTTACACAACTAGGAGTCAGAAACCCTTCTCAATGTTCTGGACATCTAATAGTGGAGCCCAGACTATTTTTTGCCCACCCTTGTTGTGAACACTTATTTATTGCTCTAATTTTGTTCTGCGTCACTTTAGGAAGCGTAGAGATGAATAATAATAATAATAATAATAATAATAATACAAGCAATAATACAAATAATAAAATAAATAATCACACACACAGCTGTAAATTGTGCATGGCACATGTATGTCTAAATGTCCAGGTTTCCACCAATAGCTGATTCTCAAAAGAAAGGTGATTGCAGGATTTAAATATGCCATTTTAAATGTACATTAGGGTGTGTGTTTTAAAGTGTGAATTTTCTCTAATTCTGTTCCCCATTATGCAAACCCACACTGATCGAAGTGGGTGTATTTCGAATGCACTGACTGCACACGTGGACTCATGCTCTTGGGCTTTTTTCGCTGCCTGGTGTAAAATGAACTCATTATATTAACTAATGGTGTGTACATAAAACCTCTCCACACTTACACAAAATCTATATCCAATGAACAGTTAGTCATAACAAAGAGCTGAGTCAGAAGGGGAAGGAGGCCTGCGGCACTAAATTGAGCAGTCAGGAAGAAGCGTTCACTCTTTGACAAACGAGCTTTGCAAATCTCCCCCCCCCCCCATTTCCCTAAATTTGCCTTTGGACCTTTTGATACGAAGGAGGGTGGGGAAACGCAGCACGAATTAGGGAGAAATGTTGACTATGGAAAACAAGGCACAATGAGGATATTTTGCCGATGCTGTGATGCAAAGAGAATCTAATCCACAGTTGTCGGTTGGGACAAAAGCATTTTCCCCTACCAGGAATGTTAACTACAAATCCTCAAATCTGGCATCCCCTAAAAATCTATGCGGAAGTTTTGCACCACCACCCACAAGTATATACTGACACATAAAATCAGGGCTCATAGTTAACGCTGAAAAAAACAACATGGTTGCATCCTCTCCAAACTTATGCCAAAGTTTTGTGCAATTTTGTGCAACGACTTGAATTTTTATATGTTTTGGTGTTCAAAACAAATACCTGGACTCAGAATTAATTTTAAACATATATCTTTTGCACCAGGCTACAATCGGTGGATCACTAGGTTTTAGTAAAAAAATTAAGTGGATCCCTGAAGTTTGGTCATCCTTGACCTACATAGTCACCAACAGGGCAGTCCTGTGCATGTCTACTCAGAAGTAAGTCCCATTTACTTCAATGAGACGTACTCCTAGTAGCTGGGTACAGGACTGCAGCTTAAAGCAAGGACAGTAACGTGTTACCATTCCCACGCTTTTCTTGGGAAGGAGCTGAAGACCTTGAACTCCAATGACCTCATGAGAATACATTAACTTGCACTTTATTTCAACCATAATCTGAAGCCAACCCATTGTGTGGATGTTTGTGAGCCATATTTATCTCTCTGGATTGTTTATATGCTGGGCCAGCGCTCATACTAGGTGATAAGATGTTGGAAGGAGCTGAGGCCCAGGCCATAGTTGCAGAAGGGATGGGCATCCAATATAAATCAAGGCCACAATGTAGCGAGTCAGTGAGCCCTGGCTCTGGCTCCAATCCACATTACTAGGGGCTCCATTCCACATTATTGGTGAAGTTCCCAATTCACATAGTGGTGGTGATGCTAAATAATATCAGAGTGGGAAGAAAAATATCCCATAGGGATGTTTATCGTACTGAACATAGTAGGTAATCACGACAGTCTATCCCATAACTACAGCTGAGGGTTTCCCCGAGAAATGTTGAAAACATAAAACTCAAAATTGGGGGTGGGGGGGGCAGGGAGGGGAGGGGAGGAATACTTTGAATATGCTTTTAAAATTAACATGCTTACACGGGTTGCGGGTAGACTGGCGATGTGGGTAATGGGAGTGGTGAATGACTCTTTACAGTAAGGTGTGATTCTGTCTTGCCCAAAGGAAGTGGTGGTAAGACCTTTGTTTTTTTTTAAAAAACACTCCCTGAACCCCACTGTGTTGGATTATTTCTGACCAATATTCCATTCCTGGGCAACGTGCTGGAGCATGTGGCAGCTTCTCAGTTCCAGGGATTCATGGCTGAGATGGATTATATTGATCCATTTCAATCTGGCTTCAGGCCTTATTATGGGTTATGCTTGGTCACCTTGATGGACGATCCAGACCACAAACTGGACAAGGGGTGTGTTATCCTTGTTAATTCTGCTGGACCTTTCAGTGGCTATCAACTATGGTATCCCAACCCTGTCTGAGATGGGATTGGGAGGCACTGTTGTATGGCACTTCTTGGAGGGGCAATCTCAGAAGGTGATGCTGGGGGATTCCTGTTTGACACCATGGCCATTAGCCTGTGGTGTCCCTCAGGGTTCCATCTTATTCCCCATGCTATTCAACATATACATGAAACTGCTGGGAGAGATTGTTTGGAGGTTTGTGGTTCAATGCCACCAATATCCTGATGACACCCAACTCTATCTTTCCTTTCCATCTAAATCCAAGGAAGCTGTTCTGGTTCTAAATTGGTTCTTAATCAGTGCCTGATGTCAGTAATGGACAGGATGAGGCCAAGCAAATTAAAGCTTATTCCAAACAAGATAGAGGTGCTTTTGGTCAGTTAAAAGGGAGATCAGGGAATAGGGATTCAACCTGTACTGATGTTACACTCCCCCTGAAGTCTCAGGAGTGCAGTTTGGGTGTACTCTTAGGCTCAGCCCTGAGCCTGGCTGCCCAGGTCTCAGCAGCAGCCAGGAGTGTGCTTGCAGAGCTGAGGCTAGTGTGCCAACTGTGCTCATTCCTAAAAATGTGTGATCTGACCACAGTCAGACATGCCTTAGTAACATCCAATTTGGACTACTGTACATGGGGCTGTCTTTGAAAACTATTCAGAAACTTCAGTTGGTCCAGAATGCTGTAGCCATACTGTTGACCACAGCACATGACTGTCTTGTTACAGCAACTTCACTGGCTACTGGTCTGTTTCAGGGCAGAATTCAAAGTGCTGGGTATAACCTATAAATACATCTTGGGACCAGGCTACTCAAAATGCCATTTTTTGGTAGAAAGGTGGGGTATCGATCAAATAAATAAATAAATAAATTGCTCTCTGGAGTATGTTCCTAAGTCTGAGACACAGAAGGGCAACAATTGATTACAGCCTTGCAAATGAAAGTTACTACTCCCCCATTATTATTTTTTAATTACCCACCTACCCAGTTTTAGTTATTTGTAATATATTGAAAGCCTAAAAGGATCAGAAACAGAACAAATTCTCATTCAACTTACAAATGCTGTCTAGTCAGAACTAATATGTAACTACTTACAGGTCACCAGTTGACTTACAGTTTTCAAGCTCAGGGTATCAATGTAGCTTCACCACACCATACCTTACATTGCCATCCATCTCTACTGTACACCATCCCCATACTCATGGGTCAATGTCTAGTCTTTCTCCCAGCCCTTATTGTGGTCCAAACAAATGTAGATGGTGACCTCCCTAGATCAGGGACTACAATGTTCTTTAAATGTGCCTGTACTCACATGGAAGCCACTTTTCTGTGAGTAGATTTTTGTCGGGGGCTATGTCTGAATGGTGCAACCATGTGTGAAGGGTGGACTGCATGGAGATTCCCTATCCTCTAGATGGCCATTTCCGGTGGGGGGCATCTGATTCCCCCAATCAACACCTCCCAAGCCACATGACATTCATTTACTGAAAAGCAGAGGCCACATGGGTGGAGATACTTCTGAAGAGCACCTGTGTAACTTTTATATTCTGCACAAGATCTAACATATTTTTGGTACCAAATTGTCATCTCCATCCTGGTAGAACCACTATGAAACTGTATGAGACCCAGAGAGGACTAGGATCTGGTGTTTTAGAGGGGTTGTCAAGGGAAGTCAGAGAATACTTACAGCCCACCTGAGACCATCAGCTGGGATGATCAAGGAGGCCACACCGCTGGAAGAACCAAAGGGCTCTGACTGGTCCCCTCCAGCTACTCCAAACCCACCAGGATCACCTCCAGGGCTCCAGGAACAAAGGAAGCAGCATATCCAGGCAGAGGCAGAGAATTGGAGCCATAGAGCCCTACTCATGAAGAGGAAGCATGTTCTCGATTAGGACCCTAATGCCAAACCAAGAACATCAGCTATAAAGTGGCTCAGTTAGAGCCCAGCCATTGTTGAAACAATGGCTGCATTCGGACAACACATTAAGCAACTGAGGGGGGGAACAATCATCAGTTGTGTTGCTTATTGTGTTGTGTGGAGGGTAACACGCCTCTCACAAACTACTGATGGTATGCTATTCCACCCAAAGCAACGGAGAGAAACAACTGGCTTGCAAGTTGTTTAGCTCGAAGCCAGTCGTTTAAAGTGTTGTGTGGAGGGGTGAGTGTGTTAATGGCGTGTGGTGAGTGGGTTAAAACACAAGCCCATAGAGGCAGGCGGCAAGAGCGACCAAAGCAGCAGCTGCCACTCTGCTACAAATGGTGCAACTTGCAGAGGCTGCTGGGACAGAACTGAGAGGACTGAGGGAGGAGGGAGGGTGGGGAGAGGGGCGGGGGCTGTGTCAGTCAAATGCCGGGTTGACTATTAGTCCACTCAGCGCCAGCCCCAACCACCCATAGTTGTGTAGGGATATGTTGTGTGGGGAGTACCCACAAAATAACCAACTGTGAGTTGGCTACTCCATCCACCATTGACTAATGTGTTGTCCGAATGCAGCCAATATCTCTCTGCGCTGGGCAGCTCCCCTGCTACCTCCAACTACCTTATCCTTGGCTCACACGGCTAGTCCTAGGAAGGCAGGATTTGCCTTGCTGGCAGGAATAGGACAGAAATTTAGTAACTGTGGTAGGATCTACAATAGCAGTTTACATCTTCATTTCTTTTTCTTTCAGCCAAAGCTATTCCCTACTGATCAAAGACCTACAGGAAATGGCAATGGGAAAAGGTGGAGCCAGAGTGGAACCTGGTGGGAAATGGGTGGAGCCTGAATACAGCCTGGCAAGTCAGAAAAGGAACTGTCTTAAAACCTCCGGGGTCAGGATGAGATCATCAGCAGAGTCTATGGCCATGTCTTGATGGTGGTATGACAGCATGGCAGCACAGTGGCACGGCGGCGGTGCGAGGCGGCGCACTCCCATATTGGTGCTCCTCCTGGCTATCTACATGGGAAGGAGCATTATTGCGGGCTTTCGGGAAGGCACCACTGCCTTGGCAGCACTTGTCCACCCATCCACCCGAGTCCATCCAAGCCCATCTGCCCGAGCCACCCGTCAGTGCAGGGGCACCTGGGGACATTTGCATCCCCCTTCTTCAAGGTTGGTGGGTTTTTTTGTTTTTTTGCCTTTTTGTTTTTTTGTTCTTTTTTTAAAAAAAACACACACCTGTAAATGCGAACCTTTGCATTTACAGATAAACGAGGGGGAAAAGGGGGAGAAATGGCTCTGAATATCCACCCCCTATATATATATATAGAGAGAGAGAGAGAGAGAGAGAGAGAGAGTAAACAATGGTCCACAGAGGCGTGGAGGTGGTCCAGCGACCTTTCAGCTCACTGGTCCATCCCCTTCTCTGCCTAGCCTATGGCGACCAATCAGTGGTCGCCTGGCTGTGGCACACCTCTGCAGCAGCTCTGGAGCAAGAGCGACAGATGGCAGATGCCGTTGTTGCCTCGCTCCAAGCCAAAAAAGTCAGGGTAAGTGCTCGACCTTAAGTTGAGCTTTGTGGGTTTGCCCCTGGATGACTTCGGGATGGCGGCTGTGTCATGTAGATCACCTGCCGCCACTCCGAAGCCACCGCAAGGCAAACCGCTCATCAAGATGTGCCCTAACAGAATACGGCAGGTCAATGGCAGAATCTGGTAGGTTCAGATGTGAGGTTGCAGCAAAAAAATATTTGTTGGGTTATCTCTGAAGTTGACTAGATTCTGAACCCCCAATACAGGTGCCCAGTAAAACCAGAATGTGGTTTTACTGGTCATGCCAGTAAAACAATCTGACAATTAGTAACCTTAGCAAAGCACTGTCTCTTTAATCTGTGCTCTACATGAAGATGGAACTGATGTTGTAGATCTGTCATTTAAGTATAAATTACTTGCTCAAGGTCATGGGCAAAGTTCGTGACAGATATAGAAACACAACAGACTTCCTGGTTTCCTGTTCCATGCGGCAATCGCAAGCATATTGTTCCTGTGAAAACTACAAATTCTTTGATTGCCACCTTTTCTTTCTGTTACGAGAGCACCTGAAGTCAAGGAGAATTTATGGTCAGATTGTAATGGACAAATATAGTACTCTCGTAATGCACCACCAACTTTCAATGTAACCGGTGGGGGTGGGGGTGGAGGATATATGTATTTACTCCTTTTTGTTCCTCCTGGAACCGTTGCATCTCTCAAAGAGTGAACTGTGTTTCAAGCTCAAGCCAGCACCATTATAGACATTCCAGTGGTAGAATTGTTTGTTCTTAATGAAATGAAAAAGAGAATGCTTAGTTTGAACATCCACTCTCAGCATCACTTTCCAACACTTATGAAAAGCAGTCCTCTCTCTCTCTCTCTCTCTCTCTCTCTCTCTCTTGAAAACTGAGCAGATTAGAGTCATCAGTTGGCTACTGGGGGGGGGGGGGAACAAACTAACAGGAAAATTAAAATGCCAATACTAATGTCCCCAAAATCAGGGATGCAGAAGAGACAATACAAACAAATTAGAAATATACATTTTAGGGACATGATGAGCAAGGCTGATATCACACTTGCCATGGTCCTTTCCATACATTATGCACAGGTAGGGCATTTCCATGTTGAAACAAGAGTGGGGGTCATACTTTTAGCCCCACTGTTGATGTTGCATATCCATCCTGTGGCATCTGTGGTTGCAGATTATTGCATCTGGTTAACCGGGACATAAAAATGCCCTATACCAAGTAACTTGTTGGTTTATATGCCAAGAGAATTACAAGATTGCCATAAATATCAGGGATCCAGTCTATGTAAAGTTAGCACCAAGTCCCATTGAAAGCAACAAGATAATTAAGTGACATATTTAAGATACCTCACAACATCTCCTTTGTTCTGTTGCTTTCAATGGAATTTGGTTATAACTAAGTTCAACTGACCTCCCCCCGGAGTCTCATGTTCAAAGAGTTGGCAAGTCTGAACCAGGTAGCCCCTTTTACACAGTTGCCTTGGCTTGTGCTGGGAGCTGAATCCCATCCAAACAAACACAACCTTAAAGTAAGACAGAAGCTTTCATATGCCAGCCATATTTCCCATTTGTGATCTTTTCCCTCAAATTCTATGGTGCATTTCCTGCATTCTATTTACTCTGGTAAAATGCCAACTGGATTGTTAAAAAGCCAATATCCTCTCCACTACTTAGACAAATTAAACTCATTTGCAGGAAAAATGGAAATGATGGACTTCTGCTTTCTAGAGTCAATTAAAGCCTCCCATAGGCCTCCTGTTCACTCCAAGGGTAGAATCTTTATCTCAGTGAATTCCAATTTTTGTTATTAACTGCAGCTGGGTCAAGACATTTGAAAGCTAGTTTTTAAATTTGTGTTTTTATTCATAATCTGAAGGATAATCCCAGAGACATTTCTTTATTTTTCATTTTTTTGCTGCAATTTTAAGCCTTCCAATAAACCCAAGTTCTATGGGTGGTGTACAACACATTAAAAACATAAAATATAAACATTAAAACAAATAATAAAAGCAATGCAGAATAAAACCATGATAAAACAAGCAGCAAAGAATAAAACCATTCCAGCACAGAAATCCACATTAAAAACCCTCAACTCCTGAGATTGGAAACCTCAATGCGCAAACTGGCAGTCAGGTGCATAGGACCATTGGGGCCAGAGCTTATGTATGCACCCACATCCCCCTTCATCTCATGCCAAGTGGCTGAAATAGGTCTGTAGCATGTGACTCAAGCACTTTTAACTAGGGGTGTGCACAGACCCCCCGGATCGTATCGGGACCCGGTTCGGGGCCTCCAATTTTGTCACGGATCGGTTCGGACAAAATCGGAGGCCCCCCGGACCAGATCGAGTACGATCCCGATCCAAAAATCAGACATTTTTGGATCGGTCGCCATTTTTTTCCCCATAGACTTGCATTGCAATGCAAGTCTATGAGGAAAAAATGGCGGCGGGTGGGTGAGGGGGGGCCTAACTCCCTCCCCCCCGGGGCCGTCCGCTGTGGATGGCCCCGGCAGGTAAGCCCCCTCCCCCGCGCTCCCTACCCCCCCTGGGGCCGTCCGCTTCCATCCACTGGCGCCCGCGGGCGCCAGCAGATAGAAGCGGACGGCTCCGGGGGGGTAAGCCCCCTTCCCCGCCACTGCTTACCTTTTAGGGCCGTTCGCTCCCGTCCGGCGCCGGCGGCTACCGCCAGCCAGCTTTGCGGCTTGCTCTCGAGTAGCGCGCCGGGTGATCACCCGGCATGCCACCCTGGAGCAGGCCGCGGAGCCCGCTGGTAGTAGCCGCCGGCACCGGACGGGAGCGGACGGGCCGGAAAGGTAAGGGCCCCCCTCCCCCCCTCCGCATGCCCCCTCCTCCCCTCCACGCACCCCCTGCTTACCTTCCCGGCCCATCCGCTCCCATCCGGCGCCGGCGGCTACTACCAGCGGGCTCCGCGGCCTGCTCTAGAGTAGCGCGCCGGGTGATGACATCACCCGGCGCGCCACCCTGGAGCAGGCCGCGGAGCCTGCTGGTAGTAGCTGCCGGCACCGGACGGGAGCGGACGGGCCGGAAAGGTAAGCGCCCCCCTCCTCCCCCCCCGCTGTCCACTTTCATCGGCGGGCGCCCACTGGCGCCCACCAATGGAAGCGGCGGTGGGCGCCAGTGGGCGGCCGCCGATCTGCCGATCCGCCGAACCGGTTCGGAGCCTTTTCGGACCGGTTCGGATTGGATCGGCCGATCCAGCTGTCGGATCGGAAATCGGATAATTTATCCGATTTCCCACTGGACCGGACTCGGATCGTGGATCGGGTCCGATCCAGTGCACATCCCTACTTTTAACTGTATGACCATTATACCAAAACCTTCTCATTAATTAAACAAAAAAACTCAGGTGCAAATGAAGTCATTCCTATAGGAGAAATTCAAGGCTGGCCTAAGACATTTTGGTGCCTAATTTTAAGTAAAAGATTGCACCTTCCACATTACCTACAGAAGCCGACTGGATTGACAGTCGAATTTTATTTCAACACAAATGATTGGTCAGCTTCACCTAAGAGCAGCAAGCGTGGGGGTTCAGGGCAAGCCCCATTGAACACACAGCTCTGTTCTCCAAAAGAGGGAAACCACCAGTGATTTGTCACCTCTGACCCCTCCACACACCCCAGCATCTTCTCTGCTGAATGGTAGGGCCGGTTCTTGCATAATTCCACAGCAAATTAAGTTTTCAGAGCCCCAACCACAGATTTCACAAAATTCTATCTGCTTATTCTATCTGAACATTCTGTTTAGTGAAGTCCAGTGTATTTTGAAACGTAAATGTTTCACTTGCTGTTGCACTGGATCAAACGGTTTGTAGTTTAAAACTGAAGCAACGATAAAGTCATTCTAATGGGCATTTGTTTCGCTCACAAGGAGGAGGAGGATGCTTGGTGCAAAGAGGTTAAACTATGGTTTGGAACAAAATGTTTAAAATATGTGAATGCAAATATTGCAGGAGTACATGATGCTCATTCAGATGTACCTGACTGATAAGCAGGTACATCTGAAAGAATGGAACATTTTGGAAAAGTTCCCAGAAGTTTCTGATCAGCATTCACAAGTGGCACACTGCAATATTCAGCCCAAATTCTGGGAATAACTGTAGGTGCAAGGTATTCAAATAAAAAAGGTGTAAAGACAATGCCTACAGCATAATGTATTAACAAGAGGGAGTGGGAGGGAGAGAGGTGTTTTTTTAAAAAACATACCTATTATGTACTTCTGTTTTGTTCTTTGTGTCAGCCCAATGAGAGCCAGTTTCTGTGCTTTGTGGCCACTCTCTTCTTTAGACAGTGGTCTCTGACCCAGAAGTGTATTGCTGCAGAAATGTATCCCCTCATGAGTGTTCAGGCTTCGTAATAAAAAAGATGCCATCTGGCAGTCAGAGCTACATGTTTGTGGAGTGCACGTACTCAGGCATCACATTATTTGCAAGTAGATTCACCCATTGTGTACATTGTTATATACAGAGTCCTAAAAGAGATGCAACATTAAAATGTGGAATCACTTTGTTCCCTACCACTTGTTCATTGTATTTTGAGTGATTTTTTAAAAATACTATAATTTGATTAACATTTGGCAGGGCTTTAAGGGGCCAGATGAGATTCCATCACGGGCAGATCAAGAGGGGCCAGATGAGATTCCAGATTAAGAGGGGATTCCACCACGGGATGGATCAGGCCCACAAGCCAGCAGTCGGCCATTCATACTGTAGCCCATTGTAAAAGTTCGGTAACTAATTCACACAGGTTTGGTTTAAAGGAGTTCTAAGCTTTCACATAGGCATTCACACATGGAAGGGTGTTTGTGTGAAGTAGGGCTGTGCACAGACCGCCTGATTTGCTTTGGATCCCAATTCGGAGGGTCCAAATCTGGTCCGATTCGCTTCGGACCAATTCGGACCTGTTTCGATTTGTTTCGGATCTGAATTCGAATCGAGATTTGGATTTCTTATTTTTCCATAGACTTGCATTGGAAAAAAAGAAATGCCTATAGCTTTTGGATTTTTCATGATACAAACATGACATTTGGAGACCTGATAGATGCTTGTTTTAGATAAACAACTCAAAGCAAAGTGCTATAACTTTTTCATTTTTCATGATACAAATATAAAATGTGAACACATTACAAACACTGTGGAGGCGCTCATGCCTTCCAAATTCCAGACCGATTGATGTAGTGGTATTTGTGTAATCAACTGGTAAAATTTGCTTTTTTACATCCATGTCATAGTAAAACCCGATACATGCTTACTTTTGAGGAAACCCCATTGAACAGAGAGAGACTTACACTTGAATAAACAGAAGTGAGACCTCAGAAGTAAGCAAGGGTTGCAGAGCACTTCTTTACAGTTTGCTGTTTTAGACTTTTTAAAAAGCTTCTGAGTAACCACACTATTAAAAGTCAGTTCTATTCATATTTACTCAGAAGTAAGTCTCTCTCTGTTCAATGGGGTTTACTCAAGGTAAGAATACATCAGATTTTAGTATGACTTGGATGTAAATGCAGTTGAAATCAATGGGATTTACTCTTGAGTATGGGAACCAGCAGATGTCTATTTTATGAACTGGAGATGCACAGTTCCACATGATCAAAGTAAAGGAAAATAGATTAATTTGTCTATTACATAGAAAATTTAATAGACAAATTTTAAAAATCCTTAAAAATCAAAGAATGAACCGATCTGATTCAAACTTGGCATGCCGAAAGTTCTACTTAAGCAGTCTCAGGTCCCAAATTTCATCTCTTTATCTTTAAAAATTAGGGAGCTGTGGGCAAGGAGGCTGGGGTTTGAGCAGCAAAAAGTTCATTCGTTCGAACATGCTGGAGGAGGAGAACCGCCCCGCCCTCCCCTTTTGTCAGCAAGATTCCATTCAAGGCACACGTACCCCAACAAAGGAAAAAGTGAGGGGACAGCACTACACAGAGGCTTGAGGGTGCATTAAAGTCATTTGGGGGAAATAATCCAGACTTTCCCCATACCAAAATAATATGCAAAACAGAGGAAAAGAGGCAAAATGGGTGCAAGACAGGGATGACATCATATGAGTTCCGCACTGCAAAACCAGATACCAGGCTTGGCGAGAGTGCATTAAACCACTGGTGTGATGGAGCTCATAGTCTAGAGAACAGAGCGGCTTCCTGTGGGTATAGAATTTGGCCATCACTGATATTGTAGAATGTTAACTTGTATGCACCAATAGCTCTGCCAACAGAATGTATAGTAGAAATCTTTACAGCAGCTCAATATTTATTCAAGTTTCATTCAATCTTTGTTGTCGTTTCAAACCCTAGCAGCCTCTTCAGAATGGCATTCGAGCGGCTATGCACAGCCAGCCAGTGTTAAGTGGCACTAAATGTTCTGTTCCTTTCCGCGTTTTACAAATGGAATGGTACTTTTTTTTACCAGAAGTGTGTAGCATGTTGAGAAAACACACACACATACACAGCTTGGTTTTTTTTAGTCAAATGCAGCCCTGGGGTGCTGCTAAATACAGTTACAATGTCTCTTGCAATTTTAGCAACACTGAAAGTACTGGTTTTTGTTTTTTCCTCCCGAGCACTGGAATGAATTGACTAGGCATTCTCTCCAGGGAGAAGGGTAGTAACATTGTTTCCCTCACTCTTCCATTCTTTGTAAGTATTACATGGAACAGCCATCAGGTGAACTTTTCAAAGACATTATGTGAAAGAAGCGTATTGCTGTGCAACAGCTATAAAAGAAGAATTTAGTAATCAATGTGTTAATTAAAAGACCCCGTGTGGAGCAGCTCTAAAAATCGGGGGGGGGGGGCGCTCAAGGCCATTTATTCTGCTGTAGAGACCTATAGTACTTTTCTTTGGCTTGTGCTGACAGAATGAAAGAGTTACACTCATGCCGTGCTTTGATAATATACATCTCCCTACACAATATATGCACTAAGAATAGGAGAGAACCATTCGATTTCTGCATCTCATGTCAGGTATAAAGCAACCTCCATTTAACTTCTATTTCTAGCTAAGAGGGTCACAGTGCCCTATTGTTGAATTATACCCAATGGGTTCTTCAAACCCCAAAGCCTTTGTTCATTCGCATGTTTCTATCTTGATACATATTCATCACAACAATCTACCAGGAGTTATATATGTTAGGACAGGAAGGTAAAGGATACCATTAAAATTATATAAACTTATGAACAGCATCAGACCAAAGGTACATCTAGTCCAGAATTAGGAATGGGGAAGAAATTTGACTTAATTTTGCACCTTCAGACCACAATGTGAAATTCAGTTATCCTTTAAAATTCACATTTTTCAGAATGGTGTTCTCCAGTCGAAAAAAGGAAATGAAAATGCGTATATCCAGGGGAAAGGCATACAAAATGCATTCATTCAGAGAAACATGCACAGAAAATGCACAGAAATTTCATGCAAACTGAACAAGAAGACAATTTCTCAACATTCATTACAAACCAAACTTAAGATGGGGAAAATTTGTTCATCCCTAACCAGAATCCTATTCCTAACAATGTCCAGTGTCTTAACATAAAAGCAATCTCCTGCAATTGATATTCAGAGGTACACTGCCTCTGAATGTGGCACTTCTATTCAGCTATCATAGCTAACCATAATAAATAACATTAACAATAACAGACGCGAACTTGCATTATAGGATTGCATCCAATAGCGTTATTCTACCAGAAAAAGAGAAGCGTTATTCCCCTACTCCAGCCAAACCTGGGGTTTGGAGACTGTCTGGAATAGATTGGGAGGGGGGGGGAGTGCACAGGCATTGCATAGGAGAGGAGAAGATGGAGAAGCTCTGTTGTGCAAGTGTACTTCTGCTCGTGTGACTGTTGGATCAACCTATAGACATCTCTTCCATGAATTAGTCTTAATCTCTTGTAAAGCCATTTAAAGTTAACTAAGCCTATAGGCTTTCCAACAGCTTTCCTTTGTCTTGAATCTACCGGTTTCAATGAGTGACCCAGATTTCTAACGTTATAAGAGATCTACCCCACTGCCCTCACTCTGCACCATTCATAATTTTATATGAATCTATCGTGTTCCTTTTAGAGTCATTCCACAGACATTTCCATGCTGGGAAAACTGATTGTTGATTGATTATTCTTTCTGCTTTTAGGCACTCTTACAGTTAACTTGTTTCATTTGAAACCCAAAATCAATATATTCCTAATGATGTCAATTATGGCTAAGACAAAGTGATATACAGAAGAGATGCTTATGCAAATTACACAAATATTTATCATGAACATTTGACTGTTAAAAACAGATTGCTTCATATTCTCCCACTCTTAGATTTTTACATTATATTAGAGGCCTGTGGACAAGGATCGACTTGGGT
Source organism: Anniella stebbinsi (assembly GCA_029215795.1). Taxonomy (NCBI): domain Eukaryota; kingdom Metazoa; phylum Chordata; class Lepidosauria; order Squamata; family Anniellidae; genus Anniella; species Anniella stebbinsi. Next base: position 99,285,715 of record JARDYH010000003.1, read on the forward strand.
TTTGTTTTTTGTTTTTTACAATAGGTAAAGTTCACCTGATCACGTCTCTGCAGCTCCTGGCCATTTATGCCTCTCCTCCCTTCTCATTCTCTTCAAGCTTTCCTTCTACTCTCAGCCCTCCTTCCCCTCTGGCCTCTTTTCTTCTCCTTGTTCATTTGTTCCACTTTACTTGTGGTGTCCCTGAGGAATGTGATCCATAGGGCTACCTGGGGCCGTGCAAGAGAGGCCAGTGGGGCCAGTTGGCCCGGGGCCCACGATTTTGAGGGGGCACTCCAACAAGGAGGTCCCCCCTAGCTTTCGCTAATGCTTCCGTACCGTAAGCAGCCCATCGAGAAGCGAGGAGCCCGCCTTGTGGAAACAGCGCAGAAGCCGTCTGTCGTGAATTCCACGGTCAGACTACAAGCTCCAGAGGGCTATATGCCGCATGTGGGACGGGGATATATGTGCTTTGAGGTGTTGTAGAACAGGTTTAATATGAAGGTGTTCTGTAGAATGGACATGTTGGTGGCCATGTTGTCCTCCTTTCTTGAAATGGCAGGGGCACACACTTCCCATCTGGCCTGGGCATATTACCAGCTCTGCATGGCCCTGGGGCTACCACACATGACAGGGCCTTCTGAGTAGCAGCAACCCAGCTGGGGAACTGCCATCCACTTAGACATCAGTTAAAGAGACACATTTATTTTGGTACATAGAAGGTCAACAGATTGAGCAATGCACCAGCTTTAAATATCTTGGGATACACTTTGCATATAATGGCAGTTGGGGTAGGCACCTAGAAGCAACTAAGCTGGCAGCAGAAAGAACAGCAAATGCCATATTGGCATATGGGAGAAACAGAGGGGGTTCCCTGGTGGTATCAATTTTGAAGCTATTTAAGGCCAAGGTCCTCCCCCAATTGCTTTACGGGGTGGAGCTATGGGGACAGGGTCTGGCTTCTCATCTGGAGATCCCTCAGAATAAGTTTCTAAAAGAGCTATTGGCCCTCCCGCAGGGGGTTCCCATGCCACTGTTGAGGCTAGAAGTTGACCTGCCCTCGGTAAAGGCAAGAACTCATAAAGCAATGGTATTGTATGGTAAAAGGCTACAGGGAAAGGAGGATAATAATCTGGCGAAATTATGCTTCTTAGAACAGAGTGCTAAAGGGGGGTGGGCGCGTACCTGGAAGGACTTAGCCTGCATTTATGGGGTGGATGATATAGGCTTGACGGATAAGGGCATCATAAGACAAAAAAAAATCAATACAGATGCCATCGGGAATATCCTGGCTAGTCAACATCAAGCCTTCTCCACTTGGTATAGTGTTATCAAAAGAGAGCAGTACCTCTTTAGATACCTTCAAGAGCTGACATTTCCGGCGATTAGAAAGGCCTTTACAGCCCTCCGCTTCCAAACCATGCCAACAGCCCTTTTGGAAGGGAAGTACAAAAGGTTGCCATATAGCAAAAGGACGTGCATTTGTGGAAGTGAGGAGGTGGAACACGTGGTACACTATCTGCTCTATTGCCCTCTGTATAATGTTGTCAGATCCCGCTTTTTGGGAGATCTGTTGAAAATAAGAGTGGGTTGGCAGCCAGCAAATATCATTTGTGATTTTTTGATAGACCATAATACTATCATCACAAGGAAAGTAGCCACATTCGCAGTAGCTGCAAAAAAAATCTGCCAAGCTTTCCTTGAGAGTGCATACGTAGATTGTCGAGGGGACCACTTACAATAAGGACACTGGTTATATACGCTTACGGTATATATGCTTCTTTGTTGCTTTTATTTTTAACTGTATGAATGTGCTATGTTGAGGATTGTAAAGGCCTTTGTGCCAAACAAATAAAAATTTATATCACATTTATTTGTGCCAGCCATTGGGATAGATGCAAGTGTTCTATTTGTTTTTTGTTGATTATGCTTATGGTTTTATAGTATTTTATCATATATTTGTGATTTTAATGGTATTTGACCATCCTGGGCACTTTGTGAAGAGAGGTGGGATATAATCAAAGAAAGAAAGAAAGAAAGAAAGAAAGAAAGAAAGAAAGAAAGAAAGAAAGACAACTTCCTAATACCCTCCTTCCATTTCTCTTTGCCTGGTCTCTCCCTCTTTGCCGAGGCTCCTCTTTCTGCCCTGCCCTCTCTCGTTAGCATGGCTCTAGACTCTGAGCAGCAGAGGTCATGGAAGCCAGAGTGCCTAGCCCCACTGTGGCAGGGCACACATGCAGGTAAGCCAACCATTGCCAGAACATTTGCCACCACTCCCACGAGATTGAAAGTTACAAATACTACATTGCAATCGAGAATTTCAAAGTTTGCAAGAGGGGCAAAGGAACGATCCCATGATAATCCCTCGTTATTAAGGCTAAACCTTTCATCCTCTCCCTCGCCCCATTTATGAGAACAGCTGAAGCTTAAGAGATGCTTTTCTAGCAATTGAACAAATCACTCAGTGTAAATGTAGTTGTTACTGAAGGTCATATCAAAGTGTAGTCCTTTACGTTTTAACAGAACCCTGATATCAAAAGAAAGTTGCATCAAAAGACAGTAATTAATTTAAAAATTTAAAGCAGGTCAGCGAATATTTGTCTGATCAGTTGGCAAGCCGACTGGGATATCTGGGACAATCCTGTAGGGAAAAGCCTGAGGTGAGGTCTTCTGGATTAGTCATGAAGCCCTAACCCAAGAGGCTCTTTCTGTTTTCAAGGCAACCCTGATTGGATGGTTTAGGTGGGTGGAGTGAATAGAAGGATGACTTGCTCGAGCAGGTCTGCCTTTTCATCTGGCATTTGACCGTGTAGTAGAAGCAGACCCATTATCCCCTGCCTGACCCAAGTAGGCAGGTCTGTGGAGAAGAACCCAACCTAGCTCTTCCCAACTTCCACACCATAAATATGGTCCTGTTAAATGAGTGAACAGGAGCATCAGTCAGCATGACGAAACCACTTTTGCCTGCATCCTGAAGGCAAGAACAATGTGCACACTGGCCATTGATTTGTGCCAATCCTGGGAATTTGACTTCAGTGCCACAGCAAAGTCCTGGAATGTCTGATCAACATTCCACCTGGCTACATCACTGGAAAATGTGAGACGCCAAGGCCCACTCCATAGGCTCACTGGGACAATCGTGGTTTGCCCCCTCTTCCAGAACTACTTCCCTCAGGGGCCATTCCACCTGTGGCCTTTATAACATTTATGTAACTTTATGACTTTATTGTTTTCCTCTGCCCTCTTCGTCCCTTTTTCTTTTGTATTCTGTCTATTTGCATGTAAGCCAGAGGACAGGCCCTCTGCTTTTAATTTTTTATGCAGCATCTAGAAAATACAAATACCAATATTACTAATAATTAAGTGCCTCTTTGCATTTGCAGAGTGCCTTGCCCTCCTCACTGAGATTCTGTCTTTACAAACTGAAACCAAGAACCAGGCCTTCCAAGGTAGATGGCATGGTTTCCTGATAGGCTTGGATTCTTTCTTACTTATCCTTGTTATAAAATATTGCTTGCTGTGCCATTCGGGGAATACAGTAGTGACTAGTGTCAGGAACACTTACTGACAGCTCATGCAGCACAGCATCTAAAAGATTAAGGTATGAACCAGGACATTTCAGTTCAAATCCTGCCTGCTGTTAATTGACAAGGTGATCTTAAGCAAGACACAGTGTCATAGCTGCTCCCATCAACTCCATCTGCAGAATGGAGTTAATAATACCGGCTGACCTCACAGGGTTGCTGGAAGTATTACAAGAATCGAAAATGTACGTGAAGCACTTTGAACATCTGAAAGTGCTACTTATTAGGTAGCAAACAACAGTGGACTGCCATTTTGGTACTGGGGATGTTGTCTCTCTCTGGCTGTCCCCCTAGAATTCAAAATGTGGATTGATCTCATGGCTTGATATCAAAGACAGTGTTATGATGAAACACTTGGCTCAACTTAATGATGTTCTTCCCTTATAGATTAATCTGTGTACTTAAACTCTCTCTGAAAGTTCCTAGCAAACAGTGGCTTCAGAATGTCTAATTACGAACATTACCATTCTTAATCTTCTGAAGCCATCACTTTACCAGATCCTCTACTGTCTCTTTTCCTGGGCTCTCAGATATGAGTCCATTAGCATGATGAGAAAGCCCAAGGTAACAGCTGTTCTAAGTAAGGTGACAAGAATTTTAGGGGGAGGGGCATACAAACGAAAGGTAGTGCAAGCATGAAAAAAGCAGAATAGGAACCTAAAAGAATGGGAAGATCCTGAGATTTATCTAAATGCATGCCTAGAGAAAAGACATTACACTCACAATATTTATTATATTATATTTATAAAACTGATGAATTCTCTCACTTACAGGGGTACAAAAATTCTTCAGATACTTCAAGATGAGCTAGAACATAGACATGTATTATGCTTATCAGAAAAATCTTAGAATCAGGTCTCAAAGTACATCCCAAAGAAATTAAGGAATTTCGAAGCCGTCTTCACAACTAAAGTAGGGTACCCAAGCAGCTCTAAAAACACATTTATTTTTAGAGAAGTCATGAGAGACATATACCAGATGTCCCTCTCTCATATTTTTTTAGACAGGCCCTTGGTATTTGTAAGAAAAATCATTGTGCAGGCCAGGCCATACATTTTATAATAAATAATATAGTAGTTCTTTAAACTGGACACAAGCTTTCACATTAAAATGTATGCTTCACATAGAGAAATGTACACTTCCAAAATAGTTAGAACAATTCCATGTAAAACTGTTGGGCAATTAGGCTCCAGTAAATTCCCACCCAAAGCAAGGCCAGTGTTTTTCAGTCTTTTATTAGCTTTGTAAATCTGCTTTCCCCAATCTGGCACCCTCCAGATGTTTTGGACTTCAGCTCCCATCCACAGCCTGCATGCAAAACAGTCAGGAACAGTCTGGAGGGCATCAAGTTTGGGAAATGATGGGGTGTTCTGAACAAAGGTAGGAGAGAAAAAATAATTATGCATGCCCTCCCTCACAAAAAAAAGAAGGAATGCAACAAAACGAAACAGAGTGATGATTATCAGCCTAATCCGAGCCATGTTTCCTCAGAAGTGTCTCCCATCGATTTCCAGGAGATTTACTTCTAGCTAAGTACACTTTGGATTGCAGTATTAAGGCTGCAATTATAAGTATACTTAACACTAGAAAGTGAAGCCACTTTCCAGAAATAATTACTGTTCTCTGGGCACCTTGATTGCGTATTATTATTATTATTATTATTATTATTATTATTATTGACATTTATATACCGCCCCATAGCCGAAGCTCTCTGGGCGGTTTACAAAAATTAAAAGATAGAACACTAAAAAGACAATATACAACATTTAAAACCATAAACATAAAACAGCTGATATTTAAAACATTTTAAAACATCTTAATTGTCAAGCCTGGCCACAATGTCAATCAAACCTCAAATTGAGCTGTTAAAATGCTTGGGAGAAAAGAAAGGTTTTAACCAGGCGCCGAAAAGATAACAGTGTTGGCACCAGGCAGGCCTCATCGGGGAGATCATTCCATAATTGGGGGGCCACCACAGAGAGGGCCCTCTCCCTTGTTGCCGTCCTCCGAGCTTCCCTCGGAGTAGGCACCTGGAGGAGGACCTTTGATGTTCATGTCGGGAAAGGCGTTCCATCAGGTATTGTGGTCCCAAACCGTGTAAGGCTTTATAGGTTAAAACCAGCACCTTGCAGGCAGCCAATGCAAGCGGGCCAGAATCGGTCTTATATGTTCGAACCTTCTGGTCCCTGTTACCAATCTGGCCGCTGCATTCTGCACAAGCTGCAGCTTCCGAACAGTCTTCAAAGGCAGCCCCACGTAGAATGTATTGCAGTAATCTAACTTGGAGATTACCAGAGCATAGACAACTGAAGCCAGGTTATCCCTGTCCAGATTAGGGGCGTGGCTGGGCCACCAGCTGAAGTTGGTAGAAGGCACTCCATGCTACCGAGGCCACCTGAGCCTCAAGTGACAGAGATGGTTCTAGGAGAACCCGCAAGCTATGAACCTGCTCCTTCAGAGGGAGTGCAACCCATTCCAGAACAGGTTGAACACCCTCCATCCGGTCAAAGGAACCCCCCACTAACAACATCTCAGTCTTGTCTGGATTGAGTTTCAGTTTATTAGCCCTCATCCAGTCCATTGTCGCAGCCAAGTACTGGTTCAACACATCCACAGCCTCACCTGATGAAGATGAAAAGGAGAAGTAGAGTTGTGTGTCATCAGCGTACTGATGACAATGCACTCCACAACTCCGGATGACCGCACCCAACAGTTTCATGTAGCTGTTGAACAGCATGGGGGACAAAACTGACTCCTGCGGAACCCCATACTAGAGAATCCACGGGGCCGAGCAATGTTCCCCAAGCACCACCTTCTGGAGTCGACCTGTCAAGTAGGAGCGGAACCACTGCAATGCAGTGCCTCCAATTCCCAATTCAGCCAGTCGTCCCAGAAGGATACCATGGTCAATGGTATCAAAAGCCGCTGAGAGGTCAAGGAGAATCAACAGAGTCACACTCCCCCTGTCTTTCTCCCGACATAGGTCATTATACTGACATTAAATTTCAGCTCGCCCGTTGTAGACATTGCACTGTCTGATTCAACTGTTCAGCACTGAAATGGCATAGTCGCTGTCCAATGTATTCTTTCAATGATGTCATCCTTTGTTCTACCTCCAGTGAAGGCTTCTGCATGTGGAAACCCAGAGGAACAAGACTGGAGGCTGTACGTAGGGCACTAAAGGGGCAGGGTTTCTAGTACAGACTCTCTACTTGTCTGCTTCTGCAGCAGATGCTTCTTGCCCAAGTATTCCAGGGCTTTCAGAATTTCTGTCTCCTGTCCATTACTCCTTGAAGAGTGAACTATCTCTCTTAACTATAGAAAGAGCTCCCCTGGGCAGGATCTACACTGCTGTTTTAAAGCGTTTTGAAGCACTTTATAACAGTAGTGACAACTGTTTTGGAGTGTGTCCTGGGCCCCAACAGTTGTCACTACTGTTATAAAGCGTTTTAAAGCACTTTAAAGCAGCAGTGTAGATCCGCCCCTGGAAGATGCATGTGATTTCTTTGTGAAGGCCATGTTGAATTGGTGATGCCAGAAATATCATTTTCAGCAAAATTCTGGATGATCTAAAGGCAGGGAAGTAGGCAACTTGTGGCCCTCCAGATATTTTGCTTACAACTCCTACCAGTTCTAACCAGCAGGGTGAAGGACGATGGGAATTGTAGGCCAAAGCATATTGGAGGCCACAGTGTCCTAGCAAAACTCTCTAAACACAATCCACTTATGTAGGCTGGAGCCCTGCCAGCAGAATAATGATAATGGCCTCTTCAAGGCCAGTTTTACTCACAGCTGGCTGATAAAGTGTTGTCCAGAAAACAGTCCAAAAGTCACACCAGGCAAAGTTCCAAGTAGAGGATCCAAACAAGGGTTAAGCAAAGGCAAAGTCAAGATCAGTCCAAAGGTTGAAGAAGGTCCAGTTTCCAAGGCAGAAGGTCTGGATCACTGAACACACATAAGCACCTCTGGACGGGTGCTTTTCCCCGCTGTGGCTCCGGAGTGGCAGCAGGTCATTTACAAGGACGCTGCCGCCACTCCGAAGCCATCTAGGGGCAAAGCCCCGAAGCTCCACTCTAAAAAGTCAGGCATTTACCCCGACTTTTTTAGTGTCATGAGGCAGTCTGAAGAATCTTCCTCTGAGGAGGAAGAAGTGGCAGAGACTGCAGCTTTACCCATTCCCCAGGACTTACCGGAGGAGGAGGAACAGCAGGGAGATTCCTCTGAAGAGCCCCAGGAAAGCCACCCTCTCCCACCCCCTGTTTCTAATGAGGAAGACTCGGGGCCTGAAGGAGTTTGTCCAGTAACTCCCCAGCAAAGGCGGCAGCTCAAACAGGTTGAGAAAGCTAAGCCCACAAGGCGAAGCATGAGACTGAGAAAACAGAGCACAGCTAACGCAAGCCTTAAGTAAGATAACGAAGGAATTGCACGCAGCTGTGAACAGGCTCAAGCAACTATAAAGGAGAAAGAAGTCAGAAGCTAAGATCCGTTGAGAACAACCGTCGTCTTCGGCTCTTGACACCCGGCATACTCCTGAATCGGAACCTGTGGACTGAACAACCGGCTTGACGATTTTGGCTCTGGACTTTGGAGTGCTCTAATACTTGGTTTGACCCTCGGCTTGACATTCTTAGATAAGGGAGTTGGCAGGCTTCCTATACTAAGAGTCGTAAATACGACAATTTGTTCTCAACCCTAAAAGGAAAAACACTTTTTTTCCCTCAATGGAACAGGCACTAGCCCTGGAAAATCAGGCACTCAGGGAGCAGGTGGCCCAGCTGACGGAGGCCATGAAAGCATTTCAGACTCAATTAAATCAGCTCACTGGCCAGCCACAGAAATGGAAGTGCCCTGTAGCAGCTCCGGAGAAATTTGATGGCTCCCCAGATAAGTTTGCAAAGTTCCTGGCTCCATGTGAGTTGTATATGCAGCTGCGTTCTGAGGATTTCCCCACGGAGCAGACGCAGGTGGGATTTTTGATAAGTTTGCTCGCTGGGTCTGCTGCAAAATGGGCAATGCCTTATCTACTGGACCGCAGCCCGCTTCTGCTCAACTATGCCAATTTTGTGGCTGAGTTCCGGGCTGCATATGAGGATCCTCAAAAGGCTGCTACTGCCAACAGGAAAATACGGCGCCTTCAGCAAGGAAAAGACCCTGTGTCCGTTTATGCCAGCTCTTTCCGGTTGCTGGCTCAAGACCTGAAATGGAATGAGGCTGCGCAGATGGACCAGTTCCAGGAAGGGTTGGCAGATGAGATTTTGGATGAGCTGGCGAGAGTGGAACAGCCAAAATCCCTGAAGGATTTGATTCAGCTCTGCCTGCGGATCGATGGAAGATTAGAGAGTCACAGGTCGGCACGACACGCAGGCCCTGCCAGGGGGGGCATAACTGCTACTTTTGGCCAATCTACTCCAGGTTTCAGGATGGGAGGCCCCAGGAGAGTTCCATGCCTACGGGAGAAGAACCAATGCAGTTGGGCGGGGTTAGACCTCGCTTGACAGCACAAGAAAAAGATCGTAGACGGCAAGGGGGATTGTGCCTGTATTGTGGGAAGGCAGGGCATTTTGCCGCCACCTGCCCTGCCAAACGACCTCGCCCTGCGGTGTCAGGAAACGGACAGCCCCAGTTATAAATGGAGTCGTAGGACTGGGGGGGGAGGAATCCTGTGTAATACCCAAGACTCCCACCAGCATTTCTTGCCATCCCCTAACCATGACAGTGACGTTGCAATGGGCAGGGCGTAACCCCATCCAAACTACCGCCATGATTGACTCAGGAGCTTCTAGCACCTTTATGGACTTGACCTTTGCTAGAAAATATGGGGTCAGATCGAGTCCTTTGGCTTCTCCCCTGGCCATTGAAACGATCGATGGGAGGCCTTTGGTCTCAGAACTGGTGACACATGAGACCGAGCCCGTGACTGTAGAAATCCAGGGTCACATGGAATCCCTCCAATTTCTGCAGGCGGCCGTTCCTCACTTCCCCATTGTACTGGGGATGACCTGGCTGAGTCTCCATGACTCTCGCATCACATGGCCTCGGGGGGAAGTGTTTTTTTCCTCAGAGTATTGTCGATCACATTGTTGGCCTGAAAGAGTAAATGCTGCCGTACCGCATCTCCAAGACTCCAGTCCAGTCTCGCTCCCTGCCAAGTATCATGACTTTCAAGATGTCTTCGATAAGGGAGAGGCGGATCAGTTGCCACCTCACAGGCCATATGATTGTGCCATCGACCTGCTTCCAGGATCCAGGGTCCCGGTAGGGCGCATTTATACATTGTCCGAACCTGAGCTGGCAGCCTTGCGGGACTTCTTAGAAAAAAAATTAAAATGGGGATTCATTCGGCCCTCCACATCTCCTGCTGCAGCACCAGTGCTTTTTGTGAAAAAGAAATGTGGGGAATTGCGTCTGTGTAACGATTACCGGGCCCTGAACCAAGTCACCTGTCGCAACCGCTATCCCTTGCCTCTCATCCCGGAACTACTGGAGCGCCTCCGAAGTGCGGTCGTATACACCAAGCTCAATCTGCGAGGAGCTTAGAATTTGGTGCGCATCAAGGCAGGGGATGAGTGGAAGACGGCGTTCTGGACTCGATACGGCCATTTTGAATACACGGTAATGCCTTTCGGGCTTTCCAATGCTCCTGCCGTGTTCCAGCACTTCATGAATGACATTTTTAGGGACTATCTAGATCACTTTGTCATCATTTACCTGGACGACATTCTGATTTACTCCTCCACACGACAGGCGCATGAATCTCATGTGCGAGCAGTACTGCATCGGCTACGGGAACATCATCTGTACACCAAACTAGAGAAGTGCGCTTTCGACCTGGAGACCGTGGAATTCCTGGGACATTGGATATCCCCCAAAGGCGTGAGCATGGATTCTGCAAAAGTGGCAGCAGTGGTCTTATGGCAGGCACCAAGGACCGTGAAAGAGGTGCAACAGTTTTTGGGTTTCGCCAACTACTATCACCGCTTCATCCCGAACTTTGCTCAGATTACTGCACCCCTGACCGACTTATTGTGTTCACGCAAAACATTTCAGTGGGGATCTGCGGCGCAGCAAGCCTTTCAAAAATTGAAAGGACAGTTCATATCGGACCCCATTCTGCAACATCCTGATCCACAGACTCCTTTTGTGGTTGAGACCGATGCCTCAGATGTGGCCATTGGGGCGGTGTTGCTGCAGCCCACTGCTGACGGGGGATTCTCGTTACCCTGTGCCTTTTACTCCCGCAAGCTCAACTCCGCTGAACGTAGCTACACTATTTGGGAGAAAGAGCTATTGGCGATCAAAGCAGCTTTTGAGGCTTGGCGACATCTGTTGGAAGGGGCCCGTCATCCCATAGTGGTTCGCACCGACCATCGGAATCTGGAATTCCTACAGACCGCTCGGAAGCTTAATCAGCGACAAATCCGGTGGGCCTTGTTTTTCTCTCGCTTCCATTTTATTATTAAGTATATTCCTCGTTCCCAGAACTGGCAAGCAGATGTGCTCTCTCGAAAGCCGGAATATGCTTCTCCTCAGGAGGAGGAGTCCAGCTCGACGGTTCTACGCCCTGAGAATTTTGCAGCAGCGTGGACGATACCCAACCAGTGGGCCCAGCTGCAACAGCAACAGGGCCAAGATTTGTTTGCACGGGCTCGGCTACAGGAGCTTGCAGAGTCTGGGGGAACCGGGTCTTCTCCTTTTTCCGTGGAGGATGGTGTCCTCTACCACCATAACTGTCTTTATGTACCCCCAGGGTCTGTGCGCATGGAGATCCTCCAACAATGCCATGATAGCCGGCCAGCGGGACATTTTGGACTGTACAAAACTTTGCATCTGGTAACTCGTGAGTTCTGGTGGCCCAGGGTTCATGCAGATGTAGAACATTATGTCGGGTCTTGTACAACTTGCCGCAGGGCGAAACACTCTGCAGGGAAGCCCGCAGGGCTTTTGCATCCTTTGCCCACACCTTCTGGTCCCTGGAAAGTTATCTCGATGGACTTTATCACAGACCTCCCTCCTTCTAGGGGATGCACTTCCATACTGGTCATGGTGGATTTGTTTTCCAAAATGAGCCATTTCATACCATGCGTGGGAACCCCCTCAGCGAAAGAGACTGCTCATCTTTTCCTTCAGCATATTTTCAGGTTGCATGGGCTGCCTGAGGGTATAGTCTCGGACCGTGGATCTCAGTTTACTTCACGGTTTTGGCAAAATCTGTTCCGGCTTTTGGAAGTCAAACTCCATCTCTCTACAGCATACCACCCTCAGTCTGATGGCCAGACGGAGCGAACAAATGCGACGTTGGAGCAGTACCTCCGCTGTTACGTAAATTTTCAACAGGATAACTGGGGGGACTTGTTGGCTCAGGTGAGTTTGCTTATAATAACTCTGTTCATTCTTCCACACAACAGACACCCTTCTTTGCCAATTATGGTTACCACCCTCAATTTTTTCCAGCTCCAACGATCTCCTCTCCTATCCCTGCCACAGATCACTTGACTCAGGAACTTCAGGCCATACACTCCATTCTCCGGGAGCAGTTAGACCTGGCTAAACAAGCTTATAAATCGGATGCGGACATCAAACGACAGCCAGGCCCTGGGTTGAAAGTTGGGGATCAAGTGTGGCTGTCAACCAAACATCTACCAGCGTCGCAACCCTGCCGGAAATTGGCTGCCCGCTTTGTAGGACCTTTCTGGATCACAGAGCAGATCAATCCAGTGGCTTTTCGCTTGCAGCTCCCTCTGTCATGGCGTATCCACCCCGTGTTTCACCGATCACTTTTAGCTCCGGTGCAGCCGACACATCCTCTCCGTCCCCAGGCGTTACCCCCTCCACCTCGGGTGTTAGTGAACGAGGAAGAGGAGTACGAGGTGGCAGATATCCTAGACTCCCGGGTTCATCGAGGACGCCTGCAGTATCTGGTGGACTGGCTGGGTTACGGTCCTGAGGAGCGGGCCTGGGACGATGCCTCTCATGTCCATGCTCCAGTTTTGGTTCGCCGCTTCCATCATCGGTTTCCCGGGAAGCCGAAACCCGGTGGTCCCTTGAGAGGGGTGCCTGGGGAAGGGAATAATGTCATGAGGCAGTCTGAAGAATCTTCCTCTGAGGAGGAAGAAGTGGCAGAGACTGCAGCTTTACCCATTCCCCAGGACTTACCGGAGGAGGAGGAACAGCAGGGAGATTCCTCTGAAGAGCCCCAGGAAAGCCACCCTCTCCCACCCCCTGTTTCTAATGAGGAAGACTCGGGGCCTGAAGGAGTTTGTCCAGTAACTCCCCAGCAAAGGTGGCAGCTCAAACAGGTTGAGAAAGCTAAGCCCACAAGGCGAAGCATGAGACTGAGAAAACAGAGCACAGCTGACGCAAGCCTTAAGTAAGATAACGAAGGAATTGCACGCAGCTGTGAACAGGCTCAAGCAACTATAAAGGAGAAAGAAGTCAGAAGCTAAGATCCGTTGAGAACAACCGTCGTCTTCGGCTCTTGACACCCGGCATACTCCTGAATCGGAACCTGTGGACTGAACAACCGGCTTGACGATTTTGGCTCTGGACTTTGGAGTGCTCTAATACTTGGTTTGACCCTCGGCTTGACATTCTTAGATAAGGGAGTTGGCAGGCTTCCTATACTAAGAGTCGTAAATACGCCATTTAGCTTGGAGCAACGCAAAGACACCATTTGCCATCTGTCGCTCTTGCTCCGGAGCTTCTGGTAGGCATACCACAGTCTATGGTGACCACTGATTGGTCGCCATGGGCTGGACAGGGAAGGGGATGGACCAGCGAGCCATACGCTCCCTGCACCACCTCTGCACCGCCACAGATCTCCCCCCTTCTTCCCCACCCCATTTTTATTTTTTTTAATTATTTTTTTAAAACCCTTACCTTGGAAGACTGCCACTTGTGGTTTGCTTGGCGGGCATGGTGGCAGCGGCAGGAAAGCCCGCTGTGGAAGGAGTGCAAATGCGGGGGGCGCTGCCTGCTGCTGCCAGCGTGATACCCTCCCGATGCTGTGAAGAAGAGGACTAAGACATTGTGTACAGCAGGGAAGCTTGGCCCCTTGGTTTAGCTTTATAGTAGCTGGAGCCAGGACATGCCCAATTCCCAGCTGAAACTCATTAGCACTGGCTCAGTGTCTGACTCATCCTGGGCAGGCAATGAGTTAGGGAGGCTCCTATCAGGCACTCCAGAGGGACCAGCCTCCTCCTCAGCTGCATGTCCACTATCCTCTTGTAACACTGCGTCTGGAACATCCCCATGGGGAGTCCACAAGCTCACATAAGCCACATTGCTCCTCAGAAGAAGACTCTTCCGCCGGGGTGGGGGGACGCACGACACACAAATTGCCTACTTTTGATCTAGATAATGTCTTCTCTAGGATGTGCAAGAATTTTGTTCAGATTTTTAAAAGTGTTGTAAATGCTCCACTCGCAATTCTGAATGTGATCGCAATTTTCGGAAAACGCTTCCACATTCTTGGGCTTGTGACTGCATTCACAAAGTGTGCCCTTTTTGAGAAATTCATACGTTGGCATGTACCTTTTTCAAAAAGGAGGACACATTTTCACACTTTAATGTTTGAAAATCCACACTTTTCTTGTTCAACCCCGCCCTCCCCCTGCTCAGTTTTGTGAGTGAGAAACAAGGTTGGAAAAGAAGAGCCTCAACAACTTCAAAGGTCACTCGTTCAATCATCCCTAGTCACCTCTTAGTTCCTAGAACATAGGAACAAACATTGATTTTTTTAAAAAAATGACAACATGTGTTCCATAGGTCTATTGAAATCCAACTTAAATTCACAAAATAAATCACAGACAAATTTAAGCCAGTTTAAAACTAGTCCAGCTGACACAGCTTCCTCCAAAGAAGCAGGAAACTGGTAGTTTAGAGAAGGTGTTAAGAACAGAGTTGAAGATCCTTCGCCTTCTCCATAGAACTACAATGTCAAAGGCTCATTGATTGCGACTCAAGGGATGGAAGTGTGGTTGGTGGGCAACAGGAACAGGCTGGAGAAGCCAAATCTCCCCATAGCATCTGAGGATCTGAAGGTTGTATTGTGACAGCTTTACCAAAACTGATTCCTGCCAATCTCATTCTTTCTGTGTCTGGAGAGGACTCAAGACCTAAACCCATAGACACAGGAAACTTGTCATGTTAGGTTCCAGACTAAGGCCATGAGGTTCCCCCTTCACACCCAGAGTTCCTGACAGAGGGAATCTTTGATAGCACAATTAGAAGTAAGAAGATGAGAGGAGTTTCCACACTGAAGTCCATCACTTCCTGACCAAAGAGCACATCTTTGTTATCTGGCTAAAGCTTCAATTTGTTATCTCTTCTGATGCCCTGTTCCATGTTTGTGCAAGGGAACCCAGGCAAAACAGTGTGTCCCACCCCTTTTTGCTTTTCCCTTCCAATTATTTTTCTTCTGGACTCCTCCACCAAACTATGCTTGAAACTCCTTGGGTCTCAAGTGTCCACTTTTAGGTTGGGTGAGGGGTTGGCTTTGAGACATGGGGTAGTAACCCAACAAGAGAAGAGACCACAAAGTTTCAAACAACAAAGTTTCAAAGTTTACTGGAAAATATGTTAATAGGAAAAAGTTTTAAATCTCTAAATAGATACACACATTCAATACACAAAAACCCTTACGATCAATAGGGTAATAAAATAACTAGGCAAAAAAACATCTAACTAACCTAACTAGACTGTGTCCCTTTTTAATCAAGTTCCTTCCAACCAATATGTTATTGTCAGACATCCAGCATTCTATTCCAGTCCTTCAGATCCAGCAGTTTTTTCCTTTCTCTGGATTCTGAACTTTTTCTGTAATTTTCTCTCTGACCTTCTCTTTGGCCCTTTCCACACCAGGCGTTTCACCTAGGATGGCCCCCAGACGGTCTCTGTGAATCCAAATGATGCACAGGGACTCCCAGGGGCAGGGGGTGGTTGGCCACTGGATTTTCCAGGGATAACGGAAACATGAAAAATCCCGAATCTTCCGTGGTCCCAGAAACTGGAATATAGCAATTGAAGGATATAACTTGTTCAAAAAGAACAGAAGAAATAGAAAGGGAGGCGGAGTCGCACTATATGTTAAAAATACTTATCCCTGCACAGAAATACAAGAGAATGAGCTTGGGAGCCCCACCGAGAGCATCTGGATTAAAATAAATGGGGAAAGGAATAAAAGGAGCATGATAGTCGGAGTCTACTACCAACCACCCAATCAAGGAGAAGATGACGATGAAACTTTTGAAAAGCAAATTGCCAGTGTTTCAAGGAAATCCAATGTAGTAGTAATGGGGGACTTCAACTACCCCGATATCTGTTGGGAGACAAATTCTGCCAAAAGTGGCCCCTCCAAGAAATTTCTGACATGGGTGGCTGATAACTTTCTCCTACAGAAAGTGGAGACAGGAACTACAGGAACGGCTATCCTTGACTTGAGACTGACCAATAGGAATGACTTAGTGGATAAAGTGGCAGTTACGGGAACTCTGGGGGAAAGTGACGTCAGACTTGAGTTCTTGATTTCAAAGGAAACAAAAGCTGAGTGTAGCCATACGCATACTCTGGATTTCAGGAAAGCCAATTTTAATAAACTCAGAACTATGATAGGTAAGGTCCCATGGCAAGTAACCCTAATGAGAAAAGGAGTCCAAGATGGTGGTTTTAAAAAAGTAAATTTTAAAGGCCCAATTATGAACAATTCCAACAAGGAAAAAAGATAGAAGACAACAGAAGAAACCAATGTGTCTCCACAAAAAGCTTAGAGATGACATGAAAATAAAAAAAGGGTACATATAGGAAATGGAAGAAAGGCCAGGCTACAAAAGAAGAGTACAAACAAGTAGCACAGAAGTGCCGGAATGGTGTCAGGAAAGCTAAAGCTCAGAATGAGCTGAGGCTAGAGGGATGCTAAAAGCAGTAAAAAGGCTTTCTTCAGATATGTGAATAGTAAAAGACAGAGGAAAGAAATGGTGGTTCAACTGCTTCATGAGGATGGCAAATTGATAACAGATTGCAAAGAAAAGGCCGAAGTGCTCAATTCCTACTTTGGCTCAGTCTTCTCCCAAAAGCGGATCTATGACCCCCCCTGGGAAAAGTGAAGTACAAGCTGACGGGGCAGGAGTGCAGTTTGAGATTGATTTTTAAAAAATGGTCAAGGGGCACCTACTTTCTTTGAATGAGTTCAAAACTCCAGGGCCTGACAAACTGCATCCTAGACTAATAAAGGAGCTGGCAGAAGAACTCTCAGAGCCACTGTCTATTATCTTTGCGAAATCATGGAAGACAGGTGAAGTGCCAGACAGCTGGAGGAGGGCTAATGTTGTCCCTATCTTCAAAAAGGGCAAAAAGGAGGAACCTGGCAACTACAGACCAGTCAGTCTGACATCCATCCCTGAGAAAATTCTGGAGCAGTTTATAAAGAAGTCAATCTGTAAGCACCTTGAAAACAATGCAGTGATTACTAGAAGCCAGAATGGATTTGTCAAGAACAAAGCCTGTCAGACTAATTTGATCTCATTTTTTGATTGGGTAACCTCCCTTGTGGACTGTGGGAATGCTGTGGATATAGTATATCTTGACTTCAGCAAAGCTTTTGACAAAGTTACCTCCCCCCACTGTGAAAAGGTACCATCGATAAGCACTCTTTGGCTGAATTTGGACAACATCTAGGGGGTACTCCCCACACAACATGGTAATAAATAATCAACTGTGGTTTCAATTAGGATCAGCGCTGAGTTGACTATGGCAGCATTCGGATGACATGATAGTCAATACAACTAACGACTGTTTCCTCCTCCCCCCCCGTTGCTTATTGTGTCGTCCGAATTCAGCCTTTGAGTCCGATTCTGTAGCCAACTATGGATCCACTGAATAGTTGTTCCATCTAGCCCACTTTTTACTAGTTTCTTAATCAGAATGTCATGAGGCACTTTGTCAAAAGCTTTGCTGAAGTCAAGATATACTGTATCCACAGCATTCCCACAGTCCACAAGGGAGGTTACCCAATCAAAAAATAAGATCAAATTAGTCTGACAGGCTTTGTTCTTGACAAATCCATGCTGGCTTCTAGTAATCACTGCATTGTTTTCAAGGTGCTTACAGATTGACTTCTTTATAAACTGCTCCAGAATTTTCTCAGGGATGGATGTCAGACTGACTGGTCTGTAGTTCCCAGGTCCCTCCTTTTTGCCCTTTTGAAGATAGGGACAACATTAGTCCTCCTCCAATCATCCAGCACTTCACCCACCTTCCATGATTTCGCAAAGATAATAGACAGTGGCTCTGAGAGTTCTTCTGCCAGCTCCTTTATTAGTCTAGGATGCAGTTTGTTGGACCCTGGAGATTTGAACTCGTTCAAAGAAATTAGGTGTTCCTTGACCATTTTTTAAAATCAATCTCAAACTACAATCCTGCCCTTTCATCTTGTACTTCACTTTTGCCAGGGGTATGGAATATCCTCCAAATTACAATAACTTATGGCACAATGGGTGGAAATTCCAGGATTCCTTCTTCTTTGAGGAATTATTAACCAAACTTGATGTTTTTTTACCCGTCAACCTTTGTTATCAGGCATATTCTGTGGGAACCTCAGCACTGCACTACTTCATGTTTTGACAATTTTACTAACTAGCATAGAATATTATTACAGTAAATCGGTGATTTACTGGGTCTATTAAACTCTGACGCTAAAGATGTTTTATGTTAAATTAGGTCTTAAAACCAAGGACTTTCTCTTTTGGGAGAAGAAATAAAAACAAAACACTGGTCTGCATTTAAAGATGTAAAAGTGTACATTGTGGTGTCCCAGGGTTGTGGGACTGTTAGAAATATGAGGTAGCAATGACGAGGCTATAAAAGGCAAACACAGACTGGTGAATTGCAATAGTTCCAGCCCGCACCCCAGTTCTTCATTGCAGAGAGCCCTAGTACTGATCGACTAGCTTGCAAGTAGTTAGGGGCTTCTGGAACCACGGTAAGGATCAAGAAATGTATCCATAATAAACATGACACACATGAATAGGATTTGGAAAGAGCACATAGTTAAGGATGCTTCCAGGTGAGGTTTTTATTGTGCGATCCCCCTGCCGAATTCACAGAATTTTAAAGGGGATCAGACAATGTCATTTTCCACTTGTAACCCTCATGTGATTTCCTATCACCATCTCCTCCCTCTTTTTTTCTTACCACAGCAAATCCATTAGGAAGGGAAGGATGGAACAGATGCAGAACATCTTTTAATTGGTAATACTAGGAATTAGGGGTGTGCACGGACCCCCCGGATCGGATCGGGACCCGGATCGGGACCTCCAATTTTGTCCCGGACCGGTTCGGACAAAATCGGAGGCCCCCCGGACCGGATCGAGTCCGATCCCGACCCAAAAATCGTACATTTTTGGATCGGCCGCCATTTTTTTCCCCATAGACTTGCATTGCAATGCAAGTCTATGAAGAAAAAATGGCGGCGGGTGGGTAAGGGGGGGCCTAACTCCCTCCCCCCCGGGGCCGTCCGCTGTGGACGGCCCCGGCAGGTAAACCCCCTCCCCCGCGCTCCCTACCCCCCCTGGGGCCGCCCGCTTCCATCCGCTGGCGCCCGCGGGCGCCAGCGGATAGAAGCGGACGGCTCCGGGGGGGGGGGTAAGCCCCCTTCCCCGCCACTGCTTACCTTCTCGGCCCGTCCGGCGCCGGCGGCTACTACCAGCGGGCTCCGCGGCCTACTCTCGAGTAGCGCGCCGGGTGATGACATCACCCGGCGCGCCATCCTAGAGCAGGCCGCGGAGCCTGCTGGGAGTAGTAGGCGCCGGCGCCGGACGGGAGCCGCCGGGCCGGGCAGGTAAGGGCCCCCCTCCCCCCTCCCCCCTCCGCGCGCCCCCTCCTCCCCTCCACGCACCCCCTCCTTACCTTTCCGGCCCGGCGGCTCCCGTCCGGCGCCGGCGCCTACTACTTCCAGCAGGCTCCGCGGCCTGCTCTAGAGTAGCGCGCCGGGTGATGACATCACCCGGCGCGCCATCCTAGAGCAGGCCGCGGAGCCTGCTGGGAGTAGTAGGCGCCGGCGCCGGACGGGAGCCGCCGGGCCGGAAAGGTAAGGGCCCCCCTCCCCCCTCCGCGCGCCCCCTCCTCCCCTCCACGCACCCCCTCCTTACCTTTCCGGCCCGGCGGCTCCCGTCCGGCGCCGGCGCCTACTACTTCCAGCAGGCTCCGCGGCCTGCTCTAGAGTAGCGCGCCGGGTGATGACATCACCCGGCGCGCCATCCTAGAGCAGGCCGCGGAGCCTGCTGGGAGTAGTAGGCGCCGGCGCCGGACGGGAGCCGCCGGGCCGGAAAGGTAAGGGCCCCCCTCCCCCCTCCGCGCGCCCCCTCCTCCCCTCCACGCACCCCCTCCTTACCTTCCCGGCCCGGTGGCTCCCGTCCGGCGCCGGCGCCTACTACTCCCAGCAGGCTCCGCGGCCTGCTCTAGAGTAGCGCGCCGGGTGATGACATCACCCGGCGCGCCACCCTAGAGCAGGCCGCGGAGCCTGCTAGTAGTAGTAGGCGCCGGCGCCGGACGGGAGCCACCGGGCCGAGAAGGTAAGTGCCCCCCTCCTCCCCCCCCCGCTGTCCACTTTCATCGGCGGGCGCCCGCTGGCGCCCGCCAATGGAAGCGGCGGTGGGCGCCAGTAGGCGCCCGCCGATCCGCCGATCCGCCGATCCGCCGAACCGGTTCGGAGCTTTTTCGGACCGGTTCGGATTGGATCGGCCGATCCAGCTGCGGGATCGGAAATCGGATAATTTATCCGATTTCCCACTGGACCGGACTCGGATCGTGGATCGGGTCCGATCCAGTGCACATCCCTACTAGGAATCAGTCGTTGGGAAACTCTCTAAGGGTCAAACTATGTACTACGTTAAATCTGTAGCATCTGGTTGACTCATCTAGTTCACTCTGCTGCCCTCTGTGCCACCTTCAACATATTTAGTTTTTTAAATAATAATAATAAACTGGGGGGAAAGGGCATTGGTAGTAGGGATGTGCATGCCCAAAAATATCGTATTTTATTGCTATCGGAATTTCGGACCAAAAAAATTATCATCTCCGATAATATCATAGGTTAATCGTATCGTCTTCATGATAATTATCATAAATCTGATATTTTAATTTGCAGCCCCATTGTGCCCTATAGAGCTGAATTTTTTAAAAGAAAAAATCCTATAACTTATGTATTTTCAAAGTTACAGGCTTAAAACTTGGTCACAATGCTTATGGGGTATGCGTAAGTATGTGTATAAAATTTGAGATCAATCCCTCCAACCCTCGATTTTATATTAATTTATTAAAGAACGTTTAAGTTCTGACAGGTCAGAATGACAGCATGCCACGTGTGTTCATTCAGACCTGTGAAAAAGTTACACAATCTTTCAAAAATTCATATAAAATCTAGGGTTTGAGGGATCGATCTCAAATTTCATACACATACTTAAGCATACCCCATAAGCACTGTGACCAAGTTTCAAGCCTCTAACTTTTAAAATACAGAAGTTATAGGTTTAGTTGTATGGCAGTCCGATAATCCAGTGTAATCGGGCTGAAAATTTTCGGATGGAATATTTATCGGAAGTTTTTCTATCGTATCGTTATCATTAATTGGATGTCTGATAACAACCTTATCGTATTGTTATCGGACATTTTAACGATACGATCCTAATTGGTAGTGGCTACAGAGCACCCAAAAGGTCAAAATCAGGTTCTTGCCAAGAAGCTCATTTTGACCCTTTTAGTGCTCCGTAGCTGTTTCAGAGCACCACTATGGATACCCTTTTAAAAATATATATATATTTGGAGGCACCCTTGAAGTAAGGTGGGGGGGGTCTGTGGAGGGGCAGTCCAGGGGGCAAAAATGGCCTTTGAACCTCCCAAAGTTGCGAGTGCTGCTCCAGAGTAAGTGCACGTTGCTTCAAGTTGGTTTGGGACTACTACAAACTCCCCCCACCCCCAATGCTTGGTTTCCAAACTTTCTTCCTTCTGTGCAAGGGTTGAAAAAAGGGGGGAATGCCATTGTGTGGGGGAATTTTGGAAAGCAAACAGCTGTGGGGAAGGTTTAATCCTCCCCTCCCCTCCCCCCCTCCCATCCAAATTGAGGCCACATATACTTACTCCAGAAAACAAGTAGAGCCGTCAGCTACACTACTATTGTATGAGCACAATGTGTAGTTTGACCATGAGTGTCCATTCTTGTTACATTATTACAAATTCATGAGAGCATCAGAAGTTCCTTGCTGGGTCAGACCAGGAGCCATCTGGTTCAATGTTCTGTTCCAGATGGCAACCAGTCCAATATCTCTGGATGACCATAAGTTGGGTGTAGAGCTGATGCCCTTCCTTTGTTGCTTGATTCCAGTATCTGGCATTCCAAAGTACACTACCTTTGAATATGGAGGTTCCGTCTAGTTAAGAAGGCCAATAGCTGTTTACAGCTGTCTCTCCCATTAATTCTCCTGATTTTTAAAAGCCTTCTAAGCTGGTGGCCATTACCACATTTTGTGGGAATGAATTCTATTAGTTAATTATTCATAGTTTGAGGAAATACTTCTTTTGTTAGTCTTGATCCTACAGGTCTTTGCTGGGTAATCCTGACCCTCTCTCCACTTTCTCCATACCACTCATGGTTTTATAAACCTCTACCATGTTCATGATATTTTTTTCTAATGTCTTCATATTAACACACAAAACATGGATGAAAGCCCTGTTGGAAAATGAATATGTTCATGGGGTCTCTGAAAGCTTTGTTGTTATGTCTCTGTCACCAGAATCAAGAGATCATTTAAAATAGTCTTTTCTAGTGCTGTGCCAAACATTTCTCCCATGTTTTTTCAACCATTTGATAGGAAAGAAATTGCTTTTGAAAAGAAAGTCAATGATGAAGAAAATTCCAGAGAAGTTCTCATGGGTTGGGTCTGGTTTTCTTGTATTTACCTTACTTTCATTGTACACTCATCTCTCTGGCAGCCTGTAACCTCCTCAGCTTTGTGCACTACAAGAGTTCACAAAGTTAATTCTTCCCATAGGGCTTTTTTCAGATCAGGAAGCGCAGGCAGCCTGGGAGGCTGCAGAACTATGGAGAGATGTGAAACAGAAAGAAAACACACACACACAACACCCTCAGCCTCCTCACAGTGATTTGTTAAGCCCCAAAACACCACAGAAATAAATTATAAAACACCCTGAGAATGAGGCAAAGCAATGGAAGGTTCTTTCATGGGAGAAGAAAACTTTCAGGAAATCGAAGGACAGATTCTGTCCAAGCACTAACTCCACCTCTTCCCTAGAGCTAGACACAAGCATGCCAGCACACTTGATGCTGTTGCCATTTGCAGTGGCAGCCCAAAGGAATTTGTGCACAAAAGAAAGAATTTCGCCTGCCCTTGGAGAAATATGGTGAAATTGTACCCCCCAATTTGTCTGCCCAGAAATAGGGTGGAGAATTTCCAGAGGCCACTTGCACACAGCTCTAGTTCTTTCCCCTTCCCACACAGGCTGTCCTGAGCTTTCATGTCACACACTTGGATGGAGGACACAATGTGTGGATCTGGAAATCAGGACTATGACTAGTAGCCATTATCCTTATGACAGCAACATTTTCCCCAGCTCCCAGGTTCCTTGGACCTTTTGTGACTTATCGGTGACTTACCCAGTTCACACAACCCCCTTGAGAATTGGGACTGCTTGCTTGTCACCATCTCAGGGCCATTTCACACATTAAGGCTAGCTGTCCCCAACTGGGTGCCCTACAGAAGTATGGGACTAAAGTTCCCACCATTCCCCAGCCAGCATGGCTGGGAGATGATGGAAGTTGTAGTCCAACACATCTGGAGGCCCCTGGTTGGAGAAGGCTAAATTAAGCAGAAGTGAATCCAAGTCTGCCGCTTGAGAGGGAACTCCCTGGACCATATGCCTACATGATGCATGTGTTTGCAAACATGTTCACCACATTCCCACCTTAAGAATAATTTAAATACCTTAGCTAATGTTTTAACATTTAAAATTTATTTGGATACTTGTTGTAGTTTATGGTTTTAATTGTAAACTGCCCAGAAAGCCTCAGCTATTGGGCAGTATAAAAATGTAATAAATAAATAAAATAAAATAATGAATGAAGGAGTCCTCATTTGTCAACATAAAAGGCTGCTAGTCTTTACCTATCATTCTTTTTGAGGCTTATATGAAATCAAAAGCCTATTTCTGGTTCCTATGGTGTCTAACAAATGGCAAAAAGACAGCAATTCATTGCTGGATTAGCAAAGGTTGTTTTGTTTTGTTCTTAAACCAAACCTCTTATTTCTCAGTCCTCAGGGATCTTCTAGGAAAAATGCATCATTTTGCAGGCCATCATTCCTAGTCTCGGGATTAGAAACCAAGGGCTGTGTACAGCTCTCATTTAATCCTATGGCAAAATGCTCACAAAGCTCAAGGAGAGTTTAATCATCCCAAAGGAGATATGATTGGATTAAGGCATCCATTGCAAGGATGCAAAAGGATAGCTATAGATTTGAGGTTGGGGTGGTATGATGCATGTGTGTGTGTGTGTGTGTTAGTTGGTGGGTGGGTGGGTGGGTATTTGCTCAGTCTAAAGTACAGAAGTGGCAGTCAATGAGGAGCATTGGTAGATAGTAAAAAGCTGTTGCTGCTGAACTGTGAGCAAGGGAGAGGGACCCACGCCCTGAACAAGAGAGGGCTGGCGTGGTGACAGCAGAACACACCAGGTGCTGACCTTGCTAGTTCTGTGCCCACATCACTGCAAGACACCCACCCATCACAGCTACTGTTTACTTCCTGCCACCGCTCCTTCATTTTCACTGCAAAAGAAGAACTGCATCAAGGCCCAGCATACTTTGAACCTGGGTTAGTAGTTGCTCACAACTGCATCTATTCATTAAAGATTTGTGCTTTGCATATTTTCATCAACATATTTAAATACCTCTTATCCCTGCCCACTTCATTACTTTTCCATGGGACCTCTTCCATGCAAAATATGTGCTTTGCCACTGAGATTTTTATGGATGTGCACGCCTGACAATATCTTATCGTATCATTATCGGAATTTTGGACCAAAAAATTTATTGTCTCCGATTATATCGTAGGTGAATTGTATTGTATCGTATCCGATATTATATCAGTTCTCCATTTTGCCCTATAGACTCTAGAGTTGATTTTTGAGTCAGAAAGGCCTAAAACTTCTTAATTTTCCAAGTTACAGGTTTGAAACTTGGTCACAGTGCAGACTGAATGTTGCTAGTCTTGTGTGCCAAATTTTAGAACAATCAGTGCAAGCGTTACTCGGAAGTAAGCTTTCAAATACACTGTTTCAGGTGGCTGAAATGTGGTCCTTTTTCAAGAGACATCGTTGTCCAGTACTCATGGGCATCTCACAGATGGCCTTGAGGGGACTCATCTGTGCCCAATTTCAAACGCACAGCTGCAGGCGTTACTCAGAAGTAAGCTCTCAACAACATGCACTGTTTCCGGTAATGCACTCCATGCTGCTGCTGCTGCTGAGATTTATATTTTTATGAATTCAATGAACTTTCAAAACCTGTGGATAAACCTAGGCAGTGCCTTCCATATGCAGTCATAAAAGTAAAATGTGTTAATCAGAAGATGGTGAACTGCTGCTGCCTTGTCTCATTGATTAGGCCAGGCATGTCTACAAATTAAAAGGATTGGGGGGTAGGGGAATGGCACGGGTGTTACATTTATTTTAGAGCCAGCCTTAGCAGGCAGGGCCTCATTGGGCCAGGAGATACCCCAGGTAGCGAGGAACCTGGAGGATCCCATCAAAACAACCCTCACGCACTGCCTTGACCTCATTGTGCTTGAAAAATGACCCAGTCTGCCTGCCATCCCCGTACAGGCAGGTGGGCAGTTCTTCATGCCATAGCTGCACACATTGGCTGGAGCAGTGGCAAATAAAAGTCATGTTCTGGTTAGGCACATTGGCAAATTAATATAAGTCACATTCTGGGTAGAGGTGGGCACATTGGCTAGAGCAGAGGGAATAGTCATGTTCAGGGTAGAGGTAGGCACATTGCCAAATAAAAAGTCACGTTCGGGGTAGAAGTAGGCACATTGCTAAATAAAAAGTCACAATCAGGGTAGAGGTAGGCACATTGCCAAATAAAAAGTCACGTTCAAGGTAGAGGTAGGCACATTGCCTGGACCAAAGTCTAAAAAAAAAATGCATGAGGGGGATGCTTCTGAAGTCCCTCAGTAACGGACTCCACGAGGAGCAGACCCAGGGACGTAGTGATGAAAAATAATAATAAAGGTATCTCTCAAGGCTCACTAAAGCAGTCCCTCCAGACTGGAAACATTGGCTGGAGCAGTGTCTTTAATAAAGAAATAAAATGTGTGAGAGGGAGAGACAGCCACCCCAGAACTGCCCCCAGCAGCAACAGCATCTCTCCTAGAGCCAGAGCCACCTCGCCCAAGGCGTGCCTTAGAGCCGCATTTCATACTGCTACAAAGTGATTGAAAATGAAATTATTTTTATATGAATAACAATCCTTTGCAAACAGTTTGTGTGCTGCTTTGACCACAGATTGTGTAGTGTTATCCTGTGTAGCGGGCTACAGGACACACCAGCACACTCACAGTCAATCAAGCAAACACACACACCCAGAGAGAGAGAGGGAGAGAAATATATATATTTGTTTAAATATTGTTTTTGGTTTTTTTAAGAAAGTTAAACAGGGAAGGGGACAAAACACACTCACTCAGTCACAGTACTCCCACTCATGCTAACTTTACCCTTCAATCAAACCAACCAGAAAACGTATAAAAATTATAACTCAAACACACAAGCAACAAACAGCCAAATGAACCTGAAACACAGAAGGGAACAGAAAGATGCAAGACCATAATGAATCTCCAACTATTTGCCACCAAAATCAATCCAGCAGTAACTAAGTACAGGACAGAGCTCCAACAAAATCCACCCTTCTCCCTCAATGCCTAACTCCCAACGGAGCTGGAACACCAAGTGTGGGGGTTTTATGCGGGGATATCCTTAGCCCTCCTCCAACATTGTGATTGGAGCCTGTGGAATCCTTGCTGCACGATTGGTCACTGTCTCAGCAAACACACCCCGCCTTCTACCTCCGTCCATGTGGCGGCAAAAAAGAAATAGCCTTCTGATAAAACCATAACATACGACTTTCCTATCATATCGTTATCGTTAAACGCATGCACAATAAAGAGCATATTGTATCATTATCGTACATTTTAACGATACGATACACATCCCTAGAGATTTTTCTTTCTTTTTTTTCTTTTTAATTATCTGGAAACATTTTTGGAAAACTCTTTTTTTTTTAAATGAATTTTAAAATAACAACTCATCCTAGGTTGGATCCAGATTTATACCGGATCAACTGCGCTGACAGAAGCAGATTTCCCTGCCTTCTACTTCCCATGGCAGCACCTCCAGCCCACTGAATATATTACAGTATCCAGAGGATACCTTGCTGAAGCTGGCAAGACCTTTTTCTAGCGTGAGTGCAGGCCGGCCCAAGGCATTTCATTGCCTGAGGTAAAGATGCCCCCCTCTCATTCCATGTACAGGATCTGACCAAACTGGCAGCTGAATCTTAATTCCACACTAATGATTGGACAGCATCCTCCACTGTATCTGAGGGCAGCAGGCTAGCTTAGGGAGTGACAGGCAGGCTGCATGGCACACCCAGAACTGTTCTCCAACCAACCCCATGCCGCAAATTCACCTCCAATCCCAAAGACAGGTACCTCACTCGGCCTAATGGTACAGCCAGCCCTCTGCGAGTGAGTGAAACTGCCTGCAGACATCTTCTGAGGGTTATATAAAATAATCATAATTCCAACAGCCTTTTCTATTTTGTCTTGGTGACCACGTTTTAATTACAATTCCATGAAAGAGACAATCAGTGTTTGGTGAAGTACTATCTCATGTCCCAGAGGCCCTGAAAATCATATCCCACTGGTCCATTTTTAGCAAGAGTATGGAACAGCTGAATTTCTAACCTCTTTGGCAGTAGTGATCAGTGATCACTGATGTGTAAATAGCTTCTGGAAGTGCCCTTCCCCTGTGTCCCGTTCACAGGGCCACGGGGAGGCTATTGCAGGCAAGGGGAAGAAAGAGATGTGCCTCCTCACCATTGGAGGAGGATGTGTGGTACCACCAGTTGGGGGTGGGGCAGCTACACCAATATTAGGCGGCTGCACCCAAACCACCCCAGCCTCTTTGGTTCATGGCTCCCTCCCTCCCAGTATGCAGGGTGGGCTATCCGGTCACCCTTTTGGGCGCTCAGTAGGAATTTTTTTAATAGTCTGATTGGCTTCAGCTATGTGTTTTTCGCCTACTTCACACTGTAAGTCTGGAGAGAGTGTCTTAGGAAATCCTTGTTGTAATTGGTCATATTTGGCCTAGGCTATTAGGGGCGGGCATGTTTAGTGGACAAGGACGGTGATCATTCTGTGGCACCGTTATTTGGTGACAGGTGATGCCTGAGACCTTTCACTGAGGGTTTTGCGGCCCCGGTGGGGGGATAAGGGCCACCTGTGAAGCCAACTCATCTCGCTCCACTGGTGTTATGCAGCCCAGGGGGAGTGACACAGGAAGGCCTTGCCTCCCCAAAAGGGGTAGGCCTGTGGGTGGTGATCGAGCAGATGCCATTCATCAGGAATAGAATGTTTCGCCCATTAAAACGTCTGCTAGTGGCTGGCGTTAGTTAGGGCCCGCCCAGTGCTTCCTTTGCAGATCTTAATAAATGTGGCCCAATTTGAAACCATACATGCTGGTGTCACCTCTTTATTTCCCACCCTCATTCACCTGCAACAGACTTGAGATGTGGAGCCCATCTACACACGCAGGATAAAACACTTTGAAAAGGTTTTGAAAACTGTAGATGGAGCGTGTCCTGGGCCTCAACAATTCTCAAAACTGTCAGCTTATCTACACTACTGCTTTAAAATGGTTTAAAACAGTTTATAACAGTTTTGGGTACTGTTGGGGCCCAGGACACACTCCATATACAGTTTTCAAAACATTTTCAAAGTGTTTTATCCTGCGTGTGTAGATAGGCTTGGGTATTTTCAGACTTAGATTAGAGCTAACTACCTATTCTGTTGGATGAACAAGAAATGTTGATTGACGTTTGGGGTCAGTGGAAGTTAGGGTGCAAATTGCAAGCAATCCTTCATAGAGGAGTTCAAAGATGGGCAGTCTTTCTTAATGGGAATCAATATATCCTCCTTACTTTTGTTAGTAGAACAGCTAAGCCTAAAACTGTGCACTTCTGGTTAAAAGTATAAAACTTGGCACATTTCTACACTAACCCATCCTAAATATTTATTTTAATATGGATCCCAGTAAGCAATGCTCTCCCGGGAGCAGAGGAGTGACAAATGTGTAGTGTCTATAAGTTTTGTGGTTGTTCTAACCTTATACCTTTAAATGAAATAAGCTTCAGCTAGGATATGACATTCACGTGAGGTTGTTGTGCAGTGGAGGCTCCAATCCAAATCTCAAACTATGTGTGGCAATATGTGTCTAGGGCTAGATCTACACCAAGCGGGATACAACACTTTGAAAGTGGTTTGGAAACGGTATATGGAATGTGTCATGGGCCCCAACAGTTGTCAATACCGTTATAAAGCAGTAGTGTAGATCCTACCTAGGACTCAAGACTCTTATGGTTGAAGAAGCCTACAGTGTCCTCCATCCTCCCCACAGGGAGCTGTCTTGTACTGTTGACTCATTGGTCCATTTAGCCCCATACTGTCAACTCTGACTGGCAGCCGTTCTCCAGGGTCTGTCATGAGGAAATTCTTTCCTGGGGGCGTGGCCTGATCGTGAATGGGGTAGAGTCGTAAATCACTCGAGCTCCTAAGAAAAGCAATGATTTAAGCACTAATTCCTTATCTTGGAGTGGTTGGAGAGTTACTTAAAGCTATGAAATACTGACTGGAAGCAGTAAACCATTTGAGTGAGAGCTGAATCGCAGGAGAGTTTATCTTGGCTGTGAAATCGAAACTGAATGAGGACGACGAGCGGCCATTAACGAAGGTAATTTATGGACTTATAATTGAAGATATAAGGTGGACTGGCTGACAGCGTACTGGGGGAGAGTCGGAGATAAAATATATGTGAATATATGTGAAGAGGAAGAACGTTAAACCCCAGTAAAAGTAAAATTATTGTAGCTGCGTGGCTGCTGTAAGAATAAAGAGTGAGTCACCAGGCAGACGGGGGGGGGGTAATATCTTATGAGCAAAAAGAAGCAATAACGGGAGAAGAGGCCCCCTCTATCCACCCCCGCCTGGGTTAGACTCTCTAAAGAGCATGTCTCGGATAGAACTTGGCAGAGATTGAATCGCTTGGAGACGGAAACAATGCCTGATAAGCAGCCTAGCAAGAAAACTTCTCCGACCAAAGGACCTGCATCACAAGCACCAGAGCCAGCTGTAATTCCTAAGATCACCAGAGGAGGTCAGCCAGACCCAATGTATGAATTAAAGGAAGATATTAAAAAAATGATTAGGCTTGAGTTGGCTGACCACGAGCAAAGGTTAGCAAAACGGATTAATGATACACAAACTGAGTTAATGTCTGGTTTAAAGCAAGTGGTGCAGGATGTGGAGGTTTTGCAGACAGAGACTAAAGCCTTGACTGGAGTTTGCAAGAAGCAGGAAGAGCAGCTGTCTCAACATGATTTACGCTTAATCGCCATGGAGGATCGAGATCGACGTGCAAATATTCGCATAAGGGATTATGGGGAACAAGAAGGAGAGACTCCAAAAGATTTAAGAGTTACAATTTTGGCGTGGATAAGACTTCAGGACCCACACGAGACTTGGGAGATGCTGGATCTTGAGAGAGTCCATAGGGTTGGATATAAGAGGAAAGGTATGCTCCCAAGGGACATAATTATCAAATTTGCTAATTATTATAAAAAAGAAAAGTTCATGCAAGCAATAAGACGACAAGGTCAACCAATGATTCAAGCAACAGCAGTCCAAATATATCAGGATCTCTTGCCTCAGACCATTCAGTGGAGGAAAAGCGTCAGAATGTGTACAGCAGCATTGAGGAAGAAATCGATAACTTACAGCTGGGGATATCCAGTGTTCTTGAGATTTATGTGGAAAGGGAAGCAAGAAAGAATAACATCGTGTGAACAAGGAATGGAGCTGTTGGAGAAGCTGGGCATAATCGATGCCAAGGATGGTGGAGAAATAGAGCAAGAAGAAGGCGCGGTTGGAGGATCCAGTCAATGATAAGGGATTAGAAGGGGGAAAAAAATAAAAAAGGAGGGGAGGATTAGACTCTATTCTGGAGGTTGGGCCGGGTTCCCCCCCCCTAAAGAGTTCTAAAAATAATTGGGACCAGTGCCCAGATGTCTGGTGAGGAAGGGGGTAAAAATGGGGGTGTATGTGGGGGGAGGGTAAGGGAGGGGGGGTAAGTGTATCACCGAGTGAGACCAATTTAAAGATATGTGTGAAAGTGAGAAATGGAAAATAAATTGAGAATGGCAACTTTAAATGTTAAAGGGCTAGGAACAGTTATCAAAAGGCGAAGAATAGAGATGTTGTTAAAAAGAAAAAAAGATATTTTTTTTTGCAGGAAACTCATCAAATAAAGGAGGGGGTTAATGAGCTACGAATGAGGGATGTGGGAGTGTATGAAAAGTCATTTGGTACTTCTAAAGCGAGAGGGGTGGCAATAATAATATCAAAGAAATGTGGTATTAATATTCAAAGTGTAAAGAAAGATAAAAATGGAAGGATCCTCATAATGTACTGCACGATGGAAGACGAGGAATATGTTCTGATCAATGTCTATGCTCCAAATGGGAAACAAATTGAATTTTTTGAAGAAGTATTTAATATGGTGGGAGAAGTGGAGAAAAAGAATATTATGATGGCAGGAGATTTTAATATGGTACTTGATAAAGGGAAAGATAGGGATAACATTATAAGAGATGTTAGAGGGGAGGGGAAGACGGAGTTAGGTAGATTAATGGAGGAGAAAGAATTAATGGATGTTTGGAGAGTTTTAAAAGGGGAAGAAAGAAAATATACTTTCTACTCACCTAGATTTAAGAGTTATTCAAGGATTGATTTTATTTTTATATCTAAGAATATGGTACCTAAACTCATAGACTGTGATACTGGTGTAATTAAGGTCACCGACCATGCATTAATGATGATGGATATTAAAATGAAGAAGGATTATAGACAAGCAAAGAGATGGAGATTGGATGGAAGAATTTTTTAAAATAAAAATACTGTGGAGAAAATAAAAAAAGAAATGCAGGAAATATGGCAGATAAACGAAAAAGAGGTCAAATCGCAGGGGTTATTATGGGATACTATGAAAGCGGTAATAAGAAGTATCTGTATTAGCGAAATGTCCACACTTAAAAAGCAACAGGAAGTACATTATAAAAAGGCTGAAGAAGAGATAAAGAGTTTAGAGGACAGATTAAGAGAGACAAAAGATAAGCGATTATTCGCCCAAATTCAAGCGAAAAAAAGGAATTGGAGACAGAAGATATAGAACAAGTTCAAAAGAATTTGTTATATTTAAAGAGAGATGTTTTCGAATATAATAATAGAAATTCAAAGATGTTGGCCAGATCCACGCAGTCAGAGAAGGCTAAGAATATGATAGGGACAATAAGAGATAAGTTAGGGAATAAATGTAATTTAATGAAAGATAAATTTAAAAAATTTCAGGAATTTTACAAAGAATTATATACATCAGATGCGGTATCACAAGATAAGATTCAGGAGTATGTAGAAAGAAATTGGAAAATAAGACTGGATGAGCAAGATAGAGATTGTATGGAAGGCTTGGTTACTGAGAAAGAAATTGAGGGAATTATTGATAAACTAAAAGGAAGTAAATCTCCGGGGATTGATGGCTTGGGGCCGGAATTTTATAAAATATTTAAGGAAATGTTAATACCAAGATTTTAAAAAGTATATAATAATATAATAGAAGGAGGAATGACTCCGCCATCGTGGGATCAGTCCTTGGTTATCTTAATATAGAAGCCAGGTAAGGATTTGACGGAGCCAGCATCTTATAGACCAATATCTTTAATAAATCAGGATGCAAAAATATTTACAGCAATAATGGCAAAAAGAATGGGTACATTTATTTTTAAATATATTAAAAAAGATCAATGTGGATTTATTTCTGGTAGGAAAATGCCTAATTTAATTGGGAGAGTTATAAATATAATTAATCTTATAAAAAAAAGGAATTTAAAAGCAGGTTTATTAGCATTGGATATATTTAAAGCCTTTGATTGCGTGGAGTGGCCAGCGCTAAAAATAATATTAGAAACATTTGGGTTTGGACATAAATTTATGGGCATGATTAACCAGCTGTATAAAAAAAATAAAGCTGAAATAATGGTTAATGATGGGTTAACGCAACAGATTACACTAGCTCAAGGAACTAGGCAAGGATGTCCACTTTCACTGATCTTATTTGCAATAGTGATAGAAATTTTAGCAAATGTAATAAGGGAAGATGGAAGATTAAAGGGGATAGGAAGAAACGACAAGATTAAAATGAATATGTTTGCGGATGATACATTATTGACATTAGAAGATCCCCTAGAAAGTGGGGAGACGATTCAGAAGCATTTGAGAGAATTTGGGGAAATTACGGGATTACAAGTTAATTGGGGGAAGTCAGAAATGATGTTGTATAATTATAACAAGGAAGAGTTGGAGAAGTGTAAAGCTAAATTAGGATTAAGGCATAAAAATATAATACGATATTTAGGAGTTAATTTAGATAAAGAATTAGAAAGATTAGAGGAACTTAATTTTGTAATGTTAAGAAAAAAGGTAGGGGAGAAATTAGAGATATATAGAAAATTAAAACATTTTTGGTTTGGTAGAATAGCGGTTATTAAAATGAAGATTTTACCTAAGGTTAACTTTCTGTTTTGAATGTTACTGATTAGAATTTCAGTAGCGGAGATCAAAAGGTACATCTAGGATCACTCCTAGATGTACCGGTGTCCAACCTGGCTGCCATATTTTGAACTAGTTGAAGTTTCCGGACTAGGCACAAAGGTAGCCCTGTGTACAGCACATTGCAGAAGTCGAGCCTCGAAGTTACCAGCGCGTGCACTACCATCTTTAGGTCTTCCAACTCTAGGAAGGGGCGCAGCTGGCGTATCAGCCGAAGCTGATAGTAGGCACTCCTGGCCGTCGCATCTATCTGGGCTGTCATTTGGAGCGACGGATCCAGGAGCACCCCCAAGCTGCGAACACAGTCTTTCAGGGGGAGTGTAACCCCATCCAGAACCGGTTGACACACCTCCAAACCCAGGTTGCGGCCTTTGACAGCAAGCACCTCCGTCTTGTCTGGATTCAGCTTCAGTTTGTTTTTCCTCATCCAGCCCATTACCGCCTCCAAGCATTCATTCAGAGGAGACACACTATCCTTAGCTGACGATGTTGTCGAAGGCATAGAGAAATATATTTGGGTGTCATCAGCATACTGATAGCACCCCGCCCCATGCCTCCGGATGATCTCTCCCAACGGTTTCATATAAATGTTAAACAGCATTGGGGAAAGGATGGCACCTTGCGGTACGCCACACAGCAGCTCCTTCTTTGCAGAGCAGCTATCCCCAAGCATCACCATCTGGAACCTGCCCGAGAGGTAGGACCGGAACCACTGAAGCACAGTGCCCCTGATTCCCAATCCCCTCAGGCGCTCCAGAAGGATACCATGGTTGATGGTATCGAATGCCGCTGAGAGGTCCAAAAGTACCAACAGGGACACACTCCCCTTGTCAATACCCAGGCGTAGATCATCCGCTAAGGCGACCATAGCAGTCTCAACTCCGTATCCCGCCCTGAAGCCAGTTTGAAATGGGTCTAGAAAATCAGTGTCATCCAAGACTACCTGGAGTTGAAAGGCAACCGCCCTCTCGATCACTTTGCCCAAGAATGGAAGGTTTGATACCCGTCTGTAGTTATTAAAGTCCAGGGGATCCAGGGAGGGCTTCTTTAGAAGCGGCCGTACCACCGCTTCTTTTAAACATGATGGAAAACTCCCCTCCCTGAGAGATGCATTTATAATATATTGTAATTGCGATCTAACCACATCTCCTCCCTGGATGACCAGCCATGAAGGACAGTGATCGAGAGGGCAAGTCGTCCCCCTCACTCATCCAAGAAGCCTGTCCACGTCCTCGGTACTCACCAACTGAAACTGATCCAGTATAATTCTACTCGCGGAGTCACTGGACACTCCATCGTCAGCCTCTGCTATAACGACGGCATCTAAGTCGGCTCTTATCTGAGAGATTTTATCTGTGAAACGATCATTAAAGGCATCGCAGCGAACCGCCGAAGGCTCTAAAATCAGATTCAGGGGGGAAGGTGCCCGGGTTAGACCCCTCACCACCCTGAACAGTTCCGCTGGACGCGAATTCGCAGACGCAATGCGCGCAGAGAAGAAAGCTTTCATCGCTGCACGTATTGCCACCCCATAGGAACGATGATGTTCTCTATGCCGTGTCTTGTTGGATAGAAGTCGAGTTTTCCGCCATCGGCGCTCCAGTCATCGTCCTTTCCGCTTCGACTCCCTGAGGTCTTCCGTATACCAGGGTGCCCTGTTAGAAGCGGGTCGGAGAGGACGTTTGGGGGCGATCGTGTCGATAGCCCTAGTTAGGTCTTGATTCCATCTATCAACCAGGGCTTCTACAGGATCGTCGACGATACCAGCCATAAAACCCTCCAAGGAATCCAGCAGGATCCATCAGCCTTCGAGGGCGGACCATCTTAATAGGTCCACCACCCCTGCAGGGGCGGGTGGTAGCCGTGATACTAACCCTAACCAGAAAATGGTCTGTCCATGACAACACGGAGGTATTCGTTACCTCCGCCCACAGATCCGTCTGTTCGGAACTGAAAACAGCATCGAGGGTATGACCCGCTGAATGTGTGGGTCCAGAGACCAATTGGGATAGGCCCATGGTTGTCATGGATGCCACGAACTCCCGAGCTCCACCTGACAAACCAGTCTCGAATGGGATGTTGAAATCGCCCAGGACCAAAAGCCTGGGCGAATCCAACACCAGCTCCAAGACCAGTTCCGTGAGCTCAACCAGGGTGTCTGATAGGCAGCGGGGTGGCTGGTACACCAACAGAATCCCTAGTCTATCCCTGGTCTTCAGACTCAGGTACACACACTCGATGTAATTCAGTTCACGAACAGGAAGTCTGGTCAGGTTAAGATTATCCCTGTAGACCACAGCTACTCCGCCCCCCCGCCCACTTTCCCTCACCTGCTCACTAACACAGTACCCAGCTGGGAGGGCCTGCGCCCATGTCGGTCCACTATCATCTCCCAACCAGGTCTCAGTGAAGCATGCCAGGTCAGCCTCCTCATCCGAAAGAAAGTCATGGATGACATGTGTTTTATTTTTAACTGACCTGGCATTACATAGGAGCAAGGAGAGGTTCTGTGGGTGGCCTGGTTCGTTCTCCAAGTTCCCCGGGATAGCAGAGCAATCGGAAGGTAAGATAGGTGTTAGATAACTATCTCTCCTTCCCCTGTAACGGCACATCGCCCTGCCAACGCCATATCTCCCTTTGCCCAGCACAACAGAAATTGCCACTCCCCTACACATTGTGGACAGCTGGAAGGAAGGGTGGGGTGTAGGTGGCTCTCCTCTCTTGTGCTCTTCATTGATGGCTGCAGGTTTGGTTCCACAGCGTTGCCCTTCAGCTCGCGCCCACAGGCTCGCGCCTTCAGCCGCCTGAAGGCTGAAATACCTGTGGAGATGGGTGGGGCAAACAAACACTTCCTCAGGCTCACCCTTATGGTACAAGGCTCAAAAGAAAGGAGGTTTAGGACTTCCGAATATTAAGTATTATTATATTGCTAATCAGTTAAGATATATTATTAATGGTATTTTAGGGGAGGAAGATTTGGAATGGTTGGAACCGCAAACAGGAGATGTAGATTTTAAATTGGAAAATATATTCTTTACTAAAATGCAAAAGAAAGAATTGAAGGTACTGGACAACCCATTGTTGGAAAATATTTTAGAGATCTGGGAGAAGTTTAGGGGGAAGTTGATACCAGGAGACTCTCCACTCGCCCCAGCTGTAGTAGTGGGAAACTTCCCAAGGGTATTAAAAGTAGAGATAGAAGTGAGATTGAAAGATCAAGATATAATTAAGTTAAGGAATTGGATGGAAAAGATGAAGGACAGTGAGCATATTAAAGAGTTGTTTAAAGGACAAAAGATAGCATGGTTCAAATGTTTACAATTGGAAAAATGGACTCAGGAATGGAGGTTGAAAAATAAGAAATGTAGAAATAATACTAGATTTGAAGATTTAATTGAACTAAAAGGAAAAAAAGAGGAAGTTGGAGTTAAGAAAGGGCTGACTAGTGAGATATATAAAATATTGATAGAGGAGGAATTCAGTACTCACTCAATGTTATAAAAGAGATTTGGGAAGAAGATGTAAAGGGAAAAATTAATGATTATAACTGGGAGAGGATATGGAAAGTAAGAATGTTAAAGCTGTTGTAGATTAGAATTAAGGAGAATTACTATAAGACAGTGTGGAGATGGTATCTAACACCTGTAAGATTTCACCAGATTGACAAAAAAGTGTCTAAGAATTGTTGGAGGGGGTGTCAGGAGGTTGGAACTAGGGATGTGCACTGACCCCCCGGATCGGATCGGATAGCGGATTGGAATCGGACCTGGGGGGTTGGATCGGATCGGATCAGATCGGAGGACCGGATGTCCGATCCGGATCGGACGCCATTTTGAATGCTTTTTCCCATAGCCAAGTATTGTTTTACAAAAACGCCTATAACTTTTTCATTTTTAAAGATAGAAGGATGAAACTTGGGCACATTGTAGACTGGTTAGGGATAGTTATCTGTGAGAAATTTCAGAAAGATTGGTGCATGCGTTTTGTGGCAATTAATTTTTTAATAAATACCCAGGAATGCCTATAACTTTGTCATTTTTAAAGTTACACACATGAAACTTTGCCACATTGTAGGTGGTACCTTGGGACCTACGTGTGTGAACTTTCAGAAACATAGGTGCTTGTCTTGTGTGGCAATTAATTTTTAGAAAAATGGGTAGTAGTGGGGTAAATACAGTTACGCCTCCCATTTTTTATTTTTAAAGATACAAACAGGAAACTTGGGCACATTACAGGTACCACTTGGCTTGATATGTGTGTGAAATTTCAGAAACATTGGAGCTTGCCTTGTGTGGCAATTAATTTTTGAAACAATGAGGAAAGAAACACCTATAACTTTGTCATTCTTAAAGTTACACACTTGAAACTTTGTCACATTGTAGGTGGTACCTTGGGACCTATGTGTGTGAAATTTCAGAAACATAGGTGCTTGCCTTGTGTGGCAATTAATTTTAGAAAAATGGGTAGTAGTGGGGTAAATACAGTTACGCCTCCCACTTTTTTTATTTTTGAAGATACAAACAGGAAACTTGGGCACATTACAGGTACCACTTGGCTTGATATGTGTGTGAAATTTCAGAAACATTGGTGCTTGCCTGGTGTGGCAATTAATTTTTGAAACAATGAGGGATTCATTGGACAGCACTTGCCCATAGGGATTCATTGGACAGTACTTACCCATAGGGAATCATTGGACAGTACTTGCCCATAGGGAATCATTGGAAAGCACTTGCCCATAGGGAATCATTGCATTGCAATTTCCCATTGAGAAATACAGTTATGCCTCCCACTTTTTTATTTTTGAAGATACAAACAGGAAACTTGGGCACATTGTAGACTGGTTAGGGATAGTTATCTGTGAGAAATTTCAGAAAGATTGGTGCATGCGTTTTGTGGCAATTATTTTTTTAATAAATACCCAGGAATGCCTATAACTTTCAGAAAGCTGGGTCCAGGCATGTGGTGGCAAGGTATTTTTGAAACAATGAGGAAAGAAACGCCTATAACTTTTTTATTTTAAAAGTTAGAAGTCTGAAAGTTGCTCACTTTGTAGATGGGTAAGGGGTAGATATGTGTCAGAAATTTCAGAATTATAGATCCAGGCATTTGATGGCTATGGAATTTTTAGATTAAAAGTTTCAAAAGTTTTTCCACAGAGGCTTGGTTTCCCCCGTCTCCCACTCCCGCCTCCCGCGAAGAAAAAGTGAAACACTCTCTCTCGATCTCTTTGATCCTTGCATGCATGGCTGCAACTGAGCTAGTATCCATTACAAAAGGAGAAACAAAGTAACTACATTAAAGCACTTGGCTCGTGTCTGCTTTGATACTTTCACTTTTTACTCAAGCAGAACGGCTGAGTCTAGGATCACTCTCTCTCAATCGCTAGGATCGTTACAGGATAAATTTTCTACAGTCTTCAAAGTGGTGTGTGCAGACACCTTGCCACCACATGCCTGGACCCAGCTTTCTGAAATTTTACACACATATCAAGCGAAGTGTTCCCTGTAATGTGCCCATGTTTCCTGTTTGTATCTTTAAAAATAAAAAAATGGGAGGCGTAACTGTATTTACCCCACTACTACCCATTTTTCTAAAATTAATTGCCACACAAGGCAAGCACCTACGTTTTTGAAATTTCACACACATAGGTCCCAAGGTACCACCTACAATGTGACAAAGTTTCATGTGTGTAACTTTAAAAATGACAAAGTTATAGGCATTACTGGGTATTTATTAAAAAATTAATTGCCACAAAACGCATGCACCAATCTTTCTGAAATTTCTCACAGATAACTATCCCTAACCAGTCTACAATGTGCCCAAGTTTCCTGTTTGTATCTTCAAAAATAAAAAAGTGGGAGGCATAACTGTATTTCTCAATGGGAAAGTGTAATGCAATGATTCCCTATGGGCAAGTGCTTTCCAATGATTCCCTATGGGCAAGTACTGTCCAATGATTCCCTATGGGTAAGTACTGTCCAATGAATCCCTATGGGCAAGTGCTGTCCAATGAATCCCTCATTGTTTCAAAAATTAATTGCCACACCAGGCAAGCACCAATGTTTCTGAAATTTCACACACATATCAAGCCAAGTGGTACCTGTAATGTGCCCAAGTTTCCTGTTTGTATCTTCAAAAATAAAAAAGTGGGAGGCGTAACTGTATTTACCCCACTACTACCCATTTTTCTAAAATTAATTGCCACACAAGGCAAGCACCTATGTTTCTGAAATTTCACACACATAGGTCCCAAGGTACCACCTACAATGTGGCAAAGTTTCATGTGTGTAACTTTAAAAATGACAAAGTTATAGGTGTTTCTTTCCTCATTGTTTCAAAAATTAATTGCCACACAAGGCAAGCTCCAATGTTTCTGAAATTTCACACACATATCAAGCCAAGTGGTACCTGTAATGTGCCCAAGTTTCCTGATTGTATCTTTAAAAATAAAAAATGGGAGGCGTAACTGTATTTACCCCACTACTACCCATTTTTCTAAAAAATAATTGCCATACAAGACAAGCACCTACGTTTCTGAAATTTCACACACATAGGTCGCAAG
The DNA here is from genome assembly GCA_029215795.1 of Anniella stebbinsi. Classification (NCBI taxonomy): domain Eukaryota; kingdom Metazoa; phylum Chordata; class Lepidosauria; order Squamata; family Anniellidae; genus Anniella; species Anniella stebbinsi. The sequence continues at coordinate 99,325,837 of JARDYH010000003.1, forward strand.
GTACCATATACAATGTGGCAAAGTTTCATGTGTGTAACTTTAAAAATGACAAAGTTATAGGCATTCCTTGGTATTTATTAAAAAATTAATTGCCACAAAACGCATGCACCAATCTGTCTGAAATTTCTTACAGATAACTATCCCTAACCAGTCTACAATGTGCCCAAGTTTCATCCTTCTATCTTTAAAAATGAAAAAGTTATAGGTGTTTTTGTAAAACAATACTTGGCTATGGGAAAAAGCATTAAAAATGGCGTCCAATCCGGATCGGACCTCGGCGGATCGGATCGGAGGTTGATCGGATCGGATCGGATTGGATTTTCCCAATTTTGGGGCGGATCGGATTCGGATCGTGGATCGGATCCGATCCGATGCACACCCCTAGTTGGAACCTATTTTCATATGTGGTGGAGCTGTGAACATGTACAAAAATTTTGGGAAAGGGTTTTTAAAGAAATAAGTGATATAATTGGAAGTAAATTGGAATTAAACCCAAAGTTAGCTCTACTAGCAATATGGGATAGTGGGAATGCGCATATAACTAATAGAGAATTGGTAAACAACCTCCTGGCACCTGTTAGAATAATGATTGCTAAAAATTGGAAAGGGCAAGGAAGCTATACAATAGAAGATTGGTATAAAGATATTTGGGATATGGCCTTGAATGATATGTTGACATGTAAAATGAAAATAAAGAGGGGAATGTCCAGTAAGATCGATTTTGGAGAAATATGGAGTCCCTTTTTGGAATATGTTTTAAGATCTGGGAAGGGACAAATACCTTCAAAAGAATCGTTAAAATTTTGGAAGGATGAAGAATGATTAAGAGAAGGTCTCAGGGGGTGGGGGAGCATGGGGGGATTGTTGAGGGTTATGTCGTTTGTTTATTATATTGTGTATGTTTATTGTGTTGAAATTAATAAAAATTATTACCAAAAAAAAAAAAAAAAAGGAAATTCTTTCCCAGTCCAGCTACCAGAGACCTTTTTAATTGAAGATGCCAGGAACTGAAGCCAAGACCTTCTACATATAAGGCGTGAGCCCTTAATCATTTTAGGCCAGTGGGCACATTCGGAATGTTGAGTGTCATGGGCACTCTTATAAAATGGCTGCCATGGGAAGGGGGGAAATGGCCAGTCAAAAACCACTCATTTCCCAGAAGGCAAAATAGTGACACTAAAATAAAAGTAACTTGCCCAAGCACCTAAGTACAAAGCAGAGGTGGAGGCCGAGCTCCAAAACCACTCTTTCAGATCCAAATAAAGATGGCACTGGAGGGCAGCACGTTGCTTTCCAGCATGCCAGTAAAAAAATAATTAATCTTAAGAAATAAAATAAAAATCAGGGGGGATAGAGGAACCTGGAAGGTGCCAAGAAATGTGTCTGTGGGCATATTGGAGAACCCTGATGTATAGCATGCCAAGAGAGAAATGCAGGTCTCTTTACCCAACCTGTGTGAGGGTTGAACCCACAGCTGTGGCAATGCTAAAAACACACTGTGACCAACTAAGCAAGCTGTCCATCACATATTTTCAATGCAGAGCATTTTGGAACAGCCATGGATATCCTCCAAACATGAGACTCAGCAGAAGCAACCTTACAACTCTATATTTATATAGGAGAAAGCAGGTAATGATGATTAGTTCCCCTCATCACTTGGCTAGGAGCCAGAAATGGGACTGTGGTTCATGTTGTTAGTGAACAAAAAGCTAGTACCTGACTACTCAAACTCTATGTTCCCCCTGATATGGAATGCTCTCACATATCACTCCTATGACTTGCAAATGTAACACTGAAAGGATTTTTACATGTCAGAAATATAACACAGAAAGGATTTCCATGAAAGAACACCTTAGTATACAAAGAAGACTTCTATAGAGCTCAGGTTACCTTGAATTACTTAGAAGTTGACATTTACACCCCTCCCATGCTGTTTATTAGACCTGAGAGTGACTTGTAGCAATAATCTGGAAGTTGAAAATGTATGGATTAGACCCTAGATTAATTCTCAAAATTTAGCAGGGTTTCAGTCAGTGCCACTTGAGGAACATTCCAATGGAAAGAAAACAGAGTTCCCAATGAATTTTTCAGAGGAATATGTTAAGCTCCATTCCTTGGAGAACATGAACATTCAGCACAATTAAATTCAAATGTCCTTTTACCAGCAACATACATGAAATGCTAGCATTCCATCTGCATGGGCGATCCAGAAGACAGCCGCTGAAAAAGATATTTTAGGTCCATTACAGCCAAAGTGTCATTCCTGAATGGCAAACACTTGTGAATCTGTTGCTTTTAAAGATGCATCTGCCTGTGGTAATTGGGAGAAGGAAGCCCATCTGCCGGAGTGTGTTTGGTAAATCTCTTTGCAAGCTTCCATTTTGTGAGGGTGCAACACAGCTCCCTTGGCGGGCCCTCCTTGAGACCATTTGTATAACCTGCCAGCTGTTCCTTTCACTGGTTCTTCCCCCAGTTATTATCCTTTCGGAGAGAGTTGAAAGGGGAAACAGAGGGAGGTTAAAGTACTCTGGAGGTGTGTGTGTGTGTGTGTGAGGGAAAAGAAAGCATTCCTTTGACAGTGCATTGTGGCAGCCATTTTTGTTCTGTTCAAGAAATGGGCTGTCAAAAAATAATGCCTTAAGAGGAAATATTTACCACAGGATCAAGTTTGTGGACTTAGGAAGAACCCATGCACGTACAATGTGTTTTACAATCCAGAGCACCTCCTTTGCTTCCCCCCCAACACTCATTCTAGGCCATTTTGCAAAGTCACATGCATTTACAACACCCCACTTTTGGAGGAAGGAGCAAAAGAGATAAAGGAGACTCTAAAACAAGAAGTTAGTCAACAGGCTTTCCAGAATGGGTGTATGCAAAGCAATGCCCTTAATTACATTAAGATCAAAAGGATGCTTCTCAAAGTGAAAGGAGATTATATATATATTTGTAAGGATGATTCCTTTCATATATTCTCTTTGTGGAGGAATCATATTTTCTCTTTGAAATTGCAGTCATACTGTTTTTATTAACTTTACAGATTTTTCAATTATTCCTGATGTATTTTCTTCAGCAAGGAATTTTGTACAGATGGAGAAAAAGCATTTTTCCACGAATAATTCTAGTGGAAATTCCCAGGAATCTCTATTCCAAAAATCTCCAAAAAAAAGAAAGGAAGGGGATCATAACTGGCTTTTTTTTTCTATCAATAGTTTTGGGTTTGAAAAAGGTCCTGATCCTGCCATACTTTTGTACAGGAGTAGCTGCACTGATGCACCTGAAAGAGATACTTTAGAAATAGGCCTTACAATTATCTACTGGTCAAATTTTTTTCCTGAGAGCCCTCATCATGCTGAAGAGTAAAAAACAGAAAAACTGGGCTGTAATCCTGCAATCAGCATGAGCAGAGAAACCTTTTATAGGAAGCAAAAGTCATGCACTAGTGTAAGTGCCCTGTATTCTTCTTCTTCTTCTTCTTCTTCTTCTTCTTCTTCTTATTATTATTATTATTATTATTATTATTATTATTATTATTTATTGCATTTATATACTGCCCCATAGCCAAAGCTCTCTGGGCGGTTTACAAAGATTAAAAGTATTGAAAATTAAAAACCAATATACAAAATTCAAAAAGCACAAAAAGCATTAAAATAGAGTACAAATGCAAATACAATATCCATTTAAAATAACTCTAGTGTAATGCTAATCATTTGTGCTGTAGGGATGGTTCTTTCTGGTAGAGCCATTACTCGAGGATACACTATTGCCGTTGCAGTAGCGGTCACTTAGCCTAGCACTATGTCAATCGTGTAAATGGAGCACCAGTGTTCACTAGTGCCCTCTGTGCTTGGTACACTACTGAGACTTTTTTAAAAAAAAAAGAAATGTATTTATTAACATATTGTTTATTCTGCCTTTTGGCTCAGTGGATCTGCAAAGTTTAAACATAATACAGAAAGTTTAAAACATAATACAGAACAATAAGAAATGATCAACATGAACAAAGAGAACAAATAAGACCAGAGCCAACATTTATCCCATACACTGAGATAGCCCCAAAAGATCTCTAAAAGACCTTTTGGTCTTAAAACAGGGAGCAAAGAAAGCACACAATCCTACCCCCTGCAATGGCATTCCACAACCTCACTGCCACAGCCACAAATGCCCTGTGCTGGGTCACCATCCAAACAAAGGAGGAACCTAGAACCAGTGACTGAGGTAGATTCACAGGGCAGTGTGCTGGTTCATAACAGGTCGATCCCTATAACCGGAAGCCTTTCTGCACCTAGGGCACCCACCCAACAGCCCACCCCTTGGATATGATTGTATCCATTGGTGGATAAAAGTATGAATGATGTAGAAAGAGAGTAATGATAGAATGCAGGATTAAACAATGAAGATGATTGGGATTAGGGTCAGGGATAGCTAAAGGAAGTGAATCACACTGGGAACTGCAGGTAGCAGGGTGGGCTAGAAATGTTTAAAGTGATAGAGATGATAGATAGATAGATAGATAGATAGATAGATAGATAGATAGATAGATAGATGATAGATAGATACTTGATGCAATGTATAATTATGTTATGGAACTCACTACTACCACACTACGGCCACTGGCCTAGATGGAGTTTTAAAAGATTAGATAAATTCATGCAGGATAGCCATGTTCAAGGATTTCATTCAGTCTGCATTTTTAAGTCAACCAACCTCTGTTTTTCACTTCCTGGACCAACAGGCAAATTGGAACACAGTTATCCTTTGGTTTTTGAACTTTTCCAGATTTTGCAATACAGTTCTCAGCTCAAAATGTATACCAAAAATATGTTATTTCAGGTGAAAATTCATTTGAAAATGCAGTGTGCTTTGACACCCAATTTCCCTTTGCCTTTCAAGCTGTAATGACATTGCACTGGCACTGGTTTACGCTAGAGCAACATCATTAGCTTTAGTGCTATGACAGGATTGGATACTGCCCAACAGCTCCAAAATATGAAGTCTGCTCTCTAATCCTAAAGCATTATGCTTCCCTTCTTTGTCTGTCTGCTTGTCTGTCCCTCCGCCCCCCCTCTCTCTCCCACACACATACACACAGCATAACTGCACTGCTCACTGCAGACTGAGAGTTACTTCTACTACTGCAAGGGTTGAGCAGCGCTGCTTAGTAGTTGACCTATGACAAAGATTACACTAGGAATTTTTGTGCCTATGTTACATTTTGAGCAAATAAAATGTGTTCAGTAACGTTAAGGGTGCAATCCTATGGGGCTTTAGACAGGAAAATATCCTACAACCCTCTGCATGCCCCAGTCCCATGCTGGCGGGCTCGTGCTGTGAGTTGTAGGTCTTTTTTATATCCAAACCTGCATAGGATTGCACCCTAAAATTGGGAAATTTTGCTCTGGGAAGGGAAATGTTGACAGAGGGGAAATTTGATAAAGACCGCTACGAAGCCTGCTCTGACCCATGTCACTTAGGTACACACTCAGGCTGCCTGTCCCTGCTTTACCCCATCCCTACTTGACTGGCGGTTTCCTACTTCTTGGGCCAGATCTACAACAAACAGGATAGGACACTTTGAAAACGGTTTGAAAACTGTATATGGAGCGTGTTCTGGGCCCCAACAGTTGTCACTACTGTTATAAACCATATTAAAGCAGTAGTGTAGTTCCTGCCCTGGGCAGCACCTGCAGACTGTCACTCCTGACAAGACCCCCTCCAACAACAAGGACCCATAAAAAACAACACTAAAAATAAAAACAACAAATGCTGCAACCTGTATTTGTCTGCTCTTTTCATGCATTTACAAAGCATTCCAAATTGGCAAAATCCAGACCGGGCTCTACTAAGGGCCAAACTAAATATGACAGAGTAGTCACGTGACTTTAGGGTGCAATCCTATGCATGGTTAGACAGAAAAAAAGTCCTACAACTCCCAGCATTCCCCAGACAACAAGTTGTAGGACTTTTTTTCTGTCTGAACTTGCTTGAGTTTGTGCTCTGATGTTTGAAAATGATTGAGCCTGAGAGACAGAGGTGGAGCTAGGGTGGCCCACTAGCGCTGGGGTCGTGGGCCTCTCGGAGGCTATTTGCCCACTGCCCTGCCTTCTGTTGCTTCCTTCCCAACTGCATCTCACCCAAAACCTTGCGAGATGCATCCAGTTATCTTCATGGAATGACATTGGCTTCTAGTATTGTGAGAGAGGGAACCTGGAATCATCCCAGGAAGCTGATTTGTAGAAAATTCAGGATAGATAGGAAGTACTTCTTCACTCAGTGCATAGTTAAACTATGGAATTCACTTCCACAAGATGTAGTGATGGTCACTAATTTAGATCATTAAGATCAATGAGTCTAAAATTAACTTGATGTACCACTGGGCTGGGGATTTATTGTTTATTTGTTACATTTATATCCTGCCTTTCCTACAAGGAGCCCAAGGTATATATGATTCTCCTCCTCTCCATTTTATCCTCACAACAATCCTGTGAGATAGGTTAGGCTCAGAGGTAGTGACTGGCCCAGATCATCAAGTGAGAAGTGGGAGGCATTTGCTGGTACGTCTCATGCAGCAAAATGTCCTGGGCCAGCACTGACTATGTAAGTGTATTTGTCCTCATTGTGTGTTTAAGTTTTCTTGTTTGTGTGCTGTGTGCTGTAAAATGGGGAGCTTGGGTTGAGTTCTCTGCCATGCAAGATATACTAGTCTTTTGCTTCCAGGAAAACATGGGATATGATTTCCACTAAAATATGTAGTGAAAAAATGTACGTTGACCGTGTGTGTGTTTGTGAGTTTAGTATTGGAGATAGAGTAGTAGGTCACTACAGATGGGGCCCTGGGACACATCATGCCCTTGATATGACCCCACCTGTGTGGTCCTGAGCATATCGTCATAGGATATCATCATTATGTAGCAGTGTCATGAAAAAATCAGAGAAAGTGAGAGGGTTAACATTACATTCCCCTACCTATTATTATTATTATTATTATTATTATTATTATTATTATTATTAATGTTTACATTTATATACCGCCCCATAGCTGAAGCTTTCTGGGCAGTTTACAGAAATTCAAACTTTGGACATTAAAAATCGATATACAACATTTTAAACCATAAAAGCATAAAAACAGACAACATATAAAAACAGTGTACATTTAAAACAGCTGCAAACTCTCAGCCAAGCCTAAATATAGTTCTGAGATCAATTAAAAACTCAGTATATGCTGTTAAATACCTGGGAGAAGAGGAAAGTCTTGACCTGGCCCCAAACAGATAACAATGTTGGCTCCAGGCAAGCCTCGTTGGGGAAGAGGATAGACACATGAATGAACCATAATGGCTATCCTTATCACGTCTAGTTTCACCGCAACAAAGATGAACAGCTCACTGTAAGAGTGAGGCAAGCCATGTGTTAACAACACTTTAAAGCCAATACTGACCCTGCATACCTTTTTCTTTAGTATGTGAATTACACTGAATTTTAAACTACATGATGATTTCAATTTTCAATGCTTTATAAAAAATAATATTTCATATTTTCTCAATCTAATGTATTAAACAATTAACTGTCCCATTATGCTATAATATAATATAATCCAATCATTGTGTTTCATTTAATGCAATTAACAGCTCTAAAAGTTTTCTACAGGGAATATGTAGAAAGTAGTCTTTCTTTGGGGAAAGAAATTTGAATGCATGTAGAAAAGAGGTTCTCAGAGTCAGTTAAAATGGTACAACAAAGATCTCATGTGGTCATCTCATGGTAACAGTGTAACATTGGGGTGAGTAACACATATAAGATCACCCCTTTTCTTCCTAGAACTGAAAAAGTTAAACTTGCAATGTTCCAGTTCACAGAAGAGGAACAGCATTTGCACATGAGTTTGTGGCTGCTTTGTGATACTACTTATGTGAGTAGACCTATGACATGAGCAGTCTGGCATTTTTTGCAAAAAATCAGCTGTTGGTGCATCGTTGGAATTGGGTTGTTTCTTTGTTTTGTTATAGTGCTCATCTCCTGTATCAATGGAAAAACCAGTTAAACTACCACATTGTAACTAAGGCCACAGAGTGCGCATTAATCAATTAATTGGGAAAATATGTTTAGTACTGAGAGACCAAACAAGTGAATTATTAATACGTTTTTAATAAGGAGCATTTCCTTGGGAAAGGATTTAAATGCAAATTGCTGCATTAGGTTAAAACACACACACAGTGGCAACAGAGCGGGGGGGTGGAATGTGGCCTGCACCAGCTCCAGCCAGCAGGGCCAATGGTCACAGATGATGGAGTTGGCAGCCCAACAACATCTGGAACAAAAGGGATATGGAGCTCCTTATGTGCATTATAGGGCTACACATTTTTGGCTAGTAGACAATGTGTTTAAGGTAATTTCACAAAGTATCGGTGCTGCATGATGTAATTAGAATTCACTTATTTAAACAAGAAAGAGTTGATCACAGTCACAGACTAACATATTGACTACATAACTTCAGTATGATATATGTACAATATACCAGTATAAGTAAGGGGGGGAAATGTAAACATTGCTGGTATTGATGGATACTAATAGCATTTAATAGATTGACCGATCAGGACAAGACTAAACAATACTATTTTAGAGAAAGCTCTGTTGACCTACACTGGGGGTGTCTGCAAACACTGGCCCTGATTGCACATTCCTGACCCCCATTTGTAGAATTTGCAGCCATGAGATGTAGAGGTGGCCACTAGCTTAGATGGCTTTAAAAGAGAATGAGACAAATTCATGCAGAATAATATAGTCATGATGACTATATTCAACAATGTCCAGTTTTAGAGGCCCAGATGCTGGTCGCAGCAATGGCAGAGGGTGATTTATGCCCTGCTTGTGGATTTCTCAAAGGCATCTGGTTGGTCACTGTGGGAAACAGGATGCTAAACAGATGGACCATTGGTCTGATTCAGCAGGGCTCTTCTTATGTAGCTCCATCCAGATTATCTATCCCCAATCAGATCATAGGCAAGAGCACTGCTAGTCTGCTCAGTGGGAGGGCAGCAATCAATCTAGCTCCTTGCTCCACTTTCTCTCCCCGCATACTGCCCCCCACCCCCCGCATATCACCAGTCATCTAATCTCAACAATTACACAAGCAGCATCCCACTGCCAAATGGGGCAAAGAATACCACATCTGCGTGCAGGATTCCTCTTCTGGCTGGGGATACGCATATGGAAACCTGTTTCATTGTGTGCATGCATCTATCTGGATTGGGAGAATGATGTTTTATCCATTGGCAGATTACCAAAAAGCTATCCCTATAGAACAAGGGGAGGCAACTGTGGGAGGTCTGGGGGGCATTTTTACTTTCAACCCCCACCCCCAATGGGCCACAGTTTGCATGATGTCACATTGTTTATGGCGTATCCCTGCAAAGTTTTTTTTAAATTAAAATAAAAAATAACTAAAATAAAATGCTGTTTTGCCACTGAAATTCAGTGGCAAACTGAATTTCGATGGCAAAAAAAGCATTGCACAGAGCATTACAAGGTCCTGGTTTTGCCTGTGCTATAGAACAGGTTCTTCATTAACTTTAGATAGCTTCAACCGTAACTTTTAAGGAATGGCCAGAGACACCTGATTGTAATGTATGTAGCTCCATATCAAAACCCAATATAAAGTCTTCAACACAGAGTAATGTATGCCAGCCTAGACATCTTTTGCACCTGTGCTAATAAATATGTCATATTTAGCCCGTGTACTAAAAACAAAATATATGTTTATGCAGAAAAATGTGTATTGCTGACAGAAGGATGAGAATTCCCCATTGCTTACAGCTGGAATAGTTTTTGCTGTGCTCAACACATCCATTTTAAAGGGTGTTCTGTTGGCACCATTAATTTAGCCTACAATTCGATACTCCTTCACAGCAATCCCATCCGAGCAGACTATGCTACCAGTATTGCTACTACTACAGAGTAAAACATAGGGCCATAGGATTGCTCTCTAAAATTTTTTTCATAATATTCCCATTAGCGTCTGTTGTTTACATTCAAAATAAATTTGTTTCTTTATACTAGGCTGGTAAAGCTTCAAATCTCACTAGCATCGATAATTATTACTTTCTTAAGAGCTGTTTTTGTGGGTAGGTTTAGAGGACAGGCACTGCTCAATAAAATTAAGAAACAGGAGTGAAGGACAGAACGGCGATCCCATCGACAACGTCCATTCTCTCCAACTTTCCATAGATGGGAATAGAGACACTGTTATGCTGTTGTAATGCCCCAGTTCTTAACACAGAACGTAAGAGTTTAATCTACAAAGCCTTAACAATGATCAATAGAATGTTTAATATCACAATTTATCTCATTGTACTGCCAGACTGAGGGGAAGGAGTGCATTGGACTTCTGTGTTTAGACAACCAAGGAAGTACCAGCATCCCCAGTCTGGATCTAGTCACATGAATTAAAGTAACAAATGCACAGCTAAGCAAGTGCAAAGTGTTGCATATTGGGGCAATAATTCCCAACTTCATGTATATGCTGATGGATTCTGAGCTGGCGGTGACTGACCAAGAAAGAGATATTGATGTTGTGGTGGATAGCTTGATGAAAACATTGGCCCAGTGTGCAGCTACTGTGAAAAAAGCAAATTCCTTGTTGGGGATCATTAGGGAAACTGGCAATATCACACAGCCCTTATACAAATCTAAGGCTACCTCCACAAGAGAGGTTTAATGCTCTTTGAAGGCTCATTATAAATTTTACCTCCACACCAGCGGAGCGCAAAACGTGCGTAGAGGCGCGTTATCTCCCGGATTATGCGCATTATCGAATGCGCGTTAAATAGCGACTTTTATTTTGCTCCGGCCGTTAAAGCGCATTTTCGCCATGTGAACAAGCGATTATGCGCGTTAACTTCTTGTAAAGCGCTTTTTGGACATCAATTAATGTGTTTAGTCGCCTCTCGCCGCCTCCCGTGCAGAGGGATTAGGAGTAAATGCGCCTCCGCGATAATGCGCATAATCCCCGAACCGGGCGCAAAAGCGCATCCTTGTGGAGGGGGCCTAAGGTGTAACCACTTGGAATACTGTAGTCACTGAGCCTCAAAAGGGGAAAGGTACAGCTGGAAAAGGTACAGAAAAGGGAAACTAAAAGGGTTTTGCCTATGAAGAAAGGTCTGGGACTGTTTAGCTTGGAAAAAAAAGCAAACAGAGGTATACAAAATTATGCATGGTGCAGAGAAAGTAGATAGGGAGATGTTTTTTCTCTTTCTCTCCTAATCCTTGAACCCAAGGTCATGCAGTGAAACTGAGTGGTGGGAGATTAGGGACAGATAAAAGGAAGTACTGCTTCACACAGCTTATAGTTAAACTATGGCATTTGCTACCTCAAGTTGTAGCGATTGGCCATCAACTTGAATTGCTTCAAAAGAAGGTTAGACAAAGGCATGGAGGATGGTGAATGGCTACTAGTCATGATGCTCTGTAGCACCTCCAGTATTAAAGGCAGTAGATCTTTGTATGCTGCGGAACATGAGAAGGTGATTGTGGAGATACCCCACATTTCTGTTCCCTTAGGTATGTCTGGATGAGTATGTTTAGAGAGTTTGGAATGTTAGACTGAGTAGATGTGGCTAGTGGAGGGTTTTGAGAGTTAGTTGTTAGTTGGAGATTAGTGGTGTTAGGGATTTAGGAAGAGTGTGGAGAGTTTAGTGTAGGCAGGTTTCAATATATTAAATTCTGAATTAAAACTTTGTTAATTAAAATAAACGTATTATTATTTTGTTAGCTACCATATACCACGTGTCAGCTTGGCTTTATTTATCTTCCATACCATTATTCAACACACACACACACCAGATTATACCCACAGTTTGGTTTATTTTGCCAAAAGATCCTGCATTAATCCTTTTCTCCTCATAGCTAGGGGGAAGATTTTATTTAACCCTCCCTCAGGTTTTTCAAGTGGTGGCGCTTGCACTGAGAAGGGGTGCTCACGACCGGGCCTAGTATATAGGTGGTGTGGTGGCACAGTGATGCTATTGTGTTCATGTCCTACTGAACACATTCCTCAAGGGCGTCTGTACAAAGAGAATACTGGACTAGACAGGCTCTTGGTTTGTTCCAGCATGTGTCTTCTTGTGTCTCTATCCTTTGGTGAAACATATAGTAGAACACAATATGAGTCCTATTCAAGCGTTCTTCCTTCACGTGATCACAACCTTGACGTGGGGGTAGGGAAGAGTGGGACCATATTTAGAATCCCAATCAGTCTCCCCTTTACACAATTGTAATTGCATGAGGGAAAACATTTGAGTGGGGCTACAATTGTCCTATAATATTTGTTATATCATATGATGGAACAGCTGAAAATGAACATTGCTAGCTGCAGCATGCAAAAAGGCCAGCTGTGCGATTCCTGGTGTCTTCATGTCCATATATGTGCATTTACAAGCATACAAACTAGGCTCAACATGCATTCCCTTTCCTCTCCACTGTAATGTAGTCTCTAGGGACCTGGCTAATGGGACAAAAATCTGAAAATCTGCAAATATATGTGCACACCATCAAAATAGTTAAAACGTGCCACCAATTCTCCCAAAGGGGAAACTAGGAGACGCAGTGCACTAGGGATTGATTTCAGAAAATCTGGATTGTTTCTGGCAAATAGAGATTGTGGGATAATAGACAGCATGCAATTCTCTGCTTTTGGGAAAAGAAGCAGGGACAGAGCTGGTATGCCCCCCCCCCACCAAAAAAATACCTGCTTTCCCAGCAGTGAGCCAAATACTTCCACTGGCCTTTTTGGAGCATGTGCTAAAACTGAGCATGACAAGGCTCGACTATGGGCTCTCTTTTGAATGCCAGTGCTCAGCCCTAGAGTATATGAAGCACTCAAGAATTTTATTAAAAAGGGCCTCTGAGCATATTCAGGGTGTTATTTCCCTTCATGATACCTTGGTGTAGAGTAGGATGGAGTTTGCTTCCCAGAGCATGGCATTAGAAGTGCATCATTAGGATGAACACATGAAGTCCCCAGTGTTTGCTCCTTGAACTCCTTTTAACTAGAGATAGCAGAATACTAGAGATGCTCCTGAATACAAGGCATGGCCTCTACCACCAAGCCTTTTGAGGGCAGCACTTCACTACTGAGTAACCACAGCTGTCTTCAAAGTGATGTATGCCATTACGGCCTGGACTTCCAGGCAGGTTAAAGTCCCACTGCAGCTCTCTTTCCAAAAATCATACACGGCTTGCTGAAAATTATACAAATTAAGTATGCTAACTTAGCAAATCTGATAGTCATATTAGCATAATATGCAGATTATAGTACCTGGAATTGGGGGCTCTAAATGTGTGTTCAGCACTTTAAAAAAATATATCCGGCATTTGTTTTCGCTTTTAACTAGGAGCCTAGGCACTCTCTCAGCTCCCACTGAAATCACCGGATTCTTAGCACCACTTCCCACCTCAATTCAATCATTCCTGGAATATATGCAATAAAGTTTTTGAACTCTTAAATCCACAGAATTTTTCACCTTATGTTTTATTCCTTTAATAATAGGGACTTTGAGTTTTATTGAAGTAATAACTGTCCTCACTGAGAGCTCCATCACACCAGCCATTTATCACACTCTCGCCATGCCTGACGTGTTTCAAGAATGCCACTTAGGAATGCTCAGGTCCGAGGTCAGTAATCCAGTCTGTCAGTCAAAAGGCGAAGTGCTGTTTGAAGTCCAGATAACAATGTCAGAATTGCAAGACATTGAATTGTAGTCAGGAAGCTGGTCCACAGAGTCAGGATACATTCGGGAAAGTCCAAGGTTTCAGGAGCATGCAAGAGAATAGTTGAGTCACAGTCCAAGGGTCAGAATCCAGGCTTGAGTCAAAGGCATGGAGCTGAGAAGCACAGAGCAAGGCACAGACATCCAAGTAGGTCATTGCTTTCAGCACTTTGGCTAAGCTCTGGCCAGACTTTTATGGGACAGGGATTAATGAGCAATTAGCTTCTATGGAGTGCCACGCCCCAAACACTCCCTGGCTCAGCCGTTCCTTATCTCTCTCATTAACTGACTCTCAACAACGTCATCCCTGTCCTGCTCTCATCTTGCCTCTTCCCCTCCATTTTCCATCTTATTTTGGAGCTGGGAAAGTCTGGTTTTTTTCCCCTCTGTGCACAATGAAGCCACTCTTCTCTCCCATGTATTGCTATCCTTGCACGATATCGGACCATCCCATTTTTTATTGGGGGCGTGTGTGTCGTAGGGTGGTCTCACTGACAAAAGAGAAAGCTGAGGCGGGCTCCATTCAACTGCTCAACCGTGAGGGTGGAGGGAGGGAGGGCACTCGAACACCCCGCGGAGAATGCAAGCAAGGCCGCTGCCCATGCCCAGGACTTGGTCCCATTCAACTCTATGGTTCTTACTCCTGAGGAAGTTTTCTAGATTTTCTGACCAGAACAATGTCAGCTTCCTCTTGCCATGCCAACATTGACCACAACCTTCTCCCAAAACTAATTGTAATACTATTTCTTCAATTATATTAGGCTGACCAGATAAAATCCAGGTCAGGGCTCATGTAACTTTAACAGTTGTAGAGCAAAGGGAATTTCAGCCAGTGTCATTTGTATGCAATGAGTCCCTGGTGAAATTCCCTCTTCATCACAACAGTTAAAGTTGCAGGGGCCCTGCCTTCTTTCGTATATGGTCACTCTAGTATAGTGCCTGCACCTTTAACTGTTGTGATGAAGAGGGAATTTCACCAGGAACTAATTGCATACAAATGACGCTGGCTGAAATTCCCTTTTCTCTACAACTGTTAAAGTTACATGAGCCCTGACCTGGATTTTATCTGGTCAGCCTAAATTATATTATTTAATATAACTGTATTTTACCGTAATTGCACAGTTCCAGGCTGCCGTACTATTGTATTTGCACAGGGAAGGAGAATGTAGGGGGCGGGGAGAGAGATGTCGCTAGCATAGTAGCGATACAGGTAAAAAGATACACAAGCTGAAACTGTGCAACAACGCACAGATGTGAAAGTGCCCAGCACTCAACTCATGAAGGAAATAGCGGGGGACACTGCAGATGCAAACTGGGGTGGGGGAGTAGGTGTGATGGAGTCCTGACACTTTTAGCTTTGCAAATAAAATCTATTTACAGCACACTCCTATACATGGCTACACAGAAGTAAAATCCATTCAGTTCAGCTTACTCATAGATAAGTGGATTGCAGCCTCAATTAGTAAATTCCCCCATGATTCCTCTCCACCTCACATTACTCTTCCCAAAGTCTGTTAATAGGGTGACCATATGTAAAGGAGGACAGAGCTCCTGTATCTTTAACAGTTGTATAGAAAAGGGAATTTCAGCAGGCGTCCTTTGTATGCATGCAGCACCTGTTGAAATTCCCTCTTCATCACAACAGTTAAAGCTGCAAGAGCAATACTAGTGACCAGATACAAAAGAGGGCTCCTGCAGCTTTAACTGTTGTGATGAAGAGGGAATTCCACCAGGTGCTGTATGCATACAAAGGATACCTGCTGAAATTCCCTTTTCTCTACAACTGTTAAAGATACAGGAGCCCAGTCCTCCTTTCCATATGGTCACTCTAATTAAAATAAATTCAGAAGGATCCTATCTGGCCCATGGTTCTCGGTATCTTAAGATGCCACTTCTGTACATAATATTTGCTGTTAGCAAAATGCTCAATGGAAAAGGGCAGCCCCCATTTAACAGCTTTCCCAAGCTCTGCTTAGTTTTTACACATTGGGCTGAATTGCTCAGAAGGCATTTGAAAACCTGACACATAAATTGGTATGTTAATTTTGAAGTGAGAGGACCAGACCAGCCTCCAACTGCTGCCTTTGGGTGGATTAAAAGCAAAGTTGAACAGAAAGTACTCACAAGTTTTTCTTTCTTTTGGTTTTTGTTTGTTTAAAAAAACATTTTCAACATGCCCCAAAATGCCTTTACTTTTCAGTTATTTTGGGGCACTTATTTTTTAACATGAGTTTTGGCTTTAAAAAAAAAACAGGCCCAGTTATTCATTATGTTGCCCTCACTCTTATTTAGTTAATCAAATCTTATTGGCTATGGATTCGGTATAGTGCTGTGACACCACCACATTCAGTGGCATCATTTGGATATGACTCTAAACCAGCAGCTGGGATTGCTGTGAAGTAAGATTTTTGTTGGTGCAAACAATGGTGGGTTCAAAGGAATTGTTTAGTTGGGGCTCAGACCTCACCTCTGCATTGTACTCCATCTTTTGAGTCAGTCACTTGCCCTTTGACATGCCTCCTGTGGCAGCCATTTTGTGGTGGTGCCCAGGAACAGTTTTTAAAATTGCCAGATGTGTCCACAGACCCCAAAAGTTGCCTACTCCTGTTCTAAACTATGGTTAAGAGCTTTGTGAACGAGCTCTCCCTCCTTCCTTTTCAGTGCAGCTAGGACAGGAGCTTGGGGCTAAAGCCAAGGGCCCCAGTCCTAGCCCGCCCCCCAGTGGCCACCCAAAGAACTCCTGGCAATGGGGCAGCAACAGAGAGACATGGCTTTAGCAACTGGGCCAGCATGGGCATGTGAGGGCCCGCTGGTGCTATATTCTTTTGCCACACTGCCCGTTTTCGTTTTCTTTTCAAAAACATGTTGTAGTCCGGTAGTAGCTGGTTGAGCATGTAGATGATTACAGACACTCATTTTTATTATCTTGCTTTTAAGAGATATTATCCTCTTTTTAAAATCACAACAAAATGGTGCTTACTGTTTAGCCACAGCCAGAGAAGAACAGATTCACAACACAGAAGTACAAAGAGTGGGCGGGGGGGAGGGGGGAGGGGAAGAATCTGAAAATATCAATTGGAATGTAATTCCACACATGTTCCCCTAATTTATAAAATGCAACACTTTTTAAATAATCCAGTAATAAACACAAAGTTACACATTGTAATCAAAGGCCAGTCAGTCAAATAATCAGCTGAGAGTTGGACATAGCTCCCGCTATCTTTCGTTATTTAGTAGTGTGATTCGGAAGGACTTGTTAAAAAAGATTATTCAAAACTGGATACCCACAAGTATTTTTGAATCACCTTTTTTTGATTAGAGTTTGTAAGTTTTTGATCTCCTTGAAATTAGAGTTTTTGAATCACTGTCCCTTGATTGCAATTTGTGACTTTGTATGTCACTGGATTATTTTTTAAGTGGTGGATTTTATAATGTAGGAGTGTATATATACATTCCCATATATATTATTATGGGTTTTCCACTCTTTGTGGCACAAGCGAAGAAAAATATTCTGTAAATACCTGGCATTGATGTAAGGGGGGGACACCTCATCTTCTCCTCTAGAGTGTAAGAAGCCACTTCCTCAGAACCACTGTTTTGGCTCCTGGAGGAATCTTTTCGGGTTTTTTTACATAGCAATTTTTATTCATTGTAATTTGTAAGAATTCTAGTTAGCTTTTAATAAAAACAAAAACATCCCCCTCTCTCTCACACACACAATACCTCCATGAACAAGAATGGCTATGTTATATAGTGGTTAGAGCTTTGGCGTTGGATGTGGTGGAGAATTTAGACTGAAATTACTACTAACCCATGAAGCTCATGAGTTGGGTAAGCCACTTTCTTCCTGCCCAGCCTACCTTAGAAAGTTTTTGTGGAACTAAAAAAATATGTCCCTTAGGGCCAAATTAGATGTGATGGAAGTATATCCATTTATTTAAAAATGGAACTTCCCAAATATGTAGAAAGAGGGTGAGAGGCCCACCTGAAACAGCAAATGGGGCACATGGATAAGGAGTGAAGAAGCCTAACCCCTGCCTTTTATGTATCTTTCCCATCCACCCCTTTCAAGTCCTTTTCTTTGAGCTTTCACACTTCCATTATCAGAGTTCAGTTGAGGAGAAAACAACCAGAATGAAGGGAGGAGACTGGGAGGAACTAGGTTGTAGCCAGGGGGAGGGTGTGTACTCCTCACCCTTGCACGCTTATAGGTCAAGTTCTCTCTCCACTCCCTCCCCCACCTTTATGCATTGTATCAGGTGGTACATTCTCCTGCTCTGGTCCAAATGTTACATTTCCTCCGTCTCATCTGGGTGGGAAGGAGAGAGGAGAAACAGCATGGGTGAGGCTGCCTAAACATTACCTGGAAGGGGAGGGAGAGGAGAACTCAGCGCAGGGCTGCCGTTTTCAGTGGCAGCTTCATGTCAAGTGTCTCATCTAGTTCTACTCAAAGAGTGTGATGGAACAGATGTATGAGGAATAAATTAGTTGAGCAATATTGCTGTGGAGTTTGGAAATGCAGAAGACCTTCAAGACAAACATAACTGTTTTAATGGCATTTCAAGTTTAAAGTATACATGACAGCTATTTTTTTAAAATATGTAATCATTGCAGTACACATTTTTATATCACACATAGCAAAGGTGGCAGTTCTCCCACTGAGTATGACTGGTTTCAAGCCAACCAAAGTTGGAAAACTTCATCAAAGAGAATTATTTTATTGTCGTGCAAGTAACGACATCAGCTTGTTTTGGAGTTTTGAAGAGTAAATTATGTAAAGGTGTGTGAAAGGATTTTTCTTTAAGCAAGAAGACAAAAACGGAACCAGTTCTGCCAGACAGAACTCTACATGAAAGAAGCAATTGAAGTTGTTGCTTGTTTTTAACTGATGCCCAGTCTAATAAAAATAAAAACAAAGCAAGAACCATCAGAGGATTTAAACTTTAGGTAAAACTACTAGCGCCAGAGTATGTATTATTTTGTAAAAAGCCCAATTCAGTCCATGTGTTAAAGTTATCTAGGGTGACCAACTGTCAGGATTTCCCCAGATTTGTCCTGGTTTTTGTTCTATCCTGGGTGTCAGGGGGGATTTTCTGTAATTTTCTATAATGTCCTGGAAAGACAAGCTTTCCCCTTTAAGGCCACATTAGCGTGGTTGGAGGGAATGACGAGTTTTCTGGAGGTGGGTTATTTCCCTCCCACTGCTCCAATCAGGACCTTACAGGGGAAAGTATGTCATTCCTGGACATTATAGAAAAGGACCCGATTGGAGCAGTGGAGCACGGGAATGACACACTTTCCCCTCCTCCGCTCCAATTGGGTCCTTTAAAGCAGTGGGGGTGAATGACATGCTTTCCAGAGGCCCCGGAAAGCCACTTTCCCACCCCCCACCCCACTGAGGGTCCTCTTTTTTGGTTTCCCAAATGTGGTCACCCTAAAGTTATCACAAGGTGACTTTATCACATTGTTTTTGGGTGGTGAATATTTTGGGCTAGCAAAATGGCATTATAGTTATTGTCAGTATAATGGGCAGATTTTCTGGATGGAGGAAGGGCAGGGGCATAAGAAAATTGGGCACTTCTCCAACTTAGGGCACAATCCAATGCATACTGAGGGGAAAAAAAACCTGGTGCTGCCTAGATGTGTTGGACTACAACTACCATCAGCCCCACCAATGCAACCAATGGCCATGGCAGGCATGATGGAAGTTGTACTCCAACACATCTGGATGACACCAGGTTGATCTTAAAGGATTTGTGTTGAAAAAGAGAAATAGGGAAGAGAAAGGGAGACAGGGGAGTTCAGTACAAAAAGGAAGCAGCTCTACTGCATAGGGTTTGGGCGGCAACTTAGGAACCATCCAAAATGAGGAAATTCATCACTGAAAAGGGGGATAAAAGAGGATGCCAATGTGCATAAAATTGACATATGCTAATTTATAGGTACAGATGTAAATTTAGAAACGATCATTATAATTTAAATAGAAATACAGTGCGTTTCACCATAGTGTGGAAGACTGTGACCAGGTGAGCTGTGTGCCTCTGCCTGTTCTGCCTGTTGTTCAGGTGCTAAGTGTTGATGGGCAGCCCTTCTCATGGCTCTTTTATCTTTAAACTGGAATTGGACAGGCAGGCTAGCCCTTGAAATAGAGAAGCCCTTCAAAGACAGGATGGCTCTGTGGCAGCTCTTCAAATTAGAAGGCTGTCTTCTGTGAGAGACGGCTCATGGCCACCCTAGAGAAGATTGGATCCAGACGTGGTCATGCTTCAACACACTGAACTTTGTTGGAGTTAAACATGACCAATGTACTTCCCTTTGATCAGTGGAGGCTGGTGGCTCTGATGTCAGTGGGTTGATGAATCCGCTCCAGGTTGCAATCAGAACTCTTGGGTCGTTCTGACTGAAACCTGGGCAGGATTCACCACTCCACTGACATCAGAGCCACTAGCCTCCACTGCCTTTGATTTCAATGGGTCTACTCAAAGTATGATTAAGCCTAGATCTAACCCCTAGCTTTTAAAAAGAATTTGACAAATCCAGAAGGGATAGGCTTATCAACAGCTATCAGACATACAGATGAATGGGATCTCATTGTGCTATAGATGTATAGCTCTGAAGACCAGATGATTCTGGGGACAGACAGTAGAGGAAGGCCATCACCCTCATGTTCTCCTTATGAGCACCCAGAGGCAGGGGCGATGGCTAGAAATGAAGGGCCACAGGTTCCCCAGCCCCTGCTCTAGATAGCTGCTGTTAGAAACTGAAATCCTGGACTAGCTGTGCCTTGGTCTGATCCAGTAAGGCCTTGTTTGTATCTTGTAAATATAGTGGTTGATTCACTCCTAGGCTTACTGATGTGCCTTCTGGGAAGTATGCCCAGCCAGAAAGGGGAGATTCAGTTTGTGGCTAGCTAGACCACTGCAAACAATTACCCTGAAAATTGAATCAAGTGGAGGGTGTCCATGAAAGAGCGTTAATGTCACCCACCCTCATCTCTGTATTGAAAGGCTAGCAGTACTGCTTCGACAGCTGTTCCAATAGCTTCATGGAGTTCTAGCCCTCCTGACACAGAAACCGGAGATGAAGTCAACTCCCCTAGTCTGTCGAGTGCATATTTTTCTCATTATTCAACACTTAACGGGGATGACAGCCAAGATTAAATAGTCAGTCATCTTCTGTACCATTATGGCGACTGCATGATTGCTTCAAATTAAATCTAACAGTCAATGAAATAGTCAATATTTAATTTACTCATTGCAGGTGGTGATTTAGCTTTGCTTATGATATTGTTTAATGGCAGAAATACTAGTATTAAAACTATTTATCACTACTTTATGGGCCTGAAGAAAAGAAGGCATTCCTTTACTTTGTAGGGTATACAGCATTAGCAACAAAGTCACCCTTCAGGTATTTGCCACAAAATGCAGACTAGAATCCTGTCCACCGTTAATCTGCCTTACTCCCATTGGTCCTGATCCAAGGGTGTGCATGTGCAGTCCTGCCAGATAAATGATAATTATGCCAATCAATTATTTGCAAGGGGGTCAGGGGGGACTAAATTTAGCCACTCCCCCTTCCTAAACATCCAGATGGTGTTATCACTGTCTATCTGAAAGGACTATGGATGCATAACTCTAGCTAGTGGATTGGGATGGGGAATCTCAAGCACAGCCTCTATTTTCCTGTGTGAATCCTTGCCCTGCTAAGGATACATGTGCAGGGGCCTGCTTGTGTGTCCATGTGGACAGGGATGAATAATTTCAGTGGCATCCCCAACTGAATGCAGGGACACTACTGAGGCAAAGGACAAAATGGCATAGTGATGGGGGGGGATCCTATGCAAATTAGGCTTCAATTTATGGATTGAAACTGAAATATTTCCAATGCTAATTACCCTGTGGAAATTAGAGTTATTTGCATAGGGTGATTTGCATCAGAAAGTCTTTGGCTTCTACTGGAAAATGTTCTTATGCCCTAGAGAGTGATCTTATTTAGCAAGTTTGTTTTACTTGTCTTTAGTAATCAACAAAGCTTTTAAAAAGTTTCCCATGTTCATTTTTATCTCAATAAACCCAATAAACCACATAAGTATATGAGGGGGAGAAATGTAAACACACTCTAAATGTAATTTATATGTTATATTAGGTAGACATTTAAAGACAATAGCATGTACTTCTTGAATTTCAGAACAACACACACCAAAGGAACTAAAAGAAATTGACACACTAATATATTTTAAGCAACTCAAAGAACTGTTCATGATATGCCACAACTACAAATCTGTTTCAACAGAGTTCAGCTCTCTTCCACTGATGATTTTTGGAGCACCTTCAGTTTCACTGTCATTACTGATTAGTTTTATTTCACATAGAAATATATATATATATATATATATATATATATTCAATGATATATGCATATTCTCTCATATACTTTCTAGAGATAATCACCTGAAACACATTAACTGCAACTTTGAAATTGTCAGGTTTGCCTAATATTGCATTTGCAATTGGCATCCAGGCTTCATTACTAACTTACAAAACGGGGGGAAATTCCACAGGAGTAAAGGATTTTTTTCAGGGAAAGTTTCCATTTTGGAAACAAAATCCACTCCACATCACTGATTCTATGTACTGAAGCTGACCACACTGACAGTTGAATCTTACTTCAATACTGGCAGAGGGACAGCTTTTTCCAGTGCAACTGAGGGAAGCAGGCTAACTTGGGGGACATGGGACAAGCCATGTGGCAGCCACAGCACTATCCGCCAACATCCCATATGTTGTGTCCACAGACCTGGGACCCTTGGAAGTAGGAATCTGGTTCCACACAAAACTTAGGTGGTAGACATTTATTGTAGTGCTCCTTCTTTGCAGGCAGCTACAGGCAGACTGGACTTTGCATTGCCAGCCTGCTACAAAACCTGGAATGGATTATCTGTTCTTAATTGCAGGTCATTCATAAATCCTGGCCTGGCTCAAAGAATGGGCCTATCACAAACACTACATCCATCCTTTCCTTCAAATATGAAAAACAGCAACATAGCTATAACGTTAGAGTATCTGAACAACAACAAAACTGCAACTGTATAAGGAAAATATACAACTAATGCACATATTAAAAATGCACATGCAAATCAAATTAGGTAAACAAGAACAATGAGCTCAATAGTTCACAAAACAGTTTTTCATGTAATATAGTCCTGCAAATAGCTTGGAGCACGGCGACTGGTCCTTGTTGGGTAACGTTGCAAGTTCAAATCTGAAACACCAAGAGTTGCTGGATCTGGTGCTGCAGGAGTGGTGGATGGGATGGGATGTTCACTCTGTGTGAACTGATCATCATCACAGTCAGGTCTTTGGGTCTGAGGGGTGTTGTGAAGTGGTTTAATGTGTGAAACATTCCTTGTGATTTTATGGGTACCCCTCTGTGCAGTAACCATCATGCCATTTATCATTGTGATTTGATATGGTGCAGGACAGAAAGGCATTGAAAGTTTGTTTCGAGGCTGGAGATTCTTAACAAGCACCATGTCCCCCACTTTGAATGGTACTACTCTGGCTCGCCGACGCTGATCAGTGTACTGTTTCATTGCAAGTTTTGCCTTATTATCATGTTGGCGCAGATGTGCATCCTTGAGTGGGACATCTATTTGAGGTAGCTTTGTCCGCACCTGTCTGCCAAACATTATGGTAGCTGGTGCCACACCAGTGGAACAATGGGGGGTGGTTCGGTAGCTGCGGAGAAATTGAAATAATTCTTGTTTCAGATTTGTTCCCTTTGCTGTAGCAATCTGTAAGGCTTTCTTCAGGGTCCTCATAAATCTCTCAAGCTCCCCATTTGCTTGTGGCCAATGAGGAGTAATTTTCCGATGTTTGAAACCAAGATAGTCTGAAAATTGAGCAAACTGCAGGCTTTGAAAAGGTGGTCCATTGTCACTTTTGACAACAGCAGGTATGCCATAAGAGGAGAAAAATTTGTCTAATTTTGGAATGACAGCATTTGCTGAAGTGGTAGTGACTGTTTCTACTTCTGGATAACGGCTGTAATCGTCAATAACGACCAAAAGATGTCCTCCAGCAGGGAGATCACAGAAATCAACACTGACTTCCATCCATGGTGTTGAAGGAAGAGGAGAAACATGCAGTGGTGCAGAGTGGTTCTGTGGGATTGCTGCTTGGCACAGTGTACAAGATTTTACACGCTGTTCAGTAAGGTTATCAATTCCAGGGAACCAGACCTTTTCTCTGAGCAGTGTTTTGGTTTTAACTACCCCCTGGTGACCTTCATGGGCCAAATCAATTGCACGGTTCCATAGAGAACTTGGAATAACCAAACGAGTATCTCGAAGGAGGAGGCAATTCTCTGTGACGGTAAGTTCACCCTTTATATTAGCAAATGATTGGATGATTGCTCGTGCTTCACAAGTCAGATGTGCTAGATTATTCAGAAGATCTTTCCACCGACCATTGTGGACAGTCTGGATGATTGTCTGTATACACGTGTCAGCTTGTGTAGCAGTCTCTATTTCCTGTAGAGAAAGAGCTTTAGGAACAGCATGGGAGACAAGGAAATTGACATGTGCCTCTGCTTCATTTGTAGCTGTGTGGTTGGCAGCTGTTTTAAATATGGGATGCCTAGAAAAATAATCAGCTGGATTGTCTTTACCTGGTCGATACACAACTCTGTAGTTATAGCCTTGCAATTTGAGCATCCATCGCTCAATACGAACTGGTGGTTGAAAGGATGGATTATTAAACATGGGCTCAAGAGGCTTGTGATCAGTTATAACTGTGAATGGGCACCCATATATGTATAAATGAAAATGAGAGCATGCCCAGGCTACTGCAAGAGCTTCCCTCTCTGTCTGAGAATATCGTTGTTCTGTAGGAGAAAGAGCTTTGCTGGCATATGCAATAGTAGAAATGTGGCCATCTTGATCAACCTGTGTGAGAACAGCTCCTAGTCCAACAGGGCTGGCATCCACCACAAGTTCCGTCTTCTTGCTTGGATCAAAGTATGACATGACTACATCATTTGCAAGTGCATCCTTTAACTCAGTAAAAGCAATCTGGTGTTTTTCTGACCATTCCCATGTTTGATCTTTTTTAGTGAGATCCCGGAGAGGCTGTGAGATTGTGGTTAATCTTGGTATAAATCGGCCGCAATAGTTTGCAAGGCCTAGCAAACTGCGAACTTCAGTAGAATTAGTATGTATAGCCATTACTTTTTTTGGATCTGCTGAAATGCCATCTTTGGAGAAGACATATCCAAAGAATTCCAAAACAGGTTTTTTGAACTCACATTTACTTTGATTTAATGTCAGGTGTTCCTCATGCAGTCGTTTTAAAACTGCTTCAAGTCGAATATCATGTTCAGTTGATGTGGTACCAAAAACCAGGATATCATCACTTACATTAAGAACTCCGGGGAGTCCAGCTAGAACTTCATGGATAACATTCTGAAATATCTCTGCAGCTGAAGAAATGCCAAAACTGAGGCGCTTGTAGCGTCGAAGCGATATATCTGGACTCTGGATGGAGCTCCAACTGGTGGTAACCAGATGTAAGGTCAAGTTTGGAGAAGAACTTTGCCCCATTCAAATCTGCGATGATGTCATCCACAGTGGGAGTAATGTGTCTCTCTCACTTGATGGATTTTTCCTGGTTGCTTAGGCTTCTGGACAACTACGATTGGAGAAACCCAAGGAGTAGGACCTTCTACTCGCTCAATAATGTCAAGCTCTTCTAGATGTGTTAGTTCTTCTTCAACTAGTTTTCTGATGTGGAAAGGAATACGTCTATGTGGTAATGCCACTGGCTGAACATTTTCATCAATGTGAAGTCTTACTTGCTTTCTTTTTAGCTTTCCAATCCCTTGAAACATTTTTTCATAGGTTTGGAGGCTTTGAGTTATTCTGTCAAGACGTATTTCTTGTATTACTTGAATTAGTCCTAATGCACTAGCAGTCTTGTAACTAAGCAGTGTATCACTGCCATAGGCCACCACATACAGTGGGCTTGTAACAGTGATGCCCCTGAAAGCAAAAGTGGCTCGAAACATACCAGACACTGATAATGGTTTTGGGGTACCATAGGCATATATCTTTACTGCTGTGTTCTGAAGTGATGGCTTCTGAGGGAATGCATCATATACACACTGAGCCATCACATTCACAGATGCACCAGTGTCAATCAAAACTTCAGTCTTATGTCCTTGTATACAAATGTGGCAACGTGGTAGACAATTCTGTTTGGAAACACTTGTTTGTGTAGAGTACACTGTGTAAACATATGCATTGTCTTCCTCTGAAGGGTCAGCCTGAAGAGCATTTGCTTGGTCTTGGTTGTGAATGCTTGGTGTAAGCTGTGGTGATCTGCAGACTCTTGCATAGTGGTTTCTTTTTCCACAGTTGTGGCAAATTGTACCTCTGGCAGGGCAATTGCCTCTGTGAGGATAGGATCCTCCACAGTTGTAGCAGGTTGCCTGTGCTGTCTTCATGGACATTTGCTGGGCTTTAGGAGATTGATTGCCATTGCCACCTTGAGGATGTGTTCGCTGATTCCTGTTGAAATGCTTCTGGAGTGCATGTGCAGTTTCTATTTGTGCAGACTGACTCCCTTGTTCTATTAGCTGAGCATGTGTTTCTGACATTTCATTTGCTCGAGCAGTGTCCAGTATTTTGGTGAGAGTCATCTGGGGTTCTCGCAAAATTTGCCTTCGAAGTTTGGCTGAAGAGCATCCCTGTATTATTTGCGCCCTTATCTCGTGATCTGTGTTTGCAAATTCACAGGATCGTGCCAGATGACGTAAACGGGTATGATACTCATCAGTATTCTCTCCTTCCTTTTGGTGTGCCTGCCGAAAGGTGTACTGTTCAAAGTCTATATTTTTGTATGGTTTAAAATACTTGGTAAGAGCTAGCTTTGCCTTTTCATAATCATCACTATCTCCAGTCTCAGACAATGTTTTGAAAATTTGGTGTACTTCGCTGCCTGCAAAATGTAGTAACATTGCCCTTTTGGTGGTAGGGTCATCTTCTTTCATTGCAAGAAATAAATTTTCCAAACGTTCAAGCCAAAGTTCCCATCTAGGCCCTAATGTGCTGTGAGACTCATGTATAGGAAACTCAGGGAAAGAAGGGAACATTTTGAAATCAGGGTTAAAATTGTGAAAAACTGACAGAATTCTGAAGAACTAGGAGGATATCTGTTACTTCTGACTGAAGGTTTTGTTTTTTTTCTTTTAGACAAGAAACAAAATGGCTGCTGCCACTGTTCTTCATGCAAGGCTATGATTATGCAATTCATAAAATGGCTACTTTTCTTGAAAAGACTGAGCAGCCTATCCTTTTGAAAGCAGACAATGTCTTTTTGAGGGAACTGCTCATTTGTCTTAGACAGCTTGTGTTTTACTGGAAGGAAGATCGGAAGAAATACCTGGCTGTATGAAGAGCTCTTAGTTTCTGACCTTTTTTTTCTTTCTTTCTTTATATTGGTTTTCTTTTCCACTCTTGTCGCCAATGTTGAGTCAACAGACCTGGGACCCTTGGAAGTAGGAATCTGGTTCCACACAAAACTTAGGTGGTAGACATTTATTGTAGTGCTCCTTCTTTGCAGGCAGCTACAGGCAGACTGGCCTTTGCATTGCCAGCCTGCTACAAAACCTGGAATGGATTATCTGTTCTTAATTGCAGGTCATTCATAAATCCTGGCCTGGCTCAAAGAATGGGCCTATCACAAACACTACACCATATACTTCCTCCCTCCCTGAGGCAGCCGCCTTGCTCTGCCTAATAGGCAGCCTTGGTGCAGGATGGCAGCGGTGAAAGGGACAACGTGGGACAAAACACACACACAAAACCCTGCCGCAGAATATTAAAGGCACCTGCTGCATTCATTTTCCAAGCTTGCATTTTTAATGTGCAGGTTCTGCACACCTAAGAGACAATTTGAATTTAGAGAGGCCCAGTGTCTCAGGAAAAAGCTCAAGGCTTTTGAAATTAATAGCTCCCTGCTCTTTTGGCCTCCCGGGCTTAGTTAAAGAAAAAGCCATTACACACAGCAGAGGGAGAATTCCACCAAGAGTAGCTGTGACTTTCTTTATTGGCCCTTTGACCACTTAAGAGATCATCAAGTGGAGGCCAACATTTTTAACAAAAATTCTGCACTTTTATTTATTTATTTTTTTAAAATAACCTCCCTACTTTTTGTTTTAATGATCATGTTGAGAATTGTCATTGGTCTAGTTACTAAAACATTTTAGACAAATCAGGAGAGTCAGTACCAAACATAGCCTAGAGCCTGGGTTTATATTGACATTTTAAAAATATTGTTTAAGTAGCATCCACCCACACCACACAAGACTGGTCAGAAATTGCTTTGATGTGCATCCTGATAGGGACGACCAAGAAATCGGAAACAGATTCAGATGATTTTGTATGTCTATAAATTTGACCCACGGATTCCACAGCAGTCTGGCATCTTCCAAATTGTGTGGATTCTGCAGACCAGTCTTTTTTTTACTTTCCAGAATGGTACACAAATTTAGTTGTACAAAAGTACGAAAGTTAATTGAAAACACACCACTATTTTTATGCAATCCTAATCTAACTTCAGCCTTTGCTATGTAGTACTGTGTGGTTTCCACTGTGTACCAGCAAAAATTATGTAAACTGCATGCATTTTTGAGTACTTTACTGAAGGGAGGGGGAGGAATCCAATTCTTCAATGAGCGGACAAAAAACTAGGGATGTGCACTGGATCGGGTCCGATCCACGATCCGAATCCAATCCAGGGGTAATCGGATACAATTATCCGATTTCTAATCTCACCGATCTGATCCAGAAAGGTCCCAATCCAAATTGGATGGATCGGAGGATCGGCAGGCGCCTACTGGCGCCCGCTGCCACTTCCATTGGCGGGCGCCCGCTGATGGAAGCGGACAATGGGGGCAGGGGGCGGCGGACAGAAGTGGACATCCCCGGAAGGTAAGCAGGGGGGAGGGGGAGGGCAGCCCGCAGCCCACGGCCCGCTTACCTTCCATGGCCATCTGCTCCCATCCGCCGCTGGCCGCTACTACGAGCAGGCTTCGCGGCCTGCTTCTAGGTAGTGCGCCAGGTGATGACATCACCTGGCGCGCTACTCATGAGCAGGCCGCAAAGCCTGCTCGCAGTAGTGGCCAGCAGTGGACGGGAGCAGACAGCCATGGAAAGTAAGCAGGGGGCAGGGGGGAGGGGGGATGGGGGGCAGGGGGGGCAGGGGGGCAGGGGCCCAGGGGGGTGGGGGCCCCACAGCGCACTTACCTTCCATGGCCATCTGCTCCCGTCCGCCGCTGGCTGCTACTGCGAGCAGGCTT
The DNA here is from genome assembly GCA_029215795.1 of Anniella stebbinsi. Classification (NCBI taxonomy): domain Eukaryota; kingdom Metazoa; phylum Chordata; class Lepidosauria; order Squamata; family Anniellidae; genus Anniella; species Anniella stebbinsi. The sequence goes on from JARDYH010000003.1 coordinate 99,354,954, forward strand.
CGCAGCCTGCCCCTAGGTAGCGCGCCGATGATCACCTGGTGCGCTACCTAGGGGCAAGCCGCGAAGCCTGCTCACAGTAGCGGCCAGCGGTAGACGGGAGCAGATGGCCACAGAAGGTAAATAGGGGGAGGGGGAGGGGGCTTACCCCCTTGGGGCCGTCCGCTTCCATCCGCTGGTGCCTGCAGGCGCCAGCGGATGGAAGCAGACGGCCCCGGGGGGGGGGTAAGGAGCACAGGGGAGGGGGCTTACCTGCCAAGGCCGTCCACAGCGGACAGCCCCTGGGCGGAGGAGGGAGTTAGGCCCCCCTCACCCACCTGCCGCCATTTTTTCCTCATAGATTTGCATTGGGGGAAAGCTTTCTGTCCCCCAATGCAAGTCTATTGGGGAGGGGGGGGAAATGGCGGCCGATCCAAAAATCAGATGTCCAATTTTTGGATCGGGATCAGACCCGATCCAGTCTGGGGGGCTCCGATTTTGTCCGATCTGATTCGGGACAAAAGTGGAGGTCCCGATCCGGGTCCCGATCCGATCCGGGGGGTCCGTGCACACCCCTACAAAAAACTCCTGACAATCCATAAAACACACACTGAATGGATGATACCAAACCTGTATATACCTAATCCTGGAGAGAGCTTGCGACATATTGTAAATTGTTATACCATGGGATCTGAGAGTTGTTCCTCCTATTTCTTCTGTTACAATACAAGGATTTCTGGTGTGCATCTTTCTGATTGCAGGACTCTTGTTTCCCTCGTGGCACTCCAACTGATTAGTCAGGTTGCTTGTGCAATTAGGCTAGCTTTGAATGTAAATCTAGCCCCTTGCTACCATTATCACCATTTTACAGAGGGGGAACTGAGGCAGAGAGGTAGTGACTTGCCTCTGGCCACACAATGGGTTAGTATAACAATAGAGGTGATATTTCTAAAACCAGTGGACTATGCACACTGGCCTAGGGCTTCTGTAGCCCATAGGTTTTCTGTGAACCAATGCTCTGTAAGCAAGTCTTCCCCTGGCACTGCATACCCAGGTATTAATGTATGTTCCAGAGGTAGTAGTCACATAAAATACTGGAGGTTTTGGGGAGGAGCCTAAGGCTTGCTTTTGCATCAAACATACATGGCTTATAGATGGTAAACTCCTAGGGGCTGATGCCTGTTTTCCTGTTTGTTACTTTATAAAGTGACAGGTACATTCAGCATTCATGGTGCTTAATCCTCATCCTACTCTATGTGGACCATATGGTCAAGGATGCAGTGTAAACTAGCCCTTTGTCTGCAGTTCTATCCCTTGATCAGCACACATTACATCACACATTACAGTGAGGAAGCAATCATTTGCCTCCATCCTCAGAAACAAGAATTCTCCTCCTTCTGCTACAAAACATCAGAGATCCAAGCTACGGTATATACAAATATTGCATCGCTACAGCAACCACCTGCTATGCAGTGCTGGGTTCAGTAAATACACTTGTGTTTCTGTTAAGTAACCCAGTTAGCAATCTGCTTAAGGATGAATCTGAGTAACAATCTGCTTAGTTAACCGTATGTTTGCATATACATGCTGGAATTTCCATGTGTGGTGTTATGTTAGCATGAAATGTACAGTTTTGCTGTTAATATATTTATTAAAAAGAAACAGAAATAATGACTTATTTACTATTAATGACTTAATAGTATCAACTCTTCCAAGTGTTGCTCTTTTGTGGAAAACAAACTTATACCCAAGTTCAGTTATCAGTATTGTACTGTTTCTTTTTCCCTCTGAGTAAAATTCCTATTTTTAATACACAATAATTTCTGCCAAAAAGATAAATATACATTTGATTCAAGGCATATTAGGCTGCAATCCTTTATCCAGATACCTGAGAGTAAACCCCTTTGAACTCAGTGGGTCTTACTTCTCAGTAGACATGCCTAGAATTGCACTTAGTCATGTAGCTATTTTGTCACTCAATTGTTTTAAAGCAGGAGTGTGAAAACATTCCGACACCACCTCAAACCCTGTCTGGCAACCCCTAACCCCCCCTTCTTCTTTTGGGATGTAATGGCAGATCAAGGCCACAAAGACTCCATCGCCACTAGTACTGGAAACCGGAAAAAAACCAACTAATTCCTAAAAGCAAGTATAAACACTCTTCATAGCTTTTTAAAAGCCACAGAACCCCAAGGAAAAAAACTGAGGGAAAATGCTCTAGAAACAGGCTCTAGCATAGAAGCTTATTCCTAGATTATCCTTGGAGCATCTCATGGAGAAATGTTCAAAGGCATCTGCCAACTTCCAAAGGTGCTCTAGCAATGGGACTTCTCTGACAGTAACCATAGAGTCTGTTGCTAGAGTGTTTTTTCTTCTAACGCTACCTATCGTGGAGGGGAAACATACGCGATTTCCCGAGCCTTGGGGAAATTGCATGTTCATTCCCACCCACCCCACTGATGGGGGGCCTTAGAGTGGAGGGAGAAAATATGCAATTTCCCCCACTATGTTAATGGCAGTCACCATTAGCACAGTGAGGGGAAAAGACAAAGGCCGTGTGTCAGAGTGGACCCACACCCAACTGCTCTCAAAAGCTCAAGAGCAGTCCGGCACAGGCCTGTCCTAGTGCTGGGTGGATTTTCGACCCAATGCTAGATATACTAGAACCCTAGTCCCAGACAGCTAATTTTCTATGAAAATTTTGTTTGAAGACACATTTAATCTTATGATGCACCCCCCACCCCACCCCGCCATGGCTTCTAGTAATTTGAGTCTAGTAGTACAGCCAGGACACATATTTACCATCTCAGTAAAAAAAAAGAAAGGTCAAAACTAACCAGTGAAAAAATAAAGTCCAAATCAGGGTAGCTATATTTGCAAACTCACATATTTGCATATGCAAAGTGGAGGTTGGAGCCCACCTCTCATTTTCTGGTGCCAGCCATGTGTGTGCAGCTGGCCATTAATGCATGGCCCTTGTACTCAGTCTTTTGGGCAGGTTACTTGTCATTTGCAATGCCTCCCATGGCAACCATGTTGCAGTGATCCCCAAATAGTTTCTACAATTGCCAAATATGCTTATAGGTCACGGAACAGATGATTCATTGGAGAGACAACATTTTAATCAGTGGGGTTGAGAGTGAATAACACAACGTTGTTTAGTTAATATGTTCGTTGTGGTATGCAAGTGTAATAGGGAACCTAAAATAATACTCAAGATGGCCTTTACTTTTTATGGGTCATATCCAGCTGTGCCTCTGAGCTAGTGCTAATGACATTGGGCTAGCATAAACCAACGCTTGCATAACGTAACTAGCACCACCAAAGTGATAGTGTAGATGTGATGCCAGATTAGCACATTCATAAAGAAGGAATGCACAAATCAGGCTGGATAAAAAATCAATGATTTTTTTAAAAAATATATTAAAAAATGATTATTTTTATTTAAATCAGATTTTTTAAATTTAAATTGGATTTTTTTTCATAAAATGCTTTTTGAGGAAAAATCTATCTAAAAATAGTTTTCTATTTGAGATACATTATAGTCCAAAAGTTATTCATCATGAAATAAGGATTAGTTTTTAATTATGTAGCATGAGGCTATATATTCATGCAATGTTTAAATATTTTGGTAAATGAATTCCATTAACCCATTCACAATGCCATGCTCTTCCAGAGGTTTCTGAAAGTTTATCGGGCAATTTTTCTATCTAGAAGATATGATCACAGGTGCTTGGTTTTACAGTTCTCAAACCTGTGAATTTGTGTCTGCAGAGTTCACAATCCCATTGTTCCTTTGCAAATCTATGTACACAGAATCAACCACTTACCTCTTAAGTGCTAAATTTCAAAAACAATTCAATGAATAGATTGATGGGAGTGAAATAGATCTGCTCAAGAAGCTAAAAATGAAACCTGCCATCTGCTTGTAAATATTAAGATTGCACCAGCAAGAATGAGTCTTTGGTAACTCTGAATTGTGTAAAATATGTATTAAACTTATCATGAGGAAGAGTGCACCTTTGAGGGGAGGGGGAGAAGTCACATGATTAAACCCTGGCACAAATTCAATAAGATTAGTCAATATGGTACATATTTCTGTGGCCAAATAATGTGGACTTATATTCACTAGCACACATCCTGTTGAGCTGATCAAAATCAAGAGTGCTTCGCTTCCTCCCCCCCCTTTTTTTTTTTGCATAGGAGAGATAGCTGGTTATCACTCTGCAGCTTTGCCTTTCACAGAATATCCTCCACTTACTTCGCACCTGAAGCTCAGCTTTTAGCAATATTATCCAGACAGCCTGCCACAAAATAACTCAATTTAAAAATGGCATTATTGTATCTTGTGATTAGGGACCCTATTCGTTACTTCCTTGTCACTTAATATAAGGGCCATTTCATCAACATTTGAAAGTTAAAGTTTCAGGGGTGTTGATAGAGGATTATGATAATCTCTTGACTGAACTTTTTAAAAATCTAGGTCACTCTGTTTTCTTCGTAAGTCCAGCACTGCAATGCTGAGGCACACTTGCCAGAAGATCATTTGCTCCCTGGGATGTATAATTCTGACCCTAATCTACCCACCACCTCAAAAAAAAAAACCACAAAAGGTGAATGTACAATGAGCATTTTTAAGCCACAAGTTTTTTTCTCCCAAATTTGCTAGAGCACAGCAGCAAAGGTACTAAATATAAAGCCATTTTCAGGCCTTTTCACTTTCCACTTAATGGTAGAACCACACCTAAAAGTGAGATGCGAGCATTACGTTGCATAAATCATTTCTTCATCTAGCAGACAATGTGTGTATGTCACCCTCTGCCTTATAATATTCTGGGATCATCATGATGTTTCTCCCCTCCCACTCCTCTTGCATTTTATGAAGTGAATTGTTCCAAGCAATGTTGGCATGACATTGTGTTCAGGTACAGTTTGCAACAGGCTTGAAAAAATGTGATCCGTCAAGCCAAACACAGACCTCTGGGCATGTATGAGAGCCCATTAGGGTCTCAGTAAGGCATTTTGCTTGGGGTTGTAAAACCCAAAAATTATTATGCACCTGGCTAGCCATCATATATAGCGGGTCGGCTGCAACTAACTAGCCTTGATGTGTCACAAGTTGGGCAAGCTTTGTTTTTAATTTACGTAATCATGTTGACATAAAATCAGTTTAGGATGATGAAGTTGCTCTAGGTCAGCACTCCCTACCCTGATATCTTCAAAATGTGTTGAACTGCAACACCCATAATTCCCAGTCAACCAATGGCTAGGAATTATGGGAGTTACAGCCCAACACATCTGGAGGGCATCAGGTCGAATCAGATAATGGTCTTATTTTGATCTGGACCTCCCCATTTAAATTTTTTCCCCATAGAATGTGTCAAAATGCTAAACAACAGGATCATCAAAACATATGGTGTACATTTGTCTTTTCCTTCCTCGCCTTGGTTGAAAGACAGATCACGTGTACTTAACTTATGCCCAGAAGCTTTCCTGGGTCAAAGCTCCAGTTTGCATGGGGCAGAAGCAATTCCTCAATGAGACCCCTCAATGGTAATATAATGTGTGACACAGGTGCTCAGCACAGATGGCCATACAAGCAGAGGGATGACTTGCATAAGCTTTCTTCCTTTGTTCGAGAGAAGGGGGTTTCCATAATTCAGAACTCCATGTAGTCAGGGTGCTGGCATCATATATCCCATTATGTGATGGTAGCATTCTCCATTGAGCCCTGTCTACATGGTGGGATATGTGTGAGAGCATGTCTGCTCTTCCACCACAGGGTAATTAGTTGAATCATTCCTTAGCCTAATTCTTCAGACTTAAATAGAAGTAATGATTAAACTATTTACCCAAGCTGAATAAATAGCAGCAGTGCAATCCTAAAACAGTTTTGTCAGAAGTGAATCCCACTGAATTCAATGGGGTTTACAGACAAGAAAGTGTGTATAGGATCAAGCTATTAATTTCAGGATAAACCCAGGTAGTCTGAGCCTACCTATCACTGCCCCCTCCCACTGAGAAATGAAACAATATAACCAATATCAACATAAGACACCAACAGATATATTCTTTTCCTCCTTCTGTGCTTCCTATTTTTTTCTTGTGCTGTTCTTCCTCATTGCATCCAGCAGCTTCAGCTTCCAGCCCACTAGCTTGAACTTCTAGCCCATGACTGAGAAACAGCCTCAGAAGCTACAATCAAGGGTGCCAAAGCAACAGGGGAGAAGCTGATTCCCTGTTTCCCTTCATACTAGCATTTGAGGCTACTTTTCAACTGAACCCTCAAACAAACCATAAACGGAAAGCAGCACACAACTGCATATATGGTTTGGCCCTTAGAGAAAGTAAGCAACGTATCATTAAGTTCTTCCTCCCTTTGTGGTACGTATATCTGTATGTTGGGTAGGCTGACCATATGAAAAGGACAGGGCTCCTGTAATTTTAACAGTTGTAGAGAAAAGGGAATTTCAGCCAATGTCATTTGTATGCAATTAGTTCCTGGTGAAATTCCTTCTTCATCACACCAGTTAAAGTTGCAGGAGCCCTGCCTTCTTTTGTATATGGTCACTCTCGTATAGTGCCTGCAACTTTAACTGGTGTGATGAAGAGGGAATTTCACCAGGAACTAATTGCATACAAATGACACTGGCTGAAATTCCCTTTTCTCTACAACTGTTAAAAGTTACAGGAGCTTTGTCCTCCTTTTCATATGGTCAGCCTAGATAAAGCAGAGGGTTCCCATACAAGTGCCAAGCAATTTCCTAAACCTCTAAGGGAAACTGTTTCCTCTTACTGTCTTTCCACATACATTCCTCCAAGCATGTAAGTATACGAACAATATTCAGTTGTTCAGAATCCATGTAGACTAAATATATGGAGAAGGGGACAGCATGGCTTCCCTTACTCTGACTTCAATGTGTCGACCATTCCTGTGGGCATAGCATCATGTTCCTTGTCAGGTTACAAAGATTCTAAATAGAACTCCTGAATTTGAGTGTAGCGTCTCATGACAATCTCAGGGATTATGCAGGAACGAAGGGCTGTTGCAGTAATCCTGCAGTGATGTTGTTCCAACTGCAGCACTGTTGATCACTGTCAAGGTTCCATCTTTACCTGGACCCCTTGATCAGCTCCTTAAAGATATTTTGCCTCTTTAAGAGCCCTTTTTTTCATCAGATATCTTCACCTTTTACCTTCCCCTCTCAATAGAATGGGGTTTAGGCCTTAGGCATGATGTAAATGACACTCCAGACTACAAGGTTTTAACAACACCTATTTACTATGTTATATAAGGTAAAGCAACAACACATAAGGTATTGACACAAATAGAGCTGTTAAACTTATAAAGGCATGTACAATGAAAATAAAATATGTAAAACTGCAGAATCCTCTATCCTAACTACACTTTCACCTGTAGGAGTTTTCCAACATGTTTAAAAGATGCAGTAGTACGTCCGCTTCTTAAAAAAGCCCTCCCTGGACCCCCTGGACCTTAATAACTATAGGCTGGTATCAAATCTTCCGTTTTTGGGCAAGGTGATTGAGAGGGTGGTTGCCTTCCAACTCCAAGCAGTTTTGGATGATACAGATTTTCTAGACCCATTTCAAACTGGCTTCAGGGCAGGATACGGAGTTGAGACCGCTATGGTCGCCTTAGTGGATGATCTATGCCTGAGTATTGACAGGGGGAGTGCGTCCCTGTTGGTACTCCTGGACCTCTCAGCGGCTTTCGATACCATCGACCATGGTATCCTTCTGGAACGCCTGAGGGGATTGGGACTCGGGGGCACTGTGCTTCAGTGGTTCCGGTCCTATCTCTTGGGCAGGTTCCAGATGGTGATGCTTGGGGATAGCTGCTCTTGAAAGAAGGAGCTGCTATGTGGTGCCATCCTTTCCCCAATGCTGTTTAACATTTATATGAAACTGCTGGGAGAGATCATCCGGAGGCATGGGGCGGGGTGCTATCAATACACTGATGACACCCAAATATATTTCTCTATGCCTTCGACAACATCGTCAGCTAAGGAGAAGTGTGTCTCCTCTGAATGAATGCTTGGAAGCGGTAATGGGCAGGATGACGAAAACAAACTGAAGCTGATGGAGGTGCTTGCTGTCAAAGGCCACAACCTGGGTTTGGAGGTGTGTCAACCAGTTCTGGATAGGGTTACACTCCCCCTGAAAGACTGTGTTCACAGCTTGGGGATACTCCTGGATCCGTCACTCCAAACGACAGCTCAGATAGATGCAACGGCCAGGAGTGCCTACTATCAGCTTTGGCTGATATGCCAGCTGCACCCCTTCCTAGAGTTGGAAGACCTAAAGACAGTAGTGCACGCACTGGTAACTTCGAGGCTCGACTTCTGCAATGCGCTATACATAGGGCTACCTTTGTGCCAAGTCCGGAAATTTCGACTAGTTTAAAATAAGGCAGCCAGGTTGGTCACCGGTACACCTAGGAGTGACCACATTACACCAATTTTAAAATCACTTCATTGGCTGCCAATCAGATTCCGGGCAAAGTATGAAGTGTTGGTTATTACCTTTAAAGCCCTACATGGTTTGGGTCCAGTTTACCTGCGGGATTGCCTTCTCCCGTATAATCTGCCCTGCACATTCTGGTCCTCTGGGAAGAACTTACTCCAATCAGCCAGAACTAGGCTGATGAGTGTTACCCAGAGGACCTTCTCTTCTGCCGCTCCTAGACTGTGGGATAGCTGTGGAATGGAATGGTTCAACAAATTAGCAGACTTCTGGAATTTAAGAGAGCCGTGAAGACTAGGGATATGCATGGACGGAAAAATCAGATCAGAATCTGATTTTTAAAAAAATCAGATCGGAAAATATCAGAGGTCCACTGGATCGGATCCGATTCTGATATGAAAATTGGACGTCCGATTTTGTATCGGACACCATTTTGAATGCATTTCTCCATAGCCTAGTATTGTGTTTCAAAAAAGCCTATAACGTTTTCATTTTTAAAGATAGAAGGATGAAACTTAGGCACTTTGTAGATGGGTTTGGGATAGATATCTGTGAGAAATTTCAGAAAGATTGATGCAGGCATTTTGTGGCAATAAATTCTTTAATAACAAACCAGGAATGCCTATAACTTGTTCATTTTTAAAGTTCCACACATGAAACTTTGCCACATTGCAGGTGGTATGTTGGAACCCATGTGTGTGAAATTTCAGAAACGTAGGTGCTTGCCTTATTTATTTATTTATTTTATTCCATTTATATACCGCCCCATAGCCGAAGCTCTCTGGGCGGTTTACAAAAATTTAAAACATTGAACAATTAAAACACCAATATAAAAAATTTAAAAGCATAAAGCATAAAAACAAGTTAAAATTACAATATCCTTCTGGGTCAAAGCACAACAACAACACAAAAACACAAAAACCTTCATCATATGCTGTTAAATGCCTGGGAGAAGAGGAAAGTCTTGACCTGGCGCCGAAAAGATAGCAATGTTGGCGCTAGGCGAGCCTCGTCAGGGAGATCATTCCATAATTGGGGGGCCACTACTGAAAAGGCCCTTTCACTTGTTGCCACCCTCCATGCCTCCCTTGGAGGAGGACCTTCGATGTGGATCGTAGTGTACGGGTAGGTTCGTGTCGGGAGAGGCGTTCCATCAGGTATTGTGGTCCCAAGCCGTGTAAGGCTTTATAGGTTAAAACCAGCACCTTGAATTGGGCTCGGAAACGTATAGGCAGCCAGTGCAAGCGGGCCAGAGTAGGTCTTATATGATCGAACCTTCTGGTTCCTGTTTTCACTCTGGCCGCTGCATTTTGCACAAGCTGCAGCTTCTGAACCACCTTCAAAAGCAGCCCCACGTAGAGTGCACTGCAGTAATCCAATTTAGAGATTACCAGAGCATAGACAACTGAAGCCAGGTTATCCCTGTCCAGATAGGAGCGTAGCTGGGCCACCAACCGAAGTTGATAGAAGGCACTCCGTGCCACCAAGGCCACCTGAGCCTCAAGTGACAAAGATGGTTCTAGGAGAACCCGCTCCTTCAGGGGGAGTGCAACGCCATACAGAACAGGTTGAACACCCTCCATCTGATCAGCAGAACCACCCACTAACAGCATCTCAGTCTTGTCTGGATTGTCTGCTTTGTCTGGCAATTAATTTTAGAAAAATGGGTAGCAGTGGGGTAAATACAGTTATGCCTTCAACTTTTTTAATTTTAAAGATACAAACAGAAAACTTGGGCACATTACAGGTACCACTTTGGTTGATATGTGTGAGAAATTTCAGAAAGATAGGTCCAGGCATGTAGTGGCAAGGTATTTTTGAAACAATGAGGAAACAAATGCCTATAACTTTTTTATTTAAAAAGTTAGAAGTCTGAAAGTTGCTCACTGTGTAGACAGGTTAGGGGCAGTTTTCTGTGAGAAATTTCAGAAAGCTGGGTCCAGGCATTTGGTGGCTATGAATTTTTTATATTAAAAGTTACACAAAATTTTCACAGAGGCTTGAGGTATCAATTGCACCCCCTCCTCCCCCTCCCTCTTTTATCTGTCAAAACTCTGTGTTGTTGTAACTTTTAATCTAGACAAATTCATAGCCACCAAATGCCTGGACCTATCTTTCTGAAATTTCTCACAGATAACTACCCCTAACCCATCTACAAAGTGCCCAAGTTTCATCCTTCTATCTTTTAAAATGAACAAGTTATAGGTGTTTTTGTGACACAGTACTAGGCTATGAGGAAAAGCATTCAAAATGGTGTCTCATTTTCCGATTTTTCCGATCTGGATCGGTTCCCATCAGATCGGGTCAGATCAGATCGGATGGTTCATAGAATCGGAATCGGAATTGTTTCTTTATATCCGATTTTAGCCGGATTGGATCCGGATCATGGATCCAATCCAAGACTGCTCTCTTCCAGCAGACCTACCCAGTTGAATTTTAAGATGTTTTTAATAATGTATTTGTTTTTATTTGTTTTAATGTTTTATCTGTTTTATGATTCTTGTATTTATATTTATTGTTTTTCCCCGCCTCTATCTGGATGGAGAGGCGGGTTAGAAATAAAATAAATAAATAAACTAACAACTAAATAAATAAATAAATAAATAAACAAAATCCCTTCTAGCTTACTTTTCAGGCCTTGTCCTCCTTTCAGGGTCTCTCTCTGGTTCTCTCCAGCTCTCTCTAACTCTCTCTTCTCCAAAAACCACACCCACACCCTGCAGTTAACTCCACCCCTTTATATACTCTAATACAGAAACTGAAACTACTAATCTGGTAACCTAAAACTGGAGAAATGAAACTTAACTCCTCTAGGAGAAAATGAAACTTAGGAATGCCCCCCTCCCATCAGAGGCTTTCCAGGCCTTCAGACCGTCTAGGCTGACCATATGAAAAGGAGGACAGGGCTCATGTAACTTTAACAGTTGCAGAGAAAAGGGAATTTCAGCCAGCATCATTTGTATGCAAATAGTTCCTGGTGAAATTCCCTCTTCATCACAACAGTTAAAGTTGCAAGGGCCCTGACCTCTTTCATATATGGTCACTCTAGTATAGTGCCTGCAACTTTCACTGTTGTGATGAAGAGGGAATTTCACCAGGAACTAATTGCATACAAATTACACTGGCTGAAATTCCCTTTTCTCTACAACTGTTAAAGATACATGAGCCCTGTCCTCCTTTTCATATGGTCAGCCTATTCAGACCGAAACCAAAACCAAGCCTGCGTAGGCCTCAAACCTTCACAATCACACTAAGAATTTGCTGGGCACTTCCAGAATAAAATCTCTGGCATCCGTCAGGACTTAGACTCCAGTGTTATAGCAGATGAATCTAGTGAGGTATCCAGAGCACAGGCTTGTCCTGTTTTCTTGGATGAGTTTCAGTTGGTGCAGCTCGAGGATGTTGACAAGGTGCTTGGACAGGTTCGTGCAACCACTTCCATATTGGATCCTTGCCCCTCTTGGCTAATAAAAGCTAGCAGGGATGGAACAACTGGCTGGGCCAGGGAAGTGATTAATGCCTCTTTACAAGAGGGAGTGGTCCCAGGCCTCCTGAAAGAGGCGGCAGTGAGACCACTCCTAAATAAATCTTCCCTGGACCCTGAAAATCTTAATAACTACAGGCCAGTAGCAAATGTTCCATTCCTGGGCAAGGTCCTGGAGCGGGTGGTTGCGAGCCAGCTCCAAGCACTCTTGGATGAGACTGATTATCTGGATCCATTTCAGGCCTGGTTTTGGTACGGAAACAGCCTTGGTCGCCCTGTATGATGACCTATGTCGGGAGAAAGACAGGGGGAGTGTGACTCTGTTGATTCTCCTTGATCTCTCAGCGGCTTTCGATACCATCGACCATGGTATCCTTCTGGGACAACTGGCTGAGTTGGGAGTGGGAGGCACTGCATTGCAGTGGTTCCGCTCCTACTTGGTGGGTCAACTCCAGAAGGTGGTGCTTGGGGAACATTGCTCGGCCCCGTGGATTCTCCAGTATGGGGTTCCGCAGGGGTCAGTTTTGTCCCCCATGCTGTTCAATATCTACATGAAACCGTTGAGTGCAGTCATCCGGAGTTTTGGAGTGCGTTGTCATCAGTCCCATACAATCCGCCCCGCACGCTCAGGTCCTCTGGGAAGAATTTATTACAGTCAACAAGAACTAGACTGACAACCGTTACCCAGAGGACCTTCTCTTCTGCCGCTCCCAGATTGTGGAATGACCTGCCGGGAGAGATTCGCCAACTTACTAGTCTTCAGGAATTTAAAAGATCTATAAAGACTGATCTCTTCCGGCAGGCCTACCTAGATGAATTTTTTAAAGTGTTTTATTGGTGTTTTATTGGTGTTTTAATGATGTACTGGTTTTATCTGCTTTTAATCAGTTTTTGTATTTTGTGTTTGGTGTTGTTCCCCGCCTCGATCCGTTGGGAGAGGCGGGTGATAAATAAATATATTATTATTTATTATTAGTAGTACGCTGATGACACGTAGCTCTATTTCTCCTTTTCATCTTCATCAGGTGAGGCTGTGGATGTGCTGAATCAGTGCCTGGCTGCGACAATGGACTGGATGAGGGCTAATAAACTGAAACTCAATCCAGACAAGACTGAGACGCTGTTAGTGGGTGGTTCCGCTGACCGGATGGAGGGTGTTCAACTTGTTCTGGATGGGGTTGCACTCCCCTTGAAGGAGTGGGTTTGTAGCTTGGGGGTTCTCCTAGAACCATCTCTGTCACTTGAGGCGCAGGTGGCCTCAGTGGCACAGAGTGCCTTCTACCAACTTTGGTTGGTGGCCCAGCTACGTCCCTATCTGGACAGGGATAACCTGGCTTCAGTTGTCCATGCTCTGGTAACCTCCAAGTTAGATTACTGCAATGCACTCTACGTGGGGCTGCCTTTGAAGGTGATTCGGAAGCTGCAGCTTGTGCAAAATGCAGCGGCCAGATTGATAACTGGAACCAGTAGGTTCGAACATATAAGACCTACTCTGGCCCGCTTGCATTGGCTGCCTGTATGTTTCCGAGCCTGGTTCAAGGTGCTGGTTTTAACCTATAAAGCCTTACACGGCTTGGAACCACAATCCCTGATGGAACGCCTTACCCGACATGAACCTACCCAAACACTACGTTCAACATCTAAGGCCCTCCTCCGAGTACCTCCTCCGAGGGAAGGTCGGAGGTCGGCGACAAGAGAGAGGGCCTTCTCTGTGGTGGCTCCCCAATTGTGGAACGATCTCCCCGACGAGGCCCGCCTGGCGCCAACATTGTTATCTTTTCGGCGCCAGGTCAAGACTTTCCTCTTCTCTCAGGCATTTGGCAATATCTGAGGAGCCTGGGTTTGTTTTGTTTTTGAAGTTTTTTTGAAGTGTGAAGTGGTTTTTAAATGTACAGATTGTGTGTATGTTGTATGTTTTTGCTGTTTTAATTTTTGTATATTGTTTTTAATTGTTTTTAATCCTATGTAAACCGCCCAGAGAGCTTCGGCTATGGGGCGGTATACAAATGTAATAAATAAATAAATAAATAAACTGTTGTGATGAAGAGGGAATTTCACCAGGAACTAATTGCATACAAATTACACTGGCTGAAATTCCCTTTTCTCTACAACTGTTAAAGATACATGAGCCCTGTCCTCCTTTTCATATGGTCAGCCTATTCAGACCGAAACCAAAACCAAGCCGGCGTAGGCCTCAAACCTTCACAATCACACTAAGAAGGTATCACAGAGTAGATATGCTGCTTGGCAGTTGCACTTATTCTGCAGTTAAACTTGGGCTTGTCTTCTGGGGCGTTGCGGCTTTCCCATTTGAATGAGGTGAATGCTGTTGGTGGTAAACAATTAGGGCTTTCCTCAAAAGTGAGTGTGGGACTCCTTCTCACACATGTTCACAACAATCAGGAAACAGGGCTGGGAGAGCTTTCAAAATGAAAACACAGGCAGCTCTGTGCATACATTTTCCCAAGAACCTATAGCTCCTACGACGCTTGAGCGCACCAAGCAAGGGGGAGGGCATTTAACACCAGGGAACAGGCACAGCATGATTTACCACAACTTTGGCTTCAAGTGGTCATCAGAGTGAGTTCAGGCACGGTTCATCATTATTATTTCATCAATTAAATGCATGATGCTCAGCTGGCGTCAGTGAAGTGGGCCATCACAGATGCATCCAAATCCAGGTCAAAGAAGGTCTTTGTTCTTCCACACACACAAATACAATGAAACCCCCCACTGTGGAATGTGATGCTTTCAAATAAAGGCAAACAGAAACAGGGAAGGGAAGGGAGTAAAAAGAAATCTAAGATACAGAAGAAGTTGACTAGGAAGGAGACATGGAAAATTCCATCAGCTTCCTGAATCGAAAAACAGTTCCATTATGAAAAGAGTGAGCTTTGGTCAAACTTCAGCAAAATATCCCCAAATATTTGGAGGACAAAAATAATCTGAGATATTTTAGTCATAGTTTCTCTTCAGTCTCCTAAAACATTTCCATGTGTGAGGAGGACAAACATATGTACAGCAGCTAATAGGCCACTGAAGTGTTTTTAAAGCAGTTGCCCCTAATATCTAGTTGTCAATGAGGCTGCAAAGCTGTTTCTGAGTGTACTAGCTGTCAACAGGGGCTCACATGAGTGGTTTTTTCTCCCTCAAAGAAATCGATAAAATTCCTCCAAATGGGAACCTAAAAATGAGAGAAAAGGCTTGGTTAGAAGCCTTCTCCCCCAGCATGCCTGTTTTGAATGTTCTTGGAATTTTTTTTTTATTGTTTACATGGCCCTACCTGAATTGGTATGGCCCAAACACAGGTTTACCAATTCAATTAGTACTAAGCCTCATGTTCCCTTCTGTTCAAGCATAAACTGCCTTGAGTCAGCAATCAGGTCTCATTAATTTCGAAGGTTCTGAAAGGGAGACAACTGACTAATCTTTACAGAGAGAGAGAGAGAGAGAGCAAAGTTGTTTCAGTGAGAAACAAAGCTTTTGCAGATGTGGTGGCTAAGGTTCCAGAAAGTTTGGCAGGATTTAGCTTTCTGTGATTATTACAAGGAACAGAAAAACCCATCAATTTCAGTTTATCTCATTTACTCATTTTTCCAATGTTAAGTTTGTTTTGTCCCATTTCCACATCAGTTTCTTATTTTGTTTTAAGTCTACACGAGAATGTGTGCATACTGTCTGAACATTTCTCCTGATATACACATTTTTGTAAATTTCCTTAATGCATGTTTGTACCTTATTTTCACGAAGACATGCATTCTTGTGCACATGTTTCCCTATTATACACATTTTTATACACATTTTTTGATTGGAGAACTGCAGTGTAAAATTTGGAGAAGTGTGAAGCTTGAAGTATAACTGTTTTGCAAATCATGTATTGATTAGGTAAGTGCAAATTTCTTCCACAACCTTTCTTAATACCTCAAAGAGGTATTAATGTCCTTCTTTGTGTGTTGGGTCATGATAGCTTGAAACAACCCATGGTTATCCTGGCCTCTGAGCTGACAGTCCAGAGGCAGTCTAGACATGAGTGTTGAAGTGCCCCATGACCACTGCCTAAGGTTATCCAACACTACGCTCGAGACCACCTTAGCCATCTCAGGCAAGAAGGCTGATGGGCAACAGGGTTGGTGGCACATCAGATGCAAACCCAATCCATCTTTATAGCCCAACATCCACTGCAGGCACTCTAAGCCTACCCAACATGGAGAATTCTCCTGGTGAGGAAAATGGAAATCCTATTAACCACAAGTACACACACATACACATTGACCTTCTTTGGGCTCATGATGCACCAATCACCCAGGTGGACAAAGCTGGGTCAGATCCAGCCATCCCAGTTTGCCCATGCAAGTGTAGGTAATGCATGCCAGGTCACATATTACCTCATCCATAATCAGATTGTGGATGAATGAGGTCTTATTGTGAACTAACTTGGCATTAAACAGCAACACTATATTGTACCAGTACTGTGATCAATCAATCTATCAATCTATCTATCATCTATCTATCTATCTGCATGTTCTGTCACCATCTAGCATTATCAACAAAAAGAACCCCAATTTTTGCTATATACATAGGCTTGACCTCAATGATATACCTGAGTGAACCCCCTTTTCTCTCTAATAAATGAATGATTGCCACTCAGGCTTCTACGGATCACTAACAGAATTCTTACCACTCTCACTAATGTCCAGATCCCGTTCTTTTGGTATATTAAAATGGATATATCAAAATCACCAAGAGCTTTAAAGTTATGTTGATTTAGGACTGCACAGCACATGAGACCACAAGATTCTTTCCAAGGTGGTCTTTCAAATAACGTATAGAGAATATACAGTAGTTTTATAGCCAGGAAATAAACTTTGGCCATAGCTTCTATCTTCCTCTAGGGATGGAGTAATTTGCAATTTTGGTTTCTCATTTTTCCAATTCCAAATTTGTTTTTTTCCCAGATGTTGAGATTTGTTTTTGAAGTTTGCATGAAAATGTATATGCATGTTTCTGCACATTTCTCCTAATACATGTATTTTTGTATATAATTTTGCTTAATATGCACAGTTTTTGCAACAGGTTTTCCTAATATAATGTACATTAAATGTTATTTTCACCAATACACACATTTCTGTGTGCACGTCCCCCTAATATATGCATTTTTGTACACATTTCCAGATTGGGTAATTTCATTGGAAAGACTCAGAGAAGTGCGAATTTTGAAGGACAACTGGGTTTCAGATTGTGCATTGGTTCGAAAGTGCAAAATCAGGTAAGTTTGCATTGACATCCAAACCAAACAAATTTATCCCCCATCCCTGGCTAAGCAAAAGGAGATGAATTGCCTCCAGTCTCTTTGCTTTCTGGAGGAGATGTGGCTGAGGTCTTTCTAAGATAGGCAGGCAGGCAGGGAGACATATTGGAAAAAGCATTTTTTTAAAAAATGGAATTGAATCAAAACTACTCATACTTTGTTGCAAACATTATAGATACTGCCAAAAATGCCTCCCCTTTGTGGTGGACTTATGGCACTCCTTGCAAAAAAAATTCATTTATTCTTGTATTTATTCATATATGCATAGGGTGACCAGACATCCGGTTCCCCCTGGACAAGTCCGGAAATTGGGGGGCAAACCGACGTCAGGGGGGATTTCCCATTAATCTTCATTATGTCCGGAAGTTTGCCTGCACAGGATAGGCTGATATCGGGCCTCTGCTGCCTCTTCCGCGATGGATCTGGGCTCCTCAGAGCTTTTTGCTATTGCGACAACTCACGAGGAGCCCGGATCCAGCGCGGAAGAGATGGCAGAGGCCCAAACACAGAAGAGCTCAAATTGGCCTCTCTCACCCAGCACTTACCTGGCCTCCTCGTGGGTCATCAAAGTCATGACCTCCAAAAAAAGGCCCAGATTTCCAAGAGGAAGGGGTGCGAAGCACTCTTTCGTCCCCCCCACCCCTTCCTCTGAGCAATCCTCTGAGCAATCTGGCAAAATAAAGGCCAGATTGCTCAGAGGAAGGGGGGGTGAAAGAGCGCTTCTCACCCCTCCCTCTTGGAAATCCAAGCCTTTAGCTTGGAGGTCACAGTGATGACGTGCAAAATAAAGGCCCAGATTTCCGAGAGGGAGGGGTGAAGAGCGCTCTTTCGCCTCCCCACCCCTTTCTCTCAGCAAAGGCCCGGATTGCCGAGAGGAAGGGGTGGGGGGATAAAAGAGCGCTCCTCACCCCTCCCTCTCAGAAATCCGGGCCTTT
This sequence comes from Anniella stebbinsi, assembly GCA_029215795.1. NCBI lineage: Eukaryota > Metazoa > Chordata > Lepidosauria > Squamata > Anniellidae > Anniella > Anniella stebbinsi. The sequence continues at coordinate 99,373,141 of JARDYH010000003.1, forward strand.
AGTTTGGAGGTCGCAGTGATGATGTGAAAAATAAAGGCCCAGATTTCCAAGAGAGAGGGGTGAGGAGCGCTCTTTCATCCCCCCCCCCTTCCTCTTGGCAATCCGAGCCTTTATTTTGGCCTGGCCTGGTCCTGGAGTTGCGGCAGCCTGGCCTGGCCCTGGAGTCCCCTGCCTGGCCTTGGAGCTGTGGCCACACCAGCAGCAGCAATGGCTCAGCTTCAGAGAGGGTAAGTCATTTTTCTTCTTCTTTTCTTTACCTAGCCTTTGCATGGGGGTAAAAATGTAAGCCTCCAACTCCATGGGTGTAAGTTCTATTGACTTTAATAGGACTTACTTCTGAGTAGACATATAGGGCTTCACTGTAATTGTTCTAGGCAAAACTAATTGGCTGTGTTTATATTTGTGCTGTCCTGGTGGCTCAGATAAACATGTATTCACTTTTTTTAAAAAATGCCTGGTAATAAATTAAAACCTTTTTTTAGTTGAATAAATTATTCTGCCCTTTTGCTGGTTATATATATTTATATATTATCAAAACCTCACTCTAAGCGATTTTTTGAGATATTGAAGGAAGCATGAGAAAATGTTAAAAAGCAGCCATCTATTGCACAGAAAGGCCATCTTTTAACGTTTCTTGTTCATTACAGACACTGATTAAAATTAGTTACCATGATTAATCAACTATATTAGTTGATTCATTTACTGATTAAGACTGTAATCCAGTGCATGCTCAGTAACCATAAGTAGATCAGCTACGAGTCCAACTGGTCTTGTATTTTTGTCTGAATGTGTTTCTTAATTGTAACCTCTAGGGGAGTCTTGAAAAGTGATGTTGTTGTTGTTTTAAAATGAGGGAAATGCTGTAAGGTGTAGCCTGAAGATGCTATATGGCTGCTAACTGTTGCCATATAGTTTGCATTTTTTAATTTACTTCAAGATTACTAGATGCCAATATAAAGTCAATGTTTTGTATAAAACTAGGGCGCTAAGTTTTTTTTAAAAAAAGAGCGATGCTGTTCACTTTGCTGTCTTTGTGTGTCCTTTAAATTATTTAGGCTGTGATCCTGGAAGTAAACTCAGTACAGTAAACTCAACTGAGTTTACTTTTGAGTAGGATTATGCTACGCTGTCTAGTCATAACTACAAAGTTAACCTGAATTAATCTGAACTTCACATTGACTATCCATTTAATATTGCTAGTATATTAAATGTCTGAGTTGTGGATTGTGGTGTAGTGCTCTCAGCCCAGCCTACCTCACAGGGTTGTTGTTTTGAGGATAACATGGAGAGGAGGATTAGGATTATGTACACTGCCTTGAGTTCCTTGCAGGAAAAATGGCAGGATATAAATGGAATAAATAAAAAATATAAACTCTGTAATCTTGTAACTTGTAGTCAGATGTGTCAATAGTGTTATAGTAACACGGTTTGGTAGAAACTCACCACTGAGGCCATACTGTGGGTGCTTATCACCAGTTCTTCCAATAGTGTACATATAAAAATCTGCAAAAGGCTATGCCTGGAGCAAGACCTTGAACAGAAATTGACTTGTGAAAATCTAGTTTATATTATATCTCAAGAGTTTCAATGTTCTAAAGAGAGCCACTCTTTCTTGCTGAATATTAAATCACACTGAATAGGTCACAGAAAAGATTGCTACAATGACCCAATCATTCCCTTACCTGCGAATAAGTCCCATTAAACTCAGTGAGGCTTGCTTCTGGTTAGGGCACAATCCTATGCATGCTGGCTGTGGAATGTTGGGAGTTGTAGGACTTTTTTCTTGCTAGAGGATTGCACTTTTTGCCTCCCTTTCTAATCCCATTTTCTGTTTAGTCTAGCATTGGTGTACCCCCTCCTAACCACAGTGTACTTTAGCTTTTTTTTCTAATCCAGGATCTGTTTTCTTTAGAAAAATGGAAAATAATAGACTTTCTTTTCTATTGATCTTGTATGACAGCAAAAAGAACTACCATAAATAAATTTGTACAGCAACCAAAATACATTTTAGTTTCAGATACATCGAATGTCTCACTTGTTTTTTATTTCAGTGATTTCAACATAAACATATTTTGTAGAACAGGTTTGTCTTAATTGTGAGGTGTAGAATTAGACATGTGACTAAGGCCACACCCCCTTGGGGGCAGTCATGTCAAGATGGGTCTGCCTTGGGGGTTGAGTATGTTGGGGTGGGCACGCCTCCTTGAGGGCCGGCCAGGTTGTCCTACCTTTTGGTTTCCAAAATATGGTCAGCCTATATATGCACAGTTGTTATTTGGTCTCCCTCTTAATTGCCCATAGTGACATGATCACACATCTCACTTGATTGGCTACATAGTGCAGAGCAGCAGGAATTGTAGTTCAACGCATCTGACATATTTGCAAAAGTTAAGTGGGGGGGGGGATCACCCCACAGAAACTGCTGGTTTCTATCCCAGAATTGAAACTGAAGAATATCTAGCATAGCTCTAATTTCATTTCATTTTATTGTAGAAACTCCCATAGATTAAGTATATAAGTTCTTTGTCTAATGAGCAAATGAATAGTATGACTTATATCTAATGTTTTATTTACCCTTGGGTAAAAGTCCTTAGCTTTCATTAAAATGTTTTTCACAGCACATTTTATAAATGTTATCAAATTTGAAAAATCTGCCTAGAGCCACCTCCTGTCCTCTGTATGTGCGACACCTCCAAATGCATAGCTGCTTAACTGATGAGAGTTACCTTGTGCTGAAACAAAAAAGCAGCAAAAATATAGAATAGCAAAGCAGATAAAGGCATGATTCAGATACTTTAAAAGGCACCCCCTGCCTTTTCAAGTTTATTAAAATGAACTAATTTTGAATTCTCAGTTTGCCAACAACAGCCTTGATCCATCAAATTACTGAATCCTACAAAAGAAGTAATAATCAAATCACTGACAATGTTATGGCTGACTACCAGGGCCCATAATTATTGATGCATCTGTTATAAAAAGAAGTGAAAATACTCTGACACTCCGGTCTGAAGACAGTACTGATCAATGAATGTGCAAAAGTTCTTTTTATGAAGGACATTCCCATGATGTTTATTCAACAAACCACAAACAGTTGCTCCCTGTTCCCGTACAGGAGGAGAAAATGGGCCCCGTGTCTTTCTCTGACCAATTTTATATGATGGCGGAGCTGCTCCTTGGGGGCCTGGTACAATGACCCTAAAGTGATAATATGAATTGTATTTCAAAGCCGGCTGCACTTGGAAAGTGGGGGCGGGTTGAGGCTGCTGCCTTTGCTTTTCAGTTGGCGTGGCTGCCCTTTCGTGATTCAAATAAGGACCGAAGGACAAAGTACACCGTGCACTTGTATTGCCAGTGAGCCAGATCGTAGTGTTCCCTTTTCAGGAGGTGCTGTGATGACCCTTGCGAAAAGAGCTGTCTGGCAGCAGCACCATTACCAGAACATAGGAAGTTGCACTGTTTCAAATAAGATGCAGCTTTTAAAAAAAGCAGGGCGCAGACTAAAACCAATTCACAAGCTTAAGGGAATCTATGTTTCAGATCATCTCACAGTGACCATATTTAAGAGTTACAGCAGTTATTTTCTCACCATTTGTTACAATCATAGAATCAAACAATAGTAGAGTTGGAAGGGGCCTATAAGGCCATCGAGTCCAACCCCTGCTCAATGTAGGAATCTACCTTAAAGCATCCCTGACAGATGGTTGTTCAGCTGCCTCTTGAATGCCTCTAATGTGAGAGAGCCCACCACCTCCCTAGGTCATTGGTTCCATTGCTAGACTGCTCTAACAGTCAGGGAATTTTTCCTGATGTCCAGCCAGAATCTGGCTTCCTGTCACTTGAGCCCATTATTCCGTGTCCTGTATTCTGGGTTCATCGAGAAGAGATCCTGGCCCTCCTCTGTGTGACAACCTTTCAAGTATTTGAAGAGTGCTATTATGATGCGTATTAAACTGGTATCAAGTAACTCAGCTGTACCTCTTCCTTGGCTGCTACAAAACCAGATTTCTTGCTTCAAAACCAAATCTAACACTTTTGCTAGCACTGTGGTGTAATCTGGGATGGGTTGATGGGGGAGGAAGTTAGATCTGAAATCTTGCTGAAAGCAGCAGCTCTGAAGGGTGATTCTGACATCCGTAACCAACCCTTATTTAAACATCATGTTGTTATTCAACTGATATTGGATGATATTAAAGTTCTCCTATCTGTGATGTCTCCTTCACATATGTGGTCTTCACTTGATGAAGCACCCATTGTGGGATGAACAGGGCCATATGAACCAGAAACTCAATTTAAACAATTTAGTCACATGGATTTCAATGGAATGTACATATTTGTACTCTGAGATTTGAAATTCTGAAAACGATAGTCTTAGATTTGCAACTACAGGCTGGAAAAATAAATAGGACTATGCTATCTGAATTTAAAATCACATGTTATCTGTGTGGTAGGGAAGCATAGCACAGCATATCCAATTAACAGAGCTTTCCCCATAGAGAAAGTCTGCTCTCTACATCTGCAATCATATGCACATTTTCCTCAGAGTAAGCTTCATTAAAAAAAACCAGTGGGATTTACTTCTGCATATATTTGCATAGGTTTGGGCTGCATGTTAATGTCTCCCAAAGTTTTTACTAGAGTTTGCCAGACCTCCTCCTGCACAGACGTGAATTGTTTACACCACAGCCTCTTTACCCCACCATGAAGGCCAATTCTTATGTTGCCACCATGTGTATGCATATAATCCATTGCTCACTTTGGTAACATTTCAAATAAGATGAAATGGGTGAGGTCAGAAATGTGGGTACTTTCCGCAGCTCCTATGATGTGGCAATGCTGGAAAGGGAAATAACCATGTTATTGTCCCTGTCTACATGATGTGTTCCCTTCAACCATTAGCAAAGGATGTTGTGGAAGTCATGCCACAGCATATTCATTATTGCCATGAGAGTGGGGCCATCTTGACGATGGTGCATTTGCACCACAAGCTGTCAAACCCCCGTGTTTGCGCTCCTTCGCATTGTCCCCACTGAGCTGCAGCTGTCTGCAGAGAGTAAGGTAAGGGCAGAGGGGGCAGGGAGGGACACGCCAAGGTCAGCAGCACCCATCTGGTGATGCAGCAGGGTGGGTCCTCACTTCCAGGTCCCCCTCCACCTTTACCTTGCTCTCTGTGGATGGCTGCAGCTCTCCCCGGAAGGATGCAGCTCTCTGGAAGACGCAGGGATGCAAGGAGGCACCCCAGCAGCCATTCAACTCACTGGCCCACCCCCTCCTCCCTGTCCAGCCAATTGGGGGTTGCCATCAGCTGGGGCATGCCTCCACTGCAGCTTCAGAGCAAGACAACAGATAGCAGATGCTGTCTTCGCCTCTCTCCAAGTGAAAGGAGTCAGGGTAAGTGACCGACTTTTTCAAAGCAGAGCTTCCAGGGAATGCCCTAGGGTGGCTCCACAATGGCTGCTGCATCATGTAAATGACCTGCCGCCAGTACAGATCCACCCCGGGGCTTTCCCCTTGTCAAGATGTGCCCCGAGTTAATGTATGAATTCAGCTGTTCACTTGTTGTAAAATAGGTGCTTCCATCTAGCATAGGTTACGATATGTTTTCCTCTCTCCACATCCAAATGTCAAAAAGGTTTCCTCAATGTGTCAAGTTTAATGAGAAGGCTACACAATAAGAGTAATAAAGTTAGTCCACAAAACGTATTAGCTTCAATGTTTTGTAGCAAGACAGACATGACTCTGGCTTCCAAAATGTTAACAAAACAGCAAAACAGGCAAAGAGGAAGAAAGAGAAATAGGAGTCCAACAGTGCACATCGTAATGACACCGGAGTTACTGCTTCTTTAACAAGCTCCTACTACAGTGCTATTATCATTCAGAGCGCCTTATCACTCCATGCACAAATATTATGACTAGCTGAACATCTACAGTAATCACTACTGTAACTGCATACATATATTTGTATTTAATATTGCAGGCTGTTGCTGTCACCAAGCTATAAAAACCAAACTGGCATTAACATCCATGCTGAAGATTTGCATAATGCTGACAAGGAGGAAGCCTGGCACGTTGCTTTAGCCTGCAAAATGCAAGCCGCTTCTTCTTGCAGCACATAACAAATGTTTGACCAAGCTCAGAAGCATCTCTTCAGAGACCAACTTGTCTACATATTGTGGAAGTGGTTGCCCTGAAACAAAATGCCTTGCAACGCAGAGGGTGTGTGTTCAAATGAGTTCCACCACACTTTAGAACAGCTGTCCCTAACCTGGTACTCTCCAGATGTTTTGGACAACAACTCCCAGCATTCCTGACTGTGCTGGCAAGACACCAGATTGGAGAAGGCTGCTTTGGCATGTCTGTTCAGAGGGTGATGAACCCCACACACACTGAGCAATTATGCTCACCAGCCATATCCCTGCTAGCCCTGCCCTCCAACATTAGTGGGAAAGGAGGCCTACATACACGCAAATGAAAGCTTGTAGGGCTTACTGAGGTACTTACCTGATCAGCCCTTTTGGCATCATTCCTAGTACCATTTTGCACTTTCTGCAAAGGAGGTGGTAGGTTGAGGTGAAAGAATTCTGGCCTGTACCATTTCAGAGTGCAACCCTAATGGCAACACTGGGGAGAAAGGAGCAGAAAGCATAGCCAGAGAGAGCACTGAGTGGAGGCAGAGAAGATTAAAAGCCAATGGACCCTTCCAACGCTGGTGATGAAAAATTAAAGTCAACATTATCTTTCCAGGCCAGGGAACTTCAGTATCTGTCCCAACACATCAGATACTTGCAGCCACTTCTTATATTAAAGAGTTGTACCTCTCTTCAATGGTACATGAAAACATATAATATGTAAGGCTGTTATCTGATTAAAGCAATTCAAGACTCAGATCGTATGAGTGTTAGGGCATCATCCTACTGGCATGGGTGGCATCTAGACCTCGGGTAAGGTAGCCACCACTGATTTTTCCAAAGGCGGCAGAGAAGGGGGGGGAATCCATTCTTGGATCTCTTCCTCTAGAGACAGATTTGTCTTTGGCCACAGAGGAGACGTTCCCCATCATCCTACGGTGCCCCAGACAATAAAGCAATTAAATCTGGCATATTAGGAACAATAGCAGCCATTCTTCCAAAAAGCATATTTTATTCTTTGATAAATTTTGTTTTTTAAAAAAATTGGGTTGGTGGCTAGGCCAATCCTTTGATGCATGATAGTTTATCCTGTTTTTTAAAGCCATCAGATTGAGAATTATTTTGACATTGTTTTTTGGTTTCTGGTAATTGAAAGTTGTGTTGTATTGTTTATCATTTCCTGATTACAAGCTACTTGGAGATAGCTTTTTGGGTCAAAAAGGCAACATAAATATCTCAACAACACCAACAACACTCATCTCTGTTGCAGTATTTATCATCTTAGAAGAACATGCATTGACTTAGAACATCACCTTAGAACAGGCATTTTCCATTCTCTCAAATACAAGAAGAAATGTCCAGTTTTAAGATGACACTTGCCACCTGCAGTTTTTATAATCACATGTTTTAGGCACCTTATGTTTTTGGGGTTCAAAACTGCAGGCCAATTTATTAGAGGCACCTGCTAACATGATCAAACGTTTTAATCAGTTAATGTACCTGATCAATCCATTGTACATTTCAACCCTCATAATGTGGCACCTTTGGCTCTCTGTCAGTCATGAAAGCTATTTTCAGATCCTTAGTAAACCTGTCATAAACTAGGGATGGATGAATCTGTCATTTTCAGATTCCCTCAACATCTCATTTTCTCCCCAACTTTAAGTTCATTTCACACCAGTTTGCAATTCTTATTTTTTAAATCAGCATTAAAATGTGAATGCATTTTCAAATGCACTTCTAATATACACTGTTTTGTGCACAATTGTGTCTAATGGATACATGTTTTTCAAGCTCTTTAATATAATGTATTTGTGTATATTATTTTCACTGATATACACATTTCTGTGTGCCGTTTCCCCTAATATATGCATTTTTGTATGCATTTTTTTAATTAGAGAGCTGCATCAAAAACATTTGGGAAAGTGTGAACATCAAAGTATAATTGCATTTTGATTCATGTACTGATTTAAATTAAGTAAGTTTGCATGAAAATGCATTAAAATGTAAACCAAACAAATTTCTTCCCTGCTTTTCCATGAGCTTTGGGCCTACTTGACCTGTTCTCTGTTTAATTATGACTAAAAGAGGCAGATGTTTTTTTCCCCTCCAAATCTGAACTTTAAGATCTTTAGAGGAGGCCACATAATATCTTGAAATCAGTCCTTCTCAAAAATGGTGCCCACCTCTGGAACACGTCCTGGGTAGTTCAGGAGGCAGAAAACCTGGTATCTGCAAACTCAGGGTGATAGTATATTGGGGTTAACAGCGAGAGTCCTGGTGACAATGACCCCCTCCTTATTTTCCAAACTTTCCAAGTAGTCAATGTGAATGGATTCTGCATCTGCTCATCCTGTCTATACCTACATTTCCAGAGTAACTTTGAGCAGCCAGAAGTTCCCTCGCTCCCAAAACCTTCTATTTTCACCCACTGTTTTGGCCTTTCTTTGTATTGCAACTGACCATGGTCTTGTTTACATGGCTAATGAACCAGAGATATAAATAATGACACATTTTTAGATTAGTTTCTCATTGCTAAACCAGAAGTTGAAATAGGCTAAGATGTGCTAGTGACTGCAACAAGAGTTTTAGTCCCTTTTGTTCCATGGCTGATGTTTGCAGGGTAATAGTATTTTATACTATTTGTGAATGCTAGTTTGTTGTACTAGATTTTCTGCACTTCTCAACTGCTTCATTTGTTCAGTGGTAGCAATATGCTGAATCTGTGAGTATGGATATGAGAAAGGTGATGGGGAAAGAGTGTTAAATGTTAGGAAAGGTAAGACTATGGTCATCCAGTGAAGGATTTGCAGTCAGAAAAGATATTTGAGGGAAGGGGAGACTGTACCACACAGCGTATAGCAAAAGCTTCAAAGTACAGCAAAAGCTACAAAAATAGGAGTGAGTTAAGTTAATTTCAGATACAGTTAATGTCTCACTTGTCCTTTATTTCAGTGATTTTAACATTAAGATGTTACGTAGAACAGTTTGTCTTAATTGTGTGCTGTGAAATCAGACATGTGACCAAGGGGGCTGGGTATGCCCCCTTAGAGCGGCCATTTTGTCCTCCTTTTTGGCTTCTAAAATATGGTCACCCTAAATTGTAGAGAAAAGGGAATTTCAGCCAGTGTCATTTGTATGCAATTAATTCCTTGTGAAATTCCCTCTTCATCACAGCAGTTAAAGTTGCAGGGGCCCTGCCTTCTTTTGTATCTGGTCACTCTAGTATAGTGTCTGCAACTTTAACATTTGTGATGAAGAGGGAATATCATCAGGAACTAATTGCATACAAATGACACTGGCTGAAATTCCCTTTTCTCTACAACTGTTAAAGTTACATGAGCCTTGTCCTCCTTTTCATATGGTCAGCCTACCAAAAGGTGCCAGAGTGGTCACTGTCCCTAGTCTCCTAATTCTAAAAATGAATAAAACATCTCTTATCACTATATATATTGCAGCTAGATAGCTTCTAACACAATAGATCTGCACTTCTTTGTTCTCCAACTTGCCCTAGAAACTTAAACGACTTACCCCACAACTAATACTATCCCTTTAACCCCCTCTTGCTCTCAATTCCCCACACCCAAAAGCTTTCCCTTCCCCACAATACACATGTACCTTATAACATAATGAAAGTTGCAGAGCAAGAAAAATCCCTTCACTTTCTAGGATTTCAGACAGGGGTCCTTCCCAGACAACATGGCCGCCCCAGGGGGGTGTCCCTACCAACACGTCCGTTCTACATAACACCTTCATATTAAACCTGTTCTACAATACCACAAGGCACATATATCCCTGCCCTGCATGCGGCCTGGCCCTCTGGAGCTTGTAGTAGTGTAAGCTGGGGGGGGGACCTCCTCATTGGAGTGCTCCCTCAAAATTGTAGGCCCGGAGCCAACTGCCCTCTCTTTGCACGGCCCTGTTCCAAATAGTTAGTGTTCCAACCATGTGGTTATTGTGCATTAGTAATTTGGATACTTTGTGACAACTAAGCAAAATATGTATGTCCAAACTATACCTTTTGAAGAAAGCTCCAAACGTGCCTGGCTTGTATAATACAGGCATTCAACATATTTCTCCCCAGACAGTTCAAACAGCAGACAGGTCTATATTAATACATATCTATTCGGCTTATTCTAAATGGCTTATAATAAGATTATTGTTCACAAGCCAAATTTAGGACAGACAAAATCATTTTATTCTTGAAGAACAGCATAAATTCCAAATATTTTCCCTTCTCAAACCCTAATGGGTTTATAGTTTGGAGTGCAAACAAGAAGGGATTCACCCTTTCAATATGTGAGACTATGAATGTGACATGAGATAGTATCCAGGGTTTAATATATCGGGACGAGACAAAGCCATCAAAAGACTTACTCTACAGCCAGCCCAGTTATTTCTAAAGTAATGAATAGGTTGTTTTTTTAATTGTTAATATTGTGGTCTGCAATATGAGGTGTGACTTTTGATAGGACAGTTTATCACTAACACCAGCATTTCATGTGCTATTAACCAACAGCACTCCCAGTGTTCTGAGACCTATGTCTGACAAATCACTGGAGCTGTGTTATCCAGGTGATTTTGGACAGGGCAGTAAATGACCATTGCTGCTGAGCAGTGACCAAGTGAGAAGGAGCCCCCTTCTCATTGGCAGTGTTGCTGAAAGGTAGCTTGGACAGCACCATGTGGACATGACACTCATGAATGGCCAGAAATGCATTGCCAGAATGAATGAACAACCCAGAAATGTTACAGGCCATGTCATGCACTTCTGACCATTTTCCAGCAGCACATTTGCTGCACTCCCAAAATGGCTGCTGATAAGAACACGGGATTTATTGCCTTTCACTTAGGATGCCTCTACAAGAGCTATTTAAAGCTCTTTCAAGGCACATTAAATTTTTTACCTCTACAAGAGAGGAGCGCAAATCGGGGGTTGAGGCACGTTTTCTCTCTGATTATGCGCATTATCGAATGTGTGTTAAATAGCGAGTTTTTTTCCTCCATGGCCGTTAAAGCGCATTTTGACCATGTAAACAAGCGATTCTTCGCATTTCAGCCACTTTAAAGTGAGTTTCATTCTGCCGGTTATGTGCTTCACCGCATGTTGTTTATAGGATTTCGGCATAAATGCAATTGCGAGAAGATGCGCATAATCGGAGAACCAGGCACCAAACTGAATTCTTCTAGAGGGAACCTTGACTTCACTAGCCCACTGGTTTTGCTTCTATAGTTTCTTTGGAGAGACGTTAGTTTTGCCTTTAAAAACGTATTCAAGTGCTCTTGCTGGTGGAAAGGTGGGGTGGGGGAAGGAGGTGATTTTCATTGATGCCCCTTCCTCCAGTGCCCCCTCCTCCAGTGCCCCCTCCTCCACTGTTCCAGAGGTTCTCCCAACCCAGAGCAGATCTTCAGGAGGTATCGGCGGCGGGCAGGAATCATTTCCTTCCCCATTCCACCAGCAAAAATGCTCTGTTGGATCAGAAGCCTTCCACTAACAGAAATAAATACTGGCCCTTGCCCAGGGTGCAACAGCTGAAAACATTTTCAGCAATGAGTCATGTGGCAGGGGGTGGGTTGTCTTTGGTGCAAGAATAGGATCCCTCTTCTCAGTGGTGGTTTCAGCTGTCCATCTCTCTCTTCCTCCAATCTGATTCGTAGCAAACTTTGCTGGCTCCTAAGCTTTGCACAAACATTTGTGCTACTGGAGTGACTGCAACAACTGCACAAGAATATTTCTTCACCTGTGAAATGCTGGGGAGTACAACACTTAGAATGTTTGCATCTTGAGAAGCCATAAAATTAAATGAGACCTTTTCTTTCCCATTTTCATCTGCTTTTTTGTGTGTGTGTCCTAAAATGGCCTTGGCTTAATATTGAGCCCTGATCATGTTTTTTGCACTGTTAGGCTTGGAGTTGCTAGTATATTCTGATGGGTCATTTTGCCAATGTGGGTAATTATTTTCTACTACCCCTCACTCTAAGGTCTTACTTTAGCTAATCCTACCCCCTGGATGTATTCCTACTACTGACTCAAGATATACCTAAAGTGTTTTATTTGGGGTCAAGTACTGAATAGACATGGGAAATTGATTCCCCTTTCACTCCAGGGATCTAAAGCCCCCACCCCAACTCAAGCAACTGACTGAAGTTAATAAAAAAAGGCTCCAGCTGACTTTCAATTCTGCAGTCTTCATATCAGAACAAGGGTTGTCAGGTTTATCAGCAGCAGCAGAATCATCCAGATGAGCAGAAGGATTTGGAGGACGATCCCTCAGAGTTCCTAGGGTGACTATATGGAAAGGAGGACAGGGCTCCTGTATTTTTAACAGCTGCATAGAAAAGGGAATTTCAGCAGATGTCATTTGTATGTATGCAGCACCTGGTGAAATTCCCTTTTCATCACAACAGTTAAAGCTGTAGGTGCCCTGCCCTCTTTTGTATCTGGTCATCCTAGGCAGGGCTCCTGCAGCTTTAACTGCTGTGATGAAGAGGGAATTTCACCAGATGCTGCATATATACAAATGATACCTGCTGAAATTCCCTTTTCTATGCAACTTTTAAAGATACAGAAGCCCTGTCCTCCTTTTCATATGGTCACCCTATCAAGACTCACAGAAAGGAACAATAGTTGCGCATTTGCAGGTCCATACTGATTGTGCTTTCAGATCCACACTTGCCACCCAAGAAGAGATATCTTCTAATGACAAATTAGAATTGTATATCTGAATGTACCTATTAAGTCACTTCTTTCCCCCAGGGGCTAACCATATATTACATGCAAATACATGCAATGAACCTCTGGTGGCCATTTTTTAAAAAGGAACGACAGATTCAGGCAGGGGCAGTTTTGAGCAGAGAAGTGGCACAGGGACTGGGTGCTTAATTCCCTTCCCGTCTGTCATTTTCCATTAGCTTTTGACACGGTTGGAACCCCTGTGAGAGAAAATTGCTGAGAGGAATTACAGCAGAAAAATAGTAGATGGGGAAAAGGTTAAGCATTCCTTCCCCCTGCCATTTCTGTCCTCAAAATGTCCTACTGATGAAACCACTTTATTACCTTCAAGTTATCCCCAGAATTGCAGTACCTGAGTAAGCAAATAACAATGGAAGAAGCTCTTGCTACATAGGAATCTAAGATACATTACAAAGGTAAAGCATCCTGTTATTTGAATACCATGCTTCAGAAAAACATCTGTCAAATGATATTGTGGTCTGAAGTAATCAGTGCAACTAATTATCACTAATTGTAATACAGTTTCTGTCTTGCTGCTAATACATTTAGACTTGCTAATCAGATCAAACCATCTCACCTTGCCATTCTGCTTTCAAATAAACTTTTCAGCAAAGCTTAAAACACACACACACACCTCATTTTTTATCATTGAAGTCTGGAAGAGGTCAGAGTCTCCTTTTATTTCGCAGAGTAAAAGAAGTTGCACAAAGTGACATTGGAGGTCTTCTTTAGTTCCCGAATGTTTTAATGTAAGGAACAAAGCAAACACAGAAAGGAACAAAAGTTGCGCATTTTCGGGTCCATAGTGATTGAGCCTTCAGATCCACACATGCCAGCCAAGAAGAGATGTCTTCCAATCACAAATTAGAATTGTGTGTCTGAATATACAAACTAGTACTAAACATTTCTTTAGTCCCAATATTATGAATAGCGTGAAGGAATTTTTCTCCATCTCTTATAAAATGGGAGCTAGGAATACCCAACGAAACAGATTGGGAGGTAGGCTTAGGGTAGAAAAAGGAAGTATTTCTGTACACAATGCATGATTAACATATGGAATTTGTTGCCACCATATGTGGTGATGCCTGCTAACTGGATGGACTACCTATTTTGGACACAATACTAATTCGTAAGTTATTATGAGGTAAACCAATATGACGTTTCAACTAGGGTGACCATATGGAAAGGAGGTCAGGGCTCCTGTATCTTTAACAGTTGTGATAAAGAAGGAATTTCAGCAGATGTCATTTGTATGCATGCAGCAACTACCCGGCCAATATGAAAATTCCAAAACCATTATGATTTAAGGGTATACATCATCCTCCCAGTTTCATAAATGTACGTGTCTATTTTCAGATTTTTCTAGCAAATGGTATCTTTCTTTAGCTGATGCAGTGTAGCATGGTAGCTAAGCATATGAGGCAGATAGGACCCTGTTCTAATGTTGACTTAACTGTCTCCCCACAACACACAACTGTCTCCCCACAACACACAAAACTCTCTCTCTCCCCACCCCTATAATGTGGGGATAATAATGGTGACTTACTGCAAAAATTATTGAGACAATATAGATAAAGTGCTTTGACTAAATAATTTAGGACCCTACAAAAGTGCTAATTATGTGTACTAAATCTCAGATTTCTAGTTTATGGAGAAGGACCCTAACAATTTTGAGACCCTTGTGAGTAAAGCAGGGAGGCCCAAGACACACACATGCTTTGAACCTCTCTATATCAATATCTAATCTTCTCCCCAATATGCAAGTTTTGTATGTGCAACGGAATACTGTTTATGGGGAAGAATTCAAGCATGCAATTTCTCTACAGTGGTTTAAGGCAGAAGAACCCAGGACAATTTTACCGACTCATCTTCCTTTCATGAACAGTAAGCCACAGGTACCTCACCCCACCCCCTCACCAAACCTGTCAGACACTCAATGTTATGTTGTATGTGAATTTTCTCACTGGATACCTGTCAAGAGAAAGATCTAACACCTAGAACTATCATGTGGAATTATCTCTCAGTGCAAGTCTATGGGACATTGTAATTTAATGTGTTGATGGATTATTCTGATCCCTACATACATGACCGTATTTATTTGTGGAGAAGAGGCAAAGGATTATGTTTTCAGCTTCAATGTTTCATAACATTTCTTAGGCAATAATCCACGTTACTATTGAACTTTCTGTTACCATTACAGATTGTAAATGCCTTTTACTCCAATGGAGTGTTACAGGAACATGAAGTGTGAAAGGATGCACCCAAATGGAAACACCTTATGTAAAACATTAAAGGGGCCAGTGGGGAGCATCGCGCATGTCAGTGAAGCAGAAGTCATGCTGCACATATTTTTCATCTGTAGCAATTTACAGACACACAGCATTGCTTCACACATCACAATGTGCATTGTCACACAACTGTGGAGCTGTAGAGAACTTCCCGGCGTTTCATGGATGCTTGTTTATTTACTTACATAATTATTTATACCCCCATTTTGTCGCCTTTATAGCCCAAGCTGTGCACATTAAAAACACATATTAAAATGTCAGAAAACAACACCACAACACAAGAATAATATAAATCAGCAGTGTGTCTATCAAACATCAATAAATGCATGAGAGAAAAGAACTGATTGGAGCTTGCTGTGGAAGGGACTGCCTGAAGTTCTCTAAAACAGGAGTTCCAGAGGATGGGTGCCACCACAGAAAAGGTTCTGTCTTTCACTAACTGAGGCATATGACCCACTTTTGTAATGTGTTTCTGTTGCATGACAAACAGCTGCACACTGAGCCATGTGAATAAGAACAATACAATTTATAAGCATTTCGATATTTCTAAAACAATGTTTCAAATACATCTGAGAAAGTATCTTTGCCATAAATAGAAAGACAACCTGCTAACTGAATTACAGCAGTCATTTCTGTAAATTTTGTAAAACCAATTGATTACCCATGAACACAGTTTGAGGAGGGAAATAAAATCAAATGAAAGGTTTAACTAAACTTTCACTGGGTTACTTTTAACTGTAAGTGTCTCGTAATCCCTTCATGATTTGTTTACAGGCTGTATATTACTTAACTGAACTGAATTGTTTATTATGGTCACAGATCAATACAGAATTTTGTACAAAGAAAGATACAAATGGAGTAATTAAATAAAACCAGTAAAAATTTAAAATGGGGCCAACATAATTTCCCCCCTTGTTTGTATTGAAATAGGAAGGAACCTAGCAACCTTCTCAGCGACACAGGATGAATCATCCTTCAGACAGACTATCACCAGCTCTTCAGAAGGTCATCCCAGGAGAGTTCTTAATAAGGGGGAAATCAGCTTCTCTCTGCAATCTTTATACAACTTACAGTACAGGAGTACATGCTCAACAGACTCTCTAGCACCCATTCCACATGGACACAGATGTTGGTTAATCGGGATCTTATTGAGTCGTTCATTTAAAAGTGCAGAGGGCAACACATTGAAACAAGCGAGTATTTGGAAACAGTCAAACAGGCCTTGTCAGCTGAACTCTCAAATACTGGAGATCTAAATCAATTAATCACTGCATAACATAGAGTTGTGGCTTCTTTAAGCCTAACTGCCCATAACTTCAGAGGGAAAAACCCAGCCTAAAAAGCCTCTTCTCTATTTTCCTCATCCATTGACTAACAAAGGAATCAGAGAGCAGTAAGTGAATATAACAAGCTGGAGCTACAGAATAATGCACATGTAGCCACCATTTTAAGGCATTTATCCAAGCCTGGCATTCAACTGATCGAATACCCACTTCCAAATAAATGGCTGCATTCCCAACCCCAAAGGGTAGACCCAAAATCTCCCTAAGGAAGATAGGTTCAACTCTTCCCACCTGAGCTCTGAACCCAGAAATCCAGATCGGAATAAGTTGGGCCAAGAATTTAGCCTTAAAAAGTTGAATAGCAGAAGGTATGAAGCAGCCACTTTGCATAAAAAAAGAAGAAAATCTTGAAATGGCCCGTTGGCTAAAGTTTGCTGACTTAATTCCCTGCTTCCGTTGTTCAAACCAAGAGCCAGTGTTCTGCATTTGTATGCCTTCATATATATTGTTACCATTTAGGGTCAATTTATATTGCTTTTGGACTTCAATAAACACCAGACTCTTAGTTTGCTGTAATTAATAATTAGATTGTTCTTGGAGCAAAAAGTCCCAAAAGCAGATAAGAAACAATTTAAGCCTGTTGTAGACAGTGAGAGCAATACAGCGTTGTCAGCATATAACAATAAAGGAATTCTTACAGTAGAGAGTTTAGAGGCATGAAACTCAACATCATAGAGATGAGGAGCCAGATCATTTAAGAATATCATTATACATGGATATGCACCTGTGTTTATAAAGGTGCAAAAAGACTTTTAAATATTATTTTGTTAAATTTAACAGCTAGAGACTTCATTTCTGAGCATTAACTAAATATTGACTTTTAACTGTAGGTGTCTCTTAATCCATTCATGATTTGTTTACAGACCATATGTTACTAACATATCATTGTACTTTGACCTGCACCAGTGTTTATAAAGGTGTATAGAGACTTATTTGTGTCCATATTTCATTTTGTTCCAGTTTGCAATTAATTAAGTTGGTTTAATTATACTTGACATTTTTTATATTAAAAATAAAACTTTATAATATATTGTTAAAGGAGATAGCCTAATTCTGGGGAGGGAAATCTTTATGGACATAAATAAACTCCGGACTCTGAATTATAGTGGAAAATGTTGTTATTCGTGGAATCTGCATGTCAAGAGCTGCATGAAAATCAGTCAATGGGAAGGCAATAAAAAATGGATGGCCAACTAACTCCTGACTTTGAATTATATAACATTAGGGAGGGGGTCTTAATACAAATGTTTAATAATAACAAAATTGAGTGACCTAGGTTGTCGCTCTTGTTTTCTTTTCCCTTTATAATCGCACACCATTTCAATGCCCAGTTTATATTTGTATACTGGCTAGCCTTTGTATGTGTGTGTGTATGTGTGTGTGCATATGCTTTACTTAATAAAGTATCTGATGTCAAATACAGGCAAAAGATATTCATTATCTTTAGCTCCTAATAGCCAGATTATGAGTTGTTGTGCTTAAGCAGGTATACACAACCTGTGGCCCTTGGCCACTCCCCTGTGCGGCCCCTGAAGCTGACAGGATCCCACCCATTTTACTCCACCTTGATGGGAGAGGTAATGCTCTTCCCTCTAGCTTCTGAGATCACTATATTCCTGCTGCTAGAATTGAAAGTGATTGCTGAGGGATGGAAGAGGCTTTTACCTCCAGCCATCCCTAGATCTCAACAGACAGGGAAGGGGAGACATGGGGGGAAGAGTATGTGTGTGTGTGTGTGCATGTATGCTTACACACATGTTTATTGTACTGGGGCCACATCTTAGTGGTAGCGCATGTACTTGGCAGGCAGAAGCTCCCAGGTTCAGCCATCACCATCTGCAGTTAAAAAGATCTTAGATAGCAGGCACAAGAGAAAACTACTTGACACCCTTAGGAGCCATCACTAGCCAGTATAGACAATATAAGGAAAGCTCTACTGGATCAGACCAAAGCACTGGTTATGATATGGTATGAGACATTATCGATGGGGGTCATAGTGAGATTGGGGGGGGGGGCTTGTGTAACAAAATGAGTTAGAGAAGGAAAAGGACAGCAAAAGAGTGAGATGGAATAGTGGGTGGAGTCAGAGTGAGTGACAGGTAGGGAAAGTTAGGGCGGTTGGAGGAGAGAGTAAGAAGGAGCAGGTAAAAAAAAAAGATGGTGATCAAGGTAGCTGGTGGAAGAGGTAGCCAGATAAACTGAATCAGTACATTAGGTAGAAACATGTTCTGTTCTTCATTGTATGATTGCATGTTTCTAGTTGTTGCCTCTGTAAATAAATGCAGTTGTTTCAAATATTGGTCTGGTCTGGTCTGGGTAGATTCCAACTGAACTCACCCCATGTTTTGTCTCTACATGCACAGTCAAACTTATTTAAGCAGAGTCTAGAGCTCTCTATAGGTGGTAGAAGCAGTTTATATTGGGTAAGGTTATGGGGAGTCTGTCCAATGGACAGCTGGACTTCTAGGCAGGCGACCAATTACTCTGGCTCAACCAATGACATCTAGGAGTCAGGACCTTGTGTGAGACCATAATGATTTCACAAATTGGTAGTGCTTTTTTCATATTCATCACAAGTTAAACTAGCCTATTACATTCATTGTCATGCATTATTGGGAAGCCAAATAATACGTCATGTTAGTTGACGGACCTGTCAAGGTGGTAGAGGTGGACAACTTCATGTGTACAGGTGTAGGTGATATCATGTGGTAATGTGTTCTGCTATACTTATTATGATGTATCCTCTGAAGCATCAAGTTCTAGTCTAATTAGAAAGCAGAAGCTGGTGTTCACAAACCTGGCTATATGACCAAGTATGGAACTTCCAATATTTTTAAGCTACTCCCATTTTAATTTTAATGGAATCTAATGAAGTGCTGTCATTTGTCTAATAATGGCCTGCCATTTTGAAATGCTGTGGGTTGTTGTTTTTGTCATACCAAAGTCCAAAGCCTGCTAATCAAAAGGGTTATTCATCTAACGTTATCATGGAGGGCAAGAATTTCACTTGAAGATTCTCAAGCAAAGATAAGAGCAGCTTATTGTTCTGAGTTAAATGGTAATTGTTTTTACACTCGCCCTTGCATTCATTTTCCAGAGCAGAAATTCACTAAGATAGATCTATGTTTACAATCTATAGAAGACAATAAAATATACTAGATTTGCATCACAGCCAAGTTCCCCCTGTTTTGGTAAATTTATCCCATGTGCCCCTCTGATAGATAGATAGATAGATAGATAGATAGATAGATAGATAGATAGATGATAGATAGATAGATATTCTTCTGCAGCACTACAGAATTTAACTTTAAATTTATTATTTTAATTTAAATTTAATCTCACTGAGGGAACTTGCCTTATTCCACTGAAGTACAGGGTCTTCATGTGAATTCAGAGGATGAAAAATCATATGCAACTGCTCTTTTTCTGGGGTCTTGGATAAAAGGTTGGGCCAAACAATATTCTCATCTCATCGTAATTCCTGTGCAGCACAGCAGTACATTTCATCCTTTTCAAACTTGAGACCTAAGTTCAATTCTAAACTGCAACTTAGGGCAATTCTACACAGCATGACTGCTACAGGAAAAAAATAGTAGTACATTGGTGTTTACTACAACAAACTGAGAAAATTTGAACACGCATCTTTAAAAATGCTGAATGAACTAAACACCCATATGTGTTTGTATTTGCATGTCTGACATCAACAACGTATGGGAGTGCTATGGAAAACATCACTGGAATGTTGGGGTTTCCCACAGCACTTGTGGGCCATAGAGCTGCCCTTCATTATTCTTACTTTTTTTGCTATTTATCTCTGTCTTCCTTCTTCTCTCTGTTGTTGACAAGAAGCACAGCTGATCCCTGTTAACAGAAGATCCTGCCCTCATCTCCATCTTGTGGGCTTCCCAGAGGCATCTGGTTGGCCACGTTGAGAAACAGGATCCTGGACTAGATAGGCCTTTGGTGAGATCTAGCATGGCTCTTCTTCTGTTCTTAAGAAAAGGGAATTCCAGCAAATGCAGCTTGTCATACAGGGTGAGGGAAGTTGCACATGCTGAAATTCTCTCTTCTGTATAACATTTAAAAGCAAACGAGCTTTGTTTTTTTTCTTTCTGAAAATCCCTCCTGCCTTACCCCCCCTCTTTTTTAATCCTGTCCCCACAATATACCCCCATAAAGATTTTGAGATCCAGAGATTTTCTCTGCTGATATGTGATCCTATAATTTGATACCAAATACAAGATAGTAACTTCTGTGGTTGACGAAAACTAGTGAACTAAAGAAAATTGTCCACCATTTTGAAAATAGTGCCTAAAAACGTTTTGCACAAGAATCAGAATGCCTACCCAAATTATTATGTTAATCCAATACTTCAAGTTCACATATCAACGGAGAAAATCTCTGGACCTCAAAAATTTTACATGGGTATATTGTGGGGACTGGATTATTTCTTACTCCCTCACCTTCCCTATCTCTTTCCTTCTTTTTCTTTTAAACAGTAAACAAACATATAGCAGTACCAAATGATGCAACTTGCCTGAGATTGAGGCATGCCCCACATGTGAGTCTTTGTCACCCAGTAGTTGGCCCAGTCGTACAATGGGCAGAGATTTGTAGACCTGGGTTCACAGCAAACCATGAAGACCAATGGCTAGCCTTGGACATGTCACAAACTCACTGGATTGTTGGGAGAATAGCATGGCAAGCTATATATGCTGACTCATGCTCAGACATTATGGTAATACAAGGCTCAAGTACTTCATCCAAGTTAGACTAGTATCCAAGATTTGGCTGGTTATTTGAAGTCAGAGTTCACCCTCTCTCACCATTGCACCTCCTTTTCTCTCTGCACATGCTCTCCCTGTCTCTGGCCTTCTCCTCTTTCCCTCAATTCTTCTGGATGACTTCCATTTCTAACCTTCCTTTCTTAGGTCCATTCTGTTCCCGTGGCCTCTACAGCCTTGTCTGGATAATGTCTTCGACTTTCCTAGGCTTCTCCCTTGTTCCACGCCCTCCTTTTTGAATTCTTTATGCCTGTGCTGCCTTTCTGGTCCTTTCTATACCTATGAGTGTAGAGGGAGGGGGGGACAATCCCGGACATACCTGCTTCCGGGATCGTTGATCCAAATCCACATTGGCAGCACGAAGTTCCAGGAGGGAAGAGGGACGTTGCTACCACCATTTTTTTTAAAAAAAAACAGGCCTGAAGAGCACACTTGCACTCCGCCGCAAAATGTAAGTAAAAAAAAAATCCCGGCCGATATCGGTTCCCTCACTTTCCCCTGCCATCCTAGGGATGGCAAACTTGCTCTCCCCACCTCTCTCCTGATTGGCACAGAGCCATGCAGCACGGCTCCATGCCCATTTCTGGTGAGTAAGCGGACACCAGGCAGGATGGGCGCCCACATTTCCCGGGACCGCGGGAAGAATCGGGTTTTCCCAAGGATCTCTTATCTTGAGGAAAACCCATCCCCGTCCCCACGTACAGGGAGTCCCTTTGTGTTATTTGCATGCACAGGGAAGACCCAAGGACGACTGCGGAATAAATGGCAGGTGTAGAAACCGCCTCTGTTGGATCAGAGCAGACCTTAGGGCAGTTCAACCAATCACTGCTAAAGGTTTCCATCAGACTATCAGCAACAGTCAACAAATGGTTTCAATGTGGGATGGCTCCTACACAGACCAGTGCAAGCCATGTCCTTCCTTTGGATCCTGAAACCAGAAATATTGCAGAAAACTGGAATAGATGGGCTCTGTAGAGCTGATTTTGACAAGGCCAGAGGCAGGTACATGGTCTGCACCCTCTCTCTCTCTCTCTCTCTCTCTTCGCCACCCCCTATTCTCACTCCCTCTTCATTCTGGCCAAGCAGGATACCAGGGAAGGACAGATTGCTCTTGCCAGAGGTCTGAACTGATCACTTGGCTTTTGAAATTAGGCACAGGGATACGATTCTTATGGGATTTAATTTATAAGTAACACAAAGGCAATTATTAATGGAGGCTGGATTAGCTCTAGACGGGGCTATTGAGATAGCTACACCTCAAGAAGCATCCAAAGAGTATTTGAAGTACTTACTAGGCCCATGTGCACATTATGAAGTGCAACAGGCTATAAGCAACAGACAATACAGCTGCTGCTGCTGCCACAAAATCCTGTAACACATCACACTACAGATATTTTCCCTTATAGCCTTATTGAAGGCCCAAACTATAATCCATTTTTGAAAACACAAACTTGCCTTCATCTCTAGGATAAGAACATAAGAAGAGCCATGCTGGATCAGACTGCAGGTCCATCTAGTCCAGCACTCTGTTCACACAGTAGCCAACCAGCTGTCGACCAGGACCAACAAAGCAGGACACAGTGCAACAGCACCCT
Organism: Anniella stebbinsi; assembly: GCA_029215795.1. Classification (NCBI taxonomy): domain Eukaryota; kingdom Metazoa; phylum Chordata; class Lepidosauria; order Squamata; family Anniellidae; genus Anniella; species Anniella stebbinsi. The sequence goes on from JARDYH010000003.1 coordinate 99,396,009, forward strand.
CCCACCCATGTTCCCCAGCAACTAGTGCACACAGGCTTACTGCCTCAGATACTGGAGGTAGCATATAACCATCAGGGCTAGTAGCCATTGATAGCCTTCTCCTCCAGGAGTTTATCCAACCCTCTTTTAAAGCCATTCAAATTGGCGGCCATCACTACATCTTATGGTAGTGAATTCCATAATTTAACTATGCGCTGTGTGAAGAAGTGCTTCCTTTTATCTGTCCTGAATCTCCCACCACTCAGTTTCACTGGATGACCCTGCGTTCAAGGATTATGAGAGAAAGAGAAAAACATATGCCTATCTACTTTCTCCACACCATGCATAATTTTGTATACCTCTATTATGTCTAAGTTGGTGACTGCCTGACCTCCAGAGGCAGGGAATTCCATAGGAGGGGGGCTACCATGCTGAAGGCGCTTCTCCTGATGGACTCCAATTGGAGGATGGCTCTATGTGGAACCACCAGGAGCATGCCCTCGGATGACCTCAGTGACCAAGCAGGTTGATAGGGGAGAAAGTGCTTTCTCAGGTATCCTGGTCCCAAGTTTTTTAGGGCTTTGTATACTAGTACAAGAACCTTAAATTTGGCCTGGTAGCAAATAGGCAGCCAGTGCAGTTCCCTCAGCAAAGGAGTTACATACTGGAAAGGGGCAGCTCCAGACAATTGCCGAGCTGCAGCATTCTCCACTATCTTCAGCTTCTGGAGAAGCTTTAAGGGCAGCCCCACATAGAGTGCATTGCAGTAATCCAATCTTGAGGTTACCACTGCCTGTACCACCATGGCCAAGCTATCCCTGTCCAGGAGAGGCTTTAGCTGGTGAACCAGCTGAAGCTAGTCAAATGCACAACCTCGCCTGATTGAGTTGTCACAGGGAGATAGAACTGTGTGTCATCAGCATGTTGATGGCATTTAGCTCCAAATCCCCTAATGACTGCTTCCAGCTACTTCATTTAAATGTTAAATAACATTGGGGACAAGATGGTGCCCTACGGCACCCAATAGCTCAATTGCCAAGGGACCGAGGAATGTTCCTCTCTGAAAACGACCCCATAGGTAGGACCAGAACCACCGTAGCACAGTGCCTCCAATACCCATCCCACAGAGTCGATCCAGGAGGATGGTATCGATGGTATCAAAAGCAATGAGAGATTGAGAAGAATTAACAGGGTTGCAATCCCCTGTCCCTCTCTCGATAAAGGTCATCCATCAGGGTGACCAAGACTGATTCAGTCCCATAACCAGATCGAAACACAGGCTGAATTTGGTCTAGATAATCAGTATCCTTTAGGAGTGCCTGCAGTTGCTCCGCCACAACCCTCTTAAGTACCTTCCTTTAAAAGGGGGTGTTTGCAACTGGGCGGTACTTGTCAATAACCATTGGGTCTAGTGTGGGCTTCTTCAGGAGTGGTTGCTCTACTGCCTCCTTCAGGACCACCCCTTCCTGAAGGGAAGTGTTTACCACCCCTGGACCTACCAGTCAAACCCTCTCGGCTTGCTTTGATAAGCTAGGAGGGACAGGGATCGAGAGGGCGAGTGACTGGTTGCATTGCTGCAAGCACCTTGTCCATATCATCAGGCTGCAATAATTGGAACTGATCCCACAAAATTGGGCAGATGGTGGCATCAGACACCTCAAATGGAGCTGCACTAACAACAGCGTCAAGCTCGCTGTGGAGACAAGTGATTTTGTCCTCAAAGTGTGATGCAGAAAGGTCATAGAAGGTCCCCGATGGGGCAAGGGCCCCCTTTGCTGGGGAAAGCCCCCGGACCACCCAGAAGAGCTCCGCTGGACGGTTACTCAAGGACGCAATGGAAGCAGCAAAATAAGCCTTATTTGCTGCCTGCACTGCCATGCAATAGGCACAATTATGCATTCTTTCTTGTTCGGCCACTGCCAGCTCAGATCCCATCAGGTTATACTTGAAGTTGAGGGTTTTTTTGCCTCAGCGTGTATTACCTTACACTTGCTTACATTTAACCGCATCTGCCCTTTGAATGTCCACTCTCCCACCTTGGAGAGATCCCTTTGGAGCTCTTCACAATCACTTTGTGTCCTAACCACCTTAAATAATTTGGTGTCATCGGCAAACTTGGCCACTTAACTGCTCACTCCTAATTCAAGATCATTTATGAACGAGTTGAAAAGAATGGGACCCAATACTGATCTCTGTGGGGCTCCACTATTTACTCCCCTCCATCGGGAGAATTTACCATGGTCATGAAAAGAAGCTAAATAAAGCTCAGTCTGAAAAGCAGGCCCCAAAATTTTGCCCCTTGACCTAAGGAATGGTGAGAAAGTATTTTTCATTTTTAAAACATTTGAAGTAGAATATTTCACCTCACTTTCAGCATTTTGTTCTGACTGAAGATAGCTGAGGGAAAGATCTGTGCCTTTTAGAGAGGAGTGTCAGAATTTCTAAAGCAATACAGAGGTCTTGTGTCAAAATTCCTCCAGTACCCTTTCTGTCAGCCTGACCTTTACATTCATGTTGGACCTTGATTACATCAGACCTCTCTCTCTCTCTCTCTCTCTCTCTCTCTCTCTCTCTTTTCCCCTTTATGACACCCAAACCCAGAGTAAAAAAAAAAGACAGACAGACAGACAGAAAGGACTGTGCTGCTGTGCTTTGCCAATATAAAGACGAGATAAGGCTTAAAATATTGCCTGTCCCTTCTCTTCTTTATGGCGAAGTGTTTAAACACCCACCTCAACATTATTAATAGCATCTCCACAAGCTCTTTATGTCTCTCGCTTTCGATCAAGCATGCATCTGTATAAACCATGCCATCTTCTGGTGCTTCCTGGCAACGAGAAAAGAAATACAAATGTCAGACAGAACCAAAACTGTTGCCGTTCTCCCTATATGCACTGTTTGTTGTAGCTCACTAATCCATGTGCAAACCCCCCAGGGCTTTTCCCAGTGTATATTATTTTCAGTAATATATAAATTTTATGAGTACTTTTCCCAAATATACACATTTTAAAAAAAATTAGAGAACCTCATTGCAGAATTTTGAAAAGTGCAGCTATCACAGTATAATTGGGTTTTGGTCCACGTATTTGTTCAGGAAGTGAAAATTAGTTGAGTTCACATTCAAATATGAACCAAACAAATTTCTCTTCATACCTGAAAAATATAACATCAACAGATTTGACTTAAAAAGGCAGAAGTGGAAACAACCCTACTTTCCACCAACATTATCCCAGAGCCATCCCAAGACATTTTGCTGCCTAAAGCAAAGGTCAAGATGGAACCCCTCATCACTCTTCCATGAAAAGAAGCAAGTTGGACTAGCAGTTGAATTTCTCTTCCAAAATGGCAACAGGGCAATGTTTCCTACTGCACCTCAGTGCAACAGGCTGGTCACAGGACAAGCCATGTGGCATACACAGCACTGACCTCCAACAGAAGGGAATGGCTGGGGATGGGGGGGCAGGAGAAGTGGCCAGAGGACTGCTTCCCCCAGCATTTGCCACCTGAGGCAGTTGACTCACTCTGCACCACTCTCCCCAACCTAATTTAGAGCCACGGGCAATGTGGCTCCTTCTTGCACGTTTATCTTAGGCTTAAGTCCGATATGAGATTTTTTAAAAAGAACTCAACGAGCATTTCCCAAGCCTGTACTATTGATTGTACCAGCAGCCTGACTGCTGACTGAGGCCTTTCAGCCTTGCCTCTCCCCGCTGCCTCAATTGCTGGCTACTACTGCTTCCTCCAGCCCAGCTCCAGGAGAACTTCCTTAGCTTTCTCTTGTTCTAAGTGGTGAATGCATGAATATATTTTACTTTTCTGGGTCCTCCCCTTTAACAGTAGCAACCATGGGGGAGGGGGAAGGTGGGGGAATTGGAATCATAATTGTGGCACACAAGGAAAGGGGTTAAAGTTTATCCGTTAAACCATCCCCCCCATACCATGGCTCCAATGAAAATCATGCAAATACAGGGAGTGTGCCATTTGTCTGGAAGCTTCCACTGGTAAGATTTTTTTTAAGTTAGTTTATCCTTGGGGTGGGGAGGAGGAAGCTATAACTAAACTCCATGGTGTTAAATTGTTCTTACCAAGCAGGGAATGGTTACTTCAAGTTCATTAACGGAACATTTTAATACTTGACTATGGAAATGCCAGTAAATGGCCTTTTCAATAAATAAAGTCCATATACCTAGTGTCACAGCTATTAATTAATAATAAGAAAATGAAGTACATTTTTACCTCAGCCTAGCTATTGGTTCAAATTGCTTTAAAAGTCTACTCTGATGACGATGATAATGATTTATTTTGGGTGGAGTAACATTGCATTAAAAGGAAAGAAACTGCAGTGAATCTGGAGCAAAAGCTCTCAATCTCTGCTTTGGCACTATGTGACAAAGTACTATAGAGCTATACAGTGCCTATAGCAGGAAACTGCCTGCTTAGGATCCACACCTTCTGTTCTGGAAGCCATAGGCTCCATCCTAGTTATGTGGTGGCTGGCAGGTTGCAAAGAGGGGGTGATTAATGGGTAACAAGGGCCAAGGCCTTGAGGAAGCCCAAAGTTCATTTAGTCTTCAATGCTTTACTCACTTTACTCACTTACCATTGAACTCAATAGGGTTTACTTCCAAGTACACATGTATAGAATTGTGCTGTCAATCTGGCATTAGTCTTGCACCCTATGGGAGGTATTTTCTGTCTGCACCATGGCCCATAAAATCCTCTAAGTGGCCTTGGAAGCAGGTACTCAGCACTGAAGGAAAAGTACTCTGTTCATCTTAAGGGCATTCTTCAAAAAAGTATTACTTCATGATTCCTAGAGCTGAGTCACGGCATTGAAAAGAAGTTCCTAGGCTAAGCTTGAGTACTCTGGCTGAAATTAAGCCTTGAGCCTCCATCTTGATGAACAAATTATTGTCTCTGTTCAGCATTCTAGTTTGATCAGAGAATATCGTTGGATTCAGGGCCAACCCCAATACTCTCTGGCCCTCCAGCAAGGGCCATTAGGCTAGCAGGTACTAGGAATAAGGCTTTCTCAGTGGTGGTCTTACTCCTTTGGAACTCCCACCCCAGGGAGTTAAGTTTGCTTCATCACTGCTGTCTGCTAAAACACATACACACCCTAAGATACATTTATTCTAGTCTGCATTTGGTGCTAAAATATCATTGGCCACTACTACTGCTCTGTGTGTGTGTGTGTGTGTGTGTGTGCATTTAATTATAATGTTCATGTTTTTATATTATTGTAAGTCACCTTGTGAGGATAGTGCACCCTGAAAAGCAGGTTAAAAATCTTTTAAATAAATAAACCCCAGACATTTTGTCACCTTTAGGTGATGGGATGTACTTCAGAATGAGCACATAGTAACAGCTAGAATAATAATATTCAGCACATTTTCACTTTGTGCAGAGTCTATTTTCCCCCAAGGGATGACTTTACATGGCTCAATTCAGTAGCTGTACTGCAGGCATACCACAATGTGTGAGATAAATAATACGTGTCCTTTTTTCACCTTGCGTATATGCTGTGGAGAGCACAATCTACATACAAAAGTGGGGAAAAGGTTCATACCTGAGCCACACATTACAGGGATGCACCACAGGTACATGCAGTATACCCACAAATCCTGCAATGTGCCAAGCAGCCTGAAAACAAGTAACAACTAAAATATTGGTCTTGACCCCAAGAAAGTAGAACTTAAAATTTGGCACAGGAGAGGTGAGGGAAGGTGGAGGTGAGGAGAAAAAGGAGACCTCAGTCTTCAAAGTGTTGGTTATGAGTTATAAAGCCCTGTATGGCTTGAGACAAGGCTCCCTGAAATTCCACCTTCTCCCATATGAGCGCACCTGGGTCTTATGATCTTCTGGAGAGGCCCTTCTTTCGAGACTGCCGCCTTCAGAGGTGTGCGCAAAAGGGCCTTTTCAGTGGCCACTCTCAGGCTCTAGAACTCCCCGCTGAAGGAGGCTAGGTTCACTCTTTCTCTGCTCTTCTTCCACCAGTAGACCAAGACATTTTTATTTAGGCAGGACTTTGGCATGTAAATGCATCTGTTAGTTTAGATGCTGTTTTTATTCTGTCATTGTATTTTTAATTGTGTTTTAATGTATTTGTTTTTATTATTGTTTTAATGAAGTTTATTTGAGACTGTAAGTGCCATTTCTTGCTGCAATAATTCAAAGATATACCAACAGATTAGATTTCAAGCACTTACACATAGCCATGCCCCATGACCTTATTAAAAACCAAGTAGTGTCGGATCATGGATGACAAAAAGATTTCATCTAGAATTGTTGCTTGATAAAATTTATTGAAAGAAAAAGTGAAGACATTTTTAAATTTGGAAAGGTGTTTTGAAACACTGGTGATTTCTTTTTGGCTTTAAAACCTAACCGATGGAATTGCTGATGCTGTATGAAGTTTCTTTTCTCATAATATATTTCTGTGGGATTTGATTAGTGTTAAACATTAAGAATTGTTATTCTCTTTCTACTGTATTGGCAGTGGGCCTAGCTTTATGCACAATAAAGTTCCACATTCAGAAAACCCTTCAGTTCATTTCCCACCCAATGCTGAACCACAGTTTAGAGACTGAGCCCAGACCACAAGATCTTGCACACCCTCTCCTTTTGTATGTGAACTTTCCCTGGTTCCCTCTATCACCTTTCAATGTTATTGTTCCCTGCCTCGATCCGTTGGGAGAGGCGGGTGATAAATATATATTATTATTATTATTATTATTATTATTATTATTATTATTATTATTGTGAACCTAGGGTTAAAATAAGCATAAGGAGAGACCTGCTGGATCAGTATCCTGTTTCCACCAGTAGTGGAAGTGCACAAACTGGGGGGAAAGGCAATAGCTCCCCCTTTGTTTGCCTCCGCTTCCAGCAACTGGTATTTAGAGGTTCCATTTATCTATCTTGGCTAACAGGCCACTGATGGACCTGTTACTCATGAATCGTGGTACCCTCCTAAACTCACTTGGACACAGACTAAAAAAGAGTCAGAAATATGATTCACTAGTGGGATGCAGGAGGGGGAGTGGAGAGGAAAGAATTAAAAGTGGGTTCCTTGTTGCAGGATGAAGTTAAAGATGGATCCTGGGTCTAGAGAGGTTGAAGACCAAATGACTGATCAGTTTATGTCCCATTAGTTCAGCAGGTTATTTTTCATAAGAAACTCTGACCACATACCCAGCAATATTTAGTTCATTCTTTACAGATGTATTTATTTATTACAAAATGTATAAACCACTCCACATTAAGAGATATCAGAGCAGTGTACAATAAATTAAACATAAAATACAAAAATTTGCAGTAAAAGCAAATGGATTAATAAAACAGTGGCTAGAACTTACTTAACAGGCAGAAAATGTTTATTTATGATTCTATGAAATAGTTCTCTGGCTGTAGGATACATTATTCTGTTTTCCCACTTAGCATATGTAAAAAAGTCAGACAAATGATGGTCACCTATGTAGATATGGAAACTAATCATTACTGCATATTCAAGTATACTTCATATATATTATCTTGATGTAATCCTCACCGTAACCCTGAAAGGTAGGCTAATATTATCAGCCCCATGTATTCTAGTATTCCTGGAATGCCAACTGTGAGTCTACCTCTGAATCTACAGCTTTCCTAATAAGCAGTTTCACAGACCAAATTGCCCTTTTAGCCATTTAGCCATTTAGCCATTTAGAGTGCGGATATCCTGGGCTACTGAGATATTGTTCAAGCACGAGCTTGGCAAGTGGCATGTTATCACTCGCAACAATCCTCAGGATACCATTATGAGCAAACACAACTTTGAGCTTGGCAATCACCATTCACTTCCAGGTACTTCGAAAAATAGTCAGTTACAAAGAGGAAAGGGGAAGAGCCATATCAAAAAATACCTATGCCCATCTTTTCCCATGGAATTTCAGGAATTGTGTGTATTTTAAGAGACTCCTTTTGATTGCTAGGGGCATTGCTGGGCACAAACTGAACAATTTCAACTACCTATCTAATGTCAGTGGATATTCTGGGTCAATACATTAATCCTCACTCTAGTTCTGTGAACATCCTGATGAACATCGTGAAGTTCAGAGAGTACATTCTATCTCTGAGATTCAAGGATGTCCATCTTGTCTCCTAGGTAAAGAAAGCTACCACAGTGCAGAAAATCCCTTACAGGCCAGATTGGTTTCGCAACAGGGGAAACATTTTTTTCGAATATACCGTATTTCATCGATTCTAAGACACACTTTTTCTCCCATGTTTACATCTGTAAAAATGGGGTGCATCTTAGAATGATGGCGTCTTGCAATCATGGGATTTCTCCTGCATTTTGCAGAAGGCACTAGGGCTCTGCATGCCCCCCCTGTGACTCACCCTAGCAGGTCCCGAGGGACCCCACAAGGCTGGTCAGAAGTCTGCCCTCCCCACTCACCTTGATTGCTGCTGCCTTGGCCTGGGAAGGCTTCAGTACTGGGAAGGAGGCTGCGATTTCGGGAGATCTCACGAGATCTCGGCCTCCTTCCCAGTACTGAAGCCTTCCCAGGCTAAGGCGGCAGCGATCAAAGTAAGGGGGAGGGAGGAGGGGGGACTTGTGGGCCCTCCCCCTCCCCTTTCACCCCCATCGCCATCGTCCATCCTCGCTGCCACCGACGCTGCTCCGCGCTGCTGGCAACGCTCGCCTTGGCCTAGCAAAGTGTCGTTACTGCGAGGCCGAGGGAGGAGGGAGGAGGGAAGGGGTGCTGAAATTAAGGTGCATCTTAGAATTGACGCAAAGCTTTTTCCATGTTGGTGGCCCTGAAATTAAGGTGTATACATTCGATGGCGTCTTAGATTCGATGAAATACGGTAGTGACCAGCCACACTTTGTGAATGCTATCCCCATTTGGAGCTGGTAATCCTGTTCTGTAGCTTTTTGTATAATAACTGTTCCAACCAGAACCATGGCCAGGGTGCTTAGTGCATGTATTACTCTCCTTCTCCCTCACAAGAATCCTCGCCAGATGTGGGAGGATCTACAGAAGTTCAAGACAGCATGTTAGCAAGTTGCATCAGCTTACCTGGGGTGCTCACTACATTAAGCTGATATCTCCGAAGTTGTATGAGCATGCGCCACCGGTGGGCAGAAGCACCACCAATTGGCTTCCTAAAGATGGAGGTTGTGGTCAGTCAGAACTAAAACAACTTTGCCAAATGCATACTGAAGGAATCTCCTCATGGCATATAGAACTGCAAGCTGTTCTTTCTCCATTTGTGCATAGTTCTGTGCTGACAAACTAAGATCTCTTAGACAAACTAAGGCCATTTCTACACCAGGCTGTTTGCCTGGGATGGCCCCTGGCAGGTCCCTGTAAGCTGATGGTGTGTATTAGGTACTTCTGGGATCACCCTCCCTTCCTGTGTGCCGATGGTGTGTATTAGGTACTTCTGGGATTGCCTTCCCTCTACACCCCTATGGTGTAGAAAGGGCCTAAGAGATCTAGAGGCATTAGACACTGGTCAATTCCCTTGAAGCAGGCATGCTCTGAGACCATCCTTTGATGCATCAGCTTGCATTTATTGGTATCAAAGCACTGAAGCACTGAAACACAATTGCTGTTTGGGTTGTCATTGAAACAGTACAACCTTCATCAGGACAGACACCATGAACAGTCACTATTTGACCCACATATTCAGCAGAAGCAACCTTGAATTGAATCTGGTTTTTGTTGAATTTAACATTCCAGTCTCCATAACTGGATGTGGAATCTGGTCATGCTACTCCAGAGCCTGCACTGCAATAATCTTGTCATCAACTATCATGTACACCCCGTTATGTGACCAAGGTTTCCTTATTTTTTGTTGGGCTATTTCATTACAGGGTGAATCCAAATAGTAAAAAGTGAAAGCAGTACTTCCCCCAGGGCATATTGAATGTGCAAAGATGTGATGAAGATTTATGCAGTTTCACCCGCCCATATCCATCCTTTTCATCTAAAATAGTGGAAATGTTCATGCCTGCTAAGCTACTCCAAACCTCTTCAGTTATGGGGATGGAATGCTGCTGTCTACAAATTGCCTTGTCTAGATCACAGGGATCAAGCCATATTTGCAGCTTCCCATTTTCCTTTTCTGTGCTAACAAGACTGCTTACCCAGTCCGTGGGCCCTGTCACTCTGGATATCACTTCAGCACTTTCCATCTGCTGCAAAGTATCCATTAGTCTATCAAGTATTGCAAAAGATACCTCTTGACACCCATGTATGACAGGAGCCATTGTTGGATCCATGTGGATGTAATGAGGTCCTTCAAACTTGCCAAGACAATCAAAACCATCTAAATACATAGTTGTTCCTGTGTCAGAGGTTCATCTGTGTGCACAATGTCAACCTGACAAATGAAGTCCAGAGTTTCACAACATGCTCTTGCCCAATATTGGAAGAGAAGAAATGTCTGGTATATAAAACAGTAGTCTGGCTGTTCTTCATAGAATATGACATTCCAGGACAATTGTTCCCAGAAGCTGGATTCGAGTTCCTCCATAAACTACCAGGGGTACTTCACTCTACCCTGCCAGGCAACTCATGGAATGCTTTCAATGGTAAAACATTTGCCTCAGCTCCTGCATCTAGTTTGACTTTTATTGAAAGGCCGTGTAAAGTTATGTCAGCTACCATCTAACACCTGTGCTTTCAGCCTGACCAATTCCCTAATAAACAAACTGTTTATGTGACGCTCATGAACCTGCTATCTTTGTTGGCACTCACTATCTTTGCATTACATATTCTGGTATATTGATTTTTCATGCCACATTTGAGGCAAATCTTCCCAATGCCAGGCAGTTCCGAGGTCAATGTAGTGAACCAAAGTGGGAGCACATATTTTCTCTGGTTTGGCCATGTCTACATTTCGACTGTGACTTCTCATATTCAATAGCCTTTACAAGAAACTCCTCCTGTTCCCTATCAGTTGTATGTACTGCTTATAACTCCTTGCAAGATATTGAGAGAGTTGCCATGATCTGTATCTGAGCTCTTGTTACTTCACCTGCACTGCATATTTTGAATGCTTCCTCCAGGATGAGATCAGGGTCTCTCAAGAGTTTTTTCCTCATCCTCTCTTCTTTTAAATTAAATATAATCTTGTTCCTCCCCGTATCAGAGGCCAGAAGGAATCCATGGTCACAAATGCGGCATCCTCTGTGATGAAATCCAAGCTGGCTCCTGACATTCATTGCTGATGTATAGATGTAGGTAAGTCTCAGGACACCCAAACCTTCTGTAATCGCCATCATTTATTAGAATGACATAATGCATTGAAAGTCTCAAAGTCTCAAACAAACATTCCCAGTCCTGGACTACTAAGCACTGAACTAACCTTCTGCTTTTTACTTTCACGTTTGCTACAATTCTTTTAAAAGAACTACACCACAACAGGAACTCACACATGCCCTGTACACACACAGAGGACAGCAAATAGACGAGTAACCATCATCCTATTTTCATCTTGGGGTCAGAACTTTTTGTTTTAAATGTGCCTCTTAACAATCTCACTCTGCCGTTGCTCATTATTTCAGTTGGTAATTCTATGCGCATCTGTTTGCGCATGCATGTAGGAGAGGAGGTGGGGAGATAAACCCCGAGTGTCTTTTAAAAAGTGAGATGCTGCACTCCTACACTCAGTGTGACATGCTAAAATTGCCATCTTTTCACCAGCCTCAGTTATATTATTTATGGAAGCTGCACTTAGCCTCCCATTGTTCCTGCTCTCATTGTTTATAAATGAGTCTTGCTTCATCCAGAATTGGAATCTCCTTGGAACACACTTGTGCCATCCCCAAAAAGTAGATGAATATTAGCAGCAAGTCTTTTTCATGCACAGAGACATGCTAGCAGGAAGCATTTGTGCTTCTACAACATCTCCCATGTCTTTTTAGGCTCAGAAACACAATACAAATGGATGCTTCTTTCTGGTTTCTTTCAAAGTTGTTGCAGTGGTGCCCTTTCGGCTTTTGGTAAGGATGGTGAGGAGCAAAGAGATTTCTTTGGAGTCACAAGGTTGACAGCTAGGTTCAACCTCTTGGCTATATTCAAGATTGAACTGCAAAAAGAAAGCAGCAGTTTAAGAGCACTTGGAGTTATACTGCATAATAAGTAGAGATATAGGTTATGCCAGCTTCCCCAACCTGGTGCCCTCCAGATGCGTTGGACTGCAACCCCAATCAGCCCAGCAAAGTTGTACTCCATCATATCTGGAGTGCCTCAGGTTGGGGAAGGCTCGATTATGCTAACCAGAAAGTCTGCGTGATACATTGATTAGAGAGTTTAGTGCTTATTATGGGAAGATCCAAGTCCAAATCCCTACTCTGCCACAAAGCTTACTGCAGGGGTGGGCAACTGATTTTGAATAGCTGAGGGCAAATGACCCCCCATTCAACCCTCAGCAAGGCATGGATGACATCACAGGACATATTGCGTCCAGTCCTGGGCCCCAACACTTCAAGAAGGATGCAGACAAGCTGGAGCATGTTCAGAAGAGGGCAACGAGGATGATTAGGGATCTGGAAACAAAGCCCTATGAGGAAAGATTGAAAGAACTGGGCATGTTTAGCCTGGAGAAGAGAAGATTGAGGGGAGACATGATAGCACTCTTCAAATACTTGAAAGGTTGTCACACAGAGGAGGGCCAGAATCTCTTCTCGATCATCCCAGGGTGCAAGACGCGGAATAATGGGCTGAAGTTACAGGAAGCCAGATTCCAGCTGGACATCAGGAAAAACTTCCTGACTGTTACAGCAATACGACAATGGAACCAATGACCTAAGGAGGTGGTGGGCTCTCCCACATTAGAGGCATTCAAGAGGCAGCTGGACAACCATCTGTCAGGTTGGACTCGATGGCCTTATAGGCCCCTTCCAACTCTACTATTCTATGATTCTTTGATTCTATGACATGGCCACATCCTTTGATGTTATCGAGCATTACATCATAGTTCCCCATAATAGGGGCTACTTTGCTCATACCACATTCTCTCGAATGGGGGAAGGAGCAGTGCAGGTGAAAAACTTTCGGTACTGCAGAGTGCTAAGGGGAATCTTCCTGTTATCTCAGATAACTAATCAGAGATGACAGGAGGATTCCTGTCCCTGTGCTGTTGCCGAGCCTCCAGTAGTCTCCAGGGAATTTTATTAGGATGACAGGAATCCCCCTGTTATTTCCTATCAATTATTGGAGATTGCAGGGGGGGATTCTTGCTTCTTCTCAAGCCCCCAGTAGACTCTTGGGGGCAGGGGACACAGAGGACTGAGAAACAGAGGGATGAGGAACGTCCATGGCACAGATGAGGAACATCTACAGGCCAGGTTAGGCCCATGGGCCAGCATAATCTAGCCTTCCCCAACCTGGTGCCCTCCAAATGTGTTGGACTACAACTTTGCTGAGATGATGGGGGTTGTAGTCCAACATACCAGGCTAGGGAAGACTGGGTAACCCTGTGCCCATCACCATCTCTTAGTCCAACCTACCTAACATTGTTATTGGGAGGATAAATGGGGCACCAGACTATGTACACTGCCCTGAGTTCTTTCAAGAGGACGGGATCAAAATTAAATAAATAGGCATTCCCAAGGAACAGTCGTCCAATCTGAGGGGCTGCTGTCAGCTTGTCCTTCCTAAATGTCACCTATAAATTATGTTTTTACAGATACATTGACCCATTCCAGTTATTTCTGCTTCAGAAAGTATCTTGCTGAGCCCTACTCAGTGGTATATTTTTAAGTGGTTAATCCAGCCTACAAGCAATAGTTTGCTCCGCCTTCATTTTTGGGCACTGCTGTGCGATGGCTTACTCTGCAAAGGGAACTGCTTTTATCTAGCCAGACTGAGTTTCACGACAATTGTGCTTTTCAGTGGCTCAGACTGTCACTACTAATCTTGACACTTGGGCAAGAGCTTGATACATTTCACAGCTTAAATTATTTTTGCGATCCAATTGTAAGTTAACAAAACAGTGGAATGAATTGTAAAAGAGAAGAATAAGTGAATCACATGGCAACTTAATTGCTTCGAGCTTCAAAGGACATCCCACTCTTGAAGTTCAAATATTGAGATATCCCGGGGGCAGGGGAAGGAAGGGATCTACATTTAGTGAAACTCTTCTATTTTACAGCTAATATGTGTGTGTTTCCATGCTACATCAACTGGCTCGCTTGCCGCCCATGCACTGAGGCTTGGATGCAGAGATGAGGGGAGGGATGGTCACACAAACCATCAACCAGAGACAACTGGAATCAAAATATGTATGTAGAATTTGTTTAAATGTGAAGCCCTATCTTTAAATGAAGATTCCCAGTTCACACAACTTTTTTCATGGAATCTGAAAGCTATTTGCCGAAAAGCAAATGCTAAGGAAAGACCATGAAGAATCTCCTGACCCTCAAAGAAAAAAAGAATGATCAGAAACACACTTGATTATTTTTTCACCTCTCCCATAATCGATATTGTCTCAGATATACACAGTGAAAGCTTGTCCAGCTGTTTTGTTTACTGTCCTACGTAGTTTTCGTGGGGGTCACTTTTATGTATTTAATTTTGTCCCTTTTTTTCAGTCTGATCTGAAACAGTCTGATCATTGTTACACTCGTGTCAATTCGAAACATTAGCGAGCAAAAGATGAAATATGACCTAACGCGCATGTTCTACATTAGCCTGATTCAATCAAATGAATGTCTCCTTGTTTCATTTTTGAACAAAAGACCTCGTAAGACAAGGTTTCACCATCCTTAGTCATGCTGAGTAACACTTTGCTACTTGATTAGTCCCACTGAAATCACAGAGTTGGCTGCTTGATTTTAGGCCGGAGGTAGGCACCTGAACCATAAATAGATCCAAATCAAATGTGTTTCAAAAGAGCTGGAGAGAGTCAGTTTACAAATGAACACACTCACACACAAAACAGAATCTACAACTGAAAAATACTTTTACATTTTAAATCATAGGGTACTTGCAAAAGGAGAAAGGGATTATGACTGTCCCAGATGTTGTATTCAAATCAGATTAAAATAAACCCACTAGGAGTGGAAAATAAATAATCAAGAAACCGCAAAACTGATGTGCCCCATGAATATAAGCAGATGCTCGGAAGGAGGGGGGAGAGTAATCAGACATAGACTGAACGCCAGCAATCGTGTTCATTTTAAACCCTGCTCCCATTCAGAATACTCAGCCCTGCCTCTGCTTCTCCTAATACAGCAAGCAGAGTGCAGAGCCTTTAAGATAGTAAATGCCGTTTTCATCAACTAACAAGGCAGTGCACATACAAATGAACCAATCGGGATTTTCGAGTGAACTATCAGTGTTAGGAAGCTAGTCTGCATATTCCAGTTGAGTCACCACAGAGAAGAAAGTAGAAGGGGGTGGGGGCAAGATGGAAAGAGAGAAAATAAATTACTGTGTGCAACTCCATCTGCAAACTGCTTCTCCTGCACTGGTATGTAATAAAATGTGTTGCTAAGATACAAGCTACTAAAGAAGTTCATTAAAGGACACTTTAAACAAAGCTGCCAGACTCTTTTCCCTTTAAAGACTGCTTATTTTCTTCTGTCCCTTATGATTATAATTAGATCATCTATATGAGGATTGTACTCCATTCAAGCCTACTCAGCAAAGAATGTTAATAAACCCATGTAAATAAGGAGATAGATAGATAGATAGATAGATAGATAGATAGATAGATAGATAGATAGAGATAGATGATAGATAGATAGATAGATAGATAGATAGATAGATAGATAGATAGATAGATAGATAGATATCAGAGATATACCTCTGCAAAGTAGCCTCTTTCCCAGTTCTCCTCTTTAGGTTTTACCATTATTACTTTTCTTTCATGCCACTGTGATCTAACTTTTAAAATAAGTATGTCATAGATGCAGCAGACTGGAACTTCATGGGTGAGGTTTGTGCCTGGCAAGCATTGGGGGAGCATCCTAGGGTAGCATACAATTAGCCCCACCTCCTGTTGCAGCCCCCTGCTCTGGGGGACCCTCCAAAGTAGATTTTGAGGGAGGGGAAAGTCCCATTGCTTGAAACAATGTTACATGTTTATTTACACTTTTCTTAGCAAATGTCCTCCATGCATGTCACCAACCTGAAAAAAATCCTCAAAATTGCCATGGCTTTCATGCCATGGTCCATTTCAACGTATTTTCATTGCACCACAGATATGTTATCAGAGGGGAATGGGAGAGAGATAAAAACAGACAGGCCCTTTCTGCATCTAAGGGTGAAGAGGGAGGGAGGGAAGGGGGAGGATTGCGGACTTACCTACTTCAGTGATCCTCCCTGAGTGTCCAAACAGGAAGTGCGACATCCCGGAAGGGAACAGGGATGTCGTGCCTGTCACACCCACCATTTTGTTGGTTTAAAAAAAAAAAAAAAAGGTGCAGAGCAAGGAGCGCGACGGAACAGGTAAGGGGAACCCCCCAGCATGCCCCCGCCATCCTGGGGATGGCAGAATTGCTTACCGTCCCCCACCCCCATGGGCACGGAGCTATCTCGCATGGCTCTGTGCCCATTTCAGGTTCCAGGATGGCAGGAAAACTGGGATATCCCCAGTTTCCACTATTCCGGGGTTTTACCGGGGTTTTCCCCGGTAGCCCCCGAGATCCCCTGTGTGCCATTTAGATGTACAGGGATGACCCAGGGATGACCCTGGGAAAAATTGCTGGTGTAGATATGGCCTTAGGGAATCCTCTCATGATCCTACATTTTCTTGTAGAGGTTTTCAACATACATTAAATATATGGTTTTAATTTTTGTGAACCACCCAGAGAGCTTCGGCTATAGGGCGGTATAAAAATGCAATAAATAAATAAATACAGTAAGGTATGTCTGCATGCTGTGATTCTGCCCAAGTATAGGGGAGAAGCATAGAATGTGGTACTGGACACAGAATACAGCTTTCTCAGAACATCATATTTCTTTTTTTATTTCTTTTTTCAACTTGGGTTTCTAGCTCTTGCGTCTGTGGAGGTATGCTTAAAGCGGGTGGGCAAGAAGGCGGCAGAGTAAGATTTCCTATGGCCAGGGTAGAGACCTTGTCCCTTCCCATGATAAGCAAAATCACAATAAAGTATGCAAATTAGTATATATTGTGGAAGATATTTCATTTTGCATAATGTATTCAAGTCAAAGGATTTGACTTGCCTTGAAGAGGAATTCGGATTGCCTGGATGCAGAATTCTCATTTTACACAGAGCCTTTTATATAAACCTTAAAGAGTTAGCTCAAAAAGGGAAGCATTAGCTGTCGTTTTGTAACCAGCTTCCCCTGTATTGCAGTCATCGATAAATATATATTTTAATTACACTTTCAGACTCATTTATATGAGCATATTACCTTTTCTCTGAATAATATCAAGAGAATTATGTATACAGAGAGAGAGAAAAGGAAAGAGAACCCCGAATCAGTTGCATTTCTATACCAGTCATTCCTCCTCATCTTTTTTTTATGAAGAAAAGCTTCAATTCACCAACAGCAACCTCTGTTCATTCAAAGAGCTCCAGAAAGTGGAAATTACAGTAAACGCAGCTCAAAGTGCCACTGCATGTCAAAGGTGTCAGTGTTCTTATTCAACTCCTGTAACTCAAAATGTAATGCACCTCTTTTGAAAAGAGAAAACTTTTGGTAACCCCTTTTTAGGGTCCATTATCTCCTCTCCCACACTTGGATGAAAGATAAGCTACAACACAAATAAAAGTATTGCATGTCTCACAGAGGGCATAAACCACTGTTAACTTAAGTAGCTTTGGAGTAAAACCTCTAGTGCATGGAATCAAAGATTCTCTTTCAAGGCCAATTACATCCTCCTGTTGATTAGATGTAAGCAACCAGCCAAATTTTACATTAAACATCCTCTAGCCACAACTGCTATATTTAACATTCTTGGAGTAAATCTCAGCTCCTGAAGAAAGAAAGGAAACAGGAAAAAAAAGAATACAATTTCTGAAACACTCAAATCAACACAGCAGCTGATTCCTGCACAGACATGAACTTCCACTAGAGCAACCTTTGCTTCTTTTCTGTTTTACTTTCTGCCAATGAAAGCCTGTTTTCCTTCAGTCCTAACCTTGAGTTGCATGTTTAACTCTTCCTGGGGTTAAAATGTATTATTTCATACTGGGTTCCTTTGTTATATGAGCCATAAGGGGCTGCATGCACTGTGCAAAAGCATAGCATATATTAGATTTCAATAGATGCTTACTATTGCCAGGCGGAGGTTGTAGTTAGAACTAAGCTACATCAGCAATTTCATATGACACTCTGGAAATTGCTACTACATAACAATAAGTAGCTGATTCAAAAGAAAGAAAGAAAGAAAGAAAGAAAGGTTAGGAGAGAATATTTTATTATAAAGTCATTTCTGATCATAAGCCAGTTATACCTTCAGTAAAAGATACATCTTTAAATGTTAAATATGTAAGGAAATTTATACAAAGTGATTTAACTAGGGAAGGGCAAGCTATGTATACACTATCAAGCTAAAACAACTGCCTAGTATAATGAGGATGGGAATGCAATCTGGTTTGCATTTCCATTGAATTTTTTTACCTGTTCAGATTTTAAACTTGCAACTTCCTTGGCTGTGCAGCCTGATCCTATGCATGTTCAATTGAATGTAAGTCTTAATGAGTTCTTGGGAATTACTCCCAAGTAGGCATGCCTAGGATTGCAGCCTCAGTTTATCTTGCATATACAAAATATCCTTATTTGACTTGGGGAACCATTTGCGATAGTTTTACAAATTGCCAATCCCTATTTCAGTTAAAACTTGTGTGCACAGTCCAGCCACCTTTAAAGACTTCCTGTTGGTTCCAATTGGAAATTGTTTAAGCAAGTACTTAACTTTCCCATTGAAATCAGTGTACTAATATTGTCTCATTGGGCAAAAACCCCAACGCAAAAATATTTACAATGATATAGTGCCACACTAGTAATTTGATATAAAGAAACCATTCCATACTCTCTTCTGACTACCACACATAACAGGCATGCCAAAATAAATCAATGGTAGCATTGTTAAATTAACATTTCCAAAACTCTTAGAGACTGAGTGTTCTAGAGGAATGGGGGGAAATTCAACATCTATTCAATACACCAGTGATACTATACTTGGTCTAAGTCTAATAGATAAGTGTGGGTAGAACTGGTTCCCATTCTATGCTGAGACGTTGGGTAGCTCACTGACCTGGTTTCCATGATTAAAAATGGGGTGCAGGGTGTGCTAGTGCATAGGGTGACCATATGAAAAGTTGGACAGGGCTCCTGTATCTTTAACAGTTACATAGAAAAGGGAATTAAAGGTGCAGGAGGTATACCAGTGTGACCAGATACAAAAGAGGACAGGGCTCCCGCAGCTTTAACTGTTGTGATGATGAAGGAATTTCACCAGGTGCTGCATGTATACAAATGACACCTGCTGAAATTCCCCTTTCTACACAACTGTTAAAGGTACAGGAGCCCTGTCCTCCTTTTCCATATGGTCACCCTACTAGTGCATGCTGTGCAGGATTTGGTCTGTTGTTGGGTTATGCACACCTCTAGCAGCCTGACATGACACAACAAGCCATGGCTGGGCATTGAATATTCAAAAATGGCCACCTGCACTGTCCGATCATGTGAACCAGGCCATTATCTCTCAGCTTCAAAGAAGTAAGAGTGACATATCTTATAGCATTGATTCAATGATAAATGAGACAATGAAACATTGTTATGTGCTCTGAACCTCATTTAAATAAAAATAAACATAAGCCAGCCACATTTGATTACATACTTGTCTGTTTTGTTCAAACCAAATACCTGGCTCCACTATGGATTCCGGCTTCTGGCAAATAAATAATTCCTTTGGCACCTTTAGCTACTTCATACAGGAATATAATTTCAGCTTGTAACTTCCTTTTACTAATTTTCTTGTCTAGATGTCCTGTGAGAGAGCTTCCCTTTCTTAAAGCAATCCAGTATTCGAGGCAGTAAGCCTGTGTTCACCAGTTGCTAGGGAACATGGGTGGGAGGGTGCTATTGCACAGTGTCATGTTTGTGGCTCCCTGGCTGACAGCTGGTTGGCCACTGTGTGAACAGAGTGCTGGACTAGATGGACCCTTGGTCTGATCCACCATCAGGGCTCTTCTTAAGTTCTTAGTACACCACATAGAGCATATCTGTATCTTCAGCGCTATGCTGGTCTTTGACTGGATTGTGCCCTGTATGAATGAAATTAATTCAGATTGGTGCACTCCAGATGGGATGGACTTCAGCTCTCATAATCCCCAGTCAGCAGGGCCAAGCCCTGCTGACTGGGGCTGGTGGGAGTTGTAGTCCAGCCCACCTGAACTGCACCAGGTTGGGGGAGGCCACATTAAATTAATCGGCCATACTTAAAAGTCAAGAGTATCCCATTGTTACC
Organism: Anniella stebbinsi; assembly: GCA_029215795.1. Taxonomy (NCBI): domain Eukaryota; kingdom Metazoa; phylum Chordata; class Lepidosauria; order Squamata; family Anniellidae; genus Anniella; species Anniella stebbinsi. Next base: position 99,416,430 of record JARDYH010000003.1, read on the forward strand.
CTGTTCTCTTCTGAGAGACTGTAGTATCATGAAATAAAGGGTTGCCCATTCAACACAGCCTCACGGACATAGCTCGTCATTTTCAGTGTTTTATTGGTATTTTATTGGTATTTTAATAATGTATTGGTTTTATGTGCTTTTAGTCAGTTTTGTGTATTTTATATTTGATGTTGTTCCCTGCCTCGATCCGGAGGGAGAGGCGGGTAATAAATAAATATATTATTATTATTATTATTATTATTATTATCATCATGCTGGACCTGAAATTAAGGACTAGTTTGGTGTTGTGTAAAGCTCTGTTCAAGTGATAATCCTTCAGAATAAAGCAACATGTAGTGACCATAAAACTGTTCATGAATGCCACATTTTCCCCATGTATTATTATTATTATTATTATTATTATTAATTATTATTTATATCCTGCTTTTTTCCCAGACTGGAACTCAAGGCGGTTTACAAAGTTAAAACATGTACAATTAAAACATATAAATATAAGTTTCCAATAGTTGAATAAACCTACAGTAAAAAAAAAATTAAACAATTTAAAAATTAAAAACAGTAGCAAATTTTGAAAACAAAATAAAATCATACTTTAACACAGGTCCAGAGTATTTCAAAAAGCCTTCTGGAATAAAAAAGTTTTTGCCTGCCTCTGGAAGTGCAGCACAGAGGGAGCCAGTCTGGCTTCCATAGGAAGGGAGTTCTAGAGCCTTGGAGCAGCCACAGAGAAGGCCCTCTCACGCGTACCCATCAGGCATGCCTGGGATATTAGTGGGATTGAGAGAAGGACCTCCTCAGAAGATCTCAGAGCATGGGCAGGCTCATATGGGAGAATATGGTCTTTCAGATAACCTGGACCTGAGCCGTATAGGGCTTTATAGGTGATAACCAGCACTTTGAATTATGCCTGGAAACAAACCGGAAGCCAGTGGAACTGTTTTAACAGGGGAGTTGTATGATCCCTGTAACCAGCCCTGGTCAACAATCTGGCCGCAGCTGTTTGAACCAGCTGAAGTTTCCAAACACTCTTCAAAGGCAGCCCAATGTTCAGCGTGTTACAGTAAACTAGGATGACCATATTTTGGAAACTAAAAAGGAGAACGACATGGTCCACCCCCAAGGGGGCATCCCCACCAACATGTCCGCCCCCAGGGAGCATGTTCAGCACCAAGTGGGGGGTGCCCACCTAAACATAGCCTTGGTCACATGTCTGATTTTACAGCACACAATTAAGACAAATCTGTTCTACATAACATCTTAATGTTAAAATCACTGAAATAACAAGTGAGATATCCAATGTATCTGAAATTAACTTCACTCACTCCTATTCCTGTAGCTTTTGCTGTGTGTTACATTCTCCCCTTCCCTCAAATATCTTTTCTGATTGCATCCTCACTCTTCTGCAAGCTGCTGCTTAACAGGGCTCTTTTATTTTTAAAGTTCATTTTTTCTTTAAACTTGTGTATGATTGTCACAAGTTTCTCTACTCTAACATTAGAGTGAGTGTTGTGGGCAGCGACACTACTTTGCCCATTCACATTTCTCACTTATATACATCAGCTTCTCAAGGCTTTTGCATTGGCACCATTTTTCACATCCAGACTTTGAACTCCTGTCTACTTCCTGCACAAACACATAACTCTGAGACCCTCTTTCTAAAAGGCTTCTGGTCCATTCTGTTTTGCCCTGTGGGCTGCTTTGACTGACCTCTGCTTTCCCACATTTTGATTTGTGGATGCCTCGCCTCTGCTGATCTCTAGGTGCCCAACTGACCATCAAATCTGCAACAGAAAAGGTGCTATGCTCACCCAGCACCTCTTAGCTAAAAACTTGAGATCCTCTTGATGCTAAGGGCTGAAACTGCTCAAGGTGCAAGACCCCAAAGAGGAGGTTTGACAAACTGAATTTGAAAGGTATGGCTCCAGTGCTTTTTTAAAAAAAAATTAAAACCTCAGTATTTAATAAATTTCTAAAAATCAGTATATGATTGATCTACTTGAAACGTGGCATGGCTAAAGCCCTACTGAAGAGCTATCATGATGCCAGGTTTCATCTCCTTATCTTTAAAAATGATTTTTTTTTAAAAAAAAAATAATTTTAAAACCTCATTTTTTAAAAAAAAAATCCTAAAAATCAATGGATGAATGGATCTGCTTCAAGTTTGGCATGGCTAAAGCGTTATCTAAGGGCTATCATGTTGCCAAGCTTCATAACTTTATCTATACAAGTGACAGAGCTGTAAACGGTTTTGTTAATCCCCAATAACTATAAAGTAGAGCTGCCCTTTTGGGGGGGGAGGATGGGGAAAATCCATTTTTTCACCAATTTTCATAATTCCTGCCCCCTTCTCAGATTTGTTACCAAAAATCCTGACATGTCCTGGTTTTTCCTGACATATGGTCACCTAACAGTAATCCAAACGGGATGTAACTAATACCTGTGTCACCATGGCCAGGTCCGACATCTCAAGGAATGGGCGCAGCTGGCGCACAAGCTTTAACTGTGCAAATGCACTCCTGGCCACTGCCGAAACCTGGGCATCCAGGCTCAGGGTTGAATCCAGCAGAACACCCAAGCTGCAAACCTGTGTCTTCAAGGGGAGTGTAACCCCATCCAGCACAAGCTGAGACCCTATTCTCTGACCTGTCTGGATTAAGCTTCAATTTGTTTGTCCTCATCCAGTCCGTTACAGTCGACAGACACTGGTTTAGCACCGACACATTTTCCTTGGAATTGGGTGGAAAGGAGTAGTGGAGTTGGGTGTCATCAGCATACTGGTGGCACCGCACCCCAAAACTCCGGACAACCTCTCCCAATGTTTTCATGTATATATTAAATAGCATGGGGGACAAAATGGAACCTTGAGGGACTTCACAGGACAATGGCCAAGGAGTCGAACAGGAGTCCCCCAGCACCAGCTTCTGGGTTTACCCTGCCAGGAGGGAATGATGCCACAGTGCCTCCAAGACCCATCCCAGCGAGGCAGCCAAGAAGGATACCATGGTCGATGGTATCGAACGCCGCTGAGAGGTCCAGCAAAACCAATAGGGACACACTCCCCCTGTCCAGTTCCCAGCATAGGTCATCCACCAAGGTGACCAAAGCTATTTCTGTCCCATAACCAGGTCTGAAGCCAGATTGAAATGGATCTAGATCATCTGTCTTATCCCGGAATCCCTGGAGTTGGGAGGCCACCACACGCTCCAATACCTTGCCCAAAAATGGAATATTGGAGACTGGCTGCTAATTATCCAATAGGGTGGGATTCAAGGAGGGCTTTTTCAATGTGGTTCTTACCACTGCCTCCTTCAAGCAGGCTGGCACTTTGCCTTGACAAAGGGAGGCATTGACCACTCACTTATTCACTCAGCCAGTCCCCCTCTGGCTGCTTTTATAAGCCGGGAAGGGCAAGGATCTAGTACACATTTGGTAGCTCTCACCTATCCAAGGATCCTGTCCACATCATCAGGCTGTACAAATTAAAAAGTATCCAATAATACTGGACAAGCAGGTGCCAGAGTTACATCTACTAGGTCTGCATTAACTATAGACTCCAAGTCAAAACGGATCCGAGCGATTTTGTCTGCAAAGGGCTGGGCAAATTGGTCACAACGGGCTGTTGAAAGGTCTGAATTCTCCTCTTGGGGGCCAGTATGTAAAAGGCCCCTGATCACCCGAAACAGCTCCACTGGATGGCTCTTTGCAGACACAATAGTGGCAGGGAAAAACATTTTTTTGCTGCCCATATTGCCACAGAATAGGCCTTCAAATAAGCTCTAGCCCATGTTTGATCGGATTCACTCTAGGTTTTCCCCCAACATCGCTCTAGTCGCCATCTCACTCGTTTCATCGCCACCAGCTCCCTAGGAAATCAGGGGGCTGGTGTGGCTTCACTTTGTGAAAGAGGATCGTGTCCACTGCCCTGGTCATTCTCCATTCCAGAGATCGACCAGGGCTTTGACAGAATTGCCTGCCCAGGCAACAGGAAAATCCCCAAGGGCCATCAGGAAACCATTCGGATCCATCAGCCTCCTGGGGCGGACCATATTAATCGGTCCTCCACCCCTGCAGAGGCTCTGAGTAACAGCAAGTCTAAACCCCACCAGGCAGTGATCTGTCCATGACAATGGAACTGTAGGAAGTTCCTCCACTATCAGATCACCGCCACCCCATCCAGCACAGAAAATGAGGTCCAAAGTGTGACCAGCAGCTGGGGTAGGGCCAGATACTATTTGGAACAGACCCATGGTTGTCATGGCAGACCTGAAGTCCTGAGACGCTCCCGACAGGGCAGCCTCAGCATGGATGTTGAAGTTCCCCAGCACAACAAGCCGAGGGGACTCCAGCATCAACCCTGAAACTACCCCAGCTAATTCAAGAAGGGAGACTGTTGAGCAGCGGGGTGGACTGTACACCAACAGAATCCCTGGACCGATCTACACCAAGCAGGATACAACACTTTGAAAACGTTTTGAAAACTGTATATGGAGTGTGTCCTGGGCCCCAACAGTTGTCACTACTGTTATAAACCATTTTAAAGAAGTAGTGAGATCCTGCCCCTATGTCATTAGATGTCATTAAATCTTGATTGGTTTAACAAGAGTTCTATACCAAAACTTAATTTGGAAATTAAAGTCTACTCTGTGGGAAACTAAAGAAGCAGTCTAGGCCTGGAAATATTTTTTAAAATTATTATAAAATTACAAGTCATCTCGCATTAAAGCCAGCCCTCTCATGAAATCAGGTGAAGCCCCTGCTTCAGGCAACAGAATGGGGGGAGCAGTGAATTGCATGCTCCCTCCATCCTGCCAGGAGAACCTGCCGCCTCAACACCCTCTTCCTTTCCCACCACGGCCACAATCACTGTGTCTACCTCTCTCCCTCTGCACCCACTCCATTGCCATTGCCTGTCCAGAGTGGGCCGAACACTCTGAAGAGCTATGCCGGCCGGAAATATACAGGCAAACTCCTGGGATACCTCTCCTCCCACAATGCCAGACTCTAAGGAAGGATCCTCCTCAGAGGACTCACTGCCCTGCAGAGCTGGCTGTGGTGGTGGCCATATAATAGGTAGGGCAGAGGGAGACAGATACATGCAAGTGAGTAGGTGGCCAAGAGAAAGAGGGAGACAGATTGAGCAGGTGGATGGCCGGGGGCAGACAGTTGTGGCTGACAAGGCAGGCGTGGGGAGGGAAAAGGGAGACTGCCGCAGGGGGCAGAGAGAGGAGGGGGTAGCTGCAACGGTGGCCAGTGCTGGTGTGTGTGCTTTCCCACCTCAGGTGGTGAGAGAATTTGCACTGGCACGGTCTCAGATTACACATGTACGAAATGCAGTGCAACAAAAGTTTCTTCAGTGCCCAGACTATCGAGGCATCAGCTATTTAAGAATCAATTCCTGTTCACTGCAGATTAGGTATCCTCACAACATGTAACAGGTAGCAAATATCTTTAAGCATTGAACAAGAGAAATTCTGAACGGCATTGTTGGTAGAATCCCTTTTTCTAAATAGTCAAAGGCATTGCAAGGAAAACATTACTAAATCACAGAGATAATCATCATAGTCAGTTCCTCTAATGAGGCACCATGGGATTACTGGAGTTATTATAAGAGTCATTTTATTGAAGAAATTCAAAGTTAATTGAAATCAATTGTACTATTCTGACAGCAGGTGTTTTAAGCGGCTAAAATATCAAAATGAACTCTTTAAAACAGTTACAACAAATGTTACATTCACTTTTTGACCCCTGGCACATTGTAGTTCTCCCTCCACCCTCTACCCTCATTTTTTTTAAAGCAATCTTTCTCCTACCATTTAGGTTTCTATTGGACAAAAACCAATCAAGATATTCTTCAATGCAATACTGGCCTTAGGATGAACTACTTCAGTAATTCATAGACGAGCAGATTTTATCTTCAGTTGAATTGCAGATGTTTAATGATCTGCCTTTAGCTTTTAACATAAATGTATTTTACAAAATCTGATCCCAGACTTCACAAAGCCATTCAAAACAAAGAGAATGCTACAGTATAAATATAAAAGTTATGATCAAGAGATCTTTTTCAAGGAGCCAATTATCAATGTCTAAAGAGCAATGCAATTGATGAAGGATAAAGCAGATAACAGACAGGCTGTGTTTAACTAAATCATTGGTCAAAAAATTTGCTTTAAGTCTAAGTTTCTTGATCCTTGTGGTTGTTTAATGTACAGAATTCCCAAATATGCCAATGAAGCATCTACCTAAGATCTTGAAGGGGACTCAAAAAAATAAGACCTACATTAAGGTTCTATATACATTGACTTGAATGTAATCACACTTAGAATCAACATCTCAATCATTAACATGTTTGTCAAATGTCCTGTGAAAAATTCAAGAAGTATGAAGAGTTAAAAAAAATACCACTAGAATGTTTGTTAATAAAAATATTTTGCATTTCATTTGTGCTTTACAAACTGCACCACTCAGATTATCTGAGTAATCCATACAACAACTCCCTAAGGTAGGTCAGTATTATTATCTGCATATTGCAGAAGGTGAAGCTTTGACCTATGTCAAATCACCTAGAGTGCCCAGAGCAGAAGTGAGATTTGGACCACTTAATGATGTAGGACCAGACCCAAAGCCTGTCAAAGGAAGCTGAAGTGTCTCCACTGATTTTTGTTGATATTACACATTAAAATCTAGCTTGTAGGCTCCAATACATGCTTCAAATTTCCCTTCAAATCAAGGGAAACATTTGGAGCAAATGTAATGGCCAAATCTCTTGGCAATGTTCCATTTGCAAAACAGGTTGCGGCCATGATCCTGAATGTTTGGCTCCATACGTAGAACTCTTCTCTCCTTACAGGAGAGAATATGAAGCCCCTGTTCATGCATGGCCCTGGATCATGGCCCCTGTTCCTAGTTTCTTTGATACTTATATTGCCTGATTTATTTCAAGCCTAACTATATAAAGCAGTGAGCTTAATCAAATGTCACTAATTTTTCTTTTAACACATGTAAACAATGCTACCATTTCAAAAAATCACCTAGATAGCTTTGATTTGAGAATGCCACAAAAGTAACCCCTTGGAACAAAAGATATAATAATATGCTCTGTCAAAGATATAATTTGCCAACATATTGCCAGTGCTTAAGAGGAGGACCTTAATTCCAAGAAGTCTAAAGCATCCCAAGAACCTACTTCCAACCAGATCATAAATAGCAAATGACAGTCAACTGTTTAATTTCAGATATGGTACCCCCAAAAGACAAAACCAACAATAACACTATCTTGGAAGAGTCTGTCAGAGACTAGCGTTGATTTCTGTGCAGATAGTAAATTATGACTAAGAAATGAAACAGTGCACAAGTGAATGGCATATACATAATGTCTTTCAGGAAGACATATTTTTATTTCTCTGCTCCAGGACAGACTTGTCTGAATGCAGAATTCATCAGCAATGAAAACACAGCAAGCCTTCCACATGCTTGCTGTTCATTTTCAAGATCTGGCTTACCAGCCAATACTAATGTCAGGTTAGAGTTTAACTGTGCAATTAAGTAGGAAGTTTGAGAAAGCAGTAAAATGAGTTAAAGGATGCCTAGAAAGCACGGGCAAAAATGCAGCAGAGCGCTTCAGATATGCTGTTAAAGGACAACTCTGCTTTTCAAGACAGACCTTTTATTTACATATGTATGCTTATTTCTTGACAGTATAGATAAAAATGTTACTGCTGCTCTGAAGGTGATGTAGATTCAAGGTGTAAAACCATTGGACCAACTAATAGAGTCTTCACACATCATATCTTGTTAAAGAGGAATACCGTATTCTCAAATGATATTCAAATTCATCAAAGCTCTAGAAGGAGGGATAGAATATGAAGGTATAGTAACATATACTAACATTTTTAAGAAATCTCTGACTTTGCCTTTTGGAGCAATACACAAAATGAAGTATTGATTCAAGATTCATTTGAAAGTAAAAAAATATGTTTCTGTAATCCATCTTTGAAAATATTGCAGAAAGTGTTTAAGTCCATAAAAAGCTAAATTACTCTTCAGTTCAGTTGTAAATGGGAATCTGATTTCTTCTATAAATCCATATTTTAAATGCATGTCATCCTCAAAGCACATCATATTTGTTTTGGAAACCTTCATCTCTATTTTCATTTTGTGTGAAGTCCATTTAAAAAATCAGGCTGAAGTCCAGTGGTCAAAATTAGAATTTGGTGCATGAGAAATCATTATATATCTAGTGGCAACAATTCAACAAAGGTTTAGGTGTGCTTAAGGTAGCTGGATTTGTTTCGCTTTCCTTTAAAAAGAAGAAAAGGCAGCAGTTGTATTGAGATCCCACTGGAATCAATGAGGCAATTTAGTTGTGGCTTAACTTGGGGCTCACTGCTTTCAAGTGGGAACTAAGTGCAACAAATTAACATTGTAATTGTATATGTGTCTAATCAGAAGTCCTGTTGTATTCGGTGTCACATTTCAAGATAGGTAGGTAGGCAGAAGAGTCTGGTCAGAGGGACCATCAGCACCTATGATATAGGTAATGGGTCTGGAAGAAAAATGAAATTTGCTAGGTAGAACTGTGAAACCAAAAGGAGGAGAGCATCCAACTCAGGGCAAAAAAAGGAGAGAAGCAGGTTCTCAGAATGCTAAGAATACTTTATTTCCAAATAAAGTATTCTTAGCATTCAGAGAACCTGCTTCTCTCCTTTTTTTGCCCTAGGTAGAAATGTGAAATGTGAAATCCAGATTTTCCAAGGTGTTCCACATGCAGGACCAGCTAAACAGGCACAGCTGAGGAGTCTCAATGTGTGGATGAGATGGTAGGGTCAGGAGAAGTGGTTTGGATTTGTCTGAATGTTTTAGGACAAGCTGGGCCTATGCAATAAAGATGGGCCCCACTTGAACCTGCTGAAGCTTAATTTCAACAACTAAGCAGACAGCAGCTCGGGAGAGTCTGGTTTGGGACGAGTGTGAATTGTTGATGGTTTAAAACTATTCTTAAAAAATGTTTATGGGTTAAAATGTTTTTTATTTTCATATGTTAATAATTTTATATTATGTTATCATATTTTATTTTTAGAATTTTAATCTTTTTAAATCACCCAGAGAGCTTTGGCTATTGGGTGGCATAGAAACGTAACAAATTAATGAAATGTTTCAGATCATCAAAATGGATATGGGGTAGAACCAGGCAATGAGCCTTCAATAGAACATGATAGCCAGCCAAAAGGCTGTAGGGGTCAATGCTCATGCCAGAAGAGGGATGTGGAGAGGGACACCATGTATAGGTACTTTATATGCTAATGTCAGAAGCCTCCAAGCTGAAATGAGGGAACTGGAGTGCCTTATTTTAAAGGAAAACATAGATAAAGTGTGGAGAATGGAAATTGGTGGAGTGGAGAAAACCAGAGGGAAATGGTTATCTCTAGAAACTCTAGGAAATGTGTTGCTTCTGTACATCAAAGAGGGCATAAAGTCAAACAAACTAGAAATCTAGAATCACTGTGGGTGGCACTACAAGGCCCCAAAAGTAATTTGCTACTGGGGACATACAGGCTAAAATGGTCAGGGTGATCTTAAGGTGGAGAATGAAATCAAGGGGCATCCAAAGGAGAAAGTGTTGTAGAAATGGATGACTTTAAATGCATTATTCTGGTCATGACAAAGAGGTAAAATTTCTAGATATCCTAAATGACTGTGCCATAGAAAAGTTGGTCATGGAACTTACCAGAAGGAAGGAAATCCCGGAATTAACCATAAGTCCTGCCCGAGATCTGGTGCTATTAAACTGCTGTTGTTGAACTGGGTGGAAACAGTGATCTCCATGCTATCAAATTCAGTTTATATATGAATGGACAATTGCCAAGAAAGTCAGACACAGTCACATTTGCCTTCAAAAGAGGAAACTTTACAAAAATGAGGGCATAGGTAAAATTGATGTTGAAAGAAGAAGTCAAGGGGGTCAAATCTCTCCAGAACACTTGGAAGTTATTCAAAACTACAATAATAGAAGCTCAGCTAGAATGTATACTGCAGGTCAGGAAAGATACCACCAAGTCCAGGGTGACACCAGAATAATTAACAAGAAGTCAAGGAAACTATTAGAGGCAAGAAGTGTTCCTTCAGAAAATGGAAAACTTGCCCAAAGGCGTTGAACATAAAGGGAACACTAACTTTGGCAAACTGAATGCAAGCAAACAACAAGGGGTACAAAAAGGAAGAATTTAAGGAGCATAGCACACAAAACATTAACAATTTAAAAATGCTTAAAATACACCAGAAGGAAGAAATTGGCTAAAGAGGTGGCTGGGCAATTGAACAACAAGTAAGTTAAAGGCATGCTGTAGGAGGATATGAGCAAGGCAACGAGGTTCAATTAATTCTTTGCATCCATTTTCACTGCTGCAGGTGGATATTGGTGAATGTTCATCAAAGGAGTCTGAAGGGCCGAGGCAAATATTGGTGACAAAAGATCAAATTCTAAGCCATACCAAGATGTTAAAAAGTAATAAATCATCAGGTTCAGGTGATCAGCAGAGAGTTCTCAAAGAATCCAAATGTGAAATTGCTAATCTAACAAAATATGTAACTTGTTCTAAGCACCTTTTAGAGTTCTTCAAGATTATCAACAATCATGTGGATGGGAACAAGAAATAGACACTGGCTCAATTCAGATAACACACTAAGCAACTGTCGGTTGTTGAAGCTACAACCCATTGAGTTGTTAAATGTGTCATCTGGATGTAGCCACACAACGCAGTAACAACCCACGGTAGGCAAAGTAGCAAAATTCAACAACTGAGAGAAACAACTCAGTTGCGAGTTGTTGAGGGAATTGTCAATTGACAAACGTGTCATCTGGAGCGGTGCATGGGTGAAACAACAATGGTGAGTTGTTGAGCACAGAAGATCAGAGAGTGGAGCGGCAAGAGCAGCAGTACGTGGGCGGCCACTCAGGCATGCTCACAACAGATCCCGGGCATCGCCGCCATAGCAACCAGGATGCTCGCCTCCCCCACCAGGCAGCCGGCGCGGAGCTCAACAAGGGGCCAGCTCCTGCAAGCACTCACGCAGGGTGCCCAGTCAGCTACCCAAACGGACAGGGAAGCGCACCAGAAGGGAGCCACGGCCAAGGGGGGGAGGGGGAAATGGAAGAAGCAACAACCCCAGGCACCCTGGAGCAAGGGGCAGCCCCACACACACCAAGAGGGAGAACAACACCCCATCCAAAGTAGACCTCCACTGCACTGCCACCTCCACCCTCGCATCACCCAGAAGGACGAGGGCAGGGGAAGCAGCGACCAGAGAAACCCACCCTCATCCGCCCAACACGGCTGGACAGCAAGCCTTTGCCGGGCCCCGAGAATCTCGTTGGGGAGCGTCGCGCCCGTGCGGAGGTGTCCCGGGTGCGTAGGAGCATCAGTGCATGGATCTGGCTGCACTACCCCCACCCCCTGTGAGCATCGGCTGTGGAGTTTCATCTGTGGACTGGCATCTCTCCCTGGCATGCCGCCCCTCTCCACCTCATCCCCTTGGCACGTTCCATGCTTGGTTCCCTGGGGGTGTAGACTTGGCCATCCCCTCTTCACCGCTGTGCCTTCCAGCCGCCGCCTCCCTTCCCAGGGGCGCCTGTCCTTTCCGTGTCTGAGCTTCCTGCTGAATAAAGTTTTCTACGCCACCCCACTCTTGCCTTCTTTCCTGTGTGTGCGGAAGATGCTCTAGGGGGGAGGTGGAGGGGTTGGGGGCTGGGGCGTGGGTGCCAACGTGTGATTTGCAGTGCTGGGAGCGGGGTGCGACTGTTGTATTGGTGCGGCCGTTCCTCCTGGCTGCCTCTTTGCCTGAGGCTGCTGAGTTCCACCCACTGACTGAGGCAGCCAATGGGGTTTGGGAGGTGTGTCCTGCATCGGCTTCAATGGCAGCGCCCATGGTTTTTGGCCGCAGTGTGTTCTGGGATACCTGCTGGAGGACTAACGGAGTTTGGTAAGTGGGGAAAATGGCGGCCGAGCTGTCAGTCAGAGCCGAGTATGCTATTTGCAACCGGGGTGGTTGCCGATTCCTTGCAGCCCCTGCTGCAGCGTGTTGTCTGTAGATCACCATCTTTTTCACCCACTGTCAGTAGGTAATTCAACAACCGTTGTTCAGCGTGTCATCCGAATTGAGCCACTGTGTACTTGGAGTTTTAAAAGTGCAAACAGAATGATCAGGGGACTGAAGCAACCCCACTGTGAGAAAAGGTTACAATAGTTTGGGACTTTTTAGTTTACAAAAGATGGTGAGTAAGGGGAGACATTTTAGAGGTTGATCAAATGATGAACATATGTTTTTTTCTCCTTCTCTCATTATACTAGAACCCAGGGTCATTCAATGGAAGATTTAGGACAGACAGATGTGGTGACTGCCACCAGCTTAGTTGGCTTTAAATGGGGATTTGACAAATTAGACAGTAAGACTATCAATGGGTTCTAGTCATGATGGCTATGTTTTATTTATTTATTGCATTGCTATACCACTCAATCTCAAAAGCTACCACAAGGTTCAGAGAGGGCATGCCGCTGAATAACAGTGAATGGGAACAATGACGTGAGAGAGCTATTGCGCTTATGTCCCCCTTGAGGGCTTCCCACGTGCATCTCATTGGCCACTTTGGGAAATAAGATGTGGGACTAGATAGCCCTTTCATTTGTTCCTGCAGGGTTCTCCTTACGTTCTCAACTAAGTGCCACTAGCTCAAGTCCAGTCCAATGAATATAAATGTGCCAATCTCTCTGCTGTATCATGGCTGATAAAAGTGGCTACTATTTTATTTTCTCTTTCAATTAAAAATGTAATGCACATGATTAAGCAGAGGGGATCTGTGTTGGGCAGTCCAGAATTCCATTAACTCTAAATTAGCCCTGTTAAAGTTACTGGGACTTTTCTAGAGTAATGAGATTGCAATTTGTAGCCAGAATGTCTATATGATTTTTCAAGTAGTCACAAGTATGCATTAATGAATTGCACACTAGTGAACTGTTACTAAAATAAACAGTATCTAAAAGATATAGAAGTTGAAACTATCATTAATAATCCTGCGTCTGAGAGGTTTGTTTAACTCTTTCCCAAGGCCTATTCAGGCATTCTATAACTGGCTCGCTCATCCTCTCCATCCTCATGTGTTAGTAAAATTCAGAAATAGAACACCTGAATAGGTGTCTAGTGAACATAACTTCTGCTGAAAGGGAGAGACTATCATCTGTAGAATCATAGAATAGTAGAGTTGGAAGGCCATCGAGTCCAACCCCCTGCTTAATGCAGGAATCTACCTTAAAGCATACCTGACAGATGGTTGTCCAACTGCCTCTTGAATGCCTCTACTGTGAGAGAGCCCATCACCTCTCCTAGTTAATTGATTCCATTGTCGTACTGCTCTAACAGTCAATAAGTTTTTCCTGATGTCCAACTGGAATCTGGCTTCCTGTAACTTGAGCCCATTGTTCCGTGTCCTGCACTCTGGGATGATCGAGAAGAGATCCTGGCCCTCCTCTGTGTGACAACCTTTCAAGTATTTGAAGAGTGCTATCATGTCTCCCCTCAATCTTCTCTTCTCCAGGCTAAACATGCCCAGTTCTTTCAATCTCTCCTCATAGGGCTTTGTTTCCAGACCCCTAATAATCCTTGTTGCCCTCCCCTGAACACGCTCCAGCTTGTCTGCATCCTTCTTGAAGTGTGGGGCCCAGAACTGGACACAGTACTCAAGATGAGGCCTAACCAGTGCCAAATAAGGAGAACCAGTAGCTTGCACGATTTGGAAGCTATACTTCTATTAATGCAGCCCAAAATAGCATTTGCTTTTTTTTGCAGCCACATCACACATCCAACAGTATCGAGCTAATATGCTGAGTTCTCTTCCATGCAGCATGCAAAAATTACTTTGGGTCTTTTCCTTGAAGACGGAGAACAATAATTGTATCAAAAGCTAACTTCAGTGACTTTGTGATATGTATTCAGGCTGAGGCCTTAAAACTCATGTCACTTAGTGTGATTTCCAATGTGGCCCCCAGAGGTGACAGTGTGCAGTACACGAAGGCACTGCATCATCAGCATCCAGCCTTTTACCATTGTATAAGCTCTTGTTGCATAAAAGAGGCAACAAGGAGCAGTGAATACAAGGACTGGCTGTCATTTGTTACATAATCTTTAACTCAGGGCTTTCTTTTAATGTGACTAACACAGAGCCTTTGTTTACTATTTAGTTCAGGAAGTGTTTCATGAGATTGGAAATGTCATTCTGCACCCAGCAGCTGCATCCAACTCAATTTGCAAAGTGTGCTTCTTTGCCTTATCTAATAATAAATAGCTTCTCATTGACTATCATCATAAAAATTTAAATAGCCTTGAAATCATCACATATACATCCTGAATGCCCACTTTAACGCAGTAAAACTATTTCCCTATCCAAGAGAGGAAAACATAAAAATGCATTGCTGGCAGCGTGTGGCTGCTACCTTGTTTTAAATAAATCCTCTACTCAATGTAGTAGCAAAATCAATACAACACGCTGTTTTACCCTACAAGAAAAAAAGGGCTAACAGCTCTATGCGATCCTGTACTGCCTTCTATGAAATGAAAAGAAACTATCGGATTTGATTCTATACAGTGATTAAACATCTTTGTGCTCTGCTGAGTATGGTACCCTGTCCCCTCCCCCTCCCCTTAAAAATGGCATCAAAGCAATCAAAATGGTAATGTTAAGCATGAATGGGGGCCCATTCCCCCACCTTCAAACTCTGCAGACTTTTTCTCCATGTTAGGAAGAAACCAACACCCCTTCCTCACAAAATGGAAGCTTCCACTACCAAATTGAGAGCGCTGTCAAATTCTGGGCTGCGATCAATCGGGAGGGAGGGAGGGAGGGGGTGGTAGTGGAAACGCTCGTGTCTATAATCACCGTCGTCTCGGGCATGCATTCGAGTGGCTACGAATCAAAATATGCAAGGCTTACTTTTCAACTTCAACAACGAATATATAGGGGGTAGGGGAGAGTAATTGCTCCTTTGGTCTTTCGCTTCCCCCCCCCCCCCCGTACCCAGCCCCGCCTTCGAACGTTCATACCGGGAAAGCTCCTGGATAGGTTGAAAAGGTTGTTTTGGGGTTTTGTTTTGTTTTTACAGTTCAAAAGGCAGGAAAATACGATCAAGGGCGCTGTTCCAAGTTTTGGTGCTGAAAGGACTGCTGCATTCCGAAGGAATCGCGATCGATTCAGCCGGGGGAAAGGGGGCGGGCGGCCGGCGTGTGGCGGGGAGCTCGATCTCTCCGCCAAAGAGGCTTTTGGAAAGCTGCATGAGCAAGCAAGGAGGAGGGGAGGGAGGAGCGCAGAGGGCTGGGAGGAGGGGGGGAGCCGTGGTGAAAGTTCGCTTTTATGTTTGAGGGGGGAGGGAGACGGAACAATCCGGCAGATCATAGACTCGCTCTCTAAGCTGCTGCTGCTGAGCGATTTGTGCATTGCAAGTACTGAGAGGGGGAGGGGGGAGAGAAGCGAAGCCAAGGGGCCGGTGTGTGTATGTGTGTGTGTGTGTGTTGCGTGTGTGTCGTTTAAAGCTCCAGAGAGGCACGCGGAGCTGCTGAGCGTTCCATGGCATCTGTTCGTGGTGCTGAAACCAAGCAAATTCAGCCCCTCGCCATCAGCTGATCCTAACCACACAAACTCAACAATGCAAGGCAACTTTTCTTTGGCTTGGAAAGGGAGTGGGGGGTGGCGGTGGCGGTGGCGGCTGAGGAGATGGGGGGCGGCGGAGATGGAACCAATAATTGCAGCCCGTGCACACCAGGGTCACTCGCTGCAATCACAGAGACGTGGTTACACAGAGAACACACACACACAAAAAGAAAGTTTGCATGGAAGAGGATGGGGGGGGGGGGAGGGGAAAGAAGGGATTTGTTTTTGCATCGCCTCACTATTTACCCTCAGATTTTGCCTAACTAGACATAGCCATGCAGGGGGAGGGGGGGATATGTGTCTGTGTGTGAGCGCAAAAGTACCTACATAAACTCGACTCCAAAGCCAGCACGTCAGATCGAGCCAAAGAAAGAGAAAAAGCTAAGTGTGTGGATGGGGGGGGGGGGGGGAGAACTATATATCTACACGAAAACAAATCAGTCTTCCAACGAAACAAGATATAAAAGATTACAAAGTGGATCGTCTCATTCCCCTTAATTCCAACTCTTTGCTGTTCCTTGTTGCAAGGAAGTGAAAACAAACTAGCATAAGACCAAAGAATTTCCCATATTCCTAAAACATGTCGACCAACTCAAAATGGACGCCTCGGTGTGTGTATGTGTGTGTGTGTGTGTGTGTGTGTGTTTTAAAAAAGCGTTCTAACTACTGCTTATCTCTTTTTGTGTATTCTGATTATTAATATAATAAATACATTTCCAGGCAAGGCAGAAGAGGGCTGGATCTCTCATCTATAAAACCTTTTCTCACTTTAGGCAATCTTTAGTAAACATGAGTGTTTTATTCACATATCGGTATTTTCCAGCTAACGCAGGCTCTTTTAGAATGTTTAGAAAGTGCATCGTAAAAAAAGAAAAGGCAGGAAGGAAAATAAAAGAACCCAATCCACAGACACATAACTAAATCGATTCATTCTTACTTGTTTTTCATTAAGAGCTGCTATTCTCGATTGCCTCTCATGGATTTGTTTCTTAAGATCTCCGTTCTGTAAAAATGGCAATAAAAGGCAGATTAAAAACCAAGTGTAAACTAAAGCCACTTAAGAGTAAACTTGCGTCTAGGAAAGGTTTAGAGGGAAAACCCCAACGGAAAGCATGCACAATACGGAGAAAGGATATATATATATATATATATATCCCTCTAAGTAACAAAGCTCAGCCCGGGCTTCAAAATGAGATCTCTTACTGATAAAGTTTCGCATCCTGCTGTCCCAGCAGAACTGCACTTATTACAGCAGAGCTAAAATACTGAAGAGGCTGGATTTTTATTTTATTTTTTAAAAAGATTTTTTTAAAAACATCTGCATTTACCTGTGGATCTTGCTTCATCTGTGCAACTAGTTTCTAAAAAAAAATCACCCCGAAAAAAGGAATTAGAAAGTGTTCACGTGTAATGGATTTTTAAAAAATGTGCGAGTGTGTGTGTGTGTGTGTGTGTGTGTGTAAAAGGGGGAGGGAGGGGTATGGAACAAAGAGACAAGTAAACACAGCGAGTCAGTTTCAAGCAAAGCTCATAAATATTCAAGTCTCGTCCTAATCTCTCCAACACACACATATACACACAGTCATTCACATTCACACACACACACACACACACACACACACCGCAATGTTAACTCCGGATCTAAACAACACAGACACACACACGTCAAAACTCAGCCAAACAATCTCTAAAACTACTTTTGCAAAGTGGTCCACACGCTGTAAGTAAGAGTCTAGAGGAGATGAGGGAGGCTCCTAGAGAGCCCCCCCCCCGCTACTCGCTACCACCAAGCCCCCACTTTTGACTCTCTCTCCTCCCCCCCTACCCCCCGATCGATAGACCCTGCGACAAGAACTCAAAGCTACTTGGTAAGCAGGGAGTGTTAAGATTCTTTCAGATCCTCTTTCTCGCGCTAACGCAAGGGATGTGAAAGTGTTTTTCTCCCCGTCTTTCTTCCTCTGTCTCTTTCTCTCTTTTTACCTGATGACATTGGATTTCCACTTTTAACGCCTCTTGCAAGCTGTGCAGCTCCATTCTTTCAACTTGCTAGACACTTTTCTCCCACTTTCGAATCCCAGTGAAGTTTGGTGGATTCCCCCCCCCTTTGCAACCACAACAACCGAAAAGCTGAACAAAACAAAACAAACCCTCCCCTCAAAAGATTATATATATATATATATATATATATATATATATAAGCGATAACAACAATCAAAAGAAACAACTACTCAGGCTGCAAAGCAAGTTCTTTGCCTCTTTGCTAGGGACACAGACAAATCACTCACTTTCCGCCAAACTAGGGGGGGAAGGCTCCCCCCGCGCAGCCCCCTAGCCAACAATCCCCATGGGCTCTCAGGCGGCCCCCTGCTCCGCCCAGGACCCGATTAATCGCCCCGTGCAGCTCAGTCCCCCCTCCAATGGGGACCAAGAAGACTTAAAAACGGGAGGGACTATATTTTCTCAGAGTGCGCGCCTTGATTTCACTTTGCCTCGGGAAAAGTTGTGCCACGGCTGACAATGCTAATTCGAAGTTGCCCGGATGGAGCAAGGGGGGAGGAGAGAGGGAGGGAAAGGAGAGAGAGAGGGGGGGGGGAAAAGGCTCCTCAGCTGGAGCATGCGCTCTCTGGAGGCAGCAGCGGACCAAGGCAGAGAACAACGGAGTGATGGAGAAAAGTGGACACTCTCCAGCAGCAGCAGCAGCAGCAGCAGCAGCAGCAGCAACGTGGGAACTTGGAAAGTGCTGAACAAGGGGAGAGCTAAAGCCAAAGCAAAAACCTTCAGCCCCGTGGAGATGCTGAGAAGGTCATCCAAATGCAAAAAGACATTTTAAGATGATTGTGGTGATGGTGATGATGTTGCCAATAAGCAGCTTGTTGTTGTTCTCCTTTGAGGGAGAGGAGCGCTGCACTTGCTTCCCTTGCAACAACAGCAACAGCCCTGAGCCACTGGGGCCAACCAAAGATTCTTGCTACCTCTGAGAAACACCCCCCCCTTTGCTTTACACATCTGGAAGCAAAGGCCCCAGAGAACATGGGTCTGGACATATACACATGCAATGAAATTACATGAGCCGGGCTGCAGTATGAATGATGGCCTGCATGTGTGAATGGGCCCATTTGAGAATTATGCCCCTCGATTTGACTCTCAAGAGTTCAAATGTAAAGCTTTTCAAGAGAGAGTGAGAGCTGATGCATTTGGTGGCCGGTCATCATCATCTAGCGATGTACCAGCCAAAGCTTATATTTCCACCTCTTTTGTCTCTTCCATGTGCCCCTTCAATTTATCTGCATTTCCTTTTCATTCCTTTCCCACTTCTTCTACGTTGCACAGCAAGGCAAAGTCCCAGAACCATTAGGGCTGTTTGCACATAACGACAGCCCGTCAGATTAAAAACTGATGGGTTGCCGCGGTCAGCAACCCACCTGTTTTTAAACAGATAGCCTGTCCTTATGTGCAAACTAGGTCATTCTGTGTGTGGCCAAATGCACTTCTTCATGTGAAGTAGACTAGGTACATGACTGGGTGTAGGAATGGGCCTGCCATGCAGCCAGATGAAACAAGGAACCTGATACCAGTAGCACCACATGGGGGTGGGATGGGAGAATGGTGATAAAGGCAGGAAATGGTGTCTGAATAATGCAGCAAGACTTTTTAAAGTGTTGGCATGTGCAAAGGTGGGATGGGCTGCCTTTCCCCTGTCCCTGCTCCTCTCCCCCAGTTCTTTAATTATTTTTACCTTCATTTTTGACTCTCTTTTTTAATATAGTGATAGTCCACAGAGGCACGGAGGTGGTCCAGCGGCCATTCGGCTCACTGGCCTGCCCGCTCCCCTGTCTAGCCGATGGCGACCAATCAGGGAATGCCATTGTTTAAGACACGCTTCCAACGCAGCTCCAGAGAAAGGCAATAGATGGCAGGTGCCATTGTCACCTCACTCCAAGTGAAAAAAAGTCGGTGCAAGTGCCTGAATTTTTAACAACAGAACTTTGGGGCTTTGCCCCTGGATGGCTTTGCGATGGCAGCTGCATCATATAACTGACCTGCCGCCATTGCAAAGCCACGCCAGGGCAAACCGCTTGTCAAGATGTACCCATAGGACTGCATTTGAGATTAGCCAGAGGGCTGCAGGTTGCCCACTCCTGCCATAAAACCAGGAGTAGAATAGGAATATCCAGAGCAACCCCAAATTGTTCTCCAAATCATCATTTTGCATACAACCCCATTTTGAGGGTGGGCAAAATTGCAGCTTGTGTGCATGTCAGACAAATGGGACAGGTTGTCTGCCTTCCACGTAACTGAAACCATGTACAAAACTAAATTGCCTATCTTCTGGGCAGAGTGACTATAGGACCTGCACAATACAGTAGTGTAGCCATTCAATTGGGGTGTAGTGGAATGCTGGACTTTTGAAACTGAGGCTATCTGACGTTAGATCCCACCTGTAACCTAAAAATGACCAGGACCTTGGATCGGTCACAATCTCTCAGTCTAACCTACCGAACAGAGTTGTAAGGATAAAATGGGGGGGGGGGCAGTTATGTATGCCATGTTAGCTCCTATGAAATAATGGTGGGTGATGTAATAAAATGATAGCATTAAATGGGTGACAAATTTGTGTTCGGAGACTCAGCTATATTCTTTACTTAAACCATAAGAAACTGTAAGGCTGCAATCATGTCTTGCTTGGAAGTAAGAGCAGAGCCAGTGTGGCATAGTGATTAGACTGTTGGACTAGAGACTCAAATTCAAATCTCTTGTCTGGATTCAAAGCTGAATCCAGACAAGACGGAGGTGCTTGCTGTCAAAGGCCGCATCCTGGGTTTGGAGGTGTGTCAACCGGTTCTGGATGGGGTTACACTCACCCTGAAAGACTGTGGGTGCCTCTAAAAGAGAGGTTTAATGCTCTTTGAAGGCTCATTATAAATTTTACCTCTACAAGAACGGAGCGCAAAACGGGCGTAGAGGCGCGTTATCTCTCCGATTATGCGCATTATCGAATGCGCGTTAAATCGCGAGTTTTATTTTGCTCCGGCCGTTAAAGCATATTTTCCCCATGTGAACAAGCGATTATGCGCATTAACTTCTTGTAAAGCGCTTTTTGGACATCTATTAATGCGCTTCGCCGCCTCTCGCCGCCTCCCGTGCAGAGGGATTAGGAGTAAATGCGCGTCTGCGATAATGCGCATAATCGCCGAACCGGGCGCAAAAGCGAATCCTTGTAGAGGGAGCCTGTGTTCGCAGGTTGGAGGTGCTCCTGGATCCATCACTCCAAATGACAGCCCAGATAGATGCGACAGCCAGGAGTGCCTACTATCAGCTTCGGCTGATACGCCAGCTGTGCCCCTTCCTAGAGTTGGAAGACCTAAAGATGGTAGTGCACGCGCTGGTAACTTCGAAGCTCGACTTCTGCAATGCGCTGTACATAGGGCTACCTCTGTGCCTAGTCCAGAAACTTCAACTAGTTCAAAATATGGCAGCCAGGTTGGTCACCGGTACATCTAGGGGTGACCATATCACGCCAGCTTTAAAATCTCTCCACTGGCTGCCAATTAGTTTCCGGGCGAAGTATAAAGTGTTGGTTATTACCTTTAAAGCCCTACATGGTTTGGGTCCAGGTTACCTGCGGGATCGCCTTCCCCATACAATCCGCTCCGCACGCTCAGGTCCTCTGGGAAGAACTTACTGCAGTCGGCCAAGACTAGGCTGACAACCGTTACCCAGAGGACCTTCTCTTCTGCCGCTCCCAGACTGTGGAATGACCTGCCAGAGGAGACTCGTCAATTTAACAGTCTTTTAGAATTTAAGAAAGCTATAAAGACTGTTCTCTTCCGGCAGGCATATCCAGTGGAATTTTAGAATGTTTTAAGGATGTTTTTAGGATGTTTTAGGATTTTTTATGCAGTTTTAATAATATGTGTCATGTTTTAATCAGTTTTATGTATTTTATCATGTTGTTGTTCCCCGCCTCGATCCAGACGGAGAGGCGGGTAAGAAATAAATTATTATTATTATTATTATTATTATTATTATTATTATTATTCACCCATGAAGCTCACCAGGCAACATTGGCCCATCACTATTTCTGAGTATTGCCTACCTCACAGGTTTGTTGAGATGATAAAATGACAGGGGGAGAACCATGTATACTGCATTGAGTTCCATAAGGAAAGGCAGGTTATAAATGTAATAAATAAAATAAATAATTCCACTGAGCTCAGTGAGACTTACCTCTGAGTAAACATATTTAGAGTTGTACTACATAGCATGCATACAAATTATGGTTCTCTCTAATAATAATAATAATAATAAGGATGTGTGTCTGTCTGTCCATCAATCACCACCATAACTCCAAGACCATGAAACCTTGACACCAGAAATTTGGCATGCATTCTGAGGAGATCCTAAGGGTGTGCGCCTCGAGATCAATTTGTTTTTTAAAATACATTAATGAATTTTAACTAATTTAAATGTGTCAAAGTGGTTGAAGCCTGCAGTACATCTTCAGTCACTAACCAGCACAGAGCTTTGAAGTCCATACAGTCAGAAACCAGAGGAAATTAGTAGGCATGAGACATAGTGCCTGTTCAGACAACATGCTAAGCCGTGGTTAGGCAGCTAATCCTTTTGCAGCAAATGGTTAGTAAGCATATATAACCGTGGTTATGTAGCCACCTTGGGTAGGAATGGCTCACATGACATGCTAAATCATGGCTGACATGACATGCTAAGCCATAATGTTTAGCTCAAAGTGCTTAACCACCGTGGCTTAGCGTGTTGTCTGAACAGGGTCATAGTAATAGGTTTGCCCCTTTCCCCTGTTGTGGAACAGCCCCTAGCAGTGGCTAGGGTGAGACTTCCCTAAGCTGTGCAGTCAATTTTGTAATCAATTCAGTCTGAAGCCGGGTTATACCCCTGCCCCACCTGTTTGACTCCATCTCCAAGAGACACTCTTACACACTGTGGAGTTGGTGGCACTTCCTGCTTCTTTCATATATGATTTGCTTCTTTCCAAACCTAACAAAATGATTTCTTTAATGTATAAAAATCCCCTGGAGTTCCTTAGATCTTGCAACGTTTAGAGGTTTAACTATAGTGCTCCCCACAGTGTTGTTCCCTTTTACTACTTTTCTACATCCGATTTAAAACAGCTTTTGCTTGTTGTTATTCTTTTCCTTAATTAATATCCCACCTGAAAAAGAGTTGTGGTGAACGCAACAGTTTGCTCATTACTTTGTGACTTTCTCTTTGGTCCCAAGAAAGGTATGAGGCTGCTGTTGTTGTTTGGATGTTTTTCTAATGAATATTTATTTATTTATTTATTTATTACATTTGTATACCACCCCATAGCCGAAGCTCTCTGGGCGGTTTACATAGGATTAAAAACAATTAAAAACAATATACAAAAATTAAAACAGCAAAAACATACAACATACACACAATCTGAACATTTAAAACCCACTTCAACACTTCAAAAAACTACAAAAACAAAACAAAACAAACCCAGGCTCCTCAGATATTGCCAAATGCCTGAGAGAAGAGGAAAGTCTTCACCTGGCGCCGAAAAGATAACAAAGTTGGCGCCAAGCGGGCCTCGTCGGGGAGATCGTTCCACAATTGGGGAACCTGTGCTTTAGCACAGTAAAGGATCAGAGGACGGTGAACAAACTGAAACTCAAACTAAGCAAGAAGGAAGTCTCATTGCTTAGTTGTTCATCCACTCAGGTGAATGATGTTCAAACTGTTTTAGATGGAGTCACACAGAGGGAGGAAGACAGTCAGATCAGGATTACAGTCTGGTAGTGCCTGTTGATCCCACACTGTCATTTGTGAATTGCCCAGAGAATTTTGGCTATAGGGCAGCAGAGAAATGTAGTAAATAAAGAAACAAATGAATAAAGATTCAAGTGACCTCTGTGACACAAAGCTCCCTTTATCCAGTCTGACTAATATCCCAGCTGCAACCTTACCTGGATGGAGATAGCTTGCCGCAATTGTTCGTACTCTGATGTTCTCTCATTTAGGGTACCTCTAGATGATAACTTTTCCTCGCAGTAGCTTCGGAGTGGCAGCAGGTAGATTACATGATGCTGCTGCCACTCCAAAGCTACTGCGGGGGAAAGCCCCAAAGCTCCACTCTAAAAAAGTCAGGAATTTACCCCGACTTTTTTAGCATGGAGCGGACTGAGCAGGGAAGGGGAAGGACCAGCGAGCCATAAACTCGCTACACTGCCTCCACTGTCCTCCCCCCATTTAATTTTTTTTAAAAAAAAAATACCTTGGAGTAGGGGGGCCAATGCTCCCAGCCATCCCTACAACTGCCGTTGGGGAGGCGCAGGCGCAGCAGTGGTGGCAGCGGCCGGACAACCCTCCTTGGCGCTCCTTCCACTGTAGATGGGCGGAAGGAGCATCAATGCAGGGGGCGTGCCCTGCTGCCGCTGCTGTGCAGCAGAAGAGGCGCCGTGAAGAGGAGGGCTTAGACTATTGCAATGGGTTATCCCTTTATAAATGGTTTAGGAACTGCAGTTGATCAAAAGACTAGGGTTTCAAGATTATTAACTGGGCCTGCGCTATTTACTTCTGTGCTTTATAAACTGCACTAGGTTCTAGTCCATTTCCAGGTCTGATTTAAAGTGCTAGTTTTAACTTTAAAGCTTTAAATGGCTTGGGACAGTTACCTAAAAGATTGTCTTCCTCAACATGTACCCTACCTTTACCTTAAATTCTTCTTCAGAGGATCTGCTTCAAGTGCCCTCATCTAGGTAATTACCAAGGAGAGGGACTTGTTAGTAGTGGCACTCCATTTATGGAATAGCCTCCCCAGTGAGGGTCACCTGGCACCATCTTTCTGCTGTTTTTAGCACCAGTGAACGGCCTTTCTGTGCACCCAGGCCTCTTGTAGACTCTGCGTTTTAAAATGGCTGTATTTATGTTGTTTTCGATTTTATGGTTTCATATTTTATTTTGTATTTTATTTTTTAAAATAATTATTGTAAGAGTGCAACTTGTGAGTCAGGAAAACCCCATTTAGCCCTAGGTTAACTGCTATATCTTATCTTCAGACCTCCCCACCCCCTCTATGTTCATCAGCAAGCAATAATACTGACCTAGTTTGCAGAGTTGTTGCAAGGGCAACTGAGAAAATTATGGGAAGCATTCTGAGCACACCTAAAGTGCTATATAGATGTTAAATATTAACACTATCATTGCATCAATGAAATCTGAATACTTCCAAGAAAGGTGACCAGAGGGACAAAATACTCACTTGTGGGAGTTTTGACCCTTGAAAATTCTTCAGAAGATATAGTAAATTCAAAACTTAGGCTGCAGTTCTATCCACACACCTGGGAGTAAGCTCCATTGAAAATAATAGAATTTACTTCTGACTAGACATGTATAGGTTTGCACTATTAAAGCTTAGGGGAGTTCATTAGTGCTCCCAAACTCTGTGACAAAAGTTCACCAGTGATACTGAGAGTTAGGAACACTTTGGTTCTTGTGTCTAAATGGGGGTGGGGCCACTATTTGTCTGAGCGCTTTCCTGTTCCCCCATGGCCACATTGTATGTGTGTAAATGCAACATGTAAGACATTCCCAGGCATCTTAGTTGTTATTTCTGTTGTTTTGAATCTGTTATTGTATGCTAATTAAAGTTAATTAAACTTTATACAATTATTCCAAACAAAGCAAACACAAAGCACTTTATATTGGGGGCTCAAGCTACATTTTAATCCCTACTGTGAACCTGACCCTGTGTATTTCACAGGTATTTATTGCTGTGTATTTCACAGCATATGGTATACAATCATATACAAAATGCCATAAGTCACCAATATTTTCCCCTCACAGAGACACTGACCCTGTAAAAACACTAACCCGGGAACTTCTTATGGCTCAAGGGAAATGATGAATGTCACACACATACTTATTATTATTTCATCTTTCTTTTATTTTCATGTATAAGTTAGCAAAAGTTACATATAAAATGAGTACTGTTTCCCCATTGGCTGACACTTTGGCATTATCACTGGTCTCAAATGTGTCTGTCTTTCTAGAAAGCTTGACTGATATCAGTTTTCCTCCAGTTATAGGAAGTCAAAACATTTATTCATTTAATGTCATAATACAATAATATAATTTCAATATATTAGGATTAAATTCACATTCATATTAGACATGTTGATGTTACTTGTGTTGTTTGATTTGTTTTTATGCATTTATTTGTTTTATTGCTAACATGCCTACTATAACTAGCTGAATATTGGCAAACTTGTGAAATTAGTACAATAGCTTGTTTCAGGATTACAATTGCAGCCACACCCCACATTCAAAGAAAGATATATTATTATCTCTCCTCCGCCTCCTTTATTTCCTTTTCTTTTCTTGATCAAGTGTGAGATAGTTTCAGTTTCTGAAGTGCTGCCTTCTCATTTGCCAGACAGTCAAGGCTCTGGGATGGAAGACTTGGCTTCTTCTGGGCTTCCCTCTCTACCTGTCTGTGAATGACATCAAAGAATCCCAGTGCATTCCTACTTCCTTGTCAGGAGGATATCACTCCCTTTGCATTGTGAGATGGGGGCAAGTTCAGTAATGTATAGGACCTTCCTGTTCTGAGGGGCAAATAGCAATAGATGCATCCAACATAGTCTTTAGGCAGAGGATTTAGACATTTTCTTTAAGGGCCTTTCTGGAGTGATTCTGTTGAATTTATACATATTGCCTAGGGTGACCAGATAAAATCCAAGTCAGGGCTCATGTAACTTTAACAGTTGTAGAGAAAAGGGAATTTCAGCCAGTGTCTTTTGTATGCTTTTAGTTCCTGGTGAAATTCCCTCTTCATCACAACAGTTAAAGTTACAGGGGCCCTGCCTGCTTTTGTATATGGTCACTCTAGTATAGTGCATGCTCCTTTAACTGTTGTGATGAAGAGGGAATATCACCAGGAACTAATTGCATACAAATGACACTGGCTGAAATTCCCTTTTCTCTACAACTATTAAAGTTCCATGAGCCCTAACCTGGATTTTATCTGGTCAACACCAACATTGACTACAAGAAAGATAGATGTGTTTAACTCCTATTGATAGCAATGAAGCTTAATGTCCTTATCCAGCTAAAGGAACAACATAACATGTTGGAAGTAAGTTCCTGCATGTACACCTTTGGCTGGGGGGGTTCCCCTCTTTGATCCAGTAACAAGTATTGCACCTTTTCAAAATCTAAAATCCTGGGTATTGCCTGCTTGGGAGAGGGAGCAAGGGCAGGATTGAGTAGGCTGGCCATATGAAAAGGAGGACAGGGCTCATGTAACTTTAACAGTTGTAAAGAAAAGGGAATTTCAGCCAGTGTCATTTGTATGCAATTAGTTCCTGGTGAAATTCCCTCTTCATCACAACAGTTAAAGTTGCATGCACTATACTAGAGTGACCATATACAAAAGAAGGCAGGGCCCCTGCAACTTTAACTGTTGTGATGAAGAGGGAATTTCACCAGGAACTAATTGCATAAAAATGTCACTGGCTGAAATTCCCTTTTCTCTACAACTGTTAAAGTTACATGAGCCCTGTCCTCTTTTTCATATGGTCAGCCTAGGCAGGGGGGGACCTACACGTGGGAGAAATAAACTCCTTTATGAAGATTAGGAAAAGCAATTGGGGCTTAATAGTTCAGAAAAAAAGATGACCTAAAGGGGGACATGATTGAGGGGTATAAAAAGAGTGGCTAAATAAAACTGGCTCACTTGATCTCAAGGCAAATTGCTAGGCAGCAAGTTTGACACACAAGGAAGGAAGCACTTCTTCATGTGGTGCACAATTCGCTTATGAGACCATATAGATGGCTATTTTCCATGCATTCTACCACAGGTTTGACCTGATGTGTGGTCAAATACTTCTTATTACCACTTGACAGGACAATTCAAAGGACCAAATTGTCATCAGCCAGGACTGAGAGTCCTCTGAGACTGAAGTTCCTAGTGGCAGCAATTCTGAAGAGGAGCCAGAATTTGTTCCCAGACCTTCACAAGCAGTTCCCTCCACCTGTCCTCTCGACTCCTCCAATGAGCAGGGAGGCCCTGGGAAGTATTACCCAATCAGCTCCTCAGACCCTCAAAAGAAGCAGCAATGAAGATGCAGCATTTGAAGTGGAGCTCCCAGAAGGAACCTCCTGGCCTGACTATAAAACTCTGCTAGTTGCTCTAAGCTAATGCTGGGGTTTGTCAGTGCTCTCTAGCTGCAGAGATGCTCTCTGTGGTCCTGAAGTCATCCCAAGTCCTGGTCCCGTACCTGTGGTGCTGGCCATGGCACTAAATGCTCCTGTTCCAGTTGCCTGACCCCCATTGCGCAGCCTCACTTAAGCCATTGCCCAAAGTGGATGATGGAATCCCAGATGGAGCAAGACACAGATCACTACAGCAGAGCGGTTGTTCGCTACATGATACCATTTTTCTTTTAATTGGTTATTTTATTCTTGTAATGGGGCAGAAGGAAAGATTCCCCCAACACACACATGCACAAATGCTATTGATAAAGATAATATCTGTGCTAGATTATCCTCTGATCTGACAAAGTGGTCAATGTGTATGAAGGAAGTTTTTTAAAAGCTGAGCACTATGGGATTCGGATTCCCTGTCACTGGCCCCTTGAGACCAAATAAGTATCAGTAACAAGAGAATTGAGTACAAAATGTGTGTATAGTAAGCCACCCCAGTAGTTGTCTACAAATAAAGTCTTTAAGGGATTCTGGACTATGAGGGGCATTGAGTTCATTCAGACTTTCTGGGATCATTGCAATACTCTTTATCCACTGAGAAGTATGTCCTGGCAACAGTAGGAATAGAAAAGAGCACCAGTCTCAATTAGAGTAAGGACTAGTGGGAGGGTGGTCAGTCCAGTTGCTAGACCTCTTTCCCCTCTTTCAACACAATCCTATGTAGGTTTACTAAGAAATAAGTCCCACTAAATTGCATGGGACTTACTCCTTGGTCAGTGGGTTTAGGACTGCAGACTTCATGTATAAAGCAATTAGCTAAGGACAATTTGTGGCCCTCCAAATGTTTTGGCTTACAACTCCCATCAGTCCTAGCCAGCATAGCCAATAGTGAGGGCTGATGGGCATTCTAGGCCAAAGCATCTCGAGGCCATAAGTTCCCCACCAACATCCCCATGATTTAAGGCATAACACTATATATTATGGACAGCACAGGGATGCCACTGAAAAGAGCATCCTGCATCAAGTTTTACTCCTTTCCCTTGTAATATTTGGAAGAATTAATTTCCCCAAGCCCTGCCTCATGTGACTGGTTGCCACCCATGATGACTGTAGCATATTTGGTCAATTTTCCGGCAACATATACATGAACCACCAACAGTCATAACCGCAGGTTTGCTTAAATAATGACTTCAGCTCTCATATCCTTTTTCTGCCAAGCTTGTTAACGTACCCTCTCTCCCCACTGATATTTCATGTATGCTTAGAACCCCTGGTTTGTGCAATTAGACAGAATTGTGGTATTCACGGGTTTGTGCATGCTGACTTAGAATTTAAAATTATTCTTTGTGCTGATGAGCTTTTATTGTTTATTTATAAACTCCCGGCATTTATTCCTGCTTTGATGGCTCTGTTAAACACCTTCGGTGATTTGTCCGGTTACTCAATTAACTGGTCAAAGTCTGAAATGATGCCGATTGGAGATAGTATATCTTCTAGTGTGTTGGCTTATGGACAATTTCGATGGTGTCCTGATTTTATTACTTATCTGGGAATGCTTATTCCCAGAGACATATCCCAATTGATTAAATTTGAATAAGTTAATCGAGAAGATTGTATGTGATATAGACAGATGGGCACCATTAAAATTGAGTTTGTGGGGTAAAGTCAACACACTTAAGATGAATATTGTACCTCGAATTCTCTACGTTATACATGGGATTCCATTATTTATACCTGGGAAATATTTTCAATAACTTAATGCCTTGTTTTGTAAATTTTTGGGGTGTTCTTCCCCACCTTGAATATCTTTGACACGCATGCAACTTCTGATCAAAGAAGGGGGGTTGGCTTTCCAGACCTAGCTTTGTATCATCAGGCCTATTTATTGATCTGTACTAAGTTTTGGTCTTCCCCAGCTTGCTTAGATATGCCACCCTGGTCAGTTTTGGAATCCTTATGGTTAGAACCGCTTCCTAAATGGTTGGCACTTGGTTCTCGACATGTTAGATTAAATAATCTTCCTCCTACAATCTTGGCTGCTAGAGTGGTATGGTGCATATTATCATGTCAATTGCAGTTTGACCCATTTTCTCATGCAAAATTGACTTTATGGGGAAATCCAGATTTAAAAATTGGAAAAAAAATGTTTTTGTGGAGGACATGGACGGATAAGGCAATCTTTACTTTGGATCAATTAATAGGTTCAGATGATGAGTTTATGCTATTTTCTGATTTGCGTGTTAAATATAATTTACCTGCTATGGCTGAATGACAATATTTACAATTGCAACACTTGCTGAAATCTAGGTTTGGGCCGGCTGCTTTTACGGCCTCAGAGCCTCCATTACTGTTAGAAACACTTATAGTAGCTGAGCAGACACATCGATCCACAACCCATATATATATAAATATTTAGTAGTAGTAAATAAATACAATACTCATAGTTAAGACAAGATTGGAATCGAGAATTGGAGTGTCCTATTTTGCCCAATCAATGGACTGTTGCCTTAGAGATTGTATCTGAAGTTTCTGTGGATCTTAGCCTATATCTTATTCAGCAGAAATTCCTCTTTCGGGTCTACTGGACCCCACAACGTCTTTTCAACAAGGGTCTAACTAATTTACATAATTGTTCGAGATGTAATGCACCTAATGCTTCTTTAACTCATATGTTTTGGCAGTGCTCAGTAGTCTCCTCCTTTTGGGAGGAGGTTAAAATAAGGATAAATCTTGTCCCGAATAAAACTTTAATATGGAAAGATGCTCATGCCCTTCCAAACTACCTGCCGATTTCTTGGAAACTAAATCAGGGTCAGCGCAAATGGATTTTCAGAGCCCTCATGATAGCTAAAAGACTTATACTAATATATTGGAAGGATAAATGCTCACCTCCCATAATGCAATGGATTGAGGAATTAATAACCTTATCAACATTTGAATGGGTGATATACAGCACAACTTGCAAATGGATAAATATATGGCCTGATTGTTTTGAAACCTGTGTATAAATCTCTCTCTTTTTAAAAAAAAATTCAATGAAAAATAATGACATCGCTGTATATATAATGTGTATTTTTTGAAATTCACAATAAAAAAACAACTTGTTCAAGGTATATTTTCAGAAAGTTTTCCAAAATTGGGCAGTAATCTTTAAAGAGGATTCAAAATGCCAGCGGCACTGCTGGTATACAGGCCACACAGTCAAGGTTCAAGCACACCCGGTCACAGTTAAGAATGTCAGTGGAATTTGAGGGCACTCTGCAACTGATGGGAAGTGCCCTTTATCTGGCAGGATCAAACCCATTGTTAGCAATAAAATAGCCATGCTTCCATTATCAAACCAAAGCAATATGCTGCCGTTGCAGGACTGAGTTTTCCCAGTCTTTCATCCAACGTCTTTCTTTTGCTCCTCCAGCAAACTCATTTCTAAATACATCACACCACTGATTAGAATGAACGTCAAAGCTGCCATTAAAACCTTCTCCCAGATGAGGATGCATGAATTCTTTTGATATTAGTGGGAGCTATGTGGGCACATCCAAGGACGAAGCTGCCTCCAGAAACAAAAACAACATTGTTCAGTTAGTTAAAACAAGTGTTGCTTGGCTATGCTACACTATAAATCAGTGGCTGGTGTGTGTGCTTTGGTAACCATTTTGACGGCATTTTATTTTAGCCCCTTGGAATGTTTCTCAGAATTCCCACTAAGACACTGTGCCCACAGGTAAAAAAAAAAAGAGGGGGGGCTTTGGAAAGACAAAGAGCATGGAGGGGAAAGCATTTCCTTTTGGTGTACTGACAGTGGTGCCATCACGCTACATTCAATAAAAGAAATGGAGATGGCTTAGAAATGCAACACAGATCTCAAGACAAACTGAACAAACAATATATTTCTCTCCTGGCAGAAGCGACCATGAGCAAGTGATTGAAGGTTCAGTGTCCATTCCTGAAAAATAAGCAATGATTCAGTCATTTTTAACTACTGTTGGGGAAGAGATGCCACTACACGTACAACCCCACCTTTTCTCTCACACTTACACGAGTGTATACGTATCCTGGGTCTGTAAATTCTGCAATCAGTTTCTAACAGGCCACTACCTCTTTGCAAAGTAACTACATTAGGCCTATTAGATCATTAGATTAGACGGATGCCAGAGATTTTATTCTGGAAGTGCCCAGCAAATTCTTAGTGTGATTGTGAAGGTTTGAGGCCTACGCAGGCTTGGTTTCGGTTTCGGTCTGAATAGGCTGACCATATGAAAAGGAGGACAGGGCTCATGTAACTTTAACTGTTGTAGAGAAAAGTGAATTTCAGCCAGTGTCATTTGTATGCAATTAGTTCCTGGTGAAATTCCCTCTTCATCACAATAGTTAAAGTTGCAGGCACTATACTAGAGTGACCATATACAAAAGAAGGCAGGGCCCCTGCAACTTTAACTGTTGTGATGAAGAGGGAATATCACCAGGATCTAATTGCATACAAATGACATTGGCTGAAATTCCCTTTTCTCTACAACAGTTAAAGTAATATGAGCCCTGTCCTCCTTTTCATATGGTCAGCCTAAACGACATTGTTGTCTTTTTCGTTACATATATGTCTCACATTATTGTATTAATTATTCTAGTGTTTCCGAAATGTCTGATAACTAGCACACTTTTCTTCTGAATTAAAATTAGAAATGCATTTCACTTGTATACCCAAGGCAGTTCACTTTTAGAGCATTAGTGGGAAATCATGGAAGTTCCATGGAGACCTCCAGGTAAAATGTCCACCTGGCTTCATTTTCACCAGTTAGTGGTAACAGTAACTGCCATTTTGCCAGTACAACATATTTACAACCTAACCCTCCTCAGACACCAGCCTCGAGTAAAAAGCATACATTTTTATTCTACTGTCAACCCATTTAATCCTTCAGTTATTGAAATAGAACATAACAGTTAAACTTTTACCTCAGTTTCTTCATAGGTAGGCATGTTGTACAGTACACTCTCAGTTCACACAGGCTCAGTTCACACAGTTCTCACAACTGGGAGTGAATCCTAGAATACATACAAACACCTGACAGCTGTAGCATAGAGTTTGGATTTGGTTGGCGAGAACTTTGAGGATGCAATCAAAACCATTTATTTCTTTATTTATTAAAAAAGAAATATTTCCAGCATAATTCATTTATAAAATAAATGCTATACATGCTCTTCAGTTTACCAACCCAATCCATCTTCTGTGCCCTTTTTTGGTTTGGAAACTGTGACCGTAAATCAAATGTACATCCGAATGTGGACACTGTTCATATGAACTTCATTGCTTTTAGAGGGATGTGCATTATATATGAGTCCAGATACACAACCCCATCCACATTCTAACACAATTAGTCACACCTAACTACACACAACTAGAGCTGGACCAGGAAGCAGGTGCATACATTTTATTGTTAAGATAATAAATGACAATGAAAAATAAAGAAATATAAAATCACTATTAGATCATTCAAAAACAGAAACTTTAACTATCTTCAGTGCAATCCTATGCATGTTTAGACAGAGAGAAAAAGCCTACAAGTCCCAGCATTCCCCAGCATGCTGGCTGGGGAATGCTGGAAAGTCGGAGGACTTTTTTCTATCTAAACGTGCATAGGATTGCACCTTAAATCTCTCTATGCAATTCTTTATTCCACACCAATATAGCATAATGTACAATACATTTAACTTTGGCTCTTTATGCAAGAAGACTGAGCATTATTGTAAATGTGCCTTCTTCAGTTGTGAATATATTTCCATGGCCCCCCAAAAATCAGGTGTTTTTTGTTTTCTTTCATTTTTTTGACACCAAATAGTATAACCCCCTGAGTGCAAATCATTAACCACATTAAAGTGCAGTGGAGAATTGACTGAAGACAGGGAGCAGTTTCATAATCACACAAGAGCAAATGACAGTCTGTGTAAACTAAAGTGTCACTACTTGCACCAGAAGCACTTTGTTCAGCAAATCATCCTGGGTCCTGTTGACCTAATGCTCTATAAAAGGCTCCCAGGAACAAAGGAGGAATGTTTTTTAAGCTGTTTCTGCAATATGGTAGGTGGAAAACGTCCCTCCCCAGATTTCAGGAAGGAACACTGGCCCCATACTATTGCTGTGCATAATGTCCAGCAGGGTACAAGGCAGCATTTCCTGTGGTACACGAGAGACATTTTTCTCTCAATTAAAATGTACTTCACTTTTACGTTAGAAAAGCTTTACTTTTAGTGTGCAAAAGCAAGAATGATACGCTCTTGAAAGAGCTCACCTTTGTGTGTGTTGCTCTTCTTAGCATACCTCCTGACTGGGGGAACGAAGCGCAGAACAAGAACTTATGCAGAGATGGAACGGGCAGCTTCATGTATGGGAGCGTGCTTTAGGCTCACAATAAATTCATTTCTTCCTCACTGTACACCTGTGTGCCCCAACACAGAGTTTAGAAATTAATGGGATAAATAGATACAGACTTTTGAAAGAACAACCACCACCAAGGGTAGTTAGGCTGGTGACTACAAGGGAGAGAGCCTTCTCAGTGGTGGCCTGCACCTCCATTGATGATTTATCAAGGCCCTTCTTTGCAGTTCTTCATTAAAGCTCTGAAGACCCATCTGCCTTTGCTGGCCTGTCTTGGTGGTTTAATTGGTAAGTTCTGTTTTTATTGATTATTATTAGTAATCTCTAATAAAAGATAGGGAGCATATGCCTTGTTTCCCAGCAGAATTATGCTCTCCACCACCTGCCAAATAGCTGTTTGGTAGGCTGTGGGCCGGAGAGTGTGATTCTGCTGGGAATACAGGCATGCAGCCACTTCCAATTGTAATGCAGCCACTTCAGGTGGGAGGGGTGTGGCCCTGGAGGGTCCAATGTGGCCCCTAACCCCCCAAAGTTGCCCGGTGTATAGGATTACTGTCTAAATCAAGGGATTGCTGTCTAAAACATGAAGGCTGCAATCCTATCCTATTCACATTTACTTCTGAGTAAACACACATAGGATTCCATGACATGATCATGGATGAGGGAGCCGACCTGGTGTACATCACTGAGACATGGTTGGATGAGCTAGGCGGTGTAGATGACCCAGATTTGCCCATCTGGTTATTCAGTGTAGCACCAAACAAGGCTTGAGGGCTGTGGAGAGGGGAATTGCCGTGACCCAAAAAAGTTCAATTTCACTCACCAGGAAACCTCTCCACCCTGGGATAGGCTGTGAGGGCCTTTTCCTTGTGCTGGGCCAAAGAGACAGATTGGGGGTACTATTGGTGTACCGTCCACCCTGCTACCCAATGGATTCCCTGACCGAGCTGGTTGAGGTGGTCCCAGATATGGTCTTGGAAAATCATAGGATTTCAGTCCTGGGAGATTTCAACATTCAAGCTGAGGCTGCCTTAACAGGACCAGACTTGGACTTCATGTCCTCCATGGCAACCATGTCATTGGCCCAACACACAGGGCAGGGCATATCCTTGACTTGATCTTTGCCTCAGGGAGTGAGGGGGTGGTCTGGATATTGTGGGGGATGGAAATTAGTCTGTTGTCATGGTCAGACCACTGCCTGGTGAAATTTGGTCTCACAGTGCCAGTCCCTCCCTGCAGAGGTGGGGGACCCATTAAAGATGGTCCTCCCTGCAGACTTATGGAATCTGAGTGATTCCTGAATGCTTTGGGGGGATTTTCAGAAACGAGATTCTGTCGAGGCCCTTGTTTACTGGGGAGCTCCAGACAATGAAACAAGTCGGAAGATGGCTGGAGTGTAAGTGGCATAAGACTCATCATGAGGGTGACTGAACCCGCATAACAGCGTATAATCGTGCCTACTGCATGGCAGTGAAAGCAGCAAAGAAGTCTTACTGGGTTTGGAGGTGTATCAACCAGTTCTGGATGAGGTTACACTCCCCCTGAAAGGCTGTGTTCGCAGCTTGGGGGTGCTCCTGGATCCATCACTCCAAATGACAGCTCAGATAGACGCGACGGCCAGGAGTGCCTACTATCACCTTCGGCTAATACGCCAGCTGTGCCCCTTCCTAGAGTTGGAAGACCTAAAGATGGTATTGCACACGCTGGTAACTTTGAGGCTCGGCTTCTGCAATGTGCTGTACGTAGGGCTACCTTGACCAGAGAGTTATGCTAACTATCGCCAGGTCACAAATATGCCATTTTTGAGCAAGATGTTCAAGAGAGTGGTGGCATCTCAAGTGCAGGTGCTCTTGGATGAAACGGATTGTCTGGATCCATTCCAGTCTGGATTCAGACCTGGTTTGGGGATGGAATCAGCCTTGGTCGTCCTGATGGATGAATTTCTTCGACCTTCTTTGAGAGAGAGATAGGAGGAGTGAGACCCTGTTACTTCTTCTTGATCTCTCAGTGGCTTTCTATACCATTGACCATGGTATCCTCCTAGACTGCCTTTGTGAGTTGGAGTTGGTGGCACTGTTCTACAGTTCTTTGACTTCTACTTGCAGGGTCTGTTCCAGAGAATAGCATTGTGTCACCGCTATTCAGCTTCATGGCAGCTGAACTGCGGCATGCCACAGGACACCATCTTGTCCCCAATGTTATTCAATATCAATATGAAGCTGTTGGGAGGGGCATCAGGAGATTTGGGGCAAGGTGTCACCAGTATGCTGATGACACCCAGCTTTATTTCTTTGTAACATCTGAATTGGGAGAGGCTGTGCACGTTCTGAACCAGTGCCTGGATACAGTAATGGCTTGGATGAGGGCTAATAAACTGAGGCTGAACCCCGATAAGACAGAGTCCTTGTGGGTTGGTGGATACCAGATCTAGGCATTGGGATGTTTGCCTGTTCTAGATGTGGTTGCACTCCCTCTGAAGGAGCAGATTGAGAGTGCTCCTGGAGCATTTTTGTCACTGGAGATCCAGGTGGCCTCGGTGGCCTGGAGTGCCCATTATCAGCTTCAATTAGTACGCCAGCTATGCCCATTTCTGGTTAGGGATAGCCTAGCCAGGCAATTGAATCACATCGAGTGTGTGTACCTGAGTCTGAAGGCCAGGGATAGACTAGGGATTCTGTTAGTGTACCGGCCACCCCGCTGCCTATCAGACTCGCTGGCTGAGCTCACGGAACTGGTCTCAGAGTTGGTGTTGGATTCGCCCAAGCTTTTGGTCCTGGGCGATTTCAACATCCCATTCGAGGCTGGTTTGTCAGGTGCAGCTCGGGAGTTAATGGCATCCATGACAACCATGGGGCTATCCCAATTGGTCTCTGGACCTACACATTCAGCAGGTCACACCCTCGATGCTGTCTTCAGCTCCGAACAGACAGATCTGTGGGCGGAGGTAACAAATACATCTGCATTGTCATGGACAGACCATTTTCTGGTCAGGGTTAGTATCACGGCTACCACCCACCCCTGCAGGGGTGGCGGACCTATTAAGATGGTCCGCCCTCGAAGGCTGATGGATCCTTCTGGATTCCAGAAGGCCTTGGAGGGATCTATGGCTGGTATCGTCGACGATCCTGTAGAAGCCCTGGTCAATAGATGGAATCAAGACCTAATTAGGGCTATCGACACGATCGCCCCCAAACGTCCTCTCCGACCCACTTCTAATCGGGCGCCCTGGTATACAGAAGATCTCAGGGAGTTGAAGCAGAAAGACGACGACTGGAACGTCAATAGTGGAAAACTCGACTTATATCCGATAAAACACGACATAGAGAACATCTTTGTTCCTATGGGGTGGCAATACGTGCAGCGAAGAAAGCTTTCTTCTCTGCACGCATTGCATCTGCAAATTTGCGTCCAGCAGAACTGTTCAGGGTGGTGAGGGGTCTAACCGGGGCACCCTCCCCCCTGAACCCGATTTTAGAGCCTTCGGTAGTTCGCTGTGATGCCTTTAACGATCATTTCACAGATAAAATCTCTTGGATAAGAGCCAACTTAGATGCCGTCGTTATAGCAGAGGCTGACAATGGAGTGTCCAGCAACTCCGTGAGTAGAATTACACTGGATCAGTTTCAGTTGGTGAGTACTGAGGATGTGGACAAGCTGCTTGGTCGAGTGAGGAGGACGACTTGCCCTCTCGATCCCTGTCCTTCTTGGCTGGTCACCCAGGGAGGAGATGCAGTTAGATCACAATTACAATATATTATTAATGCATCTCTCAGGGAGGGGAGTTTTCCACCATGTTTAAAAGAAGCAGTAGTACGGACGCTTCTAAAAAAGCCCTCCTGGATCCCCTGGACTTTAATAACTACAGGCCAGTATCAAATCTTCCATTTTTGGGCAAGGTGATCGAGAGGGCGGTTGCCTTCCAACTGCAAGTAGTTTTGGATGACACTGATTTTCTAGACCCATTTCAAACTGGCTTCAGGGCAGGATATGGAGTTGAGACTGCTATGGTCGCCTTAGTGGATGATCTACGCTTAAATATTGACAGGAGGAGGACGATGGTATCCAGAAGGATACCATCGACCATGGTATCCTTCTGGAACGCCTGAGGGAATTGGGACTCGGGGGCACTGTGCTTCAGTGGTTCCGGTCCTACCTCTCAGGCAGGTTCCAGATGGTGATGCTTGGGGATAGCTGCTCTTCAAAAAAGGAGTTGCTATGTGGTGTACCACAAGGTGCCATCCTATCCCCAATGCTGTTTAACATCTACATGAAATCGCTGGGAGAGATCATCCGGAGGCATGGTGCGGGGTGCTATCAATACGCCGATGACACCCAAATATATTTCTCTATGCCTTTGACAACAGCGTCAGCTAAGGATAGTGTGTCTCCTCTGAATGAATGCTTGGAGGCGGTAATGGGCTGGATGAGGAAAAACAAACTGAAGCTGAATCCAGACAAGACGGAGGTGCTTACTGTCAAAGGCCACAACCTGGGGTTGGAGGTGTGTCAACCAGTTCTGGATGGGGTTACAGTCCCTCTGAAAGGCTGTGTTCGCAGCTTGGGGGTGCTCTTGGATCCATCGCTCCAAATGACAGCTCAGATAGATGCGACGGCCAGGAGTGCCTACTATCAGCTTTGGCTGATACGCCAGCTGCGCCCCTTCCTAGAGTTGGAAGACCTAAAATCAGTAGTGCACGCGCTGGTAACTTCGAGGCTTGACTTCTGCAATGCACTGTACATAGGGCTACCTCTGTGCCTAGTCCAGAAACTTCAACTAGTTCAAAATATGGCAGCCAGGTTGGTCACCGGTACATCTAGGGGTGACCACATTACACCAGTTTTAAAATCTCTTCATTGGCTGCCAATCAGTTTCCGGGCGAAGTACAAAGTGTTGGTTATTACCTTTAAAGCCCTACATGGTTTGGGTCCAGGTTACCTACGGGATCACCTTCTCCCATACAATCCACCCCGCACGCTCAGGTCCTCTGGGAAGAATTTACTACAATCAACAAGAACTAGTCTGACAACTGTTACCCAGAGGACCTTCTCTTCTGCCGCTCCCAGATTGTGGAATGACCTGCTGGGAGAGATTCGCCAACTCACCAGTCTTCCGGAATTTAAAAGATCTATAAAGACTGATCTCTTCCGGCAGGCCTACCCAGATGAATTTTAAAGTGTTTTATTGGTGTTTTATTGGTATTTTAATGATGTATTGGTTTTATGTGCTTTTAATCAGTTTTGTATTTTATGTTTAATGCTGTTCCCCGCCTCGATCCGTTGGGAGAGGTGGGTAATAAATAAATATATTATTATTATTATTATTATTATTATTATTATTAGCCACTATCATTCATGCACTGGTAACCTCAAGATTAGACTACTGTAATACACTCTATGTGGGGCTATGGAAGTTGCAGCTTGTGCAGAACGCAGCAGCTAGGGTGTTCACTGGGACGCCTAGCTCTGCCCACATAAAACCTGTATTAAAAGAACTGCACTGGCTGCCTGTTAGTTACCAAGCCACATACAAGGTTATGTTATTATCCTATAAATAACAACAAGCCCTAAACAACTTGGGACCAGGATACCCAACAGACCACCTTCCCTTGTATGCACCCAGATGATATTTACAATTGTCAGAAGCAGTCTTGCTCATCATTCCAAGATGAACAGAATGTCATCACAAAGAACCTAGACGACGGGCCTTCTCTGTAGCGGCCCCCACCCTCTGGAAAACCCTCCCTCATTCAGTTCGGGAGGCGGAAAATGTAACATTCTTCAAAGGCCTTCTGAAAACATACCTTTTTTAGATAACTTTTCCCTGGACTATAATTTATTCTGTTTTTATATGATTTAAAGCTTGATTTAAAGCTTGATTTTTGAATATTTTGGTTTTAATTGTAAACTGCCCAGACAGCCTTGGTTGTTGAGCAGTATAAATATGTAATAAATACTAAAATAATAATTGTAATACATTTACCATCAATTAATTATACTTAATTGATGCAGGGGGAAAAGTGATATGGCTGTATTTCTAGCACACCTGAACCCAAATGATTATTGAGTGGATAGATCAGAGCATGATTAATGCTTGTAAAAATTGTAAAGAAAAATGGAAATAACCTTACACCCACAGCTAAAATACAATTTCTGTTGAGATTAAAGGGTTAGTTGATGGCGAAGGTAGAAGAATGTGGGTCAGGGAGTCCTAACATTTGCAGAGTAGAAGCAAAGGGCTTTGCATAAAGGACTGTCAGAACATTAGTGAGATTTTAACCAGTAACTTCCTAGGTCACCCCTCAATTGCTTATCTACTGCATAGAATAGATCTCAATATTAAGACCTGAATTGCCTCATTTCAAGTGTGTCCTTATAAAACATTGCCCTGCAACAAGAATACCCTGTATATTCTAGTTCAAGCAAAACCTCAAAGCTACATTAATTTCAAACAAAAATAAAAAACTAAGTTAAACAGGAGAAAGAGATATTCTGGTTCTATAATGAAGCCGTTGCCATCATTTGGCTCTCTTCAAAAGCCCCAACGGTCATGAGAAATAATTTTGAGGGACGCAAGAAAGTTTTTGCTGAACAGGATTAAAAAGATGAAATCTGCTACCCTGGTTTCCAGCAAGCTTCAGCATGCACAGAAAAGGCCTTTATAACATTTGCATTGAATGGCGCCCAAGGGTGGAAAGTATATTGAACTTCTGTAGCACAGAATCTAGTAATGACTCCGGAAAACTAAATCAATTTGTATTGGTTGTGTAGCCTGAACTTCAAACAGTTTTTAATTACACAGATTTCCAATTTCCAAATTGTTGGGTTGCTGAATTTCTGTTTTGGGATTTTGTCACCAAATGACTGCAGGATTAAAAACAAAAGCGTATCAAATTTATTGACCTGGCAACACAAACAAATGCTTCAACAGTTACCCCTAAGTGGTGTAGTGGCTAACATGTTGGACTGGGAGTCAGGAGATCTGGGTTCTAGTCCCCACTCAACTATGGAAATCCACTGGGTGACTTTGGGCCAGTCACAGACTCTCAGCTAACCTACCTCACAGGGTTGTTGTTGTGAGGATAAAATGGAGAGGAGGATTATGTAACTCACCTTGAGTTCCTTGGATGAAATAAGGTGAGATATAAATGTAATAAATAAAAAAACATATTTTTAAAGTTTAAACATTCAGCCTAAAAAACAGTGATTTCAGGGAAGTAGAAATATTCCCTGAAAAAGACTTTGTCATTATACATTTTAAAACAAAACCAGAATAACCAACTTTTGGCTGCAATACCCTCCCCCCATCCCAAGTTGTTGCTTTTTACTCCTGCCTAGAGCAGTCAGGAATCATGGAACAGATGACATCATGAAGCAATATAGCAAATTATATTTGACATCATTGAGGCCAATTGAGAGGGAGAATAATGGTTCCTGGATTAGCCACACAGGTGACCCCAACCAGTCAGGGATCAGAAAGTAAACAGAATGAATATCTCAATGTGGCATTAATTGCCAATCATATTTGGTGATATGATGAGGACAGGGAACAAGTCAGGGCAATGAAAATGAACAGGCAAACATTTCTCAAGTGTTGTTGAAAAATCATCAAGAGCTGTCGAAAATATTAATGGGAAAATGTGGATAGTTTTGGTTTAGCCCTAGCAGGAATCTTTCATAATTCGGTTTTGAAAGGCAGGCGGGGTCTGTTTGAAATGATCTGGTGAATAGCTAAGTCACATTCACTCAACAAGTTGTGATCCAGCAACCTTCATAGGCATATTTTCATACCAGCTTCCTTCAAGTCATAAGCATCACTAGGGTCAGTGTGGTGTAGTGGACTTCACCTAGTGGGATTTGAGAGATGGTCCCTGAGCCAAATCCATTTCTTTGTGTGATGGTGCAAAACCCAGACTCCCCAAGCCAGAGGTGAAAGAAGGGCGCAGAGCACGTCACAGATGCAGCAACTGCACTTTCCAAGAGACAGTTTGGGAGTAGAGATTAGGGCCTTAGCCAATCGTCAATTACTCCCTTCTCAAAGTCATTCTCCACCAAATCAGGGTGCTGATCAGGGACTTACACTATTTTGCTTCCAAGCCAGCTTAAAAGTGCTGTTCTTTCACAGAATATATTTTATACTATTGTCGCTCTTGCAAGACCTATATCATGTCCCCATCCCCGATGAATCAAGCAATGGTTCTGAGGTTGGGGGCTATTTGTGACTCAGCAAGACCAAGTCACCCTGAGATTTTGCCCAAGGGAGAGCACTCTGCACACACAAGGAGAGGAGTTGAAGCCTACCCTGTCCATAGGCAGAGCAAGACACAAGGCCCACCAGGTCACCAGCTGCCCATGGCCTCTTGTTCCCATGTAACCCATAGCATGGAAGACAGAGGACACAACTATAGGCTGGCTGGCAGCATTGGAACGCAAGACTCTTCTGTTTTGATAGCTCTACACTAAAGGGTGCACAACCTTTTTGTCTCTGAGGGCTGCATAGGGTGTCTGCTGGGATAGTAGGGGCACCGACAAATTCACATGCATGCACAGTTACACACATCACTCGCACTCACTCCTTCCGAAACAGATCTTGGCCTTGTAGCAACCCTCACAGCATCAAGGTGTTGGAGCCCCCTCCCCAGCCACACCAACCAATGTCAAAAGCAAAGAAGGGGGAAATGCTCTAGGAACTGGCACTATGGTTCCTGCCATAAAAGCCTCATTCCTAGAACATCTTAGGAAGCTGGCAGGAACCTATAAGCACTGCTTCCTAGGATGCTCTAGGAATGGGGCTTCTATGATTGAAACCATAGAGCCTGACTCTGAAGCTGTTTTTTCCTCTTCATCTGACTTTCCTCCTTTTTTCAGCAGTGTTAGATGCTGAGGGTCTGAGAACTGCACTTTTTGCATCCCTGCTCTAAGACAAGGGAATGTGTGAGGGTGAGATTTGGGCATCAGACATGCTCAGCTGATCTCAGACTTTGGAGGAAGCATGCAAACTGGGAACCCAGCCAGGTCCTGCAGACCTTAATCCTCTTGTGATTGAGCTCCATGGAACCTAATTGCCCAGGACAGCCTTATTTGAGCATTCTAATTGTGGATGAAGGAAACATGTGAGGAGAGGAAGTGTTCCTATCCCTCTCTCTAGTTGTGTTTGTCACCTCCAATTCATGAAGGATGCCAGTCAAGAAAGGAGAGGCTCCTGTATCCATGGAGCCTCTTCATGCATGTGTCTAGGTCACCCCAATCAGCTGCATTGACGAAGGATCTTCCTACAGAATCCTGCTAATGATATATAATTTTATACATTATGGAGTAATATGACAAAATATTCTACTCCAGTAACAACGTACGAATTTGGCCTGAATTGACATTAGTCGTTATATGCAATAGCTTATTTACAAATGCAGCCAATTGAATATGGTCAACAAGTTTGTGTAAACCAGCTCTTAGGTTCATGTTGCATCTTGCTTGTGGATTTGTCATTGTTAAAATGTACATAGAATCATAGAACAGTAGAGTTGGAAGGAGCCTATAAGGCCATTGAGTTCAACACCCTACTCAATTTAGGAATCCACTTTAAAGCATGCCTGACAGATGGTTGTCCAGCTGCCTCTTGAATGCCTCTAGTGAGGGAGAGCCCACCACCTCCCTAGGTAATTGGTTCCATTGTCGTATTGCTCTAACAGTCAGGAAATTTTTCTTGATGTCCAGCCGGAATCTGGTTTCCTGTAACTTGAGCCCATTATTCAGTGCCTGCACTCTGGTCGCCCTGTATGATGACCTATATTGGGAGAAAGACAGGGAGAGTGTTGACTCTGTTGATTCTCCTTGATCTCTCAGTGGCTTTCGATACCATCAACCATGGTATCCTTCTGGGACGACTGGCTGAGTTGGGAGTGGGAGGCACTGCATTGCAGTGGTTCCGCTCCTACTTGGCGGGTCGGCTCCAGAAGGTGGTGCTTGGGGAACATAGCTCAGCCCCGTGGATTCTCCAGTATGGGGTTCTGCGGGGGTCAGTCTTGTCCCCCATGCTGTTCATCATCTACATGAAACAGTTGAATGCAGTCATCCGGCGTTTTGGAGTGCATTGTCATCAGTACGCTAATGACACGCAGCTCTATTTCTCCTTTTCAACCATCACGTGAGGCTGTGGATGTGCTGAACCAATGCCTGGCTGCGACAATGGACTGGATGAGGGCTAATAAACTGAAACTCAATCCA
This sequence comes from Anniella stebbinsi, assembly GCA_029215795.1. NCBI lineage: Eukaryota > Metazoa > Chordata > Lepidosauria > Squamata > Anniellidae > Anniella > Anniella stebbinsi. The sequence continues at coordinate 99,460,919 of JARDYH010000003.1, forward strand.
GAAAAGACTGAGATGCTGTTAGTGGGTGGTTCTGCTGACCGGATGGAGGGTCTTCAACCTGTTCTGGATGGGGTTGCACTCCGCTTGAAGGAGCGGGTTCGTAGCTTGAGAGTTCTCCTAGAACCATCTCTGTCACTTGAGGCTCAGGTAGCTTCAGTGGCACAGAGTGCCTTCTACCAACTTCAGTTGGTGGCCCAGCTATGTCCCTATCTGGACAGGGATAATCTGGCTTCAATTGTCCATGCTCTGGTAACTTCCAAGTTAGATTGGAGGTTACCTTTGGAGGCGGTTCGGAAGCTGCACTTGTGCAAAATGCAGCGGCCAGATTGATAACCGGAACCAGAAGGTTCGAGCATATAAGACCTACTCTAGCCCACTTGCATTGGCTGCCTGTATGTTTCCAAGCCCGATTCAAGGTGCTGGTTTTAACCTATAAAGTCTTACATGGCTTGGGACCACAATACTTGATGGAACGCCTCTCCTGACATGAACCTACCCGAACACTACGTTCAATGTCTAAGGCCCTCCTCCGAGTGCCTACTCCGAGGGAAGCTCGGAGGTTGGCAACAAGGGAGAGGGCCTTCTCTGTGGTGGCCCCCTAATTGTAGAATGATCTCCCTGACGAGGCCTGCCTGGTGCCAACATTGTTATCTTTTCAGCACCAGGTCAAGACTTTCCTCTTCTCTCAGGCATTTGGCAATATCTGGGTTTGTTTTTGTTTTTGTAGCTTTTTGGGCTGTTGTAGCGGTTTTAAATGTATGTGTGTATTGTATGTATGTTGTATGTTTTTGCTGTTTAAATTTTTGTATATTGTTTTTAATTGTTTTAATCCTATGTAAACCGCCCAGAGAGCTTCGGCTATGGGGCGGTATACAAATGTAATAAATAAATAAATATCAAGAAGAGATCCTGGCCCTCCACTGTGAGACAACATTTCAAGTACTTGAAGAGTGCTATCATGTCTCCCCTCAATCTTCTCTTCTCCAGGCTAAACATCCCCAGTTCTTTCAATCTCTCCTCATAGGGCTTTGTTTCCAGACCCCTGATTATCTGCGTTGCCCTCCTCTGAACACGCGTCTGCATCCTTATTGAAGTGTGGTGCCCAGAATTGGACACAATACTCAAGATGGGGCCTAACCAGTGCCAAATAGAGGGGAACCAGTACCTTGTGCAATTTGGAAGCTATTAATGCAGCCCAAAATAGCATTTGCTTGTTTTGCAGCTACATCACACTGTTGGCTCATATTCAGCTTGTGATTTACAACAATTCCAAGATCCTTCTCGCTTGTAGTATTGCTGAGCCAAGTATCCCCCATTTTGTAACAGTGTATTTGGTATCTTTTTCCTAAGTGTTGAACTTGGCATTTATCCCTATTAAATTTCATTCTGTTTTCAGCCTAGCATTCCAGTCTATCAAGATCACTTTGAAGTTTGTTTCTGTCTTCCAGGGTATTTGCGATCCTACCCAATTTTGTGTCATCTGCACATTTTATAAGGATACCCTGTACCTCCTCGTCCAAATCATTAATACAACAACAAATTTTATTATAGTCCATAAACCAGCAACAAATCATCAGTAAAAATGTTGAATAGCACTGGGCCCAGGATGGATAAACCATTTCAACAGATTTCTGTGTTCACGGAATCACTACCCTCTGGACATTAATTTTAGCTATTCAGTTAATTTTCAACAATTTAGGACAAACTTATGCGAACAAGGCAAATGTCCAAATACCTGTGTTATTTCAAGTTAGTAGAATGTTTGGTTTGAAATTGTTATTCTTTTTAGCTGCAAAATAATTTGCAATGGCTCATATTCACTATACATTGTTATTAAAATTGCATTCAGAAGTTAGCAATTTGAAAGGACTTTTTTAAAAGAAGTCCATTCTTTTTAAAAAATGTAATTATAGGAGGAAAAGAATGTGTATTGATCTTAAATGATGAATTCCTATTTTCATTGCTTGTATTGATTTCTCCCAACTTTAACATTATTTACAAATATGCTTTTGAGAGGATTTTTAAATGGCATTGCAAAACAGTGTTGACTGTGAAGATTTTAGAGTGCATAATTTATCTCACAATTAGACCCTTCACACATTTACAATTATTAGATGATTAAATGCACTTATTTCAGCAATTTGATATCCAAATGTTGTGAAAAAAAGCTGAATTTTATGAGCCATTAAAATTATGCCAATTGTGCATTTGCATGATTTCTCTTACTTTGGATTATTCATTTTACCATTTTTACCCTTTTCCATAATGTGTCCTATTTCTACGAGGTATTCTGGGGGTGTTGGGGGCAGGGGAGCTGAGAAACTATACAGGTCACTGAAGCCATGCCTGCTGTGATTATTATTATTATTATTATTATTATTAATTATTTCTTACCCACCTCTCCCTCCAGATCGAGGTGGGGAACAACATCAATACCAACAATATAAAATACATAAACTGATTAAAAGCATATAAAATTAATACATTATTAAAATCAATAAAGTCTTAAAATTCAACTAGGTAGGCCTGCAGGAAGAGATCAGTCTTTATAGCTCTCTTAAATTCTTGAAGTCGTAAGTTGGCGGATCTCCCTCGGCAGGTCGTTCCACAGTCTGGGAGCGGCAGAAGAGAAGGCCCTCTGGGTAACAGTTGACAGCCTAGTCTTGACCGGCTGTAATACATTCTTCCCAGAGGACCTGAGCATGCAGGGCGGATTGTATGGGAGAAGGCGATCCCGCAGGTAACCTGGACCCGAACCATGTAGGGCTTTAAAGGTATTGACCAACACTTTGTACCTCACCCAGAAACTAATTGGCAGCCAGTGGAGTGATTTAAAACATTTTAACTCAGCAATTCCTCTGGCATCTGAAATTTCACCAGTCATTACCCAACACATTAAATCACATCTTCACAATACAAAGGCTAGAAAGTTGACTTTTTAAAATAATGAAAGAAGGAAGTTGAATTCTTAGACATTCTGGGTAAATTCTCCTATATTCCAGCTACATACTGCAACCAGCAACTCTTGTATACAAAATACAATGCTTGTATTTTGCATTGTGTTCCCCGCCTCGATCCGTAGGGAGAGGCGGGTTATAAATAATAATAATAATAATAATAATAATTATTCTGTGCCTTTTCTGCATCCCCACAGAACTATGGCATATACATAGCCTATTTCATTGTATTCTCTTTCCAATGGCCAACTCATTACAGTGGCTGTCTTTGCTTTCTTATTGCATGACCAAGGGCCAAGTTCTTTTATTTGTAAATGTCACTTTACTGAAATTGATAGCATAATTAAGGCGAAAGTGCTCACAGGGAAATCACATCAAGCCAACCGTTTATCTTCATATGAATAGTTCAAGTAATATTTCATCTTCAAATAATCTTTTTTTTGTAGTATAGTCACTTTCTTCTTGGACTGTACCGCTTCAGACTGAGAAGAGTAGAGGCGGGCATTCCATGCTAGAATGTTGCTCCATGTGAAAGCAACTTGTACATAGAAATTTAGCATGTTAGTTTTTAGCCTAGAAAGGATTTCAGCCTAGCTTTTCCCTTGATATGCTAACTTTCCATGTAGATGGAGGATTAACATGGGAAAGTATCTGAACATGATCTATCCCCCTAAAGTGATACAGTGGGGGGGGGGGGTGGAGTCTGTTCCATAAGCTCTTTATGCACACTTGAAACAACTCTCAGTGGTGGCCTTTGGCAAGGCATTATTTATTTATTTATTTAACTTATTTTTGTGATATTTATATACTACTAAATATAATAAAAGTGGTTAGGCCTCACCTTCATGACTTATTTATAATGTGGGAATAATAATACACATGGGGTTTAAGTGTGGGATAAAAGGATACAGATGCAAAAATAAAATTAAAAAATGCATGGATACTACTCCACAACTGGAGGGAGGATATCTAAACATTGGGTTATTGCTGCTTACCTATTGTTTATTGTCTTAATGTAGAGATGAAGAACCTCTGGCTCACAGGCCTAATCCAGCCCATGAAGGTTCACCATCTAGCTCATGGAACCTCCTTGGATTCTTGGGGGGGGGGAGTTAGAATGCCCCCTGGAGGAATTCTTGCCAGGGAAAGCCTAGTTCCAGCTGGTGCTTTGGCTGGGGACCAGTTGAAGACATACACTGATTCCATTTGGCTCACACATTATGCCGCTGGTGGTTATGGGACGAGCCATACTATGACTTCTTTCCATACTGCCAGGATAATGTGAGAATCCTCCCCGATTCTAGGGCAAAGCTGCCATGGGAAGGAGCTGCAAGGTGAGCTCCACCTATGTGACCTGGGGATACTCACGTCACCCTGGAGCTTTAGAACCAGAGATGTCCAGTCTCTGTAGCTTCAGACCATGAGAGATATGGGCAGTGCCTGAAAGAACAGGAGGGAAAATGGGCAGTGAGGTAGGAATGGAGCGCAGTAGCTCTCAAAAGATGCAGGGCTGGTACCTTCTGGTCAGGGGGAAAGGCTGACTGTGCCTGGTGTTTCTAGTCTGGAGCCTGATGAACATGGGATGGAAATAATAATAATAATAATAATAATAATAATACCACTAATCCTCTCAGTAAGCCATGCCCAACCTCTTTCTGTTCTTTATTCTGGCCCCTGGAGATCCCCATGTAGAGCTCTAATAGTAGACAAGCAATATAGGTGCTCCTGAGGAATGATCTCATCTGGTTTGAAACACAGGGTGTGGGATAAACCTTTCACTTCCTAAATAATACCCCTGGTGAGGATGGGATCGGAAACAGTGGCATGTGGCAGCTTATTTATGGGGAGGCTGGCCTCCCTTGTCCTCTAGCCACCCAATCAGAAAAACGAAATAACCTTGCCTTCTTAATCATGGCAGGTTTACCAATAACGTAATAATAGCAAATTCCAATGATGAATTAGGGCTTCTTCAATAAAAAATACAACTGACTGGAACAAGACATTGGATGCTTCCAGACAACATTTTTATTGCACCATCACCCTGCCTCATTTACAGGGTGTTAACAAGTCATTCAATTGTCTTTGAATTATAACTCTCCTGAGTTTTGCTGCCACTTCTCCAATCTTTTTTCTTACTGCAGAAAATCCGTTAAGGAAAGAAGAGACAGAATTGCAGCACATCTTCTAATTGATAGCGCTAGGAGCCCTTCGTCTGGAAGCACGTCTATGTTCTGCAAGGCAAAAAGTATGATTTTGCTGGAAGCTTAGGCCCCCTCCACAAGGATGCGCTTTTGCGCCCGGTTCGGGGATTATGCGCATTTTCGCGGAGGCGCATTTACGCCTAATCCCTCTGCACGGGAGGCGGCGAGAAGCGGCGAAGCGCATTAAAAGATGCCCAAAAAGCACTTTACAGGTAGTTAATGCGCATAATCGCTTGTTCACACAGCGAAAATGCGCTTTAACGGCCGGAGCAAAATAAAAGTCGCTATTTAACGCGCGTTCGAAAATGCGCATTATCGGGGAGATAACGCGCCTGTACGCCCGTTTTGCGCTCCGCTCGTGTGTAGGTAAAATTTATAATGAGCCTTCAAGGCTCATTAAACGTCTCGTGTGGAGGAGGCCTTAGATGACTAAATGCTGAAAACAGAACAAATGTAAACTGCAAGTTCAGTTTTGTTTCATAGTGACTTGACCAAATCGCAAAGTTATGCCCTTTAAAAAAAAAAAAGCAAAAAACAAAAACAGAACACCACCTGAGGCCTTCGTCTTTATTGATGCAGTTCCAAACTCCCCCCCCCTTTAAAAAAAAAAAAGTTTGTGTAGCTTCCTGTCCGTCCCTCCCCGTCTCTTTTGTATGAAACAATACCAAGATGCTAGTTTGACAGCGATGTATCTTGCACAGATTTGTCCTCATTGCTCAACTCCTATGTTCAGTGTACAGTCTATCTATCTATCTATCTTTCCTTTCCGCCCTGCCTCCGTCCCTCCCTCCCCCCGCCAGCTTGCTGGGAAATGTAGTCCAAGCAGAAGCGGCCTCGGAACAAAAGGCAAGAAGGGAGTTGCTTTGAGCTTCTCTCGCGTCAAGCACCTTTGAGACTGGAATATTATTACGCCGTTTCTGTGCTCAGTTAAACTTAAAAGAAGCAAAGAAAAAGAAGGCGAGAGGGCGCGGTGTGCGTTTTGCTATCAATCCTGGTGTGATAAGTTAGCTTTAAGCCATGATTTGTTGGAGGAAAGGCTTCTAGAGACGATTTCCTCTCCCTAGGTGACGCAGACTCACAATGTATGCAACTTTAAGTCAGTATGGCTGTAAACAATTTAAAGCATGGTTCAGGGTGTTTTGGACCACATGTTTCGCAAATAGGGCGGGGAGATCTTAAATGCATTTGAATCAAGGAATAGGGTTACTATAAGTGCGCACATACCATAATAATTATCAACTCCAAAGTGTTGTTGAGAAGTCGTGGTCCCCCAGCATATGAAGGATGTTAGGTTATGTTCTGTAACAAATGGTTACAAGCAGCCCCGGCTGTCAACTTCTCATGAACCTCTGCCCTTGCTTGGTGGGACAATAAAGCAAGGACATGCCCCGCCCCGCTTCGCCTTCTTTTTTGCTGCTTATGCTGCGCGTTTCTATCATCTGAACTCATCCTTGCTTTGAGACCTCAAGGCGATCAACTGTGGGGGTATGAAAATGTAAATTTCTGAAGCCCTTCTGAGAATTGTAAAACACGCACGGGAAGAACCGTTGCTCAGCATTGTGCTTTTATAAAGGGGGGACTGCAGCGGATTAGAGGGGGCCCTTTTCCGTATGTTTTTTCCAGTGAAAGCCTGGCGGTTGGAATTTAGGAAGCATCTCTCTCCCCCCCCCCCAACTTACTCACTCCCTCTCCTCCCTCTCTCTCCCCCCTCTCCCTCAATAAGATTCCTACATTTCCATTGGCAATACGACAGAATCGCCATCTCTCGTCCACCGGCTTCTCTGCAAATGACTCGAGTTTTAGCATCTCCCCTCCCCCCACCCGACACATGTTGTTAACCTTGAACCGTTTCTGTCGCCTCCTCCGCTCTTTTTTTCTCTCTAGTTCGTCAACTGCTACTACTTTCCATTCGGTGGCTTACCGGCGAAACGCTTGAATTCCTCTTGCCAGCTGCTTTCTTTTCCTCTCCGCACCGACACCCGTCTCTCTTTTGCGGTATTAAATTATACCAGTGCCCTCGCTGGAGGCTGTGAATCCATTCAGCAACCTGAACGTCTCCTTTGGCGTCCTGGCCAGTTCTGATTAAAACCCAGAATGGATTCACAGCCCTGCCGAAATCGGAGCCACCAGCCTCCACTGAGTGCTCTCCTGGACTAGGGCGAACTCGTGTTTATAGGGGGGCGTACTCGGCACTCCCCTCTCTGCCCCTGCCATCCTCCCCGATGTCAGATCCCTTTGGACAGGGAGATCTGCAGGAAAGAAAGGAGAAAAAAGCCTCCCCCCCTTTATAAAGGTCTGTTGATAATGAGCCGCCAAGGAAGCTAGAGGGAAAGCTTTGTTCTCAAAGCACAACGCTTTTAAGAAAAAGAAAAAGTGTGTATAGAAACTGAATCGTTCCCTTTGGACACGATCGCCGTCATCGAGCACACGGTGGGTCAAGGCAATCCGGAGTCTATTCTAATCCGACAGGCAAATAAACTCCCCTCGTCTCGCCTGACCCCTCCTCGGCTCTTTCGGAAGGACATTCCTCGCCCCGCCCCTTACTCGTCCTGCCCCGCCCCTTACTCGCCCCGCCCCGCCCCTTATTTATTTATTTATTTATTTATTACATTTGTATACCGCCCCATAGCCGAAGCTCTCTGGGCGGTTTACATAGGATTAAAAACAATTAAAAACAATATACAAAAATTAAAACAGCAAAAACATACAACATACACACAATCTGTACATTTAAAAACCACTTCAACACTTCAAAAAACTACAAAAACAAAACAAAACAAACCCAGGCTCCTCAGATATTGCCAAATGCCTGAGAGAAGAGGAAAGTCTTGACCTGGCGCCAAAAAGATAACAATGTTGGCGCCAGGCGGGCCTCGTTGGGGAGATCGTTCCACAATTGGGGAGCCACCACAGAGAAGGCCCTCTCTCTTGTTGCCGACCTCCGAGCTTCCCTCGGAGGAGGCACTCGGAGGAGGGCCTTAGATGTTGAACGTAGTGTTCGGGTAGGTTCATGTCGGAAAAGGCATTCCATCAGGTATTGTGGTCCCAAGCCGTGTAAGGCTTTATAGGTTAAAACCAGCACCTTGAACCAGGCTCGGAAACATACAGGCAGCCAATGCAAGCGGGCCAGAGTAGGTCTTATATGTTCGAACCTACTGGTTCCAGTTATCAATCTGGCCGCTGCATTTTGCACAAGCTGCAGCTTCCGAACCACCTTCAAAGGCAGCCCCACGCAGAGTGCATTGCAGTAATCTAACTTGGAGGTTACCAGAGCATGGACAACTGAAGCCAGGTTATTCCTGTCCAGATAGGGACGTAGCTGGGCCACCAACCGAAGTTGGTAGAAGGCACTCCGTGCCACTGAGGCCACCTGCGCCTCAAGTGACAGAGATGGTTCTAGGAGAACCCCCAAGCTACGAACCCGCTCCTTCAAGGGGAGTGCAACCCCATACAGAACAGGTTGAACACCCTCCATCTGGTCAGCGGAACCACCCACTAACAGCCAAATCCAAATATAATTTATTACGGTCATAGACCAGCAGATTAAAAGTAGCTACAAATACAGCAATTATTAAAAACCAATTAAAAATAACAACAAAAAAACAAGTCAATAAACAGCAAATTAAAATAAAATAGAATTACAACTATTATAAAAATGATCCAAAAGTCACGTATCTGAGACATAAAATATCCTAAACATAACAGTAATAGCGCTTCCACAAATTTTGCTATCCTCAATTCATCATCATTTTTCTACAGGTGATAGCAGATGCACTGAATCGTACTACATTGTATGTGACCTGAGAATTCCGATCTGATAATAGATATTCTAAGTAAAATGCTTCAGATCTTCCTGGTTTTTTAAGAAGAATTGGGGTAATTAAATCTCTGCGGAGGTCACGATAAAAAGGACAATGGAGTAGTACGTGAGCTTCAGTTTCTACACTTCCCATATCACATGGGCATAACCGTTCTTGGATAGGGATTTTATTATATCTGCCTTCCAGAAGCGCGGAAGGTAGAACATTTAGTCTGGCCAGCATGAAAGCTTTCCTATATTTGGGAATTGATAAGCTTAACATATAGTTTGGCATTATAAATGCTCCTACATAGTTCTGATAATTGGGATAGCATGGAGTTAATCTCAGATGGTTTTGAAGGTCGATGTCTCTGATTCTCTGTGTGATAGCCACTTGAGCCTTAGTGTATCCTAAGACCTGTATGACATCAGCCGAGAAGCCCAAATGCTGCAATTTTGTCGACAGAGTCCTTTTCCATTTGGATTGAAATGGGTCAGTCAAAATCAGCGGGGCAAGACTCACAGGAGAAAAAGTTAGCTTTAACCAGAAATTCACCTCACATATAAGCATTCGCGCCTCCATCGTAATTTGTCCTACCTCTAGCCGTAGGATTGTATTAGGCACACAAGAGGGGACTCCTAGTATTGCTCTTAAAAAAATTGTTTGTGCAACCTCAAAAGGGGCATAGTCATCAATAATGCATATCTGACAGCCATACATCATCTGTGCAATTACTTTAGCAGTGAAAACTTGCATGGCTGCAGGAATATATTGGCCCCCTTTAGCATCATAAAAGGAGAGGAGTGCTTTAGCACTCCTTTGAGCATTTTCAATGGCATGTTTTGTTTGGGATTTCCATGAACCTGACGATTGAAAGGTTATACCTAGGTATTTATAGGAGATAACCTGCTCAATCTGATGACCATTTATCTGCCATCGGTGCTTGGTCCTCTTTCTATTGAAAACCATGACCTTAGTTTTGTTATAATTTATTGTCAGCAGTTCCTCTTTACAGTAGGTAGCCAAAGCGCATAGAAGACGCCTCAAGCCTATACTTGACAGTGATAGGAGTGCTGCATCATCCGCGTATAAGAGGATTGACAAAGATCTATTTGCCAGTCTGGGAGGATGTGAGTTTATTCCTTTCAAAGACTGAACTAGGGAATTAATGTAGAAATTAGACAAAGTGAGGGCCATGATACACCCCTGTCTTACTCCATTGTAAGTGGGTATTGATCCTGTTAAATGTCCAGCTCGGCTACATCTGACCTTCATGTATGTCTTTTCATGGAGACGCCACATAAGTATGAGCAGTCTCCTATCGATGTTAGTAGCCTCAAACTTTTTCCATAACTTATCTCTGGGAATTGAGTCAAAGGCTGATTTGAAGTCAATGAATGCAACATGCAGACCTTCTTTAGTTGATGACGCATATTTTTCAGCAATGTGTTGAAGAACTAGTCCTTGGTCAACTGTGGATCGCCCCACTCTGAAACCGGCTTGCTCATCTTCGAGGATGTTTTCTTGTTCTAGCCAGTCTAGCAGTTTCTCGTGAAGGTGGGAGGCATATAGTTTGCTGGCTTATTGGCCTATAATTTGCTGGGTCGGATCTTTCGCCTTTTTTATAAATTGGAATGACAATGGCTAGACCCCAGTCCTCAGGGATGTGTGTCGTATGGTCAATGCATGTAAACAGAAAAGCTAGTATAGGAGCCCACCAATCTATATTTGCTTTTATCATTTCAGGGGGTATGTTGTCGCACCCGGGGGCTTTGCCGGGTTTTAATTTTGAGATGAGATGTCGGATTTCTTGTGAGGTGACCGGGGGCCACATGGGTAAATTTTTAATGTCGATCTTGAATAGTTGTTGGTAAGTCTGTCCCGACGTAAAGATGGTGCCAAAATGCGCTTCCCAGGAATTTGGAGAAATAAAATATTCCATGTTTACTGTTGTTTTTGGCCAGGCACTTGAAACCACTCTCCAGAAGGTTGCGGAGTCTTTATCTCTTGCTGCATTTATTAAAGTTTGCCATGTGGTTCTTGTGGCCTGCATCTTTTTTGTTTTAATTAATTCCTTATAACGCTTCTTCAGTGTGAACCATTCGGAAGGTAGTGTTGGCCGATCTTGATCTCTGTACAACTGGTATTGTTGTGTTAAAGATTTTTTCATTGCAATACATTCATGGTCAAACCAATGCTTAGATTTTTTAGTGTGGAGGTTTAGTTGAGCATTGGGCTTCAGGTGATTTTGCAAGAGCATAATAATATCTTGGTACAATGTAAAGACTATTGTTGGTGAGTCTGCAGTTAGTAATGCTTCTCGATACTGAAGTTTACTTTCAGAGTACAGTATCTCTGTTATGTTATCGCTTAGTCTGTTAGTCCATTTTATTCGTGTAAACCTTTTCTCAGCCTCTAAGTTTAGCATCCACGTACACTCAGTATGAGTAATCTGAGTGGCGAGATTTAGTGTTAGGACTAGAGGTAGATGGTCACTCTCAAGACGTTTACATACCCTACAAGTGGATATAGCGTTTAACAAATTATATGAAGCTATGAAGTAGTCAATTGTAGAGGCTCCGACACCTGAAAGGAATGTGAATTCACCAGTTTTATCGCCTTCAATACTCCCATTTAAAATTACCAAGTCGAGTTTATTTACCAGTTGCATTAGATAGAGGCCAGCGTGGTTGCAACCCTTATCTTTCGACTGCCTGACTGGTATAGCGTGGGCCTCCTCTTGTTCAGGTAAATTTTCATGGAAGTAAGAGTACAATGTAAGGTCCGTCTGCCCTATCTTGGCATTTAAATCTCCTGCCATGATTATACGAGATTCAGGGCTGTTAGTTCAAAGATGTACTCTTCTAACTTTAACCAGTTTTGCTTAATTTGTTGTTTTTGACACATAGGTGGGAGGTAAGCATTGATTATCAGTAAACTGTTTGACCTAAAATTAATGACCAGGGCAATCGCTAGATGTGACAAGGAGGCTGGTCTAACAATGTTTACCCTGATGCTGGTCGAGATCAATACAGCCAGGCCTCCTTTGGGTCGACCACCTCGGAGGCTGGGTTCTGTGTCTAGGGAGTACGCAGAGAAACCATTTAAAACCAGACTCTCTTTGGCCCAGGTCTCTTGTAACAGTATGATGTCATGCTTAATTATAAAGTTTTGAAAAGTAGGATCCTCAACTTTGCGCTGCCAGCCTGCTATATTCCATGATAAAAGCATCAGAGATCGTTTTTGTTGATGTAATTTTTTCCGGTGCATTTTTTGTCATGTCAAACATGATGGGCTCCCTGGGCCCACTGAAGGTCTCAAGAGATTTTGAGCTGGTTTCTCATTTTGTGAGATTTTATTTTGAATTTTGTAGGCCACCATTTGAGAGTCCAGCTCATCTACATTATGTGGTGCATGGTCCAGGCCTCTCTGATGTTTGGTGTGTTTTTGGGGGGCCTTATCCGCAGTTCCCACTGGTTCTTCCTGATGTTCAATTTTTTCCTCCTCAGATCTGGGTCTGCTGACATTTGAAATTACCCTGGTTGTTTGGTTTAATTGGTTATCAACAGGGTCGAGTTGTTTTTCTGGCAAGCATAATTCGTTCTCCTCAAGGAACCTCATGCCAAGCCAAGAAATGGGCTCCTTCCCTGTAGGTTTATCAATTATCGTTGGGTAGATTATATTACTCCTGAGACATCTATTCTTTGATGGTGGAATGAGTTCTATGTCAGCTATTAAGTTTATAACGCATTTATGTTCCTTAGATATCTCTAGGATGTCTTGTCTTTTCTCTTTTGAGGGTTCCTTATATTTGAATAAGGTAGGGACGTCTAAATTATGTTGTTCCTTCACAGTTCTCCCAATTTGAATGTTTGCCAGATGTGATTTTAATAGGTCTAGTCTTAGCATTGTTTCTTGTTGTGCCTCATAAGGCAATGCACAGAAAGAGTTCATTAGCATTTTTTCCTCCTTCTCAATTGGGAGAAGTTTCCTTGGTTCATACTCCCTTAGTTCATCGTATTGACTTTGCTTAGTTGTTTCATATAAAGAATCCAAGTCGATTAGATTTCTTGAGTAGCTATTTTCAATTGCTAATCTGCTTTTTAAGCTTGTTTTACTTTCAGTGGCCAGTGCCTGAGGGGGGGCAGTATTCTCAAAGAATCTTAAAACTGAGATGCCACACCTGGCTAAGATGTCCCTAGAGGCAAAGACCTTGCTAGCTAGGCTTTGTTCGGCAAAGGTAATCACAGCACGCGCACGGATATAATTGTAAAAAATATATTCCACGTTTTTTATATCCGTTATTTTAAACAAGCCCTGGCTTACTGGGCTCAGTATCTCTAAGAGATGTCGCTTTCGCTCATGCTGGGTTAATAAGCCTTTAGGTTTGGTGTAGTTGCTCATTACCAGTTTTTGGCGATTGAATGTCAGGTTCCAATTTTTATTAGTTACAGCCTTCGTTGGAGAGATTTTTCTTTCAAGTGGAATAATAGTCCAAGGGTCATGTGTATCCAAATACTTAAGTTGAGCCTCTGTTGATACTGGTGAGTTTTGGTGTGCAGAGAAATCAGGTTTGACTCCCAGCATAGATGTTTGATTTTCTTCTGCATGTTTCTTACTTTCATTTTTTTATGATGTATCGTCTTCAAGTTTTTGGAGTTTTTTGCCTTCTTTACGTTTTTCAGCCCCTTCTTGGAATTTCTAGGTCTTTTCATCATGTCCATTATCCTACTCGTTTTCCCATGTAGGTTTGGAGACTTGTTTATTTGAGAGTTTAAATTGGACATGCTGTTCGTCAGTGCTATTAACAGGTTGTTGCTTGCAGACAAGTAGGATTTTATATGTTCAATCTCCTTCATCAACAAATAAATCCAGCCTTCAATTGGCAGTCGCTCCTCATGAAGTTTCTCTGTCTGAATAGAGGATGTATTCGGGTTTGTTTTCCCCTTATCTTGGGCCAGTTCCTGTATTTGCTTAAAGATTGCATCATTTAATTCATTATTATCTATAGCTGGCTGCATTCGTCCTGGAAGTGATATCTGTTCCGCAAATGCCAACTCTGTTGCTAGATCTTCATTTAAAAACTCCTCTGCTGGTATTTGGATATTCCCTTTATAAGTCAACGTCCAATCCAAAATGGGGTTTGGGGGGTTTAAAACCCCCTTCTCAGTTCCAACAGTTTCCCTTTTATTTTCAAGGTACTGAGTGATCTTTGTTTTTTACGTTTACCCAGAAGGGGATCAACAGCAGCGGGTGCAATTCCCAAGGTCTTATAGTCCTTTCTGGTAAGCACCATATCTCTTATTGTAGATTCCAGTTATATACTTCCCGGCAAAAGATATACTTGTTAAAATGACTCAGTTAATTAAGTGTTTGCTTACTGCCCAGCATAGCTCACTTTCTCCGAGGTGTGGGTGGATATCTTCCGTCTGCTCAAATAGTTGTAAGGACTGCAAATTCTGTAAACAGTGTTTGTTTTCACCGATACTCCTTAAAGAAGCTGTGTAATCAGCACAGACTTTCCAGAAATCTTCTGAGAAGTGTTAGGATAAAATTTACTAACTAAAAACTAAAAACAAATTGAAAAAACTAAAAACAAACTACGGAGCTCAAAGCAGAAACAACCTTCCTTGTCGCCATCTTGGCCCCTCCCCATCACCCACTAACAGCGTCTCAGTCTTGTCTGGATTGAGTTTCAGTTTATTAGCCGTCATCCAGTCCATTGTCGCAGCCAGGCACTGGTTCAGCACATCCACAGCCTCACCTGATGAAGATGAAAAGGAGAAATAGAGCTGCGTGTCATCAGCGTACTGATGACAACGCACTCCAAAACTCTGGATGACTGCACTCAACAGTTTCATGTAGATATTGAACAGCATGGGGGACAAAACTGACCCCTGCAGAACCCCATACTGGAGAATCCACGGGGCTGAGCAATGTTCCCCAAGCACCACCTTCTGGAGCCGACCACCCAAGTAGGAGCGGAACCACTGCAATGCAGTGCCTCCCACTCCCAACTCAGCCAGTCGTCCCAGAAGGATACCATGGTCGATGGTATCGAAAGCCGCTGAGAGATCAAGGAGAATCAACAGAGTCACACTCCCCCTGTCTTTCTCCTGACATAGGTCATCATACAGGGCGACCAAGGCTGTTTCCATACCAAAACCAGGCCTGAAACCCGACTGAAATGGATCCAGATAAACAGTCTCATCCAAGAGTGCCTGGAGCTGGCTCGCAGGACCTTGCCCAGGAATGGAACATTTGCTACTGGCCTGTAGTTATTAAGATTTTCAGGGTCCAGGGAAGATTTCTTTAGGAGTGGTCTCACTGCCTCCTCTTTCAGGAGGCCTGGGACCACTCCCTCTTGCAAAGAGGCATTAATCACTTCCCTGGCCCAGCCAGTTGTTCCATCCCTGCTAGCTTTTATTAGCCAAGAGGGGTAAGGATCCAATATGGAAGTGGTTGCACGAACCTGTCCAAGTACCTTGTCTACATCCTCAAGCTGCATCAACTGAAACTCATCCAAGAAAACAGGACAAGCCTGTGCTCTGGATACCTCACTAGATTCATCTGCTATAACACTGGAGTCTAAGTCCTGACGGATGCCAGAGATTTTATTCTGGAAGTGCCCAGCAAATGTATTACAGTGGGCCTCAGATGGTTCTACCATGTCCTTGGGGCCAGCATGTAAAAGCCCCCGAACAACTCTGAAAAGCTCCGCTGGGAGGCAGGTTGATGATTAAATAATGGCAGCAAAGTATTGTTTTTTTGCTGCCCTCACTGCCCCTGAATACAGCTTACCATAAGCACTTACCAGTGTTTGATTGCATCCATCAGGAGTTCGTCTCCATCTGCCCTCAAGCCGTCTCCTGTTTTGTTTCATCACTCTCAGCTCTGGGGTATACCATGGAGCCGTTCGAGCTCTACACAGGAGAGGGCGCTCAGGAGCAATCGTGTCAACTGCCCGGGTCATTTCTGCATTCCACAGATCAACCAGGGTTTCGACAGGAGAGCCAGCCCTATCAGCCGGAAAACTCCCCAGAGCCCTCTGGAAACCATCTGGATCCATTAGCCTCCGGGGGCGGACCATCTTAATGGGTCCCCCACCCTTGCAGAGGGGAAAAGCCGCTGTAAGTCTAAACCTCAGCAGGTGGTGATCTGACCATGACAGAGGGGTTGATGTAAAGTCCCCCACTTTCAGATCCCCATCTCCATGTCCAGTTGAAAAAAACAGGTCTAGAGTGTGCCCTGCTACATGCGTTGGGCCGATGGTATGTTGGGACAGTCCCATGGTTGTCATGGAGACCATGAAATCCTGAGCTGCCCCAGATAAAGTGCCCTTGGCATGAATGTTGATATCCCCCAGAACCAAGAGTCTGGGGGACCTCAACAGTACACCAGAGACCACCTCTGTCAGCTCAGCTAGGGAGTCTGTTGAGCAGCGGGGTGGGCGGTACACCAACAGAATCCCTAATCTGTCCCGATGGCCTAACACAAGGTGCAAACACTCCAGACCAGTAGTCGCATGGACAGGGAGCCTGCAGAGGGGGATGGAATTCCTATAGACCACAGCAACCCCCCCTCCCCGGCCCTCAAGTCTACCCTGATGCTGAACCAAGTACCCCGGTGGGCATAACTGGGAGAGACTAACTCCTCCCTGCTCTCACACCCAGGTCTCGGTTATACATGCCAGATCGGCAGCCTCATCCACAATTAAGTCGTGGATGAGGGAGATCTTATTATGCACTGATCTGGCATTTAAAAGCAGCACCCAGAGGCCTGAGGGCTGGCTGATAAGGCAACCAACAAGCCTGTGGGTGTGAGGGGGACCGGAACAAGGCACAGCCATTAACTGTCTGGGCCTTGTTCCCCTAACCTGGCAAGTCCTCCTCACAACGCCATTTCTCCCTCTACCCGTCACTACCCTGGTTGTGCTCCCCTCAGATCCCCCCACCTGGCCCTGTATCCTCCCTCCCAGGCACATAGCTCAAGCCTGGGGAAAGGGGAAAAAACAAACAAACAAACAAAACAAAGACAAAAACAAAAAGCCTCCTGCCTTCAGTCTTTCCGACTGGAGCCTTGACGGGATGTCGCGGTTGCCCTGTCAATCCTGGGATGGTGTATGTGTGTTGCACGTGTTTAAATCTCTGAAACTAACAATAGGGCTCCAAGGATATTCCCCACTGGTTCTGCTTTTCCCTATTTTTAGAAAGGGGTGTAAAATGTGGAGAAAAAGCTCCATCATCATCATCATCATCATCATCATCATCCACAGCTGATAGGGAGGGGGAAACTAGGCTGACCAGATAAAATCCAAGTCAGGGCTCATGTAACTTTAACAGTTGTAGAGAAAAGGGGATTTCAGCCAGTGTCATTTGTATGCAATTAGTTCCTGATGAAATTCCCTCTTCATCATAACAGTTAAAGTTGCATGCACTATACTAGAGTGACCATATACAAAAGAAGGCAGGGCCCCTGCAACTTTAACTGTTGTGATGAAGAGGGAATTTCCCCAGGAACTAATTGCATACAAATGACCCTGGCTGAAATTCCCTTTTCTCTGTAACTGTTAAAGTTACATGAGCCCTGTCCTCATTTTCCTATTGTCAGCCTAGAGGAAACGATCAACACAGGACTCTTTTAGGTGTGGTTTAAGATGAAAAGGAAAAACAACAACAAACCTGAAGAAGAAGCCTGGAAAAAGTTAAAGAATTATTTGATGGTGATAATGATGGTGGTGGTGGTGGTGGTGGTGATGATGATGATGATAAACTGGGAAAAGGGTAGTGAAGGAGAGACTGGTGGGGATCTTTTTGTGTGTGCAGAGGGCTGCATTTCTTCACAGGTAATGTGTTCGAGGCCCATGTCAGTGGTTGTCAGGGCCAAAGCCAAAAGCTCGCCACTTTTATTTTCCTTTTCCTGCCTCTCTCTTTCTTGGACTTACTAATTTCATTGTATCTAGTTTGTACGGTTTTTATCTTGTATACTGCCTTTAAGGGTCCCATCCTCAAATATGGCCTAAAATCAATTTTAATTAATTAATTAAAGGAGAAAAGGGATGGGCTCCAAGAACAAGAGTATCTGCAAAAGATCCCCCTTCTTCATGGGACCTACGTCAGGGTTACAGTTTGCAAGTTATTTTTTAAAGGTTACAATCCTAACCTCTAGAATAGGGTGACCAGATTTTGGAACCCAAAATCCCGGTCCAAAATGGCCACCCAAAATGGCCACCCAAAGGGGGTGTGCCCACACCCCCAAAAAACATTTTAATTTTTTTTAAAAAAAGGCCACCCGCCATGTGAGATCTGAACCCCACCACCACCCACCACCCGAAACAAACCCCACCACCACCATGCCACCCCTCCAGAACACAGCGAGGGAGCAGGGGGCTTACCTGCTGGGGCCGTCCACTGGCACCCGTGGGCGCCAGCGGACGGTAGCAGATGGTCCCAGCAGGTAAGAAGCACGACGCGGGAGGCGGGAGGGCCCCCCCCACTTACCTGCCGGGGCAGCCGCTTCCCTCCGGTGCTCAAATCTACTGAGAAACAGGCTTCGCGGCCTGTCCCTCAGTAGAATGCCAGGTGATGATGTCATCACCCGGCGCGCTACTGAGGGACAGGCCGCAAAGCTTATTTCTCAGTAGATTTGAGCACCGGAGGGAAGCGGCCGCCCCAGCAGGTAAGTGGGCCCCTCCTCCCACCTCCCGCCTCCCAGTCCTTAACTGCAGGGGTGGCAGCTTCCCTCCGGTGCTCGAATCTACTGAGAAACAGGCTTCGCGGCCTGTCTCTCAGTAGCATGCCAGGTGATGACGTCAGGCCGGACAGGCCGCGAAGCCTGTTTCTCAGTAGATTCGAGCACCGGAGGGAAGCGGACGCCCCAGCAGGTGGTGGCGGGGGGGTCCCCCCACCCGAAACCCCACCACCAAGCCACCCATCCCCCCCAAAACCCAGCTCAGACCTACCAGGTCTGCCACCGCTCACCGCCACCGCCGTGTGACCCCCCACAGCCCCAGTTTGCCCCCGCCGCCCCCCGGTTGGCCTGGATCGCCCCAGGTTTCCTGGTTAGGACCGGGAAACCCCGGGAGATCTGGTCACCCTACTAGAACTGACAAGCAATTAATTTTAAATTTAACTAATTTAAGGATTTATTTGAATATATTTAAATTACCCCACAATTTATGGCAGTGTTGAAGAGTACAAAGTACAAGTCTGCAGGACACTAAACACAAACGTTTGGCTATGAAGTGGGCCTGGGGATCTACTTTTATCACTAAACGGAATGTGGGGAGGATTGGACCAAAACCTTCCCCTCCCCCACCATACTTGAACAGTTTTTCCTCCAGCTGACTCACTCTGGGATCAGACCTGGGCTTGGGTGACAGGAATTAAAGCAGCAGAGTGCAAGGATATTATAAAAAAGGGGGAAGGAAGCAGGTTTCCCTCCAATTCCCCATACCTGTTCTATTTAGCAATAAAGGTTAAACCCCCCCCCCAACCCTGCTTCATAGCCAGACCTTTGAGGGTGTGTTTTGCTAATCTACAATTATTAAAAACAAAACCTTGCAACAAGAAAAACAAGAACATTAAAACTGTTGAACATTAAAGACTACTTGTTTTAAGAGGCTAAATGGAAAAGATGCATCTTCACACACCCTTTCTAAAAGCCAAAGAGTGGGGGACCAATCATAGTTCTTAAGGGGGAGCATTCCATAGTTTTGAGGTTTACACAGGAGAAAGCACTTCCCAGCATTCATGACAAATGGGCCTTTTGGAGTAATGGTGTCCACAAAAGAGCCTCTCCTGCAGGCCTTTATAATCAGGCTTGTTTATAGTCCCTTAGATAACTAGGTCAAGGTTAAGACCAACAATGGGGCCATTTCTAGAGGGTGACAATATATTGGACATTTGTCAGGGCCCCAAATTCAGAAGAGGGCCCAGTGGTAGAATCCAACCTTTAGCAGAGCTGGCCAGCCCTGCTACTTCTGGTCTGCAAACACCCCCTACCATGCGCAGAAGAACAATTTAGCACTTCCAGAGGCAACCTCCAAAACAAGTAGAGACACTTGTTTCTTGAGGGAGGCATGTCAGTGAGCTCTGACTGTCATTTTGGAGCATTTCGATGAAGCATTTCCCCTCATTTTGGCTTGCCTCCAGAAGTGCTAAAATTGCCATTTTGCAAGCTGTAGGGGCTGCTTGAAGGTGCCCATCTGCCCAGATTTGCCCGGACATGTCAGGGAAATGGCGGGCAAATCCAAATCCAAGGGGAAATCCTGTTATTGGGGGGCAAATTCGGAAATTTAGCCCCCCAAAAGGCACGTTTTGGGCATTTCCTGAAACGGGCCTACTGAAGCTTGCTCTCTGCAGATCCGGGATCCTATTGCCTTGTTGCTATGGCGACGAAGCACTAGGGTGAAGGATCTGCAGAGGGCTGGCCTCGGAAGGCCTGTTTCAGGCACTTTCGGAAGAGGCTGAAACTGGCATTCCGTGGGCCACCCATGGCACATCTGGGGTCCTAGTGCATTGTCATCATGGCGACGAGGCATTAGGTATCCAGATTTGCCATAGAAAGGCCTCAGAAGGCCTGTTTCGGCCAGAAACGGGCCTTCCGAGGGCCACCCATGGCAAATCCGGGGTCCTAGTGCATAATCACCATGGCGATGAGGCATTAGGACCCCGGATTTGGCATGGACAGGCCTCTGAAGGCCTGCTTCAGCAGTGATTGGCCTGGGTTTGGAGCCGCAGCCTGGCCTAGTGCAGCGGCCCACTAGGCGCGGCAGAAGGGTAACTGGGGCTGGCTGGCTGGTGGCCGCACGGCGAAAGCATGCAAGGTAAGCCGGGGCAAGCAGCTACAGGACACCAGCAGCATGGCGAGAGGTGGTGATAATTTTAATATGCATTAATAGTTTGTAGTATAAATGCTACTGACAAACATAAGAGGATCTAAAAATTAAAGCTGCAATCCTGTACCCCCTTATCTGGAAGAAAGCCTCATTATACTCAATGGGACTTCCTTCTGTGTAGACATGTATAGGATTGTGCTTTAAATATATGTGAACACACTGAGTAAAAGGAAGGATTTTGTGGGGAAAAGAAGAAAATATTAATTGTCAGTGTTGTTGATTAAGTTGCTTTACTTTGCCTGGATTATGCCCTACTTCAGAATGCAAACCAGCATAAATTTTACCCGAGTCAGCACTTGTCTACAAAAGTTATATACTAGGCTGACCATATGAAAAGGAGGACAGGGCTCATGTAACTTTAACAGTTGCAGAGAAAAGGGAATTTCAGCCAGTGTCATTTGTATGCAATTAGTTCCTGGTGAAATTCCCTCTTCATCACAACAGTTAAAGTTGCAGACATTATACTAGAGTGACCATATACAAAAGAAGGCAGGGCCCCTGCAACTTTAACAGTTGTGATGAAGAGGGAATTTCACCAGGAACTAATTGCATACAAATGACACTGGCTGAAATTCCCTTTTCTCTACAACTGTTAAAGTTACATGAGCCCCGTCCTCCTTTTCATATGGTCAGCCTATATATACTGACAGGCTTCCTCTAAAGTCCCTGAAAGCAGCACGAAATTTCTAAGAATTATCAACAAGTTGATCCTCACTTACAACTATGTAGAAATAAAAAATGTTAGGTCCATCCCCACCACAAGTGATACTTAGAGTGGTAAATGAATTTCTCACATCTATAAATTAAAGTATCATATTGATAATTTATCACTGGGTGCATATGAAGTTTCTTTCCTTATTTTAAGATAACATTTTTAAAGCCCTGAAATGAAAAGGTTTAGAGGAATACATTATCACTCCATAGAGTTTGCTCTATCTGTAGAAGAGTGTGCTTATTGCTCCATTTCTTATGGCTCCTCGAAGTGCAAATAATATTATTTACCCAATCAATTCCTTTCCAATTTACATCTATATTTTTAAACCTTTCCATTTTCTGTGGTAAGCCACTCATCTTGGCAGAAGTCATGTAAATTCTACATAAAAACAAAAAGACCTAGAGTAGCCCCCACCAAATTGTGCTGTTGGTAAACTGCAAGTATACGACTTCAGAATTAAATGGTGAGACTCCCACACTCTCACTCCATTTTCCACTGAAGTAGTTTATAATAAGCAGATGGAGACATTGCAATACCATGCATTGCAAGAGTGATGAATTTAAAAGCAGTCTTATACTTATATCAATCTGGTTCTTGTCCCAACTGAATATCAGGCAGTAACAGTACACCAGGTACAAAGAGCCTCAGGTCCAGGGACCATTTCCCATTTACTCTCCTTTCCTGTCCATTTATTTACTTTTATTTTATTTTATTACATTTAGCTCCTGCATTTTTTCTTCCAAGGAATCCAAGGTGGCATACATAATCCTCCTCCTCCATTTTATCCTCACAATAACAACCCTGTGAGGAAGTTTTGACTGAAAGTCTGTGACTGGCCCAAAGTCACCCAGTGAGCTTCCATGTATGTCACCTTGGGCTCCTTGGAGGAAAGGCAGCATAGAAAAGTAATAAATAAATTATTTATATGAGCAAATATTACTAAAGTCAACGTTTTAAAAAGAGGAGGAAAACCTTGCTTGGTAGCAACTTTTTTAAAAAAAAACTAGAGAAATTATTTTACTATGTAGCGTCCAACCACAAAGTAATTGCTGGTTAGCAAGCTATAAGGGTTGGCCCTACTGACATAGATCTCACAAAACAGTGTTGGGGCTATTGTCTTATATTACACAACCATATATATATATATATATATATATAGCAAAAATTTCTAAAAGTTCAGGTGGCTATATTGGCACCAAGTGCAGCAAAACCTTATACAATTTAGGATTGAAGGGTGACCATATGGAAAGGAGAACAGGGGTCCTGTATCTTTAACAGTTGTATAGAAAAGTGAATTTCAGCTGGTGGCATTTGTATGCATGCAGCACATGGTGAAATTCCCTTCTTTTGTATCTGGTCTCTTTTCTAGGTGGTTATTCTAGATGAACATGACTGGCTTTGCCAAGTCATGCTGTCTTTTACTGATTCAGACATTTCCTGATTTGAGCATGTTTTAAGTATGACTCCTTTTTGGATGTTGGTGTGGATGTGTTTTGGTAGGCCTAGTTTCTGAAGGTTTTCTGTAAAAAAATAATGATGATATGATGCTGGTGACTGCTGTGACTAACGGAATAATTGTAACCTTTTCCTCCTGCCACAGTTCATTAATTTTCATAGCCTGTGGTGTATATTTTTCTCTCTTTTCCTCTTCCTTTTCTGCAGCATTTTTGTGATTAGGTATTGTTATGTCAATGAGATAGTTGTGTTTTTCTTTTTTTGTTTATGAATGTTATGTCTAGTCAATTGCAAAGTATTGTCTTGTCCCAGAATTGTTCTGTCCCGGCATAGCATAGCTTGGCTTGACTAGTTTGAATGTGTCTGGATTTCCTAGGCTCTGAAAGCATCTTTCTGGAGAGCACCTGTTGGTTGCATGATCCACGATGCCAGGTTCTGGTGAGCGCATAGTTCTCCTTGACAGGAAGGGCTTGCGCTTGCTAGAGTAGATGTGAAGAGGCTACAATCCTATATTCATTTATCTGGGAGTAAGCTTTATTGAAATCAATGAGACTTATTTCTGAGGTTTCTTTGGGCAGTTTTCCTTAGTCCCTGATTGGGATTTGTGTTCTCTGCACACAGAAGCAGTGTATTCAGGAGATAATTGGATAAAAGGAGGGAAAGAGCCTTGTCTAGCATTGTGATAATGGACATCTGTTCTGGCCTTTCTTTGAATTGCTACTGGCCATGGTTTTGTTTACATGACTAATGAACCAGAGATATAATGACACATTTTTAGAGTAGTTCTCACTGGTAAACGAGAATTTGAAACAAGCTAAGAAGTGCTAGTGAGAAGTGATTTCAACAAGCCTTTGGTCCAGTTTGTTCCAGGTGATGGGGAAAGAGTGTTAAATGTTAGGCAAGGTGAGACTATGGTCATTCAGTGAAGGATTTGCAGTCAGAAAAGATATTTGAGAGAAACGAAGACTGTATCGCACAGAGTATAGCAAAAGCTTTAAAGTACAGCAAAAGCTACAAAAATAGGAGTGAGTGAAGTTAATTTCAGATACATTGTTCTTTATTTCAGTGATTTTAAAATTAAGATGTTATGTAGAACAGGTTTGTCTTAATTGTGTGTTGTGAAATCAGAAATATGACCAATGCCATGTTTGGGTGGGCATGCCCCCTTGGGGGCCGGCCATGTTAGTGGGCACACTCCCTTGGGGCTGGCCATGTTGGTGGGTACGCCCGTTGGGGGCAGCCATGTTGTCCTCCTTTTTGGTTTCCAAAATATGGTCACCCTAGAAGACTTCAAGACTAGAAATGACTGGGTTGTCGCTGAACACAGTGGATTCTGCTCCCTGTCCCAACACTGCTAGCATTCTCACTTTACATAGATCAAGAAGATCAGACACAGCTTAAAAGAACTCCTGTTTTTCATGTCCCACCTGTTGTAGTCTCAGGGGGGCCACTGAGGTGCCATGCCAAAGTCCTCCCCACCTTCCACCAATCCTAAGCCAGCACTGGGTACCTCTAGACGGACACTTTCCATTGATATGGCTTCGCACTGGCAACAGTTGTGTTACATGATGCTGCCACCATTACGAAGCCATCTAAGGGCAAAGGCCCTTTGCTCTGATTTAAAAGAGTTGGCCATTTACCCCAACTTTTTCTCCCGAAGTATCTTTTGGAAATGTTTAAGATTGTTTAGTCTGGCCTTGGTTAAGCCAAGAAAGGGTAGAGACATTTCACTGAATTTTAATTTGATTAAATTTTATTGTTTTGCTGGATCATTTTTCTTTTTAAAACTTTGTATTACCTGTCCCAACCTAATGGGACAGGACAGGGTATAAATCTAAATGAACTCTCTCTCTCTCTCTCTCTCTCTCTCTCTCTCTGAAAATTGCACCCTTGTTTCAGAATATTGAAGGAGTTGCAAGGGAACTTACTTCCCTCCTTTTATTTTTTAATTGAAAAAGAGGAAAGGACATTTTTACTTTTACTTTTCATTCCCTATTATGCTAACATTCCAAAGGAAAAAATAACTCCAAATGTGCTTTTAATTTCATCCCCATATATTAAAACTGGTTCCTATGGGTTTATCAACAGACGAGCATAGCACACTTGTTACTGGCCACTCATGGATGTTCGCGAGTCCTTTTAATGACACCGTCTGCCTCCTGCGTGTTTCCCACTCTTTTTGTAAATTTTAGAGTCACAAAAAAATATACCTTTTATTCCGACTCTTCTGAGATTGTACTATAAAATGCCCACTAGAGGGCGCTGTCCCCATTGACATCTACAGACCATGTGGTCGCTGGTCTCTTCTCTGTGAAAAGTGCTTGGTTTGAACATGGAAGAGCATTGGGAAGAGAGCCCATGGTAAGGAAATGTGATTCCCCCAAAGTATTCTGACCCCAGGAGCAGTTAGCTTTTGTTTAAGTAAAAGAAGTTTGGTGTGGAGAAGAACAAACCCTTGAGGCCAAACTAAGACTCAGTTCGGACAACACGTTAACCAACATTGGTTTAAATAGTCAATCGTTGATTAATCAGTGGTTGATTATTGTGTTGTCTGTCGGGTGGATAACACCCCCCGGTTTACTATTTCCTCAAAATAACAAATAGAGATAACAAACGCTCTGTAGAGTTGACTATCTGCACAACCGTTGGTTAGCGTGTTGTCTGTCGGGCTCAGTGGACTTTTTTGCAGGGTTGAATGGACTATGTCGGCTAGCTACAGAGTCTCCTGGCAAGAGCAACCAAAGTGGCAGCTGCCACTCCAGTCCAGCCAGCAGAACTTGCAATGGCTGCTAGGATAGCACTGGAAAGACTGAGGGAGGGCAGGGAGAGGGGTGGTCACTCTGGACTTCTGAGTGAGATAGAAATCGAGGGGTTTGGGCTTTTATAAGATAGAGAAGATTTGTAAAAGATGTGTTAGCCTATCTTTATCTAAATACATTTTTAGACTAGGCCATGTTAAATGTGTGTTTTTTATAACTTCTGTTCATGTGTTTTAAAGGGCATGTAATTATAAATCTGTTACCACGGAGCCAAAAGAGTGTAGGCATTGTACAGTCCCTCATCACGCTTATATTAAATCAGCAGTACACTTATATACAACACAGTTGTACTATGATGACAAAAATAAGTATTTTGAAATCTATTGCAGAATGTTCTGTACCTAGCGCATGCTATTTCTAATGGCTCGTTTATACCTGCCTATACTTGATCACCCGTTCATTTATGTTCAGCCTTTATATTCTGGCGTTCTTTTAAAAAAGTGTTCAATATCTTCATAGCATTTCAGGATAGCTGGAACATCCCCCACCCCACCTCCTTCAGTGAAAGGTTAGCTTTTTAACTTTTAACTAAATGCAAATGAAAGACATGCAAACAAGTGAAGTAAATTAATATACAAACAAAGATATGGACGCACATCCAGTTGTCCACCTGTAAGTTGGTTGAAATGCTCTGAAAGATGCCATTGTAAAACAGGAAGTTGGCAAGTGATAAGAACCAACAAATGCTGTAGTGTGGTGTACTAAAATGAAAGCCGCATTTCAGGAATGCTTGTCCACAATCACTAAGGTACCCCAAAGGTTTCCAAGGAACTGAAAGGTGAGTATGTGGTTCTTTTTTACAGAGAACAACCTTATATTTGAATGAGTCCTCTGTCTGAAAGATTGTCCTGTCCAATTCCAGTTGAAAGATAAAGACCTATTTATTGCTCATCAACAGATAGCCTCTGAACAGGTAGGCACAGAGGTCTTCTGGTCACAGTCTTCTGCATTATGGTGAGAATTACTATATTACTGTTTAAATTATACTAATGATTTCTAAATTCCCAGCTATACATATAATTTGGCATTTGTAAATTTGATGCAATTTTAATTTTTCTTCCTTTTTTTGTCCTCTTTTTTGGTGACACGTTTTCTCTTTTTTGGCAATTCATAAGTGGTTGTCTTTCCAGTTCCCCATAACACAGTTGGAATGCCACGGCTGTAGTGGACTTTTAAAAATGCTTTCATTTTGTTTCTTTCTCATTGGAAGTATACAGTCAAACAGTGACTTTCAGATTCTAGCCTTAGTGGACATCCTGTCCACAGCTATGCTGTTTTAATCTCATTAACCTAAATGGGAGTTAAGCTGCCTGACTTACACAGAATTGCAGGCTCGCGTGGGCAGGTGATGTTGTTTTTCAAGCTCCCTTCAAGGGGGAAAAATGTCCAGGAGGAGAGAAATTGGCTCAGTTCAGGTTGACTAACCCTAACCCTCACGCTAACCCTAGGGGGCACTCCCCACACAACATGGTAATAAATAATCAACTGTGATGTGGATGAGGATCAGCGCTGAGTTGACTATGGCAGCATTTGGATGACACAATAGTCAAAACAACTGACGATTGTTTCCCCCACACCAGTTGTTTAGTGTGTCGTCCGAATTGAGCCATTGAGTCAAGTTATAAGCAAGTTTATCAGCATTCCTATGCTGATCAGTTGTATGTGTTCATTCCCACAGCTGTGCAGATTTGGGTTGGTTACTGTGCTGCCACAGCCTCAGACACTAGGCCTAGATGAGCACACCCCTCTCAGGCTAAGCACCACCACTTAAACTCCTGAGGGAAGGGTAAAAAGACACACCACTTTTCCCTTACAGCAGAGGGAAAAGGTACTGAGGATTTGAAAAGGTTCTTCTGTGATGATATTGGCTGAAAGGTTTAACGTTATGTGTTTCTGAATTAAACTAATAGAGCAGGTTACAAAGCCAAGCTGACACGTGGTTTGTGGTAGCAAAAATAAAAGAAAATGTTTATTGTTGTTTGCAGTTCTTTCAAAATCAATTTAAAAACCTGCCTATTCTTAATACTTATAATAATCTTTAAAATAATCCTAAGTCTTTAAAACTTTATATTTATTCACTCTTCACACACTCCTGACTAGAACAGCTAAATACATCTATCTTTCACCTAACTACCCTTCACCCAACCAACACACTAAACTCCTGCCAAAACACTCCCTCACACAATAGATACTCCTCCCCTTCCCTTTTCCAGCATCACCAGCTACACCCACTCAGTCCAACATTCTGCAATCTTCAAACACACTAACCCAGACATACTTAAGGAGACAGAAATGTGGGGTATCACCACAGTTACTCATAGAGTTGCCAGTGATATAGTGGATGAGCTATGCTTCACAAGGAGACAGTCTGTGTGTATGTGTTGTTGTGTGAAAGGACCAATGGCTGTACATGGATGGTTCCTACAAAATGCAACCTTTCAGTATACATCACTTGGTCCCAAAGGCCTGTTTCATCTTGAATTTGAATAATCAAACATGTGGAATGTTTGTTTCTGAGTGAGCACTTGAAGTCTCTCCTGCAGAGTAGGAGGGAGTCTGTGATACTAAAGATAACATTTTTGTTATTTTCTTGCATATTATTTGCTTTTCTATGGGGATAATGCTCAAAAGCAATATCGAAAGGTTTGTGTAGGTGTATGTAGAATGAATAAAAATGCTAGGATCAAAATAGTGTAAAATGCATGCCAAAAAGATTAACACAGAAGCAACACAATTGAATTCATTGAATAATAGCCTGTCAGTAATTGGGGGAAGGCCTTCTGATACAAAATGCATTTGCTCGCTAGTGAAAGGTATGCAGAGGTAGACCTCCCTGGGCAGGGAGTTCTAGAGCATCATCAGGCGAGCGCTTTACAGCACACTTGTTACTGGCCACTCACAGTGTTTTACGGGTCCTTTTCACAACACTGTCCACCTCCCATGCGTCTCCTGCTTCTTCTGGTCTTTTTTTAGTCATAAAATAAGACAGAGAAAATCCGATTATTTGGGCTATAGCGAAACTTGCCGCCATTTCCTGCTGCGGTCAGGAAAAGCAGCACAAGAAAAACGCCCACTGAATGGGCCAAGTGGTCGTTGCTTGTTTTCTCTTCCTTCCCCTTGTGAAGAAAGAGGAAGCTGCTCGTCTCTACAGCAACAGGAGGCAAAGCGACGGTAGGGAAACGCCCCTACTCTAGAATTAGGCTCCTGGAATAGGGCCATTAACTGCTTGCGGCCTGGGGACCCAATTCCATAGGTGGGTGGGCCTGAAGGCAAAAGGGGTGGGGCCAAACTACCAAAAAATACCAGCTCATTTCAGCTTGAAGTTTTTACTTCCAATAACTAAGGAGACACATTTCAGACTTTTAGAGTGGGGGGAAAAGCTGCACAAAAGCTGCCACATAGGGGGAGTCTACACGAGACGTTTATTGCAGGATTGTATTGCAGTTGTCACTAACAGGGCACATGACGTTCACCTGATCCTGCGGCGATCTTGGCTCCACCTGTCATCTGTTCAGGAATATCCCTGACTGCTTTTGTTGCTTTTTTCCCCCAGCTCTCTCGCTTCCATTCCGAAGGACGTTTGCGGTGTGGCCCCCCTTTGCCATGTGTTGCTGCGCTCATGCGCATCCCTAACGACTCATTAAAAAAATCCTGTGCCCCATAGCCGTCTTTCTAGCCCCACCCACTTCTATCGATACACATGTGGAACTGCCGCACCGGGGCACATGTGGTCCCGCAACAGAACACCTGAAATTGTGGGAAAGATCAGTCATGTGTGCCCCGTAAGGGGCGATCGCTGAAGCGGGGAACATGCGGGAGCATGCCTCTTCCGTTGCGAAAGGGCTGCAGGTGTAGATTAGCCCATAATCTGTGGCTGAGGGAAAAGAAGGAGGCTTGGCCCTCTGGGAACCCCAGAGGGCTGGATTGGAACCCTCCAAGGGCCAAATTTGCCCCTCAGGCCTGAGGCTCCTCAGCCCTGTTCTAGAGAGTAGGGGCAACCAAAAAGAAACCCTGTTTCTCCAACATACTTGCACTTATCTAGGCAAATTGAGCAACCTGGAGCAAGGCTGCATCTGTGACCTCAGATGGGGAAAACATATTAGAGCAGGTATCCATGAGGTATTTTGGCCCAGGTTTTTTTTAATGTCTGAGAGATAATAGCCCACTAATGAGGACATGAAGACGGCAGAGATTGCTTCCTTTAATGTGGGTTTCCATATGAAACGAGAGTGCCCAAATTTTCACAGTTTTCATATAGATTCCATTGTGATGTGTTAGTTTAAGGTAAAGGCTTAAATACCACTAGTATTCTGTAGAGTTCAGCTGAGATATTCACAATGCAACAGTCCTCTTCAATAGAGTATTCTAATTTTGTAAAGGCTATTTGATTATATATATATATATATATATATATATATATATTCATTCATTCTAGGTGCCTGCATGTTATATTCTGTAATCTATTTAGAAGCAGGAAATCAAGTGTTCCGTGTTTTAGCACAATGCCTTGTGTGACTCATGAATAAAGAATCTTTCACATTCACACACACACACAAAGAAAAACAACAAATCTTTTTAACATACACTGCTTTTTTGCAATTTAATCTTGAATGCATTCAAGAACGGGCCTTTAAACTTTGCTGAGAATTTTGCCACACCCACCGAAGCCTAAAATGACCTTCTTGCCTCTTGGTAAATTCATGGGAGGGATCAGAGTTGAACTGGGGGTGTCTCAGCTCACTTACATTGCCTTGTACTCCCTCTCAAGTTCTGCAGAATGAAGATGCTATATGGGCATTGCCAGAATGCAGGAGAGAAATATTCCATTCTTTCACACATGGGCATGTGGTGAAGGATCCTGGGGCCATTTCCCTCTGGCCTCTCTCTAAGGCAGCCTTACCCAACCTGGTGTTCCCCAGATATTTTTAATTTTATCTCCCACCAGCCCCAACCAGCATGGTGAATGGTCAGGAATGCTGGGAATGGTAGCCCAAAATATCTGGTGGGGAAAGCTGCTGTAAGGCACAGGTGGCATCACATTTAAATAGTATTGCAAGATGGGGGGAGAAGAGTACGAGCATTGTGGTGGGACTATTTGGCCCCACCAAGGATTCAAGCATTGAAGCTATTTCTATAAATGTCCCAAAGTCTTCTGTTCCCACTTTCCCCTTTCGTAGGTCACTGCTATTTTTCAGTCATAAAAGTGTCTTTGTAATACACTCATTTTGTAAGCCCTTTTGTTACCTTCGTATAGTTATCTCAGACTAATATTATTGCCATCATCGTTGCACAATTCAGTTAAAGTCAGTCTTTTGGTTCTCCTCCCTCCCTGCAGGTTTTTTTCTTCCTCCTCGTGCAAAATTTAAAAAAATGGAATGGGTAGCTATTTTGCTCAGCATAATGAACCCTCCAAAAGAAAGCTAATGGAAATGACATCTTAATTATCAATGCCGGATTGTCATGTGATATATCGCTTTCTGTGATTAGTAACCGAAAAAGGATCACGTGAACCAGTCATTGTATACAACAAACGAGACAGAACTCTGTCTTTGCAGCTGGCTAACAAGCAGCAGCCTTGGGGGACTCTAATGGATACTGTTTTCTTTTGCAGAACTACTGCTGCTTCAGCTTTTCTACACACAGGAGAAATCCCGCACTTTACCATGGCTCTCGTCCTTGCAACACACTCCTTCACACACAACCATGTGATCCATTCCTTCAGCCCCGGCCCAACCAAAGTTGCCACCTCAAGCGAGACAAAAATGCCCTCACTCCCGCCCTGCTTCTTCCCACAGCTCCCTGCTGTCTCGCGGCGGCTCCCCCTTCCCGCTCTTGCGCCAAAGTGGGGACTCCTAGCTCCCAAGTCCCTGCTCCCTGCTATTACGGGGCAGCAGTTCCTCTTCCCTTCATTGGCTGGTTGGGAGACTCTGTCGAACTACCGCGAGAGGTCTCACAACATTTTGGCCAAGTCTCCTAGGCAGCAGTACCATGGCTGTGGCAGAAGGTGCGAGCCACTGGCTTGGAGAGGGAGGTGGTGCTGCTGTTGCCAAGTGACCACAGGCCTCTAGGAAGGGAGGCGGCAGTGGGAGGTTGACACTTGCCGCCTGATGCACCCGCTTCCTTCTGCTTAACTGTACAGCTAGCTCCTTCTCGGAAAGACCTCATTGTGTTTTAATGAGACAGCACCATCTAGTGGCAGGGAGATCCCACAATTTCTGGATATTACCACATTATCTGTGGTTTTTTTCCCCAATACTGATTTCCAGGACATATGTGAGGGACATCCTGGCTATTGGCAACGTCGTGTAATGGACCCTCAAATGTCCATGAGAGAAGCTCAAAGCCAAGCATTGCCCTGTTTATTAATTACAGTTACTGCTTATGAAAACTTAATTTCTTTTGTTATATGTTTTCTAAGAATCATTACATTGAAAT
This sequence comes from Anniella stebbinsi, assembly GCA_029215795.1. Classification (NCBI taxonomy): domain Eukaryota; kingdom Metazoa; phylum Chordata; class Lepidosauria; order Squamata; family Anniellidae; genus Anniella; species Anniella stebbinsi. The sequence continues at coordinate 99,493,200 of JARDYH010000003.1, forward strand.
CAAATACAAGCTAGACAATTGTCAGAACCTGAGTATATATTAGAGAACAATGAAGAGCAGAAATGTCCAGGCGAGAGCCGAAGCCATTCAAAGGTTTACAGAACTACAAAATTAATACACAGTACAGGCATGTTTCCTATAAGGTGTGACATTTACATTACCTCAGTCCTCCTTACCCATAGAGATAGCCTTGAATCCGCCTAAACTGAAGAGATAGGTGGCATGCTAAGCAAAATGGAAGCACATGTCTAATCTAAGATGTTGTTCAATAAAAACAAAATCCAGCATCTTTATAGATTGCAAATAAAAACCAAAGACATCTGTATATTTAGGCTGCTAGCCTAAACAAACTTGTTTGGATGTAAGGTCCATTTAACTCAACAGAATGTACTTACCATGAGCAGAAATGTATAGAAACAATTTAGAAGCAAAGCAAGCATGATCAAACAAGAAAAAGATTTATTGAAAGAAATGTAATATCATTTCCAGGATTTAAAAAGAGCAATACAAGTGTTGTAATTTACTGCTGCTCTGTTATGTATTTATTTTTAATTTTTAATGTATTGCTGACTGAACTGATAGGATTTTATAGCAGCTTACAAATGACAGCATGCAAAAGAATTTACATAAAATCAATAAACAACTAAACCACCAAATTTCTAAAATATTAACAAAAAACATATTTAGTTCCAGCCAGCAGATGAATAAAAAAAAACAGTTCGGAAGATGACACCCCCCCCCCCTTGGGATGTGTGTGGATTGTAGAGATTTCCTGAAGGAGAGAAGACGGGAGATCTTCAATTGGGAGTCCATGGTAAGGAAGACACACCAAGAAAGCTCAAGTCCAATTAGCCTCTCACCGTAGTCCAGACAGTGAGGACATTTAAAGCAGGGCCTTCTTGGCCTACTGAGGGATGGGTGGAGGAACATATGAGAGGAGACACCTCTACTACCCCCATTCAGGTTCAGCTCATTTAAAGCAGGAATGTGGACCTCCAGGTGTTTGGGCCTATAACTCCTGTCAATACCCTAGTCAGCATAGCCAAAGGTAACAGATGATGGGAGTTGAAGGCCAAAATATCTGGATGGCCCTAAGTTGCCCAGCCCTGATTTAAGGCCATAAAAGTCAAAGGCAGTGTTTTGAATTGGGACAGGAAACTAATACAAAACTTGTTTGGTGCCTTTTAGGTTTCATCTTATATGGCCCTTGCAACAGGCACCAGTTAAGACTTGCTGGCATTTCTTTGCACCACCTGAACTTTGCAAATGCTCTTCAAAGTCCACCCCACTTTGAGTCCATCACAGTAACCAAATCTTTATTGTCTGAGGTTGGGACTGGGGGTGGGGTGAGCACAAGCAAGCTATACTCGAGAGAGATGCTCCTGATCTGTATTGCACCTGAGATCAAGTAGCACCACTGGGTGGAGCAGAAAAGGCAGGCTTTTGACTCAGTCCCCCAAATATATTGTAACCCCATTCAGGATAGAACAACCACCTGTCCCAAAGAACTACACTGGTCACCATCCATAACTCCATCTTATCTGGGTTGAGCTTCAGTTTACAAAAGACAACATGCAAAAGGTCATTCCTTATTCCAGATAGTTGTTTAGGAACTGCTTCACAGGGGTCCAAGGAAAAAGAGACCATCTGCATCTGATGCCACTGAATTCCAAATCCTCCCAGAATCTCTCCCGTGGGCTTCATGGGAACGCTAAAGAGTATGGGGGGAAATTGGAATGTTGCAGTGCTCCACAGGTCCTATGAAGTGGAGCAGCTGTCCCCCAATATCACCTTCTGGAGACTTCCCATCAGGCAGAAGCATCAAAAATACAATGTTCCCAACTCCAGCACTGGGAACTTCTGTTGAATGTTGCAAAAGGCTCAGGAGAATGAAGAAATTCCTCACTTCCCATGGTAAAAATTGCCCACCATTACAAACAAGTCCATTTCAGTTCTTATATGTGTTTTGCAGCCAGATTGAAATGGGTCTAGAATAATTCATTTCATCTATGGCCTCCTCCACAAGGATGCGCTTTTGCGCCCGGTTCGGGGATTATGCGCATTATCGCGGAGGCGCATTTACGCCTAATCCCTCTGCACGGGAGGCGGCGAGAGGCGGCGAAGCGCATTAATTGATGTCCAAAAAGCGCTTTAGAAGACGTTAATGCGCATAATCGCTTGTTCACACGGCGAAAATGCGCTTTAATGGCCGGAGAAAAATAAAAGTCGCTATTTAACGCGCATTCGAAAATGCGCATTATCGGGGAGATAACGCGCCTGTACACCCGTTTTGCGCTCCGCTGGTGTGGAGGTAAAATTTATAATGAGCCTTCAAGGCTCATTAAACGTCTCGTGTGGAGGAGGCCTAAGAGACCATGGAACTGATCCATGTTGTCTCCCTCTTAAAGTAATTTACAGTGCCGTACGGTAACAGAATAAAAACATCCAACCCAACCCACTTACGCACTGAAAGCATGCTTGAAGGTCTTTGCCAGCCAGCAGAAAGACAGCAGAGAGGGAGTGAGACTAGCCTCCCTCAGTGGGGAGTTTCACAGCCTGGGAGCAGCCACCAAGGAGGCCTCTTTTGCATTGTCACCAAGCTCACATCTGAAGCCAGTAGTCTCAAAAGAAGGGCTTCTCCCAAAGATCTGAAGACTTGGACAGGCTTGTATGGGAGAAGGCGGTCTTTTAGGTAGCCTGGTCTCAAATCTTATAGGGTTTTATGACATGACCAGTATTTTGAATTCTGCCCAGAAATGGACTAGTAGTCAGTGAAATAATTGTGACAAGGGAATCGCATGCTTCTTGTAACAGGCTCCTGTTAACAGTTGGGCTGCAGCATTCTGGATAAGCTGAAGTTTCTGAAGAAGTTTCAAAGGCAGCTTCATGTAGAGCACATTCCAGTAATCCAAATGGGATGTAAATAAAACATGTGTGATTGTGACCAGATCAGACATCTCTAGGAACAGGCGCAGTCAGCACACCAGCCTCAGCTGTGCAAATGCATTCCTGGCCACCACACAAACCTGGGCATTCAGATTCAAGGCTGAGTCCAGGAATACAACCACACTGCAGGTTGAGTCTCAATTCCCTGATCTGCCTTTTGGCTAACCAGGAGCACCACCGTCTTGTCTGGATTAAAATGCCCTCATTTGGTCTATTCCTGGCATCAGACACCAGTTTAGAACTAGAACATTTTCCTAGGATTTGGATGGAAAAGGGAGTTGGGTTCATCCATGGGGGCAACCAAAGCAGTCTCTGTCCCATAACCAGGCCTGAAGCCAGATTGAAACAGCAACTTGATCATAATGGCAGCTTCAGACAAATATTTCAGACAAATCTTATAACTACAAAAATTAACATAATTTGTCATTCTTTGTAAAGTATTTTGCAATCCTCTGCCACAATGTACATCAGAGTGCAGTGAGCCTAAATTAATACTCTAATCCTGCTGCGACTACAGAATCATTAGAGCGGGTTTTTGAGCACAGGGCTCCAGGGGCGGAAGGTAGAGCTGGTGCCCCACTCTACAGAGGACAAGGCTTCTCCTCTCTCCCTGCCCACCTCAATGCTTCATCCCATTTGCTTACTCTTAGGGATGTGTTCGGTTGGCATTAAGAGATAATCAAAAATTCTTGTATCAGAGTGAAATGTGATCCCTCAAGATAATAAACTGAAAAGATGAAATGGAAAATAAAATAGATTTTTTTTTATTCCTTTTTTTTATCCCCCTCTGAGATAGCAAACTCTTTCCAGGCATTCATAGCTACAAATCTGATTACTTTGATGGAGCTATGATGGGATTACTCCATCAGTGTAAATAAGATCAGAGTTTATCCTGTTATATATTAGTCCAATAAAACCAGCTAAAATACACAAAAATTAACTTCATGTTCAGCAGCCACCAGATTCACAGCCTGTGAAATATACAAATGAAGCTCTGCTCGACAAAAAACAGCACTAGAGGGGTTTTTTTAAAAAGAAAAAGTAACTGTTCTATCCTTCCAATTTATTTTCCAGTTCAATGACATATCACACTGATAAAAAGGTTCTTTCACCACCTATTCCTTATATAGAGCCTTGGTTTTTAACATTTTTCGTCTCCATTGTTACATGCCTTACCTGTTCCCTCAGCCTTTCCACAAACATCAAAGGAAGAAAATCCTTTCATATCAAACCCTCAGTGGCAAACTCAAGCTTTGTTTAAAGAATATGTTTCTTTGTCATAATCTGGGATTTCCCTTCAGGCTTGTGGAGACAATGTTGTTAGCACCGAGAAGCAAAATTCTCTTGTGAATGAAATACGTCTGTCGTTGTTTCTTAAAGGTACTCCAGCTGTATATAGCACTAAGTCCAATTTGCATGCTATAAGGAAAGAAATGTTCTAAGCTGCCTATCTACAGTACTGCCTTGTGCTACCTGGTGGCCCAAGATATTTTTTTACCTGAAGTAGAGTTGCCAGGTCACCAGCTCTACTTCTCCTTTTCATCTTCATCAGGTGAGGCTGTGGATATGCTGAACCAGTGCCTGGCTGTGACAATGGACTGGATGAGAGCTAATAAACTGAAACTCAAGCCAGACAAGACTGAGATGCTATTAGTGGGTGGTTCTGCTGACCGAATGGAGGGTGTTCAACTGTTCTGGATAGGGTTGCACTCCCCCTGAATGAGCAGGTTCGCAGCTTGGGGGTTCTCCTAGAACCATCTCTGTTACTTGAGGCTCAGGTGGCCTCAGTGGCATGAAGTGCCTTCTACCAACTTCGGTTGGTGGCCCAGCTATGTCCCTATCTGGACAGGGATAACCTGGCTTCAGTTGTCCATGCTCTGGTAACCTCCAAGTTAGATTACTGCAATGCGCTCTACTTGGGGCTGCCTTTGAAGACGGTTCAGAAGCTGCAGCTTGTGCAAAATGCAGCGGCCAGATTGGTAACCGGGACCAGAAAGTTTAAACATATAAGACCAATTCTAGCCCACTTGCATTGGCTGCCTGTACTTTTCCAAGCCTTATTCAAGGTGGTTATAACCTATAAAGCCTTACATGGCTTGGGACCATAATACCTGATGGAATGACTCTCCCTGCATGAACCTACCCATACACTACGCTAACCCCAGGGAATCTCACTTTAAAAAAAAAAAAAGAAAGAAATGGAGATAATGTGGTATTATCTGGGATATTGCAGGATTTCTCTGCCACTAGATGGCACTGTCTCATTAAATACAATGGAGTTTTCTGAGGAAGGAAGTTTTCAATTCAAAATCACAAGTTTGTGATAGTGGGAAGACTGCGAGGATGAAAGCCCTAATAAGGCTGCAGGATTTTTCCTATGTGTAGGGAAGCTCCATGTATCATGTGGAGGCTCTCGTTCATAAAATGTATGCTGAGTTCTCCTGAAACACACTTGAAAATGAGAAACTGAAGGAATGCTTGGAGGGGCTCAGCATGAAGTTCCATACACTTTTTCCAGCCCTGGAAACACTTAGTGGGTCTCTCTCTTCCCTGCTGTCGAATGGCTACTCCTCTCAAAGTCTGCCATTAAATTCTATTTCCTGGAGCTGGGGGAAAGCAGACCAGTGACACCATAGCAGTTCATTAGTGATCAGGCAAATGAGAAGATGACTGATACCACTTCCAAAATTTCACTCCCTCTGTTTTGTGCATCATTTCATGAAAATGTTTCATGATTCTTACTATGGGGAAAAACATGCAGTTAGTCTACAGTTGCATACATTGGTGTGCCACCTGTAGAATTCTAGTGACAAAGAAGTTGGGGGAGCAAAAACAGTTACCTGGTTCTCAATGTGTGTGTTTCAAAACAGATGCAATCAAAATCTACAATCAAACAATAACATACCTTAAGCCATGGTCTGAGAGCACACTCCTACAGGACTGCACAGCCTTTCAATTTGGTTCAGAGAAGCCATGCCTTGGACATGACTGAAAAGTTGCCAAGATTCTGGACACTGAAATTAATGTACAAGATCTTTTTGATGAGCTCAACCTAATTCAGAAGTTCCTTCCAAAGGTGAGAAAACTGGATCATCCTCTGGACCAGAAATGGATGCAAATTTACTTCTCTTGCACAGAGTGTTAGTTCTTTGATTGCCTTCCCAGGCTGCATCTATGCGAAGTCGCATTGGCGCCTCATTATCCCAAATCCCGCAATTGCACTCCTCCAGGGTAATACCGATGGAAAGGAGCGCAAATGCAAGTTTTCAGGTGACGGGGCAGCTGCCACCCCAGCGCCCCTGTTGCTGCACCTCTCCACTTTCCCAGTGCGCCCTTAGTCCATTTGTATTTATTTTTTTTGGTATTTATTTATTTATTTATTGAAGGGAACTTCCCCAAGATCCCTGGAGGCACGGAGGCAGTCCAGAGGCCATTCCGCTCACTGGACCACCCCCTCCCTGGTGGATGGCGCCCAATCAGGGTCGCCATCTGCTGGGAGATGCCTCCGCCGCAGCTCTGAAGCAAGGTGCCAGATGGCAGATACTGTCGTCCCCTCGCTCCAAGAGAAAAAAGCCATTGTAAGTCCCCGACTTTTTTAACCCGGAGCTTTGGGAGTTTGCCCCTGGATAGCTTTGCAATGGCGGTTGCATCATATATATGAGCTGCTACCACTGCAGATCCACCCCGGGGCAAACCCCTCATTTTCCCACATGGGAAAGATATGGACAGACAACAGGAACTGCATTCTAGCTCTCCTAGTTAAAGCAGAGTGTTGTGTTAAATTCAATTATTATGAATTAAACGGTGTCCAGTTTTTCAACAGTATAAAGCAGCAACCACAGTTGCTCGCAGCATGCATTTCAAATTCAAAGTATACTTTTTAAGCTCTGTGTGCATATTTCTGTGATTGCAAAATCGGTTTGTTCATTATTGTAAAAATAAATAGTCAAACATCATTGTTGTGCATTTAATTGCCTACAGGAAACCCACATGGTGTTGTGCACATATGTCACATTCTCTCTCTCTCTCTCTCTCTCTCTCTTTCACTCACATACACACACATCATTTAGCTATTGTTACTGACAGGCCTGCCCTTGTGACATCACAAAGGCCTGCCAGGGTTTGCAGGGACTCTGCAACCTCAAGCCAGGGTTTACAGGGACACAACACTGATCTGTTTTTATTAGCAGAAATGCTGACATCATCTGCCAGCGCCTCAGACTTCTCTGTTCCCACTGAGTTTAGTTGCAATTCTCATGATAGCAGGGGGAATGGATTTTCCCATAGGGTAACCATAAGAAAAGGAGGACTGGGCTCCTGTGTCTTTAACAGTTGCATAGAAAAGGGAATTTCATCAGGTGTCATTTGTATGCATGCAGCACCTGGTGAAATCCCCTCTTCATCACAACAGTTAAAAGCTGCAGGAGCCCTGCCATCTTTTGTAGCTGGTCACTCTAGCTATGCTCCTGTAGCTTTAACTGTTGCTGCACTGTTTTTTACTCTGGTTGTGTTTTTATATTGTACTTTTATATCATGTTTTTATACTGTTTTGTTGATGGTTTTAATTTTTGTGACCCACCTAGAGAGCTTTAGCTATTGGGTGGTATATAAATGTAATAAATAAATAAATAAATAAATTGTGCTGAAGAGGGGTTTTCACCAGGTGCTGCATGCATACAAATCCCAGCAACAATACATTGTTCTGTGTTGGGATAGCTTGGTCTTTAATGGGCAATTTTGATCCATTAGCTTTACAAAATGCCAGCTCCTGGTGGAGATGAAAACTGTTAGGACTGGTTTGTTGAGATGGATTGAGACAACAGCTTGGATTTCTGGATTCTCCTTGGGGATCATCATGACAGTCTCTAGGGGACTGTCATGATGAGTGCCTGTACTTTAAAATGTACAACATGACTGGGGGAAATTGGAGTCTAAGTGCAGCAGCAACACTTGTTAAGCGGTGGTGGTAGTAGTAACAGTTCTTTGTCATTTGGGCTCTACTTCAAGTAGCAAAATGTCTTGGACTTACAATGGTTGCCTCCTTCCAGAATCCCAGGAGTATTTAAGTGTATGAAGGAAAATCCAACACCCTTAATTTCTCCTTTGTGTCCTATTATCAGAAGTTATAATCTCAGCGGCCACTATGGAGTCTTCCCTCTGTTCAAGGGTCATTTGAGATTACAAAGACCTGTCATGGCCTATATTGCTATGCTATGTGTGGAGCCCTATAAACCACAGTAGAGGCAGGGGCCCTCCAGATGTTGTGGGACTGCAGCTCCCTTGCCACCATAGCTAATAGTAAGGGATGATGGGAGTTGCAGACCAACAGCATATGGAGGGTGAAATATTCCCCATCCCTGGGTAACACTGAATACTACTTAGCATTTCTCTACTGTTCAAAACATTTCACATACATTATCTTATTACTGATGGTACTATATTTATCATTTATTGTCAGATAAGTCAGTATTATCCTTATCTCAAATTATATTAATAGAGAGCTGAATCCAAGATGGAGTGGCTTGTTTTAAGGCCATCAGTTGGGTTCATGGCAGAGGCAAGATTTGAATGATGGAATTCAGCATTTATTCATTCATTCATTCATCCTGTCTTGGAGGTCTCTGAACCACTGTGTGTCACAAGTTCTATAATTATCAGATTTTTTTTAATATCCCAATTTTTGTGGTGTTTTTGTGATTTCACTTGCACTTTCTGCCTCCTTAGAGAGGATGTGGTATTAAGGCTTGTAAACCTTAACTCCCAATTTCCCTGCTTTTTGGTGCTTGGTTGAAAACTGTAGAGCCTTAACTTTGTTTTGTAAACCATAGGTTTTTTGTTTAATGAATTTCATGGCTTTGTGTAACGGATGACCGGATATTATACAGTTGACAACCAACCCAACGTCAGTGAGAATGTTACACCATGTTGACATCCAAAATAAAATCAAAGCTAGTGTTATGTGTTGCACCCAATTTTCAAAATAATAAATGAGCCCAGAAGTTATGCTCTCACTTGAAATCTGAGGGGGCTCATTTGAACTTTTCAATAGCCAGTGTCCAGAGATAAAAACTTTTTATGATTGCCTCATGAAAAGTAAGCATTTCATGTTTTGTGACCGTATTTGGAGATAACTTTAAAAATTGTTCTACTAGAATTAAAAATCCCTGATTAATTCTGGAAGCACACAAGATGATACAGGAAAATATTCTAGATCAGAATAAGTTGCAATTTACTATGTTGATTATTAGGGGTATGCGCTCCACCCTGAAAATCCGAGGGTCCGTCAGAGATCCAACGAAGCTCTGCGGTTTTGGAGCAGAGAGGGGATAGTTTCAAAACCATTGAATACCCATTGGAGCTCCTTTCCGTTTTCGGATAACTGCTTCATTATAGCCTATGGGAATTAACTAAATGCTTACATCTCCGTCATTTTTAAAGATAAAGAGACAAAACTTGGCATTGTGATAGCTCTTTAGTAGGGATTTAGGCATGCCAAGTTGGCAGCAGATCAGTTCATACATTGATTTTAGGAAGTTTTTTAAATTTCAAACTCACAGGTCCTCTTTGGAGTCTAGGACCTTGAGCAGTACACAATTTTTTTTAAAAAATGAAATTAAAGATAAAGAGATGAAACTTGGCAGCATGTTAGCTCTTCAGTAGGGATTTAGGCATGCCAAGTTGGCAGCAGATCGGTTCATACCTTGATTTTAGGAATTTTTAAAATTTCCAACTCAAGCGCCTCCTTGGGGTCTAGGACCTTGAGCAGTACACATGTTTTTTTAAAAAAATTGAAATTAAATACAAAGAGATGAAACTTGGCAGCATGTTAGCTCTTAAGCAGGTCTTTACGCATGCCAAGTTGGAAGCAGATCGGTTCATCCCTTGATTTTTAGGAATTTTTAAAAGTTGGAATAAACAGCCCATTATAGCCTATGGAAATTAACCAAAATGCTTACAGTTCCATCAATCTTAAAGATACAGAAATGAAACTTGGCAGCATGGTAGCACTTAAGTAGGGATTGAGCCATGCCAAGTTGGAAGCTGATCGTTTCATGCCAGAGGGCTCCAAACTTGATGGGCAGAGAAGAGACACCGCCTGGAGGAGTGCCTCACAACAGTGACAGGCTCCCCCTGGCAAAGCATCCTTCTCTGTTGCCATGGAAATCAGCACATCAGAGGGGCGTGCAGGGATAGGAGGGACTGGTGTCACCAGCACCTTCTATTCCTACACGCTCCTTTGACATGCCAATCTGGATGGACAGCTGCCTCCCATGGTTGGACGGCTCCTGTCCAGCTGTGGGAGGCATCCTACGTCCCCTCCAGGTGATCCCCAAATGGATGGGGGGGGGCAGGGATTGGGACATGCAGTCCCTGGGTGGGGCCGCAATGCCCCTTCCAGGAATGGCAAGTTCCTGTGTGTTTAAGTGCTTCAGGATCCCCGATCGCCCTGCCCCACCAAGGGACAGGGCAATCAGGGCTCCTGAAGCACTCACACACATAGGATTATTTTCCCTGTCAATGGAGTTGCATGGGGCTAGCGCAGCTGGGTTTCTAATACTCTTGCCTCACGGCTCTGTGGACAGGGGAGAATAATCAACAGAGCCTGATGCCCGACACCCAACATGGTAAGCAAAGGAGTGCCGGGATAAACAACGGAGCAGCCCATTGTTTTTCTTCATTGCTTATCCCAGCAAAATAATCAACCTTCCATTGCATGTGCATTGTGTTTCGCTTGACACATGACACAATAATCAACCCAACGGATGGTTGATTCCGTCCCCTTCCGTTGCTTATTGTATTGGCCGAATGCAGCCTATGTGTGCTATGAATGCCTGCTCTGTCTGTCCCTATAGTTTCCAGCAATGCCCAGCCATGGGAGGCCAGGAAATTAAACCCAGGGGTGGAGGGTGGAATTCCATAAAGTTAATCTGAGAGAAGATGCTATAGAACATGGACCTTCCACCCAGCCAAGCAACTTTATGGCCTGTTAGTTCCTCCGTTTGGTAGCCCGCAAGAGCACCTGCCTCATAAAGCAAATGGCCACACAAGAATTGTTATTATGGTCTGCTACTTTGTTTGTCTTTAGTAGTCTGTGGTCCAGACCTCTTCAGAAGGGGGAATAGTGTTATGTGGTTGGGGTCAGTCTAAATTATCTCCAGGGGTCCGTAACTCAGTGCCTATGACCGCAAAGAGATTGAGGATTTCCCCCAACTCTGTTATTCTTGAAGTTACTAGGCCTGTTGAAAATAGATTTTGTAACATAAGCAGGAATACTCCTTTTAACTTGTTAAACCAATGAAAACATGCCACACAAGAAGTCTTAAGATATGAATGGTTTATAAAGAAAAGTAAACGCAAAAGAACATCAGATACAGAAGTGAAATGTGAACCATTACTATTGTTGTTGTTATTATTATTATTAATAATAATTTATTTGTATCCCACCTTTTTGCCCAATACTGGGCCTCAAGGTGGCTTTACAAAATTAAAATATATACAGCTAAAGCCTATAAATAGAAATATACAAAAGTTAAAAATAAAATTAAATACATTTTAATATTAAAATGTTTAAAACATTTAAAATACATAACAATTTAAAAGTACAAGGTATAGGCAGAAGTCCAGATAATTTGCCAAAGGCTTGCCGGGACGAAAAGGGTTTTGCCTGCCTCCAAAAACACATCAAGGAGGGAGCCAGTCTAGACTGCAACGATTAGAAAGAAAATACATGTGTACGCTGTGCAAAATACACGGCAGTTTCATTGTTTCTAAACCTTATTAGAAAAACAGTGTGACTACAAGGAAGGAGGAAGGAGGCACCACCACTGGATTAATTAATAAGGGTGAAATGACTCCAAAAATCCTGGAGACAAATTGCGCCAATACAAATTCAGGAAACAGAGTGAGTGCGAGAGTTTTTCCCCCCTACTTTAAATTGCTCTCCTTCCCTCAGTCTTTCATCAATGTTCTTGAAATTTTCAGGTTATGTAAAACCAACATTTCTTTCTGGCACATATAAATTGCAGGAAGACTGGTGAAACATTTTCGATTTTATGAATGTTAGAAAGACCACCCCTAAGGTGTCCAGATCGCCCAGGGTTTCCCGGTCCTAACTGGGGCGATCCGGGGGGCTGATTCCAGAAGTGATGTCGGCCTCCCCCGCCTCTTCCGCATGGGCATCCGGGCTCCTTGGGGCTCGTCACCATCGCAACAAACCCCGAGGAGGCCAGAGGCCACACAGAAGAGGCAGGAGAGGGCCGATTACATCACTTCCGGATTCGGCCCTCTCCTGCCAATTCCATGCAGCCTCTGGCCTCACAAGCCCGGCAGCAGCGGTGGAGGACCTGGCGGCAGCAGAGGACTCGGCTGCAGTGGAGGACCCGGTGGTGGCGGCAGGGGACCCGGTGGTGGTAGCAGTGGTGGGGGACCCGGCGGCGGGCCCGGTGGGGGCGGCGGCAGTCCCGGCGGCGGCAGCAGCGGTGGAGGAGAACCCATTAGGTCCGAGCTGGTTTTTTGGGGGGGGGGGCTTGGTGGTGGGGTTTGTGTTGGCCGCATGGCGGGCGGCCTTTTTCATTTTTTTTATTTTATGTTTGGGGGGGGTCTGCCTTGGTGGGCACACCCCCTTTGGGTGGCCATTTTGAACCGGGATTTCATTTTGCAAAATCTGGTCACCCAGCCAGCCCCCCAATTACCCCTTTAACATGATGGAATGTGTTTTTTTTCCTGTCGGACCTTAACTAAAGAGGCACTGCTTTTTAAATCTAATTCTGATTCCATATTTGCTCCTTGAAATAGTTCTTTGCTTTGATTATACCTGATTTCCCATGCATGTTGGGGCAAAGTCCAGACATGCTCACCAAGAGACCTCCAGTAAAATGTCCATTTTATATCCAGACACTTTAGCCTCATTCATAATCAAAAGACTTGTCAATCAAATCTAAAGACAACCATTTGTGAGAATATTAGAAAGGCCACATGGGTAGATTTTATCATTCTCGTTACAAAGGCCTTCTTTTCAACAGAGTCTGAGTGCATGTGTCATGAATGGATTTAATTAGGGACAGATTCTTTGTTACATTTTTAACTTGAAATATCTGACTGTGGGGGGACTCTGGCTATCTGACTCTGGAAACATGCAGGAGAACACCATAGTAACCAGCTAACGATGAATCTCACTGGAAGGTCTTGGGCAACTCTCTCTTAACCTAGCCTTCCTCGAAGGGCTGTTCTGAGGATAAAATGGGGAGACTCTCCACTTGTGGTGTCCTGAACTCTTGGGAGAAGGGCAAGATATATAAAAACTCCAAAGGAAACTCCTTTACTGTTTAGTGTGGGTTATTTTTCTGGAAAATACAAGAATCATGTTGCAACTTCAGTCATTCAAAACACTTGGAGAACATCTAAATAATTTGTGTCATCAAAATGGCAAAGGAACATAAGTCATATTTTATAGGATTGATGCACAGGAAAAATACACAAGTCCAGATAATCAGGAGTTTTAAGTAACCAAAATGCAGATGTTAAGGGCACTTCTGTAGTTCATATTCTTAAGTTGCTTATATTAAGGCCTATATGCCAGAGCCATTGTTCTTCAAGGGTGAGGTGGGTAGGCTTCCCATAACTGCTTTGACCATCTTTCTCCTTTTAATCCTCTGAATAAATCATTTCTACTTCCACATGGCCCACTCAAGCATCCTGGTGTATTGTTTCCCAAAGCATGTCTTGCCTTTTCTTAACACCCTTTCAGTTCCTTATTTCACAAATGCCAATTCCCCCACCTCCATCTTCCTCTGTGTCTATATTAGGACTATTAGCAGTAGTATACTGATCCATGTGCTAGAGGGCTGGTGTAGCAACTAAGCATTTTTCTCCTCTGATTAAAAATAACGCTTGTAATAATTACCTTTAAGAGTTGGTATTGGGCTAATTTCCCCTCTTTTGAAGTAGTCATTTCCTCAGGTCTTTAAAACACGGTGCATAATCTGCTGTGCATGAGCCACATCTCTGGAAAAGATCCCTTCATTCCCACCTTGGTCATGGCATGTGCCTACATGCATGGTCGCACACGTGTGCGAACAAGGACATGTGGTAACACCATATAAAACTCAACTATCCAGAAAGACAAAAGCTTGCCAGAACATAGAAGTTTTCACTAACTGAGGGAAAGCAGCAAGGTAGAGGCCGGACCAACCTCATGGGGCAAGGTTAGCATTTTTCAGCATTCATTTTTTGCTGAAAGGGGGCTTTAGAGTCAGTCCTTTGCCACCAACTAGCAAGACAGTTTTGAATCTGAGGAGACTTCCCCAAACAATTCCAAATATGGAATAGTGGGAATCTGCTGCTGACATCCTTCAAGGCATGTCCCAGCCTAAAGTAATTCTTTGAGTCCCAGTCATGATGTAAGACTGTCTTGCGGAAAATTTCACATCTGTACTCTCAAGGGTCACACTGTCCTCCAGGGAGTGATCCCAGGGCTGGACATATATTTTGCTATTGAGACTAGCCCCTCAGGGATGGTCAATCAGGAGGATGCCTAATACCTAAAGTTATCTGGCTCAGGACCCTGATGACAGGCCAGGAAGTGATGGGGGGGGGGCATAAAAGCTGCCCATTTGAAGCCTGCCCAGTACTGAAGTCACTGGTCCTTAATACTGAGCTCTTTCAGACAACCCGAGATAATTAGGGAGCATGCTCTATAGTTGTCTAGCAACAATGGTAAGCAAGGTGGGAAGTCTATGCTTCGGCACAAGTGTGGATACGGACATAGGACTGAAGAGACGAAAGAGTTGTAGAGTCTCAGAAATGGTTTTGAAGGAACAGGGATGGTTGCAAAGTGGGGAGTAGGGAAGAAATGGAGTGATTTGGCCAGAATCATTTTTTGTCCATGTGAAGAGAAGTGGGATGCCATCCCATCCTACTTCAAGCACTGGTTCTGTGCATCCAAGGAGACTTTGAATGAGGGTTTCTTGATCCACACCTTATTGACAAATATATTATCATTTATTGTTCATGTATTCAATTTGTAACCTGCCTCTATACAAAGTACTCTAAGCAGCATACAGAGTTAAAAACAATTTAACAACAACAACAACAATCCCACAATAGAAACAATACAGTCTAGAAGCAGTATATAACAGGTCCCCTCTAGAAGAGGTCGGTTTTATGCCTGATATGCGCTTTAGCTTACAGTCAAATTTACGCCTAATACCTATATCTGAGAGGCGTGGAGGTGAATTACAGGCTCCATACAATGCACTTTAAAGTTGTTTACATGTGTTTAATCGCATTATCAACTGCATATATCGATGCTCAAACGGGGAACCATCAAAGTAAATTAAAAGTCGCTATTTAATGTGAAATCGAAAATGTGCATTTACGAGGATAAAAATTGCCTGCATGCCTGATTTAAGCCTCGTTTGTAGAGGTAAAACTGGTAATGCACCTTAAAGGAGCTGTAAATTGATCAGCAAAGAGAAATAATAATTCTAAAAAGGGGAGGCCTGCCGGAATAACAGAGTGTTTAATTCCTGCTTCAAAATATTCACAGAGGTCAGCAGACACATTTCAGTTGGCAGGTCATTCCACAGCTTAGGGGTGTCAAAGGGAAAGGTCCTCTCATATGTGGCTGCCAATCTCACATTAGGCAGCCGCAGCAGATGACCCTCAGAGGACCTTAAGTGGAGGACTGAGACAAACAAATCACTGGGTCCAGATGGCATCCACCCAAGAGTTTTTAAAGAACTCAAATGTGAAATTGCTGATCTCCAAACAAAAATATGTAATGAGTTTCTAAGATTGGCCACTGTACCTGCGGACCAGAGAGTGGACAATATATCAGATTGAAGGGAAGGAGCCAAGAAATTACAGGCCTTGATCTAAGGAACACAAAGCCTCTTTGAACTCCAGGAAAAGAATTTGTAGATACAAACTTTCTTGCTTATTACCAAAGGTCACCACAATCGGCAATAGGTATTTTGGGCGGGGCGGGGGAGGAATTTGCACAGAGTTGAAGGTAATATGCTGATATCATTGCTATCATTATCCATTGTATGCACACTCATCTCACTATTACGTCTCAAAACAAGTTTGGCAGGTTGCAGCTGGCAAGTTGAACGAAGTGAATAGTGGAATAAAGAACAAAATGAGAATGTACACCACAACCAATATCTATCTATCATATCACTTTTAACTACCTGAAAAACCATTGTCTGTCTCCATAGTTAGATAAGCAATAGGTTAGAACACCCACAAACTTCCAGGATTAAAACCTTTATCATGAAGAGATTTCGTTCTGTTTCTGTTGACAGAAGAATGCCATTGCTTTTCATTGAATATTTAAGGGAAAGGGTTCATAAAGGACGTAATTTCACCCAACTGCAAGTTTTAATTCTTCCTATAGCTTTCCCCTCCCCCTCCCCTCTGTCTATTCAAATATTTGCACATATTAAGTTGTGATCATGAAGTCTCCACACGGACAAAACACTCACTAATCCATGTGCGGGGATTTTTGGATCAAAATTAACACTATTCAGATATCTCTACAGGGAAAACAGAAGATATTTATTTATTTATTTATTTATTACATTTGTATACCGCCCCATACTCGAAGCTCTCTGGGCAGTTTACATAGGATTAAAAACAATTAAAAACAATATACAAAAATTTAAACAGCAAAAACATACAACATACACACAATCTGTACATTTAAAAACCACTACAACACTTCAAAAAAGCTACAAAAACAAAACCAACCCAAGCTCCTCAGATATTGCCAAATGCCTGAGAGAAGAGGAAAGACTTGACCTGGCACCTCAAGTGACAAAGATGGTTCTAGGAGAACCCCCAAGCTACGAACCCACTCCTTCAAGGGAAATGCAACCCCATCCAGAACAGGTTGAACACCCTCCATCCAGTCAGCGGAACCACCCACTAACAGTGTCTCAGTCTTGTCTGGATTGAGTTTCAGTTTATTAGCCCACATCCAATCCATTGTCGCAGCCAGGCACTGGTTCAGCACATCCACAGCCTCACCTGATGAAGATGAAAAGGAGAAATAGAGCTGCGTGTCATCAGTGTACTGATGATAACGCACTCCAAAACTCTGGATGACTGCACTCAACGGTTTCATGTAGATGTTGAACAGCATAGGGGACAAAATTGACCCCTGCAGAACCCCATACTGGAGAATCCACAGGGTCGAGCAATGTTCCCCATGCACCACCTTCTGGAGCCGACCTGCCAAGTAGGAGCAGAACCACTGCAATGCAGTACCTTCCACTCCCAACTCAGCCAGTTGTCCCAGAAGGATACCATGGTCGATGGTATCGAAAGCCGCTGAGAGATCAAGGAGAATCAACAGAGTCACACTCCCTCTGTCTTTCTCCCGACATAGGTCATCATACAGGGCAACCAAGGCTGTTTCCGTACCAAAACCAGGCCTGAAACCCGACTGAAATGGATCCAGATAATCAGTTTCATCCCAGAGTGCCTGGAGCTGGCTCGCAACCACCCGCTCCAGGACCTTGCCTAGGAATGGAACATTTGCTACTGGCCTGTAGTTATTAAGATTTTCAGGGTCCAGGGAAGATTTCTTTAGGAGTGGTCTCACTGCCGCCTCTTTCAGGAGGCCTGGGACCACTCCCTTTTGTAAAGAGGCATTAATCACTTCCCTGGCCCAGCCAGTTGTTCCATCCCTGCTAGCTTTTATTAGCCAAGAGGGGCAAGGATCCAATATGGAAGTGGTTGCACGAACCTGTCCAAGCACCTTGTCAACATCCTTAAGCTGCACCAACTGAAACTCATCCAAGAAAGCAGGACAAGCCTGTGCTCTGGATACCTCACTAGATTCACCTGCTATAACACTGGAGTCTAAGTCCTGACGGATGCCAGAGATTTTATTCTGGAAGTGCCCAGCAAATGTATTACAGCGGGCCTCAGATGGTTCTACCATGTCCTTGGGGCCAGCATGTAAAAGCCCCCGGACAACTCTGAAAAGCTCTGCTGGGCAGCAGTTTGATGATTGAATAGTGGCAGCAAAGTATTGTTTTTTTGCTGCCCTCACTGCCCCTGAATACAGTTTACCATAAGCACTTACCAGTGTTTGATTGCATCCATCAGGAGTTCATCTGCATCTGCCCTCAAGCCATCTCCTGTTTTGTTTCATCACTCTCAGCTCCGGGGTATACCATGGAGCCGTTCGAGCTCTACACAGGAGAGGGCGCTCAGGAGCAATCGTGTCAACTGCCCAGGTCATTTCTGCATTCCACAGATCAACCAGGGTTTCGACAGGAGAGCCAGCCCTATCAGCCAGAAAACTCCCCAGAGCCCTCTGGAAACCATCTGGATCCATTAGCCTCTGGGGACAGACCATCTTAATGGGTCCCCCACCCTTGCAGAGGGGAAAAGCCACTGTAAGTCTAAACCTCAGCAGGTGGTGATCTGACCATGACAGAGGGGTTGATGTAAAGTCCCCCACTTTCAGATCCCCATCTCCATGTCCAGTTGAAAAAACCAGGTCTAGAGTGTGCTCTGCTACATGCGTCGGGCCAATGGCATGTTGGGACAGTCCCATGGTTGTCATGGAAACCCTGAAATCCTGAGCTGCCCTAGATAAAGTGCCCTCGGCATGAATGTTGACATCCCCCAGAACCAAGAGTCTGGGGGACCTCAACAATACACCAGAGACCACCTCTGTCAGCTCAGCTAGGGAGTCTGTTGAGCAGCGGGATGGGCGGTGCACCAGCAGAATCCCTAATCTGTCCCGTTGGCCCAACACAAGGTGCAAACACTCCAGACCAGTAGTCGCATGGACAGGGAGCCTGCAGAGGGGGATGGAATTCCTATAGACCACAGCAACCCCCCCTCCCCGGCCCTCAAGTCTACCCTGATGCTGAACCAAGTACCCCGGTGGGCATAACTGGGAGAGACTAACTCCTCCCTGCTCTCCTACCCAGGTCTCAGTTATACATGCCAGATCGACTGCCTCATCCACAATTAAGTCATGGATGAGGGAGATCTTATTATGAACCGATCTGGCATTTAAAAGCAGCACCCGGAGGCCTGAGGGCTGGCTGATAAGGCAACCAACAAGCCTGTGGGTGTGAGGGGGACCGGAACAAGGCACAGCCATTAACTGTCTGGGCCTTGTTCCCCTTACCTGGCAAGTCCTCCTCACAATGCCATATCTCCCTCTACCCGTCACTACCCTGATTGTGCTCCCCTCAGATCCCCCCACCTGGCCCTGTATCCTCCCTCCCAGGCACATAGCTCAAGCCTGGGGAAAGGGGGGGAACAAAACAAAACAAAACAACACCCAAAGACAAAAACAAAAAGCCAGCAGGCACACTCCTCTCCTCCCCTGGCAGCAGGCCTCCCTCTCCTGCAGGTTGATGGCTTTCCCAGGCCCCCTCAGCCAGTGGCTTAAATATCCCTCCCAGGAAGGGAGGGGGACAGATGTAATTGTCCACAGCAGCTGGCTCAGTACCTGGGGGCCTGGTTCTGCAGGGAGTGGCAGTCTGCCAGGCTGAAGTCCTCAGGAGGGTGGTGGTGGCAGCAGTGAGGCCAGGAGGCAGGCAGGCAGGCACACTCCTCTCCTCCCCTGGCAGCAGGCCTCCCTCTCCTGCAAGTTGATATCTGATGGATCACAGAGTTTTTCATTGACCAAATCAATGCTCTTAATGAGCTGCAATTTGAAAGCTGGTCTAACCCAAATCTGATAGAAAATGAAGTCCAGCTCAGGTCAAACTTTAAGAAGGCATTGATGTACTATGTATTATGATCGACATGTAGTTTCACCTGTTTTAGGGTAGTCATGTGTCCTAGTATACAGAGGACAGTTCTCTGTTTGAAGATGTCTTTATTTGAAGGACTGTCCAGTCCAAGCCTGGTTTCACGGGGAAGTATCATCAGAAGAGAATGCAAAGACATGGAAGTGTCCCTTCTTCCACCTTAACTGCAGACTGAGCAGGTACATAGGTCACCTTCCCCACTCTGGTGAGAACTATTATATTTCTATGTAATTATAGTAACTGGGTTGAATCCAAACTTAATCATGCCCATAAAAATCAATTGATTTAAGTTAGTCATGTCTCCTCTCCTCCTATATGTACCTGTCCTGACCCTAATACCATCTTCAGCAGTTCTTTTCCAGGAACCCAAGCCACTTTTCCATGGTTCTAAGTTTTGAAAATATTCTATATTGGGGGAGGGGAGAAGGGAGGTATCTTTTTATTCACAGAACAATGAACCAAAGAGAGGTTAATATTACTATTCAATATATTTTTGAAATAATGCAGAGAAGTTTTTGTGACTATGTTTCCTCATAGCTATCATTATAAATGGGTGATCTGCTTATATATATAAAAAAATCACCATGAAGGTAAAAGGTTACTTCAATTTTTTTTAACATTTTAATTAAAACAAAGTAAGGAAGTGGATGAAAAAGGCTACATGTCTATACAAATCCATCTATCTATTAAAAATGTCTACAACCACATCAAACAAGCATCATTCACAGCTGTCTTAGGAAAGTACATGAATATATATTATAAGAGTTCCATAAAATCAAGCTCTGTAGATTTGTTGAATTTGTTTTATTGTTCTATGCCATGTTTTTAACAGGGGGATTGTCCGTTGTCTAAACTGCTGACCTATAATAAGGTCTTTATGGAAAATGGACCATTTAGGCCAAGCCATCTTTAAAGGGTTTTTTACTGCATAATCCCATTAGTTAAAGACTTGACATCTCATTACTTTAAGTGTCTTCGTGGTTTAACTCCTTTTATGTATTAAGCAAAATCCTTCAGTTTGTTAAAGCAACAACTGAAAAGGAGCAGTTATACTTAAAAGTGGAAGAAATCTGAATTGCTGACTTTGTTTTATGGGAAAATATCACTTCTGTTGGGGCATATTACATTCCACTTAGCCAAAGAAAGCTATTTTCTCCTCAAGTGACCCCTAAGTAAAGTCACCAAAGGAATACAAAAAAGCAACTCTCTGTTATCTTTTGCTGCTTTTGCTTTTTCTCGGCTACATGGCCTTTAGCTTAAGGTTCTCAGGATCAGATCAACCAGTAATTTAATGTTCATCCTAGGCTGACCATATGAAAAGGAGGACAGGGCTCATGTAACTTTAACAGTTATAGAGAAAGGGAATTTCAGCCAGTGTCATCTGAATGCAATTAGTTCCTGGTGAAATTCCCTCTTCATCACAACAGTTAAAGTTGCAGGCACAATACTAGAGTGACCATATACAAAAGAAGGCAGGGCCCCTGGAACTTTAACTGTTGTGATGAAGAGGGAATTTCACCAGGAACTAATTGCATACAAATGACATTGGCTGAAATTCCCTTTTCTCTACAACTGTTAAAGTTACGTGAGCCCTGTCCTCCTTTTCATATGGTCAGCCTAGCTATCCTCTCTGCAGTATGTGGTAAAATTATTTTTAGTAGGGCCCTTTCTGTGGTGGCCCCCTTTATGTTATGGAATGACTTCCCCATGAATCCTGCTTGGCTATGTCCATTATAAGCTTTAGAAAGTCAGTTAAGACATTTTACTCAGCATTTCAAGACTGAATAAGAGACGGATGGTGTCTAGTTTCTGGATTTTGAGGGAATATTTCAGGTATTTTACTGTTGCACTATGAGGTTTTGTTTTATATTTTTAGTTGCCTTGAGGATTCCTTGAGCCTAAAGGCACGTTATAAATTAAGTATGCAAGTAAATATTGCCAAATACTTTTAAAGAACATGACCCTTCTTCAGTAGCAAGCAATTAGCAGCCAAATCTGTCTAATGAGTGACAGACCATTGGCTGCTAGCCGACTGTGCAGTGGCTGAAGGAAGCCATTTAGCACCACCTTCAGGTGGGAGGGGAATTGTCATAAACACACTGCATCTCCCAGGTTTCCTGCTCTCTTCATCTTCCTTTCAAGAAAGGCAATGCACTGATCTGAAGTTTTCATTCCAAGCCTGCTGTGATTATGATGGCGGCATCAAGTGAGTAGTGCAGACTTGTAATCAGACACTTGCCTGGTTACCTGCAGTGAGTATGAATTGTCTCCAGAAAAGCAGTCAAGGAAGCTTTAGAAAAGCAGTCCTTGTCTTTTCTTTTGTCCTTATGAGCCAAAGGTGGCAAACATAGCTATGTGTGGACATGGGCTATGAACAATTATTTTTGCAAGTCTGGAATAAAGGGGAAATGGTTTTACTTCTTTCATTACAGGTGTAAATGCACAATTTTATACACACAATACTTTAACAAAATGAACTTCTTAGGGGTTTGAATCCAGGTCCTCCCCAGTCACCATTCTGGCAAATCTAATTGCAGTAACACAAAAGGGAGGAAGGAAAGGAGCTAATCTAGCTGTAGACCATTGTTGTATTGGAATTTCTTTTATTAATACTGTTCTGCCCTAATGGCATGAGACTCTTTTACCAGAATGTAGGGGCTGGAACTTTTTGTGTTTTTGGGTGGCTAAGTTCACGGCATGATAACTTCGCTGTGGTCAAACCAACAGGTACCCATATCCCCACCCATATTCAGAACTTAGTCTCGTTTCTGCAGTGGAAAGCTTTAGAGACACTTCAGTGCTTGCCTATATGGTAATAGGGTGGGTGGGTTGTAGCATATCAAGTATTAGACATGATGGAGAGACGATGCAAGTTTTGTTTATCTGTACAACCCTATTCAGATGACACACTAAGACACAATGGCTAAGCATTTTGAGATAAACATGCTGGCTTAGCGTGTTGTATGAACCATGACTTAGCATGTTGTGTGAACCATTCCTAACCATGGTGGCTATGTAACCATGGTTTAAACACACTCGCTAACCATTTGCTGCAAAAGGTTAGTAGCTTAACCGTGGCTTAATGTGTTGCCTGAACAGGCCCTACTGTTCTCACAACCCTTTATCTCCCTCACAACCTTTTTTCTTTGGAAATAGAGTGATGGGAATCATCATCATCATCATCATCATCATCATCATGGGTTTATATAATGGTTGGAAGCTTATAAACACACACATAGATAGTTTATTTATAAGCTTCCAACCATTATAAGTTTCCAGCCTGGTTTTTGAAAGTGCTGGCCATTCAGCTATTCTCTTTACTTGGGGTTTCTGTTTGAAGTCCAGATGAAACACCCTGTTTTGCAACCATTCTTTTAATTAAGTATAATGACTGACTGACTGACTGAATGAATGAATGTTGCAATAGGCTACTGAATATCATGTTGGTGCTCAAAATGGTTCACAATGGATTTGCTTAGCGTCATTGGGAATTGGGAATACTACCTTCCTTTGGCTGCCTGTATCAGGGTCCAAGCAATCATATCCAAATCTAGGCCAGAAACACAGAGGAAGTCTGGAGCAATTGCAGAGGTTGAATAAAAGCAGCAGGGTGGGTTCCTAATAGTAAAAAAAAAAAAGCCCTGGCCAATCCAAAGACTTTGTACTGTCAATTGCAGAGAGCAATGTTGTACACCCTGGCTCTTTTCTGTGCCTGAAGTGAGCCCTTTGCCTTAGATACACACAGTCCCTCCCAGGTTAGAGTGACCATATTTTGGAAACCAAAAAGGAGGACAACATGATCCACCCCCAAGGGAGCATCCCCACCAACATGTCCACCCCCAGGGGGCATGTTCAGCACCAAGGGGGGGGGGTGCCCACCCGAACATAGCCTTGGTCACATGTCTGATTTTACAGCACATAATTAAGACAAATCTGTTCTATGTTAAAATCACTGAAATAACCAATGTATCTGAAATTAACCTCACTTATTCCTATTCTTGAAGCTTTTGCTGTACTTTGTTGCTATGCTCTATGTGATACAGGCTGCCTCTACAAGAGAGGTTTAAAGCTCTTTCAAGGCGCTTTAAAAAATTTACCTCTACAAGAACGGAGCGCAAATCGGGCGTAGAGGCGCGTTATCTCTCCGATTATGCGCATTATCGAATGCGCGTTAAACAGTGAGTTTTATTTTGCTCCGGCCGTTAAAGCGCATTTTGACTATGTGAACAAGCGCTTATGCACATTAACTACTTGTAAAGCGCATTTTGGTCATCCGTTAATGCACTTCGCCGCCTGTCACCGCCTCTTGTGCAGAGGTATTAGGCGTAAATGCGATTATGCGCATAATCGCCTAACCAGGCGCAAAAGCAAATCCTTGTAGAGGGGACCACATTCTCCCTTTCCCTCAAATATCTTTTCTGATTGCATCCTCACTGTGCTGCAAACTGCTGCTTAACAGCGCTTGCTGCTGGCTGGCGTTTTTATTTTTTTAAGTTCAATTATTATTTTTGAAACTTGTGTATGATTATCACACGTTTCTCTAGTCTAACATTGGGTGTTGTGAGTGGCAGACACTACTTCGCCCATTCACACTTATCACTTGTATACATTAACTTCTCAAGGCTTGGCACCACTTTTCACATCCCGACTTTGAACTCCTGTCTACTTCCTGCACAAACACGTAACTCTGAGACCCTCTTTCTAAAAGGCTTCTGGCCCATTCTGTTTTGCCCTGTGGGCTGCTTTGACTGACCTCTCCTTTCCCACATTTTGATCTGTGGATGCCTCACCTCTGCTGAGCTCCAGGTGCCCAACTGCCCATCAAATCTGCAACAGGAAAGGTGCTGTGCTTGCCCAGCACTTCTTAGCTAAAAAATGTGAGATCCCCTTGATTCCAAGGGCTGAAACTGCTCAAGGTGCAAGACCCCAAAGAGGAGGTTTGGCAAACTGAATTTGAAGAGTACAGCTCCAGTGTTGTTGTTGTTTTAAAAATAATTTTAAAACCTTGAACTTTAATAAATTTCTAAAAATCAACCTATAAACAGATCAGCTTGAAAGTTGGCATGGCTAAAGTCCTTCTTAAGAGCTATCATGATGCCAAGTTTCATCTCCTTATCTTTAAAAATGATTTTTAAAAAAAAAAAAATTAAACCTCAATTTTTTAAAAAAAATCCTAAAAATCAATGGATAAACAGATCTGCTTCTAACTTGGCATGGCTAAAGCCCTACTTAAGAGCTATCAAGGTGCCAAGTTTCATCTCTTTGTTTTTTTTAAAATGACAGTTTTTTTAAAAAAAAAATTAAAACCTCAAAGTTTTAAAAAAATCCTAAACTTCAATGGATGAACTGATCTGCTTCAAATTTGGCATGGCTAAATTGCTGCCTAAGGGCTATCATGGTGCCATGTTTCATCACTTTTTCTTTACAAATGCCAGTGTTGTAAGCATTTTTGTTAATTCCCATGGTCTATAAAGTAGAGCTGCCCCTTGGTTGGGGGGAGGATAGGGAAAATCTGGATTTTTCTCCAATTTTCATAATTCCTACCCATTCCTGGGTTTGTTACCAAAAATCCTGACATGTCCTGGTTTTTCCTGACATATGGTCACCAAATCCCAGGTAGCTACCCAAGCTCAGTCTCTTCCTGGTTCGAGCCCAAGAATCCAAGCAGTCTGTTTCTACAAGTCTGATTCACATGTTACAAAATCATACATGGCAGTCAGATGAGATCATCTACACACCAGCAGCATGACCATGATTTTCTACACGGAAATGACTTCCATGAAGGAGCTTTTGGTAGTATGTGAAACAATCCATAGTGTAGGCATCTTAGGAACTTTATTGCTCCCCTTGCTTGCTTACTCTTGTTTCTCCTGCTCTGCAGATAATGGAACTGATACCTGAAAGCTGTGAGGAATCCCTGGTAGTTCTGTTATCTATTCTGATGGACTTCCACTAAATTAATTCCATCCTTTAGCCTTGTCACTTCATCCCCAGAAGTGTTAACTACATGGCCACTTGCACATCACCAAAAAAGAGGAAACACAACACCAACAAAGAGGACAAGAGAGGATAGCACTATTTTATATGTAAAGATGCAGATTTAGAAATAATTACTATTAATTTAAATCAAAATGCAATATCTCTCACCAACCAGAGTGACCAAGTGACCTGCGCGCCTGCTCAGTCTGCTGCCCTAATATTAACTGTTGATGGGCAACTTTAAGGCCCCTGATCTCCCTTCTTATGGTTCTTCATCTTACAACAAACATGGATTAACCAATCTAAGGTTAAAACTTTCAGAAGGTAGCCATGTTAGCCTTTTGCAACAAAAACAACAAAGAGACCCATAGCATCTTAAAACATAAGGTCAAACTGCACATTACATCAATTATGTAATATGTAGTTGAGGCTTATCTCTTTTTTACTCTAGAAGAAATGCACATGATCCCAATTCAGATTGGGACCATCATGCATCACTTGGGGAGGATTAAACTCCCCACCCACCCACTGTTTGCTTTCTAAACTCCCCCCTCGACACAGGGGGGAGTTAAAAGGCAGGGGGATTTTGGGAAGCAAACAATGCATGGGAGTTTTAATCCTCCCTTCCTGCTGCACACTGGCCCCAATCTGAATTCAGGCCACTCACACTTACTCTAGGGCAACTGAAAAAGAAAGAAAAAGAAAAAAAGTCTCAGCTACATGCTATGCAATTAACGTAATGTATAGTTTGATTTTGATGCTTGTGGACTAAAGTCCACATCATTAGGTGCATGAAGTACAATCCCAGGTATGGCATGGGTGTAGAGGGGTGAAAGTAGTAAACAGTGGTGTCTAATGTCATGAAACACACAAGGTACAGTCTGTAACAATTCAGTAGAAGTTTAAATGTCTGCAAAACAAACACAGTGGCTCAGTTCGGACGACACATTAGGCAACGGAGGACGGGGGGAACAATCGTCAGTTGTGTTGCTTATTGTGTCGTCTGGAGGGCAGCACACAACGCACACACAACTGACAGTACGTTAATCAGGCACTTTAAACAACGGAGCGAAACAATGGACTTGCACGTTGTTTAGCCCGAAGCCCCATTGTTTAAAGTGTCGTCCGAATTCGGAGAGCCCTCTCTCCGTGGACTATTCCGTTTCGGAATAGAGTTCTGCTGCCTAGAGCAGCCAAAACACTCCAACCGCTCTATGCAGCCAGCAGAACTCACGGTGCATGCTGGGATACGGCTGGGGGACACACGGAGGAGAAGCTGCAACCAAAATGGCCACCGCAAGTTCCTTGCAGTTGGGGCATTTGCCGGTTCCGAGCAGCGCCTGCTGCAGAGTGTTGTTTGTGGAGCTCCTCCTGCCTAACGCACTGTCAGTACGTTATTTACCCCTCCATTGCATAATATGTCATCCGAACTGAGCCACTGACTGTTCAGAGTGGCAATTTCTGGGGTTAACAGCACCTTAGCACTGCTGAATTAATTAACAACTGGTGTAGAGCAGGAAATCTTCATCCTTGTTCATTCCGAAATGAAAAGCATCAAATGTTCTGATAAATTCTAATTCTGCTGTTTCACACTGGTGTATGAAAAATTTGTTTTTGTTCATTTTTGACCAGAATTTACCTAGTTTGCACCTCCTAGAATTGTACATGGACCACAACACAAACTACCATCAAAGTCCATACATTTCTGAGCTTGCAGAACACAAAAATTGCATTAAAAGTGTGAACATTTTTAGAATTATGCAATTGATGCATATATTTAGGGAAATGTGCACAAAAATACACACACATTTTCAAGTGAAAAGAAAAAAACAAAGTTCACAATCTGATACGAACACAAGATTTGAGGTGGAATTTGGAGAACCTTGACAAGCTTGTTTTTTTCCCCTAATTTGCACATCCCTATGTCACCCTTTGAAATTCTTTTGTAGGAGAATTGCAACTTTTAGGTCAGTAGTGGAGTGCAGTGGAGGCTGGTGGCTCCAATGTCAATGGGGCAGTGAATCTACTCCAGGTTTCAAGCATAACTCTAAGGAGCTACCCAACGTTGGATAGTTCCTTTAGAGTTCTGACTAAAAGATGGAGCATATTGGTGGAGTGTTCTGAGTAATTAATATTCTGTTTTCTGTCAAATTTGTGTCCTGGTTCAGATGCTATAGTTCTGTTTCTGCAATTTTCTGTTTTTCACTGGGGGCATAGCCAAAGTGCATCTCACCAGCAGAGCACTACAGATCTTGTGCATCACTTGGCCAATGAAAACTACCCTGAAACTTTCCATCAAAGCAGAGTTGTAGATATCTTGATCCCACCATTGCACAGTAATGAACTTATCATGTTGGCCAATGAGATCAAGACATTTCTACACTTCTTTCTTTAATTGCCTTCACATGGAATCCCTCTTCTTAGCTAATCCATTGTTAAAAGGGACAGAGGTATTTGGTAACTATGATTCAAGGCAAACATTTCATATCTGCTTCAGGAAACAAAGCTATTCTTTCCCTCTTTCTATTGCAGTTATTTTGAGAGTATATTTATAAGATGATAAGCTGTAGGTAGAAGCCAAAACAAGCTCATTTTCTTTTGTAACGAACAGCTTTGTGCTAAACTTTTACTCCATTGATGATGGAGTAAAGTGATAAGTTCCATTATGTCCCACTTAAAGCACCAGATGAAATATGTTGATGAAGTACCCATTTCCTTTCATCTCTAGGTGGTTATCATAGAACCAAGAGGAATTTATCTTAGCAATTCAATATCACTTGTGAAGTGGTGCTTTTGAAGAATATAAGATGCTGCTTCATACCACTTCATACCTATTAATCCATCTAGTCTAATACTAACTACCTTGGCTAGTAGCAGCTCCCCAAGGTCTCAGATCAAACCTGGTATCTAGGATCCTTTTAATTACCAGAGACGGAAAATAGGATCTTACAGTGGAGGTGATGAAGAAATTATTTCAAAAGCATTGGCTTTAATCAGATAACTGAGTACTCAGGAGAGCCAAACTTCCCCCAGCAAGCTGGTCCAGGTGGCTCTCTTGGGTAGAAGTAGGTGAGGTTTTTTATAGGCAAAGGTTAACTACATGTAATTTACAAGAATGTTGCATCAGCCAAGTACTAAGTGAGCATGAGCAAACTTCAGAAAATACTTTGTTCAACTACGCATGTCTATCTCTAGGCAGGGTATGACCAACTTTTCAATTCATAAACACAGTCTTCCTTATCATATGCCCTTTGGCCAACTTCTCGAGTTAATAACACAGGCCTCTTCACCATGGTCACAGCTTAAATTCCATATCAGAGGTTAGTGGCTCCAATTTCGGTGGGGATATAAATCCATTCTGGTTTTCAGTGAAAACCACCCAGAACTCTAAAGGAGTTATCCAAAGTGCTAAACCCAGCCCCCCAAATGGGCTAAATATATTGGAGAGCTCCTTTAGAGTTCTGGCTGGTTTGGATTGAAATTCAGAATGGATTCACAGCCTCACTGAAATCAGAGGCCCCATTCTCCACTGGGACCTCTTACATTCAAATAAATGTGCACCCTTCCATCAAGCTATGACCCTCCTCTTTTCCTTATCTGCTTTCTATAAATATGGCAAGTCAGTGCCCCAATCCACAGATCTTTGTGCATTCCAGTGGTCTGGGTAAGGGCTGTTGCATGTCATAGTCAACCCATATACAGTTCCAAAGAGATGATTGCTGACAACAGTGGTCAATTGTTGGAGGAGGGTTTTCAGGGAATATGGAGGCCTGGAGTCAGTACGTGCCAATGCCATGTTAAAAGATGACAAGGACAATATGTGCTCCAGGTACAGGATATAGGGGTTACAGGCAGATGTAGTCATTGATGTAGACCCATTGAAATCAATAGGACTTGAGTTTGTCATGACTAACTTAAGTTAATTCATTTCAAAGGGTGTCAGTATAACCAAATCTGGATCCAAGACGCTATTTATAAAACTCCATGTGACACTGCTTCCTTTTCTTTTACAAATTCTACACTGCCAGCATGGCTCCACAGACACTTTCATGATGCAGACACCTTTTAATTTAAAACACCTCTCTCTCTCTCTCTCTCTCTCTCTCTCTCTCTCACACACACACACACACACACACATGGTCTTCACTATTTCCTTAGAAATTATAAGACCTGACAAACTCCACAAGGAAGGGAGTCCAGTATTGACAGGGAGAGGGGAGCACCATCAAAAGGAGCTTGCTGCCTCTTGTCTCTACCAGCACGCCTCCTCTGATGATGTCAAAGTACAAAATGGTTCTTATGCGGAAAGGGGGCCTTGAAGTTTCCTTTGTGTATAGGAAAGTCCTCATGCAGGAGCCAGTTTTCTCATACAGAAATAGATTGCCATTGCTGGGTCAGGACAAACTGGTGAGAGTCATGTTACAGGCTTTTAGGATTGCTACCCTTCCTTCCAGAGAAAAGGAAAATGTGTTCTTCCTATCTGGTAGTGTCCCTTACCCTATTGAGTTTTCACCAAGCATGTTCCTCTCTTTTCGACTCCCCACAGTCAATCCACCATCAAATTTTGTCCTTTCTCCCTTTACAACACTGCAAAATTACCTCTCTCTCAAATTTATACTCTGCTTTTCCACTAAAATTAGTGCTCAAGGTGGCTAACAATAAAATACCCCCCCAAAAAAACCCAAAAAACATTATAGTTTAAACATTCAAACCATAAAATAAAACCAAACACCAGCAAAAGCACATCAACAAGAAGGAAGAAAAAGCAGCCACTAGATTAAAACCTACTTTAGCTTACGAGCCCAAACCCTATTTATTCAGACTTTGATCTTTACTTGATAGTGGACAACAGAAATAGAACTAACCCAGTCTCCCTTGGCAGGGAGTTCCAAAGGCTGGGAGTGGCCACCAAAAAGTGCCGCCACCCCCTCGCTCTCCCCTCAGCAAAACCTTTGCTTCACGTCCTGGCAATTTCCCATCTTAACTACTACAAACCTCTTCTCTCTACACTTGCATTATCTCACCTTGATCTCTATCCAGAACTCTCTGCTGCCCAAATGATTCACCTATCTCACTCACACCAAGCAAAACCCCTTGAAAGTGCTCTAGGACACCCCACTCCTTTTCTGTCGGGTGTTTGATCCCTCTACACCCTTGCACATGACATTTAGTCTTTCAGATCTACCACCCTCAGTCCTACTCCCTCAAATGACTTCATTGTCGAGAAATTGATCATGAGCATTTAGATAACTCAGAACTAATATTGATTTCATTTTATTAATAGATACTTGTAACAGTTCTCCTGTAAAGTAGAACCAGTAATGTACTAGTTAGATGAGAAGAAGCTGCCTTCTTGTATAGTTGTGTTAAGCCTTCACCATAATGAATTTTGTTCTATTAGCAATTATATGCATTCTTTTTGTTTTAGTTTATCTTGACCTCCATCATTCTTATGTGGCGCCCTTCTTTATTTTGACCTAGAGACAAGATACATCATTCCTGTGTGATACCCTGTATTATTGTAAACTTTCCCTTAGTACAAAAGTTATGTTGTACAAGAATCTTATTATGCTAATTCTGATATTTCCAGTTTCCTATATAAGAGTGATACCCTATATATTAAAGTCAGTCAGAACCCATGTTCTGGCTCCGGCGGCTGTTCGTATCAAATAAAGCTTTATTGAAGGGATTGAGCGCCGTGAGTATATTTTATGTCAGTGACTGGTTTCCATCTAATTCGAGCTATTGTTTGGTGGGAAATTAGTCCTCATTAGAATTAATTACAGTTAAACAATGTCTTAATTAACTAAATTATTAGGTCCACCTTTATGAAGTCAATGAACTTCTGAGAGCCTTCTAAAATAAGAAGCCTCTATCATCGAGGTCTCTTTGTCATAAAGGAGACTCTCAAGATTCCCACAGACACTTAAAAGTAAAGAGAACTTTTAAATAGCTGCAATACCATTTCCCACCACATTCATCCTTTCTCCCTTGCTGCCCCTTATGCATGGATCTGCCTCCTAGAACACCTGCAAGAATGCATGTTTCTTAAGTCCTTAAAAATCCTTAAAACCCACCAGTGACACTTTGGGCAAAACTAAGTCCCCATATTCTACCTCAGGGGTGCAGAACCTCAGGCCCATGGGCCAAATCTGCCCCTCCTGGGGTTGCAGTCCAGTCCACCAGGTTCCCCAGAAGAACATCCCTTCCTCTGGCCCCACCCCATTCCCCCAACCAGTGGTTGTTTGGTATTTCCCATTTTGTGTATTTTCCCCTGTTCTAAATGGTTGAAATCCCCTTCCTCAGGCTTAACTTCTAGCAGGAAGAGCTTTTTGCTAAAATATGCAGTTTTGGTTATTTTGGCCCCACCCCTTTTGCCCTCAGCCCTGCCTACCACTGGAATGTGGACCCTGAGAACTTCTCCCAAATGGAATTTGGGCCTCACACTGAAAGTGAATCAACACCCTGCTCTAATTAAGCCTAAGCATGTGTCACTACACTAAATGCATATCTTCCCCCTATTAACCTTTCCCCCATTCTCCTCCCATCCGTCTGTGTCAAATATAATAATAATAATAATAATAATAATAATAATAATAATAATAATAATACATTTATAACCCGCCTCTCCCTCCGGATCGAGGTGGGGAACAACAATAAATATAGATGAAATATTTAATATAGATGAAATATAGACCACAACATAGATGAAATATTTAAACAAATAAAAATTAATACATCATTAAAAACATCTTAAAATTCAACTGCCGGAAGAGATCAGTATTCATGGCTTTCTTAAATTCAAGGAGACTGCTAATTTGTCGAATCTCCTCTGGCAGGCCATTCCACAGTCTAGGAGCGGCAGAAGAGAAGGTCCTCTGGGTAACACTCGTCAGCCTAGTTCTGGCTGATTAGAGTAAGTTCTTCCCAGAGGACCTGAGTGTGCAGGGCGGATTATACGGGAGAAGGTGATCCCGCAGGTAACCTGGACCCAAATCATGTAGAGCTTTAAAGGTAATAACCAACACTTTATACTTCGCCCGGAAACTAATTGGCAGCCAGTGTCATCCTCCTCACTTGTCCAAGCAGCTTGTCCACGTCCTCGGTACTCACCAGCTGAAACTGATCCAGTGTAATCCTACTCTTGGAGTCGCTGGACACTCCATCGTCAGCCTCTGCTATAACGACGGCATCTAAGTCGGCTCTTATCCAAGAGATTTTATCTGTGAAATGATCGTTGAAGGCATCACAGCGAACTACCAGAGGCTCTAAGGTCGGGTTCAGGGGGGGAAGTGCCCGGGTTAGACCCCTCACCACCCTGAACAATTCTGCTGGATGTGAATTTGCAGACGCAATGCATGCAGAGAAGAAAGGTTTCTTCGCTGCATGTACTGCCACCCCATAGGAATGGAGATGTTCTCTATGTTGTGAAATGAAAGCTTCTCAGACCTGGGACTTTGTACTCTGTACTCTTGTACTCTGCACATTGCCATGTACATAGATGATACTATTACATCTATAACAGCAATAACATCACATGGCTTTTTCTCATCTTTGCATGCTAATTCATTTAAATATCTAACAGCACAATCCTATACAGATCTACTCAGAAGTAAGTCCCATTGATTTCAATGAGGTTTATTCCCAGGTAAATATGTACAGGATTGCATCCTCAGTCTATAAATCCTGATTAGTTGAGTGCAATGTGTTTTTTGTGGGCTGCCTTTGAAGATTACATAAGACGTGTCAATGGTGCAAAATGCAGCAATTAGGTTGCTAGTTGGCAGCATTAGTCGCTGGGAATATACCTCAGCTTGAAATCTGTTCAGAGGCCCTGTCTAGATGCCCCACAACCAGAGGAGATGATGACTAGAAAGAGGGACTTCACTGGTGGTGTCTTCCCCAGAGACATTTGCCTGCTGTCTTCTTTATTATGGGTAAAATCCAACAAGAGTAGTCCCACTGAAAGGAATGGAAGTTGAGTTAGTCATAACTACCTTAAGTCCCATTTATTTCTGTGGATCTACTCAAAGTAGGACTTCTGTTTGATTTTACTGAGCCTATTCATACAACACACTAAGCAATGTTTAGACTGCGCCGTAACCCCTTTGCAGCAAATGGATAGTGGGCGTGTTTAAACTTTGATTATGTAGCCACCATGGTTCAGAATGGTTCACATGACATGCTAAGCCATAATGTTTAGCTCAAAATGCTTAACCATCGTGGCTTAGCGTGTCATCTGAACAGTGTCGTTCTGTTTTAGGTGCCAGGTTAAGTCTTTATTTTTATTTGCGCAAGCCTTTTAAAGTGTTCAGAGTTTAGTGAAAAGTGAATTCCTCTTTCTTTTGCTGAACTTTTTAAAAAACTGATAGTCTTTATTTTATCTGCTGCTTTTATTATTATTATTATTTTACACTGATGCTGCTATTGTTTCTGATTGCTGCTTCTTGCTCTATTTTATTTGCTGCCATGTTGTTCTTCATTTTAGAATGTGTCTGATTGATATGCTAGTTACCCCCCCTTGGGGATTAATTTTAAAATGGAAAACTGGGGTATCCATTTTAAAACATAAATGAATGCATTTGAAATTGCCCACTGAACAGAATTGTGACTGAATTTTTCTTAAAAACAAAGCCAGGAAGTCTTGCTACAAAACAAAAGAAAATAGGCCTGGTTTATTCTTCTAAACCCATAGCAGAACCAAGTGATTCAGTTAGTGCTGAAATTAACAATGAACTAGCAGTATTCACTAAATCCTGGGGCTTAATCTGTGCTAGAATGAATACTGTCAGAAGAGTGAGGAGTTTTTAATTGCCTGGAAAGGCTATTCCCATAAACTTCTGTGGTGCTCTAGTTGTTTCTCACAGTAACTGCTCTGACCTCCAAAGCAACCCCAAATATATGTCTCTGTAAAAAAGGAGAGCATCTCTTTACACTGAAGGGCTGAAGGCAGAAATAGCTCTGAAGTACTTCTCAGGTACCTGATGTGTAGGTAGCAGGGGGGGCGAGGGGGGGGGAAAGCAAATCAGCTCTTAGTCAGAAACAAGGTGAACATTTCTCAGATGTGAGGGTGACCAGATCGCCTAGGGTTTCCCTGTCCTAACCGGGAAAACTGGGGTGATCCGTGCCGACCAGGGGACAGCGGGGACAAACAGGGGAAACGATGCCCGCGCGGAAGAGGCGAGAGAGGGCCGATTATGGGCTCATGCCGCCACATGGGCTCATGCACGAGCCCGTGCTACCACCGCCGGGCTCGTGCAACTGCTGCCGCGGCCGCCAGGCTCGTGCAGCCACTGCTGCCGCTGCTGAATTTGTGCAGCTGCTGCCACCACCGCCAAACTCGTGCAGTCGCTGCCGCCGCCAGACTCGTGCTGCCGGCACCGGCGCTGCAGGGCTCATGCCAGAGACTGCGTGGAAGAGGCGGGAAAGGGCCGAATCCAGAAATGATAAAATCGGCCCTCTCCCGCCTCTTCTGTGAGCCCGGATGCCCACGCGGAAGAGGCAGGGGAGGCCGATTACTGCTTACATTTTCTGCTTAAATAATTCAGCCAATATCTCGCATTGCGCTTTGAGGCCCCCCATTGTCTGTTTAATACTTAGTATTTCCTGAAGAATTTTTGGTATCAAGTCCATGTATGAGAAGCAGTATTTTGACAATAATTCCAGTATACTATTATTATTATGGCACTCCCAATTGGCTTTCCACCTCTTGCTCCACCTGCAATTCCCCTTCTGAGACTTCTAACAAGGTGATATAGGCACTCCCAGTAGGCGATAAAATTTCTTGCCCCCAATCATTTGTATCATAGCCATCACTACCTTCCAATTCATTCAAACTTAACTTATGTTGGGGCTGATTTCTTACTTGGTCAGCCACACCTTCCTGTATGGTATCACCAGAGGATGCATTATTTGTGCCAGTCATAAAATCATCAATTCGTAGCTGTTTATATCTCGGCGACAACCCCATTTCTGTATTGATTCCTCTCAGTCTGTATTGTGTCCGTGTTAAGACCATCCTCTCAGCTGTACCAATCTTGTTATTGTTAATTCCTATGTCTCATACCTCAATGCTAAAACCCAAGGAATAAAATTACAGTGCTAATTCATAAAACACATTATTTGGTTTCCCTCTTCTAATTTTACCATATAAAACCCATCCCCTCCCAATTCCCAACTGCTTTCCAATACTTGTTTGTTAGTTAGGCAGTCCTCTTGTTTCTTTCAGTTGTAAGCCCTTCTGCCGACAGATTTGATTAACCACGTACAAGCTTGTTCCAGAGTAATTTATGGGCAAAGAATCTGGAGGCCGATTACATCAATTCCG
Organism: Anniella stebbinsi; assembly: GCA_029215795.1. NCBI lineage: Eukaryota > Metazoa > Chordata > Lepidosauria > Squamata > Anniellidae > Anniella > Anniella stebbinsi. The sequence goes on from JARDYH010000003.1 coordinate 99,529,239, forward strand.
GAATCGGCCCTCTTCCTCGCAGCCTCTGGCATGAGCCCTGCGGCGGTGGTGGCAGCACAAGCCCGGCGGCGGTGGCACGAGCCCGGCGGTGCCGGTGGCAGTGGCATGAGCCCGGCGGCGGCACGAGCCCGGCGGCAGCAGAGGACCCGGTAGGTCCGGGCTGGGTTTTTTGGGGGGTGAGTGGCTTGTTGGGGGGATTGTTTTGGGGGGGTGGCGGGGGGAACCAGGTTTTGGTTTCCAAAATCTGGTCACCATATGTGAGGGGCAAATCGAAATGGGTCTCTTTGGACTTACAATCTGCACTGACAATCATGTTGAATGCAGGAGTGTTGGTATACAAAGACGTCTTGGTAAATTGGTTTTTGTTTTCCTTGAACCAAATGAAATGTTTGAGGGTATGGAAATGTGAGTCATGAAGTCTCACTGGATATTTAAGGAATGTCACTTTTAGCTCTCTGATGTGTGCATCAGTGTAACTGCAACTGAATCTCTTTCAGCAAAGCCGTTTTCTGCTCAAGCTGTTAAATCTTCCTCTGATCTGCAAACCAGGAAGGGGGTTCAGAGCTCTTTTGTCTCCAGCAGTTTCACTTAATTCCATTGATGTTACACAGTTTATCAGCTACCACCTCTGATCACCTGGATGAGTGATCAGAGCCAGAGTCTTCTCCTTGGTACCATGAGCAAGTGCAAACGCCAGGGCTTGGCGGCTCACAAGTCCTTGGCCTCCTCCACACGAGACGTTTAATGAGCCTTAGAGGCTCATTATAAATTTTACCTCCACACCAGCGGAGCGCAAAACGGGCGTACAGGCGCGTTATTTCCCCAATAATGCGCATTTTCGAATGCGCGTTAAATAGCGACTTTTATTTTTCTCCGGCCGTTAAAGCGCATTATTGCGGTGTGAACAAGCGATTATGCGCGTTAACGTCTTCTAAAGCGCTTTTTGGACATGAATTAATGCGCTTCGCCGCCTCTCGCCGCCTCCCGTGCAGAGGGATTAGGCGTAAATGCGCCTCCGCGATAATGCGCATAATCCCGGAACCGGGCGCAAAAGCGCATCCTTGTGGAGGGGGCCCTTGCTGCACAAAAATGGGTTTGCTGTCCTCAAGGAGAGCTCTGCAGCCTTGGAGACAATGCTGGGGCATGTGGGGTCAAGCTTTTAGTTCCTATTGATGCTCAGGTTTGTTTTTCAGCATTGTATTTTAATTCTTCCCTAGTTCTGAGTACTAGCAAAATGCATTGGAGAGATGAAATCACGGCTATGAAACAAGTTTCTCAGTCTGAGCACAGAGAGCAGAGGGTGAGAGGAAACTATAGAGCAGGATGTGGGGGGGGCTCAGGCCTATGCGCTAAATCTGGCCCTCTTGAGCTTCCAATCTGGTCCTCTGGGGTTCCCTAGATGGCCACACACCCTTCCCTCACACACTCACCCCACCAGGCATTTGGTGGCTCCCCAGCTTTTGTGCAGTTTTTCTCCATTAGAAACAGGTTAAAATACCTCTCCTAAGACTTAGTTATTGGAGAGAGAAATCCTGAGAGAGAAACCAAATATTTGTGGGCTTATGAGCTAAGATAGTGTAGTATCTAGTATACATTTCAGAAGTCTTGTGCTTTTTCACGTATTGGAAAACTGAGTCTGGACATTTCAATTTTCATTTCAGCATGTCCTGAAGACAGCGGTTTCACGTTCACTCTACAAGAAGTCAAAACAAGACTACCGCTTTACCCATCCACCTGCATTCTTGCTCCCACCATCACAACTATCGACTAAATTCATGCAACAAAGAACAGACTGCACCTTTGGGGAAAGATCCAGGCCACATAGAACGTGTAGATGTACCTTATTTTGAGACAGAAAAATGTTTCCAAAGCAACTCATTTTTAAGACCAGGGGGAGTGTTCTAACTGGTGAAATGCATTTGAGAGAAAACTAATGCATCCAATTTAATGGAAAATATAAATGTAATATGAAGCATCAAACATGAGCATATAGAGAAAACTTCTAACTCCTTTCTCTCCAAATCTCTTACAAATTCTACATGAAATCTTAGAATAAATTATCAGTCTTTTGTGTAAACATATTAGCAGATTGATTAACAGGAAATCAATATTATTATTATTATTATTATTATTATTATTATTAACAACAACAACAACAACAACAACTCTGTAGGTTGTCATCCATCCACACATCCAATCGTATTTGCTAAGACTGCAAATACATGTGATTGTGGGATTTATAGTCATTGTTTTCATTCTGTATATGGGCTTCTTCTTGAAGCTGGCCACTCCCAGAAGTTTGCGCGTCCTTTGACTTTGGCATCAGCCATGGCTCCCCCACCCCCTTATTGTGTCATAAATTAGATGAATGAAAAATTGGAATAAACCCTAATGGTGTGAAATCAACAGTGTGTAAAGCTGGGGTTGCACTATGAACTTGCAGAGGAAGCATTTTCCCATCTGCGATCAAGGAAGAAGAGGATAAAATGCCTCCCTGCAACAAAGAGAAGCAGATCTGATCCTCCACCCTACCAAGAGCACCCCTTTAAGTAGGCTGACCAGGTGGCTCGGGATTTCCCGGTCCTAACCGGGAATCCAGAGGCCAACCGGGCCAACCAGGGGAAAACCGGAGTGGCGGGGGGTCACACGGCGGTGGCAGCGAGACCCGGAAGCGGTGGAGGAGCCCGGGAAGCGGACGCCCCTGCAGGTAAGCACGAAGGGGGGCTCTTACCTGCTGGGGCGGCCACTTCCCGGGCTCCTCCGCCGCCTTTGCCGCCGCTGCCGGGCTCGTAAGGCCAGAGGCCGCGCGGAACAGGCAGGAGAGGGCCGGATCCGGAAGTGACATAACCGGCCCTCTCCCGCCTCTTCCGCGCAGCCTCTGGCCTCCTTGGGGCTCAATCGCGATGGCGATGAGCCCTGAGGAGCCCGGACGCCCACGCCCGCCTCTTCCGCGCGGGCTTCCGGGCTCCTCGAGGCTCGTCGCCATTGCGACGAGCCCCAGAAAGGCCAGAGGCCGCGCGGAAGAGACGGGAGAGGGCCGGTTATGTCACTTCCGGATCCGGCCCTCTCCCGCCTCTTCCGCGCGGGCAGCGACGGAGGACCCCACGCGGCCGCGCGGGCGACGGAGGACCCGGCGCGGCTGCGCGGGCGGCAGCGGAGGACCCCGCGCTGCCGCGCGGGCGAAGGAGGAACCCGGCGGTAGGTCCAGGCTGGTTTTTTTTGGGGGGGTGGCTTGGTGGGGGGGTTGTTTTGGGGGGGGCGGGGGGGACCGGGATTTTGACTTTTAAAATCTGGGCAGCCTACCTTTAAGTTCAGTTGGGCTCACTCCCAAGTAAGTGTGCTGAATGTCTTATGTCTGCTCAGAAGCAAGTCCTGGCTTTCCTGGGGGCTGCAAGGAAACAGTACTGCAGATGTCCCCTTCTATCTTTTGCACACATGCCAGGGAAGGAGGGAGGCACTTAGAGATGAGGAAACTCTCCCCCTTGCCAAGGTTCCAGGCAGTTTTAAAAAGGCCACAATCCTCTACACACTTACCTGGGAGTAAGACCATTACACTCAATGGAACTTACTTCTGAGAAGACACTAATTATTCCACTAAGGAAATGTCTTTGCTAGAGGAGGCAGCCATTTTCCTTCAACGTTCCAATCTAACTGACGCAGGAGGGAGGGAGAGAGAGATGCTACTGAGCATGCCTGAAAATATTAATTAACAAATATTAATATTAACAAATATTAATTAAAAATCAACTGAAGGGATTTTTTAAAAAAGAAAAGCTATTCCACCAACTACCTTGAAGGAGAAAGAAGACACCACCACTTGGTTAATTAATAAGGCTCTAATTACTTCACAGATCAAGAGCATAAATCCTCGACAACACTTTTTCAGCAATCACAGTGAGTGAGAGAGGTTTTCTTTCTACTGTAAACTGCCTTCCATCCCTCAATCTTTCACCAATCTCCTTGAAATTTTTAGGTTATGTAAAACCAACATTTCTTTCTGGCACTTGTAAATTTCAGGAAGATTGGTGAAAAAAAATCAATTTTATGAATGTTAGAATGACTCCCCTCCCCAATTACCCCAATATAATGGTAGAATGCCTTTTTCTTATTGGTCCTTAATTAAGAATGCACAGCCGTGTGTTCTTAAATAAAACACAGTGTAAAATACAACATAAAAATTTTAACATACAATTTTTTTAAAAAAATAGACACTAGACAGCTAAAAACAGTTTCAATAAATACTAGACCGGTATTAAAGACAGGTTGCTTACCTGTAACTGGAGTTCTTCGAGTGGTCATCTGTGCATTCACACACAGGCTCTGTGCCTGCATGGAACACCATCAGGAAACTTCTAGAGCTAAGGCATTTGGGGTGGGACCCCCCCCCCACGATATAGTGTGCATGCTCAGCAGGAGTTCCCACCCATTCTCCTCAGTTCATTGAGACTGTCAACCAGCTTTCAGAATGATCACAATCTTTTTAAAAAATCATAGAAAATCGAGGGTTTGAGCAATTGCTCTGTTTTTTTTTTTTTCACAAATGACCAGCCAGATCCCATCTTCAATGTCCCACAAGTTTCAAGTTTTTATCTTTAAAAATGAAGACATTACAGCGGGGGTGGAGCTTTTGGGGGACCCCCTATAACTTTTTAATTTGAAAAGATAGAGACATGAAACTTTTGGACATTGCAGATTGGATCTTGCTAGTCCTGGCTCCCCAAGTTTCATGTCATTATCATTATCCCACGTCGACAGGCAATTGTGGCCGCACAAAATCTTGCCACCTTAGCAGTTATCTGGGCATTCTGATTGGCCACGAGGTACTTTAAATAGAATGCATCAGATCTCCCGGTTTTTTTCTGTAAGATGGGGACTATGAAAATATGTCGAAAATCACAATAAAATGTACAATATAGTAGGACATGGCCCACAGACTCTACCGTACCATCCTTACAGGGGCATAAACGCTCAATATATGGAGTGTTGTTATATTTCCCCTCCAAAAGTGCAGAAGGAAGCACATTAAATTTAGCCAACGTAAACGCTCTCCTATATTTTGGAATGGTTATGGCAGCTAAATAATTTGCTTGTAGAAAGGCCTGCCCATTGTCCCTAAATTCAGGGTATGGGTGAGCTAACCTTATGTGCTCTTGAAGCTCAATATCCCCAATTCGCTAGCATAACTCTTCCTTTGCCCTTAAAAGTCCCAGAGCTAAAACAGATTTCGTGAAAAGCCCAGATTGTGTAATTTCCTTTCAACCTCCCTTTTCCATGAAGACTGATATACATCTATTAAGGTTAGGGGAGCCCAACCCTGTGGGGCAAATGTCATTTTTAGCCAGTAGTTTAGTTTATAGCTCCACGCATGGGATTCAACCATCATTTGGCCTGTTTCCAGGCGTAAAAGTATATTGGGCACACAATTTGGGAGTCCAAGGATAGCTCTTAAAATTTTTGTTTGGATAGCTTCCAAGGCCGTGAAATTGCTATAAACACAAAATTGTGCACAGTACAACAATTGTGCAAGCACTTTAGCAGAAAACACTTGTAGAGCTGATGGTATATATTGTCCGCCCTTAGCATAAAAGAAAGAAATAAGTGCCTTAGTGTGTGTTGGCAATGGCATTGGAGATTTGATTCCTCCAAGAACCTGAGGATTGAAAGATTATTCCCAGATATTTATGGGTTTTAACCTGTTCAATTTGGTGCCCATCTATTTGCCAATGGTGTTTAGTCTGCTACACATATGTGCCAAATTTCAGATCAGTCCCTCCACCCCTGTATTTTATATGAATTTTTTAAAGATCCTGCAACTTTTTGACAGGTCTGAATGAATGCATCTGGCGAGCTGTCATTCTGACCTGTCAGAACTTAAACAATCTTTAATAAATTCATATAAAATTGAGGGTTGGAGGGATTGATCTCAAATTTCATACACATACTTAGGCATACCACATAAGCACTGTGACCAAGTTTCAAGCCTGTGACTTTGAAAATACAGAAGTTATAGGCATTTTTTCTAAAAAAAAAAACCAGCTCTATAGGGCACAATGGGGCTGCAAATTAAATATTGGATTTCCGATAATTATCGGAAATATGATACGATTTACCTCGGATATAATCCGATCTGAAAATTGTTTAAAGTGATTTCCGATAATGATACGATACTATAATTTCGGGCATGCACACCCCTAGTAAGCAACCTGTCTTTCACCTTCGTGGTCTCTGTGCATCACACATGGGCGAATAGCAAGCTGACTAGGAAGGTGGAAGGTGTTCATGCCAATATTGATGGCAAAACTGCCCTGCCAAAGGTGCAATTTGTACAAGCCCAAACATCAAGTCTATAGTGCTTGACAAAGGTAGAGGGGTGCGACCAGGTCGCTGCTCTGCACAACTCTGGGACAGTAATCCTTTTGTCGGAAGCCGCTGAAGTTGCATTAGCATGAGTGGAATGAGCTCTAACAGGTGCTGTGAGGGAAAGACCTTGCAGTTCATAGGCTAGATTGATGGTACTGACAAGCCAGGAAGCCAGGTGTTGAGAGGAAACTGAAGAGCCCTTATTGCAGCTTGTGTAGCAGAGAAATAACTTAGGTGAAGAACAGAATGAGGTGGTCCTGTCCTTATAATATGCAAGTGCCCTTCACATATTGAGGGTATGCACACAGTTGTCTCCAGTGGTGTTCTCAGCATCAAGAAGAACGTTGGGAAAGGTGATAGTCTGGTTTAGGTGAAAATCGGATACAACTTTTGGTAAAAAGTAGAGGTCAGGACGGAGTAGAACCTTATCCTTATGGAAGGAGAGGTATGGGGGGGGTCTACTTGGAGGGTGCATAATTCGCTGGATTGGCGATCTGATGTGATGGTGAGAAAAAAGCCGATTTCCAGGACAACAGTCTAATGTCCATAGTCGCCATAGGTTCAAAAGGAGGGCCTGTTAGCACCTTCAAGACTACAGAAAGACTCCAGGATGGAACCACAGGACAAATCGGTGGTGCCAAGTTGTGGACACCTTTAAGAAATATCTTAGAAAGAGGGTGCAAAAAAAATGGTAAAACCCTAAAACGGAGGGTGAAACGCTGAAATTGCTGAAAGATAAACACATAGAGAAGAATAACAAAGTCCTCTATCGAAAAGAGAGGAAAGAAATGGAAGAACCTGTTGTATCGATAAAGCCTTAGGATGAAACTTATTCCTTAAAGCATAGGTGGGAAAAAACAGTCCATTTCCTATGATAAGACCTCTGGGTCAATTCCTTCCTCAATGCCTGGAGAACTCGGCGTAGAAGAGAGAGAAACTCCTCAAGCTCAGAAGCTAGATTCTCCATGCCATCATTTGGAGCATCGAGAGATCGGGATGCCTGAGCTGTCCTTGACATTGAGTGAGATGATCGGGAATGGTTGGTAACTTCCAATAATTGCCTTGCGAGATGCTCAGGAGGCGAGCAAACCAGACCTGGCAGAGCCACCACAGTGTCACGAGAACATAAGATGTGTGATCCCTCACAATCTTTGCTATTACTCGGGGAATGAGAGGAAAAAGAGGGCATGCATAATAAAGGTCCCCGGTCCATGGAATGGCAAACGCATCCCCCATGGAGTTCGTTCCATTGCTGGCTCTGCTGCAGAAGCATTGGTGACAGTCACAAAAAGGTCGATGTTGGTAAGGCCCCAAGTCTGGAAGAGATGGCAGAGGACTCATCTGTGTAGCTGCCACTCGTGAGAGTCTTGCCTGGTCCTGCTAAGGTTGTCCGCTAAGGTGTTCTGGACTCCTGCTGTGAGCTGAATTTGTTTGTTGAAACACCAAGTCAAGAGTTCCAAGGTGAGTTCCAAGAGGGGCTGGGATCTGGTTCCTCCCCGTTTGTTTAAGTATGCCACTGCCATGGTGTTGTCTGTTGCTATTTGCAGAAGGCCGGACTGAAGATTCGGGTCGAAGGCCTTGAGGGCTTTGTAAATCACCATCAATTCCAACCAACTGATGTGGGGGGTGGCTTCCAAGGGCGTCCAGTGGCTATGGACCTGCAATCCTTGGTAGTGCGCACCCCAGCCGAGAAGGGAGGCATCTGGTGTTAGAATGCCTTGTGCGTCGAGACAGTAAAAGGGAACTCCAATTTTGAGTTTTCTTGATTGCATCCACCATGTGTGGGATTCTTTGATGAAAGGTGGTATCACTAAGTGGGTACGTCTTGGATTCCTGCCGAAGTTGAATGCACGGATGAACCAGAATTGAAGGTGTCGCATCCGGAATCTGGATTGATGTACCACCGCTGTGGTTGAGGCCACCAAACCCAATAAACATTGGATGTTGAACGCTGTCACACGGCAGGCACCTCTTAATTGGGCTGCGAGATGAATGATCTTCTGCACACGATCGCCTGGGAGGAATGCTCTGCCCATGGTAGGGTCCAGGAGGCCTCCAATAAACTGTATGGATTGTCAAGGCTGAAGATGGGATTTTTCGTAATTTAAACAGAAGCCCAGGTGCTGTAGGAGGTCGCAGGTGATTTCAATAGCCCCTTGCAAATGTTGCTTTGATGGAGCAACCAGGAGTCAGTTGTCGAGGTATGGCTAAACCTCGACGTTCTTGAGTCTCAAACTGGCGCATCCCACAGCCATACACTTTGAGAAAACTCTCAGAGTGGTGGAAAGACCAAAAGGAAGCATTGTGTATTGGTAAATCTCGCCTCTGATGACAAAGCGCAGGTATCTGCAGTGGGATCGATTGATGGAGATATGAAAATAGGCATCGTGGAGGTCGATGGAGGCAAACCAATTGCCTTTCTTGAGAAGTGGGAGGATGGAGGCCAGCGAGATCATCCAAAATTTCCTGATGTGGAGGTAAGCGTTGAGGCAAAGACCCCCCTCATCCTTCTTTGTTACCGTGAAGTACCTGGAGTAGAACACTTTGCATATGTCCCAAGGAGGCACATGCTCGATAGCACCCTTTTGTAATAGTACCTTGATCTTGGTCAAAAGTGTAGGACTTAACAGGGTATGCATCACGGTACCAAGAGGAGGGAGGTCTTTGAACTCTAAACGGTAGCTCTTCTGGATAATCGAAAGAACCCATTGGTCATCGATAAGGGTTTGCCGTGACCAAAGGAAGGGTGCGAGGCACTCATTGAAATATCCGCGAGCACTCTTGATGGACATCTGACTGGAGACAAAAAAGTTCGCGGTTGGAGAAGTCAGTTTTCTTTGAAAAGGTCTTAGCTTTTGAAGGAGGAAACTGCTTCTTTTGGAATGGTTGCTGATGAAAGGAAGACTGGACGTTGTTGTCAATCTTGAGGGGAAAATGATCAAGGTCGAGACCAGCATCACTGAAATGAGGTCGACTTCATGCTTTGAGGTGTGGATCTGCTGCCATGAAAGTGTCAAGGCCTCATTGTGAAGTCGGTGGGCCAAAGTACGCTTGTCCTCAGGAAGGTGGTCAATTAACTTGCCCATATTCTCCCATTACAGGAGTTGATATCTGGACATTGTGGCTATGTGGCTATATTGTGATATCTGGACATTGTGGCTATATTCTTTTGCAAGTCTCAAGCCCAGACTTGCAAAAGAATATACTTGGTGACCAAGAAGATCAAGACACCATCCCTCTTTGTCCGTTATGGAAGAGTGCTGGTGTGTAGCCTTGCCTTGGGCAGCCTCGACAATCACTGAGTTTGGGGTTGGGTGCTGAAAAAGAAAAGCAGCTCCTTCTTGCTGTTCCTTGTAAAGACTGTCCAACTGGAAGCATCAGTATCAAGACCAGATGGGTTGTGTCATTCAATACCAATCAAATACTGGATCCTGAATCGATGGAGCAGCCTGCTGTACAGCAATCCCAAGAGCCTGCACCATACGAAGAGCCTGCACCATACGAAGGACCTGATCCATGAAGTAGCCTAAATCCTCTGAACGAGAAAGGGCACCCTCTGCCTCCGGTGAAGACACCGAGGGGTGATTGGAGGGTGCAGAAGAGGATCTGGATCCGAAACAAGGTTGACTAGTGGTAATGGATAATTCTTTGAGACAGGTTGGACCACTAAGGCATCCAGAGCCGAAGGTCGAAGTTGGCCAAGCTGTTCCACAAGGTGGGACTGCTGATGTTGTTCTTATTGGGATCGACATTGGGGGGGGGGGGTCATGCTGAGGGTGAACACTTGTCCCAGAGAAACAGTCAATGTCTGGCTCTCGTCTCAGTGTCAAAGAGTGTTGTCGTTGATACTGACGATCCTCATAACCGTGAGACTCATAAGGATCCCAACCCCATTGATCATAATATATTTCTGATTCATAACCAGAAGAAGAAGATTGGCGTGATGCACAGCCAAAACCGGAACATCTATACCAATCTGCAGGAGACCTCAAGCGGTCATGACAGCATGGCAGATAATTGCCCCTGCTTGATGTCACCGAAAACACTAGCTGAATTCGGACAACACATTAGTCAATGGTGGGTTGAGTAGCCAACTCACAGTTGGTTATTTTGTGGGTACTCCCCATACAACATATTCCTACACAACTGTGGGTGGTTGGGGCTGGTGTTCAGTGGACTAATAGTCAACCCAGCATTTGACTGACACAGCCCCCGCCCCTCTCCTGCCCCTCCCTCCTCCCTCAGTCCTCCCAGTTCTATCCCAGCAGCCTCTGCAAGTTGCACCAGTTGTAGCAGAGTGGCAGCCACCACTTTTGTCGCTCTTGCTGCCTGCCTCTATGGGCTTGTGTTTTAACCCACTCACCACATGCCATTAACCCACTCACCCCTCCACACAACACTTTAAACAACTGGCTTGGAGCTAAACAACTTGCAAGCCAGTTGTTTCTCTCAGTTGCTTATTTGGGCGAAATAGCATATTGTCAGTAGTTTGTGAGTGGTGTGTTACCCTCCACACAACACACTAAGCGACACAACTGACAATTGTTTCTCCTCCCCTCAGTTGCTTAATGTGTTGTTTGAATTCAGCCATTGAGTCAGGAGAATTTTGGGCCTGCTGAGCCCTTGGTATCACACACTGGCGGGAAAGCAGTTGCTGCCGACATGGAGAAAGCTCCCTAATTTCTCCTTCAGACATGGAGGTAGGAGGATGAAGGTCCTATACAACCTGAGTCTGTGCCAATGTGATAGGTGAGTTGAGCAGAGGAGGAGGAGAAGGCATTTGCCTAGGAGGCTGTAGGTCTGGTGATCAATGGTGACTCGGAACTGAGGCCAGGGGTCTGGCGATCAATGGTGATCTGATACTGAAGGTGATGGAGAGTCAATAGGTATTGGCTCGTGGGTATCGATAAGCTCCATCGTTAGTTGATGCCGATGCTGTCCATGACCAAAGAACGCAATGGAAACACTAAAGGTGCCGTTTTAGACAACGGGGCCTTGGCTAGCTTTTTTGGCTCTTTCTTCTTCTTTCCCTGATCATGCAGAGCGTTTGAAGTAGCCTTGGTGGATTTGGCCTTTTTTGACAATCTGTTGGCTATGTTTAGCGTTATAGCACGAGTCGATGAGGCCGTACTTCCACTAGTTCTTGAAGAAGTGGGGATGAAGGGGAAACATTATCTGGAGGCTGATCCACTGAAGTATTGACCGCTTGGAGTGTTTTGGTCCACATAATAGCCTTAAGCCTATCAGACCGATGCCTCCGAGTCTGTTTAGAAAAAGCCTGGCAAAAACGACACTTTTCAACTACGTGCCCCTCGCCAAGACACAAAAAGCAGAGGGAATGTCTGTCCGAAGGTGGAAGCTTACTCCCCAAAGCAGAGCATTTTCGAAATGGAGCCCTCAGGACCCTATGGCCCGTCCAAAATCCTTCAGGCCGCAGCACGGTCTGAAATAAACAACTACAGTCCTACTAACTATAATACTATTCTAAATAACCTTTATTTTTTCTTTTCTTTTTTAGAAGGAAGAAAAAAACGCGGAAGGAAATTGCAGGAAGAGAAGTCCTCAGAACTGTGTTGCCATGAGAACTGAGGAGAATGGGCGGGAACCCCTGCTGAGTGTGCACACTATGCCGTGGGGGAGGGGTTCCCACCCAAAATGCCTTAGCTCTAGAAGTTTCCCAACGATGCTCCGTGCAAGCGCAGAGCCCATGTGTGATGCACAGAGACCACGAAGGAGAACCAAAAGCTTCTATTCTGGTTGGAACTATGGATGTATGGATTTTAGATAACTTATAGACTAAAAGAAGCTTTTGATAAAAGTACTGGAATGTCCCCTGTATAAAGTCCATTGGAATCCCACTCCATGTAGGTAAAGTCCTGCACCCAGGAAAGGACTTTAACCAGCCAACCCAAAAGCCTCTATTGGGGATGGAACTAGGAATGTATTTCACAGATTATCAGGTGTCTTTCATTCCACTGTCTGCTTATTGATGGATCCATTCATTTTCCCCACATATAGCCAAGATAGTGCATGAACATTAATGAAAGGACTTGATAGAGTGAAGGGAGAAAATGAATCCTGCTGTGCACTACTGCATATGGGAGATGAGTGGATGTGTGTGGAGGGGGATGGGTGTCATTACTCTCACACGGACATGGTGACATATAGCAATGCTAAGAAGATAAGAACATAAGAAAAGCTGTGCTGGATCAGACCAAGGACCATCTAGTCCAGTATTCTGTTCACATAGTGGCCAACCAGCTGTCAGTGTCATGCCTTCCCCAGAGTCTTCATCATCAGAGGACGCTCCAGCAGATCCTGGGGAAGGGACTAGTGCCAAGTAGAACAAGACCCCTTAATTTCAGGGGGCAGGCAAGACCCATCTGAAGCACCTTTAACAGATTCAGACAATGAGGAAGGGGATCATGAAGCTCCTCCAATCCCAGCTGAACGCAGGTTAATGAGAGTCATGGATCAGCATTAGGAAGCTATGGAGGTAATTGCCAGCACCTGGTGTCAGTTGTTAAAAGGTTCAGAGCAGTCCAGAGAAGATGCTGGAAACAATGCACAACTCCCAGTGTTTGGCCCATCCAGCTCTCTGTGTGTTTGGACTCTCTGCTGAACCAAGACCCCTTGAACTGTGACCCCAACTGTGCCTGCATCTTGAACTGCGACCCCAACTGTGCCTACTCTGGGATCCAGCTGCAGTTTCTCCGGCTCAGCCTCCACACTTGATAACGACGGCCATAAATCTCCGTTCTTAGCTGGCAAACATGGACAGTTGTTGGGAGACCTACAAGCAAGGCATGAACGCAACAGCACCCTCCCACCCATGTTCACCAGCAATTGGAGTACATAGGCATACTGTCTCTGATACTGGAGGTAGCATATGGCCATCAAATATTATTATTATTATTATTTATTTATTTATTTATTTATTTATTACCCACCTCTCTGTCTGGATCAAGGCGGGGAACAACAATATGATAAAATACATAAAACTGATTAAAACATGACACATATTATTAAAACTGCATTAAAACATCCTAAAACATCCTAAAAACATTATAAAATTCCACTGGATATGCCCACAGGAAGAGAACAGTCTTTATGGCTTTCTTAAATTCTAAAAGACTGTTAAGTTGACGAGTCTCCTCCGGCAGGTCATTCCACAGTCTGGGAGCGGCAGAAGAGAAGGTCCTCTGGGTAACGGTTGTCAGCCTAGTCTTGGCCGACTGCAGTAAGTTCTTCCCAGAGCACCTGAGCGTGCAGGGCGGATTGTATGGGAGAAGGCGATCCCGCAGGTAACCTGGACCCAAACCATGTAGGGCTTTAAAGGTAATAACCAACACTTTATACTTCGCCCGGAAACTAATTGGCAGCCAGTGGAGTGATTTTAAAGCTGGTGTAATATGGTCACCCCTAGGTGTACCGGTGACCAACCTGGCTGCCATATTTTGAACTAGTTGAAGTTTCCAGACTAGGCACAGAGGTAGCCCTATGTACAGCGCATTGCAGAAGTTGAGCCTCGAAGTTACCAGCGCGTGCACTACCATCTTTGGGTCTTCCAACTCTAGGAAGGGGCACAGCTGGCGTATCAGCCGAAGCTGATAGTAGGCACTTCTGGCCGTCGCATCTATCTGGGCTGTCATTTGGAGCGACGGATCCAGGAGCACCCCCAAGCTGCGAACACAGTCTTTCAGGGGGAGTGTAACCCCATCCAGAACTGGTTGACACACCTCCAAACCCAGGTTGCGGCCTTTGACAGCAAGCACCTCCGTCTTGTCTGGATTCAGCTTCAGTTTGTTTTTCCTCATCCAGCCCATTACCGCCTCCAAGCATTCATTCAGAGGAGACACACTATCCTTAGCTGGAGCTGTTATCGAAGGCATAGAGAAATATATTTGGGTGTCATCAGCATACTGATAGCACCCCGCCCCATGCCTCCAGATGATCTCTCCCAACGGTTTCATATAAATGTTAAACAACATTGGGGAAAGGATGGCCCCTTTTGGTATGCCACACAGCAGCTCCTTCTTTGCGGAGCAGCTATCCCCAAGCATCACCATCTGGAACCTGCCTGAGAGGTAGGACCGGAACCACTGAAGCACAGTGCCCCCGATTCCCAATCCCCTCAGGTGTTCCAGAAGGATACCATGGTCGATGGTATCGAATGCCGCTGAGAGGTCCAGAAGTACCAACAGGGACACACTCCCCTTGTCAATAGTCAGGCGTAGATCATCCACTAAGGCGATCATAGCAGTCTCAACTCCATATCCTGCCCTGAAGCCAGTTTGAAATGGGTCTAGAAAATCAGTGTCATCCAAGACTACTTGGAGTTGAAAGGCAACTGCCCTCTCGATCACCTTGCCCAAGAATGGAAGGTTTGATACTGGTCTGTAGTTATTAAAGTCTTGGGGGTCCAGGGAGGGCTTCTTTAGAAGCAGCCATACCACCACTTCTTTTAAACATGATGGAAAACTCACCTCCCTGAGAGATGCATTAATAATATATTGTAATTGCGATCTAACTGCATCTCCTCCCTGGGCGACCAGCCATGAAGGACAGGGATCAAGAGGGCAAGTCATTCTCCTCACTCATCCAAGCAGCTTGTCCATGTCCTCGGTACTCACCAACTGAAACTGATCCAGTGTAATTCTACTCGCAGAGTCGGTGGACACTCCATCGTCAGCCTCTGCTGTAATGACGGCATCTAAGTCAGCTCTTATCCAAGAGATTTTATCTGTGAAATGATCATTAAAGGCATCGCAGCGAACTGCCAAAGGCTCTAAGATCGGATTCAGGGGGGAAGGTGCCCGGGTTAGAGACCTCACCACCCTGAACAGTTCTGCTGGACGCGAATTCGCAGACGCAATGCACACAGAGAAGAAAGCTTTCTTCGCTGCATGTATTGCCACCCCATAGGAACGAAGATGTTCTCTATGTCATGTCTTGTCAGATATAAGTTGAGTTTTCTGCTATTGGCACTCCAGTCATCATCCTTTCCGCTTCAACTCCCTGAGGTCTTCAGTATACCAGGGTGCCCTGTTAGAAGCGGGTCGGAGAGGACGTTTGGGGGCGATCGTGTCGATAGCCCTAGTTAGGTCTCGATTCCATCTATCAACCAGGGCTTCTACAGGATCGTCGACGATACCAGCCATAGAACCCTCCAAAGCTTTCTGGAATCCAGAAGGATCCATCAGCCTTCGAGGGCGGACCATCTTAATAGGTCCACCACCCCTGCAGGGGTGGGTGGTAGCCGTGATACTAACCCTGACCAGAAAATGGTCTGTCCATGACAACACGGAAGTATTTGTTACCTCCACCCACAGATCCGTCTGTTCAGAACTGAAGACAGCATCAAGGGTGTGACCCACTGAATGTGTGGGTCCAGAGACCAATTAGGATAGGCCTGTGGTTGTCATGGATGCCATGAACTCCCGAGCTCCACCTGACAAACCAGACTCGAATGGGATGTTGAAGTCGCCCAGGACCAAAAGCCTGGGCGAATCCAACACCAGCTCCGAGACCAGTTCCGTGAGCTCGGCCAGGGAGTCTGATAGGCAGCGCAGGGGGGGGGGGGTACACTAAGAGAATCCCTAGTCTATCCCTGGTCTTCAGACTCAGGTACACACACTCGATGTGATTCAATTCACGAACAGGAAGTCTGGTCAGGTTAAGATTATCCCTATAGACCACAGCTACTCCACACACACACCCGCCCACTTTCCCTCACCTGCTCACTAACACAGTACCCAGCTGGGAGGGTCTGCGCCCATGTCGGGCCACTGTCATCTCCCAGCCAGGTCTCTGTGAAGCATGCCAGGTCAGCCTCCTCATCTGAAAGAAGGTCATGGATAATATTTGTTTTATTTTTAACTGACCTGGCATTACATAGGAACAAGGAGAGGATCTGTGGGTGGCCTGGTTCATTCTCCAAGTTCCCCGGGTTGGCAGAGCAATCGGAAGGTAAGATCGATCTCTCCTTCCCCTGTAATGGCACATCGCCCTGCCAACGCCATATCTCCCTTTGCCCTGCACAACACAAATTGCCGCTCCCCTACACATTGTGGTCAGCTGGAAGGGTGGGGTGCAGGTGGCTCTTCATCTTGTGCTCTTCATCCACGGCTGCAGTTTTGGTCCGACAGCTTTGTTCCCACGGCTCAGAGCCTCAGGCCGAGAGCCCTTTTGCTCTTGCCCTTTGGCTCGCGCCCGCAGGCTCGCACCGTCAGCATCTGGAATTAGCCATTGATAGTGTTATCCTCCATTAATTCATCCAACCCTCTTTTAAAGCCATACAAAGTCGTGGCCATCATCACATCTTATGGACCATTATCTTTAAAGTAGAATTGGTCTGGAGAACCCTTCAACCAGAGAATGTCTTCAAAACAGAGGTCCTCCGGCATCCCTTCAAATAGAGCACTGTAAAATAGGACACCTGGCCACCCTAGTTCCCTGTACAGCTGTCTCTTTTAACCATCAATGAGATGGGCTCAAATGTAGGCATTTAAGTTGGATAAACACACACACACACACACACACACACACACGGATTTGCCTTTGTAGCTGCCATTTGAATGAAATTAAATTTGGAATAACCAGGCTATTACATTTCTCTGTTGCCCAGTCTTTCCTTTTCTGAGGTCCCAAAGTGTTCCTTTACACTAATCACCACAGAGATCTGCCAATTTGTTCAGCCTTATTTTAAGATGCATAGTTCTGGAGGTCATTCGACTCATCTATTCATCCACAGGGCAGGCCTGCGGAGCTCCTCTTTGCAATTTGCAGCAGACCCTGCGAAATGGGTTTTGATGAGCTCCTGAAAAGAGACAAAACAGTGTTCCAGTTATACATGTACACAGTGAACTTTATACTGGAATGAATCTCAAAGAGATGACAGCTGACTGCCATTTCTGCTCTGGAATTGTTATGATTTATTGCCCTAAAGATGTCTTATTTTGATTATTTCTGTTCATGGCCACTGCCACCTTATGGATGCAGGTTGAAAGAACATATGTTGCTTGTAGTTTGGCTGTCTGTTTGCATTCAAACCCCCATTTTCTAAAGCAGTCATCTTCAGACTTTTCAGAACCAAGACCATGTTTGCCCCCAACCTGCATGTGGTACCCATGTTTATTGATTATTGTTTTTACTTTATGGGTTGGATCCAGCCTAAGTTTAATTGAAATCAATGTGAAAAGTTAGTCTTGACCAAGTTAAGTCCCATTGCTTTCAATTCATTTCATTCATTTCATTTATTACATTTATATACCGCCCCATAGCCAAAGCTCTTTGGGCAGTTTACAAAATGCAAGTTTACAATGGGAATTAACAATCTGGATCTGGCCCAATATGCCTGACTTCCTTCTCTGTCCAGATGAAAAGGACAGCAGAGTAGCTCTACCTTTCACAGTTCTGCAGAAGGGGGAACAGTGGTCAGATACAGCTTCTCACCCCTGTGTAACTGTTGGCACAGGGTTTTTTTTTTCTTTTGAGTCTGGTACCTCCCTATTTCTCTTGTTTATATATAACAAAAAACCTAAACAATCTCTTTTTTTGTCATGCACAGCTCTGACCCACCGCTGGTCAACATGCGATCCAATTGTGGGTCCTGACCTCCAGCTGCAGATTAATATTCTAGTGCAGCACAGAACTGTGAAAGCTCACCTTTGAGGTGAATTCAGAAAGAATTCAGAACAAATCTGCAATATTCTAGTTATTTTCAGCACAATCCTATATATGTCTATTCAGAATTAAATCTTAATGAATACATTACTAACAGAATAATGTATATCATTGCAGCCTTCAGATACATTCAGGTCTGTTAGAATAAGTGAAGTGTTAAAATAGTTGAAGAGTTTGTTCATGGATGCAAGTGTCACATTCCCCAAATCAAGGAAATAATTTTGATTGATCAGAGCCAAGCAAAAGCCAAAGTAAATGAATGACCTGTCAGTAATTCTTGTAAAATTGTGATTGTGGCAGAAATATAAGGAACTATAGGGGGTTTTTTTCCATTTTAAATCTCTTGTAAAATTAGCTTTTTATTTTGCAGAAACCCAAAATACACCCCACTATCATCATTAATTATAATGTCACAATTTTTTTCTTTTGTTTTTTACAATTACACCAATATATGTGCACTTCAGGCACAGTCCTGTGGTCTCTGGGGCAGTGTCCAGGCCTATAGGATAGCTCAGAACTCCCTCACTGAGGTTGGAGAAGACTTCTAACCTTAGGGGAGGAGATCCAATTTAGGATCCACCTTCCCTGCCCCTGAGGAAAGATCTGCACCATCACACTTCCAATATTGGCTCTCCAATGTAAGACACGGTGAAAGAGGGGAGCAGGTCCCTCACCATGCCCCACATGGGGGAACATTTAGGTCTGGCCTGGAGTTTATCGGAATAATTTCCCTCCTGTTCCTTGCATTAAAAGTACATATTTACATATTTTATTTAAAGCCTTCTAAACCTTCCCCTTAACCCAAAATGCTTCAAGAGCGGCTTACAAAGTTGCTTACTTAAATGCATATTTTTTGTGAGTGTTTTTTTTTCATTCACAGATTAATTCAGTAAATGGAGCAGAACAAATTTATGTGCGAATATATGGAAAAGTGACATGGACTGGAAACAGACCGATCCATCCATTCCAAATTCAATTCAAAATGGCTGCATTCTATGTTCTCGAGTTAGACATGCTACTGAGACACCATGTTCAGTAATACACATTTTAATTCCAATCGCAGGAGAGAATTCTGCTATCAGGCATGAACCTGCTCTCGAAGACTATAAGGACAACAGTGAAGTCGCAAGTAGCCTGGGGTGCCTCTACAAGAGAGGTTTAATGCGCTTTGAAGGTTCATTAAAAATTTTACCTCTACAAGAACGGAGCACAAATCAGGCGTAGAGGCGCGTTATCTCCCCGATAATGCGCATTTTCGAATGCGCATTAAATCGCGAGTTTTATTTTGCTCCAGCCGTTAAAGCGCATTTTCCCCGTGTGAACAAGCGATTATGCGCATTAACTTCTTGTAAAGCGCTTTTTGGACATCTATTAATGCGTTTCGCCGCCTCTCACCGCCTCCCGTGCAGAGGGATTAGGAGTAAATGCGCGTCTGCGATAATGCGCATAATCGCCGAACCGGGCGCAAAAGTGAATCCTTGTAGAGGGAGCCCTGGTTTCAATGAGTTGCATAGTGTGTGTGTTGGCAGGAGAGATACCAGTTGTGGGTATCTGCTAAACCAATCAGCCCTCTTTTTCTCTTCAGTATTTTGCATGCTTGGGATTTTCCTATTGCTCAGAAGAATTCTTCCACAGGCAGCTTCTGTTACAGAACTGTCACTTTTGGCTGATGGTGTCTCCAGACATACTTTTCCATGCACTTTATGTCAACATTACTACTACTGATTACTTAAAGCATCTGTAATGCCTCCACATCATGCCAGAGAGCCCATTTAGCAGCAACCCTGAGCCTCTGATGTTGAACTGTGCCATAAAAGTAATCTTTGGGGTGGAAACAGCGCATCAGAGTTGTTCCAAAATTGTTCCACTGTGTCATGTCAAATGTTTTCACGGTGCTAATTTGACAGTCATTATCAAGACAATAAATGGAGATGGAGATTGGAGTGTTCCCCTACTCCCAGCCTAGGTCCCCCCCCACCCCCCACAAATAATCATAGGATAGAAGGGAAATAAAATTGAGTGAGCGGGAACAAAAGTGCAAAGAACATGACTGAAATAGCTAGCCTATCATTAGCACATCTGAAAGGAGTTTCAGGCACACAGACAGAAGTACTGACTGCCATCGGAAGCAAAGACATTTCAAGCACAGACTTACTTATCCCTCATTGTTCCTGAGCACTGTGCAGGGCAATCATGTACTTTATTTATTTTGACACCGGGTAAACGAAATGAATTTATAAAAGTAGTAAAGTGTCTTTGGCTCTTGAAGTTCTTCCTGTCTCAGCCTCTGAATATTATCTTGTTCCCTCAGAGATCTAACTTTGATTGTTTCCATAATATTTCTCCGGCCCCTTTCATACACAGAGAACCATGTAGGAGAGACCCTTCACTCTAGCGCTAGTGCTGCACAGCTGCAGAGTTTGTAGATGGACACCACAACCACGTGCGCGGGCCCAAAATGTAACTCTTTACCATACAGTATTGTATAGGGATGTGCACTGACCCCCCGGATCGGATCGGATAGCGGATCGGAATTGGACCTGGGGGGTCGGATCGGATCGGATCGGATCGGAGGCTGGTCGGATCGGATCGGACCAGATGTCCGATCCGGATCGGACGCCATTTTGAATGCTTTTTCTCATAGCCAAGTATTGTTTTACAAAAACGCCTATAACTTTTTCATTTTTAAAGATAGAAGGATGAAACTTGGGCACATTGTAGACTGGTTAGGGATAGTTATCT
Organism: Anniella stebbinsi; assembly: GCA_029215795.1. NCBI lineage: Eukaryota > Metazoa > Chordata > Lepidosauria > Squamata > Anniellidae > Anniella > Anniella stebbinsi. The sequence goes on from JARDYH010000003.1 coordinate 99,550,026, forward strand.
GTGAGAAATTTCAGAAAGATTGGTGCATGCGTTTTGTGGCAATTAATTTTTTAATAAATACCCAGGAATGCTTATAACTTTGTCATTTTTAAAGTTACAAACATGAAACTTTGCCACATTGTAGGAGGTACCTTGGGACCTATGTGTGTGAAATTTCAGAAACATAGGTGCTTGCCTTGTGTGGCAATTAATTTTAGAAAAATGGGTAGTAGTGGGGTAAATACAGTTACGCCTCCCATTTTTTTATTTTTTAAGATACAAACAGGAAACCTGGGCACATTACAGGTACCACTTGCCTTGATATGTGAGTGAAATTTCAGAAACATTGGAGCTTGCCTTGTGTGGCAATTAAGTTTTGAAACAATGAGGAAAGAAACACCTATAACTTTGTCATTTTTAAAGTTACACACATGAAACTTTGCCACATTGTAGGTGGTACCTTGGGACCTATGTGTGTGAAATTTCAGAAACATAGGTGCTTGCCTTGTGTGGCAATTAATTTTAGAAAAATGGGTAGTAGTGGGGTAAATACAGTTATGCCTCCCATTTTTTTAGTTTTGAAGATACAAACAGGAAACTTGGGCACATTACAGGGAACACTTCACTTGATATGTGTGTAAAGTTTCAGAAACATTGGTGCTTGCCTGGTGTGGCAATTAATTTTTGAAACAATGAGGGATTCATTGGACAGCACTTGCCCATAGGGATTCATTGGAGAGTACTTGTCCATAGGGAATCATTGGAAAGCACTTTCCCATAGGGAATCATTGCATTGCACTTTCCCACTGAGAAATGCAGTTATGCCTCCCACATTTTTATTTTTGAAGATACAAACAGGAAACTTGGGCACATTGTAGACTGGTTAGGGATAGTTATCTGTGAGAAATTTCAGAAAGATTGGTGCATGCATTTTGTGGCAATTAATTTTTTAATAAATACGCAGGAATGCCTATAACTTTGTCATTTTTAAAGTTACACACATGAAACTTTGCCACATTGTAGGTGGTACCTTGGGACCTAAGTGTGTGAAATTTCAAAAACGTAGGTGCTTGCCTTGTATGGCAATTAATTTTAGAAAAATTAATTGCCATACAAGGGGTAAATACAGGGTAAATACAGTGGGGTAAATACAGTTACGCCTCCCATTTTTTTATTTTTTAAGATACAAACAGGAAACATGGGCACATTACAGGGAACACTTCACTTGATATGTGTGTAAAATTTCAGAAACATTGGAGCTTGCCTTGTGTGGCAATTAATTTTTGAAACAATGAGGAAAGAAACGCCTATAACCTTTTTATTTTAAAAGTTAGAAGTCTGAACATTGCTCACTTTGTAGATGGGTTAGGGGTAGATATGTGTCAGAAATTTCAGAATGATAGGTCCAGGCATTTGATGGCTATGGAATTTTTAGATAAAATGTTTCAAAAAAATTTCCACAGAGGCCCGGTCTTCCCCTCTTCCCCCTCCCGCTTCCCGCGAAGAAAAGGAAACACTCTCTCGTCTCGATCCCTTTGATCCTGTTGCTAGTATCCATTACAGGGCTCGTGTCTGCTTTCACTTTTTACTCAAGCAGAACTGCTGAGCCTAGCTGAGTTTTGCAGCCATGCGTGCAAGGAAGGATCTCTCTCATCTCGATCCCTTTGATCCTGTTGCTAGTATCCATTACAGGGCTCGTGTCTGCTTTCACTTTTTACTCAAGCAGAACGGCTGAACCTAGCTCAGTTTTGCAGCCATGCGTGCAAGGAAGGATCACTCTCTCTCGATCTCTTTGATCCTTTGTTCCTCCCCTTCTCCTCCCCCTCGCCGGCGTTGTGTGTGCGCCCCGCCGGTGCCCTCGCGTGCGGGCCGGTTCCTGGGCAGCAGAGGCTCTGCCTGGCTGCTGTGAGGCTCCTGAAGGGCTTGCCTAATGCGGGCTGTTGTGCTCCGCTGGGCCGCGGGGGTAGGTTGATGATGAAGAGGATGATGGGGAGGGCGTTCAATGGCCCCTCCGCTCACCAACTGACAGCGCGTGCTCCGCTCCAGACACCCGGCCTCGGCAGCCAGGAGGATACGCTGCCAAGCCCGCCGCCGCCGCCCGCGCGCGCACACACACCACCCGTCCATTATCATTTGGGCAGCCCTAATTAAGGAGCGCTCAAAAAATGGCAAAACCCCCTCTCCTTTTTTCTTAATTCCTTGCAGCTCCCACGATTTAACCCTTTCCTATCAGCTACAATTAATTAATAGTAGGATGACCAGTACCAGGAGACTGGTGTGTACAAATGTTTTTTTTTTTTAGGCTTGAGATCATAAAGAGGCAAATATTCTACCTACAGTATTGGAAGCAGTATGTTGGGAAACAAGGGTGACCATATGACAGTTAAAGCTGCAGGAGCTATACTAGAGTGACCAGATACAAAAGAGAGCAGAGCTCCTGCAATTTTAACTTTTGTGATGAAGAGGGAATTTCACCAGGTGCCGCATGGATACAAATGACACCTGCTGAAATTCCCTTTTCTATTCCACTGTTAAAGCCCTGTATTCCTTTTCATATGGTCATCCTACTAATTACATTTTTTAAAAAAGTAATAATACATACTGCTTCCAATACGGTAGGTAGAATATTTGCCTCTTTATGATCTCAAGCCTAAAAAAAAACGCATGCACCAATCTTTCTGAAATTTCTCACAGATAACTATCCCTAACCAGTCTACAATGTGCCCAAGTTTCATCCTTTTATCTTTAAAAATGAAAAAGTTATAGGCGTTTTTGTAAAACAATACTTGGCTATGGGAAAAAGCATTCAAAATGGCGTCCGATCCGGATCGGACCTCATCGGATCGGATCGGATCGGATCGGAGGTTGGTCGGATCGGATCGGATTTTCCCGATTTTGGGTCGGATCGGATTCGGATCGTGGATCCGATCCGATCCGATGCACACCCCTAGTATTGTACCCCACTAGGAATGATAGTGACAATCCACTGGGGGTGGGGGAGCTCCTTTTGTCATTCTCAGATGCCCCCACGTCTCTATGAAATAGCACCACAAGGAAGCAGTTTGGAGATGACTGTAAGAGAGAGAGAGAGAAAGAGAGAGAGAGAGATGGAGAAGGACACCTTAAGTTTACATAGATTCTGCCTCTGATGAAGAACTCTGCTTGAACCATGCAGGGCATATCCTTCTCAAATAAACCCTTGATAAGCATACTTCTGGCTTTTGGTCTTCTACTAGAGTGGACATGACCGTATCCACCCATAGATTCAAGTAGCCCACCCTCCCCCAACCTGGTGCTTACCAGACATTATGGATTACAATACTTATCAGGGTGAGCCAGCATAGCCAATGTAAGACCATGGGAGATGTAAGCCAAAAGATCTGGAGGGCCACAAGTTCCCACCCATATCTTAAACCATAGGAATAGTAGGAAAGGTGGTGGCTTTTCATATCCAGTTGGTTGTGGATGATAGAGATTATCTGGATCCATTTCAGCCTGGTTTCTGACATGCTTGTCAGACACAAATGGCCTTGGTTGCCTTAGTGGGTGACTTTCACTGGGGAATACATGGGGGAGTACAACCCATGGTATCCTTCTGGGTTGCCTGGCTGGGTTAGTCCTGGGAGGAATAGTGCTACAGTGATTCCGGCCCTTCTGAAGCGAAGACTCCAGAAAATGGTGCTAGGGGAGTTTTGGTCCATCTCATGGCCTTTGAGTTTGAGGTGCCATCTTGTCCCCCCTATTCTTTTTAACATAAAGATGAAATCACTTGGGGAAGTCAGCAAGAGGTTTGGGCTGAAGTGTCCGCAGTCCAAAACATCTGGGGGGCACCAGGGTAGGAAAGGCTAATATAATCAGAGGGCCTTGTGGGGAACATGGGGATTCAGGAGCACTGTTGAGCCACAACCAACTCAGATGATATGGTAAAAGCTGCCAACTTACTTGGCAGTTCACTGCCACTGCTTTGTTTGCAGCAGCTGCAACTTTCAAATCCTACTGAAGGGAAGCTTCAATGTAGAGCAGGGCCATCTGGGGGACCCTGAAAGTCCGAAAGAGTGACCCCCCAGGCCTAAGATTTGACAACACTGATGTAGGTGTTAAACAGGATTTATAACAACACTAAGCCCTGCAGAACACCACAAACCAAGCCTAAATTGAATTTTAGTCATGTAAATGTTACCAGATCAATGCAGGATCAGATAAGTGAGATCATCCTCATAAGAACATTCCTGATGGATCAGACCAAGGCTCCATCTAGTCCAACATTCTGTTCAGCTGCTTATGGGAAATCCACAAGCAGGAAATGAGTGCAATGGCCAAACTACTCATCCAAATTACTAATTCTCAAATGTTGCTTTGCCACAGGTGGACTCCAGTGGCTAATTCAGCTCTGCTCTTCTGCACCCAGACAAGTTGTCCTGTCCTCGGCATATGCTGAGGAATCCAAGCCCAGAACCAAAACGTATCCCTTTATGGGGTGTGCCATTTTCTTATGGGAAGTGACCATCTCTTTAAACAGTTTGAGGTGTTTGCTTACCTGATGTAACTAGAACCTGGGATGCAGGTTCTCCTGCTAGGGTGGGGACGGAGACCAGTGTGATGACAAAAAGAGGCAGTTTTAACCTGGCTGGCATTGGGTGCCTCTCTGGGGCTTGCCTGCTCCCTTTGCCTCTAAACATGTCTATTTGCTGATACAGAAAGGAACATCTTCAGGCTCCAGTACTCACAAGGAAACTCATCTTGTAAAGCTGACACTTGGAACTTCCTACTGTTGGGTAGTATCCAACATTAGTCTTATGTAGAGTAGACCCATTGAAATGAATGGGACTTAAATTAGTTGTGACTAACATGTCTCATTCATTTTAATTGGTCTAGTCAACACAGGGCAAACGTTGGATACTACTCATTGCCTGAGGCAGTGGGGAGTGTGAAGCATGTCAGTGAAAGTAATATTGGTTGCTTTACACTAAAGCCAGTTCTCAACTTGGAGATGAAACTCTCCTCTGCCATGAACTCTCAAGGTATCCTTAAGTAAGTCACTTTCTCTCCACATCTGCAATATAGGGGGTATGAATATTGACTTACCTTACATGATTGCTGTAGAGATTAAACGTAGATATTGCATCTAAAGCACCTTGGACACTTGAAAGCTCTATACAAATGTTAGATATTATGATTAGGATGTGGCCAATAGATTGTCCACATTGTTGGCCCATCTATCACTTTTTGGAGTGACACCTTTGTTTCCAAAATGGTGAGCAGCTGTGCAGCCTCAAACCAAGAACTCTCTGGTAGATTATTCTCTCTATTACCACATTTGCCAGAAGAAGAAAACACTGGCCCACTATGTGCTGACCATAGGGGCCAGTAAAGTTTCGCCTGGCCCTATAGAGCCTCACACTCTAGCCCAGCTTCTCAGTCTGGCCAACTTCTCCCTTGGGTGAAGCTGTTCTTAGACTACCTTGTGCTTATCTTCTTCTCTTCCGCCTCAGCCTGTCTGTTCAGTGATAACTAGAGATGCTGATGGAAAGATGAGTTTTATAAGGCCCCAAATTCTTCTCTGGCCTGAATGACTATCCAAGTTGGAGAAGAATTCTTAGCTACCCTTCAGGAATAGCCATATGTGTTCTGAAACTCAAGTAGAGACTGACCCTCCCTCTATAAATTTCACCTTTGCAATGTAGCCAGTGAAAACATGCTTGTAAATATCAGATACAATACATTTCACTTTGCAAAACTATTCTGAGGGCAGCCTGAGTTTAACTGATGTCAACAGTATAAAATAAGGCTGCTGAAAACACAGTTCTCTTCTCTGTAATAAGATCCCATCTTCGCATTCTGTTCTTTGCATAAGACCTCTACCTCTACCTCCTCTGGTAGAAGCACTGACCTTTTTGTCAGCTAAAAGCTTCTGCTCGATATGTGTTCTTGCAACCTGTAATATATGCAACATTTCATGCTAACTGAATTGTTATTCATTAAACAAAAAAACTACGGTTTACAAAAACAATGTTAAGGCTCTACAGTTTCCAACCAAGCACCAAAAAGCAGGGAAATTGGGAGTTAAGGCTCACAAGCCTTAATACCACATCCTCCCTAAGGAGGCAGAAAGTGCAAGTGAAATTCTCATTCTCCCAAAGCAGATAAACCATGAGGACAGGGTGGAGAATATGATATGCAGAGGTGACTGTGGGGTTGTGGAAAACTGATCACGAACAACTTAGGGCCACCTACTTCTCTTTTTTGTTTAGAGCAGCCCTTCCCCAACCTGGTGCTGGACTACAACTCCCATCATTGCAAGTCAGTATGTCCCATGGTCAGGAATGCTGGGACTTGTCATCTCAAAAAATCTAGATATGCAATTTGATCTGCAGAGGTGACTGTAGGGTTGTGGGAAATGATGATGAACAACTTAGGACCAGCTACTTCTCATTTCTTAGAGCATCTCCTTATGTTGAGAGTTGCAACCCAACACATCTGACAGGCACCAGGTTGGGGAATGTTGTTCAAGAACAAGGGAAGGCAGAATGGGGGGGCGGAGCGTCAGTCATGGAGTGAGTGGACGGACATTGACTCTCTCCTGGATGACTGTAAAGTAAAAGCGTTTTATCCTAATTAAGAGATCTTCAAATCGTAAGTCAAGATAAGTGATGGCAAGGGGAACTAAAACAGAATGATAAGATAGTGGAAGGGAGGTGATGAATCATCGGTTTGGCGCTGAAAAGTTGTGGGAGTCGGACGGGACTAGAACTGTGCTCTGCTGATATAAACTGAAATAAATTTAAAAGAATTACTACTTACAATGGCTTAGAGACATTATATGCTAATTAGCAATTAGCAAACGCTTGGATAAATCTAATAAATAGCCGTTAAGCTGTACTGTAGGCTGAATGTCTGATGTCAGACAGAGGGGGGGAAAAGAAAGGAATTAATGGTAAAAAGTGGGCGAGAGAAAGGAAGCACCCCTCTGATCGCAATTGGACTCGTCTGTGCAGAAGGAATTCAGAGAATTCGGCCACAGATATGGCGAACGGCAAGGCTGCTCAGCAGGCATCGGCCGCTGGCAATATGAAAGATGGCTCTAAGCCAGGAACAGTTCCCAAGGCAACAAAACAACAAACAGAAGCACTGTCCCTGGAGACGTTCCAGGCTAATCTTTTAGGCTTGATGGAGCGGCACAAGCAGGAAATGATGGTGGAGGTGAAAAAGATTCAGTCTTCTCAAGTAGAACTGCAAACGAGTTTTCAAAAGATAAGTGACAGATATGAATCGTTGGAGCAACAGATTGTGCAAAACAGAGTTAAATTGGAGCACCAGGAAGAGCGAGTACTAGATTTGGATCTACGGCTAATCTCTATGGAGGACAGAGATAGGAGGATGAATATTCGCATAAGATCTTTTGCTGAACAGCAAGCAGAAAACCTAAAGAGTCTGAGAGCAAATGTTATGCAATGGATAATGGGATTAGACACCCAGGGATCTTGGGTTGAAGAGGATGTGGAAAGGGTCCATAGAGTGGGCCCCAAAAGAAGTGAGATGCTCCCAAGAGACATAATTGTGAGATTTGCCAGCTTTTACAAAAAAGAGAAATTAATGCAGATTATCAGAAGTGCTGGGCAAGTGATGTTTCAATCTTCACCAATTCAGATATTTCAGGATCTTTGTTACCAGACCATCCAGTGGAGGAAGAGTGTGAAGCTTTGTACAACCATTTTACGCAAGAATTCAATTGTTTATAGTTGGGGGTACCCCGTCTTCTTGAGATTCATCTACAAGGGGAAACAACAGAGAATAAATTCTTGTGAGCAAGGGCTGGAATTGCTGAAGACCCTGGGGCTGATGGAGGAAGATAAAGATATAGAAGAAGGAGGGGCGGCAGGAGGAAGTGCTTTATGACTGAGAGAGATTTTAAAGAAGCTGATATAATATTTTTACAAGAAACGCATCAAAAAGAAGATGGAAGAAATCAATTAAAATTGGGGGACATGGGCATATATGAGAAAGCATATGGGACTTCCAAAGCAAGAGGGGTTGCGATAATAATCTCTAAAAAATGTGCATTTAATGTTGTTAAGGTGGAAAAGGACGCGGAGGGAAGATTTATTATATTACATGGTCTCCTGGGGGAAGAAAAATATATTTTGGTTAATGTATATGCGCCAAATGTAAAGCAAGTGGAATTTTATGATAAAGTGTTTAGAAATATTGGGAATGTAGGGAATGTAAATATTGTAATGGCGGGGGATTTCAATATGGTGATGGATAGAAGGAAAGATAAAGATAATTTAAAAGGTATAGGGAAAACGGGTTTAGCAAGAGTAATGGAGCATAAAGAATTAAAAGATATTTGAGGAGTAATAAAGGGGGATGAAACAAAATATACTTTTTATTCGCCAAAATATAAGAGTTTCTCTAGGATTGATTATATTTTTGTGACAAAGAATATGCTTTCGAAGATTATGGATTGTGAAATAGATGTGATTAAAGTTTCAGATCACGCAGCAATGAGTATGGATATCAAAGTGAAGAAGGATTATAGAGAAGCAAAAAGATGGAAATTACAAAAATATTGTTGAGAAAATGAAAAAGGAGATTAAGAGTATTTGGGAAATAAATGAATCAGGGATAATCTCGCAGGGGATGGTTTGGGACACGATGAAAGCAGTAGTGAGAGGTATTTGTATTAGAGAAACGTGTAAATTAAGAAGACAACAAGAGGTACATAGTAAAAAGATTGAAGAAGATACTAAGGAATTAGAGCAACAATTTAGGAGTAATAAGGATATGCATATATATGCCCAACTCCAAGCAAAAGAAAAAAGGAATTAGAGGGGGAGGATATAGAAAGAGTTCAAAAAGAATTAATATATTTGAAAAGGAATTTCTTTGAGTATAGTAATAGAAATTCTAAAATGCAACGCAATCAAAGAAGGAGAAAAATATAATAGGGACAATTAAAGATAAGATGGGGAAAAATGTAATTTAATGAAGGATAAATTTTAAAAAAATTGAGGGATTTTATCGGGAATTATATACTTCAGATGCGATTCCACAAATGAGAATACAAGAATATGTAGAGAAAAATTGGAAGGTAAAATTAAAAGATAAGGATAGGGATTATATGGAAGCTTTAGTGATGGAAAAAGAAATAGAGGGGATTATTGACAAATTGAAAGGAGGGAAATCTCCAGGAATGGATGGATTGGGGCCGGAGCATTATAAGATATTTAAAGAAATTTTAGTATCAAAAATGGAGAAATTATTTAATAATATAATAAAGGGAGAGAAGACCCCGCCGTCGTGGGAACATTCGTTGATAATCTTAATTCCGAAAGTGGACAAGGATTTGATGGATCCAGCTTCGTATAGACCTATTTCTTTAATTAATCAGGATGCTAAGATTTTTACAGCGATTATAGCAAAAAGATTAAATACTTTTATAAATGATTATATAAAAAAGGATCAATGTGGATTTATTCCAGGGAGGCAAATGCCAAATTTAATAGGGAGGGTTTTAAACATAATAAATAGTATTAGAAGAAGAAATGTAAAAGCAGGATTGATAGCATTGGATATTTTTAAAGCTTTTGATTGCGTTGAATGGTCGGCGTTAAAAACGATTATAAAAATATTCGGCTTTGGAGAAAGATTTGTGGGGGTGATTAATCAGTTGTATGCAAATAATAAGGCACAGGTGATGATAAATGATGGCCTAACACAACAGATTACCCTAGCCTGGGGCACTAGACAAGGGTGTCCTCTCTCCCTGATATTATTTGCAATTGTGATTGAAATGTTAGCAAATGGTATTAGGGAGGATGAGAGATTAAAAGGGATAGGAGAACAGGATAAAATAAAAATTAATATGTTTGCGGATGATACCTTACTGACATTAGAAAATCCAGGGGGGAATATAGAAGGACTTAAAAAACATTTGAGGGAATTTGGAGAGGTTACTGGGTTGCAGATAAATTGGGGGAAATCCAATATGATGCTTTTTAACTATGATAAAGTAGAAGAGGATGAGTTAAGTTTAAGATTAGGTTTGAAGGTTAAAAATATATTGGGTTATTTAGGAGTTTATATTTCTAAAGAGTTAGAAACGTTAGAGGAAATAAATTTTAGTAGATTAAAAATTAAAATATTACAGAAGCTAGAGGCTTATAGGAAGGTTAAGCTGTCATGGTTTGGTAGAATAGCAGTAATTAAAATGAAGATATTACCAATGATTAATTTTTTGTTTAGGATGTTACCAATTAAGATAACGGAAGTAGAAATTAAAAGCTGGCAGTATATGATAAATAATTATTGCAATGGGGACAAGAAGTCAAGAATAAATAAAACAAAATGGTATAAGAATCAAAGGGAATTTGAAAATTCAGACCACTGGGGACAGTTGGAGAAAGATATAGGAATCAAGAAATTTAAAGTTATTTTCAATAAGGATAAAAGAAATTCAGTATAAAATAATCTGGAGATGGTATCTCACTCCTGTAAGACTACATCAGATAGATAAGAAGGCTTCAAGTTATTGTTGGAGGGGATGTCAGGAATTGGGGACATATTACCATATGTGGTGGACTTGTGAACATGTAAAAAAAATTTGGGAGAGAGTTTTTAAGGAGATAAATGAGATAGTAGATAAAAAGGTAGAGCCAAGTCCGAATATAGCTTTATTGGGGTTATTTGATAAAGAATATGGTAATAATAATATTAAAGAATTAATAAATAATCTCCTGACACCAGCAAGACTTATGATAGCTAAAAATTGGAAAATACAAGGGGATTATAGTATGGAAGAGTGGTATAAAGGAGTGTGGGATATTGCTATTAATGATAGATTAACCTGTGTAATGAAAGTTAAGATGGGATTAACTAAAAAGAATGATTTGGGAAGGATTTGGGCTATGTTTCTAGAATATGTTTTAGAAAAGGGGAGAGGTTGTACACCGTCTAAAGAATCAATGCAGTTTTGGAAAAATTTATAAGCAATAGAGTAAGAAGGTCTCGGGGGAAAGGGAGCACGGGGGGTTGTTGAGGATTTTAAGTATTGTGTATTTTTTGTGTTATATGTTGAAATTAATAAAATTATTACAAAAAAAAAAGGGAAGGCAGAATGTAGATCTACAGATGTTTTGGAATTCAATTTATAAAAGCTCCTATCAGCATGGGCAGTTATCAGGAATGCCGCGAGTTGATGTCCAAATCATCAGGATAGATCTATTTTGTGCCCACATCTGTACTAAAGTATGATGTTTTCCAGCATTAAGATATGTGATCAATCAAGGAACTACAAAAGAGCTGCATCACTTTAAATAATGTGTCCAAACCAAATGAACAACAATGAATGAATCTTGAACACCTAATCCAGATAGCCCTTCAGACATCAACATTAGTTTTCAACACATGGCATAGGATGTCTGTTTCTTGAATATCAGAAAAAGGATTTCTCTTACTTGTTCAGCAGTGTGAGATCAAAGGCAGAGCTACCACCTAATACTTTCATGCGTAAGTATTATTTTAAAATTAAGTATGAATTTATTTTTGTCTTCCCCATAACACATAACATGGGAGTTACAGTGGAGAGCACCAGGCTGGAGAAGGTTGACTCCTATACATGTCTTCTCAGAAGCCAGTGCCACTGAATTCACTAGGGATTTCTCCCAAGAGGTATAGGATTGCAAACTAATCTCATCTGAAAGGTGTTCAAGACAGCCAAACTAAACCTCTTCTGCTCCGCTGTTGCTTTGATGAGATGATGTATTGTGCAGGGATTGTGGGGAGTGAACAGTATATTTTTTATACATACATTTTAAGAAAAAAACATTGGTTCTTTGAAAGGCAGGATATTGATCAAAAGTTGGAAGTGCCTGGCACATGCTCTGGTTCTAGATCTGTAATGAATAGTGCCCCTTTTGTTATCAAGAGTGCTGCTATATGCGAGATGTGTGTGAGAGAAAAGTATTGGGCAGACCCTGTATTTGGTAAGGGTATGGAACAGCATTCCCTATCCTGCTGCCCTCCAGGTGTTTGAGATGACAAGTCCCAGCATTCCTGACCATGGGACATACTGACTTGCAATGATGGGAGTTGTAGTCCAACACCTTTGGAGGGCACCAGGTTGGGGAAGGGCTGCTCTAAACAAAAAAAGAGAAGTAGGTGGCCCTAAGTTGTTCGTGATCAGTTTTCCACAACCCCACAGTCACCTCTGCATATCATATTCTCCACCCTGTCCTCATGGTTTGTCTGCTTTGGGAGAATGAGAATTTCACTTGCACTTTTTGCCTCCTTAGGGAGGATGTGGCGTTAAGGCTTGTGAGCCTTAACTCCCAATTTCCCTGCTTTTTGGTGCTTGGTTGGAAACCGTAGAGCCTTAACATTGTTTGTAAACCGTAGGTTTTTTGTTTAATGAATTTCATGGCTTTGTGTAACGGATGACTGGATATTATACAGTTGACAACCAAGCCAGCATCTGCCAGGATGTCATACCAGCTTGACATCCAATATAAAATCAAAGCTAGTGTTATGTGTTGAACTCACTTTTAACATTAATAAATCAACTAAAATGCTTGCATCTCCCTCATTTTTAAAGATAAAGAGATGAAACCTGGCATCATGGTAGCTCTTAAGTAGGGATATAGCTATGTCAAGTATGAAGCAGATCCGTTCATGCCTTGATTTTTAGGAATTTTTTAAAGTTCAAACAGAAATCTCTTTGGGGTCCAGGACCTTGAGCAGTACAAGTTTTAAAAATGAAATTAAAGATAAAGAGATGAAACTTGGCACCGTGGTAGCTCTGAAGTAGGGATTTAGCCATGCCAAGTTGGAAGCAGATCCGTTCATCCCTTGATTTTTAGAAATGTTTAAAACTTCAATTTAATTTTTTTAATTAACTAAAATGCTTACAATTCCATCATTTTTAAAGATAAAGGGATGAAACTTGACAGCATGGTAGCTCTTAAGTAGGGATTGAGCCATGCCAAGTTGGAAGCAGATCTGTTTATGCCTTGAGTTTTAGGATTTTTTTTTAATTTCAAACCCAATACTCCTCTTTGGGGTCTAGGGCCTTGAGCAGTACATTAAAAAAAAGAAAGTAAAGAGGAAGAGATGAAACTTGGCACCATGGTACCTCTTAAGTAAGGCTTTAGCCATGCCAAGTTGAAAGCAGATTGGTTCATGCCTTGAATTTTAGGAAAAAAAATTGAAGTCAAACTTTTTAAAAAACTATCCTAAAAATTAAGGCACAAACCGATCTGCTTCCAACTTGGCATGGCTCAATTCTAGGGTGACCATTAGGGTGTGGCGTAGTGGCTAAAGTGTTGGACTGGGAGCTGGGAGATCTGGGTTCTACTCCCCACTTAGCCATGAAAACCCATTGGGTGACTTTGGGCCAGTTGCAGATTCTCAGCCCAACCCACCTCACAGGGTTGCTGTTGTGAGGATAAAATGGAGAGGAGGAGGATTATGTCTGCCACCTTGGGTTTCTTGGCAGAAAAAAAAGGTATGATACAAATGCAATAATATTTTTTTAAAAAAACTGTCATGATTTCCCCAGATTTCTCCTGGTTTTTGTTCTATCCTCGGTGTCAGGGGGGATTTTATGCAATAGTCTATAATGACCTGGAATTACACACTTTCCCTTTTAAGGCCACCACTAGCGTGGCAGGGGGGAATGACATGCTTTCTGGAGGTGTGTCATTCTCTCCCTCTGCTCCAATCAAGGTCTTAAAAGGGAACAACGTGTCATTCCCAGACATTATAGAAAAAGGCCTGATTGGAGCAGTGGGGTGGGGGTGAGAATGACATGCTTTCCCCTCCTCCGCTCCAATTGGGGACTTTAAGGTGGCCCCAGAAAGCCATTTTCCTGCCACCCACTAGGTGTCCTCTTTTTTGGTTTCCCAAATATGGTCACCCTACTCAGTTCTTGCACAGGCTGCATTTCCATCCCTAGATATTTACTCAAAAGTAAGACCCATTGAATTTCCTTGGTTCTTGAAAAGCAACACACTTGCTTTTAGATTTGCCAGTCTTAGAATTCTATGTGTGCTATGAATGCCTGCTCTGTCTGTCCCTATAGTTTCCTGCAAGGTCCAGCCAGGGGAAGCCAGTAAATTAAACCCAGGGGTGGAGAGAGGGATTCCCTCAAGTTCATCTGACAGCAGGTGCTATAGAGCATGGACCTTCCAGGAGTGTTGAGGGTAGATTTCTGGCAGACCCAGCCAGGCAACTTTATGGCTTGTTAGTCCCTCCATGTGGTAGCCCGCAGAGTACCTGCCTCATAAGGCAAATGGCCACATGAGAACTGTTATTATGGCCTGCTACTTTGTTTGTCTTTAGTAGTCTGTGGTCCAGATCTCTTCAGAAGGGGGAATAGCATTTTGTGGTTGGGGTCAGTCTAAATTATCTCTAGGGGTCCCTTACTCAGTGCCTCTGATAGCAAAGAAATTGAGGATTTTCCCCAACTCTGTTACTCTTGAAGTTACTAGGCCTGTTGAAAATAGATTTTATAACATAAGCATGAAAACAGTGAATATCCCTTTTAACTTGTTAAACCAATGAAAACATGCCACACAAGAAGTCTTAAGATATGAATGGTTTATAAAGAAAAGTAAATGCAAAAGAACATCAGATGCAGAAGTGAAATCTGAAACATTACTAGTAGTAGTAGTAGTAGTAGTAGTATCCTGCCTTTTGCCCAATGCTGGGCCTCAGGGCAGCCTTACAAAACTAAAACATATACAACTAAAACCTATAAATAGGAATATACTATATACCATATGAAAAGGAGGACAGGGCTCATGTAACTTTAACAGTTGTAGAGAAAAGGGGATTTCAGCCAGTGTCATTTGTATGCAATTAGTTCCTGGTGAAATTCCCTCTTCATCACAACAGTTAAAGTTGCAGGGGCCCTGCCTTCTTTTGTATATGGTCACTCTAGTATAGTGCCTACAACTTTAACTGTTGTGATGAAGAGGGAATTTCACCAGGGACTAATTGCATACAAATGACACTGGCTGAAATTCCCTTTTCTCTACAACTGTTAAAGTTACATGTGCCCTGTTCTCCTTTTCATATGGTCAGCCTAAATATACAAAAGTTAAAAATATAATTAAATACTTTTCAATATTAAAGCATTTTAAACATTTTAAATACATAACAATTTAAAAGTCAAAGGTATAGACAGAGGTCCAGATTATTTGCCAAAGGCCTGCTGGAACAAAAAAGGGTTTGCCTGCATCCAAAAACACATCAAGGAGGGAGCCTGTGTAGACTGCAGCCGCGAGGGTGACCCACGTCCTCCAGCCCCCAGCCACAACCACCTCCCTCCCAGAGCATCCACCCACACACACAGGAAAGAAGACAAGAGTGGGGCGGTTTGGAAAACTTTATTCAGCAGGGAGCTCAGACATGGGCAATAAGGCACATGGCCACTACGAAGCAAGGGCAGTGCCCAAGGAAAGGACAGGTGCTCCCGGGAAGGGAGAAGGTGACTGGAAGGCACAGTGGTGAAGAGGGGTCAGCTGAGCCAACACCCCCAGGGAGCCAGCCATGGAACGGGTGAAGGGGAAGAGGCAGAGAGGGGCGGCACACCAGGGAGAAATGCCAGTCCACAGATGGAACCCCACAGCTGACGCTCACAGGGGGTGGGGGTAGTGCAGCCAGATCCATGCACTGATGCTCTCAAGCACCCGTAATGCCTCCAAACAGGCACGACGCTCCCCAATGGGATTCTCAGGGCCCGGCAATGGCGCAATGTCCCGCCCATCCACAGCGATGGCGTCGGCGTCCTCGCCCACCTGGGGGAGGTTGGGGTGCTCAGCCAGTAGCACGTCCCCACGGGACTCGCAGATGTTGTGCAGGATGCAGCAGCACACCATCACGTCCGGAATGATGTCGGCCTGCAAGTCCAGCAAGCTAAACAGGGAGTGCCAACGCTCCTTCAGATGCCCAAAGGCACGCTCCACGGGCAGGCGGGCACGGCAATGGTAGTAATTGTATTTACGCTGGAAGTTGGTGCATGGGTAGCGGTACGGGGCCATCAGCCACAGCTGCAGGGCGTACGCCTGGTCGGCCAGGAGGAGTGGACCCACCTCACAGCCGTACATGGAAGTGGGCCTGGAAGTCAGGAAGAGCCCCAATGTCAGCTTGGCAGCCAGGGGGGAGTTCCAGAAGACGGCCGTGTTGTGGCTCTGCCCGAACACGCCCGCATGGACGTCCTTGGCATCCACCACCGCCTGGAGAACCATGCTGTAGAAATACTTGCAGTTGTAGTACTCCTCGCCATGGGAGGGGGGCCAGGATGAGCACGTGGGTTGAGTCCATCGCCCCCACCGCCCGCGGGAGGCCCAGGGCATGGAAGCCACGCATGTTCTCCTTCTCGTCCCTGACCTGGATGACGTCGGCCAGGTACAGCTCATTCAGCACACTGTCTCACGGAAGATCTCGCAGACCATGGACACGCCCACCCCAAAGATGGTCGACAGCGGCAGATAGCCCACGTTGAACGCCAGCTTGTTCAGCGTAAGGGCAAGGCGACGAGAAACAGGAATGCTCGGGCACATGTTGGTACACTCCCGCTGCAGGACTGGGGTCACCTCAGCCACCAGCACCTTGAATGTCATGTGGGACATGTGGAAGCTCCCACGGAAGCGCTCGTCATCCCAGTCCTCCAAGTCCTGCATCTCCTTCCACATGGCATTCATCCGGGGGAGTACCCAACGGCGGACAGTCTCGTGCTTGGCAAGAAGCTCGGCCGACGTCGACGGGGGGGGGGGGGGTGCGCGGTGCAGGGCTTCCTTGGCCATGCCTTCGGCCATCATCTCTGCAGTCATCATGGCCGCCTCATGATGGCGAATCACTGGCAGGATGGCAGCCTGGAGACAAGGCACGGCCTCCGCTGCACCAAGGGGCCATCGGAGGGCCTCCGTTCCGAACACTGGCTCCGCGGGCAAGGCCCAACTCAGGCACCTCAGCCAGGCACGTAATAAGTCCTCCTCTTCACCGTTGCCATGGTTCTGCGTGGCTGCCTGGAGCCCCCTCTGCTCCATAGTCGCCAGTGCCGGGGTGTCCAAAGGGGGGGCGGGCAGGACAGGAGGAGCGGTGGGCATGACTGAGTAGGAGGGCAGAGGGAGGTGGGGCAAGGCTTGCAGCATGGGACTGCCAACTACGGTAGTCTGGGAATGGGAGGGCAGGAGGATTTGTTTTGGCTTAAGCGCACCTGCAAGAGAGGGGAGTGAAAGGAAGTGGCCAGAGTGGGGTGCGCGAAGGGTAATTGGCACAGCAGAATGAGGCTAAGCTACAACTGAGGGGGGATGGGCTAGGGCCTCCATGCCGGCGGAAGGGCCTACGGCCGGCCGTTGATCGAACGGCGGCAATGCCGGACGCTTCGTTCCAGACATCGAATGTGATGTATCACTTCTCCCAGGGCCACCTTCAGAGCGTGGAGATGCCGTGCCTTTTGGGCCCTCCGCCTTCTGTGGATGGCACGGCAGAGGGAGAGCAGTTTCCCTGGGAGGCGAGAAGGGGGGGAGGGGAGGGGGGACAGCCATCAGTGACATGGAGGCCAGAGCAACGCCCATGAACCTTGCCCGACTGCCCTGTAACCAACCTCCATGCTGCAGGGCTCTGTGGCGTCAGACAATGCGGCTTGCGCAAAGCCCATCGGACCTGTAGGGTGATGCCATCTTGACTGAAGTTGGCTGCAATGAGGGGAGATGGGGCCAGGAACTAGAGGCATCCAGGGTGTGCAACAATGTTGCAAAGGGATGCTGATGGACATGGCCTTGAGCGTCCAGAACAAGCTGAGGGAGGCGCCGGCCAGAGGGATGGGGATCTAAAGGGGCCTTATCGTGTCTAGGGCTGGGGGCAAATCAACAACTGTATACCCTATGGCCATGTCGTCCTGGGAGGGTCTTTCCGCCCCCTCCTCGTCCTCCTTCTCTGCCTCCTCCCCTCCTCCTCTCTCTCTTCATCGGAGTCTGGTGGGATGTCGCGGCCCCTCTTCACCCGGCTGCCCTCCGGCCCCCCACCCCCCGCCTGCTGCTGCCGGCGCCGCACATGGGGCCTGATATGCTGCGGTCATTGGCGGGGGCAGGTACTGCTGCTGCTGTGGTGGCGGCATGTATCCGTATGGCGCCATGTAGGGGGCAGGCTGCGGGGGCCCATGGTAGGCACCCCAGAATGACTGGGTGAGCTCCCTGAGCACCTCAGTTTGGCAGTCGATGGCTGCTGTGCACTCCCGCATGCCTCTGTCGATGATGGCATCGGTGGCCGCCATGGCCTCGATCATCCCGTTGACATGGTTCTCTAGACCTTGACGCACATCCCTCCCTGCCTCCTGTATGGCTTGGGCACAATCTTCCATGGCTTGAGTGGCTGTGCGCATGGCCCACACGGTGAGGACACGCTCCTTGGTGCGCCTGGCCTTGCCCATCATGCGTGTGAACAGCCCGTGGATGTCTTCCCCAGTTGTCTCTGCGGCTGTGACCAAGTCCCTCACCACCTGCAGCCGGTCTGCCTTGCGCCTGTTGCGCATCCGGACACACCTCTGCGCGTTGCTCAGGGTACGGGCTTCTACGGCTGCAGCCACACCGTACCTGCCTGCGGGCAGTGGCGGCAGCTCCTCCTCCAGGGGGGCCGCTCCCTCCATCGGCGCATCCTCCGGCTGTAGAGGCCCCTTGATCTCTTCCTCGAGCACGGCCTCCCCGACCTCGAGCTCAGCTTCCAGAGGTGCGTCCTTCTCCATCGCCTCCATCTCCACAAAGGTGTCATCGGTGGCCTGTGTATCGATGTCCCGCAGCTCTTCCTGGGACAGTGACAGTTCTGGCTCCATCACGTTGCCCACCTGTTGTTCCACGAGCTGCTCCATGACCTGCTCCTCCTGTGACACTGCCCCCGTTTCCGTCACGGCATCCAAGATGCTGCAAGCAAACCCCTGCACCGTGGTGCTGCATCTCGACAACCCCAGACGCATACGGGATGCCGCTTCTGCCCGTGGCGCTTGCCCTGCGGTGGCACCCGTATGCCCCTTCGCAGGAGTTGCCCTCAGGTGCGATGGCCCTGGCCCTTTGTCCTCCCGCTGGGTCTCTGGCACCAGCGGATCAGATGTGGGATCCTCTACCTGCATGTCTGCTCAGATGAGCCATAGGAAGGCCATGGGGCTGCTGCTGCTGGAGGAGGAGGCTGGCGTGGGGGAGACGCTCCTTGAGGTGCTGGCTGTCCTGGGCAGCATGGGTGGTGGCCTCGCAAGCACCGATGGGCTTTGGGATGCAGCGGGATGGCTCATCGGCTTCGCCTTGGCCGGCCATGCTTTGGCTGATGCCCTCACGGCCTTCTTGCTGGTGGGTGTTGGGCATGGGACGTCTCTCCGTGCCGGCGGCTGTGGTTCCCGTGCGGTGGAGCCCTCCTCCCATTGCACCCCTTGGTCCAGTCAGGTTCGTTGTTGTGTGCACGGCGGCTTGTTGGTGGTGACCACGGGACGACGTCATGGCCCTCCAACAGCAGGCGTGCCAGTTCGTCGTAGAAGGGTATGGTGCATGGCTGGACGCCGCTTCTTTTATTGTGGATGATGATCTCCTTGAACTTCCTCTTGAGTCCGTGGAACTTGTCCTTGCATTGCTTGCCGCTGCAATTGTGTCCCCGTTCCTGCATCTGCTTGCCGAGCCAGGGGTAGAGCTGATTGTGCCTGGCTGTGGCCATGATCCTCCTGGCTTCTGGGCTGCCCCAGAGCTCTATGAAGTGCCCGATCTCTGCCTGAGACCAGTGCTGCACTCAGCGTCTTTCCAGGGGGTCCTGGCTGCTCCCCTCTCCAGGGGTTTGTGAGCTGGTGTCCCTGGCCAGGTTGCCCCGGGCCCCCTCTCCTTCTGACTCCATGTTGCCGGCGGGTGTGTGTTTCGGTGGTGATGGTCGTCTGTGCCCTGGGCTGGCATTCCCCGTCCCGTGCGCTTGTGTGATGGTGGGTGCTGGTGGATGCTGGTGGGCCATTGTGCTTGCTGTGAATGTGCCCTGTGTGTAGGCTTTGTTGTCGTTGCTGGCCGGGGCCGCTTCGTGTCCTTGGGATTGTTGTGCATACCTCCGGCTGTTTTCCACAACATCCGCAGGTGGCTGGCTGTCACCCACGGGCGCCCTTTGCCTTGGCATTTCGTGCATCTTGGAGATGTGCGTGGCCATTGCTCACTGTCCGGCTGTGTTGGGCGGATGAGGGGGGGCTCGGTGGTCACCTCTTCCCCAGCCCTCGTGCTTCCGGGTGATTCAACGGTGGAGGTGGCGGTGCAGTGGGGGGTTTGCTTCGGGTGGGTTGCTGAGCTCCCTGTTGCAGTGGGGGGCTGCCCCTTGTTCCTGGGCACCTGGGGGTGTTGCTTATTCCATTTCCTCCTCCCCCCTTTGCCGTGGTTCCCTTCTGGTACACTTCCCTTTCCATTTGAGTGGCTGACTGGGCACCTGTTGTGCGTGCTTGCAGGAGCTGGCCCCTTGTTTTGCTCCATGCCGGTTGCCTGGTGGGGGAGGTGGCCGTCCTTGGTTGCTATGGCGGTGAGCCCGGGAATCTGTTGTGGGCGTGCTTGAGCGGCTGCCTGCATTCTGCCGCTCTTGCCGCTTGCCTCTCTGGTCTTTTCTGATAATGTACTCAATGCAGGGGTTTAATGCACACTCCCCTCCAGATGACATATTACTCAATTGACTAATCCCTCAACAACGTGCAAGCCCGTTGTTTCACTCCGTTGTTTAATTCTCTGGAATAACGTACTGTGGGTTGTGTGTGCGTTGTGTGTCTCCCTCCAGATGACACGTTAACCAACTCAACTGACGGTTGTTTAATTAACCCACCGTTGCTTAACGTGTCGTCCGAATTGAGCCAATGTCTTCTCACACTGCCAAGATGCAATTTTCTTAGTGTATCTTGACACCTGGAGATCTGGAGCAAGCTTTTTCCAAATAAGTTCAACTGCAAGGGCACTCTTATAATAGTAATTGGTTCAAAAGTTAGAATTAAAAAATAACAAAACAACAACTATAGAAAAGTGGTAACTTACCCTCTTTCCAAACCCATGGGTTCAACCATAAGATGTTTTAGATGTGCTACATGAAGGAGATGTCCTCACCACATGTGCTGCTCCGCTTCTGAAATTAAACACTCAAAGCTTGTCAGTGTGCTCCTTTTCAAGATAATTAAATGCACATACACAAAATTATCAACAGCAGAGAAGCCAGCTTGTTTCAGCTGGAGAGAACTTATTTCCATTTTAAAATAAAAACAAAAACAAGGAAATCAAAGACATGGATCAAAAACGACAGTGCTGTGCTTATAACCGCTGATGAATTCTCACCCATTTTTCTGTGTTACAATAGATCTTTCCCTTCCCAGTTTGGCTAATTTAAAAGAGCTTTCACACATTTATTGACCATTCTGCTAGTCTTTTTTTTTTGGTGGAGTGGGACAATACTTTGCCCCCACTTAAAGGCTGCAATCCTATACACAACTATCTGGGAAGAAGCTCCATTGAACTCAGTGGAACTCTTCTGAGTAGACAGGTATATAGGATTGTGCTGTAGGAAATGCTATGGGGAGCCATGGTCCTTCAGTATGAGTGTTCTCCTCTATTCCTTATGTACACTCTGTGTATTTCCTACTACACATGGTTGGGGAGATCTGTCCCTTGCTGAGGCCTATCTTTGAATTACAGAGGTCCCTCAGGATGTGTGAATTGGCTAATGAAATTTCCAAATATGTAATGGGCTGACCCTGCTCTCTTGTAACACTTTATTATTATGGCTAGCCAACTGGGGTTTTTGCCACCCTGCTCTCTGACATGCTAGTTTTCTATGTGCATGGATTTCCCCCCTTATAATTGTATGGCTAATTATATGACCCTACCATGCGCAACTGCAGTCCAAAGCGGTTTAGCCAAGTTACAAATTTACTATATCAGTGAAAACCAGGCCTAAGCGGATTATTGTTACAAACAATTCAATGGGGTGGAGGGGTGGGGGTAAGAAAATATGTATTTCAAAGGTAGAAATTGTGTATGCTAAAAACATATACAAGAGAAAATATAGCTCTACTGGGAGAGTGCACAATGGCAGTACAATATCATGGTCAGAGTAGGGATGTATGCATTCGGTGAAATTAATTCCATCTGCATTTTGCAGATTGTCAGGTGCCTTCCATTCCATTATCCACTCATTGGTGGAATCAATCCCCCCCTCCAATTTTCCAAATTTGTGGAAATTTGTATTTGAGCAAATTCACACTTGTAAAAATAAGCAAATGCCCCACTGAAATGCACAATTCCTCCCCAAAATGTGCAAAAACCCATGTGCATTTTCATGCTTTAGCCAATGGAGGAAAGGCACATTTTTTCTGCTGGTGTTTTTTTTCACCATATTTTTCTATAACTAAATTTGCATAAACTTCTGGAAATTTGTTAAAATGGGCCACAAGCTGGTGGAATCCATGTGACTCAGGAAAAGCTGTTCTGCTGTGGAATGCATGGCTCAGCTTCATAGGGATCTGAACTCATCTGATTCCATTGCAGATTCCTCCAACATCCTAGGTCAGAGTCAGAGTCTAGATTTGTATATTATATTATTATTATTATTATTATTATTATTATTATTATCATCATTTATATACCGTCCCCATAGCCAGAGCTGTCTGGGCGGTTTACAAAATTTTAAAAGGTTGAACATTACAAAGTCAATATACAAAATTTAAAACCAATTGTACCAATAAAGGCACCAGCACTGTTTGAACAAAGCTGGTTAAATAATTTTAAAATTGACTGGAAATCTGACTATCAAGGCTCTTCAAGTGCACCAAACAGATGCCAGACCAGTCTAAACCCAATCCAGTATTTGAACAGGGCATTGGGCAGCTAAAGTATATTAAGGCCAGCATAATTTTGAATGATGGAGCAAAAACCAAATTCTTGACAACCAAACAGGTTCCACTTGCTAGCAGAAAGCCAGTGGCCAAGGAACTGGACAGGCTAGAAGGAATGGACATGCTGACTAAAGTTGGTTGGAGTGAGTGAGCAATACCCATTGTTCCTGTTATGAAAAAAATGGATTGGTACAGAATTTGAGGTGACTTCAAGCTGAACATTAACCTAATGCTGAGAACAGAACACTTCTATTTGCCTCAAATTGGAGGTATTTTCTCATCACTACCCAGTGGAAAGGAATTTAACAAATTGGAACTGGCACAACCTTAGCTCAACATACAGGAGTAGAGGAGGAGTCAAGGAAGTTTTTAATTATCAACACTGAAAAGGGATTGTTACTGTATAATCAATTGGTATTTGGAATGGCATCTTCACCTGCAATTTGGCAGAAGGCCATGGGCCACGTATTACAAAGTATATCTTGCTGTGGATGCTATCTAGATGACATATTGTTACAGAAACCAGTGATGAGGATCATCTGAACAAGAGAGTGAAAGAATATGGAATACATACAAATGTGATACATGTGAATTTTTCAAAGAATCAGTTACATATTGTGGACATTCTATAGATGTCAAAGGATTACACAAATCACCTGAAAAAATGGAAGCAGTCTTGAAGGCACCTCAAGATGAGTTCATTCATTCATCGGGTGTGTTAACTATTATCATAGGTTTTGCAAACATTTAGCAACTGTGTTCTATCCATTGATCCAATTGTTTCAATAAGGAAAACCCTGGGAATTGACTAAACAATTTAAATGTGCCTCCATGAGGGCAAAAAAGCTTTTCACTTCATAGCCAGTGTTATCTTTTTACAATCCAGACTTGGAGATCATCCAGGAGCAGAAGTGTGGAATTTGGAGCAGTGATTTCCCATGTGATGCCAGATTGGGGGTGGGGGAGTGCTCTATGGCTTTTGTTTCCAGATCCCTGAGCCTTGCAGAACGTAACTATGTTCAGATAGACCTTTGAGTCTGATTTGAGGAGTTAAGGAATTCGGAAATTATCTCTGCAGTAGTAATTTACTTTAGCTGTACACCACAACCCCTTGCTGTTCATTTTCCATCCCACAAAGGACCTTCCAGAGATGGCTGCTGCTTATATTCAAAGATGGTCTTAGTTTTTAGGGGCTCACAACTATGATGTTTAGTTTAAAGGAACAGCCCAACGCGGTACTGTAGATGGCCTTTCACAACTGCCATTACAAGACGTGGATGGAAACGCAAAATAGCAGTATGGGCTCACTGCAGTTGAGACATTCAGCACATTGCAAACTGGTATCCTGCCAATCACACCTGTGGTACTGAGATGAGAGACGGGCAAAGATCTATCCTAAAGGGCTAGGAAAATGAGCCAGTGGAGAGTTTGCAACCTTTTTTCCACTACAAAAATGAACTCACAATTGCCCAAGGCTGTCTGATGTGGGAACACTGTTTAATAATCCCTGAGAAGCTGCAATCCAGAATTTCGGAAGAACTGTATGCAGGACATCTTGGCATAGTCAACATGAAAGCATTGGCCAGGAGTTGCATTTGGTGGCCAGGTAGAGATGGACATTTTGAACAATTAGTCAAGAACTGCTCTGAATGTCAGCAGGTACAAAATATACCTGAAATATACCACTTCATCCATGAAATTGGCCAACAGCTCCCTGGAACCACATCCACCTGGATTTTGCAGGCCTACTTCTTGGCACATATTTTCTAGTAGTGGTGGATGGATATATTCCAAATGGCCAGAAGTAATCTACTTGTCTTCAACAGCTTCAGTGAGCACTCTGTATACTCTCAAAAGTCTTTTGCTCAAACAGAGATGCTTGAACAAGTGGTAACAGACTATGGCACTCGATTAGTATCCTTGGAATTCCAAATCTTTATGAAACAAAATGGCAACAAGCATGGAATGTATTTCATGCAAAGCATGAAATAGGATTTGAGAGTGGCAGAAGTACAGCCAAGCTCCTTATCTGTTGAACTTGCAAAATTTCTGTTGACATATAGGAAAGCTGTGCATGAATTTCAAATCCTGATTTGGTCTGTTAAAACCTGCAGTTCTTAATGAGCAGACTGATCAAGTAAATCACCAGGAGCACTCTTTACTTTAGAGAACTACAGACCAGTCAACCTGTCCTTCTTTAACATACAGGGGAGATTTTAAAAAAATAGATTCCTGGTAGTATTCAAACTGTGAGAGGACCCTATTCTTATGAAGTCACTGTTGCTCACACCTGATATAACATGGCATTGCCACATTGAGAGGATATGAGAATTATCTTCCTTACAGAACTGTTCAGCACTATCTGTACTAGGTTTGGTAGATCTAACCAGTGAACTGGAGGCTAAGGAAACAGTATACCCATCAGTTCCCGTCACACATGGTCAGAAGCCAGAACTGTCATCTCATGTATCACCATCATCTAAAACATCCTCTGAGTCTACTCCAGAACCTGAAAGTGTTATCCTGTTCGTGTGAGGAAACCACCTGTCAGACTAAGCCTCTAACAGGTCAGTTAACAAGTTAGCATTTCCTCAGTGATAATTGTTAAATGTTATTTTGTTGAACGTCCTGTTGGTAGTTTTTAATTAAGGAGGAGGACTGTTGTGCATGTTCCATGTCAAGACTGTAAAGGGTTCTGTTCTTTCTGTCAGCGCAGAACAAAGCAACCAGGTAAGGTTGTCTGTCTAATAAAGAAGTTACTACAGTGCTGTGTCCACAAGTTATCAATGTCCTTTGGAAGCAGAATAAATTGTGTAAAGTAAGCAAATAGATGCAGAATTGACTAATATGAATTTTGACGTTAATAGATGGGCTTCTTCAGTCTAAACAGTGTGTGATATGTATGTCCACGTATACAGCTCAGATTAGAGAGAGCCATCTGCACCTAAATAGAAGCCTCAGGGAATTAATTTGAAGGGAATTAATTAGGAGATACAGAGCTTTTCTACACAAGGCTGTTAATTGCTGTTCCTGTTTTTGGTTTTGTTGCAGAATTGAGATCTGAGCTCTACGCAAAGAGCTTCTTTTCCTGCTTTTCTGCTTTATAACCTCTAGGTGGAGCTGCACTATAATGAACTAATGCAAATACAATCAGTGCTTTCAGAAATAATATCCCATTTTCCCCATTCTAAAAAAAACTCAGGAAAGCGCTTAGAAAAAACAGAAGCAAAATTGGAAGATGATGACTTTGTCTAAAGAAACTCATAAATAACCATGTGTAAGGAATCACAAGTACAATAGAAAAACTCACAATTTGTAGGCTGAGGTCTGGGCCCATATCACCAGTGTGGGCTGCAGAGCATGCCCCAGATCAATATAATTTTGTCATATTAATTAAATAGCAATGACATAACTTAACACAGCTTGACCTAACAGAAAGCTCCAGACTTCAGCAAACTGGGCCACAATGACTCATTAAATTGGCTGTTAACAGATGGACAGCTCTGAGTGTTTTTAAGAGAATAAACTTTTCCATTAACACTGTGTCATGATGAGCAAACAAAAATCTCCAGTTAATTATGAGCTGCACAAATGCCTCTTCGTAACATGGGCATCCTGGATAAGTAACAGACACTATTCTCCTCAAGATAAGGCACATTTATCTGTTTAAGCAGAAAGAGATGCCTAGGAAGGAATACCTCTTTCTGGCATATGCTGCATAGAACAAAGCTGTAATGCCAACTGAGTAATTGCACTTTGGTACATATAAATATGAATCGGATGGAACCACATTGTACATCTCAGTTCATTGAGAATATAATTCCTCTATTAAATCCTGATTTTCCTGGACTATGCACCAATCCCTTTGATTGTCTCTCCTTGTGAGTCTCTGTTTCCATGAAGGTTGAACTCTAGAAGGCTTGGGTCACCAAAGGAAAGGCCAGCCACAAACATTTCTATTAATTCCCACATGGAGCAACAGTTCAGTTATGAGATAAAAGAAAAACTATAGCTATATCACATACATGTTCACTCTGAAAAAATAGTTCAGTGAACTGAGTTCATTGGGATTTAGACCAAACATGCATGCACGCATAAGATTGCAACCCTGCTATACTCTTAAATGCAACCAGTTTCTGGATCACACCACTGCTAAAGTCAAATTTTGTGTTGCCTCCATAAAATGTAGTTGTTGCTGCCACTGAAGCAAATGAAGATTAAATATATAGATGTTTCATTATTTTAAGTTCACAACCATAGGAAACAGAGTTAGGGCCCTTTCAGTAGTGGCATTTACCCACCCAAGAGATATATGGATTGCTCAGTAGCTACTTTTAGAAGGGCTTTAAGAACACATTTGTTCTCTCCGGATGATGATGATGATGATGATGATGATGATGATGATTTAGTTTTAACAATATACATCAAATAAAATAAAAGTGAGCAACAAATCTATCATATCGAATAATACTAATAAACAGGGGAAGAGAAGAGAAAAGAAGATAAGGAAAAGAAAACAAAGGGGGAGAAAGAAAAAAGATTCCACAGTAATTCAAACAAACATATGGAGATGTATTACAGAACATAATCCTGAAAGACGAATAAAAATCTTAGGGGGGATATTACAAATGCAAATATAAACATATTTAAAAGAGGTTTATACCTTACGTAAGCCAAATATTATTGAAGGTTTTTGGGACTAAATGTGTATGACTATTTTTATTCATATACTCAGTAAAAAAAAATCCCCTACTCAGCAGCAAAAGTATCTCTTTTCTTTTGTCCTTTTGCTATACTTCTGAGTTATTTTTTTCTATTAGCGTTACCTCCCATACCTCGTTATACCACAGTTGTTGAAATTCCTTGCAGATCATTCCAGTATCTGGCAATAAGCACTCGTGCCGCTATTTAAAGGTACCCCACCAGTTTCCTATGTACTAGGTCTTTATATTGTCCATGGGATAAGTTTAAAAGTACCAATTCTGGAGATTTTGTTATACTAATTCCCATTATGTTTGAAATTTCCAAAAATATTTGGTCCCCAAAATCGGAGACCTTCTTACGATCCCACCCATAGGTGTGCATAGCACATTTCATTAGGGTGTGTACCCGAGATTTTTTTTTTTTTTAAGATGAACATTTATTGAATACTCAGTCATAAAGGACATTATTTTTATTCATTCATTTATTAAACGCTGTAGACACTGATGCCCTACTCTGCGTTCAGCTTGCCTGACAATGGGAAGGCCATTGCAGGGGAGGGGAGGGGAATGAGGAGACACTCCTCATGCCCCAGCTTTGGTGGGGCTTTGTGGTGACACTGGCTGGAGGAGGGGCTTACGAGGCAATATTAGCCTTCAGGACTCCTCCTCCTGGTCTCTTTGAAGTGTGGCTCCTGGCAGAGCCCTCCTTTTCACGGCATCGGTGTGGCCGCGCAGTGGTGGCGGCTGGCAGCGCACCCCGCATTGACGCTCCTTCCTCACATCTACAGCGGAAGGAGTGCCACGGTGGATTTTCCTGCCTCCACCGCAACTGCCGTGCCCATGCCCACACCGGCTCAGCAGCAGCTGGAGGGATGGCTGGGAGCATCAGCTTCCCTCTCCCACGGTAAGTTAATTTGTTAAAACAAATTTTAAATGTGGGGAGGACTGCAGAGGTGGTGTAGTGAGCTTATGGTTCACTGGTCCACGTAGGGTGACCAGATCGCCCTGGATTTCCCGGTCCTAACCGGGAAAACTGGGGCAATACGGGCCGACAGGGGGGCAGCGGGGGTAAACCGGGGAAAGGATCAGCTCTCCTCCCGCCCTAAAATGCCCACGCTGCTCCCCGGCCTCGGCAAGAAAGAAGTACTCAGCATTAGGGAGCGTCAACAAATTCCTTGTCTGGTGGCTAACTGCTTTAGCCACCAGACAAGGAATTTGTTGACGCTCCCTAACGCTGAGCACTTCTTTCCTGCCGAGGCCGGGGAGCAGCACGGGCATTTTAAAGCAGGCTCTTCTCCTTTGCCTGCTGTAGCTGTTCCTCAGGTACCTCCAGGGAGCCCAGGAGCAGGGCAAGAAGGGTGAGGGGGCTGCAGGGGGTCACGCAGCAGTGGAGGAGATCGGCGGTGGCAGAGGAGGACCTGGTAGGTCCGGGCTGGGTTTTTTTGGGGGGGTGGCTTGGGGGGGGTTGTTTCCGGTGGGGGCGTGGCGGGGGTGTCTGCTTGTTGGCCGCATGGCAGGCAGCCTTTTTAATTTTTTTATTTTATGTTCGGGGGGGCTGCTTTGGTGGGGTGGCCATTTTGGACTGGGATTTTGCTTTCCAAAATCTGGTCACCCTAGGTCCACCCCCTTCCCTGCCCGGCCCGCTCTGCTTTAAATAAGTTGGGGAGCTTTGGGGCTTTTCCCCGCAGTAGCTTCGGAGTGGCGGCAGGTGGATTACATGATGCAGCCACCACTCCGAAGCTACTGCGGGGAATAGCGCCCATCTAGAGGTACCCAGAGAGGCTCCCAGCAGAGCAATTCCTTTTTGCTCCTGCTGCCAGGAGCAATGGTGTACTATGGGGGGCAGCTGGAGGACCATTCCCACTGCGTCTGGGATTCATTCCTAATGGAGTTCTTAGCATGTTCCTTATTCCTCATTCTCTATGTAGCAAGTATGCTTCCCTTGTAGCAACGTCCTAGCATTGCTGTGTAGCAGTTATGCTTCCTGTGCAGCAAATATGCCCATCTTTTGCATATCAAGTCAATTCTTCATCATTGTATACAAACTGGCCATTCTAATGATGCATACACTAACTAGGTTATTGCACTACAATTAACCAGGTTAGCATGAATTTTTCATAACCTTTTAAAATGTAACTGATAACAGTAAAAAGTCTTCCTTCCCAATTGGCAATAGAGTTTGTATGTCATGGTTTTTAAACTGGTGTGTCTCAGATGTTTTGAGCTTAGGGCCCTGTTCTCAACTTAGTTTTTCTTTCTGCCCTCAAACCAATACCAATCATTTGTTCCACAGGTGAACATGCAAACATCCTTGTATACTATCGTGTCGCTACAACCTTCTGCTGCATGCAAGGATTACTTCAGGGCACCAATCCAACATTGGCATGGAGCATCTCTGACCCCACCTTCCAGATGTTTTGGCTTACAACTCCCATCAACCCTAGCCAGTATCACCAGTGGTGAGGGAAGGTGAGAGAGGTAGGCCAAAATATCTGGAGAGTCACAGGTTGATCCTCCAGATATTTGGATGATAGGAGTATTAGGGGCAGCAGTCCCACAATAAATCCAACATAGATCGCTGAGGATCCTGTGCTAAGTCATAATTAACTTATGTGTATATGTCTTTGCTGGTGGTGGAAACATGTTTCCACCTTCCTCAGGATCCTTTCTTTATCTCCAGTTTTTCAAGTGAGTGCACACATGTGCGTACACGCTCACACACACGCACACATACACACTTCAAAGTTTGATCAGCAATGTATTCAAGCATCTATTTACTTTTTAAAACTTAGGTCAGAGATAAGAAGGAGATGAACGAGGACAATGTGGAAGAAGCCAATCTTGGAATGAAACCTTCACAAATAATTTCAGAATGAATGAATTCATATGATTTTCACAGATTGAAATATTTTGAAAAATCATTTAATGTCAAGGTTCACATGCAGCTGGGTGGAGGGGAGAACTCAAAAACAGAGTGTGAACATTTACCAATACAATTCAGCAGATCTGATCATTGAAGCATGCTAAATTCATGTTGACCTATTATTATTATTATTATTACCATCATCTCATTTCTATACCATCCAATAGCCGAGGCTCTCTGGGTGGTTCAGAACAACTCACAAAAATACAAACAGGCTATGATCCAAACAGGAACATATGAAGTACTTGCATCATGTCAGAAAGTGATCATAGGATAATTGGGGAAAAGAGCCCTTCATATTACAAAAACGTAGTCATTCATAGCCACCTTTATTCACATATTGATGGAGGGTTATGTTTGTGTGGGAAGGAACCATATAATTGGCCACACCCCATATATTATGTACATTCATTTCCTGAGTGACATGGCATCGCAGCATTTCTGATATGTATCAGCCCTCAAAATCAAGAATGGGTAACTCTCTAGAGATAGCTAAGGTAACTGATGGAGGGATCCTTTTTAAGGTAGGAAGCAAAGCTAGCTAAGTGACTTGGTTTTCTTTCAGTCCTGTGAATCTGCATCATTTTATCCAAATGAGTGATGCTAATGTGGCAACTGCCTGCATTTAATTTATTGCCTCTATTTCCTTATCAGAGAACAGTCTTTGCACTGGATAACAGGGAAGAAATATGTCGCTACCCCATATTATGATGGAATTAATCTAATCTACTCAGCTGCAAATGAAGTCTACCAATCCAACAACTGTAAAACTACCGTAAAAAGGGTGCTGGGCACATTGGCATCTATATAATGCCAAATGAGCAGATATTTGAAAGAGTTTCTCTTCTTGAGAAAAGTAATATTATCTAGGGTGACCATATGAAAAGGAGGACAGGGCTCCTTTATCTTTAACAGTTGTATAGAAAAGGGAATTTCAGCAGGTGTCATTTGTATGCATGCAGCACCTGGTGAAATTCCCTCTTCATCACAACAGTTAAAGCTGCAGGATCCCTGCCCTCTTTTGTACCTGGTCACTCTAGTATAGCTCCTGCAGCTTTAACTGTTGTGATGAAGAGGGAATTTCACCAATGGTACTTTCAAATCTGTTTAGTGTAGATCCTGGCTGGATCAGATCCCAGGTTTAAGGCACACTGTTTTTAATAAACTTCCCAATTTCACCTTACCATTAGGTAATGTTGCTTTAGCTTTAAAAACCTTTAACCATTGTCACAAAAATAAATCTATACCTGAAAGAAACTCAGTAGTCTGATCCTTATGGTATAGACATGGGAATAGTACCTCCACTAGAGGCAACCTTTCTAAGTGAATAAATAAAAGATGTTTATTAAGGGGAAACATTTACAAAAGGAATGGAATATCACTCTTTAAATTTATTTATTTATTTATTTATTTATTCATTCATTTACTTGTTTATTGTATGTTTTTATTCACCCAATAACGAGTGTTCTCTGGGCATATTATAAAGAGTTAAAAGAACAAAATGCAACATAAAATGAAAAACAGCACTGAGATGGATAGATATTAAAATATTTTATATAAAATATTTTTAAAGCTATAAAAAATCCTAAAAACTACATCTGTAAAACACCTGGCAGAGAAGAAAGCTCTTCACCTGGCATAATAATATCACAATGCAGGTGCCAGACAAGCCTCTTTTGGCATCAACGTTCTGCAAACAGGATACCACAACTTCAGTCAAATTCACTGCCCAGAGACTGGCGGTAAAAGTGTCATAACAGACATGCCACAGTAAGAGCCAAAACAGACATTTCTTTAAATATGTGCCTAGCAGCTATGCCTTTGTTTATTTTTATTCTATAGTAGCTGCAAGGCCCCCCTGATCTGGATCTGGATCCTAGAATGGGGGTAGGGGGCCTTTTAATAACTGGAGTGGGCCCTTGGAGCCTACTCTTGAGTAAAAATGGAAAGAAGACATAGCAGCAAGACACACACAAGGAGAGTAATTCTATTGTTCCCATACAGAGTCTGGGGGCTATAGGGCATGTTGAATTCCTGGACAGCGCTCCAACCTCAGATCCAGTCATCTGAGCTCCCAGCCCCCTCCCCCTCTCCCTCTCCCTCACAGCCAGTGCAGAGAGAACTGCACTGGCTGCCTCCAGGCTCACTGAGGCAAGCTAGCAGAGGACAGAAAGGAAGTGTTCCCATGGGCAGGGAGAGGAGGAGACTAAGGAGGCCAGCTTATGCCATCTCCAGAGGCCTCCCCAGCCTCCTTCCTGTTAGATGTGATCAACATTGAGTGTGCATGGAACAGCCTGTCAAAAGGGAGGAGTGCAGCAGAGAATCAGATAGTAAATCAGTTAGAGACATGTTTGTACTATGTTCTTTAGCTTGACTGGTTAGTATCTCTTTAACCTGAAGATTCTTAGTGTGTCCCATAATGCAATTTTCAGGCTGGCTTTCTGGTTCTAACTGCTCTCTCTGTGACAATTATGTTTTCTAATGACAGTTAGTAAGAAGGCTCCAAGAAGGCTTGATAACATTAGTTTATCTCTCCTCTCCTAGTCTATATATAAATGTTTCATTTTTGTTCTCTATTATTAAAGAATTGCCTCTAGCGTTGTTCTTTAAGAACACACAGTTTAAGACTTCTGCCAACAGGTTATGGGCCCAGTCAATTAAAGAGCAAAAATTAAAGGTAAAACAGAACAATATGAAGGATGGCATACAGCTGTGATTACAAGGGTGTAATTGAAAAATTGAATGGAGCTAATTACCAGATGTGGTCTTTTAAGATGAGAATGATTTTAGTCAAAGAAAAGGTTTGGAGAGTAATTGAAACACCATGCCCCTCTGAAGGTGTTGATAAACTGAGTGGGATCTTTATAATAAAACTGCCATGGCGACCTTTTCCCTCTCTGTGGAAAACAGTCAGCTTGTTCAGCTATGTGAAGTAGTTTGAAGGATTTACATGCTAAAGATGGTCTGAAAAGCAAAGTTTATCTTCAGAAGGAATTATATAAAACAAGACTCCCAGAAGGAGCAGAAATACAGACTCATATGAATGGGATTTTAAACACTGTTGAGGAATAGTGAGGAGCAGGAACAGACTTAACAGATGAAGATATCATTTCTATAATTCTGGAAGACTCAAACAGACACAGTCAGTGAATGTCATGCTGTATATATTGATGAAAGCAAGAAATAAAATACAGAAGAATTACTAAATGCTTAAGTGAGCTCATCAATAAAGGAAAATTAAAATCCACAACAATTAGTAGTGGATCTGAGACTAACAGAAAAAGTGCCTGAAGTGCTTAAGCAAGAAGATGGAAATACTGGCCCAGTTCGGATGACATATTAAGCAATGGGGGGGGGGGGAAATAGCGTACTGACCAGGAGTTAAGAAGGCGGAGCTCTCCACACAACATGCTGCAGCTGGCGCTGCTCGGCACCAGCAAACGCACCGGCTGCAAATAACATACGCGGCCATGATGGACAGTCCGCCCGCCATTTTGCCCGCCCAGCAACCTTCGCGAGTCCTCCCAGAGGTATCCCAGCACACACTGCGGTTCGAAATCGATGGGCGCCACCATTGCAGCTGCAGGAGGACATGCCTCTCAAACCCCATTAGACGCTCACAGGCAATGGGTGGTACACACTAGCCCCAGCCGGAGAAGCATACAGGAGGAGCGGCTACGCCGACACAGCGCCCACCCCCCCGCCACCACCACAGCACCCCAACCGCATGCCAGGCAGCCCGTCCCAGGGTTCACACCACACCCACCCTACACGAGAGGAAGGACAGCTACGAGGGCAACCCACGTCCCCGAGGCCCCATCCATAACAACTCCCCTGCAGGCAACCACCTGCACACACAGGAATGAAAACATGAGAGAGGGAAAGTGGAAAAACTTTATTCAGCGGGGACTATAAAATTGGTTACATGGGCACAAGGCCAATGCGAAGCTAGGGCAGAGTCAACGGGAAGGCCAGGCACCCCCGGGATGAGAGAAGGTGACCGGGAAGGCACAGCGGTGAGGGCACAGCAGGGCGGGCATCTCCAAGCAGCAAGCGCCAGAAAGGGACAAAGGGAAGGCAGAGAGGGGTGCCACACCAGGAAGCGATTGTACTCCACAGAACGGGACCCACAGCCCCAGGTCACATGGGGTGGGGTTAGTGCTGCCAGATCCAGTCACCGATGCTCTCGCGCACCCGGGAAGCCTCCAAATGGGCTCGCCGTTCTCCAATGGGATTCACAGGACCGGGCAATGGCACAATGTCATGCCCATCAACAGCGATGGCATCCATGTCCTCGCCCGCCTGGGGCAGGTCAGGGTGCTCGGCCAGTAACACTTCCCCATGGGACTAGCAGATGTTGTACAGGATGCAGCAGCACACCATGACATCGGGGATGATGTCAGCTTGCAAATCCAGCAAGCTAAAGAGGGAGCGCCAACGCTCCTTCAGACGCCCAAAGGCACGCTCCACGGGCAGGTGGGCACGGCAGTGGTAGTAGTTATATTTATGCTGCACAGCAGTGCAGGGGTAGTGGTACGGGGCCATCAGCCACGGCTGCAGAGCGAAGGCCTGGTTGGCCAGGAGCAACAGACCCACCGCATGCCCGCACACGGAAGCGACCCAACTTCAGGCAGCGACCCGACAACAGCTTGGCAGCCAAGGGGAGTTCCAGAAGATGGCCATGTCGTGGCTCCGCCCGGACACACCCGCATACACATCCAGGAATTGACCCTTGGCATCCACCACCGCCTGGAGAACCATGCTGTAGAAATGCTTGTGGTTGAAGTACTCCTCGCCACGGAAGGGGGGCCCAGGATGCGCATGTGGGTCGAGTCCAGTGCCCCCACTGCCCATGGGAAGCCCAGGGCACGGAAGCCACGCATGTTCTCCTTCTCATCCCCCATCCAGATGACGTCGGCTAGGTACAGCTCGTTCAGCATGCTCACCGTCTCCCAGAAGATCTCTCAGGCGGTGGACACAGCCACCCCAAAGATTGTCGACAGCAGCAGGTACCCCACGTTGAACGGCAGTTTGTACAGCGTCAGGCCCAGATGGCAAGAAACCAGGATGCACGTGCGTATGACGGTACACTCCCTCTGCAGGACAGGGGTCACCTCGGCCACCAGCACCTCGAACATCGCTCAGGACATGCGGAAGCTGCCATGGAAATGCTCGTCATCCCAGTTCTCCAGTTTCTGCATCTCCATCCACATGGCATCCATCCGGGGGATCACCCAGCGGCGGACCGTCTCGTGCTCATCAAGGAGCTCGGCCGACGAGCTCGGTCGTGCCACTGGTCAACACCTCCGCGGTTACCGTGCCCGCATCACGGTGGCGAAACAGCGGCATAATGGTGGCCCGCAAACAGGGCAAGGCCTCTGCAGCTCCAAGAGGCCATCTGCCATTGGCCATCCTGAACACCGGCTCTGAGGGCAAGGCACCACCCAGGTGTCGCAGGTGGGCACATAGCACGTCCTCCTCGTCACCGTGTGGCCGCCTGGATCGCAGCCTGCAAGCAGGCTGTAGCGAGCGAGCTCCAGGACATAGTCACCAGTGCTGGAGTGGCTAGAGGAGAGGCAGGCATGACGGGCATGATGGAGCGGCGGGGCAGAGGGAGGGGGGCAACACACCCAGCATGGGACTGCCCACTACGGGAGTGTGGGAATGGGAGGCCAGGCGAGATGTGTTATGGCTTAAGTGCACCTGCAAGTGAGGGGAGTGAAAGGAAGTGGCTGCAGGGGGGAGAGCGATTGGGCCTCGCCACTGCAGGAGGAGGTGAAGGCACTACAGAGGGGGGAAGGGCAACAGGCTCTAATGGTGGTGAAAGGGGCACCCAACGCCGTATGGGCCCTCCGCCGTCGGTGAATGGCACGGCGGAGGGAGTGCAGCCTCCCTGGGGGGGGAACAGAAGGGGAGGAGAGGGGGGAGGACAGCCATCAGTGACACGGAGGCTGGAGCCGTTCCCCTGCACCTGGCCCATATAAACTGTACACCAACCTCCACGGCGCAGGGCCCTGTGGCGTCGGGTGGTGCGGCTCGCATGGAGCCCTGCGGACCTGTAGGGTGCTGCCATCTCGACGGGAGCAGGATGCAATGAGGGGAAATGGGGCCGGGACAGAATGGCATACAGGGTTTGCAACAATGTTACAGGGGAACGCTGCATCTACATGGCCTTGAGCGGGCAAAACGGTCCAAGGGAGGCGGTTGCCAGAGTGACGGGAAGCGAGAGAGGGGTTATCGCGCTATGGGGTGGGGGTGACATGTCTACTGTCTACTGCCAGGGGCCCTCGGCGGATGGGCCAAGGGGCCCGTTGCATGCCCGGGACTCATTACATGTCATGGTGGGAGAGGCCCTCTGCCTCCTCCACCTTCGCCTCCACCCCCTCCTCCTCTCCTTCATCGTCAGATTCTGGTGGGGAGTCCCGGATCTGCTTCGCCCAGCTGCCTAAGCGTCGCTGCTCCTGCCCCCCGGCCTCCCCCCACTGCCATCCCTGAGGCACCTGCTGCTGCCGGCGTTGCTCGTGGGGCCCGGTAAGGTGCGGCCACTGGCGCTAGCAGGTACTGCGGAGGCGGCATGTATCCATATAGTGGCATGTAGGGGGCTGGTTGTGGGGGGCCGTGGTATGCTCCCCGGAATGGCTGGGCGAGCTTCCTGAGCACCTCGGTTTGACAGTCGATGGCTGCTGTGCGTTCACACATGCCTCGGTCGATGATGGCATCAGTGGCTGCCATGGCCTCGGTCATCCCGTTGACATGACCCTGCAGACCGCGGCGTACGTCCCGTCCTGCCTCCCATATGGCTTGGGCGCAATCTTCCATGGCTTGGGTGGCTGTGCGCGTGGCCCAGATGGTGAGGACGCGTTCCTTGGTGAGCCTGGCCTCCTCCTCACCTGCCATGCGTGTGAATAGCTCGTGGATGCATCCCCCTGTCGTCTCCGTGGCCATGACCAGGTCCCTCGCCACCTGCAGCTGGTCTGCTTTGTGCCTGTTGTACATACGGGCACACCTCTGTGCATTGGTCAGGGGCTGCGACATCCTCGCCGGTGGGCGGGGGCAGCAGCTCCTTCTCTAGGGAGACTGCGCCCTCTATCTCCGTGACCTCTGCCTGCAGGGGGGCCTCGATCTCCTCCTCGAGCATGGCCTCCCCGACCAGGAGCTCGGCTTCCAGAGGCACGTCCTCTTCAATCGCCTCTAGTTCCATGAAAGTGTCGTCGGTGGCCTGCGTATCGATGTCCAGCAGCTCTTCCTGGGATGGTGACAGTTCTGGCTCCAGAACATTGCCCACCTGTAGCTCCACGAGCTGCTCCATTTCACCCTGCATCTCCTGTGACAACGGCCCAGTCTCAGTCACAGCATCCATGATGTTGCAGGCGAACCCCTCCACTGTGGTGCTGGGCCTCGCCGACCCCGGCCACTTACGTGGTGCAGCCTGTGCCTGACCTGCTCCCCTTGCAGCGCTGGCCAGACGTGTGTTCGAGGCCGGCGCCCTTGGACGTGACGGCCCTGGTCCATCGTCCTCCTGCTGCGTCTCTGGCACTAGCGGGATGGGTGTGGGGTCCTCTACCTGCAACTCCGCACAGATCAGCCATAGGAAGGCCGTGGGGCTGTTGGTGCTGGAAGAGTCTGTCGTGGGGGAGGCGCTCCTTGAGGAGCGGGCTGTCCTGAGTGGCACGGATGGCAGTCGCGGCAGTAGTGATGGGCTTTGGGATCCTACTGGGCCAGTCCTCGGCTTCGCTGCGCCCGGCCATGGTTCCAGTGCTGCCCTTGGTGCTTGCTTGCCGGTGAGTGGCGGTCTTGGGGCATCCCTCCGTGGCTGCGGCTGTGGTTCCCGGGTAGCGCTGTCCTCCTTGCGGTGGAGCCCTTGCGCTTGCCGGGCTCGTTGTTGCGTGTGCTGTGACTTGACGGTGGCAACCCTCGACCCTGCTGCCTGCGGTGTGTCCCAGCACAATGTTGTGGTGCTCCACCAGCAGGCGTGCCAGTTCGTCGTAGAAAGGCATGGTGCGTGGCTGGATTCTGCTTCTTTTATTGTGCGTGACGATCTCCTTGAACTTCCTCTTGAGTCTGTGGAGCTTGTCCTGGCATTGCTTGGCACTGTGGTTGTGTCCCTGTTCCCCCATCTCTGTGGATAGCCATGGGTAGAGCTGGTTGTGCCTGGCTTTGGCCATGATCCTCCTGGCTTCCGGGCTGCCCACAGTTCGATGAAGTTCCCAATCTCTGCCTCGGACCAGTGCTGGGCTCTGTGTCTTTCCAGGGGGTCCTGGCTGCTTCCCTCCCCTGGGGTTTGGGAGCTGGTGTCTTCAGGCTGGCAGGCCTGCCTCTCCTCTCCGTCTGGGTCCATGGTGCCGGCGGGGGTGTGTCACGGTGGTGCCGGGTGTCCCTGGCTTGGTGTTCCCCATCCCGTGTGCTTGTTGGATAGTGGGTGCTGGTGGGCCGATGTGCTTGCTGGGAATGTGCACTGTGTGGAGGCGTTGTTGTCATTGCTGGCCGGGGGGCACTTCATGTCCTTGGGATTGTTGTCCATACTTTCACCTGTTTCACACAACATTCGCAGGTGGCTGATTGGCAACTGCAGGTGCCCTTTGCCTTGGTGTTCTGTGCGTCTTGGGGATGTGCATGGCCGATGCTCCTTGTCCGGCTGTGTAGGGTGGTTGAGGGGAGGGTGCTCAGCGATCGCCACTTCCCAGGCCCGCCTGCTTCCGGGTGAGGTGAAGGGTGAGATGGCTGGGCCATGGGGGTGGGGGGCGCCTGGGTTGATGTGCTCCCGGGTGGGTGGGGGGCAGTGCCCCTTGTTCATGGGCGCATGGAGGCACCTGAGAGTGTTGTGTGTCCCATTGCCTCCCCCTTCCTTTGCCCTGGTTCCCTTCTGGCGTCCTCCCTTTCCCGTTTGGGTGGCTGACAGAACGCACGGGGGGGCATGCTTGCAGGATCTGGCCCCTCGTTGTGCTCCATGCCGGCTGCCAGGAATGGGTGGGCGAGTGTCATTGGTTGCTATGGCAGTGCAGCCGGCGAGCTGTTGGGGGTGTGGCTGAGCGGCCGCCCGCGTTTGGCTGCTCTTGCCGCTTGCCTCTCTGGTCTTCAGTTGTAATGTACTCAACACAGGGG
Organism: Anniella stebbinsi; assembly: GCA_029215795.1. NCBI lineage: Eukaryota > Metazoa > Chordata > Lepidosauria > Squamata > Anniellidae > Anniella > Anniella stebbinsi. The sequence goes on from JARDYH010000003.1 coordinate 99,589,612, forward strand.
ATTAATGCACGCACCCTCCAAACAACATTTTAGACAATTGACAAAGCTCTAAACAACGTGCAAGCACATTGTTTTTCTCCGTTTTTAATTCTCCCGCTTAGCGTACTGTGTGTTGTGTGTGTGTTGTGTGTTACTCCCCAGACTACACGATAAGCAACGCAACTGACGGTTGTTTCCCTAACCCTCCATTGCTTAACGTGTCATCCAAATTGAGCCACTGAGTCAAGTGTCAGACATTCAACCAAATCAAACAAGGAAAATCTACCAAAGCGACTCTTGCTAAGGGTGAAGCTATACCAGAGCCCCTGACATGGGAAGAGGTAGCAAAGATTCCAGCAGCAGAAAGGAAACAATGGAGCAAAGCCGCAGAGGAAGAGATTGAATCTCTAGCTCAGAACCAAACCTGGACAATCACAGAATTACCTCCCAGAAGGAAGGAAGTAGAGTGCAAATGGGTTTTTTAAATAAAAAAAATGCAAAAGGGGAGATACAAAGATACAAAGCCAGGCTGGTGGCTAAGGGATACTCCCAGAAATGTAGCAAAAATTACAATGAAATATTTGCTCCTGTCATAAAGCACACCACCATAAGAATTCTACTAACTTATAGCAGCATCCAATAAAATGCATGCTGAACATCTGGATATAAAGGCTGCTTTCTTACATGGAGTGATTGAAGAAGACATATACATGGAACAACCACCTGGATTTGTAGAACAAGAAAAGGAACACCCTGTGTGCAAACTGGAAAAGAAGGCATTTATGGCCTAAAACAAGCTGCAAGAGCATGGAATGAAAAACTGGATCACATGCTCACCAAGGAAGGATCCACACAAAGCTAGAGCAGAGAAAACAGGTGGACATTCATTTTAGTCTACGTGGATGATCTGGTCTTATGTGATCAAGATAAGAAGGACTGTGATGAAATAGTGCAACACCTGAACCAAGCAGTAGAAGCGAAGCAGCTAGGAGATATCACATATTACCTTGGAATACAAATGGAAAAGGAAGAAGATGGAGCTTACCTACTTAACCAAAACGAAAAATAATATAGATCTGCTTGATAGCATTGGCTTGAAGGATGCAAAAGGAGTGAGAACTACTATGGAGATAAATTATCTTAAACAAGATGGAAACAGCCCAGTCTTGCCAGACGACAGGAAGTGTAGAGAAGCAATTGGAAAGCTTTTGTATATAAGCACTGTGACACAGCCAGACATAGCTGCAGCTGTGAGAATCTTGTGCAGAGAAACCAACTTACCAACCAAAAGCAACTGGAATGCAGTGAAGAGGTTGGGGAGGTACCTAAAATGGAACTGCACACCTGAAACTAAAACTGCCAGCAACTGACAATCCCAAGCTGATAGGGTATGTAGATGTTGACTGGGCTGGAGATAGCACAGACAGAAAATCTATATGTGGTTATTTATTCTTTTATGGACGTGGATCTGTTAGTTGGTGCAGCCGAAAACAAGTAACAGTTGCCCTCTTATCTACTGAAGTGAAATATGTGTCAGCAGCAAAAACAAATCAGGAGCACATGTGGATACGTCAGCTTTTACTGGATTTTGGAATAGCTGAATCAGAACCCATACGACTCTTTGAGGGTTAGGGTTAATGGAGTTAATGGATGATGAGATGAGAAACAACACAGGAGCTTTAGCTTTATATATGGCAGTGGTGGCAAGACTCTTATATGCACAAAAGTGGGGAAAAAACAACGATACCTACAATGGATGAATAGATTTTGAAACTATTGGAGATGGCGAAACATTTGTCAATAATCAGAGAAAAGTCAACAGCCAGATTTAGAACTGAATGGAAACCCCTTATAGATTATGTGAAAGGGCAAGAGAAAAATGATTTCTTCATCTGTGGATTCGATGAATAAGAAAGAGTTAAAGAGAGAGAGAGAGAGAGAGAGAGAGAGAGAGAGAGAGAGGAAAATGTGGAATGCGTATAGCATAGGTATACAGTTTAGCGATGAGAAAATTTGATTATATGCCTTTGCGGGGGAGAAGAGCGGAACCCACTGTAAATCTGTTGTTCATCCTCTTTTAGTGTGTTGGTTCTGGTATTTTATGTATTGTATGTGTTTTAATTGTTTTTTATTTGTGAAAACAGAATAACAATTTTGAACTCGGAGGACAACCAAGGTTGTATAAAACTCTCGCAAACAGAGAAAGCCAACTCTCAGACAAAACACATTGACTTATGTTCGAGAGACTTGCAAGATCAAGGAACTGTTGAAATGGAGGACTGTCTAACAGAAGAAATGGTTGCAGATGCACTTACAAAACCACTCACCAAAGACAAGTTTAAAAGTCTGAGAAGATGAATCTCATGGACTTGTACACTCGCCGTTGAGAAGGGGTGTTAGATGTTTTTATTTTATTTTATTTTATTATTTTTCAACATAACGTAATACAACATAAACTTAAACGACATAAAATACAATACATACCGCATTCCCCCGTGCTCCCCTCCCCCCAGGAGACCTTCAATTATACATTATTCTTCTTTCCAAAAATGTAAAGACTCTTTTGAAGGCATTTGCCCCTTCCCCGTTCTTAATACATATTCCAAAAATAAACTCCATATATCTCCAAAATCATTCTTACTGGACATTCCCCTCTTTATTTTCATTTTACAAGTTCGCTTATCATTAAGTGCCATGTCCCATATTTCTTTATACCATTCTTCTATGGTATATATCCCTTGCCCTTTCCAGTTTTTAGCAATCATTATTCTGGCGGGAGCCAGGAGGTTGTTTATTAATTCTCTCTTATTTATATTCTCAGTACCTTTTTCCCATATTGCTAGTAGAGCCAGCTTTGGGCTTAATTCCAAATTACTTCCAATTCTATGACTTATTTCTTTAAACACCCTTTCCCAAAATTTTTGTACATGTTTACAGCTCCACCACATATGGAAATAAGTTCCAACCTCCTGACATCCCCTCCAACAATTCTTGGACACTTTTTTATCTATCTGATGAAATCTTACCGGCGTTAAATACCATCTCCAAACTATTTTATAATAATTCTCCTTAATTCTAATCGACAAAAGCTTTAACATTCTTGCATCCCATATCCTCCCCCAGTCATGTTCATTAATTTGTTCTTTTAAGTCATCTTCCCAAATCATTTTAAGCGAATCTCTATATTCAGCTTCCTCTGTCAGGATTTTATATATTTCGCTAGTTAGACCTTTTCTAGCTTTAAGTACTTCCTTCTTTCCTCTTGATTCAATTAAATCTTCAAATCTTGTATTATTTCTACACTTCTTATTCATCTTTTTCCATTCCTGTGTCCATTTTTCCAATTGTAAGCATTTGAACCAAGCTATCTTTTGTCCTTTTACCAACTCTCTAATTTGCTCCTTATCTGTCATTCTTTCCATCCAATTCCTTAACTTAATAATTTCCTGACCAGAAGGGTGTTAGATGTGATCAACATCGAGTATGCAAGAAACTCAACCTGTCATAAGGGAGGAGTGCATCAGAGAATCAGATAGTTAATCAGTTAGAGACATGTTTGTACTATGTTCTTTATTTTGACTGGTTAGTATCTCTTTAACCTGAAGACGCTAAGTGTGTCCCATAATGCAGTTCTCAGGCTTGCTTCCTGGTTCTAACTGCTGTCTCTGTGACAGTTATGTTTTCTAATGGCAGTTGGTAAGAAGTCTTCAAGAAGTCTTGATAACATTCGTTTATCTCCCCACTCCTATTCTATCTATTAATGTTTCATTTTTGCTCTAAGAATAAACAAATTCATTTTTGCTCTCTATTATTAAAGAATTGCCTCTAGCATTGTTCTTGCAGAACACACAAATTAAGACGTCTGCCAACACTTCTTCCCTCCCCCCACAATACTTCAGCCGGATGGGCAAAAATGCCTGTCGAGTGAAAAAATACAGACTGGTAGGACAGTGGAGGTGAAGATCAGCTCTGCCACTCCTCCCACTGTGCACTGTGGATGGCCGAAAGACTCCATGTTTGGAGGCTTATGGCTTTCCTATTAGGATTGTGCCGATAAAGTAATGCCTTTTTTGGCCCTAAGATAGGAGATAGGGAGATCAGCACAAGCATTTCTCCCTGGATGTTATCAGTGCACTAGAATCACGATCTGGAAGTCATAACTCCAAACTTACAGTGCTACTCATAGTTGAAATGTTTTCATGAAAATGAAATTTTGACACCAGCTGTATTTTGCAAGTAATGGTTCTTTTTCATGACAATTCATGATGTACTTTTATTTTTATTTTTTTACATTTTGTGTAAAAACATAGAGAGATATGAAATTCAGGTTTGACAGTGCTGACTTTTTGACACTTTGTATTGGCCCGCCCCCAGCTGACAGTGCTGCGGTGAAGTCTCCAAAGTGTCATTTTCAATTTCCAAAATGTTCCACTGAAATGACATGGGCTCTTTTTAACTAGCTCTTGCTAGGATTAAGTGGCCCAGGGAACTCAAACAGACAATTGGATCTATTTTCATGGTCTCATCCAAGCTTGCACAATGTATGACACACCAATCAAATATATCCATCCCATGAATTAACTGTGTATGATTGTCCACAAAGCCCACGCTAAATCTCTTGGAGTTTTTTGCTACGTCCCTTAGACTGCAGTAACAAAGGGTTGGCAAGCATGTGGCAGCTGAGACCTGATGGGTTTGGGGTCACAAGTTGCATGGGATCACAAGTTCTGTTGGCAAGGTTGGCAGCTTGTTGCCATCTAGATGTTTCCCATCAGCCCTAGCTAGCATAGCCAATGGTGAGGGATGATGGAAGTTGTAGGTAAAACATTTGGAGAGCCACAAGGTCCCCATGCTTGATCTAATCTATGAATTCTTGGCTTTTAAAATCCATATTCTCCATGAGCCCAAGGAACAAAAACAGCTACGTCAGAGTTGCACAGGAAGGTCCAGAGCCCAGAAAAGTCAGACCTGGAAGACAGATGTCCTGTGGGTATTCAACGATTGGAATTAATGCTCAGATTTGAGTAGCATTTAACTGATAATAGACAAATTGTACATTCTTAAGAAAATTAGATGAAGCAATAAATAATGGAAGAAAGATGAAAGTATCTGTGGGAACCTTATTTCAAAATGAAATATGCTATTGTTCAACTGTCCCTTGTTTGGCAGTAAATGCCTGGAACCCTGAGCTAAAACTCTCCATTTTGAATCACTACATAGTAGTTTACTCAATTTTAAATCTCGATGATGCTTCAGAAATGCATTTTCTTAGGGATTCTACCACAAGACTATTTTCTTTTGAACTAATGGCAACCAGTGCTCACTCATCTGTTGCATTCCCTTTCAAAAACAAAAGTCTAGTTAGGGATATTTCCCCGGTTTTGAGACTATTTGAGGGGAAATTGTTTAGCTGAGTGTTTGTTTGTTTTTGTTTTTGTTTTTAAAAAATCCAGATATTCCTGTACCTAAGCAATGCACTTTAGTGTTAATACTAAAACCAAGGCCAACGGCATATTTTTGAGCTTAATAAACTCAGAACTATGATAAGTAAGGTCCCATGGCAAGTGACCCTAATGAGAAAAGGAGTTTTTAAAAAAGGAAATTTTAAAGGCACTATTACAAACAATTTCAACAAGGGGAAAAAATAGAAGACAACAGAAGAAATCAATGTGGCTCCACAAAAAGCTTAGAGATGACCTGAAAATAAAAAAGGATACATATAGGAAGTGGAAGGAAAGCCAGACTACAAAAGAAGAGTACAAACAAGTAGCACAGAAGTGCCAGAATGGTGTCAGGAAGGCTAAAGCTGAGAATGAGCTGAGGCTAGCGAGGAATGCTAAAAGAAATAAAAAGGCTTTCTTCAGATACTTGAATAGTAAAAGACAGTGGAAAGAAATGATGCTTCAACTGCTTCATGAGGATGGCAAATTGGTAACAGATGACAAAGACAAGTCAAAAGTGCTCAATTCTTACTTTGGCTCAGTCCTCTCCCAAAAGTGGGTCTATGACCCCCCTGGAAAAAGTGAAGTACAAGCTGAAGGGGAAGGATTGCAGTTTGAGATTGATAAACAAACTGTCAAGGAACACCTAATTTCTTTGAATGAGTTCAAATCCCCAGGGCCCGATAAACTGCAACCTAGAGTAATGAAGGAGCTGGCAGAAGAACTCTCAGAACCACTCTATATTAGCTTTGCAAAATCATGGAAAATGGGTGAAGTGCCGGAAGACTGGAGGAGGGATAATTATGTCCCTATCTTCAAAAAGGGCAAAAAGGAGGAACCTGGGAACTACAGACCAGTCAGTCTGACATCCATCCCTGCTAAAATTTTGGAGCAGATTATAAAGAAGTCAATCTATAAGCACCTTGAAAACACTGCAGTGATTACTAGAAGTCAGCATGGATTTGCCAAGAACAAATCCTGTCAGACTAATCTGCTCTCATTTTTTGATCAGGTAACCTCCCTTGTGGACTGTGGGAATGCTGTGGACATACTATATCTTGACTTCAGCAAAGCTTTTGACGAAGTGCCCCATGACATTCTGTTTCACAAACTAGTGAAAAGTGGGCTAGATGGAACAACTATTAGGTGGATCCACAGTTGGCTACAAAATCAGACTCAGAGAGTGCTTATCAATGGTATCTTCTCACACTGGGGGAAGGTAATGAGCAGGGTACCGCAGGGCTCAATCCTGGGCCCAGTGCTTTTCAACATTTTTATTAATGACTAGTTGTTTTGCCCGGCGTTGTTTGGGTCCATAAATAATGTTTATAACATTTATTTGATAAATAATAAATTTCTCTGCAACTTATTCATCTTTAGGTTGGTTATTGTTGTTTTTAGTTTGGTTGAGTTAGTAAATTGTTTTGTTAGAATCAATGGAAAATTGTTCATAATTTTTTCAAGCTGCATACATGGCTTTACAGATCTACTAATCTCTGTAATCAGAATTAAGACCTGGTCCACGTTCTCTGAGGTCAAAGCAAGACATTTTAGAGAATAAGCAATGAGGATAACAATATGCAACACAGGCTGAAACCATAGTTTTGCACAAAGAATCCGTAATTTCTTGGAAATGAGAGCTCTGCCCAGAAACATTAATAGTACATCCAATACATCTCTCATATAGATACTGGTTTAGGCAGTGTTTGAAAATGCCATAAATGGTGGCTCTGACAATGTCACACATAGCTCCGCGGTGCTGTCTTGGTAAAATATACTGTGTTTCATCAATCTTTAGTCCAAGAAGATTTTTCAGTGTGAGATGTGCAGGCTGGTTGGTTGCCAATGCTTCAGGAGCCTAAAAGATATTTTAAAATTATTAACATTATTTTCGGGAAAACTTTTTATACAGGACACAGACACACACACACACTCACACACATACCTGAATGTGGATGTTGCCTGCAAAAGCCATGTTCCAGAGTTCTGTAGGTGATGGTTGGGCATTAGCGCCGCCAGACTTTTCAGATTCTTGAGCTGTTCCAGCATCTGCAACTGGCTCCTGGAAAGTTAAGAAGATGTGTAATCTTCTTTAAACCTTACAAGTGGTTTCCCACACAAATAGCTCCCCACAAAAAGATGTAAAAAGATGTTTTACCTGCATTATAGAGTTTTCTAATCAAATTGAATCCAACAAGCTTTGCAATATATGCACTATCTCATTCTCTTCCTCCTCTGGGGTCTTTGTTGGTGGGAGATCTTCATCGTCAGAGCTGGTACTGATATAACGCTTTCTGGGTTTAGGCCTGTCTGGTGGCAGTGGGGTAAATATCTCTATAGGCCTCATCGGGGTGCTGGGGGATTCCACGTTCTTCCAAAAACCAATGGCTTGCCCTGGCTGTCTGAAAAGCACAGCATGCCCTGTCCTAGTGTTGGGGGCTCTGAAACCTCTTCCTATTGGCCAGGGGGCAGGTCATGAGCTATTCCTTAGCCAGCTGATGAGGGGCTGTAGGGAGGCACGCCTGGGCTTGTTCCTATAGGCGTGTCACCCAGATGGCCCCATGTTATTCCTTAGCCAACCGCTGAGGGGTTATGGGGAGATATGCCTGGGCATGTTCCTACAGGACATGTCACCCAGAGGGGCCCATGTTACTGTTGGACCGTTTCCGTCCACCTGAGGTTTGTTTACATACGTCACTATCGGTTCCGTCCACCTGGGGTTTGTTTATATATGTCACTTCTGGTTCTGTCCACCTGGGGTTTGTTTACATACGTCACTTCCAGTTCTGGCCACAAGGGGTTTGTTTACATACGTCACATCCAGTTCCGGGAACATGGGATTTGTTTACCTATGTCACTTCTGGTTCTGGCCACATGGGGCTTGTTTACATACGTCACTTCCGGTCACGTGGTTTTGTTTTGACAGGTGGTGATGTCACTTCCAGCAGCATGGGGTTTGTTTACTTCCAGTCATGTGGTCTCATTAGCATAATTTTGACAGCAAGTAGGGCCTATTACTACTCATGCGACATTCCATTTCATGGACTATTTATTGCTTCTGGAACAAGGAAACTCACAATGCAATGGCATCATAATCCACAGGTGGGTAAAAGGAAGAAGTGTGAGATCTCTGCTTTGCATAGTGGGCTGTAAGATATTGTTCTAGCCTGAGACCATAGCCAGATTAACCACAGGGCTATGGGGGATGTAGGCCCCAGCTCAACATCTCAGGGGGCACACTAGCCAGCCCAGATTCTTAGCTTTCAAATAGCCCTTGTAGAGCCTGGGAAATGAGGCAAAACATTCAGGCACATTCCAGTCATTTTGTGAGAGTGAGCCTGCTACTATCTTTCAGTGTGTTTAGCCAATGAGTGAAGTTGCTGCTATAATCAACATTTTGGCCACAGAACTAAGTACAAAGTAAAGATTGGTCTGCAGGAACCTCTAGGTTCATTTTTACTCCCTTCCTTGTGGGGGGTCTACCCAGGGCAAGCCCAAGACATTTTGCTGCCTGAAGAAAAGAACAAGATGGTGTCCTCTCCCAATCCATGTACAAAAGCCGACTAGACTGTTTCTTCAGCACAACCAATGGGACAGTGTTCTCCACTGGATCTGAAGGCAGCAGGCTAGCTTTGGAGTTAAAGGGCAGGCTGCATGGCCCACAGCTCTCTCCTCCAACCTCTTGCTGCCTCTTCCCAGCATCTGCTGCCTGAGGTGACTGCTTCACTCAGTGTAATAGTAGGGCCAGCCCTGGATCTATCCATGCAGAATAATGATTACCAGCCATATAAAATAATTGGGAAATCCATTTTAGTGCAACTGTGAATGGGTGATAGCATAACTAGTCCCAAACAATGGGAAGCAGGAATGATAGGGGTTCATGTTCTTTCTAGCTCAGGTCTTATTTCATGCAACAAAATGTTTTGGGTGTTTTTTTTTACTGTGTTTGTAATCATTAAAAAAATCACCTGTCAATGTAAATAAAGCCTGCCATTATACTTTTATTTTGGGTGTTGTGTGTGTTTGCTGGGTGATGGGGGTGTCTATCGATTACATCAGCACTGCAGGAAGGAGAGTAGAGTATGACATCACTGCAGTGTAGAATCATAGAATCATAGAATCATAGAATAGTAGAGTTGGAAGGGGCCTATAAGGCCATCAAGTCCAACCCCCTGCTCACTACAGGAATCCACCTTAAAGCATCCCTGACAGATGGCTGTCCAGCTGCCTCTTGAAGGCCTCTAGGGTGGGAGAGCCCACCACCTCCCTAGGTAATTGGTTCCATTGTCGTATTGCTCTAACAGCCAGGAAGCTTTTCCTGATGTCCAGCTGGAATCTGGTTTCCTGTCACTTGAGCCCATTATTCTGTATCCTGCATTCTGGGATGATCGAGAAGAGATCCCAGCCCTCCTCTGTGTGACAACCTTTCAAGGATTTGAAGAGTGCTATCATATCTCCCCTCTGGCATATTTAGTATGCTAGTGGGTGGGAGTTAGGGGCGGATAACACATTTAGGGAAGGGACTGTGAAGTATTTAATAAAAAGAAGGATATGTTCCTACATTTAAAAATTTCTGCATTTAATTTCCTTCTGACCGCGCTGTTTACAATTCCCCATCCCCATATGCACTGTATATAACCCCCAAAATCTGATGAAATGCATCTGATCAATGCATCTGATGAAGTGGGCAATAGCCCATGCCAAAATACATCCATTAGTTTTTCAGGTGCCACAAGCCTCTTTGTGTTTTTTGCTGTTAATAAGGACGGTGGCATAAGGTTGGAGCATATAAGAAGCAAGCAGAAGTTCCCCCACCCCAATGTTTTAATGTTTAATAAGAATAATAAGCATTGGTGTCAGTCTTCAGGCTCCCTTCCTGGGTTCTCTATAAGATACATTTCTACATGGGGTATACTTGATGCATCTTGTCTCTGTTACACATGAATGTAAATGAGCGCACCCAATAATGCAATGCAGAGGTGGCCATTTTAAATGTTAGGGAGGCTTATTGTGAACATGGTGCAAGACTATTATGTTTTTCTAATATAGTGTGTGTGTGTGTGTGTGTGTGTGTGTGTTGCCTTTCTTCCAGGCACTAAAGATCTCATTTTTACCCTCACAACAATCCTGTAAGCTAGTTTAAATTGTGAGGCCCATATCATCCAGCGAGAAATTGGAGGCATTTACTGGTACTCCTCAGACAGTAAAATGTCCTGGGCCAGAAATGGCTGTGTCTGTATCTGCATGTATCCTCTTTGAGGGAGGGGGGACGATCTCGGATTTACCTGCTTCCAGGATCATCCCCCGGCATACAAATACCAGCGTGACATCCTGGAAACAAGCAGGGATGTCATGGGTAATATTTATTTTTTTAAAAAGAAAACTGGAGCCAGGAGCACAATTCCACTCCACCAAAAAGTAATTGTTAAAAAAAAAAAAGCCCTGACCCCCTCCCAATGTCCCTGGACTGGCGCCTTCCCCCAGACTGGCTCTTTCCCTCTTTGCTGACCCCCGCTACTCGCAGGGAGGAGGGAAGAAGCTGGGATGGGTTCCCACACCATCTGCGATCCTCAGAATGGTCCAGGGACTGCAGGGAAAATCGGGAAAACTAGGGAACCACTTATCCCGGGAAAATAGAGGAGTCATCCCTACCTTCTCCCAGGATCCTCTGTGCGTCATTTGTACGCACAGGGATGACCTAGGGACAACCCAGGAAAAATCCATCATATAGACATAGCCTCTGGCTGTTGTGTCTGAATAAGGCAGAGTGAGTAAATCTGTTTCTTTAGTGGGTGAACGTTTGTGTGTGTGTTTATTTTTCTGGGTCTGTATGTTGTATGTTGTAAAGTGGGAAACTCATGTTTGTATTTGAGTTATGTACCTTGGAAGAGATATTAGTCTTTTACTTCCAGGAAAGCATGAAAGATAATTTCCACAAAAATATGTAGTGAAAAATATTTTTGCATTATTATTCTACATTGGTGACCGTGCGTGTGTGTGAGCGTGCACAAATGCTGTCCTGAGGGCAGAGTACAAGGCCCACTACAGACGGCTAGCCCCAGAATTCATCATGGCCTTAATCTGGCCCTGATGCTGATGGAAAAGCAAAGGAAATGCCAGGCAACGAAAATGTTTTTCAATCAATTCATCTTTTCTTGTTTTTTGCATGGAATGTGCAGCAAAAGAGTCGGTTTGATTGTGATCTCTCCATTGATGGCACTTGAGATTGGCCATCACCTCATGTTTCATGCAAGATTTAAGCTATATGCTGCACATGACAGAAAAACTGTAAATTGAATTCTAAATCCTGAATCCTGATAAATTAACCCATCCCCTCCCCCCCACAGCCAAGTTGCACCCCGAAAAACCTCTTCAAAAGATATGGGGCCCTCATGAACAATGTGGCAAGGGTTACAGGGAGCAGCTGAGGTGAGGAGGAATTGCCCCCCAAATTTGGATGATTGCTATTCCAACTTGGCTTTGTACTTGGATGCCTCAGCTTAGCAAACACCACCACCGGTTCCAACACTTGCATTTCCAACACTCATATGTCTTTCAGTCAACAAGTCAAGCCAATAAAACATATTTCTGCCTATTTTTGCCTTTTGTATCTCTTATTCTATTGCACAGAATCGAAGAGATCAACATAACTACAACACCACTACCAATTTGCTTGAAACCATGATGACCATCACTTCCTGGAAAATCCTGCCCAAAAGCCATGCACAGAAAGGATTGCAAATTAGCAGCTTGCTGCACTTCACCTCGATTTCTTCCCACACCAGTGATCGAAAACTGCATGGATTTTGCATGCAAAGCACTTGACTTGACCCCAGCATCTCTTGCATCTACAATACAAATAAAGGGGTGTACAAGGCTCCCCCAGTACTATCCCAGTCTGCTGCTTTATACCCTGAACTTTCCCCTGTTTATCCTGCTTTCAAAATGATCAGAGATAAGCTGAAATAAGCATATTGGCAGCCACCAGATGGTGTAGTTTCATTGAACATATAGAGCATTGCCGAGAAATAAAGTTTTCAATTCCAAAACACTTGTTCACTGTCTAAAGGAGCCCATGATAAACTCCAGAAGAAAAAAGCCCAATAAGGGGTGAGGAATTTTTGCTTAATGTAGAGAAGCTCTTAGTTTCCTTCAGATGAGGGAGTCATGGAGACCAGGGGTGCTTTTGTCATATTTGCACTATTTACAAATATATAGGAAACCAGCAGTAGAGGCATATAGTCAGCTTGATGAAGGAATGACTGATTGCCTCCTGCAACCAGATTTTAAGTATATTGTAAGCCTTTCCCAACTGGGTGCTCTCCAGATGTGTTGGACGGCAACTCTCAATAGCCAGTCTGTGGTCTTTTCTTTAAATGTGTTTAATTGTGCTTTTGATTTAAATGTTGGTTTTGTCACCATTAGCCACCTTGAGAGCCATTTCCTGGTAGAAAGACAGGGCATAAATATATGCATTAATATCCATATACGCCCATAACATTTGAGAAGGAAAATGCAACTTTTTTCACTACACGTATGCTGTGAATGTATGATGTGGATTTTGGCTTTCCACTATGCGCGCTTGGGGTGTGCACATCGTCAGAAGGAGGGTGGTCTTGTATCTTTGCTACATGTCACATGTCAGTCTGATGTTATAATTAGTCATTTACATTCAGAACTGGCAAATTGACTAATTACATCCATATTTACTGGGTGATAAAAGATATGCATTAAGTTCTAATTTATGCAGGTTACTTGCACACAAAAGAGGTACCTCAAATAACAAGAGTCAGACCTTCATCTATAATTAATACATAGTTTTGCATTAAAGTTATTCTGGTTAGATTCCCCCCCCCCATCAGCCTTAGACATGTCACAATCACGTCTATATGGTTTCTTCCAACACTGTTAAGGCTAAAAATTATGGGTATGTTTCAAACTTACAGCACTTTTGAATTAGACAGTGATATGTGTGTGTGCTTACATCTCTTCCACTGAAATCAAAGGGTGTCAGAAGTGCTCGACTCCAGCAGGATCATGACCCATTTTTCTAAAGCAAAGGTTTTTCACCTGCAAAACTGGGTTTGCTCTTTGAGTTGCCAGGTTGTCCTGTATCTTGAGCGTTTGCCTTTTCCCCAGAGCTTTATGGTGCTATAGAACAGAATATCAATGATGCTTCTGATTTCATCCATGAATCTCAAGTAGAGAAGAGGCTTTTGGGAACAGAAGCTGAGAAAGCGTTGTTCTAAATCAGTCATAACAATGTGAGCCCATCTGAACATATGTGTTCTCCCCAATGCAGAAATAATTGCATGTTCAAAGCAAAACATGCAAAGGTTTCAAACAATTTCAAACAGCTGAAAACAATTAATGGTAGGAGAATTCGGTAGCTAGGTATGCCATAACGCTATCAGTGATGACATCCAATGTAGTCTTGGTATTGGCCCTTAGGTAGCATAACTCCGTGGTAGAGAAGCCATGCTTTGACTGCAGAAGGCCTTGGGTCCAGTCCTTGGCATCTCCAGTTAAAAAGGATCTGAGGTCCCCAGAGAAGTGATGGAGGCACAGCAGAAAACAGTGGGTTAGACCCATGATGTTGACTCAATAGCTTCATGATGATGATGATGATGATGATGATAATGATTTTATTTGGAATTCCTCAGTGTTTCTGTCAAACTGTCACAGCTGAATTACATATTTGCTATTTGTTCCTCAAAAGCAGCAGTCCCCCCAGGAAGCTTGTACTTCAACAAGACTTCCCTTCTATGTTGGACAGTGTTTCCGTGAGAATTCTCCCCCTTCCCTGCATAACGTTATCTGAATACCCAAAAATGAGGCTCTTTGGATTTTAATTAATGCTATGTCAAGAGCAGCACAATGCCAAGGTCCCCTCTCTTTTCAATGCAATTCATTGTTCAGCTAATGAAAAAGGAAGTCCTCTCAGAGCTGAAATCTCATCTGTGTCACTTGTACAGGAGAAAGATGCAGTGTGTGCTTTGTGTAATAAAAAGAGAATGATATATTCCATTCTAGCTCATTATGCCCTTCAGGTTATCTGAGGTTGTCCTAATTAGTTGAAATGAACAGGTGGCAGTAACAGCTCAGCATAGAAAGCAAGCATTTGTATGAATAAACATTGGCGGCTCCTGCCATGGGAAAAAAAACCTTGGCTTCAATGAGGCCATCTAGTGGCAGAGTTTGGAATAGCTAACTTGATTATTTAAAGTTACTTAGTACAATATGGAAGGATGGATTAAGAGCCGATCTACAAGCTAGGTTTTTAACATTTTATAAGGGTTATGAAAACTCTTTGGGCCACATGATGTACTCCCTTTAACGTTGTATACCCGAAGTTTTTTAAAACTCACTTCAGCTATATACAATGGTTTCACTTTTAATACATCGTTTTAAGTAAAATAATGTGTCCTTCCTTACCGTTTGTGATTCATGGGGGCAGTGCTTCATTTACTGGTGCCCAAATGCTTAGCAGTTGATTGGTGGGGAATAAAGTGGGGCTAAGGAGGAAGTGGGCGAGTGAACTACAACATGCACAATTCTTAGCCCTATACTCATTGAAAGCTAGGGAATGACAGAGGAACTAAGGAGGATGTGGGTGACTGTACTTCAATGCCCACAATGCCTTGCCCTAAACTCATTGTAAAAACAAAATAGAAAGAGACAGGGCAGAAGAGTGTGTGACCGCACATACCGCTTTAAAGACTGAAGAATTTTTCTCCTGTAACCTGAGTACTCAGTAATGTGGCCTAAGACATTTTAGAATGCACCTATTTGGAACATTTTAAAATACTATTTAAAATGTTCCAAGGGACTGTGTAGATAGGCTCAAAGAAAAGAAGAACGATTACTATCAAGGCTGCTTCACACATGATGTCCTTCCCAAACACACATTATCATCATGTAAGGAAATAACATACACACTATCCTTTGTAAAATGTAGCATGTTTTGCCACATGGCCTAGGGGACAGGAAACATTTTTAAAAATAGGTAAGGCATAGTGGGTTTTGCCCAACGTGTCAGAGCTCTTCTTCAGACAGAATCCATATGATTTGTGATGCTTGGTGATCGTCATACCCTTGCCTAGATATGTTCATTGGTGAAATAAAAGAGCTTGCAGCACTCATTTTGTGTAGGGTGACCATATGAAAAGTAGGACAGGGCGCTCCTGTATATTTATCAGTTGTATAGAAAAGGGAATTTCAGCAGATGTCATTTGTATGCATGCAAGCACCTGGTGAAATTCCCTCTTCATTACAACAATTAAAGTGGCAGGAGCCCTGCCCTCTCTTGAATCTGGTCATGCTACGCAGAGCTCCTGCAGCTATAACTGTTGCAATGAAGAGGGAATTTCACCAGGTGCTGTATGTTAAAGATACAGGAACCCTGTCCTCCTTTCCATATGGTCACCCTAATTTTGTGGCTGGCTATATGGCATCAAAACAAAGCTGCCTTCTTATGCTGCCACCATAAGTCAAGCAGACTTCCTTATATATTTCTATACAGGGTTTATGACTAAGACCATAGGATGAATTTAACATAGGAGCCATCATATTTGTAGCAGTTCCTTTTGGGGAGGGAGGGCGGGAGGAGGAGGAGGAGGAGTTACTAAAAGGTAACTCTCACTGGCTGCATTCGGACAACACATTAGTCAATGGTGGGTTGAGTAGCCAACTCACACAACATATTCCTACACAACTGTGGGTGGTTGGGGCTGGCGTGGACTAATAGTCAACCCAGCATTTGACTGACACAGCCCCCGCCCCTTTCCCCACCCTTCCTCCTCCCTCAGTCCTCCCAGTTCTATCCCAGCAGCCTCTGCAAGTTGCACCAGTTGTAGCGGAGTGGCAGCCGCCGCTTTGGTCACTCTTGCCGCCTGCCTCTATGGGCTTGTGTTTTAACCCACTCACCACACGCCATTAACACACTCCCCCTCCACACAACACTTTAAACAACTGACTTCAAGCTAAACAACTTGCAAGCCAGTTGTTTCTCTCAGTTGCTTATTTGGGCGGAATAGCATACCGTCAGTAGTTTGTGAGTGGCGTGTTACCCTCCACACAACACAATAAGCAACTCTACTGACGGTTGTTTCCCTACCCCTCCGTTGCTTAATGTGTCGTCCAAATTCAGCTACTGTGTCATTTGCTAGTAAGTGCAGCTAGGATCATCCATTAAACTAGTATAAATTTGCATATGAACTTTAAAAAGTTATGAAGAAGATGTACGCTGTATTTCTAGATGATGCACATATATATCATTACAGACTTAATCTCAGTAGAGGAATTTTCCCAGATGTGAGGGTTGTCTCTTCTAAGACAACACTTATCTCCACCAGTACGGTAAGATTTATTTTGTTTTTTTTATATTGCATTTTTTTTATTTATTTATTGCTATTAGCTATCTTGGGACCTTGCACAGAGAAGTGAGATATAAATTTAAAAGATAAATAAATAAAATAACCAATCAATCTGATGATTTTAAATCAATTCATTGGCTGGAGAAGAGATTCTCAAACTGTGATCTGATGGCCTGGAGGCTCCATTCAGGAAGTCCACGGAAAGATTGCAGAAAAGTCAAGAACATCTATATTTGGTCCAGCACTTGATTTATTTTTTCTGACATTTGATATCAAGGCCAGTGTGACCAGGGCTGGATTATCCGACCAGGGCTGGGTTATCCTGGCCTTGGGCCCATGATTTTCACAATGAGCACTATTTTTTTTCTTTTAAAGGGACTTTCTCAGAAGCCTGACCTATATGATTTTTATAATACAACACTGGTTTTGATGAAAATGCTGGCACAAAGGGAAAATATTATTAAAATATCAGTTATGTATGTTTTGAATTCTCAAAAAAAGAAAACATTACCTGGTCTGTCGAGGACCCCAGCAATTTACAAGTAGTCCACAGTGACAAAAAAAATTGAGAACCACTTGGTTAGAGTAAACACTGCAGTCTCATATTCCCTCCATAAAGAGCTAGTCACTCAAAATGCACTGGAGACATATTTATTTATTTGCACAATACTGCTGCTTCGTCAACCCATTGGAATAATTATTTCTGCTTCTTAAAATGGAACATTCATTCATAAATTAATAATACTTCAATACTGACAAAAAGTATATAGTTCACCGATAGACCATTGAGGAAATTGACAATCTCAATTAGCTAAAATGCCAAAGCATTTCTATGATGTAATTAATTTCTGCTAGATCCACAAGCCTCTCTGTTCACATCCCCACCCACTGCCAGGTAAGCAGCTAAGCAGAGTCAGAGAGGCCTGTCTAGGTCTACATGTTTTTTAATGAGGAACAGGAGGCAAAAGCACATCTGTTGTTCTGCCTGCCTGCCTGCCCGGCCTGGCTCTGGCCAACAGAGTGTTGGATTCCTGAAGCCCTCCAATATCAGAGCACTCTGTCCTATAGGTCAGACGCCCCTGGGATTGCTCTGTTAAATCCCATGCCTAATCACATTGAGTAGAAGCTGATGGATTTCTAATGTGAGAGTTTAGCATGTGCTTAGCAATCTTCTGTTAAAATCAATGGGACTTCAAAGTGTTCTGCTTTAGCTGAAACATGTTCTTTCTCTTCATTCCAAATCCAACTTCTTGCCCCACACTGTCTCCATCAATAAAATCTCAGTGCTGCACAATTTATTGTCTTTAATTTTATTTACTCATAGGTAGGTTATGCTGAGAGAGAGTGACTGGCCCAAGGCAAGCTTCATGGCAGAGTGAGGATTTGAACCTCTCAGCCCCAGTCCATATGTGCTGAACCAGTGCCTGGCTGCGACAATGGACTGGATGAGGTATTTTTTCTTCTTAAAATAATTTTTTTTAAATTAAAAAAATGGGGGGATTCCTGGAAAGGGGCTGTCTGTTTTTCTTGCCCTTCCCAAACCTTCACATCTCTAACAGGGATCCTTTAAATTCACCCACAATCACAACCACCCCAAAAAATCATGAATAAACCAAAATGGGTCCAGCACCTTGGAAGCTCCTTTAGACTTCTGACTGGTTGTAACTAAAACCCAGGGGCTGTCTTGATGAGGGGAAAGCCCGGGGTGGATCCGCAGTGGCACTATGTCATTTATATGATGCAGCAGCCACTGCAGAGCCATCCCAGGGCTTTCCCCTGGAGCCGCAAATTAAAAAAGCTGGAGACTTACCCTGACTTTTTTCTCTTAGAGCGAGGCGATGACAGCATCTGCCATCTGTCCCAGCTGATGGCGAGCCCTAATTGGTCACCATCGGCTAAACAGGGAGGAGGGGGTGGGCCAGTGAGCTGAATGGCCACTGGAACACCTCCACACATCCTCTATCGATGTCCAGCAGCAGGTGAGAAGCATGGTGATCCCAGCTGTAGGAGCCTGGCAGGAGGCACCATGTAGCCCAATCCCAGCCTCTGGAACCAGCCTTGAAGTTCCCTGGAGGGAGTTCCAGCCACATTGGAGGACAGCCGGCACTGCCCTCGGGGGAAGCTCAGCCCCGCTGGCCCGTGCCCTGCCAGCACATCCGCTCCTCTCGCTCGCTTGGCAAATTAGTGCTTTTCTCGGCGAAGGCGGCAGAGACACCAGGAGGCAGCTAGCTGGGAAGAAAGAGCAGGCATACGAGAGAGAAGTCCACCTGATTGACAGAGCTGCTGCTGCTGCTGCTGCTGCTGCTGCTGCCACAGCCTCATCCAGCCTGGCTTGGAGGCAGCGGTAGCTCAGCTCTCCCTGGAACTCTTGCAGCTCCACCACCCTCAATAGCCGCCTCCCGTTACTGGACACTTTTCTCCAACACAGCTTAGAGGCGGATCCTGCAGGATCCTGACCATTTCTCCCCTGCCAATTGACAAAATCCTTCTCTTCTCCGAGGAAAGATTGTACCAAAACAGAAATGCACAAAACGCACACCTTTGAAACTAAACTATTTCCTCCCCATGAAGTTTCAAACCCCACATTTGCGCTTCTTGCCACTGGGACTACCCGGCAGGAGCGCAAGTGCAGGACAGTGGGGACTCAAGGCACCAATGCAACCTCGTATAGACACACACACACACCCTAGAGTGGAATTTCTATCCCACTGAAATTGCAACTATCAATTGCCCAAACACATAACCCAAATCGCCTGTGAAGGTTTTTTGAATGAGATTCCTTCTGCTCGTTTGAAGTATTCTATATGGATTTGTGGCTGAGGAAAAATGTAGCAAAAATATATATGGACGATGAGCATCTGCTGAATCTTCTACTGGGGTTCCAACTCTCCTCTTTCCCATCTGCTTCCCATTTGAAATCTTTCAGATGCTTCTAACTGAAAAGCCATAGACATCAAAAGTTCCTTTCACTTTTCAATCTGGAGCTGTTCATGTGCACTTTTATTTTAGGCAAATGATCAATGTAATCCTTGGTTTTGTAGGCAGCAACAGATGTTATTTATGAAAGAGTTTCGGGGGGGGGGGTTGGTTCCCAGTTCTGACCTTCAGTTAGAAACAGATAGAATTCAATTTTCTAAATTTCTTTTCAAGAACTTATTGTCATCCAATGAAGGAATGTACCATGGCCATCTGACTCCTCAGGTGTAAAATAAATACCACTTCTGCATAGGTTATTTTAACATGACAATGGATCAGGCTTTCATCAAAGCCAATATTCCTCTATACCTGTAGGCATATAGCATAATTTGGAATTATTTCATGATTAAACATGAATGCTTCTAACAGGCTTGCTAACAAGGTTTCTCCAGTGCACCTCCTTCCAAGTTACACCGTACAGTGTGCGCACAAATTCAACTTACTCCCCAATATTTAGATATCCCAGAAGGAATCCCAAGCCTCACAGGCTTTGCCAAGTCTATTTTAATATAATCACTACAAGGAGAGATATTTTGATTGCCATAAAGAACTGGGTTACAGTCCCAGATGGATCTTAATGGTACTGGCCTTAAGAACTGTGGGACTTCTCCCAAGGGCACTATTAAGATTCTGTGGGAGAATAGGAAGGGTGAACAAAGATGTCAAAAAATGTGTGATATGCCCTTTGTGGCAGTGAGCCATTATCTTGAAAAGGACCAGGGGTGCTTCCAGGAATATGGAGAGCTCCTATCCATACCAACCGCAAGACATTGTGCAGCTGTTCCATTGTGCAGCTCTTTTCCTCTTAATGGATATGTTATGGATAGAAAAAAGATGGAAGAAGTGATGGAAATACTCTAAAGGGTTACTAATGGAAGATCATGTCATCTGGATACCACCACCACCCCAGGTTCTGTGAATGAGCCTCATTTGGAAGCATCCTAGGATGCAGATAATGTTTGTAGAATCAAACGGAGGCTTCAGTCCACACAAAAAAGCAGGTCCAAAATGGTATCACCAATACCTGCCATGGTTATGAGTTGCTATTACAGTTCAGAATTACCTGACTCAAAATATTAATTTGTGCAACCCATAATGCTCAGCTGTGTTACTAACTGCCATTGTCCTCATTCGGAATGTAGAGCAAAATCCTACAGATGTGTGCTCAGTGGTCAAGCTAGGGATGCACAGATTGTATTAAAACTGCTCCATCTGTGTTTCTCAGAATGTCTGGTGCCTTTCATTCCATTGTCAATGATGGAATCGGATCTCTTGAACAAGAATTTCGTTCATTTGCCAATGAGGATTTGTGCTAATGTGCATTAGAACTAATGTGCACTTTCACAGGGAATGACAATTCACAGCTAAATAATGTGATAATCAAGGTGTTGGTGTGTGGTGCTATCAATGCACATGTGCCCACATTAGAACTTGAGGAAAACTCTTGGTAACAGATGAGCTTTTTTTCTAAATGCTCACTGAAGAAGCTTGTAAATACAGAGCTGATTTCAAATCAAGCTGAGGAGACTTTGTGCATCACTAGTTCAGTCCAAGGGATCTTGAATGGGGAGAAGCAAACAAATAAAAAAATGGTAGCAACAGACCAAACTGTGAAATAGGCCAAAAAGACATAAGTCAAAGTGAGAGAGGTCAAGTGAAATAGATTGCCAGCAAGAGCAAGGGTGCCCTTCCCCAAAGCAACTGGTGGCACTCCAACTGGGGTCCCCAAAGCAATTTTGTCTGCCACATTTTAATCAAGAGATGGTAAAAATTTACCAACAGTTTCACTCAGGAGGGTTCCCCCCCCCCCAAATGTTATGAGAGGTAAAGATGTTAGTCTTAAGTTAGAGCAGACTCATTGAAATGAATGGTACTTAATAGTCATGGCTAACCTAAGTACTATTCATTTCAATGGATCTACCGTAAGTGGGACTAACATTGGATACAACCCTTAATGTTTACACCTCTCTTTGTATATGCAATACCACAGTCGTTCTTGAGGCGTAAATTGTGAAGCTCTTACTGGTAGATGTAAGAGCTGTGGAGGGGCTAGTTTACATTGCAAAAATTTCTGTCAGCAAAAAAACTAAGGATCACAGCAGGAGTTTGGGTGGAGAAATATAGTAATGCCAGAGAACTAAACAACAAGCAAGGCAGAAATCTAGGCCAAAGTGAAGCTGGTTGCAAGCAACTGATCTTGATAATACAAAGAGTTGACAAGAAATGTGCTTAGAATTTTTCTTTTTTTAAAAAAGCTAGTTTCAGAAAAATAATTTCTACAAACATGGAAGATAATGTATCTGTTTTAACCTCAAAATACATCATAATGTTTCCTCTGTATTGTCTGTTAGATCTCAGCATGGCTGTTTGATGTGAAGTTTTTCTTATCTTCTGACTGAGAGCAAGGAAAAAATGCTCCGGAAATAACTTGTCCCAAGACAGGGACCACCTATTGAAACCTAAGATTTTCAGCTACCCTGGTGTGATGGCTGATGAAAATAGTGTGGGTAATAACCTTTTCAATGTAAATAGAATGTGCCTTCCAGTGGCAGCTCTGGATTACCTTTTCCATTCCTTTTTATGTCCCTTTGACTCCCTGCAGAGACAAAGCTATAATCTTTACATTCAGCACTTAAGACTGAAGCTGTTGTTGGATGAAGCTCCAGGTCTCCAGATAAACTGAAGCCAGCACTTTGAGGGATGAAAATATACCCCTGACCTATGCACCACTGTGCACCATTCTGACATATTGTTTTTAAGAAGTAGCATACAGTTTGAACACATTGTGGGTCTACATAAAAACTGAATTCAATCAATAAGTGTACAACACTATCCACCAATATTTACATGGACTACATTAGACCTAACCCACATTATTTTTTATTATTATTATTATTATTATTATTATTATTATTGCAGGATGGGAGAAAACAACAACCTAAAGATGGTTCTTTAGTTGATACAGGGCTAATCTACACCTACAGCCCTTTCGCCAATGGAGGAGGGGTGAATGTGACTTTTCTCGCTTCCGCGATCGGCACTTACAGGCACACGCAAACGAAGTTTCTTGCAATGACAAGAGTGCCATTGTAGGAGCATGCGTGCCCTATGACAGCTCTTTCGCAAGTGTATTGGTAGAAGTGGGCGGGTGCTAGTTTCAATCTTCCTCCCCAACAGAAAGAAAGAAAGAAAGAAAGAAAGAAAGAAAGAAAGAAAGGCCTCCTCCACACGAGACGTTTAATGAGCCTTAGAGGCTCATTATAAATTTTACCTCCACACCAGCGGAGCGCAAAACGGGCGTACAGGCGCGTTATCTCCCCGATAATGCGCATTTTCGAATGCGCGTTAAATAGCGACTTTTATTTTTCTCCGGCCGTTAAAGCGCATTTTCACGGTGTGAACAAGCGATTATGCGCGTTAACGTCTTCTAAAGCGCTTTTTGGACATGAATTAATGCGCTTCGCCGCCTCTCGCCGCCTCCCGTGCAGAGGGATTAGGCGTAAATGCACCTCCGCGATAATGCGCATAATCCCGGAACCGGGCGCAAAAGCGCATCCTTGTGGAGGGGGCCAAAGAAAAGAACTTTGCAGGCGGACACAATATTAAGCTGATGAAAGACATTGAATCAAATTGTACAGTTCCCAGCTAACTCCAGCGGAAGACGCTTGGCACAGCACTTGGTCTAGCATTTCTAGAACTTTGCCTGTGAAACTGACATAGTGGCCCAGCCTACTCAGCATCACGGGTGATAAAATGTCAACCCTGATTGCCATTCCAGAAGCAAGGGAGGGAGGGATGGCAGGAACAAGGAACATTAGGGCCATGTTGATCCTGTCGAAATAAATATAAAATATACCCGTTTTCAGGCATTATAATTTGACCCCTAACTTCCCAAATCTCTGTCTTCTGCTATGTTGCTCTGTGGAATTTACAGTGTGGGTTTGTGTTTTGGGAGCTCCCTTAACAGGGCACTTTTTGCCGAGTCTACAAAAAGTGATTGGAGCATTTCCCCTTTTTCCCCTGGTAAGGCTGAGGCTCAAGCTCCCATCCATTGCTTCCCAGTCCTCTGCAATGAGCCACAGGAGGCTGCTGATACTACTGCCATCAGTGTGTCTGTGGCTGCTCTTGTTGTATGTCCCGTCTCTTCTCTTTGGTTGACTCTCTGAGCGGGTTATAACTAATGTTCTCCCCTCCTGGGCACTGCATACATTGAATACAGTAGCTGTGCTTCTGGCAAAGCTGTGGTGTACGTATAACTAGACTATAGCATTGATTTGCTCATTTAATTAAAGGTGTTTTTTTCAAAGAATAAATTTTTAAAAAGGATTTTATTCCCCCTCCCCACATCCCTGCAGTGAACAAAGGTGAAGATATACAATTCAAAGGCTGACTCTATTCCTGAAAGCAATTTGAAATGCAAGTGCTTGCTTTGTAATGTAATTAGTAGGGATGTGCACGGCCGAAATTATCGCATTGTATCATTATCGGAAATTCCGACATAAAAAAAATTCGGGTCCGATCATATTGGGGTACCCAAATTTGATCGGATCCAAAATCCGATAAATATCGGAAGTTCCGCTACAATAACAGTGTTTTCCCCATAGGTTTGCATTGGGGGAAAGAAAGCTTTCCCCCAATGCAAGTCTATGGGGAAAAACACTGTGCCGGCACTCCCTCCCTCCCCCCACTCGCGCTCCCTCCCCCACTTGCGCTCCTTACCTGTCGCCACCGCCGCCCCGTACTACAGCTAAACAGGCTTTCCAGCCTGTTCGTCATTACAGAGAAGTGCCGGCGGGGAAGGCCCAGGTAAGGAGCGCAAGGGGAGAGGGAGGGGTCCCCCTTACCTGGGCCTTCCCCGCCGCCGTCTGCTGCCATCCGCTGCTCCGAACTACTGAGAACTAGGCTTTGTGGCCTAGTTCTCAGTAGAGCAACAACGCGCTGGGTGATGACATCACCCGGAGCGTCATCGCTCTACTGAGAACTAGGCCTCAAAGCATAGTTCTCAGTAGTTCGGAGCAGCGGATGGCAACGGATGGCGGCGGGGAAGGCCCAGGTAAGGAGCCCGAGGGTGGCAAGGAGGGAGGGCCGGCCCTAAACTGGCAGTCCGATAATCCGATATGTCTGATAGTTATCGGACATATGGATTTCGGATCCGATCAGATAGGGCCTCCAGGAATGTTTATCGTTATTGGACATCAGAATGATACGATACACATCCCTAGTAATTAGTGCTTTGGGAAGAGAATTACTAAAGCATTCTAATGGGGAAAAGCATACACCAAACAAGGTGGTGATGAAGTGAGTTCCCCATCCCTTACTATATTTCTTTCTATAGAAGAGAATGTGGAAGATGAAGCTAGAAGCTCTTACTGGCGAACACAACTGATGCAAGTTGAGATACTTTATACATACATTTTGTCCCTGTCATAAAAGTGTAGGATGTAAGCAAACTGCATTGTCCAGAAATGCTGTACCATACCAAAGTCAAAACAGAACTGACATGTTGGGTCATGATTGATAAAAGTACCAACTTTATATAAAAAAAGAGTTTCTATGTGTATCTGATGTACATTGTCCTTTGTACAAAGAACATGGTATCTTTCTGAGTTGGGATGTGGGGGTACTGTATTATATTGCTGATTGGTGGTGCTGAGGGTTTATTGCTCTATTTGATGCCTGTTATGCTAGGCTGACCAGATTTTAAAAGTCAAAATCCCAGTCCCCCCCGCCCCCCCACCCAAAACAACCCCCCCACCAAGCCGCCCCCCCCCCAAAAAAAAACCAGCCTGGACCTACCGCTGGGTTCCTCCGTCGCCCGCGCAGCCGCGCGGGGTCCTCTGTCGCTGCCCGCGCGGCTGCGCCGGGTCCTCCGTCGCCTGCGCAGCCGCGCGGGGTCCTCCGCTGCCGCCCGCGCAGCCGCGCGGGGTCCTCCGTCGCCGCCCGCGCGGAAGAGGCGGGAGAGGGCCGGATCCGGAAGTGACGTAACCGGCCCTCTCCCGTCTCTTCCACGCGGCCTCTGGCCTTTCTGGGGCTCGTCGCAATGGCGACGAGCCTCGAGGAGCCCGGACGCCCGCGCAGAAGAGGCGGGCGTGGGTGTCCGGGCTCCTCAGGGCTCATCGCCATCGCGATTGAGCCCCAAGGAGGCCAGAGGCTGCGCGGAAGAGGCAGGAGAGGGCCGGTTATGTCACTTCCGGATCCGGCCCTATCCTGCCTGTTCCGCGCGGCCTCTGGCCTTACGAGCCCGGCAGCGGCGGCAAAGGCGGCGAAGGAGCCCGGGAAGCGGCAGCCCCAGCAGGTAAGAGCCCCCCTTTGTGCTTACCTGCAGGGGCGTCCGCTTCCCGAGCTCCTCCACCGCCTCCGGGTCTCGCTGCCACTGCCGCGTGACCCCCCGCCACCCCGGTTTTCCCCCGGTTGGCCCGGTTGGCCTCTGGATTCCCGGTTAGGACCGGGAAATCCCGAGCCACCTGGTCAGCCTATGTTATGCTATAGGTTTTCACAGGGCTCCTTTTTATCCCCGTGCCTTTCAATACCTACATGAAACTAATGGGAGAGGTTATTCAGGGTTGTAATCTGAACTGTCACCAATATGCAGATGACACCCAGCTCTACCTCTCATTTTCATCTATTACAGGTGAGACAGTTGATGTTCTGAATCAGTGCTTGGGCAGAATAATGGACTGGATGGGGGACAATAAATGGAGTCTCAATCTAGACAAGAGATAGATACTGTTTGTGGGTGGTTTGTTTGTCCAGCTGAGTGATGTTGATCCTGTTCTGGAGGGGGTTGTGCTCCCCCTGAAACAGGCCTGTTCAACTGTTTTTAGGGGCTGAATTCCATTTCAAAGAAGCTGTTGGTAGACGTATTCCGGTGTGGGTAGGACCAAAGGCAAAAAAAGGACAGTCCCAAAAATAGCAGCATATTTTAGCTTAAAGCCCTGTAGGCTATATTTAGCTGCCAGGCCTGAGGCTTTACCTGCCCAAAAGGATCAGGTCTGCAGTTGGGGTGTTCTTGGATCCATCATTATCCATCATACAGGTGATCCAGTGGTTCTGAGTACCTTTTATCAGCTTAGGCTGATATACCAACTATGAATCTACCTGCACAGAGAAAGCCTTGTGAGACAATTATTCACATTCTGGTAACTTCCAGTTTGGATTACTCCAATGTGTTAAATGTTGGGCTGCCTTTGAAAACAGTGCAGAAACTTCAGCTACTCCAAAACAGGGCAGCGAGGTTGTGAATGATGACTAGCTGATACGATAATATTTTACCTGTTCTCTGCTTGTCTATTTCCAGGCCCAATTCAAAGTGCTGGTACCAGTTTACCTAAATCATAGTCTCCTGTCTGGCAAGGTGCCCTGCCAAATGAGAAGCAGCAGGTGACTATGAGAAGGCTGTTCTAATCATGGCACCACATCTGTGGAATGCCTCTCCCAGAGAAGCTCACCTGGTGCCAACATTATGGTTTTTCTGGTGGCAGGTAAAGCCATTTAATTTTTCCAGGCATTTAAGAATCTGTTTAATGCTTTCAGATTTTTGCACTGTTTTACCCATTTTAGTTTTGGCTTTATCATGTTCTGCTGGTGGTTTAAGACGTCATGTTTTATTATCATTTTATTGTTATTCTGTATTTTGTTTTTAATTGTATACTACCCAAGGATGTGTTATTGCGTAGTTTTAAAATTTAACAAACAAACAAGCTGGTATCATTGCATGGGAAAGATTGTGTAAGGGAGATCTGATAGACTGCGCTGAGACACTAGTGGGTTTTGTAGTAACATAGTGCACAGAACAAGCATGAGTTTTAGTAAGGGTTTTTAGCATGGGAACAGGGGGATTAAAATGACAAAAGACCTTGGCTCGGCCACCTGGGGAGAGATTGATAGCCCAAGGGCAAAAAACAGGCCAGGAAGAACTGGGCTTATCTCAGCCATAAATTCCAAGGCTGAGAGGGGGAGGTGTGAAAAGCCAACATAAACTGGCACCGAGAAGGGAGGGAGGATTCCAAGAGGAGGAATAAAGCCAGAGGCTTGGAAAATCTCTGGGTGTCTTTTGCTGACCCAAGTGGCGAAAGGGGCCAGGTCCAGCTGGGTAACATATTTTATTGTCTCTTATATATGCATGCTGGGTCTTGCTGTAGATTTTTGGAATTTTAGACTACTTAACCTACTCTTAATCTAATAAAGTCTTATATCTCAAGTAAATTGAGTCTTGGTTTGATTCTCTGGATTCTGCACATCTCAGCAGGAGACGGTGCCGAGGTTCTGGACTCCTTTACAGATTGTTCATCTGAATTTTTTTTACTAGTTCCATGAATTATTTATTGGCAAGAATATTCAAAACATTATTAATATAATTATACACCATGGTTCCAGTGTTACACAATGTTCCATTCATACAATTCACTAAAGACATACAGATCCTTCATAATTCAAACCCAAAAGGTATTTTCCTCACCTTCAACTCTCAGAGTTGATACTATGGGAAAGAAAAAAAAATCCCCAAAGAATCATGTGGCTTTGCCAGAGAAGTAGTTCAATAATGTACATCAGTTGAAAATCAAAGTATCATTGTTCTCTCTCACTGTGTGTTTCATCGCAACCTCTGGAATCTTGGGTTGCATGTGAGTGCAAGAGTAAAGTGGATTGCAGGTGCTGTCTTCTTTTCTTCTAAAATGATCAAACAAGTAACTTTTCTCATGAATTATTTTGTAAAAGGTAGGTTCACACAGAAGAGCATCTTCCATTCATCCCTACAGCTCTCCAGGGGAGATTACATACTTTTCATTTCAAACATTCTAATAACTGGGAGGGGTAAGGAGGCAATGGCATGCAGCAAAACGTAAGGCTGATACAGATTTGTACAAGTTACTTGCTGACATGCAATGACACATATCAGAGCCACACAGATCCACCTATCACAATGTAAATAAAGTGTTCCACAGTCAGAAAACAGGAAAATAAAGTGCATGCAGAGTACAGAAGTCCAGATAGGGAGGTCATTCCAGTCAGTGGTGAATTGCTCAATGAAAATGGTGACTTAGCGTGCAGCAAATGTCAAAAAAACAAACTCCGTGCTAGGGATTATTAAGAAAGGGATTGAAAATAAAACTGCCAGTATCACAATGCTTTTATACAAAAATATGGTTGAGCCACACTTGGAATATTATATACAGCTCTGGCTTCCCCATCTCAAAAAGGATATGGTAAAAATCCTGAAAAAAAATACAGAAAAGGCTATTCAAAATTATCAGGGAGCTGGAGCACCTTTCCTACCATGAAAGGCGAAAACATTTGGGGCTTAGTTTAGAAAAGGTGACTATGCAGGGGGCAGAGACATAGTTTAGGAAAAGGTGGCTGGGGGTATTCTATGGCAAAAGTAGGAAGAGATCATTTTTCTCCCTCTCACAGAACTCAGTCATCCAATGAAAGTGATTAACAGGAGATTCGGGACAGATAAAAGAAAGTTATCTTATATATATATATATAATTCAAAATTGGGAGTTCATAACCCAGCACGTCTGGAGGGCACCAGGTGGAGGAAGGCTGCTCTACAGGAGCACAGCCCATTCAACATTTTGTGGCCCATCCGCTGCGCAGATATTTTTTTGCTATGCCAAGCCGCACAATGGTGACTTCCAGACGGTACTTTGGAGCTTTGCCAAGCAACCAGCCAACGTTCCTCCCAAGGTGCTGTCACTCCTGCACACACGGCTAGACAAGGAAACCGTTCCTCCTCCTCCTCCTCCTCCTCCTCTTAGTCCCAGAATCAGACCAAGATTTATTTACCCCAGCGAGTGCAAAAGCTTTGTGAATATTTTTTATTTATATCTGACAGAAGTGTCTCAGAAAAGTGAGTTTTACAAAATTCCAGGGGGGGGGGGGCTGCCGTGCTATTATGTAGTTGCCACATTTAAATACGCATAACTTCTCACCCATTTATGCTAGAGATTAAATTTTTTCTGAAATGTTTCAAATTTAATGACAAATACTTTTTGTAATTACACATTTTTTAAAACTCCATTAGTTTTTGAGATAATTTCATTTGAACGTATAAAATCAGTGTTCACATTGGTTATGAGTTACGCTTAACCATGATTTTCTCAAAAACTATACGACTTTCGAAAGAATACTCAAGATAACAAAGTTGCATTTTTTAATGACGATTAAGAAAATGTACACTAACATGGGGTTTACCCCAACACTTAGGGAATTATGAATGATATCTCGTTAAATATCCACCCTAAATATCTCTCAATCTTATGCACAGATCATTTTGAACATGTTCAACTGTGATGTTCAAGTGTTCTTTACAAAATTTCAAACAGGACGAGCATGATTATATGTATGTATGTATATATATATGTGTGTGTGTGTGTGTGTATATAGACTATTAGGTTGAATTGTTTTTAAAATCTTCAGCAAAAATTTACAATTTACAAAATAAAAACTATGTTCTGTGAGAAGGGTTAACAAATAAATTTCACTGGATGTCCTCTTCACTTTCATTGGAACTGTGTCATCACTGTCAAAAATCACTTTTCTCGTCTTCTTTTTCACTGCCCTCTTCTGTGGCCGTTCCAAGATTTTCTGGGAGTGCTGGATACCATCATACCATTTTATGTGGTACCTGCCATTTTCCAAGTGCCAGCCGCGTTCAGTAGGATCAAGACCGTCGTCAGGTTTTCTACAATCTGCTGGTTTCCACAGCCATGATGCTGAATGGCTTCTTTTTAATCTTTTGGATCAATGCAGGTTTAGATGGAGGCATCATTGTTGGGTCAATCCCTTTAAACTTTGGAGAATGTCTTAGGCTGCCTCTACATGAGACGTTTAAAGCTCTTTGAAGTCTCATTAAAAAATTTACCTCTACAAGAGCGGAGCGTAAATTGGGAGTTGAGGTGCTTTATCTCTCCGATTATGCACATTATCGAATGCGCGTTAAATAGCAAGTTTTATTTTCCTCCGCCCGTTAAAGCGCATTTTGACTATGTGAACAAGCGATTCTCCACATTAACTACTTGTAAAGCGCATTTCAAACAACTGGTAAGTCCACCAGTTGTGTGCTCAATTACCTCTTGCATACAAGCATTTACGATAAAGCACTTCAGCGATTATGTGCATAATCGGCTAACCAGGCGTCAAACAGAATCCATCTAGAGGGGGTCTTAGACCGGGGACGTACTAAAACAAAGGACAGTACTTGCCCATAGGGATTCATTGCATAGCACTTGCTCATAGGGATTCTTTGCATTGCACTTTCCCATAGAGAAACCATACTTGCCCATAGGGATTCATTGGACAGCACTTGCCCATGGGGATTCACTTTCCCATTGAGAAACCATACTTGCCCATAGGGATTCATTGCATAGCACTTGCCCATAGAGAAACCATACTTGCCCATAGGGATTCATTGGACAGCACTTGCCCATAGGGATTCATTGCATTTCACTTTCCCATTGAGTAACCATACTTGCCCATAGGGATTCATTGCATAGCACTTTCCCATTGAGAAACCATACTTGCCCATAGGGATTCATTGCATAGCACTTTCCCACTGAGAAACCATACTTGCCCATAGGGATTCATTGGACAGCACTTGCCCATAGGGAGTCATTGCATAGCACTTGCCCATAGAGAAACCATACTTGCCCACAGGGATTCATTGCATTTCACTTTCCCATTGAGAAATCAAACTTGCCCATAGGGATTCATTGCATAGCACTTTCCCATTGAGAAACCATACATGCCCATAGGGATTTATTGGACAGTACTTGCCCATAGGGATTCATTACATAGCACTTTCCCATTGAGAAACCATACTTGCCCATGGGATGGTGTAAAAGCCGGAACGGAACGGGCCGGAACGACCCCTTTATATTAAAAAACCACGGCAAAAACAGTGGCATGTGTTAGAAACACTTGAGAACAATATTTTAGGACTGAAACCATTACAATATTATATTATTATTAACCCCATAACTCCCAGAACAACATCCGGAACAGAATGGATGGCCCGGAACAGCCACTTCCGAATCCCTATGGGCACGTATAGTTTCTCAATGGGAAAGTGCAATGCAATGAATCCCTATGGGCAAGTGCTATGCAATGAATCCCTATGGGCAAGTGCTGTCCAATGAATCCCTATGGGCAAGTATGGTTTCTCAATGGGCAAGTGCTATGCAATGAATCCCTATGAGCAAGTGCTGTCCAATGAATCCCTATGGGCAAGTATGGTTTCTCAATGGGCAAGTGCTATGCAATGGATTCCTATGGGCAAGTATGGTTTCTCTATGGGCAAGTACTGTCCTTTGTTTTAGTATTTCCCCTTAGACCGGTGGGTATAATAAAGCCCCTAGACAAGGGAACCCTTTCTCCTCCAAGGGAACCCTTTCTCCTCCGCCTCCCTTGCAGCCCCAACCCTCCACAAGCCCTAGGGGTTCGCGCCCCACTCTTTCCTGGTGGTGCCACAGAAGACAGAATTACTTTAAGATTAAATGTTCAGAAGTGGTTTCCTTAGACGCCCCATGAAACTAATAACAACGAAATGTAAGTCTTTTTTTAAAAAAGAAAAAAAGAAAGAAAAAAAGCTGAGGGAAGGCACAAGCCCCTCCCCTTTTTCTCTAACGGTTTTCCGGCGTGAAGTTAGGAAATCGGCCCATAGGGGGCGGCGTTCCGGCGGGAGGAGGGGAGAGGTGATGGTGAGCGGAGCAGCGAATGAAGGCCGCGGGCGAAGCTCCGCCTCCACGCTGGGCGGGAAGAGAGCGGGAAGCGGAAGTGGCGGCACCAGCGAGTGTGCGTCTATCGGCCGGGGGAAGCGAGGTGACGCGGAGACGTTTGTGTTGAAACGGTAATCCTGAGAGGGGCCTCCGCCGCGGAAGGCGGCTTTGTTCCTCAAAGGGGGAGTTGGGTCGGCCGGCTCTTTGACAGCCGCCAACGGCAACCCGGCCACCGCCGTTGCGCTCTGGGAAACGCCGAGCCGCCGCCGCCGAGCCGCTGCCGTGCAGTCCAATAGGGCCCGTAGACAGCGGGCGAGGCAAGGGGGGAGGAGGGGCGGGAGAGGAGGGGAGCCCGGCCTCTCCTCAGCCGCTTCCGGTGGGGGAGGGGAGGGGACCGGTTCCAGGTGGAGCCGGATTTTGATTCCTAGACCGGCTGCCGCTCCAGGAAATCTGACCAGCTCCATCTTAGTTGCCGCCTCCTTTCTTGCCGCCGGGAGAGCGAGACACGCAACGGAGGAAGAGGGGAGGTGAGAAGGGGGGGAGGTGAGAAGGGGCGGGCGGGACCCCCCCCTCGGAAAAGCCCCCTCCCCTCCCCTCCCCGAGTGAAGGGAGAGGGGGGCGTCGCAGACGTTGAGGGGTGGGGCCGTCGGGGCCTCCCCGTGTCCTTAAGAGCAGCCCGGCGAGCGAAGTCGGGCGGATGGCCGAGAGACGGCTGGGGAAGAGGGAGGTATATATAGGTGGGGAGAGTGGCTGAGATGAGGCGCCCCTGTGTTCTCCTGCGCTCCCAGTCAAGCGGCCTTGAGTCTTCTGGAAGCCACTGGAAGGAGGTGAAGCTTTTCCTTGGCGTGGAGGTGGATGGGCAGAAAAAACGACGCGCCCTCCTGAACATTTCATTCATTTCGTTTATATACCGCCCCGTAGCTGATGCTCTCCGGGCGGTTTACAAAATGCAAGTTCGTACCAATGATATCACAAAACAAAATCAGCGATATACTACAGCAACATTCAACAATGTACTAAACAACATCACGATAATACTAAATACAAGTTTGCAGCAAACCAGAACAGATAAGAGGAAGGGGGGGGGAAACCAACTTGGTTGGAATAACGTCTTCCCTCCTGAAGCAGCGATTCACAACCTTCAGCTTCAGCCTTGCTTTTAAAGTCTGGCTGGGGGATGAGGGGCTGTTAAAAGCGGAGGGCCGTGGCCAGTGGTACATCTGGCAGGCGTAGGACGACGCACCACGGTTCTCTCCCTGTGCCTGTTTTGATATTTGTTTCTTTGTTCACTGCTCAGGGCACATTCCCCCGTGGAAGATGCATGTTTGTACTGCGTAAGACGTGCCTCATTTGCCCCATAAATGTGCGGTGCCTGAGGTCAAAGGTATGTGTGTTGATTTGGTTACAGCTATAAGAAGTAAACCGGGGGGGGGGGGGAGGGAGGGAGCTTGTTCCTATAAGGAGTGCTTAAATTGGGGCCGTGTATATAGGCTTTTGGTCAACCTGGGGCTTGATTTGTAAAGGGAGGGATGTGGCGGCTGGAGCTGGCATGGTGGGCCCTGCTAGCCACTGCTTCGACTCTTAAAATTCTGTATGTTATATTACTGTTAAGAGGCATCAGAAAGGGGCTAATGAAAATGGTGAGAATCATAGTTGGGCTCAAGCTAGCCGCCCAGTCACAGCCTCTGTCAGACTCCAGAACTATTCGTTGTAATCCAGAATGTGAGATAGGGCTAGTTTCTCAGCAATGAAGGAAATATTCTTTGCACATGATCAGGGACTCTTTCTTTATCGCTACTTCCTGTATTTTACATCATATCCCTGGTCTTGGAAAATACGTTCTGGGTTAAATTACTGGTGAACCGTGGTTTGTACCTAAGAAACATTAGTCCATATTCCATTTCTGGCACGACTGTGCAGTGTCTCCTTGGGAAAGTTATTTTTTCTCAGTTTTCTCTTTATGCCAACCTATCTTAGGTTGAACAGAATAACGACTATACCAGGACCTAGAGGATGCTCTCCTCTTTGCTGTCACTTCATTATGATATCATCAGCCACACATGAGATGCAGCCTGCCTTCTTTCAAAATAGCTACATCTACTAGAGTTCCAAAAGGATTAGGTCAGGTAGTGCTGGTTTATACTGGTATAGTTTAGTAAATAGGCTTATTATTATTATTATTATTAGTAAACATGAATTCATGGTATTATGAAAGCTTTGCCTAACACACTTGTCTTGCCAAGGTATATGCCTCTGACTTCTTTGTTTGTTACCATCCTATGGAATTGAGGGAGCAAGTTTCAGGGGTGTTTATTTATTTTACCATTTATATCACACCTTTCTGCATACACCATCCAAGGCAGCTAACACTAATAATAACAAATGCAATATAAAAATTTTAAGTCACTAAAGTCCTGTGCAAGCAGGGCATTTTTTTTGTCTAAATAGGTATAGGATCGCACCTTAAAGGAACAATCCTATGCATATTTAGACAAAAAAAAGTTTGATAACTCCCAGAATTCCTGAGCCAGCATGAGTGGCTGGGGAATGCTAGAAGTTGTAGGACTTTTTTGTCAAACATGCATAGGATTACACCCCAAATTATTTCAAATCATGGTTAGCTATGTTAGTGCATTACAACAAAAATAATGAAAAATCTTATGGCATCTTAGAGACAACAAATTAATTGTGGGATTAAGTGTTGTCCTCTGCTAGCCAGTGATGTAGTTTTTTTGGGAAATTTTGAACCTTGAAATTTTCTGGAAACATGTTCCAGTGCAAATTAGGGTAATTTGCATATGATTGTTTGCAGAAGAAAATTTTCAGTTTGCATCAAAAAAATGTTCTGATGCCCTAGAGTAGAGGTGGACATCTTGTGGTCCTCCAGAGGTTTTAAACAGAACAAAAACCTGGGTTGGGTGTGCTGGTGACATAAATGAGGATAAAACAATAATAATAATAATAAATAAATTATTCAGTGTTGTTAAGTTTTATTATTTATACTTAAAACCAAAACAAAATATATCCAAAAGTTTATTTTAAAAGTTAGAAACCCACCAGTTTAGGACTTTTGCCAATCCTTCCTGTAATACATATAGCTGTATTTGTTATAAAATAAGTAAACTGTAGGGGGCCAAAGGCTCAATCAGGAAGAATTATTCTTGTGTTGGCAAGGGACAGCAGTGTTCCTAAAGGTAAATGTACAAAAAGATATATATAAAAACAAATAGGTACCTATTTTAAAAGATAAACTAAAAAGTGCACGTATATAAAACCACATACAAATGCCAAAGGTGTTGCCCAAGCAATAACTTTCCGGCTAGTTGTACAGCCTATAAAGGCTTAAGGCTCTCATTAAATTCTTAAAACAGGATGCAGAGATAAAGGACTGAGCGTAATAAAGGAGCTAATTACGACTTTACGGGCACTGATCCTAAATTAGCTGATAACACTGAGGTATTTCAAAACATCTGTACAATTGCAAATCAAACACGTAACAGCCAAACATAAAAAAGAGTGCTGTAGTTAGTACTTCATTATCCAGTTCATCTCATTCAGGCCAACCAGAGATTTAGTCTTTAGAGTAAAAATCCAGAACAGGTCCTGCTGTAGAAGTCTGCGATGCAGCTGTTGTCCTTGGGCTTCAACCTTCTCCAAAGAGCAGAACTTCAAATCGTCAAGGTTGTGTTTACATTTCAAGAAATGTTGAACAAGGGATTGTACCCTCTGGTTTCTTACACAGCTCTTACGTTCACTGATTCTGGTCTTAATAGTTTTCAGTCATTCCCATATGGATCTTATTACAAGAGCATATAATGGCATATATTACACCTTTGGTATTACAATTAAAGAAACCTTGGTATGGATACTATATACTTCTGCAGCTCCCATCAGACCTAGCCAGCATAGCCAATGGTGAGGGCTGATTGGAGATGCCGTCCAACCTCTGGAGGGGCACAAGTTGCTCACACTGATGTAATTTCTCTCCTGTATCCATCCTCTGTCAAACTTAAATACCTCAGCCATTCTGCTTCCTGAAGGGATGATCCAAAGGCTGGCTCTTTGGTGGCCTTGCCAGTCCCAGAGAAGTAATCACCACTGCAAACAAGTAGGCTCTTCCCCTTTCAGTAAGTGCTCTGGGCAGTGGCTGCTATATAGTAGTAACAATGGTGCTAGTAGCAACCCTTGTTGTGGCGGCAATCAGTGGGCTTCTTTATCTTCATCCGTTTTACAGCCCTAAGTTCTGTGTAAAGGGAAGTAGCTCTGCTAGAGAGTATTGATCTAAGGTAATATTTAGGGACATTTTCTGTTATGACTCTTCTGTCAAAAGTGTTGATCATTGTGTGTTCCAACAGAGAAAGGGACAGACAGAAATGGTATGATAATACCTTGAGATTCATAATATTACATTGTCACGTTGATGTAATTGTGTTACTCTTTTTATGATTTAATTAATAGTGACCCTAAAACATTTAATAATAAAGCAGTTAATACATTTTAAGCTTTTAAAAGTTATTTGGTTATCAATTACTTTAGTTTTAAAATATAAAAGAAAAAAGAACAGTACCCTAACAACCAGAGCATAATAGGCTTTTACAAAAGATTTAGTAAATACAGAAAAACATAAAGAGAAAAGTTAATAAATGTGCTGTATAATCTTCATTTAGTCGTTATAGTGTCCAGATGCTCAAAGCAGAAGCAGACATATATTGTTGTAATCCTGTTGAATAAACCTCCAGTGTCTCATTTATGAGATAATTGTGTTACTGTTTTGTAATACAGGCTTGTTTTTGCCATTTGTTTTAAAAATAACACTAGCTGAATATTGTTTGTTTGTTTGTTTGTTTGTTGAATCACTGTAGTGCTGTAAAATGGCAAAGAGAGTGGCAGAGAAGGAGCTGACTGACAGGAACTGGGATCAAGAAGAAGAAACTGAAGAGGTAAATAATGCTAATTGCTGTTATCAGCAGTTAATATGTGAAACTGTTGATAACAAAATCAATACGCAGATCTTGGAAGTCGAAATTATAGTATCTTAGTAGTACTTTGGTGCTGTATGGATAAACCATAAAGGTTTTAATAACAAATTGCACTATGTCAGCCAATTCTTCCTTTCTTGTGCTTTCATAGAACATGGGGAAAAGCTGCTCATGGGGGGGGGGGACATAATTACATTCATATAGTCTTCATATGGAAAGCTGTTGCCTCTGTGTAGCACTTGTAATGTCAAAGTTCAGTTGTTTTGTAAAATGAAAGCCAAGGCCATTGCTCTGATCACTTTGCCAAATGGTTTGAACAGAGAAATCTAAAACTCCTCACATGTATTTGGCGCTAGGGTTTTTGGTTGTGGCCTTTTCACAACTCTTTACAACTCTTCACTCATATTTGACCCAGCAAAATATTATACATGGACTAAACTTCTTCAGACTATCCATTCTGATTTAAAACTTTTCAAACTGAATGTATTTTTCAAAATAATTTAAAATGTCAATAACCAGGATTGTTTCTAGTTCTGCTTATCAGCTTTTAGTTACAATTCCATACATCCATTCTTATTGGTTGGGAAACTTGCAATTTCATCACAAAGACTGTAGGTGACATCTAGTACCATTAAAATCAATGTAGATTTTGTCTGTGACTTTCCAGATGAGCCACCTATGAACTTATGAGTGTATTCCATTTTGACTGTGATTTGATTTATATTTTATGCAGTGATGTGGACTTTCGGGAAAACTTTGAATTGGAAAATGTTCTGCTGCTCTAAATCAATTGGGATTTGATTAAGCAAATTTAAATAAAAGTTTTTTAAAAGTGCCCCATGTTAATCCTAAAGACCATATAAATACCTCAAAAGTTTCTCTAACACCAAACTGAAAAATCAGGGAAGCACATTTATGCTGCAGTCTGGGAATAAGTCTAATTGAGCCCAGTGGAATTTACTTCTGAGTAGACATAGCTAGGTTTTGCATTGTTAATTTTGTTTAAAACTAATGCAACGCTTTGCATGGAAATTACTATAATACTTAAGACATATTTTAAGACAAAACTGCTCAATAGTAGACATTTCTCTAACATCGTTTACATCTTAAGAAAAAAAATAAAGCCCTGAAAAGTGTTACAATGTTAATTTTATCATGTTCAAAAACTTATGCAGAATATGCATCTAGGCTAGTCACAATGGGACTTGCTTCTGCATAAACATGTTTAGGATTGCCCTGTAACTTTATGAAACTAGATATTTTGAAAATTGAATTTTTTTTTCATCACATCACTGATCTTAAGGTTGGATCATGAGTCAATTAACCACCGACATAACTGCAGTCAAATATTCTTAGGAAGCCAAGAACGTCTTGTGTAAGTGGCAACCTACATTTTTAGTGACCATTTTTACTTTCCATTTAGGAGCAGACACCCACAGCCTTGTGCTAAAACCAGAATCACATTGAAAACTTAGATTTGTCTTTTATAGCTGCTGATCATATTCTATTCTATTTTCGTTTGAACAAAATGAATCATTGAATTGTGGAGTTGGAAGGAACCACAAGGATCATCTAGCCCAACCTATGCAATATGCAGGAAAACCAGTTAAACTATCCATGAGAAATGGCTTCCAGACTCTTTTTAAAAACCTCCAGAGATGGAGAACCCAGCTTTTAGGCAGTTTCAGCCTAAATAATCAGATGCATCTAATAATCAGATGCATCTAAATAATCAGATGCATCCAGAATAATCAGATGCATCTATATTTGTCCATCATTCATACCTATAGCAATACATACAAGTAGTTTAGAATTTAATATCAATGCTTTATAAACCTGTTAAATTTATGAAACTGTGTATTTTGAAAATGAAAAATCTTCAAGATTGATATAAGTATTTTTCTGTTACAACTAGTGGAGAATTACTTGACTGGTTTGAACCCCCCCCCCCTTGAGAATGTTTATAGACAAAGTATTATATACATTTTGTAAATATTTTGAACAGGCAAGTGACCAGCCCTATGATATTCATACTGCCTTTAGTATCAGAAGCAGTATCCTGGGGAACATGAGCAGGAGGGTGCTATTGCACTCACATCCTACATGTGGGCTTCCAACAGGCTGCTGGTTGGCCACTGTGTAAAGAGAATTCTAGACTGATCCAGCATGGTTCTTATATTCTTATCTACAAATAATTTGGAAGTAGTAGTTCTGAAATGCCATTATTAAATTGAATTCACAAAATCTGTATATTTAATATTGATTTTTTTTGTGCTAATGGTGAATGTGTATTATATTTTGCAATTAGATTTCTATAATATAATGGAATTCAGAAACATGGTAGTATCCTATTCATTTTAATAGACCCATTGAAATGAATAGGGCTTAAGTTATGACAGATTTTAATTCCCATTCGTTCTAATGGGTCTACTCTAAGAGGAGTTGCTTATTAGGCCTTTGCACTATGTAATTCCTCCACTATTAATTAACAGCTTTGGGGTGGGATTAAAGGTTGTAGTATATACTGGATTCCATGCAATATACTAATTTTAGAGTATGTTTATCTTGTTTGTTCTAAGAATCTAACATTCTTTATAGGTGGGAACTTTCTCAGTAGCCAGTGAAGAGGTTTTGAAGAACAGAGCAATTAAGAAGGCAAAGCGTAGAAACGCGGGGTTTGAGGTACATAAATACGCATGATTTTATAGCAAGCATCCTAGTTTTGGGTCAGATTACTGTCTTGCCTAAATATAAACCTGAACTCAATGCTTATGTAGAAGGTAATCTAATACTAAAGAATAATGCACACGGAATATATAACTGAAGTATCTGAAGTAGTTGGATACAAGATCATTTTATTGAAGTAACTTGCATCTAGGAAATTCATATTGTATGAAATGGCTCCAAAGGGAGCATTCTTTGAAACAGTTTGAGCAGGCAAACATACTACACTACACTACATCTAGGTGCCAGATAGGAGGAGAAACCTTCCTGTCCTCTGCGGCAATCCATTTGCCAGGCCCAGTCTTTAAAGTGCTGGTAGCTGTTGCATGCCTGGATTGTCCCTGTTCATGTTGGTAACTATAGCAAGATTTGGGAGGGGTGAGCAGGGAACACGTTGACCCGGTTCAGACAACACATTAAGCCACGGTGGTTAAGCATTTTGAGCTAAATATTATGGCTTAGCGTGTTGTGTGAACCATGACTTAGTGCGTCGTGTGAACCATTCCTAACCATGGTGGCTACATAACCGTGGTTTAAACATGATCATTAACTATTTGCTGAAAAAGGGTTAGCGGCCTAACTGTGGCTTAGTATGTTGTCTGAACAGGCCCATTGAAAAGTTATTTTATTTCTTTTATTTTGGTTGAATCATGTAACAACAGTGTGTTATTACTAATCTCTATACTGAGGGGGAGGGGAGAAGTACTCCTTGCGGTGGCTCAGAAATGCTTAATCTGTATTCTGGACTCTCAAGCTTGGGCCACACAACTTTTTATAGATGACTTTTGGCATTTGCCCTGTGAATAAGTGTTTTGTGGAACTCATTTTTATGAAGGTCCAACATAATATGGGCTGGTTCAAACATAGATTTACATTTCTTTAGAAACCAGCACTTAGTGATTGTAAGCAAGATCTTGCTCTATGATAATTGGAAAGTTTTAAGTTGATGTTGGGTGATGAGTATGAGTGTGAGAACTGGCCCTAAGACAGGGCATGGATGTAATGTATCTTGTAGAAGAGCCTTCCCCAAATTAATGCCCTCTAGATGTGTTGGACTACAACACCTATTATCCCTAGTCAGCGTGGCCAGTGGTCATGCTTACTGGGATGGTGAGAGTCGTAGTCCATCACATCTGGAAAAAACATCTTTGGGGAAGGCTGCCCTAGAAGATAAAGCCTTGAGTAAAGAAGACAAAACCATTCTTACATGAAGATGACTTTGTGTCAACGTGCATGAACAGAAATAGTGATTTGTTTTTTTCAGAACTGGTAGTTAAAGGTAATTTCCTATCTCTAATGTAGAACAAGAAGGAGGGAGGGGTTCTACGGTAACTTCAGTAGAAAATTCTGAATTTGGTCAGTTTTCATTGGCAAAGGCTGTCTTTTGTTTAAGTTTCTCGGTAAAGCACCATGAACATTGATTGCACAGTGGCTGCTTTCACACAAACTTTTAAGCCAGAATTTGCAGAGAATCCTGGCTTATTCATGAACTGCATGCTGTTGCACATTTGCCCAATTGCTTCTGCATGGCTCCTCCTGCTGGTGGGAGTGGCTAAAATAATCAGCAACTAACCAGGGAGCAAAAGCGTTGTATTGCATCGAAACCAAAATTCCTGGTTTGTCGCTGAATAATCTCAAGCCCTGTTACAAAACAGCTTCAGAAATACTGGATCTCTGGAGTGTGATTGGCCTGACCATGATACCTTGGCTCAAAATCCTTTTTAATTCTGGAAGACACATCATGAAAAGCTGCCAGGAATAGAGTTAATGCTCCCAAACCACCATTTAGTCGCAGGAGCCATAGAATATTCTTGCTTTCTTCTTTTTTAGCTTAAAAGGAATTCTCTGTGAGTGCAAAAAAACATGCAAATGCCTGCCCAATTAAAAAGGACAGGAATTTCCACAAGGGTGCCTGTGAATAGACTACAAAAGCCCATGAAAGGGATGTGCTGTCTCTTTGCAGTGCTTCTTGGCTTGGGTGGGGAATACAGCACATCTCTATTATGAACTTGATGGCCTGATGCTGCTGCCACACACTGTACACAGTCATTCAACCAGAGCAGTCCTAATGTCAACCCTGTGTTCTGCCACACGTGGTCAGAGCCATCTACATTTGTCCAAATTGGAATTTAGGGCATGAGTAGGTTGTCCTCTCCACCATGATGATCTAAGGCAGTCTTACCCAATCTGAGAGCGATTGTGGTGTAGTGGCTAGAGTGTTGGCCTGGGAGTTGGGCAATCCAGGTTCTAGTCCCCACTCAGCCATGGAAGCTCACTGGGTGACCTTGGGCCTGTCACAGATTCTCAGCCCAACCTACTTCACAGGGTTGTTGTGAGGATAAAATGGAGAGAAGGAGGATCATGTACACCACCTTGAATTCCTTGGAGGAAAAAAGGCAGGATAATAAATAACCTGTTGTCTTCCAGATATTTTGGGCTGCAACTCCTAGAATTCCTGATCATTAGCCATGCTGGCTAGGACTGGCAGGAATTGAAGTCCAAAATATCTGGAGGGTACCAAGTTGGAAATGGCTGACCTAAGGCCACTGCACAAGGCCCCTGCCTACCACACATCTGGTTAAAGTTCCCTATAGATCCATGTTGTATATATGTGCTAATTCACATGTGCATGTGAACAAGGATGCTTGCGAACAAGCCAGGGTTGCAGATGGTTTCTAGTTCCTAGCTTGTTTGTGAGTGACAAGCCAGGTATCCCAGTTTGGATGTGATGCTAAGCTTTTTCCTCCTGGTTAGGTTCTGGTTACTTCAGCCACTCCTGCTGGTGGGAGGAACCAAGCTGGAGCAGTTGGGCAGCTTGTATTAATATGCAATTTGTGAATGAATTGCCAGGGTACTTTGCCTTATTGATGCATGCAAACACACAGCTTGTGTGAATGGTAACACCAAGAAGAAAAATCCATGTGCTTATCTGAGAGCAATTCAATGGAACTGTGGAGACTAAGTAAATGTGTATAAGGCTCGAAGTCACTGAGCTATAAAGTGAGAGAGAACAACTTATTTATATTCTCTTTCAGTCTGAGAGTGGTGGAGCTTTTAAAGGGTTTAAAGGTTTCGTTTTACCTTCCGGAGTTGGTGAATTTTCTGGCTTTGGCAACGGCACTGGAACTAAACCTTTAGGAGGACTATCCAATGGCAGCAGCAGCAGCATTACAAATAATTCTTCACTTACCAACTTAAAGGCAGCGGCTGAAACACAGCCTACATTTAGTAAGTTTACCACTAAATTTGTACTTGGCAGACATGGCCTTAAAATGTATTGAGCTGAAAGATTTGTGTAAGTGTGGGTTATATGAGGAGGAAGCTGTATGTAGCTCAATGGCAAAGTT
Organism: Anniella stebbinsi; assembly: GCA_029215795.1. Taxonomy (NCBI): domain Eukaryota; kingdom Metazoa; phylum Chordata; class Lepidosauria; order Squamata; family Anniellidae; genus Anniella; species Anniella stebbinsi. Next base: position 99,633,152 of record JARDYH010000003.1, read on the forward strand.
TGTGCTTTTCAATTCTGATTCAGTCTCCAGTACCTTCGGTTAATGGTTCTTGGCTAACAGGACTGGAAATTGCCAATATTGAAATGTTAGAGAGTTCCTGCTCTATTTGGACAGCAGTGGACTAGCCATCTTGATTTGATAGCCTAACATACTCATTCTGATTTATATCCTGCCCTATTCTGAGGGCTCAGGACAACTAGCAACAGTTTTGAAGTGTATATGTGGCCCCATGTCCCTTTAAATACACAATGTAACAGGGCCTGTGATGCATGTGGGAGAATAAACAAGGCTTGAAGTTAGTGGCAACAAATCCCACACAGAGTGCTGCAGAGCAAGGGTGCCACAACTGAAGCTGGAGACCACGTGTCGTCCTCCAAGGCTTTTACTGTGGGCCCACAAGTTACTCCCACCATTGCTAAATTCACACATACACCAACTTTCCCACTGCCAGTGCTTTTCACTCCTTTCCCCTAGAGATCCACATATAGATTACTCTTTCTCCACCATTGCTAGCAGTGAGGAAAGAGCAATCAGTATCACTATTGTGCATGTGTGTATTTGTGCACATGTGCTTCTCACCCCAAGCCAGCATCACCTGCAGCTCTTGGGACCAAAATGTTATGCACCTCTGCTGAAGAGGTATCTTTAGCAGCAGTGGTTGAGGAAAGCAATGTTAGGCTCCACCTCTTCGCAAGAGCCCAAGTTCCCTGCTGTACCAGACACCTAGTATTTATCCCTGTCGCCAGACAGTGGGCATGTCAAGCTGATTGGTCTTGATGTTTCCCCTTCAGCTCTTTCCACCCTGGAACTAGAGTTTTCTGTATTGTGGCTTAATTAAAATCCAAGAAAAAGACTGTTTAAATCAAGTTTCCTATTTTGAAATGAACTGATTTCTTGAACAAATATGCATACTAACTTTTTGCATACTTACCAGTCATATAGGTTTGCAACTAAATAGAACATCATCTAACTTTAGAAACATAATCCAAAACTTTTGTCCATGTGACCCAAATGCCTTTTGCACTACAGGATCTCTGGCTGTCTGTAAACTTGCAAGGGTACTGAGCACAATCACTTACCTGAAGTCCAAGGTTGCAATCCTGTGTACACTTATTTGGAATCAAGTCTTTTTTAAGAAAATAGGCTTACTTCCAAATAAACATAATCCCAAACTGTATCAAGTTTCCGAAAGCAATGGTAGTGATTGCAGACAAAATAGTGATTTTTCCACCTGATGGAAAATAAACAGCTATGCTGTTTAATTGAAGGTTAATAAGTGGAGAGCTGAAAATATTGCAGTCTTATGTAGGTGAAAGGTATAAGCATAAAATTATCATGAGTTCAGTGTATGATCCTGGCAAGATATAGGAAGGCTTAGTTTCCAATACCTGTGATTATCTGCCAGTCCATGGGCCCAGTGAAAGCCCACATTTAGTAAGTTTTCACATGTTTGTATTGCATTCAGATTTCCTTTTTAAAGAGTTGTTTACCAAAATAGAATTTTTGTTCCGTGTGTGCGTGTGTTTTTAAAAATATTTTTTTATCCACCATTGGCATGGTGGCTGTAGTGGTTGAAGTTTAGTAAAAATTCAGTACTATGGCTCCCAGTCTCTCATTGCTACAACTGCCCAGCCTTTTTGAGTTTTGCAATTAAAAAGCTGTCATCAGAGTAACAAATTCAGCACAAAGATAAAAAAAGTATTCATTACAGCAGCCTATTAAGAGGCTAGTAGCCTGCATTTCCATGCAGGTTATGAAGGAGGGAAAGCCATCCCTGCTTCTTCAGCATTTTTTGTGCTAATTGTGGAGGAAGAGACTTCCATTCCTCCACGACCAGTATGGAAACAAAGCGAAATGGCTGAAGAAGGATTGAGTGATCCATTACTCCTCCATCAGCCTTCTCATTCAGGCTAGTGCTTAAATACAAGGGTGTATTACACTATCAGTTATGCTGACGATTCACATGGTTGTAACAGTCTAGTTAAGATAGACATAAATGGGGTAAGAGAAGTGAATCCAGGCAGTTTTTCTGTTTACATTTTTCAGTATTTTCTTTGCTGCCTACAGGCTGGTGATATGGTTGATACAATGTCTGCAGAAAGATATTTTGAGCAAGAATCTAGGTTTTGAATGCTTCCTGAAGAGTGTGTGCACGTGTTGGAGTTAGGTACTTTTGCCGTTCTTAATCAAATTCATAACATGCTTTTCTTTCTAATAGGTTCTGTGGTATCCAGTGGTTCAATGAATAATGTTGTGGTTCAGAAAAAGCCTGCAAGTGTGGAAGCAAACGGTGAGAACAGGCAGCCGTTGTCCTCTGGATTCACTCAAAGTAAAGCATGCAGCTCTGATATTTATCATAAACAGTTAACTGCTCTAAATTGTTCTGTGCGTGACTGGATAGTAAAGCATGTAAACGCCAATCCACTCTGTGACCTGACGCCGATCTTCCAAGACTATGAGAAATATTTAGCTGAGATAGAACAACACGGAATGAATAGTGACAGCAGTGACCCTGAAAGTGACAATAACAAAGCAGTTGGGACTCAGGCTGTCTCTGCGTTTGGGAGTTCGAATCTTCAGCAAGGTTCAACATTTTTCTTTAACAGCAACAAATCCGAGGATACGTCCGGAAAGAAAACGGAATTGGAACAGAAAACGGAACCAAAACTAGGGTCTACTTCAACTGTCTCGTTTACTTTTAGCCAGAGTGTTGACAGCTCTGGTGGGAATTCTGGTGTATTGCCTAGTTTCTCATTCTCCCCTGGAAGCTCAGGTTTATTTGGAAAAGATGCAAACCAGGGCAAGGTTGTTCCTTCGTTTTCCAGCAATTCATTAGATACTCAGACAGAAAGTGGTGGCAGTGAAGATAAAGGTAAACATTAATTGTTTTAGAAGTTGAGAAACTGGGTACAATCCGCCTTCCATTGCAATTTATGGTGAGACTCCCACTGATGATATGCTGAAGTAGTTCTTGAACATCTGCTCTCTCTAGTTTGTAAGGACTTAAATGTGGCACCTTGTGGCAATCATATATCTCTCAAGCAGCTCTGCCTGCGCCTATGTGCTCAGATCAAAGTAAGATCCCTTCCCCAAGGTCTCCATGCATTGTAAAGAATTTGAAGTGGGCAGGCTTTCAAGGCAGACTCCACCCCTCCATTGTGTTTTATGGTGTGTGTGGAGAATTTATGGAAGGTATCAGCCTTGCTTCACACCAGGCTTTGGAGACATTCAGAAGCAGCAAGAAACTTGCTGGTTTTGTTTCTCAAAAGCCCGGCATGAAGTAAAAGACTGATCAAGTTCTTCGCTGGAATTCTCTTCTCATACTAGAGGACTCAGGAGTTTCAAAACCATTTCAACGGTTTTGCTATTTTATGCAGGCCCTGAAAAGGGGTAGGAGCAATTCTACTATCACGTGTTAATTATACTGCTATGTGTGGGAACACAACATTTTATGTTGTGACAAGTCAAAAACATTAAAACATGTTTTTACAGTTACTATAAAGTAGAATGTCATCAAGTGTTCTGGAATTTTATTAGCAAGAAATGTATTTTGGAAAGCTTATAAGCCACTATTTTGAAATGTTAAAGGCTGCTAAATAATTGTTGAAGTAAGAGTCATTGAGGAGAAACAAACAATCCCAGCTGTTGTAACCTTCCCTCATTGGGGAGATGCTCCAACTCCTTAACCATTTTAGTTACCCTTTTCTGCACTTTTTAGGTGTAGTGACCAGAACTGCAGACAATACTCTAACTGTGGTCGCAGCATAGATTTGTATAAAGGCAGTATGATATTGGCAGTTCTATTCTCAATTCCTTTTTTAATAATGCATAACATGGAGTTTGCCTTCTTTACAGTGGCAGCACACTGGGTTGACCACAGCCCCAAGATCTCTTTCTTGGTTGGTAACTGCCAGCTCAGATCCCATCAGGTTATACTTGAAGTTGTGGGGGTGGGGGTTTGTCCCAAAGTGATCCTACCAAATATTGACAAACTGACAGCCCACCTGTCTTTTAAACATGCATTATCTAATTATACAGATGCTTCATGTCAAAAGATCTGCATATAGTAGTATATTTTCATGTATTTTCTATAGTGATCCAGTTTCTTAATGTATGTATAATACTGGTCTGAACTCATTCTTCCAGTTGGGGGTGATGAAGAGGAGGAGGAGCCACCAAAAGTAGTAGTCAGTGAAATAAAGGAAGAGGATGCTTTCTACTCAAAGAAGTGAGTTATGTCCTTTGCCATTGTGACTATGATTATAGTCTTACTATGAAGTAAAGAGTTTGGTTTGGATTTCTGTAGTCTTGTTCATATGCAGGTGAAAATCTTCAGCAATCTCTAAGGCGTGCAATTGCAGAGTAAGGAATGTTCCATTGCTTTTGCTGGTGTTTATGTCTTTTGATACTACTGAAGTTCATATCTTGACTGATGTATTCTGCCAGGGACACATTAACAGCGGTCCTTATTTTGGAAAGGGGTGTCAGGCTGGGCTCCAAAAAACTGCTTAGTCTCACTCAGAGGACTGTGTTCTTTTTTCTGAGAGCAGCTATGTTTAAGCCTTTTCTGAATTTCAAAGGTGGTTTCATGCATCATGTGGGACTGCATGAAATATGAAACACCCTTGAGCTCATGGAAATAATGCTGTGGGGATTATTCTGGGCATTATTTTCTTATGTTTTAAACATTTTAACATAATTTGATCATGATCCAAAGACCTTTAACTTTAAAGGATTATTCTGGATAGTTTTAGTATGAGCTTAAATGTACTGCTTGTTTGCATGTTGGTGCAAACAATAGGCAAGCTATTTTGATGCTTTTATTAATCTCCATGAATGCAGGTTTTGTGAAATACATCTTTAGCCTCCCTTGTGTACTCACATTCTATATTTTTCAGATGCAAAGTCTTCTACAAGAAAGATAATGAATTTAAAGAAAAAGGTGTAGGAGTGCTGCACTTAAAGCCTGCAGGAAATCAGAAGACTCAGCTCTTAATACGGGCAGATACTAATTTAGGTACGTGACTTTTTTAAAAACTAGTTCTGTAAACTTGTTATAAAAGTCACTGCTAAGCTGAAGACCGTTGACTCCCTTCAGTTAGTCCAGATATTTAGCACTTTGCTCAGCTGTGGGAGAAATTCGGGGGGAATACAGCATGCATGTATTCCTTCACCAGTTGTTGTGATTTGTGTCCCAGTAGGATGTATGTATTTGCAAGTACAGAGTTGGATAACTTCTCAGAAGGGGGATGGGTGGGTGTAATCTTGAGGCAAAGCAGTATTGATAGGCATTCTAGCCACTATGGCTTTTCCTCCACTGGTTCTTAATAATGTGTGTCTTTTATTTTAATTGCTAAGTGGAAACTGTACAAACAATATTTTTCAATGGAGCCCTTATCCTTTCTTAGGATTAATAACTGATGAGATGAGAGAATTAATGAGGGAATTGCATGGGAGGAATGGTAATTCAGTAACAGACTACAAGCTTTCTTTAGTTTGAAAAAAAAAATTCTGGTAGCAAGGCTGGGAAGAACCTGTGCCTGAAACCTTAGAGAACCACTGCTAGATGAAATAGACGGTACTTTATCAGTAAGCTGACTTGATAAAAGGCAGTTTGATGTTTATATCCCTTGCCATCATAACTCTTCAGTACTTCCTAAATATCTCTGTCTTATAAGTGTATTTATTTTGCTATACTGAATTGTTGCACAATATAACTCTGCTTTCCCAAACCCCACACGCTTGTAGGAAACATACTGCTCAATATATTGGTGCCCCCTAAGATGCCATGCTCAAGAACAGGGAAAAACAACGTTCTTATTGTCTGTGTTCCAAATCCACCCATTGATGAGAAGAATGCCACAATCCCTGTGCCTGTGTTGATAAGAGTGAAAACAAGTGAAGATGCAGATGAGTTGCACAACATTTTACTGGAGAAGAAATAGGTCTAAAATGTGGCCTATTTAATGTTATGAGGAAAACTTGCCAAACTGCTGCTGCCCTTTTTTGCTTCCCTTGACTCTTATTAGTAACTGTTAAACTCGCTTCTGTGACATTCTAAGGACCATCTTTGGAATTCTGAAAGATTTGGGTGAGAGAAATAAACTAAGATGGCCAATAAAAGCTTTAACTTAACACAAGTGTCAGTCTTTCCTCCCTTCTAATTTGAAATATCTAATAATTGAATATTTGAATAAAAGTTGCATATCAAAAATATTTTAATTATACATAATTTTAAAAAACTGCTGAAAGCACACACTATGTATAAAGCATCATACCAGAAATTGTGTTTTTAAAAAATGGCGTGAGTGGGAAGAAAAGGATGCATAGAAACTCCTGGGACTTAATCCCAAGTTTGAACTCAGATGCTTTTCCTCAAGATGAAATCACTGTTAGAATTATGTTGAAGAAATACTTCAAACTGAATAGTATAACTTTATTTTTAATAACACAGCTTCTGGAGTACATGGAATTTGGGGCTGAGGTTAGCAGAAAAATGTTTGCATGTTGTCTGTAGAGTTCATCTGAAAGTAATTGTCATATCATGGTGCTTATATGCCAGTTACACAGCTGTGTCTATTCCATGTTTGTTCAAGTGCTCTCAAAGAGGCTCAGAGGCCAAAGTTGGAGATTCCTTTTTTTTCCTCATTCCACTGAGTTGATGGAGTAGGTAGTAGAGGGGAGATACTCTTCCCATTGCACATGACTTCACCTTCCCCAAACCAGCACCCTCAAAATGTGTTTGACTACAGCTTCCATCATCCCCAGCCAGCCGTAGTCAAACACATTTCGAGGGCAGCAGGTTGGGGAAGGCTGATTAGGCTGTCCATTGCATTTTGTCACAGCATGAGGATCTTGTGATGCTTCAGTGAGCTCTTACCCACTGTACTCATCTGCTAATGTCCTATTTTAGTCTTCAGGCTTGAAAACCTGTGCAATCCCTATTAATGTTAGGGGGCTTGTGCAAGAGAACTGTGACGGGCTCACATTTTGCATGCACACATTTTTAATGGATCAGCAGTTAAACCTTGAATAACATGCTATTTTGAATAGGTGTAGGTGTAGTAGTATTCCAAAGGGTATTGATTGCCACAGGTTGTGAGCCATTTGAATCTTTAATATATTAGTGCTTTAAACTGGAAGGGGCTGGGCTGCTGTAGAAGCAGAATCCATTTTAAATATGAATTGGTGCCTTTTTGCATCAGGTTTAAGTGTTGAACCTCCTACAAAGTCTGTATAAGGTTATTTCAAGATAACCTTATACCGCACACTGAAATACCTTGGGGTACAATTTAGTCAGGAGTTATCTTGCACAAGCCCTGTTGAAATGAAGGTGAGCTCCCATTTATATCAGGGGGTCTGTGCCAGTGGACATGCCACTGGATTATGCTGTTTAGCATTCAAGTGGGTGAGAAATCAGAAATGCTAATTTGCATGTTAATGTTATAAATGATAACATGTATACTGAGTCCAATGTTACAATGAGATGCTCAAGTTGAATACCAAGAGCTTCAGTAACACTGCTCACTCTTATCTTTAAGAAATAGTGTCTTAAAAACTTCCATTTCTTTACTGCAAGTGGCTGGAGCCTGTGGGGGCAATTAGCCTGCTTTTTCTAGTAAGTAAACTAGGTTAGTTCCCACACACACCAAATACAATTTTTATATTGAGAGACTGTTAATATTACAGGTTTATTGTGTATTTTGCACTTGTTTGATTCCTAAAGTGTAGCTTTGTATGTGTAACAATTCTCCATTTATTGAATAGAATAAGAAATCATATATCAGTTAATTAAGATGCCGTTTGTTCTCATGTCCTTTGCTACGTCTTATGTGATGCTGTTCCTGTAAGAAATCCATCATATCCTGTTGCTTTTTTATCTTGCTTTATGGAGTTTCAAACAGAAGGAATGGAGTGCTTGTAATACCCATTAAATATTTTAAGAGCTGTTCAAAAGGTTGAGGATGGGTGTGCTAGCTAAGAGGGTAGTCAGTTAAATACCATTGGGTAATCGGATTTGCTGGAAACGTTACACTCCACAGTGCACAGTATATAGCAAATAAAACTATTATATTGGGAAATCAGTTGCTACAAAACACAGTGGCTGAATTCGGACGACACAATAAGCAACTGGGGGGTGGGGTGGAACAATCGTCAGTTGTATTGACTATCGTGTCATCCAAATGCTGCCATAGTCAGCTCAGCGCTGATCCTAATCCACACCGCAGTTGATTATTTATTACCATGTTGTGTGGGGAGTACCCCCTAGATGAACAACTGTAAAGTTGATTATTACCCCACCATTGACTATCGTGTTGTCCAAATTCAGCCAGTGAATTCTAAGTATCAGTACCAAACACCAACAAAAATACATTGAGAAAATTGGGCTGGTGGAGCAAAAGGGTAATACAAGGGCTGCATTCCAGAAGCACATATGATAAACTGTTTTTGGAGCCGTGGGGCTCTCAAACCAGTTTCTGGTGTGCTGTGAATGATTGTTTAAAAAGTCATAGAAGTCAACAGAAATCCAAGACAAAAAGAGGGTTTTTAAGGGGTTCATGGAATGTGTTTAATTCAAAACACTTTGGGACCTGTATTAAGTGCAATTCACCTTGCTGCAAAAAGGAGCTCCTAACACAGCTCGTGGCACCACTTTGTTGACCTATCTTGACTCTCCATAAGTTCAACGTGCAACTATGAGGAACAACCCAGCTACGTCAGATGGTGCTGGGTGTGTAAATATGAGTGAAGCTATCATAAACTAGGTTTATGATACGCAGTAAGCATAAGGTGTTATTTTACATTGCCATTGTGGGAGGCATTCCATTGAAACACATGGGGACCTGTAGGATGAGTGCGTTGAAAGTATTTCCCACACCTTTAAAGAGCATTTCTTTGTGTTATAAAAATGTCAAGGTCCCTCACATGTGTGCCACAGGAGCCTACAGTTGAGTAGCGATGTGAATTGTGGCAAGATGACCAGTTTCAGCAAATGCTTAATAAGCCCTCTTTCTTCCTTCCCCACCCGCCCATCACTCCACATATAAATTGAATGTATAAACTAGTTGGTTTTAAATCCTTAACATTGGCTCTGTTATTGGCCCACACCACTTTAAATAAGTTATTACAGGAAACACAATTTTATTTGCTAAGTGGATCAAAACTTTGTCTTGTTATAGCAGAAGGACACGTGCATAGACTTCATCTTGCAGGGTCCAGATGTAGTTCATATTGGTTTCGTCCCACTGAAAGATAAGGTAGCCTTTTTGTGATGACTTTGCAGGATCCCTGAGTAGGTTTAAAAGTCTGTACAAAACGATGATCTTTTTTTTTCTTTTGCACAAAAATTAAAGATTTAATGATATTGAAAAATCTTAATTGAAACTAAGCTATGTGCTGTATAATGAAGGGACATTGTCTTAATTTGCAATCTGATCACTTGTCGTCTTGTACAAACAGTGTAGTCTGACTACTGCGGTAAGGATAAGTAACTGCTGTTCTGTTGTTTGTTTCCAAGATTTCCAACTGAATTTTAAAAATTATTTTTGCATTGTGACAATTAGAGAGCCTAAAAAGTTCATCTATTGATGTGCTAGGTAGTGCTATTTTGCACGTGCAGAGTCTTCTCAGAATAGTACGGTTAAGGCTTGGTTCTCACCAAGGCAGCAAACCTTTGTCTGGGCTGTGTTAGCACTTTAGACCAGCCTTCCCCAACCGGATGCCCTCACAATGTGTTGAATGGCAACTCCCATCATCGCCAGTCAACATGAGTGTGATGGCTGGGACTGATGGGGAGTGTAGTTCACATGTGTGAGGCACCAGGTTGGAGAAGTTTGTTCTAGATTGCCAGTAGAGACTTGGACCATTGAATGTATTTGGGGTAGAAAGGTTATAGTGTAGCCTTCTCCGTGGTATGTAGAATGAATTATTTTGTAGGAGGCAGCATTCAGTCATGTGAACCCCCCACCTGAAGTCCAGTTCAGGTGCGGGCTTCAGGTGCGGGCTTACCACCACAGTGAGGACTAGAGCAAAACTGCTTGTTCTGGGGGAATTCAATCTTTTTTAATCCTTTGGGAGGTTGGTCCTGCAAGTTCTGGAGAGCTTTTTAAGAAGCATTGGGGTGAGGGATGTGTGGCTACTTTTGCTTTACTCTCAATCTGCAACAAAATGTTTGTAAACTGAAAAGATGTAGCTACATATAAAGAGTAATTAAGTGTTAGGTCTTACTCAACTCCCTTTGCAACATCGTCTAACCTTAAAACAATCTCAGACTGTTCTGTTCTAATGCCTTAACTTATTTTTAGCAGACGTTGCTAAACTGTATATCTTACATGTAACATTTTATATATTTCACTGTGCATGGAAATGTATAAAAGCTTAATGAACAATCAATATGAACTTTTCTTTCCATTTAACTATCAAAATAAGCTTTGTTTGTTTGTTCCCACCCTATAGGACACTATCTTAAGAGATAAACCATTTGAGAATTGGACTTGCCTTGTAACATTTTTCACATGTCATTTGCTAGTTGTGCTTTCTGAGGAAACGTAAAAAAATCCATGGAAATGTGAATAAACAACTGGGAGATGTTAACTCTGGTTTGTGTATGTTTGCAGTCCACCTTCCTTTATTTGGTTGTGAAGTGGGTGGGAACAGTACAGCTGGTTAAAATGCCATAACTTAGTAGCAGAGCTCCTGCTTGCATGCTGAAGGTCCCACGTTCAATCCCTGCCATTGTCAATTAAAAGGGGATCTTCGGTAGCTGAGGCCTTGGAGAGTAGCTGTCAGTCATAGTAGTCAGTGTAGGCCTATAAGTGGGTGTGTGCCCTTGAGAGTCCTGGTAAAATGTTTCTCACTTGAAGGATGGCCTAGAAGAGCACCGGTTAAAGTTCTTGCTATTTTCCTTTGCAGAAGCTCCTTCGGAAAGCTCAGAGGTGTCATTGCCTTGATATTGGAGGGAGATATAGTGAAGGCTACAGTACCTTCCAAGATCTGTCATCTTCCAAGATCCTTTTAAGACAAATGTAGCTTTTGGAGGACCTGGGCCACTCTGCTATGAATATGGGAGGATAGAACTTGGACTGTAAAACAAGTGATGGAACAATTTGTTTACTTAATAGACCTTTACAAGCTATTAACATTGATAAGATTTGCTTTTCAATCTGCCTTTTAGCCACAAAATGTAGTGGTGATCTACGAAATTCCAGTTGAAATAAGCCAGTGTTGTATGGCTAAAATATGCCGGGAGTTATTGCCCTTTAACCAGGGCCATGTGAGTGTGCTGCAATTTCAAGTGTAGAATTCAGCTCAAACTTCAGAAGCCTGCTTTCATTTAAAAAACAATAAAAAAATAATATTTAGTAATTCAATTGCCTTTTAAACAATGAAGTGGTTTGAAAAGGTACGTCAGCCTTTCCCAACCTGGTGTTCCCCAGATGTGTTGGGCTCATCTCATTCCCAAACATCATGGTCATGAGATGGGAATTGCGATCCAGAGAATCCAGAGAATTAAAGCAATGCCTGCGAAGGTCTGTTTAGCTTTCCAAATGTCACAGTCAAGGCTACAGCTCATACTTTGGCAGATTTCCCCAATCCAGTGCCCTCCAGAAGTTTTGGACTGCAACTCCCTTTCACCCCAGTCAGCATGGCCAATGGTCAGGTAAAATGGGAATTGCAATCCAAAGCATCTGGAGGGCACCATGTTGGCGAGGCTGTGGTATGATTAGCAGAAGGAAAATAAGATATGCAAGTTGGGGTGGGGAAAACAGCCATTTAATTTGAGTAGCTTTATAGAAGTTTCAGGATTTAACATTTCTTTGTAAAGCCTAAAATTGGTAAGTATGAATGTTAGCAGCTGTGCAGGGCTCCCTGTCTTGACTTCACGTTGTAGGTGATAAGATACATGTATCTGAGTGACGTTGCCTAGCTCCTAGTCCTGACAGAACTATAAAATATCTGGAGGGTACCTCCTGGCTGTTGATGTACTCTAGCAGGAAGTATGTAATAACACAATATTAAAGACCACCACCACCCCACATTTGTGCAGACACACCGTAGTGAGTATTGTGTGTATTAACCAATTTGTGCCAATTATGCAGGTACTTCCCATCCAAGATTTCCAGTCCCATCTTGGGAACTAGAAGGTGGCCTTGGCAAAACCCCTGTGAGGCTGTTCTCCCAAATCCTGCATTTTGGGGATTAAATTTACAGGAAACCTAAACTGTTCTGTTCAGCAAATCTAATTCACGTCATGTTCAGATAACCTTCCAGACAAGATTTGGAATCCTACTAAAGTACAGATTTTGAGTAACTGAAGAAATTGCTAATGTGTGTGGCATTTGGCATTATGAGGATGGGATTTTAAAAGCTACATCAGGACTGCTGGAGACTTGGGTATGAACCTCTCTGGGCCATAGCACAATTAATTTTTATTTTGGGAAATTTGCTATGTGAAACTGCTGTTTAAGAAACACAAGTGCTCCAGGATTTCAGTAACTTTAAATGAAGTATTTATTTTTATTACATTTATATCCCACCTTTTTTCCTCCAAGGAACTCAAGGCTGTATACGTAATCCTCTCCCATTTTATTCTCACAACAATCCTGTAAGGTAGATGTGACTGGCCTGAAGTCACCCAGTGAGCTTCCATGGCCGAGTGGAGACTAGAACTCAGATCTCCCATGGGGCATTGTGTTATTTGTAGCCTGTTTTTTTACCAAGAAGATAAATATTGCCTTGATATTTGATGGATCAAGATGTTTAATGTCTTCTAAAAGTCATGATACAGCTGGCGTGTGATGTCAGCAGCAGAGACTGCTTTCATCAGTCCGTGGTCCATTTCCTAACTTAAAACACACACACAACACACAACTGAAGGGAGTCTGAATTGGAAGTTTTTCTGAATTGTTTTTCACATAAATTAGCATGCGCATAGTACACATAGACTTAAGAGACATTTATTGGTAGTAGAGTCTGCTGTTTATTCATCATTGGCTTACGTAAGATTAGTGTTCTTTTCATGTACAAAAGTGTTCAGCTACATCATTGTAAGAAATCCATTGTCCTGCAAAGCTGACAGATCCATGCAATGCGCACATCTATGTATGTGTGGCATGAGGATCATGGTGTTCCTATTAGTCTCTTGAGCTTGGCCTCTCAGCATGATTACATTCCAAAGTACAAACTACAACTAAAGGCTTTTGGTACAGGCAGCTTCACTGTACTGTACTTACCCAGCCACTGATGTCCATACTACCACACTGCTGTCCTGAGTGTCAAAAAGTGAATGAGCGTTTACTATATGGGCAACTAATTTCTAGAACAGGCTTTATACGAAGCGTGGTTTGAAAAACCTAATCTCAACAGGCATAATGCACGCTATTGCAAGGGAAACCCTGTAGTTGGACACATTTCATATACATAAAATGATATGTATATAATTGTGTGGTGAGTACTATGGGAAACTTTTATCTATTAATTTTATATCCTGCCTTTCCACCAAAAATTGTGTTCAGGGTTCTCATGATTTTCATGATGATACGATTGAAAACCTTTGAATTAACTGCAGACATCTTGATGGCATTCCATTGATTGAAAACTACAGGCTAACCATTCCCATATGCTGGACTGACCTCACTGACTCATTTAAAAGTTATGAACAACTGCAAACGAATGGATTGGACTGCAACATTCTACAGAATCGCCACCTGGGTCAGTAAGGCCTCATGATGCTTTTTCTGTAGGATATCCCAAGTCAGATGTACATTGAACACCCAATCTAAAAATATATAGCAATTCACAGAGCAGTGTTGTGCATTGGTAAAGTTTATAACCCACTGGCAGAACACAAGATTTGCATGCAGAAGGTACCAGGTTCAGTCACAGGTAACTGGGAAATATCCTGCCTGAAACTGTGGAGAGGCACTACATGGACCAAGTATAAGGCAGTTTCCCATCTTTACTCACAAATGAGAGTTGCTATGTTCAGTGGGGCTTTGTGTATTTAGGGTTGCAGCCTGAAAGACCAAGATCTGAGTACAAGAGCAGCAGGGGAACATTTCAAAATAAATGATTGTAAGATTTTCATTTCTAGGCTGAGAAATTTAAGAAACATTTGCTGTTATATACTGGCTGTATGGGTTATTTTTTATATTGGCTCTTATGGTTTAATATTGAGTTTATTAGTATGGTATCCTAACTGCATTTTGTATTGGATTTTAAGTATTGTGATCTATTTTTTTTTGGGGGGGGGGGCAATTTCTGCCTGAAAAATTGGGTAAGAATCTAAGCAAAAAGAAAAAAAAGCAAATATTTTTGTTACTCTGTTCAATGAATTAAAAAGATTTTCCATGTTGACTATCTCTCTGCATTAAAACAAACATTCCCAGCTCATTGGCATGACCAAGAAAAAGAGCAAAGGAGCAAAATTACTGGGAGCAGGGAGAAGGTTTGGCCCCATTCCCTGGAATTAGGGCTGTGTACAGCCCTATCTGGAACGCCTTTTGTTTTCTCCTATATAAATGAAATGATGTAAATGGGGGCATTATTACAGTTTAGGCAAAACCTGCTCTTCACCCTGAGGTTTCATGATTCAGCCCTCATTGGAGAGGGATCCTGCAAGGGGGTTGCAATGAGTGACTGTGAGTACAGAGAGGCACAAAACTAGGTCCATGGTCAATGGCTGCTTTCCAAAATAACCATTGGGAAGTGTGTGTTTCCACCCAATGTGATAGCAATCATGATGCCCGTTACTTATTAATCTGTAGTTCCCTCCCAAAGTGATGGCTCACAGTGTTTGCATAGTGAAGTACATCTCAGTTGTTATGAGGTTGTTCTGTATGAATTGAATTACCTGCTCAGGGCTCAAGCATAGTGGTGGGGAAGGGTATATTTTCTACCAGTGCTTGGAAATCCGGGGTAGCCCTGCCCAGGTTGCAATCCCATTACCATTTAGGTGTGTGTGCATGTAGGGAGGAGACTAAATTGTAGATGGTGCTTGAGGATATTGGTAGAAACTTATTTTCCTGCAGCTATGTACATATTATGAAGGTCTCCTAAGACTTGCTGGAATCAAAAGCAGCATTAGAGCAGAACAAGGTATCTTCTGAACAGCAAGTTGCTGGCCCAGGGCATTCGCTAGAAGAAAAAAGATGTGTTTGTGCAGTTCAATTTGTAGTTGGAAAGACAGAGAGATTTGTGCTTCCCTGTGTAAAAAGTCTCTCAGGAGCTCCCAGTCAGAGTTTTTTGTTCGGGGGGGGGGATGACAGTTGGGGGGAGAGACAAGCATCGTAACAATCATGGAGGAACACTGATCCCAGGGACAGTGGCAGCCAATGGGAGCTAGTGATGCTGATATATGGGGGGGGGGGGGTGCAAATGTCTCTCACACACATATATACACCATACTGCCGTATAAATACAAATCAGGTAGCCAGAAGCCAGAAATGTAAGGAGGTTAAAATAAGGAATTAAAAGCAAAAAGACACCAATTAATCATCCAGTTTTTTAAAAACAAACTGCCTTCCTTTAGTCTGTCTCAGGCAATAAATACACTAACTAGGAACAACCAGTTACTAAACAGTCGGCAACTTTTGTAGGATTCTTCTTCAGGCCTGATGTTATATTTTTTAAAAAACAGCAAATAAGTGTTTGGGGGCAATTAAGAAATGCCCCAGTGATATCTACGCAGAACGTGTAATTTCAGAAGTGTAGAAAATGAAATTCATGAGATTATATGTAGGTTTTGGGATTATGGTATTGTGTGTGGGACAAGTGTTTCAAGTTTGTACTGGGCCCAAGAAGTTGTCTGGGCTCTCTACTGGCTCTTAAGAATTCACATGACAACAGTGTGTTTAGGTGTGTAGTTAGGATGTTTTGTTTTTCTCCTTTTCAAAAAGCAAAAACACAGCCAAAAAGCTGTGCCCATCTCACTCTCAAGCAAATACAGGGAAATGTGGCTTTCTACAGCTACAGTTGCCCCTGTAATCCATTTCATTTATAGGATTGCAGCATAGAATGGATTTCCACAGAAAGCTGGGCAGGTTGTTTGAAAGCTGTTTGAAAGCCCCAGCCTCTCTGCCACTTATTCTGCTTAGTCTAAGGATACTTTTTTATTATTATTGTGCTGCCTACTTAAGGAGGAATTGGAGTTGCACCAAGATCTGCTGATCCGCTCATCTTGTCATCTTCAACCTAAAGTTAATGGAGATGCCACTGTTTTCTGCAAGGGGCTGCCTCCACTTCCACACCCCATGGTATTGCGGCTGTGAGGTGGCGGCAACTACTCCCCATTGGCCATTAGGTTGACAGGCCCTCTCCCTCCTGGGCTTCCGGTGACCAATGGAGGTCACCTTCTGCCTTGGGGGCACCCCTGGAGCAGCAACCCAGCAAGGACAGATAACGGAAGAACCGCACTGGCCTTGGTCAGGCAGGAAAAGTTGTGCATCTTCGTTGTTTGTCCTGGGGTGGCTCCGAATTGGCAACTGCATCATATAACCCAGGAGCCATCCAAGACACTAAATGACATATATGTAACCATCCCAATTACACCAGGAAATGCAGGAAGCTGCATAGAGCTTACTCTCGATACTAAAATTCCTTAATTTTGAGTGTATGCCTGGCCCATGCCACATCACCAGGTTGCAATTGACTCTGCTTGGTGGATCTCAAGAGTTCCAGTAAAAAACAGATGGGATGACCAGACTCTGCTTTATCTCTATACAAAACTAGTAATGTTCCAGCGTAAGCTGCAAACAGAGAGAAGGATGGGGCTGGCACAATATAGCTTAGGAAGTAGAGTCAATTACTTACTGCATTCCTGTATACTGGATCCAGGGCTGGATGCAGGATGTCTTCAAAGAGGAAGGGCTCCGCTAGCAGGTCTCATCACCTGATTTTTGGGAATCCCCCCACATGACAGCTTACCACATTCATCAAGATCTCCTGCCTCTCTGTGTAACATTTTCAGAGGGCTGAAAGAGCTGCCGTTGGATGGTGGGAGCAGGGAAGTTGACCCAACCCAACAATAACCTACAAATCTATGCCTAAGTTACAACAGCCCAGGCCCTCTTCTAGAACAATTCTAGAATTGTGGTCCAACGTAACCAAAGAATTCATTTTTGCAGGAGAAGGAACACAAGGTTAGCCCATGGCCAGCCCTGAGTGAGATATATTTAAAAAAGAAAAACTTGCTCATGCTAAACAATTGGGAATCCAACTTTTTACTGATCTACTACAAATCACCCAAGCTTCTACTATTACAGCCTGATCTACATTCTGCCTCTTTGCTCAGGAGTAAACAAGGAACTGATCTCTAGCTCCAGCTGTGCTCATAGGAAGAGGCTTTGTTCTCACTGGCAATGGGCCAGTACCAGAAAACAGCTTTAGCCCCTAACCCAAATATAGTAAGGGAGTACCCATTTTATAGGAAAAAGGATTGCACTCGGGGAAAGGGCTGTGATGGAGAGCAAAAGCCTGTCTACTTGCAGTCTCCTGCAAGATGTATGTTCAACATTCATCTGGTTGTATGGGTCCTGGCAACGTTCAAGCCTATCCCCCCTACACATTGGTATCAGAGGCATGGGCATTATATTATTGTTATTATTATTAATAATAATAATAATAATTTATTATTATTTGCATTTATATACTGCCCCATAGCCGAAGCTCTCTAGGTGGTTTACAAAACTTAAAAAGCATAAAACAGATTATAAATACAATATCCATTTAAAACAACTATTCTGGGTCAAACAGCAACAATGTGTGGGATTAATTATGTCTGTGTGTTTATGAGTATACAGACACATATCCACACTCACAGTAGGAGGAGCCTAGCAAATAATATGAAATAAGTAGCTATTCTTGGTTATTGCTATGGGACATTCAAAAAAAGCCCTACATAAAGCTAACCGAATGAAAGGTATTTTAAAATGGCTGCTCTGAAAAAAAAAAAAAAGCAAAAATACTTAAAATTGTGCTTCATTTGCAGCTTCCCTTTAACCTTCTTGCTCCAACTCCTTTAAAGCACTGAATATATTAATTGCCTTTGCTATGGCCTATCACTAAACTACTAAGCAAATAAGAAGTTAAGAACCCCCAACAATTATAAATCCCCATTCCCACCCCGCACCACCATCGGGCAACCCCAATCTGAATGCAATATATATAGAATATATATTGCAAAACGATTTGAAATGTATGTTCTACCATGAAGAGGTACATTTAGAAAGGCACAGCCCCACAGGCCGACAACAGCCTGCTAAGGGACGACCGATTGTTTGGACTTCAAAAAAACAAACTCTACTCAAATCAATGGGCCATTCTATAGCATGCCAGTCACTGCATGAACGTCTAGTTGCATCCCCCATTCACCCATGTGAACTGAGGCTACCCCTACCTTCTCTGCCTGCACATAACAGAGGAAGATTGACAGGTCTTCCAAGAAGTAAGCTGGCCGTTACCTCCACTCTCACAAAGGAATTCCTGTAAACCCTTGAGGAATTCCAGGATACCCCAGAGCACTGCCTAACTGAAAGACCTTAAGTGTTTTACCTTAGAAGTACCTTTCCATTTGTACGGACCCTATACAAACTTACCTAGGAACAAGCACCATTGGATATAGTGGACCTTACCTCTTAGAAAATGTACACAGGATTGCACTGTACTTTTCAACGTGCATACAGATTCAGTTTCACCCTCACATTACTTTGTAGTATTGATTCGGCAGGAGTATTCACTTCAGGGCCTTCCACTCTTCCCATGTCATATTCTCTCTTCTCCCTGTTAATATGCAATTTTACTTACTGACAACCAATGACAAGGGCCAGAGAAATGTATGCGGTTGTGTCACATCATGAGGAAGTGGCACAGGGAGAACATGACTTCAGGAAACTAATTTTGGCAACAGCCCCTTGTCTGCTATTACATGCAATTTGCTCCTTAAAAATAAGGAATACTTACCATGATGCCTGTACCTGCTGACTTGTATGTTTTATAGCATGGTTTGTCACTCAGCTGCTATTTTTGCTTGCAACTTGCTATGTTAGGGAAGCATCACTTTTAAGCTCCGAACTACACAATGATTTAATTTGATCTATACCATTTCAGATAGCAGGTGGAGAACTAAATGCCAGAATACTTCCCCTCTAATGAAAGCCTTTTGCACATGCTAAATGAATACATCACAAAGGCGGCTTTGGTCTAGCCTTCTGTCCATTATGCTGGTTTTCGGATGTGCACAGAAGGTGCACTTTTTTCTTAGCGTGATAGAATTCAAACATTTATTACTCCACCTGCAGTAATCCAATCCAGGCACAGCTACAATATTTGTAGTTGCTAATCAAATAGCTCCACCCTCACCTCTAATCAGTGCAAGAATAAGATTAAGAAAAGTCAGTGTGTTTTAAAAGTAAGAACTTCGGCATGCCTGCAACCTGGCACAAAGATTTCACAACAGCTATCCAATTTTTCCCCCGGAGTAGTGGGTGGGGGAAGCTACCATAATGAGTTATATAGACACATCTTGAAGAAATCAAGTTACAATATAGACTGAACCTCTTCATGGTATTAGTAAAGTTACAACAAGAAGTAGTCATGAAAGGAAGAAAAATACTCTTGTTTAATTGTGTGCCAGTAATCTCAGTACAGGGAGCAAGTTCAAAGGATTTGAATGGCACTTGCTCAGTTACATTCCTGATCCTTATATGCATTCTCTCTGCCAAAAGATATTTTTTTAGCCATTGCTTTTGTTGCATTCACTCTAGAACATAAAACCCTTCTGGGTTTGTTTGTTTGCAATATATAGGATCCCACCCACCCACATACATAATTTTCTTCCCGGCTTTTATAGTTGGCAACCAGATTTGTTCGATTAGGTTCTCGCAATGATGTACTATTAAAAAGGTATGAGAGTGGCAAAGAATGAACAAGCTTCGATTCAAGAAGCAGTTTCAAGAGCTTGTATTTGAGCAAGCTGAATTTTGGGATGAAGCCTGGTGTATCATAACTGAAAGGGCGATTTGCAGAGGGTTTTTCACCTGTGGTGAAATCCCGGCTCACCCAGCATCACAATGTACATGACAATTATACAGAGCAGAAAACACAACGCTGGATCAGCCACCACTCTGTTTTCCCCTTGTGCGTTAGCCAAGCTGCCCACCTTTTCCTCTTAAATTAGCACATACACAATTGTATGTAAATGTAACAAAAGGGGAAAAAAATCATACACATCTAAATTAAAGTCACAAAGGTATTTCAGGGAATCTGTATCAAGCGCCAACTCTCTACCGGCATATTTATTTTTAAGCCCAAACCTGAAAAATCTTTTGTCCTTTTTAATAGCTCACCTAAGAATAGTAAATGTGAGCTATTAAAAAAAAACCCAAAAACTACCTCCGCTATACTCAAGGTGGTGTTTTCTATGCATCCTCTATTATAAAATACGGCAAACTTGACCTACAATCAGCAATCCACAAACAAACCTCCCTGACTTACATAATTTTTGAAAAATTGACAGGGAATCTTTTGAGAACTTTAAGTAAGACTTAGGCTTCTGTATATCAAAGGACAGCAAGTCATGGACCTAATACAACCAAGATCTAGGAAAACTGGCCGAGGTGGCAATCTACAGAGTACTAGTGAAGAGTTTAAAGTATAAAGACTTTTAGAAGCCCACTTCAATTAGCTCCAATTTCCAATAATTTAGGATATTGTAACTGGCTGAGATCCACTGGCTTTTTTGGTACTAGAGTCCTTATGTTTATGTTTTCCTGTTTTTCCATTGCAGACACTTACACTAGTACAGATTTACTCGCCATACTGGAACCAAATTACACTTAGCAAGCACATCTCTTCAACGTTGACCTCACTCTTTCAGACATTTTTGGCTGGGTTTTTGCTGATCTTTGGTAGATGAAGAAAGATGTCACTGTAGAATCAGTTTGTGCTGCAAGCTCTAAAAAGATACCATTGACAGAAGTGGAAAATTCAAGCCATCTAGTTCCAATTGGACTACTACTACATGTAGCCAGATGGCACTCAATCCAAGTCCTTAGTTTCCCTTTGCTGTTATGCTATTCTGCTATCCTATCAAGTTTAAAACACATACACAAAGTTATTTTATTATGCAACAAAAAGGGTTCTCAACAGTCTATGAAACAATGTTCATTGGTACATCAGTATGAAATCCTATGGACGTTTCTCGCAAAGTATATAAAGATTAATACATTCTGTACAGGTTGGTTGATTTTCAGTTACAAAGTAAACACTGTAACAGATAATTCATAAAGCACTGATTTTAAACACAGCCCCTACTTTTGTGGTGGTGTTTTTTTTTAATTGGAACTTTTCTGCCAGTTATATCCATAAGGAGATGTAGTCTCTTTTTTTTAAAAGTGAGAATACAGTATTATCGTAGAGGACGCAAGGAAGGAAGAGGCACTTCTTGATTGGCTGGCTGGTAATTCCTAGACATCCCTTTTTTCAGTGTAATGTTAAGTTCCTGACACTAGATGGTGGTGCCGTGACAGAAGACCACTGTAGTTAAGTTTTTTAGGCACTTGGCTGCAAGGTTTCCAAGGCAGTGCCCAGTTCTCTGCTATGTCATCAGAATCGGTTTCTGCCGCACCTCCAGAATATCTGAGCAAACAAACAAAAGATGACAAGGATGGTGGTGAAGATTCTGGGTCATGTTTTCTTTGGCTATCTAGAAATATATGAATGTAAAATATTATTTATAATATACATGAAGATGCTTGGGCTCCTCTCATTCACAGAGAAATTGGGAACATGTACACTACAAAACACCCTGATTACTAAAGAAGCCTGGAAGGGGGGACATTAGTACACATTCCCCTCAAATCTGGGTGCATGAAGTGTACTTCAAAAATGGTTAATGTTGTTTCTATGCTGCCCCCAAAGATGACATTTTGTAAACACTTATTCCAATGCACTCCAAATAACAGGAAAAGTCCAAAAGTGGAACACTTGAAACAAGGAGAGTGAAAGTTACCCCAGAAAGCTTATTGCCCTCAAAAGCTGAACGTTGGCAGACACATCAATACACTGGCTGTTAGTTCAGATTAAAAATGGAATATTCTTACATCTCTAGATGAAGTTAGTTACACTTAAGTCCCATTAATTTCAGAAGGACATAAGTCTTGACTAACTTTCCACAATGATTTCATCTGGACCTAAGCACACCCAATTTTTTTTTGGGGGGGGGGGGTCAAGATACACATTATGTTAAATACTTGGTATGCAACGGCCCCTCTACTTTTTCTTTCCTCATGGGTAAGCATATGGGCCCACAATCTGGATTGTGCACAGGAAACCTCCCCCACCCCAAGCTGTTTCCCTTCTGAAATCCACCCACCATGTACAGGGTAGGGGTTGAGCCTTCTTAGCACCAACTGAGGCTTCCCCTTCCCCTTCGTTTAACCTGTGTATGTGTGTGTGTGTCCTGGAGGGAGATGTAGGGGAGGGAAGTGGCTGAGGATGAAGTTCCCTGCATGCATACTTGTGCATAAAGAAAAAGTAGTGGGACAGCTGCACGCCACATATTTAATGTCACATGCAGTTTTACTCTCAGTTTGATCTGACCTGATGCGTTTACCTCGTAACAGAGACCGACATTTCAGCACAGGCCAGGCAAAGCTACACAAGAGAAACGATACTGGACTATGGAAGTTCCTTCGCCTCTTCAGATCGGATTAGACGGGGGGGGGGCACTTCCAAAAGCAGCCACAAACATCTGTTTAGGCTTGCAAAAGGGAAACTGAATTTGCTAGCATTTAGTACGCAAGCTAAACCAATATTATATACTATATGTGCTTAACCTAACATTATATGCTTGTTATACAAGTGTTACGTCATGTCCAGTGACAGACATACGTAAAGTGAAATACATATCATCTGCTGAGTGGTTAACCTACAGGAACCCACAAACAGAGCCAGAATAGACTGTATGTTGTATGCTCCTCCCAGTGTTTGGAACTTTGGGACAACTGCCATATGAAATCTGATGCAACAGCAACATTTATATTACAACTACAAATGAACATCAAGTGCATGGAACACAGCCACTTGGTAAGCAGTGTGTCTATCACACCCTGCCACTGGCAAGACGTTTTACCACACATTCGTGCCTAACCAGAAATCTTCTGTGACCCTGGTGGCATGGGAGTCACTGCAGGACTGCTCCATTCCATCACCAGGACAACATGAGAAACTTTGGGCCCCTGTCGGAGGGACCCACATTCACTTCAGTAAGGTGTGCGTGCAGGAAATGTTACAGGTGAACTTTAGGGTTCTCCAATGCTGAAAGGCAGTCTAGACTTCACCTGTTAAGATTCGATGCAATGGCAACGTGACATAGGTTAAGTGTGCATAGAGGAGGAAGTTTTCATCTGTTCTGTTGAGCTTCAGCCATGAGCCCACGAGAGACCTTCCTGTTCCAGATAAAGACCGGGACCGTAGGTTTGTTGCATTGTGCAGATCTGTCAGAGTAGAACAAGGTTGCAGAAAGGAAATGGAACATTACTACCCGCATTGTTACCCTACAACGAACATTACAAGTTCCTTACAAATCAGACCAGGAGGCCCTGGATGATTTGCAGTTATTTGGCAAGGGTTCCTGACTTCCAATTATAGTAACAGCAACTGAATGACTTTCCACCTCAATTAAGCTGCTGAAAGGAAGAGAGCTCAGAGTAACCAGAAGTAGACTTCTACGTGAAAGGATAGTGAGCTCAGTTCAGTTTTAGTGCTGAAAACAAATTCCTAGGCTCAGAATATGCTCAGTGGCACTCTGTTCTTCTATGCTACAGAACCTGGCTCTGGTTGGTGATCTTGGGTTCTAGTTATTATCAGGCAGCAGCCATTAGTCCTTCAAGCTACAGCACAGCGAGACGTAGAAAGCAGGGCCATTCTGTCAGTCCTGCTGAAAGACCTCACCCAGAACTGTTTCCAGGTGGTCATTACAAGAACCAATATTTAACTTCAAGAACTGAAACTCAAGTTTGCTTTTTCCCTCCCCACTCCCCTTTCCTTCTGTGCTGTGTCTTTTTAGATTGTAATCCTGCAGGCAGAGGCTGTCTTGCTTTTATTGATTATATGTTTAAAAAAATGTTCTGAATGAAAAATAAATAAATAAATAAATAGCAAAAACACAAAGTAGATATAACAAGCATGAAGTCTGGCCAGCTCTGTTCTAAAGTGCTTATCCTGCCAAAACCAGCCTACTATCAGCTAACAATAAGGTTCAATATAAAATCACATCAATGCATAAGAACCTGCCTTCAAGTCTTTTAATAACTGCAGAAGAGCACACTAGTAAAATGTCATCATCAGTCAGTGGGATTATAATGTCTTTCTAAATATGAAGATCCCCAGTGAGATAGTCAAATGGGCTTGCCTGTACACAGAGTAAGTGCCACTGCTCCTTATCACCACAGCCCTGACCTACAAACCCAACAGAAAATGGACTGTTAGCAATTCAGACTGGAGGTGGGTAGGACATCAATTTTTTTAATGCTTCCTCATATTTGTCTCTCTGCAAGTAAAACATTAGCACAGTAGGGAAGTGTCAGAGTGGAACCTTTTATCTTTCCTATGCATTTTTTCTTCTTGCAGAGAGCTTTTAAAGTAGGAAAACATTCCAAAATGGTACCATTTCCATCTGAAATCTGAACTGAGATTTCTGATCTAGCCATGGTCACACAGGCCTTAGTTACATCCCATTTGGACTGCTGTAATGTACTCTACATGGGGTCTGTCCTTGAAATCTGTTCAAAAACTTCAGCTGGACCAGAATGCTTTGGTCAGACTGTTGATCAGGTCCACTTAGAGGGGGCAGGTAAATTCCCTCGTTACAGCAGTTTCACCGGCTACCGGTCTGTTTCTGGGCAGAATTTGAAGTGCTAGCTACTTGAAAGACCACCTTCTCCCATACAAGCCTTCCTGGTTCCTTCTGGAGACGCCCTTATTTTGAGACCACCACCATCAGAGGCGCATTTAGTGGCAACATGAAAGAGGGCCTTCTTGGTGGCCCCCCCAGGCTCTGGAACTCCCTGTAGAGGGAAGCTGGGTTCGCTCCCTCTCTGCTGTCCTTCTGCTCGCAAAAGCTTTTTATTCAAGCAAGCCTTTGTTATGGAAGTGGGCCTGTCTGTTGGGCTGGATGTTGTTGTTATTGAGGTGTTTTCAGTTATGCTTTCATGCATTTGTTTTATTATTCTGTTAATCATGTTTTACTTATGGAATGAAATAAAATAAAGTGGTGTAATTGGCTTCACTATTGCAGAATTCTGCCAGCTCCTTCTGTTGCATGTGTAGATCCACCCTTGGAAAGTTCTATTGTCCATTCCTACTATTTTTACAACGACATGAAGAACATATAAAATAACCTGCCATCGTAATGTAGCCTTTTCAACAACGTGTGGAAGTCTGACCCAGTAGGGAAGTTCCTAGAGGCAACAGATAAATGGGCCAAAGTGCTGATTTGATGCATCTAAATTTAGTCTGTAAACTCCTGAATTGACCATGAATGTCTGTTCCCAATGTGACCACTATCGTACTCCACCTTTTCTGATTTTTGTGCATCACACAGTTGGATTGAGAGAATCTAAGCCCGACTGAGCCACACCCATGTGCCTGGGCCCCGGGCATCTCTTCAGCCAACTCATGCCCCCAAGTCCTCCCTTCTCTCACCTCCATCATCATCATCCCTAAAGAACTCCTCGCTATCGTTGGCAGAATGGGATTTCTTCATTTCAGCTATTCGATTCCGCGGCACTTTCCTCTTGAGGGATGGGGAGAAAAAAGAAGGGCGGTTGTTGCGTTCTGGAGTCGGAGGAGTGCTGAAGGAAGTGACCTGAAGTGGAAAAAACAGCCATGGCTTAGGAAGTATGGTTAAAAGATTTATATCAACTCCTCTCCTTTGATTGATGTTGCATTCTATTTTGAATATCATTTATTTTGAATATTGTTTAATGGTTATCTGATCTGAATTGCAGTCCAATAGATAGGGGGGAAACCCTACTTCCTGCTCATGGAATATAGTTTTAAAACATTCATATTTACTTCTGCGTCCTATATGAACATTTGAACTAACTTTTATTAATGGACACTGACCCACCAGCTGATATTCAGTATTTTAATCAATGGCTGGCCACATAGAAGCATATGAGACATATCTGGCCCCCAAAACAATTTTATCTGGCTTCCACCAACCCTACCAAGTTACAATGGAAGTGTGGTTAAATGTGAGTTCACAGTTTCACTCAAAAGGTCCAACAATTAATTTCTAAAGTTACGACAGACAATTATTTCCCTTTTTGATGTAACATCACTCTCTCTGTTTTTTTATTTGGTGCCTTGGACATGCCCAATGGAGAATTCGGCCCTCACAAAGAGGTCAATTTCTGCAGCAAAATACACTCTATTCTCCAGGAGAATAGATTTAACCAACCTTGTTCCAATTTATATTTAACTTACTCTCTCATGTAGAGGTGAACCTGGGTTTGAATCTTCCTCTGTACCATAGGGAGAAGTGTCACCCATTGAAACGCGACTCACTGCCATTTCTGCATGTCCTTTTCCCTGTGGCCCTTTCATTCGCACAAACTCCATATTATTATATTTATAAAAGCCAAAGGACATCCTTTGTGCCATTTTTGCAGCAACACTTACCTAGAAAGGACAGTAAAAGTATAAGTGACTTAAAACATTGACACTACTATTTCAATCCAGCTTCCATCCTGCTTTTAGCACTGAAATTATCTCGGAGACAAAGGAAGTGCAACCTTATGGATTCTTCTAGACATCTCCGGAGCTTTTGTTACCATCAATCATCGCACCCTCCTGGACTTCCAAGATTTGGAGGCACCACGTTCTGGTGCTTTCGCTCCTATATAGTGGGCAGGGTCAGAAATTGGTGTATGGAGACTAGCTCAGTGTTGCGGCATTTATGTTACAGAGTACCACAAGGTTTTGTTATTAAATAAACAGGGGACACATCTACTTGACAAAGCACTTTTCACTAGTTTAGGTCAGTGCACCAACTGTGGCCGCCTTCTTTGCCACCATTATCAATGTTCCGATACTGTCCAGTTTAAGTCACTTTAGGGCTATCTTTGAAAACGTTTGGAAACTTCAACTGGCTCAGAATATGCAGCCAGGTTTTTAACCAGGGCTCACCTATCTGAACATATTTGCCAGTGTTAAAAGGTCTGAACAAATATTGGAACCAATACCAACTGGACGTCTTAGCAATAACAGATATTGTAGCAATTATTTAAACTGACTTGAATATATATGGATGTAGAGGAATATATTAAAATATTTCCTGTTCATTAGCATTCTCAGTATTTCCAGATAATTTTATTTTCGGTTGCATAATATTTATGAAATAGAGAATGATTATAAACTATAATTCCACACACACACACCTTCAAGGGTTAGGTGGGTGGTGGAGCCCTGGTTCTGAAATCCCTCCCCAGAAATATGTGCTTGGCACCAACTTGATTGGGATTTAGACATCAGGGTTCATTTTCCTAGGTTATTAATGGTTTTTCTGCTCTTCTCTTTCCTGCTTTTTTAAAAATCTGGATTTTAAGTTTTAAGTATTATTTTATTGCTACTGATATCATTGTTGTTATGGTACCTTGAGCACTTTGGAAAAAAGCAGAAAGGTGGGATATACATATTTTAAAACAAACAACACTAAACCATAGGTTTTATCAAGAAAAATGCTGCAATTTTAAGTTGACAGATCAGATTTGGAGGAAGGAAATACCAAACAACTTAAGTAGAAAATTAGGGGTTTTACTGCAGCAGCCAAATGATAAGGGAACCTTAACCATTAGAATATTCTCTTGATGTGTGTTGCTTAGAACTCAATCAGGACAAGAATATGGCTAAAATGTGTATGGTTTGCACAGGAAGAACATGCAAGAGGAGTTAGGTGGAATGAATCAGCAACATTATACCATATCCCCAAAAATGCATATCTGTGCTCCATAGAGGATAACTTTTTGAAAGTATTTGAATAAAATACATCTATCACCTTTTGAGATTCTTTGGATAAAATATAAAGGCAAAATCATTATGGAGATGTGCTATAGACAACCCAACAAATAGGAGAAGGTGGCTGTTGGAGAAGGTATCCAAATCACATTAATTAGTTAGAGGAGGGAAGGATTTCATTTACCCAGACACCTGGGGTAGTACACAGAGAGTTGAGTGTGAATATAAGATATCCCCAGGTCACTATGAATCTCAGTGTGGGACTGACTTAACTCTCACAGACTATTGTTAAAGATAAAATAAGATAATTCCATGTCTCTGAGTTCTTTGGAGGAACAGCAGAATAGAAAATGTGACAAAACAGGTATCCTGTGTTTAGCTACACATTTCTTTAAGAACATGGCTAAACATAGAGAAAGATCTACAACTTATTTGAAAGTGTGCATAGAACACAGCTTTTTGTATAAAGTCGAAAAAGGAATTTGCATTTGGACTGGAGTGGGGTTCCTTCCAAATCTGTTAGAAAGGACTAGGAAGGATCAAGAAGATTTTGCCTCTTCTAGTAACAGTTCATGACTCCTCCAAAAACCCTACCTTGCCTTCTAAGTGCCATAGAACTAGGAGTAAGGTTATGTGTGTGAACACCTCCCCCACCAGGCACTTTTCACCCAGTCTGGTTCTGACACCAGAAGTGAGCTGGGTTGGGGAGAAAAGTGCCTGCAGCAATGGAAAATGCAAAGGTAAGGGGGCAAGGATGAGTTCCCCGTACCCATACACCCATTTTGTTGCAAAACGTAGACTGCCCCACCTGTTGCTTTATACAAGTGTGGTTGGTTTAGTTTGATCCAGAGACATCAACACAGCCAAGTCACCATTACCAAAATAACTCTTACCCTATTGTCATAGACCTTTTTGAGGGCTTCATATCGGATGGATCCCTGGAAAATAACTCCTTGGAAGGTGTTACTTTTGTCACTGGCCACCAACTCCACACAAACCATCTCACCTTCCCCTACAGTCATGTCACTGAACACCTAACATGACACACAAGGAAATCAGATAATAAGAAAAAGAAAACAAAAATAAAGCTCATTTGCAACTGCCTATTGTAAGACACCAATTGCCAAATAAATACAATTTCAAATCAAATAGGGAATGGAAAGGGCACTTAACATATGTTGAGCAATAACTCTCCAAACCACTAATACTATTTGATATCATATAGAAGAATTTTTATCTAATTTATTTAATCAGATTAAAGTGTTTATACATTAAAAAAAATCCAGGCCATTCCTTTTCTTCAGACTTTCCAGCCTCTTGCATGTGTTAAATCTGGAAATGGTTAACATATATAGGAAAGGTTCCTGGTGAAGCTAAGTACATGTTGGCGGATCAAGGTTTGGATAGGAGCCCCAAGTAAACTGCTCCAAGCTTTCTAAGGAAAAATGGGATACATAAACAAACAAACAAACAAAAACAACCCAAAGATTTCTCCAGGTGTTTGGATGTTTCCATGTTATATGCTTAAAAGAAGCAGGAGTGCTGGGTGGAACCCAACCAGATGAAACAACACCCCAACAACTGGAATGCAAGTCAAGCACAAGACATAACATCTGTTCTAATAAAGGACTTACCTCCTCAAAGTTGTCAATCATAAAAAATATGTTTGGATAGCTGATCTTTGATTCCTCCCCTTTGCTGTCCATAGGGTGTTTACTTGGAGATGCGAAGACTTGCTAGAAGAAAACATTTGGAAGATATTATACAACTTGCTGTCCAGATTGTGATACATACAGCTATGAACACTAGCAGGGCGAGGAAACATTATGATGGATGGTTATGATGCCCTGGAGATGGAGGGAGGGGAGGGGAAAAAGATTCCCCCTCCCTCCACTGACGCAGCAGCAAAATAAGGTAAAAGGTGGATGGGAGAAGGCAAGGATGGATTGAAGGCTTAAATTCCTCT
Organism: Anniella stebbinsi; assembly: GCA_029215795.1. Classification (NCBI taxonomy): domain Eukaryota; kingdom Metazoa; phylum Chordata; class Lepidosauria; order Squamata; family Anniellidae; genus Anniella; species Anniella stebbinsi. Next base: position 99,663,135 of record JARDYH010000003.1, read on the forward strand.
CTGGTACAGATTTTAATCTGAGCTGAGCTTTCGGTGTTGTAATATTTGTTTTGCACTGAGGCAACCTTAAATCCTTAAATCGTCTTCAGGGCTGGGGGAGCCATGACTAATTAGAATTCACATGAGATCTACATTTCTACAGTGAAATGAAGACGACGATGCTTTGAGGAATCCCCTTGGTTCTCATAAAATTATTTGGGGAGAAAGGGAAAGGGGCTGAGCCAATGGAGGCTGCCCCTCAAGCTTCGCAACGAGTGGTGCTTCTCACCTGGGATTTCTTTTTATGAATGTGGATATCACCTCCATCTGAACGAGTACACACAGCACACGTCACTATGTAATCCAGCTGAAACAAAACCAAGGCATTGGAACGGAAACGTTAACAGACATGCATAAAGAAAACAAAGTTAAAGCCTTAAAAGCCTTTTTATTAAACTTTTCTCCCCACCCAGCCAGAAATATGTAATCCTCCAGTTTCGCTTTTGACCCAGATTCTTAAATATTCTGAGGTTACTTTTTAAAAGAAAGTCATCCTATTCTTCTCTTTGACTTTCAGTGCTCAATTGCTCTGAAAGTAGCACTTCTGTCAAGCTAGAATTCTGCAATCACAGATTTCAAACCAATACACAGAAGCTTCTCGCCTCTGTAGGTCCTGGCCATGTGGTCCTTCCACTTCGCCCATTCTCTTTACAAGTCTCCTTCCCGTTCTCTCCCTCAGGCCTCCTCCTTCCCTCTCATGCCATTCCTTCTTCCAGCCTTCTTTTTCTACCTTCCCCTTGCCTGGAGCCTTCTCAGGCTTTTCATTTCAACAATGGAGTGCTCAAGGCAGCTAAAATCATAGCCCAAACCCCAATCTAAATCAACTACAAGAACCTGTAAGTAGAATAGCTTTCTAAAAATCAGGAACATCTTTTGAAAAGGTTTTTTTTTTTTAAAGTGCCAGGATTTTAGAAAGAAAACAAAAATTCATGTCTAGCATCTTAAATGAGTAATAAAATTAGAGACAAATCTAGACTGACAAGTATCTGGGGGAAAATATCAATCTTCTTGCACTCTAGCATCATGCGCAACAGCTAATGCAATATTTGTACAGACGGGAGCTATTAGCCCAACACAACAGGAAACATGGAAACACTTGGCAATTTTCTTCTAGACCAGAAATGGCAGGTTGCAGCTCAACCAAGTAGCCTGCATATTCTGACACAGTGATCTCACCAACAACTGTGCTCATTCACAGTGCATATCACACAACATGGTCGTTAACTGGTGCTCAGCCAATGTTGGATTACAGTAAATTGCATAGGTTAATTGCAGGCCTGGCCCGAGACATGTTGCTGCCTGAGGCAAAAGACAAGATGGCACCCTTCTCATCTATAGACGCTGCCCAGACTGGCAGCTTCAACAGTGGTGACAGGACAGTGTCTTCCACTGAGGGCAGCAGGCCAGCTTAGGGAGCTCAGGGCTAGTCATACAGCATACAACATCTCTTTCTATTGCCTCCTCTCCCCCAGCCCCCAGCACCTGCTGCCTGAGGCACTCTGCATCCTTTGAGAACAGTCATGGAAGGGGGAGAGGGAGTTACATCTAGGGTGACCATATGAAAAGAAGGACAGGGCTCCTGTATCTTTAACAGTTGCAAAGGACAGGGAATTTCAGCAGGTATTGTTTGTATGCATATATAACCTGGTGAAATTCCCTCTTCATTACAACAGTTAAAGCTGCAGGAGCCCTGTCTCTTGACCATGTACAAAAGAGGGCAGGGCTTCTGCAGCTTTAACTTTGTGATGAAGAGGGAATTTCACCAGGTTCTGCTTATATACAAATGACATCTGCTGATGAAATTCCCTTTTCTATGAAACTGTTAAAGATACAGGAGCCCTGTCCTCCTTTTCAAATGGTCAGCCTAGTTACATCAGATGCAATGTGTTGACAATCACCTCAGCATGGACTGACAATGTTGATGATTATGATTATTTGTTACATTTATATACCGCCCCATAGCCAAAGCTCTCATGTGGAGGAAGTGTGCGACTTCTGTGAGAAAGCTCTATGGGATCATCCCTACCCATACAGCTATGGGTCTTTACACAGTTTGCTATTGCGGTAGGACAAACCTATAGAAAAACAATTCTCATGGTGCTAGCTAGCATTTTTTTTATTATTATTTTTAAAAACCTGAACATCTTTTGAGAGGAGGGAACATTTACTAATCCACTAAATCTAGTCTTCTTTCTCTTTCTTCTTGTCTCTAGCTTTGCTCTTTCTCTCCCCTCTGCATTGCTATTTTCCCTTCCCTCACAGACTCTAGTCTCACAATTTAGCCCACTTTTGACTAGCCAAATCCTCAAACGGAAACATTTTGAGATGGTGTCCACAGCAATTTCTAAAATTCCCAAATGTGTCCACAGGTCCAAAAAGGCTGGGGACCCCTGTACTAAACTTTTACACTACGAAGTAAAAATAGGCAAGGCACTGACAAAGACTACATACAGAGAACAAGGAATATGGCAAAGTTGGACCTTCAAGAAGATTTCACTCTGTTCAGGGCTGCTGAGAAGGGAAAGCAAAACTCGCCCACCCATCCCTGCCTCACTTCCCGTGTGTACTGCACTGTTGGACTCTGCCACATTGCTCATCAGATCCCTCCTTATAGGGAGCAGCAACAGGGCCTCAACATCAGGCCCCATGTTAGTGGGTGTGACTCATGAGCTGGTGAGTCAGGCTAAGACCTCCTCTACAAGAATTCGGTTTGACGCCTGGTTCTCCGATTATGCGCATCTTCTCGGAAGCGCTTTTATGGTAAATGACTGTACGCAGGAGGTAATTGAGCGCACAACTGGTGGCCTTGCCGGTTGTTTGAAATGCGCTTTAGAAGTAGTTAATGTGGAGAATCGCTTGTTCACATAGTCAAAATGCGCTTTAACGGCCCACAGCAAAATAAAACTTGCTATTTAATGCGCATTCGATAATGCGCATAATCGGATAGATAACGCACCTCAACTCCCGATTTGCACTCCGCTCATGTAGAGGTAAAAATTTTAATGAGACTTGAAAGAGCTTTAAACCTCTTGTGTAGAGGCAGCCTGTGTCAGGGAATTTTTCAACAGAACCCAGGCGGCTAGTTTTCTGCTGTTCGACTTGCCCTGCTACTGAACAGCGAAGAGTAAGCAGACAAACAAGCTCAAGATCATCTCTTTGTTCTTCAAGTACTTGAGAAGCACCGAAGTGACTATTTATTTATTCCTGAGAGGGACAACTTTTCACGTGCCAATTCTGAGGCAGAGCTGATTTTCTCTTCGAATTGCAGTGGAATGGAAAGCTTGTATACATAGAAAGAAAAGGGCAACTTCCCTTCCCTCAATGTCCGACAAATTGCAGGTCCCCCTGGATTAATACAAGTAAGCACTGGAGGAACAGAAAGGCTTTTCACCTTTTGCAGAATAAGGTTCAGGTAGACACTCTCCTCCCAGTCAATATCTGGATCTCCCAGGCCAGGGAGCTTCTTGGAATCTCTGCGGTACACTTCAACTTCGACCTGCTGAGAGAAAACCCAGGAGACCTTCTGGTAAATACTGATTAATGGCAGGACAAATATTATTTGAAGGCCTACAAGTTTACTATAGTGAAAACAGACAGCAAGTGGTCTAATTAGGGTCATGGTCTAATTAGGCAAAAAAAACCCAAGAAGAGGCAAAGAAGAGGGGGAAGATTATTCAAGACAATAACTTTGGAAAGTTAGGTTTGAATTCCAAAAGTTTTGCACATCTATTGCAGGCACTCCATTTTCTTGTGACTGAGAGGAAGAATGATAAGGAGTAGCGATGCCACCACTACTCAAATACAAGGCATGCACTATGATCCGCAAATTCTTCTCTCCTTGGATTTTAATTTGAGCCTCTCTGAACTACTCTCCTCCCTTTCCTTAAACCCCACTTACAAGTGAAGTTTCTTTCCTTTTCTGGATATGCCGTGGCTGCACGTAGCCCTGGGAAATGTACTTATTCCTCAGGAGATACTTGAAAACAAAATTTCCTAAGCTACTTTGGCCAATCCTGATGTGCTTCCTTTCTATTGCTATTGCTGCCATCAGGGAGTCAAGACCACCACTGCAGAGGGAGGGGGAAGGGGGTATGGAGTTCAGGGCCTAAAAAGGGGGGGAATGTTGGTTGGCTTGGAAATAAGCTGAGATATCCCTGATTTTTGGCAATGTTGGCTCAGTTTATCTCTGAATCAACTTGATGCAAGTTGCAGGGGACTCAGCTCTCACCAGCAGAAAGATTTAAACCAATCTTTCAAATAAGTCCATAAAACGTAGTAGCTCACAAGATGTTTTACTACTCACTCGGCTAGTACCTATCAATATTAAACCATCAACCACACACACACACACACACACACACACACACACACACTAGTGCTCTCAAAGAAAAAAATGAAACAAAACTTTCTTCCAGTTGGCAAAACCTTCCTGAATTCTTACCAGCCAATCAGGCAAGTTTGTATTTGCAAGTTTGATTTAAGGATGCTTATCAAGTTAAATTTACATCATATATTCATAGCATGCTCTCAACACAAGACAAATTTAATAAACCCACGATTTGCCATTATGATGTGTGAACTGACCTGTAGTGTGATTTTTTTAAAAAACTGTTGATGAATTCTGTCACTAGACACTGTAAGTACTTTCTACATTAAATTGCCTCTGGCCTCACTTTTACAATTCTCTCCCTACCACACTCCTACACATACACATACCATATATACTGTATTAAGAAACCTGAAACTGTGCATTATACTCCACACATCTGGGCTGTGTCTATGAGCTCCACCACATCAGCGATTTAGTGCACTCTCGCCATGCCTGGTGTGCGGATTTGCAGCACAGTACTCACATGGTGCTGTGCCTGTCTTGCTGACACCACGCCTCTTCCCCAGCCTCAATATAAATCCCAAACCTTGCATCCCAGGCTCGAAAACGTTTTTTAAAATCATACAATGCCTGAATCTCTGCAGAGACAGGACTGTACTCCCTCAATGCCCCCAAGGAGCCAGACTAAAGGGTCATTCCATTTTTGCCCGGCAGAAAGGCGGTCTGGTTGAAGTGCTCATCTGATAGGACCTGACTGGAGGGAGAAAGAGAAGGGGAGGGGTGGAAGAGCAAATGAGAGAAAGAGCAGCTATTCAGGTGAAAGGGATCATAAGCTTGACACGCTTAGCATCAGAGGCAAAAAAAAAATGTGAAGGCAAACCGGGGGGGGGGGGGAAATTAGGTGTGATGGAGTTGTGACCACACTTTGCTGTTGCTTCTTCCTCAAACCCTGCAGCATCTCACCTGCGGGGTGAGAACGACAAATTCAGAAGGCAGGAGGGAGCGCGGGCTATCTGGTCGCAGCTCCCTGCCAATTCCACCCCCAGAGCGACCAAGATCTTGGCTAGCAAAAAATAAAACAAACCAAAAAAAGGCTTTTAAATGTCATTTACAGTTGATGAGGGCTTTTTTTGGTTTTTGGTTTGTTTTGTTGGAATGGGGAGTGAGAGAGAGAATCACGGCAGAGGATAAATGCTGGGCTTCCCTGGAGTGCAGCTCCCGGCAGCTCCCAACTCCTCTCCACTTCTCTATGCCTGCCTCTGTCTCTCCATAGTACACAGGAGGCTCTGCTGCAGGAGCAGCAGCAGCATTGGCAGGGAACAGCCACTGAGAGAGGCCTTCCCAGCAGCTTCCCAAGCGCTTTGGGCAAAACTTGATGTTTCTCTGCCTTCTCGGCATACAATCCGCCCCGCACGCTCAGGTCCTCTGGGAAGAACTTACTACAGTCGGCCAAGACTAGGCTGACAACTGTTACCCAGAGGACCTTTTCTTCTGCCGCTCCCAGACTGTGGAATGACCTGCCGGAGGAGACTCGTCAACTTAACAGTCTTTTAGAATTTAAGAAAGCCATAAAGACTGTTCTCTTCCGGCGGGCATATCCAGTGGAATTTTAGAATGTTTTTAGGATTTTTTAGGATGTTTTAATGCAGTTTTAATAATGTGTGTCATGTTTTAATCAGTTTTATGTATTTTATTATATTGTTGTTCCCCGCCTCGATCCAAACGGAGAGGCGGGTAAGAAATAAATAATAATAATAATAATAATAATAGTTATTATTATTATTCTCTCTCCACTATCTGTGACCGTTTGCGGAGCTTCACGCTTGCTCTTCCTTTTCTCCATGTGTATGTGTGTGTGTGTGTGGGAGAGAGAGAGAGAGAGAGAGAAAGAAAGAGGAAGCCAAACTCCCTGCATCAACCAGACGTACTTGAGGAAGATGAGCCAGGGAAAGCTGGCTTGTAACCACTTCAGCTGCCACTACTCACGAGAAACTGCAGTGGAGGTGGCCATTCCACTTGTCAAGCCCACCCTTGCCTTCCAGGAATGCCCCTGGACTGAAGCCACCACCGACATATGGAAGAAACAATATGGTGGCTTCAGAGCAATTGGAAAAGTCACGGCGGACATAGCGAAAAGGCAAAGTTTCAAAACTGTGCGAGTTGGCTGTGAGTTGGCAGCTACCTCATATAAACAAAGCAGCGTTACCACACAACCACAATGGGCTTAATAGAGCATATAGACAACCCACTGATGTCCATAAAACTTCTGTGCTTGTAATTCCAGAATAACACACCGAATGAAGCCATTCACTAAGGCTCCTTCAGTCCCCATTTAATACCAGAAATATATGAGAAAATTGTTTCCATTTGTTTTTAATCAAGATTACCCAGTTCGCACCTTCCAGACTGAACATCGATTAGATGCAAACTGAGGTTGAAGTCTGCACCTTTCCAAGCTTGCAATTTGATTCACAGACAAAAAAAAAAAAGCATCCAACAGCATGGGTACATTTGAAAAATGCTCATAAAAAATCATATTTTTGAAAAATGAGCACAAATATACTTTAATCAATGGAAGATTGATATATGTCAAATACATATATGTCAAAGAGGTGCACAACTGATGCATATGTTCGGAAAAATTGCATGAAAATATGCACAGATTTTCTTGAGAAAAGGGGAAAAAACCAAAGCTCACAATCTGATATGGACTCAAGTCAAAACGAGCTTCAAGGGAATTTGGAGAACTTTTGTGAGCTTGGTTTTTGCTGATTCGCACATCCCTAGAATCCACAATTAAGATATGATGTGACTAAGTTTGGTTACGCATCCTTCAGCAAGAGTGGAGGCAAAAGCCAGCCACAGCGAGTGAGAAGATAAGCAATAAGGCAGTGACAGTTTTCACCTGTTTTTATTTGTTCATATACTACCATCAATGTGCGTGGTGTTTTACAGAGGGTCCTACCAGACAAAACAATCACTAGGCCTTACTGACAGAATGTTGGGAGGGTGGGGTTTGTCCAGACTTGTCATCTGCCATTTGTAACCCCCACCCACATTTCCCACTATATCTTCCACCTTTACACACACACACAAACCCACATTGATGCGAAGATGGAATTACTGCACAATGCCTTTTGAACTGGAAAGCAGCAAGAGTAACAACAAAGATACAACTGAAAACAAGTAGGCCCATCTTGCAGACTGATGTTATTGATAGATCCTAGGTTTAGGAAAGGTTGAAGGCTACTTCATTAAGACCATTATTCTCATTTGGATTCATTCAAAAGAGTTGGGATAGCAATAGGGGCTAAGTGTGTGAATCCAGTCCCTGGATTGGGCTCTACATGAACTCACTAGGGAGCCTCCACCATTTCAGCCTCCACCTCCCACCTGAAATAAAGGGATAGGAATACTCAGGGCTCATCTTGGTGGGGTCGCAGTGGCAGCGCGGCGGTGGTATGAGGTGCACACGTATTGGCGCTCCTTCCAGCCATCTACCTCGGAAGGAGCACAACTGCAGGCTTTCTGAAAGCCGCTGCAGCGCTTGTCTACCCGATCCTACCTGCTTCAGAGATGGCCCCTTTTCTTGTGTCTACTTACGATATCCACAGTCTGCTCAGGCTCAGGCTCCCTCTTACATAGCAAGATCAAAGGGTGAAGGTAACTTCTTCTCTGTGACCCACTGTGGCTCTGTCCTGGGCCCTGCATTTTGGAACCACATTCTTCACAAAGCCCAACTGGAGTATTTCAAAGCAGCAATGCAAGGACTTTTGAGTACAGGAGGCAAGCAGGCTGTGGCCATGGACGAGAAGGGGATTATTTTAACACCAGGGGTTCCATGACTTAGTTAAACTGTGTCGGTGCAGGGGCACCTGGGAGCATTGGCTTCTTCAAGGTTGGGGCGGGGGGGTTGCCTTTTTTATTCTTTTTTTACCCATAAATGCGAACCGGAGGGGGGAAGGAACGGGGCTTTGAATATCCACCCCCCTGTAAAAACAATTTGTGGGTAAACTATGGTCTGCAGAGGCATGGAGGTGGTCCAGCGACCTTTCGGCTCGCTGGTCTACCCCCTGCCCTGCCCAGCCTATGGCAACCAATCAGTTGCCACCTGGCTGTGGCACGCCTCCGCAGCAGCTCCAAAGCAAGAGTAATAGACGGCAGATGCCACTGTCACATCGCTCCAAGCAGGAAAAAAAGTCGGGGTATGTGCCCGACTTTTTTAAATCGGAGTTTTGGGGTTTACCCCTGGATAGCTTCGGGATGGTGGCTGCGTCATGTAGATCATCTGCCATCACTCTAAAGCCATTCGGGGGCAAACCCTTTGTCAAGATGTACCCTCAGTTACCCAAGAGGCTTCCATAAGGGATTACTATTAATCTATGTGAAGCACTTTGAACACTCTAAAGCAGGGATGTACACAACCTTTTCAACTTTGAGGGCTGTATGTGATGCTGGCTTGCAGGATTAGGGAAATTTCCTTAACAGCGCACATATGTGAACACACAGACACACACACACAGTGATACTGAGAGAGATTTTTCTATTTTTGCGATCTAGATGAAGATCTTTGGGGAGGGGGTGGAGAGAGCTCCAAAGGAAAGGGCAGTAACAGCGACAGAGTTGGAGGGGGGAGGCCTGATTTCAGTGAGATAAGCTGTTGGAAGAATCAAGAAAGGAATAGAGCATGGACAGGGGCTGCCTTCTGAGTGAAGGAGTGACAGTTCCACAGGGAACCGGAGAAGGGTAGCAGGAAGTGTGGCAGGCAATGAATGGGAACAAAAGTAGGAGAGCAGCTAAATCTCACAGTGCCGGAAGAAAGTACCAGAAACCTGAGAGAAAGGATGCGATAGTGTGGCGTATTTGAAGGAGAAGAGTAGACGGGCGAAAGAAGATCATTAACACAAGGACTATCTTTATTTGGGGTTTGTCTACTATACCTCTGCAGTGCCTGCCCTGAGCACACATGAAGCTCTTATTGCTAGGTGATGCTGACTTTATTAGAGAGCCTGACCATTTGGGAGAACGTCATTCTCTTTGGCAAAATACACTTCTGGCTCTCAAGCCTCTGTCTGGAAAATGGAATGTCCCCAAGAATACAGAAGTTGGCTCTCCTTAGTCTATACTTACTCAGAAATACTCACTATTCCTGTGAATATTTCTCTTTGTTCCAGTTCCAAATCCCGTGTGTTCTAAGAGAAAGCTAAAGGAGCTTTCCTGTCACCACCAGATACTGATTTCTTGTTTGTGCTGACTTAAAAAACATAAACTGATGATCTATCATCCTGCCACTTCCTTACAACCACTCTCTGCAAACAGAATTGCAATGCATTTACCAAAATAAGCAAACGTAAACATTTTCCCCCACAACGAAAGCAATCATTCTGTAGGTAATGCCAATATTTGCACCCCCTTCACACAATCACTTTGGTAGAAGAGATAAGATTCAATCTATAAAATATTTTCAGCTTTGGGATCACATTCATGTCAAATCAATATATAGATATAGATATATACACACACACATACACATACAAACATCTGGGTGCCCTTTGCCTTTAATGAGAGTCATAAAAGGAAAAAAAGACATCTCATCAACCTGTAAACCATCACCAACATAAATGTTCTTCAAATCACACATAGTAGAGGCTAAAAAATGAAAGAACTCCCCACCCATCTCCACTAGAATCAGTTCAGACATTTTTCCTATTTAAAATTCCCCTGAGGCGGAATTTGGAAATGAAAATGGGAGTGGGGGTGAAGGATGCTGCTGTATAGCTGAAATCCCCCCTCCCGGAGTGTGATGGACCCAATCCAAATTGGGGCTGTGCACACTTACACAGAAGTAAATAATCCATTTATGTGATTTCAAGAATATTTGGGCCCCGAGTCAAGCTTTTGAATTATGAGAAAGAAAAATCTATGCTGTGTGAGAAACAGCATTAGCCATACCTAAGAAAAAGGAAGGAAGGACTCTTGTGCACTGCCCTATTCCCCTCCCAGCATTTCACCTTCTCTCCCTCCCTGAAGAGCTCTTCACTCTGGTTTCATCTCCTCTCCTACGGCACCTAATCCTACCACAGCTGCCACCAAACAGAGGAGATGGAGATGGTTATGGATGCCTAGAATGGCTACTTTGTTTCCTCTGTAAACAACAACTCTGAAAGGAAAGACGAGGGCCTAGAATGTAGTGGTTTTTCAAACGTTCTATCTTCAGCAAACTCCTCACACAGATGTGTTTGCTGAGGGTGGGGGACTCACTGCCCCAACACGAACTTTCTCTGGGAAGAAGGGTAGTGGTGAGCAAGTTGTTTGTCAGAAAACTTTGTACATCGTTCTCAAAATTTTCATGGGGGACCACCCCAAAAGTTCCCAAGGAACCACAAAGGATTCCCAGAACATGGTCTGAAAAGTGCTGCTGTACAGCATTGGCTCTAAGCAAATTCTCTAGTGCCTGGAAATTGCAAACATTATACACTGGGAAAGGATGGATTCTTATTATTGTGGCCTACTTTAATTTGGTTGATTTATAATCCCATTTGCAGCCACACCACTAAAAAGGCACCAGCCCTATACGGTCATTAGCCTCAATATTGGAATAAATATATAAAGTGTCATTCATGATTTCAGGTAAGATGCTGAGGGATATAATGGCCAAGAGAGAAGTGTACAGAGATAAAAAAAAACATTTACAGCATGGAAGGAGCTAAGAGCTGCACCGTAAAGCTTCCATTTGATTTTTGTTGTCAAACAGAGAAAGAGCAGATCAGCTGTTACAAGGGGGGAGTATTCTGAGGGGGTTCCCAAACACCCTGTTATATGAAAGCTAATGCTCCCTCTCTCTATTTTTATGGAACCCGAGTTTATTATATAAGAGCTCTGAGGAAGTGAAGTAGCTAAGTATGTGAGCCACAAAGTCCCAGTTTTAATTCTCACCTCAACTCACCAGATGATTTTAACAAACCACTATTCTCTCAGGGTGAAGACAAATATCAAAGGAGAGTTCACAGCACACCCCTCAGTCACAGGAAAAGACTAGCTTCACAACAGAAATGAGACGTGCATATCAGCAAGCATTACTCTATCAGTCTTGCGCCTCCTTCAAGATGAGCTGCTTCGCCTTGTTAATTTTGAAACGTACTACATGAATACTCATGCCCCTATTTGTTCATTCAAACCTTCATAAACAGAAAATGAAAAGAACTTGTTTTTAAAAGCTCTGAGAATTGGGAGGTAGCACAGTGCTAACCAATTAGCACTGTGCACAGTCATCTTCTGCTTCCGACTCACAAAAGGTGCTTTTTCAAAGATCAATCCCAGAAGAGAATAGGTCTGTTTGAACTTAATACAAAAGACTCAATTCTAGATTAAGATGTTTATGAAAGAGGCCCTAACTTTACCAATTTATTTCTATATAACAAGGTGAAGGAGCTTTCTGTAGAGTGGGGTGGGTGACATTTTTCTCTCATTCAAAGCCCCCCATATAGCATGGGGAAGATAATTTTAACCACATGGAATGCATTCCCCAACAGCCCTAATCTCCCTCCAGTACAATTAAATGTCTTAAAGAGTATGAAGTAGGCAGATTCCCTCCAACTCTTCAATTTTCCTCCTCCACCCCACCCAACAATAGTCTGATTTCATGGTTTAACTATTTCAACATTCTGGGAAATTGCTGAATATATGTCTTTGTGAGGTCAGTTTTTAGGGGCCTTACATTTTATGTTTTTCCTTTTCCAATTTACAAGCTAATATATTTCTGAATTCCTATTTGGGGGGAAGGGTGTTCTTGTTTTGCTTTCAAAGAGATCAGATAAGCATGGGACCATCTAGGTGTTGGGTTAGAAAGTACAGACGTGACCAGCAACAAAATGTCACAGTGTTGAGTGCTCTTATTGAGAGTTCCAGACAGACAGACAGACAGACATCCCACAGTATTTTATTCCATTCCTGCTTCTCCTTGGTTTTCTACTCCCCGCCACTTAGCTTGCCAAGTCAGTATTCCATGGCTTCTGAGCATGCAGTTCAAAGGAGGGCTGGCCCTACCATGAAGTGGAGTGAAGAGGCTACTTCAGGCAGTAGATTTGGGGCATAATGAAAGGGCAGCAAACTGTTAGCTATGTACTTTGAAGTTATTGCATTTTTTACTACCAGGAACAGAGAGAGGTGTTTATGGGATTTTCTGCCTCATGTGCCAAAATAACTTGGCTGGCTTTGGGTATTATGCACCTTGACTTGGGCCAGTGTCAGGGGAGCCATTGACTGCTGTGCCTTAGGCACCAAAATGTCCTGGGCCAGCCCTGCCCAATATATTTGCTTCCTAAAGCCTTTTTGTACTTCTGCAAACCCTGGCATTTCCCTAACCTTCTGGTACTGCCTTCTTGTTTATGGATGGTATTATTTTGGCTACATGAGAACTGGACACTGAGCATCACTAATAGAGGAAATTATGGCCGAACATGCCATAGCACCCATAACATCCCAGTTTAGAAGGCAAAGTCATATATACACATGCAAGAGAAAAAGTGCTACCTCCAATATCCAAGGCAGTAAGCCTGTGTGCACCAGTTGCTGGGGAACATGGGTGGGAAGGTGCTGTTGCACCATGTCCCGCTTTGTTGGTCCCTGGTCGACAGCTGGTTGGCCACTGTGTGAACAGAGTGCTGGACTAGATGGACCCTCGGTCTGATCCAGCATGGCACTTCTTATGTTCTTACCGTTTAGAAAATGTGCTGGCCCTAATGTATGCATAAACATTAAGTTTATCATGATCACTTTACCTCTATAACAAAAATTAATCAACAGTCTATGTGTAATGAAGAGAAAGGCACACACACTCACCTAAATTGTATTGATCTTTTTAATGGTATCTACCTGTCTGGAAGGTTATTTCTATGATCATAAGATAGAGTACGATGGTCTGCTATTTGAACCACCTTTTATTAGTATGACAATCAGATTTTCTATTTCAGAGAACCTGAATCAATAAAAAATGCTACCTTCACCACTGGTCTAGAGGGAATGCTACAAGAAAACCCAGTTTCCAAGAGAAAATATTTGAGTTTTACTAAAAACTACATACAGGAGAACAACATAACCCATGTTAAGTCACATTTACTGAAACAGAACCCTCAGCTGCAAGTAATATGCAACACCTTCAGGTCCCAAAATATCCAGAGAAGAGTGTAACAATATGTTTCAAAAGTACTGGATTTGGCCCAAATGGATTGTACTTCATGGGAGAATCCAGGAAGTGATTTCGGACAACACCCACTTCTGACCTGAGGAATGAGAGACCACTGCCTGAGAGAGCTTAATGAGAAGGCTTTGTTTAAATAAAATGTAGGTTTGTTTGGAAGACAGAGTCTGTGGGGTGCAGTACACCAACTTTGAAACAGAGGGGGTGCATGAGGTAGTTGTTCAATAGGTGGCTTCCAACATGGTCATAATATTGGAAGCTCCTGAAAATGTATACCAGAGTTCAGGAAGCTCACACCTGAAACTGGGGCCTAGCCTAGTGGGCCATCTGGAACTCTAGGCCCTCAAAGCAGTCTTCTGGTTCAGAAGGGGACAGTGATATGCAGCATATCCACCCTTAGCCAAGAAGCCTACTGAGTGACCTTGACTGAGTCTCCATGTTAAGTCTTTTTCAGAAGGTTGATGTACAGATAAAATGGAGAAAGGGGAGGGAGATACACACGCCACACACACACACATATACCACGTACACTTTCTTTGCTCCTTGAAGGAAGCAAGTGGAACAAATTGAATAAATAACACAAACCACTGCAATTGGTGGGCAGTATGAAGCCCCTGGATTGGCCAAGCCCCATAAAAATACCAAGAGCCTGCTCTACCTTGGTCAGGAGAGCACTACGTTCTGCTACCACATTCCAAGATCCAGTTCAACCCCTAGCTCCAGCTCCTTTCTCCTTCCCAAACCATCCCACATTGTTTTATTGGATTGCTGTGTTGGACTGTTAGACTGCAGTTTTAGTTTGATAATGTTAAATGAACTGATTTTAATTGTATACTATTTATTTATTGTATTTCTATAACATTTAAGAGCCAAAGCATTCTGGGCACAACAATTAAAACCATAAAATATAGCATGATAAAACACCATTTAAACATTAAAAACTACAGTGGTTGCCCTCTGTAGCTAGTCCCTGCATGATTCATAAATGCAGGTGTTTCCAGGGTTGAATTATTCATTAGAATTTATTCTGCTTTTCATAAGGAAGCCAGGTTAGTCTTCTCAAACTTCATAATGAAAAGGGCTTCTGCCATAGTTGAATCATTTTATACATATTTTCCAATGGTCTTTCTATTGACTAGGGTCAGTCCCAGATTGCTAGTACCTGTCACTGGTAAATTACTGCCAAAATTGTGCCATGGGGCAGATTTAGGGGGTTGTCATTGGAGTTGTCATGCTTCAACAATCTCTCCACGAAGCTGAATCTTTGAATCCCTAAACATGGCCAGTGAGATGGGGGAATGGTTAAAAGCACAACACTTGCGTTTAATATACATGCAAATAAATGTGTGCAAACGGACACTAAGGCACTGCTGTAGCACACACCATAGCTGGTGAGGTTCGTTTTAAACTGTTGACAGCACATTATAGGCAAGTTTGTTTTTCTGGTTAAAGGTATACTTGAAAAACCTAGCTCCTTTATTTTTAAATGCAGAGCAAGCTATTACAGTTAATGAATACAGCTGAGCCTTTATCAATGTGTAACAGACAGAGATCTTTCAGATGCTACAAGTTGTACACAAGAGTCCCTCCCAATTTTCAATAGGTGACATGTTGGAGAGTATGGTACAGGTTATCCAAAATAAATTAATACAAGTCAGAGCAGACAAATTTCAGCAATTTGTAATTGTTCAGATTATACGGTATGTGTTCAGACAGTGATCCTCTGTGTGAGAACAGGGGTGTTACAAGTACACAATGGCAGCGTCCTGTTTTCATATGTGAGGGTGTTGGAAGATATGCTTCATAGCCAAAATCCTGCAGAGGTAAACCCCATGACTAACTGAATGTCATCCACTGACTTGGAGGTGAGGAGGGAAGGGGTCTTTGCCTGACGCCCCCCAAATGATGCGTTATGTTGCCTTGCCCCCAGTGTCTCTGTGTTCAGTGTGACATCTGTAGAAGAGGAGCATATGTGCATTGTGTTCAACATCAGGGCTAGGACCAGTAGGCTCCTCCTTCCACATGTTCACTGAACCATATGGGAGGAGGTGTGTGTGAGCTCCCCGAGTGACAAGCCTTGTTGCTCCTGTAATGCACCACTTCTTTCCCCCTATAATACCTACTCGAAGAGTAGAAAGCACTGAATCCGCACTATCCTATGGCCCCTCAGACAATTGGGGCATAGGATTGCTCCTTTGCTTTGAAAAGACCAGTTTGAGCTCCTTTAAGTCTCAATGGAGATAAATGGATTTTCTTTTTATAAACGTTTGGACTGAGATCATGGCAGGTTGACAAAATTTAGAAGGGGAACAAAATTTTGAGAAACACTGGGCTTGTTTCATGTATGTGCATAAAATTACATATATTGCATGCATGGCATTTTTTAATAAATATGAACAGAATTAAGCTGTAAGATTAACATACATTTTTATCTTTTTCACTTTAAAAAATTACAGAAGGTCAAAAGGCACAAACTTATAGAAGATTAAATGGAGTTCCAATCTTAAATTACATTCTATGCATCAAGTATTTTAAAAAAAGATGAAATAGTCTTTTATCTTTCCCATATTTTTGGTTCATTCTGTCAAAGGCCAAGTAAGTAAACCATTTCAGCTGAACTGAATCCCAAGTAAAGCATTCAAATTCATATTTCCTAACCTGCGCATCACAATAACATGCTGTTGAAACTTGGGGATCCAATTTTAAAAAACCTTTTAGAACCAGTGTTTTAGCAGCAAATTGTATGTCTTGAATAAAACCTTAATGTGGATGTCAAAACTGACATTTTGGGAGACAAACATTTCTATCTAGCAAAATTTATATGAAAAACATTTAAAAATAAATATTACCTGAAATGTCACAATTCATGGAATACGTAAAATTGTTGAGATCTCTTTGCTTGAGGAAATGTTACTTAATGTAAATCTTTAACAGACCAATGGAAATTGTACTTTCAGCAGGAAGGTGTCAGAGATTCTGGGATTTGAACTAAGAATCTCTGGGTCTGAGGCTGAGCCCCATCTTACTGAGCTATCTGGGATTGTGTGCACTTAGGCTTCACAATATACAGAGTCAGGCACAGAAGGAAACAAGTGTGCACAATGCTGGCTCCTGCAATTGTTAGACAGTGTGAAGTCTCTGTATTAGCCAGGCTGGTATAATTATTAGGATCCTGTCTTTCAGTTCTTGCCTGGTCAATCCACTGCCTTTTCTGGCACTTCCAACCCCCAAGGGTCAAGCTTTCAGCACCAAGCAGCTCTCGTGAAGAACTCTGATTTAGAGAATTCACACTTCAGGTTTGTATTCAGGTATGGACACCCGCATTCTCACCCTTTGCCTTGGGAAATTACTGTAGCAGAGATAGAAGCTTCTCTGGCAGGGACTTCTGTTTCTACTGCAGCAGCAGCAAAATAAGATCATGCTGTAATTGATTTTCTCAACAAAACGCTATTTTCCTGACTTAAGCTTTTCATCAGTCAGGAAAATGATTTTATATATATGAAACATCCTGTTTCACCACCACATTGTTCCTCACATTGAGATAATGTGCTTTGAGATAATATACATTTCATTTGTTCCACTCTTACAAATGGAATTGTTTTCTCTATGACAACGAAGTGATACATCATACAATCAATTTTTTTGAGAAGTGCTTTCCAGTTTTTCAAGACAATTTTCATCCATCACAAAATGGTTCCCAATCAGGTCACGATAAAAGCAACCTGGCCAACTTCACAGTATTTATATTCTGGAAATACTGGAAAGATGGTGATCACTTCATAAATGGATAGTTACAATTGCACTGGAATTCTATAGCATGAGTTAATAACGACCCAACTTCCAATGTGTTCCATGACTGCAAACACAAGTGTCATACTAAATCGCCCCAAGATTCTAAATGGTGTAAAGTGGGAAAGCACCCTTTTCTAAAACCTCAAGAACTTTTTTAAAAAGCCCATCTTATTTTTTTAAAATATATTTAATTCTTATAAACCTGCTGGTCACATTCAAATCATGGGTGCCTGCCTGCCTATACTGCACAATATAATTTACAGTGTCTGTCTACAGCATCTCTAAGCACATAGGCAGTAGCAATAGACACATTCTGCATTAATGTGAAGAAGGCATAGATGTGGCATTAACTAGTTTCAATTGAAGTTAGAGCTTCAGCTATTGGGCGGTATAAAAATGCAATAAATAAATAAATAAATAGTCATGACTAACTTTACCTAGGTAGTGACCAGGTGAGTCAGTCAAGGCACGATTTGAAGAGGCAACATGTAATATATTGTTACCCAACTCACCTTCTTCCCATCTGTATTATCTCCACCAACATAGGATAGTTTTCTACGGACATAGAAGAGCATGTCATCCTGCCGGGGGGCCCATTTCTCCATAAAATAAGTGGAAAACATCCATGTCCAGAACACAATGCGGTCATCTTTGAAACACCCTAAAAGGATATAAAAGTGAAAATTAAGAATTGTTGTTGCATTTGTTTGATTTAAATTTGTTTTATCTAAATACCAATGCATAAACTTGCAGCACTTGCCAATCTTTGCATTTGTTTCCAAAACAGTTCCTATTCAGCAAAGGCCTGCATCGCACTAGGCTGCATTTCCCAAAGCATGAAGGGAAGGGGAAGAACATGCCAGACAACCATAGGTCATCCCAACTCTGTGGTTCATGTGCACCGTGGGTTTAGTGATACACATCTTCCCGTCACAGTATAACCTGATTCCCACATGCAGTGATCTTAAAAGACTTAACTTCATAACCACAATTCTCATCACGGATATTCACGTGTTAAACAGCAGCCACGATTTGGGTGAACAAATAACATTAAAGCCAAGGAAGAATTCTAACTCTTGCAGGTCTTGTCACCTTTGGCTTGGCTCTCTCTCAAGTGCTAAACCTCCTTCTGAAAGAGGCTCACATGATTGAATGTTCTTCTAATACAAAAAACATTCCCTTCACATAGAAAACTTGCATGTCAGGGAGAAGAATTCTAGACCTAGTTTTCTTTCCAACATGTTAGTTTTCTATGTGGAGGGACATTCAGTGACATACATCCTGTCCAGCAGTCTGAAGTAAGCACAGGTTTGCCATCTCAGCATGAACTAAACCTCAGATTCCTTCCTGGAAGATTGCCGGGACCTGGAGCCCTGCATGAATTCTGGAATCTAGGAAAGTTTACGCATGTCAGCTTCCTTACCTCAGACATCCATGCCAATGTATGGACAGCAAGGTCTGGGTAAGGGGGAGCTATGCATTGTCAGGGGCAGAGCCAGAGGTACTATTTAACATATAAGAACATATTTTATACCAATGTATTTGCTTGCCTCAATAACTTTTAGTTGAACAGCAATTATTAGTTTTTGGAATTACCTTGAGGTGAAAATTATAACCTTCATATACCACTTTAGTAGGCAGCTACCTAAAGCTTCAACTGCCATAGGCATGCTAATTTGAGAGAGAGAGAGAGAGGGAGAGAGGGAGAGAAGGAAAATGCAGCTGTTTCTTTAACACTGAGAAGATTGTAGGGTGGGTTTTTCCCCCAGGACAGATTTTTGGCTTTATCACAACAGTTGTGTTTGCATTATTGGCCAGACCCCATTTCTGTAAAATTCGTAAAAAGTTATCTAGCACCTCTAGTTGGGCATCTTTTCCCTGAAACGTATCTCTGTTTGTTCAGATGCTCCAGCCCTGTTATCATAAAGGTGGGGCAGGTGGAGGGAGAGAGAACAGAAAAGTGAAGTATTATCAGAAAGGCACCTTGTGAAGCTCATTTAAAATGGCGCTTTTACCACTATTTACTACAGTTTATGGCTTAAATTTGTCAGCTGGTAACAGAGACTTGCAGTTCCCTGCCAAGCGAGTTTGGCAGGACTCTTCATAAAACAAATCATTTAATTACCACTCCTGCAACAGTCTGCATGAAATATGCATCTACCTTGAAAAGGTCCCCTCTGAATCACTTTGCAGGGACCAGAAATTGCATGGCAGATGGAAAAGAAAAGCTATACCCCCAATTCCTTCTTTCAACTAAACCAGTATCTGGCAGAAATAAAAATGAGATCATTTGTAGGATGAATGAAGATGACAATCTTGTGAATAAGGAAACACCCCCATGTTGAAAGCACAGCAGCTGAACCCCCTCGCCTATTCTCCTTGGCAAAGGCACAAACTCAAGTGACCATGCTTTTCTTTCAGGCTGAAGGTTGGATGGGTGGGAGAACTGCATATCTGAGTGCTCCTCCATGGAGAGTATCTCTCTGCTAGTTTTCTGTATGCAAGGTGTTTTCTTGACGGCACACCAATTGAACTAAGAAATTATTATCAAATATATATATATATATATATATATATACACACACACACACACACAAATATATATATATATATACACACACACACACACACACACACACACTTAACCATTTAGATAGTGCTTCTGAGTACTTAAAGTACATTTGAGTACATTTTTTCATCCGTATATCGACCCTACAATGTTAGGTCTCTTTTACCTACTATATTGAAAATGGAGAGCTGAGGCTACAATTTATGGCATAGGCAAAGTTTGAACTGGAGTCTTCTTGATGGTTGTAGCTCAGCTTCTTAGCTACTACGCTATACTAACGTAATAAAGAGAGAAGCCAAGGGAATCAGACACAGAATAAAAATGTCACGCTCCATACAAACATACGATAGCTTGATAGAAAATACAACCACATTCCACCCCCATCCACACACACTTTATTATTTACCTCACAATGCTTCAAACTGCTGAATAAGTGTATGACCTTTTCCCTAAGTCTTACATAAGTAGAGCATGGCACTGACGTCCAGCATCGGTAAGCCTGCCAGGGTCTGATACCTGCTCTGTTCATTTGTGCCCTGTAAAAATGATACAGCTGCTGTTGGCTCTTGCTTTACTTCACCTTTTGGCTTCACTTTTGTAAAAAGAAAAAGTAAAACACTCTACCTACCCACAGTATAAAGTACTGGACACAGACCAAGGGGACCCAGATTCAAATCCCCACTCAGCTACAAAACTTGCCAGTCATGCTCTCCAACCTAATCTACTCACAGGGCTGTTGTCAGGATTAGGGGGCAACTATGTATATGCCACCCTGTGCTATTTGAGGGAAAGCTGGGATAAAAATAATAAAGTAGACTCTAGAAAACAAAGGCTGACAACACAGTACATCTCCTAGCCTTTAAGGCAAGTGTTGCACGTAGCTGCAACAGTCTAAAGATGGTCACCTCTTCTGAGATTTCTCATTATTACCTTTGAGTGCTACCTTTTACTTTTCACTTCAGGATACTGTAACATCATAGCTTTACTGAGACTGCTTGAAAAGAAACAGACTAAAGAGGAACTAAAAAAAAAACACCCCACTGCTTTGTTGAAGAAATGCAGCCTATAGTATGTTCTTCTTCCAGTAACCTAAGCATAAAGGTGTCTTCAATTTATTACCTATTTTTGCAGTATGCCTAAGTGGTGCAGCAAGCCCTAAAAGTGACACCTATCACTGTGCAAGCAATATCAGGGTTAAATTTAGCCTGTGCACCAGCTATGGCTAAAGGCAGGAACTCACACTAGCAATGATAGGCCAGAATGGTTCATGTGACATTCCCCTGACCTCTAGAAAGGTTCTGGGTCAGGCTTCTTTGCTGGACTGAGCAACAAGAGACATTGTGCTTGCTACACACTGCCTTTATTTTGCTTCATCTCCACATTGTTCCACCCCCATCTTGCCAGGAACAAATTCTGACAAGTCGTTTTTCCATCATGTGATTTATAAGCCTTTTATTTTACCTCCTCCTTCATTAGTTCCAAACTTCACTGCTCACTGGTTTTGAGATGGCTCATTGCCATAATCCTGCAATATTACTATTAATATCACAAGAAGTGCATCCTCCCCATGGCAGAGAAAGCAGACACAGTTTAGAAAAAAGACATCCTTCATTAAGCATAGCAAATCGCAACCACAACAAATTACAAGGCTGCAGCCGTTGGGCCAACCTGCACTTCAGCTTAACTTGCTCCTTCCCTACATACTATGCCACATACAACCATTTCTAGTCCTTTGACCCTTGCATCTCTGCAAAACGCAGAATTGTTTTGTGCAAGACTTCTGTGGCTTGGCTACTGTAACGTGAAAGGCCACTGCCTGAGCCACTGCCAGTTGGGGTAGACACTCCCTGACATAAGGCAGCTTTCTTTCCTCCTGTTTGCTAAGCTTAAAAACTATCTTGCAATTGCAGATGTGACCCGAGGGGGCATCCGTTCAGCATTCAGTTTCCACAGGCAACCACTCAGATGCTTTTGGGAAGATCACAAAGAAGGCATAAAAACAGCTGCCTTTCCTGTTTTGTGCCCTTAGCATCTGGCACTCACAGGTATGCTGCCTCTGAACATGGTGATTCTATTTAACTAATAGTCATTGCTGGGAGTAATTTCCATGACCTGGGGATTTACTTCTGAACAGCCATGCTCAGGATTGCACTGTGAGTCTTTCTGCTAAAGTAAAAGCTATAATATAGCATTTTACCATTGAAACCAAGAGTGTTTAACTTACTTCAGAATAAAGAATCAGGTTGCAAATTCATAGAGTTCAACAGGATTAACTTCCTTGATAGTGCGCTAAGGATTACTGCCTTAGGCTTTTTAGCTTATCCCATTTCTACTTTTTGTTTTGTAGATTCATATTGACCACAGAAATTGTGTCACACTCATTTACTTCTGCATACCTCTACATTCAGACATCTCATTCCCTAAAGCACACTGGCTGTCAAAACTGGCCAGGAGGAGTGAAAGACACAGCCATGTCACTTTACCGGTTACATTGTGCTCTTTAGAATGATGCATCTGTCAGAAACCTTGCTAAAGTTAATCCACAAAAAGAAATATGTATCTACTGTGGGGATGTAATACTGAGCTCCTGGCAAACTATGGCTTGCAACTTGGAAGGCAGCTTTGGGGTGCCTCTACAAGAGTGATTTAAAGCTCTTTCAAGGCGCATTACCAAATTTATCTCTACAAGAGCGGAGCGGAAATCAGGGGTCCAGGCGCATTTTAGCTCCGATTATTCACATTTTCGAATGTGTGTTAAATAGCGACTTTTAATTTACCGCAGGAGTTAAAGCCCCTTATGGCCAACAACTTTAAAGCATGTTTCATACAGCCCGTAATGCGCTTCACTGCCTCTCGTGAATAGGTATTAGGAGTAAATGCGCTTATCCGTATATGCGCATAATCGGGCGTCAAAGCGAAATCTTGTAGAGGGGACCTTGGGAATATATGCTTCTTACCCTTCTCTCTTGAATTGCCCACACAAACATTTTGGCTTATTTCTCTTAACCATGGCTTTGCATAACATGTGCCCCTGCCATGGTTACCATGAACCAGGATCCCTCCTGATTCTGATTGCAGGTCTCCCACACATCATATAATTTGGCCTTAAATAAACAGGGAAATGATGGTTTTCCCAATTGACCTGTAGACTTGGACAAATATGACAAGAGAGGAAGAAAACAGATGTTGAAATCTACATAGTCACTGGCCTTGATAACACTGTTTTCAGCTGAAGCAAACCATTGGCTCCGATTCAAAGACGTTGCACCCAAAAGCCTACAGACCAATGTGGCTGTGTGTTGTAGGTAGGAAAGGGAAGGCAGAGGGGGAGGCAGACTGTTTGCATTGGTCTGTATGTGAACATTGTGTTTGTATGAGATAAATATGTGAGTAGGGTGTGTGTGTGTGTGTGTGTGTGTGTGTGTGTGTGTAGCATGAGAGTAAGAATGAATAGATGAATCCAAAATGGGCACAGAAGGCCTTACAGATAAGATACCACATCCAAGTTTACAAATGAGAGGCTCTCTGTTTTCTGATCAGATGCTGGAACAACCTACATAACATGTTTTGAACACTTGAGCCGTGCTACATAAATGCTGAGTGCCGATATTAAACATTATACTAGAAAGCCCACACACTTTTTCCATATCTCCCTGGAGCATCCAGATGTTTCATGGTCAACAAAGGTTACTATCCTGTGGGCAGTGACATACATAGAAATGTAGCGCTACTCAAACTAACTTCCCTTCACTAGCTTTTGTAGGCAGTGCTAGGAATGAGATGTTTCAGAATGCTGTTTTGGGCTCAGAACCCAAATGTTATCAACACGTTATCAGTATTCATGCAGCCTTCCCCAGCCTGATGCCCTCCACATGGATTGGACTCTAATTCCCCTCACCCCAGCTGTCTGGGGATGTTTGTAGCCCAACCCACCTAGAGGGCACCAGGCTGGAGAAGGCTTCTGTAGTGTATGAGACAAAGCTGCTGTAGTGTAGTTTTGTGCTTAGAGCAGGGGATGGGGATCTTTCCTTCTCTTCCATACTTTATATTTCATTCTGTACTTTGTGGTTTTAATTTCTGTGAACTGCCCAGGGAGCTTTGGCTATTGGGTGGTATAGAAATGAAATAAATAAACCGAGGCACGGATTCACTTGGGGATAGGATGTCAGGGGCTACATGCAAGTGAGGCCAAAGCCAGCAAGGGAAGAAGGGCCAGTGGCAAATATTTCAAAAAGTTGTTTCAGTTTAGTAACAGGAATTTAGCCTCTCTCTCTCTCCCTCCCTCTCTCTCCCTCTCTCCCTCTCTCCCTCTCTCTCTGTCTCTCTGTCTCTCTCTCTCTGGAATCCTACTGTCTTAGTGCCCAAATAATCAAAGTTGGTGAATAAGGCAGCTCCCGGTATTTCATGGACTCCGTTCAATTGCCCACAAGTCATGTGCTACCCTTTGATTCTAGCAGAGGTTTCCCGAGCAATAGCTTCCAGAGCATCACACAAGAGTGCTGGTTTCATGTTACTGCTCCTTGGTAGACAGTATTGAGCAGCACAGCCAGTAAAGAGTAGAGCTTCCCTTCTCTACTTTCATCAATAGGCAGGCATGCGCAGGCACAAGTTTGAAGGCCCTACCACAGAGCATGGCAGCTAGAGCCTCTTTCTGAATGATACTACACCACTCTAGTTGTTGCAATCTGTGATTGGGCCACCAAGCATATGCTGCCTGCATCTCTCTTTCTCTTCTTCCCTCTGCTTCTCTCTGTTGAGGAGAGGAGGGGCCAAGGAGGGCATGTCCAAGGAGGCAGCCATGGGCCGGGTGAGAACTTGCTGTGGGCTGGGCTGGCCTGGCCTGGAGGCTGGCAGTTCCCCATCCCTGGGAGCTTAGAGCCTGGGTTATAAATCATGAAGTGCCTGGTTCAAGTCTAACGTCTACCATGAACCCACTTGATGGCCTTAGGAAATCCACAATTTCAACACATGTTTGTCTGACACCTGCCCCCTGCAATATAGGATAACAACATTAACCTACCTTGCATAATTGTTGTAAGAGTTACAAGACGTTAATGTGTGTGAAGGTGTTATTATTATTGGCTTCTCCGAATTAGGTGGGTTGCAGGAAAATAAAACTGTTTTAAACAACCTCACATCGCAGGAAGCTATCCAAAGTAAGGACTGTCTGTGCAACAAAGTCCTGAAGTGGCTGCATTTCCTGGAAGCCACTTTCTTTGATTCATTGTGGAATTATGGACATTAGTCATATGACACACAAAAGGTGAAACCGCAACCTTTTCATCTCAATAAATGTTAAATAACAGTCTGTCAACATGCACTAACAAATTTTACAGGATAACAGGAAATGGTGTATGAAATGCCACATTTGCTTTTTGAAAGCTCTGTTTGTCCTTGGAAACCGTTATTTTCTCCTTTCCTTTGACTATTGGGTGGTAGAAATGTCATCAACAACAACAACAACAGATACTGAAGGATTATTTTACCTTTCTAGAAAAGATTAAATATATAAACCTAGTTCTAAATGTTGTTTTTCTTGGCAAAGAATTTGGACTGCCCTGGCAGATATTTTTTTATTAATTTTTTAGCATGCACTGCCCTGTCTTAGCCCCCCTCTACAAGATTTCGGTTTGACGCCTGGTTCCCCGATTATGTGCATCTTCTCTGAAGCGCTTTTACTCCTAATCCCTATATATGGGAGGCGTTGAAGCGCATTAAGGGCTGTATGAAAGGCACTTTAAAGTTTTTGACATGCTGAGAATCGCATGCAAATGTTGCTGAAAGTAATGTGCTTTGTCCCAGAAAAACTCCGCAAACCGATCCCCTCCTTTTATTCTCCCCGCCCACCAGAATCTCCCACCTTCGGCTACCTGTCTTCCCCCCTCCTTTGCCCGATTGCCATGACCTCCTCAGGAGTAAATGGAAATGTGTCTCGCACACACACACACACATACACACACCAAAACAGACAGGGGGATGCTGCTTCGTTCCTTCCCCCTCCACTTCCCAGCGAGCTCAACAATTGTAAAACATACACACACACAAAACTCAGCCCAGGAACCCAGCAAGAAGTGAGGGGAAGTTATGTCTGCTGATGGCTAATTATACGCACATCCTTCCTACCCCCTTTCCTTCTCATAAAACCACCTCCATCTGGCCCCGTGTCTCCATGTTAAAAATAGTTCATCAAGGTACTTCAAAGAAAATTTATTTTTGGTTCACGTTGGGTCACCTCTTCTTGGAGCTTCCATCCAGAGAGACGGAGTACAAGGAGGAAGTTGCCAGGAGGAGAGAGGAAAGGAAACTAAACCAAAAAGTGGGAGGTTTTCTAAGCGAAGGGGCAGTTCTATGCATGACATTACGACCACAGTCCAACCCCTGATCGTTAATGCGCCTCCTCAGAAAACAACAATCTTTATTTAAGTCCATAGACCATTATCCATATACAGCATATATTACAATGCTACAGAAATGACATCAGTTACAGTGATCTAAAAGTATGGAGTTTGAACTGCAATTCGGGTGCCAGTCCAATGGAGATAAGGGGCCCATTTATTCTGTTAATGATGTATTTTTTCTTTTGTTCGCTTTCTAGTGAATTATACATTCATTTGGGCTCTACAACTGATAGCAAAATTAAGAAACTTTGCAACCTGAATAGAGATTTGCTTATTGTTCCCTTGAAGAAGTTGTTTACACGGACATAAGGTGCTCTTACTCCCGCCGTAAATTAAAACTCGCTAATTAACGCGCATTCGAAAATGCGAATAATCGGAGAGAAAACGCGCCTGAGCCCCTGATTTGCGCTCTGCTCTTGTAGAGGTAAATTTCCTAATGTGCCTTGAAAGAGCTTTTAAATCGCTCTTGTAGAGGCACCCTTTGATCATTGTAGCAGATAGATAGTAAGAGATGTAGCCAATGCCATAGCTAAAAGAATTCCTAGCAGACTGGAACTCCACACCTTCAATTTATTTGTTGTTGAAACAGGAAGACTGACCTTGCATTCAAGGAGAGGATAATCTATGAGAAATGAAGTAAAAGGTGTAATTGAGCTTTTGACAACTTCTGTGAAATGCTATAGAAATAAGAGGTACATGAAAAAACTTACCTTCCCCTAACCATCTTCTTCTCTACATTTGTGAGTATACAAGCATATATGCATTTAATACAATCGTTTGTGAGTATACAAACATATATGCATTTAATGCAATCTATAAAAATAGCTATAATATTGTTTAGAAAGGGCTTGTATATTATCAGTGTCTGTATATTGCGTAGTATTGCTCCAAACCAAACTTTAAAATTGAGAGACATACACACAAGAGAAAGTGGAGCAGGATGCAACAAGTTAAGAGGGCAAGAACTGAAAACAGTTATTCTTCTTGACCTCTTAACAACTGCCTTGTATTCATAGTATGGTTAGCATCAATGGAGGGACAATGATTTTGAGGTGAGGAAAGAAGTATAATCTTTGTTCATTGTATCCATTGGGGATACACACAAGGGAAGAGAGGTGAGCCTATGTCTCCTAAAGTACAAGGTAACATGCAATACAGTTGCTACGTAAGTAGAATTCCTATCACCCCTCACAAAGTGAAGGGGGGAAGGGATTGCAGCATTGAAAAGCCTGTGGGTACAATGCCCACATCACATGAACCTTGTAGAGGGTAGAACCTATATCTTCACCACATTTGTACTGGAATCCAGAACCAGGTGATTCATTAAGTATTCCTACATCAGATTTAGAAGGCTCAGGCAGACTGAGACTCTAGAAAGCAATGCCAAGAGCACTTAAGGGGAAATAATCTTAATTGGCTAGGGCAAAACAGTTAGTGTTTTTCAGCAGTCTTTTGAGGGGGGTGGGTAGTTGGGCAAAAATAGGCAAGCAAAAGCTTGCCTCACTTTTGAGGTATGGGCAATTCCGAGTAATTTTCTTTGGGGATGGAGCTTACTCTTAAGATGAGGCGACAACTTCTCTCACACACACTTTTGTTTTTTTACACAAGGTTTTTCTGCCACTTCAAGGAGTGGTGAAGCTGCTGTAAAATGCCTCAATGGGAACAACGGCAGGTCCTGATGTAGTGTTGCTCCCAGAGGCATTGTAGGAGGGGAATGATGGCTACCCCACTGTGGCGGTGGCTAGGCTGACGATATGAAAAGGAAGACAGGGCTCATGTAACTTTAACAGTTGTAGAGAAAAGGGAATTTCAGTCAGTGTCATTTGTATGCAATTAGTCCCTGGTGAAATTCCCTCTTCATCACAACAGTTAAAGTTGCAGGCACTATACTAGAGTGACCCTATACAAAAGAAGGCAGGGCCTCTGCAACTTTAACTGTTGTGATGAAGAGGGAATTTCACCAGGAACTAATTGCCTACAAATGACACTGGCTGAAATTCCCTTTTCTCTACAACTGTTACATGAGCCCTGACCTGGATTGTATCTGGTCACCCTATATATATTATTACAATATGAAGGCTCTGGGGCCTGTACACATTACACATTAAAACTTGTATAAATCATATAAAAACATTTTAAACAAAAGTATAATGAACAGATTCTTACTTGATAAGAGATGTCTGCAGAAATACTCCTAACAAGATGATAGTCTCTTACGATAATTACTGGCAACTGGGAAAAATAATTATTCCAAGGCCCTCCTTATATTCTAATTCATGTTTTTCTTTCCTTCATTTTTTCACATTTTGAGGCTCTGCCAGGTGCTTCCATGTAGCAGTGATAAGTGCAAGGTCTCAAAATACCATTACTGCTATCCTTATTGCTATCATGTGGAAATCACTGCAGGTAATTGCTGAGTCACAGGAGTGGCAAAAATGGGAAAGACCCTGCTGGAGTTTCATTCCATTCAGACTGGGTTAGATAGAGACAACAGATTGACTTGGAATAAGGTAGCTTTCTATGTTCAGAAGACCTAAGATGAATTTCCACCACTTTACTTTTCTCTGTCTTAAGCACAATGGGCCCTTTGAAACAGAAAAGCAGCATAATGTGTTCTATTCAGAGATAGTGGATTAGCATACATATTTCTTCTTTGAACCCATTGCAGGCCTTCATTACAATTCATGCCAGGAGTTGTATTAAACTCTGTTTAATACATTACCAACATCTCTGTAGAATCTGAATCATAGTCAAGATTCAAAGAGACCTAATTCAGATGTAATGCTAACTAGGGTTGTGCACGGATCCAGATCCTGAATCTGGATCGAATCGGGCTGATCCGGATCCGAAATCTGGATTTCTGGATCGATCTGAATTGGATTGGATCAATCCGGATCGATTCGGATCGATCCACACACCATTTTAGGTGAATTTTGAAGTCATAGATTTTCAGAGGGGGGGAAGAGCTTTTTTAAAAAAGCTATCAAGTTAAAACTTGGTGACATTGCAGATGGGGTGTAGGTGGTCATGTGTGTAAATTTTCAGAAACATAGGTTCATGCGTTTACTTGTAAGTAATTTTTGAAAAAATGACCAGGAAGTGCTTATAAGTTTTTTATTTTAAAACATATTAAGTTGAAACTTGGGGACATTGCACATGGAGTGGAGGTACACATGTGTGGTAAATTTCAGAAACATTGGTGCATGCATGTAGTGGCTATGAATTCTTGAAAAATGATCATTTCCGTGTTTTAAAAATTCATAGACACTACACATGTGCACCAATGTTTCTGAAATTTTCCACACATGTGTACATCAGGTCCTGGCAGGGAAAAGCAATCTCTCCTAGCAGCCAGCTCCAAGCCTCAATATAAAACCCAAACCTTGCATCCCAGGCTCCAAAGCATTTTTTATTATTATTATACAATGCCTGAATCTCTGCCGAGTCAGTATTGTACTCCCTCAATGCCCAGAAAAAGCCAGACTAAATGTTCGTTCCATTTTTGCCTGGGAGAAAGGCAGTCTGGTTGAAGTACTCATCTGCCAGGACCTGACTGGAAAAAGATGGGTGGAGTTGAGTGAAAGAGCAGCAGAGCAAAGGACCTTAGGAGCGAAAGAGCAGCTATTCAGGTGAAAGGGATCACATAAGCTTGATGTGTGTTTGCCTCAGAGTTAAAAAAACATGGAGGCAAACCAGGTGGGAAGATTAGGTGTGATGGAGGTCTTAAAGTGCCATTCACTAGGTGACCATAGGCCAATCTCTCTTTCAGTTTTACCTACACCCACAGGGTTGTGATGAGAATTATAATGGGGGAGGGGAAGGAAGATAGAAATCAGAGCAGGTACAAGGTTCTTGGAGGAAGTTTGGGATGAAAAGATATAATAAAATAAAATGTTCGCAGTTTCCTATGATCCACAACTTTCCTCGGATCTTTATTCCTACATATACTTATTGATTTTATTGATTTTTGTATGGTTTTTATTTTATATGCTGCCTTGAGAAGTTCCAACCTTAAAAGCAGCCTAAAAATAATATTTAACTAAGTAAATAAAATATTTGGAAATAAAATAGAACCTTTAAAAATAAAAGCTTAAAAATAATTGATTTCCCCTGCTCATTAGCTGAATAAAACCATATATTTCCTGTTCTATGAAAAATGTGTTGAGAGAATAGATGCTTCATTTATCCAGTACAGTTTAAAGGAGGAAGGAAAGATGCTAAAAATGGGCAAGTGCAGCAAAGAAAGAATCAATAGCAATTATTACTTGGGGTTTAGCATCTCAGCAGAGCTTCCAGTTTAACCTCTGAGGGCATTGTTGTGATATTTCATGAAGCATGGCAAGCAATTATTCTGCACATTCACATCAGCTTCAGGTCAGTAATAGTAGGTCATCTAAGTGAACTACAATATGAGCAAGCAAAACTACTGATATGTTGACTAGGCAAGGCAGAGTTAAATACCATTTACGCTGTATAATAACCTCCAACATTTCACACATGAAAACAGTGGTAGTTCTTATGTATTTGCAGTATTCTTTTCTTACATCAAAGCCCACTAACACACATACCTCTACCTGAAAAATTACAAATGGCTGAAGACTCTTCTTCGCCTTATTTATACTGTATGCCTTTATTCCTAGGCAGCCTGAATTTTGCATACATTTTGCTGCCCGGGGCAGAGCAGAAAATGATGCAGCACCTCCTCTCAAAGTGCCAGTCAAGTTATTCAGCACTTGGCTGAGGCAGAAAATCCCATAAGTGCCTCTCCAATCCCTGGCAGTAAAAAAAAATACAACACTAATACATTAAACAATAAACAATTTGCTGCCTTTCATGACACCCCAAATTAGCTGCTTATGAGTGCTATGCCTGCAGTTGACTGGATTGAGTCCTTAATGTTTCAGTCTGTTCTGTTGATTTCAGGAGGAATGTCGAAACCCAATCCTGTTCATGCTTATTAATTCCAGGCATCCCATCCCTGAATTAATTCCATGTGGATTGTATTAATGGAGGCACAGCTGTGCCTCCATTGTTAAGGGCCATCAGTAAAAAACACATTCCGCCATGTTAAAGTGATAATGGGGGGGGGTCATTCTAATAGCCATAAAATCGAAAATGTTTCACCAACCTTTCTGAAATTTACAGGTGCCAGAAAGAAATGTTTGTTTTACATTACCTGAACATTTCAAGAAGATTGGTGAAAGATTGAGGGAAGGAGAGCAGTTTAAGGTAGAAAAGGAATACAAACCTGTCTCCCTGCTTTTGTCAAATTACTTCCGGGTTGCGAGTTTTGTGCTCACAATTTGCATAATTTCTAGAGCCTTATTAATTAATCCAGCGGTGGGGTCTTCTTCCTCCTTGACTGTAATTGGTGGAAAGCTTTTCGTTTTTTAAAAATTCCCTTCGGTTGACTTTTAAGGACTATTTTAACCTCTCATTCAAGTCAATGAAGCAGCCATCTTCCCTCATAGCGTGAGGCATGCTCAGTAGCGTCGCTCTCCCCCCTCCCTCCTGCCTTAGAATATGGGGTGGGTGGGTGAAATGGCCGCTGCCTCTAGCACAGACCTTTTGAGTGAAGAAGAAGAGTTTCTCTTTTCTCTTCTGGAACATGCTTTCCTTTGGCTCTGAGAGTATTTTGGGCTATCTTCATAAGGACAGTTTGCTCTTTTGCTCCCTGGTGAAGCAGGGTGTGGTTCCTCTGGATCCATGGTAACCTGATCTTCAAATCTCTCCTGGGAATAGGTGGCTATACCTTTCTTTCTATCCCCCCACCCCATACACACACAGTGCTCCTTCCCTCTTTTCTAAGAGTTTGGTCCATACTGCTATAAAGTTGAAAGCTTCAAACACTTCATTTAATTAGTTTGGGACGGTATTAAGTTTTAAGTACAATGTTGAAACCTTTCAAAGTGCTTCTGGGCCTACAACGTTGGTTTCAGCTAGTCACCCTGTTTTTCTAATAAGGTTTAGAAACAGTTGAGCTGTCGTGTATTTTGCATAGTGTACATACATGTATTTTCTTTCTAATCCTTGCAGTCTACACTGGCTCCCTCCTTGATGTGTTTTTGGATGCAGACAAACCCTTTTTTGTTCCAGCAGGTCTTTGGCAAATAATCTGGACCTCTGTCTATACCTTTGACTTTTAAATTGTTATGTATTTAAAATGTTTAAAATGCTTTAATATTGAAAAGTATTTAATTATATTTTTAACTTTTGTATATTTAGGCTGACCCTATGAAAAGGGTCAGCCTAAAGTTACATGAGGACAGGACTCATGTAACTTTAATAGTTGTAAAGAAAAGGGAATTTCAGTCAGTGTCATTTGTATGCAATTAGTTCCTGGTGAAATTCCCTCTTCATCACAACAGTTAAAGTTGCAGGCACTATACTAGAGTGACCATATACAAAAGAAGGCAGGACCCCTGCAACTTTAACTGTTGTGATGAAAAGGGAATTTCACCAGGAACTAATTGCATACAAATGACACTGGCTGAAATCCCCTTTTCTCTACAACTGTTAAAGTTACATGAGCCCTGTCCTCCTTTTCATATGATCAGCCTAGTATATTCCTATTTATAGGTTTTAGCTGTATATGTTTTTGCCCAATGCTGGGCCCTGAGGCCCAGCATTGGGCAAAAGGCAGGATACTACTACTACTACTACTAATAGTAATGTTTCAGATTTTTGCCATTGGGCAAAAGGCAGGATACTACTACTACTACTACTAATAGTAATGTTTCAGATTTCACTTCTGCATCTGATGTTCTTTTGCATTTACTTTCCTTTATAAACCATTCATATCTTAAGACTTCTAGTGTGACATGTTTTCATTGGTTTAACAAGTTAAAAGGGGTATTCACTGTTTTCATGCTTATGTTATAAAATCTATTTTCAACAGTCCTAGTAACTTCAAGAGTAACAGAGTTGGGGAAAATCCTCAATCTCTTTGCTATCAGAGGCACTGAGTAAGGGACCCCTGGAGATAATTTAGACTGACCCAAACCACAAAATACTATTCCCCCTTCTGAAGAGATCTGGACCACAGACTACTAAATACAAACAAAGTAGCAGGCCATAATAACAGTTCTCATGTGGCCATTTGGCTTATGAGGCAGGTGCTCTGCGGGCTACCAAATGGAGGGACTAGCAGGCCATAATGTTGCCTGGCTGGGTCTGCCAGTAATCCAGCCTCAACACTCCTGGAAGGTCCATGTTCTATAGCACCTGCTGTCAGATGAACTTGAGGGAATCCCACCCTCCACCCCTGGGTTTAATTTACTGGCTTCCCCTGGCTGGACCTTGCAGGAAACTATAGGGACAGACAGAGCAGGCATTCATAGCATACATAGAATGCTGAGACTGGCAAATCTAAAAGCACGTATGTTGCTTTTCAAGAACCAAGGAAATTACTTTTGAGTAAATATCTAGGGATGGAAATGCAGCCTGTGCAAGAACTGAGTAGGGTGACCATATTTGGGAAACCAAAAAAGAGGATACTTAGTGGGGGGGGGCAGGAAAATGGCTTTCTGGGGCCACGTTAAAGTCCCCAATTGGAGCGGAAGACGGGAAAGCATGTCATTCTCACCCCACCCCACTGCTCCAATCAGGCCCTTTTCTATAATGCCTGGGAATGACATGTTTTTCCCTTTTAAGGCCTTGATTGGAGCAGTGGGAGAGAATGACACACCTCCAGAAAGCATATCATTTCCCCCCCCCCCCCGCCACGTTAATGGTGGCCTTAAAAGGGAAAGTGTGTAATTCCAGGTCATTATGGACTATTGCATAAAATCCCCCCTGACACTGAGGATAGAACAAAAACCAGGAGAAATCTGGGGAAATCCTGACAGTTTTTTATTATTATTTATTATTGCATTTATATCCCACCTTTTTTCCGCCAAGAAACCCAAGGCGGCATACATAATCCTCCTCCTCTCCATTTTATCCTCACAACAGCAACCCTGTGAGGTGGGTTGGGCTGAGAGTCTGCAACTGGCCCAAAGTCACCCAATGGGTTTCCACGGCTAAGTGGGGAGTAGAACCCAGATCTCCCAGCTCCCAGTCCAACACTTTAGCCACTAGGCCACACCCTAGTGGTCACCCTAGAATTGAGCCATGCCAAGTTGGAAGCAGATCGGTTTGTGCCTTGATTTTTAGGATATTTTTTTAAAAAAGTTTGACTTCAAAAAAATTTCTAAAATTCAAGGCATGAACTTTCAACTTGGCATGGCTAAAGCCTTACTTAAGAGGTACCATGGTGCCAAGTTTCATCTCTTCATCTTTACTTTCTTTCTTTTTCTTAATGTACTGCTCAAGGCCCTAGACCCCAAAGAGGAGTATTGGGTTTCAAGTTTTAAACATTCCTAAAACTCAAGGCATAAACAGATCTGCTTCCAACTTGGCATGGCTCAATCCCTACTTAAGAGCTACCATGCTGTCAAGTTTCATCCCTTTATCTTTAAAAATGATGGAATTGTAAGCATTTTAGTTAATTAAAAAAATAATTGAAGTTTTAAACATTTCTAAAAATCAAGGGATGAACGGATCTGCTTCCAACTTGGCATGGCTAAATCCCTACTTCAGAGCTACCATGGTGCCAGGTTTCATCTCTTTATCTTTAATTTCATTTTTTAAACTTGTCCTGCTCAAGGTCCTGGACCCCAAAGAGATTTCTGTTTGAACTTCAAAAAAATCCTAAAAATCAAGGCATGAACGGATCTGCTTCATACTTGGCATCGCTATATCCCTACTTAAGAGCTACCATGATGCCAGGTTTTATCTCTTTATCTTTAAAAAATGAGGGAGATGCAAGCATTTTGGTTGATTTATTAATGTTAAAAGTAAGTTCAACACATAACACTAGCTTTGGTTTTATATTGGATGTCAAGATGGTATA
This sequence comes from Anniella stebbinsi, assembly GCA_029215795.1. NCBI lineage: Eukaryota > Metazoa > Chordata > Lepidosauria > Squamata > Anniellidae > Anniella > Anniella stebbinsi. The sequence continues at coordinate 99,698,355 of JARDYH010000003.1, forward strand.
ACATTCTGGCTGATGCTGGCTTGGTTGTCAACTGTATAATATCCAGTCATCCATTACACAAAGCCATGAAATTCATTAAACAAAAAACCTACGGTATTCAAAAACAATGTTAAGGCTCTACAGATTCCAACCAAGCACCAAAAAGCAGGGAAATTGGGAGTTAAGGCTCCCAAGCCTTAACGCCACATCCTCCCTAAGGAGGCAGAAAGTGCAAGTGAAATTCTCATTCTCCCAAAGCAGATAAACCATGAGGACAGGGTGGAGAACAACTTAGGGCCACCTACTTCTCTTTTTTTGTTTAGAGCAGCCCTTCCCCAACCTGGTGCTCTCCAAAGGTGTTGGACTACAACTCCCATCACTGCAAGTCAGTATGTCCCATGATCAGGAATGCTGGGGTTTGTCATCTCAAAAATCTAGATATGCAATTTGATATGCAGAGGTGACTGTGGGGTTGTGGGAAATGATGATGAACAACTTAGGACCAGCTACGTCTCATTTCTTAAAGCATCTCCTTACGTTGAGAGTTGCAACCCAACACATCTGACAGGCACCAGGATGGGGAATGTTGTTCAAGAACAAGGGAAGGCAGAATGTAGATCTCCAGATGTTTTGGAATTCAACTTGTAAAAGCCCCTATCAGCATCGGCAGTTGTCAGGAATGCCGCAAGTTGATGTCCAAATCATCAGGATAAATCAATTTTCTGCCCACATCTGTACTAAAGTATGATGTTTTCCAGCATTAAGATATGTCATCAATCAAAGAACTACAAAAGAGCTGCATCACTTTAAATAAACTGTCAAAACCAAATGAAACAACAATGAATGAATCTTGAATACCTAATCCAGATAGCCCTTCAGACATCAACATTAGTTTTCAACACATGGCATAGGATGTCTGTTTCTTGAATATCAGATAAAGGATTTCTCTTACTTGTTCAGCAGTGTGAGATCAAAGACAGAGCTACCACCTAATACTTTCATGCGTAAGTATTATTTTAAAATCAAGTATGAATTGATTTTTGTCTTCCCCATAACACATAACATGGGAGTTACAGTGCAACACATCTGGAGAGCACCAGGCTGGAGAAGGTTGACTCCTATACATGTCTTCTCAGAAGCCAGTGCCACTGAATTCACTAGGGCTTTCTCCCAAGAGGTATAGGATTGCAAACTAATCTCATCTGAAAGGTGTTCAAGACAGCCAAACTAAACCTCTTCTGCTCCACTGTTGCTTTGATGAGATGATGTATTGTGCAGGGATTGTGGGGAGTGAACAGTATATTTTTTATAAATACATTTTAAGAAAAAAACATTGGTTCTTTGAAAGGCAGGATATTGACCAAAAGTTGGAAGTGCCTGGCACATGCTCTGGTTCTAGATCTGTAATGAATAGTGCCCCTTTTGTTATCAAGAGTGCTGCTATATGCGAGATGTGTGTGAGAGAAAAGTATTGGGCAGACCCTGTATTTGGTAAGGGTATGACACAGCATTCCCCATCCTGCTGCCCTCCAGGTGTTTGAGATGACAAGTCCCAGCATTCCTGACCATGGGACGTACTGACTTGCAATGCTGGGAGTTGTAGTCCAACACCTTTGGAGGGCACCAGGTTGGGGAAGGGCTGCTCTAAACATAAAAAGAGAAGTAGGTGGCCCTAAGTTGTTCGTGATCAGTTTTCCACAACCCCACAGTCACCTCTGCATATCATATCCTCCACCCTGTCCTCATGGTTTATCTGCTTTGGGAGAATGAGAATTTCACTTGCACTTTCTGCCTCCTTAGGGAGGATGTGACGTTAAGGCTTGTGAGCCTTAACTCCCAATTTCCCTGCTTTTTGGTGCTTGGTTGGAATCTGGAGAGCCTTAACATTGTTTTTGTAAATCGTAGGGTTTTTGTTTAATGAATTAAGTTAGTATGCTTAAAATGTCAGCCACAAGCATGTACTTGGCTGTCCCCCCATATACTTCAATGGCACTTGGAAGAGGATTGATTCAGGCAAGCTAAAGCACTTCTAAGTTCTACTGATTTAAAATGGAAGGGAACTAAGCATCTAAATAAGGCCTAGATCAGGGGTAGGCACCAGCGTGCCCTCAGACACATTTATTTGTGCTCGCCAAGATGCCCTACCTCTCCTACTTTTTATTATTTTTATTTGTTTAAATAACAACAGTTCCTTCTGGCAGCTGAGTTTGCTTCAAAGCAAAGTGAGGATTTCTAGCTGCTCCCATCTTCTTTCACCCTGAAGGCGTCAGAGACCTCTTTAGGAAATTAAGATGGCAGGTGGCTGCAAGCTGATATTTTCATCTGCACTGCAGCCATTTTGTGGTGGTGCCCAAGACAGTTTCTCAGGTTACCTATCCCTGGCCGAGAGTACCCAAGTCTCCAGAGGCTTTCAGACTAGCTTCCAGACTCCACCCTGTAAGAGGATGATGCCTGCAAGATGAAAGAGTGGTTACTGGTAGAAGTGAGGGCTGGGCCTAGTGGTCCCTGACTGGAGCAAACAATGGTTGGTCAGGAGAAGAGCCTGGTTGTACCTAATGCCTCAGGGGTGGTATCTGATGAACACTGTGTGCGTGTGTGTTTATACATACATATGTTGTGTTAGCATACAAACTCACACTTTACTAATCCACCAGCCTATGTTGTGAGGGGAAATGAACTAAATTTTGGAAGCTGCCTTCCTTGTTACCTAGAGTAGCTCTTACTAACCATGCGTGATCAAGCAGACGGCTATTTACACTCTTGCATTATTAAAACTAGTCAGTCAACATTAAAGAATTGGAGGAGACTAAGGCATTGTCACCACATTTCACACCACCCTGTGAAATGTTGAAAATATCTGTGGTGCCCACCCTTGAAAATCACCTCCTGTACAACAGCCCAAAATCACTTCCCCATGAAAATTTGCAAAAAAAAATCATTTTGGCAATAGTTCTAATTAACATGTTTTGGACATCTGTAAAATTTGGCATTTCTGCTATTAGAATGGTACATCAAAATATTGTAGAATCTACAAACTGAAGACAAGTTTGAGTTGAGGTTGACCCATCAGTCAGAACACATGCCAACAGATACTTCACAACACAGAGAGAGAGAGAGAGAGAGAGAGAGAGAGACCAACCGACCGACCAGCAAGCAACAATGCATTTGAAAGGAATAGTTTTTGTTTTCATCTGAACATCATGGAGTTTGACATGTAAGTAGACACATCATGGAGTGCAAGTTTGACATGTAAGTAGAAACTGTAGCTTGCTCAATTTCTACTGTAGCTTCCTCAATTTCTAGGCTATCTTAATAATCTCTTACATTTATTTTACTCAGAAAACTGCTTACTTCTGTTTTGCCCCCTTCCTTCCTCATTTTTCTAAATGCACATTTAGGAGTTTCAGCGCTTCACTTGGAAATAACATAGTGTAATTCCCTCACTTGTCCAAAAACTTGTATTGTGCTATTGCAGGGATGTGGAACATGTGGCCCTCCAGATATTGTTGGACTGCAACTCCCATGTGTCCTAGCCACAATGGAGGGATGGTGGATTCGTAGGTCAAAACGTGGAGAGCCACAAGTTGCTAACCCTGCACAACATGATCCCCAATTAGCTGGGATCATTTATGTGATTGATCCAAGAAGAAAACAAATAAGTAATAGCCAGAAAATGGAAAGGGTTGAAGTGGTGAATCAGCAACCAGGGGAAACAGTAACAGCAAGCAAAATTATAAAAAGAATATTTTCATAATTACATTTTTGGGGAAAGCCTTGCTTTTCACTCCTCCGACATCTTTTCAGCAAAAAACTCCAAACAGGAGAATATTCTGCAGAGCCCTCCTCGGTAATATTTTATCTAAATACTTATCCCTACTAAAAGTAATTTGTTTGTTTTTTTAAGCATCTCAGACAAAAGGTGCAAATGACTGCTAAACCAAGTTTAAAATGAGCATTTGCAAAAGGACAGTATTTTTTTTTAAAAAAAAACCTCATTATCTAATTAAGCAACAGTCTCTAAGGACACAAGAGGGACACTGCTCTGAATAGGGGGGCTATGTCTGCTGTTCGATTCGGAAAAGGTTTTCACATCTCCTGTATATGCCGGACTTACCTACCAGGCCACATGCCAACTCATCATTCCAATGCCCTTTAATAGACTGACCTGCTCTATTTCTTCCCTGCTTAGCATGCCAACCTAATTTTCACCCATCTGTAGCGTATGAGTCACTGGCAAACACACTCCCACACCTCACTCCAAGCTCGTTATTCACACATGAAGAAGTAGTCAGGCAGAAACTGGGATGATGAAAGTAAAGATTATGAATCCAAATATCTCAGAGGTAGACTCCAAAACTAACTCTTTTGACAGCTACACTGCAGCTTAAAGTTATCCGTGGTTCTCTAAAGGCCTTGCTCATAGATTTGCCCAGCAGGAATAATGGCACTATGCCAAATAAGGCATTTAAACCAAACAAAGCCATGTATGTATGTATGTATGTATAGAACTACATACATACACAGAAACACATTTTCTTCTCAGAGGCACAGTTTTCCCTTCTTTAGCAGAACAAGAATCCTGGTTAAGTGCAGGGTCTGGTTAGCCATAGCAAGAATTTGCATTCTTGTCATGGTATTTCTTGATCGCAGTCAAGGCTCACCAGTGTACCAAAAGGATATTGCAATCCTGTGGCTTACTCTGGAACTCACAACTGACATTATGGGTAGGAGCCAATGTTGATCCTATGTAGAGTAGACCCATGACTAACCCAAGTTCCATTCATTTCATTGGGTCGATTCTACATAAAAATAACATTGGATACTACCCTATCTCTGTGCCAACCCAAACATTTGTTGGCCTTCCACTTCTGCCAATTTTCTAAGATCCAGCTCCATCTTAGACCCATAGCTTCACACCCAGCCAGAATGAGACAGCAGTCTAAGTCTTATTTCTGAAAATTACCATTCCTGACATTTACCCATATCTAGCTAACAAGATCGCCTTGGTTCAGAACCTCTTTCAGCCTGAGGGCCAAATTCCATTCCAGAGAAGCTTTCAGGGGCCACATGAAAGCCAAAGGCCAACAGGGTAAGGCCGAAGGCAAAGGGGGTTGGGCCTAACATGACAAAAATACCAGTATATTTGAGGTATTCCCTAATTTTAAAATAGGGGCAACTACACAAATGCCAGGAAACCACCTACTGGTCAGGGGTCAGGGGAAAGGGGATGGAGCCAGGGGAAGGGGCCACGGCCATCTGCAGAATCTCAAAGGGCCAGATTGGGACCCCAGGAAGCCGGATTTGGTTCTCAGGACTGCCTAGTGCAATTGACATCTGAAAGACTAATACGAAACCTACTGGAATGCTGTGCAGAAAATGGACTCATTACCATTCAGTGGCCTTCTTGTCAAAGCAAACTGCCATTAAGACATGACACATCAACCATTTTAAAATCATAATATAATAACTAGGGGTGTGCAGCAGATCGAGTTGAGCCTCAAAGTTGCCAGCGTATGCACTACCATCTTTAGGTCTTCCAACTCTAGGAAGGGGCACAGGATGCCTCTGGGAAGCCGAAAAGCAGGGCTTGCAGACTACAACTCTTCCCCTATTGCTCTTCAACAATGGCTGTTGAGTAGCATACTGCCTCTGAATCCAGGGGGCTCAGATATTTTTGGTGTGAGAGACTTCTGTCTATCCACGATGTATACTTCTATAAACTTCTAGTTTGTTTGTCTCTCACCCCAGTTATCTTTTTTCTAAACTAAACTAAAAAAGCCTCAAACATTGTAGCCTCCCTCACAAGGAAACTACTCTACCCCCTTTGTGCATCTTTTCCAGCTCCATAATATTCTAATTCAAACAGGAAACCTGGAACAGTAGACGATTAACATAACCCAACATTTTAACTCAAGTGAGTGACTAATCAGGTGTCTAGTAATCACATTTGAATCTCTCTCTTCCTCCAAGGAGTTCTTGGCTGTATATTTAGGGTGCCCCCCCCCAGTTTATCTTCACAAAGATCCTGTGAGGTAGGTTAGGCAAAGAGAGACAGAGAGACACTGAACCTGCTTAGGTTTGATGAACGCCTGAGCTAAGTCAGAGGACAGCTTGTGGGTGAGTGGGATCACGCTGGGCCCTAAGGAGTGTGCTTCACTGACAGGAGACCACTTTCTACCTGCAGTGTGGGTATTCTATAGGGCTGGGTGACTACCTCCTCCTCTGACTCCAAGGATGAGGAAGATTCATCAATGGCCCCATCTGCAGATTCCTCAAGGTCAACTGTTGCCAGAGGGCCTGGTGTGGCCTCTCTAGGTATGTGAGGGGTGTCTATGGAAGTGCTGGGGTCAGAGGGCCTCATGGGGTTTCTGGCCATGGAATCTTCATCTGAGGGGGAGATCTCCTGGCTTGGGCCTAGGTCAGGCATGAGAGAGAGAAAGATGTTCTGACCCAAAGTCACCCAGTGAGTTTCATGGCTTCAAAGCTTACACACCATCCATTATACCCCACTGACACACCGCTTACAATACCAATCATTTGCCTTCCCCTTCTAGAAAGAGAGATGCTGATACAGCTCCACTCCGTCAGTTTTCAACTTCTCCTTTAGTGTCTCATGTACTAACTGACAAGACTTAAAATAACAAAATCCAGGACAGCTTTAGGGGACAGTAAGAGACGTGCAAGACTTCTCCAAATAATCTGAGTTCACAGCACACTTCACACTTCAAGAATTGGCCAAGAAACCTAGTCAAAAAGAAATGTGTCAATTAAGTAACAAGAGACCTCCATCTAGCTTGATCAGGGCTCACATTCACAAAACACTGAGGTAATGGATTAGCTTTAGGCATTTCTGCTTTGGATACCCTGGTCTCAACATGTTTGCTGATAGGAAGAGAGAACACTGTTTGCTATATATCCCCTAATTTGCTTCCAGCCATTGGGGTAGTGAAGGGAGAAAGGGCATTGCCCATACTCCCTACAAGGTAAGCAGAGACAGCAAATAGTCAATAGACTGTCATCAGGCTTTTACATCCGCACCAGCCCAAGCCAAGGGATTCTTGGACATTATAAGACACACTTGGGGCCACTAAAATAGGGGTTTAAGGTGACACCTATTTTAAGCCCCAAGCCTGAAATGTTACATGGTAGCAAAAGTACCTCACCCAAAAGCATTGAAATTAGTACTGAGGTTTACCTGAAAGAAGTAGAGGTAGATATGAAGTTTATTAAGATGAGGAAAGGGATAAGAAGTTATACAGAGAACCACAGAGAACATTTGAAACAATACCCCAAGCAAAAGAGCAAAACAATAGCTGAACCTAGAGATGTGAAGGCCAGAAAAAAACTCAGAAAGCATGATACATAAAATGTTTAAGACAATATGTTTATATATTTACTTCCCCAAAAGATTTCTAAAAACTATGTACAGTATCAAATTATTACAATTTTTATGCACCAAGGACAAGCAAGTCCTAGGTTGCAAACTGAGACTACAGCTCTCAAATACAAGAGCATTTCTGCCTCTAGGGGGCACTGCCATTGAAGCAGAGACTGAAACTGATAATAGCTCAGAAAATGAGACTGATTAAATTTCATGCATATTCCTTGAATCTTGGTCCCCCTTTTTTCTCAGTTCTTTTTATGGTAATGGGTGTTTTATGTCTGCTTACCACTATGGAGGACTAGCAGAGACATAAATAATTTTCCTTGTTACTAATGTTAATGGTCTCTTCTGTTTGTTTTTTAAATTGTTTTTGCCTGCTCCTCATAAACTGGCAAAACCAAAGAGGTTCCTTACAGTTCAGGAGCTTGTAGCTCCAGTTATTGTTGTTGTTGTTGTTTTTAAAAGGTAAAACTTTAAAAAAGTAAATTCAATTTGTAATAATTGCTTGAATGCACTATATTTTTAATATACCAAATGTAATAATTTTATGCCAAACCAACTTGTACATAACTACATTTTATGTTCCTAAAGTAACAAAGTGACTTTCAATCCGTAAAAAGTGCTAATAATGCATTTTTTTTCAATTTTTCTGAAAACTTCAGTTTTTTTCTGGAAAAAAATGTTTTTTTCCATGGCTACAAAATTTCCGGAAATTTTACATTTCTAGGGCCCCCTCTACAAGATTTCGCTTTGATGCCCAGTTCCCCGATTATGCACATCTCCTGACATTGCTTTTACACCTAATACCTATATACAAGAGGCGTTAAAGCACATTACTGGCTGTATGAAACGCGCTTTAAAATTGTTTACATGTGGAGAATCGCATGCAAATGTTGCTGAAAGTAATGCGCTTTGTCCTGGAAAACTGCCCAAACAGGTTTCCCACACTTTATTCTCCCTGCCCACCAGAATCTCCCGCCTTTGGTTACCTAGGTTACCTGCCGGGAATGACCTGGGTAACCTGTTCGGCTACCTCTCTTCCCCCCCCTTCGCCCAATTGCCATTTGAAGTGAACTGCTCAGGAGTAAATGGGAACATGCCTCGTACACACATACATGCCAAAACAGACGGGGGATGCTGCTGCGTTCCTTCCCCTTCCTCTTCCCAGCAAGCTCAATCGTTGTAAAACATACACACACACACACAGCTCATGTCAAGAATCCAGCAAGAAGTGAGGGGATGATGTGTCTCAGCTGATCACTAATTATGTACACATCCTTCCTACCCCCTTTACTTCTTGTGAAACCACCTCCATCTGGCCCCGTGTCTCCATAAACAAAATATTCTATTAGAGGAGTTAAAATAAACTTTATTTTCAGTTCACATTGGGTCACCTCTTCCTGGAGTTTCCATCCGGAGAGACGGAGAACAAGGAGGAAGTTGCCAGCAGGAGACAAGAAATAAAACTAAACGTAAAAGTGGGAGGTTTTCCCAGCGAAGGGGCAGTTCTATGCACTCTCTGTCCACCCACCCTGATCTTTAATGCGCCTCCTCAGAAAGTTGTTTACACGGACATAAGGCGCTCTTACTCCCGAAATAAATTAAAAGTCACTTTTTAACATGAATGCGAAAATGCGAATAATCTGAGCTAAAACGTGCCTGGACCCCTGATTTGCGCTCCGCTCTTGTAGAGGTAAATTTGGTAATGCACCTTGAAAGAGCTTTAAATTGCTCTTGTAGAGGCACCCTAGCTGAGCCTATCTCATACATTACACAAGTAAGGCTTTCCTAACAAGACAAGGCTTCACCCGTTATCCAAGAACTCAAAAGCTCAAAACAAGGTAACACAGGTAAATGGAGACAACTGGGCATGTCTCAAGCTCCATTTGTATCTTCCTGTGCTTGGCAACTCAGGAAAAATCTCATGAAATCTCCCCAGCACTGAGAGGAAAGGGTACTTTCTCATAGGAACACAGCTGAGACTACCCAGCCCAATTAATGAGGCCTCAAATGCTGGAGCTGCCCACATTATCTCAAGGTAACAAGTTCACAGGTGGTTACATGACTAGTGTCATTATGGCTTTCCCCAATGAACGGAGCAACAAGATGAAACTTTTGACATGAATTCCCTGTCAGAGTCCCCGTACAGTGCAGTTCTTGACAGGAGCTGTTACACATTTTATGTCCCTAGGATTTTCTCTGGATTAGTGGTGTTCCAGCTGGAGAACCCTGGGGTTCCTTACAAACTTGACAGGAGTGCCTTAACTTGAAAATCAGTAATGGCAAAATAGTATCTTACCTCAATGCACTCCTTAGGATGATTTAGTAGGCAATGTAACTCCGGTAAACACCATTCCTAGTATCTTACCCAGAACTACTGATCTACCACAGCAATGTGAAGTTCTGGGGAGAGTTGGCTGTGTTCAAGGGGTTCACACTCAGTTCAAGAAAGGCATCAATGAGGTCTGGTTAATATTCCACATGAACTGAGTCTGTATCCTAGAACACTCCCCAGTATTCTTTGCAACATGACGGGGACCCTCAGCAGATACATAGATATGAAAAGGTTGGGGGCGTGGCCATGATCGAGTCGGAGTGAGGTCGCAGATCTTCTGAGCTCCCTAAAAAAGCTTTGAATTAAGCACTAATTCCTTATCGTGAAGAGTAATAAAAGGCATGATATATTGACTGGAAGTGAATAATCATTGAGGGTGAGTTGGAAACGGGCAAGAACTTGCTGGATGCTGGCTGCTTGTGTTGGCTGTAAAAGTGAAACTAATCTCCTCGGACAAAGGAGGAAGAGAGACGCCATTAATGAGGTAATTTATGGACTTATAATTGAAGATATAATCCAGCCTGCTTGACTTATAGTATTAAAAGGCATGATATATTGACTGGAAGTGAACAATCATTAGAGGGGGATTTGGAAAGCAGCAAGAAATTGCTGGCTGCTGGCTGTTTCTGCTGGATGCAAAAGTGAAACTAAGTATACGGAGGAAGCGAGACGCCATTACTGAACTAATTTATGGACTATAATTGGCAGCTAGCCTGATTTATAGTATACTTGGAGGGAGTTTGAGAAGAAATAAAGTTAACTCCCAGTGAATTTGAAGTCCAGGTTGCAAGGCAGAGGCACGAGTAAGGGGTCTCCAGGCAGACGGGGGAGGAGGGAAGTTTATGAGTAAGAAGCAGAGACGGCAGAAGCCCTCTATTCCCACCCCCGCCTGGGTAAGACCCTCAAAAGAGCGAGGATCGGATCGATCGTGGCAAAGATTGGCGCGTTTGGAATCTCAAGACATGCCAGATAAGCAGGTTGGGAAGAAATCTCCTGTTAAGGGCTCTGTGTCGCAAATTTCAGAGCCAGCTGCAATTCCAAAGATAGCCAGAGGAGGACAGCCAGACCCAATGGATGAATTAAAGGATGATATAAAAAAAATGCTGATTGGTTTAGAAGAACGCTTGGCGAAGTGTATTTCAGATACGCAGACTGAGCTTATGACGGGATTAAAGCAAGTGGTGATGGATGTTGGAGTGCTCCAGGCAGATACTAGAGCTTTGGCGGGAGTTTGTAAGAAACAGGAAGACCAGCTGTCTCAACATGAACTACACCTTATTGCTATGGAGGATCGGGATAGACGGGCAAATATTCGTATAAAAAAATATCCAGAACAAGAAGGAGAGACTTTAAAAGATTTAAGAGATACAATTTTGACATGGATAAGAATACAACTTCCAGATGAGTCTTGGGATGAAGCTGATCTCAAACGGGTGCATAGAGTTGGTTCTAAGCGTAAAGGAGTGCTTCCAAGGGACATAATTGTTAAATTTGCAAATTATTATAAAAAAGAAAAATTTATGCGGGCAATTAGACGACAAGCTCAACCAAAGATTCAAGCAACAGCAATCGAAATCTATCAGGATTTATCGGCGCAGACCGTGCAGTGGAGGAAGAGCGTCAAAATTTGTACAGCAGCATTGAGGAAGAAATCGATAACCTACAACTGGGGATACCCAGTATTTTTGAGATTCTTCTGGCAAGGGAAGCATGAAAGAATAACATCGTGCGAACAGGGAATCGAGCTGCTGGAGAAGTTGGGCATAATCGATGCCAATGATGCGGGAGAAATAGTCCAAGTAGAAGGAGCGGTTGGAGGTTCCAGAGTCCAAGAAGAAGGAGCGGTTGGAGGTTCCAGTCAATGAAAAGGGATTAGTGGGGAAAGGGTTAAAAAGGAGGGGAGGATCGGACTTTGCTCTGTGGGTTGGGCCGTGTTCCCCCCCCCTGAAGAGTTCTAAAATAATTGGGACCAGTGCCCAGATGACTGGTGAGGAGGGGGGTAAAAATGGGGGTGGGGGGGAAGGGAGGGGGGTATGTGTTTCACTGACCGAGACCAATTTAATGACGTGGTTGAAAGTAAGAAATGGAGAATAGATTGAGATGTGCAACTCTAAATGTTAAGGGGCTAGGAACGGTGGTTAAAAGACGAAGAATTGAAACATTGTTGAAAAGAAAAAAAATAGATATAATTTTTTTGCAGGAAACTCATCAGATAAAGGAGGGGGCTAATGAGTTACGAATGAGGGAAGTAGGAGTGTATGAAAAGTCATTTGGTACTTCTAAAGCGAGAGGTGTGGCAATAATAATATCGAAGAAATGTGGTATTAATATTCAAAGTATAAAGAAAGATAAGAATGGAAGGATCCTTATAATTTACTGTACGTTGGAAGAGGAAGAATTTGTGCTGATAAATGTCTATGCTCCAAATGGGAAACAAATTGATTTTTTTAAAGAAGTATTCAATATGGTGGGAGATCTAGGGAAAAAGAATATTGTGATGGCAGGAGATTTTAATATGGTACTAGATAAAGGGAAAGACAGGGATAATATAATAAGAGGTATTAGAGGAGAGGGGAAGACAGAATTAGCTAAATTAATGGAGAGGAAAGAATTAATGGATGTATGGAGAGTTTTAAAAGGGCAAGAAAGAAAATATACTTTTTACTCACCTAGATTTAAGAGTTATTCAAGGATTGATTATATTTTTATATCAAAGAATATGGTACCTAAATTAACAGATTGTGATATTGGAGTAATTAAGATCACAGACCATGCACTAATGATGATGGATATCAAGATAAAGAAGGATTATAAACAAGCAAAGAGATGGAGACTGGACGGAAGAATTTTTAAAAATAAAAACATAGTGGATAAATTAAAAAAGGAAGTGCAGGAAATATGGCAGATAAATGAAAAAGGAGTTAACTCGCAAGGATTATTATGGGATACGATGAAAGCAGTAATAAGAGGGATCTGTATCAGGGAAATGTCCACACTTAAAAAGCAACAGGAAGTACTTAATAAAAAGGCTGAAGAAGAGATAAGGAGTTTAGAGGAGAGACTGAGAGAGTCAAAAGATAAGCGGTTATATGCCCTAATTCAAGCTAAAAAAAAGGAATTGGAGAAAGAAGAAATAGAACAGGTTCAAAAGAATTTATTATATTTAAAGAGAGACTTTTTTGAAAATAGTAATAGAAATTCCAGGTTGCTGGCTAGATCCACGCAGTCAGAGAAGGCTAAGAATATGATAGGGACAATAAGAGATAAGTTAGGGAATAGATGTAACGTAATGAAAGATAAATTAAGTATTTTGCAGGATTTTTATAAAGATTTATATACATCAGAGGCACTTTCACAAGAAAAGATTCGGGAATATGTAGAAAGGAATTGGAAAATAAGACTGGATGATCAAGATAGGGAGTGTATGGAAGCCTTGGTTACTGACAAAGAAATTGAGGGAATTATTGGAAAACTAAAAGGAGGTAAGTCTCCGGGGATTGATGGTTTGGGGCCGGAATTTTATAAAATATTTAAGGATATTTTAATACCTAGATTAAAAAAATTATTTAATAATATAATAGAAGGAGGAATGACCCCGCCATCGTGGGACCAGTCCCTGGTTGTTTTAATACAGAAGCCAGGCAAGGACTTGACAGATCCAGCGTCATATAGACCAATATCTTTAATAAATCAGGATGCAAAAATATTTTCAGCAATTATGGCTAAAAGAATGGGTACATTTATATTTAAATATATTAAAAATGATCAATGCGGATTTATCTTAGGTAGGAAAATGCCGAATTTAATTGGGAGAGTTATAAATACAATAAATATTATAAAAAAAAGGAACTTAAAAGCAGGATTATTAGAGCTTTAGATATTTTCAAAGCCTTTGATTGCGTGGAATGGCCAGCGTTAAAAATAATATTAAAAACATTTGGGTTTGGACATAAATGTATGGGAGTGATTAATCAGATGTATAAAAATAATAAAGCGGAAATAATGGTTAATGATGGGTTAACGCAACAAATAATACTAGCTCGAGGAACTAGGTAAGGATGTCCACTTTCACCGATTTTATTTGCAATAGTTATAGAAATTTTAGCAAATGTAATTAGGGAAGATGAAAGATTAAAGGGGATAGGAAGAAAATATAAGATTAAAGTAAATATGTTTGCGGATGATACGTTATTGACACTAGAAGATCCCCTAGAAAGTGGGGAGATGATTCAGAAACATTTGAGAGAATTTGGGGAAATTACAGGATTACAAGTTAACTGGGGGAAGTCAGAAATGATGTTGTATAACTATAACAAGGAAGAGATGGAGAAATGTAAAGCTAAGTTAGGATTAAGACATAAAAATATAATAAGATATTTAGGAGTTAATATAGATAAAGAATTAGAAAGAATAGAGGAACTTAATTTTGTAAGCTTAAGAAAAGAGGTAGGGGAGAAATTACAGATTTATAGAAAATTAAAACATTCTTGGTTTGGTAGAATAGCGGTTATTAAAATGAAGATATTACCTAAGGTTAATTTTTTGTTTAGAATGCTACCTATTAGAATTTCAGTAGCTGAGATTAAAAATTGGCAAAATATGATTAATGCATATTGTAACGGGGATAAAAGAGCTAGGATAAATAAGGGGTTATGGTATAAGACTCAAAAGAAAGGAGGTTTAGGACTTCCTAATATTAAGAATTATTATATTGCTAATCAGTTAAGATATGCTATTTATGCTATTTTAGGGGAGCAAGATTTGGAATGGTTGGAATCGCAAACAGTAGAGATAGAATGTAAATTGCGGAATATATTTTTTACTAAAATGCAGAAGAAAGAATGGAAGGTACTGGACAACCCATTATTGGAAAATATATTATCGATATGGGAGAAGTATAGGGGGAAGTTGATACCAGGGGATTCTCCGCTTGCCCCAGTGGTAGTAGTGGGAAACTTCCCAAGAGCATTAAAATCAGAGATAGAAGTGAGACTGAAAGAACAAGATATTCTTAAGCTAAGGAATTGGATGGGAAAGATGAAGGATAGTGAGCATATTAAAGATTTGTTTAAAGGACAAAAGATAGCGTGGTTCAAGTGTTTGCAACTGGTAAAATGGACAGAGGAATGGAGGATGAAAAATAAGAAATGTAGAAACAATACCAGATTTGAAGATTTAATTGAACAAATAGAAAAAAAAGATGAAGCCAGAGCTAAGAAAGGACTCACTAGCGAGATATATAAAATATTAATAGAGGAGGAATTTCAGGACTCACTTAAGGTTATAAAAGAGGTATGGGAAGAAGATCTAAGGGAAAAAATCAATGAAGATAATTGGGGGAGGATATGGAATGTAAGAATGTTGAAGTTATTGTCGATTAGAATTAAGGAGAACTATTATAAGACAGTTTGGAGATGGTATCTAACACCTGTAAGATTTCACCAGATTGATAAAAAAGTGTCCAAGAACTGTTGGAGGGGATGTCAGGAGGTTGGGACCTATTTTCATATGTGGTGGAGCTGTGAACAAGTACAAAAATTCTGGGAAAGGGTTTTTAAAGAAATAAGTGATATAATTGGAAGTAAATTGGAATTAAACCCGAAGTTAGCTCTACTAGCAATATGGGATAGTAGGAATAAGCATATAATTAATAGAGAATTGGTAAACAACCTCCTGGCACCCGTTAGAATAATGATTGCTAAAAATTGGAAAGGGCAACGAAGTTATAAAATAGAAGATTGGTATAAAGAAATTTGGGATATAGCATTGAATGATATGTTGATATGTAAAATGAAAATAATGAGGGGAATGTCCAGTAAGAGTGATTTTGGAGATATATGGACTCCCTTTTTGGAATATGTTTTAAGATCGGGAAAGGGACAATCGCCTTCAAAAGAATCATTAAAATTTTGGAAGGATGATGGATGAATGTGAGTAGGTCTCGGGGGGGTGCACGGGGGTAGTCGAGGGAGTTAGTTTGTTTATATATTATGTATTATGTGTATGTTTGTTTTGTTTTGTTGAAAAATTAATAAAAATTATACAATAAAAAAAGATATGAAAAGGTTGCTATCAGTTGGAAGCTTAAAAGTTGCAGATGCAAAAAAAGAGAGAATCCCCCCAAATATGTTTACTACTACCTCTGTTTCGCCCTCTACACCTATCCAACAAAAGTGGTGAAAGAAAAATGGCAGATGACCATCTACTTCATATAGAATAAAATAAATCATTGTTAGGAATTCTCTAGAAACAGTTTAATTTCAACCATCTATTAAATACTATTCAGTACTCTTTCAAAAGTTTGTCTAAAAAGGCCCTCAATCCATAGATCCTGGTTCATAAGCAAATTAACTTAAAGTTCAGCTATTTATTTGTTCCCAACAACAGCTCAAAGGATATGTTGAATTGGGATTTTCTCATATCCCTGTGGATATGTAAACAATACAGGGTTTTCCAAAAAATAATTAGATGTGTTATTAAAGAGTTATTTATCTACCTGTTAAAGAAACGAAAAGTTACAGAGAAAGTAACTGAAAGTTTTACAGCCAAGCCCCTCTATGTTCTAAATTTACTGATACATATGTAACTAAAGCACTTTTCTAAACGAGCGATTTATAACACACTTCTGATTGGCCACTCAATGAAGTGTTGGGGGTCCATTCCACAACGTCATCAACAGCCAAGATGCCTTTTGCGCTATCCCCTGGAAATCATGCATTTGGGGGAAAACACAGATAATGTGGTATTATCTGGATATTGTAGGGTTTCTGTGCCGCTAGATGGCGCCGTCTCATTAAAACACAATGGGGCCTTTCCAAGAAGGGAACAAATCATGTGGCTGTAAGTGAAAGAGCATGTCGCAATGGTAGGATTACTGCAATGGTGCAAGCCACAGTAAGGCAGATTTTTCCTGTGTGTACAGGAATAGTGACTACTAATACTTGCCATTTATATAACTAGAGCGTGCAAAGTACAAATTGTAATCCTTCCAACAACCCTGCAAGGTATGTCCATCATAATTACCACTAATTGCAAAAGTAGGGAGCAATGCAAGAGAAATGAGACTGAGAGAGGGTAGCTTGCTTAATGAGCTCATGACAGAGACAAAATCTGAACCAGGGATTCTCCATTTCTCAAGTCAACTCCACTTATTGTCCTGTCTTCCCTCCAAAGGCAATTAAGAACATTTCCAGTGAAAAGGGCATCTAGCTGTTCATACTCTTTTATCCTCCAGAAGCCTTTGAACGCCTAAATAATATGTTTGCTCAAACTTATACTCAAACACGTGCGCAAGTCATATAAAGGATTTGTAAAGCAGGTTCTGCATTGCTGGGTTGTGGCTTTTTAAAAAAATTCTTAGAAATAATTTGAAGAGAGAAAAAGGAGTATGTGTTTATTCAATTTCCATCCTGTGTTTCTAAAAACATTCATACCCAAAGCAGCCTAGAAGACACAAATATAAATATAACCATTAACCCAAGAGCACACAATTACAAAACCCCAAATTAAAACTATAAAAAGCAGCAAGAGATTTACAAGCAGATCATGAAATATTGAACATTTAAAATAAGAATGTTTTAAAAACTAAATGGAAAGTGGATATCCCCAGGGAGGACATTCCAAAATGTTGGTGCTACTGCAAAAAAGGCCGAGCCGCTTGTACCTTCCTGTGGCGGCTTCCGTGGTAAGGGGATGGAGAGCAGGGCCTCTGAAACTAATCTTAGGACTTCGTGTGGAAGACATTATCCCAGTCCTGGACCATTCAGCCATTTCCAGAGTTTTCCTCCAAGAACTTGAGTGATTTTAAAGAGTGCACATCATGTCTCATGGAGGTGAAGTCCATAAATGTAAGTAGTACTGCCTTCTTTCTATTCTGAATTTCATGCCAATCAGATTAATTGGGTGACCACAAGTTCTAATCTTAAGAGAAAAAGGAAAAGCCTATCCATCTGCTTTCTCAATACTACACATAATATTATATGCCTCTATCATGTTCCCTTTCATCACTCCCCCCACCAAACCAGAACCATAAAACCATAGAATAGTAGAGTTGGAAAGGGCCTATAAGGCCATTGAGTCCAACCCCCTGCTCAATGCAGGAATCCACCTGAAAGCATCCCTGACAGATGGTTGTCCAGGTGCCTCTTGAATGCCTCTAGTGTGGGAGAGCCCACGACCCCCCAAGGTAATTGTTTCCATTGTCGTACTGCTCTAACAGTCAGGAAGTTTTTCCTGATGTCTAGACAGAATCTGGCTTCCTGTAACTTAAGCCCATTATTCCTTATCCTGCACTCTGGGTTGATCGAAAAGAGATAATGGCCCTCCTCCATGTAACAACCTTTCAAGTATTTGAAGACTGCTATCATGTCTCCCCTCAATCTTCTCTTCTCCAGGCTAAACAAGGCCATTTCTTTCAGACTCTCCTCATAGGGCTTTGTTTCCAGACCCCTGATCATCCTTGTTTCCCTCCTCTGAACATGCTCAAGATGATGCCTAAAAAGTGCCAAATAGAGAGGAAGCAATACCTCGCACAATTTGGAAGCTATACTTCTATTAATGCAGCCCAAACTAGCATTTGCTTTTTTTGCAGCCACATCACACTGTTGGCTCATATTCAACTTGTGATCTACAACAATTCCAAAATCCTTCTCTCTTGTCATATTGCTGAGCCAAGTATCCTTCATCTTGTAACTGTCCCTTTGGTTTCTTTTTCCTAGGTGTAGAACTTGGCATTTATCCCTATTACATTTGTTCTGTTGTTTTCAGCCCAGCGCACAAGTCTATCAAGATCACTTTGGAGTTTGTTTCTGTCTTCCAGGGTGTTAACGATCACACCCAATTTTGTGTCATCTGCAAATTTGATAAGCATTCCCTGCACCTCCTCATCTAAATCATTAATAAAAATGTTGAAGAGCACTGGGCCCAGGACTGAGCCCTGCAGTACCCCGCTCGTTACCTCCCCACAGTGTGAAAAGGTAACTTGAGTCCGATTCTGTAGACAACTGTGGATCCACCTAATAGTTGTTCCATCTAGCCCACTTTTTACTAGTTTGTTAATCAGAATGTCATGGGGCACTTTGTCAAAAGCTTTGCTGAAGTCAAGATAGCCTATGTCCACAGCATTCCCACAGTCTACAAGGGAGGTTACCCGATCAAAAAATGAGATCAGATTAGTCTGACAGGATTTGTTCTTGACAAATCCATGCTGGCTTCTAGTAATCACTGCATTGTTTTCAAGGTGCTTATAGACTGACTTCTTTATAATCTGCTCCAAAATTTTCCCAGGGATGGATGTCAGACTGACTGGTTGGTAGTTCCCAGATTCCTCCTTTTTGCCCTTTTTGCCTCCTCCAGCTGTCTGGCACTTCACCCGTCTTCCATAATTTCGCAAAGATAAAGGACAGTGGTTCTGAGAGTTCTTCTGCCAGCTCCTTTATTACTCTAGGTTGTAGCAATCACTGTAGCCTTGTAGGCTTTCCTCACAGGAATGATATTCCAACCCCGATTATTTTGGTTGCCTTTTTCTGCACCTTTTCCATCGGTACAATGTATTTTCTGAATTGTGGCAACAAGGTGTATACATAGTGTTGCAAGTGTGGTTGCATCAAAGATTTGTGTAACAGAATGACAATACTGACATATTTTTCATTTTGATGCCATAGTGTCCCCTTTCAGGCCAATCTGAGGTTTGAGGATGGAGATAAAGTTCTCTCCTTCCATAGTCCCTCTTCAAATGGTTTCCATTCCAGTCTAATTGCCACTGTCTGCCCACTCACCCCTATTACTACTCAACGCTTTTTCGTCTCTGCACTGTTCTCAAATGAGCACTTTGAACAAATCTCACAATCATCAAGAGGCTGAACTGCCAAACTGAATTACTAGAATCTAATAATTAGAACAAGGGAGAATACTGCTAATCTAAAAACATATACACAGATCTCCCAGTGCAAACAATTATGAACACATGTAGAACAGGCTTCACATTTTTACCTCTTAGCAAGCCAATGTTAAAATCAAAAGTTTTTAGAGCAGCGTTCCCAACCTGGTAGCATTCAGATGTGTTGTCTGCAACACCCATCATCCCCAACCATCATGGCTAGGGATTATTGTAGCTGTAGTCCAACACTTTCAGAGGGCACCAGCTTGGGGAAGGCAGATTTACACATGTATGTTGAGTACATGCTCACATCTATCCCTTGTTGCTTTCTTTCTTTACTTTCTTCATTCTAATAATAATAATAATAATATCCCCCACCTCACATCTAAAATTCTTTTGAATTTTTGTAAAGCGCCCAGAAAGCTTTGGCTATGGGGCAGTATATAAATGTAATTAATAATAATAATAATAATAATAATAATAATATTCAGATTGTGGTTGCCTTGAGAAATGGGGTTGCCTATTCATTCATTCATTCATTTTGTTTATTATGTTCCTATACTACCAAATAGCCAAAGTTTCTGGGAAGTTTACAAAGATTAAACTGCCCATATCATGTACAATATTGTATTAATATAAAAATCATTTAAATATAAGCATAAACAGACACACACACACACACACACACAAACACAGTCAACAGAAAAATATCCCACGACCTGGTGAAAAATCTTATCACATGTTGCCAAATGCCTGAGAGTAGAGGGAGGACTTAACCTGGAATTAAAAAGATGACAACTTTGGAACCAGGTGGCTCTCACTGGAGAGATTGCTCCATAAATAGAGGGCTACCTGCAAGAAGGCCCTCTTCCCTTTTTTGCCACCTTCTGAGCCTCCCTTGGAGGAGGCACTCAGAGGAAGGCCTCAGATGATGAGTGTAGTATATGGGTAGATACATGTAGGGAGAGAGGGTCTGTCAGATATTGTAGTCCCAAGACAGATTAAACAGGCAAACAAATGCACAGGAAACATACTCAGTTTCAAGATGATGAGTAATATGTCTGGAACATGGTCCAGTTATCCCCACCTTGTTTGTCTCTTTATTTAAAATTAGGAATGACCAACTTCTATTCTCTATTCTTCCAGGGACTGGAAGTGCATTTAGCCAAGAAACCAAGTTTCCATGAACAATCTGATCTATAATAAAGTTGGCAATATCAGGCAGTAAGACCTTCCCAGTGATGGAGCACATGCGCTTATCATTTTCCTTGATTTACAGAGTCATTAGGAACATAGGAACATAGGAAACTGCCATATACTGAGTTGGGTCATTGGTCCATCTAGCCCAAAATTGTTGACACTGGCTGGCAGTGGCTCTCCAGGGTTCCAAGCAGGTGGTTTTTCCAGCCCTACTTGGGAGATGCCGGGAATTGAACCTGGGGCCTTCTGGATTTGAAGCAGTTGCTCTACCGCTGAGCCACAACCCCTCCCCACCCCACCTCCTGCAACTGGACTTGCAAGAGCTCTTGGAAGTCCAGTTGCCCATCCCTTAAATCAATTCCTTGCCAGGAATTAATCATACAACAAGGTACCCCTGGGAACACTATTCAGCACTTTTCTATTACTAATAATAGAACTAAAATCTAAATAATTATCATTTAAATCCTGGAGTTATTCCAAATGCTGTTCGGGAAGTTCTATCGTAGAGCTGACTGCATTTTTTTTTTAAAAAAAAAATACACAATTGCAGCCAAAAGTATATGTTCGCTTTTCTTTGGACTTGCAGCATCCTGTACTAATAAGAGGGGGAAATGCAATCTATTGCCAGGACGGGTTTCAAGTCCTCCTACTGAATGAAAAATGGCATTGTCATAAAGGGTTTCATGAACTAGAGCAAAACAAGAGGGGCTGTCACTGAGCAGCAGAGGAGATGCTTGACATGGAGAAGGTGCCTCGTCCAACCCCTGGCATCAGGTAACATCCCTGGAAAAGAACCCTGCCCAGGGTTGGCCCTATTATTAGGCAAAGTGAGGCGATGGCCTCAGGTGGCAAATGCTGGCAGGCAGCAGCAAGGTGTTGAACGAGAGGATTGTGTGACACGTGGCCTGCCGTGTGCCTCCTAAGCTAGCCATCTGCCTTCAGGTGTGGTTGAAGATGCTGTCCCATCATCAGCGTTGAGGAAAAACTCAGCTGCCAGTCCAGTCATGGAATGGGAGGTGGTGCCATCTTCCTTGCTTCAGGCAGCAAAAGGGTTCGGGCCAGCCCTGACCCTGTCTCAGACTTTGGACTGCCACTGGGAATAGGCATCACTGACCCAGACAGATCAAAGGTCTGACAGCATAAAGTAAATCCCTATGTTTAAAAATGGATCATTGTTTACTAATTTTAAAAGGTGGCGATAGCTTACAAAGATCTACAGAGGCTAGTCTCATAGGGATGTGTTGGCTACATCAAAAGAACCACCCTGAATGTTTATGTTTTTAAAAAGAATTATTAACCCAAGCAAACCACAAAGTCCTACTTATTAACACAGCAGTTAGCAATATGAAAAACAGATTACTCGGCGTCTTTGGTTTCCTGTTTGAACTGACAGCTGCTTAAACACGCACACTCTTGAAAGATAATGAGTAAATCTACAGCGACATTTAATACATATTTAAGATAACCTATTCATTTAATGTGCACCTCACGTTAATAGAACCCTATAAGGACTCTGGTCTTCAGCAGCCTATATGCACCCAATATATCCAAGATGGTAAGACATTCCATTAACTTAATATGCAAAGAATGCCTGGACCAGGAGCTCTTGGACAACTGCACAACTATAGACACATCAATGTACAAGAGAAGAGGATCATTAGGCCGCATTTCCACAACTATAGTAGTATCCCCAAGTATAATGCTTTAATTGTTCAAAGAGGAATGAATGGCAAATTTTGTTATTGTTGTTTAAGCTGAGAGCATACAAAGACTTGTACGTAGTGTTGCCTTTGGAGCCAAACTAAACCATGCATCCATAGCACGACATTGTTTACAGATGTAAGACCAAAGGCCACCAACAATGATTATAATAATTAGCACTTATATCTTTAGGATGCTGGATTCAGCAGCCAGTATCAAAATTCTCTGTGTTGGGATTTTCCTTTGCATCAGCTAGAATTGCAGCACACACACACACACACACTGATTATGTATCATTTTAGATTATACTCAAAGCCCTGGTTCATGTACTCAAAAGAGCCAACACTGCCCTCAAATAGAAAAAAAACTTACCTCTCCATCTTTCTATCCACCAGGCAAATAATAAATATGCAAGAGAGTGTCTACCCTATTGAGATTACAGTTTCATCACTGTGGAAGAAACCTTGGGAGAGATCTTTGCAACTGCTTCCAAGCTAGGCAATAACTTCAAAATTAATTGTGAAGTGGACTTTGCTCACATCCAATAGAGGAAACAGCAGCCAAAATGGCTTATTCTATGTGCAAAACAAAGAAGCCTCATTAATACATTTCCTTGACCAATTTCATAGCTGTTACATACCTCTTTCCCTTCAAAAGCATCCTGAAACTATTTATGCTACTCCCTGGATTCCACTACAACACAAACATTGCAGGGTGAACATCTTGGTCCCTGCATCCAATATTGCCAAGTGGACCATTACAGCAACATTCGACTCACACATCAGTGATCATCAGTGATCCAACATAGAGCATTTGAAGATTACTTGGTAAATGTACACACAAGAATTGTGTGTACCTCAACAAATGCTACAAGTTAATGCACAATATTATTATCTTGAATTACTTATTCGTTCAAATCCAAGGTGAACGATTATTCATCTAATCCCCACAACTGGGGAAATTTGGGCAAATCCAAAGCCTAGTAAAACATCAACTTGTGGTTTGGATGTGGGTCTGGATTTAGAGCATGAGAAATCAGAGTTGTATACACCAGAAGAGATAATTTGCACCATAAAATAAAGTGAACCATCCTATTTTCAGCAGAATTCCCGCAGTAATGTTCCTATTGCATGCTTTTGCCATGACAGACCTCATATCATGATTCTGTTGCTCATATAGAATACAAACCTACCTATTATTAAGGGAGGCACGGCAGTGCCTCCTTTGTTAAGGGCGGTCAGTAAAAAACACGTTCCACCATGTTAAAGTGATAATTGGGGAGGGGTCATTCTAACAGCCATAAAATCGAAAATGTTTCACCAATCTCTCTGAAATTTACAGGTGCCAGAAAGAAATGTTTGTTTTACATTACCTGAAATTTCAAGAAGATTGGTGAAAGACTGAGGGAAGGAGAGCAGTTTAAAGTAAAAAGATTAAAGAATCCCCTATATCCAAAACTGAAAATTGAACTCAGGGCTTGCGACTATTTTTGCGCAGCTGTCCTTACCTTCAGGGAGCCTTTTTCATTAATCCAGTGGTACAGTCTACTTCCTCCCGTTGTAGTGTAGGTGGAATTGCTTTTCTTTTTTAAAAATTCGCTTAAGTGGATTTTATTAAATTAAAGCTGTGCCTCTTTAAGAAATCCAGCAGCCATTTTGATTATGGCACACGCTCAGTAGAGTCTCCCCCCCTCCCTCCTGCATCAGCTACAATGGCTGCTTCCTCTAGCAAAGACAGTGCTGTAGTCTCTTCTCAGAAGTAAGTTCCATTGACTGAATGCAATGGTCTTACTCCCAAGTAAGTGTGTAGAAGATTGTAGCCTTTATTTAAAAAAAAACAGCCTGGAACCTTAGAAGGCGGAGAGGGAGAGATGTGAGTGAGAATTCCCTCTCCTTTACAGCACTATAACTCTACAATTAACAACTTGCTTGCATGCTTTGCATGTGCATATGTTCATTTGATTATGGCTGCTGATCATTAATTTTCATATCAATTCAATCCAAGGCATGTCTACTCAGAAGTTAGTTCCACTGAGTGCAATGAGTCTCATTCCCATTCCACTAGCTTGAAGTGGTGTGTGGATTTGGCTGTACTTCTCTTTGAGAGCTCTGTGTATTTAGGGACCAAGGCTTTTTGTAAGAGAAGAGGTTAAGCTCCCCCTCTTTTTCTTTTTTTTTAAAAAATCCATGTATTTGAGTTTTATAGAATTTTTATTCCTTCATTGTTATTATAATAATAATAATAATTAGTAGAAGTAGTAATATGTTTATTAATGTTACATTTATATCCTGCCTTTTTTTCTTCTTGCAAGGAACCTAAGGTGGCTTACATAATCCTCCTCCATTTTATCAGCACAACAACCCTGTGGGGTAGAAGAGTCAGTGACATTCTGAATTCTCTTAGCTTTTCTAATATTTTTTGATCAGGTTGAACAAAACTATTGTGTATTGTTATCTCCAGTACCAACATCTTTGACAGGCTTAATATAGGATTCATTGACCACAGACTATTTTAGAGCAAAAAAATAAAAATAAAAATCCAAACTTGGATAGATTAAAATTAAATTTAGCAATATTTCTAAACACCCACATGGCTATTCTTGGTACTGGGTCAGATGTAGTGATATAAGAGGATGTTCAGACTCCATTTAGTTGATCAGTTGCAAAGAAGCTTCTCTAGTAAGGAGGAAGGGGAAAGCCCTAGACTGATCATTCTTTCAAGTGCCATATCTCCCCCCACAAAACCCCATGAGGTAGGTTAGGCTAAGAGTCTATGACTGGCTCAAAACCATCTAGTGAGTTTCTTCTGCTGCTCACTTTCACAGAAATGTAAAACAAATGTTTGGTAATGTTTGGGTGTATGGCATGTGCTACTTTTACCCTAACAATCCTGTAAAATAGATTAGGCTGGAAATTTAGGCCTGGCCCACTATCTATGTCTGTGTGCCTGCCTCTTTCATATATACACACAGAAAGGCATCCTTAGGTTTGTTCTTTACTTACTACATACCATAAACTATGTATGAATAGAGCTGTCACAAATGATGCAATACACTCACTTTTTGCACTTCCTAATACATTTGTTTCCCAACTAACTTACTGCTAATACAGTCATGAATCTAAAACTAAAGTATGTTATTTTTACTATAGTAAGATTAAAGAATCCACATACATCAAGTGCAAATCAGAGAACCTACTATTTTTCATATTAGTCTTCAAGAATTAGGATTATTTTCCTAATTACGCCTTACACGGAGGTTGCCTTTTTCACAGCGGCTGGATCAACATTTTCATCAAGCTGTCCACCTCCCCTGCTCCAAACTCTTTCTTGGTCAGTCACTGCTAATTAGCTCAGATCCTGTTAGTGTATATGTGAAATTGTGATCCCCAATGTGCATCACTTTACACTTGCTTACATTGAACAGCATTTGCCCTTTTCATGGCCATTCTCTCGCTATGCAGAGATCTTTATGGAGCGCCTCACAATCCTCCATTGTTTTAGCAAGACTAAATAATTTGGTATCATCACCAAATGTGGCTACGTCACTTTAAATACACATTTTTTAGAGATTATTATCGCAACCCCTCTTGCTTTGGAAGTCCCATATGCTTTCTCATATATGCCCATGTCCCCCAATTTTAATTGATTTCTTCCATCTTCTTTTTGATGCGTTTCTTGTAAAAATATTATATCAGCTTTCTTTTTTCTCGAAAGCCCTTCAATTCTCTTCCTTTTAATAACACTACCCAGCCCATTTACATTTAAAGTTATTAATCTTAATTTGCTTCCCATATCTCCGTTTTTGGTTTTCCCTTCAGGTCTCGTTCTGTGACACATTTAACCCCCCCTCCCTCCCCTCTCCCCCACATATACCCCCCCTTCCCCCCTTCAAATCCCGGGTCACCCCGGACAATGGTTCTTCTTCCCCTCTTCTTGGAACCCATCGGGGGGGGGGGGGGGGGAGAACGGCAAACACCCAACATGGAACCCAAACAGAACCCCCTCTCCTTTTCTTCCGTTGTTATCCTTCTTTAAAATCTCTCTCAGTCATAAAGCACTTCCTCCTGCTGCCCCTCCTTCTTCTATATCTCTATCTTCCTCCATCAGCCCCAGGGTCTTCAGCAATTCCAGCCCTTGCTCACAAGAATTTATTCTCTGTTGTTCCCCCTTGTAGATGAATCTCAAGAAGACGGGGTACCCCCAACTATAAACAATTGAATTCTTGCGTAAAATGGTTGTACAAAGCTTCACACTCTTCCTCCACTGGATGGTCTGGTAACAAAGATCCTGAAATATCTGAATTGGTGAAGATTGAAACATCACTTGCCCAGCACTTCTGATAATCTGTATTAATTTCTCTTTTTTGTAAAAGCTGGCAAATCTCACAATTATGTCTCTTGGGAGCGTCCCACTTCTTTTGGGGCCCACTCTATGGACCCTTTCCACATCCTCTTCAACCCAAGATCCCTGGGGGTCTAATCCCATTATCCATTGCATAACATTTGCTCTCAGACTCTTTAGGTTTTCTGCTTGCTGTTCAGCAAAAGATCTTATGCGAATATTCATCCTCCTATCTTTGTCCTCCGTAGAGATTAGCCGAAGATCCAAATCTAATACTCATTCTTCATGAAGCTCCAATTTATCTCTGTTTTGTACAATCTGTTGCTCCAACTCGTTTGCAGCTCTACTTGAGAAGACTGAATCTTTTTGACCTCCACCATAATTCCCTGCTTGTGCCGCTCCATCAATCCTAATAGTTTGGCCTGAAACATCACCAGGGACAGTGCTTCTGTTTGTTGTTTCATTGCCTTGGGAACCGTTCCTAGCTTAGAGCCATCTTTCATATTGCCAGCGGCCGATGCCTGCTGAGCAACCTTGCCGTTCGCCATATCTGCGGCCGAATTCTCTGAATTCTTTCTGCACAGACGAGTCCAATTGCTATCAGAGGGGTGCTTCCTTTCTCTCGTCCACTTTTTACCATTAATTCCTTTCTTTTTCCCCCCTCTGACTGACATCAGACATTCAGCCTGCAGTCCAGCTTAACGGTTATTTATTAGCTTTATCCAAGCATTTGCTAATTGCTAATTAGCATATAATGTCTCCAAGCCAACGTAAGTAGTAATTCTTTTAAATTTATTTCAGTTTGTATCAGCAAAGCACAGTTCTAGTCCTGTCTGACTCCCACAACTTTTCAGCGCCAAACCGATGATTCATCACCTCCCTTCCACTATCTTATCATTCTGTATTAGTTCCCCTTGGCATCACTTATCTTGACTTATGATTTGAAGATCTCTTAATTAGGATAAAATGCTTTTACTTTACAGTCATTCAGGAGAGAGTGAAAGTCCGTCTGCTCACTCCATGCCCGACGCTCCGCCCCCTTTACCCAGTCGTTTTAAAACATTTTTTACTATCTTCAGCCAAGAGAATTTAATTGTGCTTTTATCTGCTAGCTGTTTCGTGCCTTGAAACCACAGATAAAAGGCAGCATATAAAAGTTTTATATAAATAAATAAGCAAACTAGCTGTGTGAGGGGGGAGGGGAGTGTAGCAGTGTTCACACACATCATTTGCTCTTAAATTGAGGCCCGCCCACCCCAGTTTATCTTCCACTGTTCCATCAGGTCTGGGATTCAGATGGCACAACCACTTAAGGAGGTTTACGAACCAAGGGTTATATGGCATACAACATGAAGGCTACCACTCCTCAAGCATCCAGAAATGGTTCCTTTCCTTCTCTCTCTCTCTCTCTCTCTCTCTCTCTTTCTCTCTCTCTCTTTGAAGAGCACATACCAGCCCATAAGACTGCAAAGGTAGGATTGGGGTGTGTAATACTCAGTGTCATGCCAAAAAGAGAGGGCTGAGTACAATTCGCGGTGGTTTGGACACCTAGGAGACTCTGCACAATGCTGCCTGCTTTTCTATGACATAATGAGGCTACACCCCCTCCCATTTTTTAAGAGCAGACCACCCTCCCGAAGCATGAGAGAAGGAGCAACACAGATGTATTAAATTCACAGGCAAGTATGTTGGTTGAATGCATTTTGAGGGGGGAGCAGAAGTCAGGCTTGCTACCTGTGGGGAAAAATGTACTACCATTTGACAGGTGCATCTATAAATACTCCAATTGTGCTTAACTCTTCGCCCTTCTCAGAACAAGCAAACAGAGAACAAGGGGACAAACTATTGTTCACCACACTTTTTAAAAAAGTGTTTAATGTTGCCTCTTTGGGATACATACAAACATACATACATTAAACGAAATTTAAAGCTGATGGTTGACCCAGACGTTGACTGTACATCTGTCACATAAAGTATGAAGTTGAGTGGAAGCCAACCTCAGAGTGTGGGTGAAGAATCATATATATACTGTTTAAGACACAGATGCATTTTTTACCGTATATAATTGTATTTTTTTCTGACTGGCTTGATTTACAACTGTTGTTTAAATTTAAGGTGCTTTTATCATTTGTCCAATATTGAGTTGTACTGTTTTTCTGTTGAGAGCTGCCTTGGGAAGGCAATGATCTTGAAAGGCAGCTAAAAATATATAGTAAGGAAAGAAAGAGGTGCATTTGACCCAAATGATCACATGCAGATTCATACATTCTTGCACTGGAAAATTGCTATCCTTAAACTAGAGCAAAAATGAGTACATAACCTTTCAGAATCCCAGGTTACTCATATTGGCTTCCTTGGCAGTTATTTTACAACATGCTTCTAAAAGAAATGTATTAGGCCACGTACTTTTTGTCTTACTACTTTTAGTATTTTCTAAGTATGATTTCCTAGTATGAACAACAGTTAGCAACAAGCCTAGAGAAGTCATCGATTCAGAGCAGGGAGGGTCAGATTGAGATGGTGATAAGGGCGAAAAGAAAATCTAAACAAGGGGGGATCATATAACTTAATAACCCTGCAATTCCAAAAAACAACAGATACTACAGCTAAACAATCACACATCCCACAGAATGGTGGGGAGGGGGGGAATCTCACTCCTACAATAAACTGCACCAGCAAACAATAGCAAAGGATCAGCAGCAAAGACTGCTGTATTAAAATCTAATCTTGATTCTACTGTGGTAGGAATAGCTATTGCTATCAGACAAGACAGTGGTAGCAGACAACTGAGAAATGGGAAACAAAAGATCAGGGTGGGACTGAACACAGCCTCAAAGTCTGTGGCTGTGTGTGACCTGTTGCAATAACTTGCCAGTTACAACGGGATTCCAACCAAAAGGCAATGTTACAGAAAAGTCACACATTCAATTCAAATAAAACGCTGTTGCGAAGACATAAGGCACAAGCTGCTTTTCTATACTTTCAAACTTTAAACCTTTGGGGAATAACTTCCACATCAACTAATTTACTGAGGAACCCCTGTGCATTACAGAGGATTCTGGGAAACATCCTAAACGGCACACTCATTTCATGTGGGGCTGCTGGGCCTCACCAACTTCTGTGAACTTTGAGGGCCCCTAGCACCCACTCAGCTTTGCCTTGTGGCTGCCCATTGCAGGCGAGTACCAGGAGTGGTGGCAAGAAGTCTTTTCAGGGATGCTTGCCTGACATTACTAATATTTTAATCAGGAAATCCCAACAAGCCCCAAAAAACCTCAGTATTCTTTAGGATGGGGAAATAAACAGGGTTGTTGTTGTTGTTTTAAAGAATACACATAGGAATTGGGCATAAATAAAACATGTCTGTATGAGGTTTTGACCAATTTCTTCAAAGGACATTGGATGAAATAGAAAACAGATTACTTTTTAAGCTGTTAACCTAATTACACTGTGATTAGACCAGATCCTACAATGACACAAAGCCTCAGAATGCACAACACAGAAGATTCTAATTTGGTTTACAAAGGCCTTTATTTCTTTTTTGGAGGGGGACGGGGGAACACACTCTTTTTTATATTGCATTCTAGAAACTGAAGGATACAGCAAGCTTTATTCTCTCTGCATAAAGATTCCATTTTGTTTGCTTGCTTTTCCCCAAAGAAATTAAGTCAATGCTGCTTTATGAAATTACCTCACAGATGGCAATGGATTGTTTCTACGTGACATGGGACCTCAGCTGTTAGGCAGTCCCAACATACAAAATGTGCCTGCTCTCCGGTTATTCTGACAATAGGATCCATGCACCATATATTACGGCCACCAGTCTTACAAGACAGACAGTGAAGAAAAGGACTTTGAACAGAAGAAATGCTGTTTATTTTGAATCAGTGCAAGTGGAAGGTAGCAGGCAAAGAATACCAAAAACCAAGCTGTGTAGATTTCAATTTAAGCATGATGATGCAGTGCTTTCCCATAAGCCACCAGAAATACATAGCTCTACCACTTCCTATCTCCTGACTGTCTCCTTCCATCTTTCTATATCAGCCTAGTTACTAGCCCAACAAAATGTTTAGTGGCTTAGACATACGCATGCTAGCCATTCATGATCTAAAGACAGACTGAAGGGGAATTTTTTTTAAAAAAAAAGCACCACTTCCTTACAGTTTACAAATGCAACCTTTCCAGGAAGCAATTCTGTTTTATCCCCCCCCCCCCCCAAGGAATTGACTTGGGCAACATAACCACAGGCAAATTAAACAAACTTTGCTTCCCATCTAGGTTTTCCAAAACAACTCCAAGGCTATGAGTCACTCACACACTGCTGTATTGCAATTTTTGACATCAAGGAAGCAATAGGCATCACTAGGGACAGAGAAGCTGTGGGGCAATATATTGAAAACCCAGACTTGTGAATTATTAGGCCTGATAAGTTTTTTGTTTTATTTTTGACAAGCACTGGGTTTCTAAGACTCACTTAGCACACTGGAAACTTCGCACTTAAGGTTACATACTGAAGAGCATTTAATGTAGGTTAGCTAGCTCTTAAGCACACTTATTACCATTATATTCACAAATTGCCAGCAGCCATAGAGTACATTTCACCCCCCTCCCCTTCAACACACACTTATCAATTAAGTGATTCACAACTATTAGGTAGATCCACAGTTGGCTACAGAATCGGACTCAAAGAGTGCTTATCAATGGTACCTTCTCACACTGGGGAGAGGTAACGAGCAGGGTACCTCAAGGCTCAGTCCTGGGCCCAGTGCTCTTCAACATTTTTATTAATGATTTGGACAAGGAGGTGCAGGGAATGCTTATCAAATATGCAGATGACACAAAACTGGGTGAGATCACTAACACCCTGGAAGACAAAAGCAAACTCCAAAGTGTTATAGCAGGTGAATCTAGTGAGGTATCCAGAGCACAGGCTTGTCCTGTTTTCTTGGATGAGTTTCAGTTGGACAAGATGCTTGGACAGGTTCGTGCAATCACTTCCATATTGGATCCTTGCCCCTCTTGGCTAATAAAAAGTAGCAGGGATGGAACAACTGGCTGGGCCAGGGAAGTGATTAATGCCTCTTTGCAAGAGGGAGTGGTCCCAGACCTCCTGAAAGAGGCAGCAGTGAGACCACTCCTAAATAAATCTTCCTTGGACCCTGAAAATCTTAATAACTACAGGCCAGTAGCAAATGTTCCTGGGCAAGGTCCATTCCTGGGCAAGGTCCTGGAGCAGGTCGTTGCGAGCCAGCTCCAGGCACTCTTGGATGAGATTGATTATCTGGATCCATTTCAGTCGGGTTTCAGGCCTGGCTTTGGTACGGAAACAGCCTTGGTCGCCCTATGTCGGGAGAAGGACAGGGGGAGTGTGACTCTGTTGATTCTCCTTGATCTCTCAGCGGCTTTCGATACCATCGACCATGGTATCCTTCTGGGACGACTGGCTGAGTTGGGAGTGGGAGGCACTGCATTGCAGTGGTTCCGCTCCTACTTGGCAGGTCGGCTCCAGAAGGTAGAGCTACTGGTTCCCCTCTATTCGGCACTGGTTAGGCCTCATCTTGAGTAC
Source organism: Anniella stebbinsi (assembly GCA_029215795.1). Lineage (NCBI taxonomy): Eukaryota > Metazoa > Chordata > Lepidosauria > Squamata > Anniellidae > Anniella > Anniella stebbinsi. The sequence continues at coordinate 99,730,738 of JARDYH010000003.1, forward strand.
TGCTCTGGGCCCCACACTTCAAGAAGGATGCAGACAAGCTGGAGCGTGTTCAGAGGAGGGCAATGAGAATGATCATGGGTCTGGAAACAAAGCCCTATGAGAACAGACTGAAAGAACTGGGCATGTTTAGCCTGGAGAAGAGAAGACTAAGTGGAGACATGATAGCACTCTTCAAATACTTGAAAGGTTGTCACACAGAAGAGGCCAGGATCTCTTCTCGATCATCCCAGAGTGCAGGACACGGAACAATGGGCTCAAGTTACAGGAAGCTAGATTCCAGTTGGACATCAGGAAAAACTTCCTGACTGTTAGAGCAATATGACTGTGGAACCAATAACCTAGGGCAGTTGTGGGCTCTCCCACACTAGAGGCATTCAAAAGGCAGCTGGAGAACCATCTGCCAGGGATGCTTTAAGGTGGATTTGTGCATTGAGCCGGGGGATGGACTCGATGGCCTTATAGGCCCAACTCTACTTATCGGTCCAACCCTTTTTCAACCCCCCTACAAATTTCAAAAAATTAAAAGGAAGTTCAAGTAGCATGGTGCTCCTTTGCAGGGCTTAATTTCTACTAGCCATCAGCTCTCACAACTGTTTTCAGTGCCAGAATTTAACCTCTGGCACATATGAAGTAGGATAAGATTATCATGCCATTGAGCAAGTGCAGAGTGCATCAGTGGGTCTCCATACCAGGGATCAGAGCGAAAAGTTTCCATATCAGAAAACGGTGTTCCAGGGGGGAAGGAGAGTCTTGCTCCTGTTACTTTTAACAGGAGCATTCGCAGAGAAATGCATGAATTCCCACGCCCCGTCCCTTTGTCACCATGGCATCCAAAAGCTTCAGCTACCAACTTTCTGTGTGTATCAGGTGGCTTTGTTAAAAAGACAAGAGCCGGGCCATTTTTAAAAGGAAGCCGCCACCCCCAGCCAAGCTGAACACTCTATTCCCCTTCCACCTCGCCATCACGCTTCGCTGCGTAACCGCATCGGGGCAGAGACCTCCCATTTGCCAAGGGAGCTGCAGCGATCCCCAGTGATCCCCCCACTCCCGGTACCCGAAAAGTCGCCGCCCACTCACCAAGCCCGCTTATCTCGTGGCGGATGGCAATGCGGTTCCTCTCCTCCACTATCGCCCGCAGCATCTGCTGGAGAGACCGATCCAAGTCCCCTCCATTCTCCTCGTCGTCTCTCTGCGCAGCCTGCCCGAAAGCCTTGAAGGATGCCATGCCAGCGCCTCCGAGAATGATTTCATCTCAGGCTGCCTGGAAAGACGGAGCCAGGCAGGCGGCGGCGGCGGCGGCGGCTGCTGCAAGACTTCCCCTTCCTCTCTCCTCCCCTCTCCCGATGCAGGAAAACATGGATTTTTTCCCCTCCTTTCCCTAATAAAAAGCAATAAATGGCGATGCCAAGCGGAGCTGGTTTCTACGCAATTCTTTAAACGATAGTTTCTTTTTCAAACTGCCTTTTGCAGATGAGAAAACGACTATATAGGTGAACGGGGTGGGAAATGCGATCGGCTCACGGTGTCTCCTCCGGCCGAAGTGCTCCGGCGGAGCTATGGAGGAAACTGGGGACGGAGGGGGGGGGGGGGTTCCTTTAAAACAATCGCTTCAAATGGTAAATTAAAGTATCCGCCCCACTTCCTCCCCTGCAACCAGGTGGAACGGCCGCTCCATCCGCAACACGGTCTGCAGATCTCCCTCTACAAATATTTCCCCCCCTGAAAACTCCGGCCTGGTCCATGGCTAGGTGGCACTTCCGCCTTCCATCATGAGCCGATCAGCTGAGAAGCAGCTTATGACGGCTCTCCCCCACCCCCACCCCCACCCCTTTTTGTGTGTGTGTACATATGTTTACGCATGACACTTCCTGCAACACAATTGGGAGGTGGCGGCGGCAGCAGCAGCAGCGAGGGGCGGTTTAAAGGGACATCACTAGCCCTGCCCGCCCCAGCCAATGGAGAAGCGGCGCTCGTGTGTTGCAAAGAGACAAAGGCGTGGGGAGGCCCGGGCAGGCCCGGGCGGGGGCGGAGTCTGGCGTGTGAAGTCATCACCTCCAGACCTTTCCCCGGGGCTGGGCTCCCCCCCCCCCCCACCTGGCCTGTTCTGATGCTTCTACACAAAGGCGCTATGGATGATGAGCTGCGCCGCGTTAGGATTACGCGCCCTGGCTTCCGCGTTCCATGCCCGCGCCTGGTCTCCCACCGCGAGAAGTCAGAACAAGGTGACAAATGCCCTTGAGCAGGTGCAGACGGCCCATCCCTCGATCACCGCTTGTTTCTGGCCGTAATAGGCTGCTGCATCGTCTCAATCATTTGCTGCGAGATATTATGATCGTGGCAGTGATGACTAGCATGATCATAGGGTACAACTGCTGGGTCTGTGAACTCATGTAATGATCTGCCGTTCAACCCCTTTTAATAAGTGCCATTCCCAAACTGTTATCCCATTTGATTTTAAACTGCTTGGGGCCAGAGATTGGTCTATTTTTTATGTTCATGAAACTCTATAAGCTGCTATGGACATTCATGGTACTCTCATAATGATATTATTATTATTATTATTATTATTATTATTATTATTCTAACTTCTTTCTAGCTACCAAGCCTCAGTTTGAATGCTTTAAAATGGCTCACACATTTTGAGAAGTTGCACAGGCTCAGGCTTTATGGAGTCTCTAAGGGAAGAGAAAGCTAACATGCAGGAGCAGCCACCCATAATAATAATAATAATAATAATAATAATAAATAAATTTATTTCTTACCCGCCTCTCCCTCTGGATCAAGGTGGGGAACAGCATCAGTACAGAAAATATAAAATACATAAAACTGATTTAAAAGCATATAAAATTAATACATTATTAAAATCAACCAAGTCTTAAAATTTGACTGGGTAGGCCTGCCAGAAGAGATCAGTCTTTATAGCTCTCTTAAATTCTAGAAGACTGGTAAGTTGGCGGATCTCTCCCAGCAGGTCGTTCCACAGTCTGGGAGCGGCAGAAGAGAAGGTCCTCTGGGTAATGGTTGTCAGCCTAGTCCTGGCCGACTGTAGTAAATTCTTCCCAGAGGACCTGAGCGTGCGGAGTGGATTGTATGGGAGAAGGCGATCCAGCAGGTAACCTGGAACCAAACTATGTAGGGCTTTATAGGTAATGACCAACACTTTGTACTTCACCCGGAAACTAATTGGCAGCCAGTGGAGTGATTTTAAAACTGGTGTAATATGGTCACCCTTAGGTGACCATGTTACACCATAGAACACCTCAGTTAATACTAAATAATCCAGGATCATCAATTAGGGAGGACGTCAAGGGCATTTCTCATGCCCCATATTTTAGTTCACTCAGTTACTCTGCAGAAGCACAGACATCTCTAGCCAGTCCTCTAATTCTAGGCCCTGATTGACTGTTACAACATTGATAAAACATTTAAATGAGCCTTTAGGCACAACAAAAGCACAAATCTTTTTGTTTCGAAGGGAGTGTATTGATAACACTGCTATAGTAATTATGAAGTATATTAAATATAATTACCAAAATGTTCTTAAAATACAGGTGGGGGGTTAGTTTAACTTTGAAGATATCCAGACCTTTCAGTCTTGCTGAATTTTGCTCCCTACCCAAAGTCTGATATGGTGTTTGTGACTCAGGGCTTCTTTAGATTAAAGGGAAATCATGTTTGCTTACTGGCGCTGTGCTTCCTGCTTCTCTTGCGGAATTGTAATGAGATGAATTACACGGGAGGAGAGGGATGAGCATGTGGTCTGTAACTGAAAACATCCCCACCTCTTGGTGCTCATAGTATTGAATGGGACAGTATCCTCTTGTGGGTGTTTTGTAGAGCAACTTTAGCTGCACATGGTAGGAAATTCTGAGATATTTCATAAGTATTAGGATATCCAGTGTTTTAAAAAAAATAAAAATGGAATAACTAGAGGAAGAAGCAGGAGATGTGCAGGAGGTTCACAACGTCATCAAAATGACCCGCAAGCTTCCATGACTGGCCAGTCGTGAGTATGCTATAAAATTGCTCATTTAGAGAAGCCCTAAGAAGGGAAATAATGACTTGCCACACAACAACAATCCATGGGACTTGAACTCAGGGCTTTTATATAAGACACAGATGGGAACATGCCTGATTGCATATTTATCAGAGGGACAGTTACAGCTTGAAACTACTTTCCTGCAAGTGGGATTGCGATTACAATAAGATCAGTTGTCTTATTTAGGAAAGGCAAAAGACATTTATTAATTTATTGAATTTGTTAGCCAAAGATGTGATGACAAGCCACTGACTTAAATGGCTAAAAAGGGGGATTAAACAAATTCAAGGAAGATGGGTGTTTCCATATTTATTAATCATGATAGTTAAATGGTACCTGCATATTTATATCAGTATACCTGAATAGTGGTTACAAGGGGCAAATGCTTTCATGCTCTGCTAGTATGGCTGCTAACCAATCCAGGCAAGAATGTCACCTAGCTGGCTTCACTTCTTCTTTTGGGGTGGGTTGTCAGGAAAGCAGGGCAATTCTGTCTTTTCTCTATCTCAGACTTTAAATCAGCCTTCCCAATCTGGTGTCCTCCAGATGTGTTGGACCTTTTCTACATGAGGCTGTTAATCACTGTGTCACTTGCTTTCATCACAGAATTGAGATCCAAGCTCTACATAAAGAGCTTTTCCTTTCCTGTTATACCACTATATAACCTCTAAGTGGCGCTGTGCTATAGTGGAATAGCACAAATGCAGAAGCAGTTCTTTTGCTTTCAGAAATAATACCCCCTTTTCTCCACTCTAAAAACACCCAGGAAAATGCTGTTAAAAACCTAAACTGAAGGATCACAAAGGCTTCTAAAGAATCTGTAAAACAACTGAAATGAATCCTGAGTGCACAATAAATGCCTCATGTACAAAAGCTCTTGGACTACAGCTCCCATTATGCCTGAGCCAGCATCGTCATTGGCTAGGGTTGCTGGTAGTTGTAATCCAACATATCTGAGCAGCAGTAAGGTTGGGGAATCACAGAACAGTAGAGTTGGAAGAGCCTATAAGGGCATTGAGTCCGACCCCCTGCTCAATGTAGGAATCCACCTTAAAGCATACCTGACAGATAGCTGTCCAGCTGCCTCTTGAATGCCTCTAGTGTGAGAGAGCCCACCACCTCCCTAGGTAATTGGTTCCATTGTCGTACTGCTCTAACAGTCAGGAAGTTTTTCCTGATGCCCAGCCGGAATGTAGTTTCCTGTAACTTGAGCCCATTGTTCCATGACCTGCACTCTGAGATGATCGAGAAGAGATCCTGGCCCTCTTCTGTGTGACAACCATTGAAGTATTTGAAGAGTGCTATCATGTCTCCCCTCAGTCTTCTCAAGGCTAAACATGCCCAGTTCTTTCAGTCGCTCCTCATAGGGCTTTGTTTCCAGACCCCTGATAATCCTCGTTGTCCTTCTCTGAACCCCCTCCAGCTTGTCTGCACCTTCTTGAAGTGTGGTGCCCAGAACTGGATGCAATACTCAAGATGAGGCCTAACCAATGCTGAATAGATGGGAACCAGTACCTCATGCGATTTGGAAGCTATACTTCTTTTAATACAGCCCAAAAAAGCATTTGCTGTTTTTGCAGCCACATCAAATTGTTGTCTTATATTCAGCCTGTGATCTACAACAATTCCAAGATCCTTGCTTGTAGTATTGCTGAGCCAAGTATCCCCATCTTATAACTGCATTTGATTTCTTTTTCCTAGGTGTAGAACTTGGCATTTATCCCTATTAAATTTCATTCCGTTATTTTCAGCCCAGCACTCCAGCCTATCAAGATCACTTTGAAGTTTGTTTCTGTCCTCCAGGGTATTAGCTAGTCCATCCAATTTTGTGTCATCTGCAAATTTGATAAGCATTCCCTGCACCTCCTTGTCCATGTCATTAATAAAAATGTTGAAGAGCATTGGGCCCAGGACAGAGCCTTGCAGTACCCTGCCTGTTACCTCCCCCCAGTGTGAAAAGGTACCATTGATAAGCACTCTTTGAGTCTGATCCTGTAGCCAATTGTGGATCCACCTAATTAGTTGTTCCATCTAGCCACTGTAAGCTAGTTTGCTGATCAGAGTGTCATGGGGAACTTTGTCAAAAGCTTTGCTGAAGTCAAGATATACTATGTCTACAGCATTCTCACAGTCCACAAGGGAGGTTACCCAATCAAAAAAGGAGACTAGATTATTCTGACAAGATTTATTCTTGACAAATCCATGCTGGCTTCTAGTAATCACTGCATTGTTTTCAAGGTGCTTACAGATTGACTTCTTTATAATCTGCTCCAAAATTTTCCCAGGGATGGATGTCAGACTGACTGGTCTGTAGTTCCCTTTTTGCCCTTTTGGAAGATAGGGACAACGTTATCCCTTCTCCAGTCACCCAGTACTTCACCCATTTTCCATGATTTTGCAAAGCTAATATACAGTGGTTCTGAGAGTTCTTCTGCCATCTCCTTTAGGATGCAGTTCATCAGGCCCTGGAGATTTGAAATAATTCAAAGAAATTAGGTGTTCCTTGACCATTTGTTTAGCAATCTCAAACTGCAATCCTGCCCTTTCATCTTGTACTTCACTTTTGCCAGTGTTAGAAATGACTTTTCAGTCTGCAAAAATACAAGACGATCTGGATGGTGAAAGCAGATTTCTTTATTGTCAGACAACCTTGCAAGATTGGGTGACTGAACTACAAAGGCAGAGCAGACACATCAATCATCAGAAATCACACACATTTATTCTCTGCCACGGCTGGTGAGGACCTCCTCTCTTATTTCCCTATTCCAAACTCACAACCTATCATGATCACTTAATTAAACTACTAAAATCCCCGCTCTTGTTTACATCTCCCCTTACTCTATATTTGCGACCCCAAGCCACCTATTTATTTATTGCCTAATATAGTGCCTCTTCAAGCATCTTCAGCTACGCTTAAACACCAAAAGGTTCCAGTTTCCATTTTAAAAGGTCATGTCTACATGCATATCAAGTTTTCTCTTTGAAGCTTAACCGCAACAGATATGATCTTACCACAACCGGTATTTTTCTACTAATTCTTAAATGTCAAGTGGAGCAAACATGTCAAATGAAGGGAACAAACTTACATAGATTTAACTGCAACCACTTTCTTGTTTTTCAATCTACTAGCAAGGTTTGTATCACATGCATTTTACTTCAAGCATAGCATTTGTCCATTAGTCCAAGCATGCCTATTCATCTATTTTTATTATAAGCTTAAGCATTTAATCTTCCCTGAAAAAGTAACATCTTTCATTTCCCACACCAGGGGGAGTCACAGACCTGATTTGGGAGAAGACTGAGCCAAAGTAGGAATTGAGCACTTCGGCCTTTTCATTGTCATCCTCATGAAGCAGTTGAACCACCATTTCTTTCCTCTGTCTTTTACTATTCACGTATCTGAAGGAAGCCTTTTGATTGCTTTTAGCATCCCTCACTAGCCTCAGCTCCTTCTCAGCTTTAGCCTTCCTGATACCATTCCGGCACTTCTGTGCTACTTGTTTGTACTCTTCTTTTGTAGCCTGGCCTTCCTTCCACTTCCTACATGTATCCTTTTTTTGTTTTCAAGTCATCTGTAAGCTTTTTGTGGAGCTACATTAGTTTCTTCTGTTGTCTTCTATCTTTTTTCCTTGTTGAAATTGTTTGTAATTGTGCCTTTAAAATTTCCTTTTTAAAAAACTCCCACCCATCTTGGACTCCTTTTCTCATAGGGCCACTTGCCATGGGATGTTACTTATCACAGTTCTGAGTTTATTAAAATCAACTTTCCTAAAATCCAGAGTACGTGTATGGCTAATTCAGCTTTCGCTTCCTTTAAAATGAAGAACTCAAGTAGGACATGGTCACGTTCCCCCAGAGTTCCTGTAACTGCCACTTTTTCCACTAAGGGCTCCATCACACCTATTTTCTTCCCTGCTTTGCCTCCGCAGTTTTTTTTATAACTCTATTTCAGAAGCGCTGTAGGTGCTCCTCCCTTTCACGATTGTAGCTATACCAGTGAACTCTCTTTTTGCTCTCTCGCTGCTATTGCACCTGCCCCACCCTGCCCCTCCTCCTTCCGCCTTTAGTTCATTGGTTCTTGTCATTGATGGACATTGTGATGGACATGGCAGCCTTTTCCCCTCACTCGTTGGAGCTCCTATAACAATGAAATTGCTTGCATCTGCGTAATTTGTAAAGATAAATAGATGAAATGTAGCATCTTCCTCCTTAAGGAAGGCTTTAGCCCTGCCTAGTTTGAATCATATTGGTTAATCCCTTGATTTTTTAGGATTTTTTTAATCCCACCTTTAAACCTTTTCCTGATAGTCCACTAGTGCGATCTTCCACCCGTTTGCAGTTGTGAAGGATTGATTAAAATGGATTGAAATGTAAAGATTTAATCACATTTTTGTTGACAGCCGCCCAGCAGACAATTACGCAACAGTGGAAAAAACTGGACAATTTTAATTTATCAGCATGGTATCGTAATATTTGGTCTGTGGCAATATCTGAGAAAATGATTTATGACTTAATTCAAATCCAAGGAAAACCAGAGTTAACTTCGTTTGAAGCTATATGGGGGAGATTCGTTCAATACGCAGCCCAACTGGATGTACAACAATGTATGCCTGCTTCAGCTCTGAGTATATGGACATGGACATTGTCACGATAAATGTAGGAAATACAGCACATTTATAATTTAGTTTAATTATTATTTCGTTCTGATGTTTCTTTTTCTTTTTTCTTCTTTCTTTTTTGCTCTTTTTTTCTTTTATTTAATTTCTTTTCTCTTCTCTTTTCTCTTTTGTTTTTCTTCCCCCTAAAAATGTATTAATTAATTCTTTTCTATTATGTAACAGTTGTTTAGACATTAATTGTTAGGGGACTGATCACTTTTTTGGCTATACTTTATAAAATACTTTATAAAATAAAATAAAAATAAAAAGTGAAGGATTGATTTTCCTTTACGTTGATCAGGCAAAGCTGTGCATATCCAGTTCTTAGAATAGAGATCTGCTGTTCCCTTACACAAGAGTAAATCCCATTGATTTCAACTGCATTTACATCCAAGGCACCCTCCAAGCACACACCCTCAATAAAGGAAAAAATGAGGGGACAGCACTACATGGAGGCTTAAGGGCGCATTAAAGTCACTTTGGAAAAATAATCCAGATTTTCCCCACACCAAAATAATATGCAAAACAGAGGAAAAGATGCAAAATGGGTTCAGGACAGGGATGACGTCATGTGAGTCCCACACTGCAAAACAAGATACCAGGCGTGGCGAGAGTGCATCAAACCACTGGTGTGATGGAGCTTACTAAGTCATTCCTATTGGTCAGTATCAAATCAAGTATAGCCGATCCTTTAGTTCCTTCCTCCACTTTCTGTAGGAGAAAGTTATCAGCCGTACATGTCAGGAATTTCTTGGAGGGGCCACTTTTGGCAGAATTTGTCTCCCAACAGATATTGGGGTAATTGAAATCCTCCATCACTACAACATCACACTTCCTTGAAACGCTGGCAATTTGCTTTCCAAAAGTTTCATCCTTGTCTTCTCCTTCATTGGGTGGTCAGTAGTAGACTCTGACTATCATGCTTTTATTCCTTGCCTCATTTATTTTAATCCAGATGCTGTTGATGGGGCTACCATGTGCATCCTCCTGTACTTCTGTGCAGAGATAAGTATTTTTTAACATAAAGTGTGACTCCTCCTCCCTTTCTATTTCTTCTGTTCTTTTTGAACAAGTTATATCCTTCAATTGCTATATTCCAGTCATGGGAGTCATCCTACCAATTTTCAGTTATACCTATCAAGTCGTATTTGCCTTCATGTATTAAGAGTTCGAGTTCATTCTGCTTTATAGAAGACTATTTTGGGGCACTATTTGAGCTGTTCTGTTATGGTGAATAATCCATTGTTGCCTCCAAGTTTACGTCTCCCTTCCCCGTAGGGTGTTATACCAGTTCTAAACTTTGTAGGGTGGATATTTTGCAGGTGCGGAGAGCATATAGGGCAGCGTGGAATGCAGAAGACCTTAATTATCCCTCTGTTTTCTTAGGCTAATAAAAGAGTCTGTAATAAAAGGACTCTTTTATTAGTTTAAAACAATATACTGGTGAAAGAGATGAAAGAAGAAACATGACACAATGGCAAAAAGGGGAAGATGCTACATGGAATACATGGAAACATGTAATTTGTAAGCAAAATTTGTCATTACAAAACAAAAAGTAAAGGTTAGAAAGAATGGGGTATAATTAAACAAATTATATAAGCATTAAGGAGGTTCTAAATATAAATATCACATTCCATCAGCTCAATAACCTATCAGTTTGGAATACATGTAATTTCAGTTGTCATTTTCCAAGCTGGTGAACAATGTGAAACTTTGCTGGAAACCTTGTAAAAGTAAAACCTGTGAAATTTCAGTTCTTGTTACAATTCCACCGAACCCAATTTGACATAATTATCTACTTTGTCCTCTGGAGAATCTGTGGGCATAGGCAATCTGACACTTTTAAGCACGAAACAATCTGTCTCCCACTGAAGTCAATGAGGGAAACCCCATTGATAATAATGGAACTGGATTGCACCCAGTGTGTTGTTGTATCTGTGACAAGTAATGGGAAAGATGCCCAGTCTTTTATTCAATCCTCACTTTTGTTTAGAAGCAAATGTCAGATTTATAGGTGCCAAAGCTCACCAAGCACATCTGGCTCATTTCTTATGGGGAAATGAAGAGTAGAAATTAATTTCCTGTTTGGAAAAGCTAATATGTTTCAGTGCGGGCATCATATCTTTGCAAAATAGAAGATTATAATAATTATATATTGTAGCCAGTGCTTCAGAATTTCAAAGTGCCTCAGGGCCATTGTGGTAGTAATCCTTTGAACAAATGCCAGAGACCCCTGAAGAGCCTGTGTATACCATTTTCTGGTTCAGTGACTGCTGTCTGGCCCCTCCCAACTTGAGAGCGCCAACACAGGTTGAGGGAATAGTATAGTATAGAATTTATTACGGTCGCAAGACCAGCAAAGTAGAGCAGCACTATAAACACAGTCATATTCACAAGGCCAACAAGGTAAGGTGCAATAATATTTAAAAAGTAATAATTAATTAAAAATACAGATAAACAGTAAAAAAAAATTTAAAATTAATTGAATTGTACATATCCTGCTTATAATAATATAGGATTTAAAACATTAAAAATTAAAACATTAAAAATTAAAACATTAAAACATTATCACAGTCCGATGATATCCCACGCTGGCATGCAATTACAACAGCACAGAATCTAGCCGCCTTGGGAGTTATTTGACAATTCTGGTCGGCCAGGAGATAGTCTGTATAAAACACATCAGATCTGGCTGGTATACATTGTAAAATAGAGATAATAAAAATGTACCGAAGATCACAATAGAAGGAACAATACCACAGTACATGGCCCACAATCTCTACCATGCTAGATTATATGTGTATAAAATTTTATTACAATCATAGACCAGCAACATTTGCACATTCAATTTTAGATTTTACCACATTCATATCATTCCTTACCATATAAGTGTCTCATTTTATGCAATTCAAAGTAGGTACATATATCAAATCTGTCTGCCTTGCTATTATTTACCTACTACTTTTCTACGACACGTGATAGCTGCTGCACAAAATCTGGCTACTTTTGATGTAGTTTGAGCATCCCGATCCATTAACAGATAATCTAAGTAAAATATATTCGATCTCCCTGGGAATTTATCTATAATCGGTGTAATCAGGGAGATCCTGAGCTCCTTATAGAACTGGCACTGTAACAACACATGGCTTATTGTCTCTGTTGCCCCTGTCCCACATGGGCATACTCGTTCATTATAAGATATTTTCTGGAATTTTCCCTCCAACAATGCGGATGGCATAACGTTGAGCTTCGCCCATGTATAGGCCTTTCTAAGCCTAGGAATAGTTAAGTTTATTAAGTAGTTTGCAGTTGTAAATGGGCCTCTATTGCCCCTGATACCAGGATATAAAGTTACTTGACTTAGATCATTTTGGAACTCAATGTCTCGTATTCATTGTACTATATCCACTTTTGCCTTTTCATATCCTACACTTTGGACAGCAGCCATAGAAAAACCCAGAGATTGTAACTTCATATTTAATGATATTTTCCACCTTGAGTGGAAGGTGTCCTTCAACGTTAATGGGGCCAACCCAACTGGCATATATACCATTTTTAGCCACAGATTTAGCTTACGTATCCATATACGCACTTCCATTGAAATCTGACCTACCTCTAACCTGAAGACTGAGTTCGGTACACAACTTGGGACCCCTAGAATTGCTCTTAAGAATTTAGTGTGAACAGCCTCCCATTGTACAGATTTTTTGTGCATACAAATTTCAGAGCCATAGAGCATTTGTGAAATAACTTTTGCCTCAAAAACCTGTAGTACCGATGGAATATACTGACCTCCTTTATTATAGAAGAAAGAAAGGAGTGCCCTAGTACTTCTTTGAGCGGCTGCAGTGGTCTTATTTTGATGATCTTTCCATGAACCTGTTGAATGGAATATCATTCCTAGATATTTATATGTAGTTACCTGCTCTATTGGATGATGATTTATCTGCCAACTATACTTTGACCTCCTTCTGGAAAACACTACAACCTTAGTCTTATCATAATTTATCTGCAGTAATTCCTCTTTACAGTAATTGTCCAGGGCCCTCAGCAGTTTCCTCAGACCCACTTTAGTTAATGATAAAATCACTGCGTCATCAGCATACAGTAGAATCGATATAAGTCTGTTTGCCAAACTAGGGGGTTGTGCCTGTATCTTTGATAGATGCTTAACCATCGAATTTATATAGAAGTTAAACAAAGTGGGGGCCAGGACACATCCCTGCTTCACCCCCTTTGTGGTAGAAACTGGTCCTGTCAAATGCCCAGTCCTGTTGCATCTCACCCGCAGGCTAGTGTTTTCATGCAGCCTGCGAATGAGAATCAGCAGGCGACGATCTATATTGGTTGATTCAAATCTTTCCCACAATCTGTCTCTAGGTATAAGATCAAAAGCTGATCTTAGATCGATAAAGGCGGCATAAAGGGCACCCCCCGAGCTAGTAGTGTATTTTCCAATCAGGTGCTGCAGCACAAGAGCATGGTCCACTGTTGAGCGTTCTCCCCTAAAACCAGCTTGTTCCTCTGCGATAATGTTTTCCTGATCTAACCAATCCCTCAGCTTTTCCAATAGGTGAGTGGCATACAGCTTACTGATGACATTTAGCAAACTAATGGGTCTATAATTTGCGGGGTCAGACCTATTTCCTTTTTTATATATTGGAATAATAATGGCTAGACCCCAGTCATCAGGGATACAAGCTGTTTGATCGATCTGTGTAAATAATGTTGCTAATATTGGAGCCCACCATTCTACGTTAGATTTAAAAACTTCAGCTGGGATATTATCATATCCTGGCGCCTTCCCCAATTTTAACTTATTTATGAGACTCTTTACTTCCATAACAGATACTGGTGACCATTTTGGGCAATTATCAATACTAATGTGGTTGATCTTTTGACTAGCCTGACCCGTGTTGTATATTTTGGTGAAGTAAACTTCCCAATCATTCGCCAGTACATACCCATCCATATTTATTGTTGAATTTGGCCACCCCTTAGCCACCAGTTTCCAAAAAGTGGTCGTATCCTTGTCTCTGGAGGCTGCTATTAAATCCTTCCAGGCCTCCCTCTGTGCATTAAGTTTTTTAACCTTAATTAATTTTTTATAACGTTTCTTCAGATCAAACCAATCAGAAGGAATTATTGCTAGGTTTTTTTCTCTGTACATTCTATATTGACTTATCAAGGCTTTCTTCATAGTTATACAGTCCTTGTCAAACCAATGTTTAGATATGACATGATATGTACACTTTCTTTGTTGTGCCTTTTGTTTCAGCAAATTTTGTACAGCCTGTAACAAGTCTTGTAGGAGTTCAAAGATATTTTCTATTGAATTGGTTAATACTAATGCATTTCGCAAGTTAAAGCAGCGTCCACTATATAAAAGTTCCCTTAATTCATTTTCGATTCTTGGCACCCATTTAATACGCGAAGATCTCACTTCCATATTTCCTATAGGAATTGGGTTTTGATCTACATATATCTTTTGTTTACCACAATTCAGGGAAAGCATCAGAGGCAGGTGATCGCTGTCAATACATTTCTCCACTACACATCTGGTCACTGACCCAAATATTTCGGGGGAAATGATAAAGTAGTCAATTATTGATGCCCCTAAATTGGAAAGGAAAGTGAACTCACCATCGCTGTCGCCCTCCACTCGACCGTTTATAATAACTAAATTTAGGTTATTTAGCATTTGCATCAGACATAAGCCTGCATAGTTATGCCCCTTGTCCTTAGACTTCCTAACTGGAATATTCTCAGGGTCTACTGATATGGGGAAGGGAGTACACTGACTAGAGAATAAAACATTCTCCTTCCACCCTGTTCTGGCATTAAAATCACCTGCCATAATAACATAAGCACATGGATATAATTCGCCAGCCTAATTATATACTTTTCTAACCTGCTCCAGTTATCCTTAATCAGTTCCTTTTGATGTTGGGGGGGAAGGTACACGTTTATAATCAGAAGACAAGCCCACTTAAACTTAACCAGAAGAGCATTTGCATGGCCCGGAAGATGTTCTAACCTAACAACACTAGCACAAATCTTTGTTGAAACCAAGAGTACAAGACCCCCCATTGGGCGGCCACCCTTTAAACTTGGCCTTGCTTCCAAAGAAAAGGCTGCAAAGCCATTTAAAGTTATTATATCTACTGCCCATGTTTCCTGAAGTAATATTATATCATTCTTGTTTATAAATTTCAAAAAAGTTGGATCTGTCGATTTTTTCTTCCATCCTGCAATGTTCCATGTTAGTAGTTTCAATTGGGTGTCTAGAAGATTAGTTCCTTGTCAGGGTAAAGGGTCTGCACATGAATGTTTTAATGTGGATTTTTGACTGTTAATTGAATACAGTGAATTCTGCCAATTTTCATCCCGATGTTCAACTATCTCTTCTGAGAAATTTATCAGGCTGACATTTGATATCACTGGACATGATGTAACAGAGTTAGTATTAGCCGAAGCATTTTCTATTTTCCTCTTCTCTGGTGAGCCAAGTTCTTCCTTATCAAGGAATCTCCACTCTGTCCAGTCTGTCCAAGTCTTGGTCTTTTCTTTCCCAGATTTTATCCCCTCTGTAACATGTGGTGGATTCTTCTTACCATTGTTCTGTTCGCAATTATTTGCTATCTGATGTACTTCCGCGAATATCTGATGCTTTACAATTTTTTCCTGTGCATAAGAGAATCCATCCTTTGTTTCCATACTACTTTTATTGGTGTCGAGCTGATGTTCTTGCATTACGTTAAGGCCCTCCAGATCCCTAATGTTGTCTCCAGGTTGAATAGTACCCTTTTTTTCTGCCTGTAAATTCATCAATTGACATTTAAGAATTTCCAGTCTTTGTATTATATCATTTTGAGCATCTAAGGGGAGTGCACCAAAGGATTCTAGCAGAGCATCCTCTTCCTTAACCACTCCCGTCTCATCTGATGGAGTTACTATTTGAGTTATGGGGCCAGGTTTTATAGTCTTAATCAGGTTGAGAGACTCCATATTTTGATGTGTGGAGATGGACTTGTCAACTGAGTTGAACTCAATCAAGTTGTCCCAGCAATCATCTCCTCTGTCCATGTTGGCCTCTCTGCAAGACAAGGTAAATTTCCTTAAATCCTGTGGGGGTGCTATATTTTCAAAATATCTTGTTATAACAATGCCTCTGGATTTGAATACTTCCCTGCATCCCAGTATTAGGGTGGATTTACTCCAATCATTGAAGGTAACCATGGCCCGTGTGGAAGCATAATTATAAAACAGATATTCCACATGTGCTATGTCTTCTATAATAATCGGGACTGGGGAGACTCCATTTAAGATTTCCAATAGATGTAACTTGCGATCAATTTGTCTAAGTACTCCTGATGGTTTTGGGAAATTTAATAGCACCAGTTTTTGCCGGTTAAGTACTAGGTTCCATTTATTTTCCTTTAATTCTCTCTTTTGCCGAGGTTTTACTTGTAACAATACTTTTTCCCATGGATCCTGTTGTTCAAGGAAGTCATTATACCTTTGAGGTTGCTCGCAAGGCTCTAGGAAGGGGGTAATAGTCTCTTCCCGATAAACAGATTCATTTTTATTTTCATTTATCTTTGCCATAGACTTCTTCTTATTCTGGGACCTATTCTCTGGTTTTGTTGTCTGTTTCAGGTTAGTCTCCAGGATCTTAAATAATTTGCTGAAATCCAATTTATTATATTTATATCGTTGAGACTTTGAATTTTTTATATTTTTTATATTTTTACTCTTCCTCTCTTGTTTATCCTGTCTTCCTTTTTTCCTCTTTGTTTTTCTTCTGACTTCCTCTCTGGTTGTATGTGTCGCTTTATCTTTATGAGTAGTAATCTTCCCACTTCCTTTTCCCGATCCTCTCTCTATGCATCTTGAAATCGTTTTGTATATATCTCCACCAGGGTAGTTAGAAGATTATTACACTCTGCTATGAAGATTTTAATTGCTTCTATTTCTCTTGTCATCATGAAAAGTCCACCTTTGATTGTTAAACTTTCCCCTTCTGTCAGTTCTTTCATCATGTAGGAGGTAGATTTATTTACTTCTTCCTCCGGAATCTGTGGTTTTTCTTTGTTATTTAATTCATCTGCTTGCTTTATTATCATTGCATTTAACTGTTTCTCAGCGTCATTTTCTAAGGGTTGTGGTGGAGGTTGCAATGGTTGCAGTTGTTCTTGTGCCAGTTCATTACATAACAATTGGCCTTGTGTGACCATAAGTTCAGCTTCTATGAATTCTTGTGCCAGATTTTTAGTAGAAGATTCCACATTTAGAGTCTTAAAAATACCCTTTGTGTCCACTGGCCAGTCTGTAGGTAACTTCTGTTCCTGGGAAGGTTCCCCTTTATTCCCAGTTGGCTTTTCACCCAAATCGTTGGCAATGTAAAACTGCGTAATTTTAGTTTGTTTAATACGCTTATGGGTCTTTAATTCAGGAACAGGCATCAACCCCAGGTTCTTGTAATTCTTTCTAGTAAGCACCATCCTAAAAACTAATACGCTTCAACCAGTTTCAATTCTTCTGTATTAAAAACAAAACAAAACAAAAAACAAGCGTACTCACAACTCTTGTTGGTTCTTTGGTAGTCTGCCAACTGAGGTTTCTTACAAGATTTCCCAGCTTTGTAAGATAATTTAGCAAACAGGGCTATCTATTGTAGTAACAGCTCTAATAAACAAAGATAGCGACACTGTTTTATCTTATTTCAGTCCTGTTCCAACAGCATTACACAGCCTTGAGTCTTTGAAGATTATATTCCAGGGCAAAACTTGTGTACTTACAAGAGTTATTTAAAAACAATAATATAAACTCAGAGATCCTAAGAGCTCAGCAACGCCTTGCCGTCTCCCTCAAAGCGGAACCGGAAGTTCCCCATGGGCCATAGTGTCCGCGTTTGCTGGCTGGAATGAAGAGTTATTGCTGCTAATTGCGGAGCCGAGCTGGAGATGCTGCAGCTGTAGTTTCAGTGTCTTCTTGGCAGAGTTCAAAGCACGGTGGTCATAACACAGCACGGGAGTTCAGATGCAGGGAGAGCTGGAGTGACTGATCATGGAAGGATGCTGGTTGTTTCCAGCAAACCTTGCTAGACTCAGGTTGAGGGAATGGATCATAGGTCAAGGGGGGAGGGACTGTGGCTGACATTTGCTGGCATGCAATAACAAGTGATAGATGTTATGTGGATTGAAGATAATTGTTCAGGGTGGCTGGTGGAGTGCCTTGCTGAACACATAACACACCTGAAAGAACTGCACTGGCTACCAGTTTGCTACCAAGCCAATTTCAAGATATTTCAAGATCTGTCTCAAGAATTCCTGCAACAAAGGGAAACAGATCTGATCCCCCCACCAAGAGCACCCCGTTAAGTTCAATGGGGCTAGGGTGACCAGATAAAATCCAGGTCAGGGCTCATGTAACTTTAACAGTTGTAGAGAAAAGGGAATTTCAGCCAGGGTCATTTGTATGCAATTAGTTCCTGGTGAAATTCCCTCTTCATCACAACAGTTAAAGATGCAGGCACTATACTAGAGTGACCATATACAAAAGAAGGCAGGGCCCCTGCAACTTTAACTGGCTGAAATTCCCTTTTCTCTACAACTGTTAAAGTCACATGAGCCCTGACCTGGATTTTATCTGGTCAGCCTAAATGGAGCTTACTCCCAAGTAAGTGTGCCACGGGAATATAGAGGGTTCTATAAGACGAAAGAACAAGACCCTTCATTATGCTAGATTATACTTTCTCTCATTTTAAATCCAATGTGATTCTTTTTAATTACTTTTTCTTCTTTCTGTTGGTTTGTGCTAGTAGTTCCACGTGTGTCGACTCAGAAGTAAGTCCCCTTGGGCTTACTCCCAAGTAAGTGTTGAGGGTTGCAGACCTACAGCACACAAAAACAAGACACACACACACTGCTCTTTTGCACACATGCCAGCGAGCAAGGGAAGCATTCCTTTGATTCAAATGTGCCTGCCGTTTAAAGGACCCTCAGGAAACAGCAGGATCTTCCACCTTGTCACCCCTTTCCTCCTGTGTAATGCAGCCCATATCAATTGTGCCAAAGAATCAGGAAGCACAACAGTCCCAGTCCCTTAATGTAGAGACGCTCATAGATCTGTTAGGCCATGTTCAGGGGAGGCCTTGCTGTCTGTGCCACATCCTGCAGAGTCCCATCTAGCCTTCTAGAAGGGAACAGGCCTTCTCTGCGATGGCACCCACTCTCTAGAATTTTCTCCTGTCTGCAATTTGTCAGGCACCAACAATAGGCTGACCATATGAAAAGGAGGACAGGGCTCCTGTAAATTTAACAGTTGTAGAGAAAAAGGAATTTCAGCCGGTGTCATTTCTATGCAATTAGTTCCTGGTGAAATTCCCTCTTCATCACAACAGTTAAAGTTGCAGGGGCCCTGCCTTCTTTTGCATATGGTCACTCTAGTATAGTGGCTGCAACTTTAACTGTTGTGATGAAGAGGGAATTTCACCAGGAACTAATTGCATACAAATGACACTGGCTGAAATTCCCTTTTCTCTACAACTGTTAAAGTTACAGGAGCCCTGTCCTCCTTTTCATATGGTCAGCCTAACCAACAATCATGTGCTTTCGATGATTATTAAAAAGCAATTATTGTTTACCCTGGCTTTTCCCAATCCATTAATATGTCTTAATATTGTTATGCTTTTATAATCTGTTGGTCTATAACCGTAATAAAATTATTTGGATTGTTATGCTTTTATAATGCTGAATTGTTTTATCATTTGTTATAAACCATTTCAGGGGTTTTAAAATGGGAAGTCATTCCTATATATTTTTCAATCATTATAATAAAGAAATAAACTCCGTGTAAGGAATATTAGCATTCTTATGTGGCTGACCTTTCTATGCAAGCCTTTTATTATGTGCTTGTGATCACTCATTCACGATAGTTTGTGAGCATTTACATGATGTCATTATCGTCCAGGTCCTCTCCCATGCTTTGCAATCATTATTGTGAAGAAAGTCTGGTATTATTTAGAAATGATGAAATGAGCATCTTGTGTAATTGCACAATTTTGCTGTACCACACTACCATCTAGTGGTTGTATAATGAAATATCTAGAAAGGCAGAGAAAGAACACCCCCAGAAATAAGCATATGTAAAGGAGCCAATCTTAATCCTGCAGACACCTGCAGACATCTCAGTAAAGGTATGGGATAAAAGCCTCATGTAGAAATGCCCAAAGTGTGTTAATAGTGTGTAAACCGCCCAGAGAGCTTCGGCTATGGAGTGGTATACAAATGTAAATAATAATAATAATAATAATAATAATAATAATAATAATAAGTCTTGATTCATAGTTCAGTCTCTTAGCCGGAGTACCAGAGTTGATTTCTAATGCAGGCAGGGCCCATAGCTCTGTGGTAGTAGTCATGCTTTACATGCATAAGGTGTTAAGTTTTTATTTGGTTTAATATAAAGTAAAAGATTTTTTTCTGCAACTAAGTAAAAAGAAAGAACCATGAGATGACTGCTATCTAAAGTGTTCTGTACAGTTGCCAAATGGAGTGCAGCTGGTCAGCTCTAAGACCAAGGTCATTTAGTTTTCTTCCTTCTGTACTGTAAAGCATAGCAACACATAGGGAGATATGCAGTCAACGCTGTGATAAGTTCACAGTGCTATAAAGGTACAGCATGTGGTGAAACATGGTTGATTGGTGGTTGAGGTTGGTTGTTAGTTTGAGGTTGGGAAGGCTGGAGATGTTGGATGATGTTTTTCTCTGTAAATACTGGTACAGTAAACTTAGTCTAGTAGTTTGAACCGCTACTGTGTCTGAGTATTTTTTTGGCTACCAGGACTTCTGTCTGCTACCAGTGACCTCTGCTGTTTTTCCACTGCTGTATGCTTGCACTCCATGCATGCTCAGAGAGTGCAGTGCATCACAAACCCTGACATAAGGTTCCAGCTTCAATCCTCTGGCATCCTTAACCAAATCAGGCTTCCCCAACTTGGTGCCCTCCAGAGGCTAGCTGGATTGGGAGTTGTAGTCCAACATGTCTGGCATGTGGCTGCCCTAAACCTTGTCTCTTCCCACTGGACTTGGCAGTGTCAGGATTTGCCAAATACACTTGGGCCCTGTTGAAAAGACTCCTTAAACCACGGCTTTAACTACGGTGGTTAAGCCAGAAAGCTGGGCTGTGTTCAGAAAACACCTTAAACCCTGTTTAAGCCTTAAACCATGTTCTGGATGGGGTTGCACTTCCCTTGAAGGAGCAGGTTCGTAGCTTGGGGGTTCTCCTAGAAGCATCTCTGTCACTTGAGGCTCAGGTGGCCTCAGTGGCACGGAGTGCCTTCTACCAACTTCAGTTGGTGGCCCAGCTACGTCCCTATCTGGACAGGGATAACCTGGCTTCAGTTGTCCATGCTCTGGTAATCTCCAAGTAGATTACTGCAATGCAGGCGGTTCAGAAGCTGCAGCTTGTGCAAAATGCAGCGGCCAGATTGATAACTGGGACAAGAAGGTTCGAGCACATCCCGGCTACTCAGCATGCTGCTTCTGGAGCAACATACAGACAACCCTCTCTCTGTTCGAGCACATACTGTAAGACCTACTCTGGCCCGCTTGCATTGGCTGCCTGTATGTTTCTGAGCCCGATTCAAGGTGCTGGTTTTAACCTATAAAGCCTTACACGGCTTGGGACCACAATATCTGACGGAATGCCTTTCCTGACATGAACCTACCTGAACATTATGTTTAACATCTAAGGCCCTCCTCCGAATGCCTACTCTGAGGGAAGCTCGGAGGTTGGCAACAAGGGAGAGGGCATTCTCTGTGGTGGCCCCCCAATTGTGGAACGATCTCCCTGACGAGGCCCGCCTGGCACCAACATTGTTATCTTTTCGGCACCAGGTCAAGATCTTCTTTCAGACATTTGGCAATATCTGAGGAGCCTGGGTTTGTTTTTGTTTTTGTAGCTTTTTGGGATGTTGTAGTGGTTTTAAATTTATGTGTGTATTGTGTGTGTGTTGTATGTTTTTGCTGTTTTAATGTTTGTATATTGTTTTTAATTGTTTTAATCCTATGTAAACCGCCCAGAGAGCTTCGACTATGGGGCAGTATCCAAATGTAATAAATAAATAAAAAAAAAAAATTTAGCCATGGTGAATAAGGCTTGCCTTATTCACCATGGTAAAAGCCATGGTTTAAGGTGTCTTCTGGTTTAACTCTGTAGTTAAAGCCATGGTTTAAAGTGTCTCCTTGGTCTCCTTTGCGCCACTTTTCTTAGCAGGAAGTCTGAGGGCCATTAGGTTAACTTGCTGCTCTTTGTGATTTCTTAAGTTCTTAACAAGATATTGTGAGGCAGCAGTGGTGAACTCACTAAAAGATTTATTCTGCAATCTGCCTTGTTGCCTTTGGTTTGCAAGCTTAGCACAAAAGGCGGGTCTACAATTGTAGACTGGATCACCTTTTTCACAAATTTGGTAGACTTAGGTCTATGGCATGTGCAAAAAAAAATTGATGGGGTACCCTTCTCAAAAAGGATAATTTGGAGGAGCTAGCCCTCATTGTAAAATCAAAATAGAAAAATCAAAATAGAAAACAAGAAAAGTGGTACAAAGACTAAAAAAGAAAAACTTATCAAAATCAAAACAGACTACATGAAGAACAGGTATCAGAAGGTTATAGACTGGGTTTCTCTCAGATTTGGGGCATCTAGAATCCCCTTTTCCCTCAGAAGGAGAACTAAAGGGTTTGACAGTGATTCTCCTTGCCTAGGCTTTCAGAACAGACAAAACAAAGTCAGCACAGATTCAGATGTAATAGGTTTTAGGAGTACATATGAGTTTCAGCCCAGATGGACTTGGCTGAATTCCGTGAATATCCAGGAAAGAGCTGTACTGCGCTCCAAGACTTTTCTTGGGATGATTTAAAATCTGAAAGTTGTTTTTTTCTCAGCATTTGCCTTGTGGGAGGCAATCTGGGATTTTAGGTAGCACTTGGGTGATTTGTTATCCCATAAAAACCATACGCTCATTTGCTGTGAGTGGAAATCTTCCAAGTGGGTGAGGACGTCTGGATCAAAAGACCCATTTACTGGGAATTGTTTAGCCAGCTGATCCCGGGTATAAAAAATTCACTTTTCAACAAATTTAGTAGCCCTAGAGCCATAATTTATGGACATTAAATTTGAAGAGCTGTTTTTTTCCCCAAAAGGTGCACACTTGGAGGATGAACCTCCCATCTTTTCAGATCATCAGATTTCCAGATAGCCATATGTACCTGCCCGGACCCTTCTCTGTGAGCCCCTGCCAAAGGAAGTGAGGCAGGTGGCCACTAGGAGGAGGGCTTTCTCTGCTGTGGCACCCCGGCTGTGGAATGAGCTCCCCAGAGAGGTTCACCTGGCGCCTACTTTGTACTCTTTTCATCGCCAGGTGAAGACCTTTTTATTCTCCCAGTATTTTAACAGTTAAATTAACTCTATTTTAATCCTTGCTGTTTTAAATTTGTATTTTAATCTGTATTAATTCCTGCTGCTTGGTTTTATTCTGGTTGTGTTTTATATTGTATGTTATTTTGTGTTTTTAGATTGTGGCTTGTTTTATATTTTTAAAATTATTTCATGGTTTTAATTTTTGTGAACCGCCCAGAGAGCTTCGGCTATGGGGCGGTATAAAAATGCAATAAATAAATAAATAAATAAATAAATCAGATCAGATTTCAAGATGGCAATAAATTCAGAACAGATTTCCAGATTGTCAGGACCTAGGTCAAACCAGAAGACAAGGGCAATAAAGGGTGGGTAAACTTTGGAATTCCTGGGTCAGGGCACAAAGAACTGAAACAGTACTCATCATTTTCGATGGCACTCTCAGGGTGAGCCTGAAGCCCAAGAATCCCACTTCTATCAGCATAAAACTGTCAAAGAAATAACTCAGGCCGTTGTCTTTTGGTCTTTATTCAGACTGGATATCCAGGAGAGCAGCTGCTGACAAGCCACAGCTGACGCTGCCTGGAACTAGATACTCTTATCTAGTTATATAGGGGTCAATATCAGGTTACGTCATTGAGCTTTCTGCGCACACGTAAACAAACATAGAACAAAGGTTCCTTGTACTTCATAAGCAGAACTGCTATGTAAGCACATAACTTGTAGGAGACAATTCTAATCCACTAGATGGAGACTGCATATAACAAATGAACATAGGTTCAGTGATTTCAACAAGTCCTTCCACAAATACCACTTCAAACCTGCGGTGTGGGCTTCCAGCATTAGGTCCATTTCTCCCATGATGCAAAGCCAGTTGTGTACCCTCAGTGAAATCACACCAATCCTGCTAAGGATACCTGTAAAATATACTCGTTCACCACATTCGTATCTTACATTTTAGAGGTACACTTAAAACATCTCAGGTGTGCCTGTTAAAAAAATGTAATGTGTGAAGAGGCCCATATAACGATCTCAGCTGGGGGCAGGGACCTGATATTCTGCAAAGACCAGATTTGGTGTTGGTGCCTCCAGCTGCTCATTCATAGACCGTTGGTTTCCCCCATAGCTACAATTCAACCATTTCTACTCTAAGTAATTGCAGAAAAATTAACGCTGTGATGGCTTAGAAGCAAAGAAGTGAATTATTTAATAGGGTAGCACAGAACATTCATGAAAATTCACAAAGGCTGTAAGAGAATGAACAGAAGGCCGGTTTCCTCAGAAATGCTGGAATTTAAGAGTTAAGGTACCTATGAGGAGAGACTGAAAGAATTGGGCATGTTTAGCCTGGAAAAGAGAACACTGAGGGGAGACATGATAGCACTCTTCAAATATTTGAAAGGTTGTCACACAGAGGAAGGCCAGAACACGGAATAATGGGCTCAAGTTATAGGAAGCCAGATTCCGGCTGGACATCAGGAAAATTTTCCTGACTGTTAGAGCAATATGACAATGGAACCAATTACCTAGGGAGGTGGTGGGCTCTCCCACATGACAGGCATTCAAGAGGCAGCTGGACAACCATCTGTCAGAGATGCTTTAAGGTAGATTCCTGCATTGAGCAGGGGGTTGGACTCAATGGCCTTATAGGCCCCTTCCAACTCTACTATTCTATGATAGATTCTATGAAATGTGCCTGCAATAATTGTGTCAGTTTAAGATCTTTTAAGAACTCCAAAGATAATAAAGTTTATCACCTTAAAGGATTTTTCAACTGTAATACATCTGGAGTCATCTATGCTGTCCAATGTCCATACCCACTGCTGTATATTGGCATGACTACTAGGAAAATCAAAGTCAGGATATGAGAACACAAAAGCTGCATCAGAACTAAAAAGGTGCATGCACCGATGAAACTTTTCATTAAACATGGTGCAAATTCATTAGAATTTTGGTGCACTGAAAAGGTATGAGGTACAGGAAAATGCAGGTTGCTTATCTGTAACTGCAGTTCTTCGAGTGATCATCTGTGTATTCACACAGTCTGGGTTCTGTGCTTGTGCTGAGTCTGGTTTCAGGAGACTTCTAAAAGCTGAGGATCGTTTTGGCAGGAACCCCTCCCCAACCATTGCACTGCACATGCTCCAGGGGCTCCCGCCTTGTCCTCAATTTCTTGAGATTGCAGCTGGCCTTGGAACAGAGAAAGGCAAATAGTCGGTGCCAGTCTGTCAGATGTAGCGATACCGAACAGGGGATGGTGGGTGGGTTGTGTGAATGCACAGATGACCGCTGGAAGAACTACAGCTACAGGTAAGCAACCTGCATTTCTTCATCATGGCCTCTGTGCATCACACATTATGGGCAAATAACAAACTCACTTACTGGAGGAGCATAGGTTCGCTATGGAGACCTACTGCAGAAATGAACAAAGGATGCTCTGCCAAAGTTGGAGTCTGCCCTGGCTCTGAGATCTAACTGGTAGTGGCTGATGAAGGTAGATGGTTTGGGCCAGGTTGCAGCCTTACAAATGTCCGGTATTGTGACACCTCTAGCGAAGGCAGTGGAAACTGCCATTCCAGGTAGAGTGTGCCCAAATCAGATCCAAGAGTCCTTGGAGAGTGTAGGCAAGTTTGATAGTTGGGATTATCCAGCTGGCAAAGCATTGAAACGAGATAGGGAGTCCTTTGAATATGCCTCCATGACAGAGGAAGAGGTGAGGAAACTGTCTGAAAGTGTCGGTCCATGATTTATAGAAGTTGAGGGCCCGGTGAAAGAAGGATGGATTCCAGAGGGGAGGAAGGAGACTTGAAAAACATTGGTAGTACGATATCCTGGTTGAGATGAAAAGTGGAAATGACCTTTGGGAGGAAAGACGGGTCTGGTCAGAGGACAACTTTGTCCACATGAAAAACCAGATACGGAGGATAGATTCTGAGGGCCCAGAGTTCAGAAGAGCTATGAGCGGTGGTGATCAACCTTGAGTGAGTAGCTGGAGGTCAGTTGATGCTAACGGTTTGAAAGGTTTGTCTGTGAGTGCTTTCAGAACCACAGTAGACTCCATTGTGGGACTACTGGCCTGACAGGAGGGGCAAGATTTTTCACACCCTTGAGGAACGGTTTAATCACCGGGTGGGTGAAGACAGAGTAGCCATGCATTGGCGGATGCATGACTGATATTGCAGCCAAGTAGACACAGAGGGAGGAGTATTGAAGGCTGGCATCGAGAAGGGGCTTGAGAAAGAAAAGAATGTCCCTGAGGGATGCAGTGAGCGGTGCAAACCCATTGGCTCGAGAGAAGGAGGTGAATCGGGACAATTTGCTATTATAAGATTTGTGGGTAGAGGGTCTCCAGGCAACCCGACTGACTTAGAGGATGCTGTCTGAGAGGTCTAGCGGTAGGCTATATCACCTATCCACACTGTTAGTTTCTGTGTGCGGAGGTCTGGATGGCGGATCTGACCTTGCTTATCGAGATGAGGGCCCGTACCAGTAGTTGGAGAAATACTCTTTTGATAGCACACAAAGAGGAGTGAACCAAGGTTGCCTGGGTCATCACGGGGCTATGATGATGGCATTTGAAGTGTCTGACTGGAGCTTAGTGATGACCTTGGTCAGCACTGGGAACAGGGAAAAAGCCGGCCATCCAAGGGAGGAGAAAAGCATCCTTGAGAGTCGCTGTGCTGTGGCCTGCCCTCGACAAGGTGAAGAGGCCTAAGGTTGGGTCTCCCTAGCACGCAAAGAGACAATGAAGTATCCTGTGAGAATCCCCACTCGAGAGGTGGGTTGACAACCAACTAGAGTGTCTGCTAGTTGGTTGTCTTTCCCTGCAATATGTAGTGCAGTTAGAGAAATCCCACGCGGGATCGCCCAGTTGTATATATCCAGGGTAAACGCTACTAGGCGCCTCGAACACATGCCACCCTGTTTGTTGAAATACCATACAACTGCAGTGTTTGTAGAGGCCTGGAAACCTGTGAGCCATAGTGGCTCTCAAAGGCTTATGGGTAGTAGCTTTGTCTCTGTTTCTCACAGTACAGCCTGCTAGTTTTGCTTTATTTTGAGAACGATGGATCCAAGGGCGCCTCATGTAAGAGACACCTAGACCTTATCTGTCCGGCCTAACAAGCCGGACAGAGTATAATGAGCTTACTTTCCAAAGCTGTTGTGTCAAGAAGCAGGGTCAAAGTCATCCCATCAGTCAGCTAGTTCCCAAGAAGATACGCTTGCTTATGTCAGTAAAGCCATTGTAGATGATGGAAAGGACCCATGTGTCGGAGGTAATAGTGGCCCATGTTGTGTAAAAGGAGCAAGAATTGCACCAAAATGAGGAGTATAGTCAAAGCCACTGTTTGGGAAAGCTGTTGGTCTTACTGCAGGACTGACAAAAGCAGGAGGAGGATGTCTGCTTCTTTTGCAGACTGTAGGCCTGATGGTAGCAGGTTGAGTGATCTTGTGAATAGTGGGTCTGGAAGAAGGCTTGAGGCGCTTGTGGAATGAGCAGTGTTGTCCCAGTTGGGAGATTCCCATTTTTTTTGCCATAGAATGGGCTTTCTGGATGGTGTCCATAGCATCGTCTGTAGTTCAATTGAATAGTCCTTCCCCATCAAAGGGAAGGTCTTCAATCCATGAATGGGCCGCAGGAGTAAGGCCAGCAGATCACAGCCATGTATGTCATCACAGAGTGATTGCTCCAACCATTGTCTTTGAAGCACAACCATGTCCAAAGCAAGTAAAGTAACTCAAAGTAGGGTAAATGCTTCAAACTGGGGGAAAAACATCATTTGCTGCTGATCTGTAATGTTACTGTACATTTCACAGATTTTCTCTTATTTGGGCACTTTAGGCTAGAATGCTGCACCAATTGCATTAATAGCGAATGTAAAGTAAGAATCCATGGGAAATCAGTAGAAATAGTGTAAATCCATGTAACTTGGGCGAAATAGGTGATTTGATGCTAATCAGCATTCTTTACAGTTATCCCGTTTCTCTCATTTTGGGCATTTGCTGTACGTTTCACACTTTTTTCTTATTTTGGGCAGTTTAGGCTAGAAAGCTGCACCAGTTCACTTAATAACGAATGTACAGTAAAGAATAAATGGGAAATCACTGGAAATAGTGTAAATCATGAAACTAAGGCGAAATAGGTGATTTGATGCAAATCTGCAATA
Source organism: Anniella stebbinsi (assembly GCA_029215795.1). Classification (NCBI taxonomy): domain Eukaryota; kingdom Metazoa; phylum Chordata; class Lepidosauria; order Squamata; family Anniellidae; genus Anniella; species Anniella stebbinsi. Next base: position 99,759,024 of record JARDYH010000003.1, read on the forward strand.
TTTCTGCAATGTTTCTTTACATTGAACCCGTGTCTCTCATTTTGGTCATGTCAAGCTCAGTAAAAATACACAAAGATGTCCAAAGCAAGTGACGTAACTTGAAGTAAACGCTTCAAACTAGGGCAAAACAAATCATTTGCTGCTGATCTGTGACGTTACTGTACATTTCACACATTTTCTCTTATTTGGGAGAAATAGGTGATTTGATGCAAATTAGCAATGTTTCCTTACATTAAACCCGTTCCTCTCATTCTGGTCATGTCAAGCTAGAAATTTCCGCTGAATAACTAGGGTTCAGTAAAAATAAACAAAGATGTCTAACAGAAGTAAACTAACTGGAACAAGGGTAAAAGGTCCATATCAAGGCAAAACACATCATTTGCTGATAATCTGCAACGTTACTGTACATTTCAGACGTTTTCTATTAGTTTGGGCACTTTAGGCTAGAATGCTGCACCAATTGCCTTAATAGCGAATGTAAAGTAAGACTCCACGGGAAATCAGTGGAAATGGTGTAAATCCATGGAACTAGGGCGAAATAGGTGATTTGATGCTAATCAGCAATGTTTCTTTACGTTGAACCCGTTTCTCTCGTATTGGTCATTTCAGACTAGAAAATATCCCTGAATAACGAGGGTTCAGTAAAAATACACGAAGATGTCTAAAAGAAGTGAACTAACTGGAACAAGGGTAAACGCTTCATACCAGGGCAAAACACATCATTTGCTGATGAACTGCAACGTTACTGTACATTTCAGACGCTTTCTATTAGTTTGGGCGCTTCAGGCTAGAATGCTGCACCAATTGCCTTAATAGCGAATGTAAAGTAGGAATCCATGGGAAATCACTAGAACTGGTGTAAATCCATGGAACTAGGGCGAAATAGGTGATTTGATGCTAATCAGCAATATTTATTTTCAGTTATCCCATTTCTCTCATTTTGGGCATTTGCTGTACCTTTCACGCTTTTCTCTTATTTTGGGAAGTTTAGGCAACAAGCTACAACAAGTCCCTTAAAAGCGAATATACAGTAAGCATGCCTGGGAAATCACTGGAAATAGTGTAAATCATGAAACTAGGGCGAAATAGGTGATTTGATGCAAATCAGCAATGTTTCTTTACGTTGAACCCGTGTCTCTCATTTTGGTCATTTGAGGCTACAAGATGTAGCTGAATAACGAGGGTTCAGTAAAAATAAAAAAAGATGTCTAAAAGAAGTGAACTAACTGCACCAAGGGTAAAAGCTTCATCCTAGGCAAAACACATCATTTGCTGCTGATCTGCACGTGACTGTATATTTCAGACATTTTCTCTTATTTTGGGCAGGTTAGGCTAGAAAGCTGCACCAGTTCCCTTCCTAACGAATGTACAGTAAGAATACATGGGAAATCAGTAGAAATAGAGGAAATCCATGTAACTTGGGCGAAATAGGTGATTTGATGCTAATCAGCAATGTTTCTTTACATTAAACCCGTTCCCCTCATTTTGGTCATGTCAAGCTAGACAATGTTCCTAAGTAGAGAGGGCTCAGCAAAAATACACAAAGATGTCCAAAGCATGTGAACTCACTGGAACAAGGGTACACGCTTCATACCAGGGCAAAACACATCATTTGCTGATGAACTGCAACGTTACTGTACATTTCAGACGCTTTCTATTAGTTTGGACGCTTCTGGCTAGATTGCTGCACCAATTGCCTTAAAAGCAAATATACAGTAAGAATACACGGGAAATCACTGGAAATAGTGTATATCCATGTCACATGGACTAAATAGGTGATTTGATGCTAATCTGCAACTGTTCTTTACGTTGAACCCGTGTCTCTCATTTTGGTCATTTCAGGCTAGAAAATGTCGCTGAATAACGAGGGTTCAGTAAAAATAAACAAAGATGTCTAAAAGAAGTGAACTAATTGGAACAAGGGTAAACGCTTCATACCAGGGCAAAACACATCATTTGCTGATGAACTGCAACGTTACTGTACATTTCAGACGCTTTCTATTAGTTTGGGGGCTTCTGGCTAGAATGCTGCACCAATTGCCTTAATAGTGAATGTAAAGTAGGAATCCATGGGAAATCACTAGAACTGGTGTAAATCCATGGAATTAGGGCGAAATAGGTGATTTGATGCTAATCAGCAATATATCCCATTTCTCTCATTTTGGGCATTTGCTGTACCTTTCACACTTTTCTCTTATTTTCGGAAGTTTAGGCAAAAAACTGCAACAAGTCCCTTAAAAGCGAATATACAGTAAGCATGCCTGGGAAATCACTGGAAATAGTGTAAATCATGAAACTAGGGCGAAATAGGTGATTTGATGCAAATCAGCAGTGTTTCTTTACGTTGAACCCGTGTCTCTCATTTTGGTCATTTGAGGCTACAAGATGTAGCTGAATAACGAGGGTTCAGTAAAAATAAAAAAAGATGTCTAAAAGAAGTGAACTAACTGCACCAAGGGTAAAAGCTTCATCCTAGGCAAAACACATCATTTGCTGCTGATCTGCACGTGACTGTATATTTCAGACATTTTCTCTTATTTTGGGCAGGTTAGGCTAGAAAGCTGCACCAGTTCCCTTCCTAACGAATGTACAGTAAGAATACATGGGAAATCAGTGGAAATAGAGGAAATCCATGTAACTTGGATGAAATAGGTGATTTGATGCTAATCAGCAATGTTTCTTTACATTAAACCCATTCCCCTCATTTTGGTCATGTCAAGCTAGACAATGTTCCTAAGTAGAGAGGGCTCAGCAAAAATACACAAAGATGTCCAAAGCATGTGAACTCACTGGAACAAGGGTAAACGCTTCATACCAGGTCAAAACACATCATTTGCTGATGAACTGCAACGTTACTGTACATTTCAGACACTTTCTATTAGTTTGGGCGCTTCTGGCTAGAATGCTGCACCAATTGCCTTAATAGCGAATGTAAAGTACGAATCCATGGGAAATCACTAGAACTGGTGTAAACCCATGGAACTAGGGCGAAATAGGTGATTTGATGCTAATCAGCAATATTTCTTTTCAGATATCCCATTTCTCTTATTTTGGGCATTTGCTGTACCTTTCACACTTTTCTCTTATTTTGGGAAGTTTAGGCAAAAAGCTGCAACAAGTCCCTTAAAAGCGAATATACAGTAAGCATGCCTGGGAAATCACTGGAAATAGTGTAAATCATGAAACTAGGGCGAAATAGGTGATTTGATGCAAAGCAGCAATGTTTCTTTACGTTGAACCCGTGTCTCTCATTTTGGTCATTTGAGGCTACAAGATGTAGCTGAATAACGAGGGTTCAGTAAAAATAAAAAAAGATGTCTAAAAGAAGTGAACTAACTGCACCAAGGGTAAAAGCTTCATCCTAGGCAAAACACATCATTTGCTGCTGATCTGCACGTGACTGTATATTTCAGACATTTTCTCTTATTTTGGGCAGGTTAGGCTAGAAAGCTGCACCAGTTCCCTTCCTAACGAATGTACAGTAAGAATACATGGGAAATCAGTGGAAATAGAGGAAATCCATGTAACTTGGGCGAAATAGGTGATTTGATGCTAATCAGCAATGTTTCTTTACATTAAACCCGTTCCCCTCATTTTGGTCATGTCAAGCTAGACAATGTTCCTAAGTAGAGAGGGCTCAGCAAAAATACACAAAGATGTCCAAAGCATGTGAACTCACTGGAACAAGGGTACACGCTTCATACCAGGGCAAAACACATTATTTGCTGATGAACTGCAACGTTACTGTACATTTCAGACGCTTTCTATTAGTTTGGACGCTTCTGGCTAGAATGCTGCACCAATTGCCTTAAAAGCAAATATACAGTAAGAATACACGGGAAATCACTGGAAATAGTGTATATCCATGTCACATGGACTAAATAGGTGATTTGATGCTAATCTGCAACTGTTCTTTACGTTGAACCCGTGTCTCTCATTTTGGTGATTTCAGTCTAGAAAATGTCGCTGAATAACGAGGGTTCAGTAAAAATAAACAAAGATGTCTAAAAGAAGTGAACTAATTGGAACAAGGGTAAACGCTTCATACCAGGGCAAAATACATCATTTGCTGATGAACTGCAACGTTACTGTACATTTCAGACGCTTTCTATTAGTTTGGGGGCTTCTGGCTAGAATGCTGCACCAATTGCCTTAATAGTGAATGTAAAGTAGGAATCCATGGGAAATCACTAGAACTGGTGTAAATCCATGGAACTAGGGCGAAATAGGTGATTTGATGCTAATCAGCAATATATCCCATTTCTCACATTTTGGGCATTTGCTGTACCTTTCACACTTTTCTCTTATTTTCGGAAGTTTAGGCAAAAAGCTGCAACAAGTCCCTTAAAAGCGAATATACAGTCAGCATGCCTGGGAAATCACTGGAAATAGTGTAAATCATGAAACTAGGGCGAAATAGGTGATTTGATGCAAAGCAGCAATGTTTCTTTACGTTGAACCCGTGTCTCTCATTTTGGTCATTTGAGGCTACAAGATGTAGCTGAATAACGAGGGTTCAGTAAAAATAAAAAAAGATGTCTAAAAGAAGTGAACTAACTGCACCAAGGGTAAAAGCTTCATCCTAGGCAAAACACATCATTTGCTGCTGATCTGCACGTGACTGTATATTTCAGACATTTTCTCTTATTTTGGGCAGGTTAGGCTAGAAAGCTGCACCAGTTCCCTTCCTAACGAATGTACAGTAAGAATACATGGGAAATCAGTGGAAATAGAGGAAATCCATGTAACTTGGGCGAAATAGGTGATTTGATGCTAATCAGCAATGTTTCTTTACATTAAACCCGTTCCCCTCATTTTGGTCATGTCAAGCTAGACAATGTTCCTAAGTAGAGAGGGCTCAGCAAAAATACACAAAGATGTCCAAAGCATGTGAACTCACTGGAACAAGGGTACACGCTTCATACCAGGGCAAAACACATCATTTGCTGATGAACTGCAACGTTACTGTACATTTCAGACGCTTTCTATTAGTTTGGACGCTTCTGGCTAGAATGCTGCACCAATTGCCTTAAAAGCAAATATACAGTAAGAATACACGGGAAATCACTGGAAATAGTGTATATCCATGTCACATGGACTAAATAGGTGATTTGATGCTAATCTGCAACTGTTCTTTACGTTGAACCCGTGTCTCTCATTTTGGTCATTTCAGGCTAGAAAATGTCGCTGAATAACGAGGGTTCAGTAAAAATAAACAAAGATGTCTAAAAGAAGTGAACTAATTGGAACAAGGGTAAACGCTTCATACCAGGGCAAAACACATCATTTGCTGATGAACTGCAACGTTACTGTACATTTCAGACGCTTTCTTTAGTTTGGGGGCTTCTGGCTAGAATGCTGCACCAATTGCCTTAATAGTGAATGTAAAGTAGGAATCCATGGGAAATCACTAGAACTGGTGTAAATCCATGGAATTAGGGCGAAATAGGTGATTTGATGCTAATCAGCAATATATCCCATTTCTCTCATTTTGGGCATTTGCTGTACCTTTCACACTTTTCTCTTATTTTGGAAAGTTTAGGCAAAAAACTGCAACAAGTCCCTTAAAAGCGAATATACAGTAAGCATGCCTGGGAAATCACTGGAAATAGTGTAAATCATGAAACTAGGGCGAAATAGGTGATTTGATGCAAATCAGCAGTGTTTCTTTACGTTGAACCCGTGTCTCTCATTTTGGTCATTTGAGGCTACAAGATGTAGCTGAATAACGAGGGTTCAGTAAAAATAAAAAAAGATGTCTAAAAGAAGTGAACTAACTGCACCAAGGGTAAAAGCTTCATCCTAGGCAAAACACATCATTTGCTGCTGATCTGCACGTGACTGTATATTTCAGACATTTTCTCTTATTTTGGGCAGGTTAGGCTAGAAAGCTGCACCAGTTCCCTTCCTAACGAATGTACAGTAAGAATACATGGGAAATCAGTGGAAATAGAGGAAATCCATGTAACTTGGATGAAATAGGTGATTTGATGCTAATCAGCAATGTTTCTTTACATTAAACCCGTTCCCCTCATTTTGGTCATGTCAAGCTAGACAATGTTCCTAAGTAGAGAGGGCTCAGCAAAAATACACAAAGATGTCCAAAGCATGTGAACTCACTGGAACAAGGGTAAACGCTTCATACCAGGTCAAAACACATCATTTGCTGATGAACTGCAACGTTACTGTACATTTCAGACGCTTTCTATTAGTTTGGGCGCTTCTGGCTAGAATGCTGCACCAATTGCCTTAATAGCGAATGTAAAGTACGAATCCATGGGAAATCACTAGAACTGGTGTAAACCCATGGAACTAGGGCGAAATAGGTGATTTGATGCTAATCAGCAATATTTCTTTTCAGTTATCCCATTTCTCTTATTTTGGGCATTTGCTGTACCTTTCACACTTTTCTCTTATTTTGGGAAGTTTAGGCAAAAAGCTGCAACAAGTCCCTTAAAAGCGAATATACAGTAAGCATGCCTGGGAAATCACTGGAAATAGTGTAAATCATGAAACTAGGGCGAAATAGGTGATTTGATGCAAAGCAGCAATGTTTCTTTACGTTGAACCCGTGTCTCTCATTTTGGTCATTTGAGGCTACAAGATGTAGCTGAATAACGAGGGTTCAGTAAAAATAAAAAAAGATGTCTAAAAGAAGTGAACTAACTGCACCAAGGGTAAAAGCTTCATCCTAGGCAAAACACATCATTTGCTGCTGATCTGCACGTGACTGTATATTTCAGACATTTTCTCTTATTTTGGGCAGGTTAGGCTAGAAAGCTGCACCAGTTCCCTTCCTAACGAATGTACAGTAAGAATACATGGGAAATCAGAGGAAATAGAGGAAATCCATGTAACTTGGGCGAAATAGGTGATTTGATGCTAATCAGCAATGTTTCTTTACATTAAACCCGTTCCCCTCATTTTGGTCATGTCAAGCTAGACAATGTTCCTAAGAAGAGAGGGCTCAGCAAAAATACACAAAGATGTCCAAAGCATGTGAACTCACTGGAACAAGGGTACACGCTTCATACCAGGGCAAAACACATCATTTGCTGATGAACTGCAACGTTACTGTACATTTCAGACGCTTTCTATTAGTTTGGACGCTTCTGGCTAGAATGCTGCACCAATTGCCTTAAAAGCAAATATACAGTAAGAATACACGGGAAATCACTGGAAATAGTGTATATCCATGTCACATGGACTAAATAGGTGATTTGATGCTAATCTGCAACTGTTCTTTACGTTGAACCCGTGTCTCTCATTTTGGTCATTTCAGGCTAGAAAATGTCGCTGAATAACGAGGGTTCAGTAAAAATAAAGATGTCTAAAAGAAGTAAACTAACTGGAACAAGGGTAAACGCTTCATACCAGGGCAAAACACATCATTTGCTGATGAACTGCAACGTTACTGTACATTTCAGACGCTTTCTATTAGTTTGGGCGCTTCTGGCTAGAATGCTGCACCAATTGCCTTAATAGCGAATGTAAAGTAGGAATCCATGGGAAATCACTAGAACTGGTGTAAACCCATGGAACTAGGGCGAAATAGGTGATTTGATGCTAATCAGCAATATTTCTTTTCAGTTATCCCATTTCTCTCATTTTGGGCATTTGCTGTACCTTTCACACTTTTCTCTTATTTTGGGAAGTTTAGGCAAAAAGCTGCAACAAGTCCCTTAAAAGCGAATATACAGTAAGCATGCCTGGGAAATCAGTGGAAAAAGAGGAAATCCATGTAACTTGGGCGAAATAGGTGATTTGATGCGAATCAGCAATGTTTCTTTACGTTGAACCTGTGTCTCTCATTTTGGTCATTTGAGGCTACAAGATGTAGCTGAATAACGAGGGTTCAGTAAAAATAAACAAAGATTTCTAAAAGAAGTGAACTAACTGCACCAAAGGTAGAAGCTTCATCCTAGGCAAAACACATCATTTGCTGCTGATCTGCACGTGCCTGTATATTTCAGACATTTTCTCTTATTTTGGGCAGGTTAGGCTAGAAAGCTGCACCAGTTCCATTCCTAACGAATGTACAGTAAGAATACATGGGAAATCAGTGGAAATAGAGGAAATCCATGTAACTTGGGCGAAATAGGTGATTTGATGCGAATCAGCAATGTTTCTTTATATTAAACCCGTTCCCCTCATTTTGGTCATGTCAAGCTAGACAATGTTCCTAAGTAGAGAGGACTCAGCAAAAATACACAAAGATGTCCAAAGCATGTGAAGTAACTCGAAGTAGGGTAAATGCTTCAAACTAGGGGAAAAAACATCATTTGCTGCTGATCTGTAACGTAACTGTACATTTCAGACGCTTTCTATTAGGTTGGGCGCTTCAGGCTAGAATGCTGCACCAATTGCCTTAATAGCAAAGGCAAAGTGAGAATCCACGGGAAATGACTGGAACTAGTGTAAATCCATGGAACTAGGGCGAAATAGGTGATTTGATGCTATTCAGCCATGTTTCTTTTCCGTTATCCCGTGTCTCTCATTTTGGGCATTTGCTATACGGTTCACACTTTTCTCTTATTTTAGCAGTTCAGGCTAGAATGCTGCACCAGTTGCCTTAATAGCGAATGCACAGTAAGAATACATGGGAAATCACTGGAAATAGTGTAAATCATGAAACTTGGGCGAAATAGGTGATTTGATGCAAATCAGCAATGTTTCTTTACATTAAACCCATTCCTCTCATTTTGGTCATGTCAAGCTAGACAATGTTCAAAAGTAGAGACGGCTCAGTAAAAATACACAAAGATGTCCAAAGCAAGTGAAGTCACTCAAAGTAGGGTAAATGCTTCAAACTAGGGGAAAAAACACCATTTGCTGCTGATCTGTAACGTAACTGTACATTTCACACATTTTCTCTTATTTGGGCACTTCAGGCTAGAATGCTGCCCCAATTGCCTTAATAGCAAATATACAGTAAGAATACACGGGAAATCACTGGAAATAGTGTATATCCATGTCACATGGACTAAATAGGTGATTTGATGCTAATCTGCAACTGTTCTTTACGTTGAACCCGTGTCTCTCATTTTGGTCATTTCAGGCTAGAAAATGTCGCTGAATAACGAGGGTTCAGTAAAAATAAACAAAGATGTCTAAAAGAAGTGAACTAACTGGAACAAGGGTAAACGCTTCATACCAGGGCAAAACACATCATTTGCTGATGAACTGCAACGTTACTGTACATTTCAGACGCTTTCTATTAGTTTGGGCGCTTCTGGCTAGAATGCTGCACCAATTGCCTTAATAGCGAATGTAAAGTAGGAATCCATGGGAAATCACTAGAACTGGTGTAAATCCATGGAACTAGGGCGAAATAGGTGATTTGATGCTAATCAGCAATATATCCCATTTCTCTCATTTTGGGCATTTGCTGTACCTTTCACACTTTTCTCTTATTTTGGGAAGTTTAGGCAAAAAGCTGCAACAAGTCCCTTAAAAGCGAATATACAGTAAGCATGCCTGGGAAATCACTGGAAATAGTGTATATCCATGTCACATGGACTAAATAGGTGATTTGATGCTAATCTGCAACTGTTCTTTACGTTGAACCCGTGTCTCTCATTTTGGTCATTTGAGGCTACAAGATGTAGCTGAATAACGAGGGTTCAGTAAAATTAAACAAAGATGTCTAAAAGAAGTGAACTAACTGCACCAAGGGTAAAAGCTTCATCCTAGGCAAAACACATCATTTGCTGCTGATCTGCACGTGACTGTATATTTCAGACATTTTCTCTTATTTTGGGCAGGTTAGGCTAGAAAGCTGCACCAGTTCCCTTCCTAACGAATGTACAGTAAGAATACATGGGAAATCAGTGGAAATAGAGGAAATCCATGTAACTTGGACGAAATAGGTGATTTGATGCTAATCAGCAATGTTTCTTTACATTAAACCCGTTCCCCTCATTTTGGTCATGTCAAGCTAGACAATGTTCCTAAGTAGAGAGGGCTCAGCAAAAATACACAAAGATGTCCAAAGCATGTGAACTCACTGGAACAAGGGTAAACGCTTCATACCAGGGCAAAACACATCATTTGCTGATGAACTGCAACGTTACTGTACATTTCAGACGCTTTCTATTAGTTTGGGCGCTTCTGGCTAGAATGCTGCACCAATTGCCTTAATAGCGAATGTAAAGTAGGAATCCATGGGAAATCACTAGAACTGGTGTAAATCCATGGAACTAGGGCGAAATAGGTGATTTGATGCTAATCAGCAATATATCCCATTTCTCTCATTTGGGGCATTTGCTGTACCTTTCACACTTTTCTCTTATTTTCGGAAGTTTAGGCAAAAAGCTGCAACAAGTCCCTTAAAAGCGAATATACAGTAAGCATGCCTGGGAAATCAGTGGAAATAGAGGAAATCCATGTAACTTGGGCGAAATAGGTGATTTGATGCGAATCAGCAATGTTTCTTTACGTTGAACCTGTGTCTCTCATTTTGGTCATTTGAGGCTACAAGATGTAGCTGAATAACGAGGGTTCAGTAAAAATAAACAAAGATGTCTAAAAGAAGTGAACTAACTGCACCAAGGGTAGAAGCTTCATCCTAGGCAAAACACATCATTTGCTGCTGATCTGCACGTGCCTGTATATTTCAGACATTTTCTCTTATTTTGGGCAGGTTAGGCTAGAAAGCTGCACCAGTTCCCTTCCTAACGAATGTACAGTAAGAATACATGGGAAATCAGTGGAAATAGAGGAAATCCATGTAACTTGGGCGAAATAGGTGATTTGATGCGAATCAGCAATGTTTCTTTATATTAAACCGGTTCCCCTCATTTTGGTCATGTCAAGCTAGACAATGTTCCTAAGTAGAGAGGGCTCAGCAAAAATACACAAAGATGTCCAAAGCATGTGAAGTAACTCGAAGTAGGGTAAACGCTTCAAACCAGGGCAAAACACATCATTTGCTGATGAACTGCAACGTTACTGTACATTTCAGACGCTTTCTATTAGTTTGGGCGCTTCTGGCTAGAATGCTGCACCAATTGCCTTAATAGCGAATGTAAAGTACGAATCCATGGGAAATCACTAGAACTGGTGTAAACCCATGGAACTAGGGCGAAATAGGTGATTTGATGCTAATCAGCAATATTTCTTTTCAGTTATCCCATTTCTCTCATTTTGGGCATTTGCTGTACCTTTCACACTTTTCTCTTATTTTGGGAAGTTTAGGCAAAAAGCTGCAACAAGTCCCTTAAAAGCGAATATACAGTAAGCATGCCTGGGAAATCACTGGAAATAGTGTAAATCATGAAACTAGGGCGAAATAGGTGATTTGATGCAAATCAGCAATGTTTCTTTACGTTGAACCCGTGTCTCTCATTTTGGTCATTTGAGGCTACAAGATGTAGCTGAATAACGAGGGTTCAGTAAAAATAAAAAAAGATGTCTAAAAGAAGTGAACTAACTGCACCAAGGGTAAAAGCTTCATCCTAGGCAAAACACATCATTTGCTGCTGATCTGCACGTGACTGTATATTTCAGACATTTTCTCTTATTTTGGGCAGGTTAGGCTAGAAAGCTGCACCAGTTCCCTTCCTAACGAATGTACAGTAAGAATACATGGGAAATCACTGGAAATAGATGAAATCCATGTAACTTGGACGAAATAGGTGATTTGATGCGAATCAGCAATGTTTCTTTACGTTGAACCCGTGTCTCTCATTTTGGTCATTTGAGGCTACAAGATGTAGCTGAATAACGAGGGTTCAGTAAAATTAAACAAAGATGTCTAAAAGAAGTGAACTAACTGCACCAAGGGTAAAAGCTTCATCCTAGGCAAAACACATCATTTGCTGCTGATCTGCACGTGACTGTATATTTCAGACATTTTCTCTTATTTTGGGCAGGTTAGGCTAGAAAGCTGCACCAGTTCCCTTCCTAACGAATGTACAGTAAGAATACATGGGAAATCAGTGGAAATAGAGGAAATCCATGTAACTTGGACGAAATAGGTGATTTGATGCTAATCAGCAATGTTTCTTTACATTAAACCCGTTCCCCTCATTTTGGTCATGTCAAGCTAGACAATGTTCCTAAGTAGAGAGGGCTCAGCAAAAATACACAAAGATGTCCAAAGCATGTGAACTCACTGGAACAAGGGTAAACGCTTCATACCAGGGCAAAACACATCATTTGCTGATGAACTGCAACGTTACTGTACATTTCAGACGCTTTCTATTAGTTTGGGCGCTTCTGGCTAGAATGCTGCACCAATTGCCTTAATAGCGAATGTAAAGTACGAATCCATGGGAAATCACTAGAACTGGTGTAAACCCATGGAACTAGGGCGAAATAGGTGATTTGATGCTAATCAGCAATATTTCTTTTCAGTTATCCCATTTCTCTCATTTTGGGCATTTGCTGTACCTTTCACACTTTTCTCTTATTTTGGGAAGTTTAGGCAAAAAGCTGCAACAAGTCCCTTAAAAGCGAATATACAGTAAGCATGCCTGGGAAATCAGTGGAAATAGTGTAAATCATGAAACTAGGGCGAAATAGGTGATTTGATGCAAATCAGCAATGTTTCTTTACGTTGAACCCGTGTCTCTCATTTTGGTCATTTGAGGCTACAAGATGTAGCTGAATAACGAGGGTTCAGTAAAAATAAAAAAAGATGTCTACAAGAAGTGAACTAACTGCACCAAGGGTAAAAGCTTCATCCTAGGCAAAACACATCATTTGCTGCTGATCTGCACGTGACTGTATATTTCAGACATTTTCTCTTATTTTGGGCAGGTTAGGCTAGAAAGCTGCACCAGTTCCCTTCCTAACGAATGTACAGTAAGAATACATGGGAAATCACTGGAAATAGAGGAAATCCATGTAACTTGGACGAAATAGGTGATTTGATGCGAATCAGCAATGTTTCTTTACGTTGAACCCGTGTCTCTCATTTTGGTCATTTGAGGCTACAAGATGTAGCTGAATAACGAGGGTTCAGTAAAATTAAACAAAGATGTCTAAAAGAAGTGAACTAACTGCACCAAGGGTAAAAGCTTCATCCTAGGCAAAACACATCATTTGCTGCTGATCTGCACGTGACTGTATATTTCAGACATTTTCTCTTATTTTGGGCAGGTTAGGCTAGAAAGCTGCACCAGTTCCCTTCCTAACGAATGTACAGTAAGAATACATGGGAAATCAGTGGAAATAGAGGAAATCCATGTAACTTGGACGAAATAGGTGATTTGATGCTAATCAGCAATGTTTCTTTACATTAAACCCGTTCCCCTCATTTTGGTCATGTCAAGCTAGACAATGTTCCTAAGTAGAGAGGGCTCAGCAAAAATACACAAAGATGTCCAAAGCATGTGAACTCACTGGAACAAGGGTAAACGCTTCAAACCAGGGCAAAACACATCATTTGCTGATGAACTGCAACGTTACTGTACATTTCAGACGCTTTCTATTAGGTTGGGCGCTTCAGGCTAGAATGCTGCACCAATTGCCTTAATAGCAAAGGCAAATGAGAATCCACGGGAAATGACTGGAACTAGTGTAAATCCATGGAACTAGGGCGAAATAGGTGATTTGATGCTATTCAGCCATGTTTCTTTTCCGTTATCCCGTGTCTCTCATTTTGGGCATTTGCTATACGGTTCACACTTTTCTCTTATTTTAGCAGTTCAGGCTAGAATGCTGTACCAGTTGCCTTAATAGCGAATGCACAGTAAGAATACATGGGAAATCACTGGAAATAGTGTAAATCATGAAACTTGGGCGAAATAGGTGATTTGATGCAAATCAGCAATGTTTCTTTACATTAAACCCATTCCTCTCATTTTGGTCATGTCAAGCTAGACAATGTTCAAAAGTAGAGACGGCTCAGTAAAAATACACAAAGATGTCCAAAGCAAGTGAAGTCACTCAAAGTAGGGTAAATGCTTCAAACTAGGGGAAAAAACATCATTTGCTGCTGATCTGTAACGTAACTGTACATTTCACACATTTTCTCTTATTTGGGCACTTCAGGCTAGAATGCTGCCCCAATTGCCTTAATAGCAAATATACAGTAAGAATACACGGGAAATCACTGGAAATAGTGTATATCCATGTCACATGGACTAAATAGGTGATTTGATGCTAATCTGCAACTGTTCTTTACGTTGAACCCGTGTCTCTCATTTTGGTCATTTCAGGCTAGAAAATGTCGCTGAATAACGAGGGTTCAGTAAAAATAAACAAAGATGTCTAAAAGAAGTGAACTAACTGGAACAAGGGTAAACGCTTCATACCAGGGCAAAACACATCATTTGCTGATGAACTGCAACGTTACTGTACATTTCAGACGCTTTCTATTAGTTTGGGCGCTTCTGGCTAGAATGCTGCACCAATTGCCTTAATAGCGAATGTAAAGTAGGAATCCATGGGAAATCACTAGAACTGGTGTAAATCCATGGAACTAGGGCGAAATAGGTGATTTGATGCTAATCAGCAATATATCCCATTTCTCTCATTTTGGGCATTTGCTGTACCTTTCACACTTTTCTCTTATTTTGGGAAGTTTAGGCAAAAAGCTGCAACAAGTCCCTTAAAAGCGAATATACAGTAAGCATGCCTGGGAAATCACTGGAAATAGTGTATATCCATGTCACATGGACTAAATAGGTGATTTGATGCTAATCTGCAACTGTTCTTTACATTGAACCCGTGTCTCTCATTTTGGTCATTTGAGGCTACAAGATGTAGCTGAATAACGAGGGTTCAGTAAAATTAAACAAAGATGTCTAAAAGAAGTGAACTAACTGCACCAAGGGTAAAAGCTTCATCCTAGGCAAAACACATCATTTGCTGCTGATCTGCACGTGACTGTATATTTCAGACATTTTCTCTTATTTTGGGCAGGTTAGGCTAGAAAGCTGCACCAGTTCCCTTCCTAACGAATGTACAGTAAGAATACATGGGAAATCAGTGGAAATAGAGGAAATCCATGTAACTTGGACGAAATAGGTGATTTGATGCTAATCAGCAATGTTTCTTTACATTAAACCCGTTCCCCTCATTTTGGTCATGTCAAGCTAGACAATGTTCCTAAGTAGAGAGGGCTCAGCAAAAATACACAAAGATGTCCAAAGCATGTGAACTCACTGGAACAAGGGTAAACGCTTCATACCAGGGCAAAACACATCATTTGCTGATGAACTGCAACGTTACTGTACATTTCAGACGCTTTCTATTAGTTTGGGCGCTTCTGGCTAGAATGCTGCACCAATTGCCTTAATAGCGAATGTAAAGTAGGAATCCATGGGAAATCACTAGAACTGGTGTAAATCCATGGAACTAGGGCGAAATAGGTGATTTGATGCTAATCAGCAATATATCCCATTTCTCTCATTTTGGGCATTTGCTGTACCTTTCACACTTTTCTCTTATGTTCGGAAGTTTAGGCAAAAAGCTGCAACAAGTCCCTTAAAAGCGAATATACAGTAAGCATGCCTGGGAAATCAGTGGAAATAGAGGAAATCCATGTAACTTGGGCGAAATAGGTGATTTGATGCGAATCAGCAATGTTTCTTTACGTTGAACCTGTGTCTCTCATTTTGGTCATTTGAGGCTACAAGATGTAGCTGAATAACGAGGGTTCAGTAAAAATAAACAAAGATGTCTAAAAGAAGTGAACTAACTGCACCAAGGGTAGAAGCTTCATCCTAGGCAAAACACATCATTTGCTGCTGATCTGCACGTGACTGTATATTTCAGACATTTTCTCTTATTTTGGGCAGGTTAGGCTAGAAAGCTGCACCAGTTCCATTCCTAACGAATGTACAGTAAGAATACATGGGAAATCAGTGGAAATAGAGGAAATCCATGTAACTTGGGCGAAATAGGTGATTTGATGCGAATCAGCAATGTTTCTTTATATTAAACCCGTTCCCCTCATTTTGGTCATGTCAAGCTAGACAATGTTCCTAAGTAGAGAGGGCTCAGCAAAAATACACAAAGATGTCCAAAGCATGTGAAGTAACTCGAAGTAGGGTAAATGCTTCAAACTAGGGGAAAAAACATCATTTGCTGCTGATCTGTAACGTAACTGTACATTTCAGACGCTTTCTATTAGGTTGGGCGCTTCAGGCTAGAATGCTGCACCAATTGCCTTAATAGCAAAGGCAAAGTGAGAATCCACGGGAAATGACTGGAACTAGTGTAAATCCATGGAACTAGGGCGAAATAGGTGATTTGATGCTATTCAGCCATGTTTCTTTTCCGTTATCCCGTGTCTCTCATTTTGGGCATTTGCTATACGGTTCACACTTTTCTCTTATTTTAGCAGTTCAGGCTAGAATGCTGCACCAGTTGCCTTAATAGCGAATGCACAGTAAGAATACATGGGAAATCACTGGAAATAGTGTAAATCATGAAACTTGGGCGAAATAGGTGATTTGATGCAAATCAGCAATGTTTCTTTACATTAAACCCATTCCTCTCATTTTGGTCATGTCAAGCTAGACAATGTTCAAAAGTAGAGAGGGCTCAGTAAAAATACACAAAAATGTCCAAAGCAAGTGAAGTCACTCAAAGTAGGGTAAATGCTTCAAACTAGGGGAAAAAACATCATTTGCTGCTGATCTGTAACGTAACTGTACATTTCACACATTTTCTCTTATTTGGGCACTTCAGGCTAGAATGCTGCCCCAATTGCCTTAATAGCAAATACACAGTAAGAATACACGGGAAATCACTGGAAATAGTGTATATCCATGTCACATGGACTAAATAGGTGATTTGATGCAAATCTGCAACTGTTCTTTACGTTGAACCCGTGTCTCTCATTTTGGTCATTTCAGGCTAGAAAATGTCGCTGAATAACGAGGGTTCAGTAAAAATAAACAAAGATGTCTAAAAGAAGTGAACTAACTGGAACAAGGGTAAACGCTTCATACCAGGGCAAAACACATCATTTGCTGATGAACTGCAACGTTACTGTACATTTCAGACGCTTTCTATTAGTTTGGGCGCTTCTGGCTAGAATGCTGCACCAATTGCCTTAATAGCGAATGTACAGTAGGAATCCATGGGAAATCACTAGAACTGGTGTAAATCCATGGAACTAGGGCGAAATAGGTGATTTGATGCTAATCAGCAATATCTCCCATTTCTCTCATTTTGGGCATTTGCTGTACCTTTCACACTTTTCTCTTATTTTGGGAAGTTTAGGCAAAAAGCTGCAACAAGTCCCTTAAAAGCGAATATACAGTAAGCATGCCTGGGAAATCACTGGAAATAGTGTAAATCATGAAACTAGGGCGAAATAGGTGATTTGATGCAAATCAGCAATGTTTCTTTACGTTGAACCCGTGTCTCTCATTTTGGTCATTTGAGGCTACAAGATGTAGCTGAATAACGAGGGTTCAGTAAAAATAAAAAAAGATGTCTACAAGAAGTGAACTAACTGCACCAAGGGTAAAAGCTTCATCCTAGGCAAAACACATCATTTGCTGCTGATCTGCACGTGACTGTATATTTCAGACATTTTCTCTTATTTTGGGCAGGTTAGGCTAGAAAGCTGCACCAGTTCCCTTCCTAACGAATGTACAGTAAGAATACATGGGAAATCAGTGGAAATAGAGGAAATCCATGTAACTTGGACGAAATAGGTGATTTGATGCTAATCAGCAATGTTTCTTTACATTAAACCCGTTCCCCTCATTTTGGTCATGTCAAGCTAGACAATGTTCCTAAGTAGAGAGGGCTCAGCAAAAATACACAAAGATGTCCAAAGCATGTGAACTCACTGGAACAAGGGTAAATGCTTCATACCAGGGCAAAACACATCATTTGCTGATGAACTGCAACGTTACTGTACATTTCAGACGCTTTCTATTAGTTTGGGCGCTTCTGGCTAGAATGCTGCACCAATTGCCTTAATAGCGAATGTAAAGTAGGAATCCATGGGAAATCACGAGAACTGGTGTAAACCCATGGAACTAGGGCGAAATAGGTGATTTGATGCTAATCAGCAATATTTCTTTTCAGTTATCCCATTTCTCTCATTTTGGGCATTTGCTGTACCTTTCACACTTTTCTCTTATTTTGGGAAGTTTAGGCAAAAAGCTGCAACAAGTCCCTTAAAAGCGAATATACAGTAAGCATGCCTGGGAAATCACTGGAAATAGTGTAAATCATGAAACTAGGGCGAAATAGGTGATTTGATGCAAATCAGCAATGTTTCTTTACGTTGAACCCGTGTCTCTCATTTTGGTCATTTGAGGCTACAAGATGTAGCTGAATAACGAGGGTTCAGTAAAAATAAAAAAAGATGTCTAAAAGAAGTGAACTAACTGCACCAAGGGTAAAAGCTTCATCCTAGGCAAAACACATCATTTGCTGCTGATCTGCACGTGACTGTATATTTCAGACATTTTCTGTTATTTTGGGCAGGTTAGGCTAGAAAGCTGCACCAGTTCCCTTCATAACGAATGTACAGTAAGAATACATGGGAAATCACTGGAAATAGTGTAAATCATGAAACTAGGGCGAAATAGGTGATTTGATGCAAATCAGCAATGTTTCTTTACGTTGAACCCGTGTCTCTCATTTTGGTCATTTGAGGCTACAAGATGTAGCTGAATAACGAGGGTTCAGTAAAAATAAAAAAAGATGTCTAGAAGAAGTGAACTAACTGCACCAAGGGTAAAAGCTTCATCCTAGGCAAAACACATCATTTGCTGCTGATCTGCACGTGACTGTATATTTCAGACATTTTCTCTTATTTTGGGCAGGTTAGGCTAGAAAGCTGCACCAGTTCCCTTCCTAACGAATGTACAGTAAGAATACATGGGAAATCACTGGAAATAGAGGAAATCCATGTAACTTGGACGAAATAGGTGATTTGATGCGAATCAGCAATGTTTCTTTACGTTGAACCCGTGTCTCTCATTTTGGTCATTTGAGGCTACAAGATGTAGCTGAATAACGAGGGTTCAGTAAAATAAAAAAAGATGTCTACAAGAAGTGAACTAACTGCACCAAGGGTAAAAGCTTCATCCTAGGCAAAACACATCATTTGCTGCTGATCTGCACGTGACTGTATATTTCAGACATTTTCTCTTATTTTGGGCAGGTTAGGCTAGAAAGCTGCACCAGTTCCCTTCCTAACGAATGTACAGTAAGAATACATGGGAAATCAGTGGAAATAGAGGAAATCCATGTAACTTGGACGAAATAGGTGATTTGATGCTAATCAGCAATGTTTCTTTACATTAAACCCGTTCCCCTCATTTTGGTCATGTCAAGCTAGACAATGTTCCTAAGTAGAGAGGGCTCAGCAAAAATACACAAAGATGTCCAAAGCATGTGAACTCACTGGAACAAGGGTAAACGCTTCAAACCAGGGCAAAACACATCATTTGCTGATGAACTGCAACGTTACTGTACATTTCAGACGCTTTCTATTAGTTTGGGCGCTTCTGGCTAGAATGCTGCACCAATTGCCTTAATAGCGAATGTAAAGTAGGAATCCATGGGAAATCACTAGAACTGGTGTAAACCCATGGAACTAGGGCGAAATAGGTGATTTGATGCTAATCAGCAATATTTCTTTTCAGTTATCCCATTTCTCTCATTTTGGGCATTTGCTGTACCTTTCACACTTTTCTCTTATTTTGGGAAGTTTAGGCAAAAAGCTGCAACAAGTCCCTTAAAAGCGAATATACAGTAAGCATGCCTGGGAAATCACTGGAAATAGTGTAAATCATGAAACTAGGGCGAAATAGGTGATTTGATGCAAATCAGCAATGTTTCTTTACGTTGAACCCGTGTCTCTCATTTTGGTCATTTGAGGCTACAAGATGTAGCTGAATAACGAGGGTTCAGTAAAAATAAAAAAAGATGTCTACAAGAAGTGAACTAACTGCACCAAGGGTAAAAGCTTCATCCTAGGCAAAACACATCATTTGCTGCTGATCTGCACGTGACTGTATATTTCAGACATTTTCTCTTATTTTGGGCAGGTTAGGCTAGAAAGCTGCACCAGTTCCCTTCCTAACGAATGTACAGTAAGAATACATGGGAAATCAGTGGGAATAGAGGAAATCCATGTAACTTGGACGAAATAGGTGATTTGATGCTAATCAGCAATGTTTCTTTACATTAAACCCGTTCCCCTCATTTTGGTCATGTCAAGCTAGACAATGTTCCTAAGTAGAGAGGGCTCAGCAAAAATACACGAAGATGTCCAAAGCATGTGAACTCACTGGAACAAGGGTAAACGCTTCAAACCAGGGCAAAACACATCATTTGCTGATGAACTGCAACGTTACTGTACATTTCAGACGCTTTCTATTAGTTTGGGCGCTTCAGGCTCGAATGCTGCACCAATTGCCTTAATAGCGAATGTAAAGTAGGAATCCATGGGAAATCACTAGAACTGGTGTAAATCCATGGAACTAGGGCGAAACAGGTGATTTGATGCTAATCAGCAATATTTCTTTTCAGTTATCCCATTTCTCTCATTTTGGGCATTTGCTGTACCTTTCACACTTTTCTCTTATTTTGGGAAGTTTAGGCAAAAAGCTGCAACAAGTCCCTTAAAAGCGAATATACAGTAAGCATGCCTGGGAAATCACTGGAAATAGTGTAAATCATGAAACTAGGGCGAAATAGGTGATTTGATGCAAATCAGCAATGTTTCTTTACGTTGAACCCGTGTCTCTCATTTTGGTCATTTGAGGCTACAAGATGTAGCTGAATAACGAGGGTTCAGTAAAAATAAAAAAAGATGTCTAAAAGAAGTGAACTAACTGCACCAAGGGTAAAAGCTTCATCCTAGGCAAAACACATCATTTGCTGCTGATCTGCACGTGACTGTATATTTCAGACATTTTCTGTTATTTTGGGCTGGTTAGGCTAGAAAGCTGCACCAGTTCCCTTCATAACGAATGTACATTAAGAATACATGGGAAATCACTGGAAATAGTGTAAATCATGAAACTAGGGCGAAATAGGTGATTTGATGCAAATCAGCAATGTTTCTTTACGTTGAACCCGTGTCTCTCATTTTGGTCATTTGAGGCTACAAGATGTAGCTGAATAACGAGGGTTCAGTAAAAATAAAAAAAGATGTCTAAAAGAAGTGAACTAACTGCACCAAGGGTAAAAGCTTCATCCTAGGCAAAACACATCATTTGCTGCTGATCTGCACGTGACTGTATATTTCAGACATTTTCTCTTATTTTGGGCAGGTTAGGCTAGAAAGCTGCACCAGTTCCCTTCCTAACGAATGTACAGTAAGAATACATGGGAAATCACTGGAAATAGAGGAAATCCATGTAACTTGGACGAAATAGGTGATTTGATGCGAATCAGCAATGTTTCTTTACGTTGAACCCTTGTCTCTCATTTTGGTCATTTGAGGCTACAAGATGTAGCTGAATAACGAGGGTTCAGTAAAATTAAACAAAGATGTCTAAAAGAAGTGAACTAACTGCACCAAGGGTAAAAGCTTCATCCTAGGCAAAACACATCATTTGCTGCTGATCTGCACGTGACTGTATATTTCAGACATTTTCTCTTATTTTGGGCAGGTTAGGCTAGAAAGCTGCACCAGTTCCCTTCCTAACGAATGTACAGTAAGAATACATGGGAAATCAGTGGAAATAGAGGAAATCCATGTAACTTGGACGAAATAGGTGATTTGATGCTAATCAGCAATGTTTCTTTACATTAAACCCGTTCCCCTCATTTTGGTCATGTCAAGCTAGACAATGTTCCTAAGTAGAGAGGGCTCAGCAAAAATACACAAAGATGTCCAAAGCATGTGAACTCACTGGAACAAGGGTAAACGCTTCATACCAGGGCAAAACACATCATTTGCTGATGAACTGCAACGTTACTGTACATTTCAGACGCTTTCTATTAGTTTGGGCGCTTCTGGCTAGAATGCTGCACCAATTGCCTTAATAGCGAATGTAAAGTAGGAATCCATGGGAAATCACTAGAACTGGTGTAAACCCATGGAACTAGGGCGAAATAGGTGATTTGATGCTAATCAGCAATATTTCTTTTCAGTTATCCCATTTCTCTCATTTTGGGCATTTGCTGTACCTTTCACACTTTTCTCTTATTTTGGGAAGTTTAGGCAAAAAGCTGCAACAAGTCCCTTAAAAGCGAATATACAGTAAGCATGCCTGGGAAATCAGTGGAAAAAGAGGAAATCCATGTAACTTGGGCGAAATAGGTGATTTGATGCGAATCAGCAATGTTTCTTTACGTTGAACCTGTGTCTCTCATTTTGGTCATTTGAGGCTACAAGATGTAGCTGAATAACGAGGGTTCAGTAAAAATAAACAAAGATGTCTAAAAGAAGTGAACTAACTGCACCAAGGGTAGAAGCTTCATCCTAGGCAAAACACATCATTTGCTGCTGATCTGCACGTGCCTGTATATTTCAGACATTTTCTCTTATTTTGGGCAGGTTAGGCTAGAAAGCTGCACCAGTTCCATTCCTAACGAATGTACAGTAAGAATACATGGGAAATCAGTGGAAATAGAGGAAATCCATGTAACTTGGGCGAAATAGGTGATTTGATGCGAATCAGCAATGTTTCTTTATATTAAACCCGTTCCCCTCATTTTGGTCATGTCAAGCTAGACAATGTTCCTAAGTAGAGAGGACTCAGCAAAAATACACAAAGATGTCCAAAGCATGTGAAGTAACTCGAAGTAGGGTAAATGCTTCAAACTAGGGGAAAAAACATCATTTGCTGCTGATCTGTAACGTAACTGTACATTTCAGACGCTTTCTATTAGGTTGGGCGCTTCAGGCTAGAATGCTGCACCAATTGCCTTAATAGCAAAGGCAAAGTGAGAATCCACGGGAAATGACTGGAACTAGTGTAAATCCATGGAACTAGGGCGAAATAGGTGATTTGATGCTATTCAGCCATGTTTCTTTTCCGTTATCCCGTGTCTCTCATTTTGGGCATTTGCTATACGGTTCACACTTTTCTCTTATTTTAGCAGTTCAGGCTAGAATGCTGCACCAGTTGCCTTAATAGCGAATGCACAGTAAGAATACATGGGAAATCACTGGAAATAGTGTAAATCATGAAACTTGGGCGAAATAGGTGATTTGATGCAAATCAGCAATGTTTCTTTACATTAAACCCATTCCTCTCATTTTGGTCATGTCAAGCTAGACAATGTTCAAAAGTAGAGACGGCTCAGTAAAAATACACAAAGATGTCCAAAGCAAGTGAAGTCACTCAAAGTAGGGTAAATGCTTCAAACTAGGGGAAAAAACACCATTTGCTGCTGATCTGTAACGTAACTGTACATTTCACACATTTTCTCTTATTTGGGCACTTCAGGCTAGAATGCTGCCCCAATTGCCTTAATAGCAAATATACAGTAAGAATACACGGGAAATCACTGGAAATAGTGTATATCCATGTCACATGGACTAAATAGGTGATTTGATGCTAATCTGCAACTGTTCTTTACGTTGAACCCGTGTCTCTCATTTTGGTCATTTCAGGCTAGAAAATGTCGCTGAATAACGAGGGTTCAGTAAAAATAAACAAAGATGTCTAAAAGAAGTGAACTAACTGGAACAAGGGTAAACGCTTCATACCAGGGCAAAACACATCATTTGCTGATGAACTGCAACGTTACTGTACATTTCAGACGCTTTCTATTAGTTTGGGCGCTTCTGGCTAGAATGCTGCACCAATTGCCTTAATAGCGAATGTAAAGTAGGAATCCATGGGAAATCACTAGAACTGGTGTAAATCCATGGAACTAGGGCGAAATAGGTGATTTGATGCTAATCAGCAATATATCCCATTTCTCTCATTTTGGGCATTTGCTGTACCTTTCACACTTTTCTCTTATTTTGGGAAGTTTAGGCAAAAAGCTGCAACAAGTCCCTTAAAAGCGAATATACAGTAAGCATGCCTGGGAAATCACTGGAAATAGTGTATATCCATGTCACATGGACTAAATAGGTGATTTGATGCTAATCTGCAACTGTTCTTTACGTTGAACCCGTGTCTCTCATTTTGGTCATTTGAGGCTACAAGATGTAGCTGAATAACGAGGGTTCAGTAAAATTAAACAAAGATGTCTAAAAGAAGTGAACTAACTGCACCAAGGGTAAAAGCTTCATCCTAGGCAAAACACATCATTTGCTGCTGATCTGCACGTGACTGTATATTTCAGACATTTTCTCTTATTTTGGGCAGGTTAGGCTAGAAAGCTGCACCAGTTCCCTTCCTAACGAATGTACAGTAAGAATACATGGGAAATCAGTGGAAATAGAGGAAATCCATGTAACTTGGACGAAATAGGTGATTTGATGCTAATCAGCAATGTTTCTTTACATTAAACCCGTTCCCCTCATTTTGGTCATGTCAAGCTAGACAATGTTCCTAAGTAGAGAGGGCTCAGCAAAAATACACAAAGATGTCCAAAGCATGTGAACTCACTGGAACAAGGGTAAACGCTTCATACCAGGGCAAAACACATCATTTGCTGATGAACTGCAACGTTACTGTACATTTCAGACGCTTTCTATTAGTTTGGGCGCTTCTGGCTAGAATGCTGCACCAATTGCCTTAATAGCGAATGTAAAGTACGAATCCATGGGAAATCACTAGAACTGGTGTAAACCCATGGAACTAGGGCGAAATAGGTGATTTGATGCTAATCAGCAATATTTCTTTTCAGTTATCCCATTTCTCTCATTTTGGGCATTTGCTGTACCTTTCACACTTTTCTCTTATTTTGGGAAGTTTAGGCAAAAAGCTGCAACAAGTCCCTTAAAAGCGAATATACAGTAAGCATGCCTGGGAAATCACTGGAAATAGTGTAAATCATGAAACTAGGGCGAAATAGGTGATTTGATGCAAATCAGCAATGTTTCTTTACGTTGAACCCGTGTCTCTCATTTTGGTCATTTGAGGCTACAAGATGTAGCTGAATAACGAGGGTTCAGTAAAAATAAAAAAAGATGTCTAAAAGAAGTGAACTAACTGCACCAAGGGTAAAAGCTTCATCCTAGGCAAAACACATCATTTGCTGCTGATCTGCACGTGACTGTATATTTCAGACATTTTCTCTTATTTTGGGCAGGTTAGGCTAGAAAGCTGCACCAGTTCCCTTCCTAACGAATGTACAGTAAGAATACATGGGAAATCAGTGGAAATAGAGGAAATCCATGTAACTTGGACGAAATAGGTGATTTGATGCTAATCAGCAATGTTTCTTTACATTAAACCCGTTCCCCTCATTTTGGTCATGTCAAGCTAGACAATGTTCCTAAGTAGAGAGGGCTCAGCAAAAATACACAAAGATGTCCAAAGCATGTGAACTCACTGGAACAAGGGTAAACGCTTCATACCAGGGCAAAACACATCATTTGCTGATGAACTGCAACGTTACTGTACATTTCAGACGCTTTCTATTAGTTTGGGCGCTTCTGGCTAGAATGCTGCACCAATTGCCTTAATAGCGAATGTAAAGTAGGAATCCATGGGAAATCACTAGAACTGGTGTAAATCCATGGAACTAGGGCGAAATAGGTGATTTGATGCTAATCAGCAATATATCCCATTTCTCTCATTTGGGGCATTTGCTGTACCTTTCACACTTTTCTCTTATTTTCGGAAGTTTAGGCAAAAAGCTGCAACAAGTCCCTTAAAAGCGAATATACAGTAAGCATGCCTGGGAAATCAGTGGAAATAGAGGAAATCCATGTAACTTGGGCGAAATAGGTGATTTGATGCGAATCAGCAATGTTTCTTTACGTTGAACCTGTGTCTCTCATTTTGGTCATTTGAGGCTACAAGATGTAGCTGAATAACGAGGGTTCAGTAAAAATAAACAAAGATGTCTAAAAGAAGTGAACTAACTGCACCAAGGGTAGAAGCTTCATCCTAGGCAAAACACATCATTTGCTGCTGATCTGCACGTGCCTGTATATTTCAGACATTTTCTCTTATTTTGGGCAGGTTAGGCTAGAAAGCTGCACCAGTTCCATTCCTAACGAATGTACAGTAAGAATACATGGGAAATCAGTGGAAATAGAGGAAATCCATGTAACTTGGGCGAAATAGGTGATTTGATGCGAATCAGCAATGTTTCTTTATATTAAACCGGTTCCCCTCATTTTGGTCATGTCAAGCTAGACAATGTTCCTAAGTAGAGAGGGCTCAGCAAAAATACACAAAGATGTCCAAAGCATGTGAAGTAACTCGAAGTAGGGTAAACGCTTCAAACCAGGGCAAAACACATCATTTGCTGATGAACTGCAACGTTACTGTACATTTCAGACGCTTTCTATTAGTTTGGGCGCTTCTGGCTAGAATGCTGCACCAATTGCCTTAATAGCGAATGTAAAGTACGAATCCATGGGAAATCACTAGAACTGGTGTAAACCCATGGAACTAGGGCGAAATAGGTGATTTGATGCTAATCAGCAATATTTCTTTTCAGTTATCCCATTTCTCTCATTTTGGGCATTTGCTGTACCTTTCACACTTTTCTCTTATTTTGGGAAGTTTAGGCAAAAAGCTGCAACAAGTCCCTTAAAAGCGAATATACAGTAAGCATGCCTGGGAAATCACTGGAAATAGTGTAAATCATGAAACTAGGGCGAAATAGGTGATTTGATGCAAATCAGCAATGTTTCTTTACGTTGAACCCGTGTCTCTCATTTTGGTCATTTGAGGCTACAAGATGTAGCTGAATAACGAGGGTTCAGTAAAAATAAAAAAAGATGTCTAAAAGAAGTGAACTAACTGCACCAAGGGTAAAAGCTTCATCCTAGGCAAAACACATCATTTGCTGCTGATCTGCACGTGACTGTATATTTCAGACATTTTCTCTTATTTTGGGCAGGTTAGGCTAGAAAGCTGCACCAGTTCCCTTCCTAACGAATGTACAGTAAGAATACATGGGAAATCACTGGAAATAGATGAAATCCATGTAACTTGGACGAAATAGGTGATTTGATGCGAATCAGCAATGTTTCTTTACGTTGAACCCGTGTCTCTCATTTTGGTCATTTGAGGCTACAAGATGTAGCTGAATAACGAGGGTTCAGTAAAATTAAACAAAGATGTCTACAAGAAGTGAACTAACTGCACCAAGGGTAAAAGCTTCATCCTAGGCAAAACACATCATTTGCTGCTGATCTGCACGTGACTGTATATTTCAGACATTTTCTCTTATTTTGGGCAGGTTAGGCTAGAAAGCTGCACCAGTTCCCTTCCTAACGAATGTACAGTAAGAATACATGGGAAATCAGTGGAAATAGAGGAAATCCATGTAACTTGGACGAAATAGGTGATTTGATGCTAATCAGCAATGTTTCTTTACATTAAACCCGTTCCCCTCATTTTGGTCATGTCAAGCTAGACAATGTTTATTTATTTTATTTATTTATTTATTACATTTGTATACCGCCCCATAGCCGAAGCTCTCTGTTCCTAAGTAGAGAGGGCTCAGCAAAAATACACAAAGATGTCCAAAGCATGTGAACTCACTGGAACAAGGGTAAACGCTTCATACCAGGGCAAAACACATCATTTGCTGATGAACTGCAACGTTACTGTACATTTCAGACGCTTTCTATTAGTTTGGGCGCTTCTGGCTAGAATGCTGCACCAATTGCCTTAATAGCGAATGTAAAGTAGGAATCCATGGGAAATCACGAGAACTGGTGTAAACCCATGGAACTAGGGCGAAATAGGTGATTTGATGCTAATCAGCAATATTTCTTTTCAGTTATCCCATTTCTCTCATTTTGGGCATTTGCTGTACCTTTCACACTTTTCTCTTATTTTGGGAAGTTTAGGCAAAAAGCTGCAACAAGTCCCTTAAAAGCGAATATACAGTAAGCATGCCTGGGAAATCACTGGAAATAGTGTAAATCATGAAACTAGGGCGAAATAGGTGATTTGATGCAAATCAGCAATGTTTCTTTACGTTGAACCCGTGTCTCTCATTTTGGTCATTTGAGGCTACAAGATGTAGCTGAATAACGAGGGTTCAGTAAAAATAAAAAAAGATGTCTAAAAGAAGTGAACTAACTGCACCAAGGGTAAAAGCTTCATCCTAGGCAAAACACATCATTTGCTGCTGATCTGCACGTGACTGTATATTTCAGACATTTTCTCTTATTTTGGGCAGGTTAGGCTAGAAAGCTGCACCAGTTCCCTTCCTAACGAATGTACAGTAAGAATACATGGGAAATCAGTGGAAATAGAGGAAATCCATGTAACTTGGACGAAATAGGTGATTTGATGCTAATCAGCAATGTTTCTTTACGTTGAACCCGTGTCTCTCATTTTGGTCATTTGAGGCTACAAGATGTAGCTGAATAACGAGGGTTCAGTAAAATTAAACAAAGATGTCTAAAAGAAGTGAACTAACTGCACCAAGGGTAAAAGCTTCATCCTAGGCAAAACACATCATTTGCTGCTGATCTGCACGTGACTGTATATTTCAGACATTTTCTCTTATTTTGGGCAGGTTAGGCTAGAAAGCTGCACCAGTTCCCTTCCTAACGAATGTACAGTAAGAATACATGGGAAATCAGTGGAAATAGAGGAAATCCATGTAACTTGGACGAAATAGGTGATTTGATGCTAATCAGCAATGTTTCTTTACATTAAACCCGTTCCCCTCATTTTGGTCATGTCAAGCTAGACAATGTTCCTAAGTAGAGAGGGCTCAGCAAAAATACACAAAGATGTCCAAAGCATGTGAACTCACTGGAACAAGGGTAAACGCTTCATACCAGGGCAAAACACATCATTTGCTGATGAACTGCAACGTTACTGTACATTTCAGACGCTTTCTATTAGTTTGGGCGCTTCTGGCTAGAATGCTGCACCAATTGCCTTAATAGCGAATGTAAAGTAGGAATCCATGGGAAATCACTAGAACTGGTGTAAATCCATGGAACTAGGGCGAAATAGGTGATTTGATGCTAATCAGCAATATATCCCATTTCTCTCATTTTGGGCATTTGCTGTACCTTTCACACTTTTCTCTTATGTTCGGAAGTTTAGGCAAAAAGCTGCAACAAGTCCCTTAAAAGCGAATATACAGTAAGCATGCCTGGGAAATCAGTGGAAATAGAGGAAATCCATGTAACTTGGGCGAAATAGGTGATTTGATGCGAATCAGCAATGTTTCTTTACGTTGAACCTGTGTCTCTCATTTTGGTCATTTGAGGCTACAAGATGTAGCTGAATAACGAGGGTTCAGTAAAAATAAACAAAGATGTCTAAAAGAAGTGAACTAACTGCACCAAGGGTAGAAGTTTCATCCTAGGCAAAACACATCATTTGCTGCTGATCTGCACGTGACTGTATATTTCAGACATTTTCTCTTATTTTGGGCAGGTTAGGCTAGAAAGCTGCACCAGTTCCATTCCTAACGAATGTACAGTAAGAATACATGGGAAATCAGTGGAAATAGAGGAAATCCATGTAACTTGGGCGAAATAGGTGATTTGATGCGAATCAGCAATGTTTCTTTATATTAAACCCGTTCCCCTCATTTTGGTCATGTCAAGCTAGACAATGTTCCTAAGTAGAGAGGGCTCAGCAAAAATACACAAAGATGTCCAAAGCATGTGAAGTAACTCGAAGTAGGGTAAATGCTTCAAACTAGGGGAAAAAACATCATTTGCTGCTGATCTGTAACGTAACTGTACATTTCAGACGCTTTCTATTAGGTTGGGCGCTTCAGGCTAGAATGCTGCACCAATTGCCTTAATAGCAAAGGCAAAGTGAGAATCCACGGGAAATGACTGGAACTAGTGTAAATCCATGGAACTAGGGCGAAATAGGTGATTTGATGCTATTCAGCCATGTTTCTTTTCCGTTATCCCGTGTCTCTCATTTTGGGCATTTGCTATACGGTTCACACTTTTCTCTTATTTTAGCAGTTCAGGCTAGAATGCTGCACCAGTTGCCTTAATAGCGAATGCACAGTAAGAATACATGGGAAATCACTGGAAATAGTGTAAATCATGAAACTTGGGCGAAATAGGTGATTTGATGCAAATCAGCAATGTTTCTTTACATTAAACCCATTCCTCTCATTTTGGTCATGTCAAGCTAGACAATGTTCAAAAGTAGAGAGGGCTCAGTAAAAATACACAAAAATGTCCAAAGCAAGTGAAGTCACTCAAAGTAGGGTAAATGCTTCAAACTAGGGGAAAAAACATCATTTGCTGCTGATCTGTAACGTAACTGTACATTTCACACATTTTCTCTTATTTGGGCACTTCAGGCTAGAATGCTGCCCCAATTGCCTTAATAGCAAATATACAGTAAGAATACACGGGAAATCACTGGAAATAGTGTATATCCATGTCACATGGACTAAATAGGTGATTTGATGCAAATCTGCAACTGTTCTTTACGTTGAACCCGTGTCTCTCATTTTGGTCATTTCAGGCTAGAAAATGTCGCTGAATAACGAGGGTTCAGTAAAAATAAACAAAGATGTCTAAAAGAAGTGAACTAACTGGAACAAGGGTAAACGCTTCATACCAGGGCAAAACACATCATTTGCTGATGAACTGCAACGTTACTGTACATTTCAGACGCTTTCTATTAGTTTGGGCGCTTCTGGCTAGAATGCTGCACCAATTGCCTTAATAGCGAATGTACAGTAGGAATCCATGGGAAATCACTAGAACTGGTGTAAATCCATGGAACTAGGGCGAAATAGGTGATTTGATGCTAATCAGCAATATCTCCCATTTCTCTCATTTTGGGCATTTGCTGTACCTTTCACACTTTTCTCTTATTTTGGGAAGTTTAGGCAAAAAGCTGCAACAAGTCCCTTAAAAGCGAATATACAGTAAGCATGCCTGGGAAATCACTGGAAATAGTGTAAATCATGAAACTAGGGCGAAATAGGTGATTTGATGCAAATCAGCAATGTTTCTTTACGTTGAACCCGTGTCTCTCATTTTGGTCATTTGAGGCTACAAGATGTAGCTGAATAACGAGGGTTCAGTAAAAATAAAAAAAGATGTCTACAAGAAGTGAACTAACTGCACCAAGGGTAAAAGCTTCATCCTAGGCAAAACACATCATTTGCTGCTGATCTGCACGTGACTGTATATTTCAGACATTTTCTCTTATTTTGGGCAGGTTAGGCTAGAAAGCTGCACCAGTTCCCTTCCTAACGAATGTACAGTAAGAATACATGGGAAATCAGTGGAAATAGAGGAAATCCATGTAACTTGGACGAAATAGGTGATTTGATGCTAATCAGCAATGTTTCTTTACATTAAACCCGTTCCCCTCATTTTGGTCATGTCAAGCTAGACAATGTTCCTAAGTAGAGAGGGCTCAGCAAAAATACACAAAGATGTCCAAAGCATGTGAACTCACTGGAACAAGGGTAAATGCTTCATACCAGGGCAAAACACATCATTTGCTGATGAACTGCAACGTTACTGTACATTTCAGACGCTTTCTATTAGTTTGGGCGCTTCTGGCTAGAATGCTGCACCAATTGCCTTAATAGCGAATGTAAAGTAGGAATCCATGGGAAATCACGAGAACTGGTGTAAACCCATGGAACTAGGGCGAAATAGGTGATTTGATGCTAATCAGCAATATTTCTTTTCAGTTATCCCATTTCTCTCATTTTGGGCATTTGCTGTACCTTTCACACTTTTCTCTTATTTTGGGAAGTTTAGGCAAAAAGCTGCAACAAGTCCCTTAAAAGCGAATATACAGTAAGCATGCCTGGGAAATCACTGGAAATAGTGTAAATCATGAAACTAGGGCGAAATAGGTGATTTGATGCAAATCAGCAATGTTTCTTTACGTTGAACCCGTGTCTCTCATTTTGGTCATTTGAGGCTACAAGATGTAGCTGAATAACGAGGGTTCAGTAAAAATAAAAAAAGATGTCTAAAAGAAGTGAACTAACTGCACCAAGGGTAAAAGCTTCATCCTAGGCAAAACACATCATTTGCTGCTGATCTGCACGTGACTGTATATTTCAGACATTTTCTGTTATTTTGGGCAGGTTAGGCTAGAAAGCTGCACCAGTTCCCTTCATAACGAATGTACAGTAAGAATACATGGGAAATCACTGGAAATAGTGTAAATCATGAAACTAGGGCGAAATAGGTGATTTGATGCAAATCAGCAATGTTTCTTTACGTTGAACCCGTGTCTCTCATTTTGGTCATTTGAGGCTACAAGATGTAGCTGAATAACGAGGGTTCAGTAAAATAAAAAAAGATGTCTACAAGAAGTGAACTAACTGCACCAAGGGTAAAAGCTTCATCCTAGGCAAAACACATCATTTGCTGCTGATCTGCACGTGACTGTATATTTCAGACATTTTCTCTTATTTTGGGCAGGTTAGGCTAGAAAGCTGCACCAGTTCCCTTCCTAACGAATGTACAGTAAGAATACATGGGAAATCAGTGGAAATAGAGGAAATCCATGTAACTTGGACGAAATAGGTGATTTGATGCTAATCAGCAATGTTTCTTTACATTAAACCCGTTCCCCTCATTTTGGTCATGTCAAGCTAGACAATGTTCCTAAGTAGAGAGGGCTCAGCAAAAATACACAAAGATGTCCAAAGCATGTGAACTCACTGGAACAAGGGTAAACGCTTCAAACCAGGGCAAAACACATCATTTGCTGATGAACTGCAACGTTACTGTACATTTCAGACGCTTTCTATTAGTTTGGGCGCTTCTGGCTAGAATGCTGCACCAATTGCCTTAATAGCGAATGTAAAGTAGGAATCCATGGGAAATCACTAGAACTGGTGTAAACCCATGGAACTAGGGCGAAATAGGTGATTTGATGCTAATCAGCAATATTTCTTTTCAGTTATCCCATTTCTCTCATTTTGGGCATTTGCTGTACCTTTCACACTTTTCTCTTATTTTGGGAAGTTTAGGCAAAAAGCTGCAACAAGTCCCTTAAAAGCGAATATACAGTAAGCATGCCTGGGAAATCACTGGAAATAGTGTAAATCATGAAACTAGGGCGAAATAGGTGATTTGATGCAAATCAGCAATGTTTCTTTACGTTGAACCCGTGTCTCTCATTTTGGTCATTTGAGGCTACAAGATGTAGCTGAATAACGAGGGTTCAATAAAAATAAAAAAAGATGTCTACAAGAAGTGAACTAACTGCACCAAGGGTAAAAGCTTCATCCTAGGCAAAACACATCATTTGCTGCTGATCTGCACGTGACTGTATATTTCAGACATTTTCTCTTATTTTGGGCAGGTTAGGCTAGAAAGCTGCACCAGTTCCCTTCCTAACGAATGTACAGTAAGAATACATGGGAAATCACTGGAAATAGAGGAAATCCATGTAACTTGGACGAAATAGGTGATTTGATGCGAATCAGCAATGTTTCTTTACGTTGAACCCGTGTCTCTCATTTTGGTCATTTGAGGCTACAAGATGTGGCTGAATAACGAGGGTTCAGTAAAAATAAAAACAGATGTCTACAAGAAGTGAACTAACTGCACCAAGGGTAAAAGCTTCATCCTAGGCAAAACACATCATTTGCTGCTGATCTGCACGTGACTGTATATTTCAGTCATTTTCTCTTATTTTGGGCAGGTTAGGCTTGAAAGCTGCACCAGTTCCCTTCCTAACGAATGTACAGTAAGAATACATGGGAAATCAGTGGGAATAGAGGAAATCCATGTAACTTGGACGAAATAGGTGATTTGATGCTAATCAGCAATGTTTCTTTACATTAAACCCGTTCCCCTCATTTTGGTCATGTCAAGCTAGACAATGTTCCTAAGTAGAGAGGGCTCAGCAAAAATACACGAAGATGTCCAAAGCATGTGAACTCACTGGAACAAGGGTAAACGCTTCAAACCAGGGCAAAACACATCATTTGCTGATGAACTGCAACGTTACTGTACATTTCAGACGCTTTCTATTAGTTTGGGCGCTTCAGGCTCGAATGCTGCACCAATTGCCTTAATAGCGAATGTAAAGTAGGAATCCATGGGAAATCACTAGAACTGGTGTAAATCCATGGAACTAGGGCGAAACAGGTGATTTGATGCTAATCAGCAATATTTCTTTTCAGTTATCCCATTTCTCTCATTTTGGGCATTTGCTGTACCTTTCACACTTTTCTCTTATTTTGGGAAGTTTAGGCAAAAAGCTGCAACAAGTCCCTTAAAAGCGAATATACAGTAAGCATGCCTGGGAAATCACTGGAAATAGTGTAAATCATGAAACTAGGGCGAAATAGGTGATTTGATGCAAATCAGCAATGTTTCTTTACGTTGAACCCGTGTCTCTCATTTTGGTCATTTGAGGCTACAAGATGTAGCTGAATAACGAGGGTTCAGTAAAAATAAAAAAAGATGTCTAAAAGAAGTGAACTAACTGCACCAAGGGTAAAAGCTTCATCCTAGGCAAAACACATCATTTGCTGCTGATCTGCACGTGACTGTATATTTCAGACATTTTCTGTTATTTTGGGCTGGTTAGGCTAGAAAGCTGCACCAGTTCCCTTCATAACGAATGTACATTAAGAATACATGGGAAATCACTGGAAATAGTGTAAATCATGAAACTAGGGCGAAATAGGTGATTTGATGCAAATCAGCAATGTTTCTTTACGTTGAACCCGTGTCTCTCATTTTGGTCATTTGAGGCTACAAGATGTAGCTGAATAACGAGGGTTCAGTAAAAATAAAAAAAGATGTCTAAAAGAAGTGAACTAACTGCACCAAGGGTAAAAGCTTCATCCTAGGCAAAACACATCATTTGCTGCTGATCTGCACGTGACTGTATATTTCAGACATTTTCTCTTATTTTGGGCAGGTTAGGCTAGAAAGCTGCACCAGTTCCCTTCCTAACGAATGTACAGTAAGAATACATGGGAAATCACTGGAAATAGAGGAAATCCATGTAACTTGGACGAAATAGGTGATTTGATGCGAATCAGCAATGTTCCTTTACGTTGAACCCTTGTCTCTCATTTTGGTCATTTGAGGCTACAAGATGTAGCTGAATAACGAGGGTTCAGTAAAATTAAACAAAGATGTCTAAAAGAAGTGAACTAACTGCACCAAGGGTAAAAGCTTCATCCTAGGCAAAACACATCATTTGCTGCTGATCTGCACGTGACTGTATATTTCAGACATTTTCTCTTATTTTGGGCAGGTTAGGCTAGAAAGCTGCACCAGTTCCCTTCCTAACGAATGTACAGTAAGAATACATGGGAAATCAGTGGAAATAGAGGAAATCCATGTAACTTGGACGAAATAGGTGATTTGATGCTAATCAGCAATGTTTCTTTACATTAAACCCGTTCCCCTCATTTTGGTCATGTCAAGCTAGACAATGTTCCTAAGTAGAGAGGGCTCAGCAAAAATACACAAAGATGTCCAAAGCATGTGAACTCACTGGAACAAGGGTAAACGCTTCATACCAGGGCAAAACACATCATTTGCTGATGAACTGCAACGTTACTGTACATTTCAGACGCTTTCTATTAGTTTGGGCGCTTCTGGCTAGAATGCTGCACCAATTGCCTTAATAGCGAATGTAAAGTAGGAATCCATGGGAAATCACTAGAACTGGTGTAAACCCATGGAACTAGGGCGAAATAGGTGATTTGATGCTAATCAGCAATATTTCTTTTCAGTTATCCCATTTCTCTCATTTTGGGCATTTGCTGTACCTTTCACACTTTTCTCTTATTTTGGGAAGTTTAGGCAAAAAGCTGCAACAAGTCCCTTAAAAGCGAATATACAGTAAGCATGCCTGGGAAATCACTGGAAATAGTGTAAATCATGAAACTAGGGCGAAATAGGTGATTTGATGCTAATCTGCAACTGTTCTTTACGTTGAACCCGTGTCTCTCATTTTGGTCATTTCAGGCTAGAAAATGTCGCTGAATAACGAGGCTTCAGTAAAAATAAACAAAGATGTCTAAAAGAAGTGAACTAACTGGAACAAGGTAAAC
The DNA here is from genome assembly GCA_029215795.1 of Anniella stebbinsi. NCBI lineage: Eukaryota > Metazoa > Chordata > Lepidosauria > Squamata > Anniellidae > Anniella > Anniella stebbinsi. The sequence goes on from JARDYH010000003.1 coordinate 99,795,003, forward strand.
GCTTCATACCAGGGCAAAACACATCATTTGCTGATGAACTGCAACGTTACTGTACATTTCAGACGCTTTCTATTAGTTTAGGCGCTTCTGGCTCGAATGCTGCACCAATTGCCTTAATAGCGAATGTAAAGTAGGAATCCATGGGAAATCACTAGAACTGGTGTAAATCCATGGAACTAGGGCGAAATAGGTGATTTGATGCTAATCAGCAAAGTTTCTTTACCTTGAACCCGTGTCTCTCATTTTGGTCATTTGAGGCTACAAGATGTAGCTGAATAACGAGGGTTCAGTAAAAATAAAAACAGATGTCTACAAGAAGTGAACTAACTGCACCAAGGGTAAAAGCTTCATCCTAGGCAAAACACATCATTTGCTGCTGATCTGCACGTGACTGTATATTTCAGTCATTTTCTCTTATTTTGGGCAGGTAGGCTTGAAAGCTGCACCAGTTCCCTTCCTAACGAATGTACAGTAAGAATACATGGGAAATCAGTGGAAATAGAGGAAATCCATGTAACTTGGACGAAATAGGTGATTTGATGCTAATCAGCAATGTTTCTTTACATTAAACCCGTTCCCCTCATTTTGGTCATGTCAAGCTAGACAATGTTCCTAAGTAGAGAGGGCTCAGCAAAAATACACGAAGATGTCCAAAGCATGTGAACTCACTGGAACAAGGGTAAACGCTTCAAACCAGGGCAAAACACATCATTTGCTGATGAACTGCAACGTTACTGTACATTTCAGACGCTTTCTATTAGTTTGGGCGCTTCTGGCTAGACTGCTGCACCAATTGCCTTAATAGCGAATGTAAAGTAGGAATCCATGGGAAATCACTAGAACTGGTGTAAATCCATGGAACTAGGGCAAAATAGGTGATTTGATGCTATTCAGCCATGTTTCTTTTCCGTTATCCCGTGTCTCTATTTTGGGCATTTGCTGTACGGTTCACACTTTTCTCTTATTTGGGCAGTTTAGGCTAGAATGCTGCACCAGTTGCCTTAATAGCGAATGCACAGTAAGAATACATGGGAAATCACTGGAAATAGTGTAAATCATGAAACTAGGGCGAAATAGGTGATTTGATGCAAATCAGCAATGTTTCTTTACATTAAACCCGTTCCTCTCATTTTGGTCATGTCAAGCTAGACAATGTTCAAAAGTAGAGAGGGCTCAGTAAAAATACACAAAGATGTCCAAAGCAAGTGAAGTAACTCGAAGTAGGGTAAATGCTTCAAACTAGGGGAAAAAACATCATTTGCTGCTGATCTGTAACGTAACTGTACATTTCACACATTTTCTCTTATTTGGGCACTTCAGGCTAGAATGCTGCCCCAATTGTCTTAATAGCAAATATACAGTAAGAATACACGGGAAATCACTGGAAATAGTGTATATCCATGTCACATGGACTAAATAGGTGATTTGATGCTAATCTGCAACTGTTCTTTACGTTGAACCCGTGTCTCTCATTTTGGTCATTTCAGGCTAGAAAATGTCGCTGAATAACGAGGGTTCAGTAAAAATAAACAAAGATGTCTAAAAGAAGTGAACTAACTGGAACAAGGGTAAACGCTTCAAACCAGGGCAAAACACATCATTTGCTGATGAACTGCAACGTTACTGTACATTTCAGACGCTTTATATTAGTTTGGGCGCTTCAGGCTCGAATGCTGCACCAATTGCCTTAATAGCGAATGTAAAGTAGGAATCCATGGGAAATCACTAGAACTGGTGTAAATCCATGGAACTAGGGCGAAACAGGTGATTTGATGCTAATCAGCAATATTTCTTTTCAGTTATCCCATTTCTCTCATTTTGGGCATTTGCTGTACCTTTCACACTTTTCTCTTATTTTGGGAAGTTTAGGCAAAAAGCTGCAACAAGTCCCTTAAAAGCGAATATACAGTAAGCATGCCTGGGAAATCACTGGAAATAGTGTAAATCATGAAACTAGGGCGAAATAGGTGATTTGATGCAAATCAGCAATGTTTCTTTACGTTGAACCCGTGTCTCTCATTTTGGTCATTTGAGGCTACAAGATGTAGCTGAATAACGAGGGTTCAGTAAAAATAAAAAAAGATGTCTAAAAGAAGTGAACTAACTGCACCCAGGGTAAAAGCTTCATCCTAGGCAAAACACATCATTTGCTCATGATCTGCACGTGACTATATATTTCAGACATTTTCTGTTATTTTGGGCAGGTTAGGCTAGAAAGCTGCACCAGTTCCCTTCATAACGAATGTACAGTAAGAATACATGGGAAATCAGTGGAAATAGAGGAAATCCATGTAACTTGGACGAAATAGGTGATTTGATGCGAATCAGCAATGTTTCTTTACATTGAACCCGTGTCTCTCATTTTGGTCATTTGAGGCTACAAGATGTAGCTGAATAACGAGGGTTCAGTAAAAATAAACAAAGATGTCTAAAAGAAGTGAACTAACTGCACCAAGGGTAAAAGCTTCATCCTAGGCAAAACACATCATTTGCTGCTGATCTGCACGTGACTGTATATTTCAGACATTTTCTCTTATTTTGGGCAGGTTAGGCTAGAAAGCTGCACCAGTTCCCTTCCTAACGAATGTACAGTAAGAATACATGGGAAATCAGTGGAAATAGAGGAAATCCATGTAACTTTGGCGAAATAGGTGATTTGATGCGAATCAGCAATGTTTCTTTATATTAAACTCGTTCCCCTCATTTTGGTCGTCAAGCTAGACAATGTTCCTAAGTAGAGAGGGCTCAGCAAAAATACACAAAGATGTCCAAAGCATATGAAGTAACTCGAAGTAGGGTAAATGCTTCAAACTAGGGGAAAAAACATCATTTGCTGCTGATCTGTAACGTAACTGTACATTTCACACATTTTCTCTTATTTGGGCACTTCAGGCTAGAATGCTGCACCAATTGCCTTAATAGCGATTGTAAAGTAGGAATCCATGGGAAATCACTGGAAATAGTGCATATCCATGTCACATGGACTAAATAGGTGATTTGATGCTAATCTGCAACTGTTCTTTACGTTGAACCCATGTCTCTCATTTTGGTCATTTCAGGCTAGAAAATGTCGCTGAATAACGAGGGTTCAGTAAAAATAAACAAAGATGTCTACAAGAAGTGAACTAACTGGAACAAGGTAAACGCTTCATACCAGGGCAAAACACATCATTTGCTGATGAACTGCAACGTTACTGTACATTTCAGACGCTTTCTATTAGTTTAGGCGCTTCTGGCTCGAATGCTGCACCAATTGCCTTAATAGCGAATGTAAAGTAGGAATCCATGGGAAATCACTAGAACTGGTGTAAATCCATGGAACTGGGGCGAAATAGGTGATTTGATGCTAATCAGCAAAGTTTCTTTACCTTGAACCCGTGTCTCTCATTTTGGTCATTTGAGGCTACAAGATGTAGCTGAATAACGAGGGTTCAGTAAAAATAAAAACAGATGTCTACAAGAAGTGAACTAACTGCACCAAGGGTAAAAGCTTCATCCTAGGCAAAACACATCATTTGCTGCTGATCTGCACGAGACTGTATATTTCAGACATTTTCTCTTATTTTGGGCAGGTTAGGCTAGAAAGCTGCACCAGTTCCCTTCCTAACGAATGTACAGTAAGAATACATGGGAAATCAGTGGAAATAGAGGAAATCCATGTAACTTGGACGAAATAGGTGATTTGATGCGAATCAGCAATGTTTCTTTACATTGAACCCGTGTCTCTCATTTTGGTCATTTGAGGCTACAAGATGTAGCTGAATAACGAGGGTTCAGTAAAAATAAACAAAGATGTCTAAAAGAAGTGAACTAACTGCACCAAGGGTAAAAGCTTCATCCTAGGCAAAACACATCATTTGCTGCTGATCTGCACGTGACTGTATATTTCAGACATTTTCTCTTATTTTGGGCAGGTTAGGCTAGAAAGCTGCACCAGTTCCCTTCCTAACGAATGTACAGTAAGAATACATGGGAAATCAGTGGAAATAGAGGAAATCCATGTAACTTGGACGAAATAGGTGATTTGATGCTAATCAGCAATGTTTCTTTACATTAAACCCGTTCCCCTCATTTTGGTCATGTCAAGCTAGACAATGTTCCTAAGTAGAGAGGGCTCAGCAAAAATACACAAAAATGTCCAAAGCATGTGAACTCACTGGAACAAGGGTAAACACTTCAAACCAGGGCAAAACACATCATTTGCTGACGAACTGCAACGTTACTGTACATTTCAGACGCTTTCTATTAGTTTGGGCGCTTCTGGCTAGAATGCTGCACCAATTGCCTTAATAGCGAATGTAAAGTAGGAATCCATGGGAAATCACTAGAACTGGTGTAAACCCATGGAACTAGGGCGAAATAGGTGATTTGATGCTAATCAGCAATATTTCTTTTCAGTTATCCCATTTCTCTCATTTTGGGCATTTGCTGTACCTTTCACACTTTTCTCTTATTTTGGGAAGTTTAGGCAAAAAGCTGCAACAAGTCCCTTAAAAGCGAATATACAGTAAGCATGCCTGGGAAATCACTGGAAATAGTGTAAATCATGAAACTAGGGCGAAATAGGTGATTTGATGCAAATCAGCAATGTTTCTTTACGTTGAACCCGTGTCTCTCATTTTGGTCATTTGAGGCTACAAGATGTAGCTGAATAACGAGGGTTCAGTAAAAATAAACAAAGAGGTCTAAAAGAAGTGAACTAACTGCACCAAGGGTAAAAGCTTCATCCTAGGCAAAACACATCATTTGCTGCTGATCTGCACGTGACTGTATATTTCAGACATTTTCTCTTATTTTGGGCAGGTTAGGCTAGAAAGCTGCACCAGTTCCCTTCCTAACGAATGTACAGTAAGAATACATGGGAAATCAGTGGAAATAGAGGAAATCCATGTAACTTTGGCGAAATAGGTGATTTGATGCGAATCAGCAATGTTTCTTTATATTAAACTCGTTCCCCTCATTTTGGTCGTCAAGCTAGACAATGTTCCTAAGTAGAGAGGGCTCAGCAAAAATACACAAAGATGTCCAAAGCATATGAAGTAACTCGAAGTAGGGTAAATGCTTCAAACTAGGGGAAAAAACATCATTTGCTGCTGATCTGTAACGTAACTGTACATTTCACACATTTTCTCTTATTTGGGCACTTCAGGCTAGAATGCTGCACCAATTGCCTTAATAGCGATTGTAAAGTAGGAATCCATGGGAAATCACTGGAAATAGTGCATATCCATGTCACATGGACTAAATAGGTGATTTGATGCTAATCTGCAACTGTTCTTTACGTTGAACCCATGTCTCTCATTTTGGTCATTTCAGGCTAGAAAATGTCGCTGAATAACGAGGGTTCAGTAAAAATAAACAAAGATGTCTAAAAGAAGTGAACTAACTGGAACAAGGTAAACGCTTCATACCAGGGCAAAACACATCATTTGCTGATGAACTGCAACGTTACTGTACATTTCAGACGCTTTCTATTAGTTTAGGCGCTTCTGGCTCGAATGCTGCACCAATTGCCTTAATAGCGAATGTAAAGTAGGAATCCATGGGAAATCACTAGAACTGGTGTAAATCCATGGAACTGGGGCGAAATAGGTGATTTGATGCTAATCAGCAAAGTTTCTTTACCTTGAACCCGTGTCTCTCATTTTGGTCATTTGAGGCTACAAGATGTAGCTGAATAACGAGGGTTCAGTAAAAATAAAAACAGATGTCTACAAGAAGTGAACTAACTGCACCAAGGGTAAAAGCTTCATCCTAGGCAAAACACATCATTTGCTGCTGATCTGCACGTGACTGTATATTTCAGTCATTTTCTCTTATTTTGGGCAGGTTAGGCTTGAAAGCTGCACCAGTTCCCTTCCTAACGAATGTACAGTAAGAATACATGGGAAATCAGTGGGAATAGAGGAAATCCATGTAACTTGGACGAAATAGGTGATTTGATGCTAATCAGCAATGTTTCTTTACATTAAACCCTTTCCCCTCATTTTGGTCATGTCAAGCTAGACAATGTTCCTAAGTAGAGAGGGCTCAGCAAAAATACACAAAAATGTCCAAAGCATGTGAACTCACTGGAACAAGGGTAAACACTTCAAACCAGGGCAAAACACATCATTTGCTGACGAACTGCAACGTTACTGTACATTTCAGACGCTTTCTATTAGTTTGGGCGCTTCTGGCTAGAATGCTGCACCAATTGCCTTAATAGCGAATGTAAAGTAGGAATCCATGGGAAATCACTAGAACTGGTGTAAACCCATGGAACTAGGGCGAAATAGGTGATTTGATGCTAATCAGCAATATTTCTTTTCAGTTATCCCATTTCTCTCATTTTGGGCATTTGCTGTACCTTTCACACTTTTCTCTTATTTTGGGAAGTTTAGGCAAAAAGCTGCAACAAGTCCCTTAAAAGCGAATATACAGTAAGCATGCCTGGGAAATCACTGGAAATAGTGTAAATCATGAAACTAGGGCGAAATAGGAGATTTGATGCAAATCAGCAATGTTTCTTTACGTTGAACCCGTGTCTCTCATTTTGGTCATTTGAGGCTACAAGATGTAGCTGAATAACGAGGGTTCAGTAAAAATAAAAAAAGATGTCTACAAGAAGTGAACTAACTGCACCAAGGGTAAAAGCTTCATCCTAGGCAAAACACATCATTTGCTGCTGATCTGCACGTGACTGTATATTTCAGACATTTTCTCTTATTTTGGGCAGGTTAGGCTAGAAAGCTGCACCAGTTCCCTTCCTAACGAATGTACAGTAAGAATACATGGGAAATCAGTGGAAATAGAGGAAATCCATGTAACTTGGACGAAATAGGTGATTTGATGCTAATCAGCAATGTTTCTTTACATTAAACCCGTTCCCCTCATTTTGGTCATGTCAAGCTAGACAATGTTCCTAAGTAGAGAGGGCTCAGCAAAAATACACAAAAATGTCCAAAGCATGTGAACTCACTGGAACAAGGGTAAACACTTCAAACCAGGGCAAAACACATCATTTGCTGACGAACTGCAACGTTACTGTACATTTCAGACGCTTTCTATTAGTTTGGGCGCTTCTGGCTAGAATGCTGCACCAATTGCCTTAATAGCGAATGTAAAGTAGGAATCCATGGGAAATCACTAGAACTGGTGTAAACCCATGGAACTAGGGCGAAATAGGTGATTTGATGCTAATCAGCAATATTTCTTTTCAGTTATCCCATTTCTCTCATTTTGGGCATTTGCTGTACCTTTCACACTTTTCTCTTATTTTGGGAAGTTTAGGCAAAAAGCTGCAACAAGTCCCTTAAAAGCGAATATACAGTAAGCATGCCTGGGAAATCACTGGAAATAGTGTAAATCATGAAACTAGGGCGAAATAGGTGATTTGATGCAAATCAGCAATGTTTCTTTACGTTGAACCCGTGTCTCTCATTTTGGTCATTTGAGGCTACAAGATGTAGCTGAATAACGAGGGTTCAGTAAAAATAAACAAAGAGGTCTAAAAGAAGTGAACTAACTGCACCAAGGGTAAAAGCTTCATCCTAGGCAAAACACATCATTTGCTGCTGATCTGCACGTGACTGTATATTTCAGACATTTTCTCTTATTTTGGGCAGGTTAGGCTAGAAAGCTGCACCAGTTCCCTTCCTAACGAATGTACAGTAAGAATACATGGGAAATCAGTGGAAATAGAGGAAATCCATGTAACTTTGGCGAAATAGGTGATTTGATGCGAATCAGCAATGTTTCTTTATATTAAACTCGTTCCCCTCATTTTGGTCGTCAAGCTAGACAATGTTCCTAAGTAGAGAGGGCTCAGCAAAAATACACAAAGATGTCCAAAGCATATGAAGTAACTCGAAGTAGGGTAAATGCTTCAAACTAGGGGAAAAAACATCATTTGCTGCTGATCTGTAACGTAACTGTACATTTCACACATTTTCTCTTATTTGGGCACTTCAGGCTAGAATGCTGCACCAATTGCCTTAATAGCGATTGTAAAGTAGGAATCCATGGGAAATCACTGGAAATAGTGCATATCCATGTCACATGGACTAAATAGGTGATTTGATGCTAATCTGCAACTGTTCTTTACGTTGAACCCATGTCTCTCATTTTGGTCATTTCAGGCTAGAAAATGTCGCTGAATAACGAGGGTTCAGTAAAAATAAACAAAGATGTCTAAAAGAAGTGAACTAACTGGAACAAGGTAAACGCTTCATACCAGGGCAAAACACATCATTTGCTGATGAACTGCAACGTTACTGTACATTTCAGACGCTTTCTATTAGTTTAGGCGCTTCTGGCTCGAATGCTGCACCAATTGCCTTAATAGCGAATGTAAAGTAGGAATCCATGGGAAATCACTAGAACTGGTGTAAATCCATGGAACTGGGGCGAAATAGGTGATTTGATGCTAATCAGCAAAGTTTCTTTACCTTGAACCCGTGTCTCTCATTTTGGTCATTTGAGGCTACAAGATGTAGCTGAATAACGAGGGTTCAGTAAAAATAAAAACAGATGTCTACAAGAAGTGAACTAACTGCACCAAGGGTAAAAGCTTCATCCTAGGCAAAACACATCATTTGCTGCTGATCTGCACGTGACTGTATATTTCAGTCATTTTCTCTTATTTTGGGCAGGTTAGGCTTGAAAGCTGCACCAGTTCCCTTCCTAACGAATGTACAGTAAGAATACATGGGAAATCAGTGGGAATAGAGGAAATCCATGTAACTTGGACGAAATAGGTGATTTGATGCTAATCAGCAATGTTTCTTTACATTAAACCCTTTCCCCTCATTTTGGTCATGTCAAGCTAGACAATGTTCCTAAGTAGAGAGGGCTCAGCAAAAATACACAAAAATGTCCAAAGCATGTGAACTCACTGGAACAAGGGTAAACACTTCAAACCAGGGCAAAACACATCATTTGCTGACGAACTGCAACGTTACTGTACATTTCAGACGCTTTCTATTAGTTTGGGCGCTTCTGGCTAGAATGCTGCACCAATTGCCTTAATAGCGAATGTAAAGTAGGAATCCATGGGAAATCACTAGAACTGGTGTAAACCCATGGAACTAGGGCGAAATAGGTGATTTGATGCTAATCAGCAATATTTCTTTTCAGTTATCCCATTTCTCTCATTTTGGGCATTTGCTGTACCTTTCACACTTTTCTCTTATTTTGGGAAGTTTAGGCAAAAAGCTGCAACAAGTCCCTTAAAAGCGAATATACAGTAAGCATGCCTGGGAAATCACTGGAAATAGTGTAAATCATGAAACTAGGGCGAAATAGGAGATTTGATGCAAATCAGCAATGTTTCTTTACGTTGAACCCGTGTCTCTCATTTTGGTCATTTGAGGCTACAAGATGTAGCTGAATAACGAGGGTTCAGTAAAAATAAAAAAAGATGTCTACAAGAAGTGAACTAACTGCACCAAGGGTAAAAGCTTCATCCTAGGCAAAACACATCATTTGCTGCTGATCTGCACGTGACTGTATATTTCAGACATTTTCTCTTATTTTGGGCAGGTTAGGCTAGAAAGCTGCACCAGTTCCCTTCCTAACGAATGTACAGTAAGAATACATGGGAAATCAGTGGAAATAGAGGAAATCCATGTAACTTGGACGAAATAGGTGATTTGATGCGAATCAGCAATGTTTCTTTACGTTGAACCCGTGTCTCTCATTTTGGTCATTTGAGGCTACAAGATGTAGCTGAATAACGAGGGTTCAGTAAAATTAAACAAAGATGTCTAAAAGAAGTGAACTAACTGCACCAAGGGTAAAAGCTTCATCCTAGGCAAAACACATCATTTGCTGCTGATCTGCACGTGACTGTATATTTCAGACATTTTCTCTTATTTTGGGCAGGTTAGGCTAGAAAGCTGCACCAGTTCCCTTCCTAACGAATGTACAGTAAGAATACATGGGAAATCAGTGGAAATAGAGGAAATCCATGTAACTTGGACGAAATAGGTGATTTGATGCTAATCAGCAATGTTTCTTTACATTAAACCCGTTCCCCTCATTTTGGTCATGTCAAGCTAGACAATGTTCCTAAGTAGAGAGGGCTCAGCAAAAATACACAAAGATGTCCAAAGCATGTGAACTCACTGGAACAAGGGTAAACGCTTCATACCAGGGCAAAACACATCATTTGCTGATGAACTGCAACGTTACTGTACATTTCAGACGCTTTCTATTAGTTTGGGCGCTTCTGGCTAGAATGCTGCACCAATTGCCTTAATAGCGAATGTAAAGTAGGAATCCATGGGAAATCACTAGAACTGGTGTAAACCCATGGAACTAGGGCGAAATAGGTGATTTGATGCTAATCAGCAATATTTCTTTTCAGTTATCCCATTTCTCTCATTTTGGGCATTTGCTGTACCTTTCACACTTTTCTCTTATTTTGGGAAGTTTAGGCAAAAAGCTGCAACAAGTCCCTTAAAAGCGAATATACAGTAAGCATGCCTGGGAAATCACTGGAAATAGTGTAAATCATGAAACTAGGGCGAAATAGGTGATTTGATGCAAATCAGCAATGTTTCTTTACGTTGAACCCGTGTCTCTCATTTTGGTCATTTGAGGCTACAAGATGTAGCTGAATAACGAGGGTTCAGTAAAAATAAAAAAAGAGGTCTAAAAGAAGTGAACTAACTGCACCAAGGGTAAAAGCTTCATCCTAGGCAAAACACATCATTTGCTGCTGATCTGCACGTGACTATATATTTCAGACATTTTCTGTTATTTTGGGCAGGTTAGGCTAGAAAGCTGCACCAGTTCCCTTCATAACGAATGTACAGTAAGAATACATGGGAAATCAGTGGAAATAGAGGAAATCCATGTAACTTTGGCGAAATAGGTGATTTGATGCGAATCAGCAATGTTTCTTTATATTAAACTCGTTCCCCTCATTTTGGTCGTCAAGCTAGACAATGTTCCTAAGTAGAGAGGGCTCAGCAAAAATACACAAAGATGTCCAAAGCATATGAAGTAACTCGAAGTAGGGTAAATGCTTCAAACTAGGGGAAAAAACATCATTTGCTGCTGATCTGTAACGTAACTGTACATTTCACACATTTTCTCTTATTTGGGCACTTCAGGCTAGAATGCTGCACCAATTGCCTTAATAGCGATTGTAAAGTAGGAATCCATGGGAAATCACTGGAAATAGTGCATATCCATGTCACATGGACTAAATAGGTGATTTGATGCTAATCTGCAACTGTTCTTTACGTTGAACCCATGTCTCTCATTTTGGTCATTTCAGGCTAGAAAATGTCGCTGAATAACGAGGGTTCAGTAAAAATAAACAAAGATGTCTAAAAGAAGTGAACTAACTGGAACAAGGTAAACGCTTCATACCAGGGCAAAACACATCATTTGCTGATGAACTGCAACGTTACTGTACATTTCAGACGCTTTCTATTAGTTTAGGCGCTTCTGGCTCGAATGCTGCACCAATTGCCTTAATAGCGAATGTAAAGTAGGAATCCATGGGAAATCACTAGAACTGGTGTAAATCCATGGAACTGGGGCGAAATAGGTGATTTGATGCTAATCAGCAAAGTTTCTTTACCTTGAACCCGTGTCTCTCATTTTGGTCATTTGAGGCTACAAGATGTAGCTGAATAACGAGGGTTCAGTAAAAATAAAAACAGATGTCTACAAGAAGTGAACTAACTGCACCAAGGGTAAAAGCTTCATCCTAGGCAAAACACATCATTTGCTGCTGATCTGCACGAGACTGTATATTTCAGACATTTTCTCTTATTTTGGGCAGGTTAGGCTAGAAAGCTGCACCAGTTCCCTTCCTAACGAATGTACAGTAAGAATACATGGGAAATCAGTGGAAATAGAGGAAATCCATGTAACTTGGACGAAATAGGTGATTTGATGCGAATCAGCAATGTTTCTTTACATTGAACCCGTGTCTCTCATTTTGGTCATTTGAGGCTACAAGATGTAGCTGAATAACGAGGGTTCAGTAAAAATAAACAAAGATGTCTAAAAGAAGTGAACTAACTGCACCAAGGGTAAAAGCTTCATCCTAGGCAAAACACATCATTTGCTGCTGATCTGCACGTGACTGTATATTTCAGACATTTTCTCTTATTTTGGGCAGGTTAGGCTAGAAAGCTGCACCAGTTCCCTTCCTAACGAATGTACAGTAAGAATACATGGGAAATCAGTGGAAATAGAGGAAATCCATGTAACTTGGACGAAATAGGTGATTTGATGCTAATCAGCAATGTTTCTTTACATTAAACCCGTTCCCCTCATTTTGGTCATGTCAAGCTAGACAATGTTCCTAAGTAGAGAGGGCTCAGCAAAAATACACAAAAATGTCCAAAGCATGTGAACTCACTGGAACAAGGGTAAACACTTCAAACCAGGGCAAAACACATCATTTGCTGACGAACTGCAACGTTACTGTACATTTCAGACGCTTTCTATTAGTTTGGGCGCTTCTGGCTAGAATGCTGCACCAATTGCCTTAATAGCGAATGTAAAGTAGGAATCCATGGGAAATCACTAGAACTGGTGTAAACCCATGGAACTAGGGCGAAATAGGTGATTTGATGCTAATCAGCAATATTTCTTTTCAGTTATCCCATTTCTCTCATTTTGGGCATTTGCTGTACCTTTCACACTTTTCTCTTATTTTGGGAAGTTTAGGCAAAAAGCTGCAACAAGTCCCTTAAAAGCGAATATACAGTAAGCATGCCTGGGAAATCACTGGAAATAGTGTAAATCATGAAACTAGGGCGAAATAGGTGATTTGATGCAAATCAGCAATGTTTCTTTACGTTGAACCCGTGTCTCTCATTTTGGTCATTTGAGGCTACAAGATGTAGCTGAATAACGAGGGTTCAGTAAAAATAAAAAAAGAGGTCTAAAAGAAGTGAACTAACTGCACCAAGGGTAAAAGCTTCATCCTAGGCAAAACACATCATTTGCTGCTGATCTGCACGTGACTATATATTTCAGACATTTTCTGTTATTTTGGGCAGGTTAGGCTAGAAAGCTGCACCAGTTCCCTTCATAACGAATGTACAGTAAGAATACATGGGAAATCAGTGGAAATAGAGGAAATCCATGTAACTTGGACGAAATAGGTGATTTGATGCGAATCAGCAATGTTTCTTTACATTGAACCCGTGTCTCTCATTTTGGTCATTTGAGGCTACAAGATGTAGCTGAATAACGAGGGTTCAGTAAAAATAAACAAAGATGTCTAAAAGAAGTGAACTAACTGCACCAAGGGTAAAAGCTTCATCCTAGGCAAAACACATCATTTGCTGCTGATCTGCACGTGACTGTATATTTCAGACATTTTCTCTTATTTTGGGCAGGTTAGGCTAGAAAGCTGCACCAGTTCCCTTCCTAACGAATGTACAGTAAGAATACATGGGAAATCAGTGGAAATAGAGGAAATCCATGTAACTTTGGCGAAATAGGTGATTTGATGCGAATCAGCAATGTTTCTTTATATTAAACTCGTTCCCCTCATTTTGGTCGTCAAGCTAGACAATGTTCCTAAGTAGAGAGGGCTCAGCAAAAATACACAAAGATGTCCAAAGCATATGAAGTAACTCGAAGTAGGGTAAATGCTTCAAACTAGGGGAAAAAACATCATTTGCTGCTGATCTGTAACGTAACTGTACATTTCACACATTTTCTCTTATTTGGGCACTTCAGGCTAGAATGCTGCACCAATTGCCTTAATAGCGATTGTAAAGTAGGAATCCATGGGAAATCACTGGAAATAGTGCATATCCATGTCACATGGACTAAATAGGTGATTTGATGCTAATCTGCAACTGTTCTTTACGTTGAACCCATGTCTCTCATTTTGGTCATTTCAGGCTAGAAAATGTCGCTGAATAACGAGGGTTCAGTAAAAATAAACAAAGATGTCTAAAAGAAGTGAACTAACTGGAACAAGGTAAACGCTTCATACCAGGGCAAAACACATCATTTGCTGATGAACTGCAACGTTACTGTACATTTCAGACGCTTTCTATTAGTTTAGGCGCTTCTGGCTCGAATGCTGCACCAATTGCCTTAATAGCGAATGTAAAGTAGGAATCCATGGGAAATCACTAGAACTGGTGTAAATCCATGGAACTGGGGCGAAATAGGTGATTTGATGCTAATCAGCAAAGTTTCTTTACCTTGAACCCGTGTCTCTCATTTTGGTCATTTGAGGCTACAAGATGTAGCTGAATAACGAGGGTTCAGTAAAAATAAAAACAGATGTCTACAAGAAGTGAACTAACTGCACCAAGGGTAAAAGCTTCATCCTAGGCAAAACACATCATTTGCTGCTGATCTGCACGTGACTGTATATTTCAGTCATTTTCTCTTATTTTGGGCAGGTTAGGCTTGAAAGCTGCACCAGTTCCCTTCCTAACGAATGTACAGTAAGAATACATGGGAAATCAGTGGGAATAGAGGAAATCCATGTAACTTGGACGAAATAGGTGATTTGATGCTAATCAGCAATGTTTCTTTACATTAAACCCGTTCCCCTCATTTTGGTCATGTCAAGCTAGACAATGTTCCTAAGTAGAGAGGGCTCAGCAAAAATACACGAAGATGTCCAAAGCATGTGAACTCACTGGAACAAGGGTAAACGCTTCAAACCAGGGCAAAACACATCATTTGCTGATGAACTGCAACGTTACTGTACATTTCAGACGCTTTCTATTAGTTTGGGCGCTTCAGGCTCGAATGCTGCACCAATTGCCTTAATAGCGAATGTAAAGTAGGAATCCATGGGAAATCACTAGAACTGGTGTAAATCCATGGAACTAGGGCGAAACAGGTGATTTGATGCTAATCAGCAATATTTCTTTTCAGTTATCCCATTTCTCTCATTTTGGGCATTTGCTGTACCTTTCACACTTTTCTCTTATTTTGGGAAGTTTAGGCAAAAAGCTGCAACAAGTCCCTTAAAAGCGAATATACAGTAAGCATGCCTGGGAAATCACTGGAAATAGTGTAAATCATGAAACTAGGGCGAAATAGGTGATTTGATGCAAATCAGCAATGTTTCTTTACGTTGAACCCGTGTCTCTCATTTTGGTCATTTGAGGCTACAAGATGTAGCTGAATAACGAGGGTTCAGTAAAAATAAAAAAAGAGGTCTAAAAGAAGTGAACTAACTGCACCAAGGGTAAAAGCTTCATCCTAGGCAAAACACATCATTTGCTGCTGATCTGCACGTGACTATATATTTCAGACATTTTCTGTTATTTTGGGCAGGTTAGGCTAGAAAGCTGCACCAGTTCCCTTCATAACGAATGTACAGTAAGAATACATGGGAAATCAGTGGAAATAGAGGAAATCCATGTAACTTGGACGAAATAGGTGATTTGATGCGAATCAGCAATGTTTCTTTACATTGAACCCGTGTCTCTCATTTTGGTCATTTGAGGCTACAAGATGTAGCTGAATAACGAGGGTTCAGTAAAAATAAACAAAGATGTCTAAAAGAAGTGAACTAACTGCACCAAGGGTAAAAGCTTCATCCTAGGCAAAACACATCATTTGCTGCTGATCTGCACGTGACTGTATATTTCAGACATTTTCTCTTATTTTGGGCAGGTTAGGCTAGAAAGCTGCACCAGTTCCCTTCCTAACGAATGTACAGTAAGAATACATGGGAAATCAGTGGAAATAGAGGAAATCCATGTAACTTTGGCGAAATAGGTGATTTGATGCGAATCAGCAATGTTTCTTTATATTAAACTCGTTCCCCTCATTTTGGTCGTCAAGCTAGACAATGTTCCTAAGTAGAGAGGGCTCAGCAAAAATACACAAAGATGTCCAAAGCATATGAAGTAACTCGAAGTAGGGTAAATGCTTCAAACTAGGGGAAAAAACATCATTTGCTGCTGATCTGTAACGTAACTGTACATTTCACACATTTTCTCTTATTTGGGCACTTCAGGCTAGAATGCTGCACCAATTGCCTTAATAGCGATTGTAAAGTAGGAATCCATGGGAAATCACTGGAAATAGTGCATATCCATGTCACATGGACTAAATAGGTGATTTGATGCTAATCTGCAACTGTTCTTTACGTTGAACCCATGTCTCTCATTTTGGTCATTTCAGGCTAGAAAATGTCGCTGAATAACGAGGGTTCAGTAAAAATAAACAAAGATGTCTAAAAGAAGTGAACTAACTGGAACAAGGTAAACGCTTCATACCAGGGCAAAACACATCATTTGCTGATGAACTGCAACGTTACTGTACATTTCAGACGCTTTCTATTAGTTTAGGCGCTTCTGGCTCGAATGCTGCACCAATTGCCTTAATAGCGAATGTAAAGTAGGAATCCATGGGAAATCACTAGAACTGGTGTAAATCCATGGAACTGGGGCGAAATAGGTGATTTGATGCTAATCAGCAAAGTTTCTTTACCTTGAACCCGTGTCTCTCATTTTGGTCATTTGAGGCTACAAGATGTAGCTGAATAACGAGGGTTCAGTAAAAATAAAAACAGATGTCTACAAGAAGTGAACTAACTGCACCAAGGGTAAAAGCTTCATCCTAGGCAAAACACATCATTTGCTGCTGATCTGCACGAGACTGTATATTTCAGACATTTTCTCTTATTTTGGGCAGGTTAGGCTAGAAAGCTGCACCAGTTCCCTTCCTAACGAATGTACAGTAAGAATACATGGGAAATCAGTGGAAATAGAGGAAATCCATGTAACTTGGACGAAATAGGTGATTTGATGCGAATCAGCAATGTTTCTTTACATTGAACCCGTGTCTCTCATTTTGGTCATTTGAGGCTACAAGATGTAGCTGAATAACGAGGGTTCAGTAAAAATAAACAAAGATGTCTAAAAGAAGTGAACTAACTGCACCAAGGGTAAAAGCTTCATCCTAGGCAAAACACATCATTTGCTGCTGATCTGCACGTGACTGTATATTTCAGACATTTTCTCTTATTTTGGGCAGGTTAGGCTAGAAAGCTGCACCAGTTCCCTTCCTAACGAATGTACAGTAAGAATACATGGGAAATCAGTGGAAATAGAGGAAATCCATGTAACTTGGACGAAATAGGTGATTTGATGCTAATCAGCAATGTTTCTTTACATTAAACCCGTTCCCCTCATTTTGGTCATGTCAAGCTAGACAATGTTCCTAAGTAGAGAGGGCTCAGCAAAAATACACGAAGATGTCCAAAGCATGTGAACTCACTGGAACAAGGGTAAACGCTTCAAACCAGGGCAAAACACATCATTTGCTGATGAACTGCAACGTTACTGTACATTTCAGACGCTTTCTATTAGTTTGGGCGCTTCAGGCTCGAATGCTGCACCAATTGCCTTAATAGCGAATGTAAAGTAGGAATCCATGGGAAATCACTAGAACTGGTGTAAATCCATGGAACTAGGGCGAAACAGGTGATTTGATGCTAATCAGCAATATTTCTTTTCAGTTATCCCATTTCTCTCATTTTGGGCATTTGCTGTACCTTTCACACTTTTCTCTTATTTTGGGAAGTTTAGGCAAAAAGCTGCAACAAGTCCCTTAAAAGCGAATATACAGTAAGCATGCCTGGGAAATCACTGGAAATAGTGTAAATCATGAAACTAGGGCGAAATAGGTGATTTGATGCAAATCAGCAATGTTTCTTTACGTTGAACCCGTGTCTCTCATTTTGGTCATTTGAGGCTACAAGATGTAGCTGAATAACGAGGGTTCAGTAAAAATAAAAAAAGATGTCTAAAAGAAGTGAACTAACTGCACCAAGGGTAAAAGCTTCATCCTAGGCAAAACACATCATTTGCTCATGATCTGCACGAGACTGTATATTTCAGACATTTTCTCTTATTTTGGGCAGGTTAGGCTAGAAAGCTGCACCAGTTCCCTTCCTAACGAATGTACAGTAAGAATACATGGGAAATCAGTGGAAATAGAGGAAATCCATGTAACTTGGACGAAATAGGTGATTTGATGCTAATCAGCAATGTTTCTTTACATTAAACCCTTTCCCCTCATTTTGGTCATGTCAAGCTAGACAATGTTCCTAAGTAGAGAGGGCTCAGCAAAAATACACAAAAATGTCCAAAGCATGTGAACTCACTGGAACAAGGGTAAACGCTTCAAACCAGGGCAAAACACATCATTTGCTGATGAACTGCAACGTTACTGTACATTTCAGACGCTTTCTATTAGTTTGGGCGCTTCAGGCTCGAATGCTGCACCAATTGCCTTAATAGCGAATGTAAAGTAGGAATCCATGGGAAATCACTAGAACTGGTGTAAATCCATGGAACTAGGGAGAAACAGGTGATTTGATGCTAATCAGCAATATTTCTTTTCAGTTATCCCATTTCTCTCATTTTGGGCATTTGCTGTACCTTTCACACTTTTCTCTTATTTTGGGAAGTTTAGGCAAAAAGCTGCAACAAGTCCCTTAAAAGCGAATATACAGTAAGCATGCCTGGGAAATCACTGGAAATAGTGTAAATCATGAAACTAGGGCGAAATAGGTGATTTGATGCAAATCAGCAATGTTTCTTTACGTTGAACCCGTGTCTCTCATTTTGGTCATTTGAGGCTACAAGATGTAGCTGAATAACGAGGGTTCAGTAAAAATAAAAAAAGAGGTCTAAAAGAAGTGAACTAACTGCACCAAGGGTAAAAGCTTCATCCTAGGCAAAACACATCATTTGCTGCTGATCTGCACGTGACTATATATTTCAGACATTTTCTGTTATTTTGGGCAGGTTAGGCTAGAAAGCTGCACCAGTTCCCTTCATAACGAATGTACAGTAAGAATACATGGGAAATCAGTGGAAATAGAGGAAATCCATGTAACTTGGACGAAATAGGTGATTTGATGCGAATCAGCAATGTTTCTTTACATTGAACCCGTGTCTCTCATTTTGGTCATTTGAGGCTACAAGATGTAGCTGAATAACGAGGGTTCAGTAAAAATAAACAAAGATGTCTAAAAGAAGTGAACTAACTGCACCAAGGGTAAAAGCTTCATCCTAGGCAAAACACATCATTTGCTGCTGATCTGCACGTGACTGTATATTTCAGACATTTTCTCTTATTTTGGGCAGGTTAGGCTAGAAAGCTGCACCAGTTCCCTTCCTAACGAATGTACAGTAAGAATACATGGGAAATCAGTGGAAATAGAGGAAATCCATGTAACTTTGGCGAAATAGGTGATTTGATGCGAATCAGCAATGTTTCTTTATATTAAACTCGTTCCCCTCATTTTGGTCGTCAAGCTAGACAATGTTCCTAAGTAGAGAGGGCTCAGCAAAAATACACAAAGATGTCCAAAGCATATGAAGTAACTCGAAGTAGGGTAAATGCTTCAAACTAGGGGAAAAAACATCGTTTGCTGCTGATCTGTAACGTAACTGTACATTTCACACATTTTCTCTTATTTGGGCACTTCAGGCTAGAATGCTGCACCAATTGCCTTAATAGCGATTGTAAAGTAGGAATCCATGGGAAATCACTGGAAATAGTGCATATCCATGTCACATGGACTAAATAGGTGATTTGATGCTAATCTGCAACTGTTCTTTACGTTGAACCCATGTCTCTCATTTTGGTCATTTCAGGCTAGAAAATGTCGCTGAATAACGAGGGTTCAGTAAAAATAAACAAAGATGTCTAAAAGAAGTGAACTAACTGGAACAAGGTAAACGCTTCATACCAGGGCAAAACACATCATTTGCTGATGAACTGCAACGTTACTGTACATTTCAGACGCTTTCTATTAGTTTAGGCGCTTCTGGCTCGAATGCTGCACCAATTGCCTTAATAGCGAATGTAAAGTAGGAATCCATGGGAAATCACTAGAACTGGTGTAAATCCATGGAACTGGGGCGAAATAGGTGATTTGATGCTAATCAGCAAAGTTTCTTTACCTTGAACCCGTGTCTCTCATTTTGGTCATTTGAGGCTACAAGATGTAGCTGAATAACGAGGGTTCAGTAAAAATAAAAACAGATGTCTACAAGAAGTGAACTAACTGCACCAAGGGTAAAAGCTTCATCCTAGGCAAAACACATCATTTGCTGCTGATCTGCACGAGACTGTATATTTCAGACATTTTCTCTTATTTTGGGCAGGTTAGGCTAGAAAGCTGCACCAGTTCCCTTCCTAACGAATGTACAGTAAGAATACATGGGAAATCAGTGGAAATAGAGGAAATCCATGTAACTTGGACGAAATAGGTGATTTGATGCGAATCAGCAATGTTTCTTTACATTGAACCCGTGTCTCTCATTTTGGTCATTTGAGGCTACAAGATGTAGCTGAATAACGAGGGTTCAGTAAAAATAAACAAAGATGTCTAAAAGAAGTGAACTAACTGCACCAAGGGTAAAAGCTTCATCCTAGGCAAAACACATCATTTGCTGCTGATCTGCACGTGACTGTATATTTCAGACATTTTCTCTTATTTTGGGCAGGTTAGGCTAGAAAGCTGCACCAGTTCCCTTCCTAACGAATGTACAGTAAGAATACATGGGAAATCAGTGGAAATAGAGGAAATCCATGTAACTTGGACGAAATAGGTGATTTGATGCTAATCAGCAATGTTTCTTTACATTAAACCCGTTCCCCTCATTTTGGTCATGTCAAGCTAGACAATGTTCCTAAGTAGAGAGGGCTCAGCAAAAATACACGAAGATGTCCAAAGCATGTGAACTCACTGGAACAAGGGTAAACGCTTCAAACCAGGGCAAAACACATCATTTGCTGATGAACTGCAACGTTACTGTACATTTCAGACGCTTTCTATTAGTTTGGGCGCTTCAGGCTCGAATGCTGCACCAATTGCCTTAATAGCGAATGTAAAGTAGGAATCCATGGGAAATCACTAGAACTGGTGTAAATCCATGGAACTAGGGCGAAACAGGTGATTTGATGCTAATCAGCAATATTTCTTTTCAGTTATCCCATTTCTCTCATTTTGGGCATTTTCTGTACCTTTCACACTTTTCTCTTATTTTGGGAAGTTTAGGCAAAAAGCTGCAACAAGTCCCTTAAAAGCGAATATACAGTAAGCATGCCTGGGAAATCACTGGAAATAGTGTAAATCATGAAACTAGGGCGAAATAGGTGATTTGATGCAAATCAGCAATGTTTCTTTACGTTGAACCCGTGTCTCTCATTTTGGTCATTTGAGGCTACAAGATGTAGCTGAATAACGAGGGTTCAGTAAAAATAAAAAAAGATGTCTAAAAGAAGTGAACTAACTGCACCAAGGGTAAAAGCTTCATCCTAGGCAAAACACATCATTTGCTCATGATCTGCACGAGACTGTATATTTCAGACATTTTCTCTTATTTTGGGCAGGTTAGGCTAGAAAGCTGCACCAGTTCCCTTCATAACGAATGTACAGTAAGAATACATGGGAAATTACTGGAAATAGAGGAAATCCATGTAACTTGGACGAAATAGGTGATTTGATGCTAATCAGCAATGTTTCTTTACATTAAACCCTTTCCCCTCATTTTGGTCATGTCAAGCTAGACAATGTTCCTAAGTAGAGAGGGCTCAGCAAAAATACACAAAAATGTCCAAAGCATGTGAACTCACTGGAACAAGGGTAAACACTTCAAACCAGGGCAAAACACATCATTTGCTGACGAACTGCAACGTTACTGTACATTTCAGACGCTTTCTATTAGTTTGGGCGCTTCTGGCTAGAATGCTGCACCAATTGCCTTAATAGCGAATGTAAAGTAGGAATCCATGGGAAATCACTAGAACTGGTGTAAACCCATGGAACTAGGGCGAAATAGGTGATTTGATGCTAATCAGCAATATTTCTTTTCAGTTATCCCATTTCTCTCATTTTGGGCATTTGCTGTACCTTTCACACTTTTCTCTTATTTTGGGAAGTTTAGGCAAAAAGCTGCAACAAGTCCCTTAAAAGCGAATATACAGTAAGCATGCCTGGGAAATCACTGGAAATAGTGTAAATCATGAAACTAGGGCGAAATAGGTGATTTGATGCAAATCAGCAATGTTTCTTTACGTTGAACCCGTGTCTCTCATTTTGGTCATTTGAGGCTACAAGATGTAGCTGAATAACGAGGGTTCAGTAAAAATAAAAAAAGAGGTCTAAAAGAAGTGAACTAACTGCACCAAGGGTAAAAGCTTCATCCTAGGCAAAACACATCATTTGCTGCTGATCTGCACGTGACTATATATTTCAGACATTTTCTGTTATTTTGGGCAGGTTAGGCTAGAAAGCTGCACCAGTTCCCTTCATAACGAATGTACAGTAAGAATACATGGGAAATCAGTGGAAATAGAGGAAATCCATGTAACTTGGACGAAATAGGTGATTTGATGCGAATCAGCAATGTTTCTTTACATTGAACCCGTGTCTCTCATTTTGGTCATTTGAGGCTACAAGATGTAGCTGAATAACGAGGGTTCAGTAAAAATAAACAAAGAGGTCTAAAAGAAGTGAACTAACTGCACCAAGGGTAAAAGCTTCATCCTAGGCAAAACACATCATTTGCTGCTGATCTGCACGTGACTGTATATTTCAGACATTTTCTCTTATTTTGGGCAGGTTAGGCTAGAAAGCTGCACCAGTTCCCTTCCTAACGAATGTACAGTAAGAATACATGGGAAATCAGTGGAAATAGAGGAAATCCATGTAACTTTGGCGAAATAGGTGATTTGATGCGAATCAGCAATGTTTCTTTATATTAAACTCGTTCCCCTCATTTTGGTCGTCAAGCTAGACAATGTTCCTAAGTAGAGAGGGCTCAGCAAAAATACACAAAGATGTCCAAAGCATATGAAGTAACTCGAAGTAGGGTAAATGCTTCAAACTAGGGGAAAAAACATCATTTGCTGCTGATCTGTAACGTAACTGTACATTTCACACATTTTCTCTTATTTGGGCACTTCAGGCTAGAATGCTGCACCAATTGCCTTAATAGCGATTGTAAAGTAGGAATCCATGGGAAATCACTGGAAATAGTGCATATCCATGTCACATGGACTAAATAGGTGATTTGATGCTAATCTGCAACTGTTCTTTACGTTGAACCCATGTCTCTCATTTTGGTCATTTCAGGCTAGAAAATGTCGCTGAATAACGAGGGTTCAGTAAAAATAAACAAAGATGTCTAAAAGAAGTGAACTAACTGGAACAAGGTAAACGCTTCATACCAGGGCAAAACACATCATTTGCTGATGAACTGCAACGTTACTGTACATTTCAGACGCTTTCTATTAGTTTAGGCGCTTCTGGCTCGAATGCTGCACCAATTGCCTTAATAGCGAATGTAAAGTAGGAATCCATGGGAAATCACTAGAACTGGTGTAAATCCATGGAACTGGGGCGAAATAGGTGATTTGATGCTAATCAGCAAAGTTTCTTTACCTTGAACCCGTGTCTCTCATTTTGGTCATTTGAGGCTACAAGATGTAGCTGAATAACGAGGGTTCAGTAAAAATAAAAACAGATGTCTACAAGAAGTGAACTAACTGCACCAAGGGTAAAAGCTTCATCCTAGGCAAAACACATCATTTGCTGCTGATCTGCACGTGACTGTATATTTCAGTCATTTTCTCTTATTTTGGGCAGGTTAGGCTTGAAAGCTGCACCAGTTCCCTTCCTAACGAATGTACAGTAAGAATACATGGGAAATCAGTGGGAATAGAGGAAATCCATGTAACTTGGACGAAATAGGTGATTTGATGCTAATCAGCAATGTTTCTTTACATTAAACCCGTTCCCCTCATTTTGGTCATGTCAAGCTAGACAATGTTCCTAAGTAGAGAGGGCTCAGCAAAAATACACGAAGATGTCCAAAGCATGTGAACTCACTGGAACAAGGGTAAACGCTTCAAACCAGGGCAAAACACATCATTTGCTGATGAACTGCAACGTTACTGTACATTTCAGACGCTTTCTATTAGTTTGGGCGCTTCAGGCTCGAATGCTGCACCAATTGCCTTAATAGCGAATGTAAAGTAGGAATCCATGGGAAATCACTAGAACTGGTGTAAATCCATGGAACTAGGGCGAAACAGGTGATTTGATGCTAATCAGCAATATTTCTTTTCAGTTATCCCATTTCTCTCATTTTGGGCATTTGCTGTACCTTTCACACTTTTCTCTTATTTTGGGAAGTTTAGGCAAAAAGCTGCAACAAGTCCCTTAAAAGCGAATATACAGTAAGCATGCCTGGGAAATCACTGGAAATAGAGGAAATCCATGTAACTTGGACGAAATAGGTGATTTGATGCGAATCAGCAATGTTTCTTTACGTTGAACCCGTGTCTCTCATTTTGGTCATTTGAGGCTACAAGATGTAGCTGAATAACGAGGGTTCAGTAAAATTAAACAAAGATGTCTAAAAGAAGTGAACTAACTGCACCAAGGGTAAAAGCTTCATCCTAGGCAAAACACATCATTTGCTGCTGATCTGCACGTGACTGTATATTTCAGACATTTTCTCTTATTTTGGGCAGGTAAGGCTAGAAAGCTGCACCAGTTCCCTTCCTAACGAATGTACAGTAAGAATACATGGGAAATCAGTGGAAATAGAGGAAATCCATGTAACTTGGACGAAATAGGTGATTTGATGCGAATCAGCAATGTTTCTTTACATTGAACCCGTGTCTCTCATTTTGGTCATTTGAGGCTACAAGATGTAGCTGAATAACGAGGGTTCAGTAAAAATAAACAAAGATGTCTAAAAGAAGTGAACTAACTGCACCAAGGGTAAAAGCTTCATCCTAGGCAAAACACATCATTTGCTGCTGATCTGCACGTGACTGTATATTTCAGACATTTTCTCTTATTTTGGGCAGGTTAGGCTAGAAAGCTGCACCAGTTCCCTTCCTAACGAATGTACAGTAAGAATACATGGGAAATCAGTGGAAATAGAGGAAATCCATGTAACTTGGACGAAATAGGTGATTTGATGCTAATCAGCAATGTTTCTTTACATTAAACCCGTTCCCCTCATTTTGGTCATGTCAAGCTAGACAATGTTCCTAAGTAGAGAGGGCTCAGCAAAAATACACGAAGATGTCCAAAGCATGTGAACTCACTGGAACAAGGGTAAACGCTTCAAACCAGGGCAAAACACATCATTTGCTGATGAACTGCAACGTTACTGTACATTTCAGACGCTTTCTATTAGTTTGGGCGCTTCAGGCTCGAATGCTGCACCAATTGCCTTAATAGCGAATGTAAAGTAGGAATCCATGGGAAATCACTAGAACTGGTGTAAATCCATGGAACTAGGGCGAAACAGGTGATTTGATGCTAATCAGCAATATTTCTTTTCAGTTATCCCATTTCTCTCATTTTGGGCATTTGCTGTACCTTTCACACTTTTCTCTTATTTTGGGAAGTTTAGGCAAAAAGCTGCAACAAGTCCCTTAAAAGCGAATATACAGTAAGCATGCCTGGGAAATCACTGGAAATAGTGTAAATCATGAAACTAGGGCGAAATAGGTGATTTGATGCAAATCAGCAATGTTTCTTTACGTTGAACCCGTGTCTCTCATTTTGGTCATTTGAGGCTACAAGATGTAGCTGAATAACGAGGGTTCAGTAAAAATAAAAAAAGATGTCTAAAAGAAGTGAACTAACTGCACCAAGGGTAAAAGCTTCATCCTAGGCAAAACACATCATTTGCTCATGATCTGCACGAGACTGTATATTTCAGACATTTTCTCTTATTTTGGGCAGGTTAGGCTAGAAAGCTGCACCAGTTCCCTTCATAACGAATGTACAGTAAGAATACATGGGAAATTACTGGAAATAGAGGAAATCCATGTAACTTGGACGAAATAGGTGATTTGATGCTAATCAGCAATGTTTCTTTACATTAAACCCTTTCCCCTCATTTTGGTCATGTCAAGCTAGACAATGTTCCTAAGTAGAGAGGGCTCAGCAAAAATACACAAAAATGTCCAAAGCATGTGAACTCACTGGAACAAGGGTAAACGCTTCAAACCAGGGCAAAACACATCATTTGCTGACGAACTGCAACGTTACTGTACATTTCAGACGCTTTCTATTAGTTTGGGCGCTTCTGGCTAGAATGCTGCACCAATTGCCTTAATAGCGAATGTAAAGTAGGAATCCATGGGAAATCACTAGAACTGGTGTAAACCCATGGAACTAGGGCGAAATAGGTGATTTGATGCTAATCAGCAATATTTCTTTTCAGTTATCCCATTTCTCTCATTTTGGGCATTTGCTGTACCTTTCACACTTTTCTCTTATTTTGGGAAGTTTAGGCAAAAAGCTGCAACAAGTCCCTTAAAAGCGAATATACAGTAAGCATGCCTGGGAAATCACTGGAAATAGTGTAAATCATGAAACTAGGGCGAAATAGGTGATTTGATGCAAATCAGCAATGTTTCTTTACGTTGAACCCGTGTCTCTCATTTTGGTCATTTGAGGCTACAAGATGTAGCTGAATAACGCGGGTTCAGTAAAAATAAAAAAAGAGGTCTAAAAGAAGTGAACTAACTGCACCAAGGGTAAAAGCTTCATCCTAGGCAAAACACATCATTTGCTGCTGATCTGCACGTGACTATATATTTCAGACATTTTCTGTTATTTTGGGCAGGTTAGGCTAGAAAGCTGCACCAGTTCCCTTCATAACGAATGTACAGTAAGAATACATGGGAAATCAGTGGAAATAGAGGAAATCCATGTAACTTGGACGAAATAGGTGATTTGATGCGAATCAGCAATGTTTCTTTACGTTGAACCCGTGTCTCTCATTTTGGTCATTTGAGGCTACAAGATGTAGCTGAATAACGAGGGTTCAGTAAAAATAAACAAAGAGGTCTAAAAGAAGTGAACTAACTGCACCAAGGGTAAAAGCTTCATCCTAGGCAAAACACATCATTTGCTGCTGATCTGCACGTGACTGTATATTTCAGACATTTTCTCTTATTTTGGGCAGGTTAGGCTAGAAAGCTGCACCAGTTCCCTTCCTAACGAATGTACAGTAAGAATACATGGGAAATCAGTGGAAATAGAGGAAATCCATGTAACTTTGGCGAAATAGGTGATTTGATGCGAATCAGCAATGTTTCTTTATATTAAACTCGTTCCCCTCATTTTGGTCGTCAAGCTAGACAATGTTCCTAAGTAGAGAGGGCTCAGCAAAAATACACAAAGATGTCCAAAGCATATGAAGTAACTCGAAGTAGGGTAAATGCTTCAAACTAGGGGAAAAAACATCATTTGCTGCTGATCTGTAACGTAACTGTACATTTCACACATTTTCTCTTATTTGGGCACTTCAGGCTAGAATGCTGCACCAATTGCCTTAATAGCGATTGTAAAGTAGGAATCCATGGGAAATCACTGGAAATAGTGCATATCCATGTCACATGGACTAAATAGGTGATTTGATGCTAATCTGCAACTGTTCTTTACGTTGAACCCATGTCTCTCATTTTGGTCATTTCAGGCTAGAAAATGTCGCTGAATAACGAGGGTTCAGTAAAAATAAACAAAGATGTCTAAAAGAAGTGAACTAACTGGAACAAGGTAAACGCTTCATACCAGGGCAAAACACATCATTTGCTGATGAACTGCAACGTTACTGTACATTTCAGACGCTTTCTATTAGTTTAGGCGCTTCTGGCTCGAATGCTGCACCAATTGCCTTAATAGCGAATGTAAAGTAGGAATCCATGGGAAATCACTAGAACTGGTGTAAATCCATGGAACTGGGGCGAAATAGGTGATTTGATGCTAATCAGCAAAGTTTCTTTACCTTGAACCCGTGTCTCTCATTTTGGTCATTTGAGGCTACAAGATGTAGCTGAATAACGAGGGTTCAGTAAAAATAAAAACAGATGTCTACAAGAAGTGAACTAACTGCACCAAGGGTAAAAGCTTCATCCTAGGCAAAACACATCATTTGCTGCTGATCTGCACGTGACTGTATATTTCAGTCATTTTCTCTTATTTTGGGCAGGTTAGGCTTGAAAGCTGCACCAGTTCCCTTCCTAACGAATGTACAGTAAGAATACATGGGAAATCAGTGGGAATAGAGGAAATCCATGTAACTTGGACGAAATAGGTGATTTGATGCTAATCAGCAATGTTTCTTTACATTAAACCCGTTCCCCTCATTTTGGTCATGTCAAGCTAGACAATGTTCCTAAGTAGAGAGGGCTCAGCAAAAATACACGAAGATGTCCAAAGCATGTGAACTAACTGGAACAAGGTAAACGCTTCATACCAGGGCAAAACACATCATTTGCTGATGAACTGCAACGTTACTGTACATTTCAGACGCTTTCTATTAGTTTAGGCGCTTCTGGCTCGAATGCTGCACCAATTGCCTTAATAGCGAATGTAAAGTAGGAATCCATGGGAAATCACTAGAACTGGTGTAAATCCATGGAACTGGGGCGAAATAGGTGATTTGATGCTAATCAGCAAAGTTTCTTTACCTTGAACCCGTGTCTCTCATTTTGGTCATTTGAGGCTACAAGATGTAGCTGAATAACGAGGGTTCAGTAAAAATAAAAACAGATGTCTACAAGAAGTGAACTAACTGCACCAAGGGTAAAAGCTTCATCCTAGGCAAAACACATCATTTGCTGCTGATCTGCACGTGACTGTATATTTCAGTCATTTTCTCTTATTTTGGGCAGGTTAGGCTTGAAAGCTGCACCAGTTCCCTTCCTAACGAATGTACAGTAAGAATACATGGGAAATCAGTGGGAATAGAGGAAATCCATGTAACTTGGACGAAATAGGTGATTTGATGCTAATCAGCAATGTTTCTTTACATTAAACCCGTTCCCCTCATTTTGGTCATGTCAAGCTAGACAATGTTCCTAAGTAGAGAGGGCTCAGCAAAAATACACGAAGATGTCCAAAGCATGTGAACTCACTGGAACAAGGGTAAACGCTTCAAACCAGGGCAAAACACATCATTTGCTGATGAACTGCAACGTTACTGTACATTTCAGACGCTTTCTATTAGTTTGGGCGCTTCAGGCTCGAATGCTGCACCAATTGCCTTAATAGCGAATGTAAAGTAGGAATCCATGGGAAATCACTAGAACTGGTGTAAATCCATGGAACTAGGGCGAAACAGGTGATTTGATGCTAATCAGCAATATTTCTTTTCAGTTATCCCATTTCTCTCATTTTGGGCATTTGCTGTACCTTTCACACTTTTCTCTTATTTTGGGAAGTTTAGGCAAAAAGCTGCAACAAGTCCCTTAAAAGCGAATATACAGTAAGCATGCCTGGGAAATCACTGGAAATAGTGTAAATCATGAAACTAGGGCGAAATAGGTGATTTGATGCAAATCAGCAATGTTTCTTTACGTTGAACCCGTGTCTCTCATTTTGGTCATTTGAGGCTACAAGATGTAGCTGAATAACGAGGGTTCAGTAAAAATAAAAAAAGATGTCTACAAGAAGTGAACTAACTGCACCAAGGGTAAAAGCTTCATCATAGGCAAAACACATCATTTGCTGATGATCTGCACGTGACTGTATATTTCAGACATTTTCTCTTATTTTGGGCAGGTTAGGCTAGAAAGCTGCACCAGTTCCCTTCCTAACGAATGTACAGTAAGAATACATGGGAAATCAGTGGAAATAGAGGAAATCCATGTAACTTGGACGAAATAGGTGATTTGATGCGAATCAGCAATGTTTCTTTACGTTGAACCCGTGTCTCTCATTTTGGTCATTTGAGGCTACAAGATGTAGCTGAATAACGAGGGTTCAGTAAAATTAAACAAAGATGTCTAAAAGAAGTGAACTAACTGCACCAAGGGTAAAAGCTTCATCCTAGGCAAAACACATCATTTGCTGCTGATCTGCACGTGACTGTATATTTCAGACATTTTCTCTTATTTTGGGCAGGTAAGGCTAGAAAGCTGCACCAGTTCCCTTCCTAACGAATGTACAGTAAGAATACATGGGAAATCAGTGGAAATAGAGGAAATCCATGTAACTTGGACGAAATAGGTGATTTGATGCGAATCAGCAATGTTTCTTTACATTGAACCCGTGTCTCTCATTTTGGTCATTTGAGGCTACAAGATGTAGCTGAATAACGAGGGTTCAGTAAAAATAAACAAAGATGTCTAAAAGAAGTGAACTAACTGCACCAAGGGTAAAAGCTTCATCCTAGGCAAAACACATCATTTGCTGCTGATCTGCACGTGACTGTATATTTCAGACATTTTCTCTTATTTTGGGCAGGTTAGGCTAGAAAGCTGCACCAGTTCCCTTCCTAACGAATGTACAGTAAGAATACATGGGAAATCAGTGGAAATAGAGGAAATCCATGTAACTTGGACGAAATAGGTGATTTGATGCTAATCAGCAATGTTTCTTTACATTAAACCCGTTCCCCTCATTTTGGTCATGTCAAGCTAGACAATGTTCCTAAGTAGAGAGGGCTCAGCAAAAATACACGAAGATGTCCAAAGCATGTGAACTCACTGGAACAAGGGTAAACGCTTCAAACCAGGGCAAAACACATCATTTGCTGATGAACTGCAACGTTACTGTACATTTCAGACGCTTTCTATTAGTTTGGGCGCTTCAGGCTCGAATGCTGCACCAATTGCCTTAATAGCGAATGTAAAGTAGGAATCCATGGGAAATCACTAGAACTGGTGTAAATCCATGGAACTAGGGCGAAACAGGTGATTTGATGCTAATCAGCAATATTTCTTTTCAGTTATCCCATTTCTCTCATTTTGGGCATTTGCTGTACCTTTCACACTTTTCTCTTATTTTGGGAAGTTTAGGCAAAAAGCTGCAACAAGTCCCTTAAAAGCGAATATACAGTAAGCATGCCTGGGAAATCACTGGAAATAGTGTAAATCATGAAACTAGGGCGAAATAGGTGATTTGATGCAAATCAGCAATGTTTCTTTACGTTGAACCCGTGTCTCTCATTTTGGTCATTTGAGGCTACAAGATGTAGCTGAATAACGAGGGTTCAGTAAAAATAAAAAAAGATGTCTAAAAGAAGTGAACTAACTGCACCAAGGGTAAAAGCTTCATCCTAGGCAAAACACATCATTTGCTCATGATCTGCACGAGACTGTATATTTCAGACATTTTCTCTTATTTTGGGCAGGTTAGGCTAGAAAGCTGCACCAGTTCCCTTCATAACGAATGTACAGTAAGAATACATGGGAAATTGCTGGAAATAGAGGAAATCCATGTAACTTGGACGAAATAGGTGATTTGATGCTAATCAGCAATGTTTCTTTACATTAAACCCTTTCCCCTCATTTTGGTCATGTCAAGCTAGACAATGTTCCTAAGTAGAGAGGGCTCAGCAAAAATACACAAAAATGTCCAAAGCATGTGAACTCACTGGAACAAGGGTAAACGCTTCAAACCAGGGCAAAACACATCATTTGCTGACGAACTGCAACGTTACTGTACATTTCAGACGCTTTCTATTAGTTTGGGCGCTTCTGGCTAGAATGCTGCACCAATTGCCTTAATAGCGAATGTAAAGTAGGAATCCATGGGAAATCACTAGAACTGGTGTAAACCCATGGAACTAGGGCGAAATAGGTGATTTGATGCTAATCAGCAATATTTCTTTTCAGTTATCCCATTTCTCTCATTTTGGGCATTTGCTGTACCTTTCACACTTTTCTCTTATTTTGGGAAGTTTAGGCAAAAAGCTGCAACAAGTCCCTTAAAAGCGAATATACAGTAAGCATGCCTGGGAAATCACTGGAAATAGTGTAAATCATGAAACTAGGGCGAAATAGGTGATTTGATGCAAATCAGCAATGTTTCTTTACGTTGAACCCGTGTCTCTCATTTTGGTCATTTGAGGCTACAAGATGTAGTTGAATAACGAGGGTTCAGTAAAAATAAAAAAAGATGTCTACAAGAAGTGAACTAACTGCACCAAGGGTAAAAGCTTCATCCTAGGCAAAACACATCATTTGCTGCTGATCTGCACGTGACTGTATATTTCAGACATTTTCTCTTATTTTGGGCAGGTTAGGCTAGAAAGCTGCACCAGTTCCCTTCCTAACGAATGTACAGTAAGAATACATGGGAAATCAGTGGAAATAGAGGAAATCCATGTAACTTGGACGAAATAGGTGATTTGATGCGAATCAGCAATGTTTCTTTACGTTGAACCCGTGTCTCTCATTTTGGTCATTTGAGGCTACAAGATGTAGATGAATAACGAGGGTTCAGTAAAATTAAACAAAGATGTCTAAAAGAAGTGAACTAACTGCACCAAGGGTAAAAGCTTCATCCTAGGCAAAACACATCATTTGCTGCTGATCTGCACGTGACTGTATATTTCAGACATTTTCTCTTATTTTGGGCAGGTAAGGCTAGAAAGCTGCACCAGTTCCCTTCCTAACGAATGTACAGTAAGAATACATGGGAAATCAGTGGAAATAGAGGAAATCCATGTAACTTGGACGAAATAGGTGATTTGATGCGAATCAGCAATGTTTCTTTACATTGAACCCGTGTCTCTCATTTTGGTCATTTGAGGCTACAAGATGTAGCTGAATAACGAGGGTTCAGTAAAAATAAACAAAGATGTCTAAAAGAAGTGAACTAACTGCACCAAGGGTAAAAGCTTCATCCTAGGCAAAACACATCATTTGCTGCTGATCTGCACGTGACTGTATATTTCAGACATTTTCTCTTATTTTGGGCAGGTTAGGCTAGAAAGCTGCACCAGTTCCCTTCCTAACGAATGTACAGTAAGAATACATGGGAAATCAGTGGAAATAGAGGAAATCCATGTAACTTGGACGAAATAGGTGATTTGATGCTAATCAGCAATGTTTCTTTACATTAAACCCTTTCCCCTCATTTTGGTCATGTCAAGCTAGACAATGTTCCTAAGTAGAGAGGGCTCAGCAAAAATACACAAAAATGTCCAAAGCATGTGAACTCACTGGAACAAGGGTAAACGCTTCAAACCAGGGCAAAACACATCATTTGCTGACGAACTGCAACGTTACTGTACATTTCAGACGCTTTCTATTAGTTTGGGCGCTTCTGGCTAGAATGCTGCACCAATTGCCTTAATAGCGAATGTAAAGTAGGAATCCATGGGAAATCACTAGAACTGGTGTAAACCCATGGAACTAGGGCGAAATAGGTGATTTGATGCTAATCAGCAATATTTCTTTTCAGTTATCCCATTTCTCTCATTTTGGGCATTTGCTGTACCTTTCACACTTTTCTCTTATTTTGGGAAGTTTAGGCAAAAAGCTGCAACAAGTCCCTTAAAAGCGAATATACAGTAAGCATGCCTGGGAAATCACTGGAAATAGTGTAAATCATGAAACTAGGGCGAAATAGGTGATTTGATGCAAATCAGCAATGTTTCTTTACGTTGAACCCGTGTCTCTCATTTTGGTCATTTGAGGCTACAAGATGTAGCTGAATAACGAGGGTTCAGTAAAAATAAAAAAAGAGGTCTAAAAGAAGTGAACTAACTGCACCAAGGGTAAAAGCTTCATCCTAGGCAAAACACATCATTTGCTGCTGATCTGCACGTGACTATATATTTCAGACATTTTCTGTTATTTTGGGCAGGTTAGGCTAGAAAGCTGCACCAGTTCCCTTCATAACGAATGTACAGTAAGAATACATGGGAAATCAGTGGAAATAGAGGAAATCCATGTAACTTGGACGAAATAGGTGATTTGATGCGAATCAGCAATGTTTCTTTACGTTGAACCCGTGTCTCTCATTTTGGTCATTTGAGGCTACAAGATGTAGCTGAATAACGAGGGTTCAGTAAAAATAAACAAAGAGGTCTAAAAGAAGTGAACTAACTGCACCAAGGGTAAAAGCTTCATCCTAGGCAAAACACATCATTTGCTGCTGATCTGCACGTGACTGTATATTTCAGACATTTTCTCTTATTTTGGGCAGGTTAGGCTAGAAAGCTGCACCAGTTCCCTTCCTAACGAATGTACAGTAAGAATACATGGGAAATCAGTGGAAATAGAGGAAATCCATGTAACTTTGGCGAAATAGGTGATTTGATGCGAATCAGCAATGTTTCTTTATATTAAACTCGTTCCCCTCATTTTGGTCGTCAAGCTAGACAATGTTCCTAAGTAGAGAGGGCTCAGCAAAAATACACAAAGATGTCCAAAGCATATGAAGTAACTCGAAGTAGGGTAAATGCTTCAAACTAGGGGAAAAAACATCATTTGCTGCTGATCTGTAACGTAACTGTACATTTCACACATTTTCTCTTATTTGGGCACTTCAGGCTAGAATGCTGCACCAATTGCCTTAATAGCGATTGTAAAGTAGGAATCCATGGGAAATCACTGGAAATAGTGCATATCCATGTCACATGGACTAAATAGGTGATTTGATGCTAATCTGCAACTGTTCTTTACGTTGAACCCATGTCTCTCATTTTGGTCATTTCAGGCTAGAAAATGTCGCTGAATAACGAGGGTTCAGTAAAAATAAACAAAGATGTCTAAAAGAAGTGAACTAACTGGAACAAGGTAAACGCTTCATACCAGGGCAAAACACATCATTTGCTGATGAACTGCAACGTTACTGTACATTTCAGACGCTTTCTATTAGTTTAGGCGCTTCTGGCTCGAATGCTGCACCAATTGCCTTAATAGCGAATGTAAAGTAGGAATCCATGGGAAATCACTAGAACTGGTGTAAATCCATGGAACTGGGGCGAAATAGGTGATTTGATGCTAATCAGCAAAGTTTCTTTACCTTGAACCCGTGTCTCTCATTTTGGTCATTTGAGGCTACAAGATGTAGCTGAATAACGAGGGTTCAGTAAAAATAAAAACAGATGTCTACAAGAAGTGAACTAACTGCACCAAGGGTAAAAGCTTCATCCTAGGCAAAACACATCATTTGCTGCTGATCTGCACGTGACTGTATATTTCAGTCATTTTCTCTTATTTTGGGCAGGTTAGGCTTGAAAGCTGCACCAGTTCCCTTCCTAACGAATGTACAGTAAGAATACATGGGAAATCAGTGGGAATAGAGGAAATCCATGTAACTTGGACGAAATAGGTGATTTGATGCTAATCAGCAATGTTTCTTTACATTAAACCCGTTCCCCTCATTTTGGTCATGTCAAGCTAGACAATGTTCCTAAGTAGAGAGGGCTCAGCAAAAATACACGAAGATGTCCAAAGCATGTGAACTCACTGGAACAAGGGTAAACGCTTCAAACCAGGGCAAAACACATCATTTGCTGATGAACTGCAACGTTACTGTACATTTCAGACGCTTTCTATTAGTTTGGGCGCTTCAGGCTCGAATGCTGCACCAATTGCCTTAATAGCGAATGTAAAGTAGGAATCCATGGGAAATCACTAGAACTGGTGTAAATCCATGGAACTAGGGCGAAACAGGTGATTTGATGCTAATCAGCAATATTTCTTTTCAGTTATCCCATTTCTCTCATTTTGGGCATTTGCTGTACCTTTCACACTTTTCTCTTATTTTGGGAAGTTTAGGCAAAAAGCTGCAACAAGTCCCTTAAAAGCGAATATACAGTAAGCATGCCTGGGAAATCACTGGAAATAGTGTAAATCATGAAACTAGGGCGAAATAGGTGATTTGATGCAAATCAGCAATGTTTCTTTACGTTGAACCCGTGTCTCTCATTTTGGTCATTTGAGGCTACAAGATGTAGCTGAATAACGAGGGTTCAGTAAAAATAAAAAAAGATGTCTAAAAGAAGTGAACTAACTGCACCAAGGGTAAAAGCTTCATCCTAGGCAAAACACATCATTTGCTCATGATCTGCACGAGACTGTATATTTCAGACATTTTCTCTTATTTTGGGCAGGTTAGGCTAGAAAGCTGCACCAGTTCCCTTCATAACGAATGTACAGTAAGAATACATGGGAAATCACTGGAAATAGAGGAAATCCATGTAACTTGGACGAAATAGGTGATTTGATGCTAATCAGCAATGTTTCTTTACATTAAACCCTTTCCCCTCATTTTGGTCATGTCAAGCTAGACAATGTTCCTAAGTAGAGAGGGCTCAGCAAAAATACACAAAAATGTCCAAAGCATGTGAACTCACTGGAACAAGGGTAAACGCTTCAAACCAGGGCAAAACACATCATTTGCTGACGAACTGCAACGTTACTGTACATTTCAGACGCTTTCTATTAGTTTGGGCGCTTCTGGCTAGAATGCTGCACCAATTGCCTTAATAGCGAATGTAAAGTAGGAATCCATGGGAAATCACTAGAACTGGTGTAAACCCATGGAACTAGGGCGAAATAGGTGATTTGATGCTAATCAGCAATATTTCTTTTCAGTTATCCCATTTCTCTCATTTTGGGCATTTGCTGTACCTTTCACACTTTTCTCTTATTTTGGGAAGTTTAGGCAAAAAGCTGCAACAAGTCCCTTAAAAGCGAATATACAGTAAGCATGCCTGGGAAATCACTGGAAATAGTGTAAATCATGAAACTAGGGCGAAATAGGTGATTTGATGCAAATCAGCAATGTTTCTTTACGTTGAACCCGTGTCTCTCATTTTGGTCATTTGAGGCTACAAGATGTAGCTGAATAACGAGGGTTCAGTAAAAATAAAAAAAGATGTCTACAAGAAGTGAACTAACTGCACCAAGGGTAAAAGCTTCATCATAGGCAAAACACATCATTTGCTGATGATCTGCACGTGACTGTATATTTCAGACATTTTCTCTTATTTTAGGCAGGTTAGGCTAGAAAGCTGCACCAGTTCCCTTCCTAACGAATGTACAGTAAGAATACATGGGAAATCAGTGGAAATAGAGGAAATCCATGTAACTTGGACGAAATAGGTGATTTGATGCGAATCAGCAATGTTTCTTTACGTTGAACCCCTGTCTCTCATTTTGGTCATTTGAGGCTACAAGATGTAGCTGAATAACGAGGGTTCAGTAAAATTAAACAAAGATGTCTAAAAGAAGTGAACTAACTGCACCAAGGGTAAAAGCTTCATCCTAGGCAAAACACATCATTTGCTGCTGATCTGCACGTGACTGTATATTTCAGACATTTTCTCTTATTTTGGGCAGGTTAGGCTAGAAAGCTGCACCAGTTCCCTTCCTAACGAATGTACAGTAAGAATACATGGGAAATCAGTGGAAATAGAGGAAATCCATGTAACTTGGACGAAATAGGTGATTTGATGCTAATCAGCAATGTTTCTTTACATTAAACCCGTTCCCCTCATTTTGGTCATGTCAAGCTAGACAATGTTCCTAAGTAGAGAGGGCTCAGCAAAAATACACAAAGATGTCCAAAGCATGTGAACTCACTGGAACAAGGGTAAACGCTTCAAACCAGGGCAAAACACATCATTTGCTGACGAACTGCAACGTTACTGTACATTTCAGACGCTTTCTATTAGTTTGGGCGCTTCTGGCTAGAATGCTGCACCAATTGCCTTAATAGCGAATGTAAAGTAGGAATCCATGGGAAATCACTAGAACTGGTGTAAACCCATGGAACTAGGGCGAAATAGGTGATTTGATGCTAATCAGCAATATTTCTTTTCAGTTATCCCATTTCTCTCATTTTGGGCATTTGCTGTACCTTTCACACTTTTCTCTTATTTTGGGAAGTTTAGGCAAAAAGCTGCAACAAGTCCCTTAAAAGCGAATATACAGTAAGCATGCCTGGGAAATCACTGGAAATAGTGTAAATCATGAAACTAGGGCGAAATAGGTGATTTGATGCAAATCAGCAATGTTTCTTTACGTTGAACCCGTGTCTCTCATTTTGGTCATTTGAGGCTACAAGATGTAGCTGAATAACGAGGGTTCAGTAAAAATAAAAAAAGATGTCTACAAGAAGTGAACTAACTGCACCAAGGGTAAAAGCTTCATCATAGGCAAAACACATCATTTGCTGATGATCTGCACGTGACTGTATATTTCAGACATTTTCTCTTATTTTGGGCAGGTTAGGCTAGAAAGCTGCACCAGTTCCCTTCCTAACGAATGTACAGTAAGAATACATGGGAAATCAGTGGAAATAGAGGAAATCCATGTAACTTGGACGAAATAGGTGATTTGATGCGAATCAGCAATGTTTCTTTACGTTGAACCCGTGTCTCTCATTTTGGTCATTTGAGGCTACAAGATGTAGCTGAATAACGAGGGTTCAGTAAAAATAAAAAAAGAGGTCTAAAAGAAGTGAACTAACTGCACCAAGGGTAAAAGCTTCATCCTAGGCAAAACACATCATTTGCTGCTGATCTGCACGTGACTATATATTTCAGACATTTTCTGTTATTTTGGGCAGGTTAGGCTAGAAAGCTGCACCAGTTCCCTTCATAACGAATGTACAGTAAGAATACATGGGAAATCAGTGGAAATAGAGGAAATCCATGTAACTTGGACGAAATAGGTGATTTGATGCGAATCAGCAATGTTTCTTTACGTTGAACCCGTGTCTCTCATTTTGGTCATTTGAGGCTACAAGATGTAGCTGAATAACGAGGGTTCAGTAAAAATAAAAAAAGATGTCTACAAGAAGTGAACTAACTGCACCAAGGGTAAAAGCTTCATCATAGGCAAAACACATCATTTGCTGATGATCTGCACGTGACTGTATATTTCAGACATTTTCTCTTATTTTGGGCAGGTTAGGCTAGAAAGCTGCACCAGTTCCCTTCCTAACGAATGTACAGTAAGAATACATGGGAAATCAGTGGAAATAGAGGAAATCCATGTAACTTGGACGAAATAGGTGATTTGATGCGAATCAGCAATGTTTCTTTACGTTGAACCCGTGTCTCTCATTTTGGTCATTTGAGGCTACAAGATGTAGCTGAATAACGAGGGTTCAGTAAAATTAAACAAAGATGTCTAAAAGAAGTGAACTAACTGCACCAAGGGTAAAAGCTTCATCCTAGGCAAAACACATCATTTGCTGCTGATCTGCACGTGACTGTATATTTCAGACATTTTCTCTTATTTTGGGCAGGTTAGGCTAGAAAGCTGCACCAGTTCCCTTCCTAACGAATGTACAGTAAGAATACATGGGAAATCAGTGGAAATAGAGGAAATCCATGTAACTTGGACGAAATAGGTGATTTGATGCTAATCAGCAATGTTTCTTTACATTAAACCCGTTCCCCTCATTTTGGTCATGTCAAGCTAGACAATGTTCCTAAGTAGAGAGGGCTCAGCAAAAATACACAAAGATGTCCAAAGCATGTGAACTCACTGGAACAAGGGTAAACGCTTCAAACCAGGGCAAAACACATCATTTGCTGACGAACTGCAACGTTACTGTACATTTCAGACGCTTTCTATTAGTTTGGGCGCTTCTGGCTAGAATGCTGCACCAATTGCCTTAATAGCGAATGTAAAGTAGGAATCCATGGGAAATCACTAGAACTGGTGTAAACCCATGGAACTAGGGCGAAATAGGTGATTTGATGCTAATCAGCAATATTTCTTTTCAGTTATCCCATTTCTCTCATTTTGGGCATTTGCTGTACCTTTCACACTTTTCTCTTATTTTGGGAAGTTTAGGCAAAAAGCTGCAACAAGTCCCTTAAAAGCGAATATACAGTAAGCATGCCTGGGAAATCACTGGAAATAGTGTAAATCATGAAACTAGGGCGAAATAGGTGATTTGATGCAAATCAGCAATGTTTCTTTACGTTGAACCCGTGTCTCTCATTTTGGTCATTTGAGGCTACAAGATGTAGCTGAATAACGAGGGTTCAGTAAAAATAAAAAAAGATGTCTACAAGAAGTGAACTAACTGCACCAAGGGTAAAAGCTTCATCCTAGGCAAAACACATCATTTGCTGATGATCTGCACGTGACTGTATATTTCAGACATTTTCTCTTATTTTGGGCAGGTTAGGCTAGAAAGCTGCACCAGTTCCCTTCCTAACGAATGTACAGTAAGAATACATGGGAAATCAGTGGAAATAGAGGAAATCCATGTAACTTGGACGAAATAGGTGATTTGATGCGAATCAGCAATGTTTCTTTACGTTGAACCCGTGTCTCTCATTTTGGTCATTTGAGGCTACAAGATGTAGCTGAATAACGAGGGTTCAGTAAAATTAAACAAAGATGTCTAAAAGAAGTGAACTAACTGCACCAAGGGTAAAAGCTTCATCCTAGGCAAAACACATCATTTGCTGCTGATCTGCACGTGACTGTATATTTCAGACATTTTCTCTTATTTTGGGCAGGTAAGGCTAGAAAGCTGCACCAGTTCCCTTCCTAACGAATGTACAGTAAGAATACATGGGAAATCAGTGGAAATAGAGGAAATCCATGTAACTTGGACGAAATAGGTGATTTGATGCGAATCAGCAATGTTTCTTTACATTGAACCCGTGTCTCTCATTTTGGTCATTTGAGGCTACAAGATGTAGCTGAATAACGAGGGTTCAGTAAAAATAAACAAAGATGTCTAAAAGAAGTGAACTAACTGCACCAAGGGTAAAAGCTTCATCCTAGGCAAAACACATCATTTGCTGCTGATCTGCACGTGACTGTATATTTCAGACATTTTCTCTTATTTTGGGCAGGTTAGGCTAGAAAGCTGCACCAGTTCCCTTCCTAACGAATGTACAGTAAGAATACATGGGAAATCAGTGGAAATAGAGGAAATCCATGTAACTTTGGCGAAATAGGTGATTTGATGCGAATCAGCAATGTTTCTTTATATTAAACTCGTTCCCCTCATTTTGGTCGTCAAGCTAGACAATGTTCCTAAGTAGAGAGGGCTCAGCAAAAATACACAAAGATGTCCAAAGCATATGAAGTAACTCGAAGTAGGGTAAATGCTTCAAACTAGGGGAAAAAACATCATTTGCTGCTGATCTGTAACGTAACTGTACATTTCACACATTTTCTCTTATTTGGGCACTTCAGGCTAGAATGCTGCACCAATTGCCTTAATAGCGATTGTAAAGTAGGAATCCATGGGAAATCACTGGAAATAGTGCATATCCATGTCACATGGACTAAATAGGTGATTTGATGCTAATCTGCAACTGTTCTTTACGTTGAACCCATGTCTCTCATTTTGGTCATTTCAGGCTAGAAAATGTCGCTGAATAACGAGGGTTCAGTAAAAATAAACAAAGATGTCTAAAAGAAGTGAACTAACTGGAACAAGGTAAACGCTTCATACCAGGGCAAAACACATCATTTGCTGATGAACTGCAACGTTACTGTACATTTCAGACGCTTTCTATTAGTTTAGGCGCTTCTGGCTCGAATGCTGCACCAATTGCCTTAATAGCGAATGTAAAGTAGGAATCCATGGGAAATCACTAGAACTGGTGTAAATCCATGGAACTGGGGCGAAATAGGTGATTTGATGCTAATCAGCAAAGTTTCTTTACCTTGAACCCGTGTCTCTCATTTTGGTCATTTGAGGCTACAAGATGTAGCTGAATAACGAGGGTTCAGTAAAAATAAAAACAGATGTCTACAAGAAGTGAACTAACTGCACCAAGGGTAAAAGCTTCATCCTAGGCAAAACACATCATTTGCTGCTGATCTGCACGTGACTGTATATTTCAGTCATTTTCTCTTATTTTGGGCAGGTTAGGCTTGAAAGCTGCACCAGTTCCCTTCCTAACGAATGTACAGTAAGAATACATGGGAAATCAGTGGAAATAGAGGAAATCCATGTAACTTGGACGAAATAGGTGATTTGATGCTAATCAGCAATGTTTCTTTACATTAAACCCGTTCCCCTCATTTTGGTCATGTCAAGCTAGACAATGTTCCTAAGTAGAGAGGGCTCAGCAAAAATACACGAAGATGTCCAAAGCATGTGAACTCACTGGAACAAGGGTAAACGCTTCAAACCAGGGCAAAACACATCATTTGCTGATGAACTGCAACGTTACTGTACATTTCAGACGCTTTCTATTAGTTTGGGCGCTTCAGGCTCGAATGCTGCACCAATTGCCTTAATAGCGAATGTAAAGTAGGAATCCATGGGAAATCACTAGAACTGGTGTAAATCCATGGAACTAGGGCGAAACAGGTGATTTGATGCTAATCAGCAATATTTCTTTTCAGTTATCCCATTTCTCTCATTTTGGGCATTTGCTGTACCTTTCACACTTTTCTCTTATTTTGGGAAGTTTAGGCAAAAAGCTGCAACAAGTCCCTTAAAAGCGAATATACAGTAAGCATGCCTGGGAAATCACTGGAAATAGTGTAAATCATGAAACTAGGGCGAAATAGGTGATTTGATGCAAATCAGCAATGTTTCTTTACGTTGAACCCGTGTCTCTCATTTTGGTCATTTGAGGCTACAAGATGTAGCTGAATAACGAGGGTTCAGTAAAAATAAAAAAAGATGTCTAAAAGAAGTGAACTAACTGCACCAAGGGTAAAAGCTTCATCCTAGGCAAAACACATCATTTGCTCATGATCTGCACGAGACTGTATATTTCAGACATTTTCTCTTATTTTGGGCAGGTTAGGCTAGAAAGCTGCACCAGTTCCCTTCATAATGAATGTACAGTAAGAATACATGGGAAATCACTGGAAATAGAGGAAATCAATGTAACTTGGACGAAATAGGTGATTTGATGCTAATCAGCAATGTTTCTTTACATTAAACCCTTTCCCCTCATTTTGGTCATGTCAAGCTAGACAATGTTCCTAAGTAGAGAGGGCTCAGCAAAAATACACAAAAATGTCCAAAGCATGTGAACTCACTGGAACAAGGGTAAACACTTCAAACCAGGGCAAAACACATCATTTGCTGACGAACTGCAACGTTACTGTACATTTCAGACGCTTTCTATTAGTTTGGGCGCTTCTGGCTAGAATGCTGCACCAATTGCCTTAATAGCGAATGCAAAGTAGGAATCCATGGGAAATCACTAGAACTGGTGTAAACCCATGGAACTAGGGCGAAATAGGTGATTTGATGCTAATCAGCAATATTTCTTTTCAGTTATCCCATTTCTCTCATTTTGGGCATTTGCTGTACCTTTCACACTTTTCTCTTATTTTGGGAAGTTTAGGTAAAAAGCTGCAACAAGTCCCTTAAAAGCGAATATACAGTAAGCATGCCTGGGAAATCACTGGAAATAGTGTAAATCATGAAACTAGGGCGAAATAGGTGATTTGATGCAAATCAGCAATGTTTCTTTACGTTGAACCCGTGTCTCTCATTTTGGTCATTTGAGGCTACAAGATGTAGCTGAATAACGAGGGTTCAGTAAAAATAAAAAAAAGATGTCTACAAGAAGTGAACTAACTGCACCAAGGGTAAAAGCTTCATCATAGGCAAAACACATCATTTGCTGATGATCTGCACGTGACTGTATATTTCAGACATTTTCTCTTATTTTGGGCAGGTTAGGCTAGAAA
Organism: Anniella stebbinsi; assembly: GCA_029215795.1. Taxonomy (NCBI): domain Eukaryota; kingdom Metazoa; phylum Chordata; class Lepidosauria; order Squamata; family Anniellidae; genus Anniella; species Anniella stebbinsi. Next base: position 99,838,395 of record JARDYH010000003.1, read on the forward strand.
GCTGCACCAGTTCCCTTCCTAACGAATGTACAGTAAGAATACATGGGAAATCAGTGGAAATAGAGGAAATCCATGTAACTTGGACGAAATAGGTGATTTGATGCGAATCAGCAATGTTTCTTTACGTTGAACCCGTGTCTCTCATTTTGGTCATTTGAGGCTACAAGATGTAGCTGAATAACGAGGGTTCAGTAAAATTAAACAAAGATGTCTAAAAGAAGTGAACTAACTGCACCAAGGGTAAAAGCTTCATCCTAGGCAAAACACATCATTTGCTGCTGATCTGCACGTGACTGTATATTTCAGACATTTTCTCTTATTTTGGGCAGGTTAGGCTAGAAAGCTGCACCAGTTCCCTTCCTAACGAATGTACAGTAAGAATACATGGGAAATCAGTGGAAATAGAGGAAATCCATGTAACTTTGGCGAAATAGGTGATTTGATGCGAATCAGCAATGTTTCTTTATATTAAACTCGTTCCCCTCATTTTGGTCGTCAAGCTAGACAATGTTCCTAAGTAGAGAGGGCTCAGCAAAAATACACAAAGATGTCCAAAGCATATGAAGTAACTCGAAGTAGGGTAAATGCTTCAAACTAGGGGAAAAAACATCATTTGCTGCTGATCTGTAACGTAACTGTACATTTCACACATTTTCTCTTATTTGGGCACTTCAGGCTAGAATGCTGCACCAATTGCCTTAATAGCGATTGTAAAGTAGGAATCCATGGGAAATCACTGGAAATAGTGCATATCCATGTCACATGGACTAAATAGGTGATTTGATGCTAATCTGCAACTGTTCTTTACGTTGAACCCATGTCTCTCATTTTGGTCATTTCAGGCTAGAAAATGTCGCTGAATAACGAGGGTTCAGTAAAAATAAACAAAGATGTCTAAAAGAAGTGAACTAACTGGAACAAGGTAAACGCTTCATACCAGGGCAAAACACATCATTTGCTGATGAACTGCAACGTTACTGTACATTTCAGACGCTTTCTATTAGTTTAGGCGCTTCTGGCTCGAATGCTGCACCAATTGCCTTAATAGCGAATGTAAAGTAGGAATCCATGGGAAATCACTAGAACTGGTGTAAATCCATGGAACTGGGGCGAAATAGGTGATTTGATGCTAATCAGCAAAGTTTCTTTACCTTGAACCCGTGTCTCTCATTTTGGTCATTTGAGGCTACAAGATGTAGCTGAATAACGAGGGTTCAGTAAAAATAAAAACAGATGTCTACAAGAAGTGAACTAACTGCACCAAGGGTAAAAGCTTCATCCTAAGCAAAACACATCATTTGCTGCTGATCTGCACGTGACTGTATATTTCAGTCATTTTCTCTTATTTTGGGCAGGTTAGGCTTGAAAGCTGCACCAGTTCCCTTCCTAACGAATGTACAGTAAGAATACATGGGAAATCAGTGGAAATAGAGGAAATCCATGTAACTTGGACGAAATAGGTGATTTGATGCTAATCAGCAATGTTTCTTTACATTAAACCCGTTCCCCTCATTTTGGTCATGTCAAGCTAGACAATGTTCCTAAGTAGAGAGGGCTCAGCAAAAATACACGAAGATGTCCAAAGCATGTGAACTCACTGGAACAAGGGTAAACGCTTCAAACCAGGGCAAAACACATCATTTGCTGATGAACTGCAACGTTACTGTACATTTCAGACGCTTTCTATTAGTTTGGGCGCTTCAGGCTCGAATGCTGCACCAATTGCCTTAATAGCGAATGTAAAGTAGGAATCCATGGGAAATCACTAGAACTGGTGTAAATCCATGGAACTAGGGCGAAACAGGTGATTTGATGCTAATCAGCAATATTTCTTTTCAGTTATCCCATTTCTCTCATTTTGGGCATTTGCTGTACCTTTCACACTTTTCTCTTATTTTGGGAAGTTTAGGCAAAAAGCTGCAACAAGTCCCTTAAAAGCGAATATACAGTAAGCATGCCTGGGAAATCACTGGAAATAGTGTAAATCATGAAACTAGGGCGAAATAGGTGATTTGATGCAAATCAGCAATGTTTCTTTACGTTGAACCCGTGTCTCTCATTTTGGTCATTTGAGGCTACAAGATGTAGCTGAATAACGAGGGTTCAGTAAAAATAAAAAAAGATGTCTAAAAGAAGTGAACTAACTGCACCAAGGGTAAAAGCTTCATCCTAGGCAAAACACATCATTTGCTCATGATCTGCACGAGACTGTATATTTCAGACATTTTCTCTTATTTTGGGCAGGTTAGGCTAGAAAGCTGCACCAGTTCCCTTCATAATGAATGTACAGTAAGAATACATGGGAAATCACTGGAAATAGAGGAAATCCATGTAACTTGGACGAAATAGGTGATTTGATGCTAATCAGCAATGTTTCTTTACATTAAACCCTTTCCCCTCATTTTGGTCATGTCAAGCTAGACAATGTTCCTAAGTAGAGAGGGCTCAGCAAAAATACACAAAAATGTCCAAAGCATGTGAACTCACTGGAACAAGGGTAAACACTTCAAACCAGGGCAAAACACATCATTTGCTGACGAACTGCAACGTTACTGTACATTTCAGACGCTTTCTATTAGTTTGGGCGCTTCTGGCTAGAATGCTGCACCAATTGCCTTAATAGCGAATGCAAAGTAGGAATCCATGGGAAATCACTAGAACTGGTGTAAACCCATGGAACTAGGGCGAAATAGGTGATTTGATGCTAATCAGCAATATTTCTTTTCAGTTATCCCATTTCTCTCATTTTGGGCATTTGCTGTACCTTTCACACTTTTCTCTTATTTTGGGAAGTTTAGGCAAAAAGCTGCAACAAGTCCCTTAAAAGCGAATATACAGTAAGCATGCCTGGGAAATCACTGGAAATAGTGTAAATCATGAAACTAGGGCGAAATAGGTGATTTGATGCAAATCAGCAATGTTTCTTTACGTTGAACCCGTGTCTCTCATTTTGGTCATTTGAGGCTACAAGATGTAGCTGAATAACGAGGGTTCAGTAAAAATAAAAAAAGATGTCTAAAAGAAGTGAACTAACTGCACCAAGGGTAAAAGCTTCATCCTAGGCAAAACACATCATTTGCTCATGATCTGCACGAGACTGTATATTTCAGACATTTTCTCTTATTTTGGGCAGGTTAGGCTAGAAAGCTGCACCAGTTCCCTTCATAATGAATGTACAGTAAGAATACATGGGAAATCACTGGAAATAGAGGAAATCCATGTAACTTGGACGAAATAGGTGATTTGATGCTAATCAGCAATGTTTCTTTACATTAAACCCTTTCCCCTCATTTTGGTCATGTCAAGCTAGACAATGTTCCTAAGTAGAGAGGGCTCAGCAAAAATACACAAAAATGTCCAAAGCATGTGAACTCACTGGAACAAGGGTAAACACTTCAAACCAGGGCAAAACACATCATTTGCTGACGAACTGCAACGTTACTGTACATTTCAGACGCTTTCTATTAGTTTGGGCGCTTCTGGCTAGAATGCTGCACCAATTGCCTTAATAGCGAATGCAAAGTAGGAATCCATGGGAAATCACTAGAACTGGTGTAAACCCATGGAACTAGGGCGAAATAGGTGATTTGATGCTAATCAGCAATATTTCTTTTCAGTTATCCCATTTCTCTCATTTTGGGCATTTGCTGTACCTTTCACACTTTTCTCTTATTTTGGGAAGTTTAGGCAAAAAGCTGCAACAAGTCCCTTAAAAGCGAATATACAGTAAGCATGCCTGGGAAATCACTGGAAATAGTGTAAATCATGAAACTAGGGCGAAATAGGTGATTTGATGCAAATCAGCAATGTTTCTTTACGTTGAACCCGTGTCTCTCATTTTGGTCATTTGAGGCTACAAGATGTAGCTGAATAACGAGGGTTCAGTAAAAATAAAAAAAGATGTCTACAAGAAGTGAACTAACTGCACCAAGGGTAAAAGCTTCATCATAGGCAAAACACATCATTTGCTGATGATCTGCACGTGACTGTATATTTCAGACATTTTCTCTTATTTTGGGCAGGTTAGGCTAGAAAGCTGCACCAGTTCCCTTCCTAACGAATGTACAGTAAGAATACATGGGAAATCAGTGGAAATAGAGGAAATCCATGTAACTTGGACGAAATAGGTGATTTGATGCGAATCAGCAATGTTTCTTTACGTTGAACCCGTGTCTCTCATTTTGGTCATTTGAGGCTACAAGATGTAGCTGAATAACGAGGGTTCAGTAAAATTAAACAAAGATGTCTAAAAGAAGTGAACTAACTGCACCAAGGGTAAAAGCTTCATCCTAGGCAAAACACATCATTTGCTGCTGATCTGCACGTGACTGTATATTTCAGACATTTTCTCTTATTTTGGGCAGGTTAGGCTAGAAAGCTGCACCAGTTCCCTTCCTAACGAATGTACAGTAAGAATACATGGGAAATCAGTGGAAATAGAGGAAATCCATGTAACTTGGACGAAATAGGTGATTTGATGCGAATCAGCAATGTTTCTTTACGTTGAACCCGTGTCTCTCATTTTGGTCATTTGAGGCTACAAGATGTAGCTGAATAACGAGGGTTCAGTAAAATTAAACAAAGATGTCTAAAAGAAGTGAACTAACTGCACCAAGGGTAAAAGCTTCATCCTAGGCAAAACACATCATTTGCTGCTGATCTGCACGTGACTGTATATTTCAGACATTTTCTCTTATTTTGGGCAGGTAAGGCTAGAAAGCTGCACCAGTTCCCTTCCTAACGAATGTACAGTAAGAATACATGGGAAATCAGTGGAAATAGAGGAAATCCATGTAACTTGGACGAAATAGGTGATTTGATGCGAATCAGCAATGTTTCTTTACATTGAACCCGTGTCTCTCATTTTGGTCATTTGAGGCTACAAGATGTAGCTGAATAACGAGGGTTCAGTAAAAATAAACAAAGATGTCTAAAAGAAGTGAACTAACTGCACCAAGGGTAAAAGCTTCATCCTAGGCAAAACACATCATTTGCTGCTGATCTGCACGTGACTGTATATTTCAGACATTTTCTCTTATTTTGGGCAGGTTAGGCTAGAAAGCTGCACCAGTTCCCTTCCTAACGAATGTACAGTAAGAATACATGGGAAATCAGTGGAAATAGAGGAAATCCATGTAACTTTGGCGAAATAGGTGATTTGATGCGAATCAGCAATGTTTCTTTATATTAAACTCGTTCCCCTCATTTTGGTCGTCAAGCTAGACAATGTTCCTAAGTAGAGAGGGCTCAGCAAAAATACACAAAGATGTCCAAAGCATATGAAGTAACTCGAAGTAGGGTAAATGCTTCAAACTAGGGGAAAAAACATCATTTGCTGCTGATCTGTAACGTAACTGTACATTTCACACATTTTCTCTTATTTGGGCACTTCAGGCTAGAATGCTGCACCAATTGCCTTAATAGCGATTGTAAAGTAGGAATCCATGGGAAATTACTGGAAATAGTGCATATCCATGTCACATGGACTAAATAGGTGATTTGATGCTAATCTGCAACTGTTCTTTACGTTGAACCCATGTCTCTCATTTTGGTCATTTCAGGCTAGAAAATGTCACTGAATAACGAGGGTTCAGTAAAAATAAACAAAGATGTCTAAAAGAAGTGAACTAACTGGAACAAGGTAAACGCTTCATACCAGGGCAAAACACATCATTTGCTGATGAACTGCAACGTTACTGTACAATTCAGACGCTTTCTATTAGTTTAGGCGCTTCTGGCTCGAATGCTGCACCAATTGCCTTAATAGCGAATGTAAAGTAGGAATCCATGGGAAATCACTAGAACTGGTGTAAATCCAGGGAACTGGGGCGAAATAGGTGATTTGATGCTAATCAGCAAAGTTTCTTTACCTTGAACCCGTGTCTCTCATTTTGGTCATTTGAGGCTACAAGATGTAGCTGAATAACGAGGGTTCAGTAAAAATAAAAACAGATGTCTACAAGAAGTGAACTAACTGCACCAAGGGTAAAAGCTTCATCCTAGGCAAAACACATCATTTGCTGCTGATCTGCACGTGACTGTATATTTCAGTCATTTTCTCTTATTTTGGGCAGGTTAGGCTTGAAAGCTGCACCAGTTCCCTTCCTAACGAATGTACAGTAAGAATACATGGGAAATCAGTGGAAATAGAGGAAATCCATGTAACTTGGACGAAATAGGTGATTTGATGCTAATCAGCAATGTTTCTTTACATTAAACCCGTTCCCCTCATTTTGGTCATGTCAAGCTAGACAATGTTCCTAAGTAGAGAGGGCTCAGCAAAAATACACGAAGATGTCCAAAGCATGTGAACTCACTGGAACAAGGGTAAACGCTTCAAACCAGGGCAAAACACATCATTTGCTGATGAACTGCAACGTTACTGTACATTTCAGACGCTTTCTATTAGTTTGGGCGCTTCTGGCTAGAATGCTGCACCAATTGCCTTAATAGCGAATGTAAAGTAGGAATCCATGGGAAATCACTAGAACTGGTGTAAATCCATGGAACTAGGGCGAAATAGGTGATTTGATGCTATTCAGCCATGTTTCTTTTCCGTTATCCCGTGTCTCTATTTTGGGCATTTGCTGTACGGTTCACACTTTTCTCTTATTTGGGCAGTTTAGGCTAGAATGCTGCAGCAGTTGCCTTAATAGCGAATGCACAGTAAGAATACATGGGAAATCACTGGAAATAGTGTAAATCATGAAACTAGGGCGAAATAGGTGATTTGATGCAAATCAGCAATGTTTCTTTACATTAAACCCGTTCCTCTCATTTTGGTCATGTCAAGCTAGACAATGTTCAAAAGTAGAGAGGACTCAGTAAAAATACACAAAGATGTCCAAAGCAAGTGAAGTAACTCGAAGTAGGGTAAATGCTTCAAACTAGGGGAAAAAACATCATTTGCTGCTGATCTGTAACGTAACTGTACATTTCACACATTTTCTCTTATTTGGGCACTTCAGGCTAGAATGCTGCCCCAATTGTCTTAATAGCAAATATACAGTAAGAATACACGGGAAATCACTGGAAATAGTGTATATCCATGTCACATGGACTAAATAGGTGATTTGATGCTAATCTGCAACTGTTCTTTACGTTGAACCCGTGTCTCTCATTTTGGTCATTTCAGGCTAGAAAATGTCGCTGAATAACGAGGGTTCAGTAAAAATAAACAAAGATGTCTAAAAGAAGTGAACTAACTGGAACAAGGGTAAACGCTTCATACCAGGGCAAAACACATCATTTGCTGATGAACTGCAACGTTACTGTACATTTCAGACGCTTTCTATTAGTTTGGGCGCTTCAGGCTCGAATGCTGCACCAATTGCCTTAATAGCGAATGTAAAGTAGGAATCCATGGGAAATCACTAGAACTGGTGTAAATCCATGGAACTAGGGCGAAACAGGTGATTTGATGCTAATCAGCAATATTTCTTTTCAGTTATCCCATTTCTCTCATTTTGGGCATTTGCTGTACCTTTCACACTTTTCTCTTATTTTGGGAAGTTTAGGCAAAAAGCTGCAACAAGTCCCTTAAAAGCGAATATACAGTAAGCATGCCTGGGAAATCACTGGAAATAGTGTAAATCATGAAACTAGGGCGAAATAGGTGATTTGATGCAAATCAGCAATGTTTCTTTACGTTGAACCCGTGTCTCTCATTTTGGTCATTTGAGGCTACAAGATGTAGCTGAATAACGAGGGTTCAGTAAAAATAAAAAAAGATGTCTAAAAGAAGTGAACTAACTGCACCAAGGGTAAAAGCTTCATCCTAGGCAAAACACATCATTTGCTCATGATCTGCACGAGACTGTATATTTCAGACATTTTCTCTTATTTTGGGCAGGTTAGGCTAGAAAGCTGCACCAGTTCCCTTCATAACGAATGTACAGTAAGAATACATGGGAAATTGCTGGAAATAGAGGAAATCCATGTAACTTGGACGAAATAGGTGATTTGATGCTAATCAGCAATGTTTCTTTACATTAAACCCTTTCCCCTCATTTTGGTCATGTCAAGCTAGACAATGTTCCTAAGTAGAGAGGGCTCAGCAAAAATACACAAAAATGTCCAAAGCATGTGAACTCACTGGAACAAGGGTAAACGCTTCAAACCAGGGCAAAACACATCATTTGCTGACGAACTGCAACGTTACTGTACATTTCAGACGCTTTCTATTAGTTTGGGCGCTTCTGGCTAGAATGCTGCACCAATTGCCTTAATAGCGAATGTAAAGTAGGAATCCATGGGAAATCACTAGAACTGGTGTAAACCCATGGAACTAGGGCGAAATAGGTGATTTGATGCTAATCAGCAATATTTCTTTTCAGTTATCCCATTTCTCTCATTTTGGGCATTTGCTGTACCTTTCACACTTTTCTCTTATTTTGGGAAGTTTAGGCAAAAAGCTGCAACAAGTCCCTTAAAAGCGAATATACAGTAAGCATGCCTGGGAAATCACTGGAAATAGTGTAAATCATGAAACTAGGGCGAAATAGGTGATTTGATGCAAATCAGCAATGTTTCTTTACGTTGAACCCGTGTCTCTCATTTTGGTCATTTGAGGCTACAAGATGTAGCTGAATAACGAGGGTTCAGTAAAAATAAAAAAAGATGTCTACAAGAAGTGAACTAACTGCACCAAGGGTAAAAGCTTCATCATAGGCAAAACACATCATTTGCTGATGATCTGCACGTGACTGTATATTTCAGACATTTTCTCTTATTTTAGGCAGGTTAGGCTAGAAAGCTGCACCAGTTCCCTTCCTAACGAATGTACAGTAAGAATACATGGGAAATCAGTGGAAATAGAGGAAATCCATGTAACTTGGACGAAATAGGTGATTTGATGCGAATCAGCAATGTTTCTTTACGTTGAACCCCTGTCTCTCATTTTGGTCATTTGAGGCTACAAGATGTAGCTGAATAACGAGGGTTCAGTAAAATTAAACAAAGATGTCTAAAAGAAGTGAACTAACTGCACCAAGGGTAAAAGCTTCATCCTAGGCAAAACACATCATTTGCTGCTGATCTGCACGTGACTGTATATTTCAGACATTTTCTCTTATTTTGGGCAGGTTAGGCTAGAAAGCTGCACCAGTTCCCTTCCTAACGAATGTACAGTAAGAATACATGGGAAATCAGTGGAAATAGAGGAAATCCATGTAACTTGGACGAAATAGGTGATTTGATGCTAATCAGCAATGTTTCTTTACATTAAACCCGTTCCCCTCATTTTGGTCATGTCAAGCTAGACAATGTTCCTAAGTAGAGAGGGCTCAGCAAAAATACACAAAGATGTCCAAAGCATGTGAACTCACTGGAACAAGGGTAAACGCTTCAAACCAGGGCAAAACACATCATTTGCTGACGAACTGCAACGTTACTGTACATTTCAGACGCTTTCTATTAGTTTGGACGCTTCTGGCTAGAATGCTGCACCAATTGCCTTAATAGCGAATGTAAAGTAGGAATCCATGGGAAATCACTAGAACTGGTGTAAACCCATGGAACTAGGGCGAAATAGGTGATTTGATGCTAATCAGCAATATTTCTTTTCAGTTATCCCATTTCTCTCATTTTGGGCATTTGCTGTACCTTTCACACTTTTCTCTTATTTTGGGAAGTTTAGGCAAAAAGCTGCAACAAGTCCCTTAAAAGCGAATATACAGTAAGCATGCCTGGGAAATCACTGGAAATAGTGTAAATCATGAAACTAGGGCGAAATAGGTGATTTGATGCAAATCAGCAATGTTTCTTTACGTTGAACCCGTGTCTCTCATTTTGGTCATTTGAGGCTACAAGATGTAGCTGAATAACGAGGGTTCAGTAAAAATAAAAAAAGATGTCTACAAGAAGTGAACTAACTGCACCAAGGGTAAAAGCTTCATCATAGGCAAAACACATCATTTGCTGATGATCTGCACGTGACTGTATATTTCAGACATTTTCTCTTATTTTGGGCAGGTTAGGCTAGAAAGCTGCACCAGTTCCCTTCCTAACGAATGTACAGTAAGAATACATGGGAAATCAGTGGAAATAGAGGAAATCCATGTAACTTGGACGAAATAGGTGATTTGATGCGAATCAGCAATGTTTCTTTACGTTGAACCCGTGTCTCTCATTTTGGTCATTTGAGGCTACAAGATGTAGCTGAATAACGAGGGTTCAGTAAAAATAAAAAAAGAGGTCTAAAAGAAGTGAACTAACTGCACCAAGGGTAAAAGCTTCATCCTAGGCAAAACACATCATTTGCTGCTGATCTGCACGTGACTATATATTTCAGACATTTTCTGTTATTTTGGGCAGGTTAGGCTAGAAAGCTGCACCAGTTCCCTTCATAACGAATGTACAGTAAGAATACATGGGAAATCAGTGGAAATAGAGGAAATCCATGTAACTTGGACGAAATAGGTGATTTGATGCGAATCAGCAATGTTTCTTTACGTTGAACCCGTGTCTCTCATTTTGGTCATTTGAGGCTACAAGATGTAGCTGAATAACGAGGGTTCAGTAAAAATAAAAAAAGATGTCTACAAGAAGTGAACTAACTGCACCAAGGGTAAAAGCTTCATCATAGGCAAAACACATCATTTGCTGATGATCTGCACGTGACTGTATATTTCAGACATTTTCTCTTATTTTGGGCAGGTTAGGCTAGAAAGCTGCACCAGTTCCCTTCCTAACGAATGTACAGTAAGAATACATGGGAAATCAGTGGAAATAGAGGAAATCCATGTAACTTGGACGAAATAGGTGATTTGATGCGAATCAGCAATGTTTCTTTACGTTGAACCCGTGTCTCTCATTTTGGTCATTTGAGGCTACAAGATGTAGCTGAATAACGAGGGTTCAGTAAAATTAAACAAAGATGTCTAAAAGAAGTGAACTAACTGCACCAAGGGTAAAAGCTTCATCCTAGGCAAAACACATCATTTGCTGCTGATCTGCACGTGACTGTATATTTCAGACATTTTCTCTTATTTTGGGCAGGTTAGGCTAGAAAGCTGCACCAGTTCCCTTCCTAACGAATGTACAGTAAGAATACATGGGAAATCAGTGGAAATAGAGGAAATCCATGTAACTTGGACGAAATAGGTGATTTGATGCTAATCAGCAATGTTTCTTTACATTAAACCCGTTCCCCTCATTTTGGTCATGTCAAGCTAGACAATGTTCCTAAGTAGAGAGGGCTCAGCAAAAATACACAAAGATGTCCAAAGCATGTGAACTCACTGGAACAAGGGTAAACGCTTCAAACCAGGGCAAAACACATCATTTGCTGACGAACTGCAACGTTACTGTACATTTCAGACGCTTTCTATTAGTTTGGGCGCTTCTGGCTAGAATGCTGCACCAATTGCCTTAATAGCGAATGTAAAGTAGGAATCCATGGGAAATCACTAGAACTGGTGTAAACCCATGGAACTAGGGCGAAATAGGTGATTTGATGCTAATCAGCAATATTTCTTTTCAGTTATCCCATTTCTCTCATTTTGGGCATTTGCTGTACCTTTCACACTTTTCTCTTATTTTGGGAAGTTTAGGCAAAAAGCTGCAACAAGTCCCTTAAAAGCGAATATACAGTAAGCATGCCTGGGAAATCACTGGAAATAGTGTAAATCATGAAACTAGGGCGAAATAGGTGATTTGATGCAAATCAGCAATGTTTCTTTACGTTGAACCCGTGTCTCTCATTTTGGTCATTTGAGGCTACAAGATGTAGCTGAATAACGAGGGTTCAGTAAAAATAAAAAAAAGATGTCTACAAGAAGTGAACTAACTGCACCAAGGGTAAAAGCTTCATCCTAGGCAAAACACATCATTTGCTGATGATCTGCACGTGACTGTATATTTCAGACATTTTCTCTTATTTTGGGCAGGTTAGGCTAGAAAGCTGCACCAGTTCCCTTCCTAACGAATGTACAGTAAGAATACATGGGAAATCAGTGGAAATAGAGGAAATCCATGTAACTTGGACGAAATAGGTGATTTGATGCGAATCAGCAATGTTTCTTTACGTTGAACCCGTGTCTCTCATTTTGGTCATTTGAGGCTACAAGATGTAGCTGAATAACGAGGGTTCAGTAAAATTAAACAAAGATGTCTAAAAGAAGTGAACTAACTGCACCAAGGGTAAAAGCTTCATCCTAGGCAAAACACATCATTTGCTGCTGATCTGCACGTGACTGTATATTTCAGACATTTTCTCTTATTTTGGGCAGGTAAGGCTAGAAAGCTGCACCAGTTCCCTTCCTAACGAATGTACAGTAAGAATACATGGGAAATCAGTGGAAATAGAGGAAATCCATGTAACTTGGACGAAATAGGTGATTTGATGCGAATCAGCAATGTTTCTTTACATTGAACCCGTGTCTCTCATTTTGGTCATTTGAGGCTACAAGATGTAGCTGAATAACGAGGGTTCAGTAAAAATAAACAAAGATGTCTAAAAGAAGTGAACTAACTGCACCAAGGGTAAAAGCTTCATCCTAGGCAAAACACATCATTTGCTGCTGATCTGCACGTGACTGTATATTTCAGACATTTTCTCTTATTTTGGGCAGGTTAGGCTAGAAAGCTGCACCAGTTCCCTTCCTAACGAATGTACAGTAAGAATACATGGGAAATCAGTGGAAATAGAGGAAATCCATGTAACTTTGGCGAAATAGGTGATTTGATGCGAATCAGCAATGTTTCTTTATATTAAACTCGTTCCCCTCATTTTGGTCGTCAAGCTAGACAATGTTCCTAAGTAGAGAGGGCTCAGCAAAAATACACAAAGATGTCCAAAGCATATGAAGTAACTCGAAGTAGGGTAAATGCTTCAAACTAGGGGAAAAAACATCATTTGCTGCTGATCTGTAACGTAACTGTACATTTCACACATTTTCTCTTATTTGGGCACTTCAGGCTAGAATGCTGCACCAATTGCCTTAATAGCGATTGTAAAGTAGGAATCCATGGGAAATCACTGGAAATAGTGCATATCCATGTCACATGGACTAAATAGGTGATTTGATGCTAATCTGCAACTGTTCTTTACGTTGAACCCATGTCTCTCATTTTGGTCATTTCAGGCTAGAAAATGTCGCTGAATAACGAGGGTTCAGTAAAAATAAACAAAGATGTCTAAAAGAAGTGAACTAACTGGAACAAGGTAAACGCTTCATACCAGGGCAAAACACATCATTTGCTGATGAACTGCAACGTTACTGTACATTTCAGACGCTTTCTATTAGTTTAGGCGCTTCTGGCTCGAATGCTGCACCAATTGCCTTAATAGCGAATGTAAAGTAGGAATCCATGGGAAATCACTAGAACTGGTGTAAATCCATGGAACTGGGGCGAAATAGGTGATTTGATGCTAATCAGCAAAGTTTCTTTACCTTGAACCCGTGTCTCTCATTTTGGTCATTTGAGGCTACAAGATGTAGCTGAATAACGAGGGTTCAGTAAAAATAAAAACAGATGTCTACAAGAAGTGAACTAACTGCACCAAGGGTAAAAGCTTCATCCTAGGCAAAACACATCATTTGCTGCTGATCTGCACGTGACTGTATATTTCAGTCATTTTCTCTTATTTTGGGCAGGTTAGGCTTGAAAGCTGCACCAGTTCCCTTCCTAACGAATGTACAGTAAGAATACATGGGAAATCAGTGGAAATAGAGGAAATCCATGTAACTTGGACGAAATAGGTGATTTGATGCTAATCAGCAATGTTTCTTTACATTAAACCCGTTCCCCTCATTTTGGTCATGTCAAGCTAGACAATGTTCCTAAGTAGAGAGGGCTCAGCAAAAATACACGAAGATGTCCAAAGCATGTGAACTCACTGGAACAAGGGTAAACGCTTCAAACCAGGGCAAAACACATCATTTGCTGATGAACTGCAACGTTACTGTACATTTCAGACGCTTTCTATTAGTTTGGGCGCTTCAGGCTCGAATGCTGCACCAATTGCCTTAATAGCGAATGTAAAGTAGGAATCCATGGGAAATCACTAGAACTGGTGTAAATCCATGGAACTAGGGCGAAACAGGTGATTTGATGCTAATCAGCAATATTTCTTTTCAGTTATCCCATTTCTCTCATTTTGGGCATTTGCTGTACCTTTCACACTTTTCTCTTATTTTGGGAAGTTTAGGCAAAAAGCTGCAACAAGTCCCTTAAAAGCGAATATACAGTAAGCATGCCTGGGAAATCACTGGAAATAGTGTAAATCATGAAACTAGGGCGAAATAGGTGATTTGATGCAAATCAGCAATGTTTCTTTACGTTGAACCCGTGTCTCTCATTTTGGTCATTTGAGGCTACAAGATGTAGCTGAATAACGAGGGTTCAGTAAAAATAAAAAAAGATGTCTAAAAGAAGTGAACTAACTGCACCAAGGGTAAAAGCTTCATCCTAGGCAAAACACATCATTTGCTCATGATCTGCACGAGACTGTATATTTCAGACATTTTCTCTTATTTTGGGCAGGTTAGGCTAGAAAGCTGCACCAGTTCCCTTCATAATGAATGTACAGTAAGAATACATGGGAAATCACTGGAAATAGAGGAAATCAATGTAACTTGGACGAAATAGGTGATTTGATGCTAATCAGCAATGTTTCTTTACATTAAACCCTTTCCCCTCATTTTGGTCATGTCAAGCTAGACAATGTTCCTAAGTAGAGAGGGCTCAGCAAAAATACACAAAAATGTCCAAAGCATGTGAACTCACTGGAACAAGGGTAAACACTTCAAACCAGGGCAAAACACATCATTTGCTGACGAACTGCAACGTTACTGTACATTTCAGACGCTTTCTATTAGTTTGGGCGCTTCTGGCTAGAATGCTGCACCAATTGCCTTAATAGCGAATGCAAAGTAGGAATCCATGGGAAATCACTAGAACTGGTGTAAACCCATGGAACTAGGGCGAAATAGGTGATTTGATGCTAATCAGCAATATTTCTTTTCAGTTATCCCATTTCTCTCATTTTGGGCATTTGCTGTACCTTTCACACTTTTCTCTTATTTTGGGAAGTTTAGGTAAAAAGCTGCAACAAGTCCCTTAAAAGCGAATATACAGTAAGCATGCCTGGGAAATCACTGGAAATAGTGTAAATCATGAAACTAGGGCGAAATAGGTGATTTGATGCAAATCAGCAATGTTTCTTTACGTTGAACCCGTGTCTCTCATTTTGGTCATTTGAGGCTACAAGATGTAGCTGAATAACGAGGGTTCAGTAAAAATAAAAAAAAGATGTCTACAAGAAGTGAACTAACTGCACCAAGGGTAAAAGCTTCATCATAGGCAAAACACATCATTTGCTGATGATCTGCACGTGACTGTATATTTCAGACATTTTCTCTTATTTTGGGCAGGTTAGGCTAGAAAGCTGCACCAGTTCCCTTCCTAACGAATGTACAGTAAGAATACATGGGAAATCAGTGGAAATAGAGGAAATCCATGTAACTTGGACGAAATAGGTGATTTGATGCGAATCAGCAATGTTTCTTTACGTTGAACCCGTGTCTCTCATTTTGGTCATTTGAGGCTACAAGATGTAGCTGAATAACGAGGGTTCAGTAAAATTAAACAAAGATGTCTAAAAGAAGTGAACTAACTGCACCAAGGGTAAAAGCTTCATCCTAGGCAAAACACATCATTTGCTGCTGATCTGCACGTGACTGTATATTTCAGACATTTTCTCTTATTTTGGGCAGGTTAGGCTAGAAAGCTGCACCAGTTCCCTTCCTAACGAATGTACAGTAAGAATACATGGGAAATCAGTGGAAATAGAGGAAATCCATGTAACTTTGGCGAAATAGGTGATTTGATGCGAATCAGCAATGTTTCTTTATATTAAACTCGTTCCCCTCATTTTGGTCGTCAAGCTAGACAATGTTCCTAAGTAGAGAGGGCTCAGCAAAAATACACAAAGATGTCCAAAGCATATGAAGTAACTCGAAGTAGGGTAAATGCTTCAAACTAGGGGAAAAAACATCATTTGCTGCTGATCTGTAACGTAACTGTACATTTCACACATTTTCTCTTATTTGGGCACTTCAGGCTAGAATGCTGCACCAATTGCCTTAATAGCGATTGTAAAGTAGGAATCCATGGGAAATCACTGGAAATAGTGCATATCCATGTCACATGGACTAAATAGGTGATTTGATGCTAATCTGCAACTGTTCTTTACGTTGAACCCATGTCTCTCATTTTGGTCATTTCAGGCTAGAAAATGTCGCTGAATAACGAGGGTTCAGTAAAAATAAACAAAGATGTCTAAAAGAAGTGAACTAACTGGAACAAGGTAAACGCTTCATACCAGGGCAAAACACATCATTTGCTGATGAACTGCAACGTTACTGTACATTTCAGACGCTTTCTATTAGTTTAGGCGCTTCTGGCTCGAATGCTGCACCAATTGCCTTAATAGCGAATGTAAAGTAGGAATCCATGGGAAATCACTAGAACTGGTGTAAATCCATGGAACTGGGGCGAAATAGGTGATTTGATGCTAATCAGCAAAGTTTCTTTACCTTGAACCCGTGTCTCTCATTTTGGTCATTTGAGGCTACAAGATGTAGCTGAATAACGAGGGTTCAGTAAAAATAAAAACAGATGTCTACAAGAAGTGAACTAACTGCACCAAGGGTAAAAGCTTCATCCTAAGCAAAACACATCATTTGCTGCTGATCTGCACGTGACTGTATATTTCAGTCATTTTCTCTTATTTTGGGCAGGTTAGGCTTGAAAGCTGCACCAGTTCCCTTCCTAACGAATGTACAGTAAGAATACATGGGAAATCAGTGGAAATAGAGGAAATCCATGTAACTTGGACGAAATAGGTGATTTGATGCTAATCAGCAATGTTTCTTTACATTAAACCCGTTCCCCTCATTTTGGTCATGTCAAGCTAGACAATGTTCCTAAGTAGAGAGGGCTCAGCAAAAATACACGAAGATGTCCAAAGCATGTGAACTCACTGGAACAAGGGTAAACGCTTCAAACCAGGGCAAAACACATCATTTGCTGATGAACTGCAACGTTACTGTACATTTCAGACGCTTTCTATTAGTTTGGGCGCTTCAGGCTCGAATGCTGCACCAATTGCCTTAATAGCGAATGTAAAGTAGGAATCCATGGGAAATCACTAGAACTGGTGTAAATCCATGGAACTAGGGCGAAACAGGTGATTTGATGCTAATCAGCAATATTTCTTTTCAGTTATCCCATTTCTCTCATTTTGGGCATTTGCTGTACCTTTCACACTTTTCTCTTATTTTGGGAAGTTTAGGCAAAAAGCTGCAACAAGTCCCTTAAAAGCGAATATACAGTAAGCATGCCTGGGAAATCACTGGAAATAGTGTAAATCATGAAACTAGGGCGAAATAGGTGATTTGATGCAAATCAGCAATGTTTCTTTACGTTGAACCCGTGTCTCTCATTTTGGTCATTTGAGGCTACAAGATGTAGCTGAATAACGAGGGTTCAGTAAAAATAAAAAAAGATGTCTAAAAGAAGTGAACTAACTGCACCAAGGGTAAAAGCTTCATCCTAGGCAAAACACATCATTTGCTCATGATCTGCACGAGACTGTATATTTCAGACATTTTCTCTTATTTTGGGCAGGTTAGGCTAGAAAGCTGCACCAGTTCCCTTCATAATGAATGTACAGTAAGAATACATGGGAAATCACTGGAAATAGAGGAAATCCATGTAACTTGGACGAAATAGGTGATTTGATGCTAATCAGCAATGTTTCTTTACATTAAACCCTTTCCCCTCATTTTGGTCATGTCAAGCTAGACAATGTTCCTAAGTAGAGAGGGCTCAGCAAAAATACACAAAAATGTCCAAAGCATGTGAACTCACTGGAACAAGGGTAAACACTTCAAACCAGGGCAAAACACATCATTTGCTGACGAACTGCAACGTTACTGTACATTTCAGACGCTTTCTATTAGTTTGGGCGCTTCTGGCTAGAATGCTGCACCAATTGCCTTAATAGCGATTGTAAAGTAGGAATCCATGGGAAATCACTGGAAATAGTGCATATCCATGTCACATGGACTAAATAGGTGATTTGATGCTAATCTGCAACTGTTCTTTACGTTGAACCCATGTCTCTCATTTTGGTCATTTCAGGCTAGAAAATGTCGCTGAATAACGAGGGTTCAGTAAAAATAAACAAAGATGTCTACAAGAAGTGAACTAACTGGAACAAGGTAAACGCTTCATACCAGGGCAAAACACATCATTTGCTGATGAACTGCAACGTTACTGTACATTTCAGACGCTTTCTATTAGTTTAGGCGCTTCTGGCTCGAATGCTGCACCAATTGCCTTAATAGCGAATGTAAAGTAGGAATCCATGGGAAATCACTAGAACTGGTGTAAATCCATGGAACTGGGGCGAAATAGGTGATTTGATGCTAATCAGCAAAGTTTCTTTACCTTGAACCCGTGTCTCTCATTTTGGTCATTTGAGGCTACAAGATGTAGCTGAATAACGAGGGTTCAGTAAAAATAAAAACAGATGTCTACAAGAAGTGAACTAACTGCACCAAGGGTAAAAGCTTCATCCTAGGCAAAACACATCATTTGCTGCTGATCTGCACGTGACTGTATATTTCAGTCATTTTCTCTTATTTTGGGCAGGTTAGGCTTGAAAGCTGCACCAGTTCCCTTCCTAACGAATGTACAGTAAGAATACATGGGAAATCAGTGGGAATAGAGGAAATCCATGTAACTTGGACGAAATAGGTGATTTGATGCTAATCAGCAATGTTTCTTTACATTAAACCCTTTCCCCTCATTTTGGTCATGTCAAGCTAGACAATGTTCCTAAGTAGAGAGGGCTCAGCAAAAATACACAAAAATGTCCAAAGCATGTGAACTCACTGGAACAAGGGTAAACACTTCAAACCAGGGCAAAACACATCATTTGCTGACGAACTGCAACGTTACTGTACATTTCAGACGCTTTCTATTAGTTTGGGCGCTTCTGGCTAGAATGCTGCACCAATTGCCTTAATAGCGAATGTAAAGTAGGAATCCATGGGAAATCACTAGAACTGGTGTAAACCCATGGAACTAGGGCGAAATAGGTGATTTGATGCTAATCAGCAATATTTCTTTTCAGTTATCCCATTTCTCTCATTTTGGGCATTTGCTGTACCTTTCACACTTTTCTCTTATTTTGGGAAGTTTAGGCAAAAAGCTGCAACAAGTCCCTTAAAAGCGAATATACAGTAAGCATGCCTGGGAAATCACTGGAAATAGTGTAAATCATGAAACTAGGGCGAAATAGGAGATTTGATGCAAATCAGCAATGTTTCTTTACGTTGAACCCGTGTCTCTCATTTTGGTCATTTGAGGCTACAAGATGTAGCTGAATAACGAGGGTTCAGTAAAAATAAAAAAAGATGTCTACAAGAAGTGAACTAACTGCACCAAGGGTAAAAGCTTCATCCTAGGCAAAACACATCATTTGCTGCTGATCTGCACGTGACTGTATATTTCAGACATTTTCTCTTATTTTGGGCAGGTTAGGCTAGAAAGCTGCACCAGTTCCCTTCCTAACGAATGTACAGTAAGAATACATGGGAAATCAGTGGAAATAGAGGAAATCCATGTAACTTGGACGAAATAGGTGATTTGATGCTAATCAGCAATGTTTCTTTACATTAAACCCGTTCCCCTCATTTTGGTCATGTCAAGCTAGACAATGTTCCTAAGTAGAGAGGGCTCAGCAAAAATACACAAAAATGTCCAAAGCATGTGAACTCACTGGAACAAGGGTAAACACTTCAAACCAGGGCAAAACACATCATTTGCTGACGAACTGCAACGTTACTGTACATTTCAGACGCTTTCTATTAGTTTGGGCGCTTCTGGCTAGAATGCTGCACCAATTGCCTTAATAGCGAATGTAAAGTAGGAATCCATGGGAAATCACTAGAACTGGTGTAAACCCATGGAACTAGGGCGAAATAGGTGATTTGATGCTAATCAGCAATATTTCTTTTCAGTTATCCCATTTCTCTCATTTTGGGCATTTGCTGTACCTTTCACACTTTTCTCTTATTTTGGGAAGTTTAGGCAAAAAGCTGCAACAAGTCCCTTAAAAGCGAATATACAGTAAGCATGCCTGGGAAATCACTGGAAATAGTGTAAATCATGAAACTAGGGCGAAATAGGTGATTTGATGCAAATCAGCAATGTTTCTTTACGTTGAACCCGTGTCTCTCATTTTGGTCATTTGAGGCTACAAGATGTAGCTGAATAACGAGGGTTCAGTAAAAATAAACAAAGAGGTCTAAAAGAAGTGAACTAACTGCACCAAGGGTAAAAGCTTCATCCTAGGCAAAACACATCATTTGCTGCTGATCTGCACGTGACTGTATATTTCAGACATTTTCTCTTATTTTGGGCAGGTTAGGCTAGAAAGCTGCACCAGTTCCCTTCCTAACGAATGTACAGTAAGAATACATGGGAAATCAGTGGAAATAGAGGAAATCCATGTAACTTTGGCGAAATAGGTGATTTGATGCGAATCAGCAATGTTTCTTTATATTAAACTCGTTCCCCTCATTTTGGTCGTCAAGCTAGACAATGTTCCTAAGTAGAGAGGGCTCAGCAAAAATACACAAAGATGTCCAAAGCATATGAAGTAACTCGAAGTAGGGTAAATGCTTCAAACTAGGGGAAAAAACATCATTTGCTGCTGATCTGTAACGTAACTGTACATTTCACACATTTTCTCTTATTTGGGCACTTCAGGCTAGAATGCTGCACCAATTGCCTTAATAGCGATTGTAAAGTAGGAATCCATGGGAAATCACTGGAAATAGTGCATATCCATGTCACATGGACTAAATAGGTGATTTGATGCTAATCTGCAACTGTTCTTTACGTTGAACCCATGTCTCTCATTTTGGTCATTTCAGGCTAGAAAATGTCGCTGAATAACGAGGGTTCAGTAAAAATAAACAAAGATGTCTAAAAGAAGTGAACTAACTGGAACAAGGTAAACGCTTCATACCAGGGCAAAACACATCATTTGCTGATGAACTGCAACGTTACTGTACATTTCAGACGCTTTCTATTAGTTTAGGCGCTTCTGGCTCGAATGCTGCACCAATTGCCTTAATAGCGAATGTAAAGTAGGAATCCATGGGAAATCACTAGAACTGGTGTAAATCCATGGAACTGGGGCGAAATAGGTGATTTGATGCTAATCAGCAAAGTTTCTTTACCTTGAACCCGTGTCTCTCATTTTGGTCATTTGAGGCTACAAGATGTAGCTGAATAACGAGGGTTCAGTAAAAATAAAAACAGATGTCTACAAGAAGTGAACTAACTGCACCAAGGGTAAAAGCTTCATCCTAGGCAAAACACATCATTTGCTGCTGATCTGCACGTGACTGTATATTTCAGTCATTTTCTCTTATTTTGGGCAGGTTAGGCTTGAAAGCTGCACCAGTTCCCTTCCTAACGAATGTACAGTAAGAATACATGGGAAATCAGTGGGAATAGAGGAAATCCATGTAACTTGGACGAAATAGGTGATTTGATGCTAATCAGCAATGTTTCTTTACATTAAACCCTTTCCCCTCATTTTGGTCATGTCAAGCTAGACAATGTTCCTAAGTAGAGAGGGCTCAGCAAAAATACACAAAAATGTCCAAAGCATGTGAACTCACTGGAACAAGGGTAAACACTTCAAACCAGGGCAAAACACATCATTTGCTGACGAACTGCAACGTTACTGTACATTTCAGACGCTTTCTATTAGTTTGGGCGCTTCTGGCTAGAATGCTGCACCAATTGCCTTAATAGCGAATGTAAAGTAGGAATCCATGGGAAATCACTAGAACTGGTGTAAACCCATGGAACTAGGGCGAAATAGGTGATTTGATGCTAATCAGCAATATTTCTTTTCAGTTATCCCATTTCTCTCATTTTGGGCATTTGCTGTACCTTTCACACTTTTCTCTTATTTTGGGAAGTTTAGGCAAAAAGCTGCAACAAGTCCCTTAAAAGCGAATATACAGTAAGCATGCCTGGGAAATCACTGGAAATAGTGTAAATCATGAAACTAGGGCGAAATAGGAGATTTGATGCAAATCAGCAATGTTTCTTTACGTTGAACCCGTGTCTCTCATTTTGGTCATTTGAGGCTACAAGATGTAGCTGAATAACGAGGGTTCAGTAAAAATAAAAAAAGATGTCTACAAGAAGTGAACTAACTGCACCAAGGGTAAAAGCTTCATCCTAGGCAAAACACATCATTTGCTGCTGATCTGCACGTGACTGTATATTTCAGACATTTTCTCTTATTTTGGGCAGGTTAGGCTAGAAAGCTGCACCAGTTCCCTTCCTAACGAATGTACAGTAAGAATACATGGGAAATCAGTGGAAATAGAGGAAATCCATGTAACTTGGACGAAATAGGTGATTTGATGCTAATCAGCAATGTTTCTTTACATTAAACCCGTTCCCCTCATTTTGGTCATGTCAAGCTAGACAATGTTCCTAAGTAGAGAGGGCTCAGCAAAAATACACAAAAATGTCCAAAGCATGTGAACTCACTGGAACAAGGGTAAACACTTCAAACCAGGGCAAAACACATCATTTGCTGACGAACTGCAACGTTACTGTACATTTCAGACGCTTTCTATTAGTTTGGGCGCTTCTGGCTAGAATGCTGCACCAATTGCCTTAATAGCGAATGTAAAGTAGGAATCCATGGGAAATCACTAGAACTGGTGTAAACCCATGGAACTAGGGCGAAATAGGTGATTTGATGCTAATCAGCAATATTTCTTTTCAGTTATCCCATTTCTCTCATTTTGGGCATTTGCTGTACCTTTCACACTTTTCTCTTATTTTGGGAAGTTTAGGCAAAAAGCTGCAACAAGTCCCTTAAAAGCGAATATACAGTAAGCATGCCTGGGAAATCACTGGAAATAGTGTAAATCATGAAACTAGGGCGAAATAGGTGATTTGATGCAAATCAGCAATGTTTCTTTACGTTGAACCCGTGTCTCTCATTTTGGTCATTTGAGGCTACAAGATGTAGCTGAATAACGAGGGTTCAGTAAAAATAAACAAAGAGGTCTAAAAGAAGTGAACTAACTGCACCAAGGGTAAAAGCTTCATCCTAGGCAAAACACATCATTTGCTGCTGATCTGCACGTGACTGTATATTTCAGACATTTTCTCTTATTTTGGGCAGGTTAGGCTAGAAAGCTGCACCAGTTCCCTTCCTAACGAATGTACAGTAAGAATACATGGGAAATCAGTGGAAATAGAGGAAATCCATGTAACTTTGGCGAAATAGGTGATTTGATGCGAATCAGCAATGTTTCTTTATATTAAACTCGTTCCCCTCATTTTGGTCGTCAAGCTAGACAATGTTCCTAAGTAGAGAGGGCTCAGCAAAAATACACAAAGATGTCCAAAGCATATGAAGTAACTCGAAGTAGGGTAAATGCTTCAAACTAGGGGAAAAAACATCATTTGCTGCTGATCTGTAACGTAACTGTACATTTCACACATTTTCTCTTATTTGGGCACTTCAGGCTAGAATGCTGCACCAATTGCCTTAATAGCGATTGTAAAGTAGGAATCCATGGGAAATCACTGGAAATAGTGCATATCCATGTCACATGGACTAAATAGGTGATTTGATGCTAATCTGCAACTGTTCTTTACGTTGAACCCATGTCTCTCATTTTGGTCATTTCAGGCTAGAAAATGTCGCTGAATAACGAGGGTTCAGTAAAAATAAACAAAGATGTCTAAAAGAAGTGAACTAACTGGAACAAGGTAAACGCTTCATACCAGGGCAAAACACATCATTTGCTGATGAACTGCAACGTTACTGTACATTTCAGACGCTTTCTATTAGTTTAGGCGCTTCTGGCTCGAATGCTGCACCAATTGCCTTAATAGCGAATGTAAAGTAGGAATCCATGGGAAATCACTAGAACTGGTGTAAATCCATGGAACTGGGGCGAAATAGGTGATTTGATGCTAATCAGCAAAGTTTCTTTACCTTGAACCCGTGTCTCTCATTTTGGTCATTTGAGGCTACAAGATGTAGCTGAATAACGAGGGTTCAGTAAAAATAAAAACAGATGTCTACAAGAAGTGAACTAACTGCACCAAGGGTAAAAGCTTCATCCTAGGCAAAACACATCATTTGCTGCTGATCTGCACGTGACTGTATATTTCAGTCATTTTCTCTTATTTTGGGCAGGTTAGGCTTGAAAGCTGCACCAGTTCCCTTCCTAACGAATGTACAGTAAGAATACATGGGAAATCAGTGGGAATAGAGGAAATCCATGTAACTTGGACGAAATAGGTGATTTGATGCTAATCAGCAATGTTTCTTTACATTAAACCCTTTCCCCTCATTTTGGTCATGTCAAGCTAGACAATGTTCCTAAGTAGAGAGGGCTCAGCAAAAATACACAAAAATGTCCAAAGCATGTGAACTCACTGGAACAAGGGTAAACACTTCAAACCAGGGCAAAACACATCATTTGCTGACGAACTGCAACGTTACTGTACATTTCAGACGCTTTCTATTAGTTTGGGCGCTTCTGGCTAGAATGCTGCACCAATTGCCTTAATAGCGAATGTAAAGTAGGAATCCATGGGAAATCACTAGAACTGGTGTAAACCCATGGAACTAGGGCCAAATAGGTGATTTGATGCTAATCAGCAATATTTCTTTTCAGTTATCCCATTTCTCTCATTTTGGGCATTTGCTGTACCTTTCACACTTTTCTCTTATTTTGGGAAGTTTAGGCAAAAAGCTGCAACAAGTCCCTTAAAAGCGAATATACAGTAAGCATGCCTGGGAAATCACTGGAAATAGTGTAAATCATGAAACTAGGGCGAAATAGGAGATTTGATGCAAATCAGCAATGTTTCTTTACGTTGAACCCGTGTCTCTCATTTTGGTCATTTGAGGCTACAAGATGTAGCTGAATAACGAGGGTTCAGTAAAAATAAACAAAGAGGTCTAAAAGAAGTGAACTAACTGCACCAAGGGTAAAAGCTTCATCCTAGGCAAAACACATCATTTGCTGCTGATCTGCACGTGACTGTATATTTCAGACATTTTCTCTTATTTTGGGCAGGTTAGGCTAGAAAGCTGCACCAGTTCCCTTCCTAACGAATGTACAGTAAGAATACATGGGAAATCAGTGGAAATAGAGGAAATCCATGTAACTTTGGCGAAATAGGTGATTTGATGCGAATCAGCAATGTTTCTTTATATTAAACTCGTTCCCCTCATTTTGGTCGTCAAGCTAGACAATGTTCCTAAGTAGAGAGGGCTCAGCAAAAATACACAAAGATGTCCAAAGCATATGAAGTAACTCGAAGTAGGGTAAATGCTTCAAACTAGGGGAAAAAACATCATTTGCTGCTGATCTGTAACGTAACTGTACATTTCACACATTTTCTCTTATTTGGGCACTTCAGGCTAGAATGCTGCACCAATTGCCTTAATAGCGATTGTAAAGTAGGAATCCATGGGAAATCACTGGAAATAGTGCATATCCATGTCACATGGACTAAATAGGTGATTTGATGCTAATCTGCAACTGTTCTTTACGTTGAACCCATGTCTCTCATTTTGGTCATTTCAGGCTAGAAAATGTCGCTGAATAACGAGGGTTCAGTAAAAATAAACAAAGATGTCTAAAAGAAGTGAACTAACTGGAACAAGGTAAACGCTTCATACCAGGGCAAAACACATCATTTGCTGATGAACTGCAACGTTACTGTACATTTCAGACGCTTTCTATTAGTTTAGGCGCTTCTGGCTCGAATGCTGCACCAATTGCCTTAATAGCGAATGTAAAGTAGGAATCCATGGGAAATCACTAGAACTGGTGTAAATCCATGGAACTGGGGCGAAATAGGTGATTTGATGCTAATCAGCAAAGTTTCTTTACCTTGAACCCGTGTCTCTCATTTTGGTCATTTGAGGCTACAAGATGTAGCTGAATAACGAGGGTTCAGTAAAAATAAAAACAGATGTCTACAAGAAGTGAACTAACTGCACCAAGGGTAAAAGCTTCATCCTAGGCAAAACACATCATTTGCTGCTGATCTGCACGTGACTGTATATTTCAGTCATTTTCTCTTATTTTGGGCAGGTTAGGCTTGAAAGCTGCACCAGTTCCCTTCCTAACGAATGTACAGTAAGAATACATGGGAAATCAGTGGGAATAGAGGAAATCCATGTAACTTGGACGAAATAGGTGATTTGATGCTAATCAGCAATGTTTCTTTACATTAAACCCTTTCCCCTCATTTTGGTCATGTCAAGCTAGACAATGTTCCTAAGTAGAGAGGGCTCAGCAAAAATACACAAAAATGTCCAAAGCATGTGAACTCACTGGAACAAGGGTAAACACTTCAAACCAGGGCAAAACACATCATTTGCTGACGAACTGCAACGTTACTGTACATTTCAGACGCTTTCTATTAGTTTGGGCGCTTCTGGCTAGAATGCTGCACCAATTGCCTTAATAGCGAATGTAAAGTAGGAATCCATGGGAAATCACTAGAACTGGTGTAAACCCATGGAACTAGGGCCAAATAGGTGATTTGATGCTAATCAGCAATATTTCTTTTCAGTTATCCCATTTCTCTCATTTTGGGCATTTGCTGTACCTTTCACACTTTTCTCTTATTTTGGGAAGTTTAGGCAAAAAGCTGCAACAAGTCCCTTAAAAGCGAATATACAGTAAGCATGCCTGGGAAATCACTGGAAATAGTGTAAATCATGAAACTAGGGCGAAATAGGAGATTTGATGCAAATCAGCAATGTTTCTTTACGTTGAACCCGTGTCTCTCATTTTGGTCATTTGAGGCTACAAGATGTAGCTGAATAACGAGGGTTCAGTAAAAATAAAAAAAGATGTCTACAAGAAGTGAACTAACTGCACCAAGGGTAAAAGCTTCATCCTAGGCAAAACACATCATTTGCTGCTGATCTGCACGTGACTGTATATTTCAGACATTTTCTCTTATTTTGGGCAGGTTAGGCTAGAAAGCTGCACCAGTTCCCTTCCTAACGAATGTACAGTAAGAATACATGGGAAATCAGTGGAAATAGAGGAAATCCATGTAACTTGGACGAAATAGGTGATTTGATGCGAATCAGCAATGTTTCTTTACGTTGAACCCGTGTCTCTCATTTTGGTCATTTGAGGCTACAAGATGTAGCTGAATAACGAGGGTTCAGTAAAATTAAACAAAGATGTCTAAAAGAAGTGAACTAACTGCACCAAGGGTAAAAGCTTCATCCTAGGCAAAACACATCATTTGCTGCTGATCTGCACGTGACTGTATATTTCAGACATTTTCTCTTATTTTGGGCAGGTTAGGCTAGAAAGCTGCACCAGTTCCCTTCCTAACGAATGTACAGTAAGAATACATGGGAAATCAGTGGAAATAGAGGAAATCCATGTAACTTGGACGAAATAGGTGATTTGATGCTAATCAGCAATGTTTCTTTACATTAAACCCGTTCCCCTCATTTTGGTCATGTCAAGCTAGACAATGTTCCTAAGTAGAGAGGGCTCAGCAAAAATACACAAAGATGTCCAAAGCATGTGAACTCACTGGAACAAGGGTAAACGCTTCATACCAGGGCAAAACACATCATTTGCTGATGAACTGCAACGTTACTGTACATTTCAGACGCTTTCTATTAGTTTGGGCGCTTCTGGCTAGAATGCTGCACCAATTGCCTTAATAGCGAATGTAAAGTAGGAATCCATGGGAAATCACTAGAACTGGTGTAAACCCATGGAACTAGGGCGAAATAGGTGATTTGATGCTAATCAGCAATATTTCTTTTCAGTTATCCCATTTCTCTCATTTTGGGCATTTGCTGTACCTTTCACACTTTTCTCTTATTTTGGGAAGTTTAGGCAAAAAGCTGCAACAAGTCCCTTAAAAGCGAATATACAGTAAGCATGCCTGGGAAATCACTGGAAATAGTGTAAATCATGAAACTAGGGCGAAATAGGTGATTTGATGCAAATCAGCAATGTTTCTTTACGTTGAACCCGTGTCTCTCATTTTGGTCATTTGAGGCTACAAGATGTAGCTGAATAACGAGGGTTCAGTAAAAATAAAAAAAGAGGTCTAAAAGAAGTGAACTAACTGCACCAAGGGTAAAAGCTTCATCCTAGGCAAAACACATCATTTGCTGCTGATCTGCACGTGACTATATATTTCAGACATTTTCTGTTATTTTGGGCAGGTTAGGCTAGAAAGCTGCACCAGTTCCCTTCATAACGAATGTACAGTAAGAATACATGGGAAATCAGTGGAAATAGAGGAAATCCATGTAACTTTGGCGAAATAGGTGATTTGATGCGAATCAGCAATGTTTCTTTATATTAAACTCGTTCCCCTCATTTTGGTCGTCAAGCTAGACAATGTTCCTAAGTAGAGAGGGCTCAGCAAAAATACACAAAGATGTCCAAAGCATATGAAGTAACTCGAAGTAGGGTAAATGCTTCAAACTAGGGGAAAAAACATCATTTGCTGCTGATCTGTAACGTAACTGTACATTTCACACATTTTCTCTTATTTGGGCACTTCAGGCTAGAATGCTGCACCAATTGCCTTAATAGCGATTGTAAAGTAGGAATCCATGGGAAATCACTGGAAATAGTGCATATCCATGTCACATGGACTAAATAGGTGATTTGATGCTAATCTGCAACTGTTCTTTACGTTGAACCCATGTCTCTCATTTTGGTCATTTCAGGCTAGAAAATGTCGCTGAATAACGAGGGTTCAGTAAAAATAAACAAAGATGTCTAAAAGAAGTGAACTAACTGGAACAAGGTAAACGCTTCATACCAGGGCAAAACACATCATTTGCTGATGAACTGCAACGTTACTGTACATTTCAGACGCTTTCTATTAGTTTAGGCGCTTCTGGCTCGAATGCTGCACCAATTGCCTTAATAGCGAATGTAAAGTAGGAATCCATGGGAAATCACTAG
Source organism: Anniella stebbinsi (assembly GCA_029215795.1). Classification (NCBI taxonomy): domain Eukaryota; kingdom Metazoa; phylum Chordata; class Lepidosauria; order Squamata; family Anniellidae; genus Anniella; species Anniella stebbinsi. Next base: position 99,867,455 of record JARDYH010000003.1, read on the forward strand.
AACTGGTGTAAATCCATGGAACTGGGGCGAAATAGGTGATTTGATGCTAATCAGCAAAGTTTCTTTACCTTGAACCCGTGTCTCTCATTTTGGTCATTTGAGGCTACAAGATGTAGCTGAATAACGAGGGTTCAGTAAAAATAAAAACAGATGTCTACAAGAAGTGAACTAACTGCACCAAGGGTAAAAGCTTCATCCTAGGCAAAACACATCATTTGCTGCTGATCTGCACGAGACTGTATATTTCAGACATTTTCTCTTATTTTGGGCAGGTTAGGCTAGAAAGCTGCACCAGTTCCCTTCCTAACGAATGTACAGTAAGAATACATGGGAAATCAGTGGAAATAGAGGAAATCCATGTAACTTGGACGAAATAGGTGATTTGATGCGAATCAGCAATGTTTCTTTACATTGAACCCGTGTCTCTCATTTTGGTCATTTGAGGCTACAAGATGTAGCTGAATAACGAGGGTTCAGTAAAAATAAACAAAGATGTCTAAAAGAAGTGAACTAACTGCACCAAGGGTAAAAGCTTCATCCTAGGCAAAACACATCATTTGCTGCTGATCTGCACGTGACTGTATATTTCAGACATTTTCTCTTATTTTGGGCAGGTTAGGCTAGAAAGCTGCACCAGTTCCCTTCCTAACGAATGTACAGTAAGAATACATGGGAAATCAGTGGAAATAGAGGAAATCCATGTAACTTGGACGAAATAGGTGATTTGATGCTAATCAGCAATGTTTCTTTACATTAAACCCGTTCCCCTCATTTTGGTCATGTCAAGCTAGACAATGTTCCTAAGTAGAGAGGGCTCAGCAAAAATACACAAAAATGTCCAAAGCATGTGAACTCACTGGAACAAGGGTAAACACTTCAAACCAGGGCAAAACACATCATTTGCTGACGAACTGCAACGTTACTGTACATTTCAGACGCTTTCTATTAGTTTGGGCGCTTCTGGCTAGAATGCTGCACCAATTGCCTTAATAGCGAATGTAAAGTAGGAATCCATGGGAAATCACTAGAACTGGTGTAAACCCATGGAACTAGGGCGAAATAGGTGATTTGATGCTAATCAGCAATATTTCTTTTCAGTTATCCCATTTCTCTCATTTTGGGCATTTGCTGTACCTTTCACACTTTTCTCTTATTTTGGGAAGTTTAGGCAAAAAGCTGCAACAAGTCCCTTAAAAGCGAATATACAGTAAGCATGCCTGGGAAATCACTGGAAATAGTGTAAATCATGAAACTAGGGCGAAATAGGTGATTTGATGCAAATCAGCAATGTTTCTTTACGTTGAACCCGTGTCTCTCATTTTGGTCATTTGAGGCTACAAGATGTAGCTGAATAACGAGGGTTCAGTAAAAATAAAAAAAGAGGTCTAAAAGAAGTGAACTAACTGCACCAAGGGTAAAAGCTTCATCCTAGGCAAAACACATCATTTGCTGCTGATCTGCACGTGACTATATATTTCAGACATTTTCTGTTATTTTGGGCAGGTTAGGCTAGAAAGCTGCACCAGTTCCCTTCATAACGAATGTACAGTAAGAATACATGGGAAATCAGTGGAAATAGAGGAAATCCATGTAACTTGGACGAAATAGGTGATTTGATGCGAATCAGCAATGTTTCTTTACATTGAACCCGTGTCTCTCATTTTGGTCATTTGAGGCTACAAGATGTAGCTGAATAACGAGGGTTCAGTAAAAATAAACAAAGATGTCTAAAAGAAGTGAACTAACTGCACCAAGGGTAAAAGCTTCATCCTAGGCAAAACACATCATTTGCTGCTGATCTGCACGTGACTGTATATTTCAGACATTTTCTCTTATTTTGGGCAGGTTAGGCTAGAAAGCTGCACCAGTTCCCTTCCTAACGAATGTACAGTAAGAATACATGGGAAATCAGTGGAAATAGAGGAAATCCATGTAACTTTGGCGAAATAGGTGATTTGATGCGAATCAGCAATGTTTCTTTATATTAAACTCGTTCCCCTCATTTTGGTCGTCAAGCTAGACAATGTTCCTAAGTAGAGAGGGCTCAGCAAAAATACACAAAGATGTCCAAAGCATATGAAGTAACTCGAAGTAGGGTAAATGCTTCAAACTAGGGGAAAAAACATCATTTGCTGCTGATCTGTAACGTAACTGTACATTTCACACATTTTCTCTTATTTGGGCACTTCAGGCTAGAATGCTGCACCAATTGCCTTAATAGCGATTGTAAAGTAGGAATCCATGGGAAATCACTGGAAATAGTGCATATCCATGTCACATGGACTAAATAGGTGATTTGATGCTAATCTGCAACTGTTCTTTACGTTGAACCCATGTCTCTCATTTTGGTCATTTCAGGCTAGAAAATGTCGCTGAATAACGAGGGTTCAGTAAAAATAAACAAAGATGTCTAAAAGAAGTGAACTAACTGGAACAAGGTAAACGCTTCATACCAGGGCAAAACACATCATTTGCTGATGAACTGCAACGTTACTGTACATTTCAGACGCTTTCTATTAGTTTAGGCGCTTCTGGCTCGAATGCTGCACCAATTGCCTTAATAGCGAATGTAAAGTAGGAATCCATGGGAAATCACTAGAACTGGTGTAAATCCATGGAACTGGGGCGAAATAGGTGATTTGATGCTAATCAGCAAAGTTTCTTTACCTTGAACCCGTGTCTCTCATTTTGGTCATTTGAGGCTACAAGATGTAGCTGAATAACGAGGGTTCAGTAAAAATAAAAACAGATGTCTACAAGAAGTGAACTAACTGCACCAAGGGTAAAAGCTTCATCCTAGGCAAAACACATCATTTGCTGCTGATCTGCACGTGACTGTATATTTCAGTCATTTTCTCTTATTTTGGGCAGGTTAGGCTTGAAAGCTGCACCAGTTCCCTTCCTAACGAATGTACAGTAAGAATACATGGGAAATCAGTGGGAATAGAGGAAATCCATGTAACTTGGACGAAATAGGTGATTTGATGCTAATCAGCAATGTTTCTTTACATTAAACCCGTTCCCCTCATTTTGGTCATGTCAAGCTAGACAATGTTCCTAAGTAGAGAGGGCTCAGCAAAAATACACGAAGATGTCCAAAGCATGTGAACTCACTGGAACAAGGGTAAACGCTTCAAACCAGGGCAAAACACATCATTTGCTGATGAACTGCAACGTTACTGTACATTTCAGACGCTTTCTATTAGTTTGGGCGCTTCAGGCTCGAATGCTGCACCAATTGCCTTAATAGCGAATGTAAAGTAGGAATCCATGGGAAATCACTAGAACTGGTGTAAATCCATGGAACTAGGGCGAAACAGGTGATTTGATGCTAATCAGCAATATTTCTTTTCAGTTATCCCATTTCTCTCATTTTGGGCATTTGCTGTACCTTTCACACTTTTCTCTTATTTTGGGAAGTTTAGGCAAAAAGCTGCAACAAGTCCCTTAAAAGCGAATATACAGTAAGCATGCCTGGGAAATCACTGGAAATAGTGTAAATCATGAAACTAGGGCGAAATAGGTGATTTGATGCAAATCAGCAATGTTTCTTTACGTTGAACCCGTGTCTCTCATTTTGGTCATTTGAGGCTACAAGATGTAGCTGAATAACGAGGGTTCAGTAAAAATAAAAAAAGAGGTCTAAAAGAAGTGAACTAACTGCACCAAGGGTAAAAGCTTCATCCTAGGCAAAACACATCATTTGCTGCTGATCTGCACGTGACTATATATTTCAGACATTTTCTGTTATTTTGGGCAGGTTAGGCTAGAAAGCTGCACCAGTTCCCTTCATAACGAATGTACAGTAAGAATACATGGGAAATCAGTGGAAATAGAGGAAATCCATGTAACTTGGACGAAATAGGTGATTTGATGCGAATCAGCAATGTTTCTTTACATTGAACCCGTGTCTCTCATTTTGGTCATTTGAGGCTACAAGATGTAGCTGAATAACGAGGGTTCAGTAAAAATAAACAAAGATGTCTAAAAGAAGTGAACTAACTGCACCAAGGGTAAAAGCTTCATCCTAGGCAAAACACATCATTTGCTGCTGATCTGCACGTGACTGTATATTTCAGACATTTTCTCTTATTTTGGGCAGGTTAGGCTAGAAAGCTGCACCAGTTCCCTTCCTAACGAATGTACAGTAAGAATACATGGGAAATCAGTGGAAATAGAGGAAATCCATGTAACTTTGGCGAAATAGGTGATTTGATGCGAATCAGCAATGTTTCTTTATATTAAACTCGTTCCCCTCATTTTGGTCGTCAAGCTAGACAATGTTCCTAAGTAGAGAGGGCTCAGCAAAAATACACAAAGATGTCCAAAGCATATGAAGTAACTCGAAGTAGGGTAAATGCTTCAAACTAGGGGAAAAAACATCATTTGCTGCTGATCTGTAACGTAACTGTACATTTCACACATTTTCTCTTATTTGGGCACTTCAGGCTAGAATGCTGCACCAATTGCCTTAATAGCGATTGTAAAGTAGGAATCCATGGGAAATCACTGGAAATAGTGCATATCCATGTCACATGGACTAAATAGGTGATTTGATGCTAATCTGCAACTGTTCTTTACGTTGAACCCATGTCTCTCATTTTGGTCATTTCAGGCTAGAAAATGTCGCTGAATAACGAGGGTTCAGTAAAAATAAACAAAGATGTCTAAAAGAAGTGAACTAACTGGAACAAGGTAAACGCTTCATACCAGGGCAAAACACATCATTTGCTGATGAACTGCAACGTTACTGTACATTTCAGACGCTTTCTATTAGTTTAGGCGCTTCTGGCTCGAATGCTGCACCAATTGCCTTAATAGCGAATGTAAAGTAGGAATCCATGGGAAATCACTAGAACTGGTGTAAATCCATGGAACTGGGGCGAAATAGGTGATTTGATGCTAATCAGCAAAGTTTCTTTACCTTGAACCCGTGTCTCTCATTTTGGTCATTTGAGGCTACAAGATGTAGCTGAATAACGAGGGTTCAGTAAAAATAAAAACAGATGTCTACAAGAAGTGAACTAACTGCACCAAGGGTAAAAGCTTCATCCTAGGCAAAACACATCATTTGCTGCTGATCTGCACGAGACTGTATATTTCAGACATTTTCTCTTATTTTGGGCAGGTTAGGCTAGAAAGCTGCACCAGTTCCCTTCCTAACGAATGTACAGTAAGAATACATGGGAAATCAGTGGAAATAGAGGAAATCCATGTAACTTGGACGAAATAGGTGATTTGATGCGAATCAGCAATGTTTCTTTACATTGAACCCGTGTCTCTCATTTTGGTCATTTGAGGCTACAAGATGTAGCTGAATAACGAGGGTTCAGTAAAAATAAACAAAGATGTCTAAAAGAAGTGAACTAACTGCACCAAGGGTAAAAGCTTCATCCTAGGCAAAACACATCATTTGCTGCTGATCTGCACGTGACTGTATATTTCAGACATTTTCTCTTATTTTGGGCAGGTTAGGCTAGAAAGCTGCACCAGTTCCCTTCCTAACGAATGTACAGTAAGAATACATGGGAAATCAGTGGAAATAGAGGAAATCCATGTAACTTGGACGAAATAGGTGATTTGATGCTAATCAGCAATGTTTCTTTACATTAAACCCGTTCCCCTCATTTTGGTCATGTCAAGCTAGACAATGTTCCTAAGTAGAGAGGGCTCAGCAAAAATACACGAAGATGTCCAAAGCATGTGAACTCACTGGAACAAGGGTAAACGCTTCAAACCAGGGCAAAACACATCATTTGCTGATGAACTGCAACGTTACTGTACATTTCAGACGCTTTCTATTAGTTTGGGCGCTTCAGGCTCGAATGCTGCACCAATTGCCTTAATAGCGAATGTAAAGTAGGAATCCATGGGAAATCACTAGAACTGGTGTAAATCCATGGAACTAGGGCGAAACAGGTGATTTGATGCTAATCAGCAATATTTCTTTTCAGTTATCCCATTTCTCTCATTTTGGGCATTTGCTGTACCTTTCACACTTTTCTCTTATTTTGGGAAGTTTAGGCAAAAAGCTGCAACAAGTCCCTTAAAAGCGAATATACAGTAAGCATGCCTGGGAAATCACTGGAAATAGTGTAAATCATGAAACTAGGGCGAAATAGGTGATTTGATGCAAATCAGCAATGTTTCTTTACGTTGAACCCGTGTCTCTCATTTTGGTCATTTGAGGCTACAAGATGTAGCTGAATAACGAGGGTTCAGTAAAAATAAAAAAAGATGTCTAAAAGAAGTGAACTAACTGCACCAAGGGTAAAAGCTTCATCCTAGGCAAAACACATCATTTGCTCATGATCTGCACGAGACTGTATATTTCAGACATTTTCTCTTATTTTGGGCAGGTTAGGCTAGAAAGCTGCACCAGTTCCCTTCCTAACGAATGTACAGTAAGAATACATGGGAAATCAGTGGAAATAGAGGAAATCCATGTAACTTGGACGAAATAGGTGATTTGATGCTAATCAGCAATGTTTCTTTACATTAAACCCTTTCCCCTCATTTTGGTCATGTCAAGCTAGACAATGTTCCTAAGTAGAGAGGGCTCAGCAAAAATACACAAAAATGTCCAAAGCATGTGAACTCACTGGAACAAGGGTAAACGCTTCAAACCAGGGCAAAACACATCATTTGCTGATGAACTGCAACGTTACTGTACATTTCAGACGCTTTCTATTAGTTTGGGCGCTTCAGGCTCGAATGCTGCACCAATTGCCTTAATAGCGAATGTAAAGTAGGAATCCATGGGAAATCACTAGAACTGGTGTAAATCCATGGAACTAGGGCGAAACAGGTGATTTGATGCTAATCAGCAATATTTCTTTTCAGTTATCCCATTTCTCTCATTTTGGGCATTTGCTGTACCTTTCACACTTTTCTCTTATTTTGGGAAGTTTAGGCAAAAAGCTGCAACAAGTCCCTTAAAAGCGAATATACAGTAAGCATGCCTGGGAAATCACTGGAAATAGTGTAAATCATGAAACTAGGGCGAAATAGGTGATTTGATGCAAATCAGCAATGTTTCTTTACGTTGAACCCGTGTCTCTCATTTTGGTCATTTGAGGCTACAAGATGTAGCTGAATAACGAGGGTTCAGTAAAAATAAAAAAAGAGGTCTAAAAGAAGTGAACTAACTGCACCAAGGGTAAAAGCTTCATCCTAGGCAAAACACATCATTTGCTGCTGATCTGCACGTGACTATATATTTCAGACATTTTCTGTTATTTTGGGCAGGTTAGGCTAGAAAGCTGCACCAGTTCCCTTCATAACGAATGTACAGTAAGAATACATGGGAAATCAGTGGAAATAGAGGAAATCCATGTAACTTGGACGAAATAGGTGATTTGATGCGAATCAGCAATGTTTCTTTACATTGAACCCGTGTCTCTCATTTTGGTCATTTGAGGCTACAAGATGTAGCTGAATAACGAGGGTTCAGTAAAAATAAACAAAGATGTCTAAAAGAAGTGAACTAACTGCACCAAGGGTAAAAGCTTCATCCTAGGCAAAACACATCATTTGCTGCTGATCTGCACGTGACTGTATATTTCAGACATTTTCTCTTATTTTGGGCAGGTTAGGCTAGAAAGCTGCACCAGTTCCCTTCCTAACGAATGTACAGTAAGAATACATGGGAAATCAGTGGAAATAGAGGAAATCCATGTAACTTTGGCGAAATAGGTGATTTGATGCGAATCAGCAATGTTTCTTTATATTAAACTCGTTCCCCTCATTTTGGTCGTCAAGCTAGACAATGTTCCTAAGTAGAGAGGGCTCAGCAAAAATACACAAAGATGTCCAAAGCATATGAAGTAACTCGAAGTAGGGTAAATGCTTCAAACTAGGGGAAAAAACATCGTTTGCTGCTGATCTGTAACGTAACTGTACATTTCACACATTTTCTCTTATTTGGGCACTTCAGGCTAGAATGCTGCACCAATTGCCTTAATAGCGATTGTAAAGTAGGAATCCATGGGAAATCACTGGAAATAGTGCATATCCATGTCACATGGACTAAATAGGTGATTTGATGCTAATCTGCAACTGTTCTTTACGTTGAACCCATGTCTCTCATTTTGGTCATTTCAGGCTAGAAAATGTCGCTGAATAACGAGGGTTCAGTAAAAATAAACAAAGATGTCTAAAAGAAGTGAACTAACTGGAACAAGGTAAACGCTTCATACCAGGGCAAAACACATCATTTGCTGATGAACTGCAACGTTACTGTACATTTCAGACGCTTTCTATTAGTTTAGGCGCTTCTGGCTCGAATGCTGCACCAATTGCCTTAATAGCGAATGTAAAGTAGGAATCCATGGGAAATCACTAGAACTGGTGTAAATCCATGGAACTGGGGCGAAATAGGTGATTTGATGCTAATCAGCAAAGTTTCTTTACCTTGAACCCGTGTCTCTCATTTTGGTCATTTGAGGCTACAAGATGTAGCTGAATAACGAGGGTTCAGTAAAAATAAAAACAGATGTCTACAAGAAGTGAACTAACTGCACCAAGGGTAAAAGCTTCATCCTAGGCAAAACACATCATTTGCTGCTGATCTGCACGAGACTGTATATTTCAGACATTTTCTCTTATTTTGGGCAGGTTAGGCTAGAAAGCTGCACCAGTTCCCTTCCTAACGAATGTACAGTAAGAATACATGGGAAATCAGTGGAAATAGAGGAAATCCATGTAACTTGGACGAAATAGGTGATTTGATGCGAATCAGCAATGTTTCTTTACATTGAACCCGTGTCTCTCATTTTGGTCATTTGAGGCTACAAGATGTAGCTGAATAACGAGGGTTCAGTAAAAATAAACAAAGATGTCTAAAAGAAGTGAACTAACTGCACCAAGGGTAAAAGCTTCATCCTAGGCAAAACACATCATTTGCTGCTGATCTGCACGTGACTGTATATTTCAGACATTTTCTCTTATTTTGGGCAGGTTAGGCTAGAAAGCTGCACCAGTTCCCTTCCTAACGAATGTACAGTAAGAATACATGGGAAATCAGTGGAAATAGAGGAAATCCATGTAACTTGGACGAAATAGGTGATTTGATGCTAATCAGCAATGTTTCTTTACATTAAACCCGTTCCCCTCATTTTGGTCATGTCAAGCTAGACAATGTTCCTAAGTAGAGAGGGCTCAGCAAAAATACACGAAGATGTCCAAAGCATGTGAACTCACTGGAACAAGGGTAAACGCTTCAAACCAGGGCAAAACACATCATTTGCTGATGAACTGCAACGTTACTGTACATTTCAGACGCTTTCTATTAGTTTGGGCGCTTCAGGCTCGAATGCTGCACCAATTGCCTTAATAGCGAATGTAAAGTAGGAATCCATGGGAAATCACTAGAACTGGTGTAAATCCATGGAACTAGGGCGAAACAGGTGATTTGATGCTAATCAGCAATATTTCTTTTCAGTTATCCCATTTCTCTCATTTTGGGCATTTTCTGTACCTTTCACACTTTTCTCTTATTTTGGGAAGTTTAGGCAAAAAGCTGCAACAAGTCCCTTAAAAGCGAATATACAGTAAGCATGCCTGGGAAATCACTGGAAATAGTGTAAATCATGAAACTAGGGCGAAATAGGTGATTTGATGCAAATCAGCAATGTTTCTTTACGTTGAACCCGTGTCTCTCATTTTGGTCATTTGAGGCTACAAGATGTAGCTGAATAACGAGGGTTCAGTAAAAATAAAAAAAGATGTCTAAAAGAAGTGAACTAACTGCACCAAGGGTAAAAGCTTCATCCTAGGCAAAACACATCATTTGCTCATGATCTGCACGAGACTGTATATTTCAGACATTTTCTCTTATTTTGGGCAGGTTAGGCTAGAAAGCTGCACCAGTTCCCTTCATAACGAATGTACAGTAAGAATACATGGGAAATTACTGGAAATAGAGGAAATCCATGTAACTTGGACGAAATAGGTGATTTGATGCTAATCAGCAATGTTTCTTTACATTAAACCCTTTCCCCTCATTTTGGTCATGTCAAGCTAGACAATGTTCCTAAGTAGAGAGGGCTCAGCAAAAATACACAAAAATGTCCAAAGCATGTGAACTCACTGGAACAAGGGTAAACACTTCAAACCAGGGCAAAACACATCATTTGCTGACGAACTGCAACGTTACTGTACATTTCAGACGCTTTCTATTAGTTTGGGCGCTTCTGGCTAGAATGCTGCACCAATTGCCTTAATAGCGAATGTAAAGTAGGAATCCATGGGAAATCACTAGAACTGGTGTAAACCCATGGAACTAGGGCGAAATAGGTGATTTGATGCTAATCAGCAATATTTCTTTTCAGTTATCCCATTTCTCTCATTTTGGGCATTTGCTGTACCTTTCACACTTTTCTCTTATTTTGGGAAGTTTAGGCAAAAAGCTGCAACAAGTCCCTTAAAAGCGAATATACAGTAAGCATGCCTGGGAAATCACTGGAAATAGTGTAAATCATGAAACTAGGGCGAAATAGGTGATTTGATGCAAATCAGCAATGTTTCTTTACGTTGAACCCGTGTCTCTCATTTTGGTCATTTGAGGCTACAAGATGTAGCTGAATAACGAGGGTTCAGTAAAAATAAAAAAAGAGGTCTAAAAGAAGTGAACTAACTGCACCAAGGGTAAAAGCTTCATCCTAGGCAAAACACATCATTTGCTGCTGATCTGCACGTGACTATATATTTCAGACATTTTCTGTTATTTTGGGCAGGTTAGGCTAGAAAGCTGCACCAGTTCCCTTCATAACGAATGTACAGTAAGAATACATGGGAAATCAGTGGAAATAGAGGAAATCCATGTAACTTGGACGAAATAGGTGATTTGATGCGAATCAGCAATGTTTCTTTACATTGAACCCGTGTCTCTCATTTTGGTCATTTGAGGCTACAAGATGTAGCTGAATAACGAGGGTTCAGTAAAAATAAACAAAGAGGTCTAAAAGAAGTGAACTAACTGCACCAAGGGTAAAAGCTTCATCCTAGGCAAAACACATCATTTGCTGCTGATCTGCACGTGACTGTATATTTCAGACATTTTCTCTTATTTTGGGCAGGTTAGGCTAGAAAGCTGCACCAGTTCCCTTCCTAACGAATGTACAGTAAGAATACATGGGAAATCAGTGGAAATAGAGGAAATCCATGTAACTTTGGCGAAATAGGTGATTTGATGCGAATCAGCAATGTTTCTTTATATTAAACTCGTTCCCCTCATTTTGGTCGTCAAGCTAGACAATGTTCCTAAGTAGAGAGGGCTCAGCAAAAATACACAAAGATGTCCAAAGCATATGAAGTAACTCGAAGTAGGGTAAATGCTTCAAACTAGGGGAAAAAACATCATTTGCTGCTGATCTGTAACGTAACTGTACATTTCACACATTTTCTCTTATTTGGGCACTTCAGGCTAGAATGCTGCACCAATTGCCTTAATAGCGATTGTAAAGTAGGAATCCATGGGAAATCACTGGAAATAGTGCATATCCATGTCACATGGACTAAATAGGTGATTTGATGCTAATCTGCAACTGTTCTTTACGTTGAACCCATGTCTCTCATTTTGGTCATTTCAGGCTAGAAAATGTCGCTGAATAACGAGGGTTCAGTAAAAATAAACAAAGATGTCTAAAAGAAGTGAACTAACTGGAACAAGGTAAACGCTTCATACCAGGGCAAAACACATCATTTGCTGATGAACTGCAACGTTACTGTACATTTCAGACGCTTTCTATTAGTTTAGGCGCTTCTGGCTCGAATGCTGCACCAATTGCCTTAATAGCGAATGTAAAGTAGGAATCCATGGGAAATCACTAGAACTGGTGTAAATCCATGGAACTGGGGCGAAATAGGTGATTTGATGCTAATCAGCAAAGTTTCTTTACCTTGAACCCGTGTCTCTCATTTTGGTCATTTGAGGCTACAAGATGTAGCTGAATAACGAGGGTTCAGTAAAAATAAAAACAGATGTCTACAAGAAGTGAACTAACTGCACCAAGGGTAAAAGCTTCATCCTAGGCAAAACACATCATTTGCTGCTGATCTGCACGTGACTGTATATTTCAGTCATTTTCTCTTATTTTGGGCAGGTTAGGCTTGAAAGCTGCACCAGTTCCCTTCCTAACGAATGTACAGTAAGAATACATGGGAAATCAGTGGGAATAGAGGAAATCCATGTAACTTGGACGAAATAGGTGATTTGATGCTAATCAGCAATGTTTCTTTACATTAAACCCGTTCCCCTCATTTTGGTCATGTCAAGCTAGACAATGTTCCTAAGTAGAGAGGGCTCAGCAAAAATACACGAAGATGTCCAAAGCATGTGAACTCACTGGAACAAGGGTAAACGCTTCAAACCAGGGCAAAACACATCATTTGCTGATGAACTGCAACGTTACTGTACATTTCAGACGCTTTCTATTAGTTTGGGCGCTTCAGGCTCGAATGCTGCACCAATTGCCTTAATAGCGAATGTAAAGTAGGAATCCATGGGAAATCACTAGAACTGGTGTAAATCCATGGAACTAGGGCGAAACAGGTGATTTGATGCTAATCAGCAATATTTCTTTTCAGTTATCCCATTTCTCTCATTTTGGGCATTTGCTGTACCTTTCACACTTTTCTCTTATTTTGGGAAGTTTAGGCAAAAAGCTGCAACAAGTCCCTTAAAAGCGAATATACAGTAAGCATGCCTGGGAAATCACTGGAAATAGTGTAAATCATGAAACTAGGGCGAAATAGGTGATTTGATGCAAATCAGCAATGTTTCTTTACGTTGAACCCGTGTCTCTCATTTTGGTCATTTGAGGCTACAAGATGTAGCTGAATAACGAGGGTTCAGTAAAAATAAAAAAAGATGTCTACAAGAAGTGAACTAACTGCACCAAGGGTAAAAGCTTCATCATAGGCAAAACACATCATTTGCTGATGATCTGCACGTGACTGTATATTTCAGACATTTTCTCTTATTTTGGGCAGGTTAGGCTAGAAAGCTGCACCAGTTCCCTTCCTAACGAATGTACAGTAAGAATACATGGGAAATCAGTGGAAATAGAGGAAATCCATGTAACTTGGACGAAATAGGTGATTTGATGCGAATCAGCAATGTTTCTTTACGTTGAACCCGTGTCTCTCATTTTGGTCATTTGAGGCTACAAGATGTAGCTGAATAACGAGGGTTCAGTAAAATTAAACAAAGATGTCTAAAAGAAGTGAACTAACTGCACCAAGGGTAAAAGCTTCATCCTAGGCAAAACACATCATTTGCTGCTGATCTGCACGTGACTGTATATTTCAGACATTTTCTCTTATTTTGGGCAGGTAAGGCTAGAAAGCTGCACCAGTTCCCTTCCTAACGAATGTACAGTAAGAATACATGGGAAATCAGTGGAAATAGAGGAAATCCATGTAACTTGGACGAAATAGGTGATTTGATGCGAATCAGCAATGTTTCTTTACATTGAACCCGTGTCTCTCATTTTGGTCATTTGAGGCTACAAGATGTAGCTGAATAACGAGGGTTCAGTAAAAATAAACAAAGATGTCTAAAAGAAGTGAACTAACTGCACCAAGGGTAAAAGCTTCATCCTAGGCAAAACACATCATTTGCTGCTGATCTGCACGTGACTGTATATTTCAGACATTTTCTCTTATTTTGGGCAGGTTAGGCTAGAAAGCTGCACCAGTTCCCTTCCTAACGAATGTACAGTAAGAATACATGGGAAATCAGTGGAAATAGAGGAAATCCATGTAACTTGGACGAAATAGGTGATTTGATGCTAATCAGCAATGTTTCTTTACATTAAACCCGTTCCCCTCATTTTGGTCATGTCAAGCTAGACAATGTTCCTAAGTAGAGAGGGCTCAGCAAAAATACACGAAGATGTCCAAAGCATGTGAACTCACTGGAACAAGGGTAAACGCTTCAAACCAGGGCAAAACACATCATTTGCTGATGAACTGCAACGTTACTGTACATTTCAGACGCTTTCTATTAGTTTGGGCGCTTCAGGCTCGAATGCTGCACCAATTGCCTTAATAGCGAATGTAAAGTAGGAATCCATGGGAAATCACTAGAACTGGTGTAAATCCATGGAACTAGGGCGAAACAGGTGATTTGATGCTAATCAGCAATATTTCTTTTCAGTTATCCCATTTCTCTCATTTTGGGCATTTGCTGTACCTTTCACACTTTTCTCTTATTTTGGGAAGTTTAGGCAAAAAGCTGCAACAAGTCCCTTAAAAGCGAATATACAGTAAGCATGCCTGGGAAATCACTGGAAATAGTGTAAATCATGAAACTAGGGCGAAATAGGTGATTTGATGCAAATCAGCAATGTTTCTTTACGTTGAACCCGTGTCTCTCATTTTGGTCATTTGAGGCTACAAGATGTAGCTGAATAACGAGGGTTCAGTAAAAATAAAAAAAGATGTCTAAAAGAAGTGAACTAACTGCACCAAGGGTAAAAGCTTCATCCTAGGCAAAACACATCATTTGCTCATGATCTGCACGAGACTGTATATTTCAGACATTTTCTCTTATTTTGGGCAGGTTAGGCTAGAAAGCTGCACCAGTTCCCTTCATAACGAATGTACAGTAAGAATACATGGGAAATTACTGGAAATAGAGGAAATCCATGTAACTTGGACGAAATAGGTGATTTGATGCTAATCAGCAATGTTTCTTTACATTAAACCCTTTCCCCTCATTTTGGTCATGTCAAGCTAGACAATGTTCCTAAGTAGAGAGGGCTCAGCAAAAATACACAAAAATGTCCAAAGCATGTGAACTCACTGGAACAAGGGTAAACGCTTCAAACCAGGGCAAAACACATCATTTGCTGACGAACTGCAACGTTACTGTACATTTCAGACGCTTTCTATTAGTTTGGGCGCTTCTGGCTAGAATGCTGCACCAATTGCCTTAATAGCGAATGTAAAGTAGGAATCCATGGGAAATCACTAGAACTGGTGTAAACCCATGGAACTAGGGCGAAATAGGTGATTTGATGCTAATCAGCAATATTTCTTTTCAGTTATCCCATTTCTCTCATTTTGGGCATTTGCTGTACCTTTCACACTTTTCTCTTATTTTGGGAAGTTTAGGCAAAAAGCTGCAACAAGTCCCTTAAAAGCGAATATACAGTAAGCATGCCTGGGAAATCACTGGAAATAGTGTAAATCATGAAACTAGGGCGAAATAGGTGATTTGATGCAAATCAGCAATGTTTCTTTACGTTGAACCCGTGTCTCTCATTTTGGTCATTTGAGGCTACAAGATGTAGCTGAATAACGCGGGTTCAGTAAAAATAAAAAAAGAGGTCTAAAAGAAGTGAACTAACTGCACCAAGGGTAAAAGCTTCATCCTAGGCAAAACACATCATTTGCTGCTGATCTGCACGTGACTATATATTTCAGACATTTTCTGTTATTTTGGGCAGGTTAGGCTAGAAAGCTGCACCAGTTCCCTTCATAACGAATGTACAGTAAGAATACATGGGAAATCAGTGGAAATAGAGGAAATCCATGTAACTTGGACGAAATAGGTGATTTGATGCGAATCAGCAATGTTTCTTTACGTTGAACCCGTGTCTCTCATTTTGGTCATTTGAGGCTACAAGATGTAGCTGAATAACGAGGGTTCAGTAAAAATAAACAAAGAGGTCTAAAAGAAGTGAACTAACTGCACCAAGGGTAAAAGCTTCATCCTAGGCAAAACACATCATTTGCTGCTGATCTGCACGTGACTGTATATTTCAGACATTTTCTCTTATTTTGGGCAGGTTAGGCTAGAAAGCTGCACCAGTTCCCTTCCTAACGAATGTACAGTAAGAATACATGGGAAATCAGTGGAAATAGAGGAAATCCATGTAACTTTGGCGAAATAGGTGATTTGATGCGAATCAGCAATGTTTCTTTATATTAAACTCGTTCCCCTCATTTTGGTCGTCAAGCTAGACAATGTTCCTAAGTAGAGAGGGCTCAGCAAAAATACACAAAGATGTCCAAAGCATATGAAGTAACTCGAAGTAGGGTAAATGCTTCAAACTAGGGGAAAAAACATCATTTGCTGCTGATCTGTAACGTAACTGTACATTTCACACATTTTCTCTTATTTGGGCACTTCAGGCTAGAATGCTGCACCAATTGCCTTAATAGCGATTGTAAAGTAGGAATCCATGGGAAATCACTGGAAATAGTGCATATCCATGTCACATGGACTAAATAGGTGATTTGATGCTAATCTGCAACTGTTCTTTACGTTGAACCCATGTCTCTCATTTTGGTCATTTCAGGCTAGAAAATGTCGCTGAATAACGAGGGTTCAGTAAAAATAAACAAAGATGTCTAAAAGAAGTGAACTAACTGGAACAAGGTAAACGCTTCATACCAGGGCAAAACACATCATTTGCTGATGAACTGCAACGTTACTGTACATTTCAGACGCTTTCTATTAGTTTAGGCGCTTCTGGCTCGAATGCTGCACCAATTGCCTTAATAGCGAATGTAAAGTAGGAATCCATGGGAAATCACTAGAACTGGTGTAAATCCATGGAACTGGGGCGAAATAGGTGATTTGATGCTAATCAGCAAAGTTTCTTTACCTTGAACCCGTGTCTCTCATTTTGGTCATTTGAGGCTACAAGATGTAGCTGAATAACGAGGGTTCAGTAAAAATAAAAACAGATGTCTACAAGAAGTGAACTAACTGCACCAAGGGTAAAAGCTTCATCCTAGGCAAAACACATCATTTGCTGCTGATCTGCACGTGACTGTATATTTCAGTCATTTTCTCTTATTTTGGGCAGGTTAGGCTTGAAAGCTGCACCAGTTCCCTTCCTAACGAATGTACAGTAAGAATACATGGGAAATCAGTGGGAATAGAGGAAATCCATGTAACTTGGACGAAATAGGTGATTTGATGCTAATCAGCAATGTTTCTTTACATTAAACCCGTTCCCCTCATTTTGGTCATGTCAAGCTAGACAATGTTCCTAAGTAGAGAGGGCTCAGCAAAAATACACGAAGATGTCCAAAGCATGTGAACTAACTGGAACAAGGTAAACGCTTCATACCAGGGCAAAACACATCATTTGCTGATGAACTGCAACGTTACTGTACATTTCAGACGCTTTCTATTAGTTTAGGCGCTTCTGGCTCGAATGCTGCACCAATTGCCTTAATAGCGAATGTAAAGTAGGAATCCATGGGAAATCACTAGAACTGGTGTAAATCCATGGAACTGGGGCGAAATAGGTGATTTGATGCTAATCAGCAAAGTTTCTTTACCTTGAACCCGTGTCTCTCATTTTGGTCATTTGAGGCTACAAGATGTAGCTGAATAACGAGGGTTCAGTAAAAATAAAAACAGATGTCTACAAGAAGTGAACTAACTGCACCAAGGGTAAAAGCTTCATCCTAGGCAAAACACATCATTTGCTGCTGATCTGCACGTGACTGTATATTTCAGTCATTTTCTCTTATTTTGGGCAGGTTAGGCTTGAAAGCTGCACCAGTTCCCTTCCTAACGAATGTACAGTAAGAATACATGGGAAATCAGTGGGAATAGAGGAAATCCATGTAACTTGGACGAAATAGGTGATTTGATGCTAATCAGCAATGTTTCTTTACATTAAACCCGTTCCCCTCATTTTGGTCATGTCAAGCTAGACAATGTTCCTAAGTAGAGAGGGCTCAGCAAAAATACACGAAGATGTCCAAAGCATGTGAACTCACTGGAACAAGGGTAAACGCTTCAAACCAGGGCAAAACACATCATTTGCTGATGAACTGCAACGTTACTGTACATTTCAGACGCTTTCTATTAGTTTGGGCGCTTCAGGCTCGAATGCTGCACCAATTGCCTTAATAGCGAATGTAAAGTAGGAATCCATGGGAAATCACTAGAACTGGTGTAAATCCATGGAACTAGGGCGAAACAGGTGATTTGATGCTAATCAGCAATATTTCTTTTCAGTTATCCCATTTCTCTCATTTTGGGCATTTGCTGTACCTTTCACACTTTTCTCTTATTTTGGGAAGTTTAGGCAAAAAGCTGCAACAAGTCCCTTAAAAGCGAATATACAGTAAGCATGCCTGGGAAATCACTGGAAATAGTGTAAATCATGAAACTAGGGCGAAATAGGTGATTTGATGCAAATCAGCAATGTTTCTTTACGTTGAACCCGTGTCTCTCATTTTGGTCATTTGAGGCTACAAGATGTAGCTGAATAACGAGGGTTCAGTAAAAATAAAAAAAGATGTCTACAAGAAGTGAACTAACTGCACCAAGGGTAAAAGCTTCATCATAGGCAAAACACATCATTTGCTGATGATCTGCACGTGACTGTATATTTCAGACATTTTCTCTTATTTTGGGCAGGTTAGGCTAGAAAGCTGCACCAGTTCCCTTCCTAACGAATGTACAGTAAGAATACATGGGAAATCAGTGGAAATAGAGGAAATCCATGTAACTTGGACGAAATAGGTGATTTGATGCGAATCAGCAATGTTTCTTTACGTTGAACCCGTGTCTCTCATTTTGGTCATTTGAGGCTACAAGATGTAGCTGAATAACGAGGGTTCAGTAAAATTAAACAAAGATGTCTAAAAGAAGTGAACTAACTGCACCAAGGGTAAAAGCTTCATCCTAGGCAAAACACATCATTTGCTGCTGATCTGCACGTGACTGTATATTTCAGACATTTTCTCTTATTTTGGGCAGGTAAGGCTAGAAAGCTGCACCAGTTCCCTTCCTAACGAATGTACAGTAAGAATACATGGGAAATCAGTGGAAATAGAGGAAATCCATGTAACTTGGACGAAATAGGTGATTTGATGCGAATCAGCAATGTTTCTTTACATTGAACCCGTGTCTCTCATTTTGGTCATTTGAGGCTACAAGATGTAGCTGAATAACGAGGGTTCAGTAAAAATAAACAAAGATGTCTAAAAGAAGTGAACTAACTGCACCAAGGGTAAAAGCTTCATCCTAGGCAAAACACATCATTTGCTGCTGATCTGCACGTGACTGTATATTTCAGACATTTTCTCTTATTTTGGGCAGGTTAGGCTAGAAAGCTGCACCAGTTCCCTTCCTAACGAATGTACAGTAAGAATACATGGGAAATCAGTGGAAATAGAGGAAATCCATGTAACTTGGACGAAATAGGTGATTTGATGCTAATCAGCAATGTTTCTTTACATTAAACCCGTTCCCCTCATTTTGGTCATGTCAAGCTAGACAATGTTCCTAAGTAGAGAGGGCTCAGCAAAAATACACGAAGATGTCCAAAGCATGTGAACTCACTGGAACAAGGGTAAACGCTTCAAACCAGGGCAAAACACATCATTTGCTGATGAACTGCAACGTTACTGTACATTTCAGACGCTTTCTATTAGTTTGGGCGCTTCAGGCTCGAATGCTGCACCAATTGCCTTAATAGCGAATGTAAAGTAGGAATCCATGGGAAATCACTAGAACTGGTGTAAATCCATGGAACTAGGGCGAAACAGGTGATTTGATGCTAATCAGCAATATTTCTTTTCAGTTATCCCATTTCTCTCATTTTGGGCATTTGCTGTACCTTTCACACTTTTCTCTTATTTTGGGAAGTTTAGGCAAAAAGCTGCAACAAGTCCCTTAAAAGCGAATATACAGTAAGCATGCCTGGGAAATCACTGGAAATAGTGTAAATCATGAAACTAGGGCGAAATAGGTGATTTGATGCAAATCAGCAATGTTTCTTTACGTTGAACCCGTGTCTCTCATTTTGGTCATTTGAGGCTACAAGATGTAGCTGAATAACGAGGGTTCAGTAAAAATAAAAAAAAGATGTCTAAAAGAAGTGAACTAACTGCACCAAGGGTAAAAGCTTCATCCTAGGCAAAACACATCATTTGCTCATGATCTGCACGAGACTGTATATTTCAGACATTTTCTCTTATTTTGGGCAGGTTAGGCTAGAAAGCTGCACCAGTTCCCTTCATAACGAATGTACAGTAAGAATACATGGGAAATTGCTGGAAATAGAGGAAATCCATGTAACTTGGACGAAATAGGTGATTTGATGCTAATCAGCAATGTTTCTTTACATTAAACCCTTTCCCCTCATTTTGGTCATGTCAAGCTAGACAATGTTCCTAAGTAGAGAGGGCTCAGCAAAAATACACAAAAATGTCCAAAGCATGTGAACTCACTGGAACAAGGGTAAACGCTTCAAACCAGGGCAAAACACATCATTTGCTGACGAACTGCAACGTTACTGTACATTTCAGACGCTTTCTATTAGTTTGGGCGCTTCTGGCTAGAATGCTGCACCAATTGCCTTAATAGCGAATGTAAAGTAGGAATCCATGGGAAATCACTAGAACTGGTGTAAACCCATGGAACTAGGGCGAAATAGGTGATTTGATGCTAATCAGCAATATTTCTTTTCAGTTATCCCATTTCTCTCATTTTGGGCATTTGCTGTACCTTTCACACTTTTCTCTTATTTTGGGAAGTTTAGGCAAAAAGCTGCAACAAGTCCCTTAAAAGCGAATATACAGTAAGCATGCCTGGGAAATCACTGGAAATAGTGTAAATCATGAAACTAGGGCGAAATAGGTGATTTGATGCAAATCAGCAATGTTTCTTTACGTTGAACCCGTGTCTCTCATTTTGGTCATTTGAGGCTACAAGATGTAGCTGAATAACGAGGGTTCAGTAAAAATAAAAAAAGATGTCTACAAGAAGTGAACTAACTGCACCAAGGGTAAAAGCTTCATCCTAGGCAAAACACATCATTTGCTGCTGATCTGCACGTGACTGTATATTTCAGACATTTTCTCTTATTTTGGGCAGGTTAGGCTAGAAAGCTGCACCAGTTCCCTTCCTAACGAATGTACAGTAAGAATACATGGGAAATCAGTGGAAATAGAGGAAATCCATGTAACTTGGACGAAATAGGTGATTTGATGCGAATCAGCAATGTTTCTTTACGTTGAACCCGTGTCTCTCATTTTGGTCATTTGAGGCTACAAGATGTAGATGAATAACGAGGGTTCAGTAAAATTAAACAAAGATGTCTAAAAGAAGTGAACTAACTGCACCAAGGGTAAAAGCTTCATCCTAGGCAAAACACATCATTTGCTGCTGATCTGCACGTGACTGTATATTTCAGACATTTTCTCTTATTTTGGGCAGGTAAGGCTAGAAAGCTGCACCAGTTCCCTTCCTAACGAATGTACAGTAAGAATACATGGGAAATCAGTGGAAATAGAGGAAATCCATGTAACTTGGACGAAATAGGTGATTTGATGCGAATCAGCAATGTTTCTTTACATTGAACCCGTGTCTCTCATTTTGGTCATTTGAGGCTACAAGATGTAGCTGAATAACGAGGGTTCAGTAAAAATAAACAAAGATGTCTAAAAGAAGTGAACTAACTGCACCAAGGGTAAAAGCTTCATCCTAGGCAAAACACATCATTTGCTGCTGATCTGCACGTGACTGTATATTTCAGACATTTTCTCTTATTTTGGGCAGGTTAGGCTAGAAAGCTGCACCAGTTCCCTTCCTAACGAATGTACAGTAAGAATACATGGGAAATCAGTGGAAATAGAGGAAATCCATGTAA
Source organism: Anniella stebbinsi (assembly GCA_029215795.1). Classification (NCBI taxonomy): domain Eukaryota; kingdom Metazoa; phylum Chordata; class Lepidosauria; order Squamata; family Anniellidae; genus Anniella; species Anniella stebbinsi. Next base: position 99,889,090 of record JARDYH010000003.1, read on the forward strand.
CTTGGACGAAATAGGTGATTTGATGCTAATCAGCAAAGTTTCTTTACCTTGAACCCGTGTCTCTCATTTTGGTCATTTGAGGCTACAAGATGTAGCTGAATAACGAGGGTTCAGTAAAAATAAAAACAGATGTCTACAAGAAGTGAACTAACTGCACCAAGGGTAAAAGCTTCATCCTAGGCAAAACACATCATTTGCTGCTGATCTGCACGTGACTGTATATTTCAGTCATTTTCTCTTATTTTGGGCAGGTTAGGCTTGAAAGCTGCACCAGTTCCCTTCCTAACGAATGTACAGTAAGAATACATGGGAAATCAGTGGGAATAGAGGAAATCCATGTAACTTGGACGAAATAGGTGATTTGATGCTAATCAGCAATGTTTCTTTACATTAAACCCTTTCCCCTCATTTTGGTCATGTCAAGCTAGACAATGTTCCTAAGTAGAGAGGGCTCAGCAAAAATACACAAAAATGTCCAAAGCATGTGAACTCACTGGAACAAGGGTAAACACTTCAAACCAGGGCAAAACACATCATTTGCTGACGAACTGCAACGTTACTGTACATTTCAGACGCTTTCTATTAGTTTGGGCGCTTCTGGCTAGAATGCTGCACCAATTGCCTTAATAGCGAATGTAAAGTAGGAATCCATGGGAAATCACTAGAACTGGTGTAAACCCATGGAACTAGGGCGAAATAGGTGATTTGATGCTAATCAGCAATATTTCTTTTCAGTTATCCCATTTCTCTCATTTTGGGCATTTGCTGTACCTTTCACACTTTTCTCTTATTTTGGGAAGTTTAGGCAAAAAGCTGCAACAAGTCCCTTAAAAGCGAATATACAGTAAGCATGCCTGGGAAATCACTGGAAATAGTGTAAATCATGAAACTAGGGCGAAATAGGAGATTTGATGCAAATCAGCAATGTTTCTTTACGTTGAACCCGTGTCTCTCATTTTGGTCATTTGAGGCTACAAGATGTAGCTGAATAACGAGGGTTCAGTAAAAATAAAAAAAGATGTCTACAAGAAGTGAACTAACTGCACCAAGGGTAAAAGCTTCATCCTAGGCAAAACACATCATTTGCTGCTGATCTGCACGTGACTGTATATTTCAGACATTTTCTCTTATTTTGGGCAGGTAAGGCTAGAAAGCTGCACCAGTTCCCTTCCTAACGAATGTACAGTAAGAATACATGGGAAATCAGTGGAAATAGAGGAAATCCATGTAACTTGGACGAAATAGGTGATTTGATGCGAATCAGCAATGTTTCTTTACATTGAACCCGTGTCTCTCATTTTGGTCATTTGAGGCTACAAGATGTAGCTGAATAACGAGGGTTCAGTAAAAATAAACAAAGATGTCTAAAAGAAGTGAACTAACTGCACCAAGGGTAAAAGCTTCATCCTAGGCAAAACACATCATTTGCTGCTGATCTGCACGTGACTGTATATTTCAGACATTTTCTCTTATTTTGGGCAGGTTAGGCTAGAAAGCTGCACCAGTTCCCTTCCTAACGAATGTACAGTAAGAATACATGGGAAATCAGTGGAAATAGAGGAAATCCATGTAACTTTGGCGAAATAGGTGATTTGATGCGAATCAGCAATGTTTCTTTATATTAAACTCGTTCCCCTCATTTTGGTCGTCAAGCTAGACAATGTTCCTAAGTAGAGAGGGCTCAGCAAAAATACACAAAGATGTCCAAAGCATATGAAGTAACTCGAAGTAGGGTAAATGCTTCAAACTAGGGGAAAAAACATCATTTGCTGCTGATCTGTAACGTAACTGTACATTTCACACATTTTCTCTTATTTGGGCACTTCAGGCTAGAATGCTGCACCAATTGCCTTAATAGCGATTGTAAAGTAGGAATCCATGGGAAATTACTGGAAATAGTGCATATCCATGTCACATGGACTAAATAGGTGATTTGATGCTAATCTGCAACTGTTCTTTACGTTGAACCCATGTCTCTCATTTTGGTCATTTCAGGCTAGAAAATGTCACTGAATAACGAGGGTTCAGTAAAAATAAACAAAGATGTCTAAAAGAAGTGAACTAACTGGAACAAGGTAAACGCTTCATACCAGGGCAAAACACATCATTTGCTGATGAACTGCAACGTTACTGTACAATTCAGACGCTTTCTATTAGTTTAGGCGCTTCTGGCTCGAATGCTGCACCAATTGCCTTAATAGCGAATGTAAAGTAGGAATCCATGGGAAATCACTAGAACTGGTGTAAATCCAGGGAACTGGGGCGAAATAGGTGATTTGATGCTAATCAGCAAAGTTTCTTTACCTTGAACCCGTGTCTCTCATTTTGGTCATTTGAGGCTACAAGATGTAGCTGAATAACGAGGGTTCAGTAAAAATAAAAACAGATGTCTACAAGAAGTGAACTAACTGCACCAAGGGTAAAAGCTTCATCCTAGGCAAAACACATCATTTGCTGCTGATCTGCACGTGACTGTATATTTCAGTCATTTTCTCTTATTTTGGGCAGGTTAGGCTTGAAAGCTGCACCAGTTCCCTTCCTAACGAATGTACAGTAAGAATACATGGGAAATCAGTGGAAATAGAGGAAATCCATGTAACTTGGACGAAATAGGTGATTTGATGCTAATCAGCAATGTTTCTTTACATTAAACCCGTTCCCCTCATTTTGGTCATGTCAAGCTAGACAATGTTCCTAAGTAGAGAGGGCTCAGCAAAAATACACGAAGATGTCCAAAGCATGTGAACTCACTGGAACAAGGGTAAACGCTTCAAACCAGGGCAAAACACATCATTTGCTGATGAACTGCAACGTTACTGTACATTTCAGACGCTTTCTATTAGTTTGGGCGCTTCTGGCTAGAATGCTGCACCAATTGCCTTAATAGCGAATGTAAAGTAGGAATCCATGGGAAATCACTAGAACTGGTGTAAATCCATGGAACTAGGGCGAAATAGGTGATTTGATGCTATTCAGCCATGTTTCTTTTCCGTTATCCCGTGTCTCTATTTTGGGCATTTGCTGTACGGTTCACACTTTTCTCTTATTTGGGCAGTTTAGGCTAGAATGCTGCAGCAGTTGCCTTAATAGCGAATGCACAGTAAGAATACATGGGAAATCACTGGAAATAGTGTAAATCATGAAACTAGGGCGAAATAGGTGATTTGATGCAAATCAGCAATGTTTCTTTACATTAAACCCGTTCCTCTCATTTTGGTCATGTCAAGCTAGACAATGTTCAAAAGTAGAGAGGACTCAGTAAAAATACACAAAGATGTCCAAAGCAAGTGAAGTAACTCGAAGTAGGGTAAATGCTTCAAACTAGGGGAAAAAACATCATTTGCTGCTGATCTGTAACGTAACTGTACATTTCACACATTTTCTCTTATTTGGGCACTTCAGGCTAGAATGCTGCCCCAATTGTCTTAATAGCAAATATACAGTAAGAATACACGGGAAATCACTGGAAATAGTGTATATCCATGTCACATGGACTAAATAGGTGATTTGATGCTAATCTGCAACTGTTCTTTACGTTGAACCCGTGTCTCTCATTTTGGTCATTTCAGGCTAGAAAATGTCGCTGAATAACGAGGGTTCAGTAAAAATAAACAAAGATGTCTAAAAGAAGTGAACTAACTGGAACAAGGGTAAACGCTTCATACCAGGGCAAAACACATCATTTGCTGATGAACTGCAACGTTACTGTACATTTCAGACGCTTTCTATTAGTTTGGGCGCTTCAGGCTCGAATGCTGCACCAATTGCCTTAATAGCGAATGTAAAGTAGGAATCCATGGGAAATCACTAGAACTGGTGTAAATCCATGGAACTAGGGCGAAACAGGTGATTTGATGCTAATCAGCAATATTTCTTTTCAGTTATCCCATTTCTCTCATTTTGGGCATTTGCTGTACCTTTCACACTTTTCTCTTATTTTGGGAAGTTTAGGCAAAAAGCTGCAACAAGTCCCTTAAAAGCGAATATACAGTAAGCATGCCTGGGAAATCACTGGAAATAGTGTAAATCATGAAACTAGGGCGAAATAGGTGATTTGATGCAAATCAGCAATGTTTCTTTACGTTGAACCCGTGTCTCTCATTTTGGTCATTTGAGGCTACAAGATGTAGCTGAATAACGAGGGTTCAATAAAAATAAAAAAAGATGTCTAAAAGAAGTGAACTAACTGCACCAAGCGTAAAAGCTTCATCCTAGGCAAAACACATCATTTGCTCATGATCTGCACGAGACTGTATATTTCAGACATTTTCTCTTATTTTGGGCAGGTTAGGCTAGAAAGCCGCACCAGTTCCCTTCATAACGAATGTACAGTAAGAATACATGGGAAATCACTGGAAATAGAGGAAATCCATGTAACTTGGACGAAATAGGTGATTTGATGCTAATCAGCAATGTTTCTTTACATTAAACCCGTTCCCCTCATTTTGGTCATGTCAAGCTAGACAATGTTCCTAAGTAGAGAGGGCTCAGCAAAAATACACAAAAATGTCCAAAGCATGTGAACTCACTGGAACAAGGGTAAACACTTCAAACCAGGGCAAAACACATCATTTGCTGACGAACTGCAACGTTACTGTACATTTCAGACGCTTTCTATTAGTTTGGGCGCTTCTGGCTAGAATGCTGCACCAATTGCCTTAATAGCGAATGTAAAGTAGGAATCCATGGGAAATCACTAGAACTGGTGTAAATCCATGGAACTAGGGCGAAATAGGTGATTTGATGCTAATCAGCAATATTTCTTTTCAGTTATCCCATTTCTCTCATTTTGGGCATTTGCTGTACCTTTCACACTTTTCTCTTATTTTGGGAAGTTTAGGCAAAAAGCTGCAACAAGTCCCTTAAAAGCGAATATACAGTAAGCATGCCTGGGAAATCACTGGAAATAGTGTAAATCATGAAACTAGGGCGAAATAGGTGATTTGATGCAAATCAGCAATGTTTCTTTACGTTGAACCCGTGTCTCTCATTTTGGTCATTTGAGGCTACAAGATGTAGCTGAATAACGAGGGTTCAGTAAAAATAAAAAAAGAGGTCTAAAAGAAGTGAACTAACTGCACCAAGGGTAAAAGCTTCATCCTAGGCAAAACACATCATTTGCTGCTGATCTGCACGTGACTATATATTTCAGACATTTTCTGTTATTTTGGGCAGGTTAGGCTAGAAAGCTGCACCAGTTCCCTTCATAACGAATGTACAGTAAGAATACATGGGAAATCAGTGGAAATAGAGGAAATCCATGTAACTTGGACGAAATAGGTGATTTGATGCGAATCAGCAATGTTTCTTTACATTGAACCCGTGTCTCTCATTTTGGTCATTTGAGGCTACAAGATGTAGCTGAATAACGAGGGTTCAGTAAAAATAAACAAAGATGTCTAAAAGAAGTGAACTAACTGCACCAAGGGTAAAAGCTTCATCCTAGGCAAAACACATCATTTGCTGCTGATCTGCACGTGACTGTATATTTCAGACATTTTCTCTTATTTTGGGCAGGTTAGGCTAGAAAGCTGCACCAGTTCCCTTCCTAACGAATGTACAGTAAGAATACATGGGAAATCAGTGGAAATAGAGGAAATCCATGTAACTTGGACGAAATAGGTGATTTGATGCGAATCAGCAATGTTTCTTTACGTTGAACCCGTGTCCCTCATTTTGGTCATTTGAGGCTACAAGATGTAGCTGAATAACGAGGGTTCAGTAAAATTAAACAAAGATGTCTAAAAGAAGTGAACTAACTGCACCAAGGGTAAAAGCTTCATCCTAGGCAAAACACATCATTTGCTGCTGATCTGCACGTGACTGTATATTTCAGACATTTTCTCTTATTTTGGGCAGGTTAGGCTAGAAAGCTGCACCAGTTCCCTTCCTAACGAATGTACAGTAAGAATACATGGGAAATCAGTGGAAATAGAGGAAATCCATGTAACTTGGACGAAATAGGTGATTTGATGCGAATCAGCAATGTTTCTTTACGTTGAACCCGTGTCTCTCATTTTGGTCATTTGAGGCTACAAGATGTAGCTGAATAACGAGGGTTCAGTAAAATTAAACAAAGATGTCTAAAAGAAGTGAACTAACTGCACCAAGGGTAAAAGCTTCATCCTAGGCAAAACACATCATTTGCTGCTGATCTGCACGTGACTGTATATTTCAGACATTTTCTCTTATTTTGGGCAGGTTAGGCTAGAAAGCTGCACCAGTTCCCTTCCTAACGAATGTACAGTAAGAATACATGGGAAATCAGTGGAAATAGAGGAAATCCATGTAACTTGGACGAAATAGGTGATTTGATGCGAATCAGCAATGTTTCTTTACGTTGAACCCGTGTCTCTCATTTTGGTCATTTGAGGCTACAAGATGTAGCTGAATAACGAGGGTTCAGTAAAATTAAACAAAGATGTCTAAAAGAAGTGAACTAACTGCACCAAGGGTAAAAGCTTCATCCTAGGCAAAACACATCATTTGCTGCTGATCTGCACGTGACTGTATATTTCAGACATTTTCTCTTATTTTGGGCAGGTTAGGCTAGAAAGCTGCACCAGTTCCCTTCCTAACGAATGTACAGTAAGAATACATGGGAAATCAGTGGAAATAGAGGAAATCCATGTAACTTAGACGAAATAGGTGATTTGATGCTAATCAGCAATGTTTCTTTACATTAAACCCGTTCCCCTCATTTTGGTCATGTCAAGCTAGACAATGTTCCTAAGTAGAGAGGGCTCAGCAAAAATACACAAAGATGTCCAAAGCATGTGAACTCACTGGAACAAGGGTAAACGCTTCATACCAGGGCAAAACACATCATTTGCTGACGAACTGCAACGTTACTGTACATTTCAGACGCTTTCTATTAGTTTGGGCGCTTCTGGCTAGAATGCTGCACCAATTGCCTTAATAGCGAATGTAAAGTAGGAATCCATGGGAAATCACTAGAACTGGTGTAAACCCATGGAACTAGAGCGAAATAGGTGATTTGATGCTAATCAGCAATATTTCTTTTCAGTTATCCCATTTCTCTCATTTTGGGCATTTGCTGTACCTTTCACACTTTTCTCTTATTTTGGGAAGTTTAGGCAAAAAGCTGCAACAAGTCCCTTAAAAGCGAATATACGGTAAGCATGCCTGGGAAATCACTGGAAATAGTGTAAATCATGAAACTAGGGCGAAATAGGTGATTTGATGCAAATCAGCAATGTTTCTTTACGTTGAACCCGTGTCTCTCATTTTGGTCATTTGAGGCTACAAGATGTAGCTGAATAACGAGGGTTCAGTAAAAATAAAAAAAGAGGTCTAAAAGAAGTGAACTAACTGCACCAAGGGTAAAAGCTTCATCCTAGGCAAAACACATCATTTGCTGCTGATCTGCACGTGACTATATATTTCAGACATTTTCTGTTATTTTGGGCAGGTTAGGCTAGAAAGCTGCACCAGTTCCCTTCATAACGAATGTACAGTAAGAATACATGGGAAATCAGTGGAAATAGAGGAAATCCATGTAACTTGGACGAAATAGGTGATTTGATGCGAATCAGCAATGTTTCTTTACATTGAACCCGTGTCTCTCATTTTGGTCATTTGAGGCTACAAGATGTAGCTGAATAACGAGGGTTCAGTAAAAATAAACAAAGATGTCTAAAAGAAGTGAACTAACTGCACCAAGGGTAAAAGCTTCATCCTAGGCAAAACACATCATTTGCTGCTGATCTGCACGTGACTGTATATTTCAGACATTTTCTCTTATTTTGGGCAGGTTAGGCTAGAAAGCTGCACCAGTTCCCTTCCTAACGAATGTACAGTAAGAATACATGGGAAATCAGTGGAAATAGAGGAAATCCATGTAACTTGGACGAAATAGGTGATTTGATGCGAATCAGCAATGTTTCTTTACGTTGAACCCGTGTCCCTCATTTTGGTCATTTGAGGCTACAAGATGTAGCTGAATAACGAGGGTTCAGTAAAATTAAACAAAGATGTCTAAAAGAAGTGAACTAACTGCACCAAGGGTAAAAGCTTCATCCTAGGCAAAACACATCATTTGCTGCTGATCTGCACGTGACTGTATATTTCAGACATTTTCTCTTATTTTGGGCAGGTTAGGCTAGAAAGCTGCACCAGTTCCCTTCCTAACGAATGTACAGTAAGAATACATGGGAAATCAGTGGAAATACAGGAAATCCATGTAACTTGGACGAAATAGGTGATTTGATGCTAATCAGCAATGTTTCTTTACATTAAACCCGTTCCCCTCATTTTGGTCATGTCAAGCTAGACAATGTTCCTAAGTAGAGAGGGCTCAGCAAAAATACACAAAGATGTCCAAAGCATGTGAACTCACTGGAACAAGGGTAAACGCTTCATACCAGGGCAAAACACATCATTTGCTGACGAACTGCAACGTTACTGTACATTTCAGACGCTTTCTATTAGTTTGGGCGCTTCTGGCTAGAATGCTGCACCAATTGCCTTAATAGCGAATGTAAAGTAGGAATCCATGGGAAATCACTAGAACTGGTGTAAACCCATGGAACTAGAGCGAAATAGGTGATTTGATGCTAATCAGCAATATTTCTTTTCAGTTATCCCATTTCTCTCATTTTGGGCATTTGCTGTACCTTTCACACTTTTCTCTTATTTTGGGAAGTTTAGGCAAAAAGCTGCAACAAGTCCCTTAAAAGCGAATATACAGTAAGCATGCCTGGGAAATCACTGGAAATAGTGTAAATCATGAAACTAGGGCGAAATAGGTGATTTGATGCAAATCAGCAATGTTTCTTTACGTTGAACCCGTGTCTCTCATTTTGGTCATTTGAGGCTACAAGATGTAGCTGAATAACGAGGGTTCAGTAAAAATAAAAAAAGAGGTCTACAAGAAGTGAACTAACTGCACCAAGGGTAAAAGCTTCATCCTAGGCAAAACACATCATTTGCTGCTGATCTGCACGTGACTATATATTTCAGACATTTTCTGTTATTTTGGGCAGGTTAGGCTAGAAAGCTGCACCAGTTCCCTTCATAACGAATGTACAGTAAGAATACATGGGAAATCAGTGGAAATAGAGGAAATCCATGTAACTTGGACGAAATAGGTGATTTGATGCGAATCAGCAATGTTTCTTTACATTGAACCCGTGTCTCTCATTTTGGTCATTTGAGGCTACAAGATGTAGCTGAATAACGAGGGTTCAGTAAAAATAAACAAAGAGGTCTAAAAGAAGTGAACTAACTGCACCAAGGGTAAAAGCTTCATCCTAGGCAAAACACATCATTTGCTGCTGATCTGCACGTGACTGTATATTTCAGACATTTTCTCTTATTTTGGGCAGGTTAGGCTAGAAAGCTGCACAAGTTCCCTTCCTAACGAATGTACAGTAAGAATACATGGGAAATCAGTGGAAATAGAGGAAATCCATGTAACTTTGGCGAAATAGGTGATTTGATGCGAATCAGCAATGTTTCTTTATATTAAACCCGTTCCCCTCATTTTGGTCATGTCAAGCTAGACAATGTTCCTAAGTAGAGAGGGCTCAGCAAAAATACACAAAGATGTCCAAAGCATATGAAGTAACTCGAAGTAGGGTAAATGCTTCAAACTAGGGGAAAAAACATCATTTGCTGCTGATCTGTAACGTAACTGTACATTTCACACATTTTCTCTTATTTGGGCACTTCAGGCTAGAATGCTGCACCAATTGCCTTAATAGCGATTGTAAAGTAGGAATCCATGGGAAATCACTGGAAATAGTGCATATCCATGTCACATGGACTAAATAGGTGATTTGATGCTAATCTGCAACTGTTCTTTACGTTGAACCCGTGTCTCTCATTTTGGTCATTTCAGGCTAGAAAATGTCGCTGAATAACGAGGGTTCAGTAAAAATAAACAAAGATGTCTAAAAGAAGTGAACTAACTGGAACAAGGGTAAACGCTTCATACCAGGGCAAAACACATCATTTGCTGATGAACTGCAACGTTACTGTACATTTCAGACGCTTTCTATTAGTTTGGGCGCTTCAGGCTCGAATGCTGCACCAATTGCCTTAATAGCGAATGTAAAGTAGGAATCCATGGGAAATCCCTAGAACTGGTGTAAATCCATGGAACTAGGGCGAAATAGGTGATTTGATGCTAATCAGCAATATTTCTTTTCAGTTATCCCATTTCTCTCATTTTGGGCATTTGCTGTACCTTTCACACTTTTCTCTTATTTTGGGAAGTTTAGGCAAAAAGCTGCAACAAGTCCCTTAAAAGCGAATATACAGTAAGCATGCCTGGGAAATCACTGGAAATAGTGTAAATCATGAAACTAGGGCGAAATAGGTGATTTGATGCAAATCAGCAATGTTTCTTTACGTTGAACCCGTGTCTCTCATTTTGGTCATTTGAGGCTACAAGATGTAGCTGAATAACGAGGGTTCAATAAAAATAAAAAAAGATGTCTAAAAGAAGTGAACTAACTGCACCAAGGGTAAAAGCTTCATCCTAGGCAAAACACATCATTTGCTGCTGATCTGCACGTGACTGTATATTTCAGACATTTTCTGTTATTTTGGGCAGGTTAGGCTAGAAAGCTGCACCAGTTCCCTTCATAACGAATGTACAGTAAGAATACATGGGAAATCACTGGAAATAGAGGAAATCCATGTAACTTGGACGAAATAGGTGATTTGATGCGAATCAGCAATGTTTCTTTACATTGAACCCGTGTCTCTCATTTTGGTCATTTGAGGCTACAAGATGTAGCTGAATAACGAGGGTTCAGTAAAAATAAACAAAGATGTCTAAAAGAAGTGAACTAACTGCACCAAGGGTAAAAGCTTCATCCTAGGCAAAACACATCATTTGCTGCTGATCTGCACGTGACTGTATATTTCAGACATTTTCTCTTATTTTGGGCAGGTTAGGCTAGACAGCTGCACCAGTTCCCTTCCTAACGAATGTACAGTAAGAATACATGGGAAATCAGTGGAAATAGAGGAAATCCATGTAACTTGGACGAAATAGGTGATTTGATGCGAATCAGCAATGTTTCTTTACGTTGAACCCGTGTCCCTCATTTTGGTCATTTGAGGCTACAAGATGTAGCTGAATAACGAGGGTTCAGTAAAATTAAACAAAGATGTCTAAAAGAAGTGAACTAACTGCACCAAGGGTAAAAGCTTCATCCTAGGCAAAACACATCATTTGCTGCTGATCTGCACGTGACTGTATATTTCAGACATTTTCTCTTATTTTGGGCAGGTTAGGCTAGAAAGCTGCACCAGTTCCCTTCCTAACGAATGTACAGTAAGAATACATGGGAAATCAGTGGAAATAGAGGAAATCCATGTAACTTGGACGAAATAGGTGATTTGATGCTAATCAGCAATGTTTCTTTACATTAAACCCGTTCCCCTCATTTTGGTCATGTCAAGCTAGACAATGTTCCTAAGTAGAGAGGGCTCAGCAAAAATACACAAAGATGTCCAAAGCATGTGAACTCACTGGAACAAGGGTAAACGCTTCATACCAGGGCAAAACACATCATTTGCTGACGAACTGCAACGTTACTGTACATTTCAGACGCTTTCTATTAGTTTGGGCGCTTCTGGCTAGAATGCTGCACCAATTGCCTTAATAGCGAATGTAAAGTAGGAATCCATGGGAAATCACTAGAACTGGTGTAAACCCATGGAACTAGAGCGAAATAGGTGATTTGATGCTAATCAGCAATATTTCTTTTCAGTTATCCCATTTCTCTCATTTTGGGCATTTGCTGTACCTTTCACACTTTTCTCTTATTTTGGGAAGTTTAGGCAAAAAGCTGCAACAAGTCCCTTAAAAGCGAATATACAGTAAGCATGCCTGGGAAATCACTGGAAATAGTGTAAATCATGAAACTAGGGCGAAATAGGTGATTTGATGCAAATCAGCAATGTTTCTTTACGTTGAACCCGTGTCTCTCATTTTGGTCATTTGAGGCTACAAGATGTAGCTGAATAACGAGGGTTCAGTAAAAATAAAAAAAGAGGTCTACAAGAAGTGAACTAACTGCACCAAGGGTAAAAGCTTCATCCTAGGCAAAACACATCATTTGCTGCTGATCTGCACGTGACTATATATTTCAGACATTTTCTGTTATTTTGGGCAGGTTAGGCTAGAAAGCTGCACCAGTTCCCTTCATAACGAATGTACAGTAAGAATACATGGGAAATCAGTGGAAATAGAGGAAATCCATGTAACTTGGACGAAATAGGTGATTTGATGCGAATCAGCAATGTTTCTTTACATTGAACCCGTGTCTCTCATTTTGGTCATTTGAGGCTACAAGATGTAGCTGAATAACGAGGGTTCAGTAAAAATAAACAAAGATGTCTAAAAGAAGTGAACTAACTGCACCAAGGGTAAAAGCTTCATCCTAGGCAAAACACATCATTTGCTGCTGATCTGCACGTGACTGTATATTTCAGACATTTTCTCTTATTTTGGGCAGGTTAGGCTAGAAAGCTGCACAAGTTCCCTTCCTAACGAATGTACAGTAAGAATACATGGGAAATCAGTGGAAATAGAGGAAATCCATGTAACTTTGGCGAAATAGGTGATTTGATGCGAATCAGCAATGTTTCTTTATATTAAACCCGTTCCCCTCATTTTGGTCATGTCAAGCTAGACAATGTTCCTAAGTAGAGAGGGCTCAGCAAAAATACACAAAGATGTCCAAAGCATATGAAGTAACTCGAAGTAGGGTAAATGCTTCAAACTAGGGGAAAAAACATCATTTGCTGCTGATCTGTAACGTAACTGTACATTTCACACATTTTCTCTTATTTGGGCACTTCAGGCTAGAATGCTGCACCAATTGCCTTAATAGCGATTGTAAAGTAGGAATCCATGGGAAATCACTGGAAATAGTGCATATCCATGTCACATGGACTAAATAGGTGATTTGATGCTAATCTGCAACTGTTCTTTACGTTGAACCCGTGTCTCTCATTTTGGTCATTTCAGGCTAGAAAATGTCGCTGAATAACGAGGGTTCAGTAAAAATAAACAAAGATGTCTAAAAGAAGTGAACTAACTGGAACAAGGGTAAACGCTTCATACCAGGGCAAAACACATCATTTGCTGATGAACTGCAACGTTACTGTACATTTCAGACGCTTTCTATTAGTTTGGGCGCTTCAGGCTCGAATGCTGCACCAATTGCCTTAATAGCGAATGTAAAGTAGGAATCCATGGGAAATCCCTAGAACTGGTGTAAATCCATGGAACTAGGGCGAAATAGGTGATTTGATGCTAATCAGCAATATTTCTTTTCAGTTATCCCATTTCTCTCATTTTGGGCATTTGCTGTACCTTTCACACTTTTCTCTTATTTTGGGAAGTTTAGGCAAAAAGCTGCAACAAGTCCCTTAAAAGCGAATATACAGTAAGCATGCCTGGGAAATCACTGGAAATAGTGTAAATCATGAAACTAGGGCGAAATAGGTGATTTGATGCAAATCAGCAATGTTTCTTTACGTTGAACCCGTGTCTCTCATTTTGGTCATTTGAGGCTACAAGATGTAGCTGAATAACGAGGGTTCAATAAAAATAAAAAAAGATGTCTAAAAGAAGTGAACTAACTGCACCAAGGGTAAAAGCTTCATCCTAGGCAAAACACATCATTTGCTGCTGATCTGCACGTGACTGTATATTTCAGACATTTTCTGTTATTTTGGGCAGGTTAGGCTAGAAAGCTGCACCAGTTCCCTTCATAACGAATGTACAGTAAGAATACATGGGAAATCACTGGAAATAGAGGAAATCCATGTAACTTGGACGAAATAGGTGATTTGATGCGAATCAGCAATGTTTCTTTACATTGAACCCGTGTCTCTCATTTTGGTCATTTGAGGCTACAAGATGTAGCTGAATAACGAGGGTTCAGTAAAAATAAACAAAGATGTCTAAAAGAAGTGAACTAACTGCACCAAGGGTAAAAGCTTCATCCTAGGCAAAACACATCATTTGCTGCTGATCTGCACGTGACTGTATATTTCAGACATTTTCTCTTATTTTGGGCAGGTTAGGCTAGACAGCTGCACCAGTTCCCTTCCTAACGAATGTACAGTAAGAATACATGGGAAATCAGTGGAAATAGAGGAAATCCATGTAACTTGGACGAAATGGGTGATTTGATGCTAATCAGCAATGTTTCTTTACATTAAACCCGTTCCCCTCATTTTGGTCATGTCAAGCTAGACAATGTTCCTAAGTAGAGAGGGCTCAGCAAAAATACACAAAGATGTCCAAAGCATGTGAACTCACTGGAACAAGGGTAAACGCTTCATACCAGGGCAAAACACATCATTTGCTGATGAACTGCAACGTTACTGTACATTTCAGACGCTTTCTATTAGTTTGGGCGCTTCTGGCTAGAATGCTGCACCAATTGCCTTAATAGCGAATGTAAAGTAGGAATCCATGGGAAATCACTAGAACTGGTGTAAACCCATGGAACTAGGGCGAAATAGGTGATTTGATGCTAATCAGCAATATTTCTTTTCAGTTATCCCATTTCTCTCATTTTGGGCATTTGCTGTACCTTTCACACTTTTCTCTTATTTTGGGAAGTTTAGGCAAAAAGCTGCAACAAGTCCCTTAAAAGCGAATATACAGTAAGCATGCCTGGGAAATCACTGGAAATAGTGTAAATCATGAAACTAGGGCGAAATAGGTGATTTGATGCAAATCAGCAATGTTTCTTTACGTTGAACCCGTGTCTCTCATTTTGGTCATTTGAGGCTACAAGATGTAGCTGAATAACGAGGGTTCAGTAAAAATAAAAAAAGATGTCTACAAGAAGTGAACTAACTGCACCAAGGGTAAAAGCTTCATCCTAGGCAAAACACATCATTTGCTGCTGATCTGCACGTGACTGTATATTTCAGACATTTTCTCTTATTTTGGGCAGGTTAGGCTAGAAAGCTGCACCAGTTCTCTTCCTAAAGAATGTACAGTAAGAATACATGGGAAATCACTGGAAATAGAGGAAATCCATGTAACTTGGACGAAATAGGTGATTTGATGCTAATCAGCAATGTTTCTTTACATTAAACCCGTTCCCCTCATTTTGGTCATGTCAAGCTAGACAATGTTCAAAAGTAGAGAGGGCTCAGTAAAAATACACAAAGATGTCCAAAGCAAGTGAAGTAACTCGAAGTAGGGTAAACGCTTCATACCAGGGCAAAACACATCATTTGCTGATGAACTGCAACGTTACTGTACATTTCAGATGCTTTCTATTAGTTTGGACGCTTCTGGCTAGAATGCTGCACCAATTGCCTTAAAAGCAAATATACAGTTAGAATACACGGGAAATCACTGGAAATAGTGTATATCCATGTCACATGGACTAAATAGGTGATTTGATGCTAATCTGCAATTCTTTACGTTGAACCCGTGTCTCTCATTTTGGTCATTTCAGGCTAGAAAATGTCGCAGAATAACGAGGGTTCAGTAAAAATAAACAAAGATGTCTAAAAGAAGTGAACTAACTGGAACAAGGGTAAACGCTTCATACCAGGGCAAAACACATCATTTGCTGATGAACTGCAACGTTACTGTACATTTCAGACGGTTTCTATTAGTTTGGGCGCTTCTGGCTAGAATGCTGCACCAATTGCCTTAATAGCGAATGTAAAGTAGGAATCCATGGGAAATCACTAAAACTGGTGTAAACCCATGGAACTAGGGCGAAATAGGTGATTTGATGCTAATCAGCAATATTTCTTTTCAGTTATCCCATTTCTCTCATTTTGGGCATTTGCTGTACCTTTCACACTTTTCTCTTATTTTGGGAAGTTTAGGCAAAAAGCTGCAACAAGTCCCTTAAAAGCGAATATACAGTAAGCATGCCTGGGAAATCACTGGAAATAGTGTAAATCATGAAACTAGGGCGAAATAGGTGATTTGATGCAAATCAGCAATGTTTCTTTACGTTGAACCCGTGTCTCTCATTTTGGTCATTTGAGGCTACAAGATGTAGCTGAATAACGAGGGTTCAGTAAAAATAAAAAAAGAGGTCTAAAAGAAGTGAACTAACTGCACCAAGGGTAAAAGCTTCATCCTAGGCAAAACACATCATTTGCTGCTGATCTGCACGTGACTATATATTTCAGACATTTTCTGTTATTTTGGGCAGGTTAGGCTAGAAAGCTGCACCAGTTCCCTTCCTAACGAATGTACAGTAAGAATACATGGGAAATCAGTAGAAATAGAGGAAATCCATGTAACTTGGACGAAATAGGTGATTTGATGCGAATCAGCAATGTTTCTTTACGTTGAACCCGTGTCTCTCATTTTGGTCATTTGAGGCTACAAGAAGTAGCTGAATAACGAGGGTTCAGTAAAAATAAACAAAGATGTCTAAAAGAAGTGAACTAACTGCACCAAGGGTAAAAGCTTCATCCTAGGCAAAACACATCATTTGCTGCTGATCTGCACGTGACTGTATATTTCAGACATTTTCTCTTATTTTGGGCAGGTTAGGCTAGAAAGCTGCACAAGTTCCCTTCCTAACGAATGTACAGTAAGAATACATGGGAAATCAGTGGAAATAGAGGAAATCCATGTAACTTGGGCGAAATAGGTGATTTGATGCGAATCAGCAATGTTTCTTTATATTAAACTCGTTCCCCTCATTTTGGTCGTCAAGCTAGACAATGTTCCTAAGTAGAGAGGGCTCAGCAAAAATACACAAAGATGTCCAAAGCATATGAAGTAACTCGAAGTAGGGTAAATGCTTCAAACTAGGGGAAAAAACATCATTTGCTGCTGATCTGTAACGTAACTGTACATTTCACACATTTTCTCTTATTTGGGCACTTCAGGCTAGAATGCTGCACCAATTGCCTTAATAGCGAATGTAAAGTAGGAATCCATGGGAAATCACTAGAACTGGTGTAAACCCATGGAACTAGAGCGAAATAGGTGATTTGATGCTAATCAGCAATATTTCTTTTCAGTTATCCCATTTCTCTCATTTTGGGCATTTGCTGTACCTTTCACACTTTTCTCTTATTTTGGGAAGTTTAGGCAAAAAGCTGCAACAAGTCCCTTAAAAGCGAATATACAGTAAGCATGCCTGGGAAATCACTGGAAATAGTGTAAATCATGAAACTAGGGCGAAATAGGTGATTTGATGCAAATCAGCAATGTTTCTTTACGTTGAACCCGTGTCTCTCATTTTGGTCATTTGAGGCTACAAGATGTAGCTGAATAACGAGGGTTCAGTAAAAATAAAAAAAGAGGTCTACAAGAAGTGAACTAACTGCACCAAGGGTAAAAGCTTCATCCTAGGCAAAACACATCATTTGCTGCTGATCTGCACGTGACTGTATATTTCAGACATTTTCTCTTATTTTGGGCAGGTTAGGCTAGACAGCTGCACCAGTTCCCTTCCTAACGAATGTACAGTAAGAATACATGGGAAATCAGTGGAAATAGAGGAAATCCATGTAACTTGGACGAAATGGGTGATTTGATGCTAATCAGCAATGTTTCTTTACATTAAACCCGTTCCCCTCATTTTGGTCATGTCAAGCTAGACAATGTTCCTAAGTAGAGAGGGCTCAGCAAAAATACACAAAGATGTCCAAAGCATGTGAACTCACTGGAACAAGGGTAAACGCTTCATACCAGGGCAAAACACATCATTTGCTGATGAACTGCAACGTTACTGTACATTTCAGACGCTTTCTATTAGTTTGGGCGCTTCTGGCTAGAATGCTGCACCAATTGCCTTAATAGCGAATGTAAAGTAGGAATCCATGGGAAATCACTAGAACTGGTGTAAACCCATGGAACTAGGGCGAAATAGGTGATTTGATGCTAATCAGCAATATTTCTTTTCAGTTATCCCATTTCTCTCATTTTGGGCATTTGCTGTACCTTTCACACTTTTCTCTTATTTTGGGAAGTTTAGGCAAAAAGCTGCAACAAGTCCCTTAAAAGCGAATATACAGTAAGCATGCCTGGGAAATCACTGGAAATAGTGTAAATCATGAAACTAGGGCGAAATAGGTGATTTGATGCAAATCAGCAATGTTTCTTTACGTTGAACCCGTGTCTCTCATTTTGGTCATTTGAGGCTACAAGATGTAGCTGAATAACGAGGGTTCAGTAAAAATAAAAAAAGATGTCTACAAGAAGTGAACTAACTGCACCAAGGGTAAAAGCTTCATCCTAGGCAAAACACATCATTTGCTGCTGATCTGCACGTGACTGTATATTTCAGACATTTTCTCTTATTTTGGGCAGGTTAGGCTAGAAAGCTGCACCAGTTCTCTTCCTAAAGAATGTACAGTAAGAATACATGGGAAATCACTGGAAATAGAGGAAATCCATGTAACTTGGACGAAATAGGTGATTTGATGCTAATCAGCAATGTTTCTTTACATTAAACCCGTTCCCCTCATTTTGGTCATGTCAAGCTAGACAATGTTCAAAAGTAGAGAGGGCTCAGTAAAAATACACAAAGATGTCCAAAGCAAGTGAAGTAACTCGAAGTAGGGTAAACGCTTCATACCAGGGCAAAACACATCATTTGCTGATGAACTGCAACGTTACTGTACATTTCAGATGCTTTCTATTAGTTTGGACGCTTCTGGCTAGAATGCTGCACCAATTGCCTTAAAAGCAAATATACAGTTAGAATACACGGGAAATCACTGGAAATAGTGTATATCCATGTCACATGGACTAAATAGGTGATTTGATGCTAATCTGCAATTCTTTACGTTGAACCCGTGTCTCTCATTTTGGTCATTTCAGGCTAGAAAATGTCGCAGAATAACGAGGGTTCAGTAAAAATAAACAAAGATGTCTAAAAGAAGTGAACTAACTGGAACAAGGGTAAACGCTTCATACCAGGGCAAAACACATCATTTGCTGATGAACTGCAACGTTACTGTACATTTCAGACGGTTTCTATTAGTTTGGGCGCTTCTGGCTAGAATGCTGCACCAATTGCCTTAATAGCGAATGTAAAGTAGGAATCCATGGGAAATCACTAAAACTGGTGTAAACCCATGGAACTAGGGCGAAATAGGTGATTTGATGCTAATCAGCAATATTTCTTTTCAGTTATCCCATTTCTCTCATTTTGGGCATTTGCTGTACCTTTCACACTTTTCTCTTATTTTGGGAAGTTTAGGCAAAAAGCTGCAACAAGTCCCTTAAAAGCGAATATACAGTAAGCATGCCTGGGAAATCACTGGAAATAGTGTAAATCATGAAACTAGGGCGAAATAGGTGATTTGATGCAAATCAGCAATGTTTCTTTACGTTGAACCCGTGTCTCTCATTTTGGTCATTTGAGGCTACAAGATGTAGCTGAATAACGAGGGTTCAGTAAAAATAAAAAAAGAGGTCTAAAAGAAGTGAACTAACTGCACCAAGGGTAAAAGCTTCATCCTAGGCAAAACACATCATTTGCTGCTGATCTGCACGTGACTATATATTTCAGACATTTTCTGTTATTTTGGGCAGGTTAGGCTAGAAAGCTGCACCAGTTCCCTTCCTAACGAATGTACAGTAAGAATACATGGGAAATCAGTAGAAATAGAGGAAATCCATGTAACTTGGACGAAATAGGTGATTTGATGCGAATCAGCAATGTTTCTTTACATTGAACCCGTGTCTCTCATTTTGGTCATTTGAGGCTACAAGAAGTAGCTGAATAACGAGGGTTCAGTAAAAATAAACAAAGATGTCTAAAAGAAGTGAACTAACTGCACCAAGGGTAAAAGCTTCATCCTAGGCAAAACACATCATTTGCTGCTGATCTGCACGTGACTGTATATTTCAGACATTTTCTCTTATTTTGGGCAGGTTAGGCTAGAAAGCTGCACAAGTTCCCTTCCTAACGAATGTACAGTAAGAATACATGGGAAATCAGTGGAAATAGAGGAAATCCATGTAACTTGGGCGAAATAGGTGATTTGATGCGAATCAGCAATGTTTCTTTATATTAAACTCGTTCCCCTCATTTTGGTCGTCAAGCTAGACAATGTTCCTAAGTAGAGAGGGCTCAGCAAAAATACACAAAGATGTCCAAAGCATATGAAGTAACTCGAAGTAGGGTAAATGCTTCAAACTAGGGGAAAAAACATCATTTGCTGCTGATCTGTAACGTAACTGTACATTTCACACATTTTCTCTTATTTGGGCACTTCAGGCTAGAATGCTGCACCAATTGCCTTAATAGCGATTGTAAAGTAGGAATCCATGGGAAACGACTGGAAATAGTGCATATCCATGTCACATGGACTAAATAGGTGATTTGATGCTAATCTGCAACTGTTCTTTACGTTGAACCCGTGTCTCTCATTTTGGTCATTTCAGGCTAGAAAATGTCGCTGAATAACGAGGGTTCAGTAAAAATAAAAAAAGATGTCTACAAGAAGTGAACTAACTGCACCAAGGGTAAAAGCTTCATCCTAGGCAAAACACATCATTTGCTGCTGATCTGCATGTGACTGTATATTTCAGACATTTTCTCTTATTTTGGGCAGGTTAGGCTAGAAAGCTGCACCAGTTCCCTTCCTAACGAATGTACAGTAAGAATACATGGGAAATCACTGGAAATAGAGGAAATCCATGTAACTTGGACGAAATAGGTGATTTGATGCTAATCAGCAATGTTTCTTTACATTAAACCCGTTCCCCTCATTTTGGTCATGTCAAGCTAGACAATGTTCAAAAGTAGAGAGGGCTCAGTAAAAATACACAAAGATGTCCAAAGCAAGTGAAGTAACTCGAAGTAGGGTAAATGCTTCAAACTAGGGGAAAAAACATCATTTGCTGCTGATCTGTAACGTAACTGTACATTTCACACATTTTCTCTTATTTGGGCACTTCAGGCTAGAATGCTGCACCAATTGCCTTAATAGCGATTGTAAAGTAGGAATCCATGGGAAACGACTGGAAATAGTGCATATCCATGTCACATGGACTAAATAGGTGATTTGATGCTAATCTGCAACTGTTCTTTACGTTGAACCCGTGTCTCTCATTTTGGTCATTTCAGGCTAGAAAATGTCGCTGAATAACGAGGGTTCAGTAAAAATAAAAAAAGATGTCTACAAGAAGTGAACTAACTGCACCAAGGGTAAAAGCTTCATCCTAGGCAAAACACATCATTTGCTGCTGATCTGCATGTGACTGTATATTTCAGACATTTTCTCTTATTTTGGGCAGGTTAGGCTAGAAAGCTGCACCGGTTCCCTTCCTAACGAATGTACAGTAAGAATACATGGGAAATCACTGGAAATAGAGGAAATCCATGTAACTTGGACGAAATAGGTGATTTGATGCTAATCAGCAATGTTTCTTTACATTAAACCCGTTCCCCTCATTTTGGTCATGTCAAGCTAGACAATGTTCAAAAGTAGAGAGGGCTCAGTAAAAATACACAAAGATGTCCAAAGCAAGTGAAGTAACTCGAAGTAGGGTAAACGCTTCATTCCAGGGCAAAACACATCATTTGCTGATGAACTGCAACGTTACTGTACATTTCAGATGCTTTCTATTAGTTTGGACGCTTCTGGCTAGAATGCTGCACCAATTGCTTTAAAAGCAAATATACAGTTAGAATACACGGGAAATCACTGGAAATAGTGTATATCCATGTCACATGGACTAAATAGGTGATTTGATGCTAATCTGCAATTCTTTACGTTGAACCCGTGTCTCTCATTTTGGTCATTTCAGGCTAGAAAATGTCGCGGAATAACGAGGGTTCAGTAAAAATAAACAAAGATGTCTAAAAGAAGTGAACTAACTGGAACAAGGGTAAACGCTTCATACCAGGGCAAAACACATCATTTGCTGATGAACTGCAACGTTACTGTACATTTCAGACGCTTTCTATTAGTTTGGGCGCTTCTGGCTAGAATGCTGCACCAATTGCCTTAATAGCGAATGTAAAGTAGGAATCCATGGGAAATCACTAGAACTGGTGTAAACCCATGGAACTAGGGCGAAATAGGTGATTTGATGCTAATCAGCAATATTTCTTTTCAGTTATCCCATTTCTCTCATTTTGGGCATTTGCTGTACCTTTCACACTTTTCTCTTATTTTGGGAAGTTTAGGCAAAAAGCTGCAACAAGTCCCTTAAAAGCGAATATACAGTAAGCATGCCTGGGAAATCACTGGAAATAGTGTAAATCATGAAACTAGGGCAAAATAGGTGATTTGATGCAAATCAGCAATGTTTCTTTACGTTGAACCCGTGTCTCTCATTTTGGTCATTTGAGGCTACAAGATGTAGCTGAATAACGAGGGTTCAGTAAAAATAAAAAAAGATGTCTAAAAGAAGTGAACTAACTGCACCAAGGGTAGAACCTTCATCCTAGGCAAAACACATCATTTGCTGCTGATCTGCACGTGACTGTATATTTCAGACATTTTCTCTTATTTTGGGCAGGTTAGGCTAGAAAGCTGAACCAGTTCCATTCCTAACGAATGTACAGTAAGAATACATGGGAAATCAGTGGAAATAGAGGAAATCCATGTAACTTGGACGAAATAGGTGATTTGATGCGAATCAGCAATGTTTCTTTATATTAAACCCGTTCCCCTCATTTTGGTCATGTCAAGCTAGACAATGTTCCTAAGTAGAGAGGGCTCAGCAAAAATACACAAAGATGTCCAAAGCATGTGAAGTAACTCGAAGTAGGGTAAATGCTTCAAACTAGGGGAAAAAACATCATTTGCTGCTGATCTGTAACGTAACTGTACATTTCAGACGCTTTCTATTAGGTTGGGCGCTTCAGGCTAGAATGCTGCACCAGTTGCCTTAATAGCGAAGGCAAAGTGAGAATCCACGGGAAATGACTGGAACTAGTGTAAATCCATGGAACTAGGGCGAAATAGGTGATTTGATTCTATTCAGCCATGTTTCTTTTCCGTTATCCCGTGTCTCTCATTTTGGGCATTTGCTGTACGTTTCACACTTTTCTCTTATTTGCCTTAATAGCGAATGCACAGTAAGAATACATGGGAAATCACTGGAAATAGTGTAAATCATGAAACTTGGGCGAAATAGGTGATTTGATGCAAATCAGCAATGTTTCTTTACATTAAACCCGTTCTTCTCATTTTGGTCATGTCAAGCTAGACAATGTTCAAAAGTAGAGAGGGCTCAGTAAAAATACACAAAGATGTCCAAAGCAAGTGAAGTAACTCGAAGTAGGGTAAATGCTTCAAACTAGGGGAAAAAACATCATTTGCTGCTGACCTGTAACGTAACTGTACATTTCACACATTTTCTCTTATTTGGGCACTTCAGGCTAGAATGCTGCACCAATTGCCTTAATAGCGATTGTAAAGTAGGGGTGTGCATCGGATCGGATCCGATCCACGATCCGAATCCGATCTGCCTCAAAAATCGGAAAATCCGATCCGATCCGATCCGATCCGACACACCATCCGATCCGATCCGATCCGATCCGATGAGATCCGATCCGGATCGGATCGGATCGGCGGATCGGACGCCATTTTAAATGTGTTTTCCCATAGCAAAGTATTGTTGTTTTACAAAAACGCCTACAACTTTTTCATTTTTAATGATAGAAGGATGAAACTTGGGCACATTGTACACTGGTTAGGGATAGGTATCTGTGAGAAATTTCAGAAAGATTGGTGCTTGCAGTTTGTAGCAATTAATTTTTTAATAAATAACATGGAATGCCTATAACTCGGTCATTTTTAAAGTTACACAAATGAAGCTTTGCCACATTGTAGGTGGTACCTTGGGACCCATGTGTGTGAAATCCCACAACCGTGGGTGCTTGCCTGGTGTGGCAATGAATTTTTGAAAAATGGGTAGTAGTGGGGTAAATGCAGTTATGCCTCCCATTTTTCTATTTTTAAAGATACAAACAGGACACTTTGGCACATTACAGGGAACACTTCCGTTGATATGTGTGTAAAATTTCAGACAGCTAGCTCCAGGCATGTGTTAGCAATGAATTGTTGAAAATTGGGTAGCAGTGGGGTAAAATACAGTTTTGCCTCCCATTTTTTTATTTTCAAAGATACAAACGGGAAACTTTGGCACATTGCAGGGAACACTTCACGTCAAATGTGTGTGAAATTTCCAAAAGGTAGGTGCAATATTTCAGTGGGAAACGAAGGTTTATTCATGGCATTTCACATGGGATTTATGGGTTGGTTTGAAGAGCTAGCAAGCTCTAACTCGCTCACATGGCAGAGGACTTATGCCCATTCAAACGCTGAAAATTTCACAAACTTTGGTGCAATACTTTAGTGGGAAAACAAAGGTTTATTCATGGCATTTCACATGGGATTTATGGGTTGGTTTGAAGAGCTACCAAGCTCTAACTCGCTCACATGGCAGAGGACTTATGCCCGCTCAAACGCTGAAAATTTCACAAACTTTGGTGCAATACTTTACTGGGAAAACAAAGGTTTATTCATGGCATTTCACATGGGATTTATGGGTTGGTTTGAAGAGCTACCAAGCTCTAACTCGCTCACATGGCAGAGGACTTATGCCCGCTCAAACGCTGAAAATTTCACAAACTTTGGTGCAATACTTTAGTGGGAAAACAAAGGTTTATTCATGGCATTTCACATGGGATTTATGGGTTGGTTTGAAGAGCTACCAAGCTCTAACTCGCTCACATGGCAGAGGACTTATGCCCGCTCAAATGCTGAAAATTTCACAAACTTTGGTGCAATACTTTAGTGGGAAAACAAAGGTTAAACTTTATTATTTTAAACCTTCAGGAAAGGGAGGGGGAGGTTGTGTTTGTGTGTGTGTGTTTGACAGCTTGATCCACCAATTGTGCTTTAGAATACATGACTGAATCACCCAATCCTGTGAAGACTTTCTTCAGCCTCCAATCGCAATGCTGGAGGAGGGCACCAGTATATATTCTCTCAGCCCTGCCCTTCTGGCTCTTTGTGGGTTGAACGTGGAGGAGATTAGGGAGT
Organism: Anniella stebbinsi; assembly: GCA_029215795.1. NCBI lineage: Eukaryota > Metazoa > Chordata > Lepidosauria > Squamata > Anniellidae > Anniella > Anniella stebbinsi. The sequence goes on from JARDYH010000003.1 coordinate 99,914,098, forward strand.
GTTTTGGAGCTGTGTTGGAGAGACTGTATTGAACTGATTGCATTTGGAGGTGGTTTTGAGGAGTTTCTGATCTTTTACTTCAGCTTTTCTTGTTCTCTCTCTTGGCTTTCCTTTCTCTCTTGCCTTTCCTTTCTTAGATAGCACGTTTGTCTGTGAGTTCAGTTTGTCTTTGCAGTGAGTGTGTTTGTTCTTCTTTCGCTTTCTGAAAAAAACCCAAAAAAATAATAAAAAAATATTTCTATCCTCTCTGTGTGTGTGTGTGTGTGTGTGTGTGTGTGTGTGCTTGTGAGTGAGTGTGTGTTGCTGGGCTGTGTAGCCTGCTGCTACAAACACAAAAAAAGTCAGCAAAGCACACACTTATACAACAATAAAAATAAATAATAATAAAAATAAAATGAAGCGTGGCACTCAAAGGGGGGGTGCTCCCAAGGCAGCATTTGGGAGAGGCCGCTCTGGGCGTGGCGCTGCTGCTGCTGCTGCTGCTGGGACCAGCAGCAGGCAGCCTACTTCCACACCCCCAGTTAAACTGAGGCGTTCTCCACTGGGGCAGCAGAAGCAGGCAGAGGCAACTCAAAGTAGTGCCTGCAGGGCACTCTTTCAGCAACATGAGGCAGGTGCTGGGAGCAGCAGTGGGCATGAAGAAGGAGCACTATATCCAGCTCCTTCTTTGGTGGGTGAGCCTGTGAACCCGCTGACTGATCTTTTCCCAGATCTTGTGGAAGTCAGCGAGGTTCAGAGTGAGAAGGAGGACTCTGATGTGGGGCAAGAGGAAGAGCAGGCAGCACCAGAGACTTACTCTCCACAATCCGTCCTCTCTTCCACTCATTCCCTTGCTCCTGAGGTGACACCACAGAGCGAAGGCGCCGGCAGGCCGTCTGTGTCACCCCAGAAGCGACAGGCAAGCAAGGTGTGGGACCACTTTGAGGTGGCAGTGGATTCCCGCTTTGCTGTCTGTCGCCACTGCAAGATGTCAGTGAGCAGGGGAAAAATGCCAGGCCACTTCACCACCACAAACCTCAGCCGCCACATGCAGAGGCACCACCAGTCTGTTTTGCTTGGGACCGAGGCGGGCACCTCGCAGCAGACTGGTGCTAGCGGCAAGGGCAAGCAGAAGGCTCCTGCAACTTCTGCCAGCTCTCGACCTCCCATCCCCAAGAGGCTTCGCCAGGCCACCATGGAAGAGATGGGGTGGGGGAAGTATGGAGCCACAAGGTGGCGTTTTCCAGCGCCCAACCAGATCACCAATTGCATCGGTGAGATGGTGGCGTTGGATGACCAGCCATTCAGCCTCGTCGAGAACGCAGGCTTCAAGAGGCTGATGGCTCTTGTGGTTCCATACTACAAGCCGCCGTGTCGCACCACCCTGAGCAGGCGTGTGGTGCCCTCCCTGTACCGGGCATGCAGGGAGTTAGTTCTGGGTCGTCTGTGCCAGGCAGAGGCACAGAAGGTGCACTTCACTTCGGACATCTGGTCCAGCGAAGGAGGAGTGCACGCTTACCTGTCCCTGACGGCTCACTGATGGGGAGCCTCAGGGCAGGAAGCACCCAGGACTTCTGGGACTGGGAAGGAGGGCTGCTGCTGGGCCCTCCTTCATACCGCAGTCATGGACCAGTCCCACACGGCGGAGGAGATTACGGAGGCCATGAACCGCATGGTGGCAGGGTGGCTGGGCGGGCACCAGCACACCCGCGGTTACATGGTCACGGACGGGGGAGCCAATATGCTGAAGGCGGTGCGCGATGGCGGATTTGAGGGCATCCGCTGCATCGCGCACGTCTTCAACCTGGTCGTGAGGGATGGCCTTGGAGGCAGCAAGGCCCCTCTCCCTCCCCAAATCCGTAATCTCCTAGAGAGCTGCAGGAAGGTGGCTGGGCATTTCCACCACAGCGTGAAGGGCAGTCGGTTGCTGCGGGAGAAGCAGCAGGAGCTGGGACTTCCGCAGCACCGGCTAGTGCAGGACGTGGCAACACGTTGGAACTCCACCTACCACATGCTCGAGCGTATGGTGGAGCAACAGCGTGTTGTCCACGAGATGTTCAGGGTCGGGGACATTGGCATCCAGGCCCCACTGTCCAGGCAGCAGTGGGAGGCCATGTCCCAGCTTCTGGTGGTCCTCAAGCCGTTCCTTGAGGCCACCGAGACCCTGAGCAGCAGCACTGCCCTTCTCAGCCAGGTGCTCCCCGTGGCCAGGCATCTCCAGAATCAGATGGGCGAGTTTCTGGAGGCCGGGGATGCCGTCACCGGCAGGCGCTTCCTGCCAGAGGTGCGGGAAGTGGTGACGAGGCTGAGGGAAAGCCTATCCCGCTGGGTCCAGCCTCTCTACAACGAGAGGCAGTACATGTTGGCCACCATGTGCGACCCGCGCATCAAGGATGGGTTATGTGGGCAGACTTCCCGGGCAGGTTGGGTGGAAATGCTGGTGACGGACGTTCGGGCGGCCCAGGATGGCAGGATTGGGCAGGCAGAGGAGGAGGCCAGCGAAGCCCAGGCGCTAAGTCCGCTGAGCACCACCAGCAGCGGCGGCAGCAGCACCACCACACCCAGCAGGGGGACAGGCCAGGGGTTTTGGGACAAGGCTTTGCAGGCTGCGGTTGGGCATAGAGGCACTCAACCCAGCCGCCGCCAGGATGACGCTGCAGCAGCAGTGCAGCGTTACCTGGCGGAGCAGATGGAGGACGGCTCCATCGAACCCCTGGCCTACTGGTCATCTCGGCGCCAGATGTGGCCTGATCTGGCGCGGGTGGCCATAGACAGAATCAGCTGCCCACCGTCCAGCGTTCCAAGCGAGCGGGTGTTTTCCATGGCGGGCGACGTGGTCACACCCCACCGCTCTCGCTTGGACGCTGAGATTGTGGAGCAGCTGGTCTTCCTCAAGGTCAATCTGCCCCTGCTGGGATACCCCACCCTCATGCCCGCGGGGGAGTAATTGGCAGGCACCCCCCATCCATCCCACACCTTTGGGCAGGCACTGGCAGGCCCTTGATTTTTTAATTCTTATTTTTGGTTAATTAATTTTATTTACTTTAATTTACTGGCTGTGTTGTTTACAGCTCAGTAACTCAACTCTGAACGATGGATCCCGAAGGGATCTAGTTTCTTCTCCTAGCCTCTTACATTGAGGGGATGCACAAGCATCTCACACATTCTATGTTGTTTGACTTGAACCAATGTGCTTGCACGTGTGCCTCTGAAATTGGACTCCGATGGCTCCCTCCAGGCCTTCTGTAAGGTCCCACACTTCCATGGGCGTTTCTTCTTGTAAAAGACCACGTCAGAGGCTCATGAGAACTTTGGATAAGAAGAAGGCTTAATTTTATCGCCAAGGAACGCATGCACCTCTCTGACTATGAACGAAGGACGCGATAGGATTCCTCTTCCAGGCTCCTACATTGAGTGGATGACAAGCAGCATCCCACACTGTTTCTGACTGTGTCTTTTGGACTTATGTGGCAGCCTTGCAGGGCTGTCACTGTGTGTTGTGTTTATTTTGGCTATATGATTTAAAAAACTGCCTGCCCGCCTGCCCACCTGCTAGGTTGCCGCCATTGTGAAGTAGCCGGAATGCGTGGGCTGGTCTCACGGTTCTATTGCTTACTTGTGCAATGCGCAAGCGCCTGGCATCATGCCCGCCTCTGCCTCTGCCTCTGCCTGCCCGCCTGCCTGCCCGCCTGCCCACCTGCTAGGTTGCCGCCATTGTGAAGTAGCCGGAATGCGTGGGCTGGTCTCACGGTTCTATTGCTTACTTGTGCAATGCGCAAGCGCCTGGCATCATGCCCGCCTCTGCCTCTGCCTCTGCCTGCCCGCCTGCCTGCCCACCTGCTAGGTTGCCGCCATTGTGAAGTAGCCGGAATGCGTGGGCTGGTCTCACGGTTCTATTGCTTACTTGTGCAATGTGCAAGCGCCTGGCATCATGCCCGCCTCTGCCTCTGCCTCTGCCTGCCCGCCTGCCTGCCCGCCTGCCTGCCCACCTGCTAGGTTGCCGCCATTGTGAAGTAGCCGGAATGCGTGGGCTGGTCTCACGGTTCTATTGCTTACTTGTGCAATGTGCAAGCGCCTGGCATCATGCCCGCCTCTGCCTCTGCCTCTGCCTGCCCGCCTGCCTGCCCGCCTGCCCACCTGCTAGGTTGCCGCCATTGTGAAGTAGCTGGAATGCGTGGGCTGGTCTCACGGTTCTATTGCTTACTTGTGCAATGCGCAAGCACCTGGCATCATGCCCGCCTCTGCCTCTGCCTCTGCCTGCCCGCCTGCCTGCCCGCCTGCCCACCTGCTAGGTTGCCGCCATTGTGAAGTAGCCGGAATGCGTGGGCTGGTCTCACGGTTCTATTGCTTACTTGTGCAATGCGCAAGCGCCTGGCATCATGCCCGCCTCTGCCTCTGCCTCTGCCTGCCCGCCTGCCTGCCCACCTGCTAGGTTGCCGCCATTGTGAAGTAGCCGGAATGCGTGGGCTGGTCTCACGGTTCTATTGCTTACTTGTGCAATGCGCAAGCGCCTGGCATCATGCCCGCCTCTGCCTCTGCCTCTGCCTGCCCGCCTGCCTGCCCGCCTGCCCACCTGCTAGGTTGCCGCCATTGTGAAGTAGCCGGAATGCGTGGGCTGGTCTCACGGTTCTATTGCTTACTTGTGCAATGCGCAAGCGCCTGGCATCATGCCCGCCTCTGCCTCTGCCTCTGCCTGCCCGCCCGCCTGCCTGCCTGGAGGTGCCCATGCAGCTGTGACTTTGCCTCTGCCAGTGGGACTTTGCCTCTGCCACTGGGACTTTGCCTGGAGGGAGCTGTGCCAATGTGACTTTGCCTGGAGGAGCCTGTGCCAATGGGACTTTGCCTGGAGGGAGCTGTGCCAATGTGACTTTGCCTGGAGGAGCCTGTGCCAATGGGACTTTGCCTGGAGGGAGCTGTGCCAATGTGACTTTGCCTGGAGGAGCCTGTGCCAATGGGACTTTGCCTGGAGGAGCCTGTGCCAATGGGACTTTGCCTGGAGGGAGCTGTGCCAATGGGACTTTGCCTGGAGGGAGCTGTGCCAATGTGACTTTGCCTGGAGGAGCCTGTGCCAATGGGACTTTGCCTGGAGGGAGCTGTGCCAATGGGACTTTGCCTGGAGGAGCCTGTGCCAATGGGACTTTGCCTGGAGGAGCCTGTGCCAATGGGACTTTGCCTGGAGGGAGCTGTGCCAATGGGACTTTGCCTGGAGGGAGCTGTGCCAATGTGACTTTGCCTGGAGGAGCCTGTGCCAATGGGACTTTGCCTGGAGGGAGCTGTGCCAATCTGACTTTGCCTGGAGGGAGCTGTGCCAATGTGACTTTGCCTGGAGGAGCCTGTGCCAATGGGACTTTGCCTGGAGGAGCCTGTGCCAATGGGACTTTGCCTGGAGGGAGCTGTGCCAATGGGACTTTGCCTGGAGGGAGCTGTGCCAATGGGACTTTGCCTGGAGGAGCCTGTGCCAATGGGACTTTGCCTGGAGGGAGCTGTGCCAATGTGACTTTGCCTGGAGGAGCCTCTGCCACTGGGACTTTGCCTGGAGGAGCCTGTGCCAAACTGTGACTTTGCCTGGATGGACCCAACTGGAAGTGGCATCTTATCAACAACGCCCTCACGACTATGGTATGTGTTCTGTGAATGGGGGGGGCACCTTCCACCTAACCGAAGTGGGGCTGACTGTCTGCTAACTTCCGAGTAAGCAGGCAGCCCCGTGTGCCTGCTGGGGCGTGGACACTCAGGACCGGGCACATGCCAGTCCTGGGTGGGAGGGAGCCAGTGGTGGAAAAGTATCATTTTTCTCATATTCTTCCCCCCCTTCTTCTTTTGCAGCCTATGGAACTCTTTGCCACAGTGCCCAGGAGAGACGGTAATGCAGACTGCCCACCTGCCCGTCACTGCCCACCTGGAAGTCGCATGTTATCAACAACGCCCTCAGGACTATGGTAAGTGTTCTGTGAATGGGGGGGCACCTTCCACCTAACCGAAGTGGGGCTGTCTGCCTGCTAACTTCCGAGTAAGCAGGCAGCCCCGTGTGCCTGCTCGGGCGTGGGCACTCAGGACCGGGCACATGCCAGTCCTGGGTGGGAGGGAGCCAGTGGTGGAAAAGTATCATTTTTCTCATATTCTTCCCCCCCCCCTTCTTCTTTTGCAGCCTATGGAACTCTTTGCCACAGTGCCCAGGAGAGACGGTAATGCAGACTGCCCACCTGCCCGTCACTGCCCACCTGGAAGTCACATGTTATCAACAACGCCCTCAGGACTATGGTAAGTGTTCTGTGAATGGGGGGGGCACCTTCCACCTAACCGAAGTGGGGCTGTCTGCCTGCTAACTTCCGAGTAAGCAGGCAGCCCCGTGTGCCTACTTTGGCATGGGCACTCAGGAACGGCCAATCCTGGGTGGGAGGGAGCTAGTTGTGTTGAAGTGGTCAACTAATATTCATTCTTTTTTTCCCCCCTTCTTCTTTTGCAGCCTATGGTACTCTTCGCCACTGCGCAAAGCGCACCCGTGATTCCAGACTGCCCATCTGCCCCAGCCACGGCCGCCTGGAGGTGGCCCATCGATTCACGTCGCCCGCACGACTCTGGTAAGAGCCTGTCAGAGAGCTTACCCACGAGTAAGCAAGCAGGCAGCCCCGTGTGCCTGCTGGGGCGTGGGCAAGCAGGACTGGCTTCATGACAGTCTTAGGTGGGAAGGAGGTAGCGTAGTCTGATAATATATTCATCCTTTTCCCCCCCCCTTCTTCTTTTGCAGCCTATGGAACTCTTCGCCACTGCGCAAAGCAAACCCGTGATTCCAGACTGCCCATCTGCCCCAGCCACGGCCGCATGGAGGTGGCCCATCGATTCACGTCGCCCGCACGACTCTGGTAAGAGCCTGTCAGAGAGCTTACCCACGAGTAAGCAAGCAGGCAGCCCCGTGTGCCTGCTGGGGCGTGGGCAAGCAGGACTGGCTTCATGACAGTCTTAGGTGGGAAGGAGGTAGCGTAGTCTGATAATATATTCATCCTTTTCCCCCCCCCTTCTTCTTTTGCAGCCTATGGAACTCTTCGCCACTGCGCAAAGCAGACCCGTGATTCCAGACTGCCCATCTGCCCCAGCCACGGCCGCATGGAGGTGGCCCATCGATTCACGTCGCCCGCACGACTCTGGTAAGAGCCTGTCAGAGAGCTTACCCACGAGTAAGCAAGCAGGCAGCCCCGTGTGCCTGCTGGGGCGTGGGCAAGCAGGACTGGCTTCATGACAGTCTTAGGTGGGAAGGAGGTAGCGTAGTCTGATAATATATTCATCCTTTCCCCCCCCCCTTCTTCTTTTGCAGCCTATGGAACTCTTCGCCACTGCGCAAAGCAGACCCGTGATTCCAGACTGCCCATCTGCCCCAGCCACGGCCGCATGGAGGTGGCCCATCGATTCACTTCGCCCGCACGACTCAGGTAAGAGTGCAGGCAGAGTGGCCATATAGAAAAGAAGGCAGGGCCCCTGCACCTTTAACTGTTGTGATGAAGAGGGAATCTCAGCAGGAACTAATTCCATACAAATGACACTGGCAGAAATTCCCTTTTCTCTACAACTGCTGAAGTTAGGAACCCTGACCTGGATTTGATCTGGTCAGCCTAACGTAGGGTGCTATTAGGAGTGAATGAATAACCCAAGGACAAAAGAAATGGTGATTCTCTAATGCTCCGGTAAGCTGTGTCCAGCCAGACACAAAAGGATAGCCAATCCCTCTAACAATGGGCTCAGAAGAGTGATTTAGAAAGGGAGGGGTGCAGCAGGAGAAAGAGGATTGCGTCACTAACAAGAGAAGTGTGCCGGTGGGAGACTACTAGGACTTGCATGTATTAATGTAATACAAATCTTTATTTATTTTCCTTTCTTCTTTTGCAGTATAAAAGTATTCATGTAATATTCATTTTCCCCCTCCTCTTCTTTTGCAGCCTATGGAACTCTCACTGCCACAGTGCCCGGGAAAGGAGAGACTTTGCCCTGAATGCCAGCCTGCCTGCCCGCCCGCTGCTGATGCCGCCTGCCGCCTTCCAGATCGTTCCTGCGAGGCGGGCCAGCCGCCCTCCTTGCACAAGCCATGGGACTTGGCATTCGCCCTCAAGGAGAATGTCAACGAGTCCCCAACGCCGCTGTTTGGACTTTGCCCTGAATGCCAGCCTGCCTGCCCGCCCGCTGCTGATGCCGCCTGCCGCCTTCCAGATCGTTCCTGCGAGGCGGGCCAGCCGCCCTCCTTGCACAAGCCATGGGACTTGGCATTCGCCCTCAAGGAGAATGTCAACGAGTCCCCAACGCCGCTGTTTGGACTTTGCCCTGAATGCCAGCCTGCCTGCCCGCCCACTGCTGATGCCGCCTGCCGCCTTCCAGATCGTTCCTGCGAGGCGGGCCAGCCGCCCTCCTTGCACAAGCCATGGAACTTGGCATTCGCCCTCAAGGAGAATGTCAACGAGTCCCCAACGCCGCTGTTTGGACTTTGCCCATTAAATGCCAGCCTGCCTGCCCGCCTTCCAGATTCTGCTGTGGAAGGAGAAATAAATAATACTAGGTGCTGCAAGAGACCATGTGGATTGGCTCTACATCAAAGCAGCCTTCTGGTTTAGAATTACATACTACACAAGAAAAGAACAATCACTTATCCTGCAAGATCCCTTCCCAGGCTAGGATCTGAATAATAGCTATTAGCTAGGATCTGAATAGCTATTAGCTGGGATCTGAATAGTTAGCTACTAGTGCATTTGACAGCAGCATTCCTGCAACCAACACCTGTCTTGTCATGTAAATGTATGGGTCCCTAAAGCAATTTACAATCACTTTACATTTTACAAATGAATAAGTGAAACTTTCTTCCCTCATTGTTAACCATTCCACACCAGGCAGGCAATGTCCCCTTCCTGAAGGTTTAAAATAATAAAGTTTAACCTTTGTTTTCCCACTAAAGTATTGCACCAAAGTTTGTGAAATTTTCAGCATTTGAGCGGGCATAAGTCCTCTGCCATGTGAGCGAGTTAGAGCTTGGTAGCTCTTCAAACCAACCCATAAATCCCATGTGAAATGCCATGAATAAACCTTTGTTTTCCCACTAAAGTATTGCACCAAAGTTTGTGAAATTTTCAGCGTTTGAGCGGGCATAAGTCCTCTGCCATGTGAGCGAGTTAGAGCTTGGTAGCTCTTCAAACCAACCCATAAATCCCATGTGAAATGCCATGAATAAACCTTTGTTTTCCCACTAAAGTATTGCACCAAAGTTTGTGAAATTTTCAGCGTTTGAGCGAGCATAAGTCCTCTGCCATGTGAGCGAGTTAGAGCTTGGTAGCTCTTCAAACCAACCCATAAATCCCATGTGAAATGCCATGAATAAACCTTTGTTTTCCCACTAAAGTATTGCACCAAAGTTTGTGAAATTTTCAGCGTTTGAGCGGGCATAAGTCCTCTGCCATGTGAGCGAGTTAGAGCTTGCTAGCTCTTCAAACCAACCCATAAATCCCATGTGAAATGCCATGAATAAACCTTCGTTTCCCACTGAAATATTGCACCTAGCTTTCGGAAATTTCACACACATTTGAAGTGAAGTGTTCCCTGCAATGTGCCAAAGTTTCCCATTTGTATCTTTGAAAATAAAAAAATGGGAGGCAAAACTGTATTTTACCCCACTACTACCCATTTTTCAAAAATTCATTGCCACACCAGGCAAGCACCCACGGTTGTGGGATTTCACAAACTTGGGTCGCAAGGTACCACCTACAATGTGGCAAAGTTTCATGTGTGTAACTTTAAAAATGCCCGAGTTATAGGCATTCCATGTTACTTATTAAAAAATTAATTGCCACAAACTGCATGCACCAATCTTTCTGAAATTTCTCACAGATACCTATCCCTAAACGGTGTACAATGTGCCCAAGTTTCATCCTTCTATCATTAAAAATGAAAACGTTATAGGCATTTTTGTAAAACAATACTTTGCTATAGGAAAAAGCATTCAAAATGGCGTCCGATCCGGATCGGAACATCCGATCCGCGGATCGGGATCCGATCCGATCCGATCCGACACACCATCTGATCCGATCCGATCCGATCCGACCCCCCAGGTCCGATTCCGATCCGCTATCCGATCCGATCCGGGGGGTCAGTGCACATCCCTATTGTAAAGTAGGAATCCATGGGAAATCACTGGAAATAGTGTATATCCATGTCACATGGACTAAATAGGTGATTTGATGCTAATCTGCAACTGTTCTTTACGTTGAACCCGTGTCTCTCATTTTGGTCATTTCAGGCTAGAAAATATCGCTGAATAACGAGGGTTCAGTAAAAATAAACAAAGATGTCTAAAAGAAGTGAACTAACTGGAACAAGGGTAAACGCTTCATACCAGGGCAAAACACATCATTTGCTGATGAACTGCAACGTTACTGTACATTTCAGACGCTTTCTATTAGTTTGGGCGCTTCAGGCTCGAATGCTGCACCAATTGCCTTAATAGCGAATGTAAAGTAGGAATCCATGGGAAATCACTAGAACTGGTGTAAATCCATGGAACTAGGGCGAAATAGGTGATTTGATGCTAATCAGCAATATTTCTTTTCAGTTATCCCATTTCTCTCATTTTGGGCATTTGTTGTACCTTTCACACTTTTCTCTTATTTTGGGAAGTTTAGGCAAAAAGCTGCAACAAGTCCCTTAAAAGCGAATATACAGTAAGCATGCCTGGGAAATCACTGGAAATAGTGTAAATCATGAAACTAGGGCGAAATAGGTGATTTGATGCAAATCAGCAATGTTTCTTTACGTTGAACCCGTGTCTCTCATTTTGGTCATTTGAGGCTACAAGATGTAGCTGAATAACGAGGGTTCAGTAAAAATAAAAAAAGATGTCTAAAAGAAGTGAACTAACTGCACCAAGGGTAAAAGCTTCATCCTAGGCAAAACACATCATTTGCTGCTGATCTGCACGTGACTGTATATTTCAGATATTTTCTCTTATTTTGGGCAGGTTAGGCTAGAAAGCTGCACCAGTTGCCTTAATAGCGAATGCACAGTAAGAATACATGGGAAATCACTGGAAATAGAGGAAATCCATGTAACTTGGGCGAAATAGGTGATTTGATGCAAATCAGCAATGTTTCTTTACATTAAACCCGTTCCTCTCATTTTGGTCATGTCAAGCTAGACAATGTTCAAAAGTAGAGAGGGCTCAGTAAAAATACACAAAGATGTCCAAAGCAAGTGAAGTCACTCGAAGTAGGGTAAATGCTTCAAACTAGGGGAAAAAACATCATTTGCTGCTGATCTGTAACGTAACTGTACATTTCACACATTTTCTCTTATTTGGGCACTTCAGGCTAGAATGCTGCCCCAATTGCCTTTATAGCAAATATACAGTAAGAATACACGGGAAATCACTGGAAATAGTGTATATCCCTGTCACATGGACTAAATAGGTGATTTGATGCTAATCTGCAACTGTTCTTTACGTTGAACCCGTGTCTCTCATTTTGGTCATTTCAGGCTAGAAAATGTCGCTGAATAACGAGGGTTCAGTAAAAATAAACAAAGATGTCTAAATGAAGTGAACTAACTGGAACAAGGTAAACGCTTCATACCAGGGCAAAACACATCATTTGCTGATGAACTGCAACGTTACTGTACATTTCAGACGCTTTCTATTAGTTTAGGCGCTTCTGGCTAGAATGCTGCACCAATTGCCTTAATAGCGAATGTAAAGTAGGAATCCATGGGAAATCACTAGAACTGGTGTAAATCCTAACGAATGTACAGTAAGAATACATGGGAAATTACTGGAAATAGAGGAAATCCATGTAACTTGGACGAAATAGGTGATTTGATGCTAATCAGCAATTTTTCTTTACATTAAACCCGTTCCCCTCATTTTGGTCATGTCAAGCTAGACAATGTTCCTAAGTAGAGAGGGCTCAGCAAAAATACACAAAGATGTCCAAAGCATGTGAACTCACTGGAACAAGGGTAAACGCTTCATACCAGGGCAAAACACATCATTTGCTGATGAACTGCAACGTTACTGTACATTTCAGACGCTTTCTATTAGTTTGGACGCTTCTGGCTAGAATGCTGCACCAATCCCTTAAAAGCAAATATACAGTAAGAATACACGGGAAATCACTGGAAATAGTGTATATCCATGTCACATGGACTAAATAGGTGATTTGATGCTAATCTGCAATTCTTTACGTTGAACCCGTGTCTCTCATTTTGGTCATTTCAGGCTAGAAAATGTCGCTGAATAACGAGGGTTCAGTAAAAATAAACAAAGATGTCTAAAAGAAGTGAACTAACTGGAACAAGGGTAAACGCTTCAAACCAGGGCAAAACACATCATTTGCTGATGAACTGCAACGTTACTGTACATTTCAGACGCTTTCTATTAGTTTGGGCGCTTCTGGCTAGAATGCTGCACCAATTGCCTTAATAGCGAATGTAAAGTAGGAATCCATGGGAAATCACTAGAACTGGTGTAAACCCATGGAACTAGGGCGAAATAGGTGATTTGATGCTAATCAGCAATATTTCTTTTCAGTTATCCCATTTCTCTCATTTTGGGCATTTGCTGTACCTTTCACACTTTTCTCTTATTTTGGGAAGTTTAGGCAAAAAGCTGCAACAAGTCCTTAAAAGCGAATATACAGTAAGCATGCCTGGGAAATCACTGGAAATAGTGTAAATCATGAAACTAGGGCGAAATAGGTGATTTGATGCAAATCAGCAATGTTTCTTTACGTTGAACCCGTGTCTCTCATTTTGGTCATTTGAGGCTACAAGATGTAGCTGAATAACGAGGGTTCAGTAAAAATAAAAAAAGATGTCTAAAAGAAGTGAACTAACTGCACCAAGGGTAGAACCTTCATCCTAGGCAAAACACATCATTTGCTGCTGATCTGCACGTGACTGTATATTTCAGACATTTTCTCTTATTTTGGGCAGGTTAGGCTACAAAGCTGAACCAGTTCCATTCCTAACGAATGTACAGTAAGAATACATGGGAAATCAGTGGAAATAGAGGAAATCCATGTAACTTGGGCGAAATAAGTGATTTGATGCGAATCAGCAATGTTTCTTTATATAAAACCCGTTCCCCTCATTTTGGTCATGTCAAGCTAAACAATGTTCCTAAGTAGAGAGGGCTCAGCAAAAGTACACAAAGATGTCCAAAGCATGTGAAGTAACTCGAAGTAGGGTAAATGCTTCAAAGTAGGGGAAAAAACATCATTTGCTGCTGATCTGTAACGTAACTGTACATTTCAGACGCTTTCTATTAGGTTGGGCGCTTCAGGCTAGAATGCTGCACCAGTTGCCTTAATAGCGAAGGCAAAGTGAGAATCCACGGGAAATGACTGGAACTAGTGTAAATCCATGGAACTAGGGCGAAATAGGTGATTTGATTCTATTCAGCCATGTTTCTTTTCCGTTATCCCGTGTCTCTCATTTTGGGCATTTGCTGTACGTTTCACACTTTTCTCTTATTTGGGCAGTTTAGGCTAGAATGCTACACCAATTGCCTCAATAGCGAATGCACAGTAAGAATACATGGGAAATCACTGGAAATAGTGTAAATCATGAAACTTGGGCGAAATAGGTGATTTGATGCAAATCAGCAATGTTTCTTTACATGAAACCCGTTCTTCTCATTTTGGTCATGTCAAGCTAGACAATGTTCAAAAGTAGAGAGGGCTCAGTAAAAATACACAAAGATGTCCAAAGCAAGTGAAGTAACTCGAAGTAGGGTAAATGCTTCAAACTAGGGGAAAAAACATCATTTGCTGCTGATCTGCACGTGACTGTATATTTCAGACATTTTCTGTTATTTTGGGCAGGTTAGGCTAGAAAGCTGCACCAGTTCCCTTCCTAACGAATGTACAGTAAGAATACATGGGAAATCAGTGGAAATAGAGGAAATCCATGCAACTTGGGCGAAATAGGTGATTTGCTGCTAATCAGCAATGTTTCTTTACATTAAACCCGTTCCCCTCATTTTGGTCATGTCAAGCTAGACAATGTTCCTAAGTAGAGAGGGCTCAGCAAAAATACACAAAGATGTCCAAAGCATGTGAACTCACTGGAACAAGGGTAAACGCTTCAAACCAGGGCAAAACACATCATTTGCTGATGAACTGCAACGTTACTGTACATTTCAGACGCTTTCTATTAGTTTGGGCGCTTCTGGCTAGAATGCTGCACCAATTGCCTTAATAGCGAATGTAAAGTAGGAATCCATGGGAAATCACTAGAACTGGTGTAAACACATGGAACTAGAGCGAAATAGGTGATTTGATGCTAATCAGCAATATTTCTTTTCAGTTATCCCATTTCTCTCATTTTGGGCATTTGCTGTACCTTTCACACTTTTCTCTTATTTTGGGAAGTTTAGGCAAAAAGCTGCAACAAGTCCCTTAAAAGCGAATATACAGTAAGCATGCCTGGGAAATCACGGGAAATCACTGGAAATAGTGTAAATCCATGGAACTAGGGCGAAATAGGTGATTTGATGGTAATCAGCAAAGTTTCTTTACGTTGAACCCGTGTCTCTCATTTTGGTCATTTGAGGCTACAAGATGTAGCTGAATAACGAGGGTTCAGTAAAAATAAAAAAAGATGTCTACAAGAAGTGAACTAACTGCACCAAGGGTACAAGCTTCATCCTAGGCAAAACACATCATTTGCTGCTGATCTGCACGTGACTGTATATTTCAGACATTTTCTGTTATTTTGGGCAGGTTAGGCTAGAAAGCTGCACCAGTTCCCTTCCTAACGAATGTACAGTAAGAATACATGGGAAATCAGTGGAAATAGAGGAAATCCATGCAACTTGGGCGAAATAGGTGATTTGCTGCTAATCAGCAATGTTTCTTTACATTAAACCCGTTCCCCTCATTTTGGTCATGTCAAGCTAGACAATGTTCCTAAGTAGAGAGGGCTCAGCAAAAATACACAAAGATGTCCAAAGCATGTAAAGTAACTCGTAGTAGGGTCAATGCTTCAAACTACGGGAAAAAACATCATTTGCTGCTGATCTTGAACTAGTTACAAGCATTTACTCTAGTGTCAGGGAGTTCACTTGTTTCTGACACCTTTGTGTATTTTTACTGAACACTCGCTACTCAGGCTTGTGTTCTAGCCTTAAACTCCCAAAGTGGTAAATTGGGTAAATTGTACAGGAACCGTGCAGATCAGCAGCAAATGACTTATTTTGAACGAGTTACAAGCATTTACTCTAGTTTCAGGGAGTTCACTTCTTTCTGACACCTTTGTGTATTTGTACTGAACACTCGCTACTCAGGCTTGTGTTCTAGCCTTAAACTCCCACAGTGGTAAATGGGGTATATTGTACAGGAACCGTGCAGATGAGCAGCAAATGACTTATTTTGAACTAGTTATAAGCATTTACTCTAGTTTCAGGGAGTTCACTTCTTTCTGACACCTTTGGGTATTTTTACTGAACACTCGCTACTCAGGCTTGTGTTCTAGCCTTAAACTCCCACAGTGGTAAATGGGGTAAATTGTACAGGAACCGTGCAGATGAGCAGCAAATGACTTATTTTGAACTAGTTATAAGCATTTACTCTAGTGTCAGGGAGTTCACTTGTTTCTGACACCTTTGTGTATTTTTACTGAACACTCGCTACTCAGGCTTGTGTTCTAGCCTTAAACTCCCAAAGTGGTAAATTGGGTAAATTGTACAGGAACCGTGCAGATCAGCAGCAAATGACTTATTTTGAACGAGTTACAAGCATTTACTCTAGTTTCAGGGAGTTCACTTCTTTCTGACACCTTTGTGTATTTGTACTGAACACTCGCTACTCAGGCTTGTGTTCTAGCCTTAAACTCCCACAGTGGTAAATGGGGTAAATTGTACAGGAACCGTGCAGATGAGCAGCAAATGACTTATTTTGAACTAGTTATAAGCATTTACTCTAGTTTCAGGGAGTTCACTTCTTTCTGACACCTTTGGGTATTTTTACTGAACACTCGCTACTCAGGCTTGTGTTCTAGCCTTAAACTCCCAAAGTGGTAAATGGGGTAAATTGTACAGGAACCGTGCAGATGAGCAGCAAATGACTTATTTTGAACGAGTTACAAGCATTTACTCTAGTTTCAGGGAGTTCACTTGTTTCTGACACCTTTGTGTATTTGTACTGAACACTCGCTACTCAGGCTTGTGTTCTAGCCTTAAACTCCCACAGTGGTAAATGGGGTAAATTGTACAGGAACCGTGCAGATGAGCAGCAAATGACTTATTTTGAACTAGTTATAAGCATTTACTCTAGTTTCAGGGAGTTCACTTCTTTCTGACACCTTTGGGTATTTTTACTGAACACTCGCTACTCAGGCTTGTGTTCTAGCCTTAAACTCCCAAAGTGGTAAATGGGGTAAATTGTACAGGAACCGTGCAGATGAGCAGCAAATGACTTATTTTGAACGAGTTACAAGCATTTACTCTAGTTTCAGGGAGTTCACTTGTTTCTGACACCTTTGTGTATTTTTACTGAACACTCGCTAGATAGGAGCGTGTTCTAGCCTTAAAATTCCAAAATGGTAAAATGGGTAAATTGTACAGGAACCGTGCAGATCAGCAGCAAATGACCTATATTGAACTAGTTACAAGCATTTACTCTAGTTTCAGGTAGTTCATCTGTTTCTGACACCTTTGTGCATTTTTACTGAACACTCGCTAGTCAGGCGCGTGTTCTGGCCTTAAAATTCCAAAATGCTTAAATGGGTAACTTGTACAGGAACCGTGCAGATCAGCAGCAAATGACCTATTTTGAACTAGTTAGAAGCATTTACTCTAGTTTCAGGGAGTTCACTTGTTTCTGACACTTTTGTGTATTTTTACTGAACACTCGCTACTCAGGCTTGTGTTCTAGCCTTAAACTCCCAAAGTGTAAATTAGGTAAATTGTACAGGAACCGTGCAGATCAGCAGCAAATGACTTATTTTGAACTAGTTATAAGCATTTACTCTAGTTTCAGGGAGTTCACTTATTTCGGACACCTTTGTGTATTTTTACTGAACACTCGCTAGGCAGGCGCTTGTTCTGGCCTTAAAATTCCAAAATGGTAAAATGGGTAAATTGTACAGGAACCGTGCAGATCAGCAGCAAATGACTTATCTTGAACTAGTAATAAGCATTTACTCTAGTTTCAGGGAGTTCACTTGTTTCTGACACCTTTGTGTATTTTTACTGAACACTCGCTAGGCAGGCGCGTGTTCTGGCCTTAAAATTCCAAAATGATAAAATGGGTAAATTGTACAGGAACCGTGCAGATCATCAGCAAATGACCTATATTGAACTAGTTACAAGCATTTACTCTAGTGTCAGGGAGTTCACTTGTTTCTGACACCTTTGTGTATTTTTACTGAACACTCGCTACTCAGGCTTGTGTTCTAGCCTTAAACTCCCAAAGTGGTAAATTGGGTAAATTGTACAGGAACCGTGCAGATCAGCAGCAAATGACTTATTTTGAACGAGTTACAAGCATTTACTCTAGTTTCAGGGAGTTCACTTCTTTCTGACACCTTTGTGTATTTTTACTGAACACTCGCTACTCAGGCTTGTGTTCTAGCCTTAAACTCCCAAAGTGGTAAATTGGGTAAATTGTACAGGAACCGTGCAGATGAGCAGCAAATGACTTATTTTGAACTAGTTATAAGCATTTACTCTAGTTTCAGGGAGTCCACTTGTTTCTGACACCTTTGTGTATTTTTACTGAACACTCGCTAGATAGGAGCGTGTTCTAGCGTTAAAATTCCAAAATGGTAAAATGGGTTAATGGTACAGGAACCGTGCAGATCAGCAGCAAATGACTTATTTTGAACTAGTTATAAGCATTTACTCTAGTTTCAGGGAGTTCACTTGTTTCTGACACCTTTGTGTATTTTTACTGAACACTCGCTACTCAGGCTTGTGTTCTAGCCTTAAACTCCCAAAGTGGTAAATTGGGTAAATTGTACAGGAACCGTGCAGATGAGCAGCAAATGACTTATTTTGAACTAGTTATAAGCATTTACTCTAGTTTCAGGGAGTTCACTTGTTTCTGACACCTTTGTGTATTTTTACTGAACACTCGCTAGATAGGAGCGTGTTCTAGCGTTAAAATTCCAAAATGGTAAAATGGGTTAATGGTACAGGAACCGTGCAGATCAGCAGCAAATGACTTATTTTGAACTAGTTAGAAGCATTTACTCTAGTTTCAGGGAGTTCACTTGTTTCTGACACCTTTGTGTATTTCCACTGAACACTCGCTAGTCAGGCTTGTGTTCTAGCCTTAAACTCCCAAAGTGGTAAATTGGGTAAATTGTACAGGAACCGTGCAGATCAGTAGCAAATGACCTATTTTGAACGAGTTACAAGCATTTTTTCTAGTTTCAGGGAGTTCACTTGTTTCTGACACCTTTGTGTCTTTTTACTGAACACTCGCTAGTCAGGCGCGTGTTCTGGCCTTAAAATTCCAAAATGGTAAAATGGGTAACTTGTACAGGAACCGTGCAGATCAGCAGCAAATGACCTATTTTGAACTAGTTAGAAGCATTTACTCTAGTTTCAGGGAGTTCACTTGTTTCTGACACTTTTGTGTATTTTTACTGAACACTCGCTAGATAGGAGCGTGTTCTAGCCTTAAAATTCCAAAATGGTAAAATGGGTAAATTGTACAGGAACCATGCAGATCAGCAGCAAATGACCTATATTGAACTAGTTACAAGCATTTACTCTAGTGTCAGGGATTTCACTTGTTTCTGACACCTTTGTGTATTTTTACCGAACACTCGCTACTCAGGCTTGTGTTCTAGCCTTAAACTCCCAAAGTGTAAATTAGGTAAATTGTACAGGAACCGTGCAGATCAGCAGCAAATGACTTATTTTGAACTAGTTATAAGCATTTACTCTAGTTTCAGGGAGTTCACTTGTTTCTGACACCTTTGTGTATTTTTACTGAACACTCGCTAGGCAGGCGCGTGTTCTGGCCTTAAAATTCCAAAATGGTAAAATGGGTAAATTGTACAGGAACCATGCAGATCAGCAGCAAATGACCTATATTGAACTAGTTACAAGCATTTACTCTAGTGTCAGGGAGTTCACTTGTTTCTGACACCTTTGTGTATTTTTACTGAACACTCGCTACTCAGGCTTGTGTTCTAGCCTTAAACTCCCAAAGTGGTAAATTGGGTAAATTGTACAGGAACCGTGCAGATGAGCAGCAAATGACTTATTTTGAACGAGTTACAAGCATTTACTCTAGTTTCAGGGAGTTCACTTCTTTCTGACACCTTTGTGTATTTTTAATGAACACTCGCTACTCAGGCTTGTGTTCTAGCCTTAAACTCCCAAAGTGGTAAATTGGGTAAATTGTACAGGAACCGTGCAGATCAGCAGCAAATGACTTATTTTGAACTAGTTATAAGCATTTACTCTAGTTTCAGGGAGTTCACTTGTTTCTCACACCTTTGTGTATTTTTACTGAACACTCGCTTGATAGGAGCGTGTTCTAGCGTTAAAATTCCAAAATGGTAAAATGGGTAAATTGTACAGGAACCGTGCAGATCAGCAGCAAATGACCTATTTTGAACGAGTTACAAGCATTTACTCTAGTTTCAGGGAGTTCACTTGTTTCTGACACCTTTGCGTATTTTTACTGAACACTCGCTAGGCAGGCGCGTGTTCTGGCCTTAAAATTCCAAAATGGTAAAATGCGTAAATTGTACAGGAACCGTGCAGATCAGCAGCAAATGACTTATCTTGAACTAGTTATAAGCATTTACTCTAGTTTCAGGGAGTTCACTTGTTTCTGACACCTTTGTGTATTTTTACTGAACACTCGCTACTCAGGCTTGTGTTCTAGCCTTAAACTCCCAAAGTGGTAAATTGGGTAAATTGTACAGGAACCGTGCAGATTAGCAGCAAATGACCTATATTGAACTAGTTACAAGCATTTACTCTAGTGTCAGGGAGTTCACTTGTTTCTGACACCTTTGTGTATTTTTACTGAACACTCGCTAGGCAGGCGCGTGTTCTGGCCTTAAAATTCCAAAATGGTAAAATGGGTAAATTGTACAGGAACCATGCAGATCAGCAGCAAATGACCTATATTGAACTAGTTACAAGCATTTACTCTAGTGTCAGGGATTTCACTTGTTTCTGACACCTTTGTGTATTTTTACTGAACACTCGCTACTCAGGCTTGTGTTCTAGCCTTAAACTCCCAAAGTGTAAATTAGGTAAATTGTACAGGAACCGTGCAGATCAGCAGCAAATGACTTATTTTGAACGAGTTACAAGCATTTACTCTAGTTTCAGGGAGTTCACTTGTTTCTGACACCTTTGTGTATTTTTACTGAACACTCGCTAGATAGGAGCGTGTTCTAGCGTTAAAATTCCAAAATGTAAAATGGGTAAATTGTACAGGAACCATGCAGATCAGCAGCAAATGACCTATATTGAACTAGTTACAAGCATTTACTCTAGTGTCAGGGATTTCACTTGTTTCTGACACCTTTGTGTATTTTTACTGAACACTCGCTACTCAGGCTTGTGTTCTAGCCTTAAACTCCCAAAGTGTAAATTAGGTAAATTGTACAGGAACCGTGCAGATCAGCAGCAAATGACTTATTTTGAACTAGTTATAAGCATTTGCTCTAGTTTCAGGGAGTTCACTTGTTTCTGACACCTTTGTGTATTTTTACTGAACACTCGCTAGGCAGGCGCGTGTTCTGGCCTTAAAATTCCAAAATGGTAAAATGGGTAAATTGTACAGGAACCATGCAGATCAGCAGCAAATGACCTATATTGAACTAGTTACAAGCATTTACTCTAGTGTCAGGGAGTTCACTTGTTTCTGACACCTTTGTGTATTTTTACTGAACACTCGCTACTCAGGCTTGTGTTCTAGCCTTAAACTCCCAAAGTGTAAATTAGGTAAATTGTACAGGAACCGTACAGATCAGCAGCAAATGACTTATTTTGAACTAGTTATAAGCATTTACTCTAGTTTCAGGGAGTTCACTTATTTCTGACACCTTTGTGTATTTTTACTGAACACTCGCTAGGCAGGCGCGTCTTCTGGCCTTAAAATTCCAAAATGGTAAATTGGGTAAATTGTACAGGAACCGTGCAGATCAGCAGCAAATGACTTATTTTGAACTAGTTATAAGCATTGACTCTAGTTTCATGGAGTTCACTTGTTTCTGACACCTTTGTGTATTTTTACTGAACACTCGCTACTCAGGCTTGTGTTCTAGCCTTAAACTCCCAACGTGGTAAATTGGGTAAATTGTACAGGAACCGTGCAGATCAGCAGCAAATGACTTATCTTGAACTAGTTATAAGCATTTACTCAAGTTTCAGGGAGTTCACTTTTTTCTGACACCTTTGTGTATTTTTACTGAACACTCGCTACTCAGGCTTGTGTTCTAGCCTTAAACTCCCACAGTGGTAAATGGGGTAAATTGTACAGGAACCGTGCAGATGAGCAGCAAATGACTTATTTTGAACGAGTTACAAGCATTTACTCTAGTTTCAGGGAGTTCACTTGTTTCTCACACCTTTGTGTATTTTTACTGAACACTCGCTACTCAGGCTTGTGTTCTAGCCTTAAACTCCCAAAGTGTAAATTAGGTAAATTGTACAGGAACCGTACAGATCAGCAGCAAATGACTTATTTTGAACTAGTTATAAGCATTTACTCTGGTTTCAGGGAGTTCACTTATTTCGGACACCTTTGTGTACTTTTACTGAACACTCGCTACTCAGGCTTGTGTTCTAGCCTTAAACTCCCAAAGTGTAAATTAGGTAAATTGTACAGGAACCGTACAGATCAGCAGCAAATGACTTATTTTGAACTAGTTATAAGCATTTACTCTAGTTTCAGGGAGTTCACTTATTTCTGACACCTTTGTGTATTTTTACTGAACACTCGCTAGGCAGGCGCGTGTTCTGGCCTTAAAATTCCAAAATGGTAAAATGGGTAAATTGTACAGGAACCGTGCAGATCAGCAGCAAATGACCTATATTGAACTAGTTACAAGCATTTACTCTAGTGTCAGGGATTTCACTTGTTTCTGACACCTTTGTGTATTTTTACTGAACACTCGCTAGGCAGGCGCGTGTTCTGGCCTTAAAATTCCAAAATGGTAAAATGGGTAAATTGCACAGGAACCGTGCAGATCAGCAGCAAATGACCTATATTGAACTAGTTACAAGCATTTACTCTAGTGTCAGGGATTTCACTTGTTTCTGACACCTTTGTGTATTTTTACTGAACACTCGCTACTCAGGCTTGTGTTCTAGCCTTAAACTCCCAAAGTGTAAATTAGGTAAATTGTACAGGAACCGTGCAGATCAGCAGCAAATGACTTATTTTGAACTAGTTATAAGCATTTACTCTAGTTTCAGGGAGTTCACTTGTTTCTGACACCTTTGTGTATTTTTACTGAACACTCGCTAGGCAGGCGCGTGTTCTGGCCTTAAAATTCCAAAATGGTAAAATGGGTAAATTGTACAGGAACCATGCAGATCAGCATCAAATGACCTATATTGAACTAGTTACAAGCATTTACTCTAGTGTCAGGGAGTTCACTTGTTTCTGACACCTTTGTGTATTTTTACTGAACACTCGCTACTCAGGCTTGTGTTCTAGCCTTAAACTCCCAAAGTGGTAAATTGGGTAAATTGTACAGGAACCGTGCAGATCAGCAGCAAATGACTTATTTTGAACGAGTTACAAGCATTTACTCTAGTTTCAGGGAGTTCACTTCTTTCTGACACCTTTGTGTATTTTTAATGAACACTCGCTACTCAGGCTTGTGTTCTAGCCTTAAACTCCCAAAGTGTAAATTAGGTAAATTGTACAGGAACCGTGCAGATCAGCAGCAAATGACTCATTTTGAACTAGTTATAAGCATTTACTCTAGTTTCAGGGAGTTCACTTATTTCTGACACCTTTGTGTATTTTTACTGAACACTCGCTAGGCAGGCGCGTGTTCTGGCCTTAAAATTCCAAAATGGTAAAATGGGTAAATTGTACAGGAACCGTGCAGATCAGCAGCAAATGACCTATATTGAACTAGTTACAAGCATTTACTCTAGTGTCAGGGATTTCACTTGTTTCTGACACCTTTGTGTATTTTTACTGAACACTCGCTACTCAGGCTTGTGTTCTAGCCTTAAACTCCCAAAGTGTAAATTAGGTAAATTGTACAGGAACCGTGCAGATCAGCAGCAAATGACTTATTTTGAACTAGTTATAAGCATTTACTCTAGTTTCAGGGAGTTCACTTGTTTCTGACACCTTTGTGTATTTTTACTGAACACTCGCTAGGCAGGCGCGTGTTCTGGCCTTAAAATTCCAAAATGGTAAAATGGGTAAATTGTACAGGAAACGTGCAGATCAGCAGCAAATGACCTATATTGAACTAGTTACAAGCATTTACTCTAGTGTCAGGGATTTCACTTGTTTCTGACACCTTTGTGTATTTTTACTGAACACTCGCTACTCAGGCTTGTGTTCTAGCCTTAAACTCCCAAAGTGTAAATTAGGTAAATTGTACAGGAACCGTGCAGATCAGCAGCAAATGACTTATTTTGAACGAGTTACAAGCATTTACTCTAGTTTCAGGGAGTTCACTTGTTTCTGACACCTTTGTGTATTTTTACTGAACACTCGCTAGATAGGAGCGTGTTCTAGCGTTAAAATTCCAAAATGTAAAATGGGTAAATTGTACAGGAACCATGCAGATCAGCAGCAAATGACCTATATTGAACTAGTTACAAGCATTTACTCTAGTGTCAGGGATTTCACTTGTTTCTGACACCTTTGTGTATTTTTACTGAACACTCGCTACTCAGGCTTGTGTTCTAGCCTTAAACTCCCAAAGTGTAAATTAGGTAAATTGTACAGGAACCGTGCAGATCAGCAGCAAATGACTTATTTTGAACTAGTTATAAGCATTTACTCTAGTTTCAGGGAGTTCACTTGTTTCTGACACCTTTGTGTATTTTTACTGAACACTCGCTAGGCAGGCGCGTGTTCTGGCCTTAAAATTCCAAAATGGTAAAATGGGTAAATTGTACAGGAACCATGCAGATCAGCAGCAAATGACCTATATTGAACTAGTTACAAGCATTTACTCTAGTGTCAGGGAGTTCACTTGTTTCTGACACCTTTGTGTATTTTTACTGAACACTCGCTACTCAGGCTTGTGTTCTAGCCTTAAACTCCCAAAGTGGTAAATTGGGTAAATTGTACAGGAACCGTGCAGATGAGCAGCAAATGACTTATTTTGAACGAGTTACAAGCATTTACTCTAGTTTCAGGGAGTTCACTTCTTTCTGACACCTTTGTGTATTTTTAATGAACACTCGCTACTCAGGCTTGTGTTCTAGCCTTAAACTCCCAAAGTGGTAAATTGGGTAAATTGTACAGGAACCGTGCAGATCAGCAGCAAATGACTTATTTTGAACTAGTTATAAGCATTTACTCTAGTTTCAGGGAGTTCACTTGTTTCTCACACCTTTGTGTATTTTTACTGAACACTCGCTTGATAGGAGCGTGTTCTAGCGTTAAAATTCCAAAATGGTAAAATGGGTAAATTGTACAGGAACCGTGCAGATCAGCAGCAAATGACCTATTTTGAACGAGTTACAAGCATTTACTCTAGTTTCAGGGAGTTCACTTGTTTCTGACACCTTTGCGTATTTTTACTGAACACTCGCTAGGCAGGCGCGTGTTCTGGCCTTAAAATTCCAAAATGGTAAAATGCGTAAATTGTACAGGAACCGTGCAGATCAGCAGCAAATGACTTATCTTGAACTAGTTATAAGCATTTACTCTAGTTTCAGGGAGTTCACTTGTTTCTGACACCTTTGTGTATTTTTACTGAACACTCGCTACTCAGGCTTGTGTTCTAGCCTTAAACTCCCAAAGTGGTAAATTGGGTAAATTGTACAGGAACCGTGCAGATTAGCAGCAAATGACCTATATTGAACTAGTTACAAGCATTTACTCTAGTGTCAGGGAGTTCACTTGTTTCTGACACCTTTGTGTATTTTTACTGAACACTCGCTAGGCAGGCGCGTGTTCTGGCCTTAAAATTCCAAAATGGTAAAATGGGTAAATTGTACAGGAACCATGCAGATCAGCAGCAAATGACCTATATTGAACTAGTTACAAGCATTTACTCTAGTGTCAGGGATTTCACTTGTTTCTGACACCTTTGTGTATTTTTACTGAACACTCGCTACTCAGGCTTGTGTTCTAGCCTTAAACTCCCAAAGTGTAAATTAGGTAAATTGTACAGGAACCGTGCAGATCAGCAGCAAATGACTTATTTTGAACGAGTTACAAGCATTTACTCTAGTTTCAGGGAGTTCACTTGTTTCTGACACCTTTGTGTATTTTTACTGAACACTCGCTAGATAGGAGCGTGTTCTAGCGTTAAAATTCCAAAATGTAAAATGGGTAAATTGTACAGGAACCATGCAGATCAGCAGCAAATGACCTATATTGAACTAGTTACAAGCATTTACTCTAGTGTCAGGGATTTCACTTGTTTCTGACACCTTTGTGTATTTTTACTGAACACTCGCTACTCAGGCTTGTGTTCTAGCCTTAAACTCCCAAAGTGTAAATTAGGTAAATTGTACAGGAACCGTGCAGATCAGCAGCAAATGACTTATTTTGAACTAGTTATAAGCATTTGCTCTAGTTTCAGGGAGTTCACTTGTTTCTGACACCTTTGTGTATTTTTACTGAACACTCGCTAGGCAGGCGCGTGTTCTGGCCTTAAAATTCCAAAATGGTAAAATGGGTAAATTGTACAGGAACCATGCAGATCAGCAGCAAATGACCTATATTGAACTAGTTACAAGCATTTACTCTAGTGTCAGGGAGTTCACTTGTTTCTGACACCTTTGTGTATTTTTACTGAACACTCGCTACTCAGGCTTGTGTTCTAGCCTTAAACTCCCAAAGTGTAAATTAGGTAAATTGTACAGGAACCGTACAGATCAGCAGCAAATGACTTATTTTGAACTAGTTATAAGCATTTACTCTAGTTTCAGGGAGTTCACTTATTTCTGACACCTTTGTGTATTTTTACTGAACACTCGCTAGGCAGGCGCGTCTTCTGGCCTTAAAATTCCAAAATGGTAAATTGGGTAAATTGTACAGGAACCGTGCAGATCAGCAGCAAATGACTTATTTTGAACTAGTTATAAGCATTGACTCTAGTTTCATGGAGTTCACTTGTTTCTGACACCTTTGTGTATTTTTACTGAACACTCGCTACTCAGGCTTGTGTTCTAGCCTTAAACTCCCAACGTGGTAAATTGGGTAAATTGTACAGGAACCGTGCAGATCAGCAGCAAATGACTTATCTTGAACTAGTTATAAGCATTTACTCAAGTTTCAGGGAGTTCACTTTTTTCTGACACCTTTGTGTATTTTTACTGAACACTCGCTACTCAGGCTTGTGTTCTAGCCTTAAACTCCCACAGTGGTAAATGGGGTAAATTGTACAGGAACCGTGCAGATGAGCAGCAAATGACTTATTTTGAACGAGTTACAAGCATTTACTCTAGTTTCAGGGAGTTCACTTGTTTCTCACACCTTTGTGTATTTTTACTGAACACTCGCTACTCAGGCTTGTGTTCTAGCCTTAAACTCCCAAAGTGTAAATTAGGTAAATTGTACAGGAACCGTACAGATCAGCAGCAAATGACTTATTTTGAACTAGTTATAAGCATTTACTCTGGTTTCAGGGAGTTCACTTATTTCGGACACCTTTGTGTACTTTTACTGAACACTCGCTACTCAGGCTTGTGTTCTAGCCTTAAACTCCCAAAGTGTAAATTAGGTAAATTGTACAGGAACCGTACAGATCAGCAGCAAATGACTTATTTTGAACTAGTTATAAGCATTTACTCTAGTTTCAGGGAGTTCACTTATTTCTGACACCTTTGTGTATTTTTACTGAACACTCGCTAGGCAGGCGCGTGTTCTGGCCTTAAAATTCCAAAATGGTAAAATGGGTAAATTGTACAGGAACCGTGCAGATCAGCAGCAAATGACCTATATTGAACTAGTTACAAGCATTTACTCTAGTGTCAGGGATTTCACTTGTTTCTGACACCTTTGTGTATTTTTACTGAACACTCGCTAGGCAGGCGCGTGTTCTGGCCTTAAAATTCCAAAATGGTAAAATGGGTAAATTGCACAGGAACCGTGCAGATCAGCAGCAAATGACCTATATTGAACTAGTTACAAGCATTTACTCTAGTGTCAGGGATTTCACTTGTTTCTGACACCTTTGTGTATTTTTACTGAACACTCGCTACTCAGGCTTGTGTTCTAGCCTTAAACTCCCAAAGTGTAAATTAGGTAAATTGTACAGGAACCGTGCAGATCAGCAGCAAATGACTTATTTTGAACTAGTTATAAGCATTTACTCTAGTTTCAGGGAGTTCACTTGTTTCTGACACCTTTGTGTATTTTTACTGAACACTCGCTAGGCAGGCGCGTGTTCTGGCCTTAAAATTCCAAAATGGTAAAATGGGTAAATTGTACAGGAACCATGCAGATCAGCATCAAATGACCTATATTGAACTAGTTACAAGCATTTACTCTAGTGTCAGGGAGTTCACTTGTTTCTGACACCTTTGTGTATTTTTACTGAACACTCGCTACTCAGGCTTGTGTTCTAGCCTTAAACTCCCAAAGTGGTAAATTGGGTAAATTGTACAGGAACCGTGCAGATCAGCAGCAAATGACTTATTTTGAACGAGTTACAAGCATTTACTCTAGTTTCAGGGAGTTCACTTCTTTCTGACACCTTTGTGTATTTTTAATGAACACTCGCTACTCAGGCTTGTGTTCTAGCCTTAAACTCCCAAAGTGTAAATTAGGTAAATTGTACAGGAACCGTGCAGATCAGCAGCAAATGACTCATTTTGAACTAGTTATAAGCATTTACTCTAGTTTCAGGGAGTTCACTTATTTCTGACACCTTTGTGTATTTTTACTGAACACTCGCTAGGCAGGCGCGTGTTCTGGCCTTAAAATTCCAAAATGGTAAAATGGGTAAATTGTACAGGAACCGTGCAGATCAGCAGCAAATGACCTATATTGAACTAGTTACAAGCATTTACTCTAGTGTCAGGGATTTCACTTGTTTCTGACACCTTTGTGTATTTTTACTGAACACTCGCTACTCAGGCTTGTGTTCTAGCCTTAAACTCCCAAAGTGTAAATTAGGTAAATTGTACAGGAACCGTGCAGATCAGCAGCAAATGACTTATTTTGAACTAGTTATAAGCATTTACTCTAGTTTCAGGGAGTTCACTTGTTTCTGACACCTTTGTGTATTTTTACTGAACACTCGCTAGGCAGGCGCGTGTTCTGGCCTTAAAATTCCAAAATGGTAAAATGGGTAAATTGTACAGGAACCGTGCAGATCAGCAGCAAATGACCTATATTGAACTAGTTACAAGCATTTACTCTAGTGTCAGGGATTTCACTTGTTTCTGACACCTTTGTGTATTTTTACTGAACACTCGCTACTCAGGCTTGTGTTCTAGCCTTAAACTCCCAAAGTGTAAATTAGGTAAATTGTACAGGAACCGTGCAGATCAGCAGCAAATGACTTATTTTGAACGAGTTACAAGCATTTACTCTAGTTTCAGGGAGTTCACTTGTTTCTGACACCTTTGTGTATTTTTACTGAACACTCGCTAGATAGGAGCGTGTTCTAGCGTTAAAATTCCAAAATGTAAAATGGGTAAATTGTACAGGAACCATGCAGATCAGCAGCAAATGACCTATATTGAACTAGTTACAAGCATTTACTCTAGTGTCAGGGATTTCACTTGTTTCTGACACCTTTGTGTATTTTTACTGAACACTCGCTACTCAGGCTTGTGTTCTAGCCTTAAACTCCCAAAGTGTAAATTAGGTAAATTGTACAGGAACCGTACAGATCAGCAGCAAATGACTTATTTTGAACTAGTTATAAGCATTTACTCTAGTTTCAGGGAGTTCACTTATTTCTGACACCTTTGTGTATTTTTACTGAACACTCGCTAGGCAGGCGCGTCTTCTGGCCTTAAAATTCCAAAATGGTAAATTGGGTAAATTGTACAGGAACCGTGCAGATCAGCAGCAAATGACTTATTTTGAACTAGTTATAAGCATTGACTCTAGTTTCATGGAGTTCACTTGTTTCTGACACCTTTGTGTATTTTTACTGAACACTCGCTACTCAGGCTTGTGTTCTAGCCTTAAACTCCCAACGTGGTAAATTGGGTAAATTGTACAGGAACCGTGCAGATCAGCAGCAAATGACTTATCTTGAACTAGTTATAAGCATTTACTCAAGTTTCAGGGAGTTCACTTGTTTCTGACACCTTTGTGTATTTTTACTGAACACTCGCTAGGCAGGCGCGTCTTCTGGCCTTAAAATTCCAAAATGGTAAATTGGGTAAATTGTACAGGAACCGTGCAGATCAGCAGCAAATGACTTATTTTGAACTAGTTATAAGCATTGACTCTAGTTTCATGGAGTTCACTTGTTTCTGACACCTTTGTGTATTTTTACTGAACACTCGCTACTCAGGCTTGTGTTCTAGCCTTAAACTCCCAACGTGGTAAATTGGGTAAATTGTACAGGAACCGTGCAGATCAGCAGCAAATGACTTATCTTGAACTAGTTATAAGCATTTACTCAAGTTTCAGGGAGTTCACTTGTTTCTGACACCTTTGTGTATTTTTACTGAACACTCGCTACTCAGGCTTGTGTTCTAGCCTTAAACTCCCACAGTGGTAAATGGGGTAAATTGTACAGGAACCGTGCAGATGAGCAGCAAATGACTTATTTTGAACGAGTTACAAGCATTTACTCTAGTTTCAGGGAGTTCACTTGTTTCTCACACCTTTGTGTATTTTTACTGAACACTCGCTACTCAGGCTTGTGTTCTAGCCTTAAACTCCCAAAGTGTAAATTAGGTAAATTGTACAGGAACCGTACACATCAGCAGCAAATGACTTATTTTGAACTAGTTATAAGCATTTACTCTAGTTTCAGGGAGTTCACTTATTTCTGACACCTTTGTGTATTTTTACTGAACACTCGCTAGGCAGGCGCGTGTTCTGGCCTTAAAATTCCAAAATGGTAAAATGGGTAAATTGTACAGGAACCGTGCAGATCAGCAGCAAATGACCTATATTGAACTAGTTACAAGCATTTACTCTAGTATCAGGGATTTCACTTGTTTCTGACACCTTTGTGTATTTTTACTGAACACTCGCTAGGCAGGCGCGTGTTCTGGCCTTTAAAATTCCAAAATGGTAAAATGGGTAAATTGTACAGGAACCATGCAGATCAGCAGCAAATGACCTATATTGAACTAGTTACAAGCATTTACTCTAGTGTCAGGGATTTCACTTGTTTCTGACACCTTTGTGTATTTTTACTGAACACTCGCTACTCAGGCTTGTGTTCTAGCCTTAAACTCCCAAAGTGTAAATTAGGTAAATTGTACAGGAACCGTGCAGATCAGCAGCAAATGACTTATTATGAACTAGTTATAAGCATTTACTCTAGTTTCAGGGAGTTCACTTGTTTCTGACACCTTTGTGTATTTTTACTGAACACTCGCTAGGCAGGCGCGTGTTCTGGCCTTAAAATTCCAAAATGGAAAAATGGGTAAATTGTACAGGAACCATGCAGATCAGCAGCAAATGACCTATATTGAACTAGTTACAAGCATTTACTCTAGTGTCAGGGAGTTCACTTGTTTCTGACACCTTTGTGTATTTTTACTGAACACTCGCTACTCAGGCTTGTGTTCTAGCCTTAAACTCCCAAAGTGTAAATTAGGTAAATTGTACAGGAACCGTGCAGATCAGCAGCAAATGACTTATTATGAACTAGTTATAAGCATTTACTCTAGTTTCAGGGAGTTCACTTGTTTCTGACACCTTTGTGTATTTTTACTGAACACTCGCTAGGCAGGCGCGTGTTCTGGCCTTAAAATTCCAAAATGGTAAAATGGGTAAATTGTACAGGAACCATGCAGATCAGCAGCAAATGACCTATATTGAACTAGTTACAAGCATTTACTCTAGTGTCAGGGAGTTCACTTGTTTCTGACACCTTTGTGTATTTTTACTGAACACTCGCTACTCAGGCTTGTGTTCTAGCCTTAAACTCCCAAAGTGTAAATTAGGTAAATTGTACAGGAACCGTACAGATCAGCAGCAAATGACTTATTTTGAACTAGTTATAAGCATTTACTCTAGTTTCAGGGAGTTCACTTGTTTCTGACACCTTTTTGTATTTTTACTGAACACTCGCTAGGCAGGCGCGTGTTCTGGCCTTTAAAATTCCAAAATGGTAAAATGGGTAAATTGTACAGGAACCATGCAGATCAGCAGCAAATGACTTATTTTGAACTAGTTATAAGCATTGACTCTAGTTTCATGGAGTTCACTTGTTTCTGACACCTTTTTGTATTTTTACTGAACACTCGCTAGGCAGGCGCGTGTTCTGGCCTTTAAAATTCCAAAATGGTAAAATGGGTAAATTGTACAGGAACCATGCAGATCAGCAGCAAATGACCTATATTGAACTAGTTACAAGCATTTACTCTAGTGTCAGGGATTTCACTTGTTTCTGACACCTTTGTGTATTTTTACTGAACACTCGCTACTCAGGCTTGTGTTCTAGCCTTAAACTCCCAAAGTGTAAATTAGGTAAATTGTACAGGAACCATGCAGATCAGCAGCAAATGACCTATATTGAACTAGTTACAAGCATTTACTCTAGTGTCAGGGATTTCACTTGTTTCTGACACCTTTGTGTATTTTTACTGAACACTCGCTACTCAGGCTTGTGTTCTACCCTTAAACTCCCAAAGTGTAAATTAGGTAAATTGTACAGGAACCGTGCAGATCAGCAGCAAATGACTTATTTTGAACTAGTTATAAGCATTTACTCTAGTTTCAGGGAGTTCACTTGTTTCTGACACCTTTGTGTATTTTTACTGAACACTCGCTAGGCAGGCGCGTGTTCTGGCCTTAAAATTCCAAAATGGTAAAATGGGTAAATTGTACAGGAACCATGCAGATCAGCAGCAAATGACCTATATTGAACTAGTTACAAGCATTTACTCTAGTGTCAGGGAGTTCACTTGTTTCTGACACCTTTGTGTATTTTTACTGAACACTCGCTACTCAGGCTTGTGTTCTAGCCTTAAACTCCCAAAGTGTAAATTAGGTAAATTGTACAGGAACCGTACAGATCAGCAGCAAATGACTTATTTGGAACTAGTTATAAGCATTTACTCTAGTTTCAGGGAGTTCACTTATTTCTGACACCTTTGTGTATTTTTACTGAACACTCGCTAGGCAGGCGCGTCTTCTGGCCTTAAAATTCCAAAATGGTAAATTGGGTAAATTGTACAGGAACCGTGCAGATCAGCAGCAAATGACTTATTTTGAACTAGTTATAAGCATTGACTCTAGTTTCATGGAGTTCACTTGTTTCTGACACCTTTGTGTATTTTTACTGAACACTCGCTACTCAGGCTTGTGTTCTAGCCTTAAACTCCCAACGTGGTAAATTGGGTAAATTGTACAGGAACCGTGCAGATCAGCAGCAAATGACTTATTTTGAACTAGTTATAAGCATTTACTCTAGTTTCAGGGAGTTCACTTGTTTCTGACACCTTTGTGTATTTTTACTGAACACTCGCTACTCAGGCTTGTGTTCTAGCCTTAAACTCCCAAAGTGGTAAATTGGGTAAATTGTACAGGAACCGTGCAGATCAGCAGCAAATGACTTATTTTGAACTAGTTATAAGCATTTACTCTAGTTTCATGGAGTTCACTTGTTTCTGACACCTTTGTGTATTTTTACTGAACACTCGCTAGGCAGGCGCGTGTTCTGGCCTTAAAATTCCAATATGGTAAAATGGGTAAATTGTACAGGAACCATGCAGATCAGCAGCAAATGACCTATATTGAACTAGTTACAAGCATTTACTCTAGTGTCAGGGAGTTCACTTGTTTCTGACACCTTTGTGTATTTTTACTGAACACTCGCTACTCAGGCTTGTGTTCTAGCCTTAAACTCCCAAAGTGTAAATTAGGTAAATTGTACAGGAACCGTACAGATCAGCAGCAAATGACTTATTTTGAACTAGTTATAAGCATTTACTCAAGTTTCAGGGAGTTCACTTGTTTCTGACACCTTTGTGTATTTTTACTGAACACTCGCTACTCAGGCTTGTGTTCTAGCCTTAAACTCCCACAGTGGTAAATGGGGTAAATTGTACAGGAACCGTGCAGATGTGCAGCAAATGACTTATTTTGAACGAGTTACAAGCATTTACTCTAGTTTCAGGGAGTTCACTTGTTTCTCACACCTTTGTGTATTTTTACTGAACACTCGCTACTCAGGCTTGTGTTCTAGCCTTAAACTCCCAAAATGGTAAATTGGGTAAATTGTACAGGAACCGTACAGATCAGCAGCAAATGACCTATATTGAACTAGTTACAAGCATTTACTCTAGTGTCAGGGAGTTCACTTGTTTCTGACACCTTTGTGTATTTTTACTGAACACTCGCTACTCAGGCTTGTGTTCTAGCCTTAAACTCCCAAAGTGTAAATTAGGTAAATTGTACAGGAACCGTGCAGATCAGCAGCAAATGACTTATTTTGAACGAGTTATAAGCATTTACTCTAGTTTCAGGGAGTTCACTTGTTTCTGACACCTTTGTGTATTTTTACTGAACACTCGCTAGGCAGGCGCGTGTTCTGGCCTTAAAATTCCAAAATGGTAAAATGGGTAAATTGTACAGGAACCATGCAGATCAGCAGCAAATGACCTATATTGAACTAGTTACAAGCATTTACTCTAGTGTCAGGGAGTTCACTTGTTTCTGACACCTTTGTGTATTTTTACTGAACACTCGCTACTCAGGCGCGTGTTCTGGCCTTAAAATTCCAAAATGGTAAAATGGGTAAATTGTACAGGAACCATGCAGATCAGCAGCAAATGACCTATATTGAACTAGTTACAAGCATTTACTCTAGTGTCAGGGAGTTCACTTGTTTCTGACACCTTTGTGTATTTTTACTGAACACTCGCTACTCAGGCTTGTGTTCTAGCCTTAAACTCCCAACGTGGTAAATTGGGTAAATTGTACAGGAACCGTGCAGATCAGCAGCAAATGACTTATTTTGAACTAGTTATAAGCATTTACTCTAGTTTCAGGGAGTTCACTTGTTTCTGACACCTTTGTGTATTTTTACTGAACACTCGCTACTCAGGCTTGTGTTCTAGCCTTAAACTCCCAAAGTGGTAAATTGGGTAAATTGTACAGGAACCGTGCAGATCAGCAGCAAATGACTTATTTTGAACTAGTTATAAGCATTTACTCTAGTTTCATGGAGTTCACTTGTTTCTGACACCTTTGTGTATTTTTACTGAACACTCGCTAGGCAGGCGCGTGTTCTGGCCTTAAAATTCCAAAATGGTAAAATGGGTAAATTGTACAGGAACCATGCAGATCAGCAGCAAATGACCTATATTGAACTAGTTACAAGCATTTACTCTAGTGTCAGGGCTTTCACTTGTTTCTGACACCTTTGTGTATTTTTACTGAACACTCGCTAGGCAGGCGCGTGTTCTGGCCTTTAAAATTCCAAAATGGTAAAATGGGTAAATTGTACAGGAACCGTGCAGATCAGCAGCAAATGACCTATATTGAACTAGTTACAAGCATTTACTCTAGTGTCAGGGATTTCACTTGTTTCTGACACCTTTGTGTATTTTTACTGAACACTCGCTACTCAGGCTTGTGTTCTAGCCTTAAACTCCCAAAGTGTAAATTAGGTAAATTGTACAGGAACCGTGCAGATCAGCAGCAAATGACTTATTTTGAACTAGTTATAAGCATTGACTCTAGTTTCATGGAGTTCACTTGTTTCTGACACCTTTGTGTATTTTTACTGAACACTCGCTACTCAGGCTTGTGTTCTAGCCTTAAACTCCCAACGTGGTAAATTGGGTAAATTGTACAGGAACCGTGCAGATCAGCAGCAAATGACTTATCTTGAACTAGTTATAAGCATTTACTCAAGTTTCAGGGAGTTCACTTGTTTCTGACACCTTTGTGTATTTTTACTGAACACTCGCTAGGCAGGCGCGTGTTCTGGCCTTTAAAATTCCAAAATGGTAAAATGGGTAAATTGTACAGGAACCATGCAGATCAGCAGCAAATGACTTATTTTGAACTAGTTATAAGCATTGACTCTAGTTTCATGGAGTTCACTTGTTTCTGACACCTTTTTGTATTTTTACTGAACACTCGCTAGGCAGGCGCGTGTTCTGGCCTTTAAAATTCCAAAATGGTAAAATGGGTAAATTGTACAGGAACCATGCAGATCAGCAGCAAATGACCTATATTGAACTAGTTACAAGCATTTACTCTAGTGTCAGGGATTTCACTTGTTTCTGACACCTTTGTGTATTTTTACTGAACACTCGCTACTCAGGCTTGTGTTCTAGCCTTAAACTCCCAAAGTGTAAATTAGGTAAATTGTACAGGAACCGTGCAGATCAGCAGCAAATGACCTATATTGAACTAGTTACAAGCATTTACTCTAGTGTCAGGGATTTCACTTGTTTCTGACACCTTTGTGTATTTTTACTGAACACTCGCTACTCAGGCTTGTGTTCTACCCTTAAACTCCCAAAGTGTAAATTAGGTAAATTGTACAGGAACCGTGCAGATCAGCAGCAAATGACTTATTTTGAACTAGTTATAAGCATTTACTCTAGTTTCAGGGAGTTCACTTGTTTCTGACACCTTTGTGTATTTTTACTGAACACTCGCTAGGCAGGCGCGTGTTCTGGCCTTAAAATTCCAAAATGGTAAAATGGGTAAATTGTACAGGAACCATGCAGATCAGCAGCAAATGACCTATATTGAACTAGTTACAAGCATTTACTCTAGTGTCAGGGAGTTCACTTGTTTCTGACACCTTTGTGTATTTTTACTGAACACTCGCTACTCAGGCTTGTGTTCTAGCCTTAAACTCCCAAAGTGTAAATTAGGTAAATTGTACAGGAACCGTACAGATCAGCAGCAAATGACTTATTTGGAACTAGTTATAAGCATTTACTCTAGTTTCAGGGAGTTCACTTATTTCTGACACCTTTGTGTATTTTTACTGAACACTCGCTAGGCAGGCGCGTCTTCTGGCCTTAAAATTCCAAAATGGTAAATTGGGTAAATTGTACAGGAACCGTGCAGATCAGCAGCAAATGACTTATTTTGAACTAGTTATAAGCATTGACTCTAGTTTCATGGAGTTCACTTGTTTCTGACACCTTTGTGTATTTTTACTGAACACTCGCTACTCAGGCTTGTGTTCTAGCCTTAAACTCCCAACGTGGTAAATTGGGTAAATTGTACAGGAACCGTGCAGATCAGCAGCAAATGACTTATTTTGAACTAGTTATAAGCATTTACTCTAGTTTCAGGGAGTTCACTTGTTTCTGACACCTTTGTGTATTTTTACTGAACACTCGCTACTCAGGCTTGTGTTCTAGCCTTAAACTCCCAAAGTGGTAAATTGGGTAAATTGTACAGGAACCGTGCAGATCAGCAGCAAATGACTTATTTTGAACTAGTTATAAGCATTTACTCTAGTTTCATGGAGTTCACTTGTTTCTGACACCTTTGTGTATTTTTACTGAACACTCGCTAGGCAGGCGCGTGTTCTGGCCTTAAAATTCCAATATGGTAAAATGGGTAAATTGTACAGGAACCATGCAGATCAGCAGCAAATGACCTATATTGAACTAGTTACAAGCATTTACTCTAGTGTCAGGGAGTTCACTTGTTTCTGACACCTTTGTGTATTTTTACTGAACACTCGCTACTCAGGCTTGTGTTCTAGCCTTAAACTCCCAAAGTGTAAATTAGGTAAATTGTACAGGAACCGTACAGATCAGCAGCAAATGACTTATTTTGAACTAGTTATAAGCATTTACTCAAGTTTCAGGGAGTTCACTTGTTTCTGACACCTTTGTGTATTTTTACTGAACACTCGCTACTCAGGCTTGTGTTCTAGCCTTAAACTCCCACAGTGGTAAATGGGGTAAATTGTACAGGAACCGTGCAGATGTGCAGCAAATGACTTATTTTGAACGAGTTACAAGCATTTACTCTAGTTTCAGGGAGTTCACTTGTTTCTCACACCTTTGTGTATTTTTACTGAACACTCGCTACTCAGGCTTGTGTTCTAGCCTTAAACTCCCAAAATGGTAAATTGGGTAAATTGTACAGGAACCGTACAGATCAGCAGCAAATGACCTATATTGAACTAGTTACAAGCATTTACTCTAGTGTCAGGGAGTTCACTTGTTTCTGACACCTTTGTGTATTTTTACTGAACACTCGCTACTCAGGCTTGTGTTCTAGCCTTAAACTCCCAAAGTGTAAATTAGGTAAATTGTACAGGAACCGTGCAGATCAGCAGCAAATGACTTATTTTGAACGAGTTATAAGCATTTACTCTAGTTTCAGGGAGTTCACTTGTTTCTGACACCTTTGTGTATTTTTACTGAACACTCGCTAGGCAGGCGCGTGTTCTGGCCTTAAAATTCCAAAATGGTAAAATGGGTAAATTGTACAGGAACCATGCAGATCAGCAGCAAATGACCTATATTGAACTAGTTACAAGCATTTACTCTAGTGTCAGGGAGTTCACTTGTTTCTGACACCTTTGTGTATTTTTACTGAACACTCGCTACTCAGGCGCGTGTTCTGGCCTTAAAATTCCAAAATGGTAAAATGGGTAAATTGTACAGGAACCATGCAGATCAGCAGCAAATGACCTATATTGAACTAGTTACAAGCATTTACTCTAGTGTCAGGGAGTTCACTTGTTTCTGACACCTTTGTGTATTTTTACTGAACACTCGCTACTCAGGCTTGTGTTCTAGCCTTAAACTCCCAACGTGGTAAATTGGGTAAATTGTACAGGAACCGTGCAGATCAGCAGCAAATGACTTATTTTGAACTAGTTATAAGCATTTACTCTAGTTTCAGGGAGTTCACTTGTTTCTGACACCTTTGTGTATTTTTACTGAACACTCGCTACTCAGGCTTGTGTTCTAGCCTTAAACTCCCAAAGTGGTAAATTGGGTAAATTGTACAGGAACCGTGCAGATCAGCAGCAAATGACTTATTTTGAACTAGTTATAAGCATTTACTCTAGTTTCATGGAGTTCACTTGTTTCTGACACCTTTGTGTATTTTTACTGAACACTCGCTAGGCAGGCGCGTGTTCTGGCCTTAAAATTCCAAAATGGTAAAATGGGTAAATTGTACAGGAACCATGCAGATCAGCAGCAAATGACCTATATTGAACTAGTTACAAGCATTTACTCTAGTGTCAGGGCTTTCACTTGTTTCTGACACCTTTGTGTATTTTTACTGAACACTCGCTAGGCAGGCGCGTGTTCTGGCCTTTAAAATTCCAAAATGGTAAAATGGGTAAATTGTACAGGAACCGTGCAGATCAGCAGCAAATGACCTATATTGAACTAGTTACAAGCATTTACTCTAGTGTCAGGGATTTCACTTGTTTCTGACACCTTTGTGTATTTTTACTGAACACTCGCTACTCAGGCTTGTGTTCTAGCCTTAAACTCCCAAAGTGTAAATTAGGTAAATTGTACAGGAACCGTGCAGATCAGCAGCAAATGACTTATTTTGAACTAGTTATAAGCATTGACTCTAGTTTCATGGAGTTCACTTGTTTCTGACACCTTTGTGTATTTTTACTGAACACTCGCTACTCAGGCTTGTGTTCTAGCCTTAAACTCCCAACGTGGTAAATTGGGTAAATTGTACAGGAACCGTGCAGATCAGCAGCAAATGACTTATCTTGAACTAGTTATAAGCATTTACTCAAGTTTCAGGGAGTTCACTTGTTTCTGACACCTTTGTGTATTTTTACTGAACACTCGCTAGGCAGGCGCGTGTTCTGGCCTTTAAAATTCCAAAATGGTAAAATGGGTAAATTGTACAGGAACCGTGCAGATCAGCAGCAAATGACCTATATTGAACTAGTTACAAGCATTTACTCTAGTGTCAGGGAGTTCACTTGTTTCTCACACCTTTGTGTATTTTTACTGAACACTCGCTACTCAGGCTTGTGTTCTAGCCTTAAACTCCCAAAGTGTAAATTAGGTAAATTGTACAGGAACCGTACACATCAGCAGCAAATGACTTATTTTGAACTAGTTATAAGCATTTACTCTAGTTTAAGGGAGTTCACTTATTTCTGACACCTTTGTGTATTTTTACTGAACACTCGCTAGGCAGGCGCGTGTTCTGGCCTTAAAATTCCAAAATGGTAAAATGGGTAAATTGTACAGGAACCATGCAGATCAGCAGCAAATGACCTATATTGAACTAGTTACAAGCATTTACTCTAGTGTCAGGGATTTCACTTGTTTCTGACACCTTTGTGTATTTTTACTGAACACTCGCTACTCAGGCTTGTGTTCTAGCCTTAAACTCCCAAAGTGTAAATTAGGTAAATTGTACAGGAACCGTGCAGATCAGCAGCAAATGACTTATTATGAACTAGTTATAAGCATTTACTCTAGTTTCAGGGAGTTCACTTGTTTCTGACACCTTTGTGTATTTTTACTGAACACTCGCTAGGCAGGCGCGTGTTCTGGCCTTAAAATTCCAAAATGGTAAAATGGGTAAATTGTACAGGAACCATGCAGATCAGCAGCAAATGACCTATATTGAACTAGTTACAAGCATTTACTCTAGTGTCAGGGAGTTCACTTGTTTCTGACACCTTTGTGTATTTTTACTGAACACTCGCTACTCAGGCTTGTGTTCTAGCCTTAAACTCCCAAAGTGTAAATTAGGTAAATTGTACAGGAACCGTGCAGATCAGCAGCAAATGACTTATTTTGAACTAGTTATAAGCATTTACTCTAGTTTCAGGGAGTTCACTTGTTTCTGACACCTTTGTGTATTTTTACTGAACACTCGCTAGGCAGGCGCGTCTTCTGGCCTTAAAATTCCAAAATGGTAAATTGGGTAAATTGTACAGGAACCGTGCAGATCAGCAGCAAATGACTTATTTTGAACTAGTTATAAGCATTGACTCTAGTTTCATGGAGTTCACTTGTTTCTGACACCTTTGTGTATTTTTACTGAACACTCGCTACTCAGGCTTGTGTTCTAGCCTTAAACTCCCAACGTGGTAAATTGGGTAAATTGTACAGGAACCGTGCAGATCAGCAGCAAATGACTTATTTTGAACGAGTTACAAGCATTTACTCTAGTTTCAGGGAGTTCACTTGTTTCTGACACCTTTGTGTATTTTTACTGAACACTCGCTAGATAGGAGCGTGTTCTAGCGTTAAAATTCCAAAATGTAAAATGGGTAAATTGTACAGGAACCATGCAGATCAGCAGCAAATGACTTATTTTGAACTAGTTATAAGCATTTACTCTAGTTTCAGGGAGTTCACTTATTTCTGACACCTTTGTGTATTTTTACTGAACACTCGCTAGGCAGGCGCGTCTTCTGGCCTTAAAATTCCAAAATGGTAAATTGGGTAAATTGTACAGGAACCGTGCAGATCAGCAGCAAATGACTTATTTTGAACTAGTTATAAGCATTGACTCTAGTTTCATGGAGTTCACTTGTTTCTGACACCTTTGTGTATTTTTACTGAACACTCGCTAGGCAGGCGCGTGTTCTGGCCTTTAAAATTCCAAAATGGTAAAATGGGTAAATTGTACAGGAACCATGCAGATCAGCAGCAAATGACCTATATTGAACTAGTTACAAGCATTTACTCTAGTGTCAGGGATTTCACTTGTTTCTGACACCTTTGTGTATTTTTACTGAACACTCGCTACTCAGGCTTGTGTTCTAGCCTTAAACTCCCAAAGTGTAAATTAGGTAAATTGTACAGGAACCGTGCAGATCAGCAGCAAATGACTTATTATGAACTAGTTATAAGCATTTACTCTAGTTTCAGGGAGTTCACTTGTTTCTGACACCTTTGTGTATTTTTACTGAACACTCGCTAGGCAGGCGCGTGTTCTGGCCTTAAAATTCCAAAATGGTAAAATGGGTAAATTGTACAGGAACCATGCAGATCAGCAGCAAATGACCTATATTGAACTAGTTACAAGCATTTACTCTAGTGTCAGGGAGTTCACTTGTTTCTGACACCTTTGTGTATTTTTACTGAACACTCGCTACTCAGGCTTGTGTTCTAGCCTTAAACTCCCAAAGTGTAAATTAGGTAAATTGTACAGGAACCGTGCAGATCAGCAGCAAATGACTTATTTTGAACTAGTTATAAGCATTTACTCTAGTTTCAGGGAGTTCACTTGTTTCTGACACCTTTGTGTATTTTTACTGAACACTCGCTAGGCAGGCGCGTGTTCTGGCCTTAAAATTCCAAAATGGTAAAATGGGTAAATTGTACAGGAACCATGCAGATCAGCAGCAAATGACCTATATTGAACTAGTTACAAGCATTTACTCTAGTGTCAGGGAGTTCACTTGTTTCTGACACCTTTGTGTATTTTTACTGAACACTCGCTACTCAGGCTTGTGTTCTAGCCTTAAACTCCCAAAGTGTAAATTAGGTAAATTGTACAGGAACCGTACAGATCAGCAGCAAATGACTTATTTTGAACTAGTTATAAGCATTTACTCTAGTTTCAGGGAGTTCACTTATTTCTGACACCTTTGTGTATTTTTACTGAACACTCGCTAGGCAGGCGCGTCTTCTGGCCTTAAAATTCCAAAATGGTAAATTGGGTAAATTGTACAGGAACCGTGCAGATCAGCAGCAAATGACTTATTTTGAACTAGTTATAAGCATTGACTCTAGTTTCATGGAGTTCACTTGTTTCTGACACCTTTGTGTATTTTTACTGAACACTCGCTACTCAGGCTTGTGTTCTAGCCTTAAACTCCCAACGTGGTAAATTGGGTAAATTGTACAGGAACCGTGCAGATCAGCAGCAAATGACTTATTTTGAACTAGTTATAAGCATTTACTCTAGTTTCAGGGAGTTCACTTGTTTCTGACACCTTTGTGTATTTTTACTGAACACTCGCTACTCAGGCTTGTGTTCTAGCCTTAAACTCCCAAAGTGGTAAATTGGGTAAATTGTACAGGAACCGTGCAGATCAGCAGCAAATGACTTATTTTGAACTAGTTATAAGCATTTACTCTAGTTTCATGGAGTTCACTTGTTTCTGACACCTTTGTGTATTTTTACTGAACACTCGCTAGGCAGGCGCGTGTTCTGGCCTTAAAATTCCAATATGGTAAAATGGGTAAATTGTACAGGAACCATGCAGATCAGCAGCAAATGACCTATATTGAACTAGTTACAAGCATTTACTCTAGTGTCAGGGATTTCACTTGTTTCTGACACCTTTGTGTATTTTTACTGAACACTCGCTACTCAGGCTTGTGTTCTAGCCTTAAACTCCCAAAGTGTAAATTAGGTAAATTGTACAGGAACCGTGCAGATCAGCAGCAAATGACTTATTATGAACTAGTTATAAGCATTTACTCTAGTTTCAGGGAGTTCACTTGTTTCTGACACCTTTGTGTATTTTTACTGAACACTCGCTAGGCAGGCGCGTGTTCTGGCCTTAAAATTCCAAAATGGTAAAATGGGTAAATTGTACAGGAACCATGCAGATCAGCAGCAAATGACCTATATTGAACTAGTTACAAGCATTTACTCTAGTGTCAGGGAGTTCACTTGTTTCTGACACCTTTGTGTATTTTTACTGAACACTCGCTACTCAGGCTTGTGTTCTAGCCTTAAACTCCCAAAGTGTAAATTAGGTAAATTGTACAGGAACCGTGCAGATCAGCAGCAAATGACTTATTTTGAACTAGTTATAAGCATTTACTCTAGTTTCAGGGAGTTCACTTGTTTCTGACACCTTTGTGTATTTTTACTGAACACTCGCTAGGCAGGCGCGTCTTCTGGCCTTAAAATTCCAAAATGGTAAATTGGGTAAATTGTACAGGAACCGTGCAGATCAGCAGCAAATGACTTATTTTGAACTAGTTATAAGCATTGACTCTAGTTTCATGGAGTTCACTTGTTTCTGACACCTTTGTGTATTTTTACTGAACACTCGCTACTCAGGCTTGTGTTCTAGCCTTAAACTCCCAACGTGGTAAATTGGGTAAATTGTACAGGAACCGTGCAGATCAGCAGCAAATGACTTATTTTGAACGAGTTACAAGCATTTACTCTAGTTTCAGGGAGTTCACTTGTTTCTGACACCTTTGTGTATTTTTACTGAACACTCGCTAGATAGGAGCGTGTTCTAGCGTTAAAATTCCAAAATGTAAAATGGGTAAATTGTACAGGAACCATGCAGATCAGCAGCAA
This sequence comes from Anniella stebbinsi, assembly GCA_029215795.1. Taxonomy (NCBI): domain Eukaryota; kingdom Metazoa; phylum Chordata; class Lepidosauria; order Squamata; family Anniellidae; genus Anniella; species Anniella stebbinsi. Next base: position 99,957,591 of record JARDYH010000003.1, read on the forward strand.
ATGACTTATTTTGAACTAGTTATAAGCATTTACTCTAGTTTCAGGGAGTTCACTTATTTCTGACACCTTTGTGTATTTTTACTGAACACTCGCTAGGCAGGCGCGTCTTCTGGCCTTAAAATTCCAAAATGGTAAATTGGGTAAATTGTACAGGAACCGTGCAGATCAGCAGCAAATGACTTATTTTGAACTAGTTATAAGCATTGACTCTAGTTTCATGGAGTTCACTTGTTTCTGACACCTTTGTGTATTTTTACTGAACACTCGCTAGGCAGGCGCGTGTTCTGGCCTTTAAAATTCCAAAATGGTAAAATGGGTAAATTGTACAGGAACCATGCAGATCAGCAGCAAATGACCTATATTGAACTAGTTACAAGCATTTACTCTAGTGTCAGGGATTTCACTTGTTTCTGACACCTTTGTGTATTTTTACTGAACACTCGCTACTCAGGCTTGTGTTCTAGCCTTAAACTCCCAAAGTGTAAATTAGGTAAATTGTACAGGAACCGTGCAGATCAGCAGCAAATGACTTATTATGAACTAGTTATAAGCATTTACTCTAGTTTCAGGGAGTTCACTTGTTTCTGACACCTTTGTGTATTTTTACTGAACACTCGCTAGGCAGGCGCGTGTTCTGGCCTTAAAATTCCAAAATGGTAAAATGGGTAAATTGTACAGGAACCATGCAGATCAGCAGCAAATGACCTATATTGAACTAGTTACAAGCATTTACTCTAGTGTCAGGGATTTCACTTGTTTCTGACACCTTTGTGTATTTTTACTGAACACTCGCTACTCAGGCTTGTGTTCTAGCCTTAAACTCCCAAAGTGTAAATTAGGTAAATTGTACAGGAACCGTGCAGATCAGCAGCAAATGACTTATTTTGAACTAGTTATAAGCATTTACTCTAGTTTCAGGGAGTTCACTTGTTTCTGACACCTTTGTGTATTTTTACTGAACACTCGCTAGGCAGGCGCGTGTTCTGGCCTTAAAATTCCAAAATGGTAAAATGGGTAAATTGTACAGGAACCATGCAGATCAGCAGCAAATGACCTATATTGAACTAGTTACAAGCATTTACTCTAGTGTCAGGGAGTTCACTTGTTTCTGACACCTTTGTGTATTTTTACTGAACACTCGCTACTCAGGCTTGTGTTCTAGCCTTAAACTCCCAAAGTGTAAATTAGGTAAATTGTACAGGAACCGTACAGATCAGCAGCAAATGACTTATTTTGAACTAGTTATAAGCATTTACTCTAGTTTCAGGGAGTTCACTTATTTCTGACACCTTTGTGTATTTTTACTGAACACTCGCTAGGCAGGCGCGTCTTCTGGCCTTAAAATTCCAAAATGGTAAATTGGGTAAATTGTACAGGAACCGTGCAGATCAGCAGCAAATGACTTATTTTGAACTAGTTATAAGCATTGACTCTAGTTTCATGGAGTTCACTTGTTTCTGACACCTTTGTGTATTTTTACTGAACACTCGCTACTCAGGCTTGTGTTCTAGCCTTAAACTCCCAACGTGGTAAATTGGGTAAATTGTACAGGAACCGTGCAGATCAGCAGCAAATGACTTATTTTGAACTAGTTATAAGCATTTACTCTAGTTTCAGGGAGTTCACTTGTTTCTGACACCTTTGTGTATTTTTACTGAACACTCGCTACTCAGGCTTGTGTTCTAGCCTTAAACTCCCAAAGTGGTAAATTGGGTAAATTGTACAGGAACCGTGCAGATCAGCAGCAAATGACTTATTTTGAACTAGTTATAAGCATTTACTCTAGTTTCATGGAGTTCACTTGTTTCTGACACCTTTGTGTATTTTTACTGAACACTCGCTAGGCAGGCGCGTGTTCTGGCCTTAAAATTCCAATATGGTAAAATGGGTAAATTGTACAGGAACCATGCAGATCAGCAGCAAATGACCTATATTGAACTAGTTACAAGCATTTACTCTAGTGTCAGGGAGTTCACTTGTTTCTGACACCTTTGTGTATTTTTACTGAACACTCGCTACTCAGGCTTGTGTTCTAGCCTTAAACTCCCAAAGTGTAAATTAGGTAAATTGTACAGGAACCGTACAGATCAGCAGCAAATGACTTATTTTGAACTAGTTATAAGCATTTACTCAAGTTTCAGGGAGTTCACTTGTTTCTGACACCTTTGTGTATTTTTACTGAACACTCGCTACTCAGGCTTGTGTTCTAGCCTTAAACTCCCACAGTGGTAAATGGGGTAAATTGTACAGGAACCGTGCAGATGTGCAGCAAATGACTTATTTTGAACGAGTTACAAGCATTTACTCTAGTTTCAGGGAGTTCACTTGTTTCTCACACCTTTGTGTATTTTTACTGAACACTCGCTACTCAGGCTTGTGTTCTAGCCTTAAACTCCCAAAGTGTAAATTAGGTAAATTGTACAGGAACCGTACAGATCAGCAGCAAATGACCTATATTGAACTAGTTACAAGCATTTACTCTAGTGTCAGGGAGTTCACTTGTTTCTGACACCTTTGTGTATTTTTACTGAACACTCGCTACTCAGGCTTGTGTTCTAGCCTTAAACTCCCAAAGTGTAAATTAGGTAAATTGTACAGGAACCGTGCAGATCAGCAGCAAATGACTTATTTTGAACGAGTTATAAGCATTTACTCTAGTTTCAGGGAGTTCACTTGTTTCTGACACCTTTGTGTATTTTTACTGAACACTCGCTAGGGAGGCGCGTGTTCTGGCCTTAAAATTCCAAAATGGTAAAATCGGTAAATTGTACAGGAACCATGCAGATCAGCAGCAAATGACCTATATTGAACTAGTTACAAGCATTTACTCTAGTGTCAGGGAGTTCACTTGTTTCTGACACCTTTGTGTATTTTTACTGAACACTCGCTACTCAGGCTTGTGTTCTAGCCTTAAACTCCCAAAGTGTAAATTAGGTAAATTGTACAGGAACCGTGCAGATCAGCAGCAAATGACTTATTTTGAACTAGTTATAAGCATTTACTCTAGTTTCAGGGAGTTCACTTGTTTCTGACACCTTTGTGTATTTTTACTGAACACTCGCTAGGCAGGCGCGTGTTCTGGCCTTAAAATTCCAAAATGGTAAAATGGGTAAATTGTACAGGAACCATGCAGATCAGCAGCAAATGACCTATATTGAACTAGTTACAAGCATTGACTCTAGTGTCAGGGAGTTCACTTGTTTCTGACACCTTTGTGTATTTTTACTGAACACTCGCTACTCAGGCTTGTGTTCTAGCCTTAAACTCCCAACGTGGTAAATTGGGTAAATTGTACAGGAACCGTGCAGATCAGCAGCAAATGACTTATTTTGAACTAGTTATAAGCATTTACTCTAGTTTCAGGGAGTTCACTTGTTTCTGACACCTTTGTGTATTTTTACTGAACACTCGCTACTCAGGCTTGTGTTCTAGCCTTAAACTCCAAAAGTGGTAAATTGGGTAAATTGTACAGGAACCGTGCAGATCAGCAGCAAATGACTTATTTTGAACTAGTTATAAGCATTTACTCTAGTTTCATGGAGTTCACTTGTTTCTGACACCTTTGTGTATTTTTACTGAACACTCGCTAGGCAGGCGCGTGTTCTGGCCTTAAAATTCCAAAATGGTAAAATGGGTAAATTGTACAGGAACCATGCAGATCAGCAGCAAATGACCTATATTGAACTAGTTACAAGCATTTACTCTAGTGTCAGGGATTTCACTTGTTTCTGACACCTTTGTGTATTTTTACTGAACACTCGCTAGGCAGGCGCGTGTTCTGGCCTTTAAAATTCCAAAATGGTAAAATGGGTAAATTGTACAGGAACCGTGCAGATCAGCAGCAAATGACCTATATTGAACTAGTTACAAGCATTTACTCTAGTGTCAGGGATTTCACTTGTTTCTGACACCTTTGTGTATTTTTACTGAACACTCGCTACTCAGGCTTGTGTTCTAGCCTTAAACTCCCAAAGTGTAAATTAGGTAAATTGTACAGGAACCGTGCAGATCAGCAGCAAATGACTTATTTTGAACTAGTTATAAGCATTGACTCTAGTTTCATGGAGTTCACTTGTTTCTGACACCTTTGTGTATTTTTACTGAACACTCGCTACTCAGGCTTGTGTTCTAGCCTTAAACTCCCAACGTGGTAAATTGGGTAAATTGTACAGGAACCGTGCAGATCAGCAGCAAATGACTTATTTTGAACTAGTTATAAGCATTTACTCTAGTTTCAGGGAGTTCACTTGTTTCTGACACCTTTGTGTATTTTTACTGAACACTCGCTACTCAGGCTTGTGTTCTAGCCTTAAACTCCCAAAATGGTAAATTGGGTAAATTGTACAGGAACCGTGCAGATCAGCAGCAAATGACTTATTTTGAACTAGTTATAAGCATTTACTCTAGTTTCAGGGAGTTCACTTCTTTCTGACACCTTTGTGTATTTTTACTGAACACTCGCTACTCAGGCTTGTGTTCTAGCCTTAAACTCCCAAAGTGGTAAATGAGGTGAATTGTACAGGAACCGTGCAGATCAGCAGCAGATGACCTATTTTGAACTAGTTGCAAGCATTTACTCTAGTTTCAGGGAGTTCACTTGTTTCTGAAACTTTTGTGTATTTTTACTGAACACTCGCTAGATAGGAGCGTGTTCTAGCGTTAAAATTCCAAAATGGTAAAATGGGTTAATGGTACAGGAACCGTGCAGATCAGCAGCAAATGACTTATTTTGAACTAGTTATAAGCATTTACTCTAGTTTCAGGGAGTTCACTTGTTTCTGACACCTTTGTGTATTTTTACTGAACACTCGCTACTCAGGCTTGTGTTCTAGCCTTAAACTCCCAAAGTGGTAAATTGGGTAAATTGTACAGGAACCGTGCAGATGAGCAGCAAATGACTTATTTTGAACTAGTTATAAGCATTTACTCTAGTTTCAGGGAGTTCACTTGTTTCTGACACCTTTGTGTATTTTTACTGAACACTCGCTAGATAGGAGCGTGTTCTAGCGTTAAAATTCCAAAATGGTAAAATGGTTAATGGTACAGGAACCGTGCAGATCAGCAGCAAATGACTTATTTTGAACTAGTTATAAGCATTTACTCTAGTTTCAGGGAGTTCACTTGTTTCTGACACCTTTGTGTATTTTTACTGAACACTCGCTACTCAGGCTTGTGTTCTAGCCTTAAACTCCCAAAGTGGTAAATTGGGTAAATTGTACAGGAACCGTGCAGATCAGCAGCAAATGACTTATTTTGAACTAGTTATAAGCATTTCCTCTAGTTTCAGGGAGTTCACTTGTTTCTCACACCTTTGTGTATTTTTACTGAACACTCGCTTGATAGGAGCGTGTTCTAGCGTTAAAATTCCAAAATGGTAAAATGGGTAAATTGTACAGGAACCGTGCAGATCAGCAGCAAATGACCTATTTTGAACGAGTTACAAGCATTTACTCTAGTTTCAGGGAGTTCACTTGTTTCTGACACCTTTGCGTATTTTCACTGAACACTCGCTAGGCAGGCGCGTGTTCTGGCCTTAAAATTCCAAAATGGTAAAATGCGTAAATTGTACAGGAACCGTGCAGATCAGCAGCAAATGACTTATCTTGAACTAGTTATAAGCATTTACTCTAGTTTCAGGGAGTTCACTTGTTTCTGACACCTTTGTGTATTTTTACTGAACACTCGCTACTCAGGCTTGTGTTCTAGCCTTAAACTCCCAAAGTGTAAATTAGGTAAATTGTACAGGAACCGTGCAGATCAGCAGCAAATGACTCATTTTGAACTAGTTATAAGCATTTACTCTAGTTTCAGGGAGTTCACTTATTTCTGACACCTTTGTGTATTTTTACTGAACACTCGCTAGGCAGGCGCGTGTTCTGGCCTTAAAATTCCAAAATGGTAAAATGGGTAAATTGTACAGGAACCGTGCAGATCAGCAGCAAATGACCTATATTGAACTAGTTACAAGCATTTACTCTAGTGTCAGGGATTTCACTTGTTTCTGACACCTTTGTGTATTTTTACTGAACACTCGCTACTCAGGCTTGTGTTCTAGCCTTAAACTCCCAAAGTGTAAATTAGGTAAATTGTACAGGAACCGTGCAGATCAGCAGCAAATGACTTATTTTGAACTAGTTATAAGCATTTACTCTAGTTTCAGGGAGTTCACTTGTTTCTGACACCTTTGTGTATTTTTACTGAACACTCGCTAGGCAGGCGCGTGTTCTGGCCTTAAAATTCCAAAATGGTAAAATGGGTAAATTGTACAGGAACCATGCAGATCAGCAGCAAATGACCTATATTGAACTAGTTACAAGCATTTACTCTAGTGTCAGGGAGTTCACTTGTTTCTGACACCTTTGTGTATTTTTACTGAACACTCGCTAGGCAGGCGCATGTTCTGGCCTTAAAATTCCAAAATGGTAAAATGGGTAAATTGTACAGGAACCGTGCAGATCAGCAGCAAATGACCTATATTGAACTAGTTACAAGCATTTACTCTAGTGTCAGGGATTTCACTTGTTTCTGACACCTTTGTGTATTTTGACTGAACACTGGCTAGGCAGGCGCGTGTTCTGGCCTTAAAATTCCAAAATGGTAAAATGGGTAAATTGTACAGGAACCGTGCAGATCAGCAGCAAATGACCTACATTGAACTAGTTACAAGCATTTACTCTAGTGTCAGGGATTTCACTTGTTTCTGACACCTTTGTGTATTTTTACTGAACACTCGCTAGGCAGGCGCGTGTTCTGGCCTTAAAATTCCAAAATGGTAAAATGGGTAAATTGTACAGGAACCATGCAGATCAGCAGCAAATGACCTATATTGAACTAGTTACAAGCATTTATCTCTAGTTTCAGGGAGTTCACTTGTTTCTGACACCTTTGTGTATTTTTACTGAACACTCGCTAGATAGGAGCGTGTTCTAGCGTTAAAATTCCAAAATGGTAAAATGGGTAAATTGTACAGGAACCGTGCAGATCAGCAGCAAATGACCTATTTTGAACGAGTTACAAGCATTTACTCTAGTTTCAGGGAGTTCACTTGTTTCTGACACCTTTGCGTATTTTTACTGAACACTCGCTAGATAGGAGCGTGTTCTAGCCTTAAAATTCCAAAATGGTAAAATGGGTAAATTGTACAGGAACCGTGCAGATCAGCAGCAAATGACCTATATTGAACTAGTTACAAGCATTTACTCTAGTTTCAGGGAGTTCACTTGTTTCTGACACCTTTGTGTATTTTTACTGAACACTCGCTGGGCAGGCTCGTGTTCTGGCCTTAAAATTCCAAAATGGTAAAATGGGTAAATTGTACAGGAACCATGCAGATCAGCAGCAAATGACCTATTTTGAACTAGTTAGAAGCATTTACTCTAGTGTCAGGGAGTTCACTTGTTTCTGACACCTTTGTGTATTTTTACTGAACACTCGCTACTCAGGCTTGTGTTCTAGCCTTAAACTCCCACAGTGGTAAATGGGGTAAATTGTACAGGAACCGTGCAGATGTGCAGCAAATGACTTATTTTGAACGAGTTACAAGCATTTACTCTAGTTTCAGGGAGTTCACTTGTTTCTCACACCTTTGTGTATTTTTACTGAACACTCGCTACTCAGGCTTGTGTTCTAGCCTTAAACTCCCAAAGTGTAAATTAGGTAAATTGTACAGGAACCGTACAGATCAGCAGCAAATGACCTATATTGAACTAGTTACAAGCATTTACTCTAGTGTCAGGGAGTTCACTTGTTTCTGACACCTTTGTGTATTTTTACTGAACACTCGCTACTCAGGCTTGTGTTCTAGCCTTAAACTCCCAAAGTGTAAATTAGGTAAATTGTACAGGAACCGTGCAGATCAGCAGCAAATGACTTATTTTGAACGAGTTATAAGCATTTACTCTAGTTTCAGGGAGTTCACTTGTTTCTGACACCTTTGTGTATTTTTACTGAACACTCGCTAGGGAGGCGCGTGTTCTGGCCTTAAAATTCCAAAATGGTAAAATCGGTAAATTGTACAGGAACCATGCAGATCAGCAGCAAATGACCTATATTGAACTAGTTACAAGCATTTACTCTAGTGTCAGGGAGTTCACTTGTTTCTGACACCTTTGTGTATTTTTACTGAACACTCGCTACTCAGGCTTGTGTTCTAGCCTTAAACTCCCAAAGTGTAAATTAGGTAAATTGTACAGGAACCGTGCAGATCAGCAGCAAATGACTTATTTTGAACTAGTTATAAGCATTTACTCTAGTTTCAGGGAGTTCACTTGTTTCTGACACCTTTGTGTATTTTTACTGAACACTCGCTAGGCAGGCGCGTGTTCTGGCCTTAAAATTCCAAAATGCTAAAATGGGTAAATTGTACAGGAACCATGCAGATCAGCAGCAAATGACCTATATTGAACTAGTTACAAGCATTGACTCTAGTGTCAGGGAGTTCACTTGTTTCTGACACCTTTGTGTATTTTTACTGAACACTCGCTACTCAGGCTTGTGTTCTAGCCTTAAACTCCCAACGTGGTAAATTGGGTAAATTGTACAGGAACCGTGCAGATCAGCAGCAAATGACTTATTTTGAACTAGTTATAAGCATTTACTCTAGTTTCAGGGAGTTCACTTGTTTCTGACACCTTTGTGTATTTTTACTGAACACTCGCTACTCAGGCTTGTGTTCTAGCCTTAAACTCCAAAAGTGGTAAATTGGGTAAATTGTACAGGAACCGTGCAGATCAGCAGCAAATGACTTATTTTGAACTAGTTATAAGCATTTACTCTAGTTTCAGGGAGTTCACTTGTTTCTGACACCTTTGTGTATTTTTACTGAACACTCGCTAGGCAGGCGCGTGTTCTGGCCTTAAAATTCCAAAATGGTAAAATGGGTAAATTGTACAGGAACCATGCAGATCAGCAGCAAATGACCTATATTGAACTAGTTACAAGCATTTACTCTAGTGTCAGGGAGTTCACTTGTTTCTGACACCTTTGTGTATTTTTACTGAACACTCGCTAGGCAGGCGCATGTTCTGGCCTTAAAATTCCAAAATGGTAAAATGGGTAAATTGTACAGGAACCGTGCAGATCAGCAGCAAATGACCTATATTGAACTAGTTACAAGCATTTACTCTAGTGTCAGGGATTTCACTTGTTTCTGACACCTTTGTGTATTTTGACTGAACACTCGCTAGGCAGGCGCGTGTTCTGGCCTTAAAATTCCAAAATGGTAAAATGGGTAAATTGTACAGGAACCGTGCAGATCAGCAGCAAATGACCTACATTGAACTAGTTACAAGCATTTACTCTAGTGTCAGGGATTTCACTTGTTTCTGACACCTTTGTGTATTTTTACTGAACACTCGCTAGGCAGGCGCGTGTTCTGGCCTTAAAATTCCAAAATGGTAAAATGGGTAAATTGTACAGGAACCATGCAGATCAGCAGCAAATGACCTATATTGAACTAGTTACAAGCATTTATCTCTAGTTTCAGGGAGTTCACTTGTTTCTGACACCTTTGTGTATTTTTACTGAACACTCGCTAGATAGGAGCGTGTTCTAGCGTTAAAATTCCAAAATGGTAAAATGGGTAAATTGTACAGGAACCGTGCAGATCAGCAGCAAATGACCTATTTTGAACGAGTTACAAGCATTTACTCTAGTTTCAGGGAGTTCACTTGTTTCTGACACCTTTGTGTATTTTTACTGAACACTCGCTGGGCAGGCTCGTGTTCTGGCCTTAAAATTCCAAAATGGTAAAATGGGTAAATTGTACAGGAACCATGCAGATCAGCAGCAAATGACCTATTTTGAACTAGTTAGAAGCATTTACTCTAGTGTCAGGGAGTTCACTTGTTTCTGACACCTTTGTGTATTTTTACTGAACACTCGCTACTCAGGCTTGTGTTCTAGCCTTAAACTCCCACAGTGGTAAATGGGGTAAATTGTACAGGAACCGTGCAGATCAGCAGCAAATGACTTATTTTGAACTAGTTATAAGCATTTACTCTAGTTTCAGGGAGTTCACTTGTTTCTGACACCTTTGTGTATTTTTACTGAACACTCGCTACTCAGGCTTGTGTTCTAGCCTTAAACTCCCAAAATGGTAAATTGGGTAAATTGTACAGGAACCGTGCAGATCAGCAGCAAATGACTTATTTTGAACTAGTTATAAGCATTTACTCTAGTTTCAGGGAGTTCACTTCTTTCTGACACCTTTGTGTATTTTTACTGAACACTCGCTACTCAGGCTTGTGTTCTAGCCTTAAACTCCCAAAGTGGTAAATGAGGTGAATTGTACAGGAACCGTGCAGATCAGCAGCAGATGACCTATTTTGAACTAGTTGCAAGCATTTACTCTAGTTTCAGGGAGTTCACTTGTTTCTGAAACTTTTGTGTATTTTTACTGAACACTCGCTAGATAGGAGCGTGTTCTAGCGTTAAAATTCCAAAATGGTAAAATGGGTTAATGGTACAGGAACCGTGCAGATCAGCAGGAAATGACTTATTTTGAACTAGTTATAAGCATTTACTCTAGTTTCAGGGAGTTCACTTGTTTCTGACACCTTTGTGTATTTTTACTGAACACTCGCTACTCAGGCTTGTGTTCTAGCCTTAAACTCCCAAAGTGGTAAATTGGGTAAATTGTACAGGAACCGTGCAGATGAGCAGCAAATGACTTATTTTGAACTAGTTATAAGCATTTACTCTAGTTTCAGGGAGTTCACTTGTTTCTGACACCTTTGTGTATTTTTACTGAACACTCGCTAGATAGGAGCGTGTTCTAGCGTTAAAATTCCAAAATGGTAAAATGGTTAATGGTACAGGAACCGTGCAGATCAGCAGCAAATGACTTATTTTGAACTAGTTATAAGCATTTACTCTAGTTTCAGGGAGTTCACTTGTTTCTGACACCTTTGTGTATTTTTACTGAACACTCGCTACTCAGGCTTGTGTTCTAGCCTTAAACTCCCAAAGTGGTAAATTGGGTAAATTGTACAGGAACCGTGCAGATCAGCAGCAAATGACTTATTTTGAACTAGTTATAAGCATTTCCACTAGTTTCAGGGAGTTCACTTGTTTCTCACACCTTTGTGTATTTTTACTGAACACTCGCTTGATAGGAGCGTGTTCTAGCGTTAAAATTCCAAAATGGTAAAATGGGTAAATTGTACAGGAACCGTGCAGATCAGCAGCAAATGACCTATTTTGAACGAGTTACAAGCATTTACTCTAGTTTCAGGGAGTTCACTTGTTTCTGACACCTTTGCGTATTTTCACTGAACACTCGCTAGGCAGGCGCGTGTTCTGGCCTTAAAATTCCAAAATGGTAAAATGCGTAAATTGTACAGGAACCGTGCAGATCAGCAGCAAATGACTTATCTTGAACTAGTTATAAGCATTTACTCTAGTTTCAGGGAGTTCACTTGTTTCTGACACCTTTGTGTATTTTTACTGAACACTCGCTACTCAGGCTTGTGTTCTAGCCTTAAACTCCCAAAGTGTAAATTAGGTAAATTGTACAGGAACCGTGCAGATCAGCAGCAAATGACTCATTTTGAACTAGTTATAAGCATTTACTCTAGTTTCAGGGAGTTCACTTATTTCTGACACCTTTGTGTATTTTTACTGAACACTCGCTAGGCAGGCGCGTGTTCTGGCCTTAAAATTCCAAAATGGTAAAATGGGTAAATTGTACAGGAACCGTGCAGATCAGCAGCAAATGACCTATATTGAACTAGTTACAAGCATTTACTCTAGTGTCAGGGATTTCACTTGTTTCTGACACCTTTGTGTATTTTTACTGAACACTCGCTACTCAGGCTTGTGTTCTAGCCTTAAACTCCCAAAGTGTAAATTAGGTAAATTGTACAGGAACCGTGCAGATCAGCAGCAAATGACTTATTTTGAACTAGTTATAAGCATTTACTCTAGTTTCAGGGAGTTCACTTGTTTCTGACACCTTTGTGTATTTTTACAGAACACTCGCTAGGCAGGCGCGTGTTCTGGCCTTAAAATTCCAAAATGGTAAAATGGGTAAATTGTACAGGAACCATGCAGATCAGCAGCAAATGACCTATATTGAACTAGTTACAAGCATTTACTCTAGTGTCAGGGAGTTCACTTGTTTCTGACACCTTTGTGTATTTTTACTGAACACTCGCTAGGCAGGCGCATGTTCTGGCCTTAAAATTCCAAAATGGTAAAATGGGTAAATTGTACAGGAACCGTGCAGATCAGCAGCAAATGACCTATATTGAACTAGTTACAAGCATTTACTCTAGTGTCAGGGATTTCACTTGTTTCTGACACCTTTGTGTATTTTGACTGAACACTCGCTAGGCAGGCGCGTGTTCTAGCGTTAAAATTCCAAAATGGTAAAATGGGTAAATTGTACAGGAACCGTGCAGATCAGCAGCAAATGACCTATTTTGAACGAGTTACAAGCATTTACTCTAGTTTCAGGGAGTTCACTTCTTTCTGACACCTTTGTGTATTTTTACTGAACACTCGCTACTCAGGCTTGTGTTCTAGCCTTAAACTCCCAAAGTGGTAAATGAGGTGAATTGTACAGGAACCGTGCAGATCAGCAGCAGATGACCTATTTTGAACTAGTTGCAAGCATTTACTCTAGTTTCAGGGAGTTCACTTGTTTCTGAAACTTTTGTGTATTTTTACTGAACACTCGCTAGATAGGAGCGTGTTCTAGCGTTAAAATTCCAAAATGGTAAAATGGGTTAATGGTACAGGAACCGTGCAGATCAGCAGCAAATGACTTATTTTGAACTAGTTATAAGCATTTACTCTAGTTTCAGGGAGTTCACTTGTTTCTGACACCTTTGTGTATTTTTACTGAACACTCGCTACTCAGGCTTGTGTTCTAGCCTTAAACTCCCAAAGTGGTAAATTGGGTAAATTGTACAGGAACCGTGCAGATGAGCAGCAAATGACTTATTTTGAACTAGTTATAAGCATTTACTCTAGTTTCAGGGAGTTCACTTGTTTCTGACACCTTTGTGTATTTTTACTGAACACTCGCTAGATAGGAGCGTGTTCTAGCGTTAAAATTCCAAAATGGTAAAATGGTTAATGGTACAGGAACCGTGCAGATCAGCAGCAAATGACTTATTTTGAACTAGTTATAAGCATTTACTCTAGTTTCAGGGAGTTCACTTGTTTCTGACACCTTTGTGTATTTTTACTGAACACTCGCTACTCAGGCTTGTGTTCTAGCCTTAAACTCCCAAAGTGGTAAATTGGGTAAATTGTACAGGAACCGTGCAGATCAGCAGCAAATGACTTATTTTGAACTAGTTATAAGCATTTCCTCTAGTTTCAGGGAGTTCACTTGTTTCTCACACCTTTGTGTATTTTTACTGAACACTCGCTTGATAGGAGCGTGTTCTAGCGTTAAAATTCCAAAATGGTAAAATGGGTAAATTGTACAGGAACCGTGCAGATCAGCAGCAAATGACCTATTTTGAACGAGTTACAAGCATTTACTCTAGTTTCAGGGAGTTCACTTGTTTCTGACACCTTTGCGTATTTTCACTGAACACTCGCTAGGCAGGCGCGTGTTCTGGCCTTAAAATTCCAAAATGGTAAAATGCGTAAATTGTACAGGAACCGTGCAGATCAGCAGCAAATGACTTATCTTGAACTAGTTATAAGCATTTACTCTAGTTTCAGGGAGTTCACTTGTTTCTGACACCTTTGTGTATTTTTACTGAACACTCGCTACTCAGGCTTGTGTTCTAGCCTTAAACTCCCAAAGTGTAAATTAGGTAAATTGTACAGGAACCGTGCAGATCAGCAGCAAATGACTCATTTTGAACTAGTTATAAGCATTTACTCTAGTTTCAGGGAGTTCACTTATTTCTGACACCTTTGTGTATTTTTACTGAACACTCGCTAGGCAGGCGCGTGTTCTGGCCTTAAAATTCCAAAATGGTAAAATGGGTAAATTGTACAGGAACCGTGCAGATCAGCAGCAAATGACCTATATTGAACTAGTTACAAGCATTTACTCTAGTGTCAGGGAGTTCACTTGTTTCTGACACCTTTGTGTATTTTTACTGAACACTCGCTAGGCAGGCGCATGTTCTGGCCTTAAAATTCCAAAATGGTAAAATGGGTAAATTGTACAGGAACCGTGCAGATCAGCAGCAAATGACCTATATTGAACTAGTTACAAGCATTTACTCTAGTGTCAGGGATTTCACTTGTTTCTGACACCTTTGTGTATTTTGACTGAACACTCGCTAGGCAGGCGCGTGTTCTGGCCTTAAAATTCCAAAATGGTAAAATGGGTAAATTGTACAGGAACCGTGCAGATCAGCAGCAAATGACCTACATTGAACTAGTTACAAGCATTTACTCTAGTGTCAGGGATTTCACTTGTTTCTGACACCTTTGTGTATTTTTACTGAACACTCGCTAGGCAGGCGCGTGTTCTGGCCTTAAAATTCCAAAATGGTAAAATGGGTAAATTGTACAGGAACCATGCAGATCAGCAGCAAATGACCTATATTGAACTAGTTACAAGCATTTATCTCTAGTTTCAGGGAGTTCACTTGTTTCTGACACCTTTGTGTATTTTTACTGAACACTCGCTAGATAGGAGCGTGTTCTAGCGTTAAAATTCCAAAATGGTAAAATGGGTAAATTGTACAGGAACCGTGCAGATCAGCAGCAAATGACCTATTTTGAACGAGTTACAAGCATTTACTCTAGTTTCAGGGAGTTCACTTGTTTCTGACACCTTTGCGTATTTTTACTGAACACTCGCTAGATAGGAGCGTGTTCTAGCCTTAAAATTCCAAAATGGTAAAATGGGTAAATTGTACAGGAACCGTGCAGATCAGCAGCAAATGACCTATATTGAACTAGTTACAAGCATTTACTCTAGTTTCAGGGAGTTCACTTGTTTCTGACACCTTTGTGTATTTTTACTGAACACTCGCTGGGCAGGCTCGTGTTCTGGCCTTAAAATTCCAAAATGGTAAAATGGGTAAATTGTACAGGAACCGTGCAGATCAGCAGCAAATGACCTATTTTGAACTAGTTAGAAGCATTTACTCTAGTGTCAGGGAGTTCACTTGTTTCTGACACCTTTGTGTATTTTTACTGAACACTCGCTACTCAGGCTTGTGTTCTAGCCTTAAACTCCCAAAGTGTAAATTAGGTAAATTGTACAGGAACCGTGCAGATCAGCAGCAAATGACTCATTTTGAACTAGTTATAAGCATTTACTCTAGTTTCAGGGAGTTCACTTATTTCTGACACCTTTGTGTATTTTTACTGAACACTCGCTAGGCAGGCGCGTGTTCTGGCCTTAAAATTCCAAAATGGTAAAATGGGTAAATTGTACAGGAACCGTGCAGATCAGCAGCAAATGACCTATATTGAACTAGTTACAAGCATTTACTCTAGTGTCAGGGATTTCACTTGTTTCTGACACCTTTGTGTATTTTTACTGAACACTCGCTACTCAGGCTTGTGTTCTAGCCTTAAACTCCCAAAGTGTAAATTAGGTAAATTGTACAGGAACCGTGCAGATCAGCAGCAAATGACTTATTTTGAACTAGTTATAAGCATTTACTCTAGTTTCAGGGAGTTCACTTGTTTCTGACACCTTTGTGTATTTTTACTGAACACTCGCTAGGCAGGCGCGTGTTCTGGCCTTAAAATTCCAAAATGGTAAAATGGGTAAATTGTACAGGAACCATGCAGATCAGCAGCAAATGACCTATATTGAACTAGTTACAAGCATTTACTCTAGTGTCAGGGAGTTCACTTGTTTCTGACACCTTTGTGTATTTTTACTGAACACTCGCTAGGCAGGCGCGTGTTCTGGCCTTAAAATTCCAAAATGGTAAAATGGGTAAATTGTACAGGAACCGTGCAGATCAGCAGCAAATGACCTACATTGAACTAGTTACAAGCATTTACTCTAGTGTCAGGGATTTCACTTGTTTCTGACACCTTTGTGTATTTTTACTGAACACTCGCTAGGCAGGCGCGTGTTCTGGCCTTAAAATTCCAAAATGGTAAAATGGGTAAATTGTACAGGAACCATGCAGATCAGCAGCAAATGACCTATATTGAACTAGTTACAAGCATTTACTCTAGTTTCAGGGAGTTCACTTGTTTCTGACACCTTTGTGTATTTTTACTGAACACTCGCTAGATAGGAGCGTGTTCTAGCGTTAAAATTCCAAAATGGTAAAATGGGTAAATTGTACAGGAACCGTGCAGATCAGCAGCAAATGACCTATTTTGAACGAGTTACAAGCATTTACTCTAGTTTCAGGGAGTTCACTTGTTTCTGACACCTTTGCGTATTTTTACTGAACACTCGCTAGATAGGAGCGTGTTCTAGCCTTAAAATTCCAAAATGGTAAAATGGGTAAATTGTACAGGAACCGTGCAGATCAGCAGCAAATGACCTATATTGAACTAGTTACAAGCATTTACTCTAGTTTCAGGGAGTTCACTTGTTTCTGACACCTTTGTGTATTTTTACTGAACACTCGCTAGGCAGGCGCGTGTTCTGGCCTTTAAAATTCCAAAATGGTAAAATGGGTAAATTGTACAGGAACCGTGCAGATCAGCAGCAAATGACCTATATTGAACTAGTTACAAGCATTTACTCTAGTGTCAGGGATTTCACTTGTTTCTGACACCTTTGTGTATTTTTACTGAACACTCGCTACTCAGGCTTGTGTTCTAGCCTTAAACTCCCAAAGTGTAAATTAGGTAAATTGTACAGGAACCGTGCAGATCAGCAGCAAATGACTTATTTTGAACTAGTTATAAGCATTGACTCTAGTTTCATGGAGTTCACTTGTTTCTGACACCTTTGTGTATTTTTACTGAACACTCGCTACTCAGGCTTGTGTTCTAGCCTTAAACTCCCAACGTGGTAAATTGGGTAAATTGTACAGGAACCGTGCAGATCAGCAGCAAATGACTTATTTTGAACTAGTTATAAGCATTTACTCTAGTTTCAGGGAGTTCACTTGTTTCTGACACCTTTGTGTATTTTTACTGAACACTCGCTACTCAGGCTTGTGTTCTAGCCTTAAACTCCCAAAATGGTAAATTGGGTAAATTGTACAGGAACCGTGCAGATCAGCAGCAAATGACTTATTTTGAACTAGTTATAAGCATTTACTCTAGTTTCAGGGAGTTCACTTCTTTCTGACACCTTTGTGTATTTTTACTGAACACTCGCTACTCAGGCTTGTGTTCTAGCCTTAAACTCCCAAAGTGGTAAATGAGGTGAATTGTACAGGAACCGTGCAGATCAGCAGCAGATGACCTATTTTGAACTAGTTGCAAGCATTTACTCTAGTTTCAGGGAGTTCACTTGTTTCTGAAACTTTTGTGTATTTTTACTGAACACTCGCTAGATAGGAGCGTGTTCTAGCGTTAAAATTCCAAAATGGTAAAATGGGTTAATGGTACAGGAACCGTGCAGATCAGCAGGAAATGACTTATTTTGAACTAGTTATAAGCATTTACTCTAGTTTCAGGGAGTTCACTTGTTTCTGACACCTTTGTGTATTTTTACTGAACACTCGCTACTCAGGCTTGTGTTCTAGCCTTAAACTCCCAAAGTGGTAAATTGGGTAAATTGTACAGGAACCGTGCAGATGAGCAGCAAATGACTTATTTTGAACTAGTTATAAGCATTTACTCTAGTTTCAGGGAGTTCACTTGTTTCTGACACCTTTGTGTATTTTTACTGAACACTCGCTAGATAGGAGCGTGTTCTAGCGTTAAAATTCCAAAATGGTAAAATGGTTAATGGTACAGGAACCGTGCAGATCAGCAGCAAATGACTTATTTTGAACTAGTTATAAGCATTTACTCTAGTTTCAGGGAGTTCACTTGTTTCTGACACCTTTGTGTATTTTTACTGAACACTCGCTACTCAGGCTTGTGTTCTAGCCTTAAACTCCCAAAGTGGTAAATTGGGTAAATTGTACAGGAACCGTGCAGATCAGCAGCAAATGACTTATTTTGAACTAGTTATAAGCATTTCCACTAGTTTCAGGGAGTTCACTTGTTTCTCACACCTTTGTGTATTTTTACTGAACACTCGCTTGATAGGAGCGTGTTCTAGCGTTAAAATTCCAAAATGGTAAAATGGGTAAATTGTACAGGAACCGTGCAGATCAGCAGCAAATGACCTATTTTGAACGAGTTACAAGCATTTACTCTAGTTTCAGGGAGTTCACTTGTTTCTGACACCTTTGCGTATTTTCACTGAACACTCGCTAGGCAGGCGCGTGTTCTGGCCTTAAAATTCCAAAATGGTAAAATGCGTAAATTGTACAGGAACCGTGCAGATCAGCAGCAAATGACTTATCTTGAACTAGTTATAAGCATTTACTCTAGTTTCAGGGAGTTCACTTGTTTCTGACACCTTTGTGTATTTTTACTGAACACTCGCTACTCAGGCTTGTGTTCTAGCCTTAAACTCCCAAAGTGTAAATTAGGTAAATTGTACAGGAACCGTGCAGATCAGCAGCAAATGACTCATTTTGAACTAGTTATAAGCATTTACTCTAGTTTCAGGGAGTTCACTTATTTCTGACACCTTTGTGTATTTTTACTGAACACTCGCTAGGCAGGCGCGTGTTCTGGCCTTAAAATTCCAAAATGGTAAAATGGGTAAATTGTACAGGAACCGTGCAGATCAGCAGCAAATGACCTATATTGAACTAGTTACAAGCATTTACTCTAGTGTCAGGGATTTCACTTGTTTCTGACACCTTTGTGTATTTTTACTGAACACTCGCTACTCAGGCTTGTGTTCTAGCCTTAAACTCCCAAAGTGTAAATTAGGTAAATTGTACAGGAACCGTGCAGATCAGCAGCAAATGACTTATTTTGAACTAGTTATAAGCATTTACTCTAGTTTCAGGGAGTTCACTTGTTTCTGACACCTTTGTGTATTTTTACAGAACACTCGCTAGGCAGGCGCGTGTTCTGGCCTTAAAATTCCAAAATGGTAAAATGGGTAAATTGTACAGGAACCATGCAGATCAGCAGCAAATGACCTATATTGAACTAGTTACAAGCATTTACTCTAGTGTCAGGGAGTTCACTTGTTTCTGACACCTTTGTGTATTTTTACTGAACACTCGCTAGGCAGGCGCATGTTCTGGCCTTAAAATTCCAAAATGGTAAAATGGGTAAATTGTACAGGAACCGTGCAGATCAGCAGCAAATGACCTATATTGAACTAGTTACAAGCATTTACTCTAGTGTCAGGGATTTCACTTGTTTCTGACACCTTTGTGTATTTTGACTGAACACTCGCTAGGCAGGCGCGTGTTCTAGCGTTAAAATTCCAAAATGGTAAAATGGGTAAATTGTACAGGAACCGTGCAGATCAGCAGCAAATGACCTATTTTGAACGAGTTACAAGCATTTACTCTAGTTTCAGGGAGTTCACTTCTTTCTGACACCTTTGTGTATTTTTACTGAACACTCGCTACTCAGGCTTGTGTTCTAGCCTTAAACTCCCAAAGTGGTAAATGAGGTGAATTGTACAGGAACCGTGCAGATCAGCAGCAGATGACCTATTTTGAACTAGTTGCAAGCATTTACTCTAGTTTCAGGGAGTTCACTTGTTTCTGAAACTTTTGTGTATTTTTACTGAACACTCGCTAGATAGGAGCGTGTTCTAGCGTTAAAATTCCAAAATGGTAAAATGGGTTAATGGTACAGGAACCGTGCAGATCAGCAGCAAATGACTTATTTTGAACTAGTTATAAGCATTTACTCTAGTTTCAGGGAGTTCACTTGTTTCTGACACCTTTGTGTATTTTTACTGAACACTCGCTACTCAGGCTTGTGTTCTAGCCTTAAACTCCCAAAGTGGTAAATTGGGTAAATTGTACAGGAACCGTGCAGATGAGCAGCAAATGACTTATTTTGAACTAGTTATAAGCATTTACTCTAGTTTCAGGGAGTTCACTTGTTTCTGACACCTTTGTGTATTTTTACTGAACACTCGCTAGATAGGAGCGTGTTCTAGCGTTAAAATTCCAAAATGGTAAAATGGTTAATGGTACAGGAACCGTGCAGATCAGCAGCAAATGACTTATTTTGAACTAGTTATAAGCATTTACTCTAGTTTCAGGGAGTTCACTTGTTTCTGACACCTTTGTGTATTTTTACTGAACACTCGCTACTCAGGCTTGTGTTCTAGCCTTAAACTCCCAAAGTGGTAAATTGGGTAAATTGTACAGGAACCGTGCAGATCAGCAGCAAATGACTTATTTTGAACTAGTTATAAGCATTTCCTCTAGTTTCAGGGAGTTCACTTGTTTCTCACACCTTTGTGTATTTTTACTGAACACTCGCTTGATAGGAGCGTGTTCTAGCGTTAAAATTCCAAAATGGTAAAATGGGTAAATTGTACAGGAACCGTGCAGATCAGCAGCAAATGACCTATTTTGAACGAGTTACAAGCATTTACTCTAGTTTCAGGGAGTTCACTTGTTTCTGACACCTTTGCGTATTTTCACTGAACACTCGCTAGGCAGGCGCGTGTTCTGGCCTTAAAATTCCAAAATGGTAAAATGCGTAAATTGTACAGGAACCGTGCAGATCAGCAGCAAATGACTTATCTTGAACTAGTTATAAGCATTTACTCTAGTTTCAGGGAGTTCACTTGTTTCTGACACCTTTGTGTATTTTTACTGAACACTCGCTACTCAGGCTTGTGTTCTAGCCTTAAACTCCCAAAGTGTAAATTAGGTAAATTGTACAGGAACCGTGCAGATCAGCAGCAAATGACTCATTTTGAACTAGTTATAAGCATTTACTCTAGTTTCAGGGAGTTCACTTATTTCTGACACCTTTGTGTATTTTTACTGAACACTCGCTAGGCAGGCGCGTGTTCTGGCCTTAAAATTCCAAAATGGTAAAATGGGTAAATTGTACAGGAACCGTGCAGATCAGCAGCAAATGACCTATATTGAACTAGTTACAAGCATTTACTCTAGTGTCAGGGAGTTCACTTGTTTCTGACACCTTTGTGTATTTTTACTGAACACTCGCTAGGCAGGCGCATGTTCTGGCCTTAAAATTCCAAAATGGTAAAATGGGTAAATTGTACAGGAACCGTGCAGATCAGCAGCAAATGACCTATATTGAACTAGTTACAAGCATTTACTCTAGTGTCAGGGATTTCACTTGTTTCTGACACCTTTGTGTATTTTGACTGAACACTCGCTAGGCAGGCGCGTGTTCTGGCCTTAAAATTCCAAAATGGTAAAATGGGTAAATTGTACAGGAACCGTGCAGATCAGCAGCAAATGACCTACATTGAACTAGTTACAAGCATTTACTCTAGTGTCAGGGATTTCACTTGTTTCTGACACCTTTGTGTATTTTTACTGAACACTCGCTAGGCAGGCGCGTGTTCTGGCCTTAAAATTCCAAAATGGTAAAATGGGTAAATTGTACAGGAACCATGCAGATCAGCAGCAAATGACCTATATTGAACTAGTTACAAGCATTTATCTCTAGTTTCAGGGAGTTCACTTGTTTCTGACACCTTTGTGTATTTTTACTGAACACTCGCTAGATAGGAGCGTGTTCTAGCGTTAAAATTCCAAAATGGTAAAATGGGTAAATTGTACAGGAACCGTGCAGATCAGCAGCAAATGACCTATTTTGAACGAGTTACAAGCATTTACTCTAGTTTCAGGGAGTTCACTTGTTTCTGACACCTTTGCGTATTTTTACTGAACACTCGCTAGATAGGAGCGTGTTCTAGCCTTAAAATTCCAAAATGGTAAAATGGGTAAATTGTACAGGAACCGTGCAGATCAGCAGCAAATGACCTATATTGAACTAGTTACAAGCATTTACTCTAGTTTCAGGGAGTTCACTTGTTTCTGACACCTTTGTGTATTTTTACTGAACACTCGCTGGGCAGGCTCGTGTTCTGGCCTTAAAATTCCAAAATGGTAAAATGGGTAAATTGTACAGGAACCGTGCAGATCAGCAGCAAATGACCTATTTTGAACTAGTTAGAAGCATTTACTCTAGTGTCAGGGAGTTCACTTGTTTCTGACACCTTTGTGTATTTTTACTGAACACTCGCTACTCAGGCTTGTGTTCTAGCCTTAAACTCCCAAAGTGTAAATTAGGTAAATTGTACAGGAACCGTGCAGATCAGCAGCAAATGACTCATTTTGAACTAGTTATAAGCATTTACTCTAGTTTCAGGGAGTTCACTTATTTCTGACACCTTTGTGTATTTTTACTGAACACTCGCTAGGCAGGCGCGTGTTCTGGCCTTAAAATTCCAAAATGGTAAAATGGGTAAATTGTACAGGAACCGTGCAGATCAGCAGCAAATGACCTATATTGAACTAGTTACAAGCATTTACTCTAGTGTCAGGGATTTCACTTGTTTCTGACACCTTTGTGTATTTTTACTGAACACTCGCTACTCAGGCTTGTGTTCTAGCCTTAAACTCCCAAAGTGTAAATTAGGTAAATTGTACAGGAACCGTGCAGATCAGCAGCAAATGACTTATTT
The DNA here is from genome assembly GCA_029215795.1 of Anniella stebbinsi. Lineage (NCBI taxonomy): Eukaryota > Metazoa > Chordata > Lepidosauria > Squamata > Anniellidae > Anniella > Anniella stebbinsi. Next base: position 99,980,155 of record JARDYH010000003.1, read on the forward strand.
TGAACTAGTTATAAGCATTTACTCTAGTTTCAGGGAGTTCACTTGTTTCTGACACCTTTGTGTATTTTTACTGAACACTCGCTAGGCAGGCGCGTGTTCTGGCCTTAAAATTCCAAAATGGTAAAATGGGTAAATTGTACAGGAACCATGCAGATCAGCAGCAAATGACCTATATTGAACTAGTTACAAGCATTTACTCTAGTGTCAGGGAGTTCACTTGTTTCTGACACCTTTGTGTATTTTTACTGAACACTCGCTAGGCAGGCGCGTGTTCTGGCCTTAAAATTCCAAAATGGTAAAATGGGTAAATTGTACAGGAACCGTGCAGATCAGCAGCAAATGACCTACATTGAACTAGTTACAAGCATTTACTCTAGTGTCAGGGATTTCACTTGTTTCTGACACCTTTGTGTATTTTTACTGAACACTCGCTAGGCAGGCGCGTGTTCTGGCCTTAAAATTCCAAAATGGTAAAATGGGTAAATTGTACAGGAACCATGCAGATCAGCAGCAAATGACCTATATTGAACTAGTTACAAGCATTTACTCTAGTTTCAGGGAGTTCACTTGTTTCTGACACCTTTGTGTATTTTTACTGAACACTCGCTAGATAGGAGCGTGTTCTAGCGTTAAAATTCCAAAATGGTAAAATGGGTAAATTGTACAGGAACCGTGCAGATCAGCAGCAAATGACCTATTTTGAACGAGTTACAAGCATTTACTCTAGTTTCAGGGAGTTCACTTGTTTCTGACACCTTTGCGTATTTTTACTGAACACTCGCTAGATAGGAGCGTGTTCTAGCCTTAAAATTCCAAAATGGTAAAATGGGTAAATTGTACAGGAACCGTGCAGATCAGCAGCAAATGACCTATATTGAACTAGTTACAAGCATTTACTCTAGTTTCAGGGAGTTCACTTGTTTCTGACACCTTTGTGTATTTTTACTGAACACTCGCTGGGCAGGCTCGTGTTCTGGCCTTAAAATTCCAAAATGGTAAAATGGGTAAATTGTACAGGAACCGTGCAGATCAGCAGCAAATGACCTATTTTGAACTAGTTAGAAGCATTTACTCTAGTGTCAGGGAGTTCACTTGTTTCTGACACCGTTGTGTATTTTTACTGAACACTCGCTACTCAGGCTTGTGTTCTAGCCTTAAACTCCCAAAGTGTAAATTAGGTAAATTGTACAGGAACCGTACAGATCAGCAGCAAATGACTTATTTTGAACTAGTTATAAGCATTTACTCTAGTTTCAGGGAATTCACTTGTTTCTGACACCTTTGTGTATTTTTACTGAACACTCGCTAGATAGGAGCGTGTTCTGGCCTTAAACTCCCAAAGTGTAAATTAGGTAAATTGTACAGGAACCGTGCAGATCAGCAGCAAATGACTTATTTTGAACTAGTTATAAGCATTTACTCTAGTTTCAGGGAGTTCACTTGTTTCTGACACCTTTGTGTATTTTTACTGAACACTCGCTACTCAGGCTTGTGTTCTAGCCTTAAACTCCCAAAGTGTAAATTAGGTAAATTGTACAGGAACCGTACAGATCAGCAGCAAATGACTTATTTTGAAGTAGTTATAAGCATTTACTCTAGTTTCAGGGAGTTCACTTCTTTCTGACACCTTTGTGTATTTTTACTGAACACTCGCTACTCAGGCTTGTGTTCTAGCCTTAAACTCCGAAAGTGGTAAATTGGGTAAATTGTACAGGAACCGTGCAGATCAGCAGCAGATGACCTATTTTGAACTAGTTATAAGCATTTACTCTAGTTTCAGGGAGTTCACTTCTTTCTGACACCTTTGTGTATTTTTACTGAACACTCGCTAGATAGGAGCGTGTTCTGGCCTTAAACTCCCAAAGTGTAAATTAGGTAAATTGTACAGGAACCGTGCAGATCAGCAGCAAATGACTTATTTTGAACTAGTTATAAGCATTTACTCTAGTTTCAGGGAGTTCACTTGTTTCTGACACCTTTGTGTATTTTTACTGAACACTCGCTACTCAGGCTTGTGTTCTAGCCTTAAACTCCCAAAGTGGTAAATTGGGTAAATTGTACAGGAACCGTGCAGATCAGCAGCAAATGACTTATTTTGAACGAGTTACAAGCATTTACTCTAGTTTCAGGGAGTTCACTTGTTTCTGACACCTTTGTGTATTTTTACTGAACACTCGCTAGGCCTTAAAATTCCAAAGTGGTAAAATGGGTAAATTGTACAGGAACTGTGCAGATCAGCAGCAAATGACCTATTTTGAAATAGTTAGAAGCATTTACTCTAGTGTCAGGGAGTTCACTTGTTTCTGACACCTTCGTGTATTTTTACTGAACACTCGCTACTCAGGCTTGTGTTCTAGCCTTAAACTCCGAAAGTGGTAAATTGGGTAAATTGTACGGGAAACGTGCAGATCAGCAGCAAATGACTTATTTTGAACTAGTTATAAGCATTTACTCTAGTTTCAGGGAGTTCACTTGTTTCTGACACCTTTGTGTATTTTTACTGAACACTCGCTAGGCAGGAGCGTGTTCTGGCCTTAAAATTCCAAAATGGTAAAATGGGTAAATTGTACAGGAACCGTACAGATCAGCAGCAAATGACTTATTTTGAACGAGTTACAAGCATTTACTCTAGTTTCAGGGAGTTCACTTGTTTCTGACACGTTTGTGTATTTTTACTGAACACTCGCTACTCAGGCTTGTGTTCTAGCCTTAAACTCCCAAAGTGGTAAATTGGGTAAATTGTACAGGAACCGTGCAGATGAGCAGCAAATGACTTATTTTGAAGTAGTTATAAGCATTTACTCTAGTTTCAGGGAGTTCACTTGTTTCTGAAACTTTTGTGTATTTTTACTGAACACTCGCTACTCAGGCTTGTGTTCTAGCCTTAAACTCCCAAAGTGGTAAATGGGGTAAATTGTACAGGAACCGTGCAGATCAGCAGCAGATGACCTATTTTGAACTAGTTGCAAGCATTTACTCTAGTTTCAGGGAGTTCACTTGTTTCTGACACGTTTGTGTATTTTTACTGAACACTCGCTACTCAGGCTTGTGTTCTAGCCTTAAACTCCCAAAGTGGTAAATTGGGTAAATTGTACAGGAACCGTTCAGATGAGCAGCAAATGACTTATTTTGAAGTAGTTATAAGCATTTACTCTAGTTTCAGGGAGTTCACTTCTTTCTGACACCTTTGTGTATTTTTACTGAACACTCGCTACTCAGGCTTGTGTTCTAGCCTTAAACTCCCAAAGTGGTAAATGGGGTAAATTGTACAGGAACCGTGCAGATCAGCAGCAGATGACCTATTTTGAACTAGTTGCAAGCATTTACTCTAGTTTCAGGGAGTTCACTTGTTTCTGAAACTTTTGTGTATTTTTACTGAACACTCGCTAGATAGGAGCGTGTTCAGGCCTTAAAATTCCAAAATGGTAAAATGGGTAAATTGTACAGGAACCGTGCAGATCAGCAGCAGATGACCTATTTTGAACTAGTTGCAAGCATTTACTCTAATTTCAGGGAGTTCACTTGTTTCTGACACTTTTGTGTATTTTTACTGAACACTCGCTAGATAGGAGCGTGTTCTAGCCTAAAAATTCCAAAATGGTAAAATGGGTAAATTGTACAGGAACCGTGCAGATCAGCAGCAAATGACCTATATTGAACTAGTTACAAGCATTTACTCTAGTGTCAGGGATTTCACTTGTTTCTGACACCGTTGTGTATTTTTACTGAACACTCGCTACTCAGGCTTGTGTTCTAGCCTTAAACTCCCAAAGTGTAAATTAGGTAAATTGTACAGGAACCGTACAGATCAGCAGCAAATGACTTATTTTGAACTAGTTATAAGCATTTACTCTAGTTTCAGGGAGTTCACTTGTTTCTGACACCTTTGTGTATTTTTACTGAACACTCGCTAGATAGGAGCGTGTTCTAGCGTTAAAATTCCAAAATGGTAAAATGGGTAAATGGTACAGGAACCGTGCAGATCAGCAGGAAATGACTTATTTTGAACTAGTTATAAGCATTTACTCTAGTTTCAGGGAGTTCACTTGTTTCTGACACCTTTGTGTATTTTTACTGAACACTCGCTACTCAGGCTTGTGTTCTAGCCTTAAACTCCCAAAGTGGTAAATTGGGTAAATTGTACAGGAACCGTGCAGATCAGCAGCAAATGACTTATTTTGAACGAGTTACAAGCATTTACTCTAGTTTCAGGGAGTTCACTTGTTTCTGACACCTTTGTGTATTTTTACTGAACACTCGCTAGGCCTTAAAATTCCAAAGTGGTAAAATGGGTAAATTGTACAGGAACTGTGCAGATCAGCAGCAAATGACCTATTTTGAAATAGTTAGAAGCATTTACTCTAGTGTCAGGGAGTTCACTTGTTTCTGACACCTTCGTGTATTTTTACTGAACACTCGCTACTCAGGCTTGTGTTCTAACCTTAAACTCCGAAAGTGGTAAATTGGGTAAATTGTACAGGAACCGTGCAGATCAGCAGCAAATGACCTACATTGAACTAGTTACAAGCATTTACTCTAGTGTCAGGGATTTCACTTGTTTCTGACACCTTTGTGTATTTTTACTGAACACTCGCTAGGCAGGCGCGTGTTCTGGCCTTAAAATTCCAAAATGGTAAAATGGGTAAATTGTACAGGAACCGTGCAGATCAGCAGCAAATGACCTATATTGAACTAGTTACAAGCATTTACTCTAGTTTCAGGGAGTTCACTTGTTTCTGACACCTTTGTGTATTTTTACTGAACACTCGCTAGATAGGAGCGTGTTCTAGCGTTAAAATTCCAAAATGGTAAAATGGGTAAATTGTACAGGAACCGTGCAGATCAGCAGCAAATGACTTATTTTGAACTAGTTATAAGCATTTACTCTAGTTTCAGGGAATTCACTTGTTTCTGACACCTTTGTGTATTTTTACTGAACACTCGCTAGATAGGAGCGTGTTCTGGCCTTAAACTCCCAAAGTGGTAAATTGGGTAAATTGTACAGGAACCGTGCAGATGAGCAGCAAATGACTTATTTTGAAGTAGTTATAAGCATTTACTCTAGTTTCAGGGAGTTCACTTGTTTCTGAAACTTTTGTGTATTTTTACTGAACACTCGCTACTCAGGCTTGTGTTCTAGCCTTAAACTCCCAAAGTGGTAAATGGGGTAAATTGTACAGGAACCGTGCAGATCAGCAGCAGATGACCTATTTTGAACTAGTTGCAAGCATTTACTCTAGTTTCAGGGAGTTCACTTGTTTCTGACACGTTTGTGTATTTTTACTGAACACTCGCTACTCAGGCTTGTGTTCTAGCCTTAAACTCCCAAAGTGGTAAATTGGGTAAATTGTACAGGAACCGTTCAGATGAGCAGCAAATGACTTATTTTGAAGTAGTTATAAGCATTTACTCTAGTTTCAGGGAGTTCACTTCTTTCTGACACCTTTGTGTATTTTTACTGAACACTCGCTACTCAGGCTTGTGTTCTAGCCTTAAACTCCCAAAGTGGTAAATGGGGTAAATTGTACAGGAACCGTGCAGATCAGCAGCAGATGACCTATTTTGAACTAGTTGCAAGCATTTACTCTAGTTTCAGGGAGTTCACTTGTTTCTGAAACTTTTGTGTATTTTTACTGAACACTCGCTAGATAGGAGCGTGTTCAGGCCTTAAAATTCCAAAATGGTAAAATGGGTAAATTGTACAGGAACCGTGCAGATCAGCAGCAGATGACCTATTTTGAACTAGTTGCAAGCATTTACTCTAATTTCAGGGAGTTCACTTGTTTCTGACACTTTTGTGTATTTTTACTGAACACTCGCTAGATAGGAGCGTGTTCTAGCCTAAAAATTCCAAAATGGTAAAATGGGTAAATTGTACAGGAACCGTGCAGATCAGCAGCAAATGACCTATATTGAACTAGTTACAAGCATTTACTCTAGTGTCAGGGATTTCACTTGTTTCTGACACCGTTGTGTATTTTTACTGAACACTCGCTACTCAGGCTTGTGTTCTAGCCTTAAACTCCCAAAGTGTAAATTAGGTAAATTGTACAGGAACCGTACAGATCAGCAGCAAATGACTTATTTTGAACTAGTTATAAGCATTTACTCTAGTTTCAGGGAGTTCACTTGTTTCTGACACCTTTGTGTATTTTTACTGAACACTCGCTAGATAGGAGCGTGTTCTAGCGTTAAAATTCCAAAATGGTAAAATGGGTAAATGGTACAGGAACCGTGCAGATCAGCAGGAAATGACTTATTTTGAACTAGTTATAAGCATTTACTCTAGTTTCAGGGAGTTCACTTGTTTCTGACACCTTTGTGTATTTTTACTGAACACTCGCTACTCAGGCTTGTGTTCTAGCCTTAAACTCCCAAAGTGGTAAATTGGGTAAATTGTACAGGAACCGTGCAGATCAGCAGCAAATGACTTATTTTGAACGAGTTACAAGCATTTACTCTAGTTTCAGGGAGTTCACTTGTTTCTGACACCTTTGTGTATTTTTACTGAACACTCGCTAGGCCTTAAAATTCCAAAGTGGTAAAATGGGTAAATTGTACAGGAACTGTGCAGATCAGCAGCAAATGACCTATTTTGAAATAGTTAGAAGCATTTACTCTAGTGTCAGGGAGTTCACTTGTTTCTGACACCTTCGTGTATTTTTACTGAACACTCGCTACTCAGGCTTGTGTTCTAGCCTTAAACTCCGAAAGTGGTAAATTGGGTAAATTGTACAGGAACCGTGCAGATCAGCAGCAAATGACCTACATTGAACTAGTTACAAGCATTTACTCTAGTGTCAGGGATTTCACTTGTTTCTGACACCTTTGTGTATTTTTACTGAACACTCGCTAGGCAGGCGCGTGTTCTGGCCTTAAAATTCCAAAATGGTAAAATGGGTAAATTGTACAGGAACCATGCAGATCAGCAGCAAATGACCTATATTGAACTAGTTACAAGCATTTACTCTAGTTTCAGGGAGTTCACTTGTTTCTGACACCTTTGTGTATTTTTACTGAACACTCGCTAGATAGGAGCGTGTTCTAGCGTTAAAATTCCAAAATGGTAAAATGGGTAAATTGTACAGGAACCGTGCAGATCAGCAGCAAATGACCTATTTTGAACGAGTTACAAGCATTTACTCTAGTTTCAGGGAGTTCACTTGTTTCTGACACCTTTGCGTATTTTTACTGAACACTCGCTAGATAGGAGCGTGTTCTAGCCTTAAAATTCCAAAATGGTAAAATGGGTAAATTGTACAGGAACCGTGCAGATCAGCAGCAAATGACCTATATTGAACTAGTTACAAGCATTTACTCTAGTTTCAGGGAGTTCACTTGTTTCTGACACCTTTGTGTATTTTTACTGAACACTCGCTGGGCAGGCTCGTGTTCTGGCCTTAAAATTCCAAAATGGTAAAATGGGTAAATTGTACAGGAACCGTGCAGATCAGCAGCAAATGACGTATTTTGAACTAGTTAGAAGCATTTACTCTAGTGTCAGGGAGTTCACTTGTTTCTGACACCGTTGTGTATTTTTACTGAACACTCGCTACTCAGGCTTGTGTTCTAGCCTTAAACTCCCAAAGTGTAAATTAGGTAAATTGTACAGGAACCGTACAGATCAGCAGCAAATGACTTATTTTGAACTAGTTATAAGCATTTACTCTAGTTTCAGGGAATTCACTTGTTTCTGACACCTTTGTGTATTTTTACTGAACACTCGCTAGATAGGAGCGTGTTCTGGCCTTAAACTCCCAAAGTGTAAATTAGGTAAATTGTACAGGAACCGTGCAGATCAGCAGCAAATGACTTATTTTGAACTAGTTATAAGCATTTACTCTAGTTTCAGGGAGTTCACTTGTTTCTGACACCTTTGTGTATTTTTACTGAACACTCGCTACTCAGGCTTGTGTTCTAGCCTTAAACTCCCAAAGTGTAAATTAGGTAAATTGTACAGGAACCGTACAGATCAGCAGCAAATGACTTATTTTGAAGTAGTTATAAGCATTTACTCTAGTTTCAGGGAGTTCACTTCTTTCTGACACCTTTGTGTATTTTTACTGAACACTCGCTACTCAGGCTTGTGTTCTAGCCTTAAACTCCGAAAGTGGTAAATTGGGTAAATTGTACAGGAACCGTGCAGATCAGCAGCAGATGACCTATTTTGAACTAGTTATAAGCATTTACTCTAGTTTCAGGGAGTTCACTTCTTTCTGACACCTTTGTGTATTTTTACTGAACACTCGCTAGATAGGAGCGTGTTCTGGCCTTAAACTCCCAAAGTGTAAATTAGGTAAATTGTACAGGAACCGTGCAGATCAGCAGCAAATGACTTATTTTGAACTAGTTATAAGCATTTACTCTAGTTTCAGGGAGTTCACTTGTTTCTGACACCTTTGTGTATTTTTACTGAACACTCGCTACTCAGGCTTGTGTTCTAGCCTTAAACTCCCAAAGTGGTAAATTGGGTAAATTGTACAGGAACCGTGCAGATCAGCAGCAAATGACTTATTTTGAACGAGTTACAAGCATTTACTCTAGTTTCAGGGAGTTCACTTGTTTCTGACACCTTTGTGTATTTTTACTGAACACTCGCTAGGCCTTAAAATTCCAAAGTGGTAAAATGGGTAAATTGTACAGGAACTGTGCAGATCAGCAGCAAATGACCTATTTTGAAATAGTTAGAAGCATTTACTCTAGTGTCAGGGAGTTCACTTGTTTCTGACACCTTCGTGTATTTTTACTGAACACTCGCTACTCAGGCTTGTGTTCTAGCCTTAAACTCCGAAAGTGGTAAATTGGGTAAATTGTACGGGAAACGTGCAGATCAGCAGCAAATGACTTATTTTGAACTAGTTATAAGCATTTACTCTAGTTTCAGGGAGTTCACTTGTTTCTGACACCTTTGTGTATTTTTACTGAACACTCGCTAGGCAGGAGCGTGTTCTGGCCTTAAAATTCCAAAATGGTAAAATGGGTAAATTGTACAGGAACCGTGCAGATCAGCAGCAAATGACTTATTTTGAACGAGTTACAAGCATTTACTCTAGTTTCAGGGAGTTCACTTGTTTCTGACACGTTTGTGTATTTTTACTGAACACTCGCTACTCAGGCTTGTGTTCTAGCCTTAAACTCCCAAAGTGGTAAATTGGGTAAATTGTACAGGAACCGTGCAGATGAGCAGCAAATGACTTATTTTGAAGTAGTTATAAGCATTTACTCTAGTTTCAGGGAGTTCACTTGTTTCTGAAACTTTTGTGTATTTTTACTGAACACTCGCTACTCAGGCTTGTGTTCTAGCCTTAAACTCCGAAAGTGGTAAAATGGGTAAATTGTACAGGAACCGTGCAGATCAGCAGCAGATGACCTATATTGAACTAGTTACAAGCATTTACTCTAGTGTCAGGGATTTCACTTGTTTCTGACACCTTTGTGTATTTTGACTGAACACTCGCTAGGCAGGCGCGTGTTCTGGCCTTAAAATTCCAAAATGTTAAAATGGGTAAATTGTACAGGAACCGTGCAGATGAGCAGCAGATGACTTATTTTGAACTAGTTATAAGCATTTACTCTAGTTTCAGGGAGTTCACTTGTTTCTGACACCTTTGTGTATTTTTACTGAACACTCGCTAGGCAGGAGCGTGTTCTGGCCTTAAAATTCCAAAATGGTAAAATGGGTAAATTGTACAGGAACCGTGCAGATCAGCAGCAAATGACCTATATTGAACTAGTTACAAGCATTTACTCTAGTGTCAGGGATTTCACTTGTTTCTGACACCTTTGTGTATTTTTACTGAACACTCGCTAGGCAGGCGCGTGTTCTGGCCTTAAAATTCCAAAATGGTAAAATGGGTAAATTGTACAGGAACCGTGCAGATCAGCAGCAAATGACCTATACTGAACTAGTTACAAGCATTTACTCTAGTGTCAGGGATTTCACTTGTTTCTGACACCTTTGTGTATTTTTACTGAACACTCGCTAGGCAGGCGCGTGTTCTGGCCTTAAAATTCCAAAATGGTAAAATGGGTAAATTGTACAGGAACCGTGCAGATCAGCAGCAAATGACCTATTTTGAACGAGTTACAAGCATTTACTCTAGTTTCAGGGAGTTCACTTGTTTCTGACACCTTTGCGTATTTTTACTGAACACTCGCTAGGCAGGCGCGTGTTCTGGCCTTAAAATTCCAAAATGGTAAAATGGGTAAATTGTACAGGAACCGTGCAGATCAGCAGCAAATGACCTATATTGAACTAGTTACAAGCATTTACTCTAGTGTCAGGGAGTTCACTTGTTTCTGACACTTTTGTGTATTTTTACTGGACACTCGCTAGATAGGAGCGTGTTCTAGCCTTAAAATTCCAAAATGGTAAATTGGGTAAATTGTACAGGAACCGTGCAGATCAGCAGCAAATGACTTATTTTGAACTAGTTATAAGCATTGACTCTAGTTTCATGGAGTTCACTTGTTTCTGACACCTTTGTGTATTTTTACTGAACACTCGCTACTCAGGCTTGTGTTCTAGCCTTAAACTCCCAACGTGGTAAATTGGGTAAATTGTACAGGAACCGTGCAGATCAGCAGCAAATGACTTATCTTGAACTAGTTATAAGCATTTACTCAAGTTTCAGGGAGTTCACTTGTTTCTGACACCTTTGTGTATTTTTACTGAACACTCGCTAGGCAGGCGCGTGTTCTGGCCTTTAAAATTCCAAAATGGTAAAATGGGTAAATTGTACAGGAACCGTGCAGATCAGCAGCAAATGACCTATATTGAACTAGTTACAAGCATTTACTCTAGTGTCAGGGAGTTCACTTGTTTCTCACACCTTTGTGTATTTTTACTGAACACTCGCTACTCAGGCTTGTGTTCTAGCCTTAAACTCCCAAAGTGTAAATTAGGTAAATTGTACAGGAACCGTACACATCAGCAGCAAATGACTTATTTTGAACTAGTTATAAGCATTTACTCTAGTTTCAGGGAGTTCACTTATTTCTGACACCTTTGTGTATTTTTACTGAACACTCGCTAGGCAGGCGCGTGTTCTGGCCTTAAAATTCCAAAATGGTAAAATGGGTAAATTGTACAGGAACCATGCAGATCAGCAGCAAATGACCTATATTGAACTAGTTACAAGCATTTACTCTAGTGTCAGGGATTTCACTTGTTTCTGACACCTTTGTGTATTTTTACTGAACACTCGCTACTCAGGCTTGTGTTCTAGCCTTAAACTCCCAAAGTGTAAATTAGGTAAATTGTACAGGAACCGTGCAGATCAGCAGCAAATGACTTATTATGAACTAGTTATAAGCATTTACTCTAGTTTCAGGGAGTTCACTTGTTTCTGACACCTTTGTGTATTTTTACTGAACACTCGCTAGGCAGGCGCGTGTTCTGGCCTTAAAATTCCAAAATGGTAAAATGGGTAAATTGTACAGGAACCATGCAGATCAGCAGCAAATGACCTATATTGAACTAGTTACAAGCATTTACTCTAGTGTCAGGGAGTTCACTTGTTTCTGACACCTTTGTGTATTTTTACTGAACACTCGCTACTCAGGCTTGTGTTCTAGCCTTAAACTCCCAAAGTGTAAATTAGGTAAATTGTACAGGAACCGTGCAGATCAGCAGCAAATGACTTATTTTGAACTAGTTATAAGCATTTACTCTAGTTTCAGGGAGTTCACTTGTTTCTGACACCTTTGTGTATTTTTACTGAACACTCGCTAGGCAGGCGCGTGTTCTGGCCTTAAAATTCCAAAATGGTAAAATGGGTAAATTGTACAGGAACCATGCAGATCAGCAGCAAATGACCTATATTGAACTAGTTACAAGCATTTACTCTAGTGTCAGGGAGTTCACTTGTTTCTGACACCTTTGTGTATTTTTACTGAACACTCGCTACTCAGGCTTGTGTTCTAGCCTTAAACTCCCAAAGTGTAAATTAGGTAAATTGTACAGGAACCGTACAGATCAGCAGCAAATGACTTATTTTGAACTAGTTATAAGCATTTACTCTAGTTTCAGGGAGTTCACTTATTTCTGACACCTTTGTGTATTTTTACTGAACACTCGCTAGGCAGGCGCGTCTTCTGGCCTTAAAATTCCAAAATGGTAAATTGGGTAAATTGTACAGGAACCGTGCAGATCAGCAGCAAATGACTTATTTTGAACTAGTTATAAGCATTGACTCTAGTTTCATGGAGTTCACTTGTTTCTGACACCTTTGTGTATTTTTACTGAACACTCGCTACTCAGGCTTGTGTTCTAGCCTTAAACTCCCAACGTGGTAAATTGGGTAAATTGTACAGGAACCGTGCAGATCAGCAGCAAATGACTTATTATGAACTAGTTATAAGCATTTACTCTAGTTTCAGGGAGTTCACTTGTTTCTGACACCTTTGTGTATTTTTACTGAACACTCGCTAGGCAGGCGCGTGTTCTGGCCTTAAAATTCCAAAATGGTAAAATGGGTAAATTGTACAGGAACCATGCAGATCAGCAGCAAATGACCTATATTGAACTAGTTACAAGCATTTACTCTAGTGTCAGGGAGTTCACTTGTTTCTGACACCTTTGTGTATTTTTACTGAACACTCGCTACTCAGGCTTGTGTTCTAGCCTTAAACTCCCAAAGTGTAAATTAGGTAAATTGTACAGGAACCGTGCAGATCAGCAGCAAATGACTTATTTTGAACTAGTTATAAGCATTTACTCTAGTTTCAGGGAGTTCACTTGTTTCTGACACCTTTGTGTATTTTTACTGAACACTCGCTAGGCAGGCGCGTCTTCTGGCCTTAAAATTCCAAAATGGTAAATTGGGTAAATTGTACAGGAACCATGCAGATCAGCAGCAAATGACCTATATTGAACTAGTTACAAGCATTTACTCTAGTGTCAGGGAGTTCACTTGTTTCTGACACCTTTGTGTATTTTTACTGAACACTCGCTACTCAGGCTTGTGTTCTAGCCTTAAACTCCCAAAGTGTAAATTAGGTAAATAGTACAGGAACCGTGCAGATCAGCAGCAAATGACTTATTTTGAACTAGTTATAAGCATTTACTCTAGTTTCAGGGAGTTCACTTGTTTCTGACACCTTTGTGTATTTTTACTGAACACTCGCTAGGCAGGCGCGTGTTCTGGCCTTAAAATTCCAAAATGGTAAAATGGGTAAATTGTACAGGAACCATGCAGATCAGCAGCAAATGACCTATATTGAACTAGTTACAAGCATTTACTCTAGTGTCAGGGAGTTCACTTGTTTCTGACACCTTTGTGTATTTTTACTGAACACTCGCTACTCAGGCTTGTGTTCTAGCCTTAAACTCCCAAAGTGTAAATTAGGTAAATTGTACAGGAACCGTACAGATCAGCAGCAAATGACTTATTTTGAACTAGTTATAAGCATTTACTCTAGTTTCAGGGAGTTCACTTATTTCTGACACCTTTGTGTATTTTTACTGAACACTCGCTAGGCAGGCGCGTCTTCTGGCCTTAAAATTCCAAAATGGTAAATTGGGTAAATTGTACAGGAACCGTGCAGATCAGCAGCAAATGACTTATTTTGAACTAGTTATAAGCATTGACTCTAGTTTCATGGAGTTCACTTGTTTCTGACACCTTTGTGTATTTTTACTGAACACTCTCTTCTCAGGCTTGTGTTCTAGCCTTAAACTCCCAAAGTGTAAATTAGGTAAATTGTACAGGAACCGTGCAGATCAGCAGCAAATGACTTATTTTGAACGAGTTACAAGCATTTACTCTAGTTTCAGGGAGTTCACTTGTTTCTGACACCTTTGTGTATTTTTACTGAACACTCGCTAGATAGGAGCGTGTTCTAGCGTTAAAATTCCAAAATGTAAAATGGGTAAATTGTACAGGAACCATGCAGATCAGCAGCAAATGACCTATATTGAACTAGTTACAAGCATTTACTCTAGTGTCAGGGATTTCACTTGTTTCTGACACCTTTGTGTATTTTTACTGAACACTCGCTACTCAGGCTTGTGTTCTAGCCTTAAACTCCCAAAGTGTAAATTAGGTAAATTGTACAGGAACCGTGCAGATCAGCAGCAAATGACTTATTTTGAACTAGTTATAAGCATTTACTCTAGTTTCAGGGAGTTCACTTATTTCTGACACCTTTGTGTATTTTTACTGAACACTCGCTATGCAGGCGCGTCTTCTGGCCTTAAAATTCCAAAATGGTAAATTGGGTAAATTGTAAAGGAACCGTGCAGATCAGCAGCAAATGACTTATTTTGAACTAGTTATAAGCATTGACTCTAGTTTCATGGAGTTCACTTGTTTCTGACACCTTTGTGTATTTTTACTGAACACTCGCTACTCAGGCTTGTGTTCTAGCCTTAAACTCCCAACGTGGTAAATTGGGTAAATTGTACAGGAACCGTGCAGATCAGCAGCAAATGACTTATCTTGAACTAGTTATAAGCATTTACTCAAGTTTCAGGGAGTTCACTTGTTTCTGACACCTTTGTGTATTTTTACTGAACACTCGCTAGGCAGGCGCGTGTTCTGGCCTTTAAAATTCCAAAATGGTAAAATGGGTAAATTGTACAGGAACCGTGCAGATCAGCAGCAAATGACCTATATTGAACTAGTTACAAGCATTTACTCTAGTGTCAGGGAGTTCACTTGTTTCTCACACCTTTGTGTATTTTTACTGAACACTCGCTACTCAGGCTTGTGTTCTAGCCTTAAACTCCCAAAGTGTAAATTAGGTAAATTGTACAGGAACCGTACACATCAGCAGCAAATGACTTATTTTGAACTAGTTATAAGCATTTACTCTAGTTTCAGGGAGTTCACTTATTTCTGACACCTTTGTGTATTTTTACTGAACACTCGCTAGGCAGGCGCGTGTTCTGGCCTTAAAATTCCAAAATGGTAAAATGGGTAAATTGTACAGGAACCGTGCAGATCAGCAGCAAATGACCTATATTGAACTAGTTACAAGCATTTACTCTAGTATCAGGGATTTCACTTGTTTCTGACACCTTTGTGTATTTTTACTGAACACTCGCTACTCAGGCTTGTGTTCTGGCCTTAAACTCCCAAAGTGTAAATTAGGTAAATTGTACAGGAACCGTGCAGATCAGCAGCAAATGACCTATATTGAACTAGTTACAAGCATTTACTCTAGTTTCAGGGAGTTCACTTGTTTCTGACACCTTTGCGTATTTTTACTGAACACTCGCTAGGCAGGCGCGTGTTCTGGCCTTAAAATTCCAAAATGGTAAAATGCGTAAATTGTACAGGAACTGTGCAGATCAGCAGCAAATGACCTATTTTGAAATAGTTAGAAGCATTTACTCTAGCTTCAGGGAGTTCACTTGTTTCTGACACCTTTGTGTATTTTTACTGAACACTCGCTACTCAGGCTTGTGTTCTAGCCTTAAACTCCCAAAGTGGTAAAATGGGTAAATTGTACAGGAACCGTGCAGATCATCAGCAAATGACCTATATTGAACTAGTTTCAAGCATTTGCTCTAGTTTCAGGGAGTTCACTTGTTTCTGACACCTTTGTGTATTTTTACTGAACACTCGCTAGATAGGAGCGTCTTCAGGCCTTAAAATTCCAAAATGGTAAAATGGGTAAATTGTACAGGAACCGTGCAGATCAGCAGCAGATGACCTATTTTGAACTAGTTGCAAGCATTTACTCTAGTTTCAGGGAGTTCACTTGTTTCTGACACTTTTGTGTATTTTTACTGAACACTCGCTAGATAGGAGCGTGTTCTAGCCTAAAAATTCCAAAATGGTAAAATGGGTAAATTGTACAGGAACCGTGCAGATCAGCAGCAAATGACCTATATTGAACTAGTTACAAGCATTTACTCTAGTGTCAGGGATTTCACTTGTTTCTGACACCTTTGTGTATTTTTACTGAACACTCGCTACTCAGGCTTGTGTTCTAGCCTTAAAATTCCAAAATGGTAAAATGGGTAAATTGTAAAGGAACCGTGCAGATCAGCAGCAAATGACCTATTTTGAACTAGTTAGAAGCATTTACTCTAGTTTCAGGGAGTTCACTTGTTTCTGACACCTTTGTGTATTTTTACTGAACACTCGCTAGGGAGGCGCGTGTTCTGGCCTTAAAATTCCAAAATGGTAAAATGGGTAAATTGTAAAGGAACCGTGCAGATCAGCAGCAAATGACCTATTATGAACTAGTTAGAAGCATTTACTCTAGTTTCAGGGAGTTCACTTGTTTCTGACACCTTTGTGTATTTTTACTGAACACTCGCTAGGGAGGCGCGTGTTCTGGCCTTAAAATTCCAAAATGGTAAAATGGGTAAATTGTACAGGAACCGTGCAGATCAGCAGCAAATGACCTATATTGAACTAGTTACAAGCATTTACTCTAGTGTCAGGGAGTTCACTTGTTTCTGACACTTTTGTGTATTTTTACTGGACACTCGCTAGATAGGAGCGTGTTCTAGCCTTAAAATTCCAAAATGGTAAAATGGGTAAATTGTACAGGAACCGTGCAGATCAGCAGCAAATGACCTATTTTGAACTAGTTAGAAGCATTTACTCTAGTGTCAGAGAGTTCACTTGTTTCTGACACTTTTGTGTATTTTTACTGGACACTCGCTAGATAGGAGCGTGTTCTAGCCTTAAAATTCCAAAATGGTAAAATGGGTAAATTGTACAGGAACCGTGCAGATCAGCAGCAAATGACCTATATTGAACTAGTTACAAGCATTTACTCTAGTGTCAGGGATTTCACTTGTTTCTGACACCTTTGTGTATTTTTACTGAACACTCGCTAGGCAGGCGCGTGTTCTGGCCTTAAAAATCCAAAATGGTAAAATGGATAAATTGTACAGGAACCGTGCATATCAGCAGCAAATGACCTATTTTGAACTAGTTGCAAGCATTTACTCTAGTTTCAGGGAGTTCCCTTGTTTCTGACACTTTTGTGTATTTTTACTGAACACTCGCTAGATAGGAGCGTGTTCTAGCCTTAAAATTCCAAAATGGTAAAATGGGTAAATTGTACAGGAACCGCGCAGATCAGCAGCAAATGACCTATATTGAACTAGTTACAAGCATTTACTCTAGTGTCAGGGATTTCACTTGTTTCTGACACCTTTGTGTATTTTTACTGAACACTCGCTAGGCAGGCACGTGTTCTGGCCTTAAAAATCCAAAATGGTAAAATGGGTAAATTGTACAGGAACCGTGCAGATGAGCAGCAAATGACTTATTTTGAACTAGTTATAAGCATTTACTCTAGTTTCAGGGAGTTCACTTGTTTCTGACACCTTTGTGTATTTTTACTGAACACTCGCTACTCAGGCTTGTGTTCTAGCCTTAAACTCCCAAAGTGGTAAATTGGGTAAATTGTACAGGAACCGTGCAGATCAGCAGCAAATGACCTATTTTGAACTAGTTACAAGCATTTACTCTAGTTTCAGGGAGTTCACTTGTTTCTGACACCTTTGTGTATTTTTACTGAACACTCGCTAGATAGGAGCGTGTTCAGGCCTTAAAATTCCAAAATGGTAAAATGGGTAAATTGTACAGGAACCGTGCAGATCAGCAGCAAATGACCTATATTGAACTAGTTACAAGCATTTACTCTAGTGTCAGGGATTTCACTTGTTTCTGACACCTTTGTGTATTTTTACTGAACACTCGCTACTCAGGCTTGTGTTCTGGCCTTAAACTCCCAAAGTGTAAATTAGGTAAATTGTACAGGAACCGTGCAGATCAGCAGCAAATGACCTATATTGAACTAGTTACAAGCATTTACTCTAGTGTCAGGGATTTCACTTGTTTCTGACACTTTTGTGTATTTTTACTGAACACTCGCTAGATAGGAGCGTGTTCTAGCCTAAAAATTCCAAAATGGTAAAATGGGTAAATTGTACAGGAACCGTGCAGATCAGCAGCAAATGCCCTATATTGAACTAGTTACAAGCATTTACTCTAGTGTCAGGGATTTCACTTGTTTCTGACACCTTTGTGTATTTTTACTGAACACTCGCTACTCAGGCTTGTGTTCTAGCCTTAAAATTCCAAAATGGTAAAATGGGTAAATTGTAAAGGAACCGTGCAGATCAGCAGCAAATGACCTATTATGAACTAGTTAGAAGCATTTACTCTAGTTTCAGGGAGTTCACTTGTTTCTGACACCTTTGTGTATTTTTACTGAACACTCGCTAGGGAGGCGCGTGTTCTGGCCTTAAAATTCCAAAATGGTAAAATGGGTAAATTGTACAGGAACCGTGCAGATCAGCAGCAAATGACCTATATTGAACTAGTTACAAGCATTTACTCTAGTGTCAGGGAGTTCACTTGTTTCTGACACTTTTGTGTATTTTTACTGGACACTCGCTAGATAGGAGCGTGTTCTAGCCTTAAAATTCCAAAATGGTAAAATGGGTAAATTGTACAGGAACCGTGCAGATCAGCAGCAAATGACCTATTTTGAACTAGTTAGAAGCATTTACTCTAGTGTCAGAGAGTTCACTTGTTTCTGACACTTTTGTGTATTTTTACTGGACACTCGCTAGATAGGAGCGTGTTCTAGCCTTAAAATTCCAAAATGGTAAAATGGGTAAATTGTACAGGAACCGTGCAGATCAGCAGCAAATGACCTATATTGAACTAGTTACAAGCATTTACTCTAGTGTCAGGGATTTCACTTGTTTCTGACACCTTTGTGTATTTTTACTGAACACTCGCTAGGCAGGCGCGTGTTCTGGCCTTAAAAATCCAAAATGGTAAAATGGATAAATTGTACAGGAACCGTGCATATCAGCAGCAAATGACCTATTTTGAACTAGTTGCAAGCATTTACTCTAGTTTCAGGGAGTTCCCTTGTTTCTGACACTTTTGTGTATTTTTACTGAACACTCGCTAGATAGGAGCGTGTTCTAGCCTTAAAATTCCAAAATGGTAAAATGGGTAAATTGTACAGGAACCGCGCAGATCAGCAGCAAATGACCTATATTGAACTAGTTACAAGCATTTACTCTAGTGTCAGGGATTTCACTTGTTTCTGACACCTTTGTGTATTTTTACTGAACACTCGCTAGGCAGGCACGTGTTCTGGCCTTAAAAATCCAAAATGGTAAAATGGGTAAATTGTACAGGAACCGTGCAGATGAGCAGCAAATGACTTATTTTGAACTAGTTATAAGCATTTACTCTAGTTTCAGGGAGTTCACTTGTTTCTGACACCTTTGTGTATTTTTACTGAACACTCGCTACTCAGGCTTGTGTTCTAGCCTTAAACTCCCAAAGTGGTAAATTGGGTAAATTGTACAGGAACCGTGCAGATCAGCAGCAAATGACCTATTTTGAACTAGTTACAAGCATTTACTCTAGTTTCAGGGAGTTCACTTGTTTCTGACACCTTTGTGTATTTTTACTGAACACTCGCTAGATAGGAGCGTGTTCAGGCCTTAAAATTCCAAAATGGTAAAATGGGTAAATTGTACAGGAACCGTGCAGATCAGCAGCAAATGACCTATATTGAACTAGTTACAAGCATTTACTCTAGTGTCAGGGATTTCACTTGTTTCTGACACCTTTGTGTATTTTTACTGAACACTCGCTACTCAGGCTTGTGTTCTGGCCTTAAACTCCCAAAGTGTAAATTAGGTAAATTGTACAGGAACCGTGCAGATCAGCAGCAAATGACCTATATTGAACTAGTTACAAGCATTTACTCTAGTTTCAGGGAGTTCCCTTGTTTCTGACACTTTTGTGTATTTTTACTGAACACTCGCTAGATAGGAGCGTGTTCTAGCCTAAAAATTCCAAAATGGTAAAATGGGTAAATTGTACAGGAACCGCGCAGATCAGCAGCAAATGACCTATATTGAACTAGTTACAAGCATTTACTCTAGTGTCAGGGATTTCACTTGTTTCTGACACCTTTGTGTATTTTTACTGAACACTCGCTAGGCAGGCACGTGTTCTGGCCTTAAAAATCCAAAATGGTAAAATGGGTAAATTGTACAGGAACCGTGCAGATGAGCAGCAAATGACTTATTTTGAACTAGTTATAAGCATTTACTCTAGTTTCAGGGAGTTCACTTGTTTCTGACACCTTTGTGTATTTTTACTGAACACTCGCTACTCAGGCTTGTGTTCTAGCCTTAAACTCCCAAAGTGGTAAATTGGGTAAATTGTACAGGAACCGTGCAGATCAGCAGCAAATGACCTATTTTGAACTAGTTACAAGCATTTACTCTAGTTTCAGGGAGTTCACTTGTTTCTGACACCTTTGTGTATTTTTACTGAACACTCGCTAGATAGGAGCGTGTTCAGGCCTTAAAATTCCAAAATGGTAAAATGGGTAAATTGTACAGGAACCGTGCAGATCAGCAGCAAATGACCTATATTGAACTAGTTACAAGCATTTACTCTAGTGTCAGGGATTTCACTTGTTTCTGACACCTTTGTGTATTTTTACTGAACACTCGCTACTCAGGCTTGTGTTCTGGCCTTAAACTCCCAAAGTGTAAATTAGGTAAATTGTACAGGAACCGTGCAGATCAGCAGCAAATGACCTATATTGAACTAGTTACAAGCATTTACTCTAGTTTCAGGGAGTTCACTTGTTTCTGACACTTTTGTGTATTTTTACTGAACACTCGCTAGATAGGAGCGTGTTCTAGCCTAAAAATTCCAAAATGGTAAAATGGGTAAATTGTACAGGAACCATGCAGATCAGCAGCAAATGACCTATATTGAACTAGTTACAAGCATGTACTCTAGTGTCAGGGATTTCACTTGTTTCTGACACCTTTGTGTATTTTTACTGAACACTCGCTACTCAGGCTTGTGTTCTAGCCTTAAAATTCCAAAATGGTAAAATGGGTAAATTGTAAAGGAACCGTGCAGATCAGCAGCAAATGACCTATTTTGAACTAGTTAGAAGCATTTACTCTAGTTTCAGGGAGTTCACTTGTTTCTGACACCTTTGTGTATTTTTACTGAACACTCGCTAGATAGGAGCGTGTTCTAGCCTTAAAATTCCAAAATGGTAAAATGGGTAAATTGTACAGGAACCGTTCAGATCAGCAGCAAATGACCTATTATGAACTAGTTAGAAGCATTTACTCTAGTTTCAGGGAGTTCACTTGTTTCTGACACCTTTGTGTATTTTTACTGAACACTCGCTAGGGAGGCGCGTGTTCTGGCCTTAAAATTCCAAAATGGTAAAATGGGTAAATTGTACAGGAACCGTGCAGATCAGCAGCAAATGACCTATATTGAACTAGTTACAAGCATTTACTCTAGTGTCAGGGAGTTCACTTGTTTCTGACACTTTTGTGTATTTTTACTGGACACTCGCTAGATAGGAGCGTGTTCTAGCCTTAAAATTCCAAAATGGTAAAATGGGTAAATTGTACAGGAACCGTGCAGATCAGCAGCAAATGACCTATATTGAACTAGTTACAAGCATTTACTCTAGTGTCAGGGATTTCACTTGTTTCTGACACCTTTGTGTATTTTTACTGAACACTCGCTACTCAGGTTTGTGTTCTAGCCTTAAACTCCCAAAGTGGTAAATTGGGTAAATTGTACAGGAACCGTGCAGATGAGCAGCAAATGACTTATTTTGAACGAGTTACAAGCATTTACTCTTGTTTCAGGGAGTTCACTTGTTTCTGACACCTTTGTGTATTTTTACTGAACACTCGCTAGTCAGGCGCGTGTTCTGGCCTTAAAATTCCAAAATGGTAAAATGGGTAACTTGTACAGGAACCGTGCAGATGAGCAGCAAATGACTTATTTTGAACTAGTTATAAGCATTTACTCTAGTTTCAGGGAGTTCACTTGTTTCTGACACCTTTGTGTATTTTTACTGAACACTCGCTAGGCAGGCGCGTGTTCTGGCCTTAAAATTCCAAAATGGTAAAATGAGTAAATTGTACAGGAACCATGCAGATCAGCAGCAAATGACCTATTTTGAACTAGTTAGAAGCATTTACTCTAGTTTCAGGGAGTTCACTTGTTTCTGACACCTTTGTGTATTTTTACTGAACACTCGCTAGATAGGAGAAGGTTCTAGCCTTAAATTCCAAAATGGTAAAATGGGTAAATTGTAGAGGAACCGTGCAGATCAGCAGCAAATGACCTATATTGAACTAGTTAAAAGCATTTACTCTAGTTTCAGGGAGTTCACTTGTTTCTGACACCTTTGTGTATTTTTACTGAACACTCGCTAGATAGGAGCGTGTTCAGGCCTCAAAATTCCAAAATGGTAAAATGGGTAAATTGTACAGGAACCGTGCAGATCAGCAGCAAATGACCTATATTGAACTAGTTACAAGCATGTACTCTAGTGTTAGGGATTTCACTTGTTTCTGACACCTTTGTGTATTTTTACTGAACACTCGCTACTCAGGCTTGTGTTCTAGCCTTAAACTCCCAAAGTGGTAAATTGGGTAAATTGTACAGGAACCGTGCAGATCAGCAGCAAATGACTTATTTTGAACTAGTTATAAGCATTTACTCTAGTTTCAGGGAGTTCACTTGTTTCTGACACCTTTGTGTATTTTTACTGAACACTCGCTAGATAGGAGCGTGTTCAGGCCTAAAAATTCCAAAATGGTAAAATGGGTAAATTGTACAGGAACCGTGCAGATCAGCAGCAAATGACCTATATTGAACTAGTTACAAGCATTTACTCTAGTGTCAGGGATTTCACTTGTTTCTGACACCTTTGTGTATTTTTACTGAACACTCGCTACTCAGGCTTGTGTTCTAGCCTTAAAATTCCAAAATGGTAAAATGGGTAAATTGTAAAGGAACCGTGCAGATCAGCAGCAAATGACCTATTTTGAACTAGTTAGAAGCATTTACTCTAGTTTCAGGGAGTTCACTTGTTTCTGACACCTTTGTGTATTTTTACTGAACACTCGCTAGATAGGAGCGTGTTCTAGCCTTAAAATTCCAAAATGGTAAAATGCGTAAATTGTACAGGAACCGTTCAGATCAGCAGCAAATGACCTATTATGAACTAGTTAGAAGCATTTACTCTAGTTTCAGGGAGTTCACTTGTTTCTGACACCTTTGTGTATTTTTACTGAACACTCGCTAGGGAGGCGCGTGTTCTGGCCTTAAAATTCCAAAATGGTAAAATGGGTAAATTGTACAGGAACCGTGCAGATCAGCAGCAAATGACCTATATTGAACTAGTTACAAGCATTTACTCTAGTGTCAGGGAGTTCACTTGTTTCTGACACTTTTGTGTATTTTTACTGGACACTCGCTAGATAGGAGCGTGTTCTAGCCTTAAAATTCCAAAATGGTAAAATGGGTAAATTGTACAGGAACCGTGCAGATCAGCAGCAAATGACCTATATTGAACTAGTTACAAGCATTTACTCTAGTGTCAGGGATTTCACTTGTTTCTGACACCTTTGTGTATTTTTACTGAACACTCGCTACTCAGGCTTGTGTTCTAGCCTTAAACTCCCAAAGTGGTAAATTGGGTAAATTGTACAGGAACCGTGCAGATCAGCAGCAAATGACTTATTTTGAACGAGTTACAAGCATTTACTCTTGTTTCAGGGAGTTCACTTGTTTCTGACACCTTTGTGTATTTTTACTGAACACTCGCTAGTCAGGCGCGTGTTCTGGCCTTAAAATTCCAAAATGGTAAAATGGGTAACTTGTACAGGAACCGTGCAGATGAGCAGCAAATGACTTATTTTGAACTAGTTATAAGCATTTACTCTAGTTTCAGGGAGTTCACTTGTTTCTGACACCTTTGTGTATTTTTACTGAACACTCGCTAGATAGGAGAAGGTTCTAGCCTTAAATTCCAAAATGGTAAAATGGGTAAATTGTAGAGGAACCGTGCAGATCAGCAGCAAATGACCTATATTGAACTAGTTAAAAGCATTTACTCTAGTTTCAGGGAGTTCACTTGTTTCTGACACCTTTGTGTATTTTTACTGAACACTCGCTAGATAGGAGCGTGTTCAGGCCTCAAAATTCCAAAATGGTAAAATGGGTAAATTGTACAGGAACCGTGCAGATCAGCAGCAAATGACCTATATTGAACTAGTTACAAGCATGTACTCTAGTGTTAGGGATTTCACTTGTTTCTGACACCTTTGTGTATTTTTACTGAACACTCGCTACTCAGGCTTGTGTTCTAGCCTTAAACTCCCAAAGTGGTAAATTGGGTAAATTGTACAGGAACCGTGCAGATCAGCAGCAAATGACTTATTTTGAACTAGTTATAAGCATTTACTCTAGTTTCAGGGAGTTCACTTGTTTCTGACACCTTTGTGTATTTTTACTGAACACTCGCTAGATAGGAGCGTGTTCAGGCCTAAAAATTCCAAAATGGTAAAATGGGTAAATTGTACAGGAACCGTGCAGATCAGCAGCAAATGACCTATATTGAACTAGTTACAAGCATTTACTCTAGTGTCAGGGATTTCACTTGTTTCTGACACCTTTGTGTATTTTTACTGAACACTCGCTACTCAGGCTTGTGTTCTAGCCTTAAAATTCCAAAATGGTAAAATGGGTAAATTGTAAAGGAACCGTGCAGATCAGCAGCAAATGACCTATTTTGAACTAGTTAGAAGCATTTACTCTAGTTTCAGGGAGTTCACTTGTTCCTGACACCTTTGTGTATTTTTACTGAACACTCGCTAGATAGGAGCGTGTTCTAGCCTTAAAATTCCAAAATGGTAAAATGCGTAAATTGTACAGGAACCGTTCAGATCAGCAGCAAATGACCTATTATGAACTAGTTAGAAGCATTTACTCTAGTTTCAGGGAGTTCACTTGTTTCTGACACCTTTGTGTATTTTTACTGAACACTCTCTAGGGAGGCGCGTGTTCTGGCCTTAAAATTCCAAAATGGTAAAATGGGTAAATTGTACAGGAACCGTGCAGATCAGCAGCAAATGACCTATATTGAACTAGTTACAAGCATTTACTCTAGTGTCAGGGAGTTCACTTGTTTCTGACACTTTTGTGTATTTTTACTGGACACTCGCTAGATAGGAGCGTGTTCTAGCCTTAAAATTCCAAAATGGTAAAATGGGTAAATTGTACAGGAACCGTGCAGATCAGCAGCAAATGACCTATATTGAACTAGTTACAAGCATTTACTCTAGTGTCAGGGATTTCACTTGTTTCTGACACCTTTGTGTATTTTTACTGAACACTCGCTACTCAGGCTTGTGTTCTAGCCTTAAACTCCCAAAGTGGTAAATTGGGTAAATTGTACAGGAACCGTGCAGATCAGCAGCAAATGACTTATTTTGAACGAGTTACAAGCATTTACTCTTGTTTCAGGGAGTTCACTTGTTTCTGACACCTTTGTGTATTTTTACTGAACACTCGCTAGTCAGGCGCGTGTTCTGGCCTTAAAATTCCAAAATGGTAAAATGGGTAACTTGTACAGGAACCGTGCAGATGAGCAGCAAATGACTTATTTTGAACTAGTTATAAGCATTTACTCTAGTTTCAGGGAGTTCACTTGTTTCTGACACCTTTGTGTATTTTTACTGAACACTCGCTAGGCAGGCGCGTGTTCTGGCCTTAAAATTCCAAAATGGTAAAATGAGTAAATTGTACAGGAACCATGCAGATCAGCAGCAAATGACCTATTTTGAACTAGTTAGAAGCATTTACTCTAGTTTCAGGGAGTTCACTTGTTTCTGACACCTTTGTGTATTTTTACTGAACACTCGCTAGATAGGAGAAGGTTCTAGCCTTAAAATTCCAAAATGGTAAAATGGGTAAATTGTAGAGGAACCGTGCAGATCAGCAGCAAATGACCTATATTGAACTAGTTAAAAGCATTTACTCTAGTTTCAGGGAGTTCACTTGTTTCTGACACCTTTGTGTATTTTTACTGAACACTCGCTAGATAGGAGCGTGTTCAGGCCTCAAAATTCCAAAATGGTAAAATGGGTAAATTGTACAGGAACCGTGCAGATCAGCAGCAAATGACCTATATTGAACTAGTTACAAGCATTTACTCTAGTGTCAGGGAGTTCACTTGTTTCTGACACCTTTGTGTATTTTTACTGAACACTCGCTACTCAGGCTTGTGTTCTAGCCTTAAACTCCCAAAGTGGTAAATTGGGTAAATTGTACAGGAACCGTGCAGATCAGCAGCAAATGACTTATTTTGAACGAGTTACAAGCATTTACTCTAGTTTCAGGGAGTTCACTTCTTTCTGACACCTTTGTGTATTTTTACTGAACACTCGCTACTCAGGCTTGTGTTCTAGCCTTAAACTCCCAAAGTGGTAAATGGGGTAAATTGTACAGGAACCGTGCAGATCAGCAGCAAATGACTTATTTTGAACAAGTTACAAGCATTTACTCTAGTTTCAGGAAGTTCACTTGTTTCTGACACCTTTGTGTATTTTTACTGAACACTCGCTAGATAGGAGCGTGTTCTAGCCTTAAACTCCCAAAGTGGTAAATGGGGTAAATTGTACAGGAACCGTGCAGATCAGCAGCAAATGACTTATTTTGAACGAGTTACAAGCATTTACTCTAGTTTCAGGGAGTTCACTTGTTTCTGACACCTTTGTGTATTTTTACTGAACACTCGCTAGATAGGAGCGTGTTCTAGCCTTAAAATTCCAAAATGGTAAAATGGGTAAATTGTACAGGAACCGTGCAGATCAGCAGCAAATGACCTATTATGAACTAGTTAGAAGCATTTACTCTAGTTTCAGGGAGTTCACTTGTTTCTGACACCTTTGTGTATTTTTACTGAACACTCGCTAGGGAGGCGCGTGTTCTGGCCTTAAAATTCCAAAATGGTAAAATGGGTAAATTGTACAGGAACCGTGCAGATCAGCAGCAAATGACCTATATTGAACTAGTTACAAGCATTTACTCTAGTGTCAGGGATTTCACTTGTTTCTGACACCTTTGTGTATTTTTACTGAACACTCGCTACTCAGGCTTGTGTTCTAGCCTTAAACTCCCAAAGTGTAAATTAGGTAAATTGTACAGGAACCGTGCAGATCAGCAGCAAATGACCTATTTTGAAATAGTTAGAAGCATTTACTCTAGCTTCAGGGAGTTCACTTGTTTCTGACACCTTTGTGTATTTTTACTGAACACTCGCTACTCAGGCTTGTGTTCTAGCCTTAAAATTCCAAAATGGTAAAATGGGTAAATTGTACAGGAACCGTGCAGATCAGCATCAAATGACCTATTTTGAACTAGTTGCAAGCATTTACTCTAGTTTCAGGGAGTTCACTTGTTTCTGACACTTTTGTGTATTTTTACTGGACACTCGCTACTCAGGCTTGTGTTCTAGCCTTAAACTCCCAAAGTGGTAAATTGGGTAAATTGTACAGGAACCGTGCAGATCAGCAGCAAATGACTTATTTTGAACGAGTTACAAGCATTTACTCTAGTTTCAGGGAGTTCACTTCTTTCTGACACCTTTGTGTATTTTTACTGAACACTCGCTACTCAGGCTTGTGTTCTAGCCTTAAACTCCCAAAGTGGTAAATGGGGTAAATTGTACAGGAACCGTGCAGATCAGCAGCAAATGACTTATTTTGAACGAGTTACAAGCATTTACTCTAGTGTCAGGGATTTCACTTGTTTCTGACACCTTTGTGTATTTTTACTGAACACTCTCTAGGGAGGCGCGTGTTCTGGCCTTAAAATTCCAAAATGGTAAAATGGGTAAATTGTACAGGAACCGTGCAGATCAGCAGCAAATGACCTATATTGAACTAGTTACAAGCATTTACTCTAGTGTCAGGGAGTTCACTTGTTTCTGACACTTTTGTGTATTTTTACTGGACACTCGCTAGATAGGAGCGTGTTCTAGCCTTAAAATTCCAAAATGGTAAAATGGGTAAATTGTACAGGAACCGTGCAGATCAGCAGCAAATGACCTATATTGAACTAGTTACAAGCATTTACTCTAGTGTCAGGGATTTCACTTGTTTCTGACACCTTTGTGTATTTTTACTGAACACTCGCTACTCAGGCTTGTGTTCTAGCCTTAAACTCCCAAAGTGTAAATTAGGTAAATTGTACAGGAACCGTGCAGATCAGCAGCAAATGACCTATTTTGAAATAGTTAGAAGCATTTACTCTAGCTTCAGGGAGTTCACTTGTTTCTGACACCTTTGTGTATTTTTACTGAACACTCGCTACTCAGGCTTGTGTTCTAGCCTTAAAATTCCAAAATGGTAAAATGGGTAAATTGTACAGGAACCGTGCAGATCAGCAGCAAATGACCTATTTTGAACTAGTTGCAAGCATTTACTCTAGTTTCAGGGAGTTCACTTGTTTCTGACACTTTTGTGTATTTTTACTGGACACTCGCTAGATAGGAGCGTGTTCTAGCCTTAAAATTCCAAAATGGTAAAATGGGTAAATTGTACAGGAACCGTGCAGATCAGCAGCAAATGACCTATATTGAACTAGTTACAAGCATTTACTCTAGTGTCAGGGAGTTCACTTGTTTCTGACACCTTTGTGTATTTTTACTGAACACTCGCTACTCAGGCTTGTGTTCTAGCCTGAAACTCCCAAAGTGGTAAATTGGGTAAATTGTACAGGAACCGTGCAGATCAGCAGCAAATGACTTATTTTGAACGAGTTACAAGCATTTACTCTAGTTTCAGGGAGTTCACTTCTTTCTGACACCTTTGTGTATTTTTACTGAACACTCGCTAGTCAGGCGCGTGTTCTGGCCTTAAAATTCCAAAATGGTAAAATGGGTAACTTGTACAGGAACCGTGCAGATGAGCAGCAAATGACTTATTTTGAACTAGTTATAAGCATTTACTCTAGTTTCAGGGAGTTCACTTGTTTCTGACACCTTTGTGTATTTTTACTGAACACTCGCTAGGCCTTAAAATTCCAAAGTGGTAAAATGGGTAAATTGTACAGGAACTGTGCAGATCAGCAGCAAATGACCTATTTTGAAATAGTTAGAAGCATTTACTCTAGTGTCAGGGAGTTCACTTGTTTCTGACACCTTTGTGTATTTTTACTGAACACTCGCTAGATAGGAGAAGGTTCTAGCCTTAAAATTCCAAAATGGTAAAATGGGTAAATTGTAGAGGAACCGTGCAGATCAGCAGCAAATGACCTATATTGAACTAGTTAAAAGCATTTACTCTAGTTTCAGGGAGTTCACTTGTTTCTGACACCTTTGTGTATTTTTACTGAACACTCGCTAGATAGGAGCGTGTTCAGGCCTTAAAATTCCAAAATGGTAAAATGGGTAAATTGTACAGGAAGCGTGCAGATCAGCAGCAAATGACCTATATTGAACTAGTTACAAGCATTTACTCTAGTGTCAGGGAGTTCACTTGTTTCTGACACCTTTGTGTATTTTTACTGAACACTCGCTACTCAGGCTTGTGTTCTAGCCTTAAACTCCCAAAGTGGTAAATGGGGTAAATTGTACAGGAACCGTGCAGATCAGCAGCAAATGACTTATTTTGAACGAGTTACAAGCATTTACTCTAGTTTCAGGGAGTTCACTTGTTTCTGACACCTTTGTGTATTTTTACTGAACACTCGCTAGATAGGAGCGTGTTCTAGCCTTAAAATTCCAAAATGGTAAAATGGGTAAATTGTACAGGAACCGTGCAGATCAGCAGCAAATGACCTATTATGAACTAGTTAGAAGCATTTACTCTAGTTTCAGGGAGTTCACTTGTTTCTGACACCTTTGTGTATTTTTACTGAACACTCGCTAGGGAGGCGCGTGTTCTGGCCTTAAAATTCCAAAATGGTAAAATGGGTAAATTGTACAGGAACCGTGCAGATCAGCAGCAAATGACCTATATTGAACTAGTTACAAGCATTTACTCTAGTGTCAGGGATTTCACTTGTTTCTGACACCTTTGTGTATTTTTACTGAACACTCGCTACTCAGGCTTGTGTTCTAGCCTTAAACTCCCAAAGTGTAAATTAGGTAAATTGTACAGGAATCGTGCAGATCAGCAGCAAATGACCTATTTTGAAATAGTTAGAAGCATTTACTCTAGCTTCAGGGAGTTCACTTGTTTCTGACACCTTTGTGTATTTTTACTGAACACTCGCTACTCAGGCTTGTGTTCTAGCCTTAAAATTCCAAAATGGTAAAATGGGTAAATTGTACAGGAACCGTGCAGATCAGCAGCAAATGACCTATATTGAACTAGTTGCAAGCATTTACTCTAGTTTCAGGGAGTTCACTTGTTTCTGACACTTTTGTGTATTTTTACTGGACACTCGCTAGATAGGAGCGTGTTCTAGCCTTAAAATTCCAAAATGGTAAAATGGGTAAATTGTACAGGAACCGTGCAGATCAGCAGCAAATGACCTATATTGAACTAGTTACAAGCATTTACTCTAGTGTCAGGGAGTTCACTTGTTTCTGACACCTTTGTGTATTTTTCCTGGACACTCGCTAGGGAGGCGCGTGTTCTGGCCTTAAAATTCCAAAATGGTAAAATGGGTAAATTGTACAGGAACCGTGCAGATCAGCAGCAAATGACCTATATTGAACTAGTTACAAGCATTTACTCTAGTGTCAGGGATTTCACTTGTTTCTGACACCTTTGTGTATTTTTACTGAACACTCGCTACTCAGGCTTGTGTTCTAGCCTTAAACTCCCAAAGTGTAAATTAGGTAAATTGTACAGGAATCGTGCAGATCAGCAGCAAATGACCTATTTTGAAATAGTTAGAAGCATTTACTCTAGCTTCAGGGAGTTCACTTGTTTCTGACACCTTTGTGTATTTTTACTGAACACTCGCTACTCAGGCTTGTGTTCTAGCCTTAAAATTCCAAAATGGTAAAATGGGTAAATTGTACAGGAACCATGCAGATCAGCAGCAAATGACCTATTTTGAACTAGTTGCAAGCATTTACTCTAGTTTCAGGGAGTTCACTTGTTTCTGACACTTTTGTGTATTTTTACTGGACACTCGCTAGATAGGAGCGTGTTCTAGCCTTAAAATTCCAAAATGGTAAAATGGGTAAATTGTACAGGAACCGTGCAGATCAGCAGCAAATGACCTATATTGAACTAGTTACAAGCATGTACTCTAGTGTCAGGGAGTTCACTTGTTTCTGACACCTTTGTGTATTTTTACTGAACACTCGCTACTCAGGCTTGTGTTCTAGCCTTAAACTCCCAAAGTGGTAAATTGGGTAAATTGTACAGGAACCGTGCAGATCAGCAGCAAATGACTTATTTTGAACGAGTTACAAGCATTTACTCTAGTTTCAGGGAGTTCACTTCTTTCTGACACCTTTGTGTATTTTTACTGAACACTCGCTACTCAGGCTTGTGTTCTAGCCTTAAACTCCCAAAGTGGTAAATGGGGTAAATTGTACAGGAACCGTGCAGATCAGCAGCAAATGACTTATTTTGAACGAGTTACAAGCATTTACTCTAGTGTCAGGGATTTCACTTGTTTCTGACACCTTTGTGTATTTTTACTGAACACTCTCTAGGGAGGCGCGTGTTCTGGCCTTAAAATTCCAAAATGGTAAAATGGGTAAATTGTACAGGAACCGTGCAGATCAGCAGCAAATGACCTATATTGAACTAGTTACAAGCATTTACTCTAGTGTCAGGGAGTTCACTTGTTTCTGACACTTTTGTGTATTTTTACTGGACACTCGCTAGATAGGAGCGTGTTCTAGCCTTAAAATTCCAAAATGGTAAAATGGGTAAATTGTACAGGAACCGTGCAGATCAGCAGCAAATGACCTATATTGAACTAGTTACAAGCATTTACTCTAGTGTCAGGGATTTCACTTGTTTCTGACACCTTTGTGTATTTTTACTGAACACTCGCTACTCAGGCTTGTGTTCTAGCCTTAAACTCCCAAAGTGGTAAATTGGGTAAATTGTACAGGAACCGTGCAGATCAGCAGCAAATGACTTATTTTGAACGAGTTACAAGCATTTACTCTAGTTTCAGGGAGTTCACTTGTTTCTGACACCTTTGTGTATTTTTACTGAACACTCGCTAGTCAGGCGCGTGTTCTGGCCTTAAAATTCCAAAATGGTAAAATGGGTAACTTGTACAGGAACCGTGCAGATGAGCAGCAAATGACTTATTTTGAACTAGTTATAAGCATTTACTCTAGTTTCAGGGAGTTCACTTGTTTCTGACACCTTTGTGTATTTTTACTGAACACTCGCTAGGCCTTAAAATTCCAAAGTGGTAAAATGGGTAAATTGTACAGGAACTGTGCAGATCAGCAGCAAATGACCTATTTTGAAATAGTTAGAAGCATTTACTCTAGTGTCAGGGAGTTCACTTGTTTCTGACACCTTTGTGTATTTTTACTGAACACTCGCTAGATAGGAGAAGGTTCTAGCCTTAAAATTCCAAAATGGTAAAATGGGTAAATTGTAGAGGAACCGTGCAGATCAGCAGCAAATGACCTATATTGAACTAGTTAAAAGCATTTACTCTAGTTTCAGGGAGTTCACTTGTTTCTGACACCTTTGTGTATTTTTACTGAACACTCGCTAGATAGGAGCGTGTTCAGGCCTTAAAATTCCAAAATGGTAAAATGGGTAAATTGTACAGGAACCGTGCAGATCAGCAGCAAATGACCTATATTGAACTAGTTACAAGCATTTACTCTAGTGTCAGGGAGTTCACTTGTTTCTGACACCTTTGTGTATTTTTACTGAACACTCGCTACTCAGGCTTGTGTTCTAGCCTTAAACTCCCAAAGTGGTAAATTGGGTAAATTGTACAGGAACCGTGCAGATCAGCAGCAAATGACTTATTTTGAACGAGTTACAAGCATTTACTCTAGTTTCAGGGAGTTCACTTCTTTCTGACACCTTTGTGTATTTTTACTGAACACTCGCTACTCAGGCTTGTGTTCTAGCCTTAAACTCCCAAAGTGGTAAATGGGGTAAATTGTACAGGAACCGTGCAGATCAGCAGCAAATGACTTATTTTGAACGAGTTACAAGCATTTACTCTAGTTTCAGGGAGTTCACTTGTTTCTGACACCTTTGTGTATTTTTACTGAACACTCGCTAGATAGGAGCGTGTTCTAGCCTTAAAATTCCAAAATGGTAAAATGGGTAAATTGTACAGGAACCGTGCAGATCAGCAGCAAATGACCTATTATGAACTAGTTAGAAGCATTTACTCTAGTTTCAGGGAGTTCACTTGTTTCTGACACCTTTGTGTATTTTTACTGAACACTCGCTAGGGAGGCGCGTGTTCTGGCCTTAAAATTCCAAAATGGTAAAATGGGTAAATTGTACAGGAACCGTGCAGATCAGCAGCAAATGACCTATATTGAACTAGTTACAAGCATTTACTCTAGTGTCAGGGATTTCACTTGTTTCTGACACCTTTGTGTATTTTTACTGAACACTCGCTACTCAGGCTTGTGTTCTAGCCTTAAACTCCCAAAGTGTAAATTAGGTAAATTGTACAGGAACCGTGCAGATCAGCAGCAAATGACCTATTTTGAAATAGTTAGAAGCATTTACTCTAGCTTCAGGGAGTTCACTTGTTTCTGACACCTTTGTGTATTTTTACTGAACACTCGCTACTCAGGCTTGTGTTCTAGCCTTAAACTCCCAAAGTGGTAAATTGGGTAAATTGTACAGGAACCGTGCAGATCAGCAGCAAATGACCTATTTTGAAATAGTTAGAAGCATTTACTCTAGCTTCAGGGAGTTCACTTGTTTCTGACACCTTTGTGTATTTTTACTGAACACTCGCTACTCAGGCTTGTGTTCTAGCCTTAAACTCCCAAAGTGGTAAATTGGGTAAATTGTACAGGAACCGTGCAGATCAGCAGCAAATGACTTATTTTGAACGAGTTACAAGCATTTACTCTAGTTTCAGGGAGTTCACTTCTTTCTGACACCTTTGTGTATTTTTACTGAACACTCGCTACTCAGGCTTGTGTTCTAGCCTTAAACTCCCAAAGTGGTAAATGGGGTAAATTGTACAGGAACCGTGCAGATCAGCAGCAAATGACTTATTTTGAACAAGTTACAAGCATTTACTCTAGTTTCAGGAAGTTCACTTGTTTCTGACACTTTTGTGTATTTTTACTGGACACTCGCTAGATAGGAGCGTGTTCTAGCCTTAAAATTCCAAAATGGTAAAATGGGTAAATTGTACAGGAACCGTGCAGATCAGCAGCAAATGACCTATATTGAACTAGTTACAAGCATGTACTCTAGTGTCAGGGAGTTCACTTGTTTCTGACACCTTTGTGTATTTTTACTGAACACTCGCTACTCAGGCTTGTGTTCTAGCCTTAAACTCCCAAAGTGGTAAATTGGGTAAATTGTACAGGAACCGTGCAGATCAGCAGCAAATGACTTATTTTGAACGAGTTACAAGCATTTACTCTAGTTTCAGGGAGTTCACTTCTTTCTGACACCTTTGTGTATTTTTACTGAACACTCGCTACTCAGGCTTGTGTTCTAGCCTTAAACTCCCAAAGTGGTAAATGGGGTAAATTGTACAGGAACCGTGCAGATCAGCAGCAAATGACTTATTTTGAACGAGTTACAAGCATTTACTCTAGTGTCAGGGATTTCACTTGTTTCTGACACCTTTGTGTATTTTTACTGAACACTCTCTAGGGAGGCGCGTGTTCTGGCCTTAAAATTCCAAAATGGTAAAATGGGTAAATTGTACAGGAACCGTGCAGATCAGCAGCAAATGACCTATATTGAACTAGTTACAAGCATTTACTCTAGTGTCAGGGAGTTCACTTGTTTCTGACACTTTTGTGTATTTTTACTGGACACTCGCTAGATAGGAGCGTGTTCTAGCCTTAAAATTCCAAAATGGTAAAATGGGTAAATTGTACAGGAACCGTGCAGATCAGCAGCAAATGACCTATATTGAACTAGTTACAAGCATTTACTCTAGTGTCAGGGATTTCACTTGTTTCTGACACCTTTGTGTATTTTTACTGAACACTCGCTACTCAGGCTTGTGTTCTAGCCTTAAACTCCCAAAGTGGTAAATTGGGTAAATTGTACAGGAACCGTGCAGATCAGCAGCAAATGACTTATTTTGAACGAGTTACAAGCATTTACTCTAGTTTCAGGGAGTTCACTTGTTTCTGACACCTTTGTGTATTTTTACTGAACACTCGCTAGTCAGGCGCGTGTTCTGGCCTTAAAATTCCAAAATGGTAAAATGGGTAACTTGTACAGGAACCGTGCAGATGAGCAGCAAATGACTTATTTTGAACTAGTTATAAGCATTTACTCTAGTTTCAGGGAGTTCACTTGTTTCTGACACCTTTGTGTATTTTTACTGAACACTCGCTAGGCCTTAAAATTCCAAAGTGGTAAAATGGGTAAATTGTACAGGAACTGTGCAGATCAGCAGCAAATGACCTATTTTGAAATAGTTAGAAGCATTTACTCTAGTGTCAGGGAGTTCACTTGTTTCTGACACCTTTGTGTATTTTTACTGAACACTCGCTAGATA
Organism: Anniella stebbinsi; assembly: GCA_029215795.1. Classification (NCBI taxonomy): domain Eukaryota; kingdom Metazoa; phylum Chordata; class Lepidosauria; order Squamata; family Anniellidae; genus Anniella; species Anniella stebbinsi. The sequence continues at coordinate 100,015,626 of JARDYH010000003.1, forward strand.
GGAGAAGGTTCTAGCCTTAAAATTCCAAAATGGTAAAATGGGTAAATTGTAGAGGAACCGTGCAGATCAGCAGCAAATGACCTATATTGAACTAGTTAAAAGCATTTACTCTAGTTTCAGGGAGTTCACTTGTTTCTGACACCTTTGTGTATTTTTACTGAACACTCGCTAGATAGGAGCGTGTTCAGGCCTTAAAATTCCAAAATGGTAAAATGGGTAAATTGTACAGGAACCGTGCAGATCAGCAGCAAATGACCTATATTGAACTAGTTACAAGCATTTACTCTAGTGTCAGGGAGTTCACTTGTTTCTGACACCTTTGTGTATTTTTACTGAACACTCGCTACTCAGGCTTGTGTTCTAGCCTTAAACTCCCAAAGTGGTAAATTGGGTAAATTGTACAGGAACCGTGCAGATCAGCAGCAAATGACTTATTTTGAACGAGTTACAAGCATTTACTCTAGTTTCAGGGAGTTCACTTCTTTCTGACACCTTTGTGTATTTTTACTGAACACTCGCTACTCAGGCTTGTGTTCTAGCCTTAAACTCCCAAAGTGGTAAATGGGGTAAATTGTACAGGAACCGTGCAGATCAGCAGCAAATGACTTATTTTGAACGAGTTACAAGCATTTACTCTAGTTTCAGGGAGTTCACTTGTTTCTGACACCTTTGTGTATTTTTACTGAACACTCGCTAGATAGGAGCGTGTTCTAGCCTTAAAATTCCAAAATGGTAAAATGGGTAAATTGTACAGGAACCGTGCAGATCAGCAGCAAATGACCTATTATGAACTAGTTAGAAGCATTTACTCTAGTTTCAGGGAGTTCACTTGTTTCTGACACCTTTGTGTATTTTTACTGAACACTCGCTAGGGAGGCGCGTGTTCTGGCCTTAAAATTCCAAAATGGTAAAATGGGTAAATTGTACAGGAACCGTGCAGATCAGCAGCAAATGACCTATATTGAACTAGTTACAAGCATTTACTCTAGTGTCAGGGATTTCACTTGTTTCTGACACCTTTGTGTATTTTTACTGAACACTCGCTACTCAGGCTTGTGTTCTAGCCTTAAACTCCCAAAGTGTAAATTAGGTAAATTGTACAGGAACCGTGCAGATCAGCAGCAAATGACCTATTTTGAAATAGTTAGAAGCATTTACTCTAGCTTCAGGGAGTTCACTTGTTTCTGACACCTTTGTGTATTTTTACTGAACACTCGCTACTCAGGCTTGTGTTCTAGCCTTAAACTCCCAAAGTGGTAAATTGGGTAAATTGTACAGGAACCGTGCAGATCAGCAGCAAATGACTTATTTTGAACGAGTTACAAGCATTTACTCTAGTTTCAGGGAGTTCACTTCTTTCTGACACCTTTGTGTATTTTTACTGAACACTCGCTACTCAGGCTTGTGTTCTAGCCTTAAACTCCCAAAGTGGTAAATGGGGTAAATTGTACAGGAACCGTGCAGATCAGCAGCAAATGACTTATTTTGAACAAGTTACAAGCATTTACTCTAGTTTCAGGAAGTTCACTTGTTTCTGACACCTTTGTGTATTTTTACTGAACACTCGCTAGATAGGAGCGTGTTCTAGCCTAAAACTCCCAAAGTGGTAAATGGGGTAAATTGTACAGGAACCGTGCAGATCAGCAGCAAATGACTTATTTTGAACGAGTTACAAGCATTTACTCTAGTTTCAGGGAGTTCACTTGTTTCTGACACCTTTGTGTATTTTTACTGAACACTCGCTAGATAGGAGCGTGTTCTAGCCTTAAAATTCCAAAATGGTAAAATGGGTAAATTGTACAGGAACCGTGCAGATCAGCAGCAAATGACCTATTATGAACTAGTTAGAAGCATTTACTCTAGTTTCAGGGAGTTCACTTGTTTCTGACACCTTTGTGTATTTTTACTGAACACTCGCTAGGGAGGCGCGTGTTCTGGCCTTAAAATTCCAAAATGGTAAAATGGGTAAATTGTACAGGAACCGTGCAGATCAGCAGCAAATGACCTATATTGAACTAGTTACAAGCATTTACTCTAGTGTCAGGGATTTCACTTGTTTCTGACACCTTTGTGTATTTTTACTGAACACTCGCTACTCAGGCTTGTGTTCTAGCCTTAAACTCCCAAAGTGTAAATTAGGTAAATTGTACAGGAACCGTGCAGATCAGCAGCAAATGACCTATTTTGAAATAGTTAGAAGCATTTACTCTAGCTTCAGGGAGTTCACTTGTTTCTGACACCTTTGTGTATTTTTACTGAACACTCGCTACTCAGGCTTGTGTTCTAGCCTTAAAATTCCAAAATGGTAAAATGGGTAAATTGTACAGGAACCGTGCAGATCAGCAGCAAATGACCTATTTTGAACTAGTTGCAAGCATTTACTCTAGTTTCAGGGAGTTCACTTGTTTCTGACACTTTTGTGTATTTTTACTGGACACTCGCTACTCAGCCTTGTGTTCTAGCCTTAAACTCCCAAAGTGGTAAATTGGGTAAATTGTACAGGAACCGTGCAGATCAGCAGCAAATGACTTATTTTGAACGAGTTACAAGCATTTACTCTAGTTTCAGGGAGTTCACTTCTTTCTGACACCTTTGTGTATTTTTACTGAACACTCGCTACTCAGGCTTGTGTTCTAGCCTTAAACTCCCAAAGTGGTAAATGGGGTAAATTGTACAGGAACCGTGCAGATCAGCAGCAAATGACTTATTTTGAACGAGTTACAAGCATTTACTCTAGTGTCAGGGATTTCACTTGTTTCTGACACCTTTGTGTATTTTTACTGAACACTCTCTAGGGAGGCGCGTGTTCTGGCCTTAAAATTCCAAAATGGTAAAATGGGTAAATTGTACAGGAACCGTGCAGATCAGCAGCAAATGACCTATATTGAACTAGTTACAAGCATTTACTCTAGTGTCAGGGAGTTCACTTGTTTCTGACACTTTTGTGTATTTTTACTGGACACTCGCTAGATAGGAGCGTGTTCTAGCCTTAAAATTCCAAAATGGTAAAATGGGTAAATTGTACAGGAACCGTGCAGATCAGCAGCAAATGACCTATATTGAACTAGTTACAAGCATTTACTCTAGTGTCAGGGATTTCACTTGTTTCTGACACCTTTGTGTATTTTTACTGAACACTCGCTACTCAGGCTTGTGTTCTAGCCTTAAACTCCCAAAGTGTAAATTAGGTAAATTGTACAGGAACCGTGCAGATCAGCAGCAAATGACCTATTTTGAAATAGTTAGAAGCATTTACTCTAGCTTCAGGGAGTTCACTTGTTTCTGACACCTTTGTGTATTTTTACTGAACACTCGCTACTCAGGCTTGTGTTCTAGCCTTAAAATTCCAAAATGGTAAAATGGGTAAATTGTACAGGAACCGTGCAGATCAGCAGCAAATGACCTATTTTGAACTAGTTGCAAGCATTTACTCTAGTTTCAGGGAGTTCACTTGTTTCTGACACTTTTGTGTATTTTTACTGGACACTCGCTAGATAGGAGCGTGTTCTAGCCTTAAAATTCCAAAATGGTAAAATGGGTAAATTGTACAGGAACCGTGCAGATCAGCAGCAAATGACCTATATTGAACTAGTTACAAGCATTTACTCTAGTGTCAGGGAGTTCACTTGTTTCTGACACCTTTGTGTATTTTTACTGAACACTCGCTACTCAGGCTTGTGTTCTAGCCTGAAACTCCCAAAGTGGTAAATTGGGTAAATTGTACAGGAACCGTGCAGATCAGCAGCAAATGACTTATTTTGAACGAGTTACAAGCATTTACTCTAGTTTCAGGGAGTTCACTTCTTTCTGACACCTTTGTGTATTTTTACTGAACACTCGCTAGTCAGGCGCGTGTTCTGGCCTTAAAATTCCAAAATGGTAAAATGGGTAACTTGTACAGGAACCGTGCAGATGAGCAGCAAATGACTTATTTTGAACTAGTTATAAGCATTTACTCTAGTTTCAGGGAGTTCACTTGTTTCTGACACCTTTGTGTATTTTTACTGAACACTCGCTAGGCCTTAAAATTCCAAAGTGGTAAAATGGGTAAATTGTACAGGAACTGTGCAGATCAGCAGCAAATGACCTATTTTGAAATAGTTAGAAGCATTTACTCTAGTGTCAGGGAGTTCACTTGTTTCTGACACCTTTGTGTATTTTTACTGAACACTCGCTAGATAGGAGAAGGTTCTAGCCTTAAAATTCCAAAATGGTAAAATGGGTAAATTGTAGAGGAACCGTGCAGATCAGCAGCAAATGACCTATATTGAACTAGTTAAAAGCATTTACTCTAGTTTCAGGGAGTTCACTTGTTTCTGACACCTTTGTGTATTTTTACTGAACACTCGCTAGATAGGAGCGTGTTCAGGCCTTAAAATTCCAAAATGGTAAAATGGGTAAATTGTACAGGAAGCGTGCAGATCAGCAGCAAATGACCTATATTGAACTAGTTACAAGCATTTACTCTAGTGTCAGGGAGTTCACTTGTTTCTGACACCTTTGTGTATTTTTACTGAACACTCGCTACTCAGGCTTGTGTTCTAGCCTTAAACTCCCAAAGTGGTAAATGGGGTAAATTGTACAGGAACCGTGCAGATCAGCAGCAAATGACTTATTTTGAACGAGTTACAAGCATTTACTCTAGTTTCAGGGAGTTCACTTGTTTCTGACACCTTTGTGTATTTTTACTGAACACTCGCTAGATAGGAGCGTGTTCTAGCCTTAAAATTCCAAAATGGTAAAATGGGTAAATTGTACAGGAACCGTGCAGATCAGCAGCAAATGACCTATTATGAACTAGTTAGAAGCATTTACTCTAGTTTCAGGGAGTTCACTTGTTTCTGACACCTTTGTGTATTTTTACTGAACACTCGCTAGGGAGGCGCGTGTTCTGGCCTTAAAATTCCAAAATGGTAAAATGGGTAAATTGTACAGGAACCGTGCAGATCAGCAGCAAATGACCTATATTGAACTAGTTACAAGCATTTACTCTAGTGTCAGGGATTTCACTTGTTTCTGACACCTTTGTGTATTTTTACTGAACACTCGCTACTCAGGCTTGTGTTCTAGCCTTAAACTCCCAAAGTGTAAATTAGGTAAATTCTACAGGAATCGTGCAGATCAGCAGCAAATGACCTATTTTGAAATAGTTAGAAGCATTTACTCTAGCTTCAGGGAGTTCACTTGTTTCTGACACCTTTGTGTATTTTTACTGAACACTCGCTACTCAGGCTTGTGTTCTAGCCTTAAAATTCCAAAATGGTAAAATGGGTAAATTGTACAGGAACCGTGCAGATCAGCAGCAAATGACCTATATTGAACTAGTTGCAAGCATTTACTCTAGTTTCAGGGAGTTCACTTGTTTCTGACACTTTTGTGTATTTTTACTGGACACTCGCTAGATAGGAGCGTGTTCTAGCCTTAAAATTCCAAAATGGTAAAATGGGTAAATTGTACAGGAACCGTGCAGATCAGCAGCAAATGACCTATATTGAACTAGTTACAAGCATTTACTCTAGTGTCAGGGAGTTCACTTGTTTCTGACACCTTTGTGTATTTTTCCTGGACACTCGCTAGGGAGGCGCGTGTTCTGGCCTTAAAATTCCAAAATGGTAAAATGGGTAAATTGTACAGGAACCGTGCAGATCAGCAGCAAATGACCTATATTGAACTAGTTACAAGCATTTACTCTAGTGTCAGGGATTTCACTTGTTTCTGACACCTTTGTGTATTTTTACTGAACACTCGCTACTCAGGCTTGTGTTCTAGCCTTAAACTCCCAAAGTGTAAATTAGGTAAATTGTACAGGAATCGTGCAGATCAGCAGCAAATGACCTATTTTGAAATAGTTAGAAGCATTTACTCTAGCTTCAGGGAGTTCACTTGTTTCTGACACCTTTGTGTATTTTTACTGAACACTCGCTACTCAGGCTTGTGTTCTAGCCTTAAAATTCCAAAATGGTAAAATGGGTAAATTGTACAGGAACCATGCAGATCAGCAGCAAATGACCTATTTTGAACTAGTTGCAAGCATTTACTCTAGTTTCAGGGAGTTCACTTGTTTCTGACACTTTTGTGTATTTTTACTGGACACTCGCTAGATAGGAGCGTGTTCTAGCCTTAAAATTCCAAAATGGTAAAATGGGTAAATTGTACAGGAACCGTGCAGATCAGCAGCAAATGACCTATATTGAACTAGTTACAAGCATGTACTCTAGTGTCAGGGAGTTCACTTGTTTCTGACACCTTTGTGTATTTTTACTGAACACTCGCTACTCAGGCTTGTGTTCTAGCCTTAAACTCCCAAAGTGGTAAATTGGGTAAATTGTACAGGAACCGTGCAGATCAGCAGCAAATGACTTATTTTGAACGAGTTACAAGCATTTACTCTAGTTTCAGGGAGTTCACTTCTTTCTGACACCTTTGTGTATTTTTACTGAACACTCGCTACTCAGGCTTGTGTTCTAGCCTTAAACTCCCAAAGTGGTAAATGGGGTAAATTGTACAGGAACCGTGCAGATCAGCAGCAAATGACTTATTTTGAACGAGTTACAAGCATTTACTCTAGTGTCAGGGATTTCACTTGTTTCTGACACCTTTGTGTATTTTTACTGAACACTCTCTAGGGAGGCGCGTGTTCTGGCCTTAAAATTCCAAAATGGTAAAATGGGTAAATTGTACAGGAACCGTGCAGATCAGCAGCAAATGACCTATATTGAACTAGTTACAAGCATTTACTCTAGTGTCAGGGAGTTCACTTGTTTCTGACACTTTTGTGTATTTTTACTGGACACTCGCTAGATAGGAGCGTGTTCTAGCCTTAGAATTCCAAAATGGTAAAATGGGTAAATTGTACAGGAACCGTGCAGATCAGCAGCAAATGACCTATATTGAACTAGTTACAAGCATTTACTCTAGTGTCAGGGAGTTCACTTGTTTCTGACACCTTTGTGTATTTTTACTGAACACTCGCTACTCAGGCTTGTGTTCTAGCCTGAAACTCCCAAAGTGGTAAATTGGGTAAATTGTACAGGAACCGTGCAGATCAGCAGCAAATGACTTATTTTGAACGAGTTACAAGCATTTACTCTAGTTTCAGGGAGTTCACTTCTTTCTGACACCTTTGTGTATTTTTACTGAACACTCGCTAGTCAGGCGCGTGTTCTGGCCTTAAAATTCCAAAATGGTAAAATGGGTAACTTGTACAGGAACCGTGCAGATGAGCAGCAAATGACTTATTTTGAACTAGTTATAAGCATTTACTCTAGTTTCAGGGAGTTCACTTGTTTCTGACACCTTTGTGTATTTTTACTGAACACTCGCTAGGCCTTAAAATTCCAAAGTGGTAAAATGGGTAAATTGTACAGGAACTGTGCAGATCAGCAGCAAATGACCTATTTTGAAATAGTTAGAAGCATTTACTCTAGTGTCAGGGAGTTCACTTGTTTCTGACACCTTTGTGTATTTTTACTGAACACTCGCTAGATAGGAGAAGGTTCTAGCCTTAAAATTCCAAAATGGTAAAATGGGTAAATTGTAGAGGAACCGTGCAGATCAGCAGCAAATGACCTATATTGAACTAGTTAAAAGCATTTACTCTAGTTTCAGGGAGTTCACTTGTTTCTGACACCTTTGTGTATTTTTACTGAACACTCGCTAGATAGGAGCGTGTTCAGGCCTTAAAATTCCAAAATGGTAAAATGGGTAAATTGTACAGGAAGCGTGCAGATCAGCAGCAAATGACCTATATTGAACTAGTTACAAGCATTTACTCTAGTGTCAGGGAGTTCACTTGTTTCTGACACCTTTGTGTATTTTTACTGAACACTCGCTACTCAGGCTTGTGTTCTAGCCTTAAACTCCCAAAGTGGTAAATGGGGTAAATTGTACAGGAACCGTGCAGATCAGCAGCAAATGACTTATTTTGAACGAGTTACAAGCATTTACTCTAGTTTCAGGGAGTTCACTTGTTTCTGACACCTTTGTGTATTTTTACTGAACACTCGCTAGATAGGAGCGTGTTCTAGCCTTAAAATTCCAAAATGGTAAAATGGGTAAATTGTACAGGAACCGTGCAGATCAGCAGCAAATGACCTATTATGAACTAGTTAGAAGCATTTACTCTAGTTTCAGGGAGTTCACTTGTTTCTGACACCTTTGTGTATTTTTACTGAACACTCGCTAGGGAGGCGCGTGTTCTGGCCTTAAAATTCCAAAATGGTAAAATGGGTAAATTGTACAGGAACCGTGCAGATCAGCAGCAAATGACCTATATTGAACTAGTTACAAGCATTTACTCTAGTGTCAGGGATTTCACTTGTTTCTGACACCTTTGTGTATTTTTACTGAACACTCGCTACTCAGGCTTGTGTTCTAGCCTTAAACTCCCAAAGTGTAAATTAGGTAAATTGTACAGGAATCGTGCAGATCAGCAGCAAATGACCTATTTTGAAATAGTTAGAAGCATTTACTCTAGCTTCAGGGAGTTCACTTGTTTCTGACACCTTTGTGTATTTTTACTGAACACTCGCTACTCAGGCTTGTGTTCTAGCCTTAAAATTCCAAAATGGTAAAATGGGTAAATTGTACAGGAACCGTGCAGATCAGCAGCAAATGACCTATATTGAACTAGTTGCAAGCATTTACTCTAGTTTCAGGGAGTTCACTTGTTTCTGACACTTTTGTGTATTTTTACTGGACACTCGCTAGATAGGAGCGTGTTCTAGCCTTAAAATTCCAAAATGGTAAAATGGGTAAATTGTACAGGAACCGTGCAGATCAGCAGCAAATGACCTATATTGAACTAGTTACAAGCATTTACTCTAGTGTCAGGGAGTTCACTTGTTTCTGACACCTTTGTGTATTTTTCCTGGACACTCGCTAGGGAGGCGCGTGTTCTGGCCTTAAAATTCCAAAATGGTAAAATGGGTAAATTGTACAGGAACCGTGCAGATCAGCAGCAAATGACCTATATTGAACTAGTTACAAGCATTTACTCTAGTGTCAGGGATTTCACTTGTTTCTGACACCTTTGTGTATTTTTACTGAACACTCGCTACTCAGGCTTGTGTTCTAGCCTTAAACTCCCAAAGTGTAAATTAGGTAAATTGTACAGGAATCGTGCAGATCAGCAGCAAATGACCTATTTTGAAATAGTTAGAAGCTTTTACTCTAGCTTCAGGGAGTTCACTTGTTTCTGACACCTTTGTGTATTTTTACTGAACACTCGCTACTCAGGCTTGTGTTCTAGCCTTAAAATTCCAAAATGGTAAAATGGGTAAATTGTACAGGAACCATGCAGATCAGCAGCGAATGACCTATTTTGAACTAGTTGCAAGCATTTACTCTAGTTTCAGGGAGTTCACTTGTTTCTGACACTTTTGTGTATTTTTACTGGACACTCGCTAGATAGGAGCGTGTTCTAGCCTTAAAATTCCAAAATGGTAAAATGGGTAAATTGTACAGGAACCGTGCAGATCAGCAGCAAATGACCTATATTGAACTAGTTACAAGCATGTACTCTAGTGTCAGGGAGTTCACTTGTTTCTGACACCTTTGTGTATTTTTACTGAACACTCGCTACTCAGGCTTGTGTTCTAGCCTTAAACTCCCAAAGTGGTAAATTGGGTAAATTGTACAGGAACCGTGCAGATCAGCAGCAAATGACTTATTTTGAACGAGTTACAAGCATTTACTCTAGTTTCAGGGAGTTCACTTCTTTCTGACACCTTTGTGTATTTTTACTGAACACTCGCTACTCAGGCTTGTGTTCTAGCCTTAAACTCCCAAAGTGGTAAATGGGGTAAATTGTACAGGAACCGTGCAGATCAGCAGCAAATGACTTATTTTGAACGAGTTACAAGCATTTACTCTAGTGTCAGGGATTTCACTTGTTTCTGACACCTTTGTGTATTTTTACTGAACACTCTCTAGGGAGGCGCGTGTTCTGGCCTTAAAATTCCAAAATGGTAAAATGGGTAAATTGTACAGGAACCGTGCAGATCAGCAGCAAATGACCTATATTGAACTAGTTACAAGCATTTACTCTAGTGTCAGGGAGTTCACTTGTTTCTGACACTTTTGTGTATTTTTACTGGACACTCGCTAGATAGGAGCGTGTTCTAGCCTTAGAATTCCAAAATGGTAAAATGGGTAAATTGTACAGGAACCGTGCAGATCAGCAGCAAATGACCTATATTGAACTAGTTACAAGCATTTACTCTAGTGTCAGGGATTTCACTTGTTTCTGACACCTTTGTGTATTTTTACTGAACACTCGCTACTCAGGCTTGTGTTCTAGCCTTAAACTCCCAAAGTGGTAAATTGGGTAAATTGTACAGGAACCGTGCAGATCAGCAGCAAATGACTTATTTTGAACGAGTTACAAGCATTTACTCTAGTTTCAGGGAGTTCACTTGTTTCTGACACCTTTGTGTATTTTTACTGAACACTCGCTAGTCAGGCGCGTGTTCTGGCCTTAAAATTCCAAAATGGTAAAATGGGTAACTTGTACAGGAACCGTGCAGATGAGCAGCAAATGACTTATTTTGAACTAGTTATAAGCATTTACTCTAGTTTCAGGGAGTTCACTTGTTTCTGACACCTTTGTGTATTTTTACTGAACACTCGCTAGGCCTTAAAATTCCAAAGTGGTAAAATGGGTAAATTGTACAGGAACTGTGCAGATCAGCAGCAAATGACCTATTTTGAATTAGTTAGAAGCATTTACTCTAGTGTCAGGGAGTTCACTTGTTTCTGACACCTTTGTGTATTTTTACTGAACACTCGCTAGATAGGAGAAGGTTCTAGCCTTAAAATTCCAAAATGGTAAAATGGGTAAATTGTAGAGGAACCGTGCAGATCAGCAGCAAATGACCTATATTGAACTAGTTAAAAGCATTTACTCTAGTTTCAGGGAGTTCACTTGTTTCTGACACCTTTGTGTATTTTTACTGAACACTCGCTAGATAGGAGCGTGTTCAGGCCTTAAAATTCCAAAATGGTAAAATGGGTAAATTGTACAGGAACCGTGCAGATCAGCAGCAAATGACCTATATTGAACTAGTTACAAGCATTTACTCTAGTGTCAGGGAGTTCACTTGTTTCTGACACCTTTGTGTATTTTTACTGAACACTCGCTACTCAGGCTTGTGTTCTAGCCTTAAACTCCCAAAGTGGTAAATTGGGTAAATTGTACAGGAACCGTGCAGATCAGCAGCAAATGACTTATTTTGAACGAGTTACAAGCATTTACTCTAGTTTCAGGGAGTTCACTTCTTTCTGACACCTTTGTGTATTTTTACTGAACACTCGCTACTCAGGCTTGTGTTCTAGCCTTAAACTCCCAAAGTGGTAAATGGGGTAAATTGTACAGGAACCGTGCAGATCAGCAGCAAATGACTTATTTTGAACGAGTTACAAGCATTTACTCTAGTTTCAGGGAGTTCACTTGTTTCTGACACCTTTGTGTATTTTTACTGAACACTCGCTAGATAGGAGCGTGTTCTAGCCTTAAAATTCCAAAATGGTAAAATGGGTAAATTGTACAGGAACCGTGCAGATCAGCAGCAAATGACCTATTATGAACTAGTTAGAAGCATTTACTCTAGTTTCAGGGAGTTCACTTGTTTCTGACACCTTTGTGTATTTTTACTGAACACTCGCTAGGGAGGCGCGTGTTCTGGCCTTAAAATTCCAAAATGGTAAAATGGGTAAATTGTACAGGAACCGTGCAGATCAGCAGCAAATGACCTATATTGAACTAGTTACAAGCATTTACTCTAGTGTCAGGGATTTCACTTGTTTCTGACACCTTTGTGTATTTTTACTGAACACTCGCTACTCAGGCTTGTGTTCTAGCCTTAAACTCCCAAAGTGTAAATTAGGTAAATTGTACAGGAACCGTGCAGATCAGCAGCAAATGACCTATTTTGAAATAGTTAGAAGCATTTACTCTAGCTTCAGGGAGTTCACTTGTTTCTGACACCTTTGTGTATTTTTACTGAACACTCGCTACTCAGGCTTGTGTTCTAGCCTTAAAATTCCAAAATGGTAAAATGGGTAAATTGTACAGGAACCGTGCAGATCAGCATCAAATGACCTATTTTGAACTAGTTGCAAGCATTTACTCTAGTTTCAGGGAGTTCACTTGTTTCTGACACTTTTGTGTATTTTTACTGGACACTCGCTAGATAGGAGCGTGTTCTAGCCTTAAAATTCCAAAATGGTAAAATGGGTAAATTGTACAGGAACCGTGCAGATCAGCAGCAAATGACCTATATTGAACTAGTTACAAGCATTTACTCTAGTTTCAGGGAGTTCACTTCTTTCTGACACCTTTGTGTATTTTTACTGAACACTCGCTACTCAGGCTTGTGTTCTAGCCTTAAACTCCCAAAGTGGTAAATGGGGTAAATTGTACAGGAACCGTGCAGATCAGCAGCAAATGACTTATTTTGAACGAGTTACAAGCATTTACTCTAGTTTCAGGGAGTTCACTTGTTTCTGACACCTTTGTGTATTTTTACTGAACACTCGCTAGATAGGAGAAGGTTCTAGCCTTAAAATTCCAAAATGGTAAAATGGGTAAATTGTAGAGGAACCGTGCAGATCAGCAGCAAATGACCTATATTGAACTAGTTAAAAGCATTTACTCTAGTTTCAGGGAGTTCACTTGTTTCTGACACCTTTGTGTATTTTTACTGAACACTCGCTAGATAGGAGCGTGTTCAGGCCTTAAAATTCCAAAATGGTAAAATGGGTAAATTGTACAGGAACCGTGCAGATCAGCAGCAAATGACCTATATTGAACTAGTTACAAGCATTTACTCTAGTGTCAGGGAGTTCACTTGTTTCTGACACCTTTGTGTATTTTTACTGAACACTCGCTACTCAGGCTTGTGTTCTAGCCTTAAACTCCCAAAGTGGTAAATTGGGTAAATTGTACAGGAACCGTGCAGATCAGCAGCAAATGACTTATTTTGAACGAGTTACAAGCATTTACTCTAGTTTCAGGGAGTTCACTTCTTTCTGACACCTTTGTGTATTTTTACTGAACACTCGCTACTCAGGCTTGTGTTCTAGCCTTAAACTCCCAAAGTGGTAAATGGGGTAAATTGTACAGGAACCGTGCAGATCAGCAGCAAATGACTTATTTTGAACGAGTTACAAGCATTTACTCTAGTTTCAGGGAGTTCACTTGTTTCTGACACCTTTGTGTATTTTTACTGAACACTCGCTAGATAGGAGCGTGTTCTAGCCTTAAAATTCCAAAATGGTAAAATGGGTAAATTGTACAGGAACCGTGCAGATCAGCAGCAAATGACCTATTATGAACTAGTTAGAAGCATTTACTCTAGTTTCAGGGAGTTCACTTGTTTCTGACACCTTTGTGTATTTTTACTGAACACTCGCTAGGGAGGCGCGTGTTCTGGCCTTAAAATTCCAAAATGGTAAAATGGGTAAATTGTACAGGAACCGTGCAGATCAGCAGCAAATGACCTATATTGAACTAGTTACAAGCATTTACTCTAGTGTCAGGGATTTCACTTGTTTCTGACACCTTTGTGTATTTTTACTGAACACTCGCTACTCAGGCTTGTGTTCTAGCCTTAAACTCCCAAAGTGTAAATTAGGTAAATTGTACAGGAACCGTGCAGATCAGCAGCAAATGACCTATTTTGAAATAGTTAGAAGCATTTACTCTAGCTTCAGGGAGTTCACTTGTTTCTGACACCTTTGTGTATTTTTACTGAACACTCGCTACTCAGGCTTGTGTTCTAGCCTTAAAATTCCAAAATGGTAAAATGGGTAAATTGTACAGGAACCGTGCAGATCAGCATCAAATGACCTATTTTGAACTAGTTGCAAGCATTTACTCTAGTTTCAGGGAGTTCACTTGTTTCTGACACTTTTGTGTATTTTTACTGGACACTCGCTAGATAGGAGCGTGTTCTAGCCTTAAAATTCCAAAATGGTAAAATGGGTAAATTGTACAGGAACCGTGCAGATCAGCAGCAAATGACCTATATTGAACTAGTTACAAGCATTTACTCTAGTTTCAGGGAGTTCACTTCTTTCTGACACCTTTGTGTATTTTTACTGAACACTCGCTACTCAGGCTTGTGTTCTAGCCTTAAACTCCCAAAGTGGTAAATGGGGTAAATTGTACAGGAACCGTGCAGATCAGCAGCAAATGACTTATTTTGAACGAGTTACAAGCATTTACTCTAGTTTCAGGGAGTTCACTTGTTTCTGACACCTTTGTGTATTTTTACTGAACACTCGCTAGATAGGAGCGTGTTCTAGCCTTAAAATTCCAAAATGGTAAAATGGGTAAATTGTACAGGAACCGTGCAGATCAGCAGCAAATGACCTATTATGAACTAGTTAGAAGCATTTACTCTAGTTTCAGGGAGTTCACTTGTTTCTGACACCTTTGTGTATTTTTACTGAACACTCGCTAGGGAGGCGCGTGTTCTGGCCTTAAAATTCCAAAATGGTAAAATGGGTAAATTGTACAGGAACCGTGCAGATCAGCAGCAAATGACCTATATTGAACTAGTTACAAGCATTTACTCTAGTGTCAGGGATTTCACTTGTTTCTGACACCTTTGTGTATTTTTACTGAACACTCGCTACTCAGGCTTGTGTTCTAGCCTTAAACTCCCAAAGTGTAAATTAGGTAAATTGTACAGGAACCGTGCAGATCAGCAGCAAATGACCTATTTTGAAATAGTTAGAAGCATTTACTCTAGCTTCAGGGAGTTCACTTGTTTCTGACACCTTTGTGTATTTTTACTGAACACTCGCTACTCAGGCTTGTGTTCTAGCCTTAAAATTCCAAAATGGTAAAATGGGTAAATTGTACAGGAACCGTGCAGATCAGCAGCAAATGACCTACTTTGAACTAGTTGCAAGCATTTACTCTAGTTTCAGGGAGTTCACTTGTTTCTGACACTTTTGTGTATTTTTACTGGACACTCGCTAGATAGGAGCGTGTTCTAGCCTTAAAATTCCAAAATGGTAAAATGGGTAAATTGTACAGGAACCGTGCAGATCAGCAGCAAATGACCTATATTGAACTAGTTACAAGCATTTACTCTAGTGTCAGGGATTTCACTTGTTTCTGACACCTTTGTGTATTTTTACTGAACACTCGCTACTCAGGCTTGTGTTCTAGCCTTAAACTCCCAAAGTGGTAAATTGGGTAAATTGTACAGGAACCGTGCAGATCAGCAGCAAATGACTTATTTTGAACGAGTTACAAGCATTTACTCTAGTTTCAGGGAGTTCACTTGTTTCTGACACCTTTGTGTATTTTTACTGAACACTCGCTAGTCAGGCGCGTGTTCTGGCCTTAAAATTCCAAAATGGTAAAATGGGTAACTTGTACAGGAACCGTGCAGATGAGCAGCAAATGACTTATTTTGAACTAGTTATAAGCATTTACTCTAGTTTCAGGGTGTTCACTTGTTTCTGACACCTTTGTGTATTTTTACTGAACACTCGCTAGGCCTTAAAATTCCAAAGTGGTAAAATGGGTAAATTGTACAGGAACTGTGCAGATCAGCAGCAAATGACCTATTTTGAAATAGTTAGAAGCATTTACTCTAGTGTCAGGGAGTTCACTTGTTTCTGACACCTTTGTGTATTTTTACTGAACACTCGCTAGATAGGAGAAGGTTCTAGCCTTAAAATTCCAAAATGGTAAAATGGGTAAATTGTAGAGGAACCGTGCAGATCAGCAGCAAATGACCTATATTGAACTAGTTAAAAGCATTTACTCTAGTTTCAGGGAGTTCACTTGTTTCTGACACCTTTGTGTATTTTTACTGAACACTCGCTAGATAGGAGCGTGTTCAGGCCTTAAAATTCCAAAATGGTAAAATGGGTAAATTGTACAGGAACCGTGCAGATCAGCAGCAAATGACCTATATTGAACTAGTTACAAGCATTTACTCTAGTGTCAGGGAGTTCACTTGTTTCTGACACCTTTGTGTATTTTTACTGAACACTCGCTACTCAGGCTTGTGTTCTAGCCTTAAACTCCCAAAGTGGTAAATTGGGTAAATTGTACAGGAACCGTGCAGATCAGCAGCAAATGACCTATATTGAACTAGTTACAAGCATTTACTCTAGTGTCAGGGATTTCACTTGTTTCTGACACCTTTGTGTATTTTTACTGAACACTCGCTACTCAGGCTTGTGTTCTAGCCTTAAACTCCCAAAGTGTAAATTAGGTAAATTGTACAGGAACCGTGCAGATCAGCAGCAAATGACCTATTTTGAAATAGTTAGAAGCATTTACTCTAGCTTCAGGGAGTTCACTTGTTTCTGACACCTTTGTGTATTTTTACTGAACACTCGCTACTCAGGCTTGTGTTCTAGCCTTAAAATTCCAAAATGGTAAAATGGGTAAATTGTACAGGAACCGTGCAGATCAGCAGCAAATGACCTATTTTGAACTAGTTGCAAGCATTTACTCTAGTTTCAGGGAGTTCACTTGTTTCTGACACTTTTGTGTATTTTTACTGGACACTCGCTAGATAGGAGCGTGTTCTAGCCTTAAAATTCCAAAATGGTAAAATGGGTAAATTGTACAGGAACCGTGCAGATCAGCAGCAAATGACCTATATTGAACTAGTTACAAGCATTTACTCTAGTGTCAGGGAGTTCACTTGTTTCTGACACCTTTGTGTATTTTTACTGAACACTCGCTACTCAGGCTTGTGTTCTAGCCTTAAACTCCCAAAGTGGTAAATTGGGTAAATTGTACAGGAACCGTGCAGATCAGCAGCAAATGACTTATTTTGAACGAGTTACAAGCATTTACTCTAGTTTCAGGGAGTTCACTTCTTTCTGACACCTTTGTGTATTTTTACTGAACACTCGCTACGCAGGCTTGTGTTCTAGCCTTAAACTCCCAAAGTGGTAAATGGGGTAAATTGTACAGGAACCGTGCAGATCAGCAGCAAATGACTTATTTTGAACGAGTTACAAGCATTTACTCTAGTGTCAGGGATTTCACTTGTTTCTGACACCTTTGTGTATTTTTACTGAACACTCGCTAGGGAGGCGCGTGTTCTGGCCTTAAAATTCCAAAATGGTAAAATGGGTAAATTGTACAGGAACCGTGCAGATCAGCAGCAAATGACCTATATTGAACTAGTTACAAGCATTTACTCTAGTGTCAGGGAGTTCACTTGTTTCTGACACCTTTGTGTATTTTTACTGAACACTCGCTAGATAGGAGCGTGTTCAGGCCTTAAAATTCCAAAATGGTAAAATGGGTAAATTGTACAGGAACCGTGCAGATCAGCAGCAAATGACTTATTTTGAACGAGTTACAAGCATTTACTCTAGTTTCAGGGAGTTCACTTCTTTCTGACACCTTTGTGTATTTTTACTGAACACTCGCTACTCAGGCTTGTGTTCTAGCCTTAAACTCCCAAAGTGGTAAATGGGGTAAATTGTACAGGAACCGTGCAGATCAGCAGCAAATGACTTATTTTGAACGAGTTACAAGCATTTACTCTAGTTTCAGGGAGTTCACTTGTTTCTGACACCTTTGTGTATTTTTACTGAACACTCGCTAGATAGGAGCGTGTTCTAGCCTTAAAATTCCAAAATGGTAAAATGGGTAAATTGTACAGGAACCGTGCAGATCAGCAGCAAATGACCTATTATGAACTAGTTAGAAGCATTTACTCTAGTTTCAGGGAGTTCACTTGTTTCTGACACCTTTGTGTATTTTTACTGAACACTCGCTAGGGAGGCGCGTGTTCTGGCCTTAAAATTCCAAAATGGTAAAATGGGTAAATTGTACAGGAACCGTGCAGATCAGCAGCAAATGACCTATATTGAACTAGTTACAAGCATTTACTCTAGTGTCAGGGAGTTCACTTGTTTCTGACACCTTTGTGTATTTTTACTGAACACTCGCTACTCAGGCTTGTGTTCTAGCCTTAAACTCCCAAAGTGTAAATTAGGTAAATTGTACAGGAACCGTGCAGATCAGCAGCAAATGACCTATATTGAACTAGTTAAAAGCATTTACTCTAGTTTCAGGGAGTTCACTTGTTTCTGACACCTTTGTGTATTTTTACTGAACACTCGCTAGATAGGAGCGTGTTCAGGCCTTAAAATTCCAAAATGGTAAAATGGGTAAATTGTACAGGAACCGTGCAGATCAGCAGCAAATGACCTATATTGAACTAGTTACAAGCATTTACTCTAGTGTCAGGGAGTTCACTTGTTTCTGACACCTTTGTGTATTTTTACTGAACACTCGCTACTCAGGCTTGTGTTCTAGCCTTAAACTCCCAAAGTGGTAAATGGGGTAAATTGTACAGGAACCGTGCAGATCAGCAGCAAATGACTTATTTTGAACGAGTTACAAGCATTTACTCTAGTTTCAGGGAGTTCACTTGTTTCTGACACCTTTGTGTATTTTTACTGAACACTCGATAGATAGGAGCGTGTTCTAGCCTTAAAATTCCAAAATGGTAAAATGGGTAAATTGTACAGGAACCGTGCAGATCAGCAGCAAATGACCTATTATGAACTAGTTAGAAGCATTTACTCTAGTTTCAGGGAGTTCACTTGTTTCTGACACCTTTGTGTATTTTTACTGAACACTCGCTAGGGAGGCGCGTGTTCTGGCCTTAAAATTCCAAAATGGTAAAATGGGTAAATTGTACAGGAACCGTGCAGATCAGCAGCAAATGACCTATATTGAACTAGTTACAAGCATTTACTCTAGTGTCAGGGATTTCACTTGTTTCTGACACCTTTGTGTATTTTTACTGAACACTCGCTACTCAGGCTTGTGTTCTAGCCTTAAACTCCCAAAGTGTAAATTAGGTAAATTGTACAGGAATCGTGCAGATCAGCAGCAAATGACCTATTTTGAAATAGTTAGAAGCATTTACTCTAGCTTCAGGGAGTTCACTTGTTTCTGACACCTTAGTGTATTTTTACTGAACACTCGCTACTCAGGCTTGTGTTCTAGCCTTAAAATTCCAAAATGGTAAAATGGGTAAATTGTACAGGAACCGTGCAGATCAGCAGCAAATGACCTATTTTGAACTAGTTGCAAGCATTTACTCTAGTTTCAGGGAGTTCACTTGTTTCGGACACTTTTGTGTATTTTTACTGGACACTCGCTAGATAGGAGCGTGTTCTAGCCTTAAAATTCCAAAATGGTAAAATGGGTAAATTGTACAGGAACCGTGCAGATCAGCAGCAAATGACCTATATTGAACTAGTTACAAGCATTTACTCTAGTGTCAGGGAGTTCACTTGTTTCTGACACCTTTGTGTATTTTTACTGAACACTCGCTAGGGAGGCGCGTGTTCTGGCCTTAAAATTCCAAAATGGTAAAATGGGTAAATTGTACAGGAACCGTGCAGATCAGCAGCAAATGACCTATATTGAACTAGTTACAAGCATTTACTCTAGTGTCAGGGATTTCACTTGTTTCTGACACCTTTGTGTATTTTTACTGAACACTCGCTACTCAGGCTTGTGTTCTACCCTTAAACTCCCAAAGTGTAAATTAGGTAAATTGTACAGGAATCGTGCAGATCAGCAGCAAATGACCTATTTTGAAATAGTTAGAAGCATTTACTCTAGCTTCAGGGAGTTCACTTGTTTCTGACACCTTTGTGTATTTTTACTGAACACTCGCTACTCAGGCTTGTGTTCTAGCCTTAAAATTCCAAAATGGTAAAATGGGTAAATTGTACAGGAACCGTGCAGATCAGCAGCAAATGACCTATTTTGAACTAGTTGCAAGCATTTACTCTAGTTTCAGGGAGTTCACTTGTTTCTGACACTTTTGTGTATTTTTACTGGACACTCGCAAGATAGGAGCGTGTTCTAGCCTTAAAATTCCAAAATGGTAAAATGGGTAAATTGTACAGGAACCGTGCAGATCAGCAGCAAATGACCTATATTGAACTAGTTACAAGCATTTACTCTAGTGTCAGGGAGTTCACTTGTTTCTGACACCTTTGTGTATTTTTACTGAACACTCGCTAGGGAGGCGCGTGTTCTGGCCTTAAAATTCCAAAATGGTAAAATGGGTAAATTGTACAGGAACCGTGCAGATCAGCAGCAAATGACTTATTTTGAACGAGTTACAAGCATTTACTCTAGTTTCAGGGAGTTCACTTGTTTCTGACACCTTTGTGTATTTTTACTGAACACTCGCTAGTCAGGCGCGTGTTCTGGCCTTAAAATTCCAAAATGGTAAAATGGGTAACTTGTACAGGAACCGTGCAGATGAGCAGCAAATGACCTATTTTGAACTAGTTATAAGCATTTACTCTAGTTTCAGGGAGTTCACTTGTTTCTGACACCTTTGTGTATTTTTACTGAACACTCGCTAGGCCTTAAAATTCCAAAGTGGTAAAATGGGTAAATTGTACAGGAACTGTGCAGATCAGCAGCAAATGACCTATTTTGAAATAGTTAGAAGCATTTACTCTAGTGTCAGGGAGTTCACTTGTTTCTGACACCTTTGTGTATTTTTACTGAACACTCGCTAGATAGGAGAAGGTTCTAGCCTTAAAATTCCAAAATGGTAAAATGGGTAAATTGTAGAGGAACCGTGCAGATCAGCAGCAAATGACCTATATTGAACTAGTTGCAAGCATTTACTCTAGTTTCAGGGAGTTCACTTGTTTCTGACACTTTTGTGTATTTTTACTGGACACTCGCTAGATAGGAGCGTGTTCTAGCCTTAAAATTCCAAAATGGTAAAATGGGTAAATTGTACAGGAACCGTGCAGATCAGCAGCAAATGACCTATATTGAACTAGTTACAAGCATTTACTCTAGTGTCAGGGATTTCACTTGTTTCTGACACCTTTGTGTATTTTTACTGAACACTCGCTACTCAGGCTTGTGTTCTAGCCTTAAACTCCCAAAGTGGTAAATTGGGTAAATTGTACAGGAACCGTGCAGATCAGCAGCAAATGACTTATTTTGAACGAGTTACAAGCATTTACTCTAGTTTCAGGGAGTTCACTTGTTTCTGACACCTTTGTGTATTTTTACTGAACACTCGCTAGTCAGGCGCGTGTTCTGGCCTTAAAATTCCAAAATGGTAAAATGGGTAACTTGTACAGGAACCGTGCAGATGAGCAGCAAATGACTTATTTTGAACTAGTTATAAGCATTTACTCTAGTTTCAGGGAGTTCACTTGTTTCTGACACCTTTGTGTATTTTTACTGAACACTCGCTAGGCCTTAAAATTCCAAAGTGGTAAAATGGGTAAATTGTACAGGAACTGTGCAGATCAGCAGCAAATGACCTATTTTGAAATAGTTAGAAGCATTTACTCTAGTGTCAGGGAGTTCACTTGTTTCTGACACCTTTGTGTATTTTTACTGAACACTCGCTAGATAGGAGAAGGTTCTAGCCTTAAAATTCCAAAATGGTAAAATGGGTAAATTGTAGAGGAACCGTGCAGATCAGCAGCAAATGACCTATATTGAACTAGTTAAAAGCATTTACTCTAGTTTCAGGGAGTTCACTTGTTTCTGACACCTTTGTGTATTTTTACTGAACACTCGCTAGATAGGAGCGTGTTCAGGCCTTAAAATTCCAAAATGGTAAAATGGGTAAATTGTACAGGAACCGTGCAGATCAGCAGCAAATGACCTATATTGAACTAGTTACAAGCATTTACTCTAGTGTCAGGGAGTTCACTTGTTTCTGACACCTTTGTGTATTTTTACTGAACACTCGCTACTCAGGCTTGTGTTCTAGCCTTAAACTCCCAAAGTGGTAAATTGGGTAAATTGTACAGGAACCGTGCAGATCAGCAGCAAATGACTTATTTTGAACGAGTTACAAGCATTTACTCTAGTTTCAGGGAGTTCACTTCTTTCTGACACCTTTGTGTATTTTTACTGAACACTCGCTACTCAGGCTTGTGTTCTAGCCTTAAACTCCCAAAGTGGTAAATGGGGTAAATTGTACAGGAACCGTGCAGATCAGCAGCAAATGACTTATTTTGAACGAGTTACAAGCATTTACTCTAGTTTCAGGGAGTTCACTTGTTTCTGACACCTTTGTGTATTTTTACTGAACACTCGCTAGATAGGAGCGTGTTCTAGCCTTAAAATTCCAAAATGGTAAAATGGGTAAATTGTACAGGAACCGTGCAGATCAGCAGCAAATGACCTATTATGAACTAGTTAGAAGCATTTACTCTAGTTTCAGGGAGTTCACTTGTTTCTGACACCTTTGTGTATTTTTACTGAACACTCGCTAGGGAGGCGCGTGTTCTGGCCTTAAAATTCCAAAATGGTAAAATGGGTAAATTGTACAGGAACCGTGCAGATCAGCAGCAAATGACCTATATTGAACTAGTTACAAGCATTTACTCTAGTGTCAGGGATTTCACTTGTTTCTGACACCTTTGTGTATTTTTACTGAACACTCGCTACTCAGGCTTGTGTTCTAGCCTTAAACTCCCAAAGTGTAAATTAGGTAAATTGTACAGGAACCGTGCAGATCAGCAGCAAATGACCTATTTTGAAATAGTTAGAAGCATTTACTCTAGCTTCAGGGAGTTCACTTGTTTCTGACACCTTTGTGTATTTTTACTGAACACTCGCTACTCAGGCTTGTGTTCTAGCCTTAAAATTCCAAAATGGTAAAATGGGTAAATTGTACAGGAACCGTGCAGATCAGCAGCAAATGACCTATTTTGAACTAGTTGCAAGCATTTACTCTAGTTTCAGGGAGTTCACTTGTTTCTGACACTTTTGTGTATTTTTACTGGACACTCGCTAGATAGGAGCGTGTTCTAGCCTTAAAATTCCAAAATGGTAAAATGGGTAAATTGTACAGGAACCGTGCAGATCAGCAGCAAATGACCTATATTGAACTAGTTACAAGCATTTACTCTAGTGTCAGGGAGTTCACTTGTTTCTGACACCTTTGTGTATTTTTACTGAACACTCGCTAGGGAGGCGCGTGTTCTGGCCTTAAAATTCCAAAATGGTAAAATGGGTAAATTGTACAGGAACCGTGCAGATCAGCAGCAAATGACCTATATTGAACTAGTTACAAGCATTTACTCTAGTGTCAGGGATTTCACTTGTTTCTGACACCTTTGTGTATTTTTACTGAACACTCGCTACTCAGGCTTGTGTTCTAGCCTTAAACTCCCAAAGTGTAAATTAGGTAAATTGTACAGGAATCGTGCAGATCAGCAGCAAATGACCTATTTTGAAATAGTTAGAAGCATTTACTCTAGCTTCAGGGAGTTCACTTGTTTCTGACACCTTTGTGTATTTTTACTGAACACTCGCTACTCAGGCTTGTGTTCTAGCCTTAAAATTCCAAAATGGTAAAATGGGTAAATTGTACAGGAACCGTGCAGATCAGCAGCAAATGACCTATTTTGAACTAGTTGCAAGCATTTACTCTAGTTTCAGGGAGTTCACTTGTTTCTGACACTTTTGTGTATTTTTACTGGACACTCGCTAGATAGGAGCGTGTTCTAGCCTTAAAATTCCAAAATGGTAAAATGGGTAAATTGTACAGGAACCGTGCAGATCAGCAGCAAATGACCTATATTGAACTAGTTACAAGCATTTACTCTAGTGTCAGGGAGTTCACTTGTTTCTGACACCTTTGTGTATTTTTACTGAACACTCGCTACTCAGGCTTGTGTTCTAGCCTTAAACTCCCAAAGTGGTAAATTGGGTAAATTGTACAGGAACCGTGCAGATCAGCAGCAAATGACTTATTTTGAACGAGTTACAAGCATTTACTCTAGTTTCAGGGAGTTCACTTGTTTCTGACACCTTTGTGTATTTTTACTGAACACTCGCTAGTCAGGCGCGTGTTCTGGCCTTAAAATTCCAAAATGGTAAAATGGGTAACTTGTACAGGAACCGTGCAGATGAGCAGCAAATGACTTATTTTGAACTAGTTATAAGCATTTACTCTAGTTTCAGGGAGTTCACTTGTTTCTGACACCTTTGTGTATTTTTACTGAACACTCGCTAGGCCTTAAAATTCCAAAGTGGTAAAATGGGTAAATTGTACAGGAACTGTGCAGATCAGCAGCAAATGACCTATTTTGAAATAGTTAGAAGCATTTACTCTAGTGTCAGGGAGTTCACTTGTTTCTGACACCTTTGTGTATTTTTACTGAACACTCGCTAGATAGGAGAAGGTTCTAGCCTTAAAATTCCAAAATGGTAAAATGGGTAAATTGTAGAGGAACCGTGCAGATCAGCAGCAAATGACCTATATTGAACTAGTTGCAAGCATTTACTCTAGTTTCAGGGAGTTCACTTGTTTCTGACACTTTTGTGTATTTTTACTGGACACTCGCTAGATAGGAGCGTGTTCTAGCCTTAAAATTCCAAAATGGTAAAATGGGTAAATTGTACAGGAACCGTGCAGATCAGCAGCAAATGACCTATATTGAACTAGTTACAAGCATTTACTCTAGTGTCAGGGATTTCACTTGTTTCTGACACCTTTGTGTATTTTTACTGAACACTCGCTACTCAGGCTTGTGTTCTAGCCTTAAACTCCCAAAGTGTAAATTAGGTAAATTGTACAGGAATCGTGCAGATCAGCAGCAAATGACCTATTTTGAAATAGTTAGAAGCATTTACTCTAGCTTCAGGGAGTTCACTTGTTTCTGACACCTTTGTGTATTTTTACTGAACACTCGCTACTCAGGCTTGTGTTCTAGCCTTAAAATTCCAAAATGGTAAAATGGGTAAATTGTACAGGAACCGTGCAGATCAGCAGCAAATGACCTATTTTGAACTAGTTGCAAGCATTTACTCTAGTTTCAGGGAGTTCACTTGTTTCTGACACTTTTGTGTATTTTTACTGGACACTCGCTAGATAGGAGCGTGTTCTAGCCTTAAAATTCCAAAATGGTAAAATGGGTAAATTGTACAGGAACCGTGCAGATCAGCAGCAAATGACCTATATTGAACTAGTTACAAGCATTTACTCTAGTGTCAGGGAGTTCACTTGTTTCTGACACCTTTGTGTATTTTTACTGAACACTCGCTAGGGAGGCGCGTGTTCTGGCCTTAAAATTCCAAAATGGTAAAATGGGTAAATTGTACAGGAACCGTGCAGATCAGCAGCAAATGACCTATATTGAACTAGTTACAAGCATTTACTCTAGTGTCAGGGATTTCACTTGTTTCTGACACCTTTGTGTATTTTTACTGAACACTCGCTACTCAGGCTTGTGTTCTAGCCTTAAACTCCCAAAGTGTAAATTAGGTAAATTGTACAGGAATCGTGCAGATCAGCAGCAAATGACCTATTTTGAAATAGTTAGAAGCATTTACTCTAGCTTCAGGGAGTTCACTTGTTTCTGACACCTTTGTGTATTTTTACTGAACACTCGCTACTCAGGCTTGTGTTCTAGCCTTAAAATTCCAAAATGGTAAAATGGGTAAATTGTACAGGAACCGTGCAGATGAGCAGCAAATGACCTATTTTGAACTAGTTGCAAGCATTTACTCTAGTTTCAGGGAGTTCACTTGTTTCTGACACTTTTGTGTATTTTTACTGGACACTCGCTAGATAGGAGCGTGTTCTAGCCTTAAAATTCCAAAATGGTAAAATGGGTAAATTGTACAGGAACCGTGCAGATCAGCAGCAAATGACCTATATTGAACTAGTTACAAGCATTTACTCTAGTGTCAGGGAGTTCACTTGTTTCTGACACCTTTGTGTATTTTTACTGAACACTCGCTAGGGAGGCGCGTGTTCTGGCCTTAAAATTCCAAAATGGTAAAATGGGTAAATTGTACAGGAACCGTGCAGATCAGCAGCAAATGACCTATATTGAACGAGTTACAAGCATTTACTCTAGTGTCAGGGATTTCACTTGTTTCTGACACCTTTGTGTATTTTTACTGAACACTCGCTAGTCAGGCGCGTGTTCTGGCCTTAAAATTCCAAAATGGTAAAATGGGTAACTTGTACAGGAACCGTGCAGATGAGCAGCAAATGACTTATTTTGAACTAGTTATAAGCATTTACTCTAGTTTCAGGGAGTTCACTTGTTTCTGACACCTTTGTGTATTTTTACTGAACACTCGCTAGGCCTTAAAATTCCAAAGTGGTAAAATGGGTAAATTGTACAGGAACTGTGCAGATCAGCAGCAAATGACCTATTTTGAAATAGTTAGAAGCATTTACTCTAGTGTCAGGGAGTTCACTTGTTTCTAACACCTTTGTGTATTTTTACTGAACACTCGCTAGATAGGAGAAGGTTCTAGCCTTAAAATTCCAAAATGGTAAAATGGGTAAATTGTAGAGGAACCGTGCAGATCAGCAGCAAATGACCTATATTGAACTAGTTGCAAGCATTTACTCTAGTTTCAGGGAGTTCACTTGTTTCTGACACTTTTGTGTATTTTTACTGGACACTCGCTAGATAGGAGCGTGTTCTAGCCTTAAAATTCCAAAATGGTAAAATGGGTAAATTGTACAGGAACCGTGCAGATCAGCAGCAAATGACCTATATTGAACTAGTTACAAGCATTTACTCTAGTGTCAGGGATTTCACTTGTTTCTGACACCTTTGTGTATTTTTACTGAACACTCGCTACTCAGGCTTGTGTTCTAGCCTTAAACTCCCAAAGTGGTAAATTGGGTAAATTGTACAGGAACCGTGCAGATCAGCAGCAAATGACTTATTTTGAACGAGTTACAAGCATTTACTCTAGTTTCAGGGAGTTCACTTGTTTCTGACACCTTTGTGTATTTTTACTGAACACTCGCTAGTCAGGCGCGTGTTCTGGCCTTAAAATTCCAAAATGGTAAAATGGGTAACTTGTACAGGAACCGTGCAGATGAGCAGCAAATGACTTATTTTGAACTAGTTATAAGCATTTACTCTAGTTTCAGGGAGTTCACTTGTTTCTGACACCTTTGTGTATTTTTACTGAACACTCGCTAGGCCTTAAAATTCCAAAGTGGTAAAATGGGTAAATTGTACAGGAACTGTGCAGATCAGCAGCAAATGACCTATTTTGAAATAGTTAGAAGCATTTACTCTAGTGTCAGGGAGTTCACTTGTTTCTGACACCTTTGTGTATTTTTACTGAACACTCGCTAGATAGGAGAAGGTTCTAGCCTTAAAATTCCAAAATGGTAAAATGGGTAAATTGTAGAGGAACCGTGCAGATCAGCAGCAAATGACCTATATTGAACTAGTTAAAAGCATTTACTCTAGTTTCAGGGAGTTCACTTGTTTCTGACACCTTTGTGTATTTTTACTGAACACTCGCTAGATAGGAGCGTGTTCAGGCCTTAAAATTCCAAAATGGTAAAATGGGTAAATTGTACAGGAACCGTGCAGATCAGCAGCAAATGACCTATATTGAACTAGTTACAAGCATTTACTCTAGTGTCAGGGAGTTCACTTGTTTCTGACACCTTTGTGTATTTTTACTGAACACTCGCTACTCAGGCTTGTGTTCTAGCCTTAAACTCCCAAAGTGGTAAATTGGGTAAATTGTACAGGAACCGTGCAGATCAGCAGCAAATGACTTATTTTGAACGAGTTACAAGCATTTACTCTAGTTTCAGGGAGTTCACTTCTTTCTGACACCTTTGTGTATTTTTACTGAACACTCGCTACTCAGGCTTGTGTTCTAGCCTTAAACTCCCAAAGTGGTAAATGGGGTAAATTGTACAGGAACCGTGCAGATCAGCAGCAAATGACTTATTTTGAACGAGTTACAAGCATTTACTCTAGTTTCAGGGAGTTCACTTGTTTCTGACACCTTTGTGTATTTTTACTGAACACTCGCTAGATAGGAGCGTGTTCTAGCCTTAAAATTCCAAAATGGTAAAATGGGTAAATTGTACAGGAACCGTGCAGATCAGCAGCAAATGACCTATTATGAACTAGTTACAAGCATTTACTCTAGTTTCAGGGAGTTCACTTGTTTCTGACACCTTTGTGTATTTTTACTGAACACTCGCTAGATAGGAGCGTGTTCTGGCCTTAAAATTCCAAAATGGTAAAATGGGTAAATTGTACAGGAACCGTGCAGATCAGCAGCAAATGACCTATATTGAACTAGTTACAAGCATTTACTCTAGTGTCAGGGATTTCACTTGTTTCTGACACCTTTGTGTATTTTTACTGAACACTCGCTACTCAGGCTTGTGTTCTAGCCTTAAACTCCCAAAGTGTAAATTAGGTAAATTGTACAGGAACCGTGCAGATCAGCAGCAAATGACCTATTTTGAAATAGTTAGAAGCATTTACTCTAGCTTCAGGGAGTTCACTTGTTTCTGACACCTTTGTGTATTTTTACTGAACACTCGCTACTCAGGCTTGTGTTCTAGCCTTAAAATTCCAAAATGGTAAAATGGGTAAATTGTACAGGAACCGTGCAGATCAGCAGCAAATGACCTATTTTGAACTAGTTGCAAGCATTTACTCTAGTTTCAGGGAGTTCACTTGTTTCTGACACTTTTGTGTATTTTTACTGGACACTCGCTAGATAGGAGCGTGTTCTAGCCTTAAAATTCCAAAATGGTAAAATGGGTAAATTGTACAGGAACCGTGCAGATCAGCAGCAAATGACCTATATTGAACTAGTTACAAGCATTTACTCTAGTGTCAGGGAGTTCACTTGTTTCTGACACCTTTGTGTATTTTTACTGAACACTCGCTACTCAGGCTTGTGTTCTAGCCTTAAACTCCCAAAGTGGTAAATTGGGTAAATTGTACAGGAACCGTGCAGATCAGCAGCAAATGACTTATTTTGAACGAGTTACAAGCATTTACTCTAGTTTCAGGGAGTTCACTTGTTTCTGACACCTTTGTGTATTTTTACTGAACACTCGCTAGTCAGGCGCGTGTTCTGGCCTTAAAATTCCAAAATGGTAAAATGGGTAACTTGTACAGGAACCGTGCAGATGAGCAGCAAATGACTTATTTTGAACTAGTTATAAGCATTTACTCTAGTTTCAGGGAGTTCACTTGTTTCTGACACCTTTGTGTATTTTTACTGAACACTCGCTAGGCCTTAAAATTCCAAAGTGGTAAAATGGGTAAATTGTACAGGAACTGTGCAGATCAGCAGCAAATGACCTATTTTGAAATAGTTAGAAGCATTTACTCTAGTGTCAGGGATTTCACTTGTTTCTGACACCTTTGTGTATTTTTACTGAACACTCGCTAGATAGGAGAAGGTTCTAGCCTTAAAATTCCAAAATGGTAAAATGGGTAAATTGTAGAGGAACCGTGCAGATCAGCAGCAAATGACCTATATTGAACTAGTTGCAAGCATTTACTCTAGTTTCAGGGAGTTCACTTGTTTCTGACACTTTTGTGTATTTTTACTGGACACTCGCTAGATAGGAGCGTGTTCTAGCCTTAAAATTCCAAAATGGTAAAATGGGTAAATTGTACAGGAACCGTGCAGATCAGCAGCAAATGACCTATATTGAACTAGTTACAAGCATTTACTCTAGTGTCAGGGATTTCACTTGTTTCTGACACCTTTGTGTATTTTTACTGAACACTCGCTACTCAGGCTTGTGTTCTAGCCTTAAACTCCCAAAGTGTAAATTAGGTAAATTGTACAGGAATCGTGCAGATCAGCAGCAAATGACCTATTTTGAAATAGTTAGAAGCATTTACTCTAGCTTCAGGGAGTTCACTTGTTTCTGACACCTTTGTGTATTTTTACTGAACACTCGCTACTCAGGCTTGTGTTCTAGCCTTAAAATTCCAAAATGGTAAAATGGGTAAATTGTACAGGAACCGTGCAGATCAGCAGCAAATGACCTATTTTGAACTAGTTGCAAGCATTTACTCTAGTTTCAGGGAGTTCACTTGTTTCTGACACTTTTGTGTATTTTTACTGGACACTCGCTAGATAGGAGCGTGTTCTAGCCTTAAAATTCCAAAATGGTAAAATGGGTAAATTGTACAGGAACCGTGCAGATCAGCAGCAAATGACCTATATTGAACTAGTTACAAGCATTTACTCTAGTGTCAGGGAGTTCACTTGTTTCTGACACCTTTGTGTATTTTTACTGAACACTCGCTAGGGAGGCGCGTGTTCTGGCCTTAAAATTCCAAAATGGTAAAATGGGTAAATTGTACAGGAACCGTGCAGATCAGCAGCAAATGACCTATATTGAACTAGTTACAAGCATTTACTCTAGTGTCAGGGATTTCACTTGTTTCTGACACCTTTGTGTATTTTTACTGAACACTCGCTACTCAGGCTTGTGTTCTAGCCTTAAACTCCCAAAGTGTAAATTAGGTAAATTGTACAGGAATCGTGCAGATCAGCAGCAAATGACCTATTTTGAAATAGTTAGAAGCATTTACTCTAGCTTCAGGGAGTTCACTTGTTTCTGACACCTTTGTGTATTTTTACTGAACACTCGCTACTCAGGCTTGTGTTCTAGCCTTAAAATTCCAAAATGGTAAAATGGGTAAATTGTACAGGAACCGTGCAGATGAGCAGCAAATGACCTATTTTGAACTAGTTGCAAGCATTTACTCTAGTTTCAGGGAGTTCACTTGTTTCTGACACTTTTGTGTATTTTTACTGGACACTCGCTAGATAGGAGCGTGTTCTAGCCTTAAAATTCCAAAATGGTAAAATGGGTAAATTGTACAGGAACCGTGCAGATCAGCAGCAAATGACCTATATTGAACTAGTTACAAGCATTTACTCTAGTGTCAGGGAGTTCACTTGTTTCTGACACCTTTGTGTATTTTTACTGAACACTCGCTACTTAGGCTTGTGTTCTAGCCTTAAAATCCCAAAGTGGTAAATTGGGTAAATTGTACAGGAACCGTGCAGATCAGCAGCAAATGACTTATTTTGAACGAGTTACAAGCATTTACTCTAGTTTCAGGGAGTTCACTTGTTTCTGACACCTTTGTGTATTTTTACTGAACACTCGCTAGTCAGGCGCGTGTTCTGGCCTTAAAATTCCAAAATGGTAAAATGGGTAACTTGTACAGGAACCGTGCAGATGAGCAGCAAATGACTTATTTTGAACTAGTTATAAGCATTTACTCTAGTTTCAGGGAGTTCACTTGTTTCTGACACCTTTGTGTATTTTTACTGAACACTCGCTAGGCCTTAAAATTCCAAAGTGGTAAAATGGGTAAATTGTACAGGAACTGTGCAGATCAGCAGCAAATGACCTATTTTGAAATAGTTAGAAGCATTTACTCTAGTGTCAGGGAGTTCACTTGTTTCTGACACCTTTGTGTATTTTTACTGAACACTCGCTAGATAGGAG
Organism: Anniella stebbinsi; assembly: GCA_029215795.1. Taxonomy (NCBI): domain Eukaryota; kingdom Metazoa; phylum Chordata; class Lepidosauria; order Squamata; family Anniellidae; genus Anniella; species Anniella stebbinsi. The sequence goes on from JARDYH010000003.1 coordinate 100,046,933, forward strand.
AAGGTTCTAGCCTTAAAATTCCAAAATGGTAAAATGGGTAAATTGTAGAGGAACCGTGCAGATCAGCAGCAAATGACCTATATTGAACTAGTTGCAAGCATTTACTCTAGTTTCAGGGAGTTCACTTGTTTCTGACACTTTTGTGTATTTTTACTGGACACTCGCTAGATAGGAGCGTGTTCTAGCCTTAAAATTCCAAAATGGTAAAATGGGTAAATTGTACAGGAACCGTGCAGATCAGCAGCAAATGACCTATATTGAACTAGTTACAAGCATTTACTCTAGTGTCAGGGATTTCACTTGTTTCTGACACCTTTGTGTATTTTTACTGAACACTCGCTACTCAGGCTTGTGTTCTAGCCTTAAACTCCCAAAGTGTAAATTAGGTAAATTGTACAGGAATCGTGCAGATCAGCAGCAAATGACCTATTTTGAAATAGTTAGAAGCATTTACTCTAGCTTCAGGGAGTTCACTTGTTTCTGACACCTTTGTGTATTTTTACTGAACACTCGCTACTCAGGCTTGTGTTCTAGCCTTAAATTTCCAAAATGGTAAAATGGGTAAATTGTACAGGAACCGTGCAGATCAGCAGCAAATGACCTATTTTGAACTAGTTGCAAGCATTTACTCTAGTTTCAGGGAGTTCACTTGTTTCTGACACTTTTGTGTATTTTTACTGGACACTCGCTAGATAGGAGCGTGTTCTAGCCTTAAAATTCCAAAATGGTAAAATGGGTAAATTGTACAGGAACCGTGCAGATCAGCAGCAAATGACCTATATTGAACTAGTTACAAGCATTTACTCTAGTGTCAGGGAGTTCACTTGTTTCTGACACCTTTGTGTATTTTTACTGAACACTCGCTACTTAGGCTTGTGTTCTAGCCTTAAAATCCCAAAGTGGTAAATTGGGTAAATTGTACAGGAACCGTGCAGATCAGCAGCAAATGACTTATTTTGAACGAGTTACAAGCATTTACTCTAGTTTCAGGGAGTTCACTTGTTTCTGACACCTTTGTGTATTTTTACTGAACACTCGCTAGTCAGGCGCGTGTTCTGGCCTTAAAATTCCAAAATGGTAAAATGGGTAACTTGTACAGGAACCGTGCAGATGAGCAGCAAATGACTTATTTTGAACTAGTTATAAGCATTTACTCTAGTTTCAGGGAGTTCACTTGTTTCTGACACCTTTGTGTATTTTTACTGAACACTCGCTAGGCCTTAAAATTCCAAAGTGGTAAAATGGGTAAATTGTACAGGAACTGTGCAGATCAGCAGCAAATGACCTATTTTGAAATAGTTAGAAGCATTTACTCTAGTGTCAGGGAGTTCACTTGTTTCTGACACCTTTGTGTATTTTTACTGAACACTCGCTAGATAGGAGAAGGTTCTAGCCTTAAAATTCCAAAATGGTAAAATGGGTAAATTGTAGAGGAACCGTGCAGATCAGCAGCAAATGACCTATATTGAACTAGTTGCAAGCATTTACTCTAGTTTCAGGGAGTTCACTTGTTTCTGACACTTTTGTGTATTTTTACTGGACACTCGCTAGATAGGAGCGTGTTCTAGCCTTAAAATTCCAAAATGGTAAAATGGGTAAATTGTACAGGAACCGTGCAGATCAGCAGCAAATGACCTATATTGAACTAGTTACAAGCATTTACTCTAGTGTCAGGGATTTCACTTGTTTCTGACACCTTTGTGTATTTTTACTGAACACTCGCTACTCAGGCTTGTGTTCTAGCCTTAAACTCCCAAAGTGGTAAATTGGGTAAATTGTACAGGAACCGTGCAGATCAGCAGCAAATGACTTATTTTGAACGAGTTACAAGCATTTACTCTAGTTTCAGGGAGTTCACTTGTTTCTGACACCTTTGTGTATTTTTACTGAACACTCGCTAGTCAGGCGCGTGTTCTGGCCTTAAAATTCCAAAATGGTAAAATGGGTAACTTGTACAGGAACCGTGCAGATGAGCAGCAAATGACTTATTTTGAACTAGTTATAAGCATTTACTCTAGTTTCAGGGAGTTCACTTGTTTCTGACACCTTTGTGTATTTTTACTGAACACTCGCTAGGCCTTAAAATTCCAAAGTGGTAAAATGGGTAAATTGTACAGGAACTGTGCAGATCAGCAGCAAATGACCTATTTTGAAATAGTTAGAAGCATTTACTCTAGTGTCAGGGAGTTCACTTGTTTCTGACACCTTTGTGTATTTTTACTGAACACTCGCTAGATAGGAGAAGGTTCTAGCCTTAAAATTCCAAAATGGTAAAATGGGTAAATTGTAGAGGAACCGTGCAGATCAGCAGCAAATGACCTATATTGAACTAGTTAAAAGCATTTACTCTAGTTTCAGGGAGTTCACTTGTTTCTGACACCTTTGTGTATTTTTACTGAACACTCGCTAGATAGGAGCGTGTTCAGGCCTTAAAATTCCAAAATGGTAAAATGGGTAAATTGTACAGGAACCGTGCAGATCAGCAGCAAATGACCTATATTGAACTAGTTACAAGCATTTACTCTAGTGTCAGGGAGTTCACTTGTTTCTGACACCTTTGTGTATTTTTACTGAACACTCGCTACTCAGGCTTGTGTTCTAGCCTTAAACTCCCAAAGTGGTAAATTGGGTAAATTGTACAGGAACCGTGCAGATCAGCAGCAAATGACTTATTTTGAACGAGTTACAAGCATTTACTCTAGTTTCAGGGAGTTCACTTCTTTCTGACACCTTTGTGTATTTTTACTGAACACTCGCTACTCAGGCTTGTGTTCTAGCCTTAAACTCCCAAAGTGGTAAATGGGGTAAATTGTACAGGAACCGTGCAGATCAGCAGCAAATGACTTATTTTGAACGAGTTACAAGCATTTACTCTAGTTTCAGGGAGTTCACTTGTTTCTGACACCTTTGTGTATTTTTACTGAACACTCGCTAGATAGGAGCGTGTTCTAGCCTTAAAATTCCAAAATGGTAAAATGGGTAAATTGTACAGGAACCGTGCAGATCAGCAGCAAATGACCTATTATGAACTAGTTAGAAGCATTTACTCTAGTTTCAGGGAGTTCACTTGTTTCTGACACCTTTGTGTATTTTTACTGAACACTCGCTAGGGAGGCGCGTGTTCTGGCCTTAAAATTCCAAAATGGTAAAATGGGTAAATTGTACAGGAACCGTGCAGATCAGCAGCAAATGACCTATATTGAACTAGTTACAAGCATTTACTCTAGTGTCAGGGATTTCACTTGTTTCTGACACCTTTGTGTATTTTTACTGAACACTCGCTACTCAGGCTTGTGTTCTAGCCTTAAACTCCCAAAGTGTAAATTAGGTAAATTGTACAGGAACCGTGCAGATCAGCAGCAAATGACCTATTTTGAAATAGTTAGAAGCATTTACTCTAGCTTCAGGGAGTTCACTTGTTTCTGACACCTTTGTGTATTTTTACTGAACACTCGCTACTCAGGCTTGTGTTCTAGCCTTAAAATTCCAAAATGGTAAAATGGGTAAATTGTACAGGAACCGTGCAGATCAGCAGCAAATGACCTATTTTGAACTAGTTGCAAGCATTTACTCTAGTTTCAGGGAGTTCACTTGTTTCTGACACTTTTGTGTATTTTTACTGGACACTCGCTAGATAGGAGCGTGTTCTAGCCTTAAAATTCCAAAATGGTAAAATGGGTAAATTGTACAGGAACCGTGCAGATCAGCAGCAAATGACCTATATTGAACTAGTTACAAGCATTTACTCTAGTTTCAGGGAGTTCACTTCTTTCTGACACCTTTGTGTATTTTTACTGAACACTCGCTACTCAGGCTTGTGTTCTAGCCTTAAACTCCCAAAGTGGTAAATGGGGTAAATTGTACAGGAACCGTGCAGATCAGCAGCAAATGACTTATTTTGAACGAGTTACAAGCATTTACTCTAGTTTCAGGGAGTTCACTTGTTTCTGACACCTTTGTGTATTTTTACTGAACACTCGCTAGATAGGAGCGTGTTCTAGCCTTAAAATTCCAAAATGGTAAAATGGGTAAATTGTACAGGAACCGTGCAGATCAGCAGCAAATGACCTATTATGAACTAGTTAGAAGCATTTACTCTAGTTTCAGGGAGTTCACTTGTTTCTGACACCTTTGTGTATTTTTACTGAACACTCGCTAGGGAGGCGCGTGTTCTGGCCTTAAAATTCCAAAATGGTAAAATGGGTAAATTGTACAGGAACCGTGCAGATCAGCAGCAAATGACCTATATTGAACTAGTTACAAGCATTTACTCTAGTGTCAGGGAGTTCACTTGTTTCTGACACCTTTGTGTATTTTTACTGAACACTCGCTAGATAGGAGCGTGTTCAGGCCTTAAAATTCCAAAATGGTAAAATGGGTAAATTGTACAGGAACCGTGCAGATCAGCAGCAAATGACCTATATTGAACTAGTTACAAGCATTTACTCTAGTGTCAGGGAGTTCACTTGTTTCTGACACCTTTGTGTATTTTTACTGAACACTCGCTACTCAGGCTTGTGTTCTAGCCTTAAACTCCCAAAGTGGTAAATTGGGTAAATTGTACAGGAACCGTGCAGATCAGCAGCAAATGACTTATTTTGAACGAGTTACAAGCATTTACTCTAGTTTCAGGGAGTTCACTTCTTTCTGACACCTTTGTGTATTTTTACTGAACACTCGCTACTCAGGCTTGTGTTCTAGCCTTAAACTCCCAAAGTGGTAAATGGGGTAAATTGTACAGGAACCGTGCAGATCAGCAGCAAATGACTTATTTTGAACTAGTTATAAGCATTTACTCTAGTTTCAGGGAGTTCACTTGTTTCTGACACCTTTGTGTATTTTTACTGAACACTCGCTAGGCCTTAAAATTCCAAAGTGGTAAAATGGGTAAATTGTACAGGAACTGTGCAGATCAGCAGCAAATGACCTATTTTGAAATAGTTAGAAGCATTTACTCTAGTGTCAGGGAGTTCACTTGTTTCTGACACCTTTGTGTATTTTTACTGAACACTCGCTAGATAGGAGAAGGTTCTAGCCTTAAAATTCCAAAATGGTAAAATGGGTAAATTGTAGAGGAACCGTGCAGATCAGCAGCAAATGACCTATATTGAACTAGTTAAAAGCATTTACTCTAGTTTCAGGGAGTTCACTTGTTTCTGACACCTTTGTGTATTTTTACTGAACACTCGCTAGATAGGAGCGTGTTCAGGCCTTAAAATTCCAAAATGGTAAAATGGGTAAATTGTACAGGAACCGTGCAGATCAGCAGCAAATGACCTATATTGAACTAGTTACAAGCATTTACTCTAGTGTCAGGGAGTTCACTTGTTTCTGACACCTTTGTGTATTTTTACTGAACACTCGCTACTCAGGCTTGTGTTCTAGCCTTAAACTCCCAAAGTGGTAAATTGGGTAAATTGTACAGGAACCGTGCAGATCAGCAGCAAATGACTTATTTTGAACGAGTTACAAGCATTTACTCTAGTTTCAGGGAGTTCACTTCTTTCTGACACCTTTGTGTATTTTTACTGAACACTCGCTACTCAGGCTTGTGTTCTAGCCTTAAACTCCCAAAGTGGTAAATGGGGTAAATTGTACAGGAACCGTGCAGATCAGCAGCAAATGACTTATTTTGAACGAGTTACAAGCATTTACTCTAGTTTCAGGGAGTTCACTTGTTTCTGACACCTTTGTGTATTTTTACTGAACACTCGCTAGATAGGAGCGTGTTCTAGCCTTAAAATTCCAAAATGGTAAAATGGGTAAATTGTACAGGAACCGTGCAGATCAGCAGCAAATGACCTATTATGAACTAGTTAGAAGCATTTACTCTAGTTTCAGGGAGTTCACTTGTTTCTGACACCTTTGTGTATTTTTACTGAACACTCGCTAGGGAGGCGCGTGTTCTGGCCTTAAAATTCCAAAATGGTAAAATGGGTAAATTGTACAGGAACCGTGCAGATCAGCAGCAAATGACCTATATTGAACTAGTTACAAGCATTTACTCTAGTGTCAGGGATTTCACTTGTTTCTGACACCTTTGTGTATTTTTACTGAACACTCGCTACTCAGGCTTGTGTTCTAGCCTTAAACTCCCAAAGTGTAAATTAGGTAAATTGTACAGGAACCGTGCAGATCAGCAGCAAATGACCTATTTTGAAATAGTTAGAAGCATTTACTCTAGCTTCAGGGAGTTCACTTGTTTCTGACACCTTTGTGTATTTTTACTGAACACTCGCTACTCAGGCTTGTGTTCTAGCCTTAAAATTCCAAAATGGTAAAATGGGTAAATTGTACAGGAACCGTGCAGATCAGCAGCAAATGACCTATTTTGAACTAGTTGCAAGCATTTACTCTAGTTTCAGGGAGTTCACTTGTTTCTGACACTTTTGTGTATTTTTACTGGACACTCGCTAGATAGGAGCGTGTTCTAGCCTTAAAATTCCAAAATGGTAAAATGGGTAAATTGTACAGGAACCGTGCAGATCAGCAGCAAATGACCTATATTGAACTAGTTACAAGCATTTACTCTAGTTTCAGGGAGTTCACTTCTTTCTGACACCTTTGTGTATTTTTACTGAACACTCGCTACTCAGGCTTGTGTTCTAGCCTTAAACTCCCAAAGTGGTAAATGGGGTAAATTGTACAGGAACCGTGCAGATCAGCAGCAAATGACTTATTTTGAACGAGTTACAAGCATTTACTCTAGTTTCAGGGAGTTCACTTGTTTCTGACACCTTTGTGTATTTTTACTGAACACTCGCTAGATAGGAGCGTGTTCTAGCCTTAAAATTCCAAAATGGTAAAATGGGTAAATTGTACAGGAACCGTGCAGATCAGCAGCAAATGACCTATTATGAACTAGTTAGAAGCATTTACTCTAGTTTCAGGGAGTTCACTTGTTTCTGACACCTTTGTGTATTTTTACTGAACACTCGCTAGGGAGGCGCGTGTTCTGGCCTTAAAATTCCAAAATGGTAAAATGGGTAAATTGTACAGGATCCGTGCAGATCAGCAGCAAATGACCTATATTGAACTAGTTACAAGCATTTACTCTAGTGTCAGGGAGTTCACTTGTTTCTGACACCTTTGTGTATTTTTACTGAACACTCGCTAGATAGGAGCGTGTTCAGGCCTTAAAATTCCAAAATGGTAAAATGGGTAAATTGTACAGGAACCGTGCAGATCAGCAGCAAATGACCTATATTGAACTAGTTACAAGCATTTACTCTAGTGTCAGGGAGTTCACTTGTTTCTGACACCTTTGTGTATTTTTACTGAACACTCGCTACTCAGGCTTGTGTTCTAGCCTTAAACTCCCAAAGTGGTAAATTGGGTAAATTGTACAGGAACCGTGCAGATCAGCAGCAAATGACTTATTTTGAACGAGTTACAAGCATTTACTCTAGTTTCAGGGAGTTCACTTCTTTCTGACACCTTTGTGTATTTTTACTGAACACTCGCTACTCAGGCTTGTGTTCTAGCCTTAAACTCCCAAAGTGGTAAATGGGGTAAATTGTACAGGAACCGTGCAGATCAGCAGCAAATGACTTATTTTGAACGAGTTACAAGCATTTACTCTAGTTTCAGGGAGTTCACTTGTTTCTGACACCTTTGTGTATTTTTACTGAACACTCGCTAGATAGGAGTGTGTTCTAGCCTTAAAATTCCAAAATGGTAAAATGGGTAAATTGTACAGGAACCGTGCAGATCAGCAGCAAGTGACCTATTATGAACTAGTTAGAAGCATTTACTCTAGTTTCAGGGAGTTCACTTGTTTCTGACACCTTTGTGTATTTTTACTGAACACTCGCTAGGGAGGCGCGTGTTCTGGCCTTAAAATTCCAAAATGGTAAAATGGGTAAATTGTACAGGAACCGTGCAGATCAGCAGCAAATGACCTATATTGAACTAGTTACAAGCATTTACTCTAGTGTCAGGGATTTCACTTGTTTCTGACACCTTTGTGTATTTTTACTGAACACTCGCTACTCAGGCTTGTGTTCTAGCCTTAAACTCCCAAAGTGTAAATTAGGTAAATTGTACAGGAACCGTGCAGATCAGCAGCAAATGACCTATTTTGAAATAGTTAGAAGCATTTACTCTAGCTTCAGGGAGTTCACTTGTTTCTGACACCTTTGTGTATTTTTACTGAACACTCGCTACTCAGGCTTGTGTTCTAGCCTTAAAATTCCAAAATGGTAAAATGGGTAAATTGTACAGGAACCGTGCAGATCAGCAGCAAATGACCTATTTTGAACTAGTTAGAAGCATTTACTCTAGCTTCAGGGAGTTCACTTGTTTCTGACACCTTTGTGTATTTTTACTGAACACTCGCTACTCAGGCTTGTGTTCTAGCCTTAAAATTCCAAAATGGTAAAATGGGTAAATTGTACAGGAACCGTGCAGATCAGCAGCAAATGACCTATTTTGAACTAGTTGCAAGCATTTACTCTAGTTTCAGGGAGTTCACTTGTTTCTGACACTTTTGTGTATTTTTACTGGACACTCGCTAGATAGGAGCGTGTTCTAGCCTTAAAATTCCAAAATGGTAAAATGGGTAAATTGTACAGGAACCGTGCAGATCAGCAGCAAATGACCTATATTGAACTAGTTACAAGCATTTACTCTAGTGTCAGGGAGTTCACTTGTTTCTGACACCTTTGTGTATTTTTACTGAACACTCGCTACTCAGGCTTGTGTTCTAGCCTTAAACTCCCAAAGTGGTAAATTGGGTAAATTGTACAGGAACCGTGCAGATCAGCAGCAAATGACTTATTTTGAACGAGTTACAAGCATTTACTCTAGTTTCAGGGAGTTCACTTCTTTCTGACACCTTTGTGTATTTTTACTGAACACTCGCTAGGGAGGCGCGTGTTCTGGCCTTAAAATTCCAAAATGGTAAAATGGGTAAATTGTACAGGAACCGTGCAGATCAGCAGCAAATGACCTATATTGAACTAGTTACAAGCATTTACTCTAGTGTCAGGGATTTCACTTGTTTCTGACACCTTTGTGTATTTTTACTGAACACTCGCTACTCAGGCTTGTGTTCTAGCCTTAAACTCCCAAAGTGGTAAATGGGGTAAATTGTACAGGAACCGTGCAGATCAGCAGCAAATGACTTATTTTGAACGAGTTACAAGCATTTACTCTAGTTTCAGGGAGTTCACTTGTTTCTGACACCTTTGTGTATTTTTACTGAACACTCGCTAGATAGGAGCGTGTTCTAGCCTTAAAATTCCAAAATGGTAAAATGGGTAAATTGTACAGGAACCGTGCAGATCAGCAGCAAATGACCTATTATGAACTAGTTAGAAGCATTTACTCTAGTTTCAGGGAGTTCACTTGTTTCTGACACCTTTGTGTATTTTTACTGAACACTCGCTAGGGAGGCGCGTGTTCTGGCCTTAAAATTCCAAAATGGTAAAATGGGTAAATTGTACAGGAACCGTGCAGATCAGCAGCAAATGACCTATATTGAACTAGTTACAAGCATTTACTCTAGTGTCAGGGATTTCACTTGTTTCTGACACCTTTGTGTATTTTTACTGAACACTCGCTACTCAGGCTTGTGTTCTAGCCTTAAACTCCCAAAGTGTAAATTAGGTAAATTGTACAGGAATCGTGCAGATCAGCAGCAAATGACCTATTTTGAAATAGTTAGAAGCATTTACTCTAGCTTCAGGGAGTTCACTTGTTTCTGACACCTTTGTGTATTTTTACTGAACACTCGCTACTCAGGCTTGTGTTCTAGCCTTAAAATTCCAAAATGGTAAAATGGGTAAATTGTAGAGGAACCGTGCAGATCAGCAGCAAATGACCTATATTGAACTAGTTGCAAGCATTTACTCTAGTTTCAGGGAGTTCACTTGTTTCTGACACTTTTGTGTATTTTTACTGGACACTCGCTAGATAGGAGCGTGTTCTAGCCTTAAAATTCCAAAATGGTAAAATGGGTAAATTGTACAGGAACCGTGCAGATCAGCAGCAAATGACCTATATTGAACTAGTTACAAGCATTTACTCTAGTGTCAGGGATTTCACTTGTTTCTGACACCTTTGTGTATTTTTACTGAACACTCGCTACTCAGGCTTGTGTTCTAGCCTTAAACTCCCAAAGTGGTAAATTGGGTAAATTGTACAGGAACCGTGCAGATCAGCAGCAAATGACTTATTTTGAACGAGTTACAAGCATTTACTCTAGTTTCAGGGAGTTCACTTGTTTCTGACACCTTTGTGTATTTTTACTGAACACTCGCTAGTCAGGCGCGTGTTCTGGCCTTAAAATTCCAAAATGGTAAAATGGGTAACTTGTACAGGAACCGTGCAGATGAGCAGCAAATGACTTATTTTGAACTAGTTATAAGCATTTACTCTAGTTTCAGGGAGTTCACTTGTTTCTGACACCTTTGTGTATTTTTACTGAACACTCGCTAGGCCTTAAAATTCCAAAGTGGTAAAATGGGTAAATTGTACAGGAACTGTGCAGATCAGCAGCAAATGACCTATTTTGAAATAGTTAGAAGCATTTACTCTAGTGTCAGGGAGTTCACTTGTTTCTGACACCTTTGTGTATTTTTACTGAACACTCGCTAGATAGGAGAAGGTTCTAGCCTTAAAATTCCAAAATGGTAAAATGGGTAAATTGTAGAGGAACCGTGCAGATCAGCAGCAAATGACCTATATTGAACTAGTTAAAAGCATTTACTCTAGTTTCAGGGAGTTCACTTGTTTCTGACACCTTTGTGTATTTTTACTGAACACTCGCTAGATAGGAGCGTGTTCAGGCCTTAAAATTCCAAAATGGTAAAATGGGTAAATTGTACAGGAACCGTGCAGATCAGCAGCAAATGACCTATATTGAACTAGTTACAAGCATTTACTCTAGTGTCAGGGAGTTCACTTGTTTCTGACACCTTTGTGTATTTTTACTGAACACTCGCTACTCAGGCTTGTGTTCTAGCCTTAAACTCCCAAAGTGGTAAATTGGGTAAATTGTACAGGAACCGTGCAGATCAGCAGCAAATGACTTATTTTGAACGAGTTACAAGCATTTACTCTAGTTTCAGGGAGTTCACTTCTTTCTGACACCTTTGTGTATTTTTACTGAACACTCGCTACTCAGGCTTGTGTTCTAGCCTTAAACTCCCAAAGTGGTAAATGGGGTAAATTGTACAGGAACCGTGCAGATCAGCAGCAAATGACTTATTTTGAACGAGTTACAAGCATTTACTCTAGTTTCAGGGAGTTCACTTGTTTCTGACACCTTTGTGTATTTTTACTGAACACTCGCTAGATAGGAGCGTGTTCTAGCCTTAAAATTCCAAAATGGTAAAATGGGTAAATTGTACAGGAACCGTGCAGATCAGCAGCAAATGACCTATTATGAACTAGTTAGAAGCATTTACTCTAGTTTCAGGGAGTTCACTTGTTTCTGACACCTTTGTGTATTTTTACTGAACACTCGCTAGGGAGGCGCGTGTTCTGGCCTTAAAATTCCAAAATGGTAAAATGGGTAAATTGTACAGGAACCGTGCAGATCAGCAGCAAATGACCTATATTGAACTAGTTACAAGCATTTACTCTAGTGTCAGGGATTTCACTTGTTTCTGACACCTTTGTGTATTTTTACTGAACACTCGCTACTCAGGCTTGTGTTCTAGCCTTAAACTCCCAAAGTGTAAATTAGGTAAATTGTACAGGAACCGTGCAGATCAGCAGCAAATGACCTATTTTGAAATAGTTAGAAGCATTTACTCTAGCTTCAGGGAGTTCACTTGTTTCTGACACCTTTGTGTATTTTTACTGAACACTCGCTCCTCAGGCTTGTGTTCTAGCCTTAAAATTCCAAAATGGTAAAATGGGTAAATTGTACAGGAACCGTGCAGATCAGCAGCAAGTGACCTATTATGAACTAGTTAGAAGCATTTACTCTAGTTTCAGGGAGTTCACTTGTTTCTGACACCTTTGTGTATTTTTACTGAACACTCGCTAGGGAGGCGCGTGTTCTGGCCTTAAAATTCCAAAATGGTAAAATGGGTAAATTGTACAGGAACCGTGCAGATCAGCAGCAAATGACCTATATTGAACTAGTTACAAGCATTTACTCTAGTGTCAGGGAGTTCACTTGTTTCTGACACCTTTGTGTATTTTTACTGAACACTCGCTACTCAGGCTTGTGTTCTAGCCTTAAACTCCCAAAGTGGTAAATTGGGTAAATTGTACAGGAACCGTGCAGATCAGCAGCAAATGACTTATTTTGAACGAGTTACAAGCATTTACTCTAGTTTCAGGGAGTTCACTTCTTTCTGACACCTTTGTGTATTTTTACTGAACACTCGCTACTCAGGCTTGTGTTCTAGCCTTAAACTCCCAAAGTGGTAAATGGGGTAAATTGTACAGGAACCGTGCAGATCAGCAGCAAATGACTTATTTTGAACGAGTTACAAGCATTTACTCTAGTTTCAGGGAGTTCACTTGTTTCTGACACCTTTGTGTATTTTTACTGAACACTCGCTAGATAGGAGCGTGTTCTAGCCTTAAAATTCCAAAATGGTAAAATGGGTAAATTGTACAGGAACCGTGCAGATCAGCAGCAAATGACCTATATTGAACTAGTTACAAGCATTTACTCTAGTGTCAGGGAGTTCACTTGTTTCTGACACCTTTGTGTATTTTTACTGAACACTCGCTACTCAGGCTTGTGTTCTAGCCTTAAACTCCCAAAGTGGTAAATTGGGTAAATTGTACAGGAACCGTGCAGATCAGCAGCAAATGACTTATTTTGAACGAGTTACAAGCATTTACTCTAGTTTCAGGGAGTTCACTTGTTTCTGACACCTTTGTGTATTTTTACTGAACACTCGCTAGGGAGGCGCGTGTTCTGGCCTTAAAATTCCAAAATGGTAAAATGGGTAAATTGTACAGGAACCGTGCAGATCAGCAGCAAATGACCTATTATGAACTAGTTAGAAGCATTTACTCTAGTTTCAGGGAGTTCACTTGTTTCTGACACCTTTGTGTATTTTTACTGAACACTCGCTAGGGAGGCGCGTGTTCTGGCCTTAAAATTCCAAAATGGTAAAATGGGTAAATTGTACAGGAACCGTGCAGATCAGCAGCAAATGACCTATATTGAACTAGTTACAAGCATTTACTCTAGTGTCAGGGATTTCACTTGTTTCTGACACCTTTGTGTATTTTTACTGAACACTCGCTACTCAGGCTTGTGTTCTAGCCTTAAACTCCCAAAGTGTAAATTAGGTAAATTGTACAGGAACCGTGCAGATCAGCAGCAAATGACCTATTTTGAACTAGTTAGAAGCATTTACTCTAGCTTCAGGGAGTTCACTTGTTTCTGACACCTTTGTGTATTTTTACTGAACACTCGCTACTCAGGCTTGTGTTCTAGCCTTAAAATTCCAAAATGGTAAAATGGGTAAATTGTACAGGAACCGTGCAGATCAGCAGCAAATGACCTATTTTGAACTAGTTGCAAGCATTTACTCTAGTTTCAGGGAGTTCACTTGTTTCTGACACTTTTGTGTATTTTTACTGGACACTCGCTAGATAGGAGCGTGTTCTAGCCTTAAAATTCCAAAATGGTAAAATGGGTAAATTGTACAGGAACCGTGCAGATCAGCAGCAAATGACCTATATTGAACTAGTTACAAGCATTTACTCTAGTGTCAGGGAGTTCACTTGTTTCTGACACCTTTGTGTATTTTTACTGAACACTCGCTACTCAGGCTTGTGTTCTAGCCTTAAAATTCCAAAATGGTAAAATGGGTAAATTGTACAGGAACCGTGCAGATCAGCAGCAAGTGACCTATTATGAACTAGTTAGAAGCATTTACTCTAGTTTCAGGGAGTTCACTTGTTTCTGACACCTTTGTGTATTTTTACTGAACACTCGCTAGGGAGGCGCGTGTTCTGGCCTTAAAATTCCAAAATGGTAAAATGGGTAAATTGTACAGGAACCGTGCAGATCAGCAGCAAATGACCTATATTGAACTAGTTACAAGCATTTACTCTAGTGTCAGGGAGTTCACTTGTTTCTGACACCTTTGTGTATTTTTACTGAACACTCGCTACTCAGGCTTGTGTTCTAGCCTTAAACTCCCAAAGTGGTAAATTGGGTAAATTGTACAGGAACCGTGCAGATCAGCAGCAAATGACTTATTTTGAACGAGTTACAAGCATTTACTCTAGTTTCAGGGAGTTCACTTCTTTCTGACACCTTTGTGTATTTTTACTGAACACTCGCTACTCAGGCTTGTGTTCTAGCCTTAAACTCCCAAAGTGGTAAATGGGGTAAATTGTACAGGAACCGTGCAGATCAGCAGCAAATGACTTATTTTGAACGAGTTACAAGCATTTACTCTAGTTTCAGGGAGTTCACTTGTTTCTGACACCTTTGTGTATTTTTACTGAACACTCGCTAGATAGGAGCGTGTTCTAGCCTTAAAATTCCAAAATGGTAAAATGGGTAAATTGTACAGGAACCGTGCAGATCAGCAGCAAGTGACCTATTATGAACTAGTTAGAAGCATTTACTCTAGTTTCAGGGAGTTCACTTGTTTCTGACACCTTTGTGTATTTTTACTGAACACTCGCTAGGGAGGCGCGTGTTCTGGCCTTAAAATTCCAAAATGGTAAAATGGGTAAATTGTACAGGAACCGTGCAGATCAGCAGCAAATGACCTATATTGAACTAGTTACAAGCATTTACTCTAGTGTCAGGGATTTCACTTGTTTCTGACACCTTTGTGTATTTTTACTGAACACTCGCTACTCAGGCTTGTGTTCTAGCCTTAAACTCCCAAAGTGTAAATTAGGTAAATTGTACAGGAACCGTGCAGATCAGCAGCAAATGACCTATTTTGAAATAGTTAGAAGCACTTACTCTAGCTTCAGGGAGTTCACTTGTTTCTGACACCTTTGTGTATTTTTACTGAACACTCGCTACTCAGGCTTGTGTTCTAGCCTTAAAATTCCAAAATGGTAAAATGGGTAAATTGTACAGGAACCGTGCAGATCAGCAGCAAATGACCTATTTTGAACTAGTTAGAAGCATTTACTCTAGCTTCAGGGAGTTCACTTGTTTCTGACACCTTTGTGTATTTTTACTGAACACTCGCTACTCAGGCTTGTGTTCTAGCCTTAAAATTCCAAAATGGTAAAATGGGTAAATTGTACAGGAACCGTGCAGATCAGCAGCAAATGACCTATTTTGAACTAGTTGCAAGCATTTACTCTAGTTTCAGGGAGTTCACTTGTTTCTGACACTTTTGTGTATTTTTACTGGACACTCGCTAGATAGGAGCGTGTTCTAGCCTTAAAATTCCAAAATGGTAAAATGGGTAAATTGTACAGGAACCGTGCAGATCAGCAGCAAATGACCTATATTGAACTAGTTACAAGCATTTACTCTAGTGTCAGGGAGTTCACTTGTTTCTGACACCTTTGTGTATTTTTACTGAACACTCGCTACTCAGGCTTGTGTTCTAGCCTTAAACTCCCAAAGTGGTAAATTGGGTAAATTGTACAGGAACCGTGCAGATCAGCAGCAAATGACTTATTTTGAACGAGTTACAAGCATTTACTCTAGTTTCAGGGAGTTCACTTGTTTCTGACACCTTTGTGTATTTTTACTGAACACTCGCTAGGGAGGCGCGTGTTCTGGCCTTAAAATTCCAAAATGGTAAAATGGGTAAATTGTACAGGAACCGTGCAGATCAGCAGCAAATGACCTATTATGAACTAGTTAGAAGCATTTACTCTAGTTTCAGGGAGTTCACTTGTTTCTGACACCTTTGTGTATTTTTACTGAACACTCGCTAGGGAGGCGCGTGTTCTGGCCTTAAAATTCCAAAATGGTAAAATGGGTAAATTGTACAGGAACCGTGCAGATCAGCAGCAAATGACCTATATTGAACTAGTTACAAGCATTTACTCTAGTGTCAGGGATTTCACTTGTTTCTGACACCTTTGTGTATTTTTACTGAACACTCGCTACTCAGGCTTGTGTTCTAGCCTTAAACTCCCAAAGTGTAAATTAGGTAAATTGTACAGGAACCGTGCAGATCAGCAGCAAATGACCTATTTTGAACTAGTTAGAAGCATTTACTCTAGCTTCAGGGAGTTCACTTGTTTCTGACACCTTTGTGTATTTTTACTGAACACTCGCTACTCAGGCTTGTGTTCTAGCCTTAAAATTCCAAAATGGTAAAATGGGTAAATTGTACAGGAACCGTGCAGATCAGCAGCAAATGACCTATTTTGAACTAGTTGCAAGCATTTACTCTAGTTTCAGGGAGTTCACTTGTTTCTGACACTTTTGTGTATTTTTACTGGACACTCGCTAGATAGGAGCGTGTTCTAGCCTTAAAATTCCAAAATGGTAAAATGGGTAAATTGTACAGGAACCGTGCAGATCAGCAGCAAATGACCTATATTGAACTAGTTACAAGCATTTACTCTAGTGTCAGGGAGTTCACTTGTTTCTGACACCTTTGTGTATTTTTACTGAACACTCGCTACTCAGGCTTGTGTTCTAGCCTTAAACTCCCAAAGTGGTAAATTGGGTAAATTGTACAGGAACCGTGCAGATCAGCAGCAAATGACCTATATTGAACTAGTTAAAAGCATTTACTCTAGTTTCAGGGAGTTCACTTGTTTCTGACACCTTTGTGTATTTTTACTGAACACTCGCTACTCAGGCTTGTGTTCTAGCCTTAAACTCCCAAAGTGGTAAATTGGGTAAATTGTACAGGAACCGTGCAGATCAGCAGCAAATGACTTATTTTGAACGAGTTACAAGCATTTACTCTGGTTTCAGGGAGTTCACTTCTTTCTGACACCTTTGTGTATTTTTACTGAACACTCGCTACTCAGGCTTGTGTTCTAGCCTTAAACTCCCAAAGTGGTAAATGGGGTAAATTGTACAGGAACCGTGCAGATCAGCAGCAAATGACTTATTTTGAACGAGTTACAAGCATTTACTCTAGTTTCAGGGAGTTCACTTGTTTCTGACACCTTTGTGTATTTTTACTGAACACTCGCTAGATAGGAGCGTGTTCTAGCCTTAAAATTCCAAAATGGTAAAATGGGTAAATTGTACAGGAACCGTGCAGATCAGCAGCAAATGACCTATATTGAACTAGTTAGAAGCATTTACTCTAGTTTCAGGGAGTTCACTTGTTTCTGACACCTTTGTGTATTTTTACTGAACACTCGCTAGATAGGAGCGTGTTCAGGCCTTAAAATTCCAAAATGGTAAAATGGGTAAATTGTACAGGAACCGTGCAGATCAGCAGCAAATGACCTATATTGAACTAGTTACAAGCATTTACTCTAGTGTCAGGGATTTCACTTGTTTCTGACACCTTTGTGTATTTTTACTGAACACTCGCTACTCAGGCTTGTGTTCTAGCCTTAAACTCCCAAAGTGGTAAATTGGGTAAATTGTACAGGAACCGTGCAGATCAGCAGCAAATGACTTATTTTGAACGAGTTACAAGCATTTCCTCTAGTTTCAGGGAGTTCACTTGTTTCTGACACCTTTGTGTATTTTTACTGAACACTCGCTAGTCAGGCGCGTGTTCTGGCCTTAAAATTCCAAAATGGTAAAATGGGTAACTTGTACAGGAACCGTGCAGATGAGCAGCAAATGACTTATTTTGAACTAGTTATAAGCATTTACTCTAGTTTCAGGGAGTTCACTTGTTTCTGACACCTTTGTGTATTTTTACTGAACACTCGCTAGGCCTTAAAATTCCAAAGTGGTAAAATGGGTAAATTGTACAGGAACTGTGCAGATCAGCAGCAAATGACCTATTTTCAAATAGTTAGAAGCATTTACTCTAGTGTCAGGGAGTTCACTTGTTTCTGACACCTTTGTGTATTTTTACTGAACACTCGCTAGATAGGAGAAGGTTCTAGCCTTAAAATTCCAAAATGGTAAAATGGGTAAATTGTAGAGGAACCGTGCAGATCAGCAGCAAATGACCTATATTGAACTAGTTAAAAGCATTTACTCTAGTTTCAGGGAGTTCACTTGTTTCTGACACCTTTGTGTATTTTTACTGAACACTCGCTAGATAGGAGCGTGTTCAGGCCTTAAAATTCCAAAATGGTAAAATGGGTAAATTGTACAGGAACCGTGCAGATCAGCAGCAAATGACCTATATTGAACTAGTTACAAGCATTTACTCTAGTGTCAGGGAGTTCACTTGTTTCTGACACCTTTGTGTATTTTTACTGAACACTCGCTACTCAGGCTTGTGTTCTAGCCTTAAACTCCCAAAGTGGTAAATTGGGTAAATTGTACAGGAACCGTGCAGATCAGCAGCAAATGACTTATTTTGAACGAGTTACAAGCATTTACTCTAGTTTCAGGGAGTTCACTTCTTTCTGACACCTTTGTGTATTTTTACTGAACACTCGCTACTCAGGCTTGTGTTCTAGCCTTAAACTCCCAAAGTGGTAAATGGGGTAAATTGTACAGGAACCGTGCAGATCAGCAGCAAATGACTTATTTTGAACGAGTTACAAGCATTTACTCTAGTTTCAGGGAGTTCACTTGTTTCTGACACCTTTGTGTATTTTTACTGAACACTCGCTAGATAGGAGCGTGTTCTAGCCTTAAAATTCCAAAATGGTAAAATGGGTAAATTGTACAGGAACCGTGCAGATCAGCAGCAAATGACCTATTATGAACTAGTTAGAAGCATTTACTCTAGTTTCAGGGAGTTCACTTGTTTCTGACACCTTTGTGTATTTTTACTGAACACTCGCTAGGGAGGCGCGTGTTCTGGCCTTAAAATTCCAAAATGGTAAAATGGGTAAATTGTACAGGAACCGTGCAGATCAGCAGCAAATGACCTATATTGAACTAGTCACAAGCATTTACTCTAGTGTCAGGGAGTTCACTTGTTTCTGACACCTTTGTGTATTTTTACTGAACACTCGCTACTCAGGCTTGTGTTCTAGCCTTAAACTCCCAAAGTGTAAATTAGGTAAATTGTACAGGAACCGTGCAGATCAGCAGCAAATGACCTATTTTGAACTAGTTGCAAGCATTTACTCTAGTTTCAGGGAGTTCACTTGTTGCTGACACTTTTGTGTATTTTTACTGGACACTCGCTAGATAGGAGCGTGTTCTAGCCTTAAAATTCCAAAATGGTAAAATGGGTAAATTGTACAGGAACCGTGCAGATCAGCAGCAAATGACCTATATTGAACTAGTTACAAGCATTTACTCTAGTGTCAGGGAGTTCACTTGTTTCTGACACCTTTGTGTATTTTTACTGAACACTCGCTACTCAGGCTTGTGTTCTAGCCTTAAACTCCCAAAGTGGTAAATTGGGTAAATTGTACAGGAACCGTGCAGATCAGCAGCAAATGACTTATTTTGAACGAGTTCCAAGCATTTACTCTAGTTTCAGGGAGTTCACTTCTTTCTGACACCTTTGTGTATTTTTACTGAACACTCGCTACGCAGGCTTGTGTTCTAGCCTTAAACTCCCAAAGTGGTAAATGGGGTAAATTGTACAGGAACCGTGCAGATCAGCAGCAAATGACTTATTTTGAACGAGTTACAAGCATTTACTCTAGTGTCAGGGATTTCACTTGTTTCTGACACCTTTGTGTATTTTTACTGAACACTCGTTAGGGAGGCGCGTGTTCTGGCCTTAAAATTCCAAAATGGTAAAATGGGTAAATTGTACAGGAACCGTGCAGATCAGCAGCAAATGACCTATATTGAACTAGTTACAAGCATTTACTCTAGTGTCAGGGAGTTCACTTGTTTCTGACACCTTTGTGTATTTTTACTGAACACTCGCTACTCAGGCTTGTGTTCTAGCCTTAAACTCCCAAAGTGGTAAATTGGGTAAATTGTACAGGAACCGTGCAGATCAGCAGCAAATGACTTATTTTGAACGAGTTACAAGCATTTACTCTAGTTTCAGGGAGTTCACTTCTTTCTGACACCTTTGTGTATTTTTACTGAACACTCGCTACTCAGGCTTGTGTTCTAGCCTTAAACTCCCAAAGTGGTAAATGGGGTAAATTGTACAGGAACCGTGCAGATCAGCAGCAAATGACTTATTTTGAACGAGTTACAAGCATTTACTCTAGTTTCAGGGAGTTCACTTGTTTCTGACACCTTTGTGTATTTTTACTGAACACTCGCTAGATAGGAGCGTGTTCTAGCCTTAAAATTCCAAAATGGTAAAATGGGTAAATTGTACAGGAACCGTGCAGATCAGCAGCAAATGACCTATTATGAACTAGTTAGAAGCATTTACTCTAGTTTCAGGGAGTTCACTTGTTTCTGACACCTTTGTGTATTTTTACTGAACACTCGCTAGGGAGGCGCGTGTTCTGGCCTTAAAATTCCAAAATGGTAAAATGGGTAAATTGTACAGGAACCGTGCAGATCAGCAGCAAATGACCTATATTGAACTAGTCACAAGCATTTACTCTAGTGTCAGGGAGTTCACTTGTTTCTGACACCTTTGTGTATTTTTACTGAACACTCGCTACGCAGGCTTGTGTTCTAGCCTTAAACTCCCAAAGTGGTAAATGGGGTAAATTGTACAGGAACCGTGCAGATCAGCAGCAAATGACTTATTTTGAACGAGTTACAAGCATTTACTCTAGTGTCAGGGATTTCACTTGTTTCTGACACCTTTGTGTATTTTTACTGAACACTCGTTAGGGAGGCGCGTGTTCTGGCCTTAAAATTCCAAAATGGTAAAATGGGTAAATTGTACAGGAACCGTGCAGATCAGCAGCAAATGACCTATATTGAACTAGTTACAAGCATTTACTCTAGTGTCAGGGAGTTCACTTGTTTCTGACACCTTTGTGTATTTTTACTGAACACTCGCTAGATAGGAGCGTGTTCTAGCCTTAAAATTCCAAAATGGTAAAATGGGTAAATTGTACAGGAACCGTGCAGATCAGCAGCAAATGACCTATTATGAACTAGTTAGAAGCATTTACTCTAGTTTCAGGGAGTTCACTTGTTTCTGACACCTTTGTGTATTTTTACTGAACACTCGCTAGGGAGGCGCGTGTTCTGGCCTTAAAATTCCAAAATGGTAAAATGGGTAAATTGTACAGGAACCGTGCAGATCAGCAGCAAATGACCTATATTGAACTAGTTACAAGCATTTACTCTAGTGTCAGGGAGTTCACTTGTTTCTGACACCTTTGTGTATTTTTACTGAACACTCGCTACTCAGGCTTGTGTTCTAGCCTTAAACTCCCAAAGTGTAAATTAGGTAAATTGTACAGGAACCGTGCAGATCAGCAGCAAATGACCTATATTGAACTAGTTAAAAGCATTTACTCTAGTTTCAGGGAGTTCACTTGTTTCTGACACCTTTGTGTATTTTTACTGAACACTCGCTAGATAGGAGCGTGTTCAGGCCTTAAAATTCCAAAATGGTAAAATGGGTAAATTGTACAGGAACCGTGCAGATCAGCAGCAAATGACCTATATTGAACTAGTTACAAGCATTTACTCTAGTGTCAGGGAGTTCACTTGTTTCTGACACCTTTGTGTATTTTTACTGAACACTCGCTACTCAGGCTTGTGTTCTAGCCTTAAACTCCCAAAGTGGTAAATGGGGTAAATTGTACAGGAACCGTGCAGATCAGCAGCAAATGACTTATTTTGAACGAGTTACAAGCATTTACTCTAGTTTCAGGGAGTTCACTTGTTTCTGACACCTTTGTGTATTTTTACTGAACACTCGATAGATAGGAGCGTGTTCTAGCCTTAAAATTCCAAAATGGTAAAATGGGTAAATTGTACAGGAACCGTGCAGATCAGCAGCAAATGACCTATTATGAACTAGTTAGAAGCATTTACTCTAGTTTCAGGGAGTTCACTTGTTTCTGACACCTTTGTGTATTTTTACTGAACACTCGCTAGGGAGGCGCGTGTTCTGGCCTTAAAATTCCAAAATGGTAAAATGGGTAAATTGTACAGGAACCGTGCAGATCAGCAGCAAATGACCTATATTGAACTAGTTACAAGCATTTACTCTAGTGTCAGGGATTTCACTTGTTTCTGACACCTTTGTGTATTTTTACTGAACACTCGCTACTCAGGCTTGTGTTCTAGCCTTAAACTCCCAAAGTGTAAATTAGGTAAATTGTACAGGAATCGTGCAGATCAGCAGCAAATGACCTATTTTGAAATAGTTAGAAGCATTTACTCTAGCTTCAGGGAGTTCACTTGTTTCTGACACCTTAGTGTATTTTTACTGAACACTCGCTACTCAGGCTTGTGTTCTAGCCTTAAAATTCCAAAATGGTAAAATGGGTAAATTGTACAGGAACCGTGCAGATCAGCAGCAAATGACCTATTTTGAACTAGTTGCAAGCATTTACTCTAGTTTCAGGGAGTTCACTTGTTTCTGACACTTTTGTGTATTTTTACTGGACACTCGCTAGATAGGAGCGTGTTCTAGCCTTAAAATTCCAAAATGGTAAAATGGGTAAATTGTACAGGAACCGTGCAGATCAGCAGCAAATGACCTATATTGAACTAGTTACAAGCATTTACTCTAGTGTCAGGGAGTTCACTTGTTTCTGACACCTTTGTGTATTTTTACTGAACACTCGCTAGGGAGGCGCGTGTTCTGGCCTTAAAATTCCAAAATGGTAAAATGGGTAAATTGTACAGGAACCGTGCAGATCAGCAGCAAATGACCTATATTGAACTAGTTACAAGCATTTACTCTAGTGTCAGGGATTTCACTTGTTTCTGACACCTTTGTGTATTTTTACTGAACACTCGCTACTCAGGCTTGTGTTCTACCCTTAAACTCCCAAAGTGTAAATTAGGTAAATTGTACAGGAATCGTGCAGATCAGCAGCAAATGACCTATTTTGAAATAGTTAGAAGCATTTACTCTAGCTTCAGGGAGTTCACTTGTTTCTGACACCTTTGTGTATTTTTACTGAACACTCGCTACTCAGGCTTGTGTTCTAGCCTTAAAATTCCAAAATGGTAAAATGGGTAAATTGTACAGGAACCGTGCAGATCAGCAGCAAATGACCTATTTTGAACTAGTTGCAAGCATTTACTCTAGTTTCAGGGAGTTCACTTGTTTCTGACACTTTTGTGTATTTTTACTGGACACTCGCAAGATAGGAGCGTGTTCTAGCCTTAAAATTCCAAAATGGTAAAATGGGTAAATTGTACAGGAACCGTGCAGATCAGCAGCAAATGACCTATATTGAACTAGTTACAAGCATTTACTCTAGTGTCAGGGAGTTCACTTGTTTCTGACACCTTTGTGTATTTTTACTGAACACTCGCTAGGGAGGCGCGTGTTCTGGCCTTAAAATTCCAAAATGGTAAAATGGGTAAATTGTACAGGAACCGTGCAGATCAGCAGCAAATGACTTATTTTGAACGAGTTACAAGCATTTACTCTAGTTTCAGGGAGTTCACTTGTTTCTGACACCTTTGTGTATTTTTACTGAACACTCGCTAGTCAGGCGCGTGTTCTGGCCTTAAAATTCCAAAATGGTAAAATGGGTAACTTGTACAGGAACCGTGCAGATGAGCAGCAAATGACCTATTTTGAACTAGTTATAAGCATTTACTCTAGTTTCAGGGAGTTCACTTGTTTCTGACACCTTTGTGTATTTTTACTGAACACTCGCTAGGCCTTAAAATTCCAAAGTGGTAAAATGGGTAAATTGTACAGGAACTGTGCAGATCAGCAGCAAATGACCTATTTTGAAATAGTTAGAAGCATTTACTCTAGTGTCAGGGAGTTCACTTGTTTCTGACACCTTTGTGTATTTTTACTGAACACTCGCTAGATAGGAGAAGGTTCTAGCCTTAAAATTCCAAAATGGTAAAATGGGTAAATTGTAGAGGAACCGTGCAGATCAGCAGCAAATGACCTATATTGAACTAGTTGCAAGCATTTACTCTAGTTTCAGGGAGTTCACTTGTTTCTGACACTTTTGTGTATTTTTACTGGACACTCGCTAGATAGGAGCGTGTTCTAGCCTTAAAATTCCAAAATGGTAAAATGGGTAAATTGTACAGGAACCGTGCAGATCAGCAGCAAATGACCTATATTGAACTAGTTACAAGCATTTACTCTAGTGTCAGGGATTTCACTTGTTTCTGACACCTTTGTGTATTTTTACTGAACACTCGCTACTCAGGCTTGTGTTCTAGCCTTAAACTCCCAAAGTGGTAAATTGGGTAAATTGTACAGGAACCGTGCAGATCAGCAGCAAATGACTTATTTTGAACGAGTTACAAGCATTTACTCTAGTTTCAGGGAGTTCACTTGTTTCTGACACCTTTGTGTATTTTTACTGAACACTCGCTAGTCAGGCGCGTGTTCTGGCCTTAAAATTCCAAAATGGTAAAATGGGTAACTTGTACAGGAACCGTGCAGATGAGCAGCAAATGACTTATTTTGAACTAGTTATAAGCATTTACTCTAGTTTCAGGGAGTTCACTTGTTTCTGACACCTTTGTGTATTTTTACTGAACACTCGCTAGGCCTTAAAATTCCAAAGTGGTAAAATGGGTAAATTGTACAGGAACTGTGCAGATCAGCAGCAAATGACCTATTTTGAAATAGTTAGAAGCATTTACTCTAGTGTCAGGGAGTTCACTTGTTTCTGACACCTTTGTGTATTTTTACTGAACACTCGCTAGATAGGAGAAGGTTCTAGCCTTAAAATTCCAAAATGGTAAAATGGGTAAATTGTAGAGGAACCGTGCAGATCAGCAGCAAATGACCTATATTGAACTAGTTAAAAGCATTTACTCTAGTTTCAGGGAGTTCACTTGTTTCTGACACCTTTGTGTATTTTTACTGAACACTCGCTAGATAGGAGCGTGTTCAGGCCTTAAAATTCCAAAATGGTAAAATGGGTAAATTGTACAGGAACCGTGCAGATCAGCAGCAAATGACCTATATTGAACTAGTTACAAGCATTTACTCTAGTGTCAGGGAGTTCACTTGTTTCTGACACCTTTGTGTATTTTTACTGAACACTCGCTACTCAGGCTTGTGTTCTAGCCTTAAACTCCCAAAGTGGTAAATTGGGTAAATTGTACAGGAACCGTGCAGATCAGCAGCAAATGACTTATTTTGAACGAGTTACAAGCATTTACTCTAGTTTCAGGGAGTTCACTTCTTTCTGACACCTTTGTGTATTTTTACTGAACACTCGCTACTCAGGCTTGTGTTCTAGCCTTAAACTCCCAAAGTGGTAAATGGGGTAAATTGTACAGGAACCGTGCAGATCAGCAGCAAATGACTTATTTTGAACGAGTTACAAGCATTTACTCTAGTTTCAGGGAGTTCACTTGTTTCTGACACCTTTGTGTATTTTTACTGAACACTCGCTAGATAGGAGCGTGTTCTAGCCTTAAAATTCCAAAATGGTAAAATGGGTAAATTGTACAGGAACCGTGCAGATCAGCAGCAAATGACCTATTATGAACTAGTTAGAAGCATTTACTCTAGTTTCAGGGAGTTCACTTGTTTCTGACACCTTTGTGTATTTTTACTGAACACTCGCTAGGGAGGCGCGTGTTCTGGCCTTAAAATTCCAAAATGGTAAAATGGGTAAATTGTACAGGAACCGTGCAGATCAGCAGCAAATGACCTATATTGAACTAGTTACAAGCATTTACTCTAGTGTCAGGGATTTCACTTGTTTCTGACACCTTTGTGTATTTTTACTGAACACTCGCTACTCAGGCTTGTGTTCTAGCCTTAAACTCCCAAAGTGTAAATTAGGTAAATTGTACAGGAACCGTGCAGATCAGCAGCAAATGACCTATTTTGAAATAGTTAGAAGCATTTACTCTAGCTTCAGGGAGTTCACTTGTTTCTGACACCTTTGTGTATTTTTACTGAACACTCGCTACTCAGGCTTGTGTTCTAGCCTTAAAATTCCAAAATGGTAAAATGGGTAAATTGTACAGGAACCGTGCAGATCAGCAGCAAATGACCTATTTTGAACTAGTTGCAAGCATTTACTCTAGTTTCAGGGAGTTCACTTGTTTCTGACACTTTTGTGTATTTTTACTGGACACTCGCTAGATAGGAGCGTGTTCTAGCCTTAAAATTCCAAAATGGTAAAATGGGTAAATTGTACAGGAACCGTGCAGATCAGCAGCAAATGACCTATATTGAACTAGTTACAAGCATTTACTCTAGTGTCAGGGAGTTCACTTGTTTCTGACACCTTTGTGTATTTTTACTGAACACTCGCTAGGGAGGCGCGTGTTCTGGCCTTAAAATTCCAAAATGGTAAAATGGGTAAATTGTACAGGAACCGTGCAGATCAGCAGCAAATGACCTATATTGAACTAGTTACAAGCATTTACTCTAGTGTCAGGGATTTCACTTGTTTCTGACACCTTTGTGTATTTTTACTGAACACTCGCTACTCAGGCTTGTGTTCTAGCCTTAAACTCCCAAAGTGTAAATTAGGTAAATTGTACAGGAATCGTGCAGATCAGCAGCAAATGACCTATTTTGAAATAGTTAGAAGCATTTACTCTAGCTTCAGGGAGTTCACTTGTTTCTGACACCTTTGTGTATTTTTACTGAACACTCGCTACTCAGGCTTGTGTTCTAGCCTTAAAATTCCAAAATGGTAAAATGGGTAAATTGTACAGGAACCGTGCAGATCAGCAGCAAATGACCTATTTTGAACTAGTTGCAAGCATTTACTCTAGTTTCAGGGAGTTCACTTGTTTCTGACACTTTTGTGTATTTTTACTGGACACTCGCTAGATAGGAGCGTGTTCTAGCCTTAAAATTCCAAAATGGTAAAATGGGTAAATTGTACAGGAACCGTGCAGATCAGCAGCAAATGACCTATATTGAACTAGTTACAAGCATTTACTCTAGTGTCAGGGAGTTCACTTGTTTCTGACACCTTTGTGTATTTTTACTGAACACTCGCTACTCAGGCTTGTGTTCTAGCCTTAAACTCCCAAAGTGGTAAATTGGGTAAATTGTACAGGAACCGTGCAGATCAGCAGCAAATGACTTATTTTGAACGAGTTACAAGCATTTACTCTAGTTTCAGGGAGTTCACTTGTTTCTGACACCTTTGTGTATTTTTACTGAACACTCGCTAGTCAGGCGCGTGTTCTGGCCTTAAAATTCCAAAATGGTAAAATGGGTAACTTGTACAGGAACCGTGCAGATGAGCAGCAAATGACTTATTTTGAACTAGTTATAAGCATTTACTCTAGTTTCAGGGAGTTCACTTGTTTCTGACACCTTTGTGTATTTTTACTGAACACTCGCTAGGCCTTAAAATTCCAAAGTGGTAAAATGGGTAAATTGTACAGGAACTGTGCAGATCAGCAGCAAATGACCTATTTTGAAATAGTTAGAAGCATTTACTCTAGTGTCAGGGAGTTCACTTGTTTCTGACACCTTTGTGTATTTTTACTGAACACTCGCTAGATAGGAGAAGGTTCTAGCCTTAAAATTCCAAAATGGTAAAATGGGTAAATTGTAGAGGAACCGTGCAGATCAGCAGCAAATGACCTATATTGAACTAGTTGCAAGCATTTACTCTAGTTTCAGGGAGTTCACTTGTTTCTGACACTTTTGTGTATTTTTACTGGACACTCGCTAGATAGGAGCGTGTTCTAGCCTTAAAATTCCAAAATGGTAAAATGGGTAAATTGTACAGGAACCGTGCAGATCAGCAGCAAATGACCTATATTGAACTAGTTACAAGCATTTACTCTAGTGTCAGGGATTTCACTTGTTTCTGACACCTTTGTGTATTTTTACTGAACACTCGCTACTCAGGCTTGTGTTCTAGCCTTAAACTCCCAAAGTGTAAATTAGGTAAATTGTACAGGAATCGTGCAGATCAGCAGCAAATGACCTATTTTGAAATAGTTAGAAGCATTTACTCTAGCTTCAGGGAGTTCACTTGTTTCTGACACCTTTGTGTATTTTTACTGAACACTCGCTACTCAGGCTTGTGTTCTAGCCTTAAAATTCCAAAATGGTAAAATGGGTAAATTGTACAGGAACCGTGCAGATCAGCAGCAAATGACCTATTTTGAACTAGTTGCAAGCATTTACTCTAGTTTCAGGGAGTTCACTTGTTTCTGACACTTTTGTGTATTTTTACTGGACACTCGCTAGATAGGAGCGTGTTCTAGCCTTAAAATTCCAAAATGGTAAAATGGGTAAATTGTACAGGAACCGTGCAGATCAGCAGCAAATGACCTATATTGAACTAGTTACAAGCATTTACTCTAGTGTCAGGGAGTTCACTTGTTTCTGACACCTTTGTGTATTTTTACTGAACACTCGCTAGGGAGGCGCGTGTTCTGGCCTTAAAATTCCAAAATGGTAAAATGGGTAAATTGTACAGGAACCGTGCAGATCAGCAGCAAATGACCTATATTGAACTAGTTACAAGCATTTACTCTAGTGTCAGGGATTTCACTTGTTTCTGACACCTTTGTGTATTTTTACTGAACACTCGCTACTCAGGCTTGTGTTCTAGCCTTAAACTCCCAAAGTGTAAATTAGGTAAATTGTACAGGAATCGTGCAGATCAGCAGCAAATGACCTATTTTGAAATAGTTAGAAGCATTTACTCTAGCTTCAGGGAGTTCACTTGTTTCTGACACCTTTGTGTATTTTTACTGAACACTCGCTACTCAGGCTTGTGTTCTAGCCTTAAAATTCCAAAATGGTAAAATGGGTAAATTGTACAGGAACCGTGCAGATGAGCAGCAAATGACCTATTTTGAACTAGTTGCAAGCATTTACTCTAGTTTCAGGGAGTTCACTTGTTTCTGACACTTTTGTGTATTTTTACTGGACACTCGCTAGATAGGAGCGTGTTCTAGCCTTAAAATTCCAAAATGGTAAAATGGGTAAATTGTACAGGAACCGTGCAGATCAGCAGCAAATGACCTATATTGAACTAGTTACAAGCATTTACTCTAGTGTCAGGGAGTTCACTTGTTTCTGACACCTTTGTGTATTTTTACTGAACACTCGCTACTTAGGCTTGTGTTCTAGCCTTAAAATCCCAAAGTGGTAAATTGGGTAAATTGTACAGGAACCGTGCAGATCAGCAGCAAATGACTTATTTTGAACGAGTTACAAGCATTTACTCTAGTTTCAGGGAGTTCACTTGTTTCTGACACCTTTGTGTATTTTTACTGAACACTCGCTAGTCAGGCGCGTGTTCTGGCCTTAAAATTCCAAAATGGTAAAATGGGTAACTTGTACAGGAACCGTGCAGATGAGCAGCAAATGACTTATTTTGAACTAGTTATAAGCATTTACTCTAGTTTCAGGGAGTTCACTTGTTTCTGACACCTTTGTGTATTTTTACTGAACACTCGCTAGGCCTTAAAATTCCAAAGTGGTAAAATGGGTAAATTGTACAGGAACTGTGCAGATCAGCAGCAAATGACCTATTTTGAAATAGTTAGAAGCATTTACTCTAGTGTCAGGGAGTTCACTTGTTTCTAACACCTTTGTGTATTTTTACTGAACACTCGCTAGATAGGAGAAGGTTCTAGCCTTAAAATTCCAAAATGGTAAAATGGGTAAATTGTAGAGGAACCGTGCAGATCAGCAGCAAATGACCTATATTGAACTAGTTGCAAGCATTTACTCTAGTTTCAGGGAGTTCACTTGTTTCTGACACTTTTGTGTATTTTTACTGGACACTCGCTAGATAGGAGCGTGTTCTAGCCTTAAAATTCCAAAATGGTAAAATGGGTAAATTGTACAGGAACCGTGCAGATCAGCAGCAAATGACCTATATTGAACTAGTTACAAGCATTTACTCTAGTGTCAGGGATTTCACTTGTTTCTGACACCTTTGTGTATTTTTACTGAACACTCGCTACTCAGGCTTGTGTTCTAGCCTTAAACTCCCAAAGTGGTAAATTGGGTAAATTGTACAGGAACCGTGCAGATCAGCAGCAAATGACTTATTTTGAACGAGTTACAAGCATTTACTCTAGTTTCAGGGAGTTCACTTGTTTCTGACACCTTTGTGTATTTTTACTGAACACTCGCTAGTCAGGCGCGTGTTCTGGCCTTAAAATTCCAAAATGGTAAAATGGGTAACTTGTACAGGAACCGTGCAGATGAGCAGCAAATGACTTATTTTGAACTAGTTATAAGCATTTACTCTAGTTTCAGGGAGTTCACTTGTTTCTGACACCTTTGTGTATTTTTACTGAACACTCGCTAGGCCTTAAAATTCCAAAGTGGTAAAATGGGTAAATAGTACAGGAACTGTGCAGATCAGCAGCAAATGACCTATTTTGAAATAGTTAGAAGCATTTACTCTAGTGTCAGGGAGTTCACTTGTTTCTGACACCTTTGTGTATTTTTACTGAACACTCGCTAGATAGGAGAAGGTTCTAGCCTTAAAATTCCAAAATGGTAAAATGGGTAAATTGTAGAGGAACCGTGCAGATCAGCAGCAAATGACCTATATTGAACTAGTTAAAAGCATTTACTCTAGTTTCAGGGAGTTCACTTGTTTCTGACACCTTTGTGTATTTTTACTGAACACTCGCTAGATAGGAGCGTGTTCAGGCCTTAAAATTCCAAAATGGTAAAATGGGTAAATTGTACAGGAACCGTGCAGATCAGCAGCAAATGACCTATATTGAACTAGTTACAAGCATTTACTCTAGTGTCAGGGAGTTCACTTGTTTCTGACACCTTTGTGTATTTTTACTGAACACTCGCTACTCAGGCTTGTGTTCTAGCCTTAAACTCCCAAAGTGGTAAATTGGGTAAATTGTACAGGAACCGTGCAGATCAGCAGCAAATGACTTATTTTGAACGAGTTACAAGCATTTACTCTAGTTTCAGGGAGTTCACTTCTTTCTGACACCTTTGTGTATTTTTACTGAACACTCGCTACTCAGGCTTGTGTTCTAGCCTTAAACTCCCAAAGTGGTAAATGGGGTAAATTGTACAGGAACCGTGCAGATCAGCAGCAAATGACTTATTTTGAACGAGTTACAAGCATTTACTCTAGTTTCAGGGAGTTCACTTGTTTCTGACACCTTTGTGTATTTTTACTGAACACTCGCTAGATAGGAGCGTGTTCTAGCCTTAAAATTCCAAAATGGTAAAATGGGTAAATTGTACAGGAACCGTGCAGATCAGCAGCAAATGACCTATTATGAACTAGTTAGAAGCATTTACTCTAGTTTCAGGGAGTTCACTTGTTTCTGACACCTTTGTGTATTTTTACTGAACACTCGCTAGGGAGGCGCGTGTTCTGGCCTTAAAATTCCAAAATGGTAAAATGGGTAAATTGTACAGGAACCGTGCAGATCAGCAGCAAATGACCTATATTGAACTAGTTACAAGCATTTACTCTAGTGTCAGGGATTTCACTTGTTTCTGACACCTTTGTGTATTTTTACTGAACACTCGCTACTCAGGCTTGTGTTCTAGCCTTAAACTCCCAAAGTGTAAATTAGGTAAATTGTACAGGAACCGTGCAGATCAGCAGCAAATGACCTATTTTGAAATAGTTAGAAGCATTTACTCTAGCTTCAGGGAGTTCACTTGTTTCTGACACCTTTGTGTATTTTTACTGAACACTCGCTACTCAGGCTTGTGTTCTAGCCTTAAAATTCCAAAATGGTAAAATGGGTAAATTGTACAGGAACCGTGCAGATCAGCAGCAAATGACCTATTTTGAACTAGTTGCAAGCATTTACTCTAGTTTCAGGGAGTTCACTTGTTTCTGACACTTTTGTGTATTTTTACTGGACACTCGCTAGATAGGAGCGTGTTCTAGCCTTAAAATTCCAAAATGGTAAAATGGGTAAATTGTACAGGAACCGTGCAGATCAGCAGCAAATGACCTATATTGAACTAGTTACAAGCATTTACTCTAGTGTCAGGGAGTTCACTTGTTTCTGACACCTTTGTGTATTTTTACTGAACACTCGCTACTCAGGCTTGTGTTCTAGCCTTAAACTCCCAAAGTGGTAAATTGGGTAAATTGTACAGGAACCGTGCAGATCAGCAGCAAATGACTTATTTTGAACGAGTTACAAGCATTTACTCTAGTTTCAGGGAGTTCACTTGTTTCTGACACCTTTGTGTATTTTTACTGAACACTCGCTAGTCAGGCGCGTGTTCTGGCCTTAAAATTCCAAAATGGTAAAATGGGTAACTTGTACAGGAACCGTGCAGATGAGCAGCAAATGACTTATTTTGAACTAGTTATAAGCATTTACTCTAGTTTCAGGGAGTTCACTTGTTTCTGACACCTTTGTGTATTTTTACTGAACACTCGCTAGGCCTTAAAATTCCAAAGTGGTAAAATGGGTAAATTGTACAGGAACTGTGCAGATCAGCAGCAAATGACCTATTTTGAAATAGTTAGAAGCATTTACTCTAGTGTCAGGGATTTCACTTGTTTCTGACACCTTTGTGTATTTTTACTGAACACTCGCTAGATAGGAGAAGGTTCTAGCCTTAAAATTCCAAAATGGTAAAATGGGTAAATTGTAGAGGAACCGTGCAGATCAGCAGCAAATGACCTATATTGAACTAGTTGCAAGCATTTACTCTAGTTTCAGGGAGTTCACTTGTTTCTGACACTTTTGTGTATTTTTACTGGACACTCGCTAGATAGGAGCGTGTTCTAGCCTTAAAATTCCAAAATGGTAAAATGGGTAAATTGTACAGGAACCGTGCAGATCAGCAGCAAATGACCTATATTGAACTAGTTACAAGCATTTACTCTAGTGTCAGGGATTTCACTTGTTTCTGACACCTTTGTGTATTTTTACTGAACACTCGCTACTCAGGCTTGTGTTCTAGCCTTAAACTCCCAAAGTGTAAATTAGGTAAATTGTACAGGAATCGTGCAGATCAGCAGCAAATGACCTATATTGAACTAGTTAGAAGCATTTACTCTAGCTTCAGGGAGTTCACTTGTTTCTGACACCTTTGTGTATTTTTACTGAACACTCGCTACTCAGGCTTGTGTTCTAGCCTTAAAATTCCAAAATGGTAAAATGGGTAAATTGTACAGGAACCGTGCAGATCAGCAGCAAATGACCTATTTTGAACTAGTTGCAAGCATTTACTCTAGTTTCAGGGAGTTCACTTGTTTCTGACACTTTTGTGTATTTTTACTGGACACTCGCTAGATAGGAGCGTGTTCTAGCCTTAAAATTCCAAAATGGTAAAATGGGTAAATTGTACAGGAACCGTGCAGATCAGCAGCAAATGACCTATATTGAACTAGTTACAAGCATTTACTCTAGTGTCAGGGAGTTCACTTGTTTCTGACACCTTTGTGTATTTTTACTGAACACTCGCTAGGGAGGCGCGTGTTCTGGCCTTAAAATTCCAAAATGGTAAAATGGGTAAATTGTACAGGAACCGTGCAGATCAGCAGCAAATGACCTATATTGAACTAGTTACAAGCATTTACTCTAGTGTCAGGGATTTCACTTGTTTCTGACACCTTTGTGTATTTTTACTGAACACTCGCTACTCAGGCTTGTGTTCTAGCCTTAAACTCCCAAAGTGTAAATTAGGTAAATTGTACAGGAATCGTGCAGATCAGCAGCAAATGACCTATTTTGAAATAGTTAGAAGCATTTACTCTAGCTTCAGGGAGTTCACTTGTTTCTGACACCTTTGTGTATTTTTACTGAACACTCGCTACTCAGGCTTGTGTTCTAGCCTTAAAATTCCAAAATGGTAAAATGGGTAAATTGTACAGGAACCGTGCAGATGAGCAGCAAATGACCTATTTTGAACTAGTTGCAAGCATTTACTCTAGTTTCAGGGAGTTCACTTGTTTCTGACACTTTTGTGTATTTTTACTGGACACTCGCTAGATAGGAGCGTGTTCTAGCCTTAAAATTCCAAAATGGTAAAATGGGTAAATTGTACAGGAACCGTGCAGATCAGCAGCAAATGACCTATATTGAACTAGTTACAAGCATTTACTCTAGTGTCAGGGAGTTCACTTGTTTCTGACACCTTTGTGTATTTTTACTGAACACTCGCTACTTAGGCTTGTGTTCTAGCCTTAAAATCCCAAAGTGGTAAATTGGGTAAATTGTACAGGAACCGTGCAGATCAGCAGCAAATGACTTATTTTGAACGAGTTACAAGCATTTACTCTAGTTTCAGGGAGTTCACTTGTTTCTGACACCTTTGTGTATTTTTACTGAACACTCGCTAGTCAGGCGCGTGTTCTGGCCTTAAAATTCCAAAATGGTAAAATGGGTAACTTGTACAGGAACCGTGCAGATGAGCAGCAAATGACTTATTTTGAACTAGTTATAAGCATTTACTCTAGTTTCAGGGAGTTCACTTGTTTCTGACACCTTTGTGTATTTTTACTGAACACTCGCTAGGCCTTAAAATTCCAAAGTGGTAAAATGGGTAAATTGTACAGGAACTGTGCAGATCAGCAGCAAATGACCTATTTTGAAATAGTTAGAAGCATTTACTCTAGTGTCAGGGAGTTCACTTGTTTCTGACACCTTTGTGTATTTTTACTGAACACTCGCTAGATAGGAGAAGGTTCTAGCCTTAAAATTCCAAAATGGTAAAATGGGTAAATTGTAGAGGAACCGTGCAGATCAGCAGCAAATGACCTATATTGAACTAGTTGCAAGCATTTACTCTAGTTTCAGGGAGTTCACTTGTTTCTGACACTTTTGTGTATTTTTACTGGACACTCGCTAGATAGGAGCGTGTTCTAGCCTTAAAATTCCAAAATGGTAAAATGGGTAAATTGTACAGGAACCGTGCAGATCAGCAGCAAATGACCTATATTGAACTAGTTACAAGCATTTACTCTAGTGTCAGGGATTTCACTTGTTTCTGACACCTTTGTGTATTTTTACTGAACACTCGCTACTCAGGCTTGTGTTCTAGCCTTAAACTCCCAAAGTGTAAATTAGGTAAATTGTACAGGAATCGTGCAGATCAGCAGCAAATGACCTATTTTGAAATAGTTAGAAGCATTTACTCTAGCTTCAGGGAGTTCACTTGTTTCTGACACCTTTGTGTATTTTTACTGAACACTCGCTACTCAGGCTTGTGTTCTAGCCTTAAAATTCCAAAATGGTAAAATGGGTAAATTGTACAGGAACCGTGCAGATCAGCAGCAAATGACCTATTTTGAACTAGTTGCAAGCATTTACTCTAGTTTCAGGGAGTTCACTTGTTTCTGACACTTTTGTGTATTTTTACTGGACACTCGCTAGATAGGAGCGTGTTCTAGCCTTAAAATTCCAAAATGGTAAAATGGGTAAATTGTACAGGAACCGTGCAGATCAGCAGCAAATGACCTATATTGAACTAGTTACAAGCATTTACTCTAGTGTCAGGGAGTTCACTTGTTTCTGACACCTTTGTGTATTTTTACTGAACACTCGCTACTTAGGCTTGTGTTCTAGCCTTAAAATCCCAAAGTGGTAAATTGGGTAAATTGTACAGGAACCGTGCAGATCAGCAGCAAATGACCTATTTTGAAATAGTTAGAAGCATTTACTCTAGCTTCAGGGAGTTCACTTGTTTCTGACACCTTTGTGTATTTTTACTGAACACTCGCTACTCAGGCTTGTGTTCTAGCCTTAAAATTCCAAAATGGTAAAATGGGTAAATTGTACAGGAACCGTGCAGATCAGCAGCAAATGACCTATTTTGAACTAGTTGCAAGCATTTACTCTAGTTTCAGGGAGTTCACTTGTTTCTGACACTTTTGTGTATTTTTACTGGACACTCGCTAGATAGGAGCGTGTTCTAGCCTTAAAATTCCAAAATGGTAAAATGGGTAAATTGTACAGGAACCGTGCAGATCAGCAGCAAATGACCTATATTGAACTAGTTACAAGCATTTACTCTAGTGTCAGGGAGTTCACTTGTTTCTGACACCTTTGTGTATTTTTACTGAACACTCGCTACTTAGGCTTGTGTTCTAGCCTTAAAATCCCAAAGTGGTAAATTGGGTAAATTGTACAGGAACCGTGCAGATCAGCAGCAAATGACTTATTTTGAACGAGTTACAAGCATTTACTCTAGTTTCAGGGAGTTCACTTGTTTCTGACACCTTTGTGTATTTTTACTGAACACTCGCTAGTCAGGCGCGTGTTCTGGCCTTAAAATTCCAAAATGGTAAAATGGGTAACTTGTACAGGAACCGTGCAGATGAGCAGCAAATGACTTATTTTGAACTAGTTATAAGCATTTACTCTAGTTTCAGGGAGTTCACTTGTTTCTGACACCTTTGTGTATTTTTACTGAACACTCGCTAGGCCTTAAAATTCCAAAGTGGTAAAATGGGTAAATTGTACAGGAACTGTGCAGATCAGCAGCAAATGACCTATTTTGAAATAGTTAGAAGCATTTACTCTAGTGTCAGGGAGTTCACTTGTTTCTGACACCTTTGTGTATTTTTACTGAACACTCGCTAGATAGGAGAAGGTTCTAGCCTTAAAATTCCAAAATGGTAAAATGGGTAAATTGTAGAGGAACCGTGCAGATCAGCAGCAAATGACCTATATTGAACTAGTTGCAAGCATTTACTCTAGTTTCAGGGAGTTCACTTGTTTCTGACACTTTTGTGTATTTTTACTGGACACTCGCTAGATAGGAGCGTGTTCTAGCCTTAAAATTCCAAAATGGTAAAATGGGTAAATTGTACAGGAACCGTGCAGATCAGCAGCAAATGACCTATATTGAACTAGTTACAAGCATTTACTCTAGTGTCAGGGATTTCACTTGTTTCTGACACCTTTGTGTATTTTTACTGAACACTCGCTACTCAGGCTTGTGTTCTAGCCTTAAACTCCCAAAGTGGTAAATTGGGTAAATTGTACAGGAACCGTGCAGATCAGCAGCAAATGACTTATTTTGAACGAGTTACAAGCATTTACTCTAGTTTCAGGGAGTTCACTTGTTTCTGACACCTTTGTGTATTTTTACTGAACACTCGCTAGTCAGGCGCGTGTTCTGGCCTTAAAATTCCAAAATGGTAAAATGGGTAACTTGTACAGGAACCGTGCAGATGAGCAGCAAATGACTTATTTTGAACTAGTTATAAGCATTTACTCTAGTTTCAGGGAGTTCACTTGTTTCTGACACCTTTGTGTATTTTTACTGAACACTCGCTAGGCCTTAAAATTCCAAAGTGGTAAAATGGGTAAATTGTACAGGAACTGTGCAGATCAGCAGCAAATGACCTATTTTGAAATAGTTAGAAGCATTTACTCTAGTGTCAGGGAGTTCACTTGTTTCTGACACCTTTGTGTATTTTTACTGAACACTCGCTAGATAGGAGAAGGTTCTAGCCTTAAAATTCCAAAATGGTAAAATGGGTAAATTGTAGAGGAACCGTGCAGATCAGCAGCAAATGACCTATATTGAACTAGTTAAAAGCATTTACTCTAGTTTCAGGGAGTTCACTTGTTTCTGACACCTTTGTGTATTTTTACTGAACACTCGCTAGATAGGAGCGTGTTCAGGCCTTAAAATTCCAAAATGGTAAAATGGGTAAATTGTACAGGAACCGTGCAGATCAGCAGCAAATGACCTATATTGAACTAGTTACAAGCATTTACTCTAGTGTCAGGGAGTTCACTTGTTTCTGACACCTTTGTGTATTTTTACTGAACACTCGCTACTCAGGCTTGTGTTCTAGCCTTAAACTCCCAAAGTGGTAAATTGGGTAAATTGTACAGGAACCGTGCAGATCAGCAGCAAATGACTTATTTTGAACGAGTTACAAGCATTTACTCTAGTTTCAGGGAGTTCACTTCTTTCTGACACCTTTGTGTATTTTTACTGAACACTCGCTACTCAGGCTTGTGTTCTAGCCTTAAACTCCCAAAGTGGTAAATGGGGTAAATTGTACAGGAACCGTGCAGATCAGCAGCAAATGACTTATTTTGAACGAGTTACAAGCATTTACTCTAGTTTCAGGGAGTTCACTTGTTTCTGACACCTTTGTGTATTTTTACTGAACACTCGCTAGATAGGAGCGTGTTCTAGCCTTAAAATTCCAAAATGGTAAAATGGGTAAATTGTACAGGAACCGTGCAGATCAGCAGCAAATGACCTATTATGAACTAGTTAGAAGCATTTACTCTAGTTTCAGGGAGTTCACTTGTTTCTGACACCTTTGTGTATTTTTACTGAACACTCGCTAGGGAGGCGCGTGTTCTGGCCTTAAAATTCCAAAATGGTAAAATGGGTAAATTGTACAGGAACCGTGCAGATCAGCAGCAAATGACCTATATTGAACTAGTTACAAGCATTTACTCTAGTGTCAGGGATTTCACTTGTTTCTGACACCTTTGTGTATTTTTACTGAACACTCGCTACTCAGGCTTGTGTTCTAGCCTTAAACTCCCAAAGTGTAAATTAGGTAAATTGTACAGGAACCGTGCAGATCAGCAGCAAATGACCTATTTTGAAATAGTTAGAAGCATTTACTCTAGCTTCAGGGAGTTCACTTGTTTCTGACACCTTTGTGTATTTTTACTGAACACTCGCTACTCAGGCTTGTGTTCTAGCCTTAAAATTCCAAAATGGTAAAATGGGTAAATTGTACAGGAACCGTGCAGATCAGCAGCAAATGACCTATTTTGAACTAGTTGCAAGCATTTACTCTAGTTTCAGGGAGTTCACTTGTTTCTGACACTTTTGTGTATTTTTACTGGACACTCGCTAGATAGGAGCGTGTTCTAGCCTTAAAATTCCAAAATGGTAAAATGGGTAAATTGTACAGGAACCGTGCAGATCAGCAGCAAATGACCTATATTGAACTAGTTACAAGCATTTACTCTAGTTTCAGGGAGTTCACTTCTTTCTGACACCTTTGTGTATTTTTACTGAACACTCGCTACTCAGGCTTGTGTTCTAGCCTTAAACTCCCAAAGTGGTAAATGGGGTAAATTGTACAGGAACCGTGCAGATCAGCAGCAAATGACTTATTTTGAACGAGTTACAAGCATTTACTCTAGTTTCAGGGAGTTCACTTGTTTCTGACACCTTTGTGTATTTTTACTGAACACTCGCTAGATAGGAGCGTGTTCTAGCCTTAAAATTCCAAAATGGTAAAATGGGTAAATTGTACAGGAACCGTGCAGATCAGCAGCAAATGACCTATTATGAACTAGTTAGAAGCATTTACTCTAGTTTCAGGGAGTTCACTTGTTTCTGACACCTTTGTGTATTTTTACTGAACACTCGCTAGGGAGGCGCGTGTTCTGGCCTTAAAATTCCAAAATGGTAAAATGGGTAAATTGTACAGGAACCGTGCAGATCAGCAGCAAATGACCTATATTGAACTAGTTACAAGCATTTACTCTAGTGTCAGGGAGTTCACTTGTTTCTGACACCTTTGTGTATTTTTACTGAACACTCGCTAGATAGGAGCGTGTTCAGGCCTTAAAATTCCAAAATGGTAAAATGGGTAAATTGTACAGGAACCGTGCAGATCAGCAGCAAATGACCTATATTGAACTAGTTACAAGCATTTACTCTAGTGTCAGGGAGTTCACTTGTTTCTGACACCTTTGTGTATTTTTACTGAACACTCGCTACTCAGGCTTGTGTTCTAGCCTTAAACTCCCAAAGTGGTAAATTGGGTAAATTGTACAGGAACCGTGCAGATCAGCAGCAAATGACTTATTTTGAACGAGTTACAAGCATTTACTCTAGTTTCAGGGAGTTCACTTCTTTCTGACACCTTTGTGTATTTTTACTGAACACTCGCTACTCAGGCTTGTGTTCTAGCCTTAAACTCCCAAAGTGGTAAATGGGGTAAATTGTACAGGAACCGTGCAGATCAGCAGCAAATGACTTATTTTGAACTAGTTATAAGCATTTACTCTAGTTTCAGGGAGTTCACTTGTTTCTGACACCTTTGTGTATTTTTACTGAACACTCGCTAGGCCTTAAAATTCCAAAGTGGTAAAATGGGTAAATTGTACAGGAACTGTGCAGATCAGCAGCAAATGACCTATTTTGAAATAGTTAGAAGCATTTACTCTAGTGTCAGGGAGTTCACTTGTTTCTGACACCTTTGTGTATTTTTACTGAACACTCGCTAGATAGGAGAAGGTTCTAGCCTTAAAATTCCAAAATGGTAAAATGGGTAAATTGTAGAGGAACCGTGCAGATCAGCAGCAAATGACCTATATTGAACTAGTTAAAAGCATTTACTCTAGTTTCAGGGAGTTCACTTGTTTCTGACACCTTTGTGTATTTTTACTGAACACTCGCTAGATAGGAGCGTGTTCAGGCCTTAAAATTCCAAAATGGTAAAATGGGTAAATTGTACAGGAACCGTGCAGATCAGCAGCAAATGACCTATATTGAACTAGTTACAAGCATTTACTCTAGTGTCAGGGAGTTCACTTGTTTCTGACACCTTTGTGTATTTTTACTGAACACTCGCTACTCAGGCTTGTGTTCTAGCCTTAAACTCCCAAAGTGGTAAATTGGGTAAATTGTACAGGAACCGTGCAGATCAGCAGCAAATGACTTATTTTGAACGAGTTACAAGCATTTACTCTAGTTTCAGGGAGTTCACTTCTTTCTGACACCTTTGTGTATTTTTACTGAACACTCGCTACTCAGGCTTGTGTTCTAGCCTTAAACTCCCAAAGTGGTAAATGGGGTAAATTGTACAGGAACCGTGCAGATCAGCAGCAAATGACTTATTTTGAACGAGTTACAAGCATTTACTCTAGTTTCAGGGAGTTCACTTGTTTCTGACACCTTTGTGTATTTTTACTGAACACTCGCTAGATAGGAGCGTGTTCTAGCCTTAAAATTCCAAAATGGTAAAATGGGTAAATTGTACAGGAACCGTGCAGATCAGCAGCAAATGACCTATTATGAACTAGTTAGAAGCATTTACTCTAGTTTCAGGGAGTTCACTTGTTTCTGACACCTTTGTGTATTTTTACTGAACACTCGCTAGGGAGGCGCGTGTTCTGGCCTTAAAATTCCAAAATGGTAAAATGGGTAAATTGTACAGGAACCGTGCAGATCAGCAGCAAATGACCTATATTGAACTAGTTACAAGCATTTACTCTAGTGTCAGGGATTTCACTTGTTTCTGACACCTTTGTGTATTTTTACTGAACACTCGCTACTCAGGCTTGTGTTCTAGCCTTAAACTCCCAAAGTGTAAATTAGGTAAATTGTACAGGAACCGTGCAGATCAGCAGCAAATGACCTATTTTGAAATAGTTAGAAGCATTTACTCTAGCTTCAGGGAGTTCACTTGTTTCTGACACCTTTGTGTATTTTTACTGAACACTCGCTACTCAGGCTTGTGTTCTAGCCTTAAAATTCCAAAATGGTAAAATGGGTAAATTGTACAGGAACCGTGCAGATCAGCAGCAAATGACCTATTTTGAACTAGTTGCAAGCATTTACTCTAGTTTCAGGGAGTTCACTTGTTTCTGACACTTTTGTGTATTTTTACTGGACACTCGCTAGATAGGAGCGTGTTCTAGCCTTAAAATTCCAAAATGGTAAAATGGGTAAATTGTACAGGAACCGTGCAGATCAGCAGCAAATGACCTATATTGAACTAGTTACAAGCATTTACTCTAGTTTCAGGGAGTTCACTTCTTTCTGACACCTTTGTGTATTTTTACTGAACACTCGCTACTCAGGCTTGTGTTCTAGCCTTAAACTCCCAAAGTGGTAAATGGGGTAAATTGTACAGGAACCGTGCAGATCAGCAGCAAATGACTTATTTTGAACGAGTTACAAGCATTTACTCTAGTTTCAGGGAGTTCACTTGTTTCTGACACCTTTGTGTATTTTTACTGAACACTCGCTAGATAGGAGCGTGTTCTAGCCTTAAAATTCCAAAATGGTAAAATGGGTAAATTGTACAGGAACCGTGCAGATCAGCAGCAAATGACCTATTATGAACTAGTTAGAAGCATTTACTCTAGTTTCAGGGAGTTCACTTGTTTCTGACACCTTTGTGTATTTTTACTGAACACTCGCTAGGGAGGCGCGTGTTCTGGCCTTAAAATTCCAAAATGGTAAAATGGGTAAATTGTACAGGATCCGTGCAGATCAGCAGCAAATGACCTATATTGAACTAGTTACAAGCATTTACTCTAGTGTCAGGGAGTTCACTTGTTTCTGACACCTTTGTGTATTTTTACTGAACACTCGCTAGATAGGAGCGTGTTCAGGCCTTAAAATTCCAAAATGGTAAAATGGGTAAATTGTACAGGAACCGTGCAGATCAGCAGCAAATGACCTATATTGAACTAGTTACAAGCATTTACTCTAGTGTCAGGGAGTTCACTTGTTTCTGACACCTTTGTGTATTTTTACTGAACACTCGCTACTCAGGCTTGTGTTCTAGCCTTAAACTCCCAAAGTGGTAAATTGGGTAAATTGTACAGGAACCGTGCAGATCAGCAGCAAATGACTTATTTTGAACGAGTTACAAGCATTTACTCTAGTTTCAGGGAGTTCACTTCTTTCTGACACCTTTGTGTATTTTTACTGAACACTCGCTACTCAGGCTTGTGTTCTAGCCTTAAACTCCCAAAGTGGTAAATGGGGTAAATTGTACAGGAACCGTGCAGATCAGCAGCAAATGACTTATTTTGAACGAGTTACAAGCATTTACTCTAGTTTCAGGGAGTTCACTTGTTTCTGACACCTTTGTGTATTTTTACTGAACACTCGCTAGATAGGAGTGTGTTCTAGCCTTAAAATTCCAAAATGGTAAAATGGGTAAATTGTACAGGAACCGTGCAGATCAGCAGCAAGTGACCTATTATGAACTAGTTAGAAGCATTTACTCTAGTTTCAGGGAGTTCACTTGTTTCTGACACCTTTGTGTATTTTTACTGAACACTCGCTAGGGAGGCGCGTGTTCTGGCCTTAAAATTCCAAAATGGTAAAATGGGTAAATTGTACAGGAACCGTGCAGATCAGCAGCAAATGACCTATATTGAACTAGTTACAAGCATTTACTCTAGTGTCAGGGATTTCACTTGTTTCTGACACCTTTGTGTATTTTTACTGAACACTCGCTACTCAGGCTTGTGTTCTAGCCTTAAACTCCCAAAGTGTAAATTAGGTAAATTGTACAGGAACCGTGCAGATCAGCAGCAAATGACCTATTTTGAAATAGTTAGAAGCATTTACTCTAGCTTCAGGGAGTTCACTTGTTTCTGACACCTTTGTGTATTTTTACTGAACACTCGCTACTCAGGCTTGTGTTCTAGCCTTAAAATTCCAAAATGGTAAAATGGGTAAATTGTACAGGAACCGTGCAGATCAGCAGCAAATGACCTATTTTGAACTAGTTAGAAGCATTTACTCTAGCTTCAGGGAGTTCACTTGTTTCTGACACCTTTGTGTATTTTTACTGAACACTCGCTACTCAGGCTTGTGTTCTAGCCTTAAAATTCCAAAATGGTAAAATGGGTAAATTGTACAGGAACCGTGCAGATCAGCAGCAAATGACCTATTTTGAACTAGTTGCAAGCATTTACTCTAGTTTCAGGGAGTTCACTTGTTTCTGACACTTTTGTGTATTTTTACTGGACACTCGCTAGATAGGAGCGTGTTCTAGCCTTAAAATTCCAAAATGGTAAAATGGGTAAATTGTACAGGAACCGTGCAGATCAGCAGCAAATGACCTATATTGAACTAGTTACAAGCATTTACTCTAGTGTCAGGGAGTTCACTTGTTTCTGACACCTTTGTGTATTTTTACTGAACACTCGCTACTCAGGCTTGTGTTCTAGCCTTAAACTCCCAAAGTGGTAAATTGGGTAAATTGTACAGGAACCGTGCAGATCAGCAGCAAATGACTTATTTTGAACGAGTTACAAGCATTTACTCTAGTTTCAGGGAGTTCACTTCTTTCTGACACCTTTGTGTATTTTTACTGAACACTCGCTAGGGAGGCGCGTGTTCTGGCCTTAAAATTCCAAAATGGTAAAATGGTTAAATTGTACAGGAACCGTGCAGATCAGCAGCAAATGACCTATATTGAACTAGTTACAAGCATTTACTCTAGTGTCAGGGATTTCACTTGTTTCTGACACCTTTGTGTATTTTTACTGAACACTCGCTACTCAGGCTTGTGTTCTAGCCTTAAACTCCCAAAGTGGTAAATGGGGTAAATTGTACAGGAACCGTGCAGATCAGCAGCAAATGACTTATTTTGAACGAGTTACAAGCATTTACTCTAGTTTCAGGGAGTTCACTTGTTTCTGACACCTTTGTGTATTTTTACTGAACACTCGCTAGATAGGAGCGTGTTCTAGCCTTAAAATTCCAAAATGGTAAAATGGGTAAATTGTACAGGAACCGTGCAGATCAGCAGCAAATGACCTATTATGAACTAGTTAGAAGCATTTACTCTA
Source organism: Anniella stebbinsi (assembly GCA_029215795.1). NCBI lineage: Eukaryota > Metazoa > Chordata > Lepidosauria > Squamata > Anniellidae > Anniella > Anniella stebbinsi. The sequence continues at coordinate 100,091,403 of JARDYH010000003.1, forward strand.
GTTTCAGGGAGTTCACTTGTTTCTGACACCTTTGTGTATTTTTACTGAACACTCGCTAGGGAGGCGCGTGTTCTGGCCTTAAAATTCCAAAATGGTAAAATGGGTAAATTGTACAGGAACCGTGCAGATCAGCAGCAAATGACCTATATTGAACTAGTTACAAGCATTTACTCTAGTGTCAGGGATTTCACTTGTTTCTGACACCTTTGTGTATTTTTACTGAACACTCGCTACTCAGGCTTGTGTTCTAGCCTTAAACTCCCAAAGTGTAAATTAGGTAAATTGTACAGGAATCGTGCAGATCAGCAGCAAATGACCTATTTTGAAATAGTTAGAAGCATTTACTCTAGCTTCAGGGAGTTCACTTGTTTCTGACACCTTTGTGTATTTTTACTGAACACTCGCTACTCAGGCTTGTGTTCTAGCCTTAAAATTCCAAAATGGTAAAATGGGTAAATTGTACAGGAACCGTGCAGATCAGCAGCAAATGACCTATTTTGAACTAGTTGCAAGCATTTACTCTAGTTTCAGGGAGTTCACTTGTTTCTGACACTTTTGTGTATTTTTACTGGACACTCGCTAGATAGGAGCGTGTTCTAGCCTTAAAATTCCAAAATGGTAAAATGGGTAAATTGTACAGGAACCGTGCAGATCAGCAGCAAATGACCTATATTGAACTAGTTACAAGCATGTACTCTAGTGTAAGGGAGTTCACTTGTTTCTGACACCTTTGTGTATTTTTACTGAACACTCGCTACTTAGGCTTGTGTTCTAGCCTTAAACTCCCAAAGTGGTAAATTGGGTAACTTGTACAGGAACCGTGCAGATCAGCAGCAAATGACTTATTTTGAACGAGTTACAAGCATTTACTCTAGTTTCAGGGAGTTCACTTGTTTCTGACACCTTTGTGTATTTTTACTGAACACTCGCTAGTCAGGCGCGTGTTCTGGCCTTAAAATTCCAAAATGGTAAAATGGGTAACTTGTACAGGAACCGTGCAGATGAGCAGCAAATGACTTATTTTGAACTAGTTATAAGCATTTACTCTAGTTTCAGGGAGTTCACTTGTTTCTGACACCTTTGTGTATTTTTACTGAACACTCGCTAGGCCTTAAAATTCCAAAGTGGTAAAATGGGTAAATTGTACAGGAACTGTGCAGATCAGCAGCAAATGACCTATTTTGAAATAGTTAGAAGCATTTACTCTAGTGTCAGGGAGTTCACTTGTTTCTGACACCTTTGTGTATTTTTACTGAACACTCGCTAGATAGGAGAAGGTTCTAGCCTTAAAATTCCAAAATGGTAAAATGGGTAAATTGTAGAGGAACCGTGCAGATCAGCAGCAAATGACCTATATTGAACTAGTTGCAAGCATTTACTCTAGTTTCAGGGAGTTCACTTGTTTCTGACACTTTTGTGTATTTTTACTGGACACTCGCTAGATAGGAGCGTGTTCTAGCCTTAAAATTCCAAAATGGTAAAATGGGTAAATTGTACAGGAACCGTGCAGATCAGCAGCAAATGACCTATATTGAACTAGTTACAAGCATTTACTCTAGTGTCAGGGATTTCACTTGTTTCTGACACCTTTGTGTATTTTTACTGAACACTCGCTACTCAGGCTTGTGTTCTAGCCTTAAACTCCCAAAGTGGTAAATTGGGTAAATTGTACAGGAACCGTGCAGATCAGCAGCAAATGACTTATTTTGAACGAGTTACAAGCATTTACTCTAGTTTCAGGGAGTTCACTTGTTTCTGACACCTTTGTGTATTTTTACTGAACACTCGCTAGTCAGGCGCGTGTTCTGGCCTTAAAATTCCAAAATGGTAAAATGGGTAACTTGTACAGGAACCGTGCAGATGAGCAGCAAATGACTTATTTTGAACTAGTTATAAGCATTTACTCTAGTTTCAGGGAGTTCACTTGTTTCTGACACCTTTGTGTATTTTTACTGAACACTCGCTAGGCCTTAAAATTCCAAAGTGGTAAAATGGGTAAATTGTACAGGAACTGTGCAGATCAGCAGCAAATGACCTATTTTGAAATAGTTAGAAGCATTTACTCTAGTGTCAGGGAGTTCACTTGTTTCTGACACCTTTGTGTATTTTTACTGAACACTCGCTAGATAGGAGAAGGTTCTAGCCTTAAAATTCCAAAATGGTAAAATGGGTAAATTGTAGAGGAACCGTGCAGATCAGCAGCAAATGACCTATATTGAACTAGTTAAAAGCATTTACTCTAGTTTCAGGGAGTTCACTTGTTTCTGACACCTTTGTGTATTTTTACTGAACACTCGCTAGATAGGAGCGTGTTCAGGCCTTAAAATTCCAAAATGGTAAAATGGGTAAATTGTACAGGAACCGTGCAGATCAGCAGCAAATGACCTATATTGAACTAGTTACAAGCATTTACTCTAGTGTCAGGGAGTTCACTTGTTTCTGACACCTTTGTGTATTTTTACTGAACACTCGCTACTCAGGCTTGTGTTCTAGCCTTAAAATTCCAAAATGGTAAAATGGGTAAATTGTACAGGAACCGTGCAGATCAGCAGCAAATGACCTATTTTGAACTAGTTGCAAGCATTTACTCTAGTTTCAGGGAGTTCACTTGTTTCTGACACTTTTGTGTATTTTTACTGGACACTCGCTAGATAGGAGCGTGTTCTAGCCTTAAAATTCCAAAATGGTAAAATGGGTAAATTGTACAGGAACCGTGCAGATCAGCAGCAAATGACCTATATTGAACTAGTTACAAGCATTTACTCTAGTGTCAGGGAGTTCACTTGTTTCTGACACCTTTGTGTATTTTTACTGAACACTCGCTACTCAGGCTTGTGTTCTAGCCTTAAACTCCCAAAGTGGTAAATTGGGTAAATTGTACAGGAACCGTGCAGATCAGCAGCAAATGACTTATTTTGAACGAGTTACAAGCATTTACTCTAGTTTCAGGGAGTTCACTTCTTTCTGACACCTTTGTGTATTTTTACTGAACACTCGCTAGGGAGGCGCGTGTTCTGGCCTTAAAATTCCAAAATGGTAAAATGGTTAAATTGTACAGGAACCGTGCAGATCAGCAGCAAATGACCTATATTGAACTAGTTACAAGCATTTACTCTAGTGTCAGGGATTTCACTTGTTTCTGACACCTTTGTGTATTTTTACTGAACACTCGCTACTCAGGCTTGTGTTCTAGCCTTAAACTCCCAAAGTGGTAAATGGGGTAAATTGTACAGGAACCGTGCAGATCAGCAGCAAATGACTTATTTTGAACGAGTTACAAGCATTTACTCTAGTTTCAGGGAGTTCACTTGTTTCTGACACCTTTGTGTATTTTTACTGAACACTCGCTAGATAGGAGCGTGTTCTAGCCTTAAAATTCCAAAATGGTAAAATGGGTAAATTGTACAGGAACCGTGCAGATCAGCAGCAAATGACCTATTATGAACTAGTTAGAAGCATTTACTCTAGTTTCAGGGAGTTCACTTGTTTCTGACACCTTTGTGTATTTTTACTGAACACTCGCTAGGGAGGCGCGTGTTCTGGCCTTAAAATTCCAAAATGGTAAAATGGGTAAATTGTACAGGAACCGTGCAGATCAGCAGCAAATGACCTATATTGAACTAGTTACAAGCATTTACTCTAGTGTCAGGGATTTCACTTGTTTCTGACACCTTTGTGTATTTTTACTGAACACTCGCTACTCAGGCTTGTGTTCTAGCCTTAAACTCCCAAAGTGTAAATTAGGTAAATTGTACAGGAATCGTGCAGATCAGCAGCAAATGACCTATTTTGAAATAGTTAGAAGCATTTACTCTAGCTTCAGGGAGTTCACTTGTTTCTGACACCTTTGTGTATTTTTACTGAACACTCGCTACTCAGGCTTGTGTTCTAGCCTTAAAATTCCAAAATGGTAAAATGGGTAAATTGTACAGGAACCGTGCAGATCAGCAGCAAATGACCTATTTTGAACTAGTTGCAAGCATTTACTCTAGTTTCAGGGAGTTCACTTGTTTCTGACACTTTTGTGTATTTTTACTGGACACTCGCTAGATAGGAGCGTGTTCTAGCCTTAAAATTCCAAAATGGTAAAATGGGTAAATTGTACAGGAACCGTGCAGATCAGCAGCAAATGACCTATATTGAACTAGTTACAAGCATGTACTCTAGTGTAAGGGAGTTCACTTGTTTCTGACACCTTTGTGTATTTTTACTGAACACTCGCTACTTAGGCTTGTGTTCTAGCCTTAAACTCCCAAAGTGGTAAATTGGGTAACTTGTACAGGAACCGTGCAGATCAGCAGCAAATGACTTATTTTGAACGAGTTACAAGCATTTACTCTAGTTTCAGGGAGTTCACTTGTTTCTGACACCTTTGTGTATTTTTACTGAACACTCGCTAGTCAGGCGCGTGTTCTGGCCTTAAAATTCCAAAATGGTAAAATGGGTAACTTGTACAGGAACCGTGCAGATGAGCAGCAAATGACTTATTTTGAACTAGTTATAAGCATTTACTCTAGTTTCAGGGAGTTCACTTGTTTCTGACACCTTTGTGTATTTTTACTGAACACTCGCTAGGCCTTAAAATTCCAAAGTGGTAAAATGGGTAAATTGTACAGGAACTGTGCAGATCAGCAGCAAATGACCTATTTTGAAATAGTTAGAAGCATTTACTCTAGTGTCAGGGAGTTCACTTGTTTCTGACACCTTTGTGTATTTTTACTGAACACTCGCTAGATAGGAGAAGGTTCTAGCCTTAAAATTCCAAAATGGTAAAATGGGTAAATTGTAGAGGAACCGTGCAGATCAGCAGCAAATGACCTATATTGAACTAGTTGCAAGCATTTACTCTAGTTTCAGGGAGTTCACTTGTTTCTGACACTTTTGTGTATTTTTACTGGACACTCGCTAGATAGGAGCGTGTTCTAGCCTTAAAATTCCAAAATGGTAAAATGGGTAAATTGTACAGGAACCGTGCAGATCAGCAGCAAATGACCTATATTGAACTAGTTACAAGCATTTACTCTAGTGTCAGGGATTTCACTTGTTTCTGACACCTTTGTGTATTTTTACTGAACACTCGCTACTCAGGCTTGTGTTCTAGCCTTAAACTCCCAAAGTGGTAAATTGGGTAAATTGTACAGGAACCGTGCAGATCAGCAGCAAATGACTTATTTTGAACGAGTTACAAGCATTTACTCTAGTTTCAGGGAGTTCACTTGTTTCTGACACCTTTGTGTATTTTTACTGAACACTCGCTAGTCAGGCGCGTGTTCTGGCCTTAAAATTCCAAAATGGTAAAATGGGTAACTTGTACAGGAACCGTGCAGATGAGCAGCAAATGACTTATTTTGAACTAGTTATAAGCATTTACTCTAGTTTCAGGGAGTTCACTTGTTTCTGACACCTTTGTGTATTTTTACTGAACACTCGCTAGGCCTTAAAATTCCAAAGTGGTAAAATGGGTAAATTGTACAGGAACTGTGCAGATCAGCAGCAAATGACCTATTTTGAAATAGTTAGAAGCATTTACTCTAGTGTCAGGGAGTTCACTTGTTTCTGACACCTTTGTGTATTTTTACTGAACACTCGCTAGATAGGAGAAGGTTCTAGCCTTAAAATTCCAAAATGGTAAAATGGGTAAATTGTAGAGGAACCGTGCAGATCAGCAGCAAATGACCTATATTGAACTAGTTAAAAGCATTTACTCTAGTTTCAGGGAGTTCACTTGTTTCTGACACCTTTGTGTATTTTTACTGAACACTCGCTAGATAGGAGCGTGTTCAGGCCTTAAAATTCCAAAATGGTAAAATGGGTAAATTGTACAGGAACCGTGCAGATCAGCAGCAAATGACCTATATTGAACTAGTTACAAGCATTTACTCTAGTGTCAGGGAGTTCACTTGTTTCTGACACCTTTGTGTATTTTTACTGAACACTCGCTACTCAGGCTTGTGTTCTAGCCTTAAAATTCCAAAATGGTAAAATGGGTAAATTGTACAGGAACCGTGCAGATCAGCAGCAAATGACCTATTTTGAACTAGTTGCAAGCATTTACTCTAGTTTCAGGGAGTTCACTTCTTTCTGACACCTTTGTGTATTTTTACTGAACACTCGCTACTCAGGCTTGTGTTCTAGCCTTAAACTCCCAAAGTGGTAAATGGGGTAAATTGTACAGGAACCGTGCAGATCAGCAGCAAATGACTTATTTTGAACGAGTTACAAGCATTTACTCTAGTTTCAGGGAGTTCACTTGTTTCTGACACCTTTGTGTATTTTTACTGAACACTCGCTAGATAGGAGCGTGTTCTAGCCTTAAAATTCCAAAATGGTAAAATGGGTAAATTGTACAGGAACCGTGCAGATCAGCAGCAAATGACCTATTATGAACTAGTTAGAAGCATTTACTCTAGTTTCAGGGAGTTCACTTGTTTCTGACACCTTTGTGTATTTTTACTGAACACTCGCTAGGGAGGCGCGTGTTCTGGCCTTAAAATTCCAAAATGGTAAAATGGGTAAATTGTACAGGAACCGTGCAGATCAGCAGCAAATGACCTATATTGAACTAGTTACAAGCATTTACTCTAGTGTCAGGGATTTCACTTGTTTCTGACACCTTTGTGTATTTTTACTGAACACTCGCTACTCAGGCTTGTGTTCTAGCCTTAAACTCCCAAAGTGTAAATTAGGTAAATTGTACAGGAACCGTGCAGATCAGCAGCAAATGACCTATTTTGAAATAGTTAGAAGCATTTACTCTAGCTTCAGGGAGTTCACTTGTTTCTGACACCTTTGTGTATTTTTACTGAACACTCGCTACTCAGGCTTGTGTTCTAGCCTTAAAATTCCAAAATGGTAAAATGGGTAAATTGTACAGGAACCGTGCAGATCAGCAGCAAGTGACCTATTATGAACTAGTTAGAAGCATTTACTCTAGTTTCAGGGAGTTCACTTGTTTCTGACACCTTTGTGTATTTTTACTGAACACTCGCTAGGGAGGCGCGTGTTCTGGCCTTAAAATTCCAAAATGGTAAAATGGGTAAATTGTACAGGAACCGTGCAGATCAGCAGCAAATGACCTATATTGAACTAGTTACAAGCATTTACTCTAGTGTCAGGGAGTTCACTTGTTTCTGACACCTTTGTGTATTTTTACTGAACACTCGCTACTCAGGCTTGTGTTCTAGCCTTAAACTCCCAAAGTGGTAAATTGGGTAAATTGTACAGGAACCGTGCAGATCAGCAGCAAATGACTTATTTTGAACGAGTTACAAGCATTTACTCTAGTTTCAGGGAGTTCACTTCTTTCTGACACCTTTGTGTATTTTTACTGAACACTCGCTACTCAGGCTTGTGTTCTAGCCTTAAACTCCCAAAGTGGTAAATGGGGTAAATTGTACAGGAACCGTGCAGATCAGCAGCAAATGACTTATTTTGAACGAGTTACAAGCATTTACTCTAGTTTCAGGGAGTTCACTTGTTTCTGACACCTTTGTGTATTTTTACTGAACACTCGCTAGATAGGAGCGTGTTCTAGCCTTAAAATTCCAAAATGGTAAAATGGGTAAATTGTACAGGAACCGTGCAGATCAGCAGCAAGTGACCTATTATGAACTAGTTAGAAGCATTTACTCTAGTTTCAGGGAGTTCACTTGTTTCTGACACCTTTGTGTATTTTTACTGAACACTCGCTAGGGAGGCGCGTGTTCTGGCCTTAAAATTCCAAAATGGTAAAATGGGTAAATTGTACAGGAACCGTGCAGATCAGCAGCAAATGACCTATATTGAACTAGTTACAAGCATTTACTCTAGTGTCAGGGATTTCACTTGTTTCTGACACCTTTGTGTATTTTTACTGAACACTCGCTACTCAGGCTTGTGTTCTAGCCTTAAACTCCCAAAGTGTAAATTAGGTAAATTGTACAGGAACCGTGCAGATCAGCAGCAAATGACCTATTTTGAAATAGTTAGAAGCATTTACTCTAGCTTCAGGGAGTTCACTTGTTTCTGACACCTTTGTGTATTTTTACTGAACACTCGCTACTCAGGCTTGTGTTCTAGCCTTAAAATTCCAAAATGGTAAAATGGGTAAATTGTACAGGAACCGTGCAGATCAGCAGCAAATGACCTATTTTGAACTAGTTAGAAGCATTTACTCTAGCTTCAGGGAGTTCACTTGTTTCTGACACCTTTGTGTATTTTTACTGAACACTCGCTACTCAGGCTTGTGTTCTAGCCTTAAAATTCCAAAATGGTAAAATGGGTAAATTGTACAGGAACCGTGCAGATCAGCAGCAAATGACCTATTTTGAACTAGTTGCAAGCATTTACTCTAGTTTCAGGGAGTTCACTTGTTTCTGACACTTTTGTGTATTTTTACTGGACACTCGCTAGATAGGAGCGTGTTCTAGCCTTAAAATTCCAAAATGGTAAAATGGGTAAATTGTACAGGAACCGTGCAGATCAGCAGCAAATGACCTATATTGAACTAGTTACAAGCATTTACTCTAGTGTCAGGGAGTTCACTTGTTTCTGACACCTTTGTGTATTTTTACTGAACACTCGCTACTCAGGCTTGTGTTCTAGCCTTAAACTCCCAAAGTGGTAAATTGGGTAAATTGTACAGGAACCGTGCAGATCAGCAGCAAATGACTTATTTTGAACGAGTTACAAGCATTTACTCTAGTTTCAGGGAGTTCACTTCTTTCTGACACCTTTGTGTATTTTTACTGAACACTCGCTAGGGAGGCGCGTGTTCTGGCCTTAAAATTCCAAAATGGTAAAATGGGTAAATTGTACAGGAACCGTGCAGATCAGCAGCAAATGACCTATATTGAACTAGTTACAAGCATTTACTCTAGTGTCAGGGATTTCACTTGTTTCTGACACCTTTGTGTATTTTTACTGAACACTCGCTACTCAGGCTTGTGTTCTAGCCTTAAACTCCCAAAGTGGTAAATGGGGTAAATTGTACAGGAACCGTGCAGATCAGCAGCAAATGACTTATTTTGAACGAGTTACAAGCATTTACTCTAGTTTCAGGGAGTTCACTTGTTTCTGACACCTTTGTGTATTTTTACTGAACACTCGCTAGATAGGAGCGTGTTCTAGCCTTAAAATTCCAAAATGGTAAAATGGGTAAATTGTACAGGAACCGTGCAGATCAGCAGCAAATGACCTATTATGAACTAGTTAGAAGCATTTACTCTAGTTTCAGGGAGTTCACTTGTTTCTGACACCTTTGTGTATTTTTACTGAACACTCGCTAGGGAGGCGCGTGTTCTGGCCTTAAAATTCCAAAATGGTAAAATGGGTAAATTGTACAGGAACCGTGCAGATCAGCAGCAAATGACCTATATTGAACTAGTTACAAGCATTTACTCTAGTGTCAGGGATTTCACTTGTTTCTGACACCTTTGTGTATTTTTACTGAACACTCGCTACTCAGGCTTGTGTTCTAGCCTTAAACTCCCAAAGTGTAAATTAGGTAAATTGTACAGGAACCGTGCAGATCAGCAGCAAATGACCTATTTTGAACTAGTTAGAAGCATTTACTCTAGCTTCAGGGAGTTCACTTGTTTCTGACACCTTTGTGTATTTTTACTGAACACTCGCTACTCAGGCTTGTGTTCTAGCCTTAAAATTCCAAAATGGTAAAATGGGTAAATTGTACAGGAACCGTGCAGATCAGCAGCAAATGACCTATTTTGAACTAGTTGCAAGCATTTACTCTAGTTTCAGGGAGTTCACTTGTTTCTGACACTTTTGTGTATTTTTACTGGACACTCGCTAGATAGGAGCGTGTTCTAGCCTTAAAATTCCAAAATGGTAAAATGGGTAAATTGTACAGGAACCGTGCAGATCAGCAGCAAATGACCTATATTGAACTAGTTACAAGCATTTACTCTAGTGTCAGGGAGTTCACTTGTTTCTGACACCTTTGTGTATTTTTACTGAACACTCGCTACTCAGGCTTGTGTTCTAGCCTTAAACTCCCAAAGTGGTAAATTGGGTAAATTGTACAGGAACCGTGCAGATCAGCAGCAAATGACCTATATTGAACTAGTTAAAAGCATTTACTCTAGTTTCAGGGAGTTCACTTGTTTCTGACACCTTTGTGTATTTTTACTGAACACTCGCTACTCAGGCTTGTGTTCTAGCCTTAAACTCCCAAAGTGGTAAATTGGGTAAATTGTACAGGAACCGTGCAGATCAGCAGCAAATGACTTATTTTGAACGAGTTACAAGCATTTACTCTGGTTTCAGGGAGTTCACTTCTTTCTGACACCTTTGTGTATTTTTACTGAACACTCGCTACTCAGGCTTGTGTTCTAGCCTTAAACTCCCAAAGTGGTAAATGGGGTAAATTGTACAGGAACCGTGCAGATCAGCAGCAAATGACTTATTTTGAACGAGTTACAAGCATTTACTCTAGTTTCAGGGAGTTCACTTGTTTCTGACACCTTTGTGTATTTTTACTGAACACTCGCTAGATAGGAGCGTGTTCTAGCCTTAAAATTCCAAAATGGTAAAATGGGTAAATTGTACAGGAACCGTGCAGATCAGCAGCAAATGACCTATATTGAACTAGTTAGAAGCATTTACTCTAGTTTCAGGGAGTTCACTTGTTTCTGACACCTTTGTGTATTTTTACTGAACACTCGCTAGATAGGAGCGTGTTCAGGCCTTAAAATTCCAAAATGGTAAAATGGGTAAATTGTACAGGAACCGTGCAGATCAGCAGCAAATGACCTATATTGAACTAGTTACAAGCATTTACTCTAGTGTCAGGGATTTCACTTGTTTCTGACACCTTTGTGTATTTTTACTGAACACTCGCTACTCAGGCTTGTGTTCTAGCCTTAAAATTCCAAAATGGTAAAATGGGTAAATTGTACAGGAACCGTGCAGATCAGCAGCAAATGACCTATTTTGAACTAGTTAGAAGCATTTACTCTAGCTTCAGGGAGTTCACTTGTTTCTGACACCTTTGTGTATTTTTACTGAACACTCGCTACTCAGGCTTGTGTTCTAGCCTTAAAATTCCAAAATGGTAAAATGGGTAAATTGTACAGGAACCGTGCAGATCAGCAGCAAATGACCTATTTTGAACTAGTTGCAAGCATTTACTCTAGTTTCAGGGAGTTCACTTGTTTCTGACACTTTTGTGTATTTTTACTGGACACTCGCTAGATAGGAGCGTGTTCTAGCCTTAAAATTCCAAAATGGTAAAATGGGTAAATTGTACAGGAACCGTGCAGATCAGCAGCAAATGACCTATATTGAACTAGTTACAAGCATTTACTCTAGTGTCAGGGAGTTCACTTGTTTCTGACACCTTTGTGTATTTTTACTGAACACTCGCTACTCAGGCTTGTGTTCTAGCCTTAAACTCCCAAAGTGGTAAATTGGGTAAATTGTACAGGAACCGTGCAGATCAGCAGCAAATGACTTATTTTGAACGAGTTACAAGCATTTACTCTAGTTTCAGGGAGTTCACTTCTTTCTGACACCTTTGTGTATTTTTACTGAACACTCGCTAGGGAGGCGCGTGTTCTGGCCTTAAAATTCCAAAATGGTAAAATGGGTAAATTGTACAGGAACCGTGCAGATCAGCAGCAAATGACCTATATTGAACTAGTTACAAGCATTTACTCTAGTGTCAGGGATTTCACTTGTTTCTGACACCTTTGTGTATTTTTACTGAACACTCGCTACTCAGGCTTGTGTTCTAGCCTTAAACTCCCAAAGTGGTAAATGGGGTAAATTGTACAGGAACCGTGCAGATCAGCAGCAAATGACTTATTTTGAACGAGTTACAAGCATTTACTCTAGTTTCAGGGAGTTCACTTGTTTCTGACACCTTTGTGTATTTTTACTGAACACTCGCTAGATAGGAGCGTGTTCTAGCCTTAAAATTCCAAAATGGTAAAATGGGTAAATTGTACAGGAACCGTGCAGATCAGCAGCAAATGACCTATTATGAACTAGTTAGAAGCATTTACTCTAGTTTCAGGGAGTTCACTTGTTTCTGACACCTTTGTGTATTTTTACTGAACACTCGCTAGGGAGGCGCGTGTTCTGGCCTTAAAATTCCAAAATGGTAAAATGGGTAAATTGTACAGGAACCGTGCAGATCAGCAGCAAATGACCTATATTGAACTAGTTACAAGCATTTACTCTAGTGTCAGGGATTTCACTTGTTTCTGACACCTTTGTGTATTTTTACTGAACACTCGCTACTCAGGCTTGTGTTCTAGCCTTAAACTCCCAAAGTGTAAATTAGGTAAATTGTACAGGAACCGTGCAGATCAGCAGCAAATGACCTATTTTGAACTAGTTAGAAGCATTTACTCTAGCTTCAGGGAGTTCACTTGTTTCTGACACCTTTGTGTATTTTTACTGAACACTCGCTACTCAGGCTTGTGTTCTAGCCTTAAAATTCCAAAATGGTAAAATGGGTAAATTGTACAGGAACCGTGCAGATCAGCAGCAAATGACCTATTTTGAACTAGTTGCAAGCATTTACTCTAGTTTCAGGGAGTTCACTTGTTTCTGACACTTTTGTGTATTTTTACTGGACACTCGCTAGATAGGAGCGTGTTCTAGCCTTAAAATTCCAAAATGGTAAAATGGGTAAATTGTACAGGAACCGTGCAGATCAGCAGCAAATGACCTATATTGAACTAGTTACAAGCATTTACTCTAGTGTCAGGGAGTTCACTTGTTTCTGACACCTTTGTGTATTTTTACTGAACACTCGCTACTCAGGCTTGTGTTCTAGCCTTAAACTCCCAAAGTGGTAAATTGGGTAAATTGTACAGGAACCGTGCAGATCAGCAGCAAATGACCTATATTGAACTAGTTAAAAGCATTTACTCTAGTTTCAGGGAGTTCACTTGTTTCTGACACCTTTGTGTATTTTTACTGAACACTCGCTACTCAGGCTTGTGTTCTAGCCTTAAACTCCCAAAGTGGTAAATTGGGTAAATTGTACAGGAACCGTGCAGATCAGCAGCAAATGACTTATTTTGAACGAGTTACAAGCATTTACTCTGGTTTCAGGGAGTTCACTTCTTTCTGACACCTTTGTGTATTTTTACTGAACACTCGCTACTCAGGCTTGTGTTCTAGCCTTAAACTCCCAAAGTGGTAAATGGGGTAAATTGTACAGGAACCGTGCAGATCAGCAGCAAATGACTTATTTTGAACGAGTTACAAGCATTTACTCTAGTTTCAGGGAGTTCACTTGTTTCTGACACCTTTGTGTATTTTTACTGAACACTCGCTAGATAGGAGCGTGTTCTAGCCTTAAAATTCCAAAATGGTAAAATGGGTAAATTGTACAGGAACCGTGCAGATCAGCAGCAAATGACCTATATTGAACTAGTTAGAAGCATTTACTCTAGTTTCAGGGAGTTCACTTGTTTCTGACACCTTTGTGTATTTTTACTGAACACTCGCTAGATAGGAGCGTGTTCAGGCCTTAAAATTCCAAAATGGTAAAATGGGTAAATTGTACAGGAACCGTGCAGATCAGCAGCAAATGACCTATATTGAACTAGTTACAAGCATTTACTCTAGTGTCAGGGATTTCACTTGTTTCTGACACCTTTGTGTATTTTTACTGAACACTCGCTACTCAGGCTTGTGTTCTAGCCTTAAACTCCCAAAGTGGTAAATTGGGTAAATTGTACAGGAACCGTGCAGATCAGCAGCAAATGACTTATTTTGAACGAGTTACAAGCATTTCCTCTAGTTTCAGGGAGTTCACTTGTTTCTGACACCTTTGTGTATTTTTACTGAACACTCGCTAGTCAGGCGCGTGTTCTGGCCTTAAAATTCCAAAATGGTAAAATGGGTAACTTGTACAGGAACCGTGCAGATGAGCAGCAAATGACTTATTTTGAACTAGTTATAAGCATTTACTCTAGTTTCAGGGAGTTCACTTGTTTCTGACACCTTTGTGTATTTTTACTGAACACTCGCTAGGCCTTAAAATTCCAAAGTGGTAAAATGGGTAAATTGTACAGGAACTGTGCAGATCAGCAGCAAATGACCTATTTTGAAATAGTTAGAAGCATTTACTCTAGTGTCAGGGAGTTCACTTGTTTCTGACACCTTTGTGTATTTTTACTGAACACTCGCTAGATAGGAGAAGGTTCTAGCCTTAAAATTCCAAAATGGTAAAATGGGTAAATTGTAGAGGAACCGTGCAGATCAGCAGCAAATGACCTATATTGAACTAGTTAAAAGCATTTACTCTAGTTTCAGGGAGTTCACTTGTTTCTGACACCTTTGTGTATTTTTACTGAACACTCGCTAGATAGGAGCGTGTTCAGGCCTTAAAATTCCAAAATGGTAAAATGGGTAAATTGTACAGGAACCGTGCAGATCAGCAGCAAATGACCTATATTGAACTAGTTACAAGCATTTACTCTAGTGTCAGGGAGTTCACTTGTTTCTGACACCTTTGTGTATTTTTACTGAACACTCGCTACTCAGGCTTGTGTTCTAGCCTTAAACTCCCAAAGTGGTAAATTGGGTAAATTGTACAGGAACCGTGCAGATCAGCAGCAAATGACTTATTTTGAACGAGTTACAAGCATTTACTCTAGTTTCAGGGAGTTCACTTCTTTCTGACACCTTTGTGTATTTTTACTGAACACTCGCTACTCAGGCTTGTGTTCTAGCCTTAAACTCCCAAAGTGGTAAATGGGGTAAATTGTACAGGAACCGTGCAGATCAGCAGCAAATGACTTATTTTGAACGAGTTACAAGCATTTACTCTAGTTTCAGGGAGTTCACTTGTTTCTGACACCTTTGTGTATTTTTACTGAACACTCGCTAGATAGGAGCGTGTTCTAGCCTTAAAATTCCAAAATGGTAAAATGGGTAAATTGTACAGGAACCGTGCAGATCAGCAGCAAATGACCTATTATGAACTAGTTAGAAGCATTTACTCTAGTTTCAGGGAGTTCACTTGTTTCTGACACCTTTGTGTATTTTTACTGAACACTCGCTAGGGAGGCGCGTGTTCTGGCCTTAAAATTCCAAAATGGTAAAATGGGTAAATTGTACAGGAACCGTGCAGATCAGCAGCAAATGACCTATATTGAACTAGTCACAAGCATTTACTCTAGTGTCAGGGAGTTCACTTGTTTCTGACACCTTTGTGTATTTTTACTGAACACTCGCTACTCAGGCTTGTGTTCTAGCCTTAAACTCCCAAAGTGTAAATTAGGTAAATTGTACAGGAACCGTGCAGATCAGCAGCAAATGACCTATTTTGAACTAGTTGCAAGCATTTACTCTAGTTTCAGGGAGTTCACTTGTTGCTGACACTTTTGTGTATTTTTACTGGACACTCGCTAGATAGGAGCGTGTTCTAGCCTTAAAATTCCAAAATGGTAAAATGGGTAAATTGTACAGGAACCGTGCAGATCAGCAGCAAATGACCTATATTGAACTAGTTACAAGCATTTACTCTAGTGTCAGGGAGTTCACTTGTTTCTGACACCTTTGTGTATTTTTACTGAACACTCGCTACTCAGGCTTGTGTTCTAGCCTTAAACTCCCAAAGTGGTAAATTGGGTAAATTGTACAGGAACCGTGCAGATCAGCAGCAAATGACTTATTTTGAACGAGTTCCAAGCATTTACTCTAGTTTCAGGGAGTTCACTTCTTTCTGACACCTTTGTGTATTTTTACTGAACACTCGCTACGCAGGCTTGTGTTCTAGCCTTAAACTCCCAAAGTGGTAAATGGGGTAAATTGTACAGGAACCGTGCAGATCAGCAGCAAATGACTTATTTTGAACGAGTTACAAGCATTTACTCTAGTGTCAGGGATTTCACTTGTTTCTGACACCTTTGTGTATTTTTACTGAACACTCGTTAGGGAGGCGCGTGTTCTGGCCTTAAAATTCCAAAATGGTAAAATGGGTAAATTGTACAGGAACCGTGCAGATCAGCAGCAAATGACCTATATTGAACTAGTTACAAGCATTTACTCTAGTGTCAGGGAGTTCACTTGTTTCTGACACCTTTGTGTATTTTTACTGAACACTCGCTACTCAGGCTTGTGTTCTAGCCTTAAACTCCCAAAGTGGTAAATTGGGTAAATTGTACAGGAACCGTGCAGATCAGCAGCAAATGACTTATTTTGAACGAGTTACAAGCATTTACTCTAGTTTCAGGGAGTTCACTTCTTTCTGACACCTTTGTGTATTTTTACTGAACACTCGCTACTCAGGCTTGTGTTCTAGCCTTAAACTCCCAAAGTGGTAAATGGGGTAAATTGTACAGGAACCGTGCAGATCAGCAGCAAATGACTTATTTTGAACGAGTTACAAGCATTTACTCTAGTTTCAGGGAGTTCACTTGTTTCTGACACCTTTGTGTATTTTTACTGAACACTCGCTAGATAGGAGCGTGTTCTAGCCTTAAAATTCCAAAATGGTAAAATGGGTAAATTGTACAGGAACCGTGCAGATCAGCAGCAAATGACCTATTATGAACTAGTTAGAAGCATTTACTCTAGTTTCAGGGAGTTCACTTGTTTCTGACACCTTTGTGTATTTTTACTGAACACTCGCTAGGGAGGCGCGTGTTCTGGCCTTAAAATTCCAAAATGGTAAAATGGGTAAATTGTACAGGAACCGTGCAGATCAGCAGCAAATGACCTATATTGAACTAGTCACAAGCATTTACTCTAGTGTCAGGGAGTTCACTTGTTTCTGACACCTTTGTGTATTTTTACTGAACACTCGCTACTCAGGCTTGTGTTCTAGCCTTAAACTCCCAAAGTGGTAAATTGGGTAAATTGTACAGGAACCGTGCAGATCAGCAGCAAATGACTTATTTTGAACGAGTTACAAGCATTTACTCTAGCTTCAGGGAGTTCACTTGTTTCTGACACCTTTGTGTATTTTTACTGAACACTCGCTACTCAGGCTTGTGTTCTAGCCTTAAAATTCCAAAATGGTAAAATGGGTAAATTGTACAGGAACCGTGCAGATCAGCAGCAAATGACCTATTTTGAACTAGTTAGAAGCATTTACTCTAGCTTCAGGGAGTTCACTTGTTTCTGACACCTTTGTGTATTTTTACTGAACACTCGCTACTCAGGCTTGTGTTCTAGCCTTAAAATTCCAAAATGGTAAAATGGGTAAATTGTACAGGAACCGTGCAGATCAGCAGCAAATGACCTATTTTGAACTAGTTGCAAGCATTTACTCTAGTTTCAGGGAGTTCACTTGTTTCTGACACTTTTGTGTATTTTTACTGGACACTCGCTAGATAGGAGCGTGTTCTAGCCTTAAAATTCCAAAATGGTAAAATGGGTAAATTGTACAGGAACCGTGCAGATCAGCAGCAAATGACCTATATTGAACTAGTTACAAGCATTTACTCTAGTGTCAGGGAGTTCACTTGTTTCTGACACCTTTGTGTATTTTTACTGAACACTCGCTACTCAGGCTTGTGTTCTAGCCTTAAACTCCCAAAGTGGTAAATTGGGTAAATTGTACAGGAACCGTGCAGATCAGCAGCAAATGACCTATATTGAACTAGTTAAAAGCATTTACTCTAGTTTCAGGGAGTTCACTTCTTTCTGACACCTTTGTGTATTTTTACTGAACACTCGCTAGGGAGGCGCGTGTTCTGGCCTTAAAATTCCAAAATGGTAAAATGGGTAAATTGTACAGGAACCGTGCAGATCAGCAGCAAATGACCTATATTGAACTAGTTACAAGCATTTACTCTAGTGTCAGGGATTTCACTTGTTTCTGACACCTTTGTGTATTTTTACTGAACACTCGCTACTCAGGCTTGTGTTCTAGCCTTAAACTCCCAAAGTGGTAAATGGGGTAAATTGTACAGGAACCGTGCAGATCAGCAGCAAATGACTTATTTTGAACGAGTTACAAGCATTTACTCTAGTTTCAGGGAGTTCACTTGTTTCTGACACCTTTGTGTATTTTTACTGAACACTCGCTAGATAGGAGCGTGTTCTAGCCTTAAAATTCCAAAATGGTAAAATGGGTAAATTGTACAGGAACCGTGCAGATCAGCAGCAAATGACCTATTATGAACTAGTTAGAAGCATTTACTCTAGTTTCAGGGAGTTCACTTGTTTCTGACACCTTTGTGTATTTTTACTGAACACTCGCTAGGGAGGCGCGTGTTCTGGCCTTAAAATTCCAAAATGGTAAAATGGGTAAATTGTACAGGAACCGTGCAGATCAGCAGCAAATGACCTATATTGAACTAGTTACAAGCATTTACTCTAGTGTCAGGGATTTCACTTGTTTCTGACACCTTTGTGTATTTTTACTGAACACTCGCTACTCAGGCTTGTGTTCTAGCCTTAAACTCCCAAAGTGTAAATTAGGTAAATTGTACAGGAACCGTGCAGATCAGCAGCAAATGACCTATTTTGAACTAGTTAGAAGCATTTACTCTAGCTTCAGGGAGTTCACTTGTTTCTGACACCTTTGTGTATTTTTACTGAACACTCGCTACTCAGGCTTGTGTTCTAGCCTTAAAATTCCAAAATGGTAAAATGGGTAAATTGTACAGGAACCGTGCAGATCAGCAGCAAATGACCTATTTTGAACTAGTTGCAAGCATTTACTCTAGTTTCAGGGAGTTCACTTGTTTCTGACACTTTTGTGTATTTTTACTGGACACTCGCTAGATAGGAGCGTGTTCTAGCCTTAAAATTCCAAAATGGTAAAATGGGTAAATTGTACAGGAACCGTGCAGATCAGCAGCAAATGACCTATATTGAACTAGTTACAAGCATTTACTCTAGTGTCAGGGAGTTCACTTGTTTCTGACACCTTTGTGTATTTTTACTGAACACTCGCTACTCAGGCTTGTGTTCTAGCCTTAAACTCCCAAAGTGGTAAATTGGGTAAATTGTACAGGAACCGTGCAGATCAGCAGCAAATGACCTATATTGAACTAGTTAAAAGCATTTACTCTAGTTTCAGGGAGTTCACTTGTTTCTGACACCTTTGTGTATTTTTACTGAACACTCGCTACTCAGGCTTGTGTTCTAGCCTTAAACTCCCAAAGTGGTAAATTGGGTAAATTGTACAGGAACCGTGCAGATCAGCAGCAAATGACTTATTTTGAACGAGTTACAAGCATTTACTCTGGTTTCAGGGAGTTCACTTCTTTCTGACACCTTTGTGTATTTTTACTGAACACTCGCTACTCAGGCTTGTGTTCTAGCCTTAAACTCCCAAAGTGGTAAATGGGGTAAATTGTACAGGAACCGTGCAGATCAGCAGCAAATGACTTATTTTGAACGAGTTACAAGCATTTACTCTAGTTTCAGGGAGTTCACTTGTTTCTGACACCTTTGTGTATTTTTACTGAACACTCGCTAGATAGGAGCGTGTTCTAGCCTTAAAATTCCAAAATGGTAAAATGGGTAAATTGTACAGGAACCGTGCAGATCAGCAGCAAATGACCTATATTGAACTAGTTAGAAGCATTTACTCTAGTTTCAGGGAGTTCACTTGTTTCTGACACCTTTGTGTATTTTTACTGAACACTCGCTAGATAGGAGCGTGTTCAGGCCTTAAAATTCCAAAATGGTAAAATGGGTAAATTGTACAGGAACCGTGCAGATCAGCAGCAAATGACCTATATTGAACTAGTTACAAGCATTTACTCTAGTGTCAGGGATTTCACTTGTTTCTGACACCTTTGTGTATTTTTACTGAACACTCGCTACTCAGGCTTGTGTTCTAGCCTTAAACTCCCAAAGTGGTAAATTGGGTAAATTGTACAGGAACCGTGCAGATCAGCAGCAAATGACTTATTTTGAACGAGTTACAAGCATTTCCTCTAGTTTCAGGGAGTTCACTTGTTTCTGACACCTTTGTGTATTTTTACTGAACACTCGCTAGTCAGGCGCGTGTTCTGGCCTTAAAATTCCAAAATGGTAAAATGGGTAACTTGTACAGGAACCGTGCAGATGAGCAGCAAATGACTTATTTTGAACTAGTTATAAGCATTTACTCTAGTTTCAGGGAGTTCACTTGTTTCTGACACCTTTGTGTATTTTTACTGAACACTCGCTAGGCCTTAAAATTCCAAAGTGGTAAAATGGGTAAATTGTACAGGAACTGTGCAGATCAGCAGCAAATGACCTATTTTGAAATAGTTAGAAGCATTTACTCTAGTGTCAGGGAGTTCACTTGTTTCTGACACCTTTGTGTATTTTTACTGAACACTCGCTAGATAGGAGAAGGTTCTAGCCTTAAAATTCCAAAATGGTAAAATGGGTAAATTGTAGAGGAACCGTGCAGATCAGCAGCAAATGACCTATATTGAACTAGTTAAAAGCATTTACTCTAGTTTCAGGGAGTTCACTTGTTTCTGACACCTTTGTGTATTTTTACTGAACACTCGCTAGATAGGAGCGTGTTCAGGCCTTAAAATTCCAAAATGGTAAAATGG
Source organism: Anniella stebbinsi (assembly GCA_029215795.1). Taxonomy (NCBI): domain Eukaryota; kingdom Metazoa; phylum Chordata; class Lepidosauria; order Squamata; family Anniellidae; genus Anniella; species Anniella stebbinsi. The sequence continues at coordinate 100,111,877 of JARDYH010000003.1, forward strand.
GTAAATTGTACAGGAACCGTGCAGATCAGCAGCAAATGACCTATATTGAACTAGTTACAAGCATTTACTCTAGTGTCAGGGAGTTCACTTGTTTCTGACACCTTTGTGTATTTTTACTGAACACTCGCTACTCAGGCTTGTGTTCTAGCCTTAAACTCCCAAAGTGGTAAATTGGGTAAATTGTACAGGAACCGTGCAGATCAGCAGCAAATGACTTATTTTGAACGAGTTACAAGCATTTACTCTAGTTTCAGGGAGTTCACTTCTTTCTGACACCTTTGTGTATTTTTACTGAACACTCGCTACTCAGGCTTGTGTTCTAGCCTTAAACTCCCAAAGTGGTAAATGGGGTAAATTGTACAGGAACCGTGCAGATCAGCAGCAAATGACTTATTTTGAACGAGTTACAAGCATTTACTCTAGTTTCAGGGAGTTCACTTGTTTCTGACACCTTTGTGTATTTTTACTGAACACTCGCTAGATAGGAGCGTGTTCTAGCCTTAAAATTCCAAAATGGTAAAATGGGTAAATTGTACAGGAACCGTGCAGATCAGCAGCAAATGACCTATTATGAACTAGTTAGAAGCATTTACTCTAGTTTCAGGGAGTTCACTTGTTTCTGACACCTTTGTGTATTTTTACTGAACACTCGCTAGGGAGGCGCGTGTTCTGGCCTTAAAATTCCAAAATGGTAAAATGGGTAAATTGTACAGGAACCGTGCAGATCAGCAGCAAATGACCTATATTGAACTAGTCACAAGCATTTACTCTAGTGTCAGGGAGTTCACTTGTTTCTGACACCTTTGTGTATTTTTACTGAACACTCGCTACTCAGGCTTGTGTTCTAGCCTTAAACTCCCAAAGTGTAAATTAGGTAAATTGTACAGGAACCGTGCAGATCAGCAGCAAATGACCTATTTTGAACTAGTTGCAAGCATTTACTCTAGTTTCAGGGAGTTCACTTGTTGCTGACACTTTTGTGTATTTTTACTGGACACTCGCTAGATAGGAGCGTGTTCTAGCCTTAAAATTCCAAAATGGTAAAATGGGTAAATTGTACAGGAACCGTGCAGATCAGCAGCAAATGACCTATATTGAACTAGTTACAAGCATTTACTCTAGTGTCAGGGAGTTCACTTGTTTCTGACACCTTTGTGTATTTTTACTGAACACTCGCTACTCAGGCTTGTGTTCTAGCCTTAAACTCCCAAAGTGGTAAATTGGGTAAATTGTACAGGAACCGTGCAGATCAGCAGCAAATGACTTATTTTGAACGAGTTCCAAGCATTTACTCTAGTTTCAGGGAGTTCACTTCTTTCTGACACCTTTGTGTATTTTTACTGAACACTCGCTACGCAGGCTTGTGTTCTAGCCTTAAACTCCCAAAGTGGTAAATGGGGTAAATTGTACAGGAACCGTGCAGATCAGCAGCAAATGACTTATTTTGAACGAGTTACAAGCATTTACTCTAGTGTCAGGGATTTCACTTGTTTCTGACACCTTTGTGTATTTTTACTGAACACTCGTTAGGGAGGCGCGTGTTCTGGCCTTAAAATTCCAAAATGGTAAAATGGGTAAATTGTACAGGAACCGTGCAGATCAGCAGCAAATGACCTATATTGAACTAGTTACAAGCATTTACTCTAGTGTCAGGGAGTTCACTTGTTTCTGACACCTTTGTGTATTTTTACTGAACACTCGCTACTCAGGCTTGTGTTCTAGCCTTAAACTCCCAAAGTGGTAAATTGGGTAAATTGTACAGGAACCGTGCAGATCAGCAGCAAATGACTTATTTTGAACGAGTTACAAGCATTTACTCTAGTTTCAGGGAGTTCACTTCTTTCTGACACCTTTGTGTATTTTTACTGAACACTCGCTACTCAGGCTTGTGTTCTAGCCTTAAACTCCCAAAGTGGTAAATGGGGTAAATTGTACAGGAACCGTGCAGATCAGCAGCAAATGACTTATTTTGAACGAGTTACAAGCATTTACTCTAGTTTCAGGGAGTTCACTTGTTTCTGACACCTTTGTGTATTTTTACTGAACACTCGCTAGATAGGAGCGTGTTCTAGCCTTAAAATTCCAAAATGGTAAAATGGGTAAATTGTACAGGAACCGTGCAGATCAGCAGCAAATGACCTATTATGAACTAGTTAGAAGCATTTACTCTAGTTTCAGGGAGTTCACTTGTTTCTGACACCTTTGTGTATTTTTACTGAACACTCGCTAGGGAGGCGCGTGTTCTGGCCTTAAAATTCCAAAATGGTAAAATGGGTAAATTGTACAGGAACCGTGCAGATCAGCAGCAAATGACCTATATTGAACTAGTCACAAGCATTTACTCTAGTGTCAGGGAGTTCACTTGTTTCTGACACCTTTGTGTATTTTTACTGAACACTCGCTACTCAGGCTTGTGTTCTAGCCTTAAACTCCCAAAGTGTAAATTAGGTAAATTCTACAGGAACCGTGCAGATCAGCAGCAAATGACCTATTTTGAACTAGTTGCAAGCATTTACTCTAGTTTCAGGGAGTTCACTTGTTGCTGACACTTTTGTGTATTTTTACTGGACACTCGCTAGATAGGAGCGTGTTCTAGCCTTAAAATTCCAAAATGGTAAAATGGGTAAATTGTACAGGAACCGTGCAGATCAGCAGCAAATGACCTATATTGAACTAGTTACAAGCATTTACTCTAGTGTCAGGGAGTTCACTTGTTTCTGACACCTTTGTGTATTTTTACTGAACACTCGCTACTCAGGCTTGTGTTCTAGCCTTAAACTCCCAAAGTGGTAAATTGGGTAAATTGTACAGGAACCGTGCAGATCAGCAGCAAATGACTTATTTTGAACGAGTTCCAAGCATTTACTCTAGTTTCAGGGAGTTCACTTCTTTCTGACACCTTTGTGTATTTTTACTGAACACTCGCTACGCAGGCTTGTGTTCTAGCCTTAAACTCCCAAAGTGGTAAATGGGGTAAATTGTACAGGAACCGTGCAGATCAGCAGCAAATGACTTATTTTGAACGAGTTACAAGCATTTACTCTAGTGTCAGGGATTTCACTTGTTTCTGACACCTTTGTGTATTTTTACTGAACACTCGTTAGGGAGGCGCGTGTTCTGGCCTTAAAATTCCAAAATGGTAAAATGGGTAAATTGTACATGAACCGTGCAGATCAGCAGCAAATGACCTATATTGAACTAGTTACAAGCATTTACTCTAGTGTCAGGGAGTTCACTTGTTTCTGACACCTTTGTGTATTTTTACTGAACACTCGCTAGATAGGAGCGTGTTCAGGCCTTAAAATTCCAAAATGGTAAAATGGGTAAATTGTACAGGAACTGTGCAGATCAGCAGCAAATGACCTATATTGAACTAGTTACAAGCATTTACTCTAGTGTCAGGGAGTTCACTTGTTTCTGACACCTTTGTGTATTTTTACTGAACACTCGCTACTCAGGCTTGTGTTCTAGCCTTAAACTCCCAAAGTGGTAAATGGGGTAAATTGTACAGGAACCGTGCAGATCAGCAGCAAATGACTTATTTTGAACGAGTTACAAGCATTTACTCTAGTTTCAGGGAGTTCACTTGTTTCTGACACCTTTGTGTATTTTTACTGAACACTCGCTAGATAGGAGCGTGTTCTAGCCTTAAAATTCCAAAATGGTAAAATGGGTAAATTGTACAGGAACCGTGCAGATCAGCAGCAAATGACCTATTATGAACTAGTTAGAAGCATTTACTCTAGTTTCAGGGAGTTCACTTGTTTCTGACACCTTTGTGTATTTTTACTGAACACTCGCTAGGGAGGCGCGTGTTCTGGCCTTAAAATTCCAAAATGGTAAAATGGGTAAATTGTACAGGAACCGTGCAGATCAGCAGCAAATGACCTATTATGAACTAGTTAGAAGCATTTACTCTAGTTTCAGGGAGTTCACTTGTTTCTGACACCTTTGTGTATTTTTACTGAACTCTCGCTAGGGAGGCGCGTGTTCTGGCCTTAAAATTCCAAAATGGTAAAATGGGTAAATTGTACAGGAACCGGGCAGATCAGCAGCAAATGACCTATATTGAACTAGTTACAAGCATTTACTCTAGTGTCAGGGATTTCACTTGTTTCTGACACCTTTGTGTATTTTTACTGAACACTCGCTACTCAGGCTTGTGTTCTAGCCTTAAACTCCCAAAGTGTAAATTAGGTAAATTGTACAGGAACCGTGCAGATCAGCAGCAAATGACCTATTTTGAAATAGTTAGAAGCATTTACTCTAGCTTCAGGGAGTTCACTTGTTTCTGACACCTTTGTGTATTTTTACTGAACACTCGCTACTCAGGCTTGTGTTCTAGCCTTAAAATTCCAAAATGGTAAAATGGGTAAATTGTACAGGAACCGTGCAGATCAGCAGCAAATGACCTATTTTGAACTAGTTGCAAGCATTTACTCTAGTTTCAGGGAGTTCACTTGTTTCTGACACTTTTGTGTATTTTTACTGGACACTCGCTAGATAGGAGCGTGTTCTAGCCTTAAAATTCCAAAATGGTAAAATGGGTAAATTGTACAGGAACCGTGCAGATCAGCAACAAATGACCTATATTGAACTAGTTACAAGCATTTACTCTAGTGTCAGGGATTTCACTTGTTTCTGACACCTTTGTGTATTTTTACTGAACACTCGCTACTCAGGCTTGTGTTCTAGCCTTAAACTCCCAAAGTGGTAAATTGGGTAAATTGTACAGGAACCGTGCAGATCAGCAGCAAATGACTTATTTTGAACGAGTTACAAGCATTTACTCTAGTTTCAGGGAGTTCACTTGTTTCTGACACCTTTGTGTATTTTTACTGAACACTCGCTAGTCAGGCGCGTGTTCTGGCCTTAAAATTCCAAAATGGTAAAATGGGTAACTTGTACAGGAACCGTGCAGATGAGCAGCAAATTACTTATTTTGAACTAGTTATAAGCATTTACTCTAGTTTCAGGGAGTTCACTTGTTTCTGACACCTTTGTGTATTTTTACTGAACACTCGCTAGGCAGGCGCGTGTTCTGGCCTTAAAATTCCAAAATGGTAAAATGAGTAAATTGTACAGGAACCATGCAGATCAGCAGCAAATGACCTATTTTGAACTAGTTAGAAGCATTTACTCTAGTTTCAGGGAGTTCACTTGTTTCTGACACCTTTGTGTATTTTTACTGAACACTCGCTACTCAGGCTTGTGTTCTAGCCTTAAACTCCCAAAGTGGTAAATTGGGTAAATTGTACATGAACCGTGCAGATCAGCAGCAAATGACCTATTTTGAACTAGTTACATGCATTTACTCTAGTTTCAGGGAGTTCACTTGTTTCTGACACCTTTGTGTATTTTTAGTGAACACTCGCTAGGCAGGCGCGTGTTTTGGCCTTAAAATTCCAAAATGGTAAAATGGGTAAATTGTACAGGAACCGGGCAGATCAGCAGCAAATGACCTATTTTGAACTAGTTGCAAGCATTTACTCTAGTTTCAGGGAGTTCACTTGTTTCTGACACTTTTGTGTATTTTTACTGAACACTCGCTAGATAGGAGCGTGTTCTAGCCTTAAAATTCCAAAATGGTAAAATGGGTAAATTGTACAGGAACCGTGCAGATCAGCAGCAAATGACCTATTATGAACTAGTAAGAAGCATTTACTCTAGTTTCAGGGAGTTCACTTGTTTCTGAGACCTTTGTGTATTTTTACTGAACACTCGCTAGGGAGGCGCGTGTTCTGGCCTTAAAATTCCAAAATGGTAAAATGGGTAAATTGTACAGGAACCGTGCAGATCAGCAGCAAATGACCTATTTTGAACTAGTTGCAAGCATTTACTCTAGTTTCAGGGAGTTCACTTGTTTCTGACACTTTTGTGTATTTTTACTGGACACTCGCTAGATAGGAGCGTGTTCTAGCCTTAAAATTCCAAAATGGTAAAATGGGTAAATTGTACAGGAACCGTGGAGATCAGCAGCAAATGACCTATATTGAACTAGTTACAAGCATTTACTCTAGTGTCAGGGATTTCACTTGTTTCTGACACCTTTGTGTATTTTTACTGAACACTCGCTAGTCAGGCTTGTGTTCTAGCCTTAAACTCCCAAAGTGGTAAATTGGGTAAATTGTACAGGAACCGTGCAGATCAGCAGCAAATGACTTATTTTGAACGAGTTACAAGCATTTACTCTAGTTTCAAGGAGTTCACTTGTTTCTGACACCTTTGTGTATTTTTACTGAACACTCGCTAGTCAGGCGCGTGTTCTGGCCTTAAAATTCCAAAATGGTAAAATGGGTAACTTGTACAGGAACCGTGCAGATGAGCAGCAAATGACTTATTTTGAACTAGTTATAAGCATTTACTCTAGTTTCAGGGAGTTCACTTGTTTCTGACACCTTTGTGTATTTTTACTGAACACTCGCTAGGCAGGCGCGTGTTCTGGCCTTAAAATTCCAAAATGGTAAAATGAGTAAATTGTACAGGAACCATGCAGATCAGCAGCAAATGACCTATTTTGAACTAGTTAGAAGCATTTACTCTAGTTTCAGGGAGTTCACTTGTTTCTGACACCTTTGTGTATTTTTACTGAACACTCGCTAGGCCTTAAAATTCCAAACTGGTAAAATGGGTAAATTGTACAGGAACTGTGCAGATCAGCAGCAAATGACCTATTTTGAAATAGTTAGAAGCATTTATTCTAGTGTCAGGGAGTTCACTTGTTTCTGACACCTTTGTGTATTTTTACTGAACACTCGCTAGATAGGAGAAGGTTCTAGCCTTAAAATTCCAAAATGGTAAAATGGGTAAATTGTAGAGGAACCGTGCAGATCAGCAGCAAATGACCTATATTGAACTAGTTAAAAGCATTTACTCTAGTTTCAGGGAGTTCACTTGTTTCTGACACCTTTGTGTATTTTTACTGAACACTCGCTAGATAGGAGCGTGTTCAGGCCTTAAAATTCCAAAATGGTAAAATGGGTAAATTGTACAGGAACCGTGCAGATCAGCAGCAAATGACCTATATTGAACTAGTTACAAGCATTTACTCTAGTGTCAGGGAGTTCACTTGTTTCTGACACCTTTGTGTATTTTTACTGAACACTCGCTACTCAGGCTTGTGTTCTAGCCTTAAACTCCCAAAGTGGTAAATTGGGTAAATTGTACAGGAACCGTGCAGATCAGCAGCAAATGACTTATTTTGAACGAGTTACAAGCATTTACTCTAGTTTCAGGGAGTTCACTTCTTTCTGACACCTTTGTGTATTTTTACTGAACACTCGCTACTCAGGCTTGTGTTCTAGCCTTAAACTCCCAAAGTGGTAAATGGGGTAAATTGTACAGGAACCATGCAGATCAGCAGCAAATGACTTATTTTGAACGAGTTACAAGCATTTACTCTAGTTTCAGGGAGTTCACTTGTTTCTGACACCTTTGTGTATTTTTACTGAACACTCGCTAGATAGGAGCGTGTTCTAGCCTTAAAATTCCAAAATGGTAAAATGGGTAAATTGTACAGGAACCGTGCAGATCAGCAGCAAATGACCTATTATGAACTAGTTAGAAGCATTTACTCTAGTTTCAGGGAGTTCACTTGTTTCTGACACCTTTGTGTATTTTTACTGAACACTCGCTAGGGAGGCGCGTGTTCTGGCCTTAAAATTCCAAAATGGTAAAATGGGTAAATTGTACAGGAACCGTGCAGATCAGCAGCAAATGACCTATATTGAACTAGTTACAAGCATTTACTCTAGTGTCAGGGATTTCACTTGTTTCTGACACCTTTGTGTATTTTTACTGAACACACGCTACTCAGGCTTGTGTTCTAGCCTTAAACTCCCAAAGTGTAAATTAGGTAAATTGTACAGGAACCGTGCAGATCAGCAGCAAATGACCTATTTTGAAATAGTTAGAAGCATTTACTCTAGCTTCAGGGAGTTCACTTGTTTCTGACACCTTTGTGTATTTTTACTGAACACTCGCTACTCAGGCTTGTGTTCTAGCCTTAAAATTACAAAATGGTAAAATGGGTAAATTGTACAGGAACCGTGCAGATCAGCAGCAAATGACTTATTTTGAACGAGTTACAAGCATTTACTCTAGTTTCAGGGAGTTCACTTGTTTCTGACACCTTTGTGTATTTTTACTGAACACTCGCTAGTCAGGCGCGTGTTCTGGCCTTAAAATTCCAAAATGGTAAAATGGGTAACTTGTACAGGAACCGTGCAGATCAGCAGCAAATGACTTATTTTGAACTAGTTATAAGCATTTACTCTAGTTTCAGGGAGTTCACTTGTTTCTGACACCTTTGTGTATTTTTCCTGAACAATCGCCAGGCAGGCGCGTGTTCTGGCCTTAAAATTCCAAAATGGTAAAATGGGTAAATTGTACAGGAACTGTGCAGATCAGCAGCAAATGACTTATTTTGAACAAGTTACAAGCATTTACTCTAGTGTCAGGGATTTTACTTGTTTCTGACACCTTTGTGTATTTTTACTGAACACTCGCTACTCAGGCTTGTGTTCTAGCCTTAAACTCCCAAAGTGGTAAATTGCGTAAATTGTACAGGAACCGTGCAGATCAGCAGCAAATGACTTATTTTGAACTAGTTATAAGCATTTACTCTAGTTTCAGGGAGTTCACTTGTTTCTGACACCTTTGTGTATTTTTACTGAACACTCGCTAGATAGGAGCGTGTTCAGGCCATAAAATTCCAAAATGGTAAAATGGGTAAATTGTACAGGAACCGTGCAGATCAGCAGCAAATGACCTATATTGAACTAGTTACAAGCATTTACTCTAGTGTCAGGGATTTCACTTGTTTCTGACACCTTTGTGTATTTTTACTGAACACTCGCTACTCAGGCTTGTGTTCTAGCCTTAAACTCCCAAAGTGTAAATTAGGTAAATTGTACAGGAACCGTGCAGATCAGCAGCAAATGACCTATTTTGAAATAGTTAGAAGCATTTACTCTAGCTTCAGGGAGTTCACTTGTTTCTGACACCTTTGTGTATTTTTACTGAACACTCGCTACTCAGGCTTGTGTTCTAGCCTTAAAATTACAAAATGGTAAAATGGGTAAATTGTACAGGAACCGTGCAGATCAGCAGCAAATGACCTATTTTGAACTAGTTGCAAGCATTTACTCTAGTTTCAGGGAGTTCACTTGTTTCTGACACTTTTGTGTATTTTTACTGGACACTCGCTAGATAGGAGCGTGTTCTAGCCTTAAAATTCCAAAATGGTAAAATGGGTAAATTGTACAGGAACCGTGCAGATCAGCAGCAAATGACCTATATTGAACTAGTTACAAGCATTTACTCTAGTGTCAGGGATTTCACTTGTTTCTGACACCTTTGTGTATTTTTACTGAACACTCGCTACTCAGGCTTGTGTTCTAGCCTTAAACTCCCAAAGTGGTAAATTGGGTAAATTGTACAGGAACCGTGCAGATCAGCAGCAAATGACTTATTTTGAACGAGTTACAAGCATTTACTCTAGTTTCAGGGAGTTCACTTGTTTCTGACACCTTTGTGTATTTTTACTGAACACTCGCTAGTCAGGCGCGTGTTCTGGCCTTAAAATTCCAAAATGGTAAAATGGGTAACTTGTACAGGAACCGTGCAGATCAGCAGCAAATGACTTATTTTGAACTAGTTATAAGCATTTACTCTAGTTTCAGGGAGTTCACTTGTTTCTGACACCTTTGTGTATTTTTCCTGAACAATCGCCAGGCAGGCGCGTGTTCTGGCCTTAAAATTCCAAAATGGTAAAATGGGTAAATTGTACAGGAACTGTGCAGATCAGCAGCAAATGACTTATTTTGAACAAGTTACAAGCATTTACTCTAGTGTCAGGGATTTTACTTGTTTCTGACACCTTTGTGTATTTTTACTGAACACTCGCTACTCAGGCTTGTGTTCTAGCCTTAAACTCCCAAAGTGGTAAATTGGGTAAATTGTACAGGAACCGTGCAGATCAGCAGCAAATGACTTATTTTGAACTAGTTATAAGCATTTACTCTAGTTTCAGGGAGTTCACTTGTTTCTGACACCTTTGTGTATTTTTACTGAACACTCGCTAGATAGGAGCGTGTTCAGGCCATAAAATTCCAAAATGGTAAAATGGGTAAATTGTACAGGAACCGTGCAGATCAGCAGCAAATGACCTATATTGAACTAGTTACAAGCATTTACTCTAGTGTCAGGGATTTCACTTGTTTCTGACACCTTTGTGTATTTTTACTGAACACTCGCTACTCAGGCTTGTGTTCTAGCCTTAAACTCCCAAAGTGTAAATTAGGTAAATTGTACAGGAACCGTGCAGATCAGCAGCAAATGACCTATTTTGAAATAGTTAGAAGCATTTACTCTAGCTTCAGGGAGTTCACTTGTTTCTGACACATTTGTGTATTTTTACTGAACACTCGCTACTCAGGCTTGTGTTCTAGCCTTAAACTCCCAAAGTGGTAAAATGGGTAAATTGTACAGGAACCGTGCAGATCAGCAGCAAATGACCTATATTGAACTAGTTACAAGCATTTACTCTAGTGTCAGGGATTTCACTTGTTTCTGACACCTTTGTGTATTTTTACTGAACACTCGCTAGGCAGGCGCGTGTTCTGGCCTTAAAATTCCAAAATGGTAAAATGGGTCACTTGTACAGGAACCGTGCAGATGAGCAGCAAATGACTTATTTTGAACTAGTTATAAGCATTTACTCTAGTTTCAGGGAGTTCACTTGTTTCTGACACCTTTGTGTATTTTTACTGAACACTCGCTACTCAGGCTTGTGTTCTAGCCTTAAACTCCCAAAGTGGTAAATTGGGTAAATTGTACAGGAACCGTGCAGATCAGCAGCAAATGACCTATTTTGAACTAGTTACATGCATTTACTCTAGTTTCAGGGAGTTCACTTGTTTCTGACACCTTTGTGTATTTTTACTGAACACTCGCTAGATAGGAGCGTGTTCAGGCCTTAAAATTCCAAAATGGTAAAATGGGTAAATTGTACAGGAACCGTGCAGATCAGCAGCAAATGACCTATATTGAACTAGTTACAAGCATTTACTCTAGTGTCAGGGATTTCACTTGTTTCTGACACCTTTGTGTATTTTTACTGAACACTCGCTAGGCAGGCGCGTGTTCTGGCCTTAAACTCCCAAAGTGGTAAATTAGGTAAATTGTACAGGAACCGTGCAGATCAGCAGCAAATGACCTATTTTGAAATAGTTAGAAGCATTTACTCTAGCTTCAGGGAGTTCACTTGTTTCTGACACCTTTGTGTATTTTTACTGAACACTCGCTACTCAGGCTTGTGTTCTAGCCTTAAACTCCCAAAGTGGTAAAATGGGTAAATTGTACAGGAACCGTGCAGATCAGCAGCAAATGACCTATATTCAACTAGTTACAAGCATTTACTCTAGTGTCAGGGATTTCACTTGTTTCTGACACCTTTGTGTATTTTTACTGAACACTCGCTAGGCAAGCGCGTGTTCTGGCCTTAAAATTCCAAAATGGTAAAATGGGTCACTTGTACAGGAACCGTGCAGATGAGCAGCAAATGACTTATTTTGAACTAGTTATAAGCATTTACTCTAGTTTCAGGGAGTTCACTTGTTTCTGACACCTTTGTGTATTTTTACTGAACACTCGCTACTCAGGCTTGTGTTCTAGCCTTAAACTCCCAAAGTGGTAAATTGGGTAAATTGTACAGGAACCGTGCAGATCAGCAGCAAATGACCTATTTTGAACTAGTTACATGCATTTACTCTAGTTTCAGGGAGTTCACTTGTTTCTGACACCTTTGTGTATTTTTACTGAACACTCGCTAGATAGGAGCGTGTTCAGGCCTTAAAATTCCAAAATGGTAAAATGGGTAAATTGTACAGGAACCGTGCAGATCAGCAGCAAATGACCTATATTGAACTAGTTACAAGCATTTACTCTAGTGTCAGGGATTTCACTTGTTTCTGACACCTTTGTGTATTTTTACTGAACACTCGCTAGGCAGGCGCGTGTTCTGGCCTTAAAATTCCAAAATGGTAAAATGGGTCACTTGTACAGGAACCGTGCAGATGAGCAGCAAATGACTTATTTTGAACTAGTTATAAGCATTTACTCTAGTTTCAGGGAGTTCACTTGTTTCTGACACCTTTGTGTATTTTTACTGAACACTCGCTACTCAGGCTTGTGTTCTAGCCTTAAACTCCCAAAGTGGTAAATTGCGTAAATTGTACAGGAACCGTGCAGATCAGCAGCAAATGACTTATTTTGAACTAGTTATAAGCATTTACTCTAGTTTCAGGGAGTTCACTTGTTTCTGACACCTTTGTGTATTTTTACTGAACACTCGCTAGGCAGGCGCGTGTTCTGGCCTTAAAATTCCAAAATGGTAAAATGGGTAAATTGTACAGGAACCGTGCAGATCAGCAGCAAATGACCTATTTTGAACTAGTTATAAGCATTTATTCTAGTTTCAGGGAGTTCACTTGTTTCTGACACCTTTGTGTATTTTTACTGAACACTCGCTACTCAGGCTTGTGTTCTAGCCTTAAACTCCCAAAGTGGTAAATTGGGTAAATTGTACAGGAACCGTGCAGATCAGCAGCAAATGACTTATTTTGAACTAGTTAGAAGCATTTCCTCTAGTTTCAGGGAGTTCACTTGTTTCTGACACCTTTGTGTATTTTTACTGAACACTCGCTACTCAGGCTTGTGTTCTAGCCTTAAACTCCCAAAGTGGTAAATTGGGTAAATTGTACAGGAACCGTGCAGATCAGCAGCAAATGTCCTATTTTGAAATAGTTACAAGCATTTACTCTAGTTTCAGGGAGTTCACTTGTTTCTGACACGTTTGTGTATTTTTACTGAACACTCGCTAGGCAGGCGCGTGTTCTGGCCTTAAAATTCCAAAATGGTAAAATGGGTAAATTGTACAGGAACCGTGCAGATCAGCAGCAAATGACCTATTTTGAACTAGTTAGAAGCATTTACTCTAGTTTCAGGGAGTTCACTTGTTTCTGACACCTTTGTGTATTTTTACTGAACACTCGCTACTCAGGCTTGTGTTCTAGCCTTAAACTCCCAAAGTGGTAAATTGCGTAAATTGTACAGGAACCGTGCAGATCAGCAGCAAATGACTTATTTTGAACTAGTTATAAGCATTTACTCTAGTTTCAGGGAGTTCACTTGTTTCTGACACCTTTGTGTATTTTTACTGAACACTCGCTAGGCAGGCGCGTATTCTGGCCTTAAAATTCCAAAATGGTAAAATGGGTAAATTGTACAGGAACCGTGCAGATCAGCAGCAAATGACCTATTTTGAACTAGTTATAAGCATTTATTCTAGTTTCAGGGAGTTCACTTGTTTCTGACACCTTTGTGTATTTTTACTGAACACTCGCTAGGCAGGCGCGTGTTCTGGCCTTAAAATTCCAAAATGGTAAAATGGTTAACTTGTACAGGAACCGTGCATATCAGCAGCAAATGACCTATTTTGAACTAGTTGCAAGCATTTACTCTAGTTTCAGGGAGTTCACTTGTTTCTGACACTTTTGTGTATTTTTACTGAACACTCGCTAGATAGGAGCGTGTTCTAGCCTTAAAATTCCAAAATGGTAAAATGGGTAAATTGTACAGGAACCGTGCAGATCAGCAGCAGATGACCTATTTTGAACTAGTTGCAAGCATTTACTCTAGTGTCAGGGATTTCACTTGTTTCTGACACCTTTGTGTATTTTTACTGAACACTCGCTACTCAGGCTTGTGTTCTAGCCTTAAACTCCCAAAGTGTAAATTAGGTAAATTGTACAGGAACCGTGCAGATCAGCAGCAAATGACCTATTTTGAAATAGTTAGAAGCATTTACTCTAGCTTCAGGGAGTTCACTTGTTTCTGACACCTTTGTGTATTTTTACTGAACACTCGCTACTCATGCTTGTGTTCTAGCCTTAAACTCCCAAAGTGGTAAAATGGGTAAATTGTACAGGAACCGTGCAGATCAGCAGCAAATGACCTATATTGAACTAGTTACAAGCATTTACTCTAGTGTCAGGGATTTCACTTGTTTCTGACACCTTTGTGTATTTTTACTGAACACTCGCTAGATAGGAGCGTGTTCTGGCCTTAAAATTCCAAAATGGTAAAATGGGTAAATTGTACAGGAACCGTGCAGATCAGCAGCAAATGACCTATTTTGAACTAGTTACAAGCATTTACTCTAGTTTCAGGGAGTTCACTTGTTTCTGACACTTTTGTGTATTTTTACTGAACACTCGCTACTCAGGCTTGTGTTCTAGCCTTAAACTCCCAAAGTGGTAAATTGGGTAAATTGTACAGGAACCGTGCAGATCAGCAGCAAATGACTTATTTTGAACTAGTTAGAAGCATTTCCTCTAGTTTCAGGGAGTTCACTTGTTTCTGACACCTTTGTGTATTTTTACTGAACACTCGCTACTCAGGCTTGTGTTCTAGCCTTAAACTCCCAAAGTGGTAAATTGGGTAAATTGTACAGGAACCGTGCAGATCAGCAGCAAATGACCTATTTTGAAATAGTTACAAGCATTTACTCTAGTTTCAGGGAGTTCACTTGTTTCTGACACCTTTGTGTATTTTTACTGAACACTCGCTAGATAGGTGCGTGTTCTAGCCTTAAAATTCCAAAATGGTAAAATGGGTAAATTGTACAGGAACAGTGCAGATCAGCAGCAAATGACCTATTTTGTACTAGTTACAAGAATTTACTCTAGTTTCAGGGAGTTCACTTGTTCCTGATACCTTTGTGTATTTTTACTTAACACTCGCTAGTCAGGCGCGTGTTCTGACCTTAAAATTCCAAAATGGTAAAATGGGTAAATTGTACAGGAACCGTGCAGATCAGCAGCAAATGACCTATTTTGAACTAGTTACAAGCATTTACTCTAGTTTCAGGGAGTTCACTTGTTTCTGACACCTTTGTGTATTTTTACTGAACACTCGCTAGTCAGGCTTGTGTTCTAGCCTTAAACTCCCAAAGTGGTAAATTGGGTAAATTGTACAGGAACCGTGCAGATCAGCAGCAAATGACTTATTTTGAACTAGTTAGAAGCATTTCCTCTAGTTTCAGGGAGTTCACTTGTTTCTGACACCTTTGTGTATTTTTACTGAACACTCGCTAGATAGGTGCGTGTTCTAGCCTTAAAATTCCAAAATGGTAAAATGGGTAAATTGTACAGGAACCGTGCAGATCAGCAGCAAATGACCTATTCTGAACTAGTTCGAAGCATTTACTCTAGTTTCAGGGAGTTCACTTGTTTCTGACACCTTTGTGTATTTTTACTGAACACTCGCTACTCAGGCTTGTGTTCTAGCCTTAAACTCCCAAAGTGGTAAATTGGGTAAATTGTACAGGAACCGTGCAGATCAGCAGCAAATGACTTATTTTGAACTAGTTAGAAGCATTTCCTCTAGTTTCAGGGAGTTCACTTGTTTCTGACACCTTTGTGTATTTTTACTGAACACTCGCTAGGCCTTAAAATTCCAAAGTGGTAAAATGGGTAAATTGTACAGGAACTGTGCAGATCAGCAGCAAATGACCTATTTTGAAATAGTTAGAAGCATTTACTCTAGTGTCAGGGAGTTCACTTGTTTCTAACACCTTTGTGTATTTTTACTGAACACTCGCTAGATAGGAGAAGGTTCTAGCCTTAAAATTCCAAAATGGTAAAATGGGTAAATTGTAGAGGAACCGTGCAGATCAGCAGCAAATGACCTATATTGAACTAGTTGCAAGCATTTACTCTAGTTTCAGGGAGTTCACTTGTTTCTGACACTTTTGTGTATTTTTACTGGACACTCGCTAGATAGGAGCGTGTTCTAGCCTTAAAATTCCAAAATGGTAAAATGGGTAAATTGTACAGGAACCGTGCAGATCAGCAGCAAATGACCTATATTGAACTAGTTACAAGCATTTACTCTAGTGTCAGGGATTTCACTTGTTTCTGACACCTTTGTGTATTTTTACTGAACACTCGCTACTCAGGCTTGTGTTCTAGCCTTAAACTCCCAAAGTGGTAAATTGGGTAAATTGTACAGGAACCGTGCAGATCAGCAGCAAATGACTTATTTTGAACGAGTTACAAGCATTTACTCTAGTTTCAGGGAGTTCACTTGTTTCTGACACCTTTGTGTATTTTTACTGAACACTCGCTAGTCAGGCGCGTGTTCTGGCCTTAAAATTCCAAAATGGTAAAATGGGTAACTTGTACAGGAACCGTGCAGATGAGCAGCAAATGACTTATTTTGAACTAGTTATAAGCATTTACTCTAGTTTCAGGGAGTTCACTTGTTTCTGACACCTTTGTGTATTTTTACTGAACACTCGCTAGGCCTTAAAATTCCAAAGTGGTAAAATGGGTAAATTGTACAGGAACTGTGCAGATCAGCAGCAAATGACCTATTTTGAAATAGTTAGAAGCATTTACTCTAGTGTCAGGGAGTTCACTTGTTTCTGACACCTTTGTGTATTTTTACTGAACACTCGCTAGATAGGAGAAGGTTCTAGCCTTAAAATTCCAAAATGGTAAAATGGGTAAATTGTAGAGGAACCGTGCAGATCAGCAGCAAATGACCTATATTGAACTAGTTAAAAGCATTTACTCTAGTTTCAGGGAGTTCACTTGTTTCTGACACCTTTGTGTATTTTTACTGAACACTCGCTAGATAGGAGCGTGTTCAGGCCTTAAAATTCCAAAATGGTAAAATGGGTAAATTGTACAGGAACCGTGCAGATCAGCAGCAAATGACCTATATTGAACTAGTTACAAGCATTTACTCTAGTGTCAGGGAGTTCACTTGTTTCTGACACCTTTGTGTATTTTTACTGAACACTCGCTACTCAGGCTTGTGTTCTAGCCTTAAACTCCCAAAGTGGTAAATTGGGTAAATTGTACAGGAACCGTGCAGATCAGCAGCAAATGACTTATTTTGAACGAGTTACAAGCATTTACTCTAGTTTCAGGGAGTTCACTTCTTTCTGACACCTTTGTGTATTTTTACTGAACACTCGCTACTCAGGCTTGTGTTCTAGCCTTAAACTCCCAAAGTGGTAAATGGGGTAAATTGTACAGGAACCGTGCAGATCAGCAGCAAATGACTTATTTTGAACGAGTTACAAGCATTTACTCTAGTTTCAGGGAGTTCACTTGTTTCTGACACCTTTGTGTATTTTTACTGAACACTCGCTAGATAGGAGCGTGTTCTAGCCTTAAAATTCCAAAATGGTAAAATGGGTAAATTGTACAGGAACCGTGCAGATCAGCAGCAAATGACCTATTATGAACTAGTTAGAAGCATTTACTCTAGTTTCAGGGAGTTCACTTGTTTCTGACACCTTTGTGTATTTTTACTGAACACTCGCTAGGGAGGCGCGTGTTCTGGCCTTAAAATTCCAAAATGGTAAAATGGGTAAATTGTACAGGAACCGTGCAGATCAGCAGCAAATGACCTATATTGAACTAGTTACAAGCATTTACTCTAGTGTCAGGGATTTCACTTGTTTCTGACACCTTTGTGTATTTTTACTGAACACTCGCTACTCAGGCTTGTGTTCTAGCCTTAAACTCCCAAAGTGTAAATTAGGTAAATTGTACAGGAACCGTGCAGATCAGCAGCAAATGACCTATTTTGAAATAGTTAGAAGCATTTACTCTAGCTTCAGGGAGTTCACTTGTTTCTGACACCTTTGTGTATTTTTACTGAACACTCGCTACTCAGGCTTGTGTTCTAGCCTTAAAATTCCAAAATGGTAAAATGGGTAAATTGTACAGGAACCGTGCAGATCAGCAGCAAATGACCTATTTTGAACTAGTTGCAAGCATTTACTCTAGTTTCAGGGAGTTCACTTGTTTCTGACACTTTTGTGTATTTTTACTGGACACTCGCTAGATAGGAGCGTGTTCTAGCCTTAAAATTCCAAAATGGTAAAATGGGTAAATTGTACAGGAACCGTGCAGATCAGCAGCAAATGACCTATATTGAACTAGTTACAAGCATTTACTCTAGTGTCAGGGAGTTCACTTGTTTCTGACACCTTTGTGTATTTTTACTGAACACTCGCTACTCAGGCTTGTGTTCTAGCCTTAAACTCCCAAAGTGGTAAATTGGGTAAATTGTACAGGAACCGTGCAGAT
The DNA here is from genome assembly GCA_029215795.1 of Anniella stebbinsi. Classification (NCBI taxonomy): domain Eukaryota; kingdom Metazoa; phylum Chordata; class Lepidosauria; order Squamata; family Anniellidae; genus Anniella; species Anniella stebbinsi. The sequence goes on from JARDYH010000003.1 coordinate 100,130,047, forward strand.
CAGCAGCAAATGACTTATTTTGAACGAGTTACAAGCATTTACTCTAGTTTCAGGGAGTTCACTTGTTTCTGACACCTTTGTGTATTTTTACTGAACACTCGCTAGTCAGGCGCGTGTTCTGGCCTTAAAATTCCAAAATGGTAAAATGGGTAACTTGTACAGGAACCGTGCAGATGAGCAGCAAATGACTTATTTTGAACTAGTTATAAGCATTTACTCTAGTTTCAGGGAGTTCACTTGTTTCTGACACCTTTGTGTATTTTTACTGAACACTCGCTAGGCCTTAAAATTCCAAAGTGGTAAAATGGGTAAATTGTACAGGAACTGTGCAGATCAGCAGCAAATGACCTATTTTGAAATAGTTAGAAGCATTTACTCTAGTGTCAGGGATTTCACTTGTTTCTGACACCTTTGTGTATTTTTACTGAACACTCGCTAGATAGGAGAAGGTTCTAGCCTTAAAATTCCAAAATGGTAAAATGGGTAAATTGTAGAGGAACCGTGCAGATCAGCAGCAAATGACCTATTTTGAACTAGTTGCAAGCATTTACTCTAGTTTCAGGGAGTTCACTTGTTTCTGACACTTTTGTGTATTTTTACTGGACACTCGCTAGATAGGAGCGTGTTCTAGCCTTAAAATTCCAAAATGGTAAAATGGGTAAATTGTACAGGAACCGTGCAGATCAGCAGCAAATGACCTATATTGAACTAGTTACAAGCATTTACTCTAGTGTCAGGGATTTCACTTGTTTCTGACACCTTTGTGTATTTTTACTGAACACTCGCTACTCAGGCTTGTGTTCTAGCCTTAAACTCCCAAAGTGTAAATTAGGTAAATTGTACAGGAATCGTGCAGATCAGCAGCAAATGACCTATTTTGAAATAGTTAGAAGCATTTACTCTAGCTTCAGGGAGTTCACTTGTTTCTGACACCTTTGTGTATTTTTACTGAACACTCGCTACTCAGGCTTGTGTTCTAGCCTTAAAATTCCAAAATGGTAAAATGGGTAAATTGTACAGGAACAGTGCAGATCAGCAGCAAATGACCTATTTTGTACTAGTTACAAGAATTTACTCTAGTTTCAGGGAGTTCACTTGTTCCTGATACCTTTGTGTATTTTTACTTAACACTCGCTAGTCAGGCGCGTGTTCTGACCTTAAAATTCCAAAATGGTAAAATGGGTAAATTGTACAGGAACCGTGCAGATCAGCAGCAAATGACCTATTTTGAACTAGTTACAAGCATTTACTCTAGTTTCAGGGAGTTCACTTGTTTCTGACACCTTTGTGTATTTTTACTGAACACTCGCTAGTCAGGCTTGTGTTCTAGCCTTAAACTCCCAAAGTGGTAAATTGAGTAAATTGTACAGGAACCGTGCAGATCAGCAGCAAATGACTTATTTTGAACTAGTTAGAAGCATTTCCTCTAGTTTCAGGGAGTTCACTTGTTTCTGACACCTTTGTGTATTTTTACTGAACACTCGCTACTCAGGCTTGTGTTCTAGCCTTAAACTCCCAAAGTGGTAAATTGGGTAAATTGTACAGGAACCGTGCAGATCAGCAGCAAATGACCTATTTTGATCTAGTTAGAAGCATTTACTCTAGTTTCAGGGAGTTCACTTGTTTCTGACACCTTTGTGTATTTTTACTGAACACTCGCTAGGCAGGCGCGTGTTCTGGCCTTAAAATTCCCAAAGTGGTAAATTGGGTAAATTGTACAGGAACCGTGCAGATCAGCAGCAAATGACTTATTTTGAACTAGTTAGAAGCATTTCCTCTAGTTTCAGGGAGTTCACTTGTTTCTGACACCTTTGTGTATTTTTACTGAACACTCGCTACTCAGGCTTGTGTTCTAGCCTTAAACTCCCAAAGTGGTAAAATGGGTAAATTGTACAGGAACTGTGCAGATCAGCAGCAAATGATCTATTTTGAAATAGTTAGAAGCATTTACTCTAGTGTCAGGGAGTTCACTTGTTTCTGACACCTTCGTGTATTTTTACTGAACACTCGCTACTCAGGCTTGTGTTCTAGCCTTAAACTCCGAAAGTGGTAAATTGGGTAAATTGTACGGGAAACGTGCAGATCAGCAGCAAATGACTTATTTTGAACTAGTTATAAGCATTTACTCTAGTTTCAGGGAGTTCACTTGTTTCTGACACCTTTGTGTATTTTTACTGAACACTCGCTAGGCAGGAGCGTGTTCTGGCCTTAAAATTCCAAAATGGTAAAATGGGTAAATTGTACAGGAACCGTGCAGATCAGCAGCAAATGACTTATTTTGAACGAGTTACAAGCATTTACTCTAGTTTCAGGGAGTTCACTTGTTTCTGACACCTTTGTGTATTTTTACTGAACACTCGCTACTCAGGCTTGTGTTCTAGCCTTAAACTCCCAAAGTGGTAAATTGGGTAAATTGTACAGGAACCGTGCAGATCAGCAGCAAATGACTTATTTTGAACTAGTTAGAAGCATTTCCTCTAGTTTCAGGGAGTTCACTTGTTTCTGACACCTTTGTGTATTTTTACTGAACACTCGCTACTCAGGCTTGTGTTCTAGCCTTAAACTCCCAAAGTGGTAAATGGGGTAAATTGTACAGGAACCGTGCAGATCAGCAGCAGATGACCTATTTTGAACTAGTTGCAAGCATTTACTCTAGTTTCAGGGAGTTCACTTGTTCCTGATACCTTTGTGTATTTTTACTTAACACTCGCTAGTCAGGCGCGTGTTCTAGCCTTAAACTCCCAAAGTGGTAAATTGGGTAAATTGTACAGGAACCGTGCAGATCAGCAGCAAATGACTTATTTTGAACTAGTTAGAAGCATTTCCTCTAGTTTCAGGGAGTTCACTTGTTTCTGACACCTTTGTGTATTTTTACTGAACACTCGCTACTCAGGCTTGTGTTCTAGCCTTAAACTCCCAAAGTGGTAAATTGGGTAAATTGCACAGGAACCGTGCAGATCAGCAGCAAATGACCTATTTTGAACTAGTTAGAAGCATTTACTCTAGTTTCAGGGAGTTCAGTTGTTTCTGACACCTTTGTGTATTTTTACTGAACACTCGCTACTCAGGCTTGTGTTCTAGCCTTAAACTCCCAAAGTGGTAAATTGCGTAAATTGTACAGGAACCGTGCAGATCAGCAGCAAATGACTTATTTTGAACTAGTTATAAGCATTTACTCTAGTTTCAGGGAGTTCACTTGTTTCTGACACCTTTGTGTATTTTTACTGAACACTCGCTAGGCAGGCGCGTGTTCTGGCCTTAAAATTCCAAAATGGTAAAATGGGTAAATTGTACAGGAACCGTGCAGATCAGCAGCAAATGACCTATTTTGAACTAGTTATAAGCATTTATTCTAGTTTCAGGGAGTTCACTTGTTTCTGACACCTTTGTGTATTTTTACTGAACACACGCTAGTCAGGCTTGTGTTCTGGCCTTAAACTCCCAAAGTGGTAAATTGGGTAAATTGTACAGGAACCGTGCAGATCAGCAGCAAATGACTTATTTTGAACTAGTTATAAGCATTTATTCTAGTTTCAGGGAGTTCACTTGTTTCTGACACCTTTGTGTATTTTTACTGAACACTCGCTAGATAGGTGCGTGTTCTAGCCTTAAAATTCCAAAATGGTAAAATGGGTAAATTGTACAGGAACAGTGCAGATCAGCAGCAAATGACCTATTTTGTACTAGTTACAAGAATTTACTCTAGTTTCAGGGAGTTCACTTGTTCCTGATACCTTTGTGTATTTTTACTGAACACTCGCTACTCAGGCTTGTGTTCTAGCCTTAAACTCCCAAAGTGGTAAATGGGGTAAATTGTACAGGAACCGTGCAGATCAGCAGCAGATGACCTATTTTGAACTAGTTGCAAGCATTTACTCTAGTTTCAGGGAGTTCACTTGTTCCTGATACCTTTGTGTATTTTTACTTAACACTCGCTAGTCAGGCGCGTGTTCTAGCCTTAAACTCCCAAAGTGGTAAATTGGGTAAATTGTACAGGAACCGTGCAGATCAGCAGCAAATGACTTATTTTGAACTAGTTAGAAGCATTTCCTCTAGTTTCAGGGAGTTCACTTGTTTCTGACACCTTTGTGTATTTTTACTGAACACTCGCTACTCAGGCTTGTGTTCTAGCCTTAAACTCCCAAAGTGGTAAATTGGGTAAATTGCACAGGAACCGTGCAGATCAGCAGCAAATGACCTATTTTGAACTAGTTAGAAGCATTTACTCTAGTTTCAGGGAGTTCACTTGTTTCTGACACCTTTGTGTATTTTTACTGAACACTCGCTACTCAGGCTTGTGTTCTAGCCTTAAACTCCCAAAGTGGTAAATTGCGTAAATTGTACAGGAACCGTGCAGATCAGCAGCAAATGACTTATTTTGAACTAGTTATAAGCATTTACTCTAGTTTCAGGGAGTTCACTTGTTTCTGACACCTTTGTGTATTTTTACTGAACACTCGCTAGGCAGGCGCGTGTTCTGGCCTTAAAATTCCAAAATGGTAAAATGGGTAAATTGTACAGGAACCGTGCAGATCAGCAGCAAATGACCTATTTTGAACTAGTTATAAGCATTTATTCTAGTTTCAGGGAGTTCACTTGTTTCTGACACCTTTGTGTATTTTTACTGAACACACGCTAGTCAGGCTTGTGTTCTGGCCTTAAACTCCCAAAGTGGTAAATTGGGTAAATTGTACAGGAACCGTGCAGATCAGCAGCAAATGACTTATTTTGAACTAGTTATAAGCATTTATTCTAGTTTCAGGGAGTTCACTTGTTTCTGACACCTTTGTGTATTTTTACTGAACACTCGCTAGATAGGTGCGTGTTCTAGCCTTAAAATTCCAAAATGGTAAAATGGGTAAATTGTACAGGAACAGTGCAGATCAGCAGCAAATGACCTATTTTGTACTAGTTACAAGAATTTACTCTAGTTTCAGGGAGTTCACTTGTTCCTGATACCTTTGTGTATTTTTACTTAACACTCGCTAGTCAGGCGCGTGTTCTGACCTTAAAATTCCAAAATGGTAAAATGGGTAAATTGTACAGGAACCGTGCAGATCAGCAGCAAATGACCTATTTTGAACTAGTTACAAGCATTTACTCTAGTTTCAGGGAGTTCACTTGTTTCTGACACCTTTGTGTATTTTTACTGAACACTCGCTAGTCAGGCTTGTGTTCTAGCCTTAAACTCCCAAAGTGGTAAATTGGGTAAATTGTACAGGAACCGTGCAGATCAGCAGCAAATGACTTATTTTGAACTAGTTAGAAGCATTTCCTCTAGTTTCAGGGAGTTCACTTGTTTCTGACACCTTTGTGTATTTTTACTGAACACTCGCTACTCAGGCTTGTGTTCTAGCCTTAAACTCCCAAAGTGGTAAATTGGGTAAATTGTACAGGAACCGTGCAGATCAGCAGCAAATGACCTATTTTGAACTAGTTAGAAGCATTTACTCTAGTTTCAGGGAGTTCACTTGTTTCTGACACCTTTGTGTATTTTTACTGAACACTCGCTAGGCAGGCGCGTGTTCTGGCCTTAAAATTCCCAAAGTGGTAAATTGGGTAAATTGTACAGGAACCGTGCAGATCAGCAGCAAATGACTTATTTTGAACTAGTTATAAGCATTTACTCTAGTTTCAGGGATTTCACTTGTTTCTGACACCTTTGTGTATTTTTACTGAACACTCGCTAGATAGGAGCGTGTTCTAGCGTTAAAATTCCAAAATGGTAAAATGGGTAAATGGTACAGGAACCGTGCAGATCAGCAGGAAATGACTTATTTTGAACTAGTTATAAGCATTTACTCTAGTTTCAGGGAGTTCACTTGTTTCTGACACCTTTGTGTATTTTTACTGAACACTCGCTACTCAGGCTTGTGTTCTAGCCTTAAACTCCCAAAGTGGTAAATTGGGTAAATTGTACAGGAACCGTGCAGATCAGCAGCAAATGACTTATTTTGAACGAGTTACAAGCATTTACTCTAGTTTCAGGGAGTTCACTTGTTTCTGACACCTTTGTGTATTTTTACTGAACACTCGCTAGGCCTTAAAATTCCAAAGTGGTAAAATGGGTAAATTGTACAGGAACTGTGCAGATCAGCAGCAAATGACCTATTTTGAAATAGTTAGAAGCATTTACTCTAGTGTCAGGGAGTTCACTTGTTTCTGACACCTTCGTGTATTTTTACTGAACACTCGCTACTCAGGCTTGTGTTCTAGCCTTAAACTCCGAAAGTGGTAAATTGGGTAAATTGTACGGGAAACGTGCAGATCAGCAGCAAATGACTTATTTTGAACTAGTTATAAGCATTTACTCTAGTTTCAGGGAGTTCACTTGTTTCTGACACCTTTGTGTATTTTTACTGAACACTCGCTAGGCAGGAGCGTGTTCTGGCCTTAAAATTCCAAAATGGTAAAATGGGTAAATTGTACAGGAACCGTGCAGATCAGCAGCAAATGACTTATTTTGAACGAGTTACAAGCATTTACTCTAGTTTCAGGGAGTTCACTTGTTTCTGACACCTTTGTGTATTTTTACTGAACACTCGCTACTCAGGCTTGTGTTCTAGCCTTAAACTCCCAAAGTGGTAAATTGGGTAAATTGTACAGGAACCGTGCAGATGAGCAGCAAATGACTTATTTTGAAGTAGTTATAAGCATTTACTCTAGTTTCAGGGAGTTCACTTCTTTCTGACACCTTTGTGTATTTTTACTGAACACTCGCTACTCAGGCTTGTGTTCTAGCCTTAAACTCCCAAAGTGGTAAATGGGGTAAATTGTACAGGAACCGTGCAGATCAGCAGCAGATGACCTATTTTGAACTAGTTGCAAGCATTTACTCTAGTTTCAGGGAGTTCACTTGTTTCTGAAACTTTTGTGTATTTTTACTGAACACTCGCTAGATAGGAGCGTGTTCAGGCCTTAAAATTCCAAAATGGTAAAATGGGTAAATTGTACAGGAACCGTGCAGATCAGCAGCAGATGACCTATATTGAACTAGTTACAAGCATTTACTCTAGTGTCAGGGATTTCACTTGTTTCTGACACCTTTGTGTATTTTGACTGAACACTCGCTAGGCAGGCGCGTGTTCTGGCCTTAAAATTCCAAAATGGTAAAATGGGTAAATTGTACAGGAACCGTGCAGATCAGCAGCAAATGACCTATATTGAACTAGTTACAAGCATTTACTCTAGTGTCAGGGATTTCACTTGTTTCTGACACCTTTGTGTATTTTTACTGAACACTCGCTAGGCAGGCGCGTGTTCTGGCCTTAAAATTCCAAAATGGTAAAATGCGTAAATTGTACAGGAACCATGCAGATCAGCAGCAAATGACCTATATTGAACTAGTTACAAGCATTTACTCTAGTGTCAGGGATTTCACTTGTTTCTGACACCTTTGTGTATTTTTACTGAACACTCGCTACTCAGGCTTGTGTTCTAGCCTTAAACTCCCAAAGTGTAAATTAGGTAAATTGTACAGGAACCGTGCAGATCAGCAGCAAATGACTTATTTTGAACGAGTTACAAGCATTTACTCTAGTTTCAGGGAGTTCACTTGTTTCTGACACCTTTGTGTATTTTTACTGAACACTCGCTAGATAGGAGCGTGTTCTAGCGTTAAAATTCCAAAATGGTAAAATGGGTAAATTGTACAGGAACCGTGCAGTTCAGCAGCAAATGACCTATTTTGAACGAGTTACAAGCATTTACTCTAGTTTCAGGGAGTTCACTTGTTTCTGACACCTTTGCGTATTTTTACTGAACACTCGCTAGGCAGGCGCGTGTTCTGGCCTTAAAATTCCAAAATGGTAAAATGCGTAAATTGTACAGGAACCGTGCAGATCAGCAGCAAATGACTTATCTTGAACTAGTTATAAGCATTTACTCTAGTTTCAGGGAGTTCACTTGTTTCTGACACCTTTGTGTATTTTTACTGAACACTCGCTACTCAGGCTTGTGTTCTAGCCTTAAACTCCCAAAGTGGTAAATTGGGTAAATTGTACAGGAACCGTGCAGATCAGCAGCAAATGACTTATTTTGAACGAGTTACAAGCATTTACTCTAGTTTCAGGGAGTTCACTTGTTTCTGACACCTTTGTGTATTTTTACTGAATACTCGCTAGTCAGGCGCGTGTTCTGGCCTTAAAATTCCAAAATGGTAAAATGGGTAACTTGTACAGGAACCGTGCAGATGAGCAGCGAATGACTTATTTTGAACTAGTTATAAGCATTTACTCTAGTTTCAGGGAGTTCACTTGTTTCTGACACCTTTGTGTATTTTTACTGAACACTCGCTAGGCAGGCGCGTGTTCTGGCCTTAAAATTCCAAAATGGTAAAATGGGTAAATTGTACAGGAACCATGCAGATCAGCAGCAAATGACCTATTTTGAACTAGTTAGAAGCATTTACTCTAGTGTCAGGGATTTCACTTGTTTCTGACACCTTTGTGTATTTTTACTGAACACTCGCTACTCAGGCTTGTGTTCTAGCCTTAAACTCCCAAAGTCGTAAAATGGGTAAATTGTACAGGAACCGTGCAGATCATCAGCAAATGACCTATATTGAACTAGTTTCAAGCATTTGCTCTAGTTTCAGGGAGTTCACTTGTTTCTGACACCTTTGTGTATTTTTACTGAACACTCGCTAGATAGGAGCGTGTTCAGGCCTTAAAATTCCAAAATGGTAAAATGGGTAAATTGTACAGGAACCGTGCAGATCAGCAGCAGATGACCTATTTTGAACTAGTTGCAAGCATTTACTCTAGTTTCAGGGAGTTCACTTGTTTCTGACACTTTTGTGTATTTTTACTGAACACTCGCTAGATAGGATCGTGTTCTAGCCTAAAAATTCCAAAATGGTAAAATGGGTAAATTGTACAGGAACCGTGCAGATCAGCAGCAAATGACCTATATTGAACTAGTTACAAGCATTTACTCTAGTGTCAGGGATTTCACTTGTTTCTGACACCTTTGTATATTTTTACTGAACACTCGCTACTCAGGCTTGTGTTCTAGCCTTAAACTCCGAAAGTGGTAAATTGGGTAAATTGTACAGGAACCGTGCAGATCAGCAGCAAATGACTTATTTTGAACTAGTTATAAGCATTTACTCTAGTTTCAGGGAGTTCACTTGTTTCTGACACCTTTGTGTATTTTTACTGAACACTCGCTAGATAGGAGCGTGTTCAGGCCTAAAAATTCCAAAATGGTAAAATGGGTAAATTGTACAGGAACCTTGCAGATCAGCAGCAAATGACCTATATTGAACTAGTTACAAGCATTTACTCTAGTGTCAGGGATTTCACTTGTTTCTGACACCTTTGTGTATTTTTACTGAACACTCGCTACTCAGGCTTGTGTTCTAGCCTTAAAATTCCAAAATGGTAAAATGGGTAAATTGTACAGGAACCGTGCAGATTAGCAGCAAATGACCTATTTTGAACTAGTTAGAAGCATTTACTCTAGTGTCAGGGAGTTCACTTGTTTCTGACACCGTTGTGTATTTTTACTGAACACTCGCTACTCAGGCTTGTGTTCTAGCCTTAAACTCCCAAAGTGTAAATTAGGTAAATTGTACAGGAACCGTACAGATCAGCAGCAAATGACTTATTTTGAACTAGTTATAAGCATTTACTCTAGTTTCAGGGAGTTCACTTGTTTCTGACACCTTTGTGTATTTTTACTGAACACTCGCTAGATAGGAGCGTGTTCTAGCGTTAAAATTCCAAAATGGTAAAATGGGTAAATGGTACAGGAACCGTGCAGATCAGCAGGAAATGACTTATTTTGAACTAGTTATAAGCATTTACTCTAGTTTCAGGGAGTTCACTTGTTTCTGACACCTTTGTGTATTTTTACTGAACACTCGCTACTCAGGCTTGTGTTCTAGCCTTAAACTCCCAAAGTGGTAAATTGGGTAAATTGTACAGGAACCGTGCAGATCAGCAGCAAATGACTTATTTTGAACGAGTTACAAGCATTTACTCTAGTTTCAGGGAGTTCACTTGTTTCTGACACCTTTGTGTATTTTTACTGAACACTCGCTAGGACTTAAAATTCCAAAGTGGTAAAATGGGTAAATTGTACAGGAACTGTACAGATCAGCAGCAAATGACTTATTTTGAACAAGTTACAAGCATTTACTCTAGTGTCAGGGATTTTACTTGTTTCTGACACCTTTGTGTATTTTTACTGAACACTCGCTACTCAGGCTTGTGTTCTAGCCTTAAACTCCCAAAGTGGTAAATTGGGTAAATTGTACAGGAACCGTGCAGATCAGCAGCAAATGACTTATTTTGAACGAGTTACAAACATTTACTCTAGTTTCAGGGAGTTCACTTGTTTCTGACACCTTTGTGTATTTTTACTGAACACTCGCTAGATAGGAGCGTGTTCTAGCCTTAAAATTCCAAAATGGTAAAATGGGTAAATTGTAATGGAACCGTGCAGATCAGCAGCAAATGACCTATTTTGAACTAGTTACAAGCGTTTACTCTAGTTTCAGGGAGTTCACTTGTTTCTGACACTTTTGTGTATTTTAACTGAACACTCGCTAGATAGGAGCGTGTTCTGGCCTTAAAATTCCAAAATGGTAAAATGGGTAAATTGTACAGGAACCGTGCAGATCAGCAGCAAATGACCTATTTTGAACTAGTTAGAAGCATTTACTCTAGTTTCAGGGAGTTCACTTGTTTCTGACACCTTTGTGTATTTTTACTGAACACTCGCTACTCAGGCTTGTGTTCTAGCCTTAAACTCCCAAAGTGGTAAATTGGGTAAATTGTACAGGAACCGGGCAGATCAGCAGCAAATGACCTATTTTGAACTAGTTAGAAGCATTTACTCTAGTTTCAGGGAGTTCACTTGTTTCTGACACCTTTGTGTATTTTTACTGAACACTCGCTAGGCAGGCGCGTGTTCTGGCCTTAAAATTCCCAAAGTGGTAAAATGGGTAAATTGTACAGGAACCGTGCAGATCAGCAGCAAATGACCTATTTTGAAATAGTTAGAAGCATTTACTCTAGCTTCAGGGAGTTCACTTGTTTCTGACACCTTTGTGTATTTTTACTGAACACTCGCTACTCATGCTTGTGTTCTAGCCTTAAACTCCCAAAGTGGTAAAATGGGTAAATTGTACAGGAACCGTGCAGATCAGCAGCAAATGACCTATATTGAACTAGTTACAAGCATTTACTCTAGTGTCAGGGATTTCACTTGTTTCTGACACCTTTGTGTATTTTTACTGAACACTCGCTAAGCAGGCGCGTGTTCTGGCCTTAAAATTCCAAAATGGTAAAATGGGTAAATTGTACAGGAACCGTGCAGATCAGCAGCAAATGACCTATATTGAACTAGTTACAAGCATTTACTCTAGTGTCAGGGATTTCACTTGTTTCTGACACCTTTGTGTATTTTTACTGAACACTCGCTACTCAGGCTTGTGTTCTAGCCTTAAACTCCCAAAGTGGTAAATTGGGTAAATTGTACAGGAACCGTACAGATCAGCAGCAAATGACTTATTTTGAACTAGTTATAAGCATTTACTCTAGTTTCAGGGAGTTCACTTGTTTCTGACACCTTTGTGTATTTTTACTGAACACTCGCTAGATAGGAGCGTGTTCAGGCCATAAAATTCCAAAATGGTAAAATGGGTAAATTGTACAGGAACCGTGCAGATCAGCAGCAAATGACCTATATTGAACTAGTTACAAGCATTTACTCTAGTGTCAGGGATTTCACTTGTTTCTGACACCTTTGTGTATTTTTACTGAACACTCGCTACTCAGGCTTGTGTTCTAGCCTTAAACTCCCAAAGTGGTAAATTGGGTAAATTGTACAGGAACCGTGCAGATCAGCAGCAAATGACTTATTTTGAACTAGTTAGAAGCATTTCCTCTAGTTTCAGGGAGTTCACTTGTTTCTGACACCTTTGTGTATTTTTACTGAACACTCGCTACTCAGGCTTGTGTTCTAGCCTTAAACTCCCAAAGTGGTAAATGGGGTAAATTGTACAGGAACCGTGCAGATCAGCAGCAGATGACCTATTTTGAACTAGTTGCAAGCATTTACTCTAGTTTCAGGGAGTTCACTTGTTCCTGATACCTTTGTGTATTTTTACTTAACACTCGCTAGTCAGGCGCGTGTTCTAGCCTTAAACTCCCAAAGTGGTAAATTGGGTAAATTGTACAGGAACCGTGCAGATCAGCAGCAAATGACTTATTTTGAACTAGTTAGAAGCATTTCCTCTAGTTTCAGGGAGTTCACTTGTTTCTGACACCTTTGTGTATTTTTACTGAACACTCGCTACTCAGGCTTGTGTTCTAGCCTTAAACTCCCAAAGTGGTAAATTGGGTAAATTGCACAGGAACCGTGCAGATCAGCAGCAAATGACCTATTTTGAACTAGTTAGAAGCATTTACTCTAGTTTCAGGGAGTTCACTTGTTTCTGACACCTTTGTGTATTTTTACTGAACACTCGCTACTCAGGCTTGTGTTCTAGCCTTAAACTCCCAAAGTGGTAAATTGCGTAAATTGTACAGGAACCGTGCAGATCAGCAGCAAATGACTTATTTTGAACTAGTTATAAGCATTTACTCTAGTTTCAGGGAGTTCACTTGTTTCTGACACCTTTGTGTATTTTTACTGAACACTCGCTAGGCAGGCGCGTGTTCTGGCCTTAAAATTCCAAAATGGTAAAATGGGTAAATTGTACAGGAACCGTGCAGATCAGCAGCAAATGACCTATTTTGAACTAGTTATAAGCATTTATTCTAGTTTCAGGGAGTTCACTTGTTTCTGACACCTTTGTGTATTTTTACTGAACACACGCTAGTCAGGCTTGTGTTCTGGCCTTAAACTCCCAAAGTGGTAAATTGGGTAAATTGTACAGGAACCGTGCAGATCAGCAGCAAATGACTTATTTTGAACTAGTTATAAGCATTTATTCTAGTTTCAGGGAGTTCACTTGTTTCTGACACCTTTGTGTATTTTTACTGAACACTCGCTAGATAGGTGCGTGTTCTAGCCTTAAAATTCCAAAATGGTAAAATGGGTAAATTGTACAGGAACAGTGCAGATCAGCAGCAAATGACCTATTTTGTACTAGTTACAAGAATTTACTCTAGTTTCAGGGAGTTCACTTGTTCCTGATACCTTTGTGTATTTTTACTGAACACTCGCTACTCAGGCTTGTGTTCTAGCCTTAAACTCCCAAAGTGGTAAATGGGGTAAATTGTACAGGAACCGTGCAGATCAGCAGCAGATGACCTATTTTGAACTAGTTGCAAGCATTTACTCTAGTTTCAGGGAGTTCACTTGTTCCTGATACCTTTGTGTATTTTTACTTAACACTCGCTAGTCAGGCGCGTGTTCTAGCCTTAAACTCCCAAAGTGGTAAATTGGGTAAATTGTACAGGAACCGTGCAGATCAGCAGCAAATGACTTATTTTGAACTAGTTAGAAGCATTTCCTCTAGTTTCAGGGAGTTCACTTGTTTCTGACACCTTTGTGTATTTTTACTGAACACTCGCTACTCAGGCTTGTGTTCTAGCCTTAAACTCCCAAAGTGGTAAATTGGGTAAATTGCACAGGAACCGTGCAGATCAGCAGCAAATGACCTATTTTGAACTAGTTAGAAGCATTTACTCTAGTTTCAGGGAGTTCACTTGTTTCTGACACCTTTGTGTATTTTTACTGAACACTCGCTACTCAGGCTTGTGTTCTAGCCTTAAACTCCCAAAGTGGTAAATTGCGTAAATTGTACAGGAACCGTGCAGATCAGCAGCAAATGACTTATTTTGAACTAGTTATAAGCATTTACTCTAGTTTCAGGGAGTTCACTTGTTTCTGACACCTTTGTGTATTTTTACTGAACACTCGCTAGGCAGGCGCGTGTTCTGGCCTTAAAATTCCAAAATGGTAAAATGGGTAAATTGTACAGGAACCGTGCAGATCAGCAGCAAATGACCTATTTTGAACTAGTTATAAGCATTTATTCTAGTTTCAGGGAGTTCACTTGTTTCTGACACCTTTGTGTATTTTTACTGAACACACGCTAGTCAGGCTTGTGTTCTGGCCTTAAACTCCCAAAGTGGTAAATTGGGTAAATTGTACAGGAACCGTGCAGATCAGCAGCAAATGACTTATTTTGAACTAGTTATAAGCATTTATTCTAGTTTCAGGGAGTTCACTTGTTTCTGACACCTTTGTGTATTTTTACTGAACACTCGCTAGATAGGTGCGTGTTCTAGCCTTAAAATTCCAAAATGGTAAAATGGGTAAATTGTACAGGAACAGTGCAGATCAGCAGCAAATGACCTATTTTGTACTAGTTACAAGAATTTACTCTAGTTTCAGGGAGTTCACTTGTTCCTGATACCTTTGTGTATTTTTACTTAACACTCGCTAGTCAGGCGCGTGTTCTGACCTTAAAATTCCAAAATGGTAAAATGGGTAAATTGTACAGGAACCGTGCAGATCAGCAGCAAATGACCTATTTTGAACTAGTTACAAGCATTTACTCTAGTTTCAGGGAGTTCACTTGTTTCTGACACCTTTGTGTATTTTTACTGAACACTCGCTAGTCAGGCTTGTGTTCTAGCCTTAAACTCCCAAAGTGGTAAATTGGGTAAATTGTACAGGAACCGTGCAGATCAGCAGCAAATGACTTATTTTGAACTAGTTAGAAGCATTTCCTCTAGTTTCAGGGAGTTCACTTGTTTCTGACACCTTTGTGTATTTTTACTGAACACTCGCTACTCAGGCTTGTGTTCTAGCCTTAAACTCCCAAAGTGGTAAATTGGGTAAATTGTACAGGAACCGTGCAGATCAGCAGCAAATGACCTATTTTGAACTAGTTAGAAGCATTTACTCTAGTTTCAGGGAGTTCACTTGTTTCTGACACCTTTGTGTATTTTTACTGAACACTCGCTAGGCAGGCGCGTGTTCTGGCCTTAAAATTCCCAAAGTGGTAAATTGGGTAAATTGTACAGGAACCGTGCAGATCAGCAGCAAATGACTTATTTTGAACTAGTTATAAGCATTTACTCTAGTTTCAGGGATTTCACTTGTTTCTGACACCTTTGTGTATTTTTACTGAACACTCGCTAGATAGGAGCGTGTTCTAGCGTTAAAATTCCAAAATGGTAAAATGGGTAAATGGTACAGGAACCGTGCAGATCAGCAGGAAATGACTTATTTTGAACTAGTTATAAGCATTTACTCTAGTTTCAGGGAGTTCACTTGTTTCTGACACCTTTGTGTATTTTTACTGAACACTCGCTACTCAGGCTTGTGTTCTAGCCTTAAACTCCCAAAGTGGTAAATTGGGTAAATTGTACAGGAACCGTGCAGATCAGCAGCAAATGACTTATTTTGAACGAGTTACAAGCATTTACTCTAGTTTCAGGGAGTTCACTTGTTTCTGACACCTTTGTGTATTTTTACTGAACACTCGCTAGGCCTTAAAATTCCAAAGTGGTAAAATGGGTAAATTGTACAGGAACTGTGCAGATCAGCAGCAAATGACCTATTTTGAAATAGTTAGAAGCATTTACTCTAGTGTCAGGGAGTTCACTTGTTTCTGACACCTTCGTGTATTTTTACTGAACACTCGCTACTCAGGCTTGTGTTCTAGCCTTAAACTCCGAAAGTGGTAAATTGGGTAAATTGTACGGGAAACGTGCAGATCAGCAGCAAATGACTTATTTTGAACTAGTTATAAGCATTTACTCTAGTTTCAGGGAGTTCACTTGTTTCTGACACCTTTGTGTATTTTTACTGAACACTCGCTAGGCAGGAGCGTGTTCTGGCCTTAAAATTCCAAAATGGTAAAATGGGTAAATTGTACAGGAACCGTGCAGATCAGCAGCAAATGACTTATTTTGAACGAGTTACAAGCATTTACTCTAGTTTCAGGGAGTTCACTTGTTTCTGACACCTTTGTGTATTTTTACTGAACACTCGCTACTCAGGCTTGTGTTCTAGCCTTAAACTCCCAAAGTGGTAAATTGGGTAAATTGTACAGGAACCGTGCAGATGAGCAGCAAATGACTTATTTTGAAGTAGTTATAAGCATTTACTCTAGTTTCAGGGAGTTCACTTCTTTCTGACACCTTTGTGTATTTTTACTGAACACTCGCTACTCAGGCTTGTGTTCTAGCCTTAAACTCCCAAAGTGGTAAATGGGGTAAATTGTACAGGAACCGTGCAGATCAGCAGCAGATGACCTATTTTGAACTAGTTGCAAGCATTTACTCTAGTTTCAGGGAGTTCACTTGTTTCTGAAACTTTTGTGTATTTTTACTGAACACTCGCTAGATAGGAGCGTGTTCAGGCCTTAAAATTCCAAAATGGTAAAATGGGTAAATTGTACAGGAACCGTGCAGATCAGCAGCAGATGACCTATATTGAACTAGTTACAAGCATTTACTCTAGTGTCAGGGATTTCACTTGTTTCTGACACCTTTGTGTATTTTGACTGAACACTCGCTAGGCAGGCGCGTGTTCTGGCCTTAAAATTCCAAAATGGTAAAATGGGTAAATTGTACAGGAACCGTGCAGATCAGCAGCAAATGACCTATATTGAACTAGTTACAAGCATTTACTCTAGTGTCAGGGATTTCACTTGTTTCTGACACCTTTGTGTATTTTTACTGAACACTCGCTAGGCAGGCGCGTGTTCTGGCCTTAAAATTCCAAAATGGTAAAATGCGTAAATTGTACAGGAACCATGCAGATCAGCAGCAAATGACCTATATTGAACTAGTTACAAGCATTTACTCTAGTGTCAGGGATTTCACTTGTTTCTGACACCTTTGTGTATTTTTACTGAACACTCGCTACTCAGGCTTGTGTTCTAGCCTTAAACTCCCAAAGTGTAAATTAGGTAAATTGTACAGGAACCGTGCAGATCAGCAGCAAATGACTTATTTTGAACGAGTTACAAGCATTTACTCTAGTTTCAGGGAGTTCACTTGTTTCTGACACCTTTGTGTATTTTTACTGAACACTCGCTAGATAGGAGCGTGTTCTAGCGTTAAAATTCCAAAATGGTAAAATGGGTAAATTGTACAGGAACCGTGCAGTTCAGCAGCAAATGACCTATTTTGAACGAGTTACAAGCATTTACTCTAGTTTCAGGGAGTTCACTTGTTTCTGACACCTTTGCGTATTTTTACTGAACACTCGCTAGGCAGGCGCGTGTTCTGGCCTTAAAATTCCAAAATGGTAAAATGCGTAAATTGTACAGGAACCGTGCAGATCAGCAGCAAATGACTTATCTTGAACTAGTTATAAGCATTTACTCTAGTTTCAGGGAGTTCACTTGTTTCTGACACCTTTGTGTATTTTTACTGAACACTCGCTACTCAGGCTTGTGTTCTAGCCTTAAACTCCCAAAGTGGTAAATTGGGTAAATTGTACAGGAACCGTGCAGATCAGCAGCAAATGACTTATTTTGAACGAGTTACAAGCATTTACTCTAGTTTCAGGGAGTTCACTTGTTTCTGACACCTTTGTGTATTTTTACTGAATACTCGCTAGTCAGGCGCGTGTTCTGGCCTTAAAATTCCAAAATGGTAAAATGGGTAACTTGTACAGGAACCGTGCAGATGAGCAGCGAATGACTTATTTTGAACTAGTTATAAGCATTTACTCTAGTTTCAGGGAGTTCACTTGTTTCTGACACCTTTGTGTATTTTTACTGAACACTCGCTAGGCAGGCGCGTGTTCTGGCCTTAAAATTCCAAAATGGTAAAATGGGTAAATTGTACAGGAACCATGCAGATCAGCAGCAAATGACCTATTTTGAACTAGTTAGAAGCATTTACTCTAGTGTCAGGGATTTCACTTGTTTCTGACACCTTTGTGTATTTTTACTGAACACTCGCTACTCAGGCTTGTGTTCTAGCCTTAAACTCCCAAAGTCGTAAAATGGGTAAATTGTACAGGAACCGTGCAGATCATCAGCAAATGACCTATATTGAACTAGTTTCAAGCATTTGCTCTAGTTTCAGGGAGTTCACTTGTTTCTGACACCTTTGTGTATTTTTACTGAACACTCGCTAGATAGGAGCGTGTTCAGGCCTTAAAATTCCAAAATGGTAAAATGGGTAAATTGTACAGGAACCGTGCAGATCAGCAGCAGATGACCTATTTTGAACTAGTTGCAAGCATTTACTCTAGTTTCAGGGAGTTCACTTGTTTCTGACACTTTTGTGTATTTTTACTGAACACTCGCTAGATAGGATCGTGTTCTAGCCTAAAAATTCCAAAATGGTAAAATGGGTAAATTGTACAGGAACCGTGAGGATCAGCAGCAAATGACCTATATTGAACTAGTTACAAGCATTTACTCTAGTGTCAGGGATTTCACTTGTTTCTGACACCTTTGTATATTTTTACTGAACACTCGCTACTCAGGCTTGTGTTCTAGCCTTAAACTCCGAAAGTGGTAAATTGGGTAAATTGTACAGGAACCGTGCAGATCAGCAGCAAATGACTTATTTTGAACTAGTTATAAGCATTTACTCTAGTTTCAGGGAGTTCACTTGTTTCTGACACCTTTGTGTATTTTTACTGAACACTCGCTAGATAGGAGCGTGTTCAGGCCTAAAAATTCCAAAATGGTAAAATGGGTAAATTGTACAGGAACCTTGCAGATCAGCAGCAAATGACCTATATTGAACTAGTTACAAGCATTTACTCTAGTGTCAGGGATTTCACTTGTTTCTGACACCTTTGTGTATTTTTACTGAACACTCGCTACTCAGGCTTGTGTTCTAGCCTTAAAATTCCAAAATGGTAAAATGGGTAAATTGTACAGGAACCGTGCAGATTAGCAGCAAATGACCTATTTTGAACTAGTTAGAAGCATTTACTCTAGTGTCAGGGAGTTCACTTGTTTCTGACACCGTTGTGTATTTTTACTGAACACTCGCTACTCAGGCTTGTGTTCTAGCCTTAAACTCCCAAAGTGTAAATTAGGTAAATTGTACAGGAACCGTACAGATCAGCAGCAAATGACTTATTTTGAACTAGTTATAAGCATTTACTCTAGTTTCAGGGAGTTCACTTGTTTCTGACACCTTTGTGTATTTTTACTGAACACTCGCTAGATAGGAGCGTGTTCTAGCGTTAAAATTCCAAAATGGTAAAATGGGTAAATGGTACAGGAACCGTGCAGATCAGCAGGAAATGACTTATTTTGAACTAGTTATAAGCATTTACTCTAGTTTCAGGGAGTTCACTTGTTTCTGACACCTTTGTGTATTTTTACTGAACACTCGCTACTCAGGCTTGTGTTCTAGCCTTAAACTCCCAAAGTGGTAAATTGGGTAAATTGTACAGGAACCGTGCAGATCAGCAGCAAATGACTTATTTTGAACGAGTTACAAGCATTTACTCTAGTTTCAGGGAGTTCACTTGTTTCTGACACCTTTGTGTATTTTTACTGAACACTCGCTAGGACTTAAAATTCCAAAGTGGTAAAATGGGTAAATTGTACAGGAACTGTACAGATCAGCAGCAAATGACTTATTTTGAACAAGTTACAAGCATTTACTCTAGTGTCAGGGATTTTACTTGTTTCTGACACCTTTGTGTATTTTTACTGAACACTCGCTACTCAGGCTTGTGTTCTAGCCTTAAACTCCCAAAGTGGTAAATTGGGTAAATTGTACAGGAACCGTGCAGATCAGCAGCAAATGACTTATTTTGAACGAGTTACAAACATTTACTCTAGTTTCAGGGAGTTCACTTGTTTCTGACACCTTTGTGTATTTTTACTGAACACTCGCTAGATAGGAGCGTGTTCTAGCCTTAAAATTCCAAAATGGTAAAATGGGTAAATTGTAATGGAACCGTGCAGATCAGCAGCAAATGACCTATTTTGAACTAGTTACAAGCGTTTACTCTAGTTTCAGGGAGTTCACTTGTTTCTGACACTTTTGTGTATTTTAACTGAACACTCGCTAGATAGGAGCGTGTTCTGGCCTTAAAATTCCAAAATGGTAAAATGGGTAAATTGTACAGGAACCGTGCAGATCAGCAGCAAATGACCTATTTTGAACTAGTTAGAAGCATTTACTCTAGTTTCAGGGAGTTCACTTGTTTCTGACACCTTTGTGTATTTTTACTGAACACTCGCTACTCAGGCTTGTGTTCTAGCCTTAAACTCCCAAAGTGGTAAATTGGGTAAATTGTACAGGAACCGGGCAGATCAGCAGCAAATGACCTATTTTGAACTAGTTAGAAGCATTTACTCTAGTTTCAGGGAGTTCACTTGTTTCTGACACCTTTGTGTATTTTTACTGAACACTCGCTAGGCAGGCGCGTGTTCTGGCCTTAAAATTCCCAAAGTGGTAAAATGGGTAAATTGTACAGGAACCGTGCAGATCAGCAGCAAATGACCTATTTTGAAATAGTTAGAAGCATTTACTCTAGCTTCAGGGAGTTCACTTGTTTCTGACACCTTTGTGTATTTTTACTGAACACTCGCTACTCATGCTTGTGTTCTAGCCTTAAACTCCCAAAGTGGTAAAATGGGTAAATTGTACAGGAACCGTGCAGATCAGCAGCAAATGACCTATATTGAACTAGTTACAAGCATTTACTCTAGTGTCAGGGATTTCACTTGTTTCTGACACCTTTGTGTATTTTTACTGAACACTCGCTAAGCAGGCGCGTGTTCTGGCCTTAAAATTCCAAAATGGTAAAATGGGTAAATTGTACAGGAACCGTGCAGATCAGCAGCAAATGACCTATATTGAACTAGTTACAAGCATTTACTCTAGTGTCAGGGATTTCACTTGTTTCTGACACCTTTGTGTATTTTTACTGAACACTCGCTACTCAGGCTTGTGTTCTAGCCTTAAACTCCCAAAGTGGTAAATTGGGTAAATTGTACAGGAACCGTACAGATCAGCAGCAAATGACTTATTTTGAACTAGTTATAAGCATTTACTCTAGTTTCAGGGAGTTCACTTGTTTCTGACACCTTTGTGTATTTTTACTGAACACTCGCTAGATAGGAGCGTGTTCAGGCCATAAAATTCCAAAATGGTAAAATGGGTAAATTGTACAGGAACCGTGCAGATCAGCAGCAAATGACCTATATTGAACTAGTTACAAGCATTTACTCTAGTGTCAGGGATTTCACTTGTTTCTGACACCTTTGTGTATTTTTACTGAACACTCGCTACTCAGGCTTGTGTTCTAGCCTTAAACTCCCAAAGTGGTAAAATGGGTAAATTGTACAGGAACCGTGCAGATCATCAGCAAATGACCTATATTGAACTAGTTACAAGCATTTGCTCTAGTTTCAGAGAGTTCACTTGTTTCTGACACCTTTGCGTATTTTTACTGAACACTCGCTAGGCAGGCGCGTGTTCTGGCCTTAAAATTCCAAAATGGTAAAATGCGTAAATTGTACAGGAACTGTGCAGATCAGAAGCAAATGACCTGTTTTGAAATAGTTAGAAGCATTTACTCTAGCTTCAGGGAGTTCACTTGTTTCTGACACCTTTGTGTATTTTTACTGAACACTCGCTACTCAGGCTTGTGTTCTAGCCTTAAACTCCCAAAGTGGTAAAATGGGTAAATTGTACAGGAACCGTGCAGATCATCAGCAAATGACCTATATTGAACTAGTTACAAGCATTTGCTCTAGTTTCAGGGAGTTCACTTGTTTCTGACACCTTTGTGTATTTTTACTGAACACTCGCTAGATAGGAGCGTGTTCAGGCCTAAAAATTCCAAAATGGTAAAATGGGTAAATTGTACAGGAACCGTGCAGATCAGCAGCAAATGACCTATATTGAACTAGTTACAAGCATTTACTCTAGTGTCAGGGATTTCACTTGTTTCTGACACCTTTGTGTATTTTTACTGAACACTCGCTACTCAGGCTTGTGTTCTGGCCTTAAACTTCCAAAATGGTAAAATGGGTAAATTGTACAGGAACCGTGCAGATCAGCAGCAAATGACCTATATTGAACTAGTTACAAGCATTTACTCTAGTGTCAGGGATTTCACTTGTTTCTGACACCTTTGTGTATTTTTACTGAACACTCGCTAGGCAGGCGCGTGTTCTGGCCTTAAAATTCCAAAATAGTAAAATGGGTAAATTGTACAGGAACCGTGCAGATCAGCAGCAGATGACCTATTTTGAACTAGTTGCAAGCATTTACTCTAGTTTCAGGGAGTTCACTTGTTTCTGACACTTTTGTGTATTTTTACTGAATACTCGCTAGATAGGAGCGTGTTCTAACCTTAAAATTCCAAAATGTTAAATGCGTAAATTGTACAGGAACCATGCAGATCAGCAGCAAATGACCTATATTGAACTAGTTACAAGCATTTACTCTAGTTTCAGGGATTTCACTTCTTTCTGACACCTTTGTGTATTTTTACTGAACACTCGCTAGGCAGGCGCGTGTTCTGGCCTTAAACTCCCAAAGTGTAAATTAGGTAAATTGTACAGGAACCGTGCAGATCAGCAGCAAATGACTTATTTTGAACTAGTTATAAGCATTTACTCTAGTTTCAGGGAGTTCACTTCTTTCTGACACCGTTGTGTATTTTTACTGAACACTCGCTACTCAGGCTTGTGTTCTAGCCTTAAACTCCCAAAGTGGTAAATTGGGTAAATTGTACAGGAACCGTGCAGATCAGCAGCAGATGACCTATTTTGAACTAGTTGCAAGCATTTACTCTAGTTTCAGAGAGTTCACTTGTTTCTGACACTTTTGTGTATTTTTACTGAATACTCGCTAGATAGGAGCGTGTTCTAACCTTAAAATTCCAAAATGTTAAATGCGTAAATTGTACAGGAACCATGCAGATCAGCAGCAAATGATCTATTTTGATCTAGTTCGAAGCATTTACTCTAGTTTCAGGGAGTTCACTTGTTTCTGACACCTTTGTGTATTTTTAATGAACACTCGCTAGTCAGGCGCTTGTTCTAGCCTTAAACTCCCAAAGTGGTAAATTGGGTAAATTGTACAGGAACCGTGCAGATCAGCAGCAAATGACTTATTTTGAACTAGTTACAAGCATTTACTCTAGTTTCAGGGAGTTCACTTGTTTCTGACACCTTTGTGTATTTCCACTGAACACTCGCTAGTCAGGCTTGTGTTCTAGCCTTAAACTCCCAAAGTGGTAAATTGGGTAAATTCTACAGGAACCGTGCAGATCAGTAGCAAATGACCTATTTTGAACTAGTTACAAGCATTTACTCTAGTTTCAGGGAGTTCACTTGTTTCTGACACCTTTGTGTATTTTTACTTAACACTCGCTAGTCAGGCGCGTGTTATGGCCTTAAAATTCGAAAATGGTAAAATGGGTAAATTGTACAGGAACAGTGCAGATCAGCAGCAAATGACCTATTTTGAACTTGTTATAAGCATTTACTCTAGTTTCAGGGAGTTCACTTGTTTCTGATACCTTTGTGTATTTTTACTGAACACCCGCTAGGCAGGCGCTTGTTCTATCCTTAAACTCCCAAAGTGGTAAATTGGGTAAATTCTACAGGAACCGTGCAGATCAGCAGCAAAAGACCTATTTTGAACTAGTTACAAGCATTTACTCTAGTTTCAGGGAGTTCACTTGTTTCTGACACCTTTGTGTATTTTTACTGAACACTCGCTAGTCAGGCTTGTGGTCTAGCCTTAAACTCCCAAAGTGGTAAATTGGGTAAATTGTACAGGAACCGTGCAGATCAACAGCAAATGACTTATTTTGAACTAGTTATAAGCATTTATTCTAGTTTCAGGGAGTTCACTTGTTTCTGACACCTTTGTGTATTTTTACTGAACACTCGCTAGATAGGTGCGTGTTCTAGCCTTAAAATTCCAAAATGGTAAAATGGGTAAATTGTACAGGAACAGTGCAGATCAGCAGCAAATGACCTATTTTGTACTAGTTACAAGCATTTACTCTAGTTCCAGGGAGTACACTTGTTTCTGATACCTTTGTGTATTTTTACTGAACATAGGTCATTTGCTGCTGATCTGCACGGTTCCTGTAGAATTTACCCAATTTACCACTTTGGGAGTTTAAGGATAGAACACTTGTTTCTGACACCTTTGTGTATTTTTACTGAACACTCGCTAGGCAGGCGCTTGTTCTATCCTTAAACTCCCAAAGTGGTTCTACAGGAACCGTGCAGATCAGCAGGAAATGACCTATTTTGATCTAGTTACAAGCATTTACTCTAGTTTCAGGGAGTTCACTTGTTTCTGACACCTTTGTGTATTTTTACTTAACACTCGCTAGTCAGGCGCGTGTTATGGCCTTAAAATTCCAAAATGGTAAAATGGGTAAATTGTACAGGAACAGTGCAGATCAGCAGCAAATGACCTATTTTGAACTTGTTATAAGCATTTACTCTAGTTTCAGGGAGTTCACTTGTTTCTGATACCTTTGTGTATTTTTACTGAACACTCGCTAGGCAGGCGCTTGTTCTATCCTTAAACTCCCAAAGTGGTAAATTGGGTAAATTCTACAGGAACCGTGCAGATCAGCAGCAAATGACCTATTTTGAACTAGTTACAAGCATTTACTCTAGTTTCAGGGAGTTCACTTGTTTCTGACACCTTTGTGTATTTTTACTGAACACTCGCTAGTCAGGCTTGTGTTCTAGCCTTAAACTCCCAAAGTGGTAAATTGGGTAAATTGTACAGGAACCGTGCAGATCAGCAGCAAATGACTTATTTTGAACTAGTTATAAGCATTTATTCTAGTTTCAGGGAGTTCACTTGTTTCTGACACCTTTGTGTATTTTTACTGAACACTCGCTAGATAGGTGCGTGCTCTAGCCTTAAAATTCCAAAATGGTGAAATGGGTAAATTGTACAGGAACAGTGCAGATCAGCAGCAAATGACCTATTTTGTACTAGTTACAAGCATTTACTCTAGTTTCAGGGAGTTCACTTTTTCCTGATAACTTTGTGTATTTTTACTGAACACTCGCTAGGCAGGCGCTTGTTCTATCCTTAAACTCCCAAAGTGGTTCTACAGGAACCGTGCAGATCAGCAGCAAATGACCTATTTTGAACTAGTTACAAGCATTTACTCTAGTTTCAGGGAGTTCACTTGTTTCTGACACCTTTGTGTATTTTTACTGAACACTCGCTAGATAGGTCCGTGTTCTAGCCTTAAAATTCCAAAACGGTAAAATGGGTAAATTGTACAATAACAGTGCAGATCAGCAGCAAATGACCTATTTTGAACGAGTTACAAGCATTTACTCTAGTTCCAGGGAGTTCACTTGTTTCTGATACCTTTGTGTATTTTTACTGAACATAGGTCATT
The DNA here is from genome assembly GCA_029215795.1 of Anniella stebbinsi. Classification (NCBI taxonomy): domain Eukaryota; kingdom Metazoa; phylum Chordata; class Lepidosauria; order Squamata; family Anniellidae; genus Anniella; species Anniella stebbinsi. The sequence continues at coordinate 100,155,358 of JARDYH010000003.1, forward strand.
TGCTGCTGATCTGCACGGTTCCTGTAGAATTTACCCAATTTACCACTTTGGGAGTTTAAGGATAGAACACTTGTTTCTGACATCTTTGTGTATTTTTACTTAACACTCGCTAGTCAGGCGCGTGTTCTGGCCTTAAAATTCCAAAATGGTAAAATGGGTAAATTGTACAGGAACCGTGCAGATCAGCAGCAAATGACCTATTTTGAACGAGTTACAAGCATTTACTCTAGTTTCAGGGAGTTCACTTGTTTCTGACACCTTTGTGTATTTCCACTGAACACTCGCTAGTCAGGCTTGTGTTCTAGCCTTAAACTCCGAAAGTGGTAAATTGGATAAATTCTACAGGAACCGTGCAGATCAGCAGCAAATGACCTATTTTGATCTAGTTACAAGCATTTACTCTAGTTTCAGGGAGTTCACTTGTTTCTGACACCTTTGTGTATTTCCACTGAACACTCGCTTGTCAGGCTTGTGTTCTAGCCTTAAACTCCCAAAATGGTAAATTGGGTAAATTGTACAGAAACCGTGCAGATCAGCAGCAAATGATCTATTTTGAACTAGTTACAAGCATTTACTCTAGTTTCATGGAGTTCACTTGTTTCTGACACCTTTGTGTATTTTTACTGAACACTCGCTAGTCAGGCCCGTGTTCTAGCCTTAAACTCCCAAAGTGGCTCTACAGGAACCGTGCAGATCAGCAGCAAATGACCTATTTTAAACTAGTTACAAGCATTTACTCTAGTTTCAGGGAGTTCACTTGGTTCTGACACCTTTGTGTATTTTCACTTAACACTCGCTAGTCAGGCACGTGTTCTAGCCTTAAACTCCCAAAATAGTAAATTGGGTAAATTGTACAGGAACCGTGCAGATCAGCAGCAAATGACCTATTTTGATCTAGTTCGAAGCATTTACTCTAGTTTCAGGGAGTTCACTTGTTTCTGACACCTTTGTGTATTTTTACTGAACACTCGCTAGGCCTTAACATTCCAAAATGGTAAAATGGGTAAATTGTACAGGAACCGTGCAGATCAGCAGCAAATGACTTATTTTGAACTAGTTACAAGCATTTACTCTAGTTTCAGGGAGTTCACTTGGTTCTGACACCTTTGTGTATTTCCACTGAACACTCGCTAGTCAGGCTTGTGTTCTAGCCTTAAACTCCCAAAGTGGTAAATTGGGTAAATTCTACAGGAACCGTGCAGATCAGTAGCAAATGACCTATTTTGAACTAGTTACAAGCATTTACTCTAGTTTCATGGAGTTCACTTGTTTCTGACACCTTTGTGTATTTTTACTTAACACTCGCTAGTCAGGCGCGTGTTATGGCCTTAAAATTCCAAAATGGTAAAATGGGTAAATTGTACAGGAACAGTGCAGATCAGCAGCAAATGACCTATTTTGAACTTGTTATAAGCATTTACTCTAGTTTCAGGGAGTTCACTTGTTTCTGATACCTTTGTGTATTTTTACTGAACACTCGCTAGGCAGGCGCTTGTTCTATCCTTAAACTCCCAAAGTGGTAAATTGGGTAAATTCTACAGGAACCGTGCAGATCAGCAGCAAATGACCTATTTTGATCTAGTTACAAGCATTTACTCTAGTTTCAGGGAGTTCACTTGTTTCTGACACCTTTGTGTATTTTTACTTAACACTCGCTAGTCAGGCGCGTGTTCTGACCTTAAAATTCCAAAATGGTAAAATGGGTAAATTGTACAGGAACCGTGCAGATCAGCAGCAAATGACCTATTTTGAACTAGTTACAAGCATTTACTCTAGTTTCAGGGAGTTCACTTGTTTCTGACACCTTTGTGTATTTTTACTGAACACTCGCTAGTGAGGCTTGTGTTCTAGCCTTAAACTCCCAAAGTGGTAAATTGGGTAAATTGTACAGGAACCGTGCAGATCAGCAGCAAATGACTTATTTTGAACTAGTTATAAGCATTTATTCTAGTTTCAGGGAGTTCACTTGTTTCTGACACCTTTGTGTATTTTTACTGAACACTCGCTAGATAGGTGCGTGTTCTAGCCTTAAAATTCCAAAATGGTAAAATGGGTAAATTGTACAGGAACAGTGCAGATCAGCAGCAAATGACCTATTTTGTACTAGTTACAAGCATTTACTCTAGTTTCAGGGAGTTCACTTGTTCCTGATACCTTTGTGTATTTTTACTGAACACTCGCTAGGCAGGCGCTTGTTCTATCCTTAAACTCCCAAAGTGGTTCTACAGTAACCGTGCAGATCAGCAGCAAATGACCTATTTTGAACTAGTTACAAGCATTTACTCTAGTTTCAGGGAGTTCACTTGTTTCTGACACCTTTGTGTATTTTTACTGAACACTCGCTAGATAGGTCCGTGTTCTAGCCTTAAAATTCCAAAACGGTAAAATGGGTAAATTGTACAATAACAGTGCAGATCAGCAGCAAATGACCTATTTTGAACTAGTTACAAGCATTTACTCTAGTTCCAGGGAGTTCACTTGTTTCTGATACCTTTGTGTATTTTTACTGAACATAGGTCATTTGCTGCTGATCTGCACGGTTCCTGTAGAATTTACCCAATTTACCACTTTGGGAGTTGAAGGATAGAACACTTGTTTCTGACATCTTTGTGTATTTTTACTTAACACTCGCTAGTCAGGCGCGTGTTCTGGCCTTAAAATTCCAAAATGGTAAAATGGGTAAATTGTACAGGAACCGTGCAGATCAGCAGCAAATGACCTATTTTGAACTAGTTACAAGCATTTACTCTAGTTTCAGGGAGTTCACTTGTTTCTGACACCTTTGTGTATTTCCACTGAACACTCGCTAGTCAGGCTTGTGTTCTAGCCTTAAACTCCCAAAGTGGTAAATTGGGTAAATTGTACAGGAACCGTGCAGATCAGCAGCAAATGACATATTTTGAACTAGTTATAAGCATTTATTCTAGTTTCAGGGAGTTCACTTGTTTCTGACACCTTTGTGTATTTTTACTGAACACTCGCTAGATAGGTGCGTGTTCTAGCCTTAAAATTCCAAAATGGTAAAATGGGTAAATTGTACAGGAACAGTGCAGATCAGCAGCAAATGACCTATTTTGTACTAGTTACAAGCATTTACTCTAGTTTCAGGGAGTTCACTTGTTCCTGATACCTTTGTGTATTTTTACTGAACACTCGCTAGGCAGGCGCTTGTTCTATCCTTAAACTCCCAAAGTGGTTCTACAGGAACCGTGCAGATCAGCAGCAAATGACCTATTTTGAACTAGTTACAAGCATTTACTCTAGTTTCAGGGAGTTCACTTGTTTCTGACACCTTTGTGTATTTTTACTGAACACTCGCTAGATAGGTCCGTGTTCTAGCCTTAAAATTCCAAAACGGTAAAATGGGTAAATTGTACAATAACAGTACAGATCAGCAGCAAATGACCTATATTGAACTAGTTACAAGCATTTACTCTAGTTCCAGGGAGTTCACTTGTTTCTGATACCTTTGTGTATTTTTACTGAACATAGGTCATTTGCTGCTGATCTGCATGGTTCCTGTAGAATTTACCCAATTTACCACTTTGGGAGTTTAAGGATAGAACACTTGTTTCTGACATCTTTGTGTATTTTTACTTAACACTCGCTAGTCAGGCGCGTGTTCTGGCCTTAAAATTCCAAAATGGTAAAATGGGTAAATTGTACAGGAACCGTGCAGATCAGCAGCAAATGACCTATTTTGAACTAGTTACAAGCATTTACTCTAGTTTCAGGGAGTTCACTTGTTTCTGACACCTTTGTGTATTTCCACTGAACACTCGCTAGTCAGGCTTGTGTTCTAGCCTTAAACTCCCAAAGTGGTAAATTGGGTAAATTGTACAGGAACCGTGCAGATCAGCAGCAAATGACATATTTTGAACTAGTTATAAGCATTTATTCTAGTTTCAGGGAGTTCACTTGTTTCTGACACCTTTGTGTATTTTTACTGAACACTCGCTAGGCAGGCGCTTGTTCTATCCTTAAACTCCCAAAGTGGTTCTACAGGAACCGTGCAGATCAGCAGCAAATGACCTATTTTGAACTAGTTCCAAGCATTTACTCTAGTTTCAGGGAGTTCACTTGTTTCTGACACCTTTGTGTATTTTTACTGAACACTCGCTAGTCAGGCTTGTGTTCTAGCCTTAAACTCCCAAAGTGGTAAATTGGGTAAATTGTACAGGAACCGTGCAGATCAGCAGCAAATGACTTATTTTGAACTAGTTATAAGCATTTATTCTAGTTTCAGGGAGTTCACTTGTTTCTGACACCTTTGTGTATTTTTACTGAACACTCGCTAGGCAGGCGCTTGTTCTATCCTTAAACTCCCAAAGTGGTTCTACAGGAACCATGCAGATCAGCAGCAAATGACCTATTTTGAACTAGTTACAAGCATTTACTCTAGTTTCAGGGAGTTCACTTGTTTCTGACACCTTTGTGTATTTTTACTGAACACTCGCTAGTCAGGCCCGTGTTCTAGCCTTAAAATCCCAAAATGGTAAATTGGGTAAATTGTACAGGAACCGTGCAGATCAGCAGCAAATGACCTATTTTGAACTAGTTACAAGCATTTACTCTAGTTTCAGGGAGTTCACTTGGTTCTGACACCTTTGTGTATTTTCACTTAACACTCGCTAATCAGGCACGTGTTCTAGCCTTAAACTCCCAAAATAGTAAATTGGGTAAATTGTACAGGAACCGTGCAGATCAGCAGCAAATGACCTATTTTGATCTAGTTCGAAGCATTTACTCTAGTTTCAGGGAGTTCACTTGTTTCTGACACCTTTGTGTATTTTTACTGAACACTCGCTAGGCCTTAACATTCCAAAATGGTAAAATGGGTAAATTGTACAGGAACCGTGCAGATCAGCAGCAAATGACTTATTTTGAACTAGTTACAAGCATTTACTCTAGTTTCAGGGAGTTCACTTGTTTCTGACACCTTTGTGTATTTCCACTGAACACTCGCTAGTCAGGCTTGTGTTCTAGCCTTAAACTCCCAAAGTGGTAAATTGGGTAAATTCTACAGGAACCGTGCAGATCAGTAGCAAATGACCTATTTTGAACTAGTTACAAGCATTTACTCTAGTTTCAGGGAGTTCACTTGTTTCTGACACCTTTGTGTATTTTTACTTAACACTCGCTAGTCAGGCGCGTGTTATGGCCTTAAAATTCCAAAATGGTAAAATGGGTAAATTGTACAGGAACAGTGCAGATCAGCAGCAAATGACCTATTTTGAACTTGTTATAAGCATTTACTCTAGTTTCAGGGAGTTCACTTGTTTCTGATACCTTTGTGTATTTTTACTGAACACTCGCTAGGCAGGCGCTTGTTCTATCCTTAAACTCCCAAAGTGGTAAATTGGGTAAATTCTACAGGAACCGTGCAGATCAGCAGCAAATGACCTATTTTGATCTAGTTACAAGCATTTACTCTAGTTTCAGGGAGTTCACTTGTTTCTGACACCTTTGTGTATTTTTACTTAACACTCGCTAGTCAGGCGCGTGTTCTGACCTTAAAATTCCAAAATGGTAAAATGGGTAAATTGTACAGGAACCGTGCAGATCAGCAGCAAATGACCTATTTTGAACTAGTTACAAGCATTTACTCTAGTTTCAGGGAGTTCACTTGTTTCTGACACCTTTGTGTATTTTTACTGAACACTCGCTAGTGAGGCTTGTGTTCTAGCCTTAAACTCCCAAAGTGGTAAATTGGGTAAATTGTACAGGAACCGTGCAGATCAGCAGCAAATGACTTATTTTGAACTAGTTATAAGCATTTATTCTAGTTTCAGGGAGTTCACTTGTTTCTGACACCTTTGTGTATTTTTACTGAACACTCGCTAGATAGGTGCGTGTTCTAGCCTTAAAATTCCAAAATGGTAAAATGGGTAAATTGTACAGGAACAGTGCAGATCAGCAGCAAATGACCTATTTTGTACTAGTTACAAGCATTTACTCTAGTTTCAGGGAGTTCACTTGTTCCTGATACCTTTGTGTATTTTTACTGAACACTCGCTAGGCAGGCGCTTGTTCTATCCTTAAACTCCCAAAGTGGTTCTACAGTAACCGTGCAGATCAGCAGCAAATGACCTATTTTGAACTAGTTAATTTACTCTAGTTTCAGGGAGTTCACTTGTTTCTGACACCTTTGTGTATTTTTACTGAACACTCGCTAGATAGGTCCGTGTTCTAGCCTTAAAATTCCAAAACGGTAAAATGGGTAAATTGTACAATAACAGTGCAGATCAGCAGCAAATGACCTATTTTGTACTAGTTACAAGCATTTACTCTAGTTCCAGGGAGTTCACTTGTTTCTGATACCTTTGTGTATTTTTACTGAACATAGGTCATTTGCTGCTGATCTGCACGGTTCCTGTAGAATTTACCCAATTTACCACTTTGGGAGTTTAAGGATAGAACACTTGTTTCTGACATCTTTGTGTATTTTTACTTAACACTCGCTAGTCAGGCGCGTGTTCTGGCCTTAAAATTCCAAAATGGTAAAATGGGTAAATTGTACAGGAACCGTGCAGATCAGCAGCAAATGATCTATTTTGAACTAGTTACAAGCATTTACTCTAGTTTCAGGGAGTTCACTTGTTTCTGACACCTTTGTGTATTTCCACTGAACACTCGCTAGTCAGGCTTGTGTTCTAGCCTTAAACTCCCAAAATGGTAAATTGGGTAAATTGTACAGAAACCGTGCAGATCAGCAGCAAATGATCTATTTTGAACTAGTTACAAGCATTTACTCTAGTTTCATGGAGTTCACTTGTTTCTGACACCTTTGTGTATTTTTACTGAACACTCGCTAGTCAGGCCCGTGTTCTAGCCTTAAAATCCCGAAATGGTAAATTGGGTAAATTGTACAGGAACCGTGCAGATCAGCAGCAAATGACCCATTTTGAACTAGTTATAAGCATTTATTCTAGTTTCAGGGAGTTCACTTGTTTCTGACACCTTTGTGTATTTTTACTGAACACTCGCTAGGCAGGCGCTTGTTCTATCCTTAAACTCCCAAAGTGGCTCTACAGGAACCGTGCAGATCAGCAGCAAATGACCTATTTTGAACTAGTTACAAGCATTTACTCTAGTTTCAGGGAGTTCACTTGTTTCTGACACCTTTGTGTATTTTTACTGAACACTCGCTAGTCAGGCCCGTGTTCTAGCCTTAAAATCCCAAAATGGTAAATTGGGTGAATTGTACAGGAACCGTGCAGATCAGCAGCAAATGACCTATTTTGAACTAGTTACAAGCATTTACTCTAGTTTCAGGGAGTTCACTTGGTTCTGACACCTTTGTGTATTTTCACTTAACACTCGCTAGTCAGGCACGTGTTCTAGCCTTAAACTCCCAAAATAGTAAATTGGGTAAATTGTACAGGAACCGTGCAGATCAGCAGCAAATGACCTATTTTGATCTAGTTCGAAGCATTTACTCTAGTTTCAGGGAGTTCACTTGTTTCTGACACCTTTGTGTATTTTTACTGAACACTCGCTAGGCCTTAACATTCCAAAATGGTAAAATGGGTAAATTCTACAGGAACCGTGCAGATCAGTAGCAAATGACCTATTTTGAACTAGTTACAAGCATTTACTCTAGTTTCAGGGAGTTCACTTGTTTCTGACACCTTTGTGTATTTTTACTTAACACTCGCTAGTCAGGCGCGTGTTATGGGCTTAAAATTCCAAAATGGTAAAATGGGTAAATTGTACAGGAACACTGCAGATCAGCAGCAAATGACCTATTTTGAACTTGTTATAAGCATTTACTCTAGTTTCAGGGAGTTCACTTGTTTCTGATACCTTTGTGTATTTTTACTGAACACTCGCTAGGCAGGCGCTTGTTCTATCCTTAAACTCCCAAAGTGGTAAATTGGGTAAATTCTACAGGAACCGTGCAGATCAGCAGCAAATGACCTATTTTGATCTAGTTACAAGCATTTACTCTAGTTTCAGGGAGTTCACTTGTTTCTGACACCTTTGTGTATTTTTACTTAACACTCGCTAGTCAGGCGCGTGTTCTGACCTTAAAATTCCAAAATGGTAAAATGGGTAAATTGTACAGGAACCGTGCAGATCAGCAGCAAATGACCTATTTTGAACTAGTTACAAGCATTTACTCTAGTTTCAGGGAGTTCACTTGTTTCTGACACCTTTGTGTATTTTTACTGAACACTCGCTAGTCAGGCTTGTGTTCTAGCCTTAAACTCCCAAAGTGGTAAATTGGGTAAATTGTACAGGAACCGTGCAGATCAGCAGCAAATGACTTATTTTGAACTAGTTATAAGCATTTATTCTAGTTTCAGGGAGTTCACTTGTTTCTGACACCTTTGTGTATTTTTACTGAACACTCGCTAGATAGGTGCGTGTTCTAGCCTTAAAATTCCAAAATGGTAAAATGGGTAAATTGTACAGGAACAGTGCAGATCAGCAGCAAATGACCTATTTTGTACTAGTTACAAGCATTTACTCTAGTTTCAGGGAGTTCACTTGTTCCTGATACCTTTGTGTATTTTTACTGAACACTCGCTAGGCAGGCGCTTGTTCTATCCTAAAACTCCCAAAGTGGTTCTACAGGAACCGTGCAGATCAGCAGCAAATGACCTATTTTGAACTAGTTACAAGCATTTACTCTAGTTTCAGGGAGTTCACTTGTTTCTGACACCTTTGTGTATTTTTACTGAACACTCGCTAGTCAGGCCCGTGTTCTAGCCTTAAAATCCCAAAATGGTAAATTGGGTAAATTGTACAGGAACCGTGCAGATCAGCAGCAAATGACCTATTTTGAACTAGTTACAAGCATTTACTCTAGTTTCAGGGAGTTCACTTGGTTCTGACACCTTTGTGTATTTTCACTTAACACTCGCTAGTCAGGCACGTGTTCTAGCCTTAAACTCCCAAAATAGTAAATTGGGTAAATTGTACAGGAACCGTGCAGATCAGCAGCAAATGACCTATTTTGATCTAGTTCGAAGCATTTACTCTAGTTTCAAGGAGTTCACTTGTTTCTGACACCTTTGTGTATTTTTACTGAACACTCGCTAGGCCTTAACATTCCAAAATGGTAAAATGGGTAAATTCTACAGGAACCGTGCAGATCAGTAGCAAATGACCTATTTTGAACTAGTTACAAGCATTTACTCTAGTTTCAGGGAGTTCACTTGTTTCTGACACCTTTGTGTATTTTTACTTAACACTCGCTAGTCAGGCGCGTGTTATGGCCTTAAAATTCCAAAATGGTAAAATGGGTAAATTGTACAGGAACACTGCAGATCAGCAGCAAATGACCTATTTTGAACTTGTTATAACGTTTACTCTAGTTTCAGGGAGTTCACTTGTTTCTGATACCTTTGTGTATTTTTACTGAACACTCGCTAGGCAGGCGCTTGTTCTATCCTTAAACTCCCAAAGTGGTAAATTGGGTAAATTCTACAGGAACCGTGCAGATCAGCAGCAAATGACCTATTTTGATCTAGTTACAAGCATTTACTCTAGTTTCAGGGAGTTCACTTGTTTCTGACACCTTTGTGTATTTTTACTTAACACTCGCTAGTCAGGCGCGTGTTCTGACCTTAAAATTCCAAAATGGTAAAATGGGTAAATTGTACAGGAACCGTGCAGATCAGCAGCAAATGACCTATTTTGAACTAGTTACAAGCATTTAGTTTCAGGGAGTTCACTTGTTTCTGACACCTTTGTGTATTTTTACTGAACACTCGCTAGTCAGGCTTGTGTTCTAGCCTTAAACTCCCAAAGTGGTAAATTGGGTAAATTGTACAGGAACCGTGCAGATCAGCAGCAAATGACTTATTTTGAACTAGTTATAAGCATTTATTCTAGTTTCAGGGAGTTCACTTGTTATTGACACCTTTGTGTATTTTTACTGAACACTCGCTAGATAGGTGCGTGTTCTAGCCTTACAATTCCAAAATGGTAAAATGGGTAAATTGTACAGGAACAGTGCAGATCAGCAGCAAATGACCTATTTTGTACTAGTTACAAGCATTTACTCTAGTTTCAGGGAGTTCACTTGTTCCTGATACCTTTGTGTATTTTTACTGAACACTCGCTAGGCAGGCGCTTGTTCTATCCTAAAACTCCCAAAGTGGTTCTACAGGAACCGTGCAGATCAGCAGCAAATGACCTATTTTGAACTAGTTACAAGCATTTACTCTAGTTTCAGGGAGTTCACTTGGTTCTGACACCTTTGTGTATTTTTACTGAACACTTGCTAGATAGGTCCGTGTTCTAGCCTTAAAATTCCAAAACGGTAAAATGGGTAAATTGTACAATAACAGTGCAGATCAGCAGCAAATGACCTATTTTGAACTAGTTACAAGCATTTACTCTAGTTCCAGGGAGTTCACTTGTTTCTGATACCTTTGTGTATTTTTACTGAACATAGGTCATTTGCTGCTGATCTGCACGGTTCCTGTAGAATTTACCCAATTTACCACTTTGGGAGTTTAAGGATAGAACACTTGTTTCTGACATCTTTGTGTATTTTTACTTAACACTCGCTAGTCAGGCGCGTGTTCTGGCCTTAAAATTCCAAAATGGTAAAATGGGTAAATTGTACAGGAACCGTGCAGATCAGCAGCAAATGATCTATTTTGAACTAGTTACAAGCATTTACTCTAGTTTCAGGGAGTTCACTTGTTTCTGACACCTTTGTGTATTTCCACTGAACACTCGCTAGTCAGGCTTGTGTTCTAGCCTTAAACTCCCAAAATGGTAAATTGGGTAAATTGTACAGAAACCGTGCAGATCAGCAGCAAATGATCTATTTTGAACTAGTTACAAGCATTTACTCTAGTTTCATGGAGTTCACTTGTTTCTGACACCTTTGTGTATTTTTACTGAACACTCGCTAGTCAGGCCCGTGTTCTAGCCTTAAAATCCCGAAATGGTAAATTGGGTAAATTGTACAGGAACCGTGCAGATCAGCAGCAAATGACCCATTTTGAACAAGTTACAAGCATTTACTCTAGTTTTATTGAGTTCACTTGTTTCTGACACCTTTGTGTATTTTTGATGAACACTCGCTAGTCAGGCGCGTGTTGTAGCCTTAAACTCCTAAAATGGTACATTGGGTGAATTGTACAGGAACCGTGCAGATCAGCAGCAAATGACCTATTTTGAACTAGTTACAAGCATTTACTCTAGTTTCAGGGAGTTCACTTGTTTCTGACACCTTTGTGTATTTTTACTGAACACTCTCTAGGGAGGCGCGTGTTCTGGCCTTAAAATTCCAAAATGGTAAAATGGGTAAATTGTACAGGAACAGTGCAGATCAGCAGCAAATGACCTATTTTGTACTAGTTACAAGCATTTACTCTAGTTTCAGGGAGTTCACTTGTTCCTGATACCTTTGTGTATTTTTACTGAACACTCGCTAGGCAGGCGCTTGTTCTATCCTAAAACTCCCAAAGTGGTTCTACAGGAACCGTGCAGATCAGCAGCAAATGACCTATTTTGAACTAGTTACAAGCATTTACTCTAGTTTCAGGGAGTTCACTTGGTTCTGACACCTTTGTGTATTTTTACTGAACACTTGCTAGATAGGTCCGTGTTCTAGCCTTAAAATTCCAAAACGGTAAAATGGGTAAATTGTACAATAACAGTGCAGATCAGCAGCAAATGACCTATTTTGAACTAGTTACAAGCATTTACTCTAGTTCCAGGGAGTTCACTTGTTTCTGATACCTTTGTGTATTTTTACTGAACATAGGTCATTTGCTGCTGATCTGCACGGTTCCTGTAGAATTTACCCAATTTACCACTTTGGGAGTTTAAGGATAGAACACTTGTTTCTGACATCTTTGTGTATTTTTACTTAACACTCGCTAGTCAGGCGCGTGTTCTGGCCTTAAAATTCCAAAATGGTAAAATGGGTAAATTGTACAGGAACCGTGCAGATCAGCAGCAAATGATCTATTTTGAACTAGTTACAAGCATTTACTCTAGTTTCAGGGAGTTCACTTGTTTCTGACACCTTTGTGTATTTCCACTGAACACTCGCTAGTCAGGCTTGTGTTCTAGCCTTAAACTCCCAAAATGGTAAATTGGGTAAATTGTACAGAAACCGTGCAGATCAGCAGCAAATGATCTATTTTGAACTAGTTACAAGCATTTACTCTAGTTTCATGGAGTTCACTTGTTTCTGACACCTTTGTGTATTTTTACTGAACACTCGCTAGTCAGGCCCGTGTTCTAGCCTTAAAATCCCGAAATGGTAAATTGGGTAAATTGTACAGGAACCGTGCAGATCAGCAGCAAATGACCCATTTTGAACAAGTTACAAGCATTTACTCTAGTTTTATTGAGTTCACTTGTTTCTGACACCTTTGTGTATTTTTGATGAACACTCGCTAGTCAGGCGCGTGTTGTAGCCTTAAACTCCTAAAATGGTACATTGGGTGAATTGTACAGGAACCGTGCAGATCAGCAGCAAATGACCTATTTTGAACTAGTTACAAGCATTTACTCTAGTTTCAGGGAGTTCACTTGTTTGTGACACCTTTGTGTATTTTTACTGAACACTCGCTAGTCAGGCTTGTGTTCTAGCCTTAAACTCCCAAAGTGGTAAATTGGGTAAATTGTACAGGAACCGTGCAGATCAGCAGCAAATGACTTATTTTGAACTAGTTGTAAGCATTTATTCTAGTTTCAGGGAGTTCACTTGTTTCTGACACCTTTGTGTATTTTTACTGAACACTCACTAGATAGGTGCGTGTTCTAGCCTTAAAATTCCAAAATGGTAAAATGGGTAAATTGTACAGGAACAGTGCAGATCAGCAGCAAATGATCTATTTTGAACTAGTTACAAGCATTTACTCTAGTTTCAGGGAGTTCACTTGTTCCTGATACCTTTGTGTATTTCCACTGAACACTCGCTAGTCAGGCTTGTGTTCTAGCCTTAAACTCCCAAAATGGTAAATTGGGTAAATTGTACAGAAACCGTGCAGATCAGCAGCAAATGATCTATTTTGAACTAGTTACAAGCATTTACTCTAGTTTCATGGAGTTCACTTGTTTCTGACACCTTTGTGTATTTTTACTTAACACTCGCTAGTCAGGCGCGTGTTCTGACCTTAAAATTCCAAAATGGTAAAATGGGTAAATTGTACAGGAACCGTGCAGATCAGCAGCAAATGACCTATTTTGAACTAGTTACAAGCATTTAGTTTCAGGGAGTTCACTTGTTTCTGACACCTTTGTGTATTTTTACTGAACACTCGCTAGTCAGGCTTGTGTTCTAGCCTTAAACTCCCAAAGTGGTAAATTGGGTAAATTGTACAGGAACCGTGCAGATCAGCAGCAAATGACTTATTTTGAACTAGTTATAAGCATTTATTCTAGTTTCAGGGAGTTCACTTGTTTCTGACACCTTTGTGTATTTTTACTGAACACTCGCTAGATAGGTTCGTGTTCTAGCCTTAAAATTCCAAAATGGTAAAATGGGTAAATTGTACAGGAACAGTGCAGATCAGCAGCAAATGACCTATTTTGTACTAGTTACAAGCATTTACTCTAGTTTCAGGGAGTTCACTTGTTCCTGATACCTTTGTGTATTTTTACTGAACACTCGCTAGGCAGGCGCTTGTTCTATCCTAAAACTCCCAAAGTGGTTCTACAGGAACCGTGCAGATCAGCAGCAAATGACCTATTTTGAACTAGTTACAAGCATTTACTCTAGTTTCAGGGAGTTCACTTGTTTCTGACACCTTTGTGTATTTTTACTGAACACTTGCTAGATAGGTCCGTGTTCTAGCCTTAAAATTCCAAAACGGTAAAATGGGTAAATTGTACAATAACAGTGCAGATCAGCAGCAAATGACCTATTTTGAACTAGTTACAAGCATTTACTCTAGTTCCAGGGAGTTCACTTGTTTCTGATACCTTTGTGTATTTTTACTGAACATAGGTCATTTGCTGCTGATCTGCACGGTTCCTGTAGAATTTACCCAATTTACCACTTTGGGAGTTTAAGGATAGAACACTTGTTTCTGACATCTTTGTGTATTTTTACTTAACACTCGCTAGTCAGGCGCGTGTTCTGGCCTTAAAATTCCAAAATGGTAAAATGGGTAAATTGTACAGGAACCGTGCAGATCAGCAGCAAATGATCTATTTTGAACTAGTTACAAGCATTTACTCTAGTTTCAGGGAGTTCACTTGTTTCTGACACCTTTGTGTATTTCCACTGAACACTCGCTAGTCAGGCTTGTGTTCTAGCCTTAAACTCCCAAAATGGTAAATTGGGTAAATTGTACAGAAACCGTGCAGATCAGCAGCAAATGATCTATTTTGAACTAGTTACAAGCATTTACTCTAGTTTCATGGAGTTCACTTGTTTCTGACACCTTTGTGTATTTTTACTGAACACTCGCTAGTCAGGCCCGTGTTCTAGCCTTAAAATCCCGAAATGTTAAATTGGGTAAATTGTACAGGAACCGTGCAGATCAGCAGCAAATGACCCATTTTGAACAAGTTACAAGCATTTACTCTAGTTTTAGTGAGTTCACTTGTTTCTGACACCTTTGTGTATTTTTAATGAACACTCGCTAGTCAGGCGCGTGTTGTAGCCTTAAACTCCTAAAATGGTAAATTGGGTGAATTGTACAGGAACCGTGCAGATCAGCAGCAAATGACCTATTTTGAACTAGTTACAAGCATTTACTCTAGTTTCAGGGAGTTCACTTGTTTGTGACACCTTTGTGTATTTTTACTGAACACTCGCTAGTCAGGCTTGTGTTCTAGCCTTAAACTCCCAAAGTGGTAAATTGGGTAAATTGTACAGGAACCGTGCAGATCAGCAGCAAATGACTTATTTTGAACTATTTGTAAGCATTTATTCTAGTTTCAGGGAGTTCACTTGTTTCTGACACCTTTGTGTATTTTTACTGAACACTCACTAGATAGGTGCGTGTGCTAGCCTTAAAATTCCAAAATGGTAAAATGGGTAAATTGTACAGGAACAGTGCAGATCAGCAGCAAATGATCTATTTTGAATTAGTTACAAGCATTTACTCTAGTTTCAGGGAGTTCACTTGTTCCTGATACCTTTGTGTATTTCCACTGAACACTCGCTAGTCAGGCTTGTGTTCTAGCCTTAAACTCCCAAAATGGTAAATTGGGTAAATTGTACAGAAACCGTGCAGATCAGCAGCAAATGATCTATTTTGAACTAGTTACAAGCATTTACTCTAGTTTCATGGAGTTCACTTGTTTCTGACACCTTTGTGTATTTTTACTGAACACTCGCTAGTCAGGCCCGTGTTCTAGCCTTAAAATCCCGAAATGGTAAATTGGGTAAATTGTACAGGAACCGTGCAGATCAGCAGCAAATGACCCATTTTGAACAAGTTACAAGCATTTACTCTAGTTTTAGTGAGTTCACTTGTTTCTGACACCTTTGTGTATTTTTAATGAACACTCGCTAGTCAGGCGCGTGTTGTAGCCTTAAACTCCTAAAATGGTAAATTGGGTAAATTGTACAGGAACCGTGCAGATCAGCAGCAAATGACCTATTTTGAACTAGTTACAAGCATTTACTCTAGTTTCAGGGAGTTCACTTGTTTCTGACACCTTTGTGTATTTTTACTGAACACTCGCTAGTCAGGCTTGTGTTCTAGCCTTAAACTCCCAAAGTGGTAAATTGGGTAAATTGTACAGGAACCGTGCAGATCAGCAGCAAATGACTTATTTTGAACTAGTTGTAAGCATTTATTCTAGTTTCAGGGAGTTCACTTGTTTCTGACACCTTTGTGTATTTTTACTGAACACTCACTAGATAGGTGCGTGTTCTAGCCTTAAAATTCCAAAATGGTAAAATGGGTCAATTGTACAGGAACAGTGCAGATCAGCAGCAAATGACCTATTTTGAACTAGTTACAAGCATTTACTCTAGTTTCAGGGAGT
The DNA here is from genome assembly GCA_029215795.1 of Anniella stebbinsi. Classification (NCBI taxonomy): domain Eukaryota; kingdom Metazoa; phylum Chordata; class Lepidosauria; order Squamata; family Anniellidae; genus Anniella; species Anniella stebbinsi. The sequence continues at coordinate 100,171,285 of JARDYH010000003.1, forward strand.
TCACTTGTTCCTGATACCTTTGTGTATTTTTACTGAACACTCGCTAGGCAGGCGCTTGTTCTATCCTTAAACTCCCAAAGTGCTTCTACAGGAACCGTGCAGATCAGCAGCAAATGACCTATTTTGAACTAGTTACAAGCATTTACTCTAGTTTCAGGGAGTTCACTTGTTTCTGACACCTTTGTGTATTTTTACTGAACACTCGCTAGATAGGTGCGTTTTCTAGCCTTAAAATTCCAAAATGGTAAAATGGGTAAATTGTACAGGAACAGTGCAGATCAGCAGCAAATGACCTATTTTGAACTAGTTACAAGCATTTACTCTAGTTCCAAGGAGTTCACTTGTTTCTGATACCTTTGTGTATTTTTACTGAACATAGGTCATTTGCTGCTGATCTGCACGGTTCCTGTAGAATTTACCCAATTTACCACTTTGGCAGTTTAAGGATAGAACAAGCGCCTGCCTAGCGAGTGTTCAGTCAAAATACACAAAGGTGTCAGAAACAAGTGATCTCCCTGAAACTAGAGTAAATGCTTGTAACTAGTTCAAAATAGGTCATTTGCTGCTGATCTGCACGGTTCCTGTACAATTTACCCATTTTACCATTTTGGAATTTTAAGGCTAGAACACGCTCCTATCTAGCGAGTGTTCAGTAAAAATACACAAAGGTGTCAGAAACAAGTGAACTCCCTGAAACTAGAGTAAATGCTTATAACTAGTTCAAAATAAGTCATTTGCTGCTGATCTGCACGGTTCCTGTAAAATTTACCCATTTTACCATTTTGGAATTTTAAGGCCAGAACACGCGCCTGCCTAGCGAGTGTTCAGTAAAAATACACAAAGGTGTCAGAAACAAGTGAACTCACTGAAACTAGAGTAAATGCTTGTAACTAGTTCAAAATAGGTCATTTGCTGCTGATCTGCACGGTTCCTGTACAGTTTACCCAATTTACCACTTTGGGAGTTTAAGGCCAGAACACGGTTGTTCTATCCTTAAACTCCCAAAGTGGTTCTACAGGAACCGTGCAGATCAGCAGCAAATGACCTATTTTGAACTAGTTACAAGCATTTACTCTAGTTTCAGGGAGTTCACTTGTTTCTGACACCTTTGTGTATTTTTAGTGAACACTCGCTAGGCAGGCGCGTGTTCTGGCCTTAAAATTCCAAAATGGTAAAATGGGTAAATTGTACAGGAACCGTGCAGATCAGCAGCAAATGACCTATTTTGATCTAGTTCGAAGCATTTACTCTAGTTTCAGGGAGTTCACTTGTTTCTGACACCTTTGTGTATTTTTACTGAACACTCGCTAGGCCTTAACATTCCAAAATGGTAAAATGGGTAAATTGTACAGGAACCGTGCAGATCAGTAGCAAATGACCTATTTTGAACTAGTTACAAGCATTTACTCTAGTTTCAGGGAGTTCACTTGTTTCTGACACCTTTGTGTATTTTTACTTAACACTCGCTAGTCAGGCGCGTGTTATGGCCTTAAAATTCCAAAATGGTAAAATGGGTAAATTGTACAGGAACACTGCAGATCAGCAGCAAATGACCTATTTTGAACTTGTTATAACGTTTACTCTAGTTTCAGGGAGTTCACTTGTTTCTGATACCTTTGTGTATTTTTACTGAACACTCGCTAGGCAGGCGCTTGTTCTATCCTTAAACTCCCAAAGTGGTAAATTGGGTAAATTCTACAGGAACCGTGCAGATCAGCAGCAAATGACCTATTTTGATCTAGTTACAAGCATTTACTCTAGTTTCAGGGAGTTCACTTGTTTCTGACACCTTTGTGTATTTTTACTTAACACTCGCTAGTCAGGCGCGTGTTCTGACCTTAAAATTCCAAAATGGTAAAATGGGTAAATTGTACAGGAACCGTGCAGATCAGCAGCAAATGACCTATTTTGAACTAGTTACAAGCATTTAGTTTCAGGGAGTTCACTTGTTTCTGACACCTTTGTGTATTTTTACTGAACACTCGCTAGTCAGGCTTGTGTTCTAGCCTTAAACTCCCAAAGTGGTAAATTGGGTAAATTGTACAGGAACCGTGCAGATCAGCAGCAAATGACTTATTTTGAACTAGTTATAAGCATTTATTCTAGTTTCAGGGAGTTCACTTGTTTCTGACACCTTTGTGTATTTTTACTGAACACTCGCTAGATAGGTGCGTGTTCTAGCCTTAAAATTCCAAAATGGTAAAATGGGTAAATTGTACAGGAACAGTGCAGATCAGCAGCAAATGACCTATTTTGTACTAGTTACAAGCATTTACTCTAGTTTCAGGGAGTTCACTTGTTCCTGATACCTTTGTGTATTTTTACTGAACACTCGCTAGGCAGGCGCTTGTTCTATCCTAAAACTCCCAAAGTGGTTCTACAGGAACCGTGCAGATCAGCAGCAAATGACCTATTTTGAACTAGTTACAAGCATTTACTCTAGTTTCAGGGAGTTCACTTGGTTCTGACACCTTTGTGTATTTTTACTGAACACTTGCTAGATAGGTCCGTGTTCTAGCCTTAAAATTCCAAAACGGTAAAATGGGTAAATTGTACAATAACAGTGCAGATCAGCAGCAAATGACCTATTTTGAACTAGTTACAAGCATTTACTCTAGTTCCAGGGAGTTCACTTGTTTCTGATACCTTTGTGTATTTTTACTGAACATAGGTCATTTGCTGCTGATCTGCACGGTTCCTGTAGAATTTACCCAATTTACCACTTTGGGAGTTTAAGGATAGAACACTTGTTTCTGACATCTTTGTGTATTTTTACTTAACACTCGCTAGTCAGGCGCGTGTTCTGGCCTTAAAATTCCAAAATGGTAAAATGGGTAAATTGTACAGGAACCGTGCAGATCAGCAGCAAATGATCTATTTTGAACTAGTTACAAGCATTTACTCTAGTTTCAGGGAGTTCACTTGTTTCTGACACCTTTGTGTATTTCCACTGAACACTCGCTAGTCAGGCTTGTGTTCTAGCCTTAAACTCCCAAAATGGTAAATTGGGTAAATTGTACAGAAACCGTGCAGATCAGCAGCAAATGATCTATTTTGAACTAGTTACAAGCATTTACTCTAGTTTCATGGAGTTCACTTGTTTCTGACACCTTTGTGTATTTTTACTGAACACTCGCTAGTCAGGCCCGTGTTCTAGCCTTAAAATCCCGAAATGGTAAATTGGGTAAATTGTACAGGAACCGTGCAGATCAGCAGCAAATGACCCATTTTGAACAAGTTACAAGCATTTACTCTAGTTTTATTGAGTTCACTTGTTTCTGACACCTTTGTGTATTTTTGATGAACACTCGCTAGTCAGGCGCGTGTTGTAGCCTTAAACTCCTAAAATGGTAAATTGGGTGAATTGTACAGGAACCGTGCAGATCAGCAGCAAATGACCTATTTTGAACTAGTTACAAGCATTTACTCTAGTTTCAGGGAGTTCACTTGTTTGTGACACCTTTGTGTATTTTTACTGAACACTCGCTAGTCAGGCTTGTGTTCTAGCCTTAAACTCCCAAAGTGGTAAATTGGGTAAATTGTACAGGAACCGTGCAGATCAGCAGCAAATGACTTATTTTGAACTAGTTGTAAGCATTTATTCTAGTTTCAGGGAGTTCACTTGTTTCTGACACCTTTGTGTATTTTTACTGAACACTCACTAGATAGGTGCGTGTGCTAGCCTTAAAATTCCAAAATGGTAAAATGGGTAAATTGTACAGGAACAGTGCAGATCAGCAGCAAATGATCTATTTTGAACTAGTTACAAGCATTTACTCTAGTTTCAGGGAGTTCACTTGTTCCTGATACCTTTGTGTATTTCCACTGAACACTCGCTAGTCAGGCTTGTGTTCTAGCCTTAAACTCCCAAAATGGTAAATTGGGTAAATTGTACAGAAACCGTGCAGATCAGCAGCAAATGATCTATTTTGAACTAGTTACAAGCATTTACTCTAGTTTCATGGAGTTCACTTGTTTCTGACACCTTTGTGTATTTTTACTGAACACTCGCTAGTCAGGCCCGTGTTCTAGCCTTAAAATCCCGAAATGGTAAATTGGGTAAATTGTACAGGAACCGTGCAGATCAGCAGCAAATGACCCATTTTGAACAAGTTACAAGCATTTACTCTAGTTTTAGTGAGTTCACTTGTTTCTGACACCTTTGTGTATTTTTAATGAACACTCGCTAGTCAGGCGCGTGTTGTAGCCTTAAACTCCTAAAATGGTAAATTGGGTAAATTGTACAGGAACCGTGCAGATCAGCAGCAAATGACCTATTTTGAACTAGTTACAAGCATTTACTCTAGTTTCAGGGAGTTCACTTGTTTCTGACACCTTTGTGTATTTTTACTGAACACTCGCTAGTCAGGCTTGTGTTCTAGCCTTAAACTCCCAAAGTGGTAAATTGGGTAAATTGTACAGGAACCGTGCAGATCAGCAGCAAATGACTTATTTTGAACTAGTTGTAAGCATTTATTCTAGTTTCAGGGAGTTCACTTGTTTCTGACACCTTTGTGTATTTTTACTGAACACTCACTAGATAGGTGCGTGTTCTAGCCTTAAAATTCCAAAATGGTAAAATGGGTCAATTGTACAGGAACAGTGCAGATCAGCAGCAAATGACCTATTTTGAACTAGTTACAAGCATTTACTCTAGTTTCAGGGAGTTCACTTGTTCCTGATACCTTTGTGTATTTTTACTGAACACTCGCTAGGCAGGCGCTTGTTCTATCCTTAAACTCCCAAAGTGCTTGTACAGGAACCGTGCAGATCAGCAGCAAATGACCTATTTTGAACTAGTTACAAGCATTTACTCTAGTTTCAGGGAGTTCACTTGTTTCTGACACCTTTGTGTATTTTTACTGAACACTCGCTAGATAGGTGCGTTTTCTAGCCTTAAAATTCCAAAATGGTAAAATGGGTAAATTGTACAGGAACAGTGCAGATCAGCAGCAAATGACCTATTTTGAACTAGTTACAAGCATTTACTCTAGTTCCAAGGAGTTCACTTGTTTCTGATACCTTTGTGTATTTTTACTGAACATAGGTCATTTGCTGCTGATCTGCACGGTTCCTGTAGAATTTACCCAATTTACCACTTTGGCAGTTTAAGGATAGAACAAGCGCCTGCCTAGCGAGTGTTCAGTCAAAATACACAAAGGTGTCAGAAACAAGTGATCTCCCTGAAACTAGAGTAAATGCTTGTAACTAGTTCAAAATAGGTCATTTGCTGCTGATCTGCACGGTTCCTGTACAATTTACCCATTTTACCATTTTGGAATTTTAAGGCTAGAACACGCTCCTATCTAGCGAGTGTTCAGTAAAAATACACAAAGGTGTCAGAAACAAGTGAACTCCCTGAAACTAGAGTAAATGCTTATAACTAGTTCAAAATAAGTCATTTGCTGCTGATCTGCACGGTTCCTGTAAAATTTACCCATTTTACCATTTTGGAATTTTAAGGCCAGAACACGCGCCTGCCTAGCGAGTGTTCAGTAAAAATACACAAAGGTGTCAGAAACAAGTGAACTCACTGAAACTAGAGTAAATGCTTGTAACTAGTTCAAAATAGGTCATTTGCTGCTGATCTGCACGGTTCCTGTACAGTTTACCCAATTTACCACTTTGGGAGTTTAAGGCCAGAACACGGTTGTTCTATCCTTAAACTCCCAAAGTGGTTCTACAGGAACCGTGCAGATCAGCAGCAAATGACCTATTTTGAACTAGTTACAAGCATTTACTCTAGTTTCAGGGAGTTCACTTGTTTCTGACACCTTTGTGTATTTTTAGTGAACACTCGCTAGGCAGGCGCGTGTTCTGGCCTTAAAATTCCAAAATGGTAAAATGGGTAAATTGTACAGGAACCGTGCAGATCAGCAGCAAATGACCTATTTTGATCTAGTTCGAAGCATTTACTCTAGTTTCAGGGAGTTCACTTGTTTCTGACACCTTTGTGTATTTTTACTGAACACTCGCTAGGCCTTAACATTCCAAAATGGTAAAATGGGTAAATTCTACAGGAACCGTGCAGATCAGTAGCAAATGACCTATTTTGAACTAGTTACAAGCATTTACTCTAGTTTCAGGGAGTTCACTTGTTTCTGACACCTTTGTGTATTTTTACTTAACACTCGCTAGTCAGGCGCGTGTTATGGCCTTAAAATTCCAAAATGGTAAAATGGGTAAATTGTACAGGAACACTGCAGATCAGCAGCAAATGACCTATTTTGAACTTGTTATAACGTTTACTCTAGTTTCAGGGAGTTCACTTGTTTCTGATACCTTTGTGTATTTTTACTGAACACTCGCTAGGCAGGCGCTTGTTCTATCCTTAAACTCCCAAAGTGGTAAATTGGGTAAATTCTACAGGAACCGTGCAGATCAGCAGCAAATGACCTATTTTGATCTAGTTACAAGCATTTACTCTAGTTTCAGGGAGTTCACTTGTTTCTGACACCTTTGTGTATTTTTACTTAACACTCGCTAGTCAGGCGCGTGTTCTGACCTTAAAATTCCAAAATGGTAAAATGGGTAAATTGTACAGGAACCGTGCAGATCAGCAGCAAATGACCTATTTTGAACTAGTTACAAGCATTTAGTTTCAGGGAGTTCACTTGTTTCTGACACCTTTGTGTATTTTTACTGAACACTCGCTAGTCAGGCTTGTGTTCTAGCCTTAAACTCCCAAAGTGGTAAATTGGGTAAATTGTACAGGAACCGTGCAGATCAGCAGCAAATGACTTATTTTGAACTAGTTATAAGCATTTATTCTAGTTTCAGGGAGTTCACTTGTTTCTGACACCTTTGTGTATTTTTACTGAACACTCGCTAGATAGGTGCGTGTTCTAGCCTTAAAATTCCAAAATGGTAAAATGGGTAAATTGTACAGGAACAGTGCAGATCAGCAGCAAATGACCTATTTTGTACTAGTTACAAGCATTTACTCTAGTTTCAGGGAGTTCACTTGTTCCTGATACCTTTGTGTATTTTTACTGAACACTCGCTAGGCAGGCGCTTGTTCTATCCTAAAACTCCCAAAGTGGTTCTACAGGAACCGTGCAGATCAGCAGCAAATGACCTATTTTGAACTAGTTACAAGCATTTACTCTAGTTTCAGGGAGTTCACTTGGTTCTGACACCTTTGTGTATTTTTACTGAACACTTGCTAGATAGGTCCGTGTTCTAGCCTTAAAATTCCAAAACGGTAAAATGGGTAAATTGTACAATAACAGTGCAGATCAGCAGCAAATGACCTATTTTGAACTAGTTACAAGCATTTACTCTAGTTCCAGGGAGTTCACTTGTTTCTGATACCTTTGTGTATTTTTACTGAACATAGGTCATTTGCTGCTGATCTGCACGGTTCCTGTAGAATTTACCCAATTTACCACTTTGGGAGTTTAAGGATAGAACACTTGTTTCTGACATCTTTGTGTATTTTTACTTAACACTCGCTAGTCAGGCGCGTGTTCTGGCCTTAAAATTCCAAAATGGTAAAATGGGTAAATTGTACAGGAACCGTGCAGATCAGCAGCAAATGATCTATTTTGAACTAGTTACAAGCATTTACTCTAGTTTCAGGGAGTTCACTTGTTTCTGACACCTTTGTGTATTTCCACTGAACACTCGCTAGTCAGGCTTGTGTTCTAGCCTTAAACTCCCAAAATGGTAAATTGGGTAAATTGTACAGAAACCGTGCAGATCAGCAGCAAATGATCTATTTTGAACTAGTTACAAGCATTTACTCTAGTTTCATGGAGTTCACTTGTTTCTGACACCTTTGTGTATTTTTACTGAACACTCGCTAGTCAGGCCCGTGTTCTAGCCTTAAAATCCCGAAATGTTAAATTGGGTAAATTGTACAGGAACCGTGCAGATCAGCAGCAAATGACCCATTTTGAACAAGTTACAAGCATTTACTCTAGTTTTAGTGAGTTCACTTGTTTCTGACACCTTTGTGTATTTTTAATGAACACTCGCTAGTCAGGCGCGTGTTGTAGCCTTAAACTCCTAAAATGGTAAATTGGGTGAATTGTACAGGAACCGTGCAGATCAGCAGCAAATGACCTATTTTGAACTAGTTACAAGCATTTACTCTAGTTTCAGGGAGTTCACTTGTTTGTGACACCTTTGTGTATTTTTACTGAACACTCGCTAGTCAGGCTTGTGTTCTAGCCTTAAACTCCCAAAGTGGTAAATTGGGTAAATTGTACAGGAACCGTGCAGATCAGCAGCAAATGACTTATTTTGAACTAGTTGTAAGCATTTATTCTAGTTTCAGGGAGTTCACTTGTTTCTGACACCTTTGTGTATTTTTACTGAACACTCACTAGATAGGTGCGTGTGCTAGCCTTAAAATTCCAAAATGGTAAAATGGGTAAATTGTACAGGAACAGTGCAGATCAGCAGCAAATGATCTATTTTGAACTAGTTACAAGCATTTACTCTAGTTTCAGGGAGTTCACTTGTTCCTGATACCTTTGTGTATTTCCACTGAACACTCGCTAGTCAGGCTTGTGTTCTAGCCTTAAACTCCCAAAATGGTAAATTGGGTAAATTGTACAGAAACCGTGCAGATCAGCAGCAAATGATCTATTTTGAACTAGTTACAAGCATTTACTCTAGTTTCATGGAGTTCACTTGTTTCTGACACCTTTGTGTATTTTTACTGAACACTCGCTAGTCAGGCCCGTGTTCTAGCCTTAAAATCCCGAAATGGTAAATTGGGTAAATTGTACAGGAACCGTGCAGATCAGCAGCAAATGACCCATTTTGAACAAGTTACAAGCATTTACTCTAGTTTTAGTGAGTTCACTTGTTTCTGACACCTTTGTGTATTTTTAATGAACACTTGCTAGTCAGGCGCGTGTTGTAGCCTTAAACTCCTAAAATGGTAAATTGGGTAAATTGTACAGGAACCGTGCAGATCAGCAGCAAATGACCTATTTTGAACTAGTTACAAGCATTTACTCTAGTTTCAGGGAGTTCACTTGTTTCTGACACCTTTGTGTATTTTTACTGAACACTCGCTAGTCAGGCTTGTGTTCTAGCCTTAAACTCCCAAAGTGGTAAATTGGGTAAATTGTACAGGAACCGTGCAGATCAGCAGCAAATGACTTATTTTGAACTAGTTGTAAGCATTTATTCTAGTTTCAGGGAGTTCACTTGTTTCTGACACCTTTGTGTATTTTTACTGAACACTCACTAGATAGGTGCGTGTTCTAGCCTTAAAATTCCAAAATGGTAAAATGGGTCAATTGTACAGGAACAGTGCAGATCAGCAGCAAATGACCTATTTTGAACTAGTTACAAGCATTTACTCTAGTTTCAGGGAGTTCACTTGTTCCTGATACCTTTGTGTATTTTTACTGAACACTCGCTAGGCAGGCGCTTGTTCTATCCTTAAACTCCCAAAGTGCTTCTACAGGAACCGTGCAGATCAGCAGCAAATGACCTATTTTGAACTAGTTACAAGCATTTACTCTAGTTTCAGGGAGTTCACTTGTTTCTGACACCTTTGTGTATTTTTACTGAACACTCGCTAGATAGGTGCGTTTTCTAGCCTTAAAATTCCAAAATGGTAAAATGGGTAAATTGTACAGGAACAGTGCAGATCAGCAGCAAATGACCTATTTTGAACTAGTTACAAGCATTTACTCTAGTTCCAAGGAGTTCACTTGTTTCTGATACCTTTGTGTATTTTTACTGAACATAGGTCATTTGCTGCTGATCTGCACGGTTCCTGTAGAATTTACCCAATTTACCACTTTGGCAGTTTAAGGATAGAACAAGCGCCTGCCTAGCGAGTGTTCAGTCAAAATACACAAAGGTGTCAGAAACAAGTGATCTCCCTGAAACTAGAGTAAATGCTTGTAACTAGTTCAAAATAGGTCATTTGCTGCTGATCTGCACGGTTCCTGTACAATTTACCCATTTTACCATTTTGGAATTTTAAGGCTAGAACACGCTCCTATCTAGCGAGTGTTCAGTAAAAATACACAAAGGTGTCAGAAACAAGTGAACTCCCTGAAACTAGAGTAAATGCTTATAACTAGTTCAAAATAAGTCATTTGCTGCTGATCTGCACGGTTCCTGTAAAATTTACCCATTTTACCATTTTGGAATTTTAAGGCCAGAACACGCGCCTGCCTAGCGAGTGTTCAGTAAAAATACACAAAGGTGTCAGAAACAAGTGAACTCACTGAAACTAGAGTAAATGCTTGTAACTAGTTCAAAATAGGTCATTTGCTGCTGATCTGCACGGTTCCTGTACAGTTTACCCAATTTACCACTTTGGGAGTTTAAGGCCAGAACACGGTTGTTCTATCCTTAAACTCCCAAAGTGGTTCTACAGGAACCGTGCAGATCAGCAGCAAATGACCTATTTTGAACTAGTTACAAGCATTTACTCTAGTTTCAGGGAGTTCACTTGTTTCTGACACCTTTGTGTATTTTTAGTGAACACTCGCTAGGCAGGCGCGTGTTCTGGCCTTAAAATTCCAAAATGGTAAAATGGGTAAATTGTACAGGAACCGTGCAGATCAGCAGCAAATGACCTATTTAGAACTAGTTACAAGCATTTCCTCTGGTTTCAGTGAGTTCACTTGTTTCTGACACCTTTGTGTATTTTTACTGAACACTCGCTAGTCAGGCCCGTGTTCTAGCCTTAAAATCCCAAAATGGTAAATTGGGTAAATTGTACAGGAACCGTGCAGATCAGCAGCAAATGACCTATTTTGAACTAGTTACAAGCATTTACTCTAGTTTCAGTGAGTTCACTTGTTTCTGAGACCTTTGTGTATTTTTACTGAACACTCGCTAGTCAGGCGCGTGTTCTAGCCTTAGAATCCCAAAATGGTAAATTGGGTAAATTGTACAGGAACCGTGCAGATCAGCAAGCAAATGACCTATTTTGAACTAGTTCAAAGCATTTACTCTAGTTTCAGGGAGTTCACTTGGTTCTGACACCTTTGTGTATTTTCACTTAACACTTGCTAGTCAGGCGCGTGTTCTAGCCTTAAACTCCCAAAGTGGTAAATTGTACAGGAACCTTGCAGATCAGCAGCAAATGACCTATTTTGAACTAGTTACAAGCATTTACTCTAGTTTCAGTGAGTTCACATGTTTCTGACACCTTTGTGTATTTTTACTGAACACTCGCTAGTCAGGCGCATGTTCTAGCCTTAAAATTCCAAAATGGTAAAATGGGTAAATTGTACAGGAACCGTGCAGATCAGCAGCAAATGACCTATTTTGAACTAATTACAAGCATTTACTCTAATTTCAGTGAGTTCACTTGTTTCTGACACCTTTGTGTATTTTTACTGAACACTCGCTAGTCAGGCTTGTGTTCTAGCCTTAAAATCCCGAAATGGTAAATTGGGTAAATTGTACAGGAACCGTGCAGATCAGCAGCAAATGACCTATTTTGAACTAGTTACAAGCATTTACTCTAGTTTTAGTGAGTTCACTTGTTTCTGACACCTTTGTGTATTTTTAATGAACACTCGCTAGTCAGGCGCGTGTTCTAGCCTTAAACTCCTAAAATGGTAAATTGGGTAAATTGTACAGGAACCGTGCAGATCAGCAGCAAATGACCTATTTTGAACTAGTTCCAAGCAGTTACTCTAATTTCAGTGAGTTCACTTGTTTCTGATACCTTTGTGTATTTTTACTGAATACTCGCTAGTCAGGCGCGTGTTCTAGCCTTAAAATTCCAAAATGGTAAATTGGGTAAATTGTACAGGAACCGTGCAGATCAGCAGCAAATGACCTATTTAGAACTAGTTCCAAGCATTTACTCTAGTTTCATGGAGTTCACTTGTTTCTGACACCTTTGTGTATTTTTAATGAACACTCGCTAGTCAGGCGCGTGTTCTAGCCTTAAACTCCTAAAATGGTAAATTGGGTAAATTGTACAGGAACCGTGCAGATCAGCAGCAAATGACCTATTTTGAACTAGTTCCAAGCATTTACTCTAATTTCAGTGAGTTCACTTGTTTCTGACACCTTTGTGTATTTTTACTGAACACTCGCTAGTCAGGCGCGTGTTCTAGCCTTAAAATTCCAAAATGGTAAAATGGGTAAATTGTACAGGAACCGTGCAGATCAGCAGCAAATGACCTATTTTGAACTAGTTCCAAGCATTTACTCTAGTTTCAGTGAGTTAACTTGGTTCTGACACCTTTGTGTATTTTCACTGAACACTCGCTAGTCAGGCGCGTGTTCTAGCCTTAAACTCCCAAAGTGGTAAATTGGGTAAATTGTACAGGAACCGTGCAGATCAGCAGCAAATGACCTATTTTGAACTAGTTCCAAGCATTTACTCTAGTTTCAGTGAGTTCACTTGTTTCTGACACCTTTGTGTATTTTTACTGAATACTCGCTAGTCAGGCGCGTGTTCTAGCCTTAAAATGGTGTGTAATGTTTCTTTGCGTTGAACCCGTGTCTCTCATTTTGGTCATTTGAAGCTAGAAGATGTAGCTGAATAACGAGGGTTCAGTAAAAATAAAAAAAGATGTCTACAAGAAGTGAACTAACTGCACCAAGGGTAAAAGCTTCATCCTAGGCAAAACACATCATTTGCTGCTGATCTGCACGTGACTGTATATTTCAGACATTTTCTCTTATTTTGGGCAGGTTAGGCTAGAAAGCTGCACCAGTTCCCTTCATAACGAATGTACAGTAAGAATACATGGGAAATCAGTGGAAATAGAGGAAATCCATGTAACTTGGGCGAAATAGGTGATTTGATGCTAATCAGCAATGTTTCTTTATAGTAAACCCGTTCCTCTCATTTGGGTCATGTCAAGCTAGACAATGTTCCTAAGTAGAGAGGGCTCAGCAAAAATACACAAAGATGTCCAAAGCATGTGAAGTAACTCGAAGTAGGGTAAATGCTTCAAACTAGGGGAAAAAACATCATTTGCTGCTGATCTGTAACGTAACTGTACATTTCACACATTTTCTCTTATTTGGGCACTTCAGGCTAGAATGCTGCCCCAATTGCCTTAATAGCAAATATACAGTAAGAATACACGGGAAATCACTGGAAATAATGTATATCCCTGTCACATGGACTAAATAGGTGATTTGATGCTAATCTGCAACTGTTCTTTACGTTGAACCCGTGTCTCTCATTTTGGTCATTTCAGGCTAGAAAATGTCGCTGAATAACGAGGGTTCAGTAAAAATAAACAAAGATGTCTAAAAGAAGTGAACTAACTGGAACAACTGTTTTGCCCTGCTTCATACCAGGGCAAAACACATCATTTGCTGATGAACTGCAACGTTACTGTACATTGCAGACGTTTTCTATTAGTTTGGGCACTTTAAGCTAGAATGCTGCACAAATTACCTTAATAGCGCATGTAAAGTAAGAATACATGGGAAATCACTGGAACTAGTGTAAATTATGGAACTAGGGCGAAATAGGTGATTTGATGCAAATCAGCAATGTTTCTTTACATTAAACTCGTTCCTCTCATTTTGGTCATGTCAAGCTAGACAATGTTCAAAAGTAGAGAGGGCTCATTAAAAATACATAAAGATGTCCAAAGCAAGTGAAGTAACTCGAAGTAGGGTAAATGCTTCAAACTAGGGGAAAAAACATCATTTGCTGCTGATCTGTAACGTAACTGTACATTTCACACATTTTCTCTTATTTGGGCACTTCAGGCTAGAATGCTGCACCAATTGCCTTAATAGCGAATATACAGTAAGAATACATTGGAAATCATTGGAAATATGGTATATCCATGTGACATGGAACAAATAGGTGATTTGATGCTAATCTGCAATGTTTCTTTACGTTGAACCCGTTTCTCTCATATTGATCATTTCAGGCTAGAAAATATCCCTGAATAACGGGGGTTCAGTAAAAATAAACAAAGATGTCTAAAAGAAGTGAACTAAATGGAACAAGGGTAAAAGCTTCATACCAGGGCAAAACACATCATTTGCTGATGATCTGCAACGTTACTGTACATTTCAGACGTTTTCTATTAGTTTGGGCGCTTCGGGCTAGAATGCTGCACCAATTGCCTTAATAGCAAAGGTAAAGTAAGAATCCACGGGAAATCACTGGAACTAGTGTAAATCCATGGAACTAGGGCGAAATAGGTGATTTGATGCTAATCAGCAATATTTCTTTTCAGTTATCCCATTTCTCTCATTTTGGGCATTTGCTGTACCTTTCACACTTGTCTGTCATTTTGGGCAGTTTAGGCTAGAAAGCTGCACCAGTTCCCTTAATAGCGAATGTAAAGTAAGAATACATGGGAAATCCACTGGAAATCACTGGATTTCTCTCATTTTGGGCCTGGAATGCCCAAAATGAGAGAAAAGGTTCAATGTACAGAAACCAATGTACAGCAACCAATCACTTGTTTTGACCTAGTTCCATGGATCTACCCTATTTCCAGTTATTTCCCATGTATTTTTACTGTACATTCGCTATTAAGGCATTTGGAGCAGCTTTCTTGCCTAAACTGCCCAAAATAAGAGGAAACGTGTGAAATGTACAAACTAGGGCAAAACATGTCATTTGCTTATGAACTGCAAGGTTAATCAGAAGCAAATGACGTGTTTTGCCCTAATTTGAGCATTTACCGTAGTTCCAGTTAGTTCTCTTGTTGTAGACATCTTTGTGTATTTTTACTGAACCCTCGCTATTCAGGAACATTTTCTAGCCTGAAATGCCCAAAATGAGAGGAATGGGTTAAATGTAAAAAAAATATTGCAGTTAGTTCACTTGTTTTAGACATATGGGTGTTTTTTGTAATTGTTTATATGGCCAATTGGATAGATTGATATTGTAATATACAACTGATTGAATTAATTACAAACTGATACAAATAAATATATAGACTTCATTGTATAGCTATTTTTGTAGTCATATGGTTGATCTATGTGGTTGAGTGCCCTCAAGACAAGTCGCCCTCAAGCCACCCTGCAGCTGCCCTGCAGCCACCCTGAAATGGTCCTCTAGCCACCCTCAAGCCAAGCCGACCTGCAGCTGCCCTGCAACCACCCTGCAGCTGCTCTGAAGCTGCCCTGAAGCCACTCTCAAGCCACCCTTAAGCTGCCCTCAAGCCGCCCTCAAGCCAAGCCAAGCCACACTGAAGCTGCCCAGAAGCTGCACTGAAGCCACCCTGCAGCCACTGTCAAGCTGCCCTCACGACGCTCTAAAGCTGTCTTCACGCCAAGCCAAGCTACCTTGAAGCCACCCTGGAGCCACCCTCAAACTGCCCTCAAGCCAAGCTAAGCCGCCCCCTAGGCTGCCCTCAAGCTGCCCTCAAGCTGCCATGAAGCCACCCTGAAGCAGCCCTCAAGCCAAGCCAAGCTGCCATCAAGCCTCCATCAAGCCTCCATCAAACAGCCCTGAAGCTGCCCTGACGCCGCCCTGAAACTGCCCTCGAGCTGCCCTCAAGCCACCTCTGTTTTCCTGGAATATCCCTGACTGCTTTTCTCAATTTTTCTGGTTCTCTCTCTTTACTTTAGTGTTCATTCTAGGCTCTGAATGGTGGGAAGGATTTGTGTGTTATGAATTAACTATTCATATTGTATTGCTTTTCGATTATGGTTTCTATTGGGTTCATTTTTACTATTATACTGATGATGGAGTATATTGATTTTATGGTCTATTGACTTTAATTTTTTTTCTGTTATATTAATTATGGATTTCTGTAATTGTGTAAGTCACTTCAACACTTTTTGTGGTGGGAAGTGATGCATAAATCTAAACCTCACTGTTTTGAAGCCCCCTAACATGGAGGCTTCCAAGTTTCCTATGCATATTTGGCAGCAATTACTGCTGTGAATTTTTTCAGATAAGTCTCTACCAGCTTTGCACATCTGGATCTTACAATACTTGCCCATTCTTCTTAGCAAAATTGTTCAAGTTCTGTCAATTTGGATGGGGACTGTTAGTAGTGAAATAATGCTAATGCACGCACCCCTTATTCAAAATCGTCAACCTAAATACTAGCTGAGTTAAATGCAAATTGCAAACGCCGTCTGAGACTCCCAACACACAGTAGGTTTCACTTTCTTGTCTGTTTTTACTGCACAGATAATATTGCTACTTAAATATACAATAATAAACTTCTTTCATGAAGTATCATAACAATTTTTCATTACATGTGATAACCACAGTTTGATAACCACAATTTGTTTAGTTTCAAACAGTTATTTGTTTACAGTAATCGTTTTTTGATATCACCAGTCTGATAACAGAAGTTTTTCTATTACAGGTTTGTTAATCGCACTTGGTATACAGCAATTGGTTTATTGCACTTGGTATACAGCATTTAGTTTAACTAGTATCAGGTATTTATCTCATTTCGACTCTTCTTCAGAAACATTTCTTTAATTATTGAGCATTCTGTAAACATAATTAACATGCTTTAATATAATATCAAACACACGTTAACGAAACCTCGAGTCCTCCCCACTCATAAATTTTATAGTGAGTACACTCACCCCCATGTAGGCACCAGATTTTCCCAGGGTACATTTCAGATACTATTTTCTTCAGACATTTTATCTAAAAGAAATTTTAAGAGGACTGTGTGGAATTGGAAATTACCACCTCAAAGAAGAACATAATAGCAGAAAATTAAACCCTAATATAATACAGTTTCTAGCAGACTATGTTCCTTTAGAAGACATTATATATGTTATAAAGCAGGGAAAAATGAAGACAGAACAAAGAGGAGATCGCAAGTCTAAGACTGTGGAAGGCCTGGCAGATTTAATAGTACAGCAAAACCGCGTATTCTTACAAGCACAATCAGGCTGTTTCCTTATCAGAGGATTACGCGAGAAGGAATATGTAGTCAAATTATTCCCAAGAGAAACATGTTCTTGCAACAGTTCCAGGACATGCTACCACATAATGGCAGTACAGAAGGCTGTAGGGAAAAGCATGCACCAGACAAAAGTGATCTCTTCATTGAAGAAACTCCGGATGAGCAGACGAAAAGGAAAATCTGGAAGAAAGAAACCAAGACAAAAGGATGAGCTATACGTATTGGCTGCATCAGATTCTGTTCTGATGGATAGTTATGCTACAACTGATGTCTCACAACAGAAAAAAGAAGCAAATACATACAAACCTGTTGATGAGGAAAGTAAATTACCTTCC
The DNA here is from genome assembly GCA_029215795.1 of Anniella stebbinsi. Taxonomy (NCBI): domain Eukaryota; kingdom Metazoa; phylum Chordata; class Lepidosauria; order Squamata; family Anniellidae; genus Anniella; species Anniella stebbinsi. Next base: position 100,188,431 of record JARDYH010000003.1, read on the forward strand.
TATGACTTTGACTTTGAACCAGAAGCCCCACAGTTTTCAAGTACCCCTCAGAAACCCTCTCAAGAAAAGCACATTGAGAAAAATCTGCAAGTTCCCTGGGCATCCATGAGAGGCTATCCACGCATGAGAAATACAACAATTCAAGGAGTATACATCAACGCTGAGGACATGAAGTCTCTTATGAATCAAAACTGGCTAGTGGACACTGTCATTGAGGGCTTTCTAGTTACTAGAAAAAATCTGGAGACTGTTTCAAATACTGATGTTGAAGTGAGTGTCTTCAGTCCATTTATTATGCTGTCTTTGGATTTAAATGGGTATACAACTAGTATACATAACTTTGGAGTAAACTCGGACGTTATGGCGAAGGACATCTGGCTTATTCCCACCAATATACACAATACTCATTGGATATTAATGATTGTTTTCTTCAAGTGGAGGATGATTTTGTATCTTGATTCCACACATAGCATTGTGACGAAGTACATTGACATGCTGCAAACATTTATAGAGATGCAGTCCGTTTCACTGATCGATTGGTCAGAATGGGCCATTCATGCTCCAGTTGATATAGCAGTTCAGAAGGACTCTTACAACTGTGGTGTTTTTGTATGTCTCTTTGCACATGTGTTATGCAGTGGCTCACCTGTTCCTTTCCCAGCAGACATGGTCCCTGTAGGGCAGTGGATTGCAAATGAACTTCTCAAGCACAAACCACTTCTTCCACAGCCATGTTTAATTAAGAGACAACAGCAGAGAACAAAGAAGCAAATAAATAAGACAGTAACTAAGCAATCCAATAGTCCCATTTCTAGAAATTCACCGAAAGGCACATTCTCTACAATCCACTTCTTGTCTTCAGCAATACAACAGTACTACAATTCAACTTGGTCTTTGTGCTTAATGGATGATCAGTGCAAGAAACCCAAGAAGGACACCATGGTTCTGTGCCAGGGAGCATGTCAGGACTGGTACCATCTCTCTTGCCTTGAGATAAATCAAGCTACTCGTGGTATCTTCAAATGTCCAAGGTGTTGTGAGAAATGAATAATCTATGCTGCAGGCAAACTATTATGTTAAGTGCTGCTATATGTGAACATTTACATTTACACACACACACAGAGACTCACAAGTGTGTGTGTGTGTCTTATATAGTTTTAGAACACAGATATTATACAACTTGTTTCTTTTCATACTATTTGCGGTTATTCTTATTGTATTCATGTTTTCATAAAGACAACTTCAGAACATTGAAGCCAATGACAATGGGTTATACTGAGTCAAACAATTGGTCCACCTGGCTCCCTCTTATCCACACAGGGCTGTCCTAGACAAGACAACAAACATACATTTAGCAATTGCGTTATTGGCTTTTAATAATAAATGCCACGTGTTTTACCTATCAAGGTTGTGGAATGGGGACATTAACCCCTTGTTTCCTCATGTGATCCAAATCTGGATCGAGGCTCCTACAATTGCATTTAGCATTGAAAAAAGGAGCTAATCACTCTAAAGAGATAATTTCTCATTAAGCAAATAGCAGTTGTGGGGATTAAAGCCCTACTGGCCCTCATGATAGAGTCACGATATGGATTAACCCACCCACCCCAGACACATCAATTGTACTAGTACAGGAGTAAATGTTAATTATTTATTTATTTAAATTTACATTTCTATACTGCCCAATAGCCAAAGATCTCTGGGCGGTTCACAAAAGTTAAAACCATCAACATGACTCAAAACTATAAATCAGTATAAGAACACAATATAAAACTACAATATAAAAGCACAATAGGGCTGTGCACGGATCCGGATCCTGAACCCAGAGTGGATTGGGCCAATCCCACCCAATCTGGGCCTGATCCAAACCGCATCGGATCAGGCCTGGATCAGGCAGCAATCCGGATCTGCTCCAGGTCCATGCCGAGCCCTCCTTCCCACTCTCCCCACTCTCTCCCTCCCTCCCTCCCTCCCTCCCCCCAATCGCCCTCCTTACCTGTAGTCTCCTCCGTGGCGTCCACCACGGCGTCCTGCCTCCTCGATGTAGGCCGGCTGCTTTCCCACTTGCGCTGGGTGATGATGTCACCCACCACGACCGGCAAATGCTGTGCTCTGAGCAGGAAAATGGCCAGCTGACAACAAGGAGTCAGGATGCTGCGGAGGACTCCGTGGAGGAGGCTGCAGGTAAGGAGGGCAATTGGGGGGAGGGAGGGAGAGAGCGGAGAGAGCAGGAGGGAAGGCTCGGCATGGACCTGGAGCGGATCCGGATGGCAGATCTGAGGCAGATCGGATCAGATCGGGGGGTCCATGCACAGCCCTAAAACACAAGCATGGTAAAACCGTGCAGCAATGCAGATTTAAAATACAGATTTAAAATACAGATTTAAAACAGCGGTGTCAAAAGACTATGATAATAAACTGTTAAAATTAGGGGTGTGAAACCGATCGGGTCCGATCCACAATCCGGACCTGATCTGGGGGACATCAGATAAAATTAACTGAACCTATCCCCAGCACCTGGATCGGCCGATCCAATATGATCCGATCCAAAAAGGACCCGATCCGGATCGTGTTGGATCAGAGGATCGGACCCCCTCCCCCCACTCACGCTCCTCACCTGCTCCGGCAGGTAAGGAGCGTGAATGCGGGGAGGGGACTTACTTTCCGGGGCAGTCTGTAGCGGATGGCCCAGGTAAGTAAGGAGCGCAAGGGGGGAGGAGGGAGGGGGGCCCACTTACCTGCCAGGGCCGTCCACTGCCATCTGCTGGCGCCCACTGGTGCTAGCGGACAGCAGTGGACAGCCCTAGCAAGTAAGGAGCGCGAAGGGGAGGAGGGGGCTTACTTGCGGGGGCCGTCCGCTGGTGCCCACGGGTGCCAGTGGACAGCAGCAGACGGCCCCCGCAGGTAAGAAGCACGAGGGGGGGAGGGACAGGGAGGGGGGAGTTAGGCCCCCACTCATCCCCCACCGCCATTTTTCCCCATAGACTTGCATTGGGGGAAAGCTTTCTTTCCCCCAATGCAAGTCTATGGGGAAAAATGGCGGCCGATCTGAAAATTGGACATTTGATTTTCAGATCGGGATCGGGTCCGATCCGATCCAGGGGACCTCTGATTTTGTTCCGATCTAATCCAGAACAAAATTGGAGGTCCTGATCCAGGTCCCGATCCGATCCGGGGGGGGGGGTCCGTGCACATCCCTAGTTAAAATACTGTGAGAATAAGAAGCTCTTCACCTGGCATCTAAATGGTTATAATGTAGGTGCCAGGTGAACCTCTCTTGGGAGCTCATTCCAGACCCGGGGTGCCACAGCAGAGAAGGCCCTCCTCTTGGTAGCCACATGTCTCACTTCTTTTGGCAGGGATTCATGGAGAAGGACCTCTGAGGATGATATTAGGGTGTGGGTAGGTAGATATGAGAGAAGGCGTTCCCTCACATGACCTGGCCCCAAGCCATTTAGGGCTTTGAATGTTAATATCAGCACTTTTAATTGGTCCCGGACCTGGACGGGCAGCCAGTGAAGCTGGAAAAGGACTGGCATAATGTGGTCTCATTGGCCAGGCCCTGTTAACAGTCTGGATGCCTTGTTTTGTACCACTTGAAGTTTCTGGACCATTTTCAAAGGCAGCCTCACATATAATGCATTGCAGTAATACAGAGGAGAAGTTATCAGAGCATGGATAACTGTAGCTAGGCTATCTCTGTCCAGATAAGGGCACAGTTGGCATATCAGCCTAAGCTGATAAAAGGTGGTCCTTGCCACTGAGCCCTCAGGTGACAGTTCAGGATCCAGGAGCACCCCCAAACTACAAACCTGATCCTTTAGGGGAAGTGCATCCCCCTCCAGAATAGGGTGAACATCACCTAGCTGGACAGATGAACCACCCATGAACAGTACCTCCATCTTGTCTGGATTGAGTCTCAGTTTGTTGGCCCTCATCCAGTCCATTACTGTGCTCAGGCACTGATTCAGAACAGCCACTGCCTCATCTGGGTTTGATGAAAAGAAAAGGTAGAGCTGGGTATTGTCCATATATTGATGGCACCTCAACCCACATCTCTGGATAACCTCTCCCAGCTGTGTCGTGTAAATGTTGAAAAGCATAGGGGATAAAATAGAGCCCTGTGGAACCCCATGGCCTAGGTGCCATGGCACAGAGCAATAATCCCCCAGTACCACCTTCTGGAATCGGCCATCCAAGTAGGAGTGGAACCACAGTAACACAGTGCCTTCAACTCCCAGCCCAGACAGTGTATCCAGAAGCTGCTGAAAGGCCCAAGGGAATCAAGAAGGTCACACTCCCCTTGTCCCTCTCCTGGCAAAGGTCATCCCACAGGCACAGGGTGACCAAGGCAGTTTCAGTTACAAAACCAGGTTTGAATCCTGATTGAAATGGATTTAGATAATCAGTTTAATTCAAGAGTGCCTGGAGTTGCCCTGCAATCACCCACTTAAGCACCTTGCCCAAGAAGGGGATGTTATCCACCAGCCTATAATTGTTAACATCCTCCGTGTTGAGGTTAGGCTTTTTCAGGAGTGGTCTGATTACTAGGGATGTGCATGGACCCCCCAGAAGCCCCCGGAACGGGCTTCGGAACGTGGTTTTTGTGGCTGTTTCATGGCATATTGTATCTGTCCTACCTGGTAATGTGTGAGTGGTGAGTTTCGTGGAGTTGGCTTGCTTGGAAGTTGCCGTTCCGGCCTGTTTTGTGCAATATGGACCTTGGCCCAGAACGGGCATCGGAACGTGGTTTCCGTGGCTGTTTATTGGTGTATTGCATCTGTCCCACCTGGTAATGTGTATATGTTGAGTTGGCTCACTTGGAAGCTGCCGTTCCGGCCTGTTTTGCTCAATATGGACCTTGGCCCAGAACGGGCATCGGAACGTGGTTTCCGTGGCTGCATTGTGGCGTATTGTATCTGTCCCACCTAGTAATGTGTGAATGGTGAGTTTTGTTGAGTTGGCTCACTTGGAAGTTGCCGTTCCGGCCTGTTTTGCGCAATATGGACCACGGCCCGGAATGGGCACAGGAACGTGGTTTTCGTGGCTGTTTTGTGCCGTATTGTATCTGTCCCACCTAGTAATGTGTGATGGTTGAGTTTGGTTGGTTTCAGTCATTTGGAAGTGGCCGTTCCGGGCCATCCATTCTGTTCCAGATGTTGTGCTGGGAGTTATGGAGTTAATAATAATATAATATTGTAATGGTTTCAGTCCTAAAATATTGTTCTCAAGTGTTTCTAACACATGCCACTGTTTTTTGGCGTGGTTTTTTTAATATAAAGGGGTCGTTCCGGCCAGTTCCGTTCCGGCTTTTACACCGTCCTGCTTTTGTGTTGTCTAAAGAACCCATAGATCAGCAGCACATGAAGAAGGAGAGAAGGATTTAAAATAAGCATTGATAAATTGTTATTCTGAAAATTGTATGTCAAGTATTACATCGTTTTTAAGTAAAGCCAGTGAGTCACAAGTCAATTAATATATTTCTGTGGGCTTAGAAAAGAAATCCATTTACTCTATTCAAAAATTGTCCCAATGACTGCCAATAAGTGTAATACATAAGGCGGCCTTAGCCCATCTGCTCCCGCTGGGGGCCTCTGCGGACAATCCCTTCCTCCCTCCCCCCCTCTGATGTCGCTTTCGGCGCTAGAGACGCAGGCCCGCCCCGCAGCCGCCGCCGCTTCTGGGCTGGTGCTGGGCCGCCTCCTCCTCTGTTCTAGAAACTTCCCTTGCCTCTTTCCTTCAGTCCGTCTGTCGGCGGTGGCGCTGTGGAGGTGGGTGCGGGCTTGGCTGGCTGGCAGGCAGAGGACGGAGACCTTCCCTTCCCTTCCTAGTGGAGAGGAGGAAATAGGCCCAGCGCCGTCGCGGATTAGGAGTTGCCGCCGCCGCCGCCGCCGCCAGTCTCGTAGCACCGGCTGCGTTTGCAGGAGAGGGAGGTGGGGAAGGGGAGCGGCCGCCTTACCAGCCCCGGTTCCTCGCCCAGGAGGAGAACCGAAGAAGGGATCCTCGTCATCATCATGACCGCCGAGGAAGGGAAGGCCGACGAAATGAAGGCGGCGCCTGAGGGAGAGGGAGGCGCGGACATTACCCCCCAAAACGACGGCGGAGTCCTCAAGGTACCGCTGACTGGACGGACGAAATGACTGAACCGAGACGATGCGAATGACGGTGGTGGTGGTGGTGGTGGTGGTGGTGGATGATAAGGGTTAGAGCTCAAACGGGGCATTTTGAACCTTCCACGCGCCCCGTGTGCTGTAGTAGTTCAGTAATCCTTACAACAACCCCACGAGGTAGGTAGGACAGTATTATTGACCACCCCACTCCACCCCTCGCCACAAATAAAACTGAGCAATCTCAGCACACGGAGGCTGCTCATACCGCTTAGATAGAGGTATATTTGACAACGGGACTTCCTGGAATGTTCTACTACAGTGGAAAGAAAGAAAAAATAGTATCAGCACTCTTCCCCTCTCCCTCTCACAGTACTTTGTAGGTATTATCTTAGTGATCCTTACAACAACCCTATATGGTAGACTAGTATTGGCACGAAGGTTGAAGCTGAGGAAACAGTGGCTGACTACATTTTTCCAGGGAGTTCACGGCAGAGGCGAGATTCACAACTGGGAGTTTTCTCCGTCACAGTTTGCACCCTTTCTACAGAGTTTGCTCATCCCAACAAACATGTCGCACTTTGATCAGTGTTCCAGTAGGGGGAAGGGATTGGGATTTTGAGGGAACGCAGTGGGGATCCAATACTGCCTCGCTGGGGGAGTAGCAGAGTTGCATCTGTGACGGTGGTTTTGGTCTAGGAACCCAATTTATCAGTGCCAGGTTTCAGCTTGAGCATGTGTGAAGTAGCAATAGCTTGTGCCCCTTTCCTCATCAGTAGGGTTACAATTGCTCATTTGGTTTCTGTGTCATTAGTATCAACCTGGCATGAAATTGAGTTGGTGACTCCCCATCACTTCACCTACCAAATTTCTGCAAGCTAACTGTTCTTACTGACACAGGAGCATGGGCAGTTTTTATTTCTGGTTGAAATGGCCACTCTGCTTACCAGTAAGCAGCCATGACTAGCCCTTCAGAGTTTGCACATGAGGGCCAGGCTCCTAGATTACATGGATGTGGTGATTTCCAAGTAGAATTATAACATTTCTGGAAATTTTGAGGTCATGGGGGGAAATATTTTAAAAAAAACAATTTTGGAAAATAAGCAATACTTTTATTTTAGCGCCCTTTATCGATCTAAAGTGGTTTTGTTACTTTAAGACAGCCTTCCCCAACCTGGAGCCCTTCAGATATTTTGGACTTCAGCTCCCATCAACCTCAAGGTTGATGGAGGGCTGCTTTAGGAACATGCTTTAGGAGCCTTTTTGTTCTGCTTGTTCTGTTCCTAAAGTTATTTTATGTAAAACTTAGTTTGCACATAAAATTATAATATTTTAAAACTTTTAAAAGTAAACTCTGTAGTAAATTTGTAATTATTGCCTGAATATAACTACATTAAATGACTGCTACAGCATCATAAACAAAACCCAAACTGGCAAGAATGCACATTTACTGTCAGGAATGCACAGTGGTAACTCTATTCATAAGTTGGGAAATTGAGCATAAATGTCTGTCAGTAAAATTAGATCAATAATTTGAATAGGGAAGTAAAGAAAAAACTATGCTGGGAATAGCTCACAAGCATTTTTCCCATGGCTTCATTATTTTCAGATATTTTACTAGTCTTTCTATTAAAGTTCTTATCATGTAGTTTTTAGAACTCATTTTCAGGGGAGTAAAAGCTAAGTAACAGTATATAAATATGTTGTCTTAAATTCTAAAAGAAAATATTTCATAATCCAAAGCCATTCATTTTTTCCAATTATTCAAAAACAAAAACTGGGCCTCAGAAAAGAAGGTTCCCCCCTCCTAATTTCTCCAGTTTTTCCTGGGCCTTCACATCTCTACTTCCAGGCAGGGTTGAGCTTAGTCTCTGCTCTTTTTAGAAAGAAACTAGTGTTCATTGAATCCATCTCCTGGAACAGTTTTTCTTCTGTTAGTTGAACAGATGTTTTTCTTTCTTCTTGGAGCACTAGAATAACCTCAGACAACTGAGTGCATGGTTTGGTGAGGGGCATTGATGGAAGCAGTAACTCATTTTTAAGGGAATCTAATGCCTAAATTAAGTTGGCACACAGAGGTGTTAATTGGAAAGGAATAAATGCTTCTTGGATAGATAGAATGAAATGCATCTTGGGTCAGTGGAATTACTTGTCAGTATTAGACATGATGTAGGAAGGAAGAAGGGAAAACACTTGTGAGATCAGCATCACTGCTTAAACTGTGTGATGCATACAGGTATGCTATCCATTCAGTGACCAAGTGCAACTTTTCTACAACACCACTTTCCATAAGGGTAGGCAGTGACCAGGTCACTTCTTGTACAAGAGAGTTGGTTCTTCTCCATAGTTAAACATTAGCTTTTATGTTGGGCGAGAATGGTGTATAAAGGAATCCTGTCTTTTTTGTTTGCTGTGCAAAATAGAGCCCCTTGGGAGTAGACTGAGGTTGTTCCATGTGCAGGTTCCAGTGAGGGCCACTCTGAACGGCAGCAAAGGGATGGTGTGATTTGTCATTAGCGTTTATCTGAAACTGAAGTATCTTTTATAGCTTCCTTAACTTTACTAAAAATGACAAAACCAAAGTGTGTCTGGGCTTTTGAAAGTAGTTTAACTTCCACCGATTATTGATACTGCAAAATAAACATGCCAAGTACTCACAATCATTTTTGCAATATGCTGTTCTCATTGTACAGATAGGAAATAAAACTGAGTTGCTCCCAACTTCCAGAGGAGAGTCTATAATAGAAGTGTGACTTTGACTTATTTCTCATAGCCTGATTAACTGATAGATTAAAGATGGGTCAGGTTTGTGTGTGAATGTGACCATTTTGTCAACCTTTTGACCTGCAACACATCCCAGTACAGTACGGTCCACACAGATAAAAGTCATCAACCTGCAGGAGAGGGAGACTTGCTGCCAGAGGAGGAGAGGAGTGCACCTGCCTGCCTGCCTGCCTCCTGGTCTTCGCTGCTGCCACCACCACCACCACCACCCTCCAGAGGATTTCAGCCTGGCAGACTGCCACTCCCTGCAGGACCAGCCTCCTAGGTACTGAGCCAGCTGCTGTGGACAATTACATCAGTCCCCCTCCCTTCCTGGGAGGGATATTTAAGCTGCAGGCTGAAGGGGCCTGGGAAAGCCATCAACCTGCAGGAGAGGGAGACTTGCTGCCAGGGGAGGAGAGGAGTGCGCCTGCCTGCCTGCCTCCTGGTCTTCGCTGCTGCCACCACCACCACCACCCTCCAGAGGATTTCAGCCTGGCAGACTGCCACTCCCTGCAGGACCAGGCTCCCAGGTACTGAGCCAGCTGCTGTGGACAATTACATCAGTCCCCCTACCTTCCTGGGAGGGATATTTAAGCTGCTGGCTGAAGGGGCCTGGGAAAGCCATCAACCTGGAGGAGAAGGAGGCCTGCTGCCAGGGGAGGAGAGGAGTGTGCCTGCCTGCTGGCTTTTTGTTTTTGTTTTTGTCTTTGGTGTTTCCCCCCCCCCCCCTTTCCCCAGGCTTGAGCTATGTCCCTGGGAGGGAGGATACAGGGCCAGGTGGGGGGATCTGAGGGGAGCACAATTAGGGTAGTGACGGGTAGAGGGAGATATGGCGTTGTGAGGAGGACTTGCCAGGTTAGGGAAACAAGGCCCAGACAGTTAATGGCTGTGCCTTGTTCCGGTCCCCCTCACACCCACAGGCTTGTTGGTTGCCTTATCAGGCAGCCCTCAGGCCTCCGGGTGCTGCTTTTAAATGCCAGATCAGTGCATAATAAGATCTCCCTCATCCACGACTTAATTGTGGATGAGGCAGCCAATCTGGCATGTATAACCGAGACCTGGGTGGGAGAGCAGGGAGGAGTTAGTCTCTCCCAGTTATGCCCCCCGGGGTACTTGGTTCAGCATCAGGGTAGACTTGAGGGCTGGGGAGGGGGGGTTGCTGTGGTCTATAGGAATTCCATCCCCCTCTGCAGGCTCCCTGTCCATGCGACTACTGGTCTGGAGTGTTTGCACCTTGTGTTGGGCCAACGGGACAGATTAGGGATTCTGTTGGTGTACCGCCCACCCCGCTGCTCAACAGACTCCCTAGCTGAGCTGACAGAGGTGGTCTCTGGTGTACTGTTGAGGTCCCCCAGACTCTTGATTCTGGGGGATGTCAACATTCATGCCGAGGGCACTTTATCTGGGGCAGCTCAGGATTTCATGGTCTCCATGACAACCATGGGACTGTACCAACATACCATTGGCCCAACGCATGTAGCAGGGCACACTCTAGACCTGGTTTTTTCAACTGGACATGGAGATGGGGATCTGAAAGTGGGGGACTTTACATCACCCCCTCTGTCATGGTCAGATCACCACCTGCTGAGGTTTAGACTTACAGCGGCTTTTCCCCTCTGCAAGGGTGGGGGACCCATTAAGATGGTCCGCCCCCGGAGGCTAATGGATCCAGATGGTTTCCAGAGGGCTCTGGGGAGTTTTCTGGCTGATAGGGCTGGCTCTCCTGTCGAAACCCTGGTTGATCTGTGGAATGCAGAAATGACCCGAGCAGTTGACACGATTGCTCCTGAGCGCCCTCTCCTGTGTAGAGCTCGAACGGCTCCGTGGTATACCCCAGAGCTGAGAGTGATGAAACAAAACAGGAGACAGCTTGAGGGCAGATGGAGATGAACTCCTGATGGATGCAATCAAACACTGGTAAGTGCTTATGGTAAGCTGTATTCAGGGGCAGTGAGGGCGGCAAAAAAACAATACTTTGCTGCCACTATTCAATCATCAACCTGCCGCCCAGCGGAGCTTTTCAGAGTTGTCTGGGGGCTTTTACATGCTGGCCCCAAGGACATGGTAGAACCATCTGAGGCCCGCTGTAATACATTTGCTGGGCGCTTCCAGAATAAAATCTCTGGCATCCGTCAGGACTTAGACTCCAGTGTTATAGCAGATGAATCTAGTGAGGTATCCAGAGCACAGGCTTGTCCTGTTTTCTTGGATGAGTTTCAGTTGGTGCAGCTCGAGGATGTTGACAAGGTGCTTGGAGAGGTTCGTGCAACAACTTCCATATTGGATCCTTGCCCCTCTTGGCTAATAAAAGCTAGCAGGGATGGAACAACTGGCTGGGCCAGGGAAGTGATTAATGCCTCTTTGCAAGAGGGAGTGGTCCCAGGCCTCCTGAAAGAGGCAGCAGTGAGACCACTCCTAAAGAAATCTTCCCTGGACCCTGAAAATCTTAATAACTACAGGCCAGTAGCAAATGTTCCATTCCTGGGCAAGGTCCTGGAGCGGGTGGTTGCGAGCCAGCTCCAGGCACTCTTGGATGAGACTGATTATCTGGATCCATTTCAGTCGGGTTTCAGGCCTGGTTTTGGTACGGAAACAGCCTTGGTCGCCCTGTATGATGACCTATGTCGGGAGAAAGACAGGGGGAGTGTGAATCTGTTGATTCTCCTTGATCTCTCAGCGGCTTTCGATACCATCGACCATGGTATCCTTCTAGGACGACTGGCTGAGTTGGGAGTGGGAGGCACTGCATTGCAGTGGTTCCGCTCCTACTTGGTGGGTCGGCTCCAGAAGATGGTGCTTGGGGAACATTGCTCGGCCCCGTGGATTCTCCAGTATGGGGTTCCGCAGGGGTCAGTTTTGTCCCCCATGCTGTTCAATATCTACATGAAACCGTTGAGTGCAGTCATCAGGAGTTTTGGAGTGCGTTGTCATCAGTACGCTGATGACACGCAGCTCTATTTCTCCTTTTCATCTTTATCAGGTGAGGCTGTGGATGTGCTGAACCAGTGCCTGGCTGCGACAATGGACTGGATGAGGGCTAATAAACTGAAACTCAGTCCAGACAAGACTGAGACGCTGTTAGTGGGAGGTTCCGCTGACCGGATGGAGGGTGTTCAACCTGTTCTGGATGGGGTTGCACTCCCCTTGAAGGAGCAGGTTCATAGCTTGGGGGTTCTCCTAGAACCATCTCTGTCACTTGAGGTGCAGGTAGCCTCAGTGGCACAGAGTGCCTTCTACCAACTTCGGTTGGTGGCCCAGCTACGTCCCTATCTGGACAGGGATAACCTGGCTTCAGTTGTCCATGCTCTGGTAACCTCCAAGTTAGATTACTGCAATGCACTCTATGTGGGGCTGCCTTTGAAGGTGGTTCGGAAGCTGCAGCTTGTGCAAAATGCAGCGGCCAGATTGATAACTGGAACCAGTAGGTTCGAACATATAAGACCTACTCTGGCCCGCTTGCATTGGTTGCCTGTATGTTTCCGAGCCCGGTTCAAGGTGCTGGTTTTAACCTATAAAGCCTTACACGGCTTGGGACCACAATACCTGATGGAACGCCTTTCCCGACATGAACCTACCCGAACACTACGTTCAACATCTAAGGCCCTCCTCCGAGTGCCTCCTCCGAGGGAGTCTCGGAGGTCAGCAACAAGAGAGAGGGCCTTCTCTGTGGTGGCTCCCCAATTGTGGAACGATCTCCCCGACGGGGCCCGCCTGGCGCCAACATTGTTATCTTTTCGGCGCCAGGTCAAGACTTTCCTCTTCTCTCAGGCATTTGGCAATATCTGAGGAGCCTGGGTTTGTTTTGTTTTGTTTTGTTTTTGTAGTTTTTGAAGTGTTGATGTGGTTTTTAAATGTATAGATTGTGTATATGTTGTATGTTTTTTGCTGTTTTAATTTTTGTATATTGTTTTTAATTGTTTTTAATCCTATGTAAACCGCCCAGAGAGCTTCGGCTATGGGGCGGTATACAAATGTAATAAATAAATAAATAAAATAAATAAATAATGCAGTGCGTGATGTAAAGTGCTACCATTTTGTGGTTGCTTGAAACCAGCCTTCCCCAACCTGGTACCCTTTAGATGTTGTGGCCTACAGTTCCCATCATCGGCTATCTGGCTAGGGCTGTGTGAGTTGCAGTTCAACAATATTTGGAGGGCCTTGTATTTCCCACCCTTGCTCTAGACCTTCCAGATGTTTTGGCCTACAATTGTCATCAGCTCTAGCCAGTATAGTGTGGTGGGAATTTGAGTCCCCCAGGGAGGCCTATGACTCCCTCTTATGAGAAAGGGGTCATTTAATTGTCACAGATCCCTTATAAGAAGGATCTTTACTCTAATTCCTTGCAATGCGTTGATACATTAACTGGCCTAAATGTAGACTAGGGATAAATAACCCTAGGAAGGGAAGGGACCACCCAAAGATTGGCGAACTCCCACCCACTAACTCAAAGGAGTTAGATTCACGCAAGCAACTAGACTCGATTTCGCAGTGGAGACCAATAATACTCACATATGATCTAGTTCCACAGAAGCATCTTTATTGAGGGATTCATCAGCTGATGGAGCCAGAAAAGGAATTCTGACTGCCGAACAGTGCCACGGAACCTGATTTTATACATGTCTAGAATATGAACGCTTTGCATTTCTAAGGGGGCTGGACATTAGGGCAGTCCTAATCAAAGGTTACTTCCAAGCACAATCAACGGCTGACAAGATATATTTTTCTATCAATCACATGATTTAAATCTTCTGACGAAATGTACCCCAAACAAGAACAGACTGGGCTGGAAGCCTGCTGCGTCTTGGCCCTTGACTTCTCTTTTACTTTTCTGATTTTACAGTTTCGCATCATAGACAGTTCTATTTTCCATAAAATAGGGAAATGTAATCTTTAAGCCATTAGGGTTACAATCGGTCACTCAAGAATAATGCATTATAGCTATTGGTATGATCACACCTGAAATATTCTCTCGACATATAGCCAATGGTGTGTGATGATGGGAGTTTCAGGGGAAAACATTTGGAGGCTCACAAGTTGCCTACCTGTGCTCTAGATCAGTGTGTTTCTTGTATTGATATTACCCTTGTATTGGTATTAATACCATAAGCATTTATAAACTACAATTTGAAAATGAAACTAAAATGTTACTTTATCATCCAGTGCAGTCTTCTGTGACTCTTATAGCTGTAATAAGTTAAGATATACATACCATAAAGCAGTGGTCCCCAACCTTTTTGGCACCAGGGACCAGTTTGTGGAAGACAATTTTTCCACGGACCAAAGGGGGCGTGCCCACCCACCCCCAAAAACATAAAATATTTTTTTTAAAAAAAGCTGCCCACCATGCGGTCAACAAGCAGATACCCCCCGCCATCCCCCCCGAAACAAACCCCACCACCACCAAGCCGCCCCCCCCCCAAACCCAGCCTGGACCTACCGGGTCTGCCTCTCTCCGCTGCTGCTGCCGCTCCCCTCCACCGCTGCGTGACCCCCGCAGCCCCCTCACCTGCGGGGGGGTCACCGTCACGCGGCGGTGGAGGAGAGCGGTGGTGGTGACAGCGGTGGCGAGCAGCGGCAGAGGACTCGATAGGTCCGGGCTGGCTTTTTTTTGGGGGGGGGGTGGCTGGATCACCCCAGGTTTCCCAGTGAGGACCGGGAAACCCTGGGTGATCTGGTCACCCTACACGTGGCCTGGTTCCTAACAGACCACGGACCGGTACCGGTCTGTGGCCCGGGGGTTGGGGACCCCTGCCATATACTACATGTCGTAAATTACAGCCTTGAAAATACATCCACAAAAGGAATGTGGGAAGCTGCATCATACTGAGTCAAACCATTGGTCCGTCTAATCCAGTATTTTTAACACTGAATGGCAGCGGCCTTCCTGGATTTCTGGCTGGCTTCTTTCCTGGCCCCACTGAGCTACAGGCACTCCTCAAGGGATTAGCCTGCAAAATTTGTCCACACAATATTTGTATGGACAAATATTGTATTTGTCCACACCTGTCTATGTTTGTCAGTTGTTGCATATCAATAATTTTTGTAAACTGTCCAGAGAGCTTCGGCTATGGGGTAAGTGTAATAAATAATAATAATAATAATAATAATAATAATAAGCTAAAAGGGAAAATACATTTTCTTCTAACTTTCTTGGGGCAATTAAAAGCCTGAAGTAATTAGTTTTTCCCCCTGAAAGGATGGTATAAACTAGGTTTTTACCATGATAAATATAATGTGTATCTTGTTTTTGATTGGATCTTTTTGCAGACATTTGCATTGTGTTCAAGCCAATAAAAAGCTGACTACAACAGCTTTCTGTAGTTGGCAAAACTAATCCTTCATTTACAGTGTGATCTTAATCATATATATTCAGATGTAAGCCCATTGAACTAAATGGGTGTTTCTTCCTTGTAACTGCTTAGGATTGCAGGCACAGTCTGCAAATATGTTAAAATAATTGGCAAGTATGCTTTTGGAAACCTGTTTGGGATAAATTGGAAAACGATATACTTTCATTCTGCTATTGCTTGGGAATGTGGATTGTACCTTCTTTTGTTGTAATAATGTCACATTATTGTGAAGACTGCCCATGTCAGTGGGCCCTTTCCCTATGCACCCCAAACATAGTTGGCTTTATTTCTGCTGTGAACTACTTCTAAAATGTGTTGATTTACTGTAGACTACTGAATTTCTGTGCTTTCTCGTTTGGAGTTAAGGAAAGAATTGGGTCTCTAAATTGCAGTGAAGTGGATCTGATCTCTCCTAGCAGATAAATGGCAAGGTAGTGTATAACAAGAGGATGAGCATAAGAAGAGCCTTGCTGATTCAGCCCAAAGGCCTGAATCTTTGGAACATTCTGTTCCTACAGTGGCCAACAGATGCCACAAGCAGGATGCGAGAGCAATAGCATCCTCTTAATGTGTTCACCCAGCAACTGGTACTCAGAGACATGCTGCCTCTGATGCTGGAGGAAATTTTTAGCCAGCATGATGATGGCTCAGTGGTAGAAGACATGGTTTGCATGCAGAAGACCCCAATAAAGCATATTGTAGCACTGGAGAAGGTGTGTCCTTTGGGTTACACTTTTTCTGCACCTTCTCCAGTGCTACAATATGCTTTATGAGGTGAGCCGAGTTGAACTGAACACAGTATCCAAATTGTCATTGTACCATGGGTTTAAATAACGACGTTGGCATTTCTATTTTAGATTCCTTCCCTAATGATGATGATGATGATGATTTATTACATTTATATACCGCCCCATAGCCGAAGCTCTCTGGGCGATTTACAAAAGTTAAAAGATTAAACATTAAAAAGTCAATATACAAAATTTAAAACCATAAAATATAAAACAGCTGATATTTTAAACATTTAAAACTTTTAAAGCCTGGCCACAAAGTCAGTTAAAACCTCAACTTAAGCTGTTAAAATGCCTGGGAGAAAAGAAAAGTTTTGACCTGGCGCCGAAAAGATAACAGTGTTGGCGCCAGGCGGGCCTCATCGGGAAGATCATTCCATAATTGGGGAGCAACACTTTCACAGCAGTAACACATTTTCATCAAGATATCCACCCCATCTTCAAGATTCTTTTCCTGATCAGTTACTGCCAACTCAGACCTCATCAGTGCTTATTTGAAGCTAGGTTTTGCCCCAACATGCATAACCTTACACTAGTTTATGTTAAACTGCATTTGCCATTTTAATGCTCATCTTCTCGGTTTGGAAAGATCCTTTTGGAGCTCTTCATCATCCTTTTCTATTTTAACCAACCTAAATAATTTGCTGTTGTCAACAAACATGGCCACCTCACTGCTCATCCCTAATTCCAGATAATTTATGAACATGTTGAAAAGCTGTGGTCCCAATACAGATCTTTGGGGAGTCCCACTGTTTATATTGCTCCATTTTGAGAAGTGTCCATTTATTCCTGTTCTTTAAACAGATATCAAACTATGCTATAAGTAGACCTCTTTTCTTATCTCATGATGTCTAATGTTGCTCAGGAATCTTTAGTGAAGAACATCATCTACTTGGACTTTTAAAAGGTTTCTGACACTGTCTACCACAAGGGCGCAACTTTGTGCCTTCCAGATATTTTGGATGACTATTCTTGCAATCCCATAGTGGCTGCGGCTGGTGAAATTTGTGGTCCCAAATAGCTGGAGGGTATCAGGTTGCTTACCTCTGGTCTACCGGATCACCCCATCTAGGTGCTTGTTGACTTCATTTGTTGGAGTTGTATACTCTTTCATCAGAAAAGATCCCAAGGTGGCTTACATCAAAATTTAAGTAAAAACATAAAAGATAATCAGCATCAAAACAAAACAAAATTAAAACAGCTGAGTGAGATCCCAAATCCTTAAAAGGCCTGGTGGGGGGTGGGACACAAAAGGATTTTGCCTACTGCCTAAAGGATAAGTGCCAGATGGTCCTCTCAGCAGAGAGAGTTCTACAATCAAGTTGTCATAACTCTCTCCCTGGTCAACACTCTTCACACCTCCAGTGGTAGGGGTATTAAAGAAGAGCATTGGGAGATGATCTTAACATCTGGGCAGGTTGAGATGTGTGACAAACAGGAATATGCAATTTCAATCTTGCAAGATTGGGCAACCCTGTCTAATTAGGGGTGCTTTCTACCACCTTCTGTGATTATTAAATCTTTGGTTATGGGGCAGTATAGAAGTGGAATTAATAATAATAATGAGTTCAGATACATCTGTGGAGAAAGCTAGACGCTTTTTCCAGGGCTTCCTTGGATTTCTGTAAAAATCAAGATTAGAAAGCATAACCTGGCTTCAGTTGTCTATGCTCTGGTAACCTCCAAGTTAGATTACTGCAATGCAATCTACGGGGGCTGCCTTTGAAGGTGGTTCGGAAGCTGCAGTTTGTGCAAAATGCAGCGGCCAGATTGATAACCGGAACCAGTAGGTTCGAGCATATAAGACCTACTCTGGCCCGCTCGCATTGGCTGCCTGTATGTTTCCGAGCCCGACTCAAGGTGCTGGTTTTAACCTATAAAGCCTTACACGGCTTGGGACCACAATACCTGATGGAACGCCTTTCCCGACATGAACCTACCCGAACACTACGCTCAACATCTAAGGCCCTCCTCCGAGTGCCTACTCCGAGGGAAGCTCGGAGGTCGGCAACAAGAGAGAGGGCCTTCTCTGTGGTGGCCCCCCAATTGTGGAATGATCTCCCTGACGAGGCCCGCCTGGCGCCAACATTGTTATCTTTTCGGCGCCAGGTCAAGACTTTCCTCTTCTCTCAGGCATTTGGCAATATCTAAGAAGCCTGGGTTTGTTTTTTTGTTTTTTTTGTAGCTTTTTGGAGTGTTGTAGTGGTTTTAAATGTACAGATTGTGTGTATGTTGTATGTTTTTGCTGTTTTAATTTTTGTATATTGTTTTTAATTGTTTTTAATCCTATGTAAACCACTCAGAGAGCTTCGGCTATGTAATAAAATTAATAAATAAATAAATATTGCCCCAAGACAATCTGGGGGGCATAGAAGTTTTCAGATTCCTGGATCTGAGGCCACAGACAGTTCTCTGACCTCCGGCCAAGAGTCTAAGCTCCCCGACCCCTCCCCCACAGCTGGCATGGAGAGAACCATGCTGGTAGCATCTACGAGCTTGCAAACATGAGCTCAGAGAGCAGAGAAAGTGGGTGTTACAGTGGGAGGGGATGGGACAGGACGGGGAAGCAGGGATAGGAGCTATCCCCAGCCATTCCTAGCCTCCTTCCCTCCCTGACACCTCTGCTGTGCGGAAGAAAATGCTCATCTTGCTAAAATGCAGAGTGGGAGCATGTTGTGCGCCACCAGCTTTGCACTGGATGCTCGTAAGCATCTGGGTTAGGAGGCTTTAGGAATACCCAGGTCAGATCCGATAGGATTGCGCCCTTAATGTATGCCAAGCAGTCCAACCTAGGGAAAAGATCTAAAAATTAACTCCAGTTTCCAATTGAGTGTATTTATTCAAGTACTAGAGAGAAGTTCAGAAATGTTCAGTTGCGTTAATAATAAAATAAAATATTGAATTAGCTATCCAAAATATATTTATCAGGAACCGAGCCCTGAGAGAACATCACCAAAGCAGCTTGAATGTGGTGGGACACCTGGAGGTTTGCAGCAAAGCAGAGTTCAGTCTTGATTCTTTGCCAAGTTGCTCAAAGCCAAAGGAAGATTTAACATACAGAGGTGTTTCCATTGGTTATGGGCACTTTCCAGATAGGGACTGGAAATTCAAATTGACAATCAGTAGCCTGAAATGACTTGATCGTGTGCTGTCCAGGTGATTCCTCAATATATATATTTAACAAATCTGAGTAATGAGTAGTGGCCTCAGATATGAAATAATGCAAAGTTTGATACCTACAGATGTCTGGGCATGTCCTGTGTTCAGAGATGCACTAGGAGGTATGGAGGAAAGACTGGATTTGTCACAATGTGGTATTTCTTTAAATACCTTGGGTTTGAAGTTGTTTAGGGGTCTTAAGGTCTGAACTAGTGCCTTAAAGAGTTCAGAAACAGTATGGAAACCAGAGAAGTTACTGGTGAGATATGTTCCCAGCAAGCTGTCCCAGTTAAAAGTCTCTCAGCCACATTCTGTACTAGTTACACTTTCCAAACTGTCTTTATGGGAGGCCCCAATCTACAACACTCTGCAATAGTCTGAGAGGTTACCAGAGTATGGGTAAGTATAGCCAAGCTATCCTTTAATAATAGCTTCCTCCTTTCCCCTTTTTAGAAAATGTCTGATTACTCACTTCCGGTACCCTCACTGATGGTTTGAATATTCTTAAATTTCTCTTTTTTAGTCCCTGCTTCCTGGTTTCCAGAATAATTGCCCATCTATTCTATTTTTTATTTTATCTTTTAATACTGGAATTTAAAATTGATCTAAGAAAAAATTAAATGAGTGATTGTGACTGCAAAGATGAAACGTCATTAAATTCTCCAAGCATCAATTAAACCATATTCCATCATGTAAGCCTGAAGTGCCAATCTCACAGCTGTTTGAGTCTTAGGAAGAGGGTCTAAAACCTCGTTAAAGTCCCCACCCACAATCAAATAATCATAAGCAATCTCGACCAAATTGAGAGTCAGTTATGGATGCTAGCTGAACTGACAGAGTACTCCAAAACTAATGAGGGTACAGCTAGTTCATGTGCCATTGAGTGGGAAGCTAGCAAAGCTTTTATCCGTACCAAAGCCAGACCTGAAACCCGACTGAAATGGATCAAGATAACTGGTCTCATCCAAGAGTGTCTGGAGCTGGCTCACAACCACCCGCTCAAGGACCTTGCTCAAGAATGGAACAGCCTATAGTTATTAAGATTTTAGGGGTCCAGGGAAGATTTCTTCAGGAGTGGTCTCACTACTGCCTCTTTCTGATGGCCAGGGACCATTCTTTCTTGCAAAGAGGCATTAATCACTTCCCTGGTCCAGCTGGCTGTTCCATCCCAGCTAGCTTTTATTAGCCAAGAGGGCTAAGGATCCAATACAGACTGTCCAAGCACCTTGTCAATGTTCTTGTGCTGTACCAACTGAAACTCATCCAAGAAAACTAGACAAGACTGTGACTGGACAAGACTGCTCTGGATACCTCACCTGATTCATCTGCTATAACACTGGAGTCTAAGTCCTGGCAGATGCAAGAGATTTTATTCTAGCAAATATATTACAGTGAGCCTCAGATAGTTCTACAGTGTCCTTGGGGCCAGCATGTAATAGCCCCCGAACAACTCTGAAAAGCTCTGCAGCAGATTGATGATTCAATAGTGGCAGAAAAAGATTGTTCTTTTTGTCGCCCTCAGTGCCTCTGAATATGCATCCACTAGGAGTTCTCCATATGCACTCAAGCTGACTCCTGTTTTGTTTCATCACTCTCAGCTCTGGGGTATACCATGGAGCTGTACGAGCTCTACGCAGGAGAGGACGCTCAGGAGCAATCGTGTCAACCGCCTGGGTAATTTTTGCATTCTACAGATCAACCAGGGTTTCAAAAGGAGAGCCAGCCCTAATAGCCAGAAATCTCCCCAGAGCCCTCTGGAAACCATCCAGATACATTAGCCTCTGGGGGCTGACCATCTTAATGGGTCCCCCACCCTTGCAGAGGTAAAAAGCTGCTGTAAATCTAAACCTCAGCAGGTGGTGATCTGACCATGACAAAGAGACTGATGTAAAGTCCCCCACTTTCAGGTCATCATCTCCATGCATGTTGAGACAGTCCCATGGTTATCATGGGAACCATGAAATCCTGAGCTGCCCTGGATAAAGTGCCCTCGGCATGAATGTTGACATCCCCCAGAACCAACAGTCTGGGGGATCTCAGCAGTGCACCCAAGATCATCTCCGTCAGCTCACCTAGGGAGTGTGTTTTTGGTGTGGTAAGTTCTAAGTGTGGTCGCACCATAGATTTGAAGGCAGTATAATACTGGCAATTTTATTCTCAGTTCCTTTTCTAATTACATCTAGCGTGTAGTTTGCCTTCTTTATAACAGTTGCACATTGCGTTATTATTTTCATCGAGCTCTCCACCACAACCCCAAAATCTCTTCCTTGGTTGGTTACCACCAGCTCAGATCCCATTAAGTTATACTTGAAGTTGAGATTTTTTTTGCCTCAATATGCATCAACTTTACACTTGCTTACATTGAACCACATTTGTTATTTGGTTACCCATTCTTCCAGTTTGGAGAGATCCTTTTGGAGCGCCTCACAATCACTTTTTGTTTTAACCACCTTAAATAATTTGGTGTCATCAGCAAACCTGGCCACTTCACTGCTCACTCCTAATTCCAGATCATTTATGAACATGTTGAAAAGCTTTGGTGCCAATACAGATCCCTGTTGGACCCCATTATTTACTTCCCTCAATTGGGAGAATTTACCATTTCATCCTATTCTCTGCTTTCAGTTATTTAACCAGTTACTGACCCATAAGAGGACGTCTTATTCCATGACTGCTAAGTTTGCTCAGGAGTCTTTGGTGGGGGACTTTGTCAGAAGCCTTTAGGAAGTCCATGTAGACAGTGCCCACCAGATCACTGTCTACATGTTTACTGACACTCCCAAAGGACTCTAAAATGTTAGCGAGACAGTTACTTTTGTGGCAGCTGTGTTGATACATTTCAGCAGGGCTTCTCCTTCTGTATGTTTACTAATTTTATCTTTAATAATGCTTTCAACCAATTTTCCTGGAACAGATGATTAGCCAACCGGCCTGTAATTTCCCGATGCTTCCTAGATCCCTTTTTTAAAAATTGGTGTTACATTGATCATCTTCCTGTCCTCTAATTCAGAGGCTGAGTTTAGGGAAATGATGCATAGAAGAACAGCAATTTCATATTGGAGTTCTTTGAGAACTCTAGGATGGATACCATCTGGGCCTGGTAATTTATTTTCTTTCAACTTGTCACCACTATTTGGCTCAGCCGCTTCCCAATTGATACATACCTACATGCCTCCAGCTACCACCCTGAACATAACACACAATCCATCGTCTACAGCCAAGCCCTGCGATACAACTGTATCTGTTCCTGTTCCTCTGATAGAGACTTACACCTAAAGGAGCTACAGCAAGCATTTTTAAAAATATAGTACCCTTCTGATATAGTAAATGAACAAAGTAACGGGGCCAAACAAATACCCAGAAACCGCCTACTACAGGGCCGGCCAAAAAGAAAACGACAGAACTCCACTTCTTATCACTTATAGCTCCTAGCTTAAACCACTACAATGCATCATCAGAGACTTACAACCTATTTTGGAAAATGATCCTCACCTCTTACAGGCAGTGGGTGTGAGGCCTTTATTTGCATACAGACAACCTGCCAATCTCAAACAGCTACTCACATACAAAAATGGATCACCCCAAATGGACTACAGTACTGGAACCCAGCCTTGGAACAAAACGGCTGCCAGCTCTGCCCCCACATTTACTCATGCAATATTATCACTGGACCACAGACACACCATCAGAGGATCATACAACTGCACATCCTCAAAAGTAGTATATGGTATCATGTGTCAGAAATGCCTTTTGGCCATGTACATAGGCCAAATTGGACAGTCCTTACGCAGGAGAATAAAGGGGCACAATTTTGACATCAAAAAAGGTTACTTCAACAAACCTGTGGGAGAGAATTTCAACCTTCCAAGACATTTGGTAATGACCTCAAAGTGGCTATCTTGGCACAGAAAAACTTCAGAGATAAAATTCAGTGTGAAACCTCAGAGTTGACTTTCATTGTTAAATTTAGCATCTTTGAACTTGGCTTGAACTGAGCATCTGAATGGCTTAGTCATTACAATCTGTAGAGTCCAAGTCTACCTTGTAGTTTACTGTAATATTGTAAATGTCTCTTTAAATTGAAATGGAATGCTTGCTTTCAATCTGCCTATAACTGAATTTTCCATCTTGTTTCTATTCTTGCATCTGACGAAGTGGATTTAGCCTAAGAAAGCTCATGCCTTAATAATAAAACACTGTTAGTCTTTAAGGTACCACAGACTATTGTTTTCATGCCACAGACTAACATGGCTGCCCTTTTTGAATCTGTTCCAGTTGATATGGACAACGTTCTGACTTTGTATAAGGCAGCTGCATGTATGGAACGTCTCTGAATCTCACAAAATTGGAATGAAAATATTGCTGTAAATCTGCAGTGGAGCTATAACAAAGGAAAGACCAAAGGATTATTGATTTCTTGAACATGCTTTAATGAATTTATCCTCACAACTTTCTTACAAAGTAGATCTGATCACAAAGTAACATGTTTTGCTATGTGTTGTGTACTGTGTGACTCCTGTTTCCTTCTCCTAGATCACTGTTCCTATGCTATCTGTTTTAACTTACAGGTACTGTTACCTACAGTCAAGAGTATGAATGGCTAAATGTTTTTTTTAAAATGGATGCAACCAGGCCTAAATCATAGGAAACATTCACAGTGGAAACTGAATGTAGAACAATAACATGTATTTAAAAATCTATTAAAACATATTTGTTCTTTAAAAACAGGAAATATAGGTTTGCACTGTGTTACATTTAAGAACTGCAAAGTGTAATCTTGTGATATTTGTCGAGTGAATAAAATGCTGTAAGTCATAAAAGTAGCAACATTGCCATGTGAAGCTGTGAATTCTCTTTTCTCTAACAAACCTAGTGTTGCCTCTTAGGGTAGTGTGGCTTTCTAGTAATTCAGTTAAATAATGTTTTGTTTTTTCTTCACAGATTATCAAGAAAGAAGGAATAGGGACAGAATCTCCCATGATAGGTGATAGAGTGACCGTTCACTATAGTGGGTGGCTTCTAGATGGCACAAAGTTTGATTCAAGCCGGGACAGAAAGGACAAGTTCTCATTTGACTTCGGGAAAGGTAGTGCATTCTATTTTTGGTGCATAATAAGATGAATTGTTAATAGGATTTTTTAAAATTGAAGCATAGCATACTCCATACTGAACAATAGCTCCATTCTTAACTTACAATGTGCTTTTTGCGCTAATCTTTTTCATCAAGAATTTTCTTCTCATTATAGAAAGTAATTTAATGTTGTCATGTGTTCCACAAATATACTTGAGTAGAAGCAACAATGACCTTGTTTGCATGACATAACAACCCATGGCTGGTTGTCAGCCATATTTGTTTCAGGGTGGCTGATCGTGATGTCCAAATCCAATGCAGTTTCCGCAGCTAACCATGCCCAAGCCACGTAACACAACAGCCGACACGCAAGGTTGAATATGGATTGAATTGGGTTGTTGTTGAATCATGGGTTGTTGTGTTGTGTGAACCCAGACATGCTAACAAACCATTGTTTATTAACCGTGAATAACACACAGTTCACAACCCAACAACAGTCTATGGCTGGGTTTGGATGATCATGGCAGGACAGGAAGCCACTTCGTGTGCTGCTTGCATGACTGCCATTTCCCTAATTATCTACAATATGGGCATAGGTTATCATGTTGTCTTGACCCGATGAACTGCGTGGCGGGGGTGGCTTCTAAACCCATGGCCCATGGGATATGTCCCAGGAGTGGGCGGGTAGACTGGGGGGAAATAAGCCACAGCAAGCTACAGAGTGCATTATCTGTTGGGAATAATGTGAGTTAGTGAGCGAAGAAACAATCGTAACTTATTTTTAGGATAGTTTTTTGTGAAATGTAAACTGGCCCAATAGCTCTTAAAAGTGCACTTGCACCATTATTGTTTGTTGTTAGGACTCAACATTATTGTTTCACTCTATTTGCAGAAATGTACCAAGATAGTGTGGGTCAAGCTAAAAGACACATAGGTGTGTGTAATGGAGCTTCAATGGCTATTCTTTTCCTAATTTTTCAAGAAGTATTTGGGTCTTTTTAAGAAGAAAAAATACAGAGCACACAGTAGCCAATGTTTCATGAATATTTCAAAAGATACGGTGGGCAGGTTCAAAGACTGCTTGTAAAAATGAAACATTGTAAATAATATTGTATTTAGTTGTAAATAAAATTAGTGGTCAGGTTTGTTCCATTGTTCAGGAAATATATGAAAACTTGATTTTCAAGGGAAAACTTGATTTAAACCAGTGATTTGAATCAATCTTTTTGCTTGCTGGGTTAAATCGTGCTTTACATCATTGATTTAAATAACCTTGATTTAAATCAAGCTACCCTGATGACAACAGCTTTTTGGTTTTTAGTAAAGTGGCCAAATTCTGTTCTGTTTGTTTTATTTAGGTGAAGTAATCAAAGCCTGGGATATTGCTGTGGGAACTATGAAAGTTGAGGAACTTTGTCAAATTATCTGCAAACCTGAATATGCCTATGGCTCTGCTGGCAGCCCCCCTAAGATACCTCCCAATGCTACACTAATGTTTGAGGTAAGTTTGAGATGGTATTCTTGCATCTGCATCAGAAGGAGGGCAGCTGTTATCCCCACCAGTTTTACATGCTTGCAAAGCTAAGATAAACAGTTTGCCAAGTGCAGCAGATTCTAGGAACTTGGGCAAGTTATTTGCCTGATCAAAACAGGACAAGGTTTGAAGAGTACAGAGCTATGTAAGGGAAGACTGATTCTGCAATAAGAGTCCAAATTTGCAATAACACAGAGGGGGAGGGGGGTATGAGACCCTCCATTCCTCCCTTTCCTCTGTACTGTACATAAATATAAATTCTGCATGTGTTCATAAATTTATAGATTTTGCATTATTATTCATAATATATGGGACAAGGCATGGAGCTAAACAGGTCCATGATTACTCTGGCTTCATAGACTTCACAGGCATCATTTGCATAGTTTCAGCCTACCTTTGCAACCTTTTAAAAATGAATGGAAACTGAAATTCTTCTTCGTGGTCTCTCTGCATCACACATATGAGCTCTGCGCCTGTGCGGAGCTCGTTCGGAAGCTTCTATAGCTGAGGCGTTTGGGGCGGGAACCCCTCCCACCTCCATGTACTGTGCATGCTCAATGGGGTTCCCACCCAATTCCCTCAGTTCTCTTTCATCTGCCATCATGGCAGCATCATTTGAGATTCTCTCATAGCATTCGCTAAAAAACTTGTTTAGAGGTGGTTTTTTTCTTCTTCACTCTTTCTCTATAAAAGAAAAGAAAATGAAAGAGCTTTCTGTTTTCTTTATTTTGAAACAAGGGATCAGAGGTTGGAAAACAGCATGAATTAATGGGTTTGGTTAGTAGGTATCAGATTATACACTATAAACATTAATACTAATACATAGTAAGTTGCTGTTAACTAACCTATGTAATCAGCCCCCAAAGACATTTTCTCTGCTAGCTGTCAAATGGACTATATTTTATTCAAATTGTGGTTTAAAAAATCTATAAAGAAAATCTTACCTATAAAATTGCATCAGCTTAATTATAAAGTTGGATCACTCGGCTGGAGCATTATATTTTTCAGTAAACTATATTCCTCCTTTCCAGGCCCATCCCATGGTATTTTGCTGCCTCCAGCGAAGC
Source organism: Anniella stebbinsi (assembly GCA_029215795.1). Classification (NCBI taxonomy): domain Eukaryota; kingdom Metazoa; phylum Chordata; class Lepidosauria; order Squamata; family Anniellidae; genus Anniella; species Anniella stebbinsi. The sequence continues at coordinate 100,215,273 of JARDYH010000003.1, forward strand.
CACAGTGACACCCTCATAAACCTAGCTGGTCTACCCAGTTGCTACCACCACTACCACCTACATGTCCTCCTCTGTTCTTCTTCGTGGTCTCTGTGCATCACACATATGGGCTGGCGCCGGCACCGAGCCTCATTCGAGAAACTTCTATAGCTTAGACTTTTGGCGGGAACCCCTCCCCGCACCGTCCTATTGCGCGTGCTCGGGTTTCGCCTACCTCAGTTCTTTTTCGACCGCTGTGCTGTGTGCCTCGCAGGAGACTTCTCTTCGAACGTTGTTCGTATTTCTCTATTAAAATATTGATTGTTATTTAGTTTTAGCTTAGATTTAGTATAATTAGCATAGTATTGTTAGAAATATATATATAAAAAAAAGTTTTTTATTTCGTCGTTTTTTTCCTCGTGTTTCTGCGGCTTATGGCGCAGACAGCCCTGTTCAAGACCTGTTCGAGGTGTCGGGCCAAACTTGCCCTGACCGATGGACATTCACTGTGTCTCCTCTGCCTAGGGGAGTCACACATTGTTGAAGCGTGTGCTCATTGTATGAGCTTCTCTCACCAAGCCCACCGAAACAGGGCAGATAGATTGAGGGGCCTTCTGTGGAAAAAAGCTCTCGAGGCAGTGGATACTCCACCTCAAATCCCCTCCGCGTCGATGACCACCTCGGATCCTGGGGAACGTGGGGCGTTTCCTGTAAGTCGTTCTAACCCAGTCTTGCCTGCTCCCGCAGCTGCCGGAGTTAAGGCCAAGGAGGCTAAAAAGGCCACTAGCCAACCTCAGGAGGAGGTCAGGCGCAAAAAGAAGTCGAAGACAAAACACACGGAAAAATCCGAGAAGTCCTCCAAAAATCGCCCAGCCGCAATATCGAGACCGTCGGTACCGTCTCCTTCGAGATCGACCTCAGTACCGACAAGACCTTCGGTACCGTCTCCTTCGGGATCGGTCTCGATGCCGAGCAGGCCCCTGCCTGTGGCTCCATTCCATCAGGAGCGAGTCTCAGCGTCACCCTTGGGGACGAGCCCCATGGTCTCAACGCTCCCTTCGACAAGGCTACCTCCGGCATCAATATTGGATGGAGAAATCTTTGACTCCCCACCGCTGACCGCTCCAGCTAGATCACAGTTGGCACGCTTGGTAGCGCTGCCCTCTCCGAGCTCGGAATGCGGTTCGGAATGCCGCCACTACCGGTCGTGTTCCCCCTCGCCTTCACGGGACTGGGATCGATACTCGGATCGCTCTGTCCGTTTCTCGGCTTCGCAATCCAGCTTACTGTTCCGGGACCGGGACCAGCCTGAGGTTCTCTGACGGTATTGGGACCAGATCGCCGACTCTCGTCGGTACCAATCCGCGTTCGACCCGTATACAGGCCAACAGCTCCGTGAGGACAGACCATTCGTCCCTCCAACACCTCCTCGAAGACCACCCTCGGTCACGGTATCGGTACCCCCATAGGATCCTCCGGTACTGACAGAACCTCCGGTACCGGCGCAAGTCACCGAAGTGCCTACACCATCCTCACCGCAATCGGTGGAAGATTACGTGTTGGACTCCTCCTCCGTAGCGACGGCCCCCCCATTGGTACCATTGCCAGATGATGCTGTGGGGACTGCAGAGCGTGCCTCTCCATCCATCAAGCTAGGGAACTTCACGGAACAGATGCTCCGCATGGCTCAGTCTCTAGGCGTAGAGCACCAACAACCTATGGAAAAGTGCATCGACCCAATATTTGATGTTATGTACACAGAATCTTCAGCTCCACTTGCTGTCCCATACATTCCTACTCTCTTACAAACTGCTCAAGAGTCATGGAAGAACCCAGTTTCTAAACGATTGGACTCTCTGTATAAGATCCAGGAAAAAGATGCCACATTTTTATTTGTTCACCCGAAGCCTAACTCTATCATTGTTGAAGCGGCTCAAGGCAAGTCCTCTAAAAGCCATTCCACCCCTACCGATAAGGAGGGCAGAAAGTTAGACATGTTTGGCAGGCGTATTTATTCCTCAGCTGCTCTGGGGATGAAAGTGGCTAACTACGAGGCCATGATGGCCAGATATCAGCTTTTTCTCTGGGACAAAATGTCATCCCTTATGACATATTTGCCAGACGAGCAAAGGGAGTTGGCACATGTCTTCCATACTTAGGCCATCCATCTGTCTAAACAGGAACTTACAACATCCAGGCACCAGACGGATTGCGCCTCGAAGGCCATGATTGGAGCAGTAGCTCTGAGGAGACATGCCTGGCTCTGCTCCACTAACCTTCCACAGGAATCGAGGACACGGATTGAAGATCTACGGTTTGATGGAGAAGGTTTGTTTCACTCCACGACAGACACTGCCATGGATACTATCCAAAAGGCAAAGACAACCGCACGAAAGAAGGGTTTTAACCCAACTACCGCATTACAGCCTTACTGGCCACGTAAGTGGTTCAGGCAACAGCCATACCCCCACATCAGTTCCAGAATCATCAGCAGCGCTATCAGGCACCTCCATCTCAACCATCCTACCAACAGAAAAAACAATATCAGCCAAACCATTTCCGCCAGCAACGCAGCAGACAAAATACTTCACAGAAGCAGCGTCTTTGACTCCATCCCTTCCCCTCTCCCTCCACATTTCAAATTTGGAAGCCTGCTAGCACCGTTTCACAATTCCTGGAGGGAAATCACATCAGACAAATGGATCTTAAATATTGTAAAAAACGGTTACCAGATCGAATTCAACTCTCACCCACCCAGTGGCCCGGTCAAGGTGACCCCTCCATCAAAGGCGTTACTTCAGGAAGTATCCACTCTACTTCAAAAAGGTGCCATTACTCCTGTCCACCGCTGAGATCTACCAGCAGGCTTCTACTCCCATTACTTTACAGTTCCGAAATGGGACAATGGTCTTCGCCCTATCATGGATCTGAGGAACCTCAACAAATTCATTCTAACCAAAAAATTCCGTATGATTACGTTGGCAACAATTCTTCCTCTGTTGAAGAAAAATTGTTGGTTTACCCTTATAGATCTGAAAGATGGCTATTTTCACATCGCAATACATCATACCCATCGGAAGTTCCTCAGGTTCATGATAGGCTCGAACGCTTATCAGTTTTCAGTTCTCCCATTTGGACTCAAGACAGCCCCCAGAGTCTTTACAAAATGCATGGGAGCAGTCTGTGCTTTTCTAAGAACAGGAGGTATAGAACTGTATCCTTACTTGGACGACTGGTTGATAGTGTCCCCTTCTCAATCCTGGGCGTCAAGGGATGTGGATGTTGTAAAAACCCTTCTGCAGAAGCTGTGCCTGCAGATAAACATGGAAAAAACAGTGTTTCTACCTACCCAAACCATTAATTTCATTGGAATTCTTCTAGACTCCCCATTAGGGAAAGCATTTCTTCCAAGGGAAAGAGCAATTACTATTCAACAACTGGCTACACACATCCTAACACATCCTAGAATCAAGACACGTCAGTGCTTTTTCCCTACAGAGACTGTTGGGCCTCATGGCCGCATCCGTGTATGTGGTCAGGTGGGCAAGGATGTGCACGAGACCATTACAACAGTTCCTCCTAAACAACTTCGACTTGTCCATGAATCCAAGGAGGGTCAAAATGATCATACCATTAGACCTGCAACTGGCCATCAGATGGTGGACGGACCTTCGCAATCTGGTGAATGGACTGCCCTTTGTGGATCCAGGTCCAACACGAACGCTCACCACGGATGCATCTCTGCTGGGATGGGGAGTGCACTGCGATCATCTAGTAATTCAAGGAAAATGGTCATCCCTCGAAAGAACCTACCATATCAACAAATTAGAGCTCCTGGCAGTGAAGAAAGCCCTATAAGCTTTCAAAACATATCTCAAGGGCCATCATGTCAGAATTGTATCAGATAACACCACTGTTATTTGGTACATCAAAGAGAAAGGAGGAACTCGATCCCCCTTTCTCCTCCAACTTACCTTGGAATCCTTTATTGGTCAATTCTACATGAGATACACCTCTCCGCTATCCACATCACAGGGACAGACAATATCCAGGCAGACGATCTCAGCCGTCACTTTCAGGACACCCATGAGTGGGAACTGTCCCCGATGGTGTTGCACCGCCTGTTCGCCCGCTGGGGCGAGTCAGCCATAGATCTTTTTGCCTCCCCAGACAATGCTGTCTGCGACGCATTCTGCACAAGAGCAGGAATACGTCAATCATCCCTGGGAGATGTGTTCAGTTTGACATGGGGGACGGGCTTAGCTTACGCCTTCCCTCTGTTTCCGTTGATTGCCAAAGGAACCAGATGGATGCCATACTGATAGCTCCTTGGTGGCCACGTCAAGCATGGTTCACCCTGCTCCTCAACCTGGCCAATGGAGGGACGTGGCACCTTCCACTTCTGCCGGACCTAATCTTCAAGAACCACGGCCTAGTTCTCCACCCAGACCTAAAACAGCTACGGCTGACTGCAGGACTTAGATCTACCACATGTGGTAAAAGCTATTCTACAGGAGGCAAGAAGGCCCTCTATAAGAGCCTCTTATGAGAGAAAATGGAACAAGTTTGTTCATTTTGCTACTGCTAAGGGGCTTGATCCTAAGTCTTGCCCCATTCAGGATGTTCTAGTTTTCCTGCATTCTCTCTACGAGGCTGGCCTGAAAGCAACGTCTATTAAAGTTTATTTAGTGGCCCTTTCTGTTAACCATGATTTGGTCTACAAGTTCTCTATTTTTACTCACCCATTGTCCAAATGCTTTCTAAAAGGTCTATGCAACATTCATCTGCCATTTCTTTCTGTTGTTCCTCAATGGAGCCTTTCTGTCGTCCTAATAGCGTTGACTGCAAAGCCGTTTGAATCGTTGGCTACAATTGACATTAGACTATTGAATTTTAAAGTAGCGTTCTTAGTCGCTATCACATCTGCGAGGTAAGGTAGTTTTAAGACCTGGTCTGTCTTTTCTCCCTAAAGTTGAGTCCAACTTTCATGTTAATCAGGACATTGTGTTGCCTACTTTTTTTCAAGCGTCTTCAGATCCATTGATCTCCAAGCTCCATTCCTTGGATGTAAGACGTGCACTGGCATTCTACAAATCTAGATCTGCCAGATTTCGTAAATCTAACCACTTGTTTGTGTGTTATGGTGGAAAGAGAAAAGGCCAACCAATTTCAGCTCAAAGATTCGCTAGATGGATTGTGCAGACTATTTCGTTAGCTTACCAGCTAGCAGGGAAAGAGCCACCGGACTCTTTGAAGGCACACTCTACTCGGGCGCAATCTACCTCCACCACTCTAAACCGTGGAGTGCCTATTCCAGACTTGTGCAGAGCTGCTACTTGGTCTAATACCTCCACTTTTATTACCCATTATAAGTTGGATGTTAGAGCCAGGAAAGACTGTACTTTTGGTCGAGCTGTGCTCTCTTCGATTCTTCAGTGATGTTCCAGCGAGCCTACCCTCCTCCGGTAAGTTTGTTGCTGGTTATTCACCCATATGTGTGATGCACAGAGACCACGAAGAAGAAATGCAGGTTACTTACTTGTAACTGTAGTTCTTCGAGTGGTCATCTGTGCAGTCACACAACCCACCCACTGCCCCCTCTTGGCGCTGTAGACTGCCTGGTCAAGAGAGTGTCTATTCTGCATGTAAACTGCTGTTTTACATTTTTTGTCTACATCATATCTCGTTCGTGAGGCAAAATCGGTCTCATAGAACTGAGGTAGGCGGAAACCTGAGCATGCGCAATAGGATGGTGGGGGGAGGAGTTCCCGACAAAAGTCTAATAGAAGTTTCCCAAATGAGGCTCGACACCGGTGCGAACCCATATGTGTGACTGCACAGGTGACCACTCGAAGAACTACAGTTACAGGTAAGCAACTTGCATTTCCTGCTTGGCTGGCCAGCCCACTGACTGGCCTCTTCCTCACTTGCTCGGACGGCCAGCTCAACTGATTGCTTGGTCCTGCCAGTGTGGCTGTTGTTCCCGCATTGTGCTCCAACTGTTACGAGAGGTCCAGCCTCTCACAATAGCCCATAAGAACCTTGTGGGAGACTGGGGCACAAGACAGGAGTAACTGGGCAGGCAGGTACAAGTGGCCAACTGGCTCCCCAATTAAGTGATGGAGCCGCTGGCTAGGAGAGTAGGCTGGCCACAGGAGAAGCAGCAGGCCCACCTTGCAAAGGCAGGGCAGGGAGTGATGCAGTTCACCACTCTTTCGCACTCTGCTGCCTGGTATGGCTCATGAGCCCGCATAATGGTAGGGCCGCCCCTGATTCTTTCCCCTCCTCCTCCCTGCCTGACCATTATCTGAAGAATAAAGTGGAACCTGAAAATACAGAAGATGACAATCTTTGTTATAGGTCATGAACAAGGGAGAAACACAGGTTGCTTGAAAGGTCTACTAGAGTAGTTTCTGGACCTTAAATACCTACAGACAGAATGATTTTTTTGTTTCTCTGTTGCTTTAATTATTACAGTGTATTCTGTGACTTCTCCCAGAGTGACCTTCAAGAAGATTGTTACTATTGTTGAGGAATTGGAAGCAAAAGGGCCAAACGCAGCTAGCGTTTGTGTTAGAACTTGGTTCAATAAGAGTCTCTCATTCAAGGAATACTCACACGCTAACTTCTTGTGTGTAATACAGAGTTGTATTGTTTACTAGTGCTCTAATCTATTTACAGCACATTGGTTTTTTAATCATTATTTACACAATTCTCCTCCTGTACAAAATCATCTAGTCCGACCTCTTCACATCAAACGTCTCTCACAAAGTCTTTCTAATTAGACTCACTTTTATACTTTCTACATACCAGCCCCACCCTGCACAATCTGCCTTATCTTATGCTGGTGCTCAAGATAAGGTCCTGGTGCTCAAGTGTCCTGGAGGGAGTGTCCTCCAGGACACTCCCTCAACATATTGCTTGCAGCTGGCTGTGTCCTTCAGACCTAGATTTAATAACTTTCTTTTAATCCACTTTGTATCTGGAATTTTCTCCCCAACACTTTTTCAAAATTTGAAGAACTAAGTGGATCTAAAGTTATTCTTTTTCTCTCATCAGCATTTCAAACTCTAACATTTTAGTTAACTTTGTATGCTGATTTCTCATCAATGGTTTTGTGAATATATCTGCTATGTTTTCACTAGACTCACGATATATCAATTTAATTAAACTATCTTCTACATTTTGTTTTACATTTACATTGATTGCTACATGCTTGGTCTTAGCTCTTAACATTTGAGCATTTGCTAAGGCAATACAAGATTGTGAATCATTGTATACATTTACTGGTAATGAACATATAACATTTACATTTTTTAACAATTGTGTAAAAAATTGTACCGTATTTTCCGGCATATAAGTCGACCGGGCGTATAAGACGACCCCCAACTTTTCCAGTTAAAATATAGAGTTTGGGATGAGTTTGGAGGAGCAGAACTGAGTGAAGCAAAACCACCCCTGGTTCCTCCAACCTCTCTTCACGTCAGTAGTCTAATTTAGGCTGTGCAGGTATAGGGGAGGAGGTGATTTTGTTGCTGTTATTAAACAATCGGCAGTCACGCCTTGATGAATAAAACAAACATCTGCTTGAGGCAGTACAAAGCCATGAGGTCTAGTAGCATTGATAACTTTCTCCTCCAGGAATTTAACTCACGCCCTTTTAGGGTCATCCAAAGCCTCCTCCCTTAAAGCGGCAACTATTGGGCACCCCCACCTCCTTTCCGCGCCCCCCCACCTCCCCTCCGTGCGCCCCCCCACCTCCTCTCCGTCCGCCCCTTCCTTACCTTTCCTGGATGCCTGCTCCCGTCCTGCGCTGGCGGCTACTGCCAGGGGGCTTTGCGGCCTGCTCTAGAGTAAGCGCGCCGGGTGATGCGATCACCCGGCGCTCTACTCTAGAGCAGGCCGCGAAGGCCCCTGGCAGTAGCCGCCGCTGGCGCCGGACGGGAGCGGGCATCCAGGAAAGGTAAGGGCCCCCCTCCTCCCCTCCGTACACCCCCTCCTCCCCTCCTCCCCTCCGTGCGCCCCTTCCTTACCTTTCCTGGATGCCCGCTCCCGTCCGGCGCCAGCGGCTACTGCAGCCCCCCTCCGTCCATCCTATACCCGGCGTATAAGACGACCCCCGACTTTAGAGACGATTTTCCAGGGTTAAAAAGTCGTCTTATACGCCGGAAAATACGGTAATTTTCTACAGGCACTTGAAAGAGATGCATACTCTGCTTCACAGGTAGAAGTTGCTATTGTGTTTTGCTTCTTGCTCTTCTAAAATATTAATGACTTATCAAGCAGGATAGCTGTGCCACTGTGGATTTCTGGTCTGCAGGGCTTGCAGCCCAATCGCTGTCAACAAAGCTTTCTATTTTGATTTCAAGACATGACAGTGTTAGACATAGATTTAAACTTCTTTTTAAATATCTTAACACACGTTTTACTTTAAACCATGCTGCTATTGTTGGTTTTGCTACTTGTTGACTTAGAATGCTTATGCTGCATGCAATGTCTGCTCTTGTCCACTGACTTATGTACAACAGACTTTTCACTATTGATTGGTATAATTCTGGGTCATCAAACTCTTTTTTTTCTAAGTTAGCTCTGAAGTTTGTTAACATTGGACTCTGGACACTGTTACATTCAAGCATACCACAGAATTCTAGCAGACTTACAATTTTCTGTTTTTGATTTAAAAAATATTTTCTTTTCTATTTCTCACTGTGGTTTTTTTTTTACTCTCAAGTAAAACTTTTCACTCTATTAGTGAAATTGTCAGTTCAGCCCTTCTTGCTGACTGCTTTATCAAACACTTTTGTTTTGAACTTTTTCTTGCTCACAGGAAGCTCTTTTTCTTTCAGTCACTGTCATAATCTTCAGGACTTAAAGGCACTTCTTCAAAACATTTTTTTTCATGATTATACTTAATTGTATGTGTCTAAACTTTTTTCTCTTTTTCGAAACTAAGCTTCTCTGGAGGAACACTCTTGTTCGTTCTTTCTGACTCGTAATTTTAAAGGACTCGGCTTTAGTTTTTGCTGCGGTGCTGGCTCTCTCTCTCTATTGCTCTCAATGTGAGTAGCCGCGGCTCTCTTCTCTGGAGGCGGAGACTTTCTCTCTTCTCTCGGAGACTCTGCCGCACTTCTCTTTGTTGGAGTTTTAGCGCTTTGCTTTTTTTGCTTTCTCTTCTTGGAAGGCGTGAACGCGCTGCTTTGTTTTGGTTCACTAGCAAACCCTAAATCTGTTTGCTTAACCCTTTCATGGCTATTAACTTCTTCATTTCTCTCTTTTTCTGAGAAATGTAACAATACTTCGGGGTTTGAGTGTATACTTTCTCAATTTTGCTCTTCAAAATTGGCTGACCTAGAGGTAACAATTTTCTCTTTGCTAACAAGAAACCTCTAAGACTTATTACTGTACTCAACAAATCTCGCTCTTATGGCTTTTACATCTTGTTTTAACTTTTGATTTTTCGGAACATGGACTTATGCAAAAGAACTTTATATTCTCAAGTGAGACAAATTAGGTTTCTTCTCATGCAAGATCTCAAACGGCACTCAAGCGATTCTGAAAAGGTTCTATTCAGAATGTAATTTGCGGCGCTGAATGCTTCAGCCCACAAGTTTTCTTTAGCTTTTGAATTTAACATAATAGAATTCTTAACTGTTTGTAGTATTCTATTCTTCTGTTCTATCATTTTGTTTTGCCACGGAGCGTATGGATCAGTAAGCTTATGCGTTATGCCTTGTTTTTTTACTTACTCTTTAAATTCATTATTCGTGAATTCACTACTTCGATCTGTTTGGATCTGCACCACTTGCTTCTTGAAATGCTTTTCTGCCCATGTTACCTAATTTGTAAACGTTTGGAACACAGCAGATTTTCTCTCAAGTGGAAACACCCAACTAAAATGGGACTTGTCGTCCAGAATTACTAGAACAAATTTGGCGCCACCGGCGCTGGCTTTAAATGGACTTATTAAATCTAAATGCAATAACTCAAACACCTCTTGAGTAGACTTATTGGATTTCTTGTTGATTGGCAACACTTTCGATTTTGACTGTTTACAAATCTTACAATCAAGATACTGTTTGCACTCATTGAGTTCAACACTCTTACATTGAGCTGGCATTTTCTCTAACACTTTGAAGCTCATATGCCTTATTCTTCGGTGAAAGAGATGAACACAATTTTTGTGATTTGGTACATTGGAAACTTGGTTTACACACTTTTGAGATTGCATCTCAAACAATTTGTTTCTCAGCACACCCCGGGCACACACTTTGCTACCAATTTCAACTCGACACTCAGACACTTCAAATATGACTTTGTAGCCAAGCTTTACCAGGCTTGCTACTGACAGCAGGTTGTAGTTTAAACTTTCTACACATAGAACCCTTTGCATAATTCTGTTAATGCATGGCACATAACAGCTGCCTTTCGCACAAACTGGGACTCTTTTTCTGTTTGCTAAGCAGACTCATTCTTCTGCTCTATTCTAGATTTTGTGTAGATCTCTGCGACTCTTGTAAATGGTTGCGCTTGACGCTGAATCAAGCAACTAAACATCATTTCTCATCTCTGCACTCGGCTCTCTGGCGACCGATACAAACTGCGCACTCGCTGGCACATTTCTAGCATTTCTTCGGCCTCTTTGCAAGTAACGATCATCATCACGCCTCTCTGAGGCTCTTGTCACTTTTATTTTGGCTCGACAATTTCGCTGAATATGCTCTTTTTTCTTGCATCGGAAACATTTCTTCTGCTTAACGACTATGGCTCTCTTCTGTCATTTGGTAGAAACTCAACTTTTCTTGGCTGTCTCTCTTTTCTATGCGATCTATGGGTGATTCTTTTCTCTTCTGAATGCTCAATCTTCTTCTTTTCTTCTTGCAGTAAATTTTTGGTAACATGCTCTAGAGTTAGGTCAGACCGAGGCATCGATTCGAGGCTCATTCTTAGGACATTCCAACTGGGTGAGAGGGAACTCAGAATAATATAAATTTTATTCTCTTCAGTAAACGGCAGTTCTACTTCTGCCAATTTCGAAAATAACAGCTCTAGGCTCTGAAGGTGCTCGCTCATTGAATCACCTTCCTTCAATTTCGTCTTGTACAGCTGTCTGGTCAGACTGATTTTGGAACTTGCTGTTTCCCAGCACATTCTGGAATTATCACTTTTGGAGATGTGTATCAATTGATCATTTTCTAAGCTCAGGACTATACTCGCTTTGGCTTTCGTGTCCAAAGCTTCTCATGCTGCCTCCTTATCAGCGCTCAGACTTGTTGGCATTTCTTCTGTCACGGCTTGCCAGCACCCCTCACGCTTTAACAGCATTTCAAGCTTGAACGACCAGGTAAAATAATTCTTTACATTAAGGAGCTCTATTGGAATCTCCCCGAACACACTTGGTGCCTGTGACATGTTTTCCAGCTTGCCTGCACACACAGCCTCACACTGGCCAGACCCACCGCTCGTATCAGACTCCTCTCCGGAACTCGCCTCTGAGCTTTCTTCACGCTTAATCATCCGATGGAAACCATAAATCGTTGGCTCAGTAAATTTGGACTCAATAGCCTCCTGGCTGGACTCTATTGCCCCACACGGATCTGCTCCAATGCCTTTACTTCTGGGCCCATAACCCTGTTGAGGAATTGGAAGCAAAAGGGCCAAACGCAGCTAGCGTTTGTGTTAGAATTTGGTTCAATAAGAGTCTCTCATTCAAGGAATACTCACACGCCAACTTCTTGTGTATAATACAGAGTTGTTTACTAGTGGTCCAATCTATTTACAGCACATCGGTTTTCTAATCATTATTTGCACAATTCTCCTCCTGTACAAAATCATCCAGTCCGACCTCTTCACATCAAACGTCTCTCACAAAGTCTTTCTAATTAGACTCACTTTTATACTTTCTACATACCAGCCCCACCCTGCACAATCTGCCTTATCTTATGCTGGTGCTCAAGCAATAATCGGTCTGTCCTCCAGGATACTCCGTCAACATATTGCTTGCAGCTGGCTGTGTCCTTCAGACCTAGATTTAATAACTTTCTTTTAATCCACTTTGTATCTGGAATTTTCTCCCCAACAACTATCTTCAGTCAAACAGTTCATACCCAATCAGCACAGTAGTTGGGTGTGCCCCCGAGGTCGGCGTTGGAGTCGCTGGGGTTTACTTTAACGCCCGAAGCACTTCCTCAAACTCAGCAACAGATCCAGGCACAACCTCAGCCACGAGACTCTCCTCTTGGGACAGGATGAATATTGTTCTGACTCAACTTTGACATCATCAACTCCGCCTACCTCATCATCACCAGATGCTGAAGTTATATCTCAAGGGGCAATCTCCCCTTTGGACAGTTCTCCGATCAAATCCTTCAGATGGCTCGAACGTTGGGCATGACAGTTCAACAATCAACACCGACAGTTCAGGACCCAGTTTTCAACTCTGTCACTTCTGATGCTGCTCATCCAGTATCAATAACCATGTTACTGGTTCTTTTAGAAACCATAAAATAGTCTTGGAAGTCACCTGCTTCAATGCCACCGACTTCAAAGTGGCTGGAAGGGATGTATAAAGTTCAACAGAGTGACGCTGATTTCCTTTTCCACCATCTGGCTCCCAACTCAGTTGTGGTGAAGGCAGTTCAGGGTAAGAGCAGACGTCAGCATTCATCCCCCGGAGATAAGGAGGGTCGTCGTCTAGACCTCCTAGGCCATAGAGTCTATTCTTTGACTACATTTATCAAGCTGCTGTGTCAGGTTATCAGCTTTTTTGTGAGGGGATAAAATGGGGAAGCTAATGGAACACTTACCTGAAGATAAAAGGAACCTGGCAAAGTTGCTTCATACTGAAGCGTCAAGACTTTCTAGATAGCAAATACATACCTCTAGACATCAGGTAGACTGCACTGTGAAAGTCTTGGTAGGAGCAGTTGCTCTAAGGCGCCATGCCTGGTTAAGGTCGGCTAGACTGTCTCAAGAAGCCTGTTCTAGACTAGAGGACCTACCTGTCGATGGCCTCGGGCTGTTTAAAGCTAAAACTGATAAAGCGTTTGATACAGTGCAGAAGGCTAGGACGACTGCCCGCAGAATGGGGTTTTCACAACCACATCAGCAACTACAGCAACAGTCTCATCAACACCAGCAACAGTCTCATCAACAGCGGCAACATTCTTTTCACCAGAGGAAGCATTTCCCTTCATCAAAAAACAAAACCTCATTCCATAAAGGTGATTGTCCAATGAGGCAGCGTCTTTGACTCCATCAATCCAATGCCCATTCACTCTTCTTCCCTTCCCTTTTTCGATGACCAACTGTTTCATTATTTCTAAGCGTGGACAGAGATTACAGCAGACAATTGGGTTGTGTTGATAATCCAAAAGGGTTACAGGATAGAATTTGATGTCCTCCCTCCAATCGGTACCATGAAGATGACTCCAAAGTCGGCATGATGATCAAAAAAGGCGCCATAGAACAAGTATTCTGGAGTTATCTTCATGGCAGTACCGAAAAAGGATGGAGGACTTCGACCTATCCTGGACCTACAATTTCTCAATACCTACCTGAAACCAAAAAAAATGTTGCATGATATTGCTGGCATCAATTCTTTCCCTCTTAGCACAAGGAGACTGGTTTATGCCCATACCTCGACGATTGGCTCTTAGTGGCATCTACAAGACAAAAGCTACAGGAATTGATTGGGGTTGCCTGCTCTCTCATTCAGAATCTCACTCTACATCAATCATGAGAAATCCCAATTGCACCCTTTACAGACAATTCAGTTCATCAGGGGAATTCTGGATTCAACAAGAGGTCGAGCATTTCTGCCTATTGATTGATGTCAAAGAATAAGGGATTTGGCTATGGACCTTCCGCGGTAACCACTCACAATGGCCTTCAGGATCCAGCAACTGTTTGGCCTCATGCCATCTACTACGGCTGTGGTAGACTACGCACAGCGCAGGATGAGACCCCTACAATCCTGGTTTATCCGACACTTCGACCTGCAGAAAAATGCCAGATGTATGCAACTTTGTCTTCCTTCCCAGGTGACTGACTCTCTCATTTGGTGGACTGTGATGGGTAATCTGACAGGAGGCATTCCATTCCAGCGAGCACCACCAACGAAAACAGACACGTCACTGATGGGTTGGCGGCCCCATTCTGGAGGTCTGACAGTTCATGGCCGATCTAGAGGCCTTAGACCATATCAGTGTTTTGGAACTTCGGACAGTCCAAAAGGTGCTCAGGACATTTGAGGTCGATTTGACAGGGAGCTTTGTTCAAATAGTTTCGGACAACACAACTGTGACAGCACATTTGAACAAGGAAGGAGAGACGAGGTCCCAGTCCCTGTTAGCCCTCAAGATGGAAATCCTGAACTGGTATATTTCCCGTCAGATAAGGATTACAGCCATACATGTCACAGGAGTCGACAACACACTAGCAGACCGACTCAGTCAGACTATGCAACTGTCTCACAAATGGCAGAATGCCGGACGGTACTGAAGGACCTCATCGACATATGGGGCACCCCCGGAGTAGACTTGTTTGTGACCAAAACCAATGTGGTCCTACCACGTTTTTCCAGACGTGCGGGTCTAGGGAAGGGCTCGCAAGGGGATGCTTTTGCCTTCCAGTTGTCGTGACTCTCTGACTTCTAGCACCCGTTGAAGTCAATAAGGAGGCCTCTTAGGAAAAAACAATCTTTTATTTTGCAAATGATCTCTTCTCTCCCTTTGAAAGGAGTTAAAACTTAGAAAGCGTTTTGCCCCAAGGCATAATTAGCTAAGCAAACAAATCAGTTGATCTATCCAAAAGGAAGCGAGAGTCACTTCAAGACGAATTTACATCTAGCCTCTTCTGAGCAAGAAGTCTTTTCGAGCGCCGCCTTGTAAGCTCTTTGATCTGTGCACGCTTCATTTTCCTACGGAAAATGGGATCTCTGAGTTGACTCCCGTCTCCGTCTTCTGAAGACGAAAACTGGTTATTATCAGCAAGGTTATTTACATCAGCCAAGGCATTTTCTAAAGGCGGAACTATGGGAACCTCGTCTCCTCCTGGCACAGACTGGTATGTCTCTTCGAGTTCAGAATCTGATTCTGAATTTATGTCTGACATTCCTTCACCCTGAGCAAGGGGGGAGGAATTAGACACAACACCAGTGGACAGGCATCCTGTTTTATGCTTTTCCTCCATTCCTTCTCATGACACGGGTGATAGCCAAGATCACCAACGACGAGACAAGTTGCATTCTAATCACTCCTTGGTGGCTGAGGCAAGGTGGTTTGCTCCATGCCTCAGAATGTCGAGAGGCTGATTCCAGAAACTTCCACTCTTCCTCACATTGTTGGGGCAACAACAGGGCAGGGTCAGGCATCCAGACCGTCCAAAATTATGACTGACAGCATGGAAAATCTAGACAATCTTTCTGTATCCATCCACCATGATGTACAGAGGGTTTTGGATGCATGTAGGAAGCTGACAACTCGAAAGTCCTATGATCGAAAATTGACAATTTTCTCTACATTCTCAGAGAAAAATCACTTTCATCCATAGACTGCTTCTTTACAACAGATATTGTTATTCCTTTTGAGTTTGTTTGAGAAGGATTTGTGCGTTTCCTCAATCTGAGTTTCTCTTTAGCAAAGAGGTTTCTTAAAGGACTAAATAATTTGGCACCACCCACTCATTTGCCTGTACCAGCCTGGAGTATATCAGTGGCTTTAAAGGCTCTATCACTGAAACCTTTTGAACCCTTAGCAACAACTGACCTACACTTGCTTTCATGGAAGAAAGCTTTCATGGAAGAAAGCTGATGAACTCTATGCTCTTCGCATTGATGTCCCATATCTAACTTTTCACAAAGACAAAGTCATTCTGTAACCGGATGTAAATTTCCTTCCTAAAGTAGTCTTTGATTTCCATTTAAATCAGGACATTATCCCACCTTCCTTTTTCTCTCCCCCTTCAACTGAGCCTAGATACCACTTTGCATATCCTGGATGCACGAAGGGCTTTAGCTTTTTACAAAGACAGAATGAGCCCCATTAGAAAGTTACCTCGCTTGTTTATTTGTAATTCAGGACAATGAAAGGGAATGCCTGTCTCTTCACAGCGCTTAGCATTCTGGATAGTTAACACCATTACTCTTGCATATGAAGTGGCGGGACTTTCATTGACTGCCCCAGCCTGTGCTCATTCAGTGGCCACATCAACTGCATTTGAGAGAGGTGTAGCAATTCCAGATCTCTATCAAGCAGCAACTTGGTCCAGACCATCCACGTTTGTGAAGCATTATTGCCTGGATGTCTGAGCTAGAGCTGACTGTTCGTTTGAAGAGCGGTTTTGTCCTTGATACTGACATAGAACACTAAGCTTCCTCCGGTAAGCTGAGAAATTGATTATTGGTTCCATGTGTATGATGCACAGAGACCACGATGAAGAAAGACAGGTTGCTTACTTGTAACTGTAGTTCTTTGAGTCATCATCTGTGCATTTACACAACCCACCCACCATCTCTTCTTGGTGTTGATGTTTTCAGTTGAAGCTGAGAAATTGATTATTGGTTCCGAGGCCACAATGGCGGTCTCAAGGAACTGAGGAGATAAGACGGGAACACCTTAGGACATGTGCAGTACTTCATGGGGGAGGGGTTCCCACCTAAAACCCTGCAGCTGTAAAAGTTTCCTGTGTGTGTGATGCGCAGATGACCACTCAAAGAACTACAGTTACAGGTAAGCAACCTGTCTTTTCCATGAAGACAACTCTAAGGGTTGGGTACCTCTAATTGTACACTGTAAATCTATTATTGGTTTAAGCAGGCGGTGTTTATTGCTTTTATGGCTATTTATTTTCTTTGTTCCCATATTTTTTACTTTGCATTTTATTGCATTTTATTGTATTGTATTGTATATTTATTATTTGTATTATTGTATCCTGTGTATATCCATTAGCCCAAAAAGGGAGGAAAGTCTCAGGATGCTATAGAAAGGTTTATTATAGAAAAGCCTGACTCATTTTGGTGTCTTGTTTTTTAGGCCTTCTTGTTTTTTAGGCCTTCTTCAGGGGACTGTAAAAGTACATATAAAAAACAGGAATAAGACAACACAGAATTTAAAACCTTTTATAATTATAAGAGCACGCTGCAAGCACAGCCTGTGCATACATGTATATAATATCATAATTTCAGTAAAACACATAAAAGGTTTTTAGGGCACATTGCAGATGAGGCCTGTGCATATACTTAATAATATAAAACAGTTTAAATATTACATACTTATTTGTTATAATGTCTGCAGAAATTATTGACAACAAATTGTCTTGTGGTTCTTTTTTTTTTTTTTGCTATTCAGGGGTGAAGATTTTTTTATTTATAAAGTATTACCAAAAAAGTGATTTGTCCCCTAACAATTAATGTCTAAACAACTGTTACATAATAGAAATGAATAATTAATACATTTTTAGGGGAAAGAATAACAAAAGAAAGAAAAGAGAGGAAAAGCAAGGAAGAAAAAACAAAGAAAAGTAACTAAATACATAATTAAACTAAATTATAAATTTGCTGTATTTCCTTCATTTATCGTTACAATGTCCAAATACTCATAGCTGAAGCAGGCATACATTGTCGTACATCCGGTTGAGCTGTGTATTGAATGAATCTCCCCCATATAGCTTCAAACGAAGTTAACTCTGGTTTTCCTTGGATTTGAATTAAGTCATAAGTTATTTTCTCAGATATTGCCACAGACCAAATATTATGATACCCTGCTGATAAATTTAAATTGTCCATTTTTTTTCCATTGTTGCGTAATTGTCTGCCGGGTGGCCATCAACAAAAATGTTATTAAATCTTTACATTTCAATCCATTATTAAGTCCATTATATATTGACAACAATAACAATTCTGGATCATATACAATTGTTTCTCCAGTAATAATCATATCTCTCTATGTACTAATCTCCAGAATCTCTATATGATTGAGCATGACCACCATAAAAGAAAATACGTGCCTTTTATTTTACCTCTCCAGCAAAGAGGACTACATGTTTTAGTAATATGTGCTAATTGTACTGGTGTTCGGTACCATCTATGCAGTATTTTCAAAGAGGTTTCCTAAATAGAAGCTGATACTGATCTAAGTGGTCTGTTATTCCATACTTTATTCCATCTAGCTTCGTCTAGTTCCCACATTTTCCTCAAGCCCACCATTGTACCATTTGGGCATCTATTAATATAGTGTAATAGTAACTGAAGATACTATTCCCTTCCCTCGCTCCCCTACCATTAATATAGCTCGTTCTAATGTTCTTAAAGTTCGGATGCATGTATCTTTGTGTTAACAGATAATTGAGCTTCTTGTACCCATCCCAGGTCTAGTTCTCCCAAATCAGCTCCAAGTTGTTCTATTGGTTTTGGTTTATCCTGGGCATAAAAATCTTTCAATCGAAAATATCCTTTTTTCCCATTCAGAAACTTTGTTAAAAATGGTTGCCTCTAACTTATTTGTATATGTTTGTATTGGGGTGAGGGGGTATCACACTGGAGATAACTTAGACTGCCACTTTTTCCAAATTGTGAAGATAGTCTTTGTATATGGGTTTTGGATATTATTTAATTCCTTTGTCTTTATAAGTTGAAAAGGTAATGCCCATAAGGGGCCTTTATTCAGCATTTCTTCTTCCAGGTGTATCCAATTCTTATTTGCCTTCATTATAATAAAATGAAACTGCAGTATTTGGAAAGCTTCATAATATAGTGCAAGATGTGGAAGCCCCCAGCCTCCATTACTTGGTTTTGTATAATATAATTTTAAAGCCAGGCGGGGTGCTTTTGCTTGAAATAAAAATGTATTAATTTGATTTTGCCATGATTTCAATGTTTTTGGCTGGAAGAATATAGGGATGACCTGGATTGAAAATAAATACCTAGGAATCAAAGACTTTTGTATTGCTGCGATTCTTCCAAGAATTGACAAATTCAATTTCTTCCATTTCTTCAGATCCATATTAATATTTTTAATAAGGGGACCATAATTTATTTTACTTAATTTATTGGTTTTCCTAGGAATATATATTCCCAGGTGTCTAAATGAAGTTCCCAGGTGTCTAAATGAAGTTCGACAAATTGGTGACATGATAGTAGTTTTTTCATAATTAACTTTTAAACCTAGCACTAGTTTGAATTCTTCAAGTTCTTGCTTTAAGTTAGACGCTGACTGATAAGGATCTCCCAACAAAATTATCATGTCATCCGTATACATGTTCTCCCCCCCCCCCCCAATATCAAACAATACCTGGATGTTGACAAATTATATTAGCTAATGGTTCCAAGCAAAGGGCAAAGAGTACAGGTGATAAGGGACAGCCTTGTTTTGTTCCTCATTCCAAGCTAATAAATGGAGGACTTATATTATTGGTTCGAACCATTGCAGTATTAACATTATATAGTTTAGAAACCGCAGATACAAATTTAGTTCCCAGTTGATAGTAATTTAGGACTGTTAATAAATATTGCCATTCCAGGCAATCAAAGGCCTTGAATGTGATATTAAAGACAATGGATGACCTGTTCTAGTTGCATCATGAAAAATATTTAAGACCCATCGTATTGGGTCCGATATATGTTTTTGAGGAATAAATCCATTCTGGTCAGTATGAATGAGGTTCTCACCAACTCATTTAACCAATGGACTAAAATCAATGAGAAAAGTTTTTGATCCTGATTTAGTAATGTGATTGGATGGTAGGACCCTATTTTTGTATTATCTTTTCCAGGTATATATAACTATTATCCTGGATGTTTTCCAAGTATCTGGAGGTTCTTCATCATGCCAAATCTTGGAGAAGAGTTGAGTAAGTTTAGGGGTCAGTATTTCTTTAAACTTTTTGTAAAAAATGCTTCCAAATCCATTTGGACCAGGAGTTTTATTATATTTTAAATGATTGATAGCTTGCTCCACCTCCTCTATTTGTATATCTCCATTCAGCATTTTTGTTGATTTTCATTCATTGGGGTAATTCCACTTCTGTCCAAGTATTTTTCTATAACTTCTGCCCCTGGAGAAGTTGTACGGTAAAGCTGTGCGTAGAAGTCTGCAAATGAAGTATTAATTTCCATCTGGTCAAACAATAAGGTGCCATCATTCTTACTTATAGAGTGGATATTGGATGTTATCTGTCTCTTTTTAAGTGCATTGGCCAGCATTTTGGACTATTATCAGAAGAATTGCATTTTTGTTTTAAATATAGCAGGGATTTAGTGATACCTATGGTATCTATACTTTTCAATTCTCTCCTTTTCACCTCTAAATCCTTAAGTACTTTTATAGACCCAGTTTGTTTATGTTTAAATTCCAAGACTGTTATGTCTCTTAGTAAATCTCACTTAATTGGGTCTAATCGCTTTTTTATATTTACACTTTCAGCAATACAAGTTCCATGGATTGTAGCTTTCATGGCAGCCCAAATTATCTTTGGTGCCATGTCCGGCTCCTCATTTAATTTAAAATGTTCCTCAATGGCCTTCTTAATTGTTAAAGTAGAGGATTGTCTAAGTAAGAGACTACTATCCAGATGCAATATTGGATGATATAGGCTTTGAGCATTTAATGACAAACCTGTTTCAAGTGCAGCATGATCAGAGACTACTCTGGGAAGAATATTCGATAATTTGAGGTTGTGAATTTATAACGGGGAAACCAGAAAACAATCTAGCCTTGAAAATGAGTGAAACCTGGGAGAAAAATATGAGAAGTCTCTTTCCCCTGGATATAGAAGTCTCCAAGAGGCAATCAAGTGAAAACATTTTAATAAAGGATCGAGAGCCTTCTCTCTTCTATATTTATCTGATCAGGACCAGGTTTCCTATCCAAGTCTACATTGCCTACCACATCCAGGTCTGCAACTACAACTAGCTTCCCCCCCCCTGCAAATTGGGATAACTTTTTAAACACTTTAACTAAAAACGAATATTGCTGTACATTAAGTGCATATATAGAGGCTAGTGTGGTGGGTTGACCATCCTGCTAGAAATAAAAATCTTCCCTCTGGGTCCTTTTTTATCTTATCCATCTGCCAGTTGACATGCTTTGCTATAATAATAGCAACTCCTCTAGCATGACTATAACAACTGAAGGATATAACTTGTTGAAAAAGAACAGAAGAAATAGAAAGGGAGGCGGAGTCACATTATATGTTAAAAATACTTATCCCTGCACAGAAATACAAGAGGATGAGCCTGGGAGCCCCATCAAGAGCATCTGGATTAAAATAAATGGGGAAAGGAATAAAAGGAACATGGTAGTCAGAGTCTACTACTGACCACCCAATCAAGGAGAAGATGAGGACTAAACTTTTGAAAAGCAAATTGCCAGTGTTTCAAGGAAATCCGATGTAGTAGTAATGGGAGACTTCAATTACCCCGATATCTGTTGGGAGACAAATTCTGCCAAAAGTGGCCCCTCCAAGAAATTCCTGACGTATGGCTGATAACTTTCTCCTACAGAAAGTTGAGGAAGGAACTAGAGGGACGACTATCCTTGACTAGATACTGGCCAATAGGGATGATTTAGTGGATAAAGTGGCAGTTACAGGAACTCTGGGGGAGTTCTAGATTTTAAAGAAAGCAAAAGTTGTGTGTAGCCAAACGCGTACTCTGGATTTCAGGAAAGTCGATTTCAGTAAACTCAGAACTATGATAAGTAAGGTCCCATGGCAACTTGCCCTAATGAGAAAAGGAGTCCAAGATGGGTGGGAGTTTTTAAAAAAGGAAATTTTAAAGGTGCAATTACAAACAATTCCAACAAGGAAAAAAGATAGAAGACAACAGAAGAAACCAATGTGGCTCCAAAAAAAGCTTAGACATGACATGGAAATAAAAAGGGATACATATAGGAAGTGGAAGGAAGGCCAGGCTACAAAAGAAAAGTACAAACAAGTAGCACAGAAGTGCTGGAATGGTATCAGGAAGGCTAAAGCTGAGAAGGAGCTGAGGCTAGTGAGGGATGCTTAAAGCAATAAAAAGGCTTTCTTCAGATACGTGAATAGTAAAAGACAGAGGAAAGGAATGGTGGTTCAACTGCTTCATGAGGATGGCAAATTGGTAACAGATGACAAAGAAAAGGCCGAAGTGCTCAGTTCCTACTTTGGCTCAGTCTTCTCTCAAAAGCAGGTCTATGACCTCCCATGAAAAAGTGAAGTACAAGCTGTCGGGGCAGGATTGCAGTTTGAGATTGATAAACAAATGGTCAAGGAACAAATAATTTCTTTGAACGAGTTCAAATCTCCAGGGCCCGACGAACTGCATCCTAGAGCAATAAAGGAGCTGGCAGAAGAACTCTCCGAACCACTGTCAATTATCTATGCAAAATCGTGGGTTAAGTGCCGGATGACTGGAGGAGGGCTAATGTTGTCTCTGTCTTCAAAAAGAGCAGAAAGGAGGAACCTGGGAACTACAGACCAGTCAGTCTGACATCCATCCCTGGGAAACTTTTTGTAGAGATTATAAAGAAGTCAATCTGTAAACACCTTGAAAACAATGCAGTGATGACTAGAAGCCAGCATGGATTTGTCAAGAACAAATCCTGTCAGACTCATCTGATCTAATTTTTTGATCAGATAACTTCCTTTCTGGACCGTGGGAATGCTGTGGATATAGCATATCTTGACTTGAGCAAAACTTTTGACAAAGTGCCCCATGTCATTCTGATTAACAAACTAGTGAAAAGTGGATTAGATGGAACAAGTATTAGGTGGATCCACAGTTGGCTACAGAATTGGACTCAAAGAGTGCTTATTAATGGTACCATTTCACACTGGGGGGAGGTAACGAGCGGGGTCCCACAGGGCTCAGTTCTGGGCCCAGTGCTCTTCAGCATTTTTATTAATGACTTGGACGAGGAGGTACAGGGAATGCTTATCAAATTTGCAGACGTCACAAAATTGGGTGGGATCGCTAACACCCTAGAAGACAAACAAACTGCAAAGTGATCTTGATAGACTGGAGCACTGGGCTGAAAACAACAGAATGAAATTTAATAGGGATAAATGCCAAGTTCTACACCTAGGAAAAAGAAACCAAATGCACAGTTACAAAATTGGGGATACTTGTCTAGGCAATTCGACAAGGGAGAAGGATCTTGGAATTGTTGTAGACCACAAGCTGAATATGAGCCAACAGTGTGATGTGGCTGCAAAAAAAGCAAATGGTATTTTGGGCTGCATTAATAGAGGTATAGCTTCCAAATCGCGTGCGAGGTACTGGTTCCCCTCTATTCGGCACTGGTTAGGCCCCTTCTTGTGTATTGTGTCCAGTTCTGGGCACCACACTTCAAGATGGATGCAGACAATCTGGAGCGTGTTCAGAAGAGGACAACGAGGATGATCAGGGGTCTGGAAACAAAGCCCTATGAGGAGAGATTGAAAGAACTAGGCATGTTTAGCCTACAGAAGAGAAGATTGAGGGAAGACATGATATCACTCTTAAAATACTTGAAAGGTTGTCACACAGAGGAGGGCCAGGATCTCTTCTTGATCAACACGGAATAATGGGCTCAAGTTACAGGAAAACAAATTCCAGCTGGACATCAGGAAAAACTTCCTGATTGTGACAGCAATACGACAATGGAACCAATTACCTAGGGAGGTGGTGGGCTCTCCCACATTAGAGGCATTCAAGAGGCAGCTGGACAACCATCTGTCAGGGATGCTTTAAGGTGGGTTCCTGCATTGAGTAGGGGGTTGGACTCGGTGGCCTTATAGGCCCCTTCCAACTCTACTAATCTATGATTCTATGACTAGTCCCAATTGCCACATACTGTGAACCAAAATATGGATGAGACACATTTTTTTCCTGTCTCCCCTGCTTTAAATGTTTTCTGCAGAAAAATGACGAGGGGCTTACGGACTTGAAGATGATCCGAAACTCTCCTTCTTTTGATCACATCCCCCAGCCTTCTAACATTAAGGGTAATTAAATGTGGATCAGTCATAGTTATAACCAGTTGAGGTTTGGATCCTAAATTTCTCTGAATTTACATTACTGACCATTGTTAATGCAGTTCTTGTACCTATACACATAAAAATGAAGTAATCAGCACTAAATAAAATTTTACGTTCCAACTTAAACCCCTCTGCCCCAAAAGTCCCCACCCCACCCTTCTCTCCCTTCCCCCACTCCCCGAGCCCAGCTTAACAGCTCTAAAAAAGTAAATCTTACAGCTTGTAGTATAGATGTCATCTATTCCCACCCCTCTGTGGCTCAAACTTCTTGGAAGGCAGTTGAACAATTGCAGTAATATCAAGTAAATATTTGATAAACCACATTAGATTTTACTTAGTTCCGCCCTTCCACCGATATTATTATTCTGATTAACTATACACTTGAACCCCTATGCATTATGCATTTAACCTTCTGGTCCGCACATCAGTTGTTGTGTGTATATATATCCCTATATAGAGATGTGAGAACTTGAGTGAGAAGCAGAGAGCAAACCAAAGAAAAATAATAAAAATGAACAAAACAAACAAATAAGGGGAAACAAAAAAGAACAAAAATAAAAAACCCAAAGAAAAAATATATAAAAAATAAAAACAAAAACTGTAGATCTTCACTGGAGATGTCAATTTCTAAATTTGTAGGAGAAGTAAAAAAAAGTCCAATGGTTAAGGAGTATAAGATAACGCCTCCATTACTCAAAAATCCATCAGTTCCACCTTTCTTCCTTTTACAGTTGTTAATTGCAGGGTTCTCCCTGAAGTTGAAGGTAGGTCAGTTTTTCTAGCTTCACATTGTTTTTTGGGCATTTTGCCAGAATCTTGGGCTGAATTTCCCTCTTCATCTGGGGGATTGCTTTCTTCCCAGCCTCCTCTTCAGATGTCTCTTCTGTGGTGGTGGCCCCTTCAGGCATATGGGCTCCCAAAACAGTTAACATGTGAGCGGCTTCTTCCTCAGTTTGAGCTATTAGCATATCAGTATCTCTTATAACCAGCATTTTGAAAGGAAATCTCCATGTATATTTAATGCCCGCGTTTTGGAGTTGTAGATTGTTTTACGCTTATTCAAAGTCATTGGAGATAGGTCTTGCCATCACCATTATCTTATCTTTATATGTTATACTTCTCAAGGTACATAGTTCTTGTCATATTTTCTCTTTCTTGGTGTAGTGTGCAAAACATATTATAATATCCCTGGGAGGCACACCCTCTTTAGGCCTAAACCTTGTTGCTCTATGAGCACGTTCAAAATCATTTACAGTAAGCTCCTAACCAGAGATCAGGGATTTAAACCAGGAGACAATGAAGCTTTTTATATCATCCTGTTCCACTTGTTCCTGGAAAGATCTCAAGTGCAAATTAAATCTTCAACCTTGATTTTCAATCTGTTCAATTGAATCTTTAAGCTCAGCATTCTCTCTTTGAAGATCTCTTATGACTTTAGAATGCTCAATTCCTAAGTCCATTGCTTTTGAGGCAGTTTCTGAAATATCATTGACCTGTAATTTCACTCTATTAAGTTCTTTTTCAAGAGGAACTAACAGAGATTTGCATGTCTTTTCCATCATAACTGCAATAGACTTCAATTGCATCTCAAAGTGCTTCTCAAAGTGCTTCTCGAACTCTGCCTTCAGATTCACAGTCCCCTGCTGGTGAAGTTCGGCTTGAATTTGAGCCTTCAGCCATTTTATTCCCTTCTTCTCCAAGTCTATTTTTAGAACTCCTCCGTATTTGTTTTTAACTTAATGAGGTACAAACCTCTCCTAATTTTCTTCTAAATAAGATCCGAGCGCTCTCCCTCCAAAATTTAAGAATCGAAATGATTTATTGCGGCTAAGAGTGTTACAGAGGTTTAGAATTCTTTTTAGCGTTCGGCACTCGTTTGTTTATACAGTGGTAATTAGCGGGAGCGCGTCTGTTGTAAATCACCACAGAGTCTTTGACATTCCCCAGATGGTTTTAAGTATACACACTTAAGTAAGGTCAGTACTTACATGTTTATAGCTTGCTTGCAGAGGTTTTTAGAGTTTTTTTCCCTGGCTCCGGAACGGAGCTATGATTTAATGCAGCCGATCTATAGCCATTCTGGCCACGCCCCCAACGAATTGTCTTGTGATGGTGACTAGATGGGATGTACTGAAGGCAATGTGTTTTATATACAATTAGACAAGTTTTTTCTTTGAGTTTCTTACATATGTTATCACAACAGGACAATTTCATCAAGGTCATCTCGTATCTGGACAGAGCTGCAAGCATCAGGGAATGTCTCAAAACTACAGGAGTGATAAAAATTCCAACTCCCCATTTAACCCCTGTGGAGACAGTGTTCTTAATTGCAAAATCCACTCCATTTCTTTTTTCAGCAGCTGTTTCTCATCCTTGTAGTTGAGTTTTTCCAGTGTCCAAAACTTAAAATATGTTAAAATATGTTTCTATTCCCCAAAGAGGGATACAAGAGGAGCTCCTGGTCTATTCTTTATAATATTACACAGGTTTTCCCCAATTCGTTTTTTAAAAGTCTGATGGTTTTTCCACATTAATTTTTGGACACATTGGATGGTGTAAATCAGGGGTCCCCAACCTCCGGGCCACGGACCGGTTAGGAACCAGGTCGCGTGTAGGGTGACCAGATCACCTGGGGTTTCCCCCAAAAAGTCAGCCCGGACCTACCAGGTCCTCTGCCGCCGCTCTCCGCTGCCGCCACCACCGCTCTCCTCCACCGCAGCGTGACGGTGACCCCCCACAGCCCCCTCACGGATGAGGGGGCTGCGGGGGTCACACAGCGGTGGAGGAGAGCGGCAGCGGCGGTGGAGAGCGGCGGATCCAGTAGGTTCAGGCTGGGTTTTTTGGGGGGGGGGCTTGGTGGTGGGGTTTGTTTTGGGTGGGAGGACCCTCCGCCACCCCCCACCTGAAACAAACCCCACTACCAAGTCACCCACCCCCCAAAAAAACCAGCCTGGACCTACCGGGTCTGCTGCTCTCCGCCGCCACTCTCCGCTGCCACCACCGCTTTCCTCCGCCGCCGCGTGACGGTGACCCCCCGCAGCCCCCTCACGCGGGCGGAGGAGAGCAGTGGCGGAGGACCCGGTAGGTCCGGGCTGTGTTTTTTTGGGGGTGGGTGGCTTGGTGGTGGTGGGGTTTGTTTCGGGTGGGGGGGTGGCGGGGGGTATCTGCTTGTTGGCCACATGGCGGGCAGCCTTTTTTTAAAAAAATATTTTATGTTTTTTGGGGGGGTGGGCACGCCCCCTTTGGTCCGTGGAAAAATTGTCTTCCACAAACCGGTCCCTGGTGCCTAAAAGGTTGGGGACCACCGGTGTAAATAACATAAACACTGCTGCAGGTAGAGAAATGTCTTAAGATATAAGTTACATTATCAAATGGATTTTTGAATGTAGTGGTGCTAGATGTATATTTGCAAAAGTTACGATGTCCCCTGGGTAAGCTTGCACCTACTAGAATGTTAGGTAGGCACTCATTACGCTCACAGAAATCACTCTTGACCAGCATGTCTCTGATAGTTCTGGTTCTTCTGAAAGAAGCCAGAAGCCTGTCCTCACAAGTGGGAGTGTGTTGTAGGACATGCCAGTGTTTTCTTATGTGCCCTAGTGACATAATTGAATGTTAAACTGCAGTTGATATGATTTTAGTGTTTTTTCTGTTCTCTCAAAGATCAGCTCATGTATTATTTTTAGCCCTGTTAAAATTTTGGTGGATCACTCTTGATGGCTAATCCCTGTTCCTCAGTCGTTTTGACAGTGCAAGAGATTCCTGTTTGAAATCCATGTCATTAGAGCAGTTATGTCTGAGTCTTAAAAACTGTCCATATGGGAGATTTTCCCTAAGTGAGTAGAGGTGGGAGCTTCTGAATTTCAAATAAGCACCAACATCTGTAGGCTTTTTTATATATAAACAGAGGTCTTAACCTATTGCCCCCTTTCTCACTTTTAAACCTAAAAAGTGGGTCTCCAAGTTGTTATAATGAATGTCAAATTTGATGTTTTCATTTTCTGAGTTATGTGGTAAATATGTCAAGATCCCTCTCACCCCCTCTCGAGATCGTAAAGACATCACTAATAAATCTCAGCCACACCAGGAGATGTTCAGCAAATGCCCCCTCAGGGGACACAAGTTCTTTATTAAATTCAGTCATATATAAATTGGTTACTTCTGGGGCCATGGGGTCTGCCAATAAAAGCTATCATTGAATTTGAAATAATTCTTTGTCAGATCTGTGTCTGAAAGAGCAAGAAGAAAATGAGTAGGGGGATATTTTTCTACTCTCTTATCCAGTACGTGATGTATGATTCTTAAGGCATCTTCCTGAAGTATATTTGTGTAAAGTGATCTTGCATCCATGGTGACTAGAATATCTCTGTCTTCTTTACTAATGTTTTTTTAAAAAAATTAATGAAATCAGAGGAATCACGTACAAAGGAAGGCGGCAGGGGAATGAAAGGTTTTAGGAAATGATCTACAAACTGGGATAATGGTTCTAGCATTGCCATGGGGTGACCTGGAGGAAGGGTCACTCCTTTATGAATTTTAGGAAGGGTGTAAAATACAGGTACTCAGATTGGTGTTATACAGAAATTTATACTCCCCCCATTATGTACCCCAAACTTAAACCCTCCACCAGAATGTTCTTTATGTCTCTGGCAATGCCAGAGAGGTGTCTGCCAGTTGTTGATAGACCTCATTTTTATAGTCAACAGTATCCTGAATCACAATGGCCCCTCCTTTATCAAGTTCTTTTTATTACAATAGAGGAGTCTTGACCTAAACCCCGTAGAATTTCTATCTCTTTGTGATTAATGTTGTTCCAGGGATGTGGTGATGTGTTTTCTAATTTTTCATGGTCTTATGTGATGAGTCTTTCAAAGACTTATATCGACGGATCTCCTGATGGTGGGGGCATGAATCTGGATGGTGGGAGCTCTGTGATCGACTTTCTGTGGTTTTGTTTGTTTCGATTATTTTCTGTCTAAACATGTATAAGATTGCACCCTTAGAAAGGGTACATCAGTTACTGCTGAATTCTTCCTGCTGTTTTGGTATAAAGTCAACCCTCCAGAATTTTATCACGGTTTTGTAAGGATTAAATCAAAATTTATATTGTTCTGTTCTTTCCTCTAGATAGAGCTGTTTGAGTTCAAGGGGAAAGACCTCACAGATGATGAAGATGGTGGAATAATTCAAAGAATCCGTAAGAAGGGAGAAGGCTACTCCAAACCCAATGAGGGAGCCCTTGTAGAGAGTAAGTATCTGAAGAACTGTGAAGACTAGCACTAGGAAGATGTTAGATGGGGATGAAAGTGTATCCAGATCCCCGTGGGCTGATGCTGGTAGAACTCTGGCTTCAGGAGCAATTCAGGAGTGCACATTTCTTTAACCACAGTCTGTCTCTTAGCAAACTCTCCTTCCTTCTTAAAAACATAAGAAGAACCTTGCTTGATTAGATCAAGCCCAACATCCTGTTTACCACTAAGACCAACCAGATGCCTATGAGAAGCTCACAAAGTGGATGTGAGGGCTAGCCCTCCTTCTGCTGCTGTTTCTGAACAACTAGTATCTCACAGCCTCTGATTCTGGAAATAGCATATACCCATCATAACTAATAACCGGTCATCATCATAATAATAACCTCCAGGAATTTGTCTAATTCCCTTTTAAAGCCATTTAAGTTGACGGCCATCTTGTGACAATAAATTTTGTAGTTTAGCTATATGCTATGTGAAGGAGTATTTACTTTAATCTGTCCAGAATCTCCCACCATTTAGGTTCCATTATTTTGAGCGAGGGAGAAAACATGCATATATTTATATTCTACCATGTGCCCTGCTTAATTACCTTTTCTACTAAGCTCCCAAAGCCCCAAACAGTGTAAACTTTGCTCAAACAGTGTTGTTCCAGTCCCCTGATTACTGCAGTTTTACTTTTCTACACCTTTTCCAGCTCTACTATACCCTCTGTGAGGTGCAGCCCTTTTCACAGTTGCCACACACTGGATCGCCATTTTCACTGAGCCATGCACCACAATCTCTTTTCCAGTCAGTAGCCGCTGCCTGAACCCCCATCAGTGTACATGTGAAGTTAAGATTTTTTGTGGCAAAGTACATCACTTTACACTTACTTACATTTAACTTAATGTGCTGGTCACCCAGACCTTAACTCTGGTCTTAAATCAGCAGAAATCTTTTTTAATCGTTGAATTTACCTTGATTTTTAAAGTGGGATTATAAATATTTAACTAATGGTAATCATGATTTCATTTCCGTCAGTCAGTCAGTAAATTTTATTGTATATAGCCACCAGCCATTTATACACTTCTCATATACATGAAATTACATCCCTAGAGTCAACACTATTTACTCTCACATGCATGGCCAACACCAGAAATTTCGCTGTTCTAAAGTTACATATTTACTAAAATCACACAATAAAAAACACAACTTTTCAGCAATTGTTCTTCCAATCAGTTGTGTCAACAATGGGAGAATATAAATGTTCCTAATATCTGAGTAACTTTCACAAGTTAAAACAAAATGGGCAACGTCCTCCAGTATCAGGTGATTGCAATGACAACCTCTAACGTCCTTTGGGATACCTTGAAGGCGACCCATGTGATCTGCCCCCGGAAGAACATTTAACCGTGCCCAAGAAAACACCACTCTCAACCTTTTTGAGGATAAATCTACCAAATATTTTGAGAGGGAGAAAGGGGGAATGGCTAAATGCATATACAACTTACTTGATGCACAACTTGTAATTTCGGCCAGTTGAGATTGCAGTTCTATATCTTTAAGACGCTCTCTCAAAACTTGCTTGGCTCTGTCATAACCCATAGATGTCAGAACGGGCGTAGAGAAACCCATCCTAGAGATGATGTTAGAAATCTTTTATTTCCAAGAGGTGGAATCCATTTCCTCAAATGCCAAAAGAACTAACTCAGATGACCTTTTGAATGTCACTTTTAACCAAAAGTATAAAGCTATTTTAAGGGCTTCTACTTGTATTGACAATACTCCCAATTCTGCCCTAATTGTTACCAGCTTATTTGAGGCTGGTAACAAGTCTACTTAAAAAATTATTTTGAGCCTTTTCTATTGGATCTAAATTAGACATCGCCCACAATAAGGCTCCATAGAGCAACTGTGGCATGACTCTACTCCTGTATAGTTCTAAGGCTGGTTTCACTAGATTACCCGCTTTTGTTCGATAAAACCTGAGTAATCAGTTTAACGTTTTGTCTGCCAGCAGAGCATTAGTTTTTATTTGGAGAGACCAAGTTCCTCGTTGCTGGAATATAATTCTAAAATCTCATGGAGAACTTCCATGGATAGAGGAGACTGTTCTTTTTAGAAAGGTACCCTGTGCATGTAGAAAGCGATGTGAATGGTGAAGGAGGGGGTGGAGCTAGGTAGCTCATCCTTGCTTCCCTTCCTCATGTGTAGACCTTACCGATGATGAGAATAACTGAATAGAGCTAGATTCTCACAATTCTTAAGGAACGTACATAGTGTGAACGCACCTTGAGTATAATGTGTTGATATACCCTTAAAACGTTTCTTGCGTGTTCTTTTCCCACCATGCAGAAAGTAGGACTAAGGGTCAAGGCTCTTGTGCTGCATTTCTGCTTTCAGAACGGTGGTATGAAGACTTGATCTTTTTGTTCCCCTCATCTGTGTATTCTATTGTCACCCCTACCAAATTCTCTGAAAGTCAAACTGCATGTTACTTTAAAGATGTAGCTAGGTTTTGTTTTTGTTTTTACTCAAAAGTAAGCTCATGGGACTTCATATGGATCAGGACCCTAGAGGAGTAGGACTTTAACCCTTTGTCCTATGCCTGAAATTCACTAATACTAGATGCTATTTTGGCAATGTAAATTGAAGGCATGGGAGCAGGGGCTTGATCCAGATTGGGACAATAGCAAGGGATGGGGGAAAGGGCTTTACATTTCCCACACACACCTCCCCTGCATATGCTAGGGTCCTTATCTATATAGCAACATGTAGTCTCATGTTGTGAGGTCACATTCTATAACTAAAGGAATACATTCTTTGTTGTGGTCTCTGTGCATCACACATATGGGCTCTGCGCCTGTCAGACTAATCTGATCTCATTTTTTGACAGGGTAGCCTCCCTTGTGGACTGTGGGAATGCTGTGGATATAATATATCTTGATTTCAGCAGAGCTTTTGACAAAGTGCCCCATGACATTCTGATTAACAAACTAGTGAAAAGTGGGCTAGATGGAACCACTATTAGGTGGATCCGCAATTGGCTACAGAATCGAACTCAAAGAGTGCTTATCAGTGGTACCTTTTCACACTGGGGGGAGGTAACTAGCAGTGTACCGCAGGGCTCAGTCCTGGGCCCAGTGCTCGTCAATATTTTTATTAATGATTTGGATGAGGAGGTGTAGGGAATGCTTATCAAATTTGCAGATGACACAAAATTGGGTGGGATCGCTAATAATAATAATAATAATAATAATAATAATAATAATAATAATATTTATTTGTAGCCCGCCTCTCCCTCCGGATCGAGGCGGGGAACAACAACAATATAAAACATAATAATCACAACAGTTAAAAATTTTAAAAAACCAGAGAAAAAATACAACATTAAAAACATCTTAAAATTCATCTGGATAGGCGTGTCGGAAGAGGACAGTCTTCATGACTCTCTTAAATTCATGAAGACTGTCAATTTGTCTAACCTCCTCCGACAGACCATTCCATAGTCTGGGAACGATGGAAGAGAAGGTCCTCTGGGTAACACCCGCCAGCCTAGTTCTGGCTGGCTTGAGTAAGTTCTTCCCAGAGGACCTAAGTGTGCGGGACGGATTGTACAGGAGAAGGCGATCCCGTAGGTACCCTGGACCCAAACCATGTAGGGCTTTAAAGGTAATAACCAACACTTTATACTTCGCCCGGAAACTGATTGGCAGCCAGTGAAGCGATTTTAAAACTGGTGTAATACCCTGGAAGACAGAAACAAACTTCAAATTGATCTTGATTGACTGGAGGCTGCATTGAAAACAACAGAATGAAATTTAATAGGAATAAATGCCAAGTTCTACACCTAGGAAAAAGAAACCAAATGCACAGTGACAAGATGGGGGATACTTGGCTCAGCAATACGACAAGCAAGAAGGATCTTGGAATTGTTGTCGATCACAAGCTGAATATGAGCCAACAGTGTGATGTGGCTGCAAAAAAGCCAGTGCCTTTTTGGGCTGCATTGTTAGAAGTATAGCTTCCAAATTGCGGGAGGTATTGGTTCCCCTCTATTCGGCACTGGTTAGGCCCCATCTTGAGTATTGCGTCCAGTTCTGAGCACCACACTTCAAGAAGAATGCAGACAATCTGGAGCATGTTCAGAGGAGGGCTACAAGGATGATCATGGGTCTGGAAACAAGGCCCTATGAGGAGTGATTGAAGGAACTGGGCATGTTTAGCCTGGAGAAGAGAAGATTGAGGAGAGACATGATAGTACACTTGAAATACTTGAAAGGTTGTCACATAGAGGAGGGCCAGGTTCTCTTCTCGATCAATCCAGAATGCAGGAACACGGAATAATGGGCTCAAGTTACAGGAAGCCAGATTCCTGCTGGACATCAGGAAAAACATCCTGACTGTTAGAGCAAGACAACAAT
The DNA here is from genome assembly GCA_029215795.1 of Anniella stebbinsi. NCBI lineage: Eukaryota > Metazoa > Chordata > Lepidosauria > Squamata > Anniellidae > Anniella > Anniella stebbinsi. Next base: position 100,248,898 of record JARDYH010000003.1, read on the forward strand.
GGAATAAATTACCTAGGGAGCTCGTGGGCTCTCCCACATTAGAGGCATTCAAGAGGCAGCTGGACAACCATCTGTCAGGGATGCTTTAAGGTAGATTCCTGTATTCAGCAGGGGGTTGGACTCGATGGCCTTATATGTCCCTTCCAACTCTACTATTCTATGATTCTATGATTCTGTGACTATATTCTACTGCTGCTTTAGGACTCTGTGTGGCAAACTACGAGGCAATGATGTCCTGTTAACAATTTTTTTAATGGGACTTTTGACTATCTAGTGGACAAACAAAGGGAACTCACTAGGGTCTTCCAATTCGAAGCCATGAAACTATCCTGGCATCAGATTAACACGGTATGATACCAAACGGATTGCAATACAAAGTCGATGGCTACATTCGATGGCAGAGACGCTTGGCTACATTCGATGGCAGAGACGCTTGGCTACATTTTGCTAGACTGACACTAGAAGGAAGGGTGAGGATCGAAGACCTTCCCTTTGACGGGGAAGTTCTTTTTAATGCCAAAATGGATGGACAAATGAACTCTGTACAGAAAGCCAGATCAACAGCGAAAAAGGTGGGGATAGGGCAACAGCATTCGCAACCCACTTCATGATCTAGAAGATATTTCCACCCACAAAACCCATTTTTTACAAAAACAGTATCATTATACTGACCGTGGATCTCTATACCACGCTGGCTAGCAGCAACAGAGGAAGCAGTACCAGCTTATAAAATCTCATTCAGGATGCGGTCGCACCAACACGGGTCCGAAGCTACGCTTTTGACTTCTCTCACAACAGAACATCTATCTGTTGCAATCTGAACCTGGTCTTTGGGAATCGACTCTGTGACTTCCTGCAGAACTGGAAGATTGTGACTACGGACTCTTGAGTCCGGGTCCTCCAAATAGTCAGTGAAGGCTATCGGAAAGAATTTGAAGTCCTCTCTCCTTTGGGCACCGTAAGAACCACGCCATCTTCTTCAACTCTGGTTCAAGCAGTAGAGTCTCTCCTCCAAATGGAGCAATTCAGCGGATTCGCATGGAATCAGCCAGCAGTGGGTTTTCTCCCGATACTTTACAGTGCCCAAGAAGGACGGAGGAATTTGTCCTATTTTCATTTTACGTCTGCTAAACAATTTCAGCATCCCCCCCAAAATTCAGAATGACTGCCACTGCTCCGAGAGAGAGTCTGGTTTGCCACAGTGGACCTGAAACATGCATATTTTCATATTGCTGTCCACCTGACTTACCAGAAGTACCTATCTTTTGCAATTCGAACAGATGTTTTTTGGTTTAGAGTCCTCCCCTTTTACCTTTCCTCGGCACTGAGGGTATTCACAAATGCATGGTGGTGTGGTATGTGCCTTTCTCTGTCTCAAGGGTGTTGAATTCTATCTCTACTTGATGACTGGCTCATCATGTAATCCGACAAGACGTTAGAGAAGGCACTTACCACCGTTCTAAACCTTCTGGAAGCCCTAGGCCTCTGCATCAATTGCGAGAAGTCCAAACTCAAACTGACTCAACAGATCCACTTCATAGGAGCACTTCTAGATGCACGCTTGGGACGTGCCTACCTTTCCACAGATTGGGCGGATGGAATTGTTACTCTAGCTACCACTCTGTTCAACAACAGACAGACAACAGCCCACGGAATACAATGCCTCCTGGGATATATGGCAGCTACAGTTGCTGTAGTGGAATGGGCCAGACTGAAGATGAAACGTCTATAGGCCTGGCTGGACGCCAGTGTCGACTCTTTATACCGAGCAACACCGCGGACTCACTCTGGTGGATGAACAGGAACAACCTTTCTCATGGGGTCCCTTTCGTTCAACCTCCTAACTCCAGAGTAATGACAATGGATGCGTCACTGCAGGGGTGGGGGGCACATTGTGGCTCACTCCAAATCCAGGGATGTTGGTCGAGCCGCGAGAGCTTGATGTACATAAACGCTTTAGAGCTCCTAGTAGTGTGGAAGGTGATGATCACGTTCGAGACAGACATTCAAAACTGATACATACAGATTCTTACAAATAACACATCAGTCTTGTGGTACTTGAACAAGCAAGGGGGAACCCACTCCCCCATGCTGGTGGATTTAATTCTAAAAATCTTTGCATGGACATTGCACAGGGCCATTCATTTCTCGGTGCTACACATTGTGGGAGTGAGCAACACCCTGGCAGGTACCTTGAGCAGGTCGACAAGCTCCTACTATGGCTGGGAACTGCCGCCACTCGCCCTGGAGCATCTAGTTTGGACATGGGGCACCCCAACTGTGGACTTACTTGCTACCAGAAGCAATCGGGTTTGGCAACTCTTCTGCTTCAGGAGAGGGGCAGAGACCTCCTCGTTGGGGGACACGTTCTCAATGGAGTGGTCAGGAACAATGTTCTACCTCTTTCCACCCTTTCCCCTACTGATGGTCAGGAGGGACCACACAGACTGTATAGTGATTGCTCTGTGGTGGCTGAGACAGCCATGGTTTCCCACGCTTCTTCACCTAGGTGGAGACCATTTTCTGTGGCTACCGACATGGCCCAATCTGATTTCTTATATCATCCCGACGTGTTGACACTGAAACTCACTGCCTGCAGAATATAATGAGATCATCATCCCCCTTCATCCGGAAGAAGTACAGTCTGTATTGGATGCAGTACATACACCTGCCACAAAAAGTCTTATTCAGCAAAATGGACTGCATTTGACCCAGTCTCTTGCTCCATTACAGACGTCCTTCTCTTCCTCACTCACCTTTTTCATAAAGGACTTAAATACGGCTCGATATGGGTATATCTGGTGGCTGTCTCCAGTTCCCATACACCAGTATTGGGCTTCACAGTTTTCATGCACCCTATGGGTCGTTCATTTTTCCAAGGGCTTGGTCTTGAAATCTCTGACATCTAAACTCTTTGAACCAATGGCTACATATGATCTACAATTCCTGTCATGGAAGACAGCTTTCCTTGTTGCAGACACTTCAGCATGCAGGGTTAGTGAGCTTGCAGCACTACAGGTGGACTTACCTTACTTATATTTCATAATGATAATGTCTTACTTCATCCTGACATAACTTTCTTCCCTAAGGTGGTATCCGACTTTCATATAAATGAGCCTATTTTGCTGCCTGCTTTCTTTTCCAACCCACAATCGGATTTGGAAAGACAATTGCATACGTTGGTTGGCAGAAGGGCCTTGGCTTTGAAGTTTTCAAAATGACTCAAAGACTCCTTGTCTGTTACGGGAAACGAAAAAAAGGATCCCCTGTGTCTTCCCAATGACTGGCTTCTTGGATACGGCAGATAATTAAGCTAGCGTATCAACTCTCAAAAATCAAATTACAACTAAATATTCGGGCACATTCGACATGTGAAGTAGCAGCATTGATTGCCTTCACGAAGGGAATTTCACTGTCAGACTTGTGTAAGGCTGCCACGTGAGCTTCTCCATCAACTTTTATACATCACTATAAATTGGATATCCACGCTCAATCTAGCTGTCAGTTTGGACAAGTAGTGCTGTCATCAGTTCTTCATTAAGACACCTTACCCACCTCCAGTAAGTGAGCTTGTTAATTGCCCATATGTGTGATGCACAGAGACCACAACAAAAAAGACAGGTTGCTCACCTATAACTGTAGTTCTTCGAGTGGTTATCTGTGCATTCACACACACACACCACTGTCCCCACTTTGGTGTCGATGTCAAGGATGTTGGCCCTGGTGGAGAGTCTACCTTCGGGTTCAAGATCAAATATAGTCTCAAGGAACTGAGGAGTTGGGCGGGAACCTGCCAGGCATGTGTAGTACCACGGTGGGGAGGGGTTCCCACCCCAAAATGTTTTCCTCAGCTATAGAACTTCCAAATGAGACTCCGCGCTGGCTCAGGGCCCATATGTATGTATGCACAAATGATCACTCGAAGAACTACAGTTACAGGTGAGCAACCTGTCTTTTTGCACATAGAAGCCCTTTGTAGTAGAATTCTCTGAAAATGTTGGAGTACTGGCAGCATTCTAGCTTCAGAATGAAACTGAATATGTCTGACATAACTTTGCCAGAAGTTGTTGCCATAAGCTTTCATGGGGCAGAAAAACTAAGAACTTTTGAACTGCTGCTCAGAATGTCACCAAACTAACAAAAGGGGCACTCCTCAACAAGTCAGAATAACGTGCAATATAAAATTTGAAAGAAGTATATGAAATTCTGAGCCACATTTTGGAGTAAAAAAGACAAATGTATCTATTTTCAGCAATTGAAGTTTAGCAGAATTGTAGACCTTATCAGATATATCATGGATGCCAGTTTCAAGTTATTTGGTCAATGTGTTGTTTTTATAAGCAGTAGAATTGTGATGCTTATAATGGCAAAAGCTTTGGTTGGGGGGGAACTCACTTTAACTAAAGAGGAGACAAGTTCGAGCATTCGGGCAGCATTGCCCTAAAGTTTTCTGTTAGTATTTTGTTCACATCTGGCCATTATAATTAAAAAAACAAAAAAAATGCTTTGTGTTATGGATGTTAAGACCTTAATTTATGCTTTTTATGCTTTTTGGAGCATGAATAAACTTGTAAGTGCCCAAAGTCTTCTCTTAAACCAATTTTTGTTTAGTTTTATTCTATAACTTCTTTTTTCTCTTTTGAAAGGCAGTTTACTGAATTATATGACTCCATGTGGGGTGGCAAAATTCAGCTTTACTCCAACTTTGTAATAACTACCATTGTAATAACTACCAATAAACATATATTGACTTAGTAATTGTTTCATCAGGTGGTAAACTAGCCTATTTTTATTATTATCTTCATATTATCCCTAATTATATTGTTTTCATAGTTCTCTATTGCAGCAAAACCAACAAAGAGTCTTGTGGCACCTTTAACAAATTTATTCTGGCGTAAGCTTTCATGATCCAAGGAGTATATTAGGCATACCGCTAGTTCATCGTTGTTTCCTAATTGCCCCCAAAGGGTGGTGATAAAGCTGAAACAGAGTGGCTTACCACAATCCTGTAATGTAGTCCAGTGGATTTATCACAGACTGCAAATCAAGTAAACCCATGGCAGCAATCTTAGAGTACATAGAGTTGAGATCACTATAGAAAGATCTACAACCAGTTTACAACTGGTCACAATATGGATTATATAGTCAAAAATATAGCCATTTTACAGATAGGGCATAGAGACAGAGATAATATTTTCATTGTGAATTCTCTCACACCCATGCATGTAGCTCTTCACATGCACAGTGCACTCCATCATTGCTCCACCTAATGGTATCTGCTGCAGCAGCAGCCTGGTCCATCTAGCAGTAGCTGTTTTCTTTTTGGAAGAGGTTCCACCTGAGAAATCTTTATTTACTGAATAACACAGAAAAGGAAAACATCTCAAAGCAAAATGTATATTTAGGTGCTATAATTCAGGCGTTCTTCATGAAATTCTTGGCTAGATAAAATCTCTCACTAAGCAAGATCTCTGTGCCAATTTTCAAACTGACAGGACAATTTTTTATTTTTAGGTATTAAAAACCTACTGTCACAACTATATAAAAACAGAACTCACAACAGGTTCATGTTGGCAGCTGTAGTGATAAAGCTGAATACCAGTGAACTGAAGGCCAGTTCAGCCATCAGTATTGACCCTCGTCATATTCTTCAGCCAATGCTCCTGAGTCCTTTTCTTCCATCTGGGCAAGACTAACAAGCACTCTCCAGCAACATTCATGGTAATTTTACTTTGTTAAGTGTCCTGGGAGGCAGATGCTGTACTGCTTCTTCGTTTTTCTGGAGGCCAGTGTGAACTGAGAGGATTGGACTCTTACACACCCCTTCTCCTGGTCTTCTGTATATTGTGGAGGTAAGGGAGAGCAGATGATCCCCCTCACCTCTGCAACTCTCATTTCATGCAGAGTTGTAAAAGAAAGGAGGGAATAGCACATCCTTCTCCCATCTCAGGCATCCATTCAAGTAAGAGGGACATTTATATTGCTGAGAGTCACTTTGTTAACTATTCCCAGATGGAAAGGAGAAGGCAGAAGTGGTAGCGGGGGGGGGGGGGGCAGGAAAGAAGCGATGGGAAACCTGCCAGAAGCATGGGAACAGGGCATCATTAATGGCTGTGCCAGCATTATTTTTGATCTACTGTATGCATGCTTCTCGTTTGAGTTACAAAACTAAGACGAAGCTGTGTTTGCATAGCAGATGAAGAATCCACTGTGATCCCTGTTATTATGTATGGGTGTCTTCATCCTGAGTTCAGAAAAGCGTATCTGTTTTGGATTAGATCATCAGTTGCTATTAACCATGATGCAGCAGTGCAATCATAGTGTCTGAACAGACAAATTTTAGAAGTTGTGAATGAATGAGAAAGGATTGCTTTCTTCTTAATTGCCTCTGGTTTGCTCCGGAGGAACATTGTTAATTTATTACTTTCAGAAGTAGGATACTGAGTAATGTAGCCCGCTGGTATAATCTCCATATATAAATTCTTTACATGCTGGTGATGTGTCTGCTATTGGCTATAGGATATACTCCTGTTTATCAAGCATCAAGAATTGTCAGATTTCCATAATGTGCAGAATAAGATTCCTTACTAACACAAATTCTGACCTTTGGAATTTAGTTCCTTTTGCTTCTGATGCATAGTTCTGTATACCTTAGAAAGACAATTCACTCTACCAATGTGTGTTGGTTTAGAACTTTATTTCTTTTGTATCTGTAATTTCCTGGAACTGTCACAGCACAATGCAGGGAAATGTGCTATAGCCCCATCTGCTCACTTACCACGCTAGATAATGACACAGTGCTTGTATTGATATAATGCTTTAGAGTGTTGAGAGTGGTTTATTATTTACAACCTCAGTAATCCCTTCTAAATATGCTACTTTTTTGTACCAGTTGAGGTAGAAGGTTGGCATGGAGACACAGTATTTGACAAACGGGAGCTGCGGTTTGAAGTAGGAGAGGGAGAAAACTATGACCTTCCTCCAGGCTTGGACAAAGCACTGCAGAAAATGGAGAAATTGGAAGAGTCTGTGGTGTATCTCAAACCCAGGTATACCCCTTGCCTTGAAGTGATTGTGCCACACATCCTACTTGAGTGAATGAGGCACAGTCTGTTTTTACCATTGCCTAACTTTGGGGGCTGGGTGTATCCTTGGGAGCCCCCATCTTAAAACTCATTGATTAGGAGATTCCTTGTTGAGTGGTTGATGATGTGATGCCATTACATGGATGAAATTCTTTTGCGTGAGAAAGAATGGGCTGATTTGGCTCTTAGAAGCTTCTCATTTGTCTCACAGTTATGGTTTTGGAAGTGCTGGGAAGCAGAAGTTTCATATCCCTCCAGACGCAGAGCTACAGTATGAAATCAAACTGAAAAGCTTTGAAAAGGTATGTATAGGATGGATTTCCTCTAATAAAAATGGGATTAGGAGAGGATTTGCTGTAATTAATCAATTATGAGTTTGGAGGACAGAGTAATAACACATATTTTGCACAGATATTTCGGATATCCCATAAAGTGTGTTGGCCTTGGCATATTTCTCTTTCCTCTCTGTTTCCTTAAGGCAGTTTGAGATGCACAGTCAAGAAGATTGTTCTGGCAAAGAAGTGTATGCTAAAGATGTAAAACATTGGGGGGAGGCGAAGGGGAAGCAGGGTAAAATTGAAATATACCATTTTAATTTTCTTATGAGTTCTAAACTTACTTTATAGACATAAAATACACTATGCATAATTGGATTAGCTCATTAAATTCTACTCTATAATTTATTTAAAAATTGTTTTAGTTTTATTTAAACAATAGTTTATTTTATTTGCAATATTTATTTATTCAGACTGAAATGGGTCTAGATAATCTGCATCATTCAAAAGCACTTGCAGTTAAACTGTCAGAATTCTTTTGAGACTTTTCCCCAAAAAAGGAACAATTGCAGTAGTTGTCAAGAACCATTAGGTCCAAGGTAGATTTGTTTAGGAGTGGCTGCACCACTCCCCAACATTAAGAAGCCTAGATCCATCTAGTCATGCCCCTTTAGCTAGCTTTATTCAGCAATGAAAGCTGATTAAAGTGAGTATATGGTCAGATACATTACTGCAAGCACGTTGTTCACATTCTCGGTCGCATGAACTGAAACTGATCCCATACCACTGAGCTAGATGCAGAATCGGATGCCTCTACCACAATAACAGCATCGAGGTCACTGTGAAGGTGAACAAATTTATTCTCAAAGTACTTAGCAAAAGGCACAGCAGCCTTCAGTGGATCCAAACCTCCATTCGCCAAGGTAGATGTTAATAAGACCCAGATCAGTCTGAAGAGCTCTGCTGGACTTGAAAATGCAAAGGATGCATCAAAATAAGCCTGTGCCACGTAATTGGCACATTTATGTGCTCTAAGACATGTTTGGTCAGCTTCACAGCGAGTCTTGTGCCATTTGCACTCTGGCCATCATCCAGTTGTTTCATTGCTTGCAGCTCCCTGGAGTACTAGGACTTGGATCTTGACAGGATTGCCAGCTCTTTCCACTGGAAACTCCCCAAGAGCATTCAAGAATGCCATCAGATTCCATTAGTCTCTAGAGGTGGACCATTGGAATTGGGCGTTATGAGTCCAAACTGCAGTAGGAAATAGTCTGACCATAGCCACCCACCCTCATTTTCAGACTACCCATCTCACATCTTGGGTCAAATACCATATTGGGGATATATCCTGTACTGTGAGTTGGGGCAGGGACAACTTCAGACAGCCACATTGTTGCCATAGAGGTCATGAAGTCCTGAAGTCCAACCCACTAGAGGTGGTCTTGGCATGAACATTGAAGTTCCCCAGGATCGCTGTCTTAGGATTCTCCAGCTTCACCCCAGAGACCATGTAAGTCAGGGTTGGGTCAGGGTGGGCATTACACCAGTAATATTCCCACTCTGTATCTTTGGCCCAATACCAGATACAGGTGCATCTGCAAGTGCAAGGTAGCCCCAAGATAGTGGGGTTACCTGGTGAGGAAAATGGAACTTGTGACATTCCTGCCCAGGCTCCACTCTTTTCCAGTTTCTACCTCAGAAACTGAGAAACAAACTGCTCCGGAACGCCAGCTTTCACTTGGATCAGTTGTCCCCACTGACACCCAAACTTCAGCCCGTTCCCTCTCTCTGGGTTCCAGAGACAGACAATATTAGAGTGACCGTATGAAAAGGAGGACACGGCTCCTGTATCTAACAGTTGCATAGAAAAGAGAATTTTAGCAGGTATCATTTGTATGCATGCAGCACCTGGTCAAATTCCATCTTCATCACAACAGTTCAAGCTGCAGGAGCTGTACTAGAATGTATCAGATCTCCCTTTACAGTGTCTTGCATAAGTATTCACACCCCCTTTGACTTATCCACATTTTGTAGTGTTACAATCTGGAATTAAAGTGCAGGCAATTGTCATGTTTACGATTTGATTTACGCAACATACTTAACAATTTGAAGGTGCAAAATATTTTATTGTGGCACAAAAGTTAATTAAACAAAAACAAACTGGCATTTGTTGGTTGTGTAAGTATTCACCCCACTGAATCAATATAATTCAATAGTTGATAGAAGCACCTGTGGTAGCAATTACAGCTGTGAGTCTTATTTGGTAAGACTACTAGCTTTGTGCATCTGGATCCTGCAATATTTGCACAAATTTTATTCCAACTGGTAGTGTAACACCTAATTATTTAAAAAATAATAAAAATAATAAAAAAAAAATCTGTGCAGTACAAAGTCATGTATGAAAGATTCTCATAGAGCCCAGCACTAGCTAATCACTCCTTGCTGGATGCTCATGGAATTAAGAGAGGCATTTTTTTTTTTTTGCACGATTATCTCAAAACAAAGCCAAACACATTTTGGCTTGTATAGCCTTCCTCAGTGGATTGAATCAAAACAAAGATTAATTCTTTTTTTAAAAAAACTAATCCCATAATGTACATTATTACAAATATATAAAATTATAATACTAATACATTAAAAAAATCTATCTCACCAGATTAAATCCAGGTACAACCCAGCTATCCAATTTTTATTGGTGTAGTAAATAACAACAGTTCTCTGTAAGAAATAGTATGTAGAGCAACAATGACGTCATTCTAAGATTTTAAACAATTTTTTTTGAAAATATAAATATTTATAGCAGGTTCTAACCACTTACCAGTGTATGTTCCACATTCAGTAAATCAAAGTCTGTAACTAGGTGTTCTGACAAGTGGATTATCAAGCCTCACTAAATTGCACACCTGCTTAAGATTTTAATCAGGTTCCACACTGCTATTGTTTAAAGTGCTCTGTATTCTGAAAAAACTTACATTTAACTTTTGATCTTAACAGTATTAAATCCAACCATGGCAAGAAGCATATTTTACTGAAGAAACAACCATTTAATATCCTCATTCAGTCCTTGGGGTATGATGGTATTAAGTTTATAAATCTATCTAGCCTCATGCTTTCTAAGTTGTTGTTCTTCATCATGGACTCTGTGTATTACACATTATGGGCTCTACACCTGCGCTGAGTCCAGTTTCGGGAGACTTCTAATAGTTGAGGATTGTTTTGGTGGAACCCCTCCCCCACTGTCACACTGCACATGCTCCTGGGGCTCCCGCCTTGTCCTCAGTTCTCTTTCGACTGGTGCTGCACGTCGGGAGCTTTGCTTTAAGAGAATTTTCTGAGGTTCTTCATTTTGATCTTCTCTTGTCTTCTTCATCTAGCTTTCTCTTCCCCTTAAAAAAAATCTCACTCTTATTCTTTCTTGATCTCCAGCTCCATTTCTCTATTACACCTCTATGGCATAGAGAGCTCTTTTCAAAAAGTGCTCACACTGCAGCAATGAGGTGCCTTTGTCCAATGACCATTCTCTCTGTCTCATTTGTTTGGGCGAAGCCCATGTTGTCAAGTCTTGTGCACATTGCATGAAACTCTCTAAGCAGGCCCATTGGAACCGATCAAACCGCCTCAAGGCTATCCTTTGGAGAGGAGCTGTAGAGGCGGTGGACGCACTGAGCTCTCACTGAGCCTCATCTCAACTGGGGCCATCAACTTCTCCAGCTCTGAAACGTCTCTGGAAGTTGCTACAGTGAAAAAACTCTCTAAGAGAGCGAGTGAGCATAAGTCAATGCTAGAAGGCCATAAAAAGAAGAAATCCAAAGAATCTTCTAAAAAAATCAGTGAGTTCGGGGCATCCACACCCTCCGACTCCGCCACCAGCACAACTGCCTAGCCCTCCGACTCCAATGGCTCCTTTGATATCGCCACCGGACCCGGGCCCCTCGATACTGCCTTTTTTGGCATTGATATCTGAGAGAGAAATGCGAGACTCACCCATTGTTGCGGCACAAATCCCTCCAGCTCAGCAGGTTGTGGCATCGAGGAAGTCCTCCCCTCGCCTACCTCTGGACTCCCCTCCACACTCTACTAGACCAGCAAGACCTGACCAACAAACTTCATACCACATCTTTCAGGGTTCCTATCACCGCAGCTGTACTCAAGATTGCTCCCGCTCCCCCCCTCCGGTATTGGAACCAGTACTCTTGATCAGCTCCTGGATCTTATTTCAGCCACGACTGGCAGTCCCACCATGATCTGCCAGCAGCTACCGAGATGGCTGATACCAACTCCTGGATCCTCCTTGATACCCAGCCTCCTCTCCATCCGCCTCCAGGGCGCCTTGAGATTAACTATTGGCTCTGATGCCGGTACCACTGCATTCAAACTCTTTGCAGCACAGTCACTTTTTAACTTCTAAGAAACCGGCCTTGGAATTTCGGCTGCCCCCACTACCTCACCCACCGTGAATGCTGTTGCCCTCACCTTCGGCAGATGACTATGAATCCGATACAGCTTCGACCTCCTCGGTGCCACAGTCTATATTGTCCCTGGATGATGGTGACTGCCCGTTGGATCATGCCTCACTGTCTGAAGACACAGCTCACTTTTCTGAGTATATTCTTAGGATGGCTCAATCCCTTGGGGTTGAGATACAACAGCCTCTCGAGAAGATTTCAAACCCTGTCTTTGATACCATCTATACCAAGAGTTCTACCCCAATGGCTATACTATTCCTGTTAATTCTTCTGCATGTTGCACTCCAATCCTGGAAGGCACCATCTAACATGACACCTACCTCCAAAAGACTGGAAGGGCTGTATAGAATCCAAGAGAAGTATGCTTCCTTCCTCTTTGTTCATCCTAAACCCAATTCCATCATCATTGAATCTTCCCAAGGCCATGGCTCAGGTCGATAAGGAGGGCTACAGACTCTACATGATGGGGAGAATGATTTATTCTTTGACTGCACTTAGCCTTAAGGTAGCAAATTACCAGGCTATGATGGCTTGCTACCAGATGTTCCTGTGCAAAAAGATTGCTTCCCTCACCACCTACTTGCCAGATGACCAACAACAACAACAACAACAACAATAATAATAATAATAATAATAATTTATTTCTTACCTGCCTCTCCGTCTGGATCGAGGCGGGGAACAACAACATGATAAAATACATAAAACTGATTAAAACATGACACATATTATTAAAACTGCATAAAAATCCTAAAACATCCTAAAAACATCCTTAAAACATTCTAAGAGTTGACTCAACAGTTTCAGGCAGATGCCTTGAAGCTTTCTGGTATCCAACTTAACTCATCTTGACACCAAACAGACTGTGCTTCAAAGACAATGGTTGGAGCAATCACTCTGTGATGACATACATGGCTGTGATCTGCTGGCCTTACTCCTGAGGCCCATTCATGGATTGAAGACCTTCCCTTTGATGGGGAAGGACTATTCAATTTAACTACAGATGATGCTATGGACACCATCCAGAAAGCCCATTCTATGGCAAAAAAAATGGGAATCTCCCAACTGGGACAACACTGCTCGTTCCACAAGCGCCGTTGGTACTGTCCTCAAGCCTTCTTCCAGACTCACTATTCACAAGATCACTCGACCTGCTACCATCAGGCCCACAGTCAGCAAAAGCAGACATCATCCTCCCGCTTTTGTCAGTCCTGCGGTAAGACCGACAGCTTTCCCAAACAGTGGCTTTGACTATCACCTTCATCTATCCTATACTCATTTTGGTGCAATTCTTGCTCCTTTTACACAACATGGGCCACTATTACCTCCGACACATGGGTCCTTTCCATCATCTATGATGGCTTTACTGACATAAGCAAGCGTATCTTCTTGGGAACTAACTGATTGATGGGATGACTTTGACCCTGCTTCTTGACACAACAGCTTTGGAAGGTAAGCTCATTATACTCTGTCCGGCTTGTTAGGCCGGACAGATAAGGTCTAGGTGTCTCTTACATGAGGCGCCCTTGGATCCATCGTTCTCAAAATAAAGCAAAACTAGCAGGCTGTACTGTGAGAAACAGAGACAAAGCTACTACCCATAAGCCTTTGAGAGCCACCATGGCTCACAGGTTTCCAGGCCTCTACAAACACTGCAGTTGTATGGTATTTCAACAAACAGGGTGGCATGTGTTCGAGGCGCCTAGTAGCGTTTACCCTGGATATATACAACTGGGCGATCCCGCGTGGGATTTCTCTAACTGCACTACATATTGCAGGGAAAGACAACCAACTAGCAGACACTCTCAGTTGAACCCACCTCTCGAGTGGGGATTCTCACAGGATACTTCATTGTCTCTTTGCGTGCTAGGGAGACCCAACCTTAGGCCTCTTCACCTTGTCGAGGGCAGGCCACAGCAGAGCGACTCTCAAGAATGCTTTTCTCCTCCCTTGGATGGCCGGCTTTTTCCCTGTTCCCAGTGCTGACCAAGGTCATCACTAAGCTCCAGTCAGACACTTCAAATGCCATCCTCATAGCCCCGTGATGATCCAGGCAACCTTGGTTCACTCCTCTTTGTGTGCTATCAAAAGAGTATTTCTCCAACCACTGGTACGGGCCCTCATCTCGATAAGCAAGGTCAGATCCGCCATCCAGACCTCCGCACACAGAAACTAACAGTGTGGAGGATAGGTGATATAGCCTACCGCTAGACCTCTCAGACAGCATCCTCTAAGTCAGTCGGGTTGCCTGAAGACCCTCTACCCACAAATCTTATAATAGCAAATTGTCCCGATTCACCTCCTTCTCTCGAGCCAATGGGTTTGCACCGCTCACTGCATCCCTCAGGGACATTTTTTTCTTTCTCAAGCCCCTTCTCGATGCCAGCCTTCAATACTCCTCCCTCTGTATCTACTTGGCTGCGATATCAGTCATGCATCCGCCAATGCACGGCTACTCTGTCTTCACCCACCCGGTGATTAAACCGTTCCTCAAGGGTGTGAAAAATCTTGCCCCTCCTGTCAGGCCAGTAGTCCCACAATGGAATCTACTGTGGTTCTGAAAGCACTCACAGACAAACCTTTCAAACCGTTAGCATCAACTGACCTCCAGCTACTCACTCAAGGTTGCCTTTCTAGTAGCGATCACCACCGCTCGTAGCTCTTCTGAACTCTGGGCCCTCAGAATCTATCCTCCGTATCTGGTTTTTCAGGAGGACAAAGTTGTCCTCTGACCAGACCCGTCTTTCCTCCCAAAGGTCATTTCCACTTTTCATCTCAACCAGGATATCGTACTACCAATGTTTTTCAAGTCTCCTTCCTCCCCTCTGGAATCCACCCTTCATTCACCGGGCCCTCAACTTCTATAAATCATGGACCGACACTTTCAGACAGTTTCCTCACCTCTTCCTCTGTCATGGAGGCATATTCAAAGGACTCCCTGTCTCGTTTCAGTGCTTTGCCACCTGGATAATTCAAACTATCAAACTTGCCTACACTCTCCAAGGACTCTTGGATCTGATTTGGGCACACTCTACCTGGAATGGCAGTTTCCACTGCCTTCGCTAGAGGTGTCACAATACCGGACATTTGTAAGGCTGCAACCTGGCCCAAACCATCTACCTTCATCAACCACTACCGGTTAGATCTCAGAGCCAGGGCAGACTCCAACTTTGGCAGAGCGTCCTTTGTTCATTTCTGCAGTAGGTCTCCATAGCGAACCTACGCTCCTCCGGTAAGTGAGTTTGTTATTTGCCCATAATGTGTGATGCACAGAGGCCATGATGAAGAAATGCAGGTTGCTTACCTGTAGCTGTAGTTCTTCCAGCGGTCATCTGTGCATTCACACAACCCACCCACCATCCCCTGTTCGGTATCGCTACATCTGACAGACTGGCACCAACTATTTGCCTTTCTCTGTTCCAAGGCCAGCTGCAATCTCAAGAAATTGAGGACAAGGCGGGAGCCCCTGGAGCATGTGCAGTGCGATGGTTGGGGAGGGGTTCCTGCCAAAACGATCCTCAGCTTTTAGAAGTCTCCTGAAACCGGACTCAGCGCAAGCACAGAGCCCAGACTGTGTGAATACACAGATGACCACTCGAAGAACTGCAATTACAGATAAGCAACCTGCATTTTCCTGTACCTCATACCTTTTCAGTGCACCAAAATTCTAATGAATTTGCACCATGTTTAATGAAAAGTTTCATTGATGCATGCACCTTTTTAGTTCTGATGCAGCTTTTGTGTTCTCATATCCTGACTTTGATTTTCCTAGTAGTCATGCCAATATACAGCAGTGGGTATGGACATTGGACAGCATAGATGACTCCAGATGTATTATAGTTGAAAAATTCTTTAAGGTGATAAACTTTATTATCTTTGGAGTTCTTAAAAGATCTTAAACTGACACAATTATTGCAGGCACATTTCATAGAATCTATCATAGAATAGTAGAGTTGGAAGGGGCCTATAAGGCCATTGAGTCCAACCCCCTGCTCAATGCAGGAATCTACCTTAAAGCATCTCTGACAGATGGTTGTCCAGCTGCCTCTTGAATGCCTCTCATGTGGGAGAGCCCACCACCTCCCTAGGTAATTGGTTCCATTGTCGTATTGCTCTAACAGTCAGGAAAATTTTCCTGATGTCCAGCCGGAATCTGGCTTCCTGTAACTTGAGCCCATTATTCCGTGTCCTGCACTCTGGGTTGATCGAGAAGCGATCCTGGCCCTCCTCTGTGTGACAACCTTTCAAATATTTGAAGAGTGCTATCATGTCTCCCCTCAGTCTTCTCTTTTCCAGGCTAAACATGCCCAATTCTTTCAGTCTCTCCTCATAGGGCTTTGTTTCCAGATCCCTGATCATCCTCGTTGCCCTCCTCTGAACATGCTCCAGCTTGTCTGCATCCTTCTTGAAGTGTGGTGCCCAGAACTGGACGCAATACTCAAGATGAAGCCTAAAAAGTGCTGAATAGAGGGGAACCAGTACCTCACGCGATTTGGTAGCTATACTTCTATTAATGCAGCACAAAATAGCATTTGCTTTTTTTTGCAGCCACATCACACTGTTGGCTCATATTCAGCTTGTGATCTACAACAATTCCAAGATCCTTCTCACTTGTTGAATTACTGAGCCAGTTATCCCCTATCTTGTAACTGTACTTTTGGTTTCTTTTTCCTAGGTGTAGAACTTGGCATTTATCCCCATTAAATTTCATTCTGTTGTTTTCAGCACAGTCTATCAAGATCACTTTGGAGTTTGTTTCTGTCTTCCAGGGTATTAGCGATCCCACCCAATTTTGTGTTGTCTGCAAATTTGATAAGCATTCCCCGCACCTCCTTGTCCAATTCATTAATAAAAATGTTGAAGAGCACTAGGCCCAGGACTGAGCCCTGCGGCACCCCGCTCATTACCTCCCCCCAGTGCACTCTTTGAGTCCGATTCTGTAGCCAACTGTGAATCAACCTAATAATTGTTCCATCTAGTCCACTTTTCACTAGTTTCTTAATCAGAATGTCACGGGGCACTTTGTCAAAAGCTTTGCTGAAGTCAAGTCCACAGCATTCCCACAGTCCACAGGGAGGTTACCCGATCAAAAAATGAGATCAAATTAGTCTGACAGGATTTGTTTTTGACAAATCCATGCTGGCTTCTAGTCATCACTGCATTGTTTTCAGGGTGCTTATAGATTGACTTCTTTATAATCTGCTCCAAAAATTTCCCAGGGATGGATGTTAGACTGACTGGTCTGTAGTTCCCAGGTTCCTCCTTTTTGCCCTTTTTGAAGATAGGGACAACGTGAGCCCTCCTCCAGTCATCTGGCACTTCACCCGTTTTCCATGGTATTGCAAAGATAATAGACAGTGGTTCGGAGAGTTCTTCTGCCAGCTCCTTTATTACTCTAGGATGCAGGTTGTCAGGTCCTGCAGATTTGAACTCGTTCAAAGAAATTAGGTGTTCCTTGACCATTTGTTTAGCAATCTCAAACTGCAATCCTGCCCCGACAGCTTGTACTTTACTTTTTCCAGTGGGATCATAGACCCTCTTTTGAGAGAAGACTGAGCCAAAGTAGGAATTGAGCACTTCGGCCTT
The DNA here is from genome assembly GCA_029215795.1 of Anniella stebbinsi. NCBI lineage: Eukaryota > Metazoa > Chordata > Lepidosauria > Squamata > Anniellidae > Anniella > Anniella stebbinsi. The sequence goes on from JARDYH010000003.1 coordinate 100,266,307, forward strand.
TTCTTTGTCATCTGTTACCAATTTGCCATCCTCATGAAGCAGTTGAACCACCATTCCTTTCCTCTGTCTTTTACTATTCACGTATCTGAAGAAAGCCTTTTTATTGCTTTTAGCATCCCTCGCTAGCCTCAGCTCCTTCTCAGCTTTAGCCTTCCTGATACCATTCCAGCACTTCTGTGCTACTTTTTTGTACTCTTCTTTTGTAGCCTGGTCTTCCTTCCACTTCCTATATGTATCCCTTTTTATTTCCATGTCATGTCTAAGCTTTTTTTGGAGCCACATTGGTTTCTTCTGTTGTCTTCTATCTTTTTTCCTTGTTGGAATTGTTTGTAATTGCACCTTTAAAATTTCCTTTTTTAAAAACTCCCACCCATCTTGGACTCCTTTTCTCATTAGGGCCAGTTGCCATGGGACCTTGCTTATCATAGTTCTGAGTTTATTAAAATCGGCCTTCCTGAAATCCAGAGTATGTGTATGGCTACACTCAGCTTTTGCTTCCTTTGAAATCAAGAACTCAAGTATGACGTGATCACTTTCCCTCAGAGTTCCCGTAACTGCCATTTTGTCCACTAAGTCATCCCTATTGGTCAGCATCAAGACAAGGATAGCCGTTCCTCTAGTTCTTTCCTCTACTTTCTGTAGGAGAATTGTCCTACATTTGAATTGTCCTACATTGATATTATCTATAATGGTGAGTCCCACTCTTGTATGGGCTCTATGAAAATCGGTCATACATGACTTTGTACTGCACAGAAGTATTTTTCATTATTTTATATTATCTTTTAAATTAATAGGGATTGCACTACCAATTTGAATAAAAGTTTGTGCTCTACATCTATAGTTTATTGTATTAGTGACTTTTAAGTTGTAGCAATATTCTTATGCCTGTGACTTTTGCTGTTGCTGTTGCTGTACATTGTGTGTCAAGGTATATATACATTTCCCTTTCTTGGTTTGTCCTGCAAGATTTGCCCATTCGTCTTTGCAAAATTGTTCAAGCTCTGTCAGGTCGGATGGGGATGGTTGGTGAACATTAATTTTCAAGTCTTGCCACAGATTCTCAATTGGATTGAGGTCTGGGCTTTGATTGGGCAATTCTAAGACATTCAGGTTCCTGTTTTTAAATGACTTCCATTCCTGCATTGAGCAAGGGGCTAGACTCTTTGACCTTATAGGCCCCTTCTATTCTCTCATTCTATGATAACTTGGGCTGTGTGTTTAGGATCATTGTCCTGCTGGAAGGTGAACCTCTGCCACATTCCCAGGTCCCTTGCAAACCGAAACAGATTTTCCTTTAGTATTGCCCTGTATTTGGCTTCATCTATCTTGCCTCCAATCCTGACCAGCTTTCCAGTCCCTGCTGATGAAAATCATTCCCACAACATGATGCTGCCACTACCTTGCTTCACTGTGGGGATGATGTTCTCAAGGCATTGAGCATTGTTGGCTTTGTGCTAAGGCCAAAAAGTTCAATTTTGGTCTCATCTCCCACATGCCTTTTGGCATAATCCAGACGGGATTTGATAATGATTTTTTTTTCAGCAATGTCTTTCTTCACGCCACTCTTCCATTTAGCTCAGCTTTGTGGAGCACCCTGGTGATAGTTTTCCAATGGATGATTACTCTCATCTCAGCTGTAGATCTCTCCAGCTCCTGCAGGGTTATCATTGGCCTCTTGATTGCTTCTCAGACTGATGCTCTTTTTACCCGTTACTGAGTTTTGGTGGATGGCCTTCTCTAGGCCGGGTCGTGGTTATGCCATATTCTTTCCATTTTGTAATAATAGATTTAACAGTGCTCTGGGGCTTGTTCATAGTTTGGGTTTTTTTTTTTATAACCCAACCTTGATTGGTGCTTCTCCAGTATTTTATCTCAGGCTCCCAGTAGTGGGGAAAAGGCAGGATATAAAGAAATAATAATAATAATAATAATAATAATAATAATAATAATAATAGGTCTTCATTTTATTTGCACCAAGCCAATTGCCATCATCAAACATAAAACATAAAACAGACAGTAAACTGTCCATTATCCAAAGGAATCCTTGACACAAATATACTCAATATGACCAAGAGGTCTGCCAATCAAATATAAACATTTTTTGGTTTAGATATATTCTCCAAGAAACTCTGGGGCCTTACAGAAACAGGTCTATTTTAACTGGGATCATGTGACACTTGAATTGCACACAGGTAGACTCCATTCAACTAATTATGTGACTTCTGAACGCAGTTGGTTGCACCAGAGCTTATTTCTGTATGTCACAACACAAGGGGTGGACTGGATACTGATGCAAGCAAGACCTCTCAGTGTTGCATTTGTAAATCATTTTGTAAAACATATGAAATTCTATTCCCACTTTGACATTATGGTCAATTTTGTGTAGATCAGTGGGGGGAAATGCTTAAATTACCTCAATTTTAATTCCAAGATTTAACACAACTATGTAAACAAGTTAAATGAGGGTTAATACTTATGCAAGGCACTGTATATAACCTTAGGATCCTCACACACAAGCCCCTCCCATCTTTCACTCACTCTCTAGCATAGTATTAACCGTATCTTTCCCCAGTTACACTTAACAGCATATAAGCATATACATTACTATAATAGGCATATGTTATAGAACTCCAATGGGTTATGGCAACATCGCTCTCCCACCCCCGCTCCCTGACCCTCTAATATAATAAAAGAAATGAAGCTTGGAAACTCCTTCCTACTGTCAGCGTTATCAAGAAGCAGGAGAAACAATACAAAAACCTGCAATGACTGTGTCCCAGAGGTGATGACAGTAGGATGAATTTGTACACTTGCTCTCTTCCGGCAGGCCTATCCAGTTTAATTTTAAGATGTTTTTAATAATGTATTTGTTTTTATCTGTTTTAACGGTTTATCTATTTTATTGTTTTTATATTTATATTTGGTGTTGTTCCCCGCCTCGATCTAGATGGAGAGGCGGGTTAGAAATGAAATAAATAAAAAAATAAATAAATAAAAATAAATAATAAATAAAATTGCTTCTCTTGGGGCTGGGAGAAGGAAATGGGTGTCTCTAGCCTAGCAGGCCACAATGTTAAGGACTATTACTAACTGTGGATATTGATTTAATATTGATAATACTGTTGAAATTTTTAGTGGTGTATCATTATCATAGAAACTGAGGATAAAACTAGCCACATGAAACCTAGGTTTATTTTATTTACTTAATTATATCCTATTTTGTTATTTTTTTTAAAAAAAATTCAAAGCAGCGTAATGGACAGGTGGAATCACAATGTTCCAACAAGAAGACACATTAAAATAAATAGAAACAAGTACAAACAAAATCATCTCCAGGTGCCTCCTGAAATATGTTTTAATTAGTTAATCAATTAATTTTGTACCCCCCAAAAAAGGCATCTGCAGCAGCTATAAAGCACCAAAAGGGTCAAATTCAACTTGTTTGTAAACTAACTTTGGCCCTTTTGGTTCCCTGTGACTAGTACAGCGTACGAAAAGGTAGTCCTCTGTAGCATTGCGGAGTGCTTTGCTGCAGAATATTTCTTTATTTTTAATTTCTTGGGTGGCACCTGTGGCCTGCAGGAAGGATCTCCAGGGGGACAAAAATGCTCCTGCCCCCCTCTGTAAGAACTTTCTGGTTCCTTTTTTAAATATGAATGAATTGAGGAACTCTTGTGAGATGTACTGAGGGCTGTTGGTGTTCTGGGCTGTAGTTTGAGGGTTATTGAGTTCAGGAGCTGATTAAATTCAAAATCCAGGATGTGTTTGGATTGGAATAACAATGGGATTAGGAACCAGGAGGGAAGGGCTATCGTAGAAGCTATGATTGGCAGGGGATGTGTTGAGTTAGGTTCTAGTTATTGTTTATTATTATTAATAATACATATTATTATTATTATTATTATTATTATTATTAATAATAATAATAATAATAATAATAAACACCTATGCAAATCATACACTGGTACACACTGAGCTCTAACAAATAAACAGACTCAATCGCACTGAACTCACAAAACACCGCATGCTCCATCCAGGCTAAATATGCCTAGTTTTTTCACCCCTGATCATCCTCGTTGCCCTCCTCTGAACATGCTTCAGCTTGTCTGACTCCTTCTTGAAGTGTGGTGTCCAGAACTGGATGCAATACTCAAGATGGGGCCTAACCTGTGCTGAATAGAGGGGAACCAGTACCTCGCATGATTTGGAAGCTATACTTCTATTAATGCAGCCCAAAATAGCATTTGCTTTTTTTACAGCCCATCATGTCCGTCTAGAAAAACCACCACGAGCGAGAAAGGAACACAATAAATAATAATAATAAATTTATTTCTTACCTGCCTCTCCCTTTGGATCGAGGTGGGGAACAACATCAGTGCAACAATACAATATAAATCAAATTCTGTCAGGTCCACGTCATCAGTCAGGTTCTTTTGGTTATCAAGCTGAAACAAGCCACTTGTGCAAAAATATGATAGTTTATTGACAATGGATGCAGAATATATACATGCAAAGAAAGTTAGCACCTCCTTCCAGCTAATTAAGCTCTCATAGCTGGGTATCTATCAGGGCCCCCCATGATAGACGGAAGCCGTTCCTTTGAGCCACAGCAGGTTCTCCAGGCCAATAGCACGCGCAGCTCCTCCTGAAGCAAATCCAAAGTATGAAGCCTGTGGATATAGGCATCTCTGCTAGATGCTTTCCTCTCTCTCAGGAGCTGACAGGCTGTATCCCTCCCCACCCAGAAAAAGTGGGGGGCTCCCTCTCACAAGGACCCAAAGCATCTAAACTTGGGACATTAATTGCCTTTTCTATTGCCTCATTAGGAGTGAAAACCTCCCAGCTCATCCCGAGATACAACCCTATGAGAAAAAGATGACATAACTATGAGAGGCCCATCCAGGGAATGAGGCCTGCTCTTGTCAGCTAAAGCCTGCTAAAATTTACTTACAGTGTTGGGCTACACAGGTCTCTTAGCAGCATTTTGGAACTCTGTGAAGTCCATATTTCTGCTCACTAACAAACTCACTACAGGGGATGCTATGGCAGCAAGGAGGTCCTCATTGGGTCTTGGCGGTCAGACCATATTATACCAATTCTGTTCCTAAGCCCCATTCAATATGCTGGGTGTTACCTTTAAAGCCCCAAATAATTTGGGATCGAGTTATTTAAAGGGCCACCTACATATGTATGAATATGTGAGGTGGAATGTAAGGAAATCTGATCTGGTAGAAAAGGTATTGAGATTTTATTTTGCCAGAAAAGACTCAAATTAGGAATGGCAAGCAGTCATGTTTAATCAAAGAACCTTGAATCAATCTCAGCCTATTATTTGGAGAATCACATTTTATTCACTTTCGTAAACAATTTCCATTAATGAACATCTTAATTTTTGTTCATTTTGAAAAGTCATTTTAATTTTTGTTCATTTTGAAAAGTTGTATCTAGTGGTAGATTAATCCCATTTCTATGCCTTGGGAACCAGGCTACTGAGTTTCTTTTAGATAGAGAGGGTTTATTCTAATGGCAGCTAGAATAAGTTTAAAAGTTTTATAGTTGAGGTAGCCTTTCATAGTGGCGAGTTCTAATTGGTAACGTCAGTAAAAACTTGAGAGTGAGTTCTATAGACCCAAGCCTCAAAGTTAATTTTTTTAAAAAAAAACATAGATGGGATAGCTCACATGCTGTTCCATCACATCTGGTGACAGTAACTGAATAACCTACAGTGGGGGGTTTTCACATGTGACTTTTAGATTAGTACATTAATTGACTGCTACATCATGTAACCAGAACAAGTCTAGAAACACTGGACTCTATAGAATGAAACCCAAACTCTCAAGAATGCACATTTACTTCCATTCTTACATGTGACACTACTTATATATTGGGAAACTAAGCATAAATGTCTATCAGTAAAGGATACTTTAGATCAATAATTGTAATAAGAAATGGAAAAAATAACTATGCTAGAAATCTTACACATAATATTAAAATTACATCTCCCCCTCATCTGGCTTCATTATTTCCAGACATTATACATTTCTAGTCTTTCTATAAAAGTGTTATTATAGAGTTTTTAGAAATCATTTTGGGGTGGGAGGATAAAGGCTGGGTAACAATATATAAAGACCTTGTCTTAACTTCTAAAATAAAATATGTCATAATTCAAAGCTGTTAAAAAAAATGGGGGGGGGGGGAACAGAAATGTCATTGGGAAAGAAATGGGGAAAATGGTTTTTTCGGAATTTTTTTTTTCCAGGTCTTCACATCTCTCTCCGTGCTGCAGATTAATCTACAAACTGTAAAACCATCCTAGCACAGTGTATTCATGTGAAATACTTGAGAGATAGGGAAGTAGGGAACAGCAAAGCACTAAATGCTAAACCATCTACTATGTGCTACATTGGCATGAATGTGGTACAGACACACCTCAAGTGAAGCAGTATACATCTACCACATTTACCAGTCCTAAAGGCATGACCAATGTTGGAATAAGAATGCTATCTCTTGTTTGCTGTTTACATCTTGTAGCACATTGCCAATATGTGTGCCTTTATACTGAGCTGTGGTTTATACTAAGGCAATGTGTGTATCCATTTGCCAGATCTCCCTGTAGCTATGCTTCTATATTCTGTGCCGTTCTTCCATGGTCTCTTTGTCTCCAAAAAAAAAAAGCACCCTGCTTGTTTTGTTTGCATAGGCTAAGGAGTCCTGGGAGATGAACACAGATGAGAAGCTGGAACAAGGCACCATTGCAAAGGAAAAAGGCACCCAGTATTTCAAAGTAGGTGTAATATAGGGTTTCATAAGGGAGGTTTTGTAGTAGAACGCATGCATGGCTGTATCATTCTCTTGAGTAATATTCTATTTAACCTAGGATATGTCTTCAGTATTGGAAAATGACTAAAAATATGTGTCATCAAAAGAAACTCTATACTGTGTCTGGCGCACAGTGGTCATGAAATTGAAGGTTTGCACGTTTTTACTTTTTTTCTAATCTATCTCAAGCATGCGGTGCAGCAAAGGTTAGAAATAATTTACTTTGCTATTGTGAAAGCTTTGATAATCTAAATTGTACTGTTTATGATGATGAAACTTCTAATACCAATTGGATGAAATGTTATAATAGCATAGAATGTTCATGACCATTCCAACTGTCTGAATGTGACTGCACAAGCAAATTTTATTGTATCTTAGCAAATTGCCATTATACACAATTACAGTGAAAGACCACTATACAATTTAAACTCTGCTAACGGACTAAAGTTCAATAATTTTCCATATAGCCTTTAAACTTTATAACATGCATCTGTAAAGCATTGATGAGGAATTTAGATGTTCTGAATGATACACATTTGTCAGCCTTGAACAATAGAAGGATGGTGCTCCCTTCAATGATCTTAACAGTAGATGAATATATTTGGTTCGAAGGTCATTATAAATAGAGCATTCTAGAAGTACATGAATATCTTCAATTGATACAAAATTGCAACCTCATACTCTATCCTTCTTAGAAACCCCTTATGCCAACCCACCCAATCTGCCAACAGGATAACATATTTCAGTGGCTTGTTTGAATGTATGCACTCCAGTGAGGAAAGCCAATAAGGAAGACCTTAACTCCATTGCTTTTATGACAGAAGACAAGTTTTAGTTTTTTCTGATACTAAGATGCAAGGAATGGCCTTGCTACTCTCAGATAATTCTTTAGTGCAAAGAAAGCATCCAATAATGAGTTTAGTTCTGGTATCTCCTAGGAAAGGCAAAGGTCATATGATAATGTATTTGTGTCTAGTAACTTTGCTCTGTGGCTCCTCCAGTTTGTCCCTACCTTTTGCCTAGGACAGAGCTCTTGTTGAGCTATCTCTTCTATTTGTTCTCAGTAGCCTCTCTTTCCACTAACTCTTATTATCCTTTTCCTTGTAAAATTATCTTTCTACAACTTAAAAAAAAAAGACTGTTTCGTTTTCTCCTCTTTTCTTACCTTCTAATGTCTTCTCCCACCCATCCTCACCCCATATTGCTGCCTCATAGTGCCAGTAGCAGAAGATACTACCTAATACTGGAAACATTACAACTCCTAGGCATATGAGGATCACACTAACTATGACACTTTGTGGACCATTACCTGAAACATTTTATTCCATTCATGCAGTCGTTATCCGTGATTCTTTACATTGTTTGCAGAGAATAAATCCAATTAAGATGCAACCAGAGGATCTGCTAGTCACCATGGATGTCAAATCACTTTACACCAGTATACTGCAGGATCAGGCACTAGATATCATATTTGATATTTGACAAAAACGCGAAGTACGGCATCCACCTTCACATTTTCTAGTGGCTTTAACAGAATTAGCCCTATGAAAAATTACTTCTCCTTCGACAGAAAATTCTTTTGGCAGACTAACAGGGTAGCAATGGGATGCCCAATTACACCAGAAATTGCCAACTTATACATGCAGAACTTCGAACAGCAATACATTTTTTCTAATAATGACTACGACTGCCACCTGATTACATGGTTGAAGTATATAAATGACATATTTTTCATTTGGAGGGGTATGAAGGAAAGGCTAAATGATTTCATTGAACAGGTCAACATCAGGGATCCCAACCTTGGTTTTGAAAGCATGTGAAGTACACAACAGATAAATTTTCTTGATATTACTGTAGAGAACAACATCAAATTCTAGTTACAACAATTTTTAAAAAAAAACCCACAGATAGAAATACCTTCCTTAAATATGACGATCATCATCCAATAACCCTCAAAAACAACTTACTGTATAGTCAATTCTTAAGGATAAAATGCAATTGCTTGGAACATCAGGACTTTAACGCAATGGTTAAATCAGGACTTTAACGCAATGGTTTCAGAGTAGAGGGTATTTAAAAAAGATAATTGAAGCAGCCAGATTCAAGGCTAGCAAGTATAATCGTGGTCACCTCTTGCAGCCAAAAGAAAGAACGGACAACGACAAAATCTCATGTATTTTACCCTTCGATCCTGTCACCAAAGAACTACAAACGCATATACACTCAAATTGGCATCTGCTTCAGGATCTGCTAGGTTTGACTATGAAACCTATGGTGATATTTAAGAGAAAAAAATTAAAAGATTGGCTTATCCACACGGATCACACTAGACATAATAATAAAAAAAACATGGTGCAGCAGACTTTTGTCAAATTTGCCTAGGCCCCAAGGACAACATCCATATGGCCACTTATTGGAATTTGGCCAAAAAGGTACCCTCATTTACTCATCCCATCAGTGGCAAATCCACACGGATTGTAGATTTTCTGAGCTGCAATACTGCAGGGGTCATTTACATGATCACCTGTCCCTGCAATAAGATCTATGTAGGAAAAACATCAAGACCACTGAAGATTAGGATAAGTGAACATTATACAATTTAAGATATCAAAAAACAGGGGCACCTTTGGTAAAACATTTTCTGGATAAAAAAACATGGGCCAGAATCCTTTGTATTTTGGGCAATAGAAAAAGTGAGAGGAGGCGAGACATTACTAAGTAAAAGTGAACTTTTCTGGATTCTTTCCTTAAAATGTCTGGAACCCAGAGGATTGAACAATTCTCTGGATTTGACTTCATATAAACAATAACAGAATCCAAAATAAGTTTCCAGCATTGGGAGCAGCAGATCAGTGGAATCTTTTTACAAAAAACCCAAAAACTTATATTAAAAATACATTGAAAACATGTGGTTACAGCTACGTGTTGACAGGATCATTCAGAAATAAGACAAAGCTGCCGGCTGTTTATGGATTAACTTAAATTGCTCTCAACTGACCTTGACTTCTGAGTAGGAGGAACTGAGTTTTGAGTTACTACATACCTTGGTGGGGACGCCCAACAAGCCGAGTTTGCCTTTTGCATTTAAGTTTCATTGTTTTAATATCGTGGTAATAACTGCAAAATTACCGTAAAGTGTTTTTTTCTTCAGGTCAGTTCATTCGTTGTGTTTCTGGGTGAATGTGTAAATGTTTAGTTACAGTGTTTGTTGTTAGCAAAGGAATTTGAAAAAAGGTTGTTTTTTATCTGATATGGGTGTTTTTTGCGTTTAATTTTAAGCTATTTTATGCTTTATCTTTTAGCTGTCATTTGTCTAATTTGTAGTTATACTTGTTTTTCATGTAGCTCCTGATGAAGGATGTTTTTCCGAAACACGTAGAGCATATTGAAGAAGTGTTTTTTAAAAAAGATTAAAGAAAAAGATTGTCTCAAAGCACCAGACCGTGGCTCTCTTTTTTCATTTTTGGTCAAATTGTGCCTGCAGTTTGCGGAAATTGCAGGCAAATTTGCCCAACTTAAACATATTACAGACACAATTTGTACAAATGATAACCACAATTTGCATAAATGCTGATTTTAAGGGGGGAAACCCACTTGAAAATCCACAAGCTGGCCCGACTTGATCCAGATTGAGTCGGGCCAGCTTGCAGGTAAGTGAGCCAGAGTTCAGGGGGCTGAGCTACTGAAAACCCAGCTAACTTGGCTCCCTGGATGGATTCCTCTGACATCCCTGGTGGTGGTACCAGCAAAAATTATAGAATCATAGAATAGTAGAATTGGAAGGGGTTTATAAGACCATCGAGTCCAACCCCCCTGCTCAATGCAGGAATCCACCTTAAAGCATCCCTGACAGATGGCTCTTGAATGCCTCTAGTGTGGGAGATAGGGGAACAGAAAGTTCAATGTGAATTTGGGTTGGAGGGGAAGCTTTCTCCCACATGTTGGATTTCAAAAGATAAATAATGAAATATTTTGTTCTAACATTCTTATCCTAAATATATTTTCACTAAAGTAAATCCTATTAATTATCACAACCCTTTAAAATGTCCATTTTATGATTTAGTTATCATTTCTATGTGAAATACTGCCTTGCCTAACCACAGGATTCCAGCAATGGAAGGTAATCAACTAATCAAGAGGACTGGTCGTGTTTGCTTCCTCCTATCCACCAGGTGCCACATTTGTGTAAACCTGGACTGTATACTACACACTTCCAATTTGTATCTGAGAGCAACAATGACTTCCTACAGGCAGTACCACTACTTTGTGAAGAGAGCTGCCACTTTAGCAGGGATGGAAAACCTCAGGCCCAGGGGCCAAATCTTGGACCTCCAGGGTGTCTACAACTGACCACACCTTTTTCCCAGCTACTGATTGTTTGATAGATTTCCAGCTTTTGTGCAGTCCCCATCCCCCTCATTTTGAAAGATTTCCTAAGATTTAGTTCTTCTTTGTGGTCTATGTGCATAACACTTATGGGGCTCTGCACCAGCGTGGAGCCTCGATCGGAAACTTCAAATAGCTAAGGAATATTTTGGGGCAGGAACCCCTCCCCCACCGTCGTACCACGCATGTCTGTAGTGTTCCCGCCCTATCCCTCAGTTCCTCTTCAACCGCCACTGGTTTCACCTCGTCGGAGCTTCACTAGTCTTTCTTGACTAAATTGCTGAGGAATTTTCTATCTTTTTTCTTTCTTTTTTCTTCTTTTTTTCTGTTTTTCTTCTCAAATTTCTCCACTTCCTTTCTTTGGCTGCATGGCCTTGAAGGCTCCTTTTACCAGGTGTGTCAAATGCGGCGCTAAATTGCCACCTTCGGACACTCACTCCCTTTGTTTGCTGTGTCTGGGTGAATCACTCGTCGTCGAGACTTGTAAAATTTGCATGTCTTTCTCTAAACAAGCCAGATGAAATAGGTCTGACTGACTTAAATCTATTCTCTGGCAGAGAGCACTACAAGCGGTGGACAATCAACCTACTGTCATGCAGAGTCCAATCCCCTCCACTTCTCAGGTAGTGGTCCAACCTACTACAACTCTTTCTTTGACTCAAACGCTAAAAAGATTTCTAAGTGAGTCAAGAAGTCTACTCTGCAGTCTGATTCAACTATTCAGAAGAAGAAGAAGAAGAAAAAATCTAAGGCTAAACACCCTACAACGGAGAAGGTGATTCCACCACCACCACCACCATTACTGGACTCACCTATTCGTATATCGATCGATTCACTTGTACAACCACTAGTGATCGAATTGATTTCGACTGCCTCAAAGGGAGAAATCAGAGATACCTCCCCTCCCGCACCTCCACCTCTTGAGCTTACGATTCGCCCTAGAGAGAGCTCGAGGCCAGTACCGACTCTGTCTCCTCAATGCCGACAACCCCTCTCGCCTCCTCAGAGTCGATGGGTTAGTCTTCAGTACAGATCTTGCTCCAGATCTCGTACCAGAGACCGTAGCTCGGAAATATATTATTATGTCGACAGATCTCACGAGGATTGGGATCACTATTATGATCGCCCTCTGTCACGACATCGCCAGGAATATCGGCCTGATCGCCTGTACTGTCTGCCCAAACACAGGGATCAGTACAGGTGGGAGTTTTTACCTCCACAACCAATGTCTTCTAGATCCCCTCTACAAGATCCTACCTCCTCCGGTTCCTGTACGTCGCGCTTCTCTGAATCCTGTGGAACCGTTTGGTCCTCCAGCTGAACCAGCTCGAACCACGGTACCAGACCAACTTGCACCTATATGGTCGTCCATGGATTTTTTATTTTATTTTGTAAGTTCATTAGAAGCAATGAATGGATGCCAATTGCAAATACAGTATTAGGCAAACTTGGCAGTTTCAACGTTTTAATTAATGTTTTTCAGGTGATTATCCCTAGCAAGTATATGAGAGAATATACATATATATCTCAGCATGAAATTATACTAATGGGCAGTGGGCGCGTTCGCATGACATGCTAGCCAGCCCATCATGGGTGACAAGTTATGCAGTGGGGATTGTTTTGCAAACAACCCCCAGTGTTTGGTTGTTGCACCTAGCATATGGTCGAGTACACAACCCACAGTGCATAACTTGTTTCCCTCTCGTTTCCCCCTCAGTACTCCAGCTGGCTCCGCCTGGTATCACAGGGGACTTGGTGAAAGAACCTGTCTTATCTGCCACCAAGCCTTCCTGTACCACTACTCACAGTTGTGATCAGAGCCCCTTTTTCCAGTGCCCCTTTCCCCTTACCAGCCCCAGTTCCCCAAAATCCCCATGTCCCTACTATGACTGTGTCCCCCATTGGGGTTGGAGCCCCATTTTAAAGAATTATTTTTCTTTTCTAGTGGAAAAAAGGGCTAGAGAAGGATTTTTGCATTTTCTCAGTCCTGTTTTATGTGTGCAAATGCCCTCCCTTGGATGGGGGGTGTTATTCAAAGTTGCAGAAGTGCACAACTGTGGATATCCAAAAATACCTGCTCACTTGTATCTGAACCAAAGAAGGTAACACTCCAAGCACGGATGTTTTGACAGACTTGTACAGTTGAGAGGTTGGGAAATGGGATGTAGATTTAATGTCCTGAACCTTGGGGGTGCCCTGCTAGGAATCCCCACTTGCCTGTATCCTCTGCACCCATTTTTATGGGTGTCTGAGAGGGGGCCTTCCTCTCCTCATATTGCCATGACTACTTCTATTTTGACAGTTGCCAAAATAGAAGCAGTTACATACTTTGGGGTAAAGAAACTGGACGATGTCCTTTTTTATATGGAAATGGGGTGCTTGAGATTCAAGGAGAGGTGCCCTAGAAGGAGGGGATCTGCAGGGGTCAGGATGGCACTTTAAATTGCAGGGGTCCTTGGCTAACTGGGTGATCTTAGCACTTTTTACAGGTGTGGAAAGTGGTCAAGATTCCCTAGTTAGCTGAGTGCCTCCCATTTAAAGTCTTACCCCCACCAATGGGGGTTCCCTCCCACCTACTTTACTCCACCCCAAGTCAACAGGACCCCATTTTCATTGAAAACTTCATCCCCTACTTTCTTGAACTTTTCTATTAGCTGCACAGGATTTTGACAACTGTCAGTGAGCTTTCAAAATCCAACTTGGCCAGTGGAAAGAGGAGAGTGGGGGAAATGAGTGGATCTAGTTGAAAAAGACTCTGTCATAGAGGAAAACAAGTGCAGGGGACCCAGGTGAATGAGTATTCCTAGCAAGGCACCCCCATGGTTCAGGGCAAGGCACTGAACCCTGGGGACAACTTTGCTAGAAAGGGGCAGTGATCTACACCTTATTTCCCTAGCTCTCAGATGCCCACAGTTGTGCAATCTCGCATCTGTGAATAACTAAAATGTTCTTTAAAAATTAAATGGGGCCATTTGCACACATAAAATAGGGCTGGGAAAATGCAAAAAAAAAAGCCAGAGCCCCGTTTTTTGTGCAAGAAAAGAAATAACATTTTTAAAAAAGGGTCAGAGTGGTCACAGGGGGCTTTGCAGGAGTTGGGGTGGCAGCGATAGCTCCTCCTTTTAGAAACTTTGGAAGGGCTGGCATTGGCAAGGGGAAAGGGGAACTGGAGAAATTTTTCATAGTCATGCTCAGGAGAGGAGCAATGGTTTCTGCCTTTTTTGCTGAATGGCTTGCTGCACTTTACCCACGATGGGTTGGCATGTCCAGTTTTGGATGGCATGACAACCCATCATAGGTAAAACAACCCCTATTGCAGACCATGAGTTATCAGGATGGGTTGGTGTGAAAAACAACCCACCCTGATAAAATTGTTCCAGGTTCACATGACACGCTAATTCATCATAGGTTGTTCAAGAAAACAATTGATTGTGGGTTCACGTGTTGTGCGTAGCCAGTCAGTCAAACTGAAGGTGCCCCAACAGTGTTACTGAAAGAGAGTTGAACTTTGTTGAAATAAATGAATGGTTGTCAGCATATATTGGCTTGCTAGAATTAATTACAAACAATTCCAACAAGGAAAAAGGATAGAAGACAACAGACAAAACCAATGTGGCTCCACAAAAAGCTCAGAGATGACCTGAAAATAAAAAAGGATACATATAGGAAGTGGAAGGAAGGCCAGGCTACAAAAGAAGAGTACAAACAAGCAGCACAGAAGTGCTGGAATGGTATCAGGAAGGCTAAAGCTGAGAAGGAGCTGAGGCTAGCGAGGGATGCTAAAAGCAATAAAAAGGCTTTCTTCGGATATGTGAATAGTAAAAGACA
Organism: Anniella stebbinsi; assembly: GCA_029215795.1. NCBI lineage: Eukaryota > Metazoa > Chordata > Lepidosauria > Squamata > Anniellidae > Anniella > Anniella stebbinsi. The sequence goes on from JARDYH010000003.1 coordinate 100,281,340, forward strand.
GAGGAAAGAAATGGTGGTTCAGCTGCTTCATGAGGATGGCAAATTGGTAACAGATGACAAAGAAAAAGCCGAAGTGCTTAATTCCTACTTTGACTCAGTCTTCTCTCAAAAGCGGGTCTATGACTCCCCTGGAAAAAGTGAAGTACAAGCTGTCGGGGCAGGATTGCAATTTGAGATTGATAAACAAATGATCAAGGAACACCTAATTTCTTTGAACGGGTTCAGATCTCAAGGGTCCAATGAACTGCATCCTAGAGTAATAAAGGAGCTGGCAGAAGAACTCGCAGAACCACTCTCTATTATCTTTGAGAAATCATGGAAGACGGGTGAAGTGCCGGATGACTGTAGGAGGGCTCATGTTGTCCCTATCTTCAGAAAGGGCAGAAAGGAGGAACCTGGGAACTACAGACCAGTCAGTCTGACATCCATCCCTGGGAAAATTTTGGAACAGATTATAAATAAGTCAATCTGTAAACACCTTGAAAATAATGCAGTGATGACTAGAAGCCAGCATGGATTTGTCAAGAACAAATCCTGTCAGACTAATCTGATCTCATTTTTGATTGGGTAACTTCCCTTGTGGACTGTGGGAATGCTGTGGATATAGTATATCTTGACTTCAGCAAAGCTTTTAACAAAGTGCCCCATGTCATCAAACTAGTGAAAAGTGGGCTAGATGGAACAATTATTAGGTGGATCCACAGTTGGCTACAGAATCGGACTCAAAGAGTGCTTACCAATAGTACCTTTTCACACTGGGGGGAGGTAACGAACAGGGTACCGCAGGGCTCAGTCCTGGGCCCAGGGCTCTTCAACATTTTTATTAATTATTTGGACGAGGAGGTGCAGGGAATGCTTATCAAATTTGCAGACAACACAAAATTGGGTGAGATTGCTAATACCCTAGAAGACAGAAACAAACTCCAAAGTGATCTTGATAGACTGGAGCATTGGGCTGAAAACAACAGGATGAAATTTAATGGGGATAAATGCCAAGTTCTACACCTAGGAAAAAGAAACCAAATGCATAGTTACAAGATGGGGGATAATTGACTAAGCAATTCGACAAGCAAGAAGGATCTTGGAAATATTGTAGATCACAAGCTGAATATGAGCCAACAATGTGATGTGGCTGCAAAAAAAGCAAATGCTATTTTGGGCTGCATTAATGGAAGTATAGCTTCAAAATCACACGAGGTACTGGTTCCCCTCTATTCGGCACTGGTTAGGCCCCATCTTGAGTATTGCATCCAGTTCTGGGTACCACACTTCAAGAAGGATGCAGGGCAACGAGGAGGGCAACGAGGATGATCAGGGGTCTGGAAACAAAGTCCTATGAGGAGAGATTGAAAGAACTAGGCATGTTTAACCTGGAGAAGTGAAGATTGAAGGGAGACATGATATCACTCTTCAAATACTTGAAAGGTTGTCACACAGAGGAGGGCCAGGATCTCTTCTCGATCAACCCAGAATGCAGGACATGGAATAATGGGCTCAAGTTACAGGAAGCCTGATTCTGGCTCGCCATCAGGAAAAACTTCCTGACTGTTAGAGCAATACGACAATGGAACCAATTACCTAGGGAGGTGGTGGGCTCTCCCACATTAGAGGCATTCAAGAGGCAGCTGTACAACCATCTGTCAGGGATGCTTTAAGGTAGATTCCTTCACTGAGCAGGGGGTTGGACTCGATGGCCTTATAGGCCCCTTCCAACTTTACTATTCTATGATTTTATTAATTAGTGTATCAAGAGTTTTCAGTCCCTTTACCACCTTAAATTTAAACAATATAAGAGAAGTATATGCATTGTCTTTTCATTTTTAAAACTATTGTAATACACATTTCTATTAAGAAAACACTTAAATCACATTAAGTGTGCTTTAATTTTTCTTCTCAAATATTTCAGAACGAATACTTGTAGTTTATTGAGACAAAAATCACCATTTGTTGTTTATTAAAAAGAATTAAAATAAATATGATAAATTGGATCACTTGCTTGGGTGTCCAAAATTTTTCTGATGCAAACTGAAAATGTTCCAGTGCAAATGCAAATCTTCGGATTGAAATTTTTCCAGGAAACCCACATCACTGATTTTTTTTCCTGCTATAGCAAAGTAACTAGGAGGGCATCCTTCCCACCAATAAAGTAAGTTTGAGCATAAGCCCTGATACTCTTTCTTTCTTTCTTTCTTTCTTTCTTTCTTTCTTTCTTTCTTTAAACTATTTTAACCCACCCTTTATCTTAAGATACTGTGACAGTATACAAAAACCTTAAAAACATGACATAGCCTTTACTCCCCCAAAATAGGAGGACTTTCTGGAAATAGAAAACTTTCTGGAACTTATGAGGGAAAACATTGTTTTAATCCTCTCTGTAAGATTTCCAGCATAGTTATTTCTTCCATTCCTTATTAAAATTATTGATCTAATGTATCTTTTACTGATAGATTTTCAGATGTTCCATTTCCCAACATGTGACCATATCATAATACACCAAGAAAATGTGCACTCCTCTAATGGTTTTGTTTTGTTGTTTAAAGCCCTGTGTTTCTGGGCGTGTTCTGGTTGTTCTGTAACCATCAGTTAATGCAGTTCTAAAAACCTCATATGAGGGAAACAGTGTATATTATCCTTCTGCCACCACATGCAACAGAATATGTTTCTTTTTCCTCTCTTCTTTTTTAAAATTAGTCTTGGATCTGTGGGACACACTTAGCTAAGGCAGCCCTTTAGGGAATGCTGCCTTAGCTAAAAAAAAGCTTAAAAATGATTTGGTGAAGTTCCTAAAATGTATTATGTATAACTTGATATGCTCATAAAATGATCATGTCTGGTATATTACATTTAAAATATAGTTTATTCAGACAGTAATTCTAAATTTATTAGCTCTGTATGCATTTAGTATTGCATATTTTTCACTCCACCCCCACGTTTCTATTTTCCCAGGAGGCAGGGAAGTTTTTCTTCCATGGCTTCAACATTTCTGGAAATTGTGCATCTGTACTTTCGTCGCACATTCCCAACATTCAGGAACCACTTCCCTCCAGTCACTCATATCTCTTTTTTTTCAGGATCAACCACCCCACCTCTAGCTCACATACACACTCTCACTCACTCGCTAACACACAAAACACACTCCACACTCAAAAAACATGTTGCCTAACCCCAGAGATAGAGCTGAGTGTCATAAGCATACTGATAGCAATTCACTCCAAACCCCACCCAGTGGTTTCATATAGATGTTAAAAACATAGAACCTTGCAGGATTCCACAGATACCATGGAGCTGAGTAGAAATCTCCAATACTACTTTCTAAATCTGTTTCTGAAGTTAGGACCTGAACCACTGTTTCATTTGCTTCCAACTCCCATCCTATTGATCTAGTCCAGCAAAAGCAGCTTGTACGATCAAGGAGAATTGGCAAGAGTCCCACTTCTGCCATCCTAAAAGATCCATCAGGATGACCAAGGCAAAACCCAGGCATGAATACAGATTGAAATGCACCCAGATAATTTGTTTCATCCAAAGACCATTACAATATTTTATCTCTGAAGAGAACCCAATGTTCTGTTCTCATGAAGTTGAATTTTGTGCCCACATTGTTCAGCAAAATGGCAGCATGCAAACTTGTAATGCTGTGTCTATTGTGCTTATTCACTAGGGAGTGTGAACAGTAAATTCTGATAGGTCTCATAATGGAATTCTGCTCCCTAGGGATGATAATTTTGCTAATTTTTGAGCGAATGAAACATGCTACACAACCTACACCTAGCCAAGTGATGCATGGAGCACTGCCACTTTCCCCCTGTTTATTCTTATACCCTCTGTCCTCATCTAGAAGGACTGAGGCAGATGATTGTGCTCCTGTTAGTAACATTGTAGTTGCTCCTAGCACCCTTGATGCACCTCAAGAGATTAGTTAGTGTATAATCTAGTGTAGGATTTTATTTGTATGCCTAGTTTGCGTGTATAAGAACAGTGGTGTGCCAAACTGGAATGCTAAATTTTGTGAATATTTTCATCTGGTGCAAATAAGGAATATAGCAGTTTTCACACCTTTTTGTGAATGAATGCAAAACTGTTTGCAGGTGGTTAGGTGGTGGTGAGACAAGGAAACACAGTCCCATTGCTGAGGCAACTGGGCCAGTGCTTCATTATCTCAAGCCATAAAATCATAGAATTGTGGAGTTGGAAGGGACCACAAGGATCATCTAGTCCAACCCTGTGCAATATGCAGGAAAACCAGTTAAACTATCTAACCATCAAGAAGTTTTTCTTTATATTTAATCAAAATCTAGGTAGCTGTAACTTATACCCATTATTTTGGGTGTCCTAATTGTTGTGGCCATGGAAAATAGTTCTTGACCATCTTCTCTATGGCACCCTTCTATGGATCTGTGGGAGGAGGCGATAAATACCTCTGCATTGTCATGGACAGATCATTTGCTGGTCAGGGTTAGTATCACGGCTGCCACCCGCCCCTGCAGGGGTGGCGGACCTATTAAGATGGTCTGCCCTCAAAGGCTGATGGATACCTTTGGATTCCAGAAAGCCTAAGAGGGTTCTATGGCTGGTATCGTCGACGATCCTGAAGAAGCCCTGGTCAATAGATGGAATCAAGACCTAACTAGGGCTATCGACACGATCGCCCCCAAACGTCCTGTCTGACCCACTTCCAATCGGGCATCCTCGTATACAGAAGAACTCAGGGAGTTGAAGCGGGAAGGACAATGACTGGAACGCTGATGGTGGAAAAGACATATCCAACAAGACACGACATAGAGAATATCTTCATTCCTATGGGGTGGCAATAAATGCAGCGAAGAAAGCTTTTTACTCTGCACGCATTGAGTCTGCGAATTTGCGTCCAGCAGAACTGTTCAGGGTGATGAGGGGTCTAACCCAGACACCTTTCCCCCTGAACCCGGCTTTAGAGCCTTTGGTAGTTGGCTGTGATGCATTTAACTATCATTTCACAGCTAAAATCTCTCGGATAAGAGCCAATTTAGATGCCGTCACTATAACAGAAGCTGACAATGAAGTGTCCAGCAACTCTGCGAGTTGGATTACACTGGAGTACACTTGGTGAGTACCGAGGACATGGACAAGCTGCTTGGACGAGTAAGGAAGACAACTTGTCCTCTTGATCCCTGTCCTTCTTGGCTGGTCGCCAGGGAGGAGATGCAGTTAGACTACAACTACAACATATTATAGTTGTATATAAGGAATTTTCCACCATGTTTACGGTAGTACGGCCGCTTCTAAAAAAGCCCTCCTTGAAACTCTGGACCTTAATAATTACAGACCCGTATCAAATATTCCATTTTTGGGCAGGGTGATTGAGAGAGCAGTTGCCTTCCAACTCCAAGCAGTTCTTCTTCGTGGTCTCTGTGCATCACACATATGAGCTCGCACTGACGCTGAGCCCCGTTCAGGAAACTTCAGTAGCTAGCTTAGAGTTTTGGCAGGAACCCCTCCCCCCACCATCCTATCGCGCATGCTCCGGGTTCCCGCCTACCTCAGTTCTTCATTGACCGCTTCGCTGATCGCCTCACGGGACACTTCCTCTGATCGTTCGTATTGTTGTTTTTCTGTGAAGAAAGTTAGATAGTGTAAAGTTAGCTTAGTTAGTTGTTAGTGTTTTTTCCATTGTTAATATATATATATATATATATATATATATATATATCATATATAGAGAGTTTTTCGTCTAGTTAGTCTGCTTCGAGCCTGCACCAGCTTATGACGCAGTCCGCGTCACTGATGGACATTCTCTCTGCTGAATTTGTCTTGGCGAGGCACTTATTGTAGACGCGTGTTCCCACTGTATGAGTTTTTTTAGGCAAACCCAGCAGAACAGAGCAGATCGTTTGCGTAGTCTACTCTGGAGCAAGGCCCTTACCGCTATCTACAGACCTCGCCCTACGATGGAATCAGCTCCTTCTACTTCTTGGGAGCGTGAGCTTGCGTCTGTAAACCGCTCGAGCCCAGCATCTCCTAGCTCGCCCTCTGTACGGGTTGCAGCTCAGGAACCGGCATGCCTTGCTTCTCAGCTGCCTTCAAAAGGCGTCGCTCCGAAGAGACCAAAGGATAAAAGCCGAGACAAATCCTCCAAATCTGCAAAATCGCAGAAATCTACTAGCAAACTGCGAAAAACCTCGGTACCAAACTTGATACCGACATTGAATCCGACTCGATCACTTCCTCCATCGAGGCCATCTACTCCAATCTTGACAGGAGTGATACTGTCACCGGTACCGTCCCTGTCGGTACCGCACGAGCACCAGAGGCAAGCTTCCACAGCTACCTGGCCGTCGTCGCTACCACCAATATCCTCGGCACCGTCGCCGGTACCGGTGGAGTGCTCCTCAGAGGTGGACCTTATGGAAATGATCCCGATTGAACAGCAAGACCTCTGCGTTACCGAGCATCCATCATCCCCGATGTCGAGGATGTCTCGCTGTAGTATGTACCTCTCGAGATCTCGTTCGCGGTCCCGCCCTCGAAATTGGGATGCTTACTCCGACCATTCCAACCATCCCAGCTAACCTCTACGGTACCGTGAACCTCGATACCGCTTTGATCTTTATACTGGTAAGTGGCTTCCAAGAGAACCTCGGTCGACTCCGCTGGAGCAACCACACGCAGTCGCCCTTACGGACTCACATCGACGTCGACGACCGACATCGACCCCGATTCCTCCATCGGTACCAGAACCACAAAGAGATCCTTCGTCCCTATCTATCGAGGATTACGCGTCGGATACCTCTTTGGTACCATCGCCAGCCCCATTGGTACCGTCCCCCTCTGATGGGGTTGGGACCACGGACAGAGCTTCCCCGTCTATGGAGCTCGGTAACTCTTCTGACCAAATGCTGCGGATGGCGCAGTCGCTTGGCATCGAGCTATAGCAACAACAGGAGGCAGTGGACGACCGAATATTCAATGTCATGTACACTGAGCCATCACCGCAACTCACGTTGCCCATGGTACCGACGCTCCTCAAGACTGTCCAGCAATCCTGGACCAACCCGGCCATGATGGGTCCCACATCTAAGAGATTGGACGCCCTGTACAAGGTTAAGGAGTTGGAAGCTCCTTTTTTGTTTTTGCATCCGAAGCCAAACTCCATTGTCGTGGAAGCATCCCAAGGCAAAACTACTAGAACTCATTCTGCCCCAACAGACAAGGAGGGCCGGAAACTAGACGCATTTGGCCGCCGTATTTATTCATCAGCAGCCCTGGGCATTAAAGTGGCAAATTACCAGGCCGTGATGGCCCGGTACCAGCTTTTTCTTTGGGAAAAGTTCTCAACGCTGACAGACTACCTGCCAGACAACCAACACGAGTTAGCTCGAGTCTTCCAGTCAGAGGCAGTCAGGCTCTCCAAGCAGGAGCTGACCACCTCACGTCACCAAACAGACTATGTGGCTAAAGCGATGGTGGGTGCAGTGGCTCTGCGACGCCATGCTTGGATGAGATCCGCTACTTTACCTCAAGAAACGAAATCAAGAATTGAGGATCTACCATTTGATGGGGAGGGCCTGTTCAATTCGAACACGGATACCACCATGGATACGATACACAAAGCAAAAATGACGGCGAGGAAGATGGGCTTTAATACTCATCAGCAACAGTCATACCATCCTCGTAAATGGTATCGCCCTGTCCCGTACCAGCCGAGACAACAACAACAACAGCATACGCAATATGAGGCTGATATGAGGGCAATCTCTGCCCTCATATCAGCCGAGGAAACCTTCCTCACGTTTCAACAAGTCCCGCAACAGGCAGGACGCAGTTTCAAAACTTGCTGCTTCCTCCGTTGAGACTCCGCAAACTAGCCAACAGGCTTCTGCCTTTTCTTCCAGCTTGTAACGCTATCACCACGGACCGCTGGGTACTCAACATCATTGCCAACGGTTACCAAATAGAGTTTCAAGTCGCCCCTCCTCTTGGCACCGTGAAGTTCATGCCACCCTCAGACACGTTGTTTCAGGAGACGTCGTCCCTTCTAGAAAAGGGTGCGATTACCAGAATTCCGTTATATCAGCTGCGGACGGGATTTTATTCCCATTACTTCACTGGCAAGCATTTTACTTCTACTCAAGCGAAACAGATGGTTTACTCTAATAGACCTAAAGGACGCTTACTTTCACATCGCCATACACCCATCCCACCGAAAGTATCTCAGGTTCGTGGTTGGCCATCAGCCCTACCAATTCTCTGTACTGCCGTTAGGTCTAAAGACAGCTCCAAGAGTCTTTACAAAATGCATGTCAGCAGTTTGCGCGAACCTACGCTCCAGGGACATATAATTATACCCTTACCTGGATGATTGGTTAATAGTGTCTCCATCCGAACTCCAAGCCGTCCGGGATGTCCACGCAGTTTCATCGCTCCTCTCGGCGCTCGGTCTGCAAATAAACATGGAGAAATCCGTTTTTCAACCAACACAGACAATTCAGTATATAGGGACACTTCTCGACTCAACGGTAGGCCGTGCTTTTCTTCCTCGGGAACGACGACGCACAACCCAAGGCCTCGCCACACAGCTACAACTCACCCGCCATGTCTCGGCCTTCACAGTTCTTTGCTTATTAGGCCTGATGGCCTCAGTGGTGTTCGTGGTGCGTTGGGCTCGTCTACATATGCGCCCTCTGCAACAACTTCTCCTAAAACACTTCTCACCGGACCAAGACCCTCACAAAGTTGTACTTACCGTCCCAGCTCACGTCCGCTCCTCTCTCGTTTGGTGGTCAAATCCGCACAACCTGTCACAGGGAATGCCATTTCAAAGCCCAGGGCCGTCCCGCGTCTTAACAACAGATGCGTCCTTAGAGGGATGGGGAGCACACCTGGACGACCTGAGCATCCAGGAAAGATGGTCACATTCAGAGAGACTCCTACACATAAACATGCTAGAGCTTCTTGCGGTGAAGCGAGTGCTCCATGCCTTCCAGCTTCAGTTACGCGGCCACCACGTTTGTATCCTATCAGACAATACCACCGTTGTTTGGTATATAAACAAAGAGGGAGGAACCCGTTCCCCTCGTCTGTTCCACTTGACTATGGAGATCCTCCACTGGGCTGTTCCCAAACAAATACGCCTCTCAGCTCTACACATCGTGGGCTCAGACAACGAGAAAGCGGATGGTCTCAGCCTCACATTCCGCGACACCCACGAATGGGAACTGTTGCGGGATGTCCTCCTACGCCTCTTTGCCAGATGGGGCACACCCTCGATCGACCTGTTTGCGACTCCTTCCAACGCCATCTGCCCAGACTTCTGTTCGCATGCGGGAATAGGGAATGCTTCACTAGGGGATGCCTTCCAATGGGACTGGTCCAGGGGCTTCCTCTACATGTTTCCCCCCTTCCCCCTAGTAGCTTAGACGGTCGTAAGAGCTCGCAGGTACCAATCGGAAGCTATCATGATAACCCCCTGGTGGCTGAGACAACCGTGGTTCACAACCCTACTTCGACTTGCAAGACACCAGTTTTGGCATCTCCCCAGCATCCCAGACCTGCTGTCCAAGGACAGGGGCAAGGTTCTGCACCCAGACCTTCAAACTCTGAAGCTCACAGCTTGGAGAATCCAGCCAGATGGCAACACCTAGCCATTGCCCCCGGGCATGCACTCCATTTTCGAGACGGCCACAAAGCCCGCCACCAGGGAGTCGTACGCCAGAAAATGGAACCGATTCCAGGCTTTTGCAACTGATAAGGGTTTTAGTTATCACTCGGGGCCCATAGTTGGGGTCATGGAGTTCCTTTACTCTCTCCATGCTGCGGGCCTAAAGCCCTCCTCCATAAGAGTTTATTTAGCAGCCATTTCTGTTAACCACGATTTAATTGACGGTTTTTCCGTCTTTACTCACCCTGTGGCCAAAACTTTTCTCAAGGGCCTACGGAATATGTTTCCAGCATTGCGCCCTTTAGTGCCTCAGTGGAGCCTGTCTGTGGTTCTCACCGCCTTAATGACCAAACCGTTTGAACCACTGGCAACCATTGATTTCCGCCTTCTTACGTTGAAGACAGTTTTTCTAGTTGCAATCACGTCGGCGCGATGTGCCTCGGAGCTCACAGCTCTGCTCGTGGACCCCCCTTACACACAGTTTTTTGCTAACAAGGTTGTGCTACACCCTGGGCCCTCGTTTGTTCCCAAAGTTTCATCTAATTTCCATATTAACCAGGACATCGTCCTCCCTACATTTTTCAAGGCTTCTGATGACCCTTTATGTTCAACATTACACGCCTTAGATGTTCGGCATGCGCTTGCTTTTTACAAGACCAGGTCTGAATGTTACCGAAAATCTCGCGAATTGATTGTCTGTTATGGAGGAAAGACTAAAGGTTTGGCGGTCTCCTCGCAACGTCTTTCCCGTTGGATTGTAGCCACTATTGTTCTTGCCTACCAGGTACTTGGCAAGGAACCGCCTGCCTCGTTTACAGCGCACTCCACGAGGGGATAAGCCACCTCTACGGCCCTTTCACGTGGAGCATCCATTCCTGATCTCTGTAGGGCCGCAACTTGGACTAATGCCTCTACTTTCGTTAAGCACTACAGGCTTGACATCAGGGCTGCACGGGACGCCTCTTTCGGAAGGGCGGTCCTCTCTTCTATATGTCAATGACCCACCAGCGTGCCTACCCTCCTCTGGTAAGTCTTGCTGATTATTCGCCCATATGTGTGATGCACAGAGACCACGAAGAAGAAATGCAGGTTGCTTACCTGTAACCGTAGTTCTTCGAGTGGTCATCTGTACAGTCACACAAACCACCCGCCATCCCCTCTTGGCAACGCTGTTGTGTATGGCAAGAGGTTCTCCGTTCATGCTCAAAATATTTTTTTGCTTTACCTTGGTTGCGAGGCCTTGCGGTCTCAGAGAACTGAGGTAGGCGGGAACCTGGAGCACGCGCGATAGGATGGTGTGGGGAGGGGTTCCCGCCAAAACTCTAAGCTAGCTACTGAAGTTTCCCGAACGGGGTTCGGCGTCGGCGCGAGCCCATATGTGTGACTGCACAGATGACCACTCGAAGAACTACGGTTACAGGTAAGAAACCTGCATTTTTGGATGATACAGATTTTCTAGACCCATTTCAAACCTGCTTCAGAGCAGGATACAGAGTTGAGACAGCTATGGTCGCCTTAGTGGATAATCTCTGCAGGAGTATTGACAGGGGGAGTGTGTCCCTGCTGGTACTTTTAGATCTCTCAGCGGCTTTTGATACCATTGACCATGGTATCTTTCTGGAACGCCTGAGGGGATTGGGAATCGGGGGCATTGTGCTCCAGTGGTTCCAGTCCTAACTCTCAGGTAGGTTCCAGATGGTGATGCTTGGGGATAGTTGCTCCTCAAAACAGGAGCTGCTGTGTGGCATACCACAAGGTGCCATCCTATCCCCAGTGCTCTTTAACATCTACATGAAACTCTAGAAAAGATCCAGAGGCATGGGGCGGGCTGCTATCGGTATGCTGATGACACCCAAATATATTTCTCTATGCCTTCGATAATAGCATCAGCTAAGGATAGTGTGTCTCGTCTGAATGAATGCTTGGAGGTGTTAATGGGCTGGATGAGGGGGGGGGAAACTGAAGCTGAATCCAGACAAGACGGAGGTGCTTCCTGTCAAGGGCTCTGACTTGGGTTTGGAGGTGTGTCAACCAGTTCTGGATGGGGTTACACTCCCCCTGAAAGGCTGTGTTCGCAGCTTGGGGGCGCTCCTGGATCCATCGCTCCAAATAACAGCCCAGATAGATGTGACGGCCAGGAGTGCCTACTATCAGCTTCAGCTGTTGTGCCAACTGCACCCTTTCCTAGAGTTGGAAGACCTAAAGACGGTAGTTCGGAAACTTCAATTAGTTCAAAATATGGCAACCAGTACACGGGGTGACCATGTTACGCCAACTTTAAAATCACTTCACTGGCTGCTAATTAATTTCTGGGCGAAGTACAAAATGTTGGTTATTACCTTTAAAGCCCTACATGGTTTGGGTCCAGGTTACCTGCAGGATCGCCTTCTCCCGTACAATCCGTCCCACACACTCAGGTCCTCTGGGAAAATTTACTTCAGTCAGCCAAAACTAGGCTGACAACTATTCCCAGAGGACCTTTTCTTCTGTCTCCCCCAGACTCTGGAATGGCCTGCCGGTTGGAGATTCATCAATTTAATGCTCTCTCTGAGTTTAAGGCAGCTATAAAAACTAGCCTCTTCTGGCAGGCCTACCCAGATGAACTTTTAAAATGTGTTGATTGTTTTATATGCTCTTTTAATTAATTTATGTATTTGATGCATATTGTTACTGTATTAATGTTGTTCCCCTCCTCGATCAAGGTGGGTAAGAAATAAAATTATTATTATTATTATTATTATTATTATTATTGTTGTTGTTGTTGTTGTTGTACCTGAACAACACTAACATGTCTTCCTTCAGTCTTTTTTCCAGACTGAACATCCCAAGTTCCTTCAGCCTATCTTCATAGGGCATGTCCTCAAGTCCTGTCCTGTATTACCTTTGTTGCCCTCCTCTGTACTTGTTCTAACCTGTCAATGTGGTGCCTAGAATTGTACACATTACTCCAGATGTGGTCTCACTAGTGGCAAGTAGAGAGGAGTAACGACTTCACGCATCTTTGATGTTCTTGATGTCCAGTTATATTTAGTTGATTGTTAAAGCAGTATGTGGATGGGAATATCCATTCAGATGTGCCCCAACTAATCATGCATAATTACATAAGATTGAAGCTAGATCAGGGCAAAAACTACTGCATGGCACAACAATATAATATTGGTAATATATAAATGTTTAAGAACAGCTGCCTTTCTGGAACTGCAGACATGTTTCCTAATTTTTCCAGTTCTAATGTATAATTGAAGTAGAGTTGATAGTTCACTGCAAATTCAGGTGGAATTTACTTTTGTTTCATGAAACATTGTGGATTTGGTCCTCCAAGCCATTTTAGTTTGACACAGTACTGTAACCCCATTGTTTTCCAGGAGGGGAAATACAAACGGGCAACATTACAGTACAAGAAGATTGTTTCATGGTTAGAGCATGAAAAGGGGCTCTCTGATGTGGAGGAAGCAAAGGCCAAGAGATTGAGACTTGCTGCCCATCTTAACCTGGCCATGTGTCATCTGAAACTAAAGGAATATTCCCAGGTCTTGGAGAACTGCAACAAGGTAAATATAACTTTAGATATCAAGGAAGATAGACATCAGCCAGTGATAGCAGACTCCCAGTGCTGTGCGTGAATATGTGTGGATTGGGACAAAGATATATTACCCATATAATGTCCTTTATCTAAGTTGGCTTCTCTTAGCCTATTGATTGAATGTGCATCTGGGCTTGAAACATATTGAATCCATTTATTTGTGGATTTATTGGCCGAGATATATGATTTGTCAATGTACAAAGTAGCAGTTGGATTGCTGAAGTATGAAAAGTTAATTGGTGCAGAAGCTGAAAATTGTAGAAACATTCAGTTAAGCTTTTATAAATTACTTATCTGTGGTTGTGCAGAGTAGGGGGACTGAGGAAGAGCTCACTGGCTCAGCCTCTTCCTCCTCTCTCCTGCTATAGCTCTAGTAGAAGCAAAGATCTTGTTGTTGAGGGTAAGCAAGTTGCACTGGAATAAGTGAACACAATTTTCAACAATGTCAGTGAGTCCAAGATAGTTCCAGAATAAATACATCAAGACAGATTCTTAGGCAGCCAACATGCAGACTGAGGCAAACTAAACATGGCAGGCAATAGTATGTATCCCCCTCCACCCCCACCAGCTATCTCTACCTATAAAGCGGAAAGCATGTGTGCATCACGTATGTCCAGAAATGTCTACCCACTTCCAGATTAGTTAGAAACTTGACACAGTGATAGGTCTGGCTGTATAATGTACCAGAAAAATCTAAAAGCACGAATTTTGGGGGTTTAAGTATTTTAAAGAATTTAATAAAAACCTAGGTTTATGCCTACAACTCCCAGCATGCCTTGAGCAGGAGGCCAGACTTACTAGACTTTGGCGGCCATTTATTTATTTTTATAAGTAATTTTATTAATTTTAATACATACAACAATAAAATATGACTTACAATAACTAATACGTGCTCCCCCACACCAATGGGTCCATCTATTTCTTAATTATACATCCTTCCAAAACTGTAATGCATCCTGCATAGGTGTACATCCTTTCCCTTTTTTTAATACAAAATCTACAAATGTTCCCCAAACACCTTCAAAATCATTTCTCTTCATTAAACCCTTTTTAACCTTAATACTACTAGTTAACTTATCATTAATTATGATATCCCATACTTCTTTATACCATTCTGTCATTTGGTAATTACTTTCCATTTCCTAGCTATCTGTAATCTTGCTGCTGTCATTAAGTTAGTAATTAAATCTCTTACATTTTGAGTCCCCTGACCTTTTTTATAAATTGATAATACAACTACCTTGGGACATACCTCTAAATTTAAACCAGTTATTTCATTTATCTCTTTAAATATATTTTGCCAAAATTTTTGCACATCTTTAGAAGTCCACCACATACGAATATACCTATATTCATATGTATATGAAACAGCACCTGCCTGTTTCCTGGCATCCTCTCCAGCATAACTTCGAAACCGACATGGTTTTTAAAATACGCAGATCCCATATCTTCTCCCAGCTTTGATTACTTATTTGTTTAGTTATATCATAATCCCATATTGATTTAAGATGGTCTTGTTTTTCTTCAGCTTCTATTAACATTTTATAAATTTCACTTGTCATACCTTTTATTATTTTATTTTCCCCCTTTTCTGTTCTCTTTATAATTATCTTTTCAAATCTTGTAAGATCTCTACATTCTTTATTTTTCTTTAACCAGTTTCACATCCATTGGTCTAATTGTATACATTTAAACCAAGATGCAAAAATTCGTTTATCTCTACTATAAATTCCATTTCCAACTCTCTAATTTCTTCCTCTAATTTTTCCCTAATTTTTTTCTTTTCAAAGTACATGTTTCTCTGATACAAATCCCTCTTGTTACCACTTTCATTGTATCCCATAATATAGCTTGACTACATTGCCCCCTCTCGTGATTCCCCAGATACTTTGCATCTCTTTAACCATTTTTTTCAATTATATGTTTATGATTAAGAATTTTATTTGAGACTTTAGATATCAATTTTTTTGATATAAAAATAGAATCTATTCTTGAATAACTCTTATAATTTGCTGAATAAAATGTAAATTTCCTTTCTTCTCCTTTCATCCCTCTCCACACATCCCATAACTCTTTCCTTTTCATAATTTTATTTAAACCTGTAATGTTATTTCATTTTTCTTGGATAGTGGGGTTAGATTTATCTTTTTGCTTATCTAGTACCATATTGAAATCTCCTGCCATTACAATGTGGCCTTTCCCAATATCTTCCATTTCTTTAAACACTTTAGTGTAAAATTCATTTGATTTACATTTGGTTCATACATATTAATCAATGTATACTCTTCTTCTCCCAACACACCCTGTAATATTATATATCTACCCATATCATCTTTTTTCACCCTTGTTATGTTGAATCCACATTTCTTTGATATAATAATTCACTCCTCTTGCTTTAGAGGTACCATAAGCCTTTTCATAAATAGCTGACCATCGCAGTCTAAGCTCATTAACCCCATCTTTTGCTTGATGTGTTTCTTGAAGGAATAGTATATCTGCTTTATCTCTATTCAACAATGCTTCCACTCTTCTTCTTTTAATAACAGATCCTAACCCTTTAACATTCAAAGTTGAAACCCTTAAATTATTATCCATAGTTTTGATAATATTTCAATTTATTGGACCCATAATGTGAAACAAACAATACCCTTAATTCCCACCTACCACCCCTACACATAAACAATTCTCCTTCTCCCCTCTTCTTGGAGCAAGCCCCAACCATGTTTTAAATAAAACCTGGCGGGGGGGGGGGGGGAGGCAGTCCCTTCAGTCCCCAAGCGGCAACAGATCCATTCCTTCCGATCATCTAATCTTCCCTCCCTTATTTTAATACTATTCACTATTGTAATAATAATATTATAATATAGTTCTATATCTCCTTCTCATGAGATTTTAGTACCCTCCAGCAGCTCCTTCTTTCTCTTCTTCATGTCTTTCCTGGTGATCCTTCCCTTGCAATGCCAGCTCTCCCAGCAGCGCCATCCCTTGCTCCAGTGTTGTTATTTTATAATATTTTCTTCCATATGAAAATTTCAGAAATACAGGATAGCCCCAACTGTAAGTTATTCCATTCTTTTTAAGGACCGTGGTGCACAACTTAACGCTCCTTTTCCAAGAAATTGTTTGTAGGCAAAGAACATTAAAGACCTGTATTGACGCTTCTTGAAACATCAGTTGGCCCAACCCTTGACTTATTGCTCTCATCAAGAGGTCTTTTCTGTAGTAAGTCGCAAATCTCAAAACAGTGTCTCTAGGAATTAGACCTCCTCTCCTGTAGCCGATTCTATGCACTCGTTTGATGTGTTCTTCTTGCCACTCAATGTTTGGCAACAATCCATAATTAGCCAATCCATAATCTTAACCCTTAGAATCTTAGGGTTCTCTCCAGATTGTTCGGGAAAGGCTTTAATACAAATATTGGCCCTTCGCTCGCGGTCTTGAATGTCAATCAGCTTCTCTTCCAGTTGTTCATACTTAATATTTTGTGCCTGTATTTTCTCCTTGTTTTCTGTAATTGCTTCTTCCATTTCTTACAATTGTTCTTTCATAACTTCCATCCCTTTTTTAACTTCAGAGATAGATTTGTTGAACTCTGACACGACATCATTAACAATTTGATTTTTTAAAGTCTCGTTATTTTGTATAATCATCTTCTGGAAACATGCCAACATTTCTTCTGAAGTTATCTCTCTCGGGGGGGGGGGATTGCTCTCTTTCTGCTTTTCTTCCTACTCTCCCTTAGCAACAGAGCTAGCCTTTGGATAGGTTGTTTTCCCCAGTTTATGGCTGCCATTTCTGGTTAGCTGTGATTCTTTCAGCACAGCTCCCTTTGAATTTTTTCCAGACATAATTCGTTCTTCAGATTCAACTCTATTTAAATGGCTTACAGTCCTGTCTGATGGGTGTTGCTTGATATTTCTTGTCCAAGCTGGTAATGTATTTTTTTTAACTTTCTTTCTTTCTCCAAACATTTGGCATCCAGCCCAGAAATTTGTCCGGGATCTTTTAGTCCCGTTACCTCTCAGCAAAACCACAAGTCATAAACACAAGCGTGAATGGGGAGATTTCCCAAACAAGTCAACTGTTTTGTACTCACGAAATCTTTAGTTTAAACAGGGATATTCTTTCTTTAATTTTTTTCCGATTGGGAGGTTCCTGATTCTGCTGCTCACTCCAAGACCAGAAGTCCAGCCCCCCCCCCTTTGGCGACCATTGTGACTGGTTGTACTGAAGGGCAGGGGCTGTCTTTCACAACCCCGACTCCTAAGGTTGGTCTCGAGCAGTCAACCCAATTCCACATAAAAGGAAACAACCCACATAAATGGACTGCATCCATTTGCGGTGCCTCCTTCCACCTTCTGCGTAGTTTTCAAATGTAACTAGATACAACAGCATGACTTTGAGGGGCCAAACGTGCTCAAAGGCACTCCATCCTGATATAGCTGTTTTCTCAGAATCTGGGGGAAGCAAGCGTGTCACCTTTGCCCTTAAGAGGGAGGGAGGAAGGGGAGGCACTCTGCGCATGCCCAGAAACAGACCCAACAAAGGGAGGGAAGTGCCCGGCCCAGCCCCTGCCCTTCAGTACAGGCTCCTGATGTAGCACTTGATGGGTGAGAAGCACAGGCCAAGGCAGTCCTAGCAGGATTGGCAGGAGCTAGGTGCGTCCACTGATAGCCGCTTACCTCCTCTCCTTGGCGATGCTACTCCTCAATTCTCTATCGAGGCACAGCATTGGCAACAAGAGAATGTCTCAGAGGATGCAGGCATCTGTGGGCTGCTAAAGGCATGCTGGGAGGTGTAGTACTGGCATGTAGAGTGGCTGATTCAAAATAAAGTATGGGTGAGCAAACCCTGACCTCTCACTAACTGTCTTTGTTCTCCTACCCGACTTTCTCTAGCTGCCACTAAGCCTACCCACTATTCCATTCTAGTCTCAGCTATATCAGTCAATCCTTTATTCACTCTTCTGTCTCAATGGTCTATACATAAAAATCATAAACTTCATTCATCAGGCTGTTACATAAAAATCATAAACTTCATTCAGAAATCCACAAGCAGGGTGCCACAACCAAGATGGCCTGGTCTCCAGTTGTCTTCCACCACATCTCAGATGGTGTTCAAAGATTAACACATTTTCAGGGACCTAGGCTTATGCCTACAACTCCCAGCATGCCTTGGCCAGGAGGGAAGACTTAGGCTTTGGCAGCCATTATTTGGTAATGGCTCACCCTCCTGGGCCGGAAGGAAGAGTGCCTGGGGCCAGCTGCCTCAGTTGCTAGGCCCCATCGGGAGCAGACCCGTTGCCAACAGCAACCAAGCAAACTGTCAGTCAGCCAGCCAGCTCCTTCACAGCCTACCTCTGAGCACTGATTGCACAGTGTAGTGTGGACTGGCTCAGCCAGGCTTCACTTCCCATGAGCTTCAGCAGCAGGACTCCCATTGGGCAAGTCGGGCACCACAGCAAAAGGCATGCCGGGAGTTGTAGTTTTTGTTTTCTGTGGGGACAAGGAAAATTATGGCGACAGCTTCAAGGCAGCCCTGGTCATGCATTGAAGGTAAGAGAGAGCAGGGGGAGAAACTAATTTAATTTGTTTTAAAGTTACCTCACAGGCCTAGGACTGGTCTACTTTGAAGGGTTGTCATGAGGGTGAGAGAGGAAAAAAGAAATGAATTTAATTTGTTTAAAGGTTAACTCAGGCCTAGCACCGGCCTGCTACTTTAAGAGATGATCACCTTGCAGACATATATTTTAGGGGGCCCAAGCAACACCGGATAGAAACTTGAAATCTGGCATGCTGATAGGTCTGGCTGTACAAGTTACCAGAAAAATCTAAAAACATGAAATTTTGAATTTTAAGTATTTTTATGTCAGATAAAAGGGCCAAGTCACCAGTGGCTTTGAGCATCCTGGTTCTCTGCCAAAACCTGTTAAATGTAGATATTATACAGTAAATTGTGCCAATAAAGTATTCTGTGTTCTGGCTGCTTTCCTTTTTTCATAATAATAACTTCAGAGCACATGCATACAACAGTTGCTGACGTACCTACTATATGTTATTCAGATATCTGGGCAATGCCGGGTCTATTTTGAAAACATGTTTTAGGTTTGGATCTTTTTTGGCTAGTAGAAAAGGTGTTGTGTGTCCTGATTGTTTTTGAAGTTTAGACGGCTGCTCCGGCCAAGGCATGATGGGAGGTGTAGGCATTTCAGGTTAAACACAAAATGTGGTTTCTCATGAAGCTGTAATTTAAAATATAGTTCTTATTAAAACAATTTTCCATTTATTCTAACAAAACAATTATGAACTCAACCAAACTAAAAACAAACAAACAACCTAACAATGAATAAGTTGCAGAGAAATTTATTATTTATCAAATAAATGTCATAAACTTTATTCACGGGCCAGGCATATCAGCTAGTTTAAAATAAAACAAGAAATGCTAAAAGGAGCCTAGGGAGGCTGGGAGTTTGAGTAGCAGATTGACTAGAAGTGGCTATTTTTCCTACTCAATATGTGCACAGGCACACACACACACACACATGCACACAGCTGACTGAGCTGGAAAACAGTAGGGAAGGATCTCCCCCTTCTGTTTCCTCTACTCAGACTCCCAACTTCCTGTGGCTGATTTGGGTTTTTTAAAAAGTTGAGGGAAAGATACATGCAGCTGCATGTCACATCCAGTTTGGGCCTCTTTCTGCCGAAAGCCATTAATAAACCACCATGAATTTGGTTAATCCTTTATTTTAAGGCATCTAGGCCATTTATTTATTAGCTACATTTATATCTTACCTTTTCTCCAAGCAGTGCAAAGCAACATACATGATCCTCTTCTTGCTCTCTATTTTATCATTACCACAACCCTGTGAGGTAGGTTAGGCTGAGAATTAGTGACTGGTCTAAAGTCACCCTCAGTGAGCTTCATGACCATGTGGGAACTAGAACACCACACTGGCCATCACATCTTGTGAGGTTGAATTCATAAGAGTTGTGGTAGCTCACTAGCTTGGATGGAGTTAAAGAGGAATTAGACACATTCACAGAGAAAAGGTTTATCAACTGACTGTAGCCATGAAAGCAAAATTGAATCTATTCCTCTGAAGCATCTGGCTGGGCCACTGCTAGAAATTATGCTGGACTTGGTCCCTTGGCTTCATCCAGCAGAGCAGCTCTTTTGTTCTACGCTTTTCCTGTATCACAACTTTCTTCTCCTTTCCACAAGCAAGGACATTATCCCCTCTGTTTTCTCTTTGCCTTTTAAGGTAAGGAATGATGGTTACTATTTCTCATTCCTACTCTTTGGCTGCTGCTCCATCTCTGCGCACGCACATGCATGCACATGCACACACCCCTTTCAGGTGTTTTAAGGCTCTTGTTTGGAGTCACATCTCAAAAGCACCAGAGAAATCTGGCTGTATGCTGCTCTCAAAGCTATGTTTGGGTGTCTTTCCTAAACATTTCTCTCCACGTTTTTTCACTTATCTACCAGGCCCTTGAGCTGGATAGCAGCAATGAGAAAGGCCTTTTCCGGCGTGGTGAGGCCCGGCTGGCTATCAATGACTTCGAGTTAGCAAGAGCAGATTTCCAGAAGGTGCTACAGCTCTACCCAAGCAACAAAGCAGCTAAAACACAGCTAATAATCTGTCAGCAAAAGATCCGTGAACAGCATGAGAAAGAGAAAAAGATGTATGCAAACATGTTTCAGAGACTCGCAGACAAGGAAGCAAAGGTAAGCCTGAGTGTTCTTTAGAATCACATGCATGTTTGGGATATGATAATGCAGGGATAGGGAATCTTTTTCAGCCCATGGGTAACATTCCCTTTCAGGGACCCTGACAAAGTGCCCCCCTACTGCCGTATACATGCATTCAGACACATAACAAAACACACATTTATTCCAAAATGTCACACACATTTGCAATTATGCTTTTAAAAAGCCAATGTCACCAATGGAGGCTTTTTCAAAAGTCTAATTGCTGCCTGGGGACATTTACAGGGGAAATAACCCCTCACCCTACACACACAGCCATAAGACTTTTTAAAAGTCCTAATTGCCACCAGTTGAGGCTTTGTAAAAGTCTCATTGCTTCACTGAGTGGGGTGGCTGTGGATCAAATGGGGAAATTATACAGGCAGCACCCAGCCTGTGGGCTGGAGATTCCTTATCTCTGTTATAAGACTTCAAATAGTTTCCCTAAAATACATTCCTCTGGCCCATTGGAGCATATTTAGGTCTCCCATAGTCATGCCCCCTCCTTTTATTTTTAAACCCATATAGGAATTAAGGACATGATTTATACTCTATTAGTTGTTTTGTAACTGACTGTTCCATTTGGAGTTAGAAGGCCATTGTGTCAAACATTTGGAATCCCTGCCTTAAAATACACAGAAAGCTTAAAAGAAGCAATACTCCTCACCTTATTTTTATCCTAATGCCTTTTCTGTAGCTGACAGCTGAAACCGTCCGCAAAGAAGAAACAGACTTAAAAGACGAAAAACAGAATGGAGTTGAAGAGAAAGCAGAAGTTGACATAGAAGCTTGAAGCTGAAATGCTGATCTGTTAATTTTGTAAAACTGAAGAATTTCCAGTGAACTAGACCTTTATTTTTCTATCTAATTGAATGAGGGGCAGCAGTTGGGGCTATGGTGTTGCTTTGCATCTGTCTCTGTAGGAAACATTGGTGGCAGAACAGACCTGAGTAATCTTATAGACTTATTTATTCAATTATGCATTCTGACTCTGTTATTGCTGATCTTGGGAGTTCAATCAGGATTATTTCCTCCTTGGTTCCAGTTTCTTTTCTCACTGACAGCTCTCTCAGGTTCAAGCTCCATTTAGTCACAAATCTCACTTTTCACTCTGTTTACTTCTAAAAAAAGAAAAAGGAAAAGTGATTGTATGGGAGACTTATGAACAAACAAACCAGTGTGCCCCTTCTCCAACAATCTGTCAATACAAGCATCCTCTTCCCATGGGCAAGTGTTGTGACTTTTCTTGTAATGCCTCCTCTTTTGCACCTTTGCTGAAGATGAAGACTGTGAAGTCCCAAATTTGAGCAATAAAGCATCCCCTAAAAATCTTCAGCAGGGCTGAGTAGATGCCATGTTCAGCAAAACTTTGGAATACAAATGTAGAGTTCAGGCAAGACCAACCTTCCCATGAAGTGGATTGAAGCTCCCACCTCAGGCAGAGAAGCAGGAGAAGCAGTGAATTATGTGTTCCCAACCACCACAAGGAGGCCACCTGGAGGGGTGTTGCCAGGAAGGCAGGTGCTCTGGAGAGCCTTGCCAGCCACTCTCCCAACTGTTGCATTTGCAACAGAAGAAGAGTGGAGCCGACAAGGCTCTCTAGAGCTGCTGTCTGTCCCAGTGCACAACAGCAGGTGTTCCAGAGAACCCTGATGGCCGTGCTCTCCCCCTGTACCCGCCCTCTGGCTCGTCCTGGATGCTTGTTCAGGGTGATCCAAAGGGCAGGTGGTTTCTCTGAAGAAATTGTCAGCCATAAAAAGTGGCTAGTGCAGCTCAGCCAGGCCCAATCCCTGGCTCTAATGGGTTCCTTCCTCAGTACCAGACAATTTGAGAGAGGTAGTCCCTGAAGATTGACTGTATTGCAAGAGCTCTTTAGGGGGACTCCTCCCCACAATGCCTGGTGCTGAGGAATAACCCCACTGAGCCAGACATTTGAGCCTGGCTATCACTTTGCAGAGGTATATCAGCTGCCTTTTTATAGCTGAAGAAGCTCTTCAGAGAGAACATCCATTTACCTGCCCTTTCAGTGGGATGAGAGACAGCACATGGATGGGAGGATGTGCAGTGGAAGCGTGTGTGCATTCCAGCTGGCCCTGATTGGCAGGGTGGGTTATCAATCTCTTCAACCCTTGATCTGCTAGTCCAAGAAGAGAGCCGCACAAAGCACTTGCCGGTGTGAATTCACATCTTGACGTAAGTGATTATACAAAGCTGATACAAATAGAACCATCCTGTGGTCCTAACTGTTGTCATTACCACCAGCATGATTTTATTTTTATTTACTACTACATTTATATTCTGCCTTTTTTCCTCTTGCAACACCCTCATGTTAGCCATGTACTTCAGGCATTTCTGCATTAAGAGTTTGAATACCTTCTAACACAAATACTACACATCTATCCTGCAAAGAGCTGCCTTTTTGACAAGAAAACACACAGGACACATAACAAGGGTAGGAAGGACATTTTCACTGGAACACTTGCTTACTTCCAGAGCTCACTTGGAAACATAGAGAGGGAACCTACAGGCTCCCACAAGAAATGTTCAAGGCCCTGTGAGAAGAGTGATCTTTTGGGGGAAAGGAGATGTGAGGACAAAACAACAGAAGCCACAATTGCACCTTCACAGAGAACTTTGGCTATTGGGTGGTATAAAAATGTAAGAAATAAATTCACAGGGAACAAGTTTGTGACCTTTCCTATAGTTCATTGTAACAGAGCTCTGATATAGGGAATAAGAGATTAGGTTGAAGTCCATCCACAGGACAAAACTAGGATTGTCAAAACCTGCCATTTGGATGTCTGATCAACAATAATCATGCCAGAGGTAGAAAGAAAGGAAGAACAGGCAAGAGGTGGCTGGGGGGGGGGGGGGCAGGAAAAGAATGCATACCTCTCTATGGTGGCTCAGGGAACATTTGTAATCATACCACCAAGCTGTATATGCCAGGTTTGAGGAACCCTATGGAACAGCACCAGTTTATCACGTGCGTCCCAACTTCAAACTCTGGCTGTAGTCTCCCAATATAATAGGTTATCCCTCCAGATGTTGATGGATTCCTATGTTCATTATCCTTCACCATTGATTATGCTGGGTAGGACTGATGGGAGTTAAAGTCCAGCAACATATTCCACCCCCCCCCCCTGGGTTAAAAGGTACCCACACATACAAGTACAACTAAGTATCGTGTCAGCTATACAGAACTCCTGTTTTGCATTCCCCCTCCTCAGTAATCAGGATATCTTTGATGAGGTGTGGACCAAAGTTCAGATTTCTAGGTCATGTAGCACTTTTAACAGTTTTTTTTAAAAAAAACTCATTAATATGGTAAATAATTCATGTTAAACTAGCGAGTAAAGGCTTGACACTAAAAGTTGAAGTGCCTCTACACTTAACAAAAACAGCAATCAAACTTCAGCGTGTACACTGAGGTGAAACCAAATAATTTGAGAAGTGATAACAAGTATATTTGGTTTTGATTTCTTTGATTCAATCAGATATAGGACCATCATATAACCAAGGTGAAGTATAATAGAGTAGCCTGGACCTTAAGGGTTGTATAAGGAAGGTTATGCAACAGAGATAAAAATAAAGACTTGCATTTAGGTACCCAAAAAATCAAAGCATGGGGGAGACCTGGCTTGGTAGCAGTACATGTGAAAAGGATCTAGGTGTTTTAGTGTATCACAATCTAAATATGAGCTAGCAGTGTGATGTGGCTGCTAAAGAAAAAAAGGTAATGCAAACTTAGGCTGTATTAACAGAAGCAGAGCCAGTGGTGTAGTGGAACTGGGATGCAAGGATGCTGATGTCATCTACCACCTTCAGCCCCACCCCCTCCCAAAATTCCTTTCCCCCTCTGGGCTTAGTTGCAATCCTCCCGATAGCTGGGGACAAATACATTAAGACCCATTAGCTTTATAAAAGACCTGTTGCTGGTGGAGATGAAGCTGCTAGATACAATTCAACACAGTTGACTGCATTTTTGGACTCTCTCTAGGGTTGTGGCTATGGGGACTATCAAGATTAGGCCTGCACTTCAAAATATACCACTAATATAGTATTGAGGTCACAGGAAGTTATCATTCGGCTTTATTCTGCATTAGGCCACACTAGGAGTAACATGTCCAGTTTTGGGTTCCACATTTTAAGGATATTAATAACCTGGACTGCATCCAGAGATGAGTAACCAGGTCAATGGGGGTCTGGAAACAAGTCCTATGAGGGGTGTGGTTGAAAGGGCTGCGTATGTTTAGCCTGGAAAAGAAGAGAAGGGATGATAATAGTCTTCAAATATCTGAAAGGCTGCCATGCAGACGTTGGAGCAGAGGAGTTACCTGTTGCTTTAGAGGTCAGGACTAGAACCAATGGGTGGAAAATGCAGACAAACATCAGGAGAAACTTAACAATGAGAGCTGTTTGGCAGTAGAACAGACTACCTCATTTGTGGGGAAGGGGGTCTCCTTCATTGGAGGTATTTAAGCAGAGGTTTGTCAATCATCTGTCAAGAATGTAGATTCATCCTGGCAAGCAGTTGGACTAGACTCCTTCCCAACTCTGTGATTCTTGGTAAGTATACTTGAGCATTCAAATATGGATACCTGGAGCATACACCACAATCTTAAGGTCCAGCTTCCCTCTCACACATCCCTTCTGATATTGAAATTGAATACCTTCCTCCACATATACTTGAATAGGGCAGATACCTAATTAAGGCTGCAATCCTATACTCACCTGGGACTAAACCCCATTGAAGTAAAACTCAATGGGGCTTACCTCTGAATAGACATGCATATGATTGTACTGTGAATGTGGTTGTTTCCACCATGTCTAATTTGCTTGTAATGAAGTCAAATTTACTTGTAATCGAGTCATTCTGTCTTCAGTGGATTTTTTTTCAGGGAAATATATTGGGTTCATTAGCACAAACAACTAAGAGTCCCTCTTCTTGAATTTTGCAGTTGAACCTGCCTTACAAACAGCTGTTTGTGTAAGAAAAAATGCGCACATGAATTTCATGTAATTGTCGTGGTCCAACCTGAGCTAAATTGTGCATGAACAATGACTACTAATGAACAACAACAAAAAAGGATACTTCACACAATATAGTTTTAAAATGTATGTCTAAAGATGTGCACTGTGAGTGGCAAATAGGTTTTTGAAAACACATATATCGTACAAGTGCATTTTATCATTACTGGATCTACTGCTCTGTTGAGTATATACAGAGTGGCAAATTGTGGTGGCAGAATGTGTGAAACTGCCCCGAATAGGGAGGGAAACATACAAGCAATGGAATATGCAAGATGTTCAAAATAATCCCCCCCCCCCAATTTCTAATATCACCTAATTAAGATGGGGAGGGGGGTTAAACTATAATTACTGGAAGAATAGTGACAAACATTTAGGTATGTGTCATAAATGGTTAGGTCCTCAGTGCAAACACTGCTTTATGTTTTACCTCTGAATTGGCCATTAATTAGCCAAAGCTTTTGAATTCCAGTTTTTATAGATTGTTCAAAATATAAGCATTATGCAGATTAAAACTACATATTCTCTGTTTTGTAGAGCTCCATCTGACTGCTTGTGTTAGAATGAAGATCAGTTTTGAATCTATATTGTGAACATTCAGCAGCAACCAAATTTTCATCTCTCAAATCAGCCTAGAAAAATCATCTCGTTTCTTTTGACTGTGCACAAGTACTGCATGTTCTCATAGATTTACAGAAGTTCAAAACTACACATGGGATTTGGGGTTGGTTTTTGAGGGGGAATACAGAAAGGATGTACTTGATTACAGTAGTTATGCTGCGAGAAGAGTTGATTAACCCTTTTGCTGAAAGACATTTGTGTGAGGACAGCTTTCCCTGAAAGCTGCCCTCACAGCTGTGCTCTCATCTACAAGGGAACATAAAACCACACATGCTGTATCAGACCAAAGGCCTAAATGCCTGTGGGAAGCCCACAAGCAGGACACGACTGCAGTAGCATCCTTATGGGGATTGTCTATACATGGGGAAAGCCCTGGGATGGCTCCACTTATATGATGCAGCAGGCACTGTGGAACTATCCTGGAGCTTTTCCCCAAAGTCAAAAAGTCAAAAAACATACCCCAACTTTTTTCTTTGGACCAAGGGGAGGACGGCACATCCATCATTTATTGCCGCTCCAGAATTGCAACAGAGGCATGGCCGGGTAGATGTCGACCCCTGATCAGTCGCCAGCCACCCGGGCAGACTGGAAGGGGCAGACTGGCAAGCCAACTTACTGCTGGAATGGCTCTGCACTGCCTCCCGAGGAGAAGAGTTGCTGGGAAGTTCTCTGTTCCCTTTGTGAGCTGGCTGTCAATATGCAGGGAAAGCCCCATGAGGTAAGGTGGGGGAAAGCCATGGAGGGATGGGGTGGAGTATGTAACCCCCATACTCGTTCCTTGGCATGGGGATTACCTAGCGCAATCCTGCAGGAGCAAAGTTGGGGGTTCACAGCACCAATGCGTTGTCATCAAGACATCCCCATATTCTCTTGCAACTTGTACTCAAAGCAATACTGCTGCTGATATTGGAAGTCCTATATAGCCACTATGACAATAATCTCAGGTGAGTGGAAAAGCAGGTGGAACTATTTTGATTGCAAAAACGGCCATCAGGAAAGCACCTTGAAAAACTCTTTTAGAGTTCTAACTGTCTCTGACTGAAATCCGGTGCGGATTCACCACCAGCCTTCCACTGCTGTCTCAAGCACCACTACTTGTAATCAGCTGTGCAACTGTTCTGGCTCCCTCAGACTTCATTGCCTTAAAACACACAAGTCTGGCTGACTGAATTTAGGTCTTGACACAAATATAAAAAAGGGAATTTAGCAGGTGGAGCAGACTGATTTATTACTCAAATTCTAACAATCTCTTTTCCCTACGTTTTTCAAGGTTCTTCATCAGTGGACAAAACACAAAATTTACATATATAATATACAGTTGGGTGATACTTTTATTAGGAACAACCAAAATGTCCAAAGAGTGTGGAAGCTTTCAACTTCTCCAGGATTTTTAATCAGCCTAGGAGGTTAAAAAAATAGGGTTGAGGGAAGAAACAAACAAAAAACTGGACAGATGATGAGGCATGAGTTCTGCAGTTTAGACCCAATCTCAAATTGGAGATTTGCAGACTGGATCAATCTCTGGTGGGTGTAGCAGGTATCAACTGTGAAAGTTTTGAGTTCTCCAGAATGCTTCCTCCACCTAGGTACAAAAAGCAAGGAGGGGATAGGGGAATAAAAAACAAAGTCAAAATACTTGGCCAGACATTGTTTGGTGAATTTGATGCAAAATGTGGCATTTTGGTTTATCCTAATGCAGGTATTGCCCATCTGGGGATTTGAAGAGGGGAAGGGATCTCATGGGCCAATATTATCTTTACTTTTACATACAATATAATCCATGTCAGAAATCATGTCTCAGCCACACCTCTACTTTGCAATGTTAACAGTAGACTACATTGCAAGGCTGCGGGATGTACTAAAAAGGACACCAAATGGCCATTGAAATGCATTTGTTCCTTCCAAATGGCCATAGGAAACCATTGGAGGATTTTAGGGATCATCTTCAGTTTTATATAATTCTCCATAAGCACCAGTTTCAAAAGACCCAGATATGTGATAGAGGGGTTGCCAAAAATGACCAAGGATTATTT
The DNA here is from genome assembly GCA_029215795.1 of Anniella stebbinsi. Classification (NCBI taxonomy): domain Eukaryota; kingdom Metazoa; phylum Chordata; class Lepidosauria; order Squamata; family Anniellidae; genus Anniella; species Anniella stebbinsi. The sequence goes on from JARDYH010000003.1 coordinate 100,309,997, forward strand.
CCATGTTTACACATCCCCCCCACCCCCAGCACACTCTCCTTACAACAAGCCTGTAGTACTGAATGGCTAGAGGAATACATGGAATGATACCACAAGCCCCTCAGGAAACGGGAGCCACCAAACTGCTCACGGATATCAGTGGTACTACCCCCTCACATCCCAGGAGTTCCAGTGTGATGTATGCTCCATGGGAATAGCCCCTCCTTGCACATGGCTATAATATTAGGTTCCTTCGGAATGGCCATAGGAAAGAATTAGGCTGTGACAAGCAGCCCCACAGAAAACAGCAGGGGCCCCAAAACAGTACATTGGTGACAGAGTTAGTACCCTTAATATCCCAGGAGTACCAGTGTCATGCATGCTGTATCCTTGCTCATGACCATAATAATCAAGTGTCCTTTGGGATGGCCTTAGAAAAGCATTGGGTTGAGACCAGGAGCCCCACAGAAAAGAACAGGAGCCCCAAAACAGCACACAGGAGTCACAGTTAACACCTCTAACATACCAGGGGTACCAGTGTGATGCATGCTCCATCGGAATGCCCCCTCCCTGCGCATGGCCTTAATAATAAAGTTATGGAATGACCATAGAAAAGCCACAGGAATGCATTGCACTGATATGAGCAGCCCCCCAGAAAACAGCAGGAGCCTCAAAACTGTTCACAGGTCACCAAGAGAATACCAACACATACCCCAAGAGTCCCAATTTAATGCATGGGCATTAGGACTCCATTAGGGTGACCATATTTTGGAAACCAAAAAGGAGGACAACATGTATCCACCATGTCTGCCCCTGGGGGGGGGGGGTGTCCAGCACCAAGGGGGGGGGGTGCCCACCTGAACATAGCTTTGGTCACATATCTGATTTTACAGCACACAATTAAGACAAATCTGTTCTACATAACATCTTAATGTTAAAATCATTGAACTAACAAGGAGACATCCAATGTATCTTAAATTCACTTCACTCACTCCTACTTTTGTAGCTTTTGCTGTACTTTGTTGCTATACTCTGTGTGATACATTCTCCCCTTCCCTCAAATATATTTTCTGATTGTATCCTCACTCCGCTGCAAGCTACTATTTAACAGGGCTTGCTGCTGGCTAGCTAGCTGGCTTTTTTTTTAAATATAAGTTCAATTTTGTTTTGAAACTTACTAAAAATCAACAGATTAACAGATTTGCTTGAAACTTGGCATGGCTAAAGCCCTACTCAAGAGCTATCATGATGCCAAGTTTCATCTTATCTTAAACCTCAATTTTTTAAAAAAATCCTACAAATCAAGGATGAACAGATCTGCTTCAAATATCTCATCTCTAAAGCTCTACCTAAGGGCTATCATGGTGCCAAGTTTCATCTCCTTATCTTTAAAAATGACAGAGCTGTAAGCATTTTTGTTATTTCCCATTGACTATAAAGTAGAGCTGCCCTTTGGGTGGGGGAGGATGGGAAACAATCTGGATATTTCTCCAATTTTCATAATTCCCACCCCCTTCCCAGATTTGTTACTAAAAATCCTGATATGTCCTGGGTTTTCCTTTCATATGGTCACCCTAGACTCCATAGGATTGGTGGGTGTGGCCTTATGTTCTGGAGGAATCTGTCCATCCCCAATATTGAAGTAAGATTCAACTGCCAGCACAGTTGGCTTTTTTACAAGGAAGTTGGAGGATTGCCATCTTGATCTCCTGAGGCTGTAAAATGACTCAGGCCTACCCTGGGGTTTCACATCCACAAAAGTATTTCAGGAGATCAAACTACTCTTGTGTGTCTTTCAGTACGAATGTTTCTTCTTCATGGTCTCTGTGCATCACACACTATGGGCTCTGAGCCTGCATGGAGCTTCTCTTGGAAATCTTCTAAAGCTGACTCACGTTTTGGCGGAAACCCTTCCCTCACCGTCCACTGCGCATGCACAGCCTGGTTCCTGCCGTCCCCTCAGTTCTCTTTCGACCGACTAACAGTTAGTCACTCCTTCAGATCTTCACACCTTCGGATCTTCGCCCCTTGTTCTTTTTACGGAGAAATTGCTGAGGTCCTGTTTTTCTCTCATAGTTAGCGTTTTTTTCCCTATTACAGTTACTGTTTTATATATATATTTTAAAAAATTGTTCTATTACTACAGTTAGCCTCCAAGGAGGCGTATGGCACTCCAAACCATATGCTGGGCTGAAAACAACAGAATGAAATTTAATAGGAATAAATGCCAAGTTCTACACCTAGGAAAAAGAAACCAAATGCACAGTTACAAGATGGGGGATGCTTGGCTAAGCAATATGACAAGTGAGAAGGATCTTGGAATTGTTGTAGATCACAAGCTGCATATGAGCCAACAGTGTGATGTGGCTGCAAAAAAAGCAAATGCTATTGTGGGCTGCATTAATAGAAGTATAGCTTCCAAATCGTGTGAGGTACTGGTTCCCCTCTATTTGGCACTGGTTAGGCCCCATCTTGAGTATTGCGTCCAGTTCTGGGCACCACACTTCAAGAAGGATGCAGACAATCTGGAGCGTGTTCAGAGGAGGGCAACGAGGATGATCAGGAGTCTGGAAACAAAGCCCTATGAGGAGTGATTGAAAGAACTGGGCATGTTTAGCCTGGAGAAAAGAAGATTGAGGGGAGACATGATATTTGAAAGGTTATCACACAGAGGAGGACCAGGATATCTTCTTGATCAACCCAGAATGCAGGACACAGAATAATGGGCTCAAGTTACAGGAAGCCAGATTCTGGCTGGACATCAGGAAAAGCTTCCTGACTGTTAGAGCAATACGACAATGGAACCAATTACCTAGGGAGGTGGTGGACTCTCCCACATTAGAGGCATTCAAGAGGCAGCTGGACAACTAGGGTGACCATATTTTGGAAACCAAAAAGGAGGACAAAATGGCCACCATCAAGGAGGTGTGCCCACCCCAACATGCCCTCCCCCCAAGGGGGCATACCTTAGTCACATGTCTGATTCTACAGCTCACAATTAAGACAAACCTACATAATATGTTATTAGAAAATAATAGCTAAAGAACACTGTGGTAAGGAGGGGATACAACAGTGCTGGGCTAAACAGAAAATGGGAAATATGCAGGTAAGAAAGATTAGGTAAAGAAAGATTAGAAAGGAAGGCTAAAAGTGCAATCCTCTAGCCAGAAAAAAGTCCTACAACTCCCAGCATTCCACAGCCAGCATGCATAGGATTGTGCCCTAACTAGAGTGACCAGATACAAATGAAGGCAGGGTTCCTGCCTATGTCCCCTGTAAGGGATAGACATATACAGTTTTCATTTTTCAGATGCCCTTAGAAATACATCTGTTAGTCACAAAGAATGAAATTTAGGGCACCTCAAAATTATTTAGCCATACTAGCCTGCCCACAAGTTAAGATAAAAAAGAGAGGCCCTTGGGTCTCCACATGGGAGTGTGCCTTCTTAGCAGTGGCCCCACACTGCCATGCACCATCCTTACAGGCTTTTAAGAAGGCCTTAAATTAATACTGTTTTGTAGCTACTGCCCTTGTTGTTCTTATTGTTAGTTTTTACTATTAGCTTTTATTGATTTTAACTGATATTTTACTGAATATTATTGCTTTTAATGTTTATAGTGGCTGAATTCGGATGACACAATAAGCAACTGGGGTAGGGGAACAATTGTCAGTTGTATTGACTATCGTGTCGTCTGAATGCTGCCATAGTCAACTCAGCGCTGATCCTAATCCACACCACAGTTGATTATTTATTACCATGTTGTGTGGGGAGTACCCCCTAGATGAACAACTGTAAAGTTGATTATTACCCCACCATTGACTATTGTGTTGTCCGAATTCAGCCGGTGTTTTATGTATGGTTGAAAGCTGCCTTGGGAGGGCTTCTGCCCTGAAAGTTGGCTAAGAAAAGTTTTAAATAAATAAATAAATAATTGAATATTCCACAATATATTTCTTAATCTTTAAGACAACCTTTCCCAGCCTGGTGCACTCCAGGTGTTTGGATTTCAACTCCCATTAGCCCCAGCCAGCATAGCCAATGGTCAGCAATGCTGGGAGTTGACATCCAAACTATCTGGAGGGCTTGGGAAGGTTGCTTTATGACACCAAAGACCTTGTTGGTTTTGCTAAAACAGACAAGCAATACTTGTCCGTAGTACTCAGTCTGCATCACCTATCTGGTATGCTTTTTTTTCCACCCCCTCAGAGATTATGTTATAACTGAATGAAAAAGAAATTTATTGTCATTTATGAGTATTACCCTTGTGTCATATTGTGTTTGCTTTGGTGAACACACACATGCAGTAAGCCCTGCTTCTCCTTGCCTGCTTGAAGAGGAAAGGAAACCTGCATGCAGAAAATGCCCATCAAAAGTGACCTTCATTGTCTTGTCACTTCAGCAGGGAACACAGATGGCCAATCACCTTGGACAAGAAAATGCTTGTCCAACTATTATACATGTAGTTGGGTTATACCCCTTTTCTTTCACACCTGCAAAATTCTATTGCCACCACTTCAGTTGTTTTCTGGAAAGCTGCAAGACTAAAGAAATCTGTAGATATGTTACAATATTATATATTGTGTATATAATATATATATACACACACACACACACATATGCATACATACATACACAACCGTTACTCAGAGGACCTTTTCTTCTACCACTCCCAGACTGTGGAATGACTTGCCAGAGGAGACTCGTCAACTTAACAGTCTTTTAGAATTTAAGAAAGCTATAAAGACTGTTCTCTTCTGGCAGGCATATCCAGTGGAATTTTAGAATGTTTTTAGGCTTTTTTTATGATGTTTTAATGCAGTTTTAATAATGTGCGCCATGTTTTTAATCAGTTTTATGTATTTTATATTTACTGTTGTCCCCCTGCCTCGATCCAATCGGAGAGGTGGGTAAGAAATATGATGATGATGATGATCTTCATCATTCCCAATAATTCTATTGGGAAGGGGGTCTGTGAATATTCAAGAACTTCAAGGAGGATCACAACCTATACACAGAGTTCTGCATGGCAGGTATGTAGATTTCATAGGCACAGTAGCAGATGAGGTAAGAAGACTCCAGAGCATGAATAATCCATATTGGCTAACAAATCTATCAATAGGCACCCAGCAGTGAAAGTCATACCAGCTGTATCTGGCTCAACTAAGCATTTGCCTAGCCCAAATTACTATGAGCCAAACTACACATGATGTTGTTCACAAGTGTGTGTGTTTTTAAATCATGCTTAGCCAGGCCACTTTTATTTCGGAGAACAAGCTTTAGGGGCAAATAGCACTAGGACGTGGCATTTTTAAAATAGAGAATCAGCATAGGGCCCAGCCTGGAATAGAAATAAAGCATGCAGGGCTCAGGCATCATGCCTTTGGGCCCACTCTAAACGTGCAACACAGGCACCCTTCATACGTACCATGATCTGTCAGGTTGTTTTTCACACAGTCAGATGTTTTAATTTCAAGTTCTTTCCATCTCTTTGAGAATTTTGGTTCAGTTCTTATAAAACAACATCCAACTGAACAACTTTCTAACACAACCCTAAAATATGAGCATCCCCCATACGTGTCTTTCAAATACTTTTAACAAGAACAAGAACAACACAAGATCTATGCCAAGTTAGGCCTGCAATGTTATGCCTACTTACTTGAAAAGAAACTCTCTTGAACTCAGAAGGATTCACTTCCAAGAATCAGGCTTCACTGCCTACAAAGACCACAAACCTCTGAGGCCAACACTACGGCTTTACCATTTCAAGAAGAACTTAAGGCAAAGGGATAAAACAAAGCAAACAAACCATTGGAAGCAACCTGTTGACTGTCATTGTTCTTGAGTCGGCGCTCATTCCTCCACTGTGCTCATGCTTCTGCCACCACCGCGCTTGTGCCTCCTCCACACTCGATTTCAGTAGGGCCGAAACCAGCCCTCTCCCGCCTCTCCCACGCAGCCTGCGACCTCCTTGGGGTTTGTTGCAATGACGATGAGTCCCAAAAAGGCTGGAGGCTGCGCGGAAGAGACAGGAGAGGGCCGATTCCGGAAGTGATGAAATCGGCCCTCTCCCGCCTCTTCTGCATGGCCTGTGGTCACCTCGGGGTTTATCACAATGGCGACGAGCCCCGAGGAGGCTGGAGGCCGTGCGGAAGAGGGCCAATTCCAGAAGTGATGAAATCAGCCCTCTCCCGCCTCTTCTGCGTGGGCCTGTGGCCTCCTCGGGGCTTGTCGCCATTGCCACAAATCCTCTTCCACATATCCACATTGTTTGAAAGCGCAAGGCTATAAAGCCTTGCGAAGGAAGGGAGACATGATCTCAGACAGGTATTTCTCTTCACCGTGACATGTTTTTAGGGAAGGGAAACTAGAGGAAAATCTGGATACTTTGATTGCTTCAATATCCAGTCTAGCATAATATTTCTGCAACTGTTCTTTAATGGACTTTTGGCTATTCTGCGTGTCACTAGCAACCACCGCCATGGGGTCGAGCCCAAATTTCTTTAGACTAGCTTCACAATGTATCAGCCAGTTGTTTTTGGAGGAGGGGTTTCTCTGCTCAGCTACACATTGGGTTATCAATTCATAGGATGCCCAATTCATTTTGACATAATACAAAAACACAGCACGCCAAATAGCATATATTATTGGCATTACTCCAACTTCTGCCCGTATGTAGTTGGCCGGTGTACCTGGTGGAAGACCCAATAACATTCTTAAGAATTTATTCTGTAAGGGCTCTAAGGTGTGTGTTTGAGCAAAACCCCATATCTCGGCTCCATACGAAATCTGTGAAACAACCTTTGCTACAAAGACTCTAATAGCCGGCACAACTAAGTTACCTCCCTTCACTTTAGCAAATTTCAATACTGTTTGGGTGGACTTTTGAGCTTTCAACTTAATGGCTGACAAGTGGGCAGCCCAAGATCCATTCTGTGTGAAGCAGATTCCGAGGTAACTAAATTGCTTGGTCTGTTCCAGCTGATGCTCATTTAGTAACCATTTGTGTTTGGGCGAGCGAGTCCCAAAAACCATAACTTTAGTTTTTGAGTAGTTTACATAAAGCTGTTCTTTGTTACAGACCTCCCCAAACACATTCAACAATCTTCTCATACCTATCAAATTCTGAGATAAGAGAACCATGTCGTCGGCATATAATAATATATTCAATTTCCTAGCCCCAACAGACACTGGAAAGTTTGAATCTCTTGTTATCTGCACAATTATATCATTCACATAAATATTAAACAGAAGTGGGGCCAGCAGACATCCTTGCCGTATGCCTTTAGCTGTTTTAATCTCTTTTGATAATTGTCCCCCTTTACCAACTCTGACTTGGATTATCGTATCAGAATGTAAATTCTTAATCAGGATTAGGAGGCGTCTGTCCATCCCTAGTTGCCATAGTTTGTGCCACAGCCTCTCTCTATTGGTTCTTGTCATTGTTTACTTCTGAGTAAACACCTATAGAACTGACTTTTAACAGTGTGGTCACTCAGAAGCTTTTTTTTAAAAGTCTAAAACAGCTAGGCTGACCAGATAAAATCCAGGTCAGGGCTCATGTAACTTTAACAGTTGTAGAGAAAAGGGAATTTCAGCCAGAGTCATTTGTATGCAATTAGTTAAACAGTTAAAGTTGCAGGCACTATACTAGGCACTATATACATATACATATACAAAAGAAGGCAGGGCCCCTGCAACTTTGTGATGAAGAGGGAATTTCACCAGGAACTAATTGTATACAAATGACACTGTCTGAAATTCCCTTTTCTCTACAACTGTTAAAGTTACATGAGCCCTGACCTGGATTTTATCTGGTCACCCTAAAAACAGCAAACTAGAAATAAGTGCTCTGCAACCCTATGCTTACTTCTGAGGTCTTACTTCTGTTTACTCAAAAGTAAGTCTCTATCTGTTCAATGGGGTTTACTCAAAGGTAAGCATGCATCAGTATGACTTTGATGTAAATGCAGTTGAAATCAGTGAGATTTACTCTTGAAAAAGGGAACCAGCAGAACTCTATTTTATGAACTGAAGATGCACAGCTTCTCATGATCAAAGTAAAGGAAACTCAATCCTTCACAAATGCAAGCAGGTGGAAGATCGCGCTGGTGGACTATCAGGAAAAGGGTTTAAAGGGGGGGATTTAAAAAATCCTAAAAAATCAAGAGATGACCGATCTAATTCAAACTTGGCAGAGCTAAAGTTCTCCTGAAGACCTATCACCATCTCAAGTTTCACCTCTTTATCTATAAAAGTTACACAGATTTAAGAATTTTGCTTTATTTGCATTTTAAAATTCCTAAAAATCAAGGCACGGCCCTATCTGATTCAAACTTGGCATGCTTAAAGCTCTACTTAAGAATGGTAAACAAAGAAGGGCAAAAGCACAAAAAAACCACCTGTTTGAAGACACCCTAAAATCGCAGCTCTCACTTCAATTTCAGAGACACAATTTTTTAAAAAGAAAAAAAGCCAGGAAGTTTTATCTCCAAATATGTAATTGTGACTCCTATTTTTCATATCTCTATGCACGTTTTCTCCACAGAAGTTTTTACCTAATGTCTCTTCCTTATTACGTCACGCTGCCATAGAGATCTAGAGCGGCTGCACGAGACTCGCGGTTGGCCAGGAAGAGCGGGGCCTCACAGGAGGACCAGCGATGCGGTCTGTCAATTACGTACAGCGAGTGGCGCTGGAATTTAGCGGGAGCGTCTTTCCGCACGCCATCTGCTTAGGAGATGCAGACAACGACACGGTAAATCCGTGACCAGGCGCCACAGAGCCACTTGTGCTTCTTCTCCCAGCCGCCTCCGTTCCGGCTTTATAGCTATAACGACGGGACGCCGTAATAGAATGGCGGCCTTATTAGCTACGGGGCGCCGGAGTGGCCAAACTTAGCTTGTTTGCGAACAAAGCTAAATTTACCCATCGCCGCGTGCTTTGCAACGCTCGGAGCTGTTTGCCGCAGAAATTCAGCGGCCAACTGGCAGCATCGGGGCCTTTCGTGGGGGTGGGGTGAGGCTGGGTGACCCGCGGCGTGGAGATGGGGCAGGGGAGATGGGGCGGGCGGAGGACAAAAATGGCCTCTTGAAGCTGCCGCTCCTAAATTCTATGGGGAAGTAAAATTGAGACTGTCCTTCTACGAGACCTGCTGCCGGACTTCCAGGCCATTTGCGTGTCCCTCATAGGGCAGGACGTGGGAAGCTGCCGATGAAAACAACAGAGAGCGCTGCTTTCCTGTGCATATTTACTCAGCCAATCCAACGGATTCCAATGGAGCTTCCTGTCAGTGAAGTGTTAGCATTGGAGCTTTACAAAGGAGTCCTATGAATGCTTACTAAAAAAATCATTCCGAATGCATCCTCAGAGTAGCAGTGGTGGACAAAATAGCCTGTTGTTCCTCTAAGACCAAAAGGTAGTAAAGTCAAAAGCTCATTTTGTTTGTGTGTGTGTGTGTGTGTGAGAGAGAGAGAGAGAGAGAGAGAGAGACACACACACACACACACACACACAGGCTAAATCTAAACCTCATATCGATATGATCCCATCATGGTAACATGGTATCATTCTTGCGCATTTATATTTCCTAGTGCACAAAATGACATCTGTTCCGGTAGTTTGGATAATATGGAATAAAAAGTGGAAATAATGCTAGAAAAGCTTATACGGAATGTGTAATGTTCCCCAACAGTTATTAGTGCATTTCAATACCAATAAGTGCTAGCGTAGATCTAGTCAATGTTACTTCATGCAATTGAATGAAGTAGATCTACTTTTGCTGCAACCTGAAGGATGTTTCGGGAGATTCTTTGGGTATAAATCCAAAACATCCTCAACCCCACCTCTAGCTTTCAATATTAACAGTAGATAATATTGTAAGCCTACCTTAAGCCACTTTCAATCTCAGCAAAGTGAACCTGCAGTATGGGAGGATTGTTACTGGGAAGACATATTTTGAAGGGTTTAAAAATGTTATTATTTTTGTACCTAAAATACAACCAGGCTTAGAAATTAGAGCTCCTTTTTTGGTGTTTTATTCCATTGGCAATAAAATACCTTGTTTTTCTTTACACTAGCTGGGAAAGCAGATGTGATCAAACCAATTTCCACAACAATGGCCTGCAGAGGAAAAGTTTATTCGCCAGCAGCAATCAAATTCACCCCATCCATTGCATTTCTCTAAAAAAACAAAAACAACCCACAAATGTGTAGTTTCAGCCTCAGTAGTTATTAAAAATGTTTCTATCCTGTAGTTTCTATTATGCCCTACCCAGACTTACAATGCAATCCTATACATGTCTATTCAAAAGTCTCACTGAGTTCAGTACAGCTTGCTCTCACATAAGTAGTATAGGATTGCGGCCTTAGTTACATACTGTCTTGGCTTGTTTGCTTTACCAGTGCAAAGTCCACTATACAAAACATCCCTCAATTTGCAGCAAATTTTATTCTTCTTTTGCCCCTACAAAATGTCAAATAAAAATTTCCAAATCAAACTAGAAGCGGGACACTGTGTTTCACTTTAGTTTTTCAGACAGGGAATCCACTTACCCTAAACAAAAAAAGTCCCAGCTAACTCCATACAAGAAAAAAAAATCCATTCATGTTCACCCGTGGCAAAAATTGACTGAACCCACTCACACCCCCTCACCACTTACACACCATAGGTACACAGACATGTACACATACACAACCAAACCACCATTGCTACAGCCAGCTACTTATAGCCTTCTGCTGCAAGTCTACCCCATCATTCCCTTACTGGACAGCAGCATAGCCCCAATCTCCAGTTGCCATCTTGGAGTCTGTATGGACATCACACTTGCAAACAACAGGAGGGGAGGGGGGGCCACCACTACTGTCATGGGATCCCCACATGAGGTTGGTGCCCCCTGCTTATATTGTAGAACCAGTTTAGGTTATCACAACATGTTGTGGCATCATATTTTCTCACGTATGTGCTTTGTGAAGAAATATGTCTTTTGTCTGTCCTGAAGCTCCACAATTCACCTTTATTTGGCGACTCAGGGTTTTAATATCCTCTTTCTCCATACCATGCATAATTTTTAAAACACTGGCCATGTAAAGCCCCTTTCATAGAACCATAGAATAGTAGAGTTGGAAGGGGCCTATAAGGCCATTGAGTCCAATCCCCTGCTCAATCCGCCTTAAAGCATACCTGACAGATGGCTGTCCAGCTGCATCTTGAATGCCTCTAGTGTGGGAGAGACAAGGACCTCCCTAGGTAATTCTCCTTTTCTTTGTCATCTGTTATCAATTTGCCATTCTTATTAAGCAGTTGAACCACCATTTCTTTTCTCTGCCTTTTACTATGCACTTACCTGAAGAAATCTTTTTATTGCTTTTAGCATCCCTCGCTACCCTCAGCTCATTCTCAGCTTTAGCCTGCCTGAATGCCATTCCTGCACTTCTGTGCTACCTGTCTGTACTCTTCTTTTGTAGCCTGGCCTTCCTTCCTCTTCATAGTTGTGTCCTTTATTGTTTTCAGGTCATCTCTAAACTTTTTGTGTAATCACATTGGTTTCTTTTGTTGTCTTTCATATTTTTTCCTTGTTGGAATTGTTTGTAATTATGCCTTTTAAATTTCCTTTTTTAAAAACTCCCACCCATCTTGGACTCCTTTTTTCATTAGGATCCCTTGCCATGGGATTTTACTTATCATAGTTCTAAGTTTATTAAAATTGGTTTTCCTGAAATCCAGCATATGTGTATGCTAAGCTTTTGCTTTCTTTAAAATCAAGAACTCAAGTATGACATGGTCACTTCCCTGAGAGTTCCCATAACTGCCACTTTATCCACTAAGTCATCCCTATTGGTCAGTATCAAGTCAAGGAGAGCCGATCCTCTAGTTCCGTCCTCTACTTTCTGTAGAAGAAAGTTATCAGCCACACATGTTAGGAATTTCTTGGAAGGGCAGAATTTGTGTCCCAACAGATATTGGGGTAATTGAAGTACATTTCTGTGAATATCTGGTGGTTTTGTTTTCAAAAGTTTCATCTTTGTCTTTTCCTTGATTGGGTGGTTGGTAGTAGACTCCAACTTCCTTTTATTCCTCACCCTATTTATTTTAATTCACATTCTCTCAATGGGGCTACCAGGCTCATCCTCCAGTATTTTTGTGCAGGGATACTTTTTTTGATATATAGTGTGACTCTGCCTCCCTTTCTATTTCTCCTGTTCTTATTGAACAAATTATAAAATTCAGTTGCTGTATTCCACTCATGAGTCATCCCACCAAGTTTCAGTTATACCTATCAAGTTGTATTTGCTCCTGTATTAAGAGTTCAAGTTCATTTTGTTTGTTTCCCATACTCAGGGCATTAGTATGTTGACATCGAGGCTCATTTGCTTTATAGTCTGGTTTCTTTCCTACGTTGTTGAGAAGAGTATTTTGGGGCACTATTAGAGCTGTTGCCTCTGTTACGATGCATAAGCCTTATGTTATGGTGCATAAGTCTTCACCCATTGTTGCTTCCAAGTTTACATCCAAGTTTACATCTCCCTCCCTGGTAGAATTCAGTTTAAAGCCCTCCTGCTGAAGCTCTTCATGCTGTAGCCAAACACATTCTGGTGAGGTGAGGTGCAACCCATCCCTTTCCAGCAGTCCATCTTCCAAGTAGTGTTGCCTATGGTCCCAGAATCCGAATCCCTCACGTCGGCACCACCTTTGTAGCCAGTTGTTCACTCGAAGTATTTTTCTTTCCCTTTCTATTCCTCTTCCAAGAACTGGGAGGATGGATTGGAAAACTATCTGGGCCCCAAAGTTCTTGAGTTTCCTTCCTAAAGCTTCAAAGTCTGATGTGATTTCTTCATAGCTCTGCTTGGCAGTATCATTTGTTCCCACACGGATGAGAAGAAAAGGATATGTGACAGTTGGCTTTATGAGCTTTGGCAACCCTTCAGTCATGTTGAAGAGCAGTGGGCGCAGGACTGAGCCCTGCAGCACCTTGCTTGTTACCTCCCCCCAGTTTGAGAAGGTACCATTGATAAGCAGTCTTTCCTACTCAGACAAAGTAGGAAATGAACACTTCTGCCTTTCCTTTCCTCACAGGGAGTTGTTTCTGATTACTGTGGCCATCCTTTTCTAAACCATTAGCAGCTCTACAATATATTTTTTGAGATGCTGCCTTTTTCACAGCTGCTGTGCATTGGGTCGACATTTTCACTGAACCCAAAATTTATTTTCTGGTCACTCACTGCTAAGTCAGATCCCATCACTGTATGTCTGAAGTTGAGATTTTGTATTCGGTTGATGTTTTCATATTATCTATTTTTTCTTTGTGTAAATATTAGTCATAAAATTAAGTCTTGTTAGTATTTTTGGGCTAATGTCTCTACTAAATCACAGTGTAAAATCTACTGTATGTATTCCACACCTCAGCAAAAGATCCTGGTGTTTTAGTGCCCATGGTGTGATTGAGGACCTGTGAAATCCATTACAGTAATAGGATGGACTGTTGTCCATGCTACTACTACTGTATGTGTGTGGAGGAGAGAAACTTGCTGCTGTTTTAACATACGTTAAAATCCTGGATTTTTCCATTGTTTTTCTATGGGTAGTTGTCCCTTATCCTTGTGGGAGATTTAAAAAATGGAGTTAAAAAGAATCAAGAATTTCCTTCTCCAGGCAGTGAATTGCCAATCTAGTCCTTTCAGTTACATAGTCCATGGGGTCACAGGTCTGAAAAAGGGGGTGATCAACATGACAGCCTTTTTTTTTTTAATAGCCCTAGTGAAATTATTTGTCATGATGGCTGTTAGAAATGAGTAACTTTCACTGAAAAAGCACATTAACTATGTGAAAAAACTAGTTGAAAATGCTTCAGAGTTTTGCGGGGACTATAAGTTTGACTGGATCATTTCCAGTCAGTTTGAACCATCTTGAAGCATAATTGGACAGCAGATATCAAAATTGTAGCCCAAATAAGTATTATATATTTTGGCTCTTTTTCCTAATTCGTGTGTGTGTGTGTGTGTGTGTATGTGTGAAAGCTATTCGTTATCTATGACCATCATGGCTAATAATTTTACTAGGGCTATAGGTGATCAAAAAAGGCTATGTTGTTTATTTACTCCAAGTGATAATGATCACTCGTTTTATCCCATGGACTACCATCTTTATGTTTCCTATTGGGGCTAGGTCAATGATGTTTCGAGTCGGGAAACAGGCTTGCTTGGCAACTGTTGATTTACCATTACTTGTGTATTCAAATGGCCCTGGGAGACTCAAATCTGAAAGTTTATTATCAGGATTATTACTTAAAATTAGGTACTTAAGAACTATGCCCATATCTGTTTCCAGAAGTTAGAAATGGGATTGAAAATGTTTCTTTATTGACCCTGCTCCTGTGTCCTAACACCTGTTTGAATGCTACTTTAGGAATTTTAATTAACTACTGTAGCTGTAATATATCTATTGCCAACTTAATTACAAGATGAGTCCTAATAATCTCACCATATAGACACATATATGTGTGTAGTTGCTTGTCTCTTGAATTGAATGGTACAAACTCTTGTAAAATGAATCATGGAAAATTTATTTAAAAGATATAGGAATTACACACACACACACACACACAAATATAGAAGGAAAGAAAGTAAGAGAGAAAGATTAAATGATAGCCTTAAAAAACTTCTTTAAGCTTGGTCGTTTGTTCTTGCTAGTGGTGATAATCTCTGACTCCTGGATTTCCAGATATCAGAAGTGACCCCACTACTTAGAGGTATTTTTTTTTATCTATTAAGTAAATAAATTACAGATTTTGTAATATTCTATACAAAAACCCTGAACATGAATTAATCTCAATTTGGTCATTGTGTGAATTAAGTCGTCTTATTAATAGTTATTCCTATATGGTTCCAACCTTTTCCGAGAGATGCCCACCTTCGGTCCACATTGTCTGCTTACCTCAAATTCCATATTATACTAGTTTCTATTGAGACCACTTGAACTCTACCTGTGTTACTTTTTAAAATTTAACCCCAATTACAAGACTGGCATTTCTCTGTTCTTGTACTCTGTTAGTTCTTCCTTTGTAATTATCCAAACTCCAGCACATTTAAACTAAACAAACCAACTGACCAAACTTTTCTATGGCTATAATACCCTAGGTAGGCCATTATAACCTATTTTATATAACCTACATTATATTCAATATAGTAATTACATATGAATAACATACCTTGGGCAAAATCTAATAGGGTGCTTATGCCCCCAACAATTCTCCTACGCCCAACTAAGCCCCCACTGCTTGCATAATGGTGATTTAGCACTTCTGGGGCAACCCGAAACGAGTGGAAATGCTTGTTTCTGAAAGGAGGCAGGGTGGTGGAGCTCAGGGAGCTCCGCCGCCCTGCCTCCTTCCAGAAACGAGCATGCTCGTTTCAGGGCTTTCTCTAAGAAGTGCTGTATCTCCCTTTTGTAAGCAGTGGGTCCTGCTTGCATAATGGAATTGGCAGGACCCAATCTTGAGTTTTGCGTGCAATTCTGGGCACCACACTTCAAGAAGGATGCAGATAAGCTGGAGCGTATTCAGAGGAGGGCAACGAGGATGATCAGGGGTCAGGAAACAAAGCCCTATGAGGAGAAACTGAAAGAACTGGGCATGTTTAGCCTGGAGAAGAGATTGAGGGGACTTATGATAGCACTCTTCAAATATTTGAAAGGTTGTCACACAGAGGAGGACCAGGATCTCTTCTTGATCAACCCAGAGTGCAGGACACGGAATAATGGGCTCAAGTTACAGGAAGCCAGATTCCGGCTGGACATCAGGAAAAACTTCCTGACTGTTAGAGCAATACGACAATGGAACCAATAACCAAGGGAGGTGGTGGGCTCTCCCACATTAGAGGCATTCAAGAGGCAGCTGGACAACCATCTATCAGGCATGCTTTACGGTAGATTCCTGCACTGAGCAGGGGATTGGACTCGATGGCCTTATATGTCCTTTCCAACTCTACTATGATTCTATGATTCTGCTTGCAAAAGGGAATCAGCAGGGTGGAAAGTAATTGGGGAAAGTGTAAGCGCTCCGTTGGATTCTGCGCATTGCTGAATGTAAAGTAACTTAAGTCTCGCACTACATTTCAGACTGGCTACTGTTTTAGGTGCAGAGTGGATATCTAGTGGATAATAATACACAACTAACTCTCACTGAACAGATGCTCCTCCAATAGTTGGATTATCCATAGAATGGAGCATCTTCTGAAAGGGACCATTTCAGGTCAGGTCAGCCCTTCCCCCCTCTGTCATATTATTTCCCTTCCCATTTCTAATTTGGCATATTCAATTCAACACAGAAGTTTGTGATACTGAGAAATTATTTGTTTTGGTGGGGGGAAGGGAACGAAGGGAAATTTTAAGATTTTGTGTGTGTAAGGAAGCTGTATGAAAATATTTGAACTTTTTTTAAAAAAAATCCGAATTAATATAGTTTCTTTTCTCTTCTTCTTCAGCTGAATGAGCTAGTGGTTGGAGACACCAGTGGGAGACTCTTTATATACAAGAATGATGAAAGCAAGCCTTGGACTGTGCGCTCATGTCAAGGAATGGTCAGTAGAAGCTGATATTTATAGTCCAGATTTTTGAGCATCTGGTGGTTCATATGCGTGGATTATAAATAGAGGCAGTCTGTTGGCCCTGATTCAGCAGTTGCCAGTCAGATGTTTCTGGGAAGTTCACAAGTTCACTTTTTTCTGTACCTCTTCACCACCTAGATGGTGAGCCATCTAGAAGTATACATAGCATTCCAAATGCAGCTGCAGCATTTTATAAAAAGGCAGCACAAGACTCTCTTTTAAAATCAATCTCTAACATGCAGTTTTTGCCCTTTTTTGCTGTACTGTACATTGAGTTGACTTTTTAATTAAGCAATCTATTATAATTGCGATATCTTTTCCTTGGTCTATCACAGCCAGTTCATTAATATATGTGTGAAATGAGGAATCTTTAACCCAGGGATTCTCAACCTTTTTGGACCTGTGAGCACATTTGGGAATTTGAAAAACTGCTGTGGGCATTACCACAAAATAACTCCTGTGGAAATTGTGGCTGGTCAAATAATGGCTGCTGTGGGGACCTGGCTGATCAAGAGATGTGGGACGGGGCAGGTGGGAAGAGAAATAGCAAGGCTGGGAGGGAAGGGGAATAGACAGAGTTACCCGCCCAATCTTCTTCCATCCATGCAGACATTTCCCCTTTGCTTTGTCTCTCTCAACTTCCAGCCTCTGGCTTCAATATTTCTCTCCCTCCGTCCCTTTCTTTGCTATTTGTCTTCCTTTCCCCATCCCCACACTTCTTCTTTCTCTCCCTTCTTAGCCTTGCTCTTTCTCTCCCACTCTATCTTGCTGTTTGTCTCAACTCCTAGCCTCACCCGTTCTTTCCCCACTACCCTTCTGCCTTGCCTTCCTGCCTTCTGTATAACCTATCAGCAGCCATGAAACATTGCCCCTTCAGTCTACCACCACTGCCAAAACGCTGCCCTTCCTGTTGATGAATCCATCACTCAACAACCAGGCAGGCCCTGACTAGCCATGTTATCCTGGTTGAAAAAAAGAAGCATTTTTGAATGGGAGCAAGCCAAATGCCAACTCACTCCCATTCAGAAGTAGATGCAGGCAATTGAAGTGAATGTGTGCCTGTCATACATGCTGGTAGCACTTCTGAACAGGAGCAGAACTGGCTCTGCTCTGGCTAGCCGTCTGAGGTCAGGCATCATATCTGAGGTAATCTAAGATGGTGGCTGGCAGACACAGAGTGTATCTGAATGGCTTGGCTTCTTCAAAAGTGCTATTGCCTTCCAGGGAAACGTGTCCACACTGTGGGATTGGCAGAATCAGGAAGTAAATGGCCCCTTCTGAACCCCTGGGCCCTTGGCAGTTGCTCAACTATGCCAACCCTGATGCCAGCCCTGCCTCCCTTCCCTAATACCTGGATACGATTTTAAAAATCAACCAGCCCCCAAAATACAGAGGTCTAATGGGGATTTCTCTTAAATTTCGGAATTCAGTATATTGTTAACAGTTACTCGTTCAATAGCTATAGAAAAAGAATCATCATTCTAAGCTTAATAGTTTTCATTTAAAAAGTATTTTTAAGATAAAAGTATTTATCTTAAAAAGTATTTTAAACATAGCTGAAAATGTAATCTTGGGAAATGGCCTGCATTGGCTTTCATGCTGGTGACATCACCACTCAGCTCTCCCAGCCACTGCTGATCCATTGTTTTTGATCACTCTGCATAAGATGTGCAAATCGGAATAATTTTAGAGGGGTTCTGTGCCTCCAGCTACCATTATTGAATTGGGCTTTCACTGTGTCTGTCAACTGCCTTTCCTGAGCAATCTGCTCTTACTTTTTGTAGGCCACAAAACTCTTGTCTTAACACAGCATCAAAGACCATGTGCTTTATAGTCTGGCTTCCCTCCTACATTATTGTGAAGACTATTATTGCGCACTATCTAAGCTGTTCTCTCTGTTATAGTGCATAAACCTTCATCCATTGCTGCCTCCAAGTTTACGTCTCCATCCCCTGTAAGAGCCATCCTGCTGATGAAGTTCTTTATGCTGCGGCCAAACACATTCTTCCCAGTCCTTGCAACATGCAAGCCATAACTTGCCAGCAGTCCATCTTCCATGAAACATAGCCCGTGGTCCCAGAATCCGAATCTCTCATGTCAGCATCACCTTCGTAGCCAGTCATTAACCCGGAGTATTTTTCTTTCCCTTTCTATTCCAATTCTAAATACTGGAAGGATGGATGAGTTTTTGAGTTTCCTTCCCAAAGCTTCAAAGTCTGATATGACTCTTCGTAACTCTGCTTGGCAGTATCATTTGTTCCCACATACTTGAGTTCTTGATTTTAAAGGAAGCAAAAGTTGAGTGCAGCCACATGCGTATTCCGGGGTTTTGGAAAGCTGATTTTAATGAATTCAGAATAAATAAGGTCTCGTGGCATGTGACCCAAATGAGAAAAAGAGCCCAAGATGGGTGGTAGTTTTTAAAAAAGGAAATTTTAAATGCACAATTACAAACCATTCCAACAGGGAAAAAAAGGTAGAAGGTAGAAAACAACAGAAAAAGCCAACGTGGCTCTCCAAAAAGCTTAGAGATAGCCTGAAATCAAAAAGCATAGTGGAAGGAAGGCTACAAAAGAAGAGTACAGACAGGTAGCACAGAAATGCAGGAATTGCATCAGGAAGGCTAAAGCTGAAGTGCTTCAGGTATGTGCAATAGTAAAAGACAGAAGAAAGTGGTTCAACTACTCAACGAAGATAGCAAAATAACAGATGACAAAGTCACATTCAACAGCTGATAGTTTAAATGGCCATCACATTTGCCAATTTTATATGCTTTAGTATGTGCCCATTACAATAATATAGTTTCTGAGTGCTTTTGATCCCCTTGGAAGGCTCCCTGCAAAAATCTGTTCCAGGAGCAGTGCTTTCGATCACTATATTTGTGGGGTGGTCTCTCCACTTTCTTTAAGGGGATGCGTTTTCATCTTCTGGTACGAACTTGCACAGTTGCAATAGATAACTCCCCTATTGAGTTTGGGAGTCATGTCCCCATAGCTCATCAAACACATATAAGCTGTGCAGTAAGCTTATATGATTGTGATTTATAATAATAATAATAATAATTATTATTATTATTTATAACCCGCCTCTCCCTCCGGATCGAGGCGGGGAACAACAACAATATAAAACACAAGAATCACAAACAGTTAAAATTTTAAAAACAAGAAAAAATACATCATTAAAAACATCTTAAAATTCATCTGGATAGGCCTGCCAGAAGAGAGCAATCTTCATGACTCTCTTAAACTCATGAAGACTGCTAATTTGTATAATCTCCTCTGGCAGACCATTCCATAGTCTGGGAGCGATGGAAGAGAAGGTCCTCTGGGTAACACTCGTCAGCCTAGTTCTGGCTGACTTGAGTAAGTTCTTCCCAGAGGACTTAAGTGTGCAGGGTGGATTGTACGGGAGAAGGCGATCCCGCAGGTAACCTGGACCCAAACCATGTAGGGCTTTAAAGGTAATAACCAACACTTTATACTTCGCCCGGAAACTGATTGGCAGCCAATGAAGCGATTTTAAAACTGGTGTAATGTGGTCACCCCTAGGTGTACCGGTGACCAACCTGGCTGCCATATTTTGAACAAGTTGAAGTTTCCGGACTAGGCACAAAGGTAGCCCTATGTACAGCGCATTGCAGAAGTCAAGCCTTGAAGTTACCAGCGTGTGCACTACCGTCTTTAGGTCTTCCAACTCTAGGAAGGGGCGCAGCTGGCGTATCAGCCGAAGCTGATAGTAGGCACTCCTGGCCGTCGCATCAATCTGAGCTGTCATCTGGAGCGACGGATCCAGGAGTACCCCCAAGCTGTGAACACAATCTTTCAGGGGGGGTGTAACCCCATCCAGAACTGGTTGACACACCTCCAAACCCAGGTTGGGGCCTTTGACAGCAAGCACCTCCATCTTATCCGGATTCAGCTTCAGTTTGTTTTTCCTCATCCAGCCCATTACTGCTTCCAAGCATTCATTCAGAGAAGACACACTATCCTTAGCTGACGATGTTGTCGAAGGCATAGAGAAGTATATTTGGGTGTCATCAACGTATTGATAGCACCCCGCCCCATGCCTCCGGATGATCTCTCCCAGCGGTTTCATGTAAATGTTAAACAGCATTGGGGAAAGGATGGCACCTTGTGTTACACCACATAGCAACTCCTTTTTTGAAAAGCAGCTATCCCCAAGCATCACCATCTGGAACCTGCCTGAGAGAGAGGATTGGAACCACTGAAGCACAGTGCCCCCGATTCCCAGTTCCCCCAGGCGCTCTAGAAGGATACCATGGTCGATGGTATCAAAAGCCGCTGAGAGGTCCAGGAGTACCAGCAGGGACACACTCCCCCTGTCAATACTAAGGCGTAGTTCATCCACTAAGGCGACCAAAGCGGTCTCAACTCCGTATCCTGCCCTGAAGCCGGTTTGAAATGGGTCTCAAAAATCAGTGTCATCCAAGACTGCCTGGAGTTGGAAGGCAACCGCCTTCTCGATCACCTTGACCAAAAATGGAAGATTTGATACTGGCCTGTAGTTATTAAGGTCCAGGGGATCCAGGGAGGGCTTTTTTAGAAGCGGCCTTACCACCGCCTCTTTTAAACATGATGGAAAACTCCCCTCCCTGAGAGATGCATTAATGATATGTTGTAGATGTGATCTAACTGTATCTCCTCCCTGGACGACCAGCCAAGAAGGACAGGGATCAAGAGGGCAAGTCGTCCTCCTCACACATCCAAGTACCTTGTCCACATCCTCGGTACTCACCAGCTGAAACTGATCAAGTGTAATTCTACTCGCGGAGTCGCTGGACACTCCACTGTCAGCCTCTGCTATAACAATGGCATCTAAGATATATCCGAGAGATTATATCTGAGATATGATCGTTAAAAGCATCACAACGAACTACCGAAGGCTCTAAAATTGGATTCAGGGGAGAAGGTGCCTGGGTTAGACCCCTCACCACCTTGAACAGTTCTGCTGGACGTGAATTCGTAGATGCAATGCGCGCAGAGAAGAAAGCTTTCTTCGCTGCACGTATTGCCACCCCATAGGAACGAAGATGTTCTCTATGTCGTGTCTTGTCGGATATAAGTCAAGTTTTCTGCCATCGGCGCTCCAGTTTCGTCCTTTCCGCTTCAACTCCCTGAGGTCGTCTGTATTCCAGGGCGCCCTATTAGAAGCGGGCTGGAGAGGACATTTGGGGGCGATCGTGTCGATAACCCTAGTTAGGTCTTGATTCCATCTATTGACCAGGGCTTCTACAGGATCGTCGACGATACCAGCCATAGAACCCTCCAATGCTTTCTGGAATCCAGAAAGATCCATCAGCCTTCGAGGGCGGACCATCTTAATAGGTCTGCCACCCCTGCAGGGGCGGGTGTTAGCTGTGATACTAACCCTGACCAGAAAATGGTCTGTCCATGACAATTCGGAGGTATTTGTTACCTCCGCCCACAGATCCGTCTGTTTGGAACTGAAAACAGCATCGAGGGTGTGACCCGCTGAATGTGTGGGTCCAGAGACCAATTGGGATAGGCCCATGTTTGTCATGTATGCCATGAACGTCCGAGCTCCACCTGACAAACTGGCCTCGAATGGGATGTTGAAGTCACCCAGGACCAAAAGCCTGGGCGAATCCAACACCAACTTCGAGACCAGTTCCATGAGCTCGGCCAGGGAGTCTGATAGGCAGCAGGGTGGCCGGTACACTAACAGAATCCCTAGTCTATACCTGGCCTTCAGACTCAGGTACACACATTTGATATGATTCAGTTCCTGAACAGGATGTCTGGTCAGGTTAAGATGGTTTTTGTAGACCACAGCTACTCGGCCCCCCGCCGCCCCCTTTCCCTCACCTGCTCACTAACACAGTACCCAGCTGGGAGAGCCTGAGCCCATGTCAGGCCACTGTCATCTCCCAGCCAGGTCTCTGTGAAGCATGCCAGGTCGGCCTCCTCTTCTGTGAGGAGGTCATAGATTATGTTTGTTTTGTTTTTAACCGACTTGGCATTGCATAGGAGCCAGGAAAGGTTCTGTGGGTGGCCTGGATCATTCCCCAAGATCCCTAGGGTAGCAGGGCGACCGGAAGGTAAGATGGGTGTTAGATATCCATCTCTCCTTCCCCTGTAACGGCATTTCGCCCTGCTATTGCCATATCTCCCTCTGCCCCACACAACAGATATGACACATTTCAGTCGCCTTAAATTGTCCCGGCTCTCTCTCGTGCACGTGAGAGAGAGAAAGAGAGGGGGGTGGGGGAAGTGCGATGGTGTCTGCTGCACTTTCTCTTTCTCCCCCACTCACGCCGTCACGGTTCTTCCGCCACCGGCTCATGGCTGCCTCCAGTTATCCTGTCTCTCACGTGCGAGAGAGAGAAAGAGAGGGGGTGGGGGAAGTGCGATGGTGTCTGCTGCACTTTCTCTTTCTCCCCCACTCACGCCGTCACCTTTCTTCAGCTACCAGCTCATGGCTGCCTCCAGTTGTTCAGTGACAACTTGCACATCCACGCAGACTGCACTGAAGTTTCGTCTTTTAAAGCCAAATGTGAGGTGTTATTGCTCAGTACATCAAAGAGGGGATAGTGTCAAGCCAATTCATCCACAGAAGCATTGTGGGTGACAATACCAGGCTCCAGAAATAATTTAGTACTGGAGACATCCTATCGCTCTCTCACACCAGAATACTTAGGGTGATCTTGAGATCAGGAAGGCATCCAAATAAGGAAGTGTTCTAATAATGGGTGTGTGATTCTGATGGTGAGGATGGTGCATGGGGAGAGTCAACCCTGCACCATCCTGCACCCATGTTCTATACAGACTGCCAAATACTTGCAGGCTTGTGGAAGCATGATTTACATGGGGAGGGTGATGTATGGGAAGTGTCATCCCTGTGCAGTGGCCTCCCCATCACAATTATGCTTCCCACAGCTGTGTAGTGGAATGTGGAGAGTGCAGCTGTGATGGGGAGGATGGCACAAGGGGAGGGGTTAATGCTAGAAACCTCTCTGTAAAATGAGGGAAGTCATAAAAAAAGTTGATGGGGGAGTCAAAGGGTTAAATCTCTCCAAAATGCCTGGAGGTTACTCAAAACCACAATAGTAGAATCTTAGTTAGAATGTATACCACAGGTCACGAAAGGTAGTCACCAGCATGGTTACTAGCAATGCCAAGGAAGCTTTTAGAAAAAACCCTAAAGAAAATGGAAGTCTTGTTCAAATGAGGAAACCAAAAGGAAACACAAACTTTCACAAAGGGAATGCAAGCCAGACAATAAGAGACACAAAAAAGTATTTTAAGGAACACGTTACTAATAACATCAAGTCCAACAATAAAGAATTCTTCAAATATATTAGAAGCAGGAAACTGATTAGTTAGGCAGTTGGACCATTGGCTGAGAACTGAATAAATGGAATGGTAAAGGAGGATAAGGAGATTGCAGTGAAGCTGAATGAATTATTCTCATCTGTCTTCACTGCTGAAGATGTAGGGTAGAAATCTGTGTCTGAACTGATGTTTTCAAGAAGAGAGTCTGAAGAACTGAGGCAAATGGTGGTGACAAGGTGAAATTCTCAAATTTATTGATAAAGCACTAAGCCCAGATGGTATCCATCCTAGAGTTCTTAAAGAGCTCAAATATGAAAATGCTGATCTTTCTAACAAAAATATGAAACATGTCCCTAATATCAGCATCTGGACTAGAGAATGGCCAATGTAATGCCAGTTTTTAAAAAGGGATT
This sequence comes from Anniella stebbinsi, assembly GCA_029215795.1. Classification (NCBI taxonomy): domain Eukaryota; kingdom Metazoa; phylum Chordata; class Lepidosauria; order Squamata; family Anniellidae; genus Anniella; species Anniella stebbinsi. The sequence continues at coordinate 100,334,303 of JARDYH010000003.1, forward strand.
CAGGAAATTACAGGCCAGTTAGCTTCTCTTCTCTTCTGGGTAAATTGGTGAAAAACATTAAAGATAAAATCTGTAAGCATATAGAAGCACGAACCCTACTGAAAAAGAATAAACATGGCTTCTGCAAAGGTAAGTTCCAACTCACTAACCTTTTAGGGCACAATTGTATGGTTTATACCCTCAGTGATCATAAACCTCTGAATTCACACTCGTCCAGTGTAAAGTGGGAGGAACAGTGGATTCGATCTTTGCCTCCCTATCCCCCAACCCTGCATTTTTTGCTAGAAGGACTTTTTTTGACCATCTAGCTGGGGCACTTTAGAGGGGGAGGGAAGGAGTCTGGAGAGGCCTCAGGGAAGCTCATATCCTGGCTTCTTCTGGCTTCTCTCCTCCCCGTCTACCAAAACACCCCCTTCACCCCCTTCTTTGAGGTTGAGTTCCTAACCTCAGAGAGCAGCCAATGCGGTTGTTTCCACGCCACTTTTTCCATGCCATCTGGGAGGGAGAAGAGGAAGGGGTCAGAGCTCCCATTTCCCACTCCATGGTCAGTGCACGGAGTCCAATATTGGTTTGGAGTATCCAGAATATCCAATAGCCCCTCTGTCACTGTCTAGGGTCCATAGGATTGCTCCCCTAGAGTTCTTTGAGATCAGTAAACATGTGGACAAGGGGATTTAGGAAAAATTGTCTACATGGACTTCAAAATGGCTTTAGACAAAGTCCCTAACCAAAAACTCCGGAGCAGTCATGGAACAGGAGGAGAGAACATTTAATGGATCATTAAGTGGTTAAAAAACAGAAACAGAGAGTAGGAAAGGAGGGGTGTAAACAGTGGGGTCCCACGGGGATTTGTATTTGTATCAATGCTTTTAATTTGTTCATAAATGATGTGGCCAGATTTGCTGATGAAACCAATGTTTTAGGGTGCTTAAAACAAAAAGGGAGCCTATCTACACATGCAGGAGAAAACACTTTGAAAACATTTTGAAAACTGTATATGGAGTGTGTCCTGGGCCCCAACAGTTCTCAAAACTGTTGTAAACCGTTTTAAACCGTTTTAAAGCAGTAGTGTAGATAGGCTCAGGGATTGTAAAGAGCACTAAAAGCATCTCTCCAAATGGGAAATGGGCATCAAAATGGGAAATGCAGTTGAATGTAAGCAAGTGTAAAGTAACGCATTTTGGTTCAAAAACATCCCAACTTCATGTAAACACTGATGGGGTCTGAACTAGCATTGACTGAAGAAGAAAGAGATCTTGCGACTGTAGTTGACAGCTTGTTGAAAATGTTAATCCCCTGCTGTGAAAAGGGCAAACTGCATGTTAGGCATAATTAGAGAAGGAATTGAGTCTAAAACTGCCAGTATCATACTGCCCTTATGCAAATTTGTTGTGGGAGCACACTTTGAATTCTGTGTATAGTTCTGATCACAGCACCTAGAAAAGAAGTACTGTAGCATCAGTAAGGTGCTGAAATGTGCAATTAAAATAACTAAGGGGGAACAGTAACTCCCCTGTGAGGAAAGGGTGCATGTTCTGGAACCATTTAACTTAGAAAAAGGGTGAGTAAGGGAAGACAAAATTAGGCAGGGTGTGGAGAAAGTAGATAGGGAGACCTTTTTCTTCTTCATAATACTAGAATCCACATCCATCACATGAAGCAGATTGATGGGAGACTCAGGATAGATAAAAGGAAGTACTTCTTCGCCCAGCACGTAGTTAAACTATGGAATTCAATACCACAAGCTGTAGTGATGGTAATCAAGTTTGATGGTTTTAAAAGCGATTAGACAAATTCATGGAGGATAAGGCTATCAATAGCTATTAGTCATGATGGCCGCATGCTACCTCTAGTAGCAGCAGCAGTATATGCCTCTGTATGTCAATTACTGGGGAACATGAGCAGGAGGGAGCTTATGTTCTTCTTCGTGGTCTCTGTGCATCACACATATGGGCTCGCGCCGACGCCGAGCCTGCTTCCGGGAAACTCCAATAGCTAGATAGAGTTTTGGCGGGAACCCCTCCCCCACCATCCACCGCGCATGCTCAGGGTTCCCGCTCTAACTTACCTCAGTTCTTCTTCGACCGCTTCGCTGTTAGCCTCGCGGGAGACTTCGTCTACGATTGTAGAAGCTGTAAGACAAAGAATATTTCATAGTATTAGTTAGATAGAGTTGTATTGTTATTCATAGTTAGATATATAAAAAAAAAAAAAAAAAAAAACATATATTAGATAGGAATTTTCCAGTTAGTTAGCCATCTCTCCCTGGAGAGTAATTTGTTTCATAGAAGCCGCCATCTTATGGCGCAATCCGCCCTCTTCAGACGGTGCTCCCGGTGTAGGGCCAAAATTGCCCTCACCGACGGCCATTCTCTCTGTCTTTTTTGCCTGGGGGAGACCCATATTGTTGATTCTTCCGCACACTGTATGCGTTTTTCAAGACAGACAAGGAGAAATAGAGCAGACCGGCTCCGTAGCCTTTTGTGGTCAAAAGCTCTTTCAGCTGTGGATCAGCCTCGACCGTCAGCAATGCAGAGGGCAGTTTCTGGGGAGAGTCCAAGTCTCTCAATCCCAGCATCTCCGGCTTCCTCCCATATGCGGGTTGAACCGCCGGCATCGGTGTCAGGGGTTTCACCCTCTACATCTCCTCCCCCTACTAAGAAGGCAAAAAAATCGAAGTCTTCGAAAGGGGGTCCATCGAATGCGAAGACAAGACCGTCATCGAAACCGTCGACAGCTAAAAAGTCGACTACACGCCCGGCGTCGGTACCGTCCTCTACAGTCGAAGTTGTGGCGATGGTGCACAAATCCGCTTCGCTACCGGCGCGATCGTCGACATCGAGGCAACGCACGTTGTCGATAGGTTCGGTCTCGCAGTCTTCTCTGCATGCAGAGCACTCATCGGCGGCGTCGACTTCGAAGAGGCGCACATCTTCTGTCTCTTCTCCGCTCCGTACTCCGCCGACTCCAATGGTGCCGGTGCAACATCCAACGTCTGTCTCACCTTCACGTTCGTTGCCGTCCCCGGGGCCAATCCTCATCGCGTCCGACACCGAACGCTCGGTACCGAAAGAACCGGCGCAGCCTACTCATCCCGATGATCCTCATCGGCGTCGACCGTCTCGATCTCGCCAACGCTCATCGGTGTCGGTGTCTCGATCGCGATCACGGTCCCGCGACTGGGAGGTCGGTTCAGACCGTTCGCGCCCGTCTGATCGCAGCCGGTATCGATTTGACCCATACACGGGGCGTCGACTCCGAGCCATGCAGTCTCCTCCTCGACGTCGAGAAGCACAGTCTCCGCCGCCGGTCCCTCCACGCCGGACGACTTCGCTGCTTCAACACGTTCATCGGAGTCGAGAGTCTTCGATGCCAGCACTACCGCCGGATCAAGATCGATCGGTTCGACGCCGACAGCCGTCGCAGTCTTTCGAGGACTATGCTTCGGACTCGTCGTCGGCGCCATCTCCTCGCCCATCGGAAGCATCTCCGTTGGACGCAGTCTGCACAGAGGAGAGAGCTTCCCCGACGATGGAGATGGGGAGTTTCTCGGAACAGATGTTACGGCTGGCTCAGTCACTTAATATTGATTGTCAACAACCTGATGAAGATTCAGATGATGGCATTTACAATGTCATGTCTGCGGAGCCAACTCCACAATTGACCATGCCAATGGTCAAGGCCCTCCTAAAGACTTTGAAACAATCTTGGGAGCATCCTGCTACTGTTGGCCCGACTTCCAAACGCTTGGACGCAATTTATAAAGTCAAGCAAGCTCAGGCTCCATGTCTCTTCCAACACCCGAAGCCGAATTCAGTTGTGGTGGAGGCATCGCAAAGCAGATCTGGTCGCACACATTCCGCCCCCACGGATAAAGAAGGCCGGAAATTGGATGCTTATGGGCGCCGCATGTACGCTTCTACATCATTGGGCATCAAAGTCACAAATTATATGGCTTTAATGGCGAGATATCAATTGTTTCTTTGGGAGAAGGTATCGTCGCTCACTGACTACCTCCCTGACGACCAGCGAGATCTGGCTCGCGTGTTTCAGGCAGAAGCCATGCGGTTGTCAAAACAAGAACTGACGACAGCGCGCCATCTCACTGACTGTCTATCCAAGGCGATGGTTGGAGCAGTAGCATTGCGTCGCCACGCGTGGCTACGTTCGACTACGCTACTGCAAGAGACTAAAAACCGCATTGAAGATCTTCCTTTTGACGGAGATGGTCTTTTTAATTCTGAAACAGACGCAACAATGGATACCCTGCACAAGGCCAGAATGACGGCAAAGAAAATGAGTTTTCAACCTACTCAACAGCCTTATAGGCAACGTAAATGGTACAGGCCTGTGCCGTACAAGCAGCAACAGCTGCAGGACAGGGGTCAACGTTTTCGGCCAGACACATCTAGGGCATACCAGCAACGTAAGTCGACAGGGTCTTTCCAACAACGTAGCAAGCAGCCATTGTCACACAAACGTCGTCTTTGACTTGACGCATTCGATGCTCGGGGACCAGGCAAACAGGCTTCAACCTTTTCTGCATACCTGGGCATCCATAACATCGGATGCTTGGGTGTTAAACATCGTCGCAGAGGGTTACAAAATGGAACTCGAAGTCCCTCCTCCACTTGGTACCATAAAATATACACCGCCCTCACTCGCTTTGGCGCAGGAAACCACCAAACTGCTACGCAAAGGGGCTATCACAAGGGTGAAAGCAAACCATCTCCATTCCGGGTTTTATTCCCGGTATTTTACGGTACCAAAAAGGGACGGGGGTCTTCGTCCCATTATGGATCTCAGAGCTTTAAACAAGTTCATACGGACCAGAAAATTTCGTATGGTTACCCTGGCATCAATTCTTCCCATGTTAAGGAAGGGCAGCTGGTTCACGCTGATAGACTTAAAGGATGCGTACTTCCACATCGCTATTCATCCATTATACCGACGCTACCTAAGGTTTATCATAGGACACCAGGCGTACCAGTTCTCCGTCCTTCCCTTCGGACTAAAATCTGCGCCAAGAGTGTTCACCAAGTGCATGTCAGCGGTTTGCGCGCACCTTCGCTCAAACAACATCGAGGTTTATCCTTACCTGGACGATTGGCTGATCGTCTCCGCCTCCAAAAGCCAAGCTCTGACCGACGTCCACGAGGTTATCACTCTTCTCTCGTCGCTTGGGCTGCGGATAAATTACAAAAAGTCAATCACGCAACCAGCACGTCGAATACAGTTCATAGGAGTTACCATAGACTCCACGATAGGGAGGGTTTTTCTACCAGCAGACAGAGCAAGGGTCCTGCGACAGCTTGCAGTAAGGCACAGATCAAAGTTTCGAATCTCAGCCTTCCAGATTTTAAGACTCCTAGGGTTAATGGCGGCGAGCGTGTTCGTCGTACGTTGGGCAAGGTTACGCATGCGACCTCTCCAGCAGTTTTTGCTCAAGCATTACTCCTCTCTGCAAAACCCACACAAGTTGATACTTACCATACCACTGTTGGTAAGAAGCTCGCTCCGATGGTGGACGGAAGAACGCAATCTGTCTCGAGGCCTGCCGTTTATCACACGAGCGCCCTCTCGCATAGTCACAACCGATGCATCGTTAGCAGGGTGGGGTGCTCACTACGGCAATCTGGTAACACAAGGAAGGTGGTCACCTTCGGAAGCACGCCTGCATATAAACATGTTAGAGCTTTTGGCAGTCAAAAAGGCCCTACGGGTTTTCTCCCCTCACCTACAGGGGCACCATGTTCGAATCTTAACAGACAACACCACAGTAGTCTGGTATTTGAACAAGGAGGGCGGAACGAGGTCACCAATCCTCCTTCATCTTGTGATGGACATTTTACAGTGGACAATTTCCCACAATATGCTGCTATCGGCACTACATATTGCGGGAACGGAGAATGCCATAGCGGACGACTTAAGCAGATCGTTCAGCAACACCCACGAATGGGAGCTCTCTCCTCATATCCTGGACCGTATATTTGCTCGTTGGGGGTTCCCCACCGTCGACCTATTTGCTACAGCTGCCAACGCAGTGTGTCCAGCATACTGCTCAAGAGCAGGCATAGGAGATGCATCGTTAGGGGATGCCATGCAATGGGACTGGTCGAAGGGGCTTCTTTATATCTTCCCTCCATTTCCTCTGCTGGCCTTGACAGTAGCCAATATCAGGCGCAGCGATTCAAATGCTATAGTGATAGCTCCGTGGTGGCCAAGACAACCTTGGTTCACGCCACTACTCAAACTAGCGAGATCAGAGGTGTGGCGACTTCCACGTGTTTCCAACCTCCTGTCCCAGGAGATGGGCAGAATCCTGCACCCCGATGTCCACGCCCTGCATCTAACGGCGTGGAGAATCCGGCGTCTTGGAACGACCTCCACTTGTCAACAGAAGTAAGGAGTATTTTAGAGGCCGCGCGTAAGCCCTCAACCAGGCTGTCATACAATAGAAAATGGAAACGTTTCCAAGATTATGCACTGCTCAATGCTTTTGATCCTTTGACAGCAGACTTACCTAACATTGTCTCCTTCCTTTATTCTCTGCACTCGGCAGGGCTAAAGCCGGCTTCCATCCGTGTATACCTGTCTGCCATTGCGGCCAACCATGGGTTAGTGGACGGTTTTTCCGTGTTTACACATCCCATGGCAAGAACCTTTCTGAGAGGCTTAAATAATTTGTTCCCTACTATCCGTCCAGCAGTTCCGCAGTGGAGTCTATCATTAGTTCTCACCATACTCACGTCAAAGCCCTTTGAACCATTAGCCACGATAGATATTCGATTGTTAACGCTTAAAACTCTCTTCTTGGTTGCTATAACGTCTGCAAGGCGGGTCTCAGAGTTGGCAGCACTACTAATAGACCCCCCCTATTTACAGTTTTTTAGGGATAAGGTAGTTCTAAGGCCGGACCCAAGTTTTGTTCCAAAAATTTCTTCAAGGTTCCACGTGAATCAGGACATTGTTCTACCCACTTTCTTCAAACCATCCTCAGACCCGTTATCTGCAACGTTGCATGCGTTGGATGTTAGAAGGGCACTAGCTTTCTATAAGTCGAGGACTGAGACTTTCAGGAAATCTCGCAAGTTGTTTATTTGTTATGGAGGAGTATCCAAAGGACTGCCTGTTTCTTCTCAACGCATATCCAAGTGGGTGGTGGAAACCATTACGCTAGCCTACCAGGTAGCAAAGCGGGACCCACCATTTCCACTGACGGCACATTCTGCTAGGGCGCAAGCAACGTCTTCGGCGTTGCTCCATGGGGCTTCGCTGACTGATCTCTGCAAGGCAGCCACCTGGACTAATGCTTCCACGTTTGTTAAGCATTATCGCCTCGATGTCAGAGCTCGACAGGACTCCTCCTTTGGAAGGGCGGTCCTATCCTCGATTTGCCAATGATCAAGCAGCGTGCCTACCCACCTCCGGTAAGTTTGCTTGTTATTCGCCCATATGTGTGATGCACAGAGACCACGAAGAAGAAATGAAGGTTGCTTACCTGTAACTGTAGTTCTTCGAGTGGTCATCTGTGCAGTCACACAACCCTCCCACCATCCCCTCTTGGCATCGCTGTTGTGACGTCAAGTTGGTTCGCCATGCTCTTGCTTGATTTCGTGCAATTAATGCCTTAGTTGCGAGGCCAAGCGGTCTCAGAGAACTGAGGTAAGTTAGAGCGGGAACCCTGAGCATGCGCGGTGGATGGTGGGGGAGGGGTTCCCGCCAAAACTCTATCTAGCTATTGGAGTTTCCCGGAAGCAGGCTCGGCGTCGGCGCGAGCCCATATGTGTGACTGCACAGATGACCACTCGAAGAACTACAGTTACAGGTAAGCAACCTTCATTTCTATTTGTGGGCTTCCCACAGGCAGCTGGTTGGCCACTGTGTGAACAGAATGCTGGATTAGATAGACCCTGGATCTGATCCAGCATGGCCCTTGTGTTCTTCTTATATCCTCTTTAAATACCAGTTCTCTCCATAAATGTGTGTGGAGTGGGCACAGGGACACCAATTTTGGCTGACCCACTGCTGGCTTTAGCTACACCCACTGACAAGTCAGTCCCTCAGGGGCAAAAGAGTTGCCCACCCCTGTTATATGATGTTCTGAAGTTGGCTGTGCACAAAAACAGCTGTACATTAACTCAGCTAACCTCTCAAATAGTATCACTTGGATAGAATCATGTCCACACATTTCCCCTTGCTCTGTAAGTATGGAAAGTAGCAGGCCTATAATAAATATGAGGCTGATCTGTTCTACAACTATTCATTTAATAATTAAAATGTGGCTAGATAGTCATGATTGTAGTGCAGTCTCAACAGCTCCTTCGTGTTTTGTCCCACGGGAGGTGAAGGCCAGGCTAACCAGTGCCTCTGCTGAGTACCAGATTTTATTGTTGTCATTCTCTTCACAGTTGGCTTTCCATTTCTTTTTTATGTTGGGCCTCTCCCATACCATACATCTAGCAATGTACAGAGATCAGTAGAACATAAATCTGGGAATGTTGCATGTGTTCAGAGGCCCAGTTTAAGATCATCCAGGACAACAGTACAATCCTATAGGCATAACTATTGCTTTGGATCAGGGATGTTGAATTTCAGGCCTGGGGGCCAAATCCAGCTTTCCTGCGATCCCAATCTGGCCCTCCTGTGTTCCCCAAAAGACCACACCCCTTTCTGATGACACTCTGATTAACGAACTAGTGAAAAGTGGGCTAGATGGAACAACTATTAGGTGGATCCACAGTTGGCTACAGAATCAGACTCAAAGAGTGCTTATCAATGGTACCTTTTCACACTGGGGGGGAGGTAACGAGCAGGGTACCGCAGGGCTCAGTCCTGGGCCCAGTGCTCTTCAACATTTTTATTAATGATTTGGATGAGGAGGTGTAGGGAATGCTTATCAAATTTGCAGATGACACAAAATTGGGTGGGATTGCTAATACCCTGGAGGAAGGCAGAAACAAACTTCAGAGTGATCTTGATAGACTGGAGTGCTGGGCTGAAAACAACAGAATGAAATTTAATAGGGATAAATGCCAAGTTCTACATCTAGGAAAAAGAAATCAAATGCAGAGTTACAAGATGGGGGATAAGGCTAAGCAATACGACAAGTGAGAAGGATCTTGGAATTGTTGTAGATCACAAGCTGAATATGAGCCAACAGTGTGATGTGGCTGCAAAAAAAGCAAATGCTATTTTGGGCTGCATTAATAGAAGTATAGCTTCTAAATCGCGCGAGGTACTGGGTCCCCTCTATTCGGCACTGGTTAGGCCCCATCTTGAGTATTGCATTCAGTTCTGGGCACCACACTTCAAGAAGGATGCAGACAATCTAGAGCGTGTTCAGAGGAGGGCAACGAGGATGATTAGGGGTCTGGAAACAAAGCCCTATGAGGAGAGATTGAAAGAACTGGGCATGTTTAGCCTGGATAAGAGAAGATTGAGGGGAGACATGATAGCACTCTTCAAATACTTGAAAGGTTGTCACACAGAGGAGGGCCAGGATCTTTTCTCGATCATCCCAGAATGCAGGACACGGAATAATGGGCTCCTCAAGTTACAGGAAACCAGATTCCGGATGGACATCAGGAAAAACTTCCTGACTGTTAGAGCAATATGACAATGGAACCAATTACCTAGGGAGGTGGTGGGCTCTCCCACATTAGAGGCTTTCAAGAGGCAGCTGGACAACCATCTGTCAGGGATGCTTTACGGTAGATTCCTGCATTGAGCAGGGGGTTGGACTTGATGGCCTTATAGGCCCCTTCCAATTCTACTATTCTATGATTCCAACTGCTGATCATTTAATTATTATTATTATTATTATTATTATTATTAATATTATTTTTAACCCGCCTCTCCCTCCAGATCGAGGCGGGGAACAGCAACAATATAAAACACAAAAATCACAACAGTTAAAATTTTAAAAAGCAAGAGAAAAATACAACATTAAAAACATCTTAAAATTCATCTGGCTAGGCCTGTCGGAAGAGGACAGTCTTCATGACTCTCTTAAATTAATGAAGACTGCCAATTTGTCTAACCTCCTCCGACAGACCATTCCATAGTCTGGGAGTGATGGAAAAGAAGGTCCTCTGGGTAACACTCGCCAGCCTAGTTCTGGCTGACTTGAGTAAGTTCCTCCCAGAGGACCTAAGTGCGCGGGGCGGATTGTACGGGAGAAGGCGATCCCGCAGGTACCCTGGACCCAAACCATGTAATGACTTCCCAGCTCTTGTGCAGTCTCCTCCTTCTAAAAGTTGAAATGCTCCTAAGGCTTAGTTACTGACAGAAAGAGATTTATGCTAAAATATGCAGATATTTTTGTTTACCTCTTATGCCTTAGCCCTACCCTAACTTGGAATGCAGCCCTCAAGAGCTTCTCCAAAATGTAATTCAGCTTTTGGGCTGAAAGAGGTTCAGTCCCCCAGTTTTGGATGAACTGAGAGGCATATTCTAGGGCAAAGTGTCCTCTGTAATCCTCAGGGTTCTTTGGCAAACAGGTCAATATGAAACAGGTTACCAGAGAATAAAACATTTGAAAGCCTGTTAGCTAGAGCAATCCTAATCCACCATGATTTGACTTATTCTTTCTGGTACTTGCACATAATGTGGTTCCCTTTGAATTTATTTCAAATTAGAATTGCAGTGTTACCTTCTATCATCATTGATAGTTATCAATTATCTTCTATCTTTACCACCCTTTCCTTGAAGCTTGATGTTTAGTTAGGTTTTTGGGCTGGAAAGTGTTAAGAGTGTTAAAATAAAGTGTTAAAATAAATACTCTCCTTTTCCAGCTTACCTGTGTTGGTGTTGGAGATGTGTGCAATAAAGGAAAGGTAAATGCTGTTTTGTTTTTAAAATATTCTTCCCAACCTGCATGTGCAAAATTATCTCAAACTTTTTCTAGTTGAGTCAGTGAATGGATTGTTCAACTCTTAACATCAAAGGAGTCACTCTGTCAGCTTTATCAAACAGAAACAAAATTATATATTTTATGAGGTTTGGGGGTATAAACCAGCCTTTCTCAACCTTGGATCCTCAGATGTTGGATTATAATTATCATCAACCCTAGTCAGTATGACCAGTCTAACAGCATCTTGGGACTGAAGGTTGACAGAGGCTGGTCAAACACTGAAGTTTTATGTATGCTTGCTATTAAATAAGTTCCATTGAAATCATTGGGAATTACATGCCAAATAACAATGCTTAGGATGAAGCTGAAAAGTTATCCATTCATTTAGTGCTATCCATGTACATTTACACAGAGTGAGGAGACTGATGGGATTACAATCTAGAAAACAGACAGAAGAGCAACAGTAGAAGAAGAGGAGGGGAATGGAGGCAGGAGATGATTGCGGTTACATGTACTTTGGTTTAATTACACTAAGCCAATGGAGACTAGGTTGTGCCAAAGGTTTCATGGGAAATTTAGTTTTTAGGAGGAATTTGAATGAAGTAAAAGATGTGACATCACGGAGGCATTCTAGGGCATGGGGAAAAGTTGTTTGAGGGAGCAGGAGATCTTCAGACAGTTGAAAGTGGTGGAACTAGATGCATTAAGGTCCCAGGCATGGATTTTTCAGGATAGAAGAGAAGGGGAGGTGAGACCATGGGAAGTTTTGAAGGCAAAAGCAGATTCATGAGCAGGATCTGGGAGTGGAGAGGAAGCTACTGTCAGGGTTTAAGGAGGGTTGTTGTATGGTTGAAGTGATAAGAGGTGAATAACTTCGGCAGCAGCGTACTGGATAGAGATGTGAGAATCAAAATAAGACAGTAGAAGACAAGAAAGGAGAAGATTGCATTTGAAGTGATACTGCTTCATATGATTAGTTTACAAAATTATATATTTCAGGATTGTAATCTAAATATAAAGGTTTGATCTTGAAAAAGGTACTTGAACCACAAGCTGAAATAAACACATGCTTTGTTATTGCAAAACTGTAAAGAAGCATGCATAGGTATTGTTGAATGGAAAGTAGAACAGTAGAATGGAGAGGCGGGTAAGAAATAAATTGTTATTATTATTATTATTATTATTATTATTAAGCCTGTCCAGAAGGCTAGATCCTGCTCAGTTTGTTGTCCCTGCCTTTGTGTATGTCCAAGACTTTTAAAGTGCACGGGGTTTACCACTATTGATCCCATAGCCTTTTTGGAGTAATGTCTATTGCTTCCATATTATTATGACTGTCCCTATCTTACAATTTCTTATTGATCAAGAAACTTCTCTGTCAGAACTTGGTTGTTGCAGTGAGTGCTGAAGGTTGGTTTCATCTCTTTGACCTCACTCTACCTTCAAAGCACCTGGATGCCTTGGGCTATCATGAACTCCCAACAGTAGATGACCAAAAACAGGGATTCAGGCAGCATATTCCCGCCAACACCAAAGTAATGCTGATCAATGACATTGGTAAGTAATCACACCAATGGAATGCAAGGTGCTTTCACAGAGCATAAGAAAATCAGTGTGAGTGGGTAGGGATGGACAGACTCACTTCTGCCTGGTCCCTGCGGTCATTTGCCAAAGCTTTGCTGCTCACCCCACCCTGGACCCACTCACTGAGCAGCCGCATAACTGACAAGTGGGTCCAGCAGCTGCCCATCCTCTTAGCGAGCCGCCATTTGTGTAGAAATGGTGGCTTGGGGATTTCTGTAAAAGCAATGTTGTGCAAACGTGAGCAGTAAAGACGCCATTTACCCAACATTACTTTTATGGAACTCTCCGAGCTGCCATTTCTATACAAATGGCAGCTTGCTGTGGGGATGGGCGGCTGCCTGATCCTTTTTTCCCCCTGATTTTCTGGAAAATCTTGGAAACATTTAGAAAAATGCAAAATTAGTACTTTTTACAGAGTGAAAGTCACTTTGTTACTTTGGGAACATAAGATGTAATTATGTACAAGTTGGTTTGGCATACAATTATCACATTTGAGATATTAAAAGTACAGTGTATTCAATTATTACAAATTGAATTGACTTTTTAAATTTTTTACTTTAAAAAAACACACAAGTGGAGCTACAAGCTCCTAAACTGTAAGGAACCTCTTTGGTTTTGCCAGTTTATGAGGAGCTGGCAAAAACAATTTTTAAAAAAACAGAAGAAACCATGAACATTAGTAACAAAGGAAATTATTTGTGTCTCCGCTAGTTCTCCACAGTGTCAAGCAGAATAAAGAACCCATTCCCATAAAATGTTTTTAGAAATCCTTTGGAGAAGTAAATATATGAACACCTTGTCTTAAACAATTTAGTCATCATGCCAAAATATAACATTCCATAATCCATTTTTTCTTCATTTTTTAATTTTTTTTCCAATTTTGGGGGGGGGGGAGGCTTTAGGGGGGAAAATGGTTGTCCCCCCCAAATTTTCCCATTTTTTTTCCTGGGTCTTCCCATCTCTACTCCAGATCCAGTCAGGGTCTCACAACCTTTCAATGAGTATGTAGGTAAAGCCCATGAGAAGAACAAATAAAATCCCCCCAAACCACCACACTTTCCTACTGAGCCCTTGAGTGTTCTTCTGAGACTTGAAACAAAGCAGAAGACATGTGAGGCAGTGGAATCAATTATGCAAATTAAAATGTACTAGGCCTTTAATTGATTAAAGAATTTTTAATTGATGAAATATCTGTTTTATAATGCCTTCATTGATTATAGAAATGTGTGTATTATCAAAACTTCAGTATAGATGTCTTTTTCAAATATTGAAGGACGTTTGAGAACTCACATTTTAATAAAGAACAGCCACCACTGATTCAAATCAAAACACATCTTTTTAAATCAGATTTTTTTTTATTTTTGAACATTATCAAATATCACTCATTGTGATATGCTGTTAAAGATAATGCTTAAGCAAAAGTTAGCTAGGTGGGTCATCATAGAAGCTGACGCTTTTCTCTAGTCCCATCACCTTCTAAAAGTATTTCCACAACAAAGCCTGCCTATTTGTTGCCTGGCTTCACACACAGGGCTCCTTTTCTTCTCCCTCATCCACCATTTCCTCCCTTCTGTCCTTGGCCAGTTTATACTATTCCCTTTGTGGCTTGGGCTCATTAGCTGCACATGACAACCAGCTCTAACCTCCTTTGGAAATGCTGAAGTCACTTTTAGGTGGAGTCGCGAGGATAACCAAATTTTCACTTATGCACACCCTTACACTAATAATTAGGATATTATAATTACATTTGTACACAGAAAAAATGAAATAACAATATCCCACGAAGTGTGTATAAAATATATAAAAGGAGCACAAGATCATTTTAAGATCATTTGCCCACTCATGAGTGTAGTTAAGTGGGTGACCACACGAGAGGGCCTTTTCTGCAGTGGCTGCATAACTTTGGAACAAGTTGCCATCCGAGGTCCGCCATGCTCCATCACAGGCTTTTAAAAAGGCCTTGAAAGCATCATTGTTTTATCTTGGCCTTCTCATGACAGGATTGCTGTTGATGCTGCTCTTGCCATTGTTGTTGCTGGTTTTATTGTTGGCTTTTAATGTTGTTTTTATTGCTATTTTATTGTGTATATATTTTTGCTGTTTTAAATATTTTGACTTTTTATGTATTTTATTGCTGTAAGTAGCCCTGGGAGGGCTTCTGAAAGAAATGTTTTAAAAAAATAAATGTGTTGGTCATGTTCAGTATCACTCTGAAGCAAGAATGCTGCCAGTATTCCAGTGTTTTGAGAGGAATTCTAGTGTTCCTGTCTACATTCTGCAGTGGGGAAGGGGTAGCAGGAAATTTTCAGCTGAGATATCAGTGAAGTAATTTTGAAGGCTGATGGAATCGCTCTCACTGATTGATACATCACTGATGAAGAGGGGGATAGGGAGGGAAAGGGTATGTTGGAATCCTGTGCAAGGTTACTCAGAAGTAAGCCTTTCTGAACATATTGGGACATATGACTCAGCCTGAGAGGAAACTCCATCTCCTCCAGCTTTTGAAAAAGGCAAGTGTAGGTTCCATTGTGACAGCAGACATCAAGAGAGTGAATTATTTGTACTATAATTATCATCATGCCAGAGCCATGATAACATGCATTAATCATCATGCTGCAAACACCTTCCTTGGAGCCAGAGACCTCTTAACCAAATTGGACACTGATGTGAATCGTCACTTCAGACAATTTCAGCCACTGCCCATATAGTCTAATCTGCAGTGCCCACCTCAGGAAAGGGCAGAATTTTACAGCAGCTGTATACCACTGCAATCTCAGTCTGAACCACCTACAGACAATTGCCTAACAGGCAAGCTGATTGATTTGGTTGCCATAGAGGAGATCTCTGTGCAATATTGACAATATTATTCAGTCAGCTCTATTGGAGTGTGAAGTGGGAAATCATGAAAATACAAGGCAACCATTGTTACTAAACAAACATGAGGGCTCACTGCTAGGCAAATCGCTTTATGACAGTGGACTTCCGTTAGGGAGTATTACTAACCTTGAGGAGTAGCTTATATTCTGAATGAGGATCTATCACCAGCACAGAAGTCCATATTACTGGAGAAGTTGAGTACCACTCAAGTAAGGTATCTGGCTAAGTATGGTCGTATTGAATCAGAGCCGTCAACAGATCAATTTCTCACTGGCGAAGAAGGGACCTTACCAGCATCCTTTGATGCTCTACCTGAAGAGGACCAATTTGCAATTATTGCTAGTTTTAGGGCCCTGCAGCTCAAACTTTTAAACAAATTTCTATGTAGAGCTCATCCAAACAATAATGAACATACCACAACAGTCACAGTATCCCCATCACAAAAGGTGGTAGAGATAACTGCTTCCCAAGGCAAGAAGTGCCAGCTCGAGGGAATGTGAAGCTGCGACAGGCCTGTGAGGAATTAATGGTAGATAGCAAGTCAATCTCTCAAGAGGGAGAAGGTACCATAACAACAAAGGTATTTCCCAAAAAAGGTCCACTCTATCCAGAAATCAACATAGTTCAAAGATGCCTGGATGGACAGCCTTCCCACTTTGAAACTACCTCTTCAGTTGGTGAACTAGTAGGGATGAGGAAGGGCAAACCGCAGACTAAAGACAGCTGGCAGGAAGAGGGCCCAAACCTCTTTAAACCAGTATTGAATCCTGCCATCTTCAAGAGTGAGCTACTTTTGTCCCAGGAATGTGAACCTGGTATTATGATGTCGACCTTGGCCCACAAAATACCTAAAGGACACCCAAATGATTCAGCAAAATACCCTCCTTTAAAGAACTGACAGAGAGAACTCCCGGAGAACTTGTACCCTAAACCTGCCCTCACAACTTGCATGGAAGGCTCCCCAAGAACCCTAAGAAACACCACTAAAATTACTGTCATGGAATATTTCAGGGTGGGATAACAAGATGCCAGACGTGGGCTTTCTAGAGTTTCTGTCAAAATTTCAAGAGACCTGGCTCCAAAAATTGAAATACAGGGAGTTAGCACATTTTCAGTTCTGGCAAAGAAGGACCAAAAGAAAGGAAGAAGCAAAGGTGGTCCTGGGTGTGGAGATTCAGAAATGTAGAGATTCAGAATATTGAATCCAACTCATCCTGTTTCCAAACTATACACCTGAAAAGCCAAAGAGGTTTTGAATTAATTTGCATAATGTGTATATTGCACCCAGAGGCTCTAGAGATTATAAATCAGATATATGGGACACTTTATAGTTCCACCTAGAAACAATTAACCAGCGATTACCTACATCTTTAATGATTGTCATAGGAGATTTCAATGCCAGAATAGGTGATGAGTACATAATTGCCAGTGCAAGGCTTGGCCTGAACCTAGAAGATACTACCTATCTCCCATTTAGGAAATCCATTGACAAAACAATTAATGCAGCAGGGATCTGTATGTTCAAGTTAGTCTACAAATTTGGGGGGTTTTTTGTAATGGCACTGGGCAGGATAAGTCAGCAAGGAATTTCACATTCTTCTCTGTTAAGGGTGGGAGTGTCATAGATTATGTCTTATGCAATTTTGAATGTGCCCCTTACATAAAGAATTTCACAGTGGGAGTCCAACCGGAAAGTGACCATCAGCCGCTCAGCTTGGAGTTGGTTGATTTTCAAGTCACTTTGACAGCCTGGGATGTGAGGCGCCTTATTTGCATAAAGGAAAAAGGAATTTGAGAAGGTGTCTTGATATCCAGTCAAAAGCAGAGGAGGTTCTCCTTGGCAAACAGACGATGACCCTTAGAAATAGATTGCTGGGAAAAGAGACTTATGATCCACTACCCATCTATTATGATATTGTGCAACTTGCAAGTACTCTCTATTCAAATAACTCACCCTATAAGCCAAGCCATTAATCTTTAAGATGGTTTGATACAGAATGTAGATTGGCAAGATGAGATCTTCATTCACTGTGTAGACAAGTTAGCTCCAATGTTACCACTTCTGCAATGAAGTGGTAACATTGCCTATAGAGGCGGCTGAGAAGCGCCGCCTCTATAGGAAATTGCTGAAAAGCAAACAAGCTTCCTTTTATGCACAAATGTGGGCAGAAATTGAAGGTGCTGCAGCCTGTAAAGACTCCAAGAAGTTTTGGGACCTAGTGTCTCATAAGCTAAAGGACACGAAATATGGTCTAGATGCTCATATTCTGTGAAAGACTTGGGAGACTCACTTTCAACATGCATTTAACTTCAATTTTGACTGAGGCCTGACTCTTGCACCCATCCACTTTCCTGACATTAAGGAGACACCTATATAGCCCCCAGTAACTACCTCTGAAGTGAAGAGCTTAATATCCCAACTACGCAGACAGAAAGCCCCTGGGAAAGATATGCACCCCCCAGAGATGTTCCTGGACAATTTAAATTGGTGGGCTGCTGTATTAGCGAAACTATTCACATACGTTAACTCCTCGGGTAAAATACCTAAGGGATGGGAATGAAGTAAGTTAGTCCCAATCTTTAAGAAAAGGTATAAATCTCTCCCAGACAACTATCATCCAATCAGTCTTTTGGACGTTGCTTCCAAATTGTACAACACACTATATTTTGAATAAAGCTGAAGCCTGAGTAGATAACAACAATATTATTGGTGAGGAACAAGCAGGCTTCTGACACAGGAAGTCAACTATAGATCAATGCTTTGTTCTAAACCATCTAAGAGAAAAATATACAGGTGCCCCAAGGAAATATCTATATGCAGCTTTTGTCGATCTGACTGCTGCCTTTGATGGGATAAATAGGGAGATCCTATAGAGTAAACTATGGAGTCTTGGGATGGATAGGCACCTGTTGACTTTAATCAAGAATTTATACACTGGTACCAAGCTTGAAGGCAGGGAAGGCCAGCTGTCAGGGGAAATTGACTCAACCAAGACAAGGCTGTTTGTTAGCTCCCTTGCTGTTTAATATCTATGTGATATCATTGAACAACTAGCTGACAAATCCAATTTCCCAGTAGCTATTGGTTTGCGGAAACTGAATATATTGCTGTGTGCTGCCGATATGATCCTCGTATCCCAAACCCAAATAGGCATGTGGAGACTTTTAAAACTGTTTGGGGATATATGCCGTAAGGACCAAAGTTATGGTATTTGGTAAGCGTGTAATTCGACATAAATGGTTTTTAGACGGTCATCTCCTGGAACACTCCAATAGATTCAACTATCTGGGGATTTGTTTTGCACATAATGGTTCATGGAATAGCCATTGGCAAGCTAGTAAACTAAAAGCCCAAAGTTCAACACAGTCAGTGTTGAAATTTGCCAGAGTGAAGGGTGGGAGCTTTGTATTGCTTGCTCTAAGAGTTTTTGCTGCCAAGGTTATTCCTCAGATGACTTATGGGGCAGAAATCTGGGGTATTCCAGTGCCAACTCAGTTGGAGTCAGTACAGAATACCTTTATACGCATCTTATTGGGACTGCCACCAGGAACGCCTATAGTCTATCTGCGAGCAGAAGTAGGTGTAATGCCAGTTGAGGACCATTTTTTATTATTTTTTAAAACTGAAATATTCTGTGAATAAATTTGTTAAACTGTGTATAGCAGAGCAGGCACACTCACCATCTCAAAACACTTGGATAGCTAAAAGTATTTTTACTACAGAAATATGGGCTTGATTCAGATGCCCTTCTTGCCGCTGGAATTTATTCTAGCAGACACAAAATCAAAGTGCATCTCCGAGAACAATTTGCAAAATAGGATATGGAGGTTATTTGCCTCTCCAGATTTTCTAATACCCTTTTTTAAAATGGCACCACAGGATAGAGAGATACTTGTTTGAACTAAATCCACCTTTTTGCAGAACATTTACTGCCCTGCGCTGCCAGACAATGAAATCCAATTTTTTGGAGGGTAGGTTCAAGAAAATCCCTGGAGACCAGCACCTACCAATGGGTAGAGGACACCATACGCTATATCCTACATTGTAAATTGTATGAAACACCTAGGAAAAAATATCTAGAAAAGCTCTTAAGGGTGATTCCTACTGTCAGTGATATGGATAAGGTCAAATATCTAATGTCCAGTACAGACAAGTTTGTAATGTTTAACACAGCCGAATTTACTGTGAAAGCTGCCCAGCTTAAACAAACTCATGTGACCCGCCTTGAGATGTAAGATTTTAGTTGTATGTGCATGTATGTTTTAACATTTTACAACACTTTATTTATTTCTTCTATATGTCACGTTTTTATATTTTGTGCAGAACTTTTGTGTACTTGCTTGGCTAAAACCTGTATTTGGTTGCCTTCAATAAATTCTTGTTGTTGCCTATGAAATTTCATTCTGTTGTTTTCAGCCCAGCGCTCCAGCCTATCAAGATCACTTTGAAGTTTGTTTCTGTCTTCCCAGATATTAGCTATCCCACCCAATTTTGTGACATTTGCAAATTTGAGAACCATTCCGTGCACCTGCTCATCCAAATCATTAATAAAAATATTGAAGGACACTGGGCCAAGGACTGAACCCTGTGGTACCCCACTCGTCACCTCCCCCCCAGTTTGAGAAGGTACCACTGATAAGTACTCTTTGAGTTGGATTCTGTAGCCAACTGTGGATCCACTTAATAGTAGTTCCATCTAGCCCACTTTTAGCTAGTTTGCTAATCAGAATGTCTTGGAGTACTTTGTCAAAAGCTTTGCTAAAGTCAAGATATAGTATGTCCACAGCATTCCCACAGTTCACAAGGGAGGTTACCCGATCAAAAAATGAGATCAGATTAGTTCTGGCAGGATTTGTTTCCAAGGTGCTTATAGAGTGACTACTTTATAAACTGGTCCAAAAAGATTCCCAGGGATGGATGTCACACAGACTGGTCTGTAGTTCCCAGGTGCCTCCTTTTTGCCTTTTTGAAGATAGGGACAAATTAGCCCCCTCTAGTCATTCCGCACTTCACCCGTCCTCCATGATTTCGTAAAGATAATAGACAGTGGTTCTGAGAGTTCTTCTGCTAGCTCCTTTATTCCTCTAGGATGCAATTAATCAGTCTGTGGAGATTTGAATTCATTCACAGATATTAGGTGTTCCTTCATCATTTGTTTATCAGTCTCAAGCAGCAATTCTGGCCCTTTATCTTGTACTCTACTTTTTCCAGGGGGGTCATAGACCTGCTTTTGGGAGAAGACTGAGCCAAAGTTGAAATTGAGCATCTGCACACACAGGGTTTAGGACAGTAAGCTATGGGATGAGGGTGATGTCTCAGATGAAGTGATGTCTGGTATGGGGTGGGTGCTCCATTATAGGAGTGATAGTTCATTGGGTTTTGTGAGGGGAGGCTGTATATCCTGCCCCAGGCTCACCCCTCTGAGTGCTCTCCACACATCTAGGGAGACCATATGGAAAGGAGGACAGGGCCCCTGTATCTTTAACAGTTGTATTGAAAAGGGAATTTCAGCAGGGGTCATTCGTATGCATGCAGCACCTGGTGAAATTCCCTCTTCATCACAACAGTTAAAGCTGCAGGAGCCCTGCCCTCTTGACCAGATACAAATGAAGGCAGGGCTCCTGCCACTTTAACTGTTGTGATGAAGAGGGAATTTCCCCAGGTGCTGCATGCATACGAATGACCCCTGCCGAAATTCCCTTTTCAATACAACTGTTAAAGATACAGGAGCCCTGTCCTCCTTTCCATATGGTCACCCTACACACAGCCCTAGGCATGACCTCCCTCAATTCCTCTCCAACCCCCCTCCCCCACTCTCCCCCCCAGCACAGGCTTTTTTCTCCAATCCCCAACCTCAGACAATGACCTCCAGATGCCCATACATGTTACGAACCCCCATCATCACACTCAAGACTCTGCCCCCTGCATGACCCCACACCCCTGAGCCCCTCCACAGCCATCTGCAAGCCCAGGCATGAACCTCTTACAACCCTTCCCCATACCACATGCACAGCATGAGCCCTCTGACTTCTGCACCTCCTGGGGGTCGCCTTGATTGTTTCTTGCTGCAGCTTGGCTGTGTTGTGAGGTCCTTTTGCAGCACATGACATCATGGCTAGCGCACTCCCAACCAGCTGCATCCACCTGGAAAAGCCACAGTATTGGAGAGTCCTTTTACTTCACGTGATGGAGGGACTTAGAAGAAGACCAAAGCCCATGGGCAGGTTTGAATGCACCTTGCTTGGATTCAGCCTCCCTTTTTTTTTTTGGTTCTCTTGACTGCCTAATGCTTCTGTGCAACAATTGTTTTTGTTTGGCGATTTGCTTAACAAACAACAAAAATAACCGAGGGAATTCAAGCCACGGCCTTGAATGCTAACTGTGCCTGTGATACACAAGAGAAGTTGGTCATCTCCTACATCAGGATAAGTTACTATCTAACCGACTCACTGATATGAACCAAGGCCAGAAAGATTGTGAGAAGGCTTAAGACTGCAGCCCACAGCCCACAGCATACAGTGTGAGAGAGAAAACAAAGTCAGCATGAGATAAAGAGATTTGGAAGCCAAACAAGGAGGCATTAAGGCAGCCCAGCAGGAGGCACTTAGTTGCAGAAGCCCAAGGCAGTGCTGGGAGGGATTCTGGTCACCACCTGCTGCACCCTGTGAGCACCCACCTGTCTCTGTTTGCCTGCCTGTTCATCAGTCTGTCTGCAGGAAGGACTGCTCCCACCTGCAGCTCCCACCTGCAGCTCCCAGAGGTGTGGCCCAGCAGGAGGCTATCTAGCTGCAGAAGCCCAAGTGGCCTTGGGCAGTGGCCTAAAGGTAGTGCTAAAGGGCTTGCCTGTTCGGTGCCAGCGAGGACTGGCATATACACATAGTTTTAAAAAAGAGTTATTTAATCCTGTGTTAAACAGACGTTTTAAAGAGGACAGAACTGTGGATTGTTTTTTCCCTCTCTAAATGCCCAACTGTGTCCTGGTTTTATAATACTGTTTTATTGCTTGAGTCCCAGAGTTACCCAAAGGATAGTGATACTACAATACTATCGCTGCAATTCCTTAGGTTTTTTCTCCCTCTTTCCCCACTTTATTACAGGATTTCTTTTCCTTTTTATTGGTGTTTACTCAGATCTTATTATTGTTCTAATATGGTTATAATTGCTGACCTTAACACATGGTCTTTTAAAGTATTTAGGAAGTATTGTCTAACTTGTATTTGATAACAACATTGCATCCTGGTTAAGTTCCTGCCCGACTTGGTCCAATGTATATAAAACGTAGAGATAGAGACAGAGAGCCATAATGGTCCTCACTAGAGGTGGGTACAAACAACTGGGCCTGGCCCCCATGACCAAAGATGTGTTGTCTTTTGTGAAGGCCCACAAGTGACCCAAAATAACTGACTTTTTCTATTCGAGTTCTGAGAAACAAATTTATTCAGCATCTCAGACAAAGATAACTGATGAGGAGACTCTAGACTGGTCTCTGGGCTCCCAATGTATAATGAAGGCCATGGAGTGGGAAAACCCAGAGGAGGGCAAGTGCAGTCTAGCTGTGGAATTGGCTTCTGTGGAGGATGCCCTTGCAGAGCCCAGACATCTGATATGCCGGTATGAAACCCTTCAAGGTAGTTTCATAAGTCCTAATATATCAACCCGTTCAATTGGCTCTATAGGTGAGAATCATGATCCTCTACCCTCGCACCCAACTATTCATTCAACCTTCCCTGATGGAAAAGTTAACTTGCTCAGCAACCAACATGAGCTGATCAGGAGCTTGTTTACTGGCTGGGCTGATGATATATCTCTGATAAAGATGTTCCTGTCTGAGAGCAAGGAGCTTCTGACAGCACTAACAGATTTTGTGTTAGGTAAACTAAGAGGAGAAAAGAAAGGCAATTTAGGAGAAACCGAAACAAAGGACCCTGAGCGAAGGCCCAAGCTAGATTCCAGTGCTACAACTGTAAGCGGGCTTCCTGCTCAAGCACATTTAACTGGGAAGGACATCAAAACCCATTGCAGAAGGCAGAGATATAAGTATAACAGATATGACCAGTGGAAAATCCAAACTCAAAATTATTAAGGCCCCAACTTATACTAAAAAAAAAATCAAAAAATATAAAAGCCATAGTTAGCTCTAAAAGATCAACCAAAATGAATTTTAACAGACTATTTAAGCTACTGGAAGAAAAGAACAAGAACCAGAAGGTATGTCCCATGAGACTAACAACAAAGCTAACAAGGACACCCTCAACAGAGTCTGTTTGTTATAGGAGCCAAGCACTCCCTGCCAACAGAGCCCTGCTGAGGTTTCAGGTGCAATACAGAACCCCTGGTCAACCCCACAGCCCCTAAATAAGGTAGCATCCAATATTCAGGAGCCATTGGAGCAAGAACCAATTCAAATTCTGAACTACAGTTTGGTAAATAAACCCTGGCGATTACAGCAAATGAAACAGAATCTCATTTTTTCCAACTATCCGAAGCCAAAGGGTGTACTGACACAATTGGAGCGTATAGCACATTTTATACAGCTTACAACAGCCTTTTCTGCAATACAACTAGACCCAGACTATGTCCAAAAAGTAGAATACCTGTTTTACAACTACAAATCCACCCGACCTAGTATAACCTTTGTGTCATCCAATATAGCCTCCAGAATATATAGAGCTAAAGAGGCATTTCAAAGAAAGGGTATGAGAGTAAGCAGGCACTTTAAGGACATGTCTCCAGTTCTTTATCTGGGAACCCAGAGCTTCCTTACACCAACCCACAAGGATCCAACAGTAGGGGAACTAATTGACTTAAATATGAAGGATGATTCTCTTTCTATCCCTTACCAATAGTCTAAAATCACCCCAAGATCAGATATTCCCAGAAATACAGATTGCACCAAGAGAGTTCTCATAGACAGTGCTATCGCTGCCCTTGAGGATTTTTCTCTAGAAGAAAAAAAAAGTAATTGGAAGCTATAGTGCCCTCCCAGTGCAGGAACAGCATGAGATCATATTGAGACTTTCTACTTCAAGAGAGCTTTTAATGAATAAAAACCCTGCCGATCAACTGTCCAACTGACTATGACTTCCAATTTGGAGAGGAAGTAACCCTGGCTGAGGATGGTAGTGCCCATAGCGCACAACTTACAACATCCCAACTCAAAGAGAGGCCCCGCTCTAAGTCCCAAGGTTGTGGTATCACAACCTCCCAAATTACTTCAAAATACTTTCTCTTCCAGTTCTGGCAACTGGGGACATATGTCTGACCCAACCAGGCCCATTAAATGTGATCCTGGCTTCTCTTTTTTCCCTAATAAATAAATCTGGCTTAATTCCTGCATCTTAGCTGAAGGCCTTTGTCATTCCAATTCACAAAAAAGGCTCCAAAGCCTATCAGTCTCTTATCTATAGTTGGGAAAGTTTACTCTAGTTTTCTAAGTCTCAGACTAAAAGTGTGGATTAGTGATAAGAACATTCTGGGAGAAGAGCAGATTGGCTTCAAAGCTGGCTGCTCCACTCTTGATCACTGTCTGGTACTGGCCCGTTTGGCACAGAAATACACTGCACCAAAAGGAGGCAAACTATTCACAGCCTTTATCGATTTAAAATCCACATTCGACTTAATATCTCGTCATCGTCCCTGGAGCAAACTAGAACAGAATTCTATTGACAGAAGACTTCTGTTTTTGATTCAGTCTCTGTACTACAGTACATCTGCCCAGGTTCGATGCAGTAAACAAGGACATTTCACAAATGAGATTATTTCCTCACAAGGTGTTAGACAAGGATGTGTTCTTGCCCCTAGTTTATTTAATCTATATCTAGCAGACCTCCCCTCTACCATCTCACCCACCTAAAATTGGTCTAACAAAAGTTTCTATACTCCTCTACACTGATGATGCCATTCTGATTTCTCAGATGCATTTGGGCCTCAAGAGACTACTGAGTGGCTTTGATGTATACTGTAATAATAATTTTTTCACAATTAACTATTCAAAAACTAAAGTATTGGTCTTTTCTAGGAATAATAGATGCTGCCCCTGTAATAATGCTGGGGTGGAGTCCATCTTGCATGTCCTATTCTACTGCAGTTATTACCAAGAGGCCTGGAAAGAACTGATATTACCAAGAGGTCTGGAAAGACCTATTATACAGTGTTTCCCTGGTTGCTCTCCTGAGTTTCTTATGATTATTTTACTCCAGGGCACCAATAAGTCCATTACTGAGCAAGTGGCCAAATATCTGAATCTGGCTATTCTTATTAGACCACTCATGAATGTTTGATCATTATCATTTCTTTTAAAAAATTATTGATTAGCATTTTTACAGATTTTGTATTCTGTCTTTTTACCATCATGTATTTTTATTAATGTACGTGTACTCAATATGTTATTATAATGGTCTGTTGACTGTGAATAAAGATTGATTCAGTCTTTTTAGTTAAAGCAACTCCCAGGCACTTAATTTTTATTTTTTATTAATGTACGTGTACTCAATATGTTATTATAATGGTCTGTTGACTGTGAATAAAGATTGATTCAGTCTTTTTAGTTAAAGCAACTCCCAGGCACTTAATCTGTAATATGTCCCTATGCCCTCGCATTAAATCCTAGGCATGAATGTGACCTGGCTGTGAAGTGGGCTGGACCTTCCCCCCTTCACTCTGTAGGCATTTCAATTCAGAGACAGCTATGCACTTCCTGCCTTAATTAACTCTGGAACTTTGTTCATTCGCTTCTCTGATGCGTTGTTAGCTCCGGAGCTGCACAGGGACTGTGTTACTACGCTTCTGCAATGTGGTGTTAGCTCTGGAGCTGTGCTGCTCCAGAGTTAGAAGCAACGTTAATTGAGTTCTCCGTTGTAGTGTTAGGGCTGATGCGATACTTTCTGGAGTGGGCTTTATTTGTGCTGGTGGGGTGCTGCCATGGGGAGCCAGTACTGTGGGTTAGTTACTCCCCATTCCCATTCATTAAACTATAGTGGCAGAGGGAACTTGGAGAGGGATGGGTTACAAAATGATGTTAGTTCTGTCCGGTTATAATTTATTAGCAGAGTTTCCAATGGAATTCCAGCTTTCCAGCCTCCTGCTCTTTCCTGAGAGCTCTCGTGAAAGAATCACTCACACACGCTGAGCTTCTTCAAAGGATTTTTACTGAATAACAATCACAACCTTCACCTTCAACGTCAGCCACACAGACTAATCCAAATGTACAAATATATATACTATACACACAGTATTGCACTATACAGTATGGGACATACTGACTTGCAATGATGGGAGTTGTAGTCCAACACCTTTGGAGGGCACCAGGTTGGGGAAGGGCTGCTCTAAATAAAAAAAGAGAAGTAGGTGCCCCTAAGTTGTTCGTGATCAGTTTTCCACAACCCCATAGTCACCTCTACATATCATATTCTCCATCCTGTCCTCATGGTTTATCTGCTTTGGGAGAATGAGAATTTCACTTGCACTTTCTGCCTCCTTAGGGAGGATGTGGCGTTAAGGCTTGGGAGCCTTAACTCCCAATTTCCCTGCTTTTTGGTGCTTGGTTGGAAACTGTGGAGCCTTAACATTGTTTTTGTAAACCGTAGGTTTTTTGTTTAATGAATTTCATGGCTTTGTGTAACGGATGACTGGATATTATACAGTTGACAAGCAGCCAGCATCAGCTAGGATGTTACACCATTTTGACATCCAATATAAAATCAAAGCTAGTGATATGTGTTACACCCACTTTTCAAAATAATAAATGAACCCCAGAAGTTATGCTCTCTCACTTGAAATCTGAGGGGTCTCATTTGAATTTTTCAATAGCCAATGTCCAGAAATAAAAGCTTTCTATGACTGACTCATGAAAAGAAGCATTTCATGTTTTGTGTCTGTATTTGGAGAGAACTTGAAAAAAAATTCTACTGGACTAAAAACTCCCCAATTTATTCTGGAAGCACACAAGATGATACAGGAAAATATCCTAAATTAGAATAAGTTACAGTTTACTATATTAATTATTTTAGCTCATTTTATGCTACATGCGTTTTCTTCCTGTTTGCATCTTAAAGTAGCAGATTGTGATCATGTTTGTGGTCAAGTTTCAAGCCTGCATGGGCTGCATTTCCATCCATAGATATTTACTTAAAAGACCCATTGAATTTCCTTGGTTCTTTAAAAGCAACATATTTGCTTTTAGATTTGCCACTCTCAGCACTCTGTGCATGCTATGTATGCCTGCTCTGTCTACCCTATTGTTCCCTGCAAGGCCCAGCCAGGGGAGGTCAGTAAATTAAACCAAGGGATGAAGGATGGGATTCCATCAAGTTCAGCTGAGAGCATTTCCTGTAGGACATGGACCTAACAGGAACGGTGAGGTCAGGTTTCTGGCAGACCCATTTAAGCAACTTTATGGCCTGATAGTTCTCTGTTCGGTAGCCTGCAGAAGCCTCATAAAGCAATGGGCATATGAACACAGTTATTATGGTCTGCCACTTTGTCTTTAGTAGTCTGAGGTCCAGACCTCTTCAGAAGGGGGAATAGTGTCATGTTATAGGGTGACCACATGGAAAGGAGGACAAGCCATCCAAAATGGTGGCCAGCACAACATCTTGTGATACTAAATTCTATAGTTAACCAGAACTGTACACAGTATTCTAAGTGTGGGCACACCATAGATTTGTATAAAGGCAGTATGAGACTGGCAGTTTTATTCTCTATTTATTTATTTATTTATTTATTACATTTGTATACCGCCCCATAGCCGAAGCTGTCTGGGCGGTTTACATAGGATTAAAAACAATTAAAAACAATTTACAAAAATTAAAACAGCAAAAACATACAACATACACACAATCTGTACATTTAAAAACCACTTCAACACTTCAAAAAACTACAAAAACAAAACAAACCCAGGCTCCTCAGATATTGCCAAATGCCTGAGAGAAGAGGAAAGTCTTGACCTGGAGCCGAAAAGATAACAATGTTGGCGCCAGGCGGGCCTCGTCGGGGAGATCGTTCCACAATTGGGGAGCCACCACAGAGAAGGCCCTCTCCCTTGTTGCCGACCTCCGAGCTTCCCTCGGAGGAGGCACTCGGAGGAGGGCCTTAGATGTTGAATGTAGTGTTCAATTACTTTTCTTATAATGCCTAACATGGAATTTGCTGTCTTTACAGCTGCCACACACTGGGTTGACATTGTCGCTGAGCTGTCAACCACATTCCCAAGTTTTTTTTTTTCTTGTTTAGTCACTGCAGGCTCAGATCCCATCAGTGTATATGTGATGTTGGGATGCTTTGCTCCAGTGTGCATCACTTTACAAATGCTTACGTAGAACTGTTGTTGCCATTTAGATGCTCATTTTCACACTATGGAGAGATTCTTTTGGAGGTCTTTGTAACCTCACTTCATTTTAAAAACCCTAAATATTTTGAGGTCAGCAGCAAAT
The DNA here is from genome assembly GCA_029215795.1 of Anniella stebbinsi. NCBI lineage: Eukaryota > Metazoa > Chordata > Lepidosauria > Squamata > Anniellidae > Anniella > Anniella stebbinsi. The sequence continues at coordinate 100,363,050 of JARDYH010000003.1, forward strand.
TTGGCCATCTCACTGCTCACTTCTATTTGCATGTTGTGAAGAAAGTGGATAGGGAGGCAGTTTCTCCCTTTCTCATAATATTAGAATGAGGGTGGAGGTGAGCAGTGACATAGCCACGTTTGGTAATGATACCAAATTATTTAGTCTTGCTAAAACAATGGAGGATTGTGAGGAGTTCCATAAAGATCTCTGCATAGCGAGAGAATGGCCATGAAAAGGGCAAATGCTGTTCAATGTAAGCAAGTGTAAAGTGATGCACATTGGGGGATCACAATTTCACATATACACTAACAGGATCTAAGCTAATTAGCGGTGACTGACCAAGAAAGAGTTTGGAGCAGGGGAGGTGGACAGCTTGATGAAAATGTTGATCCGGCCGCTGTGAAAAAGGCAACCTCGGTGTAAGGCGTAATTAGGAAAAGAATCCTAATTCTTGAAGACTAATATGAAAAATAGTAGGTTCTCTGATTTGCACTTGATGTATGTGGATTCTTTAATCTTACTATAGTAAAAATAACATATTTTAGTTTTAGATTCATGACTGTATTAGCAGTAAGTTAGTTGAGAAACAAATGTATTAGAAAGTGCAAAAAGTGAGTGTATTGCATCATTTGTGACAGCTCTATTCATACATAGTTTATGGTATGTAGTAAGTAAAGAACAAACCTAAGGATGCCTTTCTTGTGTATATATGAAAGAGGCAGGCACACAGACATAGATAGTGGGCCAGGCCTAAATTTCCAGCCTAATCTATTTTACAGGGTTGTTGTGAGGGTAAAAGTAGCACATGCCATACACCCAAACATTACCAAACATTTGTTTTACATTTCTGTGAAAGTGAGCAGCAGAAGAAACTCACTAGATGGTTTTTGAACCAGTCATAGACTCTTAGCCTAACCTACCTCATGGGTTTTTGTGGGGGGAGATATGGCACTTGAAAGAATGATCAGTGTAGGGCTTTCCCCTTCCTCCTTACTAGAAAAGCTTCTTTGCAACTGATCAACTAAATGGAGTCTGAACATCCTCTTATATCACTACATCTGACCCAGTACCAAGAATAGCCATGTGGGTGTTTAGAAATATTGCTCAATTTAATTTTAATCTATCCAAGTTTGGATTTTTATTTTTATTTTTTTGCTCTAAAAATAGCCTGTGGTCAATGAATCCTATATTAAGCCTGTCAAAGATGTTGGTACTGGAGATAACAATACACAATAGTTTTGTTCAACCTGATCAAAAAATATTAGAAAAGCTGAGAGAATTCAGAATGTCAGTGACTCTTCTACCCTACATGGTTGTTGTGCTGATAAAATGGAGGAGGATTATGTAAGCCACCTTAGGTTCCTTGCAAGAGGAAAAAAAGGCAGGATATAAATGTAACATTAATAAACGTATTACTACTTCTACTAATTATTATTATTATTAATTATAATAACAATGAAGGAATAAAAATTCTTTAAAAATCAAATACATGGAATTTAAAAAAAAAAAGAAAAAGAGGGGGGAGCTTAACCTCTTCTCTTACAAAAAGCCTTGGTCCCTAAATACACAGAGCTCTCAAAGAGAAGTACAGCCAAATCCACACACCCCTTCAAGCTAGTGGAATGGGAATGAGACTCATTGCACTCAGTGGAACTAACTTCTGAGTAGACATGCCTTGGATTGAATTGATATGAAAATTAATGATCAGCAGCCATAATCAAATGAACATACACACATGCAAAGCATGCAAGCAAGTTGTTAATTGTAGAGTTATAGTGCTGTAAAGGAGAGGGAATTCTCCCTCTCATCTCTCCCTCTCCGCCTTCTAAGGTTCCAGACTGTTTTTTTTAAATAAAGGCTACAATCTTCTACACACTTACCTGGGAGTAAGACCATTGCATTCAGTCAATGGAACTTACTTCTGAGAAGAGACTACAGCACTGTCTTTGTTAGAGGAAGCAGCCATTGTAGCTGATGCAGGAGGGAGGAGGGAGACTCTACTGAGCGTGTGCCATAATCAAAATGGCCGCCGGATTTCTTAAAGAGGCACAGCTTTAATTTAATAAAATCCACTTAAGCGAATTTTTAAAAAAGAAAAGCAGTTCCACCTACAGTAGAATGGGAGGAAGTAGACCGTGCCATTGGATTAATGAAAAAGGCTCCCTGTAGGTAAGGACAGCTGCGCAAAAATGGTCGCAAGCCCAGTTTCGGATTCAGGGGATTCTTTAATCTTTTTACTTTAAACTGCTCTCCTTCCCTCAGTCTTTCACCAATCTTCTTGAAATTTTCAGGTAATGTAAAACAAACATTTCTTTCTGGCACCTGTAAATTTCAGAGAGATTGGTGAAACATTTTCAATTTTATGGCTGTTAGAATGACCCCTCCCCAATTATCACTTTAACATGGTGGAACGTGTTTTTTACTGACCGCCCTTAACAAGGGAGGCACTGCCGTGCCTCCCTTAATTTAATTGCAACATGTTTGGTTTTTGATTTTAACATATCAGACTTTGCCAGAGCTATGCAAGATTGACCATCTTCATGTACTTTAACTGGTGATGAAAAAGGTATTTCTAAATCTTTCATCAATTGTACAAACCATGTTATCTCACCACATATCTCAGACAAAGCAGCAAATTCCGCTTCACATGAAGGTGTTGCCACAAAAGTCTGCTTTTTAGACTTCCAACTCACAAATGAGTTTCCAAATTTAATTACCAAACCACTGGTAGACTTTCTGTCTTCCAGGCATCCTGCCCAGTCGCTATCAACACAACATTCCAATGTTTGATTTTTTTCAGGCAATAACCACAAACAGATGTTTTTAGTAGTTTTCAAATATCTCAGTACCCTTTTTACACCTTGCCAAGCAGCAATTGTTGGTTTTGAGACGTACCGGCTTAGAATACCCACTGCACACACTATATCAGGTCTTGACCACTGACCCAGATATAATAAACTTCCATTTGCAGATTGGTACAACTCAGGGTCTTTGAAATCCTCACTTTCTACAGTCTGACGAAAATCTATCATAGGACTTTGCACTCCTTTACAGTCTTGCATTCCATAAGCCTCAAGCAGATTAACAATTTGACTTAACAAATAACTTCCATCAGTTGTTTTGTTTATCTCTACTCCCAATTAATGCTTTACTTCTAGAGATTTTAGCTTATAACGACTTTCCAGTTGGTTTGTGAATTTTTGAATGTGGCTTGTGGAACTACATGCCACAAGTAAATCATCAACAAAAGCTAACATAATCAAGTAATTACTGCCTTTGCCCTTTGTGTACATACATGGATCTGCAGTACTCTGTTTGAATCCCATTTCATTCTCCAATGTGGAGTTTAAGCTATTATTCCAACACCTTGCACTTTGCTTTAAACCATATACAGCCTTTTGCAGTAGCCAAACCTTATCTGGCTGCTCATCAAAACCATGTGGCTGTTTCATATACACAGTTTCCTCAAGCTCTGCATTTAAATATGCAATGTCAAAATCATAATGATGAACATGCATTTGATTTTTTGCAGCAATGTTTAACACTAATAGAAATGTATCGGCTTTACAAGTGGGTGAAAAAGTCTCATCTTAGTTTACTCCTTTTGTCTGATGAAAACCTTTAGCAACAAGACGTGCCTTATATTTTGTGTTGCCAGAAAAACAGTTTTTCTTTTTATAAACCCACCTACATGCAATAGCTTTCTGCCCTTCCGGCAACTTAGTCAAAACAAATACTTTGTTTTGTTTAAAACTTTCCATTTCTGCTTCCATTGCATGAAACCGTTCTTTTTGTTCTTTACTAGGCAGTTGTAATACTTCTTGAAAAGATTGAGGTTCATAATTAACCATACAAACATGGACTTCTTCACAAAAACGTTTTGGTGGAATACCTTTGTTTGCACGTTCCGACCTCCTTGGAACCAAGAATTCCTCTCTATCTTTTTGTTCCTCCAAATCAATACTGGAGGCATCAAGTTCTTCTTCGTGGTCTCTGTTCTTCACACATATGGGCTCTGCGCCTGCACGGAGCAATCTTGGGAAAAACTTCTATAGCTAGAGGCGTTCTAGGCGGGACCCCTCCCCCACTGTCAACTGTCATATTTCCCAACGGTTCCCGCCTCCCTCAGTTTCTCTTCAACCACCAATCTGGTAGCATTGGACAATAAATTTGATGCTACTAAGTGTTCCTTAACTCAAGTTTTATTGTTTTTAAAGATGTTGTTTGATGTTGTTTGAATTGTTTCCTCAATTAGAGAATATTTAGCAGCAATTTCTTCTTTTTCTTCACATGTTGAGGGTTTTTCTTTGTTCTCTCATCCGTTGGTTAAGTGTTTTTTAAAGGGTGCGAGAAATATGGCACCGACAATTTGTCCGATAATACCAAACTGGAGTGTATCTGTTGTACTTAACTCTTTAACAACAAAGCTGTTTGAGCCATTGGCAACAACGAGTTTACATCTACTGTCCTGGAAAGTAGCATTTTTAGTAGCCATAACATCGGCTAGAAGAGCAAGTGACCTTTGTGCTCTTAGAGTAGACACTCCATACCTGTCTTTTCATAGGGATAAGGTTGTGCTCAGACCAGATCCTACATTCCTGCCTAAGGTTGTAACAGAATTTCATTTGAACCAAGATATTGTTCTTCCAGCATTTTTTCCAGCCCCATCGACTATGTAAGAATCTACTCTTCATGCTCTCGATGTCAGAAGAGCGTTGATATTTTACAAGGCGAGAACTGAGTCTTTTCGTAAATCGCCTATACTTTTTGTTTGTTATGGAGGGAAGAATAAAGGCATGCCCGTATCTTCTCAAAGGTTTTCGTCTTGGGTTGTAAAGCTTATTCAGCTCACATATCAGTTAACAGGTTTACAACTTTCCGGCCCTGTCAGAGGACATTCTACCAGGTCTATAGCAACATCTGTGGCATTTGATAGAGGAATTACACTTCCTGATCTATGCAAAGCTGCAACCTGGTCACAGCCGTCTACTTTCATTCGTCATTATTGAATGGATGTGGGGGCTAGAGCGGATGCAGCGTTTGGCCAGTCTGTGACATAAAACACCAACCCACCTCCAGTAAGTAGCTTGTTAATCGCCCATATGTGTGAAGAACAGAGACCACGAAGAAGAAAGACAGGTTGCTTACCTGTAACCGTAGTTCTTCGAGTGGTCATCTGTTCATTCACACAACCCCCCCTCCGTCCCCTCTCTGGTGTCAGGAATTTTGTTATCTATGATGCCTGAGAGGGATTCCTTGGTATCCAGATTGTTTTCAGGCGGTCTCAGAGATACTGAGGGAGGCGGGAACCGTTGGGAAATATGACAGTTGACGGTGGGGGAGGGGTCCCGCCTAGAACGCCTCTAGCTATAGAAGTTTTCCCGAGATTGCTCCGCACAGGCGCAGAGCCCATATGTGTGAATGAACAGATGACCACTCGAAGAACTACGGTTACAGGTAAGCAACCTGTCTTTTCACTGGGCTGGGAATTAATTCATTCCTCGCCCTTTCATCTCTCCTGACTGTTTGATTCTGTGAGCTTTCTGTCAAACGTAGTAACATTTCAGGGTTTCCATGTACTCTTTCCCAATTATGCTCCTCAAAATCAGCAGATCTTGAAACAATAACTTTTCCTTGCCCCAAGGAAAAATGCTAGGATTTTGTTTGCATTCCTTGATAAGCTACAAACCTTAGCTTAATTGTTTTGGCTTCACCCTTCTTTCGTTGACTTTTTGGTACATGTACGTAAGCCCATGATTCCCAGGTACGCAAATGATACAAATCAGGTTGTTTACCAAATAATACATAGTACGGAGTATTGTTTATAACACTTGACCAAGTTCTGTTGGAAAAATAATTTGCAGATAAAAATGCTTCACCCCACAAATTCTCCTCAACATTTGCATCAATTATTAAAGCATCTTTTATGTTCGGCAAAAGACCTCCACATCGTTCTACCGCACCATTTTGCCATGGAGCATGTGGATCAATTAGTCTTTGCGTAATACCTGTATCTCTAAATCATTTTGAGAATTCATTGCTGGTAAATTCTCCAACTTGATCACTCTGAACCTGAAGAACTGATCTTTGAAATCTTTTTTCAGCCCAAGTAACCCAGCTTCTAAATGTATTAAAAGCTTCTGACTTTTGTTTCAGTAAATAGCACCAACTGAATCTAGATTTATCATCTAAAATGACCAGCACATAACACCTTGACTTTGAGCAAATGGCCCAATTAAATCAATATGCACCAATTCAAACAACTCTTGTGACACCCTATCACTTTTTTGATTAATAGGCTTGATTTTTGATTTGGACTGCTTGCAAGTTGCACAGTCTAAGAACCTTTTGCATTCATTCAGTTTCACACCCTTACACATTGAAGGCATTTTATCTAGTACCTTGAAACATGTATGCCCTAGACGTCTATGTAAGACATGGGCACAATTATCATGGACTGGAACGTTTCTTGTTTGAGCTACTAACGCTTCACCTGTGTCCATATAAAACAAACCATTTTTTAAATGTCCTTGTGCATTTATCTGTCCTTCTTTCTCCACACAACAGGTGTTTCCTTCAAACACCACAACATAGCCTGTGTCAGTCAAACTAGATATAAAAAGAAGACAAAAATCAAGGGTAGGAACAAATAAAACAGAATCAAATTCCACTCCTAGACAGGATATATAACACGCTCCTTCTCCTTCCACGTTTGATTTCCGCCCATCTGCCAGCATAATGGAATCAATTGAAGATTTTTTTAGGCTCACGAACTCTCGGGGGTCGTTGCAAATGATTCTGCTACTTGCAGAATCGATTAGCCACATTTCCTCTCGAGTAGCATCACTGCATCTCACGGTAGCAGACACAAACTGCGCATAACCCTTTGATTCCGCTGGGCTTTCAGGCTGTACACGTTTTTTCTCCTTGCCAGGTTGCAGCTTCACTTTACAAAAACGCTTAATATGCCCTTCTTTTCCACAACGATAGCATTTACTCGTGGTTGCTAATGCCCTTTCCACGCCTTCCGTCGGAAAATGCTGAGCCGATTCCTTGGCATTTTTTCCATGCGATTCATGGTCGACTCCTTTCCTTTCTCAGCTGACTTCTGTCTGCCGTTCCATATGCCGCTGATCCTCTTGGAGTAGGTGTCCGGTTACATACTGTAAATTAAGACCGTCTGCTCTCATGCATTCCAAACTTGGCATCAAAACATCCCAGCTTTCTGGCAAAGAACTGAGAATAATATAAATCTTATTTTCCTCAGTAAATATCATGCCAATTTCATGTAACTGGGCAAAAATAGTTCACATTGTCTGCAAATGCTTAGACAGACATTCCCCTTCACGGAGCTTGGATCGATATAACTTTCTCGTTAAACTCATTCGGGAGCTGGCAGTTTCACGCACATAAATCTGCCTTAATTTGTTCCAACACTCCTGTGCAGTATCTTCCCTGGAGATATGGACAAGTTGGCTGTCTTCCATACAGAGAACAATATTTGCTTTTGCTCTCTCAACCAATCCATCCCAAGCCTCTGTTTCTTCTGCAGTTTGGACAGCAGGACACGGGACACTTACAACATTCCAACATCTGTCCCTTCTTAAGAACATCTCCACCTTAAACGACCAAGTAAGGTAATTTCGTTCGTTCAGTCTCTCAACTGGGACATCACCTCCCAAACTCATCTGTGCCATTCTCGCTGGCTGAAAATGGAACCACAGATCTCGGCTGACTGGAACTTGAAGCAGCCTCTGAATCTTCCGAAACAACACCAGTTTCCAATTCTCCTTGCTATAAGTTCACCTCATGAGTTCTCAGACAAAACAAAGCAAGAAAGCTGCTGCTGGATCTCGTCAATCTGGGCCCATAACCTGTACGGTTATAATTTATTAGCAGAGTTTCCAACAGAATTTCAGCTTTCTAGCCTCCTGCTCTTTCCTGAGAGCTCTCATGAAAGAATCACTCATACATGCTGAGTTTCTTCAAAGGATTTTTACTGAATAACAATCACAACCTTCACCTTCAACGTCAGCCACACAGACTAATCCAATGTACAAATATATACACTATACACACAGTATTGCACTGACATTATTACATCAGCCAAACAATTATTCAATTAAGGGACAATTAGATCATCTTCTTTCCCTTATCTTTGACCTTCTCTGCCTCTTTATCATCTGCAACACCTGCAGATTTATGACGCCATTACAATTCCTTCAAGGCTCTTCTGTAGATTAACTTTTTAGTCCTGACAAGTTCTAACACCACCCCTCGAAGTATGTCATTTCCAGCACTGAAGAGCCAGGTTTTAGGAAAGGCTGGCTCCGCTGTGTAACAATTATGAAGTGGAGACAATTTCAGCATACTGCAGAGAAAAACAAGAATGTGCATTCTTCCTGAGCTCATGAAGATGAGGCCCTGCTCTTTCTATTGCAGCCTTTTTTGAAATGCATTGACTTCAGTTAACAAAAAATGCAATTCAACCAACTGTCTGCAGGGGTGGGGCACAGCCCATTTAATTCCTTCTCTGCCTTAAACCTTGATTGATTGACCTAGACTAAACTGTTCCACAGCTCATTCCAAAGCCCCAAACAGCTTCCCTCAATACAAAAAAAGTGTTTTGGGGGGATGGAAGCTCGTATCTCTCCCAATCCTTATCTTGCTGGTTTTCGACCTTGCTGCTAGTTAGCCCATGCTCTTCCAGCCTGGTAAATTTGGCAGCTCTCCATCCATATTGGTGTCACCTTTTCACTCTTCTTGAATTTTCATACTAAAAACAACAACCCTATGCACTAGAAGAACTGCTCATGGACCTGTATCTCAAAGGGCAATGCTCACTTCTATGCACGAGGCTGTACTTGGGGTTTAATCCTTTTTCCCAACGATGATGATTTATTTCATTTCTCTACCACCCTGTAGCTGAAGCTCTCCCATAATCAACTTTGTTATGCATCAAACCTAGCTAATCCGCTAGCAAATTATGTTGCTATCTAAGTGCAAGATTTGGGGCAGATTGGAGAAGGGGGAGTTTGGCTATGCCCCAAAAACAGACTTCCTAACTGTTTGGAAAAAATGCACAAAATGGTGCCCACAACGACAATATGAGCAGCACAGAAACTCCCAAGAATCCTAACAAGATTGGAGAGGGATGGATCTCCTCTCTTATATGTTTTAAATTCTATGGCACCTTGTTGCTACAGATCTGGCTTAGTATTTGTTTTGTGTTAAATATGCTCTCAAACTCACATTTCCACAACAGATGGCCTAACCCAATATATATGGCAAATGTACACTGTGCAAGAATGGGCAGTATCAATGGGATGTGCCTGTCTGTCCTAATGTTAACTGTAAAAGGCTTAGGCACGCCAATAAAAAGGGCCAGGATTCTAGCTATACTAAAAAGACACAACCCAGCTGTAGCATTTCTTCAGGAAATTCACTAGAGTTCGATCAAATATAACCTTTTAAAATGAGGAGTGAATTGGAGAACAGTTTTGGCCTCCAGACACATCTAAATCAAGAGGTTCTTGGTCTTAATTAACACACACACAAAATGCTCCGTTAAACAAATGACGTGTTGAATTTTCACTTGCTATACTGCCACCAGCAATTCTTATTTTTCTAACTTTATTTTAGGGCTTCAGGAACTCTCTGTCACATTAACATGAGCTTCATAAGCTGACCATTTTCTGCTGTCACTAATTCTTTTAGCATGCTTTAAAACCTAGTTTGGTATGAGGTTTAGGCATTCATCACTAGAGACAACTATTAAATTAAACAAGTTGGTTTATTAAAGGGAAATTTTGCACATAAGGGAATACTATGACAAAATTGTGACAGATTCTGAAGCGGGGGGAGAGAAAATCACTTTTAATTTAAGATGGGGCTTGGAACAGGTCAATTCAATTTTGATTAGTCTGGAAAATTTCAGATTCTGATTGGCTGGGGGTGACAGTGGACAGTAGAGTTACAGTAAGTCAGTTAGTAGAGGGAAGGACAGGCGGTTGGTTTGGGATGTGATTGAAGGCCTAGGGGAAGGTTGAGGAGAAAGTGAATAGCTGAGGCCTGAATGATGTAGAAGGAGCTGAAAGTATTAGATAGATACAGTGGGGTGGGGAAGGGAGCAAGTTGCTAGGTAATAGAAAAAAAGAATGTTGACAGTTGATTTAATGGGCGGAGGAGTGAGGGAAGAGCGGAGAGAAGAAGGAGAGTCATGGCTGACTGAGCGGGAAGCTAGAGAAAGTCTTCATGAGAGAAAGAAGACAGATGAAGAAGTCAAGAATAAGTTCCGGAGGCAGCAGAAGACCAAGAGCAGCAGATCTAACAAGAGAGCACTTCCTGTGTATTGAAGAAGCATCTATTCTTGAGAGAGTGAAGGATCTGTGTTGTGTCAGGCCTGACTGAAGTGGAAAACAGGATTTTGGGTAGTTGTGTTTTCGGAAGGGATCCTCCAAAGCTTGGGGGAAGAAGGGACAGGACTGCACTGTTGCTGTGTTAGTGTTACCATTTGTTGAAACTGTATTTGTTTAAATGCTGGAGGCATTTCTTTCTTCTCGCATCAGTGTTACATGTTTTGACTCATCTTTTTAACTGAATTCTGTACTTGCCTTTCTTTTCTTTTCTAAATTTGTGTTGAGCACACCCTATTGTTTGGATGTAATTACATATCTAGGAATCTGAGGTTTGTTACAGTATTAAGCTATTCCTTCTCTATGTGATAATTGTGCATTGCTGGTGAAAATCAGAAGTAGGGAGCAAGTGGATGTGTTATGCTAGGTGGCTGCCCTAACATCTTACCAGAAGAAGGTTACACAAAAAGCTGTAAAAAACAGATAAACTGTCTAAGCAGCCAGTAGTTCAACAGGCGGAGCTTTTATGCAAAAACAGTCTTGCATAAAAACTAAATGGCATACAGCATAACACCATGCACAAGATACAAATAAATACATTCATATCTACCAATTCAAATAATAACATTCTATGATCAAAACATATTACTTTCCTCTAACATTAGAAATGCAAAACCATCCAACAGTTTTTGCATGCACTATCTATATCCACCTCAACAATTGACCATTAAACCCTTACTAGTAAGTTTCCCTGGTCATCTTTATACCTCATCCTATAGGTGCATATATCAACATCTATCCAAGCCCAATTTCCTAGGGTCTATGTCTAAATGCCATTTAGCATGACATTTTGGGATGGAGTGCCTCTCTGATGTTGTTACATTAATGCTGGAACCAAAACAGTCTCAAAACAGTGTCCTATTAATTAAAATTGTCCACCCATTGATTAAAGCACCCACTTTGGATGCACATTTGTATCATTCTTTGCAAACAAGTTGGTTTTCTTTAGGAATTTCTATGTTTTTCCATTTGTTCTTGCTCTCGTTCTCACTCTCTTGTGCACATACATACAAACTCTTTGATATTGTGACAGTCTCCCAAGAGATAAGCATTAGTCTGTCTTCTGCTCCCTGCAGATGGAGATGGGAAGAATGAACTGGTGGTGGGTTATACAGACCGTGTAGTGCGTGCCTTTCGTTGGGAGGACTCATCTGAGAATTCAGAGAATATCTCTGGACAGCTGGTGCTGCTCAAAAAGTGGCTGCTGGAGGGACAGGTAGGAAATGGTGTGTGTGGGTACTTGTGAAAGAGAATGCACTCCAGAAACAAGGGCCCCAGGGGGATGAGAAGAAGGAGCCCAAGTATATAAAGAACTTCCATAGTCCAGAGATCTATAGTTGCTGTCCCTCAAACTCCACATTCTATCACATTCCAGATTTTAAATGAACTGCCCTAGTCTTTTGTGCTGTATAGTGCAAACATCTACCTGACTATCTTCCTACCTCAATGCAATTCAGTAATCAAAATAATGATTGAAACTAAGCAATCATACCACTTATCAGACGTATTAACTATGCTCCCTCTTAATATTTATTTATTTGTGATGTTTATATACTGCTTAATATAATAAAATTCCTAAGTGGTTCACATTTAAATATTAAAAAGCATAATATTACAATACAAGGAGCAATAAGATGGAGCAGCATATAATTGATTGCAATTAATTACAAGCCAGAGAAAGCCTGGTGAACAAGTGCATGTTCAGAAGGCATTTGAAACATGCCACATTTTCTGCCTCCCAAACTGCATGGGGAAGGTTTTCCAGAGGGTGGGCACTGCCACCAAGTAGGTCTGCCATCAAGAATGTAGAATGACCAGCAAAGCCACCTCTGAAGATCTTATAAGTAAGCTGAGTATATACAAGGGAAGGCAGTCTGCTAGGTACCCTGGTCCCAAGTTGTTTAGGACTTTGTATGACAATAGCATAACTTTGAATATGGCTCAGGAGCTAATAGGGAGCCAGTACAGTTCTTTAACACAGGTCTTCTGTGAACATAGCAAGGTGCCCCAGCGAGCACCCTAGCTGCTACATTCTACACTAGATTCAGCTTTTGAACTGGACACAATGGCAGCCCCATGTAGAGCGCATTCCAATAGTCAAATCATGAGGTTACCAGTGCATAGATCATCATGGCTAGACTATCCCTATCCAGGAGAGAATGCAGTTGGCATACCAACTGAAGTTAGTAATGCTGCTTCAGTCCACTGAGGTCATCTGGGCCTCCAGTGACAGAGATGGTTCTAGGAACACCCCCAAATGATGTACCTGCTCCTTCTGAGGGAGTGCAATCCCTATTCTCTTATTTATTTAGCACCATCAGTGTGGATGTCACTTTACAGAATATAAGAGGACAAGTCCCTGTCCTGAGGATCTTACCATCTAATTGACACAGGGGAACAACTTAGGGAGGGGAGGCAGGCAAAATATGGGTGTTTTTGTTTTAGTTACATTTACTTGGGCTTAGTTACAGGCTCAGAGTAGGACATGGGAACAATTGGATTGTGGCAAAGACTTTATAGAAAAGATGGGTTTTGAAAAGGGATTTGAAGAAAGTAAGACAGGGTAAATGGGAAGGGCAGAGTATTTGAGAATGCAGGAGATGTCTGGGTGGTGGAGCTAGAGGAGCAAAGATCACAGGCAGGGCTGTATCAGGACAGAAGAGTGGAGAGGTGTGTGTCAGAGGAGGAAGCCATAGAGTGCTTTGAAAATAAGGACAAGGGCGCTTGTGTTGAACCTGAGGAAACCAGTGTAGGGATTTAAGGAGTGGGGTGTTAAATGATCAGAGTGATGAGAGAGGTGAATTAGTTTGACAGCAGCATATTGGACAGCTGTGAGTGGACCAAGGTGATAGAAAAAGATGAGAGTAGAGAATACCGAGTAGCCTAGGCAAGAAATGACCAACCACAGATCAGAGGTTTTGCTGAGGGGACAGAATGGAGGGGGGATTTTTTTAAAAAAAAAAGTTATAAGGGGAGAAATGATACAAGTTGGCAGACTGAGTATGGATAACATGGTGGAGAGAGATGTTAATGATAAAGCCAAGGTTATATGCAGGGGGGATGAATAGGAAAACATATGGGATAGGGAGGGCTTGCAAAGAAAGATGAGAAATCTCAGGCGTATTGAGTTTGAGATGACGAAAAAGCATCAAAACAGAAATATCAGAGGCAGTTAGAGATGCAGGATTGGAGTGAGGAGGACATTTCAGGGGCAGAAAGAGCTGGGTCTCATCTTTATATAGATCGTACTGAAAAACAATGAGGGCCAAGAACAGAATCCTGAGAACCCTGACAGAGAGGGTGATATAGGAGAGAATGATCAATTGTATCAAAGGCAGTGGAAAGGTCAAGAATGATGAATAGAGGCCTTTAGACTATACAATGAGGATGTTATCAATTATTTTTGAGAAGGTAGCTTTAGTGGAGTGCGGGGGACAGAAACCAGGTTGGAGGCAGTCAAGAGTAGAGTTGGAGTAGAGAAGGTCAAGACAGCAAGAGTAACACATTCCGGGAATTGGGAGATAAAGGACAGAAGAAAGATTGGGTGGTAGTTCGAGAGGGAAGATGGGCCAAGGGATTTGTAATTGTTGATTGGATTCACACAACATGCTAACCCATGATGCTTTATTTCCTGGAACAACCGATGATGGGTTAGCGTATTGCCTGTGGGATATTCCCCTCCCCCATGGTGGGTCATTTCCCCCAAATAAGCTACCCTGAGAACCCATGGTCTGCAGTAACGGTTATTTTACCTATGGTGGGTTAGCATGTTGTCTGTTGTGCCAGCATGGGTTATGGAGAGAACCTACAGAGATGCTCAGCAAGAGTGGCCAAAAACACTGCTGCTGCTCTGCTACTCTGAAGAGATCTCTATTCCCACTGTAAAGGAAGCTGGGATACCTGCCCAGCTGGGCGGGAGGGCTACAGGAGGAGGACAGCCGAGAAAGTATGAAATAAACTACTCTGTGTGGCTTGTTTGCCTGATCATCTGACGGGAACACATTAGGTTGTTTCATAACCACCTACCAAGCATAGCTTGCCACCCACTATGGGGTAGTATGATGTGTGAACCCAGCTGTTGTGTTATTGTTGTTATTTTTAGAATAGGAGAGACAGTGGCATTTTTGTACATAGTGAGGAAGGAGCCAGGGTGGGTGGATTGAGACGAATTGATTATATGGTGGACATGAGGGTTAGTAGTGAGGGAAATAACAACCAGGAAGGGGACACATAGAAAACATAGGAATATAAGAATTGCCATGCTGGTTCCAGCATTCTATTTACCTAGTGGTGAAGCAGCTGCCTGTGGGAAACCCACAAGTATGACATGCGCCCACCCCTCACGTTCCCCAGCAACTGATATACTAACATATCATGACTAGTAGCCATTGATAGTCTTATCCTCCATGAATTTGTCAAATCTCCCTTTAAAGCTAGCCAAATTGGTGGTCACCACTACAACTTGTGGTAATGAGTTCCATATTTTCAGGGGTTTGATGAGGAGAGGATAGTCAAATCATCAACCAAAGGCAAAATATACTTTTAACTAGCATACTTGTTTCATTCTTTCTCTTGGCTAGAACAGGTGGATAGCCTTTCAGTGAACCCAGGTGCTGATTGTGCTCCTGAGATGATGGTGTCCCAGCCTGGGTGCGGTTATGCAGTTTTACTCTGTACTTGGAAAGCAGAACTGCAGCTTCCAGCAGAGAAAATAGACAGCTGTGCAACTAGCAGGTGAGTGTGGGGGGATTTTTTAGCCCTCCTGGGTGGTCTAGTGAACCCCTCTTATGAGAAAGGAGTCACTTCATTGGTAAGGATCAGATCTCTTATAACAAAGACCTTCCTTCTATTTCACTATGTGCTTTAGACACAGACTAAGGCCTAGATATATTTCTAGGGAAGACCCTAAAGGGGGGGGCCCACCCTGAATGATGACTGACCACCCACTAACTCAATGGAGTTAGATTCCCACTAGCAACTTAACCCGGATAGCAGTGGGGACCAAACTATACTCACAATACGAATCAGTCCTCAGAAGAAGGCTTTATTGAACAACGCGTTGGAGCCAGAACAAGAGGTTCTGACTACCCATGTGTTGCAAGTCACTTGCTTTTATATACTTTTGATACATGCATAATCATCGCCTCCAAAGGAGGGGGCCTTATAGTGTTATTTTTTATTTGTTCTGTGAATAATTTGTTATGTGTAGTGTTTGTTTGAGGTAGCCGTAATGGCTACTTAGGGAAGAGGTTTTGTGGGAAACAGCCTTATAAATTGTATGGCTAAAGGTTCACTTTAGAGATACTTTGTATCTCAAGTGGTTTGCAGCAAACTAGCCGTCAGAGCGTCCTCTGTCGGGTTTTCTGGTGGCAAGAAATGCCTACCTTGGTTTTTTCAACTACTGATCAATCAAGCAACTAATGCTGTATGATCTAAACACAAATAATAATAATAATAATAATAATAATAATAATAATAATAATAATAATTTATTTATAACCCACCTCTCCCTCCGGATCGAGGCGGGGAACAACAACAACTATAAAACACAAGTACCACAAAATAGATTAAATATTAAAACAAATATTAAAACAAATAATACATCATTAAAAACATCTTAAAATTCAACTGGGTAGGCCTGCCGGAAGAGAGCAGTCTTCATGGCTCTCTTAAATTCATGAAGACTGCAGATTTGTCGAATCTCCTCCAGCAGGCCATTCCACAGTCTGGGAGTGGCAGAAGAGAAGGTCCTCTGGGTAACACTCGTCAGTCTAGTTCTAGCTGATTGAAGTAAGTTCTTCCCAGAGGACCTGAGTGTGCGGGGCAGATTATACAGGAGAAGGCGATCCCGCAGGTAACCTGGACCCAAACCATGTAGGCTTTAAAGGTAGTAACCAACACTTTATACTTCGCCCGGAAACTAATTGGCAGCCAGTGGAGTGATTTTAAGTTTGGTGTTATGTGGTGTACTGGTGACCAACCTGGCTGCCATATTTTGAACTAGTTGAAGTTTTCGGACTAGGCACAAAGGTAGCCCTATGTACATCACATTGCAGAAGTTGAGCCTCGATGTTACCAGCGCGTGCACTACCGTCTTTAGGTCTTCCAACTCTAGGAAGGGGCACAGCTGGCGTATCAGCAGAAGTTGATAGTAGGCACTCCTGGCTGTCACATCTATCTGGGCTGTCATTTGGAGCAACGGATCCAGGAGCGCCCCCAAGCTGCGAACACAACCTTTCAGTGGGAGTGTAACCCCATCCAGAACTGGTTGACACACCTCCAAACCCAAGTTGTGGCCTTTGAAAGCAAGCACCTCCATTTTGTCTGGATTCAGCTTCAGTTTGTTTTTCCTCATCCAGCCCATTACCGCCTCCAAGCATTCATTCAAAGGAGGCACGCTATACTTAGCTGACACTGTTATTGAAGGCATAGAGAAATATATTTGGGTGTCATCAGTGTATTGATAGCACCCCATCCCATGCCTCCAGATGATCTCTCCCAGCGGTTTCATATAAATGTTAAATAGCATAGGGGAAAGGATGGCACCTTGTGGTACACCACATAGCAGCTCCTTCTTTGAAGAGCAGCTATCCCCAACCATCACCATCTGGAACCTGCCCGAGAGGTAGGACCGGACACACTGAAGCACAGTGCCCCCGATTCCCAATTCCCCCAGGTGCTCCAGAAGGATACCATGGTCGATGGTATCGAAAGCCACTGAGAGGTCCAGGAGTACCAACAGGGACACACTGCCCCTGTCAATACTCAGGCGTAGATCATCCACTAAGGCGACCAAAGTGGTCTCAACTCCGTATCCTGCCCTGAAGCCGGTTTGAAATGGGTCTAGAAAATCAGTGTCATCCAAAACTGCTTGGAGTTGGAAGGCAACTGCCCTCTTGATCACCTTGCCCAAAAATGGAAGATTTGATATTGGCTTATAGTTATTAAGGTCCAGAGGGTCCTATTTTAGAAGCGGCTGTACCACCGCTTCTTTTAAACATGATGGAAAACACCCTTCCCTGAGAGATGCATTAAAAATATATTGTAATTGTGATCTAACTGCATTTCCTCCCTGGGTGACCAGCCAAGAAGGACAGGGATCGAGAGGGCAAGTCGTCTTCCTCACTCGTCCAAGCAGCTTGTCCATGTCCTCTGTACTCACCAACTGAAACTGATCCAGTGTAATTCTACTCAAGGAGTCACTGGACACTCCATTGTCAGCTTCTGCTATAATGACGGCATCTAAGTTGGCTCTTATCCGAGAGATTTTATCTGTGAAATTATCATTAAAGGCATCACAGCGAACTACCAAAGGCTCTAATGTCGGATTCAGGGGGGAAGGTGCCTGGGTTAGACCCCTCACCACCCTGAACAGTTCTGCTGGACGTGAATTCGCAGATGCAGTGCTTGCAGAGAAGAAAGCTTCGCTGCACGTATTGCCACCCGATAGGAACGGAGATGTTCTCTATGTCGTGTCTTGTCGGATATAAGTCAAGTTTTCCGCCATCGGTGCTCCAGTCATCCTTCCCGCTTCAACTCCCTGAGGTCTTCTGTATACCAGGACGCCCAGTTAGAAATGGGTCAGAGAGGATGTTTGGGGGCAATCGTGTCGCTAGCCCTAGTTAGGTCTTGATTCCATCTATTGACCAGGGCTTCTACAGGATCGTCGACGATACCAGCCATAGAACCCTCTAAGGCTTTCTGGAATCCAGAAGGATCCATCAGCCTTTGAAAGCAGACCACCTTAATAGGTCTGCCACCCCTGCAGGGGTGGGTGGTAGCCGTGATACTAACCCTGACCAGAAAATGGACTGTCCATGACAATTCGGAGGTATTTGTTACCTCCGCCCACAGATCCATCTGTTCAGCACTGAAAACAGCATCGAGGGTGTGACCTGCTGAATGTGTGGGTCCAGAGACCAATTGGGATAGGCCCACGGTTACACCTGACAAACCAGCCTCGAATGGGATTTTGAAGTCGCCCAGGTCCAGGTTGTCCCAGCCTCACTGGATGCACTTGATCAATAACCTGCCTTCTCACCGGGCCCAGTGAGAAAACTTGGTCTTGATATCAAAACCTGATTGTGGATTAATCCAATTCTTTATCTACACCTTATAGACACTGGGACTCTAACCCAGCTCTAACCCACCTTATAGACATTGGGACTCTAATCCAGCTCGCGAACAGGGGAACCGAGGGGCCAAAATCCTTATTGACCTCCCGGGAGTCTGGATGCGACGCCAAACAATCTTTCTCCTGTATTTGACTAGTCCTGACCTTCAGTTGTCTACAAAGTTTCTAAACCTTAAGTTCCCCAAAACACCTTCTCCCACGCAAGTACAGAAGCTGGCTACACCATTCACCGATATCTGTCACATAGTGCAATCTTCCTGGGGTCATGTGGAGTCAGACTCCTCGCCCATTAGAAAGTACATGGCTTGGCATCCATTCAGAAAACAATAAACTTGGTTCCATTCAAAGCCAGATTTCACTCCCCTTCAACCCAACCTGACAAGTGGTTCCCCTTTTCCCCAGAAAGAGAGACAGGCTGCTACTCAGCCAATTTGGTACTTACCATCTCGGAGGGTTGCAGGGTCCAAGAGAGGAAACAAATGGTAGAAATTCTTACCAAGGCACCTTATCTCATCTCCTGGGGCCAGCAATTTCCTTCGAGATGTCCCAATGTGAATCCAAGTCATGGCACCATTTGTAGGGGGATTTTTTAGCCCTCCTGGGTGGTCTAGTGAACTCCTCTTATGAGAAAGGAGTCACTTCATTGGTAAGGAGCAGATAACTTATAACAAAGACCTTCCTTCTATTTCACTATGTGCTTTAGACACAGACTAAGGCCTAGATATATTTCTAGGGAAGACCCTAAAGGGGGCTCCACTCTGAATGATGACTGACCACCCACTAACTCAATGGAGTTAGATTTCTGCTAGCAACTTAACCCGGATAGGAGTGGGGACCAAACTATACTCACAATACGAATCAGTCCTCAGAAGAAGGCTTTATTGAACAACGCGTTGGAGCCAGAACAAAGGGTTCTGACTACCCATGTGTTGCAAGTCACTTGCTTTTATATACTTTTGATACATGCATAATCATTGCCTCCAAAAGAGGGGGCCTTATGCGGGTGGTCTAATACAAGGTCATTCTCAGACAAAATCAAAGATGCTGACAGGATATTTGCTGATTACACGAGTAAATAATTGCTGACCTGGGCACACATGCAATACAAAACGTTCGACTTAACAAGCAAAAATTCCAGACAAAGGATGTATGCTGCGGTTTCAGCTGAAAGACTAAGATAGCTTTGGCCGGAAACTCCCAACACTTGTCTTGCAAGCAGCTGCAACGTTTCTTAGCTATTGTTCTGGCAAACCATTCTGATGCAATTACAAAGAGGATTATTACAGTTCATCAGAAATTAGGCTGAGTAAAACAGTCCTTATATTGATTACTTGAGCTATTGATATGATCATACCTGTAAATTCCCTCTACAGTGAGACTATCAGAATCTAGTATAATCTGGTATAATCAAATCCTCTCAATTCATTATTGATATTATGGAGCTCGGAGTAGCTCCATAGTTCAGGCGGTTTATTTTTCAGGTGGTTTATTTTTCAGTGTTCTATCATTAAAGTTTGAATGGGAGAATCTACTTGGTGTGGGGTAATCCTACATTTCTGAAGAAGCTAATGAAAATGACTGAGCTATAGCAGTTAAAAATCTTACACGGAGTCACATTTACAACCACTTCCCCCACCTTCCATAAATACATTTGGGTGCTTTAGATAATAGCGAAAAGTGAAGCAAAGTGCATGACTCTCCCTTTCATGCCTCTGGTGAAGTCTATTGTATTTTCCTAAAGGTAGGCTTTAGAATTCCCATTCTAATCAACAGGAAGTGAGCAAAAGCCAAGTTGTGCCGTCCATGACCATTTGGCAGATTGAAGCTTCCCTGGTGGAGCTTGCTTTGCAGCAGTAAAATGGGCATCATCACAATGAGGAGGCAATAGCAGCAGGAGGAGGGCAAAGTGTGTGTGTCTGTGAGGGAGGGAGGGAACATTTATATGCAGTGCATAAATATTTTCTGCAAGCTTTATTCTTTCAGGCTGTTCAGACAAAACGCTAAGTCATGGTTAGGCCATTAACCCTTTTGCAGCAAATGGCATGTTTAAACTGTGGTTGTGTAGCCATCATGGTTAGGAATAGTTCACACAACATACTAAGTCATAATATTTAGCTCAAAATGCTTAACCACCATGGCTTAGCATGTCATCTGGACAGGATCCATGATTCTTTAATCCAGGGATCCCCAATGTGGCGCTGCAGGGACCTCCAATGGTGCATGCGAGGCTTTTTCCTCCCTGTTCCTTCAAAAAAAATTTTGGAAGAAAACTCTTGGAAAATATTAGGGCAGTCTTCACTCTTTCCCTTTCTAACCTCGAGCTTGCTCTTTCTCGCCATCCTTTTCCTTTGCTTTGCTATTTCCCCCTCAATCCCAGACTCTAGCCCTGCTATTCCCCCACCACACCTTACTGTTTCTCCCCCTCATAGCCTTTAGCCTGGCTCTTTCCGTGCTGTTTCCCCTTTCCTCCCAGTCTCAAGCGTTCCTCTTTCTCTACCCCCTTTACTTTACTATCCCCCCTGCCAGCCTCTAGCCTCACTGTTTCTCTCCCCTGCTCCTCTTTTGCTCAGTTTGACTAGCCAGACCCCCATGGCAGCCATTATGTGATTAGCCACATCCTCTGGGAGCCATTTTGTGGTGGTACCCACAGCAGTTTCTCAAATTCCCAATGTGCCCACTGGTCTGAAAAGGTTGGGGGCTCATTTTTTCAAGCAATTTATTCTGTATGTTTTTTTAAAGATCTTAATCATGGGTTCACTTGGTTTACAGTCTGTGTTAATAGTGGACTACATTCAAGAGTTGTTGCAAGCCACGTCTCCATTTTAGCTGGAGAGATTGAAACAACCATTCAAAGCAATATGGGGATATCAAGGGACTGCACAGTATGCCTTGTATACTTCTTGAATCATTGAGAAATTATAAAGTTAATATTTAAAACAGGAATAATATGTGGATTGTAATAAGATGGCCTATTTTGCAGACTTGATATCAATATTACTAAGATTATTTAATTAATTAATTTATTGCATTTATATACTGTCCCATAGTCGAAGCTCACTGGGCGGTTTACAATGATTAAAATCATTGAACATCAAAAACCAATATACAAAATTTAAAAAGCATAAAAAGCATAAAAACAGATTTCAAATACAAAAGGGTCAAAAGAGAAAAAAAAAGCAGACTGCCACGCCCTGCAGGACCAGGCTCCCAGATACTCAGCCAGCTGCTGCTGACATCCTCCACCTATCCCCCTCCTGGAAGTGGGATACATAAGCCGGCTGGCTGGGATGTCCTGGGAGAGCCAGTGCCTGCGGGAGAAGGGGACCACTACCACCACCCAGGGAAGAGGGAAAGCCATCTGCTGCCTGCCTGCCTGCCTGCCTGCCTGCCTGCCTGCCTGCCTGCCTGCCTGCCTGCTTGCTTGCTTGCTGCTGCTCTCCCCCCTCTTTTTTTCACTTTCTGGCTTTTTGTGGGTCTTGAGCTATGTGCCTGGGAGAGAGGATACAGAGCCAAGCGAGGGGCCCCCAATCAGTGTAGTGATGGGTAGAGGGAGATATGGCATTGTGAGGAGGACTTGCCAGGTAAGGGGAAAGCAGCCCAGAGAGTTAATGGCTGTGCCGTGGTCCAGTCTTCCCCGCAACCGCAGGTCTGTTGGTTGCCCTATCAGGCAGCCCTCAGGCCTCCAGATGCTGCTTTTAAATGCCAGATCGGTGCATAATAAGACCTCCCTCATCCACGACTTAATTATGGATGAGGCAGCCAATCTGGCATGTATAACTGAGACCTGGGTGGGTGAGGAGGGAGGAGTCAGTCTCTCCCAGCTGTGCCCACCGGGGTATTTGGTTCAGCATCAGGGTAGACCTGAGGGTTGGGGAGGGGGAGTTGCTGTGGTCTATAGGAACTCCATCTCCCTCTGCAGACTCCCTGTCCATGTGACTACTGGACTGGAGTGTTTGCACCTTGTATTGGGTCAGTGGGACAGATTGGGGATTCTGTTGGTGTACTGCTCAACAGACTCCCTAGGTGGTCTCGGGTGCACTGTTGGTTTTGGCAGATGTCAACATTCACACCAAGGGCACCTTATCCGGAGCAGCTCAGGATTTCATGGTCTCTATGACAACCATGGGACTGTCCCAACATGCCACCGGCAACTGGACATGGAGATGGTGATCTGAAAGTGGGGGACCTTACATCAGTCCCTTTGTCATGGTCAGATCACTGCCTGCTGAGTTTTAGACTTATAGCAGCCTTTCCCTTCTGCAAGGGTGGGGGACCTATTAAGATGGTCCGCCCTCAGAGGCTAATGGATTCGGATGGTTTCCAAAGGGCTCTGGGGAGTTTTCCGGCTGATAGGGCTGGTGTTCCTGTTGAAACCCTGGTTTATCTGTGGAATGCAGAAATGACCCAGGCAATTGACATGATTGCTCCTGAGTGCCCTCTCCTGAGTAGAGCTCATACAGCTCCATGGTATACCCCAGAGCTGACAGTGACGAAACAAAATAGGAGACAGCTTCAGTGCAGATGGAGACGAACTCCTAGTGGATGCAGTCAAACGCTGGTAAGTGCCAATGGTAAGGCATATTCAGCGGCAGTGAGGGCGGCAAAAAAACCAATAACTTGCTGCCACTATCAAATCATTAATCTGCCGCCAAGCGGAGCTTTTCAGAGTTTTCTGAGGACTATTGCATGCCAGCCCCAAGGACATGGTACAACCATCTGAGGCTTGCTGTAATTAATTTGCTTGGAGCTTCCAGAATAAAATACTTGGCATCTGCCAGGACTTAGACTCCAGTGTTATAGCAGGTGAATCAAGCAAGCAAGCAGGTGAATCAAGCAAGACATCCCTGACAGATAGTTGTCCAGCTGCCTCTTGAATACCTCTAATGTGGGAGAGCCCACCACCTCCCTAGGTAATTTATTCCATTGTTGTCTTGCTCTAACAGTCAGGGTGTTTTTCCTGATGTCCAGCCGGAATCTGGCTTCCTGTAATTTGAGCCCATTATTCCGTGTCCTGCACTCTGCGTTGATCGAGAAGAGATCCTGGCCCTCCTCTGTGTGACAACGTTTCAAGTATTTGAAGAGTGCTATCATGTCTCCCCTCAATCTTCTCTTCTCCAGGCTAAACATGTCCAGTTCTTTCAGTCTATCCTCATAGGGCTTTGTTTCCAGACCCCTGATCATCCTCGTTGCCCTCCTCTGAACACGCTCCAGCTTGTCTGCATCCTTCTTGAAATGTGGTGCCCAGAACTGGACACAATACACGAGAAGGGGCCTAACCAGTGCCGAATAGAGGGGAACCAGTACCTCGCGCGATTTGGAAGCTATACATATATTAATGCAGCCCAAAATAGCATTTGCTGTTTTTGCAGCCACATCACACTGTTGGCTCATATTCAGCTTGTGATCTACAATATTTCCAAGATCCTTCCTCCTTGTCGTATTGCTGAGCCAAGTATCCCCCATCTTGTAACTGTTCATTTGGTTTCTTTTTCCTAGGTGTAGAACTTGGCATTTATCCCTATTAAATTTCATTCTGTTGTTTTCAACCCAGTGCTCAAGTCTATCAAGATCACTTTGGAGTTTGTTTCTGTCATCCAGGGTATTAGCGATCCCTCCCAATTTTGTGTCGTCTGCAAATTTGATAAGTATTTCCTGCACCTCCTCATCCAAATCATTAATAAAAATGTTGAAGAGCACTGGGCCCAGAACTGAGCCCTGCGGTACCCTGCTCATTACCTCCCCCCAGTGTGAAAAGGTACCATTGATAAGCACTCTTTGAGTCCGATTCTGTAGCCAACTGTGGAGCCACCTAATACTTGTTCCATCTAGCTCACTTTGCACTAGTTTGTGAATCAGAATGTCATGGAGCACTTTGTCAAAAGCTTTGCTGAAGTCAAGATATAATATATCCACAGCATTCCCACAGTCCACAAGGGAGGTTAACTGATCAAAAAATGAGATCAAATTAGTCTGACAGGATCCATGCTGGCTTCTAGTAATCACTGCATTGTTTCCAAGGTGCATACAGATTAACTTCTTTATAATCTCCAAAATTTTCCCAGGGGTGGATGTCTGACTGACTGGTCTCTAGTTCTTCTTCGTGGTCTCTGCACATCACACAGTATGGGCTCGCGCTGGCGCCGAGTCTCCAATCGGAAACTTCTAGAGCTTAGACTTTTGGCGGGAACCCCTCCCCCCACCGCCCTATCACGCATGCTCGGGTTCCCGCCTACTTCAGTTCTTTTTCGACTGCTGTGCTGCTTGCCTCGCGGGAGACTTCTCTTGGAATTGTTCGTATTCCGGCTTAGACTACTCGGTTTTCTTCTCTTCGTATTTTCTGTTCTTTCATCTCTTTCTTCTTTCTTCTATTCCTATAATATATATATATATATATATATATATATATATATATATATATGTTATAGTAAGTCTTCTAGTTGTCGTATATCTATCATTCTATCTTCTCTATTCTGTCTTGGAGAGTGCCCCTCTAAAGAGGATGGCTAATACCGCCTTGTTTAAGAACTGCATGCAATGCAAGGCCAAGCTGACGTTGTCGGATGGCCATTCCCGCTGCCTCCTTTGCCTTGGGGAGACCCATGTTGTGGACTCCTGCATGCATTGCATGAACGTTTCGAGGCAGACGAGAAAGAATCGTGCCAACAAACTTAGGGCTCTGCTTTGGAAAAAGGCGCTGGAGACTGTAGATGCCCCTAAGCGACCATTGCCGACCGACACAAGGGCCCCTCCCATAGGAGCTGGGCAGAGTACTCTCTCCTCGGGTGCCACACCTTCCCACAGAGATGACGGCGTAAAGGCGAAGAAGTCCAAAAAGACTTCATCTAAGTCCCTAACTGAGGGCTCCCGCAAGGACAAAGAGAAATCTAGTTCCTCTAAGTCAGGAAAAATCAAGAAGGATCGCCCGATTAAGCCGCCAGTATCCCCGGCGCCGCAAATGACGAAACTTGCCTCGGTATCGATGCGCTCTCCGTTACCGATGGCCCCTCCAATGCCCTTGCCGCCAGCATCGGTTTCGATACCGCTTGCTCAACCCGGCCGACATGGACTGCCGATACTGAGTTTGCCCAAGCGACCTAAACACGTGGCGCTGTCCTCGGTACCGAAGAAATCCCAACGATCGACATCGAGTGCGGTGGAACTCGGCACGGAGAATCCCATGGTACCAACGTCGGTACCGAGAGCAAAGAAGGCTCTGAAATTGCAGGGGCAACACCAGTGGATCGCCCGCAGTTTCGTTCGCCTGCCACATCTGTCTTGCACCTCTCCCTTTCGCCGCCAGCTTCGACGATGGAGGACTCAATTTTTGACCCACTCTCCCCACTACACTCGGGATCGGAGCTTCACTATCGACCTCGCTCGCCGACACCGCCGCGGGACTGGGACAGATTTTCGGAGCGTTCCGCGGTTTCGCATTCTTTGAGCCACGGCTCTGAGCCACAACAGTTTGTCTTCGATCCCTACACAGGACGCAGGCTAGGACCGCAGGAGGTGTTTGCTCCTCCGCTGCCCCCCAAGCTTCCGCCGACGGCCACGGTATCGAGGGCACCTTGAGAGGATTCGGTACCGGACCCGACTCCGGAGCCTTTACCACCACTCTCTATTAGAGCCCCAACGTCGCCCACTTCGATAGAGGACTATGCCTCGGACCCGTCGGCATCGATGGCCACTCCCCTGTCTGCTCCTTCTCCGGAGGATGCCATCGGCACCGATAAACGGGCATCGCCTACAGTAGAGGTGGTGTCGTTTCAGGAACTTCTTCGCATGATTCAATCACTCTGCGTGGAGCCTCAGCAGCCGGTGCCGTAATGCGTTGATAACATCTACAACATAATGTATGCGGATACCTCAGCTTCTCTCGCTGTGCCACTGATTCCCACCTTGCTGCACACGGCGCAGGAATCTTGGCAGAACCCTGCCACATTGGGCCCAGTCTCCAGGAGGTTAGACGCCCTATATAGATTACAGGAAAAGGATGCGGCATTCCTCATGTCTCACCCCAAGCCAAATTCGGTGATTGTCGAGTCCGCGCAAGGGCGTACATCAAAGTCCCATTCTGCCCCAGTGGATAAAGAAGGAAGAAAATTAGACACCTTCGGACGACGGGTCTACTCTTCCACGGCCTTGGGAATCAAAGTAGCAACTTACCAAGCAATGATGGCTAGATACCATCTCTTCCTATGGGACAAGGTGGGCTCCTTGCATTCGCACCTCCCAGACGACATCAGGGCAGCGGCGCAGGTCTTCCAGCAGGAGGCAGTCGCACTCGCGAAACAAGAATTGACAATGGCTCATCATCAAGTCGATTGCCTTTCTAAGGCCATGGTGGCTGCAGTGGCCTTGCGCAGACATGCTTGGCAACGCTCGTCTAGTCTGCCTCAAGAATCGAAGTCCAGAATTGAAGATCTCCCGTTCGACGGGGAGGGACTTTTCAATACAACCACTGACAATACTATGGACACAATTCAAAAAGCTAAAGCTACAGCAAAGAAAATGGGATTTTACGCAGCTACCGCTGCTACTAGTTACAGGCAGAGAAGATGGGGCCGGCAACACCCGTATCAGCAAAGGCCTTTTCAACCACGGCAACCCAGATTCCAACAGCCTACCATACTGCCACCTTACCAGCAGAGGAGACCTTACCAGCAGGGACGGGCACGACAGCAACGCGGAAGGCAGGAACCCTCCCAAAAGCAGCGAGTTTGACTTGCGCTCGGCCTCTCCCCTTCCGACCACACATTTCAGCCACCATCTGAGGCCTTTCTACCAATCTTGGGCCTCAATAACATTGGACACCTGGGTGCTCAACATCATACAGCACGGCTACCGGTTATAATTCTTTTCCCAACCTCCAGTAGGGACCGTGCGGCACACAAACCCGTCATCGGTTCTTCGCCAGGAAGTTGCTACGCTGCTGCAGAAAGGCGCCATTTGTCCAGTGGCACCACAAAACATCTCCCAAGGATTCTATTCCCGGTATTTCACCGTTCCAAAGAGGGACTGCGGCCTTCGACCTATTATGGACCTGAGAAACCTCAACGATATTATAGTGACCAAAAAGTTCCGGATGGTGACCTTGGCAGCTGTCCTCCCGTTGATCAAGCACAATTGTTGGTTCACGTTAATCGATCTCAAGGACGCGTATTTCCATGTACCAATCTTCAAGCCTCACCAACGCTTCCTCAGGTTCATAATAGACCAGTTCACGTACCAATTTACTGTTCTTCCCTTCGGTCTGAAGACCGCACCCAGAGTGTTTACAAAATGCATGGCGCCAGTATGCGCGTTTCTTCGTGCACGGGGGATAGAGGTTTACCCCTACTTGGACGATTGGCTGATCGTGTCCCCATCTTGTCACCAAGCGGAAAGGGATGTGGCCTTTACTGCACGCCTCCTAAAAGACCTAGGTCTCGTGGTGAACCAAACAAAATCAAAACTCGTTCCTTCTCAACGACTACTATTCATAGGGGCACTGCTGGACTCCCAATCAGGAAGGGCCTTCCTCCCGGAGGACCGAGCAGTAAAAATCCAGCAAATCACCCGGACCATCATCAACAAGACAACGGTGAAGGCATTAACATTGCAAAGACTGCTTGGCCTCATGGCCTCCTCCGTCTACACCGTTCGATGGGCAAGACTACGTATGCGGCCGTTGCAACAGTTTCTCCTTGCAAACTTCGACCCGCTGGTGCATCCCAACTACTCACGCCTGGTTGTACCTCATTCGTTGCATCAGTCTCTTCTGTGGTGGACCTCCTCAGAACATCTCCTGAAAGGCCTCCCGTTTGTCAGCCAAGGACCGAGTCGCAATTGAACAACCGACATGTCCTTACTGGGTTGGGGGGCACACTGCGACTACCTCGTTATGCAGGGAAAGTGGTCCACCCAGGAACAACGCTATCACATCAATTTGTTAGAGCTCATTGCGGTGCAAAAAGCCCTGCACACGTTCAAAGAACACCTGAGGGGCCAGCACGTGAGGATTGTATCAGACAACACTACGGTAGTCTGGTACATAAACAAAGAGGGCGGCACGAGGTCGCGACGTCTTCTTCGTTACACCCTGGAAATCTTCGAGTGGGCTCTGTTACATCGGATACGTCTTTCTGCGATTCACATTGCTGGATCCGACAACACTCAAGTGGACCTGCTCAGTCGGAATTTTCGGGATACGCACGAGTGGGCCATGTGCAGGACCGTCCTTTCTCGCCTGTTCTCCGAATGGGGACACCCAGACATAGACCTATTCGCCTCCGCGGACAATACGGTTTGCAAAAAATTTTGCTCAAGAGCAGGACTGGGCAAAGGGTCTCTAGGAGACGCCTTCAATACCCCATGGCGGCAGACACTTGCGTATTCCTTCCCTCCGTTTCCGCTCATCGCGAGGGTCATCACAACTCTACGGAGGCACCAATCAAATGCCATAACACCATGGTGGCCGCGCCAGCCTTGGTTCGCACCCCTCCTTCACCTATCCAAAGGGATCTATTGCTGCCTACCGCTATATCCAGACCTGATTTCAATGAACAACGGCTTAACCGTTCACCCGGACATACACACACTAAAGCTCACAGCGTGGCGAATCCGGCCTACTGGTTGGATCTAGACCTCCCCTCTCCAGTGAGAGTTATATTGCAAGAATCACGAAAACAAAGTACGAGGGCTTCTTACAATAGAAAGTGGGAAAAGTTCTTGCAATTTACTGCTGCCAGGATGATAGATCCGAAGTCATGCGGGATCTCGGATATACTGGTTTTCCTGAACTCGTTGCACGAGAGTGGCTTGAAACGCTCATCAGTGAAGGTCTATCTGGCCGCAGTTTCGGCATGACATAACCTTATTGACAATTTTTCTGTCTTCGCACATCCACTATCTAAATGCTTCTTTAAGGGATTACGAAATCTGCATCCTCCAGTTCGACCGTTGGTCCCGCAATGGAGCCTTTCAGTGGTCCTGTCAGCGCTAACGGCCAAGCCATTCGAACCATTGGCTGCAATCGACATCCGGTTACTTACTCCAAAGGTTGCCTTCCTCGTGGCCGTCACATCCGCACGTAGAGCATCTGAGCTATGCTCTCTGATGGTTGACCCGCCTTATACGCAGTTCTTTAAGGATAAGGTGGTGCTATGCCCAGGCCCTTTCTTCAAGCCAAAAGTTGTATCGGCTTTCCACATAAACCAGAACATTATCCTACTGACGTTTTTTCAGGCGTCAGCAAATCCTCTTGACACCAGACTGCATTCCCTGGATGTCAGGCAGGCTCTGGCTTTTTATAAAGACTGATCCAAACCCTTCTGTAAATCTGACAGGCTTTTCATTTGTTATGGAGGAAAATCCAAAGGCCAAGCTGTCTCTTCTCAGAGGTTTGCTAAATGGATTGTGCAAACGATAACTTTAGCTTATCAGATCCTACATCTGGAACCACCAAGCTTCCTCAAGGCACACTCGACTCGAGCTCTTGCGACATCCACAGCATTAGATAGAGGTATTTCAATCCCAGACCTCTACAAAGCTGCCACCTGGTCCAATGCTTCTACATTCATCACGCATTACAAGTTGGATGTTAGGGCTTGAGAGGATGCTTCCTTCGGACGTGCTGTATTGTCCTCCATCTTGCAATGACACGGGGCGAGATCTACCCTCCCCGGTAAGTGGTTGCTTGTTATTCGCCCATACAGTGTGATGCACAGAGACCACGAAGAAGAAATGCAGGTTGCTTACCTGTAACTGTAGTTCTTCGAGTGGTCATCTGTGCAGTCACACACAACCCACCCACCGTCCCCTCTAGACCTCGCCTAATGCATTGGTCAAAGAGTTATCGTTGCATGCAAAATCTTATTCAATTATTTACTGTTTACCCTGTTCGCGAGGCAAGTTCGGTCTCAATGAACTGAGGTAGGCGGGAACCCGAGCATGCGCGATAGGGCGGTGGGGTTCCCGCCAAAAGTCTAAGCTCTAGAAGTTTCCGATTGGAGGCTTGGCGCCAGCGTCAGCCCATACAGTGTGACTGCACAGATGACCACTCGAAGAACTACAGTTACAGGTAAGCAACCTGCATTTCCCAGGTTCCTCCTTTTTGCCCTTTTTGAAGATAGGGACAATATTAGCCCGCCTCCAGTCATCCGGCACTTCACCCGTCTTCCATGATTTCGCAAAGATAATAGAGAGTGGTTCTGTGAGTTCTTCTGCCAGCTCCTTTATTACTCTAGGATGCAGTTTGTCGGGTCCTGGAGATTTGAACTCGTTCAATTAACTTAGGTGTTCCCTTGACCATTTGTTTATCAATCTCAAACTGCAATCTTTCCCCTTCAGATTGTACTTCACTTTTGCCAGGGGGTCACAGACCCGCTTTTGGGGGAAAACTGAGCCGAAGTAGGAACTGAGCACTTCTGCCTTTTCTTTGTCATCTGTTATCAATTTGCCATCATCATTGATTAGTTGAACCACCATTTCTTTTCTCTGTCTTTTACTATTCATGTATCTGAAGAAAGCCTTTTTATTGCTTTTAGTATCCCTTGCTAGCCTCAGCTCATTCTCAGATTTAGCCTTCCTGACACCATTCTGGCACTTCTGTGCTACCTGTCTGTATTCTTCAAGAAAAAATATTACACAACATTGTTAACCAATACATTCTTGTATTCATACAAACTTACATCCAAGTTTCTTCACTAATTCCATGTGCTGTGATATACTTAGAGGTTTTGTAAACAAATCTGCAATATTCATTCTTGACTCTCAGTATTCTAACTTTATCATTCCCCCACTAATATGTTCCTTTACATTACAATACTTTATTGCAACATGCTTTGTCTTGGATTTCAACATATTAGTTTTTGCCAGATCTATACGTGATTGTGAATCCTCATGTACTCTGATGGGCAATGAAAAATTTATTTCCAAATCTTTCATTAACTGAACAAACCAAGTTATGTCTCCACAAGTATCTGATAGAGCAGCAAATTCAGCTTCACATGATGATGTAGCTACAAAAGCTTGTTTCTTTGATTTCCAACTCATTACTGAGTTACCAAACTTAATTGCTAAACCACTTGTTGACTTTCTGTCTTCAGTATCTCCAGCCCAATCACTGTCAACAAAGCATTCCATTGTTTGATCCTCCTCAGAAGATATACACAAAGAACTTTTGTAGCTTTTAAATACCTTAACACTCTTTTTACACCTTGCCATGTGGCAACTGTAGGTTTTGAGACATACCTACTCAAAATTCCTACTGCACATGTAATATCAGGTATTGTCCATTGGCTTAAATACAATAAGCTTCCAATTACTGACTGATACAATTCAGGACTCTTGAATTCTTCATATCCCACATTTTGGCAAAAATCAGTAGTCATGGGACTTTCCACACTTTTGCAATCTTGCACCCCATACTCTTCAAGTAAATTTTCAATCTTTTTGTTTTGGCTTAACAAATAACATCCATCAACTGATCTGTTAATCTCTACTCCTAAGTAATGTTTTACTTCACCAAGAGATTTCAATTTGTAACAATTTTGCAGTTGATTTGTAACCTTTTGTATTTGTCCTGTGGAACTAATCATCCACAAAAACCAAAATAATCATATAATCATGTCCTTTTCCCTTTGTATACATACAAGGATCAGCAATACTTCTTTTGAAACCCATTTATTTTACCAAAGTGGAATTCAGGCAATTATTCCAGCATCTGGCACTTTGTTTCAAACCATAAACAGCCTTTTTTAGTAACCAAACTTTATCTGGTTGCTGCTCAAAACCTTCTGGCTGCTTCATGTACATTGTTTCCTCCAGATTTGCATTCAGATATGCAGTCTCAAAATCAAAATGATTTACAAGCATTTTGTGCTTAGCTACAACACTTAAAACCATTCTTAAAGTGTCAGCTTTACATGTTGGAGAAAAAACTTCATCATAATGAACCCCACGTTTCTGATTAAAACCTCTAGCCACCAAACGAGCTTTGTACTTTGTTTCACCAGACACACAGTTTTTTTTCTTGTACACCCAACGACAAGAAATTGCTTTCTGACCTTCAGATAATTTGTCTAAAACTAACACCTTGTATTCCACAAAACTTTTCATTTCTGCCTGCATTGCATTTAACCACTTCTCTTGTTCCCCACTGGGTAATTGTGATACCTCTTCATAGGATTTAGGTTCATAATTCACCATGCACACATGAACCTCTTCACAAAACCTTTTGGGAGGTATCCCCTTATTTGATCTCTCAGATCTCCTGGGATTCAAACTTACTGTTTGCTCTTTCATTTCTGCTTTGGAAGTCTCCGGTTTCACTGTGCTAGGAATTAACTCTTCTTCAAATCTACCTGTTTGATTGCTTTCAGAGCTTCCCATTAAGTTCAACATCAAATCAGAATTTGCATGAACCCTTTCCCAATTCTGCTCTTCAAAATTAGCAGATTGTGACACCACAACTTTTCCATTTCCTAATGAAAAGCGCCATGACTTTGTATGTGTTCCCTGGTAGCCCACAAACCTCAACTTCATGGTTTTGGCTTCCCCCTTCTTTCTCTGACTTTTGGGAATATGCACATGAGCCATTGTGCCCCAGATACGCAAATGACTCAGATCTGGTTTCTTTTCAAACAATACATGGTAGGGAGTTGTGTTTATAATGCTTGACCATGTTCTATTTGATAAATAGTTTGCTGACAAGAATGCTTCACCCCACAAATGCTGTTCAGCATTTGCATTAATCATAAGAGAATCCTTGATGTTTCTCCTTTCTGTTTCTCCTTTCTATTGCCCCATTTTGCCAAGGACAATGAGGATCAGTGACCCTTTGAGTGACACCAGTTTCTCTGAACCACCTAGAGAATTCATTACTCATAAATTCTCCACCAATATCGCTTTACACTTGCAGAACGGACTTCTGAAATCTTTTTTCAGCCCACGTGACCCAGCCTTTGAATGCATCAAAAGCTTGTCCTTTGTACTTCA
The DNA here is from genome assembly GCA_029215795.1 of Anniella stebbinsi. Lineage (NCBI taxonomy): Eukaryota > Metazoa > Chordata > Lepidosauria > Squamata > Anniellidae > Anniella > Anniella stebbinsi. The sequence continues at coordinate 100,396,560 of JARDYH010000003.1, forward strand.
ATAAGTACACCCAGCTGAACCTGGATTTATCATCCATTATGACCAAAACATACCTTGCTCCCCCTTCACTTGGAGCAAAAGGGCCAATCAAATCCATGTGCACCAGCTCAAATATCTCCTTTGACACCCTGTCACTCTTCTGGTTAATGGGTTTGATTTTAGATTTTGATTGTTTGCACACTGCACAATCTAGAAATCTCTTACATTGATTCAGTTTTACCCCTTGACTTAAATAAGGCATTTTCTGTAAAACTTTAAAGTTTGCATGTCCCATTCTCCTGTGTAAAACATTAATACAATTTTCATGGATTGGAATATTACTGGTTTGAGCTACTAAATGCTCACCCACATCCATATAAAACAAACCATTCTTCAAATGTTCTTGTGCTTTTGTTAATCTGTCCCTTTCCACTCTGCAGACATCTTTCTCAAAAACAACAACACATCCAGTGGCTGTTAGACTTGAAACTCCAAAAAGAGAATAATCTAAATTGGGAACAAACAAAATGTTATCCAAATTTTCTTTTAAACAAGATATGAAGCACGTTCCTTCCCCTTGAAATTCTGCTTTTCTTCCGTCTGCTAGCGTTATGGAATCAACTGAAGACTTCCTCAGGCTCACAAACGCTTTTTTATCATTTGAAATAGTTCTGCTACTGGCGGAATCGATAAGCCATACTCCCTCACGATCAGCCTCAACGACTCGCTTACTTTCTCCTCTCCGGTTGCACTGTGCAAAACCGTTTGATGTCCCCTTCCTTGCTGCAATGAAAACATTTCCTTGTGTTTGCCAAAACTCTCTCCACATTCTCCTGTGGAAAATAATAAGCTGCCTCCTTTGGAGTTTTTCTATGCGGTTCATAGGCGACTTTTTTTCCAGGATTGTTTTCCATGCCTCTATCAGCTCTTCTTTGATCCTCCTGCAGTAAACGGCCTGTCAAGTACTGCAGTGTCAAATCCTGAGAATTCATACATTCAAGGCTTGTAGTCAAAACATCCCAGCTCTGGGGTAGCGAGCTCAGAATAATATAAATTTTATTCTGTTCCGTGAAAGGCATTCCAATCTCCTGCAGCTGAGCAAAAATATTTCTCATATTTTGCAAATGGTGAGATAAGCTTTCTCCCTCCACCAATTTGCTCCTGTACAGCTTCCTGGTTAAACACATCCGAGAACTGGCAGTTTCTCTTACATAAAACTGCCACAACTTTGTCCAGCATTCTCGAGCGTTTTCCTCCCTTGATATATGGACTAATTGACTATCTTCCATACATAAAACTATGTTGGATTTAGCCTTTTCATCCATAACATCCCAGGCTTCCGACTCCTCTGCTGTTTGGGCTGCCAGCCAAGATAAATGCACCACATTCCAACATCCATCCTTTTTTAAAAACATTTTCATTTTGAACAACCATGTTAAATAGTTGTGCTCATTTAATCTCCCCATAGGCATGCCTCCGCTTACTGCTATCTGTGCCATTTCTACTGGCGGGTTGTAAATACTTCTGAAGCAAATCTTTTATGAAAACACCACCAGTTTCAGATTTCCTGCTTCAGGCTCACAGCTCTCTGGAACAACACCGAGCAAAATAGCTGGTTCCTGGATTTCTCTCATTCCAAACTGCTAAGCATGCCTGGGCCCATAACCTGTTAAGGAGTGAAAAGGAAAAACTTCTCTAAACAGCAGAGTTTCTGTTAGAAATCCAGTGTCCAGTCTCCATTTGCTCGCTCTCTCCAGATAGCAACCAAGAAGGAATAATTCACACACACTTTCAAACAATTTTTTAGTAGAAAAACACTGCACCTCCGGTATAACATTCCTCCTACACAACCCCAACACTGACAAACAGTTTTTACATATTTATACATTTTTACAGCCTCTTGCACACACATTGCATCAGCTAATCAAGCAATTAAGACTATCTTCACTCTTTATCTTTCTTGGTTTGGCTCCCTCTGCATATCTGCAACACCTACAGATGATGTCATTTTTTTTCTTTCCAGGCTCTTCTGCAGATTATATTTTTTTCATCCCTGACATTTTTCATAGCTCTGCTTGGCAATATCATTCGTTCCTGCATGGGTGAAAAGAAAAGGATATGTGTCAGTGGGCTTGATGAGCATTGGCAACCCTTCAGCCACATCTCTAATCTGTGCTCCAGGGAGACAGCACACCTGGCAAGTCCATGGGTCTCCCACAACAACTACTCTTCTTCTTGGTCAACTGACCTTCTGCCTCTTGCTCACTGTTGCACAGGTTCTCCTGTAATGCTTCCTCTACAGGCTGTTCTCCAGTCTTTTCCTCCAGTAGCTGAAAACAGTTGCATAACTCTAATGGTTCCACTGGTGCAGAGTGTCTTCTAGTTCTTCTGCTCCTAACTGTCACCCTCTTCCAAGGAGTTCCCTCTTCATTGGGTTTCCTCATCTCAGCATTCTCCACTTCTGCTTCGGCTTGCTGTTGCTCTTCAATCTCACATGCTTCTTGTTGCTGTTGCAGTTCCACCATTCTGTCTAAGAAGTCTTCGCCTTCTGTTATTCCTTGGAGGGTGGACACTCAACACTCAAGTGCTTTCAGTTTTTCTTCCAATAGTGCAACCAGCTTGCTCTTGTTGCAGGTGTACGCCATGTTGATCTCAGGCAGGAACACGAACATTGCACACACATTGCAGGTCACCACCACTAGAGACTCCTTTCCATCCATAGTCTCCATTTCTGTTTTGTTTCTGCCTTCCAATTGTGTTGGAATTTTGTTAAGGACCTCCCCTGCTTAACTCCTTCTGACAAACTCCTGTTCACTTGCTCTGTTTGCTCGCTCTTTGGGAGCTCTCTTCCTTATATTCCTTCTAGTCCAGCTGAGGCAGCTTCCTCTTCTCTTCTCTGCTCAGCTTGGAGTCAGGAAACAGAATGAATCTCCCTGCCCACCCAGCTGCTGAGAGCAATCAGACAATCAGGCCACACCCTTCAGGCCCAGCAGCAGCTTTTAGCAGCTTTCAGCAGCAGCTTTCAGGACACACCCCTTAAATCAGCATTCAGGAGCATATGGCAGCTCTGAATAGGCAGCCTCCTGGATTTACTTGAGGCCTCTCTCCTCTTTGCATTGGTTTCCTCTTCCACTACACTACACTCCCACTGACAAACTCCTGTTTGCTCTCCTTGTTCATTCACTCTCTAGGAACTCTCTTCCTTATATTCCTTCTAGTCCAGCTGTGGCAGCTTCTTCTTCTCTGCTCTGCTCAGCTTGGAGTCAGGAAACATTGAAGATGGCATGTAGGTATTCATGTGTGCCAAATTACAGGCACAGAGGTGCAGGCGTTTACTCGCATGGAATTTTTAAAATTGCAGTTTTCCAGGCAATCCACAAGTGCTAATAAATTAGAAAGTTATAGCACTTTGCTTGTAATTATCATTATTATTCCTATTATTAATTTTGACTGGCTTTGCTTACAGTTCAGTAACACAACTCTGAAGGAAGGAACCCTAAGGGATCCTATTCCTAGCCTCTTAAATTGAGGGGATGCCAAAGAATTCTCACTGTCTATGTTTTTCGAAACAATGTGCCTGCCTTGCAGGGCCGTTTGTTACGTTTCGGCTTCACAATTGAAAATTGGGACAATCTTGGGCTCACTGAATAGTGCTCTCATCATCAATGACTGCTGCTGACTATGTCTGTGTGTGGCTGCCTGCACCTGCACAGCTGTCCAATGTTACGTGTCTGGATTGCATCTTGAAAAATGAGAAAGTTACTAGCACTTGTGGACTGCCTGGAAAATTGCAGTTTTAAAAAGATTACCCGAACAAAAAATGAGATCAGATTGGTCTGACAGGATTTGTTTGTGACAAATCCATGCTGTCTTCTAGTAATCACTGCATTGGTTTCAAGGTACTTACAGATTGACTTCTTTATAATCTGTTCCAAGATTTTCCCAGGGATGGATGTCAGACTGACTGGTCTGTAGTTCCCAGGTTCCTCCTTTTTGAAGATAGGGACAACATTAGCCCTCTTCCATTCATCTGGCACTTCACCTGTCTTCCATGATTTTGCAAAGTTAACAGACAGTGGTTCTGAGAGTTCTTCTTCCAACACCTTTAATACTTTAGGATGCAATTCATTGGGCCCTAGAGTTTTGAACTCGTTCAAAGAAATTAGGTGTTCCTTGACCATTTGTTTATCAATCTCAAACTGGAATCCTGCCCCTTCAGCTTGTACTTCACTTTTTCCATGTGTGTGTGTGTGTGTGTGTCATTGCTCATATACATTTGGTTCTTGAAAAAAATCTGATAATTGAGGATGTTCATGCGCTTTTGAATTATATTCCTGTGATGTGAGGATTAACAGATGGACATCATAAGTGGACTGAGAGCTCTTACAGTTGCAAAGAGGCTCATTCTTGAAGCTGGGAAAGATAAACATCCACCGCCTATCTTTCAAGGGTCTGAAGAACTTACTGCTCTTGATACATGTGAACGTTTCTCTTACAGCCGTGAATTTCATGTGGATGCTTATTTAAATGTATGGACTGCTTATATTAATGTATATATTTGAACTAGAAGAATCAAATCCTGCATTGATTTAAAAAATAAATTCTGATTTAAATTTTGAAAATTAGATTTAAAAATATTTTTAAAAATCATTCATTATATCCACCTTAAGTTATGTGGCCACTTCCTTCATAACACCCTGAGGAAGAGGACCAGACCCAGAAAACCAAGGGCAAGTGTGCATGCTTGGAAGTTAATATCCTACTACCTGGTGGGGTTTAGACTTGTTGGCACTCAGAGCCTCTGCAGGGGTGGAGGACTGATTAAGATGGTCCGCCCCAGGAGGTCCTCATCACACCTACTGTTTTTCCCCAGTCTGCTTCTGCGGGTTCCCTCTCCGTTTTTTATGCGAGTCTAGCATTTTGAATTACACGTGGTTGGTATTGCTGTGATACCTCAGCTTGGCCTGTTCCAATTTGCGTTCCCAGACTTTGCCCGTTCAAGAATAAATTGAAAGAAAAATGAGAAACGACACGCTCAGGGTGAGAGAACAGCATGACGGGGACAACATCATGCGAGTCCAGCACTGAAAATGTGGATCAAAGTCGCGGCGGGTGTGCATCAAACCACACGTGTGATGAACCCCTGTGACCAATTTGCCCAGCACTTTGTAGACAACATCGCTCGGATCCGCTCTGACTTGGATGCTATAGTTGATGCAGACCCAGTGGATGTAACTCTGGCACCTTCTTGTCCAGTATTATTGGATACTTTTCAATTTATACAGCCTGATGATGTGGACAGGATCCTTGGAGAGGTGAGAGCCACCACATGTGTACTAGATCCTGGCTTATAGAAGCAGCCAGAGGAGGACTAGCTGAGTGGGTGAGTGAAGTGGTCAGTGTCTCCCTTTGTCAAGGCAGAGTGCCAGCCTGCTTGAAGGAGGCAGTGGTAAGACCCTCACTGAAAAAGCCCTCCTTGAATCTCACCATATTGGATAATTATTGGCCAATCTCCAATATTCTATTTTTGGGCAAGGTGTTGAAGCATGTGGTGGCCTCCCAACTCCAGGGATTCCTGGATGAGATGGGTTATCTAGATCTATTTCAATCTGGCTTCAGACCTGGTTATGGGACAGAAATAGCTTTGGTGGATGACCTACGTCAGGAACTGGACAGGGGGAGTGTGTCTCTATTGGTTCAGCTGGACCTCTCAGAGGCATTTGATACCATTGACCAAAGTATCCTTCTTGGCCCGCCTTGCTGGGATGGGTCTTGGAGACACTGTTTTACAGTGGCTCCATTATTCCTGGAGGGGCAAACCCAGAAGGTAGTGCTGGGGGACTCCTGTTTGACTCCTTGAGTCCCTCGGTTTCGTTTTCTCCCCCATACTATTTAACATATACATGAAACCGTTGGGAGAGGTTGTCCGGAGTTTGGGGGTGCAGTGCCACCAGCACTCTTTTTTTTTTAATATATATAATTTTTATTTATTTCGACATAATAAAACATAAACAACATAAAATACAATACATAACCCTCTACAACCCCCCCCCCCGTGCACCCCACCCCCATGAGACCTTCCCTTAATCATTCTTCATCTTTCCAAAATTTAACAGCTCTTTTGAAGGTTGATGTCCCTTCCCCGAACTTAATACATATTCCAAAAAGGGACTCCATATTTCTCCAAAATCATTCTTACTGGACATTCCCCTCCTAATTTTCATTCTACACGTCAATTTATCATTCAATGCCATATCTCATATTTCTTTATACCATTCTTCTATTGTATAGCTTCCTTGTCCTTTCCAATTTTTAGCAATCATTATTCTAACGGGTGCCAGGAGGTTGTTTATCAATTCCCTCTTAGTTCTATTCTCATTCTCTCTATCCCATACTGCTAGTAGAGCTATCTTTGGGTTTAATTCCAATTTACTTCCAATTATTTCACTTATTTCTTTAAATACCCTTTTCCAAAATTTTTGTACATGTTCACAGCTCCACCACATATGAAAATAAGTTCCAACCTCCTGACATCCTCTCCAACAATTCTTAGACACTTTTTTATCTATCTGGTGAAATCTTACAGGTGTTAGATACCATCTCCACACTATCTTATAAAAATTCTCCTTAATTCTAATTGACAACAGCTTTAACATTCTTGCATTCCACAACCTCTCCCAGTTATAATCATTAATTTTTTCTTTTACATCTTCTTCCCAGATCATTTTTATAGCTTTAATAGAGTCCTGAAGATCATCATCTATCAATATTTTATATATCTCACTAGTCAATCCTTAATTTTAATTTCTTCTTTTCTTCCTTTTAGCTCAATTAAATCTTCAAATCTTGTATTGTTTCTGCAATTCTTATTTTTCATTTTCCATTCCTGAGTCCATTTCCCCAATTGTAAACATTTGAACCAGGCTATCTTTTGTCCTTTTAATATCTCTTTAATTTGCTCATTATCCTTCATTCTTTCCATCCAATTCCTTAGCTTAATTGTTTCCTGATCTTGCAGTCTCTCTTCTATCTCTGTTTTTAAGACCCTTGGGAAGTTTCCCACTACTACCACTGGGGCAAGTGGGGAATCTCCTGGTATCCACTTTCCTTTAAATTTCTCCCAGATCTCTAGTATATTTTCCAACCACGGGTTGTCCAGTCCCCTCCTATCTTTCTTTTGCAATTTAATAAAAAAAATATTTCGCAGTTTAAAATCTATTTCCCCTGTTTGCGATTCCAACCATTCAAGATCTTCCTCCCCTAAAATACTATTTATAACATATCTTAACTGATTAGCAATATAGTAATATTTAATATTTGGAAGTCCCAAACCTCCTTTCTTTTGAGTCTTATACCATAACCCTTTATTAATCCTAGCTCTCTTATCTCCATTACAAAAAGCGTTAATCATATTTTGCCAACTTTTTAACTCAGCTTCTGATATTTTAATCGGTAACATTCTAAACAAAAAATTAATCTTAGGTAATATCTTCATTGTAGTAACCGCTATTCTACCAAACCAAGAATGTTTTAATTTTCTATATATCTCTAATTTTTCTCCAACCTGTTTTTCAAAGTTACAAAATTAAATTCCTCTAACCTATCTAAATCTTTAGCAATATTAATTCCTAAATAGCGTATCATATTTTTAAGCCTAAAACCTAACTTATTTTTACACTCCTCCAACTCTTCCTTGTTATAATTAAATAACATCATTTCTGACTTCCCCCAATTAACTTGTAAACCCGTAATTTCCCCAAATTCTCTCAAATGCTTCTTAATTACCTCCCCACTCTCCAGGGGATCTTCTAATGTCAGTAATGTGTCGTCTGCAAACATATTCAATTTAATCTTCTCCTTTCTTCCTATCCCCTTTAATCTTTCATCCTACCTTATCACATTTGCCAAAATTTCTATCACTATTGCAAATAAGATCGGTGAAAGTGGACATCCTTGCCTAGTTCCTCGAGCTAGTGTAATCTGTTGCGTTAACCCATCATTAACCATTATTTCAGCTTTATTATTTTTATACAGCTGATCAATCAATCCCATAAATTTATCTCCAAACCCAAATGTTTTTAGAATTATTTTAAGCGCTGGCCATTCCACGCAATCAAAGGCTTTGAATATATCCAATGCTAATAAACCTGCTTTTAAATTCCTTTTTTTAATAATGTTAGTTATATTTAAAACTCTTCCAATTAAATTAGGCATTTGCCTACCAGGGATAAATCCACATTGGTCTTTTTTAATATATTTAGATATAAATGAACCCATTCTTTTTGCCATTATTGCTGTAAATATTTTTGAGTCCTGATTTATTAATGATATTGGTCTATAAGATGCTGGATCCGTCAAATCCTTACCTGGTTTCTGGATTAATATAATCAGGGAATGATCCCACGATGGCGGAGTCTTTCCTCCTTCTATTATATTGTTAAATAATTTTTTAAATCTTGGTATTAACATTTCTTTAAAAGTCTTATAATATTCCGGCCCCAAACCATCCATCCCCGGAGATTTCCTTCCTTTTAGTTTATCAATAATTCCCTCAATTTCTTTTTCAGTAACTAATCCTTCCATACAATCCCTATCTTGCTTCTGCAATCTTATTTTACGATTTCTCTCTACATATTCCAATACCTTAACTTGTGGATCCAAATCTGATGTGTATAATTCTCTATAAAATTCCTGAAATATATTTAATTTATCTTTCATTGAATTACAACTATTTCCTGACTTATCCCTAATTGTCCCTATCATATTCTTAGCCTTTTCAGACTGAGTGGATCTAGCCAACATCTTCGAATTTCTATTACTATATTCAAAAAAATCTCTCTTTAAATATAACAAATTTCTTTGGACTTGTTCTAATTCTTCCTTCTCTAATTCCTTTTTCTTAGCTTGAATTTGGGCAAATAGACGTTTATCTTTTGTCTCTCTTAACCTCTCCTCTAAACTCCTTACCTCCTCTTCAATTTTTTTATGTTGTACTTCCTGTTGTTTTTTAAGGGTACACATTTCCCTAATACATATCCCTCTTACCACTGCTTTCATAGTGTCCCACAGTAAGCCCTGCCAGTTAGTCTCTCTTTCATTAATCTCCCAAATTTCCTGCATTTCTTTTTTTATTTTCTCCACTATATTTTTATTATTTAATAACCTTATGTCCAATCTCCATCTCTTCGCTGATCTATAATCCTTCTTCAATTTAATATCCATCATCATTAATGCGTGATTGGTGACCTTAATTACCCGAATGTCACAATCTATAAGTTTAGGTAACATATTCTTTGATACAAAAATAAAGTCAATCCTTGAATAACTCTTGAATCTAGGTGAATAGTAGGTATACTTCCTTTCTTCCCCTTTTAATACTCTCCAAACATCCATTAATTCTTTACCTTCCATTAATTTGCTTAATTCAGTCTTCCCCTCCCTCTTAACGTCTCTTAAAATATTATCCCTATCTTTCCCTTTATCAAGTACCATATTAAAATCTCCTGCCATCACTATATTCTTTTTACCCACCTCTCCCACCGCATTCATTACTTCATCAAAGAATTCCATTTGTTTCCCATTTGGAGCATAGACATTAATCAATACATATTTCTCCTCTCCCAACCTGCAGTACACTATGAGAAACCTTCCATTTTTATCTTTCTTAACACTTTGAATATTAATACCACATTTCTTTGAAATTATTATTGCCACCCCTCTCGATTTAGAAGTACCAAATGACTTTTCATAAACGCCCATATCCCTCATTCGCAGCTCATTAACACCCTCCTTTATTTGATGAGTTTCCTGCAAAAAAATTATATCTATTATTTTTTTTTAACAACATTTCAATTATTTTCCTTTTGATAACCATTCCTAGCCCTTTAACATTTAAAGTTGCAATTCTTAATTTATTTTCCATCTCTCCCTTTCACACCCATCTTGAAGTTGGTCTCCCTCTGTGAAACACTTACCCCCCCCTTACCCTCCCCCCCACATACACCCACAATTTCACCCCCCTCCTCACCAGCCTTCTGGGCACTGGTCCCAATATATTTTAGAACTCTTTAGGGGGGGGAAAGCAACCCAGCCAACCGGAACAAAGTCTAACCCTCCCCTCTTTTTAACTCTTCTTATCCCTTATCCCTATTACAATAAAATTTCTTTATTGATTGCTTCCTCCTGCGGCTCCTTCATCTTGCTTCGTTTCTCCATCATCTGTAGCATCTGCTATGCCCAACTTCTCCAAAAGTTCCATTCCTTGCTCGCACAACGTTATTCTTTGTTGTTTCCCTTTCCACATAAATCTCAGAAAGACTGGATACCCCCAGCTGTATGTTATCGATCTCCTCCTCAATGCCCCTGTACACAGTCTGACACTCTTCCTCCACTGGACTGTCTGAGGGCAAAGATCCTGATATACCTCGATCGGTGTTGCTTGTAGTATCGGCTGGCCTTGACGTCTAATTGCTTGCAGAAGCTTTTCTTTTTTGTAATAATTTGCAAATTTAACAATTATATCCCTTGGGGTTATCCCCTTCTTCTTGTAGCCCACTCTATGGGCCCTCTCAATATCTGCCATTTCCCAAGTTTCCTGGGGCTCCTGCTGTTTAACCCACGCCAAAATTAAATCTCTCAAATCCTTAGGGCTCTCCCCCTCTTGTTCCCCAAAAGATCTTATCCGAATATTTGCCCTTCTGTCCCTGTCTTCCAAGGCTATTAGATGTAAATCCAGCTGCGACAACTGCTCTCCCTGCTTCTTGCAGTGTTCCTTCAGCTCTCCAGTCTCTTCCTGCAAAGCCACAACATCTTTCACCACCTCTTGAAGACCTGCCATAAGCTCAGTTTGTGACTCTGTAATTCTTTTTGCCAGCCTTTCCTCCTGCTTTGCCAATGCTAACTCCAACCTTTCATCTTGCTTCACCATTGACATCTCAAACATCTTTTCAATTTTCTTCATTAATTCATCTGTTGGATCAGCCTGCCTCTCTTTGGCCATCTTAGGAATTACAGCTGGCATACTTCCAGCTTTGCTCGGAGATGTCTTCTTCGCTTTCTCTGGCTGCTTGTCGTCCATGTTTTCAGACCGAATTAATCTTTGCCAGTTCTTATCTGAAGGATGATCTTTAGAGGGCCGGCTCCAGGCAGGAGTAGTTAATTTCTCCCCTTTTTGCTTCTTTTTACTCATAAATCCTCCCCCACCACCTGCCTTGTTACTCCGGTCTCTCTCCGTTCTTATCTGGCAAACTGGCAGCTACTAACACTTTCACTGGGGTTTAAAAGTCACTTTTCACATATATTTCCAGTTCAATCACTCCCTCCAGCGTATCTGTCAGTCAGCCTGCATTAGTACAGCAATTATAAATCCATTATTTACCTTCAGTAGTTGCATTGCTAAGATGAGTCACGGCTCGGAAGCTCTGTTTTTAGTTTCGTTTCCTCTGACCAAGCAAGCACTGAAACCAAAGCCAGCTTATCACACAGATGCATTAAAGCTTCCAATCAGCGTTTCTTGTCTTTAAATAACAATCCACCGCTCCAGGATAAGGAATTTGTGTTTAAATCATTTGCTTCTTTAGGAGAGCAAGTAAGTTACGACTTCATTCCATGCCCGCCTGGCTACTCCTCCGTACCACCAGCACTCTGATGCCACCCAACTCTACTCCTTTCCACCCAATTCCAAGGAAGCTGTTACGGTCCTAAACTGGTGTCGGTTGGCAGCAATGGACTGGATGAGGGCAAACAAATTGAGGCTTAATCCAGACAAGTCAGAGGTGTTCCTGGTCAGTCGAAAGGCAGAGTCAGCTTGTGTTGGATGGGGTTACACTTCCCTGAAGACACAGGTTCGCTCCTGGATTCAGCCCTGAACCTGGATGCCCAGGTTTTGGCAGTGGTCATGAGTGCATTTGCACAGTTAAAGCTTGTGCGCCAGCTGCGCCCGTTCCTTGAGATGACACATGCCTTAGTTACATCCCATTTGGATTACTGTAATGTGCTCTACATGGGGCTGCCTTTGAAGAGTGTTTGGGAACTTCAACTGGTTCAAAGAGCTGCAGCCAGATTGTTGACCATGGCTGGTTACAGGGAGCACACAACTCCCCAGTTCCCCTGTTTAAACAGCTCCACTGTTTTCCAGTCTGTTTCCGGACACAATTCAAAATGCTGGTTATCACCAATAAAGCCCTATATGGTTTGGGTCCAGGTTATCTGAAAGACCGTATTCTCCCATATGAGTCTGCCTGTGTTATGAGATCTTCTGGAGAGGCCTTCTCTCAGTCCCACCAACATCCCAGGCACGCCTGATGGGTATGTGGGAGAGGGCCTTCTCGGTGGCTGCTCCAAGGCTTTGGAACTCCCTTCCTAAGGAAGCCAGACTGGTTTCCTCTGTACTATACTTTCGGAGGCAGGCAAAACCCTTTTTATTCCAGCAGGCTTTTTGAAATATTCTGGACCCATGTTAATGTATGGTTTTGTTTTGTTTTTAAAATCTGTTACTGTTTTTAAATTTTAAAAATGTTTTTAATTTTACTATAAGTTTAATTCTATTTTAAGTTTTGTAAACTTATATTTATATGTTTTAATTGTACATGTTTTAACATTGTAAACCACCTTGAGTCCCAACTCTGGGAAAAAGGCGGAATATAAATAAATATAATAAATAATAATAATAATAGGCTGAAGAACACCTTTACTCTTTATTGTAACTATTTCAGAGGTTTAGCCTATTAAAAGCTACACAAATGCAGTTGCACATTGCTAGACTAGTGAAGTTAATTTGCTGAGAATAGTTCACAAAGTGATAAATAAGAGTACAGGTATTAGAATTTTCTAGGTTTCTTCTCCTGCTGGAAAGGGGACAAGCTTGGAAGTGATTATGATTCCTGAAGCATATTCAAAGTATCAAATGGATGAACAAACACAAAAGCTTGCTAGCCTTACACCTGTACCTTATAGTCTAAGTAGGAGGGGAGGGGAAGGGAGGGATTGTCATACTTGTGACATGGAGGAATCACTCTCCCATCCATTACTCCTCCCCTTTTAATAGTCTTCCACTCACCCCCACTTTACAGCTATGCAGCAGACAGACCCATGTTCTGACATGAGCCATCTACTGTCATAATATCTAGTTAGGGCCTGAGACTCCAAGATATTGTTGTCATCCCGAGATTCTCTATACATCTTCAGACTTTGTTTTCTTCTAGGGATGCCCGAATTCGGGACGTCATTCTCCACCAGACATCAGGTAGAATTCACAACAAGAATGTTTCGACTCATCTCATTGGCAGCATTGGCAGAGGTAAGTGGTAGAAATTCTGGGTTTGGCATGCAAATGCATTTTATTTCCATTAAGAGGAAATAAAATGCATTTGCATGTATCTGAAATCTAAGCTGCTTCTACTAGCCAGGTCTAGGGTTGCCTGGTCTCCGGGTTTAGCCCTGAGACTCAGGTTTGGAGGTCCATTCTCAGGGACAGCAGGCCTAAATCTCAGGATTTTCACCTAGGCCATGTTCGGATGTCACTTTAAGCCACGATGCATTAATAAGCTACTCACAGTAGCTTATTTTGAAAATAAGCTACTCTTATCCCCCACAGTGCTACTGTGGTATTGTTTCACCCATTGACAACAATTCACCCATTGACAACACTCATTGACAACAATATCCCATTGACAACTCCCACAATATCCCAGTGAGAGAGGAGAAGTTAATTCAGAGCATCTGCATCACCCTGACAAGGGCAGTGGTGGCTCTGAAGTGCTAGGAGTATGCAGGATTGGGACCAGACTTCATACACAACCTCTCCTAGTTGGGAGGCACCTGATACACTATCAAAAGCCTGCTTAATTAAACACAAAGGGGTGGGCACCAAAAAGAGGTTTGCACAAATAAAGCTTTGGAAGTTTGGAGGTTCAGGACCAAACTTCATATACAGCCTCCCCTTGCAGGGAAGTGCATGAGGCCCATTGAAAACAGTACGCACTGTTGTTTTTTTGTTTTGTTTTTAATTGCTATTTTATTGTCATTATGTTTTTAATATTTTAATTGTTTTTATGTATTTTATTGCTGTTAGCCACCTTGCAAGGGCTTCTGCCCTGACAGGCTGCCAAGGAATGTTTTAAATAAAATAAATGAATAAAGCTATGCGAGCGAAAGCACCTTTTCACTAAAAAGGGTTGGCGGCTATAACTACATGGAAGTTTTGCAGTGGTGGGACAAAACTTCATACACAGCATCCCCTGGCAAGGATGCATACGAGGCAAAATGGCAATCCTGTGCAACTGCTGCCATTCAACCAAGATGGTGTTTGACACTTGAGGAGGTTCCAGAGTTCACTGCCAGGGGAAGTTAGGGAGGGGTAAGGCTGCAAGCACAATAAGTTGCTACGCAGACCACAGAGATCTGGTGGCTGGAGGAGGGTGTCAGCAGTAATTTTGACTGTTCTTACCAAGCAACTCCATAGGTGGCCAAAATTATCCATTGTTAATAACCCACCGCTCCCTCACCAAGTGCCCTTTTCCACAAACTGGATGCCTGTTATTTTTCGTAACTAATAAGCACCTGTAATGCTGCACAAATGAATAGTTACAGAAAAGAACGAGCAGCCATTTTTGCAGAAAATGGCAGCTCACCAAGGGAGCAGACACCAGAGTGTTGCTGCTGAGCGTCTGCAGACGCCCAGCAGCTTGCCCCATGCCACTCACCAGGGTTGGGTAAGTGGTGGGGGGTTGGCGAGCAGGGATGGTCTGTCTTTCCCTAAGTGGAATGGGTGGGCGACCTCCATGAGCTAGATTAGGTCTGTGGGACAGGGCTTACCCACCCATGCCCTAAAGCATGAGGACAGTTGAACGGTTGCCCTGGAATTTTTTTGTAGTGAAAAAACATGTTTAGATTGCAATAGTAACAATTTACTTTCTGGATGTTCAGAACTCTTCACAGACAGGATTTTGCCCCTGAAATGTGGTGGAATATGTCATAGAATCATAGAATAGTAGCGTTGGAAGTGGCCTCTAAGGCCATGGAGTCCAACCCCCTGCTCAATGCAGGAATCTACCTTAAAGCATCCCTGACAGATTATTGTCCAGCTGCCTCTTGAATGCCTCTAATGTGGGAGAGCCCACGAGCTCCCTAGGTAATTTATTCCATAGTTGTCTTGCTCTAACAGTCCAGCCGGAATCTGGCTTCCTGTAATTTGAGCCCATTATTCCGTGTTCCTGCATTCTGGATTGATCAAGAAGAGAACCTGGCCCTCCTCTGTGTGACAACCTTTCAAGTATTTGAAGAGTGCTATCATGTCTCCCCTCAATCATCTCTTCTCCAGGCTAAACATGCCTAGTTCTTTCAATCTCTCCTCATAGGGCTTTGTTTCCAGACCCCTGATCATCCGCGTTGCCCTCCTCTGAACACGCTCCAGCTTGTCTACATCCTTCTTGAAGTGTGGTGCCCAGAACTGGACGTAATACTCAAGATGAGGCCTAATCAGTGCCGAACAGAGAGGAACCAGTACCTTGTGCGATTTGTAAGCCATACTTCTATTAATGCAGCCCAAAATAGCATTTGCTTTTTGTGCAGCCACATCACACTGTTGGCTCATATTCAGCTTGTGATCTACAACAATTCCAAGATCCTTCTCGCTTGTCGTATTGCTTAGCCAAGTATCTCCCATCTTGTAACTGTGCATTTGGTTTCTTTTTCCTAGGTGTAGAACTTAGCATTTATCCCTATTAAATTTCATTCTGTTGTTTTCAGCCCAGCGCTCCAGTCTATCAAGATCACTTTGGAGTTTGTTTCTGTCTTCCAGGGTGTTAGTGATCCTACCCAATTTTGTGTCGTCTGCAAATTTGATAAGCATTTTCTGCACCTCCTCATCCAAATCATTAATAAAAATATTGAAGAGCACTGGGCTCTGCAGTACCTCGCTCATTACCTCCCCCCAGTGTGAAAAGGTACCATTGATAAGCACACTTTGAGTCCGATTCAGTAGCCAATTGTGGATCCACCTAATAGTTGTTCCATCTAGCCCACTTTTCACTAGTTTGTGAATCAGAATGTCATGGGGCACTTTGTCAAAAGCTTTGCTGAAGTCAAGATATACTATATCCACAGCATTCCCACAGTCCATAAGGGAGGTTACCCGATCAAAAAATGAGATCAGATTAATCTGACAGGCTTTGTTCTTGACAAATCCATGTTGGCTTCAAATCCAAATATAATTTATTACGGTCATAGACCAGCAGATTAAAAGTAGCTACAAATACAGCAATTATTAAAAACCAATTAAAAATAACAAGAAGAAAACAAGTCAATAAACAGCAAATTAAAATTGATAGAATTACAACTATTATAAAAATGATCCAAAAGTCACATATCTGAGACATAAAATATCCTAAACATAACAGTAATAGCGCCTCCACAAATTTTACTATCCTCAATTCATCATCATTTTTCTACAGGTGATAGCAGATGCACTGAATCGTGCTACATTGTATGTGACCTGAGAATTCCGATCTGATAATAGATATTCTAAGTAAAATGCTTCAGATCTTCCTGGTTTTTTAAGAAGAATTGGGGTAATTAAATCTCTGCGGAGGTCACGATAAAAAGGACAATGGAGTAGTACGTGAGCTTCAGTTTCTACACTTCCCATATCACATGGGTATAACCGTTCTTGGACAGGGATTTTATTATATCTGCCTTCCAGAAGCGCGGAAGGTAGAACATTTAGTCTGGCTAGCGTGAAAGCTTTCCTATATTTGGGAATTGATAAGTTTAACATATAGTTTGGCATTATAAATGCTCCTACATAGTTCTGATAATTGGGATAGCGTGGAGTTAATCTCAGATGGTTTTGAAGGTCGATGTCTCTGATTCTCTGTGTGATAGCCACTTGAGCCTTAGTGTATCCTAAGACCTGTATGACATCAGCCGAGAAGCCCAAATATTGCAATTTTGTCGACAGAGTCCTTTTCTATTTGGATTGAAA
This sequence comes from Anniella stebbinsi, assembly GCA_029215795.1. Lineage (NCBI taxonomy): Eukaryota > Metazoa > Chordata > Lepidosauria > Squamata > Anniellidae > Anniella > Anniella stebbinsi. The sequence goes on from JARDYH010000003.1 coordinate 100,413,520, forward strand.
TGGGTCAGTCAAAATCAGCGGGGCAAGACCCACAGGAGAAAAAGTTAGCTTTAACCAGAAATTCACCTTACATATAAGCATTCGCGCCTCCATCGTAATTTGTCCTACCTCTAGCCGTAGGATTGTATTAGGCACACAAGAGGGGACTCCTAGTATTGCTCTTAAAAATTTTGTTTGTGCAACCTCAAAAGGGGCATAGTCATCAATAATGCATATCTGACAGCCATACATCATCTGTGCAATTACTTTAGCAGTGAAAACTTGCATGGCTGCAGGAATATATTGGCCCCCTTTAGCATAATAAAAGGAGAGCGTTTGAGCGTTTTCAATGGCATGTTTTGTTTGGGATTTCCATGAACCTGACGATTGAAAGGTTATACCTAGGTATTTATAGGAGATAACCTGCTCAATCTGATGACCATTTATCTGCCATCGGTGCTTGGTCCTCTTTCTATTGAAAACCATGACCTTAGTTTTGTTATAATTTATTGTCAGCAGTTCCTCTTTACAGTAGGTAGCCAAAGCGCATAGAAGACGCCTCAAGCCTATACTTGACAGTGATAGGAGTGCTGCATCATCCGCATATAGGAGGATTGACAAAGATCTATTTGCCAGTCTGGGAGGATGTGAGTTTATTCCTTTCAAAGACTGAACTAGGGAATTAATGTAGAAATTAAACAAAGTGGGGGCCATGATACACCCGTCTTACTCCATTGTAAGTGGGTATTGATCCTGTTAAATGTCCAGCTCGGCTACATCTGACCTTCATGTATGTCTTTTCATGGAGACGCCACATAAGTATGAACAGTCTCCTATCGATGTTAGTAGCCTCAAACATTTTCCATAACTTATCTCTGGGAATTGAGTCAAAGGCTGATTTGAAGTCAATGAATGCAACATGCAGACCTTCTTTAGTTGATGACGCATATTTTTCAGCAATGTGTTGAAGAACTAGTCCTTGGTCAACTGTGGATCGCCCCACTCTGAATCCGGCTTGCTCATCTTCGATGATGTTTTCTTGTTCTAGCCAGTCTAGCAGTTTCTCGTGCAGGTGGGAGGCATATAGTTTGCTGATTATACTCAGCAGGCTTATTGGCCTATAATTTGCTGGGTCGGATCGTTCGCCTTTTTTATAAATTGGAATGACAATGGCTAGACCCCAATCCTCAGGGATGTGTGTCGTATGGTCAATGCATGTAAACAGAAAAGCTAGTATAGGAGCCCACCAATCTATATTTGCTTTTATCATTTCAGGGGGTATGTTGTCGCACCCGGGGGCTTTGCCTGGTTTTAATTTTGAGATGAGATGTCGGATTTCTTGTGAGGAGACCGGGGGCCACATGGGTAAATTTTTTATGTCGATCTTGAATAGTTGTTGGTAAGTCTGTCCCGACGTAAAGATGGTGCCAAAATGTGCTTCCCAGGAATTTGGAGAAATAAAATATTCCATGTTTACTGTTGTTTTTGGCCAGGCACTTGAAACCACTCTCCAGAAGGTTGCAGAGTCTTTATCTCTTGCTGCATTTATTAAAGTTTGCCATGTGGTTCTTGTGGCCTGCATCTTTTTTGTTTTAATTAATTCCTTATAACGCTTCTTCAGTGTGAACCATTCGGAAGGTAGTGTTGGCCGATCTTGATCTCTGTACAACTGGTATTGTTGTGTTAAAGATTTTTTCATTGCAATACATTCATGGTCAAACCAGTGCTTAGATTTTTTAGTGTGGAGGTTTAGTTGAGCATTGGCATTCAGATGATTTTGCAAGAGCATAATAATATCTTGGTACAATGTAAAAACTATTGTTGGTGAGTCTGCAGTTAGTAATGCTTCTCGATACTGAAGTTTACTTTCAGAGTACAGTATCTCTGTTATGTTATCGCTTAGTCTGTTAGTCCATTTTATTCGTGTAAACCTTTTCTCAGCCTCTAAGTTTAGCATCCACGTACACTCAGTATGAGTAATCTGAGTGGCGAGATTTAGTGTTAGGACTAGAAGTAGATGGTCACTCTCAAGACGTTTACATACCCTACAAATGGATATAGCATTTAACAAATTATATGAAGCTATGAAGTAGTCAATTGTAGAGGCTCCGACACCTGAAAGGAATGTGAATTCACCAGTTTTATCGCCTTCAATACTCCCATTTAAAATTACCAAGTCGAGTTTATTTACCAGTTGCATTAGATAGAGGCCAGCGCGGTTGCAACCCTTATCTTTCGACTGCCTGACTGGTATAGCGTGGGCCTCCTCTTGTTCAGGTAAATTTTCATGGAAGTAAGAGTACAATGTAAGGTCCGTCTGTCCTATCCTGGCATTTAAATCTCCTGCCATGATTATACGAGATTCAGGATACAGGGCTGTTAGTTCAAAGATGTACTCTTCTAACTTTAACCAGTTTTGCTTAATTTGTTGTTTTTGACACATAGGTGGGAGGTAAGCATTGATTATCAGTAAACTGTTTGACCTAAAATTAATGACCAGGGCAATCGCTAGATGTGACAAGGAGGCTGGTCTAACAATGTTTGCCCTGATGCTGGTCGAGATCAATACAGCCAGGCCTCCTTTGGGTCGACCACCTCGGAGGCTGGGTTCTGCGTCTAGGGAGTACGCAGAGAAACCATTTAAAACCAGACTCTCTTTGGCCCAGGTCTCTTGTAACAGTATGATGTCATGCTTAATTATAAAGTTTTGAAAAGTAGGATCCTCAACTTTGCGCTGCCAGCCTGCTATATTCCATGATAAAAGCATTAGAGATCGTTTTTGTTGATGTAATTTTTTCCGGTGCATTTTTTGTCATGTCGAACATGGTGGGGTCCCTGGGCCCACTGAAGGTCTCAAGAGATTTTGAGCTGGTTTCTCATTTTGTGAGATTTTATTTTGAATTTTGTAGGCCACCATTTGAGAGTCCAGCTCATCTACATTATGTGGTGCATGGTCCAGGCCTCTCTGATGTTTGGTGTGTTTCTGGGGGGCCTTATCCGCAGTTCCCACTGGTTCTTCCTGATGTTCAATTTTTTCCTCCTCAGATCTGGGTCTGCTGACATTTGAAATTACCCTGGTTGTTTGGTTTAATTGGTTATCAACAGGGTTCAGTTGTTTTTCTGGCGAGCCTAATTCGTTCTCCTCAAGGAACCTCATGCCAAGCAAAGAAATGGGCTCCTTCCCTGTAGGTTTATCAATTATCGTTGGGTAGGTTATATTACTCCTGAGACATCTATTCTTTGATGGTGGAATGAGTTCTATGTCAGCTATTGTGTTTATAACGCATTTATGTTCCTTAGATATCTCTAGGGTGTCTTGTCTTTTCTCTTTTGAGGGTTCCTTATATTCGAATAAGGTAGGGATGTCTAAATCATGTTGTTCCTTCACTTTAGTTGGACCCTCAGTTCTCCCAATTTGAATGTTTGCCAGATTTGATTTTAATAGGTCTAGTCTTAGCATTATTTCTTGTTGTGCCTCATAAGGCAATGCACAGAAAGAGTTCATTAGCATTTTTTCCTCCTTCTCAAGAGGTATCTTCTCAATTGGGAGAAGTTTTCTTGGTTCATACTCCCTTAGTTCATCGTATTGACTTTGCTTAGTTGTTTCATATAAAGAATCCAAGTCGATTAGATTTCTTGAGTAGCTATTTTCAATTGCTAATCTGCTTTTTAAGCTTGTTTTACTTTCAGTGGCCAGTGCCTGAGGGGGGGCAGTATTCTCAAAGAATCTTAAAACTGAGATGCCACACCTGGCTAAGATGTCCCTAGAGGCAAAGACCTTGCTAGCTAGGCTTTGTTCGGCAAAGGTAATCACAGCACGCGCATGGATATAATTGTAAAAAATATATTCCACGTTTTTTATATCCGTTATTTTAAACAAGCCCTAGCTTACTGGCCTCAGTATCTCTAAGAGATGTCGCTTTCGCTCATGCTGGGTTAATAAGCCTTTAGGTTTGGGGTAGTTACTCATTACCAGTTTTTGGCGATTTAATGTCAGGTTCCAATTTTTATTAGTTACAGCCTTCGTTGGAGAGATTTTTCTTTCGAGTGGAATAATAGTCCAAGGGTCATGTGTATCCAAATACTCAAGTTGAGCCTCTGTTGATACTGGTGAGTTTTGGTGTGCAGAGAAATCAGGTTTGACTCCCAGCATAGATGTTTGATTTTCTTCTGCATGTTTCTTACTTGTTACTTTCATTTTTTTATGATGTATCGTCTTCAAGTTTTTGGAGTTTTTTGCCTTCTTTACGTTTTTAAGCCCCTTCTTGGAATTTCTAGGTCTTTTCATCATGCCCATTATCCTACTCGTTTTCCCATGTAGGTTTGGAGACTTGTTTATTTGAGAGTTTAAATTGGACATGCTGTTCGTCAGTGCTATTAACAGGTTGTTGCTTGCAGACAAGTAGGATTTTATATGTTCAATCTCCTTCATCAACAAATAAATCCAACCTTCAATTGGCAGTCGCTCCTCATGAAGTTTCTCTGTCTGAATAGAGGACGTATTCGGGTTTGTTTTCCCCTTATCTTGGGCCAGTTCCTGTATTTGCTTAAAGATTGCATCATTTAATTCATTATTATCTACAGCTGGCTGCATTCGTCCTGGAAGTGATATCTGTTCCGCAAATGCCAACTCTGTTGCTAGATCTTCATTTAAAAACTCCTCTGCTGGTATTTGGATATTCCCTTTATAAGTCAACGTCCAATCCAAAGTGGGGTTTGGGGGGTTTAAAACCCCCTTCTCAGTTCCAACAGTTTCCCTTTTATTTTCAAGGTACTGAGTGATCTTTGTTTGTTTTTTACGTTTACCCAGAAGGGGATCAACAGCAGCGGGTGCAATTCCCAAGGTCTTATAGTCCTTTCTGGTAAGCACCATATCTCTTATTGTAGATTCCAGTTATATACTTCCTGGCAAAAGATATACTTGTTAAAATGACTCAGTTAATTAAGTGTTTGCTTACTGCCCAGCATAGCTCACTTTCTCCGAGGTGTGGGTGGATATCTTCCGTCTGCTCAAATAGTTGTAAGCACTGCAAATTCTGTAAACACTGTTTGTTTTCACCGATACTCCTTAAAGAAGCTGTGTAATCAGCACAGACTTTCCAGAAATCTTCTGAGAAGTGTTAAGATAAAATTTACTAACTAAAAACTAAAAACAAATTGAAAAAACTAAAAACAAACTACGGAGCTCAACGCAGAAACAACCTTCCTTGTCGCCATCTTGGCCCGAAACTCTCTCTCTCTCCATTTTGGCTTCTAGTGATCACTGCATTGTTTTCAAGGTGTTTACAGATTTACTTCTTTATTTGACATTTAATTTTTTATTTTTCCAAACATAAAAAACATTTAACACATACACCTTACCTACACCCACAAACAACAAAAATTACATACAACAAACAACATTAAAATGGACTTCCGAATTTCCTCTTGATAATTTGTCACAATAAGCCAAAATAAGCCAAAATAGTGAGTGATGTTTCCCCTACCGTAACAGATGTTTTTCTTCCAGTTTAGTCACTGAATCCACTTGCAAATATGTCCTTCCCTTCTCTTTCTTTTAAAAAATCCACCATTGGTTTCCATTCCTCAATAAACCCAGTTATTGTTTCATCTTTTAGTATTGCAGTAAGTTTGCCATCTCCACCAGTTCTATAACTTTCAACAACCATTCCTCCTCTGTTGGTATTTTCTCGGTCTTCCAATTCTGAGCATAGATTAGTCTTGCAGCCATTGTTATATATAAGAATAAAGTTCCATAACCTTGCATCAACTGTTCGTCTATAATCCCCAACAAAAAATACTCTGGACGCAATTGTATTTTTATCTTCAGTACATTTTGAATCACCTTATGCATTTGTATCCAAAAGGATTTTGCTTTTTTACATGTCCACCATAGGTGATAAAATGTTCCTTCCTGTTCTTCACATTTCTAACGCTTCCCCAATGACCCCTGATACATTTTTGCCAATTTTGACGGAGATATATACCATCTATACATAATTTTATAAAATATTCTCTTTCAATCTAGCACATAATGTAAATTTCAAACCTCTCAACCACATATTCTCCCATTGATCCATAGTAATGTTATATCCAAAATTCAGAGCCCACTTTATCATACAGTCTTTTACTTGTTCATCTTCAGTCTCATATTTTAACAAAAGTTTATATATCTTTGAGATAACATGATTATCATTTGTGCATAAAGCTTTCTCAAATTCAGATTTTGTACACTCAAATCCCCATTTTTTAATCTATCTTAATTTTTTCCATCATTTGTAAATACGAGAACCACTGGCAGACAATTCCTTTATTCCGTAGCTCCTCTTTTGATTTCATTTTAATCTCTCCTTCCTTTATTTCTAATATTTCACCATATGTCAGCCATTTTTTCGTAGTTGCCAAATCTCTTCTAAAAAAAAGCCTCCTGTGATGATACCCATAATGGCATTTTTTGACACAGTCTTGGTTTATATTTATTCCACATTCTCAAAATTGCTCGTCTCACATAATGGTTATTAAAGTCTGCATTCATCTTAGCTTTATCATACCACAAATACCCATACCAGCCAAATCTTAGATCATGACCCTCTACTTCCAATAATCTACTATTTTTCAACAAAATCCACTCCATCCAAACCATGCAACAAGCAGAGAAATATGTCCTCAAATCTGGCAAATCCAATCCTCCTCTCCCTTTTGCATCTTGTAATATTTTAAACTTCACCCTTGGTTTTTTGGATTGCCATATAAATTTAGAGATCTCTCTCTGCCACTGCTTGAATGGTAGCTCTGAAGTTACAATAGGGATTGTCTGAAACAAATACAACATTCTTGGCAAAACATTCATCTTAATTATTGCAATTCTCCCCATCAATGACATTTGGAGTTTATCCCATCTTATTAAATCTTGCTTAATTTCATTCCAGACCTTGACACAGTTATTATGAAACAACATACAATTCATATTTGTCAAATTTATACCCAAATACTTCACCGTTTTTTCTACTTTAAAACCTGTCTTTTGTTCCACCTTTATTTGATCTTGCTTATTCATATTTTTTGTAAGTATCTTAGTCTTTTCTTTATTAACCTTAAAACCTGCTAATGCACCAAATTCATTCAATTTCTTCATTAAGTTTTCAATTCCACTCAATGGATCCTCTAATGTAAACACCAAATCGTCTGCAAAAGCTCTCAATTTATATGATTCTTTTCTAATTTTTATTCCTCCAATTTTTTCTTCTTGTCGCACAGCTCTGTTCAGCACTTCCAAGACCAAAATAAATAACAAAGGTGACATTGGGCAACCCTGTCTAGTCCCTCTTGCAATCTTACATGGTTTCGTCAAATCTCCATTTATAATGATCTGTGCACTCTGTTCAGTATAAATTGACTTCACCGATGTTGTAAAGTTAATTCCAAAATCCATTACTTCCAGTATTTTAAACAAAAAATCCCAATTAAGGTTGTCAAAAGCCTTCTCCGCATCGAAGAAAATCAAGGCCGCTTGCTTTTCCGGATGTTTGTCCAGATATTTTACAGTGTTAAATACTACTCTAATATTGTCCTTTATCTGTCTTTTCGGCAAGAATCCACATTGATCTTCATGGATAAATTCCCTCAGCACAGACTTCAACCTTTCCACCATTATTGATGTGAACAACTCATGATCATTGTTCAACAATGAAATTGGCCTATAATTTTTAGTCAGTGTTAGGTCCTGATCTTCTTTAGGTATCAACGTTACATATGCTGTTTTCCATGTCTCAGGTATCTTTTCCTCTTTCAAAATAGAATTCATCATATTCTGCAATTTCTTCTTCAAAATTCTTGTAATATATACCTGGAAGGCCATCTGTTTTCACCATTTTTATTCTTTTTATAGCTGCAACCATTTCTTCCATTGTAATCTCTCTATTTATCATTTGCTTCTGTTCCATAGAAATTTTAGGCAAATTCTGTTCCTGTAAATACCTATCTATTTTATCCATTAACGTCTCGTGTTTCTTATATAAATTTGAATAATATGTCCAAAACTTTCTTTGTATCTTCACATCATCCATTATTTCTATATCTCCATCTTGAATTTTCACTATTGTCTTTTTTTCTTTTTCTTTCCTCAGTTTGTAAACTAGCCACTTTCCTGGTTTATTCGCACCTTCAAATTCTCTCTGTTTCATAAAAATTAACTTCTTTTCCATTTCTCTAACCGTCAACATGGACAGTTGCTGTTGTAACATCTTGATCTGGTGACTAATGTCCACCTTTCTTGATGCGCTCTTTAATTCCTCTTCCTTCTTTTTAATCTCATCTGTAATTGCTTTCATTTTTGCCTGTCTTTCCTTTTTTAGTTGACTATTCTTCTGAATGAAATAGCCTCTTATAAAGGCTTTGCTTGTATCCCAGACAGTACTTTGGTTAACCCCTTTATTCAAATTCATCTCAAAAAATTCCTTAATTTTTTCCCGACCTTCTTCTACCACCGCTTTATTTTGTAACAAAGATTCATTTAATCTCCATCTAAATGAACTTATTTTTCTTTTAAAAACCATCATTACTGAGTTGTGATCAGAAAAAGTCCTTGGCAAAATCTCTATAGACTTTACTTTTGTAAGTACTGTCCTGGACATCAAAATCATGTCTAATCTTGAAAAGGATTTATGTCTATTCGAATAATAGGTAAAATCTTTAGAGCTTCCATTTCTATGTCTCCATACATCCACCAATCCCAGATTTTCCACCTGATCAAAAAAACTTTTTGGAAGCTTCCCTTGCTGGTCTGTAATTTTTTTCTCTAATTGTTTATCCATTTGTGGTGATATCACACCATTCCAATCACCCATTATACACCAACTGTCACTTGAAATTTCCACCAGCCTATGCAACAATTGATCATAAAATTCTGCTTTTTGTTCATTGGGAGCATACACCCCCAAAACCATAATTTCCACTCCATCTACAATAATTTTTACTCCCACAAAACGTCCTTATTCATCAGATATCACCAATTCAGGTTTTAAGTGGGATTCTTTTCTTTGTGTTTGCGGATATAAACTCTTCTCCCAAGCCTTTATTATGTAAATATTTTATGTCTTTTTTTCTAATATGAGTTTCTTGTAAACAAATAATATCCAGTTTTGATTTTCTTAGATGGTAAAATATTTTTTTCCTCTTCTGTGGGGAATTTAGTCAATTTATGTTCCATGATAAGTATTTGTAATCCATTTTTAATTTTGGGTATCCATAAAATGTTTAAGTCTTTAAGTTAGGGTTAAAAACATAAAACCAAAACCAAACCGCCATATATATTTCATCAGCAGATGGCACCATACATCCAGTAAACTTTTTCTTAGCTGAATTCCAAGCATATTTGTGGCTAACCGCAGAGAGAAGAATTTTCTCTCTACTCGCAGCTCCGAAACCAACAAACCACTTAAAATCTTTTCTTTCCAATTCAAAACCACAACCCAGTCCAGGACAAAATACATTCTTTCCGTAGCCTTCACTCAGAAGTTTATTTCCACTCACCCTGAAAAGGTGAGTTGTTTATTCTTTATTTTATTTTTTACGTTGAAATCTCCCCTGCTTCTGTCAATTTTGTTGTTATAAAGCCAATCGATTCGGGGAATGGGTAATGTAAGCTCTTTGCCCGAAATGCGACAGTGTGATTTGTGAGCGTTGGCTCTGCCTGATCTCTTCCTCCCTCATTCCTCCCTCCGTCGAAGTATTCTTCAGTGGCGTTTGAAACTTTGGGGATTTCTTAGATTACTTATGGCATGCTCCAGCCAAAACCCCTTTCATCTGGGATCGTAAATTCCATCCAGTGACCAGCCGGACAGCACAACAACCACACTGCTCTTCCCAGCTGAACGCTGAAAAGCCTCAAGCTTCCATTTTCCCACCGGAAGTCCCAGATTGACTTCTTTATAATCTGTTTCAACTGACTGGTCTGTAGTTCCCAGGTTCCTCCTTTTTGCCCTTTTTGAAGCTAGGGAGAGCATTAGCCCTCCTCCAGTTATCCGGCACTTAACCCGTCTTCCATGATTTCGCGAAGATAATAGAGAGTGGTTCTGAGAGTTCTTCTGCCAGCTCCTTTATTTCTCTAGGATGCAGTTCATCGGGCCCTGGAGATTTGAACTCGTTGAAAGAAATTAGGTGTTCCTTGACCATTGCACAATTTAACAGTGGGGGAGGGTTCAAACCAAAATGTTTTCCTCAGCTATAGAAGTAACACACAAATGACCATTCGAAGAACCACAGTTACAGGTAAGCAACCTGTCTTTGCACCCTTTAATCCAGCAATTCCTAAAGGGACTAAAAAATAGGATGGGATTCAGTAAGACACTCATAACATCATGAGCCTGTCAGTGGTCCTCCACACGCTCACTAAGCCCCCTTTTGAACCACTTGCTAAAACAGACTTATGACTCTTGTTCTTTAAGGGGCCATTCTTAGTTGCTATTACTTCTGTGAGACAGACAGGGGAATTAACTGCATTGCAAGTAGAACCACCCTATCTCTGTTTTCATAGAGACAAAGCTATTTTTCATCTGGATGCTACTTTTCTCCCTAAAATAGTTCTGACTTTCATCCAGGGTAGGACATAATCCTCCCTGCCTTTTTTACTTGCCCATTGACACCATTGGAGATGACGTTGCATACACTGGATGTCTGCCAAGCCTTAGCTTTTTATAAGGCTAAGACTGAATCCATCCATAAGTCCCCAAGACTGTTTATTTGTTACGGGGACAAAGTTAAGGGTTCACTGGTATCCATTCAACAATTTTCAGCATGGGTTGTTCAGACTATCAAATTAACCTATGAACTCTCTGGCTTAGAGGTACCAAGCCAGATAAGGTGTTTCCCTCCCAGAACTCTGTAGGGCCGCAACGTGGGCTATCCTATCCACATTTGTGAAGCACTATCATCTCAATGTCTGTGCCAGGGAGGACTGCTCCTTTGGTTGTGCAGTCCTATCAGAAGTTCATTAAGAGACTGACCCACCTCCACAGTAAGTCAGCTTGTCAGTCGCCCATGTGTGTGATGCCCAGAGACCATGAAGAAGAAAGTCAGGTTGCTTACCTGTAACTAGTTCTTTGAGTGGTCATCTGTGCATTCAGACAACCCACCAACCATCCCCGCTCAGTGTCAAAGTTTCCACTATTGATACCGAGTGTGATTCCCTTGACGTTAAGGGGGCCACAATGGCAGTCTCCTTTGGACTAGGTGGGAACCCACTAGAACATGTGCAGTCAGACAGTGGGGGAGGGTTCCACCAAAATCTCCTCAGCTATAGAAGGTTCACGAAGTCAAGCTCTGCCCAGGTGCGGAGCCCATGTATGTGAATGCACAGATGACCACTCGAAGAACTACAGTTACAGATAAGCAACCTGTCTTTACCAGGCCTTACCCCTTTTTATCCAGCATCCATTAATTATTTCCCACTAGACTACCTCCTTATTTCCTGTAAGTTGTAAGTTATCATTCTTTGTTGTTCTGTTAAAAGAGACTGTTGAGTAAAGATTTATTGGATTAAAAGAGAAGCTTAAGTTAAACTGGCTGAAAAGTGTCTATACGCAGGGGCACATAGGCATGGAGACAGCACAGCAAAAATGGAATGAATCAGATTCCAGAGTAAAAACTAAGTGAGAGAAGAGAAAAAGGAATTTTAAAAGGTTGCAGAACCTCCAAAGGAGAAGTAAAAGGGCTTCAGCCACAGCCAGTAGCAAGCAGCCAGTCAACAAGAGAGGCTACTTCTGTGTCCTACTCTCATGTAACACTATAGGGCAAACACAGTGGAGAAGTAAGGAGACTCATCAAGGGAACTCTCCTTGACGTATTGGCTAAAGCCTGGTTCTAGAAGGATTAGCCCAAGTTTGCTATCTGTAACAGCTCCTAAGCCACGCAGTGTTAAACAGCAAACTGCTGCTATGGAAGAGCATTCAGAATCACATGCAATACAAGTCAGTCAAGAGAAAAGCAGCACTGCCTCCTAGAGAAACTGGATAAAGATTCACACAGGGCACATAGGCATGGAGACAGCACATGCCCCAAGTCCCCTCTGTAAAATGTGCCGACCAGATTGAGAAGAGGGACCAGAAGGTTCGAGTATATAACAATGTTTCTGGCCCACTTGCACTGGCTGCCTGTAAGTTTCTGAGGCCAGTTCAATGTTCTGGTTTTAATATATAAAGTCTTACATGGCTCAGGACCATAATACTGATGGCACACCTATCTGTTCACTACAATCAACATCTGAGGACCTCCTCCTCCTCCAAGGGAAGTTGGAGGATGGCAATAACAGAGAGGGCCTTTATGATGGTGATCATCTGATTATGGAATGCTCTCCCCGGTGAGGTCTGCCTGGCACCAACAATGCCATCTTTTTAGTACCAGGTTAAGAAGCCTCTATTCCCAGGCATTTTGGAAAGATTACCTAAATCAGCATTGGAGAAAGTCCAATTGAATTCAATAAATACCGAGGAAATTCAATCTAGCCCTAAGGAAACAACAGTTCATGGAAAGTCATCTACACCAGGGATTATGAATCACCAGTAGACCTAGTCTCAGTAGAGTGCAAAAACAAAAACTATCCGAACAAGGGGGCGAATGTGGAATCCCAAGTGTGGAATCTGAGACTAAATTGGTTTAAATTAGTCTTCTCAAATTTTGTGAGACCGCCTGGTTTTCTTGGTCGGCTTCAACGCAAAATATTTATTCAGGGGGTGATTAATGAAGTATTTCCCTTTATATTAGACATTAAGGACATGTGAGAAGTTGAAGATCTTTTGTCAGATTATTTATCCCCCCCCCCCCACACTATGGAGTGACCTTTTGGAGCTGGCAAATTGCGAAGAAATTATATGATAGGAGCTCGGGCTTTTGTGTGAAGAGATTTTTTGAGAACAAGCCTCTTATGCCCCTTGTTCAGAAAAAGCAATTGAACAACCTAAATCAGCAGAAGCTGGATACCTAAGAAATCTGAATATCACAGTTCCAAATGAACAATCTAAACAGTTTAAAACAGCAAGCCCAATGCCCAAATTAATTAACTCCAAGCAGACTTGGGTTCCTTTTGTTGAGGAAGAAAAAGATCTTATGGGTATCTACTCAACTCTTCCAACTCAATCCCAAGATGAAATAATAGAAAGAATATTGACTCTGAGAGAATTGCTGATCTCCGTTAGGAATGAGGGTGTGGGCCAGCCAGAATTGATAGGGAGGATCAGAGAAACCTCAGAGCAGACTCTTAAAACAATGGCAAATTAGCTGGCAATGAGAAGATTAGACACTGAGGAATTGGGTATTCCTGATGGGGCAAAGAGAGTCTATAATGTTCCAGTAGAAGTACATCAACAAAAGTCTAATAACTTTTTGTTAATAACGGAGCAGTAGTAGTAGTAGTTTATTTGCATATGGCACAATGGCCTTTACAATCAATACATACACAACCTCCATGGGTCGCCCCAACCATAACTGAAGGTCGCCCCATCCTTCCACGTTTCAATACCAATTAAAAATACTCTACATGAACCGCTATTTAAATAAAAGTATCCCCATTACAATCAACCCCTTCTTGCAATAAAAAGTTTCATCTGATCTTTTGTGCAGCTACAGCAAATTTTGCCACCTTTTTTGAAATTGCCATGTCATAGTCGGCCAGAAGTTTCAAAGTAAGGTCTCTATTTGATAAGCCCTCCCTTTTATACAGAATTTCTTTTAGAAAACACACCCTGATACCTTGATACACTGGGCAGTAGAGGAGGTGATGTACTAGGTCTTCAACCTCCTCTGCACCACAGATACATTTTCTTTGTGCATATGGGATCCCCTTGTATTTCCCCTCCAGGCAAGCTGTCACTGTTATTTGAAAACGGAGGGCCATAAATGCTTTTCTCAGTCTTGGAAATGTTAACTCTCGCAAGTAGTATGAGCGATATTGCTCCCCTTTTACCAAGCTGTACCAGGGTGAGAACCGCTGTCGTTGACTTGCTTGGACATTACAAAACATGTCTAGCTCATAAATTCTGTTTCTAATACTCACACTGTTTTGGCAGGCCAATCCTTGAGGTTCGTTAAAATAGAAAAACGCCAATTCCAGAAAACTTTGTGCCCACCCTCCCTTCCTAAGCTGTTCCTTAAAACATAAACTAGGGAGACTATCTTCCTTCATGCTCATTATTTTTTTCCCTTATAGTAAAAAAGCTTTATGTAGGCGGGCCTTGATGGAGGGAAGATCCACTTCCATTCTCAATAGGGCTGCAGGGACTCCCTTGGGAAGAGCCAGCAGTTCTTTCAGGAATTTATTTTGTATCCTTTCCAATTCATCAGACTTCCCCGCACCCCACAGTTCTGCCCCGTAGAGCAGTTGCGGGAGTACCTTTGCTGTGAACAGTTTCAATATAGGTTCAACCAGTAGGCCACCTTTCTGCCTACCATAATCAAGGATTGCTCTTGCCGTTCTTCCCACTGACAATTTAGCCGCATTGACCTGAGTTTTCCAGCTCCCATTATACGTAAAATGTACCCCTAAATATTTAAAGCTGTCACACTGTTCAATTTGTTGACCGTCCACCCTCCAGGTATGATAACACTTTTTCTTTGCAAACACCACCACCTATGTTTTTGCATAGTTAATCATTAACTTCTCTTCTTTGCATATTTTCCCCAATTTCCTTAGGAGTCTTCTCAGTCCCACTTGTGTATAGGATAATAGGGCCATGTCATCTGCATACAGCAGCATTTGTAACTTTTTATGACCTACTGTAGGGGGGAAGCAATCCATTGCAGTAAGATCCTCTACTAAGTTGTTAATATAGAAGTTAAATAGGAAAGGCGCTAGTAGGCATCCCTGTCTGACGCCCCTTTTTATGTTGATTTTTTCTGACAGTACTCCCCCTAATCCAATTCTCACCCTTGCATCAGTGTGGGAGTATAGTTTTTGTATTAACATTAGTAATCGCCTATCTATACTTGTCTGCGCAAGTTTGTTCCAGAGGCGGTCTCTGTCCATGTTGTCAAAGGCTGCGGCAAAATCAACGAAGGCCACATACAGTCTCCCTCCCACAGTGCTACGGTATTTTGCTGTAACACATAGCATTGGTTATAGCAAAATACCGTAGCAAAATACCGTACTCATCCCGCTCCTGAAACCCGCCTGTTCCTTTGCTAGGATGTTAGAATCCTCCTCCCACAGCAAAAGCTTATCCAGCAGGTGTCTGCTGTATAATTTAGATGTTATATCTAGGAGACTAATAGGCCTTTAGCTTTTGGGGTCAGTTTTCTTTCCTTTTTTGTATATTGGAACAATAATACTGGTCTTCCAACCTTCTGGGATTTTTCCTGTCGAGTTGATTTGGGTAAACAGTTTTGCCAATATTGGGGCCCACCAATCTGCATTATCTTTGAACAGTTCTGGGAGGAGCATATCTTCTCCTGGCGCCTTGCCATTTTTTAAAGAGTTTATTAATCCCCTAACTTCTTTAGCTGTTACTTCTGGCCAATCTGGCAGATCAATATTTACTTGGCCCTCTTCCCAAGATTCTGTGCCATCAAAAATATTCCCACAATGGGCTTGCCAAGATTTTGCTGGGATTTGCATTTCCAGATACATATTTGCATCTTTCAATCCTGCCTTTACTATGTTCCAGAATTGCACCTCTTTCCTCTGTTTGACTGCCTGTGCTAATTCCTCCAATTTTTCCCCTATATATTCTGCCTTTTTTTTCTTCAGTAGTGCTCTGTATGATGCTCTTTTCTCAATTAATAGCCTACCTAGGGTACTAAAGTTGTTACTCCTTACCTTCCTACTAAGCCTCATTAGTTCTTTCTTTACTTGCCTACATTCTCTATCGAACCAGCCCGCGCTCCTATTTCTGTACTTTTCCACTATGCTAGTCCGAGTCAAATGAGGTTTTAATAACTTCACGATTTCCTGATAACCCTCCAAACTTTCTGCTGTCCCTTTGATAACTTTATCTTTAATTTCCCTCAAAGTTGGTCCATTCAGTAAGTCTGTCAGCTTTGCGCTTTGTACTTCTGACCATTTGACTCTTCTACTCCCACTAGGGGCCGGTTCAATTTGGTATAATGATTTCCCCCCCTCCCCCTCAAGCACTCCAATTGCATATCCAGTTTAATCGGGTAGTGATCGCTCTCTGGCCTACACTCTACTGCGAAGGATCTTACCTTTTCCAGTAAATTGGGGGAGATTACAAAATAATCCACCACACTGGCCCCTCTTGTTGAAAAATATGTGAATTGGCCCATAGTCTTATCCACTATACTTCCATTCATTATCACCAGCAAGTGCCTATATACTAGCAGAGCCAATTTCTTCCCATTCTTGTTTATTTTTTTATCACGGGAAAACCTCTCCAACATCTCTCCCTCCTCCAGATTAGCTGGCACCCATCTTTGCAAAACATTGTTTGTCTGTCCCATTCTTGCATTTAAATCACCTCCCAGGATTATTTGGGGACTCTTATTATACCCCGCTATTTCTTCTAGGACTGTCTTCAGGGCCGCCCAGACTAGTGAGACCCCCACTTTGACAGGAGGTATATATGTGTTGATACAGCACAAAGATGTACCATTGGAGAATATAATCCTAACTGTGAGTATACCCTCGCTGGCCTGAATTTCTGCCATCTGTTCCACATTACCTAATTCCACAGACACCAATATGGCAAGGCCCCCACTTGCCCTCCCAAATTTTAGCTGTCTTTTTGCTGGTTTAACAAAAATTCTAAAACCTTGAAATTGCAACAGTGAGTCCTCCTCCACCCAGGTCTCCTGTAATAAAATTACTGAGAATTGTTGTAAATATTCTTTGAACTCCCTGTCCACTAATTTCCCTGCCCATCCAGCTATATTCCACGAGACTATGTTCAGCGACTCTCTCCCACAACCATCTCTTGCCTCACTCAGTCTGTGGTACCTCCCATTTCTTCTCTCTTTTCTCTCTCTTTTCTTCTCTTTTTCCATGGTACTATTTGGAGGACCCCCCCTCGGGAAGATATTGGCATTTGCTTGCGGCACTCTATTCTCCCAAGAGGGGCTTGATGTCCGCTTTATCAGGGAAAACAGAGTTTCCTCCAGATGATCTAATTTCCCTATGATGTTTTCTTGTACTTTATAACTCATCCGATCAAAGTCAGTTATTTTTACTTCTTCTTCTTTAGGCATCTGGGCCAATAGTGCAGCCAGTTCTTCTGGGAGTCTTGAGCTCACCTCCCAATTCTCATGACCCTTTACCCCCTTCATCCTATGCAATGCCCTTACTATTTCCTGGAAGATACTTAGATTAAACACCATTTCATCTTGATTCTTTGGCTGCAGGCTTTGGAAATGGTTCACTAGCAATAATACCTCCCCTTCTTGTACCTCTATCCCACTGCCATTTCTTGTGCCACACTTTTTATCCCTGTATACACCCCCATGGGGAACTGTCTGTTTCTTTTCATTCTCAGCAATAGGGGGGGTAGACTCACTACCAATGCTTGACCTTAACTTCCCACCCTTTGGTTGAAGCAGCTTTGTCCCCCGTGGGTTTCTTAACAGCGGGCCTATATTATCCTGTCTAAAATACCTGGTGAGGCCAATCCCCTGGGTCTCTAACAGTTTTTTTCCCCTTAACAAATAATCAATACTGCACTTGTCTGCAAAAGTTACTAGTGCCTGTATGCCTTCCCGATGTACTTCTATGTATTCAATCTCTATTACATCGCTCGGTCTAATCCATTCCAGCCCCAATTGCTGGAGCACATATATGAGGTATTTAGCTTTATTTGCAAATGGCTGCTATACACTAATATAGGGGAGATTTGTGAAAACTATTTTTTCCTTCATTAGAATTAGCGAATATTGCTCTATTTCCCCCCCCCCCGTCATCTTGTTATCTACTTGCTTTGTTCTATTTTCAACCTTTAGGTGTTCCAACTGAGCTACACATATATTATTTTCTATATTCTTTTGTGCTCCAGTCTTCTTTTCATTTTTTCCCTAAGACCTTTCTCTGACAGATTTCTTTGTTATTCCCATTTCCTTCTAGCTTGTCCGCCAGTATTTTGAATAGCGGTGCATAATTCAGTCCCTTAACTTTCTTCCCAACTTTTCCTCTATTTGCCTTGCTGCTCCTCCTAACCTTCACCAGGATTGCCCCTAGGTTCTTTTTCTTTTTCCCACTCTTTTTGGTAATGTTTCGCTTTACACTTTGTCCCTGTTTGCCCTTCCGCCTCTTATCCTCCCCCTCCTCAACTCTCGCTACTGAATTTACCACCTGTACCTCTAATTCCTCCGCTAAAAATTCCAAATGTGGAAGCAATGGAGAAATTTCTTTTAAACACGACCTCTCTTTGTCTATTAAAATTTTCTTATTAAAATATTCCCCCTCATTTTCCCTATGGCCGGGAACCTTTTTCGCAGATTGGATTTCTGTGTTAATCAATTCCGCTAACACCCCGAATTGGGCCTTTACTCCCAGGATATCTTGTTTTATAATATTTATTTCTTGAAAAATTTTGGAAAAAGATTCCCCATTCAAGAACAATATTTAGAGAGAAGCTCAACTGGGCTTTCTCCATCAGTGCTTATTCCCTCGGTGGGCGGCATTTCCTTATTTTCATTCCACCCTATTTCAGCTTTTTCCTCTATCTCTATTCTTACATCATTTGGACATTTGACCCCAGGCAAAATAAAATCCTCCTGTGAACATTCCCCACAATCTATTGCTCCGTCTAGCCATGACAAATCCTCAGAGCTACCAACATATTGATCCCCCCAACCTTCTTCCAATATCTCATTTCCAATTTGCTTCAGCCACCTATCTTGCCCATCCTCTTCCACATTCTTTAAAAATCTTTCCCCCTTCTCTGAATCACCCTGTGGAATTGATTCTCCCTTCTCTACCACATTTTCTGATTTATATCTTAAATTGTCCCATGCCCAATCTAGCACGTTTAAAGTAGGTGCCTCCAACTTTGCCTCCTTCTTATCTAGCTCATTTTTAGCTTGGAAAAAGGCTGGTATCTTAGTTTGTCTCTTCCTAGCAGGGAGCTCCACCACTGGTGGCGAGAGAATTCCCTGGGACTTACAGCCTCTCCTAGTTAACACCATTTTCACCACCCCCTTCCCACCCAGGCTTGTAAGACAAGAAGACCACTCTGCAACACTACCACTCTACTGCTCTACACCTTTTGTTTAGGACCTTTTACAAATTCCAGCCGGATATCAGTATTATAAGATTTTCCCTTATGCCCAAAATTCAAAAGATTCTTCCATTGTTAGGGATTAGTTCTGTTTCCCCAATTTCAATCCAGCAATACTGACCATAAGGTTATGATTCTTCTCTATTGTCTTTCAGATAACCTTACTCTAGGCAGAGAAAATTTTCACATAACCCCAAAATTTTCCATGGCACGATTGAACTTTTCTCTCGCCCCTGTCACATTCAGAGTAGCACAGTTGAAAACTCTTCCTTTGGGTCCAACTGGCTCCAGCTTTGTCAGTCCCTTTTTCCATTAATTGGGCGAGCTTGCAACTTGTAGCAGAACAATCAGGCTTAACTCCACATAGTGCTAAAAGCACAGGTGCGAATAGTCCTGAATCCCACCAAAGCCTCCACCAGCCAATTAGCCTTTCTTAAGTTGGTTGTTCCTTGTCTTCTGGTTGAATTAGAGCTGAGTGGATTGCTAAAATTCTGACTTTTCTTCCTATTCCTATTCCTCCTTTGTCTATCATACAGTGATGCAGAACCTCTCACGCCACACTCCTCTCAGTTCCCAAATTACGTTAATTGGCTCATAACACTTAACACAGCATGACAAAATTTCAACGTCTCCACCATAATGCTGCATCTGCCTTCTGAAAGCCAACCTTCATCTATGTCCCAAAGTCCCAGCAGAACGAAATTTGGTAGCTAACTGCTCATTTTCTATTGCATCCAGTAACTTCTTCTATGGCCAAGCTGTAAATTGCCGTCTGTTATAACCTTCAAGAGTCTGAGAGCAGAGGGAGTTTCTTATCTGTCGGTTGTTCTCTTGCAGTTAGCAGATAGAAATAAGAATAGGAATAAGAATCCCGGGCACTCTAGACCTTCCTCCAACTTTCATAGTGCGGCTAAAATAAACCACTGATAACAGCAGCTTCTTAGGGCTTACTTAGTCTAAAAGCCAAAAACTTTTGATAAACACATACTTAAAAAGCCCAGATGGAGATAAAACAAATAAAACAATTTGAGCAAGTTATAACTAATTAAAATAGACACCAGAGCACTAAAGCCGAGGCTCTGTAACTAACCACCTCCTAACGGAGCAGTAGTAAAGGAGAGAGAGGTGGAAGAGATTGAAATCTTGTCAGATCAGTGACATACTAATAGTGATAAGAAGGGGTGCTTAAATTGCCTCTCTTGGAATTTAGCCAGCTGGAAGAATAAGTTTGAAGGTGATGAATTTTTAACATATATTGGAAAATTTCAGATTTTACTCTTTCAAGAAACTTGGATGAGGGATGACATTAATCTACCTAGATATGAATCCTACTTTCTCCCAGCATCATGTCATCTTCATGGTGGTAGACCAAGTGGGGGATTGGCGATCCTAGTAGATACGTCTATACAAGCATCAATTATGTCCTTTAACAAGTTAAACCCATGGGCAATATCTATTTGGGTCAAAGGTAAAATGAATTCATATATATTTGTAAATGTGTATATTCCCCCTAGTTCTTCACCCTATTTTAGTGAACATTGTTGGGTTGAGCTGGATGAATTTATATTGACACTTGAAACCCAATATCCAGAGGCTGCGCTGGTGGTAGTAGGAGATTTTAATGCATGAATTGGCGGTCAAAATGTGGGACTGGAGAATGCAGATCTCTATAGGGAATTATGGCAAAAATTAGGTCCCAGTAAATTGAAAGATTCAAAGAGTAATCGTGTGGGATTGGATTTTATAACAATAATTATTAGACAAAACTTGATGGTTGTAAATGGTTCTGAAATAGCTAAATTTGAGGGAGAATTTACCTATTTAAGTAGCTGGGGGGCTAGTATTGTCGATTACATTCTGATTTCTCATTTTTTCTCCCAGGCAATACTATTCTTTAAAGTAGGATGTGTAGCAGCCAGTGATCACCAACCACTTCAATTTTCACTTGTTTGGATAGCTCTTATTTTCAGATAAATCCAGACAAAATTGAACTGACAACTGATAGGCGCATCAAATGGAATCCTACACTTATCCCAGGTTTGGAATCTAAATTGCATTCTAAGGATTGTGTGGAATTAAGGAATGATATAGTAAATGCAACAGAGGTGAACCAGGCAACACAGTCCTTTTTCAAACTGCTGGATAGGTTGAAACCCCTTTTTTCAGGAAAGTTTCAGTTATGAGAAGGGGTTACTCCCATTCGGGCTACGGATGGTTTGATGAAGAATGTAGAAGGTTAAAAAAAAGTATTACAAAGGTACTTAGAAGTTATCAGGAAAATGGTGAATTAAGAATCCCTCGACTTTTCTATGAGCTACGCAGATCATATAAGGAATTAATATACCAAAACAAACCCAGTTATTATAGAGATCAATGGAGAGAACTGGGTTTAGCTCTGTATCAAAAAAATGTGGAGAAACTTTGGGCGTTAGTGGCAAAGTTAGAGAGAAGATCAGCTCCAGTATGAATGTGAGGAGTTAGGGCCCAAATTTAATTGGGTTTCCCACTGGAATCCTGTTTCAAAGGATAATGCCAAAGCGCTGATATGTAGTTTGCGTAATGGAAAGGCGCCTGGGGAAAATGGTCTTCCCCCTGAATTATTTACCCATTTTTCCAGATTGGTGGGCTCTGGTGTTAGCATCAATCTTTCCCCTAGTTGAGCAATCCAGCAATCCTCCAGCTAGTTGGCTATCAGCGATAGACATTCCGATCTATAAAAAGAGTGGTAGGGACAATCCTGAAAATTATAGACCTATTAGTCTACTTGATGTAACAGGAAAGATCTATGCTAGACACTTACTGGAGAAGCTGGAGGAGTGGGTTGAGGAAAGAGATCTGCTTGCTCCAGAGCAGGCAGGTTTCTGAGCAGGTAGGTTGGCCCTGGAGAACTGTTTTCTGCTTAAGCGTATTGTAGATAAATATTTGAGGGGTCCATCTAAAAGGATTTCTGTAGCATTTTTAGATCTAAAAGCAGCTTTTGATTCTATCCCTAGGAACCGTTTGTGGTTAAAGCTGAGGTCCCATAGTATAGGTTCTCAACTTCTGTCTTGTATTATGAGCTTGCATACAAAAACATATGCCAAGATCAGAGTAGGTAGGAATGGCCAGTTAACAGATTCAATTGCGGTAACAGTCAGACAGGGTTGTCTATTGGCACCACTACTATTTGATCTTTATATAAATGATATTGTAGAATTCCTAAGGGGAGACTGTTTTTTTTCCATTGAAAATTGGACAACGTAAGATTATAATTCTTTTAAATGCAGATGATGCCATCATTATATCTCACGTCCAAGTGGGGTTGAGGAGGTTGTTAAGACGATTCAGTCTTTATTGCCATAATGAACAACTCTCTATTAATTACAGTAAGACAAAAATAATGGCTTTTTGGCAAATCAAGTCAGATCTATAACTGGAAAGTGGATGGGAATAATATAGAACAGGTCCCTTCCTTTAAATATCTGGGGGTTATATTCCAGCAATGTGGAACTTGGTCTCTCCAAATAAAAACCAATGCCCTGCTGGCAGATAAAACGTTAAATGGTTTACTCAGGTTTTATCGAACAAAAAGGGGGTAATCTAGTGAAACCAGCTTTAGAACTATACAGGAGCAGAGTCATGCCACAATTTCTCTATGGAGCCTCATTGTGTAATTTAGATCCAATAGAAAAGGCTCAAAATAAATTTTTACACAGACTACTATACGTGCCAGCCTCAACTAAGCTGGTAACAATTAGGACAGAATTGGGAGTATTGTCAATAAAAGTAGAAATCCTTAAAATTGCCTTATTCTTTTGGTTAAAAGTGATATTTAAAAGGTCATTTGAGTTAGTTCTTCTGGCATTTGAGGAAATGGATTCCACCTCTTGGAAACAAAAGATTTCTAACATCATCTCTAGGATGGGTTTCTCTACGCCCGTTCTGACATCTATGGGTTATGACAGAGCCAAGCAAGTTTTGATAGAGCGTCTTAAAGATATAGAACTGCAATCTCAACTGGCCGAAATTACAAGCTGTGCATCAAATAAGTTGTATATGCATTTAGCCATTCCCCCTTTCTCCCTCTCAAAATATCTGGTAGATTTACCCTCAAGAAGGTTGAGAGTGGCATTTTCTTGGGCACGGTTAAATGTTCTTCCGGGGGGAGATCACATGGGTCGCCTTCAAGGTATCCCAAAGGACGTTAGAGGTTGTCATTGCAATCACCTGATACTGGAGGACGTTGCCCATTTTATTTTAACTTGTGAAAGTTACTTAGATATTAGGAAAATTTATATTCTCCCATTGTTGACACAACAGATTGGAAGAACAATTGCTGAAAAGTTGTGTTTTTTATTACGTGATTTTAGTAAATATGTAACTTTTAGAACAGCGAAATTTCTGGTGTTGGCCATGAATGTGAGAGTAAATAATGTCGATTCTAGGGATGTAATTTAATGTATATGAGAAATTGTATAAATGGTAAGTGGCTATATACAATAAACTTTACTACTACTACTACTACTGAAACAAATGTCAATTGATGAGTTTTATTATATGCCCACTCAACAAAAATATAATAACCTCTTGGGTCTCTGTGAACCCGTTTAACCACAAAGTCTATGATTGCATGAAACAAGATTGCTATTCCGCTTGATTTATTTGAGCCAGGGGCTCCAAATTTATTGTTAATACATTCCCTACCTGGGATTAAAGAATCCCTCTCAGTGCATTTATGGATTCCTGAAGGAGCAAAATAGAAGATTTCAGCTCCCAAACTAATTTATGTAATCTAGCCCTTTTCACTGGGTTCCCACTCCCTTTTATGTTTAGAGTGGTTACCTAGAGCTGATTACCCATTAAATACATTTAAAATTAAACTGTGACTGCATCTTAGAATTTCAGATATGCAGTGATTACTAGAAGCCAGCATGGATTTGTCAAGAACAAATCCTGTCAGACTAATCTGATCTCATTTTTTGATCGGGTAACCTCCCTTGTGGACTGTGGGAATGCTGTGAAAATAGAATATCTTGACTTCAGCAAAGCTTTTGACAAAGTGCCCCATGACATTCTGATTCACAAACTAGTGAAAAGTGGGCTAGATGGAACAACTATTAGGTGGATCCACAATTGGCTACTGAATCGGACTCAAAGTGTGCTTATCAATGAGACCTTTTCACACTGGGGGGAGGTAACGAGTGGGGTACTGCAGGGCTCAGTCCTGGGCCCAGTGTTCTTCAACATTTTTATTAATGATTTGGACAATGAGGTGCAGGAAATGCTTATAAAATTTGCAGACGACACAAAATTGGGTGGGGTTGCTAATACCCTGAAAGACAGACACAAACTCCAAAGTGATCTTGATAGACTTGTGCGCTGGGCTGAAAACAACAGAATGAAATTTAATAGGGATAAATGCCAAGTTCTTCACCTAGGAAAAAGAAACCAAATGCACAGTTACAAGATGGGGGATACTTGGCTAATCAATACAACAAGCGAGAAGGATCTTGGAATTGTTGTAGATCACAAGCTGAATATGAGCCAACAGTGTGATGTGGCTGCAAAAAAAAGCAAATGCTCTTTTGGGCTGTATTAATAGAAGTATAGCTTCCAAATTGTGTGAGGTACTGGTTTCCTTCTATTCGGCATTGGTTAGGCCCCATCTTGAGTATTGCGTCCAGGTCTGGGCACCACACTTCAAGAAGAATGCAGACAATCTGGAGTGGGTTCAGAGGAAGGCAACGAGGATGATTAGGGGTCTAGAAACAAAGCCCTAAGAGGAGAGATTGAAAGAACTAGGCATGTTTAGCCTGGAAAAGAGAAGATTGAGGGTAGACGGGATAGCACTCTTCAAATACTTGAAACGTTGTCACACAGAGGAGGGCCAGGATCTCTTCTCGATCAACCCAGAGTGCAGGACACGGAATAATGGGCTCAAGTTACAGGAAGCCAGATTCCGGCTGGACATCAGGAAAAACACCCTGACTGTTAGAGCAAGACAACAATGGAATAAATTACCTAGGGAGGTGGTGGGCTCTCCCACATTAGAGGCCTTCAAGAGGCAGCTGGACAACCATCTGTCAGGGATGCTTTAAGGTAGATTCCTGAAATGAACAGGAGGTTGGACTCTATGGCCTTATAGGCCTCTTCCAACTCTACTATTCTATTATTCTAATAGATATTGGTACCTAAAAAGTTTCCAAAAAGTTCTTCCTCCCACCTTCCTCCCCTCCCTCCACTCCAACATTATGCTATATAAACCCCTATGAAATGTGAATTCTTGAGACTCCATATCAATCTCCCCTCAGGCTGGCCAGTCCAAGAGACCACCACCAAAACCCCATCTACAAATCAAATTATTAAAGGGAATCTTGGAGCTAAAATAACAGTTCAAACAATAAACTCTCAAGAACAGAAAACTTGGTCCAGCCACTCAGCCTGCGTGTATAGGAGAGCATTAACAACAGCTCTCAACTGTAACTTATCTAAAGCCCTCCAATAGTTAATACTGTACAAGGAACAGCAAATCCATTGATGCACAATCTAATTAAGCAGCAATCAAAGTGTCAAACTGCTAAGAGAATCAGTGCTCATTTTCTTTTGCTAAGTCGAGAGTGGAGTGTTCTTTCAAAAACCTGGTGTTTTGTAATTCTGAGAATGTAAAAGACTTGAGCCATAATCAAAAACTGAAAGTTTAGCTCTACTGCGTTCTTGACTCTACTCTTTTGGATTCTTCTCTGCAGGGTGTACCAAGGATCACTGTAGCTCAGATCTTTTTGCACTCTGCACTTTGGATGGTAAGCCCTACTAATTTCCTGGGAACATCAACAGAAAGGGAGGAATTCTTTAGGCTGGAGTTTTTCAGGCTGCTAGTGCAATCATGACTAAGTTGTTGCAGGAATCAAAATGCTCCCTCAATTTGTCCATGAATGACATGGAAATTGCATTTTCTGAGAACTCAAAATTCTAAGTAATAGAATTATCCTACTACCACCTTACATTAGTGCTTCTTTCAATTGTGTGAAATGTAGCTATATGAATGCCATGGATTAGGGCCAATATGTCACTAGTGAATAATGACATACTTCTTGCACAGTTTTGGGAAAGTAATGTGAACAGCTTTTTATGCAAAGCACAAGATTGCTGCTGTCTTCCTTTGCATCTGGTCACTTTACTATTGAGGAGAAGGCGAGACATTCTGCATATCCTCTCTGTTACTTCACTAAGTAATCTGTACGCTGCCCTGAAATCCTAGTGATATAGGGCGGGATACAAATGTTTTTAATAATAAAATAAGTCCCAGTTAGAAGGCTGAAGAAAGCCTGGAAGTGAAATGTAATTCTAGAGCAAGCAAGTGCAAAGGAGGACTGGACTTTTTATTTATAGGATTTATACTCCACACCTGCAAGGCCAGTTGGCATTCCCAAGGCAGATTACAAAGAAGAGGAAGGCTTGGGCTGGGCAGTTAACTGGGAAGCTTACTTCTGATGGACTCCAACAAATCTTACAAGATATACACATCTCTTATGTATATGGGGAAATAAATTTGAATGAACATCCTCAAATATCTACAATTAAGATTATTTTCCCTCATAGTAATGGGCTTGCAAGCCCAAACTGAGCTCCCCTGCACCCAATTAAACTCCCCTCTCACCCCTTTCCATCTTGTTTGAATAAACTGAAATTTTATCCAAACAAGAACCTTAAACAGTAGTTCAGAATTTCCACCATTCCCTAGGATCATGTGATGGGAACAAGAAGCAGAGCTAGATATCATCAGAACTTCAAGGAAACAAGAAGTAGAACTGAATATCATCACTTCAGCCCAAATCTCCACATGCCCTCAGCCAGTGGTTTCATGTAGATATTGAAAAGGACATGGTACAAGACGCATTGCTGTTGGTACTCCATAAGCCAAAGACTATAGGATACACTAATAGTCCTCCAGGACCATCTTTTGGAAGTACCTCTCTAGGAAGGACCAGAGCCAGTGCTTCCCACTCAGAATCCACTGAAGTCCAAGAGAATAAACCAGACCAGACTCCACCAGTCATCTCTTGGCACAAATCAGTGAGACCAAAGTGGTTTCCATCCCAAAGTCAGGTTAGAACCTGGTCTGGAATAGGTCTAAATAACCACTTTTATTGACACTACCTGGAGTTGAGAAGCTGCCATACTCTTAACAAATTGGATACTGGCTGGAACAAAGGTCGTTCTTTCTAAGAACAGGGCTTCCTTTAGAGCTCTGGGAAACAACACTGTATCTTAGAGGGACACCTGACACCCAAATATGTAAGCCATATCTGGCTAATTTAATGAACTAGTAAGGGCAAGGGTCAAGAGCACATATGGTGGGACTCAAGCAGTCTGTCCACATCTCCAGGCTGAAAATCTGAAAGAAACCCATAATAATCTGATCAGATGGGACAATATTTAGATCCAGTGTTGACTGCTGCAATTAAGGTGTCTTAAGTGACAATAGATAGGATCAATTTTATATGCAAAATCATCACAATGGGCTACTATTAACTGCCCTTCTGGACCAGACTATAAAAGGTCCCTCCCCACTTGGGAAGGCTCTGCTGGCTGACACTGTACAGATGTAAAGGTGGCAACACTAAAAGAGGGTGCAGGGTTCCTCCCTGACCCGCGACCCCTTAGTCCCTTTCCCCTGCTGCGTTAATGGCAGCTGCCATTAATGAAGCAGGGGGAAATACTCAATTTCCCCAAGATTGGGGAAATTGCCAGTGTGTAGGGAGAAAATACGCAATTCCCCCAGGCTATTGACAGAACTTTTAAGGTGCCCATCAGCGGTGTGTGTGTGTGTGTGTGTGTGTGTGTAGGAAACAGCGGTGCTATGAGAGTGGAGGAGGAAATATGCGATTTCTCCAGCCTTGTGGAAATCACATTCCCCACCACCACCAATAATGGCCTTAAAGGCCACAATTGGCAATGGGGCAGAAGAGGAAAGCATACTTTCTACGGCCTCTGGAAAGTGCACCATTCCCCCAAGCTCCTTTTGACATTGGGATGGAAATCTACTACCCCCTATAATGAACTCCTGGTGACACAGCAAAGGAAAAGAATATGGTGCCTTTCTTGCTGTTTAATCCTCTCTTTGTATTATAGGGACACTGAAACTCATGGAAGGAGCAGACAAGCTGCTGTGGTCAGTACAGGTCGACCACCAACTCTTTGCTCTAGAAAAACTGGATGTTACTGTGAGTTCTGGGTTCTAGGTTACAACTATTGGAACAGGCTGATGCTGATGCATCCAGGTCACCTCTTAGAAAAGTGAGGAGCATCATGGAGTTGTCCATTCTATCCTAAATAGTTCAGAGAGTAACCTTTTAGTGAGCTACCACATGAACGAAATATTTTTTCTAGATGTACTTCTACAGGCACATGCTGTTGGCATGCTTTCTTCTTTCAAGATTCAGGGGACAAGGAAGTAATGCCCTGATAGGGAGAAAAAAACAAGGCTACTTTTGTAAATGAGCAGCAAAGGCAATGGGACAAGGGAGGATTGAAATGAGGCATTTCAACACCATGTGCCTGGAGAGCTTGTTTGAATAGTAACCTGTGCAGGCAGACAGAGGTTTCTATTACTCTGATGGCTAATTTCTGAACTGAAACCCTTTATTAATTCGTATATTAACTTAAATCCACTCTTCCTTCAGAAAGTTCAGAGCATCTTCATGAGGCTTGCAGGAAGATTCCCATCAGTCATTGACCAAACTGAGACTTGTTCCATTTAAGACTCTTAACAGATAATATACTCCTGGATCATTCTCTGATCTTTAACCAGCAAAGAACATGACAGATGGTGCTCTTGTTGACACAGGGAACTTGGAGTTAGTCTGCTGTTTTCCTCACAATCTGTAGGTTATAGCCTCTAGGTTGGCTGCTTGCATTGTAATAATTAGTCCATTTTCTTGTCTTGTTGCATCAATCTCCCTAATTTGACTTGAGTGATAAGCTGCCAATGCTGTGGCCAAATGGATGCAAAAATGGATATTGTCCTCACAGTTTGATTTTTTTCAGAAGCTTTTAACTCTTCTTTTGATCAGAAGCTTTTAACTCTTCCAGGGAAATGGTCATGAGGAGGTAATTGCTTGTGCTTGGGATGGTCAGACATACATCATAGACCACAGCCGGACAGTGGCTAGGTTCCAAGTAGATGAAAATGTGAGCGCCTTCTGTGCAGGTGAGCTACTTATCTGGCAATAGATCTATAGGTCTGGGTAAGAACTAAACTAAACTAAAGAGGCTTTCTGGGCTCATTGGTAGAGCACACACTTTTCATGCAGAAAAGGTTCAGTCCATACTATTTTCAGTTAAATAAAACAAAGCTCAGAAAGATTCCTGCCTAAGGTCTTCGAGAGTCACTGTAAAACTCTATATTTATTCATTTATTAAACTTATATCCACTTTTTCTTTCAGAAAGTCAGGCCATTGGTCTATGCAGCTCCATAGATTAGACAGTATGGGGCTAGATAGACCAATGGCCTGACTTACTGTTAGGTATCTTCATGTGTTTATGAGCAAAAATCTTCCTCTGTACTTACTACTTTTAGTCAGAGTTCCATAGCTTATTGGTAGAACATAAGGGTGTCACAAACACCCGACATGGGGGTGGAGTCTGATGGACTCCCCCCCCTCCAGCTCAGCCCTCTGGATGCTTCTCACCAAGCCATGGGGAGCTTGCAAATGCACTTGCTGAGCGCAACATGGTTTGGGAACACCCCACAGACACCTGCTCCTCAAAGTGAGCCGCTATTCTTACGCAAGATGGTGGCTGTGTAATTTTTGTATTTTTTATGTTGCAGAAAATGGCATCTATAAAGGGCCATTTCCACAACATTAGAGGCATAAAGGGGACCTCTACACTTCTAATGTGGAAATTGTTATGTACAGCTACTATTTTACACAACATTAAAAATAAAAAAAATACGGAGATCCCATCTTGCATAAAAATGGTGGCTCACATTGAGGAGCAGGCAGTTTTAGGGCACTGCCGGACCTCTCACTTGAGCCCTGAATGGGATCACATGGCCAGGTGAGCAGGGGTGCAGGTGAGTCTGTCCATAAAATACAAGATTTAATTCCTAGCATCTCTGGTTAAAAATAATTCTTGGAATTAGGACTGGAAAAGATCTCTCTGCGCAGTGGTGCAAATGTGACCTCTAAATCATGTTAATTTACAACTAAATAGAGTATTATTCAAAAGCAGTCTTTGTATCTCTTTGTTTCTCTGTATACATTTGGTATGCTTTCCTTTTTATTAACCTATAGAGGGGGAGCGTCTTTAAAATATTCTTATAGGGTCTTTCTTATGACCAGGACCCATAACAATTTAAGGATAACACTGCATTCCTGTACATGTCTACTCAGAAATAAATTCCATTGAGTGGTTA
Organism: Anniella stebbinsi; assembly: GCA_029215795.1. Classification (NCBI taxonomy): domain Eukaryota; kingdom Metazoa; phylum Chordata; class Lepidosauria; order Squamata; family Anniellidae; genus Anniella; species Anniella stebbinsi. The sequence continues at coordinate 100,444,109 of JARDYH010000003.1, forward strand.
TAGGATTTTAGCCTACATATGGGAATACAGGAAGATGCATACTGGACCATTTTGTTGCCTTTTTCTTTCCAGTATTGTTCCTTTCTGCTTCACTCTGTCTTTGCTCAACCCAACTCACAAAAAATAAGTGGAAAACAACAATGAAATGCCTATGTCTTATTACAGGTCGAAGCAAGGGAATAGATTATACCTGACCTAGGACAATTTCTTTTCATCAAGTAAAAATGAAATGCAAATATTTATATCCAAGAAATAATCAGATCAGATTGGTTCTTCATTTCCATAGAAAAGCCTAATTCAGTGCATTTGGTAGAGCAGTGATTTAATTTAGAAGTTCACTGTATGGCTAGCATGTTTATGCCTAAATTATTTAATGTTAACCCAGTTATTATTTAAAAGAAACACAAAATGTACATTATATATATATATATATATATATATATATATAATTTTAAATGTTAAAAATCCATTTTTCCTGATTTAAAATAATAATAATAATAATAATAATAATAATAATGCTATATTGTCTTTCTAGCTTAACTACTCTGCTTTTTTTGGCCAAGCTTTACCACCACTTAAGCACAGAATAACAACAACCCTACCAGTCTTTAGTCAGAGAAACAGAAACCAAAATCCCAGAACTTTCAAGAAGCAAGACTGGACAGAGTCATTTCCATGAGATGAAAACAAATGATTGAATTTCTTACCAATGTGTATGAGTTTGACAGAGCCATTAATACATTGTATGAGATTGTAAGTGTAGTTTTAGCAGGTTTATGATGAGACTTAATTCTAACCATGTTATTTTTAAATGAGAGATAAATTTAATATTTGATTTTAGTATCTCAACTGATTAGGACTGTAGGGTGAACTGAAAGAGGTTTAGCATGCATCTCATCATCTGATGTGCCTACCAAGCTATTTCTCCATATTACTAATATTTTTCTGGAGTTCCTTTAGTTCTTGAATAATGGCTGTTTCATTTCCTAGGCCTCTATGCCTGCAAAGGGGACTGTAATAGCCCTTGTCTGGTATATGTCAGTTTCAACCAAAAGATCTACATTTATTGGGATGTGCAGTTGGAGAGAATGGAATCTACCAATTTGCTGAAGATACTAGAGAGCAACTCTGAATACAGAGATCTCTTGCTCCAGCTTGATGTGGGTATGTCACAAGCCTCATATAATCTACAAATGGTGGAGGGATTCTTGATTATAAATAAAACAGGAAAGAGCAGAGAAGGGAACAAGAACTATGAGCAGCAAACTTAGGATTCCATCCTTAATATCACCAAATTCTGTGGTTAGAATATTATTATGCAATCATGTACATGTTCAGTAAGTATATTTAAAACAAGGGTGGGCAACATGAGGCTATCAAATTGCTTTGGCCTACAATTTTTATAATCCCTCACCATTGACTGTGCTGGTTAGGGCTGATGGGAGTTGTAGGCCAAAACATCTAGAACGTCACAAGTTGTCCACCTCTGTTTTAAAACATCTAATTGGTAACTTCCCTCCCCAACAGTTTTGAAGCATTTTTGGCAACAACCAGGCTGGTAAAATATACTGAAGAAGTAGGATGAATTAATTGATTGACTTATACCACACTATCAATTCATAATCAGCAGAGTCAGGTACGTCTTTGTGAACTTTGTGACTGACACATATGCATGATGTGCCTGCGCAGAACAGTCATTTGGATCATTCTTGAACTAAACAGAATTTCCTATGTACATGCCCCAAGGGTAGCCTCTACCTGCCTCTCAGGAGAAACAGAACAGCACATCTCTGTGCCCTATTGTGGGAGCTAGCCCTCAAAACAGTAGACACAGCTGAGCTGAACCAGTGTCTTCACACTGCCTCAGCCTCCATTTGCAAGAAACTAGCTCTGTCTTTTCTCAGCTTCTTCCAATGCACAATATTATACAGAGCACTTTATGGCAACCGTCCCCAGTATTGGGAGTACCAGCCCTTGCAGTACCAAAATCATTGTCCCCCTTTCTGGACCAACTGCTCAAGACCGGTCCTTCTGTGCTGATGGTCAATACCAAACAGGTCAAGTAGACCAAGTCCCAAAACAAACACTCTGTTAACTCCCAGTTTCTGGATCCGAAAAACAAAAAGAACTTGCCTGCTCATTGGATAGAATCTGACTTCCAACCCAAGCCTACTCCAATGCCAATAAGAATAAACTACCGCTTTCAGATGGACACTTTACTTTGTCTGGCAGAAGCCCATAAGTTCAATCTTGCCTTCATTGCCAAAGCTTCTCCAAACAAACACTCCCTCACCGCTCCGACTGCCTAAAGGCGATTCAGTGGAGGAAAGCTTTGGAGGCTGTAGAAAAACTGCAACATCAGGAGAAGTCTTCCCCTACTGCCATGTTGCCCCCCTCCCTGACTTTGCTGGGTCCGTCAGCTACTTTTACTAGCCATACTGATCCTCCTACACCAGACCACTTGCTTACCATAGCTGCAGCTAAAAAAATCACTAAGAGGGCACATGAACACAAACCGAGCACTGATCCCAAAAAGAAAAAATGAAATCGAACAAGGATATTCAAAAACCATTGCCACCGACAACCATGCCTCCTCCCCCTCCGCTGTTGGACTCTCCGATTAGGGTCACACCAGCATCGACACCAGTAGCGAGGCCAGAGCAATGCATGCCTCTGTGTGAGAAGATGAGATAAGGGACACCTCGCCATTGACGAATATACCTGCTCCAAGGTCAGCTACTCCACCTAACTTCCCAGAAATGGGTAGAGATAGGCACCGGAGAGAGTGATCACCAGAATCCACTAGATCCTCTCGATATGACAATGACCACTATGTGGTCCCTATGATTGTCTCCTTTCTATGACTGGGATATATACTCATCATGGCCATATCCACCCAGACAGCAATATTATTGGGACAATTGGAGATCCCCCTAGAGATTGTGACCTATATCCTCAAAGAACGAGATAGTCTGAGGAAGCCTTTCCCCGGCAACCATCAGCATTGATGTCAAGACCTGAGGAGATTGTGTGCTCTTGCTCCCAATGCCATTTTCCAACAACACCTCCGACCGGCTCGGTCCCTGCTCCTTAACACCGGCGCCAATCCCTTAACCCAACATTGAGGCTGGATGCTGCTACCTCTTCTAGATCTCATCTTACCTTAATATCGTCGAGATCCCAAGATCAAGAGTTGTTTCTGGTACCACCTCTGGTTCCACACTGGTGTACCTCTCTAAGAAGTCAATCAGAGATCAACTTATGACCACTACATTCTCTCCCAAGAATGTAGTGGTCATAAGAGAAAGAGAGTCCTCACCACAATCTGTGGAAGAGTATATTTCTAATACTTCCTCATATTCTTCTGTTCCGCCTTCGATATCCCCAGATGATGGAGTGAGCACCCCAGAGAGCAGCTCCCTCTGTGCTTTTCAACATTTTTATTAATGACTTGGATGAGGAGGTGCAGCGAATTCTTGTCAAATTAGCAAAAAACACAAAATTGGTGAGATAGCTATTACCCTGGAAGACAGAAAAAAACTTCAAAGTGATCTTAATAGGCTGGAATGCTGGGCTGAAACAAGAGAATGAAATTTAATAGGGATAAAAACCAAGTTCTCCATCTAGGAAAAAGAAACCAAAAGTATTCAAGATGGGGAATACTTGGCTCAGCAAGACTACAAGCAAGAAGGATCTTGGAATTGTTGTAGATCACAAACTGAATATGAGTCAACAGTGTGATGTGGCTGCAAAAAGACCAAATGCTATTTTGGGCTGCATTAATATAAGTATAGCTTCCAAATCGCATGAGGTACTGGTTGCCCTCTATTTGGAGCTGGTTAGGCGCATCTTGAGTATTGCATCCAGTTCTGGGCACTCCACTTCAAGAAGGATGCAGACAAGCTGGATGGGGTTCAGAGGAAGGAAACGAGGATGATCAGGGGTCTGGAAACAAATCCCTATGAGGAGAGACTGAAAGAACTGGGCTTGTTTAGCCTGGAGAAGAGATTGAGGGGAGACATGATAGCACTCTTCAAATACTTGAAAGGTTGTCACACAGAGCAGGGCCAGGATCTCTTCTTGATCATCCCAGAGTACAGGACACAGAATAATGGGCTCAAGTTACAGGAAGCCAGATTCCGGCTGGACATCAGGAAAAACTTCCTATCTGTTAGAGCAGTATGACAATGGAACCATTTTCCTAGGGAGGTTGTGGGCTCAAGAGGCAGCTGGACAGGGATGCTTTAAGGTGGATGCTTTAAGGTGGATTCCTGTATTAAGCAGGGGATTGGACTTGATGGCCTCTACTATTCTATGATAAGATTATGCACACTTTACAGACCAATATTTTGAATGGCCCAACCATTGGGCATTGACACTCAGCAACCCATGGAGAAGGTTCAAGACCCAGTCTTCAATGCCATCTTCACAGAAGCAATGGCTCCAGTATCTACATTTTCTACCAACTCTTTTACATACAGTCCATCAATCCTCGAAAGCCCCGTCTTCTATGACACCTACTTTGAAGCACTTTACAGAATAAGGAAGCAGAGTTTCTCTTTGTCCACCCAAAGCCAAACTCTATAATTGTAGAGTCATCACAGGGGCATTCACAGAAACAACATACCACCCCAATGTTTAGGGAAGGAAGGCACTTGAACCTCTTAGGTTGTAGAATCTATTCTTCTGCAACTCTCAGCCTGAAAGTTGCCAACTACCAGGCAGTGATGACAAGATATCAAGTCTTTCTCTGGGAGATGTCTTCTATCTGTGCCCAACTGCTGGACGATCAACATGAATTAGCACATCTCTTCCAGGGAGAAGCGCTGCGACTTGTGAAACATCAGATTAATACCGCCCACCATCAAATAGATTGTGGATTGTGGTCAGTGCCATACTGTTATGCAGATATGTGTGGCTCAGATCAGTTGGTTTAACCCTGGAAGCGCGTTCTTGGAGAGATGGGCAGAGCCTTTTCAGTGCAAACTCTGATGAGGCCATGGAACAATCCAAAAGGCAAAAAATACAGCAAAAAAGATGGATCTGAGATATCTACAACAACTACATCAGCAGTTGGCTAAATTTCAGTGTTGGTCCTGACCCTCAATACTAGCCTAGGCAGAGACAAGACCATGCTTACCGATATCCTGGCTCGCAACTACAAAATCAAAAGAAATCCTTGGGGAGTCAGTACCGTTAGTCATGAAAGAACTAGGCATGTTTAGCCTGGAGAAGAGAAGATTGAGGGGAGACATGATCGCACTCTTCAAATACTTGAAAGGTTGTCACACAGAGGAGGGCCAGGATCCCTTCTCCATTACCCCCAGAGTGCAGGATGCAGAATAATGGGCTCAAGTTACAGGAAGCCAGATTCCGGCTGAACATCAGGAAAAACTTCCTGACTGTTAGAGCAATAATAATAATAATAATAATAATAATAATAATAATAATATATTTATTACCCGCCTCTCCCAATGGATCGAGGCGGGGAACAGCATTAAACATAAAATACAAAACTGATTAAAAGCACATAAAACCAATACATCATTGAATACCAATAAAACACCAATAAAACACTTCAAAATTCATCTGGGTAGGCCTGCCGGAAGAGATCAGTCTTTATAGATCTTTTAAATTCCTGAAGACTGGTGAGTTGGCGAATCTCTCCCGGCAGGTCATTCCACAATCTGGGAGCGGCAGAAGAGAAGGTCCTCTGGGTAACGGTTGTCAGTCTAGTTCTTGTTGACTGTAGTAAATTCTTCCCAGAGGACCTGAGCGTGCAGGGCGGATTGTATGGGAGAAGGCGGTCCTGTAGGTAACCTGGACCCAAACCATGTAGGGCTTTAAAGGTAATAACCAACACTTTGTACTTTGCCCAGAAACTGATTGGCAGCCAGTGAAGAGATTTTAAAACTTGTGTAATGTGGTCACCCCTAGATGTACCGGTGACCAACCTGGCTGCTATATTTTGAACTAGTTGAAGTTTCCGGACTAGGCACAGAGGTAGCCCTATGTACAATGGAACCAATGACCTAGGGAGGTGGTGGGCTCTCCCACGTTAGAGGCATTCAAGAGGCAGCTGGACAACCATCTGTCAGAGATGCTTTAAGGTAGATTCCTGCATTGAGCAGGGGGTTGGACTCGATGGCCTTATTTATAGGCCCCTTCCAACTCTACTATTCTATGATTCTATGATTCTATGTACCCTTAACGATACTGGGACTAAACACCGACTTTGACTCCATGGGCCACCTCTCACATTTTAATCTTATAAGGAAACAACCCGGAGACTCCCTACATCAGTACCTACTGGCATGGCACTCAACTTCTTCAGACCGTTGAGTTCTCAACATTGTAAAATCAGGTTATAAAATAGAATTCGATACCCTCCCCCCCCCTTGGGACTGTGAAACTAATTTCTCTGTCTGAAGCTTGAGACTTGGAAATTACAGAGCTTCTTCAAAAAGGGACTATTCTACCTATTACCCCTCTGTTCTACAACTACAACACTGAATGGTCTTGATTTCACAAATATTTACCCCCTGTACTGTGACAACCCTAAATAAGCTCTGGTGCAATCAAATGCCTTCAGAAGTCACATAATTAGTTGAATGAATTCAATTCAAGTGTCACATGATCTCAGGTAAAATAGACCTGTTTCTGGAGGGCCCCAGAGTTTGTTGGAGTGCATATCTAAACAAACAGCATCATGAAGACCAAGAAGCTATCAAAACATGTCCGGGATAAATTTCTGGAGAAGCACCAATCAAGGATGGGTTATAAGAAAATATCCCAAACTATGAACATCCTCCAGAGCACCATTTAATCCATTATTACAAAATGGAAAGATTATGGCACAACCGTGACTGCCTAGAGAAGGCCATTCACCAAGAGCTGGAGAGATTCATCGCTGAGATGGGAGAAACCGTTCATGGGAAAACTATCACCCAGACTCTCCACAAAGCTGGGCTTTATGGAAAAATGTGAGAAGAAGCCCATTGCTTGGGGGAGTGAATCAAATCCCATTTGGTTTTAACCAGAAGGCATGAGGAAGACACAGCAAACATGTGGGAGAAGTGGTCTGATGAGACCAGAATTGAACTTTTTGGCATAAGCGCAAAACCAACAGTGATCATTGGCCTGAGAACAGCATCCCCACGGTGAAGTGTGGTGGTGGCAGCATCATGTTATGGGGATGTTTTTCATTGGCAGGGACTGGGAACCTGGTCAGCATTGAGGGTGAGATGGAATAGGCCAAATACAGGGCAATTTTAGAGAAAATTTTGTTTCATTCTGCAAGGGACATGGGACTACAGCGGAGGTTCACCTTCCAGCAGGACAATAACCCTAAACACAGCCGAAGTTACACTGGAGTGGTTTGAAAACAAGAACCTGGGCCCAGACAAAGCCCAGAACTCAATCCAATTGAGAATCTTTGGCAAGACTTGAAAATTGCTCTTCATCAACCATCCCCATCCAAACTGACAGAGCTTGAGCAATTTTACCAAGAAGAATGGGCAAATATTGCAGGATCCGGATGTGCAAAGCTTGTTAGAGACTTACCCAAAAAGTCTCAGAGCTGTAATTCCTGCCAAAGTATTGACTTGAGATGGGGGTGGGAATACTTATGCAATTAACAAATGGCAGTTTGTTTTTGTTAACTTTTGTGCCACAATAAAAAATATTTTACACCTTCAATATTTTACACCTTTACACTTTTATTGTGCCACAATAAAAATATTTTACACCTTTTGTGCCACAATAAAAATATTTTACACCTTTACATATGGTGTAAAAAAATGGTAAAAGTGCCAATTAACTCCATTTTAATTCCAGGTTGTAACACAACATAATGTAGACAAAAGGGGGAATGAATACTTATGCATGGCTCTGTATTTGCAAGATGAATTCTCCATGAGGGTCCTGCAAAAGGTCCCTTGTTTGATGAGGCATGATCTTGTGAATCCAGTTTAAGATTTCCCCAAGCCATTGCCAGAATATGCATTTATGCATTACAAGAAGTGAACCAATATTCCCCAAATTCTTATTATGAATAGCAGAGCTGATAGCCTACTGATCTTTAAGTATCCTGTTAAGGTTATAAGACTTCTAACCAGTGATGATGTTCATGTCACCCTCTTTCATAGTTGAAGATGATGTTTCTGCTGTCAAAGATCTGATTCACAAGACCCTGTACTTTCCAGAGGAGCAGCTGAATAACCCTTATCATCATCCTATAACTGCCACCCTATTACCCAAGACACCTTATGAATAGACGGCATATATTCACACAACTTGCACTGCTTCTCATGTCTTCAGCTTGCTAGATATGGCTTGACGTGTTGCATCAAACTCAATGAGTATGGATTGTCATTCCATATGAACCCTGCACCATGGTTTAACTATGGCTTGTTAACCACATACATCCCAGAATTCACAACCAGTGAACAAACCATGGGCTCACTTCCAGGGTTGTTCATTATTAACTACCCATAGTTAAACAGGGTTCACACACAATGACAACCCATGATTCAACAACACTCCACAATTCAATGATAAGCCATGCTTATCACACGTAACTTTAGGTTGTCATTATGTGTGAACCAGGCTAATCAGCTCCATTTGTCCCAGTGTATTTTTAGGCAGCTGAAGCAGCATAATAAACCATGCCTCTGAAGCTTGCAATAAAGAGGTGGAGCCACCAATGTTGATCCTGAAGTGGTGAGAGTTTTAGCCAAAAGCAAAATAATAGGAAATGCCCTTTTACATTCTTCTCATGAGCTGCTTTCTTTGTGTTAACTTTGCATTAGTTACTTTCTCTCCTGTCCAAAACACTGACTTGCAAAATGTAAAATTTAAATACAGAACTGATAAATTCAAATTTACTGTAAATATGGAAGTAAATAATGTAGGGTGGAGTGTTTTCCAAGCCAGAAGTTCGAAGCAAAATTTTGTACCATTCAAAACCAGTAAGTCAATAAGCAAAATATTGTTAGTTTTAAGTTTGTATCTTTGTTGTTCCTATTTGTTTTAGTTATCTTTTTGTTGAAAATGTAAATAAAGATGATTTTAAAGGATCAGAAACAGTTGTTTCTGATTGCATCACTTTTGGGTTAATCAAATGAACATTCTTGCTTTTCCTCTTTTTTTTTTTTTAACAAAGTTTGCCTCTTGCCTTTTCTTAGTTTTTTTTTTTTTAAACTGTCCCAAAAGAGGAATCCTCCCATGTTCATGCATTGTTGTTCCTAATGCTACCCTACTCACAAATGCCTTTTGTCTCTATACTTCACTCACACACAAAAATTATTTGGCTCTGTTAACTATTAACCCCCCCGAACTAGAATCTCTTTCAAACATATGCCAAAATTTTGTGCCAGTTTTGTGTCACAAACCCCAGGTTTTGTGCCACCTGTGAGGGTTCGGCAGACACACACCAAAAAACCAACTTCCTCATAGCACTAGTGCCAAAGTTTTGTGCTGCAAACCCTGAGTTTTGTGCTACCACCCAAAGTTTGAAAACGACATAACATGGTGAATGAGAAAAATTTCAAATTGTCAGATCAATTCCAAACTGGTGCCAAAGTTTTGTGCTACTTTTGTGCCGCTTCCTGCCACAAACCCTGAGTTTTGTGCTGTCACTGGAAGCCTGAAAATGACATATCCTTGGTGTGGTCTGGTAAATGAAAAAAATTCCATATTCTCAGATCAGCTCCAAACCTGTGCCAACGTTTTGTGCTAGTTTTGTGTCACAAACCCTGAGTTTTGTACCACCCCATCCCCAAATTGTGAAACGACATACCTTAGTTGTGGCCTGGTGAATGAGAAAAAAACTGCATTCTCTGATCTAGTCCAAACTGGTGCCAACGTTTTGTGCTAGGTTTGTTGCTTTGCCAGGGACATGCTACAGGGCAACCCTGGCTAATGTTTTGCCATTTTTTGTGGCACAAATCTCAAACATGGAAATGAATAACATCATAAATGATTCAAGGTACTGTGTAGAAAATAAAACTATAACGAAATTTCTAGTAATTCACAAAATGGAGTGAAGGTAAGTCTCCTGAAAACTGTCATGTTTTACATTTGACAATGAATTGAAAATATTAATTGCTCAGTAAACTTAAATTTACAGTGGTCAACTTTAGAAGGGTGCAGGTACATTAATTCCTTGTTCATGTGTGTGTTTTTATGTGCTGTAAATCAGCAGATGGCAAATTATTTCTTGGATTTTATTACACAACTATTTCTTGTTTGCAAGATCATTGTAATCTTCCCATGTGCCATTATGCCTGCTGCCCCACGGCATTCACATTGAGAGATGTGCTACCCAAGAACTCAACAGCTCCTCGAAATGTATAATTCACCAAACCTACATTGACTTGGGTTGCTATGTTCCCAATCTTCACAAGGCATTGAACCAGATTTCTTTCATTAGGTTGGACAACTTCCACACAGAGATGTGTTCCCATCACAGTAGTAGTCTGTGTTCTCACACCATTACAGTATGATGGGTCTTCTTCCACAAATCTTATGGAAGCAGGGGCTACATTTCTCCTGAGTAACTTCCTATAGCCCAGTACGGACATTTTGTTGCAGAAATCGAGAGTTTTATGCCAGCATGAAACCATGAAATAACATACCTCTAGGTGAAATAACATACCTATTTATGTTCATGGTTTATGTTATTTCATAAACCATGAAATAACATACCTCTAGGCTGAAAAATCCAGATTGTCAACCTTGGCAAATTCCGGAGAGGCAGAATTTGCTGCCAAGAGATTATGTAAATCCATTGAAACAAAGCATTGTGTTCCAGGACCAGACATAATGTATTATAACAAAAGAGCACCCCAGCATCCTTCTCACCCACCCTTGTGGCTACAAGCCCCAAGAAGAACTAAAACTATAAAAAGCCCAGCCTCTCGGGAGGTATTTTTGGGATGATTCTCAGGTGCACCTGCGAATAAAACTTCTATCCAAACCTTTTCAGCTCTGACTTCCTTTTGGGGGGGGGCAAAAGGGAGAGTTATCTGAAAGAAATGTGATAAAAGAATTCAAAATTCCCTTATACATGCCTCTGAAATAGGAAAAGTTAATAAAATGTGTCTCATGAAGACCTCAGGTTAACTTAGCAAGAGGAAAACACGTAGGGAAGTTAATGATAGCTACATTCCTAAAGCCGAAGACAAGAGATTAAGTAAAAAAACTGATACTGTAATAGATTTTGCCCTCTGATGAATCTTTGGAGACAAGCTATGTCAACATTAAATCTGGCAAAGATTGCAAAGTTTATATATTCCATCTCTTAGAAGTCAGAGATAGAATTGACTGAATCCACATCAGAGGATTCTTTGAAGCTTCTGTTTATTTTAGATAATTTAGAATTTGTAGAAATCAGTTGCTGTTTAACTGAAACAGAACCATGTATCCCTGTATGATTTTTACTATTTAAGGTTGCTCAAAATCTGTAGCCAGCACCATTTCTAGGTTTTGATTTCTAGATGGTCACTTCTTGCAAGAAGGAGATTAAAGAGCTGCAGCCAGTTTTCGATCTTACACGTGTCTTTCGTCTGATTGAGATAGTGACGGTTGGGACACGAAACTACACGAGTCTAACTTCAAGACTCTTACCACAGAAACCTGTGAGTATGTAGTGGGTGAATCTCAGTGGTGACATTCATAGCCAGGGCAAAGGAAGGAACCGCCTTGCCTCTATCATACTGCACAAATTACTATACTGATTCACACATCCAGCTGAGAATCAAAGGGGTATCTTTGTTGGCATGAATCTTATCTGCCTCTGGGCAGGCTTAATCCAAGAAGTGCCACACTGATGCTTAGATGGCAGAGATTGTGTTTTTCAACAGAGACAACTGGATGAAACAGTGCCACGGTAACCGGAGGCAAAATAAAGCTCCTTAGGAACTGCTCTACCAATTAGGGGGTGACAAGAGAGATCTTCTGACGTGTTTAATTTTTAACTTTGCTGTTTTAAATTTGTATTTTAAATCTGTATTAATTTCTGCATTGCTGCTTGGTTTTTATCCTGCTTGTTGTTTTATATTTTGAATAGTTATGGTTTTAATTTTTGTAAACTGCCCAGAGAGCTTCAGCTATTGGGCGATATAAAAATGCTTCCAAATCATGCAAAGTACTGGTTTCCCTCTATTCCATACTGGTTAAGCCTCATCTTGAGTATTGTGTCCGGTTCTGGGCACCACACTTCAAGAAAAGTGCAGACAAGCTGGAGTGTGATCAGACAAGGGTAACGAGGCTGATCCATGGTCTGCTAACAAAGTCTTAAGAGGAAAGAGTGAAAGAACTGGGCATGTTTAGCCTGGAGAAGAGAAGACTGAGGGGAGACATGATAGCACTCTTCAAAAACTTGAAAGGTGGTCACACAGAGGAGGGCCAGGATCTCTTCTCCATCATCCCAGGGTGCAGGAGACGGAATAATGGGCTCAAGTTACAGGAAGCCAGATTCCGGCTGGATATCAGGGAAAAAATTCTGACTGTTAGAGCAGTACGGCAATGGAACCAATGACCTAGGTAGGTCATGGGCTCTCCCACACTAGAGGCATTCAAGAGACAGCTGGGCAGGCAGCTTTAAGGTGGATTCCTGCATTGAGCAGGGGGTTGGACTTGATGGCCTAATAGGCCCCTTCCAACTCTACTATTCTGTGATTCTATAATCTACACTTGAAACTTAACATTCATTTATACCATAGGGCAGAGGTAGGTAACTTGTGCCCCCCTGGATGTTTTGTGCCAGAACTCCTGTCATCCATTAGCTATGTTGGTTGGGACTAATGGGAGCTGTAGGCCAAAACATATGTGGACCACATGTTTACCATAGGAATAAGAAAAGAAATCTAGAATCACTTAGAACCTTAACTTCCCATATGAAATGAAGATGAGGGGCCCACCACCGTGATGGCTCTCCCTCCCTCTACTGTCGCCACCAGCAGCCATTCCAACAGGCTGTAGTGAGAGAAATGAAAGGGTGTAATGTGGTCATCCCACCAGCCCTGTGGAAAGGCATAATCCATTTTTCCTCTTTCCTCTGAATTCACTTTCTTGTGTGTTGGGTCTTATTAGATTGTAAGTCTGCAGGCACAGACTGTCTTGTTTAAGAAATATACAGAAGACTCTCAAGGAGCCTTTTTGGCTATAGAGTGGGATAAAACATTTTAAATAAATAAATAATAAATAAATAAATACAACAACAAACTTTATTGACAGTCCATAGACCATTTAACAGTAGGTTAGATATACAGCTATTAAAATGTTCATAGACAAGGGAAAACCTTCAACATGCAGAAGTGTGAACTTCCCTTAATGTTGAGATTACAGTCAGTCTTTATTTACAGTCTACAGTCCTTCCAACAGAAAATATATCACACACGAGATTAGTCCTTGTGGGTTTAGACCAACTGGGTTCTACAGCCAATCGCAGAACAAAGAAATGTAGCTACTTGCAGGGTTACATGCTTATTTGTACCCTGGAGAAGATTAATCATTAGGGACTTCCTGGTGCGACCTGGGAAACCCTGCAAAATAGGGCACAGTAAATCGTCCCTTGCCTCATTATAAAAATTACAGAAGAACAGTATGTGGTCAATGTCCTCCAAGTCGGTGTTATTGCACGGACAACATCTACTGGCTACGGGTATTTTTTTGAATCTGCCTTCCAACAATTTAGATGGTAATACGTTGAATCTGGCCAGAGTAATGGCCTTTCTGTATTTTGGTACAGTGAGCCTTTTCAAATATGTCATCTCTGCATTATGAGCAAATTCTAGGAGACCCAGAGATTGAGGGGAACATGGGCCAAGGGCAACTCCGTGGAGATCCTGAAGGTCCATGTCTAGTAGTCTTTGCTTGATTGTCCATTTGGCACCTTCCAGATCGAGTGTTAGCAGACATCCGGCAAAGAGCCCTGTTGAGTTGACTTTCAGTACCAATAATTTGGTCCAGGGGGATTTGTACAGATCAAGGAGGACCTGGGATACCAAAGAGTTGTAAGAAAGCCCATGGTACTTCCGAAACCAGAAATGGAGTGATTGAATCCAGCCCTGGCATTTTAGTGTGCTAAGTCCAGCTTCTAGGTTCAGGGCCACACCGGCCACACATTTGGGCACTCCAAGGATTTGCCTTAAGAATAATGATTGAACTCCCTTGAGTGAGCCTTTCAACAGGGGGAACCAGATCGGAGCGCCGTACAGAATCTGAGGGATCAACTTTGCTTTGTACACCTGCATAGCTGCAGGAATACCCCCCCTTGAAAAGAAAAATCTCAAGATGGCCCCCATTGTTTGGTCTGCCTTGGCTTTGATGTGCTTAGCATGGATATTCCATTTTAGATTTTCTTGGAACCAGATGCCTAGGTACTTATAGGCATCTACCTGGTTTATCCTGTTTCACCCCATGTGCCAGGAAAACTTTGTTTTTTTCCTGGCGAAGACCATAACTTTGGGTTTTTGGTAGTTGATAGTTATTTTATTTTTAGAACTGTACTCCGCAAATCCATTTAACAGTCTCTTGAGGCCCAGGCGTGTTTGGGATAATAACACAGCATCGTCTGCGTACAGGAGAATGCAGACTTTTAGAGGGCCAATTTTAGGAGGGTGGGACTCTATTGTGGCAAGCCAAGGCAGGACATCTGCCAGGAAGAGGTTGAAAAGCATAGGAGCAAGGACACATTCTTGTCTAATGCCCGTAGGGAGGGTGAACTCTTTGGTAACGTGACCTTGCTTACTGCACCTGACCCTAGCGGATGAATTAATTCAATTGGATCAAGCATAGTAACCTCTTTTCAATTGAGAGTTTTTCTAATTTAGACAAGAGGAGAGGGCGAGAGATGGAATCAAATGCCGCCTTTAAGTCAATAAAGGTGGCAAATAATTTCCCTCCCTTTGGGGCCGTATACTTATATGCCAGATGGGACAGTACCAAACAATGGTCATAAGTGGAGCAGTTCACCTTAAACCCAATCTGTTCCGTTCCCAGTATGTTGTTAGAGTTGCTCCATTCTATCAGTTTGTCATTCAAGGTCTTGGCATAGAGCTTGCCAATTAAAGAGAAGAGGCTGATGGGATGATAATTTTGGGGGTCACTCTTATTTCCTTTTTTATATATGGGTATAATTAAGGCCCTCCACCAATCCTCAGACATTATACCTGAGTCGGATGGGATGCCGTCTGGACCTGGGGCTTTAACTGGTTTTAAATTTGTTATCAGCTCCTCAATGTAGTGAGGGTTGACTTCGGGCCATTCTGGGGTATCCCGCAATAGTACTGGGGCCAGATTCGTTGTTTGGGTAGCGTCATGCAGATCGCAGAACTGGTTTTCCCAGGTGGCTGTAGGTATAATGCAGTCTGGGGAGTTACTGCTGTCGCTAGTGGCATGGGAAACTATTTGCCAAAAGGTTTTATAGTTTTTCGTGTTAGATGCTGCCTTCCACCAGGTACCATCTCCGGATTGCCCTGAAGTGACGTCAGACAGCGGAAGAACCATACTAATGGTGCTACAATTGAAAAAGTTGGGTAAGTGCTTGACTTTTTCAATCTACAGCTTCATGGGAAAGCCCCATGGTGGCTGTGAAGTTGCACCTGTGTTGTATAACACAGCCACCATGGGGCTTTCCCCACATGTAGAAAGCCCCCAGGTTGAGGAAAGCTGCCAAAGAGGATTGTGTTGTGCCAATGTTTGCCCATGATGACTTGCCATTTATTTATTTATTTATTTATTTATTTATTTATTTATTTATTTATTCGAGTCATTCTTCTCGAGTTCCTGGTGGGGAAGAAAGCCTCTGCCTCTGTTTCGCAAATTTTAAAGGTATCTACTATGTCTTCTCTCTTTTAGATGAAATTTTATAAAGTTTTACCTAATATATTTTTATAAAACTATATCAAGTTTTAAATCCTTTTAAGCCTTTTAAGAAGACGTCTGAGAACTGACTTACTGATAGCCAACATCTCCACGTACAGAGTACTCTCCTCTACGGAAGAAGGGCAGAAAGAATAACAAAGAGTGTCTGCTAATCCAAAGTAAGATAACACAAGAGAAAGTTTAAAAACTGTATTGAATACAAATTCAGAGCCAAGGCCAGAGGAGAGTATACAAGCTGAAGCTAAAAGGGATTTAAAAAAAAAGTTCAAACAGACGAGACAAGACATTTAGAAACTAAAAGGTTAAATTCCAGACCAGCAAGCTGAACTTCGGCATTTCACCCAGCCTGGCCAATTAAACTAATCAAACTGTCCTGATTGGAAGGCACAGGCCGAGAGCAGTCTAAACAACAAAGCCGAGACTCTGCAAAAAGCAGCTGTTGCTGGTTCTAACAGCTTAACAATTCAACAGTCATATCAACCTGATACTTATCTGCAATAGGTTTGCCACACTCGCCATAACTGGATCAAGTTCAAACACCACCCCCTGGCCTCTTTGCTACCTTTTTGACTACTACAGTTAAATTAAGCAGCTATGGTGCTCACAAGGGGCAACTACAAAGAGAAAGGACTGATTCCCATAGCTGATGATGTGGCAGCCTACGTTAAAGCGTCCAAGCAGCTAAAGATTACTGAATTTCTCCATCCTGATGCTGTGGTACCTGCTCATGGTACAGGGGAGGTCAAATCACCCGCTAAGCTAGTTATGGACTGGTCCCTGGGCCCTCAATGTATTATGAGGGCAGAAGTCTCAGAAAATTTCGAGGAGCACGGTTGCAGCCTGGCTGATGAATTTGCAGCTGTGGAGAGTGAGCTGGCAAAAGAGAGAACCGTGTCCAGGCCAAGCAATAAATTTAATGACTGTAGCTATAGTTCTAATATCCAATGCGACACCGGAGGAGCAAAAGAACTTTTTGGTGGGTACTGATTTACTCCTCGATCTCCTTTATGAAAGGATAAAAAGGTCTGTTTACAGCTTGGGCAGGCGACATAGCTTTAATAAAAAAATACCTGTCCAAAAGCACGGAGCTTTTGTCAACTTTAATAGCTCTTGTTACAGGGAAGCCCAAAGAGAACTCCCAAACAAAGTTAAAGATCACCAAACTCATAGTCCCCGAACAAACCAAAAGATCCAATTCGTACCTGTACAAAGACAACAGAAATTCAGCCAAAACTAGTGCAAACAATAATGGCAGTGAATCTTCCGGTACAACAAAGAGCGGATGTACTGAAACCACAACCAAAGCAGACACTAAAGTTCCTAACAATAGGGAGGAAAAATGCACCAATCCTAGCAGAGCTCCCAAACTCAAAGCTAGCAAGGCTCCAAATACAACGAAAGGAATTTTTTTTAAAAAAATCTGAAAATGCCTATAAAATCCTGAAGCTCTTCCTCCAAAATGAATTTCGACAAACTCTTTAAATTAGTAGAAATATCAGACAAAGGCGTGAAATCCAGAAAACCAAAAAATCCTCCTGAGGGAAAGCCCTGTGTAGCTTGTCTGTCACATATGGCATATTCTCAAGAGTGTCCTTCACCTATGCCAGAGGGGAAAATAACTTCAGACTTTCGGGACTGTACCCAGTCCCCAATAAAGCTATCCATTTTGCCTCGGACGCTAACTGATCCAGTTTCAACTGAGTCTCAAATAAGAGGGAACAAAAAATGGCAATTACAACTACAGGAAAAGAACCTTGTATTTTCCAACTACCCCAAACCCATGGGCATGCAGTCGCAGAGGGAACGAATAGAGCACCTTCTTATAATAATAGCCGAAACCACACAAATAAAACTGGTCTCTGCTGCAGTTAAAAAGGTGGAATATGTCTTTTACAACTACGGAACAGCTCATGCCATTGTAACTTTTGCATCTGCTGATACAACTTCCATCATATACGCCCACAGAATAGCCTTTCAACAAAAAGGTCTGCTGATTAACAGGCACTTCAAAAACTTAGTCCTCTTGCAGCTGACCAGGCCCCAACGACCAGCTAGCTTGGTCGCCATGGACCCCCCAATTGGGGACTTGATCGATTTAAGTGTTACTTCCGACCCTCCCTCCCCCCCTCTAGATCATCATTCTTTTTTTTTTAAAAAATATATATAATTTTATTAATTTCAACATAATAATAACATAAAATACATACATAATCCTCGACAATCCCCCCCGTGCACCCCCACCCCATGAGACCTTCTCTTAATCTTTTATTCTATCCAGAAATTTATCGACTCTTTTGAAGGTGTTTGTCCCTTCCCCGATCTTAATACATATTCCAATAGGGGGCTCCATATTTCCCCAAAATCATTTTTACCGGACATTCCCCTCTTTAATTTCATTTTACAAGTCAGCATATCATTCAAAGCCATATCCCATATTTCTTTGTACCATTCTTCTATTGTATAGCTTCCTTGTCCTTTCCAATTTTTTGCAATCATTAGTCTAACAGGTGTCAGGAGGTTGTTTATCAATTCTCTCTTATTTTTGTCCTCTTCCCCTCTATCCCATATTGCTAGTAGAGCGAGCTTCGGGTTTAATTCCACTTTACTTCCAATTATTTCACTTATTTCTTTAAATACCCTTTTCCAAAATTTTTGTACATATTCACAGCTCCACCACATATGGTAATAAGTTCCAACCTCCTGGCATCCCCTCCAACAATTTTTAGATATTTTTTTGTCTATCTGGTGAAATCTAACCGGTGTTAGATACCATCTCCACAATACCTTATAAAAATTCTCCTTAATTCTGATCGATAACAATTTTAACATTCTTGCATTCCACAACCTCTCCCAGTTATATTCCTTAATTTCTCCATTTACATCCTCTTCCCAAACCTTTTTTATTGCTTTAAGTGTATTTTGAAATTCCTCCTCTATCAATAATTTATATATCTCACTAGTCAACCCTTTCTTAATTTTCTTTTCTTCTTTCCTACCTTTTGACTCTATTAATTCTTCAAATCTTGTATTATTTCTACACTTTTTATTTTTCAGTTTCCATTCCTGAGTCCATTTCCCTAATTGTATACATTTAAACCATGCTAATTTTTGACCTATCAATAGCTCTTTAATTTGCTCATTATCCTTCAAATTTTCCATCCACTTCCTTAACTTAATTATTTCCTTATCTTTCAATCTCGCTTCAATCTCCACTTTTAACACTCTTGGGAAATTCTCCACTACTACCACTGGGGCAAGTGGTGAATCTCCTGGTATCAACTTCCCCCTAAATTTCTCCCAGATCTCCACTATATTTACCAACAAAGGGTTGTCCAGTCCCTTTAATTCTCTCTTTTGAATTTTTTTAAAAAAAATATTTTTCAATTTATAATCTATTTCCCCAGTTTGCGTCTCCAACCACTCCAAATCTTCCTCCCCTAGAATACAGCTTATAACATATCTTAACTGATTAGCTATATAATAATACTTAATATTTGGAAGTCCTAAACCTCCCTTCTTTTGAGCCTTATACCATAACCCTTTATTAATCCTAGCTTTCTTATCCCCATTACAATATGCGTTAATTATATTTTGCCAACTTTTCAACTCTACTTCTGATATTTTAATTGGTAACATTCTAAACAAAAAATTAATCTTAGGTAAAATCTTCATTTTAATAATTGCTATTCTACCAAACCAAAAATGTTTTAATTTCTTATATACTTCTAATTTCTCCCCTACTTGTTTTTTTAAAGCTACCAAATTAAGTTCCTCTAGCCTATCTAAATCTCTATCAATATTAATACCTAAATAACGTACTATATTTTTAAGTCTAAGACCCAACTTAACCTTACCTTCTTCCAGCTCTTCCTTATTATAATTAAATAACATCATTTCTGACTTCCCCCAATTTACTTTTAATCCCGTAATTTCTCCAAATTCTCTTAAATGTTTCTTAATCACCTCTGCACTCCCTAGGGGATCTTCTACTGTCAATAAAGTATCGTCCGCAAACATATTCATTTTAATCTTCTCCTTTCTTCCTATCCCCTTCACTCTTTCATCTTCCCTTATTACATTTGCCAAAATTTCTATTACTATTGCAAATAAGATCGGTGAAAGAGGACATCCCTGCCTAGTGTAATCTGTTGTGTTAACCCATCATTAACCATTATTTCCGCTTTATTATTTTTATACAACTTATCCATCACTCCCATAAATTTATCTCCAAACCCAAATGTTTTTAATATTGTTTTGAGTGCTGGCCATTCCACACAATCAAAGGCTTTGAATATATCCAATGCTAGCAAACCTGCTTTTAAATTCCTTTTTTTGATAATACTAATTATATTTAGTACTCTTCCCATTAAATTAGACATTTGCCTACCCGGTATAAATCCACACTGATCTTTTTTAATATATTTACAAATAAATGTGGCCATTCTTTTTGCCATTATTGCTGTAAAAATCTTTGAATCTTGATTTATTAAGGAAATTGGTCTGTATGATGCGGGATCCGTTAAGTCCTTACCTGGTTTCGGAATTAATATAATCAGGGAATGATCCCATGATGGCGGAGTCTTCCCCCCTTCTATTATAGTATTAAATAATTTCTTTAATCTTGGTATTAAAATTTCTTTAAAAAGCTTATAATACTCTGACCCCAAACCATCCATCCCCGGTGATTTTCCTCCTTTCAGTTTATCAATAACTCCCTCTATCTCTTTTTCAGTAACTAAACCTTCCATATAATCCCTATCCTGCTTCTGCAATTTTATTTTCCAATTCCTCTCTACATATTCCAATACCTTATCTTGCGGTCCCGATCCTGATGTATATAATTCACTATAAAAATCCTTAAATATATTTAATTTATCTTTCATTAAATTACAACTATTCCCTGACTTATCCTTTATTGTCCCTATCATATTCTTAGCCTTTTCCAACTGTGTGGATCTGGCCAGCATCTTTGAATTCCTATTGCTATATTCAAAAAAATCTCTTTTTAAATACAACAAATTTTTTTGAACTTGTTCTAATTCTTCTTTCTCTAATTCCTTTTTATTAGCTTGAATTTGGGCAATTAGGCGTTTATCTTTTGTCTCCTTTAACTTATCTTCCAAACTCCTTACCTCCTCTTCAATCTTTTTATTTTGAGCTTCCTGTTGTTTTTTTAATGTACATCTTTCCCTAATACAAATCCCTCTTACCACAGCTTTCATTGTATCCCATAATATGTCCTGCCGGTTATTCTCTTTTTCATTAATCTCCCACATTTCCTGCAGTTCTTTCTTTATTTTCTCCATTATATATTTTTTATTCAACAACCTTACAACCAGTCTCCATCTCTTCGCTTGTCTATAGTCTTTCTTGGTTTCCATGTCCATTGTCATTAACGCGTGGTCAGTAACCTTGATAACTCCAATATCACAATCTATGATTTTGGGTAACATATTTTTTGATACAAAAATGTAGTCTATCCTTGAATAACTCTTAAATCTCTGTGAGTAGAAGGTATATTTCCTTTCTTCCCCTCTTAAAACTCTCCACACATCCATTAATTCTTTCCCTTCCATTAATTTGCTTAACTCTGTCTTCCCCACCCTCTTAGTATCTTTTAATATGCTATCCCTATCTTTCCCTATATCTAGTACCATATTAAAGTCGCCTGCCATCATAATGTGCTTTTTACCCACTTCTCCCAACACGTTAAATACTTCATCAATAAAATCCATTTGTTTCCCATTTGGAGCATAAACATTCACTAATACATATTCCTCTTCTCCCAACTTGCAGAACATAATAAGAAACCTTCCATTTTTATCTTTCTTTACACTTTGAATAGTTATACCACATGTCTTTGAAATTATTATTGCCACCCCTCTCGATTTCGAAGTTCCATATGCCTTCTCGTAAACGCCCACCTCCCTCATTCGAAGCTCATTAACTCCATCTTTGGCCTGATGAGTTTCCTGCAAAAAAATTACATCTTTTTTTTTGTTCTTTAATAACATTTCAATCCTCTTTCTTTTAATTACCGTTCCTAGCCCTTTAACATTCAGTGTTGCCAATCTAAGTTTATTTTCCATCTCTCTCTTTCACACAAATCTTTAAGTCGGTCTCCCTCTGTGTAACACATTCCCCCCCTCCCTAACCCTCCCCCCCACATTCACCCCCAATTTCACCCCCCTCCTCACCAGCTTCCTGGGCATTGGTCCCAATCTTCTTAGAACTCTTAGGGGGGGGGAACTCGGCCCAACATTCCGGAATAACGTCTACCCTCCCCTCCATATCTCTTCTTCTCCCTATCCCTCTTACAATATATATTAAAGTCTAGTCATTGCTCCCTCCTGCCGCGCCTTCGTCTTGCTTCTCTTCTCCAACCGGTGTGGCATCCATTATGCCCAGCTTCTCCAATAGCTCGATTCCTTGCTCACAAGATGTTATTCTTTGCTGCTTCCCGTTCCACTTAAATCTCAAGAAAACTGGGTATCCCCAATTATAGGAGATCGATTTCATCTTCAATGCCCCTGTACAGATTCTAACGCTCTTCCTCCACTGGACCGTCTGGGGGCATAAATCCTGGAAAACCTCAATTGGTGTTGCTTGAAGCGTTGGTTGACCTTGACTTCTAACTGCTTGCATTAATTTTTCTTTTTTATAGTAATTAGCAAATTTCACAATAATATCTCTTGGGAACTCTCTTGTCTTTCCAAATCCCACCCTATGGGCCCGCTCGATATCTTCCATTCTCCAATCTTCCTGTGGCACTAATTGTTTGACCCATGCCAAGATTAATTCTCTTATACTATTAAGGGTCTCCCCTTGCTGCTCCCCAAAAGACCTTATGTGTATATTTGCTCTCCGGTCCCTGTCTTCCATCGCTATAAGCCGTAAATCCTGTTGCGTTAGCTGTTCCTCTTGCTTCTTATATAAAACCTTTAGTTCTCCAGTTTCTTCCTGCAAAGCTCCAACCTCTTTCTCCACCTTTTGAAGGCCTGCCAAGAGTTGCTGTTGTGAATCGGTGATCCTTTTCGCCAGTCTTTCTTCTTGCTTCAATAAAGCCTGCTCAATATTTCCATCTTGCTTTAATATGGCCAAATCCAGCATCTTTTGGATATTCTGAATCAGCTCATCTGTTGGGTCAGCTTGCCTCCCTGTGGTTGTTTTAGGAATTGCACCTGGCTTAGTTCCAGTCTTAGCACTGGCATTTCCGGCATGACTAGGGGATTGCTTCTTTGTCTTTTCAGAATCCTTATCCGACATTTTGTCAGTACGGACTAGCCTGTAGCTCCTATCGGACGGACGATCTCCCTTAGGTCGACTCCAAGAAGTTATTTTCTTCTTGCTCATAAGTCGTCCACCATTCAAGCCTATCCGATAAGCACACAGCCACTTCTAGCCAGGGATCAAAGTCTCTTTCTCTTCACCTCAATCACTCCCTCTGGCTTCTCCGTCTCCCGAACAGCCTTTTAATCACTTATAATCTTTTAATTGTTCTTTTAATTGCCAAGGCTGCCGAGTTTTAGTTTCGTTTCTCCTCGGGCAGACTTAGCCCCTCCTCCCAGCCAAACAGTTATACAGCCAACAATATTTCAAAGCTTGAAAGCTTAAAAGCTTTCCAAAGCTTAAAAATCTCTTTTCTGAATGTTAGCAGTCGTTCTGTTCTCTCTACAGTCTATTCAATCAGCCAGCAATCGTATATACGTCCTTTATTTTATTTACCTTCACCGTACTTCAAAGCTGTCGGTCCGTCACCTCCCTTCTGTCTTGCCGGTTATAAAGCCATAAATCTCCTTCCAGCTGCAGTCTCATTAGCAAGCTTTCCCCTCTCCATAGCAGACTTATATGTAACAGACCGCTCTTTTAGGATAGGGAATTTACAGTTAATTAGATCATCATTCTGTATGACCTCCAGATTATTCATTTCAGACCATGGGGAGGAAGGGGTAGTGGCCATGGATTCTCAGGTAGGCGAGCACTTTACGCCTGAAGAATCCAAATTGATCGTCAGTTTCGGTGCTCTACCAGCTCAGGAACGAAAAAGGATACTCATTAGGCTCTCCAATCTTAAAGATCTACTAATGTATAATAACCAACTGTCCCTCAGCCCCCCCCCCCCCATGACAACAGACAATATCCCGGTAACACCAGTTGGGAAGGAAGCAAAGACAAGTGAGCCCAAAGGCAACTGCAGCAGTGAGCAACTACAGGCTCAGGACCATCTACAACCCTTCCAAAAGGGTGGAGTAGCTCTGAGTCCCAAGGTCCAAATAGTCAAATGCGGGGTGGCTATTAGCCAAAGTTGTTCTTTCTAGTAGTTCGGGCAAGCAGGGTCCTATACCGGATGCTCCCAAGCCTAATTCTATAAGCTTCGAAATTGGCACTCAGGGAAAGCTAAGACATACCAAAAAGGACTCTATTAATGCCACCAAAACAGATGATACTCTCAGACATAAATCTAGCTCCCAAACTAAGCCTGTTAACTGCTGTGTCTTGGAGAACACAGAGGGGGTGCTGGAATTAATGTCCTGGAATGTTGCAGGCTGGGCGCCAAAGTGTAAGTCCCAAAGCATACTCGACTATCTGTCGGCCTTTGATATAATTTTTCTCCAGGAGACCTGGTGCTGCAACGATATCCATATGAACGGTTTTGTGGCATATTCTCTCCCCACCCTTTCCAACTCAGGTAAAGGCAGAGACTCCCAGGGACTGTGCTGCCTAATTTCCTCCTCACTTGATGCTAGAACAACTATGTTGCCCAGCCGTGACCCCTTGGCACAGGCACTGATCCTGGATCTGAGGGCTCTTAATTTAACGCTTTTATTTAACATCTATCGTGCTCCATCAGCCTGTACGGAAACGATCATGGCATTTTGGCTAAAAACTGAGGTTTTTTTCTTGGAGTTAGCTGGCAAATACCCATATGCTTACCCTATTTTGGCAGGGGATTTCAATGCTAGAACAGGGAGTTCTGTGGCTACTTCGAAAAATAACAGCAGCAGTCTGAAGCCAATTAGAGAAGAACCTGGAGCTAATTCACGTAACTCCAAGGACCCCATTACAAACTGTGCAGGGCGCCATCTACTACAGTTTGTCTACCGAAATAATTTGACTATTTTGAATGGTAGAGCCCCTGCTGATAAATGGGGGGAGTTTACTTATATCTCTTCAAGAGGGTCTAGCGTAATAGACTACATAATTGCACATAAACATCTGGAAAACATGGGTTGCAACCTTAAGGTAGTGGACCCTATGGAAAGTGACCACCTACCACTAGAGCGCCGGCTGACCACCACCGAGCCAATCCAGAAGGAGCCATGCTTTCCGATGTTGGCTACCCAGCTCTGTGTACTAGATAAAAAGAGAATCAAATGGACTAACGATTCGGTCAAGATTTTTAACCAAAGCTTCGGTTCTTTAAACTGCTTAAGCTGCATTGAGCGGATGTGCACGGCAGAGTCCCCTGTTCTAAGCATTTCCGCTTTTGAAGATCTGATATATTATTTGTCATCTGCTCTACACAACAATTCTTACCCCGTCAAAAGACACCAATCCTCCAGGAACTGCTGGTTCGACGGGGAATGCACCAACACAAGGAGGAGACTCCAAGTTGTGTACAGAACATACTGGGAAAACAACGAATGACATCTCCCCGGATTATACTACGAACCAAAGAAAAGCCACAAGCGACTCCTTCGAAAGAAAAAGGACACAGCAAACCGCAAGGCATGGCAAATGCCTTCCACCAGGAAGAGAGCGGGAGGGGGCTATGGTACCCAGATGGGTGCCAAGAATACCCACACTCCCTCCTCAGCATTGGGCTTACCTAACACCACCCCAGGAGAGGAAAACTGCAGGGTTTTGGACAGAGAAGGAGCCAACCCGGCACCGTGAAGACAGCCCCATGTTTTGAATACCAACTTCCCATACTGGCTGGGGCTGATGGGAATCATCCAAAACATCTGGAGGACACCTTTTGGGGAAGGCTGCTCTATTGCCAAAAGAGTGACATCACTGTATCCCTTCACTTCTTTTTTACTTTCTTTATTTAATGAAAAAATATATACAACACACTGTTATGCAACGCAATCATTATACACAATGAATTATTTTAACTACTCAACAAAAGCATAACACCACATATAAATAAAGTGAGTTAAGTAAATTTAGCATCAAATAGATAGAATTCTCATAACACACACAAAACATCCAAGAATATAAAATAAACTAAATAGATTACATAATACATAAGATCAAGTTTCACATATCTACCAAAGCCAATGATTTATTAAATAGCAAAACAATAATATATGTTAATTTCTCTATCATGATTATTTTTCCAGTATTCAATAAAAGGCTTCCATTCCTCTGTAAATTTGGGGATCTGTTGTCTGCCATCTCTCAATCCCTTCACTTCTGTGGTTGAAGCTTTATTATACATCATGTCTGGCGATTGGGCCAGCTTCCTCCATGGTTAGCATGGGAATCAAGAGGGATAGCTGAAGAAGGTGCATTTATATATTCTGCTTGAGATATAAAGGATCACTGGGCTTCAAGGACTGCAAAAAGTGGATTATCTGCTGTAAGGAGAAAGCAGCGGGGAAACCCAGGAGAGTTGCAAGTGAAAGACAACAACATTGGACTCTACAAAACCATAAGAAAGGAGATAAGAAAAATTAAGAAAAGGCAGAAGTTTGAAGCAACCCTGAAACTCTGGAACTCTTAACCCTGAAACGACAAAACGGGAAGAGAGTGGAAAGAACCAAAGAAGTGACAAAATATCGTAGTACAAACAAGATAGGATAAAAACAGGAGTCGACTAAATGTACAGGACTTAAACTGTTCAGAATAACGAGTCTATTTCCAACAGGTCTTAGGCCAATTAGGAGATTGGGGGATTGAAGACAGCTGTGTGGTCTAACACTAACAGCACTCACTATCTGACTGAGAAGCCTGAGTTAGTTAGTCTGATCCAGCTACTGTGGTGAGGAGAAGGATTCCTTTCGCTCACTTCCTTCCAAGGCTGAATAGATTGACCAGCTACAGGCTAAGCTACCAAGGAGTGCATCCAGCTGGTAAGAACTTTTGGTTAATCGTTTTGCACGCAATAAGATATACACATTATCCTAGCCAATAAAATTCCCTGGTGACTGAGAGGCCTCCACACTGAGGGTGATATGGTACTTACAAGGGAAAGTTACAAAGTAAGGGGTCTGGCCCCTGTATCTGGAGCTATGACAAGACCAGTCAAAGCACACAAACAGCTAAAAATCACACATTTCTTGCTGTCCAACCAAGAGAGCCACTCCAGCTCTGCTTTTGATCTCCCCCTGGACTGGTCTTTGGGTCCCCACTGCTTAATGAGGACAGAGGACAGTGCAAACCCTGATGAAAGAAGATATAGTTTAGCATCCGAACTCGCAGTGGCAGAAAGTGCCCAGTCAAGGAAGGACAGTTTGATTGATACAATGCAAAATCGCTGCCTCAGCTCCCCTACACTGTTCACCTCTCTCACTGTCAAGGATAAAAGTTTGGATCCTGATGAGCCTACTCTTATGTCTCATAACGACCCAAGCAAAATCTTATATGCAGTCGGACAACTTCTTGAATCCCACTACGAAAAAAATCGGAGGCTGCTTTCGGGGTGGGACGATGACATAGCTTCAATCAAGAGGTTTTTGGCTGAGAGTAAGGATCTCCTGATGACTCTAACAGTTTGCGCCATAGGGAATGCTAAACCAGGAATGCAATCTGAGGCTAGTACAACCGAAGCCAGAACTCCAATGTCAAAATCTGAGTTTAACCTCCACCTGAAAGTGGATAATGGGAGCCAGCCTTATAGCAATCAGATGGGGGAGACTAATACAGATCCAGGTGCCCTGGAGGCTGACTGGCGGGAGGTTAATGATACCAACAAAACTCAAGCCCATGGGAAAAGGGCAAATAAACAGGCCAACCTAAGCAGACTCCATAAACACAGAGCTAAACAGGCCTCTCTACCTAGGTCAAAAAAATCTAAGAATGTGAAAAGCTCACACAGATCAAGGAAACCCCCCAAATGAACTATGGTAGACTATTAAAACTAATGGAGAAGCTAGGCTGTGACAGCAAGCCAACTAAATGGGCGAGCCCTTATAATAAAGCAACTAAGAACGTACAAATAGATGCCGATCCAATAACAACCCCCAAGAGCCCCAGGGCTCGACTGTCGGAAGTGCTCACGAACTGAGGCCTCTCCAGCAATCTCCGTCTAAGTGGAGTCATCAGTTTATAATTCCAACGCAGCCTGATCAGGATGGGCCTCACAGTGCAGGTGGGAAACGCTGGCAGTTGCAACTGCTGTCGCGGAACCTTGTTTTTTCAAACTATCCAAAACCAAGAGGGTTACAGACCCAAAAGGAACATATCGAGCACCTTATCACAGTAATAACCCAAGCTGCACAAATTCAACTAAATCACTCTGCTGTCCAGAAAGTGGAGTACATCTATTTCAACTATAATGCCGCGCGTGCAATAGTGACTTTCGATTAGTCAAATACGGTGGCACGTATATTTAGCAACAGAGAGCAGCTCCTGAGCAGAGGACTGCTGGTTAGTCACCATTTTAAAGACATAGCCCCAATGACATCAATGGGCAAACAGCAACCCCCCACTCAGAGCCACAAAGATCCTATCACAGAGAACCTGACTAATGCCGATACAACTCTTGATCCATCCTTATCCCCTCTCATTTCTTTTAAAGCAGGTCTGGGAATCACTAAAGACGACTGTGACACTGTCCCGCATAAAGGTGACAATAACCCTGGGCATGTGGATCTCACGCAAGAAGAACGACAGGTTATAGACAGTTTTGAGGCTTTCCCCCCCACAGTTCAGCAGAAGATCCTGAGCGGTCTGTCGACATTAAGGGGAATTTTGTCTTCTAAGGCCAAACTTACCACCAATACCCAAATCAGTTTGCCCATACCTGCAGGGCACACAACCATGCACGGGCATCAAGGGGCTGACGATTTGCCAGTTAAAAGTTCTGGGTGCACCTTCAACAAAGACCGTCCGATGCATGACCAGCAGACACTCTTCCCAATGGCAGACCCAGCCTTGAGCCCTAAGATTACAATTACTAAAGACAACGCTGATGTTCCACCCAATACTCTTGGAGTACCAAGGATTGGGGGACCTGACTTAGATCTCCCCATACGTGCCAACAGTGGCAGTGGGTCTGTTGTGTTTAGTCTAGACCCACAGACCAAAGTACACAATAAAAAGTCCACACTCAACCTTAGTTCAGGCGCGACCAGTCCTATTTGCCATCCTTTCAAACCTTCCAACGGCTGTGTCTTGGATAACACAAGAGGACAACTGGACCATATAGAAGAACTGGACTGACTAACTGCCAATGATTCAAATACTCTTCTAAAAATCCTATCCTGGAACATTGCAGGATGGGGCTCGAAAAAGGGGGTCTGCAGCTTTCAGGAATACCTGGCAGAGTTTGATATTGTCTTCATGCAGGAGACTTGATGCCCTGAAGATATCTATGTAAATGGATTTACCTCACTATGTCTCCCTGCTTTCACTAATAAAGGGAAAGGCAGGAACCGCCAGGGTATGACTGTCCCAATCTCATCGTCCCTCAATGCCAGAATAACCAAGCTGCCCAGTTTCAAAACCTCAATCCAGGCTCTCATCCTGGAGTTGGGATCTCCTAAATTGTCCCTACTGCTATTCAATATGTATTTTGCTCCTTCATGCTGTAGAGAGAGGACTAGGGAGGCATGGATGGAAGCAGAATGTTTTCTTGTGAACCTAATGACCAAATTTCCACAAGCCTACCCAATTATGGCCGGCGACCTAAATGCGAGAACCGGTTCCAAACTGGCTGATCCATCAATTGAAAATATAAGCTTAGGGTTAAAAAAAGAGAGTCTGGGAGCAAACATACGACACTCAAAAGACCAGCATACCAATTTTGCAGGCTTGTGCCTACTTCAACTGGTCTCCAGAAACAATCTTTCCATCTTAAATGGCTGCTCTACTAATGACAGATGGGGCGAGTTCACTTTTACCTCTGCTAGGGGCTCCAGCATGATAGATTACATCATCACTCACAAACATTTAGATGCCAGGGTACATAACTTTAGAGTTGCAGAGCGTTTGGAAAGTGACCATCTGCCTTTAGAGCTTGCGCTGGCTATCTCAGGGTCTATCCAGATGGAAGTTTGTCATCCTCTCATGTCTAGCCAGCAACTCACCCTAAACCACAAAAGAATCAAATGGTCCCCCAAGACTGCCCTGGCCTTTGAACATCTGATTGAATCCAACAGCTTATCAGGACACACAAATCAGATCCACGCATACCTGTCTCCTGAGTTAACAGTTGCAGCATACGAGAGTCTGATCCAGGCTGTACTTCTCCCTCTACAAAAAAAATCATCAATTCAAAAGATCAAAGACCCGTAAGTAAAAACTGGTTAGACAACGAGTGTGCCAGGACTAGAAGGAATCTTCAGTCTCTTTATTGCACCTACCGCAAGAACAATGAGCGACTACTTCCCAGGGTCTATTACGAAACCAAGAAAAAATACAAGACACTTCTAAGCTTGCAGCGGACCGTGAGATCTGGCAGCAACTAATAGGGGCTTCATCTACGAACAGTAACAAAACATTTTGGCAAATAGTACCTGGGGCAACTAACAGTAGGACTAAAGATGTGGACAGTCACCTATCAGCTGATACCTGGGAAAAATATTACAAAGACATGTACAATGATGTCGCGGAGTCATTACCTGGCCCTGAATTAATTGCAAATACCCCTGAATGGCCTGATGTTGACCCCAGTCTTATTGAGGACCTACTGCTAAAGCTTAAAACAGGTAAAGCTCCTGGGCCCGACGGAATTCCATCTGAACTGCTGAAGTGTAAAATAGGCTGGTGGGCACCTCTACTAGCATCCCTCTTCACTAAGATTAACAAATCTGGCTGTATCCCTATTGCTTGGCAGAAGGCCTTTGTGATCCCAATACACAAAAAGGGCCCCAAGAACGATCCAAGCAATTACAAACCCATTAGCCTTCTGTCAACAGTCGGCAAGCTATATGCTAGTACTTTGAACATCAAGCTACGGGAGTGGATTAGTGATAACAACATCCTGGGTAATGAACAGATCGGATTTCAAGCTGGGAGCTCAACTAATGATCATTGTTTGGTCCTATATCATCTAGCCCATAAATACTCGGCCCCAAAAGGAGGCAAGTTATTTTGCGCCTTTATTGATTTAAAGTCTGAGTTAGACTCCATTCCTCATCTGCTCCTCTGGAAAAAATTGGAGCAGACTATTATTCCTGATCCAGTCACTATACTACAATACCTCTGCCCAAGTTCGATGTAGTAGACAGGGACACTTCACCAACGAATTTGTCCTATCCCAGTGAGTTAGGCAGGGATGTGTTCTTGCGCCATCCCTGTTCAACCTCTATTTGGCAGACCTCCCTTTTTCGCTGTCCCCAATTCAATCTCATCCCCCCAAAATCAGGCAATCCAAGGTATGCATACTCCTCTATGCGGACGATGCGGTCCTGCTGTCCCAGATCCGACTTGGTCTTAAAAGACTACTCACAGGGTTTGCAGATTACTGTGATAAAAACAGGCTAACCATTAATTACTCAAAATCTAAAGTCCTGGTCTTTGCCAAAAGAAAAGTAAGGTTTTCCTGGACACTGCGTGGAAACAAAATCAATCAAGTTAATTCCTACAAATACCTGGGGATCTGGTTTCAGGAAAATCTCAAATGGCATGTGAACAGTAAATCTATAAAAGAAAGAGCAGAACAAACTATGGGGGCACTATGTCGCTTTTTCCATCAAAAGGGCGGCAAATTTATTCCAGCAGCTATCAGGGTTGATAAAGCCAAAAAGGTTTCACATTTTGGCCCCAATTTGGTTTCCCACATTTAAGGGACACATTTGGTGTCCCAAAGTGTGTGTCTGGGGCGGTACTCAACCTCGAGACAGGTCTGTGTTCTCTGAAGTGTAGGGCATGGACTCTCTCAATCCAATATTGGCTTAGACTATAAACTCCTTGGTATCTCAGGTCTTGTTAGACACATTTGAATCCCCCTGGATTAATGCAATAGCACAAAAAACCAATTCCCTGGGGTTATCCTCCTTTTTTCTCTTATACATGGATCTGGGCTCTGCTCTACGGGCCTTCAGACAAAGGCTGCTGGATACGGACCTTCAGGAGCTGCGGGGGCTGGCCCATGGTCCATGTTCTCCATCCGCTTTAGGCTTATCAGACCCTGCTGGCAAAGACAGAATGGCATATTTGGTCTGGTTAACGGTGCCTAAATACAGGAGAGCCTTTTCACTTGCTCGTTTTAATACTCTCCCCTCCAAACTTCTGGAGGGCAGATATAATAAAATCCCAGCTGGTGCCAGATACTGTCCATGTAACAACTCAGAGGTTGAAATGGTTGAACATGTTCTATTTGACTGTTGTTTTTATACCGCAATAAGAGAAGCCCTGATATGGCCGATTACACATGAGTGTAACCCTGGTGAGTATCCTCCTGCAGGGCTCAAACAAGTATATCACCCTGCAAGTAGCCAAGTTCCTCCATTGCGCAATTGGCTGCAGAGCCCTAATGGTTGTATAACATCTTATGGGTCATTATGCCAACTCACCATAAATAGTATACCTTTTGGCATTTTAACCTGTCTAGTATTAAGTAGGTGAAAAGCCTCGCACTGTTGTTTACTCTTAATCAACCTTTATTTACAGTCAATAGACCGAAGGTATAACATATGAAATATTTAAACCAATTAAAAACCAATAACAGCAGTTAAAAACATAATAAAATCACAGGGGAAACATATTGATACCTTACAAATAATATTTATAACTTTAACAGGATCCACTATTGACTCTTGCTCTAGTCAGTATAGCCTGTTTCAGAAAGTTGGCAACCTGTTCAGTTATATATTTGTTTGTACCCTGTAATAAAATAATTAAAAGCGAATCAGTAGATTGGCCCGGTAGGAGCTGTGTGATTGGCCAAATTAAATCTACTCTTGCCTGTTGGTAATAACTACAAGAAAATAAGACATGTTCAATACTCTCTACCTCTATATTATTGCAGCGGCAACATCTATTGTGCCGTGGAATTCTCTTGTATCGACCCTCTAATAACTTAGAGGGAAGGACACTGAACCTGGCTAGGGAAAATGCTTTTCTATACTTTGGAATTGATAGCCATTTTAGATAGAGCATACCATCTCTACCAGATTGAAATTTCAGCCCCAGAGATTGTGGGGAACAGGGACCCCATGCAGCTCCAAGGAGCTCCTGCCTATCTATGTCCAAAAGTCTTTGCTTAATAATTACACTGGCTTTCTCAAATCCCAACATTAACAGATATGAAGGTGAAAGACCAATGGTGGCAATTTTTCCCTCAACAGCTTTGATCCAAGGGGATACAAAAGTGTTGGAGAATACTTTAGATGCCAAGGAATTAAGGGGACTCAGTAAACAGCAGCGAAGCCAAAAATGAATTGAGTAGATCCAGGCTACACATTTTAACGAATTAAGACCTGCTTCTAAGTTCAGAGTAGTTCCTGAGACACATCTTGGAAAACCAAAAATAATCCTTAGAAAAAGATGTTGGATTCCTTTGAGAATGATATTTGAATGTGGAAACCAGATAGGAGATCCAAACAGAATTTGGGACACAGTAATAGACTTATATACCCGGGTAGCAGCATTAATATATTTCCCACCCTTTGTAAAAAAAACCCGAGTTAATGCTCCAGTACTTTGTTCAGCTCTGGTTTTAATATATTTTTCATGGACCTTCCAGCTGAGTGATATTTATATGAATTGACTTGTTCAACTCTATTCCCTGTCATTGACCACTTAAATCTCACCTTCCTTTTTGAAAAAACCAACACTTTGGTTTTAGTATAATTAATTGCTAAAGAATTTATTTTACAGTATTCAGCGAAGCCATTTAATAGTCTTTTAAGGCCCAGACGTGTCTGGGACAATAAAACCGCATTGTCTGCATAGAGCAGAAGAGAGACTTTAGTTTGCCCAATTTTCGGTGAGTGAGACGGTATGTGCGCCAACGTAGAAGGAAGGTCTGCCAGATATAGGTTAAATAGGGTGGGGGCAAGGACACACCCCTGCCTAACACCTCTAGTAGTCATGATTTTATTTGTTACATGTCCCTGTCTACTGCAACGGACCTGGGCTGATGTATTGAAATATAGGGATTATATATTTTACTTTTTAAGGGGTGTTTTCTATTTTAAGTGTTTTAATACTAGTCCTTTATTATGTATTTTTAAATTATGTACTACTGGCCAATAGGCTGTAATAAAATTTTACTTACTTACATCATGTCTGTAAAACCAATTAAAATCCATGACATTAATGTATCTGCTAGGTTTGTTGTTGTCGTTGAAATACTCAGTGTTTTGACTGCTGTCAATCATTCTGCAGTGATAGTTTCATTTATAATGACAATTTGACTTCCAACATAGTGTTGTAAATTTCAGGCTTCATCCCTTTCCATTTATTTAGATGTTAGGTGAACAAGGCCTTATTTTGCTCCCAGACAGGGCCAGTTCCTGGTATTTTTCCACCACCTCCTGGTAGATTGGACCGCTGTTCTTCAGGGCAAACTTGTTGGCTGCCTCCTGGTAATGGAGTTGGAGACTTGGACAACGGCAGTCCCAGCAGCTTCTAGAAGGGGGTGTAACAGGCTGCAATTGGATACCAACTGGACTTTTCTTTGAGAGTAGATGTTTATATCTGTCCAAAAGTAAGATAACAACAACAATTATAATTATAATAACACTAACAACAATAAACTCTTACCCTGTAACATAGGCTAGTATTTTATCCCCATATTGGTGATGGGGACTGTAGCATGTGGGAGGCTACTACTGTGTTTGAGACTAAGGTGGGAGTTGAATCAGGTACATTCCAGATCACACTCTACGCCTGGAGTGGGCAACCTGGACAGGATCTACACTACTAGTTTAAAAGGGTTTATAATGGTATTGACAACTGTTGGGGCCCAGGACAAAGTGTTATATCCTGCTTTGGTGTGTTTACTGTTTTTGATTAGGAAGCTTTACTTACATACTGACATAGGCTTGTCTGGCTCTCTCTCTCTGATAAAGTTAATACCAGAAGAGGTGCTAGGCAGGGTTGTTTACTGGCACCTTTCCTGTTTAATTTCTATGTGAACAATTTAGTTTGTGATGTAAGTGCCCGGATTGTCCCCCTTCTATTGGAACCAGAAAGATTCAGATGTTGCTATATGCTGATGATATGGCCCTTATATTTATTTATTACATTTGTTTATTACATTTGTATACCGCCCCATAGCCGAAATTCTCTGGGCAGTTTACATAGGATTAAAACAATTAAAAACAATATACAAAAATTAAAACAGCAAAAACTTACAACATACACAAAATACACACATACATTTAAAACCACTACAACAACCCAAAAAGCTACAAACACAAAAACAAACCCAGGCTCCTCAGATATTGCCAAATGCCTGAGAGAAGAAGAAAGTCTTGACCTGGCGCCAAAAAGATAACAATGTTGGTGCCAGGTGGGCCTCGTCAGGGAGATCGTTCCACAATTGGGGGGCCACCACAGAGAAGGCCCTCTCCCTTGTTGCCAACCTCTGAGCTTCCCTCGGAGTAGGCACTCAGAGGAGGCCTTAGATGTTGAATGCAGTGTTTGGAAAGGCATTCCGTCAGATATTGT
Organism: Anniella stebbinsi; assembly: GCA_029215795.1. Lineage (NCBI taxonomy): Eukaryota > Metazoa > Chordata > Lepidosauria > Squamata > Anniellidae > Anniella > Anniella stebbinsi. The sequence goes on from JARDYH010000003.1 coordinate 100,479,788, forward strand.
GGTCCCAAGCCATGTAAGACTTTAAACCAGCACCTTGAATTGGGCTCGGAAACATACAGGCAGCCAATGCAAGCAGGCCAGAGTAGGTCTTATATGCTCAAACTTTCTGGTTCCAGTTATCCATCTGGCTGCTGCATTTTGCACAAGCTGCAGCTTCCGAACCTCCTTCAAAGGTAGCCCCACATAGAGTGCATTGCAGTAATCTAACTTGGAGGTTACCAGAGCATGGACAACTGAAGCCAGGTTACCCCTGTCCAGATAGGAACGTAGCTGGGCCACCAACCGAAGTTGGTAGAAGGCACTCCGTGCCACTGAGGCCACCTGAGCCTCAAGTGACAGAGATGATTCTAGGAGAACCCCCAAGCTACGAACCCGCTCCTTCAAGGGGAGTGAAACCCCATCCAGAACAGGTTGAAGACCCTCCATCCGGTTAGCAGAACCACCCACTAACAGCATCTCAGTCTTGTCTGGATTGAGTTCCAGTTTATTAGCCCTCATTGCAGCCAGGCACTGGTTCAGCATATCCACAGCCTCACCTGATGAAGATGAAAAGGAGAAATAGAGCTGTGTGTCATCAGCATACTGATGACAATGCACTCCAAAACTCCGGATGACTGCACTCAACGGTTTCATGTAGATGTTGAACAGCATGGGGGACAAGACTGACCCCTGCGGAACCCCATACTGGAGAAGCCACGGGGCCGAGCAATGTTCCCCAAGCACCACCTTCTGGAGCCGACCAGCCAAGTAGGAGCAGAACCACTGCAATGCAGTGCCTCCCACTCCCAACTCAGCCAGTCGTCCCAGAAGGATACCATGGTCGATGGTATCGAAAGCTGCTGAGAGATCAAGGAGAATCAACAGTCACACTCCCTCTGTCTTTCTCCCAATATAGGTCATCATACAGGGTGACCAAGGCTGTTTCCATACCAAAGTCAGGCCTGAAACCTGATTGAAATGGATCCAGATAATCAGTCTCATCCAAGAGTGCCTGGAGCTGGCTCGCAACCACCCGCTCCAGGACCTTGCCCAGGAATGGAACATTTGCTACTGGCCTGTAGTTATTAAGATTTTCAGGGTCCAAGGAGGATTTCTTCAAGAGTGGTCTCACTACCTTCTCTTTCAGGAGGCCTGGGACCACTCCCTCTTGCAAAGAGGCATTAATCACTTCCCTGGCCCAGCCAGTTGTTCCATCCCTGTTAGCTTTTATTTGCCAAGAGGGGCAAGGATCCAATACGGAGGTGGTTGCACAAACCTTTTCAATTCAAGTCCTTTATTGCAGTCCATAGGCCAAAGGAAATATGACAAAAGTAAAGTTGTTACAGAATAAGAAAATTAAAATTGTTAATAACAGGATCCGACACACCTTAAAATACTTTATACATTTCATAAAAGTTAAAACACTTATCTTACCCAACAACCATTGCTCTGATGGATATTACTATACAAGTGGCCAAGTTTTTGAATGTGGTTGCACAAACCTGTCCAAGCACCTTGTCAACGTCCTCGAGCTGTACCAACTGAAACTCATCCAAGAAAACAGGACAAGCTTGTTTTCACCTGTTATAACACTGGAGTCTTAGTCCTGGCGGATGCCAAAGGTTTTATTCTGGAAGTGCCAAGCAAATGTATTACAGCGGGCCTCAGATGGTTCTACCATGTCCTTGGGGCTGGCATGTAAAAGCCCCCGGACAACTCTGAAAAGCTCCTCTGGGTGGCAGGTTGATGATTGAATAGTGGCAGCAAAGTATTGTTTTTTTGCTGCCCTCACTGCCCCTGAATACAGCTTACCAGTGTTTGATTGCATCCATCAGGAGTTCGTCTCCATCTGCCCTCAAGCCATCTCCTGTTTTGTTTCATCACTCTCAGCCGTATGAGATCTACACAGGAGAGGGCACTCAGGAGCAATCGTGTCAACCGCCCAGGTCATTTCTGCATTCCACAGATCAACCAGGGTTTCGACAGGAGAGCCAGCCCTATCAGCCAGAAAACTCCCCAGAGCCCTCTGGAAACCATCTGGATCCATTAGCCTCCGGGGGCGGACCATCTTAATGGGTCCCCCACCCTTGCGGAGGGGAAAAGCCGCTGTAAGTCTGAACCTCAACAGTCCTCCATGTCCAGTTGAAAAAACCAGGTCTAGAGTACGTCCTGCATCGGGCCGATGGTATGTTGGGACAGTCCCATGGTTGTCATGGAGACCATGAAATCCTGAGCTGCCCCAGATAAAGTGCCCTTGGTGTGAATGTAGACATCCCCCAGAATCAGGAGTCTGGGGGACTTCAACAGTACACCCAAGACCACCTCTGTCAGCTCAGCTAGGGAGTCCATTGAGCAACGGGGTGGGCAGTACACCAACAGGATTCCTGATCTGTCCCATTGGCCCAACCCAAGGTACAAACACTCTAGACCAGTAGTCATATGGACAGGGAGCCTGCAGAGGCGGATGGAGTTCCTATAGACCACAGCAACCCCCTCCCTGGCCCTCAGGTCTACTCTGATGCTGAACCAAGTACCCTGGTGGGCACAGCTGGGGGAGACTGGCTCCTCCCTGCTCACCCACCCAGGTCTGGTTATACATGCCAGATGGGCTGCCTCATCCACAATTATCTACTACTCAGGTGGGCCTGAGGAGACTCCTATGTAGACTAGGCAAGACTTGTAGCCAGGAGAAACTGGTGATAAACTATTCCAAAACTAAGGTGGTAGTTTAGGAGAAAACGCCTTCATAAATGGCGCTTAGATTGACATATGATTGAACAATGTGCTAGCTTTGGGGGATACATATAAGGGCAGTTGGAAATCCCATCTAGAGACAGCAAAACTTTCAGCCTGGAGAACAGCAAACGTAATTCTCTCTTATGGGAGACATAAAGGTGGCTCCCTAGTAGTCCCTGTTCTGAAGCTATATACAGCTAAGGTACTCCCCCAACTTCTATATGGAGTGGAGTTATAGTGCCAGGATTTGAAAGAACTCCTGGTACTTTCCCCTGGGGTACCCTCCCCTTTATTAAGATTGGAAGTTGACCTGCCTTCCATTAAGGCATGGATTCACAAGGCAATCATATTTTATTCTTCTGGACCACAAGGATATTTTTTAAAATCAGAAATAGAATATTTGAGGCAGATTTCTATGAAAATGTATTTGCTAGCCAGCTGTAGGCCTTTCCCCCGTGGTTTAGCTACATGAAGAGAGAATGATATTTACCACAGGCATTTACTGCCCTCTGTTTCCAAACAATGCCTACAGTTTACCTGGAGAGGAAGATGTAGTATATTACTTATTGTGCTGCTCCTTGTATAAAGGTAGTAGGGATCATTTTCTGGGAGAACTTCTGAGAGCAAAGCCTGTTTCTTAGTAGATTGGAGCAGCAGATGGTAGTGGACAGCCCCGGCAGGTAAGGAGCACGAGTTAGGCTCCCACTCACCCACCCACCGCCATGTTTTCGCCATAGGCTTGCATTGGGGGAAGCTTTCTTTCCCCCAATGCAAACCTATGGCAAAAACACCCAAAATGGCGGCCGATCCGAAAATCAGATGTCCGATATTTGGATCAGAATTGGGTCCAATCCTATCTGAGGGACCTCCAATTTTGTCCAAACCGATCCAGGACAACATCGGAGGTCTCGATCCGGGTCCTGATCCGATCCGAGGGGTCCCTGCACATCAAAGCAAATTGAAGAGGAAGGTCTATGGGTCAAAATGCACTATAATAATAATAATAATAATAATAATAATAATAACGATTTATTTCTTACCCGCCTCTCCGTCTAGATCGAGGCGGGGAACAACAACATGATAAAATACATAAAACTAATTAAAACATGACAAATATTATTAAAACTGCATTAAAACATCCTAAAACATCCTAAAAACATTCTAAAAATTATACTGGATATGCCTGCCGGAAGAGAACAGTCTTTATAGCTTTCTTAAATTCTAAAAGACTGTTAAGTTGACGAGTCTCCTCCGGCAGGTCATTCCACAGTCTGGGAGCGGCAGAAGAGAAGGTCCTCTGGGTAACAGTTGTCAGCCTAGTCTTGGCCGACCGCAGTAAGTTCTTCCCAGAGGACCTGAGCGTGCGGGGCGGATTGTACGGGAGAAGGCGATCCCACAGGTAACCTGGACCCAAACCATGTAGGGCTTTAAAGGTAATGACCAACACTTTATACTTCGCCCGGAAACTAATTGGCAGCCAGTGGAGCGATTTTAAAGCTGGCGTAATATGGTCACTCCTATAAAAAATGAATTACTATTTTCTAGCACCAGCAAGAGACCCACTTCTTCCTTTGCATTACGGTGCAAGTAGACACAAATAACTCAAGCAAGCGATCCAAACCACATACCACAAAAGATAGCTAAAAACAACTCGTAGGCTGGTTTCAGATGACATATTAAGCAACGGAGGGGTAAATAGCATACTGACCGTGAGTTAGGTAGGCGGAGCTCCCTACACAACACGTTGCAGCCTGTGTTGCCTGGCAGCGGCAACCGCTCCAGGTGTTAATAGCGTATGGTGTTAGTAGCGGCCATGACTGACAGACTGCCCGCCATTTCCCCCACCCAGTAACCACCGCCAGGCCTCCCAGATGGCCCAAAAGCCATGGCTGCCACCATTGAAGCTGCAGGAGGACACACCTCTCACACCCCATTGGATACTCAGAGGCACTGGGCGGGACACCCCAGCCCCGGGCAGAGCAGAAGACAGGAGGAGCAGCTAGACCAACAGAGCTGCCACCCCCTGCCCCCAGCATAGCACCCCAATAGGACCGTGAAAGGATCGGCTGGCTAGCCACGAGCCAGGCACAATGCACGCCCACCAGATCCATCCCCCACAGCACCCCAGAGCCTCATCCATAGCTGAGGAAGGTTGTGCTTGGCCAATGCACAGGCAAACTGCAGCCGAAATGCACACCCAGGCACCAGAGCGAGATGCAAGGCAGCCCACACCCTCCCTACATTGGAGGCACGGCAGCTGCAAGGGCACCCGGTGCCCCCAAGCTCCCCCCATGACGGCTCCCCCAACTGCACCTTCCTGGAAACACAGGAAGAGAGGGGGAAAGTGAAAAAACTTTATTCAGCATGGCGTATAAAAATGGTTACATGGGCACAGGGCTGGTGCGAAGCATGGGCGGATAAATCGGAAAGGCTAGTCTCCCCTGGGCTGGGCAAAGGTGACCAGGAAGGCACAGTGGTTAGGGGTCAGCAGAGAATGGCACCTTGAAGCCACAAGCATTGGAAAGGGCTGAAGGGATGGCGGGCAGGGTCGCACTGCCAGGAAGCAACGTCAGTCCACAGACGGAACCCCACATCCGAAACTCACATGGGGGGGAGTAGTGCAGCCAGATCCATTCACCAATACTCTCACACACCTGGTCACGGGCCTGGGCAATGGCACAACGTCTCGCCCATCCACAGAAATGGCATCATCGTCCTTGCCCGGCTGAGGGTGGTTAGGGTGGTCGGCCAGTAACACATCCCCACGGGACTCGCAGATGTGCAGAATGCAGCAGCACACAATGACGTCCGAAATGATGTCAGTGTGCAAGTCCAGCAAGCTAAACAGGGAGCGCCAACGCTCCTTCAGCCACCCAAAGAAGCATTCCACAGGCAGGTGCGCACGGTAGTGGTAGTACTTGTATTTGCTCTGCACAGCATTGTGTGGGTAGCAGTATGGGGCCATCAGCCATGGCTGAAGGGCAAAGGCTTGGTCAGCCAGGAGCAAGGGCACCACAGCATGCTCGCACATGGAAGCAGTGGAGAGGAAGCAGAGGAGAGGAAGCAGCCTGACGACAGCTTGGCCGCCAGGGGGAAGTTTCAGAAGATGGCCATGTCTTGGCTCCACCCAGACACACCTGCATAGACATCCAGGAACCTCCTCTTGGCACCCACCACCGCTTAAAGAACCATGCTATAGAAATGCTTGCGGTTGTAGTACTCCTTGCCGCGAGGGGAGTTGAGTCCAGCGCCCCAACCGCCCATGGGAAGCCCAGGGCATGGAAGCCACTCATGATGTTGGCTTCCCAGATGATGTTGGCCAGTTACAGCTCATTCAGCATGCTCACCGTCCCCGGAAGATCTCGCATGCGGTGGACACACCCACCCCAAAGACCGGGCAGGTACTTCACGTTGAACACCAGCTTGTACAGTGTCAGGGCCAAACAGCTGGAGACCGGAATGGATGGGCACATGACGGTACACTCCCTCTGCAGTACAGGGGTCACCTCGGCCAGCAGTACGTTGAACGTTACGCGGAACATATGGAAGCTCCCGCGCAAACACTCATCGTCCCAGTCCTCCAGGTTCTGCATCTTCATCCGCACAGCATCCGTCCGTGGGAGCACCCAGCGGTGGACGGTCTCGTGCTGCTCAAGGAGGTCAGCAGATGTAGCCAGGCGGGGAATGCAGTGCAGGGCTTCCATGGCCGTTCCTCTGGCCAATACCCCCATTGTTTCTGTGCCCGCATCACTTCTGCGCAGAAGTGGCAGGACGGTGGCCCGGCAACAGGGCAAGGCCTCCGCAGCACCAAGGGGCCAGCAACTGCTGCCCATCCTGAATGGGCAAGGCGCTACCCATGGGCAAGGCGCTACCCAGGTGGCACAGCCGGGCACGTAGCACGTCCTCCTCATTGCCATCGCCATGGATTGCCTCCTGCAAGCCGGCCGTAGCGCGCCTCCTTGCTGGCATCTCGTTTGGGTGGGTCTGCAATGAGGGACAGTGGGGCTGGGAATGGCTCATCTCTAGGATGTGCAACAGTGTAACTGGCAGCCACCGCATCTACTTGGCCTTGAGTGGGCAGAACGGCTTGAAGGAGGTGGTTGCCAGAGCAATGGGAGGCAATAAGGGGGCCCAGCGCGGCAAGGACCCTCAGCGGATGGCCCGGGGGGGCCATTGCATGCCTGTGGCTCAGGGCATGTCTTGCGGGAAGAGCCCCTCTTCCTCCCCCTCCTTCTCTCCCTCTTCGTCGGAGTCGGGTGGGAAGTCCTGGGCCCGCTTGGTTCGGCTGCCTAAGCGTTGCTGCACCTGCCCTCCAGTTCCCCCCCCCCCGCCATCCCTGAGGCACCCGGTGCCTCGTGGGGCCTGGTATGCTGCGGCCGCTGACGGAGGCAAGTACTGCTGAGGCGGCATGTATCCATACGGCGACATGTAGGGGTCTGGTTGTGGGGTGCCATGGTACACTCCCCGGAATGCATGGGCAACCTCCCTGAGAACTTCAGTTTGGTGGTTGACGGCAGCTGTACGCTCGTGCATGCCTTGGTCCATGATGGTGTTGGTGGCCGCCATGGCCTCGGTCATCCCAGTGACATCCAGACCATGGCGCACCTCCCGCCCCACCTCCTGTATGGCTTGGGAGCATCCATCCACGGCTTGGGTGGCCATGTGCGTCGCCCACATGGTGAGGACGCGCTCCTTGATGTGTCTGGTCTCCTCCTCGCCCGCCATGTATGTAAATAGCTCATGGATGCGGCCTCCTGTCGCCTCTGTGGCTGTAATCTGGTCCTTCACCACCTGCAGCCAGTCTGCCTTGTGCCTGTTGCACAGACAGGCACATCTCTGTGCATTGGTCAGGGGATGGGCTTGAGCGGCTGGGCCCGCAACATCCTCGTCGGCGGGCAGGGGTGGAGGCTCCTCCTCTAGGGGGGCTGCGTCCTCCATCTCTGCGACCTCCGGCTGTGGGGGCCCCTCTATCTTCTCTGCGAGCATGGTCTCGCCAACTTGGAGTTAGGCTTCCAGAAGCGCATCCTCCTCCATCTAATCCACTTCCACGAAGGTGTCGTCGGTGGCCTGCATATCGATGCCCTGCAGCTCTTCCTGGGAAGGTGACTGTTCTGGCTCTAGAACGTCACCCACCTGGAGCTCCACGAGCAGCTGCATTCCATCCTGCACCTCCCGAGACACTGGCCCCGTCTCCATAATGGGGTCCATGATGAACCAGTCAAACCCCTCCACCATGGTGCTGCTGCTCTCCGTCTCCACCCACATACGTGGTGCACCCTCTGCTCCCCCAGAACACCATAGGGTTGTTGGTGCTGGAGGAGGCTGTCACAGGGAAGGTGCTCCTTGAGGAGCGGGCTGTCCTGGCCTTCATGGGTGGTGGGTGTGGCAGCAGAGTGGGGCTGTGGTCTCCCGTGGGCTTCAGTATGGCTGGCCGTGGGTCTGGTTGGGCCCTCGCCACAGCCATGCTGGTCGGTGGTGGCTGTGGGGTGTCCATCCGTGGAGGCGGTTGGGATGCCTGGTTGTTGTGAAAGACAACTTCTTTCGGTTTGGTTGAAAAAAGAATACACCAACTGTGAACCAAACCACGCCTTTAATTCAGGCCAAACAAAGCTGAGCATCTTGGATAATAATTAAACAGAGATTTACCCAGTAGCCACAAGGAAAGATTAAACAAAGCAAGGTAAACTTAAAGTTGAAATTAACAATAGCTAACGAACGAGCATCTTCTTCCAAGGGGACCTCAAACCTCCTTCTCCGAGGTCTGCCTTTGCTGTAAACGTAATCTTTCCGACCGACGTTGAATGCCTCTTGTTTCCGTCCTCCTCCTCAAACGCCTGCGTTCCTTAGTGTCTTTTACAGTGTGCACTGACTCCTCCTCAGATGTGGAGGAGTCTGTAAGTGAGTCTGCAGGTGAGTCTGTAAGATCAGCACTCGTTTCAGAGCTTTGATTCTCCGCAGCTGGAACAGAGGAACTGTGAAGTGTTTTCTCTTCAGCACCAGGATCCTGATCAATCTCAAGATCGCTGTCTGCTTGTGCTAGGCTTTCTGACAGCTGCTTCTCTTGCTCAGAAGAAAGAAGGTTAAACACAACACTGGTTAGCGGTGTCATCGCGGCGTGCCTCTTTGGCCTGTCGGGCTTGTTGTCATGTGTGCGGTGCCTCGCCGGTTGCAACCCCGCTGCCTGCCGTGTGCCCTGGCACAATGTTGTGGCACTCCTCCAGCAGGCGTGCCAGCTCGTCGTAGAAAGGCATGGTGCGTGGCTCAACCCCGACTCTGTTTGCTGGTCTTGAAAAAATTTGCTGGTCTTGCGACTGTAATAAATTATATTCTATTCTATTCTAACCCCGACTCTGTTATTGTGCATGACAATAACAGAGTCCGTGCAGCTTGTCCTTGCATTGCTTGGCATTGCGGTTATGTCCCCGTTCCCGCATCTGCCTGGAGAGCCGGGGTACAGCTGGTCATGCCTGGCTGTGGCCATGATCCTCCTTGCTTCCCGGCTGCTCCACAGTTCTATGAAGTTCCCGATTTCCGCCTCAGACCAGTGCTGCACTCTGCATCTTCCCACGGGGTCCTGGCTGCTTCCCTCTCCTTGGGTTTGCGAGCCGGTGCCCTCGGTCAGAGTGCCATGGCTATCCTCTCCCTCTGGGTCCATGGTGCCAGTGGCACTGCTTTACGGTGCTCTCTGTCCTGTGTGCTTGTGGGATGGTTGGGGCTGGTGGTTGTCGAGTTTGCTGGAAATGTGTCCTGTTTGTCGGCGGAGGTGTTGTTGCTGGCTGTGGGTGCTTCATGACCGTGGGAATGTTGTGCATACCTTTGGATATTTCCCACAACATCTGCTGCTGGCCAACTGGCGTGTTGTGGAAGTGGGCTGCCCATGGGCACCATTTGCAATGGCATTCTACGCGGCTTGGGGATGGCCATGGCCAGTGAGCGCTGTCCGGCCGTGTTGGGTGGCGGGCTTGGTGACCGCCGCTTCCCTGGCCCACCTGCTTCCAGGTAAGGCGACAGGGGCCATTTTTGCCTGGGTTGCAGTGCTCCCTGCTGGGTGGCCAAGTGGGGGTGGCACGTGTCCTGTGGCTTCCCCCGTCCTTTGCCCTCATTCCCCTATTGCGGCTCTGTTCGGTTGGTGGCTTTGCTTTTATGTTTGGATGCTGAACGGCCACGTGGAGTGCATACTTCCAGGAGTTGGCCCTTTGTTGAGCTCCATGCTGGCTGCAGGGGGGGGAGTGGGCATCTTTGGTTGCTATGGCAACGTTGGCATCAAGCTGTTGTGGGTGTGCCTGAGTGGCCAGCTGCATTTGGCTGCTCTTGCCGCTTGCCTCTATGGGCTTCTGTGATAACGTATTCAATGCACGGACTTAACGCACGCGCCCCTCCACACAACACTTTAATCAACTGGCTTTGGGCTAAACAACGTGCAAGCGCGTTGTTTCTCTCCGTTGCTTATTTTGCCTGCTTAGCGTACTGTGGGTTGTGTGTGCATTGTGGGTTGCTCTCCACATGACACGATAAACAATGCAACTGATGGTTGTTTGCCCCCCCTTAATATGTCGTCCAAAACCAGCTTCTATGTTGGGAAAGAATTTCCTTCATGACTCAAAATTCCTGATCCTGAGTATGATGACCCAGCAAAGGTTTCAGGTAATCTTGCTCATATTGGCATAGGTTGAGCTAATTTGCTGGTCAGAATTTTCACCAATGGAAATACATTAATGGGAGACTTGCCAGTGAGATATTATAGCAAGTTCCACCATCCCTTCAAAGCTCCACCCTCCCATTTTGTTTCCTGACTCCTAGCTAAGCAGAGAAGAGGAAGCTGCCCCAGCTGGACTAGAAGGAATATAAGGAAGAGAGCTCCAAGAGAGTGAGTGATCAGAGCAAGTGAACAGGGAGAGCAAACAGGAGTTTGTCAGGGGGAATGTAGTGGAAGAGGAGACCGAGGCAAAGAGGAGAGAGGACTCAAGTAAATCCAGGAGGCTGCCTATGCAGAGCTGCCATGTGCTCCCGAGTGCTGATTCAAGGAATGTGTCCTGAAAGCTGCTGCTGAAAGCTGCTAAAGGCTACTAAAAGCTGCTGTTGGGCCTGGAAGGGTGTGGCCTCTCAGCAATTCAGTGGGTGGGGAGATTAATTCTGTTTCCTGACTCCTAGCTGAGCAGAGCAGAGAAGAGGAAGCTGCCACAGCTGGACTAGAAGGAATATGAGGAAGACAGTCCCTGGAGAGCGAGCGAACAGGAAGAGCAAACAGGAGTTCAGCAGGGGAGGTCAAGGGGGAGGTCCTTAACAAAATTCCAACACAATCAGAAGGCAGAAACAAAACAGAAATGGAGACTATGGATGGAAAGAAGACTCTAGTGGTGGTGACCCACAAAGTGTGTGCAGTGTTCATGTTCCTGCCCTGCACGACTCCGACCTGTTTTATCCATTCCACCGACATATAGTTACTTGTCAAACAGCTACACTGGCAAAGTGTTCTGCCAGCATATTTGTGATATTCTGCTAGCGTCATCTGTTATAACAATGGCATATCTGGCATTTTGTTAGTATAGAAGGGCTTTTGCTGAATCACATGGAGGAATACGACTGTAAGATTGTGCTGTAAAGGTAATTAAGAAGAAGGTCATAGGAAAAGTTGGGCAGAGAGATATGGTGGCTGAGGCCATGAAAAACTTTAAAGGTGTTTGTGCTGGATGTCAAAAATGAGAAGACTGTGTAGGGATTTGCACTGGGATATCATGAATGGCAGAAGAGGTAAATGATTTTATAAGCAGAGTTCTGAACAGAGCTGAGAGGGCTGAGATGTGACAAGGGACAGAAAGAGAGAAAAAAGTTGAAGTAGTCTATGATAAAAATGATCAGAGCATGAAAACCAACAGGTCCCCAAATCTAGGCTGCCTAATCTGAAGCAGAAGATCCAAAAGGCACCTTAGTGATGGTAAAAGTGTGATAAACTGAACAATTCATAATATTCTGTCCTTTAATTATACTCCCAAATAACAATGACTCATCTTGCCTCATAATAGAGCCACCCACCATGACAGTTGTTGATTATGTGGGAAAGGCCTTTGTGAGGCCCCCCACAGCCCCCCCATCCAGTATGAATAAACAAACTCATCAACGTCTCTTTGTCCTGCATTTGAGTGTTTTAAATCTCAAGTTCTTTTCATTCAAATACAAAATTTGTGAAGTTTGGTAAGTTCTTATAAAATGAACCAAACAAAATTCTTGCCCATCTGCACCAGCCAAATTCAATGGGTACAACTGTGCCAATATGGAGAGGACTATATTGTACCTGCCTACTATATACTTGTTAAAGTTGAGGAGTCTGTCAGAAAAAAAGAGGTGTCAACCCTAATTCAGTCCTAATATAGTTGAATACATAGGGATTCAAATTCCGACTTTTAAGAGCTAGGCAATCTAAGCCTAGCTCTTTGGTTGCCACTTTTGGTTTCTCCCACTTTCAGTTTTTTTAAAAAAAAATTAAAGTTGTTTCCATTCTGAATACAAAGAAATTGGAGGATTTTGGTAAATTCTGATCAAAACTGAATTGAATGGAATTCTCACCCAGCACGAGCCTCCAGCCATGTGAGATCCACTCATGGAAAATTCATTCATTCATTATTTATTTCATTTATATGTCACCTTTATAGCCCAACCTTGCAGCATGACCTACACAATAAAAGCATATATGATAAAATAGTAAAAGGCAGCTCTCATGTGGCTGAGTATGTCTGAAGGACACTACATCAGTTGGTAGAAACAGTGTTAGGGAGAGAAGCATAACTTACCGTTTGAACTCTTTGGTAGCCATAATATTCCCCTGACTGTCTAGAGGAGGAGCTCGGCACTCACTCTGCAATTTGAGTTGTTCACACCGGTTTATTTCTTTTTGTGTTTGGGTCAGAATTCTTTCTTTATGACTCTGATCCACAAACAATCCTTCCCCTTCAATAAACTTAATGTAGGTGTTCCCATCCAATTGTGAAGGAGGTGGGACTGGTGGCTCAGCCATTGAACGTTTTCTGGGAGCTGTAATCCATCGCCATGTTTTGCTGTCAAAAGGCTTGTCAGGTCTTGGACAATAGATTGGTGGCAACCTCCCTACGTCTAGCCATGTATGGTATGCCCAGACATGCCAAAGGGCACCCTCTTCAACTGGGCAACGTATTTTCTGGCAAATCTTGATTTTGACATCTGTATGTGGTGGTCTTTCAATAGCTAGTTTATGGTACGGTCTTGGAGAAAACCCTGGCCATGACACATATTTGTCCTTACATAGGAAGTGCCTCTCCTTCCATGTGGTCATCTTGGAAAGGAAACTCCTAGGTGGGGAAAAAGAAGTGGGGAAAAAGATATTGCAAATTCCAATATAATATGTTGCCACGTTGCTATGTCTAACTTGAATTTGTTGACAAACCTAAGCCATGACAAATGTAAGCCATGTCCAAGCTTCCATTATGGCTGTGCAATCTTGTCTCAATGTGTTTCAGTGTCACACTCTCCTCACAGATCTGCCAATGCTCTTCAATCCTTGACAAACTCTTTGTTTATTTATTTATTATTTCTAATATTTATTAACTTCCTTTCAGGGCAGAAGCCCTTCCAAAGTGGCATACAATAATAAAACACATAGAGGCTGCTGGTGAGGGCCATTACTTTAATTTAGCATTAAATCCTTATTGCATCAGGAGATCATACGTCAGGAAAAACCAGGATATGTCAGGATTTTTGGTAACAAATCTGGGAAGGGGGCGGGAATTATGAAAATTGGAGAAATATCTGGATTTTTCCCATCCTCCCCCCCAAAGGGCAGCTCTACTTTATAGTCAATGGGTATTAACACAAATGCTTACAGCTCTGTCATTTGTAAAGATAAAGTGATGAAACTTGGCATCATGATAGCCCTTAGGCAGCACTTTAGCCATGCCAAACATGAAGCAGATCCGTTCATCCATAGATTTTTAGGATTTTTTTTAATTGAGTTTTTAATTTTTTTAAAGAACTGTCATTTTTAAAAAAATAAAGAGATGAAACTTGGCACCTTTATAGCTCTTAAGTAGGGCTTTAGCCATGCCAAGTTTGAAGCAGATCTGTTCATCCATTGTTCTTTAGGATTTTTGTTTTTAAAAATCGAGGTTTGAATTTTTTTTAAAAAAAACATCATTTTTAAAGATAAGGAGATGAAACTTGGCTTCATGATAGCTCTTAAGCAGGGCTTTAGCCATGCTAAGTTTCAAGTAGATCTGCCCATATGTTGATTTTTAGAAATTTATTAACATTCGATGTTTTAAAATTATTATTTTTAAAAAAATAACAACACTGGAGCCATACTCTTCAAATTCAATTTGCCAAACCTCCCCTTTGGGGTCTTGTACCTTGAGCAGTTTCAGCCCTTGGCATCAAGGGGATCTCAAGTTTTCAGCTAAAAAGTGCTGCGTGAGCATAGCACCTTTCCTGTTGCAGATTTGATGGGCAGTCGGGCACCTGGAGCTCAGCAGAGGTGAGGCATCCACAGATCAAAATGTGGGAAAGGAGAGGTCAGTCAAAGCAGCCCACAGGGCAAAACAGAATGGGCCAGAAGCCTTTTAGAAAGAGGGTCTCAGAGTTACGTATTTGTGCAGGAAGTAGACAGGAGTTCAAAGTCTGGATGTGAAAAGTGGTGTCAACTCAAAAGCCTTGAGAAGCTGGTGTATATAAGTGAGAAGTGTGAATGGGCAAAGTAGTGTCTGGTGCCCACCCTAATGTTAGAGTAGAGAAACTTGTGGCAATCATACACAAGTTTTTTTAAAAAATGAACTTTAAAAATAAAAAAGCCAGCCAGCCGGCAGCAACCCCTATAAGCAGCAGCTTGCAGCGGAGTGAGGATACAATCAGAAAAGGTATTTGTGGGAAGGGGAGAATGTACCACACAGAGTATAGCAACAAAGCATAGCAAAAGCTACAAAAGTAGAAGTGAATGAAGTTAATTTCAGATACATTGCTTGTTATTTCAGTGATTTTAACATTAAGATATTATGTACAACATATTTGTCTTAATTGTGTGCTGTAAAATCAGACATGTGACCAAGGCTATGTTCAGGTGGGCATACCCCTTGGTGTTGGACATGCCCCCTGGGGCCAGACATGTTGGTGGAGACGCCTCCTTGGGGGTGGACATGTTGTCCTCCTTTTTGGTTTCCAAAATATGGTCAGCATAGGAATCATATTCCCCCCTCCAAAGTAGCTACTCCCAGTATCAGAGTAGATTTACTCAAAGAGCAATTTTGTTATATTGTTACATTGCAACATAGGAATAGTGCTAAATAGCTATATGGGTTTTAGCGCTGAATTAGAACCTGTTGCTGTTGGTTTGAATTGATACATTGCACTAGGGAGACCCTGGTACTTTGGGATCTCATGCTTCCCTTTTTCTGCAAAAGGATGTTTAGATATATATATATGTATAGGTCCCTTCCAACTCTACTATTCTATGATTCTATGAAAATGGTGAACGTCTCACTAAGATCTTGCCAAATAGCCTTAAACAGCACAAACATTAAAAATATATTTCAGCCATTCAAGATGAGTGTGATACAATACATACCTCTCCTATAGATAAACAATGACAGTTTCTCCTAGCTCCTTTGCATCTAGAGGAAATTATGAAAGCAATTGCAAATATGAGCACTGGGAAATCACCTGATCCAAACAGATGTCCAACTGAGTGGTATAAAACAGCTTCCAGCTTCTCTACTCTAAAGCTCTAGAGTAATGAAGCTTTATTCTTTAGAATAACTTTTGTAATCAGACTCCCTTTCACCATCATTAAAGGATGTTTATATTACAGTGATCCCTAAATCTGGCATGGATCATACCTATTGTACTAACTATTGACCTATTTTGTTAATCAAGAGATATTAAAACATGAATGGCAATTTTGGCCAATAGACTGCAACAAGTTATTACAACACTGGTTTCATCAGACCAGGCAGAATTTGTCAGGGAAAATTTCTATTAAGATGAATAAAGGACTGGACAGTTTAGAGTTCAGTATAACCATGTTGATTTTCTTAGACATACTTAAAAGGAAACACCCCTCTTCATCACAACAGTTAAAGGTGCATATACATATACCATATACAAAAGAAGGCAGGGCCCCTGCAACTTTAACTGTTGTGATGAAGAGGGAATTTCACCAGGAACTAATTGCATACAAATGACACTGGCTGAAATTCCTTTTTCTCTACAACTGTTAAAGTTACATGAGCCCTGACCTGGATTTTATCTGGTCACCCTAAATTATTGCTAATATAAAGTTGTTGTGCTTTGATTAACAATTACTTATTCTGTGCCTAGATTTATATCAGGCATTTTGCTAGAACCATGATAAGGCAGATTTTTCTTCGTAAATTCATTCATGGGTGGAAATTAAATTTAAGGTGACAACCTTCATTTCATTGTCATGCAAGATTATTTCACAATTTCTCATATTATGCTTGCTTACAACTTAACCTTCAGGGACTCTAAAACCATTTATCTTATGAAAGATTGACTGATTCCAACTTCAGTTTTGCCCCTAAACTGCAGAGGAAAAGAACTGAGGCTGAATGACCACATGTGGATGCCTGGAGGCTAAGCAGAAAACAAGCAGATATGTGAAATTGTAGAAAATATTTAGTGTTTATAAGGCATGGGAATAAAGGCAAATACCTGTATTCTATATCCACATGAGTGAATTTAGACACCAAACTTCCTCTCTTAAACCAAAGGGTTTCCCCCCCCCAACCAGAATGATTTAAGAATTATACAATGTATCTATTGTTATCTCCATATTGCCTCAAAGGATGAAAGCAATCGGGGGGGGGGGGGGAGGCAATAAAACTGAGAAAGTGATTTCAGCTCTAGAATAAGGCCCATTATTGACACAGGCTGGAAATAGTGAACATCTCAGAGATCCCAAGACACATAAATAGGATAGCACTCAAAAAACTGAGCCAAGTTAGAGAAAATGTTGCAATATACATTTAACAAAAAAACTAAGCATGTAGAAATGCTATTTCCAGATATAAAACAGAAAAATGTTTGACATGCTGAATCTGAATATTCTGTACAAGTAATTTTCAAATCAAATTTATTTTTCTGCTTAATTCAAAGAACCAATATAATTGTGCATAGGGTTCCAAGTTTGACATTTTAATATTCTCCTCTTTTAGTCTAGGCATTTCCTTTCTTTTCCAATATTTGGCATAAAGAAAACATGCGGGTAATACAATATTAAAGTGTAGTTTTTCTATATTTTTTGGTACTGCATCTTTCAGATGTTAATAAACAAATTCTAGGGTCAAATTATTAAAAATATTTTCTTTTCAGAATCTCCTTGCCTTCGAACTATTCCCCAACAATGCAAAAAATCTGCTTTTCC
This sequence comes from Anniella stebbinsi, assembly GCA_029215795.1. Taxonomy (NCBI): domain Eukaryota; kingdom Metazoa; phylum Chordata; class Lepidosauria; order Squamata; family Anniellidae; genus Anniella; species Anniella stebbinsi. Next base: position 100,496,904 of record JARDYH010000003.1, read on the forward strand.
CTTTCCACACTTCCAAAGAATATCATAATTTTCATAATCACTATCACTATCATAATTCACCAAGTCAGAAACTTAATAGAATTTTCTATTAAAGACATAGAGGCTGCATTTGGATGTCACTTTAAGCCATGATGGGTCAATAAGCTACTCACAGTAGCTTATTTTGAAAATAAGCCATCAGTCAAAGAACTACTGTGCATAATCTGAGTCATCCCTTTGCCTCCTGTCCTGTTGCATTCCTCCCGACCCAGAAGTGATCATATGCACTGCTGCAAAATTGACCATATTGCAGCAGTGCATTTAACCTTCCACAATATCCCAATGATGGGTGAGTCTAAAGCACTGGAAGTATGCAGGATTGGGACCAAACTTCATAAGTTTGGAGGCACCTGAGGCACCATCAAAACCCTGTGTGATTACACACAATTGAGCAAAAATGATAAACCCTTAGAGGTTTACAGGATTGGGACCAAATTTTATACACAGCCTCCCCAAGTCAGAATACACCCAAGGCACCTTCAAAACCATGATGGTTTATTTGACCAAAATAACCCAGTCTGATACTCCACGATCTGCAGAGTGGGTTATTTAACCCACCATGGTCACTGTGGGTTATCTTGGTTGCCTATAGAGTCGCTTGGCAAGAGCAGTCAAAACTGTTGCCACTGCTCTCCAATTGGCAGATCTGTTTCCATGATCTGCTTTAACAACTTGCACTTGCATCCTGACCCTACCCTAAACCTTCTCCTGGTGATGCAGTCTGCAACCTCCCCAAATATGAAACACTGGCTCAATTCGGACGACACAATAAACAACTGGTGTGGGGGAAACAATCGTCAGTTGTTTTGACTATTGTGTCATCCGAATGCTGCCATAGTCAACTCAGCGCTGATCCTAATCCACACCACAGTTGATTATTTATTACCATGTTGTGTGGGAGTACCCCCTAGATGTTGTCCAAATTGAGCCACTGTCTCGGTCTGGTGGAAGCAACTGTGCAGGGTTGTCATTTTGCCTTGTGTGCTTCCCTTCCAGGAGATGCTGTGTATGAAGTTCTGTCCCGCTCTTGCAAGCTTCCATGGAGTTATAGCCATCACCCACTTTTTAGCAAAAGGGTTTTCAATGGGCCTTGTGTGCATCCCTGCTAGGGGAGGCTGTGTATGCCAACATTCTTCCTGAAAAAAATAGTTCAAGATGTTCCCAGCTATCCAATTCATCCTTTATTTTAGTTTCCAATGCATCATAATTTAGTATTTTTAAACATTCATTTGTGGTGGAAAACTCAATCCACAAATATTTTGCTGACATTGAGCTAACTTTAAATTTTGCCTTGCTTTCCAGTATTATAAAATCCTGTTCTATAAAATAAGAAGTTAACTCTGATTTAGTAATATTGATCCCATAGCCAGCTATTTTACTACATGCTTCTTCAATGTTTAAAATTCAATTAAAGGAATTTCCAGTTCTTTATTAATCTCTAAACCTTTGCCCTTTTATCTTAGGGTTGTTCCATAATGCAAGAAAAAATAGCTCTAATGAAATAAATATGAGGATAAGGGGCATCCTTGTTTGGTTCTTGACAATTGAAATTGTGAGGATGATAAATAACTAATAATCTTGCCATGTGGGGATCTAGAAAATTCCTAAATTTTAGTCCAAATCCATAGTATTGTAAAACTTGAGATACATAGAGTCACTCTACCCTATCAAAAGCTTTCTCTCTGTCTACAAATGTTATTGTAGTCTTATTTCCCCCAGTTTATAAGATTTATCAAGTTAATTATTTTACAAATATTATAACCCATTCTCCTATTTTAATAACCCCTTGTTGGTCAGTGTGAATTAATTAATGGACAACAAAATTTAACCTGTCTACTAAAAGTGTAGCAAAGACTTTATGATCACTGTAGTGCAATGCAATATGGTGATAAGATGTTGGTAATTACAGATATTTATCTGCTTTTGGAATAATCACGACATTTTCCTCATTCCAGTTTTTGGTACATTTCCTATGTGTAAAATAGCATTCATTTCTTTTGTTAATAGTTTAAAGATCTCTTCCAGAAATGTTTTAGAAAACTCAAATGGAAATCCATCTAAACCAGGTGGTTCCCCCCGTATTGAATAGAACTTTTTCCACTTCCTCTTCTTGTATTGATTTCTCCAATATTTCTTTATCCTCTTTTAACAATTTAAGTAGTTTTACATATAGAAAGATTGATTGCATTGATTCTACTTTGGGGTTATCTGAAAAATAGTTTCATATAATAATTTTAAATAGAAACCCAACAATTTATTTTTCTCAAAAAGCACTATCTTCTATACCACAAGGTTTTCTAAGTACTTGTTGATCCTGTCATTAGAATACCAAACTCCCCACATTTTTTCACACGAAATAAGAGATGTTAGAAAGAGCATGAACATCTGTTTTTCTGCTTTTTGTTTGTTTGTTTCTGGGTAGACATGCTGCTGTCCAGTCATAGCTATGCTAAATTCTTAATTTCTCCATTTTTGTCCTCTCCATTTTTTCTATAGAGAGCTCTCCATGCAGGGGTTTAAAATGTATCAAAGGGTGCCAGAAAGACTATTGAATTATGCTGGAATGATCCTCCAATCTAGTTCCAAGGGGTCACTGTCCATGAGTCTCTCCTCCCTCCCGGGGCCTGGGAGGGAGAAGGAGAGATTTGCATACAGTGAGGTCACAGAAGGGATAAGGAGAGACTCACACACAAATGACTCCTCTCTGTAGGACCCAGGAGGCATAAGGAGACATCTGTGCACGGTGGCAGCAATGGCAGCCAGGGTAGGACCCCTGCTCCATGGAGAAAACATTGAGGGAACTGCTTGCCTTTATTCTGTAAGCGTCTCTTCTTTTTCTTTTTTCTGCACCATATTCAATTCCCTTATGTACTTTGGCTTTTAAAATTGTCTTTCTCACTCATACATACCTGATAAATTACCATAGCAACTATTTGTGATGTCATGTATCAGGAACTATGACTTCAGCCAAGATATGAAGGAAGACATGGCATCCTTGGAGACTTCATAGGGATATATGCAGGGGGAGGGGGTTAGGAAAAGGCTTCTAATCCCTCCCAACTGTAATGTTTGCTAGCTTCTAAAAGAATTGACAAAGTAATAAATAGTTTAGAGTGCAGTTCCATCTTCATAAAAGTTTGGTAGTTGTTAAAATGGAAGGTGAATAATTCTTTCATCCATGCAATTTGTAGTTTAGTTATCAACAAAGCCATTGGTTTAAGTCTCATTAAGGCTACCTTGGTCTTTCATGCCCAAATCTAGATGGGGAGGGACCAGCAAATATGCCTCATATTGTCCTAGTCCTAGTCTTGTATTGCCTTCTGAAGCACTCAAGCCTTACTGTATTGCTAGAGGAATCCAGATAAGGGGAATCAAGATCCCCTCTCCATGTTTGCACATCTCTTATGTTACTTACTTGGTGCTTAGGATCCTGTTGTAATAGAGATTCAGTAGTGTTGTGTAGCTTCTACTCAGAGTAGACACACCCTCCCACCCATGTTCCCCAGCCACTGGTGTAATTGGTTTACTGCCTCTAATACTGGAGGTAGCACACAGCCATCAGGATTAGAAGCCATTGATACCCTTCTCTCCAGGAATTTATCCAAGCCCCTTTAAAGCCATCCAAATTGGTGGCATCACTACATCTTGTGGTAGTGAATTCCATAGTTTATGTGCTGGGTTCTAGTATTATGAGGATAAAATTGTTTCCCTATCCACCTTCTCCATACCGTGCATATTTTTGTACACCTCTATCATGTCTCCCCTCAGCCTCTTTTTTCCAAGCTAAAGCAATCCCAGCTGTTGTAATCTTCCCTCGTAGGGGAGATGCTCCATGCCCTCAATCATTTTAGTCAGTCTTTTCTGGATTTTCTCCTGCTCTTCAATTACCTTTTTTTTTAGGTGTGGTGACCAGAACTGTACACAGTATTCTAAGTGTGGTCGCACCATAGATTTGCATAGAGGCAGTATGTCAGTGGCAGTTTCTCAATTCCTTTTCCAATAATGCCTAATATGGAGTTGGCCCTTCTTTACAGTGGCCACACACAGGGTTGAAGTTTCCATTGATCTGTCCACCACAACCCCAAGTTGCTCCTCTTTCTCCCATGAGGGCTTGAATCAGTATCTCAAATACAGTGCTGAGAAGCAATGCAGTGGGGGGTGGGGTGGGGAGATGAAGGGGGTGGGTGAGGAGGTGGAGGGATAAGGTAAGGAAGTGTGGGTAGGCTGGGATATACTTTCCAGACCCCATCTTGTTATGTCTGGGATGGAACTCCAGGGTTTGCCAGGCTTGGAAGATGGGAGCAGAGGCAAGCATGAGAAAACATCTGCATGTCTCTTGGCCTGAGTCTGTTAGGGACTGTTACCTTAAAAGATTAATATTATTATTATTATTATTATTATTATTATTATTATTATTATTTATAACCCGCCTCTCCCTACGGATCGAGGCGGGGAACACAATGCAAAATACAAGCATCACAAAGTTAATTAAAAAAAAAACAACAAGAGAAAACACATCATTAAAACATTTTAAAATTCATCTGGATAGGCCTGCCAGAAGAGAACAGTCTTCATGACTCTCTTAAATTCATGAAGAGCTTCGGCTATGGGGCGGTATACAAATGTAATAAATAAATAAATAAATAAATAATTTGTCTAACCTCCTCCGGCAGACCATTCCATAGTCTGGGAGCCATGGAAGAGAAGGTCCTCTGGGTAACACTCGCCAGCCTAGTTCTGGCTGGCTTGAGTACGTTCTTCCCAGAGGACCTAAGAGTGCGGGGCGGATTGTACGGGAGAAGGCGATCCCGTAGGTAGCCTGGGCCCAAACCATGTAGGGCTTTAAAGGTAACAACCAACACTTTATACTTTGCCTGGAAACTGACCGGCAGCCAGTGAAATGATTTTAAAACTGGTGTAATGTGGTCACCCCTAGATGTACTGGTGACCAACCTGGCTACCATATTTTGAACAAGTTGAAGTTTCCGGACTAGGCACAAAGGTAGCATTGCAGAAGTCGAGCCTTGAAGTTACCAGCGCGTGCACTACCGTCTTTAGGTCTTCCAACTCTAGGAAGGGGCGCAGCTGGCGTATCAGCCGAAGCTGATAGTAGGCACTCCTGGCCGTCGCATCAATCTGAGATGTCGTCTGGAGCGATGGATCCAGGAGTACCCCCAAGCTGCAAACACAGTCTTTCAGGGGGAGTGTAACCTCATCCAGAACTGGTTGACACACCTCCAAACCCAGGTTGGGGCCTTTGACAGCAAGCACCTCCGTCTTGTCTGGATTCAGCTTCAGTTTGTTTTTCCTCATCCAGCCCATTACCGCCTCCAAGCATTCATTCAGAGGAGACACACTATCCTTAGCTGACGATGTTGTTGAAGGCATAGAGAAATATATTTGGGTGTCATCAGCATATTGATAGCACCCCGCCCCATGCCTCCGGATGTTAAACAGCATTGGGGAAAGGATGGCACCTTGTGGTACACCACATAGCAACTCCTTTTTTGAAGAGCAGCTATCCCCAAGCATCACCATCTGGAACCTGCCTGAGATAGGATCAGAACCACTGAAGGACAGTGCCCCCGATTCCCAATTCCCCCAGGCGCTCTAGAAGGATACCATGGTCGATGGTATGGAAAGCTGCTGAGAGGTCCAGAAGTATCAGCAGGGACACACTCCCCCTGTCGATACTAAGGCGTAGATCATCCACTACGGTCTCAACTCCGTATCCTGCTCTGAAGCCGGTTTGAAATGGGTCTAGAAAATCAGTGTCATCCAAGACTGCCTGGAGTTGGAAGGCAACCACTCTCTCGATCACCTTGACCAAAAATGGAAGGTTTGATACTGGCCTGTAGTTATTAAGGTCCAGGGGATCCAGGGAGGGCTCTTTTAGAAGCGGCCTTACCACCGCCTCTTTTAAACATGATGGAAAGCTCCCCTCCCTGAGAGATGCATTAATAATATGTTGTAGATGTGATCTTACTGCATCTCCTCCCTGGACGACCAGCCAAGAAGGACAGGGATCGAGAGGGCAAGTCGTCTTCCTCACACATCCAAGTACCTTGTCCATGTCCTTGGTACTCACCAACTGAAACTGATCAAGTGTAATCCTATTTTGTGTTTGGTGTTGTATTTTGTGTTTGGTGTTGTTCCCCGCCTCGATCTGTTGGGAGAGGCGGGTGATAAATAAATATATTATTATTATTATTATTATTATTATTATTATTATTATTACTCATGGAGTCACTGGACACTCCACTGTCAGCCTCTGCTATAACAATGGCATCTAAGTCGGCTCTTATCTGAGAGATTTTATCTGAGAAATGATCGTTAAAAGCATCACAGTGAACTACCGAAGGCTCTAAAATCGGATTCAGGGGAGGAGCCTGAGTTAGACCCCTCACCACCCTGAACAGTTCTGCTGGACGTGAATTCGCAGACGCAATGTGTGCAGAGAAGAAAGCTTTCTTCGCTGCACGTATTGCCACTCCATAGAAATGAAGATGTTCTCTATGTCGTGTATTTGTTGGATATAAGTCGAGTTTTCCGCCATCGGCGCTCCAGTCGTCGTCCTTTCCGCTTCAACTCCCTGAGATCTTCTGTATACCAGGGCGCCCTATTAGAAGCGGGCCGGAGAGGACGTTTGGGGGCGATCGTGTCGATAGCCCTAGTTAGGTCTTGATTCCATCTATTGACCAGGGCTTCTACAGGATCGTCGACAATACCAGCCATGGAACCCTCCAAGGCTTTCTGGAATCCAGAAGGATCCATCAACCTTCGAGGGCGGACCATCTTAATAGGTCCGCCACCCCTGCAGGGACGGGTGGTAGCCGTGATACTAACCCTGACCAGAAAATGATCTGTCCATGACAATTCGGAGGTATTCAATACCTCTGCCCACAGATCCATCTGTTCGGAACTGAAAACAGCATCGAGGGTGTGACCTGCTGAATGTGTGGGTCCAGAGACCAATTGGGATAGGCCCATGTTTGTCATGGATGCCATGAACTCCCGAGCTCCACCTGACAAACCGGCCTCGAATGGGATGTTGAAATCACCCAGGACCAAGAGCCTGGGCGAATCCAACACCAGCTCCGAGACCAGTTCCGTGAGCTCAGCCAGGGAGTCTGGTAGGTAGCGGGGTGGCCGGTACACTAACAGAATCCCTAGTCTATCCCTGGCCTTCAGACTCAGGTACACACACTCGATGTGATTCAATTCCCGGACAGGATGTCTGGTCAGGTTAAGATTGCTTTTGTAGACCACAGCTACTCCGCCCCCCCGCCCACTTTCCCTCACCTGCTCACTAACACAGTACCCAGCTGGGAGAGCCTGAGCCCATGTCGGGCCACTGTCATCTCCCAGCCAGGTCTCTGTGAAACTTGCCAGGTTGGCCTCCTCTTCTTTGAGGAGGTCATAGATTATGTTTGTTCTGTGGGTGGCCTGGATCGTTCCCCAAGATCCCCGGGGTAGCAGGGCGACCAGAAGGTAAGATGGGTGTTAGATATCCATCTCTCCTTCCCCTGTAACAGTATTTCGCCCTGCTATCGCCATATCTCCCTCTGCCCCACACAACAGATATTGGTGCTCCCAGACACATTTCGGTTGCCTTAAATTGTTTGTCTCTCTCGCACGCGAGAGAGTAGGAGAAGGGGTGGGCGGAGTGCAATGGTGGCTGCTGCACTAGCTCCCCCACTCGCGCCGTCAGTCCTTCGGCTGTGGCTGCCTCTGTTGTCCTGTCCCGTCCCGACGTCTCTCTCGTGCGCGAGAGAGAAGGAGAGGAGGTGGGCGGAGTGCAATGGTGGCTGCTGCACTATCTCCCCCACTCGCGCCATCAATCCTTCGACTGTGGCTCATGGCAGGCAACCCACCCTGGTGTCCTCCAGATTAATCATGGGGAGCTCAGGTTGGGGGGAAGATTCTGCACCTCCACATGGTGCACTCAAGCTCCCAGAGCCGACATCATCATTAAGAGACCATACGCGATTCATGCTTTCCTCTAGATAGCAGCACACCATTTTGTACTTGCGCTAGAGGACTTGGGACCATAGCCAGGGAGCGTAGAAGCAGGAGAAAGTGATAAGTTAACCAGAACAGAAGCCTGCCCCGAAGCTTTCCCAAGCACACCTCATTGGCGCAGGAGTTCCAGCAGCCAAAGGTCAGAACGGGGCTTTCTCGCTGCCCAAGGTGCTTCATGTGAGGAGACTTGGACAGAAAGCGTACCAGTAAAACCTGCCCTCCAACCACAACAGAAAATAGCAACATTGTTGCCTCTCTGGTACAGTTGTGCTATGAAAATTTGTTTCTGCTAGGGAGTGATAGAGAGGGAGCAGCAGTGGGAATGGGGGAAGCAGGCATATGGGGCCCCACTGACAGCTCCTGTGTCCTCACCCTATTCTGTTGTTCCCTCCACTGAGGAGGGCAAGCAGTCATGGAAGGGACGAAGGACATGCCTGTGAGGACCAACTCGCTCTGCCTCAGTTTCTAGCATTCCCTCTGCAGCTTCAACCATGGGAACACTGACTTGTGGGCTGCAGTGGGGCTGGGATGGGAATCCTGGCAGCAGCGCTATTGAAAGATAATGCTAGCGGGGTGCATGTTTATGCAGTTTGGCCATGGTGAGCATGCATGGCCCCTTGGAATGCTGCTGTCAGGACATGCCGAGCATCAGTTTGAGGCTGAAGTGGTGCCATTCTGTCCTGAAGAGCACGTCCCAAAAGTAGGTCTGAGGCAGCCATCTCTGCATGCATGTCATCCCCATAATCCCAGATTCCTGTGCACAGGGCATCCCCAGGATCATAGATCACCTGGGCATCACTGCTCATGCTCTGGATCATCATGCACGTGATCCATCATGCACTATCAGCAGGCACTCCGTGGCCTGTCGGATTTCATCCCTCTCAAACATGCCTTTGAACACTGTATAGGATTGTTTCCTTGCAACTGTGGCGGTAACCAAGTTCTTCACCACATGCAGCCTGTCAGCTTTGCACTTGTTATGCAGCCTGGCAGCGTAATGCGTGTTACTTGCCTGCTTATTGGCTGGGGAGCTCCTCACCTGTTGGTGGCAACGGAAGCTCTTCAGGCAGGAACTGGACCTCTACTGGTGCACCAACTCCTATCTCCGCTTCTCGCTCCGCTTCTTCAACGTTGGGTCCTTCTTCCCCCACAGTTGTCCCCTCTCTGCTGAAGATGTACTGCAGTGCATCATGCCCCACATGAGGAAGCTCTGTGAAGATTATGTGTTTGAGCTCCCCCCAAACTCAGCCATGCGTTGCCCGGTCTGTGTCAAAGACTCCATCATGCGCTGTGTCAAGGTCTGAGCTGCTCCTCATGAAACTCAGCTGATGCTGGGGCACCATTTCTGGGCTGCTTTCTTCCAGCTCCGTGTGCATCTCTGATGGAAAGGCTGTTGTTCCCAGCCCCAATGGTTCAGCTCAGGCTGGGCTCCTGCTGGGATCTCCTGCTGTGGTCTCTGGCTGAGATGGGCCCTGCAATGTTTCTGCCCCAAGGCACTCCTGAAATACGTTGGGCTGCTTGTGCCGGACGAGTTAATCGCCATCGGTTGGATTCTGCTCCCTGCAGTGTATTAATTATCTTTGAAGAGTCCTGGAGAAGTACCAGAGGACTAGAGAAGAACAAATTTAGTCCCCCTTTTCAAGGAAGGGGGGGTAAGAGGATCCCAGTAATTATCGACCAGTGAGCCTAACATAAATCCCTGGAAAAATGTTAGAGCAGGTAATAAAGCAGGCCATTTGTAAGCATCTTGAAGACAATGCTGTAATTGCTAAGAGTCAGCATGGCTTTGTCAGAAATAGGTCATGTGAGACAGTCTCCTTCTTTGACAGGATAAATACTCTAGTCGACAAGGGGAATGCTGTGCACATAATCTACCTCAAGTTCAGCAAAGCTTTTGACAAGGTTCCACAAGACATTCTCATTGACAAGCTGTCAAAGTTTGGCTTGGATGACACTACAGTAAGGTGGGTCCACAACTGGCTGGCTAACCAGACTCAGAGAGTCAGCAATAATGGCTCTGTGTTGAGTTGGAGAGTTGTAACCAGTGGGGTACCACAGGATTCTCCCTTGGGGCCAGTATCATCCAACGTTTTTATTAATGACCCAGATGATGGGATTAATGGGCTTCTTATCAAATTTGCAGATTACACAAAACTCGGAGATCTGGCCAACACTTATGATGACAGAATCTGAACATGAGTCAGCAGTGTGAGGTAGCTACTAGTAGGGCTAATGCAGTTCTAGGCTGCAGTAGAAGAAGCATTGTATCAAAGATGCGTGAAGTCCTTATTCCTCTCTATTCGGCACTAGCGAGACCACAGCTGGAGTATTATGTAAGATTCTGGGCACCACATTTCCAGAAGGACGTTGACAGGTTAGAACAGGTTCAGAGGAGGGCAACAAAGAAGATGCAGGGACTTGAGGGCATGCCCTATGAGGACAGGCTGAAGGAACTTGGGATGTTCAGTCTAGAGAAGAGGGAGGGGAGACATGTTACCAGTGTTCAGGTACATAAAAGGATGTCATAGGGCAGATGGTCAAGAACTATTTTCCATTACCACAGAAATTAGGACCTGAAATAATGGGTCTAAGTTACAGCTACCTAGATTTTTGATTAACTATGAGGAAAAACTTCATGAAGGTAAGATCTGAACAATAGTGGAACATTCTACCTACGGAGGTTGTGAGATCACCACCTTTGGAGGATTTTAAGAAGAGGATGGAGAGCCATCTCTCATGGATGGTTTAACTGGTTTTCCTGGACTAGATGATCCAACCCCATAATTCTATGATTCTATGAATCTGATAGAAACAGCCGAATTTGGTGCAGGGATTTGGCCAAATCCGAAGCACACAACTATTGTTCAGCTGTCCTCCTTTTTGGTCTATAATAACCCCAGTGTTAATTCTTGCAGAGTCTCACACCAATCCTATACTCATATATCCAGGAGTAAGCTCCATTGAGCTAGGTAGGACTTTCTTCTGAGTGGACTGCCTGTGGATAAATATATAATAAATAAAACTTACTCTTCAGTACTTGGATGTACATTGTTGTATTTATTCACATTCACTGATCCCAATGTCCAGAAAAACACAATGGAATTGGGGGTGGAAGAAGGAAAGTCAGAACTCCACAAAATAAATCAGTACCATCATTATAGGAAATTTATTTAGAGAATTTATGAGCTATCATTCATCAAAAAATGTTAATGAGCCATTGTTCTAGAACAGTGTACATTAAAAAAGCAAGATAACATTCAAACAGTAAAACAATATAAACCACAGAAACAGCAGCGTCACCACGCTGCATAAAATAGTAGACAGGGTGAAAACTTACATCTTTTTTTTAGGTAGAGCAGTAGCTTCTTGAAGGGAGAGGCAAATACCTCAAAGCCCTATTACCCCTTAGAATATATGTCTGGCAGACTAGTGGGAATTGAGCCCTCTCAGAGACAATCATGGTTTTCATTGCTACTCCCTATTCACTGCAGAGCCATTTCCAATCCAGTGTTTAAACAGTGGATAGCAGCAGAGACTAAATGTACAGTTGAGAGTATACAGGGACAAGACAGGGGGTCGCTCCTGCATGTTGACAGGGAAAATAGTACAGAAACATTTTTCAGAGGTGTTATCTGAATTCAAAACCCAATTTCATGTTGTAAGAACACTCACTGAGCTTGAAATTCATACTGCAAATGAGAGCTCTAGATAATGGAAACCATATGTTTTCCAGGTGGCTTTTTAAAGGCCAGACTCCTCTTCTACACCTTCAAAAACATTACACTTCAAACAGTTTCCTCTTTTTAAACATTTAATATTGAGAAATGGAACAACTAGTGCATCTGTCACTAACCTGCTTGGAGTGCTCCCTTTCCCCAGTTGAAGATTATAAGATCCATTTTTGAAACACTACCCCACTTACTCCAATTGTTAGGTATCAGGCAGCTATGTGATGCCTGACTGGACTCTCCAAAAGCTTCAATAGCATATCCCTATGACGAAATTAGCATTTGACCACAGTGACAGCAGTTGCTACCTGATGGTGATTTAAGGTAGTGCAATGGCCTGTGTTTTAACTGTCGTTATTGAATAAGTCACTGTTAGGTGACTGTCAATGTGGTTGTGCAGAATTACTTTTACCATATTGCTGTGTCTATAGGAACACTGTGCTTTGAGGAATTTAGAACATCTGAATTGGTATACTGCTGTTCTGGGCATTTAAGTGCCAGGGATTTATGGGGAAGTAACATTGACATTGGAGTTAGACTTAAAAGGCAATATCCTTTAGACCAACAAATACCACATAGACCATAGTTAGAAGTGGTATATTGCAAACATGCATGCAAAGTACACATAATATAAAAAACACATAATATATTCAATAAGAAACTAAACTATTGAATACCATTTGGACAAATAGTCTTTATTAAGTTTATATGATTAATTCTAATACCTTTGAAAAGCCCTTCTGTTGGAATCCAGCTGTGTTGTTACGGAAATCCTCCCACTCATCCCGTGGTAGTTGTGCTCTTGTGGTTGTAAAAGCTCCATCCAACTGTTGAACAAACTTATATTTTGCCAAAGGCTCTAAGAGAATTTCTTCCTGTTCTTGGGTCTTCCAGAGATATTGTCCTTTACTTGGGTGGATACCCAACAAAGAACAATACCTCTGGAAAAGCCAAGAACAGGAAGAAATTCTCTTAGAAGCTTTCACATGATATATGTTTATTCGACACTTGGGTGGAGGTTTTACACATTGAAGAACACAAGTATCAGCAGATTAGTGGGAGAGTTTCAGCTTGATAACACAACTGGATTCCAAGAGAAAAGTTTTTTACCCAAGGAATTAACCAAATGAACTTGATAAAGGCTATTTATAGAAACAGATGTGGTATTCCATAGTTTGTTTCTTGTTGTATATGTATGGTTTTATATATCATGTGTATCTTTGCATACATGTTTGCGATAAAAACATTTTGTATAAAACTGGGTCCTGCGATGGGATATTTATCAAGAAGACCCATATTTTGTACTATTGGTACGGGAGACACTTCAGACTATTATGTGATTTCTAGGCAGAGTAACCTTCTTTAATTTTTTCTGTGCCTTTAACAGAGGACTGACATGAAGAGTCCTCTGTTAAAGCATCAGAAGGTTTTTCTGGCAAGAACATAGTGAAGAGAGATACTTCAGCTGTCAAATTCCTTTGTGTTAGGCTCCAGTTAAAAGCACAAGGAAGGAAAAAATGTCAACCCTAAAAGAATAAAATTATTTATACATAGAATGGCTATGTAGGATTTCAGAGTCCATACATTTAATACTTGTGTAGTAGAGGGAACCTTTGGTTGATTCTTCTAATTACAAGCTGAACCTGTTGAATTCTCTTGCAACTATTAAGGGTACTCAGTCCTTCTTGGAATGTAGTCACCCTCTTTATACTTTAAAAAGCATTTTAAAATGTACAAATATTTACAAGAATCCAAACTTATGAACAAGATGTTATAGTAAACTGGAGTACCATTAAAAAGAAATGGGAATTCTCCCTATAGGATTTCATAAGGAATGGACTTTGATTGTTCGTAAAGTGTCTTGGCCCTCCATATGACTAAGAGCACTATCCATTGGAATGCCAAGCAGGCTCTGGGCAATTTTATGGCCAGCTCTATGATAGGGTCATCCTCGTGTGTCAGTTAACTTAAAAGTAAGTTAACAAAGCACCATCTGTGCCTCTTGGTTATTAACAGTGAGCAGTTTCAGAATATATCAGCCAGTTTTCTTCATTTCAGCTCAGGAATTAACTGTGACCAGCTGAAATCAGTACTCCAGTCATCCTGGAGGCCAGGGAAACTGACATCTAGTAGAATTTTGCTCAAGCTATCATTCATGGTATCTAGAACTAGGCCTTCGAGGAGTGAATGGTTTCCTGGAAGAACAGAGGCCCAAAGTTCTGGGGATGACTGTTTGCTGGGTGGAGAACTTGTCAAGGGCCCAGACACCATATCATTAGTGTCTGCGTTTAAAAGCGGCAGCTGTGGGAAATCACACAAGGGAATCACACTCAGGGGAGGGCTACTAAATCCCCAAAGGTCTAAGTTCTCCTGGAGGGATAACAGTGGTGATGGAGAGGTTCTCACAGGGCTGAAATCCAGATTGCTCGTTTCCTTGACAAAGGGTGCTAATCTCCAGGGATCAGTACTTCCCAAGAATGTTGGGGTAGCTACAGATGCTTTACTACTAGGGGTGGAAGAAACTGGCAGCTTGCAGAACATCTCTTTTATTGGAGTTTTAAAAGGGCCGCCTTCCTCCTGAAAGCAGCGAAAGTAAGACATGTTTCCCTGAGGAGGAGCCTCCTGCTCAAAGGGAAGGTCATGCCTCAGTGTGAATGAATCTGAACTGCTGCTGCTGCTGCTCCCTGGAAGTAGAAGGGCTGCTTCTTCTGAGCAAGGCAAGGCTAACTGCTGCTTCCTTCTGGATCTGCCCATTTCATGCTTCTCTCGCCTCTTCATAACGAGCATGTCCAACATGCTCTGGGGTGGTGACTTGAGTGCCATAAACTGTCTCTTCTGCTTTACAGGTGCTGCTGGGAAGCACAGGTTCAGTACTTCACCAGACTGTGCTGGTTCTTCCTTTACATGCAGGGCTGGGAGGAAGGAAGATGGCAGCTGATCGGAATGAAAGGTGTCACTTTCCTCTTTTATACACAGCGGTGCAGGGAATGATTCTCTGCTGATCTCACAGGCATCCTCTTTTATGGATTGATGGGTGGCAAATGGGCATGGCTCTTTACCACAGTAAGTTTCTTCCTTTGTGGAGGCTGCAAGTGGCAACAAGGTTGGATCTTCACTGGATGGCAACATCTACAAAAGGAACACAGAAAGGAAGAGGCTACACTATAGTTGAGAGTGTTGTTACAAAAGCCAGAAGTCAGGAAGTACCAGAGAAAGGTTAAGGACATTACATTAAATTGTTTAAACCAATTGAGTTTATAGTTACTATGTATGCTTTGTTAAATATAATTTTAAACAGAATTGGTAATCAGTCTTCCACAAATGTGTTTGCCAGTTTGCTCTTAGTGAAAAGAATCTCTTCCAGGCAAGCCACATTTGAGAATGAGGACAGAGCAAAAGGCTGCTCTTCCCACGAACGTGGTGTGGGGAGTGGTCTCAATTTCCCCTCTCCTGGGCAAGAATAAATTTGCCCCTTGGAGAGTCGTTTCTCATCCCCCTTGCACCAGGCTAGGACGTACTTGGATGATTGCTTTTCTGTGCCTCTCAGACCAGTATGATCATTTCCCTTATGGAAGAGGAAGTATAGCTACGTTAGAACTCAGAAGCAGTGAGCTCAGGGTGAGGTGAGTGAACAGTTCTCCCCCTGTTCTGAGCAAAATGCTCAGCCTCTCACCTCCATCCTTCAGAACCACAGGAGAATGGCAGAAGTTGTTGCCACTTCTATGTCTGTCCCACCTTGGTGCAAGTTAAGTAATAACCCCACCACACCCATGAAAGTTTTGTCTCAGGGTGGGAGGCAGGATTGTAGGACCTAGTGGTCTGTTATGAACTTGCCCAGTTGTTAAGATACACATGAAAGGAACTCCTGAGAAGACTGTTTTCCGCAGAAGCCCATTTCTCCTGTGTTGCTCCCAAATGGTGGAAAGCACTCCCTCAAAAATCATGACAGGTTTTTAGAAAGGGTACGAGGACATGACTCTTTGATCTTCTAGCCTTTTACACTGTGCAACTGTTTTAATGTTTTAGTGTTCTAGGATTTTTTTATTGTTCATTGTCATCTCAAAAAAAAAAGGTGATATATAAATGTTAACAACAAAATAAAATAATTCATTTTAAAAAAGCTTTCAGAGAATGGCTCAAGCCAGCAAGAGATGGGTGGCTATTCCCTTTCCCCTGCTACATGTTCCATAGTAGTGGATATCAGAGCCTGTTGACCATAAATAATGAGCTGGCTAGGAAGGCCAACCAAAATGTGGGAATCCCCATTTGCAATTGTCTTACCAAAAACCTCAGGATGAAATCAGGATATGTTGAATATGGTTTAAATTTGTTTATATTCAATATTGTGCAAGTGTAAATAACTGATCATTCTGGTTTACAATGTAATTAAATATCAATTAATTGGGTTCTTTTTTGTAATTGGCAGAAATCGTTCTCTTTGCTAAAGTTGAAGAAGTAGATACTGATGTAGATGCGATAACCAATTTAGAGAGTCAGTCAAAAAGTCTATTTCTCTATTTCACAGGGCTCCATTTCTCTGTGACGTCTGAATTGGGAGAGGCTGTGCACATTCTGAACCGGTATCTGGAGGCAGTTATGGCTTGGATGAGGACTGGCAGTTCCCAGGTCTGGGAATTGGGGTGTTTGCCTGTTCTGGATAGGGTTGCAGTCTCTCTGAAAGAGATGGTCTGTAGTTTGGGGGTTCTCCTGGACCCATCTTTGTCACTGGAGGCTGAGGTGGCCTAATGTGCCCATTACCACCTTCGGTTGGTATGCCAACTACACTGTTCCTCCATAGGGATAACCACGCTGATCCATGCACTGTTAACCTTGTGATTAGACTACTGCAGTGTGCTCTATGTGGTGCTGCACTTGTACACTTGGACACCTAGCTTTACTCACATAACACCGGTGTTAAAAACACACACAAAAACGGCACAGGTTGGCTATTAGCTACCAAACCACGCACAAGGTTATGTTACTGTCATATAAAGCCCTAAACAATTTAGGGCCAGGATACCTAGCAGGCAGGTAGCAAAGGAGGTCTTGCAGGTCATTCCGAAATGAACGGAATGTCACCATGAAGTACCCAGACAGCGGGCTTCTTTTTAGTGGCACCCATCATCTGAAAAACTCTCTCTCATGCAGTTCAGGAGATAGAAAATATGGCATCTTTTAAACACCTTCTGAAAACCCTCTTGTTTACACAGGCTTTCCCTGGGCCATAAATAAACTAATTATGCTGCTTTGTTTTACTGCTCCTTTCCTGTAGTTGCTAGTGTTTTTATGCTGCGTTTTAATATTGTGTTTTTAATATTGTATTTTAATGTTGTGGACTGCTAAGAGATTCTATTATATTCAGCGGTACATAAATGTTACAAATAAATAAGTCAAAATTATCTCAATAAAATGAAATTTTAAGAAGTAGTCCATAGGCCAGACCAAACATTGGTATCAAGTAAGGTGGCAAAGCTTCATTATGATTTTTTTGAAAGGTGTATATCTCTGGATTGCATTTTCATGTGATAGTCTGTTCTTGCTAGTTGTTTCAGCTTTCTATGATGTCATCAAGATGGCTAATGCCATCTTTTTCTAACTTTTCTAATTTATGCTGTAAAGTGTGAACCAAATGTCCAATTAAAATTTTTAAAACTGAGTCGAAAAGCTTATGAATTCTCTTACAAATAAATAATTGTAATAACAACCTTATCTATTACCATTTTCATGATACACAGCATATATCAAGAAAAAAGTTACATTTTCCTTCATTTTTTTAATGGTTTATTGCCTATGACATGTTAACTGAACCAGATATGTACCTAAAGAATATTAGACAATTGTGGGGTATTCTTTTACCTTTCCAACAAGCAATAGCTTGAGTTCATGAATTTTGATATGAGCGTATCAATGTTTCATGTAATTTTACACAATGTATGGTTAATAGGCAATTTATTATTATTATTATTATTATAATTTTATTTATTTACAAAATTCCATGGCTGGTCAATCAAGGAAGGCTTCTTGGAATAAGTCTGTTTTCAGGAGGTGCTGGAAACAACACAGCGTTGACACCTGCCTGACTTCCAGGGACAGGGAGTTCCAAGAAAGTGGGCCACCACACTGAAGTCTCCAATCAGGTGATATGTCCATGTGGAACCACCAGGAGCATGCCCTCTGACAACCCCAGTGACTGGGCAAGTTGGTAAGGGAGAAGGCACTCACTCAAATATCCTGGTTCCAAGTTATTTAGGGTTTTGTACACTAGTACCAGCACCTTAAATTGGTAGCAAATGCTGAGTTACAGGAGTTCCCAAAAATAGCTGAGCTTCTGCATTTGTAGTTGGCTTCTGCATCCAAGCCGCCATAACCACTTGGACCTCCAGCAACAATGATGAATCTAGGAGAACCCTCAAACTATGGACCGACCTGACCTTTCAGAGGGAGTGCAGCCCCAACCAGAACAGGTAGGGAGCCTATCTCCCGGACATGGAAACCACTCACCCACAGGACTTTCACCTTGCTAGGATTGTTTCAGTTTATTGGCCTTATCCAGCCCAGAGCTTAGGCACTGATCCAGGACTTGCACAGCCTCTCCTGATTCAGATATGACAGGGAGATAGAGCTGTGTGTTATCAGCATACTGGTGGCACTTGGCTCCAAATCCCCTAACACCCCCTCCCAGTGGCTTCATATAAATGGTAAAAAAATGGAGACAAGATTGTACCTTGCAGAACCATATAGCTCAATTGTCAGGGGGGCGAGGAACGTTACTCTTTGAAATCGGCCCCACAAGTAGGACCAGAACCACTGTAACATAATGCCTCTGATACCCATCCCACGGAGCTGATCCAGGAGGATACCATAGGTTTTAAAAACCGATGAGAGATTGAGCAGAATTAACAGGGTTGCACTCCCCGTCCCTCTCTCGATACAGGGCAATTAAGGCTAATTCAGTCCCGTAACCAGGTTGAAATGCAGATTGGAAGAGTGCCTGCAGTTGTTTCACCATGACCTCTATAGTATCTCCCCTAAAAAAGAGGTATTTGCAACTGGGCAGTAATTGTTTAATACCATTAGGTCCAGAGTGGGCTTCTTCAGGAGTGGTCGCACTACTGCCTCCTTAAGGCCACCCCTTCCCTTCTGTTTCCTGACTTCTAGCTGAGCAGAGCAGAGCACAGAAGTGGAAGCTACCTCAGCTGGACTAGAAGGAAGCCAGCTCCTAGAGAGCGAGAAGTCAGAGCAAGCAAACAGGGAGAGCTAACAGAAGTTTGTCAGGGGGAGTGTAGTGGAAGAGGAGACCAAGAGTAAAACCAGGAGGCTGCCTATTCAAAGCTGCCATGTGTTTGCCATGTGCTCCTGAGTGCTGATTCAAGGGGTGTGTCCTAAGAGCTGCTGCTGGGCCTGAAGGGGTGTGGCCTGATTGTTCTAAGCAGCTGACTGGGCAGGGAGTCTCATTCTGTTTCCTGACTCCTGCAGAGCAGAGCAGAGAAGTTGCCCCAGCTGACTAGAAGGCACATAGGGAAGCCAGCTCCCAGAGTGAGAAAACAGGGAGAGGAAACAGGAGTTTGTCAGGGGAGTTCAGCAGGGGAGTTCAAGGGAGAGGTCCCTAAGAATTTTTTTTCTTGTAACACACACCCATGTAGTAAGGGACTCTGTTGTTAACTTTCAGGTACGACAGGACAAGGCACAAGCTATTCCAGTACAGGAAGAAAGGCAGAAACAAAAAGGGACTATGGACAGAAAGGATTCTCCAGTGGTGATGATCTGCAACGTGTGTGCAATGTTCGTGTTCCTGCCTGAGATCAACATGGCGTACACCTGCAACAAGTGCAAGCTGGTTGCACTACTGGAAGAAAAGTGAGAATACTTGAGCAATGAGTGTCCACTCTCCAAGGAATAAGAGAAGGCGAAGAGTTCTTAGACAGAACAGTGGAACTGCAACAGCAAAGAGAAGCACAGGAGGTGGAAGAGCAACAGCAAGTTGAAGCAGAAGTGGAGAATGCTTAAGTGGGGAAAGTGAATGAAGAGGAAACTCCCTTGAAAGGGGAGAGAGTTAGGAGCAGAAGAACTAGAAGACACTTTGCACCAGTGGAACCACTAGAGTTATGTAACCACTTTCAGGTACTGGAAATTGAGACTGGAAGACAGTTTGCAGAGGAAGAATTACAGGGGAGCCCACGCAGCAGTGAGCAAGAGGCAGGGACAACAATACCAAGGCCTACAAGAAGAAGAGAAGAGTAGTCATTGTAGGAGTCTCTCTGGTGCATCGGATTGAAACTCAAGTATGTCATGAAGACCCATGGACTCGCCAGGTATGCTGTCTCCCTGGAGGACAGATTAGAGATGTGATTTAAGGGTTGCCAAAGCTCATGAAGCCCACTGACACATATCCTTTCCTTCTCATCCATACAGGAACAAAAGGAGCTATGAAGAAATCACGTCAGACTTTGATGCTCTGGGAAGGAAACTCAAGAACTTTGGAGCCCAGATAGATTTCTCATAGAATAGTCGAGTTTGAAGGGACCTATAAATGAGACCATCAAGACCAACCTCCTGCGCAATGCAGGAATCCACCTTAAAGCATATCTGACAGATGGCTGTCCAGCTGCATCTTGAATGCCTCTAGTGTGGGAGAGCCCATGACCTCCCCAGGTAATTGATTCCATTGTAGTACTGCTCTAACAGTCAAGACGTTTTTCCTGATGTCCAGCTGGAATCTGGCTTCCTGTAACTTGAGCCCATTATTCTGTGTCCTGCATGGAATAATGGGCTCATCCATCCTCCCAGTTCTTGGAAGAGGAATGGAAAGCGAACGAAAAATACTCTGGATGAATGACTGGCTGCGAAGGTGGTGCCGACGTGAGGGATTCGGATTCTGGGATCACAGTCTACACTACTCGGAAGATGGACTGCTGGAAAGGGATGGGTTGTATGCTACAAGGGCTGGGAAGAATGTGTTTGGCCACAGCATGAAGAACTTCATCAGGAGAGCTTTAAACTGAATCCTACAGGGGAGGGAGATGTACACTTTGAAGCAACAATAGATGAAGGCTTATGCACCATAACAAAGACAATAGCTCTAATAGTGCTCAAAAATAGTGTTCACAACAATGTAGGAAAGAAGCCAAACTATAAAGCACATGGACTTCGATGTGTATATACTAATGCCCACAGTATGGTAAACAAACAGAACAATCTTGAACTTTTAATGCATGAAGGCAAATATGACTCGATCGGTATAACTGAAACTTGATGACATGACTCCCATGAATGGAATACAGCAATTGAGGGATATAATTTGTTCAAAAAGAACAGAAGGTTCTTTTTGAACAACAGGAGGTGGAGTTGCACATTATGTTAAAAATAAGGATAAGATTGGGGGCCCTGTTGAGAGCATCTGGATTAAAATAAATGGGGCAAGGAATAAAAGGAGCATGATAGTCGGAGTCTACTACCGACCACCCAATCAAGGAGATGACGATGATGAAACTTTTAACAAGCAAATTGCCAGTGTTTCAAAGAAGTGCGATGTAGTAGTAATGGGGGACTTCAATTATTTGTTGGGAGACAAATTTTGCCAAAAGTGACCCCTCCAAGAAATTTCTGACGTGCTGCTGATAACGTGGAGGAAGAAACTAGAGGAACGGCTATCCTTGACTTGATACTGACCAATAGGGATGACTTAGTGGTAGTTTCGGGAACTCCTGGGGAAAGTGACCACGTCATACTTGAGTACTTCATTTTAAAGGAAGCAAAACTGAGTGTAGTCATACACGTACTCTGGATTGTAGGAAAGCTGATTTTAATAAACTCAGAACTATGATAAGTAAGGTCCCATGGCAAGTGACCCTAATGAGAAATTAGGGTCCTTTTACTTTTTTAAAAGGAAATTTTAAAGGCACAATTCCAAACAATCCCAACAAGGAAAAAATATAGAAGACAACAGAAGAAACCAATGTGGCTCCAAAAAAACCTTAGAGATGATCTGAAAACAAAGAAGGATACATATAGGAAGTGCGAGGAAGGACAGGCTACAAAAGAAGAGTACTGACAGATAGCACAGAAGTGCCAAAATGGCATCAGGAAGTCTAAAGCTGAGAATGAATTGAGGCTAGTGAGGGATGCTAAAAGCAATAAAAAGGCTTTCTTCAGGTACGTGAATAGTAAAAGACAGAGGAAAGATATGGTGGTTCAACTGCTTCATGAGGATGGCAAATTGGTTACAGATGACAAAGAAAAGGCCGAAGTACTCAATTCCTACTTTGGCACAGTCTTCTCCCAAAAGCGTGTCTGTGACGCCCCTGGAAAAAGTGAAGTACAAGATGAAGGGGAAGGATTACAGATTGAGATTAATAAACAAATGGTCAAGGAACACCTAATTTCTTTGACTGAGTTCAAATCTCCAGGGCCCAATGAACTGCATCCTAGAGTAACAAAGGAACTGGCAGAAGAACTTTCAGAACCACTGTCTAGTATCTTTGCGAAATCATGGAAGACAGGTGAAGTGACGGATGATTGGAGGAGGGCAAAAAGGAGGAACCTGGGAACTACAGACCAGTCAGTCTGACATCCATCTCTGGGAAAATTTTGGAACAGATTGTAAAGAAGTCAATCTGTAAGCACCTTGAAAACAATGCAGTGCTTACTAGAAACCAGCATGGATTTGTCAAGAACAAATCCTGTCAGACTAATTTGATCTCATTTTTTGATTGGGTAACCTCCCTTGTGGACTGTGGGAATGCTGTGGATATAGTATATCTTGACTTCAGCAAAGCTTTTGACAAAGTGCCCCATGACATTCTGATTAACAAGCTAGTGCAAAGTGGGCTAGATGGAACAACTATTAGGTGGATCTGCAGTTGGCTACAGAATCGGACTCAAAGAGTGTTTATCAATGTACCTTTTCACACCTTATCAATGCACCTTTTCACATTGGGGAGGTAATGAGTGGGGTACCGCAGGGCTTGGTCCTGGGCCCAGTGCTCTTCAACATTTTTATTAATGACTTGGATGAGGACATGCAGGGAATGCTTATCAAATTTGCGGATGACACCAAATTGGGTGGAATAGCTAGTACCCTGGAAGACAGAAACAAACTTCAAAGTGATCTTGATAGGCTGGAGTGTTGGGCTGAAAACAACAGGATGACATTTAATAGGGATAAATGTCAAGGAAAAAGAAACCAAATGCACAGTTAAAAGATGGGGTACTTGGCTCAGCAGTATTACAAGCGAGAAGGATTTTGGAATTGTTGTAGATCACAAGCTTAATATGAACCAACAGTGAGACGTGGCTGCAAAAAAAGCAAATGCTAATATGGGCTGCATTAATAGACGTATAGTTTCCAAATCGTGCGAAGTACTGGTTCCCTTCTACTTGGCACTGGTGAGGCCTCATCTTGAATATTGTGACCTATTCTGGGCAGCACACTTCAAGAAGGATGCAGACAAGCTGGGGCGGGGTTTGCAGAGGAAGGCAACAAGGATGATCAGGGGTCTGAAAACAAAGCCCTATAAGGAGAGACTGAAAGAACTGGGCATGTTTAGCTTTAAGAAGAGAAGACTTAGGGGAGACATGATAGTACTCTTCAAATACTTGAAAGGCTGTCACACAGAGGAGGGCCAGGATCTCTTCTCGATCAACCCAGAATGCAGGACACAGAATAATGGGCTCAAGTTACAGGAAGCCAGATTCCGGCTGGACATCATGAAAAACTTCCTGACTTTTACATCAGAACGACAATGGAACCAATTACTTAGGGAGGTAGTGAGCTATCCCACACTAAAGGCATTGAAGAGGCAGCTGGACAGCCATCTGTCAGGTTTGCTTTAAGGTGGATTCCTGCATTGAGCAGGGGGTTGGACTCAATGGCCTTATAGGTCCCTTCCAACTCTACTCTTCTATGATTCTAACAGAAGCATTCACCACACCCTGACCTACCCAGTCAAACTCGCCTGCTAGCTTTTATTAGCCAGGAGAGAGAAGGATCAGGAGGGCACATAGTCGGTTGCATTGCTTAATTGCTGTGAAACAGATTCTACAAAATTGGGCAGACGGTTGCAACAGACACCTTGACTGAAACTGCGCTAACAACAGCACCAAGTGGTTTTGTCCTCAAAATGCGATGCAAAATTGGTCAGAGCGGTTCCTTGATGGGACCATGGCCCCATTCGTTGGAGAGAATGTAAACAAGCCCTGTACCAGTTGAAAGAGCTCTGCTGGATGGCTACTTGACGATGCGATGAGGACACAATCATGTGGTCTACAGCATGCTCGGTCATCTTCACTTCAAGACTTATGCCATTTGCATTCTAGCCGATGTCCAGCCAACATCTAGCTGACTTAATGTTATTGAAAAGAAACATCTAGTAATTTTGTGAGTTCAGCAACTATTCAATAAACATATTAATTTACAGATGTTACAATGTTATCATGTCACAACTGCTAACATGTAATCGTTTATGTAATTTAATTTCGATGTTAGTCGCTATTGCTGTCACCTTCTAAGTACTCAAGTTCAACTGCAAAGTCTGCAACTGTTTTTTTCTGGTTGCAGTGCAAGCAAATCCATTGGTAGTTGACAAGAATGCATACACTAGCACAACAGAACTGCAATTGGTGCTGTTGGTTCATGCATGCATCCAGTCTTTGGGGCTAGGTACATGTTGCTGGTGTTTAAAACTGCATCTCCAAATTCCTGCCTGGAAATTGGCTGTAAGAGTGTGCATGAATAAGCAGTCATTGCATGGTAGAAGCTGACCTACACTTTTTTTAAGTGTAGGTCATTTACAAAAGTAGTGCAGGTAGTTGGAACAGACATTTCACCGGTGAATTGCTGTAATGTCTCCAACATCCCTGAAGAGATTTTACAGAACTTCCCAAGTTGACTTCCCAAGTCCCTGGTGGTTCTTGCCTTTCTCCCCAACATGCAAAAGCACTCATAGTATCACAGCCAGTGAAGGTATGTAGTCCATTCAGGGCATCAGACACATCCTGTCCAATTGAACTTGTGAGTTTGCTTATATCAATAAATCTTGTGCAACTTTTTGTTCCACACTTTACAAACATGGGGCATGGTATTTCACTTGCAAAGTCAATGCAAGTATGTCAGTGTCTTCTGAAAAAAGTAAGAATTGCTTGTGTCCATGCCTTTTCTGCATGAAGGGCATGCAGCAGCATTCTAGTGTCAGCTTCTTCTTGTGTAGACCTCAACTAGCAAACTTCTTCCCAATAGTCTTTGGTGATTTTGAAACAGGCCTCCTCACTTGTTACATAAAGTGCTTTGTCTTCTACTCAACTCATGTACTTAGCCTCCACTGTTGCACCAAGAACTTGTTAGATGAGCTGCACAGATATTGCCTTAAGGGCTGGATTTTGTGAGCAGGCACAATGTTCTTCAACTGCAGACTAGCATTTGTGGTTTCCTTCCATCTTTCAGCATCTTTAATAGAATTTTCCAGGTAAACATCAAAGACAACATTGATCCTTTCACTCTGCATAGCATCATGAAGTACAACATAGAACATAGATTCTGCTAGCAGTTCAAAAGTCTCCTCATTGCCATTTATCTTCTGCATCAAATTTATTCCATCTGATAGACAGGCCTTATATGTTTTCTGCTGGAGATACATTTCCCCCCAACATTCTAGCAAGCACAGTCTTGTTAGTCTTCCAGAGTGATCCATCTCCACTTGCAAGTGCCCAAGGCAAACGTTCCAGAGGGTGAGTTAAGACATGCCTACTTGAGACAGCAAGGACCATATGTCCAAACAGGGTTCTGTTAGCCTTGAGTTCAGCTTCTTTAGCTTTACTGTCACTGAATACTGTCTTTCTGTTAACACTGGAAAACGTTTTAAGGTTCCTTTAGGAAAACTTTCCATGAAAGTTGATAGTTGCAGAACTTTCTTCCAAGTGCATCTGCTTAAAATCCTAATGCACTGCTTCTCCAATTTCATGAGCTGTGGGAAGACCATTGGCCACATCAGGGGGTGTTGCTACACCAGTGGACAAATTTGCCTGATCATGGCTCATTTCAGCCAACTGTTCATTATTAAGTCAACTAAAGTTGGACGTTCTGTCTCATTTTTTTGTTTATTCTGTTCAGATGGAAATCTGGGTGTGTCATCCTACTCTTGCACTGACCCATCATGTTTCAGAAACATGTTCCTATATTCTGATGTTCCTATTGAGAGCTCTTTGACTGAGGCTAAATTCTTTTCTTCCTCCTGCTTTGCCCAAAGGGTTGCTAGTTCCCAACTATACTGAAAATCCACCTTGCATGAAATGTTCATGTATGTTTGGGTGCCAAATGGCCAGCCTGGTCATCTGGGCATAATAGTATGGAAGGTAGTGTGCATAATTCAGTCTGTCTTAGGCAAAGCACCATGGGATCATTGCATGGATGCATGGCAAGCATTCAATTGGATCCAATCACCATCACGTGATGCTCAGCAGAAATTCTACCATGTTGAGATAGGATACCCAAAATGCTGAGAGACTTTCATTCTTTACATCTGAGATAATTAAAGTAATTCTCAAAGAGTTCCATAATCCTTGAACAGGATTGCTGACCAAGAATTTTCTGCTGTGAAGCTGTGCATATATCTTGGCAGAGGTTGTTTATGCTATTCAGCATATCACTGAATATACAATGTCTTCTGCAGGCAGGTTGTTCAACCATGACTGGAAACCATGCCATGCTAGCCACATGAGTGTTTCATAAACCAGCTTGTGAAGTCTGACTGCACAGTTATACTTGTGACCTTCCATTACTCCTGCTACTGAACCTTCTGCCATTGTGCCTGCAATAAACCCATATAAAAATAAGGTTTTTTTTTAAAAAAATCTTGATATATGCTGCATACCATGAAAATGGTAACAGATAAGGTCATTATTACAATTAGTTATTTGTAAAAGGCAACATTGTTTGCTGTGGTTGCATTAACACAAGCATTAAATCAAAGATTTGGGAAGAAAATCTTTGTTCTATTTCTACTCTGCACAGAATATAATGCACATTTGGAGTACTATGTTCATTTCTGGTCATCAGGGCTCAAGGAGGATACTAATATTCTCTCATGAGAAAGGGACTAACAGGCAATTAAGCAAAACCTGAAGAAACCATGTCTATTTAGTTTTTTAAAATATTTAAGAGGACATGTGGACATTTAAATAGCAGAAAGAGGAAAATCCTTTTACTCTATTATTCAATAAGAGTGGAGCTTGAAGCACCTGGGCAGAATGTCTCAGCTGTCAGATTGTAGATTATGAGGATGACATCTTTAAGGGTCGATCTTCCAAAGGATCATTAGATTTGGGATCCATTGATGGATCTCTTTATAGCTCAAGTTAATTGCAAGATCTGCCTGTACCAGGATATAGCTTCCTCATCCTCTAATCTGAGGGAAAGGCAGAGTGAGCATAATGTGGCTTCTGCACTGGCCCATAGCTCTTGTGGCCCTTTAAGGGGTTTAAGGGACTGATGGATAAGGGCAATTGTTTAAGACTTCCTATAATGAATCCCAGAGCTACAGGCCAAAGCTGGTTATTGTCTTTCTTTGCTCTTCTATATTTCCCTTTGCTTTAGGTTGGATGAGCCAATTCATGGGAGGAAGAAGGAACCATAAATACGTTCTCCTCTTATATTGCTTTGCATGTCCATATACAGAATACCAGGTAGGTCTCCAGTTGGTGGTGAAGGAAGGGGACTAGGCAGGATTAAATAGTCACTTACCACCCTGGGTAAGTGACTGAAATACACACACACACACACACACACACACCAGCTCTCTGTGGACCAAATAACACCACAGCCCTAATGCTATCCGATCCCCAGGGCCTGCACAAAGAGCCAAGGCCTCCACGGATTGTGCAGTTTGGCTGATATGCATGGGTACGACTCCTGCTCTGTCTGGTGCATTCACTAGTTGTCTCATTCTCCAGATCCAGTGAACACACAGATGGATCCCTGCCTGGGACTCTATTTTGTCTCTACTTCGGTGTTAGGATGGGGTGGGTGGGAAAGCTCGATTCCCCATTGGGATAAAATTGGGTAGGGAATTTTTAATACTGTGAGGTCATTATTTTGCTCTCCAGCACTCAACCATGCACTCTCCAGCACTTAAACCCACTGTGGTGAGTTTAAAGGTAGTGCCTGCCCAACTTGCTGTAGCTCCCTCACACCCTTTTCTCCTTTCTAAAGTGAAGTCAAGAGATGGTGGTGGGGAGAAAGTCTGAAGAACAAAAATATTAGACAATTGAAGGACCAAGCTTAGAGCCTGCAGAAAAAAAATCCTACTGACAGAAGCAGGAGGTTCACTTGTGGAGACAGGAAGTTGGGAGGAGTCATCTTCTGCAACAGACACGGGAACTAATCTGGCCTGCAGAGGCTTTGGCATCCTCCCCAACCTTTTCAATCTGGAGGCTACCAGAGGCTTGGAGAATAAGCAGAGAGGGGACTCTCCCTATTATTTCCGACTATTGCACTTTGGTCAGGGATTGGATGATGGTATGGGTATAGCCACACACCCTAACATCATCCTGCCTCTTCCCAGAAATTCCTCATCCCTGCTCTACAGGTTATCTTTGTTCAGATAAACCTATGTGGCTAATTGCTGCACAAATGGCATCTGTGGTTTAGTGTCCTTCATCAGCTACAATTGGTATGCTACATGTTTCCTTCTTGGACAGGGATAAACTGCCCACAGTAATCAATGCTTGACTAACATCGAGACTAAACTAGTGTAACACATTGTATATAGGTCTACCACTGAAAATTGTTTGAACCAGTATGGATTACTCTGAACATATTACCCAGCGTTAAAAGATCTTCACTGGCTCTGTTTGTTTCCAGGCTCAATTCAAAATACTGTTTTTAATTTTTTAAGCCTTCAATAGTCTTCAGGTTGAATATGAATGACTGTTTTCTAAACATAGAATCATAGAATAGTAGAGTTGGAAGGGGCCTATAAAGCCATCGAGTCCAACCCCCTGCTCAATGCAGGAATCCACCTTAAACCATCCCTGACAGATGCCGCTAATGTGGGAGAGCCCACCACCTCCCTAGGTCATTGGTTCCATTGTCATATTGTTTTTCCTGATGTCCAGCCGGAATCTGGCCTCCTGTAACTTGAGCCCATTATTTCATATCCTGCATTCTGGGTTGATCGAGAAGAGATCCTGGCCTTCCTCTGTGTGACAACCTTTCAAATATTTGAAGAGTGCTATCATGTCTCCTTTCAATCTTCTCTTCTGCAGGCTAAACATGCCCAGTTCTTTCAATCTCCCCTCAAAGGGCTTTGTTTCCAGACGCCTAATCATCCTCGTTGCCTTCCTCTGAACACGCTCCAGATTGTCTGCATTCTTCTTGAAGTGTGGTGCCCAGAACTGGATGCAATACTCAAGATGGGGCCTAACCAGTGCCGAATAAAGGGGAACCAGTACCTCACACAATTTGGAAGCTATACTTCTACTAATGCAGCCCAAAATAGCATTTGCTTTTTTTGCAGCCACATCACACTGTTGGCTCATATTCACCTTGTGATCTACAATTCCAAGATCCTTCTCGCTTGTTGTATTGATTAGCCAAGTATCCCCCATCTTGTAACTGTGCATTTGGTTTCTTTTTCTTAGATGTAGAGAGCTGCCAGACTGTTGCATCCATTTTTGGCTGAGGTCATTGAGATTTTACTTAGTGAGTGCAAGATCCTTTACAAAGTAACAGGGTCAAGTCAATCAATCAATCAATTAAATTCATATACTGCTCAATTGACAAATGACCTTTGGTTTAACTATGATAATTAAGAAAACCAATAAACCAAAAACAATACATCCAAAACATAAACACCAATTAAAATAGCATATATATTAAAACAGAAAATGTTAAAAATATTAAAGAGCCAGCTAAATAATCAGAGCACCAGATTCCAAATTAAATGCCTGGTGAAAAAGGAAGGTTTTAACCTGGCATCTAAACATACAGTGAATACGCCAGGTGGATCTCTCTGAGAAGGGCATTCCACAAACGGAGGTCACTACAGCCACCCGTTGCACATTGGCGGGATGGCGGATTCAGAGAACAGCCTCTGAAGATTGTCTTACCAAGTGAACAGCAATACATGGGATAAGGCACTCTTTCAGGTAGATTGGCTCTAACCTGTTTAGGATTTTAAAGTTCAGAACCAACACCATGAACTAGGCCCAGAAACTGATGGGCAACCAGTGTAGTTGACGCAGTATTGGAGTAATATGCTGGAAATGGCCAGTCTC
This sequence comes from Anniella stebbinsi, assembly GCA_029215795.1. NCBI lineage: Eukaryota > Metazoa > Chordata > Lepidosauria > Squamata > Anniellidae > Anniella > Anniella stebbinsi. Next base: position 100,526,960 of record JARDYH010000003.1, read on the forward strand.
AGTAAGCAGCCTTGTTGCTCTATTCTGCACTAACTGAAGTTACCAGACCATCTTCAGAGACAGACCCACATATAATGCATTGCAATTATACAGACTGGAGTATAATTGTGCATGGATAATTGTAGCCAGGCTGTCTCTGGCTGAAGCTGATAAAAAGCACTTCATGCCACTTGAGCCTCAAGTGACATAACTGTATCTAGAAGTATCTCCAGACTATGAACATGCTGCTTGTGAGGGAGTGCAACCTCATCTTGAGCAGGTTGGACACCACTTAACCAGACAGTTGAATCACCTAACACAGATTGCAAACAAGCTAGTTTTACCCTTTTGGTGCTCTGTAGACATTATGATCCCACTTTTTCATTTTACTGAATTTGGGGATAGCAGGTGCTACATGTGGACCTCAGGCTGCCCACACCTGTAGTAACAGAATTTCCAGCTTGTCTGGATTGAATTTCAATTCATTTACCCTCATTCAACCCTTTACTGAGTCCAAGAACCAGTCCAGGATAGTCACTGCCTCATCTGCATTTGATGAAAAGGAGAGGTAGAACTGAGTGTTATCTACACATTGCTGACACTTCATTCCATCCCCCCCACAACCTCTCGCAGTTGTTTCAAGTAGATACCAAAAAGCACGGGGGACAAAATAAAGCCCTGAGAGATGCTATAATAGAGGCTCCATGAGGCACAACTATAGTCTGCCAGCACCACCACCTGGAACCATTGTAAAACAGATCCTCCATCTCCCTTACTGGTATCAAAAGCTACTAGGAGAACCATCTCCATTACTGGTATCAAAAGCTACTAGGAGAACCAACAGGGATGCACTCTCTCTGTCTTTCTCCTGGCAAAGGTCATCCCACAGTCTCCAGCCCCAAACCAATCCTAAAACCCGATTGAAATGGGGCCAGATAATCAAAGTACAACTACAGATGTACCGGAAGGGTGAGGGCAGGGGAAACTCCGGAAGTGGGAATTGACAAACCTGAACAGCCTGGACTGCAGATTTCTTCTCAGACAAGAGGATGGAGTTTGGCACTAATTAATTGAGGTATTCAGGTCCAAATCTTAGTAGGGACAAGAGTAACCCCAAGTACATTTACACTTCTGCTATGAGGACTGACCTTTGGAGCAATGCACACCCGCTTGCAGCTCTGCATGTTCTCAGAGGCACTCTTAGCTATAGGCAGTGGCATCTTTGAAGAAGATTGAAGAATGAGAGACTGACTAACTGGGAACTGGATCGGAACCAAGTAGGAGTTAACACGTGGAAGCAAGGGCTTCATTTTTCGGCCTAGAAAGGAAAATCAGTTATTAGTTCAGTAGCCAGAAATTATGGGCTTCCTTAATTCTAATGGATATAACATTCTCACACCTAATTTGGATGTTAGGATCAGTGAATGTGGGTAAATACAACAATGCACATCCAAAGTACTGAAGAAGTTTTATTATATATTCATTAACAGTGCAATCCTATTCATATCTATTCAGAAGAAAAACCCACTAAGGACAATGGAGTTTACTTCTGGATAAATGGGTATAGGATCGACACTTGAATGACCTCAATATGGTGAAAACCACATTTCTCTATTCAATGCCATCTTTATGTTTTTGTGAACTGCCCAGACAGCTTCAGCTATGGGGTGGTGTAGAAATATAAAAAATGAATGAAAATATTACAGTTAGGAAAATGAAGAATTTGTTTTTTTTATTCATATCTCATGAGGATGAAAAGAGAGAACAAGTTGGAAAAAAATGTATATATAAAATTTCAAAGGCTGGTGATACTTTACCAGAATTAACACTGGGGTTATTACAGACCAAACAAAGAGGACAGTTGCACAACAGTTGTGTGCTTTGGATTTGGCCAAATCCCACACCAAATCAGGCTGATTTGGACAGATTCAAAAGATGTTGAAATCAAAACAGGGCTCCTCTGAAGTGGACCATAATAACAGTCAGTGGGAAGCGCAAAGATTTGAATTGGATAGAGCTCTAGAACATTCCTCCATACACAGATAACCTCCATGCCAGCCAACACAGAAAACCAGATCCAACATATCTACTGCTGACATCAACTGAGATAGACCCATGATTGACGTGAAATCCTGAGCTACTCCCAACTGTACAACCTCAGCATGTATGTTGAAGTCCCCCTTCAGCACTACGTCAGCTCACTCACTCAGGAAGACTATTGGGTAGCAGCGCAATCCCTGTTCTGTCCTGAACACTCACCTACACACAGACACACAGCTCCCCTACACCAGTTTTGTTCAATCAGGTCTCCATGATACAAGCTAGCTTTGGCATTCTCTTCCAGGATGGGTATTCTTTTCCCATTCTCCAACCTGGCATTCAGCAACAGTACCTTCAACTCAGACACTGTCAGCAGTGCCACACAGGCTTTGTGAATGAAGAGACATTCCAGGGCAACCAACACCCCTATAATGACCTAGCTGCCTCCTCTACCCTCTACTAATGGCTCTTTCCTGCTTCCACCTCTCCACCACTATTCAAAATACATCTCTCCCAGTTATGGCTGGGAGGCAGGCCACCAACCATGCAAGTCAAGGAGACTGTACACAGACCTTTTATGTCAAACCAGGAAAACTTCAGAGCACCTCCAGCTATACGGAAGTTTCAGTCCTTACCCATTTAATGGGATTTGTAACATCCCTACAGAAGCTGGTGTGGGAGATTGGAAAGGAATATATGACGCTGCCTTCTGCTGGAGTAGTCTAGTCATTTTTACTCTGGCAGCCCTCTTCAGGCTCCCAGACAGAGGTCTCATCTACTACCTGGAATCCTTTAACTGGAGATGCAGGGATTGAGTCTGGGCCCTTCTGAATATAAATGTACATGTTCTCACTGATACTCTTGGGTGGTGTGGGATGTTCGAAACTCTCCTATGGGAATGCAGTCTCACCCTGTATTCTCCTGGACAGAGAATTTTGTCTGTGTCTTTGTCTGCTTTGGTCATTCAATCCCTGCCATTTAGCCTTCACATGCAAATCAGCTGAATACCTCCAACATATGTAGACAATCTCTTTGTCAAACTCCCCATTATAGCCAATGCTTCTTTTAGGGAGAAGAGTTCTGGCCTTTTCTCTGGGTTTCACAGAGATGCAGAATACACACTCACGTGAAGTCTGTGGCTCACTTTTGCTGCCACTAGAGCCTCCCATATTCTTCTGCAGATCCAGACTGTGCCGTTTTTGCTGCTACATTCATTTTGGGTTGAGAGACAAGAAAATAAATGTTAGAGAAGAATCCACCACTGTCCAATTGCCTTATGTTGATCCAGTGCACAGTGCTAAACTAAAACAGGGAATGTAGCTCACACAGTAATTATAAAACCATTGGGTGTTATGTGTCAAGTCCTGCTGCATGCAGACACTGTGAAACTGCCACCCAAAAGCCCAAAAGAGTTGGAGGTGGTATAACAGAAGTCATTCAGCAGCTGTAAGCTCTTCTGCAGGAGTTGAGGGGAAGAGAGATCTGGATTTGGTATCTCTCACTGCCTAAGAAGAAATAGAGAAGATTAATTACGCAGTGTCCTGTTCTAGCCAAATTCCACATGCTTAAGCACACTGGCAGAAAGGGAGAGGAACAAGTGCAAGCTATTTGTAGAAGGGACTAAACAGCCTGGGTTTTTCAACTTGCAGGTCTATTATTAAATGTATCAGAGAGTTTTCAGCTACAATCCTGCCAACATCTTTGCTGATGTCAGGATGCAGGAGAAAAAAGTTTTTGTTGTCTTTCACTCATCATACTCCAGAAAAATACATTAAGAGGAATTTTTGCTAATAGAAATGATCTAAAAATGTAATTGCAGGTATTTAAAAATTATGTATTTAAACCCCACTTGACTCATGACTTCATTGGTGATAATGACTATTTCCTAAGGTGATATGATGCACATAAATAAACCTAAGTGTCTATCTATTAATCCAAGCAGGTAGTCAAACCTGGCCAGAATACTGAACATTTGAGGGAGAGTGGGAAAAGGCAGGTTGCTTACCTGTAACTGTTGTTCTTCATCTGTGCACTCATACATATGGGTTCTGCAACTGCATGGACCCTCGATTCGGGAAACTTCTAAAGCCTCCCCCACTGTCCTATTGTTTCTATCCCAGTAGGTTCTCAACTCCTCAGTTCCTGGAGACCACTGATGTGGCCTCAGGACTGAGGATATAAACTTTTCATACCTTGGTACCACCATCAAAATTGACTTCAGCACTAAAATAGGGATGGTGGGTGGGTTGTGTGAATGCACAGATGACCACTCAAAGAACTAGTTGTAACTAGTTCTAACTACTTGTAAGTAAGCAACCTGCCTTTCTTCTTTGTGGTCTCTGTGCATTACATATATGGGCGATTAACAAGCTCACTTACCAGTGGCAAGTAAATGTGTGATGATGTTTCACTATAGTAGTGCTGAGATGCCCAAACTTGCAGTTCTGGGCTTGAACATCCAAACGGTAGTAGGTGGCTTTGCCCATGTTGCAGCCCTACAGAGGTCCAGTATCAACATCCCCCTTCTGAATGCAGTTGATATGGCTATCCCACAAGTTGACTGTGCCCATATCAAACTTGATAGCTCAAGACCAGCAAGTTCATATGCCAGTTTATGAATGATCCAAAACAAGAATATTTGGGATGAGCTCTTTTTGGTTTCCAACGTAACATTGAAACAGTCTTTGAGATTTACAAAACCTTGGATTTGTAGAAAGCCAGGGGTTGCCTCACATCCAGCATATGAATAATCAACTCCAAGGAAGAAGAGGACAACTCTAGAACCATTGATAGGAAGAGATTTGTTTTTGTCTGACCAGAGGCACTGAATTCTTAATGGACCACAGTGTGTTCCATCTCATCTGCAATGCTTTGGTTGCAAGTACTCACGATGAGGCAGGCTGGACAAATGGGATCTCGTGTAGAAGATTGTGGAAGCCCATCCACCAACATAATGGATGTGCAACATCACATGGTATCTTCAATCAGATTTGATGGGCATCTGCAATGCTGTTATATGATCAAAGAAGCCATCCCTGCAGTAGTCTCATTTGGAGATGAGCCCATACCACCTGTTGTGTCTATGTCCAACTCCCTGCTTCAAGGGGATGAAATCTCAGACAGCGATTCTGATCCTGGAGAAGGAATGCAACAGGCGGGGGAGTTGGTGCCAGAAGGAGAACTCTTTCCCACGGCGGACGCGGGAGATAATTCCCAAGGAGACGATCCAAACCGGGCAGAGAATACTTTCTCTTCTGAGACAAAGGGTCTCAAAGATGCTGTGGCTCGGAGAAAAGTAAAGAGAAAGGATTTCAAACTTAAAACCGCCCGCCGCTCAGAGAGACTAGCGAACAAAGCCCTACAGGCTAATTCGTCTTAATTATGTGACTCTGCTTGCTTATCTAACAAGCCTCTGGGCAAAAGGACCTTTTGCTAACCTTGTTTCCTCTGACTTGCTGGAGAGGAGAGAAGGATCGTCTTTTGTATAATAAAGGATTGTATTTTCCCTCCAAGGGGTCTCTTTATTGTCCTCACCATTCGTTAGAACTTACAGAGTCACGACACCACCACATAAACTGTTGCTGCCATGAATAGTCTCTGTTCAGTAAATGCTGTAGTTACTCATTGTCGATAAACTCACTTCATCAATGTGACTAGAGTTGCAGCATGATCTTCTGGAAAGTAAGCTTGATCATCCATGGAGTGCAAGACTGCTCCAATGAAGGGAATTACTTGCATGGGGGTAAATCTTGACTTCTCCTAATTGATACAAACGCCCAAGGTCTTTAGATGATCTCAAACAAGCCTGATATCCTTCACAGCCTCTTCTCTTGAATGTGTGATAATGAGCCGGTCATCGAGATGAGGATAAAGTTCTACCCCAAGCACCTGAAGGTGTTCACAAACTGCTGCCATGCACTTTGTGAACACCCTTGGAGTGATAGCCAACCCAAAAGGGAGACTTCGAAACTGGAACATCTCCTCCCCTATGACGAAGCGAAGGTATCTCTGATAGGCCTTGTGAATGCATCCTTGAGGTCTATTGCTGTGAAACAGAGATCACGTTTGAAAAGATGGATCATTGCTTATGTAACTATCCTGAATGTCCTGGTCTTGATGTAAGCATTCAGTTCCCTCAAGTCCAAGATAGCGCGAAATTCTCTATCCTGTTTCGGGATTGTGAAGTAATGGGAAAAGAAACAGACTCTCTCCTGATATGGTATTACCCTCTGAATAGCCCCTTTCTTCAGAAGGGATTCCATTTCTAATTGTAAAACAAGTGATGGAGCCATCACCCAAACAGTACAGATGGTAGGGAGGACATAGAATTCTATCTAGTAGCCTTCTTGAATGATAGCAAGGACCCATGTGTCAGATGTTATTGTAGTCCAAACTGGAAAAAGCAGAGATAGAATTCTTCCGAACACAGAGAGATGAACAGAAGGGAGAACTGAATCAACAACGATGTTTAGAAACATTATCCGGCCAGAATCGAGATTGCTAGAAGTGGCTAGTGGAGTAATGTTTTTCTGCTGCAAGGGATTTAGACAAGTTTGATCCCGTTGATAATGTCGCCGTGCATATGGAGGCAGCCGATGGTACCAACGGTGAGAATGGAAGGTAGGTTGTTGCTGCTGCTGACCAAATTGCATTTTCTTGGTAACTGTCTTGGCCTTTGGGATAGCATTCATAGCCTCATCTGTCGTTGAACTTCTCCCTTGAAAGGGAGATCTTTGGAATATAAGGAAGAGAGCTCTCAGAGAGCAAGTGATCAGAGCAAGTGAACAGGGAGAGCAGTTTGATAGGGGAGACCAAGGCAAAGAGACCAAGGCAAAGAGGAGAGAGGCAGCTGGACAACTATCTGTCACGGATGATTTAAGGTGGATTCCTGCATTGAGCAGTAGGTTGGACTCGATGGCCTTGTAGGCCCTTTCCAACTCTACTATGGTCAAAGACAGTACTTTATAATCAAATACAGTGCTTTTGAAGAACCAACGGGAGCAGAGTTAGCAGAAAAGGAATTATTATAGGAGCTGAGGTCTCAGTATAAACTGCATCAGTAAAATGTGCCATATCATCCATGGGGAACCTCTATCTGGAGTATTGACCACATCATCCACTAGCTGTATCAAAGATAGCACCAATAACACCAACTATCAGTTGAATGATACTGGTAGTTCTCAATTGAATGCGGGGAAGTGTCTCAGTCCCGAGTTCTGTCAAATCAGGCTGAGGCTGGTGGCAAAGGCAGAGGCTGATCAGTTACGACTGCTTGCAGAGCAGTGTTCCTTTACATTGAAGAGAAGTGGATCATGGTGGGATCATAGAATCATAGAATAGTAGAGTTGGAAGGGGCCTATAAGGCCGTCGAGTCCAACCCCCTGCTCAATGCAGGAATCTGCCTTAAAGCATCCCTGACAGATGGTTGTCCAGCTGCCTCTTGAAGGCCTCTAATGTGGGAGAGCCCATTACCTCCCTAGGTCATTGGTTCCATTGTCAGGAAGTTTTTCCTGATGTCCAGCTGGAATCTGGCTTCCTGTAACTTGAGCCTATTATTCTGTGTCCTGCATTCTGGGTTGATCGAGAAGAGATCCTGGCCCTCCTCTGTGTGACAACCTTTCAAGTATTTGAAGAGTGCTATCATGTCTCCCCTCAATCTTCTCTTCTCCAGGCTAAACATGCCTAGTTCTTTCAATCTCTCCTCATAGGACTTTGTTTCTAGATCCCTAATCATCCTCGTTGCCCTCCTCTGAACCCACTCCAGATTGTCTGCATTCTTCTTGAAGTGTGGTGCCCAGAACTGGACGCAATACTCAAGATGGGGCCTAACCAATGCCGAATAGAAGGAACCAGTACCTCACACGATTTGGAAGCTATACTTCTATTAATACAGCCCAAAAGAGCATTTGCTTTTTTTTGCAGCCACATCACACTGTTGGCTCATATTCAGCTTGTGATCTACAACGATTCCAAGATCCTTCTCGCTTGTCATATTGCTGAGCCAAGTATCCCCCATCTTGTAACTGTGCATTTGGTTTCTTTTTCCTAGGTGTAGAACTTGGCATTTATCCCTATTAAATTACATTCTGTTGTTTTCAGCCCAGCGCTCAAGTCTATGAAATTTTTGTCTGTCTTTCAGGGTATTAGCAATCCCACCCAATTTTGTGTCGTCTGCAAATTTTATAAGCATTTCCTTCACTTTGTTGTCCAAATCATTAATAAAAATGTTGAAAAACACTGGGCCCCGGACTGAGCCCTGCAGTACGCCACTCGTTACCTCCCCCCAGTGTGAGAAGGTACCATTGATAAGCACTCTTTGAGTCCGATTCTGTAGCCAACTGTGGATCCACCTAATAGTTGTTCCATCTAGCCCACTTTGCACTAGCTTGTTAATCAGAATGTCATGGGGCACTTTGTCAAAAGCTTTGCTGAAGTCAAGATATACTATATCCACAGCATTCCCACAGTCCACAAGGGAGGTTACCCGATCAAAAAATGAAAGCAGATTAGTCTGACAGGCTTTGTTCTTGACAAATCCATGCTGGCTTCTAGTCATCACTGCATTGTTTTCAAGGTGTTTACAGATTGACTTCTTTATAATCCTCATGAAGCAGTTGAACCACCATTTCTTTCCTCTGTGTTTTACTATTCACGTATCTGAAGAAAGCCTTTTTATTGCTTTTAGCAACCTCCGCTAGCCTCAGCTCCAGCCTTCTTGATACAATTCAAGCACTTCTGTGCTACTTGTTTGTACTCTTCTTTTGTAGCCTGGCCTTCCTTCCACTTCCTATATGTATTCTTTTTTATTTTCATGTCATCTCTAAGTTTTTTGTGGAGCCACAGTGGTTTCTTCTGTTGTTGTCTATCTTTTTTCCTTGTTGGAATTGTTTGTAATTGGGCCTTTTAATGTTTCTATTTTAAAAACTGCCACCCATCTTGGATTCCTTTTCTCACTAGGGTCACTTGCCATGGGACCTTACTTATCATAGTTCTGAGTTTATTAAAATTGGCTTTCCTGAAATCCAGAGTACGTGTATGGCTACACTCAGCTTTTGCTTCCTTTAAAATCAAGAATGCAAGTATGACGTGGTCACTTTCTCCCAGAGTTTCCGTAACTGTCACTTTATCCACTAAGTCATCCCTATTGGTCAGTATCAAGTCAAGGATAGACATTCCTCTAGTTCCTTCCTCTACTTACTGTAGGAGAAAGTTATCAGCCACACATGTCAGGAATTTCTTGGAGGGACCACTTTTTGCAGAATTTGTCTCCCAACAGATATCGGGTTAATTGAAGTCCCCCATTACTACTACATTGGATTTCCTTGAAATACTGGCAATTTGCTTTTCAAAAGTTTCGTCCTCATCTTCTCCTTGATTGGGTGGTCAGTAGTAGACTCTGACTATCATGCTCCTTTTATTCCTTTCCCTATTTATTTTAATCCAGATGCTCTCGATGGGGTTCCCAGGCTCATCCTCTTGTATTTCTGTGCAGGGACAAGTATTTTTAACATATAGTGCGACTCCACCTCCCTTTCTATATCTTCTGTAGATGGTAGAAGGCAACAGAATGTTTATTCTATTTGCAGCTACAAGATTGTTGTCGTAGGCGGCTGATGACATCCTGGAGAAGCCCCTCCAAGATATTGGGATCGCTCATGGAGGAGATCATGCTCCATGTGATACTGCCATTCATCTGAATAGTAATGTCTCTGTGGAGGAAACAACCAATCAGTGGGGAATAAGACCTTTTGTGGCTGTATGTATGTAGTTGCCTTTCCACAGTTATCTGCCCAATGACCACAGTGACTCAGAAGACTCTTCTTGAGGCCGACCTGCTGCAATGGTTTCTCCAGGGGCAAAACTCTCGGGGGAGAGGCATCTTTAACCTCTCCATTCAATGTCAAAGCATTGATACCCGCAGCAATAGTATCATTGAATCCAGGAGGGATGGATGGGGCTGTAATTGACTTCTACGACTTACTAGAGTCCTTAATCTCTTTTTCTTTTTATGACTATCTGAAGAGAGAGTTTGCTCCCAAGCCCTCTTAGTGGCCTGGTGTCAGAGGATCTATACGGCCAGGGTTAGGGTCAATTTGAGTAGGCTCTTTTGTTCGTGGCTCAGAGGTTCGAGGAGTGTCGATAGCCTCCAGTGCTTCCTTCCAAAGGGCTGTTATCAAGGAACCTGACTGATGATGGCAAGCTCGTTGAGCGAAACTCATAGTATGAACATCTCTATGCCACATGAACTTCTCCCAATCAAACGAATGTCAGTGATTTCAAAGGAAGCAAAAACTGAGTGTAGCCAAACACATAATTGGATTTCAGGAAAGCCGATTTTAATAAACTCAGAACTATGATAAATAAGGTCCCATGGCAAGTGACCCTAATGAGAAAAGGAGTCCAAGATGGGTGGCAGTTTTTAAAAAAGGAAATTTTAAAGGCCCAATTACAAACAATTCCAACAAGGAAAAAAGATAGAAGACAACGGAAGAAACCTATGTGGTTCCACAAAAAGCTTAGAGATGACGTGAAAATAAAAAAAGGATACATAGAGGAAGTGGAAGGAAGGCCAGGCTACAAAAGAAGAGTACAAACAAGTAGCACAGAAGTGCCGGAATGGTATGAGGAAGGCTAAAGATGAGAAGGAGCTGAGGCTAGCGAGGGATGCTAAAAGCAACAAAAAGGCTTTCTTCAGACACATGAATAGTAAAACAAAGAGGAATGAAATAGTGGTTCAACTGCTTCATGAGGATGGCAAATTGGTTACAGATGACAAAGAAAAGGCCGAAGTGCTCAATTCCTACTTTGGCTCAGTCTTCTCTCAAAAGAGGGTCTATGACAAGTACAAGCTGTGAAGTACAAGCTGTACTTGTCTATGACAAGTACAAGTGAAGTACAAGCTGTCAGGGCAGGATTGCAGTTTGTGATTGATAAACAAATGGTCAAGGAACACCTAATTTCTTTGAACGAGTTCAAATCCCCAGGGCCTGATGAACTGCATCCTAGAGTAATAAAGGAGCTGGCAGAAGAACTCTCAGAACCACTGTCTATTATCTTTGCGAAATCATGGAATACGGGTGAAGTGCCAGATGACTGGAGGAGGGCTAATGTTGTTCCTATCTTCAAAAAGGGCAAAAAGGAGGAACCTGGGAACTACAGACCAGTCAGTCTGACATCCATCCCTGGGAAACTTTTGGAGCAGATTATAAAGAAGTCAATCTGTAAACACCTTGAAAACAATGCAGTGATGACTAGAAGCCAGCATGGATTTGTCAAGAACAAAGCCTGTCAGACTAATCTGATCTCATTTTATGATCAGGTGGGGACTGTGGGAATGCTGTGGATATAGTATATCTGGACTTCAGCAAAGCTTTTGACAAAGTACCCCATGACATTCTGATTCACAAACTAGTGCAAAGTGGGCTAGATGGAACAACTATTAAGTGGATCCACAGCTGGCTACAGAATCGGACTCATAGAGTGCTTATCAATGGTACCTTTTCACACGGGGGGGGGGGTAATGAGCGGGGTACCGCAGAGCTCAGTCCTGGGCCCAGTGCTCTTCAACATTTTTATTAATGATTTGGACGAGGAGGTGCAGGGAATGCTTATCAAATTTGCAGATGACATAAAATTGGATGGGATCGCTAATACCCTAGAAGACAGAAACAATCTCCAAAGTGATCATAATAAACTGGAGCGCTGGGCTGAAAACAACAGAATGAAAATTAATAGGGATAAATGCCAAGTTCTCCACCTAGGAAAAAGGAACCAAATGCACAGTTACAAGATGGGGGATACTTGGCTAATCAATACAACAAGCGAGAAGGATCTTGGAATTGTTGTAGATCACAAGCTGAATATGAGCCAACAGTGTGATATGGCTGCAAAAAAAGCAAATGCTAGTTTGGGCTGCATTAATAGAAGTATTGCTTCCAAATCGCGGGAGGTATTGGTTCCCCTCTATTTGGCACTGGTTAGACCCCATCTTGAGTATTGCATACAGTTCTGGGTACCACACTTCAAGAAGGATGCAGACAATCTGGAGCATGTTCAGAGGAGGGCAACATCTTAGGCCCTCCTCCGAGTGCCTCCTCCGAGGGAAGCTCGGAGGTCAGCAACAAGAGAGAGGGCCTTCTCTGTGGTGGCTCCCCAATTGTGGAACGATCTCCCCGACGAGGCCCGCCTGGCGCCAACATTGTTATCTTTTCAGCGCCAGGTCAAGACTTTCCTCTTCTCTCAGGCATTTGGCAATATCTGAGGAGCCTGGGTTTGTTTTTGTTTTTGTAGCTTTTTGGGGCTGTTGTAGCGGTTTTAAAATGTACATATTGGGTGTATGTTGTATGTTTTTGCTGTTTAAATTTTTGTATATTGTTTTTAATTGTTTTTAATCCTATGTAAACCGCCCAGAGAGCTTCGGCTATGGGGCGGTATACAAATGTAATAAATAAATAAATAAACGAGGATGATTAGGGGTCTGGAAACAAAGCCCTATGAGGGGAGATTGAAAGAACTAGGCATGTTTAGCCTGGAGAAGAGAAGATTGAAAGGAGACATGATAGCACTCTTCAAATACTTGAAAGGTTGTCACACGGAGGAGGACCAGGATCTCTTCTCGATCAACCCAGAACGCAGGACATGGAATAATGAGCTCAAGTTACAGGAAAACAGATTCCAGCTGGGCATCAGAAAAAACTTCCTGACTGTTAGAGTAATACGACAATGGAACCCATGACCTAGGGAGGTGGTGGGCTCTCCCACATTAGCGGCATTCAAGAGGCAGCTGGACATCTGCCAGGGATGCTTTAAGGTAGATTCCTGCATTGAGCAGGGGTTTGCTCGATGGCCTTAGAGGCCTCTTCCAACTCTACTATTCTATGATTCTAAACCTTATTTTTACAACAGGCACAATTTTTAAGCAGTGCATTGTGTGTCATACGCCAGCTCCACCGTGATCAATATCTTCAAGACGATGAAAAAACAAAATAAATCTACTTTTTTGTTTTGAAGAAATAGATGACAAAAAAGGAGGAACAGGAAAAAGTGCAAAAAAGAAGAACACCTCAGCTGTCTCATTACAGTAACGTGTGAGGTTCCCCATGAGGCTACCAGTCAAGCTGTCAAAAGAGAACTGAGGAGTTAGGCGGGAACCTGCTGGGATATGTGCAGTAGGATATGGAGGGAAGGGTTCCCACTGAAATGTTCCTCAGCTTTAGAAGGTTCCTGAATTGAGGCTCCACACAGGTGCAGAGCCCATATCTGTGATGCACAGAGACCATGAAGAAGAACTAAAGGAAACTGAGTCTCAGTTTCCACAGGTAAAGCATCCTCTCTGTATCTGTAGCAACTAAAACAGGGAAGAAAGAAGCCTAAACCCCCAACCAGGAGGGAAAGTTCTCATGGATTTGAAGAGGTCAGGCAATGCTGGCAACCCCACTATGGCTGGTGGTGGCCAGGCATACAAAAGTAGTGAGAAGAAAATGATCAATGTTGCAGGAGAACAAATGAACGTTGAGGCAGAGAGTGTGTCAGTTCTCAGTAAGAGTATGCTGACAATTCTCTATACCAGCAAATTTTCAGAGCTTTCTACGATCAGATGGTCATCCCTACGTTAAGCTAGACTGGTGAGCTCAAAGAGCTTTTTAAACAAAATACTTGTAAAATATCTTGACTGAAACCACTAAGTAGGTTTCTGGTTTCATAGAACTTCCCCCCCCCCCCCTCATCTGGGGAAGAAGTGAAGGCTGCCCATAGGAATCCAAATGGACAGCAACTTTGTCCCTCCCACACAAAACCCTCCTCTTTCTAACTCAGGTATTTTGTTTTGGAAAAAAACATTAATTTTGAGTTTTCCAACATTTAGAAGTGCTACCTTCCCACATTTAAGTCAATAGAGTGCAAGGCATCTGCATACAACCAAATGCTAATTTGGCCTAGGAGGAGGTTGTGTGGGGCAGGCAACTTAAATTGAATGACCTTTGCAACAAACCAAGATGCGTTTTGTATAGAAGGGTTTGGGCTGGGTAGCCAAACATTCTCAGTTTGACCCTTAATCTGCAATATTAACAGGGGACTATATTGCAGGGTTGTTGTAAATCATTCTTTTTTAGTCACAACTCCCCCTGCCCACAATAAGGGAATAATTAACTGCATTCCTTTTGGGATCTACATAAGAAGTGCCATTCTGGATCAGACCAAGGGTCCATCTAGTCCAGCATTCTGTTCACACAGTGGCTGACCAGCTGTCAACCAGGAAATGCAGGTTGCTTACCTGTAACCGTAGTTCTTCGAGTGGTCATCTGTGCATTCACACATATGGGCTCTGCACCTGCGTGGAGCCTGTCTCGGAAACTTCTATAGCTAAGGCAAACGTTTTTGGCGGGAAACCCTCCCCCACTGTCTACTGACTCCGTGTTCCCGCCTTTCTCCTCAGTTCCAAGAGACCGACTTGCTGGCCCCATAACTAGGAGAGAAACCACTCGGTATCGACAGTACATTTACATCGACACCAAAGCGGGGATGGTGGGTGGGTTGTGTGAATGCACAGATGACCACTCGAAGAACTACGGTTACAGGTAAGCAACCTGCATTTCTTCTTCGTGGTCTCTGTGCATCACACATATGGGCGATTAACAAGCTAAATTCCTGGTGGAGGGTAGGTGTAGATCAATGTTCCCTCACAAGACAAAGAAATTGCTTGCCCCAAATTGCAGTTTGTCCTGGTACAAACAATCAAGTGGTAGCATGTAACGAAATTAAAGGACTTATACCAGATAGCTGCCTTACATAAGTCCAGGATTGACAATCCCCTGCTAAAGATATGGACTTCGATGCACTGCGCATCGACTTAGCTGTTACTGGACCAATGAGTTGCAAGCCCTTCAACTCGTAGGGCAGTTTAATAGCATGTACAATCCACTCCGCGAGTCATTGCGACTCTTGCGTCTTATAAAATCTGTCAGTTCTAGCCTTGTGTGGAAGCCCAGGTAGGGTGCATCAATACTGAGGCAGATAATTCACTCGATCTGCGTAGTGTTGATATAGCCATCAGAAAACAACTTTCTAAGAAAATTAATGTGATAACTGAAGATGCCATTGGTTTAACTGGTTTCAATGTCAGAGATTGTGGTATGACAGAGAAACTCCATGCCAGAATGAAACTCCTAATTAGAGGAGCCAGATTCATAATGCCCAGAGGAACCCCCTAACAACGGGGTTGGTGCAAAACCAGGTAAAGCAGTCAAATACCTGCATATCGACAACTATTTTACCCCTGTAGTGTATAGGAGGTGTAAAGTGTAAGGACATAGTTAAGGAGGCTGAATGGGGCTTGAGGCCCTAAAGATCCATGTATTTAGAAAAGAATCCCATTGTGCAGTATATTACTTCTTCGTTGCCAGGTTACAGGCTGGATGAAAAAAATGGAATCGACCTCACGTCGAAAGTAGTTACGGTATTGGGATACCCCATGCCATGGGTCTGAGCATATGCAGGGGTGTAAACTATGGGGGGAGGGGGGGCAATGCCCCCACTGGGATTTCCTAAAGGGGGCAATGCCCAACCAAGTAACATCAGTAAGCTCACAGCCTGACTGACAGATTCCTCAGTCAGTCTCCAGTTGTCTCTATTCTTATGTGTTTAGAGGCAGTCTAAATTACATCCAAGCACATCCTGTTTCCTCATCAGCTGCCCAGCAGATCGCCTTGCAAGACAAAAGCCACTCTCCTGTTGTGTCAGGGTCAGGCTTCCCCAGATTCATTTTCTTCTACCCACTCAGGCGTTGTAACACAAAAGATTGCCCATTTAGGAATTACAGTCTGGGTACATCTTGACGAGAATTTTGCCCCATGCCGGGGTGCATCTGGAGTGGCAGCAGGTCATCTATATGATGCAGCTGGCATCCCGAAGCCATCCAGGAGCAAATCCCTGAAACTCCGGTTTTAAAAAGTCGGGTACTTACCATGACTTTTTTATCGTCGGAGCTGCAGCGGAGCTGATGGTAACCCGACTGGTCGCCATTGGCTGATATCTTCAGAAGTAGAGTGAGCCACCCCTGTCTCGGCCACCAAGGGGTGACTATGATGGAGACTGTGTGGACTACACAATATTAATATTATCATACCACAGTACTCATGGAATGAGAGGAAAAATGAGGGCTGCAAAGACATTCCCAGTTGAACAGAAAAGTGCTTGTATGAGGACGTGGGAAAGCGCATGCCCCGTAGCAAATAGTCTGTGCAAGTACATCGATGTAGGATTGTTAGATCCAGGGTGAGTCTGGATTCTGTGTTCACTATGAGGCCCAAAGAGCTCAATAAATTGAGTACTCACCTTGCCTTCGATAGCATTTCCTTCTAGGATGCCACCAGAAGCCAGTTGTTTAAATATGGGTAGATTTCTACCCCTTGAAGGCAAATGAATGGAAGGACCAGTGCCATACATTTTGTAAATATTCTGGGGCAGAGCTTTATGTGTCATCAGAAATTTGTGGTTCTGATGTATGTATGGAGCCGTCTCAAATCCAGGTTGAAGAGATCTGTAGAGGAGTGGACCAAATATTAAATCAGAGAGTGATATAGGTCTTCCAAAGGAGGCTCCACTCTGTACAACTACCCCATCCACAGGCGATGCAGAAGAGAGTAATGTTGAGTCCGACTGAGAGCTCTCTAAGGATTGAGGGGAATCAGGTTTAGTTCTAAGATTAAACCCATCTTCTCCAAGCTGAACTTTTTGACACCCCACAGAGTGGGGCTGGAAAGGAAAAGATGCATTCACGATGGTATCATGAGGCAATGGTTGAGCCCTGTGGACAGGTCACAATGACAGTGATCTCGGTAGAGCTAGAGGGAGTTGCGAGAAAACTTCCTCCAGTGGCAATTGCGATACCGATGGAGCTGCTCAGTATCGAGAAAGGCATATGTACCAATATAGGGGTTGGTATCGATGCCTGGTACGGAAGTTACAGGTCCATTGCAAGAGGTGTCCCTCTCATAATTGATGCCAATGTCTGTACTGGTATGGCATTCTCGGGGGAGGCAACCCAGCTGAAGTTCTGTCCCTCTTCTTTTTTTTTCATTTCTTTTTTTTTGAAACAGGGACCCGAGAATGATGCCCCTAGACATCACAGGCATAAAAACTCTCTCTGTTGAAATCATAGCACTCCAATTGTAGCAGCTCTAGGGAGCAGTCCTGTAATTGGCAGCTAGCCTGTAATGGCTGTGCTAATTAACTTGGTGGGGAGATGTCTACTTCAAGCTGCATGTTAGACGTCTCTTCTTGGTACCAAGAGATTGGTACCAAAAGAGGCAGTTGAATCTCACCCTTTGATGTCGATTCTGCCTGCTAGACATCTCATCTTGACATCAAAGCTGCATGTTAGACATCTCATTTTTGGTACCAAGAGCTCTGCACCGAGGAGCTCTGCACCAAGGAGCTCTGCACCATGGCGCTCAGTACCATGGAGTTTGGTACCAAGCTCCTTGGTACCATGGCACTCGGTACCAAGGAGCTCGATACCATGGCGCTCGGTACCATGGAGCTCGGTACCAAAGGAGGCAGTTGAGTCTCACCCTGTGATGTCGACTGAGGGGTTCTCATCCATAGAATCGCTCCAAGCGATCAGTCCCCAGAAGTCCTATATAACCTGGCCTTCTTAGATATCCCTTTCACTGTAGAGACAGCTAGGGAGCGTCCAAACATTGGACGATCGGAATGACTCATGGTCAGAGTCAGGGTCCGAGGACGCAGAGGGGCTCTCCTCCGTAGAATCGCTCCATGCGATCAGCCCCAGAAAGCTCCTGCCTTCTTAGATATCCCTCTTACTGTAGATACAGCCTGGGGAGCATCCAAATGTTGGAAGATTGGAATGACCCTTAATCAGAGTCAGGGTCCGAGGACGCAGAGGGGCTCTCCTCTGTAGAATTGCTCCACGCGATCAGCCCCAGAAGGCTCCTGCCTTCTTAGATATCCCTCTTACTTTACATACAGCCTGGGGAGCGTCCAAATGTTGGAAGATCGGAATGACCCTTCATCAGAGTCAGGGTCCGAGGACGCAGAGGGGCTCTCCTCCGTAGAATCGCTCCATGTGATCAGCCCCAGAAGGCTCCAGCCTTCTTAGATATCCCTCTTGCTGTAGATACAGCTAGAGAGCGTCCAAATGTTGGAAGATTGGATGAGGCATGAAGCAGCCATGTCTCCAGTAGATCGAGGAGCCTGTGCCATAAGTGTAACGATTGTCTGGAAGAAACCATGGCTTATAGAGCTTTTATCCACAGACCTGGCGCCAACACGGTTATCTTTTCAGCGTCAGGTCAAAACTTTTCTCCCAGGCATTTCAACAGCTTAAGTTGAGGTTTTAACTGACTTTGTAGCCAGGCTTAACAGTTTAAAATGGTTTAAATGTCAGCTGTCTTATGTTTATGGTTCTAAATTTTGTAAACCACCCAGAGAGCTTCAGCTATGGGGTGATGTATAAATGTAATAAATAATAATAATAATAATAATAATAATAATAATAATAATAATGTAGCAACAGGTTTCGATGACCTGAGCCTCTCTCAAAACTAATTAAACAGAGAAAAGTGTGTCTGCTGGGGAAGCTTGCTGACGCACTTAACACATTTTGAAAAGGGGCCTTAATGGCTGTGCGATCCCCCTCAATGTGTTCCAAGATCGCTGGAGAATAAAATATCTAAGAATATAATAACAATAAATTATATTGTTTTAAATGTACGTGTGTACGTTGTATGTTTTTAATTGTTTTAATCGTATGTAAACCGCCCAGAGAGCTTTGGCTATGGGGCGGTATACTAATGTAATAAATCAATTAATTAATTAAGACTAAAATTGAACTAAAAACAAAGTAAAATAACTAAAAACCTTAGCACTCCAAAGCTTTCTCCTCAGGAGAAAGACAGAAGTTCCCAACAAGACATCCTTTCAGCAAGGGGGTCTAAAAAGAACTGAGGAGAAAGGCGGGAACATGGAGTCAGTAGACAGTGGGGGAGGGGTTCCCGCCAAAAACGTTTGCCTTAGCTATAGAAGTTTCCAAGACAGGCTCCACGCAGGCGCAGAGCCCATATGTGTGATGCACAGAGACCACGAAGAAGAACCCAGAAGCAGGACATGAGAGTATATAGGTTTACTGACTCCAATACTGAAGGTAGCACCTAGCTGTCAGGATTAGTAGCGTTTGATAGCCTTTTCCACCTCCAGGAATTTATCCAAATTAGTGGCCATCACTACATTTTGTGGTAGTGAATTCCATAGTTTAACTATACGCGGTGTGAAGAAGCCCTTCCTTTGATCTGCATTGGATCTACCACCAATCAGCTCAATGGGAAGACCCCACTGGGTTCTAGGAGTTTGAAAAAGAGGGAGAAAAATGTCACCCCATCCACATTCTACACATTCTACACATTCTCTCCCCCCCCCCCCCCCGAAGCTAAACAATCCCAGCTGTTGTAACCTTCCCTCATAGGGGAGATACTCCAGTCCCTTGAACAGTTTAGTTGCCCTGTTCTGCACTTTCCCCAGCTCTACGATAGCCTTTTAAAAAACAAGTGTGGTGACGTGGTTGCAGCATAAATTTGTATAAAGGCAATATGAAACTGGCAGCAGTTTTATTCTCATTTCCTTTTTGAACTAGCCCAACATGGGTTTTGCCTTCTTTACAGCGGCAGCACACTGGGTTGATATTTTCATCTAGCTCTCCATCATAACCCCCAGATCTCTTTCTTGTAGGAGTGGATGCTGATTGGCTGGTGGTACAAAGGTCTGGATTGGCAGTTGGTAGGGTCAGGGGGGGAGTTAAGAAAGCAATATATAGAGTGTATGTGAAGAGAAGTCAGAGAGAGATAGGATCTGGGTTTTGTCTGGAAAGGGGTCTAGAGAGTGTTTACGTAGGAACGTGTTTTATTATTTTAGGAAACAGAGTAATTGGGAGGAGAGAGTGTAGTCTAGAGGGTAGAGTAGGCAGGATTGCAAATGGAACTGTACTGAACAAACACATCTTACAACCACTGAAACTACAAGCTTTTTACCTGAATAACCTTACTTATTGTTAATTTTAAAATCTTTGTTTCACAAACTGGAGTGGATTCTTGGGGTACCTGAGGTAGGGTACAGTGTTCAATGGTGGCAGCGGTTAAGGGAAAGGTGAAGAGAGGGTGCTGGGCTAATTGCTGTGGGGCCAAACAAAGTTGGTGGTCACAGAATCAGTGAGCAGCATTGTAATGATAGCCTCCCTGGTTGGGATCCTTTAATTGTTAGTAGGAATAAAGGAGGAACAAAAGGGAGGTATCACAGACGCACCTAATGTAGCCACTTCAAGCTGCAGGTTTTTCAGAATGGACACCTTTCCTATAATTTTTAATAAGGCAATTTAAACCTTAAAGTTTATTGTGCCCCAGCTGAGTCCAGGGCAGAACTGTAAGGGGTGGTGAGATGTTCCCTACAAATGTTAGGGTGACCATATGGAAAGGAGAAACCAAAAGGAGGAGAGCATCCAAATCAGGACAAAAAAGGGGAGAAACAGGTTCTCAGGATGCTAAAATACTTTATTTCAAAGCCCAATGCATTTCGGCCTGTGTTGTTTTTTAAGGAGTGGCTTGGAGTGGCTGAGGATTATCTGCTTTAGTCCCAGAGCCAGGTAGGATTTATTTACCCTAGCGAGTGCAAAAACTTAGTGATTTGTAGTATTCACAGGTTTGTGCATGCTGACTTAGAATTTAAAATTATTCTTTATGCTGATGATCTTTTATTGTTTATTTCTAAACTCCAGGCATCTATTCCTGCTTTGATGGCTCTGATAAATATCTTTGGTGATATGTCCGGTTGCTCAATTAATTGGTCAAAGTCTGAATTGATGCTGATTGGAGATAGCATATTTTCAGTGTTGTCCTGATTTTATTACTTATCTGGGAATACTTATTCCCAGAGATATATTTCAACTGATTAAAATAAATTTGAATAAGTTAACGTGATATAGACAGATGGGCACCATTAAAGCTGAGTTTGTGGGGTAAAGTCAACACACTTAAGATGAATATTGTACCTCGAATTCTCTACATTATATGTGAGATTCCTTTACTTATACCTGGCAAATATTTTCAACAACTTAATGCTTTGTTTTGTAAATTTTTCTGGGGTTCTTCCCCACCTCAAATATCTTTGAAATGAATGCAACTTCTGATTAAAGAAGGAGGGTTTGGATTTCCAGACCTCGCTTTGTATCATCGGGCCTATCTATTGACTTGTACTAAGTTTTGGTCTTCTCCAGTTTGCTTAGATACACCACCCTGGTCAGTTCTGAAATCCTTATGGTTAGAACCTCTGCCTAAATGGATGGCACTCAGTTCTCGACATGTTAGATTAAATAATCCTCCTTTTACAGTCTTGGCTGCTAGAGAGGTATGGCATATAGTATTGTGTCAATTGCAGTTTGACCCATTTTCTCATGCAAAATTGACTTTATGGGGAAATCCAGATTTAAGAATTGGGAAAAAATGTTTTTGTGGAGGACACAGATGGATAAGGCGATTTTTACTTTGGATCAATTAATAGGTTCAGATTATGAGTTTTTGCCATTTTCTGATTTACATGCTAAATATAATTTTCAATTGACTTATGATGGCTACACAACTCAGATAAGAGCATCAATTTGCAAACATTAGCATCTTCTGTCAGAGATTCCACACTGCAGAAATTACCCTATTTTTGCATATAGAGCTCCTCTGCTTAGAACCCTCTAATATCAGTGGTGTAAAGTTTGTGGAAAATTACCCTTGGGGACACTGCATTACTTTAAAGGTATTTGAAAACTCTGCCTTGAAGCAGAAAGACTATACTAAGGAATTTGTGAACTGTACCACAAAGGGAGTGATTTATGCTGTTTGATGTCCATGTAACCTGCTGTACATCGGCATGACCTTGAGAACCATCAGAACCCGAGTCTGTGAACACAAAAACTGCATCCGTTCTAAAAGACTCCAGGCACCTTTGGTAAAGCATTTTGTGGACATGGGACATGAGGACAAAGAGCTGAGATTTTGGACAACTGAATGAGTCTAAGAACATGGGGCTAGACTATATCATTAATTAAGAAGGAGGGAAATATTTTGGATCTTTACTCTAAGGACAATATAGCCACAGGGGCTCAATGAACAGTGTAACTGGATGCCATGATTATAATTCTGTTCCTGTTTTTAAAACTGTATTTTGCTTTTACTTGCAATTGTTTTTATATGTATTTTTATATGTATTTTCTAATAGTATAATAGGCTGATTGCATATTACCATATCTGGAGCAATATCATACGTATTGGATTGTAACAGTCCAGTTTGTGCCCTTAAGAACAGGAGCCATGCTCTCTAAGACCTTGCAAGTAGCAAAATTAGAAACAGATTTCTGTGAGTATCCACTATGGCGCTACGACACCAAAGCCTGGGTTCTTTGCATGCAGAGCTTTACTGAAAACTTGTTTTCAGTGAAGATTTTGTTTATGGATGCTTCAGCAATATACTAATGGTTACGGTGAGATTATATTTTCCATTTGAACCACCTCTACATAGTTTGACTTTGACCAAGCTACTTGGAGAAAATGAACATGGTTTTGCATTCTTTACATATTCTAGAGATAGAAGGCAACACTAAGTCCCCTTTCCTCTCCTGATGCATCCATAAACTGACCAACACAGATAAGCTATATCATCGTGTCCCCACAAGGTACGCCTGTAAAAATTTTGAGGTCCAGAGATTTGCTCTGCTGATATGTGATCTTGAGGTAACATAATAATTTGGGTAGACAGGCTGATTCTTGTGCAAAACTTTTCTAGGTGTTATTTTCAAAATGGCAGAAAATTTGCTTTAGGTTGCTAGCTTTCATCAACCACAGAAGTAACTATCCTGTGTTTGGTATCAAATTATAGGTTTTTGAAGTCATGGAGTTCAAAGAATATGTTATTTTAATTGTCGGACTACTCCTTCCACCATTTTCCAAGATGGCGCTGAAATGTTGTCTCATTTTCTCATTTACTTGACAAATCAACATACAAATGTGATTTTGGGTGTAAACTATAGGTTTTTTGGGTCAATGAGTCAACAATGGCATTAAGTATGTTGGAAAGGCAGTCCTTCCACCATTTTTTAAAATGGCGCCCAAACACTTATCTCTACAATAGGCCATTTAATGAAAATGTGTAGCTTATATGGTAATTTTTTCATGATGTATGCTAAAATATTATGGTTTATTACATAACTAATTAAAAAAGGATGAAATTTGAGAATATTTCATTTTATATACTAGTCAGCTATTACTATTGGTTCACATTTTTATCTTTTTTCTCAGTATGAGCATTCAGATGACACTTCAGGCTCTGTGGTTAAGGTGGCTTCTAAACAGGCCCAGGCTTAGCGTGTCATGTGAACCATTCCTAACCATGGGGCTACATAACCATGGTTTAAACTTGCACACTAACCATTCGCTGCAAAAGGGTTGGAAGCCTAACCATGGCGTAGCATGTCATCTAAACAGGCCTGATATCAGCAACAGGCATAGAGAACCGGTGCTGCCATGCCAGAAGGTGAAAAATTACTACAGTCCAGTCATTTGACCTAGTCTTCCAGAGGTCTTCATTGTCTCAGGTGATATGGATATTATGTCTTCTGATGATGTTGTTGCAAAAGCATCTACGAATTATTTTTTCATAATGAAGAAAAAAATGAAATTCCTACATGGTGTGGAATTAGTGCCATAATCTCCAAGGATACAGTTCCATTGTCAAGGGTTGGTTTCTTGCCAGTTATACCACATCCATGTGACTGTGTATACAGCTCTGTCTACCAGTTTTCTGTGATGAAGCGTTTTTTTCATATTGTAACAGACATTTTTTTGTCTAGTCCAGAAGAATTCACTGATCTGTATCCCATGATGGGCATGCTCCATATGACAAAAGTAGTATTAAGGTGTGCAAGAAAATATATCTGTGGAAGTGGCATGGATGATGCCCTTATTGAAGCAGAAATTTTTGGCAGTAAAACTATTCAGTCTGTACTGAATGGAACTCATTATGTTTGGTCTTTCCAAGGTATGATAATATCAGAGGCAATGCAAACACAGTGGGATGCTTTTTGGTGCAAATCAGTGTTTGTGGAAGTAATTCAAGGTGCAGAACGTACTTGACCAAAGAGACCAAAACAAAAAAAGCTCACAAAATGTTTGATGCGCTAAGTGGAAAGGTTAAATATCTCAGAACGAAGTTTGAAGCTTTTGTTAAAAAGTGTGGAGAGAAATCTGAACTGTGTAAGAACTGGGAAGTCTTCCTCAAGATAGTTTCCCTAGTGAAAAGCTTGATTGTTGATTATTGTGATGGTAACTGGAATCTGCGTATTGAAACTGTGCAGTCTTTGCTTCCCATTTTTCATTATTTTGACTGCATCAATTACCTACGGTATGGCAGTTGGTACCTGGAGAGAGTAAAACAGGTGCATGAGAACCCCTTCCTTTACCAAAAAGTCATTGAAGGACATTTTGTTGTGAAGGATAAAGTGGGGAGATTAAGTGCTGTAGCACCTGATATGAAGTTGCAGCAAACCATTCAAAGGTCCCAGAAAAGTTCAAAAGGCATTGTCGGGCAAACACAAAAAAGCAATTAGGTTGTTGAGTGGCAGTTAATGTACCACGAGGTTTTGATGATAGGCAATTTGTTTTGAGAGCTTACCCATTCTGATTTAGTTGATTGATATGTTACCATACCCCATCATGATCTTCTGGGGGAAAAGGTGAGCATTTTGATGGAAATGTTGCATGACTCCTAGATTTCATTCAACAGCATGGAAATCCATATGAAGTAACTGAGTCAGTGCGGCTTCACAGCTTTGTAACAAAACAATATGTGAATGATACTATAAGGGATTGAATTCTTGATGTCTTAAGGCATGGTGCAGACCTGTATCAACACCTCAGGCAGGAGAGATTTATATCAAAAAAGAAAAAGCTGTCAAACACAATCTCTAAAGTAAAGCTACCATCTTTTGCTAGAAAAAGTATCCCAGAGCCTATCACAACCAAACTTATAACTAAGAAAGTAATTGATGAAGCACATAGTGATATGGAGATTAAGAAAGAAAGGGAAGACTCAATGGAGAAAATAATGGAGCATGATGTACTGTCAACAAACACATTGTTTGATGGTAATGCACCTACAAAACCAGCAAAATACATTCTCATAGCATAGCTCGAGAAGTGTCTCTCCCCTGAGGATTTTGAATTCACCATTGAAAACCACTGTTGTAGGTGACTATGTCCCAAATATGAATGGTTAAGATGTTTTTAAAGACCAGCCAAGAGCTGATAAGTGTTTTATTACTTTGACCAACTACTCGGCCAAAAATCTCTGGCCAAGAATGCAGGAGGAACTGCTGCTGTTAGAGAGAATCAGAGTCCTTTAAATAGAATCCAGAAGTTTCGCCCAAATACAGAGACAACAGATACTGAAGCAAAGTTCTACCGGTCAAGGTTGAGAAGCCGATATCAAAGAACTAATAGCAAGCGGGAGTCAAAAGTCCAGTCCACTTCAAAAGCCGAGTCAGTCGTCCAGAATGCAAGGGTCAAGCGTTCAAGTGAAGTCAATCAAGCCGGTCCAAGTCAAGAATCCAGGGTCACGGTCAGGAGGCAAGGCGAGGAAACAAACTGGCTACTGGAAGAGCAAAAGGTGTTTGCCAGGCCGAGCCAGCGTTTGGCTTCTTCCTTTTCAAGCCCTGCCAGTTATGACCCCACCCTGATCCCAGCTGTGCCTCATTACTCCACCCTTTGAGCCTTTGGTGTTTCTGCCCTGCTGGTTCTGTAGGCGCATACTTTGTCTGACTGCCTGAGTCTGCTCCACCCTTTTCCTACGCCTCCTTTCACGGGGGCTGGGTGGTCGAACCTGCTCCATCTCTGACTCTGCCCCAGGAGAGACAGGTAGAGGAAGGGTCCGACTGACCTGCGGCTCCTGAGGGACCTGTGTCCTCTTCTGTTGCCCGGCTTCCCTCTATCTGTGTGCTGGTCTCTGGCCTGGCTGTGGGGGAGGAAACACCCTCTAGCTCTGGTAAGTCTGCCTCCTCCTCATCTGAGGAGGCTGTCTCGGGTGAAACCCTAACAGATGTAAGCAATGAAAAACTTCGGAGAAGTTGTTAACAATGTAGTCAAGGGATCAATATCTTCAAGAACTAAATTTTGTTTTCGACAGCTATTTGCAGCTGTCAGTAAAGGAATGCAGGAGGATAAGAGAATCTACCAGTGGTACAGTAGATCTGGTTGTAATTGAAAGCAATATACTAATACCTGTCAGCTTGAACAATTCTGGTCATCTACCTTAAATGAGACAAATCTGCAGAAATTAGCTTGAACAAGAGTGCAAGAAGAAGCAGGAAAAGCTATATTTCCACTGATATCTAGTGGTCCAGTCATTGATGCTGAGCTGCAACCTGCAGTTCAATCCACAAGAGAAGGGACTCATGTTCTTGAACAACTAGCAAATACGTTGGAAGAGGCTGATCTTAGAATTGTTCCACATATAAACTGGGCAGTTCACAATGGTACAGAGAGAATTGTTGCGCTTTCGAATGATACTGATGTTGTCTTGCTTCTTTGATTTGTGTCCAGTTGGGTTTCAGTTATGGGTATGTTTTGGAACAGGGAAGAATCGTCACTCCATTCCAGTTCATGAACACTTTAAAAAGTTTGGTCTACAGATGTCAAGAGCAGTCATAAAGGCTCATATTCTAACAGGAGATGACGAAATGAGCAAAATTGGGTTGAAGGTTAGAGCTGTAAGTGCCAAACTAACAAAATACCTTACCAAATTTGGGGAAACACCTGATAACTCATTTTGAGGAAGTGGAGAAGTACCTTGTATATGTCTGGAAACTTCACTCAAAATGTGACACTTTCGACAGTCTGCTTTTCAGTGAGTATAAAAGATCTGTACCAATCAGTGAGCTTCCTCCCAGGTACTAAGCCAGCTACTGTGGTCAACCCCACCTGTCCCCCTCCCTTCTTGGGAGGGATATTTCAGCTGGCTGGCTGAGGAGGCCTGAGAAAGCCATCGCCTGCAGGAGAGGGAGGCCTACTGCCCAGGGAGGAGGAAGTTGGTGCGGGTGTTGGCTACTGCTGCCTGCCTGCCTGTTTGTTTTTCCCAGGCTTGAGCCATATGCCTAGGAGGGAGGATACAGGGCCAAGTGGGGGGATCTGAGGGGCCCCCCATTAGTATAGTGATGGGTAGAGGGAGATATGGTGTTGTGAGGAGGACTTGCCAGGTAAGGGGAACAAGGCCCAGACAGGTAATGGCTGTGCCTTGTTCCAGTCCCCACCACCACCCACAGGCTTGCTGGTTGCCCTATCAGCCAGCCCTCAGGCCTCCAGGTGCTTTTAAATGCCAGATCAGTGCATAATAAGACCTCCCTTATCCACGACTTAATTGTGGATGAGGCAGCCGATTTGGCATGTATAACCGAGACCTGGGTGGTTGAGCAGGGAGGAGTCAGTCTCTCCCAGCTGTGCCCACCGGGGTATTTGGTATATATTTCTCTATGCCTTCGACAACATCGTCAGCTAAGAATAGTGAGTCTCCTTGAATGAATGCTTGCAGGCGGTAATGGGCTGGATGAGGAAAAACAAACTGAAGCTGAATCCAGACAAGACGGAGGTGCTTGCTGTCAAAGGCCCCAACCTGGGTTTGGAGGTGTGTCAACTAGTTCTGGATGGGGTTACAGCCCCTTAAAAGACTGTGTTCGCAGCTTGGGGGTACTCCTGGATCCGTCGCTCCAAATGACAGCCCAGATAGATGCGACGGCCAGGAGCGCCTACTATCAGCTTCGGCTGATATGCCAGCTGCGTCCCTTCCTAGAGTTGGAAGACCTAAAGATGGTAGTGCATGCACTGGTAACATCAAGGCTCAACTTCTGCAATGCGCTGTACATAGGGCTACCTTTGTGCCTAGTCCGGAAACTTCAACTAGTTCAAAATATGGCAGCCAGGTTGGTCACCGGTACACCTAGGGGTGACCACATAACACCAATCTTAAAATCACTCCACTGGCTGCCAATTAGTTTCCGGGCGAAGTATAAAGTGTTGGTTATTACATGGTTTGGGTCAAGGTTACCTGCGGGATCGCCTTCTCCCGTATAATCCGCCCCGCACACTCAGGTCCTCTGGGAAGAATTTACTCCAGTCAGCCAGAACTAGGCTGGCGAGTGTTACCCAGAGGACATTCTCTTCTGCCGCTCCCAAACTGCGGAATGGCCTGCCGGAGGAGATTCGACAAATTAGCAGTCTTCTTGAATTTAAGAGACCCGTGAAGACTGCTCTCTTCCAGCAAGCCAACCCAGTTGAATTTTAAGATGTTTTTAATAATGTATTTGTTTTTATCTGTTTTAATGGTTTATCTATTTTATGATTTATCTATTTATATTTATTGTTGTTCCCCGCCTCGATCTGGATGGAGAGGCGGGTTAGAAATAAAATAAATAAATAAATAATAAGCATCAGGGTAGACCAGAGGGCCGGGGAGGGTGGGAGCCCCCTCTGCAGGCTCCTTGTCCATGTGACTACTTGTCTAGAGTGTTTGCACCATGTCCTGAGCAGATTAGGAATTCTGTTGGTGTACCACCTACCCCGCTGCTCAACAGACTCCCTAGTTGAGCTGACAGAATTGGTCTCGGGGTACTGTTGAGATCCCCCAAACTCTTGGTTCTGGGGGATGTCAACATTCATGCTGAGGGCACTGTATCTGGGGCAGCTCAGGATTTCATGGTCTCCATGACAACCATGTGACTGTCCCAACATGCCATCAGTCCAATGCACGTAGCAGGGCATACTCTGGACCTGGTTTTTTCAACTGGACATGGAGATGGTGAACTGAAAGTGGAGGACTTAACTTCAGTCCCATTGTCATGGTCAGATCACCACCTGCTGAGGTTTAGACTTACAGCAGATTTTCCCCTGTGCAAGGGTAGGGGACCGATTAAGATGGTCTGCCCCCCGGAGGTTAATGGATCCAGATGGTTTCCAGAGTGCTCTGGGGAGTTTTCCAGCTGATAGGGCTGGCTCTCCTGTCGAAACTCTGGTTGATCTGTGGAATGCAGAAATGACCCTAGCAGTTGACACGATTGCTCCTGAGTGCCCTCTCCTGTGTAGAGCTCTTACGGCTCTGTGGTATACCCCAGAGCTGAGAGTGATGATACAAAACAGGAGATGGCTTGAGGGCAGATGGAGACGAACTCCTGATGGATGCAATCAAACACTGGTAAGTTCTTATGGTAAGCTGTATTCAGGGGCAGTGAGAGCAGCAAAAAAACAATACTTTGCTGCCACTATTCAATCATCAACTTGCCGCCCAGCGGAGCTTTTCAGAATTGTCCGAGAGCTTTTACATGCCGGCCCCAAGGATATGGTAGAACCATCTGAGGCCCGCTGTAATACATTTGCTGGACACTTCCAGAATAAAATCTTAGGACTTAGACTCCAGTGTTATAGCAGGTGAAAACAGGCTTGTCCGGTTTTCTTGGATGAGTTTCAGTTGGTACAGCTCGAGGACGTCGACAAGGTGCTTGGACAAGTTCGTGCAACCACTTCCATAATGAATCCTTGCCCCTCTTGGCTGATAAAAGCTAACAGGGATGGAACAACTGGCTGGGCCAGGGAAGTGATTAATGCCTCTTTGCAGGAGGGAGTGGTCCCAGGCCTCCTGAAAGAGGCGGCAGTGAGACCACTCTTGAAGAAATCGTCCTTGGACCCTGAAAATCTTAATAACTACAGGCCAGTAGCAAATGTTCCATTCCTGGGCAAGGTCCTGGAGCGGGTGGTTGCGAGCCCGCTCCAGGCACTCTTGGATGAGACTGATTATCTGGATCCTTTTCAGTCGGGTTTCAGGCCTGGTTTTGGTACGGAAACAGCCTTGGTCACTTGACCTATGTCGGGAGAAAGACTGGGGGAGTGTGACTCTGTTGATTCTCCTTGATCTCTCAGCAGCTTTCAATACCATCGACCATGGTATCCTTCTGGGACGACTGGCTGAGTTGGAAGTGGGAGGCACTGCATTGCAGTGGTTCCGCTCCTACTTGGCGGGTCGGCTCCAGAAGGTGGTGCTTGGGGAACATTGCTCGGCCCTGTGGATTCTCCAGTATGGGGTTCCACAGGGATCAGTCCTGTCCCCCATGCTGTTTAACATCTACATGAAACCGTTGAGTGCAGTCATCTGGAGTTTTGGAGTGTGTTGTCATCAGTACGCTGATGACACGCAGCTCTATTTCTCCTTTTCATGTTTATCAGGTGAGGCTGTGGATGCGCTGAACCGGTGCCTGGCTGTGACAATGGACTGGATGAGGGCTAATAAACTGAAACTCAATCCAGACAAGACTGAGATGCTGTTAGTGGGTGAGTCTGCTGACCTGATGGAGTGTGTTCAAAATGTTCTGGATGGGGTTGCACTCCCCTTGAAGGAGCATGTTCGTAGCTTGGGGGTCCTCCTAGAACTATCTCTTATCACTTGAGGCTCAGGTGGCCTCAGTGGCACGGAGTGTCTTCCACCAACTTCGGTTGGTGGCCCAGCTACGTCCCTATCTGGACAGGAATAACCTGGCTTCAGTTGTCCATGCTCTGGTAACCTCCAAGTTAGATTACTGCAATGCAGTCTACGTGGGGCTGCCTTTGAAGATGGTTCGGAAGCTGCAGCTTGTGCAAAATGCAGCGGCCAGATTGATAACTGGGACTAGAAGATTTGAGCATATAAGACCTACTCTGGTCCGCTTGCATTGGCTGCCTATATGTTTCCGAGCCCGATTCAAGGTGCTGGTTTTAACCTATAAAGCCTTACACGGCTTGGGACCACAATACCTGATGGAATGCCTCTCCCGACACAAACCTACCCGGACGCTATGGTCAACATCTAAGGTCCTCCTCCAAGTGCCTATGCCTGGGGAAGCTCGGAAACAAGGGAGAGGACCTTCTCTGTGGTAGCCCCCCAATTGTGGAACGATCTCCCTGATGAGGCCCGCCTGGCGCCAACATTGTTATCTTTTCAGCGCCAGGTCAAGACTTTCCTCTTCTCTCAGGCATTTAGCAACATCTGATGAGCCTGGGTTTGTTTTGTTTTTAAGCTTATAGCTTTTTAAAGTTATTATAGTGGTTTTAAATGGGTGTGTATATTGTATGTCGTTGCTGTTTTAATATTTGTATATATTTTTTAATATATTGGGCAGTATACAAATGTAATAAAATAAATAAATAAATAATGCTCTATAAGAGGGCATATCACAAGAATATTTAATTTGGTAATAAGATTTATGTGCCTCTTAGAGAGTGTTCATCCAAAGGTAGACACATGCGATTGCGGTTGGGAAAATGATAATGATGTCCTACAACCAAATAAGTTATTGAACTTCCTGCCAAGGAATTTTTTTATGTGTATGTAACTGTAAGGTTTGTGGTACAATGAGATGTCCATGTCAAAACACAATGGTCAAATGCACAACTTTTTGTAAATGTTTGGAAAACATTTATGTTAAACTGCTTTAAAATTTCTGTATTTTTTATGTTTTAGTAAGTCTTTATATACTATGGGCCAGTTTAGAAGACACCTTAAACCCTGCTGGTTAAGGCTTTTGGTTAAGCAGCAGGGCTTAAGGTGTCTTGTGCGATGTGTTTTGCTAAACCCTGTTCACTTAATAACCACAGTCAGACCATCTGCAGCAGGTTTAGCAGCTCTAACCACGGCTTAAAGTGTTGTGTGTGACAGCACAGCTTGTGGTTAGTGCTAACCCCAGAGAACCACAGTTACGCTAACCACAGAGCCTGAAGTGTCATCTGAAACAGGCCCACTGTTTACCTCAAAATGCTTAACTATCATGGTTTAATGTGTTGTCTGAACAGGGTCATTGTTGGCTTGGCAGGCCCTATTCCTCCACAGCAATTCTGAAAGAGCAAAAGAGCTGTATCATGAGTGCCATGTGTCCCTGATAATGAAGAATTATCCTGGAAATCAAAATTATCAAGAGAACACTAGTTCCAGCCTTTTCAGTAATAGTTTCATATTTTTCATTTCACCAAACCTGAAGAGAAGAACCCATTAAATATGATTGCATATATCAAGAAATGTTTGGACACCATTTTTAAAAGTGGTGGAAGGACAGCCTTTCCATCATAATTAATGCCACTGTTGACCTCCTTGACCCAAAAAACCTATAGTTTACACTATACATTTGTATGTTGATTTGTCAAGTAAATGAGAAAATGAGACAACATTTCAGCACCATCATGGAAAATGGTGGAAGGAGTACTCCGACAATTAAAATAACAAATTCTTTGAACTCCATGACCCCAAAAACCTATAATTTGATACCAAACACATCTGTGGTAGACAAAAACTAGCGACCTAAAGAAAATTGTCTGCCGTTTTGAAAATAGCACCTAAAAAAGTTTCGCACAAGAATCAGAATGTCTATCCAAATTATTATGTTAATTCAATACTTCAAGATCACATATCCCATTTGGCCCTTTCCTAAAATTACACACAAGAATTTAAACTGATAAAGATTGTTTACCAAACATTGATTCTTGTATTAATCCAGTCCCCACAATATTCCCCTGTATATCTGCTGATCTTGAAGTATCTATTTTTGTTTTTGCTTTACAGGTCTAAATGGAATAATTAAGTTAACAAAAAAATTCAGTGTTTTAGGCTATAATGTTGATCAATTTCTTATCGCACTGATGAAGTCCCTTGTGGTCAAACGCATTTGGGACAGGTGGATGTGTATAGCCTTCCATATGACCAGTAGAAACAAGTGAAATGTAGTTTCCATTTAGTGTTTGTGGACTGTTAAGCTTCTATTTTGGAATAGTTTTATTTAATGTGTTAAATCATTAAATTTTAAACTGTTTTTTTTTTAAAAAACCCTAATTTTGTATTGTACTTGTTCTTTTTATAAAAAAAAATATTTATTAAATTTTCATAACAAAACGAAAGACACACCAAACAGAAAACAACAATACCAATATCCAATCCCTGAACATTCCCTCTCCAACCCCTCCCCTCGCTTGATTTGTTCTAGATTTTCTCTATTTCTCTTCCCTGGTGGTATATTAAATCAATTGTAAATACTTCTTCTTTCATGAATCCCATAGATTTTTATATGCTTCTGCCATGGTTTTCCTATTCGGTTCTTTTTTCATATAGTCTATATATGTTTGCTAGTCCGTTCTGAAAGTATCTCTTTTCTTTTTTCCTCTATGGACTCTTAATTTCTGTGTCAACTTTTAGTTTAAGGCTATGTTCCAAAGGTTTTTTTCCACGTAGTTATTGTCAACATCCATGCTGTCTTCCATTTTTTTGCTATCAATTGCCTTGCCACTGTTAACATGAATTCAATTAATACTTTTATCTTTATCATTCTGTTTTCTTTAACATACATAATCAAAAGGGCTGGCTCTGGCGTTCTGCAAATCACTTGATCAATTATTTTTTCTATTTCTTGAAAAACCTTATCCCAAAATTTCCTAACCTTTCTACAATCCCACCACATATGAATTTGGGTTCCATTATTTTTACATCCTCTCCAGCACAATGGTGACAGGTTTCTATTAATTTTTGCCAGCCTCACAGGTGTCAGATACCACTTCTGGACTAATTTTAAAGCCCCTTCCTGGGGCGTGGCTATGAACGCGACGGGGTAAAGTCATAGATCCTCATTGCTCCTTATAAAAGCTTTGAATTAAGCACTAATTCCGTACGGAAGAGTCTCAAGAGAGGCATAAAGACATGTTATGTTGACAGGGAAAGGCTGGAAGTGATTAATTATCCGACCGGGAGCTGAAAAGCGACAGAGCTTGATGGTTGTTAAAGTGAAACCAGGCGCTTCGAGCTAACAACAAAGAAGGAAGACGTCGGTGAGGTAATTTATTGACTTTACGAATGATATAAGGAAGACCACTTGAATAGTTTACTGGGGGAGAGTTTTGGACTTGAAATAGAACAGTAAACTGGCAGTTTGGGCTGACTGGCTGTGGCAAAAAAAAAAAGAAAAAGTAAAGGAGAACCCAGACGGACGGAGAGAGGGGATAATTTACGAGCAACAAGGAGTGATGTTATAAGAAGCTTTATTCCCACTCCAGCCTGGGTTAAACTTGTTAAAAGAAAGTCTGTTAGTGTCTCTGGAACTGATTGATCTCTGGAGGGACAGAGGAGGGGTTGTAAGAGTCGTCAGCTCTTGAAGGAGAAACGAAAGTGAAGCGGCCATATTTGAGGCGATTTATGGACTTATAAATGAGGATTTAAGGCAGACTGGCTGAGTAGGTTACTGGGGGAGAGACTGTTGGAAATAAAACTGATTATTGAGAAGATGATTAAAGTCAATCCCCAGTGAACTTGTAATCCAGTCTGACGTAAACAAGAGGAACAAGCAGACAGGGTGGGGGATAATTCATGAGAAAGAAGGAGGGACGACAGAAGAAATCTTCTGCTCCCACCCCAGCCTGGGTAAGATCCTCAAAAGAGCGCGGTTCGGATCGTACCTGGCAGAGATTGACGCGTCTGGAGGAGCAAAACATGCCAGACATTCCAGATAAGAAGACAGCAAAGAAGTCGCCAGTAAAAATTCCATCTGCAGACCCAGTTGTAATTCCAAAGACTACCAGAGGAGGGCAGCCAGACCCAATGGAAGAGTTAAAGGTGGATATAAAGAAAATGCTTGTTGGGCTTGAAGAGCGCTTGGCCAAGCGCATTAAAGACACGCAAGAGGAACTTATGGAGGGCTTAACACAAGTGGTGAAGGATGTTGGAGTGCTGCAGACAGACACAAGAGCTCTGGCTGAAACTTGCAAGAAGCATGAGGACCAAATTTCTCAACATGAACAACGCATTATCGCTATGGAGGATCGGGACAGACGAGCAAATCTGCGCATAAGAAAATATCCGGAACAAGAAAGAGAGAATTTAAAAGATTTAAGAGATACAATTCTGTCGTGGTTAAAAACACAATTTCCGGAGGGGGCCTGGGAGGAAGATGATCTTGAACGGGTGCATCGAGTTGGTTTCAAAGGCAGAGGAGTGCTTCCAAGAGACATAATTGTTAAATTTGCAAATTATTATAAAAAAGAAAAATTGATGCAAGCAATCAGGAAACAACCTCAACCAATGATTCAAGCAACAGCAATTGAGATTTTTCAGGATCTTTCCCCGCAGACCATCCAGTGGAGGAAGAGTGTCAAGATATGTACAGCAGCATTGAGGAAGAAATCGATAACGTACAATTGGGGATATCCAGTATTTCTGAGATTTGCTTGGTGTGGGAAGCAAGAAAGAATAACATCGTGTGAGCAAGGAATTCAGCTGTTGGAGAAGTTGGGCATAATCGATCCCAACGACCCGGGAGAAGTAGTCCAAGAAGAAGGAGCGGTTGGAGGGGCTAGTCAATGAAATGGGATCAGTGGGGAAAGGGTAAAGGAGTGGAGGATCGGACTTTGCTCGGAGGGTTGGGCCGGTTCCCCCCCCCTGAAGAGTTCTAAAATAATTGGGACCAGTGCCCAGAGGTCTGGTGAGCAGGGGGGTAAAAGGAGGGTAAGTGTAGGGGGAGGGAAGGGAGGGGGGGTGGGGGGGATACTGAGGGTCTGTGTGGGGGGAGGGAGGGGAAGGGGGGTATGGGGTTCACCGACCGAGATCAATGGATACATATGGTTGAAATTAAGAGATGGAAAATAAATTGAGATGGGCAACGTTGAATGTTAAGGGGCTAGGAACGGTGGTTAAAAGACGAAGAATTGAAACAATGTTGAAAAGGGAAAAAATTGATATAATCTTCTTGCAGGAAACTCATCAGACAAAGGAGGGGGTTAATGAGTTGCGAATGAGGGAAATAGGAGTGTATGAAAAGTCATGTGGTACTTCCAAAGCGAGAGGTGTGGCAACCATAATCTCGAAGAAATGTGGTATTGACATTCAAAGTGTAAAGAAAGATAAGAATGGAAGGATCCTTATAATCTACTGTACGATGGAAGGGGAAGAATTTGTGTTGATTAATGTCTACGCTCCAAATGGGAATCAAATGGAATTCCTTAAAGAAGTGTTTGATATGGGGGGAGATTTAGGGAACAAAAATATTGTGATGGCAGGAGATTTTAATATGGTAATTCATAAAGGGAAAGATAGGGATAATATTATTAGAGATGCTAGAGGTGGGGGGAAGACGGAATTAGCTAAATTAATGGAGGGGAAAGAATTAAGGGATGTATGGAGAGTATTAAAAGGAGAAGAGAGGAAATATACCTTTTACTCACCTAGATTTAAGAGTTATTCAAGGATTGATTATATATTTATATCAAAGAATATGCTATCAAATTTAATAGATTGCGATATAGGAGTAATAAAGATCACTGACCATGCATTAATGTCGATGGAGATGAAGAGGAAGAAGGATTATAAACAAGCAAAGAGATGGAGAATGGATGGAAGAATTTTTAAAAATAAAAATATAGTAGAGAAATTTAAAAAGGAAGTACAGGAAATATGGCAGATAAATGAAAAAGGAGTTAATGCGCAAGGATTATTATGGGATACAATGAAAGCAGTAATAAGAGGGATGTGTATTAGGGAAATGTCCACACTTAAAAAGCAACAGGAAGTACGTAATAAAAACGTTGAAGAAGAGATAAGGAGACTAGAGGACAGATTAAGGGAGACTAAAGATAAGCGGTTATATGCCTTAATTCAAGCTAAGAAAAAGGAATTGGAGACAGAAGAATTAGAACAGGTTCAGAAGAACTTGTTGTATTTAAAGAGAGATTTTTTTGAATATAATAACAGAAATTCCAAAATGCTGGCTAGATCCACGCGGTCAGAGAAGGCTAAGAATATGATAGGGACAATTAGAGATAAATTAGGGAATAGATGTAATTTAATGAAAGATAAATTAAAAAATTTTCAGGAATTTTATAAAGAACTATATGCATCAGAGGCGGTTACAAATGATAAGATACAGGAATATGTAGAAAGAAATTGGAAAATAAGACTGGATGATCAAGATAAAGAGAGTATGGAAGCCTTGGTTACTGAGATAATAGAGGGAATTATTGCAAAATTAAAAGGAGGTAAGTCTCCGGGGATTGATGGACTGGGGCCGGAATTTTATAAAATATTTAAGGATATTTTAATACCTAGATTATTAAAATTATATAATAATATAATAGAAGGAGGAAGGACCCCGCCATCTTGGGATCAGTCCATGGTTATTTTAATACAGAAGCCAGGCAAGGATATGACGGATCCAGCATCTTATAGACCAATATCTTTAATAAATCAGGATGCAAAAATATTTTCAGCAATAATGGCTAAAAGAATGGGTTCATTTATTTTTAAATATATAAAAAATGATCAATGTGGATTTATTGTTGGTAGGAAAATGCCAAATTTAATTGGGAGGGTTATAAATACAATAAATATTATAAAAAGAAGAAAGTTAAAAGCAGGATTAGTAGCTTTGGATATTTTCAAAGCCTTTGATTGCGTGGAATGGCCAGCGTTAAAAATAATAATAAAAACGTTTGGGTTTGGAAATAAATTTATGGGAGTGATTAATCAGATGTATAAAAATAATAAAGCGGAAATAATGGTTAATGATGGGTTAACGCAACAAATAAATCTAGCCCGAAGAACTAGGCAAGGATGTCCACTTTCGCCGATTTTATTTGCAGTAGTTATAGAAATTTTAGCAAATGTAATTAGGGAAGATGATAGATTAAAGGGGATAGGTAGTAATGATAAGATTAAAGTAAATATGTTTGCGGATGATACGTTGCTGACATTAGAAGATCCCCTTGAAAGCGGGGATCTGATTCAGAAACATCTGAGAGAATTTGGGGAAATTACAGGATTACAAGTTAATTGGGGAAAGTCAGAAATGATGTTGTATAATTATAACAAGGAAGAGATGGAGAAATGTAAAGCTAATTTAGGATTAGGATATAAAAATATAATACGATATTTAGGAGTTAATATAGATAGAGAATTAAATAGACTAGAGGAACTTAACTTAGTAAGGTTAAGGAAAGAGGTAGGGGAGAAGTTACAGATATATAGAAAATTAAAACATTCTTGGTTTGGTAGAATAGCGGTTATTAAAATGAATATATTACCTAAGATTAATTTTTTGTTTAGAATGTTACCTATTAGAATATCAGCGGCTGAGATTAAAAGTTGGCAAAATATGATTAATGCTTATTGTAATGGGGATAAAAGAGCTAGGATAAATAAGGGGTTATGGTATAAGGCTCAAAAGAAAGGAGGTCTAGGACTTCCGAATATTAAGAATTATTATATTGCGAACCAGTTAAGATATGTTATTCATGCTATTTTAGGGGAACAAGACATGGAATGGTTAGAATCGCAAACAGTAAAGGTGGAGTATAAATTACGAAATATATTTTTTACTAAAATGCAAAAGAAAGAATTCAAAGTACTGGACAACCCATTGTTGGAAAATATATTAATGATCTGGGAGAAGTATAGAGGGAAGTTGATACCAGGGGAGTCTCCGCTTGCCCCAGTTGTAGTAGTGGGTAACTTCCCAAGTGTATTAAAATCAGAGATAGAAGGGAGTCTGAAAGAACTAGATATTATTAAATTAAGGAATTGGATGGAAAAGATGAAGGATAGTGAGCATATTAAAAATTTATTTAAAGGACAAAAGCTAGCGTGGTTCAAGTGTTTGCAGCTGTTAAAATGGACACAGGATTGGACCACAAAGAATAAGGAATGTAGAAACAATACTAGATTTGAAGATTTAATTGAACAATCGTGGGATAAAGAAGAAGCTAGAGCTAAGAAAGGACTCACTAGTGAGATATATAAAATATTAATAGAGGAAGAAATTCAGGACTCACTTAAGGTCATAAAAGAGGTTTGGGAAGAAGATATAAGGGGGAAAATTAATGAAGATAATTGGGGGAGGATATGGAATGGAAGAATGTTAAAGGTATTGTCGATTAGAATTAAGGAGAATTATTATAAGACAGTTTGGAGATGGTATTTAACACCTGTTAGATTTCACCAGATTGATAAAAAATTGCCCAAGAATTGCTGGAGGGGGTGTCAGGAGGTTGGGACATATTTTCATATGTGGTGGAGCTGTGAACAAGTACAAAAATTTTGGGTAAGGGTTTGTAAAGAAATAAGTGATATAATTGGAAGTAGGTTGGAATTAAACCCGAAGCTAGCTCTACTAGCAATATGGGATAGTAGGAATAAGGATGTAATAAATAAAGAATTGGTAAACAACCTCCTGGCACCTGTTAGAATACTGATTGCTAAAAATTGGAAAGGGCAACGAAGTTATACAATAGAAGAGTGGTATAAAGAAATTTGGGATTTAGCTTTGAATGATATGTTGACGTGTAAAATGAAAATAAAGAGGGGAATGTCCAGGAAGAGTGATTTTGGGGAAATATGGACGCCCCTTTTGAATTACGTTTTAAGATCGGGGAAGGGACAATTGCCTTCAAAAGAATCATTAAAATTTTGGAAAGAGGATGAAGGATAATGAGACGGTCTCGGAAGGGGGGGGGACCACGGGGGGTAGTTGAGGGGGGAATTGGTTTTATGTTATTGTATGTTATATTATTGTTTATTTGTGTATGTGTTTGTTGGAAAAATTAATAAAAATATTAATCAAAAAAAAAAAAAAAAAAAAAAAGCCCCTTCCTTTATTCTTGTGGATGTTGTTTGGAAGGGAAATTTCTCAAAAATGTCCCCCCATTCTTCATCCTCAATCTCTTGTTCAAAATCTCTCTCCCGTATCTGCTTTATTGTCACATTTCCTCTGATCTCCTGCTTTATTAAGATTCTGTATATTTGTGTTATTAATACCCTTATCTCCTGCTTTATATTTGTCCACAATTTTTCCCATTCTGTTAACTTCCTTGTACTTTGCTTTTCTATCTTTCTATTCCTTATAAATTTGCTAATTTGCATCCATGCTATCCATGAGATTTCTATATTCTGTGTTCATTTGTTCCATATTTCTTGTGTTATAGTTCTTGTGTTATAATTTTTTTTCATTTGTAGCAATCCTATTTCTTTCAGTTTGCTTTTTGTTACTGTGTTCTTTTTTATATCAAATTCTGGATGCATCCAGATTGGTGTTAGTGGTGAAGTCCCTGGCATTCATTTTTCTTTTTTACAAGACCAAACTTTCAGCATTCCCATTACTGTACTTTGTTTGGTTTTTTTAACTGTGGAACATATTCTGTATTTCTTCTTTTTTAAATCCCATCAGTTCCCTTTCTATTTCTACCCATTGTATGCTCCCCCTCCCTTTGTCATTGTTAATGTCTTAACTGATATGTTTTATAGTATGTTTTTAGGTGTGGTATACTCCATCCTCCATCTTGCATAAAATTGTATCTGAAAGCTTTCACTATTCGTGGTATTTTAAATATATATTTTTCTATCCTATTTTGCCATGTTCTAAACCTACTAATTGGAATTTCCTGTAGTAATATGTTAAATAGGTAAGTGAATTTTGGTACTGTTGCGGGAATATTTCAGGTATGATCATAACAATAGCTAGTGATAACTACATTTAAATGATTGAGAAACTAATATTGATTTCATGCTTCTAATAAAAACATGTATCTGTTCTCCTGTAAGATAGAACCAGCAATGTACTAGCTAGATGTGTTGAGCCTCATCATAATGAACTTTGGTCCACTAGCAACTATATGCATTCTGTATTGTTTTAGTTTATCTTGACCTCCATCATTCATATGTGGCGCCTTTCTCTGTTTTGACTTAGAGACAAATTACATCATTCCTATGTGCTACCCGTATTATTGTAAACTTTCCCCTGGTACAAAGGTGATTCTGTACAAAAAGCTAGATATGCTAATTCTGATGTTTCCAGTTTCCTATATAAGAGTGATACCCAATATACTTAATTCAGTCAGAGGTCTATCTCTGGCTCCCTCAGCTGATGTGTCTTCTTCAATAAACCTATCTTTAAGAAACCAATACGTGAGTATCTTTGGTCTCCACTGTAACTGAGTATAGTTGCTTGCATGAATATAACTCCTTTGAAGTTATTGGGTGGGACGTCACTGATCTAGGGGAGGTCCCTTCCCCATCTTAAGGTTATTCATCCCTAGTCTACATTTAGGCCAGTTACTGTATCAAAGCATTATAAAGAATTAGAGTAAAGATCTTTCTCATAAGGGATCTGTGACAATAAATGACCCCTTTCTCATAAGAGGGAGTCACAGGCCTCCCTGGGGGACTCAAATTCCTGCCACAGGTACCAGCATCATCTTTATGGTCATAATCCGATCTGAAAGGGATAGTTGTATTCTCTCCCATCTAGCTATATCATTTTTAGTTCTTTCCACAGTTTTCCATAATTTAGTTTCAGTACGTTTTTCTGTTTTCTAGGAATCTGAATTCCTAGATATCTGAATGCTTTGGATACTACGGGAATACCAGTCATTTTTGAGATTTCTATTTGTTCCTGGGGCCCTTATGATCAGACACATCAAGCCAGATTCCTTTGCATTTACCTTAAGTCCTGCTACCTGTTGGAATTCCTTCAGTTCTCTTTTCACTTCTTTTATTCCCCTTTTTGAAGTTTGTAATGTCAATTAAATATCATCTGCATATAAACTTAATTTAAATTCTTTGCTGCGCACCTGTACCCGTTCATAAAATGCATTTTGTTCTGCATATTGACTTTGGTTTAAGACACAACTTTTATTATTAATTGTTGTTTAAATAAAGCTCCCACCAGACAACAGGACAACCCATGATGTCTTAATTAATCCATCATGATTTAATTAACCCAGTTAATGTGTCGCTAAGGCATGTCCTGTGATGACTTCTTTCTGGTGGGAAACTACTGCCCACATAAATTGTGTTCTTGAAACATCTGTGATAGATGGATAGTCACAGATGCACTTTTAAATTATATTCCTGTGATGTGTGGATTAGCCTACAGACAGCAAAAGTGAAGTGACATCCCTTATACTCCAAGCTTGGTAGGATAAACACCCACCATCTCTAATTCAATGTTCTGAAGATATTAAGTGCTCTTGTGGCATTTGAACATGTATCTCCATTGTAAGTCAGTCTGACATCCATCCCTGGGAAAATATTGGAGCAGATTATAAAGAACACTCTGAAAACAATGTAGTGATTACTAGAAGCCAACATGGATTTGTCAAGAACAAATCATGTCAGACTAAACTGATCTCATGTTTTGATTGGGTATCCTCCCTTGTGGACTGTGGGAATGCTGTGGACATAGTATATCCTTTTCAATTTAAAGATTTTATTGTTTACACACACACATCAACAAACAAACACTACAATACATAGAATAAAAAAACAGAAAAACAAAACATAAAATGGACTTCCAGTTTTCTGCACCACAAAGATACGTAACAAACTTTTTCTTGCACGATAATTAAAAAAAAGACAAGTCTCCCCCTCTTTCGTTATCTTAACAATTTCTTCTTATTTGTTGAATACACAGATAAATAAGTCATTATTTTCTAATCCTTGCAAAAAGTCTATCAGAGGTTTCCATTCAGTTATAAATGTAGTTGTTGACTTTTCTTTTATTATTGATGTAAGTTTTGCCATCTCCGCCATCTCCAACGTCTTCACTATCCATTCATTCATTCATCCATCCTTCCTTTGTATTTTTCCACGAAGTGTCTCACTTTTTGGACTGAATTCAACTAAAATCTCTCACCTTCAAAGGTAAAAATCACTCCTTCCGGTATATCCCATCGGAAGTTAATCTTTTTCTGTTTTAGTATTACTGTCAAAAATGCATAGCCTTTCTCTTACGTAATATTCTGTTAGGTATTTCTTTCAGTACAATTATCTGTCTTTCCGCCATTTTCATTTTCACCTGATGATGTTGTTGCAGGACTTTTTTCTTTACAAAGTGGACCTTGACATCTCTTGGCACCTTTTTTGTTCTAGCGTATACTGAGTTTATTCTGTATACCTCATCAATTTCATTTTCCATATAGCTTTCTTCATCCTCCAAAAGGGTTGCTAGACTTTTAATCATCTGTTCTCTGATTTTTCTTCTTCACATTCTTCTTCTTCACTCAGTTCAATCAGAGCCAAATTATCCTGTTCTTTATCCATTCGTGTATTTAGAAGTTCTGCTTTAAGTTCCAGTATTTGTACTTTATCTTTGAACTCCACCGTTAGTTGTTCTATAGCATTGTCTATTTGTTTTATTCCTTTAATCATCTCGTTCTTTGTATCCAAGAGCTTTTGGTCCATTTCCCAAAAATTTCTGTCCACTTTCTTCTCAAGAGAGTTAAATTTAGTACCAATGTTTTTTCCCATTTCACTCATATTTTTAGCTAAATTTTCAAGCGCTTTCTGTGTCTGGTCAGCAGGTGGCGCCATTGCTGCATCAAGCGAACCCTTCCTGTATTTTCTACTCTCTCTGGTTTCTCCATGACCATGACAACCAGAGCCTCTGACCACATTCCCTTTCTAATCTGGCTGTTATGGCTGTTGGGTGAAGGCAGACAGAAAGGGGAAGAAAGCAGAATCAGTATTTCCCACCGCAAGCTATGGTCTCTGGCTAGCAGCTTTTTTGCAGAAACATATTCAACAAGCGAGACGCCATGTAAAATGCCCCGTTTAAGGAAGCCTCCTGTCTTCAGCTTGTATATAAACTTTCCACCCAAAGTTATTAACTCTGTGACTCCTTTCAAACGTATGTATTTATTTTCTCCCCTCTTTATCGTTCCGAAAGCTGGTTTGACTCACCGTGCTTGGTTAATTGATTTTGTCATGGTGAAATCCTCCTGTGGTTCGTTAACTGTTAGTTAATTTCATCGATAGATTCTTTTTGGGAAATGAGTGTTGACAGACCTTGTGCCTCTCGCAGGTTACAAAATGATTCGTGAGAGATGTAAGGTTGTAAATCTCGCCCTTCTTCCCCCCCCCCCCCCGGCGAAGTCTTCACTTCGGCAGAAGAACCGCTTCGGAGGGTTGAAGAGATAAATTACGCCATGCTCTTTGCTTTCCCCTTTAATCTGGGATGGTTTATTCTGACTGGCAGCCAGTCAGTCGGTGTCAAGATCGTTTTGTTTGCTCTGTGGCAGGCACAGCATGTCAGCCCATTTCACCCAACGGAAGTCCTGGACACTGGACCCAACGGAAGTCCTAACACTATTAGGTGAATCCACAGTTGGCTACAGAATCGGACTCAAAGAGTGCTTATCAATGGTACCTTCTCACACTGTGGGGAGGTAACAAGTGGGGTACCACAGGGCTCAGTCCTGGGCCCAGTGCTCTTCAACATTTTTATTAATGATTTGGATGAGGAGGTGCAGGGAATGCTTATCAAATTTGCAGACGACATAAAATTGGGTAGGATCGCTAATACTCTGGAAGACAGAAACAAACTCCAAAGTGATCATGATAGACTGGAGCG
This sequence comes from Anniella stebbinsi, assembly GCA_029215795.1. Lineage (NCBI taxonomy): Eukaryota > Metazoa > Chordata > Lepidosauria > Squamata > Anniellidae > Anniella > Anniella stebbinsi. The sequence continues at coordinate 100,571,463 of JARDYH010000003.1, forward strand.
CTGGTCTGTAAACAACAGAATGTAATTTAATAGGGATAAATGCCAAGTTCTACACCTAGGAAAAAGAAACCAAATGCAGAGTTACAAGATGGGGGATACTTGGCTCGGCAATACGACAAGTGAGAAGGATCTTGGAATTGTTGTAGATCACAAGCTGCATATGAGCCAACAGTGTGATGTGGCTGCAAAAAAAGCAAATGCAATTTTGGGCTGAATTAATAGAAGTATAGCTTCCAAATTGCACTCTATCCAGCACTGGTTAGGCCTCATTTTGAGCATTGTGTCCAGTCGTGGGCACCACACTTCGAGGGGGACAGAGGAGAGCAATGAGGGGGACAGAGGAGAGCAATGAAGATGATCAGGGGTTTGGAAACAAAGCCTCATGAAGACAGATTGAAAGAACTGGGCATGTTTAGCCTGGAGAAGGGAAGATTGAGGGGAGACATGATAGCACTCTTCAAATACTTGAAAGGTTGTCACACAGAGGAGGGCCAGGATCTCTTCTTGATCAACCCCATAGTGCAGGACACGGAATAATGGGCTCAAGTTACAGGAAGCCAGATTCCGGCTGGACATCAGGAAAAACTTCCTGACTGTTACAGCAGTATGACAATGGAACCAATGACCTAGGGGGGTAATGGGCTCTCTCACATTAGAGGCCTTCAAGAGGCAGCTGGACAACCATCTGTCAGGGATGCTTTAAAGCAGATTCCTGCATTGAGCAGGGAGTTGGACTCTATGGCCTTATAGGCCCCTTCCAACTCTACTATTCTATGATTCTATGATCCCACCATGATCCACTTCTCTTCAATGTAAAGGAACACTGCTCTGCAAGCAGTCGTAACTGATCAGCCTCTGCCTTTGCCACCAGCCTCAGCCTGATTTGACAGCAGTTCATCCAACCTCATGGCTAACTAGGTAGTGCCAGTCTGGGAGGACAGGGTGGCTCCTCTCAATGAAGAAATAACAATTGGCCTGCCTTCATACTCCAGAGGGTGAATGACAAGATGAAGGAAGGCACTCCTAAGTCTCTGGAGGAATAATAAAACATCATAAATCATAAATGTGGTCTTAATACACTTACTGCCATTAAATGTGCAACTGTAGATACACAACAGTCAAAATGACAGGAGCGGGAAAATAAATGACTACAATTGCTTTCAGGCAGCATCAAATGCTTTCCTCAAGAGCCAGGGTTCAACCAGCTTTTGAAGCACTAGAGAGGGAAGATAAGTGAGGTTCCAATGAGATCATATTCCAATATAAACTCCAATATAAACTCCAATATAAACAAGATATGGCTCCATGACCTCACTTTGTAAAAGTAATGAGAGAGACCAACTTACTGCACATCTGAGGGACCAGAGAGGAAGGAAGTGCTGCCAAGTAAAACGCAGCAATTTGAATTGGGCCCAGAAAGGCAGCCACTACCGGTGGCCCACCTGATTAGCACAAGCTAGAGCCTGTGAACTGTCCTCAAAAGGCAATCCCATATAAAACACACTGCATAAATAGTTCAATTCTATATTTGTCTGTTCAGACACAAGTCTGATTGAGTTCAACAGGGCTTTGCTCTTAGGTAAGTGAGTACAAAATTACAACCAGAGTTTTCGAAATGTGGATGACTGAGGCCAAATCCTTGTCAGAGCTGAAGCTGATAAAAGGCACCACTACCACGACTGAGAATTTAGAAGCAAAACAGGGCCTAGTAAACTTCAAAGCTATATGCCTTGCCTTTTATGGTGGTGAGTAATCTGTCCACTGGCTTCTAGTCTGGTATTAACTTCTGATTGCCTTAAATTGTGAAAGAACCAACCAGGCAGCCATATTTCTTTGGATGCAGAAAAGGCCTTTGACAAAATTCATTGGAAATGTATCGTTACTACACTGACTGGGTTCGGATGACACAATAGTCAATGGTTGATTAAATAGTCCACAGTACACTAAATAGTCCACCATTGACTACTGTGCTATCTGTGGGGGGAAGGGGTTCCTTTCCACCAAGAATATCTTTGAAAACGATGCAACTTCCAATTAAAGAAAGTGGATTTGGCTGTAAAGATCTTGCTATATATAATCGGGCTTTTCTGCTGATCAGTACTAAATTTTGGTCATTTGTAGATTTGATTTTCCATCCTAACCCTAACCACTTTGGACAGTTTTGGAATCTTCCAGTGTGAAGCCCTTGCTCAAATGGATGGCATTGGGTTCTTGATGGACAGAGCTCTTTTCACACTATCGGTGGTCAGAGATGTGTGGTATATAATGTCATATCAATTGCAGTTTGACCATTTTCCCATGACAAATTGATTCTATGGGAAATTCCACTTTGAAAATTGGAAAGTGTTTTTGTGGCAGACCTGGACTGATAAGATTCTTTTAACTATTACTGGGTGCTGATGAGTTTTTCCCATTTTCAAGCTTGCAACATAAATTTGATTTCCCTGGTAGATCTGAATTGCAGTATTTGCAATTGTAACATTTGTTAGAATCTAGATTCGGTCCCACTACTTTCAACTGCCTTGGAGTTTCCTTTGCTATTGGAAACACTTATTGAAGCTGGAAAGGTGTATTTTATTTATTTATTTATTACATATGTATACCGCCCCATAGCCGAAGCACCCTGGGCGGTTTACATAGGGTTAAAAACAATTAAAAACAATATACAAAAATTAAAACAGCAAAAACATACAACATACACACAATACACACATACATTTAAAACCACTACAACAACCCAAAAAGCTACAAAAACAAAAACAAACCCAGGCTCCTCAGAGACTGCCAAATGCCTGAGAGAAGAGGAAAGGCTTGACCTGGCGTCGAAAAGATAACAATGTTGGCGCCAGGCGGGCCTCGTCAGGGAGATCGTTCCACAATTGGGGGGCCACCACAGAGAAGGCACTCTCCCTTGTTGCCGACCTCCGAGCTTCCCTTGGAGTAGGCACACAGAGGAGGGCCTTAGATGTTGAACGTAGTGTTCGGGTAGGTTCATGTCAGGAAAGGCGTTCTGTCAGGTATTGTGGTCCCAAGCCGTGTAAGGCTTTATAGGTTAAAACCAGGCAGCCAATGCAAGCGGGCCAGAGTACGTCTTATATGCTCAAACATTCTGGTCCGAGTTAACAATCTGGCCGCTGCATTTTGCACAAGCTGCAGCTTCCGAACCGCCTTCAAAGGCAGCCCCACACTGAGTGCATTGCAGTAATCTAACTTGGAGGTTACTAGAGCATGGACAACAGAAGCCAGGTTACCCCTGTCCAGATAGGGATGTAGCTGGGCCACCAACCGAAGTTGGTAGAAGGCACTCCGTGCCACTGAGGCCACCTGAGCCTCAAGTGACAGAGATGATTCTAGAACACCCAAGCTACGAAACCGCTCCTTCAAGGGAAGTGCAACCCCATCCAGAACAGGTTGAAGATCCTCCATCTGATCAGCAGAACCACCCACTAACAGCGTCTCAGTCTTGTCTGGATTGAATTTCAGTTTATTAGCCCTCATCCAGTCCATTGTCGCAGCCAGGCACCGGTTCAGCACATCCACAGCCTCTCCTGATAAAGATGAAAAGGAGAAATAGAGCTGTGTGTCATCAGTGTACTGATGACAATGCATTCCAAAACTCCGGATGAGTGCACTCAACGGTTTCATGTAGATGTTGAACAGCATGGGGAACAAGACTGACCCCTGCGGAACCCCATAGTGGAGAATCCACAGGGCCGAGCAATGTTCCCCAAGCACCACCTTCTGGAGCTGACCAGCCAAGTAGGAGCGAAACCACTACAATGCAGTGCCTCCCACTCCCAACTCAGCCAGTCGTCCCAGAAGGATACCATGGTCAATGGTATCGAAAGCTGCTGAAAGATCAAGGAGAATCAACAGAGTCACACTCCCCCAGTCTTTCTCCCGACATAGGTCAAGTGACCAAGGCTGTTTCCGTACCAAAACCAGGCCTGAAACCCGACTGAAATGGATCCAGATAATCGGTCTCATCCAAGAGTGCCTGGAGCGGGCTCGCAACCACCCGCTCCAGGACCTTTCCCAGGAATGGAGCATTTGCAACTGGCCTGCAGTTATTAAGATTTTCAGGGTCCAAGTAAGATTTCTTTAAGAATGGTCTCACTGCCGCCTCTTTCAAGAGGCCTGGGACCACTCCCTCTTGCAAAGAGGCATTAATCACTTCCCTGGCCCAGCCAGTTGTTCCATCCCTGCTAGCTTTTATTAGCCAAGAGGGGCAAGGTTCCAATATGGAAGTGGTTGCACGAACCTGTCCAAGCACCTTGTCAACGTCCTCGAGCTGTACCAACTGAAACTCATCAAGGAAAACAGGACAAGCCTGTGCTCTGGATACCTCATTTGATTCACCTGCCATAACACTGGAGTCTAAGTCCTGACAGATGCCAAAGATTTTATTCTGGAAGTGTCCAGCAAATGCATTACAGCAGGCCTCAGATGGTTCTACCATGTCCTTGGGACCAACATGTAAAAGCCCCCGGACAACTCTGAAAAGCTCCGCTGGGCGGCAGATTGATGATTTAATAGTGGCAGCAAAGTATTGGTTTTTTGCTGCCCTCACTGCCCCTGAATACAGCTTACCATAAGCACTTACCAGTGTTTGATTGCATCCATCAGGAGTTCATCTCCATCTGCCCTCAAACTGTCTACTGTTTTGTTTCATCACTCTTAGCTCCGGTGTATACCACAGAGCTGTAAGAGCTCTACGCTGGAGAGGGTGCTCAGGAGCAATCGTGTTAACCGCCCAGGTCATTTCTGCATTCCACAGATCAACCAGGGTTTCGACAGGAGAGCCAGCCCTATCAGCCAGAAAACTCCCCAGAGCTCTCTGGAAACCATCTGGATCCATTAGCCTCTGGGGTCGGACCATCTTAATGGGTCCACCACCCTTACGGAGGGGGAAAACCGCTGTAAATCGGAACCTCAGAAGGTAGTGATCTGACCATGACAGAGAGGTTGATGTAAAATCCCCCACTTTCTGATCACCATCTCCACGTCTAGTTGAAAAAAACAGGTCTAGAGTATGCCCTGCTACGTGCGTCAGGCCAATGGCATGTTGGGACAGCCCCATGGTTGTCATGGAAACCATGAAATCCTGAGCTGCCCCAGATAAAGTGCCCTCGGCGTGAATGTTGACATCCCCCAGAACCAGGAGTCTGGGGGACCTCAACATTACACCTGAGACTACCTCTGTCAGCTCAGCTAGGGAGTCCATTGAGCAGTGGGGTGGGCGGTACACCAACAGAATTCCTGATCTGTCCCGTTGGCCCAACACAAGGTGCAAACATGGACAGGGAGCCTGCAGAGGGGGATGGAGTTATTATAGACCATAACAACCTCCCTTCTCCGGCCCTCAGGTCTACCCTGATGCTGAACCAACTACCCCGGTGGGCACAGCTGGAAGAGACTGACTCCTCCCTGCTCACCCATCCAGGTCTCGGTTATACATGCCAAATCGGCTGCCTCATCCACAATTAAGTTGTGGATGAGGGAGATCTTATTATGCACCGATCTGGCATTTAAAAGCAGCACCCGGAGGCCTGAGGGCTGGCTGATAGGGCAACCAACAAGCCTGTGGGTGTGAGGGGGACCAGAACAAGGCACAGCCATTAACTGACTGGGCCTCGTTCCCCTTACCTGGCAAGTCCTCCTTACAATGTATCTCCCTCTACCCGTCACTACACTGATGGGGCACCTCTCAGATCCCCCCACTTGGCCCTGTATCCTCCCTCCCAGGCACATAGCTCAAGCCTGGGGAAGGGGAAAGAAACAAAACAAAAAACAAACAAAGACAAAACAAAAGCCAGCAGCCAGCAGTTGGCCCTTCGTCCCCCCCGGGCAGCAGGCCTCCCTCTCCTGCAGGTTTGATGGCTTTCCCAGCACCCCCCCCCCCCCCCAGCCAGCCAGCCAGCCAGCCAGCCAGCTTAAATATCTGTCCCAGGAAGGGAGGGGGACAGGTGTAATTGTCCACAGCAGCTGGCTCAGTACCTGGGGGCCTGGTCCTGCAGGGAGTGGCAGTCAGGCAGCAGTCCTCTGGGAAGAGCAGCAGTGATGGTGGTAGCAGCAGCAGCAAAGCGGACCAGCAGCAGCCAGCAGGCTGCCCTTCCTCCGCACCGGGCAGCAGGCCTCCCTCTCCTGCAGGTTTGATGATTCATGTTCGTAATATTGATTATCAGTGAATAAATATGATACACAGGGTATTCAGCAGGAATGGAACAGGGAATTGGAATGTCCCATTTGCCTGGGACATTGCCTGGGAGTCTATTGGACTCCCCAACATCTAATTAACAAAGGTTTATCTAACTCAGCTATTTGTTGGAGGTATAATAGAGTTGATGCTTCTTTTAGAAATATGTTTTGTTTCCTTTTGGAAGGCAGTTATACAGAAAAACATGTCATTGGAAAACTCTTTAATATTTATCTATGTAAGCATTCCCTTAAATTATTTAGCCGCTCCTTGAAATGTAACACATGGTCAGCAATAATAGTTTTTTCATGCCCTCTAGACTGCTAAAACATTGCTACTACAATAATGGAAGAATAAAAGCTCAACGCCTATAATGCAATGGACTGAAGTCTCAACAACACCAGCAACATTCAAAAGAGTTGTAAATAGGCACCACTCACATATGGACATATTTGCATATTTGGTCTGTTATGAAGTCTATCTGTAGAATCATAGAACAGTAGAGTTGAAACTGGCCAATAAGGCCATCGAGTCCAACCACCAGCTCAATACAGGAATCCACATTAAAGCAAACCTGACAGATGACTGATCAGCTGCATCTTGAATGCCTCTAGTGTGAGACAGCCCACAACCTCCCTAGGTAATTGGTTCCATTGTCGTACTGCTCTAAGAAAGTTTTCCTGATGTCCAGCCGGAATTAGGCTTCCCGTGACTTGAGCCCATTATTCTCTGTCCTGAACTCTGGGGTGATTGAGAAGAGATCCTAGCCCTCCTCTGTGTGACAACCTCTCAAGTACTTGAAAAGTGCTATCATGTCTCCCATCAGTTTTCTCTTCCCAAGGCCCAATTCATTCAGTCTCTCTTCATAGGTATCCAGACCCCTGATCCAGACCCTGTTGCCCTCCTATGAACCCCCTCCAGCTCTGGTACCCAGAACTGGACACAGTACTCAAGGTGAGGCCTAACCAGTGCCAAATGGCAGGAAACAGTACCTCGCAGGATTTGGATGTTACACTTCTATTAATGCAGCCCAAAATCACATTTCCTTTTTTAGCTGCCACATTACACTGTTGAAGTGCACTAGGCCCAGGACGGAACCCCAACTCGTTGCCTCCCCTCATATTGAGAAGGTACCATTGATAAGCACTTCTGTAGCCAACTGCGGATCCACTTAATAGTTGTTCTACCTAGCCCACTTTTCACTAGTTTGCTAATCAGAATGTCATAGGGAACTTTGTTAACTACTTTGCTGAAGTCAAGATATATTATACCTACAGCATTCTCACAGTCCACAAGGAAAGTTACCTGATCAACAAATGAGATCAGATTAGTCTGACAGGATTTGTTCTTGACAAATTCATGCTGGCTTCTAGTAACCACTGCATTGTTTTCAAGGTGCTTACAGAATGACTCCTTTATAATCTGCTCCAAAAACCTTTCAGAGATTGATGTCAAACTAATTGGTTCGTGGATCCCAGGTTCCTCCTTTTTGCCCTTTTTGAAGATAGGGATAACATTAGCCCTCCTCCAGTCTTCCGGCACTTCACCTGTCTTCCATGATTTCGCAAAGATCATAGACATTGGTTCTGAGAGTTCTTCTGCCAGTTCCTTTATTACTCTAGGGTGCAGTTCATCGGGCCCTGGAGATTTGTACTTGTTCAAAGAAATCAGGTGTTCCTTGACCATTTATCAATCTCATGTTGCAACCCTGTCCCTTCAGCTTGTACTTCATGTTTGCAAGGAGTGGGGGTTGTAGACTCTCTTTTGGAAGAAGACTGAGCCAAAGTAGGAATTGAGCACTTCTGTCTTTTCTTTGTCATCGGTTATCATTTTGCCATACTCATTGAGTAGTTGAACCACTATATCCTTCCTTTGTCTTTTATGCACATTCCTGAAGAAAGCATCCCTCGCAAGCCTCAGCTCATGCTCAGCTTTAGCCTTCCTGACGCCATTCCTGAACTTCTGTGCAATCTGTCTGTACTTTTCCTTTGTAGCCTGGCCTTCCTTCCACTTACTATATGTGGCCTTTTTATTTTCAGATCATCTCTAAGATTTTTGTGGAGCCACATTGGTTTCTTCTGTTGTATTCTACTTTTTTTCCTTGTTGGAATTGTTTGTATTTGTACCTTTAAAATTTCCTTTTTTAAAAACTCCCACCCATCTTGGACTCCATTTTTTGTTAGGGTCACTTGCCATGGGACCTTACTTATCATAGTTCTGAGTTTATTAAAATCGGCTTTCCTAGAACACAGAGTATGCGTATGGCTGCACTCAGTTTTGGCTTCTTTTCAAATCAAGAACTCAAATATGACGTGGTCACTTTCCACCCAGAGTTCCCGCAACTGCCACTTTATCCTCTAAGTCATCCATATTGGTCAGTATCAAGTCAAGGATAGCTGATCCTCTAGTTCCTTCCTTTACTCACTGTAGGAGAAAGTTATCAGCCACACATGTCAGGAATTTCTTGGAGGGGCCAGTTTTGACAGAATTTGACTTGCAACAGATATCAGGGGTAATTGAAGTCCCCCATTACTACTATTTGCTTTTCAAAAGTTTAATCCTCATATTCTCCTTGATTGGGTGGTCCTTGCTCCGTTTATTTTAATCCAGATGCTCTCGATGGGGCTCCCAGGCTCATCCTCTTGTATTTCTGTGCAGGGATGAATACTTTTAACATATAGTGCAACTCCTCTCTCTATTTCTTCTGTTTTTCTAAAACAATTTACACCCTTCAATTACTATATTCCATTCATGGGAGTCATCCCACCAAGTTTCAGTTACACCTATCAAATCGTATTTGCCTTCATGTATTAAGAGTTCATGTTCATTCTGTTTGTTTCCCATACTCTAGACACCGAAGCCCATGTGCTTTATAAACTGGCTTCCTTCATACATTATTGTGTAGACTATTATTGAGCGATCTTAGAGCTATACTCTGTTATAGTGCATAAGCCTTTTCCATAGTTGCCTCCAAGTTTATGTCTCTCTCCCCTGTAGGATTCAGTTTAAAGCCCTCCTGTTTAAAATTCTTCATGCTATGGCAAAGTCCTTGTGAAGTGCAACCCATCACTTGCCAGCAGTCCATCTTCCAAGTAGCGTAGCCCATGGTCCTCAAAATCCAAATTTCTCATGTCGGCACCACCTTCGTAGCCAGTCGTTCATCCGGAGTATTTTCTTTCCCTTTTTTATTCTTCTTCCAAGAACTGGGAGGACGGATGAGAAAACTATCTGGGCCCCAAAGTTCTTGAGTTTCCTTCTCAAAGCCTGACGTGATTTCTTCGTAGCTCTGCTTGGCAGTATCATTTGTTACCACATGGATGAGAAGAAAAGGATATGTGTCAGTGGGCTTCATGAGCACTGGCAACCCTTCAGTCACATCTCTAATCTGTCCTCCAGGGGGACAGCATACCTGGCAAATCCATGAGTCTTCGAGACATACTTGGGTTTCAATCTATTCTTTTTCCATTTTTAGAGCATTGTAATATTTGAAACCGAAGTAATTATGCTTCTTTTTTAATGTAATATTTGTTTGTTTTGTTGAAATCTACAATCAAAATTGATTAAAAAGAAAACTTCTAAAGACATAACAGCTTGAGGTCTGGTTACCTAGAGGATCATCTTCTCTGACTGGCCCCTAAGATCATCTTCAGATGTCAGGCAAGTGGCTAACAAGAAAAGAGCCTTTTCAGCAGTGGCACCCCAATTTTAGAGTGCTAGATTGCCATCCCCGGAGAAGGTCGCCTGGTACATATATTGTAATCTTTTCAGTGTATGGTGAAGACTTTTTTTATTTTCCCAGCCATTCAACTCCTAGGTTTTTTTAAAGAAAATATTGTGTTTTTAGATTGGTACACTGTTGATGGTTTTTACTCTAGTTTTATTTGTTTTAAAACTTAAAAAGATTATATATTTTTTATTATGTGTATCATAATAGTTAGGAATTTAATTGCAAACCACCCGGAGGGGTTTAAAATGTAATAATAATAATAATAATAATAATAATAATAAATTTATTTATTTATTACCCGCCTCTCCCTCTGGATCGAGGCGGGGAACAACATCAAATATAAAATACACAAAACTGATTAAAAGCACAAAACCAATACATCATTAAAATACCAATAAAATACCAATAAAATACCAATAAAACACTTAAAATTCATCTGGGTAGGCCTGCTGGAAGAGATCAGTCTTGATAGCTCTTTTAAATTCTTGAAGACTGGTGAGTTGGCGGATCTCTCCCAGCAGGTAAAAAGATAAATCCACACAAGTAGAACTAACAACCTTCCAGACTTAGGCCTATATTCTGTATGGTTTAAGCTTCATCTTGCTAACCCTCATCCTGCCTGTAACTGCATTTGGCATTTATTCAGAGACTGAACTGCTGTCCCTGGATTTGTTGCGAATGAAAAACAGAGCTGGGTGTCATTGGCATATTTCTCCAAATTGCTCATTTATCTTTCCCAAAGGCTGCAGATAAAAGTTAAAGACCACTAGAGCCAAGATAGAACCTTGTAGTATCCTGCAGGACAAAGCCTAGGGAAGAGAGCAACAGTCCGATATGGTACCCAACAACAATGATTCATGAGAAAGGAGCAGAACAACTGCATCCCACTCCCATCCATCTTGGGAGGTCCAGAACATTTTATGGTTAATCATTTCAATAGGTGATGAAAGGTCCAGAAGAATGAACATCTCCACATAGAGAGATAATCTAGCAGGACACGATATGTTCTATCCTGCAGCTATGCAACCTCTTCTCCATAGCCACAATAATTGCTCTTTGCAAGTTTAGTTGATGATCTCACAATCATAAATTCTATCCTTAGTTCTACAAAAGACCAGCTCCAAACCAGTATGCCCTCACCTGCCTCCTTAAACTTGAAACAACTAGGTGTTTGAGAGATCAGGAATTGAGGAGGTACCTCCTTTCCTGCAGAGAAGGCACTCACCTTGAACACTTGGTCCAGTGTTAGATAGCGGTTGGCTTCTGGGTGAATAGTCCAGAAGGAGATTTTGCCATTGGCAGATGTCTCTCGAACAAACATGTCATGTAGGGAAAGATTGTGCCGTATGGAGTTCTGGATAAGAAAGGAGAAACCTTTGTTGTTTCCATTTACATAACACTGGTGGATTCTTCAGGTGAAATCCTAGAAAGTCACAAAGACTTTGGTCTAGTTCAGCAGATGGAGGCAATAACATTTTAAAGTATTAGTTGAATTCAGCCACACAAGGAAAAAGATTCTCCACACATACAAAAGCAAACATCAAGGAGAAGGTTTATCTAGAATCCTTCTTGCTGACATACCCTTTTCTACATGTATGGCCTTAAAAACAAACAAACAAACAAACAAAATAAATAAATAAATAACATGGAAAGAACATTCAATCATGCAATTCGCTCATCTGCAGTCTGAAGTGACACCATTTCATCTGTTATTTGTGTAAGGTATCCTTCCATTCCTTAACACTTAAGGCCTTGTTTGGACATGCATGCAGAGAATTAAAAATTATTGATGGGGAGGTGAATCACACACTTGGTTTCATGAAAATTATTGCATCTGAATGACATCTAGTGGCAGAAGAATTTTATCAATGGTGATAGTTAAGTGATGGCTCATTCACACATGCAAATAGTCACTTGACAGCAATCAGGAAGTGATAGCACACATGTCTACATCAAGTGTTACTCTTTGCTTGCAAAACTAGTTTCTATTCATTCCAATCTGACAACACGCAGCTCTATTTTTGCTTCTCATCTTCATCAGGAGAGGCTGTGGATGTGCTGAACCGGTGCCTGCCTGCGACAATGAACTGGATGAGGGCTAATAAACTGAAACTCAATCCAGACAAGACTGAGATGCTGTTAGCAGGTGGTTCTTTTGACCGGATAGAGGGTGTTCAACCTGTTCTGGATGGGGTTACTCTCCCTCTGAAGGAGCAGGTTCGTAGCTTGGGGGTTCTCCTAGAACCATCTCTGTCACTTGAGGCTCAGGTGGCCTCAGTGGCATGGAGTGCCTTCTACCAACTTCGGTTGGTGGCTCAGCTACACCCCTATCTGGACAGGGTTAACCTGGCTTCAGTTGTTTATGCTCTGGTAACCTCCAAGTTAGATTACTGCAATGTGCTCTATGTGGGGCTGCCTTTGAAGACAGTTCGGAAGCTGCAGCTTGTGCAAAATGCAGCGGCCAGAAGGTTAGAGCATATAAGACCAACAATGGCCCGCTTGCATTGGCTGCCTGTACGTTTCCGAGCCCAATTCAAGGTGCTGGTTTTAACCTATAAAGCCTTACACAGCTTGGGACCACAATACCTGACAGAACGCCTCTCCCGATACGAACCTACCCATACACTTCGTTCAACATCTAAGGTCCTCCTCCGAGTGCCTATTCTGAGAGAAGCTTGGAGGATGGCAACAAGGGAGAGGACCTTTTCAGTGGTGCCCTCCCCAATTATGGAACAATCTCCCCGACGAGGCTCACCTGGCGCCATCACTGTCATCTATTCAGTGCCAGGTGAAGATTTTTCCCTTCTCCCAGGCATTTAACAGTATATGCTGCGCTTTTTAACTGACCCCTGGACAGTTTTAAATGATATGTAGTTTGTTTTTATGCTTTTATGGTTTTAATTAAGATGGATCTGTGGGCGGAGGTGATAAATACCTCTGCATTGTCATGGACAGACCCTTTTCTGGTCAGGGTTAGTATCACGGCTACCACCCGCTCCTGCAGGGGTGGCGGACCTTAGAGGGTCCTATGGCTGGTATCATCGACGATTGGATCAGCTTGGCTTTTCCGTTGGGAGACTTTGGAAAAGGAAGGGAGATTGATTGTTTGAGGCTGGAGGCTTTGGTTTGGCTGCCATGACTTAGAGAGACAACAGAGGCTGCACAGACAACCCGGAGACACCTGTTGTAACTTAGTCCCACAGTGCTGGCATGCAATGCAGAGCATTAGAAAGAGGGTCTCAGAGTCACGTGTTTGTGCAAGAAGTAGACAGGAGTTCAAAGTCTAGGTGTGAAAAGTGGTGCCAACACACAAGCCTTGAGAAGCTGATGTATATAAGTGAGAAGTGTGAATGGGAGAAGTAGTGTCTACCGCCCACAACACCCACTCTAATGTTAGAGTAGAGAAACTTGTGACAATAATTCATACACACGTTTTTAAGAAAATTGAACTTTAAAAATAAAAAAGTCAGCCAGCCGGCAGCAAGCCCCATTAAGCAGCAGCTTGCAGCAGAGTGAGGATACAATCAGAAAAGATATTTGAGGAAAGGGGAGAATGTATTACACAGAGTAAAGGAACAAAGTACAACAAAAGCTACAAAAGTAGGAGTGAGTGAATTTAATTTCAGATGCACTGGATGTCTCACTTGTTATTTCAGTGATTTTAACATTAAGATGTTATGTAGAACAGATTTGTCTTAATTGTGTGCTGTAAAATCAGACATGTGACCAAGGCTATGTTCAGGTGGGCACACACCCCTTGGGGCAGACATGTTGGCAGGGGTCCGACGATGTTGTCCTCCTTTTTGGTTTCCAAAATATAGTCACCCTATTCTTCAAGAGCTAGAAAATCCTCAGCTTTTTCTTTTGGGCGTCCCCACCGAGAACTACACTTTCAAAACCACTCCTACTCTTGCTGCAAGGAGCCATAGTCATCAGGCTGGTGATCTCTTATTTGATCCTCCAAGGCTGAAAAACTCAGTAGGCAGCTAGAGTCAGCAAACTGTTTATCTCCCTGATCATCCTGGGAGATCGTCCTTTTGTCTGTCCAGGGCTTCTTAAGGACTCTCATATGAGTCATTTGTTTTCCAGGCTTTAAAATGTTTTCTTTGCCTGAGGGTTAATGAGGGAATGATAGGCAAGCAGCAGAGAAAAAGAAGCAGAAGAGAAACTTTTTAAAAATTATTATTTGTAAGAGGATGTGAAAAAGTAAAGGCTGGTTGTGAGAAAAAGGTAAAAGAGGTAAGGAGTTTAAGAAATCTTAGCAACAGAGAGAAATATAGGCTTGAGACAGGAGATGAGAATTAGCTCTGTCCTTGGCAAAAAGAGGGATGAACTAGCCAGGAGGATCGTCAGACCGATCCTCATGTGAGTTCCTGTTTTTCCTGGGAGAGAGAGGGAGCTAACCCATTGTGAGATACCTTCCCCACATCAACCTGGAGAATCTCAACTTTTAAAAACATAAACAACAACAACAGCAAAAAACACTCACAGGTTTCTAGCACTTGTGGCTGCATGTTTGGGCAATACCTGCTAAAATCTTAGAAATCAGAGGAATGGGAAGTGCACTGTTCTGGCAATATCTGCCTCTGAAAGGAGGAAACAGATAACTATTTGCATAACAAATGTTCACTCCATGCAAGTTTTACAGGTCAAAGGACGATTTACCTTCCAGCCTGGCTTGGCTACATGTTTGAAATAAGGGAAATGATCCTCAATCCATGTGTAGATGTCTTTCAGCATCATGCGCTTCTTCTCAGTGCTGTTGATAGCAAACTGGATCATAGCCATATAGGAATAGGGGGGACGTTCAGAGAAGGACTCCTGCCATGAAATAGTAGAGGATGATGGTGCAGAACCTTCCTCAAACTGGTAAGTAGAAAAGAAGAGATGGCAATATGAAGGGTGTATGGCCTGTAGAATGTTACAAGAAAGGCTTCTAGACCGTAGTACACCAAACAGGGAGCCTCTGAATAGGACTAGTCAAATATTTAAAGCGTTAATTTAGCAGAAATGTAACAAGGAGGATTACATTAGTTAGAAGAAAAATGGGTTTGTTAAGTGTGATTGTAAAACCACAGAAGCAAGGTGTTGTAGTGAACTGAGTGTTGGGCTTAAATCAGGTTTAAATTCCTGTTCAGCCAAGAAGCTTAGTGGTGACCCTGGGCCAGTTGCTTTATCTCTGGTGAACTTAATCTCCAGTGTTTTGGTAAAGGAAGGGGACAGGGTATCCTGCCCAGAGTTTGATGTGGGAAGAATAGGATTAAAAATGTAATAAATAATGAAGTTTTTCAATAATTGTAATCAATTATTATTTATAATAATGTCATATAAATACAAATTTATGCAAATGACATTTAAACGACTGAACTGTTTTTACATCTGACCGCATTATACTGCAGGGAAAGACAGGAGCTGCTCATGGATGAAGTGCGTAAATGTCTTTTTATATAGGAATCACATGCTAGAGACTGGAAACAATTAGCCCTCATCCCATGGTGCAATTCAGAATTAAGTCACCATCTACGGAAGGGCATATCATGGAATGTTTGACCACAGCCAATTGTCAGGCACCCCAAACCTAATTCTGATTACGTACAATTTGTCAAGTCTGCTCTCAGTGAACCTTCTCATCCAAACAGGATCACTGGGTTGTAACCCAGAAATTCCCCACCCTGTATTTCTAAAAAATTCACTACCTCAGCAGAAGAGGTAGGTGCTTGTCCCATCCACTTTTTCTGTAGCTCTTTTGTCTGCCTCCCCCTCACAGCTGGTGTCCAGCTTGCTACAGCAGATAAAAGATCAGGACAGAGCAAAACATTGTGAAGGAAACAAGTGAGATGAGTCTCTGCCACCTTGTTTTTTGAGGCAGCAGCACATTTCAATGTACAAGAGAAATTTCTGGATTGCCCCCTGTGCACACACACATCCCTTAACTGCCATTTGGCTTGGTTTAGCCATGCACCGTCCTTACCTTAATTGTTTCCTGCTTGGGGGTCTGGTTCTCTTTATCTGGGCTCAGTTCATTGGAGCTCATCTTGCCCAACCACTGGATATTAGTTAGACTGTTGTCCAGGCCACAGCTTGGTGTCTCCCCATTGCCTAGATGAGTACAAACTCACAGTCCTCATTCTGCAATTCTAGATTGTATTTATTTTTATCTGTTTTAATGGTTTATCTATTTTATGATTTTTGTATTTATATTTATTTATTTATTACATTTGTATACTGCCCCATAGCCGAAGCTCTCTGGGCGGTTTACATAGGATTAAAACAATTAAAAACAATATACAAAAATTAAAACAGCAAAAACATACAACATACACACAATACACACATACATTTAAAACTGCTACAACAGCCCCAAAAAGCTACAAAAACAAAAACAAAACCAGGCTCCTCAGATATTGCCAAATGCCTGAGAGAAGAGGAAAGTCTTGACCTGGCGCCGAAATGATAACAATGTTGGCGCCAGGCGGACCTCGTCAGGGAGATTGTTCCACAATTGGGGGGCCACCACAGAGAGGGCCCTCTCCCTTGTTGCTGACCTCCGAGCTTCCCTCGGAGTAGGCACTCGGAGGAGGGCCTTAGATGTTGAACGTAGTGTTCGGATAGGTTCATGTCGGGAAAGGCGTTCCGTTATTGTTGTTCCCTGCCTCGATCTGGATGGAGAGGCGTTTAGAAATAAAATAAATAAAAAATAAAAAATAGATCCCCAAAGGGAGGCTTCAAGCCTGTTCTTTAAGCAAACAGAGTTCAGAGATCAAATATCTTGGAGACATGATCGTTTAATTACTGGTTTGCTTCAGGGTCCCCGCCCCCTTCCAAGGCAGCCTGCTGATACTTTAATAATACTTGCTGCTCTGATTGTATATTTACTAATTCAACCCTGGGGGAGGGTGGCATGAGGGGGTGCACTGTGGTCTCAAATGGAAGGCAGGACTCTATTTTGTTTGTTTTTTGTCATTTTTTGTTGTTTTTGATTCTGTTGGGTTTTTAAAGATCATTTTAATTTTATTTTTTTCTATTATAATTCTGGAGAGACAAATATTACTGTGGAATCTTCTGAGTTTTGCAGACCAATATCTATGATACTAAGGTTCAATGTAGTTTGTGATCTAAGTGTAAGAAATATTTGTAATTTTGGTATGATCTGTTTATGTGGAGGTGCAAATTACACGTTGTTTTTTTGTCTAGTGCTAATGTGACTTTATGGAATGTTAAGGGGCTCCGAAATACAAAGAAGCAGAAAATTGTACTTTCTAAGCTAAAAGAGCTTAATGTTGATGTGGCATTTTTACAAGAAATCCATCTGACCGCTGAATATGCTCATTTGTTAAACAAGGTTCTTGTAACAGATACTTCAACATGTTCCAAGGGGGTGGTGATTTTAGTCCATAAAAGACTTTCCCTTTCTCTGCAACAGGTGATTATTGATCCTGATGGTCACTTTTTAATCTTGGTTGGGAAATACATGGATAAAATAATTGCAATGATGAATGTATATGGGCCAAATACAGACTCTCCTGTTACGTTTCACAAATGTTTTAGTCACCTGGTTGATATGACCTATGATGAACTGATTGTTGGTGGGGATTTTAATGAGACCTTAGATCCTTCTTTGGATAGAAATACACCCACCCCTAAGACCCAAACAGTGGTGAGACAAACACTTCAGTCCTATATGGCTGATCTAGGTCTGATTGATGTTTGGAGAATATTGAATCCTGATGATAGAGCGTATACCTTCATTTCACCAGTACATCATAACTGTTTTTTATTAGAATGTCCCGGTAAAATTTTGACACACCACCTTAAACATCAAAAACATCAAAATGTCATTCCGCCATTAAAGATGAGAATGGTACAATACATACTTCTCCCGCGGATATACATTTACAATTTTAAAGATTTTATGTAGAATTGTATAGTAAGGGTAGCGAGATATCGGAGTTGGATATAGATACTTTATTTGCTCAGATTAAGCTCCCTACGAAGGCAACATCTTATGGTTCCTATAAGACTCGAAGGAATTACAAAAGCAATTATGAGTATGAACAACGGGAAATCCCCAGGTCCAGATGGGTTCCTAACTGAGTGGTATAAAACATTTTCTACTGTTCTAGCTCCAAAACTTTATCAACTGTTAAAAGTTGCTACTGTTACCCTTGCTGTTTTATTACTAGTTTTTAATGTTAGCTTTTATTGTTTTACTTGATATTTGACTTTTATGTTTTTATTGCTTTTAATGTGTATACTGTTTTTATATATGGTTTTTATATGTGGTTGTAAGCCACCTTGGGAGAGCTTCTGCCCTGAAAGGCGGCTAAGAAATGTTTAAAATAAATAAATAAACTTTACAAATATATATTTGAAGCGAGTTTGCTTTCGTCATCACTAAATGATGCTTATATTACAGCCATCCCTAAGCCTGGCAAGGACCACATTGATTGTTCTAATTATCGATCAATCTCGCTCGCTAATAAATGCTGATATTAAAATATTAACAGCAATTTTAGCCGATAGACTGCAACAAGTCTATCGGCTAAATACTGGTCGGACCATATCAAGTGTGATTAATTAAAAACAGGCAGGGGGTGATAATTTCAGATTAGTTGTGGATCTGATAACTTTAGATAGAGAAAGAACTGACCAGGTGGCCATTGTATCCTTGGACACTGAGAAGGCTTTTGACAAAATTCATTGGAAGTTTATGCTTGTAAGTCTGGTTTTCCAATGGAATTTTTGAAGTGGGTTAGAATTTTATATTCAACTCCAAGAGCAAGAGTCACGATCAATGGCTGGTTGTCGGCATTTTTCATGCTTGGGCGAGGTACTAGACAAGGATGAACACTTCCCCTGTTATACTGATCTATGTTTGGAATCCCTGTCTTGCACAATTAGACAGAATAGTAGTATTTATGGGTTTGTGCATGCTGACTTAGAATTATTCTTTACCCTGATGATCTTGTATTGTTTATTTCTAAACTCCTGGTGTCTATTCCTGGTTTGATGAAATTGATTAATACTTTTGGTGATCTGACCAGTTATTCAATTAATTGGTCAAAGTCTGAATTGATGCTGATTGGTGACAGCATATTTCCTAGTGTGTTGGCTAATGGTAAATCTCAATGGTGCCCTGATTTTATTACCTATCTGGGAATACTACTGGGTTTTTTTGCTCTGAAAGATACTCCTAGGAAAGGTGCTTGCATTATCCATCAGTGCAAAATCTGCATGTTTCATAATGAAAAGATCTACATACCATTTCCTTTCTGTTCTCGTCCTCCCATAGACAGCAACTCTGAAGTCAAAAAGGTTGACTCTTCCATTGTCCCAGAGCTTTGCCCAATGCACATTTCTTCTTTCTGCACTCTGCTACTGGTGATAATGTGCTCAGCTTCAGATCTGAACAGTTTCGGAAATGCTGTTGACTCCATGCTGGAAGACCTGCTCCCACTACTGATGAGAATAAACTTGTTAGGCCCATTACTACCAGATTCTTTACCTTTGGCTGTCAGAGCCTCAAGGATGCTTCGAATATCTGCGTTAGTAGGAATAGCCACCACCTGTGCATTTGGTATGATGGGGTGGTCGATTATCCTAATTCTTGTAGAGGCTTCCTGAATGCCAGGTTCCTTTCTGTTTATGTCAGGCTCATCTGTTCTTGCTTGTTCCTGCTTAGAGGATTCAGCAGTCTGTTCATCTAACTCATTTCTTACCAGTGTGTTAAATGCTTCAGTATGTGGGAGAGTCAGTTTCCGTCTCTTGAGAATCAGGGGCCTGTGAGGGCTGTTCTTCATCCTTGATCAGTACAGTTGATATCCATGGAGGATAGAAGGAAGGATCCTGTAAAACACAAAGAACAGAATTTCACTAAAGCTATGAGCATACGTAACACATAACAACAGAGCCTCTTAAAAGTAAGGTTAGCTTCCAATACTATGTTATGAAGGAATTGTATTCTATAGTAAATGCCAGCATGTAAAAGAATGTTCATGAAAGAAAAGTCTATCAATAGCTCCCAGTCATGTTAGCTATACACAACCTCCAGCTTCATAAGCAGTATGCCTCTGAATATCATTTGCTGGTGAGCAACACTGAGGGAAGACTATTGTCTTTAGGTCCTGTTTGTGCTTTCTGGAAACATCTCATTGGATAATCAGGATGCTGAACTAGATAGACCTATGGTCTGATGCAGCAAGGTTATTGTATTGTTATACACTGCCCTGGTTGCCTACAGTGAATCAGCCTGACTAGGAAAGGAAGCATTTACATACTGGAAAAAAGCTGCGTTTCTTTTCCCTTTACGGACATCAATGAGTCACATCACCAACACAGATATGACTAATAATTTATGTATTTTATTTTTAGCAAATGTCAGGAAAAAAGAAATTAAAGAATAGAATAACTGTAAAGAAGAGGATACATCAATTTCCTTATTTTTGAAGGAAATTTAAGAAATATCCTTCTTGGGGTTCTTAACAGGATCTTGTAGCTACCATAACACTTATGCTTCTGTCTGTGACAGTTCAGGTTCAAAGTGGATTCAAAGTAGTGGTGTACATGGATCCCTAAAACTTTATAAAACAAACTTTGAACATATTGCTAGAACATATTGTGTTTGCACTGCCACAGTGAAGGCATGCCTGCTGGCGCCCTCAAACATGACCCTTGCCATGGTCCACCACTATAGCCTCCAGAGAGAAAGGTCTGTCCAACTCTAATCCCCTTAGATGGAGCTGCTCTGTAGCAGAGGACAGGGGTCAGCCTAAAACTCGGCTTACTAATATTCCCTGGCTTCAAACTTCTTGTTCTCTTTTTCAAACTTGTCGTTTCTGAGCTTTCTTGGTACCACAAAACTCAGGAATTGTGGCACAAAATGGCAGAAAACTAGCACAGAACTTTGGCACAGATTTGGAGGTGATATGACAATGTTGTTTTTTTGGTGAGTTTTATTTATTTATTTATTTATTTTATTACATTTATATACTGGCCCATACCCAAAGCTCTCTGGGCAGTTTACAAAAATTAAAAACATTGAACACTGAACAATATACAAAAATGTAGACCATAAAAGCATAAAAACAAAATACATATCATTTAAAACTGTCCAGGGGTCAGTTAAAAAGCTCAACATATGCTGTTAAATGCCAGAGAGAAGAGAAAAGTCTTCCCCTGGCGCCAAAAAGATGACAGTGTTGGCGTCAGGCAAGCCTCGTCGAGGAGATTGTTCCATAATTGGGGGGGGCACCACTGAAAAGGTCCTCTTCCTTGTTGCCATCCTCCGAGCTTCCCTCGGAGTAGGCTCTTGGAGGAGGACCTTAGATGTTGAACAAAATGTACGGGTAGGTTCATGTTGGGAGAGGTGTTCTGTCAGGTATTGTGGTCCCAAGTTGTGTAAGGCTTTATAGGTTAAAATCAGCACCTTGAATTGGGCTTGGGAACGTACAGGCAGCCAGTGCAAGTGGGCCATTGTTGGTCTTAAATGCTCTAACCTTCTGGCCGCTGCATTTTGCACAAGTTGCAGCTTCCGAACCGTTTTCAAAGGCAGTCCCACGTAGAGCACATTGCAGTAATCTAACTTGGAGGTTACCAGAGCATAAACAACTGAAGTCAGGTTATCCCTGCCCATATACGGCATAGGCTGCACCAATAACCGAAGTTGACAGAAGGCACTCTGTGCCACTGAGGCTACCTCAGCCTCAAATGACAGAGATGGTTCTAAGAGAACCCCCAAGCTACAAACCTGCTCCTTCAAGGGGAGTGCAACCCCATCGAGAACAGGTTGAAGACCCTCCATCCAGTCAGCAGAACCACCCACTAACAGCATCTCAGTCTTATCTGGATTGAGTTTCAGTTTATTAGCCCTCATCCGTCCATTGTCACAGCCAGGCACTGCTTCAGCACATGCAACTGTTTAACTTTGAACCCACATTTGATGCATCAGTATCCAGTTGTGAATGGCAGCACAACACGCAGAATTTGTGGCAAAAAACTTTGGCATATGTTTGGAGGCAATCCCGGTTCGAACATATTGTTCCAGAGTCAGGCAGGATTTATATACCCCAGTGAGTGCAGAAGTTAGTGAATATTTTTTGTTTATATATGACTTAAGTATCGCAGAAAAGTGAGTTTTACAAAATTCCAGTGATGGGGAGCTGAGTGATGACATCATCACTATGGCTGCCGTGCTATTATGTAGTTGCCACATTTACATATGCATGATCTCTCACCCGTTTATGCTACAGAGATTATTTTTTTTCTGAAATGTTTCAAATTTAATGACAAATACTTTTTGTAATTACATATTTTTGTTAACTCCATTAGTTTTTGAAATAATTTCATTTGAACGTATAAAATCAGTGTTCACATTGGTTATGTGTGACGTTTAACCATGATTTACTCAAAAACTATACAGCATTATTGGGTCAATCCCTTTAACTTTGGAGAATGTTGTTTTCTTCATAAATCGACTGTATCTAACTTCTCTCACAGCGGAGTATCTAGGGTGGAAAAATCAGAAGTATGCTTCACTTCTGGCAGGCAAAATTCTTTTTGTCAAAACAGAGACTGTGTGTTACAAATACACAGTCAAGATTATCAGTGTTGAGGCAACAGAGGTGCCTGATCTTGCTTGCAATCATCAAGAGGTAGATACAAGGATTGTTTGGCACATCCAACATACATCACATGGTAGTGATCAAGCAAAGAATATCCAGATTAGAGCAAATTACACTGATCATAGAATCATAGATTCGTAGAATAGTAGAGTTGGAAGGGGCCTATAAGGCCATCGAGTCTAACCTCCTGCTTATTGCAGGAATCCACCTTAAAGCATCCCTGACAGATGGTTGTCCAGCTGCCTCTTGAAGGCCTCTAATGTGGGAGAGCCCACCACCTCCCTAGATAATTGGTTTCATTGTCGTATTGCTCTAACAGTCAGGAAGCTTTTCCTGACGTCCAGCCGGAATCTGGCTTCCTGTAAGTTGAGCCCATTATTCTGTGTCCTGCATTCTGGGTTGATCGAGGAGAGATCCTGGTCCTCCTCTGTGTGACAACATTTCAAGTATTTGAAGAGTGTTACATGTCTCCTCTCAGTCTTCTCTTCTCCAGGCCAAACATGCCCAGTTCTTTCAGTCTCTCCTCATAGAACTTTGTTTCCAAACCCCTGATCATCCTCATTGCCCTCCTCTGAACATGCTCCAGATTGTCTGCATCCTTCTTGAAGTGTGGTGCCCAGAACTGGACGCAGTACTCAAGATGGGTACTGTGTGATTTGTAAGCTATACTTCTATTAATGCCACCAAAATAGCATTTGCTTTTTTTGCAGCGACATCACACTGTTGGCTTATATTCAGCTTGTGATCTACAACAATTCCAAGATCCTTCTCGCTTGTCGAATTGCTTAGCCAAGTATCCCCCATCTTGTAACCGTGCATTTGGTTTCTTTTTTCTATGTATAAAACTTGGCATTTATCCTTATTAAATTTCATTCTGTTGTTTTCAGCCCAGCAATCCAGTCCATCAAGATCACTTTGGAATTTGTTTCTATCTTCCAGGGTATTAGCGATCCCACCCAATTTTGTGTCGTCTGCAAATTCGATAAGCATTCCCTGCACCTCCTCGTCCAAATCATTAATAAAAATGTTGAAAAGTAGTGGGCTCAGGACTGAGCCCTGTGGTACCCCACTCGTTACCTCCCTCCAGTGTGAAAAGGTACCATTGATAAGCACTCTTGGGAGTCCGATTCAGTAGCCAACTGTGGATCCACCTAATACTTGTTCCATCTAGCTCACTTTGCACTAGTTTGTGAATCAGAATGTCATGAGGCACTTTGTGAAAGATTAGCTGAAGTCAAGATATACTATATTCACAGCATTCCCACAGTCCACAAGGGAGGTTACCCAATCAAAAAATGAGATCAGATTAGACTTGGCAGGCTTTGTTCTTGACAAATCCATGCTGGCTTTTAGTAATCACTGCATTATTTTCAAGGTGCTTACAGATTGACGTCTTCATAATCTGCTCCAAAATTTTCCCAGGGATGGATGTCAGACTGACTGGTCTGTAGTTCCCAGGTTCCTCCTTTTTGCCCTTTTTGAAGATAGGGACAACATTAGCCCTCCTCCAGTCATCCGGCACTTCACCCATCTTCCATGATTTCGCAAAGATAATAGATAGTGGTTCAGAGAATTCTTCTGCCAGCTCCTTTATTACTCTAGGATGCAGTTTGTCGGGCCCTGGAGATTTGAAGTCGTTCAAAGAAATTAGGTGTTCCTTGACCATTTGTTTATCAATCTCAAACTGCAATCCTGCCCTGTCAGCTTGTACTTCATTTTTTCCCGGGGGGGGGGGGGGGAGGGGGTCATAGACCCTCTTTTGAGAGAAGACTGAGCCAAAGTTGGAATTGAGCACTTCGGCCTTTTCTTTGTCATCTGTTACCAATTTGCCATCCTCATGAAGCAGTTGAACCACCATTTCTTTCCTCTGTCTTTTACTATTCACGTATCCTATTCACACTAATGTGAACACTCTTTTGGGGCACTATTTTAGCTGTTCTCTCTGTTACGGTGCATAAGCCTTCATCCGTTGTTGCCTCTAGGTTTACGTCTCCCGCCCCTGTAGGATTCAGTTTAAAGCCCTCCAGATGAGGTTCTTCATCCTGTGACCGAACACATTCTTCCCAGCCCTTGTGAGGTGCAACCTGTCCCTTGCCAGCAGTCTATCTTCCAAGTAGCGTGTTGGTTCTGTTAATTTACCATCAAAAGCACTTCCTAAACTCTCGAGTTTGGTTTGATTGTGGCGTGACTTCTAACAGCAGAAGGACGATCAATGCAACTTGTATCACAGTGGAGCTCGGACATGATTTGGTAGGGGTCTTGTCTGGCTACCACGCATTTACAGGGTCTGATTTCACAGCTGCATTTGCAAGACAGGAAAAAGTTAGACCATTTGAAATCATGGAAAAGAATAATGAATTCCAAGAAATTCTCAGCCAACTAGGTGGGTCATTAACTTTAACGAAGAAAAGATAGCTGGGTTGGAGAAATTTGTCTGTGCCATGTATGGCCACCCTAGATACTCCTCTGTGAGTGAAGTCAGATACAGTCTATTTATGAAGAAAACAACACCTAAGATCCAGTCTAAAACATTCTCCAAAGTTAAAGGGATTGACCCAACAATGTTGCCTCCATCTAAACCTGCATTGATCCAAAAGATTAAAAGAAGCAATTAAGTGTCACGGATGTGGAAACGAGCAGTTTGTAGAAAACCTGACTACGGGCTTGATCCTACTGAACATGGCTGGTACTTGGCAGGTACCACATAAAATGGTACGATGGTCCAACACTTCCAGAAAATCTTGAAACGGCCACAGAAGAGAACAGTGAAAAGAAGTCGAGGAAAGTGATTTTGACAGTGATGATAGTATTTCCAATGAAAGTGAAGAGGACAGCCAATGAAATTTATGTAATAACCCTTCTCACAGAACATAGTTTTCTTTTGTAAATTGTAAAGTTTGCTGAAGATTTTAAAAACATTTGCTAAAAACAATTCAACCTAATAAATTGTCTTTTTTATATATCATCATACTCGTCCAGTTTGAAATTTTGTAAAGAACAGTTGAACATGTTCAAAATGATCTGTGCATCAGATCGAGAGATGGATACTTTTGAAATGAAAGCCCTGTATGATAAACTGCAAAATCATACAATCCTGACGTATAACGAGATATCACTCATAATTCCCTAAGCGTTGGGGTAAACCCCATTATACCTTTTCTTAAACTTCATTAAAAAAATGCAAGTTTCTTGTTCTTGAGCATTCTTTCGAAAGTCGTATAGTTTTTGAGAAAATCATGGTTAAACGTCACACATAACCAATGTGAACACTGATTTTATACGTTCCAATGAAATGTTCTCAAAAACTAATGGAGTTAACAAAAACATGTAATTACAAAAAGTATTTGTCATAAAATTTGAAACATTTCAGAAAAAAATTCATCTCTGTAGCATAAATGGGTGAGAAGTTATGCATATTTAAAAGTGGCAACTACATAATAGCACGGCAGCCATAGTGATGACATCATCACACAGCCCCCCCACCACTGGAATTTTGTAAGACTCACTTTTCTGAGACAATTCTGTCATATATAAACAAAAAAATATTCACTAAGCTTTTGCAGTCGCTGGAGTAAATAAATCCTGCCTGGTCTGGGACTAAGAAGAATAGCCATCAGGACTAGTAGTCATTGATAGCCTTCTCCAGGAATTTTGGAGGGGTTCATAGTTAACAGAGCCCCTATTTTTTTAAAACTATTAGATGTACAGTTTTCACTCCATCAAGGACAAACACTTCCTTTATTTATATAGAAGTAGATTCATAATGGTTCTAGCCAGGAACCGCTTAGTTCTTGAATGCAGGAAAATATTCTTTTCCTATTTAATATTCTGACTTTCCAAAAAAAAAAAAAAAATTCTAACAATATAATGCAGGTTCATTTTTCAGTTGGAAGAGAAGAAAAAAGGTGTTCCTGGGAGTTAGTTAGGGACTGGATTTCAAAGGGGTAGGATTAGAGCATTGGGGCTCTAGCTTGGGTGTGAGTGTGGTTAAATTATCTCAAAAAGTTAAGGGAGGTATGATTGTTTTTATTTCAATATCTGATTATTAAACGGCATAGGGTAGGTAAGGAAACAATAAAAAAATAAAATGTTAATTTAACAACATGGAACGAGTTATATCTAAACTTCTTAAACCTCATAAAGCTTTATTTTTGTTTTATTCTTACAAACCATGCCACACATTGCAGTGTTCATAACTAACAAAGGGCTAAATAAAACTAAAAAGCCTGTGCAAAGTTGACTATTTGCACAACCATTGGTTTGCGTATCATTGCGTACCATCGACTATTTCATAGCGTCGAGTTGACTATTTTCTCCGGCAAGAGCAGCCAAAACAGCACCTGTTGCTCTTGTACAGCCAACACAACTTGCTTCCGAAATCTACCCAGCAACAGATTGCAAACACAGCCCCATCGCACACTTACCCAATGTTCGATGTAATTAGAAAAGGAATTGAAAATAAAACTTGGAAAATCTTATGCCCCTTATACACATCTCTGATGTGACCACACTTAGAGGCTCTGTAAGGCTCTGGTCAACGCACCGAAGGATATTAAAGAGTGGGTTTGGGCACCACAATAACCCGTGATTATTGTGGTGCCCAAACCACAATAGGAAGTCTAGAGAGGGAGATATAGACAACAGCAATACCCCCGACTCTCGAGTCGGTGCTGGTGCTGCACCGAGCACACAGGAGAGCAAAGTTGTGAGAGAGTAACCCCTCCCAGTCCACCATCCAGGTCTCAGTGATACATACAAGGTCGGCCCCCTCACCCACAATCAAATCATGGATAAGGGAGATTTTGTTCAGAAATTCATTTTCAGTTTTCAATCAAAGCAATATCATGCAACTTCATTTTGTTACCTTTAACAGAAGCATAGCTTGTTGCTACAAAATTACCGAATTTCAGAATCTGTTTCAGTTATTTTCACTGGTGCATTATTTTAGTTTTGCCTACTTCCCCCAATAAATACTAGTCCTTTCCCTGAAAAACTGTTGACCCTGCAAGGAAATGAGATAAAATCCTTCACAATCCTAATTATTACAATGACCAAAATCTATTAACCAAAAGCTACCCCAAAGAAATTTGCATTGGGTGTAACTATTCCACCCAGTTCCTATATTTTACTGTGGTAGTCCATGATATCTTTCCAGATAATGCCTATATATTGCAGCCTAGAGCATGGTCAATTCTGGGATCATGTAAACGACTGGCCAGGTTTACCATTGCTTGCAATTTCCCCATGTGAACTGGGAGTGCACTTTAGAATGCACCCAAAACTCTCCTGCCAACACACATTGCAGGGAAAGATCCAGCAGCGGTGAGCAAATTCAGTCATTACAGGTCTTCTGGACAGCCATCTGTCAGGGATGCTTTAAGGTAGATTCCTGCATTGAGCAGGGGATTATAGGCCCATTCCAACTCTACTATTCTATGATTCTTACAAACCCTAGGATTTTCCAGACCACAGTTGGAAAACCACTGCCCCAGATAAATGGGTGTGGGGGAGGGTGGAATGCTATAGGAAGAGCAGGAGATCTACCTTGAAATATTCTATGGAGGGGAAGAACTCTTCCTGAGGCTTTACAGAAAGCACAGTCCATGCTTCAAAATCTGTGCAACTCCCTCTTGAAGTCACTAATCTTTGCCCCCATGGCTGCTCCAGAAAATGCCAAAGTAACTGATCAGATTTAACTGGGAGCCATATGCATGTGTACATTTGCCTTATTCCCAAAAACAGAAATAAGGCCCAAATAAGGCTACACTGGAAAATATTTCTCAAAGAAATCAGCACAAGTTGCTGACTGTAGGGTAATTAGTAATAGCACTCTCTCATTTCATTTCATACATTTCTATATTGCCCAGTAGTTTACAAAGATTAAAAACCTTAAAAAGTCAATATTGTACATAATACAAAAACCATTTACATACAAACATATAAAAAGACAGGATACACATACATTTTAACTATCAAGAAATTTACGACCCAAAATAGAAACCTTATCTAATGCTGCCAAATGGCCAAGAGTACAGGAAGGTCTTATTAACCTGGTGCTGAAAAGATAAAAATGTTGGAGCCAGATGGGCCTCTCACCAACCCGCCCCCCAAACAACCTTACAGATTAATCCCGATCTCAAGATCCTATCTGATAAACATGTCCTGCTATAGCCTCTCTGTAGCCGTTACAGAAGCCAACCAGTAAGAATTCCCAACATTCCATGGAGGTTATAGTTACTCTCCCTTCCTCATCAGCCTGCTAGGCAGCAGCAGGTTTCCCAAGGGTCACACAGAACAGTCCTCAAAATCTGTCTAACTCCCTTCCCCTTAAAAATCACAGCTATTATAATTGCCTCAAGTTGTAGAAATTTATTGGGGAATAGTTGATGACTTCATAAACCCCAATTATCATTAACATAGACTATACATTGCCATCTTGGTGATGAAAGCAAGAGTGCTGAATAGCACTGACCATAGGAATTTCTTGCTAATTCATTTACTTACACATAAGCACTTTTTTCAAAATTGTCCATTCATGATTTAATTCCAAATGTTATAGTTTTTCAAAGTTTGTAGAAAACATAATTGAAATGTTTATGACGACGTCATCAGGTTGGAGGCAAATTTAGGGCACAATCCAATCGCACCATCAGTGATTGGAAGCCCCCAAACTCAGAGACATCTGATATCCAATGCAGGGCAGGAGGAGCAGAGGAGGCAATCTTTACCTCCCCATCCTCCTGCCCTACAGATTGTGCCAGACAGACTTTTTAGCCCATCTAGTGAGGACTCTTGGGAGGGGGAGGGTAGGAGGCTCAAGTTAAATCATATCCTGGCCTCTCTGGTCTAATCCCCTCCCCACTTACTGGAATACCCCTATTCCTGCTCCTTCAAGTCAGCTTTTCTGACCTCGAAGGGCAGCCAGCATAGTTATTTCCATACTAGCTGTAAGGGGGTGGGGGTGGAGGGTCAGATCTCTGATTCCCCATTCCAAGGTTGCTCACCCAGGGATCATAGGATTGCTCTCTTAAGTCATACACAGAGTAGAAGCATTGAAATCAAAAGGATATGTTAGTCATCTTACTTGTACAAGTGATTTCAGTGGCCTTCTCTAAAGCATGATTAAGTCTGGCTCCAAGTCACTGAGTGGCACAGTTCTGAAGGAAAAGCAATCTCTGGAATGTTCTCCAAGGGGTGCAAGAGGTGATAGTCACACCATTCGTTCCAGTCTATGGTCATTGTCCCATTTTTATCCATGCTCTTGAGGATTTTCTCTGCCTGCTGTTCAGAGATCTTGACTCCCAGATCCCGAAGGGACTGCATGATCTCCTGTGCATCAATGCAACCGTCACTCTTTTTGTCAAACAAATAATAAATGATTATTATTAAGGATTAAGTCTGCAATCTAGTGGAAGGTATCCATTGCACAGAAGAACTTCCTGATAGATTAAACGCTTTAGTTTTAGCTTTGTAGCTGCATAACCCCATCGCCACAAAAATACCTTGAAAATATATTGTGAACAGGATTTCTGAGGAAGCCAGAAACTGAATAGCTCAATTTGGATGACACAATAAACAACTGGTGTGGGGGAAACAATCATCAGTTCTTTTGACTATTGTGTCATCCGAATGCTGCCATAGTCAACTCAGCGCTGATCCTCATACACACCACAGTTGATTATTTATTACCATGTTGTGTGGGGAGTGCCCCCTAGGGTTAGGGTTAGTCAACTCACCATTGACTATCGTGTCATCCGAATTGAGCCAATTTGTTCAACAAAAATACCATGAAAGAGTAACAAGCAACTTTTTTCTTAAGCTAAGGTTGGGATTCTAAAAAACACCAAGGACTCATCCAGGAGAGCATTTTCCACAGTAAATTACTTGTAGGGTTGCCATAGTCTGAATCCTTAAAACTGGAACAATTTTAAAAATATTTTTGTTTATTTTTGCATTTAAAATACATTAAGTCATTTGACATGAATCATAATGCATAAACATTAATTAAAAAAAACCTTTATTAACCTGGCATTTCCAACACTTCTGTCTTAGGGCAGGCAAGAATAGTCAAAGGGTCTGTAATAGGGCTGGGCAGAACAGTTGGAGGATTTGCAAGAGTAGCCGAGATGTCTTTCTTTCTTAGGGCAGGCCTGAATAGCTCTAAGAGTCTGCAGTAGGGCAGGCTAGAATAGGATCATAGATCATAGAATAGTAGATTTTGGAAGGGGCCCAGCTGAGGGTTCTATGTCAGGGCAGACCAGAACAGCAGAGGGGAGCATGACTTTTGCCAGATACTGCCCATCTAGGTTTAACAGAGAGATCTAACACATCCTTTGTAAAACTGATAATTGATCAAATAAAATTGGCAGAAAAGAATGACAGATACCCTGCTATTCTGAAATCAAGAGAAAGAAAGAAAGGCTTAAATGGTTCAAATAGTGCTAAAATTAGAATCATAGACAGTAGAGTTGGAAGGAGCCTATGAGGCCATCAAGTCCAACCCCCGGCTCAATGCAGGAATCCACCTTAAAGCAAACCTGACAGATGGCTGTCCAGCACCATCTTGAATGCCTCTAGGGTGGGAGAGCCCACCGCCTCCCTAGGTAATTGGTTTCATTGTTGTACTGCTGTAACAGTCACAAAGTTTTCCCAGTTTTTCCGCAGTCCCGGGAAACTCCCAAGGACCGCAGCCGGTGTGGCGTGCAATCACGGGTCATCTCTTCTTCCCTGCGAGTAGCAGGGCTTTGGAAACGGGCAGGGAGTTGTGCGGGAGCAGTCCGGGCTCATCGTGGGTGGGTGGGGAGCAGTTGCAAGGCTTTGTTTTTTTAAAAAAACTTACTAGCAGTGGAGCGCAATTGCTATTTTATCAATGGCTATTGTTAATTCTAATTAGTGTGATACTGCTTTCATAAAAAAATGAGTCTGACCAGATTGGACATTTCCAATTTAAGTAATCCTCAGCATTAATATACTCAGTATACCAAGCAAATAAAAACATTGAATACTGCTATAACTAAAATTATTCAGTTTAAAACTCAGACTACAATTGCAGCCCTCATTTTAATAGTAATTGCTAAAAAAAAAGCAGTTTTTGCTGTAACCAATCTATTGCAATCCTTAAGGAGAAAGTTCACGTAATAATCAGTTGGATGTCCTGGATAAGGCAGTAATAAGTGGATAATTAACTCTTCACGAGTATTTCTATTCAAAGAACAAAATAGCAGCATGTGAGAAACGGTTTCAATATTTCCATCTCCACAAACACAGACCCGATGTTGATATGGAATTCTCCTACAGCGGCCTTCAAGTACCGCCGAAGGAACTGCATTAAAAAGTGCACTTGAAACAGCTGTTCCATGTTTAGGGCATGTAAGCTGCTGTAAGTATCCGAGGAACTGAATGAGGACTGTTTGAGATAAGGGCACAATTTCCTCATTAGAATCATAGAGCAGATAAGCTGGAGAGGGTTCAGAGGAGGGCAACAAGGATGATCAGGGGTCTGGAAACAAAGCCCTAAGAGGAGAGACTGAAAGAACTGGGCATGTTTAGCCAGGAGAAGAGAAGATTGAGGGGAGATATGATAGCACTCCTCAAATACTTGAAAAGTTGTCACACGGAGGAGGGCCAGGATCTCTTCTTGATCAACCCAAAGTGCAGGACACAGAATAATGGGCTCAAGTTACAGGAACGAAAGAGAGATGAGCTCTGGTGCTGTAAATATTCCTGTTTCTTTTTTTAAAAAAACAATGTTCTGTATGTATTAAGAGAATTTTTTATTTTGTAATCTATCCACAATGCTCAACGACATTTCGGAAATATATACTTCATCAGAAGCTAAAACAAATTAACAACACAAGAATTACTTCTTGTGTTGAAAATGCTTGGCGTGTTGAAAATGCTTGACAGTTAGAGCAATACAACAATGGAACTAATTACCTGGGGAGGTGGTAGGCTCTCCCACATTAGAGTCCTTCAAGAGGCAGCTGGACAGCCATCTGTCAGGGATGCTTTAAGGTGGATCCCTGCATTGAGCGGGGGTTGGACTTGATGGCCTTATAGGCCCCTCCCAACTCTTACTATTCTATGATTGCAATTTTAGTACTGTTTGAACCACTTAAGTCTTTCTTTCTCTTGATTTCAGAATAGCAGGGCATCTGTCATTCTTTTCTGCCAATTTTCT
Organism: Anniella stebbinsi; assembly: GCA_029215795.1. Lineage (NCBI taxonomy): Eukaryota > Metazoa > Chordata > Lepidosauria > Squamata > Anniellidae > Anniella > Anniella stebbinsi. Next base: position 100,604,186 of record JARDYH010000003.1, read on the forward strand.
TTGATCAATTATCAATTTTTTAAAGGAAGTGTTAGATCTCTCCATTAAACCGAGACGGGCAGTATCTGGCAAAATCATGCTTCCCTCTGCTGTTCTGGTGTGCCCTGATACAGAGCCCTTGGCTATTTTAGTCTGCCCTACTGCAGACTCCTGGAACTACTTTGGCTACTCTGGCAGGTTCTCCAACTGTTCTGGCCTGCCCCAATACAGACCCTGTGACTATTCTTGCCTGCCCTAAAACAGAAGTGTTGGAAGTGCCAGATTAATTACTGTTATGTTATTAATGTTTATGCATTCTGAGTTATGTCAAATGGCTTATGTATTTTAAATAAATAAATAAATGCATTTTAAAAATTGTCCCAGTTTTGAGGATTCAGAATATGGCAACCCTACCCATGGATGGATGTCAGACTGACTGGTTTGTAGTTCCCAGGTTCCTCCTTTTTGCCCTTTATGAAGATAGAGACAACATTAGCTATTTCAATACTTCCTTAGCTTTGAAAAAACCTTGGCCTAATAAGTATTGAGCTGAAAAGCCAGCTAACTTTAGTCTCTTATTAGCAGCTTTCATCCAGCTACTTTTATGGGAATCTCTCAGTATCAGGGAGAGCAGGCCCGTGGCAGTTAAATACAACTGCAGCCAGTAAATAAGTGTCCTCATCCAGGCCTGCCAATGTCTGTTAGTAATTGAAAGGAATGTAATTAAGTATGTATTATTTTTTAAAGCAGAAGATAAGGAGAGAATGAAAGTAGAAACTGAAAGCAGGTGTTCCAGATTAAGGCATAAGAAGCACCTGAATCAACTCTATTAACTGCATAAAAAGAAAGGGAAAAGCAAAGAGTTCTGGGTAAGGAAAAGAGGGACAGGTATGGCAGATTGTGCTGCGGAAAGGGCTGCGGAATGCTTAGGCTGATCATATGAAAAGGAGGTCAGGGCTCATGTAACTTTAACAGTTGTAGAGAAAAGGGGATTTCAGCCAGTGTCATTTGTATGCAATTAGGTCCTGGTGAAATTCCCTCTTCATCACAACAGTTAAAGTTGCAGGGGCCCTGCCTTCTTTTGTATCTGGTCACTCTAGTATAGTGCCTACACCTTTAACTGTTGTGATGAAGAGGGAATTTCACCAGGAACTAATTGCATACAAATGACACCGGCTGAAATTCCCTTTTCTCTACAACTGTTAAAGTTACATGAACCCTGTCCTCCTTTTCATATGGTCAGCCTAGGAATGCTTGTATTTTGCTTTTTGCATTTTGTTATCGGATGGCAAATGAAAGAAAAGGACCATGTGAAAGCTTTGGATAAGAAACTCTGTATATGTAAGCTCTCTTTGAAAATGATATCCTAAATATACTCCCTAAAACAAAACAAACCTTGTTGTGAGAAGTGATTTATCTAATCTCTGGGAGGGAAGTGCACGCGCCGGATAATTGGAACAAATTCAAAGGAGGAAAAGAAGCAAACTATCACCAACAAAGGTTATGGGCCCAGAGGAAGAGTGGTGAAGAGCAGGAACTCCGCTGTTTCCTCTCTCTATGCTCTATGCTCCTCCTTTTAATATTTTAACATTTTAACATTTTAAATTTAAACCTAAAATGTTTTATGACAGCTAAATACTGTTAAGTCTGTTTTAGTCTGTTTTAGCATTTTTATTTTTTAATAAGTTTTAAAGTGGTATAGCTGTCGACGCTGGATTTATAGCTGCTGCTATCTCAGCCGGAGGACATTATTAGCAAAGACCCAGAATATTGGGTCTGTTTTTTGAGCAACGAGGTGCGGTGGAAGGAGTGGAAAGAAAGAAGGAAGGAGCAGACAGAAGTAGAAAACGTGGGGGGGGGGGGAACAAAAAACAAAAAAACCCAAAAAACAAATAAGAAATAAAGCACCACTGGAAAGTAACAGCTAAGCCAAATCAGTATTTGATTACTCTCAGAACATGGCTGCAGAGTTAATCAGCTAATTAAGAAGGGGCAGTTGTAATTCATTGCAACTAGCTGAACTCGAGAGAGGAAAAGAGAAAGACTCTACAGAACGCTTTTCTGAGAGGAGAGAAGAATTCCTGACATTCCTGGGAGATAAAGCGGAAAGTCGAAGACGAAAAGAACTTAGTTTTGGAGCAATTGAACAAGGCACTAAAGGTACAGATTCATTTCATCTTTGCTCCCCCGCTAAATGTTTTTGTAAGATCTTCAATCTAGAAAGCACTTAATTGGTATTTTTAAAAAAACGAACAAAAAAACCCCCAATCTAAAATGGTCCTTACGCGAGGAGGCTATAGAGAAAGGGGACTTGTTCCTATAACTACTGATGTTAAAGAGTTCATTAACTCATACAAACAGTCTAAAATTACTGACTTCTTGCTTCCCACTGCCGGCTCCCACTTCAGTAGGAAAGTTTACTCTACCTCAGTTAAAGACTTACCGATAGAAGAAGCACCTTTTTTGCTTAATGAGAGCTGCAGGTAACGAACTATTTGTGTAATGTAAAGACAGCTTGGCAGCTGAAATTCTAGCAGCAGACATTGCATCGGTTAAAGGAAATAATATAACCAGAATCACTGATTTAAAATGACAAAACAATTCTATTTCTCCAATAAAAATCACACAACTGCAGACTGAGTTGGAAAACCTTGAAAAGATAATTACAATTCCTGGTTTTTGTGATGACGCTAATGTAATTATAGACCATACTGAGCAACTATTTAACGCTCAGTTTGAGAAAATTAAGAGGCTCATGTCAGACCAGGCAGACGACATCTGGTCTATTAAGAAATATCTTATTAAAAGTCTGGACCTGCTGACGACCCTCACTGGTATTGCTAGTGGAGGTCAAAAGGAGACATGTCGAAAAGAGCTTAACGATTCAAACTCAAACCTCAATATCTCCGAGTCACACCGGACTCAGATAGTGACTAAGCCTAAATCATCTGCTGTGGGGGAGGACACAGGAGTCCGAGTAATTAACAAGGAAAGAAAGGGTGTTGCTATCACTAAATCTGACAGAACTAACAAATCTGAAGAACTAACAAATCCTATAAAGTAAACACACATAAGAGTCTACAGGATACGGGGGAAAAAACAAAAAATATAAAAGGTTCCTCAATTCCAAGAACATCAACTAAAATGAACTTTGACAAGCTTTTCAATTTGATGGAAAAACCTGCTGAGGCCAAAAAGACTTATAAACCAAAGAATAAGAAAGGATCAACTAAAAGTCTGGCATCAATAGGAACTGAAACACTAACTTTATCAAATTGTCGTCTCTGCGCTCAGGACAATGCCTTAATCAGAGGTACTTTTTCGGCCCTGGAGGAATTCACTCAACCCCAAAAGGAAAATCCTCCTCTGTCTTTAAAACAAATAGATCCTGCTAGCTGGAAGATTCTTAATTTAAAAGAAAAAAAACTGCAATTATTAAGCTCCAATTTGGTCTTCTCAAACTATCCTAAACCTCAAGGGCTGTTAACTCATAGAGATCGTATTGATCATTTAATCGCAGTTATTGCAGATCTAACTACAATAGTTGTCGCACCTAAGGATGTACTTAAAATAGACTATATTTTTTATAATTACTGGTCTGCTCGGGCAATTGTAACATTCAGGACTCCAGATATTGCTTCATACATTTACAGTGCCAGAACTTCATTTTGGAGAATTGGGATGATGGTCAACAGACATTTTAATAATATGGCTCCCCCACTGAAAATGAATCCAAGCAGATACTCAAAAAGCTGCCGCGCAGACCTCTCAATTGGAAACTTAATAAATTTAGACTCTACGGCGGAATCTACAGTCGGGAAGGATACTACAACAAGCAAAAGTGGAAACCCTTTTAACTTAGAATGGAGATATGAACAAGATTCAGATAAAGTGGACTTAAGCAGTGAACATCTTATGATAGAAGAACTGCAACTGATAGAAAGCTTTGAGGCTTTACCTGCCTCCGAACAGAAGGAGATATTAAACAACTTATCGATACTAAAAAAAGTACTGATAAACAAAGCCCTCCATCAAGTAAAAGGTTTTTTTTGGGGGGAGGGGGGAATAGTGGCAACTCAATACAGATATGCCGGCCACCGAACGGTTGTGTTTTCGATAATAGGGAGGGACTGGCAGATCTAATTGAGGAAATGGACTGACTGTCCAAAAAGGGGTCTCACCCTGCTCTAAATATTCTATCTTGGAACATTGCAGGATGGGGCTCTAAGAAGAATGGGAGTCCGAGTTTTCTGGAATATTTGGAACGCTTTGACGTTCTCTTTATGCAGGAAACTTGGTGTAGCGATATAATAAATGTAAATGGCTTCTTCTCATTTTGTCTCCCTGCTCTTCCCAACAAGGCGAAAGGAAGACTAAGACAGGGTCTCACTATTCTAATATCTTCTGCACTAAATGTCAGAGTAATTAAGGAAATGAGTTGTAATGCTATAGCCCAAGCTCTGTTATTGGAAATGGATACCTCTAAACTGACCCTATTACTAATTAATGTGTATCGGCCGCCGTTGTTTTGTAAAGAATCTATACATAGGCAGTGGATAGAACTAGATTGTTTTTTTACAGACTTAACAACTAGGTTCCCATTTGCTTTACCAATTCTGGCAGGAGATCTGAATGCTAGAATGGGCAGATATACTGTTAACTCACTGTCAGGGAAGATGAGAAGAGGTAAAGGAATGTCCATAGAATCCTTAGAGAATAAGGTTAGACATTCAAAAGACAGCTGCACTAATTCAGCAGGCCATTGTCTGTTTAATTTTCGGCTAGACACAAGCTTACCATATTAAATGGTCGAACTGAGGGTGACCGTTGGGGTGAGTTCACCTACATATCATCTAGCGGATCGAGTACTATTGATTACATATTGGTACATTAAAAATTGGAGTCTATTAGCTGTAATATGAGAGTGGCTGAACGGCAGGATAGTGACCATCTCCCATTAGAGATTAGTCTGGTTATTCCTGGCCCCAAGGCAGAGACACATCTCTGTCCCCTTCTTTCAAACAATCACCTGTCGTTCACAGGAAGGAAAATCAAATGGGTTTCAACTTTGAACAACTATTAGGGACTAAAGAATACTTAAACTACTTTAGTCAGATAACTGTAAACATAGCCCCTGAGAGATGTGTGTTAGCCTATGAGGACTTAATAAAGAATCTAAGTTCTGCGTTACAAGGTAACCTTTCTAACTCTATACCACAAAGAAAACAAAATAATGGCTGGTTTGATAGGGAATGTACTATAGCCAGAAAAGAACTTCAGTTGTCTTACAGTAAATATCGTAAGAATAACGAACGTAAATTACCATCATCCTATTTTGAGCTGAAAAAAAACTATAAGAAGTTAATAAGAAAGAAAAAACAAAGGGCAGATATGGAAAAGTGGCAACTTTTGGCTGGTGCCACTAAGTCAAATAATACCAGAACTTTCTGGAAAGTGGTGTCAGGATTGACCGTTAGAAGTGCAAGGGAACCTGACTGTTTTGTATCAGCCACAAGATGGGTTGAGCATTTTACTGAAATACCTTCCAAACTCAACGAACCTAAAAAAATTCTTATTATAGACCCAGAAGTGCTGGAGTGGCCTGATGTCGACCCAAAAGAAATTGAGGAGTTAATAACAAATTTAAAAGAGGGCAAAGCATCAGGTCCCAATGGGATTCCAGTAGAACTGTTAAAAAGCAAAGTTGGGTGGTGGGCTGCACTTCTTGCATCCTTATTTTCAGTAATAAATAAATCAGGAATTATCCCAGAGACTTGGAGGAAGTCCTTAATAATCCCTATTCATAAAAAGGGCCCAAAAAATGACCCCCAAAATTATCGCCCTATCAGTCTCCTGTCAATAATTGGAAAGATTTATGCTGGCTTCCTGAATGGTGAACTAAACGCTTGGCTTACCCAAAATAAGATCTTAGGTAGTGAGCAGATAGGGTTTACTGCTGGGAGATCCACAAATGATCATTGCTTGACCCTGATGCATCTGGCTTTTAAATATACTGCCCACAGAGGAGGGAAGCTATTTTGTGCATTTATAGACTTTAAAGCTGCATTCGACTCCATTTTGCGCCAACTATTATGGGAAAAACTGGAGAAACTATCAATTGAACAAAGATTGCTGTTCTTAATACGCTCTTTATACTCAAATACAACAGCCCAGGTTAGGTGCAGCCAAGCGGGGCAGGTCACAAACGAAATTGTTTTAACTCGTGGTGTTAGACAGGGCTGTGTTTTAGCGCCATCCCTGTTTAATCTGTATCTAGCTGATCTCCCAGTGGCATTGAGCATATTACAATCACATCCGCCTAAAATAGGGCAGACGAAAGTAAATTCACTATTGTATGCAGATGATGCTGTACTTATGTCTCAGACTCGTTTAGGTTTGAAACGTCTTTTGAAGGGTTTCGATGCCTATTGCCAAAAAAATTGCCTGTCTGTGAACACCCAGAAATCTAAAGTTTTAGTGTTTGCTAAAAAGAAGGTAAAGTACGAATGGTCCATGGGGGGAAATCAAATAACCCGAGTGGACTCTTACAAATATCTCGGAATTCACTTCCAAGCTAACCTCAAATGGACCATACACAGCAATTATATAAAAGAAAAGGCAGAACAAACTATGGGAGCGCTTAGTCGATTTTATTATCAAAAAGGAGGTAAATCCTTACCCGCAGCAATTCGTGTATATAAAGCAAAACTTGTTCCCCAAATTCTTTTTGGGGCTCCAATCTGGTTACCCCTGCTTAGAGGTTCACTGGAAGGTCTTCAGTCTTATTTTTTAAGGCAGATTTTCGGTCTTCCAAAGTGCGTAGCAGGACCAGCACTTAATTTGGAAGCCGGTCTAAACTCCTTAAACTGTGTGGGTTGGATACATTCCCTGAATTTTTGGTTCCAGCTTTATCATAGTATTACTCCAGATGCCCTGGTCTCTCAGGTTTTATTGGATTCGTATGAATCCCCTTGGACCAAGGCATTAGCACACAAAACAAACTCCTTGGGACTATCAACTCCAAGTCTACTTTATATGGAACTAGAAGGTGCTAAATATATTCTGAAACAGAGACTAACGGATATAGACTGCCAGATGATGAACGCTTCTGCCCGTGGCCCATGCTCTCCTTTATCCTTAGGACTACTGGATCATACGTCTGCAGCTGGTATGGCATACCTGTCTTGGATCTCTGTTCCTAAATATAGGAGAGCGCTAACTCTGGGAAGATTTAATGTCCTCCCCTCCAAACTTTTGCTCTCCTTTATCCTTAGGGATACTGGATCATATGTCTGCAGATGGTATGGCATACCTGTCTTGGATCTCTGTTCCTAAATATAGGAGAGCGCTAACTCTGGGAAGATTTAATGTCCTCCCCTCCAAACTTTTGGAGGGGAGATACAAGAAAGTTCCAGTTGAGGAAAGATATTGCCCGTGCAATAATATGGAAGAAGAAACAGTTGCACGTTTTGTTTAATTGTGGTTTCTATAATGATGTTAGAAGATCGCTTATATGGCCAATTACACAGAAATTTCCTGGCAGAACGCAGGACAAACTGGTAATTGTCCTTCTTCAAGGGAACAATAAGCAAATTTCTATTTAGGTTGCAACGTTTCTTAATCTTGCTTTCAGATGAAGAGCCCAAATGAATGTATAATTCAATAGAAAGCGAACAAAAGATAAAATACATCATTAACAGAATAAATGGGCCTCTTATCCCCACTGGACTGGCACACGAATTACAGTTCAAATTCTAAACTTTCAGATCACTGTAACTGATGACGTTTCTGTAGCATTGCAATATATGCTGTATATGGATAATGGTCTATGGACTTAAATAAAGATTGATTGATTGGCCCAGAGGAAGCCCAGCTATGCCTGAGAAGAGAAGTGCTGTGAGTAAATAAGTGTCATCTTCTTAACATTTGAAGAAGGTAACGACACAGTGATTTGAAACTGTTTGTTTGTGGAATTTAAAGAACAGAATGGCTGTGTCCCTAAGTTCCAGTATGCCACTGGAAAGGCTAACTGAAAAGAATTATGTTAGTTGGAGTGTTAAAATGGAGATGTTGCTCCGGAGAGAAGATATATGATAGGCTGACCATATGAAAAGGAGGTCAGGGCTCATGTAACTTTAAGAGTTATAGAGAAAAGGGAATTTCAGCCAGTGTCATTTGTATGCAATTAGTTCCTGGTGAAATTCCCTCTTCATCACAACAGTTAAAGTTGCAGGCACTATACTAGAGTGACCATATACAAAAAAAGGCAGGGCCCCTGCAACTTAACTGTTGTGATGAAGAGGGAATTTCACCAGGACCTAATTGCATACAAATGACACTGGCTGAAATTCCCTTTTCTCTACAACTGTTAAAGTGATATGAGCCCTGTCCTCCTTTTCATATGGTCAGCCTAATATATGGGATCCTGTAATAAAGGACCCACTGGCTGACCCTCCTCCCCCTGAATGGCTTCGCAGAGAGGAGAGAGCAAGAGCCACAATAATTCTTGGTCTAGATGATAGCCAACTATTGACAATAAAAGGGCTGTTAGCTGCAAAAGAAGTATGGACTGCATTAAAGAATCTACATGTGAGAAAGACAGCAGGCAGTAAAGTGTACCTGGCCAGAAAGCTGTATCAAACAAGGCTAAGCAAAGGGGGATCTATGTCTGCACATTTATTGACAATGAAGGGTCTCTTTGCCGATCTACAGGAAAGATATATGATTTATACCCCTTTAAATCAAGTGTATATAATTTTATCAGCTCTAGATGACTCATGGGATGGGATAATTTGCACTTTGGAAGCAATGGCAGAATCAGACTTAACAATGGAGTTTGTTACAGGAAAATTGCTTCAAGAGTGGGAAAGAAGACAAGAACAAGAAAAAATATGGGGGGGTTGTTCAAGAAATAAGGGTGGAGTAAATATAGAAGAACGAAAAAGTGAAAATATATCAAAAGCTTATGGGATTCGTAAATGTTATAAATGTGGATCAGAGAAACATCTTAAAAGAAATTGCCCCAAGAAAAATTGGGAAAATACATCTATAGATAAAGATAAATATTTCCAACGGAGAAAAGAGCTTTTCTTTGTGCATATTGCTAAAATAAATTCAAATAATGGAAATATGATAAATGAAGCGAAATGGATAGTAGATTCAGGAGCTACACATTTTTTGGCTAATGAAAGAAAAATGTTTAAAACAATGATCCCAGCAAAAGAGTATGTACCACTTGCTGATGGTACGCAAAGAAAAATGGAAGGAAAAGGAAGTGTATAAGAACAATAGTAATAAATGTTCTGTTTATTCCTCAACTTGAAAATAATTTAATGTCTGTTTCAAAACTGGATGCTATGAATTTTGAAGTCAGATTTTTTGAAAAGAAATGTGAAATATTACAAAAGGGAAAAATCTGTGTAGAAGGAATATTAGAGAATTCATTATATGTTATAAGACAAAATTGTTTGGAAACTTATAACAAAGGAAGGATAAATATGGGTGTGACAGTGACAAATAAGCCTCCACATGATTTATTTATACATCTATTTCATAGACAATTAGGGCATGCAAATTTTAAGACAATAGGAAAAATGCCCGGGTCATGTTCAGATATGAAACTAAAACCATGCAAATCTTTTATGGACTGTAATGCTTGTAAAGAATGCAAGTCAACAACAGCTCCTATAAACATTAGTTGTGAAAGAAATACTAAGCACGTGTTAAGAGTTACTGCATATTGATTTGGCAGGACCGTTCCAAAGGACATCAGGAGGAGCCAAATATTATTTGATAATAGTTGATGATTATTCGCTATTTGGTTTTATATATTTGTTAAAACAAAAGGGAGATGCAGAAAAGACTCTAAAGAATTTTATAAATTGGGTAAACGCCAAGTATAATACAAAAATAGCAGGAATACAATCAGACAGAGGAGGTGAATTTACATCCAAAACATCTGAACATCTGAAAAAGGGATAAAACATAGTTTAACGGTACCATATATGCCACAACAAAATGGAATAGCTGAGAGAAGGAATAGATATTTATAAGATATGGTCAGAACAATGCTAAATGATTCCTCTCTTCCCCTAAAATTTTGGGGAGAATGTATAACTTATGCTAATTATATTCAAAATAGACTTTATTCTAGTGCACCATTTGAAAAATTCCATAGAGCTAAACCTAGAATTAGTCACATATAAGCATTTGATCAGAGTGTTGGGTTCATATTCCAAAGGCACAAAGAAAGAGAAAAACAAGTGCGAGAGCGAAAAAAGGTGTCTTAATTGGGTTTGAAAATTCAAGTTATAGAGTGTGGCTACCACAAGAGAAGAAAATAACAATAAGTAGAAGCATAAAAACATATGAACAAAATTGGGAAACAGTAGGAAAATTTACTGAAGTACATTTAGAATCGAGTAAAGGAAGCTCAAAATTAGTTAACAATCATGAGGTAATCAGAGAACCTGATTCTCCTGAATCAGGAGTTGAGCAACCATTAGAAGTTAAACAAGAAGAAAACTTATTACAGAAAATGCACGAAGAGGAGGGGAGGGAAGTTCCAATGAGTTCACAAACAATTCCATCCCCAATACCTCTTAGAAGATCAGAAAGTTCTAATTTTGGTAAACCTCCTGAAAGGTTTCAAATAAGTGAAATAAAAGCATTATGTACAAAACTAGAACCTGAAAGTTATACAGACGTAGAAAAATTACCTCCTGAAATTGCTACAAAATGGAAAAGTGCTATGCAAGATGAAACTGATGCCATGGAGAAAAATGCCACATGGACATTAACTTATTTGCCTCCAAATAGTAAAACAATAGGATGTAAATAGATTTATAAAATAAAAAGGAATGCAACAGGTGAAATTGAAAAGTATAAGGCACAATTAGTAGCAAAAGGTTACAATCAAAAATTTGGAAAAGACTTTGATGTAAATGTAAAGGGTGTTGTCACTGAAGTGAAACAAATCTATCCATTTGTGTTTGAAAGTAGGAACGAAATTTTATAATTTGCCACTTCATGATTAGGTGAATTAACCAAGAACCTTTTATAAGACTGCACATTAGACTAAAAGCAAAAAAGGTGGGGGGGGGGGAAGGACAACTGGACCAACACAACTGAAGAGGTGCAAATTCTTGGCCACAGGTATAAACTCCAGTACCTTTTGGATTTCATTTTGAACAATGATGTACTGTAAAACCAAAAGTTTACAAGATATGAAATTGCTGCTTTTTACAAGATATTCTGTTTATTTCTGCAGCAATTTCTATAAGCAGAATTGTCATGATATGCACTAATTTTGGAAACATTCTTTAGGTTGAGCTTGTGTTTTTATTTGTGAAAAGTCTTTTACATTTTTGTACACTGTCTGTTAGGCATCAAAGAAGGTGCAGACATTACCTTTTTCACCTGACAAACGTGCACAAATAAAAGTCTTCAAAATCTTTTTTAAAAAATCAGATCTAAAGTCACGTTATTGCTCTATGACAATCTTCCCCAACCAAGTGCCCTCCAGATATTTTGGACTTCAGCTCCCATCAGCCTCAGACAGCATGGCCAATGGTCAGGAATGCTGGCCATTGTTTTCCAGAACATCTAGCGGGCACCAGGTTGGAGAAGGCTGCTTTAGGAACATAAAACAGCCTTTATGTTCCTAAAACTATGTAAAAATTATGAAAACATTGGGTAGTAGACAACTGGGACCTTGCACACATGGCCAGCCCCACTAGCCCCAGTCTGAGCATGGCCACAGCATAGCACTTCTGGGGGCAAGCTCTGAATGGAGCAAAAATGCTCATGTCTGGAAGGGGCAGGTCGGGCCCTTCCAGAAACAAGTTTTTGCCCTCGTTTTGAGGTTTGTCCCTGGATGTGCTTCATCACAGCCATGCACAGACTAGGGCAGGATCTACACGTCGTCCTCGATGCGCCCTCCCTGCGCCACAAGCCGCTTCGGAGCGCTTCACCCTGCCTCGGAGGCTCTGCCCGCACCCGCACCGCCGCAGCCGCCACCCTTTCATCCAGGCCGGTCCCGGGGAGGGAGGAGGGAGTGGGGAGAGTTGTAACAAAAGCCAGCGATTGGGAGAGGGATTTCCAATTGCTAGCTTTTGTTTACAAACTCTCCCTCCTCCCTCCCTGGGACCGGCCAGGATGAAAGAGCGGCGGCGGCGGCAGGGAGAGCGCGAGCAGAGCCTCCGAGGCTTGAGCCACACTGGAGGAAGTGCAGCGTTCCAAAGCGGCTTGTGGCGCAGGGAGGGACGACGTGTAGAAAGGGCCCAGGGCACAGGGAGGCAGGGCACGCTTGCAAGGCCCCAATTGGATTCTACCCATTGTTAATAAATTTACAACTATTGTCAAAATAAAATATACTTTTAAATTCAATATAATAATTTTATGAGCAAACCAAGTTATATGTATCATATTTTAGGTTCCTGTTTTATGCCTGACCAAACCAAACTTCATCAAGTAGACCTTAAAATATTTTAATAATCCTAAAAGCCAAAAGAAGGAGAAAGAACTGAAGGCAGACTACAAATGATATACAAAAACTGTTCCTATTTGTAAGGCAGTTTAGGGAAATTCTTAAATCTACTCCTGTTTTGATCTGAAGAAAAAGCTATTGAGATTTAATTTATCTGGGAAAGACTCAGCTTAGAAATGGTAAACAATCATATTTAATTTAAGAACCTTTAAGCAATCTCAACCTATTATTTGAAGAGTGACATTTTGTTAACTTTTGTAAATTATTTCCATTAATGAGCATCTTCTTTTTGTCCATTTTGAAAAATGCATCTAGTGGAAGTGTCAATCCATGCCTACACACTATAGCAACCAGGCTACTGAGTTTCTTTTAAGTGCTGCTATTAAGTAGTTTCTAATAGCAGTAGTTCTGCCCAATTTAAGAAGATACATAGGAGCCTCTACAGATGCCATCCCTATTAATTCCTGCATTTAAAAATATTGGTCAATAAGACAACCTGTCCTTTCTAGAAGCTTAGATTGCACAGCTTCATCATTTAGGGATGGATAACGTTAGCAAGGGAGGATTCTCTATAGCCCTTTGTGACCAGTGCTAGGAATCTAGCCCTCTGTTTTTACCCTTCACCATCCACCATGTCTGATAGATTCTTCCTTTTAGAGCCCAGCAGGACTGACCAAGGCTGGTTTCCTAATAGGCTACAACATATTGTTTCACAGAACAACATAATGGGATATTCCATGTTGCCTTAAATTTGCATAGTCAATTTATGCAAATCTGTAATGGCCAGGCTGGACTTTTCAACCAAAGTTCAAGGCCACACAGTTAGGCCCACATGACCACTCAGAGAACAAGGGATGAGGGCATCAGAAGCAAATTCCATTTTATTCCTGTACCCATGATGGTGCCATGACTTAAATGAGCTTAACATGCAAAACTACATATACACCATTGCGTTTGTCTTATTTTTTAAAATCAGTTTTGTTGTTTTTCTAACATATCAGGCTGTGGTTGGAAAGAAAAAAATGTTAGTCGTGTTTCACAAATGAAGTTAAGGATGTGAGGAGGGACCAAGTCGAGTGTCGTCTATAACTATCTGGCTGCACTAAGACAGGTGGCGCTCTGCTTACGAGCCCGTCCAACGCAGGCTAGTGGAGAGTAAGGCGATTTGAAGTGCTGCTTACCAGACTGCAAGACGTGCACCTCGGTGTATGAGAGACGATGGTCAGGCGGATCGCTCTTTTTCAGTCCCAGGACCTCCTGACTAGCCCACCGCCCCACTCGCACGCGCACAGCCACCCACCGCGATGTAGCCCCACTGCAAACGGCTCATGCGCTGCGTGCCCTGGAGCGCCCCCTTTCCGCCTCTTACCACTTCGCCCAGCGGCAACAGCCCGTCGAAGCCCGGCTGGAAACGGAGGTCCGGGGCGGAGGTCTCGCCGTCAGCCGCACTCCCCTCCCTAGGCGAGGGAGGAGTGGAGGAAGGAGAGGGCGATCCTGCTCTCCGGACCGACTACCGCGGCCCTCCTTTCCTTTCCTTTCCTCCCTCCCTCCCCGCGTCTCCTTCAATCGGTACTTGCGTCTTCTTCGCCTTCTTCTTTCCTGTTAATTTGAATTTGGCGCCCAGCGGCCTCGTTCGGTGTCACATGGCTGCGTCGGGACCAATCGGGAACAGCCTGTCCAGTGCCGAGAATGGGTGTCCGGGAGCAACAGCGGCAACTCGTAGGAGGCGAAAGGGGAGGGGCGGAGCCTCCGGGGGGAGGGGCGGCGGGGGGTCGTCGAGGAGGGCGGCGGGGGAAAGCGGCAACGCAGCGCGTTTGGGGTTTCTGCGGCTACGCTGGATGGGATCGGTCACTATAGCCTGTAGAGGGAGGCAGGCAGGCAGGCAGGCACGGACGGAGGGAGGGAGGGACGTCTGCTCCGGCCGCATCCGCGCGGCTTTTGATTTGCCTCCTTCCTTCCTCTGAATGTTTCTAACGGCGCTATCCCTCGGTCCTCACAGACGAGCCTGAGGCGTTGCTTTTCAGTGAGCCTGCGTAGGAGTCGGGCGTCAGGTTGGGAATAGACTGACCTGGGGGGGGAGCCCCGCTGAGATGCGCTAGAGCTGCCTCAGGGATGATGATGAGCCGCTTTAGGGTTGTGGCGCCCCCTCTCCCCTCCCCCCCCCCCCCGGCTTGCCCCAAGTAGCAGGCGGCGCTTTCATCGCGGGGGAGGGAGGGGGGCCATATCAGCTCTTCTTGCTTCTGCCCCTGCCTGGTTTTCCTCGCTTAACATCCTGCCACAATTTGCCTCAAGAGTTTCCGGGCAGAGTTTCTGCCCCTCCAACCATCGTTTCCGAACTGTGTAAAAAGGTGGGATGGAGCAGAACAGGCACAGGAACAGCACTTTTATTTTTTTGAAAAACAAAATAAATACCAAACAATATATAGCATATGCGTTAGACACACCCGAGAACGCTATTTTAGTGCAGAAAGCCTTGCAATGTTATATTATTATTAACCTCTTAATACCCAGAACACATCTGGATCAGAACAGAATGGCCCAGAACGGCCACTTGCAAATGAGCTAAATCACCCAAATTCACCGGTCGCACAAATTATGTGGGACTGATGAAATAAGCCACAAACTTGCACAGTAACCCTGTTCAGGTACTTATTTCAGGCAATAGTAAAGACTATTTTTAAAATATGCCGGGAATGGCCACTTCCAAGTAAACCAAATCAATCAATTTATCACAGAATATTAGAGTTGGAAGGGGCCTATAATTTTATTTAGTTATTTATTACATATGCATACTGCCCCATAGCCGAAGCTCTCTGGGCAGTTTACATAGGATTAAAACAATTAAAAACTATACAAAAATTAAAATAGCAAAAACATACAACATACACACAATGCACACACACATTTAAAACCACTACAACAACCCAAAAAAGCTACAAAAACAAACCCAGGCTCCTCAGATACAAATGCCTGAGAGAAGAGGAAAGTCTTGACCTGGCGCCGAAAAGATAACAATGTTGGTGCCAGGCAGGTCTCGTCAGGGAGATTGTACCACAATTGGGGGGCCACCACAGAGTTTTCGGGTAGGTTCATGTTGGGAAAGGCGTTCCGTCAGATATTGTGGTCCCAAGCCGTGTAAGGCTTTATAGGTTAAAACCAGCACCTTGAATTGGGCTTGGAAACACAGGCAGCCAATGCAAGCGGGCCAGAGTAGGTCTTATATGCTCGAACCTTGGTAACTTTGCATGCACTGTATCAATTTACCATGCAAAGTAACAAAGAAAACAGGGCTAAAACAAGAAATTGATCCCTCACCCCCAATTTCACATTCAACTCTTTTGATCAACTGGCAGCCTTCCCATGTCCCATGCCCAGCACATAATTACAAGCAGCAAAGGCTGTGAGCTTCTCCAAGCAGTCCCTGCCAATCATGTGGACTGGAAAGCACAATTGTAGCTTCAAGACCCCAAGGCACTATGGTGAGCTCAATGGGTGCACTCTCAGACCCCAAAAAGTGGATTCTGGAGTTACTGGTATCCTTCTGTAAGTTTTCCATCCCTGACAAGTTAATTTAGTGCTATGCTGTCCCACATCCACCTGCGCTTCCTCTCCTTTTTAAAATTTATTTTAAATTATTTTAGGCTGCTTTTAAGGATAGAACCCTTTGGAATTGTTGAGCAATTACATGTGCCCATAGGGTAGGGTGGGGAGAAATGGCCCACATAGAATTAAGCATAAGAAGTGCCACGCTAGTCCATTTAGTCCCGCACTCTGTCACACAGTAGCCGGCCAACTGTTGACCAGGAACCAACAAAGCAGGACATGGTGCAACAGCACACTCCCACCCATATTCCCCAGCAATTGGTGCACACAGGCTTATTGTCTCGGATACTGGAGGGAGCATATAATCATCAGTAGCCATTGATAACCTTCTCCTCCATCAATTCATCCATAAAAATATGAAGAGAAAGTGAAAAACTGAACAAACACACACACCCATTTTACACTGTCTCAGTAACTGGATACAATAGCACAAAACAGAATGCATGACAGCAACACTTCTTTTAACACAAGGAGACACTTGGCCAGATCTACACCAAGCAGAATATGACACTTTGAAAATGGTTTCAAAACCGTATATGGAGTGTGTCCTGAGCCCCAACAGTTGTCATTACTGTTATAAAATGTTTTAAAGCAGTAGCATAGATCCTGCCAAGCACACTTTTCAACCATCATCACCTTTGCCACCCAATTGCTCTCCCAATTCATTGTTAACAGCAGAAAGCTTATCTTGTAGAATACTGTTATTGTTTTATCAAGCCATTTCTTAAAAGGGTTAGGGTCTTTCCACACCATTAATACAGCTGTGCCACAAATTCATATTTGTTCCTCATTTGATGCACACTGTCAGGCTTTCATCAAGACAGCCTCCACTGATTCACATTTCTGCAGCACTCAAATCAAAACTTGATATCAAGTAATAGCACAAACAGAATTTGGCATATAATATGTAGAACTCAGCTAAACTGACAGAAAAGCAATAATACCAATAACAATGAAGAGGGGAAGGATGGAAGAACACATTACCTTCAACAATAAGGGAATGGTTATATGAAGAACAGACTGGTTTTATATGTGAATACTAAAAAAGGGAGTATTTTCAGTATGAAATCTAAATTCAGGGTGCAGGAGCCCTGTCTTCTTGATCAGATACAAAAGAGGGCAGGGTTCCTGCAGCATTAACTGTTGCAAAAGTATAGAGCCAGGAAGGGGTTTCTACAATATTTCTTTGGGAGAAAATAAAAGTAATCCAGCTACAACTCATGTGCAAGGAAGGGGTGGGGGAGAGCCATGAAGGGTTTTTTTAGTATTTATTTCATTGGGAGAAAATAAAAGTAATCCAGCTACAACTCACATGCAAGGAAGGGGTGGAGGAAGGATTTAGTGCATTCTTGCCATGCCTGGTGTGCAGATTTGCAGCATGGTACTCACATGATGCTGTGCCTGTCCTGCTGATACCCCGCCTCTTCCACAGCCTTTCCTAGAACACTAGAAGTCTAGATTATTTTCCCTAAGTGCATTTAATGCACCCTAAGTCTCCATGTAGTTTTTAAGGAACTGGGGGCTTGAATGGATTGCATCAGGTCCTGGCAGGGAAAAGTGATCTCTCCCAAGCCTCAATATAAAACCTAAATCTTGCATCCCAGGCTCGAAAGCATTTTTTAAAATCATACAATGCTTGAATCTCTGCAGAGACAGGATTGTACTCCCTCGATGCCCCCAAAGAGCCAGACTAAAGGGTAGTTCCATTTTTGCCCAGCAGAAAGGTGGTCTGGTTGAAGTGCTCATCTGACAAGACCTGACTGGAGGGGAAAGAGAAGTGGTGGAATGGAGCGAGCAGCTCTTCAGGTGAAAGGGATCATAAGCTTGACATGCTTTTGCCTGAGGTAAAAGAAACCATGGAGACAAACCGGGAGGGGGGATTAGGTGTGATGGAGGTCTTAGTTATGTGTGACTGCTGAATTTAGTTGAGTTCACTCACTTGGAAGCTGCATTTTTGGGCTGTTTTCCCAAAATATAGAATATTGCCCAGAATGGGAATCTGGATGTGGGTTCTGTGAACATTTTGTGGCTCATTGCATCCCTTATTGCATTTAGAATTGCCATTCCAGGCCGTTCTTCCAGTATATGAAATATTGCCCAGAACGGGTATCCAAACTTGTTTTCTGTGGAGGTTTTGCTGGCTTATTGCATACCTCCCATAAAATTATGTGTGACTGGTGAATTTGGTTGATTTGGCTCACTAGAATTTGCCATTCTGGGCTGTTTTTCCAGAATATGGACTATTGCCCCAAAACAGGTATTTGAACATGGTTGCTCTGGGCATTTTCTGGTTTGTTGCATCCCTTCCATATAGTTATGTGTGACTAGTGAATTTGGTTCAATTGGCTTATTCTAAAGTTGCTGTTCTGGGCCATTTTCCAGAATATGGGCTTTTGCCCGAAACACGTATCCAAACATGGTTTCTGGGGAGGTTTTGTTTCTTATTGCACCAGTTCCATGCAGTTAGGTGGTGACTGGTAAATTTGGTCCAATTGGCTCACTTGAAAGTGCTGTTTCAGGCCATTTTTCTAGAATGTCGACTGTTGCCTGGATTGGATATTGGAACATGGTTTTGTTGTACGTTTCTGGCTTATTGCATCCCTACAATGTATTTTTATGTGAGTGGTAAATTTGGTTGTTTAGGTTCACCTGGAAGATGCCATTCCTAGCCATTTCCCCAGAATATGGACTATTGCCTACAATAGGTAGCAGAACGTGTGTGTGTGTGTGTGTGTTTTGTGGTAGTTTTGTGGCTTATTGCACCTCTCCCATACAGTCCTGTGTGACGGGTGAATTTGGTTGATTTGGAAATGGTCATTTTCCAGAATATGGACTATTGCCTGGAACAGGCATTGGAACACTATTTGTGGATGTTTTGTGGCTCATTGAGTCTCTCTCATAAAGTCATGTTTGACTGGTGAAACTAGAGGCATTCAAGAGGCAGGTATGCTTTATGGTGGATTCCTGCATCGGGTAGGGGGTTAGATTTCCATATTGGATCCTTGCCCCTCTTGGCTAATAAAAGCTAGCAGGGATGGAACAACTGGCTGGGCCAGGGAAGTGATTAATTCCTCTTTGCAAGAGGGAGTGGTCCCAGGCCTCCTGAAAAAGGTGGCAGTGAGACCACTCCTAAAGAAATCTTCCTTGGACCATGAAAATCTTAATAACTACAGGCCAGTGGCAAATGTTCCATTCCTGGGCAAGGTCCTGGAGCGGGTGGTTCCGATTATCTGGATCCATTTCAGTCGGGTTTCAGGCCTGGTTGATTTTGCTAACCTACTAAGAGAAAAAAAAACCTTGAAGGATTTGCAAGTCTGCACTCTGAGCATCTGAACTGAATTGTGTTTGATTGTTTTCTTTATTTTTTCAGGCGGTGCTTAGCCCATTTTCATTTACTGAGAAACTGATATAAAATGTTTTTTTAAAACAAACAAACACAAGTGGTACATGTCAGCATTTCAAAGTTACATCAAATCCTACCAGTGTCAAAGGGCATCATAATAGCTAGGTCCCACTCTTGGAATGGAGGTGCTGCTACCAGTTGTTTTATTAATTAGTTACATCTTCTATAAGCAGGTTGGTGGGCACCATAACTATGTCAGAGTCGTGATCTGCAGCCATGGTATATTTCAGGCCAGCCAAAGGGCATGGAAGTCCAGCTGAGAATTGGGCTTAGAGAATTAGCTATGGTGGAGTGGCTATGCAGAAGAGGGATGTAGTAGTGTTGTCTGTTGCTAGCATTGCTTGAGAAGGTTGGAGAACGGTGGCCACGGTAAGTGTTTCTCTTGGACCCTGGGGCAATGACTTGGGCTTTCTAGAAGGTAAAGGGCTTATCAATGGCCTGTTTTGGACGACTCGATAATCAACCGGGGGGGGGGGGGAACAATCGTCCATTGTGTTGCTGATCGGCAGCATTCAGATGACATTTTAGGCAACGGAGGGGGAAGAGGCAACTGACAGTAAGTTATTGGCAGCACTGGGACAACACAATAATCAACACAACTGACGATTGTTTCTCTCCCCCCCCCCCCCCGTTGATTATCGTGTCTTCCAAATGCTGCCAATGACTTGGGGGTAAGCCCGGGGGTGGGGAGGTGAATTCCCTTTTCATCTTAAAAGCATCTCGAGATGCTCCAACCCTAAGTGCCCTACCTGTACTGCCTGCCACAAAAATACCCCAAGAGCCTAGCTTTGTATGTTTCCTCCCCACTTGCTGTGGATCACATCTTGCAGACACTGATCTCCACTGAACAAATCATAGTCTTCCTCTGATAAATGTACCCTACCATAACGTAAATATGTTGCAAAGCATAGATAACCCTTGAATGTGGCAAATAGATTCCCTATTTTTCCCTTTTAGCCCTATCTAAACAGCTGGAGCGGATGGAGGTGTTTTTAAGGTGAAAGGTCACCTTGGGAGCTTGGAAACATTCCCCCATGTCGATTATTTCTAAGATTTTAAGAAAGTATGGCCATTCCATCCGTCAAATGCCTATAGGGTATTTAGAGATATAAAAGAGACTGAGGTGTTGGTTAAGTTACTGTGGTGTACAGTGTTTAATACTGGCTGGCTGGCATCAGCCATCATGTGGTTAAGCATGAAGCTGGTCTGATCTTTGTGGATGTGTTGTGCTGAGATACAATATGGCATCCTGGTTGGAGGAGGCTGTGTGGGTTCTTTACCATCTTTGGGAAGAACTACTAATCTCACTCTTTGGCAGGTTTGAGGGACTTCCCTAACTCCTAAGACGTTGTTGGAAAATATCCCAGAGTTTGAGATAATGTATATATAATACATAAACAACTTGGGACCAAGATACCTGAAAGAGCGCCTTCTCCCTTACCAACCTGCCTGATCACTGAGGTCATTGGAATCCACCAGAAGAGCCTTTAGTGTAGTGGCCCCTTCTCTGTGAAACTCCCTGCCCCTGGAGATCAGGCAGGTGCCAAAAATAGGCTGCTTCTGGTGCCTCCTGAAAACAACTCTCTTTCGAGAAGCCTTCCTCAACTGACTAGCCACTGTTTTTCTGGTTCCTTTGTTTTTAAATTGAACAATTTTAATTTGGTTTTTTAAACTTCTTTCTTTTGCAGTTTATACCTATGTTCACCACTCTGGAATCTGTACTGGATAATTGAGTGGTATATAAATATTGTAAACAACAACATCCAATATATCAGGAAGTTCTATCTACTTACCAAAATTTGGACTGATTTCATAGAATCATAGAATAGTAAGAGTTGGAAGGGGCCTATAAGGCCATCGAGTCCAACCTCCTGCTCAATGCAGGAATCTACTCTAAAGCATCCCTGACAGATTGTCCAGCTGCCTCTTGAATGCCTCTAATGTGGGAGAGCCCACCACCTCCCTAGGTCATTGGTTCCATTGTTGTACTGCTTTAACAGTCAGGAAGTTTTTCCTGATGTCCAGCCGGAATCTGGTTTCCTGTAACTTGAGCCCATTATTCTGTGTCCTGCATTCTGGGTGGATTGAGAAGTCTACTGAGTAGGCAGCAATATATATGCCATAGACAGGCCCACAAGCCTTTCTGCTTCTGTTCAGAACTGCCACAAACTCCCAATGCCTATACATTATAGCTCATGATCTATAATACAACAATATGTGTAACAAAAGAAGCATAGCAAAGGAACATGTATTCTAATCTCTTACATGACCATTTAAAAACAAACCAAGTATCTTGATATATCTTAACATCTGTTGTATTTATGTATGTCATCCTGAATATCAATTCAAATCAACATCGGAATATGCTTAAAATATTTTACTCAGTATCAGATTTTATTTTAAAACATGCCAAAAATGTGTAGCTAAATAATCATAGCAATATTTATTTCCTTTGGGGGTGAAATGCATATCCACTCACTTACCAAATGCAAGCCAAAAATGTATTATTTTAAACAAAAGTCAGGCAAATAGGTATAGGACAATTAGTAACTTTTAAGATACATACCAGTGAGTATAAAACTATTTTTCCTTAAAAGCTGGTTTTTATTCACCTTAGGAACAGTATTGCTTTTTTGTTGGGTATGCACCCATATGCCCACTTACGTGGGGTACAATCCCATCCTCCCACATATTAGGTGGAGCTACTTTCCCTCCCCCCTTCTTATTGACTAGGAGCATAGCAATGACTAGGAGCATAGCAATGCCATTGCCTTCAATGTGCACCTCTCATATGTTAATCCAGCCATCTTGTTCCTTCCCTGTGCCATGAGCGTAAATTACTCATGGGTAGGTGCATCATGCCCAACGTTTGCTTTGAAACCACAATGCTAACAATGGTTAGCTAACATTTGCTTTTTTTATTTTCGGCAGCATAGTCTGGATTTGGTAGTTTAATACTTGCTCAAAATGCTGAAATATGTCAGGAAATATCTATATGCTATGCATATTGAGCTCTTTCTGACGGTTTAGAAGAAAGCCTGCTATGTGATCTGAAGACCAATTTCTCAGTAAGGAGGTAAACTTGTATCAGGGCTGTACAACTTCAGATTTGTGGTTCCTCCATTACAGAGAGGAGAGAAATTGTGTTTGCAATTTTAAGTGAATTTGCCAAATTTGCACTTTCTGAACCTGCATATGAACTAGAATGCAACGTTCACACTTTTCTGAATATTGCAGTGTAGTTTGCAAAAAAATAAATAAATAAAAATGCACATGCATAAAATACTTACGTTAGAGGAAAGAACATACTAAATACATGTGTCTGGAAAACTGAATACAAAAATTCTTATATTAGAATAAATGTGTACAAAATTACATAGAAATTTTCACATGGACTTTTTAGAAACAAAATTGCAAAATTGCTGAAATGGGATGGAATGAGCTTAATGGTAGAAAAATGAGAATCTAAACAGAATGACACTAAACAAATTCATTTATCTATGTACATAGAATATTAGGGTTTTAAAGAGAAGGCTAACCAAGAACCCTGCTCCCTGGCATCTTTTTTGTTTAATTTATCAGGATATTTTTGTATGGGGAAACATTTAGCCATGTATGCCCCTATTTGCATTCTGATGTGGAACAGTCCAGACATACCACCTCAATCAAACTCTATCAACAAGGCAAGGTGTGCCACTTGATATACCAATGCAATGTCACAAATAATGGCATTACCAAGGCATTGAATATTGATAACCATTGCAAACAATTTTACCATTATGATGAGGGTACAGAGAAGCTCCACATGACAGTCTTGCTTACTGTGGGTACACAGGGCACCCCAATACAGTATACACATCCTATTCCCGCCGTGTTGGCATGACTCGGGCGGGAGGAGGCATTTGCGGGCAGGGAGGAAAAAGAAAGGACGCTGCGCGTGCCTTGGGTGCATGGACAACGTCAAGCGTGGGTCGGGCAAGCCTGTAAAGGCATGCTCCCCACACTCCCCGGCCTCTTTCGCTTGCCGGCTCCCACCCTCCCGCCCTGCATCTAATATGGGATTAGCCAGTCTCTCCCTTTGGAGGGGGGACTGAGTAGGAACTTTACCTGCCATGGATTGGCTCTGGTGAACAGGTTTTTGCCTACTCCATACTGGTATTTAACTTAGTCGAGGGTGGGTAAATAGGTTGTTTGGAATGGGCAGGGTTGGGCGAGAATCTTAGGACATCAGAAGAGGTTTGGTGACCACTCGTTGGCATCTTATGGTGATTGGCAAGTTCTGAGGCCTGATCTTCAAGAGCTAAGCAGCTCATGACTCAGGATATATGTCTTACCTTTGGGGACCTCTCTGTCTCACCTACTCAGAGTTGTGGTTCCCCCCGAGCACGCAAGTGTAGCTCAAGAAAGGAGACAGGATTTACCCAACTCCTGGCTTGGCTGAGTGGCTTGCCCATAACCCAGGCTTGTTGCCTGGAGAAAGGATTAAGTAGATTCCCACACTCTCACATGCAGATCCAGGGAGAGGTGAATTACCCAATTAAATAAAGAGGCCCTAGTTTTCCCAAGCTTTGGTGTCTGTGTCATTATTTCTGAGCTTCCTTCTCTGTCCGCAGTCAGAAGTGCAGTGATGTTCACTGCACAATGTGTGAAGCTGTTGTTGGTTATCAACAAACTGATTTTTTTCTGCCATTGAGTTAACATACAGAAATAAATTTGTTTACCTTCTGTTAAAAAACCCTCTCCCACAAAAACAATAGTAATTACATATTAAAATGTAATGATTCAGCATGTACCACTGTGCAACTTTGAAAGGATTTTAACATATTGCTATTTCAAAGGATTTTAACCACATGACTATGAAATTAGATATGATGAAGAACATGGTGCTTCTTGTATTGAACTCCCCTTTTGTCCCAATTATACATGATAATGAAACATTTAGCATCATCAGATGAACGTTTTATAACATGCTTGTTACTGGCCACTCATGGATGTTCACGGGTCCTTTTGACGATGATGTTTGCCTCCTGCGCATCTCCCACTCCTACTCTTTTTCCGTCAAAAAATAAGACTCAGAAAATCCATTTTTAAACTATAGTGATACTTGCCGTCATTTCCTGCTGCGTGCCGGATAAGCAGCGCAATAAAAATGCCCACTGAATAGGCCATGTGGTCATTGCTTGATTCCTCTTCCCCGTGTGAAGAAAGAGGAAGCTGTTCATCCCTGTTGTGGGACAGAAGCAGGAGCCAAAGCAATGGTAGGCAAACGTGATTTCCCCCATCTGATAAAGCTCATTAAAGCATGAGTCTTACAGCATGCTGGGAATAGGTGCTAATTTAAAGTTTCCTAGAAAATTAATGGATACAGTAACATCCCAGCTATACTAATTAGCCCTTGATTCCTGACATATATAGCTCTGTTACCTAGTGAATGATTTACTCCTGGGATTCAAGGCCCCCCTCATTTAAATGTACTTTTCTTACTTATTTTTTAAATGGCTCTTTAAACAATAATGTAGGTTGCTTACCTGTAACCGTAGTTCTTCGAGTGGTCATCTGTGTAGTCACACGTTTGGGCTCGCGCCGGCGCCAACCCCAATCAGGAAACTTCTATAGCTAAGATTTTAGGCGGGAACCCTCCCCCCGTCCTACTGCGCATGTGTGAGCTGGGTTCCCGCCCTCCTCAGTTCATTGAGACCTAGTGGCCCCAATACCAAGGGATTAAAAGTAAAGGTATTTATCAAACTAATGCATGCACAATAAATATATACCTCATGTGAAATCAGTAAAATTAGCGACGTCAAAGAGGGGACAGAGGGTGGGTTGTGTGACTGCACAGATGACCACTCGAACTACAGTTACAGGTAAGCAACCTACATTTCTTCTTCGTGGTCTCGGTGCATCACACATATGGGCAAGAAACAAGCTAACTTACCGGAGGTGGGTAGAGTCGCTAGGCTGTCACTGAAGAATGGACCAAAACTGGAATCATGTCCAGCTCTGACATCCAATTTGTAGTGGTTGATGAATGTAGAGGCCCTGGACCAGGTGGCAGCTTTACAAAGTTCTGGAATAGGCACTCCATGTGCAAACGCAGATGACGTAGCCAAGCCTTGCGTGGAATGAGCTTTGAGAGAGGCAGGGGGCTCCTTATTAAATATTTGGTAGGCTAAAGAAATAGCATGCACAATCCAAGTTGCAAGTCTTTGGGTAGAAACAGGGTAACCCTTTTTCCGTCCACTGTAACATATAAACAATGCTTGTGACTTGCGGAAGGACTTGGATCTGGATTTATAGAATATGCCAGGGCCCGCCTCACATCCAAATAATGTAACTTGGCCCCAATAGTATCTGATGAGGATTGAAAAAAAGTTGGTAAAATTATGTCTTGATTAATATGAAAATCTGAGACTATCTTAGGAACGAAGGTAGGGCCTGTTCTCAACACAACCTTATCTCTGTAAAACTGAGTATACGGCGGATCAATCCTTAGTGCACATAGTTCCAAAGCTTGTCTGGCAGAGGTGATAGCCACCAGGAAAACAACTTTGAGTGTTAATAACCTCATATCAATAGTTGCAAGGGGTTCAAACAATTTTGAAGATAACGCAGTAAGAACTAATGAAAGACTCCATTGCGGTACAACAGGCTTAACTGGAGGGAAAAGGTTTTTTAAACCTTTTAAAAACTTCTTAGACAAAGGATGGGTAAAAACAGAGAAACCATCAATCATATCATGTCTGGATGAAATTGCTGCCAAATAAACCCTGACAGACGTGGATTTTAGTCCAATAGCAGATAAGTGATGAAGGAAGGACAGTACTCCTTCAATGGATCCTGACACCGCATCAAAGTTATGCTTGCTCGCGAAACGAGTAAATGTATCCCACTTCCTCGTGTAAGATGCATGACTGGCAGGTTTTCGGGAGGCCTCCAAGACAGTGACGATGTGTTGGGGTAATACTAGGCAATCCCATCATGCTGGATTCTCCATGCAATCAGGTGGAGTGTGTCGAGGTTGGGGTGATATAGGTGTCCTTGGTTTTTGGAGATGAGATTCAGCATCAGCGGTAGCCAGTAGAACTCGTTGTTTGCTAATCTGAAGAGGGGTGCAAACCACCCTTGTCTTGGCCACCATGGGGCTATTTGGTGACTGGACAGTTTGGTGACTACTCGCGTCAACAATGGAAATGGAGGGAATAGGTATAAAAGACCAGTCTTCCAAGGTGTCAGGAATGCGTCCCCTAGCTAGGCTGGACTTATTCCTGCTCTTGTGCAATAAATCTGGCACACCGCATTGTCGGGCATCGCAAAGAGGTTGATCAGTGGAGTGCCCCAACGGAGAAAAAGTTTGTGAAGAATTAGAGGGGACAATTCCCATTCGTGGGAATCTTGAAAATGGCGACTTAGATTGTCCGCTATGATATTGTCTTTTCCTACAATATGAAGTGCAGATAGAATCATGCCTTTGGTTATTGCCCAATTCAAGATTTCCATACTTAAGTTCAGGAGAGGTAGGGAGTGAGTGCCTCCCTCCTTGTTGAGATACCACATGATGGTGGTATTGTTGGAAAGTACCTGGATATGGTGACCTTCTAAATATGACTCGAAAGTTAACAGTGCCTTTCGAACTGCCAGGAGCTCCAAGATATTTATATGGCGCTTTCTCTCTGAACTTGACCATCAGCCTTGAATCTCGAGAGTGCCAACGTGGGCACCCCAACCGTCCATAGATGCGTCAGTTGTCAGTGTCTTTGTGGGACTCGGAGTCACAAAAGGCATGCCATGCAATAGGTTGTGTAGGGATGTCCACTAGCAAAGGGATGTGTGTATCTCTATTGGGATAGTCAAGTGAACCCTCTGAGTGTTTAGAGAATTGTCGAGGGTGTTTAGGAGGAACTGCTGAAGCAGTCGCATATGAAGTCTTGCCCACCTGACAACATGAATTGTCGCTGCCATAAGGCCGAGAAGTCGTTGAATGACAAATGCTGTAACACGAGGGGTCTCCAAGATTTCATATGGTAACTGCTCGATCTCTGGGCAAGAAGACTCGACCTGTTGTGGAATCCAGGATCACTCCGATAAACTGTAAAGTTGTTTTTGGTGTGAAAGATGATTTTTTGACGTTGACGTGAAATCCCAGGTTTGACAGGAGCTGTCTGACACATTGCACATCTGTCTCTGCTTGATGTCTCGACTGGGAGACAATCAGCCAGTCGTCGAGATAGGGATCGAGTTCTAAGCCCTGTGTTCGAAGGTGGGCACAGTCTGCACTTATACACTTTGTGAAGACTCTTGGGACGGTTTTGAGACCGAACGGAAGGACAGAAAATTGATAAATTTTTGAACCGATGATGAACCGGAGGTATTTCTGGTGATCTGGATGAATGGCTATATGAAAATAGGCATCCTTCAGATCTATCAGAGTATACCAAAGTGATCATGCGAAATAAAAAAAAATAGGTCTCTGAGATCCATAATGGGTCGAATTCCTCCGTCCCTCTTTGGCACTGTGAAATACCGGGAGTAGAAACTTCTCCCTATGTCTGAAGCGGGAACAGGTTGAATAGCCCCTTTCTGTAGGAGAGAAGCAACCTCTTGAATCAGAGGTTCTGATGGTGCAGTGACATGCACAGTACCAAGGGGAGGAAGGAATTCGAACTCCAGTTTGTATCCAGTTTTGATTATAGTCAGAACCCAGTTGTCTGATGTTATTTTCACCCAAGCAGGGTAAAATTGTCGTAGAATGTCTCCGAAGACAGGCTGTACAGGTGAATCAAAGGTGCTGCTTTTGGGGAGCATCAGTCTTATTATGTGACTGGCAGAAACGAGACAGCTGATATTGTTTTCGCTGTTGGAATTGTGGCTGCGAGGTAGGTGCCTGGTATCAAGGCAGGCGGTCTGAGAAGTGTTGCTGTTGGGTCTGTTGCAGACGCAACCATCTGCGAGATTTATAAGAAGGTTGCCCTGGAGGATTGAACCCCATTTTCTTAGCAGTGACTTTCGCCTTTTGAATGGTATCCATAGCAGAGTCTGTAGAAGCATGGAACAGACCCTCACCATCAAAAGGTAAATCTTCTATATGACCGCTCTAGTTTCCGGGGGAAGGCCAGTAGACCTCAACCAAGCATGCTGGCAAAGAGCAATGTCTCCAACCATAGCTTTTGAAGCACAATCCGTTTGATGGCGCGACGTATTAATTTCTTGTTTAGAAATTCTGAGAGCTTCTTTGTGAAACATGCGTGCGAGATCCTGTTGTTCCTCTGGTAAGTAGGCAATTAAGGAAGACATCTTTTCCCATAAAAATAACTGATAGTGTGCCATCATCACTTGATAGTTAGCCACTTTTAGAGCAAGTGCCGAGGAGTATATCTGACAGCCAAACAAATTGAGACGTCTGCCCTCCTTATCAGTGGGTGCTG
Source organism: Anniella stebbinsi (assembly GCA_029215795.1). NCBI lineage: Eukaryota > Metazoa > Chordata > Lepidosauria > Squamata > Anniellidae > Anniella > Anniella stebbinsi. Next base: position 100,633,080 of record JARDYH010000003.1, read on the forward strand.
CATGGGATTTATGAGACTTCCCTTGTGCTGCCTCAAGTATCAGGGAATTTGGTTTGGGATGCACAAATAGAAACCCTGCATCAACATTTTGAACTTCATAAAGATTTTCCAAGCGCTTGGAAGTTGACATCATTGTAGAAGGAGCTTTCCAAGAGTGTTGTGCAGTTTGCAATAAAGTTGGAAGGTAAGGCACCAAAATTGGTGTAGTCGCCTCCATATAGACTGCATCAAAAACTGGATCCGACAGCTTTTCAATTGGTTGATGAGTATCGATCCCTAGAGATTTTGCCATGTGTTGCATTTGCTCAGCAAATCTTACATTATCCTCTGATGGTGAAGCTGTATCTGTCAGTCCTACAATATCATCAGGAAATGGCACTGATGGTGGACTGGTAGAAACGGAGGAGGAGTCAGAGACATAGTCTTCCTCTGAAGACGATGGTCGTTGGTTATCCGAAATCAGTGGAATGGAGATAGGAACCGCGGCAACATCATGAGAGCATAGGAGCTCTGTTTGCAATGGTGGTTGCGGCTGAAGAGTGTCCAACGGTACTGAGCGATGGCTATGAGGAATTCCTATCGGTACCAAGTGATGACGATGAGTTGCTTCCAATGGTACCTAACAATGATGTTCAGAAACTTCCATCGGTACCGATCAATGGTGGTGAGACGCTTCTCTTGGTACTGAGCGACGGTATGCGGGTGACGAGGAAGGAGCATGAGGGTGATGGTGGTGCATTGCGGTTCCAACATCGATAACACTATGTCGCACCCAAGAGCAACGAGAGTATGCTGAATATTCAGAGTAGTGATCCCAGTCACAAATGGGAGAACGGGATTGGTGTCGGTAGCCATGGCAATCCCTTATATATGAAGGGTCCTGAGGAGGTAGAATGTCTTGGCGGACTGACTCCTGCCTCGGAGGAGGCATATCCCTTAATTCTCCCTCCGATATCGAGGGGTCATTCGGTACCGACGGAGGTGGAGTGCGAGGAGCCTAAACATTGTGCTGATTGCGATCGGGGGCCTCCAGTATCGAGAAAGTGTTCAGTATCAAGGAAGAGGTTGGTATCGATGAAGTGCACAATACTGATGGAGGAGTTGGTATCGGGATGGTACCGACATCACTGGTTCAGTCACAGTTTTTGACTTGGATTTCTTCTTTTTTGACATAACTTCCAGAGGTTTTGGGAGCTTAGTTTTTTTAGACATTTTCTTAGCCTTTGTTGAGGCCAAGGAACATGCAGGAGTTGGAGGATCGGAATGGCTTACAAGTGGAGCCAGCCAAAGCTCAGTCGAAGAGTGCGGTGGAGGCATAGATGAAGTTTGAGATGGAGTGGGACTGTGGGTATCCACGGCTTCTGCCAGAGGATTGCCCTCAACCTGTCTGACCGATTGCGCCTGGTTTGTCTTGAGAACTTCAAACAATGGGAACAGTCATCAACAATATGTGCTTCTCCCAAGCACAGAAGGCAAAGGGAATGTCCGTCTGACAAAGCAAGCTTCGCAGCACAATGGACGCACTTCTTAAAAAGCGCTGTTTGTGCCATAGGCACGTAGAAAGAAAAAAGGAGGGACCGGCTAAAGGGGCTGCACCTCCTAATCTAATACGATGATGATGATGATGATGATGATGATGATGATGATGATGATGATGATTAAATACTAACTACTAACTATTAACTAACAACTATGAAAGAAATAAACGAGTAATCTTAGCTTTTGAAAATAGACTTTTCAATGTAGTTCCTGAGGAGCGAAGTCTCCGTGAGACAAGTAACACGGCAGTCAAAAAGGAACTGAGGAGGGCGGGAACCCGACACACACATGCGCAGTAGGACGAGGGGGGGGGGGTTCCCGTCTAAAATCTTAGCTATAGAAATTTCCTGATTAGGGCTCGGCGCTGGCGCAAGCCCATATGTGTGATGCACAGAGACTATGAAGAAGAACAGGTGCTTGTGTCATTCTGCAGAGAATGAGAATATTTTGTTTTTTTTCTCTAGATGAAGGAAATCTTGTAGTAAAAAAATGAGAAGAAGACAGAGGTAGAGTTCTGGCCTAAAGTTTCAAAGTGAAAAAAAAAATAGAAACATTCATTCTCTCTCTTTCTCTCCCTTTAAAGAATTTTGTTCCATTCATACCCAGAACATATCAGACAGAACTCCTAGCACACATGGTCCCAGCTATTCTCTGAAATTATTCAGAAAATAAGTCAAATGTTCTGACAACTCCCTCCAAATATTTCAAGACATGAAAAGTAAATATAAGTGAAAATGGATTTCATAGTATGAGCAGCAGGTTATAATAATTTAATCCTAAACATACCTCCAAACTTTTTGGACCTATGGGCACATTTGGGAATTTGCTGTGGTTCCATTACAAAATGGTTCCCATGGAAGATGTGGCTAATCATCTAATGGCTGCCACGGGGCTCTGGCTAATCAAAAGACAAGTAATTCCCCCCAAGAAACTGAGTAAAAACAGAGGAAGTGTCTGAATTCCAAATCCATTTCACATATAACCCCAACCCCACAGAAGCACAACAAAATACCAATTTAAGGTTGCAATCATACACATGTTTGCATGGAACTCCTTATCCTACCCTCCCCACCCACATACATACCTTACTCAGCCCTAAAGGAAAGGAAAATGCCACCAGCCCAAAAAGGAAAGAAAAAGGTTTCCTTACCTCATCCCCACCCTATTCCCCACCTGGCGCTGCTACCTCCTCCCCTGCTATCAGAACTCCTGCCTGGGAAGGTGGGGTGTGTGTGTAGAATGAGAGAAGGGCTGGTAAGAGAGAGAAAAAGAGCAAGGCTAGAGACTCAGAGGGAGGAAAAATAGCAAGAGAAAGAATGAGCTAAAGGAAAAGAAGGGAGTGGGGAGAAACAGGGAGATAAAAAATTGAGGGAAAGAAATAATGAATCTAGAGGCTGTGAGGGAAGGGGAAATAGCAAGGGAAGAGGGGAGAGAAAGCAAGGATGGAAGCTATTGGTGGGCATGACAATGTAAATAGAAAATTGCACAGGAAGTCCAACACTGTCACATTTGACTTCAAAGAGGAAACTTCTCTAAAATGAGGGAAGTGGTAAAAAGGAAGTTGAAAGAGTGAGTCAAGAGGGTTAAATCCCTTCAAAATGCATGAAGGTAACTCAAAACCACAATAATAGAAGCTCAGCTAAAATGTATACCACAGGTTAGGGAAGGTAGCACCAAGTCCAAGAGGTCAGCAGCATGGTTAATGAGCAGTGCCAAGGAGAAAAGAAGGCTTCCCTCAGAACATGGAAATCTTGCCCAGGTGAAGAAAATAAAAGGGAACACAAGCTTGCACAAAGGCAACGCAAGAAGTCATGACAGACTTGACAAAGTCCCTCACCCAAAACACTTGAGCAAACTTAGCCATCATGGAATACGAGGAAACCTCCTCTCTTAAGGATCAATAAGGGGCTGCCTATATGTGGGGCAAGCTAATTAGATTATGCAGGTGCTGCTTCGCAGCCATCATAAGGCTTTCCTGCAAAGCTGTGGATTGAAAAAGGTGAGGATTTAACCCAACTTTTTCAATCAGAGTGATGTCAGTATGGTGCTTCAGTCATCTAATGTCACTCTGGGGCCTATCTGAAGGTGCTGCATAGTGGAAGGTGACCAGCAATTCATTGCCTTCCACCAGGAAGTGAGTGGAGGCAGCTCTGGTACCCAAATGGCTGCCCAGAAACTCCGTGCTCCCATGCTGGAAGACAGAAAGTGCAGGGTTTCAGAGGGAGGCAGGACCAACTCGGCACCGTCAAGACAGACCCTAACTGGATAAAGAACAGAAAAGAGAGAATAGGAATAAATGATAAATTCTTCCAATGAAGAGATGTAAACAATAGGGTCTCACAAAGTTTTATGTTGGGACAAATTATTTTTAACATGTTCATAAATTATCTGGAATTAGTAGAGAGTAGTGAAATAGCCATTATTGCTGATGACACCAAATTATATAAGGTAGTTAAAACAAAAAGGCATTGGGAATAGCTTCACCAGGATATTTCCAAACTGGGAGAATGGGCGTCTGCAAATGTAGTTTAATGTAAACAAGTGTAAAGTTATGCATTTGGGGCAAAAAAATCCCAGCTTCAGGTATAACCTGATGGAATCTGATCTAGTATGACTGATGAAAGAAATCTGGGGCTTGCAGTGGACAGCTGGTTGAAAATGTCAACCCAGTGTGCAGCTGCTGAAAAAAAAAAGGCAAACTCCATGTTAGGCATTAGAATAGGAATTGAGAATAAAACTGCTAATATCATACTGCCTTTATACAAATCTATGTTGTGAACATATTTAGAATACCGTGTACAGTTTTGGTAATCATACCTATATATAGTAGAGCTGGAAAAAGGGCAGAAAAGGGCAACTGAAATTATCAAGGGGCTGAAGCATCTCCCCTACGAGGGAAGGCTACAACAGCTGGGATGGTTTAGCTTAGAAAAAGGAGACAAAAGGGGAAACATGAGAGAGGTGTTGAATTATGCATGGTGTGGAGAATGTGGATTGGGAAACGTTTTTTCCCCACTCTCTCAAGATGCTAGAACCCAGGGTCATCCCATGAAGCTGATTGGTGGGAATTTCAGGAATGATAAAATAGAGTATTTCTTTGCACAGTGTATAGTTAAACTATGGGAGATGTAGCAATGGCCACCAATTTGGATGGCTTTAAATGAGGATTAGACAAACTCCTGGAGGAGGCTATTAATGGCTACTAATCCTGAGGCTGTATGCTCCAGAATCAGAGACAGCATGCCTATGTACACCAGCTGCTAGGGAACGTGTGGGAAGATACTATTGCACTTGTGGGATTCCTGGTCAACATGTGGTTCCCACTGTGTGAACAGAATGCTGGACTAGATGGACCCTTGGTCTGATTCAGCATGGCTCTTCTTACGTTCTTATCTGGGAACCCCAGAGGGCCAGATTGGAACCCCGGGCCTGAGGTTCCCCAGTGGTTCTTAAAGTATATCAGTTCAGTTTATTGTATTGACAGTCATTCACAAAACAGTTTCCCTATCCATAAGACTAAAACATGTGTAACTAAAATACACCCACTGGTTACATCCTGGAAAGTAACAGTCCCTGAAAAAATTAAAATTCAAAGCTTAAAACTGTACTGTTTTGACCTCTGACTTGCTTTAAAAAGATAGTTAATCAGGAATTTAAATTCAAGCCCCCTTGTCTCACTTTTAATATATCCCGCCATTCTAAAGGCAACATGATAATCTGACCCATTTAATAACATAAGCACCTTTTCCCTTGATGTTTTTAACTTTCCTTCTTCAGAAGTGGTGAAATATATTTGGATCTTCATATTTGCGCACTCTAGCAGAAAGTGAATTCTGTCTTCTACGGACATAGCTGACATGACATGGGAACTTTATAGAATCTTTCCTCTACTTCCCTCAAGGGAATACAATTCAATCTGCATTTAGTCATGTAAATAACAGATAAGGACTTGGATGTGATAAATATTGTGCCGCATGGTTAAATATAGCTGGCAACACCACATATAAATCATTAGATCTACAGTTAGCGACCTTGGCCATATCTGTTTGCCACAATATGTCCTCTGTCCTCTGCCTTAGAAGCGATTTGGCCACATCAGAACCCTTTGATATGGGCCACATACTCTCTCATTTTACCTGACCATGAACTGGCCATATTATTCATTTCTTCAAAAGTAGACTGGAACAATGGTGAGGGGTTAGCTGGAAAATCAGTCTAAGCCAAAATCTTAGGCCCGTTTCAGTTATCACGGCCCTTGGGGTGCTCCTTGCTACATTTAGGGCTCTTGTTTGAAAACCATGTAGTACTGACCCTAGCTCGGCAAAAATTGAATTTGCCCATAATGAGGCCCCATAAAGAATTTTCAACAGTAATTTGCAATGACAGAGTTCTAAAAGTGGAGAGTTTAAATGCCCTCCCCTCCCTGCTGAAAACTTTACAATCACCCCACTGGAAATTTTGGCTTTCTCTGCCATCCCCTTTATGTATCCCATTTGACAGCTTTTGAAAAGGTGATGCCAAGATATTTATATCTAACTAATGACTCCAGGTTATGGCCGTCCAATGACCATCAGTAGATCTTCCTAGATCTAAGAAATTCCATAACCTTTGTTTTCCTATAATTCACTGTCAATAATTCTTGCTGACAAAACTTTGAAAGAGTCACCAATGATCGTCTCATCCCTATTGGGGTATAGGGGGCACGATGGCAGTACTGTCTGCATCGAGTAGTGAAGAAACTGAACAGTGCCCCAAAGTTGGTGGGAAAACCTGTGAATTAGGCAGGGCTTTTACCATATCATTCAGGTATCATTCAGGTATATGTTATATGTTAGCACAATAAAAGGATTATTGAAAATATGGTACTTCAGAAAAGATAAATTAATGCCAGGGATTTCACCATTAACACCAATTTGGGCACACCTTTGACATAAAAGTGAAAACAATAGGTAAAAATAAGATGAAAGAAATAGCCTATAACACAGGAAATAAAGAATAACCATACAGAAAATATGGGAATGTCATGGTTAGTATGGAAGCAAAATTAGTAAATTTATAAGAACTCGAAAGATAATAAGGGAAATACAATAAATTTAACAGAATGGGGAACATTCATAGATAATTATGAATTAGGAGATAAGAGTATAATAACTCAAATATATAGAATCTTAATAAAGCAGGAGATAAGGGGGAATGTAACAATAAAACAGATACGGGAAAGAGACATTGGAGACGAGATAGAAGATGGAGAATGGGTATTTTTTCCAATATATTTTCCCCTTTCAAACAATATCCACTAAAATAAAAGAAGGTGCACTAAAACTAGTTCAGAAGTGGTATCTGATACCGGTGAAATTGGCAAAAATGAATAAGAATCTATCACCTTTGTGTTGGAGAGGATGTGAAATTAATGGAACCCAAATTTATATGTGGTGGGAATGTAGGACGGTGAGGTTTTGGGACAAGATTTTCCAAGAAATATAAAAAATTACCAAACAAGAGATTTGCATAATACCAGAGTTAGCTTTGCAGAATATGTCTGTGAAACAAAATAGATTAGAGAAGAAAAATATTAATTGGCTTTTTGTTGACAGCTGTGAGGAAATTAATAGCAAGTAACTGGAAGACAGCTCGGATGTTGACTATACCTATGTGAAAAAAGAAAATTTAGGATATAACATTAAACGAAAAGCTGACACAAGTTAAGAGGACATAGAGGAATAAAGAACAGATACTTTTAAGAAGGACTGGTGAAAATACATAGACTATACGAAAAAAGAATCGAACAGAATAACTTTGGCAGAAGCTTATAGAAATTTGTGGGACTAAATGAACGGATAAATTAATATACCACCCTGGGATAGAATCAGAAAATAAAAGATAGAATAATGTTTTTGAGATTGACCAAGCTTGGGGAGGGAATGGGGAGGGATTGTGAATTAGTACTAATGTGTTGTTGTTTTTAACTAAATAAAAATTATTTAGAAACAGTTAAATAACAGTGAGGCCAGCAGGCATCCCTGTCTTAACCTCCCTATTGACTGGAATATCTCCAGATAGAACACCACTGGTATCTAGTCTGACACGCATGATGGAATTTGTGTAGAGTCCCTGAGTTTAAAGTATATAGTAAATGTTAAACATGAATGAGAACAGACCCTTTAAACACCCCCATATTAGTTCAACGATGATGAAGCATAACAGTTCTCTTTCAGAGCTACTTTATAGGCAACTGTTACACAGTTGAGAGGACAAGAACTTGTTCAGGCTTGTCACATCTTTCCCCCCACCCCAAAAAATAATTGCTTGGTGCTTGTAATTGAAGCAAGCAACCCTATAAATGGTTCAACTTTCATTTTCATTCATACCTTCTTTTTATAGTGCAGCAAAATATAATGAAAACCCCTTGCTAAAATGAGATCAAGTATTGTAAGAAGCAGCAAGAGGATACACCAAATGTTAATGTTTGCATGCAGGAGTGTCAGCAAAAAATGTGAAATGCAATATAGAACAGCCTTGGAAAACTGAAGTCAGATCATTTGTAAAATGATCTAATTTTTTAAAAAAAAATCATAACAGTAAAATACTGAGCAAAACACCAAATTCATCCTCTTTCAATAATTTCCATTTGGAGCTGCCACAATTCCTTCCCTTACTTGCCTTTAACCACTTCCATTCTCCTTGTAGGAGTTTCAAATAACTGAGAATATTGTAAAAGAAATTGCTTTTTAGGGGGGGGAAACAGCTAATAAGGATCATTTAAGCTAGCAGAAGGACAAGATGTTGCTGATCTTATTTCAAGCTGCACAAATCTCATGAAATTAGAATAGCTCAACTTGGGTGACCAGGGAGAACTAATACTAAGGGAAAGGGGGGGGGGCAGTGCTGTAATTCAGAGGTACCAAAAATGGGTGGAGGGAGCCAAAGGAATCAGTGCACCAAAATGGGGTGGGGAGTACCTGGATTAACTGCTCCATTACTGCAGGTGTGCTAATTTCACCTCCATTTACTTCCCAGCCATTAAATTTGTGTACATTTCTGCATTTTTCTTTAACTGTCAAGCAATTGCCACACCCAAAAAAGAACTGTGAAAAGGGGGCAGTTAATATCTCCCCTTTCCAGAGTAGCTGAAGAATCGGAGAAGAATTGAAAAGGTGGGGGATACTGAGAAGTGTCAGTCCAACACTTAAAAGTGAGAATTTCACATCACCAAGGGGAGATATTCCCCACCTCATTTGTTGCAATTACTTCCTTGGCTGTTACTTCCCATCTTCGTGCTCATAAATTGTGCTACTACTGGGTTGTTCATTTTCCTTCCCCAGTCCTTCACAACTGTATGCAAATTAGTTGATAGGCAACTTTATCTTGTTAATTTTCTTGTATGTTACCTAGTACTCTTTGCTGCTGCCTTTGACAGCTGAAACAGATGAGAAAATTGACCAGGCAAGACCTATCAGACAGCCATAAGAGTGCACTTGCGAATGAACGAACAACAAATTATGACCCTAATTGTGCATTTTTGAGGCACCGAAAAAAGAAAAAGCTGGAGAATGAAAGGGGTAGCAGGGAGGGAGGCAGGACGGGGAGACAAGACAGGTTCTACTGAAAAGTCTGGAGGACTGAGGGGGAGGAAGAGGAGAACAAGCCATGGCTAGCTCAATTGTCTGTCGTATCATGGATTTTTCCACCAGCAAGCAACCCACCATGTTTTTTTCTGCAGGGTGGCTTATTTATTTATTTATTTATTACATCTGTATACCGCCCCATAGCCGAAGCTCTCTGGGCGGTTTAGATAGGATTAAAAACAATTAAAAACAATATACAAAAATGTAAACAGCAAAAACATACAACATACTTAGTGTGATGTGCGAACCCACCCACTACTATGACTGTGATTGTTTTTCTCTTTTCCCTTATGGTAAATGAATGGATGTTATGAAACATTGTATTATTTCTACTTTATAAATTTGTTAATATATTTTGTAGATTTGTAAACTTTGAAACTTTTTTAAGGTTTAAAAAGAGGAGCCCAGTTAGCTGACTTCAACTTTGGCAAGTAAAGAGAAATGTCTTGGCTAATCCTTTGTTTGCACAGAAGGGTGGGGAAACTTCCTGCGGGCACTTACAATCCATATAAAAAGTATTCTGGTTTAATTATACAAATTTTCCCAAACTTCCAATATATGGATACTTTTGCTGAATAAAGTTGGAGGGACATTTCATTGTTAAGCTAGGCCTTGGGGAAAGTTTATAACTTAACTGTATTTGTTTACCTTCTCTGGGCAGTATGTACATTCCTCCGTCGATATCCATAGACCCCCAACAGCCGTGCCCTCTTTCATTGCTAGTTCGGGGGGGGCATTGTTTAATTTTATGCATCTGGTGACACCCCCTTCCACTGCGCTGCTGCCTAGTAAGTTTCAGCCTTCTTTTTCTGCTGCCCAACTGCTCAAATGAGCAGGGTTGTGCAGGGGGGGGGCAGTTGGCCCAGGGCCCACGATTTTGAGGGGGCACTCCGATGAGGAGGCCCCCCCAGCTTACACTACTGCTTCTGTAGCGTAAGTGGCCAAGAAGCGAGAAGCCTGCCTTGCGAAACAGCGCAGAAGCCGTCCATCATGAATACCACGGACAGACTACAAGCTCCAGAGGGCCATATGCTGCACGTGGGGCGGGGATAGATGTGCCTAAGGTCCCCTCTACAAGGATTCGCTTTTGCGCTTGGTTATGCGATTGTGCGCATAATCGCAGAAGCGCATTTACGCCTAATCCCTCTGCACGAGAGGCGGCGAGAGGCGGCGAAGCGCATTAACAGATGTCCAAAATGCGCTTTACAAGTAGTTAATGCGCATAAGCGCTTATTCACACAGTCAAAATGCGCTTTAACGGACAGAGCAAAATAAAACTCGCGATTTAACGCGCATTCGATAATGCGCATAATCGGGGAGATAACGCGCCTCTATGCCCGATTTGCGCTCCGTTCTTGTAGAGGTAAATTTTTTAATGCGCCTTGAAAGAGCTTTAAATGCCTCTTGTAGAGGCACCCTAAGTTGCGATGGTTGTCCTTACTGTGTCTCTTTCCTCCATCTTCTCCATGGCATATAATCTCTGGAGTGAAGGGTGAGGTAATGATGATGATAGTTATTAATGATAATAATGATGATACTGTGAGGGTGATGATGATAATGTTTGATAATGATGAAGGACTGTTCCATCGTTGTAGCTTCTATTTGTACAGTAACTAAAAATAAATGTTAATTTCTGATTCAACATTGAGGTGTTGTAGAACAGGTTTAATATGAAGGTGTTATGTAGAACGGACATGTTGGTGGGCATAAAAAAACATTATAAAATAGTTAATGAGCAGTTTGAAATGGGGGGGGCACACACTTCCCATCTGGCCTGGGCATATTACCAGCTCTGCAGGGCCCTACAAATGAGTAGCTTGGGGGATTTGCAGGGGAGAGGAGACCCACAAAACCGATGAAAATTGTCCACCCACACTGCTATGAAGCTTAAGGGGGGGGGGATCACATATCTCCCCCTGCCATTCAGTTTATCAGTAACGTTAACGAACAGTGCTCAGCTGGGCAGTAGGGACTCTGTAGCCCCACTGTTTCCCCAGTGCTCAATTCCCCACACCCATCTATCCACACACTACTTCCACCAACAGAAACAGTTGAATGGATTGGGGAGTTTTGTGTCTTGGTGTGTGTGTGTGTGTTTGCGTGTGAGTGAATGAGTGAGACAGACACAGACAGACAGACAGACAGACAGACAGAAGATGACCAATAATCTCTTTTTCTCACCCTCCCATCTGTCCACTCACCCTCCCCATGTACCCCAGTGTGTTCATGCACGAATGGAATGGAATGTGTGTGTCTGAGGAAAAGCGAATGATCACTCCTACCCCACCTTTCTCCTTTTCTCTCTCTTTGTCATGCCCCCATCCACCCCCCCCCCCCCTGGTATGTTGGGTGTGTGCAAACTCACACTCCCCATCCCTTTATCCATTCATTCACACACACACACAGTTGGGCTGCAGAAAACAGATGAGCCGTAGAGAAGAAGAAGGGGGTGGGGCTGCAGAGTTCAACTGTTCAGTTGGGAACAACCCTGTTTTCCCTCTTTCTCAGCTATTCCCTGCCAATTAGCTGGAAGAGATTTAACTCTTCCCTCCCCTGTAATCCCAATGAAGCTAGTCCCCCTCCTTTATAGCAGGGGGTGACTTTAATCAGGAATGTGTATGGGAAAAGAAACATCTAAAGCCCCTCCCATCACCCCCTCGCTGCTCAGCCACTCAGCAAGGAACATTGGGGGGAAAGAGGCTGCAGCCATGCCCCCCTTTTCATGCTGTTCAGCTGATTACACAACAGGTGAGATAGAAACCAAGAGTATGTTTCTTGGAGGCTGTGTGCACATTGCCTAGAGAATAAATAAAGTGCAGTCAAGCTGTGCACTATCACCAAAGCCTATAGGAGATTATGCATATTGACAGAAGAATGTCCAACATGTTGTTGAGATATGCACATCCCCCAAAGTCTCTTAGAGTATATGTGTAGTGACTGGAAAATGTGCACAATTACTTCTTTAGGGACAACATTATATTTATTATTTATGGTCAATTGTTATGCACATTAGCCATTCAATTCACGTAGATCACGAAAAGCTTTACTTTCAAAATTAGAATTAACCATCTCCAGTGAAACCCATTTTCTGCATGAGTCACTAATCTGGGCATATCTTCTAATTGGAAGGATGGATGATCAAAGCAAGATGCCATGACCAGCCTTTTCTGAGGGCAAGTAATTCTGCTGTGTCTCTGTCGATTAGGAGTATAACAACACAAATACACACAATGCAGCAACTAAAGAAACTAATCATGCACAGTGGGCAGCCTCTGGTTGGATGGGTGACCTGAGCCCCAGGAGCTGTTCATTATTTTATTTTATTTATTTAGGCATGGTAGCAGTTCTCTCATAAGAGTAGCCTGGCACAAAGTTTAGAAATTGCTTTTTAAAAGTACAAAAATGTTTGTTGGTTTTTGTTGAGGAGAATGATAGTCTATCTTTACTTTCAATCCTAGGTTTTACAGGGAGCACAAACGAAAACCTTAGTACCATCTTTGTAAATGCACACCATTGGAATTATTAAAAGCATTCTGTTCTTACAGAGTTGTAAGAATATCCAGAAATAAGGAGTGATAGAGGGATGTTTGAGGGCTCTTGGTGTCTTTGCAGAGATGCGGCACCTGGCTTATACATATTAGCCTGCAGAAGAGCCAAGTTTCCAACCAGGAGAAGCAGCTAATTCTGGTTCTCTGATGAATACACATTTCCAAATACATGTTTGCTTCATTTTGACATAATATTTTATGATGTATATCCAAAAAGTCTTAGAAGTATCTATCTAAAAGATCATGTGTGCTCTAGCCCCAGCAGCTGTGATTTGTTTAGCCTCATTATAATAAAACAGCTGCATTTTTCTTTCTGGGTTTAAATTGTAAAATCTAAAATGGTATCCTTCAAAGTTTGCACAGTAGAACTCATGAGAAAAGCATGGAAGAAATAGTAAAAAGTTATAAACGTACAGAGTAAGATTACAAGAAGATAATCCACCCACAAAAAATAAAAAAAAATCAAAGCAGTTCCAGTTCATAGGGCTCATCATCGGAGTGGCTTTTTCCAAGTCTCCTAGTATCACGTTGGGCATAAGCAATTTATTGACCTATGGGAAGCACTTCACAAAGATTCTTTCAAGAAGTTAAAACATCCATCATTCAAGTTACTTTCACAGGTTTAACATGGATTAGTACAGCAAAGACTATTCCTTAAATAATGTTAGTCAGCAATTTTAAAAATGGATCTATGAATTAGTGTAGAAAACTGATAAGTTTCCTTTCTTCTTTGGCAAAAATGGTGAATGAGAAGAAACAAAAAGTAAGTCCAATAATACGTTGTGCTCAGTTTTTAATCAGTCATGTAACAGATGCTGTAGAATGATTGATGGGTTGGAGGCTCTAAGTAGGGCAAAGCTTGATCCTCATTTTCAGGGTTCCCGCCCCCCATTAAAGGCAAGAGAGAAGCGCTGATGTAGTTGTTTTATGCAGTATTTTATGCATCATATTTTTTACCAGTCCTGCGAATCTGCTGGAAGAGAGTCATGGAAAAAGCCATGCCAAGTATCTGAAAGAAAGCAAAGAAGAATAATTTAAGATTTAGTGCTTACGATTTATATGGCACTAAAGACAGGGTATTACAACAGTCCTGTAAGACAGAGTATTATTATACAGGATTGGCTGATGCAGATGTGACTAGTAGCTTGGCTGAGGCTAGAATTGCTGCCGGGATTGTGGTGAAATAGACAAGGAATTCTGAGGGAAGCCAAAAGAGTTTCTATAAATGTATGTAAATTTTCATAATGTTGTTGCTGAGTTTCACCTCAAGAAAAATGTTAAGGAAATGTGAAGGTGAAAGACACAAGGAATTTCAAGGAACCCAATGCATTTTGACAAGCCAACTATATTTATGTTTTTTCATATAACCCTGCCTAATGACATGCAGATACTTCATGCCTTCACAGACACACCCACTAACCTTGCTCCCAAAGTGCCACCTGCCCATACCCCTCTGGTGGCTGCATGTACAGCTTTAGTGAGAAAGGGCTGAATGTGCATAGGGTTCTTCTATGCAATAAGGCACCTTTGGCCATCCTCATTGAGTAGTTGAACCTCAATTTCTTTCCTCTGTCTTTTACTATGCACGTACCTGAAGAAAGCTTTTTTGTTGCTTTTAGCATCCCTCGCTAGCCTCATCTCATTCTCAGCTTTAGCATTCCTGATGCCATTCCTTCACTTCTGTGCTACTTGTTTGTACTCTTCTCTTGTAGCCTGGCCTTCCTTCCACTTCCTATATGTGTCCTTTTTTGTTTTCAGGTCCTCTGTAAGCTTTTTGTGGAACCACATTGGTTTCTTCTTTTGTCTTCTATCTTTTTTCCTTGTTGGAATTATTTGTAATTGTGCCTTTAATATTTACTTTTTAAAAAAAAACTTCCAACCATCTTGGACTCCTTTTCTCATTAGGTCACTTGCCATGGGACCTTACTTATCATAGTTCTGAGTTTATTAAAATCAACTTTCCTAAAATCCGGAGTACACATATGGCTACACTCAGCTTTTGCTTCCTTTAAAATCAAGAACTCAAGTCTGACATGGTCACTTTCCCCCAGAGTTCCCATAACTGCCACTTTATCCACTAAATCATCCCTGTTGGTCAGTATCAAGTCAAGGATAGACGTTCCTCTAGTTCCATCCTCTACAATCTGTAGGAGAAAGTTATCAGCCACACATGTCAGAAATTTCTTGGAGGGGCTACTTTTGGCAGAATTTGCCTCCCAACAGATATTGTGGTAATTGAAGTCCCCCATTACTACTACACCGCACTTCCTTGAAATACTGGCAATTTGCTTATCAAAGTTTGATCCTCGTCTTCCCCTTGATTGGGTGGTCAGTAGTAGACTCCGACTATCATGCTCCTTTTATTCCTTTCCCCATTTATTTTAAACCAGTTGCTCTTGATGGGCCCCCCAGGTTCATCCTCTTGTTTTTCTGTGCATGGATAAGTATTTTTAACATATAGTGCGACTCCGCCTCCCTTTCTATTTCTTCTGCTCATTTTGAACAAGTTATATCCTTTGATTGCTATATTCCAGTCATGGGAGTCATCCCACCAAGTTTCAGTTATACCTACCAAGTCATATTTGCCTTCATGTATTCAGAGTTCAAGTTTATTTTGTTTGTTTCCCATACTCTGGGCATTAGTATATAGGCATCGAAGCCCATGTGCTTTGTAGTCTGGCTTCTTTCCTACATTGTTGTGAATATTGTTTTGGGGCACTATTGGAGCTGTTCTCTCTGTTATGGTGCATACGCCTCCATCCATTGTTGCCTCCAAGTTTACGACTCCCTCCCCTGTAGGATTCAGTTTAAAGCCCTCCTGATGAAGTTGTTTATGCTGTGGCCAAACACATTCTTCCCAGTCCTTGTGAGGTGCAGTCCATCTTGCAAGCAGTCCATCTTGCAAGAAGCCTTGCCTGTGGTCTGAGAATCCAAATCTCTCTTGTCGGCACCACCTTCATAGCCAATCGTTGAGCTGGACTATTTTTCTTTCACTTTCCATTCCTCTTCCAATAACTGAGAGGATGGATGAGAAAACTGCTTGGGCCCTAAAGTTCTTGAGCTTGCTTCCCAAAGCTTCAAAGTCTGACGTGATTTCTTCGTAGCTCCGCTTGTTAGTATCATTTGTTCCCACATGGATGAGAAGGAAAGGATATGTGTCAGTGGGCTTTCTGAGCTTTAGCAACCCTTCAGTCACATCTCTAACCTGTGCTCCAGGGAAACAGCATATCTGGCAAGTGCATGCATCTTCACGACATACTTGGGTTTCAATCCCACACAGCATGGAGTCCCCCACAATGACTACTCTTCTTCTTCTTGGTCGACTGACCTTCTGCCTCTTGCTCACTGTTGCATGGGGTCTCCTGTAATTCTTCCACAACAGACTGTCCTCCAGTCTCATCCCCCAGTACCTGAAGGTGGTTACATAGCTCTAGTGGTTCCACTTGTGCAGAGTGTCTTCTGGTTCTTCTACTCCTAACTGTCACCCCTTTCAAGGGAGTTTCCTCTTCTTTGGCTTCCCTGTTTCCTCAGCATTCCCAATTTCTGCTTCAAGTTGTTGCAGCTCTTCCACCTCCTGTGCTTTTCTTTGCTGTTGCAGTTCCACCATTCTGTCTAAGAATTCTTCGTCTTCTCTTATTCCTTGAAGGGTGGACACTTGCTGCTCAAGTACGCTCACTTTTTCTTCCAATAGTGCAACCAGCTTGCACTAGTTGCACATGTACACCATGTTGATTTAAGGCAGGAACACAAACATTGCACACACTTTGCAGGTCACCACCACTGGAGAATCCTTTCCATCCATAGTCTCTATTTGCTTTTTGTTTCTGCCTTTCCGATTGTATTGGAATAGCCTGTGCTTTGTTCTGTCCTCCCTGAAGATTAACAACAGACTCCCCTACTATATGAGTGTGTTACAAGAACACAACTTTTTGTTAGGGACCTCCCCCTTGACCTCCCCTATCGAACCTCTGGCAAACTCGTTTGTTCTCGGAGGACGTGGACAAGCTGCTTGGATGAGTAAGGAGGACAACTTGTCCTCTTGATCCCTGTCCTTCTTGGCTGGTTGCCCAGGGAGGAGATGCAGTTAGACTACAACTTCAACTTATTATTAATGCATCTCTCAGGGAGGGGAGTTTTCCATCATGTTTAAAAGAAGCAGTGGTACGTCCGCTTCTAAAAATGCCCTCCCTGGATCCCCTGGACCTTAATAACTACAGACCAGTATCAAATCTTCTATTTCTGGGCAAGGTTGCCTTCCAACTCCAAGCAGTTTTGGATGATACAGATTTTCTAGACCCATTTCAAACCGGCTTCAGCGCAGGATACAGAGTTGAGACTGCTATGGTTGCCTTAGTGGATGATCTATGCTTGAGTATTGACAGCGGGAGTGTGTCCCTGCTGGTACTTCTGGACCTCTCAGTGGCTTTCGATACCATCGACCATGGTATCCTTATGGAATGCCTGAGGGAATTGGGACTCAGGGGCACTGAGCTTCAGTGGTTCTGGTCCTACCTCTCGGGCAGGTTCCAGATGGTGATGCTTGGGGATAGTTGCTCCTCAATGAAGGAGCTGTGTGGCATACTTCAAGGCGCAATCCTATCCCCAATGCTGTTTAACATTTATATGAAACCGTTGGGAGAGATCAACCGGAGGCATGGGGCGGGGTGCTATCAGTATGCTGATGACACCCAAATATATTTCTCTATGCCTTCGACAACAACATCAGCTAAGGATAGTGTGTCTCATCTGAATGAATGCCTGGAGGCGGTAATGGGCTGGATGAGGAAAAACAAACTGAAGCTGAATCCAGACAAGATGGAGGTGCTTACTGTCAAAGGCCCCAACCTGGTTTTGGAGGTGTGTCAACCAGTTCTGGATGGGGTTACACTCCCCCTGAAAGGCTGTGTTCGCAGCTCCTGGATCCGTCGCTCCAAATGACAGCTCAGAGAGATGCGATGGCCAGGAGTGCCTACTATCAGCTTTGGCTGATACGCCAGCTGCGCCTCTTCCTAGAGTTGGAAGACCTAAAGACAGTAGTGCACGCGCTGGTAACTTTGGGCAAAGTTCAAAGTGTTGGTCATTACCTTTAAAGCCCTACATGGTTTGGGTCCAGTTACCTGTGGCATCACCTTCTCCCATACAATCTTCTCCACATGCTCAGGTCCACTGGGAAGAATTTACTACAGTCAGCCAAGACTAGGCTGACAACTGTTACCCAGAGGATCTATTCTTCTGCCACTCCCAGACTGTGGAATGACCTGCCGGGAGAGATCCGCCAACTCACCAGACTTCAATAATTTAAAAGAGCTATAAAGACTGATCTGTTCCGGCAGGCCTACCCAGATGAATTTTAAGTATTTTATTGGGATTTTATTGGTATTTTAATTATGTATTTGTTTTATGTGCTTTTAATCAGTTTTGTGTATTTTATATTTGACGTTGCTCCCCGCCTCGATCCAGAGGGAGAGGCGGGTAATAAATAAATAAATATATTATTATTATTATTATTATTATTATTATTATCCCTGTTCGCTCGCTCTGATCGTTCTTTCTCTCTCTGGGAGCTTGCTTCCTTATGTACCTTCTATACCAGCTGGGGCAGCTTCCTCTGCTGTGTTCTGCTCTGCTAAGGGTTAGGAAACAGAATGAAACTCCCCACCCATTCAGCTATTGAGAGCAACCAGGACACACCCCTTCAGGCCCAGCAACAGCTCTCAGGACATGCCCCTTCAATCAAAGCTCTCAAGAGCATATGGTGCTCATACTATGACTTTGAATAGGTAGCCTCCTGGATTTACCCGAGGCCTCTCCTCTTTGCCTTGGTCTTCTCTTCCACTGCACCCCCCCCCCCCCGACAAACTCCTGTTTGCTCTCCCTGTTTGCTCACTCTGATTGCTCACTCTCTGGGAGCTCGCTTCCTTATGTACTTTCTAGACCAGCTGGGGCAGCTTCCTCTTCTTTGCTCTGCTCAGCTAGGAGTCAGGAAACAGCTAGGTTAAGGTTACTGGGTTTGCTATGCTATGCATGCTTGTTTTACTGTTTATTCTTCCCCCAAACCCCCTACCCTTACTTGTAAATAAATCCCTTCTACCTCAACTATTTGTGCTGCTATCTTCTTGCTAATGGAGCAGTGCTAAATCTTGGGCTACCATGCCTGGTTTTGGTGTTTGTTTCCCTGGGGCTTCTGGAGCTAGGAGGCCTCTGGGAATGGTGGCAGCATGGTCAAGGGTGTAATCAAGTTGTACACCCTCGGCCTATCTTTACAATGATGAGTGATCACACTCCTGCCACCATCTGCAAAGATGTCTAAAAAAAGCCTTGTTTAGGGTTATGACCTTGCCAGTGACACTCTTGAAACTCATGCAACTTCAACTAACTTCTAAGAACTCTCTCTCTCTCTCTCTGAAATTTGTCCTGTGGAAGCTGACTAGACTGGCCAGCCATATCTTGCTCAATATCTAAGGAGGGAAGGCATGAGGCCAGGCCTTTGGTCTTCTCTTCAGCCAGGGGAATTCCCAACAATTTGGATTATTCTGCAAAGCTTGGAACCAGCCTACCTCGGAAAAAAGAAAGTCAGCCAAATAATTTGCAGTGGAAGGTGAACCAGGCAGATTGTGAAGGGCCTATTTCAGGAAACTACTGAATGTCTTGAAAGTATAGCATGATATGAAGGGCCTCTCCCAGATCCTCTGAAACTTAAATCCTAGAAGTTCAAGTAAGCTGAAAAACAAGCAATAACCCAAGGACAGAACGAATGTTGTACTTACCAACTAAAGAACCACAAGCAATGTTTGCTTGTGCAAATTCACTCTGTATGCAATCATTGCCCACCCATCCCCACTAGGGATGTGGATAAGCCAATATTCAGCTGGTGAGACTATGCCAAGAAGGAAGACTTAGGGACTATGCCAAGAGGAGAGACCTTCAGGTTTTGAAGGGACAGACAATCAAAGGGGCCTGAATCTACCTCATTCTGGATTTTATGTAGTACAGCCTGCTCCATGCCTTGGAGTAAGCCACAGCCCTGAAAATGGAATTTTAACAAGCCAAACACAAATATGTTGCCTACTTGTCAGGGTAATGCCTTAGTTGGGCTGTGGTCCTTGCAGTAGATTTCCCCCTCCTCCCCCTCCCCCCTTGAAGTAGGTCCTTACTGCCCTTCATGGTTTGTTGGTCCCTAGCACATGATGCACTGGGATGGGATCTGCCATACACAGCACAGGTATCCCACCATCTTCCCTACCCCCTGATATTGATCTTGCTGGTATCATACACTGCAGTCATAAATCTTGGCATTCCATGTCTCAGCAAATAAATTGGTGTCCCTTATGCGGAAAGTTTCATTGTACCTCAGTCATGAAGTTTGTACCCCATGAAATTCAAGCTGCAGAACAAAACAACCATCAACAACTCTGCTTCCTCCTCCCCTTTCTCTTTCCAGGCTCCCTCAATTTCCTCCATGCTGGTGAGTTGCTCCATCCTCCCCTTTCTCTGACCCCTACTCCAAACCTACCAATTTGTTCCTTCCTTCAGGCCCTATGATCTCCTTTCTAATTCTCTACCTTCTTCCTTTTGTTTATCTTCTCTGCCTCACTCTCTACACCTCTTTCTTCTACAACCCACCCAGCAGTTTGAGTTCCACCCCATGGACAGAACTGTGACCATTTTATTTTATTCTGAATTTAATTTATGGAGGTAAAGTTGGGTGATGAATGGGGTAGTTAATTGAAGAGAAATTGATTAGGTTTTGAAGCATTGGGAACTGGGAAATTAATTGACCCTCTGATTTGCCCTTGGTTTGCTTCTGAATGAGTGGTCTGTCAAATTTTTAAAATTCCACTTTGGTGAAAAGGTCACCATTTTTAGGGGCATGTGTGTGTGTGTGTGTGAGAGAAAGAGCTCATGAAAAAAGCTATTAGCAACTTTTTTGATGCATTTTTCACATCTATTCAGATTAATTGACTTAATTAACTAACTAAAATTAATTGTAATTGAAGTAAGGAAGGATCTGCTTTGGGGAGATTTCAGGGTGGGATGCAAACTAATTTAAGAATTTATTTTGTGTGGGGATAATTGGTTTTCTTAGCCTTCTGTGAAATTTAAATAAATCTTAGGAATTGTTTCTAAAGTTGCATATTTAGGTAACATATGCAAATTGTATGTTGATTTGTGACCCATGGGTCTGAATCTTTTACATGCCTAGCCATGTCCTTGTATGGTATCACTCTGGCTCAGCTTTGGTCTATTACTATTTATTGTGGATCACCTCAGGGTCAAGGGTGTCATGACCCCAGAGTCCAGCAGTCACCTCTCAGAAGCTCAGGAATTGGTGGTGTCAATAGAAGAAGCATGTCCCAAGCACCACTGAGGAACCAGAATGCCCTGATCCCAAGGCCTAATTGGGCCCAGAAGCCTATATCCAAGAACTTCACAATCCATGGAGCTAGTGTACCAATACTGGTAGCATGTCTGCTATGAACTCTTGGCGCGGTCCTAGGCTCTTAAAACACTTTAAGGTTTTTATGAAAGCCTCTCAAGAGTCTGAGAATACTCTGAACAGCATAAAAGACTTCAGGCTGGTCTCAGAACTTGTTGGAGGAAGTTGCACTTTAGGAGCTCTCCTTGGTGCTGTAACATTAGATCTGGTTTCCTGCACTGAACCCAGTTGGCTCCTGCTTCAGAAAATTTGCTCTGACCTATTGACAGGATGGATGCTGTGTTGGCCCAAATGGCTATATGGACATCTGAAATTGCTGACCCGTTGGCTCCTCCACTACCATGTAGCCCCTGTGACCCCCATGGGGAATTGCCCAGTCTGTCTTCTGGAGAGGTTTTCAAGGGACCAAACCCTATTTCTCAGCTTCATAGCTCAGTGAAAACCCTATATGGGCATCCAATTTCTGTAAAGACCATGTCAAGACATATTTCCTGCTGAAAGAATGCTGCTACAGATGGAAACAGCTAACCATCACATCCTATGCTTACAACAAAGGCCCAGCTCGCTCCTATAATATGGCAGGCCCTTTCACTTGCGGGCACAAGACTTGGATTGGAATAAACTTGGCCTTGTTGACTATTTCTTGGAGAAACTGAGAGATTAGTTCCTGAATGAACAGGCTGAAGTTGATCCACCAAGACAGATTCTAGACCTGTTTAACACATGCTACAAAAGTAACGAACACCTTGATTCTTGCTTTTGGAATCATCTGCACAACTGGCTGTGGATCCAAAGGAAGGGATGCAGTACAGAGTGTCCCCCACAGAAAAAACATTTGTGTCAGCAGGTACTGTGCTAGGGATAGACATTTTGACATTGTTTGTCTACTCAAAGACTACAACATCAGTAAGAATTTGAATTCTATTACCCCTGCTACATGAGGCCCACTGACATAGATGGGGGACTCCTGGTCTCAGGCCCAATCACATAGGGAGGCTAAAACTAAGGGGTCAGGAGCATTTGGAGCCGCTTGTCTTCAATGTGGTTTGGACTCGCCACTTTTCACTCGTGTTAGGGATTCCCTAGCTGGCTCTATATGACCAATCCATCTCCTGGCAGGCCTGCACCCTATTTTTTAATTCAACTTATTGCCATCAACATTTTCTGCCATTGTTTGCTGCTACCATGACAACAGCACAGACGCTTTTATTTCGATTGAAGTTCAGGATGTCTTCAATCCAGTGGAGGCCAACATCTTACTACCACACCAGCCACATGACCAGGGCTGGATTATCCATTAGGCACAATAGGCACAGTACCTAAGGCTTATGAAAAAGTTTGGGGCCTACAAAAATATTCTATTCAATTAAAGAAAATTATTGTTTGATTTAGCATTTTATTCATATGGCTCTAATACATTTTAAGTAAATGTAAATTAAAACATGAACTTTGTGGTTCTTTTTGTTAGTAAAATCACAGATTACAACTTCAAATTTTATGTTGTTGTTGTTGTTACAAAAATTCATTCTCAAAGAGAATAATGCAAGTGAAGACCATTCTTTATATGTTTCAACTTTGAAAAAGAGTGCGCCCCTTCACAACTTGTTCCAAAAATTGACAAGATACATTCTAAAAGCAATGTGGCCATTTGGAAAACCATTATTTGTGCCATGATTGTTTCTGCCATAAATTTCCTATCTGCATACATATGTGATAACATTAGAAATTCAACTGTGAATGTATGTTGAAGATCTGATGGATAGGTGTCTAAAGGTGTCTTTGTTCTACAGAGGTCCACTGGACTGATGGTAACACAAGTGTTGAAAGCCTCTGGTTTAAGATAAAAGGGCAACCTAACAGAAGGGATATCTTGCTAGGTGTCTGCTATAGACCACCAAATCAGTCAGAAGGGCTAGATGAAGATTTACTAAAAGCAGATAATTGAAGCCTCAAAAAACCATGAAGTGTGCTTGTGATGGGAGATTTCAACTACCCAGATATTTGTTGGAAGACTAATTCTGCTAAACACAAGATGCCAGAAATGTTCTTCACTTGTATTAGTGATAATTTTCTCTTTCAAAAGGTTGATGTGGGCACTAAGGGATCTACTATCTTGGATTTGCTTCTTACTAAGAGGGAAGAGATGATTGAAGATATTACAGTGGTGGAAACTTTGGGTACACGTGACCATACATTGTTAGAGTTCATGATTTTGACTAATAGTTTGGTGAAACAAACAAACAGTCAAACACAAACCATGGATTTTAGGAAGGCCAATTTTAATAAACTAAGAGAAATAGTAAGGAAGAAAAAACCATGGGAGAAAAAACCTTAAAGGCTGAAGTGTTGTAGCCCCTAATCTCATGCCAGACTCGGGGTGGTGGTGCTTGCCCTGTCATCGCTGCCATTCATGAGTGCTTGCTGGACTGCGTAAGCCTCTTCTGAGACCTGGCTTGGCCCAGCAAGCGCTCGGCACCCACCTGTGCATGCGCCGAAATCACACACTTCCCCCTTCCTGCATCAATGGGAAGTGTGCAATTTCAAAGCACTTGCTGAGCGCTTGCTAGGGCCTCATGAGTGCCTGAGGGTGTCTGTGCTCGCGAGAGGAGAGCCCAACTGCATCTGAGGGAGGTAGAAGTGGGGTAGGTATCCGTCAGGCTCTCAGACACAGTCAGGTGCTCATTACAACCCTAGCTGGGACTTCTTCAAAAGGGAATTAAGGACTCAAACAATACCAATGAGGGAGAAAATGGAGAGACATCTAAAGAAGCTGATGTAGTTGAACAGGCACCTCACAAAGAAGTTGAGACTAAAGAAGGATGCTTACTGGAAATGGAAGGAAGGGCTTATGACCAAGGAAGTCTACAAAGCTTCAGCCCAGAAGTGTAGGGATGAGGTCAGGGGGTTGGACTCGATGGCCTTATAGGCCCCTTCCAACTCTACTAGTCTATGATTCTAAGGTAAAGCAGAAAATGAGCTAAGGCTAGCAAGGGAGGCAAAATCCAGCAAGAAGGGTTTTTTCAAATATGTCAACTGCAAGAGGAAGACTGCAGAGGCGATGGGCTCACTGTTTACACCAAATGGAGAAATCTTAATAGATGACCAAGAGAAAAACAGAGGAACTCAACCCCTATTTTGCCTCTGTTTTTACATCCAAAGGAAATGAGTTGAGTGGAATTGTCTGGGAACAAACACAATAGGGGAGGGTGCGGATCAGTAAGGATGTGGTACAGGACCTTCTAGCCAATTTGAATGTTTTCCAGTCCCCAGACCTGAAATAACGGGAATAAGTTACAGTTACCTAAATTTCTATTAAATATAAGGAAAAACTTCCCGATGGTAAGATCTGTACTATAGTGGAACAGTCTACTTATAGAGGTTGTGGGTTCTCCATTTCTGGACATTTTAAAGAAGAGGCTGGACAGCCACCTGTCATGGATGGTTTAATTAGTTTCCATGCACGTTGCAGAGGGTTGGACTAGATGATTCTTGTGGACCCTTTCCAGCTCCACAGTTCTATGATTCTGTCCTCTAGCAGCCACTTCATCACTGGAAATATTACTATCCACAAGAAAACTGAACCTTTTATTAAGTGTGGCTTATGCTGATTGTCATCTGCCCATCTCAATGATAAATCTATCTATTACAGGACTATTTGTCACTAGCACTCAAACACACAGTACTATCCATGCCAGCTTCATTAAAAAAAGTTTCTCAGTCATTTACATTCTTATAGTTGGCCGGTATGAGTTCTTTAGAAACGGCATTTTCATTGGCTAATGACTAGGTAAGGGTAAGTGTAGCCATATGTCCTAATTTGTCAGTGTTCCCAACCTTTTGAAAACTGATAGGAGAAAAAGGAAAACTACCTAGCAATTCTCTCCTCACCACTCTCCTGGAAACAAGGGCTATGACCTCTCTGGGCCACTGTAGCACTGTTTCAGATAAGCTCTGCTATATAAAAGCAATTAGTGGCATCAGCACAGGTCAGAGGAAGGACAAAAAAGTACGAGTATGTATAAATGAAAATATATGAATATGGGGGAGTATCTGGGGACCCTGGGTTTATGTTTTGTAGTTTCCTGTGGATATTTTACAAGCTAGAATCTTCTCAAGACTGTGCCCCACTAGGCCAAGGTAGCACACACACTGCCACTGTGAAGAGATCTATGATTATGGGATATATACAATGTAAAGATTTATCTATAGATCCATCTGTTGTTATAAGAGTACCTAGGGCCTACAAAGACTTCAATCCAACCTTGCATATGACTCACCACTGACTGGATGCTTGGTGCTAAGATACCAAAAGAATGCTTCTATTCCTTGTCTGAGCCTGAATTGGCTCCTAGATTTCATTGAGAAGAATCTCAAACAGGTGATGCATCAAAGAACCTGTATTCAATGTTAGTCCTATTTAGACTAGACCCATTCATTTATATGGGTCTAGTCTTACTAGGACTACTATTGGATACTACCCATAGTCTTTGTCAAAAAGAAATCTGGGAACTGCACCTGGGTAATGATTATCACACTCTGAATGCTATTACCATCCAGAATTACTATCCACTTACAATACTGTTGCAGTATTTACCAAATTAGGGAAATACAACTTGAGATACACTAAAAAAAGATGAACAGCCACCAGATGTGGTGAACAAGAGTGGGAGTCCAGCAAGCGGCTCACAGTGTGGGCAGCGGTAAGTTCAGCCATTCCTCGTCTCCACATACGGTTGCAAATGCTTGACCAAAGGGTGGTCAGTGGTGTTTTTTCCCTTTGAAATATGATGGCCATTACCTGCTGAAAATATCCATATTGTTTGGAAGCTGAAAAACTCATCTAGTTTGAAAGTGACCAAAGCCATTTTAACAGCAAACTGATCAAAGAGGAAATTGCATTTTGACCCAGCCCTTACTGATGTCAATCTATATGCTCAAAAATAATTATATATGCCAATTAGTGAACACGTTACTTGCATTATGAAGATACACATACCTGCATTATCAGGATACACATTCCAACTGTCCCAAGAATATGTTTATTATCATCAAACCACATCTTGACTTTTTCATAGCACCCCTGAAAAAAATGTTTGTTTGTTTGTTTAAAAAAAATAACTTTGATTACAAACACGGTAGGAAGTATACTAAAAAAGAGTAGAATTCACAAAATTCATACAGATTTTTAATCAGCTTAATCATGATTATAAAATATTGATCCTTTTTGGCTACTCATTTTCAAATAAGAATTCTGTTTCATTCACAAATATAAAAGTTAACATTCAGGACACAAATTCGATTGAATAATTCTATTGAAAAAGCAATTTGGAAAGTCATATGACCCTTAATGTCATACACAGTTGCTGGAATCATAAACACAGTTGTACATTTAGACGGGTATACACTGATATGGATATACATTTACACAAACAAAATGCACATTTGCACACCTATTCATGTGCACATCATTTTTTACTGCAGGGATGGGGAACATCTGGCTTTTGAAGGGTCCTCACCTGACCCCCAATTTCTCCCCTAGTTCCTGCCACCTGCCCCCAGGTCCTACCCCCAGCTGAAAAATCTACCATGCTGCATTTAAGCTTTTTTTAAAACCCTCCATTAGTGCCAATGAAGGCTTTTAAAAAGTCTAACGAAAGCACAGGGAGCATTTTCAAAGATGGTTTGCTGCTACCTAGGACCAACTCTCTCCTCCTGAACAGCTGTGACCCCCCTTTGTGAAATTACCGCTCCATCTACTGTAAGTGGTGCCAATGCAGGCTATTTTAATTGCAGTGCGAGAGGCATATTTTAAAGAGTGCTTCTGCACAGGAGGGGAGGGCTAACCGTCCTCTCCCCAATGCTGTGATCCTATTCAAAAAACATCCCTCCCCCACTGAAATCAGGCTTTAAAAAGCCTGTTTTATCAGAACTCTGGTTTTTGGGTTTTTTAAATGATTTTTTAAATATAGTGTTTTTATTGTTTTATCCTATTTGTTGTTCACCACTCTGAAATCTTTGGCTGTGGAGTGTTATATAAATATAGTAAACAAATAAATGTAGGGGGATTTTTAAGAGGGAGGAGTGGTGTGCTATATTTAAGGAGGGATTTTTTTGAATATAGTAATAAAAATTCGAAGATGCTGGCCAGGTCCACTCAGTCAGAAAAGGCTAAGAATATGATAGGGACAATTAGAGATAAGACAGGGAAAAGTTGTAATTCAATGAAGGATAAATTAAATATATTTCAGGAATTTTATAGAGAATTATATACATCAGATATGAGTCCACAGTTTAAGGTATTGGAATATGTAGAGAGGAACTGGAAAATAAGATTACAGAGGCAAGATAGGGATTATATGGAAGGATTGGTTACTGAGAAAGAAATAGAAGGAATTATTGATAAATTAAAAGGAGGGAAATCTCTGGGAATGGATGGTTTGGGGCCGGAATATTATAAGATTTTTAGAGGAATTTTAATACCAAGATTAAAAAAATTATTTAACAGTATAATAGAAAGAGGAAAGACCCCGCCATCGTGGGATCATTCTTTGATTATATTAATCCCAAAACCAGGAAAGGATTTGACGAATCCAGCATCTTATAGACCAATATCTTTAATAAATCAAGACTCAACATTTTTTACGGCAATAATGGCAAAAAGAATGGGCACGTTTATAAATAAATATATTAGAAAAGATCAATGTGGATTTATTTCAGGAAGGCAAATGCCTAATCTAATTGGAAGAGTTTTAAATATAATTAATATTATTTTAAAAAGGAATTTAAAAGCAGGTTTGTTAGCATTGAATATATTCAAAGCCTTTGATTGCGTGGAATGGCCAGCACTTAAAACAATTTTAAAAACATTTGGGCTTGGAGATAAATTTATGGGAGTAATTGATCAGCTGTATAAAAATAATAAAGCTGAAATAATGGTTAATGATGGGTTAACGCAACAGATTACACTAGCTCGAGGAACTAGACAAGGATGTCCACTTTCACTGATCTTATTTGCAATAGTGATAGAAATTTTGGCAAATGTTATAAGGGAGGATGTAAGATTGAAGAGGATAGGAGGGAAGGAGAAGATCAAAATGAATATGTTTGCAGATGATACATTATTGACATTAGAAGAACCCCTGGAGAGTGGGGAGGTGGTTAAGAAGCATTTGAGAGAATTTGGGGAAATTACTGGTTTACAAGTTAATTGGGGGAAGTCAGAAATGATGTTATTTAATTATAACAAGGAGGAGTTGGAGGAGTGTAAAGTTAAGTTAGGTCTTAGGCTTAAAAATATAGTACATTATTTAGGAGTTAATATTGCAAAAGATTTAGATAGGTTAGAGGAAATTAATTTTGCAAGTTTGAAAAAACAGGTAGGGGAAAAGTTAGAGGTATATAGAAAATTAAAACATTCTTGGTTTGGTAGAATAGCGGTTATTAAAATGAAGATATTACCTAAGATTAATTTTTTGTTTAGAATGCTGCCGATTAAAATATCGGAAGTAGAGTTAAAGAGCTGGCAAAATATGATTAATGCTTATTGCAATGGAGATAAGAGAGCTAGGATTAATAAAGGGTTATGGTATAAGACACAAAAGAAAGGAGGTTTGGGACTTCCAAATATAAAGAATTATTATATTGCTAATCAGTTAAGATATGTCATAAATAGTATATTAGGGGAGGAAGATTTAGAATGGTTAGAAACGCAAACAGGGGAACTAGATTTTAAATTGCAACATATTTTTTTAATTAAAATTCAAAAGAAAGATTTGAGGGGACTGGACAACCCGTTACTGAAAAATATTTTAGAGATCTAGGAGAAAGTTAAAGGAAAGTTAATACCAGGAGACTCTCCACTCGCCCCAGTGGTAGTAGTGGGAAACTTCCCAAGGACTTTAAAAGTAGAGTTGGAAGGGAGTCTGAAGGATCAGGGAATTATTAAGTTAAGGAACTGGATGGAAAGAATGATAGATAAGGAGCATAAGATAGCTTGGTTCAAATGTTTACAATTGGAAAAATGGACACAGGAATGGAAAATGGAAAATAAGAAATGTAGAAATAATACAAGATTTGAAGATTTAATTGAATTAAGAGGAAGGAAGGAAGAAACTAAAATTAAAAAAGGTTTGACCAGCGAGATATACAAAATATTGATAGAGGAAGATGATTATCAGGACTCTCTTAAAATTATTAAAAAGATTTGGGAAGACGATGTAAAGGAACAAATTAATGAACATAACTGGGGGAGGATATGGGATGCAAGAATGTTAAAGCTGTTGTCAATTAGAATTAAGGAGAATTATTATAAGACAGTATGGAGATGGTATTTAACACCGGTAAGATTTCATCAGATAGATAAAAAAGTGTCTAAGAATTGTTGGAGGAGATGTCAGGAGGTTGGAACTTACTTTCATATGTGGTGGAGCTGTGAATATGTACAAAAAAATTGGGAAGGGGTGTTCAAAGAAATAAGTGAAATAATTGGAAGTAAACTGGAATTAAGCCCAAAGCTGGCTCTACTAGCAATATGGGATAAAGGAAATGAGAATATAAGTAAGAGAGAACTGATAAACAACCTCCTGCCTCCTGTCAGAATGATTGCTAAAAATTGGAAAGGGCAAGGGATATATACTATAGAAGAATGGTATAAAGAAATATGGGATATGGCACTTAATGATAAGCTGACATGTAAAATGAAAATAAAGAGGGGAATGTCCAGTAAGAATGATTTTGGAGAAATATGGAGCCCCTTTTTGGAATATGTATTAAGAACGGGGAAGGGGCAAATACCTTCGGAAGAGTCTTTACAATTTTGGAAAGAGGAATAATGAATAATTGAAGGTCTCCTGGGGGGAGGGGTGCACGGGGGGTATGTGGGTTATGTATTGTGTTTTATGTTGTTTTATGTTGTATTATGTTGAAAAAAAATATTGCAGTGGTTCCGCTCCTACTTGGTGGGTCGGCTCCAGAAGGTGGTGCTTGGGGAACATTGCTCGGCCCCGTGGATTCTCCAGTATGGGGTTCCACAGGGGTCAGTTTTGTCCCCCATGCTGTTCAATATCTACATGAAACCGTTGAGTGCAGTCATCCGGAGTTTTGGAGCGCGTTGTCATCAGTACGCTGATGACACGCAGCTCTATTTCTCCTTTTCATCTTCATCAGGTGAGGCTGTGGATGTGCTGAACCAGTGCCTGGCTGTGACAATGGACTGGATGAGGGCTAATAAACTGAAACTCAATCCAGACAAGACTGAGACGCTGTTAGTGGGTGGTTCCGCTGACTGGATGGAGGGTGTTCAACCTGTTCTGGATGGGGTTGCACTCCCCTTGAAGGAGCGGGTTCGTAGCTTGGGGGTTCTCCTAGAACCATCTCTGTCACTTGAGGCGCAGGTGGCCTCAGTGGCACGGAGTGCCTTCTACCAACTTCGGTTGGTGGCCCAGCTACGTCCCTATCTGGACAGGGATAACCTGGCTTCAGTTGTCCATGCTCTGGTAACCTCCAAGTTAGATTACTGCAATGCACTCTACGTGGGGCTGCCTTTGAAGGTGGTTCGGAAGCTGCAGCTTGTGCAAAATGCAGCGGCCAGATTGATAACTGGAACCAGTAGGTTCGAACATATAAGACCTACTCTGGCCCGCTTGCATTGGCTGCCTGTATGTTTCCGAGCCCGGTTCAAGGTGCTGGTTTTAACCTATAAAGCCTTACACGGCTTGGGACCACAATACCTGATGGAACGCCTTTCCCGACATGAACCTACCCGAACACTACGTTCAACATCTAAGGCCCTCCTCTGAGTGCCTCCTCCGAGGGAGGCTCGGAGGTCAGCAACAAGAGAGAGGGCCTTCTCTGTGGTGGCTCCCCAATTGTGGAACGATCTCCCCGACGAGGCCCGCCTGGCGCCAACATTGTTATCTTTTCGGCGCCAGGTCAAGACTTTCCTCTTCTCTCAGGCATTTGGCAATACCTGAGGAGCCTGGGTTTGTTTTGTTTTGTTTTTGTAGTTTTTGAAGTGTTGATGTGGTTTTTAAATGTATAGATTGTGTGTATGTTGTATGTTTTTGCTGTTTTAATTTTTGTATATTGTTTTTAATTGTTTTTAATCCTATGTAAACCGCCCAGAGAGCTTCGGCTATGGGGCGGTATACAAATGTAATAATGAATAAATAAATAAATTTTAAAAAAGGAGTGGTGTGGGTATGTATAAGAGAGAGAGAGAGAGAGAGAGAGAGAGACTGTGAGCATTTCTACAAGAGGCTTTCATTGCATGGTCATGATTGGCCGCTCACGGCTTTTTGAAGGTTCTTTACATGACATTATCAACTTCCAGAGTGTTTCCCACACTTTTTGAGCTTCATCCCGCTTTTTAAAAGATTGGAGATACACTGAAATAAAAGTTAATGCAGCATATCTGCAGTGTAGAGCTATAATACAGCCACTAGATGGTGGTGTTTCATTAAACATATAGAGCATTGCTGAGAAAGGAAGTTTTCAATTGAAAGTATGTGTCCATGAGCCCATCATAAACCCACAAAGAAACCAGAAGAAAGCCCTGGTAAAGATACGGGTTTTTAGCCTTGTGTGGTGAAGCCCCATGTGTAAATAGGGGCTGGATAATTTTGAAATTGGAAGAAGGCTTCAGATTCGAGGTTTGGTGACTAAAATGTCTAAATCAATAAAAGAGCAGGAAAGGGGCCTTTGACAATTTTCCTCTTGTTCCTTCCTCTTACAAGCCCATCCAGACTTGTGCAACTAATTGCTTAGCTGAGTAAATCATTTACCTACAGGTCATCCTCTGGGGCAAACTGGTGAGTGAACAATGCTGTTATACATATTAAAAGAAAGCTTTAGGCAGCAATCCTATACACAGTTAGCTGGGAATAAGTCCTATTGAACTCAGTGGGGCTTACTTTTGAGTAGACAAGCATAGGGTTGCACTACTGGCTTATCTGTGCACTTAATAGCCATACTGGGTGGTATTGTTTCTTAATAAAAAGGGGGGGGATAAAGTTAGACTAAAGACTAGAATCACCTTCAGCTTCCAGCCTAGTGGGGCAGATGCTGCCTGCCCCCCCCCCCAAAAAAGGCCTGCTGCTGCTTGACCGCCACCACTGACCTGCCAGCAGCCCTTCCATAACCATCCTATGAGAATGAGATGCTGGCTTGGCTGATGGAAGCCCCACTCTTTTTAGGCACTGCCATTCATTACTGACATCGCCTGCAGGTGCTGGAAAGCTGGGCAAAGCAGGGGACTCAGGAGGAGTTGGTTGGGAAGGAGGAGGTGTGCAAGGCCAGCTGGGAAACTCAGAGGAGGCAAGGAGTTAGGAGGGCAGGCTGTTGAACTGCTTTCATTCGGAGGACCTGAGACTCCCTTTCTGGGCTAGGAGTAGGTGCTTGACAGAAGTGAGGGTGTAAAATGATCCTCCAAAGGGAAGATGGGTCCTTCTTGGTGTCTGGTAGGTCACTTATGTTCACATCAAGAAATAATTTTTAAATGTTCTGCTCAACAAAAGTGCCTGTGACAAGCCTGCTTCTTAGGTTAATCTGGTTTATCATTAGGTTTTCAGGAACCACATATACAGCTAAGAAAGGGTTAACTGTGGGCAGGAGAAGGCCTGTGTGTGATTGGCTGTTTTGGTTCTACCTGGGGAGAGAGGGTAAGTGAATGATGTAGCATGAGTCTTTTTCCGTTTTGACAGCTAGTTTTGAGGGCAGAGGGGTTTGGAGTTTGGCAAGGCATCATCTTAGTTTTGAGGGAGGATTTAGAGGGGTAGTGAGGCAGGCTTAGGCTAATTATTAATCATTTATCAAATAATAACATCTGTAACACTGAAACAGCATCTTGTGCATAATACACTTTTATTTTGTTTTGCTGAGCTAAATCCATGTGCCAGCTAGGTCTTCGTTTACGCTACTGCATACATTAGCACTTAACAGCCAGCACCCACTTCCCCAAACTAGAAATTATAGTAACAGTGATAAATTTGATGCATATGGTGTTAATTGTTGCTGGATAGAAAGTTAGCTAAGTCAGCGTGTACAGCTGATTTGGTAGTGATCTCCCACTCCTTAGGCTTATTATCCTAGACGTGAAGGGATAACGGGGGAAAGCCTGGGTAAACGAGAGTTGTGCCCTTAGAAATAATTGTAGAAATTCAAGATTTTAATTGTGACTGAGCACCAGCTTGTTCATCCCTAAACAAAAGGTAGTGAAGTCCCTGCACTTTCTAACTCAAATGTTCATTAGTGTGAAATGTGTCCCCCCCCCCCCCCCCCCGGCAACTTTTAAACAATAGCCCTGCTGTAGTGGAAATGCAGAAGACCATTGTCCTTTCAAGAAGCTACTGGTTAACAACAATTGCTTCTTTCATGCTGAGGTTTCCTGTTGGATCTGTGCCCTTTTAAGTAGGCAGTTATGCTTCTGTTTCTTACTATTGCTCAGAGTTAGCTATCTTTCCAAGATAGTACAACCCAAGAGGTTATCATTTACTTTTAGATAGTCCTTGGCTAGTTTTCAACAACTGCTTCTTCTTGGTAAGATGTTTTTAAGATGTTTTAATGATGTATTTTCTCTTGTTTTAAATTTTTTTTAACTGTTTGTGATTCTTGTATTTTATATTGTTGTTGTTCCCTGCTTCGATCCGGAGGGAGAGACGGGTTATACATAATAATAATAATAATAATAATAATAATAATAAGTGGTAACACACCTGCCTCTGCAAATTCCAATGTAAATGTGGTTCAGTATCTGTATAATTGCATAATATCTGCATAATATCTGATAGCCCTTTGGTGTAGTTCATGCTGAATACTGGCTGAATACTGAATACTGCTGAGATAAGGGTTTATAACAACTCAGTCGTGTTGTCCAGGGGTATTATGCTCCTGTAGAGGATTGGGCACGTGCTAAGAGACGGAAACTTACAGCAGTCCTTGCAGCCTAATCTGAGCCCCATTGAGGGTCAAAATTGGGGCTGAGGCTGGGTTAGTTTCTCAATGGAAAAAACACACACATAAAACATACCTCAGGTTGTAGCAAAGGTCAATTGACTTAAACTGCTCCTTCAGAACGTCTCTCAGACCAAATCCAGCATTCAACTGCATGCAAGAAGCCTCATGCTCCAATAACTTGCATGCATACAGGGTGTGTTTCAAATGCTCCACACACCAGTTAAATTTTGCACACCAAGGATCAAGGAATCCTGCTAACTTTTGTTTCCTGAGTGGACATCTGCTGTCCAATCACACGTACAGTAAAAACTTGACTTTCTCATTGATTTATAAAAGTATCTCTCACTTTTAGCTGGGGGTGGGGGGGGAGTGTGGACTAAAGAGGTCTACTGAAATCAGAAATTGAAGTATGTGTTGTGTCTTTATATCTCTGTGGGAAGAGACAGGATGATAGGAAGGAGAGCAGATGAAAAGGGAAAACAATCTGAAAAAGAGGAGAAAGGAGGAGGGATAGCAGGGAAGAGAAGGAGATTTACATTTGTACAAAAGTAGTTGTAGCGCTTTATATCAATAGTACAAAGCTTTTCAGTTAGTTTGAGTAAGTAGCAAGCAAAGATTTCCACAAATCAATGTTTGGAAAAATGCCTAAAAGAAAAAAAAACCTAAAGGTCAACTTTATCTGTGAAATTGGTGCTTAATGCATCTTATTAAAAGAGCATGGGCAGCTCTTTAAGTTAAGGCGAACTGCAAAAAAAAGTTTTGCCATTTTAAGCTTTAAAATTCTACTGCTTATACAAATGACATATATTTTGCTAATAACTTGGTATCCATGATCTATCTGATTAGGTTTACAATTGTGCAAAATTTCAAACTGATCTGATGAAAAATTGCCACAGGTACAACAAGTTTTAAAATGCTGAAAATTGTCACATCTATACCTTTTTCTCCAAGCTTTAGTTCAGCATATCATATATTTCTTCAAATTTTGGTGAAAACTACTGGAGTGTTGCGGAGGTGTGCATTTCATTGGTTTGGTAAAATTCTGAGCAGCGGTTCAAAAGCTATTACGTTTTTTTCTGCACCATGAAAGCCTGTTGCAAAAACCGCTGGCAAAATTATGTCAGCCATGTCAGTTCCACTCTGAAGCTAGAATGTTGCCAGTACTCCAGTGGTTTCTATTGGCATTCTGTTACAAAGGGCTTCTACGTAAAAGGCCTATTCTTTTAGTTTTGGAATCTGCCCTCACAAGGTGAGAGTACTCATTACTACATGGATTGGAACTGTAGCAGTAGGGTGGGTGTGTAGGGAGACATTCCCCCCATGGCATTCAGTTGAAAGGTAAATTGCAGGCATAAGACAAAGTGTTAATGTCTCCCAGGCATTTTAACAGCTCAAATTGAGGTTTTGATTGACATTGTGGCCAGGCTTAACAGTTAAAATGTTTTAAAGTGTTTTAATGACAGCTGTTTTATGTTTATGGTTTTAAATTTTGTATATTGTCTTTTTAATGCTCAATCTTTTTAATTTTTATAAACCGCCCAGAGAGCTTCGGCTATGGGGCGGTATATAAGTGTAATAAATAATAAATAATAATAATACTCACCACTCTAGGGACCTGATCCATATGAGGCCCCATGAGTTGACATTTGGGAGGGGGAACAACCATCCCCAGCTACATCTTTAAAGTAATATGCAGTTTGACCCTCAGAGAATTTGGGATGGATGCGATGGAATGCACAGGTGGCAGAACAGAAGCAGAAATGCCCTGCAAGGGCTTTGACCATTGCTCTTACCCTCTATGAGCAAAAGCTTTTGTGGTGCGCTCATGATTGCTCACTCATGGTAGTTTGCAGGTCCTTTACATGACAACATCATCCTCCAGAGGTTCTCCCATGCTTTGCAACCATTATCACAAGCTTTTTAAATCGAGGAAAATGCAGACTTTTTCTGAATGGTGTTATATTTATAGTATGTAATTGAACAATTCTGCTATATCACAGCACCATCTAGTGGCTGTATAAGAAGGCAGAGAAAGAACCCCCACAAAAAAGCACATGTAAAAGAGCCGATCTGCTCCCCCAAAGTCCACAAAACCTGCTAAAATAAAAAGTCAGATTATATGTAAGCTAGTATTACCGTTTTCCACACTAAACTCGTATTGGTAGAATTCTGACCACAGTCTTGGGAATTTTCCATGCAGCATCTGTCAGGGACAGTTTTGTCACCCAGTACTGGGTACCAGTCTTTGTAATCAGTAACCCCACAGCAGTGCATCTATGAGACAGGGACAAAAAGAGACCTTATGCAGCCTGGAACTGAAAGATGCTAAGATCATCATAATACAGAATCACAGAATTGGAAGGGACCTTAGAAATTCTCTAGTCCAACCTGTGCTCAATGCAGGCTCTGCAACACAGGGTGCATCTACGGCATCCCTGATAGAGGGTGATCCAATCTCTGCTTCAATGCTTTCAATGAAGAAGAGCCCCCACCTCTCGAGGCAATCTATTGTGCTTCTGACCAGCTCCCACTGATACCCTGCAATTTCTACATATTGGTTCTAGTTCTGCTCTTGGGAGCAACAGAAAACAAGTCTTCTGCATAACAGCCTTTCAAATATTTGAAGATCATCATCATGCATCTTCTCCAGGCTAAACATGCCAGCTATTTAAACCTTTCCTCATAGAACTTGGCTTCCAGACCCCCTCACCATTCTGATTGCCAACTTGGCACAGTCCTTCTTAAAATGGAGCACCTAGAACGAGAGACAGTTCTACTAATGGTACAGAATAGAATAGAACTGTTCTGTGATCTGGACACTCTGCGCTTCTGTTATTGCAGCCCAAGATTGTATTAGAGTTATTCATTTGTTTTATTATCTCATTATTAGACATTAATTTGAAAAATGGCTGTATTATTTAAAAAATCCTTGGACACTAAGTGAATATTTGCAGATAATTAGGGTCCTGAAATATAACCCCTGTATGCTTTAAACTCAGAATATCATTTGTCACCAATTTTAGATCATTCCACCTATTTATTAACATCTGTATATTAATATTGTGCTATGGATGGCACATACCAGGATCATCCAGCATACTGATGAGACATGACAATTATTAACACGTGCAGAAGGAATTTGTGTCATTTTACAAAGAAATATGCCAATGTCTTTACCTCTGCTTGAATGATATTCCAGGCATTCTTCAGTCCAACATTATTGTCTGTGTTGTAAAGCTTGAGACCTTCTTTCAAATCCTGTTTTGCATTTTCATTAACCTGTTTCATATAAACAAGTCACAATGAGTTACAATAATCCCTATTTGATATGATCTTGTTAGACATTTTATATGTATGGGGAAGCAAATGGGGCAGAATCTCTCCCTCTTGCATGTCAATTTCATCTCAGTTTTGCAATTTGAGAACCATTTGCCACATCTTTTAAAAAGTGTTTTCCAATTTAAGCAAAGAGTAGACTAAATAGAAAGGAGACCCAGTGCTTTCTTCCAACAGCTGACCATATGCCATATGGGGGATATGGTAATACATTTTATATACAATAAGTGTCACACAATTTTAACACTATATGCGCAGAAGTCCTATTCAATATTTCAAAATATATTTCAATTAAGAGAAGATTTGTCTTTTTCCAGAAAATATGTATCTAAGACTTGTGCGATGTCATGGACAAAGTGTTGGATTTGAACTGGGGAAACCTTGGTTTAAATCCTCACTCAGCTAAAAAGTTCAATGCCAGTTATTATCTCTCCACCTAACCTATCTTGTTATGAGGATGTTATGAGGATAAACAGAAATGGGTGGGATAAAAAATCTGGCTCTCACATTCAGTCATTGAATTCAGAGTACTTTTTGTCATATGATAGCTAGGTCATCTTACAAATTGTTAACATTTTAAAATCCCACAATTTATTATAATAGAACTCCACAATAATAATATAAAATAAAAAGGCAGAAAACATTTCAAATTAAGCTAAAAAAACAACAGAAATATATCAGAAATCCACACACACACACACACACACACACACACTATATATATATATATATATATATATATATATTTGCTTTAAGGAAATACTATTCTAGGAAACAATGATCCAAAAACACAACAATGAAGTGAGAGAATAGTCCCCATATATTTATTCATGATGGACTCTCTCCCACCCTGACCTGCCCCTTAATTCCATAATCATTTTTCTCTTGGGACTAGTAGTGATCAATGGTCTAATACTCCTATTGGGCTCACAACCCTGTTGGGAACAAGTATTCATGTTCACAGCTAATGTTCTATAATATAGTATAATTTCCATCAGCATAATGTATGGCTTGGCAATGAGCTGACTGCCATTTTCTGGTGAATCTTGCATAACATCACAAATGAGCTTCCCCATTTCCCATCTGCTTAACTCTTTTTGCAGTTCTTTACTCTGCTGTATGTAACCTTTGTAGAGAACCTTCTTCCATATAATTCCTCCTTGATACCAATTATCTGTGGAGGGGGGAAATGTTGAAGCCTAGAAAAAATGTATATAGGAAAGCAGCTTAGCTTCTGAGAGGGGCAAAACTTCTAAATGGGGCTTACCTTGTCCATATACACAAAGAATAAAATGAGTAATATCAGTTCAGCCAGGAGAATGATCAGCAAAACAATGAAAAACTGAAAGAAAAAAGGAACAAAGAGGAATGTTACAATTAGAGAAGGTGAAAGGTTAGAATGTCTTATGCAAATAAATAAGAAATCATGAGTTGTTGTATTTATAGTGTTAAATATTGGATAAATTCATGTCTAGCACAATTGGCTTTGTATCATGGTTTTCTTATGTCCTCTGACATTCTTATGTGTTAACTTCACCAAGGTTAATCCCATATCATCATGCAAACATTTCTGTTTCTTTTGGCATATAAAAAAGGACAGAAGTTTGGATCATCCAATAATCTACTTGGCAATGGAATCAGAAGTGCTTCCTGTTTATATCTGGAGAGGCTTGTTTCCACCCCTGTGCAGGGTCCCCCTGCTGCGGTGTTCTTATGAAAGGGAACTGCAGGCAAGATACTCTGACTGGGAAAACAACTACTTTGTAATTTTGGAGGTTTCATGAATGAAGAAGGCAGGCTAGATACTCTGCCTGGTGAAAGCTACAACTGTGCAACTGTGGAGGGTAGGAATAGTGCTGTAGCACTTTATAAATGAGAGACAGGGGCTAGATAGTCTGTTTGGGGAAAGCAACAATTGTGCAGTTGTGGAGGCTAGGTATAGCTCTGTAGTAATTTTAAGAATTGGAAAGGCAGGCTAGTTACTCTGACTGATGACAATAGTGCCAACGGGGGAAATGAGTGAATGCGGGAGAGGGGCAGACCCACCCCTTGATCATGTCACAGCCAGGTCACAGAGGCATGCCCAAGATTGAATGTGGATGGATAGGGCACACAGCAGTAAAACTGCCTAGGAGCTGCTTTAAGTGAAAAAAATGGACTTTCAGAAAAATGTGGCTTTTCAAGAGGGAAGCTGCTGGTTGGCTGCAGATTGGGGACAATGTCGTGTGTCAAAAAGGACCTCAAACTGCTCTTCCACCACTGGTATAGATTGGCTCCAGGACTCTTAACTCTAAACGGAAACTAAGAGCTTGTTTTTGCTGCTGACATGGTTAGGTTGTAAAGTGCTTCTTAGTTGGGCACAGAATAGTGAGCATTTTCTCAGTTTTCTCGTTTGAAGCATGCTTTGTAAAAACACACACACAAATAAATAAAACAAAGACAAGAAATCTGCTCTTCTGACTTACGCTTAGAAGGAGGCACTTATTTTCCTTGATAGCACCCAAGCAGCCCAGGAAGCCAGTCACCATGATGATGGTACCAATGGCAATGACCAGGTTGGCAGCTGACAATGATGGGAAGCTGGGAGAAAATGTGGCAAAGTTTCCTTGTGATACTGACAGCCATATTCCCACACCCAATAGGCCGCAGCCACATAACTAAAGAGAAAAAGAGACATTAAAAAAAAGCTTTTGCAACCTGGACACAAATTGAAATTTATTTGCAAATTTGTGGATCTGTCTATTTTTTAAGTTATCAGGAGACAGATCTGGAAATGTGCATCCCCTTCCCTGTCCAATTCAGAGCTATTTCCCCTTCCAAGCTTTTACATGTATAAAGGAATAGAACTGCCTTCTTTTTGTATCTTGGTTGGTTTTATCTTTTTTTTTTTTTAATCTACGGGTAAATCTTTTGTGTGTGTGCTGGTGAGTATGTCAAAAGTTTCATTGGATTATAGGAGCCAGGATGCATGCAGAGAAAGAAAAATCTGGGCAGGAGGCCAGAGCAAGGTCAGATGGAATCTGGGGCAAATGTGAAAAAGAAACTACAATTCTAACTGGTCAGAGTTGCAGGTGGGGTGAGGGAATAACTAATTTTAAGCTAAGAAGTCTAAGGCAGAAACAGAGAAACAGAGAGTAGAAAAGAAAGGGAAGGAAAGAAGGTCAGAAATTGTCAGAACTGCTGAAACTGGGAAACTGGTTGAAAGAGTGCTGGATTTATGACATTGATATTGGATAACCATATCAAGATACTGACATGGATAAAACA
This sequence comes from Anniella stebbinsi, assembly GCA_029215795.1. Lineage (NCBI taxonomy): Eukaryota > Metazoa > Chordata > Lepidosauria > Squamata > Anniellidae > Anniella > Anniella stebbinsi. Next base: position 100,673,783 of record JARDYH010000003.1, read on the forward strand.
GTGACATAGTTAGGGCATCTGGATGTATTTATCCCTAGTAATAACCTATAATTACCCTATAGCTTATGTTCATTAAGATTTTGAAACCATTTTCTATTAACATCTCCTTCAGTATTTTTAATATTATTATTTATTATTTTTCATTAAATACTTAAATAAAACATTAAACAACACTTCAGACTGTAAGTGCTTATTAAATTGCATAAACTTCCATATTCAATATTGTACTGCTAAAGTTACACTAGAAATAGAGAATTGCACAATGTATACAGTTTCTAACACATTACATCCCTCCAAATTATCTGGTGATCTGAAGTCATTTTTTTTAAAGAATGGAAACTATATCACTATAAAACTACCTTTCTTGGACATCTCCCCAATCAATCTGCTGTGATGATGACTGAGCTTCAAATCCTGGTATGCCACCCTTGGACTATAGAATCATAAAATCATAGAGTTCGAAGGAGCCTATAAATAAGGCCATCAAATCCAACCCCCTGCTCAATGCAGGAATCTACCTTAAAGCATCCCTGACATATGGTTGTCCAGCTGCCTCTTGAAGGCCTCTAAAGTGGGAGAGTCCACGACCTCCCTAGGTAATTGGTTCCATTGTCGTTCTGCTCTAACAGTCAGGAAGTTTTTCCTGATGCCCAGACGGAATCTGGCTTCCTGTAACTTGAGCCCATTATGCCGTGACCTACATTCTGGGTTGATCGAGAAGAGATCCTTGCCCTCCTCTGTGTGACAACCTTTCAAGTATTTGAAGAGTGCTATCATGTCTCCCCTCAATCTTCTCTTCTCCAGGCTAAACATGCCCAGTTCTTTCAATCTCTCCTCATAGAGCTTTGTTCTTTTACAGTTTACAGTTTACAGTCTTCTCCAGGCTAAACGTACCCAGTTCTTTCAATCTCTCCTCATAGGGCTTTCTTTCCAGACTCCTGATCATCCTTGTTGCCCTCCTCTGAACACGCTCCGCATTGTCTGCATCCTTCTTGAAGTGTGGTGCCCAGAACTGGACACAATACTCAAGATGGAGTCTAACCAGTGCTGAATAGAGGGAAACCAGTACCTCACGCAATTTGGAAGCTATACTCCTACTAATGCAGCCCAAAATAGCATTTGCTTTTTTTGCAGCCATATCACACTGTTGGCTCATATTCAGCTTGTGATCTACAACAATTCCAAGATCCTTCTCACTTGTAGTATTGCTTAGCCAAGTATCCCCCATCTTGTAACTGCATTTGGTTTCTTTTCCCTAGGTGTAGAACTTGGCATTTATCCCTATTAAGCATCATTCTGTTGTTTTCAGCCCAGCGTTCCAGTCTATCAAGATCACGTTGGTGTTTGTTTCTGTCTTCCAGGGTATTAGCGATCCTACCTAATTTTGTGTTGTCCTCAGATTTGATAAGCATTCCCTGTACCTCCTTGTCCAAATCATTAATAAAAATGTGAAGAGCACTGGGCCCAGGACTGAGCCCTGCGGTACCCCACTCTTTACCTCCCCCCAGTGTGAAAAGGGACCAATGATAAGCACTCTTTGAGTCTGAATCTGTAGCCAACTGTGGATCCACCTAATAGGTGTTCCAGCTAGCCCACTTTTCACTAGTCATGTGGTACTTTATGAAAAGCTTTGCTGAAGTCAAGATATACTATATGCCACCACTGGACTTGGTTTTCCACCCTTTTGCTACCTCCAAACATGCTGCTCTCAATAAAAGGGAGACTAATTTTATCTGTACACCGCCCTGAGATCCCAGTGATAATAGGGCGGGATACAAATGTTTAAGAAATGAATAAAATAATTAAATCTTCATGGCTTATAGGATTCATTATATCATAACAAATGGATATAACTGCTAATAAAGAATTAGGTGCAATTTGTTGTAGTATCATGTCTGAATTTCCCACCACATCTGGATCAGGGTTCCTCTGGAATGACATTCCCTGGAATGACATCCTCATCCCCTATAAGTTGCCAACTGAACACAAGCTTAAGCATTATTTTTTGTGGGCTGATGTGGTTCTTAATAGTTGCTTGGATCACATTGATTCCCAACTTACTTCTGACATTGTTGGTCCCAAATCACTCTCTCAAACTTCTTTTAACCCCATATACATTTGCAATCATTATCGTATATATTATAGGAGCCACAATTGTGGCTCGTATCAGATAAGACATCAGCAAAATAAGGGGTCTGTAAGGTTAAATTGAAATCAGGGCATGGGTTGCTGTTACCTAAATACAATTGAAAGTGTTTCACCAATCTTTCTGAAATTTGCAAGTGCTAGAAAGCAATGTCTATATTACATAACCTGAAAATTTTAGGATGCTGGTTTAAGATTGAGGGAGAAAGGACAGTTAACAGAAAAAAAGGAGGGGGGAATCTCACACACTCAAAAGTTTTCCTGAAAACATATGTTGGCTGCCATTTGTGCCCATGTTTTGTGAAAAAACTATAAACTATTTACTTTATGAATTTATATTTGCCAATTCTCTTTTTACTGTAATTGGTGGAATGGATTTTAAAAAATTCAATTTATTTATTTTTAAAATAATTATATTTGTATAATGAAAGTGTATGGGAGTCTCATAACATGTAGCTCAGAAATGTTGAGGTTGGAAGGGAATAACTGTTGTGTGGAGGAAAAGGAAAAGCAGCAGCAGCAGCAAAGTGGTGAGTTTCTGAGACATAGGTGTGAATGTGGGCAAGTGATCCCCTCACCTTGACCCTACCCCTTCTGTTTACTGGTCCGCACTCCCAACCATTCCCCTTCTTGCTCCTCTCCCTGCTTGCCCTTAATCATTGTGTTACTAAGGTCCCTTTTGGGGTTCAAGTGCTGAGAACAGAGGGCTTAAAAAGAAGCTATAGAATGGAATGGGAGTGAAACTTTGGTTCATAAGCAGACCTGTATTTTCTTGAGGGCAGAAAGTCTTGCTGGGCAAAAAACCCCTAGGCAATGGAGGAGGAGAGGAGGATCTTTTGGTCCTGACCACTGGCCATGCAGATTGGGAAATTGAGGTCCAGAACATCTGGGGGGCACCAGTTTGGTAGAAGACTGATGTAGAGTAATGAGTCTACAAGTTGGGTCAAAAGGGCAGCTAGCAGTGAGCAAAATTGGTGAGCACTCATGAGGCTCACGAGTGCTTGGCATATGCCTGTGCTAGCCCACTGCATTAATGGTGGCTGCCATTAACTCAGCGGAGGAAATCACACATTTTCTGGAGCCTACGGAAAGTGCATGTTCCCCCCCACTCTGCTAATGGTGAGTGGCATTAGCACAGCTGCGGGGGATGCACAATTTCTGGAGCATGCTTCCCCCCTCTCCTCCAGTGGAGGCCTTTAAGTCCCCCAATTGGAGCAGGGAGGGAAGCCTGTTTTACAGAACCTCTGGAAAGTGTGCATTTCCCCCTGCTGTGTTAATGGCAGTCACCATTAACACAGCAAGGGAAAATGGCACAATCCTGGAAGCCAGGGGAGACCCACGTTGGGGCTGCTGGAAATTGAGATGGGTCTGCACCCTCCCCCCAAAAAATTACAGATAGGTTGCCACCATGGCCTGACCCTCTTTTGAACACTGTTCTAGGCCTGTCTTGCTGCTCAGAAAGATTCTGTGGCCTATTCCTAAGGTCTCCTCCCTCCCTGCTCCAGAAAAAATAAAAAATTTAAAAGGAAGATCCCTTGGATTTTTCTTGTCAAATGTAAACACAGGATATCCCAAGAACTCAGAGGCAGTGTAGCAACTGTGCGGACTGAGGTATGCTGGGAATTGTAGGACATGCCTAGACATGCATGAGATTGAGATCTAACAAAGTTTATTTGAAGAAAGGAGGGGATACAGTCCTGGCATAGGCAGAGGACAAGTGTGAAATGCATCATTGGGTCACTTGGGTTCCTGCATCACTTTTCTAAAAAATAACCTCTAGGAAAACGGATGTGCTTTTAACAATAGCTCTATATGACAGGTTGAAATTTTGCAGGAGCAGTTTTAATCCTAGAGTGGATGGAGGTGGAGTGATTGGGGAAAGTTTAACTTACTGAGCATCTTCAGCTCATGAAGCAACTTAAGGAATAGGGGCCCTGCCAGGGTAAAATAAATTGACAATTCTGTTGGTAGCAGAATATAAGTGCTAAAGAGAGGAGGTGCCTCCTGTGGTAGAATTTATGGAGTTGGGGAACTTGGAACAACCTGCCTCTACTCTTCAGATAGGTGCGGATGAGGGAATGAAGCAATAGCTACATGGTGATATGAGACTACCACTCTGCGCATGCTCCAAGCATTCTTGTCCTCGGTTTCAAAATATTAATCCTACTTTAAGGCTTAGTTCTGGCAAGAGAGACAGGTTACAGCAGCCTCCCACAACTTGACCTCAGATTTGGATTGAGAACCAGTATGGTGTAGGGACTAGAGTGTTGGACTGAGGAAATCCAGGTTCAACAACCCAATTGGCCACCCTGCATTCCCCCCTACTCTCTCTCTCTTCCCCAAGTCCCACCAAATGCCCATTGCTTTCACATTCATGGGTGCTCGTGCAGCAAACAAGCCCCCACCCCCACCCCATCTTCCCTCGGTGCTTCTCCTTGCCTCTTCCTGCTGCGCCTCTCCCCAAAGCCACACAAAATGCTATTGCTTTGGTGTCCAGGGGCGACTCTGCATCCAAAACATGTCTATGCCAGGAACTGTGCCAAACAGGCTATGCCTGTCGCCATCTGTCCCGACATTACTCTAGCTGGTGGTGTTTTTTTTGTCTGATACTAGCACTGTTTCTGGCAGAATACTTTTTAAAGTATTCATGCGTCGTCCGTGTGGAGGGACGAAGCATGGGTGTTATGTCAATGGGCCAGGGACCTCATTCTACATGTGCCCCCTCTCATCCCCCAGTGTCCCTGGCTAGTTCTTACAGCCATCTTCAGATCCCTAATCTATACTCCCTTGCTGCTGCTGAGGATCCTTCCTGGCAGATGACCCTGGAAGTTTCTCACTACCTCTGCAGGCTTTCAGTTTTGCCAGCATGGATCCCAGTAGCCAGGATCCCGCATAAATCCAATCTGAGGGTATGAGATCACAGTAGGGTGAACAGATTTTGAGAACCAAAATCCCTGTCCCCCCCACCCCCCCACCCAAAACAACCCCCCCACCGCACGCACGCCCCCCCCCGCACCGCGCCACCAGCCCGCCTCACCCCGCCCGCCCATGCCGCCCGCAAACCTCCCCCACCCCGCGCCGCTCCACCCTGGCAGCCCCCCCGCCCCACGCCGCCAGCCCGCCTCGCCCCGCCCGCCCCGCGCCGCTCACGCCGCCCACCCGCCTCACGCTCCTTACCTGCTGGGGCGTCCGCTTCCCTCTGGTGCTCTGAATCTATTGAGAAACAGGCTTCCTGGCCTGTCTCTCAGTAGCGCGCCGGGTGATGACGTCATCACCCGGCGTGCTACTGAGGGACAGGCCGCGAAGCCTGTTTCTCAGTAGATTCAGAGCACCAGAGGGAAGCGGACGCCCCAGCAGGTAAGTGCCTCACGCCGCCCGCCTCGCACCGCCCGCCCGCCTCCCGCCACTGCCGCATGACCCCCCCCGCCGCCCCAGTTTGCCCCCGCCGCCCCCCAGTTGGCCCGGATCGCCCAGGTTTCCCGGTTAGGACCGGGAAACCCCGGGCTATCTGGTCACCCTAGATCACAGTCTCTTTTCTCAGAAGACCTGTGCAGTCAAAAGCCATTTGGTTCACCAGTGGAGCCTCCCCAGGAGGCTAAGGGCAGACTTAGAGCTCAGTACTGGTCAGAAACAGAGGTGGGCACATTCATTGATCTATGAAGCAGCCCAGAGGCCCAAGTTATCATGGCCAGTGTCAGGCATGAGAACCTCTATCTAGAGGTTGCACACACCAGATTGCACAACCTCCCTACATGCCTGGCTATGTGGGTATGACCGCAGTGCCAAGCAGTGCAAGGACAAGCTCCATTGACTCAAGAAAAAGTTCAAGGAGATTGTGACGCACATGATGAGCGGGGTTGAACCAAAGCCGTGAGGCTTGGGGAAGAGGGACAGCAGGAGCAAATGAGGAAAAGCGCTGGGGGAAGAAGGGGGCTGTCGTATTTACGACTCTTAGTATAGGAAGCCTGCCAACTCCTTTATCTAAGAATGTCTGGGAAAAATGCCAGGCCTTTAACGGTTTAAAGGGTTTATTTGCAATTCCAAAATCCAATTACCAATAGCCAAGGTCACGCCAAAAGTTCAGTCCGTCCGAATGTCAAGTCGAGGGTCAAACCAAGTATTAGAGCAATCCAAAGTCCAGAGCCAAAATAGTCAAGCCGGTTGTTCAGTCCACAGGTTCCGATTCAGGATTATGCCGGGTGTCAAGAGCCGAAGACGACGGTTGTTCTCAACGGATCTTAGCTTCTGACTTCTTTCTCCTTCATAGTTGCTTGAGCCTGTTCACAGCTACGTGCAATTCCTTCGTTATCTTACTTAAGGCTTGCATCAGCTGTGCTCTGTTTTCTCAGTCTCATGCTTCGCCTTGTGGGCTTAGCTTTCTCCGCCCGTTTGAGCTGCCGCCTTTGCTGGGGAGTTACTGGACAAACTCCTTCAGGCCCCGAGTCTTCCTCATTAGAAACAGGGGGTGGGAATGGGTGGCTTTCCTGGGGCTCTTCAGAAGAATCTCCCTGCTGTTCCTCCTCCTCCGGTAAGTCCTGGGGAATGGGTAAAGCTGCAGTCTCTGCCACTTCTTCCTCCTCAGAGGAAGATTCTTCAGACTGCCTCATGACAGGGGCCTAGTTTCCTGAAAGATTGTCTGTGGGGAGGAGGGCTGTTCCAGTTGACACCATTGTGCCCAAAGTTGGCAGTGGGGACGACAAGGATATGAAGGAGGTGACGGCAGTGCAAAACCTCCACACCTCAACCAGCAGGGATGGAGAGATCGCAGAGGGCTGGAAATAAGAGTGAGTTTTAGCAGCTTTACAGGACCATGTCTGGACTTGCCCGGCAGGCTGCCTGGGTGGGGAGGTGGCGGGGTGGTGGTGGGAAGGATTGCAACAGCATGGGAATGGGAACCTCCATTACAAGTGCCAGATCTCAGCAGAGAGTGGAGGAGTGATGGTGTTTCTGGATCGCGATGGCTGTCGGGATAGATTTTGGGCAACAATGGCTGATGGGATACCAGCAGGAGGACTGAGGGAGGGGAGAGGGGGATGTGTCAATCAAACACAGCATTGGCTATTAGTCAACTCGACACTAGCCTAATCCACATAATGGTTGATTGAAAACATGTCATGTGGCGAGTACCCCCCGATAGTCAACTGTTGAGTTGACTATTAACCTACCATTGACTATTGTGCTGTCTGAATTCACTAATTTGTTCTGAAAGTATCACATATTTAATTTGTCCTATAATGACATTAGTATCTTGTACTGTATTACTTTGTACAATGTAGTAAAAAACAATATAAGCAATTAAGATTGGTTGGTTTGTAATGTTTATTGGGGGACCACTGCATCTCCAACTCGCACTCCAGACAGCAGCAGTTTTCTTGCTTCAGTTTGCAGGGGCTACTGCAAAGTGGTGGAGGGCTTTTCATCTAAATCTGATGAGGTGCCTTGTTGAACCCTGTTCTTGGAAGAGGAAAATACATACACCCATTACACTGCTCCTCCTTTTGGGGGGGGGAGCAGTATTTCCGCTTTGTAATATTAATTCTGCACAGATGTACAGCTAATTATCTCTAACATAGCTCCAGCCAGATGGCTGTCTTCAGGAGAATGCTCTGGAGATGCCATCTGGTTTTGTTGTGCATTGATAATGTGTAGCGTATGTCTGCATAATCACAACAGATTGAACAGAAGTCTATATACTAGAGTATGTGGATACTTTAAGACTTTAAGCACTAGTAAAGGGAAAGAACAAGGCTGATACATCAGTTTATTGTTATTTCCAAGAAAAAGGGGGAAAAACTAGAATATATAGATGCTCTTATATCTGAAGGCACGGTCATTCCTCCTTTCTCGGTTAACCTGGTGTAAAAGGAGTGGGTCTTAAGCTGGCATTTGCCCATAGCCTATTCTCCCAAGACAGAAACATCTGATTTCCCTGTATCCCAGATTTGTGCATAGGCAAAACATCCCTGAACATGGGAGTCATTCCCAGTTTGAAAATAGGGGATGGATCACAAGTTCAGGGAGATCCTAGGCATGCATAAAACCCAGTATTTTTCAGGAGGTCAGTTAGATGTTCTCCTTAGAGATGTCTGTCACAGGAAAATCCAGCCCCTTTAGGGCCCGAGAGATTCCCATGACACTCCTGCCTCAGTTTGCCTTTATGAGGGGTTGCTCCTGAAATCCATGAACTTTTCTTTTCTTCCATAAATGCAATGTTCTGCAAATTACAGTGCTGACATCGGCAGGGAGAGAGGGAGGGTTGGGTAGTGGTGACAGGGTGGGAGGGGAGCACCAGGACACTCCTCTCCCACCCCGCTGCTGCTTCTACCATGCAAAGGCAAAAAAAAAAAAACCCAACCAGATCAAGTCAGGACAGCTGGTGGGTGTCCAGGGGCCCATGCTGGTGAAACAGATTCCTCTGACATCCCTAGTTCTATTTACACAAAGGAAAGGAAGGAAAAGATACAGATATGCATGAACACGACGTTTTCTCCTACTCATGCTGGGTTCACAAAGTAATACCCTAAGTAGTCACTTAACTTCTCTGAGAGCACAATTAGAATGGATTCACATGATCATATTTTTCAGGGGTGGAGCAAATCACATGGTTAGGGGTTTGGTATCCTACACTCAACACCCCAACACCCCTGAATGAAATGTCATTTAAAACATATTTTAAATCCATTGATGTGCTGTGGTAATGGTGCTGTAACAACAGCTGCTGTGGCAGCAGCAGCACTTGCTGTAGTGACACCTACTGTCGCTAATGCTGAGGGACTCAAATGGACCAGAAAGACATATGAAGAGCCTTTCCCTGGCACTCCTCTACCAAATGGCTATTTTTTTAAAGGGAAGAAATAAAAGGAACATGATAGTCAGAGTCTACTACCGACCACCCAATCAAGGAGAAGATGAAGATGAAACCTTTGATAAGCAAATTGCCAGTATTTCAAGGAAGTGCAATGTAGTAATAATGGGGGACTTCAATTACCCCGATATCTGTTGGGAGGCAAATTCTGCCAAAAGTGGCCCTTCCAAGAGATTCCTGACATGTGTGGCTGACAACTGTCTCTTACAGAAAGTAGAGGAAGGAACTAGAGGATCCACTATCCTTGACTTGAGACTGACCAATAGGGATGACTTAGTGGTTAAAGTGGATGTTACGGGAACTCTGGGCAAAAGTGACCACGTCATACTTGAGTTCTTGATTTTAAAGGAAGCAAAAGTGGAGTGTAGCCATATGCATACTCTGGATTTTAGGAAAGCCACTTTTAATAAATTCAGAACTATGATAAGTAAGATCCCATAGCAAGAACCCTAATGAGAAAAGGAGTCCAAGATGGGTGGGAGATTTTAACAAAGGAAATTTTAAAAGCACAATTACAAACAATTCCAACAAGGAAAAAAAAAATAGAAGGCAAAAATGGCTTCACGAAAAGCTCAGAGATGACCTGAAAACAAAAAAGGATACATATAGGAAGTGGAAGGAAGGCCAGGCTACAAAAGAAGAGTACAGACAAGTAGCACAGAAGTGCTGGAATGGTATCAGGAAGGCTAAAGCTGAGAAGGAGCTGAGGCTAGCGAGGGATGCTAAAAGCAATAAAAAGGCTTTCTTCAAATATGTGAATAGTAAAAGACAGAGGTCAGAAATGGTGGTTCAACTACTCAGTGAGGTCAGCAAATTGAGAACAGACGACAAAGAAAAGGCTGAAGTGCTCAATTCCTACTTTGGCTCAGTCTTATCCCAAAAGCGGGTCTATGATCCCCCTGGAAAAAGTGAAGTACAAGCTGAAGGGGAAGGACTGCAGCTTCAGAATGATAACCAAATTATCAAGGAACACCTAATTTTTTTGAACGAGTTCAAATCTCCAGGACCTGATTAACTGCATCCTAGAGTAATAAAGGAGCTGGCAGAAGAACTCTCAGAACCACTGTCTATTATCTTTGTGAAATCATGGAAGACGGGTGAAGTGCCGGATGACTGGAAGAGGGCTAATGTTGTCCCTATCTTCAAAAAGGGCAGAAAGGAGGAACCTGGGAACTACAGACCAGTCAGTCTGACATCCATCCCTGGGAAAATTTTGGACCAGATTATTAAGAAGTCAATCTGTAAGCATCTTGAAAACAATGCAGTGATTCTGAATTGCACATTAGCTAAAAGTGGTTTAGATGGAACGACTATTAGGTGGATCCAGAGTTGGCTGCATAATCAGACTCAAGGAGTGCTTATCAGTGGTACCTTCTCAAAATGCGGGGAGGTAATGAGTAGGGATGTGCACTGGATCAGACCCGATCCACGATCCGAGTCCGGTCCAGTGGGAAATCGGAGAAATTATCCGATTTCCGATCCAACAGCTGGATCGGCCAATCCAGTCCGAACCGATCCGAAAAGGCTCCGAACCAATTCGGCGGATCGGCGGATGCCCGCTGGCGCCCACCACCACTTCCATTGGTGGGCGCCAGCGGGCACCCGCCGATGAAAGTGGACAGCGGGGAGGGGGGCGGAGGGGAGGAGGTGGGCGCTTACCTTTGAGGGACGTCCGCTCCCGTCCAGCGCCGGCGGCTACTACCAGCGGGCTCTGCGGCCTGCTCCAGGGTGGCACGCCGGGTGATGGGGAAGGGGGCTTACCCCCCCCGGATCCATCCGCTTCTATCCGCGGGCACCCGCGGACACCTGCGGATGGAAGCGGACGGCCCCAGGGAGGGTAGGGAGCGCGGGGGAGGGGGCTTACCTGCCGGGGCCGTCCACAGCGGACGGCCCCAGGGGGGAGGGAATTAGGCCCCCCCTCACCCACCCGCCGCCATTTTTTCCTCATAGATTTGCATTGCAATGCAAGTCTATGGGGAAAAAAATGGCGGCCGATCCAAAAATTTCTGATTTTTGGATTGGGATCGGACTCGATCCGGTCCGGGGGGGGCTCCGATTTTGTCCGAACCGATCCATGACAAAATTGGAGGTCCCGATCTGGGTCCCGATCCGATCCGGGGGGTCCATGCACACCCCTAGTAATGAGTAGGGTACTGCAGGGCTCAGTCCTGGGCCCAGTGCTCTTCAACGTTTCTATTAACACAAAACTGGGTGGGATCGCTACTACCTTGGAAGATAGAAACAAACTTCAGAGTGATCTTGATAGACTGGAGTGCTGGGCTGAAAACAACAGAATGAAATTTAATAGGGATATTAAGCAAGTTCTACACCCAGGAAAAAGAAACCAAATGCACAGTTATAAGACGGGGGATACTTGGCTCAGCAATAATGCAAGCGAGAAGGATCTTGGAATTGTTGTAGATCACAAGCTGAATGTGAGCCAACAGTGTGATGTGGCTGCAAAAAAAGCAAATGAGGAGAGACTGAAAGAACTGGGCATGTTTAGCCTAGAGAAGAGACGACTGAGGGGAGACATGATAGCGGTCTTGAAATACTTGAAAGGTTGTCACAGAGAGCAGGGCCAGGATTTCTTCCCAATCATCCTAGAATGCAGGATACAAAATAATGGGCTCAAGTTTCAGGAAGCCAGATTCCGGCTGGACATCAGGAAAAACTTCCTGACTGCCAGGGCAGTACAACTATAGAACCAATTACTTAGGGAGGTTTTGGGCTCTCTCACATTAGAGGCATTTAGGAGGCAGCTGGACAGCCATCTTTCAGGTATGCTTTAAGACGGATTCCTTAATTGAGCAGAGGGTTGGACTCGATGGCCTTATAGACCCCTTCCAACTCTACTAGGGTGACCATATGGAAAGGAGGACAGGGCTCCTCTATCTTTAACAGTTGTGATGAAGAGAGAATTTCATCAGGTGCTGCATGAATACAAATGACAACCTGCTGAAATTCCCCTTTCAATGCAACTGTTAAAGATACAGGAGCCCTGTCCTCCTTTTCATATGGTCACCCTAAACTGTACTATTTTATGATTCCCCTGCAAAGAGGAGTCCTCTTTCATTGGCTGTTGGACAGTAGCCTTTGCAGGGGAATCATAGACTAGCAGAGCCGGAAGGGGCCTATAAGGCCATCAAGTCCAACCTCAATGGAGGAATACACCTTAAAGCATACCTGACAAATGGCTGCCCAGCTGCCTCTTGAAGGCCTCAAGTGTGGGAGAGCCCACCACCTCTCTAGGTAATTGGTTCCATTGTTGTACTGCTCTAACAGTCAGGAAGTATTTCCTGATGTTCAGCCAGAATCTGGCTTCCTGGAACTTGAGCCCATTATTCCGCGTCCTGCACTCTGGGATGATTGAGAAGAGATCCTGAACCTCTTCTGTGTGACAACCGTTCAAGTATTTCAAGAGTGCTCAGAACCGGACACAATACTCAAGATGAGGCCTAACCAGTGCCAAATAGAAGGGAGCATTTCCTTCTCCTTCCCAGTGCCCCTAGGGGCAGTTTCAGATCAAACATATAACCATGACCATTACACGACTTGTTGAGCCTAATTAGAATGCTTGCTGCCTATTCCTCCCAATTCTACTTTGATAGTAGTTTGATCTTGTAGAAAACATGATTTCACCATCTAGTCAGTGTTTTTCTTCCCCTTCCCACCCCTGACTCCCAACTGCCTTTTACAACACCTTGCCTGATGATAAAGGTCTGGAGATCTTGAAAGCTTGCACATTGTTTCTAATCTTTTGGTTTATTTATTTATTTACTGTATTTCTATACCACTCAACAGCTGAAGCTCTCTGGATGGTTCACAAAAATTAAAATCATCAAATACAACTTAGGTATACAATTTAAACCACAACATAAAACCCACAATATAAAAGTACAACCAGAATAAAACTGAGCCGCAATGCAGAGATTTAAAGTACAGATTTTGAACAGCAAGTTGAAAGACTTGGATGGTAAAATGTTAAAATACTGGGAAAATAAAAAGGTCTTCACCTGGCGTCGAAAGCAGTATAAAATAGGTACTAGGCGAACTTCTCTGAAGAGTTCATTCCACAGCTGAGGTGTCACAGCAGAAAAGGCCCTCCTAGTGGTAGCCACCTGCCTCACTTCCTTTGTCAGAGGCTCACAGAGAAGGACCACAGAAGACCACAGGTACATATGGGGTACATATGGGAGGAGGCATTCCTTCAGATAGCCTGGCCCCAAGCCATTTATACTAGCACTTTGAATTGGGCCCAGATCTGGACTGGTAGCCAGTGAAGCTGGAAAAGTACCGTTGGAATGTGGTCTCATTGGCCAGTCCCTGTTAACGATCTTGCTGCCCTGTTTTAGACCAACTGAAGTTTCCGGACTGTTTTTGAAGGCAGCCCCACATATATTGCATTGCAGTAATCCAGACAGGAGGTTATCAGAAGATAGATAACTGTAGCTAGACTATCTCTGTCCAGTTAAGGGCACAGTTGGTATATCACCCTAAGCTGATAAAAGTGCTCCTTGCCACTGAGTCCATCTGTGCTTCACTTGACAATTCTGGATCCAAGAGCACCCCCAAACTACGAACCCTATCCTTTAGGGGGAGTACAACCCCCTCCAGAACAGGGTGAACATCACCTAGCTGGACAGACGAACCACCCACAAACAGTACCTCCGTCTTGTCTGGATTGAGACTCAGTTTGTTGATCCCCATCCAGTCCACTACCATGCCCAGGCACTGGTTCAGAACAGCCACTGCCTCACCTAGGTTTGATGAAAAGGACAGGTAGAACCGGGTGTCATCTCCATATTGATGACAACTCAGCCCACATCTCTAGGTAACCTCTCCCAGCGGTTTCATGCAGATGCTGAACAGCATAGGGAATAAAATAGAGCCCTATGGAACCTCATGGCTTAAATGCCGTGGAACAGAGCAATAATCCTCCAGTACCACCTTCTGGAATTGGCCATCCAAGTAGGAGCGGAACCACTGCAACACAGTGCCTCCAACTCCCAGCTCAGACAAACTTTCCAGAAAGATACTATGGTCGATGGCATTGAAAGCTGCTGAAAGGTCCAAGAGAATCAACATGGTCCCCCTGTTCCTCTCCCAGCAAAGGTCATCCCACAGGGCAACGAAGGCAATTTCAGTTCCAAACGAGGCCTTGAAGCCTGGTTGAAATAGAGATAGATAATTTGTTTCATTCAAGAGTACCTGGAGTTGTCCTGCAACCACCTGCTCAAGCACCTTGCCCAGCATCATTAGCCTCAACATATTTAGATGGTTTACAAAAAGTACAAATAGTGCTACACTATCTGATCCATATTTTTTTCAAAGGTCCAGACTTGGTTAGGTAATAACATAACAGATGATTCATGATTTTACGATGAAAAAGGCCAGAAAAGTAAAGCTTTCATGTTCTGTTGCTACTTCCTGTGTTTGGGCTGCAGCAGTTAATCTGGCTTGCTCAGTTTAGCTCACTTGCTGAGACAGTTTCTCTTACTGGCTGCTACTGATACTAAGACTGCTCTCTTTTGCTTCTACCTCATTGCACTTGTGCTACTCACCACTCAGGTAAAATAAGAACCCAGTCTTAGAGGACACACTTCTTTTTGGGTGGCTCAGCTTTTTATTTTTATTTTATAAAACTTTGAAAAATAATATATGTATATATTTTCTTTTTTTCTCCTAAAACCTTGAGAACATGTGTGTCATAATGGCTCAGGAGTTTCTCCCCATCAGTTGAAACTAGTATATTTGATACAACTGCTGACAGGCAGGAGCGTCTAGAAAAGAGGCAAATTTGCCTTTAGTACTGTTGGTCCATTTTATCCTTTTACCAAAAGATAGCAAAGAAGAATCCTATAGTGAGGGTCCCAGAAGCAGCTTTAAGAAAAAGCCAAAAAAAAGCTCATGAGTGTAACTTATAGGTAATGATCACTATCAGTATGGCAGTCAATAGAGAACACTTGGACTCTCTCCCGAAGTGACTGTGAGACCAGGATATAATCTACAACATTGCTCCCTAACACATAGCTAAAAGTATTTTCAGTTCAATTATTATTATTTATTACAGTCACAGATCAGCAAAACATAGTTAAAAGTACATTCTCCCATCAGATCACCTGCTGTGCTGCCATTTAGGATAGTGTTATTAAGATGGCTAGTTAAAAGAGACAGGCTTATGGCATAGGAATTGATTATGTCACCTTTGGAAGGTTTTTTGTGAGAGGACTCACAAGATGTCTCCTGCCCTTTTCCCCCCTTACCCCTTTTCAGAAAGATCAGAGATAAACTGGACTAAATCCTTAATGGTACAAAATTAGTAGTGTGTAAAGGTGGCACTGCACTATGAACTTGCTGAGGAAGGACTTTCCCTGCTATCGAAGGGAGAAGAGGGTAAAATGCCTCCCTGCAACAAATGGAGACAGATCTGTTCCCCCACCCACTAAGAGTACCCCTTTAAGTTTAATGGGGCTTACTCCCAAGGAAGTGTGCCGTGGGGATGTAGAGGTTTCTATAAGACCACATGAACAAGGCCCTTCATTATTCTAGTTTATAGTTGTGCTAGGTTTAAATCCAATGTGATTCTTTTAAATTATCTTTTCTTCTTTCTGTTCAGAAAGAAGGGGGAAAGCATTTTGTTGTTAATAACTGGAAGATCTTGAGCTTAGCTCTCACTGATGTGAATGAGCTCAAATTATGTAGCATGGTGCATGGGGTCAATGACAGAAAGTTCTTATGTGCAATTCCAATTATTCCTGGGGTTTGGATTCCTAACTTAGTGAGACCTTTGAGAGAAGTTATGAGATCTCATCTAAATGAGAATTTAAATCATTTTAATGGCCAGCCTGAGTGGCCACCGGTACCTATAATGGAAGTTTAAAATTTGATTTAATGTCTTCACATAAGTAAGGCATGCAGAGATGACATGATCACCCAAGTCTTTATCTTAGATAAGCTCCGATTCTAGCTATGTTGATCACATATATTACTTCCATTATCGAAAAAAATCTTTCAGTTTATCATGTTGTGTTAAGGGCTTTCTATATTCACTTTGTTAATCTGCTACTGAAGGGGTTAAATGATATTGTTGACTGGGATCCTGAAGAAATTGTACATTGCTAACCTGGTCCTGAAATGATCAAATAGCCTAAGAAGGAGTCGGGAAGAGATCCATTGGAGACCTGGAAGAAGGCTCCAGACTCACATTTAAAGACATCATGCTTAGATACAAGACCCCAGACTCATGTGCAAGAAGATGTTTGATCTCTGATAATTATTGCATTGAAATATCTATTTAAAAAAGGGGGGAAGTATATGTGCAAATACAGCAAAAACAAACTACAGGCTAAACTAAAGGCTGTAAAAATAGCTTACGTTGGAAAAATGCAGGGCAACTTGTTACGCTTTCATGTTGCTTTCTACAAGATCAAAGAAACAATAACAAGGGTTGTTTGGATCAAGACCTCACAGGCTTCTGAAAAACAGAGCTTTGACATATAGATACTAACTAGGGAAAAGTGCTGTGCCTATTAGCTTGTAATTGGCATCTGTACTGATAAGAAGACTCTTAGAATGTTCTTACTTGACTCCTCCTGTTTAGTAGCAGGAGCAATGGTTGGGATGATCATGAGCTGACCATAAGTTTAAAGAATAAGTGTGAAATGTGCCAACCCAATAACAGGTAAAATACTGGTCACTGGATAAGTAAAGATATCCAGATGAAGGGACTTTGAAGAATATGCAGAGACATTCCTGCAACAAAGTGGGGGTAAAGCATGGGACAAGGGGACAACTTGTCTCTGCTTGGTCCCATCACCATTGTAAGCCCTCACCTCTGACCAGAGAATAAAAGTAATGCAGTGAGGCTGACAGAAAGTTGACATGACAGGTACCTTTCCTGTCTTGTCTTTAGCTTTGCCTGCACTTCTTCACTTCCCATCTTCACTGAACCATTGGACCCAAGAATCTGGATAACTATGAGCATCTTTAGCACTTTGGACTTGATTTGTTTTCTGAAGTTAGAATATTTTCTGGATGTCGAACTTAGTCTCATTTTTGGAGATGGGTCTTAGAATTTTTCTGACAATTGGGAAGTAGAATAATTTCATAGCTTAGAATATCTTGGAAACAAACTTAGTCAATCCTTTAAGTGACTTTTAAGATTTAGTTTTAAGAATTAACCTTGGTGTTTATGCCTAGGATTTAAGGCTTGGGTTTAAGTTACTACAGATCAGATACAGAAAGGTGGTTACAGTGATCAAATGTTTTAAGATTCCTTTGTGCAAAACTATCTGTATAAGTCCAAAATCCCCACCAACCACCTGGTCACATATCCACTTTCCCAATTTAACAGAAGAAAAGGGAGAAGAAAGAAGGAAAGCAAACTTCTCAACTTGAAGAAAGAAAGCAAAGTTCATCTAGAAGTAGATGGAGAACTCTTGCACTTTATTGCTTTCGCAAGTTTGGTGCTTTACTGTTTCTGCAAATTTGGTACATTGGATTGTATGCAATAGGGGCTGTGTGCATGTGGTCAGCCCAGGCTGGACTCCAGTCTGCAGCCCTAGTCTGTGTGCAACCCCTACCATGTACGGCCATGATATCACATTTCCAGGAGCAAGCCCTGACATGTGTAGAAACACATGATTCCAGAAGGGGCCAGGTTGTACCCTTTCCAAAACAAGCATTTTTGCATGAGTTGTGGTGCTTGCCCCAGAAGCGAGATATCGTGGCCACGCGCAGACCTGGGCCAGTGGGGTGTGCACACATGGACCGGGGCAGAGGACTCATTATATACTTCAATTCCACATGAGGGCACCAGACTTACAGTACAAGAGGTTTTGAATTCTCATACTATGGCTCACCCTCCTACACGTTTTCTTATGGATCTACTAGATATCATTTTAGAAAAGAATTATTTTTGCTTTGATAAAAAACATTTTCTTCAAATTAAGGGAGTAGCTATGTGAAGTACAGCTGCCCCCACCACTGCCAGTCTCTACATGTCAGCACTGTAAAATTCCATACAAACAGTATTTTAAATACTATAGAAGTTTTATTGATGACACCTTCGTAGTGTTCACACAAATCACTGAGGTGGACAATTTTTTCTTTTGGATCAACACCATTGATGTAAACATTAAATTTACTTGCCACAAGGATTTTTCTGAAATTGCTTTTTTGGATGTTATGACTTATATAGCCAGGGCAGCATTTGTGTCAGAGGGTATGCAAAACCTACAGATAAAAAATCTATTTTACATTTCTCAAGTCATCATCCCAGACACCTCAAAATAAATCTTCCTTATAGCCAATTTTTACGCCTAAAAGGAAATAGTACATCTGAGTGTTTATACAACACACAGGCAGATATTGTTACCCAAGAATTTTTGGACAGAGATTATCCTAAACATATCATTGCATCATTCAGCTCCAGAACAAATTTAATCAAAAGACAGTCCTTGTTTCAGTCATACATGAAAGCAAGGACCAACAGATTATTCTGGACAGGATCTATGCTACTGCTTTAAAATGGTTTAAATGGTTTATAACAGTAGTGACAACTGTTGGGGCCCAGGACACACTCCATATACAGTTTTCAAAGTGTTGTATTCTGCTTGGTGTAGATCGGTCCCTGGTTTCTGGAATTCAACCATTTGTCACAATGCATTAAACCCATGTTTCATAAACATAGGACCCCAAATCTGGGTGATAAATTGGTTCATACTGATGTTCTTTATAGCAATTCTCTTACTCATCAGATGTGGATATGGATATTGTACGTTGATATTGTACGTGTGGATATTTTACGTGTTGCCCACAATCCCTTCAGATGAAGGAATTTCACAGCACAGTCAATAACAAGAAATATCTGCTAAGAACATTTACCAATTGTGGCACACAAAATGTGATCTATATTAGGGATGTGCACTGGATCGGGTCCGATCCACGATCCGAATCTGATCCAGGGGAAATCGGATACAATTATCTGATTTCTGATCTCACCACTGGATCAGCCGATCCAATCCGATCCGATCCGGAAAGGTCCCGATCCAGATCGGATGGATCGACAGATCGGCAGGTGCCCGCTGGCGGCCACTGCTGCTTCCATTGGCGGGCGTCAGCAGGCGCCTGCCGATGGAAGTGGACAGCGGGGGGTGGGGGGCTTCCCTAGCGGGGCTGTCCAAAAGGTAAGCAGGGGGCAGGGGGGAGGGGGGCCCGCGGCGCGCTTACCTTCCATGGCCGTCCGCTCCTGTCCGCCGCTGGCCGCTACTGCGAGCAGGCTTCGCGGCCTGCCCTGATCACCTGGCACGCTACCTAGGGGCAAGCCGCGAAGCCTGCTTGCAGTAGCAGCCAGCGGCGGATGGGAGCAGACGGCCACAGAAGGTAAGCAGGGAGAGGGGGCTTACCTGCCGGGGCCATCCACAACGGATGGCCCCCCAGGGGGGAGGAGGGAGTTAGGCCCCCCCTCACCCACCTGCCGCCATTTTTTCCTCATAGACTTGCATTGGGGGAAAGCTTTCTTTTCCTTTCCCCAATGCAAGTCTATGGGGGGGGGGGGAATGGCAGCCGATCCAAAAATCGGATGTCCGATTTTTGGATCGGGATCAGACCCGATCCGATCGGCCTCCGATTTTGTCCGATCCGGGACAAAATTGGAGGTCCCGATCCAGGTCCCGATCCGATCCGGGGGGTCAGTGCACACCCCTAATCTATATTATCAGATGTTCTTGTCCTAAATTGTATGCAGGCCAAACCTCCAGACCACTTACAATCAGGATCATTGAGCATAAGAGTAAAATACATACTCAACATAGGGAAGCCCCATTGACTGCCCATTTCCAGCAATTCAATCATTCACCTGACTCTTTAATTTTTTTTGCATTGGAACTTATATATTAAACATGTTGTCTGAAATACTAAGAGAAAGGCTTTCTGGATACACAGATTAAATTCATTGGCCCCAGGGGGTTACCTATCGCCTTTCTTATCATTTATTTCCTTCAAACTTCTTCATGTAATTTTGATCATTGCATATGTGCATGTTGCAATTATGCAACCTTGTATGATACGTTAAAGGGTTATATTATTGGCAAATTTACCTTTTGTAAAATCGTATTGTGTGTAAACCTGTATCATGTGTTATATGGATATAGCTTAACTGCACCTTTAATAGGATAGGCTTTCTACCTAGCTTGTTACACTGTTGCAGCTGTTCTTATCATAGACAACTTTGTCTCTAGCATCTTTCACAGTCAAGCCACAATACGCCTCCTACACGTTCAACATTGATTTGACCAGGAAAGCACTAGGTGGGTTATGAGCTCTCACAGGCAAGTACTCTACAATTTTAACTTTTTATTATTATGTTGGCTAAGCAAAGCCTACATTTGTTCTCATTGTCTGAATATTTTAGGATGTGAGAAATAATGTCAGCAGAGGAATAACTGAGCCACTGTGAGCTAACCCAAGGAGCTCCTGTAAGAGCTCCTTAGTAAACATGATGTTAACTCAGTAATTTATTTATACTTTCCTGAGGAGCATTTATCCTCCCTCATTGTTTATCTTATAGCTATGGTGCGAGACAAAAATAGAGTGTGGCCAAATGACCAACACTTTCCAGAGTCTCCAGTGCCTATTTTCTTTCTGAAATAATTGAGTGAATAACATTTCACACATTTTGTAGTTATTGATTATTATTGTTGTTTTTTCTCAAGAATTATTTCTCAAGACTTAATTGTGTGAATATACACTAGTGTTATTACCTTTCATATACCACCATCACAGTGTCTCAGACAATTTAGAAATAATTAACTGGAACCAATGCTGTATGCTGGATTCTGTATTTTGAATTCTGTATATTATATATTGAATTCTGAAGCCCATTGGGCGAGTTATTTATATGCGTGACTTAAACATATAAATAATGTGTATAGTAAAAAACAGAGGAAAGAAATGGTGGTTAACTACTTAACGACGATGGCACATTGATAACAGATGACAAAGAAAAGGCTGAAGTGCTCAATTCCTACTTTGGCTCAGTCTTCTCCCAAAAGCAGGTCTATGACCC
Source organism: Anniella stebbinsi (assembly GCA_029215795.1). Lineage (NCBI taxonomy): Eukaryota > Metazoa > Chordata > Lepidosauria > Squamata > Anniellidae > Anniella > Anniella stebbinsi. Next base: position 100,694,863 of record JARDYH010000003.1, read on the forward strand.
TCCCCCCCCAGCAAAAATGAAGTACAAGCTTGAGATTGATAAAGAAATGGTCAAGGAACACCTAATTTCTTTGAACAGGTTCAAATCTCCAGGGCCCCATCAACTGCAGCCTGGAGTAATAAAGGAGCTGGCAGAAGAACTCTTAGAACCACTGTCTATTATCTTTCCGAAATCATGGAAGATGGGTGAAGTGCTGAATGACTGGAGGAGGGCCAATGTTGTCCCTGTCTTCAAAAAGGGCAAAAAGGAGGAACCTGGGAACTACAGACCAGTTAGTCTGACATCAATTCCTGGGAAATTTTTGGAGCAGATTATAAAAAAGTCAATCTGTAAGCATCCTGAAAACAATGCAGTTATTACTAGAAGCCAGCATGGATTTGTCAAGAACAAATTCTGCCAGATTAATTTGATTTCATTTTTTCATCAGGTAACCTCTCTTGTGGACTGTGGGAATGCTGTGGGGGAAGAGAAATGAATTCAAGGAACGTTTATACAGCTTGGAGAGGAACACATCACATGACAAAGTATAAGACGTTAAAAAAAATACACAAGAATTGGTTTTCTGTTCTTAAATGGTGTGTTAAAAAATTCATCATCACCATTTTGGAGCTCAGAAACTTGTAAGGAAGGTACATCTCTGATCTGAAAACCTACTCTACAAAATGTTCCAGTGACTCATTTAGAAGAAAATTCCGCTCTGCACATGTTCAAAGGCAATTTATTTCCATGGTTTGCATATTACAGAAGTTGGCCCTGACACAGAAAATGATTGCAGCAGTATACATGATTGCAGCAGTATACATGACACAGAAAATGATTGCAGCAGTCTGGAGTATACATGCACCACTGTATACTCCAGACTCTGGAGTATACAGTGGTGCATGTCATCGCGCTAGTGCATAGTACCCCTTACCAGCTTCAGCTCATTCAGAGCTCTACATTTCCTGACAACTGTCACTAAAAATTAACAGAGGTGGTCTAGTAGATGTTATATACTCAGATGTCCAAAAGCTTTCGACAAAGTCTCTCAACAAAACTTCTGGAGTAGAGGTCCCTCAACGAAGATTCCTGAGTATAGGATAAGAGGATGGATTCTCTTGTAGACTGGTACCTGGTTAAAGATCAGAAAAGGAGTAAACAGGGCCTTTGTGCTGTATTTCAGTTTTTGAAAAGGTGATATGAAGCCCAGATCCTTCTGCCCTCCTGACCTGTGCATTCCATCCATACCCCTCCCAAATTTCTGATGGCCCTGCTGCCTGTTACTTTAAAGATACAGCTAGGTTTGTTTTTTTAAAATCAAAACTAAGCTCATGGGGTGTCATATGGATGATCCAAAAATGGTGGGAAGGAGGGCTTTAACCCATTGTCCTATGCCTTCAATTTTCATTAAACTGGATCCTTTTTCTAACAATGTAAACTCGAGGCCTGGGGATCTTGATCCACAAAAACATAAGAAGAACCATATTGGATCAGACCAAGGGTCCATCTAGTCCAGCACTCTGTTCACACAGTGGCTTACCATCTGTGACCAGCAATACTACAAGCGATAAGGATCTTGGAATTGTTGTAGACCACAAACTGAACGTGAGCCAACAGTGTGATGTGGCTGCACAAAAAGCAAATGCTATTTTGGGCTACATTAATAGTATAGCTTCCAAATCGTGTGAGGTACTGGTTCCCCTCTATTCGACACTGGTTAGGCCTCATTTTGAATATGGCATCCAGTTCTGGGCACCACACTTCAAGAAGGATGCAGACAAGCTGGAGTGTGTTCAGAGGAGGGCATCGAGGATGGTCAGGGGACTGGAAACAAAGCCCTATGAGGAGAGACTGAAAGAACTTGGCATGCTTAGCCTGGAGAAGAGAGGATTGAGGGGAGACATGACAGCACTCTTCAAATACTTGAAAGGTTGCTACATAGAGCCGGCCCAGGATCTCTTCTCAATCATCCCAGAGTACAGGACACGGAATAATGGGCTCAAGTTACAGGAAGCCAGATTCCGTCTGGGCATCAGGAAAGACTTCCTGACTGTTAGAGCAGAACGACAATGGAACCAATTACCTAGGGAGGTCGTGGACTCTCCCACATTAGAGGCCTTCAAGAGGCAGCTGGACAACCATCTGTCAGGTATGCTTTAAGGTGGATTCCTGCATTGAGCAGGGAGTTGGACTAGATGGCCTTATAGGCCCCTTCCAACTCTACCATTCTATGATTCTAAGATGTCTTAAGAATCATACAGCGAATACTGGACAGGAGAATACAAAAACATCCTCCTACTAATTTCCTTCTTGCTCTTTCAGATGTAGCTCTGACAAAGAATTATTGCAAATTCAATTATAGCATTTATTGGCAGACTAAATGGCCCTAGAAATAGTGGAGACTGAATTTGAGAAAGAACTTATGTCCCTGAGGGGCCATTTGCTGAACTTCTCTTGGTGTGGCTGAGATTTAATGAAGAGGAGATGAGAAGGATCTATATGCAATTATCACTTGGGTCAACTCAAAAGATGTAAACATCAAATTTGACATCCATTATAACAACCTGGAGATCAACTTTTTAGATTTAAAAGTGAGAAAAAAGGGGCAACAGCCCAAGACCTCTGTTTATAAAAAGCCTACAGATGTTGGTGCTTATTTGAAATTCAGGAGCTCCTACCCCTATTAACTTAGGGAAAATCTCCCATATGGGCAGTTTTTAAGACTCAGACATAACTGCTCTAATGACATGGATTTCAGACAGGACTCTCTTGCACCGTCAAAACAACTGAGGAACAGGGATTATGCATCAAGAGTGATCCACCAGAATTTTAACAGGGCTAACAATAAAACACAAGCTGAACTTCTGAGAGAACAGAAAAAACACTCTCAAATTGGATCAACTGCAATTTAACATTCAATTATGTCACTAACCATCTACAACGGAGCATAAGAAAACACTGCCATGTCCTACAACACATTCAAGGCTGTCAGGACAGGCCTGTGGTTTCTTTCAGAAGAGCCAGAAATATCCAAGATATGCTGGTCAGGAGTGATTTCAGTGAGCGTAAGGAATGCCTACCTAACATTTTAGCAGGTGCGAGCTTACCCAGAGGACATCACCTGTGTGGACATTGTAGCTTTGGTAAATATACATCCAGAACCACCACATTCAAAAATCCATCCAATAATGTAAATTACACCTTAAGACATTTCTCCACTTGCAGCGGTGTTTATTTACGCCATCCAATGTAAGTGTCCAAATATTTATGTGGGAAAAACCATCAGACCCCTTAAACAACAAATAGGGGAACACCTGTTTATATCAAAAACAATAGATCAGGAGCTTCACTCGTATCCCACTTGGGGGAAAGAAACATCTTGTAACAGATTTTAAGTTTTGGACACTGGAAAAACGTAACTACAAGGATGAGAAGCAGCTGCTGAAAAAAGAAATGGAGTGGATTTTGAAATTAAGGGCACTGTCTCCACAGGGGCTAAATGAGGAACTGGAATTCTTACCACTCCTATAATTACCCTGTACTTTTGAGACATTCCCTGGTGCTTGTAGCTCTGTCCAGATATGAAAAGACTTTGAGGGTATTGCCCTGTAAGAAACTCAGAAAAAAACTTGTCAAATAGTATATAAAACACATTGCCTTCAATACATCCCATCTAGTCACCATCACAAGACAATTTGTTGTCAATAATTTCTGCAGACTTTATAACAAGTAAGTATGTAATATTTTAACTGCTTTGTATTATTAAATATATGCACAGGCCTCATCTACAATATGATGATGTTTTTTGGGAGGATGAAACTCATTTTCCCCTTTCATTAGCATCCCCCAATCACCCTAACCCCAACAACAACCTCCAGAGTTCTTCACACTTGCTTGTTCGCTCAGATGGCTTTACCTCAGCCTCTTGTCACCAGGCCCAGTTTCTCCTCCGGCTGCAGTTTATCCACGGTGGCCACTTTTTGGGGCCCTTCCTCTCCAAGCCGGGCTGCACTCAGGGCTTCAGGGTAGGCCTAGCATGGGTCTAAACGGGGTTGGGGAAAATGTGCTGTTGCTGCTGTGTGAACAAAGGCAGCATGAGGATGGGGCTCCTCCTCAGTGGATGCACCTCTCTCCGGCCAAGCCCCATGTTACCCCAGGCTGACCTCAGTGGCAGGAAAACCCACATGGGCCTCACCGTGGCCACCATGTTGTCTATGGGAGGTGGCAGTGACAGTGATGGGAATATGAAGGGTTTCACGAAATTTCTGTTACCAGAGGAATAAGAGACTGTTTGGTGTGGAAACAAGAAACAGTGTTTTGCTATTAATCCTCGAGCTTTGAACTTTTTAGCACTTCCAACATTTTCTGCATGTCTACACTGCTCAAGGTTCAATTTAATAAAAGTAATGAGCAAAATTGGTCCGGTTGATCTCTAGTGATAAGACTTACACTACTGTGTTCTTAATATAGTCCCAAGACAAATAGAGAGTGTGCCTTCATGTTCCCTGCCCCCTGCCATCAAAGCATTGAGGCTGAACATCTGGAGAGCCTGGGTCTACTTCACACGTAAGCTCCCCACATGATTTAGAACACTGGTGGTGCAGACCCTAAAAGGAGCACCCACTGAGTCACAATGGATAAAAATACTATCAGGGCATAGTGGGAATATGTATTCTATGTATTAAATTGGTGGGAATAATGTGTTACGCTTTTGACACCAGAGTTAATATGCCTCCATGTCCTTTACTATTGGATTGGCATTTTTATACTTCCTCTTGTCTGGGCCTTTTCAACCCAGATCTCAATCATGTATGGAGTTTAAGTACCCTCCAATAATGATTTCCCCTTGTCTAAATTCATTTAATCTCTCAAGCACATGCATTTAAAAAGTTCATTTGATTTTTGTTTGGGCTATAAATTGATCCAGTAGTAATTTCCCTATCCTCCACTGTATCTGTGATGAAAATAAACCTCTCCATAGGCTCTTTTAATAAATTTTCCCTTTACATATTAAAGCATTTATCAAATATAATTCATGCACACACACACACACACACACAGAGAGAGAGGGAGAGAGAGAGAGAGAGAGAGAGAGAGAGAGAGAGAGACTTGGGGACTGCATGGCATTAACCTATCTATGTATCATTCAACATTTTTTTTCTTTTTATGGTGGTTGTCTCATGGAGCAGTATAAACTCTGCCCCCCCCATTACATTCAAGACTATTCGCTTCTTGATTGGTGTACCTAGTCCTACACTAAAATACATGATTCATGGTGTAGTGGTTAGAACATGCAATGTGGAATGGTACCCTCTGTTACATGATAGCTTCACTTGCATAGACTCCTTTGATCTTTGATGTTTTAATGATGTGTTTCTCTTGTTTTAAAATTTTAAACTTGTTATGCTTGTATTTGCATTGTGTTCCCCGCCTCGATCTGTAGGGAGAGGCGGGTTATTATTTATTATTATTATTATTATTATTATTATTATTATTATTCCAGTGAACAGACAAATCAAGAACTTACACTATTCTTCCACTGACAGCCTTCCAGCTCTAAGGTACTGGAATCAGCCTCAGCATAGGATACAATAATATATGCATATTGCTTAAATAATGTGTCCATTATTTCATATAGCCTTGGATGATAGCCCTATGTTAATGGTGAGTTGGCTGAATTGCATTCTGCCGGTGTAATCAGAAATGAGGGACAGCTTATACTGTTGAAACGACTCAACAGACTGACCTGAAACTTGGCATTGTAGGAAAGGTGGATTTGGGGATAGGCCGTGCCAATTTTGAAGTAGAAAAGGCAAGAAATTGCTTATTTATTGGATTTTAAAATTTGATGAGCACCCACCAGCCGTTTGGCAGATACTGTCTGGTTCCCCCACCCCACCTATAGACTTACATGGTTTGAACTTTGTAGTAATATTTATCCATTTGTATAGCATCTTAGGGAGAAGATGTAGTATGTGCTGTGTCCCAGAAGAAATATAAGGTATTTTTAGGTTTTTCACCCCATTTAAGCTTATGGACTTTCATAAGCTCATATTTGGAGCATGGGAGGGGGAATGGAACGTGCATGGTGTCCTCTAAGGGAATGGCAGCATCCAACACTTTTTGACCCTGATGAGCTACTGTGGGAAAATTCTGAGGGGACTGGAAAATAGGAGAGATCATAGGCATGCACAGCATATTTCATTAGGGTGTGCACCCAGGGAGCAGTGGGATGGGAAACTGCACTTTCTGGAAACTCTGGAAAGTGTGTAATTCCTCCAGGCATGCTAATGGCAGCTGCCATCAGAGTGCCCAGGGAATTACACACTTTCAGGAGACTCCAGAAAGTGCTTTCCTGTACTCCTTAAAGGTCCCAATTAGAGCATGAGGTGGGGTGGGAAAGCATGCTTTCTGAAGCCTACAGAAAGTGCATATTTCCCCCTGCCACACTAAAGGCGGCCACTATTAGCTTGGTGGGGGGAAATATGCACTTTCTGGTGACCCCAGAGACATTAGGATGTGCCTAGGCACAACTGGCACACCCTGTTTGCACTCTTATGGGAGAGATAGAGATTGTGAAAAATATTTCTGAGGAGACTGTGAGGAAAGAGAAGGAGACAGAGATTGTAAAGGAAGGTTCTGAAGAAACTGCAAAGCGGTAGAGATGAGACAGAAAAGGCTGAGGAAAGAGCGCAGCAGCAACAGAATTCTGCCCTTCCCCCAGTTACCAGTTAGTAGATGCTTGACAACCAACCATCAGTAATTGAGATCTACAATTACTTTGGTGTCATTGACTGCACAGCTAGAGACAGGTTTTATTTTAGGAACTTATGACTATTGGCAGTGGCAGCTGGTGGCCCATCTGACTGGTGGGGATGGAGTGTGAGTCAGCAGAGGTGGAGCCAAGGGCATCATCGGAGGTGGAGCAGCCCATACCACAGAAAGGTGAAACTGAGACAAAAGAACTTTAAGATAATGAATGTAAAGTAGGGGGGAGCTATAGAAAAGCACTCCTTCAGACCCATATTCTCCAGCAACAAGTCCTGTTGCCCAGACAATCAAGTGACTCAAAAGATCAGGAGTGCACACACACACCAGTCACACAGATACTCAAGCATTCTCAATCTCTTTAAAAACAGAAACACTAAATATGGTTGTTTGGATTATTACATATCTTCTACACCTGTGATGGAAATTGTCACAAACATCAATGGACAAACTGAATAATTTTGAACTACTATTTTGTTCTGAAGTAGACAGGCCAGAGTATCTCAAAGTTTTAAAATCTCTACCTATAAAGCGGAAAGTATGTGTGTGTCATGTATGTCCGGAAATCTTTACCCACTTCCAGATGAGTTAGAAACTTGACACGGTGACACAGTGATAGATCTGGCTGTACAATGTACCAGAAAAATCTAAAAACATGAATTTTGGGGGTTTAAGTATTTTTAAATAATTTAATAAAAACATAGGTTTACGCCTACAACTCCCAGCATGCCTTTGGCAGAACTCCCAGCATGCCTTGGGCAGGAGGCCAGACGTACTGGCCTTTGGTGGTCATTGTGAGTGCACAGGCAGGTGGCTGCTGCGTGTCTTTCACAACCCCGACTCCTAAGGTTGGTCTCGAGCAGTCAAACCAATTCCACATAAAAAGAAACAACACACATAAATGGGCTGCATCCATTTGCGGTGCCTCCTCCCACCCTCGTGTGGTTTTAAAATGTAACTAGATACAACAGCATGACTTTGAGGGGCCAAACATGCTCAAAGGCACTCTGTTCCGATATCGCTGTTTTCTCAGAATCTGGGGGAAGCAAGTGTGTAGCCTTTGCCCTTAAGAGGGAGGGAGGAAGGGGAGGCACTCTTCGCATGCCCAGGAACAGACCTGACAAAGGGAGGGAAGTGTCCGGCCCAGCCCCAGCCCTTCAGTACAGGCTCCTGATGTTGCACTTGGTGGGTGAGAAGCACAGGCTAAGGCAGTCCCAGCAGGACTGGCCAGAGCTGGGTGCGTCCACTGATAGCTGCTTACCTTTCCTCATTGGCAATGCTACTCCTCAACACTCTATCGAGGAACAGCATAGGCAACAAGAAGCTGTCTCAGTGGATGCAGGCACCTGCGGGATGCCAAAGGCATGCTGGGAGGTGTAGTACTGGCATGTAGAGTGGCTGTTTTAAAATAAAGTATGGGTGAGCAAACCCTGACCTCTCACTAACTGTCTTTGTTCTCCTACCTGACTTACCCCAACTGCCACTAACCGTGCCTACCATTCCATTCTAGCCTCAGCTATATCAGTCAATCCTCCATTCACTCTTCTGTCTGAATGGTATAGTCAGGCTGTTACATAAAAATCATAAACTTTATTCAGAAATCCACAAGCAGGGTGCCACAACTAAGATGGTCTGCTCTCCAGTTGTCTTCCACCACACTTCAGACAGTGTTCAAAGATTAACACATTATTCAGGGACCTAGGCTTATGCCTACAACTCCCAGCATGCCTTGGGCTGGAGGAAAGAGTTCAGGTTTTGGCAGCCATTATCTGGTAGTGGCTCACCCTCCTTGGCCTGAAGGAAGAGTGCCTGTGGCACATGCCTTAGTTGCTAGGCCCCATCACGTAGGGTGACCAGATAAAATCCAGGTCAGGGCTCCTATAACTTTAACAGTTGTAAAGAAAAGGGAATTTCAGCCAGTGTCATTTGTATGCAATTAGTTCCTGGTGAAATTCCCTCTTCATCACAACTGTTAAAGTTGCAGGGGCCCTGCCTTCTTTTGTATATGGTCACTCTAGTATAGTGCCTGCACCTTTAACTGTTGTAATGAAGAGGGAATATCACCAGGAACTAATTGCATACAAATGACACTGGCTGAAATTCCCTTTTCTCTACAACTGTTAAAGATACAGGAGCCCTGACCTGGATTTTATCTGGTCAGCCTACCATCAGGAGCACTGATGGGCCCATTGCCAATGGCAACCAAGCAAACCATCACTCAGCAGCTCCCTTATGGCCTACCTATGGGCACTGATTGCACAGTGTAGTGTGGACTGGCTCAGTCAGACTTCACTTTCCATGAGCTTCAGCAGCAGGACTCCCATTGGGCAAGTTGGGCACCACAGCAAAAGGCATGCCGGGAGTTGTAGTTTTTGTTTTCTGTGGGGACAAGGAAAATTATGGCGACAGCTTCAAGGCAGCCCTGGCCATGCACTGAAGGTGAGAGAGAGCGATCGGGGGAGAGAAACTAATTTAATTTGTTCTAAAGTTACCTCACAGGCCTAAGACTGGCCTACCTTGGAAGGTTGTCATGAGGGTGAGAGAGGAAAAAAATGAATTTAATTTGTTTAAAGGTTAACTCAGGTCTAGCACCTGCCTGCTACTTTAAGATGATTACCTCGCAGACGTATATTTTAGGGGGCCCAAGCAACGCCAGGTAGAAACTTGAAATCTGGCATGCTGATAGGTCTGGCTGTACAAGGTACCAGAAAAATCTAAAAACATGAAATTTTGGATTTTAAGTATTTTTATGTCAGAGAAAAGGGCCAAGTCACCAGTGGAACCACCTGTTGTTTGTTCTTTGTTTGTTTTTTCTTGTGTACTAATATTCATGTTAGTGATTACATTGGGTTATATTGGCATATACTATATATGAGGTGAAGATAGACGACAGTACTGCTTGCCCAAACGAGCAGTCTTCTCGTGAATGGACATCCAGTCTATAATGCTGGGTGAACGTTGGAGGATGAGACCAGGTCGCAGCACAGCATATTTCTGGGATGGAGATGCCTCGCTGGAAGACTGAAGAAGTTGCCACTGCTCTCATGGAATGGGCTTTAACCGAAGTCGGCACTTCCAACTTTGCTAGCTTGTATGCTAGGGTTATACACTGGACCAGCCAAACGGACAGTCGTTGTGCAGATATTGGTTGACCCTTTTTCTGGCTTCCATAACACAAAAATAAATGTTTTGATAAACGAAATTGTTCTGTGCGCGTTTTGTAAAATGCCAATGCTCGACGTACATCCAATGTATGTAAGATTATTTTGAGGGGTGAAGTTGGAGCCAGGAAGAAAGCTGGAAGGACAATGTCCTGGTTGATGTGGAAAGAGGAAACCACCTTTGGGTGGAATCGCAAGTCAGAGCGAAGGACAACCTTATCCTGATGAAAAACAAGGTAAGGTTCATCAATGCATAATGCCGCTAGTTCACTTGCCCTTCTAGCCGATGTGATCGCCACTAGGAAGATTACTTTCCAGGTAAGTAATCTCATGTCAGTTGTTGCTAGTGCTTTGAATGGCCTATTAGTTATGAATGTAAAACAACTGAAAGGCTCCATGAAGGTTGAGGAGGCTGAACAGGAGGTGCAAGGTTCAACAAACCCCTTAGGAAATATTTCACAAGGGGGTGAGAAAAACTGTGGTACGTGTGACGTGTTCGTGTGAGGCTGAAATAGCAGCCAAATAAACTTTAATTGAGGATAACTTCAGACCTCTGTCAACTAACACTAACAAAAAGGGCAGGATGGCTGCATTCGGACAACACATTAGTCAATGGTGGGTTGACTAGCCAACTCACAGTTGGTTATTTTGTGGGTACTCCCCACACAACATATTCCTACACAACTGTGGGTGGTTGGGGCTGGCGTTGAGTGGACTAATAGTCAACCCAGCATTTGACTGACACAGCCCCCGCCCCTCTCCCTACCCTCCCTCAGTCCTCCCAGTTCTATCCCAGCAGCCTCTGCAAGTTGCACCAGTTGTAGCAGAGTGGCAGCTGCCACTTTGGTCGCTCTTGCCGCCTGCCTCTATGGGCTTGTGTTTAACCCACTCACCACATGCCATTAACCCACTCACCCCTCCACACAACACTTTAAACAACTGGCTTCAAGCCAAACAACTTGCAAGCCAGTTGTTTCTCTCAGTTGCTTATTTGGGCAGGATAGCAATACTGTCAGTAGTTTGTGAGCGGCGTGTTACCCTCCACACAACACAATAAGCAATACAACTGACTATTGTTTCCCCTACACTCAAGTTGCTTAATGTGTTATCCGAATGTAGCCGATCTGTTGAATCGTACACAATGTAGGGTTAAAACCATTTGTGGACGCAAAAACTGAGAATGACTTCCATTTCCTGGCATATGACGCTCTTGTAGATGGTTTGAGAGATGCCTCGAGGATTTCGGTTAGTCTTGGTGTCAATGACGTGGTGCTATCCTCCACGCTGTCAAGTGGATGGAATTGTTGTCCGGATGACATACCAGTCCCTGAGCTTGGTACAACAGGTTCGGTTTCGATGGAAGACGGAGATATCTGCCATGAGCCATGTTCAGGAGTGGTGCGAACCATCCTTGCCTGGGCCACCAAGGAGTCACGAGTATGTAGTTCGTGTTCTTAGCAAGTACTCTTGTTATTAGAGGAACTGGGGGAAACAAGAAGAAAAGTCGTCCATTCCATACTTGGAGGAAGGCATCCCCTTGCAAGCTGTGGCTGTAGCCTGCCCTGCTGCAAAGAAGGTTGCATACCCTGTTGTCTGCTATAGCAAAGAGATCCAGAGTAGGCTTGCCCCATCGATCAAAGATCCCATGGAGGATCTGAGGGTGAATCTGCCACTTGTGTACTAGTGTGGCTTGCCTGCTCAATTCGTCTGCCAGGTGGTTTTGGTGACCTGCAATGTTAAGTGCCGTGATCACTATGCTCCGGCATATGCACCAATTTAGAATCTGTATGGTCAGTTTTGCCAAGGTGGGTGCTTTTGTACCCCCTTGTTTGTTGAGGTAGAAGACAATAGTTGTGTTGTCTGATGTTATCTTGACATGATGTCCCTGCAATTCTATTTCAAACGCATTGAGTGCTTTCTGTACTGCGAGCAGCTCTAGAAAGTTGATGTGAGCTGTCCTCTCCTTGTTGGACCAGAGGCCTTGAACTCGGAGAACACTGCAGTGGGCTCCCCATCCTGTTAAGGATGCATCTGTTGTGACCATTCTGGTTGGCACGGAAGGTGCGAAAGGGATTCTGCATAGTAGATTGGATGTGGGCGCCCACCAACATATGGATCTTGTGACGGTCGGTGGCAATCATAGTAATGTGCGTCTGGCATTTGCTTTGGTGTTGAAGACCCTTGTGAACCAGAGCTGGAGACGTCTCATCCGTAGTTGGGCAAATGGAACAACCATGGTTGTTGCCGCCATATGGCCTAGCAGTCTCTGAATCGTGAAGGCTGTGAGGAGTGGATGACGGGTCACTTGAGCAGCCAGAGATGTGAAGATTCATGCCCTGCCCAGCGGAAGGAAAACTTTTCCTTCTGACGCGTTGAGAAAGGCTCCGATGAATTTGATTGTCCTTTGTGGTATGAGATGCGACTTTTTTATATTGATGATGAGGCCAAGGTCACTGAGGAGATATAAGACGGACTGTACAGTCCGGCTGAGTTGTGAACGAGACCGTCCCACCAGGAGCCAGTTGTCAAAGTACAGGTGGATCTGAATCCCCTGTTTCCTGAGGTAAGCACACACTACTACCATACACTTGGTGAAGACATGAGGCGCTGTAGAGAGGCTGAAGGGGAGCACTCTGAATTGAAAAGATTGAGAGCCGATTGCAAAACATAGAAACTGTTGGCTCGTTTCATGGATATCGATGTGAAAGTATGCATCTTGGAGATCAATAGAGGAGAACCATACGTCTTCTGTCAGTAATGGTAGTATTATGGCTATGGAGGCCATGTGGAATTTCTTGTTGGTGATGAACGCATCTAAAATGGGATGGTATCCCCCATCGGGTTTTGGGACAGTAAAAACCATAGTGTTTGCTTTTGGCAGGCACTGGTGTAATAGTTCCCTTTTCCAAAAGAGATATGACTTCTGTCCAAAGCGTTTTGGATGGATGTGTTGTTTGAAACATTCCTGATGGAGGCAGGGTGTCGAACTTGATACGGTAACTGTCTTTTATAATGGACAGGATCCAGGTGTTGGATCTGATGGCACTCCATGTTGAAAGGAATGGACGGAGTCGGTGACCGAAGGGAGTTGTTTGTGGTGGAGTTAAGTCAAAGGCGCCGTTTATCGCCATAGTTGCCTTTCCTGTGCTGGGAACGGAACTTTGACGATGCAAATGATTGACATTTGGCCTCTTGTGGTTGATGTTGTTGTTGTTGTTGTTTGAAAGGCGGACAGTCTGTTTGGTATCTGGTAAAATTGGAGAAAGGTTGTTGATACCAGCATCTTGGACGGGACTGTTGGGGAAGAGTATTTAGACCCATCTTCTTGGCTGTATTCTTAGCTTTTTGGACGGAGTCCATGGCATCGTCCATCTTAGAATTAAAGAGTCAAGTACCGTCAAATGGGAGGTCATCTATACTGCTCCTAGCTTCTTGTGACAGGCCAGTAGATCTAAGCCAGGCATGTCTTCTCAAAGCTACAGCACTAACCATCACCTTAGTTCCACAGTCGGTCTGGTGTCGGGCAGTGTGGATTTGTTGTTTGGCAAGGCGTATCGGCTTGCTTTGGAATACTTGAGCCAGTTCTCTTTGGTCTCCCATGAGATGGTTACAGAGGGATCCCATTTTTTCCCAAAGGAGATGTTGGTAACGGGCCATAGTTGCTTGGTAGTTTGCAACCTTTAGACTGAGTGCTGAGGTAGAGTAAATTCGACATCCCATAAGGTCAAGTTTTCGACCTTCTTTATCTACCAGTGCGGAGTGTGTCTTTTGTGAGTGACCTTGAGATGACTCGACTATGACCAAGTTCGGTTGAGGGTGAGTGAAAAGAAATTCTGTCTCCTTTTCCAGCACCTTATACATGTTCTCCAAGCACTTCGAGGTAGGTGCTAGCGAGGCTGGAGTTTTCCAAGACTGTTGCACTGTTTGTAACAGTGTTGGCAGAAAAGGTATCGCCACCAGTGTTGTTGCTTCTGTATGCACTGCATCATAGACAGGGTCTGAGATGCGTTGTGATGGCTGGTGTGTTTCCAAGCCTAAGGATTGTGCCATCCTTTGAATCAGATCTGAAAAAGTCCCCAGATCTTCTGATGGGGAAGCCGGGTCCTGAGAGGAAACCATTGACGGGGATGCCACTGACGGAACAAGTGACATAGATGAGGAAGAGTCATAGTCATAATCATCGGTGTCTGATGCAGAGGCCGTCCGTGGTGGTTCTATAACTCTATGTTGAGTAAGTACATCTGCAGGAGGTCTTATCAGGATCTCCTGGAGAACCTGCTGTCCGTCTGGACGAGGATGGGTATGAGAGGCCGAAGGCTGTCTGGTGGAGAGCGGCTGACTACTGTCAAGGATTGTCTCAGTGCCGACTGAGCATCCGTCGTGACAGTGTCAATCCTCGATGTCGATACCGAAGATTCAGTAACATTTGCCGATGGCGGTATAGACCTAGATACTCTTTCTGGTCTGTCATCGCCATGTCTCTCTTTCCTCTTTTTCTTTTTTTGTCCTGTAGGCGGTTTTGGCATTGTAGCTTTTTTGGAAAGCTTGTGTGTCACCGCGGTCGCAAGACATCTTCCCTGTTTTGGGGGTACATCTCCTTGTGCTCTACCATCATGGCGACCCAGGAACAGAAAGAATTACTAAGTCTTGCATGGAAGTTGCCGACGGAGATGCCATGGACGGGGAGGGGACACCACATCTTTGGTCCAAAGATGTGCGCGAAGTTTATCCGCTCGATGTTTTCTAGTCTGCTTGGAAAAAGTCTGACAGTTGGGGCAAGAAATCACTTTATGACCCTAACCCTAACCCTAAAATTGTGCCCATCCGAAGGTGGCAATTTGCTATCGCAATGGGAGCACTTCTTGAAAGGGGCCCTGAGGGCCATAGAAAAATGAAGAAAGACTCATGTAAGAGCAAAAAACAGCTATTTAGCAATGTCAAACGACAAAGACGTTTCCAACGATGCAGCCACAATGACGGTCAAAGAAGAACTGAAGGATTGGGCGGGAACCCTCCTGCGCAGGCGCGCTGAGCGGTGGGGGGAGGGTTCCTGCCAAAATTATCAGCTATAGAAGATTCCCGAATCGAGGCTCTGTGCAGGCGCAGAAGCCCATATGTGTGATGTTCAGAGACCACGAAGAAGAAAATGTGGTTTATCATGAAGCTCTAATTTAAAATACAGTTGTTATTAACACAATTTTCCATTTATTCTAATTCACAAATTCAACCAAACCAAAACCAACCAATCTAAAGATGAATTAACTTGCAGAGAAATGTATTATTTATCAATTAAATGTTATAAACGTTATTCATGGACCCAAGCAACGCCAGGCATATCAGCTAGTATTTGATAAAGAAATGGAATTCTATGTTAGAGTATTTCCAGGTCAATTTCCTGCAATTTGTGAGATTCAAAATGCAATGGAAAATGTCCATATAGATAATTAAAAAGAAATGCAAGGGTTTTCCCCAAAACCAAGCATTATGTTTTGCATTTTAGCTTTGAATCCTCACTGGAGAAAACTAGCAAAATATCTCATTTCATCATGTATTTCTATTAAAAATCAAGGCAATTTGAACAAATATGTTTGAGAACTAACGTCACTACTTTCGCCCCAGTGTATGATTGAAGATCACAAATGTCCCCCTCATTCACAGTCTCTTTCACATACACACCCTTCACACAGACACCCAGGCATTCTCAGTCTCTCTCTCTCCGCTCATTCCTGTCCCACTGCTTAAATGCAACATTGTTTTAATGGTTTTCAATTACCGTAAGGGAGGGGAAAATATTCTGTATTTTTGGAGGGGAGAGTCGAGAGAGGGAGAGAGGGAGAGAGTAATGGGGTTGTTTTCTTTTCCCCTCTTTTGCTTATTGTACTCTAGTTTGCATCCCAATGCCACCAAAATAACCATGGGCATAAGAGTCCAGATGAGGCAACAGATGGGAAACAAGTACAAGCACATATTGTCAGGAATTATTGTTTTGAAACATGGACAAAAAATTTATATCTCCATGTCATATATAGCTCTATTTCACTAGTAATACTCTTAACACTCCTAGGCTGCTGCAATCCTATACAGACTTACATGGGAATAAGTTCCATTGAACTAAATGGGCTTACTTAGAATCATAGAACTGTGGAGTTGGAAGGGACCACAAGGAGCATCTAGTCCAGCCTTCTGCAGTGTGCAGGAAAACCCATGAAACCATCCCTGAGAGGTGGCTGTCCAGCCTCTTCTTAAAAACCTCCAGACAGAGAGAACCCACAACCTCTGTAGGTAGACTGTTCCACTGTTGCATAGATCTTACCGTCAGGAAGTTTTTTCTTATATTTAATCAAAATCTAGCTCCTGTAACTTAAACCCATTATTTTGGGTTCTAATTTATGTGGCAACAGAAAATAGTTCTTGACCATCTCCCCTTTGGCATCCTTTTATGTACCTGAGCAATGGTAACATGTCTCCCCTCAGTCTTCTTTTCCCCAGACTGAACATCCCAAGTAGCATTGCACTGTTTGTTTTACAATTAATTTACATTTAATTGTTGTGAACTCCCCAGACAGGTTCAGCTCTTGAATGGTATTGAAACGTAATAAATAAATAATACAATTAACACTACTGACAATATTTATATGTCAATCTTTTATAATCTCACTATATTTTGAAGCAAAAAAATTAGATCCTGAATTTTAAAATTTTGTGGGGGGAGGGGGTTCCCACTAAGCGCTGCATTTTATATCCATAAGCTTCATGCTTATAAATGAAATTATTAACAACCTCTTGGCTACATTAACTTCACATATTTATTTTGTGTCATTTTACTTCTGAAATGGGCTATTTTAATTATTTTCCCAGCAGAATGGAATGAAAATATGCTGTGGAAAATCCATGAGAGAAAGGTAGGTGCAAGGGGACAGAGAGTATGCATCTTTTGGAAATATAGTTCAGAAACAGGGACTATCTCTGTAGAGGAGCAACCTCCCCCGTTCTTGGCTTAGTTCAGTAAAGCAGTTTTTACAGCTGCAGCATCAAATTCCACCTTTCCTTCCTGCTCCCCCAGCTGTGTGTGGAATATATCAGTGTTATTACATTACCACATACCTGCAGTTCCCTAACTGGTAAAAACCAATTTTGCAACACCCTCCATTTTCCCCATGCCCAATTTGACAAAATCCCCTTGCCTGCCCAACGATGCATGGATGGGCCAGGAGTTATTTCCTATGCCCAACGGAGCACAGCACTGGTACTACACTGCTCAGAGACAAGAAATGAGAGGGATGGAGCAACTCCCAACAAACGTTGATGCCACAACCACCTCTTGCTATTTGACCCCTTTCCCTCCATTTCATTTATTATTTAGACTTTAAATCATTTATTCATTTGGATGTCTGTCTGGCTACCTCCCCACTTTCCCCTTCCCTGTTAAATAAATCCCAGCTCTTCTTTTATAAATTGTTCACTGTCTTTCCCTATTTGCTTTCAGGGAATAGAGGTCCTGGAGGGCTGGTGGCACAGCATGCTAGTTTGGGGCCAGCATCTTTTCTCTCATCCTCTACTGCATGTGTGAACCCAAGTCCAAGCGGTGCTTCCAAAGGTAACCCAACTTTCCTTACCACTGACCCTGTGGGGTGGTGGAAACCTGTCCATGGATTTGGAATGCCAGATGAAGTGCCTTTATCCTAGAATCCTTATCTGGCAGGATCTACACTACTGCTTTAATAGTGGTATTGAAGTGCACTGACAACTGCTGGGGCCCATGGTGCATCTACCCCAAGCAGGATATAGCACTATGAACGTGGTATGAAAGTAGTATATGGAATGTGTCTTATGGACCCCAACAGTTGTCAGTGCACTCCAATACTGCTATAAAGTAGTAGTGTAGATTCTTCCTCCATATGCCACTTTCATACCACTTTCATAGTGCTATATCCTGGTTGGTGTCGATCTGGCCTGTGTCTGCATCTGAGTCCTTGGATTTATTAGTTCCCTTCTGTTTATCCATGCATGCACTGCATGTTGTTGGTACTCATTTGAACCCAGATCCTGATGCTGGCTGCTTTTGCAAACTATTACAAGGTTGAGAGTTAAGATTTTAATTCTGCAATTAGAAGCAGAGAAATATAGGCATTTGTTAGGATCACTGTGTGTGTTTGTGTGTAGATGATAGTAATAGCACTGGCAAAACAGCTATCCTGATCAGAATCACTGGGGGCAGGGGTTTAGTCTCACCCCTAGTGATCCTAATCAGTTCACTGGGGGAAGGGGAGGGGAAGAATGGTCTCAAATGGTTGTATATTCCACGAGAAGATTGTTAGTGGTGAGCAATTGGTTGTTTAAGAGTTCAATCCTATGCATGTTTAGACAGACAAAAGTCCTACAAACTTTTCTGCTTAAACATGTCTTTTTTCTGTCTAAACATCTATAGGATTATGCCTTAAAGAAATGTGTGTGTTGTTACTGATCTTCCCTGTGGAGAAGTTCTGACAGATCTCCAAGGCTTCCCCATGCCCAATTTGACAAAATCCCCTTGCCTTCCACTGCTCTTTCCTGGAACACAACTTGAAAAACACTGTTCTAACCAACTGAAAAAAACACCTTTCCGAGCAGCATTTAGTTTTGGACAATCCTCTCAGCCATACGTATATGTTCCTTTTATTTCACAGTTTTTCAAGAGTTTTCCCCTTAACTTCAGTCCATGATTCCCTTAGGTCTTCAAGAGATCTAATCCAGCATAAAAAATTATTCTATAATAAATAGTACACAAAAGAACTAACAGAAAAATCATCAGCCATCAAAGGCACTAATCATCAGAAAAAATGTGGTTGGGACTTGATTGTGAATGTAACAAAATGTTTTATTTTCTTACATTATGGGGATATGGTTACTGATGCATGACATTCAAGGAATGACAGCTGTCACAGAGAATTTAATTTTAAGTTTGGACCTACTCCAAAACCAGACAGGCCAGCTATATTTTGGTACATCTCTAATCTAGCTGGTCCAGCAATTATATTTATTGCTTTAATTAAAAAAATAAATTGCAAGTTATTAACAATTTTTTGTCATTTAACTACCCAAACTAGAGTTTTATGTGACTAGAGATAAGGGGAAAATACTGTGATTAGAGTTAAGGGAAAACAAATGCTGACCAACTTGTGTGCTAAACAGATGGAAAATTAGGAAGCAATAAAAAGTTTTCCCCTCCTTTTTGTAAAAAGGATTAGCATACAAGTGAATCCAGATGTCAGCATTTTGATTTTTGATTTATTAATGTATTTATAGAGTTGGAATTATCTTTTTCTTTCAGCCTCCTAGAAATGAAAGAATGAGGAGGAATATTCTGTTGGCTAATGTTGATTGAAGCATGGAAATTGCAATAAACTAACTGCTGGAAATTAACCTTTAGAGTGAAAATAGTTGTTGGTTTTGGGCTGTTCTTTTCCTTCAGGAAATTAAAGTAGATTTGAAATTTTTGCCTTTAGTAGATCAGTCTAGCACATTTTTGTATTCTTTCAAAAATCCTGTGTAGCCACGGTCAATAGCGGGTCAAAAGAAATGTTTATGTAGAGTACATTATAAGAAATGCCACATAAAAATAGTTTTGGGTCCAGACACCACCAAGGCCTCCAGTGACAAGGATGGATTTAGAAGTACTCCCAAGCTACGCACCTGCTGCTTCAGAGGGAGTGCAACCCCATCCAGAACAGGTCGTTTACCCAATTCCCTGGAACCACCAATCCACAGAACTTATGACTGTAATGGGCTGGATGAAGGCCAATAAACTGAAGTCTTATCAGGATTCAGCTGCAGTGTACTGGCCCTTATCCAGCCCATTACAGCCTCCAGGCACTGGTCCAACACCTTCACTAATGATGATGCTTTTGCAAATGTTACAAGATTTGGAAATTCTAGAAATACAATGATAATATAAACAAAGGAGTTGTGGTACCTTTTTGTAATCCACTGATAAAGATTTTTGATCTGGGCATTGTTATAAAATCAAAACCTGAAACTCTGGTTTCCCCCAAGCCTCAAAGAAACATTTTAGGTGAAGCAGAGACTCTTTACGCTGCACCAAATCAAAGTTCACACCTCACATTCTAGCACTTCAGAGGAAAAACACAGAACAACATAACCCAAAACATCCTTTCCTGATAACAAGCCTTGCAATCTCTTCCTCCGAATAGACTGTAAATTAGACATGACTCAATAGCCCTCAAAACAATCTCAAAGACAAGATGGCACCTACAATGTAAACATTTTCAGTTCTTCAAAAGGAAAATGACTGGCCATTAGAGAAAACCAAAGAACACCAAGTTACAGTGATTGAAGGTTATCAGGAAACAATAAATTACTTTTAGGCGTCAAATGCCCTGGATATTGTTTTATTATGATTTAGGATATTGTTTAGTTGAAACATTTATTGGCATGTATCCATCACAGGAGGGAGGGGTTGAGTGGTATGTGACATCAAAGCCTGTAACAGAGATAAATGTAACAGTTTTGTCTTTGTGATTCAGAGAGTTTTGGTACTACCCATGTGCCACTTCTCTCTCCTTCGTACACTGTTTTGAATAAACCTGTTGGACTGAACTCTGCCTTTTCCTGGTGATTCTTCAATTTGAGAGTTAGGGGATGGTGCTGACCCAGGCTCTGCTTTTTGATGGGAGGCAGCGGCCAAGAATAGAAACCAGGGGATTGTCTTCACGGTGCTGAGTTGGTGCAGCCTTTCCCCAAAACCCCATGGTTTCACTTACCTGGGGTGGCACCGGGTAATCCCCATGCCAAGGAGGGAGTGCAAGGTTTCTGGTAGTCAGCCAGGTACTGAAGCTGCCCCTCGCCCTTTTCCTGGTTTCTGGCGACCAATCGCCAGTCGCCTTCCATCAGGAAGGCTCCCCGGATTGGCCATGGAACGAGATCAGATGGCGGAGTGACTTCGCTCCCACCAAAAAAGTCGGGGTAAGTCCCCAACTATTTTCTGTGCAGTTTCACAGGAAAGCCCCACGGCAGCTGTGAATCTGTGGCTGCATCATATAACTGATGTAGTGCAGAGTTGCAGCCACCGTGGGGCTTTGGGTGTGTATAGACAGCCCCCAAAAGTGCTGACAAAGTTATCAGGAAATGGGTAATGAAAATCCTTTTCTTGGAAAACGGAAACTTAGTGCTAATGTTTTGACTGATTGAAGGTTGAAAGAAAAGCAGAAGGGTAATTCTGTTAGAGAGAGAAAGCAAAGAAGCAGAGCTCTATCTATTTGTTTATCTATGGATATCCACAATTACTTCAAAAAGTAGAAGTACTGCTTGTACTGATGTTGTTCCCCACCTCGATCTGGAGGGAGAGGCAGGTAAGAAATAAATATATTATGATGATGATGATGATGATGATGATGATGATGATGATGTCTGCTTCATCAGACATTGTGCAAGTTGCACCCAATGTGTCTGTCTCAAAAGAGACAGAAAAAATCCAGGTACAGGCAAGGGCAGGACATGAGAACATCCCAGTTGAAAATACTGAAGCAGGTACCAGTACTGTACTGTGTGAATGGCAGCAAAAACTGGATATAGGGAACTCCATATTGAAATCAATTCCTCTATCAGAAGTGTTAAAATGTGTGCTGCTTACACAATACTGGACCCCATTTGTTTATTTATTTATTTATTTATTGCATTTGTATACCGCCCCATAGCCGAAGCTCTCTGGGTGGTTTACATAGGATTAAAACAATTAAAATCAATATACAAAAGTTATAACAGCAAAAGCATACAATATACACATACATTTAAAACCACTGTAATAACTTTTAAAAGCTGTAAGCCAGGCTCCTCAGATATTGCCAAATGCCTGAGAGAAGAGGAAAGTCTTGACCTGGCGCCAAAAAGATAGCAATGTTGGCGCCAGGCGGGCCTCGTCAGGGAGATCGTTCCACAATTGGGGGACCACCACAGAGAAGGCCCTCTCTCTTGTTGCAGAAAGTTATGACTTCAGGCATGATAGTATGGGTCCAAGAGCATTTCGCCATGCATGGCTTTCTAAAGATTCTGCTTAGTTAGCACAGTCTGCTGTTTTGAAAGAACCTGTGTATCATTATTGCATCCTATTTCCCCAGTTAATCGTATGAGAGGGAACGGCACATTCATAACCAAAGTTTGTACCAAGTACAAAGACTTCTATGGAGCTTCAAGAGAGTACTCAAAAAGTGGATGGCATAGTGGTTTACATGAAGATGTTTCTAACTTCCTTTCTGTCATGAACAAGAAAAAAGTGTCAATTGAACAGTAACATCATAAATCATATGCAAGAGCTACATAGCCACCTCCAGTATCAAAGGTAGTAAGCTTATGTACACCAGTTGCTGGGGAACACTGACAGGAGAGTGCTGTTGCACTCATGTCCTGCTTGTGGGTTTCCCATCAACAACTGGTTGGCCAGAACAGAGTGCTGGACTAAATGGACTCTTGGGGTGCCTCTACAAGAGCGATTTAAAGCTCTTTCAAGGTGCATTAAAATTTGACCTCTACAAGAGCGGAGCGCAAATCAGGGGTCGAGGCGCCTTTTCTATGCGATTGCGCGTTAAATAGCAAGTTTTAATTTACCGCGGCCGTTAAAGCACCTTATGACCATGTAAACAAGCGATTCTCTGCATTAAACACCTCTAAAGCATGTTTCATACAACTGGTAAGGCAACCTGTTATGCGCTTAACTGCCTCTCACGTATAGTGATTTGCTGTAAAAGCGATTGCGAGAAGATGCGCATAATCAGACAACCAGGCATCAAACCGAATTCTTGTAGAGGGGACCTTGGTCTGATCCAGCATGGCTCTTTATGTTCTTATGTTTTTACAGGAAAATAAACAGAAGCTGTACTCCATAATATCAACCATTGTGTATTGTGAGTCATATGACCTTGCTCTTTGTAGTAACACCAAATCCACAGGTTACACAGAAGCATAGAATCATAGAATAGTAGAGTTGGAAGGGGCCTATGATGCCATCGAGTCCAACCCCCTGCTCAATTCAGGAATCCACCTTAAAGCATCCCTGACAGATGATTGTCCAGCTGCCTCTTGAATGCCTCTAATGTGGGAGAGCCCACCACCTCCCTAGGTAATTGGTTCCATTGTCGTATTGCTCTAACAGTCAGGAAGTTTTTCCTGATGTCCAGCCGGAATCTGGCTTCCTGTAACTTGAGCCCATTATTCCGTGTCCTACATTCTGGGTTGATCGAGAAGAGATCCTTGCCCTCCTCTGTGTGACAACCTTTCAAGTATTTGAAGAGTGCTATCATGTCTCCCCTCAATCTTCTCTTCTCCAGGCTAAACATGCCCAGTTCTTTCAATCTCTCCTCATAGAGCTTTGTTCTTTTACAGTTTACATTTACATAGATCTTTTACAGTTTTGTGTTGAGGCAGGGCATGAAAGTTTTTTTTTAATGGAAACTGGGGCAAGCAATCCTAAGTACAAATCTGTAAGAAAACAGTATGAGTTTAAAAACTTGTGTGGCAAATTTTGAGGGAAGCTATTGTTGTGAAGGTTAACACTTGATAGTCTCAGTTTTAGCAAATGAAACAGAATATATTTCTGGTATAGAACAACCATCTCTAGGTCTAAGATTTGTGTAAGAAAGTGATGGGAATGCATCTGTACAAAAGGAATTCCTTGGGTTCATTTCAATCTCAGATCAAACTGCAGTGGGCATAGTCAACACAATTGTGTCTGCTTGTTCTGATTTTGGACTAGATTTCAACAAGTTAGTTGGATGGTTGTTCAACCATGGCAGGAAAACAAGGTGGGGTTAAAACACAAATCAGGGCACTTTGTCCTCAGACAACCCTTGTCCACTGCACACTTGGTTCACACAATTCACTAACCCATCCAGTGTGGGTTATTGTTCAACTGTGAGTTATCGGCTGAATTCTGACTACACAATAAGCAACTGTGGGGGGGGGGGGGAAACAATCGTCAATTGTATTGACTATTGTCTCGTCTGAATGCTGCCATAGTCAACTCAGCACTGATCCTAATCCACACCACAGTTGATTATTTTATTACCATGTTGTGTGGTGAGTACCCCCTAGAGGAACAACTATAAAGTTGATTATTACCCCACCACTGACTATCGTGTTGTCCGAATTCAGCCAGTATGATGTCTGAATGCAGCAAATGTTCCTCAGGGTGGATTATCATGTTGTCTAAACACAGTGCTTTTTCCACATTGTGGGTTATCGTGTTGTCTGAACACAGTGCGTTTTCGCAGGGTTGCTTGTTAACCATGCAGTATGGTTTGTTATCCATTCCGAATGACTCAAGGTGGCTTGTTCAAAAAAATAAACCACACTGCATGGTTAACAAGCAGCGCTGCATTCAGAGAACATGATATCCCATGGTGGGTTAGCATGTTGTGTGAATCTGGCTTTAGACTAAATCTCACTGTAAATGATGTGAACAGTGTAAGTGATGTGCAAAATACAGTTGGCACAATTAAAGCCATCATAAAAAAAATCTGTGAGAGGATCCAAAAACATTATCTAATACCCAATATATCAATGCTATGTGAAACATGGTGGACTCGAAAATATGAGAGTGTTTGCAGAAAATTACAAAAGTACTGTCTCACAACTGGAACAATTAGCAGGATCAAGCAACACCAAGACAAGACAACTTTCATACCAACTGTTGTGTGCATCACAGATATCAACTTTGGTCTTGTGGTCATATGGTCCTGTGATCATAAGCAAATATTCTATGCTAGAACCAGTCACACAAGCTCTGCAAACTGTGAACTTAATTGTAAGGTAATAAAAGCACATATATAAAAGTTACTGAAATAATGGAACAACATAAGGAAGCTATCTTTAGCATAACAACAGACAAGTGTAAGAAACTGGCGGATTAAATAGATGCAGAACTTAAAGCACCTAGACAAACCATACAACAGAAAAACTGTCCTGATCATCCCAACCAATCCATAGAAGAGTTCTCCACCTGCATTCCCTATTTGGATTCACTTATTACCTCACTGAGGACTCGTTTCAGCAATTAAACAAATCTGCTTACAGTTTGCTAAAACTACATCCATCTCAGATGTAGCACACTGAAGAAAAAGTCTTTCATAACCATGTCAATTACATTCAGGAACTTTACCAATCTGAAAATTTTGGGGATGAATCTGTTAGTTGGTATGAGTTGTAGGAAAAAAAAGACATACCAAAGAAGCACAACCATCATTGTGTGACGTATGCAACATGACCCTTACTGAATACTGGACCACACCAAAGTTTCCTGCTTTTAAAATGGCCACCCTTGCAGCACTTTAACTCTCTCAGTTACAACTTGCACAACTGAACAATCCTTTAGCACTTTGAGCAGGGGAATACTCGCTACATTTGACAATGAGTGAAGATCGGTTGTCTGGCTTGTGTTTGTCCATAGAGAAAAGCTGAAGACCTATTCCATGGAAAACTGCATAAAAGAAGTTATTGATCATTTTGGCCAAGACCCTCGAAGACTACAGTTTTTGTTTAAAGAATTATTCACTTTGTATTACATTTTCCTTTGTGTTATGGACACAGAAGCATTAACAAAAAAGTGTGACTGGTTCCAGATCTTAAGTCTGGCATTCATCACAGCCAAGGCAGATCCTGTATAAAAGGTATGAAATTCAGCCTAATGGGGTTTTAATTTGGTATACAGTCCTACAGTATTGTTCAATGGACAAATTGAAGCTATGTATCTTTCTTTTGACTAACTCTGTTACTGTTAAATGGACAAACAAAGCAATTTGATTGTAGTTAGTTCTGAAATGTATAATCCCATGTACAATACAGGAAATCACCAACAGGCAGAGTCCACCATTGTTTCTCATGGCTTCTCTTCAGCACCATGTAAATGTGTACAGGGTTCATTTGCATAAAGACTGCAAATAGTAATGTTAACAACCTGTAATTATAAGTCACAGACCTTGCCCACCCCCTAGAAATATTTCTGCGGACACCCATACTAGGATGCTTTCTTTTTTACTCAGAAGTAAGCTCATGGGATAACATAAGGATCAGGACCCTAGAGTGGTGGTGGGTAGGAGGTTTTAATGATTTTCCCTATGCTAGGCTGACCAGATAAAATCCAGGTCAGGGCTCATGTAACTTTAACAGTTATAAAGAAAAGGGAATTTCAGCCAGTGTCATTTATATGCAATTAGTTCCTGGTGATATTCCCTCTTCATCACAACAGTTAAAGTTGCAGGGGCCCTGCCTTCTTTTGTATATGGTCACTCTAGTATAGTGCCTGCAACTTTAACTGTTGTGATGAAGAGGGAATTTCACCAGGAACTAATTGCATACAAATGACACTGGCTGAAATTCCCTTTTCTCTACAACTGTTAAAGTTACATGAGCCCTGACCTGGATTTTATCTGGTCACCCTACCCTATGCCTTCAATTTCCATTACAACTGGATGCTTTCCTGCCAATGTAAACTGGAGGCACTGATGGCCTGATCCAGATTGGAACGTGTGTGTGTGTGTGTGAAAAGATTAAAGTCTAGGGTCCTAATCCATGTGGTAACATGTACTCTCATCTTGTGAGGTCACATTCTATAGATAAAGGAATAGGCATTGCACACTAAAGCCCTCTGATATAGAAATCCTGAAAACCTTAGAGTACTGACAACATTCTAGTTTCAGAGATAAAGTCAGCAAGCCTACCATATTTCTAGAGGAATCCTTAAAATCTGGACTCTGCCACAAATTACTTTCTGTGTTGTCATATACTCTAGAGAAATTGGTGTGTGTGTGTGTGTGTTTCTGTGTAAGAGAGAGGGAGCAGAGGGAGTAGAGTAATCCCATGGGTGTACTACTGAATTTAGTGGGACTTACTCCCATGTAAGTATGCACAGGATTGAAGCCCTAATAATAATAATAATAATAATAATAATAATAATAATAATAATAACAATTTATTTCTTACCCGCCTCTCCGTCTGGATCGAGGCGGGGAGCAACAACATGATAAAATACATAAAACTGATTAAAACATGACACATATTATTAAAACTGCATAAAAAATCCTAAAACATCCTAAAAACATCCTTAAAACATTCTAAAATTCCACTGGATATGCCTGTCGAACAGTCTTTATAGCTTTCTTAAATTCTAAAAGACTGTTAAGTTGACGAGTCTCCTCCGGCAGGTCATTCCACAGTCTGGGAGCGGCAGAAGAGAAGGTCCTCTGGGTAACGGTTGTCAGCCTAGTCTTGGCCGACTGCAGTAAGTTCTTCCCAGAGGAACTGAGCGTGCAGGGCGGATTGTATGGGAGAAGGCGATCCCGCAGGTAACCTGGACCCAAACCATGTAGGGCTTTAAAGGTAATAACCAACACTTTATACTTCGTCCGGAAACTAATTGGCAGCCAGTGGAGCGATTTTAAAGCTGGCGTAATATGGTCACCCCTAGATGTACTGGTGACCAACCTGGCTGCCATATTTTGAACTAGTTGAAGTTTCCGGACTAGGCATAGAGGTAGCCCTATGTACAGCTCATTGCAGAAGTCGAGCTTCGAAGTTACCAGCGCGTGCACTACCATCTTTAGGTCTTCCAACTCTAGGAAGGGGCGCAGCTGGCGTATCAGCCGAAGCTGATAGTAGGCACTCCTGGCCGTCGTATCTATCTGGGCTGTCATTTGGAGCGACGGATCCAGGAGCACCCCCAAGCTGCGAACACAGTCTTTCAGGGGGAGTGTAACCCCATCCAGAACCGGTTGACACACCTCCAAACCCAGGTTGCGGCCTTTGACAGCAAGCACCTCCGTCTTGTCTGGATTCAGCTTCAGTTTGTTTTTCCTCATCCAGCCCATTACCGCCTCCAAGCATTCATTCAGAGGAGACACACTATCCTTAGCTGGTGCTGTTATCGAAGGCATAGAGAAATATATTTGGGTGTCATCAGCATACTGATAGCACTCCGCCCCATGCCTCCGGATGATCTCTCCCAACGGTTTCATATAAATGTTAAACAGCACTGGGGAAAGGATGGCACCTTGTGGTACACCACACAGCAGCTCCTTCTTTGCAGAGCAGCTATCCCCAAGCATCACCATCTGGAACCTGCCCGAGAGGTAGGACCGGAACCACTGAAGCACATGCCCCCGATTCCCAATCCCCTCAGGCGTTCCAGAAGGATACCATGGTCGATGGTATCGAAAGCCGCTGAGATGTCCAGAAGTACCAACAGGGACACACTCCCCCTGTCAATACTAAGGGGATAGATGTTTCTCTCTGTGTAAATGCCTTGTTGTGTGAGTGTGTGTGTGTCTATGTGTGGATTGTCTTGTGGTTTGTCTGTGTGTGTGCATTGTCTTGATGCATGTGCATGTTTTTATGTGGATGATTCTTCTTACCCCCCACCCTAAACACAGTTTATTCATTTTCGTTATCTGGCTCAATTCGGATGACATATTAGGCAACGGAGGGGTAAATAGCGTACTGACCGTGCGTTAGGCAGGTGGAGCTCCACACACGACATGCTGCAGCCGGCGCTACTCAGCACTGGCAAACGCCCCGGTTGCTAATAACGGATGGCAGCCATTTTGGTTGCAGCGTCTGCTCCCTCCCCCTCCCTCAGTCCGCCAGCCGTATCCCAGCATGCACCGTGAGTTCTGCTGGCTGTATAGAGCGGCCGGGGGTTTTCGGCTGCTCTGGCCGGCAGAACTCTATCCCCAAATGGAATAGTCCACGGAGGAGGGGGGGACCAATTCAGCCGACACGTTAAACAACGGGGCTTTGGGCTAAACCTGATTAGCATACTGTCAGTTGTGTGGCATTGTGAGTTACTCCCCACACGACACAATAAGCAACACAACTGACGATTGTTCCCCCCCTCCTCCGTTGCCTAATATGTCGTCCGAATTCAGCTTCTGTGTAACGTGGGTTATTGCTGAAATGAAAAGAAGTAGCTTCAAAGGAGTGCTTTCACGTGGATAGTTGTTGTTGTTGTTGTTGTTGTTACAACATGCAAAAAGGTGGATTTTGAATGTTCTGAGAACTTGGTGCTATGTCTAACTATGGATTACCTCAGCACTGCAAGTAGCCTGTAGTTGTTATAGCCACGTTGTTAGGAGGGACAATAGTGCATTAAATCACTACAGTGTAGTCCAGAGGTAAGGTTACAACAGCTGGGATTGTTTAGTCCGGAAAAAAGGGGGGGGATAAGGAGAGACATGATTAAGGTGTAAAACAGTATACATGGTGTGGGAAATGTGGATAGGGAGATATTTTTCTCCTCTCAAAATATCATCCCATGAAGCTTAGGATGACCATATGTAGTGAAAAATATTTTTGCATTATTATTGTACATTGTTCTCTCTCTCTCTCTCGTGTGTGTGTGTGCGCACGCACACACAAGTTGTGTATGAGTTCAGAGTAGGAGGGCAGAGCAGGAGGCTCACTATAGATGGCTACCCTTGGGCCTATCATGACCTTCAGTTGGCCCTGGTTGTGTGGCTCTGAGCATCATTAGCAATGGCAGCATTATGATTTTGTGTGATTATGAACACCCCCCTTTCACTCATGAGTCTCTGTGGAATGGGAGTTGTTTCTGGAACAAGAGAATGTGAATCCAAAGGAGTGCTTTTGTTCACCTCCTCCTTTGCATGTACAATCTTAAAGTTTTTGTGTCTCAGTTCTTCCTTTCTGTGGTATGGGTTGCTGGCTGTTGAGGATTCAAAGATTGATCCACTTCCTGTGACCTATTGTCTCTACCTCCTGTGATCCATTGGCTCCACCTCTACTGGCCTGTCCTCCACCACCACCACCTCAGTCAGATTAGTCACCACTCTTTGAAGGCCAGTGCCTTTTCCCCTCTAAAATGTGCTTACTTATATGGAGAATGAAGTTAGACAATTTTCACAAACCAGAGCCCACACATCTTTTCTAGTATTAAGTGATTTTGGGAGGATCAATTTAAAGCAAATAAGTAGTGTGCTGGAAGAGTGTGCTTCCACTTATCACTCCTTTTACCTGCAATACCATAACACCAAAACTGTTTCCTCTTCACCAGGCATCTCTAGTTCCAAAGCAACCATAGATAAATCTTGCAGCATGCGTGCTGGTGGAAATCTCAATGTGGTACAGAATGTTTTTTTTTCTTTCAGACTCCCAAGCAGACTCCCAAACAAGCATCTCGGATTCCAAAGCAACACTAAATATCTAGCTGGATGCTTGCTCTGCGAAATCTAACTGGGGTGTTCAGTGGTGGGTGGTGGTTGTTGTTGTTGTTGTTGTTGTGTCTCATTCATCACGGTGTAACTGAAAACCTAGAAACTTTAGCTCTCATGTAATTCAGTGTTACCATACTGCAACAGGAACAGGAACAGAATAAGGATATTGAGGATCTGCTAGAAGAGGACTTTCTCTCACTGTTCAACCTACCCTGCCATCTGATGTAAGCAACAAGCAGGCACTGGTCAACTCATAGAATTCTTTTAGCAGTACAGTAAGTGAATACAAGACTTGGACAATGTGGGGCACGTTTGCTGGTTCCACATACTCCATCCCATCTGGATTTGGCTCTGAAAGTTAGTTATTCAGATATAATGTTGTGACTGATACAAGGGATATGCTAGTGGGCATGAAGACTGTAGTTGGTATGTCACTAAACTGTTCTTTTCACTTTCCCACACTAAAGATATGGCATTGTAGTATGGGCACAGGACACTGACTAATGTTTAATTTAAATGTCTCCTTCTGATTCAGTAACCTTGAATAAGTATGCTGAGAAATATATTTAGTTTCATTAGGAGTGAAAACTATTTTCCATCCATATGATTAGTATAGTTTCATGATCAAGGCATACAAGCTAATACAGGGCTTGTCAGATCTACTTTATTTTTAACTAGAACCTCAAGATCCACCAACCAGACTTAGATGCAAGTCATACACTTAAAATTAATGAACTATGTGCTTCTGAGCACATTCTGACCATAGGAATTTGTTTTCACTACCAGAACTGAGCTGAGGACACAGTGCTTCCACACAAATGTCCACTACTGGTTATCCCAAGCTTTCTTTATTGCCACAGCATTATTAGGTGGAATAAAATAAAATAAAATGTTATTGCTATCACTAAGCTGGGAGTCAAGAATCTTACTGATCTACTGCAAATCATCCAGAGATTTACCAGCAGTTCTCTATTTGTCTTCCGCCTATCCCTTTACTAAAAGACCTCCCTAATTAACACTTTAAAAGAAGAACTATCAAGAGCCAAAATGATTTTATATCTCTATCATCTATCTATCTATCTATCTATCTATCTATCTATCTATCTATCTATCTGTAATTGCTGGAAATAAATGAAGCTGAAGATTATTGTGTGCCAATGAGCACTTGCTAGACGAACCATTTTTCTAGCTACACATGCAGCTCTGAACCTGAGCACTATTAGATTGGGGAACACTAGCCCCCAATCTGAATAGTATGACAGGGAAGAGGGGTTTCCCTATATATCCGGAGAGTTTCCTTTTCTTATTGAAGAAAATGCGATGGGAAGGGAAGTAAACAGGGAGAAAAACAAGTAATCAATTTCACCTTCTTTGGGGGTATTATTTATCATCATTCCCACAAATACTAAACTAAATTAAGGTATACTGCTTGCTGTGAAGTCAAAATAGTGACCACCCATAATAAAATTGAGTTATCTACATATTTGAGGGGAACCTAGAGATTTGTAGGAGCACAACAAATTAAACTCAGCCCCACTCCACAAATGAAATAGAGGGTGACTGACTGTTTGTGCCTGCAGGACATACATGAATCACCCTATGCCATTTTTCTTTCATTCTTATCCGGGCTGATATGAGGAGAGCACTCCTAGACTTTCAATACTGGCATGCACAGACCCTCAAAAGGCAAAGAGACGGATCTTCACAAATTGTGTCAAAGTGGTGGAAGAGGAGATAGAGGAGGGCAGGAGTGTCCACCATGCTTCTGCTTCTATACTTACTTACTTCTATACTTGTGCAATCCTAAAGAGTCCATCAAGTACGAAGAAACCATTTCCTTATTTTTGGATCCTCCTCAGAGGAGGAGCTAGAGCTAGAGAGATAAGGCGCAGTCCAGAATAGTCCAGCCCAGAAGACCAAGAGGAGCCTGGGCCCTCAGGGGAGGATGTTGAAGTCTATCCCCACAAGTGGCAGGGGCTTTACCTCTGAGCAGACTGAGTAGGCTGAGCAAAACTCCCTGGCCCCTGAGAGCATCCTTGCCTTGAGAGGCAGGCCAGCAGGGCTCATCTGAAAACGATGCACCATGAGAAAGGAAGAGTCCTTGAGAGAAAAGGGCTCCTCATGAATAGGGTTATTTTTTTTCTTTTCTTTTTTTTGCCAAGAGGGCTATTACAAACTGCAGCTAAGCACTGGGTGGGCCTCAGGAATCTCTGACCTTCGATTTCAGCCTAGCCAGTGCTGGAATAACATCATGCTATCAGCTTTACTGCAGTGTATCTTGTTTCCCTGACGTTGCTTTGTGATTGAAACTACATCATACTGACCCCCTTGGTCTCCTGCTTGACTCCAGTTCTTGGGCTGCTGAATTGTATTTAACTGCTGAATTGTGTTTTGCTTATCTATGCCTCAGACTTCTCTTCTGGAAACCACCTACTTAGTTGGCAGTATTGTACATGCTCGTTTGTCTGCTTAACTGACTTACTTATATTATTTATTTATTTTCTATACCACCCAATAGCTGAAGTTCTCTAGGTGGTTCACAAAAGAACAGAATTGCTTATTAAATTCACCCCTGCACTTGCCTGGCACAGAAACACACCCACCCTCGTAGCTGGACAGGTGGGCCTGCTCCACTTCCCCACGGACAGGGCCTTCCTTAACGACCTCAGTTCCGGTACCAGCGGCCTTGAGCAGAGTCGCTGTGATCTTATCCTCTCCCTGAGGAGATTCCTCCCTCCTCCTCACAGCTTTCTTCAGTGACCCACCTTCCCTCCATCATTTAAATTTCAAAGTGTATTATGATCCATTTGGCCGAGAGTTCAGTGCTTAGGGGGGAGGGGGTGGGCGGAGCGAGCTGTGATCGAGTCACGCCTCTCTGTGGGCCGGCGGGCGGGCTGCGCACGCTGCTCCCCTTCTCTCTCTCTCTCTCTCTCTCTCCCTTTGTGCAGCCTCGCGGTGGCACATACAAAACAGAGGCTTAAGCTGGTCCCAGGGGGTGGCGAAGCATCCCGTCAAGGCCACAAATGGTTCCAGCCACACGGGGCCCAGCTCCTGTGCACGCCTGCGCTCTCAGCTTGCTGGCGGTGGTGGCGGCAATAACGTCAGCCTCTGCAGCGGCCCCTGCTCCGGCGGAAGTGGGCGGTGGCGGTGGCGCTGGAGACAAGCAGCGGCCCTCCTCTGCCTCCTCCTCCTCCGGCCCCCTCCACATGGAAGGTGTGGACCTGCTGGAGGAATGTGGGGCATGCGGCGAGCAGCTGCACTTCGAGCGAGACCAGCGCCTCCTGCCCTGCCTCCACACCGTCTGCAATGTGACTTGAGAGACATAGTGGAAAACTACTTCCTGAGGGATGGTGATATGGAGGCACTTGGGGATGCTAGCGAGGCCAACCAGTGTTGCGCCAACTGTGAAGATAATGCCCCAGCCACCAGCTTCTGTGTTGAGTGCCAAGAGCCCTTGTGCGAGACATGTGTGGAGGCTCATCAGAGAGTGAAGTACACTTAGGGCCACACTGTCTGGTCCACAGGTTCCTCCAAGTTGCAGGAGAGAGTCTACTGCTCTGTCCACAAGCATGAGCCGCTGGTGCTTCTCTGCGACACGTGTGATATCCTGACCTGCCGGGATTGCCAGCTGAATGCACACAAGGATCACCGGTACCAGTTCCTGGAAGATGCGGTTAAGAATCTGCTCACGGTGCTGGCTGCTTTGGTTAAGCACCTGGGAGATAAAAATGCCAATCTCCAGAAGTCAACCAAGGAAGTGCGCGCCTCAATTCGGCAGGTGGCAGATGTGCAGACGCGAGTGCAGGTGGATGTGAAGATGTCTATCCTGCAAACCATGAAGGAGCTCAATAAGTGGGCCAGGGTGCTGGTCAATGATGCACAGAAAGTCACTGAAGGGCAGCAAGAGAAGCTGGAGAGGCAGTACTGGGCCATGACAAAGCTCCAGCACCACCAGGAGCATATCCTGCGCTTTGCCAACTGGGCCCTGGAGACTGACAATAGCACTGCCTTGCTGTTGTTGAAGAAGCTGATATACTTCCAGTTGCACAGGGCTTTGAAAATGATAGTAGATTCTGTGGAGCCCCAAGGAGACATGAAATTCCAGTGGGACTTGAATGCCTGGATCAAGAGGGCAGAAACATTTGGTCAGATAGTTTCAGAGCAGAGTGGTTTGCCAGTGACCCCCAATGCCCAGACCCCTCAACAGTGAGCCAATGCTGCAGCTGGAGGAGTGGCTGTCAGGCAGGGTTCTGTTCCTCCTTCTCAGCCAATGGACATTGGTGATGGTTTTGGCAAAGAAGGATCATACTCTGGTGAAGTATCTGGCATGAAGAGGCCCAGTGGCCAAGATGGAGAGACTGGTCTCATGTGCAAAGTGCTCCGCGTCAGTCTGGAGCAGCTGGATGTGGACCTGACATCTGATAATTAGCCATCTGTCTTCAAAGTAGTTCCAGGCAATTCCCGTGAAGATTACAATCTCATTGTGATCGAACAGGGAGGGCAGCAAGCAGCTGCTGCCGTTGCTGCCAGACTATCAATTGCAGGCACCGCAGTGAAGGAGGAGCTATCAAACACCCAGCCTGCGCTGAAGATGCTAAAGACACAAAGCCGGTTCTCCTGCCCCAGGATGCTCTTCTTCTGGAAGGCTCCTCAGCCCCCCTGTTCATCTCCCCCAGTAGCAGCACCAGTTCTGCTATGAAAATGCAGTCTGTTCACAGCCACAATGGCACAGCCAACGGGGAGGAAGCTGCTTGCTGCAGGATCGGCCCGAAAGCTGGTGTTGTGGTCATGTGTGATGGCTGCAAGAAGTGCTACCACGTGGATTGCCACCTGCTTGTCCTTCAGGAAATCCCTGACCAGAAATGGAAGTGTCTACTGTGTGAGCGGATGGAACAGACGTGACTCCAATCTTCATAGATGGGGAGCCAACGACACTCTCGGAAGTTGACCAGAAGAGATGTGAACTAGTTCTCCTTGAGTTACTGTGCTCTGAGCCATGCAGGCGTCTTCACCAACTCACCAATGCTACAGAGGGGCAGAACACAATTGACTTGACCTTGATCAGAGCCAAGCTGCAGCGGAAGCTCTCCCCACCCTATGGCTCTCAAGAGTTTGCAGATGATGTCTGGAAGATGTTCAGGAGTTTAACAAGCCGACAGAGGACAAAGAGGATGTCCAGTCCATCATTGTTCTACAGCGCTTCTTTGAGGCCAAGCTGAACGCTGCATTTGGCAACCGGAAGTTTTCAGCGCTCCATGAACCCATCGATGTGAACGAGCCACAGAAAGAAAGCACCTGTGGTTCCCCAGTCACTGATCCGGGTAAGGCTGCCTCTAAGTCTGAGGGGAGTGGTGAGAATGAGGGGATAGCAGCCTAAAAAAACCACCTCCTCTTAAATGGACCAGCATTCCTTGGAGGAGAGGAAATGGGGGAGCCACCATCTTGAAGTTGCCCTTGCCTGTTCCTGCCCTCCACTCTTCTAGTCCTCCTTTGCTCCCTTCTGCACCTTTCTGCCTTTTTTTTGGAGAGTTATTGTAGAATTTGACTGCTTAGATAATGGTTATAAATGGTCTGAACTGTTCTTTTTTCTTTTTCTTTGTTTTTGCTTGACAAATTTTACGCCCTTGTTCTGACAGTACACTTTGTGTTTTTTGTATTGAAATGGAAATTTAAAAGTGTATTATTGACTAAACCCATAATAAACTACATTTTAAGCTCATCTGTTTTTGTCAGATGCTTTCTCTTGCACTACACAGGATATTTAATTAACTGCATTCCTATACATTTCTGCTCAGAAGCAAACCCCACTGAGCTCAGTTGGACTCCCAGATAAGTGAATATAGGGTTCCAGCCAAAGCCAAAAATGAACACTTCTATTGCATGTGAATATCTTGCTGAGCATTTTCTTGATCAGTATGGTCCTCTTGGAACCCATGACTTCCTGACTGTTAGAGCAATATGACAATGGAACCAATGACCTAGGGAGGTGGTGGGTTCTCCCACACTAGAGGCCTTCAAGAGGCAGCTGGACAACCATCTCTCAGGGATGCTTTAAGGTAGATTCCTGCATTGAGCAGGGGGTTGGACTCAATGGCCTTGGAGGCCCCTTCCAACTCTACTATTCTATTCTATGACTTTTCCTTTCTGACCACACAAAGGAGGAAGACACAAATATTCATCTTTCATTTACACCATTGCAAAACAAGGTCAACCCTACTGAGCTCCATGATGAAAACTAGTGTAAAAGCAAGTAGAGAATTAAGCCTCATGTCTAAGCTCATTAAAAGCTCAGAGAGAAAAGTCACTGGTCTTTGTAATGCTGGTGCTTATGGAAGTTACAGTGGAAATTAAAAGCAAATACAGACAGAACACAAATAGTTCAAATCCACTTAACTCTGGAATAACTGCTACTCAGAGCACTCTAGGTTAAGTGGGTCAAGGACTGTGTCCTGATTCATTCAGTTTGCAGACTTACTGGCTGCAGAATAGTGCTGAACCTTACTTTAACAGTGTATAAGAATATTGGAAAAGTTCTGCTCTATCAGACCCAAGGTCTATTTAGTCCATCATCCCGTTTCTCACAATGGCCAACCAGATGCCTATGGGAAGCCCAGAAGCACAATGAAGGCAATAGCCTTCTCCTGTTGCTGCTCTGCATGCAGCCCCAGATCTGAAGATAGCATATAGCTTTCATGACCAGTAGCCACTGATACCCTTGTCTTCCATAAATGTGTCTAATGCCCTTTAAAATCCATCTAAATTTGTGCCATTATCACATCTTGTTATAGCCATGGGTTAAATCCAAATAGACCAGTTGAAAGGAATGGGACTTAAGCTAGACTAACATTGGATACAAACCACTATTTTCACTTCTGCTTTATAGCTACAATTGAATTATGCACTGTGTGAAACAGTACTTCCTTTTGTCTGTCTTGAATCTCCCACCATTTAGCTTCACTGGATAACCCTGGGTTCCAGTAGTATGAGAGAGGACAAGAATGCAGCAAGGTAATTTTAGACCATGTACTTGAAGGCCTTATGGGGGCAGGCACCTTTAGATGTAATGAATATTTCTCTTCTCCACACCAGCTGCCACTCCATGCTTTACAACTGCTACTACATTTCTCATACGCTACAGAAAAAAACCACAGCAAAACAAAAAACTGCTTGCCAACCCTGTTTTTAAAAATAACAACTCTGAGTATGTTTGCTTCTGCTGCCCTGATGCTCTTTGAGACCACATCTTTATCAACATTCTCAAAGAACTCTAAAAGGTTCTAAAAGTCAAAGAACAACTGAGTGATGTGAGATTGATTCCTCCTTTATTTTGCCTTACACAGACAGTAGGGATTGTTCTGTTCCATTGAGCTTTCAATGCTGTATACTGTTTCACATCACTTGTCAATTTTAATATTAATACTGCTCTTAAATTTTATTGTTTCGTATGGCTTTTCTCTTTCTTGGTTCTTGTGAGTGAAACCAGACTAACCTTAGTAAAAGCCACATTTATCCTTCTTTAGCAAGACTTTGAGCATCATCACACGAGAAAATTGTGTTTGCTTACTGTCACATCTCCGCCTCCGTGTTTGTCTTTCATTACTTCCTCTTTTGAAAGAGGAAGTAAACAACTTGCATATGGCCCATTCAGTGGGCCGTTTTGATCCTGCTGCTTCTCCTGCACACAGCAGGAGATAGTAGCAACCTCTGTCTTTAAAAATAATTCGGACTTACTGGGGTGTTTTTGGTTGCGCGAAGAAAGCTAGAAGGCAATAATAATAATAATAATAATAATAATAATAATAATGAAGGAGGAGGAGGAGGAGGAGGAGGAGGAGGAGAAGAAGGAGGAGGAGGAGGAGGAGGAGGAGGGGCGGGAGGCATGCAGGAGGCAAACAACATTGTGAGAGGGACCCATGAAAATCCGTGAGTGCCCAGCAACGAGCAGG
The DNA here is from genome assembly GCA_029215795.1 of Anniella stebbinsi. NCBI lineage: Eukaryota > Metazoa > Chordata > Lepidosauria > Squamata > Anniellidae > Anniella > Anniella stebbinsi. The sequence continues at coordinate 100,732,930 of JARDYH010000003.1, forward strand.
CAATAAAATACTTGTCTGATGGAGCGCTTGTTCTTTATAGTTGAAAATTGTATCTTTAATCATGCTTTCCACCAATTCAAGGTGCTGGTTTTAACCTATAAAGCCTTACACAGCTTGGGACCACAATACCTCACGGAATGCCTTTCCTGACATGAACCTACCTGAACACTATGTTCAACATCTAAGGCCCTCCTCCGAGAGCCTACTTGAAGGGAAGCTTGGAGGTCGGCAACAAGGGAGAGGGCCTTCTTTGTGGTGGCCCCCCAATTGTGGAATGATCTCCCTGACGAGGCCCGCCTGGCACCAACATTGTTATCTTTTCGGCGCCAGGTCAAGACTTTCCTCTTCTCTCAGGCATTTAGCAATATCTGATGAGCCTGGTTTTGTTTTGTTTTTAGGTTTATAGCTTTTTAAAGTTATTACCGTGGTTTTAAATGTATGTATATATTATGTGTATATTGTATGTTTTTGCTGTTTTAATTTTTGTATATTGTTTTTAATTGTTTTAATCTTATGTAAACCGCCCAGACAGCTTCGGCTATGGGGCACTATACAAATGTAATATAATAAATAAATAAATAAACCTGTAATTTCCTGGATCTCTGCTCAATCCCTGTTTAAAAACTGATGTTACATTGACATGGTTTGCAAGATCATGATGTAGTTAACAAGGTATGGTGGCTTGTTAACCTCACTGGAGGTGCAAGTTGGATTTTCCTAAATACCACACTGGCATGGCTTGCTGTGTTGTCCAATCCCAGACAGCTTGGCTAATTTGAGGGGGCAGCAACCCTCAAATAACCCATGGACTACTGTTGGGTTATTTGAGGGTTGCAGCCACCCCAACCCCCCAACAAGCATGTCACCTAGGTCTGGATGACATGGCAACCTGCGCTAGTGAGGGTAACTACGAAAATCCAGCCAGAATGCGCAGCAGGGGAAATAAGTCCCCATGGTTTAGTTTTCTCACTGCTATTATGCAAACAAGCCTATTGTGGTAATGTATGTCCTTAGGTATATGTGTCCAGTAATGCACACACTTGTCAGGAATGTTTAATGCAGAGTCATGATGGGCCTTGGCAGCAATTGAGGGCACTCAGATGATGAATTAAAAAATAACACAGAGCTTTAGAATAATCAAATTGCAGTTTTATCAAAGAAGTAAAAGTGAATGTGTCCATGAGCAATATTTAAACAGAGTTAGTGTACAACCAATACTTGAAAAGTACTGTCTATCAGATCATAGATAAAGGAAAGAGTCAGAAAAGCTATGTGAGATGCAATGGCATAGGAGAATAGGGGGAGGAAGGACATATTGTTACTAGCCCCAAGACTTTGGGATGAGTAGGCTATACATCCAATGAATGAATTAAATAAGTAAGTAATACATCAAATATGGACAACAACAATGATGTAATTTCCTACCTCAGATAAAATAGTGACCCTATCATATCGATAAAAGAAAACCCCATGGGTCTTACTCTCAGGTGTGGGATATATGGGGAAAATGTGTGTGTATGTGTGTGTGCGTTAAGGAGAGAACAAAAGAAAAGCTGCTTTACTTAACAAATTTATTCAAGAGCCATCACGGTTGCTTTTAATGTGAACTTTAGGCCCTCATCCTCTAAAGAAGAAACGGAATAGGCTGTAGCCTTTGCCAACCTGGAGAGCCCCAGATTTGGTGGGTGACCAACACCCATCGGCTCCAGGCAGCATATTGACCATGCTGGCTGGAGGCAGGGGAGAATGATGGGGTTTTCAGTCCAACACATGGAGGGCACCAAGTTGGGAAAGCCTAGGTGAGAGATGTTGTGGAGATGTTCTGCAGCCATGGCCCAGAGCTGTGCAGAGGCAGGCAAGGTGGCGGCTGTGTCGGGGCTTGCAATGTCCACACATACATGCCTCCTCAGAAGTAAGACTTCATCCCAGTTTTTTTTTTTTATCATTTTAAATAAATTTTAAATTTTCTTTTTAATTTATTTTTTACTTGTAGAATAATAAAATACTAGTGTTGGGAGGGGCCTATAAGGCCATCGAGTCCAACCCCCTGCTCAATGCAGGAATCCACATTAAAACATCCCTAACAGATGGCTGTCCAGCTGCCTCTTGAAGGCCTCTACTATGGGAAAGCCTACAACCTCCCTAGGTATTTGGTTCCATTGTTGTACTGCTCTAACAGTCAGGAAGTTTTTCCTGATGTCCAGCTGAAATCTGGTTTCCTGTAACTTGAGCCCATTATTCCGTGTCCTGCACTCTGGGATGATTGAGAAGAGATCCTGGCCCTCCTCTTTGAGTCCAATTCTGTAGCCAACTGTGAATCCACCTAATAGTTGTTCCATCTAGCCCACTTTTAGCTAGTCTGCTGATCAGAATGTTATGGGACACTTTGTCAAAAGCTTTACTGAAGTCAAAATATATTATGTCCACAGCATTCCCACAGTCCACAAGGGAGATTGCCCGATCAAAGAATGAGATCAGATTAGTCTGGCAGGATTTGTTCTTGACAATTCCATGCTGGCTTCTGGTAATCACTGCGTTGTTCTCAAGGTGCTTACAGATTGATTTCTGTATAATCTGCTCCAAAATTTTCTCAGGGATGGATGTCAGATGAACTGGTCTGTAGTTCCCAGGTTCCTCCTTTTCGCCCTTTTTGAAGATAGGGACAACATTAGCCCTCCTCCAGGCGTCTGGCACTTCACCCACCTATGATTTCGCAAAGATAATAGACAGTGGTTCTGAGAGTTCTTCTGCCAGCTCCTTTATTACTCTAAGATGCAGTTTGCCGGGCCCTGGAGATTTGAACTCATTCAAAGAAATTAAGTGTTCCTTGACCATTTGTTTATCAATCTGAAGCTACAATCCTTCCCCATCAGCTCGTACTTCACTTGCCAGGGGGTTCACAGACTTGCTTTTGGGATAAGACTGAGCCAAAATAGGAATGGAGCACTTCAGCCTTTTTTTGTCATCTGTTATCAATTTGCCATCCTCATTGAGTAGTTAAACCACAATTTCTTTCCTCTGTCTTTTACTATGCACATACCTCAAGAAAGCCTTTTTATTGCTTTTAGCATCCCTCACTAGCCTCAGCTCCTTCTCAGTTTTAGCCTTCCTGATACTGTTCTGGCACTTCTGTGCTACCTGTCTGTACTCTTCTTTTGTAGCCTGGGCTTCCTTCCACTTCCTATATGTATCCTTTTTTGTTCTCAGGTCATCTCTAAGCTTTTTGTGGAGCCACATTAGTTGCTTCTGTTTAGGGTGACCAGATAAAATCCAGGTCAAGGCTCATGTAACTTTAACAGTTGTAGAGAACAGGGAATTTCAGCCAGTGTCATTTGTATGCAATTAGTTCCTGGTGAAATTCCCTCTTCATCACAACAGTTAAAGTTGCAGGGGCCCTGCCTTCTTTTGTATCTGGTCACTCTAGTATAGTGCCTGCAACTTTAACTGTTGTGATGAAGAGGGAATTTCACCAGGAACTAAATGCATACAAATGACCCTGGCTGAAATTCCCTTTTCTCTACAACTGTTAAAGTTACATGAGCCCTGACCTGGATTTTATCTGGTCAGCCTACTTCTGTTGTCTTCTATCTTTTTTCCTTGTTGGAATTGTGCCTTTAAAATTACCTTTTTAAAAAACTCCCACCCATCTTGGACTCCTTTTCTCATTATATATTTATTTATTTAGTATTTTTATCCCGCCCCTCAGCCAATAAGAGGCTCCCAGTGCGGCTTACAATTGATCAGTAAAGAAGACAGTCCCTGCCCTCAGGCTCACATTCTGAAAAATACATGTCACGCAAGGAAAATGGGGTGGGGAGGGAAGAAAAGAAAAAGAAATTAGAAATAAAAGAAAAAGAAATTGGAAATTACGGCGACTGTTCAGCAGGGCTGTTGGGGAGGCCCTGCTCCCCCCTCTCATCTCCCAAAGGAGGGGCAGACCAACAGCTCCTTCTTCTTCCCCATAGGGTCAAGATGTCAGTTAGCCCTGGGGTGGGTGGTTCCAACTGGAGCAGGCCGTGATGCTCATTAGGACCACTTGCTGTGGGACCTTACATAGTTCTGAGTTTATTAAAACCAGCTTTCCTAAGATCCAGAATATGCATATGGCTACACTCAGCTTTTGCTTCCTGTAAAATCAAGAACTCAAGTGGGACGTGGTCACTTTCCTCCAGAGTTCCCATAATTGCCACTTTATCCACTAAGTCCTCCCTACTGGTCAGTATCAAGTCAAGGATAGCCGTTCCTCTAGTTCCTTCCTCCACTTTTTGTAGGAGAAAGTTATCAGCCACACATGTCAGGAATTTACTGGAGAGGCCACTTTTGGCAGAATTTGTCTCCCAACCGATATTGGGGTAATAGACTACCTCCTTCTTCTCTCTGCCCGCCACTGCCACCCTGGGCCTGCTGCATTTTTCATCTGTCACCACTGCCACATTAACGTAGCTGCTCACTTATCTGAGTCTAATGTTGGCCAGCATGTTCTTGGTTGCCATGCAGCTCCAGAACTGTCTAGGCTTGCGGAGGGGGCATTGGGTTTGAGGAGGTTGAAGACGGCACCAGTCAGGAGGCAAGAGAGTGTTGCGCTCCAGCTCAGCTTCATTGTCAGCATCTCCAGCATCAGCTTTGAGAAAGCAACCACCAAGCATTTGCAGCTGGGCCCACAAGGCTCCACATGCTTTCATCAAGTCACTTATTTATAATTCACACCACAGGAATGCTGAATTAAACTGGCAAAATGTATCCATCAAATAGCAAAAAAATAAATAAATTCTGGAGTACACATGAATAAGCCTGACAAATTGTCACTAAGAATCGGGGCCAACCTTGCAACACAGTGACAAAGGGATATTTAGGTTGTTTAAATGTGCCCCAGTATCAAGCTACCTAGTGTGATGAGATTCAGAGCGACATTTGTAACTGCATATGCTGTGAAAATTGGTTGTTTGTTATCTCAGAAAAGGATAAAGACCAGGCTACCTGAAAAAATGTAGTTCAGGATTAATTTATCAGAAAGAAAACAGAATCTGTTAGAGCTTTCAAATTACCTGAAAGTAGAACATCTGTCAAAACAGATGCACAATTATGAAAGAGGTAGCTACTGAAGAGCTAACATCTTATTAGATGACGTTCCATCCCTAATTCCAACAATTTTCAAAGCTCATGGCTAAGGGCCAAATTAGACATGATGTGAAAATGTGCCTTTCCACTTAACAATGGGGTGGGGTGATAATTGTTGGGATTGAAGCAGGCAGGATGGGGAATTTAACCCATTCCTCCCTTAATTCAATCTTGACCAAAAAAAAAAAAAAAGCTCCGCAGAAGCTACTATTGGCACAAATGAGGAAATTCCTCCCAATTGCAAGAGGAGGAAAAAGGGTTAAAATCCTCCCACCCAGCCCCCCACGAACAGCTACTTGCATTTTTTTAAGTGCATGTTAAACACAAAGATGCATTTCATATTGTATCTAATTTGGCCCTCCATCATAGACCAAGAAACCCCCAGTTTGATGCTTGCCTCTACCATGAACTCTTACCACTACTTTCACTCCCCCCCACTAAATGCTAAGTATTATTAATACAGGTGGGCACTGACTGACACACAACTGCTCCCCCCCACACACACTTTGATTCAGATCATAATTTGGTATGTTAGAAAACAGCCTGTTTCTGGCTCAGACTGATTTGGAATCAGTCTGCTTCTATTTGGTACCAAACCTGAGTTAAGATTCAGAAATCTGAGGGTTCTTCCTTCCTGTAGACTATTAAGAGAAATAAACAAAATGGCTATATATATATTTTTCTCTTGGTCAGAATTAATGTGAAGGCATAGTAGGCCCTTAGGAGGGAATTACACCTGGCCAAGGTCAGAAAAATATGTACAGGGTTTTTTGTGCCTCACATCCTTCTATTTTGAGGTTTTTCTGGAAAGAGCTGCTGATAACATTTTCTTTTTTGGCAGGATTGGATAAAAATGACAGGAATAGATGCCCCTTCTGAGGGGATGAAGCCGGCCAAATGTCAGAATGATAACCACAGTGTGTGTGTGTGTGTGTGTGTTTGTGCACGCAAGTCCAGCCTTGACATTTTGCAGGTCTCTAAAAGAGGTCACACTTATCCTCCTATGTTCCTTGTGGAGCGCTGTTCTGAAGACTGCAGACATCCTAGAGGTGTCCCTAAGTAAGAAACATGCACAATTTCAGAAGGATGAGTGCAACAGTTGATGTGGAAGGGAGTTCTCATTCCCCTCCATGTGTATGTGTGTCTTTAGTCAATTAGTACGAAAAATGCCACAAGAAAACTGAAAAGTTTCAGAATGTTAGGTGCAGGGACTAGGGTGTTATGATGCTTGAAAAACCAATTTAAGGCTTTTTTCAGTTAAGCATGGTGGCATTGTAAGAATGGCCATCTCATGGTCCTACCTTTGCCCTCCTCTAAAGCACCGTGACTCGTGCTCAAGGTAAAATGTGCCTATCATTCAACTGCAATCTCTTCCTCCTCCTGCAGTCTGTGAACACATCGTATCTGAAACATGAATTGCTAATGAAATATCTTTCTGAATATTTCGTTAGCATCAGGGTGACCAAGGTTGATTCAGTCTCAGAACTAGGCCAACTTTTCCAGATCCCCCATCATCCTCATTGCCCTCCTCTGAACCCCCTCCAGCTTATCTGCATCCTTCTTGAAGTGTGGTGCTGAATAGAGGGGAACTAGTACCTCGCGCGATTTAGAAGCTATACTTCTATTAATGCAGCCCAAAATACAATTTGCTGTTTTTGCAGCCACATCACAATGTTGGCTCATATTCAGCTTGTGATCTACAATTCCAAGATCCTTCTTGCTTGTCGTATTACTGAGCCAAGTATCCCCCATCTTGTAACTGTGCATTTGGTTTCTTTTTCCCAGGTGTAGAACTTGGCATTTATCGCCAAGTTGGTACTTTTGCACCTCTCAGCGGCATTCGATATCATCGACCATGGTATCCTTCTGGAACGCCTGAGGGGATTGGGAATCGGGGGCACTGTGCTTCAGTGGTTCCGGTCCTACCTCTCGGGCAGGTTCCAGATGGTGATGCTTGAGGATAGCTGCTCTGCAAAGAAGGAGCTGCTGTGTGGCGTACCGCAAGGTGCCATCCTTTCCCCAATGCTGTTTAACATTTATATGAAACCGTTGGAAGAGATCAACCGGAGGCATGGGGCGGGGTGCTATCAGTATGCTGATGACACCCAAATATATTTCTCTATGCCTTCGACAACATCGTCAGCTAAGGATAGTGTGTCTCCTCTGAATGAATGCTTGGAGGCGGTAATGGGCTGGATGAGGAAAAACAAACTGAAGCTGAATCCAGACAAGACGGAGGTGCTTGCTGTCAAAAGCCGCAACCTGGGTTTGGAGGTGTGTCAACCGGTTCTGGATGGGGTTACACTCCCCCTGAAAGACTGTGTTCGCAGCTTGGGGGTGCTCCTGGATCCGTCGCTCCAAATGACAGCCCAGATAGATGCGACGGCCAGGAGTGCCTACTATCAGCTTCGGCTGATACACCAGCTGCGCCCCTTCCTAGAGTTGGAAGACCTAAAGATGGTAGTGCACGCGCTGGTAACTTCGAGGCTTGACTTCTGCAATGCGCTGTACATAGGGCTACCTTTGTGCCTAGTCCGGAAACTTCAACTAGCTCAAAATATGGCAGCCAGGTTGGTCACTGGTACATCTAGGAGTGACCATATTATGCCAGCTTTAAAATCGCTCCACTGGCTGCCAATTAGTTTCCGGGCGAAGTATAAAGTGTTGGTCATTACCTTTAAAGCCCTACATGGTTTGGGTCCAGGTTACCTGCGGGATCGCCTTCTCCCGTACAATCCGCCCCGCACGCTCAGGTCCTCTGGGAAGAACTTACTGCGGTCGGCCAAGACTAGGCTGACAACTGTTACCCAGAGGACCTTCTCTTCTGCTGCTCCCAGACTGTGGAATGACCTGCCGGAGGAGACTCGTCAACTTAACAGTCTTTTAGAATTTAAGAAAGCTATAAAGACTGTTCTCTTCCGGCAGGCATATCCAGTGTAATTTTTAGAATGTTTTTAGGATGTTTTAGGATGTTTTAAAGCAGTTTTAATAATATTTGTCATGTTTTAATTAGTTTTATGTATTTTATCATGTTGTTGTTCCCCGCCTCGATCTAGACGGAGAGGCGGGTAAGAAATAAATCGTTATTATTATTATTATTATTATTATTCTGTTGTTTTCAGCCCAGCGCTCTAGCTTGTCAAGATCACTTTGAAGTTTGTTTCTCTCTTCCAGGGTATTAGCTAGCTATCCCACCCAATTTTGTGTCATCTGCTGATTTGATAAGCATGTTGAAGAGCATTGGGCCCAGGACTGAGCCATGCAGTACCCCGCTCGTTACCTCCCACAGGTTGAGAAGGTACCATTGATAGCCAACTGTGGATCCTCCTAATAGTTGTTCCATCTAGCCCACTTTTCACTAGTTTGCTAATCAGAATGGCATGCGGCACTTTGTCAAAAGCTTTGCTGAACTCAATATTTATTATGTCCACATCTTTATAAAAGTCCACAAGGGAGGTTACCCAATCAAAAAATGAGATCAAATTAGTCTGGCAGAATTTGTTCTTGACAAATCCATGCTGGCTTCTAATAATCACTGCATAATAGCCCCTTTGCCCCTAGTATAGCAAATTTGTTCATGGCCTTTCTTGAGGAAACTATAATTTGTAATTCAAGTAACAATCCATTTTACAAGGATATCTCTTTCTATAAACGTTATATTGATGACATCTTTTTGGTTTTTTCCAATCAGAACAGGGTGAAGGTATTTTTTCAGTTGGATGAACACTATACTAATAGTATAATTTTTTTCTTTTCCAGACAAACATCGTATTTCATTCCTAGATACAGAGATGTACCAGCAGCAGTATCAACTATATTTGAAAACATTCACTAAACTCACAGATAGAAAATCTCTATTACATTTCTCATCCTGCCATTGATCTCAATTGCACAGATATTTACCATTTGGTCAGTATTTAAGCCTTTTCTGTAGTACTAGTGTAGCATGTTCGGGTTTTTATTAAAAATTCCAAATTTTGGGCCATTTTAGCCTAAGGGTGGTGATAAAGTATGTTACTGGATTGGAAACAGCTCTTGAAAAAGTCCCATCATAAGTGGCTGAACATATTTTGAACTTCATGAGGGCAGGAAGAGGGCGATCTGAATGCAGGGGAGCTTACCACCATTCTTTTGTAATGGTCAGGATCACCCTCTCGTAAGTTTTAGATTATCAGTGGCTTTTCCCCTCTGCAGTCGATTGAGGTGAACCATCCTCATAGGCTAATGGATCCAACTGGTTTCCAGACGGCTCTGGGGGATTTTCCAGCTGACAATACTGGTGCTCCTGTCAAAGCCCTGGTCAATCTGTGAAATGTGGAGATGGCCAGGATGATTGAAATTATATACCTTAGGGAAATGATGTGTGCTGGGGGACAACTAAAATGCAAGTGGAGAAAGACTCCTGATCAATGCAATCAAATACATGTAATCAACATCGATACTACTTGGTGGCAGTGAAGGGAGTAAAGAAGAGCTTCTTTGCTGCCTCCATTGTATCCTCGCTATTTTGATTGGCACAGTTTTCCAGCTAGTTCAAGGCCTATTAAACAGTGGCCCAAAGTTGGTGATTGAAGTCTTGGTACCCATATGTATTAAATCAATAGAACCATTTATCACAATCCTTAATGCAAACAACAAATGGTTTCTTCATGTCTGAACAGCCAAAACAAACATTTCTAAGGCAAAAAGTCATATTTTTCTATATTAAAGGAAATGACAGAAGACAACACTGTAATATTAAGATCAGAAGGAAACACAGACACAAAGTTAGGGGTGAACAGTGAGATGGCTGGGTTTGCAGATGACACTAAATTATTTAGAGAAGTTAAAACAAAAAGGGATTTTGAAGAAGTCTAAAAGGATCTTTCCAAACTGGGAGAATTCATCAGGAAAGGAATCAAAAATTAAACTGGCAATATGATAATGCCCTTATACAAATTTACTCAAACCAACAAGATTGCATCCTAATTCTTCTAAAGCTCTTAATGTAAGGTAATCCAGAGAACATTTTCCTTGCAACTGTGGCAAATACTAATTGTGGAGTCTGAATGCAATTCAGAGGTAGAGTTAGGAGGAGAGGAGCTGGGTCAGAGAGTGGGGGAGACAACAAAGGGAGGGAACCGGTTTGGGGAGTTTCTCTGGGACAAAGCGCATTATTTTCAGTAAAATTTGCATGAGATCCTCAGCATGTCAACAACTTTAAAGCACCTTTCATACAGCCTGCAATGCGCTTCAATGTCTCCCGTGTATAGGGATTAGGCATAAAAGCAATTGTGAGAAGATGCGCATAATTGGCCAACCAGGAGTCAAACCAAAATCTTGTAGAGGGGACCCGCTTCTCTTTTCTGTGGGAAAGCAACAACTTGGCAGCACGAAAAGAGCCCTCTGTCACACAAAGAGAGCAGAACAAACGAGAGAATTGAGATGCTCTGCCAGATTAGCCACCCACTAGAGTCAACATAGAGAGGACTCTCCCTCAGGGAGGGACTAAGGAAACCCTCAGAGTTCTGTGTAGATCGCCTAATGTTAATTTAGCAGCATCTCTCTTACTTGACCAAAATTTTTCTCTATTAGATAACTACTACTTATGCCTGGGGCAGTTTTGGGCAAGTACTAAGTCTGTATTGTCTGAAAGACTGGATGTTAGCATATTAAAGGACTAGTGACTTGATGATCAAGTCTCTGCTTGATGAGGGCAGGTAGTTCTGATATAATAAACAATGGTCGTCTGTTTAATTTGAAACTGTGTTGCCTTGATTCTTAAATTAACCTGTTGAGCAAATATATCAATCTTACATGCAGGCATTACTGCTATAAATGCCATACATACATCAATGTTAATCCTGCATCTTTAACGGCACATGCAGCTCTTTGAAATGAGAGACCAAAATTGCAAAGTACAAGCAATATAAAACTAGAGACACATTCAAATTCATTTTATTTTATTTAGCCCCAGTATAGGGAAAAAGCAGGATACAAATTATTATTATTATTATTAATAATAATAATCTCTTTCTCACTAGTGGCGGTTTTTCTAGACAGACATGACGGGCTTTGCCAAGTCATGCTGTCTTTTATTGATTCAGGAATTTCCTGACGAATGAGCATGTTTTAATTATGACTGCTTTCTGGATATTGGTGTGGATGTATTGTGGTAGGCCCAGTTTCTGGAGGTTTTCTGTATATTTTGATGTGATGCCAGTTACAGATGTGACTAATGGAATAATTGTGACCTTTTCCTGTCGCCATAGTTCTTTGATTCCATGGCCAGTGGTGTATATTTGTCTCTCTTTTCTTCTTCCTTTCCAACAACATTTTTGTCATTTGGTATTCCTATGTCGATGAAGTATGTGTGTTTTTCTTTTTTGTCTATGAAAGTTATGTCTGTTCGGTTATGTCTGTTTGGTTGTATGAATTGTTCTGTCCCAGTATATTTTATGATCTGCATTTTCCAAGATTGTTTTGGATGAATATGTACAGTATGGTGTAGGTTGTTTGATAAGGTTGAATTTGATGGCTAGTTGTTGGTGAATTATTTTTGCAGCTGTATTGTGTCTGTCTGTATTATTATTATTAATAATATTTATTTTCTCATTATTTCTTTCCTGACTATTGAACGTGTTTTAAGTGTGACTGCTTTCTGGATGTATTTTGGTAGGCCCAGTTTCTGGAGGTTTTCTGTATAGTTTTTTTATATGATGCCAGTGACTGATGTGGCTAATGGAGTAATTGTGACCTTTTCCTGTTGCCATAGTTCTTTAACTTCCATAGCCAGTGGTGTATGCACTGGCATCACATCAAAAAACTATACAGAAAACCTTCAGAAACTGGGCCTACCAAAATACATCCACACCAAAATCCAGAAAGCAGTCACACTTAAAATGTGCTCAATAGTCAGGAAATTCCTGATTCATTAAAAGACAGCAAGATTTGGCAAAGCCTGTCAAGTCTGTCTAAAAAAAGAGCCACACGTGTGAAACGAGAGATGATGATGATGATCATCATCATCATCATCATCATCATTTATTTAGGCTGACCATATGGAAAGGAGGACAGGGCTCCTGTATCTTTAACAGTTGCATAGAAAAGGTTCAATTACATATATGCAGAACCTGGTGAAATTCCCTCTTCATCACAACAGTTAAAGCTGCAGGAGCCCTGCCCTCTTTTGTATCTGGTCAAGCGGGAAGGTCTTCTGCAGCTTTAACAGTTGTAATGACAGGGAAATTTCACCAGGTGCTGCATGTATACAAATGGCACCTGCTGAAATCCCCTTTTCTACGCAACTGTTAAAAATACAGGAGCCCTGTCCTCCTTTTCATATGGTCACCCTAATTTATTACATTTCTATACCACCTCCATAGCCAAAGCTCTCTGGGTGGTTTTACAAAGATTAAAAACATTAAAAACAATGTGAAAAATTTAGAAATATAAAAAACCAACCAACGGTAAAAAAGCACACATTGAAAAACAACTTTGAGCAATCAGTAAAACAAATCCAGGATCGATTAAAATCTATCATATGCTGCCAAATTCCTGGGAAAATAGAAAAGTCTTGACCAGGCGCCGAAAAGATAACAATGTTAGTGCTAAACAGGCCTTATTGGGGCGATCATTCCATACTTGGGGGGCCACCACCAAGAAGGCTCTCTCCCTTGTTGCCACTTTCTAAGCCTCCCTAAGAGTAGGCACCTGGAGGAAGACCTTAGATGTTGAATGTAGCTTCAGATACATTCTGGAGTCAGTGGGAAGACTGAAGGGGAACGAGGGGGAGAACAAGCCATGACAAGCCCGATTGACTGTCAAGAGTAATGTGGGTTGTTCAGCAAATCTGCCTAAAGCCAGGAAAGTGGAAGCTAAAGCTGATACTTTAACAGACATGCCCCCATGATCAGTAATGATGTTGTGCAATGTTACAAGTTGTGCTTGCTTATAACTTACCCTCCATACACCCTTACTTTTCCGTGGTCTTTCAGGCTCACATCCAGATGGGGAGGATGGAATGCACTGTGTAAGCAATGCCTGTGCATTGTCCTGGTCCTATACTGCCTTATGACGCCTGTGAGCCTGACTTTATTGCTAGAGGAATCCTCTTGTAAGTTGACCCATGCCTGCTTCTTGCTTATATCAGTAAGGGGGTGGTGGGTGTTCAAATATATTATGCACGTAAGATTAATATAGTGTAACTCATGGTCCCAGTCACAAAATTAAATACCATAAGCTTCCTTATCCATCAGCTCAGACATTTCTAATCTCTTAAAGAAAGGAAGGCCAGATGGCCCAAGAACCATCTGTGTGGCTTAAGAGCCACACAGAGTAACAAAATAATACTACAGATCTGTGTTCTACAGTAAATAAAAACAACAACAACAACAACTTATGACTCCTATAACTTCACTGCCACAACTTTGTATATGGAGGCCATGTGATCTATATTTCAGAGGACAGTTTGAAAGGCTGTTTGGTCCAGTTAGCACCTGGACAGCACACTGAGCAGGCACAGAGATCAAGAGCAGGCATGATCTTCCCAACTATTTCCATTTACATTACAGTAATTATTTCCAAATTTGCATCTATACAGCTAAATTAGCAAATGCCATTTTTATGCAAATCTGTTCCCTTTTGTCCTTTTTTTTTTTTTGCTGATGCATTTCCCCCTGTTTTGCTGATCTGTAAGTGACCATCCTAGCTTTGCAGTGCCTTCTCTTCTGGCATTTCTTCAGGTAACGTCAAAAGAGGGGGAAATTGTTGCACAGTGTTATTCTCCACAAACACAGGCTACCTACCAAGCCTGGTATCTAGCATTCAACTAGCACAAGGGTTCAGAATCTCTGGCCCAGCAGCCAAATCTGACCTCCCTGGGGTTCCATAGAAAGCCACACACCCTCCCCTTCTCCCATACTCCCTTCCCTATCATAAACACATCAGTATCAATGTTTATTTCCCATTGATTCCTCAGGAAATAAGTTAACTTGGAAATAATTGTAAGATGCCATATTTTTAAAAACCGATCTGATGGAGGTAGGGTATTTGATTTCTTGTCATATTGCTCTTAGCTGTAGTTAGTAAATTAATTCTTAATTATAAATCCTACCACTATCTATTTAAAATTACACCATAAAACAGTTTAGGATCAGCTAGTAGATATCCTTTAATTTCATTGATTTTCTCAATAATATAATCCCAAAATGTATCAATATCAGGGCAAATCCAAAATATATTTTTAAAAGTCAGCATATATAATAACCTATTTTTAAAAGCAAATTTACAAATCAATTGCAGTTTATAAAAACTTTTCTTCAATTTTGTTGAGATCTATCTAGGTGGAACATTCCTCCGTATCCAACGCCATTCATCCTGTAAAATATATAGTTCTACATAACGTCTCCACTTCTCCTTAGAATTATAATCCCTTTTTCCCCCCAGAAGATTGTTATTAAATCTGTTAAAAGTGGTGTCATTCCTTTTCTTAAAAAACTTGCCATTTTTCTTAGAAGCAGTTGTATTTTCATGTAGCCAATCAGATTTAGTTATGTGATATCCTGAGGACAAACGATGCTAATTCACAGTGAAGTCAATACTTCCTGAACAGGTATGCCCTCATTTTGAATTAGCTTATTTGCAGGTCAGTGGCACTGTCATTTTTTTTGGCAGGGTTTTGCTCCTTCGTTATTCTTGTTTGGTCAAGAACTTCCATGTTCTTAAGGAAGACCTTCTTTTCTCTAATAGCTTACTTGACATTGTCTGTAAACAATGCTGATCACCTCTTGGACTCGGTGGTACCTTTCCTAACTAACCTATACTATGCATTCTAGCTGAGCTTTTATTGTTGTGGTATTGAGTAACCCCCAAACATTCTGGAGAGATTTGACCCTCTTGACTTTCCTTTTCAACTCAACTGATACTACATAAACAAACAACACAGTCTCCAGAATCTGAGACGGTGAGCGCACTGCTACTCCCCAGCCAAGACAGGACCTCCCATTTCACCCTGAATACTAGTTTTTGTCATGAGGGAGCAAAACATAGTGCTCCTCCCCCTGAAGCCCCAGGAACTGCCTTTGGGAGTGATGGGAGACCCCATTGCACCCTGAGTGGGTAACCCTGTATGGTCGTGGCAGGGCCGCCACCAACCATCAAGATTTTGCCCCCATTACAACTTTATTTGTTTATTTATTTATTTATTTATTTAAATACTTCTATACAAATTAGTATATTTTAATCTTTTAGTGGTTCACATTAAAATACAGCATAACATTATCACAGCTTTAAACTGAATCCTACGGGGGAGGGAGATGAAAACCTGAACAATGAATGAAGGCTTATGCACCATAACAAACAGATCAGCTCTAATAGCGCCCCAAAACCGTCTTCACTATTATTATTATTATTATTATTATTATTATTATTATTTTCACTTATATACCACCCCATAGCCGAAGCTCTCTGGGCGGTTTACAAAAATTAAAAAGATTGAGTATTAAAAAGACAATATACAGAATTGAAAACCACAAACATAAAACAGCTGTCATTAAAACACTTTAAAACATTTTAACTGTTAAGCCTGGCCACAATGTCAATCAAAACCTCAACTTGAGCTATTAAAATGCCTGGGAAAAAATAAAAAATCTGACCTGGCGCCGAAAAGATAACAGTGTTGGCGCCAGGCGGGCCTCATCGGGGAGATCATTCCATAATAGAGGGGCCACCACAGAGAAGGCCCTCTCCCTTGTTGCCGTCCTCCAAGCTTACCTTGGAGTAGGCACCCGGAGGAGGACTTTTGATGTTGCGTAGTGTACGGGTAGGTTCATGTCGCGAAAGATGTTCCATCAGGTATTGTGGTCCCAAACCGTGTAAGGCTTTATAGGTTAAAACCAGCACCTTGAATCGGGCTCAGAAACCTACAGACAGCGAATGCAAGTGGGCCAATTGGTCTTATATGTTCGAACCTTCTGGCCGCTGCATTCTGCACAAGCTGCAGCTTCTGAACCGTCTTCAAAGGCAGCCCCACGTAGAGTTCATTGCAGTAATCTAACTTGGAGGTTACCAGAGCATAGACAACTGAAGCCAGGTTATCCCTGTCCAGATAGGGACGTAGCTGGGCCACCAGCCGAAGTTGGTAGAAGGCACTCCTTGCCACTGAGGCTACCTGAACCTCAAGTGACAGAGATGGTTCTAGGAGAACCCCCAAGCTACAAACCTGCTTCTTCAGGGGGAGTGCAACCCCATCCAGCACAGGTTGAATACCCTCCATCCAGTCAGAGGAACCCCCCACTAACAGCATCTCAGTCTTGTCTGGATTAAGTTTCAGTTTATTAGCTCTCATCCAGTCCATTGTCACAGCCAAGCACTGGTTCAACACATCCACAGCCTCACCTGATGAAGATGAAAAGGAGAAGTAGAGTTGCGTGTCATCAGCGTACTGATGACAACGCACTCCAAAACTCCGGATGACCACACCCAACGGTTTCATCTAGATGTTGAACAGCATGGGGGACAAAACTGACCCCTGCGGAACCCCATACTGGAGAATCCATGGGGCCAAGCAATGTCTCCCCAGCACCACCTTCTAGAGCCGACCTGTCAAGTAGGAGCAGAACCACTGCAATGCAGTGCCTCCCATTCCCAACTCAGCCAGTCGTGTCAGAAGGATACCATGGCTGATGGTATCGAAAGCCGCTGAGAGATCAAGGAGAATCAACAGAGTCACACTCCCCCTGTCCCTCTCCCGACGTAGGTCATCATACAGGGTGACCAAGGCTGTTTCCGTGCCAAAACCAGGCCTGAAACTCGACTGAAATGGATCCAGATAATCAGTCTCATCCAAGAGTATCTGGAGCAGGCCAGCAACCACCCGCTCAAGGACCTTGCCCAGGAATGGAACGTTTGCCACCGGCCTAAAGTTATTAAGATTTTCAGGGTCCAAGGAAGATTTCTTTACGAGTGGTCTCACTACTGCCTCTTTCAGGAGGTCTGGGACCACTCCCTCTCGTAGAGAGGCATTAATCATTTCCCTGGCCCAGCCAGCTGTTCCATCCCTGCTAGCTTTTATAAGCCAAGACGGCAAGGATCCAATACAGAGGTGGCTGCACGAACCTGTCCAAGCACCTTGTCCACGTCATCGAGCTGTACCAACTGAAACTCATCCAAGAAAACAGGATAAACCTGTGCTCTGGATACCTCACTAGATTCACCTGCTATAACACAGGAGTCTAAGTCCTGGCGGATGCCCAAGATTTTATCCTGGAAGTGCCTAGCAAATATATTACAGTGGGCCTCAGATGGTTCTATCATGTCCTTGGGGCCAGCATGTAGAAGCCCCCGGACAACTCTGAAGAGCTCCGCTGGGCGGCAGATTGATGATTTAATAGTAGCAGCAAAGTATTGTTTTTTTGCTGCCCTCACTGCTCCTGAATACAGCTTACCATAGGCACTTACCAGTATTTCATTGCATCCACTAGGAGTTCATCTCCGTCTGCCCTCAAGCCGTCTCCTATTTTGTTTCATCACTCTCAGCTCCAGGGTATACCACGGAGCCGTACGAGCTCTACACAGGAGAGGGCGCTCAGGAGCAATCGTGTCAACCGCCCAGGTCATTTCTGCATTCCACAGATCAACCAGGGTTTCAACATGAGAGCCAGCCCTATCAGCCGGAAAACTCCCCAGAGCCCTCTGGAAACCATCCGGATCCATTAGCCTCCGGGGGCGAACCATCTTAATGAGTCCCCCACCCTTGCAGAGGGGGAAAGCTGCTGTAAGTCTAAACCTCAGCAGGTGGTGATCTGACCATGACAGAGGGGTTGATGTAAAGTCCCCCACTTTCAGATCACCATCTCCATGTCCAATGGAAAAAATCAGGTCTAGAGTGTGCCCTGCTACATGCGTCGGGCCAGTGGCATGTTGGGACAGTCCCATGGTTGTCGTGGAAATGATGAAATCCTGAGCCGACCCAGATAAAGTGCCCTCGGCATGAATGTTTACATCCCCTAGAAACAACAGTCTGGGGGACCCCAGCAGTGCACCCGAGACCACCTCTGTCAGCTCACCTAGGGAGTCCGTTGAGCAGCGGGGTGGGCGGTACACCAACAGAATCCCTAATCTGTCCCGTTGGCCCAACACAAGGTGCAAACACTCCAGACCAGTGGTCACATGGACAGGGAGCCTGCAGAGGGGGATGGAATTCCTATAGACCACAGCACCCCCTCTCCCTGGCCCTCAAGTCTACCCTGATGCTGAACCAAGTACCCAGGTGGGCATAACTGGGAGAGACTAACTCCTCCCTGCTCTCCCACCCAGGTCTTGGTAATGCAAGCCAGATTGGCTGCCTCATCCACTATTAGATCATGGATGAGGGTGGTTTTATTTTGCACCGATCTGGCATTTAAAAGCAGCATCCGGAGACCCGAGGGCTGACTGATAGGGCAACCAACATACCTGTGGATGTGAGGGGGACCGGAACAAGGCACAGGCATTAACTGGTTGGGCTGTGTTCCCCTTACGTGGCAAGTCCTCTCACTACGTCATATCTCCCTCTACCCATCACTACACCGATTGGGCCCCCCTCAGATCCCCCCACTTGGCCCTGTATCCTCCCTCCCAGGCACATCTCACAAGCAGCAGGCGGCACCCTCTCCTCCCCGACAGTAGGCCTCCCTCTCCTGCAGATGGCAGTTCTCCCAGGCCCCCTCAGCCAGACAGCTTATATATCCCTCCCAGGAAAGGAGGGGGACAGATGGAGCAATCCACAACAGCTGGCTCAGTACCTGGGGACCTGGTCCTGCAGGGAGTGGCAGTCTGCCAAGCAAAAGCCCTCAGGAGGGGGGGGTGGCAGCAGCAGCAGCAGTGAGGCAAGGAGGTAGGCAGGCAGACTGGCAAGCAGCAGGCAGCACCCTCTCCTCCCCTGGCAGTAGGTCTCCCTCTCCTGCAGGTGGTGGTTCTGACAATAATGTCAGAAAGAAGCCAGATTATAAAGCACATGGTCTTTGATGTCTATATACTAATGCCCAGATGGGAAACAAACAGAACAAACTCATAATACATGAAGGCAAATACAACTTGATAGGTATAACTGAAACTTGGTGGGGTGACTCCCATGAGTGGAATACAGCAATTGAAGGGTATAACTTGTTCAAAAAGAATAGAAGAAATAGAAAGGGAGGAGGAGTCGCACTATATGTTAAAAAATACTTATCCCTGCTCAGAAATACAGGAGGATGAGCCTGGTAGCTCCATGGAGAGCATCTGGATCAAAATAAATGGGGAAAGGAATAAAAGGAGCATGATAGTCGGAGTCTACTACCGACCACTCAATCAAGGAGAAGATGAGGATGAAACTTTTGAAAAGCAAATTGCCAGTATTTCAAGGAAGTGCAATGTATTACTGATGGGGGACTTCAATTACTCCAATACCTGTTGGGAGACAAATTCTGCCAAAAGTGGCCATTCCAAGAAATTCCTAACATTTATGGCTGATAACTTTCTCCTACAGGAAGTGGAGGAAGAAACTAGAAGATCCAGTTACAGGAAGCCAGATTCCGGTTGGACATCAGGAAAATTTTCCTGATTGTTAGAGCAGTACGACAATGGAACCAATGACCTTGAGAGGTGGTGGGCTCTCCCATATTAGAGGCATTCAAGAGGCAGCTGGACAACCATCTGTCAGGGATGCTGTAAGGTAGATTCCTGCATTGAGCAGGGGGTTGGACTCATTGGCCTTATAGGCCCCTTCCAACTCTACCATTCTATGATTCTATGAAATAATAAATAATTTAAACATTAAAACATTTACAAAAGCTACAACACTATAACGATAATAAAAAGGTAGTAACGGGACAGAAAAGCCTGCATAAATAGTTGTATTTTCAAGAGGCATTTAAACCTTACCACCATTCCTGCCTCTGGAACCACACATGGAAGAATTTTCCAAAGGGTGGATGCCACCAATGAGAAGGCCTGCTTATCCACTGGTACATTAGCAAAATTCCGTTGGCTACAGAATGATGAATAGGGCCTCCTCAGAAGATCCCAGGTGTTGTATATAAGGGAAGATGGTCAGCTTGGCATGCTGGTCCTGAGTCATTTAGGGTTTTCTATATCAATAGCAAAACCTTGAATATGGCATGGTAGCTAATAGGCAACCAGTATCGTTCTTTCAACACAGGTGTAGGATGCTTAACCGCACATTCTGTACAAGCTTCATCTTCTGAAACAGGTGCAAAGGCAAAATAGCTTGTCCATAAGGAGGAAATTGTGCCCTCATCTCAAACAGTCCTCATTCAATTCCTCAGATAAGACACCGGTCTACTTAAAAGCAGCTTACATACCCTAAACATAGAATGGCTTTCTTAAAAGCATGTTTTAATGTACTTCCTTCGGCAGTACTCGAAGGCCGCTATAGGAGAATTCCATATCAACATCGGGTCTGTGTTTGTGGATAGAGCACATTGTACAAGTTCCATCATGAGGTTACCAATGCATGTATCACAGGCGTTAGGCTATCCCTATTCAGGAATGGGTAAAGTTGGTGTACCAGCTGAAGCTGATAATGGGAGCTCCGAGCCAATGAGGTCACCTGGGCTTCTAGTGACAATGATGTATTGTTCCCAAATGTAGTTCTGTACTTTCCATTGGAGTGAATAGCACACTCTCCTTGTTAGGGAGATAGTAAAGGTCTGCACTCACCAAGAGCTCCTGCCAAAGGAAGTGAGGCAGGTGGCTACTAGGAGGGCCTTCTCTGCTGTGGCACCTCGGCTGTGGAATGAACTACCTAGAGAGGTTCACCTGGCTCCTACATTATACTTCTTTCGGCGCCAGGTGAAGGAAGACCTTATTTTCACAATACTTTAACAGTTTATTTTTAAATATGGTCTTTTAACTCTGCTGTTTTAAATCTGTATTTCAAATTTGTATTTTAAATCTGCATTGCTGTGTGATTTTTTGCTCTGGTTGTGTTTTTATATTGTTTTGTTGATGGTTTTAATTTCTGTGAACCGGCAAGAGAACTTTGGCTATTGGGCGTTATATGAATGTAATAAATAAATAAATATTGAAGTGGGTGCTTAACTGAAGGTGCTACTTCATTGCAAGGGAGTTGGACTACATGACATGATAGCACTCTTCAAATACTAGAAAGGCTGTCATACAGAGGAGGGCCAGGATCTCTTCTCGATCAACCCAGCATGCAGGACACAGAATAATGGGCTCAAGTTACTGTTGCGGGAATATTTCAGGTGTGATCATACCAATAGCTTGTGATAACAACATTTAAATAACTGAGAAATTAATATTGATTTCATTCTTCTAATAAATACATGTATCTGTTCTCCTGTAAGATAAAACCAGCAATGTACTAGCTAGATGTGTTAAGCCCTCACCATAATGAACTTTGGTCCACTAGCAACTATATGCATTCTGTATTGTTTTAGTTTATCTTGACCTCCATCATTCTTATGTGGCGCCTTTCTTTATTTTGACTTAGAGACAAGTTACATCATTCCTATGTGCTACCCTGTATTATTGTAAACTTTCCCTTGGTACAAAAGTGATTCTGTACAAAGAGCTAGATATGCTAATTCTGATGTTTCCAGTTTCCTATATAAGAGTGATACCCTACATACTTAATTCAGTCAGAGGTCTATCTCTGGCTCCATCAGCTGGTGTCTTCCTCAATAAATCTGCTTCTGAGAACTGAGCCTGTGTAAGTATCTTTGGTCTCCACTGTGAAACTGAGTCTAGTTGCTTGCATGAATATAACTCCTTTGAGTTATTGGGTGGGAAGTCACCGATCTATGAGAGGTCCCTTCCCATCTTAGGGTTATTCATCCCTAGTCTACATTTAGGCCACTTATTGTATCAATGCATTACAAAGAATTAGAGTAAAGATCTTTCTCATAAGAGATCTGTGACAATAAATGACCCCTTTCTCATAAGAGGGAGTCATAGGCCTCCCTGGGGGACTCAAATTCCCGCGACAATTGGTGCCGTGAACTCGGATTTGCAGTGGACATCTCGAAGGGTCTTTTGCTTTCCAGCCGGCCCCAGGAGACGAAATAAAGCGCCTTAGTAATTTTGCCATTTTTCCTCTCTGTTTTCCTCTCTTGGACCCTACGTATCAGCAACCACCCTCCGAGACGGTAAGTACCAAAGTGGCTGACTAGCAGCCAGACTCTCAGACTCTCTTTCAGGGAAAATAGGGGAACCACTTTGTTAGGTTGGGTGGAGGGGAGTGAAGATTCTGGCTTGAATGAATGAAATCAAAGTTTTTATTTTCTGAATGAATGCCAAATCATGTACTCTCTAATGGGCGAGGAGTCTGACTCCACATGACCCCAGGACGACTGCATTACATGACAAGGTATTGGTGGATGTTGAAGCCAGCTTCTGTGTTGTTAAAGGAGAACGCGTTTGGGAAGAGAAGAGCTCTAGAGATTCTGTAGACAACCCAACTAACCCTGGGGAGCAGAGGGAAGATTGTGTTGGTATCGCGGCCTCACTCCCGGAGGGTCAATAAGGACTTTGGCCCCTCTGTACCTCTGTTTGCGAATTGGGGTAAAGTCCCAATGTCTACAAACACACATGTGTAATTGTATATTGGGTAAAATCCCAAAGACAGGGGACAGATTGTCTGAAGTTGGGTGTGCGCCTCAGACTCCCAGGTGGATCAGGAAAATTTCTGGCCCTTGGTTCCCCTGTCTCTGCACAGTAAGAGTTTTACCAGTTTAATCTAGACCTTCTGTCCTATGCACGTCTGGAGGCAATAGTTGTTATAAAATCAAAACCAAGTTTTCTCACTGGGCCCGGTGGGAAAGCAGGTTGTTGAACATAGTGCATTCAGAAAGACTGAGACTGATGAGGAAAGTCGTGTTAAGGGTTTTTTCCCCCTTTTCTCTCTCTTTTCCCTTGAGCTCTCTCTTTTCCTTTTTCTTCTTAAATCATTATCATTTACCATAACCCCACCCTTCATGAATACTACATATAGTAAAAAAAACGAATGACAGTACAGATGTGTATAGTGGATTGCCTAATATAAGATATATAACTGCCCTTTATGGCTGGCATCCATACAGAGAGAATCTCACAATTCTCTCTCCTGAAGCACAAGGGAAAGGATGTACCCATGAACATTATCTAAGAAGAAAATTTGTGTACCAAAATCAGATTTTTGAGTGGCTACGGATTATCCGTATTGCAGAGGAAGAATTCCAACCTACAATTTGCCACTTGTTGCATATATTTAATTCCCCAGGAATTCGGTCAGGAGTGTACACTTGGGAAAACAGCTGATATTTAGATCTGAAACCTTGTTTTTCACCAGAACTAGAAAACATAGATGTCTATTGGACATTGCCAGACTTACACCCACTCACTTGTGTAGACTGTGTTCCACCCATCCCTGGCTGGGTGGATTAAGAAGTTGATTTAGACTCATCTAATAATAATAATAAAAAGAAGGGGAAAAAATGGGAAACTTAAAAACAAAGACGCCAAAAACAGCCTGCCCTGAAGACGCAATTACTCCATTAAAAAGTATGTTAATTAACTGCTCAAAAAAATTACAGACAGGCATGACAATAAGCGAGCTAATACAGCTGTGCAAAATTGAATGGCCAATTTATACTAGTAATGAAAGATATTTTAAGTGGCCTACAGAAGGTAGTTTTGATTCTAAAACCTTATATAACCTTAAGCATTATTTAGAAAATAACAAGCCACAGCAACTTGAGTATTGGGATTTGTGGGAACAGCAGAGGGAGGAAATTGAAAGAGAAGCAAATTCTGTGAATGCCACAGCTCCTCTCCCAAACTGTCTGTTATTTCAAAGCCACGCACCTATAATTGAAGGACTGCCTGGCCCACAGAAACGTTATAACTTAGCGTACGACCCAGCCATTGATGAAATATCTGAGATACTCCCCTACATGTTTCCACCCCCAATCCCTACAATACCTCAAGCATTACCCCTACTGTCACAATCAGCTCAACTACCTCAAGGGGGCACAGAGGCATGTTCCCCACCCCAGCCCCAACATAGCACAAGTCAACAAGACACATACACCCCACAAACAGATTCTGCAACTTTTACTCCTAGAGGGGGGGTGATGCCCCACTGTAAAACACCACCTTCTGCAGATGTAGAGTTTCATGTTAAAGATTTTACCACGTCTCAACTGCAGTTTTGCCTAAAGCACCCATGGGATGTTTTGATTGTAACAGGAGTTAATGTGCAGAGAAACAAAGTGTACCTTGTAGGAGAAGATCAATTACCTAAAGCATACTCTTGTTCTGTCAAACTCTTTGACTTCGATAAATTAAAAGGACTCTCCTTGACAGAACAATTCCGCCTCAAGCCAAAAAGGCGATATTCCGTAGACTGGACATCGAAAATACCAGATTCTGGAATTGTCACAACTCCTTCCTCTGCTCCTGCAACTCAGAAACTGTTGCCTGTAAGGGCATATCCAAATTTTGCAAACCCAGCACAGCCAGCTATACGAGCTTATCAACCATGGTCTGCTGCTGATATTTATAATTTTAAACAAAGGATGCCAGCCCTTAGCGAAGACCCAGAAAAATTTATTGAAGAACTAAAATTTTTAGCTATACTCTATAACCCTACAGCCATTGATCTACAAGATCTACTGAGAGTTATAATACCTAAACATGAGTTTGACTGAATTATTCAGAAAGCCACTAATCCCGATGGAGGACTAGTGAGATGGCCATTAGACCCTCCAGGGCCTGATATTACCCTTACAGACACAGACATGCAGCACATGGCTCAAGAAAGAGAGATGCTATATAGTGCTATTCGTCATGTTTGCAAAAAAAAAATAATAATATGAGTACAATCCGTGATACCAAGCAGCGGCCTGATGAAACCCCAAGAGCATATTTATCACGATTAGAGGGGGTAATCCAAAAAAATTCTAACATAAACCCAGCAGATGCTAATCAGGCGTGGCAAATAACTGACTTACTCCTGCATGGTCTCTTACCAGAAATTGTCTTGAAAATAAAGACTGCTTTGATTGGATATAGAGAAGCCACACCCGAGACTATTTTAGGCGCGGCATCTCAGTACTATGAAGACTTGAAAGAGCAAGATAAATCAAAAAAGAAATTAGAGACCAAATTGCTAACCTTGCAAGTGCAGCAATTAACCAAATGTAATGAACCCAAACCCTTCCAACCTAGACCTTTAGCAAATGTAGAACCTAGGCAAAGAGCATGGGCACAAAATAGTCCATCCAATAAACAGAGACCCTGGAACCAACAAACTAGCAGGCAAAATATCCAAAACTTGCAAAATATTTACTGTTTCCGCTGTGGCCGTCGAGGCCATTATCAGTGAGAATGTGTCTCTCCTCCGCAGCCGTGGAATGTGCCTCCGAGACCCCAATGACTAGCTGCAGTGGTTGATCACAATAAAACAGAACCCATTATTCAAGTTGAAGTCCAGGGGAAGAAGTTACCTTTTATGATTGATACCAGGGCATCAATTACTACACTAAAAACTTCAGATCTGCAAATTCCAGTTTCCGGGGAAGTTGTACAGGCTGTGGGTATAGGGGGGAACATAATACCCCATAGTCTCTCACAGCCTGTAGAGTTCAGCATAGCTGGAAAAACAGTTGATCATTCTGTGCTTTTGTCATCAACCACCACAGTTAATTTACTAGGAAGAGACTTATTATGTAAGCTTAATGCCACAATATACTGTACATCCAATGGTACAGTTAAGATAGAACTCCCAGGAGCTGACCCAATCTTCTCAATGCTAATATTAACAGAGACTGAGAAAGCCAATCACCCCCCAGTGCTAGATGAATTTTCTGATATTGCTTTAACCTTAACTAATCTTGAAGTACAATCTCCTTCATTGACCAAAATACTAGATAGCGTCCCACCCCAGCTCTGGTCAGAATCATCTAATCAAGTGGGCACTATTTGGTCAGTTGAGCCTATTCGTATTACTCTTAAACTTAATCAAGTGTTGCCACGAGTCCCTCAGTATCGTCTGTCTAAAGAACAAACTGTTATCCAAGATTTTTTAAAACAAGGCATCTTAGTTCGATTATCAGATGGGTCCCCATGTAACACCCCAATTATCCCAATTCTTAAGAAAACCAGAGACCCCAATAAAAAGCCTACTTATTGTTTGAGTCAAGATTTAAGGCTAATAAATTCCATTGTTCAACCGCGCCATAACATTGTACCAAATCTTGCCACTATTCTATCCACTATTCCAGCAGATGCAAAATGGTTCACAGTTGTAGATCTATGTTTCTCTTTTTTCTCTGTGCCTATACACCCTGATTCCCAGTACCTGTTTGCCTTCACATTTGAGGGCCAAGCATATACCTGGTGTCGAATGGCACAAGGATTCTGCGAAGCTCCGACCATATTCTCACAGGTGTTGAGGAAGGATTTAGAAGGCCTGGTCCTTCCTCACCACTCAGCCCTTTGTATCTATGTCGATGATTTATTGTTGGCTTCTGCTACTGAACTTGCCTGTAAAATAGACTCATTAACTCTGCTGACTTGGCTAGCCAACAAAGGACATAAAGTCTCCAAAGAAAAACTGCAATTAGTTAAATCAGAAGTTATCTATTTGGGAGCACAAATCAGTGCAGAAGGCCGTACCATCTCCAATTCTAGAATAGAGGCTCTGTTGAGACTCAAAGTCCCCAGAACAAAAAAGCAACTCCGAGGGTTTTTGGGAGCAGTAGGGTACTGCAGACAATGGATTCCTAATTTTTCAGCTGTATCAAAATTGTTGACAGAAGCCACCAGAGACGCAGCTCCAGATCCCCTAGAATGGACCCCAGAGTTACACGAACGATGGAAATTTCTTAAAGATTCAATTTCACAAGCACCTGCTTTAGGGTTGCCCAACTATGATAAGCCATTTACTCTCTATGTCCATGAAATCGAAGGAGCAGGCTGTGGTGTTCTAACTCAAACTTTAGGGCCTAAGCAACGCCCTATAGCATATTATAGCTGTCTTTTAGATACAGCAGCTCGGGGGTACCCCCCTTGCCTGAGGGCAGTGGCAGCCGCAGCCCTTCTAGTACAAAAAGCAAGCGGTTTAACCTTAGGGCATGAGTTGCACGTGCAAGCACCTCATTCAGTCGCTGCCTTGTTGCTGAAAGGTTCTACTCAGTTTCTATCTAATCAAAGGCTTACAAAATATGAGCAGATCTTGCTCAGTGATCCCTCCATCACGTTGAGTCGTTGTACTACGCTTAATTTAGCCACCCTTCTACCTATTGAAGGATTATGGGACGACAATCCCAGTTTACCTGAAACATCAGTCATGACTTATTATGCTGACCATATAGTTGACCCTAGTACTCTCTCTTATGATATAGCATGTGTAAAGCCCACTATTAAAGAAAATCACAACTGTGAACAAGTTATCCAAGAAGTTGGGACGCCTAGACCTGACCTTGCGGATATCCCTTTCCAAAATCCAGACATGATATTATTTACTGATGGTTCCTGTAAATGGGACCAATATGGAACGTTGTGCTCAGGTTATGCTGTTATTTTACAGCATCCTGCACAATCCCCACCTGATGAGTGGCACGAAGTTTTAGAAGCTTTCTCCCTGCCAAATATACACAGTGCTCAAGCTGCTGAATTAATCGCCCTAACTAGGGCATGCCAGTTAGCTGAATCATGCTGTGTAAACATTTTCTCCGACTCAAATTATGGTTTTACGGTTTGCCATGCTACAGGTCAAATATGGAAACACCGAGGGTTTATGACCGCTGCAGGCAGGCCAGTTGCAAATGGCCCACTCATAGATGCCTTACTGAAAGCCATACAACTTCCAAAAAAACTTGCTGTTGTACACTGCAGAGCTCACACCTCTGAAAACACCTCTGTGTCCAGAGGAAACGCCCAAGCAGACAAATATGCCCAGCTAGCTGCTTTAGAAAAATGGCCAAATTTACACCCCACACCACTCTGCGTTTCCAGGTATACCTTTGACCTGGAGCGATCTACAGTCAGCCCAGACTCTTGCCCCAAATTAGGAAAAAGAATCATGGTGTGGCCTAGGAACTGTACAAGATGGTGTCTACAGTTCATATGATGGCCGCCAATTGCGCAGTGAGAATTAGTGAAAAAAATTGGCTCATGCGTGTCATATAATGTCCCACATGAGTCAAGGGGGGGGGGGTGGCCGTCCAAATACTTAAACAGTGGTATATTCCAGGCATCCACATGGAAGCAAAACGTGTGTGTCAAAATTGTGTTACATGCCTAAAATTCTCCAAACCCAATAAGCCCAAACATATGGGAGCACACCCATGGGTATATGGTCCTTTCCAGCGTTTACAAATTGATTATATAGAGTTTCTAATTGCGGTTAGAGGATTTAAGTATGCATTGACTGTGATTTGCACCTTCAGTGGGTGGGTAGAATGCTTTCCAGTGAAACATGCGAATGCAGAGAGTACTGTAAAATGTCTATTAAAAGAAATCATCCCACGTTTTGGGGCACCTATGTTGTTAGACCAGCGTGAGCTATTGATATGCTCAAAAGGTGGGACAATTGCGGGAATATTTCAGGTGTGATCATACCAATAGCTTGTGATAACAACATTTAAATAACTGAGAAATTAATATTGATTTCATTCTTCTAATAAATACATGTATCTGTTCTCCTGTAAGATAGAACCAGCAATGTACTAGCTAGATGTGTTAAGCCCTCACCATAATGAACTTTGGTCCACTAGCAACTATATGCATTCTGTATTGTTTTAGTTTATCTTGACCTCCATCATTCTTATGTGGCGCCTTTCTTTATTTTGACTTAGAGACAAGTTACATCATTCCTATGTGCTACCCTGTACTATTGTAAACTTTCCCTTGGTACAAAAGTGATTCTGTACAAAGAGCTAGATATGCTAATTCTGATGTTTCCAGTTTCCTATATAAGAGTGATACCCTACATACTTAATTCTGTCAGAGGTCTATCTCTGGCTCCATCAGCTGGTGTCTTCCTCAATAAATCTGCTTCTGAGAACTGAGCCTGTGTAAGTATCTTTGGTCTCCACTGTGAAACTGAGTCTAGTTGCTTGCATGAATATAACTCCTTTGAGTTATTGGGTGGGAAGTCACCGATCTATGGGAGGTCCCTTCCCATCTTAGGGTTATTCATCCCTAGTCTACATTTAGGCCAGTTACTGTATTAATGCATTACAAAGAATTAGAGTAAAGATCTTTCTCATAAGAGATCTGTGACAATAAATGACCCCTTTTTCATAAGAGGGAGTCATAGGGGACTCAAATTCCCACGACAGTTACAAGAAGCCAGATTCTGGCTGGACATCAAGAAAAACTTCCTGACTGTTAGAGCAGTAAACAAAGGAACCAATTACCTAGGGAGGTCATGGGCTCTCCCACATTAGAGGCCTTCAAGAGGCAGCTGGACAACCATCTGTCAGGGATGCTTTAAGGTAGATTCCTACATTGAGCAGGGGGTTGTGCTTGATGGCCTTATAGATCCTGTCCAACTCTACTATTCTATGATCCTATACTCAAAAGTTCCCAGAGACTAAGGCGGTAAGCAGGTTTTGTCCCCTGAATTCTGCCCCAAAGAGTTCAGGGGACAAACCCTGCTTACTTTGTCTCACAGAAATCAGTGAGAGTCACTGACAATTGAAGTAGCATATATCTGCATAACCCTGCTACCTTAATCTGCACAACCTTACTCTGAGTCCTATTTCTTAAACGTGCTAGACTGTGACTGAATGTTGGAGGGGTGTTACAAAGAAATATAGTGCTGGGAACTGGCAGATAAGATAAGCAGATAAATGGAAGTTCATTAATGAACATTTTGACACAGAATTTGAGTCAGCTAAATTTTTGCAAAAACTGCAAGTGGTTAGTCTAAATAAGCAATTCTAAAACTGTGGTCCATGGACACCAGTTGTCCCTCATGAAGTTTCCTGATGGCCCAAATGAAATAGTCATAAATTCTAAGTTTCTTTGAAATTTGTACTACTTTCTGAAAATGCAACCCTTCATTTTGATTGTAAAATGTAAAGTGAAAAATAGTTGCCTTTTCAACAGAGCAAGTTGTTTCCACTTAAACAGTTCTTCAGGCTCAAACTTTAAAAAGCCCCACCAGCCATATGCACAATTCTTCCTCCCCACCGCCATGTGTGTATGTGTGTGTATGTGTAGATCCAATAGACCACAACCATCATTTTAACATGAATGCCTTTCAAACATTCACTACTGTGGTCCACAAAGAATAAGCTAACTGGAATAGTGGTCCTCAGTACAACAAAATGTTAGAACCATTGGGTGAAGTATCTAACGTGTGTCCATGCAATTCAAGACATATGGTGGATTATACAGAACAAAAATGAATGGATATCAAAGATGAAGTGCATGAAGTGATGTTATAAATACCCACAATTCTATTCTAAAATGAATCTAGAAGTGAATGGGGTGAATTTCTGCTGTTTGAGTGAGCTGGTGGGACAGACACACAAGTGATGAAGGATCTTGGATAAATAAATAAATACATAAATAAATAAATGACTGGAAAAAACATTCAATTTGGATAGTTTTCTTTAAAGAAGATCCCTAAACCTGCCTCCCATCCATTAACAGTTCAGGAATACCAGCACATCCTATCTAGTCTTCCCAGTACATCTGGCCTTCACATGATAAAATGGGTCAAACAGACAGAAAAGCCAGCTGCTAAGAAATAAAAATACCTTCTCTAATTCAACCAAAATCATGCCACTTTACAGTAAAAATCACAAAAAAACAATAGCTGGCTGCTAGTATTTTATATCTAGATTTTGACCTTGAATAATTGATCTTCAAACCCAAATCTATTAACATTATATTAGCTTTTTCTAATAATTCAAATGTGCTAATTTTTGGCTTTCAATGAACAAACCCTTAAATTTACAAGTTGGGGTATTCAGATAAATTATGGATATGAATTAGTTTTCTCAAAGTCTTTGTAAACTAAAAGCTATTTGCTGGCTGGCTTTGACAGCCTGATTTTCCAAGTGTACATGATATAATTTTGATCACTAGGGATTTGCTTACTGAAATGTTGTTGCAATGTTGCAATTCCACAGACCTCCTGGCTAGCCGAAGAGGGGGAGGAATCAACTGTGATCCCACAGCACAGTAAATCGTGATCTCTATGGTCTGCAAACTTAATACACCATGAGCAAAAGTGGCTGAGACGAAGCCGATACCATTTATCATTGGCACTGACAATATTAAGGGCTAGGCTGTGTTGATTTTGCTTGGTTTTTTTAGGTCACTAATGAATGCAAAAGGCTACATTTCATTCATACTGAAAAGCAACTCAGCAATCACTTTTTTTTCTTTTTTATTAAAGTGAGTCAGATGAATAGGGACAGCTGCATACTAACTGCAGCTTGGTGTTCTACACGGTATTAAAAGAGAATGCAAAAGATACCACTGTACTGAGACAAATAATCTTGGCTAGAAAAAATGTTCTGTTTGCTTTCATGTAGCCTGCTCAACGCACAGTAGTCAAAGTACAGTATGTAAGACTTGGGAATTTTTCTCTCACTAGCATATGACATAGATTTAGCAGTGTAAAATATGTAAAAGAAACCTGGGGGAGGGGGAGCTTAACTGTCAAGCTTAAAAGATATACTGTGCTCACATTGAGGAAGGTAAAAGATTTTTTTAAATAAATAGAAAATGCAGTACTCACCCAAAATATTAAATTGAAAAGGAACATCATGTATTTCAAACAGCACAAGCAGCCTCTCGCCATGCTGCACTTCTTAAATTCTAGAAGGAAAACAAATGACAGATCCAGGTAAAAGACCACATATTTGCTGCCTTTGGGTGCATTGTACTTGTCACTTTTTAAACCAGTCCCAGTTGCAGCTTTGTTGTGGTTCTCTGTGTGTGATCCAGCTGTACCATAAAAAGCTCCAGCAGTGAACCCTCGACCGAACTGCCTGCCTGAGGTAGAAGGTTTAGCGAAGTCTGAGTCCTTGCTATCCAAAGATGGACTCCGGTGAATTGAGGAATCCTCACTACTTGACTTCTCCATGGTCTCTCCTTGCACAGTTGTCAGATTTAATGTCTACCATCTTCAGAATTCAGCATAGTACCTCATGGCAACTCCACCGTTTACATGAGGCAGATGTCTCTTGGCTTCACCCTCTCCTAACAGTATTAAATCTAACGACTTGATGCAGACCTCTATTATAATATTCCCTGCATTGCCTTCATTCTTCACCCTTAGAACAGAGCAGGGTGTTCTATATGCATCAGTAGCTTGGATTTACTTGCCAGCGTTTCATGCAGCAGCATTTCTCAGTCTGCCTTGCTATATCAGTTATGCATAGCGTAGCATTTTATTCAAGAGAGCTGAGAAGTCCCCTCCCCATTCAGTCAGTCCACAAGCCCTGATCTATAGGCAGCAAATGGCCATTGTATCCATTTCCAAAGGGTTTCTGATTTTTCAGTACACCTGGAAGACATTCAGCATGAGCATTTCTTTCTCTCTCTCTGCTCCTCTGTTTCGTTCTTTATTCCAACTGCTGCTCTCACACACGTTGTTGCTTCTTCTCCCCCCTCCACCTTCCTCTTTTCAGCCGTGTGCTATATCTCATTCAATAATCAGCTACTAGGTCGGTCGGTCGGTCTCTCTCTCTCTCTCTCTCTCTCTCTCTCTCTCTCTCTCTCTCTCTGCAATGCACTGCTGCCAAAGTGAGATCATCAGGAACCGCAATGTCTGGGCATTTCTCACAGAAATCCCTGATCTAACTATATCAAATCATAAAACCTCCCCCCTCTCAAAGTCCCTCCTCTTTGCATCCAGCCAATCAAAATAACACTTCCACCCCACACACATTGAATCTACTCCCTCCTCCATGACATAAGATCTTTAATAGGATTATCATTACTCTTTTGACCATACAAGCACACAACAAGAAAATCACTTTGAAATGTCCAGGGCTGCTGATTGTTTATGAGCTTGAAATGTAACGGATATGATAATGCAAAGTCGAACTGTAAGAAGTTGAAACTGGATATCAAGGCATTTCCTTACCCCACTTCACAATTAATTTGCTAGCAACTATAAATGTTTGAACTTTCTGCAGTTTAAAACAAACATAATAAGATAAGCAGTTTGTAATATAGAACTCACAGACGTAGTTGCCATGTCCACTGCATGAAGCCATCAAAGGGTTTGGAATGGGTGCATGCGCATGTCCCCTCCACAGTTTAGCTCTGATCTGTTGCAGGCAAAGGCTCGCATAGGGCTATTGGCTCTACCAGAGCCAGAATGAGTACATGAAATAAAACCATTATCTATGTTAAATGTATTTATGTATTTTGGATTTGTATACTATGCTCTCCTCAAGGGATGGACTTGGGAAGCATTAGGTAGGGAGTGGACCAGAGACCTGCTTCCCCTTTCTGACATACAAGGTACAATATGGAAGGGATGGCCACATAATTTGCATATGAGGTGACACAATAACACAACACAGGTGACGTAGGACATATTGAGTGTCTATCAAATGATCTTTACATGTACAGTTCAATGAGAACATATATGTAAATGTAAAATAAAGTAGGAATATATATGAAATTTGGATTAATCTGTTAACTCAAAATTGGGCCAGAAGTCAGGAAAAGCATAGAAAAGGATTGGACAGTTTTAGTCCCATTAGCTTGTTCACTGTGCAAATAAATAATTGCCTTATATTTAAATTTTATTAAGTGAACCAGTAATAAACCAGTTGGTTATGTGTACTGGAGTAGTTATTGGGCAGAACCAGTACCAAATTGGAATAACTTCAGTTGTAGCTGAATCTGAATCAGGACGGAACTAAAATATGATTGCCTATACATCTGCTTGCCTATTTTGCATATTTTTCTTAGAGCTGCAGTTATTGCTTACTGGTAGGAAAGATGTGTTACAAAAAGAAACAGAGAGGGGGAGGGATACAGAGAGGAGGCCATTGTAACATTAGAGGGCAGAGGTAGATATGGTGGTGGGAGGGAATTTGATGATTAGGGGTCTGGAAACAAAGCCCTATGAGGAGAGATTGAAAGAACTATGCATGTTTAGCCTGGAGAAGAGAAGACTGAGGGGAGACAGGATAAAACTCTTCAAATACTTGAAAGGTTGTCACACAGAGGAGGGCCAGGATCTCTTCTCGATCAACCCAGAGTGCAGGACACGGAATAATGGGCTCAAGTTACAGGAAGCCAGATCCCAGCTGGACATCAGGAAAAAACTTCCTGACTGTTAGAGTAATATGACAATGGAACCAATTACCTAGGGAGGTGGTGGGCTCTCCCACGTTAGAGGCATTCAAGAGGCATTCAAGAGGACAATCATCTGTCAGTTATGCTTTAAGGTAGGGTGACCAGATTTTAAAAATCAAAATCCCGGTCCCCCCCGCCCCCCCACCCAAAACAACCCCCCCACCAAGCCACCCCCCCAAAAAAAACCACCCTGGACCTACCGCCGGGTTCCTCCGCCGCCCGCGCGGGGTCCTCCGTCGCTGCCCGTGCGGCCGTGCGGGGTCCTCCGCCGCCCGCGCGGAAGAGGCAGGAGAGGGCCGGATCCGGAAGTGACGTAAACGGCCCTCTCCCGTCTCTTCCGCGTGGCCTCTGGCCTTTCTGGGGCTCGTCGCAATGGCAACGAGCCCCGAGGAGGCCAGAGGCCGCGCGGAAGAGGCGGGAGAGGGCCAGTTACGTCACTTCCGGATCCGGCCCTGTCCTGCCTCTTCCGCGCGGCCTCTGGTCTTACGAGCCCGGCAGCGGCGGCGAAGGCAACGGAGGAGCCCGGGAAGCAGCCACCCCAGCAGGTAAGTGCCCCCCCTTCGTGCTTACCTGCTGGGGCGGCCGCTTCCCGGGCTCCTCCGTCGCGGGGTCTACCGCCGCTCCTTGCTTGCTGCCACCGCCGCGTGACCCCCCGCCACCCCGGTTTGCCCCCCCGCCCCCCGGTTGGGCCGGTTTGCCCGGTTTGCCCCTGGATTCCCGGTTAGGACCGGGAAATCCCGAGCCACCTGGTCAGCCTACTTTAAGGTGGATTCCTGCATTGAGCAGGGGGTTGAACTCGATGGCCTTAGAGGCCCCTTCTAACTCTACTATTCTATAATTCTATGATTCTATGATCATTATGAGGGTGAGGAGTGGAATAGGATGTTGTTTGCTTCCACGCTGTCTTCCATTTTAGAGTGCCCGAATAGCATTGGTGAATCTCAATGGGATGAATACTGCTGCTGAATGCCAAGTTGATGAATGGTGGCGGGGGGGTGGGGGGGAGATACCAACCATCCAGAACTTGACCCTGGATGTGCCAACGTGGACGGTATCAAAAAGGCCTAGTTGGATTAGACTAGGCAATAAATATCTCCCATCATTGCCCACCAGTGATGTCTGTGTTGCAGCAGGTAACACCTTGGGGGTGAAGAGGTGGAATGCAGTGGTCTATTGTAACTCTATATCTCTGTCCAGGTGTCCCATCCCACAGTCCACCAGTTCTGAGTGTTCACAACTGAAGCTGGGTGTTCAGGACAGAACAGAGATTCTGTTGGTGTACGGCCTGTTCAATGGTCTCCCTTCCTGAGGCAGTCTTGTTAGTAGGGATGGATGGACAGTCTTCATGAATTTAAGAGAGTCATGAAGACTGTCCTCTTCCGACAGGCCTATCCAGATGAATTTTAAGATGTTTTTAATGTTGTATTTTTCTCTTGTTTTTAAAATTTTAACTGTTGTGATTTTTATGTTTTATATTGATGCTGTTCCCTGCCTCAATCCGAAGGGAGAGGCGGGCTACAAATAAATATTATTATTATTATTATTATTATTATTATTATTATCCGCTTCCAGCTCAATCGGATGGCTGCTGAGCCGCAGCCGCCCGCCCCTGCTTGTGCCACTGCATGAACTTCATCGTAGACTGGTGGGTGCCTGACGAAGCTGCAGAACTGCCATCGTGCACCATTGTGTGCAACAATGGGCATTTCATAAATTCTGTATTTTCAAAGTTGTGGAAATGGTGGCCCTAACTGTCCCATTTATGTAAACATTAAAGGCGTAAATGGCACAGGAGAATCCACTGGATTCCCAGACCCGGTTGGATGCCTGTAGCATCCCTAATTGGGAGTGGTTCAGGACTTCATGGCCTCCATGGCAACCACGGCTCTGTATCAATTAGTATCTCACCCAGTTATTCAGTGGAGCACAATTTGGATAGGGTTTTCTGTGTAGTGGTGGTGGTAGTAGTGGTGAGGATCGTGGCAATCTAGGGATGGAGGAAATTTCTATAGTTCCATGGCCATGGACAGATCACTACCTGGTGGGGTTTAGACTTGCTGGGATTCTGAGCCTCTGCATGGACAGGGGGGCAATTAGGATGGTCTGCTCCAAGAGAATGATGGATCCAGATGGTTTCCTGATGGCTCGTGGAGATTTCCTGTGAACGTGGGTGATAATTATGTTGACGCCCTAGTTGATTTCTGCAATAAGGATATGCCTGGGCAGTTGACGCAATTGCTCCTGAGCATCCTTCCTTTCTGAGTGGAGATAAATGAGCTCCCCAGGGCGCTTGGAACAATAAATTGAGTAAGTTAGCTACTAGATACATTGGCAAAAATCTCAGAACAAATCTGACCATCCACGATCTGGAGCTCATATAAAATACTAAACCTTCATAATGAGGGCAGCAAAGAAATTGTACTTCTCCATAACCATTGCATCTGCACAGTGTCACCCAGTGAAGGTTTTTTGGGTGATCAAAAAGGCCTATTACTCTCTGGCACACTAAAAGAAAATGTTGACCACTCAACAGACCAAAGTGTCATGTAAACCAACTGTATGTGTGCTGATTTGAATGCCATAGTTGATATAGGTCCAGTGGATGTAACTTTGGCCTATGCTTGTCCAGCTCTAATGGATATTTTTTCTATTTGTACAGTCTCCCAAGGATGTGAACAGGATCCTTGGAGAGGTAAGGCCTACCACTTTTGTG
Organism: Anniella stebbinsi; assembly: GCA_029215795.1. NCBI lineage: Eukaryota > Metazoa > Chordata > Lepidosauria > Squamata > Anniellidae > Anniella > Anniella stebbinsi. The sequence continues at coordinate 100,770,071 of JARDYH010000003.1, forward strand.
CTGGACTGTTGCCTTTCCTGGCTTATAAAACCGGTCAGAGGGGGACCGGCCAATTGTGAATGCCTATTTATGGTAAAATGTGATTCCATCTTGTCTAAAAGAAGAGGTGCTAAGAGTGCTGTTAAAAAAAAGACCTGAACCCTGAACCCCCCTGTGTTGGTGATTTCTGGCCAGTCTCCAATATTCCATTCTTGGGCAAAGTGCTAGAGAGGGTGGTTGTTTCTTAGGTCCAGAGGTCTCTAGATGAGATGGATTATCTAGATACATTTCAATCTGGCTTCAGACCTGATTATGTGACAGACACTACTTTGGTTGCCTTGCAAAGATCTATGCTGAAAATTGGACAGGGAGCTGTGTCCTTGTTGGTTCTGTTGGGCTTCATAGAGGCTTTTCATACCATCCTCTGAGATATGTCTGAGATATTTATTTATTTATTTATTTATTAAAACATTTGTATCCTTCCTATATCATTAGGATCTCAGAGTGGCCTACTGATAAAATCAAAACAATGTAAACATAAATATGCATAGCTAAAAAAGTATTAATTTGTTAACAAATTAAAACCAGTAAACTTTTTTTAAAAAGCAATAAAAACAATTTAAAACAATTAAAACTATGTGTGACTGTGACGTCTCAGTTTCACCTGTGCCACCCACTTGGCTACACCTGACAAGATGCGCTATGCCACCCGCACTTGTGACTCACTTCAATCCCCCCTGTGCTGATGACGCTTGTGAGGGTTCAGGTTTAGTGCTGCTACCCCTGTGTCGCCTTGACTATTTTAGGCCCCACAGCCCAGCAACCTAGCCCTCAGTTTCCCCCTTTCTGTTGCCACCATTACCCTCTTCAGGTACATCCAAAGACCATACCAGTTGCTAAAATTAAATGGAATTTATTAACAGAATTAATTGTGTGTAACTAAGCTTAATGGTTTCCTCAGTTCAAATGTGTTATGATTACAAAGCTTCAAATTGTATTGGTTTCTGTAGCTCACTCTTAAATGGTTTCAATGTGGAATTTAACTGTTTCTTATCTGAGTTATCTATTCTCCAAAACTATATCTCACATCAATCCTTCCTATCCTAATCCAGTCCCACTCTCTCAGTATTCATCAAACACTTCTCTCATATCATCAACTACCCCTTCTCATCAAATAGTACTCCCTGTCAGCTCCTGTCAACCAGAACCATATATACACTCACTCTGTTCTCCAGCTCCTCCCATAACTATATTTACCATAACTGTAAACACAAACTGCAAGTACATTTAGGCCTACTTACTTCCTGGAACTGTATGCATTTTAAAACCTTTTACAAACATATATTCCAACATGCATAATATAAACACTAACTTTGCAACTACAATGGCATATAAGGCAGCTGAACATCACAGTGACCATGGAGAATTTAGAATGGTACCAGGAATTACTATTCTACAGTGGTTCTGGTCTTTGTTGGAGGGGTGATTTCAGAAGGTGGCACTGGGGGATTCATGTTTGACACTGAGGCCATTGGCCTATGGTATCCCTCAGGTTTCCATCTTATTCCCCATGCTATTTAACATATGCATGAAACAACTGAGATTCAGGGCCACCTGTATGCTCATGACACCCAACTCTATCTCTCCTTTCCATGTAAATCCAATGAAGCTGTTTTGTTTCTAAATCAGTAGATGAGGAAGAACAAATTGAAGGTCAACCCAGACACAACAAAGGTGCTCCTCATTAGTCGAAAGGCAGATCAGGGCATACTCCCCCTGAAGACTCAAGACTCTCAGTTTTGGTGTATTCCTGGATTCAGTCCTGAATCCGGATGCCCAGGATTTTCAGTAGCCAGGAGTGTATTTGCATGTCTAAGGCTAGCTTGCCAACTGCACCAATTCCTAGAGATGTCTGATCTGGCCAAGGTCATGCCTTAGATGCATCCAATTTGGGCTATTTTAACACACTCCACTTAAGGCTACCTTTGAGAACTGCTCAGAAACTTCAGGTCAGGAGGTCCAGAATGTTTCAGCCAGTCAGCTAGAACATGACTCCCTTGTTACAACAGCTTCACTGTCTACCAGTCTGTTTCTAGGCAAAACTAAAAATGCTAGTTATAACCTAGAAATTATTATTATTATTATTATTATTATTATTATTATTATTATTAAATATTTATCTATATCCCACCTTTTCCCCCAATACTGGGACTCAAGGCGGCTCAAGAAAGCACTATACAGCTTGGGATCAGGCTACCCGAGAAACCACCTTCTCCTATAATAGCCTGAACAGGTTTTAAGACCTTTGGGGGAGGCCCTCCACTTGATCCAATCACCAGAGGCATGTTTGGTACAGATGCTAGAGAGAGCCTTCTCAGTGGTCACTCCCAGACTCTGGAACCTACTGCCATGGGGAGTTAGGTTGTTCTTCTGCCAGCCTTTGGCATGTAAGCTATTCTGTTACTGAATAGAGTTTTAATTGGTTGGTTCTATTTATGTATTTTTGTTGAGTTTTTAATTGTGTTTTTAATTTATTTATGTTGTTTTTATTTAGAATTTTGTTTTTAAGCTGGATTTTATTGTTAGCTGCCTTGAGCACCAATTTTCTGTTCAGTGTCTCCCATCAGACCTTCATGCTCAAGACATGGAAATTAAGAGTGGAAATAACCATTCTCCACATTGACTCACTTTGGGTTTGCCTCTCGTCATAGAATCATAGAATGGTAGAGTTGGAAGGGGCCTATAAGGCCATCGAGTCCAATCCCCTGCTCAATCCTGTTTCCTGACTCCTAGCTGAGCAGAGCAGAGAAGAGGAAGCTGCCCCAGCTGGACTAGAAGGTACATTAGGAAGCCAGCTCCCAGAGAGTGAGCAATCAGAGAAAGCAAACAAGGAGAGCAAACAGGATTTTGTCAGGGGGAGTGTAGTGGAAGAGGAGACCAAGGCAAAGAGGAGGGAGGCCTTGAGGAAATCCAGGAGGCTGCCTATTCAAAGTGGCTGCATGCTCACCATGTGCTCCTGAGTGCTGATTCAAGGGGTATGTCCTGAAAGCTGCTGCTAAAAGCTGCTGCTGAGCCTGAAGGGGTGTGGTCTGATTGCTCTCAGTAGCTGAGTAGGCGGGGAGATTCAGTCTGTTTCCTGACTCCTAGCTGAGCAGAGCAGAGAAGAGGAAGCTGCCCCAGCTGGACTAGGAGGTACAGAAGAGGAAGGATCAGCAATCCTTGACTTCATACTGATCAATAGGGATGACTTAGTGGATAAAGTCCAAATAGAATAATGCTAATCAGCACTCACCTACTAAAACGTTAAACAATTAAACAGTGGTTCTGAGAGTTCTTCCGCTAGAGTTCTTAATCTAGGATGCAGTTCATTGGGCCTTGGAGATTTGAACTCACTATAAGAAATCAGGTGTTCCTTGACCATTTGTTTATCAATCTCAAACTGCAATTCTGCCCCATCAGCTTGTACTTCACTTTTTCCAGGGGGGTCATAGACCCGCTTATGGGAGAAAACTGAGCAAAAGTAGGAATTGAGCATTTTGGCCTTTTCTTTGTCCTCTGTTATCAATTTGCCATCCTCATTAAGCCGTTGAACCACTATTTCTTTCCTCTGTCTTTTACTATTCACGTATCTGAAGAAAGCCTTTTTATTGCTTTTCGCATTAATCGCTAGTCTCAGCTCCTTCTCAGCTTTAGTGTTCCTGATGCCATTCCGGCACTCCTGTTCTACTTGTTTGTAGTCTTTTTTTGTAGACTGGCCTTCCTTCCACTTCCTATATGTATCCTTTTTTGTTTTCAGGTCATCTCTAAGCCTTTTATGGAGCCATGTTGGTTTCTTCTGTTGTCTTCTATCTATTTTCCTTGTTGGAATTTCCTTTTTTAAAAACTCCCACCCATCTGGGACTCCTTTTTGCATTAGGGATACTTGCTATGGGACCTTACTTATCATAGTTCTGAGTTTATTAAAATCGGCTTTCCTGAAATCCAGAGTACGTGTATGACTACACTCAGTTTTGCTTCCTTTAAAATAAGGAACTTAAGTGTGGTCACTTTCCCCCAGAGTTCCTGGAATTGCCACTTTATCCACAAAGTCATCCCTATTGGTCAGTATCAAGTCAAGCATTGCTGATCCTCTAGTTTCTTCCCCTACCTCCTGTTGAAGAAAGTTATCAGCCACACATGTCAGGAATTTCTTGGAGGGACCACTTTTGGCAAAATTTGTCTCCCAACAGATATCGGGTTAATTGAAGTCCCCCATTACTACTACATTGGATTTCCTTGAAACACTGGCAATTTGCTTTTCAAAAGTTTTGTCTTCATCTTCTCCTTGACTGGGTGGTCATTAGTGGACTCTGACTATCCTGCTCCTTTTATTCCTTGCTCCATTTCTTTTAATCCAGATACTCTTGATTTGGCTCCCAGGCTCATCCTCATGTATTTCTGTACAGGTATAAATATTTTTAAAATATAGTGTGTTTCCACCTCACTTTTTATTTCTTCTATTCTTTTTGAACAAGTTATATCCGTCAATTGTTTATATTGCAGTCATGGGAGTCATCCCACCAAGTTTCAGTTATACCTATCAAGTCGTATTTGCCTTCATGTATCAAGAGTTTAAGCCCATTCTGTTTGTTTCCCGTACTCTGGGCATTAGTATATAGACATCGAAGACCACGTGCTTTATAGTCTGGCTTCTTTCCTACACTGTTCTGAACACTATTTTTGGACGCTATTGGAGCTGTTCTCTCTGTTATGGTGCATAAGCCTTCACCCATTGTTGCCTCGAGCTGTATGTCTCCCGCACCCATAGGATTCAGTTGAAAGCCCTCCTGATGAAGTTCTTCATGCTATGGCCAAACACATTCTTCTCAGCCCTTGTGAGGTGCAACCTGTCCCTTGCCAGCAGTCCATCTGCCAAGTAGCATAGCCCATTGTCCCAGAATCCAAATCTCTGACATCAGCATTACCTTTGTAGCCAGTCATTCACCCAGAACATTTTTCTTTCCCTTTCCAGTCCTCTTCCAAGAACCGGGAGGATGGATGAGAAAATTATCTGGGCACCAAAGTTCTTGTGTTTCCTTCTCAGAGCTTCAAACTGTGATGTGATTTCTTTGTAGCTTTGCTTGGCAATATCATTTGTTCCCACATGGATGAGAAAAAAAGGATATATGCCATAAGCTTTGACAACCCTTCAGTCACATCTCTAATCTGTGCTCCAGGGAAACAGCACACCTGGCGAGTCCATGGGTCTTCACAACATACTTGAGTTTCAATCCCATGCAGTAGGGAGTCCCCTGAAATGACAACTCTTCTCTTCTTCTTGGTCGACTGACCTTCTGCCTCTTGCTCACTGTTGCACAGAGTCCCCTGTAATTCTTCCTCTGCAGGCTGTCCTCCAGTCTCATCCTCCAGTAGCTGGAAGCAGGTACATAACTCTAATAGTTCCACTGGTGCAGAGTGTCTTCTAGTTCTTCTGCTCCTAACTGTCACCCTCTTCCAAGGAGTTCCCTCTTCGTTGGGTTTCCTCATCTCAGCATTCTCTACTTCTGTTTCGGCTTGCTGTTGCTCTTCAAGCTCTTGTGCCTCTTGTTGCTGTTGCAGTTCCACCGTTCTGTCTAAGAACTTTTCGCCTTTTCTTATTCCTTGGAGGGTGGACACTCGCCGCTCAAGTGCTTTCACTTTTTCTTCCAATAGTGCAACCAGCTTGCAGTTGTTGCAGGTGTATGCCATGTTGCTCTCAGGCAGGAACACGAACATTGCACACCACTAGAGACTCCTTTCCGTCCATTGTCTCAATTTCTGTTTTGTTTCTGCCTTCCGATTGTGTTGGAATTTTGTTAAGGACCTCCCCCTTGACCTCCCCTGCTGAACTCCCCCTGACAAACTCCTGTTTGCTCTCCCTGTTCGCTCACTCTGATCGCTTGCTGTCTGGGAGCTTTACTCCTTATGTACCTTCTGGTCCAGCTGTGGCAGCTTCCTCTTCGCTGCTTTGCTCAGCTAGGAGTCCTTTTAGAGCAGGACTGACCAATCGTTTCCCCTCTGTGGATCACGTGTGGAAGTGGGCGGCATGCTAGTTGTTGACAATGGTGGAGCCAGCAGTGGTGGGGCCTGGGCTCCCCCTCTGCAGTCTCTCTCACACACAGTCTTCTCCCACAGACACACTCATTTGCCTCCATACAGACACACACACACACTTCCTTCCCCATCCCAGAGTACAGGGATGAGGTGTTTAAACCTTCCCTCCTGGTTCATGGAGATCCAACTGCTCCTCACCTGACAGATGATGGGATCAGCAGAAGAGCAGTATGGCAATCAGTGCAGGGAGAAGGCATTCAGTGGAATCTCAGTGATCCCATTGCCCAGCTGACTGGCCTTGGAAACAGCTGAGAAGCATGGGAACAGGGAGGGGGAGGCACATGAAATTGGCCAAGGGTTACACATAGTCCATGGGTTGCCCATATGCATGCTAGAGCATAACAGAATGTTGGGAGGGTTTCACAGAGTATTGAGAATTGGTGTATTAAAGAAGCACAGGACTGCCCCTTTAAAAACATAAGAAAAGACATGCTGGATCGACCAAGGGTCCATCTAGCCCATCATTCTGTTCACACAGTGGCCAACCAGCTGTTGACCAAGTAGGACATGAGTGCAACAACACTCTCCAGCCCATGTACAAGAACTGGTGTACATTGGCTTACTGCCACTGATACCAGAGGTAGCACATAGCCATCAGGACTAGTAACTATTGATAGCCTTCACCTCCAAGAATTTATCCATCCCCCTTTTAAAGCCATCCAGATTGGTGGCCATCACTAGTTAAGCTGAGTCTCTCTCTGTCTGTCTGTCTGTCTCTGTCTGTCTGTCTGTCTCTCTCTCTCTCTCAAACACACACACAAAGGTTTCACCATTAAAAGCACCAAAATTATTGTGCTTTTAAAAATGACACCTGTTAAACTAATAACTTGATACTTGGCATCCAAAATCTACCTGATTAGGTTTACAGTTGTGAAAAATGTCAAACTGATCCTATAAAATTGCCACAGATACAGCAATTTAAAAAGTGCTGAAAATTGACACATTTGTACCATTCAACCAACCTGACATAAGAACCCCATAGACTATGTACAGTGACAGTGCTACCTTTGCCAAGTTATAAATAACCATGAACGTTTTGAGGTTAAAAGGCTTCTGGGTGGCCTTAAGCCATGGCCCCAGTGACAGAACAAAGTAGGCACAGCTCAGCAAGATACCAGTCATTAGCCAAGGTGAGCCCATAAGTGGATAAGAGGCAATCCGGGGGTCTGCTCCCTTCATGAAGTCTTGATTCACCAGTGAGTCCATGGCAATAGTACTAGCAGCTATTTCGCCGGGCTACTGCTGTCACATCTGTACCTTTTACTCCAAGCTCAGTTCAGCATAACATATATTTCTTTCAAATTCTGGTGAAAACTACCAATGTCCTTTTATTCAGGTTTGTTAAGGAAATGTGCTTTTCATTGGTTTGGTGAACTTTTGAACAGTTCTAAGTTCTGAACCTTTGGAGATTTCACAAAACATTGCACACTTGTGTTCAAATCTATACCAAGTGGCCCAAAAGTAGGTATACAGTATACTATTCCCAACTGTCATTCTGACTCCACCCATCAACATTCTAAACAACTGTATACCTACTTTTGGGCCACCCGGTATATGTAGCTACAATGGCTATAATTTGTGGAGTAGAGTTTATTTTATAGGGTTTTTTTTCTCCAGGGAGATGTGTGCAAATTTGCTAAAGTACAGTATCATGTCAAGACATAATAGACAGGTGATATTGTTAGTGAGATTGCGAGGAGCAACTGAGGTTTTTGCCACTCTTGCCAGGTGGCTCTGTAGCCATGTCCGACAAGCCGCACACAAGCCATCATATTGGATTGGTACATCACAACAAGTCACTGTGAAAACAAGCCACCCTGAAAAACCCACAACAAACCATGGGTTCTCATGCTTAATTAAGAAGTGATTAAGAAACTGCACTGAGGAAACTGCACTGGATTCACACATCATGACAAGCCAGATTGAAACAAACAAGGTTGACAACCCACTATGGGTTATTGTGCCATGTGAATCACATCAATATTGTAACCAATGGGGGGGGGCAGGTGGGGATATCCTTTCATGATCTTATCTCTGTGTTTTACCAAAGGGTGTAGAAACCTCGGGTGATGGTTATGTGCTACCTCCTGCATCAGAGGCAGTAAGCCTATATACACCAATTGCTGGGGAACATGGTGGGAGAATGCTGTTGCACCATGTCCTGCTTGTATGGCCCTGGTTGACAGCTGGTTGGCCACTGTGTGAACAGAGTGCTGGACTAGATGGACCCTTGGTCTGATTCAGCATGGCTCTTCTGATGTGCTTATGTTCTTATGACCACTTTGGCAACTGCTGTGGGCAAGACAGAATGATTGCTTCCTTCAGTTAGGGCACAATCTTATGCATGTTTATAAAGAAAAATTCCTACAACTCCCAGTATTCCCCAGCCAGCTATGCTTTAAGAGGAATACTTTCTGAATTCATTAAGATGATGATGCCACACCAGCCCACCTGCACTCTGCACTTTGTATGACACAGGACCAGTGACTTCAATAATAGTGGCAGGAACCTACCTTGGTCCAGAGCTATAGTTTCTAGGAAAAACAGTTGTTGTGGTGCAAATGAACCCAGAATAGGTGTGATCTGAACAGCATCTAGAATATGTTTTTGTTTATATTGCAAGTTCTCAGCTAAATCTGGTCAAGGCAAATCTTGAGATATCGCTCCATTAATATCTCAGTAGGACTGACTCCTATTGACTCCTATGGAGTGAAAATGGAGTGAAATGCTGAGTGATGAGGAACCTGGCAAGCCTTGTTGGCCAGTCTCCTATAACAATCCGCTTCAGGGCAACTTTTGCTGATTGCACAATCCGTTCAGCTCAACTATTTGTTTGAGGATGACAAGATGCAATGGTGATAGCTGGGATAAGATTTCAGTCCACAAATTCCTTAAACTCAGTGGATATAAAGCAGACCTATTATCTGAAACTATAGTGTCTGGCAAATAATTGGTGAGACTCCTAAAAAAACGCATAAGGGAACATCTTAGCAACATAAGAAACCACAGGCCAGGTGCACCACTAACCAACCATTTTGAAGAATAACAACATGGCCACACAGACTTAACATTTTGGGCACCAGAGAAGCTAGATACAAATAACAAAAACAATTATTAAGGAGGGAGATAGAGTGGATTCTTAGATTAAAAAGTTTAAAACCAATTGGACTTAGATTTAGAATTCCTCCAATTATTGTGACTTAGCAAAAAAAAAACTGCTGGAGAAAAAAACTCTCTACAGATAGCAGCACAATGACCCTGACATTTACTTAAAAGATAACATCTGACAAAAAAGAAGAAAAAAAGTGTGCAAGGATATAATACATGACCTGCCTACCACTCTTTTCAATTGTTAGTATTTATCAGAGAAAGAAATTCTGTTGAGAAGATCTTTGCAAATATCTTCCTGCAAGTAAGATTTCACAGATATTCTTTTGATTAGAAATGTATTGCATGTATGTAATGAAATACCAGTATATAAAGCAATCTGTCCTCATGTAATAATTTAAAATGTTGAAAAAACAGTTTACATATGCACATAGGCCCTTGTGGCAATATGTCAACTTGATTTTATAACGAGAATATATTTTAGCACATGTTGTCCCCACCATGTTTTTTACAATATGCATTTTGAATGCTTACAGCCCCCTGAAGAAGGGCGCATAAAGATATAGGCTGAAACGTGTTGGGCTCTTCAACTTTGAAAAAATAAATTAAAAAACAGCATCCTGAGAACTTGTTTCTCCCCTTTTTTCACCTGATTTGGATGCTTCTCTCCCCGTTCTTCGCTAAGCTATGATTGTCACAGCTGGTGTTTGTGATGGGACAAAGAGCATTTCAAGCCATTTTAGTAGGTGTCTACCATGGTCAAACATTTCTTCTCCTGGGATGGTCCCACAAAAATCAATCTCATTTCTTGACCAAGACTTCTTGCTCACTTCCCATGGGAATGTAGGTGTCTTTTGTGAATTATGCTGAGTAGCCCAGCATGTGTTACACTCATTGACTGTATTTTCAACGTCAGAGTCAATTCAAAGCTACCAGACATAGTTCCTAGATAAGTCTTCATGTATACAATTTCCAGATATGCTACATATTGTGTGGCCAAGATTATTTAACAACCATCTTCTGGAATGACAACGTGGTTTCACTGTAGAAGGTATCCTTTATGGGAAAGTAACTTGTATTGCTTGCTTGCAAATGAATGGAATTCCTCAGTAGTTTCTCCACTGGCTAGCCCCTCCACACTCAGTTTAAGACAAGGGCCATCATAAGATGCATTCATGATCAATACAGTGTGTGTGTGTGTGTGTGTGTGTGTGTGTGTGTGTGAAATAGATGGAAGAAGGCTGGTTGGGGACATGTGGTGTGTGTGTGAGAGAGAGGGGAAAAGAATTAGCCTTCTGTGAAACAGATTTCTGATGGAGCTGACAACTTTGGGTCCTAAGGAGGTGTTACTGCACTGGGGATCAGACCCCCACCTCTGTTTCTAACCTGGGCCTTATCCACACCAGCCGTTTATTCCAGAATAGTATCGAGGTCATCCCTCCCTGGCACATGCCAGAGAGTTTGCCCGCGTGTGCCCCATAAGGGATGATCGTTGAAGCAGAAAACTTCTCAATCATTCCTTCCCCCTCTCGAAAGGGCTCTAGGTGTAGATGAGCCCCTGATGTTCTCTAGCCACCTTCAGCAGCAGAAGCAGCCTTCGTAGCAGAAGTCAGTTAGGGCCCCGTCCTCCCAGGCCAGATGGAAGAGAGCCAGGAAGAGGAGCAAGGTCCAGGTCTTGCAGGACTCACAGTTGGATAGTCTCTCATAATGCCATGAGCTTTTCATGCTCAGTATGCCTGTATCTGACTTGAGTATCATTAAAAATACACGCCAGAAATCAAATAAGCTTAACTCCTCCTAGAATCCATCTAAAACCTTTCCTCCATAGTACATAGATATGATCTGAGTAAACACTTATCTTTCTATGCCTACATTGCTACAACTTGCTAGAAATAGGTTTTTCAGGCATAAATCAAGCAAAACGTGATGAATGCATTAGTTTCTTACTGTTCATCTTTGAAAATTTACTGACCAAAGCAAATACAATATTTCTAGGTGGTCCACAGAGGACAGAGATGTGTAGCCCATAAAAGCCTCCTGCACTCTCTCCATAAACCTAAGAACAGCCATGCTGGATCTGTCCAAAAGGATATAATGTCCAGCACTTTGTTCACACAGTAACTGACCAGCTGCCTGCAGAAAACACACAAGTAGGACATGAGTCCAATAGCACCCTTGCACTTGTGTGCCTAGTATACAGTGTAATACTGCCTCTGGTGCACCATGACTAGTAATTATTGATATCCTCCATGAACAATCTATCATCATCATCATCATCATCATCATCATCATCATCATCATTATCATCAGTTACATTTCTATACTATCCCATAGCCTAAGCTCTCTGAGTGGTTTACAAAGACTAAAAACCATTTACATAAAAATACACAGACAGTAGACACATAAGGCAACATATATCTAAAACCACTTTAAGCAATCAACCATGACCATACGACAAATCCAGGACATAATTAAATGTATAGTATGCTGTGAAATGCCTGTGAAAAGAGAAAGGTCTTGACCTAGTGCCAAAAAGATAACATTGTGGCTGCCAGGAGGGCCTTCTCGGGGAAATCTTTCCAGAATGGGGGGGGGGGGGCACTACCAAAAAGGCTCTCTCCGTTGTTGCTGTCTTTATAGAATCATAGAATAGTAGGGTTAGAAGGGGCCTATAAGGCCATCGAGTCCAACCCCCTGCTCAATGCAGGAATCTACCTTAAAGCATCCCTGACAGATGGTTGTCCAGCTGCCTCTTGAATGCCTCTAATGTGGGAGAACCCACGACCTCCCTAGGTAATTGGTTCCATTGTCATACTGCTCTAACAGTCAGGAAGTTTTTCCTGATGTCCAGCCGGAATCTGGCTTCCTGTAACTTGAGCCCATTATTCCGTGTCCTGCACTCTGGGTTGATCGAGAAGAGATCCTGGCCCTCCTCTGTGTGACAACCTTTCAAGTCCTTGAAAAGGGCTATCATGTCTTCCAAGCTTCCCTTGGAGTAGGTACCCAAAGGAGGACCTGAGATGCTCAGCGTAATGTAAGGATAGGTTCATGTTAGGAGAGGCGCTACATCAGGTATTGCAGTCCCAAGCTGTGTGTGGCTTTATAGGTTAAAACCAGCACCTTGAATTGGGCTTAGAAACATACAGGCAGCCAGTGCAAGTGGGCCTGAGTCAGTCCTATGTGTTTGGACCTTCTGGTCCCCATTATCAATCTGGCCACCACATTTTTCACAAACTGGTGCTTCTAAACTGTCTTTAAAGGACATGGCATTGCAGTAATCTAACTTGGAGGTTACCAGAAGTCAGGTTATCCTTTTCCAGATAGAGGCATAGCTGGGCCAGCAACCAAAGTTAGTAGAAGCCACTCCATGCCACTGAGGCCACCTGAGCCTCAAGAGACAAAGATGTTTCTAGGAAAAACCGCAAGCTTTGAACCTCATCCATAAGGGAGAGTGCAATCCCATCCAGGACAGGTTAAGCACTTTCCATTCAGTAAGAAGATCTACCCATAACAGCATCACAGTCTTGTCTGGATTTTCAGTTTATTAGCCCTCATCCAGTCCATTGTTGGTGCCAGGTACTGACCTAGCACATCCACAGCCTCACCTGATGAAGATGAAAAGGAGCTGCATGTCATCAACATACTGATGACAAAGCTCAATGACCACAGTCAATGATTTCAGGTAGATGTTAGGTAGCATGGGAGATAAAACTGACCCTTGCAGAGCCCCATAATGGAGAATCCACAGGATCTAGCAATGCTCCCCAAACATCACCTTCCCAGAAGGATAGCATGGTTGATGGTATCAAAAGCCACCAAGACATCAAGGAGAATCAACAGGGTCACACTCCCCCTGTCTTTCTCCTTACATAGGTCATCATATAGATGCCAAAGCCTGGGCTGAGCCTTGAGTGAAATGGATCCAGATAATCAGTCTCATCTAAGAGTGTCCGGAGCTGGCTTGCAACCACCTGCTCAATGACATTGCCCAGGAATGGAACATTTGCTACTGCCCTATAATTATTAAGATTTCCCAGGTCTAGGGAGGATTTCTTCAGGAGTGGTCTCAGCACCACCTTTTTCAGGTGGTTCGGGGCCACTCCCTCTTGCAAAGAGAATCTCTTCCCTGGCCCAGCTGGCTGTTCCCTCCCAATTTTTAACCAAGAGGACCAAGGATCCAATATGAAAGTGGTTGCATGAACCTGTCCAAGCACCATGTCCATATTCTTGAACTGTACCAATTGAAACTCATCAAAGAAAACTGGACAAGCTTGTACTCTGGATACTTCACCTGATTCACCAGCTGTAACAATGGGGTCAAAGACATTTTATTCTGTAAGTGCCTAGCATTCAGATGGGTCTACATTGTCCTTAGGGCCAGCGTGTAATAGCCCCCGGATGACTCTGAAAAGCTCCATAAGGCAGCAGATAGAGGATTCAATAGAAGCAGCAAAATGTTTTTTTTGGGCATCCTCATTGCCCCTGAATATACTTTACTATAGGCACACACCAGTGTTCAATTGCATCCACTTGGAGTTCTTCTCCATTTGCACTCAAACTATCTCCTATTTTGTTTCATTGATCTCAGCTCCAGGGTATACCTTGGAGCATGTAGTAGTTCTACTCAGGGAAGGGTGCTCAGAAGCAAATAGCACCATACATACTCCTGTTCCACAGACCTACCTTCTAAAAATTCTTTAATCTAAAAAGCTCAGACTATAAAAAGTTCAGGCTGATTACTTATAATTTTGGATTTAGGAAAGGTGGGCAATGGTTGCTCTGCCTCTCCCAGGCTAACTGCTGACAAATTTGTAAACAATGCTAAAAAGTTTTTGACATCCAGTTGTATCAACATGAGTCTAAAGAGCAACTTTGCCAAATCTGTCACATCATCTATTTGTGTTTATATGGGGAAATGCTTTTATTTATAGGTTTATAGAAGTCACTGGCAATCTCCTCCTGCCTCTTTTCTCACACTCTTCTTCCTGCATACTTTTCTCACATACCCCAAAATCCTCCCTTTTGTCAGCACCTCCAAGCTGTTTCCCCTCTAATAAATAATAGTATTTTGCCCAGTATACATATTTCAGAGCTTTGGTTGATTGCAAGTCTTGTGTTTTCTGCCATCCTACCCTACTCCTACTATATTCCTCTGTCTTTTCCCTCATTGCATTTGGATTAGTGTTCTCCATTTTTATATATTTATCTGTATTAATATTATTACCCAACCTTTTTGTGACAAGTATGTGAAAGGTATCTTACAGTGCAGAATTATACATAACGAAGCAGCTTACAGTGTAGAATTATACATAACGAAACACATTAAAATAGAACCATAACCATACAAACACAAACACAATAGTAGCATTAGTAGCAGCACAGTGCATAGCTAAAACATTCCCCCTTCCAGGTGGTGGCCATCTTCTATTTGTAACCCTCCCATGTTTCCCCTCTGTTTCTTTCCTCTTTTTTTTCTTAGCGTGCACTCACAGACACACAGACACACACCTTGTTAGGAAGAGGAAGGCAGAATCTCTCTCTACGGTGCCTTTTGAATGGTAGAGTAGTATGAGTTAGGGACACCGTAAGATTAATTTTTGCTGCCATAGAAACCTATGCAAATACACGCACACTCACAGACACACAGTTCACTCTATTTTCCCCTCTTGGTGTGATTAATTGAACTGATGAATGAAAGAACCATATAGCAACATTCACAAAACAGAAAAATTTGGAAATGTATTTGTGCTCAGGACATTTCCTTATGAATAGGTCCCAGTAAGGTAATAAAAAGTCCTTGGAGTTTGTTTTGTTTTTTGTTTAAGTCAGTTTAAAATCTAAAGGCTGTTTCAGTTAGATTTTACATGACTGGTCATAGTGATTCTTTGTTCTCAGACAGTGTGGATGGGATCTGTGGAACATAAAGTAAGGTTTCAATAGTATGTTGCAGCTTTTCAGCTGCTGGCTCAGATTTCTAAGGAAGGATTTTTCTGACTTAATACCTACAGTTTGGATTTCTGCCCTCTCCCAAGACCCCTCACAACACCACTATTCTAATGTGTAGATTTGATTATCTAGCAGATTTCTCACTGGGCAAGCTGCATTCTTCCCATTCTTTTCTCATAGGAAAAGAAATCTAAATTACTTGCTGGCTAAAATTTCTGACTCTGCTAGCTTTCCTGTCACCCTGAGTAACATAAGTGCTTCTTTTTATTTGTGTGAATGCATGTAGCAGACCTCTTAAGAATAACCAGCCCACATAGTATGATGATTGATGTGGCTCATATGGGTGGCTGTTTCTAGTCTGACCCTCACTTTGTGAAAAAAGCTGTTATTTGTCATTTTTGCGTACATGTGGAAATTAAAATGAGTCAGGGGGTGGGTCAGTTCAACATTTAAATTAATTAATGAAAATGCTTTGAATATAGGCCTAGGCTCAATGGACCCCTGTTCTGGTCCAGCAAGGCTCTCCTTATGCTCTTATGACTACTAGTCTGGACTGCTTGCACCTTGTGTTGGGTCAGTGAGACAGATTAGGAAATCTGTTTGTGTACCACCCACCCCACTACTCCAAAGACTCCCTATCTGAGCTGACAGAGATGTTCTTGGGTATGCTGCTGCTATCCCCCAGACTGTTGGTTCATGCCAAGGGCACCTTGTCTGGGGTGATTCAGGATTACATGGTCTCCATGACAACCATGGGACCATCCCAGCATGTCGTTGGCCCACCGAGTTGGTTTTCTCAACTGGACATGGAGATGATGATCTGAAGGTGGGGGGCTTTGCATCAGCCTCTTTATCATGCTCAGATCATCGCCTGCCAGGGTCTAGACTTACAGCAACTTTTGTCCTCTGCACAGGTGGGAGATCTATTAAGATGGTCTGCTTCCAGAGGGTAATGGATCCAGATGATTTCCAGAGGTCACTGGGAAGATTTCTGGCTGATATGGCTGACTTTCCTGTTGAAAACGTAGTTGATCTGTGTAATGCAGAAATGACACCGGCAGTTGACACAGTTAAAATACATGCACTTCTTCATTTATGAGAGGAGTGAAGGGTAAAGAGAAAAACATGACCTGCACTAGGAATCCCCAAATTCCCTGGTGCCCCATCCACTTTAACCTGAAGAGGGGCCACTGTGTTAGTGAGTTGTAGCAATTATTTATTTATTTATTTATTTATTTATTATTTGCATTTGTATACTGCCCCATAGCTCTCTCATCTTGAAGCATGCAAATTTGACAACTGCTGTGATCGACGATATACTCATACTGAAGTTTCTATTGTTTGTAGCCAATGGCCATCACAACACAAACACAAAACACACAAGTATAAAACAGAAAAACATTTGATACAATAAAAGATGAATACAATTAAATGATCAGGATTTAAAACATTCCTTCTGTTTAACCCCCTTAGGATTTGACAGTAGTATGGTTTAGAAAGGCCGCTCTTGTCTTTCTTGCAGCTAGTGCAAATGAAGCTATCCTATAGCTGATGAATTTGTCCACATTAGCCAACAGCCATCTGATTTTAAAGTTGTCTGATTGGCCTCCTAGGGTGGTCTGGAAAGGAAGAATAAATTTAGCCCTGGACAACTTATATAATGGGCAGTATAAGATATAATGTAGGAGATTTTTAATATGTTCTGATTTGCATATGCAAAAGCACTCTTTGACAGGCCTATTAGAAAATCTTCCAGCCAGATACTCAGTGGGCATCATTTGAAATCTGAGCTGGGTAAAAGCATGCCTAACAGGGGAAAAAGGTTAATTCTCGCAAATAAGTAGCTCTTTTATGATTTGTTTTGATTTTGGTATATCAAGTAGCAAATTTACAGTGTTTTATGTATTCAAAAACTCTTTTAGCATCTTCTCCAAGCATGGTATCTCGGATCTTACGATCGGATATGTCCTGCATTATCTTTGCTGGGGGCATTGAGTAGCTCAACATCAAGCATCTACAAGATTGTACCCAACCTTCTCTATTCTGCAAACCCAAGAAGCACAATGTTGCTAAATGTTGTTCTGGCAACGATAGTATTTTTTCCCAATACAATATTGTGAATTTGTGTATATGTGCTTTTAGAGAAGGGAGACCTAATTCAGTCCTTAATAATGCATCAGGTGTACTGTGTGACACTGCCAAGAGCATACGCAGGAACTTATTTTGGATTACATCAAGTTCATCTCTGCAGTGGCTACCCCAGATTGCTGCACCATATAGAAGATGGGCCATAATCTTGGCTGCAAAGACCTTTCGTGTTGGTTCTACTAAACAGTGGCCCTCAGTATACTGCAGTTTCTTTATAGGCCCCAACAGAAGGGCAGCTGAAGAAGTAATTGCCTCAAAATGGGTATGCCATAGGGTATTTTCAGAAAAAGTAAGCCCTAAATATTTAAATGATCAGCATTGTTCAATGCTGTGTCCATCCAGGGTCCATTTATGTTGCTTATGCCTTATGGCAAACACGACCACTTTTGTTTTGCTGTAGTTAATGGATGGACCTTCCTGCTTACAGTAGATTTCAAATTTGGTGAGTAATCTTCTCATGCCAGTTTGAGTTAATGAAATAAGTGCCATATCATCTGCATAAAGCAGAACTGGGACCTTCTGTTTCCCAACTGCAGGAGGGAAATAGGCAGAAAAAGAAAGCTCCTGAGTTATGTCATTTATATAAAGGTTAAATAAAAGTGGTGCCAGGATACAGCCTTGTTTGACTCCCCTTACTGTTGAGATTGAATCAGAGAGGGAACCCGCCACGCCAACTCAGATTTTGATATCAGTGTTAGAATAAAGTAACTGCATAAGGAACAGCAGGTGTTTATCAACTGGGATGGCATCTAATTTCTTCCATAAATGTTGTCTGTCTATTGAATCAAACGCAGAAGCGAGATGTACGAATGTGATATATAACTTTTTTGATGGGCTATTTACATACTTTTGGATAAGATAATTCAGAATAAAGCACTGATCTATTGCGCTGTGTCCCTTACCTTACGAAAACCTGCATGCACTGGGGATAAGAACTGATGTTCTTCGACCCACTGTTCTAATTTATCTAGAAGATGCTGTGCATATATTTTAGCAGGTACATCAAGTAGACTTATTGGGTAGTAATTCTGAGGGTCCACTCGATGGCCTTTCTTATACATTGGGACTATAATGCTAGATGTCCAGCTATTTGGCAGTATTCCAGTTGAATTAATAGTTGTGAATACTGATGCCAGGATTGGTGTCCACTACTCTGGATCCATACAAAAGATTTCAGGGGGCAGCATGTCCCATCCTGGAGTTTTACCTAAGGAGAGTCTCCCAATAAGGCTTTTGATTTCTGCTTCAGTAACAGGGGGCCAAATAGGTAGCACCTCTAAAGCTGACTTATCTCTTATTTCATACCGTTCAAAACTGTATTTCCAAAATGCAAGACCCATTTAGCCATTGAGATTTGTCCCTCTACTGCTGGTTTTGTTTGCTTGAGTCCACATGCTACAAGATCCCAAAAATATTTTTTTCATTCTTGCTGATAATGGCTTGCCCAAGGTCTTTCCAAAATTTATTAGCGTAACTCTTCTTTTTAACTCTTAAGAGGTTCTTATATGCACTTCGTTGTGTTAAAAACTTCCTAATTTGATTATCAGATTTATATTTCCTTAAAGATCTAGCTGCTTTTACCAAGAACTGTTTACTTTTTCTACACTCTGCATCAAACCAGGATTTTGTATACGATTCTGTCTTCTGGTGTTCAGGTTTAACCAAAAAGGCCCTTGGGTTTTCTAGCAGGGCCTGGTACAGATTACGGGTGCTACTGTCTTATTTATGAATTCATCTCTTAGCTTCATCATGGTCTGGTTACCCAGAGTTTACTTCATTTCATCAGCCACCGTTAGTGTCCACCTAATGTGCCTTTCCCCAATGCAGGTACCCTGTATAGAGTTTAGGACAGTGGGCCATTTGGTGCTCTTTATGTAGCCTACCTGTGCCACCAATGAGCGATGGTCAATGTCTGCCAGATCCCCTACATGGAATGACAGAATTTTTGAATAGATGGCATATGACACAAAAATATAGTCATAGAATCATAGAATAGCAGAATTGGAAGGGGCCTATAATGCCATCAAGTCCAACCCCCTGCTCAATTCAGGAATCTACCTCAAAGCATCCCTGACAGATGGTTGTCCAGCTGCCTCTTGAAGGCCTCTAATGTGGGAGATCCCACCACCTCCCTAGGTAATTGGTTCCATTGTCGTACTGCTCTAACAGTCAGGAAGCTTTTCCTGATGTTCAGCCGGAATCTGGCTTCCTGTAACTTGTGCCCATTATTCCATATCCTGCACTCAGGGTTGATCGAGAAGAGATCCTGGCCCTCTTCTGTGTGACAATCTTTCAAGTATTTGAAGAGTGCTATCATGTCTCCCCCCAGTCTTCTCTCCGCCAGGCTAAACATGCCCAGTTCTTTCAATTCTCTCCTCATAGGGCTTTGTTTCCAGACCCCTGATCATCCTCATTGACCTCCTCTGAATATACGCCACATTGTCTGAATCCTACTTGAAGTATGGTGCCCAGAACTGGATGCAGTACTCAAGATGGGGCCTAACCAGTGCCGAATAGAGGGGAACCAGTACCTCATGCGATTTGGAAGCTATACTCCTATTAATGCAGCCCAAAATAGCATTTGCTTTTTTTGCAGCCACATCACACTGTTGGCGCATATTCAGCTTGTGATCTACAACAATTCCAAGATCCTTCTCGCTTGTCATATTGCTTAGCCAAGTATCCCCCATCTTGTAACTGTGCATTTGGTTTCTTTTTCCTAGGTGTAGAACTTGGCATTTATCCCTATTAAATATCATTCTGTTGTTTTCAGCACAGCGCTCAGGGTATTAGCGATCCCTCCCAATTTTGTATCATCAGCAAATTCGATAAGCATTCCCAGCACCTCCTTGTCCAAATCATTAATAAAATTGTTGAAGAGCACTGGGCCCAGGACTGAGCCCTATGGTACCTCACTTGTTACCTCCCCCAGTGTGAAAAGGTACCATTGATAAGCACTCTTTGAGTCCGATTCTGTAGCCAACTGTGGATCCACCTAATAGTTGCTCCATCTAGCCCACTTTTCACTAGTTTGTTAATCAGAACGTCATGGGGCACTTTGATAAAAGCTTTGCTGAAGTCAAGATATACTATATCCACAGCATTCCCACAGTCCACAAGGGAGGTTATCCGATCAAAAAATGAGATCAAATTAGTCTGACAGGATTTGTTCTTGACAAATCCATGCTGGCTTCTAGTAATCACTGACTTCTTTATATTCTGCTCCAAAATTTTCCCAGGGATGACTGGTCTGTAGTTCCCAGGTTCCTCCTTTTTGCCCTTTTTGAAGATAGAGACAACATTAGCCCTCCTCCAGTCATCCGGCACTTCACCCGTCTTCCATGATTTCGCAAAGATAATAGACAGTGGTTCTGAGAGTTCTTATGCCAGTTCCTTTTACTCTAGGATGCAGTTCATAGGGCCCTGGAGATTTGAACTCATTCTAAGAAATTAGGTGTTCCTTGACCATTTGTTTATCAATCTCAAACTGCAATCCTGCCCCGACAGCTTGTACTTCACATTTTCCAGGGGGGTCACATTCCCCTTAAAGTAGGAATTGAGCACTTTGGCCTTTTCTTTGTCATCTGTTACCAATTTGCCATCCTCATGAAGCAGCTGAACCACCATGTCTGTCCTCTGTCTTTTATATTCACGTATCTGAAGAAAGCCTTTTTATTGCTTTTAGCATCCCTCGTTAGCCTCAGCTCCTTCTCAGCTTTAGCCTTCCTGATACCATTCCAGCACTTCTGTGCTAATTGTTTGTACTGTTCATTTGTAGCCTGGCCTTCCTTCTACTTCCTATATGTATCCCTTTTTATTTCCATGTCATCTCTAAGTTTTCTGTGGAGCCACATTGGTTTCTTCTGTTGGCTTCAATCTTTTTTCCTTGATGGAATTGTTTGTAATTAGGCCTTTAAAATTTCCTTTTTTTAAAACTCCCAGCCATCTTGGACTCCTTTTCTCACTAGGGTCCCCCAGAGTTCCCGTAACTGCCACTTTATCCACTAAGTCATCCCTATTGGTCAGTATAAAAGTCAAGGATAGACGTTCCTCTAGTTCCTTCCTCTACGTTCTGTAAGAGAAAGTTATCAGCCACACATGTCAGGATTTTCTTGGAGGGGCCACTTTTGACAGAATTTGTCTCCCAACAGATATCGTGGTAACTGAAGTCCCCCATTACTACTACATCAGATTTCCTTGAAACACTGGCAATTTGCTTTTCAAAAGTTTCATCCTCATCTTCTTGATTGGGTGGTCGGTAGTAGACTCCGACTATCTTATTCCTTTCCCCATTCATTTTAACCCAGATGCTCTCGATGGGGCTCCCAGGCTAATCCTCTTGTATTTCTGTGCAGGGATAAGTATTTTTAACATATAGTGCGGCTCTGCCTCCCTTTTATATTTCTTCTGTTCTTTTTGAACAAGTTATATCCTTCAATTGCTATATTCCAGTCATGGGAGTCATCCCACCAAGTTTCAGTTATACCTACCAAGTCATATTTGCCTTCATGTATTCAGAGTTCAAGTTCATTCTGTTTGTTTCCCATACTCTGGGAATTAGTATATAGGCATCGAAGCCCATGTGCTTTGTAGTCTGGCTTCTTTCCTACATTGTTGTGAACACTGTTTTGGGGCACTATTGGAGCTGTTCTCTCTGTTATGGTGCATATGCCTCCATCTATTGTTGCCTCAAAGATTACGTCTCCCGCCCCTGTAGGATTCCGTTTAAAGCCCTTCTGATGAGGTTTTTCATGCTGTGGCCAAACACATTCTTTCCAGCCCTTGTGAGGTGCAACCCATCCCTTGCCAGCATTCCATTTTCCAAGTAGAATAGCCCATGGTCCCAGAATCCAAATTCCTCATGTTGGCACCACCTTTGTAGCCAGTCGTTCACCTGGAGTATTTTTCTTTCTCTTTCTATTTCTCTTCCAAGGACTGGGAGGATGGATGAGAAAACTATCTGGGCCCCAATGTTCTTGAGATTCCACCACACTACCCCCATTCTGGGATAAGTAAGTATAGTGAACTTTTGTCTCGTTTGTCTTAAATACTACATTTAAGCATTGTAGATGGTGCTTATATGCAAGAGAGTAGAGTATTTGTCCATTTTTATTGATAAACCGTTGTGAACTTGCCCAACCCCAGGCTTCTGCTCATGAACTTAGGCAAACTGACAAGACAGTCCAGACGGTGAGACTCCTTGATTTGTGAAATCACACGGAATTCAAGTATAACAGTTTCATTTCAGCACACATACACGTAAAGCTGATGATGGCCAGACAACTAGGCTCAAACGGCTTGATGTGAACCAGAACAGCAATCTCTCGGGGGAAGAAGTGTTGGGATAGACCAAGTCCTATCTGAGAAATTACCAGACATGAAACACGCTGACCCATTAGGAACAGGCCCACAACCCCAGGGACAGCTTCAGTACAGGGGTGCCTGAAGACCGGCAGAGACAGTATACATCTTGCACAGACCACACACAGTCTGCCAGTAAGCACTGAGTTGATCCAAGTAAGCAAGATGACAGGGAAATGAACTTCGACCCAGGAACCCCTCTGCCTGTAGCAAAGGCTCTGAGAGGAGGCTCTCTCTCAGGTCACACACAACACACAATCCAGAACAGCAACAGTCAACCTAGGAAACTTCCCCGTGCCCGAACTTTGGCTCTATGCAGGGAAAGCTCTCTCTCAGGCTATAGAACACGATCCAGAACTGCAAGTCCAAGTCTATGAAAAGCCTCAGAGCACTTTCCATGGCACAGTCTTTAGAAATTCCAAGTCCAAACAGCAACAGAGCATATACAGAGTGCATCCAACATCTCCAAACAGATAGAATCCCAAACACGAGGAGTTTCATGGCAAGCGTAGGACTGATGATCCCTAGCAAAGGTCCTCCCCTTTGTTCGTTCCTCTTATAGCCTGGAGGCTGGCTATTCCAAGCCATTTGACAGACAGGTCCTTAGACCTGTAACCCAAACTCATGTGCCAACAGGATGGCACAATTCAACCTCCTCTTGATGATGTCACCATGTGAGAGACAGCTTGCAAGATTGCCCCAACCTTTTCCAAACATTCTTTTGTTCTCAAGGAAACTCACCAGCTCAAGGCCTGGGCTAGCAAACCTCCCATGAGAAACAGCAACAGATGATAAGCTCACAAAGACACAGACTTTCTCACAACAATTCCCAATCTTAACTTGAGTTGTAGCTTGTCTAATTTGTTCATAATTTTGTGTTGTTCTTCATCAGGAAGTTTGTGGAAGGAGGGTATCAATTCTTCTTCTGCTGGCTCTGTCCAATCAAGCTGGTCTGGGGCCAAGTGTTTAGGGATTGGCTTGTTCCAGTGTGGTATCAATTGAATAGAGCCTTTAAGGTTTTCCTGAGCGGCCTGAATTAGATCATCACATCCACCTGAGTTTGTAGTAAGTCTGGTTAATGGGAAAGAAGGAGCTTTTCTTCCTTTTTAGATAGCAGCAGAGTTCTTACTGTAGTGTCTTTAAAGTGCAGATAAGGGACCACTCCTTTCTTGGCTAATAGGTCTTTCTTCCCCATTATTAGTGCTGGGATTTTTCGGGAGTTAAAGATGAAGAGGATTCTCACAGATTGTTCGTTACTGAAAAGCCTCTTAATTGATTTTAAGTCTATGTTACCAGAAGAAAAGCCCAGCAGCAGCCTCAGGTGTTGTTTAGCCCAGAAAACTGAGCTCCAATTAGGAAGTGGTCCTCTGTCGGGGAATAAGTGAACTGCAACTTCACATAGTCTCAACATCAAATTATTTGAATAAGCAAAAGTTCTTACTACTTTACCCTTTGGTGAATTGTCACTCTCTCCCTGCACTTCCCGGAGGTCAGAGTTGTAAGCCACAGGAATGCATGAGTGTCTGTTGATCAAATAGGTTGAACTGTTCGGCTGATTAGCAAGCACTGTTCTCCCAGCAGATCTGCTTTTCCAGCTGACATTTTTCTGTTCAGTCAACAAAGGAGATGGCACACTGCCAGCCTTACTCTCCTCCGCCTCACATCCCTGGTCAATCATTTCTGTGCGCAGGGGGTCAAAATGGTTCTGGACTGGAATAGTGAATTTCTCAGGGGCAAGCTTGGCTTTCATTGGCAAGAAATATTGATCCAGTCTGCTTTGTTTAGTGCTTGGGAACACCACCTTATCATCCCTATCCAAACTCCTGGGTCTTTTAAGTCTTCCCATTTCTGCTGCTTTTTAGCACAATTCCTCTTCTGAATTGTATCGGCTTCGAAGCATCAACTTCAAAGACCCTAAATCACACTACACAGCTGTGGGCTCCCAACCCAATAACTCACAGCAATTAGTGTAGATAAACTTTTTGTGCAGATAAACCTTTTCAGTCCATAGAAAAAGAGGATAAGGCAAAAATACCCACTGCCTATTTATACCTATTTATGCCAGACGAATTACAGCATTTAAAATAGTTAAAAATGGTTAAAACAAATCAAACTAAAAACAAACTGTGGAGCTCAAACTCCGGAGCTCAAAGCAAAGCAACTTCCCCTGTCACCCACAACCTCCCCTACATAGCAATAAGTGGACTTTGGGGCTTCTTCTATCTGGTTGACAATGTGAGACCCAGGAGTCTCGGTATGGTGAGAGCCCTCACCTTGATGTGGATGGCGGTGTCCCATGCCAGTTCTACAAGAGTTGTAGCCCAGTCCCAAGGCAGGAAGGCCCTGCCCACGGTGGAGTTTATGAAAGCACATATTCTCACACAGACCCAACTTCTCCAGTAGGTCTAGCATTTCACAGATATCCGACTTTAGTTGTTGACTGGACTGGGCCACCAGGAGCCAGTTGACAATGTATGGGTAAATTTGGACTCTTTGGACCCTTAGGTGAGCACACACGGTGGCCATGACCTTCGTAAAGTCCCTCAGGACCACTGCAAGCCCAAATGGTAGAACAATGAACTGGAAGTGATGATCCCCAATAGAAAAATAGAGGAATCTTTGACTTGAGCTGTGTATCGCAATGTGGAAATAAGCGGCTTTCAAAACTATGGCTGCAAACTAGTCCCTGGTTTGCAGCAAAGGCAGGATCAAGGCCAATGTAGTCGTCCAGAATTTCTTGGGTGTAATAAAGAGGTTTACACACACCCACAGGTCCAGGATCAGCTGAAGCCCTCCATCCCTCTTCAGGAGTATAAAGTACTGAGAGTAGAAGCCGCTGTGGAAATTGCGAGAATGCAGAAGCTGAATCGCTCCCTTCAACAACAAGCTCTGTATTTCGGCATCAAGTACTGGAGATGGGGCCATACTCCAGATTCCTGAAAAGGGAGGGATTGCATTGAAGTCGATCATTTACCCATCCCTGACAATGTGGAGGACCCAAGAATCTGTGGTAATCGCCTCCAAGGCTGGAAAGAAGGCTGAAAGCTAAGAGTCAAAAATGTTTTTTTCCTAAGAAATTCCTATTGGCATAAGTCTGGAGTCAAAGACACTGTTTCTTGTCAGAGTCTGATCTCCTACGAGAGAAGAAGAGGCTTGGAAAGGGCAACGTTGCTGTGAGGATGGCTGTTGTCATAAGAGATCTGGCTGCTGCTTGATGGAAGGAGGGCTGTCGATACCATCAATGTTGTCTGTATAGAGGTTGCGGTTGTGACAGACCCATCTTCTTGGCTGTCGTTTTAGCTTTCTGTATAGTGCCCATAGAGTCGTCAGTGTTGGAATTAAATAGCCCCTCCCCATTGGAGGGGAGGTCTTTGATCCTAGAGTGTGCCTCTTGCGATAGACCTGCAGACCTCAGCCAGGCATGACTACAGAGTGCTATTGCTCCCACCATGGCCTTGGCACCACAATCAACCTGGTGATGCACCATTTTCAAAGCCTCAGACTGAAAAGCATGGGCAAGCTCTCTCAGCTCATCAGGAAGGTGGTTGCATAAGGATCCTATCTTCTCCCATAGAAAGAGCTGGTATCAGGCCATGATGGCCTGGTAATTTGCAACCCGTAATCCGAGAGCACAGATGAATAGATTGTCTATCTCTTTGACAGAGACACATGTTTGCTGGATTATTTTTTTCTTTTTCTTTTGAAGTTTCCCAGGCTTAGGAATTTGAGCCCTTTTAGATATTTTCTTGGCAGCTGCTAAGGATAAAGAACAGCCTGGAGTGGGAGGCTCAGTACAGCCCCTGGTTAGAGCGATGGAGATCTCATAGAGATTCCCCCCCCCCCCCCGATCTCTTCTATTCCCCATTCTGGTAGAGGTTTTTGGGGTGTCGGTGGCTTTTGGAACCTTCTCCCACAAGACTGCACAAAGATGATTGGCACACTTTTTCCTAGTCTGTTTTGTGAAGGATGGGCAGCTGAGGCTAAAAGCAACCACAGGTTTTGTGGTGTATAGGAATGTGCCTACCCTCCAAAAATGTAACAGTGTGCAGCTGTATTAAAATAGCAGAGTAGGAACAAAGTACCATTTCTAGTGCATAGAAACACAAACATTTGAGGACTGTCACTGTTATATCATACTGCATTTTTCACACATGCCATATTGCAGAACTGTGCCTCCTAGCATCCAGAGATAGAAACACCTCTGTTAGTGTAGGTCACCTAGCAATAATGGCGTGCAACATTCCCTTTAGAGCAGAAGAGGCTCTACTGACACTAATGGGAAATGTGGTATTTGGAGAGATGATAAAATGGCAACAGCTGCAGGAAGAAAAATGAGGGAATGGCTGGAGCCATTGTAACAGCTGGAGCTAAAGCAGAGGGAGGTTTCTCAAAAGATCCCATGAAGTTCAAGCCCCTTTGGCACGTCCCGTCCCCACCCCCACCTCAAGTGCCTATAACTGGGACATGCCCAATGATAGAGGGGCTGCTAAGTTTTACCCAGGGGTCCTATAATCAAACACATCCTAGCATAATTCATTACACATCCTCTAGGATTTTTGAGCAAGTGGTTACTAGGGTGTATAAAAGACACAATTGAGATTTTGGCAGATAATTTATTTCAGTCAAAACTGCCTTGCGACCACTTATGCCTGGAACTCTTGGTGCTTCTTTGTACAGTCACAAATCTAGGATCTGTGCATGCAGAAAACTTCAGAAAACTTCTTCAGAGAGCCTGCAGTCCCTGTCCCTGAGCTGGGAAATCCCATGCCCTTACATGGCTCAGAGTCAGGGCAAAAGATCTTCTTTTTGACTACCACCTGAAATAATTTTTCTCCAGGGCTTCAGAAAAATTCTCCTCATAACTGCTCCTTGAAAAATGTCACCTTAGAATTCAGGGTGGGGGGGTGTCATTTATTTATTTATTTATTTATTTTTACCTTCCTTGTCAAAAACAAAGGAAGAAAAGGAAAGGAAAAGATAAAGGTCAGAGAACAAGATTTCTCCCTCATACAGTTTCCCTTCTACCCCTCCCCCCAAAACTAATGCTTTTCCTTCCTTCGGTTCTTAAGAAAATATTCGGAAATATGTAACCCCCAAATATTATAAGTATTTCTTATTATTCAACTTTCATTGATTTGCAGTATAAAAACCAAACCAGAATAAAATAAAGAAACAAAACTCAGTGATAGTTCACAATAAACATTAACAAAAATTCAACATTCATATCTCAGACATACACATAAGTATAAGCAGGCCATATATCTGAATAGGTGTCTAAATGAGATTGATGACTATACAATATCAGTGGCAAAAAATACAATGATTCTGGGAAAGCTAGGAAATCATTTTTCCAAGTATAACACCAGCCCCTTTTCAAGCCACAATGTGCCTGGGGCAAAGGAAACAGCACATGAGTGGCAAGTGACAGAGGGCAGGAACACATTGGGATGTACACATGACTGTTGATGCACAGGGCTCAGTCAACAGCTTGAGTGCTCAGACCTGTGAGATATTATGCATGCAGAAGTCATAAGTGCCACCCCCACGCACAATGGGTTAGGTCAGAAGAATGCCATTATCACAATAGATTCCCCCTCCATGGCATAGTTCATGCTGGTGGTAAGGGCCTGTACCTTAGATGGAGGTCTGGAGGTGCAAGCTCTAAGCTGGGGACACTAGTTTGGGAGGAGCTCATGCCTGGGTCTGCTGTGTTGGGGCTTCTGCTAGGGATGGGTGTCTGGGAACATGGTTTGGGGCTCCAGGCTGGGGAAACAGCTGGAGGGGTGGTTTGAGGGGATTCATACCTCAGTCTCTGCAGTGTATGCTTGGGCAATCTAACTGGTGGGGCGGAAAGGGGGGTTGTTGGAGTCAGAGCCAAGGGGTCACCAGAGGTGGACCCAAGGACACCTATCTCACTATATACAAGCTTTTGCTACACAGTTTGACCACCAATCCCCCTCCCAAACATTTTTCCAGAATAACAACACAGACAAAGCTGCTAGATTCGGATGACACAATAAGCAACTGGGGGGGGGGGGAACAATTGTCAGTTGTATTGACTATTGTGTCGTCCGAATGCTGCCATAGTAAACTCAGTGCTGATCCTAATCCACACCACAGTCGATTATTTATTATCATGTTGTGTGGGGAGTACCCCCTAGATGAACAACTGTAAAGTTGATTATTACCCCACCATTGACTATTGTATTGTCCGAATTCAGCCACTAAGTTGTGGCAGAGCTCACTTATTAAAAGCAATGCCGGCGAGGATGGGGGTGGGGTGGGGGAGAAACCTATTTCACACACAGGCAAACTAAGTCAGCAGAGAATTAAAGTCAATGACAGAGAGAGAGAGAGATTGAGTTACATAATCACAGTATACTAAGTTCACAGAACCAACAGAGAGCAGGCTTTGTTTGTTTGTTTGTTTGTTTGTTTGTTTAAATACCTTAAAAACATCACAACACAGAGAAAGACATTTGTAGACAAGCCCACTTCTCTTAAGATTTAAATGAAAGTGAGATGGGAGACCAGGAAACCCATTTCACACACAGTCAAGCTCAGGTAAAGGCAATTAAGAGTCAATCATTGTTGGATTACATAATCCCAGGATGTTTGTTTGTTTTTTTAAAATGTGGTCAAGCAAACATTAAACAGGAGGAATTTAGCCAGGAATATGGATTAATGTGCACCACCAAAAGGAAAGAAAATATTTTTTAAAACCACATGTTCACAACGTGACTCAAATGCATTATATAGCAAAACAAAATGGATTCCAAGTCCAAATTTTCAAACAATTCAACTCACCAACCCTACCCTCTCTCGCAAATTTATCCAGAGTAACAGCACTGATAAAGCAATTTCTAGCGGAACTGGCTTCTCCAGCATGGAAAATGAAGGAATGAGATGGTCCGTGGGGGCCCGAAGAGAGCTCATGGCTCCTCATCTTCCCGCAAGCTTGCCCCTGCGGCCTGTCAACCTTCACCTTCTCTTTGCAAGGATGGAGAGCATGAAGGCTTGGCCTTTTTCATAAGGGCTGATTGTACGTGAATAGCATCCACCACTACCAAGGAACTGCATTTCCCTCTGCTGGTGCCCAGCAGAGAGAGACATAGTTGTTCTGTGGCAGCAGCAGCAAGATGGGAACTGAGAAGGGAGCACTATGGCACTCCCCTCGCGGCTCCCATCCCACCGCCGCCACTGAGCAACCATGCATCTCTCTGCCAGGCACTGGCATAGAGAGGCACATTTGCTTGATGGAGTCAGCTATGGCAGCGGCAGGATAGGAACCGAGAGGGGAGTGCCATTGCAGGGGAGGCACAGCTGCTCAGCAGATAAAGCCCCTAGTTAGGAATGTTGCAAGCATCCAGTTCAGTCCAGGAATCTGGCAGGCAAGCCCCTGTCCAGATCCCCAGTCCCAGCTCACTGAGCCACGGGGCACTCATGCACGCACCAGTGGATGCCACATGGTCCACAAGTGTCCTACAGCCACCCGCTTCTCTACGATGTCTGGAAATACTGGATTCTGGAAAGTATGCAGACCTGATCTTGCACATGTTGGCTAGTATAAATAGCCATTTTCACAAGATTATAGACATAAAGAGGGCTTGCGTGGCCAGCTTGCAGCAAGGTCACAAGTGCCTGCTGCTATTGGACCCTGGTAACTCCATCCATCCTCAAGGGTTGACAAGAGGCTTGCCCTTTTTCACAACGGGAAATTTTACGTGAATAGCATCCATAAAGAGGCCATTTTCACCAAATTACGTTTGGATCATTTATACCTGTTGTTTGACATAAATGGACCTCTTTACAGCTGCCATTTATGTAAAATCGGCCTTTACCAAAAAAAATAAAAATAAATAGAAGGCAAATCCACCATTTGGTGCACAATCGCCGATTGGCAGAGTCTGGCAAGAACTGCAGTCCGTGGACTCCCTTTCAGGGGGCCAAGCTGGCGGTAAACCACTGAGCCCGAGCTCCCTCTAGACTCTACCGCCATCCCTATTTCTCACAAAACTACACATGATTAGAACCATTGAATAGTAGAGTTGCAAGGGGCCTATAAGGCCATCAAGTCCAACCCCCTGCTCAATGCAGGAATCTTCCTTAAAGCATCCCTGACAGATGGTTGTCCAGCTGCCTCTTGAATGCCTCTAGTGTGGGAGAGACAAGGACCTTCCTACGTAATTGGTTCCATTATAATGTCTCCCCTCAGTCTTCCTTCTCGAGGCCAAACATACCTAGTTTTTTCAATCTCTCCTCATGGGGCTTTCTTTCCAGACCCCTGATCATCCTTGTTGCCCTCCTCTGAACCCCATCCAGCTTGTCTGCATCGCTCTTGAAGTATGGTGCCCAGAACTGGATGCAATACTCAAGATGAGGCCTAACCAGTACCGAATAGAGTGGAACCACTACCTCGCATGATTTGGAAGCTATATTTGTATTAATGCAGACCAAAATAGAATTTGCTTTTTTTTTGCAGCCATATCACACTGTTGGCTCATATTCAGCTTGTGATTTACAACAATTCCAAGATCCTTCTCATTTGTAGTATTGCTGAGCCAATTATCCCCCATCTTGTAACTGTGCATTTGGTTTTTTTCCCCTAGGTGTAGAACTTGGCATTTATCCCTATTAAATTTCATTCTGTTGTTTTCAGCCCAGCACTCCAGTCTATCAAGATTTATTTATTTATTTTATTTATTTATTTATTTATTTTATTTATTTATTTTTATTTATTTATTTGTAGCCCGCCTCTCCCTTCGGATCGAGGCGGGGAACAGCAACAATATAAAACATAAAAATCACAACAGTTAAAATTTTAAAAACAAGAGAAAAATACAACATTAAAACATCTTAAAATTCATCTGGATAGGCCTGTCGGAAGAGAAAGATCACTTTGAAGTTTGTTTCTATCTTCCAGGGCATTAGCCAGCTATCCTGCCCAGTTTCATGTCATCTGCAAATTTGATAAGCATTCTCTACAACTCATCCAAGTCATTAATAAAAACGTTGAAGAGCACTGGGATCAGGACTGAGCCCTGCGGTACCATGCTCGTTACCTTCACACATTTTGATAAGGTATAGCATTCTTTGAGTCCAATTCTATAGCCAACTGTGGATCCACCTAATAGTTCTTCCATCTAGACCACTTTTAGCTAGTTTGCTGATCAGAATGTAATGGGGTACTTTGTCAAAAGCTTTGCTGAAGTCAAGATATATTATGTCCACAACATTCCAACAGCATTATGTCCACAAGGGAGATTACCCGATCTAAGAATGAGATTATATTGTTCTGGCAGGATTTCTTTTTGACAAATCCATGCTGGCTTCTAGTAATCACTGTGTTGTTCTCAAGGTGCTTACAGATTGACTTCTTTATAATCTGCTCCAAAATTTTCCCAGGGATTGATGTCAGACAAACTGGTCTGTAGTTCTCAGCCAGGTTCCTCCTTTTTGCCCTTTTTGAAGATAGGGACAACGTTAGCCCTCCTCCAGTCATCCGGCACTTCACCCATCTTCCATGATTTTGCAAAGATAATAGACAGTGGTTCTGAGAGTTCTTCTGCCAGCTCCTTTATTACTCTAAGATGCAGTTTACCGGGCCCTGGAGATTTGAACTCGTTCATAGAAATTAGGTGTTCCTTGACCATTTGTTTATCAATCTCAAACTGCAATCCTGCCCTGACAGCTTGTACTTCACTTTTTCCGGGGATGAGGGGAGGAGGGTCATAGACCCGCTTTTGAGAGCAGACTGAGCCAAAGTAGGAGACTGAGCCAAAGTCGCTTGAAGTCAGCGAGGCGTATCTCTGCGTACATATATAGGATTGCTGTATATATACCATCATTTAAAAGCACTTCTCATACACAAGCAAATCATTGCAATGTGTCCTCAGTCAACCACCCTTCTGCAGGGGCAAGACACAGCCCCTCTAATTCCCTGTCCCTGCCATGAACCCTATGCCACAGGCTCCAGAGGGCTCTTCCCCCATCTGGCCGCATGCCACAGCTCAGCGCAAACATTCTGAAGGCTCCATATGACTTCACTTAATACAAACAAATGGAATTTTTGGGGGGAAGGTCATATCTCCCCCAATCCGTGACTGATCTTGCTGGATTTTGAAATCACTGCTAGTTAGCCCATTCTCTTCCAGCCTGGCAAATTTGATGGCTTTCCATCCATATTTTGCAAGACTGGCGGTTGGTCATGCCTTTTCACTCTGCTTTGTCAGGTGAGGGAGAGGTGCCTGCAACCTCATCCAAGACAGGCTGTCTACTCAGTGGAACAACACAATTTCTGATGTTTCATAAATTTTCTATGAATGTAATGCCCCCCCACCAAAGAATCATGGTGATTTTTAAAAATGTTCAAATATGTGTCCCTCACACAGTATAACCCTGAATACAAAATGCTGGAGATGGTCAGTAATTTTTTTGCTTAAAACCAAAGCCAGCACAAAACTATTGGGAACAAACAGGTAAAGCTCCCCAATGCACCTAGCATTGGTCTGATGCAGCAAAGCTATTCTTATCTAACACAAGAGGTTATACTTTGAGCTGAGGTGGGCTATGAGGAAGCAAATAGTCTTTAGGTGTCCACTGCACTGCCTGAGCAAGAGTACACGTATCCTGTCTCTATTTGGGATCCAGTGCTCGAACTATTGGGGGGAAAGTTTAGGGAATCATAATGAAATCCACCAGCCCCAGACACCCCACAAATTCTAGTGAAATCTCTCTCTCTGTCTCTCTCTCTGTCTCTCTCTCTCACACACATACCCCTCTTCTAAAATTGTAGCTACTTGGTCTAATGCAAAAAGTAAGAGGCCTGCCCCCCTCACCCTCCTGGAATTTGAATACTGTCTTAATGTCTTCTTTGTTGAATCCCCATTGCTTATCTCTCTGTGTCTCATTCTACAGCTAAATGTACAGTACTCTGTGATAAAGTTTTATGTGGAGAACATTGAACAAAAGAGCATTTTGCCATTTGAATTGGTGGCCTGTTTGGGGTCTCCAGATGAGGAAATTATCATGCTGAGAAGCTTTTATAATCTGTGGGAGTCAGAATTTTTTTCTTTCCCCACACCATCCTTCTGTTTAAGGCAGGCATGTAAACTATGACCAAATCATAGAGCTTGACAAAAGGGAAGTTACGTCTGTTCATAGAATCATAGAATAGTAGAGTTGGAAGGGGCCTGTAAGGCCATCAAGTCCAACCCCCTGCTCACTGCAGGAATCTACCTTAAAGCATCCCTGACAGATGGTTATCCAGCTGCCTCTTGAATGCCTCTAGTGTGGGAGAGCCCACCACCTCCCTAGGTCATGAGTTCCATTGAGCTCTAACAGTCAGGAAGTTTTTCCTGATGTCCAGCCAGAGCTGGATATGCAGCATAAAAATACAAATCTGCTCTTGTTTTGTGGTTTGTTGTTGCTGTTTAATTAGAAAGGCATGTCAGTGGGAATTTGCATGTCCTTATCATCCACACATTTCCAGAACTAACAGAACAACATTCCAACATTATTTTACATTGAAGACCCCCAAGGAATTGTCATACTATTCTTGACTTTATAATATGTGAATGTGTGAAGCAACAAAGCAAATTGGTAGATAAAACATAAATCTGCTTAAATATACTTAAGTTATTTTGCTGTGTTAGGCATTTTCTTTGTTTCTTATTATTATTAGACATAGTTTTTCCCTGTTTTTTTTTAAATACATGGACAGCAAATCAGAAAGAAGTTTTATGTTAGCCCAAGTCATTTTAGTGGAAAATCCAAGTGGCATGCTCTTTGGACTAGTTAGCATGGAGCTAATAAGTTATTGTGCGCAAGCCTCTTTGAAATGTATAAGAATTGTACAAGGTTAAAATACGTATTTTTTAACATCATCAGCAAAACACTGAAGTTTTCTTTTTTAACCAATGTTTGTATCATAGAGCTCCATTACACCAGCAATTTATTGCATGCTTGCCATGCCTGGTATGCGATTTTGCAGCACAGTACTCACATGACGCCGTCCCTGGCCTGCACTCATTTTTCTTCTTGTCCTCCATTTTTTGTTTCATTTTGGAATGGGCAAAGTCTATTTTTCCCCCTTCTATGCGAAATAAATGCGCTCCTCCCTCCCGTTCTTTGTTGGGGGCAGGTGTGTCTAAGGGTGGTCTCACTGACAAAAGAGGACAGGCGATTCTCCGCTCAACTGCAAAGGGGGGGGGGGAGACAGGTTCCATTTAACTCTATGGTCTTACTCTTGAGTAGGCATGGCCATGCTGAAAATGCACCAGGACAGGGGTGGTGGTGCTTCAGTTTCCCTAATCCCATAATCCCATAAACCCTTAAGTACACCACTGCACCATTTCAGATGTAAGCATTTTCGTTAATTTCCATTAAAAAAAATCCTAAAAGTCAAGGGATAAACAGATCTGATTCAAACTTGGCAGGGCTAAAGCCCTCCTTAAGACCTATCATCATGCCACGTTTCATCTCTTTATCTTTAAAAATTATGCAGATGTAAGCATTTTCGTTAACACCCTTAGGAGCTCCAATGAGCAAGGGGGGGAAGGCTGTCACATCCATTACAATGTCCATCAACGACAAGAACCAATGAACTGGAGGGGAAGGAGAAGGGGCAGGATGGGGCAGGTGCAATAGCAGCATGAGAGTAAAAAGAGAGTTCACCAGTACAGCTACGAGGAGCGCTTGCAGCGCTTCTGAAATGGAGGTAAAAACATGGAGGCAAACCAGGGTAAAAAAATAGGTGTTGTGGAGCCCATAGATACCACAGATACCAAAGAAAGTCAAAGCAAATGAACTTCACTGCTTAAACATTCTAAGTTTTATTTAACATGTTGAAACTTTAAACAGATATCAGTCATCTGGAAGAAAAAGCTTCTTTTGTGAAGGAACTAAACTATCTTTCTCTCATCAATTGATGTGTAAGGAAGATCCCATTCTGGCATTAGAGAATCTTGTAATTTCAGTAGGGGAAATGTGTCCACATGGAAGAAACAATAGCAGTGTACTGCTAGGAATAGTAAATGAGCACAGTGCAGCCTGATCTTACGATCCTGATATACTGGCAAGACCTTATGCAATCATTATGCTAGTTGAATGCTCACATAGCTCCACTACACCAGTGTATCTTTGGCCTCTACTGGTGCAAGGGAATTTATCTTCATCCAATGAGGAAATTTGAGATTAGGATTGCTCTGTAAAATAGTAATTCCCAGACTCTAAACTATATCACACTATGTGCCATGAAATAACTGCTAATGTGTTGTGAACAATTAAATATGAATATGAGTCAGCAGTGAGATGTGGCTGTTAAAATATCTAATGCAATCTTAGGCTACATTAAAAGAGGCAGAGTGTCTAGGTCATGGAAAGTAATAGTTAGGCTCTATTTTGCATTAGTCAGACTGGATTTAGACTACTGGGCACATTTTAAGAAGGATATTGACAAACTGGAGAGTGTCCAGAGAAGAGTGACCAGGATTGTGAGGGGTCTGGAAATCAGGAACAGTTGAAAGAGCTGGGTATATTTAGCCTGGAGAAGATTAAAGGAAGACATGATAGCGGTCTTCAGATATCTGAAGGATTATTATGCAGAAGATGGTGCAGAGTTTTTCTCTGTTGCTCCAGAGGACAAAAACCAATGGTTGGAAATAGCAGGGAAGAAGTTTTCAGCTGAACATTAGAAGAAACTGAACAGTGAAGGTTGCACAGCAGTGGAACAGGTTGTCTTGGGGGTGCTTCTCTTTTGCTGGAGGTTGGATGGCCCTCTTATCAGGGTTGCTGTAACTCATCCTACATTGCAGAGCCTACATTGAGCAGGGGATTAGACTAGATGATCTCCAAGGCCCCTTCCAGCTCTATGACTTCACTGAGGACAAAATAACTGCCTATGAAGAGAGCTGATTGTCATGTTTCTGAATGATTGCCTCCTTCTAAACAGCCTTCAGGGAGGTTAATCCACCTGATCTCCATATTTAATGTGATTGGATCATTTCAAGGACTCCTAATACAGGGATGGATTAACAAACTGAGATCAGTGATTCATTCTGAAACACATGGGGTGAACTCCTCTAAGGGTGAATATTCCTTACTCTCAAGAGCCAAACTTTAATGTGCAGCATGCAGGTACATCAGTGTTTTTGTCTTATTCTTGTTTCAATATTGCAGATGAAGGGCACACAATCTGGGCTGGGAACATAGCAGGGGGCAAAGTATTAAAACTCTCCTACCTGACATTAGGATCCTCATCCAGATTGGGGGGGCTGTCTATACATGGGTGCATGGTGGCACTGTGTGGATTATACAATTACAATGCAGCAGCTACCTCACAGCTTTCCCGTGAATCTGCGAAGAAAAAAAGTTGGGAACTTAACCCAACTTTTTTTCTCCAGAGTTGTAGTAGAGTATTTGGCCAAGTGGATGACGACCCCTGACTGGTCACCATCCGCTAGAGGACAGGAGGTGGGCCTGGCCACCGGAGCCCCCTGTGCTTTTGCTGCTGCATCGAGATTGGTCGCCGTCACTGCCGCCACCACCCTGAAGCCACAAAAGCGTGGGGGTTTGCTTATTGTGGTGGCAATATATAGGCAGCCCCTGGGTCTCTCTCACTTACCTTTGAGTAAGAAAAAAGAATTGTAGCAGCTTTAATATGCTCCACATTAAATGTAACATATAGTTTGAGTCTCAAAAGTGGTATGCAGTGACATACCTGCCTCTGAACTAGGGATGCTACCCGGGTTCTTCTTTTGAGCCAAATTCTGAAACAAACTTCAGGAGCACTTAAAAGCCCAACTCAAATGGCTTATTATTATTATTATTATTATTGCTGCTGCTGCTGCTGCTGCTGCTGCTGCTGCTCCTCTCTGGAGAAGCTACCGCTGCCTTACCCTATATCCCTCACTCTGAATAAGGCATAGGCAAGTGGCCGTTCTGGAGAGCAATACCAGCCGCTCCCTTGCTGCAGCAAACAGCACCCAGCAACTAGGAATCGTTGAGGAATCCATCCAGGTGGGTGGAGCTCACCAAGCTCTCATCAGCTCATCCCACTGGATTTCAGCTCATTTTCCCACAAGATGGCCCAACTCAATCTGTGCACAACTTATGGCTACAGTTTGACTATTTATGCAAATTAAAGCCAAACCAAAAAAGTTCCCAGATTTCGAGAAGAAACCCACAGCTCAGCTCTCAAAAGCAAGCCAAGTTGGGGGTGCTGGAGAAATCTGGCAAGCGCAAAAAGGGCCCAGATTTCCTAGCAATGGACATCCCTACCAGCAGCCCCCCTGAGTGCTGCCCACACACCATCTTGCTCAGAAAGAGGCAGATGGCAACAGCTGCTGTGCCCATCACTCTGGGGGGGGGGTCCTTTGTGAGAGAGCCAAGGCATTGGTGGGAATTGGGCCTAGAGATTTGTTTCTGCTGGTCGCAGGCAGTCTCCTGGGCCCCCTCCCCCCACCACCAATGCCTCACTCTCTCAAAGGGCCCCTCAGAGCAAGGTATAAGGGGAAGGGAGGGGGAGGAAGAAAAGGGGGAGGGTGGCAGCGGCGGCAGCCACTGCTAGCACTCCTCTCCCCTTTCCCTGCATAGCAGCAGATCATGGCCCTCTTTCCCCTCCCGTGTGCTGCAGCAGTGGCTCATACCCCTCCTTCCCCCATGGGTGACAACGTAGGTCATGCACATTCCCCCCCCCCCAGCACTACTATGCTCTGCCGCCGCCGCCACCCCTGCACTTCTCCTGGCGTGGTGGCAGCTCATTCTCACCCCCCTCCCTGCAGTGGCAGTGTGTCCTCCCACCACAGGCAGCGCAAAATCTTGCCCTCACCCTGGCAGCTGGAGCCACAGGGCTATTGCATATGGGGAGAAGAAAGGAGGGAGGGCTTTTTCCCTCTCCCCCTCCATCTCACATGCCAGTCTGCCAATATGTACACCAGCAAACCCACTGGCCCATGGGAAATGGCTTTATCAAGCAGCATTACTGAAAATCTAGAAATTCATGGGAAAACATCTCCCATGGGTGCCCTGATGTGCTGTGTATCAGTCAGCTAGAAAAGGTGGTGGAGCACAGTAAAACCTCTCCTCAGACATACCATGCTGCCTACTAAGGCCCAGAGAAGGAAGAGTCTTTTGAAGATGGTGGGAAGGGAATCATTTCCATTTTTTCCATATATAACTTGGTTTATTTCTAAATCACTTCAAGGTGAGTGGAATCAAGCTTGCCCATTTCGACTCTGAATGTAGAGGTTCCATATATCCGTTGTGACTAATAGCCAGGTAACTGATGAAGAGGGGTAGGGAGAGAAAGAAAAGGTATGCTGGAATCCTCTGCAGGCATTGTGAACACAGAAGGACAAAAGTATTCATTTACACAGACACATATGTACCAAAGCTAATAATAAGTGTGTAAATGACCTGGCTCGTAGGTAATGCCAGTTCCTGGGTTGTTTAATCCATGAATTGGCAGGCCTCAAGCAAGTATGCTGCTGCTTTCACACTGGTCACTTCCTCTTTCAATCAACAAACCAGACTTTTAAAAAAAAATCCTTGTAGGGCTGTGCAAGCCTCGTATTCGGATATCCAAAGCCCCAGTGGCCATGTTATGGAGAAGCCACCATTTTAGTGCACAGCCCTTGCAGAGAAAGAGCCTATAACTCCTAGCATGCAGTGCTTGGGAGGGATGGACTTACCAGGGCCCAGGAACGGTGGGCCCTCGCTGCAATCGCCTGCCCACCAACGCGATCACCTGTCTGCCCTCATGGTCCAGGACAGGCAAGTCCCTATAAAGGGCGCTGCACATGCTACCAGCACCCCACAGCTGCCTGCTTCCCCTGAGAGCTGCCCGCTTCTGGGAGCCCAGCCTTCGCCAGAAGTGGGCAGCTCTCAGGTGATCACAGTGGTGGTGAGATCACGAGTGCCCACCATTCCTGAACCCCAGTAAATCCATCTCTCCCAAACATTGCACACTGGGAGTTGTAGGCTCTTTCCCTGCTACGGCTTTACACTAAATGGCGGCTTAGCATAGCCATTGAGGCTTCAGATATCCGAATCCCAGGCTTGCACAGCCCTAATCTTTTGTAAGAACCACTGTCTATTATCTTTGCGAAATCATGGAAGAAGGGTGAAGTGCCGGACAACTGGAGGAGAACTAATGTTGTCCCTATCTTCAAAAAGGGCAAAAAGGAGGAACCTGGGAACTACAGTCTGACATCCATCCCTGGGAAAATTTTGGAGCAGATTATAAAGAAGTCAGTTGGTAAGCACCTTGAAAACAACACAGTGATTACTAGAAGCCAGCATGGATGTGTCAAGAACAAAGCCTGTCAGACTAATGTGATCTCATTCTTTGATCGGGGAACCTCCCTTGTGGACTGTGGGAATGCTGTGGACATAGTATACCTTGACTTCAGCAAAGCTTTTGATATAGTGCCCCATGACATTCTGATTCACAAACTAGTGCAAAGTGGGCTAGATGGAACTCTTTGGACTCAAAGAGTGCTTATCAATGGTACCTTTTCACACTGGGAGGAAGTAACCAGCAGGGTTCTGCAGGGCTCAGTCCTGGGCCCAGTGCTCTTCAACATTTTTATTAATGATTTGGATGAGGAGGTAAAGGGAATGCTTAACAAATTTGCAGATAACACAAAATTGGGTGGGATCTCTAATACCCTGGAAGACAGAAACAAACTCCAAAGTGATCTTGATAGATTGGAGCACTGGGCTGAAAACAACAGAATGAAATTTAATAGGGATAAATGCCAAGTTCTACACCTAGGAAAAAGAAACCAAATGCACAGTTACAAGATGGGAGATACTTGGCTAAGCAATACGACAAGCAAGACGGATCTTGGAATTGTTGTAGTTCACAAGCTGAATATGAGTCAACAGTGCGATGTGGCTGCAAAAAACGACAATGCTATTTTGGGCTGCATTAATAGAAATATAGCTTCCAAATTGTGAGAGGTACTGATTCCCCTCTATTCGGCACTGGTTACGCCCCATCTTGAGTATTGCGTCCAGTTCTGGGCACCACACTTCAAGAAGGATGCAGACAAGCTGGAGCGTGTTCAGAGGAGGGCAACTAGGATGATCAGGAGTCTGGAAACAAAGCCCTATGAGGAGAGATTGAAAGAACTGGGCATGTTTATCCTGGAGAAGAGAAGATTGAGGGGAGACATGATAGCACTCTTCAAATACTTGAAAGGTTGTCACACAGAGGAGGACCAGGATCTCTTCTCAATCAACCCAGAATGCAGGATACGACACAATGGTTTCAAGTTACAGGAAGCCAGATTCTGGCTAGACATCAGGAAAAACTTCCTGTTAGAGCAAAACGACACTGGAACCAATTTCCTAGGGAGGTGGTGGGCTCTCCCATGCTAGAGGCATTCAAGAGGCAACTGGACAACCATCTGTCAGGGATGCTTTAAGGTATTGAGCGGGGGGTTGGACTCAATGGCCTCATAGGCCCCTTCCATCTCTACTATTTTATGATTCTGAGATGTTTACATAGCCAGAGAGGTTGCAAATAGCATCTGCTGACTGTGCCTGACAGAACACTGGAGGGAGGAGAGGGGAAAATAAACTGTCTTGATGTAAACTGATGTAAGCCCTATGCCTCTGGAAATAGGGATGGGAGGCTGGAACTATAGCTGCAATAAGCTATAGTCTAATGCAGGTTACTCAGAAGTAAACTCAATGAAGTTCTTAGAGCCATCCATATTTTCTTACTCAGATGCAAGCTTTATTTTGTTTAATGGGGTGTACTGTCTAGTAAGTCAGAATATAATTGTAGCTTCCATTTGGAATTCACATCCTTCATTGTAAATTGTAGGAGGAGAGTCTAACAAACAGCTCTAGGCCCTCCCTTTTTATTATTATAATTCAGCACAAAGAATCCTTCTGTCTATCTCAAAAGCTGTCTCCCTAGATTGTAAATTTTGTTTATTCCTAATAAAAAATCAACCTAATATTATGCTTTTGCTTTTTTGTAATTAGTAAATATTGTAACCTGCATTTATCATTTGTTTGTGGTATACATCTAAAAAAAGTGTGCACCTTGACATGAAATCATGATTATGATTAGTTGCCTGTTTATAATCCCATGTATCATATAGGTGAACTTACAAGTAACAGATTCAAATACCTTGGTCTTAAACTTGCAAGTCAAACTAATGTATTTCTTCAAAATGAGAACTATGGTTTGCATTAAAACAATGAATTTCTATCAAATGAACATGAGGAACCCTTATAAAATGAACCACTCCCAATGTTTCTCAGATTCTCAGTCATAAATCCTCCTTGAAAGCACATCGTAAGAGTCTATACAGATTCAGTAATGTGATATATTGGCTTTTGCTAGTGAATCACTGGCTTAAATACAAATTTATGCTTAAAAGATAACAAATTATAATACCTTCTAAAATCTGTTAAATTTAATTTCTCTTTTGTTGTGATAAATATTCTGGAGTCATTTAATCATACTTGAAAACTCTTTTTTAATGGAAGCTTGTTACTAATTTGAATAAAAACACTAGGTCAGCAATTGATATTTCTGAAATTAAAATACTGTCATTAGATTATTTATTTATTTATTTATTTATTTATTATTATTTTTTATTCCATTTATATACCGCCCCATAGCTGAAGCTCTCTGGGCGGTTTACAAAAATGCCACTAGATGGTGTTATAAGCACCATCTAGTGATGCAAACACACTAGAACCATGTAAGCAAACAAACAGCCAAAAGAACATTTATAGGCTGACATTATAATTATATATCAGGTAGCAGTTTATAGACATAAAATTTGTGTACCTACCAAATTTATTTATTTTAAACAAAAGACTAACCTTAAAAGAGATGCAGTTATGTCTGGCTCACAATACATTTGATAAACTTAAAAAACTCAAGAGTAATGAAATGTACCATTTTTCATTTAAATAAACCTGGAAAAGATGATCAAATCTTGCTTGTTAGAAACTGTGTTAACTAGAATCACTGACAGCTATCCACATGAACAATTAAACAGAATGCCATGTCTGTAAGTACATTCAATTTAGTCTGACAAAGAGAAATCTATATATTTTAGCAGCCTTGTGAAACAGATGCATGTGGCAAAATATACATCCTTCTTGATATAGCGAAGGAGAATAATACATGGATGCAGAATCTGTGTTGTGATTCTCTTGCTGGATTGGGAAAAGCACACACATGGCATGCAGATTCAATCAACAAAAGACCTGCTGGTTTAAAAGACCAGAAGCTAAAGCTATCTCACATTGGTCCAAACCCCGCAAAGCCAGTAAACTGTAAGTTGAGGCTGATCCCTTATCTGATGTGCCCCATGATCAGTCATGAACTTGTGCAATGTCACAAATTGTGCTTGATTACAACTTACCTTCCATGGACTCACACTTTTCCTAGGTTTTTCAGTCCCAAATCCAGATTGGGAGTGCCTGGGAACAGCAAAGGTGGTCCACATTGTCCTGATCCTATATTGCCTTATGAAGCATCTGGGCCTTTACTGTATTGCTAGAGGAATCCTACTATGAGATGGCTCACACCTTTATGCTGTGAATTGACCCATGCCAACCGTCGTGCACATGCACTGGTAACTTCGAGGCTCAACTTCTGCAATGCGCTAGGCTACCTCTGTGCCTAGTCTGGAAACTTCAACTAGTTCAAAATATGGCAGCCAGGTTGGTCACCGGTATACCTAGGGGTGACCACATTACACCAGCTTTAAAATCACTCCACTGGCTGCCAATTTGTTTCCGGGCGGAAACCTTTAAAGACCTACATGGTTTGGGTCCAGGTTACCTGTGGGATCGCCTTCTCCCATACAATCCATCCCGCACACTCAGGTCCTCTGGTAAGAACTTGCTACAGTCGGCCAAGACTAGGCTGACAACCGTTACCCAGAGGACCTTCTCTTCTGTCGCTCCCAAACTGTGGAATGGCCTGCCAGAGGAGACTCATCAACTTAACAGTCTTTTAGAATTTAAGAAAGCTATAAAGACTAATCTCTTCTGGCAGGCATATCCAGTGGAATTTTAGGATGTTTTTAGGATGTTTTATTGTTATTTTAATAATTACCATGTTTTTAATTAGGGATGTGCACTGACCCCCCGGATCGGATCGGATAGCGGATCGGAATCAGACCTGGGGGGTCGGATCAGATCGGATCGGAGGCTGGTCGGATCGGATCGGACCAGATGTCCGATCCAGATCGGACGCCATTTTGAATGCTTTTTCCCATAGCCAAGTATTGTTTTACAAAAATGCCTATAACTTTTTCATTTTTAAAGATAGAAGGATGAAACTTGGGCACATTGTAGACTGGTTAGGGGTAGTTATCTGTGAGA
The DNA here is from genome assembly GCA_029215795.1 of Anniella stebbinsi. Lineage (NCBI taxonomy): Eukaryota > Metazoa > Chordata > Lepidosauria > Squamata > Anniellidae > Anniella > Anniella stebbinsi. The sequence goes on from JARDYH010000003.1 coordinate 100,814,111, forward strand.
AATTTCAGAAAGATTGGTGCATGCATTTTGTGGCAATTAATTTTTTAATAAATACCCAGGAATGCCTATAACTTTGTCATTTTTAAAGTTACACACATGAAACTTTGCCACATTGTAGGGGGTACCTTGGGACCTATGTGTGTGAAATTTCGGAAACGTAGGTGCTTGCCTTGTGTGGCAATTAATTTTAGAAAAATGGGTAGTGGTGGGGTAAATACAGTTACGCCTCCCACTTTTTTATTTTTGAAGATACAAACAGGAAACATGGGCACATTACAGGTACCACTTGGCTTGATATGTGTGTGAAATTTCAGAAACATTGGAGCTTTCCTTGTGTGGCAATTAATTTTTGAAACAATGAGGAAAGAAACACCTATAACTTTGTCATTTTTAAAGTTACACACATGAAACTTTGCCACATTGTAGGTGGTACCTTGGGACCAATGTGTGTGAAATTTCAGAAACATAGGTGCTTGCCTTGTGTGGCAATTAATTTTTTAATAAATACCCAGGAATGCCTATAACTTTGTCATTTTTAAAGTTACACACATGAAACTTTGCCACATTGTAGGCGGTACCTTGGGACCTATGTGTGTGAAATTTCGGAAACGTAGGTGCTTGCCTTGTGTGGCAATTAATTTTAGAAAAATGGGTAGTGGTGGGGTAAATACAGTTACGCCTCCCACTTTTTTATTTTTGAAGATACAAACAGGAAACATGGGCACATTACAGGTACCACTTGGCTTGATATGTGTGTAAAATTTCAGACAGCTGGGTCCAGGCATGTGGTGGCAAGGTATTTTTGAAACAATGAGGAAAGAAACGCCTATAACTTTTTTATTTTAAAAGTTAGAAGTCTGAACATTGCTCACTTTGTAGATGGGTTAGGGGTAGATATGTGTCAGAAATTTCAGAATTATAGGTCCAGGCATTTGATGGCTATGGAATTTTTAAATTACATGTTTCAAAAAAATTTCTACAGAGGCCAGGTCTTCCCCTCCCGCTTCCCGCGAAGAAAAGGAAACACTCTCTCGTCTCGATCCCTTTGATCCTTGCTAGTAGTATCCATTACAGGGCTCGTGTTTCCTTTCCTACTTTCACTTTTCAAGCAGAACGGCTGAGCCTAGCTGAGTTTTGCAGCCATGCGTGCAAGGAAGGATCACTCTGGTCTCGATCCCTTTGATCCTTGGTAGTATCCATTACAGGGCTCGTGTCTGCTTGAGTACAAAGTGAAAGCAGACACGAGCCCTGTAATGGATACTACCAAGGATCAAAGGGATCAAGACCAGAGTGATCCTTCCTTGCACGCATGGCTGCAAAACTCAGCTAGGCTCAGCCGTTCTGCTTGAAAAGTGAAAGTAGGAAAGGAAACACGAGCCCTGTAATGGATACTACTAGCAAGGATCAAAGGGATCGAGACGAGAGAGTGTTTCCTTTTCTTCGCGGGAAGCGGGAGGGGAAGACCTGGCCTCTGTAGAAATTTTTTTGAAACATGTAATTTAAAAATTCCATAGCCATCAAATGCCTGGACCTATAATTCTGAAATTTCTGACACATATCTACCCCTAACCCATCTACAAAGTGAGCAATGTTCAGACTTCTAACTTTTAAAATAAAAAAGTTATAGGCGTTTCTTTCCTCATTGTTTCAAAAATACCTTGCCACCACATGCCTGGACCCAGCTGTCTGAAATTTTACACACATATCAAGCCAAGTGGTACCTGTAATGTGCCCATGTTTCCTGTTTGTATCTTCAAAAATAAAAAAGTGGGAGGCGTAACTGTATTTACCCCACCACTACCCATTTTTCTAAAATTAATTGCCACACAAGGCAAGCACCTACGTTTCCGAAATTTCACACACATAGGTCCCAAGGTACCGCCTACAATATGGCAAAGTTTCATGTGTGTAACTTTAAAAATGACAAAGTTATAGGCATTCCTGGGTATTTATTAAAAAATTAATTGCCACACAAGGCAAGCACCTATGTTTCTGAAATTTCACACACATTGGTCCCAAGGTACCACCTACAATGTGGCAAAGTTTCATGTGTGTAACTTTAAAAATGACAAAGTTATAGGTGTTTCTTTCCTCATTGTTTCAAAAATTAATTGCCACACAAGGAAAGCTCCAATGTTTCTGAAATTTCACACACATATCAAGGCAAGTGGTACCTGTAATGTGCCCAAGTTTCCTGTTTGTATCTTCAAAAATAAAAAAATGGGAGGCGTAACTGTATTTACCCCACTACTACCCATTTTTCTAAAAATTAATTGCCACACAAGCACCTACGTTTCTGAAATTTCACACACATAGGTCCCAAGGTACCCCCTACAATGTGGCAAAGTTTCATGTGTGTAACTTTAAAAATGACAAAGTTATAGGCATTCCTGGGTATTTATTAAAAAATTAATTGCCACAAAATGCATGCACCAATCTTTCTGAAATTTCTCACAGATAACTACCCCTAACCAGTCTACAATGTGCCCAAGTTTCATCCTTCTATCTTTAAAAATGAAAAAGTTATAGGCGTTTTTGTAAAACAATACTTGGCTATGGGAAAAAGCATTCAAAATGGCGTCCGATCCGGATCGGACCTCATCGGATCGGATCGGATCGGAGGTTGGCCGGATCGGATCGGATCGGATTTTCCCGATTTTGGGTCGGATCGGATTCGGATCGTGGATCGGATCCGATCCGATGCACACCCCTATTTTTAATCAGTTTTATGTATTTTATCGTATTTTATATTTACTGCTGTTCCCCACCTCGATCCAAACGGAGAGGTGGGTAAGAAATAAATTTATTATTATTATTATTGGGTGATAGTGAGAGATTTATGTCCATAAAGCTTCTTTCTTTTTAAGAATTAGGTTATGTTTTATAACAATGAACTATAAAGTTTTGTTTTGAATATAAAAAAGTCAAGTATAATTAAACAAACATAATTAATTGCAAATTGGAGCAAAATGAAATTTGAACACAAAAAAAGTATCTGCACGCCTTTATAAACACAGGTGCAGACCAAAATGCAGTGATATGCCAGTAACATCCAGCCTGTAAACAAATAATAGACACCTACAGTTAAAAGTAACCCAGTCAAAGTTTTATTTATTTATTTATTGCATTTTTATACCGCCCTATAGCCAAAGCTCTCTGGGCGGTTCACAAAAATTAAAACCATGAAATCATTTTAAAAAATATAATACAAACCACAATCTAAAAACACAAAACATACAATATAAAAACACACCAGAATAAAACCAAGCAGCAGGAATTAATACAGATTAAAATACAAATTTAAAACAGCAAGGATTAAAATTGAGTTAATTTAACTGTTAAAATACTGGGAGAATAAAAAGGTCTTCACCTGGCAACGAAAAGAGTGCAAAGTAGGCGCCAGGCGAACCTCTCTGGGGAGCTCATTTATTGCTTAGAAAGGAAGTCTCTAGCTGTTAAATTTAACAAGTTAAGATTTGAAAGTCTCTGTACACCATTATAGATATAGATATAGGTGCAGGCCAAAGTACAATGACATGCCAGTAACATATGGCCTGTAAACAAATCAGTGACAGACTGTGGACCAAGCTGGCACCTGTTCTTCTGCCATGGATAGCTCTACATTGCCATGAGTCATGTGCGCTCATTGGCAAACCTCAAGATTCAAGTCATTGATGGACCAGAACAAGGACATTACAGTGGTCACCCTGGAGTTTACACCAAGTAAACAATTACACATTGTAATTTAAGGAAGTTTTGTAAAGAGAAAAGATGTAACACTTTGAATGTTTCAATAAATGCAGTTGGTTAAGTTAAATCTTTTGTCAGATTTGATTTTTCTCCACGAACTGATAAGCAAAAATTAGTAGCAGTTATGCCATACTCATTCGTAATTTATCTTTAGAACAAGATATGCCACTTTCCTAATCCCCTTTCCACCCTAGTGACAGATCCATGTCAGGGTCAGTTTCTGGACAATTACACTACAGGAGATAGATGCCTGCCTTTCCTTCAGACTTTCTAACAACCTGGGACACTCTTTGCTCCAGCCAAGAAGTTCCAGAACTTATTCTTATACCTCTTAGCCCAATACAAAAATAACTGAAATGGAACCCTTGCTCAAAAGGCAATGCAGCTATCCTGTCTTTTCCTCTTAAGTACCGTATTTCACCGAATGTAAGACACCATCAATTGTAAGACGCACCTAAATTTCAGGGCCACCAACAAGGAAAAAGCTTTGCGTCGATTCTAAGATGCACCTTATTTCAGCACCCCTTCCCCCTCACCTCCATTGCCATCGCCCATCCTCATTGCCCCCGCCTCCACTGCTCTGCGCCACTGCCAGTGCTCGCCTGGCCTGGCAAGGCGGCGTTCCCAGTAACGAGGCGAGCATTGCCAGCAGTGCAGAGTGGCGGCGGCAGCGAGGATGGGCGACGGCGATGGAGGGGAGGGGGTTTAGGACCCCGCAAGTCCCCCCTCCCCCTCGCAAGTCCCCCCTCCCCACGTATCTTGATCGCTGCTGCCTTGGCCTGGGAAAGCTTCAGTACTGGGAAAGAGGCCGAGATCTCACGAGATTTCCTGAAATCGCGGCCTCCTTCCAAGTACTGAAGTCTTCCCAGGCCGAGACAGCAGCTATCAAGGTAAGTGGAGAGGGGGGACTTCTGACTGGCCTTGTGGGGTCCCTCGGGACCCGCTAGGATGAGTCGCGGGGGGGGCATGCAAAGCTCTAGTGCCTTCTGCAAAACGCGGGAGAAATCCCGCGGTTGCAAGGCGCCATCGATTCTAAGATGTACCCCATTTTTACAGATGTAAACATGGGAGAAAAAGTGCATCTTAGAATCGATGAAATACGGTATCTTTATGTGGAAAGAAAATTTTGGAAGAAACCTTGGGAAAACAGGAGAGTTACAGTAGGAAGATGATGGTGTCTAGGACCCACTTGTGAAATTCCTATAATGAGGCAGGATGATTGCACAATAAAAGCCTCACTTAGAAGCACCCTAGGTCTCATTGTACACATAAAAAAGAATCTAGTAAGTCACATTTTTAAATCACATTTTCTACATGAGGTAAGTCCTGAATTAGAGCATGAACTTGCATTTTTTGCTTTTGCCTATCTTGTGTATGAATGGGTGAGAAATGGAACATTTGTGCTCAATTAGTTTTACCTTTTTATTTTATAGGCAGCTGTTGCTTCTGCTCCAGGGGAGTGGAGACAGGCATAAAAATAATCAAGAGATTTCATCCCCAGGCACTAGAATGATTAGTCTAGGTTATATGAGTCTAAAACAGATAGAAAGGCTGGCACACAAAGATAAATCCAGAGAGACTTGAATTTCCAATTTTTAAAGACTTTTCTTTTTCTTTCCTTCAGTAGGAGAGAGAGCTGACCACTGAAATCAGCAGAGAAATCAAAATTTTACTATATCTGCAACTGGATAGCATGTCCCCCTTCCTCAAAGCCCTGCTCTTTTTACCTCAGGTCTTACTTCGTGTGATTTTTTAAAAAAAAGTTAAATTTAAGCTCTACTTATCTGTATGCAAGTCAATGCTCTTCCAGCAGGCCTACCCAGTTGAATTTTAAGATGTTTTTAATAATGTATTTGTTTTTATATGTTTTAATGGTTTATCTATTTTATGATTTTTATATTTATATTTATTATTGTTCCCCGCCTCGATCTGGATGGAGAGGTGGGTTAGAAATAAAATAAATAAATTAATGATAAGTAAAAATAAACATGGATCTTCTGCATGCAGTTGAGTTCTGGATTTGGCTTAGGAGGTGTGACAGGACAATGTAAGTAAACCGACCTTTGCTGGTGGGGCTTGAAAACTGAACCAGCCTCAGCCCCATCTCTGACCTCCAATTTCTTTAATTTATTCGTTACAAGTGATTTTTAGGCAGCCTTTACGGTTAGAAACTTTACTCTGCCTGTCACAGCCCACCAATATGCAATAGAGGTAACACAATTGTGTTGTATGCTACTTGTTCAGCCTAAGGAAAACAGCTCTGGGCAACCCTGCTAGCTTGTTTGTTATTACAGTTATAGCCCTGCCTTTTTTCCTTTTGCAAGGAATCCAAGGCATCTGACACGGTCATCCTCATCCTGCATTTTATCTTCACAACATCCATGTGAAGTAGGTTATGTTCAGAGTCAGTGAGTGTCCCAAAGTCACCCAGTGAGCTTCATGGCTGAGTGGAGACTAGAACCTGGATCTCCTGAGTCCCAGTGCAACACTCTAACCACTACACTACACTGGCTTTATAAACAAGTTGAAAAACATTATTCACAATACAGATCTCTGTGGGAACCCATTGTATTCATATTTAAGGACACACAGCTTATTGCATGACTTTGGCCAGTCATACTTAGCCTAACCTACCTTACAGGTTGTTGTGAAGACAAAAGGTGGTACATACAAAATTACACACAAGAAAGCTCTACCACTGCAATTTATGCAGAATCATTTGGAAACAGAACTCACTGAACATAAAGGCAATTACTCCAAAATAAACATACATAAGACTGCAATTGTAAATACAGAAACCAGCACATACTACTTAAATAAAATCACCTAGACTCAGATAATGAGATGCTGGAAATAATATTTCTTTATAGCACAATCCTTGGCATGTGTATACTTACATGTAAACCCCATTGATATGTACCAGAATTAACAACCTAGTAAGTATGGCTAGGTTTGCATCCCAAAACATTTCAGGAAAGCTGGAGAGGGGCGATGAAGTCAAATTAAGGCTGAGATCTGACCCACATTTACTAGAGATGATGACTGGCACAGAAGAGGGCAAGCACAAAGCCCTATGAGGAGAGATTGAACGAACTGGGCATGTTTAGCCTGGAGAAGAGAAGAATGAGGGGAGACATGATAGCACTCTTCAAATACTTGAAAGGTTTATACACAGAGGAGGGCCAGGATCTCTTCTCGATCAACCCAGAATGCAGGACACGGAATAATGGGCTCAAGTTACATGAAGCCAGATTCCAGCTGGACATCAGGAAAAACTTCCTGACTGTTAGAGCAATACGACAATGGAACCAATGACCAAGGGAGGTCATGGGCTCTCCCACATTAGAGGCATTCAAGAGGCGGCTGGACAACCATCTGTCAGGGATGCTTTAAAGTGGATTCCTGCACTGAGCAGGGGGCTTGATGGCTTTATAGGCCCCTTCCAACTCTACTATTCTATGGTTCTATGATTCTATTAAAAAACATTGTGAGTAGGCCCAACTAACAGTAGATTGAATTGTTACTCAGCTCTATTTAAACTTCCACCAGTCCAAACGAGTTAAATGCAGTGTTTGAAGCTTTCACCTCTATAGCATTATGGTCCAAACTTTTAGAAAAAAAGAAGGGTGAGGGGGTGGGAATTAAATGGAATGTATAGCTACCTTTCCCAAGTAGTGATCTGAAGACCAGGCTTTTGTGGACCCAGAGGAAGGTCAAAAGAGACCTCTCCTAGAATCCAGGGTGTAGAACTCAGCCAAGTCCAGGTAGGAAAAATTAATCCAGGTAGAGAGTGAAGAAAATATTTTAAAATTAAAAATAATGTGAAGTCCAATCTTCACCAGTGAGCAAAATAAAATAGAGAGCCAAAACTATATTGAGCTACTTAGGATCCAGGTGCCTGGCTCAAAGAAACTGGCTTGGGGAAAAGATAGCTCAAAATCGTCTCAAAGCTAAGGGAAAACACATTCAAAAAGAGAGAAGAGGACTCTTGCTTTTCTCAAAAGAATAGAACCAGGCTGGCTGGGATGCCAATGAAGATGGCGGCGTGATCTCAGAGCTCCTCACCTAAAAAAAATGATTTAAGCCAAAAAAAGATAAATCAAAAGGAAACAACTCCTGAAAAATAAACCTCTGGTCTGCTATAAATGAATCTGTCTGGGAGAACCAAGAATGGGATAAAATTCTTCTTCAAACCAATTAACAAAGAAGATAAAAGAGCAGCCGTCTCGGGGAGGCAGAAGCTGGAAGCGCTGGAAACACCAAGGAAAGATAAGATTACTGGCACAAAACAACAAAAAGGAGATATGATGGCGGTAACAAAAGAAGAACTGACTGAGCAATTAGGAACACTTAAACAAGATTTAAGTGTATTTAAACAAGAACTAATGACTGTCTGGAGAGAAACACTTGACGAGAAGCTCGGACAGATCAACGAGAGAATTGAGAAAACAGAAGCTGAAGTTGCTGAACATGCAGACCAACTTGCTACACATGAGGTACAAATTAAATCTTAAAAAATAATAATTGAGGAAAATAGTTTAAGGTGTGAGGACCTATCTATAACCGAAATTGCAGGAAGAATTTACACATTCATGGGATTATTGAGAAAGTAGAAGGAGATTCTGTTAAAGAATTTATAGTAAAACGGCTCACAGAATTATTCCCAGCTTGTAAAATGGAGCTTGATGATATGGAGAGAGCACATCAGGCATTAGGACCCAGAAGGCAAGACACCAATTTTCCAGAAATACTATTTCTGCAAGAATTGCATAAACCAAAGATAAACAGCAGAATATTAGGTAGCAGACAATGGGCCATGAATTTTTGTCTTTAGGATCTAGAAGAGCAAGAGGAGTAAGAATATTAATTAACAAGGAAATAAACTTTCAACCAAAAAGAACACTGAAATATATCTCCATTAATGCTACATGCCAAACCTTACTATACCAATTTATTAGCGTGGCACCAGCCAAATCCTTTCAATAGCTATAACCAATCAGGCAGCAACCAAAAAAGATCCTATTAAAGGTTTAGATACAATTCTTTCATTATCCTTCTGAAATAATCCTAATAGTGCTAATCTGGAGATTTAATAACCTTTTGCCCAGATATCTTTTCAATTTCTTTAAAAATTAAGTTCCAAAAAACGTTTATTTTAGCACAATGCCACCACATATACTGAAATGACCCTACCTCTCCACAACCCCTCCAGCAATACTGCAAACTTGATTTATAATAATAATAATAATAATAATAATAATAATAATAAAAAATTTATTTCTTACCCGCCTCTCCGTTTGGAACGAGGCGGGGAACAGCAGTAAATATAAAATATTAAAAATGCATAAAACTGATTAAAAACATGGTAATTATTAAAATAACAATAAAACATCCTAAAAACATCCTAAAATCCCACTGGATATGTCTGCCAGAAGAGTCTTTATAGCTTTCTTAAATTCTAAAAGACTGTTAAGTTGACGAGTCTCCTCTGGCAGGCCATTCCAGTCTTGGAGCGGCAGAAGAGAAGGTCCCCCTGGGTAACAGTTGTCAGCCTAGTCTTGGCCAACTGTAGTAAGTTCTTCCCAGAGAACCTGAGCGTGCGGGGCGGATTGTATGGGAGAAGGCGATCCCGCAGGTAACCTGGACTCAAACCATGTAGGGCTTTAAAGCTAATGACCAACACTTTGTACTTCGCCTGGAAACTAACTGGCAGCCAGTGCAGTGATTTTAAAGCTGGTGTAATATGGTCACCCCTAGGTGTACCGGTGACCAACCTGGCTGCCATATTTTGAACTAGTTGAAGTTTCCAGACTAGGCACAGAGGTAGCCCTATGCACAGCGCATTGCAGAAGTCGAGCCTCGAAGTTCTCAGCACATGCACTACCGTTTTTAGGTCCTCCATCTCTAAGAAGGGACGCAGCTGGCATATAAGCTGAAGCTGATAGTAGGCACTCCTGGCCATCGCATCTATCTTGACTGTCATTTGGAGCGACAGATCCATGAGCACCCCCAAGCTGCAAACACAGTCTTTCAGGGGGAATGTAACCCCATCCAGAACTGGTTGACACACCTCCAAACCCAGGTTGGGGCCTTTGACAGCAAGCACCTCCGTCTTGTCATGATTCAGCTTCAGTTTGTTTTTCCTCATCCAGCCCATTACTGCCTCCAAGCATTCATTCATAGGAGACACGCTATCCTTAGCTGAAGCTGTTATCGAAGGCACAGAGAAATATATTTGGGTGTCATCAGCATACTGATAGCACCCCACCCCATACCTCCAGTTGATCTCTCCCAGCGGTTTCATAAAATGTTAAACAGCATTGGGTAAAGGATGGCACCTTGTGGTACACCACACAGCAGCTCCTTCTTTGCGGAGCAGTTATCCCCAAGCATCACCATCTGGAACCTGCCCGAGAGGTAGGACCACCCTTACTGGGGTTCAATACCATTTTTGCAAGATCTTTAAAATTGTTTCCTTTGTGAACATTGAGACAGATTTGAATGGGAATTTACTCAACAAGTTTGACCAATCTGCTTCCTCTACCTTGATCGACTAGTCCGACTCCCATATTTTCTTTAGACCCTCAGAGCTTATATTCCATTAAGAAGAATGGAATATAAGCGAGACACCAGACCTGAGGTAGTACCTGTAGAGGGCTTGATTAAGCATTCAAAATATGTAAGGGGATGTGTGGTGCGTTCCTTAACATGTAGTTGACGTATAAATGTGCCCACCTGGCACCACTCCATCTATGTAATATTAAAGTCCTTCAAAGGGGTTCTCCACAAATCCCTAGAGAGAGTGGCATTATCTGATAGAAATCCCACATTCTATACAACCCTACTCTCAAATGCTTCTACTCTGATTTGTCTTATATTACTAATAAATTCTGGGTGACAATATAATGGGAGCAGTGGAGAGAAATTTGGCCAACCATTGTCTACAAACATTAAATGGTCCCATAAAAGTGGACACCGGGCTCTTGGCCACTTGTTGTAATAATCAATTTATGAATCGGATGCTTTCAGGAGGCTCTATATCTAATGGAGTTGTATCTATTTGTGTCCAGGGCAAGTGGCAATCTTGTAGAAGAAAAGCTCATAATCTTTCAATAGGTAGAAGTGTAGTACAACGACTCAACGTGATGGAGGGATCACTGATTAGATAGAACCTGAGTAGAACTTTTCAGCAGCAAGGCAGTGACTGAAGGAGGTGCTTGCATGTGCAACTCATGCCTTATGGTTACTAGAAGGTGCTTCTGTAAGTATTCTCTTCCAAACAACTTCATAATTAGCTCCCAGTGCCTTACCCAGATTCTTAGTCAGATACACATCCAGATATCTAAACTGTTTATTTGTTAAAGGAATGCCCAGCTCTTTGGATATCTTAAGTTGACAATTTGGAGGTACATTTAAGCACATTAAATCCGATTTGCCCCATTTAACCTTTAGCCCTGAATTTTGTTCAAATCAGTTCAGTTCCAACTGCAATGTTGGGGCTGCTTGTAGTGGGTCTCCTAGCATTAACAGCATATCATCTGCATAGTGGCTGATGAGATGTTCAGATCCACCAGCCTTTATGCCATCAATCATTTCTTTTCCTCTGAATGCCTTAGCTAAAAACTCCATTACCATTACAGATAATAAAGGAGAAATTGGACATCCCTGTTTAGTGCCACTGTGTACTTCAAAGGTCCGTGAGTCTAAATTATTAATGCGAACCTGCTCTTTTGTGGGGGAATAGATTGCCCGTATCACATTTATAAATTTAGGGCTGAATTGAAAACTATCTAAAGATTTTAATAGAAAGGTCCAGTTAACACAATCAAATGCTTTATACAGATCTAATGCCATAAGTGCTAATTGTTTATTATGTTGCCTACAAAAATTTATTATACTGAAAGCCCATCTTACCAGTTCTGCAATATATTGTTGTGGAATGAAACCAAATTGATCCGGATCAATAATCTTGTCAATGTGTGCTTTCAACCTATTAGCAAGAACTGCTGTAAGGATTTTATAATCACTATTCAAAAGTGGAACTGGTCTGTAAGAGTCCATGCTAAGAGAGTTATTATGTGGCTTCAATAAAACAACTATCCTGGATTGTGTCCAAGTCTCGGGGAGTCAGACCCCCCACCCCAGGATGTCATTAAAGACTGTGACCAGGTGTAGAGTAAGAATGGAGTGGAAGTGTTTATAAAATACCCCCATGAATCCATCTGTACTGGGAGACTTAAGACTTTTTAAGTTTTTAATCACTATTTCCATTTCCTCTGGAGAAATAGGTTCATCAAGAACCATCCTGATATCCTCTGGTAATTCATTAACTTTCACTGCAGCTTTATAAACCTCTATTTCTTTTGGACATACTGGCTGTCCCTTATAGATGTTATTAAAATAATTTGCAAAGGCTTTAGCTATAGAACTTGAATCTAAATGTCTTTGACCCTGGTCTTCTTGAATCGCTCTGATCATATTGTTTTCCTTTTTTTAAAAAAAAATCTATTAGCCAGTAGCTTAGACCCACAGGCATCGAACTCATAATATCCTTGTTTAAGATACAGCAGCGATATCATAATTTTGTTTAAGTTCAAAAGGTTATGTTCAGTTCTTTTTTATCTATTTTTTCCTAGTGCGTATTGAACCTGTTATTCGATATTGCTCTGTTAATTCATCTATTCCAGCCTTCAGTTTTTCTATTCCCTCCATATATTGCTTTTTAATTATGCAACTTTCCTTTAGACAAATTGCCTGCACTGCAGCTTTCAATTTTTTTTATTTTTTTATTTTTTTCAAACATAATACAACATAAACAACATACAATCAATACATAACCACATACCCCCCGTGCTCCCCTCCCCCCAGGAGACCTTCAAGTATTCATTATTCTTCTTTCCAAAATTGTAAAGACTCTTTTGAAGGTTTTTGCCCCTTCCCCGTTCTTAATACATATAATAATAATAATAATAATAATAATAATAATAATAATTTATTTCTTACCCGCCTCTCCGTCTGGATCGAGGCAGGGAACAACAACATGATAAAATACATAAAACTGATTAAAACATGACACATATTATTAAAACTGCATAAAAAATCCTAAAACATCCTAAAAACATCCTTAAACATTCCAAATATGGGCTCCATATATCTCCAAAATCATTCTTAGCTTATCATTAAGTGCCATATCCCATATTTCTTTATACCATTCTTCTATAGTATATATCCCTTGCCCTTTCCAGTTTTTAGCAATCATTAATCTGTCGGGAGCAAGGAGGTTGTTTATCAATTCTCTCTTGTTTATATTCTCACTTCCTTTATCCCATATTGCTAGTAGAGCCAGCTTTGGGCTTAATTCCAGTTTACTCCCAATTATTTCACTTATTTCTTTAAACACCCTTTCCCAATTTTTTTGTACATGTTCACAGCTCCACCACATATGAAAATAAGTTCCAACCTCCTGACACCCCCTCCAACAATTCTTGGACACTTTGTTATCTATCTGATGAAATCTTACCGGCGTTAAATACCATCACCATACTATCTTATAATAATTCTCCTTAATTCTAATCGACAAAAGCTTTAACATTCTTGCATCCCATATCCTCCCCCAGTCATATTCATTAATTTGTTCCTTTAGATCATCTTCCCAAATCTTTTTAAGAGAGTCTCGATATTCATCATCCTCTATCAGAATTCTATATATTTCGCTAGTCAAACCTTTTCTAGTTTTAATTACTTCCTTCTTTCCTCTTGATTCAATTAAATCTTCAAATCTTGTATTATTTCTACATTTCTTATTTATCTTTTTCCATTCCTGTCTCCATTTCTCCAATTGTAAGCATTTGAACCAAGCTATCTTTTGACCTTTTAACAACTCTCTAATTTGCACCTTATCTATCATTCTTTCCATCCAATTCCTTAACTTAATAATTCCCTGATCCTTCAGACTCCCTTCCAACTACTTTTAAATTCCTTGGGAAGTTTCCCACTACTACCACTGGAGCGAGTGGAGAGTCTCCTGGTATTAACTTTCCTTTAACTTTCTCCCAGATCTCTAAAATATTTTTCAGCAACGGGTTGTCCAGTCCCCTCAAATCTTTCTTTTGAATTTTAGTAAAAAAAATATTTTGCAATTTAAAATCTAATTCCCCTGTTTGCGTTTCTAACCATTCTAAATCTTCCTCCCCTAATATACTATTTATAACATATCTTAATTGATTAGCAATATAATAGCTCTTTATATTTGGAAGTCCCAAACCACCTTTCTTTTGTGTCTTATACCATAACCCTTTATTAATCCTAGCTCTCTTATCTCCATTGCAATAAGCATTAATCATATTTTGCCAGCTCTTTAACTCTACTTCCGATATTTTAATCGGCAGCATTCTAAACAAAAAATTAATCTTAGGTAATATCTTCATTTTAATAACTGCTATTCTACCAAACGAAGAATGTTTTAATTTTCTATATATCTCTAACTTTTCCCCTACCTGTTTTTTCAAACTTGTAAAATTAATTTCCTCTAACCTATCTAAATCTTTTGCAATATTAACTAACGTACTATATTTTTAAGCCTAAGACCTAACTTAACTTTACCTTCTTCCATCTCCTCTTTGTTATAATTAAATAACATCATTTCTGACTTCCCCCAATTAACTTGTAGACCAGTAATCTCCACAAACTCTCTCAAATGCTTCTTAATCAACTCCCCAGTCTCGAGGGGATCTTCTAATGTCAGTAATGTGTCATCCGCAAACATATTCATTTTAATCTTCTCCTTCCCTCCTATCCCCTTCAATCTTACATCCTACCTTATAACATTTGCCAAAATTTCTATCACTATCGCAAATAAGATCGGTGAAAGTGGACAACCTTGTCTAGTTCCTCAAGCTAGTGTAATCTGTTGCGTTAACCCATCATTAACCATTATTTCTGTTTTATTATTTTTATACAGTTGATCCATCACTCCCATAAATTTATCTCCAAGCCCAAATGTTTTCAAAATTGTTTTAAGTGCTGGCCATTCCACGCAATCAAAGGCTTTGAATATATCCAATGCTAACAAACCTGCTTTTAAATTCCTTTTTTAAATAATATTAATTATATTTAAAACTCTTCCAATTAAATTAGGCATTTGCCTTCCTGAAATAAATCCACATTGATCTTTTCTAATATATTTATTTATAAACGTACCCATCCTTTTTTCCATTATTGCCGTAAAATTTTTTGAATCTTGATTTATTAAAGATATTGATCTGTAAGATGCTGGATCTGTCAGATCCTTTCCTGGTTTTGGGATTAATATAATCAAGGAATAATCCCACGATGGCGGGGTCTTTCCTCCTTCTATTATACTATTAAATATTTTTTTCAATCTTGGTATTAAATTCCTCTAAAAGTCTTATAATATTCCGGCCCCAAACCATCCATTCCTGGA
The DNA here is from genome assembly GCA_029215795.1 of Anniella stebbinsi. Classification (NCBI taxonomy): domain Eukaryota; kingdom Metazoa; phylum Chordata; class Lepidosauria; order Squamata; family Anniellidae; genus Anniella; species Anniella stebbinsi. The sequence goes on from JARDYH010000003.1 coordinate 100,829,304, forward strand.
GATTTTCGTCCTTTTAATTTATCAATAATTCCTTCTATTTCTTTCTCAGTAACCAATCCTTCCATATAATCCCTATCTTGCTCCTGTAATCTTATTTTCCAATTCCTCTCTACATACTCCAATACCTTAACCTGTGACCTCATATCTGATGTATATAATTCTCTATAAAATTCCTGAAATATATTTAATTTATCCTTCATTAAATTACAACTTTTCCCTGTCTTATCTCTAATTGTCCCTATCATATTCTTAGCCTTTTTTGACTGAGTGGACCTGGCCAGCATCTTCGAATTTTTATTACTATATTCAAAAAAATCCCTCCTTAAATATAGCAAATCCCTTTGGACTTGTTCTAACTCTTCTTTCTCTAATTCCTTTTTCTTAGCTTGAATTTGGGCAAATAGGCATTTATCTTTTGTCTCTCTTAGCTTCTCCTCTAAATCCCTTACCTCCTTTTCAATCTTTTTATTTTGTGCTTCCTGTTGTTTTCTTAGGGTACACATTTCCCTAAATCCCTCTTACCACAGCCTTCATAGTGTCCCATATTAACCCATGCACGTTTGAGTCCTTTTCATTAATTTCCCATATTTCCTGCATTTCTTTTTTATTTTCCCCACTATATTTTTATTATTTAATAACCTTGTATCCATTCTCCATCTCTTAGCTTGTTTATAATCCTTCTTCATTTTAATATCCATTGTCAATAATGCGTGATCAGTGACTTTAGTTACCCCAATAGCACAATCTATAAGTTTAGACATCATATTCTTTGACACAAAAATAAAATCAATCCTAGAATAACTCTTAAATCTTGGTGAGTAGAAAGTATATTTCCTTTCTTCCCCTTTTAATACCCTCCAAACATCCATTAGTTCTTTTCTCTCCATTAATTTGCTTAACCCCGTCCTCCCACCACTCTTAAGATCTCTTAATATATTATCCCTGTCTTCCTCTTTGTCTAATACCATATTAAAATCACCTGCCATCACAATGTTCTTTTTACCCACTTCTCCCACCACATTAAAAACTTCATCGAAGAATTCCATTTGTTTCCCATTTGGAGCATATACATTGATCAATATATAATCCTCCTCCCCCACCATGCAAGAAATTATCAGAAATCTTCCCACTTCATCCTTCTTCACCCTTTGTATTGTAATACCACATTTTTTGAAATTTTTATCGCTACACCTCTCGCTTTAGAAGTACCAAAAGACTTTTCATAAACGCCCACTTCCCTCATCCAAACCAAATTTACTCCCTCCTTTTTTTGATGAGTTTCCTGCAAAAAAATTACATCTGCTTTCTCTTTTTTTAATAACATTTCTATTCTCTTCCTTTTTATAACAGTTCCTAGCCCTTTAACATTTAAAGTTGCAACCCTTAATTTATTTTCCATCTCTCTTTTTCACACAAATCTCTAGATTGGTCTCCCTCTGTGACACACATACCCCCCTCCATCCCCCTCCCCCCCACACTTACCCCCCATCTTCACCCCCCTCCTCACCAGACCTTTCTGGGCAATGGCCCCAAATATTAGAACTCTTCTGGGGGGGGGGGAGAAGCAACCCAACATTCCCGGAGCAAAAATCTGACCCTCCCCTCCCTTATAATCTCTTCTTATCCCTATTACAATAATATTTCTTCATTGACTGCTTCCTCCTACAGCGCCTTCATCCTGCTTTGTTTCTCCAACATCCATAGGATCAACTAAGCCCAGCTTCTCCAAAAGATCCATCCCTTGCTCACTTGATGTTATTCTATGTTGTTTCCCTTTCCACATAAATCTCAAAAAGACTGGATACCCCCAACTATATGTTATCGATCTCTTCCGCAAAGCCACTGTACACAGTCTAACACTCTTCCACCACTGCACTGTTTGAGGGCATAGATCCTGGTAAACCTCGATTGGTGTTGCTTGTAGCATCAGCTGGCCTTGACGTCTAATTGCTTGCATCAACTTTTCTTTCTTGTAGTAGTTGGCAAATTTAACGATTATATCCCTTGGGAGCATTCCCTTCTTCTTATAACCCACTCTGTGGATCCTCTCGATATCCGCCATCTCCCAAGTTTCCTGAGGTTCCACTTCCTTAATCCATGCCAAAATTGTATCTCTTAAATCTTTAGGGTTCTCCCCCTCTCTCTCTCCAAAAGATCTAATTCGAATGTTGACTCCCCTGTTTCGATCTTCCAAGGCAATTAAACGCAAGTCCATCTCCTTCAAATGCTCCCCCTGCTGCTTACTATCTTCCTGCAGCTTCCCAGTCTCCCTCTCCAATTTCTCCACACTTTCCACCACAGTTTGAAGGTCCAACATAAGTTCAATCTGTGAGTCCTTAATTCTTTGCATTAATCTTTCCTCCTGCATCAGCAAGGCCGCCTCTAACTCTTTCTGAAATTTGTCCATTAAATCATCTGATGTCTCTGCTTGACTCTCTTTGGGCACTTTAGGAACTGCACCTGCCACTTTAAGACCTACACCTGATTTAGAGCTTACGGAGTGACTCGGAGATGTTTTTCTGGCCTTGTCTGAATGCTGCGTCTTGTCCGGCATTTTGTCTGGCAAGATTCCAGAAACTCTCGTGAGCCGATGCCAATTCCTATCTGAAGGATGATCTTTCGACAACCTGCTCCAGGCGGGGGCACTAGATTTATCACCTTTTTGCTTTCTTTTCATAAAGCTAAACTCATAAATCCGCACCCCTCACCTAAATCTTCACTGTCCGCCTCAGATATCCTCTCGGCTCTTATCAAACAAGTATGTTTCAGCTTCTAACACTTTCGGCTGGAGGTTAAATGTCTCTTTTCCCACTTATAATCGCTTCCATCTCTCCCTCCAGTCTTATCAGTCAGTCTTACTTCTCCCAATTAAAATCCATTAATTACCGTTACTGATCGCCTGCCAGAGTTCTCTCTCTGCTGATATCGCAGCAATCCAGCAGTTTCGTTCTCCACAGATACAGTAAAGCTTCCGGACCCGAAATCAGATCTTTGATTAACAATCCATTGTCTCCAAATAGGGATTTTATAATTATTTCGGTCGCTTCTTAACGACAGCGAGAGAGTTCCGACTTCACTCCATGCCTGCTAGGCCACTCCCCCCTGCACTGCAGCTTTCATAGCTTCCCAATCAAGGAAGGCACCAATAGCAGGATCTGCATTGTTTTTAAAGTAATTTTCTAATCCTATCTGTATATTTTTAGAGCTTGACCTAGTAGTAAAGTAGGACTGAATCTCTAGGTCCGTGTTACTCTGAGGGTGACAGCAGGCTTTAAGCATACCCTTACCAGGGCATGATCCGTAACTTGTATTGAGCCTATTTCCATAGTCCCCAATTTGTGAATTAAGTCCTCCGATACTAAAATAGTATCGAGCCTGGAAAAACTGCCATGAGGATGTGAGTAAAAGGTGTAACAATGCTCTAATGGGTTCAACTCTGCTGAGCCATCCCTTAGTCCATTGTCCTGAAAGACTTGAAACATCTTGCCTGCTTTAATATACTTCCTATGGGTCTGCAGGTCTCAAGATATGCTTTTAATGTATTTTCCTGAAAGATCGTAGGATCCATTCCCTATAAATTCCAATTGAAGTCTCCTCCAAAAATTATACTACCTGAGGAGAACTTCTGAAGTTTTTTATGCACTTTAGCCACAAAAAAAGATCTGGTGTTCATTGGGTGCATATATTGAAGCAAGTGTTATTGTTTGAACCTAATCCAAAAGGCCTTCTAAGAAAATAAATCTGCCCTTCAGGACTTTTTGACTCAAAAACATTAAGTCACAGTGTAATAAAATTGCAATTCTGTGGGCCTTCTCCGTGCCCAGAGCTATGAATTTCCTTTCCCATTCTCTCCCAGGAATAACATCTTTTTGAGAAGCCTTATGAGTTTCTTGCAGCATAAAAACCAAAGAGTTCTGTTCCTTAATAACTTTCCTCGACCTAGACCTTTTAACTGGGTTTCGGACTTCTTTTACATTTAAAGTAACAATATTAAGATGATGCATCATAACAGAAATACCACTTGTAATGTCCTCTCCATGATTGAGATCTGACCTTTTCCATCAATTTATTTTGATTTCCTATCAACCTAAACCCCACTTTAACCCCTAATACCCCTTCCCACACCCCATTGGTTATAGATACAGCTGACCCCAACATTTAGCTGCACAAACCTGATATAGTGCAAACCCTAAGATGTTCTTTAAGTACAAAGAGCGGCTTTACTGATCTACAAAGGATCCATGAGGCCTTGACCCACTTACTGTAACCACTGCGAATTAAATGGAAGCTCAGAATCTTACCACCCTATGTGCAAATAGAATCTATCCAATTAGAACTTACTCCCTCCTCGGACTCCTTTATGTTATATCTTAGACCTTCCATATTAGTTATGGTGACCCACCTAAAAAATCTAAACATTCACCAAGGTTATATAATTTTCAACTCAAGTGTAATAACAGTCCTAGGACTGTTTGCTCATCTTCTGCGGCGTGCGGATTGAGAACAAAGTTCTCTGCTCTGCCTCGATGCCTCGCTATCCAACGGTTAACGTTCTCACTTACATTGCAGTCGCTTGTTTGGAACTGTTTCCTATCCTGCCCCAGCACCATCTGCCTCTTCTTCTTCTGTGTGGAGTTCCCTATTCTCAAATTCTGCAGGTCGGTCCAACTTAAGTGCCTCAAGCAGGCTCATCGTATCTTTACAGGATCTTGCAGTTCTAGTTTCCCCTGCATGACTAGCTATTAGTTGAAAAGGAAAAGCCCACTTGTACTCCTGCATTTTTAAGGCGAAGGGTCTAAATTCACATCTTCTGTGCAGATAGATCCTGAAGCACCATTATTTCTTGATCTTCATATTTAATTTCTTTGAGCCCTCTTAAGTGTTTCAATAACTCTTCTTTTTTAGTGAATCGTGCAAAGCACACAATGATATCTTTGGTTCTATTGGAGTCTTTTGGTTTTGGGCCTATCGCTCTATGGGCCCTTTTGAGAAATATCAAAACTAGGCCACAATGTGGACAGCCACTGAGCTATGAACGTTTTCAAATCACCATGCTCTGAATTCTCCTTTATATCGCAAATTCAAATATTTGAACGTTTACTGCAATTTTCAATGTCCTGCAATGTTAGTTTGATTTGCAAATTTTCCTTACTGAGTCGCTTTATATCATCATGTGTAGCTGCAAGTTCAAGCCTCATTAGCCTTAACTCCAGCTGCCTCAATTATTGTGCACAGCTCAGTCAGTTTCTTGCAGGGTGGATAAAAATCAATGATTTTTAAAAAATAATCAAAAAAATGTTTTTTTAAATTTAAATCAGATTTTTTTAGAGTTAAATCGGATTTTTCTATTTAAATCGGATTTTTTTAAAATAAAATGCTTTTTGAGGAAAAAGCTATCTAAAATAGTTTTCAATTTAAGATACATTATAGTCCAAAGGTTATTCATCATGAAATAAGGATTAATTTTTAATTATGTAGCATGAGGCTGTGTATATTCATGCAATGTTTACATTTTTTGGTAAATGAATTCCATTAATCCATTCACAATGTCATGCTCTTCCAGAGGTTTCTGTAAGATTATTGGGCAATTTTTCTATCTAGAAGATATTATCACAGATGTTTGGTTTTACAGTTCTCAAAACTGTGAATTTGTGTCTGCAGAGATCACAATCCCATTGTTCCTTTGTAAATCTATGTACCTCTTAAGTGCTAAGTTTCAAAAAATTCAATGAATAGATTGTTGGGAGTGCAGTAGATCTGCGCAAGAAGCTAAAAATGAAACCTTCATCTGCTTGTAAATATTAAGATTATATCAGCAAGAATGAGTCTTTGGTAACTCTGAGTTGTGTAAAATATGTATTAAGCATATAGCAAGGAAGAGTGCACTTTTGGGGGGGTCATATGATTAAATCGAGTCTTTCTGAGTAGTGATTAAAATCGTGATTTAAATAATGATTTAAATCGAATTGATTTAAATCAAATCCACCTTGGTTTCTTGTCTAAAAGGACAGATATACTTTCCAGCAGATCATCTTTAATTGATTTCAAATGCTGTATCATATCCTCTCCTTCTGTTTGGGCTCCTTTATTTGATTTCTTAGCTGCTGCTGCCATCCTAAGGGCACTTTCTTCCTTCTCCTGCACTATAGCTTCTTTCCTCATGCGCTTGAAAAAGTTCACAACTGTTAAATTATTGCTTTCACGATTGCCCTTTAACATGCCCTGTGAAAGCCACCACCTTTGGGGGAAAGTTTCTAAAACATAGACCAGGATGGAGTGGTGAATTTTTAAGAACCCCCCACTCAGTTTGTCTCCCCACAATGCTGCCTCTTGACACCCCCCCTACTGAATTGCTGGTCATCTTTTATCTCCTTTTCTGAGCTTTCAATATTTCTCAAAATCGCTGGCTGGCTTGCTGTCCCAGAGAGTTCTTACTATTGCCACTGCCCCTGTTCAGATGTAAACAAAGAGCCTGAGGGGCCAACCACTGCTCCGGGAAACTTTCAGAGCCAGGGCTGCTTCCTCAGTCTCACTCACAGCGCAGCCGCCCCTTCCTCCCTCAAAAGTGCTGGCTTCAGGAGTGCTGGCTTTCTCCTCCATTACCTCGTTCACGCTGCTGCTCTCTCTGCAAGTTCAACGGAGCTTGAATTGAGAAAATTGCAACCTCTGCCTTCCCCCCCCCTTTTCCCCCAATGGGGGCTTCAGTTTAAAAGGGAATGAAGTGCCTAGTTTCAGCTTTTAAGGTCAGCGTTTTTCATGGAGCCGAGGAGCTTGTGCATTCAGCTTCCTAAATGTTGCGTGGCACTTCCGCCCCCCCCCTTCTATACTAAAGATTGATTACATACTTTTGGGAACTGGGAAACGAAGGGGTTATACTGGATCAGATATTTTTATAAAGCTCAAAAATCACTTACCGGTCCAGAACTCCAGTCACAATTAGAAGGTCTAGATTACAACTGGATTACCATTCATCAAGTTATTCATCTCATAGAGCAACTAACTGTATGTGAACAAGCTACTCGTATTTTAACCATTTTTGAAAATTTAATGTATATTTGTAATAAACTGGATAAGGGGCTAATTTCCCAGATTTACAAATCTATAATTTCTGCCTCATTAATGCTCTTAAACTCACTCAAAGCCCGATGGGAAAAAGATCTAGCAGAGGCAATTGATGAAACTCTGTGGAATAAAATCTGGGACAAAACATCCTTTAAAACAACTGCTGCATGAGTCTGAGAAAATGCTCTCAAGGTTATCCAGCGATGGTATATGTATCCACAACTTCTCAGTAAAATTAATAACACAATTTCAGTATATTGCTGGAAGAATTGTGGTAGTGACATTGGTTCTTACTTTCACATGTGGTGGGATTGCCCATTAGTCTCTGTATTCTGGAAAACAATCTTTCATGAGGCTGAACTTATCACTAACCAAACTATTCCACTCAATCCTAAAATTGCCCTTCTATCAATATATGATGGGACAGCACTAGATCTTACCCCAAAGAGCCTCATAACTCACCTGAGGACAGCAGCAAGACTCACTATAGCCAAATGCTGGAGATCCCTGGAAATTTATTTGACATCTGGCTGGCACAGCTTTGAGACTTAGCTCTTATGGACAAATTAACAAATGAAACCCGGAACCAAAGAAGCAATCACCACTACGTTTTTTTAAAACATGGTTTAATTTTATTTCTTATGTCGTTACTAAGAAACACAGATATCAACCTCCACCCACACATGGTGATCTTTGGGATAGTACTTTTATTTACTGGTGGAAGATCCCTTTTTTCTTTTTGTTACTGGAAACTTTGTTTTGTCCTTGCTATCCATATTTTCAGTGGTACTCTCATGAGGGGGAGGGAGAGGAAACTGTTGTTTATTTGTATTGTTTTACCTAAAAAATAAAGTATAATTTGAAAAAGATTTTTGTTCTCTTTCCCCCTCTTGCCTCCATTATTTTGCCTGTCAGCAGGTGTCATCTACCACATCTCTGGCTATGAGCTTCCAATCTTCTGTCTCACAAAATATGATGGCAGGGTAATATCAATCCTGTTGCAATGTGGTAGAGCTCATCAGGCAGAATTCAATCCCTCCTACCCTTTTCCTGAATCCATAGATAAGGTAGGATGGGATCCAGACTATATAAAAAAACTCATGAAAAAAAGTAGGGATGTGCACGGTCCCAAAAAATCAAATTGGGATTGGGATCGGGACCAGCACTGTGGCGTCGGATCGGATCGGGTGTCATCCGGACGCCGTTTTAGGTGTTTTTGCCATAGGCTTACATTGGGGGAAAGAAAGCTTTCCCCCAATGTAAGCCTATGGCGAAAACATGGGGGCAGGTGAATAGGGACCTCCACCTCCCTCCCCCCCCACTCCCGCTCCTTACCTGCCAGGGCCGTCCACTTCCGTCCGCTTCCATCCACTGTCGTCCACTGCCCCAATCTACTGAGAAACAGGCTTCATGGCCTGCCTCTCAGTAGAGCACCGGGTGGTCATCACCCGGCGCTCTACTGAGAGGCAGGCCGCGAAGCCTGTTTCTCTGTAGATTGGGGCAGCGGATGGCAGCAAGGAGACAACAGGTAAGGAGCACAAATGGGGGGAGGAAGGGAGGTCCCCAGTCACCCGCCACCATGTTTTCCCCATAGACTTGCGTTGTGGGAAAGCTTTCTTTCCCCTAATGCAAGCCTATGGCGAAAACACAAAAAATGGAGGCCCGATTTTCCAATTTTTCCCGATCAAAATTGGGGGGGGGGGGGAAATCGGATTGGAAAAAAATCAGACCTCCATTTTTTGAAATCAGAATCATTAATTAACGTTCCGATTTTGGCTGGCCCGGATCATGGATCGGGTCCGATCCGTTGCACATCCCTAATAAAAAGAGTACCAATAAGACCAGACTTAGGATGTTTAGGATGGGGTGGGGAGTATGCAGAGCTTTGAGATACAACACACAGAGAGAGAAAGAGAGAGAGAGAGAAGTGAATTTTAAGAAGTAATACCAGATAAAAGCAGACTCTTCCAGAGCAGCTCCTTTCTGTGGCTTGGCTGTTCTCCCGTGCTCTGGCTGCATAGAGCAGACCTGCACAGCCTGTGTGGTTCATGTGTAGCAATTCCCTTGGGTCACATCCAGCCTTGTCAAGTGCAATCTGGACTGCCTCTGCCTGGGACTGAGCCCTTGTGTTGCTCAGAAAACGTCTGTATGGCGCATGGGGGGTTGATCCCCAGGGCCCCCTCCCAGCCTGAACCTTTCTTCTCCATGATACACCTCTGCTGGGGAGACTACTGCCGTCAGCCATGTTCAGTCTTAGCCCTGGAAGCCATAGAGCTTCCTGGGCAGGGAGGACAAGGATATTGCAACCAGGCAAGTGGAGCAGCCACCCACACATCCAACACCACTTGCAGTACTCAGGGCTATAAGAGTTGCCCACCTTTGTGTTGAGAGATCACGAATAGGCATTCTTGCATCAAAAGTTTAAGAAGTCTCAGTGGACCATGGCTAATGATTCCAGTCATTAAAAAAAAGACCATAAGTCTCATTTTGGCATTTCCCTCTGGAATTGTTACATCTTGGCCACCAGCGGAAAGTACCACTTGCCACCAGCCGCTCTGCCCACCTGTGCAAAGTCTTCATCGGATACTACCCTCTGCCTGGTGAGCAAAGGAAGCTTGGGAGAGAAGTGGAGATTTTCTCTCACTTTGTTTGAATGAGAAAAGAAACAGCAGGTGAGTCTCTCACTGTTCCTCATCTTATTTCTTTTATTTTTATTTATTGAATTAATAGGCATATCCTACCCTTCAATACATTTCACAGGACAGCTTACAAAGCCAATCTGTTGTATCTGCACCAGAACCAAAGTGATAAGGGGAAAAGGAGGAAACAGGTAGAGCAGATACTTGCCCCAAAGGTAGAGGAAAGCATCCCTCAGCAACCTGTGGTCTATCCCTGCTCTGCTGCAGAATCTCAGGCACTGGCAGTTGTGTCTCCTGGATCCATCTCTGGGGTGTCTCATTGCCAGAACAGGCAATTCACCATGGTCTGTGTGAGCATCCATTCATGGCATACCAAATGGAATCCTGCCCACATTATCTGCTACATGAACTGCAACCAGTGAAATCCTGCAGGAAAAGCACTAAAGCCAGATCAGCATAGTTAACGAGAAAAGGGTGATGGAAGGTGGCTGGGTTGCCGCCACCTTCTTGGTTCAGCTCGTTGCAGACTAAAGCATTCTTGAACCCTGACTCGGGCCCTGTCCTGTGGGAGACCCTTACTTCGTTACTACATAGGATTGGTTCAGCTTGTGCTTTATTTTGCTTCGGGGTATTGAGCCAAAGGTTCTCTGTGATTGTCTGTATAGCTTGTCCTTCCTATTTCCTTCCCCCTATCTTAATAAACTACGTATCTGCCTTTAGAGCTGTGCGTAAATCCTTTTGGCCTAGTAACTTGCTACGGTATAACATTTTGGGCTTGGGGAATTAAACCTGAGGGCATCAGCTTGAACCCGTGTTTTAGTAGCCCCAAGTGTACCCAAGAGGCCTGAGGTTCCCCTGACTCAGGCTGGAGTGGATGAACCAGGTGGTGGCAGCCTATTGATTCTTTATAATCCCTGCCTACCTTGCAGGAGTTTGAGTAGCTCCCATTCTTCCTTCACAACTCTCATACAAGAGAAACAGACAGACGTGTTACACAGCTACATTTTATAACAAGTGTCACAAAAATACTAATCTATCATGAAGATCAGTGAAAGTGTTAGGAGGATTAACGAAGGACTTCAAAGATGTAAAACTTGAAATGTCAAATATAAACACATAATTAAGTTTAAAACATATGTTTTTTAAATACCTGGTTTGAAACCAGAGATTTGATCAAGCGAAAGTCCCGGGTTAGCAGCGAGGCACAAATTAAATTGATGTCACATACACAACTAGATGCCCCGAGCAATTTCAACTAGTGTTCATGTGTTTTATGGTAAAACACAGGGGCTGGTACTACTCTGTACTACAAACTTTGCCAAGAAAAGCACTCTGGATGGATGATGCTTACATAAACAGTATTATAACTCATTTGAAAAAAATGAAAAAGGTTATAAATTATAATGTAAAAATATGACCCTACACTTAATATTACTCTTTATGTGTGGGACCCCTGCAACAAAATGTTGTAGTGTGGAATGCTCCAGTTCAGTGTTCTTTCAAAGTATATTATTACATTCCACTTCCCCCTCCAACCATCAGTCAGCATTTCATGGCCACTGAGCATCCACAGTCCTCATTGAGCTGTTGGGGAGTGACTGCACCCTTGGATTTTTCCTCTAGATATATTTTACTGCTGCACATCTGGGAGTTCCCACAAGCCTGCTGAGTCCTCCCTCTTGTGTATCAATGGTGTTATATAAGGATTGATACTCAGAGAACTGCGTTTGTATTAGTAGATATGATAAATTGTCCATCACAAATGGAAAAAAGAGACAACTCCCCTAAAAGATTTTCAGACTTTTTCATTTCTTCCAGCCTCAACCCTCATTCACCTTTTAATAAATTTAATAAATTTTAATAAATTTCCAGTTGGGAAAGCAATACAGACCTCAACAAACAGGAGCTTGTTTACATTGGCTGGGTTTCTAAACCTGACCCCACGTGCACTGGTTGTAGTTGGCTGGTACCAGCCAACTCTACGCCACTGTCCCTGGACAAATATCTATTGTTAAAATAATGTACGGCATTTAGTCAATCCACTGTTCTCAGTTGCTATCAAAGAAAACACTCATACAGAAATATAAAAGCAGGAAGCATAATTAAAAACACATGCAGCTTTGGATTGAGAAAAGTGCGGACTAGAATTTTCATAGAAATTATTCTTGCAAAAAGCACTTTACTAAATTGATATTGGGATCAAAAGGAAGTCATTTAAAAAGAAGATATATTTAACAATAACAGTTATTTTACATAAAAATATGAAATTGTAATAAAGACTGCTGTTTATAGTACAGAGGTACAATTATATAGTGGTAGCATCTGGATATATAATGATATGAAATAATAATACCTATGCTGTCTCATAGACCTCCAAATGCCATAATTATGCCCCTTTCCCTTCAACTCAGGATAGACCAAGACCAGACTCTGAAAGACAACTCTTTACCCTTGAAACTAAATAGCAAACCAAATTCTACCAACTGGCCAAAAAAAATGTTGATCAAACACACAACAATGCAAACAGATGGTTGCTGCTCTATAAAATCTATGAACCGGCAGTTTATCCTGTTCCCCAAAACAGCCTTGGCTCTGCCATATCATAATTTTCGCTCCACTGTCTTTGTGGGATGGGAAGACTGCCCAAACCCCTGAGTATGGAAATTTACAAGAAGTTCAAAATTTTCCTTGTTTGGATGTCCTGGGATGCAATAGCCTTTTACCTTTAGGATGCAGAAAAGCAGTCCATTCGACCCCCTGCCCTCCACCCACAGAGGAAAGACTCAGAAATCATTTTCTTATGACCTAAATAAAACACACATTTTCTAAGCATTGTACAGAGAAGCCTGCTTGCATTTTTTGTGCCACCTTCTATGTCAAGCACATTTTACTCCTCCTTTTTCATAGGATTATTCACATTTTCACCTCTTTTCCCTGTATGGAAGTATCTTTTTGGACTCTATTAATACCCCAAGTGTCTTAATGGATCACAAGCTGAATACGAGTCAGCAGTATAATGTGGCTGCTAAAAAAGCTAATGAATTTTTATATTGTATCAACAGAAACATACTGTCTAGGTTACAGGAAAGACAGGCTACTTACTTGTAACTGCAGTTCTTTGAGTGGCCATTTGTGCATTAAACTTATGGGCTCTGGAGCCTTGTTTCAGGAAACTTCCATAGCCGAGATTCTTTTTGGCAGGAACCCTCCTCCAGCATCCCACTGTGCCTGCATACAGCGAGTTCTTGCCTATTCCCACAGTTCCTTGAGGGGTATCGGATCCGAGACCAATCCTGTATCCCACAATCCTCCACACTATGTCTTTTAGAACAGACATGTCTGGATGTAGAGTTCTATCTTTATCTTTGGGCGGAAGGCCCAGTGTTAATGGTAGGTGAAGAAAATTCCTCCAGGCTAACCTGAGTAGATTGGCAAACCAGGATTGTCTTGGCCACCATGGGGCGATGAGAATGGGAAATGGGGGAAACCGGTAAAATAATTATTTCATCCATGGCTGAAGAAATGTGTTTCCAAGGGACAGTCTTCCCAGGTCTGCTCTTGTGCAGAACCTGGGGCACACTGCATTCTCCGCAGAGGCAAAGAGGTCCATGGACAGGGAGCCCCATCTGTGGAACAATCAGCAAACGACTGAATGTGAATGCTGCAAACGAGTGAATGTGAATGCTGCCACTGACGGGATGAGAGGTAAGTGCTGATCAGAACATCCACCAGCAAATTGTCTTTTCTCACGATGTGGAGAGCTGTCAGGACAACTCCGCATGGTATTGCCCAGTAGGAAATCTCATGGGTTAGGAAAATCAGACAAAATGCACATGTAGCTCTTTGCATGTTCAAATGCCATACTACTGTGGTGTTGTCGGTAAGTACTTTGATTCTTCAATGTGAAAGCTTGACAATTTGAGGGCTTTCTTTACTGCCAACGTTTCCATAGAATCATAGAAGAGTTGGAAGGGGCTTATAAGGCCATCGAGTCCAACCCCCTGCTCAGCGCAGGAATCTACATTAAAGCATCCCTGATAGATGGTTGTCCAGCTGCCTCTTGAATGCTTCTAATGTGGGAGAGCCCACCACCTCCTTAGGTAATTGGTTCCATTGCCATACTGCTCTAACAGTCAGGATGTTTTTCCTGATGTCCAGCCGGAATCTGGCTTCCTGTAACTTGAGGAGCCCATTATTCCGTGTCCTGCACTCTGGGTTGATCAAGAAATGATCCTGGCCCTCTTCTGTGTAACAACCTTTCAAGTATTTGAAGAGTGCTATTATGTCTCCCCTCACTCTTCTCTTCTCCAGACTAAACATACCTAGTTCTTTCAATCTCTCCTCATAGGGCTTTGTTTCCAGACCCCTGATCATCCTCACTGCCCTCTTCTGAACACGCTCCAGATTGTCTGCATCCTTCTTGAAGGGTGGTGCCCAGAACTGGATGCAATACTCAAGATGGGGCCTAACCAGTGCCGAATAGAAGGGAACCAGTACCTCGTGTGATTTGGAAGCTATACTTCTATTAATGCAGCCCAAAATAGCATTTGCTTTTTTTGCAGCCACATCACACTGTTGGCTCATGTTCAGCTTGTGACATGCTTTCCCTTCCTCCGCTCCAATTGGGGACTTTAAGGTGGCCCCAGAAAGCCATTTTTCTGTCCCCCACTAGGTGTCTCTTTTTTGGTTTCCCAAATATGGTCACCCTACTCAGTTCATGCACAGGCTGCATATCCATCCCTAGATATTTACTCAAAAGTAAGACCCATTGAATTTCCTTGGTTCTTGAAAAGCAACACACTTGCTTTTAGATTTGCCAGTCTCAGCATTCTATGTGTGCTATGAATGCCTGCTCTGTCTGTCCCTATAGTTTCCTGCAAGGTCCAGCCAGGGGAAGCCAGTAAATTAAACCCAGGGGTGGAGGGTGGGATTCCCTCAGGTTCATCTGACAGCAGGTGCTATAGAACATGGACCTTCCAGGAGTGTTGAGGCTGGATTTCTGGCAGACCCAGCCAGGCAACTTTATGGCCTGTTAGTCCCTCCATTTGGTAGACCGCAGAGTACCTGCCTCATAAGGCAAATGGCCACATGAGAACTGTTATTATGGCCTGCTACTTTGTTTGTCTTTAGTAGTCTGTGGTCCAGGGGACCCTTACTCAGTGCCTTACTCAGTGCCTCTGATAGCAAAGAGATTGAGGATTTTCCCCAACTCAGTTACTCTTGAAGTTACTAAGCCTGTTGAAAATAGATTTTATAACATAAGCATGAAAACAGTGAATACCCCTTTTAACTTGTTAAACCAATGAAAACATGCCACACAAGAAGTCTTAAGATATGAATGGTTTATAAAGAAAAGTAAATGCAAAAGAACATCAGATGCAGAAGTGAAATCTGAAACATTACTACTACTACTACTAGTAGTAGTAGTAGTATCCTGCCTTTTGCCCAATGCTGGGCCTCAGGGCAGCCTTACAAAACTAAAACATATACAGCTAAAACCTATAAATAGGAATATACTAGGCTGACCATATGAAAAGGAGGACAGGGCTCATGTAACTTTAACAGTATTTAAAATGTTTAAAATGCTTTAATATTGAAAAGTATTTAATTATATTTTTAACTTTTGTACATTTAGGCTGACCATATGAAAAGAAGGACAGGGCTCATGTAACTTTAACAGTTGTAGAGAAAAGGGAATTTCAGCCAGTGTCATTTGTATGCAATTAGTTCCTGGTGAAATTCCCTCTTCATCACACCAGTTAAAGTTGCAGGGGCCCTGCCTTCTTTTGTATATGGTCACTCTAGTATAGTGCCTGCAACTTTAACTGTTGTGATGAAGAGGGAATTTCACCAGGGACTAATTGCATACAAATGACACTGGCTGAAATTCCCTTTTCTCTACAACTGTTAAAGTTACATGAGCCCTGTCCTCCTTTTCATATGGTCAGCCTAAATATACAAAAGTTAAAAATATAATTAAATACTTTTCAATATTAAAGCATTTTAAACATTTTAAATACATAACAATTTAAAAGTCAAAGGTATAGACAGAGGTCCAGATTATTTGCCAAAGGCCTGCTGGAACAAAAAAGGGTTTGTCTGCATCCAAAAACACATCAAGGACGGAGCCAGTGTAGACTGCAAGGATTAGAAAGAAAATCCATGTATGTACACTATGCAAAATAAACGACAGCTCAACTGTTTCTAAACCTTATTAGAAAAACAGGGTGACTAGGCCGAAACCAGCGTTGTAGGCCCAGAAGCACTGAAAGGTTTCAATATTGTACTTAAAACTTAACACCGGCCCAAACTAATTAAATGAAGTGTTTGAAGCTTTCAACTTATAGCAGTATGGACCAAACTCTTAGAAAAGAGGGAAGGAGCACTGTGTGTGAGTGGGGTGGGGGAAATTAAAAGAAAGGTATAGCTACCTATTCCCAGGAGAGATCTGAAGATCAGGTTACCATGGATCCAGAGGAACCACACCCTGCTTCACCAGGGAGCAAAAGAGCAAACTGGCCTTATGAAGATAGCCCAAATTACTCTCAGAGCCAAAGGAATGCATGTTCCAGAAGAGAAAAGAGAAACTCTTCTTCTTCACTCAAAAGGTCTGTGCTAGAGGCAGCAGCCATTTCACTCACCCACCCCACATTCTAAGGCAGGAGGGAGGGGGGAGAGCGATGCTACTGAGCGTGTGTCAGTGTCGCGTTATGAGGGAAGATGGCCGCCTCATTGACTTGAATGAGAGGTTAAAATAGTCCTTAAAAGTCAATCGAAGGGAATTTTAAAAAAAACGAAAAGCTTTCCATCAACTACAGTCGAGGAGGAAGAAGACCACACCACTGGATTACTTAATAAGGCTCTAGAAATTATGCAAATTGTGAGCACAAAAAGTAGCAACCTGGAAGTAAATTTTACAAAAGCAGGGAGAGAGGTTTGTATTCCTTTTCTAACTTAAACTGCTCTCCTTCCCTCAATCTTTCACCAATCTAATTGAAATTTTCAGGTAATGTAAAACAAACATTTCTTTCTGGCACCTGTAAATTTCAGAACGGTTGATGAAACATTTTTGATTTTATGGCTGTTAGAATGACCCCCTCCCGCCCAATTATCACTTTAACATGGCGGAATGTGTTTTTTACTGACGGCCCTTAACAATGGAGGCACGGCTGTGCCTCCATTAATAATGTGTAGTTGTCCATTAAGTTAGATCCCTATTGATGGTTCCTTTCTGATAGCTAAAACAAATGAGGAGAGAAGGCACCAAAACACTGTGCAGAGCACTGCAAGTTGCAAGATTGTGATGACGTTTATTCTAAACCCAACATATTTCGGGTTATAAAAAAACTTTTCTCAAGGGCACTCTACAACAAAAACAAATGTAAAACTGTGAATAACACTTAATGCAATGATCAACACTCATTAAAAACTTATTCCCCATAACTTATATCCAAACCAAGCAGTGCAACAAAACAAAATACAAAATACACAGATAATAAACAATATTTACTTTAATCAAAATTTACCCAGAAGTCTTTTAAATACAGAAACTTACTGATAATAAACAACATACTCTAATGCAATAATACATCCTAAATAGCCACAACATTACAAGAATCTGCAAGAAAATCATTGGGAAAATACACTTTGAAAGTCCCCTACAGTCTAAAAAGACTCTCTTGACAAAGAATACAATTCACAAACAGAAAGGATACAAAAGCACACACACCCTACAAACTCTAGTTCACTCTTTTCCAAGGTAAAAAAATGAGTTACAAAGTACACATATCACATAGGATATTACATACTAAAAGGACAGACAGTCTTATATATATCACCAAGGCACTCAAGGTCTGGTGATCTGTAGCACTTTTAGAGGAATACTACATTCCTTTTAGATAGCAATAGCAATTCAAAGTATACTCACGAGTAAGCTTATTATCAGGAGACAAGGGTTTAAAGGGTTCTCAATAATAGTAGAACCTGTTAACAATAAGGATGTAACTTCCAGATTTTCATTAAGTCCCATAGGGGACAAACCTTTTAGCATAAATATCCAAAAATAATTCTCTTCTTAGAAGAAACTTAACATCTCCTTTTTCCACAATTAGGCACTTGGAGGGTTTCTTTCTGATAGTATTTGCTAGTATTTGCTATCAAAAAAGTAAAAAGTAAGGTGGAAAGAGAACAACTTTGTTGATTGGTGGTGAATTATAGTTGTTCATCTAAATCATTGCCAGAGTCATAATCTGTGAAGTACATTTATAAAAATTGTGCCTATATCTAAACTTTTGTACATTTCAAGTAAAAAGGGATCATTTCAATTTGTCAAATGCTTTAGAAGCATCCAGAGAAGCAATTATAAATGGTTTAGTCTTAAATTTGGTACTACAATTAAAGATATTGAGGATTCTTCTTCACCAGGTGTGGGGATGGAAGTTCTTCAAATACTTTGCAAAACATTCTATTGAAACCATTCGTGCCTGGTAGCTTGTTATTCTTAATTTTTTAATTGTTTCATGAAGTTCATGAGAAGTTACTTTCTGATTTTTTTAAAAAATATCGTTCAATAAATTTCTTGAATATATTGGATTGCAAATATTGTTTTATTGGGTTTAAATTTAGAGAAGATGAGGTATAAGTGGTATAAATAAAGTCCTTGAAAAACTTCCTTTTTTAAGTATGTGATATTCTTTCCCCCTTTCTCATTTTTAATTGCTGATATTTTATTTTCTGATTTTTTTTCTGATATAATTTGCCTAAAGTTTTGAATTTTATTTCCAGATTCATAATATCTTTTATTAATGTATTGTAAATTCATAGCTACTTTGCCTAAATTCAGTGTTTTCAATTCATTTCTTTTTCCTGGCAGGGTCCTGTATTTACTCTGTGGGTTGAAAATAAATATGATATAGAGGGTCTTAAGCAGGAATGGATACACCTTGGTATCAGATATATCTATGGATGTCAGGTTGCATCTTATTCAGCAAAAACTTTTCTTTCCTGTCTGTTGGATGCATCTCTTTAATAGGTCTTTGTCTAAGTTGGATAATAGTTGCAGCTGTAAAGCTGCAAATATTTCTTTTAAGAATACATTTTGACAATGGCCAGTAGTTGCACTGAACATTCCTTAATATTTACTGATATACATGCTCTTTTAAATTATCTGCCTGCTCTCTGGAAATGAATGTGTGATCAGTACCAATGGATTATCTGCACCCTTCTAGTAGCTAAAAGACTGGAATTACAACATCTCATGGATAAATGCTCACCTCCTATAATGCAATGGATTGTAAACCATACAATGCTTTCAACACTTGAACAGGTGATGTATAGATGCAACATGCGAATGGATACTTATTTGAATATTTGATCTGCTTTTGTTGAAATGCATATATAGTTATTATAAGCCTGTATTTTCAGAGAGAGAGAGAGAGAGAGAGAGAGAGAGAGAGAGAGAGATTAACATGCATTGAAATTGATATATGCAAATCTATGTAGCCACTTTTTTCCTTTTTTCTTATTTTCTATTCTTTTGTTGAGATTTTACAATTACAAAATAAATCAAAACAGATCAAACACTCGGATAGAGTATCTCTAAATGGTGTGATAACATCTCCCTTAGATTCTTCAGGCAAAGCCATCACTGCCCCAACATTTTTTCTTTTCTTTTTTCATCATCAGGCCAAACAAAATGAAAACATGTAGTTGGCAAAGAGAGAGAGAATGATTTCTCACAAGTGAGAGCTAGAAAATTAAGCAAATACCAGGAAAACCCAGGAAAAGGCCAACAAACGTCTGACTATGCTGCCATCTTACAGACATCCAGGGATAGTTTTTTCTACACCAGGTCTATAGGATCCAATGTAATTATGTGCCTCCTCTGTGCTGTTCACTTCTCCACCCCATTTTAATTTTGAAATGGCTCTGCCAGTGCATCTTACATATTCTGTGATTTGTCATAACAGCAATGTATCTGACATTCTGCCACTGTAGCAAGAATTCCACTGAATCCTATAACCCAGGAATGGTAACCTTTTTGCCTCCAAGAACCACATATGATGATGGGCCCAAAGTTGGGGGCTACATGCTGGTGGGCACAGCTGTACCTATTGATAGCCCTCCCCCCAACACACAAAACACACACCGCGTTTTCTTGCATTTATACACAGACCAGGTTCATATGTCACTGCCAATTTCTGAATTGTGGAATTTAGGAATTGGCTGTGTCAAGCAGGAGTGGCAAGCATGTTGCCTCCCATCTACCACTTCCGCTTTTGGAAACAACCCAGGAATGCCCCATCATGATGTCTGAACCCAAATATTCTGTGGAGTTCCTTTCGGGTAAAACAATGTCACCTGTGATCACCTGTTTTTGAAAGCAAAAGCAGCTGTGTGGGAAGAAACCAGCATGCTCACTTGCTCGCTCATGCACCTCCACAAACAATCCATAGTTTGTTAACCATGGGTTGTTTGATCTAACCTGCCCCCCCACACACCTCATACAGTCATATGCAGGTGTTCTTCCACTCAATGGCTCAGTTTGGACAACACATTAGGCAACGGAGGAGGGGGGGAACAATCGTCAGTTGTGTTGCTTATTGTGTCATCTGGAGGGCAACACACAACACACACACAACTGACAGTACGTTAATCAGGCACTTTAAACAACGGAGCGAAACAACGGGCTTGCACGTTGTTTAGCCCCAAGCCCCGTTGTTTAAAGTGTCGTCCGAATTCAGCCCCCCCCCCCTCCGTGGACTATTCCGTTTCGGAATAGAGTTCTACTGCCTAGAGCAGCCAAAAAAAACCAGCCGCTCTATGCAGCCGGCAGAACTCACAGTGCATGCTGGGATACGGCTGGAGGACACATGGAGGAGAGGCTGCAACCAAAATGGCCATCGCAAGTTCGTAGCTGCCGGGGCGTTTGCTGGTTCCGAGCAGTGTCGTCTGTGGAGCTCCTCCTGCCTAACACACGGTCAGTACATTATTTACCCCTCCGTTGCTTAATATGTCGTCCGAACAGAGCCACTGTCTCTCTCTCACACACACATACTCATGGGGAAGTTAGGTGCATGGTGAGAAGGTTAAACTTATGAGGGAAGTACTTTTAACCAAGTGTCTTTCCATCATCGCTAAAGCTAGAGTCCATGAAAAAGGAAAAACACAAATGACAGAATATGCAAGGGATTGTGTTGAAAGTGCATTCAAATCAGTGGGGTGGAATGAGGTGGGCAGTTTATTAAGGCTGCAGTACCATTCTCACAATGCAGCACTCATTTCTAAATAAACACATCATGGCATGGATCAGGCTACAAAACTCCCCACAAAAATAACTTGGCCTGCAATCCTATGTTCACTTCCCTGAGAGTATATGGAACAGTGGGTTTATTTCTGAGTAGATATACATAGGATTGTTTAAGTGAGCAGTATTTATCTCCCTTCTCCTGTAAAACAAACAATTCATATTTTTTATTAAAGCTTGACATAGTTTGTCTTGTGTCCAGATCAATTTGAGAACTGTTTTTTTAAAAAAAAGTTGGCATAAAAAATCATATGAATTTCTCCTAATACAAACATTTTAATGAATATTTAAAAGCAATTTCCCATTTATAAGGGAAGCCCGTGTGGTGTAGTGATTAGAGTGATGGACTAGGACTGAGGAAACCCCGGGTTCTAGTCATCGGTCTGCCATGAAGCTCACTAGATGACTTTGGGCCAGTCACTGACTTACAGCATAACTTACCTCACATAGTTATTGTGAGGATAAAATGGAAAGGAGGAGGATCATTTTTGTATGCATTTTTTGATTGGAGAACTCCATCACAAAATTTGGGGAAGAGCAAATTTCAAACATAACTGGAAATGTGGGGGGAAATGGGGAAATATTCAATGCTTACTTTTTAGCATTCTTTACAGATTTAAAGTCACAACTGCTCTAAGACCAAAAATGTAGTTTGATCATAAATATATCATTAACATTAAAATATTTAAAAGTAAAAATATTTAAAAGTAACTATTGTCTGAATAAGCTATACTTTACATTTTATATCCCAAACATGATAATTTTATGATCAAACCAAGTTGTTTTAGGTTCCTATTTTATGTCTGACCAGAGGGAATATCATCAAGTTGCCCCAGAAACATGTGAATAATCCTAGAAGCCAGAAGAAGCAGGAAGAGCTGGAGTCAGACAAAGACTGATGTTGGTGAGGACGTTTGATGAACTTGCTAAGCTGTAGGGTGGAGTTTAGGGAAATCAGATCTGAAAGAAAAGCTGTGGGGAGCTTATTTAGCTAGAGAATACTCTCGTACCTATTAGGAATGGTAACCAAGCAATCTCAGCCTATTTGAAGAGTGACACATGGTTCCTTTTGTTTTTTAAAAAATCCCCTTAACATCTTATTTTTTGTTCATTTGGAAAGGTTGTATCTAGTCGTAGTGTATTCCATTGCCTACAGCATAGTAAGCATAGTAAGCGGGCCACTGGGTTTCTTTTAGGTAGACAAGAGTTTATTTGGGGGGCAGCACTGGAACGTTTCATAGCGGAGGCAGCATTCCCTAAACCCAACCACATTCGAGCCATGCTGGGTCAGACCAAGGGAACAGCATTCTGTTCACACAGTGGCTCATGAGCTGACTGGGTGAATCTCACAATTAGGATATGAGTGCCATAGCATCCCAGCAACTGATGTAAGGTCTAACTCTAGGAAATAATTGGAAACTTTATTAAAACCTGTAGCAGAGTTCCACAGACCCAACAGAAACAAAAAGAAACATAGTTGGGATAAACAATGCATTGTTCCATTGCAGTGGTAGCAGGGCAGCATTGGCAAGATAACCTACAGGGTTCCTCTCATATGTGGGTTTTAGAACGACATTCATTGACTGCTACAGCATCTCACCAGAACAAACCCAGAAACACAGGACTCTATAGAACAAAACCCAAACTGTCACTTGTTAGGAAATTGATTATGACTTGAAGTATCCCTAAATGTCCTACACATTTCCCCCTCCCCAACCACCATTCTCCCCACTAAAGTGCATGTTTAAGTTGGGGTGGAGCTTTGACTGTTGAGTCACATTACTCTGCTTACCACTATAACAGCCTGTGGCTTGTGGATGGGGACACATTCCACAGCAGGGGCTAATCCGAGCAGGCCAACTATGTAGAAAATCTCCCTGTTTTCTGGGACTGAGTGGCCAGAGTGAGTGAACAGGATGAGCAAACAGGGGAGTTTTGTGTGAGTGTTTAGTGGGAGAGGCTGGAGGGATGTCCATGGATATTACAAACTTCTGGAACGCGTAGCACTATGGACATGGAGCGAATTGCTCAAGTGACTTGTAGGGTGCGGACCATGTTCGCTTTCTACCAGAGGACAACAGGAACCACACCTGTTGGAAGTGCAAGCTAGTAGTCCTCCTGGAACAGAAAGTGATGAGGCTTGAGGCACACTTTGTACACTACACTACATTTCAGTTCTGGGCACCCCACTTCAAAAAGGATGCAGACAAACTGGAGCATGTTCAGAGGAGGGCAACGCAGATGATCAGGGGTCTGGAAACAAAGCCCTATGAGGAGAGACTGAAAGAACTGGGCATGTTTAGCCTGGAGAAGAGAAGACTGAGGGGAGACATAGGCTCAATTCGGACGACACGATAGTCAATGGTGGGTTGACTAACCCTAACCCTAACCCTAGGGGGCACTCCCCACACAACATGGTAATAAATAATCAACTGTGGTGTGGATGAGGATCAATGCTGAGTTGACTATGGCAGCATTTGAATGACACAATAGTAAAAAAAACTGACGATTGTTTCCCCCACACCAGTTGTTTATTGTGTCGTCCGAATTGAGCCATAGAATCATAGAACAGTAGAGTTGGAAGGGGCCTATAAGGCCATTGAGTCCAACCCCCTTCTCAATGCAGGAATCTACCTTAAAGCATCCCTGACAGACGGCAGTCCAGCTGCCTCTTGAATGCCTCCCTTGGTCATTGATTCCATTGTCATATTGCTTTAACAGTCAGGAAGTTTTTCCTGATGTCCAGCCGGAATCTGGCTTCCTGTAAGTTGAGCCCACTATTCCGTGTCCTGCACTCTGGGTTGTTCAAGAAGAGATCCTGGCCCTCCTCTGTGTAACAACCTTTCAAGTATTTGAAGAGTGCTATCATGTCTCCCCTTAATCTTCTCTTCTCCAGACTAAACATGCCCAGTTCTTTCAATCTCTCCTCATAGGGCTTTGTTTCCGGACCACTGATCATCCTTGTTGCCCTCCTCTCAGCATGCTCCAGCTTGTCTGCATCCCTCTTGAAGTGTGGTGCCCAGAACATGACACAACACTCAAGATGGGGCCTAACCAGTGCTGAATAGAGGGGAACCAGTACCTCGCGCAATTTGGAAGCTATATTTCTATTAATGCAGCCCAAAATAGCATCTGTTATTTTGCTATATGATAGCACTCTTCCCTGGGAACTTGGGAGTGTTTTGCAAAGGTGGGAGCCCCCTTGTTGAAGCTGTCACTCAGATGGTAGTGTCATCTTGGTGGGCTGAACAGTGCCACTCTAGGCATGGTTTACAGGTCAGAGAACCTGTCTGTCAAGGAACCCAGATTCCGGCTGGACATCAGGAAAAACTTCCTGACTGTTAGAGCAGTATGACAATGGAACCAATTACCTAGGGAGGTCGTGGGCTCTCCCATACTAGAGGCATTAAAGAGGCACCTGGACAGCCATCTGTCAGGGATGCTTTAAGGTAGATTCCTACATTGAGCAGGGGGTTGGACTTGATGACCTTATAGGTAGGGTGACCAGATTTTGGAAACCAAAATCCAGGTCCAAAATGGCTGCCCAAAGGGGGCGTGCCCACCAACATGTCCAGCCCCCAGGGGCGTGCCCACCCGAACATAGCCTTGGTCACATGTCTGATTTCACAGCACACAATTAAGACAAACATGTGCTACCTTAATATTAAAATCACAGAAATAAAGAACAAGAGAGACATTCAATGTATCTGAAATTAACATTTAGCTTTACTTTCTGTACAAACATAACACCTTCATATTAAAATCACAGAAATACAGAACAAGTGATTCATCGTCCTTGGAGCCACCAGCCTCCATTGACTGAGCTAGATAATAAAACAATGGCCTGACTTGGTAGAAGGTGTTACGCTCTGCTCCAAGTGCTCTCTTTCCAGGAGGTAAGGATAGCAGCTAGGAGATTCAGGACAACTGGTGGCAAATTCAGGAAGAACTTCTTCACACAGTGCATAGTTAAACTGTGGAATTCATTAGCACAAGACTTCGTGATAGCCACCAGTTTGGATGGCTTTAAAAGGGGATTAAACAATTTCCTGGAGGAGAAGGCTATCAATGACTACTATTCCTGATGGCTATGTGCTACCTCTAGTAACTGAGGTAGTAAACCTGTGTGTGCACCACTTGCTGGGGAACAGCAGTGAAAGGGTGCTGTGTGTTGCACCGTGTCCTGCTTGTGATTCTCATGATTAAAAAGTGAACAATTCACTGCTGCCTATAAGCAGAAAGTTTGTTGTCCACTTTGTTGTCCCCTAACCCCCCTCCCAAAACAGAAAATAAAAAAAAGTCCGGCCAGCCGGCCAGCCGCTTTCTCCAGCCGTGCGAAGCGTCCCACCAAAACAGACACCCCCCCCCCCAAAAACCATAAAATTTAAACATTTTAAAAGGCCGCCCATAGGGTTGCCATATTCTGGATCCACAAAACCGGGACCATTTGGGGGGGGGGGGGAGGATCTTTTAAAAAACTGAGCAATATGCAAAGGTCGAGGGAAAGGAAGAAAGCTATCTAAGCTTTAGTTATCTAACAGTGCAATCCTATGCGTGTCTACTCAGAAATAAATTCTATTGAATTAAATAGGACTTTTTCCCAGGCAAGTATGTATAGGATTGCAGCCTAAAGTACTTAAGCATCTGCAAATAAATAATAGACAAAGAACAATTTAAGCAAACAGAAAAATGCCACTAAATTACATTTCTCCACTAGTTCTCAACAGCTAGAGGAGAATTCAATACGGAGACTTACCCCCACTCCAATTGCCCAAGTAGCTACCATAGAATATAGGGTGACCAGATAAAATCCAGGTCAGGGCTCATGTAACTTTAACAGTTGCAGAGAAAAGGGAATTTCAGCCAGTGTCATTTGTATGCAATTAGTTACTGGTGAAATTCCCTCTTCATCACAACAGTTAAAGGTGCAGGCACTATACTAGAGTGGCCATATACAAAAGAAGTCAGGGCCCCTGCAACTTTAACAATTGTGATGAAGAGGGAATTTCACCAGGAACTAATTGCATACAAATGACACTGGCTGAAATTCCCTTTTCTCCTCAACTGTTAAAGTTACATGAGCCCTGACCTGGATTTTATTTGGTCAGCCTAAGAATATTAATATTAAAATATATCATTTAACCCCAAAGTAGCCATCTACTTCGGGTTCAAGTGGTGGCTGTAGCAGAATATGGACTGTTCGTGTTCGGTGCCACTAGCTGACAAGATCAAAATGAATGTAAATAACAACAACAATGATAATGTTGATTTTCTGAGACATATTTAAAAGGCAACACACCCCACACACAGCCCAAATTAAAGGCATGATCCAATGAAAGTTAAGTACTTTTAAGTTTGCAATTCCATGCATGCTTACTTGGGAGTAAGACTCATTGAACACAGTGGAACACAGTCTGAGCAAACATGCATAGGGTTCCACAATCTCATTGGTTTCAATGGGAGAATGTTAAATGCCTGCTTTTCCTTGCACATTTACCTAGGAGCAAGCCCCACTGCAGACAATGGGACTTACTGCATGTCTACTCAGAAGTAAGTTCCAGTGAGTTCTATAGAAATTATTTCTAATTAAACATGCATAAGTTTAGGTAGCTAAAAGTGTTTATAGTAACTGGATCATGCCCTTACATGTATATTTTTTTGTTTTTGTTTTTAAAATCCAAATG
The DNA here is from genome assembly GCA_029215795.1 of Anniella stebbinsi. NCBI lineage: Eukaryota > Metazoa > Chordata > Lepidosauria > Squamata > Anniellidae > Anniella > Anniella stebbinsi. The sequence continues at coordinate 100,855,994 of JARDYH010000003.1, forward strand.
AAAATCTTCTTTTCTGTATTTTATTCAGTTAAAATGAAAGTTTGCTTTTGTGCTTTGTTGCAAAGTAATGTTTCTGTAGTTTTCTTTCTTTTTAATTGAGAAATATTTTTCTACACACATAACACAACTGTATACAAGGAAAGCTACTTCACATTTTTGCAAAGCGGAATTTTAAATTAAAACATCCATTACTGTAAATCCAGACATCTTAAATTCACTGCAATTTACTTCCAAGTAACAGATTTGAAGCTTGCAACCCAAATCCAAGGAAATGGATATTAGAAGGATGATTTTTTTGGGAAGGACTTTTCTTTTACCCCTCCCTTCCTTTCCTTTCCTTTCCTTTCCTTTCCTTTCCTTTCCCCTCCCCCCACCACCAACTTATCCACCCACCCACACCTTACAAAACTCTCTTCCCCCACAAACAACCTAGAGGCTCCAAGGCTTACCCCAAAGCTCTGGCCACAAAGTCCTTCCCAGTGCATGGGAGTCTCATGCAGCCTGAGAAGAGCACGTGTGCTTTTCCCTGCTGCTGTTGTTTTTTATCTACTGAGCCTCAGCAGGCACAGGAAGGGTGAGTCATGGTGAGTAACTCATCTGAGCTGGTGGAGTAGCAGCAGTGCTCTGAAAAAGGCGGCAAATGGATCCGTGTTTTTCTCTGCTGCTGCTGCTCCTCTGAGCAGGTTCAAGGCACCATTTTGGGGGTCTGAATTTTTCAGACTCCGAATCCAGGATTTATGACCAACTGGCCGGGACATTTTGGAATTGATTGGAATCCAAGACAACCCCTGGGGATCTGGTCAGCCCGGATCACCCCAGTTTTCCCTGTTAGAACTGGGAAACCCCAGGCGATCTGGTCATCATACTTATAGGCCCCTTCCAACTCTACTACTCTATGACTCTATGAACTGCTCAAACATCTTTGGCTACTGTGCTAAGTGGGAAGCCACAGAATAAACACATACACATCAGCACTACTTGTATTCCCGGGTCGCATTAGAGAGCCAACACAAATCAAATGGGCAAGTGCGTTCATGAGTCTCCCTGCATCCCTCTCCATGTCCTTTCCGCCTTCTCCAGTGTTAAGACGCAACGAATGCTGGCTCTGCCTCCTGCCATTGCGGTCACTCTGCCCTCCCATACAGTGACCTCAACTTATAACACAGCTTTCAAAGCTTGAAAAGCAAGTATTGGTGGCTATGCTGAATGAGTGGCCACTGTTTATGCCATTCTGCTGTGCATTTGGAGAATCGTGACCTGATGGAGGAGTAGCTGTGGATGCCTCACTGTCATAGATGCCACAGAGGAATCTGTACTGCACTTTGAATTTCAACAGCACAGTGTGCACAGGAGACATCTGATGAGCATGCACAGAAAAATGGCCACCACTGTCGAAGCGTCTGTGAAACAGTCACAATGGCAGAACAGCTGAATGCCAAGCTATACATGTCCATGTGCTGGTGGTGTCTGCTGCAAGCAGAAACAGTATTACTGTTAATGCTCAAGATAGAGGATTGGGATGATGTATGGTTACACAGCAGTTTCAAGGTGTCATGGGCAACCTTTGATAGCATCACTGAAGCTGACATATATGATAAAATTGGATGGCAAGAGAAAAGTCTTTAAAGGTTTCAAAGAGCTGAGCTTTTTTTGGCATGCTTGATTTGTCCCACATCAGGATCTTTTAGGGTGCTCATCTGCCTGGATTTGCCCAGACATGCCTGGAAAATGGCAGGCAAATCCAGGTCCGGGGGGGAAACCCATTTTTGGGGCCAACTCTGGAAATTTAGCCCCCTGAAAGATCCGTTTCGGGCACTTTCGGTTTCAGCCTTCTGAGGCCTGCCCAAACCATTTCCGGGTACCTAGAGGACAGTCGCCATGGCAATGGCCCTCTAGGAACCCGGATGTGGCTTTGACAGGCCTCGGCAGGCCCGTTTCGGGCACTTTTGGCTGAAATTGGAAGTGCCCGAAACGGGCCTTCCGGGGCCTGCCCAAGCCATTTTGGCCAAAACGCGACTTCCAGCCTTTCCCCTGGCCCGATCCGTGGCTTTCCTCGGCCTGTGCTGTTGCGCAGTGCAAGGACAAGCCCCAGATGGCCCTGGGAGAGAGGCTGGAAAGAAGAGCTGGAAGCTGGAGCAGCAGGACAGAGCAGCAGGAGCATTGTGGAAGGAAAGGGGGGTGAATGGGGTGCACGGTTGAATGGATGTGTGTGCGTGTGTTTTGGGGTGGCTGATCCTGAGGGATTTTGTGTGTTTCTGTGGTGGGGGTTGGAGTGTAGTTTTGTGTGTGTAAGTCAGGGGGGATAGTATGGAGTTCATATTTCTATTTAGGGGAAATACAACTGAGTGAATTAATTTTCTAAGAATATATTTAGAGATGATTTTAGGAAACTGGTTTAGCTTTCTGGAAAACAGGTGTTTTGTTGGAACAGAAAACTAGCTTCAAAGCAGTCCCTTTGTCTGGTTACCTCACCCGTTTGCTTTTCTTTGATTGCTTTGTTGGAGGAGAACATTGTAATATATTTATGTATGAATGACTTATTAGCAATATTTATTTACCACTTCTTTTTTGAATAAATTGTGAATCAATTTAGAAAAATAATATACAACTGCAATGGTATCACATTAGATGGCTGTGTAAAAGGCAAAGTAGATGGATGCAATTTCGATGGGTCTTTTAAACATCATGATAACCAGGGTGGATTTGATTTAAATCAATTTGATTTAAATCATGATTTTAATCACAATTTAAATCACTACCAGGATGGATTTGATTTAAATCAATTTGATTTAAATCATGATTTTATTCACGATTTTAATCACTACTCAGAAAGACTCGATTTAATCATGTGACTTCCCCCCCTCCAAAAGTGCACTCTTCCTCGCTATATGCTTAATACATATTTTACACAACTCAGAGTTACCAAAGACTCATTCTTGCTGATATAATCTTAATATTTACAAGCAGATGCAGGTTTCATTTTTAGCTTCTTGTGCAGATCTATTTCACTCCCAACAATCTATTCGTTGAATTTTTGAAACTTAGCACTTAAGAGGTAAGGGGTTGATTCTGTGTACATAGATTTGCAAAGGAACAATGGGATTGTGATCTCTGCAGACACAAATTCACAGTTTTGAGAACTGTAAAACCAAGCATCTGTGATAATATCATCTAGATAGAAAAATTGCCCAATAATCTTACAGAAACCTCTGGAAGAGCATAACATTGTGAATGGATTAATGGAATTCATTTACCAAAAAAATTAAACGTTGCATGAATACTACATAATTAAAAACTAATCCTTATTTCATGATGAATAACCTTTGGACTATAATGTATCTTAAATAGAAAACTATTTTTAGATAGATTTTCCCTCAAAAAGCCTTTTTTTTAAAAAATCCAATTTAAATAAAAAAAATCTGATTTAAATTTTAAAAATCTGATTTTTATTTTTATTTTTTTAATCATTGATTTTTATCCGCCCTGATGATAACAGAAGTTATTATTCGTCTCTGTTGAAGGATGATTGTTACTGGCTATGGTGTTCTTACTTCATTTATGTGATATTTACTACTGCTGGCATCTGTACACAGACAAACGCAAATCCAGCTAGTCAACAGGAGCTCAAGAGCGATCTCCGAGACCACTCCTACTGAAAGTGCCTGCCAGACTCAGATTCCCCGCATTTTTCTGGAGGAGAGGCTTCCTCGGCCAGCATGCAGCTCAGATGGATGCTGTTTATTCTGATCTAATGATGATGCTTCTGCAAATGTTACAAGATTCGGAAACCTTAGAAATAAAATGATAATATAAACGAAGGAGTTGTGGTGCCTTTTTGTCATCAGTCCAGGAATGCTGCTGTTCCTGGCCCTCCTTTTTGAGGGGCAGATGTGGGCGGCAGCCAAGGATAGAAACCAAAAGTGCTGACAAAGTTATCAGAAACAGGGCAGCAAAAATCCTTTTCTTTGGAAACAGAAACTTAGTGCTATTATTTTGATTGGCTGAAGGTTGAAAGAAAGGCAGAAGAACATTCTATATAAGATTGCTAGAGTGACAGAAACAGCACTTCTTCCTTGCTTTCTCTGCTTAGCTATGGGTATCTGCAACTACTTCAAAAAGCAGAAGACAGCTAGTGAGCCCCAGAATCATACCAAATATACTACTTCATCAGACACCATGCAAATAGCACCCAATGTATGTGCTTCAAATGTCCAGGTACAGGCAGGGGCAGGGCATAAGTACATCCCAACTGAAAATACAGAGGCAGTTACCAGAACAACTTTACTACTTGAACAATAGGGAAAGCTATATATAAGGGAATACATATTGAAAGGAAACCTGCTATCAGATGTGTTAAGGTCTTTGCTGCTTACACAATACTGGATCCTTACAGAACGTTATGACTTCAGGCATGGTAGTACGGATCCAAGAGCATTTTACCATGCAAGTCTTTCTATCCAGAGCACAGGCTTGTCCTGTTTTCTTGGATGAGTTTCAGTTGGTACAGCTCAAGGATGTTGACAAGGTGCTTGGACAGGTTCGTGCAACCACTTCCATATTGGATCCTTGCCCCTCTTGGCTAATAAAAGCTAGCAGGGATGGAACAACTGGCTGGGCCAGGGAAGTGATTAATGCCTCTTTGCAAGAGGGAGTGGTCCCAGGCCTCTTGAAAGAGGCGGCAGTGAGACCACTCCTAAAGAAATCTTCCTTGGACCCTGAAGATCTTAATAACTACAGGCCAGTAGCAAATGTTCCTTTCCTGGCCAAGGTTCTGGAGCGGGTGGTTGCGAGCCAGCTCCTGGCACTCTTGGATGAGACTGATTATCTGGATCCATTTCAGTCAGGTTTCAGGCCTGGCTTTGGTATGGAAACAGTATGATGTATGATGACCTATGTTGGGAGAAAGACAGGGGGAGTGTGACTCTGTTGATTCTCCTTGATCTCTCAGCGGCTTTTGATACCATCGACCATGGTATCCTTCTGGGACAACTGGCTGAGTTGGGAGTGGGAGGCACTGCATTGCAGTGGTTCCGCTCCTACTTGGCGGGTCGGTTGGGGAACATTGCTCGGCACCGTGGATTCCCCAGTATGGAGTTCCACAGGGGTCAGTCTTGTCCCCCATGCTGTTCAACATCTACATGAAACCGTTGAGTGCAGTCATCCGGAGTTTTGGAGTGCGTTGTCATCAGTACGCTGATGACATGCAGCTCTATTTCTCCTTTTCATCTTCATCAGGTGAGGCTGTGGATGTGCTGAACCAGTGCCTGCCTGCAACAATGGACTGGATGAGGGCTAATAAACTGAAACTCAATCCAGACAAGACTGAGACACTGTTAGTGGGTGGTTCTGCTGACCGGATGGAGGGTCTTCAACCTGTTTTGGATGGGGTTCTTAGCTTGGGGGTTCTCCTAGAACCATCTCTGTCACTTGAGGCTCAGTTGGCCTCAGTGGCACAGAGTGCCTTCTACCAACTTCAATTGGTGGCCCAGCTACGTCCCTATCTGGACAGGGGTAACCTGGCTTCAGTTGTCCATGCTATGGTAACCTCCAAGTTAGATTACTGCAATGCATTCTACGTGGGGCTGCCTTTGAAGGCGGTTCGGAAGCTGCAGCTTGTGCAAAATGCAGTGGCCAGATTGATAACTGGAACCAGAAGGTTTGAGCATATAAGACCTACTCTGGCCCGCTTGCATTGGCTGCCTGTATGTTTCCAAGCCCGATTCAAGGTGCTGGTTTTAACCTATAAAGCCTTACACGGCTTGGGACCACAATACCTGACGGAACGCCTTTCCCGACATGAACCTACCCAAATACTATGTTCAACATCTAAGGCCGTCCTCTGAGTGCCTACTCCGAGGGAAGTTCAGAGGTCGGCAACAAGGGAGGGGGCCTTCTCTGTGGTGCCCCCCAATTGTGGAATGATCTCCCTGACGAGGCCCGCCTGGCGCCAACATTGTTATCTTTTCGGCGCCAGGTCAAGACTTTCCTCTTCTCTCAGGTATTTGGCAATATCTGAGGAGCCTGTTTTTGTTTTTGTAGCTTTTGGGGTTGTTGTAGTGGTTTTAAATGTATGTGTGTATTGTGTGTATATTGTATGTTTTTGCTGTTTTAATTTTTGTATATTGTTTTTAATTGTTTTAATCCTATGTAAACCACCCAAAGAGCTTCGGCTATGGGGCGATATACAAATGTAATAAATAAAATAAATAAATAAATATTCTCCTTGGTTAGCATACTCTGCTGTTTTGGAAGGATTTGTGTGTCATTTTATTTTCCCAGCCAGTAGTATAAGGGGTAAAGCGCACATTCATTGCCAAAATTTCTACCAAGTACAAAGACTTCCTTTTTGCTATGAAGTGGGAAAATGTTTCAATTGAACAGCAATTTAGTAAGTCATATGCAAGCACTATAGAGAAAAATAATGAGAAACTACTCTATAATAGGAACTATCTGCGTTGTGGGTCACATGACTTCATTCTTCATGGTAAGGTCAGTGTCACAGATAACATGATAGACCTTTTACAGTTTTGTACTGAGGCAGGGAATGATACATTAAAAAAATTAGAAATGATGGCAGGCAATGCTAAGTACACATCTGCAAGAATGAGTTAATAAAGTTGTGTGGCCAAATTTGAGGGAAGATATTGTTATGAAGGCAAATGCTTCCATGAATTTCTCAGTTTTAACAGATGGAAACAGCAGATACTTCTGGCATAGAACAACTGTCTCTAGGTGTAAGATTTGTGAAAGAAAGTGATGGGAATACCTCTGTACATGAGGAATTCCTTGGGTTCATTTCAATCTCAGTCCAAACTGCAGTAGGCATAGCTGACGCAATCATATCTGCTTGTTCTGATTCTGGACTAAATCTCAATAAGATAGTTGGACAAGGTATCGATAGTTGTTCAACCATGGCAGGAAAACAAGGTGGGGTTCAAGCACAAATCAAGGCAATTTATCCCCAGGCAACTTTGGTCCATTGCTCACATCATAGATTCAATCTCACTGTAAAAGATCTGGACAGTGGAAATGACGTATGTAATACAGTTGGCACAAGTAAAGCCATCAAAAAAATCCATAAAAGCATCCAAAGACAACATTTAATACCCAACATACCAATGATATGTAAAACACTGTGGACTCAAAAATACAAGAGTAACTGTGGGGCTGCAGAAAATTACCCTATTATTGTGTTGTTGTTGTTGTTGTTATTATTATTATTATTTTCATTACTATACTGCCCCATAGCCGAAGCTCTCTGGACAGTTTATAACAATTAATTGTCTCATGACTCAAGCAATTAACAGGATCAAGCAACAACAAAACTTTCACATCAGTTTTTGTATACATCATGGACATCAACTTTTATTATTTGTCTAAAGATCATAATAAAATATTTTTTATGCTAGAGCCAGACACCCAACCAGTCTGCACTCTGTTATGTTAGATATAATGGAAATAAAAGCGCATACACAGGAATTCCTGGTAACAATGGAACAACACAAGGAAGCTAGTGAGATCTTTAGCACAATAATAGACTTGTGTTGATGTGTGTCTGTGTACATTAAAATTAATTAATTAATTAATCTATCTATTTAGGATTCCGGAGGTGGGGGCATGTGCAGACGCCCATGGAGTGACCCTTCTCTCTGTACCATCACTATCAGAGGCATGTTTAAGAAGGGGTTCTTAGTGGCTGTTCCCAGGTTCTGGAACTCCCTGCTAAGTGAAGCCATATCTCTGCTGCTTTTCTCCCTTCCCCCTCAACATTCTAAATCAACAGCTCATAGGTGCTAGGGAGGCTTCCGCATTTCTGTGGGCAAACGTTGAGTCCCATTGACTCTTATTACCTGTTAGAAACTTATTTTAAAAAACAACGGCAATTTAAACAGTATTTAAATAGTATTCCACCAACACAATATATGAGGAATAGGAAACAAACAGGAAAGAAAACTGTAACGTTTCAGATGGATAGGTGCAGAGTCCAGTGAGTTATGTTGCTTGAAAAACAGTTTAAGACTTTTTCATTGTGAAGCATGGTGGCAGAGTTGGAATGGAACATCTCACAGTCCCATCCTTGGCCCACCTCATTGGGCTTTCTCCCCACAATTGCCATGATCTATCTATATTCCACACAGCAACAGCAGTCTCAGAAGGGGAGTTTCACTCCTCGGTTGGTTATATGAGCCAGGATCCACACTAAAACAATGTATTTGACTGTTTACAGTCTCATACTACTTTACTTGAGTCAGGAGCCATGCACAAAGCAAAGCAGAGGGCAGCAATGAGAACAACAAACAAATGTGAATGTACAGCAAGTAGGCAGAGGCAGGTAAGTGGTGAGGTTGGAGGAAGCAGGCAGTCACAGAGATGGAATCAGGTGGGCAGTGTCTCCTCATGGCGATCGGGAGTCCTTTGCTTAGGCAGCAAAAGGTTTTCTATCTGCTTAGGCTAGCAGGGTGTCTGCAGGTAGGTGGACAGATAGAGGAAGGCAGGTGGCGGCGGCTGGTTGGTTGGCTGGCTAGCAGTGTGGGGAAGCAGGTGGTGGAGAGAGAGACAGGCAGGCACCTCGCTATAAAAGGCACTAGCCTTACCAGGCAGGCACAGTCCCCCTAAAGGCAAGCAGGAGCACCATGCCAGAGAGTGAACTTGGCGTACTGCATAGTGGCAGAGGCAGCTGGTGGAGTCTTGCACAACTGCAGAGTGAGGAGGTAGGTGATGGAGGAGGCAGGCAGAGCAAGAAAGAGGCAAATTGGCAGGCAGGTAACTGAGCAGGATCACTGTCATGAGCAGCACAAGGCGAGCTAAGTGTTCTGGATAGTAGCTGATGGACAGTAATTACCATCCTCTATTCTGACTTACAAATAGTGCACAGGGTGGCTACGTTCTCTTTAAAAAGACAGAATCAGCTATTTTCCTAAATTGATATTGGGGCAAGAGGTTTATTGGAGCATTCTAAAAATGAGACCAACCAACTATGATTTTCTGAGCAAATGTGTTAATAGACACGCCCATAATGAAAATTCTATTATAGATCAGCAACACACATTTTTCTAGACACAATAAGGCACCAGAATAGAAAACAGGCAGTAGTTTTAAAAACTGAATGCCTATGAAAGTAGTATTTTTACATTTCTGCCCCACACTTTTCCTTGAAGGATTCCTTCATTCTCCTGGGTGAATTGCTACAAAAGGAATATCCTATGACTATTAAGAATATAAATTGCCTTTATGTTCCTCTTGGAATAAACTGTTTCAATTATTATTAAAATAAATATAACTCTGTTTTAGTATCTAGCAAATTTCTTTCTGCTCCTTGAACCTGGGTATTTTGCTCTACTTGAATTTATTTCATATTCTGCTGAAGAATTCTTCTGGCAATTTAGTCTTGTTTTATACTTGCAAATATATTACCTATGTGTTGTACAGTGACATTTTACCAGTTGCATTTTGTAAGATGCATTTCTTCTGCATTAGAGTACTGAACTGATCACCTTTTAGCGAGGGAGCATTAAACGTGAAAACCCCTTTACCACTTGATTTTGTAGAATGTGTTCACTGCTTCGCTATTCCAAAGAACTCTATATCTCTATATTCCAGCAAGGGGGTCTACATGACATCTCTTTGGCGCCTGTTTCTGATAATAAGCGCTTTTTCCTATATTCGTATTTATGTCTAATAGCGGTAGAAGAGAGCCGTTAGGGCGAATTACAGGCATCATAAAATGCCCTTACAATTGTTTATATGCGAAGTTTCGCTGCAGAGTCGGTTCAGGGGTCTATGGCTGAACGTGGGAAAATTGATGAAAGCACCGCCCTGTCTCCTGATGGCACCTCCCCCGGACTTTTCCGCCTTTTGTTAACCCCACCCACCTGACTTTCTCGCCGTTGCCTGTCCAATCACGATCGTGCGTGACTTCGCATGTGGGTACGATTGCTAAACATTGGGTGTTCCTACAATTACAGCTTTTAGCAGGGCAGCATTTGCTTTGGGACCAAATGTAAAACCATAAAAGTATCATTTTTCCAGGTGCTGGACAGCCCTGGCGAGAACCCACCCACGGAGCGTCTGCCCCCCTATTCCTCCCACAAAGAATCCTCCGCTGTACACTCCTACCTCACCACTTATCTGCTGTCTTGGAAATGTGCTTCTTCAAGGACAATTTTTTAAATTGCTTTTCCGTTACAATATTGCATTTCGCACTGATGATCCCAGTTCCATACAAACTTCCCATTATTCTGCCTGTCTCCGGACACCGAGATGCTAGCACAGTTCGGTTCTGGAATGCCCATCGCTGAGCGGGCTACAGGGCAACCTCCCAGCATGTCTGTGTGTCACAGAGGTGGGTTACTGGGCAGGCGGGAGTGTGGGAGGGCTGGTACTGAGGTCTCTTTGTCCCATCTTCCCAACACAGTGCGGCTGCTGTTATTCCGCCTAGCTATACTCAAGAGACAGAATGGTCGGTTGCAGCTACGCCTCCACATTACGGAGCGCTCACTGTGTATCCTTCAGTGTCGAATGAGGAGACTCGAGCGTATTGTCCAGCATGCCAACCGGCAGTGCCATTAGAATGACTGGGCAGGGACCCCTCCCCCCCAACGTGTGAGCAGCGGCTGTGACATGGCATCTGTGGACCGACATTCTTTCCCATGCAAGTGCTGCAATTTGCCTATGGTTCTCCGCGTTCCACCCATTCCCGTGTGTTCCCAACCTGCACTGTGCCTTTCTGATTATTCTACCCACACTTTGCAATGGGCCCACATGTAACCATTTCTAGAATAAACATATTCCATTGCTTTATGATAAAACAAGTGTTCTTTTCGCTGCAATACACACACACACACACTCTCACACACACATAACTTCCAAGAAAATCAACGTAAGAAGGGAGAGAAGATATGAAGCCCTATGCACGCTCAGGCGCTAAGGTTCCCAGGGAGAAAGTCCCCCCACCTGCTCAATGCTCCTTACTCCCGAGTAACAGCACTCAATGGCAGGAACTGGCTTGCACGTACAGTAGTTTCCCTTCCTTTTTCCAGCCACGATCCCAGCAAGGGAGTGGGTGGGGGGAGGGAAGCCTTAGCGGCCCTCAAATTATACTCAAAATGAGCAACGCACATCCTTATTCCAACCCCCTTGATTCCTGTAGAACCAGCTCCATGTGAGTAGCTTTGCATCTCGACAAAAGAAAGATTCCAGTGGGAATTTAAAAGAAACTTTACTTTAAGTACCGGTAATTTAAGGTCAGCCATTATTGAACAGTCCATGAGTCAAGGGAAGAAGAAGGAAGTAGGAGGGAGGAGACAGGAAATGACAAAGCAAGCATTGGGTCAATCCTCTCCCATCTTGTCCACAACTTGGGAGGGGTAGCCAAAGAAGGGGCAGGCATTCACTCATGACAAACTACGCCCACGATTAGTATTAATCCAAAAGGGCAATGGAGGTTACACAACCAAAATGCAATCGAACATCGGAGAAATATTAAAAGTCGTGTTTAATCAACACCTTGGAAACACACGTTAACGGAGGCTATAAGTCGCATAGATGTCTGATCTGCGCCCCGCTCGTGTGTACAAAACGCCATCAGAACAAAGTAAAGGCGACCCAAATAAGCCGTGAAGAGGTACCCAGGCATTCACAGAGCTAGTAAGAAAAAATCATCTGACCTAAAACCTTGCTGCTGGGCATCCACCAACACCTTCCCATAAACCACCAGTACCCAATAGTAACAAGAGAACCATTAAAAATAAAAAAGCCATTTTCTTAAGACTACCATTTCAATACATGACAATAAGGCAAATAAAATCTAAGTCACTGGCTCTGCTGCTCTATCTACAAATCACTACCTCCTCCCCCAGTTGTCACCAAACTACAGAAAAGGCTGTATATGTTCTACCACCTTCTGTTCCATTCAGGAATCCAAGAGGCATTACAGAAATATGCCCATTTTATGCCAATTCCATAACAAAACATGTTACATAGTTGATTCACTCTCACCTGATCATAACCCCTTTTCTTATAAGGCCAAGTGGCTCTGTATTATGGGGTTTCCCTTCAAACATGCATTTCCTGTGAAGTGCAGTAAATTGGGATTAAAATGGAGGAAACAGCAGCACATTACCAGGGAAGCAGAGAACAGCCCATATACCCCTTGCATTGGGTAAAAGTCTGGTCCCCCCCCTCCCCCTCCAATTTTGTCCATTAGTTTTTGGGACATAAACACACCATCATGCAGCAACCTAAGAAATGGGAAGCCAGCCTTGATCCCTTAAATGTCAGAGGTAAGTAGTATAACCGCCAGGGTCCTTTCCTCAACTTCGAACCGGAGCAAGGCAATTCTGTTGGGCCACAGCCCCAGTGCCAGGAAAGCAGGGTACACTATGGACCTTCATTCAGCAAAGTGCAATTCTACAGCCCTTATATCTCCACTTCCTGACTCAGCAAACATTTTCTTACTTTGCCACAACAAAGCCTTCCTTTGGTTATGTATAGGCTACACTTCCTGAACCCTCATTTTCTCACTTTCCTTAATGTCTTTTTACTTATCCTCCGCAACTAGCTGATCAGCATTGTCCGTAACCGAAGCCTGTCTCCCTCCCCCACACCCTCGACCCAGCTATCACGGACCTGCAAGCTAACAAGCCTTTTGTGCTGTATCCCACTTCTTTTGCCCCCCCCCTCTCTCTCTCACCCCCCCCCCACATCCTGACTCCCTACGAGACTCACACATACTCCATCACTGCTAAAAAGGGAGGGGGTCAGGCCGAGTCCCAGGACATTTTTTAAAAAAAAACTTGAAAGATGTTTGCAGGGTCCTCGAAGCCAAGTGGAAGGAGGGCTGTGGTTATACCGTCAGTAAAGGGGGAAACTTGAGACACCGCTCCGCACATGCTCACAGGCACTCTGCTTTCCAGACTGAAAACTGGTCCCAGTGAAAATGCCTGCGTCAACTTCAGCCCGGCCCAGCCATCATTCTGAAAATCCTCTACTCTCCAAAGCCGGAAAGTGTCTCCACCGAGCCGCGCGCAGGACCATAGGCCAGACTCACCCCCCTCCTCCTGAAGCCAGTCCGATGGGAATTGGGAGAGTTGGCCACGCAGAGCAGCACCGAGAGCTCCCCCACTCTGGCCTTCCTCTTCCTCCGTTGCTCCGCCAGCGGAAACAAGGGGACGGGCTACGAAGCAGGGAGGAGCAAGAACCGGGGGCGCCCATGAGAGAGCAGAGGGGAGCGCGGCTGGCGTTCTTCTTGGAGAGCTCCGGGCGCCGCTTCTCTCTACCCGAGATCCGCCCTCTTCTGAGAGGCTCTACTGCAGATGGGCAACCTGGTCGTCTCGCTGGGCCTGTCTGAGAAGTCTGCGGTTTGCGACGCAAGGCTGAACGCTTGCCCGCCCCCAGCCCCCCGCCCCTTGCGTTGCCAAGCGCCCGTCTTCCCATCCCTCTTCCAGGAGTTGGGGAGAGGAGGGGGCTGCAGTTCCCGTTGTGACTGTTGGTCCCGGAGAAGACAGCCTTTCATGCGGCAGGACTAGGGGCTGGCTCAGAGGGAGAAGGCAAGCAGGCGGAGGCTGCAAGGAGCTGCTGCTGCGGCTGCCCCCTCTCGCTCCCTTGCGGGCCTCTGCTTTCCCTCTCCGGTGGCGGCGAGCACGGAGGCCAGAGACAGGGCACGGCAAACCTCCCCTCCTCCTCCTGCTCACTCACGGCGGGAGGGGGGCCTTCTGGCCCCATTCCTGTCCCGCTTGCTACCCGCAGAAATGGCAGGCGAGTGGGCGAAGGCGCCTCATTCAAGCAGAGGAGAGCTGCTGCTGCTGCTGCTGCTGCTGCTGCTGCTGCTGCTGCTGCTGCTGCCGCCTCCTCTTGCTCACTCCTTCACTCGCGTGCTCTCTGCCTGGCCAGGCTGTGCCCAGTCCGCCGTGCCGGCGCCACCCACAGAGAAAAGGTGTGTGTTAGCATCAATGAGAGGAGGCGGCGGCGGCGGCCTCGGCCTCCCTGCCCAGCTCACTTGGAGAAAGGAAAACGAAGGACGGGAAGCAGCGAGCGCGGTCACTTGCCTGCCTGCCCCTTCCTGAGCAGCGGTGCTGGAGCCAATCCACCCCCCCTCCCATCCAGAAGGAGAGAACTTGTGAGCGAATCGAGGCGGCTGTTTCGTACATCCACGACTGCCCTTTCCCAATCTCCGCCTTTCAGCCCTCTTTGCTCCACTCTCTGGGGGAGAAGGTGAGAGGGTAGGGAGGTGTTGGGGCTCCTGCTGTCACCATATAGTATAGAGACCTCCCAAGGGGGCAAACCTTCCAATATCCTTCCTTGGCAGCAGCTAATCAGGGTCAGGGCCCTTGGATTCTCTCGTGGCATTGGGGCCCCTGAAGATGCCTAAAAGCGACAGCTCCTTCCTATGGCCCTGAAACAATAGCAGCAGAATGGGGTGGGGGGAGGAATAGGCAACTGGCAGGGCGTTATTGCGCAGGTACCTCCCCACATGACATGTCAGCAGTTGCATGGCTGAGGCTCCCCTCGAGCACATGAATAGTGGACACTGTGCTTGAGTGACATTCCAGCAGTCCAGTGCTCTGCCCTTCCTCCTCCCAGGGCTATCCCATCAGCCCTTGCAAATTCTGCTAGCTGTAGAGGAGCAGTAGGGGCGCTTTTGGCTGCTACTGCCGAAAAACTCTGTGTACTCCTGAAATAGCACACTCAGTGCATTAAATTTGACAATGGAGCCTGCCGCACAACACATTACACAACGGATCTCCGGATACTCGATGGAGCAGCCCGTTTTTCTCCATTGCTTATTCGGGGAAAATAGCGCACCTATCATCTATTTCCCACCAGATGCCACAATAACTAACGCAACGGACAGTTGCCTAATTAATCACTCATTGCTTATTGTGTCGTCCAAACCCAGCCATTGTAACTCACAACTGGAGGCTAGTGACGGCGGGGGGGGGGGGGGGGTGTCTGACAGAAGTGGAGACATCGGGTCATAAAAGTCAGAGCCTTACCACCCCAAAATGGCATTCAAGGCTTCTAACAATACTAAAATCAACAATAGAATGAAACCTTAGTTAAAACAATAATACCAAAAGATTAAAAACACAATTAAAAACAATAAAAGGATCATGGAATCATAGAATAGTAGAGTTCGAAGGGGCCTATGAGGCCACCGAGTCCAACCCCCTGCTCAATGCAGGAATCCACCTTAAAGCATCCCTGACAGATGGCTGTCCAGCTGCCTCTTGAATGTCTCTAGTGTGGGAGAGCCCACACCCTCCCTAGGTAATTGGTTCCATTGTCGTATTGCTCTAACAGTCAGGAAGTTTTTCCTGACATCCAGCCGGAATCTGGCTTCCTATAACTGGAGCCCATTATTCCATCTCCTGCACTCTGGGTTGATCCTGGCCCTCCTTTGTGTGACAACCTTTCAAATATTTGAAGAATGCTATCATGTCTCCCCTCAGTCTTCTCTTCTCCTGTCTAAACGTGCCCAGTTCTTTCAATCTCTCCTCATAGGGTTTTGTTTCCAGACCCCTGATCATCCTCATTGCCCTCCTCTCAGCATGCTCCAGCTTGTCTGCATCCCTCTTGAAGTGTGGTGCCCAGAACATGACACAACACTCAAGATGGGGCCTAACCAGTGCTGAATAGATGGGAACCAGTACCTCGCACGATTTGGAAGCTATACTTCTATTAATGCAGCCCAAAATAGCATTTGCTTTTTTTGCGGCCACATCACACTGTTGGCTCATATTCAGCTGGTGATCTACAACAATTCCAAGATCCTTCTCGCTTGTCGTATTGCTTAGCCAAGTATCCCCCATCTTATAACTGTGCATTTGGTTTCTTTTTCCTAGGTGTAGAACATGGCATTTATCCCTATGAAATATCATTCTGTTGTTTTCAGCCCAGCGCTCCAATCTATCAAGATCACTTTGGAGTTTGTTTCTGTCTTCCAGGGTATTAGCAATCCCACCCAATTTTGTGTTTTCTGCAAATTTGATTAGCATTCCCTGCACCTCCTCGTCCAAATAATTAATAAAAATGTTGAAGAGCACTGGGCCCAGGACTGAGCCCTGCGGTACCCCACTTGTTATCTCCCCCCAGTATGAAAAGATACCATTGATAAGCACTCTTTGAGTCCGATTCTGTAGCCAACTGTGGATCCACCTAATAGTTTGTTCCATCTAGCCCACTTTTCACTAGTTTCTTAATCAGAATGTCATGGGGCACTTTGTCAAAAGAGTTGCTTAAGTCAAGATATACAATATCCACAGCATTCCCACAGTCCACAAGGGAGGTTACCCGATCAAAAAATGAGAGCAGATGAGTCTGACAGGCTTTGTTCTTGACAAATCCATGCTGGCTTCTAGTAATCACTACACTATTTTCAAGGTGTTTACAGATTGACTTCTTTATAATCTGCTCCAAAATTTTCCCAAGGATGGATGTCAGACTGACTGGTCTGTAGTTCCCAGGTTCCTCCTTTTTGCCCTTTTTGAAGAGAGGGACAACATTAGCCCTCCTCCAGTCATCCGGCACTTCACCTGTCTTCCATGATTTCGCAAAGATAATAGACAGCGGTTCTGAGAGTTCTTCTGCCAGCTCCTTTATTACTCTAGGATGCAGTTTGTTGGGCCCTGGAGATTTGAACTTGTTCAAAGAAATTAGGTGTTCCTTGACCGTTTGTTTATCAATCTCAAACTGCAATCCTGCCCCGACAGCTTGTACTTCACTTTTTCCAGGGGGGTCATAGACCCACTTTTGGGGGAAGACTGAGCCAAAGTAGGAATTGAGCACTTCGGCCTTTTCTTTGTCATCTGTTACCAATTTTCCATCCTCATGAAGCAGTTGAACCACCATTTATTTCCTCTGTCTTTTACTATTCACGTATCTGAAGAAAGCCTTTTTATTGCTTTTAGCATCCCTCGCTAGCCTCAGCTTCTTCTCAGCTTTAGCCTTCCTGATACCATTCTGGCACGTCTGTGCTAACTGTTTGTACTCTTCTTTGGTAGCCTGGCCTTCCTTCCAATTCCTATATGTATCCTTTATTATTTTCAGGTCATCTCTAAGCTTCTTGTGGAGCCACATTGGTTTCTTCTGTTGTCTTCAATCTTTTTTCCTTGTTGGAATTATTTGTAATTGGGGCTTAAAAATTTACTTTTTAAAAAACTCCCACCCATCTTGGACTCCTTTTTCTCATTAGGGTTACTTGCCATGGGATCTTACCTATCATAGTTCTTTTTTTATTATTATTATTAATATTTTTTATTTTCAACATAATACAACATAAAACAACATAAAACACAACACATAACCTGCATACCCCCCATGCACCCCTCCCAGGAGACCTTCAATTATTCATTATTCCTCTTTCCAAAATTGTAAAGACTCTTCCGAAGGTATCTGCCCCTTCCCTGTTCTTAATACATATTCCAAAAAGGGGCTCCATATTTCTCCAAAATCATTCTTACTGGACAGTCCCCTCTTTATTTTCATTTTACATGTCAGCTTATCATTAAGTGCCATATCTCATATTTCTTTATACCATTCTTCTATAGTATATATCCCTTGCCCTTTCCAATTTTTAGCAATCATTATTCTAACAGGAGCCAGGAGGTTGTCTATCAGTTCTCTCTTACCTATATTCTCATTTCCTTTATCCCATATTGCTAATAGAGCCAGCTTTGGGCTTAATTCCAGTTTACCCAATTATTTCACTTATTTCTTTGAACACCCTTTCCCAATTTTTTTGTACATATTCACAGCTCCACCACATATGAAAATAAGTTCCAACCTCCTGACATCCCCTCCAACAATTCTTAGACACTTTGTTATCTATCTGATGAAATCTTACCGGTGTTAAATACTATCTCCATACTGTCTTATAATAATTCTCCTTAATTCTAATCGACAACAGCTTTAACATTCTTGCATCCCATATTCTCCCCCAGTTATATTCATTAATTTGTTCCTTTACATCGTCTTCCCAAATCTTTTTAATAATTTTAAGAGAGTCTCGATATTCATCATCCTCTATCAGAATTCTATATATTTCGCTAGTCAAACCTTTTCTAGTTTTAATTACTTCCTTCCTCCCTCTTAATTCAATTAAATCTTCAAATCTTGTATTATTTCTACATTTCTTATTTTTCATTTTCCATTCCTGTGTCCATTTTTCCAATTGTAAACATTTGAACCAAGCTATCTTTTGTCCTTTTAATAACTCTCTAATTTGCTCCTTATCTCTCATTCTTTCCATCCAGTTCCTTAACTTAATAATTCCCTGATCCTTCAGACTCCCTTCCAACTCTACTTTTAAAGTCCTTGGGAAGTTTCCCACTACTACCACTGGGGCGAGTGGAGAGTCTCCTGGTATTAACTTTCCTTTAACTTTCTCCCAGATCTCTAAAATATTTTTCAGCAACGGGTTGTCCAGTCCCCTCACATCTTTCTTTTGAATTTTAATAAAAAAAATATTTTGCAATTTAAAATCTAGTTCCCCTGTTTGCGTTTCTAACCATTCTAAATCTTCCTCCCCTAATATACTATTTATGACATATCTTAACTGATTAGCGATATAATAATTCTTTATATTTGGAAGTCCCAAACCTCCTTTCTTTTGTGTCTTATACCATAACCCTTTATTAATCCTAGCTCTCTTATCTCCATTGCAATAAGCATTAATCATATTTTGCCAGCTCTTTAACTCTACTTCCGATATTTTAATCGGCAGCATTCTAAACAAAAAATTAATCTTAGGTAATATCTTCATTTTAATAACCGCTATTCTACCAAACCAAGAATGTTTTAATTTTCTATATACCTCTAACTTTTCCCCTACCTGTTTTTTCAAACTTGCAAAATTAATTTCCTCTAACCTATCTAAATCTTTTGCAATATTAACTCCTAAATAACGTACTATATTTTTAAGCCTAAGACCTAACTTAACTTTACCTTCTTCCATCTCCTCTTTGTTATAATTAAATAACATCATTTCTGACTTCCCCCAATTAACTTGTAAACCAGTAATCTCCCCAAATTCTCTCAAATGCTTCTTAACCACATCCCCACTCTCCAGGGATCTTCTAATATCAATAGTGTATCATCCGCAAACATATTCATTTTAATCTTCTCCTTCCCTCCTATCCCCTTCAATCTTACATCCTCCCTTATAACATTTGCCAAAATTTCTATCACTATTGCGAATAAGATCGGTGAAAGTGGACATCCTTGTCTAGTTCCTCAAGCTAGTGTAATCTGTTGCGTTAACCCATCATTAACCATTATTTCTGCTTTATTATTTTTATACAACTGATCAATTAATCCCATAAATTTATCTCCAAGCCCAAATGTTTTTAAAATTGTTTTAAGTGCTGGCCATTCAACGCAATCAAAGGCTTTGAATATATCCAATGCTAACAAACCTGCTTTTAAACTCCTTTTTAAAATAATATTAATTATATTTAAAACTCTTCCAATTAGATTCCTGAAATAAATCCACATTGATCTTTCCTAATATATTTATATATAACGTGCCCATTCTTTTTGCCATTATTGCCGTAAAAATTTTTGAGTCTTGATTTATTAAAGATATTGGTCTATAAGATGCTGGATCCGTCAAATCCTTTCCTGGTTTCGGGATTAATATAATCAAAGAATGATCCCACGATGGTGGGGTCTTTCCTCTTTCTATTATACTGTTAAATAATTTTTTTAATCTTGGTATTAAATTCCTCTAAAAATCTTATAATATTCCGGCCCCAAACCATCCATTCCCAGAGATTTCCCTCCTTTTAATTTATCAATAATTCCTTCTATTTCTTTCTCAGTAACCAATCCTTCCATATAATCCCTATCTTGCTCCTGTAATCTTATTTTCCAATTCCTCTCTACATACTCCAATACCTTAAGCTGTGGACTCCTATCTGATGTATATAATTCTCTATAAAATTCCTGAAATATATTTAATTTATCCTTCATTGAATTACTACTTTTCCCTGTCTTATCTCTAATTGTCCCTATCATATTCTTAGCCTTTTCTGACTGAGTGGACCTGGCCAGCATCTTTGAATTTTTATTACTATATTCAAAAAAATCCCTCCTTAAATATAGCAAATCCCTTTGGACTTGTTCTAACTCTTCTTTCTCTAATTCCTTTTTCTTAGCTTGAATTTGGGCAAATAGGCGTTTATCTTTTGTCTCTCTTAGCTTCTCCTCTAAATCCCTTACCTCCTTTTCAATCTTTTTATTTTGTGCTTCCTGTTGTTTTCTTAGGGTACACATTTCCCTAATATAAATCCCTCTTACCACTGCCTTCATAGTGTCCCATATTAACCCTTGCGAGTTTGACTCCGTTTCATTGATCTCCCATATTTCCTGCATTTCTTTTTTTATTTTCCCCACTATATTTTTATTATTTAATAACCTTATATCCATTCTCCATCTGTTAGCTTGTCTATAATCCTTCTTCGTTTTACTATCCATTGTCATTAATGCGTGATCGGTGACCTTAATTACCCCAATAGCACAATCTATAAGTTTAGACATCATATTCTTTGACACAAAAATAAAATCAATCCTAGAATAACTCTTAAACTTAGGTGAGTAGAAGGTATATTTCCTTTCTTCCCCCAAGGTATATTTCCTTTCTTCCCCTTTTAACACTCTCCAAGCATCCAATAGTTCTTTTCCCTCCATTAATTTGCTTAACCCCGTCTTCCCACCACTCTTAAGATCTCTTAATATATTATCCCTATCTCTCCCTTTATCTATTACCATATTAAAATCACCTGCCATCACTATGTTCTTTTTACCCACTTCTCCCACTGCATCAAAAACTTCATCAAAGAATTCCATTTGTTTCCCATTTGGAGCATATACTTTAATCAGTATATATTCCTCCTCCCCCACCATGCAAAAAATTATCAGAAATCTTCCCACTTCATCCTTCTTCACCCTTTGTATAGTAATACCACATTTTTTGAGATTATTATCGCTACACCCCTCACTTTAGAAGTACCAAAAGACTTTTCATAAATGCCCACATCCCTCATCCGAAGCTCATTTACTCCCTCCTTTTTTTGATGAGTTTCCTGCAAAAAAATTACATCTGCTTTTTCTTTTTTTAATAACATTTCTATTCTCTTCCTTTTTATAACAGTTCCTAGCCCTTTAACATTTAAAGTTGCAACCCTTAATTTATTTTCCATCTTTCTCTTTCACAGAAATCTCTAGATTGGTCTCCCTCTCTGGCACACATACCCCCCCTCCCTTACCCTCCCCCCCACACTTACCCCCCATCTTCACCCCCCTCCTCACCAGACCTTTCTGGGCAATGGCCCCAAATATTTTTAGAACTCTTCGGGGGGGGGGGGGGAGAAGCAACCCAACAATCCCGGAGCAAAATCTGACCCTCTCCTCCCTTATAATCTCTCCTTATCCCTAATACAATAATATTTCTTTATTGACTGCTTCCTCCTACAGCGCCTTCATCCTGCTTTGTTTCTCCATCAGCTTTGGCGTCAATTAATCCCAACTTCTCCAGAAGATCCATCCCTTGCTCACATGATGTTATTCTATGTTGTTTCCCTTTCCACATAAACCTCAAAAAGACTGGATACCCCCAACTATATGTTATCGACCTCTTCTGCAATGCCACTGTACACAGTCTAACACTCTTCCACCACTGCACAGTTTGAGGGCATAGATCCTGATAAACCTCGATTGGTGTTGCTTGTAGCATCGGCTGGCCTTGACGTCTAATTGCTTGCATTAACTTTTCTTTCTTGTAATAGTTGGCAAATTTAACGATTATATCCCTTGGGAGCATCCCCTTCTTCTTGTAGCCCACTCTGTGGATCCTCTCGATATCAGCCATCTCCCAATTTTCCTGGGGCTCCACTTCCTTAATCCATGCCAAAATTGTGTCTCTTAAAGCCTTAGGGTTCTCCCCCTCCTGCTCTTCAAAAGATCTAATCTGAATGTTCACTCTCCTGTCTCTATCCTCCAGGGCAATTAAATACAAGTCCATCTCCTTCAAATGCTCCCCGTGCTGCTTGCCATCTTCCTTCAGCTTCCCAGTCTCCTTCTCCAAATTCTCCATATTTTCCACCACAGTTTGAAGGTCTGTCATAAATTCAATCTGTGAGTCCTTAATTCTTTGCATTAATTTTTCCTCCTGCATCTGCAAGGCCACCTCTAACACCTTCTGAAATTTATCCATTAAATCATCTGATGTCCCTGCTTGCTCTTTGGCCGCTTTAGGAACAGCACCTGGCTTGCTTCCAGATTTAGAACTTCCGGAATGACTTGGAGAGACTTTTCCTTTGTCTGAAGGCTGCACCCTGTCCGCCATTACTGCAGTAATTCTAGTGAGCCGCTGCCAGTTCCTATCTGAGGGATGATCTTGCCTCCTCCAGGCGGGGGCACTGGACTTTTCACCTTTTTGCTTTCTTTTCATAAAGCTAAACTCATAAATCCGCACCCCTCACCTAAATCTTAGCTGTCACCCTCAGATATCTTCTCCATTCTTATCAAACAAAACCGTTTCGGCTTCTAACACTTTCGGCTGGAGATTAAATGTCTCTTTTCCCACATATAATCGCTTCAGTCTCTCCCTCCAATCTTATCAGTCAGCCTTACTTCTTCCAATTAAAATCCATTAATTACCGTCACTGGTCACCTGCCAGGGTTCCCGATCTGTTTTTAGTTTCGCTTTTCACTCTGTTGATATAGCAGCTATCCAGCAGCTTTCTTCTCCACAGATACAGCAAAGCTTCCGGACCCGATATGAAATCTTTAATCAACAATCCATCCTCTCCAAATAGGGATTTTATCATTATTTCGGTCGCTTCTTAACGAGATCGAGAGAGTTCCGACTCTACTCCATGTCCGTTAGGCCACTCCCCCACCTATCATAGTTCTGAGTTTATTAAAATTGGTTTTCCTGAAATCCAGAGTACGCGTATGGCTACACTCAGCTTTTGCTTCCTTTAAAATCAAGAACTCAAGTATGAGGTGGTCACTATCCCCCAGAGTTCTCGTAACTGCCACTTTATCCACGAAGTCCTCCCTATTGGTCAGTATCAATTCAAGGATAGCTGTTCCTCTAGTTCTTTCCTCTACTTTCTGTAGGAGAAAGTTATCAGCCACATTTGTCAAGATTTTTTTGGAGGGGCCACTTTTGGCAGAATTTGTCTCAGGGTAATTGAATCGGGGTAATTGAAGTCCTCATTACTACTACATCAGATTTCCTTGAAACACTGGCAATTTGCTTTTCACAAGTTTCATCCTCATCTTCTCCTTGATTGGGTGGTATACTCCGACTATCATGCTCCTTTTATTCCTTTCCTCATTCATTTTAATCGAGATGCTCTCGATGGGGCTACCAGGCTTGTTCTCTTGTATTTCTGTGCAGGGATAAGTATTTTTAACATATAGTGTGACTCCGCCTCCTTTTCTATTCATTCTGTTCTTTTTGAACAAGTTATATCCTTCAATTGCTATATTCCAGTCATGGGAGTCATTCCACCAAGTTTCAGTTATACCAATCAAGTCATATTTGCTTTCATGTATTCAGAGTTCAAGTTCAAACTGCTTTGCAGTTTGGCTTCTTTCCTACATTGTTGTGAACACTGTTTTGGGGGACTATTGGAGCTGTTCTCTCTGTTATGGTGCATGAGCCTTCATCCATTGTTGCCTCAAAGTTTATGTCTCCCGCCCCCGTAGGATTCAGTTTAAAGCCCTCCTGATGAGGTCCTTCATGCTATGGCCGAACACATTCTTCCCACCCTTTGTGAGGTGTAACCTGTCCCTTGCCAGCAGTCTATTTTCCAGAATCCAAATCCCTCACATCGGCACCACCTTTGTAGCTAGTCATTCACCCAGAGTATTTTTCTTTCTCTTTCTATTCCTCTTCCAAGGACTGGGAGGATGGATGAGAAAACTATCTGGGTCCCAAAGTTCTTGAGATTCCTTCCAGAGTTTCAAAGTCTGACGCCATTTCTTCGTAGCTCTGCTTGGCAATATCATTTGTTCCCACATGGATGCGAAGAAAAGGATATGTGTCAGTGGGCTTGATGAGCTTTGGCAACCCTTCAGTTACATCTTTAATCTGTGCTCCATGGAGACAGCACACCTGGCGAGTCCTTGGGTCTTTGCGACATACTTGAGTTTCAATTCCACACAGCAGGGAGTTTCCCACAACGACTACTCTTCTTTTTGGTCAACTGATCCATGTCAATGGATCTCCGGTTACATCGGGTATAGTGGACACCTCAGTGTCTGTTTAATAAAGGTTTGTCTAAATCAACTAATTTTTGGAAGTGTTACATACCTAATGCTTCTTTTGTTCGTATGTTTTGGAAATGTCCAATAGTTGCTACCTTTTGGGAGGAAATGATCAGTCACATAAATTTTGGATTAGAAAGCTCTTTAATATTTTCCTATGTACATGTCAGTTTAAATTACATACCGGCTGCTTGGAAACTAACACACGGTCAACGGAAATTGATTTTTCATGCCCTTTCGACTGCCAAAAGAATTATTTTACAACATTGGAAAGATAAAACCACACTCTTTATAATGCAAAGGATTGAATACTTAACAACATTAGCAACATTTGAAAGAGTGGCATACAGGCGTCATTTACGAATGGACATTTACTCAGACATTTGGTCTGCCTTTATGGATGTTTACGTGTAATTTAAGCTACCATTTCCCGTCCTTTTTTAAAAAATAACCTAGAAATTGTGATATTTGAAACTGAGGTTTTTGAAGTATGTGGCTGTATATGCTTTTTATTTTTATTTTTTTATTTTCTTTATGGTTTTGTTCACAAATTCACAATAATAATTTTATAAAAACACACACGTGGGGCTGCCTTTGAAAAAGGTTCAGAAGCTGCAGCTTGTGCAAAATGTGGCAGCCACACTGATAATCCGGATCAAGAGGTTCAAACATATACAACCGACTCTGGCCCGCTTGTATTGGCTGCCTGTATGTTTCCGAGCCTGATTCAAGGTGCTGGTTTTACCTGATGGAATGCCTCTCTCGATATGAACCTACCCGTTTGCTACGATCTACATCTAAGGCCCTCCTCCGGGTGCCTCCTCTGAGGGAAGCTTGGAGGTGTCCAGGAGTTTAGTGATCCTGGTTCCTTACAGCAGAGTAAGCGTGTTCCAGAGATCCATGCAAGGAAAAATACTCACAAACCAGCGGTTCTCTTTAGTAAAAGCATTACTGAGATTCAGTATTTCCTTCAATATATTTACAGCAGCTCTGGTCATCAAATATAGCACAGGTTTCCAGGAAGAATCCACATCACATAACATCACTGTCCAACCTCATATCCTCATCAACCATTATCAGACATTTACAGATCTATATATACATTTGAATGGACAATGACTTTGCACAAAAATACAGAAAAAACTCCCAGGGGGAAAACCCACTATCTCTTTGACCTTTAGAAAAGAAGATAGAAAAAACATTCCCCTGTTAATTGAAATCAGGTGCAATAGGTAGTCCTCTGGACACTCTGCAACTGTCCAGTCCTTTTTATTCATCTGAAGAGAAATTTTTACTCAACAGGAGGATGGCAACAAGGGAGAGGGCCTTCTCAGTGGTGGCCCCCCAATTATGGAATGATCTCTCTGACAAGGCTCGCCGGGCACCAACATTGTTATCTTTTCGGTGCCAGGTCAAGACTTTCCTCTTCTCCCAGGCATTTAACAGCATATACTGAGTTTTTAATTGACCCCAGAACTATATTTAGGCCTGGCTGAGAGTTCGCAGCTGTTTTAAATGTATACTGCTTTTATATGTTGTCTGTTCTTATGGTTTTAAACTTTGTATCGATTTTTAATGTCCAAAGTTTTAGTTTTGTAAACCGCCCAGGGAGCTTTGGCTATGGGGCGGTATATAAATGTAAATAATAATAATAATAATAATAATAATAATAATAATAATAATATAACATAAGGGAGACCCAACAGAGTTCCAGGCCATGCTTGAAAACATTTTAATGATTTATCAACCCACACAGGCAGATATTAACCCACTCCTCCACGCAACCCTTTGCCCAGAACAAAGATAAGCCCTAATTGCAGAGGCAAAGTGGCCAGATACAGCTCCTGCCACTACTACTGCCCTGGAACAATCTAAGCAGCACCTGATAAATGCTGTAAAAACTCTTTGCCCTACTCAAATCGACTGGGCAAAGATTCAAAGCTATAAACAAAAACTAGATGAATACCCTGCTGTCTTTTGCAGTCACCTCCTGAATGTCTATAAACTGTATGGGGGAAGCCCAAACCCCAAGGAACACATGACAGGCAGTATTGTACAATCTTTTGTTTTAGGTTTACAGCCAAAAATCTTTGAACATGTAACAAACCAAGTCAGATATGAGAATAAAGCCATAACCAAAGTTGTAAAACTAGCTAACCATTTCTGGAACAAAGTACAAACTGCCAAATCCGCTCAAGCTGCCAAACTGATGGCTTTACAAATCAAAAATTTAGAAAAAGATCAGCCATCATCACGACACAATAAGAACAACCAAAAGAATTAGATTTCGAACCCAAATTACACAGGAGCCCCCAGAGATAGAAGCAATGATGTTTGAACTGCTGCAAAGAATTGAGACACTGGAAATTTGATTCTGTTAATATGTTGGGGGGGGGGGGGAAATGCTGATTTTCTTGTTGACACTGGTGCCATGTTTTCAGTGTTATCAAAATCTGTTGGGAATGTTCCTTTGACTGGGAAAACAGTGAAAGCAATTGGGATTGGAGATCAACCCATTGTCCACCCTATGTCCACCCTTATCTCTGTTACCTTGAGACCCCTTGCAACCAAGCATGCATTCCTAATTTTGCCATGCAGCTCACTCAATCTGTTGAAACGGGACCTTCTGTGCAACTTACAAGCAACCATCAAATGCTCTAGTGATGGATTGTTTTTGCAGTTATCAGCAGAAAATGAACCCGCTCTGATGGCCATGCTCCTTGGGAACATGTTGTATAGTCCTTCCTCATTGCAAAAAGAACGGCTTTCGAGCATACCTCAAGAATTGTGGAGACAAAACCCCAATGAAGCAGGATTGTTGTCTAGCGTGAGCCCGATTGGACTCAGAGTGAAACCCTGGAGCTCCCTTCCCCAGATCCTGCAATATCCCCTCGCCCAGGAAGCCACTGAAGGCATCCGCCCAATCCTAAATGACTTATTGAAGCAAGGCATTTTGGTAGAGATAGTCAGCTCGTGCAACACTCCCATTTCCTGTCAAGAAGCCAAATAGATTCACCCCAGAAGGCCACACTGTTTTCAGGTTTTGTCATGACCTTTGTGGTATCAACAAAATGCTAGTCCATTCCTTCCCCATGGTTCCCAACCCAGCCACCATTCTGTCCTTGATTCCCCCAGAAACCTCTTGTTTTTCAGTTATAAACTTGTCCAATGCTTTCTTCTACACATCTGTCCACCCTGATTCCCAATGCCTCCTTGCCTTTACCTTTGATGGCTGTCAATATACCTGGGGTCACCTACCTCAAGGCCTATGTGAAAGCCCCTCTCTCTTCAGCCAGCTCCTGAAGAAAGACATACAGTTACACAGTTTTCTAAGAGCTGCCAATTACTGTCAGCAGTGAATTCCCTAATACTCTGTTGTTGTGACACTTCTGACTCAGCTAACTCATGATGCTTCCCCTTACCCCCTTCCTTAGAATGCTGACAATGAAACTACTTTTTCCACTCTCAAAAGAGCTCTTTCTACTGCTCCGGATCTGGGTCTCCCTGACTATGCCAAACCTTTCACACTTTACTGTCATGAATCTCAAACTTGTGCTTCTGGAGTACTAACCCAACCTTTTGGGGGAGCACCCCGCCCTATTGCTTATTACAGTTCCCTCCTTGATCCAGTAGCCACTGGATATCCAGCTTGTCTCTGTGCCGTAGCAACCACCACTCTCATTGAATGGAGTGCAGATCTCATCCTTAGACATCCTCTCACTGTTGCAGTCCCCACAGTGGCTGCATTCAGACAACACGTTAGTCAATGGTGGGGTAATAATCAACTTTACAGTTGTTCGTCTAGGGGGTACTCCCCACACAACATGGTAATAAATAATCAACCGTGGTGTGGATTAGGATCAGCGCTGAGTTGACTATGGCAGCATTCAGACGACATGATAGTCAATACAACTGATGATTGTTCCCCCCTTCCCCCAGTTGATTATTGTGTAGTCTGAATGCAGCCAGTGTTTTTTCCCTTCTTCCAACGAGGAAAGTTTAATCAAAATAGATAAAAATACAAAAATTAAAAAGAAGAAATAGAAAAAAGAAAGAAAAAAAGAAAGAAAAAAATCATAACTAAATTTACAATTAAACTAAATTATAAATGTGCTGTATTTCCTTTATGTTTCATTACAAAGTCCATATACTTAGGCATACATGTTGTACATCCTGTTGCGATGCATATTGAAAAATCTCCATATAGCTTCAAATAATGCTAACTCTGATTTCCCTTGGATTTGAATTAAGTCATAAGTTATTTTCTCAGATATTGCCACAGACCAAGTATTACGATTCCATGCTGATAAATTCAAATAATCCAGTTTTTTCCACTGTTGTGTAATTGTCTGCCAAACAGCCGTCAACAAAAATGTTATTAAATCTTTACTTTTCAATCCAATATTAAGCATTGTATATTGATAATAAAAACAATTCTGGATCATATACAATTGTTTCTCTAGTAATAATCATTATTTCTCTGTGTACTGATCTCCAGAATCTCTGTATATATGAGCAAGTTCACCATAAATGAAAATACATGCCTTTTATCTTGTAGCCTCTCCAACAAAGGGGGCTGCAAGTTTTAGTAAGGTGCTAATTGTACTGGTGTTCGATACCATCTATGCAGTATTTTCAAGGAGGTCTCCCGAATAAAGGCAGATACTGATCTACATGGTCTATTGTTCCATATTTTATTCCATCTAGCTTCATCTATTTCTCTTTCAAAATCTCCTTCCCACACTTTCCTTAAGCCCTCTATTGTGCCCATCTGGGCATCTACTAATATAGCATAAACTAAAGAAACTATACCCTTCCTTCCTTCCCCTACCATTAACATTACTTGCTCTAATGCTGTTAAAGTTCTGAGTGCATGTATCTTTGTGTTGGTGTCCCTAAGGAGATGGGATAGTTGAGCTTCTTGTAGCCATCCCAGGCCTAGTTTCCCTAAATCAGCTCTAAATTGTTCTATTGTTTTTGGTTTATCCTGGGTATAGAAATCGTTCAGTTGAAAATATCCCCTTTTTCCCCATTCAGAAGCTTTAGTAACAATAGCTGCATCTAGCTTACCTGGATAAGATTGTATTGGTGTAAGGGGGGACCACACTGGAAACAACTTAGAATGCCACTTTTTCCTAATTGTAAAAATAGTCTTGGTGTATGGGTTTTGGATATTGTTTAATTCCTTTGTTGTTATAGGTTGAAAAGGTAATGCCCATAAAGGGCCTTTATTCAACATTTCTTCTTCCAGGGGTATCCAATTTTTATTTGCCTTCATAATAATAAAATGAAGCTGCCGTATTTGGAAAGCCTCATAATATAGTGCTAGATGTGGAAGCCTACATTACCTAATTTTTTATAATATAATTTTAAAGCCAAGCAAGGTGTTTTTGCTTGAAAAACAAATGTATTGATTTGTTTTTGCCACGACTTCAATAGTTTTGGCTGGAGGAGGATAGGAAGAACCTAGAATAAAAATAAAAACCTAGGAATTAAAGACATTTGTATGGCTGCAATTCTCCCAAGAATCAACAAATTCAGTTTCTTCCATTTCTTCAAATCAGTAATCATATTTTTATTAAGGGGACCATAGTTTATTTTAAATAACTTATTG
The DNA here is from genome assembly GCA_029215795.1 of Anniella stebbinsi. Lineage (NCBI taxonomy): Eukaryota > Metazoa > Chordata > Lepidosauria > Squamata > Anniellidae > Anniella > Anniella stebbinsi. Next base: position 100,885,884 of record JARDYH010000003.1, read on the forward strand.
GTTTTCCTAGGAATAAATATTCCCCGATATCTAAATGAAGTTTGGCAAATTGGTGATCCTAGAATGGAGCTAATATGATATTGATGATTAGGAAGCACATTATATGACATGATAGTAGTTTTTTCATAATTAACTTTTAGACCTGCTAGAAGTTTAAATTCTTCAAGTTCTTGCTTTAATTAGAAGCTAAGGATCTCGCAACAAAATTATCATGCCAGCCGCATGCATGTTTATCACGTGCTCTTCCCCTTCTCTTCTATATCCAACAATACCTGGATGTTGACGCATTATATTGGCCAATGGTTCCAAACAAAGGGCAAAGAGCAAAGGTGACAAGGGACAACCTTGTTTTGTTTCTCTTTCCAAGCTAATAAGTGGGGAACTTATGTTATTGTTTCGAACTGTTGCAGTATTAACATTATATCATTTAGAAACTGCAGATATAAATTTAGTTCCCAGTTGATAGTAATTCAGGACCCTTAGTACATATTGCCATTCCAGGCAATCAAAGGCCTTGAATATATCAAGTGATATTAACAACAATGAATTACCTCTTTTGGTTGCATCATAAATAATATTTAAGACCCGTCATATCGGGTCCGATATATGCCTTTGAGGAATAAATCCAATCTGGTCAGTATGAATGAGATTACCCACCAACCTGTTTAACCGATGGACTAGAATAGATGAAAAAAGCTTTTGATCCTGGTTTAATAATGTAATTGGATGGTAGGACCCTATTTTTGTATTATCTTTTCCAGGTTTAGGGATAACTATTATCCTGGATGTTTTCCAGGTATCTGGGAGGTCCTCACCATGCCAAAACTTGGAAAAGAGCTGAGTATGTTTAGAGATCAATATTTCTTTAAACTTTTTATAAAAAGAACTTCCAAATCCATCTGGACCAGGAGTTTTATTATGTTTTAAATGGTTAATAGCTTGCTTCACCTCCTCTATCTGTATATCTCCATTCAGCATTTTTGTTCATTTTCATTAATTGGGGTAATTCCACCTTTTTCAAATATTTTTCTATAAGTTCTGCCCCTGGAGAAATTGTTCGATAGAGCTGTGCTTAGAAATCTGCAAATAAGGTGTTAATTTCCATCTGATCAAACGATAAGGTACCATCATTCCTACTTATAGAGTGAATTTTGGACTTTATTTGTCTCCTTTTAAGTGCATTGGCCAGCATTTTGGAATGTTTATTGTCAGAGGAGTAATATTTTTGTTTTAAATATAGCAGGGATTTAGCAATGCCTGTGGTATCTATACTTTCCAATTCTTTTCTTTTTGCCAAATCTATAAGTACTTTTATAGACCCAGTTGGTTATGTTTAAATTCCAGAGCTGTTATATCTTTTAATAAATCCCGCTTAATTGGGCCTATACGCTTTTTATTTTTACACTTTCAGCAATACAAGTTCCGTGGATTGTAGCTTTCCTAAATTATCTTTGGTGCCATGTCTGGTTCCTCATTTATCTTAAAATATTCCTCAATGGCTTTTTAAATAGTTAATATAGAAGATTGTCTAATTAAAAGATTACTATCCAGACGCCATATTGGATTGTATGAACTTTGAGGGTTTAATGACAAGCCAGTTTCAACTGCAGCATGATCAGAAACTACTCTGGGAATAATATTCGATAATATAAGGTTAGGAATCCATAACGAGGAAACCAAATATAGTCTACCCTGGAAAATGAACGAAACCTGGGGGGGGGGGGGGAAATATGAGAAGTCTCTTACCCCTGGGATTAAAAGTCTCCAAGAGTCCATTAGGTGAAAACGTTTCAACAAAGGATCCAGAATCTTCTCACCTATATATTTATCTAATTGAGAACCAGGTCTCCTGTCCAAGTCTAGATTGCATACTGCATTCAGGTCTTCTGCTACAACTAGTTCCCCCATCGCAAATTGAGATAACTTTTCAAAACACTTTAACCAAAAATGAATATTGCTGTACATTAGGTGCATATCTAGAAGCTAGTGTAGTAGGTTGACCATCGAGTTTTCCCACTAAAAATAAAAATCTTCCGGGTCCCTTTTTATCCTCTCTACCTGCCAGTTTACTATAATAATAGCTACTCCTCTAGCATGACTAGTCCCAATTGCCGCATACTGTGAACCAAAATATGGATGAGTTAAGAGTTTTTTCTCTGTCTCTCCTGCTTTAAATGTTTCCTGCAAAAAATAAAAAAATAAAAATATAAAAATAAAAATGGAGGGCTTATGGACCTGGAGGTGATCCGAAACTCTCCTTCTTTTGATCACATCTCCCAACCCTCTAACATTGAGAGTAATTAAATGTAGATCAACCATAATTATAACCAGTTGAGGTTTGGAATCTAAAATTCTCTGATTTTACAATATGAAACATTGTTAACACAATTCTTATAAAAGTACTCATGAAAATGAAATAGTCAGCACTAAATAAAATTTTGTGTTCTAAATTAATCCCTTTCCAAAAGAAAATCCCACCACCATAAAGATCCCCACCCAACCCTTCCCCCCTCCCCCATCCCCCCCGAGCCCAAGTTAACTGCTGTAAAGAGAAAGAAAGTCTTACAACTTGCAGTATAAGAAATATCTATTCCCTCCCCTCTGTGGCTCGAAATCCTTGGGAGGCAGTTGAACAATTGCAGTATATCAAGTAAACATCTGATAAACCACATATTCGAATTTACTTAGTTCCGCCCTCTCACCAAAATTATGTTATTATTATGCCTAATTATACACATAAATCCCTATATTTTAGGGTTTTAACCCTCTGCTTCTCATATCGGTTAATATAGTGGTTAAACACATGTGTGATTACTTGAGTGAGAAGCAGGGGGAGGATTATTCATCTGCAGGTACACAAAACAAAGCAAACCAACCAACCAACAGACAAACAAAAAAAACACCAAAAATTGAAAATCATCACTGGAGATGTCCTCTTCTTAATTCTTTGTATAGTTCCATAGGAGAAAAAAGGTCAAATGGTCCAGTGGTCAGAAAGTATAAGAGGCTCTTCCTTTTTTTTTTTTGTAATAATTTTTATTAGTTTCAACACAATAACATACACAATATAATAAACAAACAACATAACCCTCAACAATCCCCCCGTGCACCCCCACCCCCTGAGACCTTCTCTTAATCATTCTTCATCCTTCCAAAATTTTAACGATTCTTTTGAAGGTGTTTGTCCCTTCCCCGATCTTAAAACATATTCCAAAAAGGGACTCCATATTTCTCCAAAATAACTTTTACTGGACATTCCCCTCTTTATTTTCATTTTACAAGTCAACATATCATTCAAGGCCATATCCCAAATTTCTTTATACAATTCTTCTATTGTATAGCTTCCTTGCCCTTTCCAATTTTTAGCAATCATTATTCTAACAGGTGCCAGGAGGTTGTTTACCAATTCTCTATTAGTTATATACTCATTCTCACTATCCCATATTGCTAGTAGAGCTAACTTTGGGTTTAATTCCAATTTACTTCCAATTATATCACTTATTTCTTTAAAAACCCTTTCCCAAAATTTTTGTACTTGTTCACAGCTCCACCACATATGAAAATAGGTTCCAACCTCCTGACACGCCCTCCAACAATTCTTAGACACTTTTTTATCAATCTGGTGAAATCTTACAGGTGTTAGATACCATCTCCACACTGTCTTATAGTAATTCTCCTTAATTCTAATCGACAACAGCTTTAACATTCTTACTTTCCATATCCTCTCCCAGTTATAATCATTAATTTTTCCCTTTACATCTTCTTCCCAAATCTCTTTTATAACATTGAGTGAGTCCTGAAATTCCTCCTCTATCAATATTTTATATATCTCACTAGTCAGCCCTTTCTTAACTCCAACTTCTTCTTTTTTTCCTTTTAGTTCAATTAAATCTTCAAATCTAGTATTATTTCTACATTTCTTATTTTTCAACCTCCATTCCTGAGTCCATTTTCCCAATTGTAAACATTTGAACCATGCTATCTTTTGTCCTTTAAACAACTCTTTAATATGCTCACTATCCTTCATCTTTTCCATCCAATTCCTTAACTTAATTATATCTTGATCTTTCAGTCTCGCTTCTATCTCTACTTTTAATACACTTGGGAAGTTTCCCACTACTACAACTGGGGCGAGTGGAGAGTCTCCTGGTATCAACTTCCCCCTAAACTTCTCCCAGATCTCTAAAATATTTTCCAACAATGGGTTGTCCATTACCTTCAATTCTTTCTTTTGCATTTTAGTAAAGAATATATTTTCCAATTTAAAATCTACACCTCCTGTTTGCGGTTCCAACCATTCCAAAACTTCCTCCCCTAAAATACCATTAATAATATATCTTAACTGATTAGCAATATAATAATACTTAATATTCGGAAGTCCTAAACCTCCTTTCTTTTGAGCCTTATACCATAACCCTTTATTTATCCTAGCTCTTTTATCCCCATTACAATAAGCATTAATCATATTTTGCCAACTTTTCATCTCCGCTACTGAAATTCTAATTGGTAGCATTCTAAACAAAAAATTAACCTTAGGTAAAATCTTCATTTTAATAACCGCTATTCTACCGAACCAAGAATGTTTTAATTTTCTATATATCTCTAATTTCTCCCCTACCTTTTTTCTTAACATTAGAAAATTAAGTTCCTCTAATCTTTCTAATTCTTTATCTATATTAACTCCTAAATATCGTATTATGTTTTTATGCCTTAATCCTAACTTAACTTTACACTTCTCCAACTCTTCCTTGTTATAATTATACAACATCATTTCTGACTTCCCCCAATTAACTTGTAATCCCGTAATTTCCCCAAATTCTCTCAAATGCTTCTGAATTGTCTCCCCACTTTCTAGGGGATCTTCTATTGTCAATAATGTATCATCCGCAAACATATTCATTTTAATCTTGTCCTTTCTTCCTATCCCCTTTAATCTTCCATCTTCCCTTATTACATTTGCTAAAATTTCTATCACTATTGCAAATAAGATCGGTGAAAGTGGACATCCTTGCCTAGTTCCTCAAGCTAGTGTAATCTGATGCGTTAACCCATCATTAACCATTATTTCAGCTTTATTATTTTTATACAGCTGGTTGATCACGCCCATAAATTTATGTCCAAACCCAAATGTTTTTAATATTATTTTTAGCGCTGGCCACTCCACACAATCAAAGGCTTTAAATATATCCAATGCTAATAGACCTGCTGTTAAATTTCTTTTTTTTATAATATTAATTATATTTATAACTCTCCCAATTAAATTAGGCATTTTCCTACCAGAGATAAATCCACATTGATCTTTTTAAATATATTTATAAATAAATGTACCCATTCTTTTTGCCATTATTGCTGTAAATATCTTTGCATCCTGATTTATTAAAGATATTGGTCTATAAGTTGCTGGATCCGACAAATCCTTACCTGGCTTCTGTATTAAGATAACCAAGGACTGATCCCACGATGGCGGAGTCATTCCTCCTTCTAGTATATTATTGTATAATTTTTTTAATCTTGGTATTAACATTTCCTTAAATATTTTATAAAATTCCGGCCCCAAGCCATCAATCCCCGGAGACTTACCTCCTTTTAGTTTATCAATAATTCCCTCAATTTCTTTCTCAGTAACCAAGCCTTCCATACAATCTCTATCTTGCTCATCCAGTCTTATTTTCCAATTTCTTTCTACATACTCCTGAATCTTGTCTTGTGATACCGCATCTGTTGTATATAATTCTTTATAAAATTCCTGAAAAATAATTAATTTATCTTTCATTAAATTACATCTATTCCCTAACTTATCTCTTATTGTCCCAATCATATTCTTAGCCTTCTCTGACTGCGTGGATCTGGCCAACATCTTCGAATTTCTATTATTATATTAAAAAAAAATCTCTTTAAATATAACAAATTCTTTTGAACTTGTTCTAGATCTTCTTTCTCCAATTCCTTTTTTTTCGCTTGAATTTGGGCGAATAACCGCTTATCTTTTTTCTCTCTTAATCTCTCCTCTAAACTCTTTATCTCCTCTTCAGCCTTTTTATAATGTACTTCCTGTTGCTTTTTAAGTGTGAACATTTCCCTAATACAGATCCCTCTTATTACCGCTTTCATAGTATCCCATAATAACCCCTGCGATTTAACCTCCTTTTCATTTATCTGCCATATTTCCTGCATTTCTTTTTTTATTTTCTCCACCGTATTTTTATTTTAAAAAATTCTTCCATCCAATCTCCATCTCTTTGCTTGTCTATAATCCTTCTTCATTTTAATATCCATCATCATCAATGCATGGTCGGTGACCTTAATTACTCCAATATCGCAGTCTGTGAGTATAGGTACCATATTCTTTGATATAAAGATAACATCAATCCTTGAATAACTCTTAAATCTAGGTGAGTAGAAAGTATATTTTCTTTCTTCCCCTTTTAAAGCTCTCCATACATCCATTAATTCTTTCCCCTCCATTAATTTACCTAACTCCGTCTTCCCCCCCTCTGACATCTCTTATAATGTTATCCCTATCTTTCCCTTTATCAAGTACCATATTAAAGTATTTGCCATCACAATATTCTTTTTCCCCACTTCTCCCACCATATCAAATACTTCTTCAAAAAATTCAATTTGTTTCCCATTTGGAGCATAGACATTGATCAAAACATATTCCTCCTCTTCCATCGTGCAGTACATTATGAGGATCCTTCCGTTTTTATCTTTCTTTACACTTTGAATATTAATACCACATTTCTTTGATATTATTATTGCCACCCCTCTCGCTTTAGAAGTACCAAATGACTTTTCATACACTCCCACATCCCTCATTCGTAGCTCATTAACCCCCTCCTTTATTTGATGAGTTTCCTGCAAAAAAATTATATCTATTTTTTTTCTTTTTAACAACATCTCTATTCTTCGCCTTTTGATAACTGTTCCTAGCCCTTTAACATTTAAAGTTGCCATTCTCAATTTATTTTCCATTTCTCACTTTCACACATATCTTTGAGTTGGTCTCGCTCAGTGATACACTTACCCACCCTCCCTTACCCTCCCCCCACATACACCCCCATTTTATACCCCCCTCCTCACCAGACATCTGGGCACTGGTCCCAATTATTTTTAGAACACTTCAGGGGGGGGGAACCCGGGACCAACTTCAGAATAGAGTCTAATCCTCCCCTCCTTTTCCCCCCCTTCTAATCCCTTATCATTGACTGGATCCTCCAACCGCGCCTTCTTCTTGCTCTATTTCTCCACCATCCTTGTCATCGATTATGCCCAGCTTCTCCAACAGCTCCATTTCTTGTTCACACGATGTTATTCTTTCTTGCTTCCCTTTCCACATAAACTTCAAAAACACTGGATATCCCCAGCTGTAAGTTATCGATTTCTTCCTCAATGCTCCTGTACACATTCTGACGCTCTTCCTCCACTGAATGGTCTGAGGCGAGAGATCCTGATCTATTTGGACCGCTGTTGCTTGAATCATCGGTTGACCTTGTCGTCTAATTGCTTGCATGAGCTTTTCTTTTTTATAATAGTTAACAAATTTGACATTTATGTCCCTTGGGAGCATACCTTTCCTCTTATATCCAACACTATGGACTCTCTCAAGATCCAGCATCTCCCAAGTCTCGTGTGGCTCCTGAAGTCTTATCCACGCCAAAATTGTATCTCTTACATCTTCTGGAGTCTCTCCTTCTTGTTCCCCATAATCCCTTATGCGAATGTTTGCACGTCGATCTCGATCCTCAATGGCGATTAGGCGTAAGTCATGTTGAGACAGCTGGTCTTCCTGCTTCTTGCAAACTCCAATCAGGGCTTTAGTCTCTGTCTGCAAAACTTCCACATCCTTCACCACTTCCATTAAACCAGACATTAACTCAGTTTGTGTATCATTAATCCGTTTTGCCAACCGTTCCTCCTGGTCCGCCAACTCAAGCCTGATCATTTTTCTAATATCTTCCTTTAATTCATACATTGGGTCTGGCTGACCTCCTCTGGTGATCTTAGGAATTACAGCTGGCTCTGGTACTAGTGACGCAGCTCCTTTTGTCGGAAAAGTTTTCTTGCTAGGCTGCTTATCGGGCATTGTTTCCGTCTCCAAGCGAGTCAATCTCTGCCAAGTTTTATCCGAGACACGCTCTTTAGAGAGTCTAACCCAGGCGGGGGTGGATAGAGGGGGCCTCTTCTCCCGCTGTTGAAGAGGCTCTTCCATTACTCAAAAATTCAGCAGGTCTGTCTTCTTCCCCCCCCCCCCCCCTTGTACAGTTGTTAACTGCAGGGTTCTCCCTGAAGCCGAAGGTAGGACAGCTTTCCTAGTTCCACGCCGTTTTTTTGGTTGCTTGTCAAATCTTGAGCTGCATTTCCACCTCCTTCTGGGGGATCACTTTCTTTCCCAGCATCTTCTTCAGATGTTTCTTCAGTAGTAGTAGCTCCCTCTGGCATTTTGACTCCCAAAACTGTTAACATGTGAGCAGCGTCTTCCACATTTCGAGCTATGAGCATTCCAGTGTCTCTTGTAACCAACAATTTGAAAGGAAACCCCCATCTATATTTAATGCCCACTTCCTGGAGTTGGAATTTATAAGGACAAAGGATTTTGCACTTATTCAAAGTTATTGGAGAGAGATCTTGCATCACCATTATCTTCCGTCTTTGTATGTTATATTTCTCAAGGAACGAAGTTTATGCCGTATTTCCTATTTCATGGTATAGTGTGCAAATCGTATTATAATATCTCTGCCCCCCACCTCTTTAGACCTGAACCTTGTTGCTCTGTGAGCACGTTCAAAGTCATTTATATTAAGCTCCAAATCTGGGATCAGGGATTTAAACCAAGAGACAAGAAAACTTTTTATATCCTCCCGTTCCACCTGTTCCTGAAAAGATCTCAGGTGCAGGTTAAATCTTCAATCTTGATGCTGAATCTGTTCAATTGAGTCTTTAAGCTAAGCATTCTCTCTTTGAAGTTCACTTATGACTTTAGAATGAGCGATTCCCAAGTCCATTGCTTTTGTAGCAATTTCTGAGACATCATTGACCTGTAGTTTCACTCTATTGAGTTGTTTTTCAAAAGGGACTAGCAAAGCTTTGAATGTCTTTTCCATCACTGCCGTGGCTGCCTCTGCACGAGAGGTTTAAAGCTCTTTCAAGTCTCATTAAAATTTTTACCTCTACATGAGCGGAGCGCAAATCGGGAGTTGAGGCGCGTTATCGATCCGATTATGCACATTATCAAATGTGCATTAAATAGCGAGTTATGGACCCCCTCTACAAGAATTCGGTTTGACGCCTGGTTCTCCGATTATGTGCATCTTCTCAGAAGTGCTTTATGGTAAATGACTATACGCGGGAGGTAATTGAGCGCACAACTGGTGGCCTTACCGGTTGTTTGAAATGCGCCTTAGAAGTAGTTAATGCGGAGAATCGCTTGTTCACATAGTCAAAATGCGCTTTAACGGCCGGAGCAAAGTAAAACTCGCTATTTAATGTGCATTCGATAATGCGCATAATCGGATAGATAACGCGCCTCAACTCCCGATTTGTGCTCTGCTCATGTAGAGGTAAAATTTTTAATGAGACTTGAAAGAGCTTTAAACCTCTCGTGTAGAGGCAGCCTTATTTTGCTCCGGCCGTTAAAGTGCATTTTGACTATGTGAACAAGCGATTCTCCGCATTAACTGCTTCTAAAGCGCATTTCAAACAACCGGTAAGGCCACCAGTTGTGCGCTCAATTACTGCTTGCGTACAGTCATTTACCATAAAGCACTTCCGAGAAGATGCGCATAATCAGAGAACCAGGTGTCAAACCGAATTCTTGTAGAGGGGGTCTGTGATAGATGTTAGTTGCTTCTCAAACTCTGCCTTCAAATTCAAGGCCCCCTGCTGGTCAATTTCAGCCTGCATATTAGGGTCGATGTAAGTATCTGAATCTGAGCCAGTGGCCATTTTTCCCCTTCTCCTCCAAATCTATTTTTGGAATCCTCCACAGTTGTTTTTAACTACTTAAAAAGGTACAGAACTCTCCTATTTGTCTTCTAAGTAGGATCCGGACACACCCCCCCCCCCCCCCCCGGATTCAAAATGATTTATTGCCACTGAAGATGTTACAAAGGTTTAAAATACCTTTCGGCATTCAACTCTCGCCAGTTGTTTATCTATTCTCTTACAGTGGTTTTAAATCTGTTTTAAATCACCACGGAGTTCTTGACATTCTCCAGATGTTGTTAAGTACAAAAATAAACAGTACTTACATACTTATAGCTTGCCTGCAGAAGTTGTTAGAGGTTTTTCCCAGCGGATCTTCAGTCATCCTGGCCACGCCACCCCCCCCCCCAGCTCCTTCTCTCATGACTGTGCCTATATTGTTGAATCTGCTCTCTCCCCGCGACTTGATCTTTCCAATGTCCCCCTTGACAACCCTGATTGTATTCTCTGTGTTCATATTTCTTCCTTTGCTCTTCCCAATGACACTTGAGTTACTGGACATGCCGTCTGTTCCCCACATTCTGTCATAGAAGCCCATTCCCTTCCTTTCCCCAGTGCTTGAGCTGCTGAACTGTTCTCCCTCATGCGTGCAGGTACTCTGGCTACTGACTTATCTGCAAATTTATTTACAGACTCAAAATACACTTTTAGGCTGAATTCGGACAACACGATAGTCAATGGTGGGGTAATAATCAACTTTACAGTTGTTCATCTAGGGGGCACTCCCCACACAACATGGTAATAAATAATCAACTGTGGTGTGGATTAGGATCAGCGCTGAGTTGACTATGGCAGCATTCAGACGACACGATAGCCAATACAACTGACGATTGTTTCCCCACCCCAGTTGCGTATTGTGTCATCCGAATTCAGCCTTAGAGTCTGTTTCAATTTTGGCAAGATTTAAGAACATCGAGGCTTTATTACTTCAGTTGGAACCTCTGTCTCACACAGACCCCTTATTTCCAAACTCCTAGCTGCTATACAGCTCCCCTCAGCTCTCTCTATTATCTGGTGCAAAGCACACACTTTGTCTACAGATGTGTCTCCCTGAGCAATACCTCTGTGGACTCAGTGGTGTGCCATGCCATGGAACATGGGACTCGGGCTCCCTCTATCAATGTAATGGTGAAACTCTCTCCCCTTTCCCCATCCCCACTTCCACCCTTTTAAACTTCCTTCCTTGCAGCAAGCCATTTCCTCCCAAGAGCGCACAACATAGCAGCACCATGGCTGTTCCCCTGAATCCAATGGCCTCTGGAGACACCCAATAAATGTCCTGTTGCCCCGTCTTCCCTGATCCCTGCTCTTGCTCCTATGTCCCATACGTTAGCACAATATGAGCAAAGGGGGAATGATATGCAACATCACCAAAGCCTGGTTTGCTCTTGGATTTTCAACAGCAGCCCAGAGACTTTGTTCCAACTGTCCAGTGTGCCTAGCGCACAACCCTGGAAGACCTGTGAAAACAAAACCAAGACACAACTTGCAAGGACTATGACCCTTCTCACACCTGCAGATAGACTTCATAGAGCTTCCCCAGCAGGAGGATTCAAATATGCCTTAGTCATGGTGTGTCTGTTCTCAGGTTGGCCCAAAATATTTCCCTGTGATAAAGCAGACACACTAACGGTAGTGAAAAAACTTCTACATGAGGTCTGCCCCCGATTCGGAATACCCCTTTCTTTGGACTCAGACATGGGCCCACATTTTCCAGGGAAAGTCCTCAAAGACATATGCAAAGCTCTACACATCTCACAACATCACCACACGCCCTATCATCACCAGGGCAGCGGGAAGGTAGAACGTATGAATAGTCAAATTAAGAACCGTCTTGCTAAGGTATATAGGGAAACCGGGCTGAAGTAGACAGAAGCCCTCCCATTGTGGCTCTGCAAATCAGGACCACCCCTCAAGGCAAGCACAAGTTGTCCCTATTTGAAATTTTAATGGGATGCCCCTACCACCCTGACACCACCCCAGTGCCAGGGGATATACAGGCCCTGCATCACTCTTTTGTGGAGTACTGTAAGGGCCTCAGTGATGCTGTTCAGAATATTCAGTTACAGGTGATTGCTGCACAACCAGAGACTGCAGATGGACCAGCCCACTCTCTGCAATCTGGCAATTGGGTGTATACCAAGCAACATCTGAGAAAGCACTGCCTGGAACCGAGGTGGAGAGGTCCATATCAGAACTTGCTGACAACTGACACAGCTGTCAAAGATGCGGAAATCAGTCCCTGGGTACACACACCACACTGCAAAGCAGCCAACCCTCCAGACAACAACACCCTGGAAAATGCCATCCATGTTGAGCCAGCTCTGCTCATGACCACCCCAGGCTGAAGCAAGCTACATCCTGATGTGCAACCCTTCTCCCCAAGAGAATGATGGTCCTATGAAACTACCGGAGACCTCAAACTGTGAATCAAGAAGCAAGTTTGATGGCCCCCACCCCAGAAGATCGACCGTGAAATCCTTTGTGCTGTCTATGCAGATGGATGGCCAGCTGACTGCATCCAGGAACTTCAGGAGCCCCTCCAAAGGAACTCTGTATGTGACTGTGCTTTATTTTGCTCCTCCCATGGCCAGCCGCTAGCTACCTGAACCACAACTTAGTGCTGAAAATGTCCCAAGAGACTGCTCAGTCCATGAACAGAACTAATTGTTGGGTCTGCAGCCATATGCCAGTACATGCATATGAGGGCATCCCAACAGCCCCAATGCTTTTATACGCTACCCAGATAGCTACTCCAGATCTTAAAGACTTGAAAGCTGATACAATCTGGGATGAAACTCTAAGAAGTGGAAATGAATACATCCAGCTGCATGCCAAGATTAAAGGACAATTTTGCTGGGGTTGCAATGGGTCTAGTATTTCAGTAGGTCATAGCGATTGTGATATTACATATGTAAATGAAGGAGCAATAACTGCCAATGGTGCTTGGCTGCCTGATTTCACTCCTTCCTTTCCAGGTTACTATAAATTGTAGATGGTAAGTGCTGTTTGCAACAAAGAATTCACTGCTTTAGAAGGGCATTATTTCATATGTGGTAAGAAGTAGGGGTGTGCACGGACCCTCCGGATCGGATCGGGACCCGAATCGGGACCTCCGAGATTGTCCTGGATCATTCAGGACAAAATCAGAGGTCCCACGGATCAGATCAGACCCGATCCCGATCCAAAAATCGGACATCCGATTTTTGGATTAGCTGCCATTTCTGTTTTTCCCATAGACTTGCATTGGGGGAAAGAAAGCTTTCCCCCAATGCAAGTCTATGGGAAAAAAATGGTGGCGGGTGGGTGAGGGGGGCCTAACTCCCTCCTCCCCCCTCGCGGTTCTTACCTCCCGGGGCCAGCGGATGGAGGGGAGCAGACGGCCCCGGAAGGTAAGCGGGCTGTGGGCCCCCCTCCCCCCTGCTTACCTTCTGGTCTTTGGTCTTGGTTTACAGGAATCTTTGGCTTAATTGGCTCAAAAATCCTACAAATCCTTGCTTTTGTTTTCCTAGCCATTTTTTGCCTGTATTTTTGTATTTTATGTTATAATTGTCCTGATCAAACTCTGCACCCAAGGATGTTCCAAAGCTGCCACAAACGCAGTCACTCATGCATGATTTAGACAGATGGTGCTCAGAAAAATTGAAAATCAGGAATGGAATCGCAGAGAAATTCTGGAGTTAATGGCCATCAACAAATAAAGTTTAATGGAGGACAGTTGCCTCCAAAGAGGGAATTGATGAACAAAAATCAAAAGAATTAGCAGGGCCCCAGCTCTCAAGAGGAAATGCACAAGCAATAGACAAAGGACATTCACACCTCACAGACAAGGGCAATTAGAAAAAGAAAGACACTGGTCAAGAGAGCCAAATTGCTTCTTTCTTCCCCCAAACCCATTCCAGCTTTGGGCCCAGTGCTCTTCAACATTTTTATTACTGATTTATACGAGGAGATACAGGGAATCCTTATCAAATTTGCGGATAACACAAAATTGGGTGGAATTGCTAATACCCTGGAAGACAGAAACAAACTTCAACGTGATCTTGATCACCTACTTTCTTTGAACAAATTCAAATCTCCAGCTGCTGCTAGGCCTGGAAGGGTATGGCCTGATTGCCTGATTGCTCTCAGCAACTGAGTGGGCAGGGAGATTCACTCTGTTTCCTAACTCCTAGCTGAGCTGAGAAGAGGAAGCAGCCCCAGCTGGACTAGAAGTAATATAAGGAAGAGAGCTACCAGAGAGCGAGCGATCAGAGCGAGTGAACAGGGAGAGCAAACAGGAGACTGTCAGGGGGAGTTCAGCAGGGGAGATCAAGGGGGAGGTCTTTAACAAAATTCCAATATAATCAGAAGGCAGAAACAAAACAGAAGTGGAGACTCTGGACAGAAAGGAGTCTCTAGTGGTGGTGCCATGCAATGTGTGTGCAATGTTTGTGTTCCTTCCTGAGATTAACATGGTGTACACTTGCAACCAGTGCAAGCTGGTTGCACTATTGGAAGAAAAAGTGAGAGTACTTGAGTGGCAAGTGTCCACCTTCCAAGGAATAAGAGAAGGCAAAGAGTTCTTAGACAGAACGGTGGAACTGCAACATCAACAAGAAGTACAAGAGATTGAAGAGCAACAACAAGCTGAAGAAGAAGTGGAGAATGCTGAGGTGAGGAAAGTTAATGAAGAGAGAACTCTCTGGAAAACGGTGACAGTTAGGAGCAGAAGAACTAGAAGACACTCTGCACCAGTAGAACTATTAGAGTAGAACCGCTAGAGTTCAGCTACTGGAAGATGAAACTGGAGAACAGCCTGTAGAGGAAGAATTACTGGGGATCCCATGAAACAGTGAGCGAGAGGCAAAAGGTCAGTTGATCAAGAAGAAGAGTAGTCGTTGTGGGGGACTCCCTGCTGCGTGTGATTGAAACCCAAGTATGTTGCGAAGACCCATGGACTCACCAGGTGTGCTGTCTCCCTGGAGCACAGATTAGAGATATGACTGAAGGGTTGCCAAAGCTCATCAAGCCCACTGACACATATCCTTTTCTTCTCATCCATGTGGGAACAAATGATATTGCCAAGCGGAGCTATGAAGGTCTGGGAAAGAAACTCAAGAACTTTGGGGCCCAGATAGTTTTCTCATCCATCCTCCCAGTTCTTGGAAGAGGATTAGAACGGGAAAGAAAAATACTCCAGGTGAACGACTGGCTACAAACATGAGAGATTCGGATTCTGGGACCACAGGCTATGCTACTTGGAAGATGGACTGCTGGCAAGGGATGGGTTGCACCTCACAAGGGCTGGGAAGAATGTGTTTGGCCCCAGCATGAAGAACTTCGTCAGGAGGGCTTTCAACTGAATCCTATGGGGGCAGGAGACAAACTTTGAGGGAACAATGAAGGCTTATTCACCATAACAGAGAGAACAGCTCCAATAGCGCCCAAAAATAGTGTTCACAACAATGCAGGAAAGAAGCCAGACTGCAAAGCGCATGGGCTTCGATGTCTATATACTAATGCCCAGAGTATGGGAAACAAACAGAACGAACTAGAACTCATAATACATGAAGGCAGATACGACTCGATAGGTATAACTGAAACTTGGTGGGATGATTCTCATGATGGAAATATAGCAATTGAAGGCTATAACTTGTTCAAAAAGAACAGAAGAAATAAAAAGGGACATGGAGTTGCGCTATATGTTAAAAATACTTATCCCTGCACAGAAATACAGGAGGATGAGCTTGGGAGCCCCATCAAGAGCACCTGGATTAAAATAAATGGGGCAAGGAATAAAAGGAACATGATAATTGGAGTCTACTACTGACCACCCAGTCAAGCAGAGGACGAGTATGAAACTTTTGAATAGCAAATTGCCAGTGTTTCAAGGAAATCCAATGTAGTAGTAATGGGGGACTTTAATTACCCTGATATCTGTTGGGAGGCAAATTCTGCCAAAAGTGGCCCCTCCAAGTAATTCCTGACACATGTGGCTGATAACTTTCTCCTACAGAAAATAGAGGAAGGAACTAGAGGAATGTCTATCCTTGACTTCATACTGACCAATAGGGATGACTTAGTGGATAAAGTGGCAGTTATGGGAACTCTGGGGGAAAGTGATCTCGTCATACTTGAGTTCTTGATTATAAAGGAAGCAAAAGCTGAGTGTAGCCATATGCATACTCTGGAGCAGGTAATAAAGAATTCAATCTGTAAACACCTTGAAAACAATAGTGATTGCTAGAAGCCAGCATGGATTTGTCAAGAACAAATCATGTCAGACTAATCTGATCTCAGTTTTTGATGGGGTAACCTTCCTTGTGGACTGTGGGAATACTGTGGACATAGTATACCTTGATTTCAGCAAAGCTTTTGACAAAGTGCCCCATGACATTCTAATTCACAAACAAGCTAAAAGTGGTCTAGATGGAACAACTATTAGGTGGATCCAGAGTTGGCTACAGAATCGGACTCAAAGAGTGCTTATCAAATGGTACCTTCTCAAACTGGGGGGAGGCAACAAGTGGGGTATTGCAAGGCTCAGTCCTGGGCCCAGTGCTCTTCAACATTTGTATTAATGATTTGGATGAGAAGGTGAAGGGATTGCTTATTAAATTTGCAACAACACAAAATTGGGTGGGTTAGCTAATACCCTGGAAGAAAGAAACAAACTTCAAAGTGAACTTGATAGGCTGGAGAGCTGGGCTGAAAACAACCAAATGAAATTTAATAGGGATAAATGCCAAGTTCTACACCTAGGAAAAAGAAACCAAATGCACAATTACAAGATGGGGGATACTTGGCTCAGCAATATTGCAAGTGAGAAGGATTTTGGAAGCTGAATATGAGCCAACAGCGTGATGTGGCTGCAAAAAAACTAAATGCTATTTTGGGCTGCATTAATAGAAGTATATTTTCCAAATCGTGCAAGGTACTGTTTCTCCTCTATTCGGCACTGGTTAGGGCCCATCTTGAGTACTGCATCCAGTTCTAGGCACCACACTTCAGAACAGATGCAGATAAACTGGAGCGTGTTCAGAGGAGGGCAACAAGGATGATCAGGGGTCTGGAAACAAAGCCCTATGAGGAGAGACTGAAAGAACGGGGCATTTTTAGCCTGGAGAAGAGAAGATTGAGGGGAGATATGATAGCACTCTTCAAATACTTGAAAGGTTGTCACACAGAGGAGGCCCAGGATCTCTTCTCAATCAACCCAGAATGCAGGACAGGGAATAGTGGGCTCAAGTTATAGGAAGCCAGATTCTGGCTGGACATTGGGAAAAACTTCCCAACTGTTAAAGCAGTACGAGAATGGAACCAAGTACCTTGGGAGGTCATGGGCTCTCCCACAACCTGATGATGGGCTTGATCGTACTGAACACAGCTGGTACTTGGAAAATGGCAAGTACCACATAAAATGGTACAATGGTCCAACACTCCCAGAAAATCTTGAAACGGCCACAGAAGAGGACAGTGAAAAAAAAGACGAGGAAAGTGATTTTGACAGTGACGATAGCAGTTCCAATAAAAGTGAAGATGACAGCCAATGAAATTTATTTGGTAACCCTTCTCACATGTTTTTATTTTGTAAATTGTACATTTTTGCTGAAGATTTCAAACATTTGTTAAAAACAATTCAACCTAATAAATGGTCTATTTTATATATATCATTATACTCGTCCTGTCTGAAATTTTGTAAAGAACATTTGAACATGTCCAACTGTAAAAATCACAGTTGAGCATGTTCAAAATTATCTGTGCATCAGATCGAGAGATATTTAGGGTGGATACTTTTGAAATGAAAGCCCTGTATGATAAACTGTAAAATCATACAATCCTGAAAAAGTGGACATATAACGAGATAGCACTCATAATTCCCTAAGCATTGAGGTAAACCTCATGTTATTATACATTTTCTTATTCCTCATTAAAAAATGCAACTTTTTTGTTCTTGAGTATTCTTTCGAAAGTCGCATAGTTTTCGAGTAAATCATGGTTAAACGTCACACATAACGAATGAGAACACTTATTTTATACGTTCAAATGAAATTATCTCAAAAATTAATGGAGTTAACAAAAAGGTGTAATTACAAAAAGTATTTGTCATTAAATTTGAAACATTTCAGAAAAAAATCATCTCTGTAGCTTAAACGGGTGAGAAGTTATGCATATTTAAATGTGGCAACTACATAATAGCATGGTGACCATATTGATGATGTCATCACGCAGCCCCCCACCACTGGAATTTTGTAAGACTCACTTTTCTGAGACACTTCTGCCATATATAAACAAAAAATATTCACAAAGCTTTTTCACTCTTTGGGTAAATAAATCCTGCCCTGGCTCTGGGACTACTTGGTCTGATCCAGCATGACTCTTCTTATGTTCTTATATATAACATCACCCCTTCTCAAGCACTTCTGTTTCTTCCATTATACAGCCATTAGATGGCTCTGCATTATAGCACAACTTCCTCTTTTCATGGAGAAAATCTACTCACTGTATTTAAATAGCTCATTATCTGTGATCTTAAAAAAACAGAATAATGGTCAGAAAGCATGGGAGAGGCCCTGGAGCTTGACAAGCACATGTAAAGGACCCACAAACCTCCATGATAAAAGCCCTGTGTGGAGAAGCCCATAACCATGTTATTCCGTTGCAGCAAAATCAACCAATCCCAGAGGGGTAACCATATTCGTCTTTTGCAGGAAGGGTCACCCTAAAGACTAACATGTTTATTTTGGCATAAAGTTTCATGGACTATAGTTTACTTCATATGAATATGAGCCAACAGTGTGATGTGGCTGCAAAAAAAGCAAATGCTATTTTGGGCTGCATTAATAGAAGTATAGCTTCCAAATCGCGCGAGGTACTGGTTCCCCTCTATTCGGCGCTGGTTAGGCCCCATCTTGAGTATTGTGTCATGTTCTGGGCACCACACTTCAAGAGGGATGCAGACAAGCTGGAGAGGGTTCAGAAGAGGGCAACAAGGATGATCAGGGCAACAAAGTCCTATGAGGAGAGACTGAAAGAACTGGGTATGTTTAGCCTGGAGAAGAGAAGACTGAGGTGAGACATGATAGCACTCTTCAAAGACTTGAAAGGCCATCACACAGAGGAGGGCCAGGAGCTTGTCTCGATCATCCCAGAGTGCAGGATACGGAATAATGGGCTCAAATTACAGTAAGACAGATTCCGGCTGAACATCAGGAAAAACTTCCTGACTGTTAGAGCAATACAACAATGGAACCAATTGCCAAGGGAGGTCGTGAGCTCTCCCACACTAGAGGCATTCAAGAGGCAACTGGACAACCATCTCTCAGGGATGATTTCAGGTGAATTCCTGCGCTGAGCGGGGGGTTGGACTTGATGGCCTTATAGGTCCCTTCCAACTCTACTATTCTATGATTCATCAGATGCATGGAGAGTTTCAGTTATTTTATACAGTACAACAGGTAGAGCAGTAGGCAGGTGAAGAAAGTACTGATGGTGATAATCACATTATTAACTGTGGTAATTTACAGTGCTGCTGTTGCTGAAAAAAAATATTCTGGTGGTAGGTGAAAATATAGTGAAAGACAGCTGAATCAAAATTCATCAACGGGTTTAAGTCTATCGCCAGAGGTTTAAATTGGGATTATGGATTTTTTTATGTGTACATATGTTAACTAGCGTAACTAATGACAGGATCTTTGTTCTCAGCAGTAGCTGCACTGTAAATAACCATTACAAACTTTTATCTTTGCAAAAACAGAGGCACAAGCAAAATGGAGTTGGTGCTTCAACTAAAATTACTTACAACCCAGCATAAAACACAAACTGATTGCCTGATAACATAATCCAGTATACTGTAGTGTGATTGTGAAGCAAATGTGATAGTGTAGGCAATGTGGGAATTATTAAGAGCACTATCATATATGGCTGGGACATGCTAGAAATTGTAGGACTTTTTTCTGTCTAAACACGCATAGGATTGCCCACACCTATCTTACTGCCTGGAACAGCAAGTCTTTTTCTTGGGGCCTTGATGCAGCTGAACAGTCTTTTCCTTCACTTTGTCTTCTTGTTCTTTTAAAATCCTACAGAAAAAGATGTAAGAATTAATTTTCTGAATTGAGTATCTAGTCCAGAATTCTGTTTCCAACAGCAGTTAGCCACATATCTCTGAAAAGTCCACAATATCTGACACTTGCAGGTATATTGTTTGTGAATGTGGAGATTTTGTTTAGCCATCTTGACAAATAGGCATTGGATTTTCCAAATACTTTTAAAAACACCAAGTTACTACCCATCATCACATCTTGACATAAACAATTATTCTCAGGTATAAAGCAGGTTAGCTATAAGAAGATGATGGAAGGACCTTACCAATGTGTACTAGGAGAACTTTTCAAATGACAACAAAATACAGTTCAGTTATATAGCTTATTATTATTATTACTATTACCGTATTTCTTAGATTCTAAGACACACTTCCCCCCATATAAACATATCTAAAAATGGGGTGCGTCTTAGAATTGATAGGACCTTAGAATTGCAGTTTTCGAATTTTCCAGCGCTTTGCACAAGGCACCACACATTCTTGTTTCACCAGTTGAGGGGGAGGAAAGGTCTGCAGTGTGTCTGACAGATGCAGTTTATCCTCACATACCCAGACCCCCCCCCAATAAAAACACGATCGTTTAACCACCGCAATACTCCCCAACCCAGTCCTGTCCTTCACTCCCAGGTCCACCATCCCCACCCAGTTCAGTAGGAGCAGCTATGGCCCTGTCTCAAAAGGCTTGCAGCCCCAAGCAGGCCTCCACGAGAGCAGCCTGGTTTACTCACCACCTGGTTATTCCTCTTCCCCATGGTGTGCAGAAACCCCGGCACCCACTCTGGGGGAATCAAACTGTCCTAGCTGGAACACTCTTCTCTGCTACCCATCAAGTTTTTAACAATGAACGCTACCGAGCATGCTCCATGGCACCTGAGCATGCTCAGCAGCAGCCATTGAAGCACTGTGCCCTTTCTTCCATGCCTTCACCTGGAATTGGATTGCATTATTTTAGCGGTGTTTTTTTCCTTGGAATCAAAAGCTTTTTTTTTTTTTTTTTTGGTGGTACTAAAATTAAGGTGCGTCTTACAATCAATGGTATCTTAGAATCGAAGAAATACGGTATTATTATCTTTATTTATATCCCGCCTTTTTCCCAATACTGGGCCTCAAGGCGGCATGAAAAAATTAAAACATATACAGTTAAAAGCTGTAAATAAGAGATATACAAAAGTTAAAAATAAATTAAATAGGTTTCAATATTGCAACATTTCAACATCTAAAATACATATTAAAATTAAAAATTAAAAGTCTTAAAACATAACTGGGGATCATGTTATTCTCCAAAGGCCTGCTGGAATAAGAAAGTTTTTGTATGCCTCCGGAAACACATCAAGGAGGGAGCCAGTCTAGCTTCTCTGGGAAAGGAGTTCCAGAGCACTGGAACAGCCACTGAGAAGGCCCTTTTCTGCATTCCCACCAGGCGTGCCTGTGATGGTGGTGGGACTGAAAGAAGCGCTTCCCCCGAAGATCTCAAAGCACGGGCAGGCTTGTGTGGGATATGTTGCTTTTCCATCAGGTAACATACAGGGCTAAGCAATTATATATATAATCCAGTAAGCACATATAAAGCCTAGGAACATATATTTAATCCAATAATTAATCAGTTAAAGCAATTTTAATTTAGGAAGATGCCAAATGCACAGTAGTCAGAAAAGGGGCAGAAGAGCATGAGCTAAAGATAGGAACATACAGTGGAGCAGAATTGTCAGGTGTCTGTGACCTTTGAAGCGTGAAGAAAGGCAGGAGACATCATGGGGGCTGTTTTGTCATGAGATGGAACTTAGCTAATGCAAGTAGGAAACACAGGTGTCTGTGGTTGGAAGCGGATGTGTGATAGTACGGAACACAGGTAGAAATAACTAGACCATGACAGCAGGTCAAGCTCTGCTAAGATTGCTTGCAATTATAGAAGAAACAGATGATATGTGTGGGTGTAAAAGTGTGGAGGAGAGGGGAGGATGAACAAAGGCGGAGATTTTAGTATTATAATCAGGCGTATCGGATAGGCTGTAACTTGTTATAGGAGGAACCTTTTCCGGCCGGGAACAGGGAATAAATGCTGTGTGATTTATGATTTTCGGTGTGTGCCAAGCTTGCATAGCCACACCCCTTTTGCAAAAGGCTGTTTTTGCAATAAAGAAATTTGCTTCAACTTCCCAGGTTGTATTTTCCTTTTCCGAAACAGAATGGGCATTTCTAACAGCTTGTAAGGGAGAATACCGTCTTTCAGTTAACCAGGACTTTTATAGGTCATAGGGCTTTATAGGTCATAGCCAGCGCTTTGAATTGTGCCCAGAAACAGACTGGAAGTCAGTGGAGCTGTTTCAGCAGAGGAGTTGTATGCTCCCTGTAACCAGCCCCGGTCAACAATCTGGCTGCAGCTCTTTGAACCAGTTGAAGTTTCAGAGCACTCTTTAAAGGCAGCCCCACGTAGAGACCATTATAGTAATCCAATTGGGATGTAAATAAGGCATGTGTCACCGTTAGGGTGACCAGATTTTGGAAACCAAAATCCAGGTCCAAAATGGCCGCCCAAAGGGGGCATGCCCACCAACATGTCTGGCCCCCAGGGGCGGGTCCAGCCCCAAGGGGCATGCCCACCCAAACATAGCCTTGGTCACATGTCTGATTTCACAGCACACAGTTAAGACAAACGTGCTACCTTAATATTAAAATCACAGAAATAAAGAACAAGTGAGACATTCAATGTATCTGAAATTAACTTTGCTCAGTCCTACTTTTGTAGCTTTTGCTGTACTTTGAAGCTTTTGCTATACTCTGTGTGAAGGGTGGCCATATTTTGGAAACCAAAAAAGAGAACACCCCAACATGGCCAGCCCCTAAGAGGTTGCGCACACACAGACACAGGCCCTCCATCCACCGCTCCTGCGGCCAAACAGTTCATTAGGCTTCAGCAGTTTAGATAGGATGTAAACAAGACCATGGCCAATAGCAATACAAAGAAAGGCCAGAACGGATACCCATTATTACAACGCTAGACAAGGATCTTTCCCTCCTTTTATCCAAATATCTCCTGAATTTGCACTGCCTCAGTGTGCAAAGAACAGAAATCCAATCAGGGACCCAAAGAAACCTGCCCAAAGAAACCTCAGAAACAAGTCCCATTGATTTCAATAAAGCTTACTCCCAGATAAATGAATATAGAATCGCAGTCTCTTCACATCTGTTCACCTTTCTCTAGCAAGTGCAAGCCCCTCCTGTCAAGGAGAACTATGCAGTCACCAGAGCCTGGCCTCATGGATCATGCAACCAGCAGGTGCTCTACAGAAAGATGCTTTCAAAGCCTAGGAGACCCAGACACACTCAGACAAGACAAGCCACACTATGCACTCACTGTTCTCTTCCAGCAGGCCTATCCAGTTGAATTTTAAGATGTTTTTAATGATGTATTGGTTTTTATTTGTTTTTAATATCTCATTCATTGTGGTCTTTGTATTTTATATTTATTGTTGTTCCCCGCCTCGATCTGGAGGGAGAGGCGGGTTATAAATAAATAAATAAATAATAATAATAATAATTATAGTATCTTGCTGGGACAGGACAATTCCCAGCATGACCAGATACAAAAGAGAGCAGGGCTCCTGCAACTTTAAGTGTTAACCTTTCACCAGGTTTTGGGGGAGGGGGGGAATCCACAAAGCCACACTGTAAAATAACCATAATCTCAAAGCCATACAGAAAAGCAATGTTTGGAACTGAGCTGAAAGTTGTGAGAGCATGTACCCCTTTGCATGTAGTAATAATAATCAACATCTGCATCAGTATCAGTACAAAAGCAGTTTTGGAGCCATGGTTTTTTTTTATTATAGCAACAAACCAATGGTGCTGTTCATGGTGGGGAATCCACCTACCTAGGGCAAAAATAAAAATTCATTCACACACACACACGTTCACCAAAGGCAAAATGATGATAATAATAATAATAATAATAATAATAATAATAATAATAATAATAATAATCCACAGCCAGCCAAGGCAACAACAACAACAGCTTTAACTGTCATGATGAAGAGGGAATTCCACCAGGTGCTGCATGCATACAAATGACAGCTGCTGAAATTCCCTTTTCTCTACAACTGTTAAAGCTGCAGGAGCCCTGGCTTCCTTTTCATACGGTCACCCTGGACCATGGCCAGTTAGGGTGACCAGATAAAATCCAGGTCAGGGCTCATGTAACTTTAACAGTTGTAGAGAAAAGGGAATTTCAGCCGGTGTCATTTGTATGCAATTAGTTCCTGGTGAAATTCCCTCTTCATCACAACAGTTAAAGGTGCATGCACTATACTAGAGTGACCATATACAAAAGAAAGCAGGGCCCCTGCAACTTTAACAGTTGTGATGAAGAGGGAATTTCACCAGGAACTAATTGCATACAAATGACACTGGCTGAAATTCCCTTTTCTCTACAATTGTTAAAGTTACATGAGCCCTGACCTGGATTTTAGCTGGTCACCCTACCATGTGGCCAACAAGCAGACACCCCCGCCACTCCCCCACCCACCAAGCCACCCCCCCCCAAAAAAAAACCCAGCCCGGACCTACCGGGTCCTCCGCTGCCACCGCCGATCTCCGCCACCGCTGCATGACTCCCTGCAGCCCCCCTCACCCTTCTTGTCCTGCTCCTGGGCTCCCAGCAGGAGAAAGAAGAAGAGCCTGCTTTAAAATGCCAGCGCTGCTCCCCGCCTCGGCAGGAAACAAGTGCTCAGTGTTAGGGAGCGTCAACAAATTCCTTGTCTGGTAGCAAAAGCAGCTTTACTAAAGCTGCTTTAGCCACCCAACAAGGAATTTGTTGACGCTCCCTAACACTGAGCACTTGTTTCCTACCAAGGCCGGTAAATGGGGAGCAGGCCGCAAAGCCTGTTTCTCAGTACATTTGAGCACTGGAGGGAAGCGGCAGCCCCAGCAGGTAAGTGGAGGGCCCTCCCGCCTCCCGCCTCGCACTCCTTACCTGCAGGGGCAGCTGCTGGAGTTGGGAGTTGGGAGTTGGGAGGCCACCACAAGCTCCAATACTTGCCCACAAATGGAATATTGGAGACTGGCTGGCGGTTATCCAATAAACTCATATGTGCAACAAGGAGCTAATTATGTCATAGTCATTGTTTTGACAGAATCTGAGATAGACAGGTCTAGTGCACCATCTAGTTATGTTCTGAATACCTTTTGGCTTGTGCAATTTAAGGATGTGGACAAACTGCTTGGAGGACAGAGGCCTACTCCTTGCCCTTTATATTCTTGACTATTCTGGCTTGTGAAATTTGCCAGAGTTGAGCTGGGTAGCTGGACCTCTTAGGCAGTAAATGCCTCCTTGAGGGATGCTGATATTCCCACAGCTTTGAAAGAAGCTGTGGTGAGTTCTTCATTGAAGAAACCAAATTTAGAGCCTATGGTATCAACTACCACCTGGTATCAAATCTGCCATTTTTGGGAAAGGTGCTGGAACATGTGGTGACCTCACAACTCTAAGCCTTCTTGGATAAAATTGTTTATTTAGATCCATTCCAACCATATTTCAGGCCTAGTTATGGGATGGTAATAGCCTTGGTTGCCATGGTTGATGACTTATGGCGAAGAATGGATGGGGAGGGAGTGCAACCCTGTTGATTCTTTGGGACCTCTCAGCAGCTTTTGATGCCATTAATCATTGGCTCAATTCGGACGACACAATAAACAACTGGTGTGGGGAAAACAATCGGCAGTTGTTTTTACTATTGTGTCATCCGAATGCTATCATAGTAAACTCAGTGCTGATCCTCATCCACACCACAGTTGATTATTTATTACCATGTTGTGTGGGGAGTGCCCCCTAGGGTTAGCGTGAGGGTTAGGGTTAGTCAACCCACCATTGACTATCGTGTCATCCGAATTGAGCCATTGTGTCCTTCTGGGTTGTTTATCAGGATTGGGCTCTGGAGGCACAGCTTTAAAGTGGTTCTGATTCTTCCTAGTGGAGCCGTCTCAGAAGGTGGTGGTGGGGGACTTCTTTTCCACCTCATGGCCATTAGCATGTAGGGTGCTGCAAGATTCTATCTTGTCCCCCATGCTTTTTAACATCTACATGAAACTGCTTGGGAAAGTAATCAGGAGGTTTGGGCTGAAGTGTCATTAGTATGCTGATGACCATAGAATCATAGAAGGTAGAGTTGGAAGGGGCCTATAAGGCCATTGAGTCCAACCCCCTGCTCAATGCAGGAATCCACCTTAAAGCATTCCTGACAGATGGTTGTTCAGCTGCCTCTTGAAGGCCTCTAATGTAGGAGAGCCCACCACCTCCCTAGGTAATCTAGCTTCTTGTAACTTGAGCCCACTATTCCATGTCCTGCACTCTGGGTTGACTGAGAAGAGATCCTGTCCCTCCTCTGTGTGACAACCTTTCAAGTATTTGAAGAGTGCTATCATGTCTCCCCTCAGTCTTCTCTTCTCCAGGCTAAACATGCCCAGTTCTTTCAGTCTCTCCTCATAGGACTTTGTTTCCAGACCTCTGAACATGCTCCAGTTTGTCTGCATCCTTCTTGAAGTGTGGTGCCCAGAACTGGACGCAATACTCAAGATGAGGCCTAACCAGTGCCGAATAGAAGGGGACCAGATACTCAGCTCTACCTCTCATTTCAATCTGCACATCCCAGGGAGGCTATGGAACTCTTGAACCAGTGTCTGGAGGTTGTTTTGGGATGGCTGAGGGTGAACAAGCTGAAACATAATCCATGCAAGATGGAAGTACTACGGGTTGGGAAACCAACTACTTTGGATGGAGGTTTTCAACTCATCTTAGATGGGGTTGCACTCCCCCTAAATTAGCAAGTTCGGAGTCTGGGAGGCATTCTGGACTCTGCGTTAACTGGGGAAGCCAGGGTGGCTGCAGTGTCCAGAAGTGCATGGGCCTTGCTTCAGTTAACCATGCACTAGTGAAATCCAGGCTGGACTACTGTAATGCACTGTATGTGGGGCTACCTTTGAAGATAGTTCAGAAATTTCAGCTGCTGCAGAATGCGGTTGCCCAAGTGTTGGTGGGGCAAGGCAATTTGATCATATAATGCTGACACTGCGCCAGCTTCACTGATCACCAGTGTGTTTCCAAGGATGTTTTTGACCTTTAAAGCCTTAAATGGTTTTGGACCAAGTTACCTGAAGGGCCGCCTTCACAAGAAACTTGGCACAAATTATTTTTGTGCACTAGATTTAGAATATGAGCTCCATCACACCACCGTTTTATCACAGTCTCGTCATGCCTGCTTTGCTGTTTTGCAGCAAGGTACTCACTGTGCCTGTCCTGCAGTCACTCTGACTCTTCCATGTTTTCCTAGAGCAGGGAAAGTCCGACATCTTTCCTCCACACGGGATTAAAGTGCCCTTCCACCCCTGTGTAGTGCCGTCTTTGTGCTATGACCTTTGTTGGGGGCGTGTACTTTGAAGGGAGGTGTTGCTGATGAAGGAGGAGGGTGGGGTGGTTCTCCTCCTCCAGCACACTGTGTCGAGCAAACAGGCTTGTGCTGAGTCAGTTGAACAGGCTTTTACTGCTCCAACCCCACCCTCATTGCCCGCACAAATGGCACCCATGAAATGTTAAATCGGTAAAATGCTAGACAATAGAGGTGTGCAGAGCAAGTTGGCTCTGCTCCATGTTGGATTATCAGACGGAGCTCTGTTCCATTTTCGGATAACCGCTTCATTGTACTCTATGGCAATTAACAAAAATGTTTATGTCTCTGTCATTTTTAAAGATAGAGATGAAACTTGGCAACATGATAGCTCTTATGTAGGGCTTTAGGCATGCCAAGTTTGAATCAGATCCCTTCATCCCTTGATTTTTAGTACAATGGAGGGATATCTGTGGAGCCCCCAACCCAACTAGACAACAAAGCCAGAGAGAAGGGGGGAAGGCAACCACGTTCATCACCCAACAATAACCAATGAACTGGAGGGGGAAAGAGAAGGGGCGGGGTGGAGTAGGAGAGCAAACAAGCAAAAGAGGTTTCACCAGTACAGTGGCGATATCACAAATGCATGTGAAAGGTTGATGCACTAATGAAACTGTGGTGGAAGTTGCAGAGGCAAACCAGGAAAAAAAAAGTAGGTATGATGGAGCCCTATATTCCGTAGGGGTGAACCAAAATGACCATTCCATTTCAAGGTGGTAAATTTGGGGAGCATTTTCAAGGGAAGTCAGTTCTGAAATTCTGAAACAGTTTTGAGTGGAAGGACTCCCTAGCATGGTGGTGATATCTTATTTTCCTTTCTTCTAACAGTTCAAAAGGGCCAGGATCTCTTCTGGATCAACCCAGAATGCAGGACATGGAATAATGGGCTCAAGTTACAGCAAGCCAGATTCCGGCTGGACATCAGGAAAAACTTCCTGACTATTAGAGCAGTACGACAATGGAACCCATGACCTAGGGAGGTTGTGGGCTCAAGAGGCAGCTGGACAGCCATCTGTCAAGGATGCTTTAAGGTGGATTCCTGCATTGAGCAGGAGGTTGGACTCGATGGCCTTGTAGGCCCCTTCCAACTCTCCTATTCTATGGTTCTATGATTCTATGACTCTGCAGATAGCTTTGGTGGAGGCAGCAGGTGTAGACCTATGGCTGCCACCAACATGCTTTCCTCTGTCTGCTACTGATACCACTTCTCAGAGCTGGTGGCTTCTAAACTGTTAAAAGAAAAAAAGGAAATGGAGAAGCAGCACCCTTTATTCTTTATTTTTATTTTTTTAAGCATGTTATAATCAGGAGGCAGCTGGTTGGGCATGTACCTGGTTACAAAATCTCATTTTTTATATATTTTACTTTTAATTTATATTTTGAATTTATCCTGTTCTACGATAAAATGGTGCTTATTCCCAAGTAAATGTACTTAGCATCATGCCCGGAGAACTGAACTCCATGTTTTTCCTATAGTAATGATGGTGCTATGAAACTGCACATGCTTAGACTATGAATATAGCTATATAAATATAAATATTAATCAGAGTTGGCAAACATTTGTTGTTTGTTCTAACGTATCAAGAATTTAGAAGCAATTATAAATAATGGAATGGTGTGTGGGGAAAAGAAATTACTAATTGCATGCTTCAGAACTAAAGTAGGACACACTGCTGCCTAAAGCCCCCCTTCCCTGCCCCGTCTGACCATTAAATTCAGGATCTAAAATAACCTAGCTGCACAACTGAATAGGTACGACATAATTAGTACCTATCTTTCTCTTACCTAGCCAAATGAAGTACAGGCTCATTGGTGTTGTCACCTGACAAGGCACTGCATTCGTAGAAGATTAAGCTGTAATCCTAGAATAGATAGGGGGAAAAGATTGCTTATATTAATTTTACACCTAGTGGCTCAGGAAAATTGTATGAACAAATTGAGAAGCTAGGTGGGGACAGTCCAGAAGCAGAGCAACAGAAATTCACCATTTGAAGCAACAACAACAACAACAACAACGGATTGATATAAGCATATTTGTCATATGAACCACCCCCATACTTACGATGGCCTTCTAGAGAGGCCTCGCTCCATGCATCATCTTGTTAGAACAGAACTAAACTTTTTGAGACAAATAGAGGGGATTTATTTCCTTGCCCACCCATTTCCTAATGTCTCACTGGGCAGTAAACTGCTAGAAGAATGGGTGGGCAAGAGTTTGCTTCAGGAAGCTTTACTATGCTAGAGCCTTTTGAAGCACCACCTTCCAAATGCCACATTTTCAGATGAACAGGTGTCCTAGTGCTTAGGGATGCTCACATTATTTCTCTGTAAATTTTAACTAGAAACAGCCCAGATGAAGTGGAAGTCATAAAGACAGGACCCCTCCAAAATCAGTAAGTTCAGAGCTATTTATTTATTTATTTAAAGTATTTATTAAGAGCTTTCAGGGCCAAGCCCTCACAAAGTACATAACAATACAAGATACATAAAACACATCAGATAGGCATACACTAGGAATGTCAAATAGGTGTGCAGTTACTATGAGAAAACTGAATATAAGAATGTGTGGGAATTACTATAGGAGTATTCACCTGTTACAATAAAGATGTGTTTACAGTAAAAGTATGCTCAATCAGATGGTTGTGAGCGTCTGTCTACATGTGTTTATACCTGATTTGTAGCCAGGTACCAGGATTTTACTTAATACAGGGTACAGATCATGGGTACAGCTGTACCTGAGTTGAATGAACACACATAAAGTTGAGCGAATTGATAAACAATGTTTACTTCATCTAATCATGTAAAACAGGGTTCTCCAATCTTTTTGGCTCAGCAGCCACATCTGGAAATTTGATTAAGGGCTTTTCTTTTTCCTGCAGCTTGAGTGTGTGGTGAGATTGTTTGTGGCATATGATGACATGTCCCCAACATGTCCCCAACCAGCCACTTCTGCCTGGAAAAGCTGCAGTATCAGAGAATCCTTTTACTCCATTCTTTTTAGTTAAAGCATCTTCCAGGCTCTTGCTCTTAAATATTGGGCATGCCTGTGACCTGGCTGTGTCGTGGACTGCCCCTTCACTTCTTTTCTTAGTGTTCCCATTGAGAGAAGTCTATGTGCTTCCGTATTGTTGCATTAATTTGGTTCTCTGATGTGATGTTAGTTCTGAAGCTGCACATTTCCAGAATTAGGAGCTTCATTAATTTGCTTCTTGCTGTAGAGTTAGAGCTGGTGCGATACGGTTTGGAGTGGTGCTTATTTGTGCCAGTGGGATGGTCTCATGGGGAGCCAGTATTGTGTTAATTACTCCCCATTCCCATTCATAAAATTGTAGTGTAGGGGGAGCCTGGAGAGGGGAGGGTAACAACCTCTCTCCTTCCTGACTTTGGTCCTTTCCCCCCCCCCCCACCCTGAAGTATGTCTTTTCTGGCACTGAAAAGCCAGGTTTTAGGGGTGGCTGGCTCCGCCATATAACACTGATGGAGCACAGCTGATTTCAGCATACTATGGAGAATAACAGCAAAGCGCTCGTGAAGATGTTGTGGGCACTCTCAGAAAATGTCTGCGATTGGCGGGGGGGGGGGCTTGCCCATTCACAAAATGGCTGCCATGGTGGGCATGGGCAGTCACAAAACACTAATTTCCCTGAATGTGAACTGGTGAGACTTAAAAGAAAAGTAACTTGCCCCAAAACCTTAGGGTCTGATCCCATGTACCAAATCCCATATTTATTCCCGCAAAACTCAACAAAACACCATTTTTCACAGGACGTAAACTGATGATACCCAGACAAACACCCCCACCCCACCTACACCATGCCAAAACAGCCACCATCCATTTTTATTTTTTAAGAGTGTCTCTTAGGCTCAGAGGCATTCTTGGCAATAAAGGCAGCACTGGCCACATTGGTGCCTATCGGGAGCCATGGTGTAGACTCCAGATGTAACATGTAACCCACTGCAGGATGCCTAGAGCACAATTCTTTTGGCACTGAGGAGTTGTCATAGGAGATTCTGAGGAGATTTGAATGAGGATGAGTGAAAAATCTGTGAGAGGAAAAGGACTTGGGAGACCATAGATGGAATGAATAATGAACTGGAGAAGGGTGGGGGGGAGAGAACTACAGATAAATACCCTCAACCAAGGATTTGCCCAGCAGTGGTTTTGAGGTCAGACAGTGACAAGCCAAGGCCTACAACTGCATTCCAGCCCAGGGCTATGTAGCAGTAAGTAGGCATCACATGGGCCCAAGGTTTCGTGCTGTACCCAGCCAGCCAGCCAGCCAGCCAGCCAGCCTATCCGCATGGGATGGAAAAGTTGACTCACAAAGTGGGGGGAAATGTTGGGCTGGCAAAAAAATATATGAGAATGGTGCCATAGATGTCTTATGTGTACTTCCTGGAAAATAGTGGGTGCTGTCCCCAGAGTTCTGATGTTATCTTCACAACTGAACGAGACACCAAAAAAAAAGCCTCCATAGACATTTTGGACCCTCTGCCTGTCATGGCTCATTGTCAAAGATTCATAATAGAGCCCATGGGCAGAGACTTACCCTATCCTTGATCAGGAGGCTGTCATGGTAGGAGGAGAATTCCATTTGTCTCCATGGTGGATAATTTAATTTGTCTCTATGGTACGTGCTTCCATGGTACCCCCTCCGCACTACCAGTCATACTGACTTTAGGGAGATGTGCAAATTTTTAAGCATAAATAAGATCTGTACTACAATTTACTACAGCCTACCATTTGCTTTTGGACAATGTAGTAGAGTGGTTCAACGGGAATATGCTGTCTTCTTTTGTATGGGACAATCAACAGATTGAGACAGATTACTTCCATAAATTATGATGGCATGTAGGAGTAATATACAAGCCACCATGGGATTCAACCATTATAAAATCTGTTTGAGTGGGAAATCTGTTCATGGATCTGTTAGGTTAGCCTTGGAACCCAATGCAAATGTACCAGTAAAGGGTACAGTGAAAAAGTAAAAAGTAAATACAGAGGACCCTAGCAGGTGATTTAACTTGTATCTCCCATTGTATAAGAACTGGAAGGCAGGGGCACCCAGGCTTGGGTCATGCATTACAACCAAATGAAGTCCTATATATGTTTGGTGGAGCAAACAGATCATGAACTTGATTACATCCAGGAACAGGGGGCTCCAGACATAGTAAAACATTTACAACACATCAGAGTATATATCCTGGCAGGCCCAAGGATAGGCTGACCAGATAAAATCCAGATCAGGGCTCATGTAACTTTAACAGTTGTAGAGAAAAGGGAATTTCAGCCAGTGTCATTTGTATGCAATTAGTTCCTGGTGATATTCCCTCTTCATCACAACAGTTAAAGGTGCATGCACTATACTAGAGTGACCATATACAAAAGAAGGCAGGGCCCCTACAACTTTAACAGTTGTGATGAAGAGGGAATTTCACCAGCAACTAATTGCATACAAATGACACTGGCTGAAATTCCCTGTTCTCTACAACTGTTAAAGTTACATGAGCCCTGACCTGGATTTTATCTGGTCACCCTACCCAAGGAGCCTGTGGCTTAGGTGACCAGCAACAAGTTCAAATGTACGGGTCCTATGGACAAACACCAAAGATGACTGGGGAGTTCCTGAAAACTAAACTTAACAAATAAATAAACAAAACCCCACAATTGGCAGAGAGGTTGGAATTACCAGTGGATAGCCATCATGATGCAAGAAGTACATAAGACAAGATGGAGATGCCTGTGAATACTTCCAATTCTATAGAGACTGCCTGCACAATTCATGTGGTATTGGAGACCCCATCATGGATTAAATGTTTAGGAGGCTTGTACCAAAATATATACAGATAAAATGTGGGGAATGTGATATGTTGTATATGAACCATCTTCTGGAGTGTGACTTGGGAGGAATGTTGCTTGGAGAATGGAATGTTAAAGTAGGGTGACCAGATAAAATCCAGGTCAGGGCTCCTGTAACTTTAACAGTTGTAGAGAAATGGGAATTTCAGCCAGTGTCATTTGTATGCAATTAGTTCCTGGTGAAATTCCCTCTTCATCACAACAGTTAAAGTTGCAGGGGCCCTGCCTTCTTTTGTATATGGTCACTCTAGTATAGTGCATGCACCTTTAACTGTTGTGATGAAGAGGGAATTTCACCAGGAACTAATTGCATACAAATGACACTGGCTGAAATTCCCTTTTCTCTACAACTGTTAAAGTTCCATGAGCGCTGACCTGGATTATATCTGGTCAGCCTATGTTCAAGTAAGAGAAAGAGGGGAGTCTACTGCCTCATTTATTGTTTGTCCTGTATGTAGAGCTGTTAAAAGAATCCTGCCTGAAACCCTGGGGAGCTACTGCTGGTCAGTGTCAACAATAATGGGCTAGATAGATAGACCAATGCTCTGACTCAGTATAAGGCAGTTCCTAGGATATGTTGGAATCCCCCTCCCAAGGCTATAAATACACTTATGACCTCAGGAGGGGGAATCCAACATCGTATTCTTCCCCTTCCCTCTTGCAGCCACTGCAGAAAGCATCACAGTGGAAACCTCAGTGATGTCAAAAAAGGGGTGATCTGGTGTATGAGAATAGGGAGAACAGAGGAGAGGTCAGGATCTGCAGATACTACAGCCTCTCAATTGCCATCCTGCCTGCAGCTGGTAAGTGGGCTAGACTTGTTCAGAGGCCTGTCTACCTGAATGTTTTTTTTTCTTTTGAGGAGAAACAGGAGGAGAAATAGCTTCAGTCATTCCTCTTGTTCTGCCTGGCTCCTGCTCTGAATTATTTAACAAGTTGGCCTCAAAGACTATCAAGTGAGCGCCCCATGGATTTCATTTTCTGATTACGTATCAATTGTTGCTAGTTTAATAATAATGTGTTCTTTGGACTCCTCCTTCTTACTGTACCTTGGCTAGACACTCTCCTAATCCATTGGGAACTTCCCGTTCTTTTTCTTTATCAATTTTATTTCCAAGCAAAAGGATAGGAATGTTCTCCCCTGTTGCCTCCTATGAAACAATGAACAATAGCATAAACATAGAGTATACCCCAAACAGGAAAATATTAAGAACTGGTAACCAACAAACTGACAATTATTAATTTTATTACAAAATAGGCCGAGCTTTCCAGCAAGGGAAAAAACAAAACAAAAGCATTATATTCAGATTATACCATTCTGTGAAACCAATGTTGGAATGTATTTGTTCAGATCTTTAATGGCAAGTAGAAGTGGCATGCAGTTTTACCTGGAATCTTTAAGACTCCAGCCACAGTTTTTTAAATTAGATCTCTTAGTGCACAGCATCGTATTTGAGTTTGGAAACAATTACATAGCATTCTGATTATAGAAACTAAACTATATACTCAGATGGTTTGGGGAAGCAAAAAACACAGCCTATTGCTTAAAAATACCATTTTGGGATATGGTAATCTTTAATAAGACACTAGCAACGTGCTTGTCAATATCATGGTCGATATTGTGTGAGGAAGAGACTCTAGGTGTGGGTGTGTATGGGTGTGCAGTACATCTTTGTACTCTGTCCCCAGAGATACACAAAATACACACAACATGGACACAAACCTGCCTGTGAATGCACACCTTATATGCTTAGTCTATAAGATTGTATCCTGTGGAGGCCTTGACTACAGAATCTGTTGGGCAATATTGGGTGTATGTGTGTCTTTGAGGCATGTGTGTGTGGACTGGGATGTGCCTGAGTGGGAAAGACAAGGGTGGAGGAGAATAGGGGCATCCCTATAGGGGTGGTTCCAGGTTTGGGGGTGACACAGGATGCGAGGAAGGAGGAAGCAGCAGTTCTGAGGATATAGATGGGTGCAAGCCATCTCCTCTGCTGACCCTTCTCTTAATTTACAGGTATCGGGTGGCCTGGCTACTGGCTCTTCTTCATAGAATCATAGAAAAGTAGAATTAGAAGGGGCCTATAAGGCCATCGAGTCCAACCCCCTGCTGAGAGGTTGATGTATGGGCAATTGCAGGCGTTCTTGGAGTATACTGATTATCTCAACCCATTTCAGTCTGAGTTCAGGCTCAGTTTTGTGACAGAATTGCCTTTGGTCACTCTTATGGATGAACTCTTGCAGGAGAAAGACAGATGGAATGAGACTCTGTTGATACTCTCAGTGGTTTTGTCAACAGTATTCTTTTGAATCATCTCTGCAAGTTGGGGTCTTGCTGGTTCTACCATGGCCTGCAGATGGCCATCTTGCAGCAATATAGAAGTCGGCCTTCTCTGTGGTCACCTTAAGGAATGACCACCCACCATGGCATTGGGGAGGCACCAACTGTAGCATGCTTAAGGTATCTAATTAAAGACTCATCTCTTTACCTAGGTTTTGTCAGGTTTCCCAGTCCCTCAGGCAAGCACATCTTCTGGCAAACTGACACGGGACACCCAAATCAGTGAGACGTCTTTATTGCAGGAAATCCCACAGCAAAAGTTTATTCTGGGGAAGTGATGGTGAAGAGACTGTACTTCTCCATCACCTTTGGAGGCACTCAATGTTTCCCACTTGAACTCTTTTGGATGGTGAAGGTTCTTCTTGGGAGCCCTGGAAAAATTTGAGCCACCAAAATCTTGCTGAGATCTGTTTGCTGGACATCTTTTAGATAAAGTCGCCCGTATCTGTCAATTTAGATGCAATTGCTTTAACAGAGTCAGAGATGAAACGTAACCAGAGTGGTGACTTGTCATGTTATCATGGATATCTTTCAGGTATTTCACCCTGAGGACATGGACAATCTGCATGGAGGACTGAGATCCACCATTTGCTCTCTGGACCTTGTGAAATCTGCCAGAGGTGGGTATTTGGATCTTGGAGATGATTCATGCCACCTTAGGGAGTAGATGGTCCTGGTAGACTAAAGGAATGAGTGATTATGCCACTATTAGAAAAACCTAGCTTATATCTATTGGCTTTGGATAAATATCATCCAGTATCAAATCTGCCAATATTGGGCAAGGTGTTGGAGTGAATGGTGATATTTCAACTTCAGATAGTTGGATGATGCAGTTTATTTTTTTATCAATTCCAGTTCACGTTTAGGCCTGTTTTGGGGACAGAAACAGCCTTGATCACCTTAGTAGATATGCTATGCAGGGAATGGATGTGTGTCGCTGTGTGTGTGTGGAAATGACACTCTGTTGGTTCTTCTAGACCTCTCAACAGCTTTCACTACTACAAGCCATAATATCCTTCTGGATTGTTAATATGGGTTGGGCATAGGAAGCCCAATATTTTGAGGCTTTGGTTGTTCCAGGATAAACAGTCTCAGAAAATGGTGCTGCTTCTCCCCATGGCCATTGACCTATGGAGTGCCTCAAGGTTCCAAGGTATATCTTTTCAATATATACATGAAACTGCTGTGGGAAGTTATTCAGAGGGATGGAGTGCCATCAATATATGGATAACACTTGGCTCTACCTCTCATTTCTATCAATTGATCCTATGGTGGCTGTTGAAGGCCGGAGTCAGTGTCTGGATATGGTTTGGGAATGGAGACTTAACAAATTGAGACTTAATCCAAACAATTCAGAGGTACTCTGGGTGAGGCATCCAATCAATCTGAAGTGAGGAGTACACCAGGTCTTAGATGGGGTTGCACTCTCCCCTGAATGATCAAGGGAAAAGTTTGGAATGCTCCTGGACTTGGTGCTAACTAGGGAGAAACTCAGGTGGCGGCCAGGCATATTTTTCACTAGGCTGATATGCTGGCTGTGATCTATTTTGAGAGGGAGAATTTTGCCTCAGTTGTTCATGCTCTGGTGACACCCAGGCTGGACTACTGTAATTCACCCTCTGTGGGGCTGCCTTAAAGAAACTTCAGAAACTTCAGCTGGATATTGATGCGGACTAAGCGGCCTGTTCATGTGACATCAGTACTGTGCCAGCCGCAGTGCCAGCAGCATTGGTAAGATGAATTTGAAGTGCTGCTTTTCATCTTTAAAGCCTTAAAGCCCAAGTCACTTGCTTTCTCCCACACTGCCCTGCCCACACTCTGAAGTCATCAACAGCAGCATTTCTCACCTGTCTGCCTCCAAGGGCAGTTGGGCTGATGAGTAGAAGGGAGGGGGCTTTTTCATGGAGTCCCTGCAACTTTAGAGTTGGCCTCTATCAGCCCCTTCTTTATATATCTCTGGAGACTCAACTGTTTTTGCTCACCTTTCCATCATCCATGAGCATTGGCAATATCTGTTCTTATAGTATTTTTATTGAATATTTGCTGATTGAATTTGATTGTATTTGTTTTGTACTGTTTCTATCTTGCACGCCACCTTGAGAGGGTTCTACTCTTAAATGCAGCCTAAAATTCATTTTAAATAAACAAGTGAATACATAAAATTAAAGAACTAAAATATTACAGAAACGTCTTAATCTCTCTCCTTCCAAAGGGAACCAAACCTGGCCAAGTGCTGTTCTTGGACTTCTCACCACTCAGGGTACATCTAACCATATTTAAACTTAATCAGACGTACCTCAATGCTCACCAACCATTGCTTCACAGCCATAAATGTATCTCTTGCTGTTATGTCATACATCACAATGACACCATCTGCTTTTCGGAAGAACTGCTTGGTGATGCTGCGATACCTGGAAACCCAGTATAAGATCATCAGCACCAAAACCATATAGCCGTCAAGAATAGAGCAACTAGCCTACCAGAAAGCTGAGTTTTTGAGTAGTTAATAGTGCTGTGCCAAACTTTCTTCCACATTTTTTTCAACCATTCTAATTCAACTGATTTGGTGGGGGGGAATTCAAAAAGAAAATTTTGAATTCCTTTCAAAACGAAATTCAACGTAGAAGAAAATTTCAGAGAAATTCTCATGAGTGGAGTCAGGGTTCTTGTGCTTACCCTACTTTTGACATGAACAAGGAGTATGTGTGAGTAACTTTTCTTTCATTGTACACTCATCTCTTCAGCAGCCTGCAGCACACATACCCCAACCTAGTTTCCCACAGTTCACTTAGAGCACAAGGCAATACCTCCCCCATGGCCCCCTTTCAGATCAGGAATCTTGAATAGCCAGTAAAGCTGCAGAGTGACGGAGATATGTATAATAGAAAGAACACCTAACTTGCAATCACCTCAGAGGAATAAGGTAAGCTTTTACTGATTATAGTTTGGATTTTTAAAATTATGTGTATTTAAATTTTTTAAAAATATTTTAAATATTTTAAAATTGTACTAAGTTTAATTATATTTTTAATTTTTGTATATCTCTATTTGTTTTAACTGTACATGTTTTAATTTGTTAGCTGCCTTGGGTCCCAGTATTGGGGAAAAGGTGGGATATAAATAAATATAATAATAAATAAAACTACTACCATAAGGAATTCAAAATAAATACTAAAGTGCCCTGAGAATGAGGCAAAAAACAACATCTTCTTACATGGGGGAATAAAACTTTCTGGACACTGGAGAAGAGATTTTGGTACAGCATTAGTACCATTTTGGTACAGCATTTGGTACACCTTTCCTGGACTTCTTACATGGGGGAATAAAACTTTCTGGACACTGGAGAAGAGATTTTGGTACAGCATTAGTACCATTTTGGTACAGCATTTGGTACACCTTTCCTGGAGTTGAGCACAACATTGCCTCTCCTCATGCCTGCTAGAAGGCTTGCAGGGAAGGACAGTATTATAAATATCTGCAGAAGAGGCAAGATGCGCCCACAATCACTCCTCAGAAATTTAACATGTGGCAAATCCTGAGGAAGGTGCTGAACCATGAAGAATGACAACAGAATTGCTCAATACATTTTTCTGAAAAAGTTCTGAGATTTTTCCTTTTCCTTCTGCTGCTCCCTGTACCCTGAAACAGAAGACCATTTGGCAGAATTTTCTTTAGTTTTTCTCCACTGCTCATCCCTATTGTGGGACAGAAAAGCGATGGTAGGGAAATGCGATTTCCCCCCTTCTGATGACGCTCTTCATCTGGTAACTCATTGCTTCTTTGTCCAATTCCTACTCTTTGCTTCCAGGACTTGAGAGCTCATCTCCAGGTTTCTTCATGACAAACTGGCAGGTACCTCCCACAACTTGCAACAAACCATCCCAATCTCTAATCATGATACCCCTTGCCTTGGGCTTTGGATTTGTAACACTTCTGCTCTTCTGATTCCGATATCAGAACCTCTACTTTGAATCCTTGTAAATAATTATTGTAAAAGGCTTGATGTGAAGATCTTATTCTAAATGAGCTCAATATGCTATTTGGACACCTCGCTGTTCTAGATGAGATGAGCTGTACTATGACACAATGGCTGTTCCTTACCTTTCTTGGCCAGCAGTGTCCCAGAGCTGCAGGGCTACTTGGCTATTTTCCACTGTCACTGTTTTCACACTGTAATCCACACCTGTAAAGGAAACACAGTACAAGTTGTTTCTTCTTTGTGTACTCTGTGTAACTGATGGAAGCCACCTTTTAACAGGTCTGTACAACTCACAATCCACCTCATCGAATTCTTGAAACCCCTCCATCCCATTTTGTATTCCCAGGCAAGGTATGCATGCTGCGCAGATATTCACCTAATTATCAATCACACAGTGGTACAGTTAGTCAGCCCTACACTTTTAGTCCTCTTATTGTTCACATAAAAACAAATTATTAATGAAGTGGTGAAATGGGGTGGTGAAAAGGAGCTGAATCCAAAGAATGATTAACCTGGAAGGTCTGTACAAATCTGTACCAAGGTAACATAAAAGGTAGATTCTGCAACCTGTATAAATTATGCAGAAGTAGCAGCCATGCCGGGGGGTGGGGAGGGCACTGTGACAGACATGGAACACTCATTTATTCACCCCCTTCTCTAACTTCTGAGATACCATCATAGAATCATAGAATAGTAGAGTTGGAAGGGGCCATCAAGTCCAACCCAATGCTCAATGCAGGAATCCACATTAAAGCAAAGCTGACAGATGGCTGTCTAGATGCATCTTGCTTCCTTTAAAATCAAGTTCAAGTATGACATGGTAACTTTTCCCCAGAGTTCCCGTAACTGCCAATTTATGTGCACATTTGTCGGTGACAAGTGGAGATTTACGGCCATTGTTAGTAAGTGTGGAGGCTGAGCCAGATAAACTGCAGCAGGCTTCCTCAGCTTTAATGCCTGCAGAGTCAAAATGATGCTGCGGAGACACTGAGCAAGGTTCCTGGATGCAGGCAGAGTTCAGGGTCAAGGTTCCAGAGGTCGTGATTTAGCAGGGAGTCCACACACCTGGAAAGCTGGATACACCAAACACTGAAGTGGGTGTGTTGTTTCCAGCATCTTCGCTGTGCTGCTCTGAGCCTTTTAAGTCTTAACCTGACACCTGGTGCCGGCAATTAGCCCCGTAACTTCCGTGCTCTGGCAGCCTGCTGACTTTGCTCCCTTACTCTCAGTAACCTGCATTCAGCTGGGGTTGTAGGAGCCTCATGATCCCTTTCATCATTCTCGGAGTCCATTAAAGGGGCTTCTGCCAGGTCTTCCTGCTCTCTGAGAGTAAGGGCTGCTGTTCACCTCGGCCTCTAGTCCCCTCCCCAGGATCTGTTGGAGCTTGCTCTTCCCTTTCGTCCTCTGATGATGCTACCTCCCACCCTAGGACACCTTTTCCCCTTTCCCCCAGTCCCTGATTTGGATGGGTAGCAGAGATGGAAGTGGCAAAGTAATCGTGGAGCATGTACCTGGGGGGTGTCTTCCCAAAAGGGTTCCTCATGGCCGTAGCCCTTCCAATTAATCAGGTACTGGAGGCAACCATGGTGTCTGCGGGAGTCCAGGATCTGGGATACTTCAAACTCCTTCTCCCCATCAATCTGCACAGGTGGCGAGGGCTTGGGTTGCATGCTCAAGGGATGCAGCAGAAGGGCTGAGAGGAGCAGTGAGTGATGGAACATGGAATGGATTCGAAGGAATGCTGGAAGCTGCAACTGAAAGTCTACTGGGTTGATCTGGTGGGTGATTATGAAGGGGCCAATGTGTTGGGCATCCAGCTTTTGGGAGGGCCTTTGGGAGCATAAGAATTTGGTGGAAAGCCATACCTGATTCTCCCACCTGCAATGGCAGGCCCTGCTGGCGATGCCGGTCTACAAAATGCTTGTACACCTGTATGTCCTGTAACTCTTGCACCATGAGATCTGAGGCGGGGACTGACATGGGAGGCAAAGCTGAGGGGGAGAACCTGGAGTGGTAGCCACAGTTGGCAAAGAAGGGGGGTTGCTGGGTGGAGCAGCAGATCCACCCAACTCTCCTGTTGAAAGCTGGTATAGCAACACAAATACTCCTCCAGTGTGGCATTTGTGTGCTCCGTCTGGCCATCCGACTGAGGGTGATGGGCGGACTACAGATGGAGTTGGACAGCAAGGGTGAGAAACAGGGTTTGCCACAACGGGGCTACAAACTGGGGCCCTCGATCTGATATCAGATAGTCTGGAAGTCCATGCAGATGGAACACCTGGGATCGTTGACATCTCTCTTGAGTCAGGTAGGTCCATAATGAAGTCCAAGGAGATGGATCGCCATGGGCCTGGGGGAGTCAAGAGAAGAAGCAGGAGCCCTGGTGGTTGCCCTGGGGCAGTCTTGGCCTGCTGTCAAGTATCACAAGCTGCCACATGGCCCTTGACATCAGTATGAACCCGAGGCCACCAAAACTTCCTCAGAACCAGATGAAGGGTCTTGTATGTTCCGAAGTGGCCTGCTGGCTGACTGTCATGACACAAGTGGAGCACCTCCCCCCGCAAGGCACCTGGGGGAATGTACAGCCGGCCCTGATGATACAAAGTACCAGTATTTAGGGAGAATGGGCTGTCCATGGCAGGAGTTCCTGACTGGAGTATCTGCAGATATGACTGAGCATATGGGTTGCCTTGTTGCTGTCCTCGTATCCGGTCCACCATGAGCAGTGGGTGGCTGGGTGAACCGCCAGTAATAACTAGCAAAGGTCAACAGATGCTGCATATCCTTGATGCAGCGGGGACCCTTCCACTGGAAGACAGTTTCTACCTTCGCTGGGTCCATCTGGATACCAGAGGGGGTGATGCAATGACCCAGGAAGTTTGACATGTATGTTCTCCTCAGTGGCCACTTCACATAGTTGGTTTAAAGCTGAATTTTAGCTTATTCTTTTTACTAATCTTGCACTCTGCCGGGGCTGACTAAAAACTTTTTCAACATGTATACGTATTGATAAAGAGCGCCACTCCCCTATTTTTAGAGAAGTTTACAGCGTTTTTTGATATGGAGCACCCACCACTCATGTAAGCATTGGATAGCCACCGAGGGACATACGTGTCGAAACGCGTCTGGCCATAGCAGTGAAGATTGTTGGAACATTCCGGATTCCGGCTGGACATCAGGAAACACTTCCTGACTGTTAGAGCAATATGACAATGGAACCAATTACCTAGGGAGGTGGTGGGCTCTCCCACCCTAGAGACCTTCAAGATGAAGCTGGACAGCCATCTTTCACGTATGCTTTAAGGTGGATTCCTGCACTGAGCAGGGGGTTGGACTCAATGGCCTTATAGGCCCCTTCCAACTCTACTATTCTATGATTCTATGATATCCAATGAAGTCCACAGTTGTGATGCACTCCATATTTCTCTATTAATTTATCTGCAAAAAACCTGGCCCTGTAGAGCTCACTGCCATTAAAGAAGCAGAAGAAAAATAGCAGTGGCTTTGAGGAGCAGAGGGAGCAGCAGCAGGTTGCTTAAACCTCTATAATGTGTCTGAGGGCAGTGGTTAATCAGCCTCCCTCAGCAGCTTTTCTAGGGGAGGGTTCTCCCCTTTCTTCGCTTTCTGCCTTGTTCAATGAAATAGAGTGTGAAATTAATGTTTCTTTACCCAACCCCCATTTCGCCTCTGAAGGAAATAAAAATGTGAAATGTATTTTCAAGCCTCCCCCTTTACTACCTTATTTTCTTTCATTTCCTTCCTTCCAAAAACTACTAAGAATCTGACAATTCATATTCCTGTTTACTCAGAAGTAAGGCATCCTGGCTTCAATGATGCATGCTGCCAGGTAAGCGGCTATGGAGTGCACCAAGCAAAGTAAGAAGAAAGAGTAATGTTTGAAACATGTCAATTTAGGGTGGCCATAAAGGAGGACCAAAATGGAGGACAACATGGCTGCCCTAAGGGGGAGTACCCACCAAAGTGTCCAGCCCCCAAGGGGGTGTGCCCACCAACATGCCCAGCCCCCAAGGGGGCATGCCCACCAACATGCCCAGCCCACAAGGGGGCGTGCCCATCTGAACATGGCCTTGGTCACATGTTTGAT
Source organism: Anniella stebbinsi (assembly GCA_029215795.1). Taxonomy (NCBI): domain Eukaryota; kingdom Metazoa; phylum Chordata; class Lepidosauria; order Squamata; family Anniellidae; genus Anniella; species Anniella stebbinsi. The sequence continues at coordinate 100,929,676 of JARDYH010000003.1, forward strand.
TTCACAGCACACAATTAAGACAAACTGTTCTACGTAACATCTTAATGTTAAAATCACTGAAATAAAGAACAAGTGAGACATTTAATGTATCTGAAATTAACTTCACTCACTCCTATTTTTGTAGCTTTTGCTGTACTTTGAAGCTTTTGCTCTACTCTGTGTGGTACAGTCTCCCCTTCCCTCAAATATCTTTTCTGACTGCAAATCCTTCACTGGATGACCATAGTCTCACTTTCCTAACATTTAACACTCTTTCCCCATCACCTTTCTCATATCCATACTCACAGATTTAGCATACTGCTACCACTGAACAAATAAAGCACTTGACAAGTGCAGAAAAATCTAGTACAACAAACTAGCATTCACAAATAGTATAAAATACTATTACCCTGCAAATATTAGCCATGGAACAAAAGGGACTAAAACTCTTGTTGCAGTCACTAGCACCTCTTAGTCTATTTCAACTTCTGGTTTGGCAATGAGAAACTAATCTAAAAATGTGTCATTATTTATAGCTCTGGTTCAATAGCCATGAAAACAAGACCATGGTCAGCTGCAATACAAAGAAAGGCCAAAACAGATGCCCATTATCATAATGCTAGACAAGGATCTTTCCCTCCTTTTATCCAAATATCTCCTGAATTTACACTGCCTCAGTATACAGAGAACAGAAATCCCAATCAGAGAGTGTAATACTTTACTCAAAGAAAACTGAGTAGCAGATAACTCAAAAACTATCAGCTCCCTATGTCCTATCATACAATGCTATCCAATGACAACTCAGAAATAAGTTCTGTTGACTTCAATAAACCATACTCCCGGATACATATGGGATTGCAGCTTCTTCACATTTGTTCATCTTAATATAGCAAGTGCAAGCCCCTCCTGTCAAGGAAAACTGTGCACTCACCAGAACCAGGCCTCATGGAACATGCAACCAGCAAATGCTCTCAGAAAGATGCTTTCAGATCCAGACACACTCAAACAAGACAAGACAAGCCACACTATGCACTTATATATTATCTTGCTGGGACAGAACAATTCTGGGACAAGGCAACACTTTGCAATCGACCAGACGTAACAGTCATAAACGAAAATGAAAAACACACTAATTCATTGACATAGGACTACCTAATGACAAAAACGTTGCATTAAAGGAAGAGGACAAGAGAAAACTATACACCCCTGGCTATGTAAGTTACAGAACTATGGTAACAGGAAAAAGTTACAATTATTCCATTAGTTAGGGTGGCCATCTGGAAAGGAGGACAGGGCTCCTGTATCTTTAACAGCTGTATAGAAAAGGAAATTTCAGCAGGTGTTATTTGTATGCATGATGCATCTGGTGATATTCCCTCTTCATTAAAACAGTTAAAGCTGCAGGAGCCCTGCCTAACATGATCAGATACAAAAGAGGGCAGACATACACACCCAACGTAAAATAATCATCAGCAGCAACAGCAGCCGCATCCACACACACCTCATGCTCACCAAAGGCAATAAAAATTTAAATCTACATACCCTTGCACACTCACCCAAAGTGGGGAAAAACTCCACACCTCCCGAAGGCAATTAAAACAAGAACAACCTCCACACGCATACTTAACTGGAGGGAAGGATAAAGATCCACCCAACATTCAACAAAGGCAAAATAATAATGATAATAATAATAAGCCACCCACACAATGCAAAATAACACAAAAACATGCACACACCCATTGCAATAAAATAATTTAAAAAATACAACACTCACCCACATACTCACCCAAGGAAAAATAATAAAAATCCAGACACACACCAAGGCAAAAACCAACCAACCGAACAACCACACACACTCAACCAAGACTGAAAATACAATAAAGAACTACACATATCAGCATACTCACCCATGGCAAAGCTAATACAAGTTTTAAAACACATCCACATACACCACCCCAATTAATTCATCAAAATAAATGGAAAATATTAAAGAAAAGTTCACTAAACAGTAGTATCACCCAACAATAAATAAATACATATCCAGGCAGCCCCAGCCCTGCACACAAGGCTGGGCTAAGATGCCCGCACGCCAGACTGGGCCAGGCCACAACACTCACTATGATGCCCCAGCATGCCAGGAATGCCCCAGGACACCGGGCGAGTATGCCCCCCATGCTGCACCGCTCCATGTGCCACACTGGGTCAGGCAGTGCTGGGCGCCGGGCACCAGTTCAAGCCACACTGCTCCACGTGCTGTGCCAGGCCACACCACCCTGCAATCCGTGCCAGGCCGCACCACCCTGTGCCACCCTGCACGTCACGCCAGGCCACGCCACCCCACACCACCCCACGAGCTGCTCAGCACCACTTCATGCCGCCCTGCGTACCGCACCAGACTGCTCCACCCCGTGTGCCATGCTAGGCAGCACCAGACTCCGTTGCCCTGGGCCGCATGCTGAGCCACACTTTCACCAGGCTGCGCCACCTCATGTGCCACACCGGGCCAGGCCACACTGCCCCACACGCTGTGCCAGGCAAGTCCACCCTGCCTCACCCCAGGCCAGCTTTATCTCGCACTGGGCTGCGCCTCACCCCAGGCTGTGCTGGGCTGCACCAGCCTGTGCACTGCACCATGATGCCCCATGACCCACACGCCAGGCCAGTCCACCCCAGGCCAGTTCACACCGCCCCGCACACAACGATGCCCCGTTCCAGGCTGGGCCTCGCACTGCTGCATCACCTTCACAATGATGACAACGATGCTGCTGCTGGCTGCTCCTGCCTATGGGCTGCTGGCTGCCCTTCCTCTCGACAATCTGGGCCTTTATTTTGGACGTCATCAATGCAATGTCCAAAATAAAGGGCCGGATCGCTGAGAGGAAGGGGGGGGAAAGAGCGTTCCCCGCCCCTCCCTCTCGGCGATCTGTGCCTTTGTTTTGGACATCATCACTGCGATGTCCAAAATAAAGGGCTGGATCGCCGAGAGGGAGGGGTGGGGAGCAATCTTTTGTCTCCCCACCCCTCCCTCTCGACAATCCAGGCCTTTATTTTGGACGTCATCACTGCGGCGACCACAGTAAAGGCCCAGACACGCCTCCCAGACTTCCAGGAGACTTGGAGATGCTCCATTTTCCCAGACTTTTAAATTAATTTGAATAAATTTGGCCGGACTGCCCAAATGGACATGATTTCCAGACTTGTCCGGGCATTTCCAGTCTGATGGTCACCCTATGATAAATGAGATAGCTCAGTAGAGAAGCAGACTGGTTTTCTAGTTGGCAAGTGCAGGCTAAAAAATGTGTTTTGGTGGTGGTGGTGGTGGCAAAAGGAGAGTAAGGTAGGCTTAGGGGCAAAGGGAGGGGGAACTACTCTTCATGCTAATAGCTTGTGCTGCTCCCAAAGAGAAGCCAAGGAGAGCAAGGCACCTGAAAAGACAAACTAGTTCAGAAACTCTTGAGAGGAGGGACTGACCAAGTGACTGGAGAGAAAAGCTATGGCAGCAACAGCAAAGCACATCAGTTTCCCAGGCCATCGGGATAAGGGAGGGGAAGCATTTTATAAGTTCACAGAACAGACTTCACTTGTGGTGAGGGAAAAACCCTGTTCTCCACTGAAGTAATGAGGACCTGTGCATTATGCATTAAACGTTGTGCAGAAAAAATAAGACCTGAGCTAGCTGGGCTCATGTTACAACCACTTCCCACTTCTAATGCAACGCAAGCAATATTAAACAAAATGAAATGCGAAACTCCACACTCCTATGGTCTTGAAAGAACCTCCCACTTCTCCCACAACTGCAGCACTACACGTTGCTGGAAGATGTTATAGGAACAAAAGATACTGCCTGCTATTCATTTAAATATGCTCACTGAGAAGCAATTATGTTGTCAGAACATGCCAACATAGTGATGCCAGGGAAACAAGAGGGTCTGCAGTATAGACTATTCAAGGAATAGGTCTGTGGCAATGTTTCTGAAGCAACAAAGGAGCAAAAGAGTCACGCAGACCTAGGACTGAGCAGAATGAGTTACTGCACAAGAAAAAGCTAGGTGCCAACTGAGCAGTTTTATAGTTTGCTCTGTTGTAATCATTCCAGTACAAGCATAATCCAAAGAACAGGGTGTTATCAGGAATCCAAGGATCAGCAATGTGAGAGACTAGTCCAAGGGGAAGCAAGGTTTCAAGGTACTATGAGTTGAAATAAGATATTTTTCCTACTGGGAAAAAATGCCCCCCCACCCCCACTTGTTAGAGGTGGGGATAGATGCACATAACTTTAACTAATCTCCATAGCGTTTTGAACACCGCACTTCTAAGATTCTTATTTTGGAGAATAGACTCCCTCAAATATCCTTCAATCTCCAAACTCTGGAGCTAATTAAAAGGAAAGGTTCATTCTGGATTATGCATCAGACAATTCTAGAGAAGATGGTCTATCATTTCATCCACTCAACAAACCCCTCAGACAGTGGAATCAGATCTCACAGATTGCTACATAAAGCACAGTGTCAAATCAAGAACCGGAACATAACCTACTGTATTCAACCATGTTGGTCAAAAATCATAATATCAGGCAGGCTGGAAAGAAAAAAAAATATCTACCCAGCAAGCCTACTCCCCCACTGTATCTGACGATCAAGTTGATTTCATTCCAAACCCAGCTTTTAACTTCTGAAGCTGACAAAGAAAGACTAATATCAATGGCACGGTACTCCAGTGTTTCCTTGGCTTCCTGATCAGTCAGTTCATTACCACTAATGCTCAAATTAATACCCTCTAAACTCCATAAAATACAGTTCAAAATTTAGAAGCTATAACTAATTTACTAATAAAGACTTACTCCTTGCTGGATTGCCAACAAATTTGACAAAGTACGAGACAGAATAATCTCCCCATTCTAATCTGATGTCCCACACCCATTCTAATGCCAGTACCATAGCTGTCAATTCAGCATCCCTCTTTAGAGAATGAAGAACTAGAGTGGAGGGGAAATTGCATATCCCCCCCCACACACACACACTCTTTAATAGCAGCTGCCAGCCATTAACTCAGCAGGGGAAAGGACAAAAGGTGTGCACAGGCCAGAGTGGAAGTGAGTTCCACCTGTGCCCCCTTTGTCCTGCACCAACAGTAGGGCAAAAATCTGACCAGCGTGTCTATTAGGGCCTGGGAGGGCCAGATGCAGGGGCATCTGCTGCCTTCATGGGCCCAAGCGGATTTTCGTCCCATGACTACCCCTCTTGCCTAGGACTGAGGCTTATAAAAATTGGGGCTTATCAGAGCACTCAGCTGCAGCACATAAGAGGTTTCTGGAAGAATTCTTCTCCATGAGTAGCTGTTAAGAACAGCTGCCTCAGTTATCCAGCTAGGCCCATTTAATATGTTTGATGTAACCGCCTGGAACTGTACTATCTCAAGGCAGCCCGGGCAGCTCCCTGTGCTTGGGCAGCCCCCTAGGCCCTGCTAATTCTGAAGAGTGATTACAGCTGTTTGAAATCTGTCCTGAATTAGCAGAGTTGGGAGCTATACGAGGTGATGGAGGATGGTTTAGTTCTATCCCATCTTCATGTGTCAAATGGTTGTGAACTGGTACATTCTTGAACTGTGATAATGTCTATAGGATACTGTTTCGTTGTTTTGCTTGGGATATTGCATCAAAGGTTCTCTGTACTTGCTGGTATAACTCTAACATCTCCCCCCTTTCCCCCTTCTCTCGCCCTAATAAACCATTTATCTACCCCTAGAGGAGGGTGTGCTTCCTTCTGGATTAACCGTGGCACTAAGTTCCGGGCTTTTTGAGTGAGCAATTGCCTACCATGTAATATTTGGGCCGGTGGGGGGGGGGAGGCTAAAACAGTGGGTGCTGCCTTGAGCGCTTGCTTTAGTGAACCCTCAAGGAGACCTGAAGTTCAGAGAGTCCTGTGGCTTGGACAGGATTAAAGGAATTGGGGTGGTGGCAGCCTGTTGACTCTTGCCTTGCAGGGAGTTTGGAGTTACTCACATTCTCCCTTCAGAGGAGCCTTCCTTTGCAAATGGGCATTCCTTCTCACAGGGGTAGTTCTGGCCTGCCTCTTGACACTGACACTCTTGAGGGCTAGGTTGTCGTTTAACCTCTATCTTAGACAGAGGATGGACCTACTGCCCTATTCTCAAGGGCCCAGGATCTTCCTAGTCTTCTGGCATGGGCTGTCCTTCAATGTTCTGGAAGTTCTAGCTCCTCCTCTGAAGAGGATTCCTCCAGCAGGAGATTAGAATTCATCAGTCTGCTGTCTCCTGTAGGTCTCCATACTTCTTGGGGCCAGCAGTGGTATTTTCCTCTGAGGGGCATGACATCACTTCCCTCCCCATGATCTGCCACGCCCCAGACAGATTCTGGGGGGAAGTTTTTTTCTGAGATATCAGTGATGAAACCGGCAGACCAGGTCAGGAGCAGGGTCATTTTAGGAGACCTCCTACGATTGTTCTTCAGGGCTGTAACCCTTCTCAGATACTTATATAGAGAATCTTGAAAAGTTGTAACAGTTGGCGAAGCTGAGAAGGTGCTGCATGTCTTTCATGCTTTCTAGGGTCTGCCAGGACACCACCATTTTCACTTTCATGGGATCCATCCCAATGCTGTGTTCAGATATCTGTTGTCCAGGAAATTTATTATCTTGAGCTCAAATGCATATTTCTCAAGTTTTGCATATAGTATGTTTTCATCACATTGTAGTACAGCCCAGGCATGGGCATCATGGACCCACCGATTGGGAGAGTAAATAAGGTCATTCGTAAAATGCTACTAAAAAAACCAGAGTGTTGCACAATCAAAAAGGCATTACGGTGTATTCATAGCAGCTATAACATATCTAGGAAGAACTCTTCCACTCATTGACAGCTTGGATATGAATTAAGTTGTAGGGTAACCATATGTCAACCAAACAGGACATGTCAAGACTTTTGGTAACAAATCCGGGAAGGGGAAATTTGAAGAAAAATCTGGATTTTCCCCATCCTCCCCCCACCCAAATGGCAGCTCTGCTTTATATTCAATGGTAATTAACAAGAATGCTCTCAGCTCCATCATTTTTAAAGATAAAGAGATGAAACTTGGCATGATGATAGCCCTTAGGAATTTGAAGCAGATCTGTTCATCCGTTGATTTTAAGGATTTGTTTAAAGTTTTAAGTTTTAAAATTATTATTTTTTAAATGTCATTTTTAAAGAAAGAGATGGAACTGGGCAACTTGATAGGTCATAAGTAGGCTTTAGCCATGCCAAGTTTGAAGCAGATCTGTTCATCCATTGATTTTTAAGATTTTTTTTGAAATGAGAGGTTTTTAAATTATATATATATATATTAAAAAACATCATTTGTAAAGATAAAGAGATGAAACTTGGCACCATGATAGCTCTTAAGTAGGGCTTTATCCATACCAAGTTTGAAGCAGATATATCCATCCAATGATTTTTAGGATTTTTTTTAAAAAAACTTGAGGTTTTAAAATTATTATTTTTAAAAAAACATCATTTGTAAAGATAAAGAGATGAAACTTGGCACCATGATAGCTCTAGAGTATGGCTTTATCCTTGCCAAGTTTGAAGCAGATCTGTTCATCCATTGAGTTTTAGGATTTTTTTTTTAAAAAAATGAGGTTTTAAAACTATTTTTTTAAAAAAAACACCCATCATTTTTAAAGATAAAGAGATGAAACTTGGCATCTTGATAGCTCTTAAGTAGGGCTGTAGCCATGCCAATTGTCAAACATGTCTGTTCATCCATTGATTTTTAGGATATTTTTTTAAAAAATTGAGGCTTTAAAATTATTATTTTTTAAAACCATCAGTTTTAAAGATAAAGAGATGAAACTTGGCACCATGATAGCTCTTAAGTAGGGCTTTAGCCATGCCAAGTTTCAAGCAGTTCTGTTCATCTGTTGATTTTAAGGATTTTTTTAAAATATAAGGTTTTAAAATTAATAAAAAAAATACTGGCGCCATACCCTTCAAACTCAGGTTGTCAGACCTCCTCTTTGGGGTCTTGCACTTTGAGCAGTTTCAGCCCTTGGCATCAAGAGGATCTCAAGTTTTTATCTAAGAAGAGCTGGGTGAGCACGGAGATAAGGAGTAGCCCATTTGGGAGCAGGACCTGTGAACAAACTTATCAGGAAACCCACAAAAATCTGGTCATTAGAGAAATTCTTAGGGCACAGTTGCATTTACACAGACAGTGCATTGGACCAGGAAAGCAGGGAATGTATCAGTTGAGCCATCGAATTTCTCCAAGGGTGCTACCAGACACTTACATTTTGGATATGTCAGTAGAGGCAACTGTTAGGCCCTGAGTTGGTGAAGCTTGACTTGCATGGCGGCTATGGTTGCTGGGAGCTGAGCCACTTGATACCTTAGGGTGTGGCTTTCTTGAAGCAAGTCCTTTCTCATTGAGTGGGGCTGGAACAAACTGTCCTGCTTTGCTTGTTCAGGCTCAGTCCTGAGGCAGTCTATGGGATAAATCTATCTCAAGGGTCAAAAGACAGACAGAGGACAGAAGCACTGGCAAACAACCCAAGGAACAGGATCTTATCAAGAATCCAGGGGTCAGCAACATGAGAGATCAGCCAAGGAGAAACAATGTTTCAAGGCACTGTGAGCTGAGATAAGGGTTGTTCCATTAGCCCCCTCCCTGCTTCTCCTTCTCTTTCTGGAATTTAGTAACAGATCAAGGAAAAGACACTGTGAGATAAAGTAAGACGTTGGTCCAGCAACCCTTCTGTCTAGGGCTGAGGCGAATAAGCTGGAGGTTCCAGAGTCCCACTCAGGACTCAGCTGCAGCACATCAGAGGCTTCTGGAAGAAGTCCTTCTCATGAGAAGGGTCCTTCTCAAAAGCAGTCTTTTACTCACTAAGAGCCTTCTTTTGCAAATGGGCACTCCTTCCCACAGGTTTGTTCTGGCCTACCTCTTGAGCCACTAGCACTCTTGAATGATTCAACCTCTGTTTTAGAGACAAAGTTCTCTTCCACTTGCAGGCACGGACTTATAGGAATTTCCTAAAAGGGTTCAGGATCTTCCTGGTCTTCTGGCATGGGCTACTCATTGATGCTATTTGGCTCTGGGAGCTCTATATCCTCCTCTGAAGACGATTCCTCCTGAGAGGCTATTACAGTGTATCAGAGTTTGCTGACTACCCAAAGTCCCCAGACATCTTGGGGCAAGCAATGGTACTCCTCTTTGAGGAGTCTCATCCAGTTCTGGATGTGGGGCAGTCCTGACTGGAAGGTAGTATGACAGCTTGAATGGCACTGCACAGATATTGATAGTGTATGTTATTGTATGCAACATTGAGGAAGCACCAATGACATACCCACACTTTTGTGGAACAATAAAAATGAAATAAACCAAAAATAGTTTAGGGATTTGGTGGACAGATTCGATAACCTTTATGTCTAAGAGAAGTTGAATGGTTGACAACATGATATGATGCTTCCACAAGGATCTGAGCCTGGGAAGTATCAGAAACTCATCCCTTTCATCAGAAATCCAGGGCATAACCCTGAGACAATATCTTATGAGTCTGATGTAAATGCTGAGAATTCCAGATGATTTTCATGAGTGCCCTGAAAATAGACATAAATAAATCATCCACTTTTTGTACTACATCACCAAATGTTGAGAATTAAATTTAGGTGACTGTCTCAACATTCAGATACAATTTATCTGCGGTTGTCAGTCTGAAGAAGTGAATGTTGAAACTCGGCATATTTCAGACATCCACTCTGACTTGCATAGGGATGAGTGACATGAGTGTGATATATGTGTCCTCCCTTCTTTAATTTACTTACCAACAGTAGCAGCAGAGTCAGGAAAATAACGGTTTTCAGAGAATCGCCTTAAAAAGCAAGTCTTTCCCACACTTGAATTCCCCACGAAAACAATCTTGAATAAACGGTCTGGGGCAAAGCACAATGACTCATCCTGCAAGCAAGTACAAATGTTGTCTGTTCAGTCAGTTGCACTGTATCCCTGGACTATGTTGCTTTTGGGCTTGGGGCACTTTTGATTGGGGGATATTAAGAAAGAGACACCTTATTTATTTGAATTATACATTTATATCCTACTCTTCTAAACCATGGATTGGATTCAGTATGACTTAAGTGCCATTTATTTCAGTGGGAACTAAGTACAACTAACTGAGGGCACTTCCAAATGAGGCTTTTATTGTGTAATCACACTACTTCATTCACTGAATTTTAGGGGGGGGTGTCCAGACAATATGATCTTCACCACTTATTCTATCTTTTTCTTTACTGAAGAAGAGGAGGCAAACAGTAAACAGGCTGACTTGTCCAGTGTTGCTGGAGACTTCCCAGATAATTTCTCTCAGGTAAAAAAAAATCTGCTGATCTTGGTGTTCCCTTTGCTCCAGATGCATAGAGGCCTCCATCACACCAGCGATTTACTGCACTCTCACCATGCCTGGTGTGTGGATTTGCAGGATAGTACTCACATGACACCATGCCTGTCCTGCTGATACCCCGCCTCTTCCCCAGCCTTTCCTAGAATGCTAAAAGTCTGGATTATTTTCCAGAAGTGCATTTAATGCACCCTAAGTCTCCATGTAGTTTTAAAGGAACGGGGGCTTGAATGGATTGCATCAGGTCCTGGCAGGGAAAAGCAATTTCTCCCAGCAGCCGGCTCCAAGCCTCAATATAAAACTCAACCTTGCATCCCAGGCTCGAAAGCCTTTTTAAAAAAATTATACAATGCCTGAATCTCTGCAGAGACAGGATTGTACTCCCTCGATGCCCCCAAAGAGCCAGACTAAATGTGTGTTCCATTTTTGCCCGGGAGAAAGGCTGTCTGGTTGAAGTACTCATCTGCCAGGACCTGACTGGAAGGAGAAAGTGGAGGGGAGGGGTGGAGTGGAGTGAAAGAGCAGTGGAGCAAAGGACCTTAGGAGCGAAAGAGCAGCTATTCAGGTGAAAGGGATTATAAGGTTGACACACATTTGCCTCAGAGTTAAAAAAAACATGGAGGCAAACCAGGTGGAGGGGATTAGGTATGATGGAGGTCAGAGTGGTAGAGGAAACAATAAGTAAGCTCCTCTTCACATCCTTGACCACTGAAGTTCATTATTGGGGGAATTTTGATACTAAGATGAGGTTTTCTGAGAAATGGAAGTAGCTTAAAGGTACTTCTGTTCAAAAGATGCTTCAGATTTTTTATTTGTTCTGTTTCTGGCTAATGCTAATGCTTGAGGGTTTTGTTTGGTCCACATTTTTGTGAACCTATCAGATGTTATGCACTTTCCAGACTATTATGTCAATTGTTCTTGCAGTTCTCTGAATTTTGCAGTTCAGTTTTAGTTTTTAAAAAATATACCAAAATGCATAGAAAAACGTATATTTTAGGATAAAACTATAGAAAATGCATACAACAATGCATATTCTGTGAAATATGTTAAAAATAATACAAAGCTTTGTGCATTTTTTCCAGAATTATGCAGAAATGGGACAGAATGGACTTATGAATGAACCAGAAGCAGATGGATCTGTCTATCCCTAGCTGACAGTAAGAAGAGGAGACTGTTTCGAAGTCAAAATTATAAAGCATCCTTTTGCTTACTACAGTTTGATGATTTCTAATTTCAACTCTTTGATTATTTTTCTCGTATTTTGCCAACCAGCAAAAAGCTTCGTACATACCATTGGGTGCTACAGCAGGTTATTGTTCCAAGATTGAGCAGCCATATTTGTATTATTGTTTGAATAAAACCAAGGCATTTAATCTTTAAATTCATGCATGTTATATTCTTTAAATAGCAATGTAAGTTTAGATTTGACACAAAAGAAATGGATATTGGTCAATTTTCCCCACATTTCCATTGTGCCAAAACAAACAAAAATCTGCTTCCTCCTTGGGATCAGTGTGTTTGGAAATTTTACATCTCTACTTTTGAGCTTTCGTTTGGTCATTTGGAATTATGAGGAAAAGATTCCACTAGCATCCCAAACAGTCAGATACGACAGGAAGTTTCTGGATGTGGCACACTGCCCTTCTGCTCTTCATTTCAAACTCAGAGAGGCCAGAGTATTACAAACTCAAACAACAGGTGTTACACAACCTAATCCTGAGTAATATTTCAGGCCCTAGCAAAAGTTGCTTCTTCCAAGCAATCTAACACATGTTGGAAGAGACGAAAGGTGTGATTCTTAAATCTTATATTTAATGCTATTTCATAGTGAGTGAATACTAAAAATCTTATGATAGACACAATACACCTCTACCAAGACATATTTTTTTACACAAAGCCTGAATAGGTCTGGAAAAAATGCAATCCATGCAGAGAATATATCCATCAATTTTGCCCAAATCCTCTAAAATAAAAAATAAATGTGATTTTGTTTCTTACATTTGACTGTGTTTCTTTCCCTACTGGTTGCCACCTCGGAGAAGGTATCTGTTTAGAAAGTGATTCCATTTGGGATCCATTCATTTCCATTTGGGACAAGATGTTTTCATCTTCTTCAGAGCATTTGGTTAGCTGCCTGTCTGATCTATCGAGAAGCTGAGACAGATGATCTTCTTCAATCGATATTATTCTTTGGAGCTGCTTTCTGTGAGTTAGTTCCCCACTAGTAGCAGGATCAGAATCTAATGAAAGATTCCCATTCAAGCCAATGGAATTTCTTCTCCTTGCAGTACTGAATGCATCATCATCTTCTGAAGACTGGCTATAAAGTTATTTGGAAATGCATTACAAAATATATCATAGTTCAAGTTTGAATTTGAAATTGGGGTTCATATTTTGAACATGAAACCAAATATTTGATGAATATGCTGCAAATATTTAGGCATTTTAGAAAACACCTGGGCAATATTCAGCATCACACATTAGAATGTAATAGCATTTAACCTGTACTTCACTGAGTTTTGACTATCGTGTTGTGTGGCAGGCTCCGTGGATTATTTCCCATGTTTACAGAGTCATAAGGCAAGAGCGGCAGAAGCCCATGTTGCTCTTGCCCAGTGCCCCCTATCGGTATGGGAAATAATCCTGTCCTGGGAAACACTTGGGGAGCCGCTGATCATGCCTTCCCTTGGTGGGGTGGAGCGATGGGGAGATCCCCACGTGCTTCCCAGGACAGGCACAAGCCATCCCTGGGTGGGAAATCCATATCCCTTGCATGCCCTCAAACTGATCTCCAAATGGTTCGCAGTCAAGCCGTAGGAGAAATCCATCTGCCAATATCAGGGCTGGAGTGCAAGCACCCATTCTGCAGCTGTCACAAGCGGGAGAGATTCTTGCACATCCCCTTCCTGTTCGCCAAAACAGCAGGGGGTCCTTCACTGCGGCAGGAGGGATGCTTGCGTGCTCAATTCCCCTGCACTCCTCCTGCCTCGTATTCTCTTTGGTACTTTTACCAGCCTATGTGAGAATACAACCAACCCAATCTACGTTATATTTCATTTCATTTATTACATTTCTATACCATCAAATAGTCAAAGCTCTCTGGGTGGTTAAAAAAATGCAAGAATATCAAAACAGTTTACCTACAAATATATAAACAGAGAGCAGGCACACATACAAGCAGAGATATTCAAGAAACATCCCATGATCTGATTAAAAACGTATCATATGTTGCCAAATGCCTGGGAGTAGAGGAAGGTCTTAACCTGGCACCGAAAAGATGACAATATTGGCACCAGCTGGGCCTCTCTGGGGAGTTCATTCCATAATTGGGGGGGGCAGAAGATCCTTCTTGCCACCTTCCAAGCTACCCTTGGAGGAGGCACCTGGAGGGAGGGCCTTAAACAATGAGTGTATCGGTAGGCTCATGCTGGGAGAGGTGCTCCATCAGGAATTGCGGTCAAGAGCCATGTATGGCTTTATAGGTCAAAACCAGCAGCTTGAATCAAGCTGAGAAACATACAGGCAGCCAGTGCAAGTGGGGCCATGTTGGTGTAATATGTTCAGACCTTATTATCCCTGTTATTAATTTGGCCACTGCATTTTGCACAAGTTGCAGCTTCTGAACTGTCTTCTCGGGCATGCTTTATGTTATAGAACTCACTACTGAAATCATAACTAATCATTAGTAAATTTAAAAGGTTATGCTAGGTACCACAGACCAAACATCCATCCAAATTCTTTTAAAGATCCAACACAGTAGAACTGCCAATGGACTCTGACTGCTAGGTCAGAGCTGTCTCCTATTTCTTTTAATGGTACCCTTTAACAAAAACATTTGCTACATCCTGAGTCACAGCTGAAAAGAGGAGCATGCAAATAAAACTGAAGCTGGAATAGGTGAAATAGCTGGCACGAATTTGAATAGTATCCTGCTATTTTGCATCTCACCTGGAGAATGAATGCTATACAGAATGGCAAAATTGAAGCCTTACCTCTTCAATGAAACTTTTCTCTCCACATATTTGCCAATAATTGAGCCTGACCTTTTTTTCCAGGGAGCAGATGGAACATTCTTATTTTTCTGTAGAAATATTGGTTAAAACACCTCAATCTAGTCATTATAAATAACAAAAAGGCAGATTCACTAGTATTTCAAAACAGTATACATACTTAAATGGCATGTGTCATTTAAATAGTGAATGGGTATATGGTGGGATACATTTTAATGGCATTTGCAGATGAGATTTTCCCACAGAGTGTGCTCTATATGCACCAACCTTCTACATCTGCAAGGAAACTTTCTCTCCTCTTCAGGTGGATCTACACAGGGGCAGTTACTCTGGACTCTGCACCTCACACATTATTGTGGCATATGACATTCCCCCACTTCAGCAACCATGGGTTTTCTGGCTGTAAAACCTGGATTTTTGCAAAATTGTTTTGTGACAGATTTCCCCATTGTGGCAACTTTCAGTTGGGGAGTCTGTGTGACCTCAACTAGCAATAATGACTTTGTCACAGGTTGGGGGAGCAGTGCTGATAGGTGATAGGTGTGTCATCAAAAGATGGGCATGAGGAGAGGAGTTGGCAAACATGTCTTCTCAGAAGTAATTCACATTGTCTTCAATTGCACAATTGCACTTCAATTGCATGGGAGCAGAGTGAGGGTTGGGGAGTTAAGAATTGCTTTTGATTTAAGTCTCTGCTTATTTGGAGGACCAGATCTGCGCATAAGGGGTGGGGAGTTGGGGATTGCCTTTGCCTTTTGTTTTTGTGACTATTCAGAAGTTAATCTCATTGTCTTCAATTGCAGCACTGGAAAGAGGGAAGTACGATCGGGAATTGCTTTTGAGATTTTACTTTTTTACTTTCTGCTCACTGCACCTACACAGAAATACTGATGGTGTTCCATGCTACTGATGGGACTTTACCCACACAGTCCCAAACGAATACAGTTTCAGGTGTCATTTGTCCTGTGAAAGCATTTCTAAACATACACACCATTTTATTGGTTATGTGGCACTTCCAGTGGCGGACAAGCACCAGTGGCTGCTACATCTTTGCTGTCCGTCTCCCTCGACTGGGGGTAGGAAGTCGCTGGGCTGCCACCACCTGCCTAGGCAGACAGTGACCAATCAGGGGTCGTCATCCCCCTCCGCGCACATCTCTGCTGCGACTCCTGAGCGAGGCTAGACAGCAGATGCGCCATACTTGCCTTGTTCTGGAGAAAGAACAAAGTTGGGGTAAATCCCCGACTTTTTCTCTTCGCAGCTTCTCTGGAAAGCCCCACAGTAGCTTCGAGGTGGCAGCTGTGTTGTGCCATTGCAGAGCCACCTTGGGGTTTCTGGAGCATATACATATAGCTCCCCAACCCTCTCAATGTCCCAAATCTGGCATATGAGTGGGTGTGAATCTTCCAGGAGGTATGAATCATCCAGTACAGTTAAGTATTTGCCAAGTGCACCCACAAGGCCCAGAAAAACCCTGCATTACAAAGCAACCTGAACCACAAACTCACCTGGTGCAAATACATGTCATGTTCATCTCTCAGATATTTGTTCCTTTCTCTGTAATAGGGAGAAACCCAAAGAAAGTAGAGCAATATAGAAGTTGCAGACTATCATTCAACAGTCCCCATTTATCAATGCACAGTCCCATGGGTGGATGGGGAGATATTTGCCTTGGTAAATCACTGTCCATGGCTTATCCTTCTTTTGCTTTTGGGGGATAATTATGGGGTGCCATTGAAAAATGTTGGTAGCATATATACATGTGCAACAGAATTCTATGGGTTTCATCCCTGGGCCTCTAGAAGCTAAATCTCTAGGCAGTGAAGATGCATTTTCACTCTACTGCGTATGCACGTATGTAAACAGAGATGAAGCAAACTTCCCCACTCAGGTTTGGAAAAAGGATCAGAAAACTGAACTATTCCCACCACCACCACCACAAAAAAATCCAGCCCTCAGAATATAGTATGGTTTATTCTGAGCAAATTTCAGACCCTGTTAGGCCCCAGAAATGTTGCTATCAGAGGTATGAGAGGACACAATTTATTCCCTGCCCCCTACTAGGTGAGCTTCCAACCCCCCTCAGCCCATCCACCCAGTGACCACCTTGGCAGCAGTGGAAGGGATGGATATCTCTGTCCTGAAAACTGGAACACTGCTATCACGTCATATCATGTATGAAGAAATGTTGGGTCCCTAGAGCTACTAGTATTTGTCATTAGCTCCAGGTAAACTACAGTTTGTAGTGTCTTGTATGCAGTCATAGGTGTGTGCAATTTGTCAGAGGGGAGGAGGGAAGGAGAGACCTTCCTCCCTTCTTCCATTATGCGATCTGTATACAAGCTAAATGGAGGCGGAGGAGAGAAAGAAAAGGTTTAGAGACAGACTTGTGAGTGACACACTTTATCATAAGCAATGTGATACATGAAAAGCAAGACAACCTGTGTGAGCATACTCTCTAATAGTCATTCTAACTGAAACGGAGATCTCATAGAATCATGGAATAGTAGAGTTGGAAGGGGCCTCTAAGGCCATGGAGTCCAACCCCCTGCTCAATGCAGGAATCTACTTAAAGCATATCTGACAGATGGTTGTCCAGCTGCATCTTGAATGCCTCTAGTGGGGGAGAGCCCACCACCTCCCTAGGTCATTGGTTCCATTGTCATACTGCTCTAACAGTCAGGAAGTTTTTACTGATAACCAGCTGGAATCTGGCTTCTTGTAACTTGAAAAACCAAAAGGAGGAGAGCATCCACTCAGGGTAAAAAAAAGGAAGAGAAGCAGTATCTTAGCTTTCTTGTAACTTGAGCCCATTAGCAGGACCGTGCAGAACTGGTCATAGGCCCAGGCCAGATGGGAAGTGTGTGCCCCCCCCCCCCATTTCAAACTGCTCATTCAGTATTTTTTAATCAGTGGCCCTGATTCAGTGCTAAATACATCCATGAACTAGAACGATTGATAAAAAAAAGGTAATGGGAAGCACTTTTATTCAAGATGTAAGACATCACTTCTTCACATTCAGAAATGCTTTATGAGCTTTTCTTTGGGCAAATTCATCAATAACAACAGAAAAATCAAGCAACTTTGCCTTGTCACTGTTAATGTTCAAAACTGCTAGTCCATTCAAACATTCTTGCACCATTGTGGACCAAAAGTATGGCTTGATACATTTTAGGACACTGAAGCTCCTCTCATTAGAGGCCACTGTGGCTAGCAATGTCAGAAAAATGTGCAATGCGATGAGGACATTTGGGAAAACATTGCCCAATCCCAAGTTCAATATTTCACCATCAATTTTCTTTGGTAAAACACCACTGATTTTGAAATTCACATCAAAAATTCTTTTAAGAAGAAGCACTTCACTCTGAATGTCAGTTGAAATATGATTTTGGTATCACAGCTGAAAATGAATAGCTTTTTGTGACAACTCATTCTCATCTAGCTACTTAAAGTGCCACAAAACCCCAAAAAGTCCACAAATGTCCTTGATTGCAGAAAAGCGATGTGAAAGGCCATCAATAACAATGACAATTATGTTGAAGAATATATTCACCCTGAAGTAATTTTCAGCATCCTCTTGAGTTGGGTACCCCCTGCGAGTAGAAAAAATATCTGGCACACCATCAATTGTGCTTGCCACAAGCCATGCTTCTTTAAGTGTATCGTTCCATTTCTCTCTCAGTTTCAGGATATCTGCCCGTAGTTGATCATTGTTGTCCCTTTCCACAGTGGCATCACAAGATTCTATTACCAAGCTGACCTCATGGATCATTGTGAGAACTTTAACCCAAATGGCTGACATCACATTCAAAGGTATCCAAGTATTTTTTGATACCCCGAAGATCAGACTTACACTCTGCTGTCAAATTAGCAAGTTCTAATTTCTCCCCTACCTGTTTTCTTAACATTACAAAATTAAGTTCCTCTAATCTTTCTAATTCTTTATCTATATTAACTCCTAAATATCGTATTATATTTTTATGCCTTAATCCTAACTTAGCTTTACACTTCTCCAACTCTTCCTTATTATAATTATACAACATCATTTCTGACTTCCCCCAGTTAACTTGTAATCCTGTAATTTCCCCATATTCTCTCAAATGCTTCTGAATCACCTCCCCACTTTCTAGGGGATCTTCTATTGTCAATAATGTATCATCCGCAAACATATTCATTTTAATCTTGTCCTTTCTTCCTATCCCCTTTAATCTTCCATCTTCCCTTATTACATTTGCTAAAATTTCTATCACTATTGCAAATAAGATCGGTGAAAGTGGACATCCTTGCCTAGTTCCTCGAGCTAGTGTAATCTGTTTCGTTAACCCATCATTAACCATTATTTCAGCTTTATTATTTTTATACAGCTGGTTGATCACGCCCATAAATTTATGTCCAAACCCAAATGTTTTTAATATTATTTTTAGCGCTGGCCACTCCACGCAATCAAAGGCTTTGAATATATCCAATGCTAATAAACCTGCTTTTAAATTCCTTTTTTTATAATATTAATTATATTTATAACTCTCCTGATTAAATTAGGCATTTTCCTACCAGAGATAAATCCACATTGATCTTTTTTAATATATTTTAAAATAATGTACCCATTCTTTTTGCCATTATTGCTGTAAATATTTTTGCATCCTGATTTATTAAAGATATTGGTCTATAAGATGCTGGATCCGTCAAATCCTTACCTGGCTTCTGAATTAAAATAACCAAGGACTGATCCCACGATGGCGGAGTCCTTCCTCCTTCTAGTATATTATTATATAATTTTTTTAATCTTGGTATTAACATTTCCTTAAATATTTTGAAAAATTCCGGCCCCAAGCCATCAATCCCCGGAGACTTACCTCCTTTTAGTTTATCAATAATTCCCTCAATTTCTTTCTCAGTAACCAAGCCTTCCATACAATCTCTATCTTGCTCATCCAGTCTTATTTTCCAATTTCTTTCTACATAATCCTGAATCTTGTCTTGTGATACCGCATCTGATGTATATAATTCTTTATAAAATTCCTGAAAAGTAATTAATTTATCTTTCATTAAATTACATCTGTTCCCTAACTTATCTCTTATTGTCCCTATCATATTCTTAGCCTTCTCTGACTGCGTGGATCTGGCCAACATCTTCGAGTTTCTATTATTATATTCAAAAAAATCTCTCTTTAAATATAACAAATTCTTTTGGACTTGTTCTAGATCTTCTTTCTCCAATTCCTTTTTTTCGCTTGAATTTGGGCGAATAACCGCTTATCTTTTTTCTCTCTTAATCTCTCCTCTAAACTCTTTATCTCTTCTTCAGCCTTTTTATAATGTACTTCCTGTTGCTTTTTAAGGGTGGACATTTCCCTAATACAGATCCCTCTTATTACCGCTTTCATAGTATCCCATAGTAACCCCTGCGATTTAACCTCCTTTTCATTTATCTGCCATATTTCCTGCATTTCTTTTTTTATTTTCTCCACCGTATTTTTATTTTTAAAAATCCTTCCATCCAATCTCCATCTCTTTGCTTGTCTATAATCCTTCTTCATTATAATGTCCATTATCATTAATGCATGGTCAGTGACCTTAATTACTCCAATATCACGGTCTGTGAGTTTAGGTACCATATTCTTTGATATAAAGATAAAATCAATCCTTGAATAACTCTTAAATCTAGGTGAGTAGAAAGTATATTTTCTTTCTTCCCCTTTTAAAGCTCTCCATACATCCATTAATTCTTTCCCCTCCATTAATTTACTTAACTCCGTCTTCCCCCCTCTAACATCTCTTATAATGTTATCCCTATCTTTTCCTTTATCAAGTACCATATTAAAATCTCCTGCCATCACAATATTCTTTTTCCCCACTTCTCCCACCATATCAAATACTTCTTCAAAAAATTCAATTTGTTTCCCATTTGGAGCATAGACATTAATCAGAACATATTCCTCCTCTTCCATCGTGCAGTACATTATGAGGATCCTTCCATTTTTATCTTTCTTTACACTTTGAATATTAATACCACATTTCTTTGATATTATTATTGCCACCCCTCTCGCTTTAGAAGTACCAAATGACTTTTCATACACTCCCACATCCCTCATTCTTAGCTCATTAACTCCCTCCTTTATTTGATGAGTTTCCTGCAAAAAAATTATATCTATTTTTTTTCTTTTTAACAACATCTCTATTCTTCACCTTTTGATAACTGTTCCTAGCCCTTTAACATTTAAAGTTGCCATTCTCAATTTATTTTCCATTTCTCACTTTCACACATATCTTTGAGTTGGTCTCGCTCAGTGATACACTTACCCCCCCTCCCTTACCCTCCTCCCACATACACCCCCAATTTTACCCCCCTCCTCACCAGACATCTGGGCACTGGTCCCAATTATTTTAGAACACTTCGGGGGGGGGAACCCGGCCCAACCTCCAGAATAGAGTCTAATCCTCCCCTCCTTTTTTCCCCCTTTCTAATCCCTTATCCCTGTTACATTAATATTCGTTTATTGGCTTCTTCTTGCTCTATTTCTCCACCATCCTTGGCATCGATTATGCCCAGCTTCTCCAGCAGCTCCATTCCTTGTTCACACTATGTTATTCTTCCTTGCTTCCCTTTCCACATAAACCTCAAAAACACTGGGTATCCCCAGCTGTAAGTTATCGATTTCTTCTTCAATGCTCCTGTACACATTCTGACGCTCTTCCTCCACTGAATGGTCTGAGGCGAGAGATCCTGATATATTTGGACCGCTGTTGCTTGAATCATTGGTTGACCTTGTCGTCTAATTGCTTGCATGAGCTTTTCTTTTTTATAATAGTTAACAAATTTGACAATTATGTCCCTTGGGAGCATACCTTTCCTCTTATATCCAACCCTATGAACTCTCTCAAGATCCAGCATCTCCCAAGTCTCCTGTGGCTCCTGAAGTCTTATCCACGCCAAAATTGTATCTCTTAAATCTTTTGGAGTCTCTCCTTCTTGTTCCCCATAAGCCCTTATACGAATGTTTGCACGCCGATCTCGATCCTCAATGGCGATTAAGCGTAAATCATGTTGAGACAGCTGCTCTTCCTGCTTCTTGCAAACTCCAGTCAGGGCTTTAGTCTCTGTCTGCAAAACCTCCACATCTTTCACCACTTCCTTTAAACCTGACATTAGCTCAGTTTGTGTGTCATTAATCCGTTTTTCCAACCTTTCCTCCTGGTCAGCCAACTCAAGCCTAATCATTTTTAAAATATCTTCCTTTAATTCATACATTGGGTGTCATGACTCTGTAAGTTCTAACGAAAAGGGTGAGCACAACAAATATACCTCTTGAAGGGAAAATACAAATCCTTTATTATACACAAAAAACGATCGTTCTCCCTCCTCCAGCAAGACAAAGGAAAACAAGGTTATCAAAAGGTTCTTTAGTCCCTAGGCATTCAGTTGAGCTAACTTAGAGAGAAAAGAGAACAGAGTCATATAATTAAGACAAATTAGCCTGTAGGGCTTTGTTGGCTAGTCTCTCTGAGCGGCGGGCGGTCCTGAGTTTGAAGTCTCTTCTCTTTGCTTTTCGCACTTAACTGCCTCCCGCATATAGTGATTTGCTGTAAAAGCGGTTATGAGAAGATGCACATAATTGGACAACCAAATTCTTGTAGAGGGGACCTTTGACATTTTATGCAGTGAGCCAGGAAGGTGGTTTTTCACTATCTCCCAGTGCTGTGGGCTTGAACTGAAGATATTAAACACTTTCTGTATTTTTCCAAAGAATGTTATAGCTTCACTGCAGGCTTCAGTACAATCCGTACCAACGAGATTCAGAGTATGATTTGCACAACTGGAGAAAATGCAGTTCCCATTCTTCTCCTTTAAGATAGCCTGCACACCACTGTACTTTCCTTGCCATATTGGAGACATTGTCATATGATTGACCCACAGAGTCTTCAAAGTTCAGATTGAGACTTACTAAGAAGTCTAAGATGTTCTCTGCAATTTCTTCACCCGTCTTTTTGGAAAATTCATGAAATGCAACAAAGTGTTCTTCTATTGAAAAATTGGTACCTTCCCTCTTCACATATCTGATGATGAATGAAAGTTGTTCTTTGTGAGAACTATCAGGCGTTCCATCAACAGCAATTGTGAAACACTTTGCAGCTTTTATTTCTTCAATAATGCTCTTTTGCACAAATGATCCACAGATTTCAATGAACTCATTTGGGATGTTGTTTGATAGGTAGTGTACTTGGAGCCATGTTTGATTCTCCTGTGCATTCCGTACACATGTAACATGTTCGGCTAATATGGAATCATATTTGCTCAGAAGCTCAACAATTCCCCCCCCAAAAATCCATTATGGCTATCGCCAATTTGTTTAGAAGAATCATGGAAAGAGAGCCCCCTCTCTTCCAAAAATAGAATGATATCCAGAAGGCGATGAAGAATTTTCTTCCATTTATCACTTTCAGCCTTGAGCTGGTCAAAAACATAATTGACAATCGAAGAACCGCTCCTTGCTGCCCTTCTTGTGTCTTTCCATGCAATATAGTTCTCCTTGTGTAGGTTCAAATTTTCATGGCTTGGAATGCGATCCTTTCATTTAATTTAATTTAATTTTGCCACCCTTGTGCTCCTCTCTTCCCTGTTGTTTTCAGGAAAGTGACTCCTCCCACAATTGTGCGTTCCATCTCTGCCCCTCCTAATTTCTCTGATGGTCAAATTGTTATGGTAAGATATAGCCTGGGTTGTTGTTGTTGTTGTTGTTGTTTCTTCTTCTGAACTTCTGAACTGGCAAAGAATCAGCACTGGGGTGTGGGCTACTCTGCACATGCCTCCCGGAACGCTTTTCGTTCTTTCTATTCAATTCCCTGCACAGTGTAACCGCCTTCAACCTAATCCCCTCTCCCAGTGTATACACAATACTGACTTGCAAGGTAAGGGGGTGGGATCACAAATATTATGAAGCAAATAATTTAAGAACAGTTATTATGGGAAGCATTTGAAAGAATAATAATTGACTCCAAAATTTTGGTACAATGGCAATGGTGGGTTTCAAACAGTAGCAATGCCAAAATGAAAGAAACAGTGATCTCATATTTAGAGGAAGTACAGAGAAGCTGAAGGTGGGTATGGAAGCAATGGGGGAAATAGTCATTATTGATTGAACACGTTTTGTTTGGAAGGGAAAATAGAACAGATTTGAAATGGGCAGATAAACCCTTTTTATATACTACTTCAAAAAAATTGGGGGGGAATGGAAAAATAAATTAATTCTGGAAATATCCCCAATGTTTCCATTCTTATTTAATCCAAATTTCACCTGTATAGACAAACAAGAGCAATATGCGATCTGGAAAGAAAAGTTACTTTATAGAATGAGAGATTTCTAGGTAAATAAAATCTTCCTTACTCTCGCAAAATTAGAAGCTCCAGGAAATGCAAGTAAATTAGATTCTCCTCCAGCAAATAATAATTTAATTGCAAGTCGTCTCGTAAAGTAAAGTGTGACCAGAAATATGAAAAGATTTGAAGGTATGTTATTGGAGTATGTGGTTAATACAAAAGGTTTGGTTTTGAAAATTTGTTCACAGATTATTGAAATATACACAAATATGGCAGTTGAGCTGAAAATAATATGGGAAGATGATATTGGGATATCAATAGAGTAAAAGCTTTATAGGATAAAGAATGGGTGACACAATCAAGGAAAATTGTATCAATACCTCTCAGGGAGAACATGTTGGAATTGTCACACAGGTGGTATATCACTCCAGGCCTTATTAACAATATAGGAAGAACAAAATGCAAATGTGACATATAAGGACTTAATTGAATTCATGCTGATGGCTGCCTGAAGGCTCATAACCAAATGTTGGGAAACCTCAGAACTTCTATCATTGAAATCATGGTATACAGAATTATGGCAAATTGCCATGGCAAAAAAATTGACATACCAACTAAAATTAGCTAAAGGTGGTCAAAACATTTAACTTTTATAAAATGTTAACAGAATTTTATTCTATATACTGATCAGGGACATGCATAGCAGCATATGTCAAAGCCTTTCTTCATATGAGGGAATGAAGAATAAATATAAGTTTGATTATAAAGAAAATTTCTAAGCAGCCCATGGATGTTGCATATATTTTGGTCTGTAAAGCAAAGGAAAAATAGAAATAGAAATTAAATGCAGCACCCTCTGTCAATAAATTTATTGAAATTCAATGTTTTTGTTTTTATTTGTCTATTTCTTTTCATTTCTTTTTTTTATTCTTTTGATTGATTTTGTTTTGGAAAACATTAAAAAAAAAGTCTGCAAAAGCCCGTAGCTGTACTAGGGAAAGATGCCAAGATTTAACCCCACCCCAGCCCTATTCCCCTGTTGAAGGCAGCATTAGAATTGGGAGGAAATCCTCCGCTCCACCATAGGAAACAGGAAGTCTGGTTAATTAGCCCTGTCTACAGAGCCAGTGGTGGGTTTCAGACAGTTATATTTTTAAGGGAATAGGGGTTTTGCATGTACACAAGACTGCCTTTAATGTAATTTGTGAAATGTTGGAACATATGATATAGCATGCATATCACTCACCTTTTAACACATTGCTGATTTCTAATATCTGTGATGTACAACTCATTTTCAATGCCTATATTATGCCCTACAGCATAATCCAGATCATAAGCATATTGTTTTGATACTGTATATTGCACCAGTATATTGATAAAGAGCAAGTTTCCAGACTTGTAGCCCTCTTCTGGAAGTTTGAGTAGCACCACCCAAATCTCCTGTGCTCTTAAAACAATTCCACCCTTTTCCTCTTATGCATGGAATTCAGAACAGCATGGTATCCTTCCCCAAATCCAACCTTGCATTCTTACCTTAAAAAATCCAGTTGCTTACGAAGCCCTGATTTCTCCCTCTGTAATGTTTCTGTAACTCTGTAAACTTCACTGGAGGAAAAATATAACAAGTATCACACAAAAGCCCAAACCCAAAATGCCCTACTGCTTAAAAAAAATGCCACAGGGATCGGTACTTTGCTGTGGCTTGTGTATAGGCTGACCATATGAAAAGGAGGACAGGGCTCATGTAACTCAGGCACTATGCTAGAGTGACCATATACAAAAGAAGGCAGGGCCCCTGCAACTTTAACAGTTGTGATGAAGAGGGAATTTCACCAGGAACTAAATGCATACAAATGACACCGGCTGAAATTCCCTTTTCTCTACAACTGTTAATGTTACATGAGCCCTGACCTCCTTTTCATATGGTCAGCCTACTTGTGTAGCAATAGAGATAGTGGCAAAATTCATAATTATCCTGTTTTGGAATACAGATTTAGGTACCTGTTTGTAATGCTCCAAACAAATTTCCCACAAGGTTTTTAAACAGCTCCAAAGAAAAAGAAAAAGAAAAGAAAAAAAAGGAAAGGAAAGGAAAGGAAAAAAAGACTTGCCATAGAGGCTTAACAGAGTTTTTAACTTAAGTCTATTTTTAGTCAGGTCCTGGACACAAATTGCTGTTTCCATGACCAAAGCAAACACAATGCTAGAAAGATTTTAGGGTTCGACTAGTGGACTCAATATCATTCTTAAGTCTAGGAAAAAAAGAAGTTTTTTTGTTTTGTTTTTTAACTTTTGGGAAGGATTTGGGCAAATTTGAACTTGTGCTAATAAGCATTTTTAATCATACATGTTTTAATCTTGTAAATTGCCTTGAGTCTCAGTCCTGGGAAAAAGGCAGGATATAAATAAATATAATAACAACAACATTAATAATAATTCACACTTTTGCTAACACACATTCACACTAATTCACACTTGCGCTAGTGAAACAAAATTCTTGTTCATTCCTAAAAAACAAAAACAGATTCCAACAATGAGCAGACAATGAAACAAAAGATGCCTGACAATCCACAAAACAGAAAAGTAATAGTTTAATAAAGTCCTATTCATGTCCAAGATGGTCTCAGACGTTTGATTTCATATTTAATCCTTTGATCTTACAACCACCTCTGACTGAAGGCTGAAAAAAGCTGAGAGCTGGCATTGGAAGAAATCCAGCATGACTTTATTATGCTTTGAACCTGTTCTTTGCAAGTCCATAGCCACCAATGTTTAAGGCCTTGCAGTTGGTGATAACGAGCAGAAAAGATCACGATTACCACATGCTCAGGTACCAATTAGGAGATAACATTAATGAGCTCATGTAGGGCACCTGCTGAAGGTAAGGAGTGCTGTGGACATTATTACTTCATACCTTTTGATTTGGTATGAAGTATAACAAGGATACCAGCAATGGCTGAGAACGGGTAGAATAATAGAATCATAGAATAGTAGACTTGGAAGGGGCCTATAAGGCCATCTAGTCCAACTGACTGCTCAATGTAGGACTCCACCTTCAAGCATACCTAACAGATGGTTGTCCAGCTGCCTCTTGAATGCCTCTAGTGTGGGAGAGCCCACGATCACCCTAGGTAATTGGTTCCATTGCTGCACTGCTCTAACAGTTAGGAAGTTTTTCCTGATGTCCAGTCAGAATCTGGCTTCCTGTAACTTGAGCCCATTATTCCGTGTCCTGCACTCGGGATGATCGAGAAGAGATCCTGGCCCTCCTCTGTGTGACAACCTTTCAAGTATTTGAATAGTGCTGTCATATCTCCCCTCAATCTTTTCTTCTCCAGGCTAAACATGCCCAGTTCTTTCAATCTCTCCTCATAGGGCTTTTTTTCCAGACCTCCTGATCATCCTCAGTGCCCTGTTCTGAACCCCCTCGAGCTTCTCTGCATCCTTCTTGAAGTGTGGTGCCCAGAACTGGACACAATACTCAAGATGAGACCTAACCAATGCGAATAGAGGGGAACCAGTACCTCGCACGAGTTGGAAGCTATACTTCTATTAATGCAGCCCAAAATAGCATTTGCTTTTTTTGCAGCCACATCACACTGTTGACTCATATTCAGCTTGTGATCTACAACAATTCCAAGATCCTTCTTACTTGTAGTATTGCTGAGCCAAGTATCCCCCATCTTGTAACTGTGAATTTAGTTTCTTTTTCCTAGGGTAGAACTTGGCATTTATCCCTCTTAAATTTTATTCTGTTGTTTTCAGCCCAGCACTCCAGCCTATCAAGATCACTTTGAAGTTTGTTTCTGTCTTCCAGGGTATTAGCTATCCCACCCAATTTTGTGTCGCCTGCAAATTTGATTAGCATTCCCTGCACCTCCTCATCCAAGTCATTAATAAAATTGTTGAAGAACACTGGGCCCAGGACTGAGCCCTTCCGTACCCCGCTCGTTACCTCTCCCCAGTTTAAGCACTCTTTGAGTTCAACTCTGTAGCCAACTCTGGATCCACCTAATAGTTGTTCCATCTAGCCCATTTTTAGCTAGCTTCCTGATCAGAATATCATGTGATATAGTCCCAGAGCCAGACCAGGATTTATTTACCCAGAGGAGTGCAAAAGCATTGTGAATTTTTTTTGGTTTATATATGACAGAAGTGTCTCAGAAAAGTGAGTCTTACAAAATTCCAGTGGTGGTGGTGGTGGTGGTGGTGGTGGTGGCTGTGTGATGACATCATCAATATGGCTACCATGCTATTATGTAGTTGCCACATCTAAATATGCATAACTTCTCACCCGTTTATGCTAAAGAGATGAAATGTTTCTGAAATGTTTCAAATTTAATGACAAATACTTTTTGTAATTATACATCTTTTGTTAACTCCATTAGTTTTTGAGATAATGTCATTTGAACGTATAAAATCAGTGTTCACATTAGTTATGTGTGTCGTTTAACCATGATTTACTCAAAAACTATACAATTTTTGAAAGAATACTGAAGAACAAAAAAATTGCATTTTTTTAAGGAGGATTAAGAAAATGTATAATAACATGGGGTTTAGAAGAACCCAATAATGTGTTAACGTAGTTTTTTAAATCAAGTAGTGTGCAGCTTCAATTTTGCATTCAAGCACTATAAGCTCCAATTTAAAATATTTTTTCTTCTCCTCCTCCTACTACGTCTCTACTACATTTTTGCTCCACCTAGCAGTCTTCCCCCTTTCACTCTTGTCAGATCTAGGAGAATTGGAACATATTCTATTGAATGTACATGATTTCTACACAGGACCCCCAACCCCCAACTATAGACTGATCTCTTCCGGCAGGCCTACCCAGTTGAATTTTAAGGTGTCTTTAATAATGTATTTGTTTATATGCTTTTAATTAGTTGTATATGTCTTTTATGGTGTTTTGTATTTGTTGTTGTACCCCGCCTCGATCCAGAGGGAGAGGCGGGTAAGAAATAATAATAATAATTATTATTATTATTACAAGGGATTCCTCCCAAATTACCATTAAATCACAGGTCACTGTGTCCACTGTTGTGTTCTCTGATTTGAAGGTTTTGTTGACAGATCCCATAAAAAAACCATGAAGATCCATGAGGATCTTGGGTCCATGTTTTTGTGCCATGGGTGCCACTGGCAAGGACTTGAATGGTTTTTACTATGTAGTCTATTGTAGGAACTTTTGATTATCTGCTTTTCTGTGATTATTATAGTGCTGGGGCAGGGGAACATGTGGGGAGGGTTAGTGAATGCTGGGGTGGGGGAGCAAAGGGAGCAAGTAGGCATACACACATAGAACACTGTTAGGGGTTAGATGCTTCATTTTAGATGGGATCTGATAAGAGAATGATTTGGAAATATTATTTGATGTTGCTTAAAAGTTGTGACTCATGAAAGACTTGTACCAGCTATATTGCCTAATGACATTAGCCATGAGGGCTTGTGACTTGATATTGCAAAAAGGTATCAGTCATATAAATTTGTGACTTATATCAACCTTATATATTTAAAGCACTTTAAAGCAGTTTATAACAGTAGTGACAACTGTTGGGGCCCAGGACACACTCCAAAACAGTTGTCACTACTGTTATAAAGCGCTTTAAAGCGCTTTAAAACAGCAGTGTAGATCCTGCCTAAGTGAAAGGTCTAGGGTCAAGAACAGGTGAAGTTGTGATTAGAAAATCCCTGTGTCCATAAGAACAGAGAAGTAAACCAGACAGTTGACCACAAGAAATAGGGAATTTGACCTTTCGGTGTCACAAACAACTACGTCAGAAGAGGAGGGTATATCCTGGGAAGAAGGATAGTCTAAATTATGACATGGACCAATAGGTTTGGCCATTTCAGAATAAATTAATATATAATAAGAGGGAGGTCTTTGTCTTTGGAAAGGGTATTTAAGTCTAGTCAACAGGAACCACGATATCTTTCCTTTCCCTCAGGCATGGCATCCAGGATGTTGCTCTGAGCCTAACTTGAAGGCCTCAGTGACTCCTTGGTTGCCTGGGAGAAATGGAAGTCCCTCTGTGGAGTAAAGCTTCTTCACAGAGTTGTATGAGTGTTGTCATTGGGGGTATGTTTGTCTATGTCTGTCTATGTACTCAATAAATCTACCAGACTTGTGAGTATATCTCTTTAATTTGCTTGGTTGAATGGAAAGGTTTGTGTGTCTGTTTAATTCTAACTTCCTTAAATTGTTTTAATAAATGTTTTAAAGCAATAACAGTTTCACTGAGTTTGTGAATATGGGAAAAATCAATCATTCTGAGTGTCTATCTTCATATCCTCCTTTTCACCTACTGGGGAATTTGAGGAGCATTGATGCAGAGACTGCAGACTGTATTCAGTGTCCCTTAAATAAAAGTCACCTGAAAAATCCCCTCATTCACTATGTAAGCTTTAATTTGGTGGTGTTTTTTTAGGCAGATCATATGTAAAAACCATGCAAATTCATGATGACCCATTTCTGACTTATTAAATCTGGCTTACCCCTTCTTGCTATCTTGTGACTAACTACACCTAACTCAAAAGCCATTTTGTGACTAGCCATGCCTCTCATAGCAGCCATTTCATGGTGGCATGCATACCAGCTGGACAGGATGATTGCACAACATTATGTAGCCAATCAGATATGGCTATATGATGATACAGCTGAGTGTAAATGAAACCAACTGATAATGGATCTTTCAAACCAGTTATGTGATATCACAGAGGCCAAATGAAAACAATTACTCTTGAAGCTATCACCCACTTAATTGTCACTTTTTGACACTGCTGAAAACATTAGTAAAAAAGTTTGGTAATTTTGCTCAGCCCTATATATAAGCCATAGGCTAGAGAGAAAGTTAATGGTGGTACAATAGGGCAGCTCTATTAACTACAAACCTCCAACTCTAATATCCTTTCCAAACCAATACCAATGTTTTGTGCCTGCATTGTGCCACAAAACCTGAATTCTGTGTTGCTGCTTATAAGTTTTGTGCTGCCGCTAAAACTATGAAAATGACACACGCTCAGGTGGGATCCTGGTGAACACAAAAATACAACATTGTCATATCTGCTCTGAACCTTTGCCAAAGAGCTGGGGGATTTTCCAGTTGGTATGATTGCTACTATTATTGAAACCTGGCAATGATCATGCCAATGCACCCTTTCTCCCTTGGCAGAGCCAAATTAGCCTCTTAGTATACCTTGGAACTGAGGGTAGTGAAACAAGTGAGACATTGGATGGAACACATGTGGAGAAAGACTCATGCTGAATCTGACCAAACACTGATTACAGCTCATTATGTAACCTACCATGTGGTGGTGAGGGTGGCAAAGAAGAAATTATTTGAAGCTTCACAGTGTTGCCCAGCAGAGCTGTTTGGGTAGTTATTACAATCTGACCTTCTCACACTGGGGGGAGGTAACGAGCAGGTACCACAGGGCTCAGTGCTGGGCCCAGTGCTCTTCAACATTTCTATTAATGATTTGGACGAGGAGGTGCAGGAAATACTTATCAAATTTGCAGACGGCACAAAATTGGGTGGGATTGCTAATTCCCTAGAAAACAGAAACAAACTCCAAAGTGATCTTGATAAACTGGAGCGCTGGGCTGAAAACAACATAATGAAATTTAATAGGGATAAATGCCAAGTTCTACATCTAGAAAAAAGAAACCAAATGCACAGTTACAAGATGGGGGATACTTGACACAGCAATACTACAAGCGAGAATGATCTTGGAATTGTTGTAGATCACAAGCTGAATATGAGCCAAGAGTGTGATGTGGCTGCAAAAAAAGCAAATGCTATTTTGGGCTGCATTAATAGAAATATAGCTTTCAAATCGCGCGAGGTACTGGTTCCTCTCTATTTGGCACTGGTTAGGCCCCATCTTGAGTATTGCATCCAGTTCTGGGCACCACACTTCAAGAAGGATGCAGACAAGCTGGAGCGTGTTCAGAGGAGGGCAACGAGGATAATTAGGGGTCTGGAAACAAAGCCCTATGAGGAGAGATTGAAGGAACTAGGCATGTTTAGCCTGGAGAAGAGACGATTGAGGGGAGACATGATAGTACCCTTCAAATACTTGAAAGGTTGTCGTCACACAAAAGACGGCCAGGATCTCTTCTCGATCATCCCAAAATGCAGGGCATGGAATAATGGGCTCAAGTTACAGGAAAACCGATTCCTGCTGGACATCAGGAAAAACGTCCTGACTGTTAGAGTAAAACGACAATGGAACTAATGACCTAGGGAGGTGGTGGGCTCTCCCACATTAGAGGCATTCAAGAGGCAGCTGGACAACCATCTTTCAGGTATGCTTTAATGTGGATTCCTGCATTGAGCAGGGGGTTGGACTCGATGGCTTTATAGGCCCCTTCCAACTCGACTATTCTATGATTCTATGACACTGGGAGGGAATTGGTCACAGCATTCACAGCTTGCTGGGATAAATTTGCAAAACACTTTGAGGATAAAAATATTAATGCGGATCTATTAACAAAGGTATCCAAAGTACTATCTGGCCCAGTTATATTTAATGAGTTTCAGTTGCTGAGGCACAAGGATGCAGACAAAGTGTTTGGGTGATCAACAGCTCAGCCAATGTGGAGGCGGAGCTAACCAGCCAAAAGGCTAGTAACTTCCTATTTAAACATCAGTCTTGCTCTGATATATGATGGAGCAATTTACAAAAACAAAATAAAACAAAAACCCTGCGTGGCTTTCAGTCCCAGCACTGCTTTGAGTTTTCTGAAATAATAATCTCTTTCTACCTTGCTTCCTGAGAAACTTAACCCAACCTGATCTCTGCCCAAGATCTGATTCCTAGCAGAAGCCTGCAACCCAAGCTGCATCACAGAGCATCATCAGAACCCAGGGCCTGAAACAGTACAACCAGTACAACAAGTGCCCAGCAAGGAAAAGCTGTCAAACCTACATGTGCCATATCACATTCCTCACATTAATACTACCATTGGTGTTGAAGAACATTTTAAAGACACAGATCAGAAGCTATTGATGAGATGTTCTTAGGCCGCTTGGATAGGTTTTATTGTATTTCACATTAAGCACAAACCCACATTTAATGTATCATTACACGTCTGAGTGGTGGCACAAAACTCCGGGTTTGTTGTACAAACATGGCCCAAAACTTTGGCATACGTTTAGAGGGATAGCAGATTCACGGGTTCATAGTTAAGACAGCCAAATAGGACTGTTGTTGCCTGTAATTAACATTCATCTATTTTGTCCTACTGCTATGCTCTTTGGTAAAGAGATTTTGCAGGATTCAATCACTAAAAAAGCTGCAAAGACTGTGAACAAAAACAATTAATGCATTTATACACCACAAGACACAATGCTCCTGAAAGCCATCTGAAAAAACTGCTGTATATTCTCCAGTCAAAGGGCATCATCAGATGGGGGTGGGGGGGAATCGCATTTCCTTGCTGTCGCTCTTGCTTCCTGCTGCCCATCCGCTATAGCGATGAGAAGTATCACACAGGAGAGGAAGGGGAAACAAGTGGCAACCATGTGGCTCATTCAGTTTAGTGGGACAGCGCCCTCTAGTGGACATTTTAAAGAAAAACTTTTCTGCACACGGCAGGAAATGGCAACCAATTTTGTTATAACTCATAAGAGTCACATTTTGTTTAGACTATTTTACTACAAAAAAAATGGCAGAAGAAGCAGGAAACCAGTGGGAGGCGTGTAGGAGGCAGACAGCATTGTGCGAGGGATCCGCAAAACTCCATGGGTACCCAGTAACATGTGTGCTATAAAACACTAATCTGATGACACTCAAAGACTGCAGCATTTGCCAAATACATTTTGTGTGTGTCTCTGTGTGAGTGTGTGTGCAAAATAGTAGTCTCTTAAATGTTGGTGGCTTTGGAAAGTACGAATTATATGGCAGTCGAGAGTCAACCTCATCACCAGCTCAATTGAATTCAAGGTTTTATAGGTCACTCACATTTCCTTTTCTTCCTGCAGCTTTTTGCCTTCATCTTGAAGTATCTGCAACTGTTGTTGTGCAATAATTAACTCCTGGGACGCCCCCTCCAGCTCATTCTGCAGCTCTTGGTTTGTGAGCTTCAGCTTCATATTTTCCACTTTGGTGTCGTGCTTGTCACTGTGCAAGTCTTCACACTGTCCCTCCAACTGCACGGGGAAAGAAGAAAGGCTGACTTAAAAATTCAACTGAATGGACTTTCTATATTTCAACGTCAAAAGATACTGATGTCATTCATGTTGTGTTTCCAGCCTTTCATTGCGAACAGCAGGGAACACTGTGCTGAATGGGTCCCAAAGGGCTTCTTGGGTGAATGAGTGGGAGGGGCAGCAACACAGGGGGCAGTGGAGAGGCCACCGTGGATATTGCCCTGCTCACCCACTTGTCTCCTAGTTCTCTGGGGCTCAATGTTCTCTGTCTGAAAGGATTTATTTTAGGCCAAGGTGGAGACCTCGGTCCTAGGCAGCCATCTTGTTTGCATGCAGGCTTTGCACGCCCCCTCTCCCCTAACTGGAGGGACTGGGAGAAAAACTGGCAAGGGATTTTTTGACTTTATCATTCTCATTGCCAAGGCCTACCTGTTTAGAAATAGACAAAAATTAAAAAACATGCTGGATACTCTGCTGGCTACTTTGGTGTCTGGATTCCAAACTTCATGACCTGGCTGGTTCCTGGCTCCTATGCTGACAGCCTCCCACCCCCCACAATCTGTGTGTGTGTGTGTGTGTGTGTGTGATGTGTGTTAGAGCTCCATCACACCAGAGGTTTAACACACCTCACCATGCCTGGTATCGGGTTTTTCAGTGTGGGACTCACATGACATTGTCCCTGTCCTGCACCCATTTTGCCTCTTTTCCTCTGTTTTGCATATTATTTTGGTGTGGGGAAAGTCTGGATTATTTTCCCAAAGCGACTTCAATGCGCCCTTAAGCCTCCGTCTAGTGCTGTTCCCTCACTTCTTCCTTTGTTGGGGTGTGTGTGTGTGCTTTGAATGGAGTCTTGCTGAAGAAAGGGGAAAGGGGAGGGCGGGGTGCTTCTCCTCCAGCACTCCTCAGTGTCGAATGAATGGACTTTTTACTGCTCCAACCCCACTCTCCTTACTCGCAGTTCCCTCATTTTTAAAACTAAAGAGATGAAACTTGGGATCTTGAGAGCGATTACGCAGAGCTTTCCGCATGCCAAGTTTGAATCAGATAGGTCCATGCCTTGATTTTTAGGATTTTTTTAAATGCAAATTAACCAAAATGCTTATGTCTGCATAATTTTTATAGATAAAGAGATGAAACTTGGCATGGTGATAGGTCTCTAGGAGAGCTTTCGGCATGCCAAGTTTGAATTAGATCAGTTCATCCCTTGATTTTTAAAAGAATTTTTTAATTCCCCCTTTCAAACCTTTTTCCTGATAGTTCACCTGTGTGCTCTTCCACCTCTTCACATTTGTGAAGGATCATTTTTCCTCTCCTTTGATTATGCGAAGCTGTGCATCTCCAGTTCATAAAATAGAGATCTGCTGGTTGCCTTACTCAATAGTAAATCCCATTGATTTCAACTGCATTTACATCCGAGTTATACTAAAATCTGATGTATGCTTACCTTTGAGTAAACCCCATTGAACAGAGAGAGACTTACTTCAGAGTAAACAGGTATAGAACTGACTTTAAATAGTGTGGTCACTCAGAAGCTTTTTTTTAAAAGTCTAGGGCCCCGTCTTGACGGCGGCGCCTTGGCACTGGGATGCCTTGGGCCCTCGCACTCGCACCCCTTCCTTGCACCCCTTCCCTGTGGAGTAGCTGCCGCTGCTGCCCCGAGTACCAGGGAGGGGAGAGGAACAGGGCAGTCAGAGGGGGAGGAAGGGAGGGAACCAAACTGGCTCACATCCCTCTGGCTGCCTCCTTCCTCTCTCCTCCCCAGTGCTCGGTGTGGCTGTGGCGGCAACTCCGCACTTGGGAGGAACGGGCAGCCAGAGGGAGGTGAGCTGGTTTGGGCGCTATGCGTCCCTCTCTTCCTTCCCCTCCAGAGGGGGAGGAAGAGAGAGAGGCACGATGCCTGAACCGGCCCTCCTCCAACCGTTGGCGACCAATCAGCTGTTGCCATCGGCTGTGCAGGCTCCACAGGAAAAAAAATGTTGGGTTAAGTGCCCAACATTTTTAGTGCAGAGTTTAGGGGTTTTGGACCTGGATGCCTTTGGAGTGGCGGTTGCGTCATGTGCATCACCTGCTGCCACTTCGAAGCCACTGCAGGGAAAAGCTCTCATCTAGAGGTACCCTAGAACAGCAAACTGGAAAGAAGTGCTCTGCAACCCAATGCTTACTTATGAGGTCTTACTTCTGTTTACTTTAAAAATCAAGGCATGGACCTATCTGATTCAATCTTGGCATGCAGAAAGCTCTACTTAAGAGTTCTCAAGACCTCAGTTTCATCTCTTTAAGAATTACACAGATGTAAGCATTTTTGTACACTCTAATAGGCGCTCCAATGAGCGAGGGGGGAAGGCTGCCACATCCATCACAATGCCCATCAACGACAAGAACCAATGAACTGTAGGGGGAAGGAGAAGGGGCGGGGTGGGGCAGGTGCAATAGCAGCGGGAGAGCAAAAAGAGAGTTCACCATCATAGCTACGATCGTGAAGGGGGGGCTCTTGCAGTGCTTCTGAAATGGAGGTAAAAAAATGTGAAGGCAAACCAAGGGAAAACATAGGTGTGATGGAGCCCTTAGTCTACTACTATTCAATATGCAGGGGGTAGAGTGACATTTGCTGCTCAGTGTGTGTCTCCACTGCACTGCTGCTGTTGCTCCTCAGCTTACTGAAAAGTGCTCTCCCGCATTCTGTTGCCTCAGGGAAATGAAAGAAGAATAGCCTTTCCTTTGCTTCCTCTACACAGGTACTAGAACATATTTTAAAAAACTCAGCATCCACCAATTCATTGTTGGCATCCCCCCTGGATGCCCATTTCTCAATCAATTCCTTCAACCAATACAGCTTTCCTAGAAAGAAGGTTCAATGATGATGAAATTTTTAACTTGTGGAACTTACGCCAGTGGCAACCTGGAGACTGACATTGTGCTTTTCCATTCTTGGATGAATCAAGAGACTCAGCTGCTGTGGGTTCTCTCATCCTTCCTCATTTCATTTGCCTCATCCATCCCAACCCTTGTGATATGAAGTGCAAAGGGACAATATAGTAGGCAGGGAGAGGCAAATGAACGGATCTGGTGAAAATTAAGTTGGAGAATTGCTATACTGCTTTACTGGGAAATTTAAAGGTATAGTATCAATCTCCAGGTTGCAACTTGGCAACCCTAGTGTGGATTCCAAACACTGGCTTTGTCTGTTGCTGCCTAGGAGCTCCATCACACCAGCGATTTATTGCACTCTCGCCATGCCTGGTATATGTTTTTGCAGCGCAGGATGCACATGACGTTGTCCCTCTCCTGTGAACATCTCACCTCTTCCCCCTCCATTTTCCATCTTATTTTGGAGCAGGGGAAGTCTGGTTTTTCCCCTCCATTCACAATAAAGCCGCTCCTCCATCCCGTGTATTGCTGTCCTTGCGCTATATCAGACCACCTCATTTTTTGTTGGGGGGGGTGTTTCAAAGGGCACTCTCACTGACAAAAGAGGAAGGCGGGGCAGTTCTCCACTCAATTGTGAAGGGGGAGGGAGAGAGGGTGCCTGAACACCCCGCAGAGAAGGTGAGCGAGGCTGCTGCTGCCTGTGCCTGTGCCCAGGACTCGGTCCCATTCAACTGTATGGTTCTTACTCCTGAGTAGGCATGTCCAGGTTTCCTGACCAGAACAATGTAGATTTCCCCATGCCATGATAACATTGGCCACAAACTTGTCCAAAAACTAATTGTAATACTTTCTCTTCACTTATATTGTTTAATATGATTTTAGGGGAAAACATAGTTTGTTGTCTTACTATAATTGAGCATTTTCAGGCTGCTGTACTATTGTATTTGTGCAGAAATAAAAGAAATTAAAAAATAACTGCAGTAGGGTGTGAGATTTCACCGGCATAGTAGCAATACAGGTGAAAAGATACAAGAGCTGAAATAGCGCAACAACGCACAGATGTGAAAGTGAAAGGGGAAACTACAGACACAAACTGGGGGGGGGGGGTAGGTGTGATGGCACTTTTGATCTTCCTGAACTGCAACCCTCTACTTTGCAGGCATTATCTCAAAGTTAATTTGCCTCAGTTTCCCTTTTCTGTGGAATGGGTTGCCACTACAGAGCAGAGAAATGTGGATGTGGAAGAATGTGTTAGTGTATTGTGAATATCAGACCCAAACACTTCCTTGCAGTCATGATCTCTGTCAAGTGACTAGCCTATTTGGGTCAAGTTTGCCTCTGTGCAAAATGCGTTACAGCTGTCTGCTTACAGTGTCCCCTAGGCTTTGCCTTCCATTACCTGTCCTGCCTTCCATCTCATCAACCCCAGTGGACACCAGTCACCACTAGTTCACATACCCATTTCTGTTTCTGAGCCAGTTGTTCCAGTTCCTGCTCTTTTGCTACAAGTTTATGCTCTAGATCCTGACTTCGAGCCTGAAACCTCTCAGTGTCCTGCAAAATTAAAGATAACCATAAAGAGCAGAAGGACGTTAATTAACAAGCCTAGTCAGGTGGTCAGAATAGGACTAGAAATATATTTATTTCTTAATTTTATATGTCGCTTTTCTGCCAGAAATGGTACTTGAGATGGCTAACAATACTAAAATTCAATAAAAACAAATACGATTAAAACATAAAAGAGGTTAAAAACACAATTAAAACACATTAATAAAAAGAAATAGCAACGCCCAACCAGTTAAAACAAATCCTTCAACACCAACCCAGCTTACATGTTAAAGGTCAGCCTGAATAAAATTAGCAAAACAAAGAGGCAACTTCCTTTTTAGCAATGCAAACAAAGCATCACCAAAAACCCTTACAGAGAGTGTGCCATCAGAGGGGGGAGGGGAATCACGCTTCTCCGCCCCCACTTTTGTTGCTCGATACTTCCTCTTTTTCTCAAGGAGAGGAAAGAGGGAGTAAAAAGTGCACATGGCCCATTCAAGGGCCGTCTTTATCGAGCTACTTCTCCTGCACACAGCAGGAGATAGTGGCAACTTCCATCTTTAAAAATAATACGGACTTTCTGGGGGCTTGTTTTGTCATGCTAAGTAGGCTAGAAGGGGCGGGGGGTGCACGGGAGGCAGACAATGTAATGAGAGAGACTGGCAAAAATCTGTGAGTGCCCAGTAACGAGCATGTAATAAAACACTTGTCTGATGGAGCTCAGGAAGAGGAAGCAGCCCCAGCTGGACTAGAAAGAATATAAGGAAGAGAGCTCCCAGAGAGAGCGAGTGATCAGAGCGAGCGAACAAGGACAGCAAACAGGAGTTTGTCAGGGGGAGTGTAATGTAGTGGAAGAGGAGACCAACGCAAAGAGGAGAGAGGCCTCAAGTAAATCCAGGAGGCTGCCTATTCAGAGCTGCCATGTGCTCCTGAGTGCTGATTTAAGGGGTGTGTCCTGAAAGCTGCTGCTGAAAACTACCAAAAGCTGCTGCTGGGACTGGAAGGGTGTGGCCTGATTGCATTCAGCAACTGAGTGGGTGGGGGATATTTATTCTGTTTCCTGACTCCAAGCTGAGCAGAGCAGAGCAGAGGAGAGGAAGCTGCCCCAGCTGGACTAGAAGATTGCTCCCAGAGAGCGAGCAAACAGGGAGAGCAAACTGGAGTTTGTCAAGGGGGAGGTCCTTAACAAAATTCCAACACAATCAGAAGGCTGAAACAAAACAGAAATGGAGACTATGGATGGAAAGGAGTCTCTAGTGGTGGTAACCTGCAATGTGTGTGCAATGTAGGGATGTGTAACGTATCGTTAAAATATATGATAACGATACAATATGCTCTCTATCATGTCTCCATTTACCGATAACAATACAATAGGAAATCATAGGAAATCCAACAATAATTATCGGAAACGATGGAAAGTCCAATGATAAGTATCATATTTTATTGTTTTATTGGAAGGCACTTTCTCTTTTGCCGTCACATGCTCGGAGCTAGAAGGTGGGGTGTGCTTGATGAGACTGACAGTTTCAATGACCAATCGTGCAGCAAGGATTCCAGCAGGAGCCAATCACAATGTTGGAGGAGGGCTAAGGCTATCCCCGCTTAAACCCCCCACACTTGGTGTTCAAGCTCTGTTGGGAGTTAGGCATTGAGGGGAGAAGGATGGATTTGTTGGAGCTCTGTCCTGGCTCCTGGATCTTATAGGTGGCGAATTGTTGGAGATTCTAATAATCTTTTGCATCTTTGTGTCTCAGGTTCGTTTGGCTGTGCGTTGCTGCCTGTGTGTTTGAGACTTTGAGTTATAATTTTATTTTTATATGTTTTCTGGTTGGATTGATTTGAAGGGTTAGGTTAGCATGAGTGGGGGTACTGTGACTGAGGGGGAGTGTGTTTTGTCCTTTTAAAAAATTATATTTATCTCCCTCTCTCTCCCTCTCTCTCTCTCTCTCTCTCTCTCCCTCTCTCTCTGGGTGTGTGTGTTTGCTTGATTGACTGTGAGTGTGCTGCTGTGTCTAGCCTGCTACACAGGATCTGTGTGGTCAAAGCAGCACACAAAGTCACAAACTGTGGGCAAACTATACATTTGTTGCAATCATTTTGTACTTTGTAGCAGTATGAAACGTGGGTGAGGTGGCTCTGGGTCTAGGAGAGATGCTGTTGCTGCTGAGGGCAGTTCTGGGTTGGCTGTCTCACCCTCTCATACATTTTTTATTTCTTTTTGAAAGACACTGCTCCAGCCAATGGTTCCAGTCTGAAGGGACTGCTTTAGGGAGCCTTGAGAGAGATTCCTGTATTTTTATTTTTTGCCACTATGTCCCCTGGGTCTGCTCCTCATTAGTGAGTCCGTTAGTGAGGGACTGCAGAAGTATCCCCCTCACGCATTTTTTTTTTTGAGACTTTGGTCCAGGCAATGTGCCTGCCTACACCTGCCCAGAAGGGGACTTTTATTATTAATTTGCCAATGTGCCTACCCAGAACATGACTTATATGAACTGGGACAATGTGCCTACATGTCTTATATGAACTGGGCAATGTGCCTACCCAGAACATCACTTATATGAACTGGGTAATGTGCCTACCCAGAACGTGACGTATATTAACTTGGCACTGTGCCTACCTCTATCCCAAACATGACTTTTATTTGCCTCTGCTCCAGCCAATGTGCACAGCTCTGACATGAAGAAATGCCAACCTGCCTGCATGGGGATGGCGGGCAGACTGGGTCATTTTTCAAGCATGATGAGGATCCTGCAGGTTGGCGTGCTTCTGGGGTATCTCCTGGCCCAATGAGGCCTGTCTGCTAAGGCTGGCTCTAAAATCAATGTAACGCCCGTGCTATTCCCCTACCCCCCAATCCTTTTAATTTATAAACGTGTGGCCTAATCAATGAGACAAGACAGCAGCAGTTCACACATTTTACTTTTATGACTGCATATGGAAGGCACTGCCTACTAGGTTTATCTACTAGTTTTGAAAGTTCATTGTACTCATAAAAATATACCAAAGTCACGTGACTTTTATTTGGCGAAGTGCCTACTGCCTACCCCGAATGAGAGTTTTAATTTATTTGGCGAAGTGCCTCCTTCTACCCCGAACAAATGTGACTTTTATTTGGCGAATTGCCTACCCCGAACGTGAGTTTTTATTTATTTGGCAAAGTGCCTCCTTCTACCCCAAACGAACATGACTTTTATTTGGCAAATTGCCTACCCCGAACGTGAGTTTTTATTTATTTGGCAAAGTGCCTCCTTCTACCCCAAACAAACGTGACTTTTATTTGCCACTGCTCCAGCCAATGTGTGCAGCTCTGGTATGAAGAAATGCCCACCTGCCTGCATGGGGATGGTGGGCAGACTGGGTCATTTTCCAAGCACGATGAGGTCAAGGTGGTGCATGAGGGTAGTTTTGATGGGATCCTCCAGGTTTCCTTGCTTCCTGCTGGGTATCTCCTGGCCCAATGAGGCCCTGACTGCTAAGGCTATACATGTTTGCCCGTGCTATTCCCCTACCCCCCAATCCTTGTTGTTGTACTTAGACATGCGTGGCCTAATCTTGATACAAGGCAGCAGTTCTACTACTGTGGTGGAATGCGGCCATCCACTCACTGTGCCACGTGTAGGCGCTAGTGGGATCCTCCAGGTTCCCTCGCTTCCTGCTGGGTATCTCCTGGCCCAATGAGGCCCTGCCCGGGTAAGGCTGGCTAAAATAAATAAATGTAATGCCCGTGCTATTCCCCTACCCCCCAATCCTTTTAATTTGTAGACATGCCTGGCCTAATCAATGAGACAAGGCAGCAGCAGTTCACCATCTTCTAATTGACACATTTTACTTTTATGACTGCATATGGAAGGCACTGCCTGCCTACTAGGTTTATCCACAGGTTTGGAAAGTTCATTCATTGTATTCATATAAGTCTCAGCAGCAGCAGCAGCACATAGTGCATTACTAGAAACAGTGCATGTTGTTGAGAGCTTACTTCCGAGTAATGCCTGCAGCTGTGCAATCTGAAATTGGGCACAGATGGGTCCCCTCAAGGCCATCTGTGAGATGCCCATGACAAGAGTATTGGACGTGGATGACATCTCTTGAAAAAGGACCACATTTCAGCCACCTGAAACAGTGTATTTGAAAGCTTACTTCCGAGTAACGCTTGCACCTATTGTTCTGTAATTTGGCACACACGACTAGCAATACTCAGTCTGCACTGTGACAAAGTTTCAAACCTGTAACTTGGAAAATTAAGAAGTTTTAGGCCTTTCTCTGACTCAAAAATCAACTCTCTAGGGCAAAATGGAGAAACGATATAATACTGGATTTCCGATAATTATTGGA
This sequence comes from Anniella stebbinsi, assembly GCA_029215795.1. Taxonomy (NCBI): domain Eukaryota; kingdom Metazoa; phylum Chordata; class Lepidosauria; order Squamata; family Anniellidae; genus Anniella; species Anniella stebbinsi. The sequence goes on from JARDYH010000003.1 coordinate 100,972,274, forward strand.
AATACGATACGATACGGACCACCTACGATATTATCGGAGACGATAATTTTTTTGGTACGAAACTCCTATGACGATATGATACAATAATTTTGGGCGTGCACATCCCTAGTGCGATGTTCGTGTTCCTGTCTGAGATCAACATGGCGTACACCTGCAACAAGTGCAAGCTGGTTGCACTATTGAAAGAAAAAGTGAAAGCACTTGAGCAGCGAGTGTCCACCCTCCAAGGAATAAGAGAAGGCAAAGAGTTCTTAGACAGAACCGTGGAACTGCAATAGGAACAAGAAGCACAAGAGATTAAAGAGCAACAGCAAGCCGAAACAGAAGTGGAGAATGCTGAGATGAGGTAAGCCAACGAAGAGGGAACTCCTTGGAAGAAGGTGACAGGAACAGAAGAACTAGAAGGCACTCTGCACCAGTGGAACCATTAGAGTTTTGCAACCGCTTTCAGCTACGGGAGGAAGAGACTGGAGGACAGCCTGCAGAGGAAGAATTACAGGGGACCCTGTACAACAGTGAGCAAGTGGCAGAAGGTCAGTTGACCAAGAAGAAGAGAAGAGTAGTCATTGTGGGAGACTCCCTGCTGCGTGGGATTGAAACCCAAGTATGTCGCCAAGACCCATGGATTCGCCAGGTGTGTTGTCTCCGTGGAAGACAGATGAGAGATGTGACCGAAGGGTTGCCAAAGCTCATAAAGCCCACTGATACATATCCTTTTCTTCTCATCCATATGGGCACAAATGATATTGCCAAGCAGAGCTATGAAGAAATTGTGTCAGACTTTGAAGCTCTGGGAAGGAATCTCAAGAACTTTGGGGCCCAGATAGTTTTCTCATTCATCCTCCCAGTTCTTGAAAGAGAAATAGAAAGGGGAAGAAAAATTCTCCGGATAAACAACTGGCTACAAAGGTGCTGCCGATGTGAGGGATTCGGATTCTGGGACTATAGGCTATGCTACTTGGAAGATAGACTGCAGGCAAGGGATGGGTTGCACCTCAAAAGGGCTGGGAAGAATATGTTCGGCCACAGCGTGAAGAATCTCATCAGGAGGGCTTTAAACTGAATCCCACGGGAGTGGGAGACGTAAACTTTGAGGCAACGATGGATGAAGGCTTACGCACCATAACAGAGAGAACAGCTTCAATAGTGCCCCGAAACAGTGTTCACAACAATTTAGGTAAGAAGCCAGACTGCAAAGCACATGGGCTTCGATGTCTATATACTAATGCCCAGAGTATGGGAAACAAACAGAATGAACTTGAACTCTGAATAGATGAAGGCAAATACAACTTGATAGGTATAACTGAAACTTGGTGGGATATAGCAATTGAAGGATACAACTTGTTCGAAAAGAACAGAAGAAATAAAAAAGGAGGTGGAGTCACACTATATGTTAAAAATACTTTTCCCTGCACAGAAATACAAGAGGATGAGTCTGGGAGCCCCATCAAGAGCATCTGGATTAAAATAAATGGGGCAAGGAATAAAAGGAGCATGATAACCGACTACCCAATCAAGGAGAAGATGAGGACAAAACTTGTGAAAAGCAAATTGCCAGTGTTTCAAGGAAATCCGATGTAGTAGTAATGGGGGACTTCAATTACCTCGATGTCTGTTGGGAGACAAATTCTGCCAAAAGTGGCCCCTCCAAAAAAATCCTGACATGTGTGGTTGATAACTTTCTACTGCAGAAAGTAGAGGAAGGAACTAGAGGAAGGGCTATCCTTGACTTGATAATGACCAATAGGGAGGACTTAGTGGATGAAGCGGCAGTTATGGGAACTCTGGGGGAAAGTGACCACGTCATACTTGCGTTCTTGCTTTTACAGGAAGCAAAAGCTGAGTGTAGCCATACACGTACTCTGGATTTCAGGAAAGCCGATTTTAATAAACTCAGAACTCTGATAAGTAAGGTTCCATGGCAAGTGACCCTAATGAGAAAAGGAGTCCAAGATGGGTGGGAGTTTTTAAAAAAGGAAATTTTAAAGGCCCAATTACAAACAATTCCAACATAGAAAAAAGATAGAAGACAAGAGAAGAAACCAATGTGGCTCCACAAAAAGCTTAGAGATGACCTGAAAATAAAAAAGGATACATATAGGAGGTAGAAGGAAGGCCAGGCTACAAAAGAAGATTATAAACAAGTAGCACAGAAGTGCCGGAATGGTGTCAGGAAGGCCAAATCTGAGACTGAGCTGAGGCTAACGAGGGATGCTAAAAGCAATAAAAAGGCTTTCTTCATATACGTGATTAGTAAAAGACAGAGGAAATAAATGGTGGTTCAACTGCTTAATGAGAATGGCAAATTGGTAACAGATGACAATGAAAAGGCTGAAGTGCTCAATTCCTACTTTGGCTCAGTCGTCTCTCAAAAGCAGGCCTATGATTCCCCTGGAAAAAGTGAAGTACAAGCTATCGGGGCAGGATTGCAGTTTGAGATTGATAAACAAATGGTCAAGTTCAAATCTCCAGGGCCCAACAAACTGCATCCTAGATTTATAAAGGAGCTGGCAGAAGAACTCTCAGAACCACTGTCTATTATCATTGCGAAATCATGGAAGACGGGTGAAGTGCCGGACGACTGGAGGGGGGCTAATGTTGTCCCTATCTTCAAAAAGGGCAAAAAGGAGGAACCTGGGAACTACAGACCAGTCAGTCTGTCATCCATCCCTGGGAAAATTTTGGAGCAGATTATGAAGACATCAATCTGTAAGCACCTTGAAAATAATGCAGTGATTACTAAAAGCCAGCATGGATTTGTCAAGAACAAATCCTGTCAAGACTAATCTGATCTCATTTTTTGATCGGGTAACCTCCCTTGCGGACTGTGGGAATGCTATGGATATAGTATACCTTGACTTCAGCAAAGCTTTTGACAAAGGGCCCCTTGACATTCTGATTCACAAACTAGTGAAAAGTGGGCTAGATGGAACAACTATTAGGTGGATCCACAGTTGGTTACAGAGTTGGACTCAAAGAGTGCTTAAACTGGGGGGAGGTAACGAGCGGGCTACTGCAGGGCTCAGTCCTGGGCCCAGTGCTCTTCAACATTTTTATTAATGATTTGGACGAGAAGGTGCAGGGAATGCTTATCAAATTTGCAGACGACACAAAATTGGGTGGGATCGCTAATACCCTGGAAGACAGAAACAAATTCCAAAATGATCTTGATAGACTGGAGCACAAGCTGAATATGAGCCAACAGTGTGATGTGGCTGCAAAAAAAAAGCAAATGCTATTTTAGGCTGCATTAATAGAAATATAGCTTCCAAATCATGTGAGGTACTAGTTCCCCTCCATTCAGCACTGGTTAGGCCCCATCTTGCATCCAGTTCTGGGCACCACACTTCAAGAAGGATGCAGACAATCTGGAGCATGTTCAGAGGAGGGCAACGGGGATGATTAGGAGTTTGGAAACAAAGCCCTATGAGGAGAGATTGAAGGAACTAGGCATGTTTAGCTTGGAGAAGAGGAGATTGAGGGGAAACATGATAGTACTCTTCAAATATTTGAAAAGTTGTCACATAGAGGAGGGCCAGGATCTCTTCCCGATCATCCCAAAATGCAGGACATGGAATAATGGGCTCAAGTTACAGGAAAACTGATTCCTGCTGGACATCAGGAAAAACGTCCTGACTGTTAGAGCAAAATGACAATGGAACCAATTATCTAGGGAGGTGGTGGGCTCTCCCACATTAGAGGCCTTCAAGAGGCAGCTGGACAACCATCTGTCAGGGATGCTTTAGGGTAGATTCCTGCATTGAGTAGGGGGTTGGACTCGATGGCCTTATAGGCCCCTTCCAATTCTACTATTCTGTGATTCTATAGCGAATTTTCTCTCCCAAAATTGTGTAAGATGTAGCTAATTGGCGCTATTGGAACAACTGTTTATCCAGATGGGACAGATTGGCTATTTGGATTCTAGCTGGAAGACCGGTTGCAAACTGCTGGAAATCTGTCACCTGGAATTAACTTTGTTTCAAGTAGCAAAAGAAGCCATTCCAAAAGCCCTTGGAAGTGTATTTTGTGGCACAAACTGACATCTTCATGAATGCTTAGGCCCCATAAAAAATAATTTTTCAGAACTTTTCACCAAAATTACATATAAATGCTGTACCTAAATATATTTTACATACTAAATCCAAAAGAGATATGTAACACACTGTGGCATTTCTCTGTTAAATTTTAAGAAAAGTTTTTATGAGTGAAAATGTGAGCAAATTCTTCACCATGTCCTGATGAACATGTTGGTAAACTGCCAAGAGCCTAATTCACTTGCTTATTGGAAGGACTAAAGCATGAAGTGGGATAGACAGTGAAGTGGAATTGCCTGTGCTCATAATAATATGAACATAGAATATGTGCATGTACGAGAGTGTCGGCTTACTTCACTTTACATTGACGTATTTTGCTATCCATTCTCCTGTTGGCTGTTTAGATGTTAATTAAACTCTCCTGTGTGAATTCCGTGGATTGTTTTCTGCTCCACTGTTCATCTGAAGGCTAGCTTAGGGTTGTAGGGCAGGCTATGCAGCACGCAGGTCTCTCCTCCAACACCTTACTGCCGCCTCCCGGTATCTGCCCCCTGAGGTGATTGCCTCATTCTGCCTAATGATAGGCCCTGCCCTGAGGAACAGTGAACTTTGGGATATCTCTTGGGATGTTTGTACTTCCACTTATGTTTGACCTGTATATGAGTAACTGAACAGAAATATTACAAAATGCCACAGGCTTCCTGTGACTTCATTACAAAGGAGACCAAACCCCGTAGCCGTGAAATTCAGCACTTGGAGAATTGGAAGCATATATAGCACTAGGCTATTTAGTGTGTGAGTGAATTTGTAAGTACCTCAACTATTTTCTTAAACCAAAGGGATTTTGGATCCTATAATTTGTATTATTATTATTACAGCATGGGAACAGCGCTGGATAAATCCATGGTAAAATGTTTCAAATAATGGAGGACCCATACTAATGGGATACTTGCCTTCAAGAGGAATTTTTCTTTCTCATTTTTGATCTGCTGTTCCATTTCTTCATAGAGGTGCTGGATTTCTTCATCATAAGCAGCAATTTTCCTAGTCAGGAAGATAAAAGTGCATTGAATGAAATCATTTTTGCAGCACTAGCAAAAAGCAGGACCCAAATACAAGGAGCTAGTCTCCTATTTGTGTGTGTGTGTGTGTGTGTGTGTTCTTAAAAGCAAGGCTATTACACACCACATTCTGTCCCTCCCGGAATAATAGCAATTCACCTCCCAATGGCCCTATTTGCTCTATTTGGAACCATATAGTGCAGGGGTGGGCAATTTATGGTTCTCCAGATATTTTGGCCTACAACTACCATCTGCCCTCAATATTGAGTATGCTGGATAGGGATGATGGGAGTTATAGGCCAAAAACACCTGGAGTGCCATAAGCTGTCTGCCCGTGATCTAGTGGTTCAGACACTGGGATATTCTCTGCTCCACCCAGTAGGAGACATCTTTTTAATTAATGAGAGCCTGGGGGGCTCTCTAGGATATACCTCCCACTTCCTCCTTGCTGCAATTTTTTTTCTCCTTCCTCAGTGTTCGGAAGAAGGTTGTTTGTCGGGTTGGCCCCTTAGCACAGCTCTGAAGCAAAGCAAACAGATACTTACCTCGGGGGGGGGGGGGGTCCCAAGCTGCTGAAGTGTTGTCTTGCTCCTTTTGTGTCCCCCCACCGGTACCTTTTCAGGTCTAGAAGGGATCAATGGGCTTTCCCCTTTCCTTCCATCCAGCTGGCCTGGGACTTATCAGTCTCTGGAGTTGGGGTTTGACTCAGATTGTTTACTGGGGACAGCATGAGGGGATTGAAACAGGGCCTCAGGCAATGATTTGCGGCTGCTTCTCACCTCTGCACCAGATGCTCAGCCTTGCAGCAGTCCTGACCCATGAAGGCTGACTGCAACAGCTTATTAATGTGTCAGCCTCAGGCTGGTGTGTGTGTGTGTGTGACAGAGAGAGAGGGTGGGGGGGAGAGAATTGTTTTTTTATTATTTAATTTTTTGCTTCCTAGAAGAGTGACCTCTTCCCACCTTTTGCTTTTGAGTTTTGGGGGGGGGGTGTGCTCCTTGTTCTCTTTGTTCTCTTCTCCTTCAGTATCCAGAGCTAAAGACACCCCGTGTTTGATTTTCATAGTTTGCATTTTGATTCTGTGTTGTTTTGTATGAAAAATAAATGTTTATCCCCTTTAAGTATTTTGATTTGTAGATGATCCCTAAGATTCTCCAATAATTTCCTATGGCCATTCGGTGTCCTTCCTTTTAGTATGTCCCACTGTTCAGCATTACATTTCTTACTTGGAAAAACAGCACTTTGATCACTTGTTGAAGACACAAATTGTGGGCTGTTTGTTTAGGAACGAGCAGACATAGGGCCGAAGTGGAAAATAAAAGCAACACCAAACAGTCTGCGGGTGGAATCTTAGCTCCAGCCTTATATTATGAAAGGCTTAAAATTTAATTCTATCTTTTGTCATTGCTGCATTTGGGAATTAACTGCTCCCCCTCCAAGGAATAAGAGGAGATGAAGAGTTCTTAGACAGAATGGTGGAACTTCGACAGCAGAGAGAAACACAGGAGGTGGAAGAGCTACAACAACTTGAAGCAGAAGTGAGGAATACTGAGGTGAGGAAAGCCAATGAAGAGGAAACTTCCTGGAAAAGGGGTGACAGTTAGGAGCAGAAGAAATAGAAGACACTCTGCACCAGTGGAACCACTAGAGATATGTAACCGCTTTCAGGTACTGGAAGATGAGACTGTAAGACAATCTGCAGAGGAAGAATTACAGGGTACCCCATGCAGCAGTGAACAAGAGGCAGAAGGCCAGTCGAGCAGGGGCAACAATAACAAGGCGTACAACAAGAAGAAGAGAAGAGTAGTAATTGTGGAAGACTCTCTGCTGCATGGGATTGAAACCCAAGTATGTTACGAAGACCCATGGACTGGCCAGGTGTGCTGTCTCCTTGGAGGACAGATGAAAGATGTGACTGAAGGGTTGCCAAAGCTCATCAAGCCCACTGATACATATCCTTTTCTTCTCATCCATGTGTAGGGTGACCAGATAAAATCCAGGTCAGGGCTCATGTAACTTTAACAGTTGTAGAGAAAAGGGAATTTCAGCCAGTGTCATTTGTATGCAATTAGTTCCTGGTGAAATTCCCTCTTCATCACAACAGTTCAAGGTGCAGGCACTATACTAGAGTGACCATATACAAAAGAAGGCAGGGCCCCAGCAACCTTAACTAGCCTGGGACTGCGAGTAGAGTGACCATATGACATGAAAAACCTGGATTTGTCAAGATTTTTGGTAACAAATCTGGGAAGGGGTGGGGAATTATTAAATTTGAAGGAAAATCCAGGTTTTTCCCATCCTCCCCAGCCAAAGGGCAGCTCTACTTTAATGAGAATTAACAAAAATGCTTACAGCTCTGTCATCTTTAAAGATAAAGAGAAGAAACTTGGCACCATGATAGATTTAAGGAAGGGCTTTAGCCATGCAAAATTTGAAGCAGATATGTTCATCCGTTGATTTTTTAGGAATTTCTTTAAAGTTTGAGGTTTTAATATATATATTTAAAACGGTCATTTTTAAAGGTTAAGGGATGGAATTTGGCACCATGATAGTTTTCAGATAGAGCTTTAGCATTGCCAGGTTTGAAGCAAATCTGTTCATCCGCTGATTTTCAGGGATTTTTAAAGTTTGAGGTATATATATATATATATTTAAAAACTGTCATTTTAAAAGATAAAGAAATGAATCCTGGCACCATGATAGATCTCAGGTAGGGCTTTATCCTTGCCAAGTTTGAAGCAGATATGTTCATCCGTTGATTTTTAGGAATTTTGTAATCTAAAGGAATTGTGCACTTTCTGGAGGCCTTGGAAAGCACGCTTTGCCTCCCTCCCCCCATGCCAATTTTGACCTTAAAGGCCCTCTTAATCCTTTAAGGCCACAACTGGCATGAGGCGGGGGGGAGGCAAAGCATGCTTTCCAGGGCCTCCGGAAAGTGCACAATTCCCTGAGGTCCCAGACAGGGCGCATCACTGAGCACTCGGCTGGCCCAGCTCTTGATCGCCCCACTATTTTGCTAATTCTTAACATAACCAATCAGCCAGCTTAAAACAAGATAGTTTCCATTTGTGGCAAAGGGCGCTGTAGCTGGCATAGTAACAAGGTGTAAAAGAAGGCTTTTTTACTCTGCTAGCAGACAGCTACATTGGTATTGTATCAACTATGTTTTGTCATGCTTTCCTGCCCTGTTTTAAACTTTGTCAACAAGTACCAAGTTACTATTTTCTTTTGATGTTGTCTTAAATATATTTCCTTTTTGTTAATACATTTTTTTTAAAATAATGTATTTATTATTTACATTTATATCCCACCGTTCCTCCAATCAGGGGAAGGCAGCACACATGATCCTCCTCCTCTCCATTTTATCCTTACAACAACTATGTGACGTAGGTTAGGCTGAAAGTCAGTGACTGGCCCAAAGTCACCCAGTGAAGAGTGGGGACTAGAACCTGGATCTCCAAGTCCCAGTACACCACTCTTTCTCTCTGTTACTTAATCTAAGTATATAAGCATCTGTTTATAATGTAACCGTGTTGCCTATTTGACTGGGTCCTAATGGAAAGACAACTCACATCTCAGAACCCAAGCCAGATATAGACAGGAAGTAAGGGCCTCTCAAACATGAGCAAAGTTATTTAATTAACTGGGAAGTTACAAATTCCTTACACACTGTTGGACTTCTTAGGGCTTCTCATTTGGCAACTTTGTCAGTTATTCTTCCTGTTACCAGGTTTGCCAGCAGACTTAGATGACTTAAAGACCAATCAAGCTCTTTCCCCCATCCTAAGGTTATGCTTCCATATCTTGGAAGACTTTCTAGTTCTCCTCTCATTCCAGATTAAGGTGTTCCAAAAAGCCAAACTGATACTCTATCCTGGTTGTCTCCTTTAACCCACATAGGAGGCTGACATTGCAACTTTGTCCCAGTCTGGATTTCACCTCCTTGAACTTCTGGGTCTGGTTGATGATCCATTTTGAATACTACTTAAAATCCCAGAAATGCCTTGAGTCAGCTTCCAAGTCTCCCCTCCCCATGTAGCTCCAGATCAGACAATACGCATGCTTCAGGCCACTGACTGAGTGCTTCAAATTGGAGCTATATATCCTGTTCCCAGCTGTCATAAAGAAAAGAGGTCTCTACTTTTGCTGAGGTTTTTTCTCAAATAGTACAAAGAAGCCACAATGATTCTATATCTCTTGAGAGTTAACAGATTTCTCCGAGTCTGCCACTTTGAGGTGGAGTTTCTTACTTCATTCTCCTGGCTGTGGTTCCTGCCAAATTCCTGTCATCCTTCAACCTCAAAGATGCACAAAGATGCACATCTCCTTCTTACCAGCTCACTAGAGTTTCCTGTGATTTACTTACAATATCAATAGTGTGCTCTGCCCTGTGGGCTACCCGCATTGCCCAGAACCTTTGCCATGGTCCTAGGCATGGTCCCTGCAGAGTTCAGGGTAAGAGGCATACAAGCTCATCCTAACTGGATAATATCTTCCAAGGAAGTTAAGAGACAGATAGTACTGGCAATAGTACATCTGTAGAGCAGGGCTTGGTCTCATGTAGACACCCCCTTAGTTGAGACTAAGAGGGTGTCTACATGAGGACAGAATGAGAATCACGCTGGAGTATAATCTGGATTTTTCATGAAATCAGATTAGGTTAATTAGTGGCAGCCTTGGCCCAAGGCCAGAAGTGCTGGGGACCTACCATGCCTCCATGGCCCCCTCCCCTCTACCTCCTTCTGTGATCCCCTCCCAGCGCGGCCTCCTCTGCCCCTCCCACATTCACCCAAGAAGCAGCAGCTGCTTGGTTACCCATGTGCCTCGTCACCACGCCACGCCTTGTCTCCTGACCCTGCCCACCGCCAGGCAACGTACTTTTCCTAGCTTGGACACGCACACCTATGTTGCCAGTGCACTGCTGCCTCTGCAAGGTCTTTCTGCCTTCAGGGTCTATGCAGCGCCTGCGTGCCTGTCCCGTGTGGCTCTCGAAGTCACAAAGGCCTTACAGAGGCAGCACACTGGTGGTGCGTGCGTGAGCTCACTAAGGAAAGTGACCCAGCTGGCCAGCAGGGTTGGGAATGGGAGGCCCCTGCGCCTGTTTCTTTCTGCTTAACGGTAAGGCCGGTCCTGGTGCAGGCACACTGAAGAACAGGCTATTAACCGTTGCCTTGCTGTGCCGTGGCTGCCTTCCCCAGGAGAACCAGGTGAACCCTCCTAGCGTGGACGTGGGCTGGGGCATGGGGGGGATGGCACAGATTTGCCACTCTTTCCACTCCCCACTGCCTCATGCAGGAGCTTCCCTCCCACTTCACGTAAGGCCGGCTCTGATTAGTGACATACGAAGCAAGAAAAGTGGAGTAAACACCCACTTTACAAAGATCAAACTGTCATTGAAATCACCTTATTTTGGAATAAGGTGGGTGGAGCATGCTGGGAATTGTAGGGCTTTTTCCTTTCTAAACATGCATAGGATTGTGCCATTAATTTAAATTATTGTTATCCTACAGAAATGAGTATTTTTTTTAAAAAAAATGTGCATAATGTTTCAGCCAGGGGGCTGTCTACATGGCGCCACTTTCACTGCTGACCCCCCCCAAACCTGCAGCATCGCAGTTGCGAAGCAACAACCACCGTGATACATGGGTAGGATTGAACATGGACTATCCTGCCCCCAAACCTCACAGGATTGGTTACACGGCCATAAGGCAGAGCAAATAGCAACTAATGATGGAGCTTTGAATGTTTTTTTTTCTTTTGCTCAACTCTGTAGCAGTTAAAGGATGCCTCTGCACACCCATGCAGCTTCAAATCAATAGGCACCCATCCTCCTTTGGCTATGCTCTTTTGTAGTTCAAAAAGTCTGAATCAACAACCTCCTCCCTTGCTTGCTTGCTCATAAAGTGAAATAGCAGAGTACTTCTGAGTAGACATGCAAATACCCACCCTCAACCCCTCTCTCTCTCCATGTTGGTGGCTGCACCCCTAAGTCTGGGTGAAGTAGGAAAGCCTGAAGTACCCTATTTTGAAACTGGATACTGCACAACTGGGAAATAGTGCAGCAGTTAAGAGTGGAAAAGCAGTGATTGAGCCCCCTTCGCAACTCCTGTACTTGGCAAAGTGCAATTGAAGGCATTGAGTTATTTCTGGGTATCCATGTTTAGCCATCTGCTCTCACCACACCTCTGCCCCGCACAACTTTCCCTTCAGCCAATCAGCACTGCTTCCACCAGCCTGCCCTGAAGCCAATTGAGGTCATATATCTGACACAATCAACTCAGGGATGGAGTAGAACCAGGTCCATGTAGATACCCCCCAGGGTAATTATTCTCTATATAATAATAATAATAATAATAATAATAATAATAATAATAATATATTTATTTATCACCCGCCTCTCCCAACGGATCGAGGCGGGGAACATACAAGCCCCATATTATAAATAACAGTGGAAAAAAATCTTTTAGTAGTCATTGTAAAACTTTTTGGCAAATAGTGTCAGGTGTGTTCAGTGATAGAAATAAGGATCTAGAATGTTATATACCTGCTAATGTCTGGGAAAACTATTTTTGTGAAGTGTTTAATGATGGCCAGGTGCTAAATTTGGCTCCTATTTTACCATCACATACACCTGAATGGCCTGATAGAGGATTTACTAACGCAGTTAAAATCGGGCAAAGCTCCAGGTCCAGATGGGATCCCACCAGAGATGCTGAAAAGCAACATAAGTTGGTGGGCACCATTGTTAGCATCTCTTTTTACTATAATAAATAAACCTGGTGGACTGGCGGAGGGCTTTAGTTATCCCCATTCATAAAAAGGGTTCCTAGAGTGACCTACATAATTATCGGCCAATTAGTCTTCTGTCCATAGTTGGTAAAATCTATGCCAGTTTTTTTAATATTAAACTGAGTGAATGGGTCAGGGACAACAATATACTGGGAAGAGAACAGATTGGGTTTAAGGCTGGTTGCTCTACCTACGAGCATTGCCTGGTTTTGGCTCACTTGGTTTATAAGTATACTGCCCTGAAGGGAGGAAAATTATTCACTGCTTTCATTGATTTAAAATCTGCATTTGATTCTATTTCCCGTTCTCTCCTATGGAGTAAATTGGAACAGCTTTCGATTGAAAGCAGATTATTTTTTCTAATTCAGTCGTTATATTATAATACATCTGCTCAGGTCCGGTGTGGTAAACGGGGCCACTGCACCAACAAGTTTGTTTCCTCCATGGGTGTTAGGCAAGGCTGTGTTCTTGCACCCACTTTATTTAATCTGTATTTGGCAGATCTTCCGGCCTGGCTGGGCCCGTTACAATCTCACTCCCCTAAGATTGGCCCAGTAAAAGTGTGCATTCTTCTTTATGCAGACGATGGCTTACTGATATCTCAGACACGACTGGGCCTGAAGAGATCCTTAAATGGTTTTGTTGAGTATTGTGATAAAAACAGATTAACAATTAACTATCAAAAATCAAAGGTGATGGTTTTTGCTAAGAGCAAAGTAAGATTCTCATGGTTTATGGGGGGGGGGGGGAAATAGGATCAGTCAAGTTGACTCTTACAAGTACCTGGGTATTTGGTTCCAAGAAAATCTAAAATGGAACGTGCATGGTAAATATATTAAAGCCAAAGCTGACCAAACAATGGGGGCACTTTCCAGATTTTTCTATTCAAAGCGCAGCAAATTTTTACCAGCAGCCACCTGGGTTTATAGAGCCAAATTGGTGACCCAGATTTTGTTCGGAGCCCCAATCTGGTTTCCACTATTCAAAGGTTCTCTCGAGGGTGTCCAAGGCTAATATTTGCTGTGCTAAGATGCGTGTCTGAAGCTGCATTTAACCTGGAAGCTGGGTTAAGCTCACTGAAATGTCAGGCATGGATCCACATATTACAATTCTGGTTCCATCAGTGACCCCCTCTACAAGAATTCGGTTTGACGCCTGGTTCTCTGATTATGTGCATCTTCTCAGAAGCGCTTTATGGTAAATCACTGTACGTGGGAGGTAATTGAGCGCACAACTGGTGGCCTTACCGGTTGTTTGAAATGCGCTTTAGAAGGAGTTAATGTGGAGAATCGCTTGTTTACATAGTCAAAATGCGCTTTAACGGTCGCAGCAAAAGAAAACTCATTTTTTAACGTGCATTCGATAATGCGCATAATCGGATAGATAATGCGCCTCAACTCCCGATTTGCGCTCCGCTCATGTAGAGGTAAAAATTTTAATGAGACTTGAAAGAGCTTTAAACCTCTCGTGTAGAGGCAGCCAGTATCACACACTGTCTTATAATTCCTTGGCATCCCAGGTCCTGCTGGATACTTTTGAATCCCCTTGGACCAAAGCAGTGATACAGAAAACTATTACATGGGGGCTTTCCCCTTTTTATCTATTATCCCTAGACTTGGATAGCGCAAAACGGATTATAAAACAGAGATTAATAGACATAGATCTTCAGGAACTTTGAGGAGCTGCCCGTGGCCCATGCTCTCCTCTGTCATGGGGTCTTTCTGATTATACTTATAAAGGGGAAATGGCATTTCCTTCCTCTAGCACCGGGCCCCCAATCTCGATTTGGACTGCACCTGCTTGCATGAGAGTAAAGAAAAATAGCAGCTTCAGCTGCATCTGTACCATTCGTAGAATATCTAGTTTGGCCCTCAGTGCGAGTACTAACACTGAATGTGGAACAGGCTCAGAGAGAACTTAAAGAAACTGAAAGACAAGTTGGCTGGTTTTGGATGATCATAGGGGTAAAAGAAGCCACCATCACTTCTCCCTCCCCCCATGAGTGCTGTGTGCATGATTTGCATAATTACCCATGATGCAGCGTTGGGTTGACGTGTTGTAATTTTTATGTTTTGATTGTATTTTAATATATTGTTTTATTATTTTAATCAATTTAATTGTGCCTGGAAGCCATCATTTTTGGTAGAAATAAAATAACTTAATAAATAAATGGGTGTGTGTATACATATGTGCAGATGCCTGTATTTGCACCCCTGGTACCCAAGCAGACACCCAGTGCAACCTTCAGGGCTGAAAAAGTTGTGGACACTTTAATGAAGCCATGAAGCCCAGCTCCCCCCTGTATCCATGTGCTGTAATTGCAGGCTTCTCAGAAATGGGAACAGGAAATCCAGAAGGAAGCAAATACACACAAACAGTTATCACAGTGCCCCCAGACATAAGTGTATGGGAACCTGGTCTGTCACTGAGCCCTGCATAAGCTACAAGGAGGAAGTACCCTCATACGAACTGGCCCAGTGATGATCTGTTGAGCTTCGGGGAGTGATTTCTAGAAGATGGCACTTTCTGTTTTTAGCTCTGTTCTTTCCTTTTCTACTGGGCTGATCAATTAATGCTTTAAATGGAAACGTTTGACTACTTATTATTGTATGCCGATGATGCAGTTCTGCTTTCTCAGACCCGTCTCGGCCTCAGAAGATTGTTGGCCAGTTTTGCTGACTACTGTAGGGGTAACAAGTTAACAATCAATTTCCAAAAATCAAAAATTTTAGTCTTTGCCAAAAAAAGGGTTAGGTACTCTTGGATGGTGGGGGGGCATAAAATCGAACAAGTCAACTCATTTAAATATCTTGGAATTTATTTCCAGGAAAATCTGAGTTGGAGAATCCATAGATCTTATATCCAGGGGAAGGTGGATCAATCTATGGGGGCGCTTACCCGTGTTTTTTTTTTATCAAAAGGGCGGTAGATTTTTACCAGCTGCAATCAGAGTTCTTAAAGCCAAACTGATTCCTTTAGTTTTGTATGGGGCCCCAGTCTAGTTTCCACTGTTTAGAGGATCACTGGAAAATCTTCAAAGTGCCCATCTAAGAGTATTATTTGGGGCTCCCAAGTGTGTCTCTGGGGCATCTTTGAATCTAGAGGCCGGGCTCCCTTCCATGAATCACAGGGCATGGTTATTTACTATCCAATACTGGCTTAAACTATACCATGGTCTTGCTGTGGACTCTTTGGTCTCCCAGGTTCTATTAGATAAATATAATTCCCCCTGGGTAAAAGCGCTGGTGATTAAAATTAATTCTTTGGGCCTTCCCTTATTTCAACTGCTGTATTCAGACCACGGCACTGCCAAACGGATGGTAAGACAAAGACTGGCAGATATAGATCTACAGGAGCAGAGGTCCTTAGCTTGCGGCCCTTGCTCTACTTTTTCATTGGGTCTCCCAGAACAAGTAGGAAGAGAGGGAATGGCCTATTTAAGTTCGCTCACTGTGCCTAAATATAGGAGAGCTTTCTTCTTGGCAAGACTCAACGCTCTTCCATCCAATCTAATGACTGGAAGATATAAGAAAATCCCAGTCGAGGCCAGGTTATGTCCGTGTGATGACGCCAAGGTAGAGACAGTCGAACACATGCTATTGGAATGCAGATTCTACAGAAATACTAGGATCGATCTGATTTATCCAATTATCAGAGATCACGGGGAGAAAAGCCACTGTGTTATGGTGAGCTTTCTATTACAGTCCAAAGACCAGCAAATTACCATCCAGGTTGCCAAATTTTTGCACAATGTAATCAGCTGTAGAAATCAATTAAGTCTATAGGTAATTGTACTTTGTAATGACGATATGTAAACAGTGCAGATCCTATTGCTCCTATTGCTCTGTATAAATTATATCTCTTTTTATTGGCCTTTTGGCCGCAAATAAAAATTTTCGTTTCGTTCGTTTCGACTACTTGACAATAACTGATAAATCAAATGATCAAGGTTGTGGTTGGATTTTAGGGTGGGGGCAGTCAAATTTTTCCCTTAGTCATAATTCTGAAGAAAAGATAAATGTGACAAGTTAAATACTTGTTACAATTAATGTGATTGGGAGGCGGAGTTACACTATATGTTAAAAATACTTATCCAGGCACAGAAATACAACAGGATGAGCCTTGGAGCCCCATCGAGAGCATCTGGATTAAAATAAATGGGGAAAGGAATACAAGGAGCATGATAGTCGGACTCTACTACCGACCACCCAATCAAGGAGAAGATGAGGACGAAACTTGTGAAAAGCAAATTGCCAGTGTTTCAAGGAAATCCGATGTAGTAGTAATGGGGGACTTCAATTACCCCAATATCTGTTCGGAGACAAATTCTGCCAAAAGTGGTCCCTCCAAGAAATCCTGACATGTGTGGCTGTCTGATAACTTTCTCTTACAGAAAGTAGAGGAAGGAACTAGAGGAGCGGCTATCCTTGACTTGATAATGACCAATAGAGAGGACTTAGTGGATGAAGTGGCAGTTACGGGAACTCTGGGGGAAAGTGACCACATCATACTTGAGTTCTTGATTTTAAAGGAAGCAAAAGCTGAGTGTAGCCAAACACATCCTTTGGATTTCAGGAAAGCCGATTTTAATAAACTCAGAACTCTGATAAGTAAGGTCCCATGGCAAGTGACCCTAATGAGAAAAGGAGTCCAAGATGGGTGGGAGTTTTTAAAAAAGGAAATTCCAACAAGAAAAAAAGATAGAAGACAACAGAAGAAGCCAATGTGGCTCCACAAAAAGCTTAGAGATGACCTGAAAATAAAAAAAGGATACAAATAGGAAGTGGAAGGAAGGTCAGGCTACCAAAGAAGAGTACAAACAATTAGCACAGAAGTGCTGGAATGGTATCAGGAAGGCTAAAGCTGAGAAGGAGCTGAGGCTAGCGAGGGATGCTAAAAGCAATAAAAAGGCTTTCTTTGGATACGGGAATAGTAAAAGACAGAGGAAAGAAATGGTGGTTCAACTGCTTCATGAGGATGGCAAATTGGTAACAGATGACTAGGGGCGGATCTACACACGAGGTTTTTGACGTTTTATAAGGGTTATGAAAACTCTTTGGGCCACATGACGCACTCCCTATAACGTTGTATATCTGAGGTTTTTTAAAACTCACTTCAGTTATATACAACGGTTTCACTTTTAATAAATCGTTTTAAGTAAAAGAATGTGTCCTTCCTTACCGTTTCTGATTCATGGGGGCAGTGCTTCCTTTACTGGTGCCCAAATGCTTAGCAGTTGATTGGTGGGGAAGAAAGAGGAAGTGGACCAGTGAACTACAACACCCACAATTCTTAGCCCTATACTCGCTAGGGAATGACAGAGGAACTAAGAAGGAAGTGTGTAACTGAACTACAACCCCCACAATGCCTTGCCCTAAACTCATTGAAAAATGAAAGAGAAAGAGACAGGGCAGAACAGTGTGTGACCCCACACACCGCTTTAAAGACAGAAGACTGTTCTCCTGTAACGTGAGTACTCAGTAATGTGGCCTAAGACGTTTTAGAACGCACCTATTTGGAACGTTTTAAAATACAATTTAAAACGTTCCAAAGGACTGTGTGGATTCCCCCTAAGAAAAGGCCGAAGTGCTCAATTCCTACTTTGGCTCAGTCTTCTCTCAAAAGTGGGCCTAAGACCCCCCCTGGAAAAAGTGAAGTACAAGCTGTCGGGGCAGGATTGTAAAATCTCAGATAAACAAATGGTCAAGGAACACCTAATTTCTTTGAATTAGTTCAAATCTCCAAGGCCCGACAAACTGCATCCTAGAGTAATAAAAGAGCTAGCAGAAGAACTCTTAGAACCACTGTCTATTATCTTTATGAAATCATGGAAGGTGGGTGAAGTGCCGGACGACTGGAGGAGGGCTAATGTTGTCCCTATCTTCAAAAAGGGCAAAAAGGAGGAACCTGGGAACTACAGACCAGTCAGTCTGACATCCATCCCTGGGGAAACCTTGGAACAGATTATAAAGAAGTCAATCTGTAAACACCTTGAAAACAATGCAGTGATGACTAGAAGCCAGCATGGATTTGTCAAGAACAAATCCTGTCAGACTAATCTGATTTCATTTTTTGATCAGGTAACCTCCCTTGTGGACTGTGGGAATGCTGTGGATATAGTATATCTTGACTTCAGCAAAGCTTTTGACAAAGTGCCACATGACATTCTGATTCACAAACTAGTGAAAAGTGGGCTAGTTGGAACAACTATTAGTGGATCCACAGTTGGCTACAGAATCGGACTCAAAGAGTGCTTATCAATAGTACCTTTTCACACTGGGGGAAGGTAACGAGCGGGGTACTGCAGGGCTCAGTCCTGGGCCCAGCGCTCGTCAGCATTTTTATTAATGATTTAGATGAGGAGGTCCAGGGAATGCTTATCAAATATGCAGACGACACAAAATTGGGTGGGATATCTAATACCCTGGAAGATAGAAACAAACTCCAAAGTGATCTTGATAGACTGGAGCACTGGGCTGTAAACAGAATGAAATTTAATAGGGATCAATGCCAAGTTCTTCACCTAGGAAAAAGAAACCAAATGCACAGTTATAAGATGGGGGATACTTGGCTCAGCAAAACGACAAGCGCGAAGGATCTTGGAATTGTTGTAGATCACAAGCTGCATATGAGCCAACAGTGTGATGTGGCTGCAAAAAAGCAACTGCTATTTTGGGCTGCATTAATAGAAGTGTAGCTTCCAAATCACATGAGGTACTGGTTTCCTTGAGTATTGCGTCCAGTTCTGGGCACCACACTTCAAGAAGGATGTAGACAAGCTGGAGCGTGTTCAGAGGAGGACAACGAGGATGATTAGGGGTCTGGAAACAAAGCCCTATGAGGAGAGACTGAAAGAAGTTGGCATGTGTAGCCTGGAGAAGAGAAGATTGAGGGAAGACATGATAGCACTCTTCAAATACCTGAAAAGTTGTCACACAGAGGAGGGCCAGGATCTCTTCTTAATCAACCCAAAGTGCAGGATACAGAATAATGGGCTCAAGTTACAGGAAGCAAGATTCCAGCTGGCCATCAGGAAAAACTTCCTGACTGTTAGAGCAATACGACAATGGAACCAATGACCTAGGGAGGTGGTGGGCTCTCCCACATTAGAGGCATTCAAGAGGCAGCTGGACAACCATCTGTCAGGGATGCTTTAAGGTAGATTCCTGCATTGAGCAGGGGGTTGGACTCAATGGCCTTATAGGCTCCTTCCAACTCTTCTATGATTCTATGATTCTTCTTCAGTTACCTTGGTCTGGTTGTTTTTAAACTTATAACACATGTTAAACTGAAAATTATCTATCTGCCCAAGGATACTACTTAACAAACAACTTTTGTATGGGTAAAGTGGAAGTGATGCATGCACAACCCATTCAATGGGGTGCCAATTGGAAGGCTACAATGAGAGAAGCACTAACTTTTTCAGGGCACACTCCATTGCATTCTTTTCATGATCGGCTTCTTGGAGCTGAGAGAAAACTCTTGCCAGGAATTCTTCAAAACTGGAAAGTAAATAAGGCTCATCTTTCTTTAAGTGTAACCAGAGTTTCTTTATATGAATCTCACTGAGGAAAGAAAAGCAACAACAACTTGTTACATACTAGAGGTTTCAGGCTGCAATGGTAGCAAATGTCTTAGACCCCCTCTAGATGGATTCCGTTTGATGCCTGGTTAGCCGATTATGTGCATAAAGCGCTTTATCGTAAATGCTTGTATGCAGGAGGTAATTAAGCACTCAACAGGTGACCTTACCAGTTGTTTGAAATGTGCTTTACAAGTAGTTAATGCGGAGAATTGCTTGTTCACATAGGCAAAATGCGCTTTAACGGCCGGAGCAAAATAAAACTCGCCATTTAACGCGCATTCGATAATGCGCATAATCGGAGAGAAAACGCGCCTCTGCGCCCGATTTCCGCTCCGTTCTTTTAGAGGTAAATTTTTTAATGCGCCTTGAAAGAGCCTTAAATGCCTCTTGTAGAGGCAGCCTTAGCAAGGATTCTAGGGCTTTTCTCCTGCCTTTGATTTTTAATTGGCAGCTAAGGTTGATGCCTTAACTGAAATGCTCTGTGATCAGTGATAATGTTGTGTAATGTCACAAATTGTGTTTGCTTACAACTTGCTTTCCATGCACTTACCCTTTTCTTGGATCTTCCAAGCTCAAATCCAGATGAGGAGGATGGACTATTTGGGACCAGCAAAGATGCTCCATGTTGTCCTCGTCCTATCTCGCCATATAAAGCATTTGTGTTTTACTGTATTGCTAAAGGAATTTTCCTGTGAATTGACCCCTGCCAGATTGTTGCTTACATCAGTAGCTGACAGGATGGGTTAAACAATGGGAGATGGGTGGGGGGGAGTCTCCTCTGATGCAGCAATGCTGAGGGTGGTGCTAGTGCTCATGAGTTGGGGTGGGGGGCTTGCAGATGTATTTCCTAGCACTGTTGTGATTGATGATTTTCCAAAGCGGGTAATTTCCTAGCTTTGTGGAGCTTGAGTCAATATGTAGTAGCCTATTCTCTGGTCTTAAGCTGATTTTTTAATTTATAATTGAATTTCCCTGGGTTTTTTTGTGGGGGGGGGGAGGTAAACTATCCCCAAGATATTTCAAGTCAACCTATATGATACATGGGGTTATAAATACTTGTAATCATGATTTAATTTCAAAGTACACACTTATTTTTTTAGATGTGCACCTCAGACAAACAGCAAATGTAAGTTCTCATGCTTGCTAATTGGAATAAATCAAAATAGTCCAGGGGAGAACAGGCTTAACTGTGCTTTTATCATCTTCATCATATAAACACATACACATATATTGTTCTTATATTATTTTGAGGTGCTGAATCCAAATCTGAAGAATGCCACTCTGTAAACCTTAGGGAAATTTCACAATATTATATTCAAACCTTCATTTTAGTTTTACATTTATATCCAATTTTGAGAATTGTTCTTATAAAAATATAATTTTGTGATTTCTTTCTTTGATGCAAGCAGTTTAAGATCATTTCCACATAGCCAGGTATTCCCCAGTGTATTTTAATCCCTTCCCCAACACATTCAGAACTTTGCATTTATCTGTGTTGAATTTCATTTTGTTGGTTTTGGCCCAAGATTCTGTCACAGCAATTTTGAATGTTATTCCTGTCTTCTGAAACATTAGCTAACACTTCCACTATACTTCCCCTTCATCTAGGTCATTGATTAAAAAATATTGAAAGGAGCGTGAGCATCTGCAGGGATTTTTCAAGGATGTGTGTGTGTATGCACAGCAATATGGAATTGCAATTTATGTGCATCCCACCTGCTGCTGAGCAGAGCTGTGCATTTTCTTTTTGTGTGTGCTGTATTGCTTATCATCACATTCCATGTCATTTAGAAGCCTACACAGAGTAGTAGAAAATCCTGTGAATTTGACAGCACAACTGCAGAAGAGCTTTGCACAAGAGTCATCATGAACCCAAAGAAAACTTTATTTAGAGTGAGGGATATATTTTTAAAACACACACCACCTAATGACAAAAAGAAACACACACGCACACACAGATAAAGAAGCATCTCCCTCCCCCCTTATAGTAACTGACAATTCCACATGACTTGTCAGCAAAATCATCTCCTTAGTCCAAAATGATTTCCTTCATTTTGGAAATATTGGTAGTAAAGGGTGCCTCTACCAGAGCAATTTAAAGCTCTTTCAAGGTGCATTACAATTTTTACCTCTACAAGAGCAGAGTGCAAATTGGGGGTCGAGGCTCTTTTTATCTCTGATTATTCGCATTTTTGAATGCACGTTAAATAACAAGTTTTAATTTGCCGCAGGAGTTGAAGCGCATTTTGGCCATGTAATCATGCGATTCTCCGCATGTAAACAACTTTAAAGTGTGTTTCATATAGCCCGTAATGCGCTTCACCACCTCTCATGTGTAGTTATTAGATGTAAATGCGCTTCTGTGAAGATGCGCATAATCGGGCAACCAGGCACCAAACTGAATTCTTCTAGAAGGGACCAAACACTTCATACAGCAGCCTTCTTTCCCTGGCTCCCTTCACCTCTGTAATGGACCTAATTGGTTATCTTACAGATGTGAATATATATGTACAATTTTTATATGGGGGAGCATTCAGATGTTTGATACCATACCTGCAGGCTGAAAAGGTATAATCCAGAAAGTGTTTTATACTTACTCTTCTAAGGCATTGTTAGCTCCAAGTCTCTCCATAAGATTTGAGAACTGCTCTTCTTCCTCAGCACTTTTCATGTTGCTTTCTTTCCATTTAGGCTGATATATATTTTCAGTTTCAAACCTTGGTATTTCAGAAACAGATTGCTTCCTCCCAAACAAAAACTGGCCTGCAAATTTCAAAAGATTGAGTATAATAAAATATTCAGCACTCAAAACATTGGAGGATTCTTCTTTATGTGCTCAGTCCTATGTGATCAAAAGCAGAGCCAGCAATAAATATTCTCATGTGTAAAGATTATTTAAAAATAATGATGAAAATTATGTTTGTATTCCCCATAACATGCTACAACAGCATTAATGTTTTGGTGGGATGATGCATTCCCTCTGTTTTGATGATGTGCAACAAGGATGGAAGCCACAATGTCTTTCTAAGTTCAACATGATACATTTTTGGTACTTGAATTTTGCTTTTTGTATGCAAATTTTAACTTCATAAAATTCTCCATAAAATTCTCTAATTTAGAAAGCCCATACACATTAATGTATGACATTATATATTTTCCTAGTCCTATGTAGAAGTTCACTAGAAGTAGAATTATATTCATGTCTACTCAGAAGCATGTCTAACCAAGCTCAGTGGGGCTTATTTGCAGCCAGGTATACATAGGATTGTGACCACTTCAACATATTGTCTCTTACCTGCAGATATTACAGCAACAATGGTAAGTTTCCCCAGTTTGGTGTCCTTCTGATGTGTGGGGCGGCAACACTCATCACTGCCAGCCAGCATAGTTAGGGAAGGCATCAGGCTGTTCTAGAGCATCCTCTTTTCCAGAATTATGTGACCAAGCAAGGAATTGTAAAACAGGTGCTACACTTTAATTGGACTATCTTAGAACTGCCTTGATTAGGTATTCCAAATTCATTAGTTGTCTTTTCATTCGGGGGGCATCTATATGCCACCAGTTTGCTCATTGATTTCCCCCCAAACCCTGGAGCATCACTGCTACGAGGTGACACTGATAGACTTACATGGCAGGGAGAAGCCATCTGGCCAGGAAATACTGCAGCCATCTGGCCAGGAAATACTGCAGGAAATGATGGGATTGGAAAACCGCAAAAAACTCCCCCCCCCCTTTTTGGCAATTCCATGCAACTTTGAAAGCCTGTAGAAGCTTAATGATATTTCTTCATTGTATATGAGAACTGCCCTTACTTTCTCAGGAACTTCACCTTGCCATGGCATCCATTCCTCTGGCTTGACAAGTTCTCCCCCTGTCCCCCCCACCCTGCATTCCTGTGTCTACCCTGCACTGGGATCCACCCCTGGGATGCCCACTTTCCAAACCTGAAGTGAAGCCACCACTGACAGACTAAACAACGACAAGAAGACATCGGAGCAATGGAAAAAGTTGTGGTAAATCGACACTTAGAAAATGTGCCGTTTCGTGGGGAAAGTCCCAATGTGGGAGTGAGTTGGTGGCTGCATCGTATAAATGATGGGGTGCAACTGTGTAGCCACAATGGGGTATTTAGAGTGTATAGACAAGTCCTTGGTTTAAGATCATCTATTTAAAGTGCTGCACTTGTTTTACAATTTCTTGGTGTATCACATATGTCCTATCCTAATTCTAGAAAAGAATGTTATGTTCTATCCTAATTCTAGAAAAGAATGTTGTGTTCTATCCTAATTCTAGAAAAGAATGTTATGTTCTATCCTAATTCTAGAAAATCAACAGATTAATGCATTCGTTACAGTAGATAAAGGAAACATGGGGATTGTTGCCATGCACTGACTATCTGAAGGCAGAAGGGCCGTGCGAGAGCCCCAGTCGCTGCAATTCTTTTCTGTGCGGTGGGAAAAGAATGCGCAAAAATCATGTCTCATGCTGGGAGTATTTGCACATCACACTGAACATGCATTTACATTCCAGGTGTGCCTCTTTAAGGTGGTTGTGAGACTCTAGCCCTATTCAGCCATCCTGCTCATGTGTAAGCTCTACACATGCAAGGGGGGAGGGGGAATGAGTCCACTAGCTCTGTTCCCCTCTCTCACTGTTTTTGTTGTCCTCTACACATGACAGGCGACTGCTTACAAAGGAGATCCTCATTTACCCATGGAAACTTTCCCTGGAATTTTAGAAAAACCAAAGCCATCTTCTGTTAGCATTCTGATGGGATGGCAATCAGGAAACTGTTGATTAAGATAAGAGTGAGGTAATTTTGAGGGCTATGGAGCAATTCTTCCTGACAGATCACTGATGAAGAACAGGAGGAAAAGGTGTATTGGAAAGTAAGCTTTTCTGAATGTACACAGATATATCTATTCATTTGGACACACATCTATTCAGTTAATGACTTCTTTGTGGGGGGGATTTTTAAAAGTTTTTAAAAAAGTTTTTCTGAACAATGTAATAATAAATTTCTTTTTTAAAAACCAGGGAAATTCAGTGATGAAGAAACACCACCCTCATCTCATGTGCACTCAAGGACCACAAACCCTGAAAAATGAAGCCAAAGCTGATGCTTTAATAAAAGTGCCCCGCGATTAGGAATGTCACAAATTGGGGGGAGCATCCGATAGTGGGTGGAACCAGTCAAAGTGGGCAGATTTTGCAGAAATGCAAGATTGCATAGTTCTTTCTCTCTCTCTCTGCCACTTCATCACTTCTCTACCTCAAGAAATGAGATCAAGTGATGAGAAATCAAGCAATGTACATGGATGTGTGAATTGGCCTATAGTGGAAGAATTAACAGCTGAAAGGTTTATGAAGCACTATTTCCATTTTAGGACTCACCAAATCCTCTGGTGAATTCCTCTGGAGTAAGCAAACCATTGCCATCTGCATCCAGAGTATCAAATACTTTCTCCAGCTCTTCAAGGCTAAGAGGTAACTCATCATGAAGCCTCTGAAATGACAAATCATTCCTCAGATACATAAATATATTATATAAATTAACAGTTACATTTAAAAAATTTGGTTTGTGTATGTTTTTAAGCTTTTGATCTAAACCTGTTAGAGTAATCCTAGATGGGTCTACTCAACATTAAGATCCATTCAGTTCAATAGCATTCCAGCCTGTATGTTATATATGTTAAGATATTGTGAGTTAAACAGTTAATGTGCATTACAGTCAACTGTTGTGCACATTCACCATGCTGCATTGAGAAGCATATAATCTGTTAATGAAGACAGGGCATTGTGCATAAGCTCCAACACACCTTCGAGAATGTGCATATCTCAATGGCATTTTCTTCATTGCATATGCAATATATAACAACAATCCCCACCCCACCCAGACACACATACAGTGTACAAAATCCAGATCCATATATGCATTGTGTCTTAGGACTGGTATTTTCATTTTACATATAACAGATTAGTATTTTTCACATTTATGCTCAAATCACAGCCAAAAGTCACATGAATAATGGAAGCAGACCATTGAGGGAGGCTGTTGCTTCATTTTTTTCTCTCCCCCCCAACCCGCAAACTCATTAGGCCTATTCAGACAACACGCTAAGCCATTGTTAGGCCACTAACCCTTTTGCAACAAATGTTTAGTGAGTGTTTTTAAACTGTGGTTATGTAGCCACCATGGTTCGGAATGGTTCACACAACATACTAAGCCATGTTTCACACAACATGATAAGCCATAATGTTTAGCTCAAAATGCTTAACCGGGGCTTAATGTGTTGTCTGAACATGTAATTATTTGCACTGGAGTCCTAAATTTGTCCAAGTGCTATGGAGGCTAAGAGTATATAACAGCAGCAGTGATCAATGGAGCTTAACACAATATCAGCTTTTCAGATTGCATGCACAATACCAAGGCCTCCTCCACACGAGACATTTAATGAGCCTTGAAGGCTCATTATAAATTTTACCTCCACACCAGCGGAGCGCAAAACGGGCGTACGGGCGCGTTATCTCCCCGATAATGCGCATTTTCGAATGCGCGTTAAATAGCGACTTTTATTTTGCTCCGGCAGTTAAAGCGCATTTTGACTGCTGCCGCCGCTGTCAAAAGCCCTCCCCCAGCTGCAACGGCGCAGATTGGGGGATCAGCCAGTCGTGGCGGACGTGCAGCGAGCGAGCTCTCGAGGAGGTCGCTCCTCGCTCTGTCTTTCGGCTCGCGGGGTGAGGAAGGCTCAACTTTTCTCTGCCGCCTCCTCCTCCTCCTCCTCCTCGCCCCCGGCAGCAGCAGCCTCTGCAGGGCCGGGAGGGGGGGCGAGCGAGCAATTCACAACAGGGATGCGGAGCGTGCTGGCGGCGCCCCCCACAGCCCACCCCACGCAGAGAAAGAGAGAGAGAGCTCAGGTTGGCGAGGAAGAGAGCGGGAGGAATAGGGAATTGCGAGGATGGGGCGGCGGGGGAGAGAGAAATCCTCGCAAGAATAACACGAATACTTCTAATAATAATGTGATCGAGGCCCCTCCTTCGCTCCGCCTCCTCCTCCCCCCCCCCCCCCAGCGTTGCAGCAGCCAAAGCAAGGAGCCAGATGGCAAAGCTTGGCAGGTCTGTCTGTTGCTGCTGCAGTCATTTAAAGCCGAGTGTGTGTGTGTGTGTGCTTTCCCTGCTCCTCCCTCCCTCCGTCCGTCCGTCCTCCCTCCGCTCTGCCCTCAAGGTTCCTGCCTTCCCATTCCCCAAACCCAGCGCTGCCAAGCCCGATCACAAGCTCTCCCCCACTGACGGTTCAAAAATATCAAACGCAAAACGCGGGGGGCGCTTCAAGAACAGCTCATCGGGAGGGTGGTGGGGGAAGAGAAAGCGAGAGAGTGAGAGAAACGGACTTGACAGCCTGCCAGAGGGAAGGGGAGGGGAGCACCGCCTCTCGTGCAGAGGTATTAGGTGTAAAGGCGCTTCAGGGATAGTGCGCCCAATCGCCTAACCGGGCGCAAAAGCGAATTCTTGTGGAGGGGGCCCAAGCTTTGTACTAGTTAGTGTGAGTTACTGCCATTTAAAAACTACTTAGCAAAAAAAAATTGTTAGCTTTTCAGATATGTATAGTATTCATCAGTATAACATTGTACAAAAAGGTACAAAAGGGTGGGGCACACACGTACATACTAGGAGATGAGAAAACACACATGTAACCTTTGGGTCAGCACCCAGGGCCGGGTTCTGTGTAGGGTGACCAGATAAAATCCAGGTCAGGGCTCCTGTAACTTTAACAGTTGTAGAGAAAAGGGAATTTCAGCCAGTGTCATTTGTATGCAATTAGTTCCTGGTGAAATTCCCTCTTCATCACAACTGTTAAAGTTGCAGGGGCCCTGCCTTCTTTTGTATCTGGTCACTCTAGAATAGTGCCTGCAACTTTAACTGTTGTGATGAAGAGGGAATTTCACCAGGAACTAATTGCATACAAATGACATTGGCTGAAATTCCCTTTTCTCTACAACTGTTAAAGTTACAGGAGCCCTGACCTGGATTTTATCTGGTCACCTAAACTAGAGAGCACTGCAATAGGTTGGACTGGTGGGTGACAGCAACCAGAACTGGGGAGCGTTGCAATAAGGGGCAGCGACAGGAACTGGGGTGCACTGCATGAAGATCTCCACCATCAGGTGGCAGCAACAGGAACTGGGGAGCATTGCGATGAGGATCTCCAATGAAAGGGTAATTGCCAAGCTAGCCCCACTGGACTAGTATAGCGCCAAGCCTCCTTTCCAAATAGTGATTTCAGCAGAAAAGCAATTCATCTTAGGAAGGTTTCAGCAAGGCTTGGCAATTGCCTGTTGGAGCATTCAGTATGGAATTACCTCAGCCCTTCCAACTCCTTTTTCCTGATTAGAATTCTGATCCCTGTTCTCCAAGGGCCCTTTAGACTCAGTGTGGGTGGCTAACAGGGATGAAAACACAAGGGTTCCTACCATCCCTTTTGTCTCTTAACTATTCCTAGCAGTCCCAGAAGGACATATACACCATTCAGCCCCATATTCAAATGAGCTCCATGCATGCTGGGCATGTTTTTCTGCTCCCCCCCCCCACCAGGTGGTGTATATTCTTTTCCTTACCACTTTACACACACATACTGCACAGTCAGGGAACATACACACACGCATACAGGGGGACATACACACATGTATTCCCACTCGGGGGTTGGGGATGGACACACACACACACACACACACACACACACACACACACAGAGAGAGAGAGAGAGAGAGAGACTAGGGGTTGAGAGATACACACATATTGGGGGTGAGGAGACACACAATGAGGGTGGGGAGACACATATACACATAAATGCTCAGGGAAGATGCACAAAAAAAATCACTCTAACTTTTGATAGAGGGAGAGTTTCTTGCTTTTGGGATTTAAATTACTCTTTCTCAAATATTCACCAATCATCCCAAAATGTTCAGGGTATGTAAATGAACACTTATTTCTGGAACCTGAAAATGTCAGAAAGATTGGTAAACCTGTTTCAGTTTTATGACAGCTATAATTTCAAGATAGGTTCTGGCACTTCTAGCTGGGGTTGGATGAGCATGCTGCTGATTGGCTTGAAAAACAATCCTTTGAAATCCCTTGAAGTCTACTTTAAAGGGCACAATCATGCTCATGCGGGCTAGCCACACTAACCCCCAATGTATCTGCTGTTCCCTCTTGATAGATGCTTTGTTCTTTTGTCATATCTCATCCTTGAAGCAAAATAACAATGAATACTGATAAAGTTGGCCCAGTGTGCTTTCAAGGACACTTTCAGCCCTCAAGATGAAACAGTGTTGTGTGGTTAAGCAAGGTGTTTCACTGAAATGAAAGGGGTGGTGGGGATGCATCAGTTTCATTTCTGGAACAATGGATACCTGTAAAACCAGGGACATGTAGCTACTTGTTTATGGCATAGGATCATCTGTCTATGCCACAGGGTCTGTCAACCTAGGCACACAGGTGTCTCCCCAACTATGGTGTTATAGTGGGATGTAGTAGCTTAATGTGTGTGTGTGGGGGATTCAATGTTGACCACCACTAAGAGCTCCATCACACAAGTGATTAATGCCCACTCGCCAAGCCTGGTGTGTGAATTTGCAGCATGGTACTCACATGATGCTGTGCCTATCCTGCTGACACCCCGCCTCTTCCCCAGCCTTTCCTAGACCTGGATTATTTTCCCTAAGTGCATTTAATGTGCCCTAAGTTGTTGGTGTGATGGAGCTCTGATTTTCTGCAGAGACAGGATTGTACTCCCTCAATGCCCCCAAAGAGCCAGACTAAAGGGTCATTCCATTTTTGCCCGGCAGAAAGGCAGTCTGGTTGAAGTGCTCATCTGACAGGACCAGACTGGGGAGAGAAAGAGAAGGGGAGGGGTGGAGTGGAGTGAAGTGGAAGAGCAAAGGAGTGAAGGAGCAAAGGAGCGAAAGAGCAGCTATTCAGGTGAAAGGGATCATAAGTTTGACGCGCTGGTAAAAGAAACGTGGAGGAAAACCAGGGTGGGGGGTGAAATTAGATGTGATGGAGGTCTTAGTCAAAAATATTTCTTTCTGTTTCTTCAATCTTTGTCCTTCTCCTTTTGCTCACTGTTTCCACACACCCTTACCTAGTGGGTTTTTTTTTGTAACACAGAACTAATTCATCTATTTGAGAGGTATTATCTACTGCTCTGCATATATCTGCAGCAAAATGAATGAAGAACTTGGCCTATGAACTCAGACCTGATGGCTGCAGCCCATCAGCTATGTAGGCTGCAGAGTGTAGTTTTCAGGCTATGGCAGTGACTGCTGCCATCCAGATAGCCCCCACTCCATTTAATTTTCATCCAAAGGTGGTGTCGCTTTAACCATTACTTCTCCTCTGCCCTCATCCTTTCTGTGATGCTTTCAGATATGCCTCCATCAGTAGCAGCCTCTTCCCTCTCCCGCAACTGAGCTAAGTATTCCCTAACTCACCCCAAACTGCATCAATCTCATTAGGATGACCATATGAAAAGGAGGACAGGACTCATGTAACTTTAACAGTTGACGAGAAAAGGGAATTTCAGCCAGTGTCATTTGTATGCAATTAGTCCCTGGTGAAATTCCCTCTTCATCACAACTGTTAAAGTTGCAGGGGCCCTGCCTTCTTTTGTATACGGTCACTCTAGTATAGTGCCTGCACCTTTAACTGTTGTGATGAAGAGGGAATTTCACCAGGAACTAATTGCATACAAATGACACTGGCTGAAATTCCCTTTTCTCTACAACTGTTAAAGTTACGTGAGCCCTGACCTGGATTTTATCTGGTTACCCTACATCTCATGCTTCAGTCTCTGCTACGTCTTGTCCTTCAGCTTCTTCTGTCTCCACAAATAAATGTTTGTGATAGCTGACTGCTAGCCCTATTTTCCTATACTTTGGAAAGGGCCAGTCTTTACAGTGCCACTTGGGCTGCCTCTACAAGAGAGGTTTAAAGCTCTTTCAAGGCGCTTAAAAAAATTTACCTCTACAAGAACGGAGCGCAAATCGGGCGTAGAGGCGCGTTATCTCTCCGATTATGCGCATTATTGAATGCGCGTTAAATCGCGAGTTTTATTTTGCTCCGGCCGTTAAAGTGCATTTTGACTATGTGAATAAGCGCTTATGCGCATTAACTACTTGGAAAGCGCATTTTGGTCATCCGTTAATGCGCTTCGCCGCCTCTCGCCGCCTCTCGTGCAGAGGTATTAGGTGTAAATGCGCTTCAGCGATTATGCGCATAATCGCCTAACCAGGCGCAAAAGCAAATCCTTGTAGAGGGGACTTTGGTCACTGCTTCCCCCTGAAACCCTGTGGTATCACTGCTGCGGGGTGGCAGGGCATAATCCAGATTGCAGGAGGGAGTACGGGGTTTTCCATTGGTCATCCGGGTACTGGATCCTGCCCCCTGCCTTCTTTGGCTTCCAGTGACTAATCAGTGATCACCATCCACCCTGGAATGGTGGAAGGGACGTGGTGACCTGGCTGTGAAAACAAAGTCGGGGTAACGCCTGGCTTCATGTATTGGCCCCTTATAGCCACTATGGGGCTTTGAAGATGTATTGACAGCCCCTGAGTTATGGGAGAAGAAGCTGCCCTTGCAGCATGGTCATATGACTAGGCTGACCAGGTGGCTCAGGATTTCCCGGTCCTAACTGGGAATCCAGGGGCAAAGCGGCCCAACTGGGGGGCGGGGGGGCAAACCGGGGTGGCGGGGGGTCACGCGGCAGTGGCAGCAAGCAAGGAGCGGCGGTAGTCCCGGCGGCGGAGGAGCCCGGGAAGCGGCCGCCCCAGCAGGTAAGCACGAAGGGGGGCACTTACCTGCTGGGGCGGCCGCTTCCCGGGCTCCTCCGCCGCCTTCGCCGCCGCTGCCGGGCTCGTAAGGCCAGAGGCTGCGCGGAAGAGGCAGGAGAGGGCCGGATCCGGAAGTGATGTAACCATCACTTCCGGATCTGGCCCTCTCCCGCCTCTTCCATGCGGGCGGCGACGGACGACCCTGCGCGGCCGCGCGGGTGGCGAAGGAGGACCCCGCGCAGCCGCGCGGGCGATGGAGGAGGACCCGGCGCGGCCGCGTGGGCGAAGGAGGACCCCACGTGGCCGCGCGGGCGATGGAGGACGCGGCCGCGCGGGTGGCGAAGGAGGAGCCCACGTGGGCGGCGGAGGAACCCGGCGGTAGGTCCAGGCTGGTTTTTTTTGGGGGGGTGGCTTGGTGGGGGGGTTGTTTTGGGTGGGGGGGCGGAGGGGGACCGGGATTTTTATTTTTAAAATCTGGTCACCCTACATATGACACATGGAGTAAATTCACAATTGGGTACTTCCCCCTCAGAGTAGGGATATCGACAGCATGCAAAATAACTCTCTCTATGCTCAGAAAATGGAGTGTGGAGATGGGGGAAAAGGGGGTGTTCCAGGGGTGGGGAGGGGAGGAGATTGGGGCAGCTGCCACACAATTTCCTATGGAAGCCTCCAGCCCCCCCTCCAAGATGCCACTGCTAGACAGGCAAAATCACCAACCTAGCAAGAATACAGGCAACTACAGCACAGAGGTGCTGCTCTCATTCTGCCTTGCATTGGATAGCCGGCAGCCTCTAAGTCCGGAGGCTTCTGACTATCTGGATAGGTTTTCACCCTTAGATATATAAACTTAAGTTAGTGGCTGGTATCAACCCCCCCCCCCCCCCCCCAGAAAATGAAGGTTCAGTTAATAGTAGAAATACACTGTGGGACTCATTTAAGGTTGTTATTAGGGGAAACATTATAACTTTGACTTCATTCAAGAATGCCCCCCCCCCTCCAAAAAAAAGAAGAAGGGAAAATAAAGATACTATATTGAGAGGAAACATTAAGGCAGCTCTGGTTTTTACAGAAAAAAATGGATAGAATAAAATAGAAAAATCTATGGCTAAATATGAAGCAGAATATTTTGAAGGAGGTACGAGGCCAGGAAAAATGTTGGCATTTCAAGAAAGGAAAACAACAACAAGGGGAAGTACTATAGGTTATAAGAAAGGAATTGGAAGAACTGTAGATCCAAACTGAAGGTATAAAAGAAGAACTTTTAAGATATCACAAGGATCTGTAGAGGTCTGGAAAGCCAGGAGAAGATGATATACAAGATTCTCTGGAGGAAATATAAATTCCTAAGCTATCAGAGGAGGATACAGTGGTGTTTTTTTTAAAAAAAATTAAGACCCTAATTAAAAACTTAAAATGAAGACATCACTAAGTCCAGATGTGCTTGTTTGGAATTCTATAAACAATCTGAGGAAATCTTTGCTCCAAAATTAGTTGACTTGTATAATTCAGTGATTTCAAGTGGTTTGATATTTAAAACATGGAATGAAGCAAATATTATTTTAATATTAAAAAAGGTAAAGATCCTGCCCAAATTGAATTCTATACACAGATTTCTTTATTAAATATAGTTCACAATGTATTTACTTCAGTCTTGGCAAAAAGGCTTAATACCATTATGAATAAATACCTAAATTTAGATTAGACAGGGTTTATTATGGGAAGGAAATTAGTCTGTAATATTAGAAGAACTATAAATATTATTAACAACACTTCAATATAATTGAAATCTACTTTGTTACTTTTTTTTAAAGATGTTGCTAAATCATTTGATCTTGTTGAGTGGTCATTTCTTATGGGCTTATTTGAAGCATTGAACATTAGAGGAAATTATAAGACCTGGATACGGTTGTTTTATTGTTCACCTATGGCTGTATTGTCTATTAATAATGAACTTACAAAACATTTTTCTGATGCATGGTTCAAGGTAAGGGTGTGCACTACTCTTTGCCTTGGTAACAGAACTGTTAGTGATAGCAATTAGGTCTAAAGAATGCATAAAGTGGGTTCTGAATCTGTTAAATTTTCTTTATATGCAGATGATGATCTGATCTCATTAGACTATCCACTGATACCTGTTGAATCTTTAGTTCAAATTGGAGACACATAATGCAATGCTTTTAGGGTATAAAGTCAATAAGGAAAAATCTGGAATCATCTGTTTAAATGCCAAAAAACAGATGACGAGACAGTGGCCATATCTACACCAAGCAGGATATAGCGGTATGAAAGCGGTATATAAAAGGCAAGAGGCACACTACTGCTTCATAGTGGTATTGAAGTGTATTGACAACTGTTGGGGCCCATTGACACATACCATATCCTGCTATATCCTGCTTGGTGTGGTTCCTGCCTTTTATATACCACTTCCATACCACTATATCCTGCTTGGTGTAGTTCTGGCCAGTGTTGTAAGTGCTGGAACTGAAAAAGAGTAATAAAGAAGAGAAGTATCTGGGATTAAAACATTCTAGAGATATTAGAGTTGTGTAAGGATAAATTATCAACAATTATTGTTCAAGATAAAGAAGGATTTTGAACAGTGGTCAAAATTAAATTTATCTTGGTCAACAAAATTTTCACTGATTAAAATGGCAATGCTACCAGATTTTTATTTCTGATTATGGCTTTGCCCTTGTTGATTGACTACAGGGAGATCAAGAGTTGGCAAAAGAAACTGATATATTAAGATAGATACTTTACGAGCAAAATTAGAAAGAGGATTAGGGTTTCCTTCTTTGCAGTTATACTTCAGTGCTACTCAGCTGTTATGGATGAAGTTGTGGTTCACACAAGAAAAGTAAAGTAATATATGTTGGAGCAGGATTGGGTTATTGTATCCCTGAATATTTTGCCTTGAGTTAAAAAAATTGAATAAATATGACAGGGTTGAAATTGATCCCTGATCAGACCTTGAAAACATGGACTAGATATAAGCAAAAGTTACATCTTCTTTGTCCTCTCCGACCCGCTTCTAATCGGGCGCCCTGGTATACAGAAGATCTCAGGGAGTTGAAGCGGAAAGGACGACGACTGGAGCGCCGATGGCGGAAAACTCGACTTATATCCGACAAGACTCGACATAGAGAACATCTTCGTTCCTATGGGGTGGCAATACGTGCAGCGAAGAAAGCTTACTTCTCTGCACGCATTGCGTCTGCGAATTCGCGTCCAGCAGAACTGTTCAGGGTGGTGAGGGGTCTAACTCGGGCACCCTCCCCCCTGAACCCAATGTTAGAGCCTTCGGTAGTTCGCTGTGATGCCTTTAACAATCATTTCACAGATAAAATCTCTCGGATAAGAGCCGACTTAGATGCTGTCGTTATAGCAGAGGCTGATAATGGAGTGTCCAGCGACTCCGCGAGTAGAATTACACTGGATCAGTTTCAGTTGGTGAGTACCGAGGACGTGGACAAGCTGCTTGGTCGAGTGAGGAGGACGACTTGCCCTCTCGATCCCTGTCCTTCTTGGCTGGTCGCCCAGGGAGGAGATGCAGTTAGATCACAACTACAATATATTATTAATGCATCTCTCAGGGAGGGGAGTTTTCCATCATGTTTAAAAGAAGCAGTAGTACGGCCGCTTCTAAAAAAGCCCTCCCTGGATCCCCTGGACTTTAATAACTATAGGCCAGTATCAAATCTTCCATTTTTGGGCAAGGTGATCGAGAGGGCGGTTGCCTTCCAACTGCAAGCAGTTTTGGATGATACAGATTTTCTAGACCCATTTCAAACTGGCTTCAGAGCAGGATACGGAGTTGAGACTGCTATGGTCGCCTTAGTGGATGATCTACGCCTGAGTATTGACAGGGGGAGTGTGTCCCTGTTGGTACTCCTGGACCTCTCAGCGGCTTTCGATACCATCGACCATGGTATCCTTCTGGATCGCCTGAGGGAATTGGGACTCAGGGGCACTGTGCTTCAGTGGTTCCGGTCCTACCTCTCGGGCAGGTTCCAGATGGTGATGCTTGGGGATAGCTGCTCTTCAAAAAAAGAGTTGCTATGTGGTGTACCACAAGGTGCCATCCTTTCCCCAATGCTGTTTAACATTTACATGAAACCGCTGGGAGAGATCATCCGGAGGCATGGGGCGGGGTGCTATCAGTATGCTGATGACACCCAAATATATTTCTCTATGCCTTCGACAACAGCATCAGCTAAGGATAGTGTGTCTCCTCTGAATGAATGCTTGGAGGCGGTAATGGGCTGGATGAGGAAAAACAAACTGAAGCTGAATCCAGACAAGACGGAGGTGCTTACTGTCAAGGGCCACAACCTGGGGTTGGAGGTATGTCAACCAGTTCTGGATGGGGTTACACTCCCCCTGAAAGACTGTGTTCGCAGCTTGGGGGTGCTCCTGGATCCGTCGCTCCAAATGACAGCTCAGATAGATGCGACTGCCAGGAGTGCCTACTATCAGCTTCAGCTGATACGCCAGCTGCGCCCCTTCCTAGAGTTGGAAGACCTAAAATCAGTAGTGCACGCACTGGTAACTTCGAGGCTCGACTTCTGCAATGCGCTGTATATAGGGCTACCTCTGTGCCTAGTCCGGAAACTTCAATTAGTTCAAAATATGGCAGCCAGGTTGGTCACCGGTACATCTAGGGGTGACCACATTACACCAGTTTTAAAATCTCTTCACTGGCTGCCAATCAGTTTCCGGGCGAAGTACAAAGTGTTGGTTATTACCTTTAAAGCCCTACATGGTTTGGGTCCAGGTTACCTACGGGATCGCCTTCTCCCATACAATCCGCCCCGCACGCTCAGGTCCTCTGGGAAGAATTTATTACAGTCAACAAGAACTAGACTGACAACCGTTACCCAGAGGACCTTCTCTTCTGCCGCTCCCAGATTATGGAATGACTTGCCGGGAGAGATTCGCCAACTCACTAGTCTTCCGGAATTTAAAAGATCTATAAAGACTTATCTCTTCCGGCAGGCCTACCCAGATGAATTTTAAAGTGTTTTATTGGTGTTTTATTGGTGTTTTAATGATGTACTGGTTTTATCTGCTTTTAATTAGTTTTTGTATTTTGTGTTTGGTGTTGTTCCCCGCCTCGATCCGTTGGGAGAGGCGGGTGATAAATAAATATATTATTATTATTATTATTATTATTATTTGTTTCATTTCGCCTTTGGCTTCTGTACTTAGATATGATAAATTCATTAACCTATTTGAAAGATTTAAGATTAGGGAGAAAAAAAACTGACATAGATTTAGGGACTATTTCAAATGAAGAGATGATTCATAGGGAGTAACATGGGAGCTAGGAGTAGACTCCATCTTTGTATCAATATCTTCAGATCTGATGTTTCATTCCACAAGGAATAAAAAAAACACAGCTTTGAAAAAATACCTCATTTAAAGACTTTTGATGGCATTAGAGGGCAAGCACATTTCTTCTAAGATGTATTCTATTATTAAATCAATTCAGAAACTAAAGAAAACATATAAGTTGATATGGGCAAGGGATTTAGGTATGGCTGTTGGAGACAAAAATTGCAAGAAGGGATTTGATGTAAATAAAAAATCTGTCCATATGAAATTGAAAGAAGCACAATTAAAAAAATATTTTCATTTGTATATGCCTCCATGTAGATTGAACAGAATATATAGTACCAATGTGTTTGGATGTTTTCATGAGCTGTCTTAGAGTGCAATTATATTGGAGACAAATGTTCAGTGAGATAGAACAAATGGTGGACTTTAATGTGACTATGAATGATTTATTATTGTTTAACTATATAACAGATGTCCTAAATGTGGACCAGGTATATTTGACTGCTAATCTTTTGGTGGCTGCAAAGATGCAAAATACTGGAAATCAGCATCTATTCCAAGTACTAGGGAATGGCTGTTTAAAGTACTAGAATTGGCTCATATGGACAAATTGACAGAGATGGTTTATTAAAAAATGGACGAATGCTTCATACAATTTCCCCCTTAAAATGGAACCCAATCATTGGGCATTGGAATTGTGTGAAGTAATATATATTTCAAGATAAGGTAAAGTGGCAGTACACTGTATCACACTGGTTTGTAGGCCACCCCTTAACCCCACTCCTTTGTCTGTTCACGTTATTCGATTAGTCTGTATTTCTGTTTATAAATAAAAAAATAGTGTATTTCTAAAACATATGAAACATGTCAATTTCCTCAAATGATTCATCTTTGCTTTATATATAATTAGACTTTATATAATCACATTATGCACTTTACCTGCATGTCATGACGAGCAATAAATCCTTTGTTTTCTACATCACAGATCTGAAAGAACTCGTGTGCTTTTGCCAACATCTCCAGTTGTCCTCCTGAGTCTCCAGCAACTGCTTTGCTGCTTTCTGGATTTCCATATAGTCCAAGATGAGCAATATCCCTTTTCTGTCTGTCCATCTTCACAGCTCTGCACAAGCATTTCAGGATGCTGCCACCCAATCTAGTCTCAAATTTTGGCCCCAAACCTGAAAATAAAACAGAGCACAAAAGAGCGCCTTTCAATCATGCTTTTCATAAACCCTTAGCAACCATCCCTTGAAGACATTTCCTTATTTTATTCATGCCTATGCCATGTTATCAAACTCTAAATTATTGTTTCCTTCCCTCAAAATCCAGCCTGAGCAGTTGCCTCAGAACTTATGTTTAAGTGAAATTCAGTGACAACTCATATATATTATTCATTAAACAAAAAACCTTCGGTTTACAAAACAACGTTAAGGCTCTACAGTTTTCAGCCAAGCACCAAAAAGCAGGGAAATTGGGAGTTAAGGCTCACAAGCCTTAACACCACATCGTCCCTAAGGAGGCAGAAAGTGCAAGTGAAATTCTCATTCTCCCAAGATAAACCATGAGGACAGGATGGAGAATATGATATGCAGAGGTGACTGGGGGTGTGTGGAAAACTGATGATGAACAATTTATGGCCACCTACTTCTCTTTTTTTTGTTTAGAGCAGCCCTTCCCCAACCTGGTGCCCTCCAAAGGTGTTGGACTATGTGATGTTTATCTTAGACCCACTTGCTGCTGCTACCCCTGTCCTGCCTTTACTATTAGGCCCCACAGCTCTACAGCCCAGCAACCTGGCCTCAGACAAACCTCTTTATCTCCCACTGCCACTAGTACCTTCCTTAGGTACAACCAAAGACCACACCAGTTGATGTAATTCAACAAGATTGATTAACATAAGTATTGCATGAACAAGCTTATTGGTTTCCTCAGTAAATTGCGTAATGGTTTCAAGTACAAAGCTTAATGGTTTCTGTCAAAGTTCTTATATGTTTCAAACTGCTACTTCTGTAACTAACTGTTCTTACAGCTAAACTTCTCTCTCGCAATATTAAATCAAGCACTTTACGTTTCCTCAAATACTCTTTCTCTCTCTCAACTCTCCCAATCCACCCTCTCAACAACCCTCCAAAACAACCTTCCAAAACAGCCCTGTCAGTTCTCTCTTAGTCTGACACATATATACGACACTCGCTCTCCAGCTCTTCCCATTCTTACACAACTCACCAATCCAGGCATTCTAAACAATTAGCCAATCACCACTCACTTACCATTTAGGCACACAGCCAATCATTCTATACTTACCCAGACTTGTAACTACAAACAGTGGCTCAATTCGGACGACATGATAGTCAATGGTGGGTTGACTAACGCTAACCCTAACTATAGGGGATACTCCCCACACAACATGGTAATAAATAATCAACTGTGGTGTGGATGAGGATCAGCGCTGAGTTGACTATGGCAGCATTCGGATGACACAATAGTCAAAACAACTGACAATTGTTTCACCCACACCAGTTGTTTATTGTGTCATCCGAACTGAGCCAGTGAGTACATTTTGGCCTAGTCATTTACTTTACATGTTATCATCCTTTCAAAGATCTATAACCAAATGCATATCATAACAATAAACTTTGCAACATATACATCCTTCAATAGTAGAACATCACAGACTACAACTCCCATCATTGCAAGTCAGTATGTCCCATGGTCAGGAATGCTGGGACTTGTATTCTCAAACATCTGGAGGGCAGCAGGAGGGGGAACGCTGTTCTATATCCTTACCAAATACAGGGTCTGCCCAATATTTTTCTCTCACACATATCTCACTTATAGCAGCACGACTGATAACAAAAGGGGCACTATTTGTTGCAGATGAAGATCCAGAGCATGTGCCAGGCACTTTCAACTTTTGGTCAATATCCTGCCCTTCAAAGAACCGATGTTTTTTTTTCCTTTTCTTAAAATGTGTTTATACAAAATATACTGTTCACTCCCCACAATCCCTCCACAATACATCATCTCATCAAAGTGACACAGGAACAGAAAGGGATTACTTTGGCTGTCTTGAATTCCTTTCAGATGAGATTAGTTCTCAATCCTATATCACTTGGTAGGAAGCCCTAGTGAACTCAGAAGCACTGACTTCTGAGAAGACATGTATAGGATTCAAGTGTAAACCAACCTTCTCCAGCCTGGTGCTCTCCAGATGTGTTGCACTGTAACTCCCATGTTATGTGTTATGGGGAAGACAAAAATTATACTTTCACAATCTCAAGTATTTGTGCAAGTAGGGGGAAAATATAATTCCTTGTACCCAAATCATAAGACTACCTAAAGCAAGAATTTCACAGTGATCTGACATAGGAAGCACAAAGAACAATGATTTACATCAGAAAAGGGGGAGAAAGGGAAGAGAAATAGACAGAAAGAACTTTGCTTCTGCCCCTCCCCACCGGGGCCATTGGGACTAAAGGCTACTGGAGAGGCCTTTTTTTAGGCAGGGGAGAGGGGGATGATGACAGTGAGATTCTTTCCAGAACCTTGCTGCCCCTCCCAGCGCACACCATTGCTCTTCAAAAAAAAGATCTGCTGAAGGAGAGGCCATTTTTTGAGGCATGAATACAATCAATAAAGCAAAAGGTAATTAAGAAAGTATAAGCTTGCTTCTATTTTAATATATATATATCTGGAGCCTCTGGCCAGTAGCGCCTTAATGTTTCGCTTCTCAATGATAAGAAATTTAAAACTCAGATGCTAGCTGAATTGACAGAGTACTTTAAAATTAAAGCTGTAAAAGGTACAGCTAGTTCATGCACTATCGAGTGGGAGGCTTGCAAAGCTTTTATCTGGGGTTGAATCATTGCCTATGCTGCTTATCAAAAAAAAATAATCAAAAGAACTCAACAGAAGCTGAAATGGACTTTGTTGATTTTAATAATGTATTAATTTTATATGCTTTAAATCAGTTTTATGTATTTTATATTGTTGTATTAATGTTGTTCCCTGCCTCGATCTGGAGGGAGAGGCAGGTAAGAAAATAATAATAATAATAATAATAATAATAATAATAATAAGAGCTCAGTGCTGATATTACATTTCTGCAAGAAACTCATCTGATAACTGTTGATAAACATATGTTGTTGAGAAAGGACTGGGTTGGTGAGGTTTATATGTCAGATACTTCAACACGGTGTAAAGGAGTGATGATTTTGATCCATAAATTACTCTCCATTGTAATTCAATGTGCAATTTTTGATATTTGGGGCACTTTTTAATTTTAGTTTGTGAAATATATAGATGAACTAATTGCTATGATGAATGCATATGGACCTAATACTGATTCCACGGATATGTTTCATAACTGTTTTAGCAATTGGGTTGATATTGCTTATGATTATTTGATTGTGGGTGGGGACTTTAACGAGGTTTTACATCCTTTGCTGGATAGGAGTACATACACCTCCTCCTAAGACTCAAACAGCTGTGAGATTGGCACTTCAGGCTTATATGATGGAATATGGTTTAATTGACGCTTGGAGAATTTTACAACCTGTTGATAGAGAATATACTTTTATTTCATCAGTTCATCATAACTGCTTCAGATTAGATTATTTTTTGGTTTCTACATCCTTGATGGATCAAATAAAAGATTGTAAAATTGACATATTAGCAGTGTCAGACCATGCCCCAGTATGTTTGGAATTGCAATTATCTGATACTCCTAGGGCCCCTGGCCAGTGGTGCCTTAATGTTTCTCTTCTTAATGATAAGAAGTTTAAAATTCAGATGCTAGCTGAATTGACAGAGTACTTTAAAACTTATGAGGGTACAGCTAGTTCATGTGCCATTGTGTGGGAGGCTAGCAAAGCCTTTTTCCAGGGTCAAATAATTGCCCATGCTGCTTATCAAAACAACAAAAAAAAAATATTTATTTATTGCATTTTTATACTGCCCTATAGCCGAAGCTCTCTGGGCGGTTCACAAAAATTAAAACCATGAAATCATTTTAAAAATATAAAACAAACCACAATTTAAAAACACAAAATAACATACAATATAAAACACAACCAGAATAAAACCAAGCAGCAGGAATTAATACAGATTAAAATACAAATTTAAAACAGCAAGGATTAAAATTGAGTTAATTTAACTGTTAAAATACTGGGAGAATAAAAAGGTCTTCACCTGGCGACGAAAAGAGTGCAAAGTAGGCACCAGGAGAACCTCTCTGGGGAGCTCATTCCACAGCCGGGGTGCCACAGCGGAGAAAGCCCTCCTCCTAGTGGCCACCTGCCTCACTTCCTTAGGCAGGGGCTCATGGAGAAGGACCCCTGTAGATGATCTTAGGGTCCAGGCAGGTACATATGGGAGGAGGCGTTCCTTTAGATAACCTGGCCCCAAGCCGTTTAGGCTTTAAATGTTAGTACCAGCACTTTGAATTGGGCCCGGACCTGGATCGGCAACCAGTGAAGTTGGAAAAGGACTGGCGTAATATGGTCTCATTGGCCAGTCCCCATTAACAGTCTGGCTTCCCTGTTTTGTACCAGCTGAAGTTTCTGGACCATTTTCAAAGGCAGCCCCACGTATAATGCATTGCAGTAATCCAAACGAGAGGTTATGAGAGCATGGATAACTGTAGCTAGGCTATCTCTGTCCAGATAAGGGCGCAGTTGGTATATCAGCCTAAGCTGGTAAAAGGTGCTCTTTGCCACCGATTTCACCTGTGCCTCAAGTGACAGTTCTGGATCCAAGAACACCCCCAAACTACAGACCCGATCCTTTAGGGGGTGTGCAACCCCCTCCAGAACAGGTTGAACATCATCTCGCCGGACAAAATCAAAAGAACTCAACAAACGTAACTAGGTAAGAAGCTCAAATCCCTCATAACCCAATTTGCCATCTCCAACTTTACCAAGAACTGCAGAATGCTAAGCATGAATTGAATATTATTCTTTCACAGCAGGCATGAATTGAATATTATTCTTTCACAGCAGGCGGAATTCGCTTTGACTTGTCTAAGACAAGTATACTGGGGAAATGGCGAACGTCCTAGTAAGATCCTTGCACATCGTCTTAAGCAGCAAAAACATTGAAATGTTATCTCAGCTAACAAAGATGAAAATGATAAAGTATATACATCTCCTATAGATATAAATTTACAGTTTTTAAAATACTATACTGATCTCTACAGTAAAGGTAGAGAGATATCAGAGCAAGACATAAAGGCTTTTCCCCCTAATATTAATCTTGCATGTTTGGATTCACTACACCGGCAGCTTCTTCTAGCACCTTTACGCTTGGAGGAAATTATGAATGCAATAATGAATGTGAAGACTGGGAAATCATCTGGACCAGATGGGTTTCCAATTGAGTGGTATAAAACTTTTTCTAGTTTTCTAGCTCCAAAGCTCTATAGTCTTTATAACCACATTTGTGAATCAGGCTTTCTTTCCCCATCGTTAAATGATGCTTATATTACTGTGATTCCTAAGCCTGGCAAGGACCACATCAATTGTGCTAACTATCATTAATTAATGTGGGTATCAAAATATGGACTGCAATATTGCAAGTTATAGCAGCATTGGTTCAACCAGACCAGATGAGATTTATTAAAAATAGACAGGGAGCAGATATTCTTAGGTTAGTTGTAGATCTGGTTGCTTTAAATTCTGAAAGAACTGATCAGTCAGCTATTATTTCTTTAGACGCAGAAAAGGCCTCCGACAAAATTCATTGGAAATTTATTTTTATTGCTTTGATTAAATTCGGCTTCCCAACTTAATTTCTGAAATGGGTAAAAATGTTGATTGTACACACACTAAAAAATTTCAGGTCAACTGGTGAAATATTGAAAGAGTTTAAAGAGAAAAAGTAAAAAACACTCCCTCTGTCAAAAGGGTCTTTGAAAAATTATATTGCTGACTGTATTTGCCCTATATTTGTAAAGAAGAAGAACAACCCAAAGTTATTTCATCTTATACACCAATGATTTCCTATTCCTCATGTATTGGAGTTGGTGGGATACTATTATTTAATGTTCATTTTTTAAAAATCTTTTTTTTTTTACATGTAATGATAGTCAGTGGGACTAACCATAAACATGGGGATTCTCTCTCTCTCTCTCTCTCTCTCTCTCTCTCTGTGTGTGTGTGTGTGTGTGTGTGTCTTCCTCCCTCTCCCATCACATCTGATTCAGAATATTGAAAAGGAGGGGGGACCTTATATAAACAATGGTGGAAAAGAGAAGCTGACT
Organism: Anniella stebbinsi; assembly: GCA_029215795.1. Classification (NCBI taxonomy): domain Eukaryota; kingdom Metazoa; phylum Chordata; class Lepidosauria; order Squamata; family Anniellidae; genus Anniella; species Anniella stebbinsi. The sequence goes on from JARDYH010000003.1 coordinate 101,016,172, forward strand.
CAATTTGGTGGGTTGGGGAAGCTGATTCTATTGAGAAAGGTGGGTGGTGAGGAGGAATGTGTGTGTTGAATTTGGTAGGGTGACCATTCTTCCTCAGAAGTGGCAACTTACTGTACAGCGACCATATGGAAAGGAGGACAGGGCTCCTGTATCTTTAAGAGTTGCATAGAAAATGGAATTTCAGCAGGTGTCATTCATATGCATGCAGCACCTGGTAAAATTCTCTCTTCATCCCAAAAGTTAAAACTGCAGGAGCCCTGCCCTCTTTAGCTAGAGTGACCAGATACAAAAGAGGGCAGGGCTCCTACAACTTTAACTGTTGTGATGAAGAGGGGATTTCCCCAGGTGCTGCATGCATACAAATGACATCTGCTGAAATTCTCTTTTCAATACAGCAGTTAAAGCTGCAGGAGCCCTGTCCTCCTTTCCATATGGTCGCTGTACAGTAAGTTGCCCCTTCTGAGGAAGAATGGTGATTGTCTGGTAATTTAGATGAACTTCCAAAATGGCAATGATAGCATAGCTGTGGCAGCATAAGATATAGTAGGCTTGAATGTCTGTGTAAAAAGTAAGTGGAACTTATAACTGTGATAAAGTTTTGAAATCTCCCTAGAATTATTCTTTAGAGATAAGTTTTACATTATATGGGGGGTGGGGAGAGGACAAAGTGGCAACATTGCTGTAGTAGCAGTGGTATAGTTAGAATTTCTTTGAGGGTGGAAAATTGAGAGACCGGTACATTTTCTCTAGGATGTTTCCTCTAACCTCCTGTAAAGTGATGTTTGTTTGGGGTGGGAGGGTAAGAGAGTCAAGACTTAATAATCCCTCAGACGATTTGTTGAGAATTAACAAAGTACATTATCTGTTAGCCAACTCATTACTTTCAATACACATACTCATAAAAAAATGAAAGCCCATTGCCAGTGTATCTCGGACTTCTCATTCACTCTAAGTTTCGCAGTGAGTTTCTGGTAAATGAATTAAATCATCTAGGTCTTTCAGTGAACTATAACTGAATAAAGTGCCTTGGACGCAAGATGTGTAAATTTTATTTTTCAAGCAAGGTAGAATTACAGCGATGGAGTGAAGAGAGATTTCCATATCCTTCCAGGTGCACCTTATAAAAACTCAAAACTTCCAGATGAGTTCATTGTTGTTCCTCAGCTAACTGGAGGATTGAACATAGGACCTCCAAATTTAGAAAGTAATATAATAAATAGAGAAATTATCACTGAAAATGGCTTTCTTCAAAAGAACTCAAAAAGGAGGAAAAATGGGTAAATTCAATTGATTCACAAATTGACGATCTTACAGATCAAAATGATAGGAATGTTTGATTAACTTGGTCATCATACCATGTAAACAAGGATGTGCCACATATCAGTGGCTTATATTCCCTCTATTCAAAGAGTCATCAAGTGATCCAATCAAGTACCAGTTGTCCCAATTAAGTTGTACCAATTAATCCCAATCAAGTACCAGTTGTCACTGGGGATCAACCAATCTATGCCATGATGAAACAACTTCAGTGGAGCAATGAATCTGTGAGGGAAATTGTAGCAATGCTTGGAGGTTATCACACTGAGAAACCACTTCTAAGGCAATTAGAGATATCTTAAAGGAATCTGGATGGACTGAAGCTCTTGTTGAAGCTGGTGTAGCTTCTCCAGGAACTGCCAAAGCTTGGTATGTTTTGGCACTACAAATACTTCTTCATGAAACTTACAAGGAACATCACCTCAGGAGGAATTTGATGACTGGCTGCAGAAGTGTAGTGAAAGTACTACTTTTGCATATTGGGTTCAGGTGATGCGATTAGAGACCCTACTGATGAGTTTTGTTCATACTCATAGGGAGAGGAACATTGATCTCTATGCAGAGAGCTTAGGAAGTCTTGTGGAAGTCTTCTTTGCCTGTAATAACCACTACTATGCAAGGTGGATCACAGTGCATATAAATGACATGAAGTATCTACCTAAATCAATAGTGGATGAGTTCAGAGATGGCAAATGTATTGTAAGCAGATCGCAGAAGTGCTTCTCTTCCATTGCAATTGATCAAGTTCAGGAGCAGTTAAATAAGATATTAAAGGGGAATGGTGGAGTTATTGGCTTGACCCATAGTCCTGTATCGTTGATGAACTGGTCAGTAAGTGGGCCTGAAATAATAATAATAATAATAATAATAATAATAATAAGGAAGACTTCAAAACAGCTTCTGAAAGTAAGGACAATTATGACTGTGATTTCTTCCACCATGATGAAATGATCAAATGACAAGCTGATTTAGTTGTTTCTCTGATTCCACAAAGTTATTCAGTAACCTTTGAAGACTACTTCTGCCTGTGCTTCTTGAGGAATGTTGAAATAGAGTTGAGAGTGACATCGCAACTGTGATGTTTGGGACTCTTACTGGCAACTTTTGATCAAGGGTGAGATGAGAGGCCATGGAGTACGGTTAAAAGTGGGCCCAAATGTGCGGCTTCCTAGAGACTGGTCTACCCTTGACATACAACACATGATTTCTACGTCACAAGCGATGATGTTGTGCATCATGTTGGACCTCCAACTGCTATGACAGGGAACTGTGGCCATGAAGAGGAGGCAGACACCCCAATTGTGTTGCATGTACTGCATGTGCTACGAGACGGGGCAAAGTCAGTATTAGTGCAATCTGTGTATTCTGATGTTAGAGTCATTTTAATATTCCACTTCAGCCATTTCACTGACATTTCAGAAGACTGTACAGTATCTGTCAGTTTTGGAACAGGTAAAAACAAAAGAATGTTGGATGTTGGGCAAATGTATTAAACTCTTGGACCACACTGAAGCCTTGCCCTGCCATTGTGGTATGGTCTCACTGGCTGAAACTCTACATCATCTGTGAGGAGGCGATCCAAAAGAATGGCATATAACGTGTGGAAGAAGAGCTCTGATTTGGTGACAGATCCAATGCTGCAACACATGAAGAAACTGTTTACCTTACTTGACTTACATTCTCCCCAGTTTAAAGATTTGGAACATTTTGTTATCAGTTTGTACACAACTGGAGCATTGGACACCATCAATGGACTACAAAAAGAAATATTCTGCCACTGCAATCAGAATCTCAAGATGATGCCTCCTACACAAGAAGCATTTTTGCAATACTGCAGATGTGCTGTTTCCTAAACAAGCATCTGGGCCTGTGCACACCAGGCTGAGCTCAAGACTCCACATCCTTGCCAATATGGATGGAAGGTAACAGAAAGCAGGATATGCCCAGTTTGGATTACTATTCCCAGTGTCTGTTCAGTCTGTCAGGAGCTTGTAAGTGCAGCTGTAAACTACAGTGTTCAAAGTTATGAAGCTGCAGGAAAAAACTGTGTGATTGTATGGCTTTTTGTAAGCGTCCTTGTGCCAAAAGCTGCTGACAAGCTGCTCCTTCTCCTTTCTGCAGGTACTTAAGGGCAAGGCTGCCAGAGGCAGTGCCTCTGCGCACTCAAATCAGGACACTAAGTATGCACTTAGCATCGCACTTTGAGTCTCACATAGGTGCACACAACAGACCTGCCTTATTGCCTGTGGACATCTACAGCCAGCTCAAAACAGCAACCAGCAACAATTTGCAGCATTTTCTTTATTTCATTTCATTTTATAACTTGGATTTTTTATTATGTGCCTGGGGTGCAAGAGGGTGCCCACATAATTGTGGACACAGGTTAGGCCAGGTATGGTGTTCGGGGAACAATAGGCCAGGTGAGGAGAAGAGGGGCTGGATTTCTCACAGCTATCCCCTCTTCTGGTTCTTCCCCCAACCAGATGGTTCCTGGCGGCTTTACTAGTTTGCCCTCAGGGTTGGTGCTGACCGGTGGTCAGTCCAAAATAAAATCTCCCTCATCCATGATCTGATTGTGGATGAGGGGGTTGACCTGTGATGTCTCTTTAGTGCCTGTTTCTGATAATATGCACTTTTTCCTATATTCATATTTACATCTAATAGCGGTAGACGAGAGCCGTTAAGGCGAATTACGGGCATCATAAAATGTACTTTACAATTGTTTATATGCAGAGTTTCACTGCAGAGTTGGTTCAGGGGTGTTTGGCTGAATGTGGGAAAATTGATGAAAGCACTCCTGATGGTACCTCCCACGGACTTTCCCGCCATTCGTTAACTCCGCCCACCTGACTTTCTCACTGTTGCCTGTCCAATCACGATCACGCGTGACTTTGCATGTGGGTATGATTTCTAAACATTGGATGTGCCTACAATTATAGTTGTTAGCAGGGCATCATTGGACAACCTATTGTAAAACCATTAAAGCAACATTTTTCCAGGTACTGGATGGCCATGGCGAACAGGCACCCACGTAGTGTCTGCCCCCCCCCCCGGGTGGATAAAAATTAATTATTTTTTTTAAAAAATCAAAACAATCAGATTTTTAAAAATTTAAATCAGATTTTTAAAAATTAAATCAGATTTTTAAAATTGAAATCGGATTTTTAAAATTTAAATTAGATTTTTTTAAAAATCGATTTTTTTTAATAAAATGCTTTTTGAGGAGAAATCTATCTAAATATACTTTTCTATTTAAGATACATTATAGTCCAAAGGTTATTCATCATGAAATAAGGATTACTTTTTAATTATGTAGCATGAGGTTGCATATTCATACAATGTTTAAATTTTTTGGTAAATGAATTCCATTAATCCATTCACAATGTCATGCTCTTCCAGAAGTTTCTGTAAGATTATTGGGCAATTTTTCTATCTAGAAGATATCATCACAGATGCTTGGCTTTACAGTTCTCAAAACTGTGAATTTGTGTCTGCAGAGATCACAATCCCATTGTTCCTTTGCAAATCTATGTACACAGAATCAACCCCTTACCTCTTCAGTGCTAAATTTCAAAAATTCAATGAATAGATTGTTGGGAGTGAAATAGATCTGCACAAGAAGCTAAAAATGAAACCTGCATCAGCTTGTAAATATTAAGATTATACCAGCAAGAATGAGTCTTTGGCAACTCTGAGTTGTGTAAAATATGTATTAAGCTTATAGTGAGGAAGAGTGCACTTTTTTGGGGGGGTGGGGAAGTCACATGATTAAATTGAGTCTTTCTGAGTAGTGATTAAAATCGTGATTTAAAACAAATTGATTTAAATCAAATCCACCCTGGCCTCCCCTATTGCTCCTGCCAAGAATCATACACTGGATACTGGACTAACACCCCACCATGCTGGTGGCAGCTTCCCCTTATCTGCTGTCTTGGAAATGTGCTGCTTCAAGGACAATTTTTTGTGTATCCTTTCCATTACAATGTTGCATTTTGCACTGATTTCCCCAGTTCCATACAAAATGGCTATTATTCTGTCAGTCTACGGACCCCGCTGAGATGCCAGCTCACAATGGTTCTGGCATGCCCAACACTGAGCAAGCTAGAGTGCAACCTCACCATGACATCTGGTCTCTGCATCACAGAGGTGGGTGACTGGGAATGTGGGAGTGGAGGACTGGGGGAAGGTTGAATGATGCCCCCCCAAATTGTGGATGGCACTTATGTTCTCCCCCCCCAGTCATCTTGCTAGTCTACCAATTGCGTTGCCTTCAGCACAGAATGAGGAGACTGGAGCATATAGTCTGTCTTGCCCGCTCTCCAGTACAACTCTGGCAACCAGCAGTGCCATTTGAATGACTGGCATGGCAGGGGACACCTCAATGTGGGATAGTCGGCTTGGAGGTTGAGTCTGTGGACTGACATTAATTTCCATTACGATTGTTGCAGGTTCCCTTTTGTTTGGCGCATTCCGCCCAATCCTCTGTGTTTTCCCCACTTGCACTGTGCCTTTCAGATTTCTCCGGCCACACTTTTCAATGGGATTTTGGCCACATGTATCCATTAATAGAATAAAGATATTGCATTGCTTTATGATAATAAAATAAGTGTTCTTTTTGTTGCGATACACACACACACACACACACACACACACACACAAAACTTCCAGGATAATCAATGAAAGAAGGGATAGTAGATATGAAGCCCGATGCACGCTCGGGCCCTAAGCTTCCCAGGGAGCAAGTCCCCCCACCTGCTCATTGATCCTTACTCCCAAGTAACAGCTTTCAATGGCGGGAACAGCCTTGCACATAAAGAACTTTTCCTTCCTTTTTCCAGCCGTTATTCCAGCAAGGGAGCGAGGGAGGGAAGGGTAGCCTTAGCAGACCGCAAATTATTCTAAAAGTGAAGCACGCACATTATTCCAACCCCCTTGATTCCTGTAGAACCAGCTCCATGTGAGTATCCACTCGTCTCAATGAAAGAAAGATCCCAGTGGGTATTGAAAAGAAACTTTACTTTTAGTTTTGGAAACTTGAGATAAGCCATTACTGAACAGAGAAGAAGGAAGTAGGAGGGAGGAGTTTTGCAGCAGAGCAGGATCACAGCTATAGGGTTGAAGGTGGGTAATTTGACAAAAGTACCTCCCCCTGTATCCTGAAAGTACCGCCCTTGAGGAAAGTGGGAAAAGTGGCAGTAAACTTGGGGCAGGCATTCACTCATGACATCACAAGCCCTGCCCACCAAACTACGTCCACGATCAGCATTAATCCGAATGGGCAGTGGAGGTTTACACTCCCCCTGAAAGGTTTATAGTTTGGGGGTGCTCTTGGATCCAGAACTATCATTTATTTATTTATTCATTCATTCATTCACTGCATTTCTATACCACCCAATAGCTGAAGCACTTGAGGCACAGATGGACCAAGTGCATGGAGCACCTTTTATCAGCTTAGGCTGATATATCAACTGCATCCTTATCTGGACAGTGATAGCCTAGCTACAGTTATCTATGCTCTGATAACCTCTCATCTGGATTACTGCAATGTGTTATAAGTGGAGCTGCCTTTGAAAGTGGTCCAGAAACTTCAGCTGGTACAAAACAGGGCAGCCAGACTGTTAACAGGGACTGGCCAATGAGACCACATTACGCCAGACCTTTTCCAGCTTCACTGGCTGCCGGTCCAGGTCCAGGCCTGATTCAAAGTGCTGGTATTAACATTCAAAGCCCTAAACGGCTAGGCACCAGTTATCTGAAGGAATGCTTCCTCCCATATGTACCTGCCCAGACCCTAAATCATCTTTAGAGGTCCTTCTCCATGAGCTCCTGTCAGAGGAAGTGAGGCAGGTGGCTATCAGAGGAGGGCCTTCTCTGTTGTAGCACCCCGGCTGTGGAATGAGCTCCCTAGAGAGGTTCACCTGGCACCTACGTTATACTTTTTTCGACACCAGGTGAAGACCTTTTTATTTTCCCAGTATTTTTACAGTTTATCATCTCTGCATTATTTCTCTGTTTTATCCTGGTTGTGCTTTTATGTTGTACTTTTATATTGTGTTTTTATACTGTTTGTTTTATACTTTTAATTGTATTTGATGGTTTTAACTTTTGTGAACCGCCCAGAGGGCTTCGGCTATGGGGCGGTACAGAAATGCTATAAATAAATAAATAAATCCAAATATAATTTATTACGGTCATAGACCAGCAGATTAAAAGTAGCTACAAATACAGCAATTATTAAAAACCAATTAAAAATAACAAGAAGAAAACAAGTCAATAAACAGCAAATTAAAATAGATAGAATTACAACTATTATAAAAATGATCCAAAAGTCACGTATCTGAGACATAAAATATCCTAAACATAACAGTAATAGCGCCTCCACAAATTTTACTATCCTCAATTCATCATCATTTTTCTACAGGTGATAGCAGATGCACTGAATCGTGCTACATTGTATGTGACCTGAGAATTCCGATCTGATAATAGATTTTCTAAGTAAAATGCTTCAGATCTTCCTGGTTTTTAAAGAAGAATTGGGGTAATTAAATCTCTGCGGAGGTCACAATAAAAAGGACAATGGAGTAGTACGTGAGCTTCAGTTTCTACACTTCCCATATCACATGGGCATAACCGTTCTTGGACAGGGATTTTATTATATCTGCCTTCCAGAAGCGCGGAAGGTAGAACATTTAGTCTGGCTAGCGTGAAAGCTTTCCCATATTTGGGAATTGATAAGCTTAACATATAGTTTGGCATTATAAATGCTCCTACATAGTTCTGATAATTGGGATAGCGTGGAGTTAATCTCAGATGGTTTTGAAGGTCGATGTCTCTGATTCTCTGTGTGATAGCCACTTGAGCCTTAGTGTATCCTAAGACCTGTATGACATCAGCCGAGAAGCCCAAATGCTGCAATTTTGTCGACAGAGTCCTTTTCCATTTGGATTGAAATGGGTCAGTCAAAATCAGCGGGGCAAGACCCACAGGAGAAAAAGTTAGCTTTAACCAAAAATTCACCTTACATATAAGCATTCGCGCCTCCATCGTAATTTGTCCTACCTCTAGCCGTAGGATTGTATTAGGCACACAAGAGGGGACTCCTAGTATTGCTCTTAAAAATTTTGTTTGTGCAACCTCAAAAGGGGCATAGTCATCAATAATGCATACCTGACAGCCATACATCATCTGTGCAATTGCTTTAGCAGTGAAAACTTGCATGGCTGCAGGAATATATTGGCCCCCTTTAGCATAATAAAAGGAGAGGAGTGCTTTAGCACTCCTTTGAGCGTTTTCAATGGCATGTTTTGTTTGGGATTTCCATGAACCTGACGATTGAAAGGTTATACCTAGGTATTTATAGGAGATAACCTGCTCAATCTGATGACCATTTATCTGCCATCGGTGCTTGGTCCTCTTTCTATTGAAAACCATGACCTTAGTTTTGTTATAATTTATTGTCAGCAGTTCCTCTTTACAGTAGGTAGCCAAAGCGCATAGAAGACGCCTCAAGCCTATACTTGACAGTGATAGGAGTGCTGCATCATCCGCGTATAGGAGGATTGACAAAGATCTATTTGCCAGTCTGGGAGGATGTGAGTTTATTCCTTTCAAAGACTGAACTAGGGAATTAATGTAGAAATTAAACAAAGTGGGGGCCATGATACACCCTGTCTTACTCCATTGTAAGTGGGTATTGATCCTGTTAAATGTCCAGCTCGGCTACATCTGACCTTCATGTATGTCTTTTCATGGAGACGCCACATAAGTATGAGCAGTCTCCTATCGATGTTAGTAGCCTCAAACTTTTTCCATAACTTATCTCTGGGAATTGAGTCAAAGGCTGATTTGAAGTCAATGAATGCAACATGCAGACCTTCTTTAGTTGATGACGCATATTTTTCAGCAATGTGTTGAAGAACTAGTCCTTGGTCAACTGTGGATCGCCCCACTCTGAATCCGGCTTGCTCATCTTCGATGATATTTTCTTGTTCTAGCCAGTCTAGCAGTTTCTCGTGCAAGTGGGAGGCATATAGTTTGGTGATTATACTCAGCAGGCTTATTGGCCTATAATTTGCTGGGTCGGATCTTTCGCCTTTTTTATAAATTGGAATGACAATGGCTAGACCCCAATCCTCAGGGATGTGTGTCATATGGTCAATGCATGTAAACAGAAAAGCTAGTATAGGAGCCCACCAATCTATATTTGCTTTTATCATTTCAGGGGGTATGTTGTCGCACCCGGGGGCTTTGCCGGGTTTTAATTTTGAGATGAGATGTCGGATTTCTTGTGAGGAGACCGGGGGCCACATGGGTAAATTTTTTATGTCGATCTTGAATAGTTGCTGGTAAGTCTGTCCCGATGTAAAGATGGTGCCAAAATGCGCTTCCCAGGAATTTGGAGAAATAAAATATTCCATGTTTACTGTTGTTTTTGGCCAGGCACTTGAAACCACTCTCCAGAAGGTTGCAGAGTCTTTATCTCTTGCTGCATTTATTAAAGTTTGCCATGTGGTTCTTGTGGCCTGCATCTTTTTTGTTTTAATTAATTCCTTATAACGCTTCTTCAGTGTGAACCATTCGGAAGGTAGTGTTGGCCGATCTTGATCTCTGTACAACTGGTATTGTTGTGTTAAAGATTTTTTCATTGCAATACATTCACGGTCAAACCAATGCTTAGATTTTTTAGTGTGGAGGTTTAGTTGAGCATTGGGCTTCAGATGATTTTGCAAGAGCATAATAATATCTTAGTACAATGTAAAGACTATTGTTGGTGAGTCTGCAGTTAGTAATGCTTCTCGATACTGAAGTTTACTTTCAGAGTACAGTATCTCTGTTATGTTATCGCTTAGTCTGTTAGTCCATTTTATTTGTGTAAACCTTTTCTCAGCCTCTAAGTTTAGCATCCACGTACACTCAGTATGAGTAATCTGAGTAGCGAGATTTAGTGTTAGGACTAGAGGTAGATGGTCACTCTCAAGACGTTTACATACCCTACAAGTGGATATAGCATTTAACAAATTATATGAAGCTATGAAGTAGTCAATTGTAGAGGCTCCGACACCTGAAAGGAATGTGAATTCACCAGTTTTATCGCCTTCAATACTCCCATTTAAAATTATCAAGTCGAGTTTATTTACCAGTTGCATTAGATAGAGGCCAGCGCGGTTGCAACCCTTATCTTTCGACTGCCTGACTGGTATAGCGTGGGCCTCCTCTTGTTCAGGTAAATTTTCATGGAAGTAAGAGTACAATGTAAGGTCCGTCTGTCCTATCCTGGCATTGAAATCTCCTGCCATGATTATACGAGATTCAGGATACAGGGCTGTTAGTTCAAAGATGTACTCTTCTAACTTTAACCAGTTTTGCTTAATTTATTGTTTTTAACACATAGGTGGGAGGTAAGCATTGATTATCAGTAAACTGTTTGACCTAAAATTAATGACCAGGGCAATCGCTAGATGTGACAAGGAGGCTTGTCTAACAATGTTTGCCCTGATGCTGGTCGAGATCAATACAGCCAGGCCTCCTTTGGGTCAACCACGTCGGAGGCTGGGTTTCTGCAGAGAAACCATTTAAAACCAGACTCTCTTTGGCCCAGGTCTCTTGTAACAGTATGATGTCATGCTTAGTTATAAAGTTTTGAAAAGTAGGATCCTCAACTTTGCGCTGCCAGCCTGCTATATTCCATGATAAAAGCATCAGAGATCGTTTTTGTTGATGTAATTTTTTCCGGTGCATTTTTTGTCATGTCGAACATGGTGGGGTCCCTGGGCCCACTGAAGGTCTCAAGAGATTTTGAGCTGGTTTCTCATTTTGTGAGATTTTATTTTGATTTTTGTAGGCCACCATTTGAGAGTCCAGCTCATCTACATTATGTGGTGCATGGTCCAGGCCTCTCTGATGTTTGGTGTGTTTTTGGGGGGCCTTATCCGCAGTTCCCACTGGTTCTTCCTGATGTTCAATGTTTTCCTCCTCAGATCTGGGTCTGCTGACATTTGAAATTACCCTGGTTGTTTGGTTTAATTGGTTATCAACAGGGTTGAGTTGTTTTTCTGGCGAGCCTAATTTGTTCTCCTCAAGGAACCTCATGCCAAGCAAAGAAATGGGCTCCTTCCCTGTAGGTTTATCAATTATCGTTGGGTAGGTTATATTACTCCTGAGACATCTATTCTTTGATGGTGGAATGAGTTCTATGTCAGCTATTGTGTTTATAATGCATTTATGTTCCTTAGATATCTCTAGGGTGTCTTGTCTTTTCTCTTTTGAGGGTTCCTTATATTCGAATAAGGTAGGGACGTCTAAATCATGTTGTTCCTTCACTTTAGTTGGACCCTCAGTTCTCCCAATTTGAATGTTTGCCAGATGTGATTTTAATAGGTCTAGTCTTAGCATTATTTCTTGTTGTGCCTCATAAGGCAATGCACAGAAAGAGTTCATTAGCATTTTTTCCTCCTTCTCAAGAGGTATCTTCTCAATTGGGAGAAGTTCCCTTGGTTCATACTCCCTTAGTTCATCGTATTGACTTTGCTTAGTTGTTTCATATAAAGAATCCAAGTCGATTAGATTTCTTGAGTAGCTATTTTCAATTGCTAATCTGCTTTTTAAGCTTGTTTTACTTTCAGTGGCCAGTGCCTGAGGGGGGGCAGTATTCTCAAAGAATCTTAAAACTGAGATGCCACACCTGGCTAAGATGTCCCTAGAGGCAAAGACCTTGCTAGCTAGGCTTTGTTCGGCAAAGGTAATCACAGCACGCGCACGGATATAATTGTAAAAAATATATTCCACGTTTTTTATATCCGTTATTTTAAACAAGCCCTGGCTTACTGGGCTCAGTATCTCTAAGAGATGTCGCTTTCGCTCATGCTGGGTTAATAAGCCTTTAGGTTTGGGGTAGTTGCTCATTACCAGTTTTTGGCGATTTAATGTCAGGTTCCAATTTTTATTAGTTACAGCCTTCGTTGGAGAGATTTTTCTTTCGAGTGGAATAATAGTCCAAGGGTCATGTGTATCCAAATACTCAAGTTGAGCCTCTGTTGATACTGGTGAGTTTTGGTGTGCAGAGAAATCAGGTTTGACTCCCAGCATAGATGTTTGATTTTCTTCTGCATGTTTCTTACTTGTTACTTTCATTTTTTTATGATGTATCATCTTCAAGTTTTTGGAGTTTTTTGCCTTCTTTATGTTTTTAAGCCCCTTCTTGGAATTTCTAGGTCTTTTCATCATGTCCATTATCCTACTCATTTTCCCATGTAGGTTTGGAGACTTGTTTATTTGAGAGTTTAAATTGGACATGCTGTTCGTCAGTGCTATTAACAGGTTGTTGCTTGCAGACAAGTAGGATTTTATATGTTCAATCTCCTTCATCAACAAATAAATCCAACCTTCAATTGGCAGTCGCTCCTCATGAAGTTTCTCTGTCTGAATAGAGGACGTATTCGGGTTTGTTTTCCCCTTATCTTGGGCCAGTTCCTGTATTTGCTTAAAGATTGCATCATTTAATTCATTATTATCTATAGCTGGCTGCATTCGTCCTGGAAGTGATATTTGTTCCGCAAATGCCAACTCTGTTGCTAGATCTTCATTTAAAAACTCCTCTGCTGGTATTTGGATATTCCCTTTATAAGTCAACGTCCAATCCAAAATGGGGTTTGGGGGGGTTAAAATCCCCTTCTCAGTTCCAACAGTTTCCCTTTTATTTTCAAGGTACTGAGTGATCTTTGTTTGTTTTTTACGTTTACCCAGAAGGGGATCAACAGCAGCAGGTGCAATTCCCAAGGTCTTATAGTCCTTTCTGGTAAGCACCATATCTCTTATTGTAGATTCCAGTTATATACTTCCCGGCAAAAGATATACTTGTTAAAATGATTCAGTTAATTAAGTGTTTGCTTACTGCCCAGCATAGCTCACTTTCTCCGAGGTGTGGGCGAGTTGAGGCGCGTTATCTATCCGATTATGCGCATTATCGAATGTGCGTTAAATAGCGAGTTTTGTTTTGCTCCGGCCGTTAAAGCGCATTTTGACTATGTGAACAAGCGATTCTCTGCATTAACTACTTCTAAAGCGCATTTCAAACAACCGGTAAGGCCACCAGTTGTGCGCTCAATTACCTCCCGCGTACAGTCATTTACCATAAAGTGCTTCCGAGAAGATGCGCATAATCGGAGAACCAGGCGTCAAACCGAATTCTTGTAGAGGGGGTCAAGGTGTTTGTGAAAGAATTTAGTAGAATAGGATGAAGGGCTATATTCATAACAGTTTGTGTGTGTCAATATTGTTCGTTTGTTTAGTTATCACAGAACATATTTGCCATTATCTTTTTTTGCCTCTATACAGGAACAAAGTGGTTTTCTTTGCACTGGGAAATAGAATGCAATGGGAATGTGTACACACAAGTTGGAGGCTCTGTCATTTATTTTATTAGTGGGAGTTTCTGTAAACATCTTCCAGTCAGTCCTGTAATTACATATCCTGGTATCAAAAGTCTTTTGACCGGGTAGAGCCTTGTGACCTTCAACTCATCATTGTTTACAAATGCAAGTCAGTTGTGAACTTTATTTGAATGAGAAAAATCAATCCCACATCAACTAAGGAAAATGGAGCATTATTTCAAAAATCTTATCTCTATTCATTCTTCCCATGTCCAGCCCACCACCATATTCCAGAAGACTAAAGCTGTACAGAACACAATTGTTCTTTATTTCAGAACACTGAAGTTCCTCTAAACTCCAGAAGATTCACAAGATGAAACAATCTCACTATTCTGTTTTGTTGGGACTTGAGGCCCACAAAACAGGGAGGCAAGCTGCAGCAAGCAGATTCACATTGAAAAGTAGGTTAATCAAGTAATTAAGGTTAAAGTCAGGTTCAGATAAGATAATGCACAGTAGGTAAAGCTATAGAAAGTCTGGTCAGTCAAATATATCTGGTCAAAGCCAGCCAGGTTAATGTAAAACAAGGAATGGTAAGTCAGGTCAAGGAAGTCAGTTCACACTGGCATAGATACAACAGGTCCCAGTAGTAGTGTTCAAGATCCTAGGTAACTTCCAGTTCTACCTGAGCTGTAGATATTGTCTCACAAAAGAATGGGTGTTATCTGAAACACTAAGAAGACTGACAAGGTGGATTCACCTTTACATGGTTCTACCCCCCTGTAAAAGCTGCAGATCCTCCTGAAAGGGCCTGTGGTTGTGGAGCAGGAGAGGCCACAGGGAACTCATCCTTGGAGTCTGAATTAATGAGTGAGCCACATCCTCAGGCCAGGAGGTTACAGAAAGGGGTGCTGAAGTCTCCCCCTGAGTAGGCTGACCATATGAAAAGGAGGACAGGGCTCATATAACTTTAACAGTTGTAGAGAAAAGGGAATTTCAGCCAGTATCATTTGTATGCAATTAGTTCCTGGTGAAATTCCTTCTTCATCACAACAGTTAAAGTTGCAGGCACTATACTAGAGTGACCATATACAAAAGAAGGCAGGGCCCCTGCAAATTTAACTGTTGTGATGAAGAGGGAATTTCACCAGGAACTAATTGCATACAAATGATACTGGCTGAAATTCCCTTTTCTCTACAACTGTTAAAGTTATATGAGCCCTGTCCTCCTTTTCACATGGTCAGCCTACCCCTGAGTGACATGGCCTGTGATTAATCCATATCTGACTCTTAGGGGCAATGGTGGGATCTTGATGCAGGAGACATGACACCCATCGGTCAAGGACTAGCAGACTTTTAGGACTAGTGTTAAGGAAATGTTCCCTAACTCTCAAATTGAAGAATCACCAGGAATAGGCAGAGTTCAGTCCAACAGGTTTATTCAAAACAACGTACGAAGGAGAGAGAATTGGCACATGGGTAGTACCAAAACTCTCTGAATCTCAAAGACAAAACTGTTTCATTTATCTCTGTTACAGGCTTTGACATCACATACCACTCACACCCTCCCTCCTCTGATGGATACATGCCAATAAATGTTTCAACTAAACAATATCTTAAACCATAATAAAACAATATCCGGGGCTATTGACGCCTCAAAGTAATTTACTGTTTCTTGATAACCTTCGATCACTGATACTTGGTGTTATTTGGTTTCCTCTAATGGCCAGTAATTTTCTTTGCGAAGAACTGAAAATATTTACTTTTGTGGTGCCAACTTATCTATGCGATAGTTTGAGAGCCATAGAGTCATGTCTAATTCACAGTCTATCTGGAAGAAGAGATAGCGAGGCTAGTAATCAGGAGAGGATGTTTTGGTTATATCATTCTGTATTTTTCCTCTGAAATGCTAGAATGTGAGGTTTGAACTATACCCTGGTGCAGTGAAATATGTTTCTACTTTACCTAAAAAAGGTTTCTTTAGGGGCTTGGAGGAACTAGAGTTTCAGGTTTTGATTTTATATCAATGCCCAGATCAAAAATCCTTATCACTAGTCTCCATTAGGAAAACAGTTCTCCCTAATTTCTTCTTCTTGAGGATTATGATTAAATGCTTGTTTAATCAGTCTCGCTGTGTGTAATAGCCAGTTCCTATTCAGCATCCAGGGCAGGGCTATGCAGGTGAAAGAGCAGAATTATTCTGAGAGAGGCATGTTCAGTACTCAATGGCTTTCATTGAGTTCTGTGAAGGAAAGAGAATGGATTTCCATTTGGGAACAGTTATAAGAACATAAGGGCAACCCTGCTCCATATAGTACAGAATCCTTTCCCCAGTACTGGCCTCATATATGCCTCTGGGAAGCACACATGTCTGCTCCAGACCTCCCCTGTTGTTTGTCCCCAGTGCCTAAGGTAGACTGCCTCTGAACATCAAGATTTGACTTGGTTGTCATGTTTAAGAGCTGTTTGATAGACCTTTCCTCTATGGGTCCAGGGAGTGATGAATGCATCATTGCATGCAGAAGTGGTACATGCTTCCCTTAAAGAGGCAGTGGTGCAACCACTCCTGAAAAAGCCTTCATTAGATCCAGAGATGTATTGCAACTATTGCCCAGTCACTAATACTCCCTTTCTGAGCAAGGTGCATGAGAGGGTGGTGGTGAACCAGCTGCAGATATTCTAGAAGGATACTGATTTATCTAGACCAATTTCAGTCTGGATTCCACCCTAGATATGGGACAGATTGCCCTGATGGAAGACCTTTATTGGGAGAGGGACAGAGGGAGTGTGACCTTCTTACTTACTTGATCTCTCAGAAGCTTTTAATACTATTGAGCAATTTTATAATCCCAAAGCAGTTTACAACAAATTATTAAACATCATTATAAAAGCATAACATCTAAACAAGTTAATGGTTAGCAAAAGCCAGGCAGGGGCTGGGGGGGCAAAAGTGGCATGCATATATATATATATATATATATATTTGTAAACTGCCCAGAGAGCTTCGACTATGGGGCAGTATATAAGTGTAATAAATAATAATAATATATATATATATGCTTTAAAAAAAATACAATGTGAGCCATTGACATGAGCTAAGGCCCCCCAGGCCCCCATATTCCTCTGGGCGGTCCTGGTTAAACAAGTAAAATTTAAATAATGTCAAAAGCACATGACTGAAGATGTCCAATGTATTGAAGAGGGGAGGTCATTCCAGAGGGAGGTGCTACCACAAAGAAGAACCATTGATGTGTTGCTGCCAGATGTGACTCTGCAGGATGTAGCATGGCCTCCCCTGAAGAACGTAGTGATCTAATTAGTCTATAAAACAGGAGATGATACAAAGCCCTAAGTTGTATGTCAATAATACTTTAAACCTGGCTCAGTAGCAAACTGGCAACCAGTGCAGCTCTTTCAGTACAGGTGTTATGTGCTCATGGTAAGGCACCCCATTCAAGAGCCTCGTTAAAACATTCTGCACTGGCTACATCTTCTGAACCAGCCTCAAGGGCAGCCCCACATAGAAAGCTTTACTGTAGTCCATCTCAAGGTTTCCAATGCATGATGCTTTCTTCCACAATCTGGGTTCCCAACTAGGTTCTTGTTTAATTCTAGGTTTGCTGTGGCTGTTTAGATAGTTAATTTTCCTTGTTAAGGAAGTCTCCCTCCCTCCCTCCCTCCCTCCCTCCCTCCCTCTCTCTCCCCCTCTCTCTCTCTCTCGACAGTCACATAGTTGCATTGCTGCTGGGTATAGAGTTCATATAAAAGCAACATCTCTCCATTCTATTTTCTACATCAATGATGGTGGCTAGTTTGCCCAAAGTTTGCAGAGAATACGGGTTGATCTCTATAAAAGGGACGGTTGACTATAAAAGTGAAAGTCAATGGATCTGAATCATGGCTCTAAATTTTCTTCTTAAACATAATTTTGATATGACCTCCTTTTAATTGACCTCTTTGTTTAATGTGCACATGCATTCAATAATCATGCTATTCTTTGCATTCTTTAGCATATAATATGTTTCACATAAAGCCAAATGTTCAAAAAATAGCAAGACTCTTGTAAGAGGAAAATACAAGAATGCCATGTTTATTTGAATACAATTTTTAAAAAATCAAAAGAGTGCTTTCTCCTCTCTCTCTCTCTCTCTCTCTCTCTCACACACACACACACACACACACAATTTCACACACATTGGGTGCTGCCAGATGGAGGGCTCCTAACACTACTAATCAGAAGAAGACATTGTGCAACTATTCTGCTTTTCTCCCTTGATGGATTTTTTTGTAGGAAAAAATTGAAGAACAAGTGGGGACACACAGGAAGGTTACAAATGGAAGATGAGGCCACCTGGATCCCCTGTAAAATTCGGTGAATATGGCGGCATGATGATTGCACAATCTTATCTGGAAATAATACCCATATGCACATTTTAAAAAATTACAACTTCCTCACTAATTTTGAAAGGTGGGCTTAATGCAAAGCACCTCCTCTCTGACTTTCTTTGAATCTCTCATCAAAATACTGAGCACAGGGATTTGTCTACTTGGACTCTGTAAAATGTTGTGCACATTGATTATATTGAACCTATTCAGACAATGCACTAAGCCATAGTTAGGCAGCTAACCCTTTTGCAGCATATAATTAATGAGCATGTTTAACCATGGTTAAGAATGGTTCATACAACATGCTAAGCCATGTTTAGCTCAAAATGCTTAAGCACTGTGGCTTAGCATCTGAACAGGGTCATTAATATATATTCAATGATCAAAAAACCTGCCAGTTTAAGATCAGAGTTAAGGTTCGCTCATGTTGGCTCAAGCTCTACAAAGCCAGGAAACTGGAAGCTAAGGTTGATAATAATAATAATAATAATAATAATAATAATAATAATAATAATTTATTACCTACCTCTCCCTCCAGATCGAGGCGGGGAACAACAATAAATATAAACACAAGAACCACAAAATAGATAAAATATTAAAACAAATAAAAACTAATACATCATTAAAAAAACATCTTAAAATCCAACTGGGTAGGCCTGCCGGAAGAGATCAATCTTCATGGCTCTCTTAAATTCATGAAGAATGCTAATTTGTCGAATCTCCTCTGGCAGGCCATTCCACAGTCTGGGAGGGGCAGAAGAGAAGGTCCTCTGGGCAACACTCATCAGTCTGGTTCTGGATGATTGGAGTAAATTCTTCCCAGAGGACCTGAGGGTGTGGGGCAGATTATACAGGAGAAGGTAATCCTGCAGGTAACCTGGACCCAAACCATGTAGGACTTTAAAGGTAATAACCAACACTTTATACTTTGCCCCAAAACTGATTGGCAGCCAATGAAGTGATTTTAAAATTGGTGTAATGTGGTTTCCCCTAGGTGTACCAGTGACCAACCTGGCTGCCATATTTTGAACTAGTTGAAGTTTCTGGACTAGGCATGAAGGTAGCCCTATGTACAGCACATTGCAAAAGTCGAGCCTCAAAGTTACCAGTGCAAGCACTACCATCTTTAGGTCTTCCAACTCTAGGAAGGGGCACAGCTGGTGTATCAGCCGAAGCTGATAGTAGGCACTCCTGGCCGTCGCGTCTATCTGGGCTGTCATTTGGAGCAATGGATCCAGGAGTACCCCCAAGCTGTGAACACAGTCTTTCAGGGGGGTGTAACCCCATCCAGAACTGGTTGACACACCTCCAAACCCAGGTTGTGGCCTTTGACAGAAAGCACCTCCGTTTGTTTTTCCTCATCCAGCCCATTACCACCTCCAAGCATTCATTCAGAGGAGACACACCATCCTTAGCTGACAATGTTGTCGAAGGCATAGAGAAATATATTTGTGTGTCATCAGCGTATTGATAGCACCCCGCCCCATGCCTCTGGATGATCTCTCCCAGCGGTTTCATATAAATGTTAAACAGCATTGGGGAAAGGATGGCACCTTGTAGTACACCATATAGCAGCTCCTTCTTTGAAGAACAGCTATCCCCAAGCATCACCATCTGGAACCTACCCGATGGTGACCAGAACCACTGAAGCACAGTGCCCCCGAGTCCCAATTCCCCCAGGTGCTCCAGATGGATACCATGGTTGATGGTATCGAAAACCACTGAGAGGTCCCGGAGTACCAACAGGGACACACTCCCCTTGTCAATACTCAGGTGTAGATCATCCAGTAAGGCGACCTGCCCTGAAGCCGGTTTGAAATGGGTCTACAAAATCAAAGTCATCCAAAACCGCCCTCTCGATCACCTTGCCCAAAAATGGAAGATTTGCTCCATGATCAGTGATGATGTGTAATGTCACAAATCATAAGCTTACAATTTACCCTCCGTGCTCTTGCACTTCCCCTTGGTCTTTCAGGCCCAAATCTAGATGGGAAAGCTGGAGTGCCTGGGACCAGCAAAGACACCCCGCATTGTCCTAGATGTGTATTGCTTTATAAAGCATCTGAGCCTTACTGTATTGCTAGAAGAATCCTTCTGTGAGTTGACCGATCTGAGACTGTCATCAGACAAGGGGAAATCACGGTTCCCTAATGTCGCTTCTCCACCCCCGTTCCTGTCCAAAATACTTCCTCTTTCTACCAGGAGAAGAAAGAGGAAGTAAACAAAGACCATGTGGCCCATTCAGGGGCTGTTTTTATCCCGCTGCTTTTCCTGTACACAGCAGGAAACAGCAGCACATTCTGTTTTTTAAAAAGTCAGATTAAAAGGGGTCCATTTTGTGACAGAAAATAGGCAAGAAGGAATGGGAGGCACGTAGGAGGCGGACAACGTCATCTAAAGGATGCGCAAACATCCGTAAGTGGGCAGCAGCAAGCGTGTGATAAAATGCTTATCTGAAGGGAAAAAAACCCAGCAGTAAAACCTAGCAGGTTTGAGGTAAAAAGAAGCCAAATGAAGGAGATCACTCTTGGACAGAAGCAGTCAACTTAGGCTGACCAGATAAAACCCAGGTCAGGGCTCATGTAACTTTAACAGTTGTAGAGAAAAGGGAATTTCAGCCAGTGTCATTTGTATGCAATTAGTCCCTGGTGAAATTCCCTCTTCATCACAACAGTTAAAGTTGCAGGCACTATACTAGAGTGACCATATACAAAAGAAGGCAGGGCCCCTGCAACTTTAACTGTTGTGATGAAGAGGGAATTTCACCAGGGACTAATTGCATACAAATGACACTGGCTGAAATTCCCTTTTCTCTACAACTGTTAAAGTTACATGAGCCCTGACCTGGGTTTTATCTGGTCAGCCTAGGTCAACTACAGCCTGATAATAAACATAAGTGCTCAGATACAGAGAAAGGAAATAATGATGATGGTCAATAGCTGGATGACTGTTAAAAAAACTAAGCCAGGAGAGATCAGTCAACAGCTATTAACCATGGCAGCTAGACAAGCCTCCACATTCTAATTTCCCTCCACAAGGAGGGGTGGTTGCCTCTTTATGCCCTGTTTGTGGACTTTCTGGAGGTATCTGGCTGACCACAGCTGGAAACAGGATACTGATCTAGGTGGACCTTTGGTGTGAGCCAGCCTAGCAATTTCTTATGGTATCAAGTATAGTAGGGTGAGCCTATGAAAAGGAGGGCAGGGCTCCTGTATCTTTAAGAGTTGTATAGAAAAGGGAATTTCAGGAGGTGTCATTCATATGCATGTAGCACCTGGTGAAATTCTCTCTTCATCACAACTGTTAAAGCTGCAGGAGCTTTGCCCTCTTTTGTATCTGCTCACTCTAGTATAGCTAGAGCAGCTTTAAATCCCCTTTTCTACACAATTGTTACAGATACAGGAGCCCTGGCCTTTTCATATTCTCACCCTAAACTATAGTTATATTAAAGAACCTCCATGATCAGCTCCAGTTTGAATATGAGGTTCTGAGAGGGCATCTTGGAAACATCTGGTTATGAACTGTTGGAAAACAGGATGTAGATGTAAATGCTCTTGATTCCTTACTATCAAGTATGCGCAGAACAGATGCACAATCCACATTTACTTGGTAGTAAATCCCACTGTATTCAAATGAAGGTTGCTTCTAGGTCAGGTAGGTTTGGTTGAGATATTGTGACCTTTCCAAGGTGAATCAGTTGCTTTTTTAAAATGAGGCTCCCACCAGAAAGAACAAGCCAGCTAGAGCATAGGAAGGACCTCCAAGTTCTAATGCAATCTACTATGCAACCCCAGGTTTGCATCTAGTTCCAACCTTCACCACCACCCCTGCTTAAAACACACACATTGGGTGACTGAATTGCTGTGCAACAAGTACATCCCATTTCACCATATGTACTTTAAAAAAACTTTGTTTGTTTTTTAAACCTCTCAGTGGGAAAACATCTCCGCAAAACAGAAGCTGCTAGAGGAAGACAGAAAAATGAACCTCCATGTCCGGTCACAGTCTGCTGTGCAAACATGTTTTTAGTGGGAGACTGTGCTTGAATGTGGCTTTTCTCCGATCTAGCTGTCATAACCTCTCTCTTGTCGTGCTTCCCCCACCTCTTGAGCTATATGTATGCATATGTAATATATATTCTAAAAGAAAAAGAAGAAAAAGATATTTACATGTCTGCTCCCTCCCCACTGCTCTGGGGCAGCACCATGTCAGTGGCATGCCTTCGGAGGAATGGAATGGGAAGACTTCTTGCTGAGGGGGCTACAGAGGTGCACCATGGCAAGGGCCAAGCCAGGGGTGCCCACAGGCATGCAAGCCTTCACTCAGATAGGGCCAGCACAATGCATCTAGCTCTGACAGCTGCGTACATTTGCATGCAACCTTCATGTATCAACATAAGGGCTATTCCTATCTATGAGGAGCTGGGTCCATTCACTAGTGTGTGTATGTAGGATTGTCTCTTAAATTAAGGTGACTTGCAAAGCCGTTTCTGCCAATATAAGCCCTACAATTATAAAAATGACACCCATTGGGCTAATGACTTGCAACTTGGCATCCATAATCTACATGATGAGCTCTACAAATGTGCAAAACATCAAATTGATCAAATATAAATTGTCACAGATACAGCAAGTTAAAAAGTGGTGAAATTTGACACATTTGTCCTTTTTACGACGTTTTCGCAGATGATCATAAACTTCTTTCAAAATGTGGTGAAAACTACTCGTGTAATTTATTCAGGCTTGTCAATGTGTGTTTCACTGGATTGGTGAAGGGGTTCAAAAGTTATTCAGGTTTTTCTCCCCCATGAAAGCGTCGTGACACCAACTGCTGGCAAACTAGGGCTGTGCACCGCCTTGGGCTGAATCCCCAAATCTGAGGCGAGGTGAGCTGTTTCGGCCCATGTCAGCCTGGATCTGAGTCAGTACCGGGTTGGCCTGAGGCACCCCATGGCTGAAGCAGATCAGTACCAAAGCCTTGGGTTGCCTTGGGCCAATTTAGAGCAGTGCTGAGCCACCCCACTCCCCAACCACCTGCCTGCCTGCTCAGGAAAGCCAGTACAAGGCCATCCATGGGTCCATTGGACTCCCCGGACTCCCCCTCCGCCCTCCGGGTCACTTTCCCTGCCACCAGCACTGAGACTTACTTGTAAATCTTGTCCTCCTCCCAGAGAGCTATTCCTCTTTATGACAACCATAGTTTGCAGCCATAGATATAGTAAAAACAGAAAGCCGCCATGATCTCTACTTGAAATCACAGCTCAGCTCTCTGGAAAGAGGATGTGATTTACAGGTAAGACTCAGTGGTGGTGGGTGTGGGTTGGGGGGAAGTAGAGGGGGGTGAGGAGGCTGTGAAGGGGGTTAAAGGGGCTGCAAGGAGGGAATGAGGAGTTGGAAGTCCCATGGACTCCCAGCTGGCCTTTTGCCCAGCTGTCCTGCTATGCAGCTGGGCACCCAGGAACCTGCAAGGATGAGTCACTTCAGGGGAGGCCAAATCTTGCTTCAGCACAGAGGCAAGGTGGGTACCCTCCGAAACACCATGGGTCGAATTGGGGCCATTTCAATGGCTCTGAAACAGCCTCGGAGGTGAGTTGGGGGTGGGGGGCTGTGCACAGCCCTATGGCAAAATTATATTGGGCATGCTCAGTTTCACTCTGAAGCTAAAATGCTGCTAGTACTCCAGTGTTTTCAGGGGAATTCCACTGTCCCTGTCAGTGGGGGAGGTGTAGCAGGAAACTGTCAACTGAGATAAGAGTCAGGTTTCACTCTGAAGCTGGACTACTGCCAGTACTCCAAGGTTATCAGAGGAATTCTATGTTACAGAATGAATTCTATCCGTTTGTTATGGAATCATAGAATCATGGGGTAACCTGACAAGCTCAAATGCCAGCTCGTTTTTGTTTACTTAACTTTTGTTTCACAATAAAAATATTTTGCACCTTCAAAGTGTTAAGTATGTTGCATAAATCAAATGGTAAACATGCCAATTAACTCAATTTTAATTCTGGGGGGGTCTACAAACGTCTCTTTGGTGCCTGTTTCTGATAATAAGCGCTTTTTCCTATATTCATATTACGTCTGATAGCGGTAGAAGAGAGCCGTTAAGGCAAATTACAAACATCATAAAATGCACCTTACAATTGTTTATATGCAGAGTTTCGCTGCAGATTCATTTCAGGGGTCTATGGCTGAACGTGGGAAAATTGATGAGAGCACCACCCTGTCTCCTGATGGCACCTCTCCCAGACTTTCCCACCATTTGTTAACCCCACCCACCTGACTTTCTCACCGTTGCCCTTCCAATCACGATAGTGTGTGACTTCGCATGTGGGTACGATTGCTAAACATTGGGTGTTCCCACAATTACAGCTTTTAGCAGGGCAGCATTGGCTTTGGGACCAAATGTAAAACCATAAAAGCATCATTTTTCCAGGTAATGGACGGCCCTGGCAAGAACCCACCCACAGAGCGTCTGCCCCCCCATTCCTCCTGCAAAGAATCCTCCACTGTACACTCCCACCCACTGTACACTGCCCTTTGACTCCTGCGCCCTGGAAATGTGCTGCTTCAAGGGCAGATTGTTGTGTTGCCTTTCCGTTATAATGTTGCATTTCGCACTGATGATCCCAGTTCCATACAAACTTCCCATTATTCTGTCTGTCTCCGGACACCAAGATGCCAGCACAGTACAGTTTTTGAATGCCCAACACTGAGTGGTCTAGAGGACAACCTCACCATCCCATAACCTGGTCTATGCATCGCAGAGGTGGGTGACTGGTAATGAGGGAGTGGGGGAGGGATGAACGATGGCCACAACAACAAAAACTGGATGGCACTGATGTCCTCTCTTCCCCCCACCCCCAGTCCGCTTGATATCATACCAATTGCGTTGCCTTTTGGGCAGAATGAGGAGACTGGAGCGTATAGTGTGACGTGCACGCTCTCCGGTTCCACTCCGGCAACTGCCAGTGCCATTGGAATGAACAGTCCAGCAGGGGACACCACAACATGGGCAAGTTGGCTCAGACGTTGCATTTTTGGCGCATTCTGCCCAATCTCCTGTGTTTTCCCCACTTGCGCTGTGCCTTTCAGATTGCAAAACCATAAAAGCAACATTTTTCCATGTTTTGTACGGCCATGGTGAGCACCCGCACGCGGAGCATCCACCCCCCTATTCCTCCCTGTGGTGTGCCTTTCGGATTACTCCGCCCACGCTTTGCAATGGGCTTGTGCCCACATGTAACCATTTCTAGAATAAAGATATTGCATTGCTTTATGATAATAAAACAAGTGTTCTTTTCTTTGCAACACACACACACACACACACATATAACTTCCAGGAAAATCAATGAAAGAAGGGAGAGAAGATACAAAGCCCTATGCACGCTCGGGCGCTAAAGTTTCTGGGGAGAAAGTCCCCCCCCACCTGCTCAATGCTCCTTACTCCCGAGTAACAGCACTCAATGGCAGGAACTGGCTTGCACGTACAGTAGTTTCCCTTCCTTTTTCCAGCCACGATCCCAGCAAGGGAGTGAGTGGGGGGAGGGAAGCCTTAGCGGCCCTCAAATTATACTCAAAATGAGCAACGCACATCCTTATTCCAACCCCCTTGATTCCTGTAGAACCAGCTCCATGTGAGTAGCTTTGCATCTCGACAAAAGAAAGATTCCAGTGGGAATTTAAAAGAAATTTGTTTGTTTTGTTTTTGTAGTTTTTTGAAGTGTTGAAGTGGTTTTTAAATATACAGATTGTGTGTATGTTGTATGTTTTTGCTGTTTTAATTTTTGTATATTGTTTTTAATTGTTTTTAATCCTATGTAAACCGCCCAGAGAGCTTCGGCTATGGGGCGGTATACAAATGTAATAAATAAATAAATAAATAAATTAAGTACCGGTAATTTAAGGTCAGCCATTATTGAACAGTCCATGAGTCAAGGGAAGAAGAAGGAAGTAGGAGGGAGGAGACAGGAAATGACAAAGCAAGCATTGGGTCAATCCCCTCCCACCTTGTCCACAACTTGGGAGGGGTAGCCAAAGAAGGGGCAGGCATTCACTCATGACATCACAAGCCCTGCCCACCAAACTACGCCCACGATTAGTATTAATCCAAAAGGGCAGTGGAGGTTACACAACCAAAATGTGATTGAACATCGGAGAAATATTAAAAGTCGCATTTAATTGACACCTTGGAAAAACGTGTTAACGGAAGCTATAAGTCGCATAGATGTCTGATCTGCGCCCCACTCGTGTGTACAAAATGCCATCAGAATGAAGTAAAGGCGACCCAAATAAGCCGTGAAGAGGTACCCCAGGTTGTAACACAAAAAATGTGATCAGTCAAAAGGGATGAATATACATGCAAGGCACTATAAAGCGTTGCAAGGTGTGCTTGACATTATCCTTTTTCTCACATTCTCTAAAGCCTGATGACTGTGGGCTGCATTTTTCTACTGTAAAGTTTATCAGTAAATACAATCAAGATCTGAACTGCCACCTTGATAATGTTATGGAGTATCAAATGGCTGGAGATAGAATGCAAGCACACTACAGCCTAGTTGCAGAGTGGTTAGTAAATCACTTGTTGCTGTGGGTAACAAGCTGCCCAGAACCCTACAACAGCCTGAGGGTTCTGGGTGGCTCATTACCCATGGCAACAAGCCACACTGCATACGACAAGTTACCCTGCAAAAGGTAATTATGCTAATCCTATTGAAATGCAGCTGGCATGGTTGACAGGGGAAATACGCTACTGTTGCTCATTTCTCCAGCCACAATTGTGCGAATGGAGCAATATGTCCTGGCATAATCAGAATGAGTATTTGGCAGTGTGTGTCAAGAGAGAGTAAATGCAATTCTTGAAGAGGTAAATGTTCACTATTACGGAAACATCCATCGTAGATGTGACATACTGAGCAGCTGTTACGTATCATACGATATAAGCATCAGAGGCCATCAGAGGGAGAGGAAGCAGCAGCCAAACACCTCTCCATCATGCCTGGATCCAGCTCCAGCTGAGAGCCCCCCTTTCCTCCTGCTACCAACTGTCACTGCTGAGGCCATCGGAGGGAAAGGAAGCAGCAGCCAGGCATCATCCCTCCATCATGCCTGGATCTGTATGAGGCTATGAGAGGGAGAGGAAGCAGCAGCAGAAGCCCTTCCGCTGTGTTCATGTATTTCTGAACTTTGCAACTAAGTATCTGGTGCCTAAATTTGCTTCCCCCCCTCCTTCCTCCCAATCCCCTTTCCTTTGGGGTTATGTTTTTTAGATTGTAAGCCTGTAGGAAGGGGCTGTCTTAAGTATTATTTTTGTAAGCTGCCTTGAGAGCCTTTTTTGGCTAAAGGGCAGCATAAAAATGCTATAATAAACAAACATGAAAAAGATGGAAAATAGGATGTGCAGGAATGATTCCTGAAAATAGTGAAATCAAAAGAAAGGAGTAGACCCATCACAAAACAGTTAAACAAAGTACTGGAAACTTTTTGCCTGTCATCTGTGGTCCCCCAGCTCTGTACACAAAGCCACGTGTTCTTGTAGCGTTCCCCCCCCCCCCACACACACAACATTGCACTTGCACCAGGCCCCATAAGCCCTCTTGATTCCTCTGTCCCAATTACAATGTAAATTGCAGGCATAGGGCAAAAAGTTAAAGCCCCTACACACTACTCTCAGGTCCTATGTGGCTACATTAGAGTAAAAATAAAAGAGAAAAAATAGCTACATCTTTAAAGTTTGATCCCTAGGGAATTTGGGCAGGGCAGGAGGAGAAGTGTGGAATGTGGGATGCACAAGTGGAAAAGCAGAAGGATCAGGGATTCACATCACCTTTCTGAAAACAGAAATGCAGCTCAGTGCTACCTGTTCTCCATATGGCTGTGTAATAGGTATGTCTTAGGCTGCAATACAATACACATTTTCTTGGGAATGAGCTGCATTTAATTCATTGGAACTTACCTATGAGGAAACATGCATAAGATTGACCCGCTAGTCTTTAAGTTCCCCAAGAGTTATGAAGCCTCACTTGGAAATAAGTTCCACTAAATTCAATGAAACTTACTCCCATGTAAGTCTGCATAGGATCTATGTTCTAGCTGTGCATCTCAAAGGCATAATTTCCTTTGCTTAAAAAATGGATAGTGGTTTGTACTGAATTTATAATACGTGTATAGTTGTTATGTGAAAAAGAAAGAAAAACAAACAAGCCCACAAATGCTGTTAAAACACACAGTTTGCAATTAAATCCATAGCCTTCAGCCTATAGTTGCTGTAAATCTCCCACTGCACCCCATGCCCAGTCAAGAAAAACTGCCCTTCTTCTGCTAATGGTATTAAATATGTTAATTCTATCACCATCTTTGGTGAGTTGTGCTTAGATAATATCCTTTTAATATTAGCTAGATCTCAAAAAAGGTGCCCTGAACTGGCTCTTCAATACAGAAATGTGGTTTGCTGCTGCATTTCAACACACAAAGGATAGAGGAAGTGGAAACAGGCTAAGATACTTCTAACAGAAATGTTCAAACGGCTGTACCTGGTAGTTTTGTTTCTTCAAATAGCTTTTGTTTCTGAAAATCTATCATTACACATTATCCTGACTACTAGTTGCCCAGCTATTTGTGCTTCCCCCCTTTTTTTTACTTACCCCTCACTTCTCTGCAAGAAGAATCATGTGTCTGCAGATGACTCTTGTGCAAAAAACCCACAAAAAACCCACAACCCAACAACCCACGGCTGTATCTGGCTGCAAGTCCCAAGTGGGTTCTCTCAAGCTAGCTGTGATGGACACACAGATACTGAGGAGGGAGGAAGAGCAAACGACCGGGGATGGGTGGGGGTGGGGGGGATAGTTGCCCAGTCAACATGTGGTTTAAACAGGTACAGCAGAAGCTGTGGGCGGTACGGGAGCCAGTCTAACCAGTTTTACCTCGTCTTTTTCCTCTTGCTGGGTTTTGTCAACGTACATATATGTGGTTTTGTTACAGAGTGGTTTGTTTGATATGCTGCTGTATTGATACTTTAGTAATAGTGGTTAAGCCATGACAGCTTGTATCAGGATGCACAGTCTTAACGCCACTTCAGACATTATATTTTTAAGTGTGTTTCTAAGATTTAATGTATTTAGTCTTAGCATGCACCTAAAATTGTAATGTGTGAGTGACACAAGCATATGTGCCTCATACAGATATACTAATCAGAAAGCCGGAGCACTTTAGGGCCAAACTAGCTACCGATCTCCACCAAGCAAGATGCAACGTTTTGAAAACTGTATATGGAGAGTGTCCTGGGCCTGAACAGTTGTCAGTACTATTATAAACTGTTATAAACTGTTTTAAACTGTTTTAAAGCAGTAGTGTAGATCCTGTCTAGATGTGTCAGGGCAGACATCCCCATATCTTCCACATTGAACCATAAAGTAGGAGGGGCTGTTCTAGGCTTTACATGAAAAAGAGCTCAAGGGAAGCAAAACCTACCCCTTCCCCTGCAGGTTTTTTTTTATTATTATTTTCCAATTTTTTAATTGTGAATTTGTGAACAAAACAAAAAACCATAAAGAAAATAAAGAAGAAAATAAAATAAAACATATACTTCAAAAGCCTCAGTTTCAAATATCACAATTTCTAGGCAAGTAAAAAAGAGGAAGGAAAAAGGTAGCATAAATTGCACATAAACATCCGTAAAAGCAGACCAAATGTCTGAGAAAATGTCCATTCGTAAATGACGCCTGTATGACACTCTTTCAAATGTTGCTAATGTTGTTAAATCTACAGTCCATTGCATTATAGAGAGTGTGATTTTATCTTTCCAATGTCGTAAAATAATTATTTTGGCAGTCAAAAGGGCACGAAAAATCAATTTCCGTTGACCGTGTGTTAGTTTCCAAGCAGCCAGTATGTAATTTAAAATGACATGTACATCTGAAAATATTAAAGAGCTTTCTAATACAAAATTTATGCAACTGATACCATATTTCATCAAATGTAAGACACCTTCGAATGTAAGATGCACCTAATTTCAGGGCCACCAACATGGAAAACGTTTTGCGTCGATTCTAAGATTCACCTTAATTTCAGC
This sequence comes from Anniella stebbinsi, assembly GCA_029215795.1. Taxonomy (NCBI): domain Eukaryota; kingdom Metazoa; phylum Chordata; class Lepidosauria; order Squamata; family Anniellidae; genus Anniella; species Anniella stebbinsi. The sequence continues at coordinate 101,046,312 of JARDYH010000003.1, forward strand.
ACCCCTTCTGCCCTTTCCTCCTCCCTCCTCACCTCCATTACCATTGCCCGTCCTCGCTGCCACTGCCGCTGCTCTGTGCTGCTGGCAGCGCTTGTCTCGACCTCCCAGTAATGAACAACTGTTCGGCCTCCCAGTAATGATGCCTTGCCAGGCCAAGGCGAGCGTTGCCAGCGGCACGGAGCAGTGGCAGCAGCAGCAAAGACGGGCGACAGCAATGGAGGTGAACAGGGAGTGGGAAGTAGGAAGGTTAGGGCCCCGCATGTCCCCCTCCCCCTCACAAGATCCCCTCCCCCCTCGCAAGTCTCCCCTCCCCACTTACCTTGATCGCTGCTGCCTTGGCCTGGGAAGGCTTCAGTACTGGGAAGGAGGCGGAGATCTCCCAAGATTTTGGACTCCTTCCCAGTACTGAAGCCTTCCCAGGCCGAGGCAGCAGTGATCAAGGTAAGTGGGGAGGGTGAGGGTTAGGGCCCTGCAAGTCCCCCCTCCCCCTTCACAAGTCCCCCCTCCCCCCTTACCTTGATCGCTGCTGCCATGGTCTGGGAAGGCTTCAAAACTGGGAAGGAGGCCGAGATCTCCCAAGATTTTGGACTCCTTCCCAGTACTGAAGCCTTCCCAGGCCGAGGCAGTGGAAGAAATCCGGCTATTGCAAGACGCCGTCGATTCTAAGATGCACCCCATTTTTACAGCCATAAATATGGGAGAAAAAGTGTCTCTTAGAATTGATGAAATATGGTAATTTCCTCCCAAAAGGCGGCAACTATTGGACATTTCCAGAACATATGAACAAAAGAAGCATTAGGTGTGTGACACTTCCAACAATTAGTTGATTTAGACAACTCTTTATTAAACAGATGCTGTGGTGTCCAGTATACCCAAAACAATAATTTTTGCTGGATAAGACGTAACCGGAGATCCATTGACATATCTGATACGGATGCCAAAACAATGGTCCATTGTTTCAATAAAATAGGACACCCCAATTCCCTATTCCATTCCTGCTGAAGCCCCATTGTATCATATTTATTCACTAATAATAAGAATTTATAAACATGAATTATGGGCCGATTTACCCGGTCAGCCTCAATCAATGCTTCCACTAGCAAAGGAGATTCTGAAGCAGTGAATGCTGCTGGGCCAAATATAGATTCTAACAAATGTTGCAGTTGCAGATACTGCCATTCTGCTGTGGCCGGTTATTTGAATTTATTGCACAGAGCTGAGAATGACAGGAACTCATCATCTGCACCCACCAATTGGTCCAGGGTAAAAACCATTCTATCTGTCCAAGTCCACCATGTAAACATTTTATTTTCTATTTTTAAATCTGGATTTCTCCATATGGTCAGTTTTGCATGAGAAAATGGATCAAACTGTAATTGGCGTGACATTATGTGCCACACATCTCTAACTGCTAGGATTGTGGGTGGGGCTCTTTCCACTTTAATATGCTGAGAACCTAATGTGATCCATTTGGAAAGAGGCTCCAAACAGGATGATTCCAAAACTGACGAAGGTGGAAAATCAAATCTAAGTGGAAAGGACCAAAATGTAGTGCAGGTGAGCAAGTAAGCCCGATGGTATATAACAAGGTCTGGAAAGCCACACCCACCCTTTTTAATTGAAAGTTGCATCCATTTCAGAGATGTTCTTGGTGGAGAGGAACCCCAGAAGAATTTATGGAACAAAGTATTAAGTTTTTTAAAATACTAAGGGGATTCCACGTATAACGTAAACAATTCAAGTTATAGTATTCATCTTAAGTGTATTAACCTTGTCCCATAAACTTAACTTTAAAGATGCCTATCTATCAATATCTTGTGAAATATCATTAATCAACTTATTTAAATTTAACTTAATCATTTGACTTATGTCTCTGGGAATGATTATCCCAAATAAGTGATAGAATCAGGGCATGAGCGAAATTGCCAGTTGGCTAATACACTGGAATGTATATTATTTCCAGTCCAAAACAAAACAAAGAGAGGGGCCCTCACTGTATGTGACAAAGGACCTATACTATGTGGACTCAATTTCCTAAATATATTTTTATTAAAGTTTTTACTAACTTGATAAAATATTTTTTTTCAATTGATGTAATACAATTTTTACACCATTTTACAATTTTTACAATTGATGTAATACAGTATTGTACAACATTTTACAGACGGTAATTCTGGATTTCATACATTCCATTTCTGATTGTCTCTTCATCAGTGTTTGGTTGTATATATCAATACATATTGTTTATCTTAAAGAATATTTTCCACTTGGGAAGATCACTCTTATTATCTCAGGGGACGATACTCTAAAGTAAACAATGAATAACACAATGAGTAAAACACGAGTAAGCCATTTATATCCAAGAAACTACCCTTAAAACTTGATGGTAAAGTTTTTATTACCTTTCTAGATGGGAGTTATATTTTTTCTTGTGTAGTAATAAGTATTTTAGATTCTTAGCATCAACTGTAACCGATAATTTACAAAATTCAATATAACTCCGTTCAATGATTTTTATACTATAAATAAATTAAATTAAAATAGAATAGATATATTAACCTGCCTCAGCAGCTTGCAAATATTAGTGTTCTCTTCAGTCCTGACCGAGGAAGGAGTGACAAACACTCAATGTAGCTATACCACTATATAACACCTTGCTCTAGCTCTCGGGGTTGAGTACAAAATTTTACCCATTTCAAAAATTCAGTTGGAAAGCCAAAATTATTCCCAGTAATAAAAATAAATTTCCCCTGCATTACTTCATGCATATCCAACTAGTTGGAGCTGAGGTGTTCAGCCTGTAACAGAAAATGAGTGGCATTGTTTGGCTTAGATGCTGAGTCTGCACTACTTCCCCACACGGGTATTAAGTCTCCAGCTTGCTTGGAAAAGAGGGAGGGGCTATAACAAGTGTTATTGTTTGCCTGAGCCATTCAGTGTTTGTCTACTCCACCTTCTCACACAGGTATTTAAGCCTCCAGCTTGCTGGAGGGTGAGAGTTCAAGGACTCTTGGAAATGGGCAGGAAGCTCCCAAACAGCTGCTAAATAGAAGAGTGGGTGTTTATTGAATTGTCACCAGCTAGGCTGACCATATGAAAAGGAGGACAGGGCTCATATAACTTTAACAGTTGTAGAGAAAAGGGAATTTCAACCAGTATCATTTGTATGCAATTAGTTCCTGGTGAAATTCCCTCTTCATCACAACAGTTAAATTTGCAGGGGCCCTGCCTTCTTTTGTATATGGTCACTCTAGTATAGTGCCTGCAACTTTAACTGTTGTGATGAAGAGGGAATTTCACCAGGAACTAATTGCATACAAATGATACTGGCTGAAATTCCTTTTTTTCTACAACTGTTAAAGTTATATGAGCCCTGTCCTCCTTTTCATATGGTCAGCTTATCACCAGCCTAAAGGGGAAATAGCATCTTACAATGGTTTGAGCCCAGTGTAGTAAAAAAACTTAAAAGAACTAGGAGCCTAGATAAACTAAAATTTAGTTATAGACATCCCAACTTAAGAGTTTAGCGTCTCATTTAGTTTTAACTATAGAGTGTAAATCTAGAAAGTGCACACTGAGCCAGGCTCAGCGATTCAGCCCCTTACATTTCCAGGAGAGCTCAGAATACATCAGCTCCTTCAACTTCTATCTATTGTCCCTCTATATCCACCCCATTGTCTATTCTCATCTTCCCTGATTAGAAACCTTCATTTCCAGGGGACTTCTACACATTGGAAGCTAGTGCAGACCAGTAGTTTAGCCATACCTTTCCATTTTTATTTTATTTTAATGAGGCCTTTAAATCTAATTGGCTGCTGCAGCAGTTGGAGCAGGCTAGCTAGAGCTATCAGTATTGCAAAGGTGCCTAGCTTACTGAGCGTGAGGAGCCTCAGTGACAAAGCATCTCAACCCCAGTAAGAAAGCATCCAGATAAAAAGAACTTAAGCACACACATAGAATAAGTACCCATGTGAGTTTAGCAACAAGGTGAGGAGGTCAGGGCAGTTTACCTTTCCCATCTTCTCCTAGTTTATTTTTTGTAAACCGCCCAGAGAGCTTCGGCTATGGGGCAGTATATAACTGTAATAAATAAATAAATATCTTGGTTATTAAACTAAATTCAGTAATAACAATAAAAATAACAGCTATGCAGGTAGAAAGCCAGGGGGCATAAGGGGGGGTATGCACTGAGATATGATTGTGTGCCTGTTGTACAGAAGTCGTTGGTGTGTGTCCTGTATAATGAGCTCCTGGTCCTCAGGTAACATGTTCATTCCCTTGAAAGCAAGCTTGCTGACCTGCAGAACCAAAGGAGGGCAGAAGGCACATGGACCTGGGTGACAATTCCTATGTAGTCATGGAGAATGAAAGTCTTGAGAAAGGAGGACATTCCAAGGAAAAGGGAAATGATCACTTAGAAAGTGCACAGGTACAAATACTCTCTTGTATCGAAGATATACCTCTGGGGGCTTGTGGTAACAGGAGATTCAATCATTAGAAACATAAACAGCTGGTTTTGTGATGGGCATGTAGACCACATGGTAAATTGACTGCCTGGCATAAGGTTGTGGTAGCACATCTGATCTAGATAGCTTTCTAGATTGTGCTGGGATGGAGTTGGGGTTCATGGTGTATTTCAGCACCAATGACATGGTGACATGTAGCATGAGATCTTGGAAGCCGAATTTAAATTGCTAGACAGGAGGTTGAATACCAGGACCACGAAGGTAGATTTCTCTGAAATGCTACCTGTTCTGTGTGCAGGGCCAGCTAGATAGGTGAAGCTGAGGACTCTCAATGAATGGATGAAATGATGGATGGAAGAGGGGTTCAGATCGGTTTGGCATTGGAAAATATTTTGGTATGAGAGGAACAGGCTCCAGTTGATCAAAAGTGGAATCAGACTGCTGGTGCTTAACCTTAAAAATATTGCAGAGCAACTTTTAAATTGAACCCTGGGGAGAAGCCAACAATAGCTGAGAAGCATCTGGTTCAGGTTCAATCATCCCTAGGGACTCAAGGTAAAAATGTTCCAATTGTCCATATGTAGAGTGGGGAGAAGGAAATAGGTAATAATTTATGGTGAAACATGAAGACAGAGGAAAGAAATGGTTGTTCAACTACACAATGAGGATGGCAAATTGATAACAGATGATAAAGAAAATGCCTCATTTTTTGATCGGGTAATCTCCCTTGTGGACTGTGGAAATACTATGGACATAATATATCTTGACCAGCAAAGCTTTTGGCAAAGAACCCTTGACATTCTGATTGGCAAACTAGTTAAAAGTGGGCTAGATGGAACAGCTATTTGGTGGATCCACCATTGGCTACAGAATCAGACTCAAAGAGTGCTTATCAATGGTACCATCTCAAACTGGGGGAGGTAACGAGCGGACCAGTGTTCTTCAACATTTTTATTAATGATTTAGATGAAGAGGTGCCAGGACTGCTTATCAAATTTGCAGACGACACAAAATTGGGTGGGATAGTGAATACCCTGGAACACAGAAACAAACTTCAAAGTGATCTTGATAGGCTTGAGTGCTGGGCTGAAAACAACAGAATGAAATTTAATAGGGATAAATGCCAAGTTCTACACCTAGGAAAAATAAACCAAATGCACAGTTACAAGATGGGGGATACTTGGCTCAGCAATACTACAAGCGAGAAGGATCTTGGAATTGTTGTAGATCACAAGCTGAATATGAGGTTACAGTGTGATGTGGCTGCAATAAAAGCAAATGCTATTTTGGGCTGCATTAATAGAAGTATAGCTTCCAAGTTGGGTGAGGTATTGGCTAAGGCTGCACAAGCTTCAGGCTTCAGATTTGAAGTTCTGCCGGTGTGTTCAGCTGCTGCTGGTGCAATCGCCTCCTTCCCGGCAAGATCGTCAGTGTCCCCGTCCCCATGAGATTGTCAGGGACAGGAATGCCAGTGATCTTGTGGGGACACTGGCAATCTTGCCAGGAAGGTGGCAGTTACATGGGGAGGCAGCAGTAGTGGTGGGGGAGGCGGTGATTGTACCGAGGAGTGGCCAATGGTGGCAGTGAGGACAGGTATGCCTTCTGTTCCTGGGCCCTGGTAAGTCCAACCCTCCCAGGCACAGCATGCTTGGAGTTGTAGACTGTACAGGGGCCTAAAGCTGTGACAGGAAATGGCAGAACCACCAGAAAATGGCCTCTGTGATTCAAACTTCAAATCCAAAGTCCAAAGTTTGAACAGCCCTACTACTGGTTCCCCTGTATTTGGCACTGGTTAGGTCTCATCTTGAGTACTGCATCCAGTTCTGGGTACCACACTTCAAGGATGCCGACCACCTGGAGGGGGTTCAGAGGAGGGCAACGAGGATGATCAGGGGTCTGGAAACAAAGTCCTATGAGAAGAGACTGAAAGAACTATGCATGTTTAGCCTTGAGAAGATTGCGGGGAGACATGATAGCACTCTTCAAATACTTGAAAGGTTGTCACACAGAGGAGGGCCAGGATCTCTTCTTGATCAACCCAGAGTGCAGGACATGGAATAATGGGCTGAAGTTACAGGAAGCCAGATTCCATCTGGACATCAAGAAAAACTTCCTGACTGTTAGAGCACTATGAGAATGGAACCAATTAGCTAGGGAGGTGGTGGGCTCTCCAATACTAGAGGCATTCAGGATGCAGTTGGACAGACATGCTTTATGGTGGATCCCTGAATTGAGCAGGGTGTTGGACTCAATGACCTTATAGGCCCCTAGAAGTAAGCACTATTGGACCCTCCTTCACACAAGGTCACAGAGCAATCCCATACAGTGACACAAATAGAGTTGGTCCTCAGCCAGATGGTGGATGGGTAGATGGCTGGGCAGCAGGTTCCGCCATGGCTATATTGTCACTGATGATGGCAGGGAGCTGGGTGGGGAAGAACTCTTCATTCATGGCACTGATTTGTGAGCATCAGCACCTCATTCAGGGGCAGTGAGGGCAGCAAAAAAGCAATACTTTGCTGCCACTATCAAATCATCAATCTGCTGCCAATTGTAGCTTTTCAGAGTTGTCCGGGGGCTATTACATGCTGGCCCCAAGGATGTGGTACAACCATCTGAGGCCCACTGTACTGAATTTGCTAGGCACTTCCAGAATAAAATCTTGGGCATCCACCAGGACTTAGACTCCAGTGTTATAGCAGGTGAATCTAGGGAGGTGTCCAGAGCACAGGCTTGTCCTGTTTTCTTGGATGAGTTTCAGTTGATACAGCTCGAGGATGTTGACAAGGTGCTTGGACAGGTTCATGCAACCACCTCTGTATTGGATCCTTTCCCCTCTTGGCTAATAAAAGCTAGCAGGGATGGAACAGCCGGCTGGGCCAGGGAAGTGATTAATCCCTCTCTACAAGAGGGAGTGGTCCCAGGGCATTTGAAGGAGGTGGTAGTGAGACCACTCCTGAAGAAATCTTCCCTAGACCCTTAAAATCTTAATAACTATAGACCGGTGGCAAATGTTCCATTCCTGGGCAAGGTTCTTGAGCGAGTGGTTGTGAGCCAGCTCCAGACACTCTTGGATGAGACTGATTATCTGGATCCATTTCAGTCCAGCTTCAGGCCTGGTTTTGGCACGGAAACAGCCTTGGCCGCCCTGTATGATGACCCATGTTGGGAGAAAGACAGGAGGAGTGTGACTCTGTTGATTCTACTTCATCTTTCAGCGGCTTTCAATACCATCGACTATGGTATCCTTCTGGGATGACTGGCTGAGTTGGGAGTGGGAGGCACTGCATTGCAGTGGTTCCACTCCTACTTGGTGGGGTGGCTCCAGAAGGTGGTGCTTGGGGGACATTGCTCGGCCCTGTGGATTCTCCAGTATGGGGTTCCGCAGGGGTCAGTTTTGTCCGCCATGCTGTTCAACATCTACATGAAACCGTTGGGTGCGGTCATCCGAAGTTTTGGAGTGTGTTGTCATCAGTATGCTGATGACACACAACTCTATTTCTCCTTTTCATCTTCAGCAGGTGAGGCTGTGGATGTGCTGAACTGCGACAATGGACTGGATGACATTGTCCTGGCTGCGACAATGGACTGGATGAGGGCTAATAAACTGAAACTCAATCCAGACAAGACTGAGATGCTGTTAGTGGGTGGTTCTGCTGACCAGATGGAGGGTCGTCAACCTGTTCTGGATGGGGTTGCTCTCCCTCTGGAGTCGGTTCATAGCTTGGGGGTTCTCCTAGAACCATCTCTGTCACTTGAGGCTCAGGTGGCCTTGGTGGCATGGAGTACCTTCTACCAACTTCTGTTGGTGGCCCAGCTATGCCACTATCTGGACAGGGATAACCTGGCTTCAGTAGTCTACGCTCTGGTAATCTCTAAATTGGATTACTGCAATGCGCTCTACGTGGGGCTGCCTTTGAAGACGGTTCAAAAGCTGCAGCTTGTGCAAAATGCAGCAGCCAGATTGATATCAGGAACCAGAAGGTTTGAGCATATAAGACCTACTCTTGCCTGCTTGCATTGGCTGCCTATACATTTCTGAGCCTGATTCAAGGTGCTGGTTCTAACCTATAAAGCCTTACATGGCTTGGGACCACAATACCTGATGGAATACCTCTCCCGACACGAACCTACCTGTACACTACGATCCACATCTAAGGTCCTCCTCTGGTTGCCTACTCCAAGGGAAGCATGGAGGGTGGCAACAAGGGAGAGGGCCTTTTCAGTGTTGGCCCCCCAATTATGGAATGATCTCCCCGACGAGGCTCACCTGGCGCCAACATTGTTATCTGTTTGGCGCCAGGTCAAGACTTTCCTCTTCTCCCTAGGCATTTAACAGCATATGATGAGGGGTTTGTGTTGTTACTGTTGTTCTTGTGCTTTGGCCCAGAATTGTTGTTTTTAAATGATATTGTAATTATAACGTGTTTTTATGCTTTTTATGGTTTTAAATTTTGTATATCAGTGTTTTTAATGTTCAATGTTTTTAATTTTTTTTAAACTGCCCAGAGAGCTTCGGCTATGGGGCGGTATATAAATGGAATTAAATAAATAAATAAATAAATAAATAAATAGTGATGGATGGCCTGGGTTTGTGGAAACAGGCTCCACCCCACTGTGCCACACCCACAGTCTGATTGGCATGTGCCAGAAAATTGCAGGCTGCTTCCACCACAGAATCAAGCGCAGTAGGCTGCTCTGGGAAAAGCAGGCAGAATTGGCCATCCTACACCACCAGATAGTTTGAGATATGGAGATAAAGAGGAACTCTACATACCTAATGCTGGAGCACTGGCAGAGCAACAAAGCCATCCATTAGGTGGGAAGGCTTGGGGGATTTTGGTGTGTAAGTTCCACTAACCAGTCAACAATTTGATGCCATATTGCAGCTGATGGTGGTCTCGAAACCCACCCAAATCCTTAGCTGTTACTTTAATCCTGTTTAACTTTGGAACCAATACCAATTGGGTTTGGGACAAGTCCAAACAGGCAAACATCACTAAAAAAACTTGAAAGTAAATTGAAACACATTAAACACTTTATTCATCATCTTTTATTTTTAGACAACAGACCAAAGGTATATCAAATCAACACAGTTAAAATTATACGTTACATATAAATCATTAAAACAAAACAGCTTGACTATTAAAACATTTTATTTAAGAAAATTACAAAACAATATTAAGAAAATTAATGTGGTGGTTACATGAGAATAACTTGGAAACTTCTTTGTGATTACATCATTAGAAGTTAAAGTGAATTTATATAATTTATAGAGTTTATTATGTAAATTATAATTTATATAATTTATTATATAATTTAAGATTAACAGGATTGCAATCGATAAAGGTGGCCCTACACACGTAGCAAGCAAGACATCCATTGAACTTTTAGCATTGTTGTTTGGATAATATGACTCTTCCTCAGCATCCTCCTGTAATCTACTTGCATTTTAAGGCTTAACTATAACATGCTAAAATTACTAACTACCCCTTGACCTTCTCCTGCACATTACTTGAATATAAAAACTAAGTTAAAGCATTACTAAGTTCCTCTAGGCATGTGAAGAATTAAACTTGACACCTGTTAAGTTAAATGTAGATGCTAGAGTGAAAAACAAGGAAAAGGGAGAACCATCTCAGACAAATTTATTATAAAAAAAGCTTGACGCATTTCAGCCTCTTGCTTTCTGTTAGGCCTTCTTCAGGGGTTGTAACAATGTCTGCAGAAATTATTTACAACAGGTTATCTTGTGTCTATACACTGGCAACTATATGCGTCGGGCTTTTTTATAAGAAACGTGTTGGGCTTTTTTATAATAAATTTGTCTACAGCATCCTGAGATTTTTCTCCCTTTGTCTTGTTCATGTTGGATGCTTACCGGCCTTGCACCCACACACCACTGTGAAAAAAACAATGTCCAAAAGCTAAAATTATGTGGTCTTAATAAAAATTAATTAACAAGGGGTTAATTCTGGTTGTATCAGTTATACAAATGTTGCATTAAGTAAAAAATCTTAAATCTAAATTTTGCACCCACTTTCAGAACCTAAAATGTAATGGCACGTAAGGGGTTAATCAAAACTGGGATTAAAAAGGTTAAGCAAGTTTGTTTCTAAAGGTAGTATCCAATAGGGGGTACTTGGAAATATTTCCAGGTTTAAGCTGTTTTAGGGTAGTATCCAATAATGGTGGTGTGAGTGCAGCCAGCCTAGGTGGCTCCCAGTCTGCATGCACCCAGCTCAGCCAGTCCAGATCCTCTAGGCCCTTGCCATTTTCAGAAATAAGACAAAGGCCCAAGTTCAGAGGGGCCCCATTTTAACTTCAGAAAGTAAAGGGGTCAAATTATTTGCAGCTTCTAAAATCTAAGGCTGAATTCGGACGACAGATTAGGCAACGGAGGGGGAAATAGCTACTGACTGTGCGTTAGGCAGGCGGTGCTCCCCAAATGACACACTGCAGCCGGCGCTGCTCGGCACCGGCAAACACATCGGTTGCTAAGAATGGACAGCGGCCATTTTGGTTGCAGCATCTCCTCCCTCCCCCTCTCTCAGTCCCCCAGCCGTATCCCAGCATGCACCATGAGTTCTGCCAGCTGTATAGAGCAGCCGGGGGGTTTTGGCTGCTCTGGCTGGCAGAACTCTATCCCCAAACGGAATAGTCCACGGAGACAGGGGGGGCTCAATTCGGATGACACTTTAAACAACGGGACTTCGGGCTAAACAACGTGCAAGCCCGTTGTTTCCCTCCATTGCTTAAATTGCCCGATTAGCGTACTGTCAGTTGTGTGTGCGTGATGTGTTACTCCCCACATGACACAATAACTCAGTGGTTGGCTAAGGAATAACACGGGGCCGTCTGGGTGACACGTCTGCAGGAACATGCCTAGGCATGTCTCCCCACAGCCCCTCAGCGGTTGGCTAAGGAATAGCTCGTGACCTGCCCCCCGGCCAATAGGAAGAGGTTTCAGAGCCCCCAACACTAGGACAGGGCGTGCTGTGCTTTTCAGACAGCCAGGGCAAGCCGTCGGTTACAGTTGCTGAGTTTTGGAAGAACATGGAATCCCCCAGCACCCCGATGAGGCCTATGGAATTTTCTACCTCGATGGCACCAGGCAGGCCTAAACCCAGAAAGCGGTATATCAGTACCAGCTCTGACGATGAACAGTTCCCACCAACAAAGACCCCAGAGGAGGAAGAGAAAGATATCGCGAATATATGGCAAAGCTTATTGGATTCAATTTCCTTAGAAAACTCTATAATGCAGGTAAAACAGCTTTTTACACCTTTTTCTGGGGGCTATTTGTGTGGGAAACCGCTTGTAAGGTTTAAAGAAGATTACAAGTCTTCTTAACTTTCCAGGAGCCAGCTGCAGATGCTGGAGCAGCTCAAGAATCTGAAAAGTCTGGCAGCACTAATGCACAACCGTCACCTACAGAACTCTGGAACATGGCTTCTGCAGGCAACATTCACATTCAGGTGTGTGTGTGTGTGTGTGTGTGGGGGGGAGTCTGTGTGTCTGTGTGTCTGTGTCCTGTATAAAAAGTTTTCCCAAAAAATAATGTTAATAATTTTAAAATATCTTTTAGGCTCCTGAAGCGTTGGCAACCAACCAGCCTGCTCATCTCACACTGAAAAATCTTCTTGGACTACAGATTGATGAAGCACAGTATATTTTACCAAGACAGCGACGTGGAGCTATGCGTGGCATTGTCAGAGCCACCATTTATGGCATTTTGAAACACTGCCTAAACCAGTATCTGTATGAGAGCTGTATCGGATGTACTATTCAAGCACCTGGGCAGAGCTCTCACGAATGTACAACATGGACAGAAGTGGACATTTCCCAGAAATTACGCATTCTTTGTGCAAAACTGTGGTTTCAGCCTGTGTTGCATATTGTTATCCTCATTGCTTATTCTCTAAAATGTCTTGCTTTGACCTCAGAGAACGTGGACCAGGTCTTAATTCTGACTACAGAGATTAGTAGATCTGTAAATCCACGTACTCAGCTTGAAAAAATTATGAAGCCATCTGACCATGCCTATCTTCAACATGTAGAACGGGTAATCAAAAATCGGCACTATAAGTCATTTCTTACCACTGTAAATGCAGTTTTTAGAAATTCTGTATAAATTCCTTCATTGTTAAAGTGTTTTGCATCATTGGGAATCAAAAAATAAAGAAAAGCAGAGCTGCTTGCAAATAAAGGGTTGATTATATTTTTTCCACCACACATAAGCCTATTACCATTGGGTGGGGTGGGGCGGCAGGGTCTATGACCCGGGGCATTTTTCCAAGACATAATACCACCAGGGTTGGGCGAGGTGTCAGGAGTTAAACAATGAAGGGTTTGGCTATGGTAGCACCTGGGACATTTTTCCAGGCCCCTAGGACACAATCCTATCACTGTTGTGTGGGGTGCCAGGATCTGACAATTAAGGGGTGGCAATGGAGCCATTTTCATTACAAAGGCTTACACCTTGAGGGCCCTGAAGATGGTGAATATTTTAAATCAGCCAATGAGGGACTACAAAGCCTAGGCAGAGGGGCCGCATCCTGAGCTGAAGCTGTATAAAGACACAGAGCACAAGGGGCTAGCCACCGTTGGTTTCTGGAGGAAAAATGGTGAGTGGTTTTGTCTATTGCTTCAACTGACTTTTTAAAAAGAAATTGTTTCTGCTTATTTATCACAGTTAAATATCCTAAATACAAGCTTGTTTTAATTTTGATTGGGTTGACAGTGTTTTGATTTGGGGGTAGAAACTCGTTCTTTTACATGATAAAAAGAATTGGTCCAAGCAGATGACTGGGATGATTGATGACTGGGGTGTATTCAAGAGAATGTAGATACTTTTACTTAAATATAAGGTGTTTTACGTTTATCACTATGAATCTTTTAAAATTGGGGCTATAAGCTGGGTTATAAATTGGGGCTATAAGCATGCTGCCACTTTAATTAAAACCCAAGTTCCTCACTTTTTTATTTTAAGGTAATTCACAACCCCAGTGATTTTACCATGCAGAGGCCTTTTTAGTACAGTTCAACACATTTTCGTTACATTGAATAAAGTAGTGATTAAATAAACTCAAAATATGTAGTAAAAAATAGCCATTTCAGAGTGCAACATGTAACAAAAACAGCCAGGCATTTTGCACTCATCCGATAGGGTGGTTTCTTGATCTTAAGCGTGCTTAAAAAACCATTTTCCTGTGATAAAGAGAATAAAACAGTTTTGGTTAAGAAGTACAGCATTAGCACAGTTTGTCTTTCACACAATTTCACAAAGGAGACATACCCAGCCTCCATTTTCATTGATCCACTGTGCCTTGGTGTTGAGTATATATTCTGTCATGAATTTAGCCATCTTCCTGGTGTTTTCATGAGTCATAGGAATTCCACGAGTTTGTAGTTTCTTTACGAGAATGCCCCCAAACAGAAAAATTGTTAAAATACATCCCCAATTTATTTCTCCATCAGCAAATTCCCCTTCCATCACAAGATTGAAAATTCTACAGGCATCATCCACAGAATTAAGTTCAAGAGTGTCCGTAAGTGACCATAGCTCCTTGTCAGCAAAATCGTGATTTGTTGAGGTAAGTTTCTGTAAAATCAGGGGTGTTCTGTGTTGAGATGTTTGTCCAGAAGTACAGTTCAAATAATTTTCAAAGCATTTGTAAATATAATCAAACGATACAGGAGCCATTGCCCTTGGCGGTATAGTGAAAAATGATCAAGGAATTGCCCACTCTTTGTATTGTATCTGGTCTCATGCAGGCAGGTCTCAACATGCCCCAAGGAGACTGGCCACTGTTGCATACTCAAAATACTTGTGTTTTACAGGTCGTGAAATGTCTTCCCCAAAGAAAAACGTTCTACTGGTGAGCCAGAGACCCATACCGGGGGCTTCACACACTGAAAATCAAGGTAAAGACAAACATGATTAGTTTTGGGGTATTTTGTTAGACAGACTGTCATGAATATTTTTGTAAATGCTTAATGTTTATTTTTTAAAAAAACAACCAGGCCCCGCACCTCAAGATTCAAAAAGTGAGCCATCGCCAAAGTCACATGATGACCCCCAAACTTCAAAAAATAAACCACCATCACCACAGGTGCCACCAAAGCCACAAGAGGACCCCCAAGCTTCAAAGAGCGACAGACCCAGAGGACACGGTAAAGCAAAAAGAAAACTCAAGCACCTCACAGCGAACACTTTAGAAACATCACCACTTAAAAAACAGAAGCTGGTCCTTGCTGTCCCTTCTTCTACTTCTTATAATGACTCGCTTGCAAAGCTCATGCAAGATGTTATGGCATCTTTGAGTGCCGGCTTACTGAGACCCCATGCCTTAAAAAAATATATGAAAGCTGCCCAGGCTAAAATTTCTGTCATACAAAAAGGTTTGGACAGGCAGCAAGGAGCAGGACGGCTGAAGAAACGTAGCCGCACACACAAAGAGCTAGCATTAAAATACATGTCAAAGCGTATTAGGAATGCTAAACGTATGAAAGTAGCGGTGAAAAGACGCCCCTCGCTGTTAAAACTTTTAAGACAAATCAGAGACACTAGAGCTCCAAAGGCCTCTCCGACCACTTCCTGCAATGTGGACCCCCCACAAGCCACCCAGATGACTGATTTAGAGGCTGAGGGGTCAGCCATTCTGAGTGTGGATGAATCCCCTACAGACCCCGGACTAGGCACCCCAGAAACCCAGGAGGAACACCCTCTAACTCCCAATGAATTGCCAAGAGTTTATCTGGAGAGGCTGAATAGTTGGGAATGGCATTCACCACGCCAACCCGTTTCTCGATACGGAGAAACCTTCAGGTTTGCCAACCTGGAGCAATTAAACCATCCGCTTCTGGTGCAAGAGGCAATCCAAGAGGCTGTACAGGGCCTGCTTGATGATCTTTACGTGAGGTTACATGATGAGGACCTTGTTCAATTACGTCTAGATGGCGGAGGACTAAATGACGCTCTCTTCACTGTGAGGAGGGTCAGGGGGCCCCTGCTTGCTTCAGATCTGATGGACAACCTCGCAAACCTTATGCAGAGCAATGCAGAGATCCACCTTCATGGGACATTGCGCTTAAATGTATGGGTTATCCGTAACAGTGGAGGATGGGGCCGTAGAGTTATAAGTACTCTGCTTCACAGCCAGTTAGTGCAAAAGAAGGTGTTTTTTAGCGGATCTAAACAGTACTGGTAGCAATCTGTGTTTTGGTGGAAGTCTCTTGGCAGTTATGGCCCCACAAAGGCCCACTTTTGGGGAGTTAATAGATGGGGCGAGGCAGCTGTATAGAGAGCTAGGGTTTCCCGAAGATGACAAGATAATGCTGAGCAATGTGACTGCCTTTGAAAGGCATTTCAAAGTAAATATCGCCGTGGTCCTGCACGGGACTAAGGGCTGGGAGATATTCAGGACTGGGGACCCTGTACACACCCAAACTTTTCACCTACTGCTGCACGATGAGCATTACTATGGGATTCTAAACGCCAAAGCATTCTTTGGTAGTAAAAATTATTGTAGCGTCTGCGGCAACGTATACAGCCATAGTCACAAATGCAAATATTTATGCCGTTTATGTTTAGAGACCCTTTGTGAGCCAGTGCAAGAGCTGCGGTGTCCTTCTTGCAAGTTATTCTGTAGGTCCAGAGAATGCTTAGAGAGACACAGTGCTTTGGCAGCTCTAAAGAAGGTGGACTGTAAATCTAAAATCATGTGCGAGACTTGCGCATCCTATGTCCCCAAAAAACACAAATGCAAGGTGAAGTGCTGCAAGCAGTGCAAAAAGCCTGTTGGGGATATAAACAGTCACCAGTGCTTCATGCCGACTGTCAAGGGATCAGAAATTTCTGATAAATACATTTTTTACGACTTTGAAAGCACTCAGGAAACGGGGATCCACTCGCCCAACTACATTTTTGCAATGGGTCTCAATGAAGCAGATGCATGGGAGTTCAAAGGGGAAGGTTGCACTTCTGACTTTGTCAAAAGGTTTATTGACAAAAAGTACAGGGGTTGGACTTTTATGGCCCACAACGCAAGGGGTTATGACAGTTATTTCATAGTTAGACAGCTCATTGCAGAAAAAATGGATGTGGATCTTATCACCCAGGGAGGCAAGCTAATGTGTGTGACAGTGAAGAAGCTTGGAATACGATTTATAGACAGCCTGAACTTCTTGCCCATGAAACTGTCCAAATTGCCACAAGCCATGGGTTTTGAAGGGTGCAAAGGGTATTTCCCACATTTTTTCAACACCGCTGAAAACTGGGATTATGTGGGTCCTATGCCCAGCATTGATCAGTATGGGGCTGACAGCATGATGCCTGGTGAGAGAGCCGAGTTTCTCTCGTGGTATAGGGACAATCAAAACAACACTTTTAACCTGCAAAAAGAGCTCACATACTACTGCAAGCAAGATGTTAAAATTCTGAGAAAGGCCTGCATCCTGTACCGAGAAGAAATCATACGCATGACATCTGGGGATGGATCATCTGCAACAGGTATTGACCCTTTCCAATGCCTCACTCTAGCCAGCGTCTGCATGGTCATGTTTAGACACATGTTTTTAAAAGAAAACAGCATAGCACTTATCCCACATGACAACTACCATAGACAGATAAAGAGACATTCTACACCTTCAATACAGTGGTTGATGTATCTAGAACACAAGGAGGGTATCGAGATTCAGCACGCGCTGAAAGGTGGAGAGCGAAAAGTAGGCCCTTATTTCCTTGATGGATATGCAGAAATTGATGGTTGTAGAACAGCCTTCGTGTTTAACGGCTGCTTTTTTCACGGTTGCTCAATTTGCTACAATGAGGCCGGGCGAAATCCGATGACGGACACAAGTTATCAGGATCTGAATTACTGTACACAAAACAAAGCTGACTATCTCAGAAGGCAGGGGTTCAATGTCAGAACCCTTTGGGAGCACGAGTGGAAGGAGATGGTGGAATCTGATGGGGAACTCAGCCTCTACAGCCTAGAGATTCTCTGTTTGGGGGAAGAACAAATGCCATCTGCCTGTATTATAAGCCAAAGGCTGATGAGCAAATTCACTATTATGACTTTACCAGTCTGTACCCATTTGTGAACAAAATGAAAGTATACCCCATTGGACACCCCAAAATAATTTATAGGGACTTTGGACCACTCTCTAGCTATTTCGGCCTTGCGAACGTTAAAATGCTCCCTCCACGCAGCCTTCTTTTCCCTGTGTTGCCTGTCAGGGTGGGTGGAAAACTCATGTTACCATTATGTCGTACATGTACCGAGACTAAACAACAGACATGTTGTGCCCACAGAGATGATGAAAGGGCTATTGAAGGAACGTGGTGTACTGTTGAATTGCTGAAAGCATTGGAGAAGGACTACAAAGTGCTGACCATTTATGAAATTTGGGATTTTGAAGAAAAATCTGATCAATTGTTTTCAGATTATATCAAACTGCACCTGCGCCAGAAGCAAGAGGCATCTGGGTACCCCTCTTGGTGTACAGATGAGGAGAAAAAGACAAAATATGTTAATGATTTCTTTGAGAAAGAGGGTGTGAAATTACATCCACAGGAGATTGCTGTGAACCCCGCAAAGTGTCAAATTGCAAAGCTGTTCCTCAATTCTTTGTGGGGTAAATTTGGCCAACGCCCAAACTTAATGAATACCTCTATTGTGAGGGAGCCAGCTGAGCTTTTGGCTTATGCCTTTTCTCCACGCTATGAGGTTTCAAACTTTGAAATTATAGATGACGATACAGTGAGTGTATCCTGGAGACATGCAAAAGGTCTCCACACACAACCGGGTAAGACTAATGTCGTGATAGCCTCTTTTACAACTGCTTATGCTCGTTTAGAATTGTACAACTTGTTAGATGTGTTGCAAGATAGATGCTTATACCATGACACAGATTCTGTGATATTTGTGAGTCGGAAAGGGGAACCGAATCTACCTCTGGGCGACTTCTTAGGGGACTTGACCAGTGAGATCCCGCCAGAACAGTTCATCACTGAGTTTGTGTCGGGTGATCCTAAGACATATGCTTATAATTTATCCTCTGGCAAGTTTTGTGTCAAGGTCAAAGGCATTACTCTGAACTTCTCCAACTCGGAAAAGATCAACTTTGACACTTTGAAGGAGCTTGTCTGAAAGAAATTGTAGTCCAGCAAGGGGCCATTGTGCGGAATAAAAAGCAGTGGCTTATCGAGTCAGGTATCCTTAAAAAAACACTCAGAGTGATGTATGATAAGAGGGTCATCACAGAGGGATTTAACACTCTTCCTTACGGCTTTTGATGGATCACAGGTGGCAACATCCATTCTCTGCCATTCTGGCAGGGCCGAGCAACTGTGGTAAAAGCTATTTTATTAAAAATTTGCTGGACAATGCTCATACCCTACTCTCAATGATGCCTGAAAATATAGTGTGGTATTATAGCTGTTGGCAACCATTGTACAAAGAACTGCTATGTAGATATCCTTTTATTAAATTTATGGAGGGAATGCCTGAAAAGCTTGATGATGATGAACTTTTGCCTGTCAATAAAACAAATCTTTTAATTATGGATGATCTTATGGACTCTGCCTCTAATAGCCAAGAAATTCAAAAAGCATTTACTCAGTATGTACACCACCGGAACTTGAGTATTATTTTCATCACGCAGAATATTTTTTGCAAAGGAAAAAGCAACCGCACCATTAGTCTAAATGCAAAATACATGGTATTATTCAAAAGCCCCAGGGACAAATTGCAGATAGCGACTCTGGCTCGTCAGATGTTCCCAGGAAATGTCCGCTATTTCATGGAAGCCTTCCACGATGCCACATTTAAACCCTACGGCTATCTGTTGGTGGATTTAAACACAACCACCCCTGAATCTTACAGGTTGAGAACAGGGATTTTTCCACCAGACTGGCCTGTGGTATATACTATGAAAAAAGCCACACCTGGTTACAAAAGGAGCAGACAGTAGTGGTTTGCATTCTATTGCCGCTGTCTCCTTGGCCTGGAAACATGTCCAAGCGTGTAAAGAGAAATCTGGCCCTCATAAAACTTTTTATTAAGGCCACACCACGCCAGAGGAAAGCCATTGTAAGCACAGCATCGGATGATTTTATAGCAGCCCTCTCTGAAATTGCACTCAATACTTTAAAAGGCAACATACCGCTGTCTCCCCACCAGGTACGTGTCTTAAAAAAAAGAAGTCGCTTTATCAAAAGCTTGGGCAACAAAAGAATCTTTTTAAAAAGGAAGAGGCATTTGGTGAAGCAGTCTGGGGGGTTCACTGCACCATTGTTAAGTTTTGCCATCCCTCTGCTAACTGGCCTTTTAAGTAGCCAGTAATGGAGTATGCCGAAAATATGTATTTGGTCCCTAGCCATCAGCTGGAACAATTAAAAGGGATTTCCCCTAAGGAGGAAAACATCAGAACTGCTACAATCTACTCCTTAGATACTGAGATGAAGGGGATTCTTCAAAGATCTGACTTGACAGAATATGAGAAGGCTAAACGCTACGATGCTCTGCTTCAAAAATACCTAACACACCTAAGACAGAAGGAGACAGAGAAAGAAAACCTAAGCCTGTTTCTGACGCAACCACAGCAGACCTCTGAGGAAACAACAACAGCAGTAAATACCGACAGGGTGTTTCAAGAAGTACAGCCTCCCTGCTAGATCTAAGAACAATGCCAGGCTGCTGTTAAACAAAATGAAGCAGAACAATAATATTACATCCTGGAATGACAAAGGGGCCTTCGTGTACAAAGGGGATACTGTAACCAGTTCCAATATGCTGGATTTGGTCAGGGGGATTACCCAACAACATGCAATGCCCTCCAAGCGTCTCCCTAAAGGTTGGGATGTTTTTCTGAGATCCCTGGCTGAGTTAAATGTTCCAACTTCTGTAGTCGGCAATCCTGCCAATAGAGACGTTTTAGAACAACTAAAAAGCCCCCCAAGTGTGACACCCACAACTATTTGGTCACCCGTTGATTTTTTCAAGGCTTCTAAAAAGCAAAGACAATCTAGTCCGTATCCTTGGCTCAAATTATAACACCGTAATGTTTTTCAAGACGTAAAAATAAATGTTTAAATGTGTTTAAACCTAATTACTGTCTGCGGTTGTCTGTTTTATGTCTAAGAATAACCACACAGATAAAAAATCTTTTAAACCCCAATTTTATTAGAAAACACGGCTATGAAAAGCAACACATGACAAACACCCTTGGGCTGTCTGAAACAAGTTTGAACCAGGGCGGCGTACATTTCTCTTGTTTTTTATAAATTGTAAGACCATTTGGTCATTTCCTTGTAAATCGTAAGAATACAGTTCTTGGATCTGTTGAAATGTTAGACCCTTACATCGCTGCTGTAAGAAGAACACACAGTGGTGACCACAAACCACAGAGTCTGGAGCCTGTATTTGCCGGGGCTGAAATGCTGTCTTGCTAGCATTTTTTGTTAAAAATTTCATGATGGCTTCAGGAAACAGCGGATGATCTGGAGGGTATCCGTAGGAATCAAAAAATTCCCCATTCTTGTCTTCTGTCAAGTAGATGGCCAGCCAGTGCTCTCCGGGGAGGGTGTGGGGGTGGGTATTGACTATCAAACCCACGGGTCTTTGTAGCAATCTCGCTCTGGGGAGTATGTCGCAGGGGAACACTACAAAGAAAGTCCTTCGTGTATAGGGGTTTGAAGATAGGATCTGGGTTAACTGCACGCTGTCCATTTTACATATAGTCAAACAGGACATTTCTCCGGTGATTTATCTCTATCACATTGTCAAAAACACCATACACGACCATGTTGACTGTGGTTGGCAGGGCTACAGCAAAACGAAATTCTGCTCTCAGGTTCCCATTTCTAACCAAAGAATAGTGATCCCCACATTCTTGGTCTGGAGTCAGGTCAAATGCAAAAAGAGTGTAGCCATTTGCATACTCCTCACGGTTAATTACAAGACCTCTGTCTTTCATATGCTTGCCAGTTGTCTGAACCAAATTCATGTACAGTTCCCAGCTTCAAAATCAGGTTGGAGTGGTTTCACAGGGATCGAAAACCCATCCAAGATAAAGTGATACGTAATTAATATGGTAATTTTTAAAATTAAACGGATTTTTATTGAATGTGCCACTGAATGCGTCATTATCCACCAGGCCTATCACAACCTGTTTAGGCATCTGGCCCAAAAACAGGTTCTCTTGGTTGCTGACACGGCTTCCTCTGGGGATACTAAACACTTTCATACTCACACGATCCACTGGATATTTGGCATTGGCTGTCAGCAGCGCCTCTGCATGGCCTAACCGGACACCAGGGGCCACTCTCACCTTCTTTACAAAGAGGGTGGCTGACAGAAGTTGTAGTTTGTAACGCCTATCTGCTGCAGCTGACATTAAGCAGAAAGGATCTTTGTTACGGGTCAGTTTAATTTTCAAATCCACGCCATTTAACAACAGTTTTTTCTTGAAAAAACAGGTCAGAATGGAGCTGCCCCATCAGATCTATTTTCCGGCTTTCAGTTGTAAGGTTCGCTCTTTTAATGAATCCTTTATTATTCCCATCCAGAGCCACTGATTCGTGTGCCCCAGCTGTGTCTTTGTAAAAGAGCCCAGCAGAGAACTGTGTGGCTAACGTATCTTCACTGTAGTTTAGTACGGATTCGATGAAAGCACGATAAGGATAACAATTATTACTCTGAGTTATTAAGCGGTCTCCCAGTGTCACGTCCAGCTGGCTAAAAATGGAGGCTATGGGGTAATTTACCACGCTTACTTCAGTATCTCTGGCGAGATCTGTACCATTTTCATTGACAATTTTACAGCACAGGTACAGCAGTGTGTTGTTTAAATCCATATAATCTTCACCATTTCCCGCAATGAAGAAGTCTACAGGAGAAGTTTCTGTCAGGGCTGCCAAGGGGGGTACTTCAATAAACAAGCTTCTCTCAATACTTGTCTGTGTAGGACCAATTTGGAATAAATCTAATTCGGATTTAGTGCATTCTTCAGAGCTGCAGTGGATAAAAGCCATGGCAGATTAAAATATGTCTCCCCGACCTGTCGATGAGCGCCTCTTCTTTCTAACGCTCTTCCTTTTCTGAGGTTTCTTCCCCCTCACAGTTTTCCTTTTAAGGGGCCGGGGCGGGCCGATTAGCTGTGCTTGAGACGCTTTTCTTTTCAAACCCTTTCTTCTTTTTATATAGATTAGTCCTGATCCATCTTGGCATTGTGTAGGGGAGGCATTATTCAAAACCGCTTGAGACACATGGCTGACCACATCTTTAGCAATATTCCGAGTAGCTGTTTTAATATGTGGCTTAATGATCTCTAGCCCTCTTCTCAAAAGAGGAACAGCCTTTCGGAAAAGACTCCTGAATATCCCCCCAATCCCTGCCCCATCCATAACAGGGGCTCCATGGTACCCTGGAAGGGCATTTCCCGCCTGAGCCCTGTAATAATTTCTGTAAAGGGAGGGGTCTCCGTACGTTTTCAGGATCACCATTTTCAAAGCTGCAGGGTTCTCCGGGGCCGAAAGTGTAGCTTCACAAACACCTTCCCAAAACGGAATGGCACATTTTTGTTCTAGTCTGTCTTTATCTCAATAGTGATTGTGTCGATATGGTGTTTGCTCACCGGGATGTAGTGTGGCTTGTCGTAAACAATGTTGACACGTTCGTTGTTCTGGCTGCGTACAGGTACGCAACGCAGTAAAGGTACATAATAGTCTCCCACTATCTGGTGATTCACAATGTCTGTGTAAATGTATAAACTGTTAAAACCTCCAGTAATGTCAGCAGGAAAAGGCAATATTTCAACATCCTGATCAGGAAACAGGCCTAATATGTGGGCCAGTTCTGCACTTGCTCGAAAGGTACTTTTTTCTGTTGCTTGCAGGCTGATTTTTCTAGACACAGCATCATAGTGCAGGGTCGCTTTCGGACCACCTTGTATACGGCTGTTCATGCTTTCCACCAGCTCAGGAATGCTGGCATAATAGCCGCGGCACACAAAAAAACGATACCTACGTACCCCGTTAGAAATTTCAAATCGTGCATCGGTAGTTAGAGTGTCCCAGCTGTGGGGATATTGAGTTTCAACGAGGCCCACTTCCCATGCGCCTGGAAGATCCAACGTTCTTGCTAATTGTATAGTATATGCTGAACTCTTGTTGTTTGGAAAAACCTCCGCACAAGCGTTGCTAGGCAGGGTTATGTAAAAACCACTCTCATCCATTCTTCAGCTTTGTAGGTTCGCAAAGATCAGAAGCAAGTACCCAACTGTTGAATTTGCTAGGCCAACCTAGCCATTTCACCAGATGATACTTTTTCTTACCCCTGCCTTTCGTAGATAGTATTTTTTCAATCCTGTACACTCGGTCTTCCTTGGCTTTAACCTTCAGCATTTCTTCGGCGTAGAATGTTCCAACATCCTCCCCCTCATAATCTTTTAACCTGTACACAGGCCTTTTTGTCTTTAGGATGACTTGATCCACAATAAATAACTCTGTGGTGAAATTCTGTTCATAACTCTTGGTAAATACTCCCTTGCTTTTAGATATCCGAACGTGGTCTCCTTTTCTGAACAAAGGAACCTCTGCTTTTCTACTAACACTGTCTCCATGGACTGTTTTCTAAACCGCAAGTGAGTTAGACTGATTAACATCCACAGGCCGGGCCCGGATGGTTCTGTGAAAGCTGTGGTTATAACTTTTTAGGAGGCGTGGCAGCACATCGATATAGTTGAAAGTATTATTCGCTGTAAAATACCTCCACATTTTTGTTTTGAAAGTTCTATTAAACCGCTCTACCACGGCTGCTTTGACATCATTATTGGTGACAAAATGATGAATGCCATGTTGTTTTAACATCTTGTTTACAGACTGATTTAGAAACTCTTTCCCTCTGTCCGTTTGCAATTTGCCCGGCTTTCTGGAATCTTGTTTAAAAAGGGCATTAAAGGCCTTGGACACTTCTTTGCCTGTCTTATTTTTTAAAGCAACAGCCCAAGCATATTTAGACAAAATATCTATCACTGTTAAAATGTACTTGTAGCCCTTGTTGTATTTAGAAAACTGCTGCATATCCACTAAGTCAGCTTGCCACTGGGCATCCGTTCCAGACACAATTGTTTTGTTTCTTTTAAAATGGAGTCTGACCGGCCTATGCAGCGTGTAAGCATCCTGGTCTGAAAGCCATGAGATAACCTACTTTTTAGTCACCTTTTCATTCTGCTTTTTGGCCTCCTGAAATAGAGGGTCCACACCTCCAAAGCTCCCGGCCTTCCTGGGTGTATAATAAATATTCCTTAGGATCTCTTCAAGATCTGCCATATTGTAGGTTAACGCAAGAATGGAGGCGGAAGTTTACAACAAAATGTTTTGATTAGTGCAAATAACAACAGAAACTTTTTATTACTATTTTTCAATGTCCATGCCTGGAGAAATACACGAAATGCAGGTAATGTTGACAGTCCGTGAAGTGTCAATGTTAAAGTTCTCAAGACCAACACACGTACAACGCTCCTATGTAAAACAAAGACAAGATTTTTAGTAATCTACAATCACCCTCAACATACTAGTGACAACAAATTTAATATAAAAAATACTTACTGGTGTGCCTCCTTTCTCGGTCATAACCTCCATCTCCTCTTCCAGAGTCTCCAGGGTTGGTTGGTAAGTAGAACCGGCTGTGTCAGGATCTCCAAGCCCCATTTTCTCTATAGACAGGCTGGCCAGTTTCCTAAGTACACCCCCATCCGCCTCCTCAGCGATGCTGGTGAACTCCCCAAGGCTGTCGGAAGTATCCGTAAGCTCTTTCTTTAGCAGCATCTTGTTCAAACCACACACCGTATCAGGCCATTGATCGGTATAATCCATTCTCCAATCGACCCCTGATACTGTATCAGCCCACTGGTCGGTACAATCCATTCTCCAATCGAACCCTGATCCGGTTTCAGGAAGAGAAGACTGTCCCGTATTCAGCTTTCTAGGTTGGAGCTTCAAGGGTGCCAGTGGAAAAGAAAAACCACAAGGCCCCACAGATAATGGTTTGCTCTCGGCTGCAGCAGAACTGTTCTGAGGATCTGGTGGATATGATAAAGACCGAATCGTACCCTTCTTTCTGGGTTTAGGCCTGCCTGGTGCCATCGGGGTAGAAAATTCCGTAGGCCTCATCGGGGTGCTGGGGGATTCCATGTTCTTCCAAAAATCAGCAACTGTGACCGACGGCTTGCCCCGGCTGTCTGAAAAGCACAGCACGCCCTGTCCTAGTATTGGGGGCTCTGAAACCTCTTCCAATTGGCCGGGGGGCAGGTCACGAGCTATTCCTTAGCCAACCGCTGAGGGGCTGTGGGGAGATATGCCTGGACATGTTCCTACAGGACGTGTCACCCAGAGGGGCCCGTGTTACTGTTGAACCGTTTCCGGCCACCTGGGTTTTGTTTACATTTGGCACTACCGGTTCCGGCCACATGGCATTTGTTTACCTATGTCACTTCCGGTTCCGGCCACAAGAGGGGGTTGCATACCTACGTCACTTCCGGTTCAGGCCACAAGGCATTTGTTTACCTATGTCACTTCCGGTTCCGGCCACAAGAGGGGGGGGGGGGGTTGCATACCTACGTCACTTCCGGTTCCGGCCACATAGCGTTTGTTTACCTATGTCACTTCCGGTCACGTGGTTTTGTTTTGACAGGCGATGACATCATTTCCGGTCACGTGATGTTTGTTTACTTCCGGTCACGTGGTTTTGTTTTGACAGGTGGTGACGTCACTTCCAGCAGCATGGCTTTGTTTACTTCCGGTCACGTGACCTCATTTGCATAATTTTGACAGCAAGTAGGGCCTATAACTACTAAGATTCTTTCCTCATTGCTGAACATATGTCAATTTCTCCAATCCTTTGCCCATATCAGCAGCTCAGCTTGTCATGACCTTGCTATTGCTCTGCAAAACCATTTGCAAAAGGCAGCTGCATTCTCTCTCTCTCTTCTTTCAAAGTCCGTTAAAATCTAAGTTAGAGGTATTATAATGCCATAATATAAATTAGCACAGAGTTACAATTTCAAGGGGTCTGGAATATCAGTTTGGGGGTCTTCTTAAATATGAGCTGGGGTATTTTAGGGGGTTTCCTTGTAAGTCTCCCCAAAACCCTCATTCAGACCATTCAACCATTCCAAATCAAATTAGCCATCTACAATTTGAAGTAGCCTCTTCAGTCTTTTGTTAGCAAAATTATTTAACCCTTTTTAGTGCCAGATTAACAAGCTGTCTTCCTCAGTAGGGTCATCTCTGTGGTCAAGCACCTTGGAACTCACCCACATCTGACTTGGTGGAGGCTCACCCTAGCAACACGCAGCAGCTGCGTGCCCTCCCCACCAAAATTGTACACTTCCCCCTGCTGCATCAATGGCAGCCATAAAGGCCCCATTTCTGCAAGGGTAAAGGTGTGAATGCTCCACTTTTTCCCAACAGCAGCAGCAGTAACACAGGTCCCTCTCTGAGAGTAGCACAGTTGGGTTGGGTACTGAGGCAATGATACCTTACCTGGCAAAGGCAATGGAGGGCTTTTGGTGTCACCTCCTAGAGTACTGGGCAGGCAGCAGCCAGGTGTGGTAAACCTAGAGATGGTTGCCTGAGCTGCTCTTGTGCCTGCCAACCAGTGTCCTGAATGAGAGGATGTTTTCAATGACATTTGACATTTTTACACTGCACTGTAGCTGCTTGAATGCTGTGGTGTTTTTTTTTAAAAAACATTTTATTGTTTTTTCTATTAATATTTATAGTTGGAGAAAACAAAATGGAAACAGTAGGGAAGGGTGTGGGGAAGGGAGAAGTGGAAGGGGGCTTGGAGGTTCAAACAGAAGAGAATATTAATTTCATATTGGATGCTGATCTATAAGGCACATATTAGGAGAAAAGTGAGGCACATAAATATGTATAAGCAACCCAAATGTCAAAATAACTGACCATCCATTGTTTACGATAGTCTGTACATTCAAATATGAAAAGGGAAGTGAGGACCTCAATCGACTGGACAATTGATGGTGGGACCGGTCCTTCCAATGCAAGTCTCTTGACAACAATGAGTGCACTCATAAGCCACCTATATTGGCTATCGGGTAGATCCCAGAGCACAGGAACACAATTTAACAATATATGTACGTCTGCAAACTACAAATGTATCTCTGGACAAGACTGATATGTTTAACAACTTCAGTCCAGAAAGAGGCCATCATGGGAGAAAATCATATCATACAGATCAGAGATGCAAGATCAGTGCTACATTGCCAATACCTTCTTGTTGAGGACAGTTTTTTTTTCTTGAAAAAGCATTGGCTTGGATGCAGAATTGGTAGAGCAGCTGGTCTTCATGCTTTCCACTCCTGGGATCCCTGCACTCTGAATACATCTGAGTGAATGCCGTCCTTTCATCTTCCTCCTCTATTTGTTAAGTTTTTCAGTTTGACTTTACTTTGAAATCTGTTCTTGCAGTGCAGCAGCTCAACACTGAATGCTTTGCTAATTATGCATGCTGTCCCAATGCCAGGGGTGGGACACTTGTGGCTTACATCATCCCTCACCACTGGCTATGCTGGGGTTGATGGGAGTTGTAGTCCAAAACACAAATTATCCACCCCTGGTATGCTAATACAGGGACTGTGCCAACCTTGCAAGGGTATGCCTTGTTTAGTTTGCTGTCTGCTTCTCTCTCCTTTCCTGCCTTGTGCCAGAATGAAGTAGTAGAGCTTGAAGGTATACTTGCAACTGGCACTCATTGTTGCCTCCTCAGTCTGCTTTCCACAACAGCTACTGCATGTCTCCACTATCCACTTAATTGTTCTTTCAGTGCAGTTCTAACTTATCTGGCTGCTGGCCTGCCTCCCTTTGCCTGCCCGTCTCTGGTACCTGGATGAAGTAGTATGGCTTGGTATCACGCTGGATGCACCAACCCATGGGCCTATGGCATACTTACATGCAATGCTACCTCCACATTCTGCCTACTTTAACCACCAATGGCACACACCTCTGACTGCCTGTGCTGCTGTCAATGCAGTACCTGATCTCTGAAACTGGAACACCTTTTGCTGTTCCAGCATGGTGCCCATACTAATATGGAGACTATGTCATTTGGCAAAGGAGCTTCTTTTTTTTAGTTTTCTGCTTGTCTCTCTCTGCATGCCTCCCTGCCTTGTACCAGATTCAGAACAGCCACTGCCTCAACTAGGTTTGATAGAAAGGAAAGGTAGAACTGGGCGTCATCCGCATATTGATGACACTTCAGCCCACATTTCTGGACAACCTCTCCCAGCACTTTCATGTAGATGTTGAACAGCATAGGGGATAAAGTAGAGCCCTGTGGAACCCCATGCCATGGCAAAAAGCAAATGATTCCCCAGCACTACCTTCTGAAATCAGCCATCCAAATAGGAGTAGAACCACTGCAACACAGTGCCTCCAACTCCCAACCCAGACAACCTATCCAAAACAATTATCATGGTCGATGGTATCGAAAGCTGCTGAGAGGTCCAAGAGAATCAATAGATTCGCACTCCCCATGTCCCTCTCCCAGCAAAGGTCATCCCACAGGGCAACCAACTCAGTTTCCATTTCAAAACCAGGCCAGACTCCTGATTGAAATGGATCTAGATAATCTATTTCGTTCAAAAGTCTCTGGAGTTGTCCTGCAACCACCTGCTCAAGCATCTTGCCCAGGAAGGGGATGTTAACCATAGGCCTATAGTTGCTAACAACCTTGGAGTCCAGGTTAGGCTTTTTCAGGAGTGGTCTGATTACATATATGAAGCAGAAGAAAGGCCAGGCTACAAAAGAAGAGTACAAACAAGTAGCACAGAAGTGCCGGAATGGTATCAAGAAGGCTAAAGCTGAGAAGGAGATGAGGCTAGCGAGGGATGCTAAAAGCAACCAGAAGGCTTTCTTCAGATACGTGAATAGTAAAAGACAGAGGAAAGAAATGGTGGTTCAACTGCTTCATGAGGATAGCAAATTGATAACAGATGACCTGGTAACTACAGACCAGTCAGTCTGACATCCATCCCTGGGAATATTTTGGAGCAGATTATAAAGAAGTCAATCTGTTAGCACCTTGAAAACAATGCAGTGAGTACTAGAAGCCAGCATGGATTTGTCAAGTTACTTTACACAACCAAAATGTATATGACAGTCCTTGCATATTTTACATGGTTTTTTGCCAGGAGCAATGAGGTTTGATGATATTGCTCTCATAGAATATTTGTATTTTGATGGAATTAAGGCTCGAACGGTGGTTACATTTAAGAGACATAGCTAGTTTTACTTACAGAGCCAGGGAGATATTTTCAGAAGATAGGTTAATAATTATAAGATTGAGAATCAGGCCCCACCAGTGCCTGATCCTACAGTCGTTGGTCACAAGGACAATGATCTTGTGATAGCAAACAGTATTGAAAATCTTATTGATTTAAATTGGACTCAAAAGTCTGCCCCCTCCCACTCAGTCAGAGACTATGGGGTCAAATCTGACAGAACCAGTCTTTACTTATGTCCCACAACCATCCATCACTGAACGTGCTGGAACTTTTATGCCAGAGGAGAAAGCTCTGAGTTAATTTTGGACACTGCTATTTTGGGCTGCATTAATAGAAGTATAGCTTCCAAATTGCGCAAAGTACTGGTTCCCCTCTATTCGGCACTGGTTAGGCCCCATCTTGAATATTGCGCCGCACTTCAGGAAGGATGCAGACAAGCTGGAGCGTGTTCAGAGGAGGGCGACGACAATGATCAGGGATCTGGAAACAAAGCCCTATGTATGAGAGACTGAACGAACTGGGCATGTTTAGCCTGGAGAAGAGAAGATTGAGGAGATACATGATAGCACTCTTCAAATACTTGAAAGGTTGTCACACAGAGGAGGGCCAGGATCTCTTCTCGATCAACCCAGAGTGCAGGACACGGAATAATGGGCTCAAGTTACAGGAAGCCAGATTCCACCTGGACATCAGGAAAAACTTCCTGTTAGAGTAATACAACAATGGAACCAATTACCTTGGGAGATCATGGGCTCTCCCACACTGGAGGCATTCAAGAGGCGGCTGGACAACCATTTGTCAGGCTTTAAGGTGGATTCCTGCATTGATCAGGGTGTTGGACTTGATGGCCTTATAGGTCCCTTGCAACTCTATTATTGTTTGATTCTATGATAAAGAGATAGACAGAGCAGGCATACACAGCATGCATAGAGTGCTGAGAGTGACAAATCTAAACGCAAGTATGTTGCTTTTCTAAAACCAAGGAAATTCAATCATTAAAAAAAAAGCTGCTGGTTTAAAAGACCAGAAGATAAGGCTAACACATGTTTGTCCAGACTCCACAAAGTCCTTGCTTTATTGCTAGGGGTACCCTACTGTGGGGTAACTCACACCATTATTCTGTGAGTTGACCCATGCCTTTACTGGGTGAGATCTTAGTGAGACATGAGTGTCTCCTTTAATGCAGCCAGGCTGAGAGTGGTACTGCTGTTGATGATTGTGTGTATTACATGTAGCTGTATTTCCTAGCCAACTGAACCAGATGCTGAAAAGCACACAACTGCTTCTTCGTTTAACCACGTAATTGAAAGTTTGCATTTTGCGCCATAGTTAATCCTTCTTGGAAAACTATTAAGATGGCACGTGCTCATTAGTGGTGGTGAGTTGTGGAGATTCTGCTGGTATTCACATTACCCTTATCTTCAAATTCTTTTTGTGAATACTATAATCTCAACTGCAGATTTATTTTCATTATGTTGTTTTCCAGTGAAATTATACTCATAATAATTGTGAGTTTCTGAAAAATCTACAGCAAAATAGGAGTAAATCTGGAATCCTGTAACCTTAACTCACTTTTTTTTGTTTCAATTCAGCCTTTCACTGCTACCATACATTCAACTGTTGTTAAATGTCTTAACTCCGTTTATAAGTATTGTTGCAACTAGTACCTTATACTTACCTTACTGTTTTCCAGTTTCAATTTAGCATTTCATTGTTACAAGTATATGCAACCGGTGTTAAATATCTGACTTCTGTTTATAAGTATTGGTGCAACTAGTAATTCTCATTCCTGATTTGTGACTTTTGTGTTTACATTATAGTATAATGTGTTAGTTTATCCTATTGTCCTTGGTGGTCATTTATACGCTGTGCTTTTCAGCATCTGATTCAGTTGGTTTCTTGTAACTGCTGCCTGTTTCTGCTGTACTTCCTAACAACATTATGACTGATGCTGCTGCCAATAACAGTGAGAAAAGTGAAAGCAGGTTTGTGTGTGTGTGTGTGGGAAGTGTTTCAAAGATTAAGGCCTCCATCACACCTAATCCCCCCCCAATTTGCCTCCACTTTTTTTTTTTTTTACCTCTGAAGCAAAAGCGAGTCAAGCTTATGATCCTTTTCACCTGAATAGCTGCACTTTCGCACCTTCACTCCTTAGCTCTTCAGCTCCACTCCACCCCTCCTCTTTCTCCCTCCAGTCAGGTCCTGGCAGATGAGTACTTCAACTTAATAGTGTGGGGTGGGGAACTTAATGATTTTGAGCAGAAATTGGTTGCTAATTTTTTTAATTGAAGTATTTTTTTTTTAAAAAAAGCCTTGTCCCTTTTGAAAGGTGCTCACCAAAATTTTACATAGAATATGAAGTTAGACAATTAAGCTCACAAACTTGAACCCACATTTTTCTGGGGTGGAGTGATGATGGGAAGATGCTATTTGAAACAAACAAGTAGTGTACTTGAAGTGGGTGTTTAAGCCTTCCACTTACCAGTTCGTTTAGATTATTATACCATACCACAAAAAACTGGTTTATCTTCACCAAGCATTTCAAGATACAAAGCTACCTTGAATTGGTCCTGCAGTATGCTTGTTGGTGGAAATCTCAATGTAGTAGAGACTATGTTAAGTTCAGACTCCTAAACCATTCTACTGCAACCAAACATGTTGTCTTAGAAAGCAACCTCACAAATCTTTCAGTATGCCTGCTGGTGGAAACCTTGGTGTGGTGTTGATTTTTATTTTGTCTCATTCTTGATAAGAAATGTATATGATGACAGTGCAACCCAGAATAAAACAAACTTGAATTCCAATGCAATTCATTCTTACCTTGTAGTGACACGTCTCAGGCACTCCATTCTTCCAGTCTGGATTTGGGACTGAAAGACCCATGAAAAGTGTAAATTGTAAGCAAGTACAATTTGTGACATTGCACAACATCATGAGTGATCACAGGACACATCAGATAAGGCATCAGCCTTAGCTTCCAATTTCCTGGGTTTGTAGAGTTTGGACCAACATGAGATAGTGTTATCTTCTGGTCTTTTAAACCAGCAGGTTTTCTTTTGATGACTGAATAAAGCTTAAGAATTGTCCTCCGGATTAAGGGTATATGGACTAAGAGTTCCAAGTCTGGAGATCCAGACATTCTCCTATCAGTGTCTTTTGTCTGCTTAACTGGAAGCAATTGTAAACCTGAGAGACTATGTGCAGGTGAGTTAAAATGTCTTGTAAGAATTGCAGATTTGTGATTAGGGAATCCTGTTCTTAGGTTGTAGTTTCTCCTAGAGTGACCATTTGAAAAGGAGGACAGAGCTCCTGTACCTTTAACAGTTGTTTAGAAAAGGGAATTTCAGCAGGTGTCATTTGTATCCATGCAGCACCTGGTGAAATTCCCTCTTCATCACAACAGTTAAGGGTGCAGGAGCTATACTAGTGACCAGATACAGAAAAGGGCAGGGCTCCTGCAGCTTTAACTAATTTTGCTCTTTGGGTCTTTAAAACAGACAGCCAACCCCAAGAACTCAGTTTATAGAAATTTTATTAACTTTAAAGGGAATAAGGCAGCCTTCCCCCACTCTCAGCATTCCTGACTCCTGGCCATGCTAGCTGGGTTGATAAAATCCAAAACATCTGGAAGGTGTCAGGTTGGGGAAGGCTGAAATAAGGGTTGAGAGAGAAGTGGTGGGAAGAATCAGTAGGCTACAATGAAATTACAAATCCCTACCTAACCTACCTACAGATGTTGACATGACATGAAATACTAAGCCACAGTTCAGCAGTTGCGAAGGAACTTCACACAGAAGCTGCACATAGAATAATAGGTGTGTGAGAACAAGGGTGAAGTGACAGGAGAGCTTGGTATCAGAGTGGGAGGAGGGAGGGGGGCTGAATGAATGAATGGAGGAACTTGCAGCCTTCACAGCTCATGGCAGAAATCTCAACTAAAAACAGAAAGTTGCAGGAGGATGAGATATATTCATGGAGACAGGTGCAATTGAGAAATCAATTGGAAAATACAACATGAATGGCTTCTTAGCCTGAATGCCGTAATAAGAAAAAATGCCATGTATCTATTCAGGCTAAATCATTGTAAAGTGGAAGACATAAATGCTTTGTTTAACAAGGTTGTACTGAAACTTATATACAAATAAAACATTTATAAAACATAGATGCATAATTTTATTCCAGGTATCAAGTGCCTTCAAACTCCAATTAAACCAAAAAGTTTTGGATGACTTCCTTCAATATGGTCCAAACTAAACGACACACACACAAATCACTGACAGCACATCCACCAGTACTCAGTACAGATGAGCCA
This sequence comes from Anniella stebbinsi, assembly GCA_029215795.1. Classification (NCBI taxonomy): domain Eukaryota; kingdom Metazoa; phylum Chordata; class Lepidosauria; order Squamata; family Anniellidae; genus Anniella; species Anniella stebbinsi. The sequence continues at coordinate 101,080,404 of JARDYH010000003.1, forward strand.
GGTCACAGTCTGATTAAAGAAGTGCAAATGTTCCTGTTTTATATTCCATCGACAGTGTAGTACTGACAAGAACTGGTCTAAAATTTCATCTCTTTTATGAACTCACTAGATGGCCTTAAGATTTCCATTCATCTAGCCTAACAGCCAAGATGGTAATCTGCCATTCATGGCCACTCGTGTCCCCTGCCCCCATCCCTTTGTAAGAAATAAACAGTCCCTCCTCCCAATGGCTTGAAGCAACAATAATGTACAAAGGCAGTGGGCAGAAGGTAAATCTCTGGGCGATTTGCAGTAGATCAGCAAGGGGTTCTGACTCCCAATTGTCAAACACTAGCAAATACGAACAAGCTTTCCCTCTCAAATTAGTTACTGAAAAAGAATGTTTGGAGGGAGAGACTAGGAATGGATTTTTGTGTGAGAGGACTTGTGAGTTTGGTTCTGGTACTTATCACAAATTACTGAGCTGAGCATGTGCACAGAGGCACCCTATTGGTTAATTTGTAGCACATATCTTCCTGCCTGAGCCACTATTTTTCATGTGGTTCTGGTTCTAGTATGAAAAAAGTAAATCATAGATCCATAGCTTGGGGGCTCTTCATCACTGTCACTTGGCTATTGGGCAGTACAGAAATGAAATGAAGTCTGCCCATCATCCCCCAGCTTTAAACCATTCTAAGTTCAAACACTGTGTTCTCCAAATGGTGACATATTTTACAAAGCATGGACAGGTTGCTTGCTTGTAAGCATAGCTCTTCGAGTGGTCACCTGTGCATTCACACATATGGGCTCTGCACCTGTGCAGAGTCTCATTTCAGGAAAAACGTCTATAGCTGAGACACTTCGGGTGGGAAACCTTTCCCCACAGCGCACTGCACATAGCCTAAAGGGTTCCCACCCCGTTCCCTCAGTTCCTTGAGACTAATAGTGTGGCCGTAGAGCAGACAAAGAAGTGGGGAAAGGTGGGAGGGTTGTGTAAATGCACAGATGGCCACTCGAAGAAATACAATCACAAATCAGCAACCTGTCTTTCTTCTTCATGGTCTCCGGACATCACACACATGGGCAACGTCTAGGCAAATAACAAGGACAAAACAGTTCTCCCAAAAGCACAGTCAGCATGTGCCAGCACATACAAACAATAATGCTTAATGAAAGTAGAAAGTGTAGACATCGTCGCTGCCTTGCATAGGTCCGGAATGGCGATGCCCTTCTGAAAGGAAACAGAAGCGGAGTGTACACATACAGGAGCTGTCAGTGAGAGGCTGGAAGTTTCGTATGCCAAAGGGATAATAAGCATCGACCACCCAGAATGTGAAACGTTGTGTTGACACCGGCAGACCTTTTTGCTGTCCAGAATAGCATATGGGGAGTTTCAAAAAGATTGGCTGAATTCAGACAACACGATAGTCAATGGTGGGGTAAAAATCAACTTTACAGTTGTTCATCTAGGGGGCAATCCCTACACAACATGGTAATAAATAATCAACCGTGGTGTGGATTAGGATCAGTGCTGAGTTGACTATGGCAGCATTCGGATGACACGATAGTCAATACAACTGACGATTGTCCCCCCTCCCCAAGTTGCTTATTGTGTCGTCCGAATTCAGCCATTGTGTTTTTTCCTTATAAAAGGCTGATGCTCTCCTTACATCCGTGGTGTGTAAAGTAGTTGCCAAGTGTGTTGTAGGGGAAGGAAAAAGTGTTGATACAACAATATTGATCCAAATAAAATTCTGGAACAACTTTAGGCAGAAAAGATATGTCTAGGCATAACACAACCTTGTCTTTATGAAAAAGCAAATAAGGGGCATCAATACAGAGAGCACACAGCTCACTTGTACAGTGTGCTGGAGTGACTGCTACTAAAAAGTCTACTTTAAAGGAAAGAAGCCTCAAGTTCACTTTCACCAGGGGCTCGAAAGGTTTGGAAGAAAATGCCTTCAGAATGACTCATATGGTCCAAGATGGCACCGCTGGTCTAATTGTGTGTGTGTGTGTGTGTGTGTGTCTGGGAGTTCCGCACCCCTTTGAGAAACCGTTTTACTGTCGGATGTGAAAAAAGAGTAAATCCCTCAACTGGAGGGTGGAATGACGAAACTGCTGATAAGTTTACCCGAACTGACGAAAACTTAAACCCCTTTTCAAAGCAGGACAATAAAAATAATTACACTTGGGGAATGGATGCTGAGCGCAGTTCAAAATTGTTTAAAACTGCAAACTTCAAAAAGGCCTCCCGCTTATTAGTATAGGATTGATGAGTAGTTGGTTTTCCATTGGCATCCAGTATCCTCTGTATGGAAGGAGGGACTGGTGGTGATAGAATCATAGAATAGTAGAATTGGAAGGGGCCTATAAAGCCATCGAGTCCAACTCCCTGCTCAATGCAGGAATCTACCTTAAAGCATCCCTGACAGATGGTTGCCCAGCTGCCTCTTGAAGGCCTCTAATGTATTGGTTAAATCCTCCAGGTTGTTATCCACAATGTGGATAGGTCTGGGTGTCTCACTCAATCTTGCTGCTGCATTAGGAGCATCGGTATCCATGGTAGTCGTCGGTATCAACTGCATGCTGTGCATAGGAGTGGCACAAACTACAGTTGTGTGGGACACCACAAGGTAATGAAAATACATCTCGTCCGGTTTTTGATCTTTGCTAACACACAAATTATGAGCGGGAAGGGGGAAAGGCATAGAATAGTCCGTGGGTCCATGGAAGGAAGAAAGCATCTCCCATTGAGTTCCGTCCTCTTCCTGCCTGAATGCAAAACCGATCTATAGCTGCATTGTGCTCGGTGACATAGTGGTCTACGTGTGCATACCCCGCTCCTGGAAAAGGGTAGTCAGAGTTGATCTGTCTAATTCCCATTTGTGGGAGGTTCGCATAGTTCTGCTGAGATGATCCACTAAAATACTGTCGACCTCTGACACATGTATTGCTGTTACTCTTATATTACCGTGGATGGACCATCGCAGGATCCAAAGGGTAAGGTCCAGTAGCTGGGGAGATGGCGTTCCACCCCATTTGCTCAAATACATGGGTCACAGTAGTGTGGTCTGAAGCTGTCTGTATTGACTTGCCTGTCAAGTGTGTTGTGAACTTGCTCAACCCCCAGGCTTCTGCTCACGAACGTCGCAAACTGACAAGACACTCCAGACGATGAGACTTCTTTATTTGTGAAATCACATGAAAATTCAAGCATGACAGTTACATTTTCGCATACATCCACGTAAAGCTGATGACGGCCACAACTTTAGGCACCAAAAGGCTTGACGCGAACCAGAACAGCAATCACTCGGGGGGGGGGGGGGAGGAGAGAAGTGTTGGGATAGACCAAGTCCTATCTGAGCAATTAGCAGACGTGAAACATGTTGACCCATTAGGAACAGCCCCACAGCCCCAGGGAAAGCTCCAGCACAGGGGTGCCTGAAGACCGGCAGAGACAGAATACGTCTTGCACAAACCAGACCCAGTCTGCCGATAAGCACTGGGTTGATCTAAGTAACCAAGATGCCAGGGAACGAACTTGGACCCAGGAAACCCTCCTGCCTTTAGCTAAGGCTCTGAGAGGAGGCTCTCTCTCAGGTCACACACAACACACAATCCAGAACAGCAATGGTCGACCTAGGAAACTTCCCTGTGCCCGTAACTTTGGCTCCATACAGGGAAAGCTCTCTCTCAGGCCATAAAACAAATGATCCAAAACAGTAACGGCAAGTCCAGGTCTATGAAAAGCCTCAGAGAACTTACCATGGCACAATCCTTAGAAATTTCAAGTCCAAATAGCAACTGAGCATCCAACATCTCCAAATAGATAGAATCCCAAACAGAAGGAGTTTCATGGCAAGCGAAGAACTGATGATCTCCCCTTTGCTCATCTCTCTTATAGCCTGGAGGCTGGCTATTCCAAGCCACTTGACAGACAGGTCCTCATACCTGTAACCCAAACTCATGTACCAACAGGGCGGCACAGTTCAACCTCCTCTTGATGGCATCACCATGTGGGAGACGGCTTGCAAGATAGCTCCCACCTTTTCCAAACATTCTTTGTTCTCAAGGAAATTCACCCGCTCAAGGCCTCAGCCAGCAAACCTCCCGTGAGAAACAGCAACAGATGATAAGCTTACAAAGACACAGACTTTTCCACAACAATTCCCAATCTTTCAACTTACAATTCACAAGTCCTCCTGTCCTTGTGAATTCCCTTTGATACACTTGACATCCGACAAAGTGCTGATCAAAGGCCTTGATTGCCTTTGGACTGCTTGGAGCTTGGGTACATTTATATGGTTCTTTGTCTTGATATTCAACCATTGGCTGTATACCATTAAGCACATGCAATGAGCTCCTCAACCTAGGAGGGATGCATCCATGGTGACTGTTTTTGATGGCCAAGGCTGACAGAATGGGACAACTTGTAAGAGGAATTCTGGTACCGTCCACCAGTGGAGTGAGTCTCTGACAACCAGTGGTGGAAAAAGGTAAGCATGACATGCATTCTTGGTAAGATCGAAATTCCCTAGAAACCATAGTTGTAGGGTTCTCATATGGTATCTTGCAAACTCTAGTATTGTAGTGGTTGAAGCCATGATACCTAAGAGTTACTGTATTGAGAACAAAGTAGTTTTCTGCAGCAAATGATGCAAGGCAGCGACAATGATCGTCAGCCTTTCTTGGAATCTAGCTGTGCACTGATGAATAGTATCATTTTTCGTGGGACCAGAAAAGGCGTTTCTTGGTTGATGTAAAGACCAGAACTTGTAAAAGATGGGTGGAGATCTCTATCAACTCTAGAAGTTGACATCTCATCAATGCCACCAGTAACCAGTTGTAAAAGTATGGATAAACTTCGATGCTTCGAAGTTGAAGGTGAGCACATACCGACATACATTTTGAGAAGACTCTTGGGGCGGTCACAAGACCGAATGGAAGGACCTGGTACTGGCAAATAAGATCTCCCATGATATAGCGAAGGAATCTGTGATGTGATGCTGCGATTGTGATATGGAAATAAGCATCCCAGAAGTCAATGGATGTGAACCAATCTCTTTTCATCAGTAGGGGAAGAATGAAAGTGAAAACATCTGGAATTTTCTTGGAGTGAGATAAGAGTTGAGAGACCAGGATCTGTCAAAGCCCTCCGTCCTTCTTTGGTACATGGAACAGAACCTGTCCCGAAGTCAACTCCAAGGGACTAATTTGATTGCGTCCTTCTGAAGTAACATGTCAACTTCTTGATGTAAAACCAGAGATGGGGCAGTAACTTCCTTGGTACTGAGAGGAGGTAGAGTATCGAACTTGATCCTGTGGCTGTTTGATATTGTAGAAAAGACTAATTTATCTGTTGTGAAATTGGTCCATGCTAGAAATTGTTTTGAGAGGAGATGCCAAACAACAGTCTCTGGGGAAAAGACCTGTGGAGTAGAGTCAAAGTCACCGTTTTCCTGATCCTTTGCCCCTATGAAAGGTGTTTCTGGTTCTCAAAGTCTGGTATTGTTGGTAAACTTGAGTATCTGGTTCTGACGTAGATAGTGGCTTAGATACTGTAGCTGAAGATTGGTGCCGATATACTGGCAATGGTTCATGCCAGTAATGTCATATGGATCTGGTTCCCAATATCTGAATCTATATTAGGGATATCCCCAATCCGACCTCCTGCCCCAGTCTAAGGACAAGCATGACCTTTCTGTAGGACCTGCATGAGCAGAATAGTAACCCCTTACTGATGGCACTGAAAACAGAGTCAGGCGAATTTCTAGAGTGCTCCCTTCATGAGGATCTAACATATCCTCTCTTGGAGCGAAGTGGATGCGGTGGGGTATCTCAAATCTCACCCTCTTTTTTTCAGCTAGCGATGTGGAATGTTTCATAGGCTTATTTTTAGACTTTTGGGCCAGTTTCTTCACGACAGAAAGCATGACGATCTGCCTGATTTCCCTCAATACCAATGTTTCAGGGTATTTATCTCCCATATTGCCACCGCTAAAAGATGTTTGCAGTTGTGGTTGGTCCACTGCCTGCAAGACTTTATTCCACAAAATAGCTTTCAATCTGTCATGGCAGTGTCTTCAAGTCTGCTTTGGAAAAGCTTGGCAAAACTCTACCGTACGTCCTTCTCCTAGACAAAGGATACAAAGGGAGTGGTTTATTCCTTGATCTGGTACATTTTCGGAATGACACTTTTAAGGCCCTGTGATCTTCGCCGTCGATCAAAGACTGCAACAAAAATGAATTCACCAGACAACGCTAGCTGAAAACAAGAAAATAAAAGTGCGAAAAACAAACAAAAAATAAAAAATGAGTGATCAACACGAGAGAGAAGTTCCCAGACGAGGTAGACGAAAGAGAACTGAGAGGGAATAGAGGGCGGGAATCTTTTAGAGCATATGCACAGTGCGCTGTGGGGGAAGGGTTCCTGCCCTAAACACCTTAGCTATAGAAGTATTTTTCTGAAACAAGGCTCTGCACAAGCACAGAGTCCATTATGTGTGATGCAGAGACCACAAAGAAGAATTGAAAGTTGCTGGAGAAATTTGAATTTTACAGTACTGAAATTTACAGCATTCAAAAGTTAGTTTCCAGAGGAGTGAATTTTAATGTTTTCTTTAACATTTGAAAGTGTAAATTCAAATAGCTTGCTTGCTCTGGTTCATTTAAAATCTAACTGAAAGTTAGTATGGATACAACAATAAACTGATTTGCAGGACGTTTCAACACAGTCCGGGAATGGTACTATTCTATTATTGCCACTGTAAGGTTTCAATGCACAAGAGGCTCCTTGTCTTTTTGTACAAACTGGGGGATATTCTATGCGTTTCATGTTCTTTGTGCTCATCTCAAGTAGCAATGGGATTATATCCCTTTGGTTTCACTGAGACTGGAACTAGGTTTCTCCACAAATATGTGGCAACTTGCAAGTCTCCCCACCATAACGGTTTGGAATATGCTTGCACTTTTGAGTTTTCCAACTTCATTTTCTGCCACTTGTGGGGATGACAGACTGGCAACCTTTATAACATAATGTGAAACGTTCAGTGTCCCTGGATGATATGAGGGAGAAAGATGGGAGTGCTGTTCTTTTAGGGTCATATCTGCCATAACAACTAGTTCAAGCCTGAGACCCAAAACTACTTAAATTACTTTGGATATCTCCTAATGTTGTTATCACCAAAAATAATCTTTCTATAAAGGCAGAAAGCAGAGTTTTCTCAGAATTATGGATTGTCCACATACAGCTGGAACCTAGTTATTTAACACATTTATACCTGCCTTTCTATATTAAAAGATGCCCAAAATAGAAAGTTTGGAGATTTTAAATACCTACCTTATTGTTAGCCACCATTGCTAATAAGCGTTAAATTGGGTAAGATGTTACAGTTCTATTGCAGTGCTGCCCGACTTTCTGGATACTTCCATTTAATGCTTTAGCTGACTTTGACAGGTGATATGTTGAGTAAGCAAACCAAACCAACTATCCTTGATTTTTCAACTCCTATTTGATACAACTTTCCCAGGATCAATAGCAATATGTGATGCCGTATACAAATAATGATGTTTATAAAGCTGTCCAGGATTTTAAATGTAAATAATCTGAAACCACGTTTCATATTTTACTCTGAATTTTTTTAAAAAAACCAATGGGCTCCTGTAAAAACAAGCACAAAATAAAACACCATCACACAACTCAGCTATCTACAAGACTCAGCTGAATTCTATTAAATATTCTGGATAGACCTGATTGGCATCAAAGATAACAAAAATCTTTGGGTTCCAAGTATTGTCCACACAGCTGTCATACAAATTTACAAAGCTCCCATCTTTTGAAGGTGGCCTCACATATTTGGAATCCCCACAAATACAGTCTCCAGTCAAGACACGAGCAAGAAACATCACTTTATGCTTCCTAAACACCTGAAGCTGCAGATCAACGCCATGGATCTGAAATGTGTTGCCATATTTTAAGTCGTCTTTGCAGAAGCGGCTGGAGTATGAAGCATCCCTAGCAAAATACGTTCCTACAAAAAGAGAGAGGTGCTTGAGCATAGCCTAGAAATAAATTCATATGATTTGCTGAGGTCCCACAGAGGAACTACACATCATAAAGAACATGCTGTTCAAAACGGCAGCCCCATGTCAAGTTCCCTTTCCTCCCCCTACAAATGTGAATTAAAAGAAACACATAACAGGGCGTCATCATTGTCATGCATTTCCTGCATACGATTATTGAGCAGCAGCAGCAGCAGGAGGAGAAGGAGGAGGGGTGTGTGGGAGGGATGAGGGAGAGGGAAGCACCTTGCACCTCCCTCCCACATATCTCTCCTCCACACCTGCAACAACGACTGATCCCCCTGGGGAGGTAATGGGTGTTGAGGATGATGGGCGCTGAAGTGGGGGATGTGCTCCTGCACAACAGTATTATGCACCTGTAGTTTTGTTAAATTTCTCATGAGAATGTCAAAAGTGCAAAAAAGGGGGAAAAAAGAAGAGTGACACTGCTACTGCTCAACAATAGTTTGTACCTGGAGCATTTTCAACTTTCCCTTTCTACTACTCTCCAAAAGGCAAAAAAAGGCTCCGCCCACCGCTCTCTAAATGACACAGCACCATTCAAAGAGTTAGTCCAGTACTGCCAATTAGAAAAGAATGATGCCCTCTGACTGGCCACAATGCATGCCACTAGCTGTAGGATTTTGCTCTCTCTTCCCACTATGGCTGTGCTTTACATGGTGGATTCCAGATAAAATGGCTGCCATGCTTCAGAATTCTGAATCCAAAGTTTGCACAGCCCTAATGTTTTCCTCTGCCCTGGAGTCAGAACTGTGTTCAACAGAGTTCCACTACTTGTTTGCTTTTGTTTGGTGGTCCTTGATATTAGCCCATGTACTTGGGAATTCAAATTTATTTGCCTTGGGCCTCCTTCCTCAGATTAGTTCTGGATTACAGCTCTGGGCCTGAGTTCTATCAGCTTGCTCCTGACATGCTTGGGAAGACTAAGCATTTTTAGGGACACTGACAAGCTACTTCGACATAAAGTATTACACTGGGATACTGCTGCCGAAGTGTAAAGTGCGCACAAACCATATAAAGAAATAAGTTGTTGAACCCCTTGCCTTTTCCATACACAGCAGCGTGCATGCCATTAATTCTCCAGTCAAAGTTATGAACGCAGATGGCTTCAATAAACTCATTGCTGGTGCCGTGAAATAACATATGCTCATTAATGGAGACACCTCTTTTCTTCTTTAACTGAGCCTTTTTCCTGTTGAAAAGATAAGATTTCCAACAGTTTATAACAGAAATCTAGTACTAGAATTACTATCTGGACAAAGTGAGTACTGAGATTGGAAAGCCATCAACCAAGAGCAGGAGTGTCCAACCTTTTTGGGCAGTTGTTTAGCAGCGGGGAGCCAATCACAAAAATTTTGGGAGCACTCCCTTACCTACGCTTGTGGGGGGGGGTGCATGAATGTGCACCCTGGGTGTGTGCTACTCACTCTCTCTTATTTTTTCCTTTCTGTTTCTCTGCATCTTCTGTCTGTCTCCTCTCTCTCTCTGGCTCTTTCTTCCTTCCTTCCTTCCTTCCTTCCTTCCTTCTTTCCTTTCCTTTCTTCCTTCTTCCACCCCTCTCTTTATCTATCTCAGGATCTTCTTCCTCTCTCATCACTTCATGCAACATAACGGAGCAATTTCTCTATTCATTTGCATGGGGTGAGAAACCCCCCCCCCCTACTGAAAATCAGCTAGGAGAATCATAGGATCATAGTAGAGTTGGAAGGGGCCTATGATGCCATCTAGTTTAACCCCCTGCTCAATGCAGGAATCCACCTTAAAGCATCCCGGACAGATGGTTGTCCAGTTGCCTCTTGAAGGCCTCTCGTATGGGAGAGCCCACGACCTCCCTAGGTCATTGCTTCCATTGTTGTAGTGCTCTAACAGTCAGGAAGTTTTCCTGATGTCCAGCAGGAATCTGGACCATTATTCCGTGTACTGCACTCTGGGATGATCGAGAAGAGATCCTGGTCCTCCTCTGTTTGACAATCTTTTAAGTATTTGAAGAGTGCTATTATGTCTCCCCTCAATCTTCTCTTCTCCAGGCTAAAAATGCCCAGTTCTTTCAATCTCTCCTCATAGGGCTTTGTTTCCAGACCCCTAATCATTTTTGTTCCCCTCCTCTGAACACGCTCCCGCTTGGCTGCATCTTTCTTGAAGTGTGGTGCCCAGAACTGGACGCAATACTTAAGATGGGGCCTAACCAGTGCCGAAGAGAGGGGAACCAGAACCTCTCGCGATTTGAAAGCTATACTTATATTAATGCAGCTCAAAATAGCATTTGCTTTTTTTTGCAGCCACATCACACTGTTGGCTCATATTCACCTTGTGATCTACAACAATTCCAAGATCCTTCTCGCTTGTAGTATTGCTGAGCCAAGTATCCCCCATCTTGTAACTGTGCATTTGGTTGCTTTTTCCTAGGTGTAGAACTTGGCATTTATCCCTATTAAATTTCATTCTGTTTTCAGCCCAGCGCTCCAGTCTATCAAGATCACTTTGAAGTTTGTTTCTGTCTTCCAGGGTATTAGCGGTCCCACCCCATTTTGTGTCATCTTCAAATTTCAGGTCATCTCTAAGCTTTTTGTGGAGCCACATTGGTTTCTTCTGTTGTTTCTATCTTTTTTCCTTATTGGAATTGTTTGTAATTGTTCTTTTAAAATTTCCTTTTTAAATCCCCCCCACTCATCTTGGACTCCTTTTCTCATTAGGGTCACTTGTCATGGGACCTTACTTATCAGAGTTCTGAGTTTATTAAAATCAGCCTTCCTGAAATCCAGAGTACGTGTATGGCTACACTCAGCTTTTGCTTCCTTTAAAATCAAGAACTCAAGTATGACGTAGTCACTTTCCCCCAGAGTTCCCGTAACTGCCACTTTATCCACTAAGTCATCCCTGTTAGTCAGTATCAAGTCAAAGATAGCCAATCCTCTAGTCCCATCCTCTACTTTCTGTAGGAGAAAGTTATCACAGTTATACAAAAACAGAGGCAGCAGTTGAAGACTAAACAATTGGTATTATGCACACGACACACAACTGTGAAAACGATAAAACTATTTTCCAAAAATTGAGGTAAATACTTTTTTTATATAATTGCTATTATTTTGCAATTGAAAGATATAGTTCACAAAAACAAACTGGTTTTTTTTTTGCTACTATTAACACAGGAAATAGAAAATATACAAAGGAAGTTTTTCAAAATAAACTGTACTGTTTATTTGTTGTATTTTGTAATTGCTATTACTTGCAATAGAGAGATATGGTTCACAAAAACAAAGGGTTTTTTTGCTACAATTAACACAAGGAATAAAGAAAATATAACAGGTCTTCGGTCTCCTTATTTCCACGGCAATAGCCTCATAGTAGGTGCTACAACATAAGTGGTTATCTGAGGAAGCTTGGCTTCACGCAAAATGGGTGGAAACTGGATACTTGTTATATTTTCTGTGTTAATTGTAGTAAAAACATTAAGGTTGCATACCTGTAACTGAAGTTCTTCGAGTGGTCATCTGTGCAGTCACACTTATGGGCTCGCGTCGGTGCTGAACCTCATTCGGGAAACTTCTATAACTAAGCTTTTGGTGGGAACCCTCCCCCACCGTCGCACTGCGCATGCTCCATCGGGTTCCCGCTTACCTCAGTTCCTTGAGACCGTCCAGCCTTGAAACCAAATGTAAGATAAATTTTATAAATCAATAAAAACTTTTCACATGCACAGAGAATGACAAAGAGGGGACGGTGGGTGGGCCATGTGACTGCACAGTAGACCACTCGAAGAACTACGGTTACAGGTATGCAACCTTAATTTCTCCTTCGTGGTCTCTGTGCATCACACTTATGGGCGATTAACAAGCTAACTTACCGGAGGTGGGTAGGCTCGCAAGATCACTCATTGTAGAATAGCAGACAGTACTGCTCGACCAAAGTTGCAGTCCTGTCTAGCTCTGATGTCCAACTTATAGTGGTTTATTTATTTATTACATTTGTATACCGCCCCATAGCCGAAGCTCTCTGGGCGGTTAACAAATGTAGACGCCTTAGACCAGGTAGAAGCTTTACAAAGCTCTGGAAGAGAGACTCCATGATTCCATGCCATCTAAGTGGAGTGTCCCCGAGTGGAATGTGCTTTCAAAGATTCTGGGGGTTCTTTACCAGCAATTTGATAAGCTAATGATATAGTCTGCACAATCCAAACAGAAAGTCTTTGAGAAGACACAGGATGTCCCTTTTTACGACCTCCATAACACACAAAAAGCCTTTGGGATTGTCGAAATGTCTGTGACCGAGACTTATAAAAGGCAAGTGCCCCTCTGACATCTAGGGAACGTAACTTGGAACCTATTGAATCTGACGGGTCTTGAAAAAGGGTCGGTAAAACTATATCTTGGATAACATGAAAATCTGTCACCACCTTAAGAACAAAGGAAGGGTCAGGTCTCATAACAACTTTATCTTTGTAAAACTGGGTATATTGTGGGTCAATTCGAAGAGCACATAACTCTGATGTTCATCTTGCTGAAGTGATCGCCACCAGAAAAACCACTTTAAAAAGTAAAAGCCTCAAATCAATAGTTGTGAGAGGCTCAAAGGGCTTCGATGACAGTACTGTTAGCACTAATGAAAGACTCCATTAAGGAACTAGTTGCCGAACTGGAGGAGCTAAATTATTCAAACCATTCAAAAACTTTTTTGATAAAGGGTGGGTAAAAACAGAGAACCCTTGAAAGCTATCATGTTTAACTGATATAGCTGCTAAATAGACTCTGATATAAGTCTGCTTAAGACCAGCAACAAATAGGGAATGGAGAAAAGATAGTACGTTCTCAATTGGGCTAGATATTGGGTCGAATCCATTCTCATTGGCAAACCAAACAAACTTGTCCCATTTCCTGCTATATGAGACTCGGGAAGAGGGTTTTCTAGCAGCCTCCAAAATTGAAGCAAGGCCCTGCAAGAGATTTAAATGTTCCCATCTTGCCGGATTCGCCATGCTGTCAACCTGAGTGTGCGTAGGTCAGGGTGATATATTCGTCCTTGATCCGGGGATATTAGGTTCGGGATTACTGGTAGCCGGTAAGTTTCTCCTCTGCATAATTGGAGAAGTGGAGCGAACCACCCCTGCCTCGGCCACCGCTCTGTCTCTGGCTAGGTTTGGTCACTATCCTATTGAGCAGTGAGAATGGAGGAAACAGATACACGAGACCTGATGTCCACTGTGTCATGAAAGTGTCTCTTAGGGAAGATGCTCCTATCCCTGCCTTGGAGCAGTATGTCTCACACACTGCATTGCTGTGAGTGGCAAACAGGTCTATTAGAGGGGTGCCCCAGCAAAGGAAAATCGTCCGAAGGAGACTGGGTGAGAGCTCCCACTCGTGGGTGTCCTGAAAATTGCGACTTAAATTGTCTGCAATAACATTATCTGTTCCTGCGATATGAATGGCAGACAACACTATTTTCTTGAGAATTTACCATTCGAGTATTTGTATAGTTAGATGGAGAAGGGGAGGGGAGTGAGTTCCTCCTTCCTTGTTCAGGTACCACACAACTGTGGTACTGTCCGAAATGATCTGGACATGGCGCCCTGTCAACTCGGATTCGAATGCCTAAAGGGCTTTCTGTACAGCGAGCAACTCTAGTAAACTGATATGGAGTCTGCGCTCTGCAGTCGACCATCAACCTTAAATCATTAGTGTGCCCACATGAGCTCCCCAACCTGCCATTGAGGCATCTGTCGTTATCGATCTTGTTGGACCCGGAGAAACAAAAGGCACACCTTGCAAGAGATTGTGGAGGTTTGCCCACCATCTCAGCGATGGGCGCACGGAAGCTGGAATTGTCAACCGAACCCTTCGAGCATTCATGGTATTGTTGAATGCAAGGAGCAAAAATTGTTGAAGTGGTCTCATATGGAGTCTTGCCCAATGGACCACATACACTGTTGCAGCCATAAGGCTGAGAAACCTCTGAATTGTGAAAGCTAAGACATGTTTTGCTTGTAGCACATGCAGTGCCAAGTCTTGGATGGTAAGTGCCCGATTCCTGGGCAGGAAGGCTCACCCCTGATGAGAGTCCAGAATCACTCCTATGAACTGGATTATATGTGTCAGTATCGACGTTGACTTGTCTTCGTTGATCTGAAGGCCTAGATTCAATAGCAGTGTCCTGACAGCTTGGATGTCTTCCATTGCCTGTCCATGGGAATGGGAGACGATGAGCCAGTCGTCCAAATACGGGTAAAGTTCCACACCTTGCATCTGCAAGTGGGCACACACTGCCACCATAAATTTTGTGAAGACCCTTGGAGCAGTCTTGAGGCCAAACGGAAGAATGCAAAATTGAAAGATTTCGGTACCGATGACAAACCTGAGGTACCTTTGATGTGCTGGGTGAATCCCTATATGAAAATAGGCATCCTTTAAATCTATCGATGTGTACCATTGGCTTCTCTTTAGAAGAGGAAGGATCACAGCTAACGTGACCATACGGAATTTCCTTGCCACAATGAAGTCGTTGAGATCTCTTAAGTCCATAATAGGACGAAGTCCTCCATCCCTCTTCGGTACCGTAAAATAACAGGAATAAAAACCTTTTCCCAGATCTGAGTGGTGAATCTTCAGAATGGCCCCCTTCTGAAGGAGAGCTGTAGTCTCTAGATTGAGCAGTTCTGAGGGTGCTGTTATTTTTACGGTACCGATGGGAGGAAGGACTTCAAATTCTATCCTGTATCCTCTTTTCACAATAGACAAAACCCAGCTGTCTGTTGTTAATGTCGTCCAGGCGGGATAAAAGCTTTTCAGGCATGTTCCGAACACAGGGCGACCTGGAGCCAGTGGGATATCCAAGTCAAAGACACCGCTTCTGGCCCACATCCGACTTATTATGGCTGTGCCAAGATTGAAATGGTTTCTTTTGGTTGTACCGAGGGTGAGTTGCTGGTGGTTGATACCGAGGCATGCAATCCTGAAAATGTCTCGGTTGCGAGAAGAAGTTTGAGCAGGCGGGTTAAACCCCATTTTTTTAGCGGCAGTTTTAGCTTTTTGGATGGTGTCCATAGTAGTATCTGTGGAAGAACTGAAGAGGCCTTCCCCATCAAAAGGCAAGTCTTCAATACGAGATCAAGTCTCAGGAGGAAGTCCAGCTGAGCGAAGCCAGGCATGGCGTCGTAAAGCAATAGTTCCAATCATTGCCTTAGAAGCACAATCAGTCTGGTGTCTAGAAGTATTGATTTCCTGTTTTGAAAGCCTCAATGCTTCATTATGGAAAACATGAGCGAGTTCACGTTGATCATCAGGTAAGTAGGCTATAAGTGAAGACATTTTGTCCAACAAAAAGAGCTGATAGCGAGCCATCATGGCTTGATAATTTGCTACCTTAAGTACAAGAGCTGTGGAGGAATAAATTCTTCTCCCCATCATATCCAACTTTCTGCCTTCTTGATCAGTAGGAGCAGTATGGGACTTGCTGGATTTTCCTTGAGCAGCTTCTACAACAATGGAATTTGGTTTAGGATGGACGAATAAGAATGCAGCATCTTTATCCTGAATTTTATAAAAGCTTTCTAGACGTTTAGAAGTGGGCAGCATTGAAGATGGATCCTTCCAAGATTGTTTGGCAGTCTGCAGCAATGTAGGTAAGTAAGGAACAGCAACTGGAGTCGAGGACTCGGTGTAAACTGTCTCGAATACTGGATCAGTCAGTCTCCCAACTGGCTGCTGTGGTTCAATGCCTAGGGACTGTGCCATTCAGAGCATTTGCTCTGCAAAATGCCCCATATCCTCCGACGGAGATGCCCTTTCAGCGTCATCTGGAGATGGAACCGATGGTGGTACCGAAGAGAATGAAGTTGAATTGGACACATAGTCTTCAACAGAGTGTGAAGACGTATTTTGGATCTCAGGATGCAACACCGTTGGTGTCAATTGTTCCTGTGGAGCCGGGACTGGAAGATTAGGTCGAGATGGTACCGAAGATGATAGAGGTAGCTCTTGTCTCGGATGCAGCCTCGATACTGAGGATACTTCTCGGTACGCAGCAGAAGGAGCGGTAGCGTACTCAAATCTAGACGTCTACGATCACACTCCCTACATACATATTGGCATCGAGAACCACAGGAATGGCCAGAATAATCAGAGTATCGATCCCAGTCTGGTAATGGAGATCGAGACCGTGATCGGTACTGACAATACTCTCTAGAAACGCTGCAACGGTAGTGAAGTGGCGAAGGGTCCCTTGAGCGTAGAAGTGGTTGCCTAGGAGTATCCACCCTCGGAGACGAAGAGTCTCGTATCTCGCCCTCCGATATCGAAGTGGCCATCGGAATGGAGGGAATTGGCGAGGACGGTACCGGCGTACAGACACGAGCTTCAACTTGAGTAGCCAATTCGGAAGTCGTCGGTACCGAGGCGGTCGATACCGAAGGAACAGCGCCAACCGATTCCATGTTTTTAGACTAATTTTTCTTCTTTTTCTGTAAGTCTTTTGGAGGCTTAAGCAACCTAGATTTTTTAGACTGCTTTTTTGCCATATCAACGGCGAGTGAATTTGCCGGTGTCAACGGAGTCGAGCGGCTTATGGATAGAGCCGGTCGCTCCATGGTCTCACTAATCGGTGGGGGCAGAGAAGCACGAGACAGGGTGGCACTTGGAGTACTCACTGCTTCTAATGCCTTCTTCCAAAGAATAGCCCAGAGATGGTCCGATCTATTTCGACGAGCCTGTCTCGATAAGCTCATACAATGTGAGCAAGCGTCGACAATATGTGACTTCCTGAGACAAAGGAGACACAGGGAATGTCCGTCGGTCAACGGTAACTTAGCGCCACAGCATGAACACTTCTTAAACAATGCCTTCTGTGCCATAAGCACAAAGAGCTAAGAGGTAGCGGCAAAACAATGGCCGCACCTCAGCGTCCTATCTCTAAAAACTATATTTTTATTATTTATTTCTTTATTTCTTTATTTTTTATTTAAACACTCACTATCAACAAGAAATAAACAGAAAACTGTATAAACTTAGCCTAAATGCTACTCTCTCAACGCAGATCGAGCGACGTCTCCGCGAGGCAGTAAGCACGGCGGTCGAAAAAGAACTGAGGTAAGCAGGAACTCGATGGAGCGCGCGCAGTGTGACAGTGGGGGAGGGTTCTCACCAAAAGCTTAGCTATAGAAGTTTCCCAAACGAGGCTCGGCGCTGGCACGAGCCCATAAGTGTGATGCACAGAGACTACAAAGGAGAACAGTTTGTTTTTGTAAACCATCTCTCTCTATTGCAAGTAACAGCAATTACAAAATACAACAATATAAAACAGTACAGTTTATTTTGAAAAACTTCCTTTGTATATTTTCTATTTCCTGTGTTAATAGGAGAAAGTTATCAGCCACACATGTCAGGAATATCTTGGAGGGGCCACTTATGGCAGAATTTGTCTCCAAATAGATATGGGGGCAGTTGAACTCCCTTATTACTACTACATTGGATTTCCTTGAAAAGCTGGCAATTTGATTTTCAAAAGTTTCATCATTGTCTTCTGCTTGATTGGGTGGACTATCATGCTAGTTTTATTCCTTGCCCCATTTATTTTAATCCTTGCCCCATTTATTTTAATCCAAATGCTCTTGATGGGGCTACCAGGCTCATCATCCTGTATTTCCGTGCAGGGATAGGTATTTTTAAAATATAGTGCAACTCCACCTCCTTTTCTATTTTTTCTGTTCTTTTTGAACAAGTTATATCCTTCAGTTGCTATATTCCAGTCATAGGAGTCATCCCACCAAGTTTCAGTTATACCTATCAAGCTGTATTTGCCTTCATGTATTAAGAGTTCAAGTTCATTCTGTTTGTTTCCCATAGTCTGGGCATTAGTATGTAGACACTGAAGACAGTGTGCTTTGCAGTCTGGCTTCTTTCCTACATTGTTGTGAATACTATTTTTGGCCACTATTGGAGCTGTTCTCTTTGTTATGGTGCATAAGCCTTTATTCATCGTTGCCTCAAAGTTTATATCTCCCGCCCCCATAGGATTCAGGTTAAAGTCCTCCTGATGAAGTTCTTCATGCTGGGGCCAAACACAATCTTCCCAGCCCTTGTGAGGTGCAACCAGTCCCTTGCCAGCAGTCCATCTTCCTAACAGCGTAGTCCGTGGTCCTAGAATCCAAATTTCTCACGTCGGCACCACCTTCGTAGCCAGTCATTCACAAGAAGTATTTTTCTTTCCCTTTCTAATCCTTTTCCAAGAACTGGGAGGATGGATGAGAAAACTATTTGGGCCCCAAAGTTCTTGAGTTTCCTTCCCAGAGCTTCAAAGTCTGTCATGATTTCTTCGTAGCTCTGCTTGGCAATATAATTTGTTCCCACATGGATGAGAAGAAAAGGATATGTGTCAGTGGGCTTGATGAGCTTTGGCAACCCTTCAGTCACATCTCTAATCTGTGCTCCAGGGAGACAGCATACCTGACAAGTCCATAGGTTTTTGTGACATACTTGGGTTTCAATCCCACGCAGCAGTGAGTCCCACACAATGGCTGAATTCGGACAACACAATAAGCAACTGGGGGGGGGGGGGAACAATCGTCAGTAGTATTGACTATCGTGTCGTCCGAATGCTGCCATAGTTAACTCAGCGCTGATCCTAATCCACACCACAGTTGATTATTTATTACCATGTTGTGTGGGGAGTACCCCTAGATGAACAACTGTAAAGTTGATTATTACCCCACCATTGACTATCGTGTTGTCCAAATTCAGCCAATGACTACTCTTCTCGTCTTCTTGGTCGACTGACCTTCTGCCTCTTGTTCAGGATTCCCTGTAATTACAGGTTCCCCTGTAATACTTCCTCTGCAGGCTGTCCTCCAGTCTCATCCTCCAGTAGCTGAAAGCGGTTACATAACTTTAATGGTTCCACTGGTGCAGAGTGTCTTCTAGTTCTTCTGCTCTAAATGTCACCCTTTTCCAAGGAGTTTCCTCTTCGTTGGCTTTCCTCGTCTCAGGATTCTCCACTTCTGCTTTGGCTTGCTGTTGCTCTTCTATCTCTTGTGTTTCTTGTTGCGGCTGCAGTTCCACCATTCTAAGCTTGTACTTGTTGCAGGTGTATGCCATGTTGATCTCAAGCAGGAACGCAAACATTGCGTATACTTTGCAGATCACCACCACTAGAGTCTCTTTTCCATTCATAGTCTCTATTTCTGCTTTGTTTCTGCCTTTCTGATTGTATTAGAATTGCCTGTGTTTTGTCCTGTCCTCTCTCCCCCTGACAAACTCCTGTTTGCTCCCCCTGTTCGCTTGCTCTCTGGAGCTCTCTTCCTTTTCTTCCCTCTAGTCCAGCTGGAGCAGCTTCCCTGTTGCCCTACTCCAGTTGTTTTTCAGCAGGAGGCTCCCCCCATATACATTTGCAGAAGGAAAATAGATTTTGTGGGCAGGCACCTCTGCCTGGCCTTGAGGGCGCAGTGGCACCAGTGAGTGTTCATTGGAAACCCCTGACCTTCAGAATATTGCTGTACCCTCCAGTACAAACCCACGAAACCTAGTTCATCTTCAACTGTTGTCCTCTCATAGATAGTAGAACAAAGTCCACATGGTGATAAAATCCTGAGTGAACATAATAGACTGTACCATTTCAGATGCAGGTAAGGGATGTCCTTTTTGAAAGCAGGGGGAGGCCTGGGACAGGCCTGGAATTTACTAGTTTTCTACTGCAAGGAGTTGTTGTTTTTTTAAATACACACACACACACGGGAGCATTTCAAAATAGCACTCCCCATCCATCTGCAGTCTGAAATAGTACAGTCCTTTTTCCCATCTCATGCTGCTGCATGTACAGTTTTTTTCTTTATACACCTGTGGAATGTAAGTCCTAAACCAAGAACGCCAGTACTGAGGTACCCCCTAACACTTCAATATCCAATTGCTGTAACAAATCTACTACCAGTAAATAGTTTTTTTGCTATCTGTAAGATAGTTTCAGTGTGACCCTTAGAGGGAACGAACAGCCCACAGTGGGATTCTTGTCAGAGAAACTGTGATGCAAAACCAGCACATCGTTGCTTATTAGATCTGCTTCCTGGAAGCCCCCACATAGAGCAGAGGTGAGGAACCTGGAGCCCCCAGATCTTGTTACACCATAATTTCCATCATTCCTGGCTATTAGCCAGGCTGACTGAGAGTTTGAGTCCAACATCTGGAGGGCCACGGGTTTTCTACCCCAGGCATTTAGCTATGGAATTAATTATGAAGGTTATGAAAAAGGGTGGTTTAATGCCAAATGCAATGACTTTACAAATTGCAAGAAAGCATCAAGGCTTGTAGACAGCCATTTGTCTGGTTGTCTGTGGGTGGATAAGAATTGTTTCTAGGTGACCAGGCAAGGGTGCTTTAGAAAATATTTTTCCCTTTTTCAGACCAATAGAAGCATGTGTGGGTAGGTGGGCCAATACATTACTAAAAAGCTGCATAAACGACTCTGGTTTAAACAGGGTTTCTGCTAGCAGAGCATTTTAGGGATTACCCAGTATATTCCTGGCAGTATGGCAAATGCTGGTGTGAAAGTGCTTCACCATGATAAGCAAGCTACAAAGGAGAACCATGGTGAGCTATGTGACACATTGCACCAGTGGCAAGTAAAATACATGCAAAGATAATTTCAAGTGGCCATTTGTATGATAAAATATGTAGACTGCTCTAACCTTTGGAAATGCTGCCTTTAATTCATGTTACCTTCATTTTTTGTCCCCCAAATAGGAAATACAGCTACAAATTCAGTATTTGGAATAGAAAAAAGATTGTGGTACTTGTTCAAGTCAATTCATAAGCCAGTTAGATCTAAATACTCAGAATTAAAAGAGCTTTAAAGCAGTCTGTCATGATCACAATGTTATACCACATATCTTGAATTAAACATAATCAGGGTGACGCAGGGAGAGGTGTGGATTGACAGCAGCCAGTTTTTTATGATACTTTATAAATTTAGCATATTTAATGAGTAGCTTGAGCCCCAATGCACTTTACAAAGAGGTGAAAATGCAAGAACAGCACTATAAAGGCAGTTAAAGGCTGATCTGATTAAAGTTGCTTCCAGATGAAGTTTTTATTGTGCAATCACCCTATCTCATTCATAGAATTTTATGGGGAAGGAGGGGGGCCAGATGTCATCTTCCATTTGTAACCCTGCTGTGTTTTGTTTTGCCATTGCTTCTTCCATGTCTTTTCTTACAAGAGAAAATCCACTAAGGAGGAAAATATAGAATCACTGCATAGCGTCTTTTGATTAGTAGCACTAGCAGCCATCCATCTGGAATTACCCTTAAATTTAGCAGAAATACTTGAAATTAAGCTTGAAATTTAGGTACGCATAAATACTGACACAATATGTCTTTAAAATCTGAGAGATTCCATTCCGAGAATTTAGCACACAAATTAATTTGGTAACAGTCTCACCTGCAAAAGAATTCCCACAAGTCTAGGTTCTGAATTCTCTGGATTCGTTTAATCTGACTGCTATCCATTGTCTTCCCAAAGTAGCTAGCAACTTCAATATATTCATTTGTCTGCTTTTGCAAAGGAATAAGCTGAAAAAGAGATGTCCATACAGCTTTACCCAGAGGCATTAGTCCTTTGCTTCCAACATATGCAAAAGACCGTATTAAGCTCTTACCTGGTATGGTTCTTCTGAATTTACGTTTTCCCAGTGTGAAGGCATAGGGATAGACTGATTTTCACAGATGTAACTTTAAACACAGAAGAAGTAAGCACAGTGTCACACCCTAGCTTCACATTGCCTCCCCCGACATAGCAGAAAGCCGAGATAAGGAACTGGGGATCCTAACAGAGGATACAGTATATTCTTTTTCACTACATATATTTTAATATATAAAAGGCTGGTGGAATATCAATGAAACTGAATTGTAAAACTATTTTATTTTTCAGAGAAAACATCAACAAAAACCAATAAAAGAATACAAACGGGGATATTTTATCACAAAATGGAAAGCTTCAGTTCATACATTCCCCAGAAGCCAGTGCTGCTGCCATAGTAAGGAGGGGCCGCAGCACTCCTCTATCGACTGCAGATAACCTCCCATGCAAACTGATCTCTCTTAGAGTGAGTGGTCAACAAAACTGTTTCTCCCTTGAATGGGAAATTATCTGGATAGTGACAGGGAGGTGCTAACACTGCTCCTATGCCGCACTATTGCTGGCAGCTGGTGAATGCATGAACGGAGGCTAAGTTTCTATTTCAACAGAATTACAAGGCATGTGTACACCATGCAAGCAATTGCCAATTAAAATTTAAAGAGGTGGTCTTCTCCTGGTTGGGCTCCTGGGTCAATACAGCCTCAGAACCATTTGGAATCTTTGGAGAGAGTGTGTTGCAGCTATGTTTGGGAATAGTTTTCAAGCTGATAACAAAATGGTGTGAGTCACAAAACTGAACAGATTCAGTAGCAAGAGGTGGTACTTCTTTGAGACATACTTGTGAGGGAAGTAACTCTCTTGAGTGAGAGCTAACACTGGAATGAAAATCAGAACCCTTAACTGGGTTGGGACAAGGAAGATAGAGGGGTAGGATTGATTTGAGAGGGGAAGAAAGACTATGTCTGGAGAAACAGTAACATATTATAAATGAGAGAAAGGTTGAACTGTAGAGAGTTTTTCCATTGATAATGAGTCAAAGAGATGAGGAAAAGTGTACTTGTGGAAGGAGGGAGACTATGTTAAATATGGGATTTCTGTTAAATCATGTTAAATGCTGAATTTCTTGTTTTGCTACTCTATGGGTCTGTTCAGAAACACACTAAAGCCATGGTTAGGCCGCTAAACCTTTTGCAACAAATGGTTAATGAGCATGTTTAAACCGTAGCCACCATGGTTAGAAATGGTTCACACAACACAATAAGCCATAATGTTTAGTTCAAAATGCTTAAACACTGTGACTTAGTGTGTCATCTGAACAGGGTGTATATGAAAACGTAAAGCCTTGAAAAGAGTTTTAAATTCCTCTTGGGATTTTGTTTTAGAACTGTAATTTGACCACTGCCTTTGAGACAGGGAAGAAATAAAATACAAATAATTGTGCAGGTGATTTAATGCTTTGCTGAACCTTAGGTTCTGCTTTCCTAGCTGAGCTGAGCAGAGCAGAGAAGAGGAAGCTGTCCCAGCTGGTCTAGAAGGTACATAAGAAAGAGAGCGAGCAAACAGGAGTTTGTCAGGGGGAGTGTAGTGGAAGAGGAGACCAAGGCAAAGATGAGAGAGGCCTCAAGGAAACCCAGGAGGCTGCCTTTTCAAAGTAGTCATGTGCTCGCCATATGCTCCTGTGTGCTGGTTCAAGGGGTGTGTCCTGAGAGCTGCTGCTGTGCCTCAAGGGGTGTGCTCCTGAGTGCTGATTCAGAGGGGTGCGGTCTGATTGCTCTCAGCAACTGAGTGGGCGGGGAGATTCATTCAGTTTCCTGTCTCCTAGTTGCGCAGAGCAGAGAATAGGAAGCTGCCCTGGCTGGTCTAGAAAGTACGTAACAAAGAGAGCTCCCAGAAAGCAAACAGGTGTTTGTCAGGGGGAGTTCAGCAGGGGAGGAAAAAGTGAAGTACAAGCTGTCGGGGCAGGATTGCAGTTTAAGATTGATAAACAAATGGTCAAGGAACACCTAATTTCTTTGAACGAGTTCAAATCTCCAGGGCCCAACAAACTGCATCCTAGAGTAACAAAGGAGCTAGCAGAAGAACTCTCAGAACCACTCTCTATTATCTTTGTGAAATCATGGAAGGCAGGTGAAGTGCCGGATGACTGGAGGAGGGCTAATGTTGTCCCTATCTTCAAAAAGGGCAAAAATGAGGAACCTTGGAACTACAGACAAGTCAGTCTGACATCCATCCCTAGGGAACGTTTGGAGCAGATTATAAAGAAGTCAATCTGTAAACACTTTGAAAACAATGCAGTGATTACTAGAAGCCAGCATGGATTTCTCAAGAACAAATCTTGTCAGACTATTTGTCAGGGATGCTTTAAGGTGGATTCCTGCACTGAGCAGGAGTTGGACTCGATGGCCTTATAGGCCCCTTCCAGCTCTACTATTCTATGATTCTACTCTGATCTCATTTTTTGATAGGGTAACCTTCCTTGTGGACATAATATATCTTGAGACTTCAGCAAAGCTTTTGAGGAAGTGCCCCATGACATTCCAATATACGAACTAGCTAAAAGTGAGCTAGATGGAACAACTATTAGGAGAATCCACAGTTGGCTACAGAATCGGACTCAAAGAGTGCTTATCAATGGTACCTTCTCACACTGGGGGGAGGTAATGTGTGGGGTACTGCAAGGCTCAGTCCTGGTACCAGTGCTCTTCAACATATTTATTAATGACTTGGATGATGAGGTGCAAGGAATGCTTATCAAATTTGCAGACGACACAAAATTAGGTGGGATAGCTAATACCCTGGAAGACAGAAACAAACTTCAAAGTGATACTGATAGGCTGGAGAGCTGGGCTGAAAACAACATGAAATTTAATAGGGATAAATACCAAGTTCTATACCTACAAAAAGAAGCCAAATGCACAGGATCTAGGAATTGTTGTAGATCACAAGCTGAATATGAGCCAACAGTGTGATGTGGCTGCAAAAAAAAGCAAGTGCTATTTTGGGCTGCATTAATAGAAGTATAGCTTCCAAATCATGTGAGGTACTGGTTAACCTCTATTTGTCCCTGGTTATCCCTTATCTCAAGTATTGTGTCAAATTCTGAGCACCACACTTCAAGAAGGATGCAGACAAACCGAAGCACATTCAGAGGAGGGTGACAAGGATAATCAGGGGTCTGGAAACAAAGCCCTATGAGGAGAGACTGAAAGAACTGGGCATATTTAACATGGAGAAGAGAAGATTGCTGGGAGACATGATAGCACTCTTCAAATACTTGAAAGGTTGTCACACAGAGGAGGGCCAGGATCTCTTCTTGATCATCCCAGAGTGCAGGATGCAGAATAATGGGCTCAAGTTTCAGGAAGCCAGATTCTGGCTCGCCATCAGGAAAAACTTCCTGACTGTTCGAGCAAAACGACAATGGAACCAATTACCTAGGGAGGTTGTGGGCTCTGCCACATTAGAGACATTGAAGAGGCAGCTGGACAACCATTTGTCCCGTATGGTATAAGGTGGATTCCTGCATTGAGCAGGGGGTTGAACTCGAAGGCCGTATAGGGCCCTTCCAACTCTACTATTCTATAATTCTATGATTTTACACATGCTGAACACATTAATCCACCTCCAGTTTGCCTACAATAACAATGATTAAACTTCATTTCTTCCCACTGTTTATTTATTTTCCCTGTCAAGCAGAGCTTAGAACATGAGCAGGATGCAAGAGAGGTGCTCAAACTAAGAACAGAAGTGATCTTTACAATATTTTTCAAAATCAGTGTTGGAAACGCTGACTTCATTCATCTGATTCACCTACGCATTCCTTTTCCTGCTTATATCCCATACTTGTTTATATGATCAAAAAGTTAGACCAATAACAAAGAGAACTTTAAAAAAAAAAAAAAAGGAAGAGATCCTGTGCACTTGCACAGTTCCCATTCGGAGGGGTTGACCAAAATTACTTTTCAGTGAATTGTGTCTACAGATGCAACAGACTTCAAACTTTTTCAATGAAACTATTTTCAGTGATACAAAGCAAAAAAAAGTTAAACTACCTTCTTTTTCATATCAGCAAAAGAAGAGCTGATTTATATATTGCATTAGACACTGCAGAATCTTTAATTCAATTGTTTCCTACAATATCTGGCATATACCAAGTGAGGAACGTGTCACACCAACTGGAAGTATAAGGATGCTTCCAGATGGAGGGCTCTTAGCACTGCCAAACAGAAGGCATTGTGCAGCTATTCCATCTTTTCTTCCTTAATGGTTTTTTTGTGGTAAAAAAATAATGGAAGGAGTGGTAGGGAAACACAGTTATAAGCAGAAGACATTGTTGCCTGGACACACTACACCACCCCTCTGAATGGCCATCTGGAAGCATCCATACTTCCACCACTCAACTTTTACATTTTAGTCCATGAGGGTCAAAAACAAACCACCGACATTAACACAGAAAATCTCCACACTAGTCAATTTACAGAAAATACTAATATGTAACAGGGGAAACACATGTGACCTTTACATCCTACCTGAAGGCACTAATAGAAAACGGAGCTCGCTTTATGGGACGTTCTTTTCCAGTTGTTTGATTGGTTTGTTTCATCTCTGTGTACAAAACCAAAGTTAGCCAAGATCTAGATAATGGAGAGACATTATTCTCTCAAGTACTTTTATTCAGAGTAACTTCATGGGAATTATTTCATTTAATGGCAACCCAGAGGCTTGTTTTTTTGTTGTTTTTGTGTTTTGATTCTGCTAGTGCATGTGGCTTGATCAGTCCTGTCTGACTCCTCCTGCTAATCAGGCAGGACTTGGTTAGCATTGTGTCTAAACAGGGAATTCTAGCTTATTTCTCCCCTGAGAAGCCTTGTTTGAATCTTTAGGGAGAAAAAGACACTTGTGTGCTTCCCATGTGTGGTACAGCCACAGATTTCTCAAGATAAACAAGATAAATCCTTGTAAAAGTATCTAGAGAACAAGACAGGAGCATATTAACTATTTCTGTAAATATCAAGTTATGTTAGTCTGCAAGAGCTGGTTGCTATGAATATTTTGCAACTAGGCTTGCCCTCTATATATTTCACTATGATACACCTGTAAACGAATACACAGAAACAAATACATACCTGAAAAGTCTAATAAGTAGTTAAATTTTGCAGTTGTAAAAAAGACGGAGCCTTGTGGATTCATTTTGAAGCTCCGTTCAATGTCTTCACTGCTAAGTGAACACTGGGTATTAGAGTCAGTCTTCAAAACAAACAGAAAGCATATTTTGAAAGGTTATATACCAGGGATGATATAACAACATCAAGTTTCATAAAATAGGCCAGATTACTCTCACCATGTCGCAGGTAGGGAGGCTGAGAGCAAGATAGCAGGAGAGCTGCTTGCTTGAGCCCCCCTAGTGAATTCATGGCAGAAGAGTTCATAGTTCCACCCTATGCATCAACTCATCCCCAAAATTGAGCAACACGGAAACCCAACCTCTGCCCAGATTTATGCAAACTAGGGCTATTGAACGTTTTACTTTTCAGTACCTATTCTGCTTCCACTTTGTGGGTGTTTTAAGAATGACTATGGCAGGAAGAAAATGAAAAGGAAGGAAAAGGCAGATAAATGAATACATATTGAAATACATGAAAACAAAGGGGGTATACTACAATGGGCCCTGGAGATCTGTCCCCAGTTATTGGAAGCCATGTTTAAAGGATGAAATTTGATTGAAGTTTTCAGTCATAACTAATACTGTTTTAGATATTTCTCTACAATTCTTATGTTCCAGAACAGTCCTGTAAAACCTCCAGTGAACAGTTAACTGAATATAGCCTAACAGCTATGCACAGTGGCTCACCAAGGGCTTGATAACCCTTCTTTCTTTGCTGCCTACTGCTACAAAAACATGAGGGTTATTAAGCAACTAGTGGGCCTTGATACATGGCCGATAATATGTATTTAACATGGGTTAAGAGTGCAATCCATGCATGTTTAGACAGAAAAAAAGTTTTACAAGTCCCAGCATTTTCCAGCCTGCCATGGTTAGCTTGGGAATGCTGGGACTTGCAGGATTTTTTTTCTGACTAAAATTGCATTGGGTTGCATCCTAAGTCAATCTGCTAGAAATTGCTTCGTGAAAATAAAGTGCAAGGCACAATTCTCAAAATGTGAATTTCTGGATCAGATTCATCACATCAGGAGTGGGCAGAAGGTAGATTTCCAGAAGTTTTGAACTTCAGTTCCTAGAAGCCCCCACCTACACGCCCGATGGTCTGGAACACAGAGTTGAAGTCCAAATCGCCTGGAGATCTACTTTCAATCCTTCACTGCTTCACATCTATAGCAATCATAAAACAGTGCCTAAATTAGCATCTGTGAAGGATAGAACTGTCCTCCATTTTTCTATTTAGCTTGATTTTAGGATAATGTGCTATTAAAACTTTTGTGCATATTAGCCAATTTCAGCCAAAAGGTTTAAAGGTTAAAATGTAGAACTTAGGAAATTTGTTCAGGATGTCAGGAGATTATAAAGTTCAAGAATTAGTAGCTAGAACTGGAAAGCTGATTGGAGAAGGTGAACCAAGGATAGTAAGAGATCGCTTGGATAAAAGACCTGTATAACATAGGGCCACAGTCTAGTTAGTGGATGCATTTATCCCTGGTTCTTTTATTACTTTATTTATCACATGGCTTTTGAGTGTGTCGTTTGTGTACATCCATTCAGATTTTAAACGTTTTCCTATTAACATTTTCCCTCAGTACAATTTTGAACTTTGTTTGAAGCATTGTGGTCTCTTTTTTTGTTGCTGTTAGGTTACCTGCCCCACATCTAATAGTTAAACCTCACATTTAGATACCTGAGACCCATAGGAGCTGTTCTCACAACATCATAGCCCACTGTACTGAACCCATGGTGAAGCTGCAGCTGTGCAAGGCTGCCATTTTGAATATGCAACTCCTGCTCGGGTGTTGTCCTGTTGTGCAAACCTAGCAAGCATGGGTTATGCGAGGGTTATTTAAATACACACCAGGTTTGGATGATATGCTGTGGCTCATTGTGGGTATAACCAGTTTTAAGGCTGGATGGTGGAGGCACCCACAAAAACAAAAAGTCCACCTAGTGGTCATGGGAAAGGCCACAGGAAAGGATGAGCAAAAAAGAGTGTGGCTCACTATTTTATATGTTCTCACTTCCACTCACGTAGCGGCAGAGCTGGGATTCAGAAAACAGTGGGGCATAGAGACAGTGACCGTCCAGTACCATCTATGTAAATAGCATTTTACAAAAAACCAGTTTGAACTAGTCTTTATTCCAAGGGGGTTACAATCTTAAAACAGACACAAGGTAAGTGACAGAGGAACAGAGCAATTCATGGTCCCTGTGAGAACATCCCAGGGACCATAGAATATAGCAGATTTCACTTCCCAAGGCTGTAGACACTGCTACGACCTCAGGAAGGGAAATCAAATGGAAATCCAAACCTCTCTCAGCCGTCACAGTAGGCTCCTTGGCAGCTTCATTTCTGGGATTGCTGTTGCAATCTCAAGAGAGGAACAGGGAGGAGGAAGGAGAGAGACTGAGGATCCACCAGATGCAAAGCCCTCTCAAGTCCTGGCCCTGCCTCCAGCAGCACAACTCAACTAAACAAACTGAAAGGCCTGTCTAGTGAGGAAACAATGTAAAGGAGAATCACTCCTCTTGACATGGTAGCAGCAGCCCGTCAAGGCATAAGGTTACTGGAGACCTCCTAAACTCATGTAATCTTGTAGGGCTGCACCTGAAAGGGAGGGATATGGGGAATAACCTGGAGAAGAATATTTGATTATTTCAGTTACAACTACTTCACCTTAGTTATAGTAGAGTTTACCAGGTTGTGCCAAAGGCTTCACGGAATAATTTAGAAGAATATATCCAGAGTTACCCCAGTAGTTTCAATAATTTCATTAATAATATTTTGTTAATGCTGAAGGGCTTTAAAAAGTTCCTTATCAGTTCTTTGTAAGGATTTTCACTTTGAGTTTATTTAAATAATTTAAGATTTCATACAATATTTTAAACATTTTTTTTTCATTTCAGATTTTGCATCCATGGCATCTTACTCCAAATAAACTGAGCAGAATAATATAAACTGCACTGGATGCTGGAGACAGAGGTCTCCTTCTAACATAACAAACAGAGGGAATGACAGTATTCATTGATATCTTATTTATTTATAGCCACAAAATTTATTATTACAAATGGCATAGTGTGAAAATGCCAAAAATAAACTGGCATAGTGCAAAAATTGATAAAGAAAATATAGCAACAAAGATATCAAAATTAGTGAAATCATCAGACTAAAACACGAGACAATTAAGTGTAAAGTTTGCAAAGTAGGAACCACTTATGAGCTTTTGAAAACAAAAATATGGTATTGAGATTATTTGTTTTTCAATAAGATTGAGTTTTTGAAACTATGATGAAAGCAACAAAATGATGTTTTGTTTATATATGTATACAAATATACATTTAATTAAAAAATATGCCCCCCCAAAACCCTTAAAGTGCAATCCTATACATGTCTACTAATAAGCAAATTTCATTGAGTTCAACAGGGTTTACTCCCAGGTAAGTAGATATAATATTGCAGCCCCATCTGTGAAATAGAAAGATTGACCTTCTTCACAAGTTGAGGAGATAACATAAAGCCATCTACATATCCAAATGACTACCTCAAACATATGCCATTTGCCACATTCAGCCAAGTAAAACCATCCCCACTGGGTATCTGATGTATCCATTTCTTCAAGATGATCTGCCACATTTTGAATGAGTTCATCTGCTCCTTGAAACATTTCCTGAAATAGTCAGAACAATTCCATGAATGAAATTCTAATTATAAAAAGCTTTTACTATTCTGAAAGTTTAAAAGCCAACCCTATGGCTCCTAGACAGCATCTGAGGAGCCTCAGAATGCTACCTCTTCAGAAGTAGCTCGACACATAGCTCCGATCATGGAGGTGATCCAGTCATGGATCTTTACCCCATCCCCAGCCACCATGGAAAGCTCCCAAGCAGCTTCCTCCTCCGATATTGATGTTGTGACCTCCGAAAAGGAAAGAAGGGAGTGCTGGCAGGCCAGCGAGTGGGGAAGTGAGAGGCAGTGGATCCACTGGATCCACAAGCCTCTCAGCTCCCATCACCACTGCAAGCCAGGAAGATGAATCAGACAGGCCTGGAGGCCCACCTAGTTCAAAATCCTTTATCGTAGGGACGGCGTGTATGTGTGAAAACATCTCTTTCCTTCTTCCTGCCCTGCATGGTTCTTGCCACCAGGCTGCTGGATGGACTTAAGAGGTCAGACATTGGAGCCCTCCATCCATCACAAAAGAATCCATTTTGTAGAATTGCACTCCGAAAATGTGAAGTTATTACACAGGACTCATGCGCTAAGGGAAAAGACAGATATAAATACTTGAAAACAATAGTAACTGCAAGCATTTGTTACGCTACTGAAAATGGGGATTTAATACACCCACCACATAAGTAGGTATGAGGCCCTCTATTTGTCGGCTAACTTTTAAGTGAAGAGCTTTCCGTTCTGAAGAACACAGGGCTGCCTCCAAAAATGAGTCTCATGTCAGGTTAACCTTTCCTATTTCTAATGTTCTATCTTTAACGGCAGCCTAACAATAATTTCAAATAAATAAACAGTGCTGTTCATCTTACCCCACTTACAGACATCATTATGATGTTTCCCACACCAGTGGCAACCAATGATATGGAGGACATGGAAACATCAATGACATCAAGAGGTAAGGCGAATTAAACTAAATGCTATGGAGAACTGTGGGTGGGATCTTGTCACAGGACCTTCTTCTTTTTGTAACATATAGTTCCACCATTTACCACCAATTTTCATCACTTTCCTCAGCATATCTAGATTGGAAAACACGAAGCTGCATCTAGTCTAACAGTTTAGTCTGGAATTGCCACCCTTTACTGACTCACTGTTTATAAAGAATCCAGACAACGTTGTTGACAAATAGTTGCATTCCAATGTTTTCTGTGTTGTCAGAACCAATTTGTAACAATTTAAAAATAAAATATAAATACATCCCAAGATTTCCAGTGTGGGCAGAAAGCTGTACTGAAGCTTTTCAGGGCTCCTATACCTTTAATAAAGATGGTTTTATTTATAGGTTCAGCTGCTTGGATTTCTTTCTGTTAAATGTAAGAGCAGGATTACTGACGACTAGCCTGCTAATTGATCTCTCAACTAGCTCTCATAATTACCCCCTTCCTATGGCTTTGTTCCCTATAATGCCCCCCCAAACAATTAATCAATTTAGGGTTTAGCATCTACCCAACATACTCTACTTATCCATCTCTCTGACCTCCTTTAGCATTATTTTCACTCTTTGTCATCTGACTATCCAACCACCTCGCTGAAGTTTCCTGTTTCTGATGTATTTAAACAAATACTTATAGTCAGTCTTAGTTTTTAGCAATGTGTTTCTCAAAAATTTTTTTCCACTTAACTTGCCTATACTTTA
Source organism: Anniella stebbinsi (assembly GCA_029215795.1). Taxonomy (NCBI): domain Eukaryota; kingdom Metazoa; phylum Chordata; class Lepidosauria; order Squamata; family Anniellidae; genus Anniella; species Anniella stebbinsi. Next base: position 101,112,608 of record JARDYH010000003.1, read on the forward strand.
GAGAACAATCCTATAGTTCCTGGCAAGCATCCAAAAGATTATTGGATGGCTCAGAAACCCCCCAAGATCGGAGGCAGGCTCAGAAAGGGGAGTTGGAGATCTGCCCCCTTGCAGCAAGTGTGGGGAGGACCATGCCGGCTGCCTCTGCCAGGTCAAAAAATCAACCTTGGGGGGAGGGGGAATTGTGGAGGGTGAGAAGGGAAGGCTAGAGGGGCCAGGATCCACTAGCCTTCTTCCTTCCCCATCCAAAGTGCCCTTGCTAGATAGTCTACCCAAATTCAAAGACTGGAGGATGGGGAGGCAAAGTCACTTCTGCCCCTCCTCCCACCCTCAGCCCAGCTAGGCACAGGAATCACGGACACCTCTGAGTTCAGAGGCTTCTGAGCAGTGAGGAAACAGTTTAGCCAGAGCTTGTGCTCCTTTTGATTTTCATTTGGTGAAGATTTTCAGTTTGAAGAAAGCCTTATTGCTATTTATAGCTATTTTATTCTGCTAGTTTACAATGCTGGCATCATCTTGGACTGATTGGTAGGTTTCATCTGTGCTATACATTATAGTTAAATTTTATTACTGTTGCTTTAAGTAATTCCCAAGCATTTGAGAGATTTGACCCTCTTTGTCTTGACTCACACTTTTGACTAGACTACTTGTTCTCGAGAAGTCTATTTGAAATCCACTCTGTAACCTTTTCAGTATTATGAAGCAACAGTCTGGTTCCATTTTGGTTCAAATGTAACCCATCTCTTCCCCAGAGGCTCAGCTCATACCAAAATGTCCCCGATCTCTAACAAATTTAAGCCCTCCTCCTGACACAATGGTCTCATCTATGCATTGTAGATACACTGGCGCTTCACCATCCAGCTGCCCTTGCAGCCTTTTTGGCGCTTTCAGTAAAAGGGGCACATGCTTCTTTTCTTCCCCGTGACAGGGGATGGGATTGTAACTTGCCTTTTAAAAGAAATCAAGTTAAGGACAGTGTTATTTAATCTAATCATGCATGGGTTACTGTTCAGATCTAATAGCAAGCAAAGTTTCCGTACAGGAAACAATGAGCTTCTCTATTTTAAGGGAAACCCTATTGTTTATCCTGCGCTGTTGTGCTTCCTGTTTCTTTGGTGGGACGAATTGATATAAATTGGATTACATGGGAAAGGAAAGGTCCTGCTGCTGTTTCTCTGGGGCTTCTTTAAACAGCAGACAGTTGAATCGAGGGAGCACCTCCTTCCCTCCCTGGCACATTTGCAAAGGGGGGGGGGTATTGTTGTCTGTTTCCCCACAGACCACAGCAAAGCAAGGATTTACTTCTGAGTAGTTTTTGCTCTAAGTTTACAACCCTCATCACACTTGCTTAGGAGTAAGCCCCATTGAACAAAATCAGACTTACTTCTGAGTAGACATGTGGGGATCAGATCTGCCTCCCTTTGACCCCCTCTAGATGGATTCTGTTTGACGCCTGGTTAGCCGATTATGCGCATAATCGCTGAAGTGCTTTATCGTAAATGCTTGTACGCAAGAGGTAATTGAGCACTTTACAAGTAGTTAATGTGCTTTACAAGTAGTTAATGTTTGAAATGCACTTTACAAGTAGTTAATGCGGAGAAACGCTTGTTCACATAGGCAAAATGCGCTTTAACGGCCAGAGCAAAATAAAACTCGCTATTTAACACGCATTCGATAATGCGCATAATCGGAGAGATAAAGCGCCTTGTAGAGGTAAAATTTTTAATGAGACTTCAAAGAGCTTTAAACGTCTCGTGTAGAGGCAGCCTTTTTTGCAGGGAGGCATTTTACCCTCTTCTGCCTCCTTCTTTGGCAGCTTCATAGCACAATGCCAGCTTTACATGCTGCTGATTTCATGGTGTTAGGGGTTCATTCGAGTTTATCTGGGATGTATTTTAAAACGGAATGGGGGGGGGGGGGGGAAGACTACGGGATATCTCCTGTTTGATTACAGCGTCAAGAAACTGACCCGGAAACTCCCGTGAGTGACCAGAAAGGAGGACACCGATGAATGGCATAGAGACGAGTGAGTGGCGTGTTTCTGTCGCAAGGCATAAAAGAAAAATCTACTTTCGAAGGACAGGAGGAGGCGTTTTGCATCCTGAACCGTCTACGCTTTTTCTAAGATACAGAAGAAGCTTCACAAAGAAGGAAGGGCGAAGAAGCGCGTTTTTGAAGCCACTTAAGCGAGCCATCATCCCATGGGCCCTAGACAAGAGTCCCGGGGGGGGGGGAGGAGGGGGCCCACAGGAGAGTCCCGATGCCTGGATCCGAGCTCGGGGGCAGCGGCCCGACCTCGGCAGGGGGAACCCGCGGTCCCCTCCCCTCCTCCGCCTCGCGGCTGCCGTGGATCCATCCGCCCCTGCAGCCTTTCCGAGGCCACAAAGGCGGCAGGGGGGCGCCGAGGCTGCCATTCCCAGGCCTCCGCTGGACAGGCCCAAAGAACCCGCCTGGCTGCCACGAAGAGTGGCAGGCATCGCCAAGGGCGGCCACCCCGCCTTGTACGGGCTGCTCGCTCAGCCTCCGAGCACCGCGGGCGGATCGTGTCCCTCTGCACCCCTCCCCCTCCCCGCTTCGGCGTCGGAGAGGCTCCCAGGCCGGAACTGCCCCCAAGCGCAGCGCGGGCCGCATTGGCGAGGAAGCGGGGCCACCTGCGCGTGACACATCCTGCCGGGGACAGCGACTCCTCGTGCCCCCCCCCCGCAGAGGCCCCGCCCACAGCCCCCAAACAGACGCGGAGCCCTCCGGCCTTGCCTGCCGCGGAGGGGCGGGGGGCCGTCGCCTCGCCCGCCCGCCGGCCCTGGGAACCGCCCCTTGCCCCGCCCGAGCCGTGGGAAGGGTCCATACGTGCCATAGACGTCAGAGGCCGGGCGGATCACTCCGGTCTTCGGGGACGAGGATTCCGCGCCGCCGCCGCCGTCGCGTCACAGGAGGGAGGAGGAGGAAGAGGCGGCCCCCTCCTCTGCCTGCCGCCCATCGGAAGCGGTGGAGGCATCCAGGACTTCGGCGTCGCCTCGTGACTGGCAGAGCCGTGTCCGGAGGAGGAGGAGGAGGAGGCGCTCGTGTGGAAAACGTGACAACGCCTCCCTTTCGCCTCAGCGCTTCAGTGCTAGTGCTGCTGCCCAGAGTGTGTCGTTATTCTCCCGCCCCTCACATGGTGGCAGGGGGGAGGGGAGGCGGGGCCCATGGGGCTGAGGGCTCAGCTCAACACGCCGCCCTGAGGCCGCTTTTAAAACCTCCCCTCACGGCGTGTTTCTTCCTACCAGCACATCAGCGACGTGCTTTTGATAGGCTGCAGTTCTTCCTGCACGTTTTCTACCGAACATCCAATCACGTTTGCCCCACTTAAGCTTCTCGGTACCCATCATCCTTCGAAAGTAACGACGTCAATCTGCAAATACGATGGACTGATGGGAAATGAAGTTCTTTTTAGGGCTGTTGCCATTGCAATAATTCTACAGAGGACTTCATTTCCCATCAGCCCTTTGGCCACCGCTTCCTCAATGACCTCAAATTATGTCAGAAAGGAAACGAAAATTAACCCTTTAAACTTTCAGAACCCTGCTTTAGCGTGAATTGCCCTGAGACGAAGAGATAGTGTTTTAAGACCGCCCTATTATAGGTTGGAGAGAGGTTTACAACAGTCCTGCAATGTAGCTCAGTGTTATTATCCCCATATCAGAAAGGGCTGAAACTGAGACAAGACTACTTCACGGCAACCATGCGATGCTTGCAGTGTTATGCAATTAATTACCCTTTCCTACATCAGTCAGGATTGTTAAATAGTGCTGAAAGAGCACTTTGCAACAAACTTGCAGGGCTGCCCAAAGCTTTTTTTTTCATGTTCCAGGTTGGGGACCAGGCTGAGCAATTACCGTACAACAATCCTCCAATTTAGACCCTATCTACACACACAACTCAAAACCTTTTCAAATACACTGTGTCCTCGGCCCCAACACTTCTCAACCTGTTGCATAAATTATGCTATTCCCAAGTGTCCAAAGTCCAGATATGAAACACTTGACGAAAGACTTCCTGAAGCTTTGGAAACTAATTTATTATTCTGCGCAGAATAGGTGACCACTGGGCGCTCTCGCTGCCTTCCAGAGTCACACCCCACCAAGGTTCAAACAAATACTTTTATACATCAGATGTCACATTACATTAGCCCTAATCCCATTGGTTTACAGCCCCAGTGACATCATTTGGCCAACTCTGTTTTACTCTCGAGTAGTCCCTAGTAGTGGCCAGATGTGGCGTTGCATCGCCATGAGCTATTTTACTTGTACCCAGAGATGCTTTGCAACGTCCCTCCACTTCTATCATTCCCTTATATGGTCATTTTGTCTCTCCAGGTGTGCCACAGTCACATCTGGATGAGTCACTCTCCAGGTTACAATGGAGTCTGACCTAGAGAAGAAGGAGCATTGGCAATTTTGACAAGCTCCTAGTTCTTGCGCCGCCAAATCTCTTGCAAGCAGCTTGACTTCTGCAGAAATGGATACAATGGACAGGCAGTGGGGAATGGGGCTTTGGGTGCTGTGTGTGAATGGTTTGGGTGTGCGTGTCAGCGGACACATGTAGGATGCATGTCAGGTGCATGTTAGGTGCGTGTAAGGGAAATGGACGTGTTTTGGGGTGAAAATCATAGATCAGATTTTTACAACAAACCCAACACTTCTCAAAACTCTTATAAAACCAATAGTGTAGATAGGCTGGTAGTCAACTCTAATACTCCTATCGCATATTAATGGGCTGTACAGACAGAGTAAAGAATCTAACAGTAAAGGCTACCTAAAAATCACTTGTAACAAATAAATTAAAGAAATTGCAGGTCAGAGATGAGATTGAGGCTGGTTCAGTTTTCAAGCCCCACCAGCAAAGGTCGGTTTACTTACATTATCCTGTCACACCTCCTAAGCCAAATCCAAAACTCAATTACATGCAGAAGATCCATGTTTCATTGACTTCCATACAGATGAGTAGAGTTTATAGTCCCAGAGCCAGGCCAGGATTTATTTACCTCGAAGAGTGCAAAAGCTTTGTGAATTTTTTTTGGTTTATATATGACTGAAGTGTCTCAGAAAAGTGAGTCTTACAAAATTCCAGTAGTGGGGGGCTGCATGGTGATGTTATCAATATGGCTGCCACGCTATTACAGTGGTGGCCAAAATTATGGACACTTTTTGAAATTTTCATGTTTTGCAACTCTGAATCTCCTCTGAATGAATGCTTGGAGGCGGTAACGGGCTGGATGAGGAAAAACAAACTGAAGCTGAATCCAGCCAAGATGGAGGTTCTTGCTGTAGGGTGACCAGATTTTGGAAACCAAAATCCAGGTCCAAAATGGCCACCCAAAGGGGGCATGCCCACCAACATGTCCGGCCCCCAGGGGCGGGTCCAGCCCCAAGGGGCATGCCCACCCAAACATAGCCTTGGTCACATGTCTGATTTCACAGCACACAGTTAAGACAAATGTGCTACCTTAATATTAAAATCACAGAAATACAGAACAAGTGAGACATTCAATGTATCTGAAATTAACTTTGCTCAGTCCTACTTTTGTAGCTTTTGCTATACTTTGAAGCTTTTGCTATACTCTGTGTGAAGGGTGGCCATATTTTGGAAACCAAAAAAGAGAACACCCCAACATGGCCAGCCCCTAAGAGGTTGCGCACACACAGACACAGGCCCTCCATCCACCGCTCCTATGGCCAAACAGTTCATTAGGCTTCAGCAGTTTAGATAGGATGTAAACAAGACCATGGCCAATAGCAATACAAAGAAAGGCCAGAACGGATACCCCTTATCACAACGCTAGACAAGGATCTTTCCCTCCTTTTATCCAAATATCTCCTGAATTTGCACTGCCTCAGTGTGCAAACAACAGAAATCCAATCAGGGACCCAAAGAAACCTGCCCAAAGAAACCTCAGAAACAAGTCCCATTGATTTCAATAAAGCTTACTCCCAGATAAATGAATATAGAATCGCAGTCTCTTCACATCTGTTCACCTTTCTCTAGCAAGTGCAAGCCCCTCCTGTCAAGGAGAACTATGCAGTCACCAGAGCCTGGCCTCATGGATCATGCAACCAGCAGGTGCTCTACAGAAAGATACTTTCAAAGCCTAGGAGACCCAGACACACTCAGACAAGACAAGCCACACTATGCACTCACTGTTCTCTTCCAGCAGGCCTATCCAGTTGAATTTTAAGATGTTTTTAATGATGTATTGGTTTTTATTTGTTTTTAATATCTCATTCATTGTGGTCTTTGTATTTTATATTTATTGTTGTTCCCCGCCCCGATCCGGAGGGAGGGAGAGGCGGGTTATAAATAAATTATTATTATTATTATTATTATTATTATTATTATTATTATTATAGTATCTTGCTGGGACAGGACAATTCCCAGCATGACCAGATACAAAAGAGAGCAGGGCTCCTGCAACTTTAAGTGTTAACCTTTCACCAGGTTTTGGGGGGGGGGGGGGAATCCACAAAGCCACACTGTAAAATAACCATAATCTCAAAGCCATACAGAAAAGCAATGTTTGGAACTGAGCTGAAAGTTGTGAGAGCATGTACCCCTTTGCATGTAGTAATAATAATCAACATCTGCATCAGTATCAGTACAAAAGCAGTTTTGGAGCCATATTTTTTTTATTATAGCAACAAACCAATGGTGCTGTTCATGGTGGGGAATCCACCTACCTAGGGCAAAAATAAAAATTCATTCACACACACACACGTTCACCAAAGGCAAAATGATGATGATAATAATAATAATAATCCACAGCCAGCCAAGGCAAAATAACATTCATCAACATAATAAATCTACACACAGACATGCACACACACCCATGGCAAAAAATAAAATAACATAAAATATACAACACCCATCCACGTACTCACTCAAGGCATCATAACAACAACAACAACAGCTTTAACTGTCATGATGAAGAGGGAATTCCACCAGGTGCTGCATGCATACAAATGACAGCTGCTTAAATTCCCTTTTCTCTACAACTGTTAAAGCTGCAGGAGCCCTGGCTTCCTTTTCATATGGTCACCCTGGACCATGGCCAGTTAGGGTGACCAGATAAAATCCAGGTCAGGGCTCATGTAACTTTAACAGTTGTAGAGAAAAGGGAATTTCAGTCGGTGTCATTTGTATGCAATTAGTTCCTGGTGAAATTCCCTCTTCATCACAACAGTTAAAGGTGGATGCACTATACTAGAGTGACCAGATAAAAAGAAAGCAGGGCCCCTGCAACTTTAACAGTTGTGACGAAGAGGGAATTTCACCAGGAACTAATTGCATACAAACGACACTGGCTGAAATTCCCTTTTCTCTACAATTGTTAAAGTTACATGAGCCCTGACCTGGATTTTATCTGGTCACCCTATCATGCGGCCAACAAGCAGACCCCCCCACCCCCCCACCAAGCCACCCACCCCCCAAAAAACCCAGCCTGGACCTACCGGGTCCTCCGCTGCCACGGCCGATCTCCGCCACCGCTGCATGACTCCCTGCAGCCCCCCTCACCCTTCTTGCCCTGCTCCTTGGCTCCCAGCAGGAGAAAGAAGAAGAGCCTGCTTTAAAATGCCCGCGCTGCTCCCCGGCCTCGCAGAAAATAAGTGCTCAGCGTTAGGGAGCGTCAACAAATTCCTTGTCTGGTAGCAAAAGCAGCTTTACTAAAGCTGCTTTAGCCACCCAACAAGGAATTTGTTGACGCTCCCTAACACTGAGCACTTGTTTCCTACCAAGGCCGGTAAATGGGAAGCAGGCCGCGAAGCCTGTTTCTCAGTACATTTGAGCACTGGAGGGAAGCGGCCGCCCCAGCAGGTAAGTGGAGGGCCCTCCTGCCTCCCGCCTCGCACTCCTTACCTGCAGGGGCAGCCACTTCCCTCCAGTGCTCGAATCTACTGAGAATCAGGCTTCGCAGCCTGTCCCTCAGTAGAACGCCGGGTGATGACGTCATCACCCGGCGCGTTACTGAGGGACAGGCCGCGAAGCCTGTTTCTCAGTAGATTCAAGCACCGGAGGGAAGCAGCCACCCCAGCAGGTAAGTGGGGGCCCCCCTTGCACCTCCCGCCTCGCGCTCCTTACCTGCAGGGGCAGCCGCTTCCATCCGGTGCTCGAATCTACTGAGAAACAGGCTTCGCGGCCTGTCCCTCAGTAGAACGCCGGGTGATGATGTCATCACCCGGCACGATACTGAGGGACAGGCTGCGAAGCCTGTTTCTCAGTAGATTTGAGCACCGGAGGGAAGCAGCCGCCTCAGCAGGTAAGTGGGGGGGCCCCTCCCACCTCCTGCCTCGCGCTCCCATCCCCCCCAAAACCCATCCCGGACCTACCGGGTCTACCGCCGCCGCTGCATGACCCCCCACAGCCCCGGTTTCCCCCCGCCGCCCCCCGGTTGGCCTGGATCGCTCCAGGTTTCCCAGTTAGGACCGGGAAACCCCGGGCGATCTGGTCACCCTAGCTTGCTAAAGGCCACAACTTGGGTTTGGAGGTGTATCAACCAGTTCTGGATGGAGTTACACCCCCCCCCCCCCCGAAAGACTGTGTTCACAGCTTGGGGGTACTCCTGGATCCGTCGCTCCAAATGATATCCCAGATAGATGTGATGTCCAGAAGTGCCTACTGTCAGCTTCAGCTGATACCCCAGTGTGCCCTTTCCTAGAGTTCGAAGATCTAAAGATGGTAGTGCACACGCTGGTAACTTTGCGGCTCGACTTCTGCAATGCGCTGTACATACGGCTACCTCTGTGCCTAGTCTGGAAACGTCAATTAGTTCAAAATATGGCAGCCAGGTTGGTCACCGGTACACCTAGGGGTGACCACATAACACCAATCTTAAAATCACTCCACTGGCTGCCAATCAATTTCCGGGCGAAGTATAAAGTGTTGGTTATTGCCTTTAAAGCCCTACATGGTTTGGGTCCAGGTTACCTGCGGGATCGCCTTCTCCTGTATAATCCGCCCCGCACACTCAGGTCCTCTGGGAAGAATTTACTCCAGTCAGCCAGAACTAGGCTGACACGTGTTACCCAGAGGACCTTCTCTTCTGCCGCTCCCAGACTGTGGAATGGCCTGCCAGAGGAGATTCGACAAATTAGCAGTCTTCTGGAATTTAAGAGAGCAGGCATGCCTACCCAGTTGAATTTTAAGATGTTTTTAATAATGTATTTGTTTTTATCTGTTTTAATGGTTTATCTGATTTTTATATTTATATTTATTGTTGTTCCCTGCCTCGATCTGGATGGAGAGGCGGGTTAGAAATAAAATAAAATAAATAAATTAGCCAGTTTTGGTGCAACTGGGGGTGATGTGTTCATTCTGTTGAATGTGTCCCTGGCTTTCTGCACCCAAGTCTTGTCCTGGAGCATGTAATGTGGCGATAGCAGAATTCCTCATCATTCATAACAATACCTTGACTAAGAAATGTCAGAGATCCACAACTGGGCAATGCTTGTTCTACCCTCTCATCTCACAGATTAATGCTTTTGGTTGGAATTTAATTTCATAGTGTGATTGGTGTATAGAAGGAGTGGAGTTTACCATCAGAAAGCTTCAGTCAGTATCTTCACATAATTGGATCATAAGAAAAGGTGGTGATATCCAAAGAATATTCAGGCTCTTGCAGTCTGTTCTACATAATATGTTAATATTTAAATCACTGAAATAAAGAACAAGTGAGACATTCAATGTATCAGAAATTAACTTTGATTTTTAATTGCTGTACAAATTTTAAGACTTTTCCTCCCAATGTGCACTGGAATATTTTTTACTGGATCTTATTTTTCTTAAAAGGGGTGGGTATTCAACAGGAAACAGTAAAAAACCTTACACGACATTTTCTTGTAATTATATTGTAGCTGTAAAATCCCTTTCAGTGTCTCCACAGACATCTGGCTCCTTTCGTTTGTCCACTGCATTTGCATCATTGAGAAAATACGCTCCACTTTGGCATTGTGGGAGGCATTGTGGCACTGCAAGTCCCCCCTCCCTCCCCTCTTACCTTGATCGCTGCCACCTCGGCCTGGCAAGGCTTCAGTACTGGGAAAGAAGTCGAGATCTCAGGAAATCGCACGAGACCTCAGCCTCTTTCCCAGTACTGAAGCCTTCCCAGGCCCAGGCAGCGCAATCAAGGTAAGTGGGGAGGGGGGACTTGGGAGGGGGAGGGGGGACTTGTGGGGCCCTAACCCTCCCCCTCCCCCCCATCGCTGTTGCCCGTCCTCGCCGCTGCCGCCGCCGCTCCACACCATCGCCAGTGCTTGCCTTGGCCTGGCAAGGCGTCGTTACTGGGTTCCCAGTAATGACGCCTTGCCAGGCTGAGGGGAGCATTGCCAGTGGCACGGAGCAGCGGCAGCAGCAGCGAGGACGGGTGATGGTGATGGCAACTGTCCCCTCGGCCTGGCAAGGCGTAGTTACTGGGAACCAGGCCGAGGTAGCAGCGATCAAGGTAAGAGGGGAGGGGAAGAGGGGAGGTAGAACTTCTGACCGGCCTTGTGGGGTCCCTTGGGACTCGCTAGGGTAAGTCGTGGGGGGGCATGCAGAGTCCTCCCGCCTCCTGAAAAATGCAGGAGAAATCCCGCGATTGCAAGGCGCCATCCGTTCTAAGACGCACCCCATTTTTACAGATGTAAACATGGGAGAAAAAGTGTGTCTTAGAATCGATGAAATACGGTATGTTTGTTCAACACTCTAAAATAAAACCACTTTCAAAACAATTAGCTAAACCTATCTCAAAATTCACAGGCACGGTCCTTTTAAGTGCAATCTCAAACACTTCGCTTATTTCAGCTCACCCTAACAACAAGACTGCCACTACACAGTAAAGTATAAGTATAGGGATTTTAAGCATGATTTTTTCAGAAACAGATAAGATTCAAGACTCAAGTACATGCCAAGGAAATTTTACAGGACAACTGTTATCACATGAAAGTGAAATGACCTAAACTTACTCCCTTGTCTGAAAGCTATGTAGAAACAGTGAGTAGCTGTAAAGATGCAGGGCAGATGTTAGACATCAAGACGTTATACGTTTTGATATATTCATGAAAATGCTTTCAGGCAACATGTATAGAAAAAGGAATTTCAGCAAGTGTCATTTGTATGCATGCAGCACCTGGTGAGTGTCCCTCTTCATCACAACAGTTAATGCTGCAGGAGCCCTGCCTGGTGTGACCAGATACAAAAGAGAGCAGGACTCCTGCTGCTTTAACCTACACCTGCTGAAATTCCCTTTTCAATACTACTGTTAAAGATACAGGAACCCTGTCCTCCTTTTCATATGATCAGCCTACATTAAAATGAAACTTTGCACTAGTGACTGAAAAAAAAGAAAAGAAAAAGATCTAAATTAAGGGCCTGAACAGATACTAGAAGCCTCCTTATGGCCCTCATAGTTTAATTTTCAGTTAAGCAATAATAAATACTGGGCATCCAAGTTTAAGATGAATTATGTAAGGCCATCAGCCATACCTATTGCATTCTGACTTTAAACAAAGGAGCTGCTGATCTCACTATGTTTTATGAGCTTAGTGTAGCTTGTTGTCATTGAATCTGCGACATAAAAGCCACCAAACCATGCAATAGTGTCAGCGTCAGGATAAATTTCTTCATGCAATTCCAAAGTCTTTTCCCAACAACTATTGTAACAACTTTAAGTCTGATTTACTTACTGAATTATCCATACAAATCCAATATACTCTAGAAAGCTTGGGCCAGCTTAATTGTTTGAGAGGTGGCCTCCCAAAAACAAGTGAAAGATCTGAGTTTACATTTATGCCTCTTAACACTAGAAGAGTGAGTTTCTCCAGTGAGACCTCTGCTTTTTTCTTACAGATCTTATTTCGACACAGTATCCAAAAAATATGATGACACGTTGGCTTTCACTAAATATAGGATAGCATCTTTAATTTCTTTAGCCTGAGCACACATTATCCTAACCACTAGGCCTGGCCAGTGGCTTTTATCATTGTTGTTTTGTTTTATTCTTTGGGCTAGGGTGGTTTCTCCCTGCCAGTTTTTAACTGTTTACATTAAATGGACACATTTTTTGTGGTGAATTCCACTGTCCAAATCACCCATAAGCCATTTTATTTGGGTCCAAAATCTGCACTCCCCCCAAACAGCAACACTGGGTGCTGCCCCTAGATTGGGCTTACTTTGAGCTCCATCACCCAGGCTGCCAACTTTAGTTTTCAGAACATTCTTGCACCTCAGGTTGAGTGCAAGTGCAAAAGCCCATCTTTAGGAAGGGGATCAAGTTGTTGCTGGGTTTTTGTTTTGTTTTTAAAGTGGGATTAAGGTCATTAAAGGGAATCAATTTTTATTTGTAAAAATGGATGTAAAGCCAGAGTATTTTTGAGCAGGTGTCAACAACAGCTGTCCCCAACCTGGTGCTCTCTGGATGTTTTGGACTTCAACTCTTATCAGACCCAATCGTGAAGAATGCTGGGAGCTGAAATCCAACATATATGGAGGGCACCAGGTTGGGGAAGGCTGGAAGGCACAAACAATACACCTTTGGATTGCTACCATAAGAACACACCCTATGCATAATGACTGGGTAATAAACACACTGTCCACTGTTTATCATGCTCTGCTGTTCGTCATGTTTATTTGTGGACTTTCTCCATGATGTCCAGCGCCCAGTGTTTCCTACAAATTCTCCATTCATCTCACATTAACACCAGTCACACTGAAACCAATCCAAAATCCCACACAACCTCCAATAAACACACAGAACTATTGCACCACTTGCTGGACTTTTCTCCTTTAAAATATTTCATCCATGTGCCAAGCAGATGTTAAAACACTTTTCAGAACTTTCCTATTATAGGCATCATTGCTAATACTTTAGTACCATTAGAGCAAACAGAAATCAGACAGAAGCAATTGTTATCTTCCTGTAAGCAGAAAGGAGGAATCTCTCAAGATTTTTTCTCTATATACCACCATAATATTAGAAGACCAAATATTCAAAGTAAAATCATAGTAATTAGCCATTACATATTTTGGCCTTCCAACAGTCTCAAGATCAGGGGCCAGCTTTGGCATGGACCTGGTGTTCATTCAATTTGCCCATAATAAACCTCGTTGATTTCATAGCAGTTTGCCATGAACCATGGGATGTTGAAAGCTCCTTTGGATTCAAATAACTAGTTCTTTGTATCCTGCTTGTTCCTTGAGCTTTTTGTGACTAGGTGCAGCATAGAGAGACCCTATTTTAACCACTAGAATACGAAGGTACAGCAGCCAGCCAGGCAGTGAGAGAGAAAGGGGAAGCAAGGTACAATGTGACAGAAGAAATAACTTTCCTTCATTCATTAGATAAATAAATGGAACAGGAAGTAAAGCCTAGGCTACCTGGATGGGATTTTCCAACCCCAATTTATAAAAAGACGGGAACAAGAAAGTCTCACTCTTCTTCTATCCTTGTTTCCCTTGAAAACTGTCCCTCAAAACACATACACTTGCACGCTACCCACAACAGGATCAGCATGTCTTGACTTCCCAGCAGCTGTAGGCCCGGCTGGGAGCAAGCAGGCAAGCCCAAGCCAGCGCCGGCTGCCCTGCAGCTGTAGGTGCAGCCAGGAGGGAGGGAGCAAGTGGTGCCTGGGCAAGGCCAAACCGGCACAAGAGGGCCATGCTGCGGCCACAGCTATACGCCCAGCCGGGAGGGAGGGAGCAAGCCCAGGCAAGGACAAGCCGGTGCCGGCTGCGCAGCAACTGTAGGTCTGGCTGGGAGGGAGCAAGCCTGGGCAAGGCCAAGCTGGCACAAGGGGACCGCACTGCGGCCACAGCTGTAGGCCCGGCCAGGAGGAAGGAAGCAAGCCTGTTACCAGCACATACCTTCTTTGCCCCGATGGCAGATGCCGGTCGTTCTCGATGCCACCTCCACCGCTGGTGCTGCTGCCGCCAATGTGCCCTGGCCCTGCTGCTCACTGCTGCTTCAGCGGTTGCCAGGCCGGAGTATTTTTGGTGCGAAAGCGCCCTGCCTTCCCAGTTGCAGTCTCAAATCTTGCGAGACTTCCGGGATTTGGACATCTTACCGGAAGTCTCACAAGAGTTAAGACTTTCTGGGAAAGCAAGTAAGCCTGAACGATACTTGATCATAGTCACCGCCGGGCGCCGGTTTCCCAGGTAAATTTCCCCCAAGTCCCGGTTGCTCCGGTCAGGCATTGTTTTGGAGGAGGTCTCTGGGATTTTCCGGGCAGTCTGGGCACCCTACTGGACAATCTGAACTTTCCTGTATGGTACCAAAATATATGGTCTGTGGCAATATTAGGAAAAAACCCCTCATGGTTTGCGTCTAATCCAAGGAAAAACAGAATCCCTAGCATTTTATGCTATATGGTGGAGATTCATTCGACATACATCACAAAAGGACCTACAACATCTGCCCGCTTCCGCTCTGAGCATTTGGATATTATAACAACAAATGAAGATCACACAGCACACTTATTAGTTTATTTGTGGACTGGGCTTGCTTGCATGCAAAAAGGGTTTGAACGAGCAGCAATGTCTGAATTTGGGACAAAGTAATGTATGACTGTACAGCTTCCCCTAGTTTGATGGCTTTCTTGAGTGTGTTTGGATCTCCTTTCTGCTTTTTGCATGATCTTTCTGCTTTTTGCATGATCTGTGTAGCTAGGTTCTGGTAGGTACATGGTTCTCTTTGGCATGAGGGATTTGCACAAGGCTAGAAAAATCTCAAAGCTGAAACCTGCTTTAGCCACCTTGAAGATAGTTCCAATATCTTGATCTAGCAAAAAAACTGTGGACTGCTAACTTCGGTAATTTAAAAAACAAACAATCAAAAGAAAGGTACCCATGCTATTCCATGACAAAACAAACCCCAAAATCCACATTTTGGTTGACCCTAGTAAAGGTATCTAACTATGCAGTTTGGTACGTTAAGAGTCGCATGATGATGAAGTTGCTAGGAACTTGATATTTCAACATGTGTTGTATATTTTAGGATTTCAAGAAGTTAAAATCTAAGAACCGGAAAATACCCCCCACAAGGATTTGAAATAAAATGAGGAGCCACTTTTGCCAGAGGCAAAACATCATCCTTGTGGCTTGAGGTCTGTGTCTGGTGCTGTTGTGCTTCTTGGTAAGGGGGGTAAGGGGGGGGGGAGGAATTCCAAAAACCCATTCTTTCCTTCTGGTAGTGCACATTAATACATATTCCCAGGGAGTGTGCATCAAGCAGACACTCTTAGGATGCTTGCAGTGCTAACTTGAACATCCTTAAGTAGTTTGGGGGCTCCCACTCTTTTCGGTGGGGCTGCCTGTCACGGCCCCGTGCTTTCCTGTGGCCATTTGGAAATATAGGCCTGTTGTAAGGAGTGGGTGCTGGAGGGGGCCATATATAAATACGGAAACCACTTCGGCTGTTTTTGGCCTCCTCCACATGCCCCCCCCCCCCGGGTCTTTTAAAACTGGCGCTCCTAAAGCATCGTAGGCTGCCTCTACAAGAGAGGTTTAATGCTCTTTCAAGGTGCTTTAAATTTTTTACCTCTACAAGAACGGAGCGCAAATCGGGCATAGAGGCGCGTTATCTCTCCGATTATGCGCATTATCGAATGCGCGTTAAACAGCGAGTTTTATTTTGCTCTGGCCGTTAAAGCGCATTTTACCTACTACTTGTAAAGCTCATTTTGGTCATCCGTTAATGTGCTTCGCCGCCTCTCGTGCAGTATTAGGTGTAAATCCGCTTCTGCGATTATGCGCATAATCGCCTAAGCAGGCACAAAAGCGAATCCTTGTAGAGGGGACTGTACACAACTGCTGCAGCCAACTTCTGTTCATTGTAACCCGCTTTCTTTTTGTGTTTGGAGAAGATCCCTCGAAAGCGCTGCGTTAGGCGTCGTGGGAGCTGCGCCCCAAAACCATCCCGTCAGTTGGCAATTTTATTCTGCGTTGTCTTCCACGAGCATTTAGACGCGCCTCCTCCCCTGGAGGCATCTTGATGTGTGGCTGATCCTTCGGGGTGCTCCCATGGGATCTAAGGCCCTGCGGAACGGCCCCCCAGCGCCCTCCAGCCGCCCATCCTGGGCCCTCCTTGCCGCAGGGGCCGCAGAGCGACTTTTGCCACCGCCGCCCTTCCCCGGGGCCAGGAGAGAGGGAGGGGGGGAGAGGGGGCGGGGCGTCCGTGGCCTTGAGTCCCAGAGGCGTCGCCTTCTTCTGCGCCAGCGGGGAGGGGGGGGGCAAGGAGTGCGCGGGGCGCTGCAGGGACCGGCATCGGCCCGGGAAGACGGTCGGCCATGGCGGCGGCGTTCAGTTTAACCCTCGTCCGGCAGTGAGTACGATTAACCCGTCTCCCCCCCACCCCCCACCTTCTCCGGGGCGGCCGCGTCCTCCTCCTCCTCCTCCTCCACGGGAGGCAGAGCAGGAGGCGGGGAGGGGGCCGCGTGGGGAGGGGGGATTGTACCGCATCAAGGCCGCTCCTCCTCGGCGCCACCCGCAGCGGCGGCAGGTTTGGCATATTGACCCCCAGGAGGGGAGACAGGAAGGGGGATGGCGGTGAAGTCATTGGGAGAATGATGGGGGGTGGGGGAGAGCCCCCCTTCAGAAACAGGGGCAGGCCCCCCCTCTCAAAGCTGGAGGTCGTTTGCTCTGAGGCGCGGATGCCGGCGAGTAAGTGACCCGCCCCCGCCCCCATCGAAGGACACAGAGGGTTTTGCACCGGCGCTGTGAAGGAGGAAGAGGATGAGGAAGAGGAGGCGCTGCTGCTGCTGCCTAAAGTCCATGCATTCGCTGGTGGGTCGGTGGGTGGGCTGGGGGAAAGGGAGGACAAGCATCTTTTCCTGCAAGTGACTTGCAAATGAAGAGATGCGCAGGGACTTGAAACGGGCCCGTGCCCCTAAGGGAGCCTCCTCCCCCAAGCAAAATGCGTGTCAGCCCCCTACGCTCTCTCTGTCGTGTGAGCAGGAACAGAAGAGGTGCAGGCAGACTCTCCTCCATATGGCTCATGGCCTCACTGCGCCTCCATCGGCACTTCCACGCGGAAACGAAAGCAGCCGATTGGTGAAAAGGAGGGGGCTCAAACTGTACATAAGCAGCCCCCCTCCTCCTCCAGGAGGCAGCCGCCGCCGCTGCCGTCGTCGTCTCTCCCCTGCCCTGCCGCAGAGGCTGGAAAAGGAAAGGCAGGAGCTGCTGCTGCTTCCCCCTCCTCCTCCTCCTCCTCTCATTTGCTCACCATCTCGGAGAAACACAGGTGGAAGGATTGGGCCCACAGCGCTCCCTGCAGAGAGTATGGACACACCTGCTTTTGCTCTCTTGCTCACTTCTTTTTCTCCGAGTCTAGAGGGTTGGTTACTGAAGGAGCAGCCACGTCATCCTCTCACGCACCTTCACTCCCTCCCTGTGGGTAGTGCGGTTCTGAGGATTGGGCCCAACTAACTGTTTTTATGAAATAAATCCCAGGTCTAAGCCATAATAAATCTGCGTGGGATGTTGGACTGTACTGTCACATTAGTGGGGCTTATGCTTTGATCTTGAGCATATTTACTTGGATGTAAATTCTGTTGAGTCAATGGAGTAAGTTGTATGTAGGTTCCAGGTGTTACACTCTTGCAGCCCAATTTGCCAAATGGTGAGAACTTCAGTGTGCAAGTGGTAACCTGAGATTTGAGTTTCCTTGTTATAAGGTATTGGGGGTTTAAGATATTGTGTGTGTGTGTTGAGCATAGATAGAGAAACACAGCATTAGCACTTTATTAGATTTCTGCTCCATTATACACATAATTGCAACATTGAAGTCCTTTAAAGTTCCATTGATAATCATTTATAAATCACTCCCATTGAAATCAGTGCTTAATTGTGACCGAGACCCCCTCTAGAAGGATTTGCTTTGGCGCCTGGCTGCCTGATTATGCGCATATTCGCAGAAGCGCATTTACTCCTAATACCTCTGTACGAGAGGCAGCGAAGCGCATTACGGGACGACCGAAACGCGCTTTAAACTTGTTGACATGCGGAGAATCGCATGTTTACACGGTGGCAAGGCGCTTTAACTGCCGCCGCAAATTAAAACTTGCGGTTTAACGCACATTCGATAATGCGCATAATCGGAAGTTTAAAGCACCTCAGCCCCCAATTTGCGCTCCTCTCTTGTAGAGGTAAAATTTTTAATCAGCCTTGAAAGAGCTTTAAACCTGTCTTGTAGAGGCACCCTGAATCATGTCTACAGGATGAAACAGAAGCAAAGGAGGACAAGGCTTCTGCACCTTTCATAGTTATGCAGGTAGTGCAGAGTTCCTCGTCCCCATATTATGAGCTATACCTACTAAAAATCCTTCTCTTTCACAGCTATGAAAGGTACAGAAGCCTTGTTGTGGTTGGTTACCCTACATGCCCAATGGGTTTAGGCTGAGGTCTGAATCTAGTTTACTATCAATTCCTTATTTTCTTTCTCTAACTTTTGGCTAATTGAACCATATGAAATGTTTAATCCCATTGTCATAAAGGTTTTGTGTGAGACTATCAACCAGTTAAAGGTGTTTTTCTTTTTCTTGATTAAATGCAAAGAAATTTGCATATTATAAACTTCAATTTGTGGCCACATTCACAATAAGTGAGTTTATTGTAAATGAGGCAATGTGCTAGTCTATGCTGCCTAATCATTCCCACTGCAAGCAGGAGTGGCTAAACAAGCCACGGATCTTTCATCCATGGTTTGTTTGTTGTTATGTACAAATCAGGAACTCTGACTTGTCTGTCCCCCAACAAGCCATAGTCAATAAGCCTACAAAAAATGAGCACGTTCACATGACACATTAACCCATGATGGGTGACAAGCTACCACTGGGGCACACCATCCACAGATGATCGGGCACATCATCCACAGTGTGTGGCTTGGTCCCCCCCTTTCCCTTCAGTCTTCCAGATGGCTCTGCCCAGCATCCCAGGGGACTTGGCGGCAGAACAACTCTTGTCTACTCTCAAGCCCCCCATCCCCACTCTGACTGTGATCCTGATCACAGTTGGAGCCCCTTTTATTAAAATTTATATTTCTTTTTTGTGTGCAAAAACAAGGCTGGGAATGATCTTTTCTTTTGCATTTTCCCATCCCATTTTATGTGTGCAAATAGCCCCTTTAGTCTTTTTTCTTTTGATTATTCACAGTTACGTACTTCCACAACTGTGGGTATCCAAACATATTTCCTTTGGAGTAGAAAAATGGGGTGGTGTGTGCTTTTATATGAAAATGGTGTGAGCAGAGGAGCAGACCGTCTGGCCTGTGGTCCTAATCTGGTCTGCAGGCCACCCCAATCCAGCATTCGCCACCTCTTGGGGTTCCTGCAGGGGCAGGGCATGGGCTCCAAGCTTCATCCCCTGGAGGAATCCCCTTGAAAGGCATCCCTCTGCTATCTGATTTGCTCTCTTTGATCTCAGACCCCCTCTAGATGGATTCTGTTTGATGCCTGGTTAGCCGATTATGCGCATAATCGCTGAAGCGCTTTATCGTAAATGCTTGTATGCAGGAGGTAATTGAGCACTCAACTGGTGACCTTACCGGTTGTTTGAAATGCGTTTTACAAGTAGTTAATGCGGAGAATCGCTTGTTCACATAGTCAAAATGCGCTTTAACGGCCACAGCAAAATAAAACTCGCTATTTAACGCGCATTCGATAATGTGCATAATTTATTTATTTATTTATTACATTTGTATACCACCCCATAGCTGAAGCTCTCTGGGCGGTTTAACAGAGAGATAAAGCTCCTCAACTCCCGATTTACGCTCCGCTTTTGCAGAGGTAAATTTTTTAATGAGACTTCAAAGAGCTTTAAACGTCTCGTGTAGAGGCAGCCTCAGATTGAAGATAGCAGCAGTGAGGGGAGCATTCTGAGTTCAGTACCTCCTTCCAACATGAAGAAGGGGAAAAGGGGGGGGGCTAACAGAGGCAGGGCTATGCCCCCTGATGTCATCTGTACCATGGGATGAAGCATGTATCCCTTCTGTAGAGACTTGCATCCTTTGCTGCTGTCGCATCTCTTTCTGATGGATGTGTGCATATATGTGTTTCGATTTCAAGCCACCTATTATGCCATCACTTTTCTTTCTCCCATATTAAACTTTTGATCTTACTTGTAAGCATTTGTCAACAAGGTTCTACAATTTGTATACCTTAAATTAACTATTCCAACATAATAGATGCAATATTAGGGTGAAGAGAGAGAGAGATGACAAGACCAGGCCTGTGATCTGAAGGCACAAAATGCAGCAGCCTTGCTGAAACCAAGCAGGACTAGGTCTAGTCAGTGCCTGGATAGAACACCATTTAGGAGCCCTATATTACTTTGGGTTCTATTGATGAAAGGATATAAATATAATAAAATAAACATCCAAAGAGTTCAAAGCATGACTCTCAGCCAAGGAGTAAGCATGTCCTCCTAGCGTCACTACAGAAATGAGATGTGTGTGCTAGCAAAGTAAGAATTGACTCAGCCATCAGACTTGCTTTTCCTCCCATGTTTAGGGTAGGCTGTCTGCTTTTTATTTTTAAAAGCATCTTGCATTTATCAGTTCATCTCTCTTATTAATTCTTTTTTTAAAAATAGATTTTCCTCTTTTTTGGGATTGTGTGTACTGGCTGTCACCTATATGCACCATTCACAGCAGCTTCTGTTACAAACCAAAGGAACTATTTTTCCCTAGAGTTCAACCTGGAGAGGGTGTGAGAGAGAAATGAAAAGAAATGAATTGAATTGAATGCACTGAGGCCTCTCTCAACCTGGCCCTATTGCTCTGTGCATGTCATGTCACTCGTCTTTCTAAGTAAGAACCCCCACCCCCAATATTTTGAAGTATTTTGTCTCTTTCAGTGGGGAAACAAGATACAACAAAGAGAAGATACTTCAAGGTTAGTGTCTCTTCTGATGCAACTCTTTTAAGATGTTGATAAGTTGCAGTTGCTTTTAGCTTCACATCTTCGGTCTTATTATTATATGCTGAAACATTATTGGTGAATCTTGCCAAAGTATTATTTAAGTTGTGTTGTGTTAAAGATCTTGGCCTTGGTCCAGGAGTACACACGGACATCAGTGGGCTGCAGCTGCACATGTGTTTCCCTGAGCATGCACTGTCTTGGTCAGACTGGGCGGAAAGTGAACAGCTGAATTTGGGCAGCTGTATACTCCCAGATTGGCCTTTTCGTCTGCAGGAAGTTCACATGCAGCAAAACCTGTTTCTTAAGCAGCTAATATACACAAACAGATGCCTGCTTCTGTGCAAGTATGTGGGGAACAATATAAAATTTATAAAAAAATTGAAACTGGGAAAACCCATTTTTTGGAGGGGTTGTTGATAGAAATTAATAGATATTTGGTGAAAATTGAGATATATGCATTTCTTATTTTCTTATCAGTTCTAGGCTTACTTACTGCTTAAAGAAAATAAAATGCTGTATGTATAACTTAGCACATATAGTTGTGCTGTTTGCTATGTATTACATTTAGAAGTACAGTTGTCTTAAATTTATTCAAACAATAATTACAAAAATACCCAGTGTCACAGATGGAGCAACAGTCTGTTGCACCTTACAGTTCTTGTTAGTTGGAAGAAAGGGGAAAATAGAGTTTAAACCACAAACTATCAATCATTACTCATCAATGGGCTGTGCAGAGAGTGAACAGCTGAATTTGGGCAGCTGTTATAGTATACAAAAATAAATGTGTATTATTTGAGCTTAGAAATAGTCTCCAAAGTCAGCATTATCAAGAAACAATATTAAAAAAACCTCTGCAACATTATGAGGTGACAGTGGAATGGCTATACACTGAAAGCAATGATCCATGTTTCAAACTGTATCTAACTCTCTTAAAAGATTTTTTGTCTTTACCTAACAGGATATGAGATAGATAGATAGATAGATAGATAGGGTGATTATCTAATATTATAGATTTTCTTACATAATTATTACAGTTATTAGAAACCATTCTAGGGGAATAAAGTGAAGTTACTACAAATATTTTAAAAAGCTGCCTTGAAAAGCATTTTACTCATTATTTTAAAAGAGAAAATGTTTCATAAAAGTCCCCCCTCCCCAATTTGTACACACTTTTCCTTGGTCTTCCAAATCCAAATGAGGAGAATGGGGTGACTGGGAGTAGCAAAGATGTCCACAACGTCCTGGTCTTCTTGCCTTATGAAGCATCTGCGCTTTACTGTTTTGTTAGAGGAATCATCCTGTGAGTTGACCCATGCCAGTATGTTGCTTACATCACTAGCTGGTAGGATGGGTTAAATCACTGTTTAGAGGAAGCCCTCTTCAATAGTAAGGCTAGATGCTTCGTAAGGCAGTACAGGATTAGGATGACGTGGGACATCTTTGCTAACCAAGGGAAAGGGAAGGTGCGTAGAGGGTACATTGTAAGCAAGCACGATTTGTGACATCATCACTGATCAAAGGACACATGAGATAAAGCATCAGCTCTAGCTTCCAATTTCCTGGCTTTGAGCATCTTTAAACGAGCATTTTATAGTATGCTCATTATAGCATGCTCAGCCTCCTGTGTATCTCCCACTCCATTTCCTGGTTTTAGCACGAAAAACAAAACCTCAGAAAATCCGACTTCTGGGATATATCAATATTTGTCGGGTTTTCCTGCTGTGTGCAGACAAAGTTGCACTATAAAATGCCCACTAGAGGGCAGTGTCCCAATCAACTGCATTGAGCTGTACAAGCCATGTGGTCTCTGCTCTCTTCCTCGTGTAATTACAGCTCGTTGCAAATGTGGAAGAGAAGCAGGAAGCAAAACAACAGTAAGGGAACGCGATTTCCCCCCATCTGAAGGAATTCTTTGTGGGCCTAAGCCAACATGAGATAGCTTTAACCTTGGTCTTAAATTGGCATTTTTATCATTACATTTCCCCTAGTTTTTGAAAAGGTAATTTATCATTACAGTGCTGACAATTTTACCCTCCCCTCAATGTATTTGAATCTTGATTTCTTGCAAGTTTATATGATAAATGGGATTATAACTATGTAAGTAATGGTAATCATGATTTTGTTTCAAGAATCAGGATTCTAAGATCTTGGGGAGTACTTACACAGATAGAGGAGGCTGTCTTTTGTAGAGAGTCACTCTCCACATGTAGAAAGCAATGACAACAACAAGGAAAGGGTGGAACTAGTGAGTTCATCCCCGCTTCCCTTCCTTATGTGTAGAATTTACTCATGATGAGAAAGACTGAATAGGACTAGATTCTCACAACCATCTTAATGAGCATGCATAGAGTGTGAATGCACATTCAATGTAACATGTGAATATACCTCTAGTATGAGACACCATCTTTTCATGTCCTTTTCCCACCACACCAAAAGTAAAAACAAGGATTGGGGCTCTTGTGATGAATTTCTGCTTTCAGAAAGGTGCTGTAAGGCCCTGATCCTTCTGCTTCCCTAACCTTTGTGTTCCATCCCCTCCCCCCACCCCACCCCCCACAAATTCCCTGAGGATCTCACTTCATGTTGTATAAAGCAGGTTTACCATAACAATTTGGCCTATCTTCATTTTGGGTTTTGCAGGACAGGGTGTAGACGAGCCCCTTTCTGAGACAGGCTTCAGACAAGCCAATGCTGCTGGCTTACATCTCAGTAATGTCAGATTTACTCACGCCTTCACAAGCGATCTGCTTCGGGCAAAGCAGGCAAGTATGCTGTACGATATATATGAAATTATGCAAGATCGGAGTTCTGGTGTTTATTTTGTGGAATTCATTTTGTGGGAATCGTATTGTAGATCTATATAAATAAGTCTATAGGTTCAAAACATCTGTACTATAGGCACACATTGCGGGTTGCTTTCATGAGTGCATGAAGGCTGGGAGTGTTCACAGCTTGCTCCAGTTAGCTTAAAAGGCAGGAGGATGGGGCCAGGGATGGTGTGCACAGGCTGGCACTGTTTAAGGCTGCAACAAAGCTGAGAAACGAGGAGGAGGTTCAGTTCACTCCCCCTTTACAAATTGATATAACAAATTTTATAGACACAAAAACATCTTTAGAGGAAATAAAAATAAAATCCGTCATATATGTTGAACACCAAATCAATTTCTACCAAGAATTAGTCGTCTTCAGTGGTCTAGTAATATTGGTACTATCACAATTTCTCATATATGGAAGGTAGTACCCTTCCTCTCACCCTAAGCTGCCAAATATGGTAAAATAACAATGATGTAACATTGTTAAAGTTAATTGAAATTTGGTATTAAAATTAATTAAAAATTAAGATATACAAAGTAATGTTAAATACTCAACTGGTAAAAAAAATTGAATTAATGAACAACATTAAAATCATAATAGGATAAAGCTATAATAATCACATAATCAAGGTATGCCATAATAATTGTTGTAGCCTGCTACATCCTTTGCCATCCTTTCTAGGCAAAATAGAAACCTTTGGGCCAAGGTACACACAAAATGGAGGCAAAATGTTTTTCTCTGTTTTTTACTTTTTGGTAAGCTTCATAGCTGACTGGTGATTTGAACAGAGGTTTCCAAGTCCCAGTACAACAATTACTATACCATAATCTGTTGCAGCAAAAAACAAAGAAGAGTCTTTTGGCATCTTAAAGACTAACACATTTAGGGAGTGATCTTTTGTCTCCTAGGCAGCAAATCCTATGCCCACTGGGCACACAGAGCAAACAGGATTGTAGAGTTTCCTGGCTCCGAGCTCGTAGGCAGGGCTCCAAGCTCAGAGCCAGGAATGCACGCTCCCCCCTTGTAGCCATCATGGAGAGAACCATGCCGGCTATCTCTTTGCATTCACAAAACAGAGCCCTGGAGATGGGGAAAAGGAGGCATTTCTGGGGGCAGAAAAGGGAAGAGATTGGGGACGTGGTATTGCCTCCCATCCCCCTCCTCCTTCCCTCCCCTAAAGGCTCTACTAAATGGACCAAATCAGCCACTTAGCTAAAATGCAGAGCAGGAGGCACAAAGCACTTTCCCCTTTGCATTGGACATTTGCAAGCCTCCCAGTTCAGAGGCTCACGAGTAACCAGGACACATCCCATAGGATTGCTCCCTTGTTCTGGCATCGGCTTTCATGGACATTGTCCACTTCATCAGATGCATGGTGTTAACCTCGAATTGGCATATTTATATACACATGCTGGGTTATAGGAAGATGTAAAGTGTGTTGTCAAAGGGAATTCGATTGCAAAATGTACAGACAGTGATTACCTTAAACAGTTGCCATTCACAAAAAACACAGGCATCATTGCAATGGTGAGCCTATTAACGTATGTTGTGTGAATAAAAACATTTTCCTTATTAAATCACAGGAAAGAGAGTTGAATCTGTTGAAGACTTGTACTTTAGCAATTTCACATTGACATCTATCTTTGAAATTCATTTGTTCAAAAATAGTCACTGTAAAGTCATTGACAGAGTATCCTAGAAAGTTGAAATGACCTCCCCCTTTTTGAAAACTACCCAACAAAGTGTGGGAGGGAACTCCAGATCAACAGGGCTAGACTGGTACACAGGAATAGTTTATTAGTGGACAGACTCAGAAGAGAAAACATTAGAACACCACTTGCTAACTCTGTTCCCATATCTACGCTGGCAACACTATTACAGGACCTAATAATGCCATCCACAACATTAGGGGTCCATAGATCTGCTTATCTTCCAATGTGATATATGCTATCATTTGCCAGCAATGCCCTACTACATAGGACAAACAGTCCAATCACTATGCAAAATAATAAATGGACACAAACTTGACGTCAAGAATGGCAATGTACAGAAACTGATGGGGAAATTTCAACCTCCCAAGACACCTTTCCATTTCAGTTCCCTCTGACAACAGAGTTTACATCCACCCTGGCTGGTTTCATACAACACAACAAGCTATACTGCTGGGGATAATTATGCTAATGCCCCCGACATGCAACCAGTGGGCCGGAGACTTATTAACTACGATGCAACAGTGTGAACAAGAGAGTGGCTTGCTAAAACCACCTAGTGAGTTTATTGAAAAGGTGAAATTCAAACTTCCTGATCTGTAGCTCAGTCTCTTAGATACTTCGATATTCTATAATGGAGACTGGTAGTGTACATGTTTGCATTGCATAGTAACATAGTTTAAAGACATTTTCAAAACCTCCTCAGAAGGCCAAATAGGGAAACAATTTTCCAGGGATAGGTATCAGAAAATGGCAAAATTTCAGGTAGCTAGGAAGAGTTGAAGCATATGCTGTAGCTTTTTTTCCTTCTCTTTGAAGTGTATTTATCAATTTCATAGGAGTAATCCATGACACAGAGGAAATAGTGAAATTCCAGAAATACATTTACCTATATTCCTGGAAGTACAAAAAAGAAAAGCCAGGTCGATAGATATATCTTTTAAGGTCCATGTTTATAGAGAAAAGCTTTTACATATTTGTCTGAGGGAAACCTTCATCATTCGTAATGGTTGCGTTCGGGCGACACATTAGTCAACGGAGAGGGCATAGCAAACTCCACAGATGGCTAGTGAGGAGATACTCCCTTCACCACACCCGGTTGAGCAGTTGAGACTCATGTCGAGTTGGCTAATAGTCAACGCAACGCATGACTGACAGAGCCCCCGCCTGCCTCCCCACCCTCACTTCTACCTCAGTTCTCCAAGTGCTGTCCCAGCAGCCACCGCAGCCTAACATCAATGGCGGCCACCATTACCAAACAGGAAACGACGTTGCTCATACCCCATTGGATCCTTCGTGGCTGTGGGCGGATCTCCTACTCTGCAGTCAGTGGGGGCAACTTTAGCAAAGTGGTCCTTGGCAGGCAATGGTGCGCCCCTTCCCCCTTCTTGCCTCTCCCACACAGTCTGCCCACTTGCCCTTCGGACACCCCAGCGCCTCTCTGCCCCTTGCTCTCTGCATGCCATCTCAGCGATCCGCCCTGGTGCCATGCCACCCAGCCAGGCTGCTGCCCCAATCTCCCCCCTCTTCCCCAAACCCAGCGGAATGCCCACTCAAATGGCGCAGGTGGGCAAGCCAGCCTCGCACAGCCCTCCTTCCCCACCACTGCTCCGTGCTTCCTCCTCGCTCCCAGGCACCCCCAAAACAAGCTGAAGTAGGCCATTCCCTACACGCAAGCACTAATGGAAGCAATGGAGGTATTGGGAGCATATTTATTCACCAGCCACTACAGAAATGGGCACACAGCCAGTTTGGTATAGGACAGGGTGGGCGTATTAGTCAGAAAGACGGGCCACTTTAGCGCTTGGTAAAGGCAGCAGCTAAGGCACAACTGTTAGGGTTTCTCAGAGCCTTGCACCTCACTACAGGAAGGGAAGTACCAGAAGGGGTGTCCCTCTTACTCAGGAAGTAAGACCAGGCCAGTCACATGAGGGTAGTGCACCCAGATCCTTTGACACACCATCATCGCCTCTCCCCTTGCCGCCTGCTCTTGAGTTGGATTCTCGGGGTGCGGAAACAGTGCCTTGCTACTCCCTGCCACCAGAATGGCATTGCTGTCTGCACCCGGTCTAGGCAGGTCAGGGTGGTCCTCAAGTAACACATCCCCACAAGACTCACAGATGTTGTGCAGAATGCAGCAAGAGATAATGACGTCAGGAATTATGTCAGACTCAAGGTCCAGGTCACTGAAAAGAGAATGACACCATGCTTTCAGATGGCCAAAAGCACACTCATAGAATCATAGAATAGTAGAGTTGGAAGGGGCCTATAAGGCCATCAAGTCCTGCCCCCTGCTCAGTGCAGGAATCTACCTTAAAGCATCCCTGACAGATGGTTGTCCAGTTGCCTCTTGAATGCCTCTAATGTGGGAGAGCCCACCACCTCCCTAGGTAATTGGTTCCATTGTTGTATTGCTCTAACAGTCAGGAAGTTTTTCCTTATGTCCGGCCGGAATCTGGCTTCCTGTAACTGCATCCCATTATTCCATGTCCTGCACTGTGGGTTGATCGAGAAGCGATCCTGGCCCTCCTCTGTGTGACAACCTTTCAAATATTTGAAGAGTGCTATCATGTCTCCCTCAATCTTCTCCAGACTTTCTCCTCATAGGGCTTTGTTTCCAGACCCCTAATCGTCATTGCCCTCCTCTGAACACGCACCAGCTTATCTGCATTCTTCTTGAAGGGTGGTGCCCAGAAGTGGACGCAGTACTCAAGATGGGGTCTAACCAGTGCCGAATAGAGGGGAACCAGTACCTCACGTGATTTGGAAGCTATGCTTCTATTAATGCAACCCAAAATAGCATTTGCTTTTTTTGCAGCCACATCACACTGTTGGCTCATATTCACCTTGTGATCTACAACAATTCCAAGATCCTTCTAGCTTGTTGTATTGCTTAGCCAAGTATCCCCCATCTTGTAACTGTGCATTTGGTTTCTTTTTCCTAGGTGTAGAACGTGGCATTTATCCCTATTAAATTTCATTCTGTTGTTTTCAGCCCGGCGCTCCAGTCTATCAAGATCACTTTGGAGTTTGTTTCTGTCTTCCAGGGTATTAGCAATCCCACCCAATTTCATGTTGTCTGCAAATTTGATAAGCATTCCCTGCACCTCCTCATCCAAATCATTAATAAAAATGTTGAAGAACATTGGACCCAGGACTGAGCCCTGCGGTACCCCGCTCGTTACGTCCCCCCAGTGTGAAAAGGTACCATTAAGGTTCTCTTTGAGTCCAATTCAGTAACCAATTGTGGATCCACCTAATAGTTGCTCCATCTAGCCCACTTTTCACTAGTTTGTGAATCAGAATGTCATGGAGCACTTTGTCAGAAGCTTTGCTGAAGTCAAGATATACTATATCCACAGCATTCCCACAGTCCACAAGGGAGGTTATCCGATCATAAAATGAGATCAGATTAGTCTGACAGGCTTTGTTCTTGACAAATCCATGTTGGCTTCTAGTCATCACTGCATTGTTTTCAAGGTGTTTACAGATTGACTTCTTTATAATCTGCTCCAAAAGTTTCCCAGGGATGGATGTCCGACTGACTGGTCTGTAGTTTCCAGGTCCCTCCTTTTTGCCCTTTTTGAAGATTGGGACAACATTAGCCCTCCTCCAATCATCCGGCACTTCACCCACCTTCCATGATTTCAGAAAGATAATAGAGAGTGGTTCTGAGAGTTCTTCTGCCAGCTCCTTTATTACTCTAGGATGCAGTTCGTTGGGCCCTGGAGATTTGAACTTGTTCAAAGAAATTAGGTGTTCCTTGACCATTTGTTTATCAATCTTAAATTGCAATCCTGCCCCTTCAGATTGAACTTCACTTTTTCCAGGGGGGTCATAGACCCGCTTTTGACTGAGCCAAAGTAGGAATTGAGCACTTCAACCTTTTCTTTGTCATCTGTTACCAATTTTCCATCCACATGAAGCAGTTGAACCACGATTTCTTTCCTCTGTCTTTTACTATTCACGTATCTGAAGAAAGCCTTTTTATTGCTTTTAGCATCCCTCGCTAGCCTCAGCTCCTTCTCAGCTTTAGGCTTCCTGACACCATTCCGGCACTTCTGTGCTACTTGTTTGTACTCTTCATTTGTAGCCTGGCCTTCCTACCACTTCCTATATGTATCCCTTTTTATTTCCATGTCATCTGTAAGCTTTTTTTGGAGCCACATTGGTTTCTTCTGTTGTCTTCTATCTTTTTTCCTTGTTGGAATTGTTTGTAATTGTACCTTTAAAATTTCTTTTTTAAAAAACTCCCACCCATCTTGGACTCCTTTTCTCATTAGGATCACTTGCCATGGAACCTTACTTATCAGAGTTCTGAGTTTATTAAAATCAGCTTTCCTGAAATCCAGACTACACTCCGCTTTTGCTTCCTTTAAAAATCAAGAACTCAAGTATGACGTGGTCACTTTCCCCCAGAGTTCCCGTAACTGCCACTTTATCCACTAAGTCATCTGTATTGGTCAGTATAAAGTCAAGGATAGATATTCCTCTAGTTCCTTCCTCTACTTTCTGTAGGAGAAAGTTATCAGCCACACATGTCAGGAAGTTCTTGGAGGGGCCACTTTTGGCAGAATTTGTCTCCCAACAGATATCGGGGTAATTGAACTCCCCCATTACTACTACATCAGATTTCCTTGAAACACTGGCAATTTGCTTTTCAAAAGTTTCATCCTTGTCTTCTCCTTGATTGGGTGGTCAGTAGTAGACTCCAACTATCATGCTCCTTTTATTCCTTTCCCCATTTATTTCAATCCAGATGCTCTTGATGGGGCTCCCATGCTCATTCTGTTGTATTTATTATTATTATTATTATTATTATTATTATTACTATTATTAAACATTTATCTACCTCCCCATAGCCGAAGCTCTCTGGGCGGTTAACAAAAATTAAAAGATTAAACATTAAAAAGTCAATATACAAAATTTAAAAACATAAAACAGCTAATACTTAAAACTTTTCTGTGCAGGGATAAGTATTTTTGACATATAGTGCGACTCCACCTCCGTTTCTATTTCTTCTGTTCTTTTTGAACAAGTTATATCCTTCGCTATATTCCAGTCATGGGAGTCATCCCACCAAGTTTCAGTTATACCTATCAAGTCATATTTGACTTCATGAATTAAGAGTTCAAGTTCATTCTGTTTGTTTCCCATATTCTGGGCGTTAGTATATAGGCATCGAAGCCCCATATGCTTTGCAGTCTGGCTTCTTGTTCTCTCTGTTATGGTGCATAGGTCTTCATCCATTGTTGCCTCAAAGTTTACGTCTCCCGCCCCCATAGGATTCAGTTTAAAGCCCTCCTGATGAGGTTCTTCATGCTGTGGCCAAACACATTCTTCCCAGCCCTTATGAGGTGCAACTCGTCCCTTGCCAGCAGTTCATCTTCCAAGTAGCATAGCCCGTGGTCCCAGAATCCGAATCCCTCACATCAGCACCACCTTCGTAGCCAGTCGTTCACCCAGAGTATTTTTCTTTCCCTTTCTATTCTGGATAGAACTGGGAGGATGGATGAGAAAACTATCTGGGCCCCAAAATTCTTGAGTTTTTTTCCCAGAGCTTCAAAGTCTGATGTGATTTCTTCGTAGCTCCGCTTGGCAATATCATTTGTTCCCACATGGATGAGAAGAAAAGGATATGTTTCAGTAGGCTTGATGAGCTTTGGCTCAACAGGCATATGGACATGGCTGTGGTAGTAGTTGAAGTTTGTCCAGGGGGAGCGGTATTGGGCCATCAGCCATACCTGAAGGGCAAACGCCTGGGCAGCCAGAACTAGTGGGCCCACAGCATGGCTGCACACGGAAGCAGAGCCAGAGGTGAAGAAGTGACCTGTTGTAAGCTTGCCAACATGGGGGGAGTTCCAGAAGATGGCTGTATCAAATGTTATGTGGGACATGCGGAAGCTGCTGCTGAAGTGCTCATCATCCCAGTTGGAAAAATTCTTCATCTCTGCCCAGACGGTGTCGGTCCATGGAAGGACCCACTGGTGGACCACAGTGCAGGTCCACAGCCATAGCCAGCACAGGGCATCCGCTGCCACGCTCGCTGCCACCATCCCTTCCATCATGGTGGGTGCTTCATGCCCATGCAGTAAGGCCAAGAAGAAGTCCAGCGCTCACCGGGTGTATATACGGCAGCATCACCAGAAGAAGAGGAATGAGCATAAGGAGGCCTACAAGCTACCACCTCACATGGAGGGAGTCCTCTTGTCCTTCATCTGCAGCAGCATCCAGGACAGCTGGGAGGACGACGTTCGCTGCGCTCGTGGCAGCCTCCTTATCATCCATTTCCATAGGCAATCTGGCTGGTGGGGAGGGAGTCGGAGTGGAGAGGAGTGGTGGGCATGATGGCCAATGGGCAGACCGTTAGCAAACAGGAGGTGGAGGCACGCCGGGGTAGGACTATGCAGAGCCACAGCGTGGGAACAGGAGTCAAGGCACAGATAGTTCTGTCTGCTGTTCAGCTGCCCAAGAGGGGAGGGGGAGGAGGAAGTGGGTAAGAGGAAGGGTAGGGGGATGGCAGAGGAACACAGCATGGAGAAGTGTGGCCACTGATGGGGAGGTGGAATGGGGGGGCTACTCGATCACTCCACTGGAGCTCTGGGGCACCGAGAGGTGGCAATGCCATGCAATTGGCTCTAAGCTTCTTATGCAATGCTCCAGAGCATCCATGAGGTCGTGCAGAGACCAAAGGCGACGCTCAACGTGAAGGTTGCTGAGCATGGCCAAGAGTCGCTCAAGGGACTTCACTGTCATTTGGGGTGGGGGGTTGAGGAGGATGGAGAGAAGAGGGGGGGAAAGCAGGCAACAGTATCAGTGGCTCCTACATGCCCCCTCCAACCCCTACCCCCCTTTTCCACACACGTCTTGGCGCTGCAGAAGTCTGTGGCGCCGGTGCTAGCCCAGAGCTGGCTACAAAGGGCAGGGCCGGCCCCTTGGGCCCATCCTGAATAAGAGGGCCTGCAAGCAGCAGCATTGTTGCCGTTGTGGTGGAGCAGCTTGGCCTTGAGCATCCAGCTGCACTGCCCAAAAGCAGTTGCTACAGCAATGGCAGGAAATGGGGGCTGTGCAGCATAATGTGTGTGTGTGGGGGGGGGTGTCATGGGAATTTGTGTAAGTGTATTTGAGAATCCGTCTTATGAGAAAAAGGGCCTCAAATGTCTATGGGAACCTTGAGAATCTTTCTGATGATAGAGAGACTTCAAGCCAGAGGACTCCTTATTTTAGGAGGCTCTTAAGTAGTCTAAAGGTGTGGATCTAATAATTATAATTGATAGAAGGTGATTTAACTTTAATGAATTAGAGTTTGGATATGGTCTAACTTCCCACTTAGCAACCAGAATTGGTGGAGTCCAAATAGCTGACATACAACACATTAAATAATACGTACAATAATCAATCACTTCAATAAGGCTTTATTGGTAATGAACAGCTGTGTTCTGAGTCAGAAGAAGGTTCTGACTGAATTTTAGTATACAGGGTATCACTCTTATATAGGGAACTGGGAACATCAGAATCAGCTAATCGGAACCTTGTACAGCATAACTTTTGTACCAAGGGAAAGATTACAATAATACAAGGTATCACATAGGAATGATGTATCTTATCTTTAGGTCAAGATAAGGAAAGGTGCCACGTAAGAATGATGGAGGTCAAGATAAAACAAAACAGAATGCATATAGTTGCTAATAGAACAAAGTTCATTATGGCAAAGGCTTAACACAACTATACAAGGAGGCAGCTTCTTCTCCTCTAGCTAGTACATTGCTGGTTCTACCTTACAAGAGAACTGTTACAGGCATCTATCAATAAATGAAATCAATATTAGTCTCTGAGTTATTGAAATGCTTTTGCCATGATTAATTCTCTCGACACACAGTGTGGTTGCCTTATATCTCAGCAGAGGGGATAGAGCAGAAGGCAAGGGGAGGGGTAATGGGGGCTGCGTAACGTCCAGTTGCAGCTCTTCATGGGAAGGTGACAACTTCAGGGCCAGGACCTGAGTCACCTCAGGATGCTGTGCTCCATTCCACCTCCGAGATCAGGTGCAAC
Source organism: Anniella stebbinsi (assembly GCA_029215795.1). Lineage (NCBI taxonomy): Eukaryota > Metazoa > Chordata > Lepidosauria > Squamata > Anniellidae > Anniella > Anniella stebbinsi. The sequence continues at coordinate 101,146,101 of JARDYH010000003.1, forward strand.
TCACGTTCTGCGTAATGGAGTCGAGGACGCGCTGGTTCACATCCACAATGGTACATCCTGTGGTCTCCTGCTCCACTTCCTTGCTGAGCTGTGGCCTGCAGTGCAGGGCCAGCAGGGATGATCTTAGGGCAGACTTCCATCTCCTGCATCTCTGGGGGGAAAGCCGTCCACACCGCCTCCTGGATGGCTGCTCCTAGAGCCCCAGCCTTTGCTCCAGATGGTCCCTGCTCCTTCTGCCCCAGCTGTGGGTATGAGGGCCCTGGTAGGGGATCTGTGTGGGGCAGCTGTGGGAGGGAGGGCCCTGAGAGGTCATCCCACCGCAGAGTCTGTGGGGAGATGGGCTTGGGCATACAGCCCCTGGCTGAGGGTCTCTTTGAAAGTAGGAAAGCTGTTGGGCTGGTGGTGCTGGATGAGAGGGTGGCAGGTGAGGTGCTGCTGGAGGAGACCCGGGCCCTGTGGAAGTAGAGGAGGGCTGGACGATCCACTGACTGTGCCCGTGGGCATGGGTCAGACACACCCTTCCCTAGGGGTGCACTGGTGAAGGGTGGGTGTGGGTGGGTGAAGGCCTTCGGCCATTGATGTCAATCAGGGCTACTGGAGGTGTCATCCCAAGATGAGGACTGCCACAACCTGGGGTTGGAGGTGTGTCAACCAGTTCTGGATGGGGTTACACTCCCCCTGAAAGACTGTGTTCGCAGTTTAGGGGTGCTCCTGGATCCGTCGCTCCAAATGACAGCTCAGATAGATGCGACTGCCAGGAGTGCCTATCAGCTTCGTCTGATACGCCAGCTGCGCCCCTTCCTAGAGTTGGAAGACCTAAAATCAGTAGTGCACGCACTGGTAACTTCGAGGCTCGACTTCTGCAATGCGCTGTACATAGGGCTACCTCTGTGCCTAGTCCGGAAACTTCAATTAGTTCAAAATATGGCAGCCAGGTTGGTCACCGGTACATCTAGGGGTGACCACATTACACCAATTTTAAAATCTCTTCACTGGCTGCCAATCAGTTTCCGGGCGAAGTACAAAGTGTTGGTTATTACCTTTAAAGCCCTACATGGTTTGGGTCCAGGTTACCTACGGGATCGCCTTCTCCCATACAATCCACCCGCACGCTCAGGTCCTCTGGGAAGAATTTATTACAGTCAACAAGAACTAGACTGACAACCGTTACCCAGAGGACCTTCTCTTCTGCCGCTCCCAGATTGTGGAATGACCTGCCGGGAGAGATTCGCCAACTTACTAGTCTTCAGGAATTTAAAAGATCTATAAAGACTGATCTCTTCCGGCAGGCCTACCCAGATGAATTTTAAAGTGTTTTATTGGTGTTTTATTGGTGTTTTAATGATGTACTGGTTTTATCTGCTTTTAATCAGTTTTTGTATTTTGTGTTTGGTGTTGTTCCCCGCCTCGATCCGTTGGGAGAGGCGGGTGATAAATAAATATATGATGATGATGATGATGATGATGATGATAATGCACCAGGCCTCAGGGCTGCCCCATAGCTCTGTGAAGGTGCCCATTTCTGCCTTGGAGTAGTGTAGGGCTCTGATCCTACTCTTGGCCTCCTGGGTGGTCTCCACAGGAGAGCCGAAGGCCTCTTGACTTGGTGGGGTTGTCCCAAGGGTAGATCTTATTTATTATTGCATTTATATCCCGCCTTCTTTCCTCCAAGGAACCCAAGGCAGCATACATACTCCTCCTCTCCGTTTTATCCTCACAACAACAACCCTGTGAGGTAGGTTGGGCAAGGAGTCTGTGACTCAGTGGAAACCCAGTGGGTTTCCATGGCCAAGTGGGGACTAGAACCAGGATCTCCCAACTCCCAGTCCAACACTTGAGCCACTACACTATACTGGTTACACCACATTAGAGCTTTCCAAAAAAGGGGTTGTGAACCCATTTCCTCTGCCTGCCTTTCGGAGATGTCCTGGGCGGTGAGATCCATGCAAGTGATGGTGGCACTCTTGGGTGTTTGTGAGAAGCTACATAGGTCATTTGGCTGGAGGGCTCCTGTGGTGGGAAGTAGTGTTGCAGCTATTTTAAAATAGTTTTCTTTATGGTAAAGGAACTATTAAAGTGTCTATGGGAATCCTGAGAGTCTCTCTTATTATAAAGAGACCTCAAGCTAGAGGCTCCTTATTTTAGAAGGCTCTCAGAAATTCATTGACTTCATATGTGTGGGCCTAATAATTTAGTTAATTAGGAGATGCTGAACTGAAATTCCAATGAGGCCTAATTTCCCACCAAGCAACAACTAGGAATTTGATGGAAACCAGTCACTGACATACAATAAACATAAAATATACTTACAACGCTCAATCTCTTCAATAAAAGTTTATTAGATACAAACAGCTGTCAGAGCCAGAACTTGGGTCCTGACTGACTGTGATACAGAGTATCACTCTTATATAGGAAACTGGAAACATCAGAATTAGCATAATCAGAACCTTGTACAGCATAACTTTTGTACTAAGAGAAAGTTCATAATAGTACAGGGTATCACATAAGAATGATGTATCTTGTCTCTAGGTCAAGATAAAGAAAGAAAGGTGCCACATAAGAATGATGGAGGTCAAGAATAAACAAAACAATGCATATAGTCGCTAATAGAACAAAGTTAATTATGGTGAATGCTTAACACAACTATACAAGAAGGCAGCTTTTTCTCATTTAGCTAGAACATTGCTGGTTCTACCTTACAGAAGAACTGTTACAAGTATCTATTAATAATATGAAATCAACATTAGTTTCTAAGTTACTTAAATGCTCATGATCAATTTTTCGGCAGCTCCTCTGCGGCAGTGGGGGAGAACAGATTAGGGAGCTGCAGATAGTTGTGGGAAGTTGCCATGGACAGTGGAGCAGGGAGGGGGTTGATAGAAGAGCAGGGATTCAGGGCCATGGGAATGTTATGCATTTTTTCCGAAGTTTCACACAACAATTGCAGCTGGCATTGCTAGACGTTCCGGAGCTGGCTTGCCCCCATACACCATTTGGATGGCCATTCCACTGGGCTTGGGGAAGAGGGGGCTGCACGAGGTTGCCCTGCCCTGCCTGCGTGCACCATTTGAATGGACATTCTGCTGGGCTTGGGGAAGAGGAGGATTGCAGAGGAGTGGGGGGAGATCAGGGCGGCTGCCCAGGGGTGGTGTGGTGCCAGGGTGGATCACTGGGGCAGAGCACAAAGCAAGTGACAGAGAGGGGCTGGGGCATCTGAAGGGCAAGTGGGTGAAGTGTGTGGGAGAAACATGAATCCCTACCTGGGGAAGTGGCGTTGTCTTGGGGAAAGGAAAGGAGGAAAGCAGGACGGGGCGACTGATCGTTGGTGGTGAGCAACGGGCTGGCAGCAGCGCATGCAGAGTGGATCCAGGGCAGGTGTTGCTGCTCCAATACATTCACTAAGGGACTGCTTGTTTATTGCGGGGAGCGGTTGAAGATGTGCATGGAGTCGCGGCCGCTGGGACAGTTTCAGCGATGTGGCTGCTCGTTCTCCCCCCTTCCTGCACAGCCTCGCTCCGGCCCCCATGCCCTAGCCAGCTTTGGCATGTGCGGACTTGTCCTGAGGGATTGCGGGCAAACCATCGACTGCTTCTGGGGGGTACGGGGGAGGGGCAGCGGCACCTGTCAGAAGGTGCTCATTTCTTGAGCGCAATGAGGGCAGGATGGGGAGGCAGACATCATCTGTTGCTATCCAGATTTCGGAATCGAGCTTTGGCGGCTGTAGCTGAGTGGTTTTGGCTGCTCTTGCCCAAGGACTTTGTAGGCAGCTCAACTAGTCAACTCAATGCTGCGAAACAGTCCACAGAGCCCGACAGATGACACGCTAACCAACAGTTAATTAACTCTGCAGAGCGTTGGTTATCTCTATTGGTATTTCACAAAAATAGTCAACCGTGGGGTGGTTTTTGCCCAACAGACGTCACAATAACCCACAGTTGACTATTTAACTAACAGTTGACTATTTAACTAACAGTTGACTACTTAAACAACTGTTGGTTATAGTGTCGTCCGAACTGAGTCAATGTGTGTGTGTTTTAACATGACTTATATGCTTAATGTTTCAGACCATAGCTACAATTCTTAGAAAGAGTCAGTTCTGCAAAGAGGTTGCTGTAAAATATGATGCAAGACTTCGAGAACGGGTAAGTATAGGAATCTGTTTGTTGTCAGTTTAAGACATAATACAGTGAGACGATGAAATTGACAAATGGGATTTCAAGACTTGCAAAGGGGATATTGATCTGTAATGTTGAAGGAAGTAATGGTGGACAGATAAATGTGTGCAATTGTGCAGTTACAAAAGACAGAAAAATTAAAAAAAACTGAACTAATTTGTATACTTCTGAAGCACCAAAAATGCTTTTTTAGAAGGTTGCAAATGGAAAATGGTACAGAAAAGAGACAGCGATCGGAGCAGGGAGAGAAGATGGAATAGTATTCCTCCATAGGGCCAGGGATATGAGAGGGGTTGTGCTGCAGTGCCCGATGGGAGCGAGTGGGCAGGAGAAATCATGGGGAAACCAGCGACAGCAAAAGCCTCAATTGCCTGTTGGGAGTAACGTTGGTTAGCAAGTGAACAACCAACCTACCATGGCTTATTTTCACGGTGGTTTATTGCGGTGTGAAGAGAAATAGAGAAAAGAGGAGCCAGAGAGAAAGAAAAGCAGAAGAAAGAAAGAAAGAAAGGCCAGAGAGAGAGAGAAGCCAGAGTGGGTAGCACACACACAAGATGCATATTTCCCAATCAATCAATCAATCAACCTTTATTTACAGTCAACATACCACAGCATATTGAATATACACATGTTAAAACATATTAATAAAATGAGAGATACAAAACAGTTAAGAAACTGAGAAGTAAAATTGTCTCCGCAAGGATTATGATCAGCCAATCATAAACGGTCTGATGGGGATGACCAGGTTCAGGAATTTGGCCACTTGTTCAGTAGTTAACTTGTTGGTACCCTGGAGTAGGATAATCGCAAGGGTCTTGGTAGAGCGGCCAGGGAAAAACTGTGTGATGGGATATATTAGGTCTTTTCTGGCCTCTTGATAGTAACTACAGTGAAACAGAATTTGTAAGATGGACTCCACCTCGCTGTGGTTACAGGGGCAACGTCTCTTATTCACTGCAGTCTTGTTAAATCTGCCTTTTAAAAGTTTGGAGAGCAGAACGTTAAACCTTGCCAAGGAGAATGCTGTCCTATGCTTAGGGATAGTTAGCCTTCTTAGGTAGGGCATACCTGCTTTACAAGGGAGGCGTGATAGACCCAATGACTGTGGGGAACACTGCCCCTGAGCAGCTCCTTGGAGCGCCTGATGATCTGTGTCTGATCGTCTCTGTTTAGCAACCGATTTGGCACTTTCAAGGTCCAGGGATAACAGATAGGAAGGTGATAAACCTACTGAGGTGATTTTGTTTGCACCGCCGCTGTCATCCAAGAATATTCAAGGGAATCTGACAATACCTGGAGGGAGTTAGGAGTAAGCACAAGAGTGTAACGTAGCAAAAAATGCATAGAATAAATCCAAGCCAGGCATTTTAGAGAGTTCAGTCCAGCCTCCAGGTTAAGGGCAGCAGCTCCAGCAACACACCTGTGAACACCAAATATTACCCAAAGAAAGGAGGACTGAGTTCCTTCGAAAGAACGCTCAGAAAAAGGGAACCAAATTGAATGTCCCAAACAATCTGGGGAACAATTTTTGTTTTAAAAACTTGGATAGCTTCTAGTACAAAAAACTTGGATAGCTTCTTGGTAAAAAAAGAAATGGGATATTGCACACACATTTTGCTTGGCCTTGGCCTTAACAGATTTTTCCTGCACTCTCCAGCTTACAGCTTCATGGAACCATATGCCCAGATACTAGTCTGAATCAACTTGCACAATTCTAGAATTCCCCAGAAGCCAGGAATACCTGACCTTCTTTGAGAAACCAGTACTTTTGATTTTGTGAAATTCATTGTTTCACACAAAGTTTTTTTAAAAATATAATACTCTGTGAAGCTGCTCAGTAATCTCTTAAGGCCCAAGCGGGTCAGGGAGATCAGAATAGCATCATCAACATAGAGGAGGATGGGGACTTTTGTGAGGCCGGTCTTAGGTGGATGGGATGGTATTGATGCCAGCCCAGAAGGGAGGTCTGCCAGGTATAAATTGAATAGAGTGGCGGCAAGAACATACCCTTGTCTGACCCCTCGAGAGGAAGTAGTCTTGTTGGTAAGGTGTCCTTGTTTACTATAGTGAACCTGAGCTATGATGTGTTAAAATGCAGGGATTGAAGCAAAAACAAAAGTCTTCTATCAACAGAGTACTGTTCCAGTTTGCTCCAGAGACAGTTGAGGGATGTAGAGTCAAATGTTGATTTTAGGTCAATAAAAGCTGTAAAAACTTTACCTCCTTTTGACAGTGAGTATTTGTGAGCCAATTGGATTAACTTGGGAAGGGAGCTCAGTTTCAGCACCAGAGACCAGGTTAAGCTTATATTCAGGGTCCTTAGTTTCAATTTCACTAGAATTAGTTTTGCCTCCCCCTCTTAGTTTAGCTAGCACAAAGTCTGTTAGAGCTGTGAGAAACTCCTTACACACAGAAAGCAACTTCTTTATTTGTGATAAATGTCCAGTTAATAAACAAGCTTCTGATCATGTTGGTTACTGAGCACATTAGTTGCCGAATATAAACAAGTCCTTATTATCAGCAGAAGTTGGATAAATAACTGGTTGTGGGTCCCAATTCCCACCCGTAAAACCACTTGAGGGAGTCAGTGTATTGGGCCTTTTAGAGCTCCCCTGAGGGATTTCAAAGCAGCAGCTTACAGCTAGAGTACATTCTCCGAGTTTTCCAAGTCCATAGCCTTCCTTATACATTGAGGGTCCAGGGCCCAGTCCCAGTCCCAGATCGCCTCATCAGTTGTCTTTAACTCAGAAACTGAGGATGCTTGTTTCTCAGAGGTAGGACAAAAAACCCCAGTAATTTTGGTCGCGTGTCTTTGGACCTCTCAGCAGCTTTCAATACCTTCAACCCTGGTATTCTTCTGGAATGCCTGAAGGGATTGGGAATTGGGGGCACTGTGCTTCAGTGGTTCCGGTCCTACCTCTTGGGTAGGTTCCAGATGATGATGCTTGGGGATAGTCGCTCCTCAAAGAAGGAGCTGTTGTATGGCATACCACAAGGTGCCATCATATCCCCAATGCTGTTTAACATCTACATGAAACCACTGGGAGAGATCATCTGGAAGCATGGGGTGGGGTGCTATCAGTATGCCAATGACACCCAAAAATATTTCTCTATGCCTTCGATAACAGCGTCAGCTAATGATAGTGTGTCTCCTCTGAATGAATGCTTGGAGGCGTTAATGGGCTGGATGAGGAAAAACAAACTGAAGCTGAATCCAGACAAGACGGAGGTGCTTACTGCAAGGGCCCTAACCTGGGTTTGGAGGTGTGTCAACCAGTTCTGGATGGGGTTACATCCCCCACCCCTGAAAGACTGAGTTTGCAGCTTGGGTTGTTCCTGGATCCATTGCTCCAAATGACAGCCCAGATAGATGTGACAGCCAGGAGTGCCTACTATCAGCTTCAGCTGTTATGCCAGCTGTGCCCTTTCCTAGAGTTGGAAGACCTGGTAGTGCACGCACTGGTAACCTCGAGACTTGACTTCTGCAATGATCTGAACATAGGGCTACCGTTGTACCTAGTTTGGAAACTTCAACTAGTTCAAAATATGGCAGCCAGGTTGGTCACCAGTACATCTAGGGGTGACCAACCCGGCTGCTAACTTATTACACCAACATTAAAATCACTCCATTGGCTGCCAATTAGTTTCTGGGCGAAGTACAAAGTGTTGGTCATTACCTTTAAAGCCCTATGTGGTTTGGGTCCAGGTTACCTGTGGGATTGCCTTTTCCTGTACAATCCACCCCCACACACTCATGTACTCTGGGGAGAACTTAACTTCATTCAGCCAAAACTAGGCTAATAACTGTTACCCATAGGACCTTTTCTTTTGCTGCCCCCAGACTGTGGAATGGCCTCCTGGAGGAGTTTCGTCAACTTAACACTCTCTCTGAGTTTAAGACAGCTATAAAAAGTAGTCTGTTCTGGCAGGCCTACCCAGAAGCAATTTTAAACCTAAGAATTTTAAGATGTCCTGATCGTTATTTTAATATTGTATTGGTTTTATATGCTCTTTTAATTAGTTTTATGCATTTGATTGATAATGTACTGTTGTATTAATGTTGTTCCCTGCCTCGATCCAAAAGGAGAGGCAGGTAATAAATAAATAAATAAATATTATTATTAAGCTCCTCATTGGTTTATGAAGCTTTTGGGACGATACCTGAAAGTGCAGTTTTAACTTTGAGTTTTAACTTGGTTTGTGGGGTACTAGCGCAAGTGTGAAGTGTGTGTGTGTATATAATGTGTGTGTGTCAATGGGTATGCATCTGTATGAGAGAAAGGATGAGCTGGCTCCATCTACTTTGGGCTTTGCCTCTGGCCCCACCCACTTACGGCATGCAGCCCCTGAGAGGTTCTCCAGGTGGAAATCCAGCTCTTGGATCAAAACGAGATTCTCAAAAAGAGATTCTCCATCCCTGCAAAGTCCCAATCTACACCAGTGCCTATGGGAGGAGGGACCATCATCACCCAGGGAAGAGGGAGTGCTACCTGCTTGCTGCTGACGATGCCACCGCCACCACTGCCGCCGCCCTCTCCCTATGGATTTCTGCCCAGCAGACTCCTACTCCCTGCAGGGCCAGGCCCCCAGGTACTGAGCCAGCCATTGCTGACACCTTCCACCTGCTCCCTTCCCTGGAAGGGGATACATAAGCTGGCTGGCTGGTTGGGGTGCCTGGGAGAGCCAGTGCCTGAAGGAGGAGCGACCACCATCACCACCACCACCCAGGGAAGAGGGAGTGCTGCCTTTGTGCCTTGGTTTCCTCTGCTTGGCTTTCTGTGGATCTTGAACTATGTGCCTGGGAGGGAGGAGACAGAGCCAAGTGGCGGGACTTGAGGGCCCCCCAATCAGTGTAGTGACAGGTAGAGGGAAATACGGTGTTCTGAGGAGGACTTGCCAGGTAAGGGGAATGTGGCCCAGACAGTTAACGGCTGTGCCATGTTCCAGTCTTCCCCGCAACCGCATGTTTATTGGTTGCCCTATCAGGCAGCCCTCAGGTCTCTGGATGCTGTTTTTAAATTCCAGATCGGTGCATAATAAGACCTCCCTCATCCATGACTTAATTGTGGATGAAACAGCCGATCTGGCATGTATAACCGAGACCTGGGTGGGTGAGCAGGAAGGAGTCAGTCTCTCCCAGCTGTGCCCACCAGGGTACTTGGTTCAGCATCAGGGTAGACCTGAGGGTTGGGGAGGGGGAGTTGCTGTGGTCTATAGGAACTCCATCTCCCTCTGCAGGCTCCCTGTCCATGTGACTACTGGTCTGGAGTGTTTGCACCTTGTGTTGGGTCAGTGGGACAGATTGGGGATTCTGGTGGTGTACTGCCCACCCCGCTGCTCAACAGACTCCCTAGGTGGTCTCGGGTGTACTGTTAGTTTTCGCAGATGTCAACATTCACACCAAGGACACCTTATCCGGAGCAGCTAATGATTTCGTGGTCTCCATGATAACCATGGGACTGTCCCAACATGCCACTGGCCCAATGCATGTAGCAGGGCATACTCTAGACCTTGTTTTCGCAACTGGACATGGAGATGGTGATCTGAAAGTGGGGGACCTTACATCAGTCCCTTTGTCATGGTCAGATCACTGCTTGCTGAGGTTTAGACTCACAGAAGCTTTCCCCCTCTGCAAGGGTGGGAGACCTATTAAAATGGTCCACCCCTGTAGACTAATGGATCCGGATGGTTTTGAAAGAGCTCTGGGGAGTTTTCCGGCTGATAGGGCTGGTGCTCCTGTCGAAACCCTGGTTGATCTGTGGAATGCAGAAATGACCCGGGCAATTGACACGATTGCTCCTGAGCGCCCTCTCCTAAGTAAACCTCGTACGGCTCCATGGTATACTCCAGAGCTGAGGGCAATGAAACAAAATAGGAGATGGCTGGAGTGCAGATAGAGAAGAACTCCTGGTGGATGCAATCAAACACTGGTAAGTGCCTACAGTAAGCTGTATTCAGGGTCAGTGAGGGCAGCAAAAAAACAATACTTTGCTGCCACTATCAAATCATCAATCTGCCACCCAGTGGAGCTTTTCAGAATTGTCCGGGAGCTACTACACGCTGGGCCAGGGAAGTGATTAATGCGTCTCTGCTTGAGGGAGTGTTCCCAGGCCGCCTGAAAGAAGCAGTAGCGAGACCACTCCTGAAGAAATCCTCCCTGGAGCAAGAAAATCTTAATAACTATAGGCTGGTGGCAAATGTTCCATTCCTGGGCAAAGTCCTTGAGCGAGTGGTTGAGGGCCAGCTCCAGAGACACTTGGATGAGACATTATCTGGAACCAATTCAGTCGGGTTTCAGGCCTGGCTTTGGTACGGAAACAGCCTTGTTCACCCTATGTCGAGAGAAAGACAGGGGGAGTGTGACTCTGTTGATTCTCCTTGATCTCTCAGCAGCTTTTGATACCATCGACCATGGTATCCTTCTGGGACGACTGGCTGAGTTGTGAGTGGGAGGCACTGCATTACAGTGGTTCTGCTCCTACTTGGCGGGTCGGCTCCAGAAGGTGGTGCTTGGGGAACAACATCTACATGAAACCGTTGAGTGCAGTCATCCGGAGTTTTGGAGTGCGTTGTCATCAGTACGCTGATGACATGCAGCTCTATTTCTCCTTTTCATCTTCATTAGGTGAGGCTGTGGATGTGCTGAACCAGTGCCTGGCTGCGACAATGGACTGGATGAGGGATAATAAACTAATAAACTCAATCCAGACAAGGCTGAGACGCTGTTAGTGGGTGGTTCTGCTGACCAGATGAAGGGTATTCAACTCGTTTTGGATGGGGTTGCACTCCCTCTGAAGGAGCAGGTTCGTAGCTTGGGGGTTCTCCTAGAACTGTCTTTGTCACTTGAGGCTCAGGTGGCCTCAGTGGCACGGAGTGCCTTCTACCAGCTTTGGTTGGTGGCCCAGCTACATCCCTATCTGGACAAGGATAACCTGGCTTCAGTTGTCCATGCTCTGGTAACCTCCAAGTTAGATTACTGCAATGCACTCTACATGGGTCTGCCTTTGAAGGTGGTTCGGAAACTGCGCTTGTGCAAAATGCAGCAGCCAGATTGATAACTGGAACCAGAAAGTACGAGCATATAAGACCTACACTGGCCCGCTTGCATTGGCTGCCTGTATGTTTCCGGACCCGTTTCAAGGTGCTGGTTTAAACCTATAAAGCCTTACATGGCTTGGGACCACAATAGCTGATGGAATGCCTTTCCCGATATGAACCTACTGAAACACTACGTTCAACATCTAAGGCCCTCCGGGTGCCTACTCCAAGGGAAGTTTGGAGGATGGCAACAAAGGAGAGAGCCTTCTCAGTGGTGGCCCCCCAACTGTGGAATTTTCTCCCTGATGAGGCTCGCCTGGTGCCAACGTTATCTTTTCAGTGCCAGGTCAAGACTTTCATCTTCTCCCAGGCATTTAATAGCATATACTTAGTTTTTAATTGACCACAGAACTATATTTAGGCCTGGCTGAGAGTTCGCAACTGTTTTTATATGTTGTCTGTTTTTATGCTTTTGTGGTTTTAAACTTTGTATATCGATTTTTAATGTCCAAAGTTTTAATTTTTGTAACCCCCCCAGAGAGCTTTGGCTATGGGGCAGTATATTAATAATAACAATAACAATAATAATAATAATAATAATAATACACCAAACAGAATATAGCACTATGAAAGCCGTATGAAAGCAGTATATAAAAGGCAGGAGTCACACTACTGCTTTATAGCGGTATTGAAGTGTAATGACAACAGCTGGAGCCCATCGACACCTACCATATACTGCTTTCCTACTGCTTTCATAGTGTTATTTCCTGCTTGGTGTGGCTTCTGCCTTTTATATACCACTTTCATACCACTTTCATAGTGCTATATCCTGCTTGGTGTAGATCTGGCCAAATTTAATTAAAATTGTTTTCCAAGGCTTTTGTGGTTGAGGCATCTAGAACCTTTTCCTTGGCCTGCAGTTTTCTGCAGTGATTCCTTAAGGACTGATTCCTGGGCAGGGTGAGAGCAAAACCTGATGAGATATAGATGGAGCCTACTATAATCTGATGGACAATTGGTAGGATCTGGTAGATCCTAGCTTTTCAGGCCCCCAATATTGGTTACCTGGCAGAAGACAGTATTACTAGCCAATATAAAATTATTTTATGGTATACCACTCTGGAATCTTTGTAATGAAGATGGTGCCACATAAGTGAAGGGGCCTGCCATTTAGCCGGGGTGTGTGTGAACTAATGGTCTTGGAATTCCTTCGAAAACATCTGCATTTGATTTGCATCACAGTCACTTAAAATGCAACAATTTTCTGACAGAAATATGGAGTGGCAGAAGGAAGGCCCCTGAGTGATCTCAAGATTATGGCTAAAGCTGCTGGGGAGCAGTGTCCTTCTTTTACACCTCCTGGAGGCGAAACGCTACACGAAGTAAGTATTATTTCATCTTTGCAATTTGTTGTCCAGCCATGCAAAAACATTAGAAACATGTATGTTTCATATTACAAGTCCAGCCTATACCTTGTCTGGACCATTATCTAGTAACAGTGTGTCATCCATTTTGATGAAGCCTCTGGCAGCGACTGGCTGAACTGGGCTACTGCCACAGCATGGTAGTATCACAGAAGGGTCTCCAGTTGTCATTGGCTGAGCTGCCTTGATCCTAGGGAACAGTAGAGCAGGCAGAAGGACCTAAGGGAGGAGGGGTAGAAAAAATGGGGGCCTAGGAAAGGAAAATGCAAGAGAAGAGGAGAAAGCCAAGCTGAGAAAGAGATTGGTAAAACAAAGAACTGTGCATGGCCAGAAACAGTAGAGGGGAAGAGAATGGATGTGCACTTACTATTTTCCAATATAATCACACAATCTTTGGCTGTAGGCTTCTAGTCAGTGGTGGCCAGTGCTGATTGTGGCTGGTGGGGCTAATTATAGACAGAGCCAAAGGGTCACACTAATAGGAGACAATTAGATCTCGTTTTGTTTCCTTATGCGCCTCACTTGAACCATAAGAACAGTTAAGTAATGCATTACACTTACATGGCATCTAAATAAACTAAATAGTGTGATACCTTGGTTTAGAAGGGTTGGGTGTGTCAAACAGGTTCTGTCCTGGGAGAACAGGTGAGTGGCCTCCATCATCCCTTATAGTCACCCCAATCCTTCCGTTCGGCACACCACAGGGAGTTGGCTCCAAAATATTCGGAAGTATAGCTTGCCCAGCAAGACTCAGCCTTGAAAAACGTGTTCTGAGCAAAGCAAAAGGCGGGGAAGAGATACATCCAAAAGCAGACTTGAGTCCACAGCAGCAACTCGTAGCACAGAAAAGGTAAACTGAGGAAAACTTTCGGATCAGGCTTGCAAGCAGAGAGTTGGAAGAGAGAGATCCATACAAAACTACATACAAAAGCAGTGTTTTGAATCCACAGTAGCAACCCATTGCCCAGAAAAGGAAAACCAAGAAGAGAAAAATGATTTTAAAAAGGGGGTAATTGAAAAACAAATTGTAAAAGAATTGGCAAGGGTTTGATGCTTTCTAAGACACCTACAAAAATAAAAATGGAAAGAAGGGGAATAGGAAAAATGAAATGGTGAGGTGTTAGAGGGGCTCATGGGGATCAAAAGGACACACCCACCCCGCAATTGCTCAGACAACTCCAACCTACCAGTTTGAAGAGAGAGAAAAGCAAAAAGATTTGCCCTCTACCCTCAGACACCAGTTCTTACAACAGAGACACGAAGGAAGACAAAGAAACATTGAACAGAAATGGGAAGAAGCAAGAATCACAAGGAATGAATGTGGACAATTCAGCTGGATGTCATTAGGGTTTGTTTCAGCTGGGGAGGAAAGCTATGAAGTTAAGTTTCATGGAAGAGATGGGTTTGAAAGAGCTTGTTCTAGACACAGAAGGGAATTTGAGAAAAAGCATGAGAAAGTTAATAAGATAAAGTGTTTTTTTCAATAACTTTGGCAACCACTTTATTTTGTCCTTCCCTCTTGCTTTAGCTAAGAGCACGTGCCAAGGAGTTTTTTGAATATCTTTGCTACCTTGTTGCCCATGAAGCATGTCTGGTAAAGCAAGCTCCTCCAATGACTGAAGGAACTGACACAGAAATGGCAGAAGGAAGTTGTATCGCCTCATTAACAAACCCCAAGGCTGGATTGGAATTTCATTCTGATTCTGATGGAGCTGCTGAAGTATTGAATGCAAACATACTAATTGTGAGTCATGGGGCATACATGAGAAATTGGATTGGCTATTTCATTTCAGACCTACAGTGCACTTTACCAAGCACTTTGACAAAGACTGAACTGTCTTCTGTGAGTCCCAATACTGGAATTAGTCAGTTCACTGTAAAGCTAAAGATGAGAGAGAACATTAAACCTAGAATCCACTGCATTTGTCTTAATAGAGATGATCATTTAGTTGACATAACAGCTGAAAGCATGTAGCTCTAAACATGAAAAGTGAAAATATTATTTATGTAGTGTAAATGTATATTTTCTTTTAAATTATTTTAGTGACATGGCTGTTGGGAAGACAAAAGGTTTTTTAGTCAAAAGGGGAAAAATGAGTAAACCCACATTTTGTTTGGATAGTTGACTTTCAGCTATTGATCGTTGGTAGACGCCGTACAAAAAAAGAATATTCAGTTGTTTACTCGTGTGTACAACTGACATTTCCCTAGGCTGTTTATTCAGTACTGCAGTAACCAAAGTGTTATATTTGTGTACAGTTGAGTTTATATGTATCTGTGTATTATTTCTGTACCTCAGCATTTTATTAAAACTTTATTTCTTGAGGTGGCCTTTCTGCAATGCAAGGTTTCACATTGTGGAACCAATTTGCCTCATTTTAAACCAGTCTTGTTATTTTAGAATGCATGAGTAAACATGAAACTGGGCCTCCATTTCCTTTCACATCTCAGCCTTGCTTTCCATCTTATTTCTACAGCATGAAAACTTAAAATAACTGAATAAAGTTACATGTGGTTTACAGCAGTTTGTCTTGTCTGTTGTGGCTCTCAGGTTCCACAGGTACCCTTACCATTCTGGTATCTTCATTAGAGATTGGAATTTGATGGCTTTGTAGCATGGAAATATAATTTATTTAAATTAAGGAGGAAAACAATGAACAGATAAAGGCATGTGACACTTTGAAAAATAACAGACAGTCCATCTGAAGTTTATGGGGAGGTACAAATGTTATGCAAGTATTGGCAAATATGTCTGTCATTTCAGTTGTTAAACTAGATTCACTTCTTGGCTGGAGGTCATGTTAGGAACTCTTTTTCTATTACATCAGACTTTGTTTCCAAGAACCCCTCATTGGCCCTCCATTGTTGAGAAGGACTGAGTAACCAACAACATCTAATGAGAGAGAGTTCTGCTGCTGGGAAAGCCTTATTATGGCTTCTGGAGAAGCCCCAGGTGATCTTGGGGTGACTCCTTCAGGGTCACACCTATTTTCATTTTTAGGAGGCATATATCTTGGGTAGGTCTGTGGTTAGTCCCAGGTATATACTGGGAGAACAACAGCTATAAGTGAAAAAGATTGCTGTTGTGTTTAGATTATAGTAGAGAAAATAACATTTCTGTGTTCGTCAGCCTCACAAATACTTAATGCAGTCTTAGGCATTAAGACTACATTAAGTATTTGTGATTTTATTTTCATATATTTTATGGATTACTGCAAAACTTTATAAATGTGTATTTTTAATGTATTTTATTGTTTTCAACTAGAGTTTAAAAATATTCTAATGATTGCTAGCCGCCTTGAGAGCCATTTTGTTGGCGGAAAGACAGGTTATAAATCAAGTAAAGTTGTTATTGCTTTGAGTACTTGTTAATGTTGTAAAGTAGGGTATAAACTATATAAATGAATAATAATAATAACAACAAAAAGGTCAGGTAACCAACACAGACAGAATTGGGGCATCATTAATGGCAGAGCTGACTAGGAGATAGACGAATCTGGCCCATGGGGCACAATGCACTCAGTAGTATTCCTGCACAAGTGAACAAGAGGCGCACAACGCGCCGTGATCCTGTTGATCAACTCCCATTCATTTCAGTGGGGCTTGCATAAGGGAACTTCCTGAAGGAGTGTGCCCCGTGCAAATTAGCGGAAGAGTACTGCTTGTAACGTTAGCCTCACAATCCGCTTTTCTTCACTCCGTGGTCTAATACATACTACAGAACCAATTCGTTGTCCTTCTAAACCTGTCCACTGTTTTGGTGTGCTGTGGGAGGAGCATGAGTAAGCATGAAGCTGGAACTCCCTTTTTATTTTTTGGAGGGGGGGGTATAAAAACTTAAAATAGCTAAATCAGGTTATGAATGGTTCACAGCAGCCTGCCTGTTGTGGCCCTCAGGTTTGCAGCCCAGGCTGTACAGACACTCCCGAGCATGCATGGCATCCTCATTAGATTTTGGAATCTGATGGTTCTACGGCAACTTTCACCAAATTGATGCTGTCCATATGTGTTGAACTACAATTCACATAATCCACAACAAGTATGGCCATCTGGGGAATGCTGGGAGTTGTAGCCAACATACATCTGGGGTGGGGCAGCAAATTGGTGGAAACTATTTTATGGTATGACCTAGTCCAGGGGTCCCCAACCTTTTTGGACTGTGGGAACATTTGGGAATTTAAGAAACTGCTGTGGGCACCACAACAAAATGGTTTCCTTGGACAATGCGGCTTGCCACATAATGGCTGCCATGGGGGCCTAGCTAGTCAAAACTCAAGTAATTCACCCAAGAAACTGAGTATAGAAGCAGAGGAAGTGTCTGAACTCCAAAGCCAATCCAGAATTATGTCAAAAATACCCATTTAGGTTGCAATGCTAATCATGCTTACATGGAATTCAATGGGAATTACTTCTGAATAGTGCTCATCCTATAGGGTGACCAGATAAAATCCAGGTCAGGGCTCATGTAACTAACAGTTGTAGAGCAAAGGGCATTTCAGCCAGTGTCATTTGTATGCAATTAGTTCCTGGTGAAATTCCCTCTTCATCACAACAGTTAAAGGTGCAGGCACTATACTAGAGTGACCATATACAAAAGAAGGCAGGGCCCCTGCAACTTTAACAGTTGTGACGAAGAGGGAATTTCACCAGGAACTAATTGCATACAAATGACACTGGCTGAAATTCCCTTTTCTCTACAACTGTTAAAGTTACATGAGCCCTGACCTGGATTTTATCTGGTCACCCTAAATTTGTCCAAAGAATTTGAATAGATGGCATGATGTTCAGATGTGAAACGGGAATGTTTTCAGCTCAACATGACTGCATCACTTGTGAATGTATTACCGGAAAACTTTATTGTGAATATTGCTGAATAACCAGAATTGGACTTTGCAAAAGGACCAGGTTTCATTCTTAATTATTGGGGGAGTCCAGATCAAGTTTTTTTCATTTTTCATTTATTGAAATTGGTATTTTTAAAATAAAATCGGTCAATTCTATTTATTTAATTTATTTATATTTGTATCTTCATTACTTAGGCTGACCATATGAAAAGGACGACAGGGCTCATGTAACTTTAACAGTTGCAGAGAAAAGGGAATTTCAGCCGGCTTCATTTGTATGCAATTAGTACCTGGTGAAATCACCTCTTCATCAAAGCAATTAAAGTTGCATGCACTATACTAGAGTAACCAGATACAAAAGAGGGCAGGGCCCCTGCAGCTTTAAGTGTTGTAATGAAGAGGGAATTTCACCGGGTACAAATTGCATACAAATGACGCTGGCTGAAATTCCCTTTACTCTACAACTGTTAAAGTTATATGAGCCCTGTCCTCCTTTTCATATGGTCAGCCTGCATTACTCATTGTGCCACAGTTGGTTCAGATTTTTTTATAGCATTGTTTTCAAGTATACATGCATATATTAGAACCATTGTAGCTGTGGTTTTGTTTCTGTCCTTTGCAGAAAAATGGAAACATAACATGACCCATACTGTAACAGAATTGTTTAGCAATATTTCTAAATAATAATTTTGTACCGGTGCTATCTGCTTCAATTGAAATAGACCTACTCTGAAGTGGTGCAAAGTGACACAGTTTGTTCCCAGAGCTTCGGAGAGTGATTAGCTTCAGTGTTACATGAACCAAATTTTATACAATTTTGAAAGTCCCACAAAACGAAAATGCCAGGGTGAGAAAGGATGGGGGTATAATTTTCTGACTGACAGCGCTATCTAAACCACAAAAATCCTAAAATTCTATTGCTATGTTTTTTAATCTCTGCAACAAGTGTGTGTAGTTTGCTGTATTTTACTTTTATTGCTGTTTTTATTGTCACTGAATTTTAAATTGTTTAATTTCTTGTTATGAACCTATCTATAAATACAGTAAATAAATTAACAAGCAATAAATATTAAAGTAGACATTATAGCAAGTCAATTTCTCTGCCTAATGGACAACAGACACAATTACTGAAACAAGGATTTGATTTGCTATGTTTTAAAACAGTAAATATTAGGATAATATTCAACCATATGTTTTCTTATCCTTGTTTACTTCCTATGGAAAACATCTCTTATCTTTTTTTGTATTTAATCTAAGAACATCAGAAGAGCCATGCTGGATCAGACCAAGGGTCCATCTAGTCCAGCATTCTATTCACACATTGGCCCACCAGCTGTCGTCCAGGGACCCACAAGCAGGACATGGTGCAACAGCACCTTTTTACTCAAGGTCCCCAGCAAATGATGTACATAGGTGTACTGTCTCAGATACTGAAGGTAGCATGTAGCTATCAGGACTAGTAACCATTGATAGCCATCTCCTCCAGGAATTTATCCAACATCTTGTGACAGTAAATTCCACAGTTTAACTATGGTCACACCATAGATCTGATTTTCTGACGATAAAATATTTAAAAACAAACAGTCACAAAAACTGCCACTGATAACCACCACAAATCTTTAGAACATTTTTGCTCTTCTAGTACACCTGCATTCCTAGTTGACCTTCAAATTCCACAGCCTTATAGAAAATTGTTCTTGTTTATCCAGTTGTGGAATGACAAGGTTAATGATAAGGTGGACTATTTAAAATGTTTTCTTTAAGTGTGCTATATTAGCTTGCTACAGTAGAGGTAGTTTAGAAATATATTTTATCTTATTGTATGACGTTTGTATGTTCTTTAGTTTCTACTGATTAAAACACTTCAAGCATTTTATTAACTTTCCAAAAAACACAACTTTCTTTGTGATCTCTTATTAGCATTTGGAGTTCATATATTCATTTTGAAACAAGGGTTTCAAGCTATTCCCAAAGAGGATTGGAAATAAATGAACAACAACAATAATTAGCAGCAATATCTAGATGGTGGCTGCTGTGCATGCCTCAACCTCTTCCTTAAGTATATTCTGCCTCAAGCCCCACAAAATGTATCCCATCTTTTGTGGATAAAATCATTTGCATCTGTTCTGACCTGGACTCCTCTTATACAAGAGTGTATGTTGGATATATCTGATGTTCCTTCTTATGTTTCTATGGATATATATCCAAGACGTCTCTATGGATGTTTCTGTCTCAAATTATTCCCTTCCTAGGCAAGATGCATGGTTTATCATGGCAATCCAGCTCCAGGCTCTTGGTGGTATAACTATAGTAGTGAGTTCAGCTGGCATTTTGCAAACATAGATACACATTACTGGCTACTACTGAAAATCTATTTTGAGGTTTGTTACAGCCCAACGTTTTGTCCCATATGTGTTGCCCTCTATTGTGAGGTAAAAGTCATTTAATGTTTTCCATCAGTGTATCATCAGCTACACGTGTACCAAATTTGAGCTTGTTGGGTTGCTTGGAAGTACCATAACCATTTCAGAGGTGCCCCTTATTTCTAGAGAGAGTTTTAAACAATTTTTCTGTTCTAGTAATCAGAGTATCTTGGGTTAGATGTGTATAGGGTGACCATCCTCCCAGATTTGTCCGGACATGCCCAGGAAATGGGGAGCAAATCCGCATCCGGGCGGAAAAAACTGTTTTGGGTGGCCAAATCCGGAAATTTAGCCCCCCAAAAGGGTGACCAGATGGCCCTGGGGCGATCCGGGCCAACCGGGGGGCGGCGAGGGCAAACCGGGGCGGTGGGGGGTCACGCGGCGGTGGCGGGAGGCTGGCGGCGGGAGGCACTTACCTGCTGGGGCATCCGCTTCCCTCCGGTGCTTGGAATCTACTGAGAAACAGGCTTCGCAGCCTGTCCCTCAGTAGCGCGCCAGGTGATGATGTCATCACTCGGCGCACTACTGAGAGACAGGCCAGGAAGCCTGTTTCTCAGTAGATTCCGAGTACCGGAGGGAAGCGGACGCCCCAGCCGGTAAGGAGCGCGGGGCGGGCGGCGCGGGGGCGGGAAGTGCGGGGGGGGCCGGCGCGGCACGGGGGGGCGGCGCGGCGCAGGGGGGGCGGCGCGGGGCGGGCGGCCTGCGTGGGGGGGGCGGCGGCGCGAGGCACTTACCTGCTGGGGCGTCCGCTTCCCTCCGGTGCTCGGAATCTACTGAGAAACAGGCTTCGCGGCCTGTCCCTCAGTAGCGAGCCGGGTGATGACGTCATCACCCAGCGCGCTACTGAGAGACAGGCCAGGAAGCCTGTTTCTCAGTAGATTCCGAGCACCGGAGGGAAGCGGATGCCCCAGCTGGTAAGGAGCGCGGGGCGGATGGCGCGGCGCAGGGGGGCGGCACGGGGGGGTGCGGTGGGGGGGGCGCAGGGCAGGCGGCGGCGCGAGGCATGCGGACGGAGGGCGGGGCGGGGCGGCATGGGCGCGCGGTGGGGGGGTTGTTTTGGGTGGGGGGGGTGGCGGGGGGGGGGTCCGGGATTTTGATCCTCAAAATCTGGTCACCCTAGATGTGTTCCAAATTTGAGTGCTGTAGCTCATGAAGAAATACTGATGTCAGTGAAGAGGAATTTACTCCCTCCTTCTCTTCTTTATTGTTAAGACCATAGGAAAGGTTGAGACTGCCCAGAGCAAAAACTGTGTATGTGCTGTATTTAAATTCTTCAATGGGAGCTGCCATGTAGCTTCAGTAACTTATAGCCAATCAAATGACTTGTGTTTGATGACTGGTTAGATGTATGAACACACTAACTCAGATTTGCAACCTAGCTTGCTAGAAGCACTAACCAGTAATATTCATGCCCTGTTAACATGTGACAATGCTGGCCAATGAAATAGCTTAAAATCAAAAAGTATAAAAAGTTTTGCCTTCCTTTGTTCGAGGAGCTCTGATCTTTCTTTCCATATAGGCATCCATGGCTGCAGACATGGAAATAAATGGATTAAGCCGGTTCCTCCCACCCTGTGTGCTTAATTGGGCTCCGGGCTGAGACCATACTCTCTTACTGAGGGACATCAATACCATAAAAATTCCGTATCTCTATCTGAATGAAGGGATAAGGCCCACATAAACTGCAGGAAGCAGTAATCAAGACTAAGAAATAGTATGTGCTTTTTGGAAGAAGTTATTTATTAGGACTAGGTTCTTTGCAGGTTCAGGACTAGACTGAAGGCCAGTTCAAACATTTGGTGTATTGATAAAATCCTCTGGATGATGGCAAGTGGGCTGGGCCTGGAAATGTACCAGCACATGAATGAAGTTGCATATGAACTGGGTATTTGTATGTGCAAAAGTATGGATGATATATGCCATGCCTATGATTATAATTATGCCTATGGTTAAAAGAACTAGAAAGTCCTCGGGCTGTTTGACAGGCTATTCCTAACAGCCCTGTCACTATCTACCGATCATGTTAGACCGGTATTTCCCAAACTTATGATAACTGAGCAATACTTTTACACCCTGAATGTGTAAAAGAATTATCCTCCTCAATCAGGATCTACATGAGTCAGGGTCAAAGGAGAAATGGCTGCATCAAATAAATGTATTTTAAATCCCTCCCTTCCCCCACTCCCATTTTATATGGATTCAACAACATACCTGATTTTAAGTGCAATGTGAGCAGGAAGCTGAGTCCTCTCCCTGACTGCACATTTTGACCTGTAAGTTAATTGCTATGCCCTAATGGGATCCCTGCCCAGTGCCACATGTAGCAATGGAACTTGGAGTAACCCTTACAGGAGAAAAACTGCTGGATTGCCATGCTTTGGGAGTGAAAAGCATAGATTGAAGGGATGCTGTGCTTCATTTCTTCATCATTAGGCAAGTCTCTTTGGATCTGCTGCTGTAATTATCTAGGACCACCTGAACACTTGATCTGGATGTTCCTCCCGATTGGAAGGAGACAAATCTAGAGCAATGTCTCATGTGAACATGCAATAGGCAGTCTCTTCTGTGTAGGCAATTCTCCTGCTTCAGGACTGATTGACTGCTCCAATCACACCCAATTGGGGCAGAATTTCTAATCGCCAGTGGTAATTGATTGGAAAATATCAGGAATGGAAGAGTATATCATACAGAGATATAAAGGGCAGCATCCTTTACTGGTGTGTATTTGAGGCTTATTTATTTCTCATGGTACACATAGGTGCCCTGGCTCATAATTTGGGAATCACTACTTTGGATTTCCTTGAAAGGAGAATTTTTCAAAACACAGTTAAAAAAAAAGAAGGCATGACTTTTTTCCTGAGAAAAATGAAAAGTTTATTTGTGTCTTCATTATGAATGGGGGGGGGGGGGGGGTACATGATCACAAATATTCATAAATACTTTTGAAATGTGTAAATAATTCAAATAAATAAATAAATAAATACAGTGACATAAAAATGCACTAACCACATTTCCTACTAGGTGCTGCCCGGGGCTCCTGTTGAATTCATTATATGACACCCACACTTTATATATTTCACAACTAGGACCTGCAACAAAAAAAACTGCAATATAGAGTACTCCCCATTCAGGATTCCAGCCTCACCCCCCCCCCCACTCCCTGCAAGTTAGGCAACATTCCTTGCCCATTGGACCAGCTGGTGGGGGAGTCATATGATGGTTCCCCCCCTCTAAAGTTGTTTTGTAACCTCGGGTTTCCATGAGTATCCCGATACATCCTTCTTGTGCATAGATGGGAACATTTTGGCTACATAAGGACAGGCATTTGGACAATTGGGCTTGCTGTTCTGCATAAAATGACTCTGTGGCAAAAATCATTCTACATTTTCTGCTAGGGTAAGGGTTCTGTAGACTTATTGTTGTGGAAAATAACTGTTCATTACAGGAATATATTAAAATGTTCCCATGCAAATTCTGATAGCACTAGGCAGCAAGCCAATCCTGAGCATAATCCCATGCATATTACTTAGAAATAATTCCCACTGAGTTCACTGAGGCTTACTTTGAAGTAAGTGTCCATAGACTTGAGCTTTAATCTGCAATCCTATGTACACTTTCCTGGGAGTAAACTCCATATCTCTTTTCTACCCCACAAAAGATGGACCATGTAACTGACACTCTTATCCAAAGAATAATACATGTAATCTGCACATTTTCTGGCTAATCACATAACTGATCAACTGACTGTCTGAAGTATTAATGGTCTAGCCTCTTGCAAGAAAAAACACTGCATCATGTGATTCTGCTTATATAGTTTGGCTCATCAGGATTACACAAGGTGAAGGTAACAATTTCAGCTCTAATATGCAACGAATAATTTATAGTTTATTGCTATGTTTATGGACACAGCAAGTAAAATTCAGAACTCAAGGGCCACAAGACAAACACTGGGATGGAAGGTGTGCATATGTTGCATTTTTGTTTTGGACCGTTCCCCCCCAACTATTATTAATATCCCATCTTCCAAGCCATATACACTACCTAAAAGACCAAAGTTTGTTTCAATGTTCCACATTCCTAACAGATGCATAAAAGTTATATGGATCAAGCTATAAGTATTTCTGATTTATATCTTCATACATAGCATCCGTCAACAACAAAAATGGTCCTCCTAAAAGTGCTAGGTAGTGAAGCCATTATAGTTTCTTGTTGGTTTCCCATTCATATTCAGCTCTATCTACAATTGTGCCAGTTCTGTTCTTTGTTCAGGGCTATAAAGTTTCAATAACCCAGTTTTGCTCACCTAAACTGGTATGAGTTTCAGTTCGTGTGGAAAAGTTTAGATATTGTTAGCATTATAATGCTGATTTGCATATGAGGCAAGAACATTAATTATTGCAATACTACATCCTGAATACTCAATGGTTTAATGTAGTGGATTTAAAAGTCAATTTGTAGTAAAAGTAGTTGCATAATGGGAAAGGAGGGGAGAAGTAAGTAAGAAAAACAATAGCCCTTAAGCATATGATCCGGAGGGAGAGGCAGGTTATAAATAAATATGATGATGATGATGATGATGATGATGATGATGATGATTTATACAGAGTCAGACCCTAGGCTGACCATATGAAAAGGAGGACAGGACTCATGTAACTTTAACAGTTGACGAGAAAAGGGAATTTCAGCCAGTGTCATTTGTATGCAATTAGTTCCTGGTGAAATTCCCTCTTCATCACAACAGTTAAAGTTGCAAGGGCCCTGCCTTCTTTTGTATATGGTCACTCTAGTATAGCGCCTACAACTTTAACTGTTGTGATGAAGAGGGAATTTCACCAGGAACTAATTGCATACAAATGACACTGGCTGAAATTCCCTTTTCTCGTCAACTGTTAAAGTTACATGAACCCTGCCCTCCTTTTCAAATGGTCAGCCTATCAGACCCTCCATTTACCTGACAACCAGCAGCTCTCTTGGGGGGTCTCAGGCAGTTAAGGATCTTTCCCAACTCTCATATTTTCTTTTACTGAAAATGTTCTACTATTGAACTATGGCCTCTTCCAAAACAAATTCTCAATGATGAAGCTCTCTTACACTGTCAGCCATTGTATCTAGCCCAGTACTCCAGAGGTAGGCAATGTGAGGCTCTCCAGATGTTTTGGCCTGTAACACCTACCAGCCCTAACCTGCATAGCCAATGATATGGGATGATGGGAGTTGGAGGCCAAAACATCCCTTTGGTTAATTCTGACTTGCTCTCTAAAATCCAAGTACACGTGTCATCGTCCCCCCAGATCCATTTAACCCAAGATGGCAGGAATTGAACCTGGGACCTTCTGCATGATACATATGTGCTCTGCCATTGAGTAATAAGACTTTCCCATATCCTAAATCCAGCTAAAGTTGGTAATGACAAATCCTATTGAAACCAATGGAGTAAGATAATTGTGACGAACTTTGGTTGAATCATAGAGTGCTTATATTGACTGTGAATTTTATTACCTGATAACACAAAATGTAATATTTAGGAAAAACTCATAAAAGCTAAATAAAGATCTATGCAGTCTCTTGCTTGTTCACAATCTATATCTATGCTACCTGATTCCCTCTGTCTGCTCTGTGGGTCTCACCATCTCGGATAGACACTGAGAAGCTGCTGCACTTTGCATTATCTGAGAGTATGCAGACCTAGCTGAAAGAGAACTCCCTGTTTAATAAACAAATGTTTTGATCCAGCAAGGGCCATATGTTCCATCCTTGCTGGATAGAGAATTCCATATGTAAACAAGTGGTTTGCATAGGATTCCCTAGCCCAGTCAAAAACCCAGGGCTCTATTCAGGTAGCTATTTTTAAAAAGCCACAGTCCCACAGCAAATCTACTATTCAGGAGGGAGGGCCTGGATAATCCCTAGTCTTTCTTTCCAAAACAGCTGATCAGTGGGATTTTATGTATTGTTAAAGGGTTCCACAAACAAGCTGTTAGATTGGAACCAAAGTTGGGGGAAAGAGTTCAGCAACTTTACCAGCTGCAGGAGCTAGCTAAGTACTGTAATGTGGGGTATGCACTCTGCAGTACACATAATCCTGTTGTCTCCACCAAGATGTGATGAATTACAGCTTTAAAAGAGGTGGCCACAGCATGGAAACTTAGTTAGGTAGACCAAAATATATAAAAATCCTTCTACATGATTGATTTTATCTACCCATAATTCATTCTGGTTGGGTCCAGTGAGCGTACCACAATCTTAAAATATCTACATTGTTTGTTAAACCTTCATTCTGAACTGATAACCTGAAAGAATGGTTTCTGTTACAGTTCAGGTTAACAGATACTTTGAAAGAATTGTTCATGTTATGTCCTGATTACGACCAAAATCAAGTTGTTATAATAATTCGGCTCAGGTTCTGATATCAGTCCTAGGACTCAAAAATCTTCTGCTGAGTGTTGCACTATTTGGGTCTCCATCTTCACTGTTTGAATTGGGTAAATTGTGGTATGTGAATGGTTGAGACTTTGGGTTGTCTTTAGAACCATTTTCAGCTGATATGATGCTGTCACAGGGATCAGCATTGGTTTCTCGGGTATACCTGTGGGGTTTGGGTGTGTTGAATTGGACTAAAGGGATTTCATTTCTTCTGGTCAAAAACTGAGAGTAAGGTGGTGGGTTCATCCTGGGGAAAAGAGGTTGCTTCGCTTTTCCTAGGCTGACCAGATAATTGTACTTGGGAGACTGGTAGACATCATAACCATTTTCCAGGGTCCAATGTTTGAAAGTGCAGTCCTCATAATTGAAGAAATGCTGAAGAAAAAACAAAAGCACAAGAATTAAAATCAGGGATGAAAAATATTGTCAATTCTTTGCTGCAAATTTTGATATTGAATATTTTCTGGGTTTTTGCAAAATATTTGATGTCTCTTTATGATATTTTATTTCAGTGTTTCATATTCCGCAGTATTTTATAGCTGTGCAATGGTATATCGAACACTCAACATATGACATGCTGTGGAATTAAGATTTTATAGTATTTGAGATATGATTTGCGGTTTGGTTAATTTTTGAGAAATGACAATCTTGGAGATATTTGATGACTGCCAAATCAACCAAGAGATCGCAACAAGTCTAAAGCATTTCAAATGAGGTATTAATCCTGCCTAACAGTCTTAGGGGCTGCCTTTACAGAGCCATGTTGGTGCCTGCTCAGCCACAAAATCTCGCTGTATCACTGTTGCAGGGTGGCAGCGAGCAATCTTGATGGAGGGAGGCAGTGCGGGCTTTCCAGCTGCCATTAGGCTCACCTGGCTCAACCCCTCCCCCTTGCCTGGCTCCTGGCGACCAATCCAAGGTCGCCTTCCACCCAGGAATGCCCCTGGCACAATGCCAGAGAGAGGACAGGTGACAGAAGAGCCATGTTGACCTCACTCCTGATGGAAATATCAGGGTAAGTCCTCAACTTTTTTCCTGTGCATCTTCGCCTATTTTACCCTGTGGTGGCTCTGAATTGGCAGCTGCATCATATAACTGATGCAGCGCTGATTTGGAGCCACTGCAGGGCAAAGACAACCCCCTAGTCAATGTCTCTGTGGCATTACAGATATTCTAGGGGCTGTCTTCATAGAACCCAGTTGGCACCACATTCCCTCTAAATTCCACAGTTTCGCTTACCTGGGGTGGAGTTGGGTAATCCTGACGCCATGGAGGGAGTGTGGGGTTTCTGGTGGTCATCCAGGTACTGGATCCTCTTCCTGACTTCCAGTGACCAATTGCCAGTCACCATCCACCAGGACCATCCCCCAGATTGACCATGGAGTGAGATCAGATGATAGAAGAGCCAGGGTGACCTCGCTTCCACTGAAAAAGTCAGGGTAAGTCCCTGACTTTTTTACTGGGCAGCTTCGTGGAAAAGCCCCATGGTGGCTGCAAATCTGCAGCTGCATCATATAACAGATGCAGTGCAGATTCCCAGCCACCGTGGGGCTTTGAGCATGTATAGACAGCCCTCTAGTCTCTGTACACCGTTTCTGCGAGTGATAACCGTTCATCATCAACTACACATCAAAATTCCAAATTATGCACAGAAAAGACCATCCTCAAAACAAATTGAGTTGGATAAAAATTAGGAATTTGGGGGAGCAGGAAAGTGATTGTAAATTATTATTAATTACATTTATATACCGCCCCATAGCCGAAGCTCTCTGGGCGGTTTACAAAATTTAAAAACATTGAACATTTAAAAACCAATATACAAAATTTTAAACCATAAAAGCCTAAAAATAAACTACATAACATTTAAACTGTCCAGGAGTCAGTTAAAAAAACTCAACATATGCTGTTAAATGCCTGATGCCGAAAAGATGACAGTGTTGGCACCAGACGAGCCTTGTTGGGGGAGACATTCCAGAGTTGGGGGGCCACCACTGAAAAGGCCCTCTCCCTTGTTGCCATCCTCTGAGCTTCCTCAGAGTAGGCACTCGGAGGAGGACCTTGGATGTTAATCATAGTGTACGGGTAGGTTCGTGTTGGGAGAAGCATTCTGTCAGGTATTGTGGTCCCAAGCCGTGTAAGGCTTTATACATTAAAATCGGCACCTTGAATCGGGCTCAGAAATGTACAGGCAGCCAATGCAAGTGGGCCAGAGTCGGTCTTATATGTTCAAACATTCTGGTCCCTGTTATCAATCTGGACGCTGCATTTTGCACAAGCTGCAGCTTCTGAACTGTCTTCAAAGGCAGCCCCATGTAGAGTGTGTAGCAGTAATCTAACTAGGAGCATAGACAACTGAAGCCAGGTTATCCCTGTCCAGATAGGGACATAGCTGGGCCACCAACCGAAGTTGGTAGAAGGCACTCCATGCCACTGAGGCCACCTGAGCCTCAAGTGACAGAGATAGTTCTAGGAGAACCACCAAGCTACGAACCTGCTCCTTCAGGGAGAGTGCAACACCATCCAGAACAGGTTGAACACCCTCTGTTTAGTCAGAAGAACTTCTTACTAACAGCGTCTCAGTCTTGTCTGGATTGAGTTTCAGTTTATTAGCCCTCATCCAGTCCATTGTCGCAGCCAGGCACCGGTTCATCACATCCACTGCCTCACCTGATGAAGATGAGAAGGAGAAGTAGAGCTGCGTATCATCAGCATACTAATGACAACACACTCCAAAACTCCGGATGACCTCACCCAACGGTTTCATGTAGATGTTGAACAGCATGGGGAACCGACCCGCTAAGTAGCAGCAGAACCACTGCAATGCAGTACTTTCCACTCCCAACTCAGCCAGTCATCCTAGAAGGATACCATGGTCAATGGTATTGAAAGTGAGGTACTGGTTCCCCTCTATTCGACACTGGTTAGGCCTCATCTTGAGTATTGTATCCAGTTCTGGGCACCACACTTGAAGATGGATGAAGACAACCTGGAGCATGTTCAGAGGAGGGCAACGGGGATGATTAGGGGTCTGGAAACAAAGCCCTATGAGGAGAGATTGGAAGAACTAGGCATGTTTAGCATGGAGAAGCAAAGATTGAAGGGAGACATGATAGTAGTCTTCAAATATTTGAAAGGTTGTCACACAGAGGAGGGCCAGGATCTCTTCTCGGTCCACCCAGAATGCAGGACACGGAATAATGGGTTCAGGTTACAGGAAAGCAGATTCCAGCTGGACATCAGGAAAAACGTCCTGACTGTTAGAGCAGTATGACAATGGAACCAATTACCTAGGGAGGTCGTGGGCTCTCCCACACTAGAGGCATTTAAGAAGCAGCTGGACAGCCATCTGTCAGGTATGCTTTAAGGTGGATTCCTGTAGTGAGCAGGGAGTTGGACTCGATGGCCTTATAGGCCCCTTCCAACTCTACTATTCTATGATTCAGTTATTCTAAGCCGATGAGAGATCAAGGAGAATCAACAGAGTCACACTCCCCCTGTCTTTCTCCTGACATAGGTCATCATGAACCTACCCGTACACTATGCTCAACATCAAAGGTCCTCCTCCGGGTGCCTACTCCGAGGAAAGCTCAGGCAAAGAGGGAGAGGACCTTCTCTGTGGTGGCCCCCCAATTATGGAATGTTCTCCCCGATGAGGCCTGCCTGGTGCCAACACTGTCATCTTTTCGGCGCCAGGTCAAAACTTTTCTTTTCTCCCAGGCATTTTAATAGCGTAATTTGAGGTTTTAACTGATTTTGTGGCCAGTCTTAAAAGTTTTAAATGTTTTAAATATCAGCTGTTTTATGTATATTGATTTTTTAATGTTCAATATTTTAATTTTTGTAAACCGTCCAGAGAGCTTCGGCTATGGGGCGGTATATAAATGTAATAAATCATCATCACCATACAGGATGACCAAGGCTATTTCCATGCCAAAACCAGGCCTAAAACCCAACTGAAATGGATCCAGATAATCAGCCTCATCCAAGAGTTTGGAGCTGGCTCGTAACCACTCGCTCAAGTATGTTGCGCAGGAATGGAACATTTGCCACCGGCCTGTAGTTATTAAGATTTTCAGGGTCCAAGGAAGATTTCTTCAGGAGTGGTCTCATTACTGCCTCTTTCAGATGGTCTCACTTCCCTGGCCCAGCCAGCTGTTCCATCTCTGCTAGCTTTTATTAGCCAAGAGGTGCAAGGATCCAATACAGAGGTGGTTGCATGAACCTTGTCAACATCCTCGAGCTGTACCAACTGAAACTCATCCAAGAAAACAGGACAAGCCTATGCTCTTTTGGTAAATTATTTGGAAAATGGTGGCCTGTATTTTTCAGGGTGGAATAGACCAGTGGAATATTCATACAATATTCCACTGGTCTAACATGTCTTGATTGCTGAAACATTTGTTAAGGCACATCCAGACTGGCAGGTGTTTGAATGACTAGCAAAATGTTCATAATTATTATGAGTGGATATGTGTGGACAGAAGGAGGGTTTGCATATTGCAATCATGATGGCCTGTATTAACTCTCTGTTGTTGACAGTCTCACAGCTGTATCAAGCCACTATTTCACAAGATACAATTGAAGAGGAAAAGTCGTGCAACTCTCCATCAGTGATCTGGATTTTCTGGAAAAAAAATGGATTGGAAATTTTTCCTAAGCACATCCAGCTAATTTTCATAGGGTCATTTGCATCAGAAAATTTCCAGTTTACACCAGAAATTTCCCAGCAGATGTGTTGTTGTCCAAATCATCTGGAGAACACCAGGTTAGGGAAGGCTGCACTAATTAATCTGAGTAACCAGTTAACTGTGCATGATATACTGACAACTATTCATCTGTTTCAAATTTCTTCCACCAAAGTTGTTGGGGCACCTTCAGTTTCGCTGTTATTATTATTGTAGACATATATGTATTTCAATAAGATATATATATATACACACACATACACACACACACACACACACACACATATACACATATACTCGCACATACTTGCTAGAGATAAACGCATGAAATATATGAATTATGATTCTGAATGCCAACCTTGCCTAATTTTGTATCTGCAATTGGTATCCATTCATTATCACAAATGAACTGATGAGTTTTTTTAGAAAATCCACAGAACAATAAAACAGTGGAAAAAATTCTGCCTCACATCATGGCCCTCCATGTTCTCTGTAGCATAGTTACAGCAATGGTGATATGCAGGCAGAAAGAAGAGGAGGACATCTTACACCGGTCTTTTTGTCTCATAAGAGTTGCAGGGGGGTGAACAAAGTTACATTAGGTATAAGGTGCCTGGGACAGTGGGAAGCACAAGTGAATGGTCTTTCTGCTCCTCTCAGGCATAGAATCACACTTCATCTGTCATGGCACAAGTCATTAATTGCCTTGATTCACAGAGAAAAGATGCCAATAATTTTATCAGATTATGAAGACTCACCGATCCAAAGATGTTCCCAGTAATGTCCATACACAGAAAACGTCCACTTTTCACACCATTTATCACTACATAGCCTGCACCTTCAGATTTGATCATTAAGGCACCTGGAAATGAAGTTGTTGAATATTAGGTGATCATACCTTAATATCTTAAACCGAACATAACCAACTGGTGGCCCCTAGACCAGATCCAGTCCTAAAATAAAAAAATGTTTAACATCTGGCAGTTTAGCAGCCCTCCTATGTTTTAGTTATGGCAAAATTTCTGCTCATATTTCAATCACAAGGAAACCATCTGTTTTCACATTCTACACTATTAGACAATCCTTTCCTGGATGATCCTTAGATTTCTTGTTGGTTATTTTTCTTGAGGGTTGTAACATCTTAATTACAGAACAAGCTGCTAAATGTGAAGACCAAAATGTTGATAAGTCCTATGAGGAATAGTTGAAAGCACCGGGTATGTTTAGCCTAGAGAACAGAAGTTTAAGGGGAGATCCAATAATGATCTTTAGAGTTCTGAAGGGCTGTTATGCAAAAGATGGAACAGAGTTGTTCGCTGTGTTCCAGACCACAGGACTAGACCCAATGGGTGGAAAAAGGGAAATTTCAAGCTAAACATTAAAAGGATTTCAGATAAACATTAAGAGAAACTTCCTAGTGGTAAGAGCTGTTTGAAAAGTCTGTCTCGGAAGGTGGAGGACAACCGTATGTCAGAAATGCCGTAATTACATCCTGCATTGTAAATCTTGCACTGATGACTTCCAAGTCCAGTTTCAACTTAGTGCAACCAAGATCAGCCTAGGACAGCCAAACCTAAGGCTGAACCAAGACATTGGGGGATCTGATGTGGAAAATATAAAAGACATGCCACACACAGCCATAGTAAACAACAATGACAACAACAACAAAAGGAAACTCAGTTAATTAACAAATGGTTTGCTCTCATTTGATTACTCTGAAAATGAGTAATCAAATGAGTAATCAATGAGTAGATCTTTATAGAGCCCCCAGGTCTTTATGGGCCAAATTAGACCCTCTGATAATTCAATTCCTGACCAAGACAGCAGTTAGAGCACTGCAGCTGGCACCTTGGTCAGAATGGCTTCCCCATTGGGGACGATGTGGGTCAGGCGAAGCTAAAAATGAGAGGAATCCCTGCTATTATCTCTTATCACTGATCTGAGATAGTTGTTGGGATTCCCCTTTTTGCTAGTTTCAAGGGTGGGATCTCAGGGAGGAGTAAGGGCCGCATCTGACACTCTATAGGCTAGGTGGGCTAGCCTGGTGGGTCAAATTGACCCACAGGCCCAAGGTTCCCTATCCATACTAGATGAGACAATGTTGATCTCCCACTAAGTCAGGATGTGGGAGGATGATTTAGATTTGAACTGTGGAAGTGTTTAATGTTTCCTTTCAAGCACCATTTTCCTGATGAAAATTGCCCCTCTGAAACTGCTATTTTCCCCATTTGGGTGTCTGTGTATTTTAACTGGTAAAACAATAATGAGGAAAGGGTTTACTCCCCATCCCAAGTCCCATATTTCCAATCCAAATCAGAGGCCTGTCCAGATCCAGTCACAAATCTCTGTTGTGTTATCTAGTTAGGCCATCGGACATATCTTTAAATCTCTCCTATTGGAATACATGGGCTATAAATGTCTCTGGAATATTTTTGGTCAGCGGTCTCTACATTTAACACACAACTACAGTTCTGTAAGGTATATATATTTATCTTGCTCAATCAGGATTTAGAACGTCCAACCCAAATTAGATACATTCAAGTCCCATTGATTTCTGAGGGAGAGTTAAATACATACCTAAATGTATCAGTCCAGAGTCAGAGCTGTATCCTTTTTCACTTTTCATATAGCCACCCCCCCACTTGACCACAGTATCCATTTTATTTACAATTTTAATGCTTGCTTCCCCTGCACCTAGAAAATCTAAATGTGTGTACTTTCATTGAAATAATATAACTTAACAATTGTATTACTCTACCAATACTCTATTCTGTTATATTGATTATGAAAATTATGGGTCTGTACATATAACAAACTTACATTGGTTTAATGTCAGTTTCAATGTTCATGGTTTTGTCTCCCTCCTGCCCCGCTCCAAGTACTTGGCCACATACCCCATTCCTCATTCAAACTGCCTTCATCTCACTGAAAAAACACATCTGACATCAACATCTATTAAATATATCTAAGACAGGCAGCAGTTTTCTTCAGGGCATTGAAGGTGGTACTATGAGGGAGGACTGTTGCCTATGGCGTATATCTTCCTGTTGATGGTATTCTCTGGTGTGGCACCTCAGTCCAGTTTTGAAATTCCCTCCTCAAAAAGTGACATTTGTATTGCCAGTGTAATTAAGGATGCACAGCCGTGCATCCTTAGTTATGGTTCGACGGGGTAAAAGCATTCTACCATGATAAAGGGGTAATCAGGGGTTGGTCATTCTAATATTCATAAAACCAAAAATGTTTCACCAATCTTCCTGAAATTTACAAGTGCCAGAAAGAAATGTTGGTTTTACATAACCTGAAATTTTCAAGCAGATTTGTGAAAGTTTGAGGGAAGGGGGGCAGTTTAAAGTAGAAAAAACTCCTTCAGCCAAATTATTTGTTTAAAAAAACCCTTGGCGATTTTTTTGTCCACCCTTTGTGATCATATGAGGACTTACCTAATTAAAATCCTGATGATTTCCTTTTCCTTTGACCTTATATTTGATGAAATAGCTTTTCTTTTTTATATTTTTTTAAATTGCTAATGAAAGCCTATGGAAGCTCATAACGTGGCACTCGGAACACTGAGGGGAAGGAGGGAATAACTGCCCATCTGGATTAAAAGCAGAAGCAGCAAGCAGGTATGAATTTCTGTGACCTGTGTGTGTGTGTGTGTGTGTACGTGGACAAGGGATCACCTCAGTATGACAACACCCTACCATAAAGAAGCTATGGAATTGAATAGGAGTGAAACTTCAGTTCATAAGCAGGCCTGGCTTTTCTTGAGAGCAGAGAGTTTTGCTGCCTGAAGTCTGAGAAGCAGACTCAGCCTGGTTCATGCCTCCCTTTTGAGAGAAGAAGAGTCCTCTTTTCTCTTTTGAAACATGTTTTCCTTTGGCTTTGAGAGTATTTTGGGCTATCTTTTCCAAAGCCGAGTTCCCCTTAGCAAGGCACCTTGCTTCTGAGTAGCTTGGTGTAGTTTTCACCCCCTATTTGATTTTGCTCACTGATGACAGCACTTCTCATTTTAAAATATTTTCTACACACTCTACCTGGATTAATTTTCCCCACTTGGACTTTGCTGAGATTCTACACCCTGGATACTAGGAGAAATCGCTTTCAACCTTCCTCTGGATCCATGCTAACCTGGTCTTCAGATCTTCCCTTGGAATAGGTAGCTACACATTCCTTTTAATCCCCCCTCTCATACACATACTGCTCCCTTCCTTTTTTCTAAGCGTTTGGACTATACTGTTATAAAGTTGAAAGCATCAAATATTTCATTTAACTAGTTTGGGCCGGTGTAAGTTTTAAGTACAACTTTGAAACCTTTCAAAGTGCTTCTGGGCCTACAACGTTGGTTTCGGCCTAGTCACTCTGTTTTTCTAATAGGCCTTAGAAGCAGTTAAACTGTAGTGTATTTTGCATAGTGTACACATGTATTTTCTTTCTAATCATTGCATGTTTGACATTTCACTTCTGTATCTGCTGTATTTTTGCATTTACTTTTCTTTATAAACCATTCATATCGTAAGACTTCTTGTGTGGCATGTTTTCATTGGTTTAACAAGTTAAAATACGTATTCACTTTTTTCCTGCTTATGTTTTAAAATCTATTGTCAACAAACCTAGTAACTTCAAGAGTTACAGAGTTGGGGGAAATCCTCAATCTTTTTCCAATCAGAAGCACTAAGTAAGGTACCCCTGGAGATAATTTAAACTGACCCCAACCACATAACACTATTCCCCTTTCTGAAGAGATCTGGACCACAGACTACTAAAGACAAAAAAAGTGGCAGACCATAATAACAGTTCTCATGTGGCTATTTGCCTTATGAGGCAGGTGCTCCTGCAGGATACCAAATGGAAGGACTAACAGGCCATAAAGTTGCCTGGCTGGGTCTGCCAGAAACCCAACCTCACCACTCATAGCAGGTCCACATGCTTCAACAACTGCTTTTAGCTGGACTTGACAGAATCCCACTCTCCACCCTAGATTTAATTTACCAACCTCCCCTGACTGGGCTTTGTGGGGAAATAAAGTGATAGACAGAGCAGGCATACACAGCATGCATAGAGTGCTGAGACTAGCAACTCTAAACACAAGTATGTTGCTTTTCAAGAACCAAGGAAATTCAGTGGGTCTTACTTTTGAGTAAATATCTATGGATGGAAATGCAGCCTGTGCAGGCTTGAAACTTGACTGCAAATTTGATCACAATCTGCTACTTTGAAGCCCAAACAGGAAGAAAAAGCATGTAGCAGAAAATAAGCTATACTAATTAACATAGTAAACTAACTTATTTGAATTTTTTGATTTTTAATTCCAGTAGAGCAATTTTTCAAGTTGTCTCCAAATACAGACACAAAACATGAAATGCTTCCTTTTCATGAGGCAGTCATAAAAAGCTTTTATTTCTGGACACTGGCTATTAAAAAATTCAAATGAGTATCATCAGAGCATAACTTCTAGGGCTCATTTATTAATTTGAAAAGTAGGTTCAACACATAACACTAGCATTGATTTTATATTGGGCTAGCTGATATATCCGCCGTTGCTCAGGCCCCCTAAACTATATGTCTGTGAGGTAATCATCTTAAAGTAGTAGGTCAGTGCTAGGCCTGTGAATTAACTTTTAATTGAATTATATTTGTTTCTTTTTTTCTCTCTCACTCTCACAACAACTCTGCAAAGTAGGCCAATGCTAGGCCTGTGAGGTAATTTTAAAATGAATTAAATTTGTTTATTTCTCTCTCTCTCATCCCTGAGGCATGGCCAGGGCTGCCTTCAAACCACTCCCATGATTTTTCTTGTCCCCACAGAAAATGAAAACTACAACTCCCGGCTTGCTTTTCACTGTGGCACCCGACTTGCCCAATGGGAGTCCTGCCGCTGAGACTCACGGGAAGTGAAGTCTGGCCGAGCCAGTCCATCCGGCTGGCTGATAGTTAGCTCAGCTGTTGCCGTTGGCAACAGGCCCAGATGGCCCTAAGTTGTCCATCATCAGTTTTCCATAATCCCACATTCACCTCTGCATATCATATTCTCCAACCTGTCCTCATAGTTTATCTGCTTTGGGAGAATGAGAATTTCACTTGCACTTTCTGCCTCTTTAGGGAGGATGTGGCTCGGAAGTCTTCAACCACCTGCTCTGTTTCAAACTCACGCAATAGGGTACCTGGTTTGTAGTAGTGAGGGAGCAATGAGCTATAGGCTTCAATCAATCTTTAGTGAGCCTCCTTTAGATAAATATTTGGATTATTTATTATTCAGACAAGATGAAATGTTATCAGTGTGTCTCCATATAAGTAGAATTCAATATAAACAACATTCCAATTTGTCTAGGGTGACCAGATAAAATCCAGGTCAGGGCTCATGTAACTTTAACAGTTGTAGAGAAAAGGGAATTTCAGACAGAGTCATTTGTATGCAATTAGTTCCTGGTGAAATTCCCTCTTCATCACAACAGTTAAAGGTGCAGGCACTATACTAGAGTGACCATATACAAAAGAAGGCAGGGCCCCTGCAACTTTAACTGCTGTGATGAAGAGGGAATTTCACCAGGAACTAATTGCATACAAATGACACTGGCTGAAATTCCCTTTTCTCTACAACTGTTAAAGTTACATGAGCCCTGACCTGGATTTTATCTGGTCACCCTAAATTTGTCCAAAGAATTTGAATAGATGGCATGATGTTCTGATGTGAAACGGGAATGTTTTCAGCTCAACATGACTGCATCACTTGTGAATGTATTACCGGAAAACTTTATTGTGAATATTGCTGAATAACCAGAATTGGACTTTGCAAAAGGACCAGGTTTCATTCTTAATTATTGGGGGAGTCCAGATCAAGTACACCAATAAACACTCCTTCACTTCCTCTCATATAAATAAATTGTTGTCATTTATGAAAGACAGATTCTACTTTCCCAAAAATTTGGGGAGCAGGGGTATTCAGAAAACAACTCCTTTATGCAAAGCTGTAATTGAATTCCCATCCACTACATAAAAGTGACATCAGGTTAACATTAATGTAGACTGCACTATTGATTCATTGAATGAAAGAACACACCATCAGCTGTGATTCAGCATATATGTGATATTTAGGACATGATCAAGCCAAATTAAAAGTCCCAATTGAAGTCAATGGGGCTTTAAATGTTTAATATTGTTTGGGCTATTCCTTAATGTTACCCACTAGGGTTCAATTTCTTTCAAATTATAGAACAACAGCAAAAGACAGACAAGCTCTGTTCTGTCTGCCACTAGCTAAGAAGCTAGCAATATTAACAATCCATAAATTATGACTGATGGGCAATTTTAGTAGAGTGCCTTTAGGCCATCACTCTTTTTCCATTTTTTCCATTTTTATCCATTTTTAAAATATAAATTATGTAATTGCTAAAATAATACTTTTAAGAAATAACAAGCAGGAAATGTAGGCAAGAGCCTTTCTCTGTTTGTTCCTACTATTTGGTATTCAGAGAGGTTTACTCCTCTGAACATGGAGGTTTCATTTAACTATCACAGGTACCAATATTCACATCTTGCATTTCTTTTCCCTCTCAACTCACTGCTAATGTTTTTACATGTTTACACCCATGTGTATATATCTGCCAATTCAGAATAACTTTCCATGTAATTGTTGAAGTGGACTCTAATGGACTCATGAAAGCTTATGCTATAATAAATTTGTTAGCCTTTAGCAAGGCCCTATTGCAGCAACAAAGTCTAACATATTCACCCCTCTGGAAATCACCATACCTTGTGGCAGCAAATCTTGTAAGTTAGTTATATGTTGTCCACTTTGTTGTCTGACTTGAACCTACTGCTAGTCACATTCATTGGCTGCTGTGGGAGATGCTCTCTATACATTCTTTTCACACAGTGCATAAACCCTTTAACATGTCCTTCCCACCCACACTGCCATGGTACTTACTGTAAATTGTTTGGTAAGGACTTCCATCCACGTCTCCATTAGAGTTAATTTGTAGGTGGAAGCTGTTTCTCGCTGTGGATGTGTACAAGTGCAACAGGCTGTCTGTGTTTCCCCAGTTGGGGTTGAGCAGTGGTGAAGCATTAGGAAAAGCAGCAGTTGCCTTCCAACCACACGCTGCAAGCAGCACAAACTTCAGGAAGCTGTACTGAGTAGCCTGGGACATGGTGCTTCTTTCTTAGTGGCTGCAGCAGGACCTGAAACTTGATCCTTTCTGTGTCCCTTTCTTCCTGTGTGTCTCCCTTCCTTTGGAGTGTGAATCTTCAGATGGGTTTCCTACAATTTTTGCAGCAGCTTTATAAAGGGCAGCTAAATGACATCTGTGTGTGTGTGTGGTGGTGGTGGGGGGGGGGGGGAGAGACATCTCCCTTTTTTTGTAATAGCAATATTTTCAGAGTGTTCT
The DNA here is from genome assembly GCA_029215795.1 of Anniella stebbinsi. Taxonomy (NCBI): domain Eukaryota; kingdom Metazoa; phylum Chordata; class Lepidosauria; order Squamata; family Anniellidae; genus Anniella; species Anniella stebbinsi. The sequence continues at coordinate 101,185,500 of JARDYH010000003.1, forward strand.
GAGACCTCAACAATCCTGCTAGGGCGGGGAGAGAGAGATGCATGTAGGTTTCTCAGGGAAGTGTATGCGGTTTCCAAAGTAAGCTTTTGGACACTAATAACATGTTCAAATGTTATCTGAAAAAAAACTCTGACATCAGAATGCTTCCCACTGACTGAATCAGGACCAACCCATTCCTTTCCAATTGAATTAAATTCTCAATGCCCTCTTCCTCTGCTGTTCTTTCTGCAAATTGGGATGTCAAGCTTAAGCCTAGTTGGGTACTTGTATCTGTAAGTGTAGCATGATATTTCAGTTGCATAGACTCTGGGCATCTCTACACCAGCATTTTGTAGTGTGATTGTCATTCTTCATGCACAGTATTTTGAGGGTTCTTTACATGATGTTGTATTCTTCCAGTGGTTCTCTTGCCATTTCCCACTGCTTCTCCTGTGTTATTTCCAAACAGGAAAAATGTGATTGTCATTCCTTTTTCCAACCTGCACCATTGGAGCTCCATCGCCTGCCCGTGTATGTCTCTTGTAGTGCAAAACCCCCGCCTTGTGTGAGTGGTTGTTGGGGGTGCAGTCAAAATGACAACAACAGTGGCGACAGGGTGGTAGGCCTGTCGCTGTACTGCACAACCCAATGAAAGCCCGAGACTGTGGCAGTATACTGACCTGCCGGCCTGCTGTGACCAAACAGCCAAAGTTGGAGCAAAAGTTGGCACAACACAGATCCCATTCCAGAAGTTTACCAGGCAAGCAAGAACCGTGCGTTGTTGGGAGGGGACAGTGGGGTTGCTGTCCAACCACATTGCATGCACCGACAACCCACCAACCAGTAATCTGCAAGGGAGGAAATTGCTCAATGCTCACGCTGTGTGTAATGGTTTTTCCCAGAAAAGTACCAATGTTTCCAAGAGGTTCTGCTAGGGTGACCAGATTTTGAGGATCAAAATCCCGGACCACCCAAAACAACCCCCCCACCACGTGCCCGCGCCACCCCGCCCTGCGCCGCCACCCCGCCCGCATGCCTCGCGCCCCCGCCCCCCCCTGCGCCGTAAATCCCCCCGCCCCGCGCCGCCCGCCCCCGCGCCGCCCCCCCACCTGCACCCCCCCACGCTGCGCCATCCCCCGTGCCGCGCCGCCCCCCGCACCGCCCGCCCCCGCGCCGCCTGCCCCCACGCTCCTTACCGGCTGGGGCGTCTGCTTCCCTCCAGTGCTCGGAATCTACTGAGAAACAGGCTTCCTGGCCTGTCTCTCAGTAGCACGCCGGGTGATGACATCATCACCCGGCGCGCTACTGAGGGACAGGCCGCGAAGCCTGTTTCTCAGTAGATTCAGAGCACCGGAGGGAAGCGCATGCCCCAGCAGGTAAGTACCTCGCGCCGCCAGCCTCCCGCCACCACCACGTGACCCCCCGCTGCCCCGGTTTGCCCCTGCCTCCCCCCGGTTGGCCCGAATCGCCCCAGGGCCATCTGGTCACCCTTTTGGGGGGCTAAATTTCCGGATTTGGCCCCCCAAAACAGTTTTTCCGCCTGGATGCGGATTTGCTCCCCATTTCCCGGGCATGTCCGGACAAATCCGGGCGGATGGTCACCCTAGGTTCTGCCACCTGCTGAAAAGATAGTAAGTGGAAGGTAGTGAGATATTTACAACTGTGTACAGAGACCCATGCTTGAATGGAGATTAGAAACAACAGAACAATGATGGGATAAACCAGTTGTGTGGAGAAATCTGGGTCTTAGATCCACCACTCTGCCACTGACAGCCACTAACTACTTAGGTAGTAATGAAGCTAGAACTAACCACAGCACAGCACAGCATATCATATTTACATTGCCTAAATAACACTCCTGTTAAGGACATGTTCCCTAATAGCTGCAGTTTTCTAGCATTTTGGAGGTTGAGTGAACATAATGATAAACCACAGGATTTGTGTTAATCCCTTCTTACTCCAGAACGTTCATGAAATAATACAGTTCACACATGAAAAGAGAATCAAAGGCCTCATAAGCTCTCTGTGTGGGGTGGGGGGAGCGAGGACTAGAGAAGTTCTTGTGAGTAGATCCTCTCATAAGCAGCTTTCTGCTTTAAACACACAGGCAGTTCAATTCACGTAGACAGTGTGCTAAATGTTGAATTGTGTGGTAAGTTTGCAAGGGACAGTATTCCTTATGATCTCTGTCTACATATTTTTTTAAAAAATGGCTGGAAACATAGTTCCTCTTTAAAGAAACCCTAATTTCCTCAACAGAAAAACATGCAGTGAAGTCCCTTATTTACAATAGGAGCATAATAATAAACTACCTAATAGTGTTGCAAGGATTGTTGAGAAATTTTATTTTGAAATACTCTAAAGCACAAAGTAAATGCACCATTAAAGCTATACAAGTTAAAGCTAACTAAAGCAAGAAATTACTTCTCCATAGAATTGGGTAGAAAGCATTAACAATCCCATATAACACACATGATTTTTAAAAAAGAAAAAAATGCCTGAAAACAAAACCCAAAAGACCTTTAAAAGTAACATGTATAGTAACAATTTGACAGTGGAGGCTTTAAACAAATTTACTTTAGCATTGCAACTTAAGCAAACACAGCTCAGCAAAGTTGGGACAGGCAGCACTGACCCTACAAAAATATTTTCCAAAATGCCTGCAGTGAAAACTTATGTGGGGGGCAGGGAGATGCAAATATGTGTCTATGTACATGTTTTGCTTCTCTGCCAGGAGAAACCTGGGCCCTTTCCACACCAGGCAAAATGCCTGGGTTGGACCCCGGCTGCTCCCTGTGAGTCCACATGACTCACAGGGAGTACCGGGGGGAGGGACGGGCATGGGATTTTTCCTGGTTCCCCAGAACCAGAAAAATCCTGAATTTTTCAGCGGTCCCGGAAAGTTCCCAGGATCACAGAAGATGTGCCTGCCCACCCCAGTCCAGAGAGGGGGGAACCAAAATCGCCATCCCCAGGTTGGTGGGGGGAGGGGGCGCGATCACACGCGGTGTTTTGTTTTTTAATACTTACTTTTGCACTGGAGCGCAGGAGCACTCTTCCTCGGGGAAAAAACACAAAATGGTGGGCACAACGTCTGACGACCCGGGATGTTGCGCCTTGCTGATGTGTATTTACAGGGACGAACCCGGAAGTCGCTACTTCCAGGTTCGCCCGCTCCCGGCCCTCTACACCCCTCTGGTGTAGAAAGGGCCCTGGTGTGACTGATAATGCTGAGACAGACAGTGAATGGAGCTGCAGACAAATGTAATTTCTTTGTTAGTTAAACTTTGCTTCTCACACTGAAATACGGAAACACTTCTGATTTTTGCCTGTTGTTTTGTTGTAACCTGTCATGCTTTTGGATTGCCCTTCTTTTACTGCACACCCTAGAAATGTCACTACTCTTAGCAGCAAAACAAAAAGGAGGGCAACAGTTGCAAACCACCACAAAAACAATGCCAAATAGCACCCAACTGTTATAGCTGTTATAAAGAGAACCAGTGTGGTGTAGTGGTTAAAGTGATGGACTGGGAATCAGGAGATCTGGATTATAATCCCCAATCAGCCATGGAAATGGAATTTTCACCTTTTGTATAATATATTAGGCTGACCAGATAAAATCCAGGTCAGGGCTCATGTAACTTTAACAGTTGTAGAGAAAAGGGAATTTCAGCCAGTGTTATTTGTATGCAATTAGTTCCTGGTGATATTCCCTCTTCATCACAACAGTTAAAGGTGCAGGCACTATACTAGAGTGACCATATACAAAAGAAGGCAGGGCCTCTGCAACTTTAACTGTTGTGATGAAGAGGGAATTTCACCAGGAACTAATTGCATACAAATGACACTGGCTGAAATTTCCTTTTCTCTACAACTGTTAAAGTTACATAAGCCCTGACCTGGATTTTATCTGGTCACCCTATAATATATTGCACCTGTGATATTGTTAATTACAACATTTGTGTGCTGTTTAGCATTTTTTTAACCAGGCTTAACCTAACACTTAAAGTTTCCCTTGACATTCCTCAGATGTTTTGTCCAAGGAGATACCTCCAAATTCACTTTTAAATATCACCTCGGCTGATATTTGGTATATGGACTGCTCATTTACCCATTTCCACATTTCATAGTTTTGGACATGTTCTTCCCATAGGCAAACAGAGGCAACTTCTTCAAACAAAATGGGGACAACACCATGGAAATTGAGCACAGCAGGCCTGTAGATTGAGCTTGTTTACAGTCTAATCCCAATCCTAAACACACTGGGCACAATTCAGCCAAAATTAAGAACTAAGCCCTATTTATTTTAGTGTGATTATTAAGGACATGTCTGTTAAAAGTAATGGAGTTTTGCATCTTATAGAGTATAGGGTGGCCATGCCCGCCAACATGTCCAGCCCTGAAGGGGGCATGCCAACCAACATGTCCAGCCCCTAAGGGGGTGTGCCCACCAACATGGTCACATGTCTGATTTCACAGCACACAATTAAGACTTACCTGTTCTACATAACATCTTCATGTTAAAATCACTGAAATAAAGAACAAGTGAGACATTCAATGTATCTGAAATTAACTTCACTTGCTCCTACTTTTGTAGTTTTTGCTGTACTTTGAAGCTTTTGCTATACTCTGTGTGGTACAGTCTCCCCTTCCCTCAAATATCTATTCTTACTGCAAATCCTTCACCTTTCCTAACATTTGACACTCTTTCCCCATCACTTTTCTCATATCCAAACTCACAGATTCAGCAAACTGCTACCACTGAACAAACGAAGCAGTTAACAAGTGCAGAAAAATCTAGTATAACAAACTAGCAACCTAGCATTCAGAAAGAATATAAAATACTATTACCCTGCATGCATTAGCAATGGAACAAAATGGACTAAAAGCTTGTTGCAGTCACTTCTCACTAGCACCTCTTAGCTTGTTTCAATTTCTGGTTTATCAGTGAGAAGCTAATCTAAAAATGTGTCATGATATCTCTGGTTCATTAGCCATGTAAACAAGACTATGGTCAGTAGCAATACAAAGAAAGGCCAGAACAGATGCCCATTATCACAATGCTAGACAAGGATCTTTCCCTCCTTTTATCCAAATATCTCCTGGATTTACACTGCCTCAGTGTGCAGAGAAAGATGCTTTCAGAGCCTAGGAGAACCAGACACACTCAAACAAGCCAAGTCAAGCCAAGCCATGCTATGCTGGGACAGAACAATTCTGGGACAAGACAATACTTTGCAATTTACCAAACATAACAGTCATAAACAAAAAAGAAAAACACACCTACCTCATTGACATAGCAATACCAAATGACAAAAATGTTGCAGAAAAGGAAGAGGAAAAGAGAGAAATATACATCACTGGCTATGGAAGTTAAAGAACTATGGCAAGAGGAAAAACTTATAATTCTTCCATTAGTCACATCAGTCACCACCATCACATCATATATTATTATTATTATTTTACAGAAAACCTTCAGAAACTAGGCCTACCAAAATACATCCACACAACCAGAAAGCAGCCATATTTAAAACATGTTCAATAGTTAGGAAATTTCTGAATCAGTAAAACACAGCAAGACTTGGCAAAGCCCGTCATGTCTGTCTAGAAAAAGACCACAAGCAAGAAAAGAGAGGTAACAATAACAACGGCAACCATGTTATTTTTAAAAGAAGGATGAACAATGATTAGTAATTGTTACAAAATATATGTCATGCCAATTATATCAAAGTAAATTGGAGAGGAAGATCTATGGGTCAAAACGTATTATTTTTAAAAACGAATTACTATCTTCTAGCACCACTAGACCTTTGCTGTACAGAGCAAGTATGGAACAAATAACTCAAACAACTATACATATGGTGATGAATGTTCTATTAGAATGTGTGTTGTAGAAATCTGCTACTTATGGAGCAAAACTATTTATACGTTTGATTAAATGTGTTCATTTGTAACCAGTTTTATCTCTCAATACATGCAATAAATGGAGCTCCTAAATTAAAAATGGGTCAAAATAATTTGAATAAGTTGCATGATTAAGTTGTTTCTATCCTGATATATAATTAATTTCATACACTTGCAAATGTATATATTCAAAACGAGATAAGAAGAGGCAGTCATTGGATATAGTGAAAACAATTGGGGTCAAAACCCACAACCACAAAAAAGCACTAAACATTAAATTCCAAAAGTTAGTTTCAGTGAATGTATGTAGTTCTCATGTAATTCTCTCACATCTGTAATTATACACCACTTTACAATCATGCATGTATAGTATATTCAATGAAGATGCTCAAACATACACCAAATAGGTAGTATAAATAATTTCAAATTTTATCAATATTGGCTATTAAGTTCTAATGGTTGTAAAATACCTAACCCATAGATCCATTGGGTGGAAAAGAACTCGAAATTTAGGAACTATCTTATTCGAACTGATATTGATCTACCAAGATTACGAACGAACATTTTGGGACATTATAAGTGCAGTGGATGTTCTGTGTGGCATCAGGCAATACAAACTAAGCAGTTTCATCAGCCTGTCACTGGTAGGGTGACCAGATAAAATCCAGGTCAGAGCTCATGTAACTTTAACAGTTGTAGAGAAAAGGGAATTTCAGCCAGTGTCATTTGTATGCAATTAACTCCTGGTGAAATTCCCTCTTCATCACAACTGTTAGAGTTGCAGGGGCCCTGCCTTCTTTTGTATATGGTCACTCTAGTATAGTGCCTGCAACTTTAACTGTTGTGATGAAGAGGGAATTCCACCAGGAACTAATTACATAGTTCCCGAAATTCCCTTTTCTCTACAACTGTTAAAGTTACATGAGCCCTGACTTGGATTTTATCTGGTCAACCTAGTCACTGGAGTGGTTTTTCATTTCTCTACATTCACTATGGAACAAGTATATATTATCATTTGCCCATGTCAGCTACTATATGTGGGTAAAACAATGAGGAGTATTTGCACTAGAATTATTGAACACCGATCAAAACTGAAAAATAAAATTGAGGAAGCTCCTTTAGTCCAACATTTTGTTCAATTTCAACATCATCATCATCATGATTTTCAATTTTTGGTTATTTACTGCGTATATTCATCTCAGTATGTATCTCAAGATAGTAATACGTTACTTCTACGCAAGGAAGCAGAATGGATCTATAGGTTAGGTACTTTACAACCATTAGGACTTAATAACCAATTAGACTTGGCAGCCTTTCTTGCCTAGAGCAATCATTAGCTTAATTAATGACACCATAAAACACTTGAAGCTAGTTATCAGTCTCCAGCTGGAAGAAGCTAGCTGGAGATGTTGGCCAGACTTTAAACAGGTAGGCTCATTTTAAAGAAAAGAGTACTATTTGAAAACTCTTTTTATTATACAAACTATAATAAAAGCTTTATGTATTCTTTGTAGACTTTAAATAGAGGCAGACTTCTTGAATTGTCATGGCTAATAGTCCTAGATAAGGTAGGAAAAATGAAAAAATGTGTGATACCTCTGCAGGTTCACATGTTCAATTAAGAATGTTTAGGCTTTTTCCTGTTTGTAAATAGTGTATAAATAAATAGCATATTTTTATTTGTTACAGCATGCTCTGAGGAAGCATCTTTTGCGAAACAGGTCAAGTCTACTGGATTCCTGTAAAATTGAAATAATATTACAGGACTATTTGTAAAAGATAACTACAATATTTGTGTTAAAGATAACTCTAATAGTATGAGATATGTCACCTGGGTGGTGATACATTTTTGGAAATATGTTTTGTATGTATGTAATTCATATACAATTAATCACATGATATTATTTATATTTATATGAAATTATTTATACTACCTATTTGGTGTATGTTTGAGCATCTTCACTGAATATATTATACATGCATGATTGTAAAGTGGTGTATAATTACAGATGTGAGAGAATTACATGAGAACTACATACATAAACTGAAACTAACCTTTGGAATTTAATTTTTAGTGCTTTTTTGTGGTTGTGGGTTTTGACTCCAATTATATTCAAAACCAAACATATTACAAGTATCTAATTTGCAAAAGTGGGAAATTTATATGCAGACAAACCAGGAAATTTTATCATGCCTGAAACTGGGCATGATAAAACCAAGAACAATTAAATTCTGCACTTTTAATTTGTTGTTATTGATTATAATTATTATGTCGTATCCAACAGTGACTTTGCATTAACAGAAAGTGCTTTGCTTGTGCAACGTGGGGTATCCGATTTAAGCTTATTCCCCCCCTACTTATTGCAGTCCTCCACACATATCCTATACTATTCCAGAGACTCCTTTAATCTATGAAGCAGCTTTTTGCAGGTTGCAGGTAGCTACAGCATTAGGAGGAATTGGCAAAAATTAGGTGCCCCACTTTACATGAAAGGAAACTCCTTCTGCTAACATAAAGACACCTTTAGATACAATTTGTTGTCATTTATAATAATAATAATAATAATAATAATAATAATAATATATTTATTTATCACCCGCCTCTCCCAACGGATCGAGGCGGGGAACAACACCAAACACAAAATACAATTATTGGGGTGGTTGCCCTTTATTTTTTGCAAAGGATTTCTTTTGCATCTGTATATTATATTATGGAGTTGTACAAACAAGATGTTTACCAAAGAGCACTCTAGTTTTGCACACAAGTTGCTGTTTAAAACCACCCTTGGTTCCCCTATCCCCAATTGCCTTGTATAGACCTTTTTCCAAAGCAGACTTTAGAACCATGCATAAAATGGACCTTTGGTGTTGAAAACTACTCTATGTGTTCATACAGTATTTATATTTATATATATTTATATTATAACATTACAAAGGTCTATACATTATACAGAACAGTACAGAAGTGTACACTTAAAAATAATCCACATTGCAATGCTGCATGATTTACCAAGTTCTCAATAAAATGGAAAACGAAGGAAGAGGAGACTTAGCTAAAAGGAATCAGCAAATGCCTAAATGTAAAAACATTTCCCTCCCCCCTTGGCATCACAAATTATTAAATATAATCTGAATGGCAGTGCAATAGGTAAAGTTGCCTCATAAACCTCAATGTCCATCTTAACTCTGTGGCTTGTGCAAAGGAAAGTGTTCAACATACTTTAGCAAATGTACATTGTAACAGTATCAAATGTTTTGGCAAAAATGGTTTTTGAAAGTAACCATGCAGGCTTTTGTTGTTGTTGTTGTTGACAAAAAATATAAATCTGTAACAAATCTAAATAACACTAAAATAAAAGGAAAATATTTTAGTTTCAGTTGTATAATTTTGCATTATCACACAATGTTAAGTTCTTGTACTTAAAAACAGCTTTATACAAAGCAACTCTTTTAAAAACATTTTTTCATGCTTGATACGTTTCTGTGCACACATGCACTCACACCCCTCTGTATTTTTTGTAGCAGTTTTGTAAACTCCACAACACACACACCACTGTGGTGTTCCAACAGCAATGAATGCTTACAAAACCACCTTTGTCTCTAATTTATATCAAGCCAGTATTTAGCACAGATCTAGTATTAAGCCTTGTAATGATACAGCAAGAGTGGTACACATTCCTTGGCTACGATATTGGTTCAGTAATATCGTTATTGTTGTTGCTATTGTTTTTACACCAGTATACAGCACTTTCCCTACTCCAAGGGGTTTGCAACGTAAAAAAGAGACACACAGAAACAACTGAGGAAGGGGGGAAATGGAGGCAGGGATAAACAGGGGAAGAATTACACTTCCTTAGGCAAAGTTACAGTAGAGAATTTGGGGACTGGAGGATTGTTCAAAAGGCTTTACAGAAAAGGTGACTTTTGAGGAGAGATTGGAAGGGAGGCAGTCTCACAGTGACTTTGAAATGGGGGGGAAGCTGAAAATGCAGCACTTACATGAGATGACTCACTGCTGTCTTCAACATGATGAAATATTTGCATGGGAGTAGAAGCAGGCCAGGCATCAGCCTGCCATGCTCGGCGCTTACTGCGTCTCCAGGGACAGGCCGGGACACACCAGGCCAGATTGCCCACATAGCAACAACCAAGCTGTAGCCAGTATAGGTGCTAGAAGGGGCTGGAAGGCCCTGTTTCTGGAATCATGGAAATGAGCCTTCCCAGCACTCCCCTCATGGCCATCTGGGCATCTGCTTGTTCATCACCATAGCGACGAACAAGCAGAAGGCTGCATGGATGCTGGGAGGGGCTGGAAGGTCCCATTTCTGGATGGATACTGGGAGGCACTAGGAAGGGCTGTGTACACCCAGAAGGCCATGCGGGGGGGCTGGGAGTGCTCTTTAAGGAGGTTCATAGCGTCCTCCAAAAAAATAGGCCTATGGGCGCATATGGGGGGGCTGGGAGCTGGAGGACACCGACTGAGCAGCAACGAGAAAAAGCAGGATGTTTTTGTTTGTTTCTTTCCCCCTCCACTATCGTGGTCCCTATTACATATGAAGGGAACTCTTCTCCCCCCCCCCCACTCATCAGGGCCTGCTCACTGCTTGTGGGGGATGGAGAACAGGAGTGCTTGGCTGCTGGGGGATTTTTTTCTGCCTTCGCCCCTTCTATTCCTTTCTCGGAGTCTGGCTCCCCTCACTGACCTGTTGTGATGTGTTGGTTCTCTGGGCTCCGGTTTGTAGCTCCCAGGTCCAGGGCAGGTGAGCAAGTCGCAGCAGCAGCAAGCACAGCCTGGCCAAAATGATCGGCACCAGCTCTAGCCAAGAAGGAGGTGATGTATCATACTTGGAGGGCAGAGCCAAGAGGGCTGCAGAGCTTCGCCTCATCCTGACTCAGGACTACCACTCCCAGTATCTTTCCTGCTAGTCCAGAATGCAATGTTTCCCCTTCCTCGGTCTCAGCAGTTTCCATGTTCTGCAACTTAGCCTCCCAAACTTCCAGGAGAAGCAGAGATGGTCCGTTTTCCTGGACATTTGAATAAACTTTAAGAAAATCAGCCGATCTCCTAAATTGACCTCATTTCTGGACAGGTCCAGGCATTTCTGGTCAGATGGTCATCTTAATAGTGTAAGAATGTAACTTTAGCTAGATCAAGCTGATTTTCATGCAAGAAAGAGTTGATCCACACAGTCTAAACCTTCGCCAAGAACTGCTGCTTCCTGATTCTCCCTGAGGAGGAAATTGAGAAGAAGACAACATAATCCTGTAGCACATTAAAGACTGACAAATATTGTGGCATAAGCTTTTATGGATGATGTAATGTTTGACCCAGCAAGTCTCCTAGTAAAGCTAAACTCTCGGCAATTACAAAAGTTGAAAGAGGGCATTGCAATTGGGCTGAAATTAATACTGGGAAGCTGTGGCTGTAGTTGGGAGATATATAGGTGACATCCTCCACACAGAGCTGTGGTAATCTATCAGGCTCAGAGCAGCTTGACCTGCATTGGATGGAGGAGCTTTAGACCCAGGGTGCTTCCTAGCACTACCAATCAAAAGGTATTGTGGAGATACTCTGTCTTTCTCTCCTTAATCCTATTTTCTATGGTAAGAAAAGAAAATGAAATTAGTGATGGGAAAACACGGGAGATTTACAAACGGAAGATGCATGAGGTAGGGCAACTGAATAAAATCCTCATCTGGAAGCACCCTCAACCCTCAATCTTATCCTTTTTCTGGCTAATGTTCTGAGCCTTTCAACACTGTGTGCTCAGCAGAAATTCATTACACAGGTGCATGTTTGGAAAAGAGCCATAGATGTCAGAGGACTTAACAGACATGCACACAGGTGTATTTGGGGGCAAAACTGGCCCAGTAGGGTGGATGTAAACAATTGGTTCGATGCAAAACATCCAGGCAAATTGTGTACTTATTTACACTAGCATAAAAAGTCAAGAACTCCCTTGACTCCAGTGCATTATTTCTCAGGCCATTATTTCTGGAGAATAGCTGGGTCAAAGGATAGTATTTCATAAAACCACAGATTTCATATAAAATATGCAGTCATCCAGTATTAATTATTATTTGTTAAAGTATATATTTTAAAATCTGCTAAGTGAAAACGTAAGAGGACCTATTTGACCCATTTCATTACTCTGGCTTCTGCATACCTTTGACAGATCCAGATGTTCAAGACTGTGCAATTATAAAACTGCTAGTTTTACTGCATTTTCAAAACTGGGTGGAAGATTACAGAAAATTAACACATCCATGTAGAATCTCAAATAGAATAAGGTCCAAATAATGGGTGTGGGGGATTAAATTTTCTAAATTCTTCCCCCCAATACATTGTTTAATAATACTTACTGGTAATATATTAGAGCAAATGTATTAATGGATATTGGTATTTCAAGTTTTATACAGCAAAATCAGACAAGAATCAATTTGTTATATTTATGTATACTATCCATATATAAAATATAACCTAATCTCCAGTAAGATTATTTGTCCAGCTACCCAACATTATGGCTCTCTAGAGTCTCTGGAAGAGGTCACTTACATGATCTCCTACTTGATCCTTTTTACCAAGGAAATCTAGGGATTAAAGCAGCAACCTTCTGCATGCAGATCATGTGCAGTACCACAGATATATGGTCCTAATGGCTTTCTTGACTCAATCAGGCAGCAACTTATTGGACAACAATCAGATTCCTGTGAATTTGGGATGTTCTTCCTAAAAAAGTGGGAGGGAGTATACAGTCACAGAATCATAGAATGGTATGGTTGGAAGGGGCCTATAAGGCCATCGGGTCCAATCCCCTGCTCAATGCAGGAGTCCACCTTAAAGCATTACTGACAGTTGGCTGTCCAGCTTCCTCTTGAAGGCCTCTAGTGTAGGAGAGCCAACAACCTCCCGAGGTAAATGGTTCCATTGACATACTACTCTAACAGTTTTTCTTAATGTCCAGTCAGAATCTGGCTTCCTGTAACTTGAGCCCATTATTCCATCTCCTGCACTCTGGAACGATCATAAAGAGATCCTGGCCCTCCTCTGTGTTACAACCTTTCAAGTATTTGAAAAGTGCTATCATGTCTCGCCTCAATCTTCTTTTCTCCAGGCTAAACATGCCCAGTTCTTTCAGTCTACCCCAATCATCCTCGTTGCCCCCTTTTGAACACACTCCAGATTGTCTGCATCCTTCTTGAAGTGTGGTGCCCAGAACTGGACACAATACTCAAGATGAGGACTTACCAATGGCGAGAGGGGATCCAGTACCTCACACGATTTGGAATCTATACTTCTATTAATGCAGGCCAAAACAGCATTTGCCTTTTTTGCAGCCACATCACACTGTTGGCTCATATTCAGTTTGTGATCTACAACAATTCCAAGATCCTTCTCGCTTGTAGGATTGCTGAGCCAAGTGACCCCCATCTTGAAACTGTGCATTTGGTTTCTTTTTCCTAGGTGTAGAACTTGGCATTTATCCCTATTAAATTTCATTCTGTTGTTGTTAGCCTAGCACTCCAGTTTATCAAGATCACTTTGAAGTTTGTTTCTGTCTTCCAGGGTATTAGTGATCTCACCCAATTTAGTGTCGTCTGCAAATTTGATAAGCATTCCCTGAACTTCCTCATCATTAATAAAAATGTTGAAGCGCACTGGGCCCGGACTGAGCCCTGTGCTACCCCGCTCATTACCTCCCCCCAGTGTGAGACGGTACCATTTATAAGTACTCTTTGAGTCCGATTCTGAAGCCAACTGTGGACCCACCTAATAGTTGTTCCATCTAGCCCACATTTCACTAGTTTGCTGATCAGAATGTCATGGGACACTTTGTCAAAAGCTTTGCTGAAGTCAAGATATACTATGTTCATGGCATTCCCACAGTCCACAAGGGAGGTTACCCGATCAAAATATGAGATCAGATTACTCTGACAGGATTTGTTCTTGACAAATCCATGCTGGCTTTTAGTAATCACTGCATTGTTTTCAAGGTGCTAACAGATTGACTTTTTTATAATCTGCTCCAAAATTTTCCTAGGGATGGATGTCAGACTGACTGGTCTGTAGTTCCCAGGTTCCTTCTTTTTGCCCTTTTTGAAAATTGGGACAATATTAACCCTCCTCCAATCATCCGGCACTTCACCCGTCTTCCATGATTTTGCAAAGATAATAGACAGTGGTTCTGAGAGTTCTTCTGCCAGCTCCCTTATTACTCTAGGATGCAGTTTGGTGGGCCCTGGAGATTTGAACTCGTTCAAAGCAATTAGGTGTTCCTTGACCATTTGTTTATCAATCTCAAACTGCAATCCTGCCCCTTCAGCTTGTACTTCACTTTTTCCAGGGGGGTCATAGACCTGCTTTTCGGAGAAGACTGGACCAAAGTAGGAATTGAGCATTGTCATCTGTCACCAATTTGCTATCATTAAGCAGTTGAACCACTATTTCTTTCCTCTGTCTTTTACTATTCACGTATCTGCAGAAAGCCTTTTTATTGCTTTTAACATCCCTTGCTAGCCTCAGCTCCTTCTCAGCTTTAGCCTTCCTGATACCATTCCGGCATTTCTGTGTTAATTGATTGTGCTCTTCATTTATAGCCTGGCCTTCCTTCCACTTCCTATACGTATCCCTTTTTATTTCCATGTCATCTCTAAGTTTTTTGTGGAGCCACATTGGTTTCTTCTGTTGTCTTCAATCTTTTTTCCTTGTTGGAATTGTTTGTAATTGTGCCTTTAAAATTTCATTTTTTAAAACCTCCCACCCACCTTGGACTCCTTTTCTCGTTAGGATCACTTGCCATGGAACCTTACTTATTATAGTTCTGAGTTTATTAAAATTGGCTTTCCTGAAATCCAAAGTACGTGTATGGCTACACTCAGCTTTTGCTTCCTTTAAAATCAAGAACTGAAGTATGACTTGGTCACTTTCCCCCAGAGTTCCCGTAACTGCCACTTTATCCACTAAGTCCTCCCTATTAGTCAGTCTCAATTCAAGGATAGCCGTTTCTCTAGTTCCTTTCTCTACTTTCTGTAGGAGAAAGTTATCAGCCACACATGTCAGGGATTACTTGGAGAGGCCACTTTTGGCAGAATTTTCTCCCAACAGATATGGGGGCAGTTGAACTCCCCCATTACTACTATACTGGATTTTTTTTTGAAACACTGGCAATTTGCTTTTCAAAAGTTTCATCCTTGTCTTCTCCTTGATTGGGTTGTCGGTAGTAGACTCCGACTATCATGCTCCTTTTATTCCTTTCCCCATTTATTTTAATGGGGCTCCCAGGCTCATCCTGTTGTATTTCTGTGCAGGGATAAGTATTTTAAACATATAATGTGACTCTGTCTCCCTTTCCATTTCTTCTGAGGTACATCTTGATGATGGGATTGCCCCGGGGTGGATCCCCAGTGGCGGCAGGTGAGTTATATGTTGCAGCTGGCATTGTGGAGCCTTCCCAGGGCATTCCCCTCATGCTACGATTTTAAAAAGTTGTGTGCTGAGTACGACTTTTCCCAGTTGGAGTGAAGTGATTATGGTATCTGCCATCTGTCACCTTACTTCAGAGTTGTGGCGGAGGTGTGCCCCAGCTGATGGCGACCTCTGATTTTCACCATCTGGATATGGCTCATACAAATTCAAGGCAAGGATAGCTGCTAGGCAGCTTCTGCATTGATAATATCTCACAGTTGCAGTTCCTGGCAAGTTAAAGCAAATAAACTTGCCCTAATCAATCCAATGACCCAATTAATTCATTATTGCTACCTCAGAATAAAGACTATTTTGCGTCTTCATAGATTATAAAATTAAGGCTACTGCAGAACAAGATTTTGTATAAACATACCAAAATGAACAAAACAGTACTATATTTAGAAGACTAGGCCAGATCTACACCAAACAGAATATGACACTTTGAAAATGGTTTGAAAACTGTATATGGAATGTGTCCTGGGCCCCAACAGTTGTCACTACTGTTATAAACCATTTAAAAGCAGTAGTGTAGATCCTGCCGATGTTAAGAAGCTGGTTAATAAAATTTCTAGTATGACTAAATGCCAAAATAAGCTTTTGTGGGTGTGCATTAAAAAAAACAAACTTCTCCACTCTTGCTTTTTAGCATAATCATGGGCTTTAGGAACTTCGTATGTTTGTGGAAATACAAAAGTAGGCTGATTCTATAACAGTTATATTCTAGGAATAATTACAGGCCGAGTCAACAACATGTGCTGTGGATTCTTTGTATGTGTGTGCTTCTTGCTACAGACCTTTGCCCAAGTGTTATTAAATCTCACATCCTGCAGTGACTGTATTTGGGATAGCTTGCCTTTGTCATGCAGCCCACACAAAGCAAACATCCTGGTTCACATAGACATCCGCAGGAAGGGGCAAGGGTGGGGAGCAGTTACACCCCCCCAGGATGAGCCATAATCCCCAGATTCCCAGCTTTCATTAAAACAAACCCTCACAAATATCTAGCTCTTGTAGAACCTGAGATATGAGGCAAAACGTACAGCTACTGTTCTGCCCATTTGTTTTGTAAGCAAAAATAGTCTGTTCTTACCTTTCAGGGATTTTAGACGATGAAAAGTTTGACAGACACCTTGTCTGGAAAACAAAATACACTCATTTCTTGGTTCATTAAAAAGCCTTTACTGGGGTGGGGAATGTAATATATGTTGACTTCTAGTGCATTGGTTATTTTAGGGAAATTCAGTAGTGGGGGTGGGTTGTAAATTAATTGACCAAGCAGTGCAATTTATGAAGATATAGAAGGGACTGCTGGAATATGTGTATGTGTGTACATATACCTTTAAGTGGGCTGACCAACTGTCCAGTTTTGCCCCGACAGGTATGGAAAATGGGGGGGGGGGGGGAAACCAGGGTCCAGGGGGAATTTTAAGATTTATTACAATTACAATGTCCAGGAAAGTTGCACTGTCCAAGCCCCTCTTGCGCAGCTATCTGGGCCTTTTCTTGGCTGATGCTATTGCGATGACAATGCTGAAGCCCTGATCGGCACGTGGGAGGGGCTTGAAGAAATACGTCCTCCAACCCCTCCCATTGCTGATCTTGCCTTCTTCTTGGCCTGTGCAATCACGCCAGCCAAGATAAAGCCCAGACCGGCATGCGGGGCTGGGGGCCTTAAAGGCCGCATTTCCGCACTTTCAGAAATGTGTCTTCCAGACCCTCCCATTGCTGATCTGGCCTTCTTCTTGGCCTGCGCAATCACGCCAGCCAAGGAAAAGCTCAGATCCGCATGCATGGGGAGCTTGGAGGCCATGTTTCCTCCTGCGCAGGCCCACCATCCCCAGTTTCATGGAGACCATCGGCTTCCTCTTCACTGCACTGCTGCAGCAGTAAGAGCAGCAACACCACGAGCATGGCATGAATGTGAATAAGGCGTAACTCATGAGTAAAGGTAGTGGGGATGGAGCAGTGTCAGTCAGTGGTGACAGAGGCGGTGGCGGCGGCAGCAGGGTAGCAGGGTGGTGGCAGCGAGGGAGACTGACCTTTCCTTCATCCACCCTTTTTTAATGCCCCGATGGGCACGGGTGGTGGTGGTCAGCGGCAGCACTCTCTCTGGATAGTTTTCCAAAAGGTTCAATTTCCTGGCTTTGCTTTGCACATTCACAAACCTTTCTATATGATTGCAGAGACAGACACTCAGTCAAGTAACAGTACGAAGTGAATGTAAATTTATTTATTTATTTATTTGCATCTGGCATACATTTTTCTCAAGTTTTAACCCATTTCATGCCTATTCATTTTTGATTCTATCCTTATATGCTTGAGTTATTTCTTTATTCAGTTCTATAGTGTTATATCCTTCTATCTGGCTTCAATACATTTTCTCTAAATGGAGGAGCATCCAAAGAGTTTTATTAATACAACTTACTGTGCAATCCTATACATGCCTACTCAAAAGTAACCCCTTTTAAGTTAAATGGGGCTTACTTCCAGATGAGTGTGTAAGATTGCAGTTTTCCTTTGGAAAGGAGCAATTCTTGAGTTAAACCCAAGAAAGTATCCCTTTCATGACTATAAGGGTAGGAATCCATAATTTCAGACCACTGGTCTTCCTCAAAATGCCCTGTAATACAAGGAAAGAGAAAAGACCTACATTGAATGGTATGTCCTAAAACTTGAGGATTAAACCCACATGATCTCAAAACCCTTGAGAGAAAAATTAAGCGATGATGATGACGATGATGTAACTTTTTAGAGATGAATATCAATTGATTTATACCCCTAGAGCATTTTGTCTTGTTCAAAGATTTCTGCTTGATTTACTAGATTCTTCGGAGCATCTGACTGGTGTTGAGTAGAGGTGTGCTGCAGATCAGGTCCGATCCACGATCTAGACCCGATCCAGGCGAAATCGGATACAAGTATCTGATTCCTATCCTTGCAGCTGGATTGTCCAATATAATCCAATCCGAAAAGACACAATCAGGATTGGAAAAGATCCGAGGATTGGACCTCGGATCTCCTCCCCCCCTTCCCCCTTCCCCCACTCACACTCCTTACCTGCTTGCTGCCTTCCACTGCTGCCCGCTGCTTCCGTACTACTGAGAAACAGGCCTTGCGGCGTGTTCCACAATACAGCGACAGCGCGCCGGGTAACGTCATCACTTGGCGTGCCCTCGCTTTACTGTGGAACAGGCCTCAATGCCTGTTTCTCAGTAGTACTGAAGCAGCGGGCGGCAGTGGACGGCAGCGAGCAGGCAGCAGGTAAAGAGCATGAGTGGGGGGAGGGGGGAGGGAGGTGGAGGTCCCCCGTTACCTGCCAGCGTCCCGTGCTGCTGTCCGCTGCTTCCGTACTACTGATAAACAGGCTGCAAGGCCTGCTTATCAGTAGTATGGAAGCATCGGACGGCAGCGCAGGATGCCGGCAGGTAAGGAACGTGGGTGGGGGGGAGGAAGGGGAGGGGGAGGACCCCACATACCTGCTGGGGTGCCTGCTTCTGTCTGCTTCCATCCGCTGTTCCAATCAACTGAGAAGCAGGCTTCGTGGCCTAGTTCTCAGTAGAGCGCCAGTTGATCATCACCTGGCACTCTATTGAGAACTAGGCCGCGAAGCCTGTTCCTCAGTAGATTGGAACAGTGGGTGGCAACGGACGGAAGCAGGCACCCCAGCAGGTAAAGAGCGCGAATGGGGGGGAGGGACAGGGAGGGAGGGGGAGTTAGGTCCCCACTCACCCGCCCCCATGTTTTCACCATAGGGTTGCATTGAGGGAAAGCTGTCTTTCCCCCAATGTAAGCCTATGACAAAAACACGTAAAATGGCGTCTGATCTGAAAATCGGCCGTCCAATTTTCGGATTGGAATCGGCTCTGAACTGAACCGGGAAGCCTCCGATCTGATCCGAGGCATTGGTTCCGATTCTGATCTGATTTTTTGGGTCCATGCACACCCCTAGTGTTGAGCTAGTGGGCTGCAAAGTGAATTAGAGCAATTATAGTGTGTTACCTGACCTGAGAGGTGTAATTCATCACATTTTCAATGCAGAGGGCATTTTGTAACATTTACTGCATATTATACAGTAAATATTACAAAATAGGGATGTGCACGCCCGAAATATCACATTTTATCATTATCGGAATTTTGGACCAAAAAAATTATCGTCTCTGATAATATTGTAGGTTAAGCGTATCGTCTTCATGATAATTATCAGAAATACGATATTTAATTTGCAGCCCCATTGTGCCCTATAGAACTGAATTTTATTTTTTTAAAAAATACCTATAACTTCTGTATTTTCAAAGTTACAGGCTTGAAACTTGGTCACAATGCTTATGGGGTATGCCTAAGTATGTGTATGAAATTTGTGATCGATTCCTCCAACCCTTGATTTTATATGAATTTATGAAAGAACGTTTAAGTTCTGTCAGGTCAAAAGTTGCACGATCTTTCAATAATTCATATAAAATACAGGGGTGGAGGGATTGATCTGAAATTTGGAACATATGTGTAGCAACATGTGCTAGACATGTGCATGAAATTTGAGATCGATCCCTCCAACCCTCAATTTTATATGATTTTTTTAAAGATCCTACAACTTTTTGACAGGTCTGAATGAACGCATGTGGCAAGCTGTCATTTTGACCTGTCAGAACTTAAACAATCTTTAATAAATTCATATAAAATTGAGGGTTGGAGGGATCAATCTCAAATTTCATACACATATTTAGGCATACCCCATAAGCACTGTGACCAAGTTTCAAGCCTCTAAGTTTTAAAATACAGAAGTTATAGGTTTATTTATATGGCAGACCGATAATCCGATATAATCGGGCTGAAAATTATCAAATCGGATATTTATCTGAGGTTTTTCTATCATATCGTTATCGTTAAATGCATGCACAATAAAGAGCATATTGTATCATTATTGTACATTTTAGCGATACAATACACATCCCTATTACAAACTGCCCTCTGCAAAAGGGATAGGGGGACTGGGCAGCATGTTTGCCCTCTGCAAAAAGCTGCCCAGCCCTGAAACCTCCTATTCCTTTCCCCTCTTAGTGATAGGAGGTTTCAAGGCTGGGCAGCTTTCTGCAGAATTGGTTCATAATGGTTTTGTAACATGTTTGTTTAAAGTGATAAATATCAGTCTTGAAATAGCATATTCCCCCAAGAGCTAAAGTGTGACTAGCGGGAAAACCAAGACTTTTCCCTTTCCTTTTTCTCTCTTCTGAATATAATGGTGCACCTTGGAAGGTTTCTTTAAAGTTCTGACTGGTTCTGACTGAAACCCAGAGAGGATTCATCACCCCCGTTGACATCAAACTGACCAGCCTCCAGTGCATCATGTGTGAGTGTTCCCAAAAGTGCCAAAACTGATATTTCGCCAAACCACAATAAGCAACCAGCAATCAAGCATCTAGTTTACAAATTTTACAATACTTTTTTTTAATGAACAACCTTTCAAGTATTTGAAGAGTGCTATCATATCTCTCCTCAATCTTCTCTCCTCCAGGCTAAACGTGCCCAGTTCTTTCAGTCTCTCCTCATAGGGCTTTGTTTCCAGACCCCTGATCATCCTTGTTGTCCTCCTCTGAACATGCTCCAGATTGTCTGCATCCTTCTTGAAGTGTGGTGCCCAGAACTGCATGCAATACTCAAGATGGGGCCTAACCAGTGCCAAATAGAGGGGAGCCAGTACCTCACGTGATTTGGAAGCTATACTTCTATTAATGCAGCCCAAAATAGCAGTTCCTTTTTTTGCAGCCACATCACACTGTTGGCTCATATTCACCTTGTGATCTACAACAATTCCAAGATCCTTCTCGCTTGTTGTATTGCTGAGCCAAGGATCCCTCATCTTGTCACTGTGCATTTGGTTTCTTTTTCCTAGGCGTAGAACTTGGCATTTATCCCTCTTAAATTTAATTCTGTTGTTTACATGTTGCCTGCAAGTATTTACATGTATATATCAAAATATATACCATTTTGATATATTGCATATGCCCCTGCATCTTTTACAGTTATGTTCCTACATAACTTTTCAAACAAGGGAATAACTTTGGGTCATTTCACTTTCATGGGATACAGTTGTCATGTAAAATATCCTTGAGTCCTGAATCTAATCTGCTTCTGAAAAAAACCATGCTTACAATCCCTACACTAATGCTGTACTGTGTTGTGGCAGCCTTTAGAAACCTCTTCTGTTAGATTAATGGGAGAGGACCAGGTGATGAAAATCTCTAAAAACCTGAAATAAGCACAGTGTTTATGATTGCATTTAAAAGGAACTTGCCTTGTAATTTTGTGATAGGTTTAGCCAATTGCTCTTAAAGTTTTTTTTTATTTTAGTGTGTTGAAGACAGTAATGCACTTGATGGAGAAACTTTCGTGTTCAATGCAATTGAACTTTAAAATTAAGAATTAAAGTATGTCCAGATTCTCTTTGCCTGGGACCAGTAGTTATATGGGAAAATAAGAAATGTTGTGTGCTGGCAGCGGTTACATTATTTGAAAATATTAGAAGGGAAAGCAAGATGCCACCAATGTGCTTTTGGTTCATTAGTGTATGGGATGTAGCAAACTCTGGTACGTTAGAGAAACATCCTTATTCTGCTATTTTTTCTGTTTTGAAAGGGAGATAATGGCTTAAATCCAATTGCTGCTCCCAACTGGAGTAGACACAGTGAATCAATGGGAACGTGGTACGTCCACATTTATCTAAGTGCTATTGCTTCAATGTGTCTGCTCTGCTGGGGACTAGCAACTGGACTGGGGATCTGACCTGCTTCTGTATTAGCCAGAAGTGCAGAATGAGATACTGCTGGACCCAGAGTCCAGCCAACTGAGCTTTTCTTTTGAAAGAGGATTCTAGCCTGTATGGCTGCAAAATTGTCATTAGAAGTGTGTCATGATGCCTGTTGAAATCTAAGCATTGAGTTCTTTGTTGTTGATGTAACCCCCTTTTGTTTTTATTTATTTATTTCTTACATTTGTATACCGCCCCATAGCCGAAGCTCTCTGGGTGTTTTACATAGGATTAAAACAATTAAAAACAATATACAAAAATTAAAACAGCAAAAACATACAACATACACACAATACACACATACATTTTAAACCACTACAACAACCCCAAAAGCTACAAAAACAAAAACAAACCCAGGCTCCTCAGATATTACCAAATGCCTGAGAAAAGAGGAAAGTCTTGACCTGGTGCCGAAAAGATAACAATGTTGGCGCCAGGCGGCCTCATTAGGGAGATCGTTCCACAATTGGAGGGCCACCACAGAGAAGGCCCTCTCCCTTGTTGCCGACCTCCGAGCTTCCCTTGGAGTAGGCACTCAGAGGAGGACCTTAGATGTTGAACGTAGTGTTCAGGTAGGTTCATGTCGGGAAAGGCGTTCCATCAGATATTGTGGTCCCAAGCCATGTAAGGCTTTATAGGTTAAAACGAGCACCTTGAATCGGGCTCGGAAACAAAAGGCAGCCAATGCAAGTGGGCCAGAGTAGGTCTAATATGCTCGAACCATCTGGTCCCAGTTATCAATCTGGCCGCTGGATTTTGTACAAGCTGCAGCTTCCAAACTGCCTTCAAAGGCAGCCCCACGTAGAGTGCATTGCAGTAATCTAACTTGGAGGTTACCAGAGCATGGACAACTGAAGCCAGGTTATCCCTGTCCAGACAGGGACGTAGCTGGGCCACCAACCATCCCTGCTAGCTTTTATTAGCCATGAGGGGCAAGGATCCAATATGGAAGTGGTTGCATGAACCTGTCCAAGCACCTTGTCAACATCCTCAAGCTGTACCAACTGAAACTCATCCAAGAAAACAGGACAAGCCTGTGCTCTGGATACCTCATTTGATTCACCTGCTATAACACTGGAGTCTAAGTCCTGACAGATGCCAAAGATTTTATTCTGGAAGTAGCCCAGCAAGTGTATTACAGCGGGCCTCAGATGGTTCTACCATGTCCTTGGGGCTGAAAAGCTCCGCTGGGCGACAGGTTGATGATTGAAAAGTGTCAGCAAAGTATTGTTTTTTTGCTGCCCTCACTGCCCCTGAATACAGCTTACCATAAGCACTTACCAGTGTTTGATTGCATCCATCAGGACTTCATCTCCATTTGCCCTCAAGCCATCTCCTGTTTTGTTTCATCACTCTCAGCTCCGGGATATGCCACGGAGCCATACAAGCTCGACACAGGAGAGGGCGCTCAGGAGCAATCGTGTCAACTGCCCGAGTTATTTCTGCATTCCACAGATCAACCAGGGTTTCAACAGGAGAGCCAGCCCTATCAGCTGGAAAACTCCCCAGAACTCTCTGGAAACCATCTGGATCCATTAGCATCCAGGGGCGGACCATCTTAATGGGTCCCCCACCCTTGCAGAGGAGAAAAGCCATTGTAAGTCTGAACCTCAACAGGTGGTGATCTGACCATGACAGAGGGGTTGATGTAAAATCCCCAACTTTCAGATCACCATCTCCATGTCCAGTTGAAAAAAACAGGTCTAGAGTATGCCCTGCTACATGCATTGGGCCGATGGCATGTTGGGACAGTGGTTGTCATGGAGACCATGAAATCCTGAGCTGCCCCAGATAAAGTGCCCTCGGTTTGAATGTTGACATCCCCCAGAACCAGGAGTCTGGGGTACCTCAACAGTACACCCGAGACAACCTCTGTCAGCTCAGCTAGGGAGTCCGTTGAGCAGTGGGGTGGGCGATACACCAACAGAATTCCTGATCTGTCCCATTGGCCCAACACAAGGTGCAAACTGTAGACCAGTTGTCATATGGACAGGGAGCCTGCAGAGGGGGATGGAGTTCCTATAGACCACAGCAACCCCCCCTCCCCGGCCCTCAGGTCTACCCTGATGCTGATCCAAGTACCCCAGTGGGCACAGCTGGGAGAGACTGACTCCTCCCTGCTCACCCACCCAGGTCTCAGTTATACATGCCAGATCGGCTGCCTTATCCACAATTAAGTCGTGGATGAGGGAGATCTTATTATGCACCGATCTGGCATTTAAAAGCAGCACCCGGAGGCCTGAGGGCTGGCTGATAGGGTAACCAAAAAGCCTGTGAGTGTGAGGGGGACCGGAACAAGGCATAGCCATTAACTGTCTGGGCCTCGTTCCCCTTACCTGGCAAGTCCTCCTCACAATGCCATATCTCCCTCTACCCGGCACTACACTGATGGGGCACCCCTCAGATCCCGCCACTTGGCCCTGTATCCTCCCTCCCAGGCACATAGCTCAAGCCTGGGGAAGGGGGGAAAAACACAAAAACACAAACAAACAAAGACAAAACAAAAAGCAAACAGCCAACCCTTACTCCCCCCCCCCCCCCGGGCAGCAGGCCTCCCTTTCCTGCAGGTTTGATGACTTTCCCAGGCCCCCTCAGCCAGCCAGCTTAAATATCCCTCCCAGAAAGGGAGGGGGACAGGTGTAATTGTCCATAGCAGCTGGCTCAGTACCTGGGGGCCTGGTCCTGCAGGGAGTGGCAGTCAGGCAGCAATCCTCGGGGAAGAGCAGTGGTGATGGTGATGGTGGTGGTAGCAGCAGCAGAAGCAGCAGCAGCAAAGTGGACCAGCAGCAGCCATCAGGCGGCCCTTCAGTCCACACACATTCGGGGTGGTCTCTGGCAGCTCATTCCACTGGCACGGCTGGTTGGTGGTGGGGTACATGATTGCAGCCACCCTAGACTATCCTCTGCAGTCTCCTGAAGCAACTTTGCAGGAAGTTCATTGAACACACGACACTGCGCAGGATCCTCTCCCACCGCTGCTGCTGCCTGCTAAGGACAGCTAGGTGGCAGCAAATCAGCCGCACTGGGGGGGAAAGAGAGTGGAGAAAAAGATGTGAAAAAGCCTTCAGGGCAGGGGAGTTGGGGGCATCTCTAACCCAATCCTTCATGGCCATTCACCCACCTCTGGTTCGCTGTGCCCATTCAGCGCTTCGGTGAGCAGGACAATAGGTGGGAGGCATCTCGATAGCCATATCCATTTGTATAATGAGGGGAACTTTTGGTATGGGAAGCGGACATCAGTGCAAGATGAAACATTTTAACAGAAAGGCTACACAAAAATTTGCCCTTGGAGTTGCAGATGTGCCTAGTAGGAGGTTGCGAAGCAGGGGGCGATAAGAGGTGCCTGGAGCTAGCATTGGGGGGGAGAGTTCCACAGGGGTTTCTCCTGTCCCATCACGTATGAGCCTGGCCCACGCACTGCCGGTCACGGGTAATGCTGCTCCGGCATATATCCATAGGCTTGCATTTCCATTTACTCCTGAGCAGTTATGTGGGGGGGAAATACAACAAATGGTGATCGGGCACAAAGGAAGAGGTGAACCAGGTGACCAACGGCAGGCAACCCAGGTAACCAAAGGCGGGAGCTCCAGGTGGGCAGGATTAACAAACGGCGGAAAACTGAGGGGGCAGTTCCATCAGGAAACAGGGCGGTGCTTTCGTCAACATTTCCCCGTTTGAGCATCGCTATATGCTTAATTGCTAATGCGATTAAACGCATGTAAACAACTTTAAAGCGCATTGTATGGAGCCCAAAATTCACCTCCACGCCTCTCATAAATAGGTACTAGGAGTAAACTAGACTGTGTTAATGCACATATTCGGAGAATCAGCCATAAAAGCGATTTCTTCTAGAGGGGGCCTGAGGTTTTATTATTATTATTATCATCCCAAAATCAATGTGCTGACTTTCTCAGAAATAAGCCTTGTTGCATTAACTCTTCAGTTCTATTGACAGGAGCGGGGAGAGAGAGAGAGAGAGAGAGAGAGAGAGAGAGAGAGAGAGATGGAAAGAAGACAGCATAGATGTGCATGTATTATTCACAGATTCACATCTCCGTCGGTATGCTTTAGCAAACACTATTAAAAAAACTTGATCTTGGTCAGCAAAGGATGAAGCTGACAGGAAGGGGTAACACCTCCTAGTCCTGTCAGGTCCACCCTTCCCTGATGCAACTTTCTGTTCCTCCTAGCAGGGCTGAAGCCACTCCATACCCCGGAGTAGTGCCACAACTTTAGGACACACTGAGTCCCAAAACGTAGGGAAGTCGTGGTAACTGGAAAATGTATCACAAACAACTTTGTTGTTTTTTTTTTTTGAAATAATTTTATTAATTTCAACATAATAATAACATAAAATACATACATAATCCTCGACAATCCCCCCCGTGCACCCCCACTCCATGAGACCTTCTCTTAATCTTTTATTCTATCCAGAAATTTATCGACTCTTTTGAAGGTGTTTGTCCCTTCCCCGATCTTAATACGTATTCCAATAGGGGACTCCATATTTCCCCAAAATCATTTTTACCGGACATTCCCCTTTTTAATTTCATTTTACAAGTCAGCATATCATTCAGAGCCATATCCCATATTTCTTTATACCATTCTTCTATTGTATAGCTTCCTTGTCCTTTCCAATTTTTTGCAATCATTAGTCTAACAGGTGTCAGGAGGTTGTTTATCAATTCTCTCTTATTTTTGTCCTCTTCCCCTCTATCCCATATTGCTAGTAGAGCAAGCTTCGGGTTTAATTCCACTTTACTTCCAGTTATTTCACTTATTTCTTTAAATACCCTTTTCCAAAATTTTTGTACATATTCACAGCTCCACCACATATGGTAATATGTTCCAACCTCCTGGCATCCCCTCCAACAATTTTTAGATATTTTTTTGTCTATCTGGTGAAATCTAACCGGTGTTAGATACCATCTCCACAATACCTTATAAAAATTCTCCTTAATTCTAATCGATAACAATTTTAACATTCTTGCATTCCACAACCTCTCCCAGTTATATTCCTTAATTTCTCCATTTACATCCTCTTCCCAAACCTTTTTTATTGCTTTAAGTGTATTTTGAAATTCCTCCTCTATCAATATTTTATATATCTCACTAGTCAACCCTTTCTTAATTTTCTTTTCTTCTTCCCTACCTTTTGACTCTATTAATTCTTCAAATCTTGTATTATTTCTACACTTTTTATTTTTCAGTTTCCATTCCTGAGTCCATTTCCCTAATTGTATGCATTTAAACCATACTGATTTTTGACCTATCAATAACTCTTTAATTTGCTCATTATCCTTCAAATTTTCCATCCACTTCCTTAACTTAATTATTTCCTTATCTTTCAATCTCGCTTCAATCTCCAATTTTAACACTCTTGGGAAATTCTCCACTACTACCACTGGGGCAAGTGGTGAATCTCCTGGTATCAACTTCCCCCTAAATTTCTCCCAGATCTCCACTATATTTACCAACAAAGGGTTGTCCAGTCCCTTTAATTCTCTCTTTTGAATTTTTTTTAAAAATATATTTTTCCATTTATAATCTATTTCCCCAGTTTGCGTCTCCAACCACTCCAAATCTTCCTCCCCTAGAATACAGCTTATAACATATCTTAACTGATTAGCTATATAATAATACTTAATATTTGGAAGTCCTAAACCTCCCTTCTTTTGAGCCTTATACCATAACCCTTTATTAATCCTAGCTTTCTTATCCCCATTACAATATGCGTTAATTATATTTTGCCAACTTTTCAACTCTACATCTGATATTTTAATTGGTAACATTCTAAACAAAAAATTAATCTTAGGTAAAATCTTCATTTTAATAATTGCTATTCTACCAAACCAAGAATGTTTTAATTTCTTATATACTTCTAATTTTTCCCCTACTTGTTTTCTTAAAGCTACCAAATTAAGTTCCTCTAGCCTATCTAAATCTCTATCAATATTAATACCTAAGTACCGTACTATATTTTTAAGTCTAAGACCCAACTTAACCTTACCTTCTTCCAGCTCTTCCTTATTATAATTAAATAACATCATTTCTGACTTCCCCCAATTTACTTTTAATCCCGTAATTTCTCCAAATTCTCTTAAATGTTTCTTAATCACCTCTGCACTCCCTAGGGGATCTTCTACTGTCAATAAAGTATCGTCCGCAAACATATTCATTTTAATCTTCTCCTTTCTTCCTATCCCCTTCACTCTTTCATCTTCCCTTATTACATTTGCCAAAATTTCTATTACTATTGCAAATAAGATCGGTGAAAGAGGACATCCCTGCCTAGTTCCTCGGGCTAATGTGATCTGTTGCGTTAACCCATCATTAACCATTATTTCCGCTTTATTATTTTTATACAACTTATCTATCACTCCCATAAATTTATCTCCAAACCCAAATGTTTTTAATATTGTTTTGAGTGCTGGCCATTCCACACAATCAAAGGCTTTGAATATATCCAATGCTAGCAAGCCTGCTTTTAAATTCCTTTTTTTTATAATGCTAATTATATTTAATACTCTTCCCATTAAATTAGACATTTGCCTACCCGGAATAAATCCACACTGATCTTTTTTAATATATTTACAAATAAATGTGGCCATTCTTTTTGCCATTATTGCTGTAAAAATCTTTGAATCTTGATTTATTAAGGAAATTGGTCTGTATGATGCGGGATCCGTTAAGTCCTTACCTGGTTTTGGAATTAATATAATCAGGGAATGATCCCATGATGGCGGAGTCTTCCCCCCTTCTATTATAGTATTAAATAATTTCTTTAATCTTGGTATTAAAATTTCTTTAAAAAGCTTATAATACTCCGACCCCAAACCATCCATCCCCGGTGATTTTCCTCCTTTCAGTTTATCAATAACTCCCTCTATCTCTTTTTCAGTAACTAAGCCTTCCATATAATCCCTATCCTGCTTCTGCAATTTTATTTTCCAATTCCTCTCTACATATTCCAATACCTTATCTTGCGGTCCCGATCCTGATGTATATAATTCACTATAAAAATCCTTAAATATATTTAATTTATCTTTCATTAAATTACAACTATTCCCTGACTTATCCTTTATTGTCCCTATCATATTCTTAGCCTTTTCCAACTGTGTGGATCTGGCCAGCATCTTTGAATTCCTGTTGCTATATTCAAAAAAGTCTCTTTTTAAATACAACAAATTTTTTTGAACTTGTTCTAATTCTTCTTTCTCTAATTCCTTTTTCTTAGCTTGAATTTGGGCAATCAGGCGTTTATCTTTTGTCTCCTTTAACTTATCTTCCAAACTCCTTACCTCCTCTTCAATCCTTTTATTTTGAGCTTCCTGTTGTTTTTTTAATGTACATCTTTCCCTAATACAAATCCCTCTTACCACAGCTTTCATTGTATCCCATAATATGTCCTGCTGGTTATTCTCTTTTTCATTAATCTCCCACATTTCCTGCAGTTCTTTCTTTATTTTCTCCATTATATATTTTTTATTCAACAACCTTACATCCAGTCTCCATCTCTTCGCTTGTCTATAATCTTTCTTGGTTTCCATGTCCATTGTCATTAACGCGTGGTCAGTAACCTTAATAACTCCAATATCACAATCTATGATTTTAGGTAACATATTTTTTGATACGAAAATGTAGTCTATCCTTGAATAACTCTTAAATCTCTGTGAATAGAAGGTATATTTCCTTTCTTCCCCTCTTAAAACTCTCCACACATCCATTAATTCTTTCCCTTCCATTAATTTGCTTAACTCTGTCTTCCCCACCCTCTTAGTATCTTTTAGTATGTTATCCCTATCTTTCCCTATATCTAGTACCATATTAAAGTCGCCTGCCATCACAATGTGCTTTTTACCCACTTCTCCCAACACGTTAAATACTTCATCAATAAAATCCATTTGTTTCCCATTTGGAGCATAAACATTCACTAATACATATTCCTCTTCTCCCAACTTGCAGAACACAATAAGAAACCTTCCATTTGTATTTTTCTTTACACTTTGAATAGTTATACCACATGTCTTTGAAATTATTATTGCCACCCCTCTCGATTTCGAAGTTCCATATGCCTTCTCGTAAACGCCCACCTCCCTCATTCGAAGCTCATTAACTCCATCTTTGGCCTGATGAGTTTCCTGCAAAAAAATTACATCTATTTTTTTGTTCTTTAATAACATTTCAATCCTCTTTCTTTTAATTACCGTTCCTAGCCCTTTAACATTCAGTGTTGCCAATCTAAGTTTATTTTCCATCTCTCTCTTTCACACAAATCTTTAAGTCGGTCTCCCTCTGTGTAACACATTCCCCCCTCCCTAACCCTCCCCCCCACATTCACCCCCAATTTCACCCCCCTCCTCACCAGCTTCCTGGGCATTGGTCCCAATCTTCTTAGAACTCTTAGGGGGGGGGGAACTCGGCCCACCATTCCGGGATAACGTCTACCCTCCCCTCCATGTCTCTTCTTCTCCCTGTCCCTCTTACAATATATATTAAAGTCTATTCACTGCTTCCTCCTGCCGCGCCTTCGTCTTGCTTCTCTTCTCCAGCCGGTGTGGCATCCATTATGCCCAGCTTCTCCAACAGCTCGATTCCTTGCTCACAAGATGTTATTCTTTGCTGCTTCCCGTTCCACATAAATCTCAAGAAAACTGGGTATCCCCAATTATAGGAGATCGATTTCATCTTCAATGCCCCTGTACAGATTCTAACGCTCTTCCTCCACTGGACCGTCTGGGGGCATAAATCCTGGAAAACCTCAATTGGTGTTGCTTGGAGCGTTGGTTGACCTTGACTTCTAACTGCTTGCATTAATTTTTCTTTTTTATAGTAATTAGCAAATTTCACAATAATGTCTCTTGGGAACTCTCTTGTCTTTCCAGATCCCACCCTATGGGCCCGCTCGATATCTTCCATTCTCCAATCTTCCTGTGGCACTAACTGTTTGACCCATGCCAAGATTAATTCTCTTATACTATTAAGGGTCTCCCCTTGCTGCTCCCCAAAAGACCTTATGCGTATATTTGCTCTCCTGTCCCTGTCTTCCATCGCTATAAGCCGTAAATCCTGTTGCGTTAGCTGTTCCTCTTGCTTCTTATATAAAACCTTTAGTTCTCCAGTTTCTTCCTGCAAAGCTCCAACCTCTTTCTCCACCTTTTGAAGGCCTGCCAGGAGTTGCTGTTGCGAATCGGTGATCCTTTTAGCCAGCCTTTCTTCTTGCTTCAACAAACAACTTTGTGAAATGTGTTTTTTATGGCAAGGAAACCCGTGATAGATACGGACTGGGAGTAATATTATGGGTCATGCCTCTGTTGGAGGCGCAATAGTAATGCAGTAAATCTCCCATGTAGATTGAGCACAGGAGTGGATTTTTGAGTGGAAGGACTGTGAGTTTTGTTCAGTTATGGTACTCAGAACAACTTCCTGGGCTCAGCATTCGTGAATTTTAAATGTATATCTTCTGCATCAGGCTCCAATTGGTGGATCTCTGGGGTCTAGTTAAAACAAAAAGTAAATCCTGCAATAAATCCTTCCTGGTTGAAAAGTCCAAACGTTTGGCCAGGTGTTATGGCCGTGAGGTTTGCAGTCTAAAAACAGAGATTTTCAGTCTGAATGAATTAGTCAGTGGTAAGTGTTGCAGGTGTCAGGTTACATCTAACAATGCATTTTAGGAACAAAAACCAATGGCCAATAGTTTCCATTCCTGCGAAGACAAAGGCCTTCTGTAACCTGCTTCCTGTTATTGGTAAAACACACAGGTTCCTGAGAGATGGCATAAATCAGAAGTGCAGAGAAACATGACAGTCCTTTTATTAGCAAAATTGGAGGTTAATTTTAGGTGGTGCATTAGATAAAGGCTGTTTCTACACCAGTGGATTCTCCAGGGGCTGTCCCTGGGTGCTCCCTGGGCATCTAAAGGACGCACAGGGTATCCCAGGAGCAGGCAGGGACAAGCCCTCTATTTTTGTGGGATTTCTGGGAAAGCTTTTTTCCCGGTATTTCCCGTGTTCTTGGGATGATTCTGAGGTGGGCGGGTGGTGTGCCCGCTCTTCCTGAGGTTGACACTATTTGTCCCAAGTTCCCCACTTCAGCCAGCAGCCAACCAGATGTTAGGGGTGTGTCTAGCGGTCGCGGAGGTTTGTGGGAGTGGGCTGCTGCCATTTTCATTACTTGTTTTGATGTTGCTGGCTGCATGCTGCAGCTGCAAAATGGTTTTTTTCCCTCAGAAAATACTTTTGCACACTAGTGCACCACTGCAATTTCGAACAATTCCCGATCAACGTGTGGTGAGTTGTTGTGCTGAAATGTACAGGGATGGGCAGCTCTGTGGGAAACAGCTGCACCACAAGTTGCCTACAAATTCCAAAGGGTTGTTGCTGGGTATTCAAAACGCCAATGGCTGCTGCCACGGCTGGGGGCAGCCTCTACCCTTCCAAAGTTATTATGGCTAGGCTCTCAGAGGGTCCTTCACTGGACTCAGCAAGAGAGCCTCATAGGCGGCCGCTGAGGGACAATGGCCGGGGGGGGGGGCAATGGCAGGGGGCAAGCTGGGGTCACCCCCGCACAGGCTGCCTCGTATGTTTGGGGAAGTCGGCTCTGCACATGGGGTTCTGCTCGCACTAACAACATTGTGCTTACTTTTGGATAGGGACTGTGCTTATGGTGACTGGGTCTACTCTGCTGTGAAAGGTGCTTCAAAGTACGTAACAGCTGAAGGTGGGCGGCCATCTTCCCTCTCTCCTATGGCGCCTGCCACAGTTCAGTGTAATCTCCCCTAGGGGAGCCCTGGCTGTGCCAGGGTGTCTCTGCGCTTGGTGCTAAAGCCCAGAGCTTTGTGTGGGGTGGGGCTTGGGGCACTGCGTTGTGGGCAGCCGCTACCTTTTCCTCTGAAAAACAGGTCCCACACTTTTGACTGAGCACAAAATGATGATCCTCTGCATTCTTTACAAGTGTGTAGGTGTGAACGATGGCTGTATTGCCAGAGAGGGGGGTCTCCTGGAGGCATCAGGAGACCCTCGACATCTTGGACATATGGGGCAAGGAGAAGATCCAGGAGCAGCTGAGGGCTAGCCATCAAACATTGACACCGTTGAGCAGGTTGCTCAGGAAATGGAGACGAGAGAGGACACAAGAGACCCGTTCCTGAGTGTCACTCCAAAACCAAGCCCATGTGGAAGGAGTACCGGCACATTGGTAACCATAACGCTAAGTCTGGCAGCCATACCAGCACTTCCCCTTACTTTGAGCAGTTAAATAGCATTCTCCATGGAGATGCCAATGGTAGACCAAAAAGGGTCACTGGCAGCCTCAGAATTATCAGGACGGAGGGCACAAATCCACCCTCCTGACCTATTACTCTACTCTCTTTTTCTGAGGGCTCACAGGACCTGTTTGAGGAGGGCTAGCGAGCAGAGCAGCATCTCCCTGGATATTGATGAAGAGGAGGTTTGGTCTGGTGAGTTCTCTTCTTCAATGGCCACCTCCATACCCCTCTGCATTCCATCCCTAACTGAGGGAGGCATTACTGCAGCTCCCAGCATGCATGGTGGGAGCTGTTCAGGCAATGCCCAGATGTGGCACAAGCCTCACATCTCAGGTAGGAAATGATGGTAAAAGGGGGTTAGGGCTGTGAAACTCCTCCCGAGCAGCTCTGGGGACTGCTGGGACCTGTAATACAGTCGTACTGCAGAGTACATGTTACTGTGGGCACTGATGACTTCATACAGCACCAGCCTTCACCACACTGACAGGACTGCAGAAAGGCACCCCGCTTAAGGCACCCCCTTTAACATCACTTTTGTCTTCTCTTCTGTATTTCATCAGATGAAGACCAGGGAAGTACTGGAGGCACGGTGTTGGCGATGATGCTGGAGAGGGCACCAGCAGGCAGGCTGCAAAGAGAAGTGAGTCCCCCTACCCCTCCTCCACTGCATTCCTAGGGCAACTCCCCACACATGCCCCCTTACTGCAGAACTCCCCAGTCTTGGGTGAGTTAATGCAAACTGCCCAGCTGCTCGCTCCCTTCCCCTATGGCACCCTGCAGAGCTATGTGTGTGGATTCCTATGTTTTTACAGAGACTGCAGAACCAAGCCCAGATGGATCCAAGGATGGGAAAGATGCACCAAGGATGGAGGAGGTCTGTAATCCTTACGGTAGTGACCTGCTTCTATTCCCTGGCAATGCATGGCTGTGCTGTGCTCAGGGGTCTCCTCTCCATGTAATGGCCGCATCTGCTGTGTCGTGCCCTCCCCATTTCTCCCTGTCGATTCTGGTTGGTGAGTGTTCTGGCTCCCACCACCCTTCCCTCTACTCCCCACACCAAGCTGCCTTCCCTAAGGGATGGGAGGTGGGCATGTTGCAAATGGTTGTAAGCCCCTACCTCTATCTGCAGATCCAGGGGTCCCCAATGTCAAAGCCACCCTGTCACCTGCATCCTGGCTGGCACAGATTCGGAACCGCAGAAACAAGAAGGTTGGAGGGGACATCAGCAAGTGGCCCATGCAACACAACACAACTGAGAACGACACAGGCTTTGGGCTATTCTCCAACATGACTGCAAAGCATTTGACATGTCTAGAGAGCTGGTGCAAATAGGGCAGGTGCAGGGGGCAGCCTTGGTCCGCTCCGTAGAAACGATAACCGCTACAGTACGGGGGCTTCTGGCAGCCTATCCCCCCTGCCAATCCCCCTCAGAAGCCAGGGCTTCCTGCTGGGGGAGACGGAGGTTGAAGGTCATTGCCTCCTGCTGGGGGAGACAGAGGTGGGGGCCAGGATACACCCCTCCCAGGAAGGAGCAGGATACAACCCCTCCCAAGGTGCAAAAGGGGTCAGAGCATCCCCAATCTCCTCCTGCAAGATTAGGGGGCACACGTAGCCCCCCCCGCCAAGCAGGCACGCATGGAGAGGCCAAAGAGAAATGTGAAGAAACCCAAGCAGTGCTCCCCCTAGCATACAGGGGTTGTGCTGGGGCCACAGGCTGGGTGGGTAGAGTTACAACTCTCTAGTCAGGGAGCCTGGCATAACATCAATTGTGAAGAAAAACAGATTCTGTGAGACCTAAGTAACGACTCCTCCATAGTGATAAAAGAAGCTGACGAAGGAGGTGCCATTGTCACCGAAAACAGCACGGATTATAAATCAGAGGCTTTACACCAACTTCAGGACTCTGACTGTTA
Organism: Anniella stebbinsi; assembly: GCA_029215795.1. Classification (NCBI taxonomy): domain Eukaryota; kingdom Metazoa; phylum Chordata; class Lepidosauria; order Squamata; family Anniellidae; genus Anniella; species Anniella stebbinsi. The sequence continues at coordinate 101,220,830 of JARDYH010000003.1, forward strand.
TCGGGTATGTCAAAATGATCTGACTACTGTTATCACCAGGGAGATTAAAAGCACCCTATACGAGGGGTCATGTTTGGGATATATAACGGGGGGTGAATATGGCTTTTTACACAATACTAACCCCAGAATTGCAGTTTTCTATATTTATTTATTTATTTATTACATTTGTATACTGCCCCATAGCCGAAGCTCTCTGGGCGGTTTACATAGGATTAAAAACAATTAAAAACAATATACAAAAATTTAAAACAGCAAAAACATACAACATACACACAATCTGTACATTTAAAAACCACTTCAACACTTCAAAAAACTACAAAAACAAAACAAAAACAAAACAAACCCAAAAATCCATAAAGGTATTTCTCATCACCACCACCAGGCAGGTCCATAGTATCAGCATGCAATTCTGTGTTGGAACCACTCTCAGAGTTTGTAGATAATTTTTAAAAACCCTTCATACCTCTTATACCATTTTATATATGGGATTCCTCTGATTTCATTAACAAAATTAAGCCCATTAACATGCAAGCGGGAGACATCCTGATGACTATGGATGTAAGATCCTATACACCAATATACCCCAGCAAGATGCCCTAACAAGGGCTGTGCACTGACCCCCCCAATCCAATCTGGATCCCAATCTCGGAGGTCTGGATCGGGTTCGATCCTATCCATGTCGGATCAGGCCCAATCTGATCCACCTCGGATCTGGATCCGGATCCACTCTGGGTCCATGCAAAGCCCTCCTTCCCGCTCTCCCAGCTTCCCCCTCCCTCCCCCCAATTGCCCTGCTTATCTGCTGCCTCCTCCGCCATCGTCCTGCTGTCATCTTCCGTCCTCCCTGTGAGCAATTGCATTTCCTGGTCGCGGCAGGTGACGTCATCACTCGGCGTGACCAGGAAATGTGGCCATCCGACATCAAGGATCAGAGAACAGAAAGACACCCCCACACACACACACTTTCTTCTCTCCCTTGCAGAAATAGCCTTAGGTAAAAATTATTTCCAATTTGACAATAAATTTTATTGGCAAATCAAGGGTGTTGCCATGGGATGCCCCATGGCTCCAGAGGTAGCCAATCTTTATATGGCAGAATTTGAAAAAGAACTTTTCTCATCAGAAGGGCAGTACAAAAAACATCTTTTGATATGGCTGAGATATATTGAGGATGTATTTTCTATTTGGCGGGGTGATAGGGAAGATCTACAAGAGTTTATAATGTGGGTAAATTCTAAAAATGACAATATCAAATTTGACATTCAGTTTAACACTAGAGAAATCCATTTCCTAAATCTAAAAGTGAAGGAGGGAGAACATCTTATCACCTCTATCTATAGAAAACCCACTGATATCTCTAGATATCTTAGATATTATAGTTCCCACCCCCACGCTTTTAGAAATAATCTCCCATAAGGTCAATTTCTAAGACTCAAACGTAACTGTTCAAAAACATCAGACTTCAGACATGAATCACAGACGCTGGCCACACAGTTAAAAGAAAGAGGTTATCCTGATGGTGTAATCTCACAAAGCCTGAAAAAGGCTGAGGCCAAACCATGATTAGAACTATTTTCTAAAAACACTACAACAGCCCCAGAAAGAATCAATTGTAGTCTAACATACAACCACATAACAAATCAAATGCAAGGAAGCATAAGGAGACACTGGCACATCATCCAACATATCTGAGGGTGCCAAAAAAAACCTATGGTCTCCTTTAAAAGAACTAGGAACATAAGAGAGCTTTTAATCAGGAGTGAATATAAAGAACACAGTAGGAACCAAGCCAATTTTTTACCAGGTGCCTCTATGCCTAAGGGACACCACCCTTGTGGACACTGCTGTTACTGTAAATACACCCACAAAGTCACAGCATTTGAAAATCCATCTGACCAACAACAATATTTCCTAAGAAGCTTTACTACTTGCAACAGCACTTTTGTAATCTATGCCATCCAGTGCAAATGCCCTAAGATCTATATAGGCAAAACTATCAGATCTCTGAAAAAAAGAATAGGAGAGCACCTCAGTAACTTAAAGAACAACAGACCAGGTGCTCCCTTAGTAGACCATTTTTTCGGCACAAAATCATTCTATTGCAGATTTAAAGTTTTGGGCACTCGAAAAATTAGAAAGACATGAGAACAACTTGTTATTAAGAAAGGAAATAGAATGAATCCTAAAGTTAAAAACTCTAAATCCAAGTAGCTTAAACTTAGATCTGGAATTTCTGCCACTTCTGTGACTCAGTAATGACCAGCAGTGACTCCCACATAACAAGAATAATGATAGCAATAACAAGGTAATTGGAGACCTAGCACTTGTCCTTTCCACATGGAGACACCTGCCAAAGCTCAAACACATGCCAAGAAATGATGCAACAATGAGAAAAGACATACGAGAATAAGAAGAGGACACTGGAGTGATTATATTTCCTCAGTCGCCAGTGAATATCATGAGAGACTATCATTCTGTTAAGAGTTTTCTGCAGACTTCTCTTACCAAGTGAGAATCTATGTATTCAACTTTTGATAATAGTATTTTTACATTCAGAGATGTTTTTATATGAATTATAGAAATTTTTGATGAATAATATGGATAGGCCCAAGAGCCTTTAAAATGTACTATTTAAACCATTTTTAAGAAACGTACATATGGGCATAGGCCTTTTAAGGCAATATTCCCAATTAACCCCTATACAGTTATAATAATGGTATGTGTTATCCCTATACAGTTATATTAATGTAATGTACTTTTGATGTTACAGCCCCCGAAGAAGGCCTTTAAAAAAAAAAACAGGCCAAAACGCGTTGGGAGTGAATTAATAAAGTATCTTAGCATTTTGAGAACTGCTTCTCTCTCCTTTTTTGACCTGAGTGGAATGATGCTCTCCTCCTTTTGGTTTTTAGCCTCCAAAATGAACCTGCCTCAAGAAGAACAACTGCTAGATGTAGCACAGTTGTTCAGGGCACATATATGCTGGTTAGTCAAAGTAGGGTAGTTCTCCTTACTGTGTATTTGTATGGCACAGTTACAGCTGTGAGGGCACTTGCTTAAAGTAATAATGAGCTCACAGAAGCTGATGTAAACCATAGTGAAGTTTTCTTTTTACTGAAAACACTGTTTAAATGCAGAAGTATAAATTATCTCTGGGAGGTTTACATAGGATTAAAACAATTAAAAACAATATACAAAAATTAAAACAGCAAAAACATACAACATACACACAATACACACATACATTTAAAACCGCTACAACAACCCAAAAAAGCTACAAAAAAAAAAACAAAAACAAAAAAACCTAGGCTCCTATGTAAAACTATTTACAAGAACAAGGCCTCAGGACGTCCTTCCGGGACCTCCTCTCGGCAGGTTTTCTTGTGGGCCCTGAAGTCCCACTCCAGCCTTGTAAGCCTCTTCTCAGTGCTAGGCACTGAAAAAGGAGGGATGGTATTAGACTTCTCTGCTGCAGCACCACACCATTGGCAGTACCCAGTACCCACCCACAACAGGAAGACTTACAGGTTCTTGTTATGGAGGCCTCCATCTGTGTCATGACTGCCAGCACATTGTCAGACAAGGCCTACTGCCTTGGGCCAGGTCCTTCAGTGCCTGCAAGACCAATGGTAGGAGTTAGTGCATGAGGACAACGTCACTGCACCATGCAATGGGCCCTTCAACAAGGGCTTCCAAGTGATATTTCCAGTGTCCAGCCATGGTGTGGCTGTAAACCCACATTATTTCACATGGGGGATGGTTGTCTGAGCAGCTATGGGGAGTGAAGTAAAACATGGCAGATATGGCACTTCATCCAAAATGCTCACCTGCCATGCCCGCCCCCTGAAACTTGGCAGCAGGGCATAGCCCTGTGCACTCTGAAAGGGTCTGCACTTGCCTGCTGAAGTGCTGGCCTCACTTTGACCAGCTGCCTCCACTTGCTCTGGAGGTGGGTGCCTGGCCTCTTCAGGAGGTGCTCCCCACTCCTCTTCTGAGGGCTCCCCTCCTGACCACCCTCCTCCAGAGGCCTCTCCTGGCTCCTCCTCCTCCTGGGTGCTGCCTTGAAAGTCCTGTGGAGTAGAGGAAGAGACATTAATAGCAAAGGATGTGTTTATTGCTCTATGCACACATCTGAGGGGTGGGGAGGCAAGTAACCTCTATTATGCATGACATGACACACAGGGAGGGCAGGATGTGCTACACCATTAATCTATAGCATCATTACAGGATTTGTTATGGCCCTTCTTTCCCTTTAATTGCCCTTTGCACTGTACATGACAGCCCTCCTATCAATGTTATCCCCAGAATAACAACCCTGTGACTGGACTGAAGTCAGCCAAAACACTTCCTTGGTACAGTGGGGACTACAATCCCCATCTTTCCAATCCCATTCTGACAGAGCACACTCTACAGTCCAGCAATTGTGAAGGCACAAGCATTTTGTTTCCTGACTCCTAGCTGAGCAGAGCAGAAAAGAGGAAGCTGCCCCATCTGGATTAGAAGGAATATAAGGAAGAGAGTTCCTAGAGAGCGAGTGATCAGAGCGAGTGAACAAAGAGAGCAAACAGGAGTTTGTCAGGGGGAGTGTAGTGTAGTGGAAGAGGAGACCAATGCAAAGAGGAGAGAGGCCTCAAGTAAATCCAGGAGGCTGCCTATTCAGAGCTGCCATGTGCTCCTGAGTGCTGATTTAAGGGGTGTGTCCTGAAAGCTGCTGCTGAAAGCTGCTAAAAGGTGCTGCTAGGCCTGGAAGGGTGTGGCCTGATTGCCAGATTGCTCTCAGCAACTGAGTGGGCAGGGAGATTCATTCTGTTTCTTGACTCCTAGCTGAGCAGAGAAGAGAAGAGGAAGTTGCCCCATCTGGACTAGAAGGAATATAAGGAAGAGAGCTCCTAGAGAGTGAGCTAACATGGAGAGCAAACAGGAGTTTGTCAGGGGGAGTTCGGCAGGGGAGGTCAAGAGGGAGTTCCTTAACAAAATTCCAACAAAATCAGAAGGCAGAAACAAAACAGAAATGGATACTATGGACAGAAAGGAATCTCTAGTGGTGGTGAACTGCAATGTGTTTGCAATATTTGTGTTCCTGTCTGAGATCAACATGGTGTACACCTGCAACAAGTGCAAGCTGGTTGCACTATTGGAAGAAAAAGTGAAAGCACTTGAGCGCCGAGTATCCACTCTCCAAGGAATAAGAGAAGGCGAAGACTTCTTAGACGGAACGGTGGAACTGCAACAGCAACAAGAAGAACAAGAGATTGAAGAGCAACAGCAAGCCGAAGCAGAAGTGGAGAATGCTGAGATGAGGAAAGTCAACGAAGAGGAAACTCCTTGGAAGAGGGTGACAGTTAAAAGCAGAAGAACTAGAAGACACTCTGCACCAGTGGAACCATTAGAGTTATGCAACCACTTTCACCTACGGGAGGATGAGACTGGAGGACAGCCTGCAGAGGAAGAATTACAGGAGACCCCGTGCAACAGTGAGCAAGAGGCAGAAGGTCAATCGACCAAGAAGAAAAGAGTAGTCATTGTGGGAGACTCCCTGCTGTGTGGGATCGAAACCCAAGTATGTCGTGAAGACCCATGGACTCGCCAGGTATGCTGTCTCCTTGGAGCACAGATTAGAGATGTGACTGAAGGGTTGACAAAGTTCATCATGCCCACTGACACATATCCTTTTCTTCTCATCCATATGGGAACAAATGATATTGCCAAGCGGAGCTACGAGGAAATTGCATCAGACTTTGAAGCTCTGGGAAGGAATCTCAAGAACTTTGGGGCCCAGATAGTTTTATCATCCATCCTCCCAGATCTTGGAAGAGGAATAGAAAGGGAAAGAAAAATTCTCCAGGTGAATGACTAGCTATGAAGGTGGTTACCTATGTGAGAGATTCAGATTCTGGGACCACGGGCTACTCTACTTGGAAGATGGACTGCTGGAAAGAGATGGGTTGCACCTCACAAAGGCTGGAAAGAATGTGTTCAACCACAGCATGAAGAACTTCATCAGGAGGGCTTTGCAGCTCCAGCCACCACCCTCACCCTGACAGTGGCTGGGTTCAGATGACACGATAAGCAACGGAAGAGTAATTAGGCAACCAACCATTGTGTTGCTTATCATGTCATCTGGCAGGAACCAGACAATAGACGGTGCACTATTTTTCCCAAATAAGCAACAGAGAAAAACAATAGGCTGCTCTGTTGATTATCCAGAGACAGACAGGTTGCTTACTTGTAACTGTAGTTCTTCGAGTGGTCATCTGTGCATTCACACATATATGGGCTCTGTGCGTGCACAGGGGCTCGATGCGGGAAACTTCTAGAGCTGCGAGACATTAAGGTGGGAACCCTGCCCCCACTGCCCAGTGTGCATGTCCAGCGGGTTCCCGCCTGGTCCCTCAGTTCTCTTGAGACTGAAAGGCCCATGAGTGAGAGACCAGAGTAAAGTCAGTATGGACAATGTCAACACCGAGAGGGGACGGTAAGGGGGTTCTGTGATTGCACAGATGACCACTCGAAGAACTACAGTTACAGGTAAGCAACCTGTCTTTCTTAGTCGTGGTCTCTGTGCATCACACATATATGGGTGATTAAAAAGCTGACTTACCGGCGGAGGGGGTGGAGACAGAGTCAGTGGAATATCGACGAAAGGACGGCTCTACTGAAGGAGCAGTCAGCTTGGGAGCAGAGGTCCGGTCAATAATGTGACGCAAATGTCACTGGCGATGCCCATGTGGCGGCCTTACAGAGGTCTTGAAGTGGAACCCCAGTACCGAAGGCAGACGATGTGGAAATAGCTCTGGTGGAATGAGCTTTAATAACACTTGGGAGATCAAGGTGGTTTCCACAATCCATTTAGAGAGACATTGTGAAGAGATTAGTTGTCCTTTAAATGACCCAGCATAGGACAAAAAAAAGGCATGTAGACTTGCGGAACGCTTGCATTCTGGACCTGTAGAAGAGAAGGGCCCTTCGGACATCCAATGTGTGCAACGAGGCCTCAAGAGGCGAAGAAGGATTCTGGAAGAAAGCTGGGAGCACCACATCCTGATTAAGATGAAAGGAGGAGAGGACTTTTGGCAGAAAGGCTGGGTCTGTCTGAAGAACTGCTTTATCGGCATGGAAAACCAGGTAAGGTGAGTCTATGCGAAGTGCACAGAGTTCTGAGGCTCATTGAGCCGTGGTAATAGCGATGAGGAAGGCTACTTTAAAGGAGAGAAGGCAAAGATCAATAGTGGCAAGTGGTTCGAAGGGCTTGGAGGATAGTGCTGTCAGTACGACAAAGAGGCTCCAAGAGGGCGAGAAATTCCTGAGAGATGGCAAGAGGTTCTTGAGGCCTCTCATAAATTGTCGAATGAGCGAGTGCGTAAAAATTGTAAACCCCTATACAGAGGGGTGCAAAGCTGAGATTGCAGCGAGGTAGACTCATATAGACGAAAATTTGAGACCAGTCTCATAGAGGGAATGGAGGAACTGGAGTACCAATGGAATGGAGGCATTGGTCGGGAGGAAGTTACGTTGTGTGGCAAAAGTAGTAAAACGTTGCCACTTGCTTGCATAGGATTTATGAGTGGAAGGCCAACGTGATGCTGTCAAAATTGTTTTGACTTGTGCAGGGAGATCCATTAAGGATGACGTGGACGGATTCTCCAGGCTGTGAGGCGAAGCCTGGGAATGTCTGGATGGAGAGTCTGGCTGTTGTCCTTGGAGAGGAGATCGTGTTGGAGTGGGATGCGGAGAAACACTCCTCGGGCTAACCTGAGTAGCGGCGCAAACCATGGTTGTTGAGGTCACCATGGAGTGATGAGGATCGTGTTGGAGCGGTCGGATCGGAGCTTCGCGATGACCTTGGAGATCAGCAGAAACGGCGGAAAAAGGTAAGTGAAGTCTTCATTCCAGAGGCGAAGGAAGGCATTGCCCAATGATGCCATGCCGGTGCCTGACTGGGAGCAGAAGCGGTGGAGAACCGCTGTCTCGGTGGACGCGAAGAGGTCTAGCGTCGGTGTGCCCCATTGATCGAAGATCATTTGAAGGGCATCTTGGTGAAGACACCGTTCGTGGGCGTCTGAGAAATGGCGCCTGAGAGTGTCTGCAAGGACGTTGTCGTGTCACCGTAAACATGATACGATGGTGTATCGCCCATTCGTAGATTTGAATCTTCAAGGAAACAAGATCTAAGGAGTGAGTTCCTCCTTGCTTGTTGATGTGCCAAAGTGCTGCGGTATTGTCAGTATGAATAAGGACACGATGGCCTTGAAGTACGTTTTGGAATGAATGTAACGCCTTCTGAATGGTGAGAAGTTCAAGAAAATTGATATGGCGGGCCAATTCGGTGGTCGACCAAGTGCCCTGAACCGTGAGTCAGCCCGAATGTGCTTCCCAGCCATCGAGGGAGGCGTTGGACATCAGGGTGATCGATGGAACTTTGGTGCCGAATGGAAGACCGCGCAGGAGATGATGCAGGTATGTCCACCAAAGAAGCGAGTGAGCCACAAATGGTGGGAGGGAAAGTATTGTCCGACGAGCGTTTTGTGTCGTGGAGAAAATCCTGATGAACCAGTTCTGGAGGGTACGCATCTTTAAGCGGGCCCATTGAACGACATGAACCACTGCTGCCATGAGGCCAAGAAGATGTTGAATTGTGAAGGCTGAAGTACGATGAGTGCGAGAGAGGCGCCTGGCCGCCTTTGCAAGAGCGGCTACGTGGGTGTGAGGCAGATAGACTCGGCTGTGTAGAGCACTGAGTTCGATGCCGATGAATGGGATGATTTGCATAGGCGTTAGATGAGATTTTTCGAAGTTGATAAGAAGACCCAGGGACTGAAGTAAGGAGCAGACTGTCGTGGTGGCAGTCAGAACGGCCGCTTGAGAGGGGGCTGTAATAAGCCAGTCATCCAGATAAGGATAGACTTCGATACCGAGCTTGCGGAGGTGAGCGCAAACGACCGCCATGCACTTCGTGAAGACTCGCAGTGCCGTAGCAAGGCCAAATGGGAGCACTCTGAACTCGAAGTGATCGGCACCGATGACAAAGCGGAGGTATTTGTAATGGTCCGGGTGTATAGAGATGTGAAAGTACGCATCTTTGAGACTGATGGTGGTGAACCAGGCTCCTCTCTGAAGTAATGGAATGAGGTTGGATAGTGTGACCATTCAAAATTTTCTGGGAGTGATATATTGGTTGAGGTTGTGAAGGTCGAGAATGGGGCGAAAGCCTTCTCCTCGCTTTGAACAGTAAAGTAGTGGGAGTAAAACCCGGTATGATGATGGGTCTGGTCCACTTTCTGAATGGCTCCTTTTTGTAAGAGAGAGGTCATCTCTTTGCAAAGAACGAACAAGGAAGGAGTGACTCTCATGAAGCCCAGAGGTGGAAGAGCGTCGAACTCGATGAGATAGCCTCGAGCGATGACACTTAGGACCCAAGAGTCTGAGGTGATTCGTGTCCAAGCGGTGAGGTGTGGAGCCAGAATGTGACCAAAGACTGGATGTGAGGAGGCTGAGTCATAAGCGGCGTTTGGAAGTATGAGCGGCAATGGACATGCGGTTGGAGCGAAAGGAACTAGCAGCATCTGCTTTCTTTCGAAAAGTTGTTTGTTGGAATCGAAAAGTACGATCTTGTCAATGTCAAGAGGAAAAGTTAGTTGGTTGATGGTAGAAACAGCGATGCCGATAGCGGTGGGAAGAGGCTGCTGTGGCTGGCCTATGCCCATCTTTTGAGCCGTAGTTTTGGCTTTCTGAATATTATCCATAGCCTCATCAGTTTTAGAATTGAAGGTTATCCCTCTCCATCGAAGGGAAGATCTTCGATACGGGAATGGGCTTCAGGCCTGCCGATCGAAGCCAAGCGTGGCGTCTAAGAGCTATGCCAGCTGTCATGGAGTGTGCCGTTCAATCTGTTTGGTGGCGTGCGGTATTAATCTGTTTGCGAGATAGTTTGAGAGCTTCTGCTTGAAAGAGAGAAGCTAATTCTCTCTGTTCTTCTGGAAGGTAAGCCAAGAGGGGAGACATCTTGTCCCACAAAAGTAATTGATAGCGAGCCATTAAGGTTTGGAAGTTAGCAATTCGTAGGCTAAGAGAAGAGGAAGAATAAATTCTCCTCCCGAGTCCATCTAAACGGCGGCCTTCCTTATCTACTGGGGCGGTGTGAATCTTCTGAGATTTAGACTGTAAAGATTCCACGATAATAGAATTTGGTTTAGGATGAGTGAAAAGAAATTCTGCACCCTCTTTTTGAACTCTGTAGAGTGATTCAAGAGGCCTGGATGTGTGGTGTGTTGAGGCTGGTGTGGTCCAAGACTGTTGGACAGTTTGCAATAAAGTAGGTAAGTATGGTACAGAAACAGGAGTAGAAGCTTCGGTATAGACTGCATCAAAGACAGGATCTTGAAGCCACTCCATCGGCTGTTGGGTCGTGACGCCGAGAGCGTGGGTTAATCGGAGAATCTGATCTGTAGAAGGAGGCACAGAAGAATATGACAAGGAGTCAGATTGATAGTCCTCAGCGCTCGGTGAGGGAGAGTGCGGAGACTGAAGAGGAAGTACAGCTTGTTCCGGTGGAGTCGGAATAGGTGGAATGGATGCCATAAAGCAGATACTGACCGCTGGTGACTGTGGTTGAGAATGAGGTAGAGTAGAAAAATGTCTCGGTGCTGCGAGAGCAGCTGGCGACGGAGCCATGGGTCGTCGTGGTGATGGTGCAAGCTGAATGTGACATTCATCATCAGAGTAAACCTGAAGCTCGTGAGCCTGCTGGTGCTGATGACGTGGTAGTGACCAACCAGAGGCCGTATCCCAGTCCTGTGTCAGGACTCGATGTTGACGAGATGAGGATGCAACGGAAGGAACTGGACTTGGACAGTGTCGATGCCAAGACTGTGGTGGAGGCAAGGACCTGTCAGGTGATTGAAGAACGTGATGTGGTGAAGAATCACGTGTCTCGCCTTCTGAGAGAGAAGTAAAACTTCTCGGTGTCGACCGTGGCAAGGGAAGCTGAGGCTCCGGGATAGTCGGTCTCGACATTGAAAGAGTAGAGCGTGGAGTCGAAGGCGGTATCGATGGAGCATGGTCTGCAACGACCGGTCTTGACATCGAAGAAGTAGACCATGGGGTCGAACCTGGTATCGATGGAGCATGGTCTGGGGTTGGCAGCCCCGTCAGTGCCGGTATGGCGTGAGTACGTTCCTTGGTAGGATTTGTTGACATCGAGGTCGGCTTACTAGTCGATACCGACTTGCTTGTCGATTTTTGATTTTTTTCTTTTTGTTGTGCCCATGAGTGGAGGCATCGTGGGCACGTTTAGAAGGCTACTTAGGTGCCAACATCGAAGCTGATCGACTCGAGGTCGATGGGTGTGGCGATAAGGATGCCGAGGGATTCATAGGCGTAGAACGAGGTCTATTCGCCTGATCCCTATGCCCAGGCAGTGGCGGGGGTACAGCCTCCAGCACCTTTTTCCAAAGGATAGCCTTCAAGCGGTCCGATCGATGGTGTCGCGTCTGTTTTGAGAAACTTTGGCAGTGGGCACAGGTCTCAACGACGTGTGCCTCGCCCAGACAAAAAAGGCAAAGAGAATGTCCATCCATTGGTGGCAACTTATTGTCGCATTTAACACATTTGCGAAAAGGTGCTTTCAGCGCCACAGAAATAGTAGAGTCAAAAGCGAAAGTAAAAGAGAAACAAAAGTACTGATATCCTATAACTTATTATTCTCTTTTTGTTTTGTTTTGTTTTGTTTTAGAAAGAAAAGAACGGAATAAGAAAGAAAGTAAAGAAAAGAAGCCTCACAGCAAAAAACTGAGGAAAGAAAGCGCTTCGAAGGGAAAATACTGAGCGAGAAGTTCCTGATGAGGCGACCTGTAGCATGGTCGAAAGAAAACTGAGGGACCAGGCGGGAACCCGCAGGACATGTGGACTGGGCGGTGGGGCAGGGTTCCCGCCTTAATGTCTCACAGCTCTAGAAGTTTCCCGCATCGAGCCCCTGCGCATGCGCAGAGCCCATATATGTGTGATGCACAGAGACCACGATGAAGAACTATTGCTTATTGTGTCATGCGGTGGCCTCTGTTGTCAAATTCAATGCATCGAGTGCACTATTTCAGTGCACTCTACAGCCGGCAGAACTTGCAATGGCTGATGGGATAACCCTGGGAGGAGGAAGGCTGGAGCAACGGCCAGCTGGAATGTCACTGAAGTGCAACATCGACTATTCACATGCTCGACAAGTCTCAGCCACACAACTGCAGCAGGGTAACATGTTGTCTGGGGTGTACCTGTGCAAATGTACTGTCAATTGCCTATTTCCCCTCCGTTGCCTAATATATCGTCCGAATGCGGCCAGTGTATTCCTTCCAAATATCTTCCAGTCAGGAACCTACTACCATTTCATTCTAGCTGCAGATAGATTTTTTTTTAAAGAAAAGTAGAAAGTTTGCTTTGTAAATTGATTGATTGACTTTATGGGAGAATTCAGAAGGCAATTTCAAACTTCCCTTTCTCCTTCCTTAGTCACTGTCTTCTAGCCTTTTAAACCCTGGTTTGGAAAACAGATGCTATGCTGCTCTTTGCCGGGGAAGTGTGGACACTGTTTAGTTTTCAGAAAGAGACTAGCAGGAGACAAAGACTTACTATGGGGAACAACGCCGTCTGTGCTATTCATCTTCCGCCTCCGTTTGGTGGAAGGAGGCCTGCTGCCACTTGCTGGGTCAAGAGGGAAAGACACCTTGCATGTAGTGAGAAGCACTTTGACTATATTCCTGCTGGCTAGGCAAAACCATTTTTGGTTACTAAGCCCAGACAAAATTGATGGACTTCTGTTTGCTGCCTCTGTTTTGCTGTTTAACCAAATGGGGAGCCAAACTGTGCCAGTTGTTGCTGTCCAATCAGTATCAGTGTAAATACTAGTAGCTGGGTGGGGGGAGTATTAAGAGATAAACTCCAAAACAACATTTGCAGCTACTGCTTTGGTGCCTTGAGACGAAGGGGGTGGGTTGGGCTGGGCTGATCCTCAAAGGACTTTCCTGTCATTAACTCTAAAGTCGCCCAAATCAAGTTAATACAGTGCCATTGCTAAACCCACTAGAGACAGCTTGGTACCAGATGGAAGGGTTCTGCTGCTTCTCCCTTTCTGTGAGTAATGTTTATGGAGTCAGCTTGGCACTCTGTGTCTTTTTAAATTCTACCCCTCTGTTTAGTATGATATGTAGGCTGAACATTTGTCCACCATGGAATTGTCCTGAAATAGTGTACTTGAAGGGGAATGATGCATTTGCACAATAGCCTTTGACCCCCAATCAGGAATTCCCAGTGTTTCAAACCCCCCCCCCCAAAACCTAGGCATGTGCTCTCACAAGCAGAGAACAGCTGCTCTGCATATTCCAACAACTTAGAAGCAGAGGTAGTCTCGGGTGTACTGTTGAGGTTCCCCAGACTCCTGGTTCTGGGGAATGTCAACATTCACACCAAGGGCACTTTATCTGGGGCAGCTCAGGATTTCATGGTCTCCATGACAACCTTGGGACTGTCCCAACATACCATTGGCCCGACGCACGTAGCAGGGCACACTCTAGACCTGTTTTTTTCAACTGGACATGGAGATGGTGATCTGAAAGTGGGGGATTTCACATCAACCCCTCTGTCATGGTCAGATCACCACCTGCTGAGGTTCAGACTTACAGCAGCTTTTCCCCTCCGCAAGGGTGGGGGACCCATTAAGATGGTCCGCCCCTGGATGCTAATGGATCCAGATGGTTTCCAGAGAGTTCTGGGGAGTTTTCCAGCTGATAGGGCTGGCTCTCCTGTCGAAACCCTGGTTGATCTGTGGAATGCAGAAATGACCCGGGCAGTTGACACGATTGCTCCTGAGCGCCCTCTCCTGTGTAGAGCTCGTACGGCTCCGTGGTATACCCCAGAGCTGAGAGTGATGAAACAAAACAGGAGACGGCTTGAGGGCAGATGGAGACGAACTCCTGATGGATGCAGTCAAACACTGGTAAGTGCTTATGGTAAGCTGTATTCAAGGGCAATGAGGGCAGCAAAAAAACAATACTTTGCTGCCACTATTCAATCATCATCATATACTGGTGTCTAGCACCTAACCACTCAAAATTGAAATAGGACCCCAAAAAATGATAATTCTAACAGTAGTAGAATTTATATTTTTATCAGTGCATAACTGCACACACATATCTTTCATTAAATGCACTTAAGTTTTCCAAGTAATCACCCCTCTTGGCTAATAAAAGCTAGCAGGGATGGAACAACTGGCTGGGCCAGGGAAGTGATTAATGCCTCTTTGCAAGAGGGAGTGGTCCCAGGCCTCCTGAAAGAGGTGGCAGTGAGACCATTCCTAAAGAAATCTTCCTTGGACCCTGAAAATCTTAATAACTGCAGGCCAGTCACAAATGTTCCATTCCTGGGCAAGGTCCTGGAGCAGGTGGTTGCGAGCCAGCTCCAGGCACTCTTGGATGAGACCGATTAACTGGATCCATTTCAGTTGGGTTTCAGGCCTGGTTTTGGCATGGAAGCAGCCTTGGTCGCTCTGTATGATGACCTATGTCGGGAGAAAGACAGGGGGAATGTGACTCTGTTGATTCTCCTTGATCTCTCAGCAGCTTTCGATACCATCGACCATGGTATCCTTCTGGGACGACTGGCTGAGTTGGGAGTGGGAGGCACTGCATTGCTGTGGTTCCGCCCTTACTTGGCGGGTCGGCTCCAGAAGGTGGTGTTTGGGGAACATTGCTCGGCCCCGTGGATTCTCCAGTATGGGGTTCCGCAGGGGTCAGTCTTGTCCCCCATGCTGTTCAATATCTACATGAAACCACTGAGTGCAGTCATCTGGAATTTTGGAGTGCGTTGTCATCAGTACGCACTCGCAACCACCTGCTCCAGGACCTTGTCCAGGAATGGAACATTTGCTAATCTCTACTTCAGTTTTCTTTTGTCTGTTTTGAATCTGACACATGTCCTGAAGTTCTCCCCATTAAGAAAAAAAAAAACCTTAAACCTGTTTTAGGTTGCAAGACAGATTACCTGGGAGCAATGTGCCTGAACTCAGTGTAGATTAAGAAACACAAACTGGCCCTGCAAGGCGGGCAGATCCACACAGCTTGTTTTGATGGAGCCATGCTAGTGCCTGCCTGGGCCAGGATCACAGTAGTAGGAGGAACGTAATTCTACCGCTGACAGAAATGATCCAATGACTTTCTGGAGTCAAAGCAAGAAACATAAACCGGACTTGCAAGGCAGGCACAGACAGATAATATTGTGGTGAGGTATGCAGGTGCGTGGGGATCAAGTATGCCATAGACTCATGGTATTGTTTCACCAAGTCCAGCTACTTCCCATTGGCAGCAGGAGAGCACAGATGATGGCAGGCAGGCAGGCAGAGGTCCAATCGTGGGCTCCCCTCTGCCAATAAAGAAGGAGATGGTGATACTCCTCCTGCCAGGGCACTGCTGCTGCTGCTGCTATATGCATTTGCCTCTGGCTTAAAAAGTGACCGGCATGCACTGCTCTGAGAATCAGGCGCCTCCCGCCTACTTTTGCTGCTGCTGCCAAAGCCAAGGGCATGTCAGTCTCATCAGCACCTTGCCCACGCCCACCTCTGCCAAGAGCAGTAATTCCTGTATGGGTGATTGTGCCACTACGCTTCATAATAAGGAGAATAAAATAAACGTTCTTTGCCAACAGTGGAGTGTGTGTGTCGTGCTTTAGCCACATGTGCCGTATTTGTGTATTGATTTTCATTTGGGAGGGCAGAGCAGTGATCAGAGCAGTATAGCACACCCACCCAACACACACAGCAAAGGGGAGAGAAACTGAAGAACAGCTGAACAAGAAAGAAAGAATGGTTTGGGGTGGGTGGGTTGTGTTTTTGTTTTTTGGTATTTTTCTGGATTTTTTTAAAGAACAGATAAAGAATGAGGACTAAACTGGAGAGTGGCAAGGTTTTGAAAAGGAGCAAAGGGAAGGAAACAACTTCTCCTCCCCCATCGCCTTCTCCCAGAAAAAAATGTTACAAGCATACGAGAGTGCTTGGCAAAGAGTCACAGTGAGCTCCTGCTGTGGGTAAGGGTCTATTTACTGGAGCAGGTGTTAGCAGCCCCCAGATCCCTTTGTAAATTTCCACTGGATGGCTATTTGAAGAAACAATGGTGGCAGTGAAATGAACCTCTTTTGCTGACCCCCACCCCACACCAAGTAGTAGGCATGATCATGTGCTCTCACTCATGTTTGATTGACTTCACAACCTCGTTCCCATCACCCTGTGCTGTAGCCATTCTCCATCCCTCTCAACTCCCTGGAATGCCAAGGAACAGAATAGCTCTACAATGCTGGAGAGGAAACTTGGGAGCTACTGTATCAATGCCCTGTTTCATCTTGCCATTTCAAAGTGAGACCACAGTCCTGGCAGGATTGTCAGTTCTATCTACTGGAAGACATGCACGCCCAAGAGCATTCAGGAATCCATCAGATTCTATTAAGCCTCCAGGGAAAGACTACGTGAATTGTTCCTCCACCTCTGCAAGGGGAAACAGAAGCCACATTTAAACATTACCAGGAAGTGTTCTGACCATGACAATGTGCGTTATACGGGCCACCATACTGAGCAAAATACATTCCACCTACATTCACTGTTGTTACAGCTACCCTCAAAATAGCCAAAAATGTATTATGAGCTAGGTAGGTTTGGGGTGGCTTTCCAGGGGCCTGATCCTCCAAAAGGTGCAATGTCTTTATATATGATCCTGGTATTAAGATGCAGCTTGCTGGAACTCCTATGTGCCTGTGGCTGTGCTCATTTCCTGGGTGCATGCAAAAGTCAGAGCTCGCTGCATCAGAGAATTACCATCTATAGATGGATGCATCAGCCACAAACAGGCCCTTGAATTATAAGGTTATTAGGTTACTTTGCACTTGCTTGTACTATTCCACACGCATTCCATCTATTGCTCATAACCTTTATTTTTGAGCAATATTGCACCCATGTAGACACTTATTCCACAAAGATCAGGCAGCATAGACACCCTTTTCACCGCTCCATGGCTTAAACTTGGAACAATGATTTTCCAATATTTCTTTGGAAGATCCGTGAGTGGCGATAAAATACTTGTCGAAAGAAGTTCTAAGATGACGATGATGATGATAGATAATAAAATAAATGCTGTCATTTGTTTTAACCGAATATAGAACTTATGAAGTAAGCATGAGACAAACTTTTAATAGGGAGTTAGACTCAGAATGCTACAAGAAACATATAAAATTATTTATTTAATGAATACATCAAAACTGTTATGCACAGAACATACATATAAAAAATAAAACCAATTAACTTTACAGACACATGACTGAATATTTACATTTCTTTCCTACAAATGTACAGTTCCACACCTGTACATTAATTAAGAAAGATGAGGTATATTTTGGCAGTTGATAGAAAGGCCAACACAGACTATGGGTATTGATAGAAGATACATTTCTTAAGGCTCAGTGATAGGTCCAGTCAGCATCAAGAAAGATTTCAGTTGACTTTAGCTGGATGATGCCCAGCTTTGAAGTTATTGTAACGCATCAAGCTGAACATAGCTCAGCATCCACGCATTGTGGGCCAAACAGATGTAGCATGGCAGCCCCCCTCCCCCGTT
This sequence comes from Anniella stebbinsi, assembly GCA_029215795.1. Classification (NCBI taxonomy): domain Eukaryota; kingdom Metazoa; phylum Chordata; class Lepidosauria; order Squamata; family Anniellidae; genus Anniella; species Anniella stebbinsi. The sequence goes on from JARDYH010000003.1 coordinate 101,238,469, forward strand.
TCTGCAGGCAACAAAGACAGGAGGTTTACTGAGTGAGCCTCCAGTCAGCCATCCATGGCTACTGAGCTGTATTCAGCACCGTGAGACCCAAATTGTGCAGGCCTGCATTGATAGTTTCTCACCTAGAAAATAAGAAACTATTCTGTATGTGTTAATGCATAAACATGACACAGCATTATCACATCCAATGATTCCCTACCCTGTCTGCACATGACTGACTGGCCATTGCTTGTCAAAGGTGGGAGCTAGAAGCCATGGGTTGGTAGTGGCTACATATTTGAGAGGATGTGCACTTTGGTCCTGAAGCATTTTGCAAGGCTGGTTCAGGATTTTAGAGGTGTGGCAGGATGTCACACTCAGAGCTGAGATGCTTGATTATCCAGACATTTGGTATATTACTGATCTATTACCAAATGTTATCCTGAGGGTTGAGGAACTTCATAACAAGTTAAGAGCTTCAACATTGAGTAAGACTCATCTTCAGCTTTTAGCCAAGCATCTTTTCTGCAGCTGAGGAGAATCTGCAGCTGAGAAGAATATCAAAGGTCCTCAGAGGAAAATGGAGTAGAGAATAAGACAATAATGGGGGGGGGGGAGGGAGAGAATCTATCAAGTCAAAAAGACTTGAAGCAGCTCAATGGCATTCTTTTCCACCTTTCCCTTTAGAGAAGGTTGCAAGGCCAAGGGAAAGGAATGACAGTTAAACCAATAAAAGTCTTTAGTGTAGACACAGCTCCAGTATTTTGGGACCCTCAGATAAACCATCCTTAGCAAGACCTTTTAACCTGGAAACAGTGAGGCATGTGAACAGGCCGGCCCAAGGCATGTTGCCACCTGAAGTGCCAGTACCGCTGCTGCCGGTCTGCACACCTGCTGCTGCCTGTCTATTTTTTCCCTTTGGTGCATGTATGCACGTCTCACCTCTCCCAGAAGTCTCAAGTCTCATGAGACTTTGGGGACAAAGCATGAGAGAGGTGGAGAAATGAGACAGCAGCTGGCTGCTTCTTGTTCCAGCTAGTTGCATGCATGGCCAGCTGGCTGACCGGCCATGCAGCCGACTGGCCAGAACAAGAAGTAGTGAGATCCAAGATGAGTGTGGCCAGCTACCCAAGCAAGCAGGTGGCCGGCAGGACCAAGAAGCATCCGCTCACTCGCACGCCTCCCACCCACCCGGACTGCTTGCTTGGGTAGCCAGTTGCCTGTGTCTGCTGGCCACAATTACTGCTCCTTGGTCCCATCAGCTGCGTGCATGCAACCAGTGGGACCAAGAAGTGGTGAGTATGGCTGGAGGGTGCAGCCAGCTGACTGCCCAAGCAGGCAGGAGCTGGCTGGGAAGCATACAGGCAAGTGGCTGCTTCTTGGTCCCACCAGCCACAATCTGGGTGGGTGAGAGCTGTCCAGTGGGAGGTCTGCAGGAGTGGGCACTCCTTAGTCCTGCTGGCCGCTCGCAGGTGGCCGGAGGGCCTAAGGGGCAAAGAGTGCACCCGTGGGCATAGCCAGTGCTGCTCTTTCAAAATGTTGCCACCTGATGCGTCTGCATCAGGCTGCTTCATGGAATGGCCAGCCCTGCATGTGAACAAAGAATTGTCTCACACAGTCTGAGCTGCCTTGCTCTATGCAAAGTGAAAATGAATCTTTTGCTGGTCATGAGGTCCTGACAAATGTCAATTATCAAGACCCTCTGGTTTTCTCCCAGGACGTAGATACATGCTGAATTTGAAAATATGAGTATTAACACATGGGAGATTTGTTGTAGAGTGACCCACACTTGCCTTTTTCTGACTGTACATAGTTTACAGCAACCATCCGACCTGTAATTTTGGAGAGCAAGTGTGCCAGAGCAAGAAAGAAGACACAGCAAGAACTGTGGCATCAACATTCCTTCAGATCAACAAAACTTTCAGAATTGCATTAAATTGCAATTAAATTCATTCTAGTTTTCTTATGTGGGATTTTCATTGCTTGCATTGTGGCTTGCACTGGTCTAATTGAGACTCAATTTGGAATAATATGTTCACATGGTTGAGTATAACTACAGCAATTATATTGTGACAGCATTCAAAGCATTTCCTGTCCTTTAATTTTCCCCCTTGCAAAGGCAAATATGAATGAAAAATGGGTCAGATGTTCATCTTGTACATCAGTCAAAGACTTAATTTTTTCGCTGAGCAACTTCAGCTGAATAAGTGTTTGCAAGTACCTACCTTCAAGTTGCTTTCTGGCCCACTTCTACAATGTGTGTTTATGCTGTGACACTGTAAATCTTTTTTCCCAGTAGCAGGAATTTTAAACTTCTTATAGTTCTATAGCATGGACTAGTGGATAGTAAGGTGGATCAGGAACAGGGTTCAAACGCCTGCTCAGCTATGGAGCTCGCCAGCTGCTCTTCAGCCAATCACCATCTCTTAGCCTAAACTACTTCTACAGGGTCATTGTGATGATCAGAGGAGTGGGGACATGCCCTACGTTCTTTCGAGGAAGAGTAGGATAAAAGGGAAATAAATAAATACATATTTAATAGCCATTATGTTATGCATCTAAGCTAATACTGGAAAGGTCTGTCCACAGAGAGAACCGAACTGGAAGTATATGCTTAGCTTTCTTTATTTCATGTAGTTTGACAGGGAGCCATGGCCACAGCTGGATTCCCTCCAATTTAGTTCAAACAAAATAAGGCTTAGGTGGTAGACACTATGCCAGGTGAAGACCAAAGAGTTAAATTATAAAGGCAGTTTTTAACATTACATGCCTCAGAAGCAGCCAAGAAAACATTGGAGATTAAAGAATACTTTATTACCAGAATTAAAGAAAATATGGGCTAACTCACAGTTTCTTGACACCATAACAAAACACAGGAGATAACATTCTCTTCCCTGGGTCCCTTTAATCAAAAGCCTTGGATTCCTTGGAACAGAAGGTGATGGCCTCTAGGCTCGGAGGAGGCAGACAGTTTTCCACTATGAAGAGAGCTTCAGGGTTGCAACTACCTTCAGATGTTGATGATATGTCCACCAAGGAGACTAGATAGGTCCCGTCTTGATGCATCCTGGCTTGGTCTCTTCCCCTCTCGCCACCACCCTTTTATTTGGAGAGGAGAGATAACTTTTCACACTTGCATAAAGTATAGAAAATTACCAAGAATCTCTTGCATTTGCATGTTATTGTATCTTTTGAATTCACACATGGTCATCAATTTTTTGGTAAAGGCATAAGGCACATAGATGGTCACAAAAAATCCTTCCAGTTGCAGTTAGGTGGATGAAGCATTGTGTAGTTATAATCTCTGATAGCAAGGAATTGCTATGAGTCTTGACATCCAAAGAGTATTCTGTGACATAGCTGAATGCAAGTCTTAGATCGACAAGAGATGTGTTCAATTTTCTATATGCATCAACTCACAGGTTGTCAAAAGTATTCACATTTGCAGATACTGTGCACTCTGTCATCTTTCAGCATTTTTAGCAAATTGTGCTGGGAAGTTTTCAGGCTGAGTAATCAGTGCTGTAAGCTTGATACTACCTTGCTTGAAGCATTGTTTCCACATGAGCTTTTACAAAAACAAGGTCCAACCTTGATCAAGAAGTGGTGCAGAGAGATAAAGCATCCTCTTATTCCAGTTCCAAAGCCAACCCATAGCTCTGTTAGACCTTTTACGTATAATGTGAAAGTACACCACCACACTAGACACAACCTTGCTGAACTACCAAGTTTAGATGTGGAATTCTGTGTTGAACAGCATTCTCAATCTTGCGGAGTTCTTGAACTTCCTGCTTGTCATTATGTCTGTACATTTCTGCAGTGACATGTGCAATGATGGGAAAATCTACCAAAAGCAATTCAGTATTTCATTGCTTTCAGGCTAGTTGTTGCAAGCTCATGATAGCTGAAGATGTCCAGAACTTTTCCATTTGGACAGGAATTGATATATTGGGTTTGATACGTTTTAACTAAACAGTGCCAGTGTTGGTAACTTTAGGAAACCTGATTCCTTGACTGAAAGTTTTAAGTAGTTATCAAAGACACTGTGCATCTCTTGTAGGTGACACACTATTGTCCATTGTGATTACTGCTTGATCAAAGGTTTTTTGAAAGCCCCTGTTGGTGACATTATATCAATGATGACAGTTTTCACTTGAGACACTGGTTCAAATCAGCTATAAGTAGTGGCGAGAAGTTCCTCTAATTTTGTCATTAGTGTGTGCTTATTTATTTCATCATTATCCCATCTTTCCACCAAGAAACTGAGGGAAGTTTACATGTTGCCCTTCTCTGCTGCTCACAGCAACTCTGTTGAGGTAAATTAGACTAAGAAATGGTGACTGGGGCACCTGGTGAGTTTCATAGCTGAGCAGGGATTAGTTATTTATTATATTTGTTAGTTGCCCAATAACCTACATTCTCTGGGTGACATACAATTACGCAATTTTAAACATAAAATCTATATAATCCCGTCAACATACACAATGAAATTCAATACAACAGAGTAGAACAGAGAGAAAATTATTACTAGCCACAATCACATGCCCCAAACACTGAAAATTAAAGTAACTTTATACGGACAAGACACATACCAACTGCCATTAAAAACAGAGTATCAATATTTTAATGATGTTAAATTATTATAAAAATATTAAGATGTTACAAGACCTATGAGAACCCCCCCAAAAAATCTGCCTGGTGCTGGAAAGACATTAACATAAGCGCCAGACAACTCTCTTCAGGACAAGACTTCCTTCATTCAAGAGGACCACTGAAAATGCTCTCGTCCTCATTGCTACCCTCTGTACTTCAGACTGAAGGGGCCCTTGGAGAAGGGTCTCCACTGATGATCTTATGGCTTTTGCAGGGACCTATGGAAAGAGGTGATCCTTTATGTATTCAGGTAGGTATCCTTTAGGTACCATGCAGGCTTTACAGCTCAAAACTAACACTTTAAATTGGGCCTGGAAACAGATTGAGTGGCAATGAAAGTGAAAAAGCTCTGGTGTACTATGCTAACAATGTCCAGTCCCAATAAAAAAATCTTGCTGCCCTATTCTATCTCAACTGAAGTTTCTGGACTGTCTTCAAAGTCAGGCCCCTATACAATGCATTGCAGCTAGTCAGTAGGGAGGCTACCAGAGCATGGACCACCAAAGCCAGGTTATCCTCATCCAGCTAGAGTCATAGATGGGATACCAGTCTAAGCTGATAAAAGGAATTCCATGCTACAGAGACCACATCTAATAAGAGAGATTGATCCATGAATACCCCAAGGTACAAACGCGATAGTTTACGAGGAGTGCAACACCCTCCCAAACAGGTTGAACATCACTCATTTGAACAGAGTTACCTACAAAGTCTGCCTCTGTCTTGCCTGGAGGTTAAATTTGTTAGCCCTCAACTAGTCCATTACTGTGGCCCTAAGCTGAAGTATTGGAGTTTTTTTAAATGAAAAAAATTAGATTCTCAGGATTTTGAATTACATATCAAATTCTGCACTTCCATGGCAATCCCACAGGTGTATAGCATATTTTGTCTCTGTCTTTTCCCAAAGAGGAACTGTGTGCAACCTCACCAAAGCAGTGATTAGTGAGGGGTCAGAAATGCAGTTCAAGACTAAGCTGCTGGGTAGGAAATATGTTGCAACCTTAAACCTTTATTACACTAGGATGAATTGCATCCGAGTGTAATAAAGGAACTTGCAGATGTACTCATAGAAGCTTTATCTATGAAATCCTGGAACATGGGTGAGGTTCCACAAGGTTGGAGACAGACAAATGTGCTCCCCACCCCCACAATTTTCAAAAAAGAGGGAGACTCTGGGATACTACAGGATGCTCAGGGAAGCTTCTAAAATATAATAAAGTAGTCAGTCCATAAGCATTTCAATAACAATGCAGTGATTAGCAGAAGCCAATATGGATTTGTCAAAAATATCTCGCAAATTAATCTCTTTTTAATCAGGCTAATAGTTTAGTAGACAGTGGGGGGTTATATATGTATTATTATTATTTATTACATTCATATTCCGCTCCATAGCCGAAGCTCTCTGGGCACTTTACTTTATATTGATTTCAGCCAAACCGTTTGACAAAATTTCCTTTGATATTTTGCTTAGCAAACTGCTTACATGAGGGTTACATGTTGATAAAACTGTTAGGTGTGTCCGCGGTTAGTTGGAAATCATATCCAAAGTGTTAATCAATAGCTCATAAGCAAAGGTAAGTGTTCAAGTGGGGTGCTGCAAAGTTCTGTCCTAGGCTTGGTATTCTTGAATATTTTTTTATCAATGACTTAGATGAAGAGGTGGGTGGAATCCTTATCAAATTTGCAGATGATACAGAATTGGGGGTGATAGCTACCACCTCAAGGGATTGGAATATAATTCAAAATGATCATGTTAGGATGAAAAGCTGGGCTGAGAAATGAAATTTAACACAGACAAATGCAAAATTCTGCATTTAGACAGGCAGGCAGGCAGGCAGGAAGGCACAGATACAAAATCAGGGGATACCTGGTTTGGCAGCAGTACATGCAAAACGGATCTTGAAATATTGTTGATTGCAAGCTGAACATAAGTTAGCAATGTTATGTGGTTGGGGGGGGGGAAAGCCTTGTGGAGTTTAGGCTGCCCTGATAGAATTTCAAAATCACAACAAGTGATAGTTCCACTTTATTCCATACTTGTCTGAACTCATCTAAGATACTGGATGAAACCACCCCACTTTACAAAGGATATAGACCAAAGATGACCCCCCCCCCCAGTCCCACAGGGCCTCTCCATTCAGCAATAGCCTGCCCTATTGACCCCACCCACACGCAGCAATTAGGGATGTAGAAAGCCTGTATTGGTGCTAATGGGGACTTTTTAAGGCCTGAGTGCTGTGGTGGGGTGAAGAGGAGAGGAGAGGCAACTGAGGAGGGAAGGGGGGAGAATGGAAGAAACAGAGAGAGTAGGGACAGAGAGCGGGCGAGGGAGAGAAAGGGTGGGGAGAATTGGATGGAAGGCGAGGACGAGTGTTCCTGTGAGGAGGTGTTCATGCGAGAGTGTAGTGTATTGTGGCTCTGGCATCACGCATCGTAGCATACCACGAGGAATGTGGCAGTTGGGCTGTAAAAGACCCCTGGCCCAGATATGGATGAAATGGAAGGGATTCAGAGGAGGGCAAGTAGATTGTCAGGATTATGGAAAACAAGTCCTATGAGGAAAGGTTAAAATGACAGTTATGTTCAGCCTGGTGAGTAGACTGAGGGGAACATAAAAGTGCTCTTCAAATATTTGAAGGGCTGTCACAAAAAAGAGGGCAAGATTTGTTCTCCGAGGCAGGATAGAATGGGCTTAAATTACAGGAGGATAGATTTCAGTTGAACATTATGAAAAATGTCTTAAGGGTGGGAATTGTTCAACAATAATGGAACCAGTTACATAAGGGGCGGTGGCCTCCCCCTTGCTGGAGGTCTTCTAGCAAAGGCTGGACAGCGTCTGTTGCAGATGCTCCAGCTCTGAGTTTCCTGCATTGAGCAGGACATTGGGCTAGATGGGATACAACATCTCCTCCAACTCGGTGATTCTGAGAATAATATACGTCAGTGTAACTACGCCTACTTCATACTGAAGGGTGTCGTCGCTCTTCACACTCAAGTGATGATATCCTGTTGCTGTACACACTACTCAAATTTACTGCTTACATTTGAATCAAGAGGAGTGTGGAAGCCCCTGACATCTCAAAAACGTCTTATTTCCTTTGACTTCTCAGCAATATCTAATTTATTTCTATAGTGATATTTTTTATTGTGTAATTTGCAAAATTGTGCAAGTGCGTTGAGAAGCAAGATAGTCATTTAAGCAAATGAGGGGCTCAATTTGTCAGCAGATATGAATTAAAAAGTTGCATTATTGAGCTACATACATTTATCCAATTCTGGCACCAGTTAATTTTTAGAGCAACATGACAGCTTTTCAGAGAACCAAAGACAGAGCTATTGTTACCTGCAGGAGATATATTAATTAAAAATGAACATTTGTATTGCAGGCAAGAATGCTTCAATGGTATCACCTTGAAGCAGCCTTCCCCAAACAGGGTCCCTCCAAATGTTTTGGACTACAACTCCCATCAGCCCCAGCCAGCAAGGCCAATGATCAGGGATGATTATAGTCGTAGTTCAAAACATCAGAAGGGACCCAGCTTGAGGAAAGCAACTTTAAAATCTCTGAAAACATATTGACTGTCCATCTAAACTTGGCAGGGTGGTGAAATGCTTTTCTGAATATTGCAGAAGGTAATATACAAATGTAGCAAATCCAATTTTTAAAATATCAGTGTATAGATGAAAAAATTGCAGTTACTGTATAAACTCATTTAAAACGGGTAGTGTTTTGATTACAAATAACCCTTTATAATAATATGGATATATCTTTCCCTCGGACATATGGTTTAGCTGCAAGATGGCCCTAAAAATTCCCATGTTCTGACATCAAACTAAGCGATGTTTCAAATTTAGGAGATCCTCTGTCCATCCTGGCATCTCAAGGCTTCTGATCACAGACATTTATAGTGCCTATTGACTGAGAGCCTCTTAAAATATTCTTTAAAGGAAGGGAGAATGTGGCATGCCTGGTATTCTGGGGAAAGGTTATATAAACAGATGAGCAAATTTGAGTGTCCTCTACATGTATTCCTGGAGAGAGTTTCTGAGGTGGGAGGCTCAGGCATGGAGTGGGCAGAGAACCTGCAGCAGGTCTTCAAAGAAGTGCTTGGAAATAAAGTATTTCACTCAGTAACAAAAAAGTATAACTACCTCTAGAATCCATAGTTCCCACAGTGTATTAAATCACTGGGCCATAAAATTGAAGAACTTTCATGCGTGAATTCATGCATTCTTCACGAATGTCCAAACTTTCAAAAATATCGCAGTGAATGTTGATTATTACCTAAATGAAATTGTCAGCATTTACCATTGTAAGTCTGACAAGTGAAAACATACACCAGTAAACTCTGACATACACAAAATTTGTGTGGGATGGTCAACTTTCTTGACAACATTCACCAAAGCTTGGATGTTTACTGTAGTGTAACACTTCAGGCTCTGTGGTTAGCAAAACTATGATTCTCTGTGGTTAGTATTAACCACAAGCCGTGCTTTCGCACACAACACTTTAAGGCCTAGGGTGACCAGATAAAATCCAGGTCAGGGCTCCTGTAACTTTAACAGTTGTAGAAAAAATGGAATTTCAACCAGTGTCATTTGTATGCAATTAGTTCCTGGTGAAATTCCCTCTTCATCACAACAGTTAAAGTTGCAGGGGCCCTGCCTTCTTTTGTATATGGTCACTCTAGGATAGTGCCTGCAACTTTAACTGTTGTGATGAAGAGGGAATTTCACCAGGAACTAATTGCATACAAATGACACTGGCTGAAATTCCCTTTTCTCTACAACTGTTAAAGTTACAGGAGCCCTGACCTGGATTTTATCTGGTCAGCCTACTTTAAGCTACGGTTAGAGCCATTAACCCTGCTGTAGACGGTTTGATTGTGGTTAGTGAATGAGCAGGTTTAGCAAAATACATTGCACAAGACACCTTAAACCCTGCTGGTTAAGCAGCAGGGTTTAAGTGTCTTCTGAACAGGCCTATAGATACTCTAATGCCTAGTTATGCTAATTAACATGCAATCAGAGTTTGCAAGCCTGCTTTTCAAAATGGTGCCAAAGAGCAAGGCCCAGACCAAGTGGCAAGCAGGAGGTAGACCTGGATCTACTGGTGGATTGCTGGGTGGTATGCAGTAGATCAGCAATTATTTTACCGCAGCATCAACAAATCCCACTCTAAATTGGACTGTGAGCTCTGTTCAGTTCTGTTACTTAAAACAAATTGCTATGCTCAGAATTCTTTCATTCTAAGTGTATGTCTTTTATGTCAGTTTTGTTGCTGGATCTTGAGATTCTAGTAAAAAATAACATAGGTCCTGCAAGCCTGAAGTCTGCTTCTTCTGAGAGATTACCCTGAGGGTTTAAAACTTGGCTAAGTGTCACATCACAATATTTTTACTATACGTTTGTACACTTGTGTTGGGGGAAAGAAAACATGTAGATTAATATACAATGTATGCATGAAAATCACTCAAGAGTCTATTTTACTGGATATAAGCTCATTGGGAAACTGTGATTGACAATTGCTTCAAATTTAGTGCACATCCACCTAAATTGACACTTTCATGATTTTCATATCTGATGTATACATGTTTCTTTTTTTATTTTCTCTAATGTGCATTTTTGTAGGAAAAACAGCTTCAAGGAAAACTATGTAGAAATGACTTTATAGATTTTTTTTAAAAAAGCAATAGGTTAATTGGAAGACCTAATTCTTTGAATGAGTTCAAATCTCCAGGACTTGATGAACTGCATCCTAGAGTAATAAAAGAGCTGGCAGAAGAACTCTCAGAACCACTGTCTATTAACTTTGTGAAATCATGGAAGACGGGTGAAGTGCCGGACGACTGGAGGAGGGCTAATGTTGTCCCTGTCTTCAAAAAGGGCAAAAAGGAGGAACCTGGGAACTACAGACCAGTTAGTCTGACATCAATCCCTGGGGTGAGCATCTTGAAAATAATGCAGTGATTACTAAAAGCCAGCATGTCAAGAACAAATCTTGCCAGACTAATCTGATCACATTCTTTGATTGAATAGCCTCCCTTGTGGACTATGGGAATGTTGTGGACATAATATATCTTGACTTCAGCAAAGCTTTGACAAAGTACCACATGATATTTTGATCAGCAAACTAGCTAAAAGTGGGCTAGATGGAACAACTATTAGGTGGATCCACTGCTGGCTACAGAATTGGACTCAAAGAGTGTTTATCAATGGTACGTTCTCAAACTGGGGGAAGGTAACGAGCAGCATAATGCAGGGCTCAGTCCTGGGCCCAGTGCTCTTCGACATTTTTATTAATGATTTAGATGAGGAGGTGCCAAGACTGCTTATCAAATTTGCAGACGATACAAAATTGGGTGGGATAGCTAATACTCTGGAAGACAGAAATAAACTCCAAAGTGATCATGATAGACTTGAGCGCTGGGCTGAAAACAGCAGAATGAAATTTAATAGGGATAAATGCCACGTTCTACACCTAGGAAAAAGAAACCAAATGCACAGTTACAAGATGGGAGATACTTAGCTCAGCAATACTCCAAGTGAGAAGGATCTTGCAATTGTTGTAGATCACATGCTGAATATGAGCCAACAATGTGATGTGGCTGCAAAAAAAGCAAATGCTATTTTGGGCTGCATTAATAGAAGTATAGCTTCCAAATCACGCGAGGTACTGGCTCCCCTCTATTCAGCACTGGTTAGGCCCCATCTTGAGTATTGCGTCCAGTTCTGGGCACCACACTTCAAGGATACAGACAAATTGGGCGACAAAGCTATCACGGGTCTGGAAACAATGCCATATGAGAGACTGAAAGAACTGAGCATATTTAGCATGGAGAAGAGAAGAGTGAGGGGAGACATGATAGCACTCTTCAAGTACTTGAAAGGCTGTCACACAGAGGAGGGCCAGGATCTCTTCTTGATCATCTCAGAGTGAAGGACATGGAATAATGGGCTCAAGTTACAGGAAGCCAGATTTAGGCTGGACATCAGGAAAAACGTCCTGACTGTTAGAACAGTACGACAATGGAACCAATTACCTAGGGAGGTTTTGGGCTCTCCTATACTAGAAGCATTAAAGAGGCAGCTAGACAGCCATCTATCAGGCATGCTTTAAGGTGAATTCATGCATTGAGCAGGGGGTTGGACTTGATGACGTTATAGGCCCCTTTCAACTCTACTACTCTATGATTCTATGAATAGCACCTTTGCCATCACTATATGCAATGTTGTTGTATGTGTTGTTCAGTTTGCCTGTGTTGGTCCAGCCTTGGGGGTTCTGGACACCCCATATGTTAGGAATATGCTTTGAATATCACAGGTCCTTGGAACTTGACCGATGGTGTGTGTTACAGGTACCTTAGATATGATATGGGATTTTTGTATTTTTAAGATGTTCATTTTGGTTGTCACATGGTCTAAGCTGACATGGCTCCTTCCATGATGTCTGGATTTCATCTAGTAATCTATTTTTAGATCTTTCCTCATTAGCTTCTTTGCCGTGGAACCTCTGCATATTGCATAAGATTCTGGGGCATGTTCTAGAATACACATTCAGAACTCACAGAGTTCTAGCCAGGCCTTTTGCATTACATCATTGCATATTTGAACTGAGTGTGTTTTCTACAATGCACCAAACAAATCTCTATGGTTGCACTCTGCAGGGGCAATTAGTAGTGGTGCTAAATTGCCCTTCAGAGAATCTTCTCACATATTTCTTCTCACTGAGAAATCCCACATAAAACTCCCAAGAAATCCCTGTGTTCCTGGGAAAACAGCTTGAAAATCCTTAAATTTAATATAATGAGCTTAATCTATAAACGATCCTAAGCAAAAAGTTGTGCTTTAACATAAATGGGAAACAATCTATAATGCTACTAAAAATCATGGATATCTGTTGTTCCTGTGCCAAAGTTTCAGTAAAACAATAGCACTTGTGTGACAAGAACACATGGTAAGCTAGACACCAATTCTGCAGGCTGTATCATATTTTTTTTTGTAAATTCAAAAATTTCACTATAAACAAAATTAGACAAAGTACTGAGATGGTTTTTAAAAAACATTTTGTTAAGTGTCTCCTATTCCGAGAGCTTTGTAATGAGTTTAGAAAAATGGCACAATGTTATGAGCTTTGTGTAATGGATCCTATACAAATTATTTCATCCAAATATACATATATTCTTTACCTGGGAGATTATTCACATGTGCAAACTAAAATAGACTAGTTTAGTACACTTTACTCTGGTGGTCTTCATAATCTGGGTAAAAAGTGTGTGACAGTCTGAGCAAGAGAGACTTTATTCCCTCTTTTCACTCTCCCATGTTTGCTGAGAGCTATGTAGAAACCTTTGTACGAGGACGATTCGTAGGCATTGTAGTTATTAGGAAGCAGGGCTTCTTTGAATTTGCATTCATCTTGAAAAGTTGCCTGAACAGAAAAAAGAAAGAAACAGAGTGTGGTTGCAGCATCTACCTGCATTTCCTCAGATTCATCATCTTGTGTTGCCTGTCCTTCCTGTCCCCCTCAGTCTTTAGGCAGTATCCAACTGCGTCATTCCATTAACCCAAATTATATTGCAGTAGTGGAAACTAGGTTCTGAATGAAAGTTAGATTTGTGTAAGTGTGGCTGCACAAGCAATGTTGCAACCCATTGTGCAACCAGTTGCTCATAACCCATTTTGCATTCTGCTTGTGCAGCCAATTGCAGACTGTTTTGCACCCACAGCACAATCCATTGTGCAAGCTTTTGCACAATGGCTATGCACCTGTTGTGTGACCTGTTGTGAAATCTGTTGCACAAGTTAATGGGCAACTGCTTGTGCAACGGAAAGATTCAGTGGAGCTCCACTAATGCAATGTGAGTTTGCAGAATGTCACCTTTGGATACTGTCCTTTTATTCCCCCGCTGCTTTACTTCAGATTGGAAACTCTATAGAGTAGCATATACATTGTTGGAAGGGTATACATTTAATAAATAAACACACATTGGAAGTATATAAATTAATCAAATAAATATTCTAGGTGGGGAAAAACTACCTATTATCAGGCGAATCTGCTATTTACTTCATGCCATGGTTTCCAGGTAGACAACCAACTCCTGGGTCCACACCCCTGGCTGCCTACTCTGTCTGAGAGTGCACATTCCAGGAGAAGGCTATTGCCATCTTGGATGGGAATGCATGGAGGACAGGTGACTTTTCAAAAACTCCCCTTAAAGAGTTACCATGTAGCAAGTGTTCCCACATAGCATGGATTATACTCCTATGAAGGAGCTTTGTGAACCAACACTAGAAACCCGAGTGGCCTTGGTGACTTAGATCATCGTTTACCAGCTGCTGTTGGGGGTGGAGTTCTAAATCCCCCCTTGGCCATGCAGAACTAATCACATAATTCTTTGGATCCAGGGATGCCCCATCCCTGGATTGTTTATCACAATGTCCGAACCTAGAACTCTAGGTTGTTGGTCTCCCAACATGAACAAACAGGTCCCCCAACATGAACCATGGATTCAAAGGTTGGGTTGTACATCCACCAACAACCCAGAATTCCAGGTTTATATGTCGCAATAAACATCCCAGAGATGGAGAGCCCTCTGGGTTGTTTAATGCAAGGGAGTGTGCATGTCCAACTGGGAACCAGCACATAGGGTTGCTCCTGATTTCTGAATAAATATCTATTTCACAAATTAATATTTCAATGATTAAACCCCCGACTTCATTGATACTCACCGTACCATATAATCTCCCTTTGATGTTCATTGCGATGAAGAGAGTGCTTCTCACACCAAACAGACTAACCACACCTCGTTCTACTGTTGACATTTCCAAGCGACCTAAAGAAGTAGACAGATGCAATGAAGGCTGAATATGGATGAGGGCCAATAAATTGAAAGTGAATTTTGACAAGATGGAGGTACTGCGGGTTGGTGATTCTCACATCCAGGAAATTGTTGTTCTGATCTAGTTGGGTTGCACTCCCATCAAGGAGCAGGTACACTGCTCGGAGGTGCTTCCTGATCCAACATTGTCACTAGAAAGTGAAGTGGCTGTGGTGACTCAGAATATCTTTCACCAGCTACAGCCAGTCCATCAGCTTTAACCTTGCCTGGATAGGGATTGCCTTGCCAGAGTGGCTCATATTCTGGTAACATTCAGTTTGGTTTACTACAATGCATTATATGTGGGTTTCCTCTTGAAGGCAGTTAAGAAGCTGCAGCTTGTGCAAAATCCAGCAGCTAGAATTATGAGCAGTTAATATCAATGGAACCATACAGAACCAATTCGGAAGGAATTATATCGGTTCTCTATTCACTACTAAGTCCAAGGTGCTGGTTATCAACTTTTAAGCCGTTAATAGCGTGTGGCCCAAATACCTGAAGAACCACCTCCTCCCAAATAATCCTGCCCATGCATTAAGTTCTTTGGGAAAGGTCCTTCTCTGAGAACCCTCTGGTGTTGAAATACACTATGCATTTACAAAGGAGAGGGCCTTCTTTGTGGTGGCACCCTGATGTTGGTATCCTTTTGAAAGGCGGTACAACCTTTGAAAGGCGGTATGGTTGGCTCTGATTCAGTTTTGGTTTTGGTACAAAATTCATAGACTCATAGAATAGTAGAGTTGGAAGGGGCCTATAAGGCCATCAAATCCAACCCCCTGCTCAATGCAGGAATCCACCTTAAAGTATACCTGACAGATGACTGTCTGGCTGCCTCTTGAATGCCTCTAGTATGGGAGAGCCCACGAACTCCCTAGGTAATTCCTTCCATTGTCTTATTGATCTAACAGTCAGGAAGTTTTTCCTGATGTCCAGCCGGAATCTGTTTTCCTGTAACTTGAGTCCACTATTCTGTGTCCTGAACTCTGAGATGATCGAGAAGAGATCCTGGCCCTCCTCTGTGTAACAACCTTTCAAGTATTTGAAGAGTGCTATCATGTCTCCCCTCAGTCTTCTCTTCTCAAGGCTAAACATGCTCAGTTCAGGTATAACTGAAACATGGTGGGATGACTCTCATGACTGGAATATAGCAATTGAAGGATATAACTTGTTCAAAAAGAACAGAAGAAATAGGAAGGGAGGCAGAGCAGCACTATATGTTAAAAATACTTTTCCCTGCACAGAAATACAGGAGGATGAGCCTGGGAGCCCCATCGAGAGCATCTGGATTAAAATAAATGCGGCAAGGAATAAAAGGAGCATGATAGTCAGAGTCTACTACTGACCACCCAATCAAGCACAAGACGGGGATAAAACTTTTGAAAAGCAAATTGCCAGTGTTTCAAGGAAGTGTGATGTAGTAGTAATGGGGGACTTCAATTACCCCGATATCTGTTGGGAGACAAATTCTGCCAAAAATGGCCCCTCCAAGAAATTCCTGATAAGTGTGGCTGATAACTTTCTCCTACAGAAAAACGAGGAAGGAACTCAAGGATCGGCTATCCTTAACTTAATACTGACCAATAGGGATGACTTAGTGGATAAAGTGGCAGTTACGGGAACTCTGGACAAAAGTGACCATGTCATACTTGAGTTCTAGATTTTAAAGGAAGCAAAAGCTGAGTGTAGCCATTTACATACTGTGGATTTTAGGAAAGTTGATTTTAATAAACTCAGAACTCTGATAAGTAAGGTTCCATGGCAAGTGACCCTAATGAGAAAAAGAGTCCAAGATGGGTGGGAGTTTTTAAAAAAGGAAATTTTAAAGGCACAATTACAAACAATTCCAACAAGGAAAAAATATAAGACAACAGAAGAAACCAATGTGGATCCACAAAAAGCTTAGGGTAGACCTGAAAACACATATAGGAAGTGGAAGTCCAGGCTACAAAAGAAGAGTACAGACAGGTAGCAGAGAAGTGCAGGAATGATCTCAGGAAGGCTAAAGCTGAGAATGAACTGAGGCTAGCAAGGAATGCTAAAAGCAACAAAAATGCTTTCTTCAGACATGTGCATAGTAAACGACAGAGGAAAGAAATGGTGGTTCAACTGCTTCATGAGGATGGCAAATTGGTAACAGATGACAAAGAAAAGGCTGAAGTGCTAAAATCCTACTTTGGCTCAGTCTTCTCTCAAAAGTGGTTCTATGACCCCCCCCCCCCTCCCGGCAAAAGTGAAGTACAAGCTGTCGGGGCAGGATTGCAGACTGAGATTGATAAACAAATGGTCAATGAACACCGAATTGCTTTGAAAGAGTTCAAATCTCCAGGGCCCGATGAACTGCATCCTACAATAATAAAGGAGCTGGCAGAAGAACTCTCAGAACCAGGTATTTTAGCATTAAACTTTTAATATTTTAAATGTTTAAATGTATTTTTCTTAATGTTTTATTTGTTAAAATGTAATTGTTGTAGTGTCCATTTGCTGGTTGAAGAAGGTTGTTTGTTTCTTAATTTGTAATTGTATAGTTTTTATATTGGACTTATTTTTAAAAAATGTTGTGAGCACTGCCTTGGAATCCCTTGTGGGCAAAGGGTGGTTTGTAAATTCAAACAAACGAACAAAAATATTGGCTTTTCATAGTTGCCCAAGGAAAATTAATACAATATAGAATGTTATTAAAAGGTCTATAGAATTTAGTAGAAGAATATAACATTTTTGTAGCACATATTTTTCATATTAAGACACTGTACTAAAAGAAGTTACAGGTCAATAATAGGATTGTCCACCAATTAATGCATTCTAGTTGATTATTTATCATTTAGCTGAATAATTAACTAAACAATTGATGAATTAATTAATTGTACAATCCCATTGAATTCGATGGGGAGATTTAATGAATTTAGAGGTCTTTGATTGGCTACAGTTTTCCCTAAATATGAATAATTCGGCATATTACCAAAACCACAATGTAGAGAATTTTTAGAGGGCCAAAATATACATGACAGGTTGCCTTGCTCACATTTTAATTGTGTGTTGGGAGGGGAATAATTTTTACATCCAAAGGAAGCATGAGTGAGCAGGGCTGACCTTTCCCCCTTCATCTGTCCTACCTGTGCATATTTCCCTACCGGTGCTATCTTTTTTGATGTCAAAATTGCCACCCTTCTTTTATATATGAACAAGGCAGACATCTGATGAGTAAGCAAATCTGGCTGGCTGCAAATGTCTATTGAAGGAAGTATGGAGATGTTGAAGCAAGTGTGAAGAGTAAGCTACAATCCAAAATACTTTCTTCTTGTTTCTCTATTACAGTAATATGCCATAACCAAAAAAGCTTGAGATAAATAAATCAGTATGTCTATAACTTTCAGCCCATTTTTGTTCATATTAGAATTGGTCCCATATATCTATCAGCTAATATTAATGTGGGTAATTCACCAATTAATAATGATATAAATTTATTTCTTACCCGCCTCTCCGTTTTGATCGAGGCGGGGAACAACAGTAAACATAAAATATGATAAAATAACATAAAACTGATTAAAAACATGGTACACATTATTAAAATAGCAAAATATCTTTAAAACATTCTAAAATTCCACTGGATATGCCTGTCAGAAGAGATTAGTCTTTATAGCTTTCTTAAATTCTAAAAGACTGTTAAGTTGACGAGTCTCCTCTGGCAGGTAAGTATGCAAGTATGCAATCCTGGGCACACTTGGCTGAGGATCAGTGCACACTTGCTGAATTCAGTGGGACTTGCCTCCAAATTCCTACTAAATTCCTCCTAAAATGATTAAGTAAAAGGCTGCAAGCTTAACAGACATGTTATTGGACTGTTTAGCTCTCAGTCTAACAATCATTTTAGTAGGAATTTTCAAAAAATGACAGAATAATTAATTGCCTATTAGCTTTTAGAGTAATTCTGTAGAAACTAAGAGCTAAATGTGATGTTCATGGGACAAACAGATTTAGAAAGGATTTTAATAAGGAAAATGGTGTGGGAGAAAAGATTAAACACTTCCTCCCCAGAACCACAGTCTCAACTAGATTTGGATACACTTGTACCCACAGCTGCTATTAAACTTTCAGAAAACGGTGGGAGATCACATCACAGATCTTCCAAGTTATCATATCTACTTTTCACCATAAGGTCTGTTCATTCCTGTTAAACTTTCAAGATATCCGCCTTTTAGGAGTACTTTTATAGTTCAGCAATTCTTTTTAAAATTATTATAATTTTGTACAGATGTCCTGCTCCAAATTGCTGATCAGGTCCACACCTGCTTAAGTTGAGTACTGGCATTCCTAAGCTGTTCACTGGTTACAGTTCACCATTCCTAGGAAAACTAGGCAATATAGCTTGTATTTCAGTTCCTGTTGTTATTTATTAAAAACATACTTTCACTGTCTTATTTCCCTGTAATAGTCCCTATTTTCTAGAACTTTCCATGGTAAAACAGTTCCTAAATTGTCCCTATTTTGCCTTTTGCACAAAACTATTAAGATTTTGTCAGTGTGCACACATATGGACTTGACTTCTTCAAGATTCTACCCATTCTTCTAGGTCTCTAGATGTTAAATCAATCTCTCTCTCTCTCTCTCTCTCTCTCTCTCTCTCTCTCGCACATATGTGCATGCATACATTCAAAATGCCAAAATATTGCTTTCCCTCCCAACAAACCTCTTATCCAGTCAGTAAATGTTACTGTGTCTGAATTGCCAGCTATCCTATAACAACAATCATATGCATGTTTAAACTAACTAACTAACTAACTAACTAACTAACTAACTAAGTCATGCTGGCTGGGGAATGCTGGGAGTTGCAGGACTTTTGTGTGTGTCTAAACATGGATAGGATTGCACCTTAAAGCATTAATTTTCTTTAAAGGAATCTTATCAGGTTAGTAACACACTTTTCTTCTGAAGTCAGTGCAGGACAGATAGTTGCAAAGAACACAATAAATACTATATCCAATAGGAGGAAATAAAAGATTTGAGAAGGTTTCACCCTAAAATGCAGCCTATTGATATTTTAAATAAAGAAATGCAATAAAAATTACCCAGTGATTCTTGATATGAGTATAGGTGCATAATCTATGGAATGTTGGAGGGTATTAGCTACCTTTAGAGCAAGCATACTATCTCTGAAACATTGTAAAGATGATGTAATGTTGTCTGTGCCAACACCTCCTAGGGTCTTCTGAGCATGCTCAGCAAGTTCGGAAGAGGTTCCAATTCATTTAAGATAAACCATAAATAAATGTCCAGAATAAACCCACAAATTTGAATACATTTATAAAGATTGGTCTGAACCCCTCTCTCTCCTACGTGGTTCACAAAATGAGGGATCCCAGTACTTTCTGAAAATGTATAAACTGCATACAACCAATTTACAGCCTTGTTTTTAAAAATAGTCCTTTTAAACTTGTGGATTAAATTCAATAATCAGTAATGTAGGATTAAAAGAACCATGCTTCAAGATTTCTCAGTATTTTCAAGCTTTTTTCAAAAAGTGATTCAAAATCATGCACATATAAGTTGCACGTTCATGCCAGAATCAGCAAAATGAATCTACATGCAAAAAGGTAGCCATGTGTGTGTGTGCAGCGTGGAAGAGCATAGGAATATGATATTGTTGCAAACCCTTTGCTTTTTCAAGGCTGTAACGTCAAACCAAGTAAAAATAAGCTGGTATCTAATTTTGTCCAAGTATTCAGGACATGTTTCAGCTGGAGGGTTCAGGTGCTGATTGATCCTAAAACATTTTAAAAGGCAACAGATGTAGTTAGACCAAGAATACAAAGCAGTAGCTTTTGGATTCTAGGCAGGGTATTAGAAATCAGAGTAATTACATGACATCAATTCCACCATCTCACATTGTGATGCAACTCACTGTATTGGTTTTCAGCATGAACACCACTTATCTGTCCATCTGGAAATATCTGGAGATGAAACCCAATGCCCACATTGCAGTAAAGCCTCCGTTGTCTCTTGATTCCTAGCAAATAACCAGTCTCCCAGCTGACTTCAGATTTCTCCCCTGACATTCCAGCAAGGGACCTGGATAAGAGAGACTCCCATCGTCTCTCCAGTAGGGTACCATTTGCTTTGTTCACCACTGGAAACGATAAAACAATCTCAGCCAGAAACCCCACAAGAACAAAAGCTGACAACGTCAAGTGAACACTGGCTTTGCAGGACATAGTGATGAGAAGTCTTTGTGCAATGGCCATCCGGTTCACCTCCTGGGCACGTGGTCAGTATTAATGGCCCTAAAAATACCACCCTTCTTGTTTTTCTCCCTTCAGCATGGCGGCACTGGCTTATTTTTGGAAAGTGGAAAAAGATTTTGGATGTGAAATTAAAGCCTGAGAGCAGTTGGGTCAGGAAAGGAGGCAGAGAGGCCCTGCTCAAACTGTTGGGGACCATATTTTAAATGCCTCCTGCTCTCCAGTGGGCAGCCTGCTATACTTGATTGACTATCTTTATATTTCAAAGGTTGTCCCACCCTGCAGCATCACTCTGATATCAACATTCTGCCCAAGGTAAATTCCACAGCTGTAACCCTAATTCATGCCCCTCAGAAAATTGACATATGTTGTGATCCTAGATACATGAATACAGCTCTATTGGATAGATGGCTGCAATGAACTGATGCAAAACATTAAGGCAGATGGACAATCTGTTTGCCTTAATGTCAGCTTTATTTGGAGAAGATGTAAAAAATGTGCTTGAACCTCACCTGCAAGCAACAAAAACTTTGCCAATACTTCACATTGGGTTTACATTCCTAATCAGCAACTAATTTTTAACAGGGGCCACATTTGATTGATTGATTGATTGATTGCATTTGTATACCGCCCCATAGCCGAAGCTCTCTGGGCGGTTTACATAGGATTAAAACAATTAAAAACAATATACAAAAATTAAATAGCACAAACATACAACATACACACATTGCACACATACACTTAAAACCACTGCAACAACCCAAAAAGCTACAAAAATACAAACCCAGGCTCCTCAGATATTGCCACATGCCTGAGAGAAGAGGAAAGTCTTGACCTGGCACCAAACAGATAACAATGTTGGTGCCAGGCAGGCCTCGTCAGGGAGATCATTCCACAATTGGGGGGCCACCACAGAGAAGGCCCTCTCCCTTGTTGCCAACCTCCGAGTTTCCCTCAGAGTAGGCACTCGGAGGAGGGCCTTAGATGTTGAACATAGTGTTTGGGTAGATTCATGTCGGGAAAGGAGTTCCATCAGGTATTGTGGTCCCAAGCCATGTAAGGCTTTATAGGTTAAAACCAGCACCTTGAATCGGGCTCGGAAACATACAGGCAGCCAATGCAAGTGGGCCAGAGTAGGTCTTATATGCTTGAACCTTCTGGTCCCAGTTATCAATCTGGCCGCTGCATTTTGCAGAAGCTGCAGCTTCCGAAACGTCTTCAAAGGCAGCCACACGTAGAGTGCATTGCAGTAATCTAACTTGGAGGTTACCAAAGCATGGACAACTGAAGCCAGGTTATCCCTGTCCAGATAGGGACATAGTTGGGCCACCAACCGAAGTTAGTAGAAGGCACTCCATGCCACTGAGGCCACCTGAGCCTCAAGTGACAGAGATGGTTCTATGAGAACCCCCAAGTTACGAACCTGTTCCTTCAAGGGGAGTGCAACCCCATCCAGAACAGTTTGATGACCCTCCATCCGGTCAGCAGAACCACCCACTAACAGCGTCTCATTCTTGTCTTGATTGAGTTTCAGTTTATTAGCCCTCATCCAGTCCATTGTCGCAGCCTGGCACTGGTTCAGCACATCCACAGCCTCACCTGATGAAGATGAAAAGGAGAAATAGAGCTGCGTATCATCAGCGTACTGATGACAACACACTCCAAAACTCCGGATGACTGCACTCAACGGTTTCATGTAGATGTTGAACATCATGGGGGACAAGACTGACCCATGTGGAACCCCATACTGGAGAATCCACGGGGCCGAGCAATGTTCCCCAAGCACCACCTTCTGGAGCCGACCCACCAAGTAGGAGCGGAACCACTGCAATGCAGTGCCTCCCACTCCCAACTCAGCCAGTCATCCCAGAAGGATACCATGGTCGATAGTATCGAAAGCCGCTGAGAGATCAAGGAGAATCAACAGAGTCACACTCCCCCTGTCCTTCACCCGACATAGGTCATCATACAGGGCGACCAAGGCTGTTTCCATACCAAAACCAGGCCTGAAACCCGACTGAAATGGATCCAGATAATCGGAACCACCCACTCTGGGACCTTGCCCAGGAATGGAACATTTGCTACTGGCCTGTAGTTATTAAGATTTTCAGGGTCCAAGGAAGATATCTTTAGGAGTGGTCTCACTGCCGCCTCTTTCAGGAGGCCTGAGACCACTCCCTCTTACAAAGAGGCATTAATCACTTCCCTGGCCCAGCCAGTTGTTCCATCCCTGCTAGCTTTTATTAGCCAAGAGGGGCAAGGATCCAATATGGAAGTGGTTGCACGAACCTGTCCAACATTTTGAGTTGAAGAAGACCTAAATAGTGGAGCAGGGGCTCACAGGGACACAGCACAAGCACCTTTTGATTAGCAGGAATGCTAAAGTCATCTGCCACCCCACTCAGATTTCCCTCGTCCATTTGAGTTTAGCTGCAATCCTCATAGTAGCTGGGGTAGGGTATGGAAATGAATTTTCTCAGTTACAATATATAGTTGTGAGCTGTCCCTGTTATAATTACACCCCAGAAATCAGTTTACCTTTGCATTAAGAGCTCTTTAAGGCCATCACTGGCACAGGAAGGAAACACATGTGGGGGGAGAATGACCAGAAGCAGGTGGACCTGTGTCCGAGTACCTGCAGAGGGCTTGTGAGTGCTCAGGTGCAGGTCTGCCCTTGCACCCGAGTGCATCTGACTGGGTCCGCGAGGGCCTGACACAGGGGTGCCCACTGCCCTCATGGACCCAGTCGGATGCTCGTGATGTCCCTAGTCCCAATGCAAAGTATTTTGGAGTGGCCTGATCTTGAATGGCGATTAAGACCCAATAGCTTTATAAAACATCTGTTCCTGGTAGAGGAAAACTTCCTAGAATTGGTTTGTTGATATGGATTAACACAAGGCTCCATCACACCATTGTTTTTTCACACTCTCATCATGCCTGTTTTGCCATTTTGCAGCGCTGTACTCACATGACGTCATGCCTGTCCTGCACTCACCCAACCTCTTCCACTCCATTTTCTGTGTTTTCCTAGAGCGGGGAAAGTCTGGTTTATTTCCTCTATGTGAGATTAAAGCACCCTTCTGCCCCCATGTATTGCCTTGCTTTGAAGGGAGGCCTTGCTGACGAAAGAGGAGGATGGGCAGTTCTCTTCCTCCAGCACGCCATGTCAAATGAATGGGCCTGTGCGGACATATTGAACGGGCTTTTGCTGCTCCAACCCCACCCTCATTGCCCACAGAAATGGCACCCAGCTGAAATGTTAAATCGGTAAAACACTAGACAACAAAGCCAGAGCTGGGGGGGAGGGGGGATACGCCCACACCCATCACAATGTCCATCAACGACAAGAACCCATGAACTGGAGAGGGAAGAAGGGGCAGGGTGGGGTGGGGGAGAAAACAAGCAAAAGGAGGTTTCACGGGAACCACAAACCCACATGAAAGGGACCACTAGCTTGAAATGCTAATGAAACGCTAATGAAAGGGAGGTGGAAATTGCGGAGGCAAACCAGGAAAAAAAGTAGGTGTGATGGAAGCCCACAGCTGCCTGCACTTTTGCCCCTCTTTGGGGGCATGGCTATGGGAATAGTCATGATGAATGCCCACACTTCAAAATTTACCACTACGCGTCAATGAGGCAATACATAGGCAAAGGACTTTTTAACCCCATCCTCCCTAGAGAGAAGAGCTTTGAGAGAACCCTTCACTCTCTTTAACCTCCTCTCTAATGTGAAGGGACATTATAATTGCAGCCCATCTGCTCATGGAACAGCTACTGAGCAAGTGAACATCATAACAGAGAAACACAGGCTCATAGAGTTGAAATTGACATCCAAGGTCATCTAGTCCAACATCTTGCCAAAGTGCAAGAAATCCACAGCTACAGCATCAGTGATAAGTGGCCATCTAGCCTCTGCTTTAAAACTTCTCGCAAAGGAGACTCCACCCCTTTCTGAGGCTGTCTGTTCCACTGTACAACAGCTCACACTGATTCCACCCCCCACCCCAATGTTTACTATAAATCCCCTTTCTTGTAATTTTTACCCATTGGTTCAGGTTCAACTCTCTGGAGCAACAGAAAACATCCAAGTCATTTATTAAGATGTTACATACTGTTCTCAGGGCAGAGCCCTCTCTTGTCACTTCATTTATTTATTTAAACTATTCATCAAATCAGATCCCAGTATAATAAAACAATAACATCTATATCATAACACAAGGTGGCAAATAAAACCACAAAACAATGGAGAGGCATTATACTGGATTATACATTTTATTTATAGGATAAATAAAAATGTCTAAATTGGTGTATGAAAGCTTGTAAAGCAGACACCAGGCATGCCTTCCTTATTGGATGTGTGCTACCAGATTACACTGGTAGTGCTGCAGATTTTGAATGTGCTTCCTAGGATCAGCACTTCAGTTTTTGCAATTGCTTTCATTTCTTTCAATATCTGGCTGAGAAAGAGTTTTGGTCAAGGCAAATCTTTCATTTGTGGGCTGTCAAGGTTCCTCCTTTACCTGGACCCCTTGATCAGCTCCTTAAAGATATTTTGCCTCTTTAAGAGCTCTTCTCACCAGCAGAAGTCACCTTTTACTTTCCCCTCTCAGTAACGTGGGGTTTAGGCCTTAGGCGTGGTGTAAATGACACTCCAGACAACAAGGTGTTAACAACCACTATTGACTAGGTTATATGAAATAAGGCAAAATCATATAAACTTAAGGCACTTACTCAAATAGAGCTGTAAAAATTCAAAAGGCATTTACAATGAAAATAAAAGATGTAAAACTACAGTTTCCTCTAGCGTAACTTTCACCAGTACGTTGGGCCTAGAGTCCCTTCCAGCCTTCTTCTGGCTGTTCTCCTTCAGGGCCTTTTCCTTGTTCCAAAGTCTCCCTGTGGTTCTCTGTAACTCTCTGCAGATAGTACCTCTGCGGTTCCCACTCTACTGTCCAGTTTACTCCACACCTTTATATACCCCAACCAAGAAGCTGGAACAACCAACCGGGTGACCTAAAACTGGGGAAATGAAACTTAACCCCTTCAAGGGGAAGGAATGCCCCCCTCCCATTAGAATATTTCCAGGCCTTCAGGCTTAAACCAAAACCAAGCCTGTGTGGGCCTCAAACCTTCACACGGGCATATTG
Source organism: Anniella stebbinsi (assembly GCA_029215795.1). Classification (NCBI taxonomy): domain Eukaryota; kingdom Metazoa; phylum Chordata; class Lepidosauria; order Squamata; family Anniellidae; genus Anniella; species Anniella stebbinsi. The sequence continues at coordinate 101,264,359 of JARDYH010000003.1, forward strand.
TTTTTCACCTGCTTTAAGGCCATTCTGCAACATTCAGGATCACCCACCTAGGGGAACACTGAAGGATTGAACTTCAGTTCTTACATGTAACAGACACCCCCCCCCCCCACCTGAACAAGCAGATTGAATGTTCTCAAAAGCATGAATTGTAGGCTGACCAGATAAAATTCAGGTCAGGGCTCATGTAACTTTATAACAGTGGTAGAGAAAAGGGAATTTCAGCCAGTGTCATTTGTATGCAATTAGTTCCTGGTGAAATTCCCTCTTCATCACAACAGTTAAAGTTGCAGGGGCCCTGCCTTCTTTTGTATATGGTCACTCTAGTATAGTGCCTGCAACTTTAACTGTTGTGATGAAGAGGAAATTTCACCAGGAACTAATTGCATACAAATGACACTGGCTGAAATTCCCTTTTCTCTACAACTGTTAAAGTTACATGAGCCCTGACCTGGATTTTATCTGGTCAGCCTAATAAATTGGTCTAGAAGAATGAAGATTACTAATGGTTTTCCTGCACAACAGACACCAGTTACTTCCCTATTACTCCTAAATTTGGTATGTATAAGACCATACAGAAGACCATTTAACCACATTTTTATCTTGGTTGGATGATACAGACAACCAACCTCGGCAGGAACTACACGTCGTCCTCGATGCGCCCTCCCTGCACCATAAGCCGCTTTGGAGCGCTGTACTTCGTCTAGTGTGGCTCAAGCCTCGGAGGCTCTGCTCGCGCTCTCGCCACCGCGGCCGCCGCCCTTTCATCCAGGCCGCGGAGGGAGGAGGGAGGGTTGTAAACAAAAGCCAGCGATTGGGAGAGGGATTTCCAATTGCTAGCTTTTGTTTACAACCCTCCCTCCTCCCTCCCTGGGACCAGCCAGGATGAAAGGGCAGCAGCGGCGGCGAGAGCGCGAGCAGAGCCTCCGTGGCTTGAGCCACACTAGACGAAGTGCAGCACTCCAAAGCAGCTTGTGGCGCAGGGAGGGCACATCGAAGACGACGTGTAGATCTGGCCCTAATCTTGGGGAACTTTGGGCCTATATCTGAGCTTCTGTACTATTATGCCAAGCTATATTGATTTGAGAGAGCCAATGACTTCAACAGATTACAATTACAGACTGAAATTACCCTAATTGCTTTAATAAGGAATGGTACAAGCTTTGCTTTAAATATTATGGTCCTCATTGTTACTTTCATTATTTAATTTTAAGTTATTTACCAAACCCTGTTTGGCTTTCCACATTATAGATGATATAATGGTTATTACCGACTGGAACAGAAACAAACGTTTTATGTCATATTTTAGTTGTTGCTTTTAGTGGCTACATTTAATTTCATTATTCATTTTATGTTCTTTAAAAATAATTGATTTATAGTTATTTGTTCAGATGGTTGCTCATATATACTTGCTAATGTTTTACAGTTGCCCTTGCAGAAGATTGGGTTGAAATTCATTTAACTTTGTATTACTCTGACAGCAAAGTCTTATCACGTTTACCTGGAAAGTAAGTTCCACTGTGTTCAATAGGTCTTACTCCAAAGTAAATGTACATATAATAGCATTGTGATTCTTCAAAAAGAGACACACACTCCACAAACAATCCTGTACCACATTGAAGCTTGCCTCTCCATTTGGGGCCCTCCATTTTTGGGTCTGCCCCTTCCTCCTCTCTTGCTTTTAGATGGAAACACTGTGCATCTTCCATTTTAAAAAGGCATGTGATAATGAATAATTTAATGTATATGAGACAGGTCTCTTGCTGTTCCTGCTCCACACTTCAGTCTTCAGGCAACCTGGGGGCTGTCTATACATGGGGAAAGCCCCGGGGTGGCTCCTCAGTGGTGCTGTGTTGTTTATATGATGCAGAAGGCACTGCAGAGCCATCCTAGGGTTTTCCCCTGAAGCTCCGAAATAAAAAAAGTTGGGGACTTAGCCTAACTTTTTTGTCCAGAGCGCAGCAATTTAGAACAATAAAAACGTAAGACAATCAAAATAAGAACATACAATAATAATATATTTATGTATTTCTTACCCACCTCTCCCTCTGGATTGAGGCGGGGTAAAACATTAGAACATTAAAGCAACTACATAATTTAACAGCCAAATAGATGAATCTTTACCCCCTTTCTAAAAGCCAAGAGAAGGGGGGCAATTATAGTTCTTGAGAGAGCACATTTCACAGTTTGGGAACGACACAGGAAAAATCCCTTTCATGTGTGCCCAATGAGCAGGCCTCTGCAGGTGGTGGTGCCCTCCAAGGAGCCTTTCCTGCAGATACCTTGGCAGGTTCATAACAAGAGAGGTGGTACTAAGTCATTTAGGGATTTGAAGAGTAAAATCAACACACTGAATTGAGCCTGAAAAGCAACTGGCAACCAGTGCAAGTCTTTCAAGACAGGTGTAACATAGTCCAATTACTGTTGGCTAACCAGATACAATCCAAGTCAGGGCTCATGTAACTTTAACAGTTGTAGAGAAAAGGGAATTTCAGTCAGTGTCATTTGTATGCAATTAGTTACAAATGACACTGGCTGAAATTCCCTTTTCTCTACAACTGTTAAAGTTACATGAGCCCTGACCTGGATTTATATGGTCACCCTAAAATACTGTGTACTGGCTGCCACGTTTTGCACCAATTATAGCTTCTTGATGTTATTCAATGGTAGCCCCACATAGAGCGGACTATAATAGTCTAAACTTCATGTAATCAAGGCATGGGAACTGCTGCCAAGTCAGTTCAACTGAGGAGGGATCATAGGTGGTGCACAAAACATAATTGTCATGGCTGCTACCTGAAGACCCAGGGACTGCATAAGATCAAGGAACTCCACCCACCTGATACTTCATGGGGAGGTCAACCCCTTCCAAAACAGGTTGGATCCCAATTCCCAAGTCTTCTGGCTTTCTTTTGACAACAACAACAACAACAACGCTATCATGTTGATCCTGATCCAGACACCAAGCAACATTCAAGGGTTTTCAACTGCTTTCTTGGTGTTAGCTGACAAAGAGCAATAGAGCTGGGTGTCTTTAGAATATTGATGCACCTCACTCTAAAGCTTTGAATGACCCTCTCACAGTGGTTTCATGGAAACGTTAAATAACATGGGAGACAAGATAGAACCCTGTGGGATAACATAGATCAACAACTGGGGACTCAAACAGGACCACCTTCCAGACACGACATGACAGAAAGGGCCAAAACCACTGCAAAACAGCACCTCCAACATCCATCTCAGTGATTATCTGCACAGAACAAAGCAAATGGTTCACTGTGAGCCACCAGATGATCTGACTTTCACACAGGAGGCCTCCCACAGTATGGAAAAGCATCACCAGTCGATTCTGTGCAGATATGAGAGTGGCAGAGAAGTGAGATTTCTTCACTAACCTCACTGCCATGGTATAAGTCCTTCAATGGCCTTTCACTAGTGTCCGGCCAGTTTTGGCCTATCCTTCTTTCCCTGCAATGGCTAAGTTGGAATCGCCCACCATATCTCCCCTTGCCAGTTATCACTTGAATAGTCACTTTCCACCCACTCCCATTTCCCCACTCTCCAAGGCACACATCTCGCAAAGCCCCCACTATGTAGCAGCATTAAAACTATCTCTCAAAATACATGCTCTAAGAGGTCCAAGCGGTATTAGCTGCTCCCCACCACAAACCACACACACAGACAATACAATGTGGGGTGTTCTTGGCCTTCACGTTTCCAACAGGTGCTCCCAAAGAGACAACTCCCTTCGGGGGTCACCCCTTAGTTGGTGATCCTGCCACCCAAGGGCAGTGTCTCTCTTCTAGCCTCTTGCTTCCAGTTATTGCCCAGCGGGGCTGTTGGAAAATGTTCAGTCACTGGCAGGCCTCTCTAGGAAGCCTCTTGTTCTAGGCAGCCAAATCTCCTCCAGCAGGTCTTTTCTAGATGAAGGTTCTCCAAGAAGAGCCACAGGAGAGTGAAGTGTCCTCCCACCAATTGCTCAGCATAGGATAATATTTCTTGACTATATATGATGATGTGGATCTCTCATCCCTGAATGTTTATGCCTAAATAAATATGCTAGTTTTTCAGTGTCTGTTGTTTTCACGGAAACAAATGGACACACTTTTACCCCTCTGACTATTGTCATTAAAGTGCCACCATTGTATAGGTGGTTTTCTAGAATAACATAATAAAAAGATAGGTCTCTGCACTAAGGAGCTTACAATATAAATGTTGAGAGTGGGGAAGACAATGGAGACAAGGCTGTAATAAGGGTACTAGGAAAGAACGTGTGTGAATTCAGTCACAAGTATTAAGGCAGGGTTGGGGAACCCTTTTTCCCTCCAGGGTAAACTGTTGGGGGCTGCATACTGCCAATGGGCAGAGCCAAGCTAGTGGTGGGCAGGGCCAAATGGCAGTCCACTCCCTTTATGGCCTCTTTCTTCCACTTCTTTTTTTTCCCTCCCTGCCCGGAGGGTTGCTGGGGGAGGAATAGATTGCTCTTGCAACATCTGATTGTTTGCAGAGAGCTTTTGAAATTTAGGCAGGATCTACACTACTGCTTTAAAACAGTTTATTACAGAAGTGACAACTGTTGGAGCCCAGCACATACACCATATATACTAGGCTGACCATATGAAAAGGAGGACAGGGCTCATATAACTTTAACAGTTGTAGAGAAAAGGGAATTTCAGCCAGCGTCATTTGTATGCAATTTGTACCTGGTGAAATTCCCTCTTCATTACTCCTGCCCTCTTTTGTATCTGGTCACTCTAGTATAGTGCATGCAACTTTAATTGCTTTGATGAAGAGGTGATTTCACCAGGTACTAATTGCATACAAATGAAGCCAGCTGAAATTCCCTTTTCTCTGCAACTGTTAAAGTTACATGAGCCCTGTCCTCCTTTTCATATGGTCAGCCTAATATATACAGTTTTCAAAACATTTTCAAAGTGTCATCTGGCCTTTGTCAATGGTGCATGCAGCCCTAGAGTTACAAGTTGCCAGGCCCTGTTTTAGTGAAATGTCAATTAAATAATGGGGACTAACACCTAAATAAATATGGTTAGCATTGGGCTATAAGTGTATTAAAAAATCAATGTATCATATCTTATATGCAGTGCTGAAAATTTGTAATTGTGCTGCAAGGGAAACCTGTATTATATATTAAGCCAAACTTGTGGTTCCTTTTTCTCCAAGCCATAAAGCAAAGGCACCCTGTTTATGACAGTTCTTAGCATACGCAAGATCAAGGTCAAATTTCAAAAGTATTCAGAAATAATAGCCCCAACACTAACAGTTGTTAAATATAAAACATAAATAATTTGTTCTAGTAAAAAGACAGTCTTATTTTTGTCAAATGATGTTATGAAAGCATGTTCTAAATCTGGTGAAAGCTCTTGTAGCTGTAGGAACACTCCACTTCTGTCATTTTATAAAGTCTAAATATAAATTAAAAAACAGTAATGATAATCAGTAACAGCTAAGGCTTTCAGCTGGTTAAATATTAGTAGCCTATCATTCAGCTTTTAATCATCATCATTGTAATAAGAATTACACAATTCTGCATAAATGATTAGCATAGTAATCAATGAGGCTCCTTCCTTTCCCCCTCCCCCACCCCCGTACTTAAGGAATATATAGGAGGTGTGCATGGACTTCCCATAGCAAGTAATGGTTTGTGCATTGCATTCCATGTGAATGTGCATGGAAGAGGCACTTGTGGCTAGGCTGACCATATGAAAAGGAGGTCAGGGCTCATATAACTTTAACAGTTGTAGAGAAAAGGGAATTTCAGCCAGTGTCATGTGTATGAAATTAGTCCCTGGTGAAATTCCCTCTTCATCACAACAGTTAAAATTGCAGGCACTATACTAGAGTGACCATATACAAAAGAAGGCAGGGCCCCTGCAGCTTTAACTGTTGTGATGGAGAGGGAATTTCACCAGGAACTAATTACATACAAATGACACTGGCTGAAATTCCCTTTTCTCTACAACTGTTAAAGTTACATGAGCCCTGTCCTCCTTTTCATATGGTCAGCCTACTTGTGGCTGAATAACAGCTGGGGAAGGGAGGGCAGAATGCTTCACTGAAACTATTTCGATCTCTCCTCCCATTCAGCTGTGTGTCAATGATGGGATGGTTCATGCCCTTAAAAAATGGAAAGTTGGATGATTAATCCACTACATAAACAGTTAATGGCCTTAGATGTTATTAATAACAAGAGTAGTAATAATAATGATTTTTCATTTGTCATTTTAGGATGTTTTTATGATGTTTTAATGCAGTTTTAATAATGTGTGTCATGCTTTAATCAGTTTTATGTATTTTATCATATTTTATATTTACTGTTGTTCCCTGCCTTGATCCAAACAGAGAGGTGGGTAAGAATTATAAAGAATTATTATTATTATTATTATTATTATTTTAAAAGTGATAGAGGTGGAGGTTCTACAGTTACAATTTAGAAAATGCGATCCCAGTATCCCTATAAAACGGCACCAAGTAGAACAGTATCATGTTTTCAACGAGTGAAATTGCCAAAAATGGGAGGAGATTTTTTTACACATTTTGGCTCAGCCATTTTTTAAAGATTCAGAAGACACAAATTCCATGAAATCTTCAATGTTCTGTAGTTTTGAATTTGATTATGCACATGCTGATTCAGAGACACATAGGATGCAAAGCATGGCTGGGGCTAAATAATAGAGACCCATTCATATCCACTGTTCTAACAATGATATGCAGCTATTCCAAGCATCTCCAGTACAGAATGTCTATTCTACATGGGATTAGAGAATAGTTTCTGTCTGATGCATATTAGACATGTGGCATGAACTGAGGTCAAGGCAAGCATGTGAGGGAGCACTGAAATTTCCCTTTGAGAATAGACAAGCTGCAGCCATATGTTCACAGCTGGAATGTGCATGGATCTTGCTTCTGCTGAGTCTCTACACTGACCTTTAGCTGCATTCTCATAGGAACTATAAAATGGATGCTCAGAAGAAAACTGACATCTCCAGATGCAGTCCTCAGCTGTCCCTTTCATCCCACCATTTCCACTTGCAGGGAGAAAAAGCAGATTTTCAAACAAGAAGAAATCAATCACAGCATTCAGGCAGTCCCAATTAAATTGACTTAACAGTAGGTTCATGAAGCACTTTACACAGCAAGTATAACATGGTCATTCCCACGGAGGTGAATTTGTGGGTGGACCATGCAAGGCAACACAGCGTCATTTTGGCATGTGGATGAATGTCATGTTGACATTCAGAAGGTGGGGCCTCATCCTATCTATGGGAAGTCAGATGGCAGAGAACTCCTGGCCCTTAGAGGTTCAGTGGCTTGAAGTGGGTGCTGGGGGAGAGAGCTGATGGTGTGGCCTTGCAACCTCCAATTCACAGCCTACCCTTAAAGGCTGAGTGATAGTGATCAATCCTGGTGGGCTAGGCATGGGTAGTGCATTTGGGCCTGGTAGTCTCCCCACTGGGCTCATGGTTAGACTGACCAGACGCCCGGATTTGTCCGGACATGGCAGGGAAATGGGGTGCAAATCCACATCCGGGCGGAAAAAACCGTTTTGGGGGGCCAAATCTGGAAATTTAGCCCCCCAAAACGGTGACCAGGTGGCCCTGGGGCGAGCCGGGCCAACTGGGGGGCGGTGGGGGCAAACCGGGGCGGCAGGGGGTCACGCGGCGGTGGCGCGAGGCTGGCGGCGCGAGGTATCTACCGGCTGGGGCGTCCGTTTCCCTCCGGTGCTCTGAATCTACTGAGAAACAGGCTTCGCGGCCTGTCCCTCAGTAGCGCGCCGGGTGATGACATCATCAGTCGGCGCACTGCTGAGAGACAGGCCAGGAAGCCTGTTTCTTAGTAGATTCCAAGCACGGAGGGAAACGGACACCCCCAGCAGCAGCAGGTAAGGAGCGTGGGGCGGGTGGGGGGGGGCGGGGGAGTGGGGGGGCGGCGCGGGTGCTCGCGGCAGGTGGGGGGGCGCGGATGCTCGCGGCGGGGCACTTACCTGCTGGGGCTTCCCTCGGGTGCTCGGAATCTACTGAGAAACAGGCTTCATGGCCTGTCCCTACTGAGGGATAGGCCGCGAAGCCTGTTTCTCAGTAGATTCCGAGCACCGGAGGGAAGCCCCAGCAGGTAAGTGCCCCGTGCACCCGCGCCGCCCCCCCCCCCCGCCCGCCCCGCGCTCCTTACCTGCTGCTGCTGGTGCTGGGGCTTCCCTCCGTGCTCGGAATCTACTGAGAAACAGGCTTCACGGCCTGTCCCTCAGTAGCGCGCCGGATGATGACGTCATCACTCGGCGCGTTACTGAGAGACAGGCCAGGAAGCCTGTTTCTCAGTAGATTCCGAGCACGGAGGGAAGCCCCTGCACCAGCAGCAGTAGGTAAGGAGCGCGGGACGGGGGGTGGGGGTGGGGGGGGCGGCACGGATGTGCAGGGCGGGGGGGGGGGGCGGGGCGGGCGCGAGACACTTACCTGCTGGGGCTTCATGTGCCACGTCTCCCTCTACCTCCCATGTGCTGCATTTCCCCTACTGTGCCTGCCCTGACCGCCTCTCCCATCTCTCACCTACCTCCCCATTGAGATTGCACTGTTGCTGCTGCTGCTGCCCCCTCCCACAATGCTCTAAGGAAGGACTTCCAAGAGTCAGGCATTTTGGCCTGTCTGAGGCACACAGGCTGCTTTTTACAGCCAGTGGAGTTTTTTCATAGAGACTGCCCCCCTCGCTCACCTTCTGAGGATCTTTGAGGAAAGCCATAGGGCGGGTGACTGCTCTGGGGAGCCCCACTGGTTATTCTTCCCCTTTGGCATTTGCTTAGGGTGACCATATGAAAAGGAGGACAGGGCTCCTGTAACTTTTAACAGTTGTGTAGAGAAGGGAATTTCAGCTGGTGTCATTTGTATGCATGCAGCACCTGGTGAAATTCCCTCTTCATCACTGTAGTTAAAGCTGCAGGAGCCCTGCCCGCTTTTGTACCTGGTCACTCTAGTATAGCTCCTGCAGCTTTAACTACAGTGATGAAGAGGGAATTTCACCAGGTGCTGCATGCATACAAATGATACCAGCTGAAATTCCCTTCTCTACACAACTGTTAAAGATACAGGAGCCCTGTCCTCCTTTTCATATGGTCACCCTAGTGTTTGAAGCTTTCAACATTATAACCATATGGTCCAAACTTTTAGAAAAAGGAAGGGAACAGTGTATGTGTGTAGGTGGGGAGTGGGAAAGATTAAAAGGAATGTATAGCTACCTATCCCAAGGAGAGATCACAAGGAGAGATCTGAAGACCAGGTTATGATGGATCCAGATGAAGGTTGAAAGAGATCTCTCCTAGAATCCAGGGTATAGAACTCAGCAAAGTCCAGGTAGGGAAAATTAAGCCACGTAGAGAGTGTAGAAAATATTTAAAAATGAAAAGATCAAAATCAAATAGAGGGTGAAAACAACACCAAGCTGCTCACACCCTAAGAAAACAACACCCTAAGATGAGTGGCCTTTTCAATGGTGACACCCCGTCTGTGGAATGCCCTCCCCAGAGAAGCTTGCTTGGTACCTATGTTGTGGTGTTTTCATCACCCAATTATTTTAATAAGTATTTTAGTGCTCTTCGCCCTATGCACCTTTATTTTCTGCTGGTTTTACTGTGCTGTTGTGTTTTTACTGTTTATGGCTGACTTCATTTTGGTTTTATTATGTGCTGTTTTTAATTATTGTTTTATTGTTTGTATGTTATTTTTTAATTATTGTACACCACACAGAGAAGTTGGGTTATTGGGTGTAATAAATAGAAAGCATAATGAATACATAAACAAGGAACACAATTAAAGTCCTATTGATTACAATGAGAAATGCCCTATCCTGTGTCCAGCTTGTGATATCATTTTAAGGTTTTCTTTTATTGTCGTATGCTTGGAGAGAGAGAGAAAGCATGCACAGACTGCTATCACTGTGCTTTAATTTCATGTATTGACAATGACAATGACATATCAACGTCCTCAGCTCCTTCCTGGAGACAGAGGCCAGCTCATGGACCAGCAGCTAATTACCTCAGAAGCTGTGGTTAGAGTTGTATTTTCACTGGAGTTCTACTGTTGAAAATTCTGACCAGCAAAATATCTCAATCTATGCCAATATGAGCGAGATTTCCTAAAACTTTTGCTGGGTCTCTCTTTTCCTCTTCCTTTTCTGCAACATTTTTGTTGTTAGGTATTGCTATGTCAATGAGGTAGTTGTGTTTTCCTTTTATATTTATGACTGTTCTTGTCCCAGAATTGTTCTGTCCCAGCATAGCATGGCTTAGCTTGAGTTTGAGTGTGTCTGGATCTCCTAGGCTCTGAAAGCATCTTTTTGGAGAGCACCTGCTGGTTGCATGTTCTCTGCACACTGAGGCAATGTAAATTCAGTATATACTTGGATAAAAGGAAGGAAAGATCCTTATCTAGCATTGTAATAATGGGCATCTGTTCTGGCCTATCTTTGAATTGTACTGACCATGGTCTTGTTCACATGGCTAATGAATCAGAGATATAATCACACATTGTTAGATTAGTTTCTCACTGATCAACCAGAAGTTGAAACAAGCTAAGAGGCGAGAAGTGACTACAACAAGCCTTTAGTCCATTTTGTTCCATGGCTAATGTTTGCAGGGTAATCATATTTTATACTCTTCCTGCATGCTAGGTTGCTAGTTTGTTGTACTAGATTTCTCTGCACTTGTCCACTGCTTCATTTGTTCAATGGTAACAGTATGCTGAATCTGTGAGTATGGATATGAGAAAAATGATGGGGAAAGAGTGTTAAACGTTAGGAAAGTTTAGACTATTGTAATCCAGTGAAAGATTTGCAGTCAGAAAAGATATTTGAGGGAAGGGGAGACTCTGTCACACAGAGTATAGTAAAAGCTTCAAAGAACAGCAAAAGCTACAAAAGTAGAAGTGAGTGAAATTAATTTCAGATACATTCAATGTCTCACTTGTTCTTTATTTCAGTGATTTTAACATTAAGATGTTGTGTAGAACAAGTTTGTCTTAATTGTATGCTGTGAAATCAGACATGTGACCAAGGCCATGTTTGGGTGGGCACGCCCCCTTGGGGATGGACATGTTGGTGGGCACGCCCCCTTGGGGCGGCCATATTGTCCTCCTTTTTGGTTTCCAAAATATGGTCACCCTACTCATGGTATGGAGTGGGCAAAACACTTGGTGCCTCAGGTAAGCGGTTTTTGCTGCCTCCATGGCAACTTATTCAGAGCATTTAGGGGGACTGAATTGAGGCTACTAGCTTAATCAAGAACCTATGGGCTTGGTTTCCCCAGTCTCCTCTTATCCTTCTTGAGGGAGTGATTTCTCATGCCAAGGCTTTATCCAGGCCTATCAGGTTATCATTGGGGCCCAGTATCAATCCAACTTGGCCGGCCCTTAACTCTCAGCTTCATTTTTATGGGGCCTAGTGTGCCTGCAGACTTCTAATTCTTTCTTTATTCAGTTTAGGGCCTCAGATCTATTCCTTAGAGCCCCCTAACTCCCCCTCTACTCCAAAATGCAATACATTTTTAAGAGTCCTGACCAACTGAACTTAAACCTCCAACAACTCTTTCAGCTGTGAAGGGATCAGAGTATTTGCCACTATGTAATCTATAAAGGTCAATTTTGCTTGAGAGTGGGTTGCTGCCATTTTTCTGCAGAAAATGAGTTATTTGTTTTGCCACCACCATAGATTTCGTCAGCAGGGGACACCAGTGGTGTTCCCACACCTGTTCTATATGGTAAAAAGCAATCTCATTCCAAAATAAATATAGTGTTTCTGCATAGAGATTACCTCGTAATTAATATTAACTACTGACCCATAAACTAGGACTCCCAGTTTTAACTTCTAAAAAATAAAATAAAACATACAAGTCTTAAATATACACCATTCAGGCTAAATATAATCAAGTTTAAATTGTACATTAGAGTAGTCAACTTCCTACTTAAACTTTACTAAATATATAAATTCTTCTGGAATATATCACATTTTAAAATATTTATACTTTATACAATAGGTTTTGCTTGTTAATTGAAAAATGGAAACTAGTACACATTTGACCTTAGGTAATACAACTTCACACCTCTTTATTACTCAAATAACACTTTGAGCAAAGTAATATGGCTTGAACACAATATTCAGTCTGGATGCTATCCAGGTCATCTTGCCAATATATCATTGTGAACCTGCTTGGGTCTTCTCTTTAATACAATCACTATTTTTTACTTCTTCACAGCTCTAAATTCTTAATTATATTTTATTAAGCAACATTGGTTTTTTTTGATTGATTGGTTCTATTTTAATTGTGCTTTAATGCTTTTGTTTTATTATTGTTTTAGGGTCCAGTCCTATCCTGATGCTTGTAAGTCTCCAAACTCAGAGGCCTACAAGAATCCAGTGCAGAGCGGGAGGAGCAGTGGAGGTGGCTTTTGCCTCCCCACTCGTCCCGCTCTGCATTTTTGCTAGATGGTCCGCTTGTCTAGCTGGGGTGCTGCGAAGGGGAAGGGAAGGAGGCTGGAGAGGCCGGGGGGGGGGGGATACATTGTAAGCTGCCCTCTCCAGTCCCTTCCCCTCCCCACTACTTTTGTAACATCAGAGAGACAGCCAGCATGTTTCTTTCTGCTCTGTCTGCAAAGTGGAGGGGTGTGCAGATTCCTGGATCCAAAGTTGGAGTGCTGTCTCCGACCTTGAATCCAGGGATATGGAATATCCTACGGCTCCCAGACACTGTCTAAGAGCCATAGGAGTGCTCCCTCAATCAAGTTTGATTGAGTGCCATTTTTCATGGTAGAAAGGCAGGTTACAAATCAAATCAAATAAAAAAATAATTAAACATTTTCAGTTACTCTTCACTTGACATTTTATAAAGACATATTGCTTTGAAAAAGGTGAGTTAACAATTTCTCAATAGACTTCCTAGCCATTCCAATCAATATCATAAAATCCTTGACAATACCATTTAATAAATATTTTAACCAATGTTTTGAAACAATTTTTTAAGTTGCACTAAAATGATTTTTTTTTTAAAAAAGGCACTTTTATATAATTAAAATAACTTCTTTAAAACATAGGCTAAGCTAATAGATATTTGGTGCTAATCAGGATTCACAGAGTTGGAATGGATGGAGGTCAACTGGTTTAAATAGTTCCTGGAATGGAAGAAGTACAGTATTCCTGACAGAGGGCCATCCATAATTCACATAATTAATTCCAGCTGTGCTGAACTAGGACTAAATCTTAAGGCAGTGGAGCTTTAAAATAAAATGAAAAAATTGTGCTAAAATGCCTTTTCATTTAAGTACTATTTCACAATATTTTAATAGCTTTAATGAAAAATATAGGAGAAAGAGTGCTTTAGTACAAATAAAATTAAAAGATGTGAACTGCCAGGAGCTGTATCCGCCATACCACACGCTAGTGAAGGATGTTGAGGGTAAAGTTCAGCCAGCTAATTGAACACATCTCGCCTTGATTGTTCAAGTACGCTGTCACTGTAGTGTTGTCCAACGTGAGTTGTATGCACTTGTCCGTGATCTCTAGTTCTAAGGCTTTTAGTGTTTTCTGTACTGCACGCAGTTCGAGACGAGTCAGTAGAGACCACATCAAAAACTGAGTTCTGTAACTCTGGAGTTGACTGCTGGACTGCAATACCAACAGCTTGTGCCATCCTCAATATCTGGTATGTAAATTGACCAAGACCTTCTGAAGGTGACATTGCACCCTGTGATTCCACCTCTGCCTCAGGAGATGGAAGCCATGGTGGGACTGATGAAGGGGATGTGGTATCAGAACAGTAATTGTCTGTCCCTGATAGCAGTGACTCTCATGGTTGTGGGGCCATATTGATAGACTGTTGAAGGCCTTTCCCAGTGAAAGCCCTAGGGCTTTTAACACAGGTACCGATTAAGGCCATTCCTGCTGTGTCGATTAGGACCGTTCCTGTGGCGATGTTGGGTCCTTCCTATGATGTTGAGTAGGAGCCGACCTCATGCCAACAGTAGGCTGGTTACTTGTGTCCCTATCAGGGGGCGGCCTTGAAATAGTTGCCAACGGTCTGCTTTGGTGATAAACCCTCAGAGGTTCCTGCCAAAAAGTAGGATCCTGCCAGTGTCGTTCATATTGATATTGGTCCAAATGACTAGTATCCCAATATAGGCATGTGGCAAAAATCCACCAAGAGGACTGGGTGCCCCTACGGCCAGCCCTCCTGGGCACTGATGGAAACACCAGTGGATTTTTGCCTCATGGCTACTTTGATGACAAAGGCGGCACAGGTCCCGGCAGAACTCATTTCCGCCCTGAACTACATGTGCCCTTTGTCCTTTCCCCCCGCTGCAGTAATGGCAGCCACCTTTCCTGCAGCGAGGGAATATATGCAATTTCCTCAAGGCTAAAGCTGAGAATGAGCTGAGGCTAGCAAGGAATGCTAAAAGCAACAAAAAGGCTCTCTTCAGGAATGTGCTGCATAGTAAAAGACAGGAAATAAATGGTGGTTCAACTACTCAATAAGGAGGCAAACTGATGAAACAAAATAGGAGACGGCTTGAGGACAGATGGAGACAAACTCCTAGTGGATGCAATGAAACACTGGTAAGTGCCTATGGTGAGCTGTATTCAGGGGCAGTGAGGGCAGCAAAAAAACAATACTTTGCTGCCACTATTAAATCATCAATCTGCTGCCCAGCAGAGCTTTTCAGAGTTGTCCGGGGGCTTCTACATGCTGGCCCCAAGAACATGATAGAACCATCTGAGGCCCGCTGTAATATATTTGCTAGGCACTTCCAGGATAAAATCTTTGGCATCCGCCAGGACTTAGACTCCAGTGTTACAGCAGGTGAATCTAGTGAGGTATCCAGAACACAGGTTTGTCCTGTTTTCTTGGATGAGTTTCAGTTGGTACAGCTCGACGACATGGACAAGGTGCTTGGACAGGTTCGTGCAGCCACTTCTGTATTGGATCCTTGCCGCTCTTGGCTTATAAAAGCTAGCAGGGATGGAACAGCCGACTGGGCCAGAGAAGTGATTAATGACTCTCTACGAGAGGTAGTGGTCCCAGACCATCTGAAAGAGGCAGTAGTGAGACCACTCCTGAAGAAAGCTTCCCTGGATGCAGAAAATTTTAATAGCATTAGGCCGGTGGCAAACGTTCCATTCCTGGGCAAGGTCCTTGAGCGGGTGGTTGCTGGCCAGCTCCAGACACTCTTGGATGAGACTGATTATTTGGATCCATTTCAGTTGGGTTTCAGGCCTGGTTTTGGCATGGAAACAGCCTTGGTCGCTCTGTATGATGACCTATGTCGGGAGAAAGACAGGGGGAGTGTGACTCTGTTGATTCTTCTTGATCTCTCAGTGGCTTTCGATACCATCGACCATGGTATCCTTCTGGGACGACTGGCTGAGTTGGGAGTGGGAGGCATTGCATTGCAGTGGTTCTGCTCCTACTTGACAGGTCGGCTCCAGAAGGTGGTGCTTGGGAGACATTGCTTGGACCCGTGGATTCTCCAGTATGGGGTTCCGCAGGGCTCAGTTTTGTCCCCCATGCTGTTCAACATCTACATGAAACCGTTGAGTGCAGTCATCCGGAGTTCACAATGACTGAGATGCTGTTAGTGGGGGGGTTCCTCTGACCGAATGGAGGGTGTTCAACCTGTTCTGGATGGGATTGCACTCCCCCTGAAGGAGCAAGTTCATAGCTTGGGGGTTCTCCTAGAACCATCTCTGTCACTTGAGGCTCAGGTGGCCTCGGTGGCACGGAGTGCGTTCTACCAGCTTCGGCTGGTGGCCCAGCTACGCCCCTATCTGGACAGGGATAACCTGGCTTCAGTTGTCTATGCTCTGGTAACCTCCAAGTTAGATTACTGCAATGCACTCTACGTGGGGCTGCCTTTGAAGACGGTTCGGAAGCTACAGCTTGTGCAGAATGCAGCAGCCAGATTGGTAAAAGGGACCAGAAGGTTCGAACATATAAGACCGATTCTGTCCCGCTTGCATTGGCTGCCTGTATGTTTCCGAGCCCGATTCAAGGTGCTGGTTTTAACTTATAAAGCCTTACACAGTTTGGGACCACAGTACCTGATGGAACGCCTTTCCCGACATG
Organism: Anniella stebbinsi; assembly: GCA_029215795.1. Classification (NCBI taxonomy): domain Eukaryota; kingdom Metazoa; phylum Chordata; class Lepidosauria; order Squamata; family Anniellidae; genus Anniella; species Anniella stebbinsi. Next base: position 101,280,470 of record JARDYH010000003.1, read on the forward strand.
AACCTACCCGTGCACTACGCTCAACATCAAGGGTCCTCCTCCGGGTTCCTACTCCGAGGGAAGCTCGGAGGATGGCAACGAGGGAGAGGGCCTTCTCTGTGGTGGCTCCTCAATTATGGAATGATCTCCCCGATGAGACCCGCCTGGCGCCAACACTGTTATCTTTTCAGCGCCAGGTCAAAACGTTTCTTTTCTCCCAGGCATTTTAACAGCTCAAGTTGAGGTTTTGATTGACATTGTGGCCAGGCTTAACAGTTTAAATGTTTTAAAGTGTTTTAATGTCAGTTGTTTTATGCTTTTTATGGTTTTAAAATTTTGTATATTGACTTTTTAGTGTTAAATCTTTTATTTTTTGTAAACCGCCCAGAGAGCTTCGGCTATGGGGCGGTATATAAGTTTAAATAATAATAATAATAATAATAACAACAACAACAGATGACAAAGAAAAGACAGACGGGCTCAATACCTACTTTGGCTCAGTCTTCTCCCAAAAGCAGGTCTATGAACTCCCTGGAAAAAATGAAGTACAACTTGAAGGGGCAGAATTGAAGCTTGAGATTGATAAGCAAATGGTCAAGGAACACCTAATTTCTTTGAATGAGTTTGAATCTCCAGGGCCCTAGAGTAACGGAGGAGCTAACAGAAGAACTCTCAGAACCACTGTCTTTTATCTTTGAAAAATCATGGAAGTCAGGTGAAGTGCCGGACGACTGGAGGAGGGCTAATGTTTTCCCTAACTTCAAAAAGGGCAAAAAGGAGGAACCTGGGAACAATGCAGTGATTACTAGAAGCCAGCATGGATTTGTAAAGAATAAATCCTGCCAGACTAATCTGATCACATTCTTCGATTGGATAACCTCCCTTGTGGACCTTGGGAATGTTGTGGACATAATATAACTTGACTTCAGCAAAGCTTTGACAAAGTACCACAGGATATTTTGATCAGCAAACTAGTGAAAAGTGGGCTAGATAGAACAACTATTAGGAGGATCCACATTTGGCTGCAAACTGGGGGGAGGTAGTGAGCGGGGTACTGCAGGGCTCAGTCCCAGGGCTGGGATTCAAGGCAGCTCACAAAGTTAAAACATGTACAATTAAAACATATAAATATAAGTTTACAAAAGTTAAAATAGAATTAAACCTACAATAAAAATATATATATTTTTAAAAAAATTAAAACAGTAACAAGTGTTTAAAACAAAACAAAACCATACATTAGCATAGGTCCAGAGTATTTCAAAAAGCCTGCTGGAATAAAAATGTTTTTGCCTGCCTCCGAAAGTGCAGCACAGAGGGAGCTAGTCTGGCTTCCTTAGGAAGAGAGTTCCAGAGCCTTGGAGTAGCCATGGAGAAGACCCTCTTCTTGTATAGCCATCAGGTGTACCTGGGATGTTGGTGGGACTGAGAGAAGGGCCTCCCCAGAAGATCTATCTCAGAGCATGGGCAGGCTCATAAGGGAGGATACGGTCTTTCAGATAACCTGGACCCAAGCCGTATAGGGCTTTATATGTCATAACCAGCACTTTGAATTGTGCTCAGAAACAAACCGGAAGCCAGTGAAGCGGTTTTAACGGGGGAGATCCATGCTCCCTGTAACCAGCCTTGGTCAACAATCTGGCTGCAGCTCTTCGAACCAGTTGACGTTTCCAAACACTCTTCAAAGGCAGCCCCACGTAGAGCGTGTTACAGTAATCCAAACGGGATGTAACTAAGGCATGTGTCACTGTGGCCAGGTCTGACATCTCAAGGAATGGTGCAGCTGGCGCACAAGCTTTAACTGTGCAAATGCACTCCTGGCCACTGCCGAAACCTGGGCAGCCAGACTGAGGGCTGAATCCAGCTGTGAACCTGTGTCTTCAGGGGGAGTGTAACCCCATCCAGCACAAGCTGAGTCCCTATTCCCTGATCTGCCTTTTGACTGACCAGGAGCACCTCTGTCTTGTCTGGATTAAGCTTCAATTTGTTTGCCTTCATCCAGTCCATTACTGCCGACACACCAGTTTAGCACTGAAACAGTTTCCTTGCAGTTAGGTGGAAGGAGTAGTAGAGTGGGGTGTTATCAACGTAATGGTGGCACCGCACCCCAAAATTCCAGATAACCTCTCCCAACGGTTTCATGTATATGTTAAATAGCATGGGGGACAAAACGGAGCCCTGGGGGACTCCACAGGCCAATGGCCAAGGAGTTGAACAGGAGTCCCCCAGCATCACCTTCTGGGTTCACCCCTCCAGGAAGTAACGAAGCCACTGTAAAACAGTGCCTCCAAGACCCAGCCAAGGCAGCCAAGGATACCATGGTCGATGGTATCGAACACTACTGAGAGGTCCAGCAGAACCACCAGGGAAACACTCCACCTGTCTAGTTCCCGGCGTAGGTCATCCACCAAGGTAACTAAAGCTGTTTCTGTCCCATAGCTAGGTCTGAAGCCAGATTGAAACAGATCTAGATAATCCGTCTCATCCAGAAATCCCTGGAGTTGGGAGGCCACCACCTTGCCCAAAAATGGAATATTGGAGATTGGCCGGTAATTATCCAATATGGTGGGATTCAAGGGGGGCTTTTTCAGTGTGGGTTTTGCCACTGCCTCCTTCAAGCAAGTTGACACTCTGCCTTGACAAAAGGAAGCATTGACCACTCCACTCACCCACTCAGCCAGTCCGCCTCCGGCTGCTTTTATAAGCCTGGAAGGGCAAGGATCTTGTATACACATGGTGGCTCTCACCTCTCCAAGGTGCAGATAACACAACATTGGGTGGGATAGCTAATACCCTGGAAGACAGTCCTGGGCCCAGTGCTCTTCAACATTTTTATTAATGATTTGGAAGAGGAGGTGCAGGGAATGCTTATCAAATTTGCAGACAACAAAGAATTGGGTGGGATCGCTAATACCCTAGAAGACAGAAACAAACTTCAAAGTGATCTTGATAGACTGGAGCGCTGGGCTAAAAACAACAAAATGAAATTTAATAGGGATAAATGCCAAGTTCTACACCTAAGAAAAAGAAACCAAAGACACAGTTACAAGATGGGGGACACTTGGCTAAGCAATACGACAAGTGAGAAGGATCTTGGAATTGTAGATCACAAGCTGAATATGAGCCAACAGTGTGATGTGGCTGCAAAAAAAGCAATTGCTATTTTGAGCTGCATTAATAGAAGAATAGCTTCCAAATCACGCGAGGTACTGGTTCCCCTCTATTTGGCACTGGTTAGGCCCCATCTTGAGTATTGCATTCAGTTCTGGGCACCACTCTTCAAGAAGGATGCAGACAATCTGGAGTGTGTTCAGAGGAGGGCAACAAGGATGATTAGGGGTCTGGAAGCAAAGCCCTATGAGGAGAGATTGAAAGAACTGGGCATGCTTAACCTGGAGAAGATTGAGGGGAGACATGATAGCACTCTTCAAATACTTGAAAGGTTGTCACACAGAGGAGGGTCAGGATCTCTTCTTGATCAACCCAGAATGCAGGACGTGGAATAATGGACTCAAGTTACAGGAAAACAGATTCCGGCTGGACATCAGGAAAAACTTTGACTGTTATGAGCAATATGACGATGAAACCAATTACCTTGGGAGGTGGTGGGCATTCCCACATTAGAGGCATTCAAGAGGCAGCTGGACAACCATCTGTCAGGGATGCTTTAAGGTGGATTCCTGCATTGAGCAGGGGTTTGGACTCAATGGCCTTATAGGCCCCTTCCAACTCTACTACTCTTATGATTCTATGAAGAACTGGGCATGTTTAGCCTTGAGAAGGGAAGACTGAGGGGGAGACATGATAGCACTCTTCAAATAAAAGGTTGTCACAGAGGATCAGGATTTCTTCTTGATCATCCCAGAGTGCAGGATATGGAGTAATGGGCTCAAGCCAGATTGCAGCTGGACATCAGGAAAAAAGTCCTGTTAGAGCAATACGACAATGGAACCAATTACCTAGGGAGGGTGTGGGCTCTCCTACACTAGAGGCATTCAAGATGCAGCTGGACAGCCATTTTTCAGGGATGCTTTAAGTGGATTCCTGCATTGAGCAGGGGGGATGGACCCAATGGCCTTATAGGCCCCTTCCAACTCTACTATTCTATGATTCCATGATTCTAAGGAAAGTGCCTGGGGGCGCACTGGAACCTATTTGCGCTACACTCCTACCTGTTCTAGCGTCTAGCAAGGATATATTTTTATCTACAGCTCAAATCACTGATAGAAAAGGTTCATAAAAGGCTCAGCAAGTCTTAATTCTCAGCTGCTAGCCAGTAGTGTGTATTGGTTTGTTGCTTGTAGCAAAACAAATTTGAAATCTGTGTCCCTGATTTATGAGCTGTTTGAAAGGACGTTCAGTTTCTCTGGGAAAATTGTTACACAAAATGAGAAAACACATTTATGCTAAAAGCCCAGGCTGGGGTTCAACCACAACTGGTCAGCTGTAGCAATCTACATCCTTTTTGTACAGATAGTTAAAGCTCAAGGAAAAACGTGTCACTGATCTTCCATAAGTTTCACTGCTGTTTCCATGGCAAAGGCTGCAACAGCTGCTTCTCAGAGAAAGAGATGCTTTCCACAGCCTGCAAAAGAGCTGTTTGGTAGGCTGGGAAAAGTGTGATTTCCATGGCAAGGACAACACAAGGGGAAGGTTGACTCTTTCATTCCCTACCAATACTCTCCACATCTGCACAGAGAGAAAAGGATGACAGAGGTAAAGCTATGTGCCAGAACATGTGTTTTTATGTGGGGTGTGTATGAGGGGAATGCTGGCCCTGCTACACCCACTGCCAGTGCAGGTCCTGCTCACCAATTCTGGCTATGCCTATGAACTACCCACTGATGCATGTGACCCTTGAGGGGGAAAATGGTTTGCCCACTATTCCTCTAAACTTTCCAGATTCACTTTCATGCTCAAGTTTTAGTTAGCACACCAATCTTTGTCTGGTTTTTAAGCCCCATCTCAATTCCCTTGTTTGTCATTCCCGTTTGTCATATTCTACTGCAAGGTAACAGCAATGAAACTCCAAAGGTTTCATTGCTGTTACCCATATTCTACTGCAAGATCTTGCCTGAGTTGCTTTAGTTGATTTGCAATCTCTGCCATTGGATCTAATCATGCAGAGACAGCACAAAGCAATGATATAAAGCGGGGGCAGGGAAATGTACCAGGCCACTAATCCAGGCCACAAGTAAGTGATGAAGCATGACGAAAGGGGGCTAGATAAACAAGAAGCTTCTGTTTCTAACGGCAGACATGTGTATTTCATAAAAGTTAGTGCCAGACTACATGTACTTAGGACTGCAATCCCTGTGCTGAAACAAAGCAAGTAGCACAGTTGTAGTAGCCATTTCTACACACAGCATGTAAATACACAAAATGTAGATCTTCTCAAGAAATGTTGCTGTGCATATATTGAGACTGAAGCTAGAAAAAAAGTGTCATACTCAGTACAAACTGTCATTAGAAAATGTTTGTGTCAAGAGACCCAAATCTAGAAAAAAACACAAATCTTTTTTGACAAGTTATATTTATAAACAGGACAATACATTACTTGGCTGGCGTCCAGGGTGACATTGCATTATTCCTGATGAAACAGTAGGCTTCTCAACTTCCCCCTTTTCTTATCCATGTTTTACTGCCCCCTCCAAGTTGCTCCTGAAGCTTGGGGGGGGGGGGAGATCCTCAGAACAGCATTCAACATGGTAGAAGGACCTAAAGCAACAACTTACTCCCCATCCTTTAAGTATGGAAGCATTTTGCAGGTTGCAGATGTTTCTGGATCCCAGTTTTTTGTTAGGAACTTACACAATAATCAATTTCAACCTATCATTAATGAAGAGGTGTTTCAAGTATTAAAAGGAATCCAGTGTTGTCTTCCTACAGTTCATTCTCAAAGTATTTAAGGGAGCTTAGTGTTTGGATGTGAGAGTGAGTGTAGATGAGACCCGGAAAATCTGGGGCAACATATTACTCAGCTGGTAAAACATGTCTTCAGAAATACTCTGTAAAAATGGAGAAACAGAAACAATAAATATTTTCTTGTCCTCAACAGCTCACTCAAATCCATGCAATAACAGTATGTCCATCCAAAGAGCCTCTTTAAATCGCTACAGCTCATCAAGGAGAAGGAACAGGAATAGGAGGAGAGGAAAGTTTTCCAACTATTCATGTTCCTCCCAGATGTGCCATGACTGTTCCTGTTAGAATGTTCAATGTAAGGCACAATCCTTTTATTTTGAACAGAAAATAACAACAAACATGAGATCTATAAATCTATTGATTTTATACATATAGCTATTTGATAACACGGTTAAACAGAATTTGGTTATATATATATTTGAAGAGTTCTGCTTTCACTAATCACAAATAGTGAATTATTGTATTTTTATTCTGCCCTTCCTCCAAGCATCTCAGTGCAACATACATGTTGCTCCCCTTTGATCCTCACAATGACTTCATAACTAGGGTGTTTCATAGCTGAATGGAGATTTGAATCTAGGTCAGACATTCTATCCGCTACACCACACTTCCATTGCTTTTTTTTTAAAAAAAGAATATCAATAATAGCAACATGGGATTGGGAGGTGCTTTCTGGCTTACTTTTAAGTGGAATTTCTCAAGATTTATATGGGGAAAACATAACCATGACAATCAAAGAGCCATTTGTCTTCTAGACTGTATCAATTCGTTTAAAAAAAACTAACGTACCTGTGGTACCAGGAATTGTACAGTTCGAGAAATTCCTCCATCCCATGAAGCCATTTCCATCATGAATCCTAGAAAGCAAAGCTCACTTTACTACATAATACAAGAACGCAGTATGTTATGTATCCAGTTAGAAATGTGTTTGTATGTGTATCACCTAGCTGCTATGCTTTAGCCACCTGATGGGTAGAGATACTGAGTAAAGACAGTTACGGATTTCCTAGTTCTCAACTAGAGCTTCACAACAGAACGTGAAAAGACTGGCTTGAGTCAAGAATATAAGCTGTGCCAGAGTTCTCCTGTAGAAACTGTCATCTAACAGAATGAATTTTCAGTAGTTCTGGCTTATAGTTCAGCATGGAATGGAATTGGAAAGGAGTATCAGTGGAATGATTTTTTCACACACACACAATCGACCCTGCCCACCACCCCAGAGGCATGAATCGTTTCCTACGCCACCACCTACAATGTTGATTTCAGTAAGAGGCATGACTAAGACTGGAAGCAGAGTGCATGTTACCCTTCTTCCTCCTTGCTTTAAAAATAATAAACCTACTTCAATACTTCATGCCTCTTCCGTTTATTCACAGTACAGAAAAAGGGATCAACATGCTATTAACCATCAATATTTTGATTCTTGGAGTCCTTTCTTAGAAGAACTTAGACCACTCTTTCTGAACTATCTGTGAGCTGCCTAACTTCATTTGGTATTATTTATTTACTAAATTTATATCCTGCATTTCCACTTCATAAAATGGTAACAATACAAAACATGATAAAATAGAAAAAATAACTAAATATAAAAGGAACACAGATTAAAAGAAGAAATAAATAGCATTCACAAGTTAAAGGCTCAGTTCAAACAACACGTTTCTCAGAGGTGGTTTTAGAACTCCACGGTGGAGTTTTTACACCACCGTTGAGAAATGGGTTGTCTGGCAGGAAAACTCCATGCAACTGTTTTTTTTTTAAAAAAAACACTCCACGCAATATCCACGCTGTGCAGAGGAGAGTTCCTGCACAACCGTTGTGTTGTGTTGCGGGCTCCGTGGTGTTGTCCGTAGCGTTGAGTTGACTTTTCCCACTGGCCACAGAGTTCTCTGGCAAAAGTGGCAACAGGAGGGAGTGTCGCTGTAGGACAGCTGCCGGGATTTTTTTCACAGCAATGGCTGATGGGATACTATCGGGATGACCGGGGGAGGAAAGAGGGCAGAGGAACTGTCAATCAAACATCACAATTCATTTTACTCAACTTCACAGTAGCCAACAGTCATACAATGGTGGAGTTAGAACATGTTGTGGGGGGCGTACCTCCTAAAAACTCAACCGTTGAGTGGAGTTTTCACACTGCGTTGACTAATGTGTTGTCTGAACTGAGCCAAAGCCTACTCTGCAAACAATTCATCTTAAAAGTCAAATGCCTTTCTGAATAAATATTCATTGCCTACCTCTGGAAGGACGTCTAAGATGGAACTAGCCTGGCCATCTTTGGAGGGAGTTCCAGACCCTGGGAGCTATGAAAGGGGAGGCCTACAGAGTTTGTTCTGGACAATGAAATGTTCATCAAGACCAAGATCTCCAGGCATAGTGAAGTATTTCATTCAGAATACCCCATTAGGGAAAAAGTACTGATATGCAGGGTGATTCAGGTTGGATTCCTAAACATACTTTCCTAGGAGTAAGCCTCACAGAATATAGTTGGACTTGTAAAGGAGAGGAAATGGATTGCGCTGGTTAGAAGACAAGATGGGTGAAGTAGTGGGAGAGGGTAGTTTTAGCGTTGTATTTTAGGTATGAAGTTTTAAATTACAAAGAGCCTTGGCCGGACCACCTGGAGGGAGGAGGGAGGCAGATAGTGAGGCCTTGGCACTAGGAAGAAACACCTTATCTACTTCAGGGTTGTAAAACCATCTTGAGCAGCTGAAGGGAGTTGGAGGTGTGAAACGGTGGTGCCAAGCCGACGCCAAGGGAGGAAGGGGGAGCCAAAGAAGAGACGGGGGGAAAGGACTATAACTACAACCTCTTTTTGTGAGGGGGGTGTCTTTTCTCTGGAGCTTGTGGCGGGGGGCGAGATCAAAGCTCTGCTTAGGAGTAAGTATTATAGTTAAGAGATTTCTTGTTTTACTAATTTACTGGATTTTATGCTATGCATGCTTTTAGTAACCTTTTAGTTATTCTTCCTATGTATATCCTACCCTTAGTCTTAATAAAGTCTTCTACATCACGGGTGTGAGCCGTCTATGTTTTGTTTCTTGGGGTCCGTGCTAGATCCAGTGACAATAAGTTGCTGAAGTGTTGGTCATGCCTTTACAGGACGTATGCCCGAGTAAACATGCTTACGATATTCCTTAAGATAAGAACTACACAAAGTGAATAGAAAACGCTGATTGGTTCAGACAGTTCAAGTAGTTCCTTACTTCAATTTGTATAATTTGTACCAACTCACAAAGAACTAACTTGAGAGGAAACCTGTTAATTCAGTCCTATAATTTATTTATTTATTTCTCCTCCCCCTACATGTTATAGTCCAGGCATTCAATAATTATAATAAATCAAGGCAGAAAAATATAGAATACCACATGAACCAATATGCTACAGGCAGAGTGTTACAAAATTGAGTGTTACCAACATACATAATAAATTGATACCAATTCATAGTGAATGTATTGTGTTTCCTATTTCCTTTTGCCAGTTGTAACTTATTTGTTAATTTTTCTGATAAAGGCAATCTTCCAAACCCAAGAGTCCACCAAGCATCAAATGAAACTCTTCTTAGTTCCTTCCAAAATTGAGCAATGACCAGTCTAGCTGATGCCAACAAAAATCCAGCCAATGGCTTAAAGGAGCAGTTTTTGTTATTTCCCAGAAATAGTCCTAAAAGTGCCAACTCCGCTGTTCTCTCCAACTGCTGTACAAGTAATTTATTAATTTCATCAGAGACTTTGCCACTTTGACACAAGGAACCTGGTTCCTTGCATCCCCTCCAACACAATCTTGACAATTCCTGGTGAATGTGTGCTAACAGAACAGGGTCATATATCATTTTTGAAGGACCTTCAAAACTTGTTCCCTATATTAATAGATACTGATTTAAATGGGAATTTTCCCAGCAATGAAAATCCTCTATTTCTATTCCTCAGTCTAGTTCCCATATTTGTTTTAAACTGCTGGTTGAACCCATGTCTAAATATGTGACACCAGGCCTTTCACCCCTTTGCCTAAAAGTTTAAATACGGATTCAAATGGTGTTAAATTTCTCAGGGCCTGCTCTTTAATATCCACTCTCCTAATAAACGTACCTACTTGATACCATGCAAATCATGTTATTCCAGCTTCCTTCAAGTGAGTACTCCAAAACTCCCTGGGAAAGGGCTGAGCATTCAGGTAAAATTCTTTCAACCTGAGTCACTGGGTGACTGTCAATCTTGGGTCACCGTCTAGGTTTGCATAAATTTGTTCAAAATATTCAGCAAATAAATTAACATTTTTTTCTGGATCCAAATGCTTGATCCCTTGGTTATCTCCGACTGCAATGATTTTATTTTTTGCCCTATGCTGCTTCAGTCTGTTTACTAATAATCGTGACTCTTTGCCATCAGATTCATAGAACGGCTGTCTAGTATACAGCATCCTCACCATAGTTTTATTAATATCTAGGGTCTGTAGTTCTGCTCGTTTTTTGTCTAGTAGTCTCCTGATCCTAATTGTTCCTGTGCTCCTATATTCCTCTGTTAAAGACCTAATTTCCCCCTCTAATAGTGAAGTCTGTGCTCTATTTTGTTTTTTCATTGTACTAAATTCTTTGATACAAACACCCTTCATAGTTTCCCCATCTCAGGGTAGGGCTTATTCTGTCCATGGAGTTTTCTGTGAAATAGTGCTCTAAGCTTTCTTGTATTTTTTGCTTACTCTGATTAGCTGCTAACAATGAAGGATTGAATCTCCATACTGGAGAGCCTTTTTCCCCAGAGGTGAGAGTTGAATACAATGAAAGGGCAGCATGGTCTATAACTTTTATAATTCCTAAGTCTGCTCCCTGCAACCCTTGTAATAGTGTTCCTCTGACAATAAAACTGCATCAATCCTAAAGAAGGATCCATGTGGGTGGGAATAAAATGGAAAATGAAAATCTTGAGGCTATAACTCTGCCCATGCATCCTGTAACTAGTAGACTTTGAAGACTTCAAACATTTTGCTTGCCTGTTGATATTTTCTAAGAGAGGCCTTATCACCATCTCTTGAGACTGTACTTCCACAAGATCATCTGGAATCACCTGGAGGTTCCAATTAAAGTCTCTGCCTAAGATTACTGGGCTGGACCCAAATTTCTTAATTTTTTTAAACACTCTGTGGATGAACCCTATTTGTCCCTCATTTGGGGCATATATAGTAGCCACAGTTAACAATTTTTGATTGGTTGTGAAATCCCTCTAAAAAAAGAAAACGGCCTTGTGGGTCTCGCAAAATCTTTTGAGTAACAAAATCTACATCATGTAGCAATATTGCTATCCCCTTGCATTATTAGATCCAGGTTCCACATAATTATGGGACCATTCTCTGCCTGGTATAAGGACATCCTTTTCAGTAATTTTATGAGTTTCTTGAAGTAATAAAACAGATTATCCTAATTCCTTCACTACGTTTTGGAGTCTGGCTCCCACCCCTTTTATATTTAAAAAAGTAACTTTTAACTGAAGAGCCATCATTTAGAAAAATTTAAAGCTAATGAGAAAAATATCATGTCTTTCTAATTCTATATCCGTCCACCATAACAAAATATCTTGTCCTGTCTTCTCGCAAGCCAAACCTTCCCCCACGCTATGTCCCAATTACTTACACATTCCAAATATATTCCATATATTCCCCAACGGGGTTTACCCCTCCAGAGACCCCCTCCCATCCCAGAGAGTCCCCTCCTGAGGCTATTCCAAAAGAAGACCCTAAGGATGTGCAAATCACTATTCCCACGCACTAACCACTTGCCTATTGCAACAGGGGCTGACAGACCTAATTATATCTACATATAAAATGCAGGATGCAGGGTAGATTACATCTCCGCCTACATTATTATGAGGGTATATGTCAAGCCTCCTTTGTTCAATTTCTTAAGCCCAGAATGATGTCTTATACTTTAGGTTGTTTTTTATGATGTTTTATTGCTATTTTAATAATGTGTGCCATGTTTTTAATCAGTTTTATGTATTTTATCATATTTTATATTTACAGTTGTTCCTCGCCTTGATCCAAACGGAGAGACAGGTAAGAAATAAATTTATTATTATTATTAATTATTATTACTATTACTATTATTATTATTTACACAGTGATTTAATATTTTTTAAGCTTAGTTAGAAGTTCTTTCGTGGTCTCTGTGCGTCACACATATGGCACCAAGCCCCGTTCAGGAAACTTCTATAGCTAAGATCGTTTTGGCGGGAACCCTCCCCCACCATCCTACTACGCATGCTCTGCTGGGTTCCCGCTCTCCTCAGTTCTTTTTCGACTGCTGTGCATATTGCCTCACGGAGACTTCGTTCCTTGTGAACTGGATCAGGATAGACATAGTTTCAGCTATGATTTAGATAACCTTTTCGTTGTATAGTTAGTATATATATATATATATATATATTCTTTGTTAGACAAGTAGTCTGAGGGACGGCCGTTAGAGCCGGCACTTCATAGCCACTTGTGCCCATGGCACAGAAAGACCTTTTTAAGAAATGTTCACGTTGTAGTGATAAACTACCATTGACCGATGGACATTCTCTTTGCCTCCTTTGTCTTGGAGAAGCACATCTTGTGGACGCTTGTTCTCATTGTATGAGCCTATCAAAACAGGCTCGATGTAACAGGTCTGACCGATTGCGTGCAATCCTTTGGAAAAAAGCTTCAAAAGCTGTGGGTACTCCAGGCTCAACTCCGACTCAGGCATCATCAATGCCTCAACCAACTATTCCAACTATGGATCGACTGGCTCTACCCATAAGCTGCTCGGATCCTCTGACACCAGGACACTCCTTCGCCGTTAATAAGGCTAAGAAGCTGTCTAAAAAAGCAAGATTGCTTAAGCCTTCTGAGGACGTCCATAAGAAAAAGAAAAATAGTCCAAAAATTTAATAAAAGCATTGGTCGACACAATTCCATTGATACCGACAAGCTCAGTATTGACTTACCCAGATACTCCAGTTCGGGACTGACCGGATACTCCAGTACCGGTGATGCCAATCCCCTCGATACCGCAAACTGCTTCGATATCAGAGGGTGAAATAAGAAACTCTTCGCCATCGAGAGTTGAACCACCTTGACAGTTTACTTTGTGCTCTAGAGAATGCTCACTTCGAGAGCACAGACAATGCAACTCAAGAGCTTATCAACGCTACAGATCTCGATCTCCTTTACTGGACTGGGATCGATATTCTGATTACTCTGGCCATTCATATGCATCTCGATATGTTGTAGATAGGCATGATACCAGAGACTATGAAATTATGGCTAACAGAACAAGATATTTAGGAGCACCTTCCTCTACATACCGCTATCCATCATTGGTATCGAGGAGACCATCGGAACTACCTCTTCCCAAGAAGATGAGTTTTTACCTCCTCCTTTGGTGCCGTCTCAACCTGTTCCTACAGTTCCCACTCCATTATTGTTATAGGATCAACCGGTACCGGTTGTGATACCGGACGATGGGCATGCTACTTGTCCACATTTAATCGAAGACTCACGGATTTGACGTCTGTCTCTTCGGTACTGTTAAGAAAATTTCCCTAATCCTCGAGTTGAAGAATCACCAGGAACAGGCAAAGTCCGATCCAACAAGTTTATTCAATACAAAGGAGTTTGGTGTTAGAAGTGGGATCTGTGCGGCAGTGTTTCAACCCGGAGTTCAGGAGGACATGGTATTTTTTTTACTTCATCCTCTGTCCATGCCCTGCGTCCCTGGTCCTTGTTCCGCTGGAGAACGGATCCCTTTACCCACGTTCTGGACAGGCAGCCTCCACTCCAATCAGGGACTGAGTTTTAGTGGCTTCGTGTTGCTGGAAGAAAATCACAGGCTAAGAGATTTGATGGTCATCACCCCTGGAGTGCTGTGTGTTTCTGAAAACCTTCCAGTCCACTAAAATCAGTGTGTAAGTGCCCGGGAAAGCATGAAATAGCTTTGGACCTTGTTTTTCTGCTCCCCTTCAGCCCCCTGCTGGCAATGTTTTGCAACTATCTAAGCAATGTACTGTGCCTTTAAAAATCCTAGGAACTGAAGATTTTTTAATTGATTTTTAAATTTTTGATGCTTTCTAAGACTGTGGGAAATGTGTCTTTGTCTGGGGAAAAAGTTACTGCTGTGGGGATAGGGGACCAACCTATTGCGCATCCTATGTCAGATCCAGTTACTGTAACTTTGGGCCCCCTTACTACTGAACATGCTTTCCTAGTCTCTCCATGCAGCACATTAAATTTGCTAGGATGGGACCTCTTTTGTAAATTACAAGCTACTATCAAATGTTCTAGTGATAGTGTCTTTTTAGAGCTTCCTGCTCAAAAACAGCCCACTCTGATGGCTGTGCTTCTGGAAAATGTGTCAGTGAAATCTTCCGTGGTGCAACCGGACACGCTCCCTACCATGCCCCCAGAGTTTTGGACGCAAAACCCAAACACTGCGGTTTTGCTGTCTAGCGCGAGCCCTGTTTCACTCAGAGTAAAACCGAGGAGCGTGTTCCCCAATACCCGCTTTCTCGTGAGGCCACTGAAGGCATCTGGCCAATCCTGAATGACCTGCTGCAGCAAGGCATTTTGGAACACGTGAATAGCGAGTGTAACACCCCAATGTTCCCAGTGAAAAATCCAAACAGGTTCACACATGACAATAAACTTGTTTACCACGTCATACATGATCTGAGGGAAATAAACAAAGTGCTGGTTCAATCTTTTCCTGTTGTCCCCAATCCTGCCACCATTTTGTCTACTATTCCTGCTGAAGTCTCTTGTTTTTCTGTTATAGATCTTGCCAATGCCTTTTTCAGCATTCCTGTGCATCCTGATTCTCACTACTTGCTAGCTTTTACGTTTGATAGACTCCAGTTCCAATGGTGCCGACTTCATCAGGGACTATGCGAAAGCCCTGGTATCTTTAGCCAATTGCTCAAACGAGATCTCGATACTATCACTCTCCCAGGGGGCTCCATGATTTGTCAATTTATTGATGACCTTTTACTTTGCTCCTCCTCCCCAGACGTGTGTAAAAGTGACACTGTTTACCTCCTGATGGAGCTAGCCAAGAGAGGGCACAGGGCGTCCCTTTCCAAGCTTCAATTTTGCCAGCCAACTGTTACGTATCTGAGTCACACAATCTCACAAGGTAAGCGCACACTAACCCAGGACCGAATTAAAACTGTCCTTGATCTTCCCTGCCCCTCCTCCAAGAAACAGCTCCGCAGTTTCCATGGAGCTGCAAACTACTGTCCCCAATGGATTCCTCAATACTCTGCTATTGTCAAACCGCTTACACAACTCACTCATAATTCCTTTCCGGATCCCATCCCTTGGGATGAGGAGACAGAAAAATATTTTTCCTCCCTAAAACTGTCTCTGTCTACTGCTCCTGCTCTTAGTCTCCCTAATTATGAAAAACCATTTACCCTCTACTGTCATGAATCTGAAAAAGGTGCTTCAGGGTTGCTCACCCAACCATTTGGGCGGGGGGCAGACCTGTTGCCTATTACAGTTCCCTCCTAGATCCTGTTGCCGCTGGCTACCCTGCCTGCCTCCGCGCTGTGGCGGCTGCTGCCCTGCTCGTAGAAAAATGCGCCGATCTCGTCCTGAGACACCCACTCACTGTTGCTGTCCTTGCCCTACTAAAAAGAAGACTCAGCACTTCTCTTCAGCTCGCCTCACACGCTACGAAAAAGTTCTGATTGCCCAAGAAAATTTTACCCTCGTCTGTTGCAGTCCCCTCAACCCAGCGTCCCTTCTACCCTCCCCTACAGCAGGGGAAACCCACTCCATCCCCCATGACTGCACAGACATTGTTGAATCTACCCTCTCTCCTCACCCAGACCCCCTTGATAACCCCGATTGCATTTTCTTTGTTGATGGTTCTTCCTTCCTACTGTGCGACAGAATAAGAGCCACAGGCTACGCTGTGTGCTCTGCACATGCAGTTGTTGAAGCCTATTTCCTCCCGTTTACAAGCGCGCAAGCGGCAGAACTTTTCGTTCTCATATGTGCATGCATCCTAGCCACAGACGCATGTGCAAATATTTTCTCCGACTCGCGTTACGCAATTGGCGTGGCACATAACTTTGCTAAAATCTGGGAACGTCGCAGATTCATTCCGTCCACAGGTTCCTCCATTTCACACGGCCCCCTGATCTCGCAACTCATAGCAGCCATACAACTCCCCACTTCTTTTGCAATCATATGGTGCAAAGCACACACTTCCTCCACGGATGCTGTTTCCCGTGGCAACGCCACAGCAGATGCCTCTGCCCGCCATGCAGCCACACACAGCATTCCAGTTCCCTCTCTCAACATCATGGTACCCCTCCTCCCCATACACCCCTCCATGACCTCCCCCCCCTTCAAGCCGCAGCATCGCAGACCGAACACAATTTGTGGATCCGCTGCGGCTGCTCCCAAAATTCCTCTGGTCTCATCCCAATGGCCACCCCATCGCTCCCGCCTCCCTGCACTTGCTCGCATGTCTCACTCCGTTGCACATATGAGCAAAGGGGGAATGATGAACAATATCACCAAATCATGGTTTGCCCCAGGATTCACAACTGTAGCGCAAGAACTGTGCTCTCAGTGCCCAGTTTGTAAAACACACAACCCTGGAAAGCCAGTAAAAACACAACCAAGACACACACTCCAAGGACTGTGGCCCTTCTCACACCTACAGATAGATTTAATTGAGCTTCCTCCAGCAAGAAGATTCAAGTATGCCTTAGTTTGCTTATTTTCAGGATGGCCTGAAATCTTTCCTTGCAGAAAGGCAAACACCTTAACAGTGACCAAGAAACTGTTGCATGAGTTGTGCCCCAGATTCGGAATACCCCTGTCATTGGACTCAGACATGGGTTCACATTTTACAGGAAAAGTACTCATGAGCATGTGCAAAGCTCTACACATTGCACGAAGGTTACACACACCCTATCATCCCCAGAGCACTGGGAAGGTAGAGCGAATGAATGGGCAGATCAAGAACAGACTGGCCAAGGTATGTGAAACTACTGGACTAAATTGGGTAGATGCTCTGCCAATTGTTGCCCTAGAAATTTGAACCACTCCACATGAAAAACACAAACTGTCCCCCTTTGAAATCCTAACGGGATGCCCCTATCATCCAAGTACAACCCCAGTGCCTGGGGATTTACAGGCTCTGCATCATTCCCTAGTGGAATATTTCAAGGGCCTCTCTAACTCTCTTGAGATTATTCAACTCCAGGTAGCCGATACCCAGCCAAGGAGGCTCAACACGCTGCCTCATCCACTGAAGCCAGGAGACTAGGTCTACGTCAAGCGGCATCTAAGGAAACACTGCCTGGAGGCCAGGTGGAAGGGCCCCTATCAAGTCCTGTTATCAACCAGCTCCGCGGTGAAAGTTTCTGAAATCGGCCCCTGGATACACGCATCGCATTGCAAAGCCGCCAAACAACGAAGGAGATGGTGATGACATCAGCCCAGGGGACCAAGCCCCGCCAGCTACCGCACCAGCCAACTCACAGCTTCGCCAAGAAGCCCCGCCCTTCATGCCAGGATGGAAATGGTCGTGCAAAGCTACAGGAGATCTCAAGTTTCAGATCAGGAAAGAAGCCAGCCCCATCTAAGCCCCCCGGAGATAGATCAAGCAGCCCTTTGTGCGCTCCAGGCTGGAAAACAGTCAGGGCACAGCACCCAAGAAATACATGGACCGTCCAAAGAAGACTCTGTACGTGACACTGTTCTATGTTTTGCTTCTTACATCCCCAACTGCCAGTTTTCAGAATCACAACTTAGTGATGAGACTGGCCCAGAAGACAGCAGAAGCAATGAATAAGACAAACTGTTGGGTGTGCAGCCATATGCCTGTCTATGCAGATGGGGGAATACCAATTACCCCACTGCCACTGAACTTGACTCAAATGAACGTCCCAGATAGAGAATCCCTGGGACCCAATGCCCTATGGGACCAAATTTGAGTTAATGACAATGAATTCATTCAACTGCATGCCAAAGTTAGAGGACATTATTGCTCGAGACGCAATGGGTCTGGTACAGATGTTAGATTTAGTGAATGTGATTATAATTTTGTTGTAAATGGAACCATAACCTATGATAGAGAATAGTTGAGGAACTTTGCCACCCCATTTGAAGGCTACTACCTGACCTGGGTGTCCCAACCGGTATGTGGTAAGATGTTTGTGGCCATAGCAGGTCACTATTTTATATGTGGAAAGAAAGCTTTCAAATTTCTGCCTCCAGGTTGGAAAGGAAATTGTTACGTTGGAATTCTAATCCCAGCTATTAGAGTAACCAATGAGCTCCCTGCTAGAAAAATTCAGAATGTCAGAGCCTCTGTAACCCAAATCCCAGGAGCCCTTTCCAAAAGAGATCCTGTTCCCCATGTATGGTGTAGGGTGGGTAGGGTACGCAGTGATCTGGTTGCAATGTGTCATGGAAACCATGGCCAACGAAACTGCAGGTGCTAGCCAGTGAACAAAAGGAAATTCGCCAAATGGTTTTGCAAAATCGATTAGCTCTTGATTATGTATTAGCCAGTGAAGGCGGGGTTTGTGCGCTCATTGGGAATGAATGCTGTGTTTACATACATGACAACACTGAGAACATCCATGAACACGCAAATAACATACGTGAAATTGGAAAGTCCACAGTGGTAGAGTGGTCCATCTGGACTTGGTTTTCGGGACTGTTTGGTGCCCTGGGGGCTAAGATTCTCCAAATCTTGGCCTTTGGATTTGTTGCATTCCTTGTATGTATCTGTATTGTCTACCTGTTGGTAGCATTAGTGAAAGCATGTTCCCAAAGGTGTGTCAATGCAACTGTAAAGCTTCTTACCCCTAATGAAGTATGGCAGATAGTGTTATTTGAGGTAAGTGAACATGATCAAAAGAAAAACGAGATTCTTGAATTAATGTCTATATGTGATTAAATGTTAGTGTGTTATGAAATCTCAGTAACAAAATGGTGGATTTGATAAGAATTTTTGACCTGGGCATTGATATAAAATAAAAAAATCTGAACTCTGGTTTCCCTCAAGCCTCAAAGAAACGCTTAAGAGGAAGCAGAGGCACTTAACACTATACCAGGCTAAAGTTCACACCTCACATTTTAGCATTTCAATGAAAGAACACAGAATGCCATAACCTAAAACATGCTTTCCTGATAACAATTCTCACACGCTCATCCCCCAAATGGTGTTGAAAATTAAATGTGACTCAACGGCCCTCAAACACAATCTTACAGACAAGATGGCACCTATAATGTAAACATTTTCAGATTCTTCCCAAGAACAACTGGACATTAGATGAAACCAAACACCACCAAGTATCATTAATCGAAGGTTATCAGGATGCAACAAATTACATTGAGGTGTCAAATGCCCGGGATGTTGTTTTATTATGGTTTAAGAAATAGTTTGGTTGAATCACTATTGACATGTAGTCCATCAGAGGAGGGAGGGGGTGAGTGGTATGTGACATCAGAGCCTGAAACAGAGATAAAATGAAACAGTTTTGCCTTGGTGATTCAGAGAGCTTTGTACTACCCATGTGCCACATCTCTCTCCTGCATACGTTGTATTGAATAAACCTGTTGGATCAGACTTTGCCTGTTCCTGGTGATTCTTCAACTCGAGGATTAGGGAAATTTCCTTAACAGTACCGCCATCGGTAGCGTCTCTGGACTTCGTCGGTTCTTCCGAAAGAGCTTCGCCATCAGAGGATATGGGACATTTTACAGAACAAATGCTTCGAATGGCACAATCTCTAGGAATTGAGCCACAGCAACCTATTGAGAAATTAGTAGATCCAGTTTTCGATGTGGTTTACACTGAATCATCTGCACCAGTTGCGGTACCTTACCTGCCCACATTGCTGCAGACCGCTAAACAATCTTGGAAGGCACCTTCTTCAATGATGCCCACTTCGAAACGCTTAGAAAGATTTTATAAAATTCAAGATAAAGACGCTGCTTTCTTGTTCGTCCATCCTCAGCTGAACTTGGTCATTGTAAAGGCCACACAAGGCAAATCAAATAAATCCCATTCTGCTCCAACTGATAAGGAGGGAAGGAGATTGGACATGATGGGTCATAGAATTTGTTGTTCTTCCGCCCTGGGCTTAAACGTGGCCAATTACCAAGCAATGATGGCCCGTTATCAGTTGTTTTTATGGGACAAAATGTCTTCGCTTATTGCTTACTTGCCTAATGATCTTCATTCAGCTGGTCTTCTTCCAGAGACTCGTCTCGTATAGAGGACCTGCCCTTTGATGGAGAAGGCCTATTTAATGCATCCACTGATACTGCTATGGACACCATCCAAAAAGCACAAGCTACAGCTAGAAAGATGAGGTTTAATTCTGCTGTACAACCTTCTTTTTGTCCCCGTAAATGGCACCGTACACAACTGTACCAACAAAGATAGTTTCCAGATCGTACGCCTCGGTTCCAACCTCCAGCAATTCAACCTCAGTAGCAGCAAAGGAAACAGTTTCAAACACCACGGTTTCGTCAAAACTGTTAACAAGATGGACACCGTTCAGAAACGGCATCTTTGACTTAATCATAGCACAACCACCTGTACTCCCTATGTTTGGAACGATCCTCAGTCCTGTAATTTCAAAATTTACCAAAGGATTTGGGTAACCATGGATATCTTTAGACTCTTAGACTTTAGAACTTGCAAATATTTTTAACCCTTTACTTTCTGAAGTTAGGACTTAGAATATGAAAGTAAGAAGTATGGAAGTAAGAATTATTTCCACGGTTTTGATTTTTCCTTTAGCTCTAGCTTCAACCTTTAATTAAATGTAATCCTTCACATGCCTCAAGGATCTTAGTTTTTTTGTATTCAAGTAATGTGTAGGAGGAAGTGAAAGGGAGCATTTTAGTTCAGCTTTAGTAAGCAGGAGGATAAGAAGGAGTCATAACAATGGCAGGATCTCAATTTGGTATCAATTGTACTGTCAACTGTATAGTTGACAATTGTACTGTCAACTGTAACTCTTTTGGTTAATCTCATATTTATGGTACATTCTCGTTCACTGCTGGTAATATAAAAGTTTCGAACACTCATAACCACGATGCTACTTTTCTTAATTTTTGTAATTTTCTTAAAGCATTTAATGAATTTCACTTTACATTGTAACTTAGGGTGATGTTTGATTACCCACTAAGATGTTTAGAACCCAGTTTAGTGTCAATTTTGAAGCTAACAAAACCCAATCTCTTTGATGTGTATTCATTTAACAGCATAATACACAAATACAGACATATCTCTGTAAGAATTCTATTGCAACTGCCAATAGCCTTCTATGAAGGAGAGGGCCATTTATTTTGCTATGTGCAGCCTTGTGTGGCTTATCTAGGTGGCAAGCATGTGATGCAACATTAATCAACCCTTGCTTTAGGAACTGAGTGGAAATAGATGATTCAGTATCACAGAAAAGGGTTTTGGGAGCATAAGACAACTAGAAAAAAATGTTTTTGTCTTGTTTTGGTACTTTTATTTTTATTTCACTTTTCCTCCAAGGAGCTCAGGCTGGGGTACGCAATCTGCTCAACACTTTTAGCCTAACAATCCTGGTGACTGGCCCATAGTCACCCAATGAACTTTATGGCTGATCTAGGATTTGAAACCAGACCTCCTCAGTCTAAATTGAACACTTTAAAAACTCTACACCACACTGGTTTTCAAACAATACAGAAATGAAACAGATGACACTGAAATTAAATATATGAAACTACTTCATTCTGAATCAGACCATTGTCCATGTAGCCCAGTGCTATCTACTCCAACCGGCAGCAATTATCCAACGTCTCAGATGGAGGTCTTTCTCAGTCCTTCTATTTGACCTTCTTTTAGCAGGACATACTAAGGCTTGAACCTGTGATCATCTGTGGCCAACCTACAGCTGCAAACACTATGCTATTGCTATTTCCCACAATAAAATGAAATTGTCATTTCCAACAATTAATATAGTAAAATGTGACAGGTTCACTAACCTTTGACACACTTAAATACAAGTTCTGCTCTTTTTAGACACCATGATATAGTCATTTCCTTAAAAGAGAAAAAAAAGGACATGGATTAAATTCGAGAAAGAGTTTAGAAACCAGAACAAAAGATGCAGGAAGTGACTTGTATTAAGAAACCATTATGAGTAACTCTTTTTTGGCTTTTGGTTACAATGTGTTTATTCACCTTAATAGTCCCAGAGCTAGGCCAGGATTTATTTACCCTGAAGAGTGCAAAAGCTTAGTGAATATTTTTTGCTTATATATGACAGAAGTGTCTCAGAAAAGTGAGTCTTACAAAATTCCAGTGGTGGTGGGGGGCTGTGTGATGACATCATCAATATGGCTGCCACGCTATTATGTAGTTGCCACATTTAAATATGCATAACCTCTCACCCGTTTCTGCTACAGATAATGAATTTTTTTCTGAAATGTTTCAAATTTAATGACAAATACTTTTTGTAATTACACCTTTTTGTTAACTCCATTAGTTTTTGAGATAATTTTATTTGAACGTATAAAATCAGTGTTCACATTGGTTATGTGTGATGTTTTTGTATTTGTATTGAAAACATTTAAAATCAGTTTTCTCATGATGCAAATCCTTAGTGTCTTACTTTTCCCTTGGGGTTACGTAATGTATGAATCAGGAAACAATAGTGCTGGATAAAAGAATACAGATATAGTTTTTCTTTTAAGGCTTAACGGAAGAAATACTGGCTCTCCTTTGTAATTTATCTGCCTACACACTCTCTTGCTCACATACAAGGTGGGCGTTTGCAGGTGGTTTTGATCTGTGCCTTGGCAAAGACAAAAACCAGACTCTAAAACAGAAAGTCCTGTTGCTCCAAAGGCAAATTGGCAGCACATTTAGCAGTCAGTGAGGTCAACAGCTGATGCCATAAAAGGAACTTCTGGAAGAAACAGGATGGAACACCTGGATGATGACCATTTTGGATGAGAATATGTGCGCTTGTCATTTGGGGTTTGTAAAAGATAAAAATAACCTTCTGAACAAAAAACAACAGAGATTTTAAACCAACCAAGTTAATCTGCTCAAGAGAAATACCATGACCCTTTGCATTTTAAGGGATTTATTGAGTTAGTATTACAGGGAGTGAAGTCTTCTGTTTTGAGCTGGTTGACACATGCATGTTTACACAGAGCATCAAGTGGTGATTTGCAGTTAAAACACAACAGAAAAAAGGTTCATATCACACCAAGCGGCATGTTTCAATGAACTCAAATCACATATTCAGCTGACCCCGGCATCAGAGGAGGTGAGCCAGCTGAGCAGGGGCTACAGTGCCGCTGGCTGAGAAGCTAGATCAGGTTCCTGGATCAGCTTGAGGCTGGCTGACAGATATGAGCCTCTAATAGTACCATGGCCCATAGATCTAAAGCAGGGACCCTCACGCGTGCCTTCTCCTGAGCACATCCCACCCTACATCAACAATTCAAGGATACAGGAAAGTTGTCAAGCCCCAAGGCCACGGAGTGAAGGAGAACGGTCTGAGAGTTGGCCCATTAAGCATCTGTAGTTCTCCAACAAAGAGGGTGGAGCATAAGAGAGGTTGACTGGAGGCAGAGGCTCAAAAGGCCTCAGTTTACTCCAGCCCTCATCAGAGCAAGTTGCTCACTGGGAGCCCACCTTGGTGCTGCTTACTAGGAGCTATCCTTGGTTTGCAACCACTCATCTGGCTACTCTACCTGCCCTTGCAACCTCATCTGCCCTTGCTACATTGGATTGTCTGCCTTGTTGACTCACCACTGTATCTCTTGCACATGAACCACAGACTGAAAAGAACATGGGTGGGGAATAGGGGCAGGAGGATGCAGTGCACCCGTGTCTTGCTGGTGGATTCCTGGTCAACAGCTGGTTGGCCGCTCTGTGAACAGAGTGCTGGACTAGGTGATCTGATCCAGAATGGCTCTTCTTATGTTCTGAAAAGTTACTAAACGTTGAAAAATCCAGTTTGTACATTCATGAGTGAACCAATCCTAAGCATGTACTTTTATACACTACTCTCCTTAAGTAGTGCTGAAATGAACTGGATAGCATATAATTCAGACTCTATAAAGTCAGTATCTCCCAACATACATTAAGTCTTTCCAGTGAATGGATTCAAACTGCTCAGTATTATTTTCAACTCACATTATATACTTGAATAACTTTGGCTAGAATTATACTGACATAGCTGATACCATCAGGAATTTCTTTCTAATGTTTAGTAGAAATCCCATTTTTTTTGGTAAGTTGCTGAATCTTTTGTGTGGCAGTCTTTCAAATATTTGAAGATGATAACACCTCTTAATTGTTTCTTTTGCAGGCTAAACAAACCCATCTTCTTCAACCTTTCCCTCACAGGACTAGCCCTCTCACTATCTTTGCTGCCCTTCTCTGGACACATTCCAGTTTCCAGCATTCTTAAACTGTGTTGCCCAGAGGTAAACATAGTACTCCATGTGACATCTGACCAAAGCAGAACAGAATGGTACTAGTACTTCCTGTCATCTGTACACTGTACTTCTGATTCAGCCTAGAATTGCATTAGTCTTTTTAGCCACCACATCACACTCCTAACTCAGATTTAGCTTGTGGTCTACTAGAAACTCCTAGATCACATGTACTGCTGTCAAGCCAGGTGTCGCCCATCCTGTATTTGTGCATTTGAATTTTCCTACCTAAATGCAGGACTTTACATTTTTCTCTGTTGAAATGCATTGCTATTCATGTATTTACTGTAAGCTCTCTGCAGCTTCTCCTTCTTTAGATGATGAATAGGGTCATGCTGGTCTCTCCCTTCTCATGATGTTCTTCCTGGGAGACGGGGTGCAAGCTAAGGCTGCCTTGTCAGGAGTGGCTCAGGACTTCATGGCCTCCATGGCTCTTTTCCAATTAGCACCTGGCACCACTCATTCGGCAGAGCACACTTTGGATGTTGTTTTCTGTGTAGGGTGGGACGATGGTGATCTGGGGGTGGAGGAACTTTCTATAGTTCCATTCTCATGGGCAGATCACTACCAGGTGGGGTTGAGACTTGCTGAGACTCGGAGCCTCCGCAGAGGCAGGGGGCCAATTAAGATGGAACGCACCAGGAAACTAATGGATATGGATGGTTTTCTGATGCTCCTGAAGGTTTTTCTGTGGCCTTGGCAGGCGATTCTGTTGAAGCCTTGGCTGATCTCTGGAATGGAGAAATGGCCCAGGTAATTGACATGATCTCTCCTGAGCATCCTTTCCCATGGAATGGAACCAAACAAGCCCCTGGATTCCAGGGTGCCACAGGTAATTAAACAAGTGAGATGCTGACTAGAGTAATGTTGGCAGAAAACGTCGAATGGGTCTGATTGAACACCAGGTGGAACTCATTTGAACGCCTACTCCGTGGCAATGAGGGTGGCGAAAACATTGCACTTCTCCATCATTGCATCTACTCAGAGTTGCCAAGCAGAGATTTTTTGAGTGGTCAGAGGCTTGTTATGCTCTGGTCTGCAAACAGAGGTGGGCCTCTCAAAAGCCCACTGTGACCAATTCATACAACACTTTGTGGGATAGAATTAATTGTATCCATTCTAAGTTTGATGCCGTAGTTGATACAGGTCTTGTGGATGTAACTTTGGCTCCTGCTTGTCCAGTTGTAATGGATATTTTTCAATTTGTACACCCCAGGCATGTGGACAGGATCCTTGGAGATGTGAGACTTACCACTTGTGCCCTGGACCCTTGGCCTCTCCTAGCTTATAAAAGCAGCCAGGGGAAAGCTGGCTGAGTGGGTAAAGGCAGCAGTGAATGCTTCTTTACAGCAAGGTGTGGTTCCATCTTGTCTAAAGAAGGAAGTGGTAAGACAAGACCTTGGTGTGTGTGTGTGTGTGTGTGTGTATCCTCCCTGAATCTTGCTGTATTACATAATTTCCAGCCAGTATACAATATTCAATTTTTGAGCATTTGATGGCTTCTCAGCTCCAGGGCTTTCTGGATGAGAGAGATTATCTAGATCCATTTCAATCTGGCTTTAGGCCTAGTGATGGGACAGAGAGTGATTTGGTCACTTTGGTGTACGATCTATGCTGGGAACTGGACAGGTAAGTGTGTCCCTATTAGTTCTGCTGGGCCAGGTATCTGAGATGGTATTGGGAAGCACTCTTGTACAGTAGCTCTGGTACTTCTTGGAGGGGCAATCTCAGAAAGTAGTGTTGGTGGGATTCCTGTTTGACACCATGGCTATTGGCCTGTGGTGTCTTCCTAGGTTCCATCTTATCCCCTATGCTATTTAACATATACATGAAAATGCTGGGAGTGATTGTCCGGGATTTGGTGCCACCTGTATGCCAACTCTTTCTCACCTTTCCATCTAAATTAAAGAAACCTGTTCTGGTTCTGAATCAGTGCCTGATGTCAGTAAGGGACTGGATGAGGAAAAACAAACTAAACAAACAAATCCAGACAATACAGAAGTGCTTTTGGTCAGTGGAAAGCCAGATCAGGGAACAGCAATTCAACCTGTGCTGGATCAGGTTACACTCGCCCTGAAGACACAGGCTCACAGTCTGGGTATACTTCTGGACCTAGCCTTGAGCTTGGATGTCAAGGTTTCAATAGTGGCTAGGGGTGCATTTGCGCAGCTGAAGCTAGTTGCTAACTATACCCTTTCCTAGGGATGTCTGATCTGGCCACAGTCCAGGACTACTGAAATGTGCTCTACATGTGGTTGCCTTCAAAAGCTGTGCAGAAATTTCAGCTGGTCCAGAATGCTGTGACTAGACTGTTGACTGATGCTGGTTACAGGGAGCACATAACTCCCTTCTTACAACAGCTGCATTGGC
Organism: Anniella stebbinsi; assembly: GCA_029215795.1. Taxonomy (NCBI): domain Eukaryota; kingdom Metazoa; phylum Chordata; class Lepidosauria; order Squamata; family Anniellidae; genus Anniella; species Anniella stebbinsi. The sequence goes on from JARDYH010000003.1 coordinate 101,307,218, forward strand.
TATTTCCAGGCATAATTCAAAGTGACTTAAAAAGCCCTTTAGGGCTTAGGACCACACTACCTGAAAGACTGCTTTCTCCTAACCGAAGCCTGCCTACACCCCAAGATCAGCAGGAGAGGGAAGCCCTTCTTTCGAGAACGTCACCTTCAGAGGCATATTTGGGGGCCACCTGAGGCCCCTCCCAGGTTATGGATCTCCCTCCCAAGAGAGGCTAGGTTTGCTATCTCTCTCTCCCTCTCTGCTGTCCTTTTGCTGGCAGGCAAAGATTGCTTTATTTAAGAAGGCTTTTAGCATGCAAGTGGGCCTGGTGGATTGGGTGCTGCTTTTAATAATATTTTTTTCTGCAATTGTTATATTTTTATTGTTTCTGTAAGGTACCTTGAATACCATTTTTTTGGTAGAAAGGCGGGTACAAATAAAATAAATAAATAAACACGTTTAAATCACTTGTTTTGTTGTCAAATGTACATATGAATTGACAAACTGAATTTTGTAGAATTAGATTTTAAGACTAACAAGGCCTGATATTGAAGATACCTTTTTGTTTGTTTCCTAGGGAACGCACTTGTGCATGCTCTCTCTCTCTCTCTCTCACACACACACACACACCTACCTCTCATTTTAAAGAGACCAGATAATCTTCTAGCTACAACAAAGTGGGATGGCACCACAAACAGGAAAAAGGTGGAGGAAATCCAAATGCCAATATATATATATTTTTAATCATAGGAGTCACTGGAGTGTCAGGTGCACTGGTGGAAAATCTGCCCCTCTTGAAGTGTTGGCTTGTCCCCTGCCACCTCTTACCTCAAGTGGTTTGTCAGCAGATTGCTCCACAGTCTTTAACAGAGCTGAGGAAAAGGACTCCTTGCTGAACAATGGTTTGATTGGGGGAGCCCCACCTCCCACCTAGGACCCTGGGTGCTTAACCTGTGCCCATTTTTCAGAAGGAGACCCTTTTTCCCAACTACGTACATTAAAGTAAATGAAGCAATATTGCTCCAAAGACCTCAATAGAATGGGGGACAAAGGTCCCATGCCCCATGCTGGAGGGGACAGGGGCAAGAAAAATGACAATTCAAAATAGGGGCAATTTGTGGAGTCACACAGGACACTTTTTCAAAATGTCAAATGTTTCATGGGCCCAAAATGTTTGTCCACACCTGATCTAGAGTGACAGGCCCAACAATAACACTTTTAAACAAAAAATAAAGGTAATATTGGTGATTAATTGCTTACCTCAGACATAGCATGTACCAGCAGGAGAGGAATACTAACTGTAGTAATGTCATGTGTGCAACACACTTTGAGGATATTCCGGAGGCCCATGATTGCAGGATCCCGGGCAGAAATATTACCCGATCTCACATTATCATCCACACAGAGGTGAAAAGTAACATGAATTTCAGAGAGATTTGAATGGCGAGTGATGTAAAATTCTCCTAAGAATAATATTGTGACAGTTTAATATACAATCTCTACTGATGAATTTAAAACTAAACATATAAAAGGAATAAAATATCATTAAAATCCTTATTCAATGCTGGAAAAAAATCTTACAAAAAATTTTTCCCCGATGTTTTACTATGCATCTCAGAAAAAGTAAACTGTCCCAAAACAAAGCTATGTCTCCTGCCCTGTATTAGTTCTTGTTTGAGTAAAAAGAAAGAAAATGACCTTTTGATTTTTCAAACACCTTATATGGGCTAGGACAAAAAAGCACTCAATGCCAAAAAAAAGAAGGTTTCATGGGATTTTTTTTTGTTGTGAATCCTTTTTTGTTAACAAAAGTAAACGTCTCCATGGGCAGTTAAATCTGCTTCCCTGGATCTCTTTATGTTTGAAAACTTTCCCACAGCACTTTGCATTGGCTGGGACAACAAAGCTCCCAAACAGCAAAACTGGGATATTTCAGAATGGAACATGGTATAAGAGGCTGAAATTAGGGGGCATTGTTTACTAGCGTGCAGATACAATGCTTTAGAAGAGCTACGTTAGATGTACTTCTGTGTAAATTCTGCAACAAAAATGCACCTAGAGTGGATTTCTCCCCACCCCCCATTGACTGCAAAAGGATTATTAAAAATATGTTTTAGCAGGAAGACTCAATTAGAAATAGATATTAAATATGTTCTATGAACAACATATGAAGTACTTGGGTTTGTTTGGTTTTTTACAATATCACGGTAAAATATAAAAGTGACTGTGACATAAACACACACCACATACCGAGGGCACAAACACCAGGGCATAAGTATGGAGCAAACATTTTTTTAAAAAATGAAGTACCACCCCCCATTTCCTTTTATATCATCTAAACCTCATTTCCCTCTCCATTCCAGAAAATCTATATAATAAAGTATGAAAAGGCAAAATAGGCGGATATGTATCTATAAATGGCACGCAAGACAAGAAGAGTATAAAAAGAGACGCCTTAACACTGAAACTGTATACAGAACATCTGAAGTTTACAGAGATGGGGAGGTGGAAATGCCAGAACTGAAGTATTTGAAAAAAGCAGTGCAAAAGCAGACCATGTTTGGGGTTGCATGTGGGGGGTGGGGGAAGCCAAACAGGGTAATTAAAGAAGATTCATAGCTTTGAGGAAACTTAACTATTCCAAATGCACAAAAAGCCATTTACCCAGTCAATTTAAGACACTATAGAAGAGAGCTGTGTTCAAAAAAGTATTTGATGACACACTGGATTAGGAACAGACAGTTCCAGTAATATAGTAGTGGCCAACTTCAATGGAAACAGAATAAACAGTGGATTTATAAATTAATGTGAGATTGCAGTTGCTCACCTATGGAAAGGGAAGTTGAAATTTTTTTTTAGTGGAAGAAAAGGCAAAAATCTTACAAGAGAATGTGACTATCATTGCACTGCTAACTGAAGTTTGCCTCTGGCATATTACGGAGCTGGCTTTGACTTGGACAGCCAGAGGACTGAAAGAGAAGGGGGTAATTTGGAAGTGGAAAACAGGAGATTCCATTAGCATTCAGTAAAATCAATCCACAAAAGTGGGTTTCATAGGACTGCTCCTAGACAAAATATTTGCCTGTGCTTTTATCATTTACGGAGGAGACAATGCCTGGAAGCCATTAGATTCATTGGTGTGGGAATCCTCCTTCCCTTGCTTTGTAATTGTCTCAGCCTTTTCAGTCTTTCCTGCAGAACTCTTGAAGCTCAGTCCTCCCCACTCCTGGCTCATAATATGAGTCTGGGGAAGCTCTCTGTCAGTCTTCCCCATCAGTTTCCCCATTTTACTGTGCTGTGCTGTGCTGTGGTGTCAGCAGTGCAGGCTTCATCATTAGAGTTGCATTATGTTTCTTCTCTCAGATTACCATACAGTCCTAACTAGACAACTGCTCTGTCCTCACTATGACATCATGCATGGATATAGCTATGTGACAGAATTACTCAGAAGAGACACAATCAGCAGCAGAAACTCAGAATAAAAGCATAAGTTCTTCTCACAAATTACTAAAGTGGCATTTCACTATAAGGTGAAACAGACACACACTATAGCAGGCGGCATATCAAACTGAACAGACTGCAATCAGAACGTACCAGGCGAAATATTTAGTAGGTGCTGTTCACTATTTTTAGATGTATCTTCACTGCTACTATTTCTGTTTCCTGCATTTGTAAACAATAAAAAATGTTAGGATATCATATGCAACCAAATGATTTTCAATTACATATAATGACATACAATGCAACAGAAAACTATATTCTACATAAGCTAGGAAACCAAACCTGGAATATTTATACCTCAAGTACTGGCAATACTAGGGGGAAATGCAAATTTGAGGATTTTCTTTTTAATTCTTTGTGCAGTAAGTGCACCCCATTTATTTATTTATTTACTTATTTACTGCCTTTATATCTCACCTTTTTTCCTCCAAGGAACCCAAGGTGGCGTACATAATCCTCCTCTTCTTCACTTTATCCTCACAACTACAACCCTGTGAGGTAGGTTGGGCTGAGAGTTTGTAAGAGGCCCAAAGTCACCCAGTGAGCTTCCATGGCCGGGTGGGGTGTAGCACCCGGATCTCCTGACTCCCAGTCCAACACTCTAAGCCACTGCACCACACTGGGGTACATTTAATTTTGAACACTGCAGATTTTCAAGAGATTTTTAACCACTCGAACTTTGGGCACAATCCACCAAGTGCAGACTAACTAACAGATGAACACAGGCATCAGGAGAGGAAAATAACGAAGTGTCTCTGACCTCTTCCTGAAACCACATACAGGAATCTAGTGTGAATCAATAAAAGTTCTCTGACAGAGGCTATTCAGCTCATGGTTACAGAGAGAATTGTTCTGCCTGCCTCAGGATGCCAGAACCACTAGCAATAACCCGCATAATAACCACATTTATGCCAAATCCAATGAAATGGGGAGTCTTTAGTACACGAGGAAAAGGTTGTTTAGCTGAAGTTCTTGGTGGACATCCATGCATTCACACATATGCAGAACATCTTCAAAACATTATAGAACTAGAACCTAGATCTTTCAGGCAGCAGATTAAACCCCCTCTGTATAATGTACATGCCTAAAGGGAAAGATGTCGTGTATTCCTGCTCAGTTGAACAAGCTCCACAGATATCAACCTGAAGTGGGGGAACAGGATGGCTGTGCACAGATGACTACAAAGAACTTCAAGACTAGCAAGTTGTCAGAAAATTCTGAGGCTTGAACTGGGAACCTTCAGAACTGTATGTGGAGGCCCGAAGAGATGAGATGAAGGACTACAGATTGCAGCCTTTACCCAAACTAGGGGTTGGGAACCTCCACTGACTCCCCCTTGGGTCACATTCCTTCAGGAGAAAAGTGTTGGGTGCACATACTAGCGATGGCTTAGTCAGAGCCAAAAGTGGCCATATGGCCACCTCACACATTCTCTCATGCACATATACATATTAACCCCCGACATCCCCTGCCCTCTCTTACACACACACACACACACACTCATCTATCAGTTCCCTTTCTCACACACGCTTCCCCCACAACCACCACACACATTGCAATTTGCATTGGAGGGAAAGCTCCCATTTGTTCCGATGGAAGGTTTTGTCTCGCAGCCTAATGTGATCCAGATTAGAATCCTGTTATAGGTTATAAGGGGGCTTTAACCCTTTACCCGCACTGTGTCCTGACCTAGATTGAAGGTCCCCAGTGCCTGCAATTTGCATGGAGAGTGACTCTGATTGCTTCAAGGTTGCTCCCTGCTCAACCATCTATGGTATGAAGGAAACACTCAGCATTATCCATGTGTGTTGAGAAAGATGCAGGTAGGATGGTTTCTTGGTTGAGATTAGGAATGTCCATCACTGGGACATCTGTTCTTGGTAAGCAAGACCAGACTGAATGACATTTTTTTGTTCGGTTCCAGGAATGTTTTGCACATTTTGTTTTTTCTGGGTTCTGTCATTTGCACAAATTGTAATTTGAGCTCCCCCCCTTTTTTTGGGGGTGACAAGCTAGGAAAAGGAGATCCGATTGTAGCAAGCTTATGCTCAGGGTTTGAAGTATTGAAGTGACATTTGTGGGTCCCCTGCTTCCACTCCACGCATTCCCGAGTCTCAAAAACGTGCTTTTAATACAAATCTTGCCTCCACTCATTTTTTAAATGGGAGCTGCAAAAGTCAGGAGGGACACTAGTTCTGTGTTAGAAGCTCTTGCTTAAGACTTGAGAAAGTCTGGACCAGAAGCAGCGGACCCACAAATGTCTTCAACACTTCAAACCCTGAGGAACAGCTTGCTTAGTGGGCAATCTGATTCCCTTTTCCTGACCTGTCACCCATTCCCCCCTCCCCCCAATTACTCAAAACATACTTTGCAGAAAAGACGGAAGGGGGGGGAAACACACAAATTCCAACATTTTTTAAAAAAGAAATAGTGGAACCTGCATATTGGCTTGATTTGCTGCTGAACGAATTGGCACCAGAACAAAATCCACAGGGCCGAACTGGAAAAAATCCATCAACTTTAACCCCAAAAAGAGAATCTTCTGAAGTCCCAAATTGAGATAGGACTTCGAAATGAGTTTAGGTAGGAAGGAGATGTCTGGTGTAAGAGTCTCTTTGTCTTAGGAAAGTGAAAGGAACAGTAAATCAGAGAATAAGGCTGTGAGCTCCCCGATGTGCCTGGTGAGAGTAGGAAGGCCAATTCCCAGAAATGTAGGCAGCAATTACAGGTAGCAAGACGTTCAAAAGGGCTGTGCATAATTTCGATCAGAAAAAGGACAGGATCCACTGTAGTAGGGGTCCCTGATGGGGAAGGTTATACATGCCTTTAAGGAACCATTTAATGAACAGGTGAACAAATTATTAAACCTGAAACTGAGAAATGAGGGGCAAAGAGCACCACCTGGTGAGGAAATGCTAAGAGAGAAGCCAATGGAATGGAATGAAAGGTGAATGCAATAGGACTTGAATCGCTTTCATTTAGAAACATGTAACTGCCTGGCGGAAGGTTTCCTGTCCCTTATCAGTACTGCATGGATGGATGGATCCTCCTCACTATGAGCTGCAGGATCAAAATCTGAAGACTTCATACTGGAAATAGGAGTCAAAACAGGACTACGAAGACACAACCTGCATGATCCAATGTGAAGTTTAGAAGCACTCAATTCAATGCCTTCCCTTCTTCCACTTTTGATGCTAGATAGTCTGAGTGGAGTAACTAAAGCTATCCTGCTCAGAGCTTCTGCCAGAGTACACTCTGTGCTGGCAGCATGGACTGAAAGGAGACTGATACTATGCTTAATGCACTGCCCCCACATTTGAAATGTGGCACTGGAGGGATTGTGACCCTGCGCTGCCTTGTTTGGATAGGTAGCGTTCCGTGACAATATTATCTATGGTGATTTGGAGAACCTTTGCTGCCACTGTGCACAGAAAGACTCAAACAGCATGAAGCTCTAGGAGTTGTGACTAAGTTGTGGGGTCCAAGCAACACTTTATAGTATGGCCCAGGCAGTGCACACCCCAACAGGAAGGAAGTGCATTGGTGGTTATAGCATCATCAGTGTTTGAGGTGCTTTTGGCAATAGTGTGCATGTGTGTAGCATTTGTACTAGGCCTAGTACAGTCTCAACAACATGCAAGAGTTCCTGTAACATCGGGGCTGGGATGAGGACTGTTGCTATGTCCTTCCCTTACTCCCACTCCCTCTGCTGCTTGGAGCTGCTCAAGAGGGAGCGGTCCTGTGATTAGACTATGGTCAGGTAAAGGAGAAGCCCCATTCCCCTCTGACTGACATCAGTCTGGGTGCCCTTAAAGGAAGTAGACACTTCAGGGATAGAGCACAGGCAAGGGGATGGACATGACCTTTTATTGACTTGTTCACTAAACTTGGAGGTTTAATTAGTTGTACGTCTGAACACTTTAGCGAGAATATCAGGTCAGATGAACCTTCAAGGCAAAACCTAGTTCGGCTTCTCGAGGGCACTTTCTGTGAGAGGAAGGCATAAGAAATATTTCAAGTGGGGAGTCCTGACATAGTGGTGGTGGGGAACATACAGTGGAAGCCAACTATTATAACAGCATTTAGGTTATGATTTTATTAAGTTTCATTTGTATCATTGTTGGATTTTAGCTAAAGCAACTTTGGGAGCCACCCTTACGCACACCCATCCAGCTTATTTCAAGAAGATCAACACTAACTGGTACTGACCATTGAGCCCCTTGCATTTATTGTGGCGCTGTGCTCGGGCATAAAGTACAACCTGCTGAACAACTTCAAGCTGCTCCTGAATCCCAGGAAAGTGGAAGTCTGTGCACTCCTGACAAACTGTTGCAAAATCTGAAACAAACAAACAAAGTTCTCACTGGAGGTAGTAAATCTGTTTCCCTACAGACTAAGGCAGAGGCTCACGCCATGGCTTCCCTATACAAAAATATTCCCTCCAAATAGAAAACTAGGCATTGGATAGAAATGTTCTAACCTGGCCTTCTTCCTGGTATGCTAGTTTTCTGACCACCTCAATAAGAACTAGACCAAAAAAATTGAGAAAACTGAAAGAGAAAGTGAGAAGAGACGTTTGTTTGCACTGCAGATTGCAATTGAAAGGTCTGACTTTATCTTTTCTTTATTTAATCTTGACTGTGTAAATTGAGAAAGGCAGTCAAACACCAAACTTTAAAGTGTTTCAAGGACACCTTAAATGTGCAGACACAGCTATCACAAAGACCTTACCGATACTAAGCTCTACTATATAATGTCTGACATTCTGAACCATTGAGGACTGGTGTCTGACTTAAAATGCAGTATATAAGCTACTATTATGAACCTTTTAATATTCTGATTCTACTTGCCTTCTTCTACAGCAATGGGCACAAAAATGTGTTTGAAACTATCACTATTTATTTATGAATAATAGATAGATACACACACACACACACACACACACAGGTTCTCACCTGAAGAAAAACTTAAAGTACAGCAGAATATTAACGGGATAGAACATTCCTTTGTCAAGTGTCATAAAAGATCAGGGCTGATCCAACATCCTATTATTATTATTATTATTATTATTATTTATATGCCACCTTTTTCCCAGGGCTGGGACTCAAGGCGGTTTACAAGATTAAAATATGTACAATTAAAACATATATATATATATATATATATATATACACATTTATAAAAGTTAAAATAGAATTAAATCTGCAGTAAAATTAAAAACACTTAAAAAAATTAAAAACAGTAACAGATTTAAAAGAAAAAACAAACCAATACATTAACACAGGTCCAGGGTAGCTCCAAAAGCCTGCCAGAATAAAAAAAGTTTAGGAAGGGAGTTCCAGAGCCTTGGAGCAGCCACCAAGAAGGCCCTCTCCCGTGTACCCATCAGGCGTGCCTGGGATGTTGGTGGGACTGAGAGAAGGGCTTCCCCAGAAGATCTGAGCATGGGCAGGCTCATTTGGGAGGATACGGTCCTTCAGATAACCTGGACCCGAGCTGTATAGGGCTTTATAGGTGATAAAGAGCACTTTGAATTGTGTGTTCTGGTGCACAATAAGCAAGTGCCTCATTCAATTCAATGTTGGGGGCAGGACATGCGTGTAATTGTTTCAGCGTTCAGATCTAGCCTTGGCTCAGGGCTGGGTGAGAAAACGCTTGAATATATAAAGCTCATATTGCATGCATCAGATAATGCACATGAGGATAGAGCTCACACTCATGGTAAGAGAGATAAAACTGTTCCATTAATATTTTATGTAACGATAATAAACCCAAGCATTGATCTATACTCAGCAAACAGTCTTTTCACATGTTAAGAGTAACAGTTTTATTGTAGGACTTCTTGCTGTTTTTGCTACCACTCTGGAAGTTGTCATCTATATACAAGCGCCCATACAACTGGGCTGAAAGGCAAAGGAGTAAATGTAATTATAATGTTAGATCCCAACCGGACAAGAAGAACTCTAATTCAATGAGGACTTACCTCTTTTGATCCCACTGTATGAACTGATGCGATTATCCACTAACAAGACCAGACCACAAAGAGAAGTTGAATAAAGTGAGAGTGCAGTTTGAAGCCTGTGGAGTTTGACTCCACTGCGATGATTGCGCTTGTGCTTGCAGAAGTCCAGCATATCTGCCCTCAGTAATCTCAGATTATGCATGGTTTTCAATTGTGCTCCTACATAGGGTAAAACAAAGTATGGGGAGGTAAAAGGAGCTGAAAGCACCTCAGGGATCAGTTGGTAAATTGAATTATATGGATGTTTATTTACTCGGATTGTACAGCTGGGACTAAAATGAGTATTGCGTCCAGTTCTGGGCACCACACTTCAAGAAGGATGCAGACAATCTGGAGCATGTTCAGAGGAGGGCAACAAGGGTGATCAGGGGTTTGGAAACAAAGCCCTATGAGAAGAGACTGAAAGGAACTGGGCATGTTTAGCCTGGAGAAGAGAAGACTTAGGGGAGACATGATAGCACTCTTCAAATACTTGAAAGGTTGTCACACGGAGGGCCAGGATCTCTTCTTGATCATCCCAGAGTGCAAGACATGGAATAATGGGCTCAAATTACAGGAAGCCGGATTCCGGCTGGACATTAGGAAAAACATCCTGACGGTTAGAGCAGCATGACAATGGAATGAATTATCTAGGGTGGTCATGGGCTCTCCCACACTAGAGGCATTCAAGAGGCAGCTGGACAACCATCTGTCAGGGATGCTTTAAGGTAGATTCCTACATTGAGCAGGGGGTTGGAGTCGATGGCCTTATAGGCCCCTTCCAACTCTACTGTTCTATGATTCTATGATAAATATATCCTAAAACACACGAACAGTGCATGCTACCACATATTGCAGGGCGGGGGGGGGGGGGGAGGAATTATTATGAAGAGTAGATTGTTTGGTTTAGAAATCAACCTTATTAACTAGTCATAATTCTGCCAGTTTCCAATCTATAACCACCCAGCTTCTCTCCCCAAAGAATTAACACACATATACTATCTTGGTAACTTGGCTGAAAGAACAAAGACATTAATACAGAATGAGAAAAGGCTAAATCAACCTTTTTTAAGCTGGTTCTCTCCATATGCATTAGACTACAACCCTCCATCCTGGCAATTGTACTCCTGCACATCTTGAAGGTACCAGGTTGGGGAAGGCTGGGTTAGTAAAATGCTCTCAGATCTGAATTCAAATTTATTTAACCAAGACAGAAGCTTATTATTTAATATATACAACAAGCAGAGAAGCAAAAAGTGGTTTCTAACATAATTCTTTCCCCAGATGACAGTCACGTGTTTATATTTTATGTGGTTAGAAGAGATCCACAATAAATATTTAAACATTCAAGGCACAGGGCGAGTTCACACATCACACTAAGTCACCCTGAGAGTAAGCCACAGGCGGGGGGTGGGGGGGTTTGTCCGTTAGACAATTGTCCGCTTGGCAGCTTGCCATGGATTGTTTCTTCCTCAGTCCCTCCCAGTTCTCCTGGTCACTACTGGCATGTATCCCAGGGGCCTTTGTGGCAGAAATCCCTGTTACTTCCTATGTCAACAATCTTTCTGCAACTGGTCAGCTGATGCTGCCAGTTCACAAGGGAATCTCCCCACCCCCAATATCCCATATCAAATCACCACATGGATTTAAGCTTCTAAGCTCTTTGGATATGGGAATGCATTCGTAATATTTTTTCCCAACAATTGTTTTTTTTTAAAAAAACTTTGTCTTATTCAATTATTGTGCATAGTACAATTATTATGCATTGTACAATGAGCTTATAGTCAACAAATACAATAACAATCAACTATTCAAACAAAAATTGTAAAAAGAAATTGTTCCCATTCTTAAAAAGGGCCATTCTACAGTATCGAAGGCCTTAAAGCATCTAAGGAGAGTATGGTTGCTGGGGTTTTATGGGCATTGCAGAAGTGAATTATATTCAGCACATGTGGAATCGTGTTAGGTAGATGCCTTTTTGGTATAAAACCAGATAGGTCTGCATCAATGTAGTTGTGAATGAATGTATTAAGTCTATTTACCAGCATGGAAGAGAAAAGTTTGGCATCCTGATTTAACAGGGAGACGGGTCAATACGATCCTGTTGTTTCAGGATTTTTACCAAGCTTGGGGATCACCACAATCCTTGCCCATCTCCAGGAGTCGGGGATCAGACCCCCCTCCAGGATACTGTTATAGAGCAAGTTTTAGGTGGGGCATCAGGAGCTCACCAAAGATTTTATAGAATTCCCCACTAAATCCATCCATACTTGGTGATTTCCCATTTTTCAGTTTTTGTATGGCAGTTTTGATTTCCTCTTCCAATATAGGTTGGTTTAGTAGGTCTTTGTGTGTTTCTGAGAGGGGTCTGGGTGCAGTTTTATTTATGTAAGAGTGTATGGTGGTGAGGTCTGGTTTGCCTGAAGAGTAAAGTTTCCTGTAAAAGTCAGCAAAAGCTGCCGCAATATCCTTAGAATTTGTCTGTTTGATTCCCTTCCTGTCCATTACATGTGGTATTATATTTCTTGTTTGTTGCTTCTGTAACGCCCATGCTAAGAGTCTAGAGTTTTTATTCCCAAACTCATATTTTCTATTCAGATGTCATAGCTGTGTGTATTGTGCTTATTTCCAGTGCCTCCAGTTCACACCTTTTCCCCAGCAAAATTCTGTACACCTTAGGGTTCCCAGTAGGGATGTGCAGCGGATCGAATCCAATCCACAATCCGGATCCGGCCAAAATTGGATAAAACGAAACAATTCCGATCCTATGAACTATCCAATCTAATCTGATGGGACCTGATCCAGAGTGGAAAAAATTGGAAAATCGGACGCCATTTTGAACGCTTTTCCCCATAGCCTAGTATTGTGTTACAAAAACACCTATAACTTTTTTCATTTTTAAAGATAGAAGGATGAAATTAGGGCACTTTGTAGATGGGTTAGGGGTAGTTATCTGTGAGAAATTTCAGAAAGATTGGTGCAGGCATTTTGTGGCAATGATTTTTTTATTAACGAACCAGGAATGCCTATATACCTTTTTCATTTTTAAAGTTCCACACATGAAACTTTGCCACATTGCAGGTGGTATGTTGGGACCCATGTATGTGAAATTTCAGAAACATAGGTGCTTGCCTTGTGTGGCAATTAATTTTAGAAAAATGGGTAGCAGTGGGGTAAATACAGTTATGCCTTCAACTTTTTTATTTTTAAAGATACAAACAGGAAACTTGGGCACATTACAGGTACCACTTTGGTTGATATGTGTGAGAAATTTCAGAAAGATAGTTCCAGGCATGTAGTGGCAAGGTATTTTTGAAACAATGAGGAAAGAAACGCCTATAACTTTTTTATTTTAAAAGTTAGAAGTCTGAAAGTTGCTCACTTTGTAGATGGGTTAGGGGTAGTTATCTGTGAGAAATTTCAGAATTTTAAAATAAAAAAGTTATATGCATTTCTTTCCTAATTTTTCAAAAATACCTTGCCACTACACGCTTGAAGTTATGCTTCTGAAATTTATCACACATGTGAGCCAAAGTGGTATGTCTAACGTGGATCCAATCCGATACAGCGGACCTCTGATTTTTTTTGACCCAATTTTTTTTTAAAAAAAATCTGATTCCGATCCATTTTTCCCATCCATACACATACCTAGTTCCCAGTTCGTTTGTGATCCATCTCTAATTTGGCTATGTCCTGTAATAAAGTTTGTTTAGCTGCTAAGCACCTCTTTTTGAGAGTGCTGGCTTCTTTTATGCAGAGGCCCCTTGCCATTGCTTTCATTGTATTCCAGATTAGGGGTATAGTCTGTTCCTGATTTGAGTTTATCAAAAAAATAAGGAGAGTTCTGCTTTCAGCCTATCAACTACTTCTGGATGGGTAACTAAGTTTGGATTGAAACGCCATATAAGCGGTTTTATTTCCTCATTTTGTATGCGTATTGTTGCCACAACTGGAGAATGATCTGACACGGTTATAAGCCCAATTTCTGTGTCCTGTACTCGCTCCCAAAGACCTTGTGAGACCACTACATAATCTATCCTAGTATAGGATTGGTGCCAGGCTGAGTAATATGTATAGTCTCTGACAGTAGGGTACATTTTCCTCCATACTATCTGTCCATTGTTTAGCCAAACATTTCATTCTCCACTTCGAAGCTTCCCTTGCTAGTAAACACCTTAAAAAAAGGCTGCTTCAAGTTCTACTGAAATAATAATACCTGCCCCAAAAGCTTCTTCTCTCCTGCAGCCACTAGCCACTTTTGGCTCTTCTACTACATGCTAGTTGCTTTCCTCCATTGGTCTCTGTTGCTAGTTATCAGATAGAGATATAGGTTACAAAGCAGTGAGCGGGATCGCTAAGCATATGGAAATGCCATGGCAAAGCAATGAAATGGAGAGGAAAATAGCACAAATTCCAAAGCAGAGCAGTACAACTAAGAACATTATGCAAATTTCCTAGCGGCAGACATTTACTTCTGTGCACTTGCACAAGACCATTTCTAATCCTTTCTAAGTTCATTATTCTATTTCCTCGTGCTGTCAGTGGCCAAATTCTGACATGACTCACTTACTCTCTTCCTATGTCCTCTCCTCTTGTATCTTAACGTTTCAAATTGTTCCATTCCAAGGAATCATTCATCCCCCTTGCAGTATGTGACTGAAGATGCAAAATCCAAAAGAATTCCCTCTTAAATCTTCAGTCACATACTGCAAGGGGGATGAATGATTCCTTGGAATGGAACAATTTGAAACTTTAAGATACAAGAGGAGAGAACATAGGAAGAGAGTAAGTGAGTCATGACAGAATTTGGCCACTGACAGCACGAGGAAATAGATATTTGACTTGAAGCCTATTAGGGGCCATACAAGGCACCTGATAACAAGCTGATAAAAAGCAGGTAGGAGGAGAGTAACACACTTCAAAGATTGTTGTAGTAAGGATACAGAAAAAGCAGTACAACGGGTATCTCCTAATAATAAAAAATAACTCTCGGGCAGTGCCCGTGCCATATCCAGGTTAGTATGAGGCTTTTAAGAGCAAGTATTGGCTTATGCATTGTTTGTGTGGAGTAATGTAGAATAATGAATTTAGAAAGGATTAGAAATGGATAACAGCAGCAATGAAGGGCACCTTAAGAATAAGCAAGAACATCGTGTTTTTTAGACCAAGGATGTTATGTATGTAGAAAGTGAGGGCTTTGGATAAAATGGGGCACAATGCTGAATACGTGCTGGTTTGTAAGGAGATTATATAATTTTATAATGTGATTCCTAACATGTGCTGGGTTTTCGAGGATAATTTGTGATGTGGAGAGGACTGAGAGTGCTATGTGTAGTAAACAAAATTTGATATAAGGGTTTCACGCCAAATTTATAATGTTTTATGTATTTTATTTTAAATTTACATATTCAGCTCCTGACGAAGGATTATTTTCCGAAACGTCGAGCATGTGGATATTTGACTATTAACATCAATAAACAGAGTTCAAGAATTTACGTAACACCAGAATTTATCTCTTTTACACCCACGCTGTATGGTGTTTTTTCCTTTTTGTCTTCGCTACTCAATCATTAATCACCAACATCCCTACAAGAGGCGAGCCAGAAGCACTCAGGAGTGTTGGAAGCAATTGTTGTTCTTGGTGTTTCATCTTCTGCATACCAGCACCTTGACCTTGCCTGAACATAACCTGACTTTGGACCGAACTCTGGCACATTCCTGAACCCAGTATTGTTTGACCCGGTTTCTGATGGATACTTTTGGTTTTGACCACGAACTGTTTATTGACATTTCCAGCCTGCTTCTCTCGCTAATGCCTGTGACTTAAGACAATAACAACCCACTATGGCTTAGTATGACATGTGAACCAGGTCACAGTGGGAAAAGCAAGGGACACAGCTTTCGCTAATTCTAGACTTAAGTCAACAATAGACGTGACTGTTGGGTGCAAAGTAATATAAAATGGTGGATTAATAGGTAAGTAGAACAGAGATGGTTTTGCCCATTCAAGGCTCTTGCATATGCAATACCAGAACAAAAGAAAAACTAAGCTGAGCAGTTCAGAGGCAGTATTTTGTCCCCTACTGCAGAAGATAGGCCAAGACATATTTAGGCATGTCCTAGTAGGATAATAAACATTTGGGACACATTGCTATTATTTCAGAGAATCAACACGCAGCCTGGTCCCTTAGTTATGGAGGCTTTAGCCCAGAAATTGGCAATATGGTGCCCACAGGCACTTTTTTTGGCACTGTAGCCCTCTGATGTCTTGTGTGGTTTTGTTTGCTTGTGTTTTACTGGCAGAAGGGACTGCTTCAAAGAAAAGTGAGGGCCTCCAGCTGCTAACATGTTAATTTCCCATGACTGCTTCTGGGTCACATGTGGGGCTCAGAGACAATCTTAGGAAATGAAGAGTCAATGGCTGCATTCAGACAACACAATAATCAACTGGGGGTGGGGGGAGACAAACGTCAGTTGTATTGACTATCGTATCGTCCGAATACTGCCATAGTCAACTCAGCGTTGATCCTAATCCACACCACGGTTGATTATTTATTACCATGTTGTGTGGGGAGTACCCCCTAGACGAACAACTGTTAAGTTGATTATTACCCCACCATTGACTATCATGTTGTCTGAATGCAGCCAATGGCTCAGTTCAGACAACACATTAATCAATGCTGTGTGAAAACTCCACTCAATGGTTGAATTTTTAATGGGTACTCCCCACACAACATGTTCTAATTCCACCATTGTGTGACTGGGCTACTGTGCAGTTGAGTAAAATCCATCGCGAAATTTGATTGACAGTTCCTCTGTCCTCTCGCCTCCCCCGGTCCTCCTAATGGTATCCCATCAGCCATTGCTGCAAAAAACAATCCCAGGGGCTCTCCTAGAGTGGCACGCCCTTCTTTCGCAGCTTTTGCCAGAGAACTCTGTAGCCAGTGGGAAAAGTCAACTCAATACAACAGAAAACTCCATGGAGCCAAACACACAACACGCAAGACAACAGTTGTGCAAGAACTCTCTGTTGCACTGTGTGGATATTCTACATGGAGTGTTTTCCAAAAAAACCTCCACCATGGAGTTCTAAAACCGCCATGGAGAAACGTGTTGTCTCTGCCGTACACCCAGAAAAACAAGCCAAGAAAGAAAAACAGGCTCCTGTCAGGTTTGTCTGGTAAACTGGGGGCTAAAGAGAGCAGTGGTAGCTGAGGCCCAACAGTGAGGGTTGGGGGCTCAGAAGAGCAGAGGATTGGGAGAGTGAGATGGCTGGCAGGGGATAAGGAAGAAGGATTTGCCTTCTGTGAAACAGCTTTCTATTGGCACTGTACATTTTGGCTGTAAAGGAGTTGCTTAGTGTGTTGAGGCTCAGCCCCCACCTCTGCCTTATACACAGTCTTTGGGACATGTGTATTTTATTATTACATGTATCCTGCTTTTTTCCACTTGCAAGGAACTTAAGGTGGATTACAAGATCCTCCTCCTCTCCATTTTATCTTCATAATAGTAGGTTAGGCTAAGAGTGAGCAACTGGCCCAAAGTCACACAGTAAATTTCATGACTAAGACGGGACTAGAACCTGGATCTCCTGAGTCCCAGTCAAACATTCTAAGCACTACGCCACACAGTTACTTGTCCTTTGTGACTAGCCCACCACTCCCAAATTGATTCAGCCCTCAGACTAAAGGAGGCTTGACATCCCTGCACTAAAGCAAGACTAATTTAGTCTGAATCCCGCCCATCGTACACACAAAATCAGCCCACCACTAGAATACAGCCCCCAAGAGGTTTTCCAAACTTGCATTCAGCCCTTGGGCTGAAAGGGGTTCAGAACCCCTGCTCTAAGTAGTCTTCAACATTTCTCTTACCCAAATGGATAGTGAAACTTTCTTCCAACTGCCTCTGTTCTTCAAAAAGGCTTCCATTTCCTTCTAAGGATTCCCGCCACTGATTAGGTCGAACTTTTATTTCATCACTGAAACAAACAAGAAGGAGAAAAATATTAAGATAGGTAGCTTCCTGTCCCCCTACCTCCCTATTTATTAAACTGATTAAAAAAGAAGCATTTTTAAGCCTAGAAGAAAATTCTAACCCATTGGTTCTCCGATCTTTTTGGGCCCATGGGAACATTTTTTTAAAAAAAGCTCCTGGCCACAATTACAAAGTAACTTAATTTGGGGGCATAGCAAGTCACAACATGGCACTCAGAGAAAATGCACACACATACATATAACCAGAGAATGAACACACACACACACAGAATATGCACAAAGAACAAGCACACACCCCAGCACACAGAGAACAAGCATGAATGCACACAGAGAACAGGCACACAGAGAGAACATGCATGTACACACATATACAGAGAAAACATAAATACAGGAAAAATCCTCTGGAATCTGAAATCCCATTCCTGCCTCCCAGCACTGACTTAGTAAATAATTTCCCTTCAATCTCTCTTCCACCAGATGACATCATTGTAATTACCCTATCCTATTGAAACTGTCTGCTTTTTGAATTTTAAGAAGCTTCACCTTCGTGTTTGTGAGTATATGATTTCAGACCTTCCTAAAATTTGAAATGTATATGCAAGCTAGAAGTTCTTTAATTTGTTTTTGCACTGTTTGATTTTCTATTATTTCTTGTTCTTGCTTATCCCGATTCTAATAAATCTATCTTTATATTGGACACTGGGTTTTGGCTAAGTGACTTTCAAGCTCAAGGAACCTTTCCTCTACAGAACCAATATGCTCTCACATGCTACTGTCTTAAAGCAGAGGTGCAGAACCTTAGGCCCAGGGGCCAAATCCAAGACACCTGGTGTCCTAATCATGCCATAATAGGTATGACAACACCCTATGTTTGTTTCTCTTACCTACTATGCCATCAAACATAAAATGTGGATTTTCTATTCCATTGGCTGAACAGTTTCATGAGCTCATCTAATCAGTAACAAAGAAGTAAACATAAATAAAGCTAGGTACACCCTATGTTTGTTTCTCTTACCTACTATGCCATCAAACATAAAATGTGGATTTTCTATTCCATTGGCTGAACAGTTTCATGAGCTCATCTAATCAGTAACAAAGAAGTAAACATAAATAAAGCTAGATACCCAATAGTGCTGTTGGGATTTTTTAGATCTTCATGAAGTTTTATCACCCAGTCCTGATACTCCTGTTTCTGGATTGCTGTAGTTTGTTTCAGTTCATTGGTCCACTTGTTCTCCAGCACCTAAAAGCATATATCAACTCAGCCAAATCATTTTAACAGCAAATTATTTGCACAATTTATTCCAATCAGGTAAGTTCATTTACCTGCTGGGATTCAAAGTGCTGAGCTGCCAATACGTTTACATCTTGATCTGTTAATGACTTTCCCAATTCTTGCATCACCTTATCCATTTCAGTGCCTTGCCTAAAATTAAGGATCTCTCATTTAGTCAGAAATAAGTACATATACCAGATATAATTGACATTACTTTTATTAAAACTTTTATAACAGTAATAGAATTCGAATAGCAATAAAACAAAGAAATATTTAAGATTTAGAAGATACAGCTATCTGTTTTGCAGTGCATTTCTAAGAGTACACATCAATACAACATACATATAATGGATAATTTAGCTCTACCTATTAAATAATAACCTGCCCTTATGAAGCATTTGCAAATAATATCAATTAAGGAAATTCCATATTACATAACTAGTGGCCAGGATCCAGAGATTCTATAACCGGTTCCATGAGCCTAAGGAACTTTATAGCACAATCCTAAGTATTTTTACTTGGAAATGGCTCTTAGTCACTAGCAAGTCTGTATAGGACTGCAACCTTATACCTAACTGGCATATTACATGAGCCTAAGCTAATATTTGGTTCATAACAGAGCAATTCTAAGGTCTCTGGGCAAGTGTCCCAGGGACAATAGGATGGCTTGGAAAACCCTTCTGAGGTCAGACAGCACTCTGCCCTCGAAAGAATGAGCTGAAGATCTGGCCCCAGATGCCTCTCCACTCATAGCTGGCTGCCTCTCCACAGTCGGAAAAACAACCCTGGGGGAGGAAAAGGGGCATTCCAATGAGCAGGGAGGGGGAGGAGACTGGAAAGACTCCTTTCCTTCCCCTCTGAAGTTCCTCACTAGACAGCCTGAACAGCCCGCCTAGTGAAAATGAGGAAAGGCAGAGGATGAAGAGGTGAAGATCGCTACTCCAACCCTGCTGGCTTCAGCCTGGCATAGCATAGGAAACTCAGAAGCTTCTATATCTCAGATTGTTTTAATACTCTTATCAGATTATCTTACTTTCCTTTTAAATTAATTTTAGGACAAAGAAAGATGGCATGTTTAATATATATGTAATAGAATACCTCTCATGTAATTTTTTCAGTTCCACATCTCTTTCACTTATTAATTCTGAGATGCTAACAAAATAATTATGTTCCAGGTTTAATAAAGTTTCAGAAGCAGGAGAATGGATCAAATCATGATAGACATCTGCAAAATCTTCATCCCAGCTATGATCTTCAGGTTGTGCATGCTCCAATGTTGCCTGAAAACACATAAAATTATGCAGATGTGTCATGCATGTGTTAAAATATAGTTATTTCATATGAAACCTGCTTTGGTTTTGTAACACCAGGTTGTTCAATAAAATTTGATCAAATTCTCATAAGTGATTTTGAGTTGTTGAAATTAAGCAGATACAGATCTTGTTCAATTCTGGGTGTTTTTGGCTCAGTTCAGACAATACATTTCTCAACAGTGGTTTTAGAACTCCACAGTGGAGTTTTTACACCGCCGCTGAGAAATGTGTTGTCTGGCTGGAAAACTCCACTCAATGGTGGAGTTTTTTTTTTGGGGGGGGGGGGGGGACACTTCACGCAGAATATTAACGCCGTGCAGAGGAGAGTTTCTGCAGAACCGTTGTGTTGCATGTTGGGCTCTGTGCAGTTTTCTGTTGTGGTGACTTTTTCCACTGCCTACAGAGTTCTCTGGCAAGAGCGGCGAAAGGAGGGAGTGCCACCTCTAGGAGAGCCAATGGGATTGTTTCTTCACAGCAATGGCTGATG
The DNA here is from genome assembly GCA_029215795.1 of Anniella stebbinsi. Classification (NCBI taxonomy): domain Eukaryota; kingdom Metazoa; phylum Chordata; class Lepidosauria; order Squamata; family Anniellidae; genus Anniella; species Anniella stebbinsi. Next base: position 101,327,769 of record JARDYH010000003.1, read on the forward strand.
GGATACCATTGGGAGGACCGGGGAGGAGAGAGGATGGAGGAATTGACACTCAAATGCCACGCTTTTACTCAACTCCATGGTAGCCCATGGTGGTTAGAACATGTTGTGTGGGGAGTATCCCCTCAAAACTCAACCATTGAGTGGAGTTTTCACATTGAGTTGACTAACGCGTTGCCTGAACTGAGCCTTTGTGTAACTTTATAACAGCCTTATAAAATGTGTACAAGATTGCAGCCATATTAACATTAAGGCTGCAATTCCCTTCACACTTACCTGGGAGTAACTCCTATTGAATGCACTGGGATTTACTGCTGAGTAGACATGAATAGGATTGCACTGTAACCTATTTTCTTCTCTATATTACACTTCATGGTATTTTTCCCTCCTTATTCCAACGACCAAATTCTCCTTCATTTTATCATGCCTACCCACTTTATTTCCACATTAATTAGAAAACCCTAAAAATATTCTGTACTGGTGAGGAATTGTGGAGAGTGCCACAGGAGAAGACAGCCAAAGCCCCTATCATATCTGCCTGAAGAGCTGGGTAGCCCCCAGCCGGGACCAGAGCAGGCGACACAAGTGGCACTTCTAGTAGCCTATGTGGTGTGAACTGAGGCAATGCCAACTGCAACCACTAGGTGTGCAAACTTACAGCTAGACATGGGGAAGATTGTGGGAATTGTAGCACCCAATCTAGGTGCTCTGAAATGTATTGATGGAAGAACATAAAACCCCAAACTATCTCTGGAAGCATACACTTCACTCCTTTGGTTGATTGAGAACAAACATATTAAAGAACAGAATAATTTCTTATCCTCCAAGAATTAATTTTGGACACCGACTTCTTGTTTTCTTTATGGATTATTTCATTAGCAAACGGACTTGGCTTCGAATGTGTAGGGGCAGTCCTTATGTTTCTGCTCCTATGGCAGTAACTGTTGACATAGTTATATCAGGCATGATGACTTTCACTTGCAAGATAGAATTCTGCCATTGCTCCAGTGTTTTCAGAGGAATTCCAGTGTTCTTGTCAGAATTCTGACATTGGGGGAGAGCTAGCAGGAAACTGTCAAGTGAGATGAGGTAATCTTGAATCACCCTCACCAATTGATAGATCACTGATGAAGAGGGGTTAGGGAGGGAAATGAAAGAAGTATGCTGGATTCCTATGCAGGCTTACTCAGAAGCAAGCCTTTCTGAACGCAGAGGGATATATCTATTGCCCTTTTAAATCAGAGTTTTAAAATATGGACACACACACCCTTCTGCTGGGGAAGCAATGGCTTTTCCTGAAGAATCCAAGGCTGTGATGTTATGACACTCCTTAGAGCTATGGCTGGAGATCTGAAAACTATCAATTGGTTTTGCATTTTGGAGCTCATACACCACCTCTGCCTTGTACTTTGGTCTTGGGCAAGTTATTTTTCTTTTAGCCTCACCAGTTTGTCTCCTGGGAAACTGGTATTTGTGACTGGCCATACCTGTTTCTAAAGGATTGTGGGGCCCTGCTCTAAAGTATCTCATAAAAGATACCGCTGTATTTGGCTTGTACATTTCTAACCACAAAGCAAAATGTCCACAAAAAAGTGAGTATACTATGTCAAGAAGTCAGAAAGAAGTTTCAGCCTGATTTTTAGTTGTCTTGAAAAATGTTTACGACATTTCTTACCTCATTATACGTTTCAGCCCAAGTATTTGCCAGCTGGTGCAAATCTACTTTACCAGATTGTACAGCTTCCAGGACTGCTTCTGCTTCTCTATCATAAGCCTGTATAGATTTCTCCTCAACGAATCTGTTAAGGGATTCTTTTAAATCTGTCATGTTGAGGGGTGAAATCGTCCATCAATTGAAATGCATATCATAGTTGCCCTCCATAAGTAGTATATATTAATTATTTAAAATTTCTGTCAAGAGTTCATATGCAGAGGATGATACCATTTTTAACGGGCCATTGTTTTCTCAGAACCCATTAACCCACAACAGTGTTCAACTCTTGAGTATATGTAAGTATTAAATCTCCTTTGCAGACTATTTAGATACCTAGGGCATTAATACACAGATGGTCAACACATGATAAATGGGATGCAACTATCTTTCAGTTTCAAAACAGATGTTTCTAGTTCTCATAATTATATGAAAAATATTTAAAACATGACAAGCATATATACATCCAAAGACTAAAGCACATACTGTTTATACACTATCTTCTCCAAAATAAAGGTGGCAAATTAGACTTATTTTTCTGATGGCAGACTAACGGCAGCCCCTCATTTTCACATTTGCTACACTGTAGCATAAACTCACATGAGTCCAGACATTCATATAATAAAGCCTCTTACCATTTTCTATGAAGCACGGCAAGTTGTGAAGAAGCATTAGACGGCCAAGCAAATGACGAGCATTTTCTTTAACTGGGAATTTCAAAGGAACTCTGAGCACAAAATGCTTATTTCCAGCACTGAATTCGTATAAAAATTCTCTCTCCATACTGCAGATTGTTTCTTGGTTGCCCTTCGGTTTAAAGGCTTTTTGCATTCTAGCAAAATGAGAATTTTAAAATTATTATATTTTCAAATGAATACATAGAAAAGGCAATTATGTCAGTAAGACATGGGTACACAACACATAGGTCGCATGTCCCCCCCCCGGTCTTGTAGCACCTTAAAACAGAGATAGGTAACTTGTAGGCCAAAACATCTGGAGGGCCACAACTACCATCAACCCTCACATTTGCTATGCTGGCAAGGGCTGATGAGAGTTGTAGGCCAAAACATCTGGAGGGCCACAAGGTTCCCTTATTTCCCCTAAAGACAAAAACATATATTATGGCACTAGCGAATGGACACAGCTTTGCCAGCTTACACAACTGTCAGAGTTGGACATTGTAAAGTTTGCCCCTGGTGGCTGAAAATGTTACTGCAGGCTTTAACAGCTAGGACACATTTAAATTAAATAAATTGAATATGTTTTAAAAATAAATTAACCCTGACGTGCATATTCCTAGGGTCCCTTTAGTATACATGCTACATTTCAGGTGTCGATCTTTCGTAGTCTTGGAGCTATGGTAACGATAGCCGGACAGAGAGACATCCTCTTTTATGATAGGTAATCAGTTACAGTTTGCTAGCTGCAGCGCTGTTAATCTTTAAAAATTTCAATTGGCTGTGATTTTGTTTCAAGATGGCAGACCAAATTTTCACTATGCCTAAAACCACCCCAGATAGAAGGAGAACAAACCCATAATGTTCCATAACAATCGGATGTACGGTTTTTGAGGACGTACAAGTGCTGTTGCCCCCATTTGGCAGATATATAAATATGTGTGCAGTGAAATGACAATGAAATGCTAATAGCAAAGATTGTGACAGTTCAATGGAATGACCATTCATAACAGTCTGTGTGTTCGGATGGTGTGGGAAAAGCCTCTAGGCGCGTGCAAAAGATTCACACATCGACCCTCCTCCATGCAGGGGGAGACTGGGCTGAATTATGGTCCCTGCACACATGGTGAAGCTCCACACACAATAGTAATATATGTGCACAGGCCCTTTTCTTATCATGCCTGAACACACTGATGGCAACGGGGCATTTCCGCTGCAGGCCTCAGTGGCGAAGGGGACAAGGGCTGTGGCGGTGCTGCGCAGGAACGAGGGAGGCAGCGCGAGCCTGCGCAGGCCCCCATCCTTTCGTGGTATCGAAGGAAGGGCTCTCGCGTGTGTGAACATCCCTCTTATTGTACAATGCTAAATGAACACCTGGGAATGGGGCAGCGAACCCTCCTATGCACGCCCAAACTGGTAGAATAAAACCTTTTAATGAACTGCCATCCAGCAGTTTCACACTGGAGTCTGCACCGCCTGTCCTTCGCCCCAGCAGAGCAACCATCCAAACTGCAGGAGGGGAAGAAGGCGGGAAGCTGCAAGGGCTGCCCAGGCCCGCGTCGTCCGCAAAACGTGCCACCCCCCAGCAGCAGGCCGTCGGAGCCGGGCCAGTCAGCCAGCCAGCCAGCGGCTCTCGAGGGCAGGCAGAAAGAAGGCCGCGACTCCACCGCCGCTTCTGAGAATAAACCCCGCTGGCGATCAGGACGCGCGAGGAAGGGGGAGGCGGGAGGAGCCCCTTGCCTCAGGGGTACCCTGAGGCGAAGGCGGGGAGGGGACGGGAGAGCATCACGCACGGGAAGGAGGGGGTTCTCTGACGTCATGGAAGGAGGCCCCTTCTGCTTTCACCTTAACACTGTTTACCCCCCCCCCCCAGCGCCAGCACGTCTGAAACCACAGGCGCCGCCTAGATACGACGAAGGGGCCCCTCCAGACAAGACGGAGGCCGAAGGCGCCCACGCCCCGGATGGTCGGACGGTTTTCCTCCGCGTCGCCCCCTCCCTCCCCGTGTTTCCGGGGGGATGTGATTGACAGGCCCCTCCCCCCTACACGCGCTTCCGCCGGCGACCACTGCAAAGGCCTCGCCCGGTGTTTCCTTCCATAGAGATAAGAAAACTGGCACTATAAGTTCCTCCAAGGGCTTAACGGTTAGACTTACACGAGAGGCTCAACTGCCGACTCCTTCCAGTCAGGGTCTCTTGCGTGCTCGTGTCTAGGCGGCGGCATCTCCTCCTTCCTCCTCCTCTCTGTCCCGAAGCGAAAGACCGCGACGCAGAGGGGGGAGGGGCCCCGTCTCTACTTCCGAGCAGGTGAAAGCGGCCGCTGAATAAGGCGCCAGGCCCGCTGGGCGGGTCACGCACTAGGCGCGCCGCCGCGCTCCTTCCCATGGCGGCTCCCCGGCCCCTCCCCTTGACGTCACTGGCCGCCCCCCCCTCGCGGCCCGCGGAGTCCTGGCTGGAGATGGCGCGTAGGTGGGTGTGTCGTTTCATGTCGCTTTCTTGCGCTGGGGGCAGGGGAATTGAGCGCTAGCGCCGGGCAGGGGCATGCCCCAAAACATACGCAGAGCTCCTTTCCTGCAAAACTTTTTAGGAACGGAAGGGCGGCCTGGGCTCTGAGTCCGCGCAGGGCAAATCTCCCGCGGCGGCAGGGCCGCAAAAGTCTCGAGCTCCTTTGGCGCGGAGTCTCCGCCCCGAAGGGCCCCTGCCTCCTCCAAAGGGCTGTTTCCGGCTTCCACAGCCCCGAGTCGTCGCCCTGCCCTGAACGGCTCCCAAACAACCCGCCCGAGATTCTATTCCTCTTTTGAGGTGCAGAGTTTGCCAGTAAGGCTTATAAGGGCCTTTTCGGTTGTGGCGCCTCCTCTTTTGAACTTCCTCCTGTGCGTTCCGCAACCCCCTTGCTGGTGGCTTTTTTGCTGGCAGATGCGAATTTGCTCGTTTTAATTTTTTACTGCAATTTTTAAGCTATTGCTTTTGTATAGTTCAATTTATTCATCACTTCTCACTGCAAAAAGTAGTCTCGAAGCAACTTACACATACAATATAACAGGAAGAAGAAAAAACCCAATATCAATATAAACCATAATCAGCACAATAATACAAATAAAAATAAATACCACAAAAACATAATCTAAAAACAGCACGATATAAAAAAAATGTTCATCCACAAATTGACAAAATCTCTCCCAGCTCACAAACTAGAATGAACATTACAAAAGCAACCTACAACAATTGGGGCATAAGTAATGTCCAAACGCCTCACAAAATAAGTACGTTTTTGCTTGGCATCAAAACCATAATGTCAGGGTGAAACAAGCTTCCTTGGGGAGAGCATTCCGTAAACATGGGGCTTCCCAGAAAAGGCCCTTTCTCATACTGATGGGGAGAGCTTGAGGTATTGGGGTCCTGACCCACGTAGGGCTTTATAGGTTAAAACCAGCACTTTGAATTTGGCCTAGAAACAAATTGGCAATGAGTGCAGGCAAGCCAGGACTGGGCTTCTATGTTCACATCACCTAGTCCCTGCCAACACCCTGGATGCTGAATTCTGCACTAGCTGCAGTTTCTAAGCCATATTCAAAGGCAGCCGAATGTACAATGCATTGCAGGACTGTAACGGTTACCAGAGCATAGACCACTGAGGCTAGTCTATCCCCTTCCAGATAGGATTATAACTGGACTACCACCTGAAGCTGGTAGAAATCACGCCGCACCACACAGGCCACCTGAACCTTCAATAACAATGATGGATCCAGGAGTACCCCCAAGCTGTACACCTGCTCCTTTAGGGGAATATGACCTCATCCAGAGATGGTTGCACCTCCCCATCCTGTTAGTGGAACTATGCACCAGCAAAGCCTCAGTCTTGTCTGGATTGAGCCTCAGTGCCACATCTGCTTGAGGTGAAAAGGAGAAGTTGAGTTGTGTTTCATCAACATACTGATAACAATTCTGCCCAAAACTCTGGATGACAACACACACACACAACATTTTCATGTAGATAGAATTGACCCATGTGGACCCCACATTGGAGCACTGTAGAGTTAAGTAATACCCCCAGAGCACCACCTTCTGGAAACAATGGTCCAGGTAGGGGAGGAGCTGCTGCAAAGCACTGTCCCCAACTTGGACAGTCACTACAGAAGGATACCATGGATAGTGGTGTTGAACACTGAGAGATTAAGGAGTATCAACAGGAATACACTGTCTCTCTCCTGACATAGGTCATAATACAGGGCAATCAAGGCAGTCTCAGTAACAAGCCAGAACTGAACCCCGGCTGAAACGGATCCAGAAAACCAGTCCCATCCAAGAGTATCTGAATCTGATCAGTGTCCATTTACTCAACGACATTGGACAGAAAAGGAATCTGCGCAACTGGCCTAAAATTGTTCAGATCTTCTGGAATGCCACTTTTAGGTGATCCAGTACCCTCTTGTAAGGAGGCATTTATCACATCCCTGGCCCAACCAGCTGTTCCTTTCCTGCTAGAATTCACAAGCTTTAACGAAAAGGATTCAACACGTAAGTGGTCACACATACCTCTCCAAGCATCTTATCCACATCCTCAAGCTGTACTAATTGAAATTCATCCAATAATATTGGACCAGACAAGCATTCCAGACACCTCATGAGATTAATCTGCTAAAACAGTGCTGCCTTTCCATCTTTGAGAGATGGGGTTTAAATATCTCAGAAATATTACGAGGATGCCATAATCTTTTAGAAAACAGTACTCTCTATTTTTATTAATTGAAATTGTTAGTCTGCTTTTAAGAGTGGAATAGCACTCTAGTCTTGTTAAATTTAATATTATATATTTTCAGGATTATTAATTGTTTTAAATAGTGATGATTGCATATATTCATATTTTTATTTCTGAAAAACAATATTTTACATGACATTTGGATGCTAACTGCAGATATGCATGATAGCTCCATGGGAAGATGAAAGGTGATGGTTGTTGTCTTGTTTTCTCAGGAATAAGAAGATAGTTGATTATTCGCAGTTTGGCAATGCAGACAATGATGGTAAGTCATGCATGGTTCTTTCATGCCAAAAGAGGTTAGATTTTATTTTTAATAATATTCTTTCAGCAGTTTTGCAATGTGGAATTCAGTGGCAAATAATATGGAAGATAAATAAAGCTTAATTTTATGTGAGTACAAATTCAAGATACGTTCCTCAAGTTTAGACTTTTCTTTTTCAAATTAAATTTTGGAAAAGATCCATGATTGAAATGTTTCTGCAAAGACACATAGCAGGCATTCCAAACATGAGCATACATCAAATATAAGCACTACTACAAAAGGAACTGGGTATGTTTAACCTTGGGAAGAAAAGACTGAGGTGGGCATTTTTAAGTACCTAAGGGTTGTCATACAAGAGAGGGACGCAACCTGTGTTTTATCATCTAAAGCTGTTGGACATAAAATAACAGGCTTAAGGTACAGGAAGGGAGATTTTAGCTGAAAATCAGGAAAAATGTCCTAATGGTCAGAGCAGTGAGACAATGGAACCAATTTCCTAGAGAGGTGGTAGGCTTTTCATTGCTGAAGGTATTCTGCCCTGAGCTGGGAGTTGGACTCGATGACCTAAATGGCTCCTTCCAACTCTGTGATTCTGTGAAAATACAGTTAGTTTGCCTCAAAATAGAACTGATTGATTGCTTTGTAGAATGAGACATAAGAACATGAGGAGTCATGCTGGATCAGACCAAGTGTCCATCTAGTCCAGTACTCTGTTCACACAGTGGCCAACCAGCTGTCGAGCAGGGAACCACAAGCAGGCCATGGTGCAACAGCAACCTCCCACCCATGTTCCCCAACAACTAGTGCCTTCTCCAGGAATTTATCCAACTCTCTTTTAAAGCCATCCAAATTGGTGGCCATCACCACATCGTGTGGTAGTGAATTCCAGAGTTTAACTATGTGCTGCTTGAAGAAGTACTTTCTTTTATCTGTCCTGAATCTCCCACCACTCAGCTTCATAGGATGACCCTGGGTTCTAGTCTTATGGGAGAGGGAGAAAAAGGTCTCCCTATCCACATTTTCCACACCATGCATAATTTTGTACCCCTCCATCATGTCTCCGCTTAGCCTCCTTTTTCCAAGCTGAACAATCCCAGCTGTCGTAACCTTCCCTCATTGGGAGATGCTCCAGTCCTTTGGTCACTTTAGTTCCCCTTTTCTGCACTTTTTCCAGCCCTACAATATACTTTTTAGCTGTGGTGACCAAAAATGTACATGGTATTCTAAGTTTGGTCGCACCATAGGTTTGTATAAAGGCAATATGATACTTGCAGTTTTATTCTCAATTCCTTTTCTAATCATGCCTAACATGGACCTCAAGCCATGACCAGGTACTTGCTTTGAGAAGCAATTCTCATCAAATTGGGAATGACTTATTTGATTTATTGAACAGACAGGTCCTCTAACCTGTAAACGACAACCATGTGCCAACAGGGCGGCACAGTTCAACCTCCTTTTGATGACGCGACACTGTGAGTGACTGTTTGTAAGAGTGGGCCCCCTCATTATCCAAACCTTCTTTAGCTCCCAGGGAAAACTAGCTATTGTAACCAGCAACTCCCACGGGAAACAGGGACAGATGATAAGCTTGCAGAGAAACTGACTTTCTTAAAACAATCTCAAATTCTTCAACTTCCAATCCACAAGGCCTCAGGCCTTGTGGTACACCTAACAGTGGATCCCTTCTATTCGGCACTGGTTAGGCCTCATCTTGAGTACTGCATCCAGTTCTGGGCACCACACTTCAAGAAGGATGCAGACTATCTGGAGTGTGTTCAGAGGAGGGCAACGAGGATGATTAGGGGTCCGGAAACAAAGCCCTAAGAGGAGAGATTGAAAGAACTGGGCATGTTTAGCATGGAGAAGAGAAGACTGAGGGGAGACATGATAGCACTCTTCAAATACTTGAAAGGTTGTCACACAGAGGAGGACCAGTATCTCTTCTCGATCATCCCAGAGTGCAGGACGCGGAATAATGTGCTCAAGTAACAGGAAGCCAGATTCCGGCTGGACATCAGGAAAAACTTCCTGTCAGAGCATTATAACAATGGAACAATTAATTACCTAGGGAGGTGGTGGGCTCTCCCACACTAGAGACATTCAAGAGGCAGCTGGACAAGCATCTGTCAGGGATGCTTTATATTTATTTATTTGTTACATTTGTATACCGCCCCATAGCCGAAGCTCTCTGGGCGGTTTACATAGGAGTAAAACAATTAAAAACAATATACAAAAATTAAAATAGCAAAAACATACAACATACACACAATACACACATACATTTAAAACTGCTATAACAGCCCAAAAAGCTACAGAAACAAAAAACAAACCGAGGCTCCTCAGATATTGCCAAACGCTTGAGAGAAGAGGAAAGTCTTGACCTGGCGCTGAAAAGATAACAATGTTGGCGCCAGGCGGGCCTCATCAGGGAGATTGTTCCAAAATTGGGGGGCCACCACAGAGAAGGCCCTCTCCCTTGTCGCCGACCTCCGAGCTTTCCTTGGAGTAGGCATTCGGAGGAGGGCCTTAGCTGTTGAACGTAGTGTTCGGGTAGGTTCATGTCGGGAAAGGCGTTCCGTCAGATATTGTGGTCCCAAGCCGTGTAAGGCTTTATAGGTTAAAACCAGCACTTTGAATCGGGCTCGGAAACATACAGGCAGCCAATGCAAGTGGGCCAGAGTAGATTTTATATGCTCGAACCTTCTGGTTCCAGTTATCAATCTGGCCGCTGCATTTTGCACAAGCTGCAGCTTCCGAAGCACCTTCAAAGGCAGCCCCACGTAGAGTGCATTGCAGTAATCTAACTTGGAGATTACCAGAGCATGGATAACTGAAGCCAGGTTATCCCTGTCCAGATAGGGACGTAGCTGGGCCACCAACCGAAGTTGGTAGAAGGCACTCCGTGCCACTGAGGCCACCTGCGCCTCAAGTGACAGAGATGGTTCTAGGAGAACCCCCAAGCTACGAAACCACTCCTTCAAGGGGAGTGCAACCTCATTCAGAACAGGTTGAAGACTGTCCATCCAGTCAGCAGAACCACCCACTAGCAACATTTCAGTCTTGTCTGGATTGAGTTTCAGTTTATTAGCCCTCATCCAGTCCATTGTTGCAGCCAGGACAATGTCATCCAGTCCATTGTCGCAGCCTGGCACTGGTTCAGCACATCCACAGCCTCACCTGATGAAGATGAAAAGGAGAAATAGAGCTGCGTGTCATCAGCGTACTGATGACAACGCACTCCAAAACTCTGTATGACTGCACTCAACGGTTTCATGTAGATGTTGAACATCATGGGGGACAAGACTGACCCCTGCGGAACCCCATACTGGAGAATCCACGGGGCCGAGCAATGTTCCCCAAGCACCACCTTCTGGAGCCGACCCGCCAAGTAGGAGCGGAACCACTGCAATGCAGTGCCTCCCACTCCCAGCTCAGCCAGTCGTCCCAGAAGGATACCATGGTCGATGGTATCGAAAACCGCTGAGAGATCAAGGAGAATCAACGGAGTCACACTCCCCCTGTCCTTCTCCCAACATAGGTCATCCTACAGGGTGACCAAGGGTGTTTCCATACCAAAACCAGGCCTGAAACCTGACTGAAATGGATCCAGGTAATCGCTCTCAACTAAGAGTGCTTGGAGCTGGCTCGCAACTACCCGCTCCAGGACCTTGCCCAGGAATGGAGCATTTGCAACTGGCCTGCAGTTATTAAGATTTTCAGGAAGATTTTTTTAGGAGTGGTCTCACTGCTGCCTCTTTCAGGAGGCCTGGGACCACTCCCTCTTGCAAAGAGGCATTAATCACTTCCCTGGCCCAGCCAGTTGTTCCACCCTTGCTAGCTTTTATTAGCCAAGAGGGGCAAGGATCCAATATGGAAGTGGTTGCACGAACCTGTCCAAGCACCTTGTCCACGTCCTCGAGCTGTACCAACTGAAACTCATCCAAGAAAACAGGACAAGCCTGTGCTCTGGATACCTCACTAGATTCATCTGCTTTAAGGTAGATTCCTGCATTGAGCAGGGGGTTGGACTCGATGGCCATATAGGCCCCTTCCAACTCTGCTATTCTATGATTCTATGATAATTGGCTCCAGTATTTTCCCAGGGATGGATGCCAGACTGACTGGTCTGTAGTTTCCAGGTCCCTCCTTTTTGCCCTTTTGAAAATAGGGACAACATTAGCCCTACAGTCGTCCAGCACTTCACCCGCCTTCCATGATTTCGCAAAGATAATAGACAGTGGTTCTGAGAGTTCTTATGCCAGCTCTTTTATTACTCTAGGATGCAGTTTGTTGGGCCCTGGAGATTTGAACATGTTCAAAGAAATTAAGTGTTCCTTGACCATTTGTTAATCAATCTCAAACTGCAATCCTTCCCCTTCAGTTTGTACTTCACTTTTACCAGGGGGGTCACAGACCTGCTTTTGGGAGAAGACTGAGCCAATGTAGGAATTGAGCACTTCGGCATTTTCTTTGTCATCTGTTATCAATTTGCCATCCTCATGAAGCAGTTCAACCACTATTTCTTTCCTCTGTCTTTTACTCTGCACGTACCTGAAGAAAGCTTTTTAATTGCTTTTAACATCCTTTGCTAGCCTCAACTCATTCTCAGCTTTAGCCTTCCGGATGCCATTCCTCCACTTCTCTGCTACCTGTCTGTACTCTTCTTTTGTATCCTGGCCTTCCACTTCCTATATGTGTTTTCAGGTCAACTCTAAGCTTTTGGTGGAGCCACATTGGTTTCTTCTGTTGTTTTCTATGTTTTCTCCTTGTTGGAATTGTAATTGTGCCTTTAAAATTTCCTTTTTTAAAAAACTCCCACCCTCCTTGGACTCCTTTCCTCATTAGGGTCACTTGTCATGGGAATTTACTTATCATAGTTCTGAGTTTATTATAGTCGGCATTCCTAAAATCCAGAGTATGCATATGGCTACACTCAGCTTTTGCTTCCTTTAAAATCAAGAACTCAAGGATGACGTGGTCGCTTTCCCCCAGAGTTCCCATAACTGCCACTTTATCCACTAAGTCATCCTTATTGGTGCGTATCAAGTCAAGGATAGCCAATCCTCTAGTTCCTGTCTCCACTTTCTGTAGGAGAAAGTTATCAGCCACACATGTCAGGAATTTCTTGGAGGGGCCACTTTTGGCAGAATTTGTCTCCCAACAGACATCGGGGTAATTGAAGTCCCCCATTACTACTACATCAGATTTCCTTGAAACACTGGCAATTTGCTTTTCAAAAGTTTCATCCTTGTCGTCTCCTTGACTGGGTGGCCGGTAGTAGTATATCATCAAAGCCACAAACCTCCAAAGACAAAACCAGATCTTAACTGCCCTTAGACTGCTAACCTTAGACTGCAAGCCCATCCACCAGCAGTACTTTCACCTTTTCTGGATTATTATTCATCCATTCAATTAATGTTTCCATACACCAATTCAGCACTTCTGCAGTTTCACATGAATCTGATGCACAAGAGAAATAGAGTTAGATATCATCCTGGATTTCCTCACTCAACAGTTCTCCAGTACGCCACTAAAAAGTGTGTGTTTTCTACTCACAGATGACCTTATTCTTTCTGACTACTTCTAGTTTGGTTTTGATCGTGTATGCATTTTGTTTTGTTTGTGTTTTAAATGGGAGGAGGCTCATGGAGTGTAAGCAAATAAGATAGATAATAAAATTTAAATTTTCACTAGCCATAGCCTGCATTATGAGACTCCATTTTATATTACCATCTGGCTTCAAAGGCATGTTCCCTTGCTTCAGAATTGCAATTAACTTTGCGCCCCATATGGCTTTGAGCTCTGCTCTGCCAATCTTGGGGATGTTGGGGAGAGGGATTCCTTGGCTCTGGATACAGCAAGCCTCCCATTGCCCACAGTCCAGCTAAAGTGGTGTAAGGCGAGTTGAAAGGGAAGGCAGTAAATACACCCGCTCCCAGTGTCTTCCAGTCACAATTCACAGTAGATGCTTCTCGAGAAGGGGCAATTTCAAGCAGAGGGGAGGATTACTCATTTTCGTGGGGTTATCCTTGCTCTGCCATGGGTATGACAATACCTCTTTGTAGTCTGTTTAATTCTAGTGGATTACATTAAAAGAACTAAAGCACTACAATATTTTACTGTATTATTAATTTTACTTGTGACTTATGTGACTTTTGATTGATGAAAGAATTTGTACCACATTGAAGTAATTTATCTCTAATGTGCTTGTTAAAAAGATGAAGATTTTGCACATATAACTGCACCTTCAAACAAAAAATCAAAGAATATGCACTCTGAGTCAACAAAGGAGAAAATGGTGCATCAAAAGAAGGCCTCCAAAAAGAAGATTGTCTTACAGGACGTATCACCAAATAAAAAGTAAGTCAAAGCAAGAAAAAAAATTCAGAATGTGCATTGTTATTAGCTATAAGTCACCATGGGAATGCTATGGCCTTGAAAGATGGTTAAGAAATGGATTAAATAAATTCTTTGTTTTCAGAGTAACAATGAGTTAAAATGTGAACTTGCTTATTTGTTTGAGCGCACAATCCTATGCCAGTGCTCGTAAGCCTCTGAACTCAGAGGCTTACAGGAATCCAGTGCAGAGCGGGAGGAGGAGGGGCACAGGTAATCTTTGCCTCTGGGTCCCTCTTCCACTCTGCATTTTGGCTAGCTAGACTGCTTTGTCTGTCCAGCTGGGGCACCTCAGAGCAGGAGGGAAGGAGGCTGGGGAGGCCTGGGAATACATGGTATGCCAGATTCCCCAGTCCCTTCCCTTTTCCACCCACTGGCACACACCATTTATCCCCTCTCTGAGGTCGTCTTTGCAACCTTGGAAAGGCAGCCAGTGCAGTTCTTCCCACGCCAGCTGCATGGACTCTGAGTGCTTTCTCTGACCTCCAGTTCAGAACCTGAAAAATCCTATCCACCTCCCCCCCCCCCCCCCCCCCCCCCGGGCACGCTGTCTGGGGCCCATCTAATTTCTCTCTGTGACTCAAAATGGCTGATAGTGATAAAACACAACTTCCCTCTTAACTGTGGTTGAGAAACTGGGATCCAACCTTAACCAAAGTCTACACATTTTTCATATCCTGGGTAAGCGTTTATTGTTTTTTTTTGTATTGGAATGTATTTCTTAAATTGTTTTTCTAATTGTTTCAGAGTTGCTTTGGATGATAAACTTTACCAGAGAAACATGGAAATTGCCTTAGCATTGTCAATGACTGAACCATTGAGACGCAACTATAAACTACAAGATTCACAGGAACAAGGTAACCCTTAAATTTTCACAATAAAACTCTTATCTTGTTTTTCTTGCTCTTGTAATGGTGATGGCATTTTCTGGATGCAGTGGTTTATTCCTAACTTAGATTTGGTTGTAGTCCTTTATCCACTTAGGACAAGAAATTAAAGGATTTATAAAATAAGTTGGTCCCCCCCTATCTATATCTAGATATAGATATAGATATAGATATATATAGATATGTAAATTTCTGGAATATTACTATAGTTTCTGCAAAGAGAAGTACGAATTCTAAAATTTAGCCATTTTAGTCACAGTATAACTCCTTCAAAGTTATGTTCATTTAAATATATATATATATATATATATATATATATATATATTGTAAATATGTAGATGGAAGGCAGATAATGTGTCCTGTCTTAGGCAGTAAATCTGGAGGCAAAGAATACCATTTTTCCCAGCACCCACAAGGTCCATAAGTTCCTCCATGATCAACAAGAAATAATTTTCCAATATATAAGTTCAGGACCTTTGCAGATAATATATTTTAACTCATGTTGTTCCCACCATGTTTTTTACAATATGTATTTTAAATGCTTACTGCCCCCTGAAGAAAGCTGTATAAATAATAGGCTGAAACACGTAGAGCTCTTCAACTTTGGAAAAATAAATAAAAAATCAGCATCTTGAGAACCTGTTTCTCCCTTTGTTTCACCGGATTTGGATGCTTTTCTCCCCCTGCTTTTACTTATGGTTTCCTCCTAGAGAGTGTCTGGGGGCCATAAGATTGCTCTCCAAATGCAATGCTTTCCTTTTTATTCATCTCTTACTAAAAGATGAATTAAACTTTGTTACTAAACTTTAGCATCTGTTGCTTGTTTTTGTTTTGTCTTTTCTCCTTTAGGTGATATTTGTTCATCTTATGTTCAAAACACACGCTAGCTGTAGATTTGGCATATAGTTTTTAGTGTACGAAAATTCAACAAAAAAAGAGAAAGAAATGTGATTACATAGATTTGAATATAACAGTTTCAATTCATGCATATGAAGTGTGTGGGCATGTGTTTGTATGCATATGTGTGTGTGTCCAACTTTCTAAGAACTATATATAAACTTCAACAAAAGCAGATCACATATCCAAACTAGTATACATTCGCAGGTGGTATCTATACACCACCCTTTCAAATGTTGAAAGCGTTGTAAGATCTTAGAATCATAGAGAATCACAGAATAGTAGAGTTGGAAGGGGCTTATAAGGCCATCGCATCCAACACCCTGCTCAGTGCAGGAATCCACCTTAAAGCATATCTGACAGATGGCTATCCAGCTGCCTCTTGAATGCCTCTAATGTGGGAGAGCCCACCACCTCCCTAGGTAATTGGTTCCCTTGTTGTACTGCTCTAACAGTCAGGAAGTTTTTCCTGATATCCGGCAGGAATCTGGCTTCCTGTATCCTGAGCCCATTATTCCACGTCCTGAACTCTGGGATGATCGAGAAGAGATCCTAGCCCTCCTCTGTGTGACGATTTGGAAGCTATACTTCTATTAATGCAGCCTAAAAGAGCATTTGCTTTTATTTGCAGCCACTTTACACTGTTGACTCTTATTCAGCTTGTGATCTACTACAATTCCAGGATCCTTCTCACTTGTAGTATTGCTGAGCCAAGTATCCCCCCATCTGGTAACTGTGCCTTTGGTTTCTTTTTCCTAGGTGTAGAACTTGGCATTTATCCCTATTAAATTTCATTCTGTAATTTTTAGCCCAGCTCTCCAGCCTATCAATATCACTTTGAGGTTTGTTTCTGTGTTCCAGGGTATTAGCGATCCAACCCAATTTTGAGTGGTCTGCAGATTTGATAAGCTTCCATGCACCTCCTCATCCAAATCATTAATAAAACTGTTGAAGAGCACTGGGCCAGGACTGAGCCTTGTGGTATGCTGCTTGTTACGTCCCCCCAGTTTGAGAAGGTACCATTGATAAGTACTCTTTGGCCGAATTTGGACGACACATTAAGCAACTGGGGGTGGGGGGAAACAATCGTCAGTTGTATTGACTATCATGTCATCCAAATGCTGCCATAGTCAACTCTGTTGATCCTAATCCACACCACGGTTGATTATTTATTACCATGTTGTGTGGGGAGTACCCCCTAGATGAACAACTGTAAAGTTGATTATTACCCCACCATTGACTATCATCTTGTCTGAATTCAGCCTTTGAGTCTGATTCTGTAGCCAACTGTGGATTCACCTAATAGTTGTTCCATCTAGACCATTTTTAGCTAGTTTGTGAATCAGAATGTCATGGGGCACTTTGTCAAAAGCTTTGCTGAAGTCAAGATACACTATGTCCACAGCATTCCCACAGTCCACAAGGGAGGTTACCAATCAAAGAATGTGATCAGAATAATCTGACATGATTTGTTCTTGACAAATCAATGTTGGCTTCTCGTAATCACTGCATTGTTCTCAAGGTGTTTACAGATTGACTTCTTTATGTGGCTGCAAAAAAAGCAAGTGCTATTTTGGGCTGCGTTAATAGGAGTATAGCTTCCAAATCATGCGAGGTACTGGTTCCCCTTTATTCTGCACTGGTTACGCCCCATCTTGAGTATTGCATCCAGTTCTGGGCACCACACTTCAAGAAGGATGCAGACAAGCTGGAGCGTGTTCAGAGGAGGGCAACAAGGATGATCAGGGGTCTGGAAACAAAGTCCTATGAGGAGAGATTGAAAGAACTGGGCATGTTTAGCCTGGAGAAGAGAAGATTGAGGGGAGACATGATAGCACTCTTCAAATACTTGAAAGGTTGTCACACGGAGGAGAGCCAGGATCTGTTCTCAATCAACCCAGAATGCAGGACACGGAATAATGGGCTCAAGTTACGGGAAACCAGATTACGGCTGGACATCAGGAAAAACTTCCTGACTGTTAGAGCAATACGACAATGAAACCAGTTACCTAGGGAGGTGGTGGGCTCTCCCACATTAGAGTCGTTCAAGAGGCAGCTGGACAACCATCTGTCAGGTATGCTTTAAGGTAGATTCCTGCATTGAGGAGGGTGTTGGACTCGATGGCCTTATAGGCCCCTTCCAACTCTACTATGATTCTATGATAATCTGCTCCAATATTTTCCCAAGGATGGATGTCAGACTGATCTGTCTGTAGTTTCCAGGTTCCTCCTTTTTGCCCTTTTTGAAGATAGGGACTACATTAGCCCTCCTCCAGTCGTCCAGCATTCACCCATCTTCCATGATTTTGCAAAGATAATAGACAGTGGTTCTGTGAGTTCTTCTGCAGCTCCTTTATTACTCTGGGATCCAGTTCATTGGACCCTGGAGATTTGAACATGTTCAAAGAAATTAGGTGTTCCTTGACCATTTGCTTATCACTGTCAAACTGCAATCCTGCCCCTTCAGCTAGTACTTCACTTTTGCCAGGGGTGTCTTTTGGGAGAAGACTGAGCCAATATAGGAATTGAGCCCTTCGGCCTTTTCTTTGTCATTTGTTATCAATTTCAAACTGTTATCAAGCAGTTGAACCACCATTTCTTTCCTCTGTCTTTTATTATTCACGTATCTGCAGAAAGCCTTTTTATTGCTTTTAACATCCCTTGCTAGCCTCAGCTCCTTCTCAGCTTTAGCCTTCCTGATGCCATTCCGGCACTTCTGTGCTACTTATTTGTACTCTTCTTTGGTAGCCTGGCCTTCCTTCCACTTCCTATATGTGCCCTTTTTATTTTCAGGTCATCTGTAAGCTTTTTGTGGAGCCACAGTGATTTCTTCTGTTGTCTTATATCTTTTTTCCTTGTTGAAATTGTTTGTAATTATGCCTTTAAAAATTCTTTTTTAAAAAACTCCCACCCATCCTGCACTCTCTTTTCTCATTAGGGTCACTTGCCATGGGACCTTAGTAACCATAGTTCTGAGTTTATTAAAATCAGCTTTTCTAAAATCCATAGTATTCGTATGGCTATTCTCAGCTTTTGCTTCCTTTAATATCAAGAATTCAAGTATGACATGGTCATTTTCCCTCAGAATTCCCTTAACTGCCACTTTATCCACTAAGTCATACCTATTGGTCAGTATCAAGCCAAGCATAGCCAATCCTCTAGTTCCTCTACTTTCTGTAGTAGAAAGTTATCAGCTACACAGTCAGGAATTTCTTTGAGGGGTCACTTTTGGCAGACTTGTGTCTGAACACATAACGGGGTAATTGAAGTCCCCCATTACTACTGCACTGGATTTCCTTGAAACACTGGCAATTTGCTTTTCAAAAGTTTCATCCTCATCTTCTCCTTGATCGGGTGGTCCGTAGTAGACTCTGACTATTTTGTTCCTTTTATTCCTTGCCTCATTTATTTTAATCCAGATGTTCTTAATGGGGCTACCAGGCTCCTCGTCCTGTATTTCTGTGCAGGGCTAAGTATTTTTAACAAATTGTGCAACTCCCACCTCCCATTTTTCCCCCTTTCTAATCCTCTTCCAAGAACTAGGAAGATGGATGAGGAAACTATCAGGGCCCCAAAGTTCTTGAGTTTCCTTCCCAGAGCTTCAAAGTCTGTCATGATTCCTTCGTAGCTCCGCTTGGCATAGCATTTGTTCCCACATGAATGAGAAGAAAAGGATATGTGTCAATGGGCTTGATGAGCTTTGGCAACCCTTCAGTCACATCTCTAATCTGTGCTCCAGGGAGACATCACACCTGGCGAGTCCATGGGTCTTCACAACATACTTGGGTTTCAATCCCTCACAGCAGGGAGTGCCCCGCAATGACTACTCTTCTCTTCTTCTTGGTCGACTGACCTTCTGCCTCTTGTTCATTGTTGCACGGGTCCCCTGTAATTCTTCCTATGCAGGCTGCCCTCCAGTCTCATCCTCCAGTAGCTAGAAGCAGTTAAATGACTCTAATAGTTCCACTGGTCCAGAGTGTCTTTGAATTCTTCTGCTCCTAACTGTCACCCTTTTCCAAGGAGTTCTCTCTTCATTGGCTTGTCTCACCTCAACATTATGCCCTTCTGCTTCAGCTTGCTGTTGCTCTTCAATCTCTTGTGCTTCTCTTTGCTGTTGCAGTTCCACCGTTCTGTCTAAGAACTCTTTGCCTTCTCTTATTCCTTGGAGGGTGTACACTCATTGCTCAAGTACTCTCACTTTTTCTTCCAATAGTGCAACCAGCTTGCACTTGTTGCAGGTGTACGCCATGTTGATCTCAGGCAGGAACACAAACATTGCACACACTTTGCAGATCACCACCACTAGAGACTCATTTCCGTCCATAGTCTCTATTCCGTTTTTTTTCCTGCCTTTCTGATTGTATTGGAATTGCCTGTGCTTTGTCCTATCCTCTCTGAAAGTGAACAACGAAGTCCCCGAATATATGAGTGTGTCTTACGAGAACAAAATTTTGTTAAGGACCTCCCCCTTGACCTCCCCTGCTGAACTCCCCCTGACAAACTCCAGTTTGCTCTCTCTATTTGCTGACTCTCTGGGTGTTCTCTTCCTTATATTCCTTCTAATCCAGCGGGGGCAGCTTCCTCTTCTCTTCTCTGCTCAGATAGGGGTCAGGAAACAGAATGACTCTCCCGGCCCATTCAATTGCTGAGAGGAATCAGGCCACGACCCTTCAGGCTCAGTAGCAGCTCCCTCTACCCACCGCTTAAATAAGCACTCAGGAGCACATGGTGAGCACATGGCCACTTTGTATAGGCAGCCTTCTAGATTCCCTCGAGGCCTCTCTCCTCTTTGCCTTGGTCTCCTCTTCCACTACACTCTCCCTGACAAAGTCCTGTTTATGCTCACTGTTCACTTGCTCTGATCGCTTGCTCTCTGGGAGCTCTCTTCCTTATGTACCTTCTATACCAGCTCGGGCAGCTTCCTCTTCTCTGCTCAGGTAGGAGTCAGGAAAAATAATTATATTCAATAATTGCATTATAGAAAGTGAGTGTTTATCCTTCTAGTGTTGTAATATCAGTGTTTTAGCTGTCAGAAGGCCGCAGAGAATCCATTTGTACTCACTATGTATCAACTTCCAGAAAACAGAAAGATAATTGAAAAGAGTATGTACATCAGTAAATATTAAGGAGTGTTCCAATACAAAGTTTATCCGTATAACGACCTCCTCCCCAAAATTGGCAACTACTGGTCATTGCCAATACGTATGCTTAAAAGAAGCATTAGCTGACTTAGACAAACCCTTATTAAAGGGACATCACAGTGTCCAATAGATACAAAACAAAAGTTTTTTTCTGCTTGTTTGTTCTTAAAAAATAACTTTAAAAACTTATTACTGAAGCTTTATGCCATTGCTCAGTACCTGACTGTCCCTGCCCACTTTCACCACTGTCCTTCATAACATCTCTAGCTTCAGCTGAAGAATCAGAGGGTGATTCCAGCTTCAGTGAAGATGACCATGATGAATTTGTTGTGAAGAAGAAAACTAAAGAAAAGGAAGGAAGGAAAATGTGTATCAGTGCTAAAAAGAAAACAAAGAATCCTTCCAAATTAAAAAGGGATGTGATAGGTAAGCTGTTCCAGTCCTTTCTTGAGTGCTGCTATAGTGCCAAGCTCCCCTGTACCTAGTTTTCATAGAGTTCTAGAAGTCTGGGATCTGTAATGTTACTTGTATGAAATCTTGGTAATGTTTTCAGTTGGTGCCCTCTGATTCTAGTGCTGTGTGAAAGTGTAATCAACTAATTCATGGGTAGGCAACCTTCTGGGCCTGAGAGCACATTGGAAATTTGAAAAACAGTCCTGGCCACAGCCATAAAATGGCTGCCATGGGTGGGCATGGCTAGTCACAAAGGACAAGTAACCTGCTCAATGGCATTCATGGGAAATTTAGATGGCAGCAGCTAGAGGATCCCAGTTTGCTTTGAAGCAGTCCCAGCTGCCATTAGGAAAATACAAATAAAAATAGGGAGGAGTAGGGCGTCTCTGTGGGTACCAAGGAAGGTGTCTGGAGGTACAGTGGTGCCCATGAGCACCATGTTGTCTATCCCTAATTCAAATGATATGGCTACGATCTGCATATCTAGACATTTTTGCTTCAATTTTGGAGCAGATATGGTACATTTTACTATTTGACATAAAAGAAAGCAATATTCCCATTCTCTCTTCCTGTCCCCACATATATTGATTGTTTTATAGGGATTTAGGGAGCACTCTTATGGCTACTAGACACTTTCTAGAGGACCATAGAATTCTTCAGTCTCTGGAGCCTGAAACACTCTCCCTGCCCCCTCATAGTTGGTTGTCTCCGTGCTCAGAAGCAGAGTGCAAAGAGAGGAAAGTAGCCATCCTGGGGAATGGAGTGGGAGGAGACCTCAGAAGCTGCTTTAAGCAGCTTGCTATCAGGTCTCCAGGCCCCTTCCCTCCCCCTCTCCAAAGCCGTGCCTAGATGGGTGATGTCACCAGTCTAGGCAAAAATACAGAGTGGCTGGAGTACCAGCCACCCTGCATAGGGTACCGTATTTTCCGGCGTATAAGGCGACTTTTTAACCCTGGAAAATCGTCTCTAAAGTCGGGGGTCGTCTTATACGCCGGGTATAGGATGGACGGAGGGGGGCTGCAGTAGCCGCCGGCGCCGGACGGGAGCGGGCATCCAGGAAAGGTAAGGAAGGGGCGCACGGAGGGGAGGAGGGGAGGAGGGGGCGCACGGAGGGGAGGAGGGGAGGAGGGGGCGTACGGAGGGGAGGAGGGGGGCCCTTACCTTTCCTGGATGCCCGCTCCCGTCCGGCGCCGGCTACTGCCAAGGGGCTTCGCGGCCTGCTCTAGAGTAGAGCGCCGGGTGATCGCATCACCCGGCGCGCTTACTCTAGAGCAGGCTGCAAAGCCCCCTGGCAGTAGCCGCCGGCGCAGGACGGGAGCAGGCGTCCAGGAAAGGTAAGGAAGGGGCGCACGGAGGGGAGGTGGGGGGGCGTGGAGAGGAGGTGGGGGTGCCCAATAGTTGCCGCTTTAAGGGAGGAGGCTTTGGATGACCCTAAAAGGGCGTGAGTTAAATTCCTGGAGGAGAAAGTTATCAATGCTACTAGACCTCATGGCTTTGTACTGCCTCAAGCAGATGTTTGTTTTATTCATCAAGGCGTGACTGCCGATTGTTTAATAACAGCAACAAAATCACCTCCTCCCCTATACCTGCACAGCCTAAATTAGACTACTGACGTGAAGAGAGGTTGGAGGAACCAGGGGTGGTTTTGCTTCACTCAGTTCTGCTCCTCCAAACTCATCCCAAACTCTATATTTTAACTGGAAAAGTTGGGGGTCGTCTTATACGCCCGGTCGTCTTATACGCCGGAAAATACGGTAATTGGCAGCTTTTGATTTCAGAGACTGGCAACTCTCCGGATAGGATTGCGCTCTGATCCTCTGCCCTTCAACAAGGCTGGCTGGGGCATGCTGAGAGTTGTAGGACTTTTTTGAGGTTACGCCTTCAGAAGATTTTGCTATAAGATTGGTAAAATGGATTCTCACTGTGTGGCAGGAGATATGCTGTTGTATTTCTCCCCAGCCTCTTAATTTATTTGATTTATCTAACATCAAAAGAAACAGGCTAGTGATGTTTTATTTGTATTTTTTAAAGGGCTGATATTACTTATCTTAAAGTCTGTTTTATATTGTATCAAGAATGGCTTTCAATTACACATGATTTATTTTAAAATCTGTTGATTGCTTCTGGGGGACAAGGCACAAATGAGTTTGGTTCAGTAGCCATTTAGTTTTTCCAATGTTAGTATTAGCAGAGGTAGTGAATATGCTTTCGATGTCAATTATATTGCAGTACAATCCTTAGAAAGTTCGTTGTGCATCCCCAAGTCCCACTGAAACCAATGGAACTTAAATGAATCATTTACATCTCTTGTTTTCAGTGGAGCTGAGATTCACTGAATCACAATCACATTCCTACTGCAATGTTTAAGTGTGGAGACTTCTGGAACAAGACGTCTTGTCTATTGAAGGAAATATCAAAGGGGTGTTTCGGTTTTCCACTAGTTGTCAAATTATCTGCTAGTTTAAAATATAGACTCCTGTATTTCTTAAATATAGAATCGATTAATTCTTCTTCGTGGTCTCTGTGCATCACACATATGGGCTCGCGCCGGCGCCGAGCCCCGTTCGGGAAACTTCGATAGCTAGCCTAGTACTTTTGGCGGGAACCCCTCCCCCCACCATCTCACTGCGCATGCTCCAGGTTCCCGCCTACCTCAGTTCTTCTTCGACCGCGTTGCTGATCGCCTCACGGGAGACTTCGGGGAACGTGAAATCGTTTGTAGCCTTTTCTGAAAAACATAGATAGGTTTTAGTTAGCTTAGCGTTAGTTAAGGGTAAGAAATAAATTGTTATTATTATTATTATTATTATTGTTAGTTTAAAAAAAAATTGTCGGTTAAACTATAAGTTTTAGTGTGTCAGGCATTGCCTGCTAAGGCCTATGGCGCAGTCAGCGCTCTTTAAACATTGCCTAAAGTGCCGGGCAAAATTGACTTTGACCGACGGACACTCATTGTGCCTCGTATGTCTTGGGGAGGGCCATGTCGTTGATACTTGCCCTCACTGTATGACCTTCTCCCGCCAAACGCGCCGGAATTGGGCTGATAGACTCCGCAGTCTACTTTGGAGCAAGGCCCTCTCAGCAGTCAACCGACCTCGCGCTGCACAGAAGGAATCGGCCCGGTCTCCTCATCCCCCTTCCTCACGGGAACAGGACTTACACTTGGGGGACCAGTCCACCTCTGGGGAGCGTAGGCAGACGTCACTAAACCGCTCTGACCCAGCATTGCCCTGTGCCACCCCTCAATGGGTGGCAGCAGAGGAATCTGAGACAAGGGCTCTGGAAGAAGCAATTTCCCAGCCCTCCGCAAAAATTTTGACGAAAAAGGCGCATAATCTCAAGGGAAAAGACAAAGTCAAGTCCTCGAAGTCGTCGACATCGACACAGAAGTCGAAGCCTTCGACGTCGGTACCGCCGGCATCGAAGCGCCCGACATCGACGCCTCCATCGACTTCGATGTCGAAGTCCCAGCCGTCGGGGCCGGAGAAGCCAAAGTCGAAGTCCAAGCCTTCGGAGCCAGCGCAGTCGACTTCGACTCCGCCGGCGTCGACCCCGTTGCAGTTGTCGACTCCGAAACCCACCAGACCGGCATCGTCGCCGACACCGCCTGCGTCGGTACCGCGCAAATCGCGCCGGACATTGTTGGTCACTAACAGGGCAGCGTCCTTACCACCGCGTTCATCTTTCCCGTCTCCGGGACCAGTAGAATTTTCCTCGGATATTGACATTGCCGATACCGTCACTCTGGACCAGATTGAGTTGCTCGACACCGAGGAACGATCATAGCTCTGAGCGGCAGAGCCCTCTGGCGGCGGAGTTGCCGACCTCGCCGATGTCGAGGACTTCTAGGGTCAGTACCTACCGGTCCCGTTCGCGCTCCAGATCAAGATCTCGTAATTGGGATGTGTTTTCCGACCGGTCTCACAGCACCTCCCATCGACACCGGGAACCGCGTTTCCGCTTTGATCCCTACACGGGTAAGCGAATCGTGCAACCAACCTCGGCAGAGCATGTTGCCGTTTGGGATCGCGATCGACGGCCATTGCCGACATCGACGGCGTCCTCGGTACCGAGACAACGGGATCCGTCGCCGACATCAATAGAGGACTATGCGTCCGATACCTCTTCGATACCGTCACCCGCCCCATCGGTCCCATCACCCCCTGAAGGGGTAGGGACTACAGATAGAGCTTCACCGTCGATGGAGTTGGGGACTTTCTCTGACCAGATGTAGAGAATGGCCCAATCTTTAGGCCTTGATTTACAGCAGCCTCAAGAGCCACTGCAAGACAAAATATTCGACGTTATGTATTCTGATCCAGTGCCTGTGGCAGGAATTTGAGTCCCCCAGGGAGGCCTATGACTCCCTCTTATGAGAAAGGGGTCATTTATTGTCACAGATCCCTTATGAGAAAGATCTTTACTCTAATTCTTTATAATGCTTTGATACAGTAACTGGCCTAAATGTAGACTAGGGATGAATAACTTTAAGATGGGGAAGGGACCTCCCATAGATCAGTGACTTCCCACCCAATAACTTCAAAGGAGTTATATTCATGCAAGCAATTAAACTCAGTTACAGTGGAGACCAAAGATACTCACTTGTTGGTTTCTTTAAAAGGTATGTTTATTGAAGAAGACACATCAGCTGAGGGAGCCAGAGATAGACCTCTGACTGAATTAAGTATATTGGGTATCACTCTTATATAGGAAACTGGAAACATCAGAATTAGCATATCTAGCTTCTTGTACAGAATCACCTTTGTACCAGGGGAAAGTTTACAATAATACAGGGTTGTACATAGGAATGATGTAATTTGTCTCTAAGTCAAAACAAAGAAAGGCGCCACATATGAATGATGGAGGTCAAGATAACCTAAAACAATACAGAATGCATATAGTTGCTAGTGGACCAAAGTTCATTATGATGAGGCTCAACACATCTAGCTCTAGTACATTGCTGGTTCTGTCTTACAGGAGAACAGATACATGGTTTTATTAGAAGCATGAAATCAATATTAGTTTCTCAATCATTTAAATGTTGTTATCACTAGCTATTGTTATGATCATACCTGAAATATTCCCGCAACAGTGCCACAGCTCACCTTGCCAATAGTACCAACATTGCTCAAGACCTTTCAACAATCATGGTCGAATCCAGCAACAGTGGGGCCAACATCAAAGCGATTGGATGCGTTATACAAGGTCAAGGAGGCGGATGCTCCTTTTCTCTTCACACATCCAAAACCAAATTCTATTGTAGTAGAGTCCTCGCAAGGCAGAACCACCAGAAACCATTCTGCACCGACGGACAAAGAGGGACGGAAATTAGATTCCGTTGGCCGTAGGATATATTCCTCTGCAGCGTTGGGATTTAAAGTGGGTAATTATCAGGCCACCATGGCCCGGTATCAGCTTTTTTTGTGGGACAAGATTTCTGCTCTAACAGACTACCTCCCTGATGACCAGCGTGAGCTCGCCAGGGTCTTTCAAGCGGAGGCTGCCAGATTGTCTAAACAACAACTGACCACTTCCAACCATCAAACTGACTGCGCATCAAAAGCGATGGTAGGGGCCATCGCCTTACGTCGCCACGCTTGGCTCAGATCATCAAACCTGCCGTCAGAGACGAAAGCCTGTATTGAAGATCTCCCTTTTGATGGAGAGGGACTCTTCCATTCTTCCACTGATATGACGATGGACGTGATACACAAAGCTAAAATAACAGCAAGGAAGATGAGCCTTCCTACGCAACAGCAACCACAGTCTTCTCGTCCGCGTCGCTGGTACCGTCCGTTGCCATACCAGGCTCGCCAGCAGCAGGAACGCTCTCAATGTTACCAACCCCAGCAATCTCAATCTTCCTACCAGTCGCGAAAGCCAGCGTCTCGTTTTAACAAGTCCCACAGACAGGATGCTGGATCAAAGCAGCGCCTTTGACTTTTTCCCATCTCTACTGGCACCAAGGACAGCCACAAACAGACTACAGCCCTTCCTGTCAACGTGGGCCACAATTACCACCGACCGTTGGGTACTCTCAACCATATCCAACGGGTATCTAATAGAATTCCAAGTCCTCCCTCCTCTCGGCACCGTGAGATACACCCCACCATCTCCAACGCTTCTTCAAGAAGCGTCTACCCTTCTGGAAAAAGGGGCAATCACGCGTGTTCCATCGCGACTTCAAAAAGCGGGTTTTTACTCGCGCTATTTCACGGTTCCAAAAAAGGACGGAGGACTTCGTCCGATAATGGATCTCAGACACCTAAACAAGTTCATACAACCAAAGAAATTTCGAATGGTGACCCTGGCGCAGATCCTACCCCTGCTAAAGCTGGACAGGTGGTTTACGATAGTGGACCTAAAAGATGCCTATTTCCACATACCGATACATCCAGCGCACCAAAAGTATCTGCGCTTCCTTGTTGGAAATCAGGCCTATCAGTTCGCAGTGCTTCCATTTGGCCTACGAACAGCGCCCCGAATATTCACCAAATGTATGGCAGTGGTATGTGCTCATCTACGGTCAAGAAACATCGAATTGTACCCTTACCTGGACAATTGGCTCATCGTGTCGACGTCCCGTTCTCAATCGCTCCACGATGTCCGGATAGTCACTTGTGCCTTGCCAGTCTTGGCCTGCAAATAAACATAGAAAAGTCAATTTTCCAACCGACACAAAAGATCCAATTTATAGGCGTTCTTCTAGATTCCACAATAGGTCGAGCCTTTCTTCCCATAGAGCGCAGACACACCATTCAGGCTCTCGCCACTCGTCTAAGATACAACCGAAGAATGACGGCGCTCTCTGTGCTCCGCCTATTGGGCCTCATGGCTTCTTCGGTGTTCGTCGTACGTTGGGCCCGTCTACATATGCGCCCCCTTCAACAAGCCCTCCTTCGACTCTATTGCCCGGATCGAAACCCTCACAGGACAATACTTACCCTTCCGGCTTCCGTAACTCCATCCCTCGAATGGTGGTCGGTCATGACACATCTCTCACAAGGGCTACCCTTCCACCAACGGGGACTGTCCCGAATCCTGACGACCGACACATCCCTGGATGGTTGGGGAGCTCACATCAACAGCCTAAGCATCCAAGGAAGATGGTCACATTCGGAGACACGCTTGCACATCAACCTCTTAGTGTTACTCGCTGTGAAACGAGCTCTTCACGCCTTCCTGCCACAGATACGTGGCCAACACGTTCGCATCCTATCCGACAACACCATTGTCATGTGGTATATAAACAAGGAAGGCGGGACTCGTTCCTCCCGTCTCCTCAGTCTGACATTGGACATCATTCATTGGGCTATACGCAGACGTATCTGCCTATCAGCTCTACACATTGCGGGCACCGACAATGTAAAGGCGGACACCCTCAGTCGGGATTTCACCGACACTCACGAGTGGGAATTGTCCTGGGACATTCTGTCTCGCCTCTTCGACAAATGGGGCACACCCTCCATAGTCCTGTTTGCGACCGCTGTCAATGCCGTTTGCCAGGACTATTGTTCTCGGGCGGGGATTGGACATGCATCGCTCGGAGATGCATTCCAGTGGGACTGGTCCAAAGACTTCCTGTATATGTTTCCGCCATTCCCGCTAATAGCCAAAACGGTAGCCAGGGCCAGCAGATACTCTGTGGACGCTATACTAGTGACCCCCTGGTGGCCGAGACAGCCGTGGTTCACTCCCCTATATCGCATGGCGAGACAACAGTTTTGGCAGCTCCCCAGAGTGCCGCATCTGCTATCCAGGGACAAGGGCAAGGTCTTACACCCGGACCTGCAGTCTTTAAAGCTCACGGCGTGGAGGATCCAACCAACTGGCAGTCTTTAGCGTTGCCCCCTTGTTTGAGGTCCATTTTCGAGGCTTCCACGAAGCCTTCCACTAGGGCATCATATGCCAGAAAATGGAAACGCTTCCAGGACTTTGCAGCTGAGAAAGGTTTTTGATGTTGGGATAGTCCTATCTCAGGGATCATAGACTTTTTATATTCCCTCCATTCAGAAGGCCTAAAGCCCTTTTCTGTAAAGGTGTACTTGGCAGCCATCTCCGTACACCACAGCAAGGTGGATGGTTTTTCGGTGGATGGTTTTTCGGTATTTACCCACCCAGTGGCCAAGACATTTATGAAAGGCCTCCGGAATATGTTTCCACCAGTACGGTCCATTGTCCCACAGTGGAGCCTGTCAATGGTCCTGACTGCGCTCATGGCTAAGCTGTTTGAGCCTATGGCTACAGTGGACATTCGCCTACTGACATTAAAAACGGTGTTCCTAGTTGCCATCACGTCGGCTAGGCGTGCCTCTGAACTGGCGGCGTTAATGGCGAATCCGCCCTATACGCAATTTTTCCCTGATAAAGTTGTGTTACGTACTGGTCCCTCATTTGTTCCTAAGGTTTCTTCCATTTTTCACCTTAACCAAGATATTGTTCTCCCTACTTTTTTCAAGGCGTCTACAGACCCCTTATGTTCAACGTTGCATGCCCTGGATGTTCGACGGGCACTAGCCTTTTATAGAAATAGATCAGAGTCGTTTCGAAAATCTGACAGATTGTTTGTTTGCTACGGAGGTAAGATGAAGGGGCTTGCAGTCTCCCCTCAACGTCTCTCCCACTGGATTGTGGACACTGTTGTTCTTGCCTACCAAGTGCTAGGAAAGTTGCCGCCCGCTTCTTTACAGCACATTCCACGAGGGGACAAGCCACCTCTACTGCCCTGTCTCGGGGATCTTCGATTCCGGATATTTGCAGGGCAGCGACTTGGACTAATGCCTCGACCTTTATTAAGCATTACAGGCTGGACACTAGAGCAGCACAGGACGCATCCTTTGGGAGAGCAGTCCTGTCGTCTATCTGCCAATAACCCACCAGCGTGCACACCCTCCTCTGGTAAGTCCTGCTGATTAATCGCCCATATGTGTGATGCACAGAGACCACGAAGAAGAAATGCAGGTTGCTTACCTGTAACTGTAGTTCTTCGAGTGGTCATCTGTGCAGTCACACAACCCACCCACCATCCCCTCTTTGCAACGCTGTTGTGTATGCAGGAGGTCTCATAAGCGTATGCTTCTAAAATGGTTACCTTAGTTGCGAGGCCAGAGCAGTCTCAGAGAACTGAGGTAGGCGGGAACCCGGAGCATGCGCAGTGAGATGGTGGGGGGAGGGGTTCCCGCCAAAAGTGCTAGGCTAGCTATCGAAGTTTCCCGAACGGGGCTCGGCGCCGGCGCGAGCCCATATGTGTGACTGCACAGATGACCACTCGAAGAACTACGGTTACAGGTAAGCAACCTGCATTTATCATCCATGCACTAGAAGTTTTCCCCCCAAGTTATTTTTTTCTATCTTTCAACCATGTGTCTAGTTCAAGCAAAATCTCAGCCAGATTTGCAGAATGCATCAAGTTCCTCAGAACCAATTGGAAAGCCTTTAAAAACATCAAGTCCTTCAGGAGCCAAGAAGCCCAACTGGATACCAACAGGTATATTCATTACTGCTGCTGTGCTTCCTCAGGACACACATCTCTAAACATGTCTGATCCCTACTTTATTTGTTGAGAATGAGCCCCTCAGGAACCATGGGTGACTGGAGGTAAGGGAGTCTCTTCCTTATGCAGCCTCTGGCTCTGTTCCTCCTGGGTGACAAGCTTGCTGTCAGTTTGGTAGAGCTGCCCAGAAACTAGCCACAATTTGTCAAATTAATAAAAGCAAAGTCTGTGTAAGCTTGGTCTTTTGTTTGGGTCATAGAGTGTCCCCATAAGGAAGAAAAACAGGTTAGACTTTTGGAAATTAACACAGAAAATGAGTTTTATTAAATGGTAATAAGATATGCAAAATCACAATCAAGTTACTGAAAGCTACCCCAGGAGGGAGGGAGAAAGAGTTTCAGTGAGCTGAGACATTGCTACTGCAGAGAGAGAGAGAGAGAGAGAGAGAGAGAGAAGAGAGAGCAAAGCTGAGAAGGAGAGAGAAGGTAAACCGGAAGATTAGGCAAGGGGGAGCAAGGGAAAGCAGGGGAGATGACCTCTCCTGGAGTCTGCTAAGGCAAACAGATGATGAGAAGGGATGATGGAGCCTCAGTGGCAAGATAAATCCAAACAACAGGTATACCACATGTTTCCAGACTGAGGTAGTTTTTGGGCAGGCCTGTGGGTTGCAGAGGTGCAAGTTCGATGAATTTGTCCTTGCTTGGGAATTTTATGAAATGGAATTTTTGTATTTAGCTTGATCATGGATCAGCAGTTAACATATCCCATTCCATTTCTCAAAATCAAAGTGCTGTCGGAGGGAGGCTTGAAGTGGGGGTGAGGAATGTAGCTCTGCCCACTTTGAGGTTTGGCCTTGCTCATTACTGGCGTGCAGCCCACAACAGGTTTCCATGTAGGCAATGTGGCCCTTGCACCATAAAAGATTCCCCACCTTTACTCTAGAGATATAAAATGCGTTTAAAGAAGAGTGTGTGCTGGAGATTAGCTTTTAATTTATGTGAAGCAGCATGCACAGCTCTAACTAAAATTAAGTTCATCACTGGGGCGTAATGATGTGTAACTGAGAGATAGATAAGCAGACTAGCTACTGCCCTAATGCACCTTTTCAACAATCTTTTCAGTTGCATCTGGAAGTGATACCAACCAGGTGGGAAGAGTCCATGTGAAATCACCCACTCAAAGTCTCAGGCTTGGCCTTTCCAGGTTGGCAAAAGTGAAACCCCTGCACCAAGTTTAGCCAGCATCTGAAAGTGCCTGCGATGACTTTGGAGAGTTCCAAGTTGAACTTAAAGGACTAAGGTGGGATGGAGAAGCTATTTTTGTTATATTGTAGGCAATAAATGTATTCTGACGTGGAAGACAGTGTTGCATTTTTAAAACTTCTATGCTGTAAGGTATGAACGGCTCATAGTTAAAATAATCCCCAGTAATAATGCTGATACTGTCACTCCTCCCTCATCCACTGAAATATTCAGATCATTGGCAAATTCATCCTATTTGTATTGGGCATGTAGTGGTTTGACACTGAAAGTGTGGCCATCAATTGTTGTCCAGGCCAATTTCCTCAGATCCTGTGCTGTCCATCTAGAGCAGGTATACGCATCCTGGTGCTCTCTAGGTGTTTTGGGCTGCACCTCCCATAATCCTGACCATTGCCTATACTGGCTGGGAAGTTGTAGTCCAAAAAATCTGGATGGCACTGTTACCTTTCCGCTAAGGGCTATGTTTTTAAACATAAAGACTTAGTATGCAATGACTGAGTTTGTTTGCTTTTAACTAAATATTCAAATTACACTATCTTGAAATTTCACCTTGATATTGTTTTCTATCAAAAGGAGAAAGCTATCATTCTCATAAGTTTATACTGTTGTTTCCCTGATCCAAATTCCTCAGTTCTTTGTAAGAACTATTATCTGATCATTTGAGTTTCATTTGTAAATGTATATTATGAATCACTATGATTTTTTTAGAAAGCAAAATAAACTTTTTAGAAATGGCAAATGTTACTTGTGTAAGCTGTTTCCTTCCTTATAACCTTCCTTGGTTCACAATGCTGATTCACTGGAACATCTGGATTAGCCCTTACATATAGTTTTCCCCTAGTTTTGATGGGGAGTACAAAAAGTTTCATTGTAGTTGAATAAAGGAACCAGACTGGATGTTCTTCAAAAGTTTATAGGGGCGTTTAAAGCTGTTGCTGACCTGGCTTCAGAAGAAACAGTTGTAATGAAATAGTGTGACACCTTTTTTTGCTGAGCTGTATAGCCAAGGGGACAGAGGCTTGACAGAAGGCTTGTGTGCTCATTTGTGGAGGAAGCATTTGGCCAGCAAAACAGTAACAAATATGCCAACACTTTCTAAATTGCCTTCAACAGCCAGTGCACTGCAGTAACACTATAAACTAGCACACACACCAGCAGTATTATGGAAGTCTGCCATCTAATTAGTTCACCTCCCATGGACCCTCTGGATTTTGGATGGGAGATTTTGTCAGCCAAAACAGAGGAATACACGCCTTGCATGCTCCCATTAGATATCTCTCTAGCATCTAACATGGTATTGAAACTCATCGGCTGTTCATGCACCGAAGACTGTAGTCATGCATGTGGCTGCGGCAAAGTCCAGTTAAGGCATACAACATCCTGCACTTGCCAAGAAGAATGCAGCAGTGGAATTACTGTATACATGATGTTCTGAACAACAGTGATGAAGATATTTGTGCTGATACTTAAAAATAATAATGGAATATAACTCTTAATTTAATTCTTAAATGTAGTTATGAAAATATTTTCTAATGCTCAGAAATACCATCTAAAATTGTAAATGCATTATTAAATGCTGTATTTTATTGGAATTCTGCATTTTTATTTGAAGGTAATACTCCCGGAAAAGTGCCACCCACCCACCCCCAACAGTAACCTTGAATCCACCATTGATCAGTATCCTCAAAATTCTTAAATAATTTTGAGATACTTATAATCCGAATTAGATGAGTCTCATACAGTTGACCAATATGTGCTTATTTAAATCATGGATAGAAATATGGCAATAATCACTCTAATTTACAAATACCTGGTTCATGTTTGGCTCATATGTCATGAATTCAAGAGTTTGAAAGAACTTCGGAACTCATCTAGTCCAACCTCCTGCTCAGTGTAGGCTCTGCACTTCAGGGAGCATCTACAGCAACCCAGACAGATGGCCATCCAGCCTCTGCTTAAACACCTCCAGTGAAGAACCTACCACTTCCTGAGGCAATCTGCTCAACTCTCAGTTATGACATGTCTACTAACGTTTAACCAAAATTCTGCTTCACTGCAATTTCCATCTGTTGTTTCCCGTCCTGCCCTCTGGAGCAACAGAGAAGTTTACTTCATCTTCCCCATATTTGAAGACTGCTATCCTGTCTCCCCTTAATCTACTCTTCTCCAGGCTAAACATACACAGCTCCGCATAGGGCTTGGTTTCAGATCCCCTCACCATCCTGGCTGCTGTGCTGTGGATATCAATATCCTTAAAATGGAGCATCCAGAACTGTCCTCCACATCATTATGCCCCAGTGATGAACTTAATTTTAGTTAGGGCTGTGCATCCTGCTTCACATAAAATACAAGCTAATCTCCAGCACACACTCTTCTGTAAACTCATTTTATATCTCTAGAGTAGGAGAGGGGAATCTTTTATGGTGCAAGGGCCATATTGCCTACATGGAAACCTGTTGTGGGCTGGATGCCAGTAATGAGCAGGGCCAAAATCCAAAGTGGGCAAAGCTACATAGACAGTGGTTCTGAGAGTTCTTCTGCCAGCTCCTTTATTACTCTAGGATGCAGTTCATCGGACCCTGGAGATTTGAACCTGTTCAAAGAAATTAGGTGTTCCTTGACCATTTGTTTATCAATCTCAGTCTGCAATCCTGCCACTTCAGCTTGTACTTCACTTTTGCCGGAGAGGGGGGCAGTCATAGACCCTCTTTTGGGAGAAGACAGAGCCAAAGTAGGAATTGAAACCTTCTGCCTTTTCTTTGTCATCTGTTATCATTTTAAAATTCTCGTTGAGTAGTTGAACTACTATTTCCTTCGTTTGTCATGCACAAATCAGAAGAAAGCTTTTTTGTTGCTTTTAGCATCCCTCACTAATCTCAGTTCATTCTCAGCTTTAACCTTCCTTATGCCATTCCTGCACTTCTGTGCTACCTGTCTGTACTCTTCTTTTGTAGCCTGGCCTTCCTTCCACTTCCTATAAATATCCTTTTTTCTTCACACACACACACACACACACTTTGCAGATCACCACCACTGGAGAATCCTTTCCATCCATA
The DNA here is from genome assembly GCA_029215795.1 of Anniella stebbinsi. Taxonomy (NCBI): domain Eukaryota; kingdom Metazoa; phylum Chordata; class Lepidosauria; order Squamata; family Anniellidae; genus Anniella; species Anniella stebbinsi. The sequence continues at coordinate 101,362,762 of JARDYH010000003.1, forward strand.
GTCTCTATTCCCTTTTTGTTTCTGCCTTTCCAATTGTATTGGAATAGCTGGTGCTTTGTCCTGTCCTCCCTGAAGGTTAACAACAGAATCCCCTACTATATGAGTGTGTTACAAGAAAACAATTTTTGTTAGAGACCACCCCCTTCACTACCCTGCCAAACTCCTGTTTGCTCTCCCTGTTCACTTGCTCTAATTGCTCGCTGTCTGGGAGCTTATCAGATCATACTTACTACCATCTTGTATTAGGTTTTCAGGTTCATCATATTTTCTTCCTATGTTCCGTGCATGAGTATATAGACTTTAGAGGCCATGCGTGTTGCACCACCTCCGCTATCTTGTCTCCTCCTCTGTCGTTTGTGTTCTTCTCTGTAATACTTGGCTCAGTAGTTAGTTCTGAACTTTTGCCACCCCCATACCCCTCTATCCTGCAATAGTTGGTTTAAAATCCTCTTGATTAGGTTTGCAAGATTCCTGCCAGAAACATTCTTCCCAGTTCCTATGAGGTGCACCCCATCATCCACAAGGAATCCTTCATATTGGTGTCATAAGCTATATTTGCACACTTCAAGAAAAAAAAAGCAAATGTTTAAAGATACAAATCTGTGTAACAGTACCTCAAGGCCTTGCTTTTTTGAAAGCATCCTCAGGAGGGGAAAACCTAGAGAAGTGTCACGGGGAGACGTGGTGCTCAATGCTTGGCATGCCTGCCATTCGCCTGCTCCAGAGCCTCCCTGCAAAAGCACACACAGCTGTTTTTCTCCATGCAGGTCTATGAAACACTAGGTTGACCATCTGAAAAGGAGGACAGGGCTCATGTAACTTTAACAGTTGTAGAGAAAAGGGAATTTCAGCCAGTGTCATTTGAATGCAATTAGTTCCTGGTGAAATTCCCTCTCCATCACAACAGTTAAAGTTGCAGGCACTATACTAGAGTGACCATATACAAAAGAAGGCAGGGCCCCTGCAACTTTAACTGTTGTGATGAAGAGGGAATATCCCCAGGAACTAATTGCATACAAATGACACTGGCTGAAATTCCCTTTTCTCTACAACTGTTAAAGTTACATGAGCCCTGTCCTCCTTTTTAGATGGTCAGCCTATGTAACACATATTTGGAACCCCAAGGGGAAATGCAGCTGGATTTGGAGGAAGTGATCTGAAGGGCAGAATTGGCAGGCATGAAAAGGGCTAACCATGCACATGTTTGACTTCTGTGTGCCAAATTCTTCACTCTTGAATCTGCTTTTTTCCTTTAAAAATATTGTGGCTTATTTGCACCCATTGGCATTTAATATGTATTTAAAAGATTTTAAGAAGGCCTTAAAAACATGTTCATTTTACCTTTGCCTCTTCTCCGGATGATGCGTACGGTTATTTCTGCTGCTACTGCCATTGTTGTTCTTGCTGATTTTATTGTTGGTTTTTATTGTTTTTAATTGCTATTTTATTGTGTTTTATGTTTTTATTGCTTTTAATATTTTAACTCGTCTACGGCCATACTACCCTGAACGCGCCCGATCCCGTCTGATCCCGGAAGCTAAGCAGGGTCAGGCCTGGTTAGTACTTGGATGGGAGACCGCCTGGGAATACCGGGTGCTGTAGGCTTAAAAAAATGGGGCCCCAGTCTGGTTTCCGCTGTTTAGAGGATCACTGGAAAATCTTCAAAGTGCCCATCTAAGAGTATTATTTGGGGCTCCCAAGTATGTCTCTGGGGCATCTTTGAATCTAGAGGCTGGGCTCCCCTCCATGAATCACAGGGCATGGTTATTTACTATCCAATACTGGCTTAAACTATACCATGGTCTTGCTGTGGACTCTTTGGTCTCCCAGGTTCTATTAGATAAATATAATTCTCCCTGGGTAAAAGCGCTGGTGATTAAAATTAATTCTTTGGGCCTCCCCTTATTTCAATTGCTGTATTCAGACCACGGCACTGCCAAACGGATGGTAAGACAAAGACTGGCAGATATAGATCTACAGGAGCAGAGGTCCTTAGCTTGCGGCCCTTGCTCTACTTTTTCATTGGGTCTCCCAGAACAAGTAGGAAGAGAGGGAATGGCCTATTTAAGTTGGCTCACTGTGCCTAAATATAGGAGAGCTTTCTTCTTGGCAAGACTCAACGCTCTTCCATCCAAACTAATGACTGGAAGATATAAGAAAATCCCAGTCGAGGCCAGGTTATGTCCGTGTGATGACGCCAAGGTAGAGACAGTCGAACACATGCTATTGGAATGCAGATTCTACAGAAATACTAGGATTGATCTGATTTATCCAATTATCAGAGATCACGGGGAGAAAAGCCACCGTGTTATGGTGAGCTTTCTATTACAGTCCAAAGACCAGCAAATTACCATCCAGGTTGCCAAATTTTTGCACAATGTAATCAGCTGTAGAAATCAATTAAGTCTATAGGTAATTGTACTTTGTAATGACGATATGTAAACAGTGCAGATCCTATTGCTCCTATTGCTCTGTATAAATTGTATCTCTTTTTATTGGCCTTTTGGCCGCAAATAAAATTTTCATTTCATTATATTTTAACTCTTTTTATATATTTTATTGTTGTAAGCTGCTTTGTGAGGGCTTTTATCCTGAAAGGCAACCAAGAAATGTTTTAAAGAAAAATAATAAATAAATGTGTATGCATTCAGATTTTATAATAGTTTCCTATTAAAATTTTTATTCAATAAACCTTTCAGGCATTACTTGAAAACATGTGGTCTTTTTTCTTTATTCAGTGTCTAATGCCCAACCCCCACTCTACCTAAAGTAGATCAGAGACCCAGAGAGTTTTATGGCTGATTTTGTGGAAGAAGCTGGAGGAAAATAGATTTCCACCTGGTGGCAGCAGAAAAGGCCATAATAAAGGAAGGGTAAAAAGGAGTTGGGACACATTATGTCGCCTGTTTTCCCTTCCACTCTTGGAAGAGGGAATTGTTGGTCCATGCCAGTAAGACATGTGAAGTGGCTCACAACATCAGAAGAGTTTACATGATGAAATGTAAAAATACAGAATAAATAATAAAATATTTGAAGATGAATAACTAAGAATTATCAGAAAAAATTAATCAGACAAATATTAATAAATATACACTAAGATTAAAGGATCTACCAATAATGCATACTAAAAATACAAAAAACAGCACAAGAAATTCAACTGATCCAACACTAATTTTTATTTATTTATTTATTTAATCACATTTGTATACTGCCCCATAGCCGAAGCTCTCTGGGCGGTTCACATGAGATTAAAACAATGAAAGACAATATACAAAAATTAAAACAGCAAAAACATGTCTGTTGGCTGCATGGCAGGTGGCCTTTTTAATTTTTTTATTTTATGTTTGGGGGGCTGCTTTGGTGTGGTGGCCATTTTGGACCTGGATTTTGCTTTCCAAAATCTGGTCACCCTAGCTTAATGCTGAACTATAGTTAGAACACTTTAAGCACTTTTCTTGATACAAACGTTTCAGGCAAGGACTGGGGGGAGGTAGCGTTAGGCGTAGCCATTATCCTATCCAAACTTCTCCAGATGCCACATACACTGGCTCTTCAGAAAGACTTGGCCAGAGCCCAAACAAAATTCCAGGGAGGGGAAGTGCTCAAGGCACAGGGCAGAGAGAGAGACCAGGCACCATCCAAACCCAGCCTGGCAAACACTGAGCTGACCCTGGTAAGCAAGATGACAGGGAAAGAACTTCTCTGGCCCAGGAGCTCCCCTGCACGTACTTTAGCTCCGGGGAAGCTCTCTTGAGGCCACACACACACACACAATCCAGAGGAAATGCAAGTCGAAGTCTGTGAAAAGCCTCAGAGCACTTTCCATGGCACAATCCTTAGAAATTCAGAGTCCAGATAGCAAATGCGCGAGCATGCGCAGAGTGCTTCCAAAATTTCCAAACTAATAGAATCCCAAAACATGAGGGATTTCGGGCCAAGCGTCAAAAGATGATCTCTAGCAAGGCTTCTTCAGCCTTGCTAGCTATTATATACAATCCAAAACTACTTGACAAACAGGTCCTCTAACCTGTAAACGACAACCATGTGCCAGCAGGGCGGTACAGTTCAACCACCTTTTAATGACACAACACTGTGAGTGACTGCTTGTAAGAATGGGCCCCCTCATTATCCAAACCTTCTTTAGCTCCCAGGGAAAACTAGCTACTTCAAGGCTGCAACCAGCAACTCTCGTGAGAAACAGGGACAGATTATAAGCTTGCAGAGAAACAGACTTTCTTAAAACAATCTCAAATTCTTCAACTTTCAATCCACAAGGCCTTGGGCCTTGTGGTACACCTGACAGTGGATCCCCTCTATTCAGCACTGGTTAGGCCTCATCTTGAGTACTGCGTCCAGTTCTGGGCACCACACTTCAAGAAGGATGCAGATAAGATGGAGGGTGTTCAGAGGAGGGCAACAAGGATGATCAGGTGTCTGGAAATAAAGCCCTAAGAGGAGAGACTGAAAGAACTGGGCATGTTTAGCCTGGAGAAGAGAAGACTGAGGGGAGATATGATAGCACTCTTCAAATACTTGAAAGGTTGTCACACGGAGGAGAGCCAGGATCTCTTCTCCATCAACCCAGAGTGCAAGATACGGAATAATGGGCTCAAATAACAGGAAGCCAGATTCTGGCTGGACATCAGGAAAAACTTCCTGTCAGAGCAGTACGACAATGGAACTAATTACCTAGGGAGGTGGTGGGCTCTCCCACATTAGAGGCCTTCAAGAGGCAGCTGGCAACCATCTGTCAGGTATGCTTTAAGGTGGATTCCTGCATTGAGCAGGGGGTTGGACTCGATGACCTCATAGGCCCCTTCCAACTCTACCATTCTATGATTCCCCAGTTGCATCCACACATCCTCCCATCATTGCCAGGTGCTGATCTTGGATTATGGCCACCATGTACTAGCCATGTCTACTGCTTCACAGCAACTGTTCTGGAAGAGCCTAACTGTACTTTACTAGACCATTCAGAAAAGACAGCCATTGTAGGGCTTTTCTGCTTGCCACATGTCTACTTGCTAATGGCAACTCAGCACTTCTGTGAAGCTTAATCATCATATCTCCAGGAATTCTAACCTTTCATACATGACTGTTACATCACAGACACCCACATCTGTAAAATTCCACTGGCCCTTCATGTACCCATTATGCCCTGTTGTTGTCACTGGATGCTGTAAATATTGAGTAAATAATTAAAACTGGCAAAATTTAAAGGTTACAATGAGATGCCACTGCTTTGATTGGTTTATGTATTGAGTTTGTTTAACTGGTAGCAAGCATTCTTGTGCTTCTGTGGAGTTTGTGATTCTTGTGATGAACTCTTGAGCACAGTGGGAATGCCACAGAAAAAGAAACTATCACTCATTGAACAAAATAAGCAGAGACCTGCTGCTGAGCATAAATTGGAGACAGGTGATTATCAGGATAGAAGTGGGTATTCAGGAGCTCCAAAGACAGTTGCTTGCCCTACTCCATGCAACTTGAATCTCTCTGGGGCTCCCACTGTAGAAACTGGTGATTCACTAGAAATATCATGGAAGACATTTCTGTCTGTATTAAGGTCAATGGAGGAATGTTCAGAAAACAAGATGAATGCCTTGGTTCCACAGCTAATAACATCTCAGCCAGTTCTGTCAAGGTAGGGTAATAGTAAACCATTCATTTCTTACTGATTACAGCAAACGAATACAATATTTGTGGGAATAGCTTCTCCCATATAACTATCCTGGAAATTAAAATCCAAGTCAGGTCTACCTGCCACCAACATTGTTATCTTTCTTGTGCCAGTTTAAGACTTTCCTCTATGCCCAGGCATTTGATACAGTTTTTAATGGATCCTGTTTTTTTTTGTAAATTGTGCAAAATTGTTTTATATTGTTATATGAAAATGGTTATATATTATGTTGTATTGTGTGTTTAGGATTTTACTATTTTTAAATTGCCCAGAGAGCTTTGGTTATTGGGTGGTATAGAAATGTAATGTATGAATGAAAGTTGGTGGCCTATTACTCTCAAAGGCAAAGTTGTCAAACATCAGAATAATAATAAGAATGTTTTCACATCTGTGCTATTAGAGAGCAGTTAAGACTTTCCTGTTATTTTTAAAATTGGTTTTTATGAATTTCTCTTAGGACTGTTTTTATTATTATTTGAATGTTTGAATAGTACTGTTTATTGTCAAAATAAACATATTATAATATTTATAATAGTTTGTCAAAATGTAGGATGATGATAGTAATATCTCTGTACATAGAGAAAGGGTACCATAGTGTAGTATTAACAGGAAGATAATTTGCCATACAATACCTGATTTTTCAGTTTCCATATAAGTAAAAGCAGTTTTAAATACACAGGCTAAATTTATGCCAATTAAAGTCTGTTGAAAATGTTCTTTGAGCCTAAACTTGATTCAGATTTTGGGTTGCAGCTTTAAGAACTATTAAGGGGTGTATTTTTTATACATATCCTAGTTATGCTATATCTATTATCTGGCCAGAAATATAATGTGAGAACTCCATGGAGATAATAATCCTCCTTTTTGACAACACATGCACTAGTGTTGGAGTCATCTTACATTTGTTTTGTGTTTGTTGTGTGTAAATAATTGAGAGTGAACTTTGATGATCGTTTCATGTTCTCTTCTCTTGAGTAGAAAGTATGTATCTTCATAACAACCCAAAAGTACAATAAATATATATATTAAAAAATGTTAAAACATCAAAGAGTATATTCTGATTACCACACCCATTCAAAAAATAGCCAGTTAACTGAGTCTGGAGGTAGCAGATTTTGGGATACCATTAAATAGTAGCAAGTTGTCAATAACATCGTTTTATTTTTATATGTTTACATTGTGGGACAGGGTGCCAGTAATTATTGTAAGAGACTATCATCTTGTTAGTGTGGTAAGAGTCTTGAATTTAGACTTGTGTAGTTTCCTGTCCCAACCATCCCTATCCCAATCAGACGAAAGATCGAAAACTGTAAGATCGAAAACTGGCTGCAGCTCTTTAATCTCCTTCTTGCAAGAAGCGACCATCTAGAAATCAAAACCTAGAAATGGTGCTGGCTAAAGATTTTTAGCAACCTTAAATAGTAAGAATCATACATGGTTCTCTTTCAGTTAAACAGCAACTAGTTTCCATAAATTCTAGGTTATCTAAAATAAACATAAGCTTCAAAAAATCTTTCGATGTGGATTCAATTAGTTCTGTCTCTGACTTTTTAGGGATGGAATGCACAAACTTTGCAATCTTGCCAGACATAATGTTTGACATAGCTTTGTCTTCGAAGATTCATCAGAGGACAAAGTCTATTGTAGTATCAGTTTTACTTCACCTCTTGTGCTTGTGTAACTTCAGCATTAGGAATGCAGCGATCATTAACTTCCTTACGTGTTTTCCTCTTGCTAAGTTAACTGTTGTGTTTTCTTTTACCGGGCAATTTACAGCGACCAAATAATTAGCCAATTCTGAATGGAACACAAACACCTTTACTTCAGGCAATAAACATTCAAATACAAAACAAACTGATTAACATCACTTGCCTCAAGGGAGGATTAGGCAAAACGAACAGAAGAAACAATTGCTTTCAGTTAGGAACCAAAAAGAGAGTCTTTTAAGTCTCAGACACTAAGTTGTGTCTCCTTTCTTACGGAGCTGCTCCGACCGGCGTCTCTCTACTCTGGCCTCGTACCGCTTCTGCCTTCTTCGGCACACTGCATGTTTAAAAGCATTCACCGGCTCCTCCTCCTCCTCCTGGGATGCCAGTCGGGGTTCCTCAGCTGCAGATACGTTTCTCTCCTGAGTGCTAATCTCTGCATTTACATCTTCTGCAGCTGGAACAAAGACTTGGGGAATCAGTCTATCTCCTGGTGTTACCAACAGATCCTCTTCAGAATCTGATTCTGCCCCCATCTCTCCCAACTCATCAACCTGTTCAGGGGAAAAGGAGGTAGACACAACATTAACCGAGGTCTTAATGAGACACACCTTATTTACGTATAAGGGAATTTTGAATTATTTTATCACAATCCTCCGTTTTGATCCAATGCATCTTTAAACGTCATTAGGATCAATCTCCAGACTGGATAATTCAATCTAAATTTGTAGCTCTCTCATCCTATTGCCATTTATGCTTATTCCAGGTGTGTTCTGATACATAATTAACATCTGTCTATGCATTCTTTTTTTCTAAAACTTCTCTGTACAAGTAGAATAATTTCCCAGATTCCTTAAGAAGTCTTTGTCTTATCCAATCTTTCTATTTTTCATTCTATATTCCTGAATGGTGACAACAAAAACACATCTCAGGAGTGTATATGTTATATTTAAATTTAGGAGTATTTCTGCAGACATCTCTTATCAAATAAGAATCTGTATATTATACTTTTGTTAAAAATGCTTTTATATGATTATATAAGTTATAATGTGTAATGTGGACAGGCCCCAGAGCCTTCAAATTGTAATAATATATATTTTAAAAAACTTACATGTGGGCATAGGCCTTTGTGGCAATGTGCCTAACTAACCTCTAAACATCGGCTATCCCTTCAAACATAATTCAATGTATTTTTAATATTACAGCCCCCTGAAGAAGGCTTTAAAAACAACACAGGCCGAAACGCATTGGGCTTTGAAATAAAGTATTTTTAGCATCCTGACAACCTGCTCCTCCCCTTCTTTTGTCCTAGATGAGATTGATGCAGCAACCCACAATATTTCCACAGACATAACGTTCAGGCTTCTTGGAGAATGATCCAGAACATCTACATCTGACATAGCAAAACCAACCTAATTCAGCAGTTATACATAAGGGACTGATGCTATAAGCCATAAAGCTTTTAGAGAAGCCCCACTTGGGTTCAGTTTTAGGGCAATAAACTGTAATTTGTTAGGCCTTAAGGTACCATGAGACACTTTGTTGTTTTTGCTTTTACAGACTAATAGGGCTACCCTTCTGGAAATAAACATGTGGACAGGGATGAGTATCAGAACAAGGTTTTTGTGGACGTTTTGTGGCTTATTGCATAATTCCCATACAGTTATATGTGAGTGGTGAATTTGTTTGGTTTGGCTCATTTAGAAGTGGACCATTTTCCAAAATACAGATTCTTGCCCAGAACTGCTACTGAAACATTTCAGTGGACATCTTGTAGCTTATCATATTGATCCCATGCAGTTATATGGGACAGATGAATTTGGTTGATTTAGCTCACTTAGACATTGCTGTTCTGGGTCATTTTCCAGAATATGTATGATTGCCCAGAACAGATATCAGAACATGGTTTCTGTGGATGTGTTGTTGGTTTGCCTCACTTTGAAATTACCTTTCTGGACCATTTTGCAAAATATAGTAGCCAGAACAGCTACTTGAATGTGGTTTCTGTGGAGGTTTTGTATCTTATTATATTAGGGTGACCAGATAAAATCCAGGTCAGGGCTCATGTGACTAACAGTTATAGAGAAAAGGGAATTTCAGCCAGTGTCATTTGTATGCAATTAGTTCCTGGGGATATTCCCTCTTCATCACAACTGTTAAAGTTGCAGGGGCCCTGCCTTCTTTTGTATCTGGTCACTCTAGTATAGTGCCTGCAACTTTAACTGTTGTGATGACGAGGGAATTTCACCAGGAACTAATTGCATACAAATGACACTGGCTGAAATTCCCTTTTCTCTACAACTGTTGAAGTTACATGAGCCCTGACCTGGATTTTATCTGGTCAGCCTATATTATATCAGCCCCATGCAGTTAGAATCATAGAATCATAGAATAATAAAACAGTAGAGTTGGAAGGGGCCTATAAGACCATCGAGTCCAACCCCCTGCTCAATGCAGGAATCTACCTTAAAGCATCCCTGACAGATGGTTGTCCAGCTGCATCTTGAATGCCTCTAATGTGGGAGATCGTTTCCATTGTCGTATTGCTCTAACAGTCAGGAAGTTTTTTCTGATGTCCAGCCGGAATCTGGCTTCCTGTAACTTGACATGCACTAATAGTAGTTGAAAAACTAAAATAAACTGGTTCTGGTGCTAATGTAAAAACGTTCTTTATTCAATTATTTTAAAAAATTCTTTAGAACAATCCTTTAGGAATTGTTCTAAAGAATATATATATATATATATATATATATATATATATTTGAATAAATAACATTTTTCCATTAGCACCAGAGCCAGTCTCTTCCTGTAACTTGAGACCATTATTCCGTGTCTTGCATTCTGGGTTGATCAAAATGAGATCCTGGCCCTACTCTGTGTGATAACCTTCAAGTATTTGAAGAGTGCTATCATGTCTCCCCTCAGTCTCCTCTTCTCCAGGCTAAACATGTCCAGTTCTTTCAGGCTCTCCTCATAGGGCTTTGTTTCCAGACCCCTAATCATCCTCGTTGCCCTCCTCTGAACACGCTCCAGCTTGTCTGCATCCTTCTTGAAGTGTGGTGCCCAGAACTGGACACAATACTCAAGTTGGGGCCTTACTAGTGCCGAATAGAGGGGAACCAGTACCTTACAAGTTTTGGAAGCTATATACTTCTATTAATGCAGCCCAAAATAGCAGTTGCTTTTTTTGCAGCCACATCACACTATTGGCTCATATGCAGCTTGTGATCTGCAACAATGTGAGGATCCTTCTCGCTTGTCGTATTGCTGAGCCAAGTATCCCCCATCTTGAAACTGTGCATTTGGTTTCTTTTTCCTAGGTGTAGAACGTGGCATTTATTCCTATTATATTTCATTCTGTTGTTTTCAGCCTAGCGCTCCAGTCTATCAAGATCACTTTGAAGTTTGTTTCTGTCTTCCAGGGTATTAGCGATCCCACCCAATTTTGTGTGGTCTGCAGATTTGATAAGCATTCCCTGCACCTCCTCATCCAAATAATTAACAAAAATGTTGAAGAGCACTGGGCCCAGGACTGAGCCCTGCAGTACCCCATTCGTTACCTCCCCCCGGTGTGAAAAGGTACCATTAATAAGCACTCTTTGAGTCCGATTCTGTAGCCAACTGTGGAACCACCTAATAGTTGTTCCATCTAGCCCACTTTTCACTAGTTTGTGGATCAGAAAGTCATGGGGCACTTTGTCAAAAGCTTTGCTGAAGTCAAGATATACTATATCCAAAGCATTCCCACAGTCCACAAGGGAGGTTACCCGATAAAAAATGAGACCAGATTAGTCTGACAGGATTTGTTCTTGACAAATCCATGCTGGCTTCTAGTCTTCACTGCATAGTTTTCAAGGTGTTTACAGATTGGCTGCATTCAGACAACAATAATCAACTGGGGGGTGGGGAAAAAATCGTCAGTTGTATTGACTATCATGTCGTCCAAATGCTGCCATAGTCAACTCAGTGCTGATCCTAATCCACACCACGGTTGATTATTTATTATCATGTGTGGGGAGTACCCCCTAGATTAACAACTGTAAAGTTGATTATTACCCCACCATTGACTATCGTGTTGTCTGAATGCAGCCATTGACTTCTTTATAATCTGCTCTAAAATTTTCCCAGGGATGGATGTCAGACTGACTAGACTGTAGATCCCAGGTTCCTCCTTTTTGCCCTTTTGAAGATAGGGACAACATTAGCCCTCCTCCAGTTGTCCTGCATTTCACCCATCTTCCATGATTTCACAAAGATAATAGACAGTGGTTCTGAGAATTCTTCTGCCAGCTCCTTTATGTCGTGACTCCCTAACTTCTAGCGCCCATTGAAGTCAATAAGGAGGCCTCTTAGGAAAAAAACAATCTTTTATTTTGCAAATGATCCCTTCTCTCCCTTTGAAAGGAGTTAAAACTTAGAAAGCGTTTTGCCCCAAGCTGTAAATAGCTAAGCAAACAAATCAGTTGATCTATCCAAAAGGAAGCGAGAGTCACTTCAAGAAGAATTCACATCCAGCCTCTTCCAAGCAAGAAGTCTTTCCAAGCGCCGCCTCGTAAGCCCTTTGATCTGTGCGCTTTATTTTCCTACGGAAAATGGGATCTCTGAGTTGACTCCCGTCTCCGCCTTCTGAAGACGAAAGCTGGTTATTATCTGCAAGATTATTTACATCAGCCAAGACATTTTCTAAAGGCGAAACTATGGGAACCTCGTCTCCTCCTGGCACAGACTGGTATGTCTCTTCGAGTTCAGAATCTGATTCTGAATTAATGTCTGACATTCCTTCGCCCTGAGCAAGGGGAGAGGAATTAGACACAACACCTTATTACTCTAGGATGCAGTTTGTTGGGCCCTGGAGATTTGAACTTGTTCAAATAAATTAGGTGTTCCTTGACCTTTTGTTTATCAATCTCAAACTGCAATCCTGCCCTTTCAGCTTGTACTTCACTTTTTTCCGGGGGGGGGGGGGGGGTCATAGACCCGCTTTTGAGGGAAGACTGAGCCAAAGTAGGAATTGAGCACTTTGGATTTTTCTTTGTTACATGTTACTAATTTGCCATCCTCATTAAGCAGTTGAACCACCATTTGTTTCCTCTGTCTTTTACTATTCACATATCTGAAGAAAGCCTTTTTATTGGTTTTAGCATCCCTCGCAAGTTTCAGCTCCTTTTCATCTTTAGCCTTCCTGATACCATTCCTCCACTTCTGTGGTACTTGTTTGTACTCTTCTTTTGTAGCCTGGCCTTCCTTCCAATTCCTATATTTGTCCTTTTTTTGTTTCAGGTCATCTCTAAGCTTTTTGTGGAGCCACAGTGATTTCTTCTGTTGTCTTATATCTTTTTTCCTTGTTGAAATTGTTTGTAATTGTGCCTTTAAAACACCCACCCATCTGGGACTCCTTTTCTCATTAGGGTCACTTGCCATGGTTTTCAGGTCAATTCTAAGCTTTTTGTGGAGCCACACTGGTTTCTTCTGTTGTCTTCTATCTTTTTTCCTTGTTGGAATTGTTTGTAATTGGGCCTTTAAAATTTCCTTTTCTAAAAACTCCCACCCATCTGGGACTCCTTTTCTCATTAGAGTCACTTGCCATTGGACCTTACTTATCATAGTTCCGAGTTTATTAAAATCGGCTTTCCTGAAATCCAGAGTATGTGTACGGCTACACTCAGGTTTTGCTTCCTTTAAAATCAAGAACCCAAGTATGGTCCCCTCTACAAGGATTCTCTTTTGCGCCCGATTAGGCGATCATGCGCATAATCGCTGAAGCGCATTTACACCTAATCCCTCTGTACGAGAGACGGCAAGAGGCAGCGAAGCGCATTAACAGATGTCCAAAATGTGCTTTACAAGTAGTTAATGCGCATAAGCGCTTATTCACACAGTCAAAATGCGCTTTAACAGACGGAGCAAAATAAAACTCGCGATTTAACGCGCATTCGATAATGCGCATAATCAGGGAGATAACGCGCCTCTACGCCCGATTTGCGCTCCGTTCTTGTAGAGGTAATTTTTTTAATGCGCCTTGAAAGAGCTTTAAATGCCTCTTGTAGAGGCACCATATGACACGGTCACTTTCCCCCAGTGTTCCTGTTGCACAAAAGTGTCAGGTTCATTTTCCTAGGAGATATGCCAATTCCCCCTAAGAAGCACAGACTCCAAAGTTCTGGTCCAACACACTTTTATTACGTTCAGCTGAGCGGGTGCACTGTAGCAAGCTGCCAGCCTACCAGAGCCACCCCTAGGGGCACGCAAGTCCCCTCTTTTATACTATACAGCATAAGATCTACGTCATTGCTTTATACAGCGCAAGCGCAAGCAAAACCCCTGTATTCCAACGAGAAACTCACTGCCCTTTGACACACTGTTGACAGCTACTGCGCATGTTTCAGTTGTTACTGGGGTACATTCTGTAGCTTCTGATAAGGTGCGCTGACAGCCTTGCATTAGGACAATTGCTACAACCAGATGAAACCGGTCTTGTGGCTAGGCCTTTTCAGCTGCATACGCACTTTAAATTTTCCTTCAGCCTTAAGCAAGGTTCCCAGCATTCTATGCCTATAAGCAAAGATGGCTACGCTTTGGTTATCAATATCTAACAATCTCCCCCCTCAAAAGCATTTTAAGATCTCTAATATTCTATTACCTCTACTTTTTGGTACAACATAAGCATCTGGCGATGCAATACAGCCTATTGCATATGACAAATTAAAGCCATTAGGCAAGGCAAACAACAGGTTATACAAAAAAATTAGAATCACTCCTATTATTAACACAACCATATCTTCAAGACATCCAAAGGTAGGGAGCCAACCAGTCAGCCAATCCCAGGAATTCCATGGTTTTGGGACCCCAATGTCATGAAACTTTTTAACAAAATCTCTAATGATATTCACATCTTGGCTGATTTGACCAGACTGATCCACCCATTGGCTCCACCCTCCTGGGCTGTTATGATATCCAATACTATTCTATTTTGAACTACTACCACACTGAGTGATTTAATTTTTTTGTTGAAGCCCTATAAGCCCATCCAGAGTTGCATGAAATGCGAGTTTGAGTTCTCAGGATATGTTTTTGACTGCTCGTTCCAATTGGTCCACTCCTAGCCAGGGCAAAAACCCAGCGGACCCAAGAATGGAATTTCCTTTTGACCAAAGGATTTTCCTCTCTCGAGGTATCCCAAAGTATCTGATGACTGTACCTTCCTAAATTAAGCACATGCTTTGCAGTCAAATCTTGATGACTTTCAACCCAGGGAACTGCCAAAGCTAGGGTGCACCTCTCTTTCCATCTCTGAGGTAACACCTTGTAGAATTGTTGACAACATAGGAAGAATACACCAGGTTGATTTAAGATTAGATTCAAAAACTTCCTCTCATGCCCTTTCTTTTTGATACAAGCCAGGTGAGTCCACCCTGTTAACTGTACTTATAGCCCTTGCAAGGGCACCTCTGCAAAGTCTAATACACTTGGCTGTAATCCTCTGAGCCTCTGCATGCATGTTCAAGCCATAGTCCATTCTCTTTAAAAGGTCCTTGGTTGCCGTGCAGGTCTTTCAGAAGTTGCAGCAGGAGGGCTCTGGATACAAAGACAATTCCATGTTCCAATATCTACAGTCCTGTAGAATCTTTGGTCCCTCTGATCTTCAAGGCGTATTCTTCTTCTTCTTCTTCTTTGGGCATGGCATTTCTTTCGCCAAACTTATCCACGCTGTTCTTCTGGCCTTCTTCCGTTCCTCTGGCCTTCTCTCAGTGCTTCTGTCCATCTACAACGAATTCCTCATCTGTGGTTTGCAAAGCTGCTTCTGCAGGCCAGGTCAGGGCAAGGTGTCTTATTCATTGAGGACTTCTAGGCAATCATGCTGTACTTGCGTGAATGATGGGTCTAGTGTTCTCTTCTGGGAAACCAGCCAATAAAAACTTTTTATCTTAGGAATGTCTGGGAATAATGACAAGATTAACCCCAATAAAGCATAGAGTGCCAAACTCTCCAATTTATGGAACAGGATTGCAAAGTCCATTATCCCCAATTCAAGGTCCAAGAGGACGATTCCTCAGATGGGGCCATGACATTCAGGTATTTTTCACCTTCTCCAGAGCCTAGAATCTGAGGCTCACCATATGGGACTATCACCTCTATATCAGCTCCCTCAGCTTCTCAGCCTCTGTACAATGAGGGCAGTAGCGGCTACTGAGTGGAGACATGACAGCCCCTTTCGAGATCTTGAAAAGCTTTTTAAATTTCAAGCCATCTTTGGCTTAATGGCTCATAAAGCAGTTTTTGGCTCTTTCTCCATCGTCTGGCACCCACCGTCTGCCAAGGCCAGTTAGTCCCAGAAAGGCAGTGCCCATGGGCGGTCCAGTGTGGGGTGCTGGATCACCTTTATCCTTTCAGCCCCACAGTGGCCCCTCTGTCCTCTGAAAATCTTAGCCAAGAAAGGTCACTTCTCCCTGCACAATTTGGGCCTTCTTTTCCTGAGACCTTACAGCCCTTGCCTGCCAAATGATTGAGCGAACTCACAGTGGTCCCCATACAGGCTTCCTGCGTCTCTGATATCAGCATTAGGCAACCACAGCATTGCAGGACCGCACAGTCGGGGTGTCTCTCCTTCCAACCATTGCAACTGGCTCCCAAATATCTCTGGGGCACAAGTGGTACCATACTCCACAAAAGTTGGGTCTTTTTGTGAGTCTCGGGATCCTCCCACTCAAAAACGAACAACTCCTTCATTTCCTTGTGCAAGGGATGAAACAACTGGGAGGGGGCTTCAATTAGCCTGTTCACCAACCTGTACAAGACGAAACTTGGGGCTCCCTGTTTGGCACTCCCTCCAGAAAGGGATGTTGACACATTGGGTATTGCTTTACTTGACAGCAGTGCTTCCTGGCTTAAGATTACGGCATACAGGATCGGCACACACAGACTCTGGCCGCTTGCAGCTCAAACAGCCTGCAGTGGAAAGGGTTAAAGGTCCTATGGTGAGCATCTTTCTAGGGATCATCTCTCTTAGTCTCTTGTACGCAAAGGGAACAGACAACTGTAAATCAGGCCTCTGAGTTGGATGGGTACTGCCCCCTTTAGTAACAATAGCCTCTTGTCCTGCGCTCGTGGGGGGGGGGTGGCCTCCAGCACGCTTCTTCTGTCCCCCTTGGCTCCATCTCTTTAGGGGAGGGAACATCTTATTGCTCTTTTACATCCGGCATTGCCTCAAGAGTGCCTCAAAAGTGCCTCAAAAGATGGGAACAAAAGGTTGGAAGAAAATCATCTGGCGGTATGTCTTTCTTTCTCTCTCTCTGTCTCTTCCTCTCTCTCTCTCTCTCTCTCTCTCTCTCTCTCTCTCTCTCTCTCCCTGTCAGCCTCGACCAGGCCGACTACTACCCATCCTCCCTCGCAAACCTGCCTGAAACTTCTCTTCCTTTCCCCTCCTCCATTTTCATCACACACTATACACACCCAAACACTCTCAAAAGCCACTAAGCCACAAACTCACTTCAAGTGCACAGAGCCCGCCAGCCGATACTGGGATCTCTCCACGGGCCCAGTGGAAAGCCACACCGACTTTCTAACAGGCTGAACTCATGTTCTGAAGTGCCTTTGCACTCGTTGGGAGCCAGGAACTTGACTCTTATGGGCAAATCACAATTCACAGCAAGAGGTACCGTGCAATCACTACATACAAAGTACAATCAGGTTCTTTTTGATACAGGTTTGTTTCAGAGGCGTCCCTCTGAGATTTTGGTTTTCTTTTAAACTCTGTTGTCTTTTTCCTACCCCCTTTTCTTTGCCTTTTTGAAAATTCACCTGGGGTTTCTATTTCGCTACCCAACTTGGTTTTGGACAGGGTTTTCAATTTCTGGGCATAGTCCAAGCACAGAAGGCAACATACATGTTTAACAGGCCTGGTACAAAAAATCAGTTTTTCAAACATCTGTAGGTACCTGTGGCTCTGGAATCTTTAAAACAGAAAACATCCAGTAGACAAAACAACCAGGGGTCAAGCTGTTTGAGCTTGCAAGGAGAACCCAGCACTGGGGGAGGGGTTCTGAACTTGCCTGTGCTGGGGGTCAGATTTCATGACTTCTCCCCACTCTCTTTCCTGGTTTTTTCCCCAAACAATAACACAACACAAACTCTTCAACACCAAACATTAAAATGGACTTCTGAATTTCTCCATTTTTGAATTTACTCTGTTTAAAATCATAATCCCCATAGCTTTGAAAGCTTTGCTCTCTACTAGAGACCGTCCCTGGTGACCTGGCCTCCTTTCCAAGAGCTGCTTTTCGCCAATACACACCACAGAGGCATTTCTTTGATTAATTGTTCTCTGCTAGAAGAAGCCCATGGCCTTACTTCTCCTCCAAGAACCCCAAATAAAGAATTGCTCTTACCCGTTTTCTGCAGCAGTCGCGTCCGACTTGATTAGCACCCGGGCGTGGATCAAGATTGTCTGTGTCTATAAGGGACTTTCTCTAGAATCTCCAGTCCAGTTGGCACACACGGCAGGTGCTCAAAAGAGGCACCAGGTGCGCACGTCATTATCTTTGGCCTTGAACGGGGGCCGTTAGATTTCTGGAGTTACCAGGATAGTCCCGGCGGAGTCACCAGTTTTGTTGCACAAAAGTGTCAGGCTCGTTTTCTTAGGAGATATGCCAATTCCCCCTAAGAAGCACAGACTCCAAAGTTCTGGTCCAACACACTTTTATTACGTTCAGCTGAGCGGGTGCACTGTAGCAAGCTGCCAGCCTACCAGAGCCACCCCTAGGGGCACGCAAGTCCCTTCTTTTATACTATACAGCATAAGATCTACGTCATTGCTTTAAACAGCGCAAGCGCAAGCAAAACCCCAGTATTCCAACGAGAAACTCACTGCCCTTTGACACACTGTTGACAGCTACTGCGCATGTTTCAGTTGTTACTGGGGTACATTCTGTAGCTTCTGATAAGGTGCGCTGACGGCCTTGCATTAGGACAATTGCTACAACCAGATGAAACCGGTCTTGTGGCTAGGCCTTTTCAGCTGCATACGCACTTTAAATTTTCCTTCAGCCTTAAGCAAGGTTCCCATCATTCTATGCCTATAAGCAAAGATGGCTACGCTTTGGTTATCAATATCTAACATTCCCATAACTGCCACTTTATCCACTAAGTCATCCCTATTAGTCAGTATCAAGTCAAGGATAGCTGTTCCTCTAGTTCCTTCCTCTACTTTCTGTAGGAGAAAGTTATCAGCCACACATGTCAGGGATTACTTGGAAGGGCCACTTTTGGCAGAATTTGTCTTCCAACAGATACTGGGGTAATTGAAGTCCCCCATTACTACTCCATCGGATTTCCTTGAAACACTGGCAATTTGCTTTCCAAATGTTTCATCCTCATCTTCTCCTTGTTTGGGTAGTCAGTAGTAGACTCTGACTGTCATGATCCTTTTATTCCTTTCCCCATTTATTTTAATCCAGATGCACTCAATGGGGCTGCCAGGTTCATCCTATTGTATTTCTGTGCAGGGATAAGTATTTTTAACATAGATGCGACTCCGTCTCCCTTTCTATTCATTCTGTTCTTTTTGAACAAGTTATATCTTTCAATTGCTTTATTCCAGGCATGGGAGTCATCCCACCAAGTTTCAGTTATACCTACCAAGTCATATTTGCCTTCATGTATTCAGAGTTCAAGTTCATTCTGTTTGTTTCCCATACTCTGGGCATCGAAGCCCATGTGCTTTGTAGTCTGGCTTCTTTCCTACATTGTTGTGAACACTATTTGGGGGCAGTTTTGGAGTTGTTCTCTCTGTTATGTTGCATAAACCTTCATCTGTTGTTGCCTCAAAGGATTCAGTTTAAAGCCCTCCTGATGAGGTTCTTCATGCTGTGGCCGAACACATTCTTCCCAGCCCTTTTGAGGTGCAACCCGTCCCTTGCCAGCAGTCCATCTTCCAAGTAGCATAGTCCGTGGTCCCAGAATCCGAATCCCTCACGTCAGCACCACCTTTGTAGCCTGTTGTTCACCCGGAGTATTTTTCTTTCCCTTTCTATTCCTCGTCCAAGAACTGGGAGGATGGATGAGAAAACTATCTGAGCCCTAAAGTTCTTGAGATTCCTTCCCAGAGTTTCAAAGTCTGATGAGATTTCTTCGTAGCTCCACTTGGCAATATCATTTGTTCCCACATGGATGAGAAGAAAAGGATATGTGTCAGTGGGCTTGATAAGCTTTGGCAACCCTTCAGTCACATCTCTAATCTGTGCTGGGCAAGGGAAGAGGGTGGGCCCAGTGAGTCGAATGGCCACCAGAAAGCCCATACTGCTTCCTCCTGTGAAGATTACTCATCCACATACCTTGCGCCGCAGCGATACCATGGGGTTTGGCAGCAGAGTGGCACCAATGCAGCACCATGAAGGCAGGGTTGAAGAAGAAGAAAAACAAGAGAACAACTACGAGGAAGTGACTTGTTATTACGTGCACAGAAGCAAAGCAGGAGGGATACAGAGAGTGAGGAGTTGGAAGCATGCCCATTAAATATAGAAGTTTATTTTACAAGACTCCTGCCTGATCCTTGAGTTGTTGCAGTCACCACTTGAAACCCTATCCACACACTTCACTTTTGCAGTTTGGGTCTACTGCATTCCTAAATGCAGAGTGGAGTGGGCCATAAATGGGGAAAACTTGTCGCAAGTGCTCTGGAAGTGCTCCACTGCTGAGCAGTGCCAGGCTGGCGTTGGTGTCAATCGCTCCTGGCAGTATGTGAATGTATGGTTCCTTCTTGTGTGATATGCTGGGGACTGTTTAAGCAGCAAATGCAAGGAGTTGTTCAGCTCCTGATTCCTAGCTCAATGCTTTAAGCAGTTGGAGAAGAGAGTGATAGTGATGGGGTGAGAGAAAAGGTAAGCATGCTACCTGCAACTAGCATTTGTACCCACCTTTCCACCAAGGTGGCTAACAGCAATAAAAGTAAAAAACAAAAGAACAATAAAAACAACATCATAAAAACAGAACACATGAAATAGATCAGTAAAACCAATGGTCAGCTGAACAAATTACAATACATACAGTGGCCATAAAAATAATGTTTTGTTTTGGTTCACAGCTTCTTGTGGACAGTAGTGCGATACACACAGCTGTGTTGTACATTTGGTACTGCATTAGGAGGGGTGGAGTTCATAGAGGGTAGATTAATTTAAGAAAAAGTGTATGAATTTCCAAAATTTGAGAGATGCTGACTTAACACATGGAGTAAAAACATTCTGTATTCTAGCCTAACAGCTGGTGAAGAAATAAATAGTTCATCTGGATCACAAAACTGTTCACATTTTCCTTCTAATGCTGGTTCTGTTGATAAGCTGACCAAAGAACTTCATCTATTCAGCAGCATAGAAATGTAATAAATAAATAAGTTCTGAACTACAGATGATCTTGTCTGATTTTTTAATCCAAACTTAGTTAAAATAGTAAAGTTGCCATTAGAAAGAACAGTTCCAATTAGTTATTAAAACACGAAAGTATCAGTGAAAATGAATATAACTAATCTTTATTTCCATATTTTTTCCCACCCTTATCTCCCAGCATGCCCCAGTTTATATTCTCTCCCATAACTCAACTATCCTCAACTGACTAAAAGTCTCCTACTCTCATAAATGACTCCACCCATTTTCCCTCATGCCAATGGCTGGAACCCACCATCATTTACATGTAGCATCTCTCCTCATTCAAATCCCTCCTCCAAACACACCCCTTCTTTAATGCCTTTGGCTCAACCCTTTCCTCATCTCCACATCAAATACGCCTAAATGCATATATTCATCTCTTGTTGCCATTTTATCCCTTCCTCCCCACTGTTGTCTGCCTCTGTAAACTCCTCCCTTTTTCTTAGTTTCACCCTGTAACAGCACCATGTACCATAATATTAGTAGTTGTAGCAGTAGTAGTAGTAGTAATAAAACTAAAATACAACTTTTAAAAGCAAAAATATCCATGATTTTCTTAAAAGCAAATTAACAAAATGTAACCCATAGTAAATCAAAACCTATTGGTAGATATTGTTCTTCAAGCTCATGTTTTTGTCCATTTGGTGAGTACAAACATCTCGCAATCCCCCACAGGACACACATTCCCTTTTCCCCAGAATGATACAATGACCAAATCTCATCTTCTAAATGAAATGATGTTGTTTCCTGATGCCTCTCATTACTTAATTGTTTCTGCATTATAAACCCCTTTATACTATGGGTAGTCCAAATATTTCCCCACAAATATACTCAATTCATATTCATAAACTTCAAAGGATATTGTGTTCCTACAATGTTTGTACAGTGATTGATTACTTTTCTCTGTGGTCATTCTCCAGGAAGAAGATTGCCACCAAGTCTGAAAAAATAAGAAAAGGCAGATCAAGTACTCTCCCTGTTATACTGAAACCAGGAGAAAAGCCAAATGTAATACTCCAAAAGGTTAGCAAATTGCCTATGATTTCCCTCTTGTAGCACAGGATATGATAATTAGGATTATGGCTCTTCAGACTCTGAATTTCATTTTTCAAAATAGATTTCTAGTCTTTATGAGTTGCAAGGGCAGCTTCAGAATGTGCTGAGGGAAATCCAAGCAGATAGGGCATCCCTACACCCAGGGATGGGTGAGACTTTCATTTCAGTTCATTTTGATAAGGATTTACCAAATTTAGCAAATTTCCTATTAGGAATGGAATGAATGATATTTTAAAATTCAAATGTGGGAGAAAGTGAAACTGTTCTTCAACATTTTTATGAATGACTTGGACCCTGTCATTGTTTTATCTTGGACATTTAATAGCACTCCCGAGACAGACCAAGAAATGGTTGACAGGGTATTGATTCTTGAAGGAGTGAAGACACACACACCGAGATGTTCTAGGCAGGAAGCTTGTTTATTGTTTGTTAGCTTGGCTTATATAGATCTTTTACAGTGCTGTTTGTGAAGACACAGCATCTTTCCACACAGTAGAACACACACACACATTATGGCTTGTCATAGAATAATACAATGGAACACAGAATATGGCAACATGACTTCTGTTACATTGGTACTGCAACAATTGTTGTTGAATAGAGAAATACTTGGCTGGCTAGCAGGAACATTTTGTATATGGCAGGATAGAGAGATTAGGGAGAAAGAAAGAACTAGGTGACTGCACATCAGGGCCTTCCCAACGATGCTTTACCAGCCATGTTCTGCCCTTCAGATTCTGAAGATCTAGATATTATCTCTCTTTCCCTCTCCGTCTATCTCTGGTTTTCTGGCCTTTTTTACAGGGGCTAAGGGTGGCTTGTGCTATTTCTCTCCTTCCCCATTTTACCCTAACAACCCTCTGAGATAATTCAGAATGGGTTATAGTGTGACTGACCCAAGGTTACTCAGTAAGCTTCATGACTGAGGCCCAATTATTTATTTTATTTATTTATTTTATTCAAAACATTTCTTAGCTGCCTTTTGGATCAGAAGCCCTCCCAAGGCGGCTTACAGCTTCCTGTAAGTGGTTTACTGTTTATAAAACAATATAAACATTAAAAACAATAAAAGCATAGAGAGTATAATATCAGTTAAAAGCAATAAAAACTAACAGTAAAAACTAGGGATGTGCACTGGATCGGATCCGATCCACGATCCGAATCTGATCCAGGGGGAAATTGGATAAAATTAGCCGATTTATCTGATTTCCGATTTCACCGCTGGATTGGCCGATCCAATCCAATCCGATCTGGAAAGGTTCCGATCCAGATCGGATGGATCGGTGGATTGGCGGGTGCCCGCTGGCACCCACCGCTGCTTCCATTGGCGGGCACCAGCGGGTGCCCGCCAGTGAAAGCGGACAGTGGGGGGGGGGCCTTCCCTAGCGGGGTTGTCCGCTTCCATCGGCGGGCACCAGCTGATGGAAGCGGACAACGGGGGCAGGGGGCGGAGGACGGGAGCAGACGGCCAGGAAAGGTAAGCAGGGGGAGGGGGGAAGGGGAGCGCGTGGCGGGCTTACCTTTCCTGGCCATCCGTTCCCATCCGCCACTGGCTGCTACTGCGAGCAGGCTTCGCGGCCTGCTCCTAGGTAGCGCGCCAGGTGATGACATCACCTGACATGCTACTCAGGAGCAGGCTGCGAAGCCCGCTTGCAGTAGCGGCTAGCGGCGGATGGGAGCGGACGTCCCCTGAAGGTAAGCGGGGGGAGGGGTCCCTGCGGGCGCCAGCGGATGGAAGTAGACGGCCACAGGGGGGTAAGGAACGCGGGGGAGGGGGCTTACCTGCTGGGGCCGTCCACAGCAGATGGCCCCGGGGGGAGGGAGTTAGGCCCCCCCTCACCCACCCGCTGCCATTTTTTCCTCATAGACTTGTATTGGGGGAAAGCTTTCTTTCCCCCAATGCAAGTCTATGGGGGGGGGGGGAAATGGTGGCCGATCCAAATATCGGAAGTTCCGATGTTTGGATCGGGATCGGACCCAATCTGGTCCGGGGGCCCTCCGATTTTGTCCGATCCGATCCGGGACAAAATTGGAGGTCCCGATCCGGGTCCCGATCCGATCTGGGGGCTCCGTGCACACCCCTAGTAAAAACTAACAACAAAACCAACAAGGGCAGTAGCAGCAAAACAGTATTCATTTATGAGAAGTCCATAGGAAAATAAAATGTTTATAAGGCCTTCTTAAAAGCCTGTAAGGATGGCGCATGGCAGATCGTCGGTGGGAGTTTGTTCCACAGGTGTGGGGCCAGTGCTGAGAAGGCCCTCTCCCGTGTGGAAAACCACCTAATGTCTCTCACTGGTGGGCAGGTGAGGAGGGCCTCTCTTTCTGATCCTAAAGTACAGGCAGGCTGATATGGGTGAAGGCAGTCCTTCGAGTAACTTGGTCCCAAACCGTTTAGGGCTTTAAAGGTCAAAACCAGCACTTTGAATTGAGCTCGGGAACACACACAGGTAGCCAGTGCAACTGGTGCAGTATAGGCGTTATGTGATCGAATTACCTCGCCCCCACCAATACTCCGGCAGCCGTATTCTGCACCAGCTAAGTGTCTGAACCCTCTTCAAAGGCAGCCCCACATAAAGCGCATTATAGTAGTCCAGCCTGGATGTGACTAGTGCATGGATAACTGAGGCAAGGTCCTCTCCAGATAGGGCTACAGCTGACGTACCAGCCTAACCTGGTAGAATGTACTCCTGGACTTCACAGCCACCTGTGAAGTTAGCTCAGAGTCCAGGAGGATTCCCAAACTACATACTTGGTCTTTTAAGGGGAGTGCAACTCCATCTAAGACCAGTTGTAAACCTCCATCCGAAATAGTTGGTTTCCACACCCACAGTACCCCCATCTTGTCTGGATTAGGTTTCAGCTTGTTCATCCTCATCCATCCCAAAACAGTCTCCTGGGAATGTGCAAATGGAAACGAGAGGCAGAGCTGAGTATAATCCATGTACTGATGACACTTCAGCCCAAACCTCCTGATGACTTCCCCCAGGGGTTTCATGTAAATATTAAAAAGCTTGGGGGACAAGGTAGAGCCTGGTAGCACTCCACAGGCTAATGGCCATGGAGTGGAATAGAAGTCCCCCAGTGCCACCTTCTGAGACCGCTCCTCCAGAAAGGACCGGAACCACTTTAAAGCTGTGCCTCCAAAGCCCAGTTCAGATAAGTAATCCAGAAGGATACCATGGTTGATGGTATCAAAAGCCACTGAGCAGTCCAGGAGAATCAACAGGGTTGCACGAACCCCATCTATTTTCTGGCATAAGTCAGCAACCAGTGTGACCAAGGCTGTTTCTGTCCCATAACCAGGCCTGAAATCTGATTGGAATGGATCTAGGTAATTAGCTTCATCCAAAACAATTTGGAGTTGTGAGGCCACCACACGCTCCAGCACCTTGCCCAAGAATGACAACTTAGAGACAGGGTGGTAGTTATCCAAAACTGTAGGATCTAAATTTGTTTTTTTTCAATAAGGGCCTCAGCACAGCTTCTTTTAAAGCTGTGGGGATCTCACCAGACCTCAATGAGGCATTAACCACTTCAGAAGTCCAGGTATCAAGCCCAGCAGATTTCAAAAGCCAGGATGGGCAAGGGTCTAAGGGGCAAGTAGTAGGCCTCAGTCCTCCAAGCAGTTTGTCTGCGTCCTCAGGTTGCACAAGCTGAAAGGTATCCATAAAATGACTAGATGGTGCACTAGTCCCATCCATATTAGACTCTGGCAAAACAATGGCATTCAAGTCGGCACACATATGGATGATTTCATTGTTCACAGTGGGCCTTTGAGGGTTCAGGTTGTTGTGTTCCAAGGGCTACACCTAAGAGACCTTTGACCATGCGAAAGAGCTCTGCTGGACGGCACTGAGCAGATGCAATGGTGGTGGAGAAGTAGGATTTCTTCACCTCCATTACTGCTACAAAGTAAGATCACAAATGGATTCTTACCTGTGTTCAATCGTATTCATTCCGCGTCTTCACCATTTGCGCTCTACTCATCAACACAGTCGTTTCATTGCCCCCAGCTCCTCAGAATACCAAGGAGCTGACACAGTTCTACGCCTAGGTCAAGGACGTTTGGAAGTGATCATATCGATAGTCCAGGTCATCTCATTCCATGCGGTGACCAGGACCTCAGCAGAACCGCTGGCTAAGCCTGCAGGAAAATCCCGAGAGACCTCAGAAAACCATCTGGATTTATCGGCCTCCATGGGTGGAACATCAAATATGGTCTCCCACCCCTGCTGAGGTTACAGGTGGCCTGAAGGTCAAAACTGATCAGATGATGATCTGGCCATGCCAGAGGAGTCACCACTGGCT
Source organism: Anniella stebbinsi (assembly GCA_029215795.1). NCBI lineage: Eukaryota > Metazoa > Chordata > Lepidosauria > Squamata > Anniellidae > Anniella > Anniella stebbinsi. The sequence continues at coordinate 101,388,930 of JARDYH010000003.1, forward strand.
CCTCTACCTGCTGATCATTTTCTCCCAATCCAGCACAGAAGACCAGGTCCAAAGTATGTCCTGCCAGATGTGTTGGGCAAGATATCATCTGAGACAGGCCTATGGTTGACATGGTGGCCATGAAATCTTGAACCGCTCCTATCAAGGCAGCCTCTGCATGAATATTGAAATCTCCCAAGACCATAAGCCTTGGGATCCTCAACATCATGTTTGAAACCACCTCAGTCAGCTCAGGCAGGGAGACTGTTGGGCAGCAGGGTGGCCGGTACACCAACAGAATTCCATTCCCAGTCCTATCTCGGGTGCCCAATACCAGGTACAGACATTCAAAACTGGTCAACTGCTGGATAGGGTATCTGACCAGGGGAATAGAATCCCTATAGATCAAGGCTCCCCCCTCTCCTCCCCTCTAGATGAGCTTGGTGCTGCACAGAAAACCCCGGAGAGTACAATTGGGAGAGATTAACTCCTCCCCTCTCATCCAACCAGGTTTTGGTAATGCAGGCCAGGTCGGCATGTTCTTCAGCTATTAGCTCAGAAATTATATTACCTTTCTGAGTGACCAACTGACGTGAAACACAATTGTCTGTATCTTTCCCTTGACATTTTTTTAAAACTAAAAGCAACTTCAGGGTGCTGCAAACTTGGAAGAGAGAACAGGAAGGGGAGGGGCTGCTTAAATGTTTCCCCTGTGGCTGCTGTTCTGTTCAAAATCACCCCTATGTGCTGCGAAGCTGGCATCTAACAGCCCTGCAAGGCAGGACAATGTGCAGTGCTCCTTTTAAAAAACTGTATGACACTTCTGAAAACCCTGGTTTTGAGGAAGAAAAGAACCCCCCAAATGTGGGGCATTGTATCTGGAAGGGGCAAACTTTGTTCCTGTATACCCTTGTTTCCATTTAGACCAAAGCACACAGAGCTTCATCACACCTAATTCCCCCCCCCCCCCCGGTTTGCCTCTGCTATTTTTTACCTCTGATGCCAAGGCGCATCAAGCTGATGATCCCTTTCACCTTAATAGCTGCTCCTTCGCTCCTTCGCTCTCCCACTCTGCTCCACTCCACCCCACCCCACCCTTCCCCTTCTCTTTCTCCCTCTAGTCAGGTCCTGTCAGATGAATACTTCAACCAGGCCGCCTTTCTGCCCGGCAAAAATGGAATGACCCATTAGTCTGGCTCTTTGGGGACCCAGAATTGTTGTTTTAAAGGATATTGTAATTATAACTTGTTTTTATGCTTTATGGTTTAAATTTTGTGCATCGATGTTTTTAATGTTCAGTGTTTTTAATTTTTGTAAACCGCCCAGAGAGCTTCGGCTATGGGGCGGTATATAAATGGAATAAAATAAATAAAATAAATAAATAAATATCAAGGGAGTACAATCCTATCTCTGCAGAGATTTGGGTATTGTACGATTTAAAAAAAATGCTTTTGAGCCTGAGATGCAAGGTTTGGGTTTTATATTGAGGCTTGGAGCCGGCTGCTGGGAGAGATTGCTTTTCCCTGCCAGGATCTGATGCAATCCATTCAAGCCTCCAGTTATTTTAAAACTACACGGAGGCTTAGGGTGCATTAAATGCGCTTAGGGAAAATAATCCAGACTTTTAGCATTCTAGGAAAGGCTGGGGAAGAGGCGGGGTGTCAGCAGTACAGGTCCGGCATCATGTGAGTACCATGCTGCAAATCCGCACACTAGGCATGGCGAGAGTGCACTAAATTGCTGGTGTGATGGAGCTCATAGTCTGACTGAACAAGCAGTCTAGCATATGGGAGACTGTTCCTTGGATTTAAAGGCATGGCAGTGCCTCTTTAGTTCAGGTCCAATAGGAAAAAACACATTCTACCATGTTAAAGGGGTAATGGGGGGGTCATTCTAACATTCATAAAATCAAAAATGTTCCACCAATCTTCCTGAAATTTACATGTGCCAGAAAGAAATGTTGGTTTTACATATCCTGAAAATTTCAAGAAGATTGGTTAAAGATTGAGGGAAGGGGGGCAGTTTGAAGTAGAACCCCCCCCTCACACTCACTGGCTGAGTTCAGATGACACGATAAGCAAGCGGGGGGTGGGGGGAAATCAACCATCTGTTGTGTTGATTATTGTGTCATGTGTCAGGTGACACACAACACACACACAGCGGATGGTTGATTATTTTGCCGGGATAAGCAACGGAGGTTCGTAATAAGTTCCACCCAGTCACTAATATCCCCTTCTTAGGTAAGGTGCTCAAGAGGGTGGTGGTGGTCATGCAGCTTCAGACACTCTTGGATGAAATACCTAGACCCTTTCTAGTCTGTGATCAGGCATAGCTTTGTGACTGAATCAGCCCTGGTTGATCTGGCCTTTCTTGGGAGACAGGGAGTTTCTTCAGACGAGCGTTTTAAAGTACACTCATGACTGGCCATTCACAGATCTTCGTGGGTTATTTTAACAATGCCGTGTTCCTCCTGCGCGTCTCCCGCTCCTTCCGTCATTTTGTGGTTATAAAATAATCTTTATTAAATGCAACTCTTCTGAGCTATGATGTTATTTGTTGTGATTTTTGCATTGTGCATGAGAGGTTTCACTAAAAAATGCCCACTAGATTTGCCACGTGGTTGCTTCTCTTCCTGCACTCTTCCTCTGTGTAATTGTAGCTTGTTGCAGAAGCTGAAGAGATGCAGCTTCAGAGCCAGGGATAAGGGAATGTGATTCCACCCCCACACGTCTGAAGAAGTTCAAGGAGAGTACTTTTGATACCATGGACAATAGTATGCCTGTGGACCACCTCTTTGACTTGGGGGTTGGGGCCATGGTGTTACAGACATTATAGCTTCAGAGAGCTCCTAGATCCATCACTGTCTATGGAAGCACACATGCCTCCATAGCAAAGAGTACCTTTTACCAACTTTGGTTGGTACATTAGCTGCAGCCATTCCTCCCTGGACAGGAAAATCTGGCCACAGTGATACATAAAGTGGCAGTTATGGGAACTCTGGGGGAAAGTGACCACATCATACTTGAGTTCTTGATTTTAAAGGAAGCAAAAGAACTGGATTTCAGGAAAGCTGATTTCAGTAATCTTAGAACTATGATAAGTAAGATCCCATGGCAAGTGACCCTAACGAGAAAAGGAGTCCAAGAAGGGTGGGAGTTTTTAGAAAAGGAAATTTTAAAGGCCCAATTACAAACAATTCCAACAAGAAAAAAAGATAGAAGACAACAGAAGAAACCAATGTGGCTCCACAAAAAGCTTAGAGGTGACCTGAAAATAAAAAGGATACATATAGGAAGTGGAAGGAAGGCCAGGCTGCAAAAGAAAAGTACAAACAAGTAGCACAGAAGTGCCGGAATAGTATCAGGAAGGCTAAAACTGAGAATGAGCTGAAGCTAGTGAGGGATGATAAAAGCAATGAAAAGGCTTTCTTCAGATACGTGAATAGTAAAAGACAGAGGAAAGAAATGGTGGTTCAACTGCTTCATGAGGATGGCAAATTGGTAACAGATGACAAAGAAAAGGCCGAAGTGCTCAATTCCTACTTTGGCTCAGTCTTCTCCCAAAAGCGGGTCTATGAACCCCATAGAAAAAATGAAGTAGAAGCTATCAGGACAGGATTGCAGTTTGAGATTGATAAACAAATGGTCAAGGAATACCTAATTTCTTTGAAAGAGTTCAAATCTACAGGGCCCGACAAACTGCATCTTAGAGTAATAAAGGAGCTGGCAGAAGAACTCTCAGAACCACTGTTTGCGAAATCATGGAAGGCGGGTGAAGTGCCAGACGACTGGAAGAGGGCTAATGTTGTCCCTATCTTCAAAAAGGGTGAAAAGGAGGAATCTGGAAACTACAGACCAGTCAGTCTGACATCCATCCCTGGGAAAATTTTGGAGCAGATTATAAAAATGTCAATCTGTAAGCACCTTGAAAACAATGCAGTGATGACTAGAAGCCAGCAAGGATTTGTCAAGAACAAATCCTGTCAGACTAATCTGATCTCATTTTTTGATCGGGTAACCGCCCTTGTGGACTGTGGGAATGCTGTGGATATAGTATATCTTGACTTCAGCAAAGCTTTTGACAAAGTGCCCCATGACATTCTGATTCACAAACTAGTGAAAAGTGGGCTAGATGGAACAACTATTAGGTGGATCCACAGTTGGCTACAGAATCGGACTCAAAGAGTACCTTTTCACACTGGTACCTTTTCACACTGGGGGGGAGGTAACGAGCAGGGTACCGCAGGGCTCAGTCCTGGGCCCAGAGTTCTTCAACATTGTTATTAATGACTTGGATGAGGAGGTGCAGGGAATACTTATCAAATTTGCAGATGACACAAAATTGGGTGGGATCGCTTATACCCTAGAAGACAGAAACAAACATCAAAGTGATCTTGATAGACTAGTGTGCAGGGCTGAAAACAACAGAATGAGGTTTAATAGGGATAAATGCCAAGTTCTACACCTAGGAAAAAGAAACCAAATGCACAGTTTCAAGATGGGGGATACTTGGCTCAGCAATACTACAAGCGAGAAGGATCTTGGAATTGTAGATCACAAGCTGCATATGAGCCAACAGTGTGATGTGGCTGCAAAAAAAGCAGCTGCTATTTTGGGATGCATTAATAGAAGTATAGCTTCCAAATCACGTGAGGTACTGGTTTCCTTCTATTCCGCATTGCTCAGGCCTCATCTTGAGTATTGCGTCCAGTTCTGGGCACCACACCTCAAGAAGGATGCAGACAATCTGGAGCGTGTTCAGGGGAGGGCAACAAGAATGGTCAGGGGTCTGGAAACAAAACCCTGTGAGGAGAGACTGAAAGAACTGGACATGTTTAGCCTGGAGAAGAGAAGACTGAGGGGAGACAGGATAGCACTCTTCAAATATTTGAAAGGTTGTCACACGGAGGAGGGCCAGGATCTCTTCTCGATCAATCCAGAGTGCAGGATATGGAATAATGGGCTCAAGTTACAGGAAGCCAGATTCCATCTGGATGCCAGGAAAAACTTCCTGACTGTTAGAGCAGTACAACAATGGAACCAATTACCTAGGGAGGTCATGGGCCCACCCACACTAGAGGCCTTCAAGAGGCAGCTGGACAACCATCTGTCAGGCATGCTGTATGGTGGATTCCTGCATTGAGCATGGGGTTGGACTCGATGGCCTTATAGGCCCCTTCCAATTCTTACTGTTCTATGATTCTATGATTCTATGCACTTGTAATCTCAAGATTGTATGGGTGTAATGCATTTTATGTGGGGCTGCCTGTGAGGCTGCAACTAGTGTAAAATGCCTCAGCTAGGCTGCTGAGTGAGTTAGTCTGCCAGGAACATATACCAGTTCTGAAGGCTGCCAATCAACTACCAGACCACGTTCAAGATGCTTATGCTGACATATAGGGCTCCATCACACCATTCTCCACCCCCAGTTTTTTTACCTCCATTTCAGAACCGCTGCAAGCGCTCTTTCCTTTCACTATCGTAGCTATACTGGTGAACTCTGTTTTTGCTCTCCTGCTGCTATTGCGCCTGCCCCACCCCACCCTTCTCCTTCCCCCTCCAGTTCATTGGTTCTTGGCATTGATGGACATTTGATGGATGTGGCAGCCTCACTGGAGCTCCTATTGTGATGTACAAAAGAGCTTACCTATGTGTAATTCTTAAAGCTAAAGAGATGAAACTTGGGATCTTGAGAGCTCTTAAGTAGAGCTTTCCGCATGCCAAGTTTGAATCAAATAAGTCCATGCCTTGATTTTTAGGAATTTTTAAAATACAAATAATCCAAAATGCTTACATCTGCTTAATTTATATAGATAAAGAGGTGAAACTTGGCATGGTGATAGGTCTCTAAGAGAGCTTTTGGCATGCTATGTTTGAATCAGACCAGTTCATCCCTGCTCTTTAAATCTTTTGCTGATAGTTCACCAGTGCGATCTTCCACCTCTTTGCATTTGTGAAGGTTTGGTTTTCCTTTCCTTTGATCATGCGAATCTGAGCATCTCCAGTTCATAAAATAGAGATGGCTGGTTGCCTTACTCCAAAGTAAATCCCATTGACTTCAACTGTATTTACATCCAAGTCATACTACAGTTGTACACACATCTCATAGCTCAGTTTTACTTCAAAGTTACATTGCCTTCTCTTCCTGTCAGATCAAAAGATCTCTCCTATGTTCTTTCAGATGTTAATGTGTTGCCAAGGTCAGGGCTAGCAATTCACTGGAAAGGATAGCCTTTTGTCTTGCAAATCGAGTCTCCTTGGAAACAACCTTTGGGCTTGATTTTGTATTAAACTGCTTTGCCTAAGAAGATTTCAGGCAGTAAAAGGAACTAGAAAACGAAATTCACTAGCACCAGGAAATGTTTTCTCCAGCCCTATAGGATAATATAATATAGGACAATATAGAGGAAGAATAATTACACAAAAGGGGAGAGAACCACTAGGAAGATTTATAATGCACGTGGAGGGGTGATGGAAGCAGACAGAAATGGAGGTATGAGGAAGGATCAGAGTGGTTTGAAAGGTTAAGGTGGATGGGAGTCAGGGTGAAGTTCTGCGATTCCAACAGGACAGGGGTTCAGCAAAACAAGGAAGGAAGCCCCCCAAAAAGAGGGAGTTGGAGCACTGAAACCTTCCTGCCAACTCCTAACGTGTCCAAAGATGAAAAGGAGAAAGTAAGTTGTAAAACTGCCCTGGCCAATTAAAAGCATGCCCTATTCTTTCGTCACTGAAAATGGCCTTCAAGACACACACCCAATTTACTGGTTTACATTTAGGTTTTTATTGTGCACTTCCAAGATGAAATGGACTTTCCCAGGTACACGATAAGCTTCTAGAATGGAGGAAAAAAGCGAGAATAGTGCAGGACAAGGACAACGTCATGCGAGTCCATAGCACCAAAACCGGAAAGGACGGACTATGGGAGTGCCATAACCCTAAATGTGATGGAGCCCACAAAGCCCTATATGGCTAAGGACCTGTTTTTCTGATAGAGCACTTTCTACCTTATGTACCTGCTATAGGTGTGCGCAGCACATTTCATTAGGGTGTGCACCCAGAGTTTCTTTTTTAAGGTGAAAATTTATTGAATACTCAATCATAAAGGACATTATTTTTATTCATTTATTTATTAAACGCTGTAGACACTGATGCCCTATTCCTCGTAAGGGGGGGGATGAGTTGCTCCTCAAGCCCCAGCATTGGTGGGGTTTTGTAGTGACACTGGCCAGAGGAGGGGCTTAAGAGGTGATATTAGCCTTTGGGGCCCTTCCTTCTGGCCTCTTTGAAGTGTGGCTCCTAGCTGAAACGCTCCCAGCAGAGCGATTCCTTTTCGCTCCTGCTGCCTGGAGCAACAGCATACTGTTGGGGGCAGCAGAGAAGCCAGAGGGCAGCCGGAGGACCATTCCTGTTGCGTCTGGCTCTGGATTCCTACTCAGTGCCCCCCCCCCCCATTTGGTACTTATTGCTTGAGACATTTAGGTGTGCCTGGGCACACCCAGCACACCCCTTGCGCACAGCTATGGTACCAGCCCGGATATTAAAATTCAGTGGGGAGGCCTTTTCCTGGAGTTTGATGCATGGCAACCTGAGAGAGGGCCTTCTTGGTACAGGCACCCTGACTGTGGAACACTTTCACCCAAGCTGAACCAGGCCTTACAAGCTTTAGGCGCTAGCTGAAGACCTATTTTTTTATTCAGGCTTTTGAATGAATTTTCCTTTCTTTTCTGTTGCATTGTATAAACTGTTATTTATCTATTTCTGTTAGTTTATGTTTATTAGTTCTTATGGATTCATTCTACATTGTGCTTCCTCTACTTACAATATTTTTTCTTACAGGAAAGGGAACTGAATGCTGCTATTCACAACTCAAAGCAAGATGGGGAAAAAAATAGAATTGGATCAGGTCAGCCTGATTCTTGTGGTAAGCAAAGCGTACAGCTTTTATCAAATGGCTTAGGTAGTCATGAAAAAATCACATAGGGCCATGTGAGTCTGCTCACTGCACCCCACACTTACCAGAGTTTAGGCTGACCATATGAAAAGGAGGACAGGGCTCATATAACTTTAACTGTTGTAGAGAAAAGGGAATTTCAGTCAGTGTCATTTGTATGTAATTAGTTCCTGATGAAATTCCCTCTTCATCACAACAGGTAAAGGTGCAGGCAGTATACTAGAGTGACCATATACAAAAGAAGGCAGGGCCCCTGCAACTTTAACTGTAGTGATGAAGAGGGAATTTCACCAGGAACTAATTGCATACAAATGACACTGGCTGAAATTCCCTTTTCTCTACAACTGTTAAAGTTACATGAGCCCTGTCCTCCTTTTCAGATGGTCAGCCTACCAGAGTTCCTCTACCAATGTAGCATGTAGCCGTCAGCTGTGGTGTTCGGCCTTGAAAAACAGACCATTGAAGGCAACAATGAGACCAGGATCTGCACCCTATTAGAGGGGAGGTCATTAGAATCCAAACTGCTAGATGTGGGATGTGTGGGGCTACAAAGAGGAGGCTAACAGAACCAAATGCTAATCCACTTTCCAGGACTTTAGAGGTAACGGTGGCCAGAGTGGCAAGTAAGAAGTAAAGAAGATAGCCGGCCCGGAAGGACTGGCTAGGAACCAAGCAAGAAACTCACCACAGTACTCTTCATTAAAGGCACTTATTATCTGAGACTAGGAACAGTAAAAACAGTTATTTTTAACTGTAGGGCAACAGATGAAGTGAAGCCACCTATATATTTAGCTGAAAGTTCCTATAAAATAGATGGGCCTTGCATTGTACACTCTCAAGTTTATGATAAATACATCATGAAGAAATGTAACATAGCACCTTCAAGTCTGATACATGTCTACACAGAAGTAAGTTCTCCCCAGTTCAGTGGGACTTACACCCAGGTAAATGGACTTATGGTTGCACGTTTAGGGTGTGTGTTCAAAGATATTGAAGGAAGCGTGATAGAGATGCTGTCTGTGATACACACATTCATTTCTTTTGTCCTGCTTAAGCTGCTTAACCTAGGCTGACCATCTGAAAAGGAGGACAGGGCTCGTGTAACTTTAACAGTTGTAGAGAAAAGGGAATTTCAGCCAGTGTCATTTGTATGCAATTAGTTCCTGGTGAAATTCCCTCTTCTTCACAACAGTTAAAGCTGCAGGCACTATACTAGAGTGACCATATACAAAAGAAGGTAGAGCCCCTGAAACTTTAACTGTTGTGATGAAGAGGGAATTTCACCAGGAACTAACTGCATACAAATGACACTGGCTGAAATTCCCTTTTCTCTACAACAGTTAAAGTTATATGAGCCCTGTCCACCTTTTCATATGGTCAGTCTACTTAACACATGCACCTGGCAGCACAGGAATGGCCTGCTCCGTGGGCTTCTCCTTTGTGGCTGCAGACAGTGAACTGTGTGGGCAGGACAGATAGCACTGCAGTTGCAGAACATGCACAAACCTGCTTAAAAGGCACACATTTAACCGAGTTCCCACCTTTGCAGTATTTCTTTTTAAAGATCTCTAATATTTCTTGCTTCTCTAAATAACTTCTGCTTTCCCCCCCAAATGATTATGGAACTATTTTCAAATGCCTAAGTTCACTTTTGTTTCTACAGTTAAAACCAATTGCCTCTGCCCTGTTTCCAGTGGCAGTAGTCTGAAATCAGTTCTTCTTCACTGGATGGATTTGCACTCCCTCCAAAGAAATAGCTATGTAGTCTGGGGGTGCTCTTGGATCTATCTTTGTCACTGGAGGCTCAGGTGACCTCAGTGGATTGGAGTGCCCATTACCAGCTTTGGCTGGTGCACCAACTACACCCGTTCCTGGATAGAGATAGCCTAACCACTGTGATCCATGCATTGGTAACCTCACAATTAGACTACTGTCATGCACTCTACATGGGTCTGCCCTTGCATCCAGTTTGGAAGCTGCAGCTAGTGCAGAATGTAGCAGCTAGGATGCTCAGTGGAGCACAGCTATACACTTATTCTACCTCTGTTAAAAGAAGTGTGCTGATTTCCTATTAGTTATCGAGCCATGTTCAAGGTTTTGTTGTTGAAATATAAAACCATTGTCACAGAAATGACCGAACCAGAGATGAAATAAAATCCAAGCAGTCAGGTCCCGATCCAAAGGCTTTATTCAGAACTATGTACGTAGGAGTGAGACAGCTCCTAATGGAGGGAATCAATCACTCTCCCTTCCATAGGCATCCGGCCACCTCTTATACAGTCAAAGTTCCCTGAAGTTTTCATGATTCTCCCCTCATGATTCTCCTTTCCCCTTTGGCCACATTTCAATAATGTTACAGCTTAACTGTTTCTCTAATATAAACAATTAGAGTCAAAGTTAATAATGTTTCACCATGATTAGTAAGCAGGAAAAGAAGGTGAGAATTCACAGACAAAGGGAGGGGTAGGAGTGTCTGACCTGCAGCCTGCACCCACTCTCCTAACCATGGTTAGATCACTACAATAACACCTGCACTTTACCTGTATCATGCCATTGTTCATAATAGTTGCTGCAGTAATATGAAGGTCTATTGGGCCAGAGACCAGGGCCAGAATTTGACTGTATTCATTCATGTCCTGAGCCTGCTGAAAGAATATTAAAGCCACTGCTGTTAAAGTAGCATCAGGCTATTAGAACATCTATCTTTTGCATGACTAAAAAAAATGGTGTCAGTCAATATACTATGGTAATAACAGCCATATAGGTAATCAGTGTTGATAGTTGTTGTTTTTTCTAACAGAGGACAAATGTACTATATTAGGTTTAAATTAATGGCATAGTAAAATTTATGCCACAAGACATCTGTTAGTTTTTAAGGTGTCAATACACTATTCATTGTTTTTCATTTAATAAGGCAACACTGCTACCCCTCTGGAATTTTTCAAGGCTTAAGCTGGTTTAACAGTCATTGTCCATCCCACTTGCAGAGAATTATCAGCATCCTCAGCAAACTGCATTTCCTAGGATTCTTTAGGACTGGGATTTCCAGAGGATCCCTATGGGTTGGGCTGAATTCCTAAGGGTACAATGTATTCTCACTTCCCCAGTCTCCTCACCTCCCCACCCCCAGGAATGCCCCTTCACCCTCTATGAGCTCACTTTTGCAATTGAGCTTGTCTAAGGCTGCAATCCGATGTACACTTCCCTGAGAACAAAGGCTCATTTACACCTAAGGGTGTAGAGGGAGGGGGGAGGATCAAGGACTTACCTGCTTTTGTGATCTTCCCCCAGCATCTACACGGCTGAACAACGTCCCGGAAGGGAAGAGGGATGTCACGGGCACCATTTATTTTTTGTTTTGAAGAGGAGCTGGTCGCACGGCCCCAGTCCAGGGGGGAAAGAATGTAAAAACAAAAACAAAACATCCACACACACACCCCATCCCAGGGATGGTGAAATTGCTCCCCACACATGGGCATGGAGCCACCCTGCGCAGCTCCGTGCTTGTTTCAGGATCCTGGAGCCTGTGCCACAACAGCCGCAGTCCTCAGCGTTGTCCCAGAACCATGGAAAAACTGGGACATTCATGGTTGCAGTTATCCTGGGGAAAGTGTCTGGTCATCCCCGGTTGACCCCAGGATCACCTGTGTGTCATTTGGATGCACAGGGATGACCTAGAGATGACCCTGGGATATATGCATGGTGTAGACGTGGTCTAAGACTCACTGAACATAGTTGGAATTATTGCTAAGAAAATATGCACAGGATTGTGATGTAAAACTGATATGTTTTTAAATTTATACACCTATATGTAACCTTTATTTTTCCAAACAGGAAAAACTCCAAAAGGTGACATATATCATACAGCAAGCAAAACCAAGATAGATCAACCTTCAACTGAGACAGGTTATACTCAATTACCTTTGGTAAGCAATCGAGTTATAATGATTCATAATGATCCATTACATCAATTATAAGTGTTTTTTCAGTTGATGAGCTGTATGTCTCTACATGGTTTTATAGGTCCAAAATAATGCAAATTTGAACTGTTTGAGAGCTAGAGATTGAAAGAGAGAAAGATAGGCAGAGATTTAAGGCTCAAAATATCTTGGTTTACTGTTACAGACTCTACCTGAGCCCAAAACTACAGTCCAAAGACAGCGGGAAGTACCTCTTTTAATCCCCCAAGAAAACACATCCCTGACACATAAGTTCAAGAAAGGAAATTTAGGATTGTCAAATCATAAGGATCGACATCAGCAGGTGAGGTCAATACTAAATGCTTGGTTTATTCTTAGTAGTACCATCTCACCCAGTGGGGTGTTGATCCAGTGAAAAGACCTATAGGACTGTCCCTGCTGACACAGTTGTTTACATGTTCCCCAGAAACATTGGATTGTATCTTGGGCCCCCTCCACAAGGATGCGCTTTTGCGCCCGGTTCGGGGATTATGCGCATTTTCGCGGAGGCGCATTTACGCCTAATCCCTCTGCACGGGAGGCGGCGAGAGGCGGCGAAGCGCATTAATTGATGTCCAAAAAGCACTTTAGAAGACGTTAATGCGCATAATCGCTTGTTCACATGGCGAAAATGCACTTTAACGGCCGGAGAAAAATAAAAGTCGCTATTTAACGCGCATTCGAAAATGCGCATTATCGGGGAGATAACGCGCCTGTATGCCCGTTTTGCGCTCCGCTGGTGTGGAGGTAAAATTTATAATGAGCCTTCAAGGCTCATTAAACGTCTCGTGTGGAGGAGGCCTTGGGGAAGCAGACCCCACTTTGCTGTCTGTGAGGTAGGTGCAAAGAGCCCTTATTCACTATATTTGAGGATAACTTGTTTCTTCTAAACACATCTCAAGAGTTAGCATGGCAACAGCTACTTGCAGTAGCTCTTTGAAGCTGCATTCTAAGGCTTCTCATTGGTTCCAGATCTGAGAACATCAATGCAATCTGTATCATTCTTCCCTGCAAGTAAGGATGTTTCGAAATGGAGCATTACCTTGCACTGCCATAGAAAAGCGTTGTGCAGCTATTCTGTTTTTCCTTTCTTTATGTATTTTTGTAGTAAAGAAAAGGATGGGAGAAGTAGTGGAAAATACAAATGGAAGATAATTCTGTGAACTTATTCTGTATTCTGAATCTGAGTTTGTCTGGGCCTGTGGTTGAGAACCCCAGAGACAAATCCTGGTTAAGGAACTATGGTGTAATCTGTTCTCTGCTGATTTATATTGGGACTTTAAAGGCTCAAAGCCAATTACAGAAATGACTGCAATAAAAGCCTGACAGAAACTTGAGCCTCAGTGTTGGTATGTCAGAATTTGACAGATTACGCAATAAAAGATCATCCAAAGATCTGTGCAACTAGTCCTTATTGAAAAACTTCTGTTTCTTGAAAAGCCCTTCCATTTTGTGAGTTTTTGTGAAGATGAGTAGTTTTAAATTGTAATAGAGCTAAGGAGAGATCAGTAACTCCCCAACTAATATATTATAATTTTTAATGTATTGTGTTAACATTTGCCATTATATTTTCAATCATTTGGCCTTTTTCCCTCTGAAAAATATGATGAAATTTAAAAATAAAGGTAATTCCCCTTTCCCCTCTGCCAAACTTGGCAGAGTTTTGAATTAACATTTTGGAAATTAGAAGCTGACATTGTTTTGTTCACAAACAAAAAAACAGTGCAACGATAAGAAAACCCACACTTCCTGACAAATTATTTTTATTAGAATATCAGTAAATAAAAATGTGTATCCAATATGTGAATTTTACATTTTCCCAGGTTCTGAATTTATGTGCCTATCCACATTGCCCTTAAAACGACTTATATTCTGTTTAAAAACACGGTTTTTAAGTCGTTTCATTACGTGATAGGACACACTGAGCAGTACTTACGTTTCATAGTGACTGCTTCCTCCGTCCTCAAAATGTTCAATGGTGTATTACAGGGTTAATTCTTGGACTCTTCTGCTTTCGTTTTTGTTTTGCAGGCTGCTTGACCTGCCCACTTCTGTCTCTGTAACTCAAGCAGCCTGCAAAACACAGAAATAACCCTGTGTGATACCAGTGAATGCTTTGAAAATGGAGGAAGCAGTCGCTATGAAACGTAAGTACTGCACAGTGTGTCCTACCACGTAATGAAACTACTTTAAAAACCAAGTTTTTAAACAGAATATAAGTCGTTTTAAGGGCAATATGGATAGGCTCTATGACGTGGTTACAGGTATCACAATCTTGGTTTTGTAAACCATGATTTGTCAAACCAGAAATGAGCCATGTGCCTGCATGTGTCCTCTTCACCTTCCTTTTTCATCCTCTCCTCACATGCCTGTTTTAATTGAAAATATCCTTGTTTCTTAAAACATAAATTCTCCTGACATCTAAACTAGGAAAAGGTTATTCAAGAGCTTCCTACAAACCAAGATATCTGTAGGAAGCTCTTAAACCACAGATTCCCAGTTCAGATGTCACTAGAAACAACAATTTAAGAAATGAAGATATCTTTGTGCCACATGCAAGAGGGATACAGAGGGGCAAGAAGCGAATGTTTAGGCACATGTCTTGCTTTAGTAATAATGGTTGACTACTGTGATCAGCTAAAACTTGTTAACCAGTTTTTATATATATATTAAAAATAGCTGTTTGCTAATAATTTCATTTGAGTGTGCCTTTCTGTAAAAATCCTTTTAAATATTATAAAACCAAATTCATGCTATTTCTTTTGTGCGTTTATGTTTTCATTAGAAATTAAGTAGCAGCATTAGTGTGCTCCCTCATCTGGAATACCAAGCTAAGCCCAATTTGATTTCAAGTGCTGTAAAATCCCAACTACAAGATGCTGTCTTCCCACAAATAGCCACAAAGAACTTGCAGAATGTAAATACATTGCACCAGGTAAGGTGAACAAAGTTTAGGTGCTTTATTTATTTATTTATTTTGCATTTCCCTGTGGTAATTAGAAAAGCTAAGTGGTTGTATGTATGTATGCACATTATGGGGTCAGTAATTTTGTGAATATTCACATTTACCAGAAACTCTTAAGATTTATAAAGGGAGAAAACACTGAGTTCTTCAGTAAACAGTATAAAAGGCTGCACAGGCCTTCCTGGCTGGGATAATTGTTCTCAAGACCCACTAAAAAGGAAAAGGCGCCTTCTGCCAGGCTGGGAAAGGGAGGGATCGGGACAGGCAGCAGCTGGAATAACAACCTCCCATAGTTCACTACATAAGACACAGAATTGGAAAATAGGAGATCTGAGTTCCAGCCCACCATGGAGAAGGGGTGGGGGGGATGGGGACAGGAACAAGGCCCTAGTCACCTTTTGCATACGCTTATGTTAGAGGCAAAACCTGGAATTTCCAGGACATGAACCTGTCGTAAGAGTGGGATCGGGGTTGCTGTTGGTTTTTTGTTTCTTGAAACCAGAAGCAGGAGACCTGTAAAAACTCTGGAAGCAATGTGTCCGTCCCGTATACATTCTGAGGTCACAGTGTTTCTGCAAAGTGCTCCTTTTTTGTGTAAAGTGACCTCCCTTTATAGTTCCCATCACCAGCTTGCCTTTGTGCCAATAAATTGTGCCCAAGTATAAAACCATCATTTCTGCTAGACAGGACATATACTGAAAAAGTCCCTGAGCACACGAAGAATGCCTTTTCCCTTCCAACTGAGCAAGTGCAGCCTGCCCTGTCCCTTCCACACAGAATTAAGGACTGTGGACCAGCATTGCTCTTACACAAGTCTGTGTTTCTGAACATGTGTTACAGATCTGTGAGGGAGGATGACTTTCTCTATGGATGGGTATTTTGTTTGCAAGGGATGTGGGTGTTTATGAAAAGTCTTTTGGTACTTCTAAAGCGAGGGGTGTAGCGATAATATTCTCAAAAAAAGGTGGTATTACTATACAAAGGGTGAAGAAGGATGAAGCGGGAAGATTTCTGATAATTTTTTGCATGGTGGGGGAGAAGGAATATATATTGATTAATGTATATGCTCCAAATGGGAAACAAATGGAATTCTTCGATGAAGTTTTTAATGCGCTGGGAGAAGTGGGTAAAAAGAACATTGTGATGGCAGGTGATTTTAATATGGTATTAGATAAAGGGAAAGATAGGGATAATATATTAAGAGATCTTAAGAGTGGTGGGAAGACGAGGTTAAGCAAATTAATGGAGGAAAAAGAATTAATGGATGTTTGGAGAGTATTAAAAGGGGAAGAAAGGAAATATACCTTCTATTCACCAAGGTTTAAGAGTTATTCTAGGATTGATTTTATTTTTGTGTCAAAGATATGGTATTTAAACTTATAGATTGTGCTATTGGGGTAAAGTCACCGATCACGCATTAATGATGACGGATATTAAAACGAAGAAGGATTATAGACAAGCTAAGAGGTGGAGAATGGATACAAGGTTATTAAATAATAACACTATAGTGGGAAAAATAAAAAAAGAAATGCAGGAAATATGGGAAATTAATGAAATGGAGTCAAACTCGCAAGGGTTAATATGGGACACAATGAAGGCAGTGGTAAGAGGGATTTGTATTAGGGAAATGTGTACCTTAAGAAAACAATGGGAAGCACAAAATAAAAAGATTGAAAAGGAGGTAAGGGATTTAGAGGAGAAGCTAAGAGAGACAAAAGATAAACGCCTATTTGCCCAAATCCAAGCTAAGAGAAAGGAATTAGAGAAAGAAGAGTTAGAACAAGTCCAAAGGGATTTGCTATATTTAAGGAGGGATTTTTTTGAATATAGTAATAAAAACTCGAAGATGCTGGCTAGGTCCACTCAGTCTGAAAAGGCTAAGAATATGATAGGGACAATTAGAGATAAGACAGGGAAAAGTAGCAATTTAATGAAGGATACATTAAATATATTTCAGGAATTTTATAGAGAATTATATACATCAGATACGGGTCCACAGGTTGGAATATGTAGAGAGGAATTGGAAAATAAGATTACAGGGGCAAGATAGGGATTATATGGAAGGATTGGTCACTGAGAGAGAAATAGAAGGAATTATTGATAAATTAAAAGGAGGGAAATCTCCGGGAATGGATGGTTTGGGGCCGGAATATTATAAGACTTTTAGAGGAATTTTAATACCAAGATTGAAAAAATTATTTAACAGTATAATAGAAGGAGGAAAGACCCCGCCATCGTGGGATCATTCTTTGATTATATTAATCCCGAAACCAGGAAAGGATTTGACGTATCCAGCATCTTATAGATCAATATCTTTAATAAATCAAGATTAAAAAAAATTTACGGCAATAATGCCAAAAAGAATGGGTACGTTTATATATAAATATATTAGAAAAGATCAATGTGGATTTATTTCAGGAAGACAATGCCTAATTTAATTGGAAGAGTTTTAAATATAATTAATATTATTTTAAAAAGGAAGTTAAAAGCAGGTTTGTTAGCATTGGATATATTCAAAGCCTTTGATTGCGTGGAATGGCCAGCACTTAAAACAATTTTTAAAACATTTGGGTTTGGAGATAAATTTATGGGAGTGATTTGATCAGCTGTATAAAAATAATAAAGCAGAAATAATGGTTAATGATGGGTTAATGCAACAGATTATACTAGCTCGAGGAACTAGACAAGGATGTCCACTTTCACCGATCTTATTTGCAATAGTGATAGAAATTTTGGCAAATGTTATAAGGGAGGATGTAAGATTTATTTATTTATTTATTTATTTATTACATTTGTATACCGCCCCATAGCCGAAGCTCTCTGGGCGGTTTACATAGGATTAAAAACAATTAAAAACAATATACAAAAATTAAAACAGCAAAAACATACAACATACACACAATCTGTACATTTAAAAACCCCTTCAACACTTCAAAAAAACAAAAACAAAAAAAAAACAAAAAAAAAAACAAAAAAAACAAAAAAAAAAAACCTACAAAAACAAAACAAAACAGACCCAGGCTCCTCAGATATTGCCAAATGCCTGAGAGAAGAGGAAAGTCTTGAAGATTGAAGGGGATAGGAGGGAAGGAGAAGATTAAAATGAATATGTTTGCAGATGATACATTACTGACATTAGAAGATCCCCTGGAGAGTGGGGAGTTGGTTAAGAAGCATTTGAGAGAATTTGGGGAGATTACTGTCTTACAAGTTAATTGGGGGAAGTCAGAAATTATGTTATTTAATTATAACAAGGAGGAGTTGGAAGAGTGTAAAGTTAAGTTAGGTCTTAGGCTTAAAAACATCGTATGTTATTTAGGAGTTAATATTGCAAAAGATTTAGATAGGTTAGAGGAAATTAATTTTGTGAGTTTGAAAAAACAGGTAGGGGAAAAGTTAGAGGTATATAGAAAATTAAAACATTCTTGGTTTGGTAGAATAGCAGTTATTAAAATGAAGATATTACCTAAGATTAATTTTTTGTTTAGAATGCTGCCGATTAAAATATCGGAAGTAGAGTTAAAGAGCTGGCAAAATGGAGTGGAGATAAGAGAGCTAGGATTAATAAAGGGTTATGGTATAAGACACAAAGGAAAGGAGGCTTGGGACTTCCAAATATAAAGAATTATTATATTGCTAATCAGTTAAGATATGTCATAAATAGTATATTAGGGGAGGAAGATTTAGAATGGTTAGAAATACAAACAGGGGTACTAGATTTTAAATTGCAAAATATTTTTTTAATTAAAATTCAAAAGAAAGATTTGAGGGGACTGGACAACCTGTTGCTGAAAAATATTTTAGAGATCTGGGAGAAAGTTAAAGGAAAGTTAATACCAGGAGATTCTCCACTCGCCCCAGTGGTAGCAGTGGGAAACTTCCCAAGGACTTTAAAAGTAGAGTTGGAAGGGAGTCTGAAGGATCAGGAAATTATTAGGTTAAGGAATTGGATGGAAAGAATGATAGATAAGGAGCAAATTAGAGAGTTATTAAAAGGACAAAAGATAGCTTGGTTCAAATGTTTACAATTGGAAAAATGGACACAGGAATGGAAAAAGATAAATAAGAAATGTAGAAATAATACAAGATTTGAAGATTTAATTGAATCAAGAGGAAAGAAGGAAGTAATTAAAACTAGAAAAGGTTTGACTAGTGAAATATATAGAATTCTGATAGAGGATGATGAATATCAAGACTCTCTTAAAATGATTTGGGAAGATGATTTAAAGGAACAAATTAACGAATATGACTGGGGGAGGATATGGGATGCAAGAATGTTAAAGCTTTTGTCAATTAGAATTAAAGAGAATTATTATAAGACAGTATGGAGATGGTATTTAACGCCAGTAAGATTTTATCAGATAGATAAAAAAGTGTCCAAGAATTGTTGGAGGGGGTGTCAGGAGGTTGGAACTTATTTTCATATGTGGTGGAGCTGTGAACACGTACAAAACATTTGGGAAAGGGTGTTCAAAGAAATAAGTGAAATAATTGGAAGTAAACTGGAATTAAGCCCAAAGCTGGCTCTACTAGCAATATGGGATAAAGGAAATGAGAATATAAACAAGAGAGAATTGATAAACAACCTCCTGGCTCCCGTCAGAATAATGATTGCTAAAAACTGGAAAGGGCAAGGAAGCTATACAATAGAAGAATGGTATAAAGAAATATGGGATATGGCACTTAATGATAAGCTAACGTGTAAAATGAAAATAAAGAGGGGAATGTCCAGTAAGAATGATTTTGGAGATATATGGAATTTTTGGAATATGTATTAAGAACAGGAAAGGGGCAAATACCTTCAAAAGAGTCTTTACAATTTTGGAAAGAAGAATAATGAATAATTGAAGGTCTCCTGGGGGGAGGGGAGCAGGGGGGGTATGTAGGTTATGTATTGTATTTTATGTTGTTTTTATGTTGTATTATGTTGAAAAATAAAATATTATAAATAAAAAAAATGAAACAGAAATAACATTCTTGGTAAAACATTCATCTTCATTGTTGCAATTCTTCCCAGCAAAGACAATTGAAGCTTATCTCACCTTATTAAATCTTGTTTAACTTCATTCCAAATCTTAACAAGTTTCAATTCCTTTCAAGGGATTCTCCAAAGTAAACATATCCCCACTGGAGATGCTGGCAGGCAGTGAGGGGATGGGCAGCCCCATCCAGTTGCTGCTTTGGAGGTGTGGGTGGCAGCATGGCTGTGGAGACGAACTGGGATGCAAGTGGCAGCGGCAAGTGGGAACAGCAGCAGTAGCGGCTAGCCGCTGTCCTGGTGAGGTGAAGGGGCATGGCATGCCTGGCAGATGCAGTGCACTCAGTCCAAGTGGAGCAAAGACACAGTTGCCACTCCCTGGCTTTCCTGCCTCTCGGTCTTGTGAGACTTTTGGGATGAGGTTTCTGATGTCCTACATCAGTCACTTCATCCTAGAAGTCTCATGAGACAGGTGACTTCTGGGAGAGGTGGAAAAGCCACTGAGTGATGCATCTGCTTAGCTCTGTGTCCTGCTGTCTCCTGAGCCAGCTCACGAGGCAGCAGGTCAGAGTGCTAGGAAGATGTGTCACTCAGTGGCTTCTGAGAAAGACAGGGAAGCCAGTGAGTGAGAGGTGGCTTTTCCACCTCTCCTGGAAGTATCGTGAAAGGGGACTTCCAGGAGAGGCAGGAAAGCCACTGAGCAATATGTCTGCCTAGCACTACATTCTGCTGTCTCCTGAGCCGGGTCAAGAGGCAGCCAGCCAGAGTGTTAGGAAGACGCATTGCTCATTAGCTTCTGGAAGAGGCAGGAAAGCCACAGACTGAGTGGTGGCTTCCCCGCCTCTCCCAGAAGTCTCACGAAATGGGGGACTTCTGGGACAGGCAGGGAAGCCACAGAGTGATGCATCTGCCTAGCACTGTGTCCTGTTGTCTTTTGAGCCAGCTCAGGAGGCAGCGGGTCAGAGCACTAGGAATACATGTCTCTCAGTGGCTTCCAGAAGAGTCAGGGAATCCAGTGAGTGAGCGGCAGCTTCCCCAACTCTCCCAGACATCTTGTGAGACCGGAGACTTCTGGGAGAGGCAGGGAAGCCACAGAGCAAGTGACGGCTTCCCCACCTCTCCCTGAAGTCTCATGAGACGGGCCTTCCAGGAAAGGTGGGGAAACTACTGAGCAACGTGTCTGCCTAACGCTGTGTCCCGCTGTCGTCTGAGCCAGCTCAGGAGGCAGCAGGTTGGAGCGCTGGGAAGATGTGGTGCTCTGTGGCTTCCGCAGATAACTTCAGGGAAAACCTTGTGTATGGTCACCCTATCTAAGCCCTTTTGCCAAGGATTCCTCCCTTTAGCCCAGCTCTAAGAAAAATGGACATAAAACACAGAACTTCACAGCTTTGTGAAATATCTAAAATCACAAGGTGTAGCTTAGCAACTGGATAATCCTGCATGTGTGGGAGGTATTAGTGATTAATGCCCTTTTAAAACAATGCAGCCAATCATCCAGATATTAGAAAAGATGGTTGTTTGATGGAGGGGTGGGGGGAGGAAGAACATGAAGCAACAATCAGACACACAGAATTCCAAATGAAAATTAATAAAGTCAGTTTATTAATATCTACTTACATGTTATCTACTTGATTAGAATATCAGAAAATATACAGAATTCCTTGCAGAGAGGATGTTCTGGGAGAGAGCATCTTCCTCATTAGATGTTGCTAGGCAAATCCAGACTAAGAGCAAAATTTCACTGCTATGGAACCTTATTTATTTTTATTTATTATTAACAAATAATCTGCTTTTTCCCTATTGAAAGGAGCCCAAAGCAGCCCACATGATCCTCCTCCCCTTTTTATCCTCACAACAACTCTGTGAGGTAGGTTAAGCTGAGAGTCAGTGACTGGCCCAAAGTCACCTAGTGAGCTACATGGTTGAGTGGGGACTAGAACCTGGATCTCCTGAGTACTAGTTCTATGCTCTAAATACTACACCACTTGCTCTTTTTGAGGTCAGTGAAACCTGGCCTCTTAACTTGGGCCCCCTCCACAAGGATGCGCTTTTGCGCCCGGTTCGGGGAGTATGCGCATTATCGCGGAGGCGCATTTACTCCTAATCCCTCTGCACGGGAGGCGGCGAGAGGCGGCGAAGCGCATTAATTGATGTCCAAAAAGCGCTTTACATGTAGTTAATGTGCATAATCGCTTGTTCACACGGCGAAAATGCGCTTTAACGGCCGGAGCAAAATAAAAGTCGCTATTTAACGCGCATTCGATAATGCGCATAATCCGGGAGATAACGCGCCTCTGCGCCCGTTTTGCGCTCCGCTGGTGTGAAGGTAAAATTTATAATGAGCCTTCAAAGAGCATTAAAGCGCCCTTGTGGAGGTAGCCAGAGATGGATTGTTGCTTTGCCCAATGGGATGATAAGTTCTATTTTTTATGTCAGTGATCTAGTTAGCCAGTTTAGAGACTTTTCATGGCATGTTCTTAGCAATGCAAAGTTTCAGTTATGAGAGTCCATGTGCAGAGTGCCTCCAGAGCCCCAGACAATGATGGATCCAAATGGGGAGGGGGGGTTGGGCCATACATATAATAGGTTCCTAGCAAAGGCTCCTCACCTATGCATCAGCTTAAAAAGAGTGTTTGGCCCTGTCCAAACAGGGTGGCACTGCTCAGTCCTTTTGGATGACGCTTCAATCTGAGTGACTCCTCTGCAAACTCCTCCTCCCAGCTCTTATCAGGTTCTCACAGAGAGTCCCCCTGCCAAGGATAGGGCAAGCAGGTGGCCGCGGGGAATAGGACAATGCCCCTCCCCTGCTCTGAGAATGCTGACAGAGATAAACTCACACAGATTCTGTCATTCCACAGGCTTAATAGGCTCAAACCCATCCAGACTACTTCTAAATAAATCTTAGCTAAAAACTTCAAGGCCATTGTGCAGTGCTGAAACTATTCCCTGACAGTAGTCTTATTCCAGCCTCACAGTGGAATTCAAAAAACCCAGTTGCTCTAGACGGCTCTGTGTGGATGATTGCCATGCGGGAAGAAGGCACTGTGGGTTCTTCCTCTGTGCCCATGTATGCTGCACACATGGCTGCTATTTGCATAATCCCCTGTGATGCAGTGTGGGTTGGAGGGTCATCTAAACTCATAATCCCCTCATTCAGTGGGGATGGCTTCGTACCTACCCTAAAATCCACGACATCCAGTAGAGGTTTTAGGGTGGGTACGAAACCACCTCTGCCACACTGCATGCCCAATTTGGACCACATGCTAACCCATGCTGCATTGCAGGAAATTATGCAAATGGCGGTTGTGATGTCCAGATTCCGGTTGGACTTCAGGAAAAACTTCCTGACTATTAGAGCAGTACGACAATGGAACCAATGACCTAGGGAGGTGGTGGGCTCTCCCACACTAGAGGCCTTCAAGAGGCAGCTGGACAACCATCTGTCAGGGATGCTTTACAGTGGATTCCTGCATTCAGCAGAGGGTAGGACTTGATGGCCTTGTAGGCCCCTTCCAACTCTACCCTTCTATGAGTCTATGATTCTATGCACGTGGCATGCATGGAGGCTGGGGGGAGAAGCGATGATGGCTTCTTCTGTCCATCGCAATCCTCTGAACACAGCCAATGTTTTTTTTGGAATTTAAACACTGCCCTGAAGCATGGAGCAAGGGGGCTGGCAACAAACAAAGATGAAGAGGCAACTAGGGTTGTGTAGAGAGACAAATACATGTGCCATTTGAGGAATGAAGGTTTGTGTGTGTGTGTGTGCGTGGGAAGTTAATTCCTCAGTAGAAAAAAAAATGCTAGTTCTAAATATGCCTAAAATATGCCTAACATTGTCACATGACTCTTTGCTCTCTTTGTTACAGCAAATAACATGACTACTCTTCTTGGTTTGGTTTTTTATCAGAAAAGGAATACTTGTATGGATTTTTTTTGGAATAGAGATGGGGTGAGAGAAGGGAGATGAGACAAGTGTTTTTTAAAAAACACAGTATTATTACTTAGCAGGAAAACAGAGCTCAAGGCCCGCCATTTCCTTCAAGTCTGCCTGAAAAGGGTGCCAGAGTGCTCTCTAGCAAGACAGAAATAGAAAAGATGCACAATCTAAAGCTGCCTCTGACTTCAACAGGTACAGTACAAACTTCATGTGATTTAAAAATAATAACAATATGGATCCAATATGGATCCAATATCTAGATCCATTTCAGTTAGGGTTCAGGTCATGTTTTGGCTTTGGTCACCCTGTATGATGACCTTTGTGAGGAGAGAGACAGGGGAAGTGTGACCTTATTGATTTTCCTTAAACTCTCAGCAGCTTTCAATACCATTAACTATGGTATCCTTCTGGGACTGTTGTCAGAGTTGGGATTTAGGGGCACTACATTGCAGTGGTTTCACTCCTGCTTGGACAGTCAACTCCCAAAGGTGGTGCTAAGGGAACTTTGCTAGGCCCCATAGATTCTCCAGTATAGGGTACTGCAGGGGTTGGTTTTGTCTCCCATGCTATTCAACATCTACATAAAACCATTGAGGACAGGTCATGCAGAGTTTTGGAGTGTGTTGTCATCACTTTGCTGATGACATGCAACTCTATTTCTCCTTTTCATCTTTTTCAGGTGAGGCTGTGGATGTACTAAATTGAAATAATGGGCTCAAATTACAGGAAGCCAGATTCCGGCTGGACATCAGGAAAAACTTCCTGACTGTTAGAGCAGTACGACAATGGAACCAATTACCTAGGGAGGTCATGGGCTCTCCCACACTGGAGGCATTCAAGAGGCAGCTGGACAACCATCTGTCAGAGATGCTTTAGGGTAGATTCCTGCACTGAGCAGAGGGTTGGACTCGATGGCCTTATAGGCCCCTTCCAACTCTTACTATTCTATGATTCTATGGTGCCTGGCTGTGACAATGGACTGGATGAGAGCTAATGAACTGAAACTCAATCCAGACAAGACTGAGATGTTGCTAGTGGGTGGTTCTCCTGACCAGATGGAGGGTGCTCAACTTGTTCTGAATGGGGTTGCATTCCCCCTGAAGGAGCAGGTTTGTAGCTTGGGGATCCTCCTGGAGCCATCTTTGTCACTTGAGGTTCAAGAAGCCTCCGTGGTACGGAGTGTCTCCTACCAACTTTGATTGGTGGCCCAGCTATGGCCCTGCCTGGACAGGGATAACCTGGCTTCAGTTGTCTATGCTGTGGTAACCTCCAAGTTAGATGACTGCAATGCACTCTGTATGGGGCGTCCTTTGAAGATGGTTCAGAAGTTGCAGCTTGTGTTAAATGTGGTGGCCAGATTGGTAACAGGGACAAGAAGGCCCAAACATATAACACCGATTCTAGCCCACTTGTGCTGCCTGCCTGTATGTTTCCAAACCCAATACAAGGTGCTGGTTTTGACCTAAAAAGCCTTAGCTCAGGAGTGCCTCTCCCGGCATGAAACAACCCATACACTACATTCATCATCCTAGGCCCTACCCTAAGTGCCTCCTCTGTGGGAGTCTTGGAGAGCAGCAACAAGAGAGTGGGCCATCTTGGTGGTGCCATCCCAATTACGGAATGATCTCCCCGATGAGACCCACCTAGTGCCAAAATGGCTTTTATCTTTTCAGTGCCAAGCTAAAACTGCCCTCTTCTCTCAGGCTTTTGGCAGCATATAATTCAGCTTTAATCAGGTTCCATATTGTCTTTGGCTGAATGTTTAAAAATTGTTTTTACATATATATTGTCTGTATGTCTGCTATCTCTTTATATGTTTTTTACAGAAATGCTTTTTGTACTTTGTATAATATATTTTAATGGTTTTTATTTGTTGTGAACCACCCAGAGAGCTTCTGCTATGAGGCAGTATAGAAATGTACTGAATGGAAGAATGAGATACTTAGTACCTTTTTAAAGGTTTTGATGAGAGTAGGATTTGTATACACCATATAAAACACAGATTGGCTAAGTGTATAAACTGTAAGAATAAACTGCTTCGGGATTTGTTTCAAATGTGAAATGGTATATAAATATCGTTAATAAGTAATAATAATTGTTAATAAATAAGCTGGGAAATTCTTGGTTCAAATGTAATTTCAGTTGTAAACTCATTTGTTAACCCAAGGCCACCCACCCCATCCCAATTTGCAAAATGGAAATATTAATAGTTGCCTACTTGACATATCGAGGCAGGAACACTAACATTTAACCCGGGGTTGACAATTTCTAGAGGTGAGGGAGACTTGCATTTCCCCCCTGGGCCACACCCCTGCCATGCTGAATAGGCTGTCGAAATTTGGCATTGTGGTGACAGGGAAAAGCCTCCTTTTAAAAGCACAAAGTTCAGCAGCAGGGAAAATGCGCTATTTTTGGAGTGGGGACACTGAAGCCCATGGACAAGGTTTGGCAGCTGCTGCTTTAAACCATAACATTTTGGGAGAGGGGATAGAATGGGGAAATGGTTACTGCACGTTTGACATATCCTATGTGGCTTTGGCATTCAACAGTTTCAATATTCAATTGTTGATTTCCTCCCCAAAATCAGAAGCACTGAAACATTTTAAAAACCAGCTAACACTGTATGAACAACGAGAAATTAAGGAATATAAAGAGCTGTGGTTTCTTGGACTGGGAGCTAAAAAGATTGAAGGATATGTGGATGCAGAGAACAATAGTTCCTATGATGATGATCACGGCTCCTACAAAAAGGTGAGGCTGAACTGGTAGTATTGCTTTGACATCCATGATCATGGGAGAACACCCACAAGGCAAAGCTTCTGGTTGCTAAGGAAGTCCAAGACATTGTTATTATCTAGGCAATATCCAAAGAGAGAAGGTGAGGACTAGTGACTTCACTGAGTTTTAAAAAACCTGGTTTGGAAATGTGAATCTTGGTGACTCACAATGCTCACCTCAGATGCAGCTCTAAAGTCCTTCTCTGCTTTGGCTTTTAATCTGAGTGGGAAGAAAAGATTAAAATCTGAGCCAGATTTTAAACACAGCAAGGGATTTAGATTTCAACCAACCTTACCTCTGCGCTTCTGCTTTCTGCTGCTCCAGCATAGGCGTGCGCAGCATATTTCATTAGGGTGTGGGGACCCAAGGAATGTTTTTATAAAAAAAGTGAACATTTATTGAACATTATTTTTATACTGTAATTTATTTAACAATGTAGACACTGATGCCCTACTCTGTGTTCGGCTTGCCTGACCACGGGAAGGCCATTACAGTTGGAAGGAGGAGGAGGAGGAGGAGGAGGAGGAGGAGGAGACGCTCTGCAAGCCCCAGCATTGGTGGGGTGTTGTAGTGATACTGGCCAGAGGAGGGGCTTACGAGGCAATATTAGCCTTTGGGGCCCCTCCTCCTGGCCTCTTTGAAGAGAGGCTCCCAGCACAGCGATTCCTTTTTGCTCCTGCTGGTGGGAGTAACGGTGCTCTCTTGGAGGCAGCGGTTCTTCAGCATGGCAGTGGAGCAGCTGGAGGGCAGCTGGAGGAGTGTTCCTGCTGTGTCTGGATCCCACTCTGGATCCCTACCCAAGGGCCTCCTCAATTCATGCTTATTGCTTGAGACATTAGGGTGTGCCTGCACACACCTGGCACACCACTTTTTTTTTTTTTTTTAATATTTTTTTTTATTAATTTCAACATAAACATACACAATATATAAACAATAATATAAAATAAATAAAATAAAACAAACTTCCCCCTTCGACTACCCCCTGTGCACCCCCCCCCCATCCGAGACCATCTCATAATCCTTCATCCTCTTTCCAAAATTTTAATGATTCTTTTGAAGGCAATTGTCCCTTTCCCGATCTTAAAACATAATTCAAAAGGGGAGTCCATATTTCCCCAAAATCACTCTTCCTGGACATTCCCCTCTTTATTTTCATTTTACAAGTCAACATATCATTCAAAGCTAAATCCCAAATTTCTTTATACCACTCTTCTATTGTATAACTTCGTTGCCCTTTCCAATTTTTAGCAATCAATATTCTAACAGGTGCCAGGAGGTTGTTTACCAGTTCTTTATTTATTATATTCTTGTTCCTACTATCCCATATTGCTAGTAGAGCTAACTTCGGGTTTAATTCCAAGCTACTTCCAATTATATCGCTTATTTCTTTACAAACCCTTACCCAAAATTTTTGTACTTGTTCACAGCTCCACCACATATGAAAATATGTCCCAACCTCCTGACACCCCCTCCAACAATTCTTGGGCAATTTTTTATCAATCTGGTGAAATCTCACAGGTGTTAAATACCATCTCCAAACTGTCTTATAATAGTTCTCCTTAATTCTAATCGACAATAACTTTAACATTCTTCCATTCCATATCCTCCCCCAATTATCTTCATTGATTTTCCCCCTTATATCTTCTTCCCAAACCTCTTTTATAACCTTAAGTGAGTCCTGAAATTCTTCCTCTATTAATATTTTATATATCTCACTAGTGAGTCCTTTCTTAGCTCTAGCTTCTTCTTTATCCCACGATTGTTCAATTAAATCTTCAAATCTTGTATTATTTCTACATTCCTTATTCTTTGTCCTCCATTCCTGTGTCCATTTTAACAATTGCAGACACTTGAACCACGCTATCTTTTGTCCTTTAAATAGGTCTTTAATATGCTCACTATCCTTCATCTTTTCCATCCAATTCCTTAATTTAATAATATCTTGTTCTTTCAGACTCGCTTCTATCTCTGATTTTAATACTCTTGGGAAGTTTCCCACTACTACAACTGGGGCAAGCGGAGAATCCCCTGGTATCAACTTTCCTCTATACTTCTCCCAGATCGTTAATATATTTTCCAACAATGGGTTGTCCAGTACTTTCAATTCTTTCTTTTGCATTTTAGTAAAAAATATATTTCGCAGTTTACATTCCACCTTTACTGTTTGCGATTCTAACCATTCCAGGTCTTGTTCCCCTATAATAGCATAAATAACATATCTTAACTGGTTAGCAATATAATAATTCTTAATATTCGGAAGTCCTAAACCTCCTTTCTTTTGAGCCTTATACCATAACCCCTTATTTATCCTAGCTCTTTTATCCCCATTACAATAAGCATTTATCATATTTTGCCAACTTTTAATCTCAGCTACTGAAATTCTAATAGGTAACATTCTAAACAGAAAATTAATCTTAGGTAATATCTTCATTTTAATAATCGCTATTCTACCAAACCAAGAATATTTTAATTTTCTATATATCTGTAATTTCTCCCCTACCTCTTTTCTTAACCTTACAAAATTAAGTTCCTCTAATCTATCTAATTCTCTGTCTATATTAACTCCTAAATATCGTATTATGTTTTTATATCCTAATCCTAGATTAGCTTTACATTTCTCCATCTCTTCCTTGTTATAATTGTACAACATCATTTCTGACTTCCCCCAATTAACTTGTAATCCTGTAATTTCCCCAAATTCTCTCAAATGTTTCTGAATCAACTCCCCGCTTTTTAGGGGATCTTCTAATGTCAATAACGTATCATCCGCAAACATATTTACTTTTATCTTATCATTACTACCTATCCCCTTTAATCTTTCATCTTCCCTAATTACGTTTGCTAAAATTTCTATAACTACTGCAAATAAGATCGGCGAGAGTGGACACCCTTGCCTAGTTCCTCGAGCTAGATTTATTTGTTGCGTTAACCCATCATTAACCATTATTTCCGCTTTATTATTTTTATACATCTGATTAATCACTCCCATAAATTTATTTCCAAACCCAAACGTTTTTAATATTATTTTTAACGCTGGCCATTCCACGCAATCAAAGGCTTTGAAAATATCTAAAGCTACTAATCCTGCTTTTAAATTCCTTTTTTTAATAATATTTATTATATTTATAACTCTCCCAATTAAATTCGGCATTTTCCTACCTACAATAAATCCACATTGATCATTTTTTATATATTTAAAAATAAATGAACCCATTCTTTTAGCCATTATTGCTGAAAATATTTTTGCATCCTGATTTATTAAAGATATTGGTCTATAAGATGCTGGATCCGTCAAGTCCTTGCCTGGCTTCTGTATTAAGATAACCATGGACTGATCCCATGATGGCGGAGTCGTTCCTCCTTCTATTATATTATTATATAATTTTAATAATCTAGGTATTAAAATATCCTTAAATATTTTATAAAACTCCGGCCCCAATCCATCAATCCCCGGAGACTTACCTCCTTTTAGTTTTGCAATAATTCCCTCAATTTCTTTCTCAGTAACCAAGGCTTCCATACTCTCTTTATCTTGATCATCCAGTCTTATTTTCCAATTTCTTTCTACATATTCCTGTATCTTATCTTTTGTAACCGCCTCTGATGCATATAATTCTTTATAAAATTCCTGAAAAATTATTAATTTATCTTTCATTAAATTACATCTATTCCCTAATTTATCTCTAATTGTCCCTATCATATTCTTAGCCTTCTCTGACCGCATGGATCTAGCCAGCATTTTGGAATTTCTATTATTATATTCAAAAAAATCTCTCTTTAAATACAACAAGTTCTTCTGAACCTGTTCTATTTCTTCTTTCTCCAATTCCTTTTTCTTTGCTTGAATTAAGGCATATAACCGCTTATCTTTTGTTTCTCTTAATCTCTCCTCTAGTATCCTTATCTCTTCTTCAACGTTTTTAATAAGTACTTCCTGTTGCTTTTTAAGTGTGGACATTTCCCTAATACACATCCCTCTTATTACTGCCTTCATTGTGTCCCATAATAGTCCTTGCGAATTAACTCCTTTTTCATTTATCTGCCATATTTCCTGCACTTCCTTTTTTAGTTTCTCTACTATAATTTTATTTTTAAAAATTCTTCCATCCAGTCTCCATCTCTTTGCTTGTTTATAATCCTTCTTCCTCTTCATCTCCATCATCATTAATGCATGGTCAGTGATCTTTATTACTCCTATATCACAATCTATTAAGTTTGATAACATATTCTTTGATATAAATATATAATCAATCCTTGAGTAGCTCTTAAATCTAGGTGAGTAAAAGGTATATTTCCTCTCTTCTCCTTTTAATACTCTCCATACATCCATTAATTCTTTCCTCTCCATTAGTTTAGCTAGTTCCGTCTTCCCCCCACCTCTAGCATCTCTAATAGCGTTATCCCTATCTTTCCCTTTATGTAGTACCATATTAAAATCTCCTGCCATCACAATATTTTTATTCCCTAAATCTCCCACCATATCAAACACTTCTTTAAAGAATTCAATTTGATTCCCATTTGGCGCATAGACATTAATCAACACAAATTCTTCCCCTTCCATCGTGCAGTAAATTATAAGGATCCTTCCATTCTTATCTTTCTTTACACTTTGAATATCAATACCACATTTCTTCGATATTATGGTTGCCACCCCTCTCGCTTTAGAAGTACCACATGACTTTTCATACACTCCTATTTCCCTCATTCGTAACTCATTTACCCCCTCCTTTATCTGATGAGTTTCCTGCAAGAAGATTATATCAATTTTTTCTCTTTTCAACATTGTTTCAATTCTTCGTCTTTTTACCACCGTTCCTAGCCCCTTAACATTTAACGTTGCATATCTCAATTTATTTTCCATCTCTTAGTTTCAGCCATATGTATACATTGATCTCGGTCAGTGAACCCCATACCCCCCCTCCCTTCCCTCCCCCCACACACCCTCAGTGAACCCCATACCCCCCTCCCTTCCCTCCCCCCACACATATCCTCATTTTTACCCCCCTGCTCACCAGACCTCTGGGCACTGGTCCCAATTATTTTAGAACTCTTCAGGGGGGGGGAACCCGGCCCAACCCTCAGAGCGAAGTCCGAACCTCCTCTCCTCTCCCCTTTCCCCTCTAATCCCTTTTCATTGACTAGAACCTCCCACCGCTCCTTCTTCTTGGACTACTTCTCCCGGATCGTTAGGATCCATTATACCCAACTTCTCCAACAGCTGGATTCCTTGCTCACACGATGTTATTCTTTCTTGCTTCCCACACCAAGCAAATCTCAAAAATACTGGATATCCCCAGTTGTAAGTTATCGATTTCTTTCTCAATGCTGCTGTGCAAATCTTAACACTTTTCCTCCACTGGATGGTCTGCGGGGAAAGATCTTGATAAATCTCAATTGCTGTTGCTTGAATCTTTGGTTGAGGTTGTTTTCTGATTGCTTGCATCAATTTTTCTTTTTTATAATAATTTGCAAATTTAACAATTATGTCTCTTGGAAGCACTCCTCTACCTTTGAAACCAACTCTATGCACCCGTTCGAGATCACCTTCATCCCACGCCACATCTGGAAGTTGTGTTTTTATCCATGACAGAATTGTATCTCTTAAATCTTTTAAATTCTCTCTTTCTTGCTCCGGATATTTTCTTATGCGTAGATTTGCTCGTCTGTCCCGATCCTCCATAGCGATAATGCGTTGTTCATGTTGAGACAGTTGGTCCTCGTGCTTCTTGCAAACTTCAGCCAATGCTCTCGTGTCTGTCTGCAGCACTCCAACATCCTTCACCACTTGCGTTAAGCCCATCATAAGCTCCTGTTGCGTATCGTTAATGCGCTTGGCCAAGCGCTCTTCAAGGCCAATAAGCATTTTATTGATATCATCCTTTAACTCATCCATTGGATCTGGCTGACCTCCTCTGGTAGTCTTTGGAATTACAACCAGGTCTGCAGTTGGTAACGGAGAGCTTTTTACAGGAGACTTCTTTGCTGGCTTCTTATCTGGAATGTCTGGCATATTTTGCTCCTCCAAGCGCGTCAATCTCTGCCAGGTACGATCTGAACCACGCTCTTTTGAGGATCTAACCCAGGCTGGGGTGGGAGCAGAAGATTTCTTCTGACGTCCCTCCTTCTTTCTCATGAATTATCCCCCACCCCGTCTGCCTGTGCCTCTTGTTTATGTCAGACTAGACTACAAGTTCACTGGGGATTGACATTGATCATCTTCTCAATATTCAGTTTTATTTCCCTCAGTCTCTCTCCCAGTAAGCTACTCAGCCAGTCTGCCTTAAATCCTCAATTATAAGTCCATAAATCACCTCCAATATGGCGCCGCTTCAGTGCTTACAGTCTAATCGCTTTAATTTCACTTTCAAAGCCCGAAGATTCTTGCAGCTGCTCCGCTGTCCCTCCAATAATTAATCACTTCCAGACACTATAACACACTCTTTTGAAAGTTTAACCCAGGCGGGGGTGGGAATAAAACTTCTTATAACATCTCTCCTTGTTGCTCGTAAATTATCCCCTCCCTCCGTCCGCCTGGTTTTTTTTTTTTGCCACAGCCAGTCAGCCTAAACTGCAAGTTTACTGGGGCTTGATAATATTCAGTTCTATTTCAAGTCCAAACTCACTCCCAGTAAACTAATCAAGTAGTCTTCCTTGTGTCATTCGTTAAAAGTCAATAAATTACCTCAACAATGGCTTCCTTCTTTGTTGTTAGCTCGAAGCGTCTGGTTTCACTTTTACGGCCATCAGGCTCTGCTGCTTTCCAGCCCCCGGTCAGATAATTAAGCACTTCCAGCCTTTTCCCATCAACATAACATGTCTTTATTACTCTCTTGAGACTCTTCCATAAGGAATTAGTGCTTAATTCAAAGCTTTTTTAAGGAGCTTCGAGGATCTACGACTTCACCCCGTCGCGTTCATAGCCACGCCCCCCCTGGCACACCACTTGTGCACACCTATGTGCTCCAGTACTGGCGGCAGGAAGCAAGGAGGGAGGGATTCTCTTCCTCCCCACACTCCACTCTGTCCCCTAGCATGCTGCTATAGCTGTGAGCCGGGAGTGCTGTGAAAAGTATCCACTCTGACACCTCATCCAGTGGGAATGAGAAGAATTTCTTTCCATTGTCCCATATTTTCTAAAAGTAGTTAACATTGAGAATAATAAATTGGGAGTTGAACTTGTCCAAGCCATACAGCAATAAGCAGCAACAAAGTGCGCCGAGCCATGTAGGTAATCAAATCAAAATAGGCAAAATACTGTCCTCTAATTTTTTATCACTAACTTTCCTAGTCCCCCCGCAACTCCCTATAAATTATAAGACACATATCTTCAATGTTTCAAATGAAGCTGCAATCATATGACAACAGAAGCTGAGCCACACTGATCAGACCTTTATTTATTTATTTATTTATTTATAACATTTCTTAGTCTCCTTTCAGGGACAAAGCCTTCCCAAGGTGGCTTATAACCATACATAAAACTATCTAAACATTAAAAGAAATAAAAGCATGGTCAGTAAAATATTGGTTAAAAACAATAAAAGCTAACAGTAAAAACTAACAATAAAAACAACAAGGGCAGTAGCAGCAAAACAGTATTCATTTATGAGAAGGCCATAGTAAAATAAAATATTTTTATGGCCTTCTTAAAAGCCTGTAAGGATGGTGCATGGTAGACTGCTGGTGGGAGTTTGTTCCACAGGTGTGGGGCCACCACTGAGAAGGCCCTCTCCTGTGTAGAAACCCACCTAATATCTCTCACTGGCGGGCATGTGGGAAGGGCCTCTCTTTCTGATCTTAAGGTGCGGGCAGGCTGATCTGGGTGAAGACGGTCCTTCAAGTACCTTGGTCCCAAATTGTTTAGAGCTTTCAAGATCAAAACCAGCACTTTGAATGCGCTCGGGAACACATACAGGTAGCCAGTGCAGCTGGTGCAGTATAGGCATTATGTGGTCAGATCGCCCCCACCAATACTCAGGCGGCCACATTCTGCACCAGCTGAAGTTTCGGAACCTTCTTCAAAGGCAGCCCCTGTGCATTACAGTAGTCCAGCCTGGACATGACTAGTGTGTGGATAACTGAAGCAAGGTCCAACCTCTCCAGATAGGGCTGCAGCTGGCATACCAGCCTAAGCTGGTAGAATGCACTCCTGGACACCGTAGCCACCTGGGCTTCCCCAGTTAGCTCAGAGTCCAGAAGGATTCCCAAACTGCATACTTGGTCTTTTAAGACCATCTAAGACCAGTTGTAAACCTCCATCTGAAATAGTTGTTTTCCCCACCCACAATACCCCCATCTTGTCTGGATTAAGTTTCAGCTTGTTCACCCTCATCCATCTGAAAACAGCCTCCCGGGGATGTGCAAATGGAAATGAGAGGCAGAGCTGAGTATAATCCATGTACTGAT